>OV816030.1:34504303-39532758 GCA_929113105.1 Agrypnus murinus
TGTGGTAAACCAATTACCTATAATCAAACCAAATACATCAGGACTTATGCTTCAAACTGCATTAGAAGAAATACAGACATGAACTTCCAAGATGTGTGGATGTGTACTCAACAAATCTTCAATTTCTTTGGGATAAATATTTGCGCCTCCTCTAATGATGATATCTTTCAGTCGTCCTACAACTTTGCCGTAACCATTCTCGTCAAGAATAAATTGATCTCTGGAAAACATGTTACAAATAATATATACAGTGAGAGGGTTCCCCAGTGAGATCCAAATTGAGTGAGGTCGGTTTGAATTTCGCGCCCTAGGTTTTAGTGTATTTCACATTGTCAGTGTAGCACCATTGAAATGTGTTGCTTCAAACTGCAGCGTCAACTCGTCACTTTCTCGTTTACATCGTTGTACTTTGTCACGTTGTTCTGGGGATTCATTAAATTTTTGCTTTAGTTCGCTTGTTTTCTTATTTTACAAAACAGTTCTTTTCAGAACTACGATTTTATTATCAGGTACGTTTATGGTTTAAAATTAATGAAGTTTATACGCTATATTATTTCTGAGACGCCACTGTAAAATAAAAGTAAGATAAAAATATCTAAAAAGTATTCATGTTGCCAACGCGACAATAATTTAACGTGGCGGTAAATTCAAAGTGTCTTCAGTCATTTTGGATTACCCTGTACCTATTCTATTTAATATCTGGTCCGTACCCCGTTCTTAACCATCCATCTCTTCCAATTATTTCGTTAGTTGCCTTATTATTGTTCCAGTAGCCCAACATATTAGAGTATCCTCTAATGCAAAGTTCACCAGGTGTTCCAAAGCTCACCATGGTACCTTCAGTATCAACAACTTTTGCTTCCATATGTTCACATAATACACCTACAGTTGATGTTACATGATATTCATTCTCATCGTATGGCAAAATTTGAAACACCGCTGCATTGGTTTCTGTCAAACCGTACATTACCTATATAAAACAATTTCATTCAATTTGCAGAACTACCGTAAATTATTATCAGTATCCTAGACCTTGATACGTTTCAGATTTAATGTCGTCTTCATTTTTTTTATTAGTTCAGGAGTACAAAGAGCTCCTGCAGTCACTCCGATTTCCGGATTAATATCTACTTGTGACTTCGTCTTTTCATTTATTAAATCAACAAACATTGTGGGAGTGCCATAAATGATACTGCATCTAAATAAAAAATGTATTGGAACTGTTTTTCTGTATATTACTAAATTACTCACTTTTCTACTTCGAGAGCTTGAAGATTTTCTGGCGCAGAATAATAAGCAGATGGTAAGATCATAGTAGTACCAAAACTCACGGAACAGCCGATTGTAATTATTGTACCGTAGACGTGGAAAAATGGTACCTGAACAGATATTTTGTGATGTTTCTGGTTTAATTCGTTGCGAATTCCCATAAAATAGGAATTATTTGCTATCTGAAAATGACTAGAAACTACTGCTTTAGGATCGCCAGTAGTTCCCTTAAAAATAATAAAAATGTTCAAGATTTCCTATAAGATAGAACTGTTATACTTACAGAGGAGAAGTGAATGTAACAAGGACTATCTGGTTGGATAAGACCTTGACTCTGTTGGATTAAGGTTATTGTTTCTTCATTAGCTTTTTCCATTACTTCATTGTAAGTAAAAACGCCACTAGTTAGAAATAAAAACGAAATAAATAGGGGGAAAAATGCAAAGTCCATAACCTTTCATGATTATTTTGGTTAAAATTATGTATCAAGAAATTTGTAAACGCTACAGTATGGAGTACTGAAGCAAAGAGTAGCAAAATAACTACACTCTAGAAAAATATCGGTAAATTTACCCTAAAAAATAGAAGCAACTACCTCCTTTTTTTGGGGTAAATTTACTTCAAAGTGTAATTTTCGTAGGAAGTTGAAATTTTTTTAAAATAAATTTACAGATTAAAATTACAATCTCAATGTAATTTTACATTTTAACATTAAAACACCTGTGTAAAGTTACATGACAAAGTTAATATTTCATCGCAATAGTACTTTTCAGGGTTAAAATACAAATTAATGTGAAAATACTTCTTGAATCGTACCTCTGATTATTGCTTACATTCATTGCTAAATGGATTGTATGAAACATAAAATAAAATCAAAGTAATTTTTATTGAACGTATGTACTTACTTATATAAAATATAATAAGACATTAACAGAGCAAGATATGTCTTGAACGTATGTTACAACACTTCTGTTAACTAGTGTAAGAGAGATACAACTCAAACAACGGTCGCTAACCGGAAGGGGCATTACGTGTTAAGGTGCAATTCCACTGGTGCAACATTAGACGATATGTAACATGTCAGATGTCCTTTAGCGTTGCTGACGCATGTGACGGGCAAAGATAATCAACGTGTAGCATGCGGCAAAGACACATGCTTTATGTTGCTTCATGTTGCTTCGGTTAAAAGACTCATAGCCGGTTTCACAAAGCTTGATTAAGTTCTAACTTAATCGTGATTAAATTTGAAATCCAGAAATATAATTGGATAAAATCTCAGGTCACTTAAATCTTAACCAATGACATTTCTGGATTTCAAATTTCGCTTATCCTCAACGAACAACGGACGAGTGCGGACGTTAGAATCGGCTGTTTTTAAAAATTTTAAATTTAAGTGCTTTGCACTTCTTAGGGATAATAAATAACAGTGTTTAGCAGCTGTTACTTAAAACTGAAACAGTGAAAAATTAGTTAATTTAGTCTTTAAAGAACAGGGCGGCCTTGGTCGCTCTATATTACTATTTCGTAATGGCTCCAGGTCCTTTAGCTGATCCTGAACTTATTTACTGTGGCTCTAAAGTGATACCGATGGAAATACCAGAAAATAATCACAACGCCAACAACAAGCGAACGCTGACCCCAACTGATAGCGAATCGAACAAGAAATATTTATTTCAAGAGCATAAACTAATCCAAGGTAATAAATATTTTATTCT
This sequence comes from Agrypnus murinus, assembly GCA_929113105.1. NCBI lineage: Eukaryota > Metazoa > Arthropoda > Insecta > Coleoptera > Elateridae > Agrypnus > Agrypnus murinus. The sequence continues at coordinate 34,507,288 of OV816030.1, forward strand.
TAACGCGGAAAAGCAACAATCCTCTTCACAAATAAAAGATGTTAATCCTAACACTCATATAAATACAATAGCAACGCAAAAGGTTCCTCCTTAGAATATAAAACTATAGGAAGGATCACAACTACCTGGAACAATGCGTTTTAAAATCGACGGATATGACGTCATACTGGTCGCCATTAGCCACTATCTATGACTCCTCCCACGTTTAAAATTGCATAGCATTGTTTACATGCACGTTACTATTAGAAACTATTAATACGTAGTGTACATAATTATCTTGTAGTTCTGTCAAGCTCCAAGTAAATTTGGATTAATAAAGAAAGAAAAATATATTAAAATGGTAAGTTGTGCTTCGTGTGGTTATTATCAAACGCAGACGAATACAAAGAAAGGAATTACATTCACAAGTAAGTAAGTATTTCAAAATACTATGTTTTAAAATTGAGCTTATGTAGTTTATGTGCGCATTTCGAGACAGTGGCGTGTAACATGTTTTAAGCATATTAGTGAATTAAACTGTTTACATTTTTGTAGGTTTCCCAAAAACGAACATACCTAGAAGGGAATGTTGGGCAAAATTCGTAAAGAAAAGTAATTGGAAGCCAAAACCGACCCATTTATGCTCTCTGCATTTCAGTGTAGATTGTTTTGATCGCACCTCAAAGCTAAAGATTCGCCTAAACCCTACAGCTATTCCCACAATTGAAATTCAAAGATTGAAATATGTATGCATTGTAAAATATTAAAAGCACTAAAAGCGGCGTGAAGAATGTTATAATGCACTTCAATCTTAATGGTTTAGGAGCATGTTTCCGAAAATACTAAATTATAATAAAGAGTCATTGATAACAAAATTGATATATACCACCAGTTACTGTATTTTAGAGGAATTCGATATCTTTATGTCGTAGTAACTACAACTACATTAAAAGCAAGTAACTGTAAACTTAATCAATTAAATAAATGTATTAAACTATCTTCGTTTTTCTTTTAAATAATCTAAAATAAAGTGCTATCAACGCATAACCGCTAATTATTAAATAAGGTAGTTATTGAGTTGTAAGGTAAATAATAAGCAAAACACTTTGTTAGCTATTTTTGTAATTTTTAAAAATATAATAGTGTACTGAAAATGTGTTTTATTTCTTCAGTTAAAGAACATATTTAAAAAGGAAATTATCATAGTCAACTTGCAAGCAGATATTACAGTAAAACTACAACTACTTAGAATAAATTCGACAGAGGCATAGACAGTTTTAGTTCTTGTATTTGTAATACCATTTAGCAACCAAATTCAAATTCTTCGGCACAATCAACTTTCCTTGCATTTTAAGAAACTAAGTACAGAAAATAATTGTTAATAAAACAAAAGATTAATTTAAAAATCGTATTCCAATAGATTTGTACCAAAAGATAAGAATTTCGGAAGACCCCTATCTGACGAACCGCCAATGGAAATATCTAATTACAAAAGCGGAAACACCTACTCCGCCATATTGAGCTAATGGAAAATACTAAAGCACTGGAAGAAACAGTTTTGGAAATTCTAGGAAGTCCGAAGAAAATTCTAAAATGCATAAAGAAGAATTACTTGAAAATACTAAAGCACTGGAAGAAAAAGTTTTTGAAAATACTAGAATGCTTAAAGAAGAATTACTGGAAAAACACGAAGAGAATTCTAGAAAGTTTGCAGAATTATTAGAAAAGTCTGAAGAAAGTTCTAGAAGGCTTAAAGGAGAATTGCTGGAAAATGTCAAAGCGTTGGAAGATAGTTTTCGAAGAATTTTTTGAGAATGCCAGCGCATTAGGACTGTTGGAAGGTAGATTGGCGGAACAAGATAGGGTAATAAAGATGGTAGAAGAGAAAATAGCCCAAATGCAATTACCACCAACAATTAAGAAAGACGACATAACCGAAATGCTGGAAGATAGAATGAATCAACTACGGTTTCCTTCAACATCTGAGTGGCCGTTTAATGAAGTAAAAAAACAATTTAAAGAAAAGGGTCCTGCCGTAGGGATAAAAGTAAAACCGCCCACGTTCGATGGAAAGATACCTTGGTCCACCTACTACAAACAATTTGAGGCGGCCGCTGGGGCCAGCTGATGGACAGGCAAGGAAAAGGCCCTTTCTTTAACTGTGGCTTTGCGTGGAGACGCGTTGAACGTCCTGCAAACAATCCCAGCAGGACAGGAAAATAATTACCAGTTGCTAGTGTCTAGATTGGAGATGAGATATGGAGACGCGCATCTTCAACAAGTGTATCACGCGCAAGTGAAGAATCGTATCCAGAAGAATGGAGAAAGCCTTCAGGAGTTTGAAGCCGATGTTGCGCGGCTTGTCCGATTGGCGTACCTACGGCACCGGATTCATTGATGGGTTAAGAGACGGAGAAACACAGCAGTCATTAAGGCTGGCACGACCAAAAATGACTGATGATGCGCTTGCTCATGGTCTAGAATTTGAAGCCGCAAAGCAAGCGTCCCGAGGCCACGGGCGAGTTCGAACCGTTGCCGAAGAAGAAGAAGGTTCGAAAGATTGCCTAGAGGAGTTACTAATGAGAGTTCTTCAGAAGGAAGACAATCGTAAGAGGAATCCTCAAGAAGTTCGAGGACCCCGTTGCTGGAACTGCGGCGAACAAGGACATGTAGAACACCGTTGACCCAAGGTAAGAAAAGTACAACCGTAGGAAAAGTTAAAGGGGGTTGGCAATTAAGAGCAATTAAAGAGCAATTAAATTAAAGAGGGCGAACGTTGACTGTTAATAAAGATGCCCCAGAGATCACCGTCCATGCCGTAACATCAAGGAATAGTACCAGCAGTTCGTTCACAGATGGGAAAATTGCGAATCGAGTTGTTCCACTACTCATTGATACGGGGGCGACAAAATCAATTATACGCGCTGACGTTCTACGAACAAGTATGAAGCCGTTACAGACAACTACTCAACTCCGTACAGCGACGGGTGAAGTAATACCAACACGCGGAGTGGTGAAGATGAAGATTGGCATTGGAAGTGAAGAAAGTGATCATGAGGTGCTGGTAGCCGACATCATTGACGAATTCATCTTGGGAATGGACCTCCTGAGAAAATTTGGTTTTACATTGGACTTGAAGGAGGGTGTTTTGAAGGTCGGTAACGAAGAACTTCTGTTGCACCCACGAGAAGACCCTGTTGTAAGGGCTTTGCTGATAGAAGATGTGATATTGCTGGGTCAAAGCGAGATGGTTGTCGAGGCAGGTTTGGATGGAGACCTTCGGGTAGGATGTGTGCGAATGATGGAGCCTGTCTGTGATAAGAAGATCCATAGTGGCATACTGGTGGGAAAAGCGCTGATCAAGGTTGGAAAGATAGTACGGGTGAGAATTATGAACGTTAATGTGGATCCGGTGACATTGAAGAAGAGTACCCTTGTGGGACAGTGTGTGCCAGTATCCCGAGTAGCCAGGTGTATGGCTGATGTTCCAAGATCAGTGCCCAAAGACCATGGTGAAGAATTAGTGGGTATGGTTGTTAATTCGTGCGAAGACCTTAATGCAACGGAAATGCAAGAGGTACAGGGTTGTTCACCTATACCAAGATATCTTCGCTCTTGACGATAGCCAGAAGGGACGAACAGATATAGTAAAACATAAAATCAATACAGGCAACTCTATGCCTGTCCGTCAGCAGCCGAGGCGTCTACCTCTAACAAGACGAGCAGAAGCCGAGAAGATTATTACCGATATGGAAGAACAAGGGGTCATCGAGCCATCCAGCAGTCCATGGGCATCACCGGTGGTCCTGCTCAGTAAGAAGGACGGGTCAACGAGATTTTGTGTGGACTATCGGCAGCTCAATAACGTGACCAAGAAAGACAGCTATCCCTTACCACGCATCCACGACACGTTAGATACCCTGTCTGGTTCACGATGGTTTTCGACTTTGGACTTGAAGAGTGGTTATTGGCAAGTGGAAATGGAACCTGAAGACCGGGAGAAAACCGCGTTCACTATTGGTTTCGGACTATGGACTATGGCAACACCGACAGATAAACACGAAGTTCGTAGTTTTCTTGGATTATGTACCTACTACAGGCGTTTCGTTCCTGGGTTTGCCAATATAGCGAAGCCCCTGACAAGGTTAACTGAAGATGGGCGCGAGTATGTTTGGAGCGGAGAGTGCGAAACAGCTTTCCAACAGTTGAAGCGTGCCTTAACAACAGCGTCAATATTGAGCTACCCACGGACAGAAGGGAAATTCATACTTGACACAGATGCAAGTAACCTGGCCATTGGGGGTGTACTTTCTCAGATACAGGATGGACAAGAAAAGGTCATCGGCTATTTTAGTAAGGTTTTGTCGAAAGCCGAAAGGAATTATTGTGTGACAAGAAAAGAATTATTCGCTGTCGTGAAGTCCGTTGAGCACTTCTACAAATACTTGTACGGACGGAAGTTTTTATTGAGGACGGACCATGCAGCGTTGAAATGGCTTCTACAGTTCCGTAATCCTGAAGGCCAGGTCGCAAGGTGGATTGAACGACAACAAGGATATGATTTTGTCACGGAACATCGAGCGGGCACCAGCCATCGAAATGCCGATGCTCTTTCAAGAAGACCCTGTCCGACGGACTGCCGTCATTGCTCTCGTCTGGAAGAGAAGGTTTACCAAGTATTAAGAACTACCATCGTCAACGACAACTGGTTGGCGGAAGAATTGCGACGACAGCAGGAGGCTGATCCCGAACTAAAAATGGTACTAGAATGGAAGCGTGTGGGAGAAAGGCCTGCCTGGGAAGCTGTCAGCCCTTTCAACAGAACCCTAAAAGCATTTTGGGCCCAATGGGAGTCCTTGAAGGTGGAAGATGATCTCCTGAAGCGAGTGCTGGAGAGTGAAGATGACACCACCATTAGGTCTCAGTTTGTGGTTCCAAGGAGCCGAGTGGCTACAGTATTGCGACATCTCCATGATGATGCCTCAGGAGGACCCTTCGGTGTGAAGAAGACTTTGGAGAAAGCTAGAGAGCGTTTTTATTGGGTCAATTGTAAAGAAGACGTGGAAGAGTGGTGCCGTAAATGCGAACTATGTGCCACTGGTAACCGACCCTTGGGGAAACGAAGAGCACCTATGAGGCAGTACAATGTGGGTAGTCCCCTGGAAAGAATAGCTATAGATATTGCCGGACTATTTCTCGAAACCGAAATAAATACATCTTAGTGGCAATGGACTATTTTACCAAATGGCCAGAAGCATATGCCCTACCAAACCAGGAAGCTGCGACTGTTGCTGACGTACTAGTCAAAGAGTTTTTCAGTCGCTTCGCAGTGCCAATGGAGCTGCATTCGGATCAAGGCCGCAACTTTGAGTCTGTACTCTTTGGAGAAGTCTGTCGATTGTTGGGCATTCGCAAGACTTGGACCACACCGTTACATCCGCAGTCTGATGGAATGGTAGAACGCATGAATCGGACAATGGGCAAATATTTGGCCAAGGTCGTCTCCGATCATTAACGAGACTGGGACCAATACCTGCATCTGTTCCTGCTGGCTTATCGTGCATCGGTTCACGAAACAACCGGTCAGTTAGTCACCGCGTCTGTGATGTTTGGACGCGAGTTACGGTTACCGTGTGATCTGGAATTTGGATCCCCACCTATAGAGCAGGAGGTAGCCGGGAATGACTATGTCATCAACTTAAAGAAGAAGTTGGAGGATATTCACGACCGAACCCGAAACAATAGTCGAATCGCGAGTGACCGGATGAAGGCTACGTACGATGTGAGAGCCCAAGAAGGAGGGTTTTAACCTGGAGATCTTGTCTGGTTATACAACCAACAAAGTCTTCGTGGCTATTCTCCAAAGTTACAGCGGAATTGGGAGGGCCCATACCAGGTGAAGAAAAGAATAAATGACTTGATTTATCGCATCCAGAAATTGCCAAGAGGGAAACCAAAGGTGGTACACTCCAATCGTCTGGCGCACTATGAGGGAAACAATAACGTAGTCCCGGATCGAGAAGATGACGCTGAGGTACGCTGTCAATACCGTAAGGCCTGAAGATGATCAGCCAACCTTTGGAGAATTTATGGCTGCGTTTTCCGGAACTAGAAAAGCCCGATTCGGAGTCACGACCGAGATGCAACGAGACCTCTTCCGGGTCTCTGGCGATTATTCCATTGCCCACTGTGTCTCCGAGGATCTCCGCATGTCCAGGGGGATCGCAGTAGTGTTTAGGAATAGATTTGGACGGCTGGATGAACTTCGAGATCAGAATCCCTCTGTTGGCAAAGCCTTACACTTGCCTGATCATGACCGCTCCATTTACTACTTGGTAACCAAGCAGCTTTACTTCCAGAAACCGAGTTACTCCGACCTGTGGAGGGCATTATGGGATTTGAGGACCGAGTTGCTTACCAGGGGTATTAACAAATTGGCAGTTCCCAAACTCGGCTGTGGGCGGGACCAGTTGGATTAGAGAATCGTTCGAAACCTGCTGGAAGTTATTTTTAGAGATGCGGATGTGAAGATCTTAGTCTGTAGCTTCGATCCTCAGCCCGCATTAAGGCCAACAAAGAGTGTAGACTGTTATTTCTACCGTAATGGAACATGTAGTCGAGGTGAAGACTGTCGATACCGTCACGACCCTTTCTACAGAAACCAGAGAATAAAACCTGTTCTGGGACAGAACAGACTTGAAGAGGGGGGCAGTGTAACGAATAGTAAACCCACATATGACGTCATCAAACATTCTAGATGTATGAGTCATCAACTGTATGACTCATCAATCAACACGTGCAAGTATGACTCATCGACACGCCTCATTGACGTCACTTATCGACAGCTGCGTGTATGACTCATCAACACGTCATCGAATATTCTAGATGTATGAGTCATCGTATGAAAGATATAAATTGAGTCGCGGGTAGAAGGAGGGCAGTTAATGTTTAACCGGCGTCGTGTTGAAATGTACTCTGAATAAATTGTTAATAATTATTGTAATACATAAATAGTTTTAATATAAATGGTTCTCAAATAAATTTGTAAATACCTAGCATTTTTAATAGTTTGTTAAATAGTTTATAGTTATAGTGTTTTTAATTAAGTGCATTGTAAATAAGCTTTTCTTTATTAATAGACGATTTTAAACAGCATTTTTGATTATTATTTTAAAAAGAACGAAGCACTAACAAACCTACCTTAGCTGTTGGGAATTTTAATAGTAAAAATACCATTTGGGGTTGCAGAGTTAACAATCCCAATGGGATAAAACTACACTCTTACTTGACTAAACATGCCATACAAATCTCAGCACCTCCTGAGTACACGTACTACCCAACCCGAGCTAATCAACAACCCGATATTCTAGATGTATTACTTTTCAAAAACATTCACAGGCCAATATATCAATCGGTTCTACCGGAACTTGACTCGGACCATTTACCGGTAGTAATTACATTTGATAAAGCAGTAGAGCATACGGAACCCTATCCTCGACTTATAACCGGCAAAATAAACAGGTCTTTATTTACAGAATATTTAGATGAAGTGCTGAAATGTCCGACTCAGCTAAACACAAAAGATGATATTGATAGCGCAATTAAACACTTAAATAGCTGCATCGAAGAAACAGTCCATAGAGCGACAATAAATCAAAGCAGAAGGCGTAATATAAATTACTTAACACCACCACAAAGAATTCAGACTCTAATCAAACAAAAACACACACTGCGAAGATCCTGGCAAAATACCAGAGATCCAGAAATCAAGCACCAACTTAACCGAATAATGAGAGAAAGAAAGCAAGAATTGGAACACTTTCGTATTAACAATTACAAAAGATTCATCGAAGACCTTCAACCACCGGATCCAACAATGTGGCTAGCAACAAAACGGCTACTGAGACTACCACAGGCAACAACAAATATAGTAAATAACAACACCACTTATATACAACTGACGAAGAAAAGGGTGACTTATTCGCAACTCATTTAGAGAACGTATTCACAACTCAAACCCATGTCAGAAATAGAAATTTTAATAAAACCATACTCAGAGAAACTTCAATATTAACCCCACATAGCCCTGGTCTTATCAAGCCCACTACTCCTCGCGAGATATTCAGGTACGTACGTAAACTACCTACACGAAAAGCACCGGGACATGGTCGAATTCCTAACATAGTATTGAAGAACCTACCTAAAAAGTGCTTTACCTCTATAGCGTCAATATTCAATGCTTGTTTACGAACAGGATATTTCCCAGAAACCTGGAAGCGTGCAAATATAACTATGATACATAAACCAGGAAAGTACCCTAAAGAAGTAACCAGCTATCGGTCAATTAGTCTACTCCCATCTCTTTCAAAAATATTGGAAAAGGTAATAAAATATCGATTAACCAACTTTATAAACGATAACAGTCTCCTTCCCTCTTTCCAATATGGCTTCAGAGAAAAACATTCAACCAGTCACCAACTCTCTCGAATAGTTGAAGTAATTGAAAATGGTTTTGAAGACAGGAAACACACTACGGCCTTGTTTCTAGACATCTCACAGGCGTTCGATAAGGTCTGGACCGAAGGGTTAATGTTCAAACTGTTAAAGCTAAAGATCCCAGACTATCTCTTTCTTATCTTAAGATCTTTCCTCACAGAGAAGACGTTTGCAGTAAGGATGAATGCCAAGTTATCAACTGTAAAAAAATAAATGCTGATGTACCCAAGGATCAATACTTGGACCAATTCTGTTCAACTTGTACGTACACGACTTGCCACAACCAGATAAAACAACAGTATCTATGTATGCAGACGATACGGCGTTAATTACACAGGATTTCGATATCAATATTTGTCAACAGAACTTACAAGAAAGTTTCAACACCGTAATTACATGGTTTCAAAAATGGAGAATCACTCTAAACCCAGGCAAGTGCGAAGCAAACATTTTTACGTTGCGAAGACCAAACAATCCACCAAACATAAAAGTAAACAATCAAGAGATAGAATGGAATCCAGCTGATAGTGCAGTAAAATATCTAGGTGTATATCTTGACAGACGATTGACATGCGGTTACCACATAAATATGAAGCTGAACAACTGTCACAAAAGATTCTCACTTTTGTATCCCATCATGAATCGAAAATCCCCATTAAAACACGAGTGTGGAATATTAATTTATCAATCTATCATCAGACCTATAATAACATACGCTTGCACGGTATGGGGTACAGCGACAAAGACACACTTAAACAAGGTTGAACGTTTTCAAAATAAAGTGTTACGCTCCATTTTAGACGCAGAATGGTGTATAAGAAATTCACAAATTCATAGAGAAACTGGAGTCCCAACTATACACGAATACATCACAAAAACTGCCAGAAAATATTTTACCAACATTAACCAATGTCTTAGTGCAGTGATCAACAATACAGGTCAGAAAAACATTCATAAACGTTTAAAAAGAAAATTGATGCAAGATTTGTATTTATCCAACACATCAGAGGAAGAGAATAGTGATTAGTGCTAAATATGAATTTTCAAAACTAATAGTGAACAAATAAACTTAGTGATGGAGGATCTTAACAGTCCTTAAAGTGATTAAACCGTTAGTTTCACAAAACGCACTAAGCTGTGAATAGCAGTGGCCTGCTGAACCGGCTGAGAAATGTACTAAAAAAAATTCGCTTGTAATTTAACTTATTAATGTTAGGCACAAAACAGAAGAATTTATAAAAGCAAAATTGAATAAACTGTTGTGTTACACTCGCTTTTAAAATAAAAATTTAATTCGCGTATATTAAACTTCTTGCGCTTGAGGGATTACGCTCATTAAACCTTTATTTTAAACGCTTGTATAATAAATAACTATTATATGCTCGTAGCGGCAGATAATATTTATTGTACTAGTGTGTAATAATGCACACGAGTTACGCAAGAAAAGTTTAACCACGAGGTTAAGTGGTTAATTTTCTTAAGTCACTAATGTGCAATTACACACGTGTACAATACAACGTTTTATCCAACATCACTTTCTAATGTATCTTTATTAGAATAATAATGGATAAAATACTTTTATCCCACACCTCTAAATAAAAAGGGCGCAATCTTAATGTTTTTAAGCAATTAAAGTTGAAGTTTACTCACTTGTGGGTAGCAAACTTTTTACCCACTGTAGAATATGATTGACTGCTGTTGTAGGTATTAACCAATCACCAGCTTACATTGCATACTATTATTAAAATCCAGAGCTAGAGTTTTATTATCGTTAAAAACACACATTATGTATGCCTGTCTTTGTATGACTATAGTTGACATAGTGATGGGCATTGATATGTACAAACGAAATATTTATTAAGTCGAATTCGATTTAAATGCAGTTCGACTCTAAGGAACCTATTAGGGTTAGGACTAGATAAAATTTAACCTTTTACAATTTTAGACGCACTTCTAAACAAGAATATATTTATGTTCTTACTTCATTTTTTTTCCAGATATTAAGACAACTCCCTTCAGCGACGGTATTTTACTACTATTTAATTGTCCAGGTTTAGACGTAGTACTTAATTCTGGCGCAAGTGTTGTAAGAATCTCATAAAAATTTTGATGTTTTCCTTTCCGTGGACAGACTATCATTTTTATACCCACTTTATTGATGCAGTATTCAAGTTCTGCCACTTGATACCATGGATTAATGAAAACCTTAAAACGATAATTATTATATTAATTACACTGTGCTTCAAATAAAAAATAAATACACAAGACCTCCTACCGATATAAACGGTTTGATATTGAAGAATAAAGACTTTTCATACTTGCAGAATTTTCCCATCACTTCGAGTTTTTTTTCCAGCCCCCTGAATGTACCTCACCCAGTTTTGGTGCCTTGCACTACTCTAATGACCAAAACTTAGCCATTTGTTTTACATTTTGGAAATATTCTCTCTACTGAGAAGATAAGAAGTGTAGCTTTACAAAAGTTCAAAAATAATGGAAATCCGTAAGAAATGACTGAGTTATAGCCTGAAACAGTCACGAAAAAAGTTTTTTTTTTTGGAAATGTTCAAGTTTCAGCTGTTCAAAATAATATTTATACAACAAATAAAAATTTTTTGTCTTCATTTATTGATGATATATTTTGTTTCATTTCTATGAAATTTTAGTTTTTTTAAATTGGTTAAAAAATGACCGAGTTATGGCCCATGATATGCAAAACAACAATTTCTTTTCATTATTTTAATCTGTCATTATAGTCCAGTGTCCAGTCAATCTGTACATTTTACCTTGCAAAATGTCAAGTTTTTGGATATGTTTTGCCTGTTGGGACCCTAATTAGAAATCTAAGCTTTCTTCCATCCACTTATAAATGTGCCTCTCCAGTTTTCGTATCTTGCACTGCTCTAACGACTAGAGTTTAGCCATTTCTTGTCACATTTTGGAAATTTCTTTTCTACTGTGAAGAGAAGAAGTGTTGCTTTACAAAAGTTCAAAAATAATGAAAATCGGTAAAGAACTGACTGAGTTATAGCCTAAAAAACAAGAAAAAACTTTTTTGTACGGCCTACATGTAAAGCTCTACTTCACTCCCTCAAAAGAGGGAGTAAAGTAGCCGTTTTACTCCCTATGGAGTAAAGTAACATAATCGCGTTATATCCAAGGAAACCTAACCTAAAATTATGTGATTTTAGTGTTAAAGAATTTCAATTGTCAGATTGACATTTAACAGTATTTTCGAAAATTTCGGGGATTTTGCGATTAAGTTCTTTAGGTCGGACAAACATAGCGTATATACCACAGAACTAAAGAGCCTTTTAATCTCGCGTGTATTTTATTGCCGTGGCTTACGCTCGGGCAAAAAAAATAATAAACTTCACATTCAGAATTAAAAGATGCACTGTAGTCCATTGGCATATAATATTTTCAAAGATTTTTCATGTTTCAGTGATGAAGTTTATAAAAAAATCTATCAAATATTTTTAGAAAAACTTAAATTTGTATTAATAGTCCAGTCAATCCGTCAGAAAAACAGGCCTTGCCTTGCAAAAGATTGGGTAGTTTTGAATTTTGGATAGGTTTTGTATATTGGGGTCCTTATTAAAAATCCAAGTTTACGACATATACCGTTACGACGGCACACCACCGCCATATTAAAAAACAAATGAAAATTTCGACATTGCTTCGGTTTTCTAAGAATATCTTGCAAACGATGCAAAAGTGGTTATTTTTAATTTTAAAGTAGACTAGATTTGCTTTACTTTGAGTGTTGCCAAGATACAGCTAGGAGAGAATGGGAAACTGGATTCTTCATCTTGTTTTTGGTCCAAAAAATGCTGCCATTCATTCATGCACTTTTTATGTCGAGGGTGTACATCTCTATTTGCAAGACATGTTGACATAATTGGAAGAAAGAATCGATACAATAAATTCACAACGGAAGGATATTTCACCATCAGATGAACAAAAGAGTTTTAGTCAGGTTTTGTTCTATGGTCAGATATGACCATTCAGGGTGGTGGGAAAAAACTCGAAGTGATGGGAAAATTCTGTAAGTATGAAAAGTCTTTATTCTTCAATATCAAACCGTTTATATAGGTAGGAGGTCTTGTGTACTTCATGTGTAGCACAGTGCTATTTATGATAATTATTGAAATTGGTTAAATTTCAATACCGCAAGAAATCCACCACGTACACAAGCCATGTTGACAATAACCCATTCTATAATATTTGGCGCCCATAAACCTAATCGGTCATTTGTTTCCAAACCCAAAATTCGAAGGCCTGCTGCAAATTGATCGGCTTTCTTTAGCAGTTCGTTATATGTAAGGCGCTGGTTTTGTTGTAAAGATACAACCGCTTCTCGTTCAGGAAATTTCGTTGCAGTCGTTTCTAAGACGCTTCCTAAAGTTATAGCTCTTAAAGGTTCTGTTCCAAGTTTGTGTATATAACTTAAGTTGGCCATGTTTATCTGAAATAAAAGAAAATTTATAAAATACCTGTTGTTTTGATACATAACAATAGAAGTAGGTACATTTATAAACTGAGTTTTTAATTATTTTTTTTAATACATATTAACATTTAGGATACTGCCACAAGTTATGCAAATTATGAATTAAGCGAATTTTTAAAAGACGCACACATAGATCACGCACCAATAACGTCATCGAGCAAAGCGAATTTTCATGTAATACAAACGTTGTTAAGGTGCAGTTGTTGTTATGCGTACCACGTATTTTAATCTAATCTTATTTTTAATTGTAAGAAACTAAAAGTACAATTAAAAAGCTCACTAATAGTCAGAAAAAATACACATATGTAAATATACTATATGTGTGCCATTTTTTTTGGCTTTTTTTATGTTAGCTACTATTTATAATCTGTATTACATACAATAAGTGAATACAAGGTCAACAAATTAACAATATGGTGTGACTAATGTTTTCTTACTATCTTACAACTAGAAAAAAAAGATTAAATTAAAAGACGTCGCGTCGTATGTATAACACAAAAAAAATTTGTATTACATGAAAGTTCGCTTTATTATACTTGGCAGCTCGGAACAACTTACTATGACGTTATTGATGCATGCTATATTTATAGTGTGTTCATTCTTCCCATCTTGAATATCCCCTAAACTATGCAAAATATCGATTTCAGCAAAAACACGTCAACTTATTTTTCCTACGACCCCATAGGAAACCTAACGATATCGCACAATAAGGTAGGCTTGAAAGTTGGCAATATCATGCATCTTCTAAAAACAAATGATAAATGACATTTCTGTGCGGTAAGAATAGTTTCTGTACAGAAATGTCATTAGTTTCCGCACACAATAGTATATTGTACAACTAGTGATACAATGACGATGTTTGTAATACGAGTATAAGTTTGCTTAACGAGCCGCAACGCGGCGAGTTAAGCTATATACGAGTATTACAAAAAGGAATTGTAACACGTGTTTTACATACTACTTTGTCTATTTCGCCTTAATTTACAATTTACTTTAAAGAAATGGGAAAATGTACACGCGGGTATTTTTGATGTGGTAATGTTGGTAATAACTGATAACGCATACAATGACATCCACTGTAATTTTGAAAAAATCACGTAGGCAGGAAAAAATTCAAGTTTAAAAAAAGGTGACAGCTTAGTTGTTTCTTCTGATATAAGATAAAAATGTATTTTATTATAAATAATTATTTTGATAAGACAATCATGTACTCAATCAAGGTTTTACTGTTTCTATTACAATAAACATTTTAATACATCAAAACTGCTTTACAACAATAGAAAATAACTAACCTAACCTCTAAATCTAAACAATGAAAATGAAATTTGAGTAGGGACGGACACGGGATTCACGACCATCAACTTGATCCGGAAAACCAACAAGCTTTTCAGCGCATTTTCGTAGGAAATCCGCTATTAACCGCGCTTTGTTTTAATTCAAAGCTTCTTAAAATGAAATATGTTTCATTATTCTCGCTGTTATTTCTGAGCATCATAACATTCAAATTTTCAAAACGGCGCCAGTTAATGAATACTTATTAGTACCTATCACGGGAAAGTGCTTTTCTTTTGGATAATGTGCCCCCAAAATACTTCCGCGGGTTGGTTGTCGAGCATTATTCCTTTCCTTTTTATATTCTTCCTAACACCTTGGTTATGTTCCCATTAGTATGTTAAAGCTGAAAAAAAAATATTTGATGAAATGGAGGTGTACATCATTCAACTCAATTAAACTTACCTCAATATCGACAAGCGATATACGTTTTGGCTTTTTAATCTAATTTTGATCTTGAAATCAGAATATAGCTGTGTTATTGCTTATTACGCATTTACGTCTGACACTGGACTTCGTTGACAGAATGACATGACAGAGTAGGCTGGCAGCAAAATTTACTTACTACTGCCAGCCTTACAAATAAAAAAATCACTACTTTCAGTTGCACAAAGTAGCACTTTGTGTAACTGTTTTTCGCAAAAACAGTGTCACAAAGTAATCTTTGTATACGCGAAATAGACAAATGTCATTACTCATCGCAAAGTTTAAGTTATTTCGTATTTTATTAAATATTTGTCCTTCTAATGAACCTTCTTTTACCACACCTATTCCGATTTCTTTATTTTAATTAAAAACTATCGTTTAACAGGTTTAACTATGAAAATAATTTTTATCTACGACCACCATAGAAAGTTACACATTCCGCACAATCTAGTAACCGTGAAAACGACCAATTGCAAACAATCTCCAAACAGAACTGTAAAGACCGTGAGGAAACATTTCTCACAATCAGCAGTTCTATTAAAACGCCATAGATGTCAGCACTTGCAATATTATAATATTATTAATTATTTAAAATAAAAAATGTTATAAATTTTAGTTAAAGGTTAATTTATTTTAATTATTGTTTTACATTAAATTATATTTTAAATGCAAATCCATCTAGAAAAATTATCGCTTTCATAGGGAATCGAACTCTGCGTCGTCTGATTGCTAGGCCAGGCCTCTACCGTTAAGCAACGTAGCCGTCTCGACATGAGTTGGTTATTCTCATTATAAGAAGTTATTAAAAAATTTATTTCAATTAACATAAAACTGATTAATTCTTTACATTATTATATAATTGTTAATATAATATTATTCATTATTATTGCTAAATTACAATAAAAATCATGAAAGCTTTTATAATTTGCTACATAATTATTCACTAGAGTCACTGCATCTAGGCACCTAGGCCAGCTGGTCGATCAGAGTAACGCAAACCGCCGCCATATTGGGGCATAGAAGGGTGATTTTTAATAATGGACAAATTAAAACCACGTTTTACGTGTTTGACATATTAGAGGTTTGATCTTTCAGAATAAGAAAAACCTTTTAAAGTAAACGTGGATTTGATGAAATGCAATCAGATACAAATAATGAACAATTTTATGCTCCTTTTGCCCCAATATGGCGGCGGTTTGCGGTACTCTGCTCGACCAGCTGGCCTAGGTAACTAGATGCAGTGACTCTATTATTCACAAAGTGCAAGCGCCATCTAACTTTTAAAGCTACGTAGCTTTTCATCACAATACCTGGGAATGCGAGAATATTTTGACATTTCGCAGTAAAGATGTAAACCTTGATAATCGAATTGTGGTTGTTTATATAAAAATTACTCTTTGAAAAGGAGTACACACGCATGATTATTTAGCTGTAAGTACTAAATAGTGGATTGACTGAAATTATACAGATTGTAATAGTTATTTACGATACGAGTGCGGGAACACAATGTTCCCGCGTGAACGCAGTTTTGAAGCACGAGCGACCGAAGGGAGCGAGGGCCTTCATATGCGTGAACGCGGGAACATTGTTCACGCAAGAGAATTGTACAATACTTTTTGAAACGAACGTAGTCATTGTTATAAATGTCAAATAAAATTTTTATCTGATTTCACAACTTTTATTTAAAAAAATAAACCAAAGCAAGTCATGACTGCAATTGACAAATGTGACAGATTGTTTTTCGGCAGAAATTTTGCAGTAAAAAAGGTATTTAAATTTTGCAAGGGTTGGCAGTTGGCACCACTGAGTGTTTTTTCCGGTTTACTTAACCGGGAAACAAGTGTTCCCGGTTGACTAGACAGTGCGTCGAACACTGCTTTCTAGATAGTGAGTTCAAAAACGTATTATTACTACTGTCTTTAAAAACTTAATATTTACTTCTGTCGTTTTCGAAATTCTCGATGTATCTTAGTGAATCCGATGATGGGGAAATGGGGTGTACCGTTGTACAACTCCAAACATCGCGGAAGCGGCTCACATTACATCTCTTAATTTATTGTCAGAGATTGCAACGTAAAAAATATGAATGCGAATATGTAAATTCAAGGTTAAATATTTTTCTTAGCTTTTGGTGGTTTATTATTTTTTTGTTGTCGTAGATAAAGTATAGTGTGTAACGTGTGCAAAAACGCCAATTTCACACTCGTGTGATTGCGGCATTCGACTTCGTCTCATGCCGCTACTTCTTCACACTCGTGAGAAATTGGCACTTTTCTGCACTTGTAACACAATATACTATTATTATTAATTCTGATGTCTAGCTATTAATTGTTAACATAACCTATATAACTTAGCAAAAGTGTCGCCTGTTTCTGCCACTCTCAGCTCAGCCCTTTGCCGCGATATTTAAATAATCTGGTATTTGACAAGGAAAGAGAGCTTCTGCCTAAAAGTTTTAGGTGTACCCGTGTGTAGAGGGGTGTACGTACTGTGTGGACGTGTACGCACCGAGCTTGCACTCGTTGGCTAGCGAACGGTGAATTTCGTGTAGCGTAAACATTTAGTTTATTTGGTCTTATTATTACTGTTGCAACTTCCTGCATTGTTAGTTGCTAATATATTGAAAAATCTTAAATAAATGAGTTGCAAATAAATGCAGTAACAGCATACAAGAGAAATAACATTAATTCTCGAGGGTTACTGATAAATTGAAATCCTAAATTATTATTTTTAGGTTTCCATTTAACAGATCTGTTATTCTAATTTATGGATTAAAGCTGAAGAGAGAAAATTGGAAACCTTCAAAGTACCTTACGCAAATTGTGGAGCGATGATACTTCTAAACTGATTGAAGAAAACAAAGAGCGAAAATATGTATCTAGTTTCTAATAGTGCCTTCAAGTTTCTCGAACATTTGCAAAATAAAATATTAATATGGAAATTTCCTTTTTCTGATGTTTCTTTAAATTAATTCATACAGAATGTGCTACATGTTTATTGTATTTTGAAAATGGTTCTTAGAATAAATTTACTTTATTGTAATTTAAATTAAAATTTGAAATAAATCATAAAAAATATGTATTGTTTTTTGGGGTCGTAGGAAAAATAGCGTAGATAACTAGCAGGAAAGTGACTTTCCGTGCTCGTTATGTAATATGCTATTTCGATGGAGTCCACAGATAAAATCCAACATGCAACAATGCTTAAAAAGACTTAAACCAGTGTAAACTACGATGATATTGGCTTCTTTGTTAGACTTTTATGCAAAAATGTGTGCAGTAGAATGAAAACTGCCATTCCGTGCATGTAATTATGGCGGTGGTTTAAGACAATAATGTCAGTGAGTTTAGTTTTAAATTGCAGTTCATTGTTATTGAACCAGAAAAAACTGTGTTGGACAAATAAAAATCGATTAAACTAAAAAAATTGTGTCTGAACTTGAATGTCATGTCATGAGTACATTAATTATTCATTGTTATTTAATCTTAAAAACTTGTGTGTTTTTGTAATTTGAAATGATTATAATAATGTATCTTAAACTATACTATACTTATATAATGCGTACTTCGCCCGGATATTTTCAGTGTGGTCTGTTGTACTTGGAGCTTCGAACGCCTCGCGGGTCGCCGTGAACTCACGAATATACAATCGGCTTGCGCCGTAACTTGTTTTTTTTGTAACAACCGAACTGTACTATTCCGGCAGGAGAATTTTGCACGATTTTTTCCCTTTGTAAGCAGTCTCACATCCAGTGGCATGTTATGCCAATTTTTTGATGTACGAGGATAGATCGGAATGTTTCTAGAATGTTTCTAGAATGAACCACAAGATGGTGTTATGCGACTAGCGTCTATAGAGTCACTACATCTAGTCACCTAGGTCCTGCTGGTCGATCAGACTACCGCAAAACGCCGCCATATTGGGGCAGAGAAGGGTGGTTATTAATAATGGACAAATTAAAATCACGTTTTACGTATTTGACATATTAGAGATTTGATCTTTCAGAATAAGAAAAACCTTTTAAAGTAAACGTGGATTTGATTAAATGCAATCAGATACAAATAATGAACAATTTCGTGATTCCTTTGCCCCAATATGCTGGACTTAAACGCATACGTATTGTGCAGTTGTCTCGACTCTTCAATCCGATAGAATACTAATGTTCAAATGAATATTAAATATATTATTAATTGCAATTATGTTTAGGAGTAGGTACATACTTATTTTTTTTTAAATAATGATTGTATGAGTTAAAGGCCAAATCCAAATTAACGGGTTTTCAAGGTAAAGTCATAGCCACTACCTTTTTGTTTTAATAAAAAAAACCTTTTTTGCACGTCCTATATATAAGGCTCTACTTTAGTCCCCCAAAAGAGGGAGTAAAGTAGCACTTTTAGTCCCTGAGGGAGTAAAGTGTTTCCATGACAACAACAGCAAGTAAACAACAAAAAAAAGTAATCGCGATACATGTTAGGATTTATTATCCTAAAACTATGTGATTTTGGCGTTTGCAGAGTTCAATTGCCAGAATGACATGTGACGAAATTTTCGAAATTTTGAATTTTTGCGATTAACTCCTTTAGGACGTGCAAAAAATAGCGTATATACCACTGGACTAAAGTGCCTTTTAATCCCTCATGTGTTTATTTTCCGAGCGTTAGCTCACATTCGGGATTAAAAGATGCACTTTAGTCCCTGGGTATATAATATACCATTAAAATTTAAAATTACTTTTTATTTTGATTATTTAAGTCTAATTATTGCGAATAAAATAGTATACATGTTTCGTTGGTAAAGTTTCCAAGCCTCGCGATATTGTTTGACCTCGACGTACCGTCTCGGTCAAACAATTATCTTGGCTTGGCTTGTAAAGATATCCTTTACCAAATCAACATCATGTAATATACTATAGTATACTTCAATAGTAATTTACGTTATGAGTCCTGGAAATGAAATTTTACAGTCGAGTAAGATGGTAACATTTTACTTGTTATTATGTCTTGTGCTCTTTTTTCATTTGCCTTTCTGATAGGTAGTTAAAATTGTACAAAAAGTAACGGTAAACCCCCGTAGCAAAAATATCTAACAATCAAAAAAATTAATAATCGTTATAATAAAGTTCTAGAAATAATAATTAAGCAAATAATTGTTAATAATTGATTGTAAGCAATACAATTAAAAAAAAAGTATACGATGATGGAGTTTGAACTCGCGATTTTTGATTAGGAACCTGAAGCGTTAACCGCTACACCAATCGGCGTTCAAGTTCCAGATTTTTTTTAATAACTTATCAAAAGCGGTAAATCAATAAGCTTTTTAAGTCTTTTTCTGAATCGATTTTGGTTTTCTTCATAAAGTTTAATATTTTTTTGACGTAAAATGAATTCTTCTTTCGATTGATACCAAAATTTCTACTTACATTTGCAAGGGTACAAACTTACAAGGAAAATGATAAAATTCCATTGGATTTCCTATATTATCGTTTACAAAAAACACACTGTATTATTTTATAACAAAACATTTTAGTTAACAAAACAGTTTCGAGTGCAATAATATTTAAACTATTATTATAAAATTATGAATTATTAAACTGTTTGCAATGAATTTGAATTTACCTAAAGAATTGGTTTCAGGGATCTTTTAAGTACATCAACTTTCTGACATTTCACTAATCGCCGCTTGATGTCGCTAATGCTAGCCACTGGCACGGCCTACTAGATTCATATAAGCTTCGCTTATATACGGCCGTCTCATTTCCAGTTTTTTCATTGTTGAAAATTATTACAGATTCATACACGGCCTACTAGATTAATATAAGCTTCGCTTATATGAATTTAGTAGGCCGTGATTCGTACGTTAAAAGATATTTGAAGTCAGAGGTCTGTCGTTAATTTTTAGGTTATATGCTGTGATTATACCCTGTATTATTATGTTTGAATAGATGTTTGTTTCTCAAATCGAGGAGGCCATGATTATTATAAAAATTATTTACTGCTAGCCAGCCATAGATTTTAAAAATCTATAAAACCGTACAATCAATAATTTTCAATTGCAGCAGTTTGTATTGTAAGGTTAGAATAATATTGTAGTTGGTTTTTTCGTTTCAAAGAATTGTTTATGTTATAAGTGTTGCAAAATAATTCCAGCTCAGTGTTTATCTCAGAGTAGTCAAGAGGTAGTAGGACACCACGTATGAATATGTTCTATATTTTAGTACTCCAGTATAATAGTACGTCCCAGTACGTCTTAGCGAGTAAGAGTTTGAAATGATTTTTAAATGAATCTAACTCTAATGGTCTATATAGTATTTATATACTAAGTAACACATAACATAAGAGGAAAAATGATTCATATAAAAAATAAGCATCAAATGTATCCATCATCACGTCTTTTGGTGGTAGTTATTTCCTCCCATACTGGAAGTAATAAGACTGTTAATTTGTTTGCAGTTGATGACTACAAAGCTATTATTAGTAGCAACAAAATTAAAAAAGCAATCTACACCAAAGTTTGAATGTAAATTTTCCTTGTAGAAGACAATTTGAAAATCACCTAGCATTATTCATGCTACTAAATGGCCAATGTGCAAAAACATGGAACAAGATATGCATACCGATAGTGGTGAGAAACCATTTGATTGCAATATATGTAATTATACATGCTCAATAAAAGCAGATTTACGAAAGCATATGATTATACATAGTGGTGAAAAATCATCTATATGTAATTATAAATGCTCACAAAAAGCAAGTTTGCAAAGACACATGCTTACACACAGTGGTGAGAAACCATTTTAATGTAATTTATGTGATTACAAGTGTTCACAAAAAGTAAGTTTACAAAAAACACATGCTTACACAGCGGTGAGAAACAATATGAATGTAATATTTGTAGTTGTAAATGTTCGCTAAAAGCAAGTTTAGAAAAGCACACGCTCACTCATAGTCGTAATAAACCATTTGAATGTAATATATGTAATTATAAATGTTCACAAAAAGCTCATTTGCAAGGCCACATACTTACTCATAGTGGCGAGAAACCATTTGGATGTAAAATTTGTAAATATAAATGCTCACAAAAAGCGCATTTGAAATATCACATGCTAACTCATAGTGGTGAGAAACCATTTAAATGTAATATTTGTAATTATAAATTTTCGCTAAAAGCAAACTTGCAAAGGCACATATTTACTCATAGTAGTGAGAAGCCATTTGGATGTAATATATGTAATCATAAATGCTTTCAAAAAGCAACTTTGGAAAAACATATGCTGAATCATAATGACATGAAACCATTTGGATGTAATATATGTAATTATCGATGTTTAAGAGAAGACACTTTGGCAAAGCACATGCTCACTCATAGTGATGTTAAACTGTTCAAGTGTAATACAGGGCCTTCACGCTTTAAGAAAGAGTTTTTTTTGTTACGTCGTATCTTTGTACGAACGCGGATTACGAAACGATGTTTACCGATTTCAACAATTTCCAAATCGTTCAACAGTGTGGAAGATGTACGAGAAATTC
This sequence comes from Agrypnus murinus, assembly GCA_929113105.1. Taxonomy (NCBI): domain Eukaryota; kingdom Metazoa; phylum Arthropoda; class Insecta; order Coleoptera; family Elateridae; genus Agrypnus; species Agrypnus murinus. Next base: position 34,529,557 of record OV816030.1, read on the forward strand.
TTAAGGACGGGCTCTGTTGCCGACGCGCCGCGTTCTGGACGACCAGTATCTGTAACAACTACCGAAAACATGGAAACAGTGGCGCATCGTTCATTGAGCAGCCGAACCAATCTGCAGTGCGGCTATCGGGAGAATGGATAGGCAGACGAGGAATCTTTGAGTGGCCCGCACGGTCATGTGACCTGACACCCTGCGATTTCTTCCTGTGGGGCCTTCTCAAGAACCGCGTTTTTGCAAGAGGACCACGCACCCTTCCCGAGCTCCGAACTGCAATTGAAGAAGAATTTGAAAATCTTCGCAGACAGCTTGACATGCTTCGCCGGACCTGCCTCTCCGTTGCGAAACGTTGCCGTCAATGCATTGATCAAGATGGGCATCAATTTGAACACTAAAGTAACCCTTTTGTAATTTCTTCGAATAAATTCATTTTGACGCTGCATTTTTTTTTTAATGCAAATTTGTTGCCTGACTTATGCCGACCCCTGTATATGTGATTATAAAACCTTCCAAAGAACAAATTTGGTAAAGCATATGTTCAGTCATAGCGGTGATAATTGATAAACCATTTCAATGTAGTATTTGTAATTATAAATGCTCACAATACAGGCATTTGCAAGATCACATGTTCACTCACAGTGGTGAGAAACCATTTAGATGTAATATTTGTAATTATAAAAGTTCACAAAAAGTAAATTTGCAAAAGCATATGTTCACCCATAGTGGTGAGAAACCATTCGAATGTAATATATGTAATTATAAATGCTCGCAAAAAACTAGTTTGAAAAAACACATACTCACTCATAGTGGTGAGAAACCGTTTGGTTGTAATATTTGTGATTATAAATGCTCACAAAAAACGCATTTGCAATATCACATGCTCACTCATAGTGGTGAGAAACTATTTGGATGTGCTATCTGTAATTATAAATTTTCCTTAAAAGCAAACTTGCAAAAGCACATGCTTACCCATAGTGGTGAGAAACCAATTTTATGTAATATCTGTAAATATAAATGCTTGCAAAAAGTAAGTTTGCAAAAGCACATGCTCTCTCATACTGATAAGAGAATTTTAATGTGATCTACGTGAAAATGAATTAGATTAAGATGTGTACTTGTTTTATAAATTTTGTTGTGATAGAATAAAAATAGCAGTTAGTGATTCAATTTCGTATTTATTCATGACTAGTAAATTCCATTCTTTGAAATCATTCTCTTATATATGAAGCACAACTAATGTGATGAGGGCTGAGTTTAGGCTTAGTTTTGATATAATTTTTTTGCTAAATTTTTACTCGAAAATGGGAGAGGGTCTTGTATTCGAGTGGGGTCTTATAATTAATCGAGTATAATAAGATATATTCAATAAAAAGTAAAAACAGCGTGTGTAACTTTGTAATGGTCACCAGTATTTGTTAAAAAAAAATTGTATTACAATACCATAACATTTATAACAGCATTCTGTTTAATAATATAACATCTTGCCGACATTATGAAACCTGCGAAGCAAAGTTTATCAATTGCAACAATTACAGTAATTATGAAATAATATACAATTTATTTTTGGCTTACCTGGATGGTCTTCATCGATGGCAAAAAATATTTAGAAAGAAGAAATTCATTTAAACCTTTAAAAGAAAGTACAGGCTGAAAAATTGTAAACTATTTAGTACCTACCTAATTGTTAACAATAGTAGCACCTTAATCTTTCCAGTAAGTGTGCAAAATCTTATTACCTATTGTAGTGAAATCCGAGCATTGATGGTAAAATAACAAAAATAAAAGTGACAATAAAAACAATCAGGCTGGTGATAGCCGAGTGTTATCAGTACATTATCGCTCATGTTCCAAGGGTAATGGGTTCATGTCCCAGTTGGGACGGCAGAATTCTAAATTGGAAAAATTCGGTCATCTCAAATATAGGTGTGTGTGATTGTGTTGCATGTTAGATGGGGGGGCATATACTTAGATCTTGGTTCCCCCGCAGTGTAGGCATTAAATTAGAAAAAATCCACTTAAGGAGACTAATAGTCTTATTTGAAATATTATAGCTTATTTCAAATAAGATTAGTTAAGATAGTTCCACGCTTTCGACAACTTTTCCGTTCCAGCATTTATAACCGATTGACTTGATTTCAATTAATACATATCTAATCCCCTTTGACTAAACCTCTGTTAGAGTATATAAATATCAGCGCCAATGAAGATATTTCAACAATTAATTTGTAATAAAATTCATGAACTGATTTGAAATCCGAAAACTAATAAACAGATTTATAAACATTCTTTTCAAACAAATTTGGTAATTTTATAACATGTAAGTAGGGTAACAGATAACAGATTGATGTAATGTATACCAACTTTGCTAAAGTCTTCAATAGTGTTACTCATAATGTATTAGTGAGAAAATACGTAATCCACTTTATGCTTAATTAAACTTTTAATTTTTACTTAAAACAACTATTAGTTCCAATTTGTACAGATTTTTCACAAACAATCCGAAGTGTTCGAGTGTTCAAGAATTTGGGAACATTGATCTTATTATTTGAAGGGTTGGCCGTAACAACGTCGTATGTAACATTTTGCTGAAACGTGATATTTCCATAAAAACAACGTTAGTATATTCCTATTGGAAGGTGTTGGCATCATAGAGATAAAAAATATTCTTAAACAGATTTCCGGAATGCTAGTGTTTAAAGCGTGAATTTGTAATATGCCGTTTAGCAACGCTGTAGGTCTGTCGTCAGTTCGTGTTGCTGTTCAATCCTTTTGTTACATACAACGTTGTTACGGCCGACCCTTCATTTGTTAACAACCTTCTTTTAGGTATTCAACAGTGTGAATGTCTTATGCTTGCAGATGATTTTAGGATTTACAGAGAAATAATCCAGGAATATGGTTGTCAAATCGTAACTGGATCAGTTATATCAGTGTAGTAGTAATAATAAATTCAATTTTATTAACAAATTCTTTTGTTCATCAGTACAAATTAAATAACATTAATCTCAAAAATGTAAATAATTTTTATGACCTTGGCGTGTACTTCAAACTAATTTGGATTGGAATGAGCAAATACGAGGGTCACGCTATATATTTTGAGATACAAGAAAACTACAAGTCTTTTTAGGAACATGATTTTATTTATGTTCAAAGTAATCACCACCTACATCAATACACTTTTGTAACCCAAGCTTCCACAACTCTTGAAGTCAGTCATCTTTTGGAATGCTCTCAAAAAATTGATGAATTGCTTCATCTATCTCATCCTCCGTCGTGAACCGTCGACCACGTAAATGTTTCTTTAGGTTAAAGAACAACCAGAAATCACACATGGCCAAATCAGGCAATATAGGGTGGATGTTCAATCACTGTTACATTATTTTCACGTAAAAATTCAACTGTCTGCTGTGCAGTGTGTGACGATGCATTGTCTTGATGCAACATTAACCCGCGAATATCGACTGACTCAAGCACTGCAGGTAAACATATTGTGGTGTACCAGTTTGCTGTAACTGTACTTTGATCTTCAAGCTTAATTGCTTTCACTAATCCTGTACTACGAAAGAAAACTGCATACATAGCTTTCTTGACAGACCTTTGCTTTTTCGCCATTGTTGGTGTTGGTGCATCTTCGTGAATCCACACACGGCTCTCCTGGCGGGTAGCAATACCATAAAATGGTATGTATGTTTCATCACCTGTTACTATTTTAGAAAGAATACGATGCCCACCATTATTTAACATTTCTAACGTTTTCCGCGCGATTCTTATTGAATCGTTAAGCGTATGTGGCACCCAACGAGTAACAATTTTTTTCATATGACGATCATGTAAAATGGAATTTACTGTTGCAGATCCAACACCAAGAGTTGCCTCAATCGCTTGATAGGTGCATCTTGGATCTTCTTCGATCATACGTCTCACTCTCTCAATGTTTCCAACAGTAACTGACGAACAGGGCCTACCAGCACGTGCCTCATCACCAAGTGATATCCATCATCTTTTAAATTCGTTATACCAGCGAAACAGAGTTGTGGGTGAAGGACTTTCATCACCAAATGCGCGTTGCAACCGCTTTGTTGTTAAACCAACCTTGAAATCATAGTAAATCATAGCACGCACATGGTCTCTTGACAAATCCATGTTTCGACACGACAAATCGTATGCACCACGTTTACTCTGTGACAGCAGCGACTCAACTGTTGTCAGAGCTCACTAATGAAGGATGGTGGTATGTAACAATGCCGTGTTTCCAGCTCTAACTCTTCTAGTTTCGTGGCATCTTACAATATACAGCGTGGCCCTCATAGAGATCATTTATGTGGGCCTTCAAAAATACTAAGAAAATACTTAGTTTTTATTATAATTTGTTGAGCTGTTCCAAACTAGAATTTGCATCATCAGTGTGGAATTCAGAGCAAGCTTTTAGAAAAAATCGTTTTTTTTGCAGTATCGTAGTTATTGGAAATTTATATAAAATTAATGACTTAGTTCTCCGACTTAATTTTATAGGTACAAGTTTAGATACCAGTAGACTTTGTCTGCAAAAAAATTTAAAGGTGAGACTTAATTCTTTCACATGACATTTCACAACCAAAGTTAGAAATTTCTTAATTTTATTGTAATGTTTAAGTGACAATTTCTCCTACTACTAATACACTTAGCTAAAAGTTTATAATGAAAAATAAAGTACTTTATGTCTGATTGCATTATAAAGTACTATTTATTGTATTGTTTTGCGGCAGTAAAGTGGCTTATTATTGTACTCGTAAAATAAAGTGGTAGTAGTAAAATAAAGGGCATAGTAGTAAAATAAAGTATGGCAACTGTATATTACATGTCAAATTTTCTTCTGTCAAGAATAGATGTAAAATTTATAAACTGATTTTTTTTTTATAATTAGCCGATTTTAGGAATCGAACATAAAGCTTTGTATGCAACTCTTACATAATCGGACCTTATAGACTCGCCCATTTTATAGGCCTTGCTCGCTCGGCCATAAACTAGGCTTGTCTATAAAGTTCTACATTATGTACTTGTTACATAAATAGCTATTTTGTATGTAACAACATATTCCTTGTTTCAACTTGATAGCTTTTCAAATAAAAAAGTTATAGGGTTTATTATTATTATTATGTATATAGTAGGCGGTCGAAACCGATGAAACTATTTGTTTAGATTAAGTTTATCTTAAAAATTTTTGTTTGAAAGATTTTTTTAGGACTTAATTGTTCAACTTATTAGTTGTATTAGCACAATTTGTCACAATCGATAGTCACTGTTTAGAGTCACTATATTTTCTCTGCCAAGTTTGTTTTTAAAAGAATTCAAACTTGGTGCTGGTATAGTGTCTTCTTGTAGAGTTCCAGGGGTATACCACACGGTTTACTAAGAAGTTTCTTTGTGGTAGCTTAGCAGTTTTTCTTTTTCAAGTTTTTTTGAATGTCCTCTTAACTGTACCCTGTGATTGTAATTGTATATTTCTAAGTTACTAGAAGAATATCCCTGAACTATCTTGTACGTTTCAATTATGTCTCCTCTTAATCTTTTCTCTCTCTCTCAACGTTGTTAGCTGAAGTTTATTTAATCTTGCTTCATATGGTTGTTGTGATAGTTCTGGTGGAATTCTTGTAAACCTTTGTACTTTCTCTAATGCCTCTATATCTTTCACATAGTAAGGATTCCATATTGTATGTGCATATTCTAATTTTGGCCTGATGAAACTCTTGTATAATTTTAAAATCATGTAGGAATAAATGTCAAAATAAATGAAAGAATTGGCTTTTTTTACAATTGCATTTATATGAATTTCCCATTTTATATTGTTGATGATGATTATACGAAGATCTTTTTGTTGATTGACATGCTGTAGTTCAATGTTGTATAATTTATATGATTGGCTGTTGTTGTTTGTCCAATATTTAGTACTGTACATTTATCTGCATTTAGTTTTATTTTCCAAGTAACTGTCCAATCTTCTGGAAGATAATTCTTCCAGTCATCATTCAGCTCTATGTATTGTTCCAAAGGATTTGCAAAAAGCTTGGTGCCATCAGCAAAGAAGGTTATATTAGTTTTGATGTTATTAGCTAAGTCGCTGACATAGATTACAAAAAGTAGGGGACCTAGGATCGATCCTTGGGGCACTCCACTTAGCACTTTATGTTGATTTGATAGGACACTATTTACTCTGACTTGGTAATATCGGTTTTTAAGAAAATCCTCTATCAATTGAAGTAAATTACCTCTTATTCCAAAATGTTCTAGTTTATGTAATAGTTGATCATGTGGAACTTTATCAAAAGCCTATTCAAAATCAAGATATATTACATCGGTTGGCTGTCCTTCATCATTAAATGTCCATTAATTTAGACAAGGTAGTAAGTTGAACGTTGTTGATCGTTTTGGTAAAAATCCATGTTGTGTGTCTGGAATAACCTGATTTTCTATTAAAAAAGGTGTTAGTTCCTTTACAATCACTTTTTCCATTACTTTATATGGATTACATGTTAAGCTAATTGGACGGTAATTTTTTGGCAGGTGCTTATTGCCCTTTTTGTAAAGAAGTGTAACAATTGCTAGATGCCATTGTTGTGACAACTTGCCTGTATTCATGCATTCATTCAACGCATTTGCAATGGGAGTACAAATATTATCTTTACATTTTTGTAAGAATATAGATGGAATGTTATCAGGTCCAGGACTTGACTCTGTCTTCAGATCATTAATTGTAATAGAGACCTTTTCTGCTGTAAAATTTATAGTTGTAAGGGATTGAGTCGATCTTGTTTGCAATGGCAACATTGGTAATATGTCGTTTACATTCTCTTTGGTAAAAACTTTATTAAATTGTTCAGCAAATTTCTCTCCAGCTTCTAAGTCACTGTTTATAATCTTATTGTTTGTAGGATCTTTTAATGTGATTTTAGTGACTTTGGAATTTAATGTGCGTTTTATGTACCTGAAGAAATTCTTTGAAGAGTCAGATGTTGCTATATTATTTTCATAAGTTATTCTTGAATCATCAATCATTTTTTTAATTTATTATTTTGTATTCTGTATATACTCTAGTCCTGTTCACTTGATGTTCTTCTCTATTTGTCTCCCACAGTCCCAAAGTGTACGTTTTCTTTTAATTTCTTTGAAAATTGTTTCATTTAACCATGGTTTTTTGGATTGTTTGGAAGCTTTTAATGGTATCATGACACCTATAGCATTGTTAATTATTTCATAAGATTTTTCAAGACTTGTTTGTGCAGTATAGCTCGGGGTAAAATCTTGCTGTTGTAAAAACCTATTAATTTCCAAATAATTTAGAAACTTCTTCGAAGTGTTTTTGTAGTGGATTTAGATGGTCCTCTTATATGTGATTTTGAGTAATAACTACGTGATCACTTAGGCCTATTGGAGCATCAGATGTGAGATCGTAAATAAGCTTCTTGTCATTTACCAGTAAAAGATCTAGCAGTGATTTTTGATTACTTCTAAAACGAGTTGGAAACGTAATTAGTTGAGAAGCATTCATATCCTTATAGTTTTCCAAAAACTCATGTTCTGCTTGAATTTGATGACTTAATGTAAGGCTCTTCCATTTCAGGATAGTTAAAGTCTCCAAATATAAATGTAGGGGTGTCTTTTGAAAGGGCATCTTTTAAAGTTTATATCATATGAATATTGTTTTGATCTGTCGCATAGTTCGCTCTATATATACAAGAGATAATAAATTTCGTCTTTAGTAACGTTACTTCTAACTAAATAGATGCTATTGGAAGTTGGGTTTCATATTTCTTTGTTATGGTGGTATTAATTTTGTTTTCTTTAATACTATTTTTAGTTAGTATTAATATGCCTCCACCTATTTGACCTTTTCTATCTTGACGAAATATACTGTAACCGTCTATAGCGATTATACTTTACCACAAAACACGTTTTCTCGCAAAAATAGCATACACTGCGTCACAAAAATGACTGCCAAAAAAAAACTAAACGTATAAAAATAAAATAATTGCTGTTTTGTATTCTCTAGACTTAAGGTAACATTTTATTAAAGTATTAATTTTTTTGAAAACTATGAAGCAACACCTCTGGTCGATTTGGCATGGATTGACCCTATAACATTTCGTGACTTTTGCTAAATTCTTTAACTCGGCGTTTCTCGGCAATGAGTTGGCAGATATACTGTGGTATTGTTGGTGCTATTAATCTTTTTTTATCCTTTTGAGGGGTAATATAATGACTAGACCATCGTTAGATGAAAGTCAAAGTTAGATTCCACTATACAATTGTTTCTAGAAATTAACTCCATTTCCAATAAAGTCAAAGAGATCATTTAATCTGGTTCTATAAGAAATAATTGCCTAAGGTACTGGGATCCCTAATAAGATGCAAAGAAAAGAGAAAACATTTAAATACAAAGTGAGTTTATTTTTTTTTATAAAATCACAAAAATGTCAACATTCTATATTATATATGTAACAGTTCACACAAACTCAATCTAAAAGTATCTAACAAATTTCAAACAATGTACTTCTCAAGTAAGCAAAAGTGATTACTTAGAATAATAACAATCTTTTTTTAGTTTCCTTTTTAAATAACAGAGAGAAATTCTTATTAACAATAGAACAATTTTGTGTGTTAACCAATTACATAATGTTTGTTACGATATAACAGTTTTTTAATTATCTTGTTGTGTTCTTTTTTATTTTCGATATAAATAAAATCTATTAATGAACATTTCTTATTCCTTGTTCCAATTAGGAAAACAAAAAATATATATATTAATTAAAACAGAAATTTAAAATAGGTAATGATATTTTTAAGTAAGTAAATAAGTTATGTATAATATAAATAAACACTAATGACAAACAACTATGTTACTAAATAAATAAAAATAAAAAGCAAACAACATTTACACATGATAATAAATATACATAAAATACTTTAAATCATCGATATTTTTAAAGGATTTAAAGTGGTGTAAAAGTTTTTAATTTTTAAAATCAAAGTCATGGCTTGACATTTCTAAAATTAAATTAATTTAAAAAACAACCTTAATTTAACAGACCCAACAATGAGAGGTGTGATTCTACATAGCATTTTCATAAATTAAAAAAAAGAAATTGCATTCATTAATAATAACATTTGCAAACATTCTATTAAAATCATTTCGATCACAGACATTTAAAATAACTAAAGAAGAAAAATAACTAAAAGAAGATGCTATGTAGAAATAATAAATCGCATTTTTATTTTATTAACAGGCACCATATCCATTTTAATGCTCCTCTTAAAATTGTTCAATTGTTTATTATAGTTACTTTGTTTATTTAGTTTTTTAACAGCACCATTAGAAAAGTGTATGCTCATGGTGAATATATTATATTAAGATGATGATTATATGAACGAGATGGTTTTTCACAAAAATGGAAAATTGCATGGATGATATGTTTGATAAATGGTGTGGAGGTACTTAAAACTGATTTTAAATTAAATGGCAGGTTTATTGCTTCTAGTAAGTAAAAACAAAAAGTATATTAAACTGGTTGATTAAAGATTATTTATGTTTTTGTTTCAATTTTTTTCAAGATCAAAAATTTAATTATGGATTGTTTTATAATAGTAAATAATACCAACTTAAAGATAATGATGACTATCTCTGCTAGTAAACTGTTTTAGAGAAAAACAGATCTCAAGTAACACTAACTTGTAAAAGACGTAGTTTTATTTTATACCTTTGTTACATTTCTAAAATGCCAACCTTTTCATTTCTTACTTTTAAATGAACATCACTGTTATCATCACTAATACCTTGCTTATTTTTACAGTTATAACCAACTATTTAAAGCCTCAATTCATTAAACGTAATAAAGGAGTGCCCAGCTATAAAACCTTTATTTTTTTTACTTTTGTAATTAACAAAGACAAAGAGCACCTCCTAACTATTTCTTATTACAAAAGTCAGTATGTTTTTCTTCTAATAAGAAATTTGCTGTATATAATAATACTATTCCTAACTATTATAGATAAATACTGAACACTGCTACAGTATCACAAGAGGATAAGGTAAAAAAAAGAACCAAAAAATAAAAACAAAAATTATTTTTAAATTTGTCAAAATGGATTTGAAAGAATTCAAAAAAAATTGCAAGACTGTAAGTTTTATAAAAAAGATCTAAACGAGATTCTGAGAGGTAGAAGAATGAACAGTAGTTGGGCTTACGGAAGACGGTGGTGTAGTTGTTTCTATGGAGTCTGTGTTTTCATTTGTTTGAGATGAGAATGACCTATTCCCATATCTGGATGGTTGGTTTAAATAACTGTACCTAAAAAATAAATATAAAATAGAAATCATTATTCACTATATATTCGTATTGCTACAAGTAATAAAATCAAGATTTAATTTTACGTGATATCACATTTGCTATAATCAAAAGAAAGATGGGTTATAATAATAAAAATAAGATGCTATGCCCACTTTATTACCATACTTGATTTCGTTAAAATATTGAAAGCTGCTGTATATTGTAAATACTTTTTATTTTAAACGAAGACTTGAAAATATAGAGTATAGAAACGATTATCAGAACATACTGACTATATTTTTATAGAATATATACAGACTCTTCTATCTTCTTATCAGAAGTCCTGAAATAGCTAATCATCTAAACAAAACAATTTCCAAATAACTCTACCCTCTGATCTTATTTATTAAATAAGGTTAGCTTTTTATTAAAGTTTAATACCTGTTTGAGATTTCCGAAGCAGCATTTAAGTAACAGTAACTGAGATTGGAACTTTGATTGAGTAATTGTTACATAACTACACGACTTTATAGATTTAGTTGTTTCTACTATTTATTGGAACTATGTAGTTCCATTATATCTAATAGCTTCTAAAGTATGTGGAAAGGTATTGCCACTCAGTATAATTACTTTAAAGTTGTTGCAAATTCAAAGTGGTATTATGTTTGTAGCAGTAGCAGTAGCCCGAAGCTACTTTAAAGTTCTTAAAACTTTAAAGTAGTACTGAAAGTTCCTGCCACCTATCTGAAACCATTGCGTAACCTTTAAAATAACAGAACCTTAGTATTATTGAAAGTAAAACTTATGTTTTTTGCTACCCAGGCGAATCACTTTAAAGTGATTTTTACTTCTTGTTTTGTATCAAGATTACTACAAAGTTCCAGTTACTATTAAAAATTACAATGAAGTGGTAGTAACTTCTATTGGTCTATCCAAACCAATATTTGTAGAGATGCCAATATTGCTCGGGAATATTTACTGTATTTCTGGACAAATAATAGAGTTTGGTCCTTCTCCTAGGTCATACATAGTTCGAAGTCAAGATAGCACATATAGACGTAATAGAGAACATATCAAACCTGCTTCAACAGATCAAGGAATTATCTAAAACAGTAGAGAAAATGAAAGTTCTAATATTGATAATGAAATGGTCCAACAAAATTACAAAACAAGATTCGGCAGAACTGTAAAGCCACCTAATCGTTTAAATATATAAACTCGAAAATTCTTTCATTATTCATTTTAACTGATACTACCCATAATGTTGTCTCGATCAACTTTGTTAAAAAAGGGAAGATGTTATGTATATCTAATTGTTTAATTGTTCTTATTATTATGTAGTAGTCATGGTTATTGTAATTATAAAAATATAATGTCATCTTACAGTCTTTGTCAATAAACCAAGTCTTTCATAAGTCTGATATATTTCATTTCAATACACTATCAATACCACATAACATTTATGTTTATCATGTCTTATGAAACTTGGTTTATAATATACAATTTTGTAACATGGAGAGCAATTTATGATAGCATTTGAGGTTATAATTATGTGTCGTTCAGGTACTTAAGGGTTGTCTGGTTAATAGACGTACATTTGTAAATGTAAATTTTTACTTATACCAATAGAACAGATTAAAGAACAACTTTATATTATGACAGAGTACTAAATGTATTATATTTGTTGTCTGCTTCCAGCAATATCAATTGCTCAGTAAACATTTGCACGAAGAATCTTTCAAGCACTGTCCATCATTTGTTTTCCTGACTTTTCAGCTACATTCTTCATAATTCCCCTGGAGACTCGATTAAAACCATTCAGAGTTTTTGATGGATTATTTCCTTTAGAGTATTTCGCCTTACATAATGCCCAAAAACACTCGTGTCCCCGAGTTTGAGGAACATTTGGGGCGTTTTTATTCTTCTGAACAAAACTGAAATGTTTTCATGCTTCTGGAATGATGTAACAATTCCTCCATAAAGCACGGTTACCAAGTCAGGCCAAAACAATGTATTATTCTTGCCAATTCTCTGGATGAAAGGATTATGATCTGTTATAAATTCGGAAATGTCACCATCACTACTGATAGCCAACCAGACCAGATATTTCTTAGAAAGTTTTACAGCACGCTGGACTCTATCATCGTAATTCACTTTACTTGGGCCAGATGCGTGATAAGATTCTAAACGAATTTTATTGGTAGGAATATCTAACGGGTCAACAGGTACATAGGTTTCATCATCGAAAACAAGAACTTTATGAAGAGTAGTCCTGTGGATTTATCAGCAATTGCATTTACATGTTCTTTCCGGTTTTTTTAATATTTAGAAGCTTTTGGTTTCATGCCACTTTGGACTTCATGGATTTTGTCAAAAATCCTTTTGCAGCAACTTGCACAGAAACCGATGGATAGTTTTCGAACATTTTGCAATCGGTGCCCAACACTTTGGGAGTAGCTTTTGTAGTCAACTTACTAGGAATTGTTTTGTAAATAACGGTTTATGTATCTTCATATCATTGTAATATTGTATCAATGGTGGACCGAGTTTTTCCTTCCTTTATAGAATGCTGGACAGTGTGGTTCTTCTTTTTACCGGTTCGATTTGAGTAAAAGTGCACAACTCTCTTTATAAACTGTTCATTCTCTGGTCTCGACATATTGCACAGATGTATTCAAACTCAATTTTGCAGTAATGCTTAAGAGTATATGAACTGACGTTTAAGAAGATAACAGTTATTCATCTTCTTCACGTCACGTGTTAGGGGCACCATGAAAATTTTGTACATCTATTAACCGGACAACGCTTAGTTTGATAGCAAACTGAAATTTGTTATATTTAACTTTAAGCTAGATACATTTCATTAGATCTCCTTATAGTAAGTTCGTAGAGTAGGAATAGTACGTTAAAATTTCCACCTAAAATGTTCACTTACTGATTGATTACTTGTGAGGCAAGTTAAGTTGGTTAAATTCCCATACATGCAACCACATTTCTAGTATTTTATAGCTGACAGATGATAATAATAATAATAATAATTGCTACAACGCATCACCTGTGAACCAGGCCCCAGAAGCTGTAGTTTAAAAAGTAATTTCTTGCACACAAAAATATCGCTGAGTGGTTAAATAACACAGTAACGTTTGGTAAATTTAAATTTACCACCAGTTAGGAGTAAGTTCGAGAATTTTTTTCCTCCTCTTTTTACCCTTCCAAATTTAAGAATGCAGCAGTGCACAAACATTGTACAAAAAAATAAATTAGAAACAATAGATTTGTAATTTGTTTTTCATATAAGCTTTCAAGATTTTTAAAATTCAGGGCACTTGTCGCATGACCACGTTCCAAATTTTTGAAACATGGAAAATGTCTCAGTTTGTTCTGATCTTAGAACCCTTTACTGAACCCAACTAGTATTTTAGTAGATGAAGATATTGATCTAACATGTATGTTTTACTACAATGCTGGATATCAGGCAAAAATTAAATCAATTTTAGTTTTAAATTTACTGTACTACATCTTATGATTTCCTGTAAGATTAGCAGCAAGCACAGACTCCTATAATCTATAGCCCCTATATTACAAATAGTAGTGACAGTGTGGAACGAAGTTACTTAATTTCGGTTGTTTATTTTCGGTGTAAGAATTAAATCCGTATCTTCCCGTGCAATCTCATACCGTTCGGATAAGCGGCCGACTCAAGCGAGTGCACGCGTCCCTTCCCTAACCGATATTTGGCGTGCGCCGCTCCGTTTTACTCCTACCTTTTCCACCACGCTCCGAGAGCGCCTATTTAAACAGGCGCGAGCGTCAATTTATTCAATCCGCGTCCAGGACTCTCAGCAGGACCAGCCAGTCCAACAGACGGGACCGGTCCCGGAGAAAATAAGAGTAAATCCTCTTACCGACTTTCCAATTCTCTTTCCGCCTGTTCTTGTCCGTTCAACCCTTACACCCTGTCCGAGACTTCACTGCGAGTATTCCGGGGAGTCTCGTTCCGCAATCCTGTATACCCTGTCCGAGACTTCACTGCGAGTATTCCGGGAAGTCTCATCCCTTGCACCCTGTCCGAACCCCCACTGCGAGTATTCCGGGAGGTCTCAATCCACACACCCTGTCCGATCTTTCCGAGGCCTCACTGCGAGTATTCCGGGGGGCCCCGTTCCTTGCATTCCTTCCCTGGTACGTCCGTTACCATCCGACATCCTGCCCTGTATTCTAGCACCGTACCCGCACGCTTGGTTCACTTTTGCTACGTTGTATTGTTACACCCAGCTTGACTGAAATTTCGTTATTAACTAAGCTTATTAGGGTAGTAGTAAGGTTTGTAGGAATTAGTAATAAGAATAAATTGCTTGCTGTTTGGTATTCTAATTATGTGTCTTTTATTTGCTGATAACCTGTTTACCTTTTCTAAGTGTCTTAGTAGAAATAGGTGGAGACCGTGGAGTGATCCAGACAGGGCCGACCTCAGCAACCCCAGCAGTTCCCTGGATTATCTTTTCTCCACTTGTAGTTACCCGGAGCTGTGGAGCATACCACGTAAAAATAACTGGCGGGCGAGAATTACCGCCGATACCGAGATCACCGAAAGCACACAAGCGCCACTACGTAAGCGCACCCCGAAACGCGCTTATAAGTGTTTGACTCAAAACACTAAAAATGTTGATGAGATAATAGATTTGAAAATCTGTTTAAAATGATAATCATACATAAAATATTAACAATTTAAAATTTATGTTTTACCTGTTCAAGGGTAATAACAGCTACTCCTACAAAATTGTAATTTTTAAGTAACTTTTCATGAAATTAGCATTATAAAGTGCCTACAGTCACTTCCTATTTTAAAGTTTATGTCAGATTACTCCTAGATTTCACTATTATTTGTATTAGAGGGGCTATACCTATACCTATTCACAATTTCTTTTTGAATTAGGGTTGTCATGTAAACCATGCCTATGTTACGGTTAATGTGGTAAATTGGTCAATGTCATTAATAACCGGCCATTATCTTCATAGACCATTTAGGTTGGTTAAAGATATTAAAAGCAGGTCATCAACGTAAATATCCAGTGAATGTGGACAAAATGTTTAATTTTACTGAAAGTAACATTGAGCGGTTATTATCGGAAATGTTGAAAATAAAGACATAGTAATGTTACTATCAATGTAATAAACCGGCCAATGTCGTTAATGGTCGTCCAGTCTCATAACGTAGTTTTCGAGGTTGGCTGATTTACTACACTGACCGTAACATTACCCGGCCCGGCCAATATAGTGAATCAATAGTGACGACGTCTTTAACCAAACAGCTGGGCATTACCGTCATTGGCCGGCCATTGATGTAAACGAACAAAATAGCCTGTATTTACCTCTTTGACTGTAACATATTAAAGCTTTTCTGTTATTGTCAATGTTTAAGTTATATTGTGTCGGTGTCAAGTCAATTATTAGCTTATAAGGTGTTTTCTAGCAATTTACCATATTTATAAATGTATTTAAACCCAGTTGAATGAATAGGCATAATTTCAAATAATTGCTAGAATGAAGCATTTTAAACCAATACTTTGCAGGCGTGGTTTATTCAAAGAATCGTAAACATAAAACATAACCTATAACCTACAAACCAACAAAACTTTTCTGCAAGTGTGTAATAAATAATTTTATCCAACACCTCTAAATAAAAAGGCACTATCTTAATGTCTTTAAGCAGTTAAAGTTGAAGTTGTGGGCAGAAAAACTCTTTACCCACTGTAGAATATGATTGGCTGCTATTGTAGGTAGCAATCAAACACCAGCTTATATTGCATAATATTATTAAAATCCTGTCATCAAGCTAGAGTATCAAATTTATTACCCTCAAAAACTACAGACTAACTATATATTTGCTAATTCAATATTTGAATTAAACAAAAAGGTGTTGGATAAAAGTTGTATGGTACAGATGAGTTAAGGATATTATACACTCAATAATTACAGATACCATAAAGATTTTATAATATAATACAGTATTGGAAAACCTTTCGTGTAGAGATTGGATTTTCATGTGTGAGCAAAGGAAAATAGCAGTACAACTGAGAAAGATATATATTATGGCATACTTGCCAAATCTTAAAATGTAGTAACCTTTTTGTAAGATTGGTGCTATAGATAAGAATTTTTAAATACAGGGTGTTTTATTAAACATGCACCAGACTTGACCAGCACATTTCTGATGGCATTTGGAATAAAAATCTAAGTCTAGTCCTAATTTTTTAATAATCTTGACCGATGTTTTTACAAAAGTACGTATAAAATTATAACGCACTGATGGTGATATTGATATCACTAATAAAAAATAAAGTTAACTGTATATGTAAGTGCAAGGTTTGAAATTTTAAATCCAGACAAACATGATGAGATCACATTTCACTGTGTATTTTTCTAGTCTACATAGTACTATTGCAAATTAAATTGCTTTGCTTTATTGACATAGTGGTTTTTGCTTTACTAAAATGCACGTCTGCAATGATGACTAATTGTAATACAAAACATAAATATACAAAATTGTGCATTAAGCTTTTAATTTTTACAAGACGTTTGTCTACCACCGGATTTTAATTTTATTTAACAGCAACCTCGCATATCTTTTTACTGTAAAATTGGTTAAATCTAGTCTCAACTTTCAATAGTAACAAATTAAGTAAGTTTTCCTACATTGAATTCCAATTGCCTATGGATGCTAACCTAAACAAGAAAATGAAGAATCTGTGTCACACAAACATGAGGGCAAAAATGCAAAATTTAAAAATGTAGTTTAATTACAGTAACATTAATTTAGTTAATTTTAAAAATAAAAGTAAAATGAAAATCTGTGGCCCCTATCCATATTTAGTAACATATGTCACTGTCATTTTTAACAGCAGATTCTTTATTTACTAGTTTATTAGGTTATAATATCCGTAGTTCAATGGAGAGATTTTGAGCACATTAATTAAATTACTAAATATTTTAGTAAGGAGAACCTCAGATTTAATGTGCGTCGAATTTTGCGAATCATTGTTTACAAAGATTTGACCTACACCAATATCTTTTTCTTAATTACAGCATTCTGCGAATTATCATCTGACTGGCTTCATCAAATTGTGTTGTAAAGGATCAAATTTCAGGTTACAAGATCAGCAACGTAAACATAACAAAACATAAAATGTCCTTTACTTTATTTATTTTGAAGATCATAACAAACCCTACTGTGAGACCTAAAAACATTATACCCTTCTTTATTTGCATTTTTTTTTGAAAACTATGCTTCTGAGAAAAAATTTTTATAGGGATTTTTTGTTTGTCTTATCGATGTCTAACTACCTGCCGGGTTTGATGTCCTTGAGCCACCCTGTATAATTGACTGACGTTTGTCATTTTGACTCAATAACCTGACCAATAACCAATAATTGCGTTTGAAACTTTTTAAAGTGAACAATATTTGTACGTTTAGTATAAAATACTAATACAAATATAAAAATACTTTTATTCTTTAAACAAAATAAACAATTATTTTAAAAAGTAGAATGAACTTAACTATTTAATAAAATAAAACCATTTAAGTTATTGTGTCAAAATGACAAACGTCAATTATGTTTACAAATTCTTAGCTATAGCACCAATCTTACAAAAAAGTTACTATATTTTAAGACTTGGTAGGTATACGTATAATCCTATCTTTCTCAGATGTATTGCTATTTTTCCTTCGCCTACACATGAAAATCCAATCCCTAGATGAAATTTTTTCAATATTGTATAGTAATTATATTATCAAATATCCAACATAAAAATGTTTTCATGGCCAACCCTCATTCAAAAACATCTTGAATGATCTGTATGTCTTAATATCTTTTTATATTCCTTGAAGTATTTACTTACATTCTATTTTTTCCAGCTGTAGAAGTGTCATCCAACGTGTTAGCTTCTTCAGAATCAGGATCATAAACTGAAGCAGAACGTCTATTTCTCGGATTATAAGTCTGATACCGATTAGGCACATTAACGTAATCATCATTTAAAAATAGATTAGTATTGTTATGATTGTACCCTTTATATTCTTTCTTTAGGGGTTCTGGTGCAACAGCACTATAATACAATTTACGATCTACGGACTTTCGGTCCAAGGAACTATAATCAGTCGGTCTACAATTTGATTTGCGACTGTTCATATCTTTATACAAATCTAAATCCCTATAATTGCCTAATGTAGACTTTCTAGGTCTCTTCTTTTCATTAAATCGTGTATAGAAACTTTTCCTACGAATCCTATCAGATACTGACTCATTTTCATCGGCGGAATAAAAGTGATTGCACGGTGAAATGGGAGAAGTTAATTCTTGCGTATGGTAATCAGAACACACCGACCAAGAATCACAACTGACGTTGTCTTCACATGGTGATAAAATTGTAGAGCTGTCGTCTGTAGTGGCAAATGAATTGCGATTTGAATTTGAGGCAGTACCGATGTTACTAGTACCAGCTGTTGGTTCGGAAACCTTCAAATCTAATTTTAAATTCTTACGATCAGGCTTAACTTGGTTTTCTTCAGTTTTAACATTTGGGTTTTTATAAAACCTAGGAGGATCAACTTGATTGTTATTTTCCAAATTTAAACTACGTCTAAATGAAGTAACTGGTAGCTTAGAGCCTTTAATTTTTAAATCTTTATCAACCAATATATTACTATCACTTCTTGCACCATTGTAAGCGGGTTGGAATTGTTTTGTTCGATCTAGTAAAAGAGATTGGGGTCTTTCCGTTTTCTTTTCATTATTTACTTTAATTTCTACTTTTTCTTCATTAACATTTTCCAAACCGTTTTTGTCATTTTGGATTTCCAAATGAATACAATTATTATTATCATTATTATTATTTGAAATAATCACAGCATCAGCACCAACTAGTTTACTATCGGTTTTATTATTATCAGTCTTTTCATTACTTAATTGACTGCTTTTACTTTTAGTAGTCTTCTTGGCATCTTCTTTCATTTTCTTTGTCTCATCTTTAGTCTTCTTTGTTTTGGCAGCTTTCTCATTCTTTTTATTATTTCCTTTTTCTTCGTATTTTTTGAACAAATTTAATATTTTTGTAACAGACTTACGAGACGCTTGCAACTGTTTAGGATCTGAATTGGTTAGATCTTCTACAGAAACAGCTCGTTTTATTAAACCTGATTCGGTGATGCAGTGGTCCACATTTCTGGGCAAACTTTGCTCACGTAAACGCTTTATTGTGTCTTCTACCATAGATTTCTTTTCTTCCTTAATTCTTGCTTCTTCACTACTAACACTTGTTGGGGAATTACTAAAACTACGTAATTTTTCAAATTTTTTCTCAATTGTTTGTAAAAATTTGTTTTTATTTGGTTGCTTTTCTTCTTTTTCATTGGGTTCTTTTACTTTTTCTGGTTTCTTCAGTTTGCTTATCTTTGATTTACCAGCATCAAACTCAGGAATTTTAGATGATAATTCTTTATTGTGTTCATTAGTTTCTGTTGGATAACTTTTAGGACGTGCTATTCGAGATACACGTTCTTTTTTAACAACTGGAATTACTTCAATGCTATTATTATTGTTGATAACATTAACATAGTCTGGTATTTTCTTTTCTTCTATTGTCGATTCGTTTTTATTATTATTGGCATTAACATAATTATGGAGCTCTTTTACATTAGATTCTAAGTTCTTAATGTTATCTGAGACGTTTTTAAGTAATTTATGAGTGGACTCATCTTCTTTACATTCTCCTTTATTAAGTTTTTTATTGCTTTCAGCATTAGTAATCATACTACTGTTATCATCAATCTCTGACCTATGACTTTCCCTAGAAGCAGAACGATCTCTAAATCTACCCTTTCTTTTATCCCTTATTTCTTTCAGCACTTTTTGGGTTTCCATCTCTCTTTCTTTCTTTTCTTTAAGGTAATAATTTCCATCTTTAGGAGCATCATAAAAATCAGGACGCAGAAATCTTGATGTTCGCCTAGCAGATGGAGATCGTCTTCTTATTTCTGATTTACTTCTTTCAGTATCTAATATTGTGGGAGTATAAGAACGTGGGAGTGAGTCACTATATTTAATTGATGTAGAAGGAGATAAATATTTACTTAAACGTGAAGTTTCTGAATTGCTATTGTTGTACAATAAATGATCTTCATTCTTATTAACTGACAAACTTTCAGAAGTGCTAGAATCTGGACTGTGTGGACTATGCAATGAGCAATTTTCAGATTTCTGTGCTGTATAATACGATGAAGATGATCTTGGTTCCACTAAACTAGGAGATCGAAGTCTTCTACTTATCGATGATGATACATCAGATGAAGAAGATGAAGGTTTTTGATAATCTAAGCCACCATACTTCGTTGTATGATCATTAATGTGTCCATAATAATCTCGGCTCGATGATGATTTGACAGGTAAAAATGATTTATTGGGTTTAGGAGTAGTTGTTGGTTCTTCTTCGTTTGTAACTTTATTTTCATCATTTAATTGATTTTGTGCTGCTATTGTACTATTATTGCTTTCTACTGAGAATCTTCGAGGTAAAGTACTACTGATTGACCGATCGATGGTCCTACGTTCAAATCTATGTTCATCAGAGGCATTGGTAGTAGCAGGTTTATTTTCGGAGGTGCTACGCAACGATAAAGTGCGTGATAGTTTTCTAGCTTCAGAAGGTGCCAGTTGAGCAAGCAGTTGTTTCTGGATACGTCGAGAGAGTCCTGGTGTTAGATAGGATAAAGCGAGAGCATCTTCATCTGATAATTTCAACTTTTTTAAATCTAAGTCGGTTAAATTAAGGTTTTCTCTATTCAAGTCTGAAAAAAAGACAAATAGTATTAAAGCTTGAAGTGAAACAAAATTATATATTATTGTATAATAAATGATGAATTGTTATAGAGAAGAGATATCACAACCTACCTGCGACAGTTAATGTTTTGGCACACAAAATCTCCAACTATCAGAAAAATACAGAGAAAAAACTTACATTAGTTATTATTAAAAAGCTAAATGCAGCAATAGCATGCACTTTATTTGCAAATGTTCTGATTTTTAAAGAAAAAAATAATTACAGAGAAATTACATAATATTATGGTGTGTACCTTCCTGAAGAGTAGGTCATGCTTTGTTATATTTAGATAACTTTTGTTGGTAATGCTGATTTTCATGTATATGATTAACAAGTATAAAAAGCAGGGCCTACTCTAATCGTACTGCATCAGATCAATTGGAGTAGAGGTGTCTAATCATCAGATTAATTAATACATATGAATGGAATCTAATGTGAAGGATAGTGCTGAATTGAACAAATGCAATGCACAATATTGAAATAAATCAGCCGGTTAAGTCACTCTATTCCTACTGAGCAGAATGAAAATGATGCAGAGAAGCATTTCATCAAACGTTGTTTCATAACCAAATCATTTTTTAAACAAAATGAAACAGAATCTAATTACACAATTATGATTTAAAAAATTCCAAATTCTTTTTCAAGTTTCTTTTTGGATATCAAATCTTTATAAAAAATTATCAAAAAACAGAATATAATATAAAATTGTTAGTACAAATAGATGTAATGATTTTTATGATTTTCAGATTATCACCACATTATTTTTTTTTATTTAATCAATACATTATTAAAACATAAAAAATAAAAACTTTATAAAATGAGTCAAGTTCTTTTTAAATAAACGTTATTTATAATCTTATAATAAATATGAAGTGTATAATGAATTAGTGATAAGTGAGTGACATGCAGCCTACCGAGTCTGTGTCGCAGCAGGTAGCCAGGCGGTTAGTGGGTGCCCTTCTGGGTGGCGGGTCCACAGGGCACATGCACCGTCACGCGCACTCGCGCTGCAACCACACAACACTGTCACAGCCATGCTCTAGACCGCCTGGCATATTGTGATGTATCTTATGAAGTACATAATAATTTTTAAAAAGTATTTTTAAGTGTACAAGTGCATATGATGTTACAAATTCCAACCTGCAACCAATCAGAAATCTAGAATTTCTTTGGTAATATAACAATACTACACCAATATATTTTCTTCTTAATGCGATATATCCCAGATAGCACGGAATGTCCTAGGGACGTCCTTTTTTTGGTACATTTTATATCCAAATGTCCGTAGACATGAAATGGACCAAAAACGTACGTCCATAAGATGTCAGACTATGAACGTTAAATGTATGTCCGTTACTAGACTAAACCAGGATGTCCATAGGATATCCTACCTAAACATTAAATGTACATTCGTTAACGAACCAAAAAAGGATGTCCATAGGATGTGCGATAATGGACTTTCAATGTACATCTGTTAATGGGCCGAACAAATAAAAATAAATTATTATAAAATTAATATTTATTCGCATAAAATATATAGTAAGTAAGGTGTAAAATTGTGTGAATTTTGCAGCTGGTATAATTAATTAACTAAATTAACAATGTTTTTTGTTTTAAGTAAAAAGATTAAATGCAAAATTACATGAATTCGAATTTGTTTGTTCCCTGCATTAAATTGTTTCTATAAGTTTCGGTTTCACCATAAATGAGGTCAAATAATGTATTTTCTTAATAAAACCTTTTTTGGATTCGAAGAGGAAATTTGAGTACAGTTTGAGTTAAAATTAAGCAATCAATTATGCGTAATTATGAAAAATTATATAATTAAGTTTTAAGTAACCGAACTTCCGCATTCAAACTTTTGCAAACACATTTGTTTTGTTTCTTGTTTTTGAGTTTTGACGTCGGCAGTGTGGTTATAGTGAATTTATCTCGTTTAGCGTAGTTAAGTCGAGTTTGCGTCGGTCAGGACTCGGATGGGTAAATCACGAGCAAAGTGTACTTGCCTATATGGCTCCGCTGCCTCGTCTCACACGCACATATCCACTCTGCGGCTCGGTGTGTCTGACGCCTCGACACCGAAAGGTATATGAGGTTAAAGATTATGTATGTATGTATTTTTTTGAGTTTTGACTAGTATTGTGGAATTGTGTATTAAAATTATTTGAATTTTTCAATAAACTATCGTTCTTGAGACTTTAAATAAGAATGCAAATTACCCTATAGAATAGGTAACGGCTTATATAGTAAACCTGTCATAAACTTTCAGTTCTTTAAGATAAGTTCTTTAACCTTTAATAGCTGGGGATGTAAAACTATCTTAAACCCATTCTCTATCTCTCTTTGTGGCCTATTTAGTTTGAAATAGAAAAGGAGGTACTGGGTAAAATTCCTCAAGAAAGGTCAACCTTCACAAGGTTTACTAAATGGTTTTACGCACAAGCAGGAAAAAATTGTGTGTGAAAAAACTGAAAAAGTATTTATTTTATGTTTGAACATCAACAGTTTAAGTTGGTAAGTATAAAGAATTTGTTAATTTTGTTAATCATGCCTTTTATTAGAAATTTATAGAGTAGACTAATTAGATAGTACCAAGTTATGGACAATAGCCAATGTAGCATTTAAGGGTCTATTTCTAGAATTAAACTATAAAAAAGTAGTTTTTCCATTGCATTACCTTCATTAATTACCTACTTATGAATATATTAAATAGGTAGGTGTAGTTGCCCAAAGTTTCTTGTAGAATGACTTTACCGTCTATGGGCAAAGGACTATTGTTATACCATTGTAAAAGGACAACATTAAGTATAATAATATCCCTTTACATTATTTATATAATTTAAATTTGTTGTTTTAAAAACGTTGGTGACTGGACGAAAATATTCGGGCCAATTGATTTTCAAATTTATTTTTTATTATAAATTAGAGAATATAATTCACGTGTCACATGGTACATTTTTTATTAATTTCATTGGTGAAAGTACAAAAACAAACTCGCAGAATAGGCTATCAAATCGATGATAATTCTATCACCGCATGTTGACTGTCACCTGTTTTTAATAAATAAAATTGTTTACTGTCAAAGTGACAGAAAGTTTCAGTGTTTATTTTCTTTCAACGTTCATTATATTCTCTCACCAAATATAACACGTGTTATGATTAATCAACGATGATACCACTCGTTAAAACCTTTAGAAAATTGAACTCGTGCTTCGCACTCGGTCAATTTTCGTCGGTTTTAACTCGGGCTATCACCGATGATAATCATAACACTAGTTATATTATCCCCGAAAATATGATCTTAAAGAAAACTTAAATTTAAAATTTTTCAACAGCCGAGAGTAATATTTATTTCATATTTAAATATTTGAAGGTCAGATTAAATAAATACCTAACAACTTTTATAGCAGTTACTTTTCTAAAAATGCTTTCTCTCTTGTTTAATTTATCGAGGAACTTGCTTTATAATATATATTATAAAGTAATGATAAAATACTCATTTAAAATCTTTTTTTTCAGCTTCTCCATCTCCTGAGATGTCAGTGAAATCAATCAAAGAGGCGACTGGGAAATGGCTGAAAAGAGCAAAAGAGAGCAGGACAAAGGCTGCAAAAGCTCATCAGTAATATTGTACATAAATTTACATGTTGTAAACTATATAACTTATATACTTACAGTTTCCCTTAGCTGTAACACAAATGTGGGATTTG
The DNA here is from genome assembly GCA_929113105.1 of Agrypnus murinus. Classification (NCBI taxonomy): domain Eukaryota; kingdom Metazoa; phylum Arthropoda; class Insecta; order Coleoptera; family Elateridae; genus Agrypnus; species Agrypnus murinus. The sequence continues at coordinate 34,554,440 of OV816030.1, forward strand.
CGCTGTTCCATCTATAAGTCGGCTGCAGCCGCACTTTGGGCCTACATAATAATAATAATCGCCCCCTCCCTCCCGCACAAGCTTATAGCTTCTGGGGCCTTGGTTAAGGTTATGGGTTGTAGTAATTATTATATATTATTATTATATATACTTTTAAAAAATAAAAATATTAGAAAAAGATTTACGATTTTTACTTTCCTATCTAGTTTGTTACTATCAAATATTACTAATTTGCAAGTAAATAAACTATTTACTTAATTAAATATAAAATTAATTGCAGAATTTAATTAATTGCGTAATTTAATTAATTAAAGGTATTAATTAAATATCAAAAGTCCTAATTTTGTCGCAGACGGGAAGTCCTATGGACGTTCAATAGCGTATGTTCAGTGGGTGTTCCTTTATGAACGTTCATTGAATGTTCTTTTGTGGACGTCCTATGAACATATGAATCTGTGAACAAAGGACGTAAAATGGACATAAATCAAACCTATGCACGACGTTCTATGGAAGTACTCTGAACATTGCAAAGTCTGAAGCGAATGTTTTATGGACATCCTATGGACATTCGCATGCTATCTGGGATATATTAGATTTTTATAAAAATTCAGAACTAACCCTCAAGTACTGAAGTGGTTTTCAAGTAACGCATGGGGTGTTTGAACACCCCACTCTTTATAGTGAGTTTTTTTTGTGATAATAGATGTTTTTCCATAGTTTTTTGTTTTTAGGTAATAAAACAAGTCTTTAGCTTACTACTGACATTAAAAAAGAAAAGATTCTATTAGAAATAAAAAAGAAAATTCAAGACACATAAAAGGGCTGCTATTTATTTTTGAAGTGCATTATTTAATATACATGAATAAAAGATATGAAGGATAGCAAAGAATACCAAACCATAATTACGTGTTAATGTCAGACCGCCCGAAAAATTTTAAACGAGCGCCGTCTGCAATGATGCCTGAGATGCAAATTTCTTATGTTTATATTCTTGTTCTTCCTGTTCGATATCATATGATTAATACTTTCTGGCATGGTAAAAAATAGATCAATAATTTCCTTTTGCGGCTCTCTATCTATTAGTGGAATTCTAAAATAAGTTTTTCAATTTATTTTATTGATTGATTATAGCTTATAGCTTCTGGGGCCTGGTTACCAGGCTATGGGTTGTAGCAATATTATTATTATTATTATTATTTATTTATTGTTCTACATTTTCCCTAATTGAAAATTATTTTTTTGGGGTAGGCTAATGGTATGGAGCCACCCCCCAAATTTTTTTAATAGTCCAGGTCATTTATGTCAAAATCTAAGTATTTTTATTCGGAATTTCTATAGAGCACCCTCCCCCCCTACGAGAAAAATTTGTAAATACGCTACTGGAACAACTAAAGTTTCGTTATTTATCTAAGCTTGCTACATAATTCTGTTTTATTAATTGGAGAACCAGAAATCAAAGCCTACTAGTCGTAGTTTAATGTTTTTTTAAAAATTTTCTTATGTAAGAGTATGAATATTTATTATGGTTGAAAAAGAGAAAACAATATTCTATCAATTTCCTTAAAAAATATCTGTCATGTAATTTAAAAAAGTTCGATGACGCTAACGCCGATTTAGTTAATACAAAATTTCCTAAACCAGAACATAGAGAATTCTATGCCATTTAATAATATACAGTGTGGGATTAAAGTATGGAATATTAAAAAAAAAGCGAACTCAACCGGTTTTTTTAAAAACGCTGAAACACGTCGATTTTGTTTTTTAAAAATACACATTAATATGTGCAATTCACCTTCCGACTTTCATTTGTTTCTAAGTTATGACATCATCACAAAAAAATTTAAATGACAATATAGATTTTTAATAATGGAATCCGATAGTAATTTTTCTTCTCTTTATTATTATTATTATTATTAAAAAATCATAAGGTTGCATAACAAAAATTCTGAGAAAAATCAAGTTGAACATTGTAAATGTTTGTTAGTTATGACGTCATCACAAAAAATTTGAATGACAATATACATTTTTAGTAGTAGAATCCGATAGTGATTTCTCTTCCCTTTATAATCATGCAAATAAATCATAAGGTTGCATAACAAAAATTCTGAGAAAAATCGAACTGATATATTGATACCATAATATCAATAACATTAAATGTTGAGATCGATTTTTCTCAGAATTTTTGTTATGCAACCTTATGATTTTTTTGCATGATCATAAAGAGAAGAAAAATCACTATCGGATGATTACACTATAAAAAATCTATATTGTCATTTAAATTTTTTTGTGATGATGTCATAACTTAGAAACAAATGAAAGTCGGAAGGTGAATCGCACATATTAATGTGTATTTTTAAAAAACAAAATCGACGTGTTTCAGCGGTTTTTAAAAAAACGGTTGAGTTCGCTTTTTTTTTTAATATTCCATACTTAAATCCCACCCTGTATATGGTTTATACCATTTCTGACTGAAAATAAAGTTGCTACAAACTTAAATCAAACAGACTCTATATAAGTGACTTTTATGACATGCAAGAAAAATAGTAAGTCTTTAATTTTAATTAAATTAGTAAGTAATTAGTTTAATAGGTTTAAATATTTCTACAAATTCCTGATTTATATTTTAAAATCACTTTAAAGTTGCTTAAGAATTATCTCTTTTAATCTACATAACAAAGCACTTACGTAGTCTAAACTACGTAAGTGTTTTGTTATGTACGTAAGTGTTTAGACCTTAAAGAAGTACCTAGGAAGGTTATTTGGATTTTTTGATGAGGGGACCTAACACTAAAAATAAACCTTATCTTCCAAGCGCCAAACTTCAGTGAAAATAAGTCAATAAGGTCAATTTTTCACATTTTCTTTATTTTGTACCAAATACTAACTATAGGGTTTACTGTCTCCAGCCTTACTTTTCTACTAACTATAGGCTTTTAGAACAATTTCATTCAGCTAATAGTTACATTTTTAACTGTAAGATGTGGTAAAAATGCATGACATTGCAGGTAAGCATGGCATTTAAAAAGCATTAGCAAACTTTATATCTCTTTTTCACAAAAGGTGCATTTTTAAATTTATTTTTAAAAATTTATAACTTTTCAAGGAACTATAATTTTTTAATTGACAAAAAAGCTAAAACGACTATTTTATTTAATTCTCTTAATCTTATCATTTAATTCTCTACAAGAAAATAACAAAAACTCATTTTTAGTTTGGTGGAAGTTAAAGTCCCTTTTCTATCACATATGCTTTTAATCGAGTATTGGTCCTGGACAATAAACACCTACAGCCGTACTTATAGAGATATTTACACGCGTGTAACATATTAATAAACATTGTGTTACACGCGTGTAATTTCTCTATAAGTGCGGCTGGTAATGTTTATAAACTTGCAGAAAGTACTGTCCCAGAAAAAAACCGACCACTAATAGGTGGCTGTCAAACAAAACGTAAATGGTAAAGTTTAATAATTTGTACTTTTAACTTATTGCTGTAAAGAAGGTAAAAGTGAGGCAGCATTATTTGGTGTTTTATTCAAAAAGGCATGGCATCAAGAAGAACTGCGAAAAATAATTATTTCCACACACACCAAAAATTCCCGGAATGTCTCATAGACAGTTGTCAAAACTTCTTGTTCCAAAGACAAGTATCCAAAATGTTATTAGTACATTTAAGGGAACGACTACTGTAAACTGAAAATCTGGATCGGGAAGAAAAAGGAGATCATATGATCAAAGAGACCAAAGGAAAATGAAAACAATGTGGTTTACAATCCAAAAGTCTCGTAACTACAGAGAAAATATTAATATTGATATATAAGTGATATTCAATATGATTATATTGAAGAATGTTTGAAGAAACGCCTATTGCCCCTGAAGGAAAACCACAATACATCTGTGCCATTTTGGTCTGATTTGGCCATTTGCCACTACAGTAAACCGGCTTTACAATTCTACGAAGAAAACGGCAATAATATTGTACCGTGGTATACCTAAACTGCCCATAGTTGAGACAACTATGGGCAATTGTCGATATTGAGCCCAATATCGAGAGATATTGGGCTCAAATAAAACTAAACCTCCAGAAAACGGATATAAGATATTTGATGTTGAATATCTTATTACTTTATAGAGATTTAAAAGGCTACTGTTTCTATAAACAGGGTGTCTCGTAAGAAGGACATCGAACACGGCAGGTAGTTAGACATCGATAAGACAAACAAAAAATCCCTATAACATTTTTTTCTCAGAAGTGTATTTTTCAGAAAAAATGCAAATAAAGAAAGGTATAATGTTTTTAGCACATACAGTAGTCTTTGTTATCTATCTAATGCCATTCTTCCAACCAATGTGACAATCCACAGTACATTTTACCACTAATCATAGCATGCAAAAACTGGCTAAAATAACTCACAAAAATGTAATTCTAAAAATTCATTTTTCTTTTCTCACTTTTCGTTGCTGTCTTTATCAACAATACCACAATACGTTAGTGATTTGCTTCTGTTCTTGCTACCATAAATTGTTTACGCCACCATCAACATCAGATAAGTTTGGCTTGACTCAACCATTACCACTTACACAACAGTACATTGGCAGGAAATTTATTATGAGAATAATGAATGTTGTAAACAACCAAGATATTGAGTATTGATATCACTAATGATAATCATCATAACGACGATGGTTTACTGGGGTGACAATGGGTCCAGTAAATTACTCCACATTTATGAAAATTCTGCCAAGCCATTTGATGCAATATTCTAAAATGGGGAGAGAAATTGGCATGTAGTGTTCAACTTCAAGCAGCTGCTTGAAGTACATCAAGTTGTAGGCAACGGTTGTGCAGAAGTGAACTAGGTTTCGAACTTGCACGTAATAGGTCTGTGGTTCAATTCTTAATTGTTTTTTTAAATTAACAAATTGTTTTTTGCAGAACTGATGCTTGAATTGTAATTATTGTAGAAAGCATATAAAGAGGTTTCAGGACGAATGATCTAAGTCACATCATGTTTATTTTCAGATAATACGATTTAAAATGACAGTGTGAATTACAAAATGACGGTGACTTAGATTAACCTTTGATCAATAATACTTCTTTATGTAAATGGTATGTACTAAAATCTCGTTTTTGATAGAGTCACTGCATCTAGTCACCTAGGCCGTGCTGTTCCATCAGAGTAATGCAAACCGCAGAGAAGGGTGATTTTTAATAATGGACAAATTAAAACCACGTTTTACGTGTTTGACATATTAAAGATTTGATCTTTCAGAATAAGAAAAACCTTTTAAAGTAAACGTGGATTTGATGAAATTTAATACAGAACAAATAATGAACAATTTCGTGCTTCGTTTGCCCCAATATGGCCGCGGTTTACGGTACTCTGGTCGACCAGCTGGCCTAGGTAACTAGATGCAGTGACTCTAGTTTTTGATTAAAATAAACTTGGATCATTTTTCCAGCAACCTCTTCATATGTTTTTCGTAATGGCATTTTAAACAATTTATATTTTTCATTGCTCATAAAAAATTAATAATCATTATTAACAGACTTATGAATTTTTTTATGAAATAAAAGTATTAATAAAAATTTAAAAAAATAATATAATATAACCGTGTTCCACAAATAACAACCTAGTACATTAACTTAACAACTAACCTCTAAAATAACCTAACCAATCTAACATAACAATTCCACTTTGGAAAATGGCATAGATTATTAGGTTAGGAATAAAGCAAGGTTAGGTTAAGTTAGATGCAGAGTACATTGCAGTCATTCAGTGTTTTTAAAGAAAAAGATTTTTGGATAAAAAAACTTTCCATTTCATTCAAAAATCGATTTCACTCTTCAAATATCTTTCAATGGCTAGTCTATAAAAGGTAAGCCCCTGCTGATGTTAAACAATTGTCCACTAACTTGCTTGACAACTAAATGATTTATTATGATAAAAATTATTAGTGCACCAACCCGGACCTTCTAATGGTGAAGACATGTGCAAATACCACTTTAGTAGAATAATAAAGAGACTGTTTAAATAAATAATTATGTCAACTAATCATATAAAACAAGTTTTGCTGATAGACTGCCCTTACTGCAACAATTATAACTTAAACAAGTTGTATTTAAAACACAGACATATGATTTTTATGATACCTTGTATGTCATGGTCAATTATGCTGTACTGTCAAACAAGTTACAACCATGTTCTGTTACCACTAGAGATACCACTGAAACCTTATTCAAGCAAAATTTTTAATAAATAACTCGAAGCATAGACTAAATTTATAATAACTTATTTGAAATCCTTGTTCGCCAATAAAGGAAGGTACTTACTTTTACCAAATTAAAATGTTTGTAACATCAAAAAAATACACTTGTACAATCTAAAACTAAAATTGCATGAACAGTAGTAATTTTGGTCTACTTTCTGACATTTCATGCACATTACTAATATTATTATTACGAAAAGCTACCGACAGGTACTTCATAACCAATACATCAAAATATGCCCAATTTGGTTTTTAAAAATAAATAAATAAATAAACAATAAATCTTAGGTTATAATTGCACAACAATAAAATTAATTACACAGTAACGGTTTTGATCAAAATTAAAAAAAAAGGAAAAATCAAGTGTAAGTACACTACATAAAAAGTGTCATAATAAAAAAAACAGCACAAAAAAACACTTTATAAAAAAATTAAAACACAACTGCAGTAAAATAAAATCTGCAGTCTTCAAAACCTACACTACACAATTATTAAAAAAATATCTAGTAATTATAAATTACTAAACACAAAAATAATACAAAGATACAAAACACCTAAACGTGGACTTTTTAACATGAACTACTCTACACGGGCACATCTACATAAATAATAAGTAATTAATATTTACCTCCTCTAGGTAATGTAGCAGTGTGTGTTGGTTGGACTGAGTTGTTGTATACGCTTTCAATATCTGATGCTAAATCACGACTTACACTTCTACGCCATGGAGCATTCGCATTTCGAGATGATGCAGAACTTTCAACACTTTGTTCCCGACTGCTCGATCGACCAATTGGTGCATACCTAATAGATTATAACATAAAGAATGGTGTTAATTTATTACTGAAGTGCGAACCAAAGGAAATTAATTGATAACATCTATGGATTGACAACTAAATATCATTGAAATAAAATAATATAATAATAAATAAATTTAAAAAAATGCTGAAACATGTGACTTTATTTTAATCTTATACATGTTTTAAAAGTAGTGTGGATTGTACACGTACAGGTATGTTATAAATAAACAGCAAGTAAAAACTAGGAGTAATTGTATTTATATAGAACACTCTGTATTTTATCAAATCATGTGATTCCTTTTGAAGTTCAGATTACAAAAACATCACTATGTAGATTGCAGATTTAAAACTAATCATGGAATAATTCTATCATTAAGTAATACTTCTAGAAGTTTGCTAAATTTGACAATAGGTTTATGAAAAAAAAACTTTTTTTATTGATATTATCTCAAACTAATCAAATTTTGGCAATCTATTGAACAAAATGGGACAGGGGGGTTGTATAAAAGTAGAGTAGTTTTAAATTAGTTTCTAGGCAACGATGGTTTTTAAAAATTGTTATCGGGGATAATATAACTAGTGCTATGATTATCATCGGTGATAGCCCGAGTTAAAACCGACGAAAATTGACCGAGTGCGAAGCACGAGTTCAATTTTCTAAAGGTTTTAACGAGTGGTATCATCGTTGATTAATCATAACACGTGTTATATTTGGTGAGAGAATATAATGAACGTTGAAAGAAAATAAACACTGAAACTTTCTGTCACTTTGACAGTAAACAATTTTATTTATTAAAAACAGTCAACATGCGGTGATAGAATTATCATCGATTTGATAGCCTATTCTGCGAGTTTGTTTTTGTACTTTCACCAATGAAATTAATAAAAAATGTACCATGTGACACGTGAATTATATTCTCAAGGAAATAATCCTTGTTTAAAGGATACTATCGGCTTTCATCGAAATCTCGGCGTCAGTTGCTATCGTTTCAATAGTATTTGCATTAAAATTTCTCGGCCCCATTTTCAGGCTCGGAATGGATACAAATTATGATATTTAGCACTAATATTAAGTTTCTTACAGCATTTTAGATCAATCTCATTTAGGTCACAATTTTTGTATTAAGAATTATTGAATCTTTGGTCATAGTATTTCCTATGAAATTAAATAATGTCCTGTCTATATAGTTTAATAGCTATCAAACTTATACAATTATAGATTTCTTGTAACCTCAGTGTCTGATATCCTGCTTAATAGAAATTGATATAATTCCATTAGCTAGGTTGATTTAGCTATACAGAATCTGGTCTGCTAAAATACGGAACGCGTTGGATTAAATTCCTATTTTATTTAGGACGGGTTTTTTAATCTTTGGTTAACATCAACTAGAGGTTAATCGTCATAAGATACTTTATTGAGATAATTTCACCCGCAGCTACTAATTTCCACTTAGCTCTAACCAGAGGTACAGCACACATTAAAAAACAGACCTTTAACTATGATATACAAAATATGGAACCGATATTTATTTACCTTATATTGGTAGTATCTATGGCTTTCTAACGATACCACTTTGTTAGGTTATAGTAAGCTGTTAACCTAAGTTAAGCTTCATGACATGAGGTTTTTTACCTTATTTTTATTTTACCTCATTCTCATTTTACCTTATTTTCATACTACGGTTAGATGTGTTGCCTATACGAACACATTCAGGCGCAGTGCGCAGACAAAAAGATACTTGCATCTTTAAAACAAAGAAATGATGCTATTACATCTCCGTTTTAGTAGTTATTGTTGAATGTCAACAATCAACTTTATATTTTTAATAAAAATTTTAATTAAAAATTTTAAATAAAAAAAGTGGTCGAATCTTCAAACTGGGTGAATTGAAAATGGTCCATTTCTAAGGTAACTCAAATATGACCCTTTTTTTAACCACTCTGGTAAAAGTAAGCTATATTTCATGCTATAACAACAATGGGACCAAGTAAACTCGGTCGTTGGTATACCATTCTCCAATAGTTATATTTATATGTAAAAACAATTTATTTATTGTTTTATTTTGGAACAATAATAATAACTAACAAGTACTAACAAAGATTTTATGGAGCGAAAATATTGTGACTTTTTTAAACAGAAAAGTAATTTAAGAAGGCTATGCAGTGATTTTTAAACAGTAACGCCGACTTCTTACTACAAGCCATAGCCATATACGCCACCTACAATATGCCACTGTTAGTTGGTGGAACATATTACTCCTATGTTCTATCTTAATTGTTAATCAATCTGGCTACAGAAAAAAAATACTCTTGTGAGTCTGCTTTACCGTTAACAATTAGTAGATTCAAAAGTGAATTAGATAAAAACAAATATATTGTGTGTGTCTTCTTAGATCTAAGAAAAGCTTTTGAAACTATTGATCGATCGGTGCTATTAAAAAAACTCCAACAGTATGGAATTGGTGGCAGGGTACATGACTGGTTGAGTGATTATCTTAGGGAACGCAAGCAAAAAGTTTGTTACAACAATACATTATCAACAGAAATTGAAATAGAAGTAGGAGCCCCACAGGGCAGTGTCCTTGGACCTCTGCTTTTTATACTGTACCTAAATGATTTGGAGCTATATGTAGATTGTGAATTCATTAACCTTTTTGCTGACGATACCTTGATAGCTTGCAGTAGCACAAATTTAACGGATGCAATAATGAAGATAAACAGGACACTTGAAAAAGTTGATCAATATCTCAAAATAAATAAATTGAAGTTAAATGTAACCAAAACAAAGGCTCTTATTATTACATCCAAATATAAACATAAATCACTAAACATAAATGAGAATATTCAAATTAATAATGAAAAAGTTGAAATTGTGTCAACGGTAAAGTATCTACGTTTCCAACTAGATAACACTCTTTCATTTGATGAACATTTCAGTTATATTCATAAAAAAATCTGTAAAAAACTTTATTTTTTACAAGAATATCTCAAAATTTAACAACCGATACTAAAATTACTATATACAATACTATAATCCAACCTACTTTTATTTTTGTGCTTCTATTCTTTATTTATTAAGCCTATATTAGAAAAGTCAACTTCAAAAACTACAAAATCGCGTATAATATTAAAAGCCAACCACCTAACACCGATATCTACAATGTTAGATTCTCTTCAATGGTTTACAGTGAGTCAACGTCTTTATTATTTTACAATGATTTTTATATACAAAATACTTTATTCGCTAGCTCCATCATATTTTCAACAATTTATTGGTTTTCATATCGACTTACATGATCATAATACAAGAAACATCAATAATATTTATGTAAATAAAACAAATTATACTAGTTCAATGAACTCGTTGGTGGGTAAAGGATTTTTAGAGTATAACCAATTGCCTAATGATTTAAAAGACTGTGGCACTTTCAATAATTTTAAAAAGAATCAGAGAAGCTTTATAAAAAATATAAAACCAGTATGAGTATCATAAATAAATTATTCATGTTTATCTTGTGTGCTACTTATATCTTTATGCTATATGTTTATATTGTTTATTCTATTTGTTCTTTATATCTGTATACATTTGTTCTTGTTCTGTTTATATTCAATGTGTATATTGTTATATGTATATTAGGTTGTAACCTATTTAAATAAACTCATTATTATTATTATATGTGAGTCTGATTAAATTAAACCTTTTCGGCTTGTGGGGCAAAATATCCCCCTAAGGAGCAAAGTAACCTCACTTTATGAAACCAAAATCTTAGTTCAGTCCAAGCCCTGCACTTATCATCTAAAGCATTTCGTGATAACTTGATTGATTGGATCTTATAAGTAGACCACAGAGTAGGCAATTGGTTCTACATCATTTGCCAAATTTATTGTGGAATCGATTGCTTAGTATATGGCCATCTGCGATTACATACATCTTTTGCATAAACATTCCACTATGTTTCTAATAATATCTCTGTCTTGATGTGAAAATACAAATCTGTGGGATATTTCGAATTTGAACTTCTTTTATTTTGAAATTCTGCTCCCATCTTTTGTGAGGTAATTCTATTTACGTAACCTTTGCTTATAACCCTTCTGGGTTAACCTCGCAAATAACCTCCCAACGTGCTGGCCAGGGAAATTTTAGACAAACATAAAGACATTTGAGGAATATTCGAAGAGTATTTTCTTTAAACCTTTAGGATTATTTTTAGATAGTTTTTTTTTTGTTTGTTCAATATCGTATCTGTCTTAGCTAGATTATTTATTCGATATAATGCATTTCTGCATGGAGATTAACAGACTTTCGGTCGAAGAAGTATGAATTAAATATCCGTGGCGTTACTGGTATTGAGGGTACCGATGCCCGACGGAAAACTTTACATTCGTTAATACGATTAGAGAAAAAAAATGCAACTTTTACATATCCTGAAAACTTTACATTCGTTAATACGATTAGAGAAAAAAAATGCAACTTTTACACATCCTGAACATCTATTCACTTTTGCAGAGGACTATGAGGCGATTAAGAAAAATATCGATGAGATTGAAAATTTAGTTTCCGAATTCGACACAATCGGATCGGGATCTCACAAGAAAATTGCTCATACTTTCACTCGTACGTATTGCATAACCACTAAGGTTTTGGATGAACAAAAGAAACGCTCAGGGTGTTGTTGTGTCGCAATTGTTTCTCTATGGCAGTGGTGGCGAACCTATGACCCGCGGGTCAGTCACTGACCCACGAAGGCTTTTTAAATGACCCACGGGTTGATTTTTATAAACTTATTTTTTATATCATAAAAGAGAGAACAGCTAATCGAAAATGTTAAAAATGTAAGTATAAATATTTAAGGTCGAATTTATCAAAAATATATTTCCAAGTGTACGTTGTTTAACTGATTTCCAATTGTATCACTGTCCCTGTGTATGAGTCATGACTAGGGTTTCTGACCCGGGAATTACTCTATTACTCTATTTTTTGTTGTCTCGAGTCCCGGAAAAAATAACTCGAGACACAGGACTTTTGTATTTATTATACAGGGTATTTAATTAAAATTCTTACTTTAGAATTAAGGTTTTATTTGTGTGTTTCTTTGCACAGATATTGTTCTTAACCAGTTCTTTTTGTACTAAACAGTCTTTGCAAACACATGCAAATTGTTTACAACCTGTCTATAAAGGTAAAGGGATTAGTTTCAGTAAGAAAGTACCGTTAGGTATGGTTGCCTCAGCATTTTTCATAACTAAACTTGCAGTTTCTATTCAATCATATTCAAAAAGGGTCTCCATCTGGAATTTCCTCTCTTGTTTATAAACAGGTAAGGTAGTCTTTTTAAAGACCTAAAAGAAACCCTAGTCAAGACAGTCGGTCATAAATTTGGCGCTCATATTCATCGTAGAATGGGGATGTACAGTTACAGCTAAGAAAATCTGGACAAGAGGTTTAGATTACTGTTATTCAATGAATCACAATTAAAATTCTGAATCTTAAATTCAAAGCCTCATTGGAAATTATTAGGTAGGCGACGCTACTGTGTATCGATAGTAATATTAATAGATTAAAAGTCTGATCTACAAACAACAAATTTACAAAAAAAGTTATGTAACCTCAAAGTTTTTTGGCTGTAGCTATACCAGCTCGCAGTGTTGAACTAATTGGCAGCCTTGGCGTATGCGTCTAGAAGTGAATAATAACTTTATTATTTTTTTATTATTAAATTTTCTCATCTACATATTTATACATATGTATGTATAACAAGTACGTTAATAAGAAGTTTTTTTTTAAATTATTGTATTCTAAATATAGATATTTTTAGTTGTAGCCCTGTACTGTCAGCAGTTAAAACAATTAAAGCGAACGATACAAGTTCCAGACCATATCAAACAGAATGGTTTGATAAATATGGTCTGTTAACAAATTTTCGGTGTTTCCAAATTATTGGTACCCTTTTTACCCCCTCCCCTTCCAAGTGACGCCACTGACTTAGTGACCCACAGCCTAGTATTAAAATAAATAATGAACAAAATTTGACCCACTGCTCAAAAAGGTTCGCCATCACTGCTCTATGGGCTCAGCTTAAAAGCAAATGGAAAGCTGCTATTCGGTCATTGACGTTGAATACAGATGACGCACTTGGCAACAATGATCTTGTCAATTCTTCTGATTGGGAAAGCAGGAATTATCTTCGCCGACAGTTAGCATCGCACACAGCTCTGCACTAAAGGTAAAGACTATTTTACCGGGTCAATGGAATTTGTATTTTACTGGCGAACCCGAGGACGAACCCGAGGCGAACAGCGAACTCAAGGACCTGATGAATCTGTTGAACTGTATTTTGCGGCTATGCAGACTTTGTTTCGTCGTTTGTCTACTCCACTCTCTGATCCAAATCAGGCAGACATCTTATTGAAAAACATCGATCCATATTTTCAACATCATTTAGTTCTTATGGAAATAAAATCCGTTGATCAGCTTTTAACACTCTGTTGCTGTTTAGAACGATGTCGACTGACAATTAATTCTTTTGTTCCACCTTTTCATAATAAAGATAACCTAGAAACTGATGCTGCTTATGTACCTATTTCGGAGTATAAATCACGGAAACCTTTGCATGATGGTGTTTTGGTAACTTCCCGTAATTCCAACATTCATACCGTTAGTATCACGCCAATCAACTGTTGGAACTGCGGAGATCAAGGACATCATTCTTCTCGATGTAAGAAAGCCACGTATGCGTCATTGCTATCGTTGTGGTAAGCCCAACGTTACCGTTAAGTCTTGAATCCTCAAAGTAGACACTAGGCAACCGGTCTGTGTCTGATGTGTCAAATCCGGTTATATTATGCCGGAAATAATTAACGGAAAAATTTCTTCGAAATTTTATTTTGGAAGGGGGGAGTTGTCACGCTTTATTTTTGTCTTCAATATTTTGCATCATTTTGAGTTAATTTTGCTATGAAATACCATATTTAAAATAAAATCTCTTCTGCTAATCTTGTATTTAAAGTTCTGGTCACGCTTCTAAAGATACATCTGATTACCTTTGCACAGGTCACGATTTTCATTTTTGAAATGACGGCCTTCCTTTCTGTTTATTATTAGATTTAAATGAATTAGGTAAAAGAGAATTATATCCCATAAAATAACGTATAAGACAATACAAAACAATATACAGTGAAGCCTCGGTGATCCGAATCTACGTTAATCCGAATACCACTATAATCCGGACCAGCAATTTATTTACATTGGGTTTATTGTAATCCGGATTTAAAGGTTTTGATAATCCGAACTTTCAAATTAATTGTTTTTAGTCCTCAAGTTTTGTTTATAGTAATGAATGCAATGGATATTCAAATGTGTAATTTGATACAAAACTACCGTTGTAGATAAAATAAATGACTTTATTTTATTTATGTTTACGTTATATAAATTTGTTTGGCAAATTCTTATCATAAAAACTCACGTATTTTTTAGAAGTGGTTACATTGCAACTTCACAATTCGTATTAGTTACAAAGGTTTATAAGTTAAAAAAGAATTGATAATTCTTTTACGAATTACGACTTTATGTATCTTCGCCATACATAAAAAGATTTTCTGGTAAATTTAAAAATTGTTAAATGTTTAAAGACCGCATTATAACTTTAAATATTAAACATTTCCAGATTTGTTATAAAATCTGAAGGATCATATAACAACGTTAAAAAAAACTTTAAAACCTGCAGAATATCCGGAGATGGAAGAAAAGTTGTTTGGATGGTTTTTGATATGTCACCGATATCCTCCGAAATTTTGGACGAAAAGGCAAAGCATCATTATCCAGCAGCGTGTGGCGCATACGAAACAGTGGAGGCAGTCGCGATGCAACGTATGCGCTATCACACTCGTACGCTATGGTTCCACTGATTCGTATACTCTGCACACTACTGTGACTTTATTAAAGATGGTTTCAAAACGATGACGTCAGGGCGAGTAAAGATTGGATACTTAATTTTAAAAAGACAATTTGCGTGTGTTAAAAATCGCTCAAGAAAAGCTGTTCGATGATTCACACGCAGTGAAGCCCTTTAAGAAATAGTTGCAAAGCGGTGGCTTTGCAATGGATAGTAGAAAATTTGAAACAACTGTGATGCCGGAAGATTTAAAAGAAAAATCTATCTAACGTATTAAGTTAAAAAACAGGAAACAAGTAAGAATTCGCCGCCTTTTTGGTTAACGACATATTAATGCAGAATATTATTTCTTGCGTTTTTAAAACAGTTTTTGCGTAAATAATTTTGTAGTTCTTTTTAAATAAATGTTTTGCAGAATGTTTTAAATGCATTTATTTACAAATAAAACATTGTAACTCTACAAACGCGGTAATCCGAAAACCGCGATGATTCGGATTACCCCTGTTTTAATTAGTCCGAATTAGCGAGACTTCACTGTAGTTAGTTCGTTAATAAGAAATTTTACAAGTAGTTTTATTTATAATACCCTTCATTTATCGTATTTTAATTGAAAAATTTAATTTAACACAGAAATAAAATATCAAACAAATAAACACCAAAAACAAGCGCTATATAAAACTGGAGACAGTTCAGCAGACAATCAGCATAAAAAAACTGTGAGAACACAACCAAATAACAAACAAAAAACACAACAAAAAAAGTAAAGTTAAAAAACCCTATTTAAAACTAAGATTCTGGAATGTAAAAAAAACACTGCTTCAAGCAGGAAAAATGAATAAAGTTATAGATGAATTAGACAAATAGAAAATGGACATAACTACAATTAGACGAATTATCTGCATATGATATGAAAATCCTTATAGGCTACTACAATGGAAAGCTAGGGGAAAAAAGATATAGAAGATGTTGCCGGAATATTTACGTTACACAGGCATTCTAACGATAATGGACTAAGAATATGTGAGCTAGCTGCAAGTAACAATCTAATAATTAGTTCAACGGATTTTCAACATAAGAATGCCCCCCATGCACCTGGAAGATACCAGAAAACAAAAATGCAACCAAACAGATCAATCATGTTCTTGTATGCAAGAGATGGGCATTCAGCATAAAAGATGTTAGAGCTCATAGAGAATCTAACTGCGACAGCGACCATTACTTATCAGTTACCAACATAACGCAGAGAATATTAAACTCAAGACGCAACCAAATAAGTAGAAAAAATGGAACACTGATAAACTGAAAGATGCAGAAATAAGAAAACATTATATGGAAACAGTGAAAAGAAGCAAATGACATCCATCTCAGAAAATATAAATCAGGAATGGAACGCAATCAAAAATGCTATAAACACAACAGCAGCTGCAGTCCTAGGAACAAAAATGAAAAACAAGAAGGAAGATTGGTGTGATGAACAATGTAATAAATAAATAATAACTTTATTGGTATCACAGAACAAAACAAAATACCATATACATTTCTTCAGAATCTAATACATAATAAAATAATAATAATAAAGTGAAAAAAATCTATTTAAACTAACAGTTTATCAATTATAACAAGGCAACAAGGCAATAAAAGAGAAAAACGTAGTAAGATGTCTTCAAGCCCCAAAGAACATCTACAAGTTAGAAGACTATAAAGAATAGCGAAGAATGGCAAAGAGCTTATGTAAGCATAAAAAGAAATCTGCACTAAACGAAAAGCTGAAAGACCTAAATAACTCAACTATAAAAACACAAGAGAATTCTATATGAACATAAAAAAAGAAACATTCAACTTCAAATCTAATTTAATGTATTGTAAAGTTACGCAAGGGAAACTTTTAACAAACCCCGACGAAATAGCAGAGAGATGGCAGGAATACTCAAAGCTATATGTAAAGGAACAGATAAACAGCACTGAAAAACGAGAAGAATACCAAATGGCAGAACAAAATGACAGTTATCCAACATATGAAGAGACAAAAACAATAATACAGAATCTAAAGAACAATAAATCACCAGGTGCAGACAACATAAGCTCTGAACTAATAAAAAATCTATATGAAGAAGAATTAAGAAGAATGTATAGTTTAATAAAAAGTCAATGGAAAAAAGAAGAATTGCCCTATGAGTGAAAATGCGGTCTAACATTTCTCGTAAGAAATAATGGAAACTCAGATGATTCGTTCCAAAACTATTTAGTATTCATATAAAAATGATACAAAAATGCAAATTACAGTACTTTCTCAGCACAACTAAACCCCGAACACATCAAGCATTAGCTAATGCATGATTACTAACGCGCGTTAGTCACTGCATAGCATTACATAAGTCGCATACACATTCAAACGTGCGATTTTCATGAAATGCATTGCAATAACGTGCGATTCAAGATTCCTCTACAATTCACTGGTAACGCCACTTTAAGCGCTTGCATGTTTATGGTCAAGTGTTTTTGGTAACGCGCATTCAACGCAGCATTAATCGTTTAATGTGTACTGGATTTTAGTACTAAAAAGCAGTCACTACACTTGTACACCAAATTAAACGATGCTTTATGCACATACACGTGATCACAATGGTATAGTAAACAGTATACGCTCGTACGAACTTATCGCACGGATCACGCAACGTTCGGCGACAAAACGTATACGTACTACCCATATTGCAAGACATCGCTCGTTTATCAAGTTAAAATTTATAAAAAATTTTTGCTCATCTTGCAAAACACTCGCAAACCAAGTTACTCGTAATCCAAGGTTTTACTGTATATTCATCTGATAGACTACCAACGTGCACTCAATAGTATTCATAGAGAAGTGTTAATTTTAAGCCTAAAAAGTCTAGCCATATCACAAAAACTTATAAATCATCTACAGATAACTTTACATGGATCTGAAGCAAAAGTATTAGTGGGGGGGGGGAACGAGAAAGGAACTCAAGCTTTTAAAACCCTAAGGGGGGCCAGACAAGGAGATCTGTCAGCAATGTTATTCAACTTAGGATCAGAAGTAATAATAATACAAACATCAACTACACTATAATAACAAAAACCACCCAACTAAGTACTTATGCTGATGATATTGTGTTGACAGGAAGAAATATAACAGAAAAAGAAAAAAAAGTGTCAAGATAGAACAAGAATCACGAAAGCTCAGATTAACAATAAATACACAAAAAACAAAGTACATAGTCTGGCCAAACGTTCTGTCAGTACTTTGAACGTAAATAAAAAAATAACAGTGCAATACAGCCTAGTCAAAATATATATTTTTAGAATGTACATAAGAAAATCTATAAAACGATATCAATTTTATTGAAAATGGCCGCCATCACTGCGAAAACACAGCTTCAAAAGCTCAGAAAACTCATCTAACATGGAATGCACCTTCGCCAGTAGAATTTCAGATGCTGTCTTCATTATACCGCGTTAGAGATTCTAAATTTGCATGCTTTTAATTACAGACCATTGCTCTAAAATATCCTAGAGCCAATAGTCCAGCGGGTTCAGATCTGGGCTACCAGATGGCCAATCTTCCGCTTTGATAAACGACGGAACATTGCTCTCACAATTCTAGCCACAATCTCTTTGAACAAACTTTCCTTATTTTCTTCAGTTTTTCTGTCAATAAATGACTTTTAACCCTTTTATATGTACCCATTCCTAAATCCTCACGAATAATTCGTGACATAGTGCACAGAGCAATGTCCATCACCTTTTGTTTTCGAAGAGGATTACGGTTTATGCAAGAACGCACCGCTTTTACAACTTCTTTCGTTCGTGAACAGTGAGGACGACCCGTGCAAGGTCTTTTATCAAGACAGTTGGTTTCGTTATACTTTTTTTAGTACGATATAGAAAATGTTCACTAGTATTCAGCCCTTTCAACAACGTAAAAATCTTGTGGGCTTTCTTCCCTACTTTACACAGCGTGATAATTGCAACACGATTCTTGTACTATCCCCACTCTATGAGGAACAAAAGGCTACTTGACAATGCGTTTGCTATTTGACTGTATGACAGAAGGTTGGAACTTTATGCCTGCAGTGTTGCCATCGGCTCGGCAACAAAATTTGCGATCGTAGTGTGCTACTGACAGAATTTTTGGCTATACTACGTACATGGAATGTAGCCAACAAGAATTAAAGAATCCCAAAGCCCATACCACAAAACAATTGCAAATAGGGGATAACCATTATTAACAAGTGGAAAGTTTTACCTACTTAGGCACACGAATTACAAAGAATAACACATAAGAGAAGAAATAATAAACCGAATACAACTAGGTAATAAATGCTTCTATAAATACAAAAAGTTAATGAGTTATAAGTTAATAACAAAAAAAAAACAAACTAACGATTTACCAAACTATAATAAGACAAATAGTAATATACGGCTCTGAATCTTGGACTTTGAATGAAGTCAAAAATAAGTTACTAGTATTTAGATTGGAAAGAAAAATGATAAGAAGAATATTTGAGCGAATAAAATTTAATAATGATAGCTGGTGCAGAAGAACAAATAAAGAAACTGAGAGTCTAATAAATAACCACAACATCGTTAGATCTAGCAAATTTCAACGGTTACGATGGTTTGGACATCTTCAAAGAATGAACAAAAGAAGATTTCCCAAGTTAATATCAGAATGGAACCCGCCAAACAAAAGGCCAAAAGGTAGACCAAAAACGAGATGATTAAATTAAGTCATGGAAGACATAAAAACAATGAAAATCAAAAATTGAAAGAAGCAAACGAAAGATAGAACTAAATGGAGAAGGTTGATTGCACAAGCCAAAATTCATCATGAGTTGTAGAGCCACTTATGTATGTATTTTAATTGAATAAGTGGTAGTTTTCTATACTATAACCAAAAAACGAAGAAACTAAACCGAGTGAATCTAGCAGGCGCAGACTAGCAGTAGGAGTTGATTGTGAACGAGCCTTGCTGCCAAATTGTCAAATTTAGACAGTTTGAAATTAAAAATTGTCATTGCAATCTGTCAAAGTTTTAAAAGGTTTTTCACAACTCCAATTGTTAATTATTAAACTATACGTTATTTAGTGTAAGTTTAAGTCATTACTAAATTATGACGTCAGACTATGCTCTGTTGCCATATGGAATTGGATATTCCTTGTTTGATCCAACACCTTTGCTGCATATTTTCAGTGTACGTTTTTAAAAAGATTATTCTCTTATGAACAATATGACTTTGTTTATCCCCATCCATTCCCCATCATCCCTTGTCTTGGCTGGTCATTCTTATAGTATACGAATCCAATTTATCGTAAGGCAATGGAAAAATAACTTCTACTTCATACATGAACTTGGATTTCAATTTTTTTGACAAAATATTAAGTAATACATGTTCTCCTGTATCCAAATGTGGTATATCAATTGAAGAGCACAGCCACACGCATAACGTCAGGTACTTACTGTTCTTATATATGTATTTCATAAATTTCATTGCTAATATTTGCCTCTACAGAGGATCAATCTCTGTA
Organism: Agrypnus murinus; assembly: GCA_929113105.1. Classification (NCBI taxonomy): domain Eukaryota; kingdom Metazoa; phylum Arthropoda; class Insecta; order Coleoptera; family Elateridae; genus Agrypnus; species Agrypnus murinus. The sequence goes on from OV816030.1 coordinate 34,574,948, forward strand.
GTTTGTTTTCGATTTCGTTTCCTGTTTGGACTGGAAACTTCTTCCACAGATGAAATGTTGGAAACAGTCGTAAGATATATTCTCAGTGCTCGAGAAACTCTCTAGAATTCTATTCAGTTAATGCAATTGTAAATACAAAATAGGTAACAATCTATTGTAAACCGAACTTAGAAAACACAAGAAATAAATTTGACAATACAGCGTGTTGCTTACACAGGTGTACCAACCTGTTTTTCTGTTGAAATAAATGTGTATTTTCTCATTAAATTAACAAATTATATTTTGGTTTAAAAACCTATTTGTATTTATTCTATAAATAAATGTATTACTAAACATATGAAAATTAAATTTTATTATTTTCGATAAAGCAAATAATCTTTCTTCATAAAATTCAATTTTGAAAGTTATTATTTGCACAGTTGGTTGTACACTTACGTCACTACTTTTATATCTATGACGTGACGGTGTATACTATTAATAAATAACCTTCTGACAGCAAAAGTGTGCACGACATTAATTGCTGCTTAAAAGATTTTTCACAACTCCGGAGTTGTGAAAAACCTTTTAAAACTTTGACAGATTGCAATGACAATTTTGAATTTCAAACTGTCTAAATTTGACAATTTGCAAGGCTCATTCACAATCAACTACGACTGCTAGATTCACTCGGTTTAGTTTCTTCTCATTTTTTGGTTTAGCTATAATATTTTAGAATACTGATTAAACAGATATAGTAGTTTGTGCAACAAGGGTGGATATGATGCCTATATCGCACGAGAACGAAGTTTGAGGCACGATGCCGAAGGCAAAGTGCCTCAGTCTTTCGAGGGCGACATAGGCATTCCACCCAAGTTGTACAGTATCTTTTTTCTTCGACTAAGCAAAACAATTACAAAATAGATTGTATGTCTCCTTGAGAAATCGAATATAAGGATTAACCTATGCTTTTATCCATGCTAAAATATGGTTTGTAAAATTCATTGTAGAATTTTTAAGAGAATTATTAAAACTTTGCAGAAATTAACATTTCCGAAGAGAAAATTATTATTTTGAATTTCGTTTTATAAAAAAAAAAAAATTAAAAAAGAATTGCTTACCCAAGTCTCCCAGCTGAAATTGAACCTGCGTCGGTAAACTTCAGTTTATTTATACCTAGCTCCTATCCGCTACCAAGTCCTATCACAAACTCTGTCTACTATACTTATTATAAAAGTAGGTTGTACTAATTTAAATGATTTGATATTTATGTATTTTTAAATATAAAAGTATAATTGTTAAAGCTACAATTTCACAAATCACGTTAATTTCAAATGCTTTAAGTGTTATTGAAAGAAGGAAACATTGATTTAACTTACTTTTACTTCTATATTTATGACAGGAGTTGTCAATAAATTACTTACAAATAAAGAAGTGTCAAATTTGACTACGTTGATTGGTTGTTTTCATATTCGTACACTGTACGGATATGAAATTATATCCGTACACCTTGCTGGAATTGCATACATTTCCATTGCGCGAAACGTGGAAAAAATGGGTGATTTACAGGTAGAAGTAGAAAAAATTAATGTCGACATTAAGCCAATAACATTTATTTAATTTTAATAAATCTAGCATTGGCAAATCGAAATTTCCACTTTGGAAATATTTCGAGAAAGAAACATTAATAAATTTCTGCCCTAACCTTGAATTAATGTACACTTGCGCATTTTAATTTTTGTAGTTTATAACCTCATTTTCAAACATTGTACAGTTGCAATCATTCGCTAAGGAACGATGAACAAATAGTGATCGCCGATTTTTGAGTTTTTTGTACAATGTACCCTGGTAATTTATGAATTGGGGAATTACAATGTTAACAAATGAAATGTTCTTGACTATAATATGATAAACTTACATTTACACTGTACAAAAAACTGGAAAATTGGCGGGTATAATTTTTTAATCGTTCCTTAGCGAATGATCGCAACTGTACATCGTCTTTTCGCAATTTTTAGTTCAAAACACCCAAATTATTAAAATTAAAAATTAATAAAATAAAACTATTATCATCATTCATCCATCATCAGTGATAAAGGTAAATTTTATGAGGTCGTTAGTGTGCCATATAGTTTTATAATTATTTATTATTTGCTTCTTTTTCATTTTTTCTTGGAACGAATTTTTGGTTTTTGTATTTTTTTTAAATAACAATCTTCCAATTTTGTCATTTATTTTACCTTTTAAACTGCGTTTGTTATTCGTTAACTTTTTTTTTATATTTGCCATTTTAATAAGTTTCTGGAAATATTTTCATGAAAAGTTTCCAAAAAATAAATTTCCAGAAATTTGCCAACACTACTTTTGATATTCACTAATTAATTGAAATAGTGCCGTGAACGTAATATAACAAACTCACAAACAAACTATAAACAAAGTTTACCCGCGTGAAGTTGGTATATAAGAATTTCAAGAAAAAAACTATTGCATAATCTTGCCCAAGTTATGCCCAGTTTTGACCAATAGTTGTTTTATTTTGCCCAGCCCCCCTTAACTCCCCATAAGCGAATACTACAGTATTTGCTTATGGGGGTGCCACACCATAGAAATTTGGCTTTTGACTCACGAGTTAAGGGGGGCTGGGCAAAATAAAACAACTATTGGTCAAAACCGGGCATAACTTGGGCAAAATTATACAATAGTTTTTTCTCAAAATTCTTATATGGGGGTGCCAACTTTACGCTCGTACAAGGTTTTGCCACGTTGACAATAATAGCTGGGAAAGTTAAGAGATACTTGTTAAAATATTTACATTATGTATCTTTAATTTTCAAATCTTTGTTTAGTTTTGTCCCACAACTGGCCAAGGTATCGTGTCAATGGTATTATTATTAAGAATATCATCAACGAAATCTGACTTGATACTTGCCTATTTGATATCTAATCTAACCTAAAATATTTAATTAATAACATTTGGTTGACAATCCATCGAATTACTAATTTCAATTTGGTTCTCGCCACACATTATCCTTAAGATATTTACTTTTGATAAATGAGAATTAACAACTTACTTAATGGTTGTTGTTTCTTTCTTATATGTCAAAGTAAATTGAGAGCTTGCAAAGAATTTTGCAACAAATTATGACAAAAGCTTCCAATTAATATGAATTTAATGTTATTTTAGACATAACTTACCTAGTTGAAAGTGGATCTGTCCTATTATGTAAATTCCAAAAGTTTGTACCATGATCGAAATGACTACTAAGTAACCGACTAGTAGGAAAACCAGGTCTACCATCAACATTTAACCTTTGAGTTAAATCCCGCACCTTCATAATTAAACATTTTAAGTATCACAAAACTATTATAAGATAATTTTACTAACTAACCCTTGATAAAAGTGTTGAAAACAAATTTTCTGCTGTGAGTAGTTCAAATCCATCATCATCATCTTCTTCACCTGAACTAAATGAGTCATTATGTTCAATAGCAGCCTTCCTAGGTCGAGAACTCCTGAAGATTTAATTGGGATGGGTAATTAATAAGTTATTTAGTTGTATTAGTAACTTTTTAATTACCTAAGACTGTGCATACGAAATATGTCCCTTCTAGAATCTTCCGTATCACTATCCCTACCAAACGAACTATGACGATGCAACGCAGCAAACGGAGATTCATCTTCTGAACCCTCGCGATCACTATACAAGTAGTTTAGTTTAATTACTATAGTCACTTTAGGAAATTATACATACTTCAATTTTCTATTACGGCCAAATTTAGATCTATTGGTCATTGTGCTAGTTGTACTGGCCGTATCGCTGGGTTCCAAGCTACCAGCTCGAGGAGTAACATAACCACCACCTTCAACTGCAATCGGTATAATGTATTCTCTTGGAGATTTTCGTATAGGTTCACCTGTTGAAGTCGTTGTTTCTGAATCTGATTCTTGTGTTGACTGCCGAGAGAGACTATTAGATCTGAAAAATGACAAAAAATAATTAATAAACAATACAACCATTATTTATTTTTTAAAACTCATTTGATGTGCATTAGATTAGCTATGAGTATCTGAGAGTTATCTGATTTATCTAAAGAGTATCCAAGTATCTAAAATTATCCTATAATGATCCGATTATTCACACACTTAAAGTCATCCGAAAAATATTTAAAAGTTTAGTTGAGTTTAAACATATCAAACTTGAAATTGAGTTGAACAATCGTTCCTTCTGATTTATGTACTTTATGTACTCAAGAGCATGTCACTCGCAAAAGGGTAATTAATTCCAAGTCAAGTGATCCAATGAGTTGTAACTCACCTACCTTGATTTTTCTCAAGTTTGGCACAACTGTTATACTTCTAAAGATAAGTAAAAATTTAAAATATTATAATTTTTAGTCGAGTGGTTCTTGAGTTACACCCTTCTAAAGTATTCAAAAACGAGGGATTTTAACCATGTTGCCATTTACATTTTCCTTTATAACTTTTGATAAAAATAAGATAAGAGAATGAAATAAAAACTGTTTTAAAGTGCATCTTTTGAGTTTTAAAATGACATGGCATAGTTTAAGTTGAAAAATTCTTATAGGTCCCTGAAATCATTGACCATGAATTTTTCAAAAAAACATATGATTAAAAATTTTGAAAAAAATTAGACATAGAAATGCATACCTTTTGAATATGTGTGCCAAATTTTAGCTTGAGAACTTAATGGGATCATTGCTAATAAATTTTTTAAATATTTTAAGGATGTCGCTTATCCTGTATGTATGTATATCTGTGTACACATGCACACCTTTATTATCGATCGATTGATTTCAAACTGGTTTCAAAATATTTCTTTATTTTTTTAAGCTTCCCCTATCTATGTCACACTTTCATTATTTATTATCCCGTCAGCGGCTACAATAATCGGTTTTCTCCGGTTTTTCTCAGTTTTTTTAGTGTTTTGATCCCAATCTAAATAATCTAAAATAATTTAGTAATGACTAAATTATTTTAACAAAATAATAATGTTCAACATTTTAACATAAATATTCTTTTCAAAATTGGGAAAATTAGAGTTTTGTTTTATGAATCACCCCCCTCCGACTTAACCGTCCCCCGACTTACCCACTTCTGTCTTTGTTGCAGGATATTCAAATACTCATGAAATCAACGTGACCAAAATTGTTGCTACAATGACTGAACTCTCCTGCCAACGAGAGAGCCTCGATAAGGGGTGATCTGAGAGATCATCCACATAAAAAGTACCCAAAGGTTCCAGGCTTAAAAAATGACTCAGGTCGATAGCTTGCCGCCAAATGCAGCCAAAAATGCCTTCATTGACAAATCGGATCTTGTTTATCCACACTATGAATTTACCCTATCTCCGACTTACTCTCTCCCCTGACTTAGTTATCCACCCACTCACTCCTTACCCAATTAGCTCCCAACTTCCCAATTTATGCCTCCCAGACTTATCTATCCACCCACTCACCCTCCCCACCCAGCTTACCTCTACCCTAGCTATAAATTAGGTTTTCCCATCAAGCCGTTAACCCTAGCTCAAAAAGTCACTGAACATTTTTTGCCATTTTAAGCTCCTCTATCTTTTTGTTAAAGATCCCAAGGTAATCTGGCAAATAGGAAAACCTGTAGGTCAAAAAACTGAGACAATCCGGAAAAAAACCGATTATTGTAGCCCCCAATGGGGTAATATAATAAATGTGAGATAGATAGAGGTAGCCAGAAAAATTAGAAATATTTTAGAACCGGTTTGAAGTCAGTTGATCAATTAATAAAGGAACATGTATACACAGACGTACATACATACATACAGGATGTAGCTTTCCTTAAAATGTTTAAAAAAATTGAGTTCCCAGTTAGAAGTTAGAAATTAGCACACATATTTAAAAGACATGCAACTTTATGCCTAATCTTTCTCACAATTTTTAAGTTTTTTTTTTTTGATAAATTCAAGGCCAAAAGCTTTAGGGGCCGAAATAAAAAACTTTTTCATCTTAAAGTACACCATGCGACCCATCATTTTAAAGCTCATAAACAAAACATAAACGCCAACATGGTCAAAATCCCTCATTTTTGTACATTTTAGAAGGGCGTAACTCAAGCACCACTTCCATAAAAAATATAATATTTTAGGTTTTTACTTATCTTTAGGAGCATGACCTTCTAGATTTCACGAGACGAAGTCTCTTATCCAGCCTGGGTACTTTTACGATTTCCCGTATAAACCTTGTTTCTGAAAAAACGCAAAATTTCGCCGTTTTGGCGCTAGCTGACACGCTGATGCTTATTTGTCACTTGATGATGTATAGGTTAGATAACCCTTACAAATGTCAAGTGTTGCATGTTTACGTGAATATCTTGGGAATTAATTAAATAAATTTATATAATTAAATTAATTATGTTATTAAAATTAACTTACAAGTTTAATAACATTATTGAAATCACAATTTTATAACTTTCCGTGAGCTGAGTTTAGAATATAGAGAAAGTGAACAGTAAGTACATTATCTGTTCACGTTTTTGCAATGTTTCTGTTTGCCGAACAAGGTTTTAGCAATTTTTAAAGAATTATATTACTAAGTTCCCCCTTGTAGCCGTGGCAAACAAAGAACTGTGAAGAAGCAATTGGAGTTAGAAGTACCTAGTGATGTTAGAATATTAGACGGATTACATTCTCCAGGTAAATGTTCTACAATCTGTATTACAAGTTCGATTATTTGGTTGATTAAAAGTGTAAATCTTCTAGTGGAGTATTTTAATGCACCTCTGTCTTGAAAATTTGCAAATCCTATCAGTGAATTTGAACACGAGGCAGCTAACAGATAATCTAACAGGCTATTAACATTCAATCCTTTCTTTAGTTTTTTTGCAATGTATCCTGCCTGAAGGGCTACAGATCCTGAAAGAATTTCGTAATCAAGATGCATAGATAAGGTTTTGAAGTTCTTTTATTAATTCTGTTATATTTTTAGAAAGTCGATCTTAAAATTTACTCTTTCAGGCATCTGTAATTGTTGATCTGTCGAAATAAGGAAGTATATATTATTTTGATATTGAGTGTTGGTGTGCATAACCCCAACGTAAGATTTGAAACCATTTTTTTCGTAAGGTAAAATTTGAAGGAAATTCATGAAATGATATTGTAGGATCAGTACTATTACACATTGCAATGCTGCATTTATACTTTTTTTTACTAGTGCTTGCCATTACTAAAGTGAATGAAAAAACAGCAACAAAACTACGAAAATTTAAACAAATAACAAGGAAATAACGTAATTATATTAAAAAATAAAGAAAACTGCCTTAAAAGATTAGGAAAATATAATTTATTGACGATACAAGCAAAACCAACAAAAAGCATAAAAGCACGCGAAGTTAGCGTAGTTTGAAATTGACGTTTACGTGTTATATATCCGTTTCCGCCTTTTCGTGTTTGGTGGCGCCAGTGGAGAAACACTTGAACTAAAGGAGTGCACAGGCCAGATAAGAGACTTCGTCTAGTGAAATCTAGAAGGTCGCGTTTAGGAGTATAATAGTTGAGCAAAATTTGAATAAAATCAAAGAGGGTCATGTTCAAAACCACAGAAAAATTTAATAACATCACATCATCACTTGAGATGGAATTATCAAAAGAAAAGTACACCACACAGTAACTTAATCTCAATTAAGAAAAAACCTAATGGAGAAGAAGTAACCTTCATGTAAGGGAGAATAAATATTTACGTTTTGATTGTCAATCAACAAAAAATCTATTTATCATTTAATATGTTTTGTAAATATCACACTACCTTTGAGATATTGTTGATCGTTGATTTTGAAATGATTTCGTTGACGGTGGTTTTGCAGGAGGAGGTGATAATGGTTCTTTCTTTTCTTCTTTGTCATCCCTTTCAAATGAAATAGGTATGATTCTTTCCCTAGGTGACTGTTTCACTTTGCTTTCTGGTTCTACTGATGCTGACCTGAATACATTAAATAAAATACATAATCATAATTAAAGTCCTAGTTATTAGAATTAACTGAATTGATCTTAATTAAATACACTAATCACTATAAATAATCACTATATCACTCTTAATTGCTATACCTAAAGTTGCCAGGTGTTGGTGATGGAACAGAGGAAGTTGGTGACAAAATCGGGAAGGTAACCTCACTTCTTTGTGTAGGAAGCTTGGGAAGTCCTTCAACACGATGTGCCATTTCAGTCTTGAATCCCATTGTAGCAGGTTTGGGAGCAGGATAATCAAGTTTAATTTCAGCCTTTGTGGTTTTCCGCCTTGGTAAAGTGGCAGATTTAAGTGTGATTTCTGCTGAAGACGTTTTATTCTCTTCTGGAACTTCCTCTTTAATTTGTTCTATTACTTGAGCTGGCGTAGATCCATGAACACTTGGCGATGAAGGCTCTGTCTGCATATTTGGAATAATATATTAAAATGGACATATTGTAACATAAAATTTTTATCAAACCTGTGGAGATGGAGTAGATGGTGATTGAGGTGAAGACATTGTAGGAATGCTACCAGATGCAGATCGTCCACCTGTACCAAAAGGCACTGGTGGTTTCCTCGTCATACAAGGTCTAGATTTTGATTTTCTAGTTCCATCTTTATCTATTGCATTTGCAATTATATTTACAGCATTTTGTACTTGTGTTCTTCTTTCATTCTCTACTTTGGGTTGATTCTCGGTAGGAGTTGCTGCAGTCTTGGATTTATCATTTTGTACTACTGGAGTTTCCGTTTGAGATTTTACTTCGTTCTTTACCATTTCCTGTGTTGTTACTTTTTCACTAGGTGCTATTTCGCCCGTTTCCTCCTGATCGACAGAAGGTTTTTTAACTAGATTACTCTTTATTGGACCTGTAAGACTAGCTTTCCTTTCAAATTCTTTTTTGTATCCACCTACGCTTACTCCTGGAATTACAATTTTCTTTGGCTTTTCTGTAACTGTTGGTTTATTCTCATTGGCTGAAATCATATTTTGGAACTTTTCTGCTGTTTCAAATATCCTTGATCGCCTTCGTTCTACAGGTTTGCTTGGAGATTGGGCTGTTTCTTCAGTTTCAGCCTTATTTTCAATTTTTTGCTGTTCATTTGTTTCAGGTTGTTTTTTCTCTGTTTTATCAGTCGGTAATACTGCTGGTTGTTCAGATTTTGGAGTTAAATTTTCATTCTTCTCTGTTAACGCTTTCTTTTTCAAAGTTTTTCTTTTTGCTGGTATTTTTGACTGTTCTTGTTTTTGCTTTTCATCTGATTTATCGTCAATTTTTGCTTCTTTACTAACCTCCTTAATATTTTCTTTATCTACATTATTTGATATATTCTCTTGACTAGGGTTTTCATTTATTTCTTCTAAAACTTTGTTGCCTACACTACTAGGTGTTTTCTTAATCTTACTCACTGGCTTCTTAGCTTCGTTTTTCTTAGCATCTTCGATGATTTCAGTACAAGCAGCACCTTGCATAGATGGATCAACATATTCTTCAGTTTGCTCGACATCCATCTCTCGAGATAGCGTTTGTGTTGCACTTTTGTTTAACGCTGACGCTTCGGTCATACTAGCATCTTCTAGTGATGCATTTTCCTGTATAGGTGCATGTAGCGTAATATCGGCTATGGTGTTTTCTTTTATTATTTTTTCTTTTCGTTTGACACCATCCTTAGATAGGTTCACTTGATCAGTACTAGTAGTTGCTTCTAATTTTCGTTTAGGTGACACCTTCACATCTTCTGATAACAAATCTTTAATCCTACGCTCTGCTGGATTCGTGAAATCCATAAGACTACCCACTGATTGAGATCGTGTTGGTAATGCGGCCTCTGGATTGACTGTGTTATCATTTGCAGTCTAAGGGGAGAAAGAGTTGAGTTACTAAAGAATATTCAAGTTTCATATGTAAATACAGTAGAGTTTCGGTTGTCTGAGTTTAAGTAGACTCCATTTTAGATCAGCAAAGGCTTGAATAACTCAAACAGTGGTAAGATCTTGCTACTTGTATATTTCTTTGTTTGACATGAAGGCAACAACCCTGCATTTGTTTTGTGACACTACGTGAGCAAGGTAAATCAGCAAAAGTTATGTATGAAGACTTATTATATTGTATGATCAAAGAGTCTTTGGCAATAGCCATGGAATGTAAAAACCATCTATAGAATTATTTACTTCTACTGCTCGTAGTTTTTGTGAAATGTACAGAGTAGCTCTAATGGAGAAACAGCCACCTGTGTCAAGAAAATACGACGCGCTGACACTGCTAAACAGAGCCCCATACTACACAGAAAATGTTAGGTTAGCATATGCTATTATTATTTCTTGTGCTTGCAGTTATTTTAAGTAGGATTACTTAATAACATTTATAAAAAGAACACAGAATGGAATTTATTTGAATTATTATCTATTGACATGACAGTTGTGAAGTAAATGTCAAAAATAACAGAAATAAATAATTTCATAGATAGTTTGTTAATTTCATGGCAACCCTGATCCAAAGACTTTTTGATCATACTATATATTATCTCTATTTTTGTAATGTTATTGACAAAATCTAACCAATCTGGTATAATCTTCAAAAATACTTCTTAACTGATATTACTTAGATACAACTTACCTCGCCAGTAACCATCAGTTTCTCGCTCTCAAGTTGTGGAGGTGGTGGCGCTAATGATAATAATAAATCCAGTCTTACAGGAGTTTGATTGGCTAATTCTTCTGATATATCAAGGCAAGAATCATCATAACCCTCATTAACCCACCAGTGTGAACATATCTTCTCTATGTTTGCCCTATTCCTAGGATTTACTGTGAGCATGTCCCTGATTAATGGCGACGCTCCTATAAAGTGAATTTATTAAAGTTAAAATTATTTAGAAGCTGGTAGCCCTTCACCTTGTGACATAATAACAACACTGTCATATGCTATTTCAAACAATTTACACAAACTTACTGAATGAAAAGTACACTATGACTGACATACAGAAGTATTTAATCAAACGTTAATTTTAAAATGAATTATTTTATTATAAATGGACTAATAAATGGCCTGTAGTAGAAAAATATTATAAGCTACGTGGAATGTAATGACTAAACGCTCTTGGAAAAAATTATAGACCTCGGTTTCACCTCGGCATATAATAACACAGGCCCACAACATAAAAAAGTCTTGTAGTTGAAAGGTGAGGTTCCATACCATATGCTTTTTGGTGTGCTGAAAACGAATCCGGGATCAGAATTGACCCATCACCCAAGGATTTCGACATAACCTCAAAAAATTTATAAAAATACATCTAAAAAAAAATCCTTGGGTAATTGGTCAATCCTGACCACGGATTCGTTTTCAGCACACCAAAAAACATACGGTATGGTACCTCGCCTTTTAACTATAAAACTTTTTGCTTTTTGTGGGTATGTGACAGCCCCACAAAAGAAAAAAAAAGTTTTGTAGTTGAAAGGTGAGGTACAGTACCGCTCATTTGAAAGTGCACGACTCTTTATACGTAAATATTCTAAAATGACATTGTGTAAGTCAGGATTTCATGGGCCATGCGTTTATAACAGTTGCAACGGTATTAAATGTTTTTGCTTATTTTCAAGTACTTGTTTAAAATACATCGTGTTTGCTATCATTTTGTTTACTTCCCTTAACCTAGGCATTATCGCAATATTTCAGTAAGCAAGACTATGACTTTATTAATTGAATGTGCAAAATGACAGCAAAACGACAGCTATAAGTGATACTTGCTTTTTTGATTAAAGGTAACTAAAGGTCATGATTACACCAGGTAATTAAAAAGTGAGTATACGTGCACGTATACGTCCGAATTGACCCATCACCCAAGGATTTCGACATAACCTCAAAAAATGTATGAAAATACATCTAAAAAAATCCTTGGGTGATTGGCCAATTCTGACCACGGATTCGTTTTCAGCAAACCAAAGAACATACGGTATGGTACCTCATGTTTTAACTACAAAACTTTTTGCTTTTTGTGGGTATCTGACAGCCCCACAAAAGAAAAAAAAAGTTTTGTAGTTGAAAGGTGAGGTACCATAACATATATTTTTTCGTGTGCTGAAAACGAATCCGGGATCAGAATTGACCCATCACCCAAGGATTTCGACATAACCTCAAAAAATTTATAAAAATACATCTAAAAAAAAATACTTGACTGATTGGCCAATTCTGACCCCAGATTCATTTTCAGCACACCAAAAACATACGGTATGGTACCTCACCTTTTAACTACAAAACATTTTGCTTTTTGTGGGTATGTGATAGCCCCACAAAAGAAAACAAAAGTTTTGTAGTTGAAAGTTGAGGTACCATACCATATATCTTTTCGTGTGCTGAAAATAAATCTGGGGTCCAAATTGCCCCATCACCTGATTTTGAATTAACCTCAAAAAACACCTATAAATATTTATAAAAAAGCATTTAGAAAAAGTCCTTGGGTGATAGGTCAATTCTTTTCAGCACACGAACAAGCATACGGTATGGTACCACACCTTTCAACTACAAGGCTTTTTTTTTATTTTGTGGGCCTGTGTAATCTTCCTTGAATGTTATAAGGTCCTTACATTCTTTGTAACTTAAATGACTATTATATACCTAGGTCTCTCAAAATGACCTACAGCAAGGGTCTCCAAACTTTTTAGCCTAAGGGCGACACTGACTCCACTAAGTCCCAAGGGTCAAGATCTAGCTCGTTCATCATACCAACATACTGTAGTTTTGAATTATGCGCAAATTCTCGTATTGGGACTAATAGCCGGCTCATCTATGGCGCAGGGGTGCACTCTGATCTGTTTGCAATTTCGGTTGGTATTTACAGTGCAAGTGTCGAGGACATTTCATTGCGACAGAGATAGCCAATGTGCATGCCGTGCGTTACGTATTGTTACGACTACTTATGACCTTGCTAAATGTATAGTAGTGACATCTTTCGGAGAGTAGAGAAGTTAAGTGCAGTATGTAGCGAAGCTACAGTAGTAGAGCGCCATCTTGTGGGAAGCGGCGGAATTACGGAAAAACGTCAATCTTGTAGCGTAATAGTCGTAGTGCATATCATGTATATCAGATTAAGTTAATAGCCATTAAGTGTAGATTTTACAATTAGTGATGTAAAAAATGGTTTTTTTTCAGACTGAATAAAAAACTATGGCATGCCGGATACCAAATAGGCATATCCCGCCCACGGGCCGGATTGGTGATGCCAGTGGGCTGTAGTTTGGAGAACTCTGATCTACAGAATCATATTTATGAACAGTTCTGATTTAAAAATTTGTGTCATGTTGAGTCTTCAACGAAGTTTCCACTTCGCATACACATCATATTGACAAAGGGGCTATAGTTTTACTTCTATATCCAAGAAGTCATGCTTTAAATTTTTCTCTGTTGTGTAGAATGACCAGCTCAACTTAAGATAAAACCTGCGGCCCTTGGATTATAAGGTAAACATGCTAACGACTAATCTACAAAAGCTGACGATTGTGTATTTATTGACAAATTAGGTAGGTACTTGTTTTTCCCAGCATGCTTTATCATTTTAATTATAAACACCGGCTCAATTATTTGATTGCACAAATCACATAAAACTTTAAGATGCAGTATCTAAAGTTTAAATAAACATAGGTGTATCTAAACTTTCCTATTAATCGGTGAAGTTATCCAAAATAACCTATAGATCAACTCGACTTGGTTGGTTATGTATGCTTAAGTGAAGGGCAGATTTGAAAATTGCAATACTTACGACTAGGCTTTTTTGGCTCAAAATAATCCCCCTGTGATATTTGACGAACGAGCCTTTTAAAATTACTACCGTCAAATGGCATGGCGCCATAAACTAGTGTATATAGAAGGACACCTAACGACCAACAATCTACTTCAGGCCCTTGATATGGCGTGCCCTTTACAATCTCTGGTGATGCATAAAGTGGAGATCCACAGAATGTTGACAATAATCGTTGATCATCGAATACATTTGAAAGACCAAAATCGGCGATCTATAAAAAAAGTGTGTAAAAAATATGACGAAATGAATGTACATATGCAACAAATTAATAGAAAGGTCAGTATTGGCATATTACCAACAATGTAACAACACTTTTCTCTTTAGCATTGAGATTTACTAAAATAAATGTTTTTTAACATCAATTACGAACCTTAGCATTTCCTTGTTCATCTAATAAAATATTTTCTAACTTCAAATCACGATGGCAAATTTTATGTTTATGACAATAATAACATGCAGTAGCGATTTGTCTAAATATTCTTCTGGCTTCCTCTTCTGACAACACTTTTCTTTCTGATAAATAATCATATAATTCTCCACCTGCTGCATATTCCATTACTAACACCATCTTTTCCCTATTCTCAAATACTGAAACATTATAAAATTGATAGAACAAAATAGATGTAACACTCTTCTAATGTTTACCTTCATAAATGTGGATAATATTTGGATGCTGAACGGATGACATAATTTGTATTTCTCTTCTTATCCTAATAAGATCAGCTTCTGTTTCAATTTTTGATTTTTTTATTGTTTTTATGGCAACTTCTTGTCCTGTCTCTTTGTTTATACCCAGTTGAACTTTCCCATAAGTTCCTTGCCCTAACTTTTTTATGATGTCAAATCTAGAAAAAATATGTATTTCCTGTATCACCATTATTCTTTTTAATAGTATACGTTTTTAAAAATTTATTTTAATTTAAAAACCTCCGCACTTGGATTAACGTTTCTTATCCAAACAACAAAAAGGAAACATTTTGTAGTTCCCTATTACTTTTGGATAAAAGCCAGCATTGCAGTAACAGCGGTGCCAAATAATTAAAAAAAAAGAAAGAAAAAGAAAGAAAACAAGGCAATAAATTTACAATTTAAAATCATAATATTCTGATAAAGTTAATACTTAAATAGCAATAATAAATGTCATATGAATCAATAATTACCTCTGTTTTAATTTCTTCCTGTGATTATGTAGTCGGACACTCCCCGTGTTTTCTATACCCCCCATTATATTGTTTATATTTGGCTCGCCTACGACCATTTTTGCTGAAAAATAGAAAGTTTTAATAATTGTTTGCATAAGTTAAAATTTATTGTGTGGATGATCATCTAAATCAACTGTAATTGCCTTTTTGTAAAGTGAAGTGTCTCTCAATTAAGCAAGACACTTTAAGAATTAATGTTGAACATCAAAAGTACGTACTATAAAAGACTAGAAAATTACTTTTGAGAATTGTAATCATACGACATAAAGTCAAAACTTTTCTGAAGAGCTTCATTTTAGAATTGGTTCATAATATTTACATGTGTTTAATGTTGCTTGTAATAATATACAGGGTGTCCAGGTAATGCTGACAAAATCATAGACAAGGACAAATAGAGTTTACTGTCTCAATCTTTACTTCATGAAACTCCACAATATTTATTAATGTAATAATTTCTATTCATCTATTAATATTTATTTACCTGACAATTGTCTTCAAACCAACTATCATTAATAGAGGAACATAAAAGAAAAGAAAACAAACACTAGGCCATATGCACATCTCACTATTAAGTTAATAACATGTTTAATTCCATGGAGACCAATTCTAATCTTTTCTCACCTATTAGAATTAGATAAAGCTATCTCTTTTCTTGTTGATCGTAATCATAACTTTAGTTAAACACACCTTTAATGATGGCATGAGAATACGGCCCATTGTTTTTATTTGGCTTCCTTCTTTCTTTTGCATACCTTTGATAAAGATACTTCTTATGAAAATAATTGTCATGTACATAAATATTAATGTGAAATTTTTAATAATTATCTTATTTCATGATTATGACAAATGATGATCCTTTATAAGCAGCAAAATCATCTCCTTTGCAGTTTAATTTTCCTGTACAAGACTGCAACTGATAATTAACACAATTATACATATAGGAACACTCGCAAAAAAGAAAAACTGGGCACAAACGATACTAGCACCCTATGGAAAAGGAAAGAAGGGAAAGGGAGAACAGATGTTAGGTAAGGGGGGTAATAACCCAGTGTTTGTAGAGAAAATAAGAAACGCAACCCTTATGAACACTACTGGGACACCGCGGAACCAACAGCATTCAAAAAACTAGCTGAAAGGGAAAGCCGGATGGAAACAAAAATGATGACAATAGATCGCAATGGAAAGGGACAAAGAAAAAGAAAAGAGAAAGAACAAAAAAAATATAGAATGAACGAGGAGAAAAGCGATAGGAATAAAAAACAAAAGGGAAAGAAAAGTGAGACAAAAAATTCAAAGGTGGAAATAAGGCTGGGAAAATGGAATGTGAGAACATTGTTGGTAAAGGGGAAAATGGAAGAAGTAAGGAAGAAAATGGAAAGATATAAAATAGGGGTAATGGCATTGCAAGAGATAAGATGGGAAGGAGAAGGGAGAATAGAGAAAGAAGAATATTCAATGATGTATGGGGGTGAGAAAAAACAGGGAAGAAATGGAACTGCGTTTATGGTTAATAGAGAAATGAGAAAAAAAATTATAGAATTTAAGCAAATAAATGGCAGAATCTCATATTTAAGATTAAAAAATAACATAGCAAACATTACAATAGTAAATGCATATGCACCCACAGAAGTAGCAACGGACAACGAAAAAGACAAGTTCTACGAGATATTAGAAGAAATGTGTGAGAAGATTCCGAAACATGATACATTAATAATAGCAGGTGACTTTAATGCAAAGATAGGGAGGGAGGAATTTATAAGAAATGTGACAGGAAGACATACCATTCATGAGATAACCTCAGATAATGGAAGGAGGCTATGTAACTTAGCAACGCAAATGAATATGACAATAGCTAGCACAGTGTTTCAACATAAGAAAGAACATAAAATTACATGGATGATGCCAGGAAGGACCGAAGGAAATCAAATTGATCATATCGCAATTAGAAAGAAGAAACAAAAAATGATACATAATGTACGGTCCTATAGAGGAACTAGTGTAGATACAGATCACCAACTGGTGATAGCAAAAATAAAATTGAGAGCCGTGGAGGGTACAAAAGGGAGAAGGATGCAAAGAAAATGGAACACAGAAGAATTAAAAAACGAAGAAAAAAGAAGAGAGTACGAGAAAGAGCTTCAAATTCAACTAACTAGAGAAAAGAAAAATGACAGTATAGAAATAGAGTGGAGTAATATAAAAAGCAGTATACTGAAGGCGTCAGAAAAAATACTAGGCCTAAATAAGCAGCGTTATAGAAAGGATTGGTTCGATGGCCAATGCGAAATACTAATAAAGAGAAAACGGGAGGCAAGGTTAAAATCGATACAAACTAGTAGAGAAGGTGACTACGAAGAATACAAAGAAATAAGGAAGGAAGTAGCAAGAATAATTAAAGTCAAAAAACAGAAGTGGATTGATGAAATGATGGACGAAATAGAGAAAGACGGTAAAAATAACACAAAGTTGTATCAAGAGATTAGGAAACAAAAGAGGAAAAGGATTATAGCCGCAAACATAGAAAAAGGAGAGTGGGAAAAACATATACAAGAAATTACAGAAAAAGATGAAGAGATGAGAAGGTAATGAGGAGATAAGCGAAAATGATGAGGAAGAAGAAGTCGAGGAGCCAACAGAAGAGGAGGTCTACGAAATAATCAAAAGTTTAAAAAAAAGGAAAGTCACAGGACCAGATACTATATGTAATGAGATGATCAAAGACGGAGGAAGTGAAATAAAGCAAAGAATATATAAGTTGATGAAACAGATATGGAATAACGAGACAATGGCTGATGAGTGGAGATCTGGAATTATAGTACCAATACCAAAGAAGGGAGACCTAATGTTATGTGAGAATTATAGAAAGATAACACTGCTAAATATAACATATAAGATACTAACTTCGCTGATATTAAAAAGATTAAAAAAATTCACTGAAAAAACATTAGGAGATTATCAGAATGGATTCAGGCAAGGGAGATCGACAATGGACGCAATCCATATAGTAAAACAAATAGTAGAGAAATGCTATGAGCAAGATATTGAAGTGGAGATGGTGTTCATAGACTTTAAACAAGCATTTGACACGATAAAAAGAAGTTTGATATTAAGGGATGCAAAGGAGATGGGTATACCAACGAAATTGTTAAAAATGATAAGAATGTCTATGGAAGGATCGAAAGCAGCAGTACTATCAAGTGAAGGACTAACAGAAGAAATAGATATACACAAAGGGGTACGACAAGGGGATGGATTATCAGCGACATTGTTTAATATTGTAATGGAGGGAATAATAAGGGAATGCAACATAACGGGAACAATAATAGAGAAATCTATCCAGGTCGTTGCTTATGCAGATGATATCACAGTGATAGCAAGGGATAGAAAGAGCTTAGAAGAGACGGTAGAAATGATCAGCAAAAAAGCAAAAGAAAGAGGGTTAGAAATAAATCAAAACAAAACAAAATATATGAAGATTACAAGAAAAGATGACAGAAACAACGGAAGAGTAAGAAGAATAGGAGAAATTAATATAGAAGAAGTGGAAAGTTTCAAGTACCTAGGGACAATAATAAATAAGAAAAATAATAGGAGTGGGGAGGTAGACCAGAAGATACAGTCAGGGTATAAAGCGTACTATAAGCACAAAATGATAATGAATAACAAGAAAATAACCAAGAGAACAAAATTAAGATTGTATAAGACAGTGATAAGACCTATAGCAATGTATGCAGCAGAAAATATATGCCTCACACAAAGAGATGAAGAGAAGCTAAAAATATTTGAGAGAAAAATAATAAGAAAGATATTCGGAGGGAAGAAGATAAGTCAGGAGCAATATAGAAGATTAATGAACAGTGAAATTGAAGAATTAATAGAGAACGAAAATATAGTTAGAGTAATAAAAGCCAAAAGAATTAGATGGTACGGACACATTGATCGAATGAGCGAAGATTCAATAGTGAAGAAAATGACGAAATGGAAACCACAGATGCGAGCAAGAGGAAGACCTAAGATACGCTGGGAAGAGCAAGTAACAGAAGATATAAAGAGAATGGGAATCACAGAATGGAGGAAGAAAATGAGAAATAGAAAGGTATGGAGCGGAATTGTGAAGGAAGCAACAAGACACAGAAACTTATAAAGACTCATTTAAATTATTGTATATATTATTATATTAGTATATTATTTATAAACTTGTAAAAAAAATAATATAGTGTAATGGAGTGACGCACCATTAACACTTAATGTAGTCAAAAGAGCCCTAAAGGGCGGCTTCAATTCCTATCAGGAATGTATAGCCTTTTATATATATAATACATATTCCAGTTAAGTTCATTTATTTAATTCAATTGCCAGAGTTCACCAACACATTATTTTCTTAGTGAAAACTGAAAAGATTAATAATAATTATAGGAGGCATGTTGAAAATGAATATAAAAATAATAAATGTCATGGAACGCGCAAATGCAAATTCCCTTTTGTTTTTAGATAAATATGTAGCAACGGATGATATACAGTTGAACTCCTGTAATAAGATCCTGGATATTACAAGCATTTTTCCAGCTAACATTTGGAATTGTATTCGCCTAATGCCAATATTTTCTCCGTTTCGCGAAAACAATGAGCAAAAATTTTAAGTATAATGCTTCTTGTGGTAGGCTATGGATGTATTTCTGATTGATGACCTGCATCTAATATTTCGATTACTTTTAATCCTACTTATTTTTATGATTCAAATACCTTTTCAATGTTAGGGTCAACAAATGTTTCAGCTTACCGTTTGCATTTTTGTAAACAAAGAACCATATACAAAATTCTGTTTGCTTTCACTTAAAATCTTTGTACTTTTAATTCTACTTATTTTTATGATTCAGGCAGGGCCGTAGCCAGAAATTTATTTCTGGAGGGGTTCTGAGGGAATTTATTTTCGGGGGGAAGCAGAATAAAAAAATAATTTTATTTTGTTGTCATTTTATTAGTATTAAGTTTCATTGGGGGGGGGGGGTTTCAGAAGTCATTTAGGAACAATAATTAGCTCTCAATTTAATTAAATGTAGTTTAACAAACATTATGCAAACATAAGAGTTTCAACTTTAACCAAACCAAACAAAAATAGAGAAAGAGTGTGTCGCACATCCACGCCCTCTGCAGTTTAAAACATATATGTTATATACTCAAAATAAGTTTAAAATGAAGTGAAAATGAGAGTCCGAACTACCAAAGTATGATTTAATATGTAAAGTCTTTTTGGTCATTTATACCTACTGTAATACATATCTGGGGATACACTGTATATCACATAGAAAATTTGGTATGATGATACTGTGATGCCCAGCATGACTTACACAACTAAGTTATTATAAAATTATAGGCAACTAAAAAATACGAATAAAACCTAAATAAAGCATTATTGCCTACTTTCAGAAGTAAAAATCATAGTTTTGCTACATATAAAAATATATTAATCAAATTTTAAAATTTGCATACCAGAGGACACACAGACTTTTGCAAATTGATGAACTTGCCTGTGTTGAGAATGAACCTACTGATTTAAATCTTTTATAAAATTCGGTCTTGTAACTGGGAGCATTTACTAGAGATTTTATGCAGCATTATCAAGTTAAGTCATATTTTCTAGCACAAATGAATGCCTTCTAAACCGAACTAAGAACAAGACAATGATAGCAATTACTTACTTTTAATTTTGCCTATAATCAGATAGAAGCTTAATTGTCCATTCTCAAATTGATTTAAGATTAAGGAAATGCATAAATAGCTACAAAAAGAGTTTCCTACTAGTAATTTTAATTTTACATTAAACGTAACATTAATTTAGTATTTGCCACAAAAAAGTAATGCAACATAACATAAAAAAAATAATACTCACTTTCTTTAATACAGTATTACATTTTTAAAGCAACTGTCAATAATGAAAGAAATATCCCTTAAGGATATTTTAATGAGTAAAAACTACACTAAAGATGCATGTCATTATTGGTTGTTCAATTGAATCGAATAATGTATTCATTAATTATTAAACATCAAATAACTCCACCTAATCAATAAGTTATTGACCATTCTGGTTCCAAAACAAAATTAAAATGTTCTTTGTCTTATTAATTATATTTTTTTAAATTTTGATTCTGTTCCATTTAGTTTAATTTTATTAAAATTATTTTTACTAGTTCTTTTTGGTCAATTTATTGTTTGGAAAATTTAAAATAATAGCTATTTATGTAACAAGTACATAATGTAGGACATTATAGACAAGCCCAGTTTATGGCCGAGCGAGCGAAGCGAGCAAGGCCTATAAAAAGGGCGAGTCTATAAGGTCCGATTATGTAAGAGTTGCATACAAAGCTTTATGTTCGATTCCTAAAATTGGCTAATTATCAAAAAAAATGAGTTTATAAATTTGACATCTATTCTTGACAGAAGAAAATTTGACATGTAATATACAGTTGTCATACTTTATTTTACTACTATATACTTTATTTTACTACTACCACTTTATTTTACGAGTACAATAATAAGCCAGTTCACTGCCGCAAAACAATACAATAAACAGTACTTTATAATGCAATCGGACATAAAATATTATAAACAAAATATTCAAGAAAAGAACAAGTAAATAGTTATAAATAAAATAATATCAATCATGTGGCTCTGAAAAAGGTGTGTCAGGTTCCTAAGCTTGGAAAGAAAGGGCAGTGAGCAGATAGTGAGTGTTTATTACAGTAGATAGGTGTAGTGTGGTAAGAAAACAAGTTTAAAATAGATATTTACAATACAAGTGTAAACTATTTTCTAAATCTTGTTTATCGGTAAATAAAAATTTTATAAGAAAAATGAGTTCTTTTATTTCTGTTCTGATTGTCACCATGCAAGGCTGATCTACATTTATAAATACCAAACAGCTATTTGTACTAGACTTATGTATGAGTGGTTATTCAGTGGAGACAGAGAAAGATGATACATGGCAATGCCAGAATGAGATGGTTACCAGAGCCCTGGATTTCCCTCTGATTGCCGTGATTAGCACTACGTCTGCCGGCTAGGAAAAAACGCAATGATCAGACTTGCACAGATATCTCTCTTTCTCGAACTTATCTCGTATTATCTCATTGTTATCTATTTTATTAAGTAAATAATGATTTAAACAAGTGTAATTTTTATCTTAAATTTTAATGACAGTAAAAACTTACAAAATAATTTGCATAACAATAATATAAATATATAGCTAGAAATATTCTTATTAATTGTACAACCACATCCTCGAGAATTTATAGCTAGCTCTGTTACCCCTTCTTTACCAATGCACAGAATAATCACTCGTACATATGTCTATTACAAATAGTTACTCTGTATATTGCTGCAACTCACTGTAAAGCTAAGTACTCACACCAGCGGATCCGCAGGCGGATGTCATTGGTCACGATTGGTCGGTATGAGTCAAATCGACTCAAACCGACCAATCGTATGACATCCGCCTGCGGATCCGCTGCTGTGAGTACTTGCCTTAAAACACCCCATAAAACTAGAGTTCCTAAATGAAAACTTCAACAGTTCCTAAATGAAAACTTCAACTGGGTTATTTTAGAGTTAGGACACGGATGTCAAAATCTATCTCTTTCTAGGCCAAAACTAAGTTTTCTGAAACAGAAATACTTTTTTCACTCTTTTTACTTTAGTGACAACATTAAGCAGCGGTCAGGTATAAATTTTAGGTTATGCTGTCATGTTTATTTTTATGCATGTAAAATTTTTTAATGTGCACATTATCATTTATTTATTGTTTGTAGCGAATTTTTAAAACTACTATAATACATACATCAATTTTACGGCAGTTTTTAATAAAGTATTAATTGTACCAAATTTCAGATTTATATAATTGTCATACTGACAGTTTAATTTATTAAACCAATTTTCATGATTTCCAACCTTCTGATAAATAGCTTCAAAATCTGAAATGTCACTAGGAAAATTTGACATGCGTGACAACTCTAAATAACACACAGCTCAGTTCATATTTAGGAACCCTACATAAAACTACATGTGTGACCTGCTAGAATTCATTATTATTTTCTAAATAATGGAAAACTATTTTTCAACAAAAAGATTTTTGAAAACTACGATAAGCAAGAATCACACTACCAAGAATATTAATACAAAACAACCTAAAAACAATTTATAGGAACATTCTTTGTTTTGTCCGTAAACTATAAAACTTGTTATACTGCCCTTCGTATAATATCATTCAAAACTTAATGCTTTTCATTGATGAAAAGATTATTTTCAAACGAATTTAAAATTATATGCATTTGCATTTTGCACTTCAGATGCAACAAAGATACTAGTATTTGCTAATTGCGAAAATTTGCCAAATAACTATTTCAACACTAAATTCAAAATCAGATTACATATTTTGAAGTTCAAATTTGTAGCATCTTATGTTCTTAGCATAAAAGACTTTATCTACATCATTTTTAATGATACAAAATTCTTATTTCTTAATGTAGTTGGAATTTCTATAGATTTGGAGCTAATGTAACAAAAAAATGTTATTACTAGATTCATTCTACTTAAAAGACCTCAGATTGGTGTAATATCACTCAGGTTTTGCTTCACTTAAATAGTCTTGAGTTGAGATCTTAAAATTACACGGTTTTAAATTATCTCTAATGACTTTGTTATAACTTACATAAAATAAAATAAGTCATAAACAAAGTACAAAGTCTTATTCTTCATTTTACACTATTTTGGTTCCATAGTTTAGAACCTTGGAGCATGAAAATTTAGACGCAATTGCTAATCTCTCCATATTTATATCCTTTCTTTCTTTCTCCAGTATCCTATGTACCCTCACAGGTGTTGGATATTTGCATTTCCATGCTTCTTCCATGTTTTACGGTCCTTTGCCATTCTACCATTATTAATTTCTTCTATTGTATTCCCCCTTACTTTCCGTATCTCTTCTATGCATTTCATCCAGGTGAGTCTCAGTCTTCCTCTTTTCCGTTTCTTCGTTTTTTTTTTAATTTCCATTACTTTTTTCAGTAGTCTGTTTCTATCTAATCGTTGTAGATGTCCATACCATTCCAATTGCTTCTTCTCTCTTTTTGTGTTATTGTTTGTTGTTCCAGTTTTCCTATGATTTCCTCATTTCTAATCTGGTTCATTTTGGTTTTCCCTGCTATCTTTCTAAAGTATTTCATTTCTGCTGCTATCAATTTTAGTTTGTGTTTCTGTTGTAATGGCCAGGTTTCACTTCCATATAGAATTGTTGGGATCACTATTGTATTATATATATTTAGCTTGGTTTTTCACTTAATTCTCTTTTCTCGAAAATTGTCTTATTTAGTATGTAATATATATGGTTTGCCTTCTTAATTTTGTTCACTATTTTAAGTTCTATTTTCCCGTAGTTTTCTATAACATTTCCTAAGTATTCCATTGCGGTCACTTCTTCTATAGGTTGATTTTTATACAGTACTAGCAAATACCCGGCGCGCTTTGCTGCGCTTTATTGAAATTACATGTTTTTACTTTCCGCTCGCAGCAGCAGCTAGCTTGCTGTGCGAGATCTAAATATATAAAAAGGAAAGATTTGGAAATGATTTCAAAAATTTCAAAAATTACCAAATATGACAATTGACAACATATCTATATATATTTTCTTGTCACATCAATCTCAGTACCCATTTTTAACTTCCATATATGGGTTTTTCGCTGTTATTTCGGACCACGATGGCCGATCAGAGTCCAATTTGGTCTTATTTTCTATTCTGGGCCAAGACCTTTCCAATGATACCAATTTCATCCAAATCGGTCCAGTGGTTGCGGAGAAAATCGCATATATACATACATATATACAGACAGACAGACAGACAATCTTTCCCTTTTATATATATATAGATTTTGCTATGTTCCTGCTCTCTTTTTAATTAACATTAACTTCCAACTTCAGTTTTTCTATTTCTTCTGTCCATATATTTACCAATTTTTGCATTTTATTATTTCTATCTGATATAAGCACTAAATCATCTGCACATAACAAGCTATCTATTCTGATTGGTATCACCCTTCATTCCTATGTCCCACTATAGTCTGCAGTTTCTCTGTTCTTTGTCTTGTTTTCTTTAATAATCTATCCATTACTATTATAAAGAAGTATGGGCTTAAGCTGTCTCTTGTTTTATTCCCTTTCTAATTTTAAATGATTCTGATCTATTGCCATTTATTTGTACCTTTGCTCGTGTATCTTCTTGTATCGAGTTTATGATTTGTATTAGTTTCTTCGGTGTGCCTATTAGTTCCAAACAGTTTTCTATTACTTGTCTTTGTACTGAGTCAAAAGCTACCCTTAAATCAATAAATGCAAAGATAAGTTCTTCTCCCGTTTCGATACTTCTTTCTATCAGTTGTCTTATTATGTATATATTGTCTGTTGTCTGCCTTTTCCCTCTAAATGCTGTTTGTTCATCTTCTAGCTTATTTTCTATGTGTATCTTTAGTTTGTTTTGTATAATTTTTGTATATATTTTGTATGTCACAGATGGTCTATAATTATCGCATTGATTCTTGTCATCTTTTTTTAGTATAGGCATTATCAGATTGTTTTTCCATTCCTTAGGTATCGTGTTTCTTTCTCATGTTTCTGCCATTATTTTGTGTAGCCATGATATTCCTTTCTTTCCCATGTATTTAATCATTTCTGGGTCCACCTCATCTTCTCCACTTGCTTTACCTATTTTAATGTTTTCTATTACCTCTTCCAATACTTTTATATTGATTTTTTTGCTCTGTATTTCATCTTCTTGTTGTATAAGTATATTTATTTACTGTCACTGGTTGTACTTTGTCGTGTTCGTCTAAGTCATCCTATGGTTTTTGTTTGGCTTTTTTCACTACTTCTTTTGCTTCCCTTCACTTTTTATCATAGGTTTCCTCTTCTTTTAGATTCTTCCTGCATATGTATTTTTCCATGCTTATTTTTTGCCTTGCACTACATCTTTAACTTCCTTTGTCCACCATCTAGTTCTTTTCCTTCCAGTATTTGTCATCCTGTATCCACATACGTCTTTTGCCGAACTAATTATTATTTCTTTTAGTGCTTGCCATATTTTCTATTTCCAGCTTGTTTATTTTTGTCTCTACTATCTTTCTATAGTATAGATTCTATGATGTGCACGCATAGCGAGTAGACGTGTTTTGACGCTTGTAGCAACTTCAATACTAACTCAATTAGAAGCAAATGAATAACATCCCTGATTCACGATCTACACGTTCTTCAACTGAAGAAGAAGCTCTTATTAAAAAGGTGATTGAGAGAGTGGTCAGTTCTTCGAGCGTATGGGATAGCCTGTCCAAAAAATAAGTGAATGCATTGCAAACGAATTCAAGGTTCAAATTAAAGCGTCCGATGAAAAAGTGTCCCAGTTGGAAATAGAATTGGCTGAAGTAACATCTGAGCTGTGATTGTATAAGGATGAAGGCGGACAGTATTCTAGAAAAAACAGCTTACGGATTTTTGGGGTGCCTGAAAAGAAAGGCGAAAACACCAACCAGGTAATCAGTGATTTGTGTCGAGAAAAACTAAATCTTGAATTGTGTATTAAGGACATCGATTGTAGTGACAGGCTTCCTGGCAAAGAAGGTCTGCATAGACCCATTATTGTTAAGTTATTAAGTCGCAACACTAAAACACTAATTTATAAAAATAAACAGCTTTTAAAAGGCACACACATTGTTATTCGTGAAGACTTAACCAAACTTAGACAGCAACTACTTCGACAGCAAAAGTTCGGATCCAGAATGGTATGGACAAGTGAATGTAAAGTTTTTGTAAAGGTCGATAACAAAATATACGATCGTTGAATGATCTAAATAACTTAAAGTAAGCAATATATTATAAATTAGAAATACAGCTACAATGCGTTTGTATATTTCTTGCAACTTGCAAAGATAAACAACCAGTCTGTTGCTCGTTGATATTGATATTAGTAAATATTTACAAATAGTATATTAATAATATTTATTTAATCTTATTATCATGTGTTTCCATAAAAATTAAAATGATTCCATCTAATGTCTTAACATTAGATATTAATATATCTTTAATAATTAACGAAATTTAATTAATGTTCATATTGTTTCTTTTTAATCAATAATAGATTTAATATGGGAACATGTGAAATGAAAATTGCACATGTCAATGTACGATCATTAGTTCCAAAGATTATGATATTTGTCCCATTAAATTATTACTGATCAATTGCGATTACGATATTTTAGCTATCAGTGAAACCTGGATTTCAAAGGAAATTTCTGATGATGCCATCCATATAGATGGTTATAATTTATTTCGTTTTGATCGAGAAGGTAGAGGTGGTGGCATTTGCATCTATGTTAAAAACTTTTATAAGTGTTTAATTATAAATACAAACAATTCAATTGAACAAGTTTGGTTATGCGTAAAATTCAAAAAAGTGTCACTTGGAGTAGGGTGTGTTTATAGGTGTCAGACTGTTTCGTACAAGTATTTTTGTGATGAATTGGAGCAGTCGCTAACTCTGTTGCTTGATCTTACTGATTACGTTTGTTGTGTTGGTGACGTTAATATAAATATGTTAGCGATCGACCAACCTGACGTCATATATTTTCAATCAATGGTGGATGGTTTAAACGCTTCTCAAATAATTACTGAACCAAGACGCATAACCCAAAACAGTAGAACCTTACTTGACGTTATTTTAATAAATAATACTGATATTGTGTAGGAGTCCGGTACTGCACATGGAATTGCCGATCATGAATTAACATTTTGCAATTTAAACATTAGATATTCTTGTCAAACACCTACACGTAAACTCATACGAGATTTTTAGAATTTCGATTTGAACACGTTTGAAGAGGATATGCAAAGAATACCATGGCAACATAACGGGTGTCACACATGAAATGAGAATTTAGTTAGCTATGCCTGTAGGAATTTGCATAAGTCAAACGATTGAATTTAATTATCTAATTGCTTGTTTGATGTGTCAGTTTTACATTTAAGTTGGTAGATTTTTAGTGTTTTTTCTTAAATGGGTTTATAACAAACAACCTTTTGAGAGGATAAAATTGCTTTTTGGACGCAAGAGTAGAGAAATACGTTGTTTGTTACTTTCGTGCCAAAGAATTTGCTGTTTTTATGATATATAGACACTTTGAATGCTTGTGAAGAAAATCGTGAATTATTTACAACTGCAAGGGGCCATTCAGAAATGAAAATCCGAAGGTCGTAGTATAGCTGGCCATTCTTCTAGAAGAAATATTGATGCTGTTAATCATGACTCATGAGCAGTAGCCGTAACTTCTCAGGTGTACATACAAGAGTGTATGCCTAAATTGGTAAAATCTGTAGAAGAATATCATAACAATGATGAATATGTTTTTTGATCCAACATGGCTCGTTCCCACTGTGCAAAAGCAACCCTTGAATGGTTCGAAGCCAATAATGTAAGATGCGTACCTGACAACTGTAACCCACCTAACTTTCTCAAAGTTCAGCCAATTGAAGGCTTTTGAGCTATATTGTCTCGGGCAGTATAGACAGTGGCTCGTAAGCTTAAAATCAAGATCAATTGAAATGCCATATTAAACAAAAATTAAGATCAGTATGTAGATATGAATGTTGTCCGAACAATGATGGCTATGGTCTGGCCAATATTGCGAGTTATATAAGAAGGCATTTCTGACGCAGTACTTTAAATAATTAAATTAATTTACTAATTATTGTAGTTTAATATAAAGTTGTAAAATTTTAAATATATTAATTGAATAGCCCTGAAATTAAACAATTCTTATTTCTCATTTCATATGTGACACCCGTTATATTTCGAATAGATGATGGTGAAGAAAAATTAAAGTTTTTAAACGATAACTTAACTCAAATAATCAATTTGCATGCACCCCTTAAAACCGTTCTTATATCTAAACCACGAATTCCATGGTTAACCGACAACATTAAACTTGCCATGAAACTTCAAGATAAAGCTCTAGCCAAATACCGCCAAACAAAGTCTTCTGCCAAATGGGTTTATTACAAATCGTTGCGTAATCTTGTTAATTACATGTTAAAAGTTGAGAAGAAAGCTTATTTTCAGTTTACAGCTAAGAATAGTACTTCTAAACAATTATGGAACAAACAAAAAACATAAACATCTGTGTTAAGGCAAGGGGTGTAATTCCAGAACACTTAGCTCAAGCCAACTTAATTAACCATTTTTACTTAAACTCCATTCCTAACATTAGTAATTTAGATGAAGATGAAATTATACGTTTCTATAAAAATATCAATTAAATCTTAATGCAATGCAATTTCAATTTAAAGAAGTAAATACATTAGACGTTCTTCAATATATTAATGAAATTAAAACTAACGCTTCTGGATATGATGGATTTAATATTGAAATTATAAAATACTCTATGCCAACATTGTTTCCATATTTAACCCATATCATTAATTATTTATTACAAACAAGTACCTTTCAAGAAAGCAGTAGTTATTCCTCTACCCAAGAAATTGAGACCTGAAGAATTTAAAGACCTAAGGCCCATTAGTTTACTCCCTGTCTTATCCAAAATTTATGAAAAAGTTATAAACGTGCAATTACGAGAGTACCTACATAACAATAGTATACTTCCAAAGACACAATCTGGTTTTAGGCCGAACAGAAGTTGTACAACAGCTTTGTTGTACGTCATAGATGAAATACTAGCTGCTAGTGACCAAAATAAAATAACGGTTCTCACATTGCTCGACTACAGCAAGGCTTTGGATACAATAAATCATAAAATATTATTATCTATTCTTGATTACATTCGTTTGTCGGGTTCTGCGGTTTCACTCCTTGAAAGTTATTTAGCCAATCGCGTACAGTGTGTAGCAATAAACAATGAAATTTCTAGCTTTTTACCAGTAGTAAGAGGAGTACCTCAAGGTTCCATATTGGGGACCTTTCTCTTCATAATATATACTTCCACTTTTCACACATACGTTAAAACGTGTAAATTGAAAATGTTCGCTGACGATTCTCAACTTCTGCATTCGCTTTGTCCAGTTAATTATCGAGATGCTGTACGTGATATTAACGCCGATCTTAATGCTATAAATATGGTGTCACAACAGCACTCTTTAATTATAAACCCTCAAAAATCAGTTGTTATCTTGTTTGGGAATAAAGACTTTATTGAATTTTTAACTGACAACATTAACGTAGCGATTGGTGGGATCTCTATTCCTATCAAAAGAGAAGCTAAGAATTTAGGTCTTATTATAGATAATACCTTACGATATGAGAAATACATACATACGCGCATAAATAAAAGTATTCAGGCACTGAAATTAATCTATCCCCATAGACAAATATTAACTAATGAAACAAAAACCCTGCTTTGTAATTCACTTGTTTTATCTAACTTTTTATATTGTACAGAAATTTACGGATCCTCGATTACACAGGATACTTCACGTAAAATTCAAAGAGTGCAGAACTCATGCTTGCATTTGATATTTGGCATACGTAAATACGATGCATATATAAATACGATATAACACACAAGCTGAAAGATCTGCAATGGTTAAATATGAAAAATCGACGTTGTTTGCGATTTGCTTCACTTTGTCACAGGATTATTCAAACTAAACAGCCAGCTTACCTACACAACAAAATTAAGTTCAGAACTGATGTATATACATTATTTACCTCAATTTCTCCACCTCAACATAAATCGGCTTTGTTTAAACGTTCTTTTCAATTTCAAATTTATAAAATCTATAACAATCTACCACAGAAATTAAACGAACTATCTCAAAATGCTTTTAAGATTCATATGTATAGGCATCTATATGAACTACAGACAGAATAATCGCAGTTTTTCATTTCTTACGTATCTTTTATACTGTACGTGGAACGATTTTAGTATGTTTGGAAAAAATAATTAAAGAAGTAATAGTTATTGCAAATGGTAGTTAAGTAAAAAATAAAATAAAAAATGGGATCCAATCATGATAATCAAAAGAAGAGGTAATTATCGCACAAGCTGGTAATAGTGGCGGTAAAACCGATGATGTGGAAAATATAAGCATAAGCGGAATTCTGGGTGTTGCCGCATTTGGACTAGATGTTATTGCATTTGGACTAGATGTTATTGCTTTAATTGTTTATATAATCTAATAAGGGTTGTAAGTACAACAACAGCAGTTCGTGAGTACCTAATTAATATGTAAAAGAAAATATTATGATTTTAGTAATGAATTTCAAGGAGTTTTAGGATCTGATTTTTTCCTAAAATATTCAGGGATTATTGATTATGAGAAGTTTATTTTTTTCTTTTCGGAACAATGGAGAAAAGATATCAATACCTATTAGATCCAAACATGATTGTTACACAATCATACCATCTAGGTGTGAAGTAATTAGATATTTTGAGATCAATACTCAAAATTAATGTGTTGTATTGCCAGAAGAGATAGGTGAAGGGATTTTTGTTGAAAGTGTAGTCGTTAAGCCAGATAGTAATGTAATACCAGTTAGATTATTAAACGTTAACGATAAAGAAGTGAAATTAAGAAATTATAAACCTAAAATAGAAACATTTACAAGTTTCGATTCTTATAACTTCAATAATGTGGATATGTTAGTAGATTGGGTTGACAAAGTGTTAGATTTAATTAATATTGAATCATTAAACAGTGAAGAGAAAATTTCTATTGAAAAGATATGTGCTAAATTTGCAGATGTTTTGTATTTAGAAAATGACCCACTAACTGTTACAAATGTCTGTAAGCAGAAAATTCAATTACAAAGTAACGCATCTCCGGCATATATTAAACCTTATCGGTTACCACATTCCCAAAAAGCGGAAATTAATAGACAAGTGGATAAAATGATTGTAGATGGGGTAGTTGAACCTTCGGTCTCCGAATAGTCTTCACCTCTCTTAATAGTGCCCAAAAAGCCTGATAGAAACGGTAACAAGAAATTTAGGATAGTTATTGATTATAGACAACTGAATAAACGTATTGAAAATGATAAATTCCCATTACCATGTATAGAAGAGATCTTAGATGCTTTATCGGGAGCAGTTTATTTCAGTCATTTAGATCTCTATCAAGAATATTTTCAAGTTGATTTAGATTCTGAATCTAGACCCTTTACAGCTTTCACTACTAATAAAGAACAATTTCAAATGACTAGATTACCTATGGGTCTTAAAATCAGCCCAAATGCTTTTTCTAGAGTTATGACAATTGCGCTATCCGGATTGAATTATGATAGTTGTTTTGTGTACCTAGACGATCTAATTGTTTTTGGTAATAATTTAATTAATCATAATAGAAACCTTATAAAGATTTTGCACAGATTAAGAAAAGTAAATTTGAAATTAAATCCAATGAAGTGCGAATTTTTGAAAAAAGAACTCTTGTATTTAGGTCATGTCATTTCAGCGGAAGGTATTTTGCCCGACCCAGAAAAAATTAAAGTTCTGCAAGGGTATCCAATACCAAAAGATGCAAAGCAAACAAAACGATTCGTAGCGTTTGCAAATTATTATAAGAAATTTATAAAAAACTTTTCAGGTATAGCAGCTCCTTTAAACAAGTTAACGAAGAAAGGTGTAATATTTGATTGGACAAAAACTTGTCAATCAGCATTTGATGAATTGAAAACTACATTAACTAGTCCACCAATTTTACAGTATCCAGATTTTTCAAAAGATAATGAATTTATCTTAAAAACGGATGCATCAGGATACGCTGTAGGTGCTGTTTTATCAAATTCTAATGATAAACCTGTAGCTTACGCGAGTCGAAGTTTAAATAAAGCAGAGAAAAATTATTGTACAATTGAGAAAGAGTTACTAGAAATAGTCTGGGCAGTAAAACGATTTAGACCATATCTATTTGGAAGAAAATTCAAAATTTTAACAGACCATAGGCCTTTAGTATATTTATTTGGTATGAAAGATCCATCAAGTAGGTTAACTAAGTTTAGGATAACTTTAGAAGAGTTTGATTTCGTGGTTCAGTACGTTCCAGGTAGAATGAATGTTACGGCCGATGCATTGTCGCGCGTTGAAATAGATTCAACCGATTTGAAAAGCATCAATCAAGAAACTATAAACATTTTAACTAGAGCTCAAGTAAGAGAGATAATCAAGAACCTGCCAGTGTTTTTCGAGATTCTTCCTCTGATGATAGACTTGATCAAGCTGTTGTCCTGAAACTTTTAAAACCACCAGTAGGAAGTGTTGAATTAAAATTTATGAAGGAAATAGATTTCAATAAATTATCACATAAAAGTCGCGACTCTAATCATTATAAAGTAAGAAATGTATGTTATGATAGGAAGTTAAATGTACTTTACTTAATTCAAGATACTCGACCATCGTCAATCTTAGGAGCGTCGTTGAGAGACTTGAAAAATTTATGTAATGAATGTAAAATTCCGGAATTAGTAATAGTAAGAAACGAGAATAACTTATTGTTAATAAGAGAAATAGCTAGGGCTCATGATGAAATAAAAGCCACTGGTATAAAGATATGTATCATTAAAGGTGTACAGCATATACAAGATAAAGAGACACAACAATTAATAATTAATGATTTTCACATGTTACCAACTGGAGGACATGCGGGTGTAAATCGTATGTTGAATAATATTAGACGATATTATTACTGGTCAGGATTATATAAGGATATCCAAAGCTTTGTTAAAAGATGTGATGAATGTCAAAAATGTAAATACTCTCAGTTAGTAAAACAGCCAATGGAAATTACAACCACTGCTACATCAGCATTTGAGAAAGTTTATCTTGATTTAGTCGGACCATTAGATTTAGAACAAAATAATAATAGGTATATCTTGACATTGCAATGTGAATTAAGTAAGTATGTAGAAGGTTATCCAATTCCAAATAAAGAAGCAAGTACAGTAGCCAAGTCTTTTGTAGAGAATTTCGTACTGCGATACGGAATTCCAAAAACAATAGTGTCTGACCGAGGCACAGAATTTATTAATTCTACTTTTAAAGAAACTTGTAAACTTTTACAAATCAATCAATTACAATCTACCGCGTACCATCATGAAACTATGGGAGCTCTTATAAAATAGCAAGGGTACTAGGAAACGATAGGTACAAGATAATAGCCATAAAAGGCATGAGAGGTTACAAAAAATACAGACCAACTGTTTCTGCAGAACAATTACGTCCATTCACTGGAGGTGTAATCGACGATTTTAATTCAGATAGTGAAGTAAATAATACAGATGAACTAATCGATCTGTTAGAAGGTTAAAAGGTCTTGATATTAATTCGATTCTTGTTTGATTGTAAATATAGTATAGATAAACAAGCAACATCCTAATAATTATGATCCAGGCTTGTGAAAAGCCTACAAGGTCTGTGGTGGACATATATTTTGCCTAACTAAATAATTGTATAATTTTAATTAATTAACGAACATTGTACGTAATTGCCTGTAGTAGGCATTCATTAGAAAGGTTAAATACGTGTAGCCTGTAATAGGCAATAAGTGTGGCCTGTAGTAGGCATATAGTTGACCTGTTGAAGGAAATCTCTGGCCTGTAGCAGGCAAACGTATAATGACGGTTAACGCAATGTTCAGATATTGTTAGTTTCTGAATGTATTTTAAATTTTGTTTCAGTAAAAATCAATTTCCCACAGAAGAACAGAAGACAAATTTCCGTCCATTTAAGCAGCAGATGGAAATAAACCAAGGACGCTTTAGAACTCAGGATGGCCGATTGTTAGTTATTTAAGCTATTATTCATTATTATTAATCATATACATTACCTAACCATATTAAGTCACCTGTACTTACATAAAAGATTCTATATAAGATAGCAAATTCATTAAGAAAGTAGTAGTCAGTATTTATTGCGAGCTCTTTGAGGTCGAATGAAGTTATAATATAAGCGGTTAATTTGAACTCCAATAGTATTTTATTTATTAGCTTTAACATATGTGAAATAACGCAGTCGCAGAATATTTTGTTTTTTTTTTATTTACTTTAGTTTATATTTTAGAAATAGGCAACTATATTATTTATTTGTAATTATATTAGT
This sequence comes from Agrypnus murinus, assembly GCA_929113105.1. Classification (NCBI taxonomy): domain Eukaryota; kingdom Metazoa; phylum Arthropoda; class Insecta; order Coleoptera; family Elateridae; genus Agrypnus; species Agrypnus murinus. The sequence goes on from OV816030.1 coordinate 34,610,062, forward strand.
AGGTTAAGGTGCCAATGGAAGAGCAAGGGTAGGAAACTACTAATTTGAATTGGCAGCCTTATGATTTCTCTATATAATTAGGTATACTTTGTTTTCTTAATATGTATTGGTTAAATTGTGAAAGAGAAATAAATTCATTTATAATTATTATTTATATTTGTTTTTGTTTTCGTCTTTTGTTAGCTTATTTATTCGAGTATAATGTTTTATCTTCTCTGTGGTTGGTTTGATGTCTTTTAGTTTTCCTATTACCAGTCTGTGCTGTGCGCCCATTTCTGCTTCTGGTTCCACTTTTATTTCTTTTATGTCTTCCTCCATTTCTGTTGTGTATACTATGTAGTCTATGATACTACTTGCTTGTCTTTCTTGTGGGAACGAAAGTAAGTCTGTCTTCTTGTTCTTGCTTCCAGAAAGAGTTTCCAATTTTAAGCTCATTTGCTATACAGAATTGTAGCATTTTATTTCCATTACTATTTATTTCCCTTTCTCCATATGGTCCTCTCCATCCTAGTCCCTTATGTATGTCAATACCTATTCTGCATTCCAATCTCCCATTATAATAATTTTGTTGCATTCTTCCCTCATTTTATCTAATGTGTTCTGTAATTTTGCATAAAATTCTGTGATAGTGCTTTCGTCACTGCCTTCTACTGGACTGTAGATCTGGATTATGATTATTTCTTCTCCCACATCTGCTGTTATGACTATAATCCTTGATGATATTGGGTCATATTTAGTTATTCTTTTGTTAACCTATTCTGATACTATTATGCCCACTCCTTCCTTTGGTCTCTCTCTCCTGGATCTATTATATAAACTAGAGATCCTTGATAATAATTCAAGGATCTCTAGTATAAACTATATGCATTGTTTATTATTTTGTGTCCTTTTCCTACTTTCTTTACTTCGCTTAATCCTATTATTTATATGTCGTAAGTCTTCATTTCTTCTATTATTTCTTGTTCTTTATTGATTATTGAGGTTATATTCCATGTTGCTACTCTTATTAGGCTTTTTCCTCCTTCGTTGGTATTCTTACGTTTTTTTACTTCTTCTGCATTTACCTTCCTTTTTTTCGTCGTCTTTAATTCAGTCTGATTTTCAGATTCTATTAGTTTTTTTAATTTGTTGGTGCTGTGTTGTCTTCATTATGTTCCTAGGTGGTTTATTTAATTCTTCTTCTTGTGGAAGGAAGGAACTAGTATAGTTTGTGCCATATTTATATTAAATTGAAAAGCTACAGAAATTCTAATTTTTCCTTTTTAGGGTCAAATTTTGACATTTCGTGTTCTCAATTGAACATTATTTTAGAAAATTCTTAATAAAAAAAAATTAAATTATTAATTCCTATGCTAATCCACGTCCCTAGATACTTGTACTAACTGTACTCTTTCTATTTTGACGTTTTGAGATGACGACCAGCTTGCCATTAATATCATGTCATTTTGTTACTAATATGAATTTAGTTTTTCAGATTGATCTTTAGTCTGCAATTGTTGACTCAATTTTGTAAAATCATATAAATCGTCTGCTATCAAGACTGTGTTAGCGGCAAGCTGTTAACTATTTCTTTGTTAATCTTAACACCCTCTGCACTATCTAGCAATGTTTCTTGCTGGTCAAAAAGGAAAAATGGTTTCACTGTATACCATAGATCTTCTACCACTAGATTAATGAAAGTGTGATTTTTCTGCGTATTGGTGAAGAGGTATAACAGAGCTACAAACAAATCTCGAGGATGTAGTTGTACTACCTATGTATGTATATTTACATTTTTATTATGCAAATTACTTTTCTTATTTGATATAAAATATTTCCTTAAAGTTTCTACTACTATTCAAACATAAGATAAATATCGCATTTGTTTTACATCATTTTTACTTAAGAGCCTATACCATGCAGGAGCATTTATCGTTTTTGACATAACCTCAAAAAAATTATCTTAAATATGGGTGGATTCGTTTGCTAAAATTACACGCCCATATTGAGTAGTAAAAACCATGCATCTCTCTCCTACTCATTTCCCCTCTTTCAACTAAATTAAAGAATTTCAACTAAATTTATATTTAGTAAGCATAAATCTTACATGCGTAGATGAAATAATATTAATTGTTGATTAGTTAATGTTAATCAGTTGATAAGTAAATGTACTGTAATTAGTAATATTCTAAAAAAGAATTAAAAAGCAAGTAATAATAAAAAAGAAAACCAAAAAGGTATAATAAATGGACATTCATTAAAGTAGAAATGTATGACAACAGCTTCATAATCGAATGCTGCATTCGATTATGCGTACTAGTTTCGAATAAACGAACGAGAGTTCAAATCTCAGCTAATGCAAAATATTTTTTAATTATTATTTAATATATTTTATAAATAAACCTTTTTTTGTTAATACTATAACATTTACAAAAAATAATTACATAAAATTATCCCTTTTAGTCATTGTTCAACAAGGGGAGCTGACATGACATCGATTTCAATATACGATTAAAAATTTTATTGAATTAAATTTACAAAATAATCCAATTGTAAACAGAATGTAGTTTTATTAAAAATAATCTAAAAAAAAATTATGCAGCTGGCGGGAATAGAACCCGCGGAAATCTGTAAAGGCGGTTACTGTACTTTTCAGCCTTTCCCTTAGGCGAATGCTTTTATAGGTGCCAATTTAATACCTTGCATCTTGTATGCGTTAATTTGTGTCGCATTATATTAAATGCAGAAACACATATTCCGTTGTTTTGAATTTACTTTCATTTAAAAAAGAAATTTTTGAATTCGCCGTCACGTCATTTAATATTTAATTGTAAAGCATAAATAAATAAAATCTAATATTAACTCTAATGGTTTACAATGTACGTGAGCGCATTCAACAATTATCCCCTATGCTTCGAAGGTCGCAGGAGCGATTCCTGTCCGGTAGGTTTTTTTATAAGAACAATAATAATAAAAAACAAATAACATTAAAAAATATAATTTAAATAATTAAGTAAATAATTATTCTTTTTAAGAACTAACAAGTTCAAATTACAAAAAAAACTACCCGAGTAGGGATCGATCCTGCAATACATGAATTGCAATGCAAGCACCTTTGACATCAAGCCACAAGGTTTAGTTGCTTGTGAAGCTAACGCGCATTTTATAGTACCATTAGAGCTGATGTTAGATTTTATTTATGCTTTACAGTTTACAATTAAATATATCATAGTACTTTTACTTCTATGAATAAAGAATAAAGGATGAAACATGCGATATTTAATTAGTAAAGCAGTAATAAAGTATAAGTATTTAATTAGCTACATGTAATAAAAGCATTTGCTACATTCTGTTCATATGGTCTATTATCGCACACGTCTCTAAAGTAGGCGGAACCACGTTTAGTGTTTACAGTATTTAGCAAATGTAGTGGCCTCTTTTGACACCAATAATAACTAAAAACTCCAAAGAAAATTGATCTCCAATTATTCGTCTCCTGATCTTATTAAGTGATCTATTAAAATGAAACAAAAAGCAAAGTGAAGTACGATTAATAAGCTACACCAGCGCTTTTGATTTTTTTCAGAATTACCCTTGGTTAATATTTTAGGACTTTTTTAAACATCAATTAATTTTTCTGTGTTTTTCTTGTAAACTTTGTACAACAAAAAAAATTTTTTTCTTAAATCCGAAAAAGCACCTCTGTAGAATGGACTTTCCTTTTTATTTTGGTTCAAGTAGGGTGTAAAATAAAATGAAAATTTTTATGAAATAATGAATGAGAAGTATAGAGCGAAAAGCATTTTAGCTATCATAAATTCCCACGTACTGTAGACCCTTAATAAAATAGATAAGAACAGGTGTAACAATAAAAACAAGATAAGCACGTATGCTTGACCATCATATACATTTTCTGGCTGGCGTGTAGTGAGGAATAGCTGACATGACAGAGAGAAATCCAGTGACCGTCCCATTCTGGTATTACTGCTGCAATATTATCTTTCTCTGGCTGTACAGAATTACCACTCATTCATTAGTCTAGTGGAAATGGATGACTTGAAAGTCAGGTGTAAAGTCTACATTTTGGAAGCTTATAATGTGTTCATATGCCGGCAGTGTGGTTATTAGTGGATTACATCGCTTAACAGAGTTAAGTTGAGTTTGCCGCGGAAAGTACTCGGGTGGGCAAACCACGAGCACAGTCTACTTGCGTACAGGGCTCCGCTGCCTCGTCTCACACCTGCATAACCAGTCTGAGGCGAAAAGGTATAAGGGGTTAAAGATTATGTATGTATGTATAATGTGTTCATTATAATCATTTCTTCATTTTGACAAAAAAACTCTTATTAGTTTATACAGCACCACCTATATAACTAAAGCCTCACAACATACTTTAAATGTCATAGTGATGTCACATACAAAAGATAAACAAAAGGCAGTATGACTAGTATTATGACAATTGTGCTGGCTGCTGTATTGTAGTTTTTATATGTGTAGCGTATTACAGTATGCACTGTTTATTAGAATCACGTTCATAAGGCTGATTGACACATTGCTGATTCATACATTGACTCAAAAATGTCAATTAAGCGGCTCCTATATATAACGTATACTTACATACATACATAATCAGTCCTCTTCCTATCCTAAGGTGTTAAGGTTAACTATTTGCAAATTTGTTCCATTCTCTTCTACTTTCTACTAACTTCATTGCATCCACCCAAGATTTCTACATTTTTAACCCTGTCCTTTATTTTTTATTCTCAGTGTAGTCCTCAAGTACTTCATTTCAGAAGCCTGTATTCTAGTCCTCTTCATCTTTGCGATAAAACCCGATATTACTGTGGTTGCGTAAATCACTCTATACACTTTCATTTTTGTTTTTTAAGATATTAGTTTATGATTTAATAAGGATGGGGAACTGACTGCTGATAATAATCTGACTGAAGGATCTCAAGGACTGAAATAATCTGCCCGCTGTCAACATTCTGGTGTTAAGTTCGTCCTATAAATTACCGTTATTATTTATTTGACACCACACATTGGTATTTATATTTAACTGTTTGTTCGATAACACTATCTGCCAATTGTGTGTTAATATTCTCCTCCCCATTAGAAATTACCATTGAATTTGTTTTATCAGTATTAATGTGTAAGGGGTCATCCTTAAATTACATAACACTTGAAGGGGGAAATGGTTTTTTGATAGTGTTACGCAGTGTTAAAAGGGGGTATTAAACTTAGCTTTACATAATTTTAAAAGATTTAATTCCTAAATTGTAAATTGATTTAAAACGATAGTATGAATATTATTTCAACAAATTAACTATTTCTCTGTGTTATATTATTATTATGTCATCAATTCTTCTTCTTCTTTTTCGAAATTCCTGGTACCCATTGGGGTGTCGGGTTATGTCATCAAATCATAAAATAATATTTCAAATTTCGCGATATTTGTTCATATTCGTCGAGGTCATAAAATTTCGGAGTTTACAATCATGCTTTTTAAAGTTATTGGGGTGGGGGTGGGGTAGACAGTAGCGTTATGTAATTATCTAAGGGGGGTTAAGAGTATCGTTACATGACGTTACAAGGGGGTGGAGGGGGTACCAAATATCTACTTAATATACGTTTTAATAATGCGCTAAATAATTTAAGGACGACCCCTAACCCATATCTCAGCGCACAGAATTACATCAACTTCGAACACACATTGCTCAAAACGTACTGGCTGCAAGTAATACCATTTCACATTATACTTCTTCATCTTCTGGGTTAGCTTCTTTATAATTTCATCTTCTAGGTTACCTTCTTTATAATCTCATCTATGGCGCTAATGAATATTAGCGAACTTAACACTCCACCCTGTTGAACATCTCCTCTGGCTTGAAAAGCCTTCGATAACTGATTACATGTTCTTATATGGTTTTTTGTGTTTATGTACAAACTTTTAATTGCCTGAATTAAATTGATTCCAACTTCTTTGCTCTGCAAGCTAGTATCGCTGTAGTCCAATCTTCGGAGCTAACTTTTCAACTTCCCAGCTAAATTATATATACCTAGCAGCTCTTTTATTCCTTCTATCACTTAGAAATTTGATTAATTTCGGTGAAATGTTTTTGCATCTGAGAGCAAAAAAATGGCTTTTCCTGGTTTCAAATTTGAGCTCCTTTCTTACCTCTTCTTCAGTGAATATCATCTCCTTCTCGTTTTGTCCTCTCATCATTTACAAACGCTGTCTTGTTTAGACTACTGGTCTTTATCCACAGTCACCTTTAACATTTAAGAGATTTTCAAAATGAGCTTTCCATCTCCATAGAATATATCCTGCTGAATTTAAGATTTGGTCGTTTGTATCTTTTATTTATTTCTTTGTTATTTGATTTTCTGTTCTAAAATTCTTTGGTAGTTTTATAAAATAATTTGACATTTTCGTTATTTTTTTTTTCTGATTTTTCAACAAACTTATCCCAGCTCTCTTTTATCGCCTCTAGCACTGCTTCCTTTGCTTCTGTTCTTTGTTTTTTATATTTTTCTTAATTTTTATCTGCTAGATACTCCCTCCACAATTTCTTTTTCTTTTTAATCTCTATTTTAACCTTATCATTTCACCAAGAAGTTTGTTTACGGCCAGCGTTCGTCTCATTTATACCACACACCTTACTAACCTACTTTCAGAATTATTTCTTTGAAATTTTTCCACTTCTTTTCCAGATGTTCTCCGGACTTCTTTATCGATGTAAATGCTTTTTCCAACTTCCTTTCATATACTCGTCGTACATCTGTATCTTTTAATTTGAACGCCTTTATTTTTACCTTATTTACTGTTTCAATTTTTGCCCCTACGTGTGAGTTTTAATCTTTAAAATCACTGTATTAATGTATATTTATAGGATTTAAAAGGAATCTGTAAATCATAATAGCAGGGATTTGATTTTACAGTAGGAACTCCATAATCCGAACACACTATATTCCGAACATCCAGTAATCCGAACAGCAACATTTACAAGCTATAATCCGAACAAATCTCTTTAATCCGAAATCCTCTTTAATTCGAACATATCTCTTTAATCCAAACAGAAAGTTCTTTGTACAAACTAAAATTGAATATGTAGCGTTCTTGGAAGGTGAATATTAATTATAAATGAGATTATAGCAGATTGATAATGCAGTTTTTGGCTGATACTGTTACGACCCGACGGGTTCAAACAAATTCTACGAAGATTAACAAACGCTTTTGTTATTAATATAAAGAGTAATAAAACCCCTGAAGGCTACATACAGATGTAAAAAATAAGCTATAAATATAGTAATGATACCATCATAAACACACCCTAACTGTTTTGACGTTGCAGTTTTGCCACAATTGTTTGTATAATGACATGATCATCTACCTTAAAACCTTTTTCTTTCAAGTTTGTTAATACACAATTTGTATGCGTGACATTCAAAATTCAATTAAAAAATGTCAAAACAAGAACAAACATTATTAAAACTATCAGAGAAATTATTCAACAATTAAATGTAGGGTTAGTGTTTAGCGATTGCTTTAAAATATGGTGTTGGTAAATCGACAGTCAGCGATATAAAGAAAAACAAAACTAAAATCCTCTAGAATATATCTTGTCTGCTGATAAAGGTACAAGAAATAGAAAAACACTGAAACTAAGACCACAAAATAAGGGCACATCGCTAAAAAAGATTTTCTTAATCAAAAATAAAATGTTTGTAATAAAAATTAAATTAGTAAATTACATAAGCTAAGTTCTTTATAATAAAGTATCATGGCATAAAGCAATATTTATATTCGTACATCCAGTAATCCAAATTCCTCGTTAATACGAATTAGCCTTGCATTTATAGGTTCGGATTAAAGAGTTTCTACTGTACTACTTTGATTCATATAAGCGGTTGATGCAAATAATCAGTAATTCAAATAACCGGAACCTACAGTATTAGCGTTGATGCTAATAATGATGTATTATTAGTACATGTAGTGCTAAAACAGTTTTTCAAATGGTGAACAAGTGTTCTGTATCCGGTTGCAATGATAATTACAATAAAGAACAAAAAGTGCACGTAAACGTAAAAATGAGGAAATACGAAGGAAGAGAACTAATAAAATTCACTGAGAAAATTGTATGCCATCGAATCAGTCTGTAGTGAAGTTTTGTAAGATTCTAATAAGTTTTATTAAAGAGTATAATAATTGTTTGATATAACTTTTGGCGTTGTGGTATTTTAACAATACATTAACAATACGGTTACCAAACGAGGTTTGGTAAATTTAAAACACTGAAGATTCGAATGGCAAAGGGTTTTTGTTATAAAAGCTTTGCAAAAACATATAAAAATTTTAAAAATCTTTCTGTTGAGTATAAGTGCCGGCAGTATGGCAGGGTGGTATAGTGGATTATATCACTTAACGGAGTTAATATCGTGTTTGCCCCAGAGAGTACTCGGATGTGTACTTGCCTACATGGCTCTGCTGCCTCGTCTCACACCCACATATCTACTCTTTCGCTCGGGTGCGCCCGGCAATTCGACCCGAAAAGTATAAGGGGTTAAAGATTATGTAAGTATAAGTATAACTGTAACTCGCCCTTCTTCCCCGTTTGCACAACCCTCTCCAAAGTTCTCATTTGGTGGATTGAATAGTTGATTACTAATTTATTCATTTCCTTGAATAATAAAGGCGACCCCATAGTCATGGAGTGGGTTGTCACATCCTGAAGAATATATCATGCTATTTCTAGTTTGATGTTTTGCTGATCCTGACCATTGCTTATTCCTAGCTTGTTCAATTTAATATCATATGTTCCATATCTATTGCAATTCTCATATAACAACCTGGAGATTGATTGCATTCTCTGACCATCTAAGGTCTCCTCAGAGTTTGTAATGTATTATGCATTGCCTTCCTCATAATGAAAATGTTTCAGCCGAGTTAGTTTTATCTTAACTATCACCTGAAAGTATTTGTCTGCTATTGCTTATTTGACAGTAATCCTACTTATGTTGCATCTAACCATCATACCATATATCATGGCCATTACAACCGATGGATGTGACTGGTTGCTTATAGCTTAGCCACAACATGTCCCTAAAGTTAGCAGAGCCCTTACAGCAGGATAACAGGAAAGCATATGAGAAATTAAAGGCAAATTAAACGTCCTATTTTCAAATTTAAGACTCAGCTGATTTTTTCTAAAACTACGCCTTTTGCTGGACCCATGTCAGAAATCCAATGGAGCTTGCAGAACTGAGAAAGATAACCTATGAGGAATTAAAGGCTATTTGAAAGCTCTAGAATAGAATCTTTAATAACAGTCTATAGTTGATTTTGATAACATATAAACGTTCGAGACCCATAGGCGGATTCTTGAATTAATCTTTAATTCTAAAGTATAAATGCGTACTAAAATTGGGGATTAAATTATCTGAAATATTAGAAAAATAAAATTTTCGAAAATGCAGCAACGTTACTTCCTGAGAATTACGCCCTGGGTTCTGCTAGATTTGGCAATGATGCGCCATCATTTTAAAAAACTACGTATTGTCTTTAATCTTACGTTACTTTATTAACTTAAAGGTTTAAATTTTATTTTTCTATACTAATTATACAGGGTGTTTCACGACGAGTTTTCGTAAGAAGAATATGGGAAACCAATAGGAGTTGTGATTTGAAATTTTGCAGGTAATGGTTTTGGGTTACGTGCTTTTGTTTTAAAATAATTCCAGATTTCTGTTATTTCCAGTTATAGCAGAAATGGATGTCAACTTCTTTATTTTAAATGAAACACCCCAATTTTTATTATTGATATGTATTCCTGAGAAAATTTCAAAGCTAATTTGTTTCATAAACTATCCCTCTAAATTTAACCAATTCTGAGATACTTTAATTTTCTCAAAAAAATTGACAGCTGCAGGCTGTTACAAACAACTACATTTCCAAAGAACGTATGCATGTACAAATTTGAAATTTTAGGTAATTATTTTTTAAAGTATGCTGCATCAAATAGATTATTAGAAACTTTAGAAAATAATACAGGGTGGTCAAAAAAGAATGCCAAACTTTGTATCCAGAAAATACCGAGATCTTGTGATTTTTAAATAGCACCTACTTTTTTTTCAGTTTTATTGCATTCTACATTCAAAATTAGGGGTAGTATGTATGAACTTCCCTATAACTAAATGCCATAGTTGCAGAGTTATTTTGAAGAATGTATTAGGTCTAACTCCCTTAGGGCCGGTATTATAAAACTTTTTACTTCCTAGATAAAATTTACTTTGAGAGTAAATTAATTTATTCTGTCAATTTGCATATGAAATTGACAGAACAAATGAATTTACTCTCAAAGTAAATTTTATCTAGGAAGTAAAACGTTTTATAATACCGGCCCTTAAAATGTTATTTTATGAAATTTGGTAGGCTATGGAAATTGGCACAAATAAATAAAAATAATTGAAAATTGGTTTATCTGTCATTAGTAAAATATTTACTATTGTTACTTGTACGTTGTTAGTATTTTTTTTCAGTATTGCTTTTGAATACCTGAAAATGTCACAATCTGATTTTAATAATGAAGTTTTTTTTTAAATTTCATTATTACCTACGGTGAATCTAATAGGATAACTGACAGAACATCATGCCAAGTTTATGCAGAGAAGTATCCAAATCGCCCAAGACCCACCAAGAGTATTTTAAACAATCTTTTAAGAAACTGTTTAATCTTTGGTTCATTCTTGCCGAAAACACCCAAAAGAAAACCTGTTGTAGATAGTGAAAATATACAGGTAACAACACTAGTGCATTTTACTGCACATCCAAGTAATTCCCCACAAGATGCAAAAAATTAATTAGGTGTATCTAAAAAGAGTATTTAGCGAATTTTACAAAAGAACAAGTGGCATTCGTATAAATTTTATCCTGTTCAGCATATAAAAGAAGCCGACTTTGTCAAAAGAGTGCAATACTGTGAGTGGTGTTTAATAAAATAACAGGAAAAAGGAGACTTCACTAAACACATCATATGGATGGACGAAGCAAAGTTTTGCAAAAATAGATTGTTTAATTGACAATAAAGATTTTCCGTCTGAAGTTAACCTTCGAGTAGTTAGACAACAATATTTTCAAGAATCTTGGAGTTTTAATGTATTTTGTACTGTAAAGAATGACAGAATACTTGCTTTGTACTTTTATGAAGAAAACCTTAATAGTGAGCGATCACCAGCACATAATACTCGAGCTGTTGAAGAGGTATTAAATGAATTGTTTTATGATCGGTGGATCGTGAATAAAGGATCCTGCAGATTTCCACCACGGTCACCTAATTTAACGCCCGTAGATTATTTTATTTGGGGTATGTTAAAGATCGACAGTACAGCACACCTGTTACCACTAAAGACAATATGATGTGCAGAGTTCAAGGCATGTTTTAAAACTCTAGAATCTAGATGGTGAAATGGCTCAGCATGCTACATGTATGAGCATTTTAAAAAGAACAGGAAAGTGCTTTAATAGAGATGGTGATGTGTTTGAACATTTACTGTAGTGTTTCGTCACTGTTTTTGTTGTTGTTACTGTGTTTTGTTTTGTGTTACAGTAGTTTTTGATTCAAACATTTTAAACTTTGATTAAAAAGTTACTTCTTTTGTTTTTATTTATTTGTGCCAATTTCCATGGCCTACCAAAGTTTATAAAATAAAATTTTATGGGAGTTAATACATTTTCCAAAATAACTCTGAAACTACAACATTTAGTTATAGATAAGTACATACATACTGCTCTTAATTTTGAACGTAAAATGCAATAAAACTAAAAAAAAAAGTAGATTGCTATTTAAAAATCACGTGATATTATTGTATTCTCTCGATAAAAATTTGACATTCTTTTTTAAACACCCCGTATTATTTTCTAAAGTCCCTAATAATCCATTTGATGCAGAAAACTTTTAAAAATAATTACCTAAAATTTCAAATTTGTACATGCATACATTCTTTAGAAATGTAATTGTAACAGCCCGCAGCTGTCAATTTTTTTGAAAAAAAATGAAAATATCTCAGAATCGGTTAATTTTCGAGACATAGTTTATTAAACAAATTAGTTTTAAAATTTTCTCGGGAATATAAACTCATGTTCGAAATTAACGCACCACTCAAATAAAACCATAGAATATTTTAAATTTTTTTCAAAATTGTTTGTTTGTTGAATTATTTTGTAACATCATCAAGAAACAATTGAACTGGAGTTAATTAAATATTTTTAATGGAAATTTACAGAAAAAAATTACAAATTCAGAAATAAAACGATATTATTGGAAATTTTAAACAACTCTAGAAACAAAAAAAATGTAACAAAAGAATAAAAGTTAATAAGGGCCGGCGGTGGACGAGTGGTGTTAGTGCATCACTCGTGTTCCAAGGGTCGTGGGTTCGAATCTCACTTGGGGCGAAGGGATTTTTCTAATTGGAAAATTCCGTCACCTCAACTATGGATGTGTGTATTCGTGTTGCATGTTAGATGGGGGATATATGACCTTAGATGTTGGTTCCCCCGTAGTGTAGGCGTCAAATAAAAAAAAAAAAGTTAATAACGCATGACACCTCCCCTAGCTCTGATTATTGTTTGTATTCGCCATGGTAAGCTCGTTATCAAAGTTTGGATTACTTCTTGGGGAATATTATCCCACTTGACAAGAACAACTTGTTCCAATTCCTGGAGATTCCTAGGAGCTGGTAAATGTCGCCTTACTGATCTTTTAAGAGCATCCCAAAAGTGCTCTATTGGATTTAAATCTGGGCTTCGGGGTGGCTAGTCCATGACTTGAATATTGACCTCTTGTAAGTAATCCAAAACTTGTCCAGCAATGTGGGGTCTCGCATTATCCTGCATGAACATGAAATTGTTCCGTATAATGGTGCGAAAGGCATTACATGGACTTGAATAATGTTCTCTAGGTAGTATTCAGCATTGATTGACCTTTGGCGAATAGGGATTAACTCTGTGCGGGAATCAAAAGAAATCGCTCCTCAGAACATTCGTGACCTACCACCAAAGGGCTCTCTTTTAGAGATTGTGCAGTGGTAATATCTTTCTCCAGGTCTTCGCTATACTCTTTCGTGACCATCTGGAGATTTTAAACTTACTCTAGTTTCTTCTGAAAACATAACTCGCTTCCAATCTTCAACTGTCCAATCAGCATGATTTCTGGCAAATCTCAAACGTTGTACTCTGTGTGCTGCAGTAAGTAATGGTCCAACTGCAGGTCTCCTACTACTCAATCTTACTTCCGTTAACCTTCTCCTCACAGTTAAAGCAGAAACTCTGACATTTCTGATCGTTTCCAGCTGGTCACTGAGTTCTGTACTTGTTAATCACCGATTTCGTAAAGCTTGCAGTTGGACAAAACGATCATCTCTCGCACTTGTGCGTTGTTCTCTACCTTGACCATGTCTTCTCGAGTGAATCTTCTAACCATTCGACTGACTGTCGCATGATTAACGCCCAGCAAATTAGCTACATAACGCATTGAATATCCTTCTTCTAACAACGTTGAAGCTCTTACACATTGATCATTGCTTCAATGATGTGGCCGGTTCATGATTTTGAATTTAACCTCTTTCAACTTAAATTCTATACACGCAACACAATTAACAAAGTCGTAACTGAAACTCAAATGATGCTTGAACCGTAACTTCTATGACTCAAGTAAAACTGTAATAAAACTTCACATTAAGTGTCTACTGTTTTTAACAGAAATGTCAAAATTACTTTGTAGTGGCATAAGGTTATGTTAAGAAAAGATCAATTTTTAAACAGAATAAAAAAGTTGCAGAAAATATATCAGAAACATTGAGTGGTGCGTTAATTTTGAACATGAGTTTATATCAATAATAAAAATTGGGGTGTTTCATTTACAATAAAGAAGTTGCATCCATTTCCGGTATAACCGGAAGTAACAGAAATCTGAAATTATTTTAAAACAAAAGCACGTAACCCAAAACCATTACCTGAAAAATTTCAAATCGCAACTCCTATTGGTTTCCCATATTCTTCTAACGAAAACTCGTTGTGACACCCTGTATAAGAAAGAACAACATAATATTTACAGAACTGTATTTTTATAACTGATTATGCACAAGGAACTATTTAGATAACTATTCTTTAGTGAAAAATAATAACACAAAGTATGGTTTGGTGTTTCCATCGTTATAAATCATAAAAATCAAAATCAACTATGGACCTTTATTAAGGATTCTATTCTGAATCCTTTAATTATCCATAGGTTATCTTTGTCAGTTCTGCAAGCTGCATTGAATTTCTCACATGGGTCCCCGCTAACTTTTTCTAAACCTAGCAAAACCTGTGGTTTAAAAAAAATTAGTTGAGCCTTAAATTTGAAAACAGGGCATTTAATCAGCCATTAATTCTCCATAGGTTGCTTGTTTCAATTGCACATTCTACATTAGACTTGATGCAGGTTACACTGACTTTTTCTAGAGCTAGTAAAACCTGTGGTTTTAGATAAAATCAGCTGAGCCTTAAATTTGAAAGTAGGACATTTAATTAGTCTTTAACTTCCCATATGCTTTTCTGTTATCTCGCTGTAAGGGTTCTGTTAAGTTTACTGACGTTCCACAACTAGGACTTGGAACAGCAACTAAAATATTTACATTTTTATAGTATATGAGGGGTCTAGAAGTCAAGGGGTACAAGTGCAATTTACCACATTCCGAGATAAACAGAGCTAAAGGTTGATGATTCTTATACTTGCAGTATGAAATTAAATATTTAACCCACTATATCTCAACATCCGTCTAGTTTCTGTGGATTTCCCTTGGTAGGTAAGTAGGTGTGCTGTTTATCTACTTATTTCAATGCATAACTACATTCAACAAAAAGTGTCACCCTGTATCCCTTGGCTTCTAGGCCCCTCATATGAAGTAGTTAAAGTTGCTCGGAAAATATTAAGTACAATACAGTTAATTTTAAGTCAATTAAATTAAATTAAATTTATAAACAATTTTGGAGGGGCTGTTTTAAGCAAATGTATATATTAAAATATACTTTTTTAATTTTATAACCAATAAAGATTTTTAGAAATAAACATAAAAAAAATATATAAATGTCATTTTATACTTAGCCAAGAATACTATTGTACAGTCAACGAACCAATTTTATTATTATGTTTCAAACAAATGTTAAAAGTTAAAAAACTAATTTGTATAAATAAATTACATATTATAAATAATCTAAGTATATTTATGTGATCCTTGAAGACGATCCATCTATTAAAACTACCAAGGTTTTATGCACGACTGCACACATACAACACAAACACATAAAATTGCAATACTACTGGATTAATGTGTTTTTATAAATGACATCAGTTGTTTAATTTAGAAGGTTCAAATAATACAATTTACATATTATAACTGCAATAGTATATACATCTCATGAATAATTCCTTAAGCAATCTTTTCAATAGGAATGAATGGCAATGACCTCCAAAAACTTGAAAATCTCAGACTAGAATAAAAATAAAAGTTGATGTCAAGCACAACTGGTGTATCAATGATTATACATGGGTTAACCCCTTAAGATCTTTAAATTAACCAAAAAAGTGCTAAATGTTATACTAGGAATACACAATTTTATGAGTCAGAGTACTGTGTAGACCTGTGTGGACTTTGTCATTTTTGTTGATGTGATCAGGTTCAAGTGATGATAGATTATATTATGAATAATACTATTTTTGTTTTTTTTTTGTCTAAATGAAACAAGACTTTTTTTTAACTCTTATAGGAAGTAATAAAAAAATATATATTTTCATTCACGGATTCAGAGAGGCTGAACACAAAAATCAATGACCCAGCAGGCACACACCTTATATATTAGTATTAAAAATTCATAAGAAAAAGATGAAAAATCTAATTCAAACTTAAAGAAGGACCAAGATAGAAATACCATTAACTAAGACAGGGTATAAGGTTTATTTTGGGAACTGTATGTGTGTAGTGGGATTGGAAGTTTATCTTAGTTATTTTTATGCAACAAATTTCAGTTGTCCTTTTCTTTCTTTATAAATATACCTTTAAAGAAATCGTCGTGATGATGTGTTCACGCACATCAGTTTACAATAAAACAAGGAGCAATCGATTAATTGCGCAATTTAACTGGCTCCCTATAATGATATTAACGAGCCCATTGGGTACTTTGATCATCTGAATATTATTTCAAGCGTTTCATAATTAAGGATGGCATAAATAAAATTAATACTGCGAAAAACTTAAAAATTCTATAATAATCTATAAATATCCTGTTTAAATGGTAATACTAATAAATGTGCCAAAATAGTTGTATGAATGATATCCAAAGAAAACTTAATCTGTTAAAAAGGGGCCATTTATTCGTAGTAACCATTATTAAAATTAAAATTGATCAATCACATTACAGCAATTACTGGGCATTTCAAATATATTCAAATACATGTGTGCAATTCAGGTAAATTGAAAAAAAAATATTGGTATTGGTTCTCTATAAAAGGTAATCTGGTTTCCTTATATGACCATATTAATGAATTATTCATCGTTTAATGTCAAAACCCCACATAACCCACGTGCTATTTCAAAGAGAGTGTACGTGTGGGCGTAAACTTAGCTGTTTTACTGGTACAGTCACCGTTGGAACAGCAGGAATTTTAAAACAAATGAAAATCATAAAAAACAAGCGAGATGATTCACTCTTTTCTAGATAAGTGCAAGAAAACGCCGGTTACATCCGAGGATGTGCACCATATGCTCCAAATATTGCAAACTGTATCGTTTGTTATTAATATTTTAAATTTCCAAAAAAAAAAAACTTCTTGACACAGAATGTACTCATGGTTTTGATGTCTCTTAACCTAATTATAAACTAATAATAAAATCACTTAAAGCATACACGAAATTGGTAAAAACCATTTGATATAAACATGAAATGAAAAGAATTAAAAATGAATAATGTTAGCGATTTAAGATGTTAAACAACTATAAAGGAGTTATTACCTATTTATTTTATATCGTATATAGCGGTTGAATAAAGACGGGCGTGTTTCCGGCACTGTTTGCACTCGCGTCACCAAATAAAACACTTCTATAAATTATTAATACTTGATTGTTTCGTTCAGTTTATTCTGTATGTCCATAATTAAACTTGTAATAGGCATTTTAGTGCGTTTTTGACGGACAAAAATGCTTACTATCCGCCATATTTATTTAGTGTAAAAATAGTTCGCGACATTGGAATGTACTTGTTGGTTTACGCGCCATTTAAGAATTTAAAAAACCAGTCATACCACAACAACATAAACAGTACCGTTATGATTGTTACTTTTAAATGGCTTTTCTCTATTATTTAGATTAGTATTTTCACTTTCATTGGACAGTTTTATTTTTGAATAATTATAGAATGAAGTTCTCTTTCATTTACGATGACATTAAATTTTAAATGAAATAGAAAAATATTACTCTCGTTTAAATACGGCACACTTTTAAATTGAAATTCAGTTCTTGCTGTACTAGTAATATAAATGATAAGAATTTTATTACTTTATAATAAATATTTAATCGTATTATTAATTTAAGCATTATTAAATATTAATAATTTAAAAAATTGCATGTTGGAACTTGGAAAGGGCGTAATACAATAATAAGAATACCTGAATACCTTATTACAATTTGTTAAGAATGTCTTAGGCATATTTATTTGCTTGCGATGTTGAGACCAGAACGTAACATATCACAGGGTCGGATTAAGAAAAATATAAAAAGGCAATGGCACTTTAATGACTTACCATTTACACGTAAATGAGGAATACTTACGGGGGATTCCCACGTACCATCTCTCGTTGATTCTGGAAGTAAAGAATTTTAGTGCACTATCACGATCATGGTTACCTGAAACAGATGCAGAAAAATCAAGTGTATCATCGTCATACAGGAATCTAGAGGGAAGCGAGTGCCCCAATACGGTGATATCTATCGGTGAATTTATCTATTGTTATCCAGGTCGAGGTCGACTGACAAGCCACACACCGGACTTTCAGTCTCACAAGCAAATAGTTAGTTGTGTGGTTCATTTCTTTAAATTTCATTAAGCTAATCTAAGTTTAATTCTCATCAATCTCACATTACAACAAAAAGCATTGCTAATTTGCATTATTAATCATCAATAACAACAATTCTACGTATGTCCCCATTATAATGACAATAATAGCAATATGAAATATGCTAAACAAATAATTAGGTATCACATCATCATCAAAATCATATATCCAACAAATTGCGTTTTTGATCTCTTTATCGCACCACATAGCCGACGCCTTTCGCAAGACCTATATTTTACGCTTGAAACCGACATTTCTACACGAGAAAAGGGTTTTTATAAAAATACGTACCTAGAATTATTTCTGCATGCCACAATAATTATTCCAAAGTATGGCTAAATGACATGTCATAATTTTGTACTCCATGGTATATTATTGGCGATTTTATATACAGTGTGTTTCACTTCACAGCTTGACATCCCTGTATTTTTGTTATTTATAATCGAATCAATTTCAAATTTTTATCAGGTACAGAATGTGGACAATTAAAAACCCCTTAATTAACTAATAATTATTTGAAATTTCAGCTCTACACCCCTGCATTTTTTATTTATTTATAAACGAATGAATTCCAAATTTGTATCAGGTATAAAACTCCTTAAAAGAGGTTTGTGTGTAATTAAAAATCCCATTTGTCACAAAACACCAGCTTACTACGATCGAAGATAAATGCAAATAATCGAAGAAACATAGTAGGCCTTGTTTAATCGTAAAAGTCGTTACGAAATTCTCTATTGAAACAATTGAAAACCTCAAAACCAACTTTTGAATAAAATATTCTCAATAATAATTATTTTAATACATTATTAGAATTATATTAAAATTTTTATTTCAGCTTGATACCCCTGTATCATTGTTATTTATAAGCGGAAAAAATCCCAATTTTATCATGTATAGAACCCCTTTAAAGAGATTTGTGCGTAATTAAGAATCCTATTTATTAGAAGCCAACAGCATACTACGACCAAACATAAATGCAAAAAATCCAAAAAAGATAGTAGGCCCTGATAAATCGTAAAAGTAGCTACGTGAATTTGTTCTGGACCACCTGAAAACCATGAACCAAACTTTTAGTTAAAAAATCTTGAAAAATAATTATTTGAAATAAATTATTAGGATTTAAAATGATTTTATTTAGGGCTAAGCCCTCCAAAATGGATTCGAACCATCAATTTTTTGTAGTTTTGTAATAAAATAGCAAATATAAATATCCATAAAAGTGGTAAATTAAAATAAATAAAAAATCAGCAAATAGCTTTTGTTTCTTAATTTAACGAAATTAGATAATAAAGAAACAATAAGAAACGATAAGTATGAAAAGATAAGTATTACTTATTTGTCTACATTTATTTTAGTGGCATTATAGTGGAATGGGTTGAGACTAGCCAAATAAATATGCGATGGGATCCCCATTTTGGGAGAAATCAAATCTATAAATGAACAGATGTTGTGCATAGATAGATAGATAGATAGATAGATAGATAGATAGATAGATAGATAGATAGATAGATAGATAGATAGATACTTTATTCATTGCCAGAGGCGTAGAATTATAATACAAAAACAATAATTTAATAAGTCATGTAAATAATGTATAATATATAAAAAATTGTAAAATGTAAATATGGCAAAACGTGCACATTAAAACTAACAATTTACATATACAAATAAAAATAAATATGAATATAACAAAATATAACAAATACAATTAACAACAAACACAGTATTTAAATGTAATTATCGTTGGTGCTTGGCTTAGACGATCATAGAAATTACTAGCAAAATTTTATTTTAGTGAGATTATGCAGTATAGAATTCTTCAAGAGTATAAAAACAATTTTCAATTAAATAACGTTTCAGTGATATTTTGAATTTTTTATTATTGTCTATATCTTTAATTGCTGAAGGCATATTGTATATTTTGACCGAATTAAACAAGAAAGATCTATAGTATATTGAGCTTTTAGCACTATGATCCCGTAGGGGATCGGCCCTTATATTGTAAGTATGAAGGTTGGAACCCTTTTGAAAAGTACTTATGTTGTTGTACACGAATAAAGCCGTTTTGAAAATAAATAAATTAATAATTGTCATAATATGTTGTCTTTGAAATACCGGTCTGCAGCTGTCTCTGTTTGATAAATTAAAAATTATTCTAAGGGCTTTTTTCTGTAGTTTTAAAATGTTAGTTAAGAATATTTCCCCAAAACACTATCCCATATCTAATAGTAGATTCAAAGTAAGCAAAATAAACTGTACGTAGAGTAGCAAATTCACAAATAGTTTTCAATCGTCTGAAGCAAAATAGAGCTTTCTGAAGTTTTAATGTAATTTCTTCGACGTGTTTTTTCCAATGAAATTTTCGATCAACAAGTACACCCACAAATTTACTATCCTCAACTGTACTAAGCTTTATATTATTTAAATTCAGGAGGTACGATAAGTACTCACTATCTCCGTCGTTTAAATATGTCATTAAACAAGTTTTGTCGATGTTGATCAGTAGATGGCTAGCATTGAACCAGTCTTGTACATTACGGAGTACCCCAGCTATGTTACCCGCGAGATCCCCAACGCTACTACCAATAACATTTATACTGGTGTCGTCTGCGTACATGGTTACAGCAGCGTTTGTGCTAGATGGAAGATCATTTACGTAAATAACAAACAGCAGGGGTCCTAATATTGATCCTTGAGGCACTCCGTAACGGACATCAGTTAATGATGAGCAGTATCTTACCAATTGACCACTGCGACTCAAATGGCTAATTTCAACTTTTTGCTGACGTCCTGTTAAATATGATTTGAGAAGAGATAGAGCAATGCCACGTATTCCGTAGTATTTTAATTTTTCTAATAAAATATTATGATCTACTAAATCAAAGGCCTTCGACAAATCGCAATTTAGACTAACTATAAATTTATTACTGTTTAAACAGTGAAGTACGTTGCTTAAAATACTATGTAATGCAGTAGATGTAGATCTTCCGTGCATAAATCCATGCTAATTTTCGCAAAAAAAACTACTTGTTTGGAAAAAGTCAGTTACTCTAATTTTTATTATCGTTTCAAGCATTCAAGCATTCGTTCATAAGTAATGAATTAATAAAATAAGATAGAATAGCTTCAGCAGACCATTTTTATTTCGTTACACTGAGTGAGTTCGAGACCAAGCTGTTGGCAGACCAAGCTTTTTTGTATCTATTGGTAGTGAACTGTTACTACAAAGCTGAAATTTTCTGTAACTCGATGAGTACACCGTTTTTGCTACCGCCGCCCCGACTAATTAGTTATTTTCTAATGGTTAAAAGTAATTTTTTCAACCATTTTTCTGAAAACCATATTTCACAAATTTAATTATATTCACTAATTATGTAATTAAATTTTCATTAATTTTGTAATTAAGTACTTAACAACCTGGTTAGGTTGTCAATGCAACAAGATATTCAGTGTTACTTAATCTTTCAACATTTTAAATGGCATTCTGATTTTTAGTCGTGTGCCATATTGCGGATAGAATTGCAATTTTAAGATTTTGTGGAAAGAAAAATTGCTTTGAATTTGTATTTTGAAAAAAGAATATTAATAAAGTTACCTGCCCGCTGTAATCAAACCTGGAGCGGCAGCGACTTTGGTTTATTATCACCCTGCTCCAACTAACTGCGCTACAAAAAAACATTTATTTTAAAAGTTTGTTAAAGGTTGCATTCATTTACGTAATTTTTTTCTAAAAAATTGTCTAAATCTATTTTTTTCACTATTTTCAGAATATTAGTAGTCTTTAAACTTATAACGATAATGATAAAAAATAAATAGTAATTTTAAGTACTTGGAGTGATTTTACAGATCATTTCTTAAAAGCATGGGTTATTTTCTATATTCGATTTCCGAATGTAACATACGGCATGTAGATACACAAATTTTCTTTAGCTCCTCCCAAGAATCTAGACCTAGTTACGTCTATGCATAATTCAACGTTTAAATCACAGATTATACTTTACCGATGCGAAGCTCGCCTGTTCCCGCCAATCCAAATTTCTAGGAGCATGCGTGAATCCGCCATTGTTTTAGGGGTATTTTAATCAACCTCACTTCTCTGCTTGTTTATATGTTGCACGTGTGTTTTTGTTGCGTTCGGGTATTTTGAATTATTTTGTTAGTACTTTATATATTTTTGCAATAATATTTGTTTTGACGTTGATATTATGGACATAATGTTACCTGTCTGCACTTACCGATTGATTTGTACAATAAAGTATCCACATAAGAATAATTTATTATATTGTAAATAAAAAGTGTTCGATTTTGCTAAATTGTTTATTTTATTTATAACTTATTATTTTTGCTTTTATAGACCTTAATTTATGTTAATCCTTAAAAATTGTTTAAAAATCCACTTAAAAGAATTCCATCTTCGATTTAGGTTATTTTGCCTGTATGCAATTTAGTAGTAAGTTCTTACCGTGGTATTTGTAATGTATACTGTTTTACAATAATTCCTATTAGTTATTATATGCCCAACGTTTTTGCAAAATTTTTAATTAATTGTGCTTCACGAAATGACTTCATTTACATACTTATAAAGTAGCAGTGAAATGCTAAATCATTTTATTTCTCAAGTAATTTCATAATAGACCAGGCTATTATACTTTTAATACTATTTATTATAATTTATTTATAAAAATAAACAACTATTGTAAACAATTTTATTTTGAATTTTACCAACCGTTTTCTCGTGATTTGAAATCTCCGCGTAATACCACCTATTAAATGGCGCAAGGTCATGAAATTTAGCTACTTTAAGATCAAAGGAACCGCCAAAGCCTTCGCATCTGTAAAGATTAATCTGTGGTTTAAATTATTTAAGTTATAAGCAGTAGCGGCTCTAGGCTACCCGCAAGAGAAGCCCATGTCTTTAATAAAGCAATTTGTGCTGCTTAGCTACGCCAGTTTTAACCTTACGGTACACTCTTATTATTTTCCGTTTCTCTCCATAACCACTGCATTGTTCATCAACATTTAATAAAAACGTCTGAAGTGCGAGAGCCTATACTACAATTTTTTTAAAGCAATGAAAATAAATGTCCTATGTACCTATCCTGTATACGGCGTGTTCACTCTCAAAGTCAGTCATAGGCAATTAACATTGTACATTTTACTTTTATTTATTTTGTTGTACTTCTATACTAAATTAATAAATACTAAAGTGATGTTGTGAAAATCGCTGACTTAAGTCAACTAATTATAACATTATTCATTATTTGACAATTACTTTCGGATTTGAAAATCATGGTTTATCATACTTAACAACAGTCAACTTTTAAATTAGTATTTTAAAATAAAAGTATTTAATAATTTTCTCTTTCTATTGATACCATTATCTTTCTTGTGGTTGAATTAGAAGCGCCTAGTCGGAGCGGCCGGAGAACGTGATTGGCCACGCGGTGACGAATCAGATTTAAATTCTCAACGGCGCGCGGCGGAAAATTGGAATGTAAATAACTCCTTATATGATTGCGTGTTGTGCATTTTACATACGAATTGATTGAAATTATTGAAAACATAATGACCCGCATGATTTGCTCTTTATTAACCCTTTCATTATCTATAATAATTGTAATCAGAAAGCGTCAAGAAATAACCGACAATATGTTAGAAAACTGAAAATTTAGACTCTT
This sequence comes from Agrypnus murinus, assembly GCA_929113105.1. Classification (NCBI taxonomy): domain Eukaryota; kingdom Metazoa; phylum Arthropoda; class Insecta; order Coleoptera; family Elateridae; genus Agrypnus; species Agrypnus murinus. Next base: position 34,633,868 of record OV816030.1, read on the forward strand.
TTTAACTCGTAAAAACACGTAACAATACGGGTCAATAGCAATAGGAAAATACGTAGTAGTATTCCTGGCATGTTTTGATATAAAACAAATAAAGCAATTACTTCAAAAACTTTTTTTTTATATATATATATATATATTGATTATGAAAGTTGACTTTTTTAACGACAAATCGTAAGGAAAGTAGCATTATTTTAATTATTTTGTAATTATGTTTCTAAAAAAACAAACTTCAATCTCCTTGGAGATTATTGTCAAAGAATACTATTTTTCTGATTTTTTTTAAATTTTGCATAACTCCTTTTAGGACAAATTTCTAAAGTTACAATATGCAAAAGAACCGTGTACCCAAGTTACGAAGTCTGATTACATAACTACATATTTGCACAATATACATGTATACTAATTTCAGTTTGAATTTATTTTTTATTCTTTTTTTAAACAGATTTTACATTCCTTTTCCAAGTTATTATTTTTATACATATTTTTCATATTATTAATGTATTAAAAGTTAATTATTTTTAATAATAGAAAGTTGTTTCTTTTATTTAAATGTATAAGGTTCTGTGGCTGTACCTACTGATATTTACTTTTTTTTTGAAAATTTATTAGCAATCAGAATACAGAGACATAGGAGTGCGAACCACACTTGGTACTTCATTTACTCCAAATCATTATATTTTCAACAAATTGGTGTTTGATTGTTTGAATAAATGTAAACAGGACTTCTGAATTCATTTTTTTGGTTGCGTCTCTTAACTCTACAACCAGACATACTATCTCCATCTCATAATAATTATAAGCAGAGAGTTGAACACAAAAGATACTCCATACCTAATTATAAGCAAATTTTATTCTTTTTATACGTATTTACATCATTATCATAATCTTTCTATTAATGTCATTAAAAGAATAACAATAAAAAAAACAAAAAGAATACTATAACAATGGTATATAGATAATAAAGGTATACAAACATAACGTTTTTACAATATTTATTACATTATATAAAAGAAATATTTTAATACTTAAGTTATTACTTGTCTAATAATAAGTAATTGAATTATAAACTTTCCTAAGGCCAATAAATTTTGAAGAATTATTCATATTAATGAAAAATTTTATTTTGAACTGTCAAAATGAATGGCGATTATAAATAAGATAAACTCTTCAAGAGCATTATCCAAAACTTATATTAATAGATCAAGCATGATTGTCCTTATCCTACACTACTTTTCACGGACTTGATTTCAATATTTATATCCAATTTTTAAAGTAGGGCTGTGGAAATCTGGAATGTCATCCGCACGCCACTGCTTTGCGTTTAATCTTCATGTGATGGATGTAAATATTGATATCGAGCTCGTGGAAAGTAGTGTAGGATCAAGACGATCATTCTTAATCTCACTGTATATCCTCTTAAAGTAATCAAATGTGTAAACATGTACACATGGCAACCTACAAGGACAAAGCTGCTAAAGGCTTATTAATCTCTTCCAGTTTCATCATATTTACAAAAAGAAGTTATGCAGTACAGGTTGCTGTTAGATTAAAAGAGTCGAGTTAATTACTGTGGTGTCATATACCTACTCTTATTACAAGTTTATTTTCTAATAAGTAAGTTTTTTTTAAACCTAAGTGAACATAACTGGAAGTTTCATATGCATAGTTTTACAACAAAGTTTTTGTAGAACCTTATTAAATCTTTTCTTTTTAATTAAAATAATGTCATGCAATTTTGTAATGAAGGTGGATATTCTGTATGTTGCGTAGCTGTAGAACCCGGCATTTGTTGTGAAGACTGAACTGCAGCTGCCATTGCCATTGAGGCTGGTGTGGAGGTAGGATGGTAAGGTACCTTTTCATAAAAAAAAATGTTTAAATAACAACATCCAAAATGAGCTTTTTAACAATAAATATCTATGATTAGAGGGTTGCTACCTGGCCCATCTTCAATGATAATCAATCAAATACCCGAGTTTATTTAAACAAATCAAGTAAATTCTTACCGATTACACCGACTAGAGATAAGCGACCTACATTTTTTCGACCTGTTATGTACTTATGCTAGATACTAGAAGTATCACGATATTTTAATTTGAGGTTCAAAGTGTAGTGATCGAAAGTAGTAGGTATAGGCAAAGAGCTTTGGTATAGGTCAAAGAGTAGATATTATAAGAGGCGAAAGTTGGTAGAGAAACCTCAATTCCGAGAGAGATAGAATAGCATCACCACTTTAAAGGGCCCATCGTCGATTCTCGGTTACTTTCGGCTCTTTTAATTTGTTGCGATCCCATTGGACGGGAGTACAGCAATGTCAAAGATGGATACTTATTTTTATTCTTTTATACCTGTCAAGTCAATTCGTTATTTTGTACGTGTTCTGTGAAAGTGTACCCATATTACGACAAACAGTCAATGTGTAGTGTATTTTTTGGTGATTATGAGAATTAAATAAACAAACAATTGAACATTTATAGTTCAACCAAAACATGAGTGGAGAAAAACGTAAACACCGCGGGTGTTTACAAGAACTGTAGGATTACATTTTATTTGGATAACAAAGAGATTCACTTTTTTCGATTTCCAAAAGATGAAGTATTGTGTTATTTAAGTACCGTATTAGTTTAAGATTTTTTTTTTAATTCTTTAACCTCAAAAATAGACGTAATCTAATCTTAAAACACACCTGTTAACTCATAGTGGCGAGAAACCATTTGAGTGTAATTTGTGTGACTACAAATGTTTTCAAAAGTGACTGAAAGTGTTAGTCTTAAAACACACATGTGTTGGTGAGAACCATTTGAGTGTAATCTATGTGATTATAAGTATTTACTAATGTTTACTATTTAAAAGACATGTTAACTCACACTGGTGAAAAACCATTCAATAAGTAATTTATAGTTTGTATACTAAATATCATTCTATAATGAACTGCAATTCATGCGAAATGTTATCATTAGTTGATTATTAAATATTTTATTTTGTTGTGAGAGAATACCATATATGTATCTACAAACGGTACCAACCACTTGTAATAAACTTTTTGTTTGTAAAACTTTATATACAATAAAGATTTGAATTAAATTGAATAAAGACAACAATTGGTTTATAGTTTTATTAAAATCATCCCTTATATACTGCCCAACTAGTATACATACGAAATTAACAACCCTGGACGTTAGCTGGTTGAGTTCAGGCGTGGTAAATATTTAAATTTGGTGCGCATGTCGGTTGATCCAGTTTAAAGGGCCAAGCGTTCCAAGGTCATTGAAACTGACGACGAGAGATCAAAGACGCCTCGCCAAGTTTCGCCTCTTATAATATCTACTCCTTGGTATAGGTAACAAAACATAGTGGAATAGCAATTTATAACCTGACTTTCATGACAAAAAATATTCTTAATTTTGAATAAAAATCCAACGTCGGTTACAGATCATTTATTAAGCATGATCTCAAGTACTGTGATGTTGTGATTTTGGTCATAGATATTAAACACAGTGTACAATTAAGATAAGATTAATCCCTGAAAAACATAGTACTACGACTAAAAATATTGCCAATATATTTCGCCCTAGTTCACTTGTGGTTGAGAACGTTTAAAGATAATAAGCTCGGCCCCAATAGCAAGCAAATTTATTTAATCAGGATGCACTGTTTGCTGTCAATGTAAGCTTACATTGCCTGACTTGCGGGTACGGCCATCTTGTTTGTAATCAGGATTTCCCAATAACAGCACTATCACAGTATAATATAATACAGTAGTTTCACTCCCTGTTTTTTTGTCACATAATTTCTACGCGCATAATCGACTCCCGGCGTGTTTTAATGCGATCGGTTTCCAAAGTGTACTTGGTTTTTACCAAGATTAAAAAATAGAAAAATGCCACGATACTGTTCATTTCGTAATTGTAAAACTTTATTCTATCCATTTACACTGAAAAAATGAACAAAATAGCATCATATTAGCCTTGCTGTGCTAGATCATTATGAAATCAATGGTGCATACAAACTTTCCTTTTAATAATAGACTTCGTTCTATCTACTGGGCCAACATACATACACTAGCGTTTCAGTGAATTCCTTTAATAGGAAATTGTAAAATCTCCCTAAATATAATCAATCTATAGGGCAATCCAAAACAGGTTAGTTTAAAGGGACGCTGAAGGACAAACAAACAGTTTGAAGATCTGTAGTTTTAAAAATATTAAATGTTTTAAATATCTGTTATTCAATGTTTGCTTTAGCGTATATTTTATGTAAATAGAGAGCAATTTATGGTACCATTTGAGGTTATATCTTATGTTTGACCTCCAGTAACTTGATACTTTGACTGCAATCTGGATTGCCCTATTGTGTTTATTATGATTATTCTTTCTACAAGAATTAAACAAGAAATTTAAATTTTGAAAACTTCTCCACGTCATTAAATTATTTCACAGCATTTTTGGTTGGTTTATACCGGAACTTTTAAAACGGTCGTTTTCCGATAAGAAAATATTTAATTCACAAAGGTACAAAAACCATCACTAAAGAGGTTAGATATTCCAATATCCCGCTACAACAGTTTGAAATTGCCGGTAGAAAATAGGCGGACTTATAAACTCCTGGGTAGCTGCGCCAAAACCGGACGGCGACACGAAGATCAAAGACGCCGACCAGAGTGAAACTACTGTATAATATTATACTGTGGTACTATGTTGTATTTTATTGACATTTACCCCCTTATTCTGTAAAACTTCGTTGACAAGATAACGAACGTTAAAATATCAAAGTTCGTTATAATATCGAAATTCGTTATTTTTGTATTCTGTAAGACAATATATCTTAACGAAAATCATTATCACGCAATCGATATTTTAACGAAAGCTTGTGAGGTATCGTTACGCGAGAGCTGAATGTTATAATTTGTATGAATTCAAACGCGGTTCAATTAGAAATCAGGTTTTAAATCAAATTTCAGAAAAATGATTGGTTTATGTGTAAAACTTTAAATTGTTCTATTAAAATTGCTCTTTTTAGGGATTCCACCTTTCTGTATGTGGCTAATGGTAATGGAGTGAGGGCCGTTATGTATTTCTCAATCACAATATAAGGTATTTAGAAAATCAGTTGTAAAATGTAATTTTTAAATTTATCATAAAATGAAACCGCTTTAATCTAAACCTCTTATATTTTCAGGGACATTGCATGGAAGGTCTTGTATGGATTCTCATGGAAGTGACTGAGGTTCTTAAAATAACTTCAAAATTTGATTACCAGAAAGAATTTTGTTTCAAATCAAGAACGTCTTGAACTCCGGTGTCATTGACAACGGAGATCAAGATATACTTTATTTTACTAATTGTGGTATATAAACAATTGTTTGAAATACGAAATGAAATAAATAATAATAAAACCTACCAGATTTTCGCCTTCTCTTTGGCATTTCGAAAAATATTCTAAAAACTGACATATAAATTCAAAGAAATATTTTTAAGTCGGTTTTGACATTATATGTAAATATTAATTAGCCTTGGTAGTGTAATGTCTAGCGTGCTGGACTTTCACCCAAGCGGCCCGAGATCGACTCCTGGTGCCGGCATATCTGGTTAAGGTTTTCTGCAGTTTTCCTTAGCTGTGACACAAATGTGAGATTTGCGCTGTTCCATCTGTAAGTCGGCTGCAGCCGCACGTAGGGCCTACGTAGTAATAATAATCGCCCCCTCCCTCCCGTACAAGCTTATAGCTTCTGGGGCCTGGTTTCCAGGTTATGGGTTGTAGCAATTATTATTATTATTATTTTATATGTTGTTTAAAATAGTATTTTACAATATTTTGCTAAGAAAGCCTGGGTGGTTAACGTCTCATGAAAATGCATTTAACAGTTATAACTTACCTAGGATGCTTGTCTCTTCTAAAATGTAAGTCTTAACCTTTTTTTAACTAATCTTTCTATATATAATAAAATCTCAAACGGTAGCAACCCTATTTATGTCTACGTGAATATACTTACTGAAGAATTGTGATGAAATCTAGGATCTAACATCATAGCAGCAGCTACCGCAGCTGCTGTTGATGTAGCAGTAGAGTGATTAGTCCTCGTCAGCATGTGATGATTAACAGTACTGTTTTGATGTTGAGTCGAACGTTGATTGTGAGTGGATGCCAGTATTTGGTGTTGAATGTTATGTGTGTGAGCGTGATGATGGAAATCGGTTGGTTCTCCAAAGTGGTGATAATTGGTGTTTATTCCTGTTATATTATTGCTTGCTGCAACAATATAACAATTTAATAGGCTTTAACTAGTCATAAATTCTAATAGATATCTGTTACCTGTAGATACGGGATGATTCTGATGATGCATAATTAATTCTTGTAATTCGGTCCCGATTGGCTGAGTTACACTAGCTGTTGATGTCGTGGTATTTGTTTGCGTAAAACTAAGTGGATTGGCGTTACTAGTGGACACGGCTGTTTCTTGCGTAGGCTATACATTATAAAATATTAATCAAAAACATTGTTAAATTTAAAATATTTTAAAATACCTGAGGTTTAGGTTTGCTAGTACAATTTCTCATCGGACGTGCCTTATAAGGCACTTTGGCAGAAGCATTCTCCCCATGATGTCTAGTAAAATGTTCCTTCAACTTATCTCTCCTCGAACTCGCATAATCACAATTCGAACATTTGAACGGTTTCTCCTCCAGATGTATTCGTTCGTGACGAACCAGATGCGACTTTTCCATAAAACCACGTCCACATATTCCGCACGAATGTGGTCTGACACCGTTATGCGTTTTGGTATGGCTTAAAAGTTGATTTTTCTTGGATGTAGAATACTTGCAATGAGGATATGAACATCGATAAATATCTCCTAGAATTTGTATTTTTAAGCAATTGTGTATTATAATAATTTCACAGTAGATAAAACCAACCGGCATGTATTCTTTTATGCGCGATCATATGGCTGAGGAACTTGGTATGAAATCCGCACGATTCGCAGGTTAGATTTTTATCGGCGTTGTGAGTCAATTTATGACTTTCCAAGTTGTGTTTGAAGCGAAACGCTTTGGTGCAACTATCACATGTAAATTGTTTCTCCGGGGCGTGTATTTTTAAGTGTGAAAGGAAGTTTTGTTTTAATCTACATTTAAATGAGCAAAACGTGCATTGATATACGGATTCTTCAAGGTGTTTTGATCTGTGAGATATTAATTTGGATATCTGATCCGTTGTTGTATCACCTGAAAAAAAACATGAAAACATAATGTTGTAATATAGGCATCCCGCATAATGTCACGTGGGGTTTTCGTGACTGGAGGACGTGGTCAGAGGTAGAGAGAAAATAAACACAAGTTGTAAAAAACAACTATATACTAATAACAATAAGAGAATACAAATACAAAGGTTTACATATATAAAAAGAATACATCGTGAGGACGTACATGTCCTCCTAAACTAATACAATCAAGAGGGAGGTCGGAACCAACCCTGTTCTAGCACTAGGTCTACTAACTAAGCGTAGGAGATAACCTCCTAGTAATTTATAACTAAGCTGGGTAGCCTGGTCACAACTTCCCATAAAAACACAGGGAGTGGGCGTTCAGCGCAGCCCACTCAACTAAGCAACTAAGCATTACATAATTTAAAGAGTACTCACCAGCTTGCTTGTAGATGTAGTGTTGGAGCCAACTTCACTGACTGGTTTGAATAGCTCAAGCAAGCTGGTTATATACTGCTGAACGAGGAAGTAATTAGCATCGTAGTGGGAATCAGTAGGCTGGAGTTCTAGTAAGAAACTAAGGAAGTTCATGCTTCCTGGTTGCAGGCTTGTGGGTAGTTTGCATTCGCGCTGCTGGTGCCTGGCACGAATCTGCAGCTGTGCGGAAGTGTTGGTAGATTCTCTTGAAGGAATGTGCACCTGCTTGCAAATCGTGTAGGTTGCCTCGCATATACGGAGTAAGTAGGCGGATATATTGCATACCAACTAATGCAGTTGTGGACGAGGCGAGCGCGCTTCTTAGAAGACCTCGCAGCTGACCGCGCACATGGCTCCAAGTTGTCGGCGGCGAGACCGCAGCTGCTTAACTAGCGTGGGCAACTGAGTGTGGCCTTGCACGCTATATTGTACAAACGGAAGAGAAGTTGAGTTTTGTATATAATATTTAAGTGTAAATATTTCCGTTTGTGACAATAACATGTATGCACGATGTGTTGCCTATCTTCCAGGCAAAAGGATTTCACAATTTTTTTTATTGTAAAAACAATTAAATTTTGCATTAAATATGTTGAAGATACACACTACAACCGTGTGAGGTGATAAGGGATAAATCTTAAACAGATTCTTCACTTGAATTTCACAAACTCAATTTCATGATGGACGATCTTATGTCGTTGGTGGATATTTAGATATTTTGAAGCGATTTTATGCCGTTTTCACCTGAAAATTATTAAAGGCATAGGTGAGAAGGTATACACAAGTATTTATTACTTTACTTACAGTTTTTATTATTGAATTTCAAGAAAGTGTTCTATTTCTTTGACGATTCATAATTTTCCATAGTATATGGATACTTTTCAATGTTATTTAAACTAAGTAAAATATTTTACTGCAATATTGTTAACCAGGTTCTAGGGTGCATTTGACACTAGAATGTGAAATTGGGGAACTTTGTATAGAGAAGGTTTAGGCCTTTGAAATCCCAAAATTGTAACGTTTCAGCATGGTCTGTTAGAATGTTAAAATTTAGTTTATATTTATAATTTTGGTGTCAAAATGTATGTAATCTTTGTTTGATAAGATTTTAGGATTAATTTTGTGATAAGAAAAGGATGTAGTAAAATGTTAAAATGTTTTTTTTAATTCTTGTGAAGTAATGTTTGCCAGAAAATTCAAGATGGTTGTCATTGAATCCTAACTCTAAATTAGCATTTTAATAGCCGTGTTAGGTACCAAAATGAAGAAAAAATTCTCCTGTTTCATTTTATTTATTTATTTATTTAATTAAACAATTAATTTAATTTTTTATCGTCAATTTGGTTAGAAAGGTTTTTGGTGGGAAAGATGTTGTTTCGTTTCTAGTTAGAAACCTGACTAATCTAGTTCCGAACTAGGGAAATCACTAGCGATTCGCAATTGTTTTCCAATTATTATAAAAACAGCACGAAAATTTGGTTACTCTTTTGAATTTTCATACAGAGCAGAAGTCATGTCAGTTTGTACGTTATTCTGATAAAATTTCGAAATTATGTTGGTGAATTTTATGTCACTTAAATGTCAACAAAGTGAGGTTATGACAAATGCAATCTTGTGTTAATTTTTTTTTATAAATTCTTAATAATTTGATTAAAAAATAATTATAAAATGAACAATAAAAGTGAACTTAAAGTGAAATAAGTGCAGTATTTCAGACTGTTATTATTATTTGGAGAAATGTTTAGAAATTTATTTTGTATGGAACGAATTAAAGGAAGATAATGGAATCTTGTTGCAAATAACCGAATTATTTTATGTAATCACGTCATGGAAAATACATGTTGCACCTTTAATAATTATAATTATTTTCAGAAATCAAGTAAAATCCATTTGAGGATGACATGGAATGTGGACATCTTATCAACAAATAAGCAGGTAATTTTACCAACTATAACAGGAATCTACCAACTTTCAAGTTAGGGTGATTAACTTTTTTGTGTGGCGTCAAATAAGTTTAAAATTTAAAATAATTCTCAATTTTCAATTTTTTTTATTAATAGTTATTTATGATTGTTGGGTTGATCAGATAAGAATTAAAAGGAAAAGTGAATTAGAATGTCTCTTAATTCTTATTTTGTTAAATCAATTTGACACCGAGATTTAATTTGATTTTCTTTAATTTTAATTTTGAATTTTAATAGTTGTTTTCTTTTCTCTTTATGGAATTTTAAATTTTTATTTCTTTTCTGTGTTAATAGATAAAATTATCCATTTAAATGTTTAAAAAGAAATTTATTTGTGTATTTATTTGTGTCTGGTCCATTAACAACGTTTTACAGATATAATTTAAATAGCTTCCTAATTAATTATCGACCCACCTGATTTCGTCTCATGCATTTATGGAACTTGTTTTCCAGTTTAGAAGTTATAGCCGGAGAATTTTCTTTTTTTAAAGGTAAGTGATATTTAGTTGTGTATGTGTATGTTGTACTGTTTTACAATGATTTTGTGTTAGTGAATTTCAACAATAACAAATTTATTTTGCAATTTATAACCTTTCATCTTTCATCAAGTGTTGGAGGGTTTATTATTCACAACAATAAATATTTCTTTTTTCCTTTTGACCCCTCTTTATCACAACAATATGTAAGTTATTAAAATTACAAAATGCACGAATAAGTATCATAATAGTAGTATTTATTTATTTTAGATCCATTCCATGCGAAATCGATCACTAAAATAGATCGATCTTACTGATTTTGATGAAAATCAATTATGAGGTAGCAATCAACTAAATAATATATGGGCGATTTGAAGGTATGATTTTTTATTTGTAAGACTGAGATTAACTTATAGTAGAAGCATTTGCTATATTTTATGCATAGGGCGGTAGACTTTTATTCATAAATTTGCTAAGATTACGCAGAACTTCGGAAATATTAAAACTGAAAAATTATCAAAACTGCTTGCACGTCTTTAAAGAAATGTAAATATCTCGAAAAGTATTTATCATAGAACAAACCATTTTAAAGAACAGATCATTTTTGATAATTTTCCGAATATTTCTGTGTAAGCTACCAAATTGATGAATAAGAATTATGTTCTTTAGTTAATTGCTATACCTCATAATTGATTTTCATCGAAATCTGTGAGATTGGCCCATTTTAGTGATCGATTTCGCATGGAATGACCCTATAATGAATAAGAATTACAATTAAATCTGCTTATAGTATGCTTTTGAATTGGAAATGTCGGTTGGTTACAATTGCTCAAAAGAAATATAGTAGGTATGAGCAAAAAGTAACTCCATCAAAGGTGCCTTTGGAATTTTGTTCACATGAGTTCAAAATTCCATAATATCATATGTGTTTTAAATGGAAGAGGGGTGTCGAGATGTTTCTTACTTGCAAATCTCTCCCTCCTAATGACTAATCACTAAAACAATGGATTTGTACTTTTCATGATTTCCAAAGCATTGTTTGTAGTGTTCGATTTGCCATTTTTCGAAAAAATCTATTTGAAAAGCGGCAGCTTTGGCAAATTCAAAAATTGATACAAAGTTGATACACTTGGAAATTTTGAAAACATATTTTTGCTGTGGGGAGTTTATGTAGACGCATTTGCCGCTAAACGCAACTGGGGACCTCAAGTGACTCAATTTGTGAGTGAAGTTCTCTGGTGGACTTGAGTGACTCAAGTCCACTAGAGAACTTCACTCACAAACTTTAGTTACATAAAAGTCTTTTATTGCAAGATAAATAACTTAATAAAATAAGCAGATGTTATAAAACGTATGTACAGCCTCTTCCATCTGATAAAATCAAGCGACAAATCTCAAGGAAGAAATTGTACACGCTACACCAGATTACAAAACACCGCATGATCTCACAATAGAATACACATTTTATTCAGAATTATTTATTTACCTCAGAATTTGTATATTGACTAACCAAGTTTCAAAGAATCGAAATTTCATTATCTCTAAAATTCTAAAGATCAGTATTTTAGTTTCAATCATTTAAAGATTACATATCAAGAACTGAGACATTCAAAGTTTAATTTCCAAGTTTCTAATCTAAATCGATAATCTAAATTTTCAAAGTTTTAGTTTCCAAGTTTTCATTTTAAACAATAATGGAATGTTTGGATGTTTCCAATATAATGACGCCCAGAACATATCAATGTAAACTACTGGATATGAGTTGAATAGAGTCACTGCATCTAGTTACCTAGGCCAGCTTTTACTTTAAAAGGTTTTTCTTATTCTGAAAGATCAAATCTCTAATATGTCAAACACGTAAAACGTGGTTTTAATTTGCCCATTATTAAAAATCACCCTTCTCTGCCCCAATATGGCGGCGGTTCGCGTTACTCTGATCGACCAGCTGGCCTAGGTGACTAGATGCAGTGACTCTAGAGTTGAAAGCTAAAACGTGACTTGATCTGTGGCTTGAATTTTAAATTTCTGAAATTTAGAATTTTAGAACCTTAAGATTGAGACTTTACAATTAAAACTTCTTAAACTACATTTTAAAACTATGTCGGTTTTAGATTTAATCTTCATTTTTGGACTTTAAAACACCCGAATGTAGCATTCTAGGAATACCTTACACTACGTGACAGATGACGTTTCGTTTCAAGAATCTTCAGCCAACGGAATTGGTATTTACTGTAACATTCTCCAATTTTTAAAGTTTTCGAATATTAATATCTCCGAAATTTATAATTTTTGAGATTTTAAAACATAGACGAAGTTCTATAATCAATGCTTTAAGAACTGTTGTAATTCTGATCTTGTAATTGTGAACCTCTGAAAGATTTCTGTTTGAGACTTCAAAGCCGCATCTCTGGGCTGTAAAGCTCTTTATCTTTGAAATTACACAGTATTGGAATTATAAATTTCGAATTTTTGATACCTTAAAACGTTGGGAGTGGGGTTTCAAACTTCTAAAACAGTACCTATGTATTTTAAATGTATACGATTGCGCAGCATCCCTTGGCATATACGGATGCATAATATGTTATATAAAATATCTAATAAAAGAATGGACAATGGACATGTTGATATTAACTTTACGTAAATCCTGTTATGCTATAAAATTATGTTTTCCGGTACTAATAGGTTAATAAAGTGAATCAAAAAACGTTAAGAAACGATAAGGCTAGTGTACAGGGTGTTTATTTATTTTATAAAAAAACACGTCGCAATTGGTACACACTGTATTCATAAAAAAATAATTTCTTTGACAAAACAATTGTACATTGATGTTTTTGAATAAAAAACGTATCATACAAAAAAGAATCATTGAAATCGGACGCATGGTCCAGACACAAATTAACTTCAAACTTTTGGTTATTTTTTGGTGGTGCGTTAATTTCTTGGAGAAGTGTATAACATAAAATACCTTGGTAGTTTAAACTTTTAGGTGGCGACTCATGTTCAGGAGCAAGAAAAGATTATTTTAAACCTTTGCGACATGCAAAAAAAGTAACATAATATCAATTGCATTGATTCGGCCTGTACTTTATGAAGATCCATATTAAACAGAATAACACCATAAAATACTATTAATCTTCACTAAAATATTTATTTAAAAATTATAACTGTCCTTTCGCTACAAGGTAGCTTTTTCAGATAAAGACTGGTTTTAGTTTTAGTTATAACCAGTCTTTATCTGAAGAAGCTACTGTACTAGCGAAACGACAGTTATAATTTATAATTAAATATTTTAGTGAATATTTTAATAGTATTTTATTGCGTTATTGTATTTAACATTATATACAATAAACAATTAGACAATCGTGCACAGTGTATAACAATGCAATGCAAGCAATAAACAATGGAATTTCTAGCTTTTCACCAGTAGTAAGAGGAGTACCTTATGGTTTTATATTGGGACCCATTCTCTTTATAATTTATACTTCCACTTTTCACACATACATATGTTAAAACGTAAGTTGAAAATGTTCGCTGACGATTCTTAATTTCTATATTCCTTTTGTCTAAGTAATTCGTAATCGTATCGTAAAAGTAAGTACATCGAAATGCTATACGTGATATTAACGTCGATCTCAATGCTATAGATATGGTGTCACAACAGCACTCTTTAATTATCAATCCTCAAAAATCAGTTGTTATCTTCTTTGCGAATAAAGACTAATACATCTTAACTGACAATATTAACGTAGCGATTGGTGGAATCCCTATTCCTATCAAAAAAGAAGCTAAAAATTTAGATTTTAGTTTACAGTGTGTGTCGTAAAGTAGGATCCACATTCCACATGAGAAAATTCTTTAATATTCTGATTGGAAACAACTATGCATGGCAACAACCTCTGCTTCCAATAATATAAAATACGCCATGTCAAAGGTGACAGGTGGCATTATAGGTAGGTATCTGTTAAATTCACAATTTTTTAAATCAACGAAAAATGACCTTATTTGTTAAAATATGGAAAATATTTTATTAAGAAAACATGTTTCTAACGACATTTTACGTTCACATATCTAGTTTGAACAAGATATCCCAACATAAGGAAAATTTTGTTTTTTAACATTTTTACACCCCCTAACTGACTATTTTGAAATCATGATGATAGCAAAGCGTCAAAAGTGAATGTTGGCCACGACGCGCCAGCAGAGTTAGTCATCTCTTCGAACAAAATAATTTCACTTTTAACACGTATTTCATACATTATTTTTTCTACAAACCCTATTATTAAAGGGGTTAAAAAATGATAAAAATACAAAATTGTAATGCAAAGACCGAATGGCTTATAATTACGAACGAACGTCTATCAGAACAACCATTGTTGTTATTACCACAACAACAATTGTTGTTGTGGTAATTTATTTATTGAATTTACTTTTTACACTCGTGTCTAAAGTGTAATAGCATAGCAGATTTTGCTAATAATATCAAAATATGAAATGGAACTTTCTGGGCGATTTTCCAATTTAGTAGAAAATAACGGATAATTTTAATACTTTTTTATTAAGTCAGTTTCAGTAATACCACAGTATAATATAATACAGTAGTTTCACTCTGTGTCGGTCTCTTTGATGTTTGTGTCGCCGTCGTGTTTTGGCGCAACTACCCAGGAGTCGATATGCCCGCTTATTTTCTAGCGGCAATTTCAAATTGTTGTAGCGGGATAGTTGAATATCTAACCTCTTTAGTGATGGTTTTTGTACGGCCCTTCTAAAAGTTCCGTTATAAACCAACAAAAAAATGCTGAGAAATAATTTAATGACGTGGAGTTTTCAAAATTTAAATTTCTTGTTTCTTTAATTCTTGTAGAAAGAATAATCATAATAAACATAATAGGGTAATCCAAAAGTATCAAGTTACTGGACGACAAACATAAGATATAACCTCAAATGATACCATAAATTGCTCTCTATTTAGATAAAATATACCCTAAAGCAAACATTAAATGTTTAAATTACTAACATGCGAAACAGATATTTAAAACATTTAGTATTTTTAGAACTACAGAGCTTCAAACTGTTTATTTGTCCGTCTGCGTTCCTTGGAGAAATCTTGAATCATAAAATTCATAGGTGATACCTTTTATACAGTGTGAATGACCTTTGAGCAAAGCTCTGTACCCCAGGATTATATTTTTATCTTGAAAATTAATTGTAAGAAATGTTATATTTAATACAAATATACATTTACTAATAAAAAGTAGATAATTGCATTAATATATTTTATTTTGCTTATAAGTTTTTAATTTTTACATACAAATTATACAGCAGAAAACACTTTAATTAATATATTAACAAACTAATTAAAACTTGTATCATTTCTCTATTTTTTATCTTGGTGAAAACCAAAAAACTTAGCACACTGTGATAACCGATCGCATTTAAACACGTGGTGTTAACACTTTAACAGTACGATTTAGAGGTTAGAATTTACTGCGCTGCTCGCCCGGAGTCGATTATGCGCGTAAAAATTATGTGACAAAAAAACCAGGGAGTGAAACTACTGTATTATATTATACTGTGGTAATACTAGATAATACCTACCTTCCTATATGAAAAATACATATAAAGTCGCCTCTCGCATAAATAAAAGTATTCAAGCACTGAAATTAATCTATCCTCATAGACAAATTTAACTACTGAAACAAAGACCTTGCATGGTTATTCACTTATTCTATCTAATTTTTTAATAAATAAATCCATTCATTTAATAATACCCTACATTTATTTTTGTTGTATTTTTTAACTATTTACTAATTGCTAATTAAAACTTACTTCTTACAAAATACGTTACGTATGTGCTCAAAAGGATATTTAATAATTAAAATTCCCATAAAAATATTTTAATTCTAAATTTATTTCTAAGAAGAAAAAGAATGAACGAAATATTATACACTTATAGAGTTCTAATAAAACATGTACATTTATCTCCAATATTTTTTTCTACGTCAGAATTTTTTTATATAAACATCACAACTGCTCGAATTACAAATACGAATGAAGCGCCCCTAGTGGGAAAATACCTCAACTTCTTATCGCCTCTTGGATGTTTTTTTGTACAGCAATTGTCAGTTGGGTAGCCTAAAATTAGGAGTACCTGTATAAATCGCTGTCAGGAACGTGGCGCACTTTGTTAGAGTTCATCACAAAATTCAAAGCTGATAGCGACATGCATTTTTCATAAACACATTCTCCATTGAATTTCCAAGGGGATGACATATTTTTAATTTTCGAAGAACTTTTAAACTTGTAGAAAATAACAACCTAAAGTTGCCGAAGTTTGAAGGGCTCTGTATCAATTATTACAAAATATTCACCCTTGAAAAATATGTCAAGCCCTAGGTTTATCCTTTATCTACAATTTAAGACCTCGAGCAAATCTTCATCTCATTCCTGAAGGTGTGTGAACTCTAACGAAAATTGGTCCGAAACGACACTTTCTGCACGTAATGAAGCGCGAAAAACTTATTATACAATGGCAATATTTTGTAACCCCTGATTCATCAAATTAAAATATATCCATTATCGTATTCTTTAGAATAAGAAAACTCTAAAATTACTAAAGTTGTTGCTACTTACAGTAATCACATTTAAAAGGTGGTCCAGGAAAATGATTCTTCATATGATTTAAATAGTCTCCATGATACTGACAAACGAACGTGCATACTCCACATTTATAAGTAACATCCTTAGCATGACTTAAAGCAAGATGTTGTTCCAACAGAATGGAATCGTTAATGCTCGTAAAACAAATCGGGCACTTTACGCAGGTCTTCTTTTCTGATTCGTTTTCTGCATCATAACTGTCTATTTAATTTCTTTTTGATTTTTAAATATTGTGTGTACATACTTACCTTCTGAATTATCCTTGTCACATTCCCCAAAAAACAGTTTATGATGCTTGTATAAGAACATCCTCAAGCCGGGCTTTAAACTACAAAATAACAACCGTTTCAAGAGACGTTGCTTTTGATTCCTCTGCTTAGTCTTGATGATTAACATTTTTGGATTTGTCTTTAATGCTGATTGTTTATTCTTTTCGCTAACAGTAATTTTATTATCAAGAATCTTCATTTCGTTATCACTTCCTTTATCTTCATTTGTTGAAGCCTAAAGACACAATTATTTAGTTATTAACTAATAAAATAGTCTAATAACTAACCTGGCCATATTTCAAATGAAGCTCGTCGTATTTATTTCTAAAACTAGGCAACAATAAATTATGTTGAAATAAAATATTCAATAAATAATAGAAACATAATTCGCTCTTGGAGAATAAAGAACACGATTCTAGATATCTGAATATATCAGAGGGTTCGAAATTGTTCCACTGGAGGCAACTCAACAATTTGGTGCAGTCTTTCTCTTTTATTCTTATATTTTTGAGTACCCATTCGGACACTATTTGGAGAGATTTGAAGAGGGATATATTAAAGGCCTGGAATAATTGAAATTATTTTATTATTATTATTTGTTACGACATGTAGATACAAAGATGTGATAGGATTTTTGTTTTCTTGCAGAATAATTATAATGTTTGTAGCAACGCTTTTTTGTTACTCTAGAATTCCAAATACTAATTTCAAAGTCCCACAATGGGCTGTCGCGTAATCTTAATAAAAAAAACTCAAATTACTAAATACTTACTGTACTAAATGCTCCGGCTGAGATCTCTAATTATGCAAATTTAAATACAGGTGTCGGTGTTAACCCCAAAAGCTTCTAATTAATTAATGGAATTAGGAACAAATATAAAAAATGTTGGGCGCCACCAAAGCTGATGATGTTTTTAAATTTAAAAAAGAATTCTTGAAGTCATCAGCTAAGGGAATAACTTCTCATTTAAATTTGACGTTAAATTAATCAAACATTTATCAAACAATAAAAAAACTTAATTGACCAAAAAAACATCAGCAGTTCGTTGAGCCTAACTATATCAAACGGTAAGCTGATTTAAAATCTGTATATTGAAACATAAAAGAAAAATTGGCATAAAATAAAAAAATTGGAAATACAAAGTACATCATAATCTCAAGAAAAATAATATAGTTCAAAATTCAAGAAAATAATGAAATGTTCTCACAATGTCCCAGGTCAGCAGATTGTTATTGTGTTTTGTGTAAGGTCATTATTGTTTTTATAGTGTATTGTGTTTGAAGTATTCCGTTTGTTTAAGGAATTTTTATGAAAATTATACAGGATTATAGAAAATGTTGTAAGGTTGATTGATTTTTTTTAATTAAGTTTTTATGTAAAATTTACTTGGGATCCCGAAGTTTAATGAATTCACTTATTCGTTTTAACATACAATACACTTTAACATAATTATTTTATTTGCAATAACTTCCGGACGGAACAAATTCTCAAGAATTAGAACGGTAACTGTACTGAAAAACTGTATACTTCAAGGTTGCTTAACAAATCCTTAATCGATAATACGGAATTATACTTAATTTTCCGATACGACAAGACCAGGGTTGGCAAAAACCCGGGTTTTTCATGACAAACCCAACCCATCGGTTTTTTCCGGGATTTTTTCCAATTTTTGTGAATGGAAGAAATCAGCTGTCTTTTTCCGGTTTTTTCCACCGGATTTTTCCGGTTTTTTCCAGTAAAACATCTTTTATGCCAATAATTATGATACAATTTTGTGTTAGAAAAATAAGCAGTTTTCTACGCTACAGTTTTTATTTTACCTTTTTTTTTTTTTTACTAAAACTATGCTCCCGAAAATCCAGAAAAGGAAAAGTGAAATTTTCTAGACTTAAATATCAAGATTAACGCAGACAATCTATTTGAATTTTCCATATACAGAAAACCAACACAAACAGACATAACAATACCAAATGAATCTTGTCACCATAATACACATAAAATAGCAGCCTACAGATCATTAGTACACAGAGCTTTAACTATTCCACTAACAAAATCAGATTTTAGCAAAGAGATATCAACCATTAAACAACTAGCACATGCAAATCATTATAATTCGAACATGATTGACACTTTAATTAAACAAAAAGATTATAGGTTAACTATCAAAAGAATATATCCCATTGACAATCAAACAGAAGACACAAATTACATATCTATACCATATTTTGGCAAAATATCAGAAACAATTGCACATATACTAAGTAAAACCAACAATTATAAAATAACATTTAAAACCAACACTAACACTTTTTCATTTTTATTTAATGCTAAAGTCAGAACACATGATATCATGAAATCGGGCATTTACCGTTTAAATTGTTCTTTTTGTAGTTTGGTATATATTGGACAAACACTTCGAAATTTTGACATAAGATATAAAGAACACGTACGTCATTACAAAAATAAACATCCTGAAAAATCGAATTACGCCAAACACCTTTTAGAACAAAATCACACAATGACTCCTCAAAATAATATTAAATTCCTACATTTTTGTAATAACAAACGCAAATTAAGACATTTTAGAAGCCTTTGAGATATACAAACACAAACTCAGGGTACCTTTAATGAATGAACAACTTGAGCTCAGTAATTCTCCGTCAGCATAGCTGTCGAAACAATATTGTCAGGTTGTATTTTAATAAAACTGTGAAACTTTTAATAATCTTTATTTATTTCATGATTATGGAGTTCCACAAAATAAGGCTGGAAACAATAAACAATGTAGGCATTTACAGCAATGCTGTTGATTTAAAAAAGCAGTTAGAAATCGTGGGAAATTCATTAGACAAAATGCAGGGAAATACATCTAATTTGTCAGATGCAGTCCATGCATGGTTAAAATTATTATCGTCTGATCATTTGGAAACATATAGAGACGCTATAAAAAAAGGTTTGACCAGGCAATAACTCCACATCATTTAATTTATATGGTCGATCCAAAATATTTTGGTTCGGATCTCAACTACAAGCAGGAAGATGAAGCTCAACAATGGCTGGAAATAAATCATCCAGAATTCATGGCAGATTTTTTAAGCTTCCGCATCAACGAAAAATACCCTAAGTCATTGTTTTCAAAAGAAGTCATAGACAATATGTCATCATGCAAATGGTGGCAATTAATAAAGGTCCAAACTGATAAATTGGCAACCCCTCCAAACAAAAAAATGTGTGATTTCTTTGCTAATTTGTTGAGTGTTCCTCCAAGTTCTGCTGACATTGAAGACACAAAAAGTTGAAATGCTGGTTAAAATCTACAGATTCCATAATCAGAAAAAATAATTGTGTCTATATATTCTATTATTTATTGTTCTTTTACGTAAATAAGTGTATTTTATTGTGTATGGTATATTTTATTCTGTAGGGTATATTTTATATGAAAAATTTTGTAAATCGGAAGAATACTACATTCCATTAAAATGGAAATATTGTTTAAGTAGTATATAAGGTTAAAAGGCAATATCGTTTTTTGCATTTGTGTTCTCTTAAATATAATTATTTTTCAAACTGATTTTTTTTTTATTTAGTATATCTGTCAATATACATCATTAATCAATAAATTTCCATGAGTAATGCAACTCTGACTATCATGTTTTAGTTCTTTGCAAACACATAATACTTTTTTTAAATCAGAAACAATGTTGTACAAAAGTGGATTAGTTCTTAGGCTGAAAAGGTAAAAGTAAAAAAGAAAGAGTTATTTAAATGTGGGGAAAACTGACTGGATTAAACCAAAAAAAACCATTGGTTTAAATCGAAAAGAACCACTTGCCTTTTTTTAACTGGGAAAAACCAGAAAAAAACCACCGGTTTTTTCCGGGCCGGGGGAAATCATGCCAACTCTGGACAAGACGGTATTATTTTCTTCGTTAAACTAACAAAACTTTGCTAAACAATTCTTATATTGTGTCATTTTCCAAACAACGAAATCGGTGCCGTATAATACTAACTTAAATTGAGGCATAAACGATAATACGGACTATTTTGTCAAATTCACTAATTCCGAACTAGATATTTATTAATAAGGGCATACATTCATATTAACGACCCTCTTTAAATATCCCCGGGCGGCAAAGCGCCCGGAAGAGTCTCGTGACACCAGCCTTTTTGATGGTTCTCTTCGATCGTGTTGTTAAAAACTCTAAACTGAACTAAAATAAAAAGGATCTGAATTTTATACCTTGACAAATAAATTTAAGAGGGACATTTTAAATTAGCCAATAGTGAAACAACGCGACTTTAACAAACCAATCAAAGATTATTATTTAGAAACAAAGAATATTTGAAACAGAGACTGGAATCTTTTACAAATATAGGTTCCGGTTCCAGTTCCAGTTTTTGAAAATTCAAAATAAAGGTTTCGGTTCCTATTTCAATTTTAATTTTCTAAACATTAAGGTTCCGGTTCCAGGATTTTTTTAGGTTCCATAAGGGTTCCGGAAGCAAAAGTAGTGACGTCACATTTTATGTTGGTATATAGCTCCAAATATCTCCAAATAAATATGACCTTGATAACTGACAGTCGATGCATGTTAGGTTAAAGTATTGTTTATAATATAGGTGATGATTGATAAACATATTTGCTATTCGGTATTTCAACTCTTTTTACTCGGGAAACTCTAGTGCTATAGTTACAATTATTTACAACAATGGATACCATAGAAACTGAGCTCTTGGAGTAAACAGATGTGAAGTACCGAACGTGGTTAATATTGTAGATTCTTTTGCAAATGAAATTTGTTTGGAAATATTCAGGGCTACCAATATAAAAAGTGACGTAACACTTTTCTAGTCAATTCACACACTACTATTGGTCAATTAGTAGTGGAAGTGGATCTAGTATCAACATCAACTTAGTAAGAAATGGTTATGGTAGCGCTGTTGGGAGAATGTTGAACTACTTTTTTTATTTACCAGTAGAACCGAAATGTGGAACCGAAAAATAACGGTTCCTTCGAAAATTTATAACGGTTCGGGTTATCATCTTAACATTAACACGGATTTTAGTAAGGGTTCCGATTCCGGTTTCGGTTTCATAAAAGTAATCGGTTCCGGTTCCGATTCCGGTTCTTTTGGGTTCCTGTTCCAGTCCCTGATTTGAAATGAAGGGACCCCGTAATTGAGGTCTGCAATATTGGCAGTAATTTAATACGCTGGGATCGAGAGTTTATTTATCCAAAAACCTACTAAAGAGCACGTACAGAGAAATCATAAAATAAGGCCAAATGGATTCTGTTAATGTTTTTCTTCTACGAAATATGATTATGAGCCTGGGAACGTCTTAAAATGATCGTTCACATCAACGAAAACTTTGCCGATTTTAAAATATTGTTTATAAATACACAGAGGTGACTCTTAATCCTTAAAAGAAGGCATTATTTAGCTTAACGTAATATTTGCAGTTTTGACGCATTCAAATTTGTTATACTGCACAGGATCGTACTGGGGTTCCTTTATTATTTATACATATAAAATGGTATTTATTAAATTGAAAAAAAATGTAACGTTACATGTTAAAAAATAATTAATAATATAAATGTTATCACTTCTTTAGGCACAGTTGTAAGCACAGTTAAGATATAATAATAAATGATTCCGCTTGGAGAGATTTAACATATTTTTAAGATAAATAGATTGATTATTGATCTATCGATATCAGATAACATCTTAAAACCTCTATAGGCCTTTGAGATTTCAATATTACACGTTTAAACACCAGTGTTCTAACAACAATGTTTCCCGACAAAAGTCGTACCAAATTGACCTGAATATTCGGAGTGTACTACTAAGCTTATAATTCCCCAGGCAGTTTTTGTCGAGTGGCCGTAATATCTGAGTTTTAGAGGGTGATGCCACTCCATCTGTAAAAAACAAGATTCGGCTAAACTGATCGCGTTAGACATCCAAATCCACAAGATATACATTTCAGCATCTTCAACTTCAAGCTTCAACTTGACGAAAAGCTACCAAATCTCTCTAAAACTCCTTCTCTTTTTTTGTGTAGTACCCTAAATCTTACAACATTATAAAACTCCGATACACAGAACAGCAGATAATCATCCCTGTCCAAATAAGTATCTAATCTGCTAAGTAGCAATAGGTGTATACATTTCTGCATATTGATTGTTATTCTGTATAAATTGTTTTTTGCGGTCGGTATCGCTTTCCATCAGCTCTTGGAATATTATTCTACATTCTCCAAAATTCCAAAACAACCTCCTTCTAGATGATTCTTCAAATACTCGACTAAATAACAATGAAAAACGGTATTTACATTTTAAGATTACAATTGACCAGGATTTTAAGATTACAATTTTAATTGTTGAGGCACCAGAGTAGGTAAACTGTTAAAAAGCTTTCTCCCCTACTTCAAAACACAAAATTCCCGTTTCTTTGTATTTTACTATTCTATGAATCGACAGTAACTACTAGGCTACAGCTCCCGCCCCCCGCGAATATACCCAAGATTATATCAAAATATAACAAATTATTAAGTATTCGCTAGAAAATGTATTGTTTCCTATAACTTATACGAAATGTTACCATATTCTACCTCCTTTCAATTGCTAAAACGTGACTTTTTTTTCTCTTAGAATTAAAATATCTTTTCCCTAGATACATGAAGAAAGGTAATAGTATACTTATTACATGTTGAGTTGGTAAAGGATATTTTTACAAGCCAAGCGATAATTGTTTGACCGAGACGGTACGTCGAGGTCAAACAATATCGTGAGGCTTACCATACGCATCAGCTGTTTACTTCTGGGAACGCGGTAGATGCCGTACCAGGCTTTGGGTCCATAAAATAAATCATTCCAATAAGTCGTCCACAACCAACATTTATATATACGAGGGGTGTCTGACAGAAAGTGAGCCTTGAACACGTGCAATTGTTTTATACAGACCGCTTGCGTTGTAGTGCATTCGTAGGAATCTCAGTATTAGGCTTGCTTCAAAGTTGAAACTTAATCACATTTTTCGTTTGTGAGTAAGCAACGTTATCACACTGTCGAGTCAAACCGTTTCAATGTGGAAATTGGAATACCGTACGATATCTTACTTAACTCACTAGTACCATAAATAACTATCATTACATACTACCTCATTAAAAAAAGAGAAAAGTGCAAAATATCTATGAAGAGTTGAATACAACCTATCCCGAGTCTGCACCGTCGTATGCAATCGTAAAAAGATGGACATGACTGTTTCAATATGGGCAAGAGTCTATTTTGAAGTATTGAAGATAGAGATCGCCCTGAACTAGTTTTCGCGGTAGTTACTAAAGGGAACATCAGAAAAATCGGAAAAATGGTGTTAGAGGATCGGCGTATTAGAATTCGTTAGATACCCGAGCAGTTGAACGTGAGTAAAGGACGTGTTGGAGAGATTTTACACAACCATTTACATATGAACAAGGTAACCGCTCGCTGGGTTTCCAGAATCTTTAAATCATAGATTTACCAGTTCGGTCCGGAGTCAAAGCAGGAGTCTATGCAGTGGCAAAAAAAAGGACGACTTTTGTTTAAAAGTTTTTGTTTTGTTCCAGCAAGTACTTTTTCTTTTTATTTGGTTTTTAATATAGACATAATAAACACTTGTATCAAAATGTGAATTTTTATACGTATTTGTAATTTAACAAGCTTTATGGTTGGTCCCCTTCAAACCAAATTCCTGGTTAATATACTTTGTCCCTCAATCTTTATTTGTTTCATGTTTGGGTTTCACTTTCAGTCCAGAACTTTTCGACTTCTAAATGGTATTTAATGGAATGATGACTTATTACAGCAAAAGTGTGACCATTCACAGTAAGATGTCACTTGTGTGCTAAATTTAAACGGCAAATTCACATATAATTAATTACATGTATTTAAATAGTGGTTGTATGCAGTATTTTCTACAGGGTGTCTAAAAATTGACGCTCGTGCGTTTGGGATATGGTTCAGGGGGCAATAACAAATCGAAGATTAAGAGTGAGAAATTTGCCGATTTTCCTTGGTTATCGAGTTAGTGGAAAATAAACAAAAATTTAACATTCCATCCTAAAAACTTATTAATAACGAATAATTACTAGTAAAGAAATAGTAGATTGTTCTACAAGTAAAGAAAAGTGATAGTTTTCCAGTGAGTGTAAATGTTTAATTCATGAGCGAGCGAAGCGAGCGAATGGATTAAAATTTACACGAACATGGAAAACTCACTTTTCTTTAAGTGTAGAACATGCTACTTTTTCGTATTTGGAATGAGACATACTAAAATCTAGGAAAAAATTACGTCAAAGTTTGGCAGAAGAGTGGAGAAAAGTTGTTGCTAACGAGAAAAGACGCACATTTCTTTACGATTTTGACTGAGAGTGAAGAAAAGTGTTGCTAACGAACAAACACTCACATTTCTTTACGATTTTGGGTTGAACAATGTACCACATTTCTATTCCAAATACGAAAAACTTTTTTACATGTGTTCGCAAAAGTTCACGCGTATCACCTCCCGCTTCAAAGCAAACTCTCGCACTGATCTATCCTTGAAGTACAAACTCTCAGTAAAAGGTCTTCGTCTATGAATGTAACAGCAGCATTAATACAAGCTACATCTTCTGGATTTAAAATAGGTTCGCGGTAAATTTTTTTTAAAAGCCCCAGAAAAGCAAATCCGACGGATTTAGGGCCGGAGATCTAGATGAAGGTCATGGTATTGGTCCACCTCTTCCAATTCATCTCGCAGGTAAATTTAGGTGAGGAAATGGGATTCCATAATGTGCGGGTGCACAGTCGTGTTGAAACCAATTTTATTTTTAGATTTTTTTTTCTTTGGTTCTTTAGTTCATAGGTGAATAATAAGTTTTTTGTATTAAACGACGTTTCGAAGGAGGGTTTCCTTCTTTATCAAGTTTATTTTCATCGTAGATGGCTAATTATTATGATATGTTATTATTTGTATTGATTTATTTAATTAACATGTTGAAACAAGTTGGTTTGTTTTGTCATTTTGACAAAATGAATTGAATTGAAAATGACAAAACAAACCAACTTGTTTCAACAAATAAACAACATGTTAATTAAATAAATCAATACAAATAATAACATATCATAATAATTAGCCGTCTACGATGAAAATAAACTTGATAAAGAAGGAAACCCTCCTTCGAAACGTCGTTTAATACAAAAAACTTATTTATTATTCACCTATAAACTAAAGAACCAAAGAAAAAAAAAATCTAAAAATAAAATCCACATAGTTCAAGAAAAAACAACAAAAGTTGAAACCAATAATTTAATCTAGCTGCTAATGGAACTACACATCGAGTAGAGGCAGTGGTAAATTTTTATTTAAAAATTGAAGAGGCAACGCTGAATTAAGTCGGTCAGGTAAAATGTGTGAACCAATTAAATTATATTGACCGTCGTCTTTGATAAGACTTTTTGCGTATTAAGTGAGGGTTTTCATCTCTCCGTTCAAGGAGGTTATGAGTATTTATGATACCCGTTTCAGTAAATGTAGATTCATCACTCCACAGAGCTTTTCACTGAAATGTGGGTCATTGTTTATCATCCTTGAACTCCAAACTTGAACTTTTCTAGGCCTAAATGGATACAATCCATTTCCCCTTAATACTCTGTAAACTGTATCTTTATGGAAATGAGTTTGGGTCGATGTAATTCAAACACTTGTAGATGGTCAGCAAAAGTGGTACTTTTAAATTCAATGTTTTTCCCGCTTTTCCAGGTCGTAAAATATTATTTTTCCGTTTTTCCTTCAATATTTTACGCATATCCACATTAAATGGTATAGATTTATTTAGAGGGCACGCCCAAAAGGTGCCGCCAATCGACAGGGCTTGAAGAGGGGAATCGAACGGTGCCGTTGCCAAAGTGCAGGCACGCCCCCTTAAAACATTACGCCACCTTTTGTGCCTCATCAAGTTTGTGGGAAAATCTTTGTTTCATTGAAGTTCAATGGCGCAATAAATTTAATGATGTTTCACACCTAAGCTGACCTAATATATTCTGACCTAACCTAACCTATCCTAAAACAACCTAACCTAACCTAACCTAACGCCATATTGAATATATTTATACGAAGATACAGAAATTTTTCGAAAATCAAAATCAGTTAGGGCACGCGCATAAAAGGGTGGTTTAGGCACCTGAGCATCAACTTAAACTCGCAAAAAAACACATTGATTTCGAAAATCAAAATACTATTGATTTTCAATGAAAAAAGGTCTCTCCCATAGACTTAACATAGGTAGTAGAAAGGGGCGTAACTTTTGAATGGGGCATTTCACATGAAGCGAAACGCGAAAAGAAATTCCCGACTTTGATCGCTAATTCAAGGTTTTTCCCTGTAGTGCAAATTCCTGTTTTTCCCCGGTTTTCGAGGTTTCCAGGTTCGCTGGACACCCTGTTCTTATTTCTACATCAAGATGCAGACGTTTGGAAACTTTTCCGTATAAACCCTAGCCGCACCGGTGGTATTGTCGTTACTCGGACCTAATATGTTCAACATATCAACATAATCTCAACTACAGTAATTAGTGAGGTGGCTTAGAGCTGTATTTTAAGATTACCGTTACCTGGCGGATAAAAGCACCAAATTTGGTATGAAGGTACCTTAGGGTATACTAATAAATGTTAGCTTAGGAGCCCTCTGGAATTTCTAGAAATTTTCATGTACAGCACTAAAATCCAAAATGGCAGACAAATACGACAAAATATCACTTTTAACACAATCAATAATACTTACTGTTAATTTTGAATTACAGCTTTTAGCCAACTAAGTACACTACACACCTATCTTAGGGTATTCTATATACATACAATACAATAAAACATACCCATATCATTTATTAAAGTAATGTATGTCCAAATATAACGTTCATAAGAGTTCCCAGTAACAAAAAATATTTATAGTTATTCATTCAATGGAATTCAGTATGCAACAGTTATAATAAATTACACTTGCAAATTGGTGAGCAGTCCAGATTGGCTTTCCCACATTTGTAGTTTTTGCAGTCTCCTTTGTAGGAACATTTAATGAATTCCCTGCATGATTGGAAAACCTCTGGAATTGTCATTCAAACTGGTACCTATGACTCTGAAACCTTATTCCAAGCAAAATCCTGTTGAGAAGGAACACTTGCTGTGGCTGCTGGTCGTCCAGATACCTGCTTGATAAACTGCCCTTTGGATATGTTGAAGAAGCATCCTCAGTCGGTGGAAGTTTGTCCATTGCTCGATTCTTCCGACAGAAAAGCTCCTTTCTTTTCTGGTTGATACTGCTGAAAGGAGTGGTTTTATCATATAGAACAACAGTCGTTCCAGCTTCTTGAAGTGTTCAGAGTCGGTAATTAGAATTTAGTCTGTGAGAAACACTGCATAAACAAAAATGAAATTCAAGATGGCCAACATCTGCAATACATCACAAATTCCACTTTTATGGCTTTTGCAGTAGTGGTGTCTCGAAAAGAAAGACTCGCATGTGATAGTTTGTCATATTTGCCGGCCATTTTGGATTTTAGTGCTGTACATGAATTTTTTTAGAAATTTCAGAGGGCTGCTAGGCTAACATTTATTAGTATATCCTAATGTACCTTCATACCAAATTTGGTGCTTTTATCAGTTAGGTAACGGTAATTTCACTAAGCCACCTGACTTTTAAATGTCTTTCTATTTAAAAAAAAACATGAAGAATTGACAATTAACTGAATTTTCAAAAATGACTTTGTTTAACAGCCATAGCAACATAAATTATCTTTCACAAAAAATTTGGCCTACCTTGCGATAATAGCTATTTATGTAACAAGTACATAATGTAAGACTTTATAGACAAGCCAAGTTTATGGCCGAGCGAGCAAGGCCTATAAAAAGGGGAGTCTATAAGGTCCGATTATGTAAGAGTTGCATACAAAGCTTTATGTTCGATTCCTAAAATTGGCTAATTATCAAACAAAAATCTATATATATAAAAGGGAAAGATTGTCTGTATTTATGTATGTATGCGATTTTCTCCGCAACCACTGGACCGATTTGGATGAAATTGGTATCATTGGAAAGGTCTTGGCCCAGAATAGAAAATAAGACCAAATTGGACTCTGATCGGCCATCGTGGTCCGAAATAACAGCGAAAAACCAATATATGGAAGTTAAAAATGGGTACTGAGATTGATGTGACAAGAAAATATATATAGATCTCGCACAGCAAGCTAGCTGCTGCCGCGAGCGGAAAGTAAAAACATGTAATTTCAATAAAGCGCAGCAGAGCGCGCCGGGTATTTGCTAGTCAGTTTATAAATTTGACATCTATTCTTGACAGAAGAAAATTTGACATGTAATATACAGTTGCCATACTTTATTTTACTACTATATACTTTATTTTACTACTACCACTTTATTTTATGAGTACAATAATAAGCCAATTTACTGCCGCAAAACAATACAATAAACAGTACTTTATAATGCAATCGGACATAAAACATATTATTTACATTTTTAAAAATAACTTTATAACCTAGAAAAATCGACAAATTTTTCACTCTTAATTGTCGATTTGTTTTTGCCTCCTGAATCATATCCCAAACGGTCGTCAATTTTTGAGACACCCTGTATATACATATATATCAACTAAACTTTAATAAGTAGTTGAAGAAAAACTAAAATTTGTGTACAGGCATAGTAGGAAAATATATTTAAGTATTGTCTAATAACTAACGCCGTAACAAAAGCTGCCTCTACCAAATCCATTTTGAGACTGGACAGTATGGATGACCCGACAAGTCGTATATACATGCTTAACACGGGCAAAAACCAGTTAGTTTAACAGCACTTACAAATAAAAGTTATGTAGCCTACTGCTTATCCACACTAATGATTTGTCATATGTTAAGGATATGTTGTAGCTTTATTGACGGCCGGATGTGTTATTTAACACCATATCCAATTCACCCACTCATCCTGGACTACGTGATGTGGTGTACTTTCGATTAGATATATAGAACCAATATATAACAAAAGATATATAAAACGCGTCCAGTGTGAATATATCGGTATGAGAAATGTAGAAAATACAATATCTTTCAATGTATCGCTATCATCCCTTTATTTATTTAAAACTAAATAATGGAAAATAAAACAAACAAAAATGTAAAATAATGAAAAGCTTTTATTCGTTAATAAAATTAACAACTCAAAATCAAAACAGAATTATCAGAATAGTCAATACGTACCCGATTTTTTAAAAACTCCTGCAGTTCAATTAGATTTAAATTCAATACCTCCTTCCCTTCACAGATGTCATTCAGATGATTAATAATCCAATTTTCAACTATGCTACATAAATGTTTCAGTTTGAATCTCTGCGATAAATAATATGTAAATAAACAATTATCTATATTTAAATTAGCACCTAGAAATTCTATACAATATTCTATAACTTTTGTTATAATAAAATGATCAGCTAATCTTAAAAGTTCTTCAACATTTGAAAGTTCTATGGTAATTTGTCCTGTGTACATGTAATTTACTATCGCATTAAATATTTCGCTATCTAAGCACGTTATAGTGAGATGCTCTCTAATTATTGTATGGTGTTTTAATATCGAATTAAAATATGGAGAACTACAAGCTAATACGTTACGGTGTGCTCTGACTATTTTATTATTTACATAAAGTGTAATATCACAAAATCGACTAGATTTTTTTTGCTCATATAATTTTCTAAAAAGAGCTGATGACAGTTCATCGCAGATAAAAGTCATTCTATGTATTTCAGCCATTCTTGCACTAAAATAAAAATGTAGTAATAGAGATTTTATGTTTTCATTAAAGGTAATTAAAACCTGGGTTGCAATTTGTTTTATTGCAAACCAAATAAAAACTAAGAAATTTTTAGATTATATAGACTCTACCTTATTTAATGCACTGTAAATTGTTTTAACTATAATTCAACATTTTAATAAAATCTTCTAATTTATATTCTGCCTTTTATTGCACACATTTTAGTAATGACAAGCACTTGACATTTCTTTAAACGTCAATGCGAATAATCCAAACATACAAGGACACCAACATAATAAAGGAGAACACACCAGATTTAAAGATTAGTTTTATACTAAAAACCCTATACAAATATTATTATTGTTTGTAATATTGTTTATAAATACAATAATTATTACTATTAATAAGCGTTTTTTACGGTTTATTCTCTTGTCTGTTTCTTATTACGTGTAATATAAAAATTTTAAATTAAAGTACATCTTCGATCCTTATTCCTTACTTCCATGAAGTGTAAATAGCGGTTCTCAACATTGGAACATAATGGGTGCGTCCAAGGTGTAATGAAAATTTCCTTGTGTTATTTTTTTATGATTTTTTTCTACTTTTTCGATTGTTCAATAACGCTAGAAAAAAAAGGTTGTGTGCAATTCGTGCTCGAAATGATTTTGGTGGTCTCGAATGAGAGTTTGGCTCAGCTACGCCCGTCAAAAGACTTTCATTTTGTTCACCAAAGTACTGATCACAAATATAACTATTAATTTGATTTATTTTCAAAGATCATTATAACAAAGGACTAAAGGTCTCCGCTCACTAGACCTGACCTTTACAGGGCCGACATCGAAGCAGCACATGCAGAAAAATATTCTTGGTATAGACTTAAATTAGGTAACGCTCACAAGAACGTATGGTGGCCGAACCGGACCGGAGCGTTGCATGCACGGCCCGTCACGGAATTCCCAGGGAGAATGTTTTGTCGGTGGTGAAACGTTTCGCGACGGGCACGTAATTATTTTAAATCGGAATTTTTTATTTTAAAGAAAATATTTTAATGTGTTGAAAGTAAAATAATTCAATATAAAAAGAAAAATTAAAAATAAATTTAGATGTAATTTCAGTCCATAAGGTTAAATATCTTACAACAAATAGAGCATTATAAGACAGAGAAACTACCCTATATTAATTCCTAATAAGGTTGCAAGTTTGCCGACTGCAAACCATATCGCAACCGGGTATTTAATGGGGAGCGACAGCGGCAATTAATACTGTTGCCCTACGTTCTCAATCCTATGTAGTGAGTGTTGACTATAACCGGTTTGTCGGATACGTGACTGCCGCGGTCCGGTCTCGGACCTGTAACGGTCAGGTCTAGTGAGTGGAGACCTTTATGGCTTTGTTGGCAAGGTATAAGTGTGCAGCGTATATAAAACATTGTTATCTTCAAAGATGTCGTCCATAGCAACTACCATTATCGACGCAAGACAACGTAGCCGTATTTCCGTTTTCTTTTCTTGTTTTTTATTTAAGCCTTGCTGTCGTAGATCATTATGAAACCAATAGTACATATATTTGTTAATATTTACGTTAATACTTACAAATTGTTATAGAACTAAATTCCGCTTGGTCTAAAAACTACATACACGTAGTATGACCTTCGGGCATATATTTCGTCTTGTTCTGATAACAATGTCATTAATTTGAACTCGATACAACTTATATTGTATGATATGTGGATATTTTGGGTGTGAAAATCAAGAAGTATGTTTGTAATAGATATATCTAACCTTAACAAAAGTAAATACGGAGTTTTATTATATTCTGTGGCTAAAGGTTTTTTAAAACTTTTATTTATTTAATATAATAAAACAAATTTATTTATTTCGTTTGCAGTCGTAGAATATATTTTATTATTTTTAATGAAGAGAAAACTATCTCTTTTTACATTTACAATACAAATGTTATAATATTACTTTGTCAGTAATTATTTAAATGAGTTTAAGACGAGTTTAAATAATTAGATTTGAATTAACACACTTAACAGAACAATTTTAGAATTCACATTTAAATGACATTAAGCAAAACAATTAATTTAAAACTCGAATGAGCCTTTATGTTTTACTAGCAGGACAATTTTAAAGTCCACACCTAGTTTAATACTCACTCTGGATAAACACTTGTTGAAGAGACTTGTGAGTTGAATAAAGATTAATAAAGACTGAAGACTTAAGATTAAAACAGAGGTATTTATACAATGTTACAATCTTATCTGCCTACACATTTCTCATGGTCATGAGAGAGTTGGTGCTAGAGCAGTTCTCATTAAGATAAGATAAGACTTTTCTTTAAAATGTAATTTGATATCGTGTGCTCACAATCTTAAGCAATTCTCATGTAACATGATCTTATCTATAGTGTGATGATAACGTACGTTACTCCTCCACCCTTAGTATTTTCAATGTTATTAAAATAATTTGAAAATAAAATTTGAAATAATATTTATATATTATAAAATTTTTCAAAGAAATCTAAATTGGTATTTCTTCGTTATTTTGGTTATTTATAAAATCATTATTTAGAAAATCTATAAATTTGATTTTGAAGGAGTTACGTTTACAAT
Source organism: Agrypnus murinus (assembly GCA_929113105.1). NCBI lineage: Eukaryota > Metazoa > Arthropoda > Insecta > Coleoptera > Elateridae > Agrypnus > Agrypnus murinus. The sequence goes on from OV816030.1 coordinate 34,667,353, forward strand.
AAATATACAATAATAAACTTATAACTATTACAATGATAAATATAATTATAATGATACTTAATAAGCTCAAATGATCGATGGTTGTAGTACTATTCATCTTTAGAAGATGATTTTGGTTTGCGATCTTCAGTTGATATTTGTTCAATTTCTGTGTATCGATTGTAGTTCAATCGATTTTAGTTATATTTACATGTTCGAATTGAAGGGTTGTTAATTTTGCAATATCTATGATATTAAATTTTATTACTTTATTAGAAATACTTTTGGCTGTAAATAATATGTTTTTATGATTGATCATGACAATACAGTCAGGACTAAGATGTATAAGTTTTGAACCAACAAGTTCTTTTCGATACGTTTGATCTCTACATTTAATGTCTAAAATGGATCTGGAAGGGGAACTAATTAACCTGGTTACAGGATTAATTTGGGAAATCTTTATATCAATAAGTTCAAGTAGGTAAGGTACACAGGTTTGGTTATGATGAAAAGAAAGTAGTTGTGTCTCACAAAGTTTATTATTAGGGATTTCAAAGTAGTTTTTATGTTGACAAAAGTATAAATTGGGGGCGGTCGATTTACAATGATTGATCTCAATAGGAATGCTAGTTTGAGCATTATATAGTAAGGTGTTATAAGTCGGTATAATCATACGGCTTGGTTGCTGCTGGTAATGATTGGAAACGGTATTAATTGAATCAATTGATTATTTTCGATTTTAGAGATTAATGGAATCTCAAATATGAATTTGATTTTGTTGTCAATTTGGTAAGCTTTAGTAACGATAATTGTTTCATAGAAATGTAGGTATTTTGGGTCAGCAGGATGGGATGGTTAAAACGTCTTGATCTGTGAGATATGAAGAAATTTCATTTAAGTTTTGAATTATTTCGTCTATATTTGTTATTGTAACATCGCTGATTGTTGATGCGATAACACGGAAGAGGATGAGGAACATTGTTGTCCTGAAAAAGGTAACATTTCGTTACCATGTCTTTGAAGTGGTGGTCTACCATCAGGGGGTGTTAGTTCGTAAACGTCATGTTCTAAAATTTTTGAGATAATCTTGGATCCTTTTTATTTCTTAGATTGGTTTTTATAAATACTTTGCTATTTAAATTAAATTGTTTATTTGTTTTGGATTAGTTTAATTTGGAATTTCGATTTTCTTTAGTTTCCATCTGCGTTTTTTGTAGGGATTCATATAAATATTTCATTTTATTTTTATGTGTAGATAAGTAATCATGATAATATGTTCTGTTATAATCAAGGTCAAAGGGGTTTTTACTTTCAGTGTGTCCAAAAACGATTTCAAAAGGGGTTAAATGAAGATTTGAATGTATAGTATGATTGTATGCTAAAAGGCAGTATTGGATTTTTGGACGAGGAGGGTTGAAGAATACGAGGATGCGAAGCGTCCGAGTACTTCTTCAAGCCTCCGAGTCATGCAGAGACACTTTCATGACGAGTAATGTATTATTTTTTTTAAATCGGGATTTGTAGAAGCTTTACATCATAGAGAAAATTAGGTTTGCATAAATCATCACAGCTCTGCCAAACGTTGTCATGACAAGACAAGTAAACAAAGTGAAAAATTTGACGCCATTGTGTGTTTTGTGTTGTTGCTGCTTGTAATTTTCTATTTGGAAGCGATGTCGGAATACGAAGATTTTGATGATGAAGGTGATGTTCCGATATGCATAACCGAAGCTGCGACCGCCGCTGTGGCAAACTTATTACTAGAAAAGTCCAAGCACCGGTACGAAAAAGAGTACGATACATTCAAAAAGTGGTGTATCACTAAAAAAGTGAAGAAAACTAGTGAAGACGTCCTTCTAGCTTATATGGCAGAGGAAAATAAGAAATATAAATCGTCAACCCTATGGAGTGTATATTCCATGTTAAGATCCATGCTCCTAGTTAAAGAAAACGTGAATATTTCCAAGTTTTCCATTATTAATAAAGGGGTTAATTGGGATAGCCAGAATTTTAGTATAATTACCTAAAAGGCTGAAACTAACACTTAAACTAACTATCTTGGTGGTACTCGGTGGAACTTCTTTTATAAGACTCCGTAAAGTCCGAAATTTACCAAAATACAATGATAAAATTTACTTTCCGAAATTTTGTACATAATATAAACAAATGAATCAATATTATCATAACATCTTATAAAATAAGAGCACATATCGCGTCTTTTGTTTTTAATGTTAAGACAAAAACTTCGTCTCGTCTTTCTCGTGGCAACATTTCAATTAAATTATTAATAAATTTGTTGTCGGAGGTTTTAGATCTGAAGACTTTCTTATTACTTGAAATATACCCATCATACATAAAAAGATAGCAGAAACAATCTAATGTACAATATATTCTAAATGAAAATAATAAATCTTCAAGAATTTGTACCCTTTCATTTTTTCATATTAATACAAATGATTTAATGAAATAAAAAATTATTTTCAAATGACGACGGTCCGCATAATAAACATTAGGCTTTTTCAAATCAAAAATTTATTAATAGTTTTTTTTTAAATCCCTTTTTATTTGCAATTTGTACAAGTACATTTGGCAAATTGTATGATTATATATATACAAATGACGTGTAGGAGAATGCTCAGTAGCAGACTTCTGTAACAAAAAGCATAAGAGCTACTTTTGATTTTGGGATTAAGTCTTACAAACTAAAGCTTAGAACTAATACTTAACTAAGCTAAATACTAAAACATTCAAAATCTGGCTATTAGATCATGTGGCACGAATCTTTTTAAACGTTTATTGTGATTAGGTTGGTTCATTAGGTTTACCACTAATTGGTTAGGATGAGCACTGAGTCGGAGACTATATTGCGAGCTGCAGCGGCGTATCTCTTCCTTGACGGTTGGGATCTGGAGATCCCTTCTGATGACAGCATTGGGCACGAACCATTGTGCGTCCGTTATCATGCGCAGTACCTTTGACGAAATCGACGTAATTTGACGTACCCTTGAAATCGCTCCAGTATTTCTATGTTTGAATTGGATGCAGTGCCCCACAGTTGTAATCCGTATGTCCAGATTGGTTTTAAGATTACTTTATACACCAATAGTTTATTTTCTAGGCTAAGTTTAGATTTCCTTCTCAGCAGCCAATACATCTTGGAGACTGTCATTCCTAGTTGTTTTCTTTTAGTAAATATGTGTTTGCGCCAGGTAAGTCTCTGTCAAGATGCATCCCCAGGTATTTTACTTCATCATGGTGTGCTAGTTGATTATTGTTTAGATATACTGGCGGGCAGTCTTCTCTACGCATGGAAAAGGTAATAGGAACAGACTTACTTTCATTAGCCTTTATCCTCCATTTCAGTAACCAGTGTTCTATAGAAGTTAGGTGTGCCTGCAGTTTCTGTGAAGCAATGATGGGATCGTTGTCCGAAGCTAGGATTGCGGTGTCATCTGCAAAGGTTGCTATGAGGACTTCAGGCTGAGTAGGTAATTCTGCGGTATATATCAAGTACAGCAGTGGACCAAGCACACTGCCTTGGGGTACCCCAGCTTTAACTGGACAGAGTTCGGAATATTCAGTCTCAATTTTCACCAGAAAGTTCCTCTCATGGAGGTAGGATTTTAGGATAAGGAAATAGTTTAATGGAAGGAGGATACGTAACTTATACAGTAAACCTGTAAACCACACCTTATCAAAAGCCTGGGTAATGTCCAGGAATGCGGCTGAGCAATACTGCTTGTCTTCAAGAGTTGCGTTGATTTTTTCCACAACTCTGTGGATCTGTTCTACTGTTGAATGCATTTTTCTGAAGCCGAACTGGTGAGCTGGTATGGTGTCTGTATTCTCGAGTACTAACAAAAGTCTTTTAAGTATAAGTTTTTCGAGCACCTTGGATACTATAGGTAAAAGACTTATTGGCCTATATGACTTTAGTTCGTCAGGAGGTTTGCCTGGTTTTGGGAAAAGGATGATCTGAGCCACTTTCCACTGCGCCGGGAAGTATCCAATGTGCAAAACTGCGTTAAACAGTTGAGTAAGGTACCGTATACCAATGTTAGGCAATTCCTTTAGTATTTTTGCGGTGATCAAATCATAGCCAGGAGCTTTTTTGGGATTTAGGGAGCTTATGACTTCTTGAATTTCCAAAGGTTTAAATCGCTCCACTGGTGGTTCAAGCTGATAAGGAGCTTTCAGAGTTTCTACAATAGCATTATCATTCTGTGGTTCATGTGTAAGATGCGGCTGAAACACTTCCATTAGATGATCAGCGAATGCGCGGGCTCTTTCGGCATTACTTCTTGCCCAGGTACCTGTGAGTGTCCTGACGGGTGGGCTGGCTCTTTGGTATTGTTTTATCTTGTTTGTTGCCCTCCAGAGTGAGTAGTCTGTTGTTTCTGTGGGGGTGAGGCCGTTGAGAAATGTTTCAATACACGCATTTTTGTTATTATTAAGAAGTTCCAATAATTCCAGTGTAGCGGCATTGAGTAGTCGTTTATTTTCCGGGGTTCGGAGTCTTTGCCATTGTTTACGCAATTTGCGTTTTTCTTTAATTTTATTTTTGATTTGTATTGGGCAATGATAATCTACGTTGGGTGTACTAGTTTCTGGGGTAGCAACCCAGCCAGCATGTTGTATTATGTCATTGAAGTATTTGACTGCCGCTTCAATATCTTCTACAGTTTTAAGTGGGACTTGTAGGGTTAGGTTCACGTTTATTAGGCATCTAAATTCATCTCAGTTTGTATGTTTACTGCCTAAATGAGGTTCTTTCGATTTTAACATTGTTGTAGCGCTTAATGTGACTAAGACTGGAGAGTGGTCTGTGGACAGCTCGAAGCATGATTTGGCTATGGCAAAGTCATGGGAGATACCTTTTGTGATGCAGTAGTCAACCAGGTCAGGCTGTTTGTTTCTGTCGGTTGGCCAGTACGTAGGTTCTCCTGTTGTTAAGAATTTTAAATTGTTCTTTTCTAGAGTTTTATATAACTGCCGACCTTTCGGTGTTATAAGCCTGGATCCCCATATCGTATGTTTGGCGTTATAATCGCCGCCCGCTATAAACCTTCGTCCTAAAGTGTTGAAGAAATTTTCGTATTACTCTTGTTTTACTGTGTGTCTAGGTGGAAAGTAAACGGCTGATATCGTTAGAGGGCGTAATGTATCCTCTATAGAAACACTGGCAGCCTGAAGGAATTCTTGCCTATATCCAGCTATTTGATAATGTTTAATTGTGTTTTTTATTATAACAGCTGCACCGCCACGGGCAGTTCCAGCTGGATGGTTAGTGTAGTAGACTGTGTACTTAGGAATTTTTATATAGCTTCTTTTAGTGAGATGCGTTTCAGATATCAACATGATATCAATGTTGTGGTTGCTAATGAACAATTTCAATTCTTCGGAATGTTGTGACAGGCCATTGGCATTCCATAAAGCTATTTGGAGAAACTTATCCATTACTTAAGTTTAGAAAGAACTGCTGTTAGAAGATTTAACATAGTACCTATTTGTTCGAATAGTCCTTTCATCATATTCTTTAGGTCTTCCATATTATTGGATGGTTGGCATGATTGATTTGGGATGAGTGTTTGCCCATTGTTGCATAAATGATGGTTTTGTCCATTAGTTGCCTGGGCGAAAGTCATTCCAGGTTGAATTTGTTTAAATCGATTGATCTGTTCGGGTGGCGTATAAAGTTTGGGTCTGAGCGATGGGAATTGTTTCTTTTGTAGCTCTTTATAGATGGTGCACCCCTTGTAGTTTGCGGGGTGGTTACCTCCGCATAGGACACATCTGACATTACTCGATTTTTCTTTTCTTTGACATTCTGCTGTAGAATGATCACCTGCACATTTAACGCATCTCGGTCTTTGATGACAAAAACTTTTGGTGTGCCCATATCTTTGACATCTTGCACACTGGGCAATTTCCCTTTTGTACCTAGGCGGTTCGAATTTAATTTTGGATTGCTGTAAGGATTCTATATTAAAGATTTCCTTATTGTTGGAAGCAGGTTTCAATTCCACAAAAAACATTGGAAGCGGTAATTTGGTCCTAAATTGTTTAATATTCCAGATGTTAGTGACCTTATGACCTAGTTTTTCAATTTCAACTTTTATGTCCTCACTATTCATAGAGTGATGCATATTTTTTAGTACCACTTTGTAACTTCTCTCTTCTTTTAGTTTGTATGTATGGAATTCAGTTTGTTTTTCTGTTAAAGCTTTTGTGATAATTCCATAATGTTCAGCGGTTTTTGGTTGAACTTTGACCTGGTTATCTGTGAGAGCCTTTATATCATATTGCTGTTTGCTAATTTGATCCAGGAGATTTATGAGTGGAGTAATGTTATTGACTCCAGATACGAATATTGGAGGAGGTTTAGGTGTTTTTTCAGGAGTTACATCTTCTTGTTGTTCATCAGATTTGTTCAAGTAATGCATAGCGATTGGAGGTTGATGGTGCACTGAGCCAATAATTGTTTTTTTTGAGGGTTTCGAATTTAATTCAGTATTATCTTGAGGGTTTCTTCCTCTTTTGTGTGTAACTTGTTTCCAGTTAATTTCAGTATCCATTAAAGGAGGGAAAGAAGTGTTTTGATTGAATTGTTGGGAATGTTGATAAGGTTGGGAGTAAATATTTTGTTGTAATTGTGGAAAGGAATTACCTGGTATTTGTTGAAACTGTGAACTAATCATCTGGAACTGGTCTGGCGTCAGCATTGGCGTTGATATCAGTTGAGGTGAAAGCTGTGAGGGTTGAATTACCCCAAAGGGTTGAGGGAAGGCCATTACGGCCTTCGCACTTGAAGTCAAACGTATAAGTTAATATAGTGAAATAAAATAGCTATTGTTATTAAATGTATGAATTTAATGTTACGGCGATTAGGCACAAGTGAACCCGAGATAAAAGGTCACTTTATATCTTAGCCCGCAAGTGAACGTTATTAATAGTAAAAACATTTTTATAATTGCCTGTAATACAAACAGATGTAAGATTAAATAAGTGAAAGCATTGAAATTCAATAAGCCTTAACAATAATAAATAAATTAAGCTTCATTCATTTTTTTAAAACCCTATTTGTTCTTTATAAAACAATGATTAGGTGATGAGATGAGGTGAGGTGATGATGAGGTGAAACGTCGTCGCTTGATTTTTTTTTACTTATTATGTATTAATATAAAAAATAAAAGGCTGCAATTCTTGGAAGATTTATTATTTTCGTTTAGAATATATTTTATTTCTACAACCTAATTACAAATAATCAGATGTATAATAATCTAAAGTACTATTTTATTGATTTAAGTGTCATAACCTTTTTGTGTCTAAAGAGAGTGTTATTCAAATAATCCATCAAAATCCTAGAGTTGAACACTGATCTGAGTGTTAACACCCAACTTCAGTTTGATCCACAATGGTGAAATGCTATGCAGGTGTTAACACTGGGATTAAACCTGGTGTCAGTGCCAATCCACGTTGATGAAATTGGGCATGAATGTTACCAGATTTGACATTCCGTCTTACAATAAATCTTAGGTTTAATAATAACCATTGACAAAAATATTCTCAACTCAACCTTAATTTGATAATGGACAATCATGTTCTGTAAAAACGATCACATCAATATAACATATACCTACGTAATTGTATTTTTTAAATAACTTTTTATTAAATTTCCACAACAGCATGCATGTAGTAATTTTTGCTTTATAAAAGTTTGTGTCAGGTTTTGCTCTACGATGTCGAATTTGAAATAGAGGGGCTATAAATTTTGTAACTGTACAATGCCATCTATATTTATTGTATCCAAATAGTATCGAATATTAAAATGAGACAGACTGTAATTACTCAAAATTGTAATTTTTCAGGATGGCATTTCAAGTGTTAAACAAGTTAAGAACTTCTGGTATAAGGATCGAAAATAGTTTTAAAACAAGGTTTACATTCGATGATTTGATGACGTAAAATGTTACTATTCATAAGTGTGGGCGAGACAAGTGGGTTTTGTAGCAAGGGTTTTCTGTGATTTATTTTAGGAAAATATTAATAAAAATTACTCGAAAATGTCTCACCAAACAGGAATTCAAGGTAAATTCTATTTTTTTGACCACTAGAATTAAACATTCGTGTACCTAATTTTATAATTTGTAGCTAATGATGAACTTAAAAAGTTCTTTGGAAAATGCAGAGATGGAAAAACAAGAGCAATTAAAGTCTGCATTAAAAATGGTAAAAGTGAACCTCCTACAAATGATTAATTACTAAAGGAAAAAAATATTTGCTTGATTTTAGAACAGCTTGCATTATCCAAAGCAGTAGACGAATTAAATGATAATAGTTGGGATAAGAATTATGATAAATTAATCAAGCCATTGCTCGAAGAGAATCAACCTTGTTATATTTTATATAGGCTGGACACGAAGAACGAAATGGGATTTGAATGGTTGTTTATTAGTTGGTCACCTGACACTTCTCCAGTTAGAGAAAAAATGTTATATGCATCTACTAAATCTACTTTAAAACAAGAGTTTGGTACAGCACAAATCAGAGAAGAAGTTCATGGAACAATTATGGTATGTCAACAATGAAAATAATTTAAATTTCAAATAAAGATTGTTGTAACTGCAGTAAGTCTTAAATGTGCCTTAAATTTGTATTTAGTTTTGTTTTCATAACCTAAAATGAAAAAAGTGACAGTTAACTAACCTAAACATGGAAATTCTGACAGTTATTCTAACCCGATAATTACAGATTTTTCAGGTGGTATTTTTGTAATTTTACTTATAATTAATTTATATCAATTTTAGTCGGATGTCACATTAGAAGGCTATAATAAATACAAAAAGGCAGCCATAACTCCAGCTCCTTTAACCACAAGGGAAGAAGAAATGCAAGAATTGAAAAGAAATGAATTACACACAGATTATGGAATTGATAGTAAGCATCAAACTTTGAGTGGAGTATTTTTCCCAATTACAGAATCAGCCAAACAAGCCATTTTAGATATGGCAAGTGGTTCATATGATTATTTACAATTTAGAATAGGTAACATTTTTGAAATACATATAACTATGTCATCATACATATACACAATCAATATTTTTAGATATTGAAGAAGAAAGGATTCATTTAGTCACTGCTGAAAATCTAAGTATTGAAAAATTGCCTTCTAAAGTACCAGATGCATCAGCTCGGTATCATTTGTATAAGTTTAAACATACACATGAGGGTGACTACATGGAAAACATAGGTAAAACGCTTAAATATAGTAAACTTAAAATTCCTAATACCTCCACTTTCAGTATTTATTTATTCAATGCCGGGATACAGTTGCTCAATAAAAGAAAGAATGTTATATTCTAGTTGTAACAATCCTCTTACAGAAATAATCAGTAGTTTAGGCCTCGAAATAGTTAAAAAGGTAATATATTAACACATTTTTATGCATTACCCTTTTATAATCTATAAATGCGATTCCAGTTACAAATTGATTCTGGTTCTGAATTAACGGAAGAGTTCCTACATGAAGAAATACATCCAACAAAGAATTTGCATCGTCCAAAATTTGCAAAGCCAAAAGGACCTCCTGGAAGAGGTCCTAAAAGAATGACAAAAGCACAGCCTAACTGATAAAAACACTTAACGTAATCCAGTATTCCACTTTAATCATATTTTGATGTTTATTTGTACACTTTTACTATTATTTAATTATAACATAGCTATCCGCTGCGCTCAAATTTAATAAAACAACAAGCTCTTGCCTAAGAATATGTTGAAATATTTTTGTAGGAAATATAATTTCCAAATATTTTGAAATAAATATTTTTTCTGGTGATTTTTTTTAATATTTGTGTTTTATATCAAATCTACCCAACTTAAAGCTAAGATCACACATGGCTACTTTTGCTGTGCAGTTTTACAGTCCGCAGTAGTTTCGCGTGGTGTTCACATATATCCTAAAAGTAGCACGCAGCATGCAAGTTTTTCTTCTGCAGCTGCCCTTTAAAACTGCAAGCCTAATAAAAGGCTGCAATAGTGTTCACATACAACATGCTTTTCCAGCATGCAGCCAACAGCTGCATTATAGGTGCAGTATTTTATTATTATATTTTATAATTCCTTGGTGTTTCATTCTGTGCACGTCAGTTTTTAACAAGTTTGAATTAATAATAAACATTAATTTGTGTGCAATATAGGTGTAATCTTAAAGACAAGACAAAGCTAGCTGCAACAGTTTATTGACTGTTTTCGGAAATGCATTAATACAGACTTAAAATTTCTTGCACAATCAGGGACATCTTTGTTAAGTTAAAAACAAATACTACTGCCATTTTTCTGAAAGAAAATGATCAGCTCTGTTGAACGAGGGTGTTTGTATTTTAAAATTTTGTTTAGTTTACTTTAAATAATTGAAAGTAAATCTGATGTTACGTTGCATTCTAACAAAATCAAAAATAAAGATACATTTTAATAAACGGAAAAAAAACAATTAGTTACGATCCCTACCCTTGACCAAAGAAAGTCAAATTTCTAAGAACTCGACTATTTAGGGTAGATGTTTTGTTTATCGGTCCAGAATTCAGTTTGTTTTAGAGTGCAACGTAGCAAGGTTAAGATAAGTGAATGTGTTAGCTTGTGACTTTATTCAGTGGCTTCCCAGGAAAGTGAGGCTTGAAAAAAAACTTCTTCTGCAAAACCCAATTTAATCTGTGGGCGGTGCAATGTGTAAATAATCCTAAAGGTGCACTAGATCCAATTTCAGGCAATTTAACTCTCTGGCCATAACGCTAGCATCATCGTAACATTGGGTAACTAATTTTTGTTTAAAATTAAAGGGTTATAAAACATTAGCTATTAGATCAAATAATGCATTTGCAGTTCTATCAGCACACATCAAAAAACCCAAAAAATCGATTCTTTAAATTTCCATTATTTACAAACCGGACAGTAATGGGGCATTGTGATTTTTCACTAAAATATGTGTCAATAGATGCTCTTAAATAATTATGATCACAATAAGAAATTAATTGATTTTGAATAGTTTTCGACTGTTTTTAACTTCAGCATGTTCCCTAATTTCTACATTGAGCTTAATCAAGCACTCAAATATTTATTTAAAATTCCCACCATTATCTAAAGTAGTCGATTCATCATAACCCCCAAAATGGCAATTTCTGACTGCCTAATTAAATTGCAACGTCAATTAAATAACACATAAGTTGCCGATTTCTTTTACATCCTCATTGTATAAAACTGTATTTAAATATGCGTGTTCTTTCAAGCTATAACTGTAGAAGCATTACGTTTAATACGCTTAAGACCTAGAAATGTTTTAATACGTTCTTTTAAATCGTTATATTTTTTTAAGCCTCTGGAAAATGTTTTTAATCAGCCACTTATGCATTGCATACCAAAAATTATGAAAAGCCCGATTTTATAATTTGTCAGTAGACATAACATCGATTTTTGGAGTCGGACCAAAATGTGTTGCTATTCTATTTCATTAAGTCTTAAAAATGGTGTTTCTAGTAAACACATCACGCGATCATATCGTTACATCTAAAACAAAAATTTCTTAATCAAAATCTCCGACTTTTTTCACTAATATACCTAAATGTTCCCGTGAGTGCCTTATAAAAGCACTTTATAGCACACAAGTTAATCACATTAAAATAAGATTTTGAAAAGTAAAACAAAACACAAAAGAAATCGACTTTGGTAGAATTCTGATGGAGGTTGCGATGATAAAATAACATAGTCTACGAATCTCGATCTTTCATTGACTCATGATGCTGTGAAATTTCAGCCTCAGTTCTGCCTATAGGAAGAGTATACGGATAACGAGCCAGCCAATGCATACAGATGAATGAAAAGCTTGAAATTTTGAGCCTTATCCATTCTGTTTATTGTGCTGCGTTGGGTATGCGCATATAATACATTTTTTACATTGGTTTCGTTTAGGTAAGGCTCAGCCTCGCCTACCTCACCCAGCGAACTTCGCCTAACTATTATCGTGTTTAAGAAATAAATTCGTGTATACTTACCTGTATGCAATGATTCTTTGTTAGCTTTGATTTACAATTGTGCATGACTTCTTAGTCAGTAGGGGCACGTTAACTGAATGATGCAGAGATTAATTAATAAGATGAATTATTGAATTTCATAAAGATGTGAATATTATAGCTTGGTCAGTTAGCGGGTCATTTATTTTGTGTGTCCGTGGGAGTGATGACCCACCGTCGGTAGGGATATGTTTACATATGACCTGTACGAATGGGTTCGAACTGACGGGTTAACGCTTTGCATTTACCTGGCCTTTGTTTTTAGGAATATTGTCGGCGAATGGTTAGCGTCTCATTTGCATATTTTGTTCTCTGTGCACAAAGTGATGGGGTAACGCTTTGCATTTATCTGGTCCTTGTTTTAAAGAACATTGACGGTGGATGGTTTTGTCTCATTCACATTTTGGTCCTTTGTGTAGGGAGGTTTTCTCATTAAACTCTATCAATTATTACAATATGTACTAATAAGGTATTATATTAATAATTTTATAAATTTTTATTATATTATTTAAGTTACATTGAAATAAAATAAACGTATAGTTATTTTCTTAACTACTAACCGGTATTCTCTGGCCCATCACATATGTTACTCCAAATGGCACAACCTTAAAAAAGTTTCCCCACCACTATACTAGAGCTTTATTCTGGGCGACCCACGTTCTCAAGGTACGAGCCGTCACTAAACTCAGGGTACCTTTAATAAATGAACCGATTGAGCTCAGTAATTCTCCATTACTGGAAGTGTTAGATATTTAATTCTGATTATTTTTATCTGGTTATCTATATTTTGTATTTACCTTAGCGATGTGTTTGTTTATATTCATATTGCCTTTGATAATAATGGTTTAGTTGTCGAAACAATTGTCAGGTTATCATTTAATATTGTGAAAATTTTTATTTCATATTTATATTTAACATTTTTTTAGTTTTGTTCATTGCATTTTCATTTTTTTTTCTAATTATGCAGCAATTATTACATAATCTATTTTTAAATCTTTAAAGATATTCTCAAATATTTTTAAATGTTCTTTTGTATAATCCAGTGAACTCTATACTATAGTTCTGTTTATTTCGTTGGTATAATTTATTTCATTTATAAGTTTATTTATTTATTCAATTTATTAGTTCATTTTGTAACGATAACCAGTATTAAACCACTATGTGAACTGTGCCACCCTGGGTGTCGCAAGCTCTAGCGATGCTAGTGAAATTATTGAAAACAAAGGTATTACTCTGTTATTATGAGCATGCAGACTATATAAACAGTGGAACATGGAATTTTCAGTTGTAGGAATAAAGTAGAGTAAGGACTGAACCGAAAAGTTTTGTCGTTTTTATTTCTAAAAAAAGTTACAAACTTGAAAATGAAGAAATACTTAGCTTACATTTTTGAAAATGTAATACATTGGTACACTTGTTAAAACAGAAAAATATCAGAGTTTACTGTCTCCAGTCTTACTTTGTGGAACTCCATAATCATGAAATATAATATAAATGAAATATAATATAATACAAAGATTAATTAAGGTTTCACAAGTTTTATTAGATTCTTAACCTGACAATATTGTTTTGACATTAAATGTCGTTATCAAAGGCAGATAAGAAGTAATTCGGGTGTATGAAGTGGATTTAAATCTTTGATCACAAGATTTACGTTATTTCTGGGGTACTATTCTATGGTTGGTCTTGCATAGTGGACAATCGCTAAGTCCAGCCAAAATAGCTTAAAACTTTGTTGTTTCTGTACAAGTGGCAGTAATCTCTTTATTTGTATATACATTTGTATATAAATGTGTTTATGCACAGATGCATTATAATTAGACTATTATTGATAGATCTATCTAAACATAACTGTCTCTTTATGCCCCAAGGGCCTCTTTATGATCCGACGGGCAATAATGAAACGTCAATTAAATGTCAGAGCTGTATTTGTAGAACTTGATTGGTTCTTAATATAATTTGTAAACTTATCACCAATGAAAATAAGCTGAAATTAAGTATTTTAGATAGTAACTATAGTAACGTACTTCGTATATATGCACATAAGTATACGTACAGTGGCTTGATGTAACCTACGTACTCATTTAATTATATTTTTTACACAATAGATTTGAGATAAAAACAATCTGTGCATAAAATAGTGTATGCATTTCGGGCATAACTTGCTTTTATGGCCCTACAGCCTTTTCCTAGCCCTCGGCTGACGCCGCGGGCTAGAAATAACGCTTCTGGCCATAAAAGCTTCTTTATGCCCTTAATACATAAATAACTATTATGATGCCTTTTGTAAAAAAATTGGCTGACTGCAGTCTACATTGACAAATTACTTGCCAGTCTTGTCGAACTAAATTTTCTGACCAAATCTTTCTACAGAAATTGTTTTCTAGGCATCACTTACTAGTGTACCTAGTAGTGGAGTAGTGTACCTAGTAGGAGTAACAGTAAAGAATTGTGGCTCAGGAAAAGCAAAAAACCTCAACTTAACATAGCTTTCACTATCCAAAACAATACAATTTGTGCTGTTCAGAACCTCATTAAACAATCTTCGAGAATTGCAAAATTACTTTGTTGAGTTGAACATTAGTTTGTTTGGAATAATTTTGTTTTTGTAGGTTTTAAATTATTTCTCTGTTTAAAGCTTAATTTTTCGGCAACATCTCGTGTTGACACACTTTTCTTTTTGAAATTCTTTCATTACCTTAACATCAATTTGTTTTACAGAAGGGTCCTTTTATATGATCACTTAGACGTGATCATCTAAATCTTTCAAATCCTGAAAATTTTGCACCCTTTTAATCAAGCTTTGTGCTGGTCGAATTGAAACGCTGGCCATTCTGACTATGCTTAATATCGATTTCATTGGATTTTGTTTGTAAATACACGCAACTTGTTTCCTTATTTTTTTATTTCCACTTCCCATATTAAATAAATGTATTAATTAGGCTTTTAAGAATGCTGTCAAACTAGTACCTGGAGGGCAAATGTAACCTCTACTGCTACCATTAATCGTATTTAATGTTTTATAAAATCTAGGCTAAAGTAAAACTTAGATGTTTAAATTACTGGTGAACAAAATAGATTTCTAAAAAATCCAATAATTTTGAAACTACAGTGTCTCAAACAGTTGTTTGTCTTCCAGTAACTAACTAAAATCATTTGTTCTTAAAAGCCAATACCTAAACCAAAAAATGAAGAAACTATACCGAGTGAATCTAGCAGGCACAGACTAGCAGTCGGAGTTGATTGTGAATGATCCTTGCTCCCAAATTGTAAGATTCAGACAGTTTGAAATTAAAAATTGTCATTGCAATCTGTCAAAGTTTTTCACAACTCCAATTGTTAATTATTAAACTACTATTAATAAATATGAATTGCCAGTCTCGGTGGATTAGTGGTTTGCATGTTTGCTTTATAATCCAAGGATCGCAGGTTTGATCCCCGGCCAAACTGGTAATTTTTCATAGCGGAGAAAAATTTAAAAACATGCCTTCTTCTCGGATAGGAAGTAAAACTGTAGGTCCCGTGTCAATGTGATGTTTGGCACGTTAAAAATCCCTACTGGGGGTAGGATTCCCCCAGATTCGGCTAAATTCTAGTAGGGACGGCCAAATGATCATAGCAATCGGTACCATGAGGTACGAAGGATGCTCCGCCATCCTGATTCTTCGCCCAAAAATAAATAATAAATATTAATTGGAGTTGTGAAAAATCTTTTAAGCAGCAACTACTGTCGTGCACACTTTTGCTATCAGAAGGTTATTTATTAATAGTACCGTGATATCAAAAATTATCTTGGTCAAGGGTGGTTATGGAATATAAAACGGTTGTCTTAGTTTGAGTTTTTGCATCTTTATTAGTCAATTATCATTATTATTAAGTCAAACTAAGACAACCGTTTTATATTCCATAACCACCCTTGACCAAGATAATTTTTGATATCACGGTAGTTTAATAATTAACAATTGGGAGTTGTGAAAAACCTTTTAAAACTTTGATAGATTGCAATGACAATTCTTAATTTCAATCTGTCTAAATTTGACAATTTGGGAGCAAGGCTCGATCACAATCAACTCCCCCTGCTAGATCTACTCGGTTTAGTTTCTTCATTTTTTGGTTATAGTATTATTGTAAGAAATAAATTGTTAAGTTAAATGGCAAACTTATCACTGCTATATAAGGCTTCATTTAAAACAATTGATTGGCAACTGCCAGTCCAGCCTACTTAAAACAAAACGGAAAAAATTTTCGGTCCTTAAATACTCAAAATTATTTTTATTTATTTGTATTACTTTTCTCTACATTAGTTTCTATATTTTCTAAATTCCCCGATCTTTGTTCCCGTTCCGTTAGAAGTAATAAACTCTCTCTTTCTAAGTGATGACTAAGCTCCTTATTATAACTATCCGTTCTTGCTTTAGACCATTTATAATTCCAATATCGCACCTCCTCCATTGACATTCCGGTTAATTTAAGAAGTGAAGTAGTTATAACTCCTGCCATTGTGCCTAGAACTAGTCCTGTAATTAAATTAAAAATTAGATTACAAAAAAAAAGATATTACATCGAAAAATATAATACCTAAACCTCCTCCCACTAACCACCCACGAGGCCCCATTTTAAATTTATACGTTGATCCAGCCACTGCACCTGCAGCTAGATGTTCTAAAATACCATTTTTACCACGATACACGGCTAAACTGGTCGATATAGCACTAAAAACACACTATTATTTCATTGTACAAAACAGTTCTATACTTTTACGTACATATATGTTGTACAAAAATATGTTAATCTCCAACCCCATCTAAATGCTCCTTTAGCAAAACTAAGAGTTACTTGATCTTGCAGTTTTTTCTAAACAAAGAAATTTGATTTCACCAACTGCACTGTCTTTCTTATGAAACACCCACCTACCTTAGCATCCAAGTGGTTTTTAAAAGCAGTCGCTTGATTATTTTTAATAAAATCTAAATATGCTTCACGACTGTGTAGTGTTCCACCGTAAATACCACCTATAAACATACTCATGGTTCCTACTTGTAAAATTGTATGAAGTTCTGGTGAGAGTCTACCAAAATCGCTATAAAAAAAACTTCTTTACTTAATCGCATTAACAAAATAGCCGCCCTGTTTTATTACTCTTTTTGGAAAATTTGTTGCAATCGATCCCATCCTGTTTCTTTATTAACAGAAGAAAGGTCAGCCTCTAGGACAGTCTTTGTTTCTTTTGTAACTACATCTGCATCACTGCCATAACCAAACGGAAACACAGCGGCTAATAGTTTAAATTTTTTTAAGTTACAGCGAATCATTTAAAACAAATTCGCTTTTCTAACCTTACTTAACTTACATAAAGAAGTGTGAGGTTATAACCAGCGTGACAGTGCTGCCAACCTTGTTGTGTCAGATCAAAATATTGCAACAAATACAGGGTGATCCAAGATGATTGAAGACAGTTTGAATTTGTTAAGAATATATTCCATGCTTTATTTCATTAATCATTATTTATGTATATCAAGAAGGTTGTTGTTTAAAAACAACTACTAACTAATATAATATGTCAAATGATGTTGTAGTAAAATATATCCAGTTTGTATTTCTTTTATATTACTGTTAACTGCCAATAATAAACTTATTTAATAGTTACTACTCTTTTATTGAATACTTTAAGAGAATTTACCGCCACGTTAGATTATTGTCACGTTGGCAACACGAATACTTTTCACCCTTCTTTTATTTGACAGTCTAACAAACTGTAGATCTAGAAAAATTGTTTTGTAAAATAATAAAACAAGCGAAATAAAACAAAAATTCAATGAAATCCCGGAACAACGTGACAAAGCACAACGATGTAAACGAGAAAGTGACGAATTCACGCTGTAATTTGATGCAACACATTTCAATAGTGCTACACTAACAACGTGAAATCTACGGCACTAAATTCAAACCGTCCTCATTCAATTTGGATCTCACTGTAGGTACTGTGTATTTAGTGCGCGAAATGCTACTTTGGTCGTTTGGTGGTCAAGAATGAAAATCTCATTTGAGATCACCAAAGTCATTTTGAGCACGAATTGCACACAACGTTTTTTCTACAGCGTTATTGCAATAAAAGTAGAAAAAAAACCTAAAAAAATAACACAAGGAAATTTTTATTTCAGCACAAAGTGGATAGTTGTTGTTACGGAAACGACATTGCTCAATTATGCATAAATCGCATAAATGCACTAAATATTTTTCGCTCTAAAGCGAAAAATATTTCGTGGGCGTTGTCATGTAAACAAAACCAATGTGGCATTTTGCATACAGATATTGATAAAATAATGTCATCATTTTTTGACAGCTGTAGAAAAAATAAGTTTTGAAATATAATAGTTTATTCTATTTTAAGTATTTTATTAACTCAGTAGTACACTGTAAGGGGGCTCCGGGGTTTGACTGTGTAGGCGTCTCTGCGCGGGAGCTAGATTTGTAAGGGGCTCGCTTACGAAGTGGCGCTGGGTGATTTTCGGTGATCGGCGGTAACTCTCGGGCGCGTTATTTTAACGTGGTATGCTCCTCGGATCCGGGTAACTACTAGTGAAGAAAAGTAATCCAGGAAACTACTGGGGTCGTAGAGGACAGCAGTTTGGGTGGCTCCACGTGTTATCAGTAAATAAAATACACGATCAAAATACCAAACAGAAATCAATTTATTATTATTACCTTTAATTCCTACAAATCTTACTACTATCCTAGTAAGCTTACGGTTAATAACGGCGTTCCAGGCAAGCGGGGTGCAATACAGCGTAGCAAAGGCGAACCAAGCGTGCGGGTACGGTGTTGGAATACGGGGGTCGGATAGTAACGGACGGGTCGGGTAAGGAATGCAAGGGATAGGACCTCCCGGAATACTCGCAGTGAGACCTCGAAAAGAGCGGATAAGATGTACGGAATGAGACCTCCCGGAATACTCGCAGTGAGCGCTCAAAAAGAGCGGACAGGATGTACGGAATGAGACTTCCCGAAATACTCGCAGTAAAGTCTCGGACAGGATGTACGGAATGAGACCTCCCGGAATACTCGCAATGAGGTCTTGGACAGGGTGTAAGGGATAAACGGACGAGATCGGGCGGAAAGGGAATCGGAACTATGGTTAAGAGGACTTACTCTTATGTTCCCAAAACCCTTCGGACTGGCTAGCTGGTTGGTCCTGCTGACTTCGAGTCCTGGGAGCGGACTGAATAAATCGGCTCTCACCCCTTCTTATATAGCTGCTCTCGGAACGTGGGGGAAATGGTAGGAGTGAAACGGAGCGACGCACGCCAAATATCGGCTAGGGAAGGGACGCGTACTCTCTCTTGAGTCGGTCGTTTATCCGAGCGGTCTTAGATTGCACAGAAGATAAGTAT
Organism: Agrypnus murinus; assembly: GCA_929113105.1. Lineage (NCBI taxonomy): Eukaryota > Metazoa > Arthropoda > Insecta > Coleoptera > Elateridae > Agrypnus > Agrypnus murinus. The sequence continues at coordinate 34,686,785 of OV816030.1, forward strand.
ATTCACTCTCATAACCAAAACAATTAACTAACATTTAGTAACTTCGTTACAACACTTACGCAGCGTTTATTCATACGTATTTTACTAGTACTTACTTTTGCATATTTCGAATCTGCAAGAAATTCTGAATCCAATATTTGACAACTTTCGTTGCTATGGAAATAAAAAAAACTTTTTTAACTTCAAATCTAGACGGCCGTGACTCATGTCAGTCTTATTAAATTAATATAGGTACCACTTTGTTCTAGGACGTATACCACTTTTTCAGAAAGAAATAATAAAGTTGAAAACTATATATTGTTACTGAGAAAACGTTTAGTCTCATTTTTAGTGCGATAGAACGAGGTAAGAAATTTATACTTCTCGTCATTTAAGACGAATTCAGAAAAATGAATCTTTAAAAATTTGATCAATTCTAATATGTTTTTGATAATATTCTTTGTCTAAGTTGTTCTTGCTTTATACTAAGTGGAAATAAAGAACACGTTCTCTTTTCGACTAAGGACTGTATCGAAAAGAAAGTTGACACCTTTAGACTCATATATCTTTTACAATTATGCAATACTTTTAATAATCTTATAATAAAACTACACTTTAATATCTAGAAAATTTAATAATTTACAGAAATATAAAAAAAAATTATTTTGCAAGTTCTTTCACTTTCTTTTTTAGGTTACGTATTACGTTTTTGGTGACTTTCTTTGTGACTGCTTTGGCGGCCTTATTTAATCTTTTTGAAATCTTCTAGGCTAGTTGCACCTTCAACGTTTTTCTAAAGATGTCGTTTAAGAATAGTACAATATCTTCAATAGAACGCGCTTCCGGGCAGTTTGGGGGATTAGGCTCTGTCTCGTCAAAATTGACTTTATGTTGTTTATACCATTCCCTAGTGGCCGCTGCATAATGAGATGCATCTAGGTCTACAACTATGCTACAAAATAAAGAAAGCTGATCGGTTTGTTTAGACTAGCCGATTTGAATTCTGAAACAAGGTCAAGCGATTTGAATTCAAACACAATAATTCATTATTTGTAATTTAACATCGTACCTTTAAAACTATTATGCAAATAATTCTTTTCCTTATTTTTCTAATACCCACGAAGTAGATCCGCCATTTTTTTAGCATCCTGCATATACTACACGATTTATTGAGAAGATTAGTTCCAATATCATGATGATATTCTGCAGCAACAACGAGATAGAAGACCTGATCTTTAGTTATGTTGGGAATCTGTCGTTTGAACTGATATAGACCTGTTTCACTAAATTTACATCACAAGAATAAATAAATAATGCTATAATATACAGTGAGATTTGGCGCCTTAGGTTTTAGTGTATTTCACGTTGTTAGTGTGGCATTATTGAAATGTGTTGCGTCAAATTACAGCGGCAACTCGTCACTTTCTCGTTTACATCGTTGTGCTTTGTCTTGGACGTTGTTCTGGATCTTAATTGAATTTTTGATTTTTTCCGCTTGTTTTCTTATTTTACAAAACAGTTCTTTTCAGAACTACGGTTTGTTAGACGATTTTAGTATCAAGTAAGCTTATTATTTAAAACTAATGAAATTTATACGCTATATTATTTTTCAGATGTCACTGTAAAATAAATGAAGGATAAGAATATCCGAAAAGTATTCATGTTGCGTACGTGACAATAATTTACCGTGGCGGTAAATTCAAACAGTCCTAGGTCATTTTCGATCACACTGTACAACTGGTTCACAGCTATAGGTCAAACAGCTTTTATTTGTAAAGGAATATCAGAAAATTATACATATAATAGCGTTCATTTTATCGGATATCAACTCACACATATATTTCCATCTAAAAAAATTGTGGTCATATTAAAATTATTCTTTACTACGTTAAAGTGTAAACTTCTAAATTTTCATTTTGGATTTACATAAATAATTCTATTTTAAACTTGCAAATAATGGAGTACATGGTATAAAAAAAGTCCGAAGTGTGAAATAATATGTCGAAGGAAATTCTTTATATGGGAAATGACAAACTTATTTCCTGTTATTTATTGGCAAATGTTTGGAGCGCCTGGTATATTAGAGAAACTGTTTAGTCCTGAAGGGGAATTTTTGAGCAACAATTACAGAAATTTATTTTGTTTCCATTTTAAAATTTAATGTTCAGTTTTCAAAATTGGGGTTTCAATTTAATCTAAAGAGCAAGAATCAAACAAAGACAAATAAACATTGCGAATAAATTGCTACTCTACATTGAATTTCACTCACTGCAGTCGCATGTAAAACTGTAGCGCCGATTATTTCAGGTAGACGTTGCAAATCACTATGAGTATTCCATTTGCTTGCCCTACATATCAGGTATATAACCAACCCTTATATTAAACTACTCAGCTGCTGTACTACTATTTGCGAAAGAGAAAGTCTCAATATTACAAAATATAAACATCCCAGTAAGCAGACTGACCGTATTTTACAATCGATTATTGGTCAGTCATTACGACATTTCCACATTTGTAGTGACGTTATAATGATGTTAATAAGACGAGTAAATATCACAACCCAAAGACGTCATTTTACGGCGTGAAAAAGACGTTGTTTTACGACGACGTAAAGAAAACGTCATATAATGATTTAAGTGGTGTTTTATTGATGTCTTAATGACCTACTTATTTTTACTTCTGCAAATAAAACACCTTAATTTGAAAAAAGGAGATTTATTATTTAAAATTCTGAAACATTAATATAATCACTATTATTATATTTATTTATAAATATAATAATAGTCTATCTATTTTTTATTTTTTTAATGAGATATGTACACATCAAGCAGCAGAAAGGGATATCAACGTCAACCAACTGTTTCCACGTATTCGCCTCTTCTTTCGTTGCGTTGCTTTTCACGATCTTTACTGATACAGGTCACGTGGTGCTAGAACAGTCGGAGTTAGAATTTTTCAATGATTGAGCCTGTAACAATAATAAAGCTAAATATCAAGTAATATTTTAGCACTAAGTGTGCAAAATATTTTTTTTACTAAAACGAGTCTTACTTATACTTTTTAAAGAAATTTAAGTCATCAAGACATGGTGGACTGGGCATTCCTTGGTCGGAGCTTCCTAGTATTTCCGGTAGTATAGTATCAAGATACTCCGGGGAAAGCGGTTCAACTTTAAAAATGTCGGCTTTGGGAGACCCATCAGGTCGTGGCGATAGAGGTGAGCATGGAATGTTAGGAGAGCAAGGTAATTTTGGTGATTGTGGAGCTTTTGGTGAGCCCCATACGTCTTCTGGTACGATTTATTGATCAATTTGTTCTCCGAATGTGGGCAACCGGACAATTTTGGTCACCATTGTGGAGATACTACACGTTTTTGTAAAGCTACCACAGGCATCCGTCGCGGTAAATATGGTTCTGGTACGTCTCTAATTCTGTATTGAATATGATTTATCCAGGTTGAACTCTTTTGTATCTCTGCATGTTGTTTTCTAGCTTGTGCTCCAGTATCTATCATTTGATCGATAATGACTCTGGGAGGGGCTGGAACTCTAGTTTTAGTAGGTGCACTCTCTGCAAATAGCGATCGTTCTATTTCTTCAAAGTCCACTAGTGATTTATTAAGTGAATATGGTTCTCCACAGGGAGAGCGTTCTGGTGACCTAGGGCATGTAGACCCAGTAGCAACAGCTTCAATCATCTTTTCTAAATGTTCAAGTTCCATTAATACCTGCGGTGATACGTCACGCTTTTCGGGAGATTCTAACTGTCTATACTGCTGCTCGATTTTCTCTTGTAGTTTTCTTAGTTCAGATGGTGGATAAGTTGCAGGTTGGGGGATGAGATACAACAGAAGTAGCATCGGGGGGCGAGCACTAGTAGGAGACCTTTCTGCAGATTTTCCATGTGCTTCAAACGAATCTGCAGTAGTATCAGGCGATCCCAGTTGCGGTTCTTGTCTCGCTGTAGCTTGTGGGCTTGATGACAAGCCAGCAGGCATAAAATCTTCGGGAGGCATTTCCAAGGCTACAAATCTCGGTTTTACCGCAAATATATCTTGATGTGGAGATGGTAATCGACAGGTAGGACAAGGTGGAGAGCTAGCTAAATTTGGACTCTGTATTGGAACAGATTGGGGCTATGGTGACCGAGATGTAGCTGGGGGTGTAGCACAAGGTGAAGGCGGTGGAGAACTAGGTGGTGAAAGACAAGGTCGTGGTGATGAAGAACAAGGTTCAGGTGACGATGACGATAGGCGAGAGCATTTCGACTGGTGGGCCTTCATAGAACAGAATATCTCTTAAATTAGGGTGCAACTTAAATTCATATTGAGGAGGAGGTTAGGCTTGCTTGCGTAATCATGCTGGAAAACTCCAACCAGGAACTTCCGCTAATGGTGCTATTGGAAAGGGTAATTAGTCATGAATTTATCTACCTAATATAGAAGTTTGCCTTTAGATCAAACCAGATCGGTCCAGGACCCACAACTCCAAATAAATTTTCTGGTAACTCTGTTTGTGGTAACTCTGGCAAATCGACATACCGTTTATCTAGATTTTTTAAAATATCTTCTACATCTGCCGATTCATAACGCTCGTCTGCTTCCACGGTTTCTTCCGTTTCAATAACTTCGGTAAATACTGGGTTATGAGGATCACTTTTATCTACGTCGACTTTTCATCTTACAGTGGGATTGTGTGGAGTCGCAATTTTCATTCTTTTACGAGTTTGTGCAGGAAATGTTCTAGAAGCTTCTACTTTCGACAGAAATGGTAGGTGCTCTTCGTGAAAATCTTGGGGAAATTCACGTAGTTTATGCAATGGAGGTGGTGCGGATTTTCTTTTTATCAATTGTCTTCTTTCATATACTGGCTCCAGCCTAGGTTTAGCAATTTCTATTCTTCTACGGGGAGGGTGCCAGTGCTTAGCAGGTGGTTGTAATAAAACCAGGTGCTCATTGCATACCCCTTGTGAAGCAGCACCTTGAACATCTTCAATGTAAGCGGGTTCACCGGCTTCATGCAATTTGCAAATAATGCACGAAGGTGCTTTACGAGGTCTTTCCGGGCTGGGTGCTTGAACTGTAGGTCCTACATAAGGCGGACTTAATAATCAAACCCTTCAGGAGGTATTCGTCAAAATCGAGACGTTGAGCAAATTTTAAATAATTCGCTTTTCGGGTTTTGAAATGTTTGTTTTTGGGCGAAGAATCAGGATGGCGGAGCATCCTTTGTACCTCATGGCACCGATTGCTATGAGCATTTGGCCGACCCTACTAAAATTTAGCCGAATCTGGGGGAATTACACCCCCAGTAGGGATCTTTATCGTGCCAAACATCGCATTGACACGGGACCTACAGTTTTACTTCCTATCTGAAAAGAAGGCATGTTTTAAATTTTTCTCCGCTATGAAAAATTACCAGCTCGGCCGGGGATCAAACCTGCGATCTTTGGATTATGAAGCAAACATGCAAACCACTAATCCACCGAGACTGGCTGGGTTTTGAAGTTCTTGCAGTTGTTTAGATGCCTTAGCGGTACTTTTCATTAATTGATCGATAACAGCTCTTTTTGGAGGAGGCACTTTAATCTTAGGGGAAGTTCCTGAAACGAATTCCCGTTCAGCTGCTTCAAATTCTTCTAATGATCTATCAGGTGAATAACGCGGCTCAGGACTGACCGGTCTTGAAATTATGGATAATTCTCGTATGTATAAAACAGGTCTTACTTACATTTTTAAAGAAATTTGTCGACGTCATTGAGACGTCATAACTCTACATACGTCATACTGGTATGACGTCATTATAACGTTGTAATTGGGCATTCGTCATCAGCGACCAAACATGTCTAAAAAACCGCGTAAATAAGACAGCACTCTGCTAACTGGGATATTTCAATTTACATAATAACGATTGCTTAATCTAATTCATTCCACAATGCATTAACAAGAATAAAACCAGTTCAAAATTACATAAATTATAAAAATCTTAGGTATGTTAAAATTGCAATTATAACAAGACATTTAACAATAGGCATATTTGTATAATTAAAAAGTAATTGCTCAATCATTTGATTTATACAGCAATAACTCATTATACAGGATGTCCACACACTTACTGAAATAGAAAAAAAATTATAAATCTGAAATACAGCTTTGTACTTAATTAGAAATTGGTATATTTTGAATCTAAGCCAAAATGACTACCTACTAGTCTAGACCACAGGGAACTAAAACTATCTGTTTTTAGGTTCTTTCGTGTTAGCAGCTGTTTTATTGTGCAAACCTATTCAGAATAGTGTGTAAAATAATATATATATGGTTGAGTACTAAATCGTAGTGACAGTAGAAAAGTTATTAACAATTTCAGGTAAGTAAAACCGTTTTCGATGCAGTTTTTCTTCCGTAGCTCATCAGGATAATTTCCTATGAAAAAATGTTCCGTATAAATGATTTGTTTGTAATAAAAATGGCTACAAAATGGCACCGGTCCAATTGTTAGAACTGCAATAATTAAGTTGCAAAATCGGAAAAATTACAAAATGGCATGTTTTTTTAAGTTGCCATAAAAGTTTAAATAATCAACCACTATTGATCAAACTTACGTTAAATATAGTTTAAATTATGTACAATAAGTACTCAAAACTCGTATGTCAGCTATGCAAAACTTTTTGTTTAATAAGGGTTTATACGTCTACTGCACTTTTGTCTACTGAAATTCTGAAAAAGCTGTTTGAAGCTTTGCATACTATTGCAACTGAGCATATACTATATAGATTATCCGAAAACCAATCTAAACATACTAAAATTAATGAGTGCAACAAGGAAGACATAAACAATATGGGTAGCACAACAAAGATAGAATGCAATCATGGCTAGGTAAATTTTTAAACTAAATATCTCTCTCCAATAACAAGCAAGTAAACAAACATATCTGTCACAAATATTTTATGTCATTAAAAGCATAAAGTGAAGTTATAGTAATTTATGGTACTAGTGAGTTGAGTAAGATATTGTTTACGAACGAAAAATCTACCCTCGAGGGCAGGCAGGCCCGAGTGGATAATACCCTTAACCCACGTGTGCCATACAAAATTTTATCCAACACCTCTTTATTTAAGAGCATAGGGCGCGACCACGTTTTACACGAATTGATCTTAACGTAATTCTTATTCTATTTCTCAAAAAACTTCAGTAATAAAGAATCAATTTCACTTTGTTTATCCTACCGTGCGTTACCTAATCGAACAGAGAAGGGCACTCGACTGCTACCGGCAGCCGATAGCATCCGACGCCCGTACAGCGGCCACGAATAGATACGAACAACATAAATCAGTTGCCCAACTATTTCATGACGAGAAATGAGCGACGTCAGTATGTGTATCATATATGGGCGATTGTAATTCCTTAATAATGTAATTTGTTTCTAATAAACATTTTCTTTTTGCTACATTTGCAGTTTTATAAAAATACAAATAACTCTATTTCCTTCTAATGTTTCGTATACGGACGTTAGTAGAAGTAGTCGCGACGCAGTACGCGTCTTGTAATGATCATTTAATGTGGGATAAGCGTGTCCTATCGCCTAAAGTTTAAATACAGAATTTGCAATGTATATTTAGTCTGTAGTTTTGACAGTAATAAATTTAATACTCTAGCGCGATGACTGGATTTTAATAATATTATGCAATGTAAGCTGGTGATTGGTTGCTACCTATAATAGCAGCCAATCACCATTCTAAAGTGGGTTAATAATGTTTATTTTATTATATGGATGATTTTTGCCATATCGTTGTGCCTATCAGTATAGTCTGTGGCTGCGAGTAGTCTGCAGCCGGACGTAATATGGTCGATCGTTTCTGAGTGTAGATGGCATTTTCTGCATTTATCTGAGGCAATGTTGGGCTCTTTTATTATGTATTTGCGATAATTCAATGTGTTGATCACCTGATCTTGTATCGCAATTGTGAATCCCTCTGTTTCAGGATTCAGTCTTTTAACTAACCAGGTGTGTGTATGTCGTGTGTCTACGTGTTCTTGTTGTATTGTGTTGTAATTCTTTTCTGGACCATTGCATTATTTTTTGTTGTACAGTATTTTCGGGATTATGCACATTTTTCCTTTTTCTTAATTGGAGAGGGGTATAGTTATTGCCTATGATGTTGATTGCTCTGTGTATTGGGCTGTGGTTGGTTTTCCAGAAACAAAAAATATTCTTTTAGATTCTCTATTTCGTTGTCGTGAAGTTGTTTAATATCATGTATTCCCTTCCGCCTTGTTCTCTTGGTATTGTAGTGTTTAGATGACCATGTGGGAATATAGGTTGCTTGTGTGTGGTCTTGTACACTACTTATATGTTATCTCTTGTAGAAGAGAATAAAAGACATGTTTACTTCTATGAGATATTTATTTATACTCTTGTTGTTGATTACTGTTGTCATGGCAATCACTTAGCATGCAATGCCTTCTTGAGGTAATATGGATGTAATGATTATGATGAATATCATTACAGTATCATTATCTTTTCTATACTTGGATTTGGATGGTTTGTTGTGTTTGGTTAGAAGTGTCCTTGTTTTCCTATTAAGTTTTTCGAGATCGGCGTGTGTCCATTTTATGACGCCAAAGGAATATGTAAGGACAGGAATGGCAAATGTATTTATTGCTTTAACAAGATTTTTAGAATTGAGCTTAGTTTGGAGTATGTGTGTTAAATCTCTAACAATCAAATTTGAGAAGAAAATCAAACCATATTCGAAATAACAAAATTGGAAGCAGATAGAAGACGACCAACAAGACAGCACAAGGTTCAGAATTTTAAAGAAGAGGATAAGATGTTATATTATGAATGATGTTATGTATAATAAATAGTTATTATAGAATATATTCAAAGTATTGCCACAGATGTATTGCAGCCATTGAACTGTATATACAGTTCAATGAACCAGCAATAGCGATTTTCGTTTTGACAGATCTAACTACAATGTCTAATGCAATTTATAAAAGTTTATATATTATATAAATGCTACTACTATATGTTCTATAACACTCCGCCAATTCGATTCTTCACCCAAAAATAAATAAATATCGATTAATGTTTGCTTTTAAACACTTTTACAATAAATATTAAGAGTAATTGCAAATATAGAAATTATGATTTCTGTCTTATATAGTTATTAGTCCTGACTGTCTTGAGACATAGTGTATAATAATGAATATTTTTAAAACTGCCTCTTAGAGTAATTTTCCCATCAAAGGTTATTTATTATTACTAAACCAATTATCACTTAAATATCAGGAATAATTAATTCGTTTTATAACAAATAAGTAATTAAAATTTACTAAAGTTCTATAACTTCCAAAGACCTTTTCAATTTTAAATTAATTTTTTTAGAGCGATAAGTAACAATAATGTTTTTCATAATATGGAACATTGTCTATTTGTGGTTTAAAAACTTTTGTGTAAATGTTTTAAAATGTGGTCCAGTCCCTCTACACGTTGCAATTATAATCGACGGAAACAGAAGATATGCCAAAAGAATGAATTTAGAGGAAAGAGATGGGCATTTCAAAGGTGCAAATGCATTTATTTCAATGTTGAAGTGGAGTCTAAAGCTGGGAATACAACAGATAACTGTGTATATGTTTAGTACAAATAATTTTAAAAGAAATCCGAAGGAAGTGTCCGATTTGATGAACATAGTAAAAGATAGCCTCCTTGTAGTTGGAAATGAAAAATGGTTTAAGGATAATGTATGCTTACGAACGATTGGGAATGTAAATCTATTGCCTGAAGATCTAAAAGAAATAGTTACACAAACAGTATTTATGACTAAAAATAATAATAAAATATTTTTAAACTTTGCACTGGCCTATAGTTCTAGAGAAGAAATAACTAATGCAGTACAGACCATAACTGATGGTACAAGTTCAGGCCTTTTCAAAATTGATGACATTGATGAAAATCTCATCTCGAGCTGTTTGTATATCGATTATGGTCGTAATCCAGACATACTTATTAGAACATCAGGAGTGACTAGATTTAGTGATTTTCTTTTATGGCAACTCCATAATACCCAGATATTTTTTGTTGATGTTTTATGGCCTAGATTCTCTTTAAAAGATATTTTTATTATCATATTAAAGTATCAAAATAATTGCAGAACATTATCCAAAGATCTGACAAGAGATTGGCAAAATTAAATTGTAGGATATGAAAAACTACATCTTGGGAAATTTAGAAAGTGAACAGGTGTTAAAATCAATTAATAATAAATCATTTTTTCTGTTTTACTGAAAGGTCAACTCAATGTTTTTCCTCATGGTGCTTATTGATGCACTAAATGTTTGTATATTATACAGGGTGTAGAATCACGCACAATACACTTTTACGTGCATTTTTTAAACTTTCATATTATCTTTCCTAATTATTTTACAATAAAGGTATTAAAGAATGTTATAAAGAAAAAAATTACAAATCGAATGAACCTTTGGTTACAAATTGCATTTGATTGTAACCGGAAAAAGTAAAGAAAAATCAGTTATGCCTTTGAAATAAGGGAAAATATGTATTTGCTACCTAAATGTCATTTTTAAGGTTATATTGTCTGTCAAGCAGTTCAATCTAACCTTAAAAATGACATTTAGTTACCAAATACTTTCCTTCATAGTTCCAATGTTTCCAAGCCATAACTGATTTTTGCATAAACGGAAATTTTATTTTCTTTATTTTTACTGGTTACAATCAAATGCAATCCGAAACCAAAGGTATCATTCAATTTGTATTTCTTTTGTTCTTTATAGCATTCCTGAATTTCTGTATTGTAAATAATTAGGGACTAAATAATTATTAGATTAATAAAAGAAATTCATGTAAATCTGTATTGTGTGTAACCATACCCTGTATATGCATAGCATGCTCTAACAAAAGTATTTTTATTTATTATTATTTATTTATTTTTGGGCAAGGAATCAGGATGGCGGAGCATCCTTCATACCTCATGGCACTGATTACTATGCTCATTTGGCCGACCCTACTATAATTTAGCCGAATCTGGGGGAATTCCACCCCCAGTAGGGATTTTTATCGTACCAAACATCGTATTGACACGGGACCTACAGTTTTACTTCCTATCCAAGAAGAAGGCATGTTGTTAATTTTTCTCCGCTATGAAAAATTAACCAGCTCGGCCGGGGATCGAACCTGCGACCCTTGGATCACTAATCCACCGAGGCTGGCTGTATTTTTATTTATTTATTTATTGTTTCTTATCTAGTTTGTCTTAGCTCTGGTGAAGGCACTTAAATATTTAAAGTATTTTAGGTTTATAGTTAGTCTATAAAATTTTACTTTGCATGTGCATCAATTCAAAACTCATTTTCACTCTAGAGCAATAAGCTAATAAAAACATTTGTAAATGTATGTTATATCTGAATATTGTTCTAGGTTCTTACCGTTTGTGATGCACATGCAAAGTTAAGTTTTATATACTTTAAATGCATTAAATATTTTATATAAATGCTGTAATGAATATGTTCTGCTGTATCAATTCTCAGTTTTACAAATTGTATTGTTGACTAAAGAATCAATAAATTGAGCTTAATGAAACCACCACGTTTAATATACAATAAAAATCATATCAAGTGCAAACGTTTCTCTTTTCAATATGCACATATTGATTTTGTCAAGAGAATATCATATTCTATAATACATTTATTACACTTTGCATATGTCTTCTAAATCTGAAATACACTGAAGTATATATTCTGCCTATATGCTATATACGCTTTTGATAGTTACAAGATGGGATGTAAAAAATTTTTAATGGAAAGGAAACAGAATAGCTTATTGCATGAAGTGAAGAAGCCCTTTCATAAGTGCTCCTTATTTACCAAAAAAGGTTTAAGAAGCAAATTAGTGCTGAAAATTGTCGCAGAATATTGCTGGAGAATGCTCTTAACTACCGTTACTTTACCGAATTCCCTGCAAAAAGCCATACATTTTTCCAAATTAAATCGTAAAAAGCATCTAAATTTTGCAAAGAAACATGTAAATAAAGATATTTCGTTCTGGAAAAAGGCTAAATTTCTAGACAAAAATATATTTACTATTTTTGTGTCTGACTAGAAATTTTGTATGGAGAGGGCCCAATACTGCCTTAAATATGAAGCATTTAAAACCTATTGTTCAACGTGGTAGAGTAATGGTATGGGAATGTATAGGTTTTAATGGAGCTGAGACTTTAGCACTTATTGGTGGAAGAATGGATAAGTACAAATATTTAAACATCCCAAAAGGAAATCTGAAAACCATCGCTGCAAAATTAGGGTTAGAAAATAATTTCTATTTCCAGCAAGGTAATAACCCTAAGTGCCCACATGTTCTTGCAACAGCTGCCCAGAGTCTGGATATCAATCCCATAGAGAATTTATAGGCAAAAGTTGATATAAAGCTACATAAACCAGTGGCGTGCGGTGAGAATTTAGGCTAGGGAAGCAACCATGATTTTAATTATAATATACCTAGGTACAGGCGCGGATTAACGGGGAGAGAATAATTCCCCCCTCTCCAATTTAGAAATAAGTATTCATAGAATAGAAACAAATAATGTTTGTTTAATTATTATTTATTAAAATAATTATTTTTCCAAAAATTCTCCCCTCAAAATACTTCTCTGGATCCGCCCCTGCTAGGTATAATAAAAAAACAGTGTTATAATTATTAAACTTAAAAGTTTTTCAAAGAACAACTTTTACACTTTATACTTATGGAATTTCTCGACTATTATTCTTTATTTTAAAAAAACTACTACTATGTATTTATACTGCAACTCGATTTTCCGGTCTTTATTAGCAAAATACCAGTGCAGATTTTAATCTTTGTTGTTAAATTTAAAAGTTCTGGTTTTGATCTGCCTTTCTTAATAATTTGAAATTTCTCCCCAAAACTGAATGCGGAAAATTCTTTATTAATAATTTACAAACTGAACAAAAAAAATCGACTCGATTCGGACGTATCGAATGTACTCGAACCTTCCACCGAAGCAGTTGAATTTGCAGTCGTGACGATAATGCAATTTTAAATTTGCATACAGACAAACTAAGTAGAATTATTTGTCTTTAAAAAAATCCAACTTATATAAATTGAAATAATAAAATGTGAGAAAATACAGTCTCATTCGCAGATTTACATTACTTAAGTAACATTAAACATAACAAACACTAAATCGAACAAAGAACCAAATTATAATAAATAAACATTTGGGCATGAAGCACACTAACAATAACGGCCAAGCAATGCTAAGCGCATCGTCTACTATATGACCACGCCAGCTGGTACACGCCAAGGCTATTTAAGAGAAGAGCAGTTATAATAAGCAGTGCTTATATGCAGTGTATGTAAAACACATTTGAATCGGTATTACCTTTCCGTGCAAGGTTAATGAGCCTAATTTAAAATAGTACTCTAAATAATTATACTTTTTGATGTACGGAATTGATATTAATATTAATTGATATTAAATATTACCAATTTAAATAAACGATAACCATAATTTTATAAAAATATTTTTGTTAGCATTGGTTATTATTTTTAATAAATTCTCAAGGGAAGCATCGCTTCCATGTACCGCACGCCACTGACATAAACATACCATTAGTGTCGAACAAATACTGAAAGAAAAGATTTTCCATAGAAAAATGTGGAATGGTATTAAATGAGACGAGACTGAAGCTTTGGTTAACAGTATGAAAGGGAGGTTGCAAGCAGTTATAGAAGCAAAAGGCAGACCTAATTATGTTTTTATTTATATTACGTATTGTCAAATTAATTAAGAATAAAAGTACGAATAGTTTTGTGGGTTGGACTGGATCAACAGAACAAAATAATTATGATTTATTTAATATTGAGTGGTATTTTATTCTTTAGTTAGAACTTAATGAATTATAATTGTATATAAAGAAATATTTGGTGGTATGAATAAAAACGAAGTATCTTCGTTTTCTCCATAGTAGTTACTTCAACAATGAAGTATATACTAATTTCCGATAGCACCTACTGCACTTCTTATAGAAAATTCTTCATGGCGAAGTAGACACTGCAATATATGAAGCATTAACTTCTGTTGTACAATAGATTCTTCGAAATGTATAGGTATTCACTCTCACGGCTACCGCTTAAAGAATTAACAGAGCACTTTAACAAAAATACAAAACAAAATTTAGATATTAAACAGATTAAAAAAAATTAATAATATGAAGAGCAAGTTTTTTTCTTGTAGAGGTTGACACAGAATGGTTCATTACTTTAATCAAAATAGATTAAATTTCTACGAACAACTTATTTCTTTCACCTCCAAAATGTGTCGGAAGTTGCAAAGTATAATTCTTCAGTAGCAGCGATTATACCACAGCATAAAAATAGCTATATTGTGATAATAAAGCGAAGTTAAACTTGTTGATTAGAAGAGTTTCTTACAAACATGTTAATTTTAATAGAGGGGTGAATGAGAGGTTTTTCTGTACGATAAAATAAACAACAATAAAAAGCCCCTCGATTCGGCGACAGCGAAAGAGAGGTTTTTTAACCAAACTAAATAAACAAAGCTTAAACCATCAAACGAAAAGTTGACATTACTTAAACTAATTTAGAACACAAAGTACGATACTTACTGTATATAAAATGCTCAAAGTTGCCGGCTTGAGATCTCGCTCTTTTTACAAATTTAAATTTCAGGTCGTGGGTATTGGTTCTGCAGTTGTCTAGTTATTAAAGGAATGGATAAAGGTTTCAAAACAATAACATACAGTAGAAGGGCGCCATCTGATTATGAAGCTTAATAACAATAATTAAATAGCTCAAATAAATTTATTAAATCTGTCTGAAATCACTAATCAGAAAATGAAATCAGACCGATATAAAATTTAGTGCAAAATATTAGTTAATTTCAACAAAGTCAAAGTTTAGTTTAATGATGATATGAATAAAAATTTTCATAATTATATGGTTCAGTCTTACTGGTTTTAATTAACTTTAAAATCATATTTATTTTAGAAAACACAAAGAAAAATAAGATAAAAAATTACAAATTTTAAACCCGAAAATTCAAGTAATAATTCCCTACCTAAGAGCTCTTGACTATTAAGATTTTAATGAATAAAAATTGTATACAAATTACGTATAAATAAAAAAACAGACCATAGAAATTTTACAAAGATCCAAAGAAATTCACATAAATCTTTAACATTCAAAAAAATCATAATTCACAGTACCTGTAGTTGTCGGTAATTCACAAACCAAATTAACGCTAAATTGCACAAAAATGACTCTTGCACACACCAAACAATCACTGCTGAACGGAGAAAAACTGGAATGTTCGTAGATTCTGCTTTCCCATCATACTAGAATGCAATGAATTAACCCTCGTAATGCCTGTATGAGGTGAATTATTATTCACGAATTCACCCAAAATAAAGTAACTGAATGCAACCATAAAACTTCAATAAGATTTGGTTATTAAATTAATTTTAAGAACCATCGGCAAATGTTTGTTATTTTTCTTAAAACAACCCATTTATTATTTAAATCCGAACTGAATTTATAAAGCACATAACTCGGATTTCATTATTGATCCGAAATTTCGATCACTGTAGATAAAGTCTGTAGTTATTAATTTTTATCAGAATTATTTTTATCGATATACGATAAGATATTTATTTTCATCGGTAAACTGTATTAAAGCTATTACACTTTATAATAGGAAAACTAGATTTCCCATTCTTTAGAAACACAAACATCCGGAAAAATATTTAACTGTATAATGGTACTTTTTATTAACTGCAAATTCTTAATTAACGTCCGGAAAATTTAATTACACAAAGGTACTTTTTTATTAACTGCAAATTTCCAATTAACAAGGCATCCGATACCTGGCCGTTAACAAAATAATGACGTCTCTATCAACTGTACTATACTGTCTGGAGACTTAAACTGAAGTGTCTTCGCTAAAAACCCAAGATTATTTTATTATATACGGGATATTTTGGAGGGTGCAGTTCTGCATACACCAATCAAAGAATCGTGTGGTTTGGCCTAAACGAATCAGGGTTAAACAGTCCACGTGTAGTCAATAGGGGAAGTTTTCTTAATTTCAATATTAGATTTTGACCCTAAAAGACTAGAAATTACGCAGTTTTGTTTTCACGAAAGAGAAAATGTAAACCGATGTTATTTTAAAGCAAGTCCTGCAGACATATCATGTTTTTAGGCGCAGATGGAAATAACCGAAAGAGATTTCTAACACGTAGCAAACGTCATTTATTAGATAAAGGAGATTTTTTTATAGTATTTTCACGGAACACCAAGCTACAATATCTATGGGAACTAAATAAAGTTAGATTTACCACGAACCATATTTATTAATTTTCAAGGTTCTAACAAAGAAGCCATTTTAACCAACGTACACGTGCGTAAATAAAACACAGAAACAAATAATTTATTGTCCAAATGTTTTTTTAATTCTAAGAAGATTTGAAACACAACCTTTTAAAATAATCTTTATAGGTTTATTTGTACCAAATACTAACACGAGTTTATATCGCAAGAAGAACGCAAATTTGCAGGACCAGAATTAAGACTTTTCAGTAAATATGTAGATAAAACTACATTTATTCAGAACTGATAAAAATATATCGTTACAGGGGCCAATTAACAAGCGGCGACGAAAAGACGGGCAAATAGATGATTTTTTGTTTGATCTGTTTTTGTTCTAATAGACATTTCAAAGGGTTTGAAGCAACTCTTAAGATAAAATATGCTATTCGCAAAAAAGTGTAACAAAAGGAATTGGTATGTTCTTCACCTATAATAGGGAATTTGGCCCAGTAACCTCTTTTTGCACATGTTGCATGTGAAAAGCCTTATCAACAACTTTGGACAGTGGTTTGGTGAATCCCAAGATAGACACCAACTCCTACTTGCATTCTGGGATCACCTTTAAATGCAAACATCAATTAATAAATTTAATCATAGCTTCATTAATTATTAGGTACTGATCATTTAGTTCATATAGTAGGGGAGGGTTTGGACACATTGCAACTGTAGAATGCGAGGTGAAGCTGCTGTAACACCAACTTCGCTAATAATAATAATAAAATAATAATTGCTACAAGCCATAACCTGGAAACCAGACCCCAGAAGCTATGAAGCTTGTGTTTAGGGAGTTGTAGTAAACGCTACAATTTTTGTTAAAATTGTAGTATCTACTAGTCAAAGTAGGTACGAGGGGAACACTGATAACATCTAGAATGCCATGTTTCTAAAAACGAATGAAATTTGTTTTTAGTTGACAGCTACTTTTTAATGTTTTTCGAGTTGATTGCCATTTAGTTTGTTCGATTTGCTCTAATAGTTTTTTAATTATCATAATTTAAAAATTGTGTGTTCACCCAAAAAAGAATTTGACTAGAGAACATTTCCGAGCTATGATTTTTTACAATTTTAAATCGTCATTAACGCCTAAACAATGTGAAGATCGGCTCAGAAGTGCATTTGGCGAAGAAGCCCCGTCTAAGGCAAAAATTTATAATTGGTACAGAGCATTCAAAAGAGAACGGTTTTTTCTTAGTGATGAATTTCGTGAAGGACGCCCAAGAACTACTGTTACTGATGAAAATATTGCTGCTGTTCGAGCAATGCTTGAGGAAGATCGACGGACATCTTATGAATTTATTCGGGCGACATTGGTATAAGTCAAATACAAAACATTTTACATCAACAGTTAGAAGTGAGAAAACTTTGTTGTCGATGGATTCCACATAAACTGACTCCCGATCAAAAAGAACAAGGCATTGAATGGTGCAGAAAAACTCTGGAAAAATTCCAAGGCGGCACTTCAAATTTGGTTTGGAATATCGTCACTGGTGACGAATCTTGGATTTATTGTTTTGATCCTCAAAAGAAAAGTCAATCGGCTCAATGGGTCTTTCGAACCGCACCTAAGCCTATAAAAGTTCAAAGAATTTGCAGTGCTGGTAAGAAGATGATTGCTAGTTTTTTTTTTCTAAAACGGGTCATATTGCTACTATAGCATTAGAAGATAGATGTACCGTTACTGCCGTTTGGTACACAAATGTCTGTTTACCACAAATCTTTGAAAAAGTTCGTGAAAAACGCCCCAAAGGAAAAATAATCTTACATCATGACAACGCATCGTCGCATAAAGCAAATGTAACAACTGAGTATTTGGCTGCCCTAAAAGTCAGCACCTTGGACCCTCCACAGTACAGCCCTGACCTAGCACCTTGCGATTTCTTTTTGTTTCCTAAAATTAAAGATAAAATGCGTGGAATCACTTTTTCGTCATCAGATGAAGCAGTGGAACATTACAAAAACCTGGTTTCTGAAGTGTCTCAGGAAGAGTGGCATCATTGCTATAAGGACTGGTTTCATCTAATGCAAAAATGTATTAATGTTAAAGGGGAATATTTTGAAAAACAATAAAATCGTTTAAATTTTTTTAAAACTAATCCTTGTTTGATTTTCTAAGAATTTTCAGTGTCGCCCTCGTATACTTCCTGTTGCAGTAAACACTTCATACCACCTATTATTGGAAGAATTATTCTCGATTTATAGTTTACTAGTATTATAAATTGTTTTTGCAGTAGGAATAGTGCATACATTGATAATCATAGCACAAATGATATTTCTGCAATTTACAGTTCACTTTAAATTAAAAAATAAGTGAAAATATATATCAAACATATGAAAATATTCAGATTCTAGATGCATATAATACAAATTAGAGATCAACAAAATTTGTGCCGATTCTTTGTCCTATTGTTTATAAATAAGAAACTGAAATGGGTTTGCCTATGGCATGAATCACCTGGTATACTAAATAAAACCACTTTATTACACAATGGGTCGTGTGAATAAAATGTAGTAAAAACTTACTATACATCTATCTTATTCGTATTAATTAAAAATCATGCAGTTATATTTTATTAATAGTAGCAAATGCATTTGCTACATTTTATTCACATGGCCCAATGTTGTTTGCTTAGTTTTAAATTAAAAATTAAGATTTATTTCTTTTATGTACATAAAAACAAAGATTTCATTATAAGATTCTCTTACACATATCTTATAACTTTTATATTTTCAGCTAATTATTCAGTCTATCACATATACACAAAACTAAGAATATCTACATTAAGGTGCAATGTCACGAAATGCTAATGCTATAACAGCCTTTTGATGTCCTGCATATTCTCTTTCCATACTTCCAGTTTTTACATTCCATAATTTAGCATACCCATCAGAAGAAGCTACAAAAATATATTTCATTAAATTACTACATATTCTTCACTAGATTTAAAATCATTATTACCAGTAAAAACATACTGTGAGTCAGCACTAAATGCTACATCCCAAACCCATCGTTGATTTTCATGTTTCAACTCTTGCAATAATGAAAAGTCACACGTTTTCCAAATTTTAGCAGTCTGATCAGCGGAAGTAGTTACTAGTAATCTGAAAAAGAGAATAATGTGTATTTTTAACATTTGCAACATATATAGCTGTGAAACTCGTACGTAGAATCTGGACTAAATTTACACTTCAATGCTGCTTTTTTATGGGCATTAAATTTATGCTTTGGATTCATTTTTGTAGGTTCTCCATCTCTACCAAAAGTGAGACTCCAAATATAACACCTTCCCTTGTTGTTTACCGCCGCCATATGCGTACCTTCAGGATCAACGTCCACATCTAAGATAGCTGCATCGCCTTCTGGTATCTACCAAATAATTATTCCTTAATGTAGTACAAAATTGACTTACAAATGAGTAGGGGAAGAGGGGGAACAGTGTTACACGTACTACAGTGTTACACTTAATGTTTTTAGGATTGCTTTATATTAAACATTGTTCATATGTTCATGTTAGAAGTACTTTGGTATTAACCAAGTGTAGGTGCATTTTAGTTAATATTCACTGATGGGTTTTCAAGAAATTAAGGTATGTATATTTTTTAATATCAAAAGTAATTATTTCAAGTAAAATACAATTTACTTCAGGATTAAATTAATTAAAGCTAGATTATTAAAAATTTATTTATAAGTAGTTTGTAAGCTTATTTACGCCGGAAAAGCACGAACTTAACCTCAAAACTGTTGGTGCCCTTATTAACTATTCGAGTATAGATTTTTGATGATTGGAGTACAGTGTTACAGTGGATAGTGGGGTTCGGTGTAACATTATTAATTTAACACACTTGTGCAGACAATGATCAGTCCAAGTTGCATCTAAGTGACAAAGATACATTATTGCATTCAAATGATATCGATGTTGAAAACTTTGTGGTAATACATGAAGAGGCTACAATAAAATACAGAATTATGTCAATTGGGAAATTACAAGTATAACGAATACAGAAGTTAATTCAACTTATAAATTCATACGTACAACGAAAGAATATAAGAATTTTAGGTTGTTTTATTAACATTAACATTGTTAACCTTTCCTTGTAACTCTGTACCCCACTATTAGGATACAGTGTTACACAGAGCACCAAGTTGAATAAATCTTAATTTCTCTAAAAGTTGAAACAATCAAAGCAAGTTAAATGTAAAAGTTGAAACAAGATTCGTAACTCTTAAACTAGGAAGAGAATAAATTTTAAAATTTTTATTTGGCTCTGAATTATATCAAAAAATATTTATTGTGTAACACTGGCCCCCTCTACCCCTATCTTACAAAAAAAAACTCAGTGTAGGTTCTGAAATCCTGTGAGTTTGTTATAATTTAAATGCTCAGCAGTAATGTCATGTATATTTGCAATAAAATAAACTTCATGTCAACTTTGTGCAAGAAAAGAGCTTTACGAGTGTATATGTGAAAGAGAATAAAAATACAAGATATTATAGACATGGGTAATTTACATTACAAAATAATAAGGCATAAACAAAAGCTTTATTTAAAGATTACAGAAAATATAGACCATTCAGTCAACCAGAGGGCTTACGTCATTAGTCACGTGACTTTGTAAACATGTTAAGATGAAAATGCCAATAATTTCTGACATTTCATTTTCAAAATTAGGTTAGGTTAGGAGTGTTTGTGAAATGGTGTATTTTGGCTACGTAGTTACAACTAAATAAAAATGAGATTGATATCTCGCAAAGAAAATAAAATTCTTAATTGAAATTTGTTTAATTTCTCTCTTACAAAATTTAATATATATCAGCCATAGAAAACCCAATTATTAACTAACAACTAACCTATTCTTTATCAAAACAAAACCGTTTTTTTCATTGGTCCACTTTAATACCTTCTAAATTTGTTTGGTCTCTTCTTATATATTTAAACAACGTAAAACAACATAGTACAATTCCTAAAAGGTATTTTGAGGCTTGCAATAAGTATTGTAATATTACATGCCTACATATTTCAAAATTGAATCCAAATTAACCAGTATTTGTAGAAGCAAAAGTTTTGTAAAGATCAGTAACATATTGTGGGTCTAGGACAATTCGCGGTCGCCGATTAGCAGTCGCCGATTCGCCATCGCCGATTTGCCGTAGGTACGATTCGCCGCCGACACATTCGCCGTCGACAAATTTACCTATAGAACTTTTACCGTTGGTTCTAAATGATTAAAAAAGCTCTCAAGCAATTGGTGATTGTTAATATTAAATAAATTCACTGGTTACATATTTAAATGTCTTTATTGTGCTAATGTTTGAAAATTATTAATTAAAAATATATACAAAGATTTACAAAAGATTCAGAAAGGAGGATCATTATGACAAACATGTGTTTTTAAAAGTGACTGGTAAAACTAATGCTAAAACGATCTGACCTGATACATACTATATACAATAGAAAGGACAAGTTTTATTTAAAAAGTTGATTTATGACTTCTTTGTTAAAAATTATGATGACTTCTTAAAAATTATTATGACTTCCTTACAACTATTTGATTTAAAAGAAAAGAAAGTAAAAAAATAGTAAAGGTTAATATGTACATACATCATTAAATATGTATTGCAATAAATTATTAACAGATAACTATGGTACATTTATTAAACCTAACAACAATTTTTAAACATAATCATTATTTAAAAATAGTAAGTACAAGGGAATCCAAAATAAATTAATTTTTATCTTTGGTTCTTATTCGTCAAACATTTCTAGAATTATAAAACAAATTTGCCTCTTCTAACTGGGTTTTTACCTTACTCGTTAGACGGGATTACAGGCAGTAGTCACTAATGCGTGTATTAGGTTTAATAGTCTAAAACAGTAATTATTTTATTTTCAAATAGAAGAAAAATATTTAAAACTTCCTCCTTATTTAGGACAACGGTTTTACTGTAATTATGTACATAAGCATAATAAGTTTCAGAAGTTTTTGAACATCTTTTCAATATTTCTGCTTAATACAGCAGATAAATATATCGCTCCCCAAAAGAGAAATTGCTGAATAAAATAGTAATTGGCGACGGCAAATCGGGCCGACGGCGAATTGGTCCGACGGCGAACTGGACCTACGGCGAACCGACGACGGCTAATCGGCGACGGCCAATCGGCGACGGCGAATGGTCCCATCCCCACATATTGTTACATGTATAGAATTAATAAAAGATACTGACTTTTTTCAAACATGTCATATATTGCATCTCGCAATGCGAATCTTTGGTTGTTGTCTAAGTCAGTAATTCCCCTTTTTCTATTTTTAGCAGGATCTTCGGATCACTAAGAAGGTTACCGCTTTTAATAGTTGCAGATACCTTGCAAACGGCACTTTTGCCGATACCCAAAGCCTAGCTACCCTTTACAAATATTACTTTGTAGAAGCAGATCATAAAACGAATTGTATATTTAAAAATATTCTATTTTAAGACTCATTTCTCATACTGAAGTAATAAAGATCCAGAATTATCACGCTCTTTCCGAAAATAATTAATTAAAAAGGCTATCAAGTTTTTCGATTGCAAACTAAAGGGTTTTGGCATGGTAAAAGAACAAGGTAAAAAATATTATATTGTATATAAATAAAATATTAGCTGTCTAATAAGCACTCTGACGTTTCACCTTGCCAAGATGACAAAATATTTGCATTGATACAACAATGGACAATTGTTTTTGTTTGGAAGATGCAAATAAATGTAGTAATCGTAATACCAAAAAAAAAATACATTTCTTAGGCGTGAAAGTATTGGAAGAGTTGCGAATTTACGTTAGTAACAGATTATGACATAAGACCTCTGCTTGACCGAATGATCTATAACATCATAACATTCTAACCTCAATGCTAAAATAGCGATTTTAGCATTCTTTTGCTTATGCGACTCTGATTAATCACAAAAAATTTGCATATTCCAAGACATGCTCGAAGATTTTTTGTTATTATATACTCAATACTTACAAACTGTTCATTATGATCTGTTTTTAAATCCCACAAATGTATAACACCACTCTGATCACCAACAAGAAGTTCTACTTGATTAGGATGTAAGCAAACAGAGGTAACTGGAGCAGATGTTTGAAAAATCTTAGCAGCTTGAGGCGTCTTTGACCTGTAATCCCAAATCCTTGCACTGTGATCTTCACTGCCTGTATACATCCATTTACCGTCTTCTTGAAATCCAACACCAGTCACATTTTTTGATATTCCCTCATAGTTCACTATTGGATTGGGATTGTTTGAAGCAAGATCGTACATGCGAATGTGTTGATAGCCTGTGGCTGCCAGAGATTGTTTATCAGGTGTTATTTCCAAGGCATTCACTTGCTGATTTTAAAAAGTAATAAGCAAAATCAAAAAGTGTTATAATTATTCGGAATCTGAAAATCCTACCGAATCTGCATGTTGCATAGTTCTTTGACAAATACCAGTATGTGTTTGCCATATTTTAATGGTATGGTCATAACCACCAGTTGCAAGAATTATTTGATCGTTTTCGCTAGAATTATCCACAACCATTTTATGAAAAAATAAATCTGAGAAAACTTATTATTAGTTTAATTAAACTTAGTATATTCAAAAGTTAGGTTAGAAGCAGCACAACAAATAGTGCACTAGTTTTATTTTTAGTAACTTTTGGTTGTAAATTATTTACTAAAACCTCCTAAAACTATTACTTAACTATTATAACATTGTTGCCAAGATGTCAAATAACTACGCAATGTTAAAACCTTGGTTAAAACATTTGTTTATTTTATTATTGATTAATAATAATTCATAAGTACTTATTTACAGCCTTGTAGGTTTGCTTTAAGATATAAGTGTAATAATGTCATTTTGTTCAGAACTCTATAGGAAATATTTCTATGTAGTTTTAAGAACTTCGATCATTTTTATGATTGTTTTAAAATCTCCTGACATCACACGCTTTGGAAATTGTTATTTTCAGTTGTTTTTACTGTTAAGTACATATAAATGCACCTTCGACAGCTTGATATTAATGTCAAAGGGGAGCGCTGTGTTTTGCTTTTCGGTAGAGTCACTGCATCTAGTCACCTAGGCCAGCTGGTCGATCAGAGTATCGCAAACCGCCGCCATATTATTCTCAGCAAAATATAAAAACTTTTTGAAGAGAGCTGCCAGAATCTGTTTTTAAAAAAAAATCAGTTTTTAATAATGGAATTCATATTTAATGAAGTACAAAAGAGAAATATAGCTGAAATACTTTATTATGTATTATTATTAATGTATTATTTAAAAATGTCTTGATTAAAGATTGTCGAGAGCTCCGAAATCCGAACTAATTTCGAGCTAACATGCTCGCCATTTAAAGTAGGTCTGTCAGTTAGTGACTGAGAGTAGTTCTTAATGATCTGTAGTAGTTCTACTACCTACTTAAAATTGAGTTGATCGTTGAGTGCAAATGTAACCTAAAATTTCTAAGGCCTCTGAATCAAAATTCCGTTGCTCACACATTATTATACGTGTTACTACTAAAGTGGATAGAAATCGCCAATTTCTTATACTTAAGGTTTGCATTTCTAATCTAAATAACCTGTTTTTTTGAATTAATTCAATATACTTATCCAGTTTTTCTAAACTTCTCCAATTTTGAAGATTTCAAATCCCATTAAAACATTTTGTATGTGACAGGTTATTATACAACTCTATAAATACACAAAATGGGAGATGGTAAGGCAATTGTAGTGAAAAACGAAATGGATATCAAAATAGAATCGGAAGTCATGGAAGATTGCAATATTGGAAATGAAATTAAAACCTGCATAGAGAATGAAGAAAAGCTATTTGACGATACCGGTACTTTATATAATTACGGACAAGTGAATACTGATAGTAAAGTACATGACTGTAGCACATGTAAATTTAAATCTTCGCAAGAACCTAATTATCCTAAACACATACATGCTCATACAAGTAAAAATCAACTTTTACTCATGTGTACTCATAGCGATGAGAAACCATTTGAATGTAATTTATGTGATCATAAATGTTCTGAAAAAGGTAGTCTAAAAAAACACATGCTGACTCATACTGGTGAGAAGCCATTTGAATGTAATATATGTTATTATAAATGTTCTTTTAAAGATAGTCTCAAAAAACACATGTTCACTCATAGTGGTGAAAAACCATTTGAATGTAATTTCTGTGATTATAAATGTTCTCAAAGAGGTAGTCTCAAAATACATATATTAACTCACAGTGGCAAGAAACCTTATGAATGTAATTTATGCGATTATAAATGTTCACGAAAGCCTTATCTCAAAACACACATGTTAACTCATAGTGGCGAAAAACCATATGAATGTAATTTATGTGATTTTAAATGTTCAAAAAAGCCTTATCTCAAAAAGCACATGTTTACTCATAGTGATGAGAAACCATTTGAATGTAATTTATGTGATTATAAATGTTCTGAAAAACGACGTCTCAAAAGACATATGCTAATTCATAGTAAGGAGAAACCATACGAATGTACTTTATGTGATTGTAAATTTTCACGGAAGTGTTATCTCAAAACGCACAAACTTAAAAAGCATGCTCTTAAAATCACATAATATATATTTTCTGTAAAAGGCAGACTCATAAAACACATGTTGACTCATATGTTTAGTTTAGTTTATTCCCATTACTGTAATAAATACATAAAAATATAATTATAATGTAATATAATAGGCACATAACCAAACAGTTGTTTGTGCCATAGCATAATGTTATATAGTGCAATATAAAAAAAATTAAAATTAATTAAGACATGTATACATAATAATACATAACAACTAAACTACATTATTTAAATAAGTATATATATATATATATATGAAAACAATTTAAAGACAAAATTACTTTTATAAAACTGTTTAAATCATGTGTTGACGCATCTTTCAATAAGGAGATAATAGGATAAATTATACCATAATAAACTAAATGGGTTGGTACTTACAAAGAATCATGATTTTGTTTGATGAATACCTTGATCCTTTTGGCAAATAATTTTGAATTATTAATTTTTCTAATATATATTTTTTTTATTTCACACCTACACTGCAGTAAAGTCAACAGCTAAGGTCATCTGTCCCCCATCTAACATGCAACACGAATAAATACACACACCCATAGTTGAGGTAGCGGAATTTTTCAATTAGAAAAATCCCGTCGACCCAAGTGGGATTTGAACCCACGACCCTTGGAACGCGAGTGATGCACTGACACCACTCGTCCACCGCCGGCTCTTTTTCTAATATTTAAGGGAATTTTGTTATATAATTTGGGATCAATATAAGTAATAAATTGTTGTTCATATGAAGTTTTCTTTAATGGAATTTTCAGTTCTTCATTGCAAGATAATGATTAGATTATGGTTTTTATGTAGAAAAGAGCAAACTTTAAGAGCAAATAGTTCAAATAAATTAAGAATATTAGTCTCACTAAATAATTGAAGGGAACGGAAAAATTTATTTTTCTTAAACATAATTCTAAATATGAGCTTTTGGACACTCTGAACAGGAGCAAGAGTGGTGCTATAAGCACTACCCCAGAAAATAATACCATATTGTAATAGGGATTCTACTAATGCATAATAAACGATTTTACGAAATTCAACATTTAGAAATTACCTTAATTGAGTAATAACAAAAATAGTTTTTCTTAAGTTAGAGGTGACATATAACACTTGTTTTGCCCATCTTAAATGTTGATCAATCATTACATCTAAATATTTTATATCAGACACTTTATTTATTTTCTCAGAACATTTACAATTGTGAAGGTTGCAAGCCACTTCATGAAACAAAATACTAGAATAATTTGGCTGACCTGTAATATTAGAAAATGTAATAAATTTAGTTTTTGATGAGTTTAATGTAAGTAGATTGTTATCCAACCATTTTTTAACTGTATGTAATCCCTTTTCCGCTTTGTTCTTTACATCATCCCAGCTTTGTCCTTCAAATACTAAAACTGTATCATCAGCATATGAAACTATTTTTCCATCAATTTTAATCTCTAAGAGATCATTTATATAAATTAAGAACAGAAATGGACTCAATACTGTACCTTGAGGGATTCCATATTGTACAATATAAGGCTGACTTTATAAGTCAGCCTTGTATACAATTGTTAATCTTTATCTGTTGGTTTCTGTTCGATAAAAAATCTTTTAACAATTTTTAGGTATGCCTATGTGCTCAAGTTTATTAATCAATTTATAATGAGATACTGAATCAAATGCTTTAGCCAGATCAATGAAAACGACAAGTAATTTCTTTTTATGTTGAAACGATTTATGTATTTGCTCGGTAAGCGAAAATATGGCATCTTCTGTTAATAATTTCTCTCTAAATCCAAATTGTAGTTTTGAAATAAGGTTTTCTTGGTCAATGAAACTTAAAATTCGCTTTTTGAGGCATTTTTCATAAATTTTTGAAAAACAGTTGGTGATAGTTATTGGTCTATAGTTACCAATTTCTTCTTTACAACCTGATTTCTATATTGGAACTACAACAGTTCTCTTTAATAAGTCTGGAAAATTACCTGTTTTAAATGATAGATTAATTTATGTATTCTAAAGGTTTGATAATGTGAGCTTTAATAGTTTTAATTATTTTTACAGTTATTTTATAAATTCCCGGTGAAGATGCATATTTTAAATAATTTACTATTGCCAATATTTCCTCTTCCGTTACTGGCCTTAGATACATGGATTTATCTAATTTATCTAAATATCTAAATTTTTATTTCTATTTATTATGTCATTCGCCATATTCAGACCTACTTTTGAAAAATATTCATTAATTTTGTTTGCAATAGTTATATTGTCTGAAACCTTTTCACCGTTTTCATAGTTTAACTTTATTTCGATATGTTTATTTCCCTGTCTATTTGCCACTTCATATGCACTTTCAAAAATAGTTTTAATTTTATTGGATAATTCTTAATTTTTTTTAAGTAATAATTGTTTTTTTTTACTACAACCCATAACCTAAACCAAGGCCCCAGAAGCTATAAGCTTGTGCGGGAGGGAGGGGGCGATTATTATTATGTAGGCCCAATGTGCGGCTGCAGCCGACTGACAGATGGAACAGCGCAAATCCCACATTTGTGTCACAGCTAAGGAAAACTGCAGAAAACCTTAACCAGATCTGCCGGCGCCGGGAGTCGATCGCGGGCCGCTTGGGTGAAAGTCCGGCACGCCAGACATTACATTACCAAGGCTGTTTTGATTCTGCTAACAACCTGCTAACCGTATTTCTAAATTTTTTGAATCTACTTTTCAAAACCAGATTGTTCCTATCTTGCAATACTTGTTTACTCATTTTATTTCTATTATTAATAGCTATGATTAAATCTTTAGTTATCTAAGATTTGATTTTACTATATCTCGATTTCGTTAATGTAAATGAACTATTGGTTATCAATGTTTGAATTTGCATTACCAAGGCTTTATAAGCTAGCGAAGCATCATTTATATTAGTAATTTATGTCCAAATTGTTTCCTCTGCAAGAGTTTTTAGTTTTTTGTAGACAATTCTAACTGTATTAATACTCTGGGTTCGAGCATTGCTTGAATTTAGAACAATTATATGTACAGTCAAATTCAGAAAAAAAGAACTTCGGAAACCGGTGATCAGCTAGACATCTTGGGAGGAGCTACTCATAATTATGACTTCCCAGCGTATTGTAAACCGAGTAGATTTAGGCTAAATTTTGCTTGAGTGTTTACAATATTGTTTCATAAAAACATAGAAAAAGGTTGCGATACAATTCAACTTATAAAATACAGATAAGGGAACTATGAGTAACATAATGTAGAGAATGATCTACCCATGCTGTCTTTATTAACATTTATTTTAATTTAGATTTAAACAGTAACTTCAAACTTAACATTTGTCAATATGATGTTATTAGTGATTAGTTATCAATAAATATTTAAATATTAATAATATATTATAATATAAACGCTATACAGGGTGTAAAACAAGGTTTTGCACAATACAGATTTACGTGCATTTTTTCAAACCTTAATATCTCCTTTGATGTGGTAAGCGATTGTGCTCCCTGTACTATAGTATAGTAGTAATGATCATGAGATAAGTGTTTCAAAACAGAGTGTTTTGTAAAATATACTTTAATTTGTTTAATAGTGTGATCACACCTTTATTTGACAAGTGAATTATATTTATGTAGTTTGATCAAAGAATATTAACCTAAAGGAACAAGAAGCGACACTAATGCGAATGGGGTGAAAGTGTTTTCTAATGCGCATGTTTACTGGAAGTGTCAGTTGAACAGCAGCTGAGGGCCAGAGGAGCGGTCAGTCAGCTGTTCGCATGTGAACCGAATGTGAATTCGCGCGCTGTATAGCACCCTGGCAAAATGGCTGACGTGCTTGAAGGTCACGAAAAAGGGAAGTGGAAACATCAAACGAACCGCCTTAAGTGTCGCTTCTTGTTCCTTTAGGTTAATATTCTTTGGTTTGATGAAAACACTCATGTAAAAAGGTTGGCTGATGCCATTGTATAATATATGTGTAAAGCACGACCTCCTTGATTTGACGTTTTGTTTGAGACGTCAAACGTCGAAATCGAGGAGGTCGTGGTATAAAGCTACAAAGAAGTTGTTTTTATTCACATAAGAAGACCACAACACACAGAGATGATAATAACACTAACAACAATAATAGTAGTAGATAACCTTTTAGTAGGGTATGTGTGAGATTTTGGGAGAAACACTGCATTTTTGAGTAGAATCATGTCACTTGGCGCATACATTACTGAACTCAAAGGGAGTATTTAAGATTAAGACTCCAAAAATATCTCTCTTAGAATACAAAATGGCGGCAATTCCCATAATGACGTTTAGTTTAGATAGAAGAGTTTAAAATATGCTATCTTTTTATGTGAGGGATTATTTCCAACTAACTTGACACCAAAAACCACATGATTAGTGTCTTCTCTCTTACCAAGCGCCCGCCCTTGGCAGGCGTCATTTTCATAAACTGCTAAAATAGATCAAAAATTACTGTTTCTCATAATCCCAAATATAGTATATTATGTGACAAGTGGTTGAAATAAAATTTCAACGTTGAGAGTGCTTTTTTTCAACGAGCGACAGCGAGTTGAAAAAAGTAACTCGAAACGTTGAAATTTTATCAGCCAGTATGTTTTAATAATATACAATCTGGTGGCAATCCACCGAGGTGTTACTTTCCCACAAGCGGAAATAAAAAGGACATACGTTTTCAGTTCGTATGAGAGAGATAGGTAGGTGTAATATTAGTGAATGCCAAAGTTTTGTTTAACGTGGCCCACCTGCGTTAAGCTTAATTAGAGCTTTAATTTGAGATTTAATTTTGGGGGTAAACGAATTGAGTTACGTTCAGTTAGTGCATTACTTTTGTAAGAACTACCAGTACGCACTGGTGGTAACGAGCTTGCCTATCCACTCTACTAGCTCTTCAGACTAGCACTGAAGCTATATACATATGTGCTCACCTATAGAAGTCTGTATCCGAGTTACCATAACCCCTAGTTCAGCATGCAGATTCTCAGTTCTCGGAAAAATTCAATCTCAAGTGTGGCTGGGACTTAGAAACTGGATATCTCAGAAATATGGCTTGGTAGCCCTGACAGAGCTCCATTCGACTCTACCTAAAAGTAGAGATCCGGCCTATAACAACCAGAAGGTGGATTTATCTTGAAAGTGAGAGGCTGATAGTTGTATTTACTCTATATTCGCATCAACTTCCCTTAGAAGGGGATTCCTCGGTGTAGTCTTCCTAGGATCAGTCAGCTCTGTAATGTGTGGGTAAGTTCAAGCCACCGATACAACGCAGAGTTGCCTCTACATCGTCTAATCCACAGTACCGAAGTGATTACACCACTTGAAGTACCTGGCAAACGGTTTCCACAGAAACGGCGATCAGGGAATCGCTGTCGGGATAAACCTTGCTATTCGTAATCAGAAATCGCTGGTTCAAGCCCCAATCTCGTATACTTTTTTTTTAATTGTATTGCTTACTAATTATTTTTAGAAGATTATTACAACTATTATTAGTTTTATGCCCTTTTTTCATTTGCTTTTTTGATAAATAGTTAAAATTGTACAAAAAGTAACGGCAAACCTCCGTAGCAAACATCTAATAAAAAAAAACTAATTAAAATTGTAATAATGTTCTAAAAATAATATTTAGTAAACAATACAATTTTAAAAAGTATACGAGAATGGGGCTTGAACCCGCGATTTCTGATTACGAATTGGATGCGTTAACTATATCTTATATTATTATATAGCTAGTAGATTTTTCCTAATTAGACAAAGTTCGATTATCTACGAATCACGAACAGGAAATATATAAGTAGGGATTAATGTTTTACACTGATATCATTATAGCAAGGTGCAACTTTTATTGCTTTATATATCATAAACGCGTTGTTAGTGTAAGCTATTAAAAAGATAGTAGTCATATTAAAATTAATATCAAGTCTAACGTTTACAAGAAACGGTTATCATCTAATTGCTATCATACACGGATTAAACTAAACTACATATTAAGAAATATTAATTACGGCTTTTATAGCATCTTACAGGAAAAAAAGATTACATTCAATCAGGATCGCAACATATATCATTTAAAATCCAATATTATTATATAGCTTGCAGATTTTCCCTAATTAGACTGTTTTATAATAACTAACAGCTTTCAAGAAAAGGGTCGTTCATTATGATTTCTTAAAAATTCATTTAAAAGTTACGTATAAGGTAATTAGTCACGTTGTTTTTTCCAACATTCCTTAAAAATGCTTTCAACCATAAATAAACAAAACGTTCTTACAGATGACTAAACATTTCAAAGGAATTTAGATTTTCTAAAAATTTGTTAAGAGATCGTCATCTTAAAAGCGGCATAAATTATTGTTTTAAATCAATTCACCTACCCTATCAATATGTCGTACAATGCATACATTTAATATTATTATTAAAATTTTATAAATAAAACGATAAAACAAGTTTATAGTTTTTCATTTACTTCTACGTATTCATCATATATGAAAGCAAGTACGGTAGCAAGATCTAGAATGCTCCTACAGCAAATTAAAAACTTGATAGAGTCAACATCTAACTCCGAATGTCATACAGAGCTATCAACTAAATCATATACAGCTTTTGCTTAATTGTACGAATAACTCGTTCGATTATTGAAGTCTTAATCACGGAACACGTAGAGTAATGATTTATGTTGCATTCATTCATTAACTTTAACTCGATATATACAAATTCATATATGAGAGAAATGTTATGTATCTCAATACATACCTAAAACGTATTCTTCGTATATTCAGTAAGAGCTACCCCATTTTTCTAGACATTCGAATTTTGAACAGATTGATAACATGTTTTCTCATTTAATCATAATTAGGGTCAAGTTGAATAGCAAAATAAAGTACATAAAAGTTAACAGGTTAAAATAGAAATTCATTTTGCTACTTTTATATGTGCTAAGTAAAATAATAAACAGATATTTCGAAAATTTTATGCATTCTTGAGAGAACTGGGGTATAATATTTAAAACACACTGTAGAAAACATATCAGCAGAGAAAGGGAATACATAAATACAGTATGTTTTGTATGATGAGGTGTCGTCAGTTTAAAAGAAATGAGTTTAATGTTGCACGTATTACATCAATTGTATCTGTACATAACAAAAGTATACATCCCTCTTATTAGATTGTCACGAACGTATGTAGTATACTTCTAAATTCATGAATACCCTATACAAGTATTCTAACTAGAAAATAAAGGTTTACCGAGATTATATACCTTATAATATAGCAATAGAATTTTTCTAAATTTTATTGTTTAAGTTTTATTTAATAATTTTCTAGTTTCTAGACATAATGTAGTTTTGAACAGATTTTAGCCTTTTTCGTTATATCTACTACCTTGTAAACTGTTTCTACATATGTGTTCTTATTGTTTATGCATCATATAGATATTCGTCGCCGTATTTAAACGTTATTCATATATGAGAGAAATGTTATGTATCTCAATACACACCTAAAACGTATTCTTCGTATATTCAGTAAGAGCTACACATTTTTTTCTAGACATTCGAATTTTGAGCAGATTCATAACATGTTTTCTCATTTAATCATAATTAGGGTCAAGTTGAATAGCAAAATAAAGTACATAAAAGTTAACAGGTTAAAATAGAAATTCATTTTGCTACCTTTATATGTGCTAAGTAAAATAATAAACAGATATTTCGAAAATTTTATGCATTCTTGAGAGAACGGGGTATAATATTTAAAACACACTGTAGAAAACATATCAGCAGAGAAAGGGAATACATAAATACAGTATGTTTTGTATGATGAGGTGTCGTCAGTTTAAAAGAAATGAGTTTAATGTTGCACGTATTACATCAATTGTATCTGTACATAACAAAGGTATACATCCCTCTTATTAGATTGTCACGAACGTATGTAGTATACTTCTAAATTCATGAATACCCTATACAAGTATTCTAACTAGAAAATAAAGGTTTACCGAGATTATATACCTTATAATATAGCAATAGAATTTTTCTAAATTTTATTCTTTAAGTTTTATTTAATAATTTTCTAGTTTCTAGACATAATGTAGTTTTGAACAGATTTTAGCCTTTTTCGTTATATCTACTACCTTGTAAACTGTTTCTACATATGTGTTCTTATTGCTTATGCATCATATAGATATTCGTCGCCGTATTTAAACGTTATTCATATATGAGAGAAATGTTATGTATCTCAATACATACCTAAAACGTATTCTTCGTATATTCAGTAAGAGCTACACATTTTTTCTAGACATTCGAATTTTGAGCAGATTCATAACATGTTTTCTCATTTAATCATAATTAGGGTCAAGTTGAATAGCAAAATAAAGTACATAAAAATTAACAGGTTAAAATAGAAATTCATTTTGCTACCTTTATATGTGCTAAGTAAAATAATAAACAGATATTTCGAAAATTTTATGCATTCTTGAGAGAACGGGGTATAATATTTAAAACACACTGTAGAAAACATATCAGCAGAGAAAGGGAATACATAAATACAGTATGTTTTGTATGATGAGGTGTCGTCAGTTTAAAAGAAATGAGTTTAATGTTGCACGTATTGCATCAATTGTATCTGTACATAACAAAGGTATACATCCCTCTTATTAGATTGTCACGAACGTATGTAGTATACTTCTAAATTCATGAATACCCTATACAAGTATTCTAACTAGACAATAAAGGTTTACCGAGATTATGTACCTTATAATATAGCAATAGAATTTTTCTAAATTTTATTCTTTAAGTTTTATTTAATAATTTTCTAGTTTCTAGACATAATCTAGTTTTGAACAGATTTTAGCCTTTTTCGTTATATCTACTACCTTGTAAACTATTTCTACATATGTGTTCTTATTGTTTATGCATCATATAGATATTCGTCGCCATATTTTAACGTTATTTTACAATATATCATACATTTTCAATAGCTTCGAAATACGCAGATATGTAATAATATACTATATACTCTTGTAAGATATCCATCGTATCTATAGTAAACTCGTATGATTAATAATAATCTGTAACCATTTTCGATACCTTCGAAATATAAGTCTATAACATATGTTTGTAATACGTCTTTATAACTTTGAAACACAGGGTAGTTACCTCTTGCAATATCTACAGTTATGAGAACCCTAAATACTTAACCTGGAGAAATAAATCAGATAAATATTTTACTTTTTATTGAAACGATAACTTTGCATACTAATATATTAAAATAATATAATGTATATCGCCTGATAAATAAAATTGAAATTATTCTTATTCTTTTACAATGAAATGTGTTTTGAAAAAACACGATGAAACGTTATGTATATTAATGCAGGAGTTCTGTTAACGCATTCGTTATTTAGAGATTCACTTATAAGTACACTATCTATTTAGCTGATTAAATAAAAATTTCGTTATTCTTAAAATTCCTAACAAGGGTTCAGGGTTCTTTATCTGTTTTAGAATATTCAAAGACAATATATGTATAAATTATCGTGAGACTCCTGCTCTATATAAAACGCCATATATAAAATTAGAGATAAAAATTTATCCTGTGTATTAGTGAAAACTCAAATATTCACGGAAATATAACAGTCGGTACATATGACGATACTAATCAGTCTGACACGGAATATATATTTTATATTATACAAACGGAGAGAAAAGAATAGGTACAATCGGATTATGTTCATACCAGACTCACCATGATTATTATAAACATCTTAACAGAATAAAAAGGGTGATATGAATATAACTTATAGTATTTAATCAAACTAGAAAAATATCGATATATATCCTGCTTTGAGAAAATAATTATACTATGCAAGCATCAATACGCTACATACGATTACGAGCCTAAGTATAAACATGAAGTTATACTTTAATCGCTGACGAATACTATGCATATTTCGAATAGAGTATGCAGAAAACAGCATCAGTGTGGGATATAGGAACCTACAGACCGTATCAAACAGGATCCAACGAGTTGAGACAAGCAGAAATCGGTTAGTAGGAGAACCGTTGTATTAAATGTTTAGGTATAGGAGAAATGTAAACGTTTTAGTGATTCCTTCCTTCCTCTTTAGACGGTAGTAATAGCAGAAGCAGCAGATCTACTTATTTAGTCACGATTTATCGGTGTTGCTGTTTATTCATAGTTAAAATGTCATTCTACAAAGCTGAGCGCATTCAACATAATAGTAGATGTGAACCGTATAGTGTGCCTAGGAAGTGTGATTTACCTCAATTTCAACCGAATAGCGATGATATCAAAACTTTTAAAAAGTTTGCAAAAGAAACATACGATATACAAGTTCAGGATGATGATGAAAAATTCTAAACTACGAAAAGTCAACACTTCTTTGTGAAATACAGCTGCCGTTAAACAACAGTGGTTCGAAATATTTACATCTTGGACTGGATCCTTTCAAGAATTTTGATGTGTGTATAAGAATCTTGAAGAAAGGCACTGATCTAGGTGTACAGTTTAACGAAGACTCATTTAAAGATTTTATAGAGGATGCTTCGTACATATTAGGATGTCTGAAACACAACGAACTTGATGCATACGTATTGACCGATTATACGCTTCATAGTGTAGGAAACAAGTGTCTCAAATTTGTTTCAAAAAATAATCAAAGTTTTGAACTTTACATTTCAGAATTAAGTCTAGGGAGATTAGATTATACACGATGAAAACCTTTTTATGGAAAAAGATTGATAGTATTAAAACTATGCATCACAATTACGAATGTTTTGCCGAAGAAGTCCTGGACGCGGCTATAAAAGTTAGAACAACGCTTGTAGATAATAATATTTTATTAAGTGTGTTAAATTCTTCTTGTAGATATAAGGATGATTTATTTTTGAATGAATTAGTTTATAAGTTTACTAAGAAAACTATTGTAGATTTGCAGAACGACCTTGATTTAGATGATAGACTTAAATTTATTACATCTGGATATAATGTATAATAAATATGATATAATAAATGTCTTTAAAACTTATTGTTTTTTATTACATCACAAGTTAGAGCATACGAATATAATTTAGGTTAGATTAGGTTAGAGCCTACGAATACATTTTTAGGACAGAACGTAGGGAGCAGAGTAAGTACAAAACAACATACTTTCATACAAGAACGTTTATTGATACTAATAGTTTCGACGCTACTTAAAACATAATACATAACTTATATATAATATCTATTAAAATAGTACATTTCGTATACACTAATAATGGTACTACATACCTGACTATAAAGTAAACATGGTAAGTATAACAGCAGTTTAAAAGAATAGATAGTAAATATAACTATATCTAATTATTTTATAAAATACTATGTTAACTAAGAGTTAATATACAGAATATATACGCCAGTATTCGGTCTCTAGAGGGTTCATAACCTAATATAAGGTTAGTGCGAGAGATTAACGATCCCTGACCGAAGGGTTAAGGATTAAGGTTAAGGGTTAAGGTTGAAGCATGAAGGGTTAAGGGTGAAGGGAGAAGGGTGAAGGGTGAAGGGTTAAGGGTGAAAGGTTAAGGGTGAAGGGTGAAGGGAGAAGGGTGAAGGAAGAAGGGTGAGGGGTGTAGGGTGACTAGCTAGGGTTAATTAAGTTAAACGGGACGTGATATATAAATAGGAGTTCATGTTTAATCATTAGTCAAGATGGAACGGCGACGTGAGTGTGATGTGTGTCGTACGAGCGTTTTACGATCAGGGTTTGCACGTCATTTGAAGATACACTGTGGACACAAAGTTCAGTGTTCTATTTGTTTAAAGTATTTTACACGTCTCGATAACTACAGAAATCATTTGAAAATTGTTCATAGTACCCTAGATGATGATAATAGCACTTCACCTAGCAATAATGTAATATTTAAAGACGTGAATCTAAAACGTATACATACCAATGAACCCCGCGACACAAATAAAGAAATAAGACTCGATGATGATGCTGAAATAATCACAATAGATACCTTTTATTTACGCTAACTGTCGCTTATTGAAATGAAATACCTCTTTAACTGCTTTATACACAATAGTTATTTATGTACCGTTATGATGATAATGTCTGGAGAGTGACGATGTTCCACCCGAAGGGCTTTTGGCCCGAGAGATGAATGTTGCCTGTTGTTACAGTTATGTCAGTTATTTTCCAATCAGATCTTTAAAATTACTATCTGGGATTTCCGTAAATTCAACAACAAAGAAGAATTCAATATCACATGTCATCTAAAGAATAAATTAATTTTATCTAAGGAATTTCTGCCCTTAAACGTTTTTTAAGCCCTTAAACGTTTTTAAGCCCTTAATTATGTATTAAAGCCCGCAGTAGTAAAAGTTACTAAAATAACATATGAAAAATAAAAATTAATAATTTTGACACTAAAAATATAGAATAATTTATATTTTTAATCAATTTTAAATTTACAGCTAGAATATGTGCAGTTTATTTTGAAGAATATCTGAATATCTTAAAAATAATAAGTTTTATAAATACTCTATATGCATAATGCATTTGGAAAGTTAAAGCGTGGTAGTTTCGTGGTATAACGACGTCACTTTATGTTCGCATTGTGATTGATAGATTAATTGATATGCGCAGTACTTCACCTAGTAATATGTTTTGCTATGCTATTCTGTAGCATAAGTGATAGTGCATAGTGAAGTGGTAAATATAGACTTTCAATAGTATTCGCAAACCAACATTGCGAGCATCCAAACATCTTTAGACCTTATTATTATTATTATAGGTGTATTGAAATCTGATGGTTCTTGCACCGAAGATGAATTTAAGACCTTAGAAAAAAGGCAAATAGTGAAAGAGAGACTGATATAATTTTAGTCATTATGGTCAGATTTAAAAACATAGTAGCCGCAGTGTTGCAAATGTAAAAGAAGTTGCCTAACTATTCAAAACTAAATTGTACCATAATTGATTTATTGTAGAATTTTTATATGAATTTCTACTTTTTATAACAACCGATTAAAATAGTTGTTATAATCACTTACTAAAAAACATTATTATATTTATTTAAGAATAAAAATATTCTATATATACTTGAATATTTCCACACAGTAATGCTAAGAAGTGTAAAAGCATGTATAGAATCTTTTAATAGCGCCTTGGGTAAAGCTCCTTTAGTTATCGCTTGGTTCTTTTTTTACTTTTTGGTTATTTGTATCTTCATAGAAGAATGACTTTTTTTAAAGCTATTTCAAATTGTAATTACCGTGAATCATAAGTATATGCTTCATGTTTGTTTGGAAAGCAAATAAAATATTTATCTGGTAAATTTTAAAGTTTAGGATACAAGTGTACAGCGTGTAAACTGCTAAGAATTACGAAGATACTCGAGAACCACGAAGAAGAAAAAAATTATATCGGACAAACTAGGGAAATAGTGTGAAATGTCTATACCTACTTTAAAAACAGCACAAACCTCTAGGTACATAAGATTAACATTAGAAGTTCTATAATATAATGTGTATAAATTTAATATTATTATGTTATTCTTTACAGGAGATCTTTTAAATGTGTTTTCTAGAGCAACAGGTATTTTACGAAGATCTATTGCAAGAATTGTTCAGGAAACATATAATATAATAAACGTTATATACACAAAGTGTTTATTTTTCTACATTAGAAACAATTCTAACAAATTTTAGAGCTCAATGCTTCAGGATTCGTATCCCTTCTCAAAGTTAAAAATTACAGTTTTTTTAAATTATTTCTCTGGCAAATTTTACAAGAACGTAATTTTTGTAAAAAGTTTTGTTTTTTGATAATCACATTATCAAAAACTCATGTACATTTTTTGATATCAAGAGATTATCAAAAAATATTCACACAAAAATAACTTGTTTGTAAAACTTACAACACAATAATTTTGTGATATTTATCCTTGAAATGACTCCCAAAATGTTGCAATAAACAAGAACAACTTTTTTGCGCATGTATGTGCTTGTTATTGAAACTATTATCCACCTTGCCCTCCCACCCCCCTGGATACTTTCACGATTCGGTATTATAAGTAACGAAAACTGCCGCAACTTTTGCGTTCGCGCTCGTCTTTTAATAAAAGTAATATGTTTATTGTTTTGACTACATAAAAACTCCTGAAATAAATGAGTAAGCATAGTAACATTGGAAAGATTGCTCGTTAGTTATCAAATCTTATTAAATTTCGTTTTTTTTAGCTTTTAGTTCATTTACGTTAGGCATTCCTAACAGTTGGAAAACAAGGCATTCCTAACAGTTGGGATTGAGAGTACTATAATTTTTGGTAAGTGTACTATAATTTTCAATGCCCCTGTTGTAACATTTATTTTTCCTTAATTTGTGCATTACTGAAAGGGTCCTTGTATGAACTCACCTTTAGATGTATTCATTTTAAATATTTTGTGGGTTTTGAAAATTACTATTTTCTCTCTTTATAATTTTTATATTGATGGATTTTCGTTGCATATATTTAAATGTAGACTCCCTGAGTTTATATTTAATTACTAATGATTTCCTTTTGGATATTATTGTTTAATGGATTTTCTTATTCAAATTTGGATACCGATATCAACGTTCCTTGGTGGGAATGACGGCCTTG
Source organism: Agrypnus murinus (assembly GCA_929113105.1). Lineage (NCBI taxonomy): Eukaryota > Metazoa > Arthropoda > Insecta > Coleoptera > Elateridae > Agrypnus > Agrypnus murinus. Next base: position 34,727,445 of record OV816030.1, read on the forward strand.
CGCGTTTGATTTTTCGAGAGAAGGATTCGCTCTCTGTTGTGCGTGCTGGAAAGACTTCTCTTAGGAGTATTGGTTTTTGGTCACGTTTTTGACCAAGCGTCTTCATTAGAAACTCTTTTAATGAGCATCTTATTGAAAATAAATTTCTCCGTGACGAATATCCATAACTATTTTGTTTGGCCTTCGATTGTTGCTGAGGAATTTCGTTGATGAAGATTTTCCTTATAAAGGTACGTCTTTTTGCAGCCTATTCAATCTTTTTCCAAATCTTGTTTGAATTTTTCTATTATTCAACTACGATTTTAGGGAATCTAGGCTACCCTGTAACATTACGCCTACCCATATGCACCAATTTGTGCAGCCGTTTTGTTAAAAAGGGATTCCAGTCTTCCTGGTGCACGAGCTGAATCACACCTTCATCTCTGAGACGTTATCGTATGCTGAATAGGTCCAGTAACCAAATTTCTAGGCTGTACTGTATCCGCAGTCGGTATCAACCACCATAGGATTACATCAGAGTATCCATCAATAGAACATAGTGAACATTTTCGTTTGTTGGTATTTTTTTATATTAATATAATTTGCCTTGATTGATCTATCTGATCTATTAATTTCACTAATTTATTTAATTTATAGTTAAAGGTAATCATTTCTATAAAGATTTACATTTCTATAGAATAATATTAATTTTATACATGGAATTTTTCTGATATAGGTTTCTAGTGATAACTTCAATTTTTATTGCATTTTATTTGTGCCAATTTATAAATGCTACGTTTTGATAAATCGTCGGTATCAATTTTCAAATTTTTATTAAATGTAAATTGTTTGAATTAAAGAAAGGTTTAATTAAATTGTTGCATGTTTCTTAATAGATTTATTAATTCATTTACAGAAGATTACATTATGTAACAGAAATAGTACTATATCTGAGTAATTAGATTTATTTACATATCTACGTTCACATTGATCTTTTTATTTCTTTATTTTGCTCTATATCTATTTTTTTCTATTATGTGTATATATGTGTTACTATTAATAAATGCATTTAAAATTTGTGCTTCTTATTGTTGAGGAATAACACCACCATATCTAAAAAAAATTAAAGATAATTTATGCTAAATTGTTTAAGTAATAGTTGTTTAAAAATAATACTTACCAAGAGAAATAGGTTCTCCCGCTTTCCTATTTTGTTCAAGTTATGTTGTGCATTAAAACTAGCTGGATGGCGCCTTTTTTTGCTTCATACTCAGTGGACCCACGTATCCCGCTCACCGATGAAAAGCTGCCGCACGCCAGTGCGTAACCTTTACCCTACGAGCAAATAGAAACAGGAGAGAACATTGCATTATATTCCACGCGACGGAACTGCTAGAAAAAGTGGTTTATAAGAGTGAGTGAGAGAGGGTACGAGTGAGTGAGAGAGGGTACCGGCACCCGATGAATATCGATCGATTGTATACGTCAACAACCCCGACCTGACACGGACAATATCGAACGTCGTACGTCAACAACCCCGACCTGCTCAACGTGGTTTATATAATGGCCGACTTCCGTCGCGTCGGTTCCTTACCCCCGACCATTGAAATGTTCTCTCCTGTTTCTATTTGCTCGTAGCCTTTACCGCAAGTAAAAAAAGGTTACACTGTACTATTTCCGTTTTCGTCCAGGTTGGCAACGCTGGCAAGTCACGTAATTCTTATCTACCTGTCGCTAGAAGAAGATACACAATTATCATATTGCGATGTGATATTATTATTGAAGGAAAAAAAAGAGAACAAATACATTTAGAAGATAAGAAACGTTGGTAATAACAAATGTTTTTCGTGTACAATAATTATATGCAATTAACTTTCTTCTACTATTCAAGTGTTCTGGTATTTTATGTGTTTAGTGGGTTATAAGCAGTAGTTTGCAATTTATTACGAAAATTATAAACAATTTTTAAGCTTTGTCGTTCCTTTTGACAGGTTTCTGAATTGTGCAGTTATATAATGTAGGTTAGGATAGTTGCCACTATAATAGCGTTTTCAATTGATTGCTTTGGAGTGAGTTAGCTTGCTCTGAGAGCAAATTCTGTATTTGATTGGTCCACCTAGTGTTCCGGTCATCGAGATTTGCATGTTTGTGTCAAGGACTCTGTGAAAAAGCGCTCTGGCTGTGCTCTTTGTTGATCTGCCTTGTAGGGCATAAATTCAGATCAAAACAAAAAACCTAACCTTTAATTCATTCATATCTGCGTTACTTCAACTGTAGAAACGCATTCAAAGTAATATGGAAGATGAAAGGTGTTTGGGTTTATTACAAATTTTATCATCAGATTCGTCTAATGATGAAGAAATTGAAGCTATTAATGAATATTTAAATGAGACGACATTATGTAAAATTTGAAATTTTCTAGAAACAATAAATTCATTTTCTGATGAATTAGTGGGTTTGCCATAATAACGCGCAATACATATTTTTTATTAATCGTTCTTGCTTATTAGTTTAAGAATTATTTTTGCTTGAACAGAATGGAACAGAACCACGTTTAATAAATTACTGATCGTGTTTTTAAACAGTCGGCATTGGCTATTCGTAAGTGTTTTATTATTATTAGTTATAATAATTTAATATAATAATGGTCACACAAACATATGGTGATTGAAACGATTTTATTTGGTTGCGTATTGTGAATCACTATTCGGTCAATCTGCAAAAGAGCAACGACATTATACCTGTTTTTCGAGCAATCTGCAGTTGAGCATTCTGGGTTCCAATTGAAAATGCTATAAGATAATCCAGATTGCCGTCAAACCAAGTTCCTGGTGGGCACATGAACAAATATACGCTAAAGTAAAAATTGGATATTTAAATTAGTAGTACACCAAACAGATACTTAAAGCATTTAATAGTTTTAAAACTGCAGTGTTATAAACTGTGTGTGCGCTTCAGCGTCCCTTTAGACTAACCTGTTTTGGATTGCCCTATTTAACAATGATTTTTCTATGTTTAACAATCTTGAAATACTAAATAAATATTTTAAATAACAATTGTTCCCAAATTCTATTTTTAAACTTCTGAAAGATTTCAAATCAACTAATTAAAGCTTTGACATTTCATACAAAATTATTTTTGTTTGCAGTTTGTTATAATTCTATAAAGACACGATGGACGATGACAAAGTAACTGTAGTTAAAACTGAAATGGATATCAAAATAGAATCGGATGTCATGGAAGATTGCAAGACCGAAAATGAAATCAAGGCGCACATTGTTAGTGAGGAAAAGCCATTCGATAACATCAGTATTCCGCAAAAATATGAACAAGCGAATATAAGTATGAACATATACAACAGTAACATAAGTCAGCATAAAAATTTTCAGGAAACTAATTATTGCTTGCAAACTCATAAAAGTGAAAAGCAATTTAAATGTAATTTATGTTATAAATTCTTACTTAAAGCGAATTTCAAAAAGCACATGCTCACTCATAACAGTAAGAAACTGTTTGAATGTAATTTATGTGATCGTAAATTCTTGGACAAGGGTAATTTCAACAAACACATGCTCATTCATAGTGGTGAGAAACCATTTGAATGTAATTTATGTGGTCGTAAATTCTTACGAAAGGATAGTTTCAAAAAACATATGTTCATTCATAGTGGTGAGAAACCATTTGAATGTAATTTGTGTGATTATAAATGTTCACAAAAGTGTCGTTTAAAAAGTCATATGCTTACTCATAGTGCTGAGAAATCATTTCAATGTAATTTATGTGATTATAAAACTGGTGTAAAATCTAGTCTCAAACACCACATGCTCACCCATAGTATTGAGAAACAATTTGAATGTAATTTATGTGATTATAGATGTTCTCAAAAACATAGTCTCAAACAACACATGCTCACTCATAGTGGTGAGAAACCATTTGAATGTAATTTATGTGATTATAAATGTTCTCTAAAACATAGTATCAGATATCATATACTCTCTCATAGTGGTGAGCAACCATTTAAATGTAATTTATGTGATTATAAGTTTACTGCAAAATCTCAACTCAAACAACACATGCTGAGTCATAGTGGTGAGAAATTGTTTGAATGCCATTTGTGTCATTATAAATGCGCATATAAGGCTTCTATTAAAAGGCATATTTTATGGCATAGTGGTGAAAAACCATTTAAATGTAATTTATGTTTTTATAACTGTTCTGAAAATCGTAAACTTAAAAAACATATGCTTACTCATAGTGGTGAGAAACCATTTGAATGTAATTTATGTGATTGTAAGTATTCTGTAATGGCTCATCTCAAACGACACATGCTTAGTCATAGTGATGAGAAAACATTTGTATGTAATTTATGTGATTATAAAAGTTTTGACAAAAATAGACTTAAAAAACACATGTTCACTCATAGTGGTGAGAAACTATTTGAGTGCAATTTATGTCATTCTAAATTTGCATATAAAAGTTCTCTTAAAATACACATTTTATCGCATAACGGTGAAAAGCCATTTAAATGTATTTTATGCGTATACAAGTGTTCTGAAAAAAGTAAACTCAAAGCACATATGCTTACTCATACTGGTGAAAAACCATTTGAATGTAATCTATGTGATTATAAATGTACTACAAGAAGTAAGCTTAAAAGACACATGCTCACTCATAGTGGTAAAAAACCATTTGAATGTAATTTATGTAATTATAAGTGTTCTGCAAAATTTTATCTCAAAGAACACATGCTTACTCATAGTGGTGAGAAACCATTTGAATGTAATCTATGTGATTATAAATGTTCTAAAAAATGTTATCTTAAAAATCATATGCTCACTCATAGTGGTAAAAAACCTTTTAAATGTAATATATGTGATTATAAGTCTTCTCTAAAATCTTATCTCAAACGACACATGCGTACTCATACTGCTGAGAAAACAATTGAATGTAATTTATGTGGTTTTAAATGTTCCCAGATAGCTTATCTCAGAAGACATATGATCATTCATACTAAATGAATTAGAAGATTCATACAGAATACTAGTAAAACAACAAATATTGATTTGAATGCATTAAAAACTATAAATGCTGACTAACAATAGATCGTGCTATTTCAGTTGTGTTCAACTGTCAGTTCAGTAGGTGTTGTACTGTCTTATTCTGTAAACTTCGATATATTTCGAACGTTATATATCGAATTTCTATAAAATATGTACTTCCAAACGAAATTCGTTATTCTGTAACCCTTTCGTTACGGTCTGCTCGAGTATAACGAATGATAAATGTTTTTGGATCCTGTAGTATGTTTGTCTGTTTGTGACTACGTTCATATTATTTATAAGAGGTTCTTGTTTACATGTTGTGTTTACGCGCCAGTTTTCAAATTTTCGTTGGCTTTCGGTTTTGTATTTGTAATGTAGTTTTTTTAATATGTATTGTTTTTTAATTGTTGTTGTTATTACTAATATTGTGATTGTTGTTGGTAAAGAAATATCTTTAAAACTATTTTTAAAAGTATTTACATAGGTTTCAAGCTGGGTTTCAAAAAGGTCAGAAGTAGTAATTTATGTTAATCCCTTAATCCTTACTGTATCGAGTTTTAAAAACGCTTACGGTAAAATATAAATACAACAGACGTCGGATCTCGATTCAAAATTGCAAGAATTTGTCCGTTTTTGTGAAAGAACTGAAAAACTAAATAAAAAACTTTTTAAAATATATGTGTTAAACTTTACACGGAAAAACGGAAGTTGTAAGTGCAGGCCAGATTGTAATTCATAAATCATTCCTATTCAAATTTCAATTCTCCGTTTTTTTCTTTGTCAATAGGTATTTTAAAAATGTTTAAAGTAAAATATAAAATAAAAATATTTTAACAAATAAAGAACCACATGTCTAACGATACCGAATGAAAATTACAAGAATTTAAGATGAGAGTTTTATACATAAACGAATCATTTTTCTGAAATTTAATTTAAAATCTGATTTTTAATTGTACCGTGTTTGAATTCATACAAATTATAACATTCAGCTCCCGCGTAACTATACCTCAGAAGCTTTCGTTAAAATATCGATTGCGTGATAACGATTTTTGTAAGAATTTGTCTTACAGAATACAAAAATAACGAACTTCGATATTTTAACGTTCGTTATCTCGTCAACGAAGTCTTACAGAATAAGGGGGTTAAAGTATATTCCATTTGTGCCCGAAAGAGTAACTGTTAGGGTCTTTTGATTTGTAATATTTTTAAACATTTGAAACTTTTCGTAATTTCTTTGAAGTTGGTATTATCATGGTGTTGTTTGAAGATTTGAAAATCAAATGTTAATCAAACGTCGAACATTGATTAATATTTTATACACATTAAAAATGAAATGAATTATCATTAAATCATCAGATTTTGGAACAACACGAACAGGCGACGTACAGTGTTGTTAAATGGCATACTATAAATTCACGCTTTAAAAACTAGCATTCCCGGGAGTCTGTTTAAGAATATGTTATATCTGTGTGACACCAACACCTTCCAATAGGGATATACTAACAATTTTTCGTAAATACCGCATTTCAGCAAAATGTTACATACAAAATTGTTACGGCCAACCCTTCATTTCTTGATATTGATGTATAGAACATAAAAGATTTGAATGAATTTCAATAAGCTTTTACCATTTTAACATAAGACAAAAGTTTGGCAGAAATCAATATAACCTAGAAACTATTTTTCATAACCTAGTTACTCACTACAACAATTTTGCAATTGTTACATGAGTTCCGAGTATTCTTGCACTAGAGAAGTCACTAAATGTGGTTGTTTTAGTTACTCTTCCCGGGTGCAAATAGATAATAAATTTAATTTATAGAATGGAAATAATATACCTGTTTTAACCCTTAACCGGTAAGGTGGCGTCTGAGAAACTGGTCACCATCTTTTCTAAATTTTTTCTAGTACAGAACCACGTAAAAATCTCTCACTTACAGGGTGCTTATTGTACTTACTGTACAAAAAAATATTTAATCAAATCTGTTCCTTTATGCAAAATAAACGTGAAAAACATATGTAAAAAAAAGTTTTATTATGCAATTTTTTTGTTATATACAGACATTTTCTACACTATATTCAATTAAAATTTGTTTTAATTTTTTTTTCAGTAAAATTTCTTTTTATCGTAATATTAAAGTTCATACCAATTTATGCACATTTATGTCGAGTTGCATTTGAATTTTTCTAATGATAAATTATATGCATAACCAGAAGCTAATTTTGTTTATAGTAATAATTGTGTTTATGGTTTGGTTTTCATTATAAACAAAACAAAAAGTTCTAATATTTGTAGCATTATTGATTGCTTAAAATGATAATCACTCAGACGCCATATTACCGGGAAATTTTTTGGGTTTATCATGGCCCAGTAAACAAAACTGTTACAGTTACTTGTCTGCTATATAAGAATCAAGTAAAATGAGTTATATAAACACATTTACATACCCCATATGTAAATTTGGTGATATAACATTTGTTATATATTTCCGATATGAAATGCTTAATATAAATCTGGTGTCTTCAGATTTACATATATGCGATATTAATAATGTGATTTGTATTTTACGTCACACTTTTTACTAGTTAAATATATAACTATTTAACGACTAATTTGTTTGCAAAGTGCAGGGGAAAACATTAGTAGCGCGTGTACCACCTGATCGTGCAGACGTGTGTTAAATCGTGGTCGCCCATTGTTTGTTTTATGTGTATGTTGATTATAAATATTAAACTATAATAACCAGTTTTATTTCTGTGACGGAAACATTTCAGATGTGGAATATACAGCCGCTACAAATTTAATTTCCAGTGAATTCATATTTTATTATGAAGTGAAACGTATTTTTAAAATGGCGATAACTGATTAAACGTATTTATTGTTTATTAAAACGTTTCAAGGCAAAATATATTAGGCCACTGTAAATTAATACCATAAAAAGGTAGATTCAGCAATGTAGGTACGCATCATATCATTTACTAGGAATCGAAAAATTGAATACCGAAGCCGAATGGCATAATTTGTTAAAAAAACCAGGAATAATCTTGATCATTGGCATTTTAATTAATGTTGTTTATACATAGCTTTTGATTTTTTCTATTTTGTTATATTGCATGCTATGTAATAATACAGATTTTTTGGTTAATAACTTATTAATTAATAACTATATATCTTTTCCTTTTTTTAATAAACAAAATAAATAAAAATGTTGTGACTTTTTCTCCTAATTTTTACTATTACAGGAATCTATTACTATTTTAAAGAAATAAGTTATCCTACTTTTTTTCACAAAGTGTAAAATTTGAAAATTGTTGCTTTAACTTAAAGATCATGTTGCAAAGGGATTACAGGTAAGTTCAGGCCGTGACCCCACTTTTTTGGGTTTTTAAGAATTTGCGTGGAACTGCAATGTATCGATTTTATATATGATAGAACATGCTCATAATTAAATAAACGTAAAATATACGGCGTTTTGTGTATATGTATTTGTAATACAGATTGTATTTTACATATCTCATTAATAGTGACATAGAATTTATGTAAATAACAGATGCATAATGAGTCGGATAATAACGCTCTCCAGATTACTTTAATTTTACTTAGCTGCTACATAATAATGTAGGCATTGTTACTCTCAGTTACGTAAATAATATGTTGCTGTATTTGTTAGGGGGGCTGTTAGGGTTCATAAAAAAGTCAAATGACTGTCAATTAAAAGTACCTACATCAATGATAAAGAATGGATGCTTCCAATAGAAATGTTTCATATTATTTTAAGGTTTGCATAGGCAGAAGAGTAATAACAGAAAATGACAACTCCCATATATCCTCTGTAGAATAAATGAGTAATAATAAATGAGAACACAAGTTTATGTTGGCTATTATTTGCAGAGACAAAGAACTAAAAGTGAGTTTTAAATACGCTGTCGCAAGACGTAAATAAACTTGAAGTTAGCTGACCCTTGAAGCTTCATTTACGATTATACGCGTACCGTGTGCGCTTAACTCGCTCTTACGATTTCAGCGTAATATGCTGGAATGGATAATATACTGATGAAAATTAAATACAACAAAATTAAATCAGACTGGCCACTCGCTATTTAAACATAACAAAACCTAGTTTAAAAGAGGTGTTTGCCCTAAAAAGAGCAATTTTTGAACAGCGTCTGCGGTAAATAATCTCTTTATTCTGCGAACCGAAAAAATTACATAGGCAAACTAATAAGTTTTTTTTTAAATAAATCAACTTTCCAGGCATCACTATCAGAGTTTTCTGATGTATAATTCATGCCTGAATCAGACGACGCTCCTGTATTTATAGTACAAACTACGTTTTCCAGAACATCAATTATATGGTCAAGGTTTCACATTTCTTATTCAATCTTTTGGTCGTGCTTCACACATCTTTTCCAATCTTCTGCGCTTACGTTGGCGATTTCTTCCTTTAATGAATTTTCTACATCCTTTAGTTTAAATGTAAGTAGGGTAAATAGGACAGTTTACCAACCAACCCCCCACCACTACTATTTTCCTAAGGTCAAGGTCTATAGGTTTACAGTAAGTATTGTACACTGAGAAAAATGATAACTATAAAGTGACAACTATATACAGTAGACCGAATTTTTGTTGTTGTAACCTAATTTTAGCAGCGTTAACTAAAAACCAAGGTCAGAATAAACAAATGATTTGGTAAATGAACTATCTGTTTATAGTTAACCGGTTTTTGGTAGATTTTACCCGGGTTCTAGTAAAATAAGCCACCACCTTACTTGGGTTAAATCTACATGTACAGTAATTTACAAGTCAAACTAAAATAGCTTAGCAGTTTGGAGTTCCAGATAATATCGTATTTCATTTTAAAACCTTTTTATCACAATGAAAGACATTATTGGCTGCATAATACTAAATATTTCTAATTAAAGCAAGAGATTTTAGTCGACCTTTTATTATTAACTCAATAATTATTTCCTTCCTTTTAATACACACGAGAAGAATATTTTTAAAGAAATGCAATACGAATATTTATTGCATTGTTTATGCCATAAATTTCAGCACCGTGCATGCTCTATATTACACGAATTTTGTCAAACCAGGGAGTAAGGTTGATATAACCCAACAGGTATGGTAAATTCAACTATTTTTCGCTTCTACCATGTGGGAGTGTGATTGATTTAACCTAATTGGGTAAATTTAACCAAAAAAATTTTACTAAAATCATATAGTTCGTATTACAAACATCAGGTATTGTTGTCAAAACTTGTACATATTTTCTGGTTGCTGCAACTTATTTTTGGTTACTTTAACCTGACTTTTTTTCTCAGTGTAGCGGGTTGGTACCACCAATGTGGCGAGTGCAACCGCTAGGGTAGGTAACCTGACGTTCAAGGCACCTGGTTCTCTTCTAGCTGCCCACTGCGTCCTGTGGTTGTTTTCTTGTATCTACACTCGGATATTACTGAAAGGTTATGCCTATTTGATCTGGCTTATTATTACTCAATAATTTTTAGATTAAGTTAATTTCTATTAATAATTAATAAATATCAAAAATTAATTATCAAGCACTAAACAAAGTTAAACAAAAGTTTAGGCTAATCCTTCTAAAAAAAATTAATTAAATGATACGCAATGAAACAACTAAAAAAGGTAAGGTTGAAATTTATTAAAGAAAAAAACAAAATAAAAATATAAAATGATGTTACTGTCTCACATGGGTAGTATAAAATTTGTTATCCTAAATCAAGATTTTATTAATAATCAAGTTCAATAATAGCCAACAAAAATACAAAAGAGTTTATGTGTCGTTATTGCTAATTGCATTTTCTATTGCATTCCTTCAGTTACTAAAATTAATAAAAACATTCTACTGACCTTTTGTAAGTCAAATAATCCAAAAAAAGAGTTTCTATCATACGTGATTTAAATTAACGTACGCATAAATTTATTAAGTTGAAATTTATTAATACAACGAAAATAAAGAATTACTTTAATCTTTTCTAAGTTACATTAAATCTTTCCACCCGAACGGGACCGTATATTAATTAATTAATGCATGTTTATTCAAACAGATTTTCACCACTACACTCCAAAAGGGTTTTCAATTTCCACCACGGGTAAGCGGAGGACAGTTTTAATATATTCTTTTCTATTCAGTTTCTACAATTTTGCTTGCTATGATTAACACTTGCTCAAACATTCTTTCCCTTTGCATTTTTGTCGGGATTTTGTGAAGATTGCAAATCTCACGATTTGCGTTTGGTTTTTCTATACTAAGCGCTACATAAGCTTTCTGCTTTCTTAAGTCTTAAGTCTGAAACTGATATCACAGGATGTGTAATATCAAACTATGTCTCTGTCTTTTGTGCAATATTTTTAAAAATACAATTTATCATTGAAACTTTAATAGTTTAATCTTTTTAGAATAAATATGAAAAATTATGATATGTTAGCTTTATACAAATTACAATAAATTGGAAAAACTTGATTTGATTCATCAATAACAATAATTATGCATTATAAGAAATAATAAGAAATTATGAAATCGTTAATAAAATAAAACAAATTTGAAAAATGAGACTTGGGCTGCGTTACAGTATCGTTAGAGAGATTTGGAGTGTTTTAGTTGCAAGATTTTAATTATTAAAATAATTTCTTTGCTGGAAAAATGTATTAGTTAAAAACTAGTCAAAAATAGTAATAATTTTGACACGTTTTTTGCAAAATGGATATTGTAAAATTACATAAAAGTAATATTGTAGTTTTTAGGCATATTTTAGGCATGTGAATAGGGAGAAGAAGTGCATACGTCATACCGTGCCTGACGTCATAATTCTTTCCTCGCAACGCGCATGTTCGCATCGCTCTACTTCGCTGTAAACCGTTTGTTTGACAGTTTTGACACTGTTGACAGTTGGAAGAGAAAACGTGACGCTACTTTGTGAGGTTAAAATAATAGATAGGTACTATCACAAATAAAATATTGAAACAACAATGGGTGAAAGCCATTGGGTAAGTGTTTTTATAGCTTGTAAACATCCTTTTTAACACTATCAATAATCAGAAATGAAAATATAATGTGCCTTATTGAAGTACATGCGCGTTGCGAGGAAAGAATTATGACGTCAGGCACGGTATGACGTATGCACTTCTTCTCCCTATTCTGAAATTCTCAGTTCTTCTGTCATACAAATAAATGACACTAAAAAAGATAGAAGTGTTTAAGAAAATTAAAGAGAAACAAGAAGAACTGAAAGCAACTAGGGTTTTTATTTACATTCATTAATTACAAAATTGTATTTTATATTGAATGAATAGGTACAGATTATTTCAAATAAATCTAGGACAGTCAGTATTCCATAGCGTAAATGTTGCTATTTCTTTTCCTTGATGTTTAATAAATAATGATAATAAACGCTTTTATTACCACAAAAAGATTAAATAACAATAAGTGAAATAAAACGGTTCATTACTTGATCTTCAGGTAAAATCTAGCCAAGGGCTACTCAATTTAACCTGAAAATCATGCAAAATATACTTAATACAACAAAAACAAAATATAGTTAAGGCAAAACAATATTTAATATAATAATAATAAAATAAAAGTAGGTATATGTGGATAATGAGATCAAAGACACAAGTTTAAATTATTGCATTTGTATGAAATATTTTTTCAGAATACGTTTAAACCTTTTACGTTAAAACTTCTACGAAATAAAGATGATGTGTATTTTGGCATATAAATCATGTAGTTATAGCGAGTGTTCACGGAGTGCACGTATGACCTAGCTATCAGTTCAGATCTAAGAAATATTAATTTTCTCGATGTGAGTAGTACATGTGTAAACAATCCTAATTGATACTTCCAATGGTTTTCCATGTTCAACCAACCGAGCTTTTTAATTTTATGGGAAACATGATTATACCCAAGTAGCGCTGGAATAGAAATTCATGTAAAAATTACGTGCTTCCAATTCTTTTTTAATGCCACAAATTAATATTCCAAAGAGATGCTCAATGGCACGTAATAATTACGTGCCCCGCGGTATATCTTTGGAACGTTAAGATTATTACGTAAATAATACGTCCTTTTCATGTCTTCGTCATTTCCCATAACCTTCACATTATTTTGATGAGTTTGTAAATAATTGAACAAAACATTTAATTTATAGAATCCCTACACTGCAAATAATGTTGCTATATAGTTTTACCTCCGATAAACGTATTTTAACCTACTACTCGAATTATTTCTTACGTAAATTTTTTGTTTCACTAATAAATGAAGTTAAATTTAATTGAATTACTTTATTTCAAACTTGCTCATGTAATTTACTGCTTATTAATAGGGGTCGTATCGTACTTCGTTAAAACATATTTATCACAATGAAAGACATTATATGGACTGCATAATACTAAATATATTTCTAATTAAAGAATAGATATTTTATTATCTACGCAATAATTATTTCTTTCATTTCGATATAATACACATTTTAAAGAAACACAATATATGTATAATTTTATTAAACAAACAACCTCGAATCCCCAAATTGTTTATGCAATAAAGTACTGGGAACACCCGACGGATAACCAAGGGCAACGCAATTTCAGCAGTTTTAAATGTATAATGGTTGTTAATATATGTGACATCACCATCAACTTGAAATTATACACTCGTCATTTTCAGTGTTATTCTTATAATAATGTAGCTGGTCTTTTTGTGAAACGTTTGTTCTTGTTTTTAGTGAATAAGTATGGTTGTGCAGTGTGTAAAAGATTAGATTATTTAAATTTTTAAATCCAGGTGAGTATGAATGCCATATTTTTCCAAAAAATAAATTGACGCCAGAGAAACATGTGCGTTGAAAATGCCATAGGCGTCGAAAAAACAACTACATTTAGGGGTTAATGAAGATAGAGTAATAAGTTTATCTTAAAAAAAAGTTTTATTTTATTAGAAATTTCTAAGGTTCAGTAGATTGCTTTAAATGTTATTAAGAATTATTAAATTTTCGTTCTTGACTGCTTTGTTATTGAAATTTTCAGTATTTGTAAATTTAATCATTTAATTAACCGAAAATAGTCTGCAAATATTAAAAATTATGAGGAACAATAATTAATAATGTTTTTCAGGTATCGTAAAACAAAAATGATTACAAATCTTGCATTTCAAAGGTGCATAAAGAACTCCCGTATTTGATCTTCCCATATTTTGCAGAGTGTGCTTTCGAGAGTTAAAAGGGGAGAGAAAGAAATGATTTTGGAGAAAATATGCTGCTCTAATTCCTGTTTTAGAAGTTAATGAACTACATACTACAAGGTAGGATGTTTTAATTTTTCCCTTAACAAATTAATAAGACAAAATACGAATACAAGATTTAGTAATACAATATTGATAAACTAAACTTTAAACTTATTCCATACTACTTATTATATTTATAATTTTAAAAGATGTTTTAAGCAAAAAAATAATTCATAGACATAAAAGAAACATTTTGATTTTATTTGGTTTCAGAAAAAGATGTGTGCGTGGGCTGTTTATCCAGCAGCCATACATACGAGCAGCAATCAGTTCATCATCAGCCGGACAATTTGTAGCAGATAGATCATGGAATCTCAGTCTTCTTCAGAACCCAGATATCATCTGCTGCTTTGTAGATAGAGCAGTCTGAAAGAGAGATTTTCCAAACACGAGTTCTACATTTGTAAGTTACAATTAATTGCATCATTTTAAAAATATATATGTACAATAATATTGCCATAATTGTTTATCACCGAAAACGTGATTATAACAGTCAATCAGATCAAGTATCTGCCTATTTGTCTACCACATTAACTGCTTTTAAAACAGAGTGTGCTACTCAGAACATTCAGAGTACAATAGTACAAAATAGAAAAAAATTCAATACGAGTTGAATTGAGCAAAATTAATTTGAAAATGAAATGTTTTAGGAAAAAATTGGGAGATTCCAATATTTTTAAATTTTATCAATCAGAATATATGTTAGATGGTATACATATTCAGAAAAAATTGCTAAATATCTTTTTTACAGGAGGACTTACACACAAATAAAAACGCAGGTGAAGACAGCATTGTTCGGCATCTTCGAGCTATTGCCAGAAGGTGGAAAATGTCTTAAAAATTAATAAAAGGAAGAAAAATAAATCAAACCGAGCAAGATCCTCATCAGGTATTGTGGATAAATTACCACAGTTTCAACAAACACAACAGATTAGATTAGTCATAGTGTCACCGACAAAACGCTTGGTCTCATCTTTAGTGCAATGGAAAGAGATAAAAAAATGTATACTTCTCGTCATTTAAGACGAATTCTAAAAAATGAAACTTTAGAAATTTAAAATTTGATAATTCCTAGTGCTCCACTTCAGGATTCGGTACTAGAAGGTCAGTTTATTTACTGTTAGTATTGCTACACTTGTGTTGTCTGTGTTTATTATTGATTATTTATATTTTAAGATATTATTATAAGATAATTATATTAATCATTTGTCCTTTGAATTAATAATTAGGTATTCTGTAAATCAATATTTCAGTATTGTAAATACGTTTTTGTTAAATAAACAAATTTGAGCTAATATTTGATTCTTATGCTTATCTGAAAATTGTAATTTATTTAGTTCACTTACAACAAACATGAACTCTACATCTGCATTTGAAGATCTAAAAGTGTTAATTTTTATAGTTTTTTTGAAGCTCCTCAAATTTATTTTATCAAAATGCACAATCTCATCGATCTTATAGATATCATGTAATACAGAGAAAAATAAAGTTGATTCATTACAAACACAAATTAGTAATTTTGAAAAACATTACAATTTGAAATGCCAGACTGTTTAGTTGCTGCATATATTGCCATTGCATTACAAAATTAATATTTTTAAATACTAGTCACTTTTGGAATACATGCTTAGATCTTCAAGGACAAATGTACGGTGCATTTTGCTGTGCACTGCTATTAATTGCAAAACGAAAAAAAACCCATGCCATTGGCATGCCCGATGGCACGTAATAAATACATCCTTTTTGGATCATCTTTGTACATCACTTTGGCACGTAAAAAGAATGCAAAAAAGACGGACATTTCATCTGTATGGCATGTAAAAATTACATCATTTTTACGTGCCATTTCTTTCTTGAAATTCTGGGGATGTAATTTCAGGCACGTAAATTTTACGTAATTTTCATGTAATATCGCTACTTGGTTATTGACGTTAATTAAAGATAAGTCTATAGCACCAATTCTGAATCTTTTATATTCATTGTTCATCAACTGTGTCAAGAAAAGGGCCATAAATCAAATTACAATAATTAAAATGTGACAATACTAAACTCTCAAAAATCATTTTTTTCTACTAAAATCTAATATAGTATGTATCTTTATTAGCATATAATACTTTTAAAGATGAGTAGGCTTTTTGTAGTAGCTTGCAAACATGCTGTTTAAATTGTAAGTTGGTGTCTATAAGTATACCTAAATTTCTGGCAGATTCCACTGTAGGCAACTTTTCGTTGTTTACGTGTATATTGTGATCACTTTTAACAATATGAATTGCTTTTCATGGCATATGAATGTGATCAATGTACTACACATGAGGGGAGAACTGAGAAGTTATCCAGTGATAACGCTCCTAGCTATAATAAAATAACTGTTCAGTTTTGAATGTTACTTGAAAATATCAGCCTATGAGATATGATTTTAGGATGAAATAGTGAGGTGTGGGAAAGGATGATTTAAGTTTATACAGAAGACCTTCATGCCATACTCGGTCGAAAGCTTGTTGAACATTCAAAAAGGCAGCTGTAAACATTTTCTCTTCATATTGTGGCATTGTTGTAGAGTTGAATGACTTTCCCTAAAGCCAAATCGGTGGGTTAGTATTACTGTGTTTGTTTCGGTGTCTTCATAGATTCTTTTGAACAGAAGCCTTTCATTAGAATCCTTTCTTCTACAGCTAATAGAAGAAGGTGAGTTTTGCTATTCATAGAAGGTGTATATAAGGTACCTACTTACTTTTTGTCTATAGAATTGTGTAGTGTGTTTTTTTTGCATGTTGACTGGGTAATAAAACATCTCAATTTTTTGTAATAACTTTTATTATAAGGTTTTATAAGTTTTATTATAAACTTTGACAATATGCACGATTTGTTATCAGAATACCAATGCCTCAAATATTCATGCACATAACTATCTAGTTCAAATTGTTATGCAAAGATTCATATAACAATTCAGTATAAACAAGCATGCAGATTTGTTGTAATTTCTAGTAGATGTGTTAACTTTTAAAACAGTTTCTTTTTCTCAAATCTTATAACATATTTAGGTTGTAAAGGTTGTAAATGTGCCGAAAGTTACGATTTTTGATATTATTAAAGTTTACAATAAGTAGCACTTCTATACTAAAATACAATGCAATATATTCAGGTTGACTCTAGTCTAGTCTAGTCTGTGAGTGAGTATGTGATTATTGAGACTGCTCTTCAGTGAACATTTATAAATACATAAATTACATTTAAACGGTTTCTCCCCACTATGAGTTAGCATATGACTTTTAAGACTACTTTTTTGTGAACATTTATATCCACATATATTACATGCAAATGGTTTCTCACCACTGTGAGTGAGCATGTGGTTTTTAAGATTACTCTTCTTACAACATTTATAATCACATAAACTACATTCAAATGGTTTCTCACCATTATGGATAAACATGTGTTTTTTAAGCTCACTTTTCTTAGAACACTTATAATCACATAAATCACATTCATATGGCTGCTTACCAGTGTGAGTGAGCATGTGGTTCTTGAGACTGCTCTTCACTGAACATTTACAACCACATAAATTACATTTAAAGGGTTTCTCTCCGCTATGAGTCAGCAAGTGGTCTTTGAGACTGCTTTTCATTGAACATTTATAATCACATAAATTACATTTAAACGGTTTCTCACCACTATGTGTGAACATATGATTTTTAAGATTACCTCTTTGTGAACTTTTATATCCACACAACTTACATCCAAATGGTTTCTCTCCACTGTGAGTGAGTATGTGGTTCTTGAGACTGCTTTTTACTGAACATTTATAGTCACACAAATTACATCCAAATGGTCTCTTACCAGTGTGTGTGAGCATGTGGATCTTGAGACTGCTCTTCACTGAACATTTATAATGACATAAATTACATTTAAACGGTTTCTCACCACTATGAATGAACATATGATTTTTAAGATGACCTTTTTGTGAACATTTATATCCACATAAATTACATCCAAACGGTTTCTCACCACTGTGACTGAACATGTGTTGTTTAAGTTTACTTTTTTCAGAGCATTTATAATCGCATACAGTACATTTAAATGATTTCTCACTGCTATGGGTGAGCATGTGTTTTTTAAGATTACTTTTCTTAGAACATTTATAATCACACAAATTACATTCATATGGTTTCTCACCAGTATGCATTAAAATGTGTCTTTTAAGAGCACCTTTATTTACAAATTTATCATAACATAAATTACATTCAAATTGTTTTCCACTTTTAGGACTGCGCATGTATTTGTGGCAATTAGTTTCCTGGAAGAATTTAAACTGGTTTGTGTTACTATTGTATATGTTCGTATTTACATTTACTTTTTCATAATTTTGTGCAGTACTTTTGTTATCAAACAGCTTTTCCTCAGTATTAATGTACACTTTGATTTCATTTCCAATTTTGCAGTCTTCCTTACCTTCTGATTCTATTTTGATATCCATTTCATTTTTAACTACAGTTGCCTTATCCACGTCCATCATGTCTTTAGGTCTGTAGGAATTACTTCAAGCATTGTTAAACATAGAAATAGTTAGTTATGGTACTAGTGAGTTAGGCAAGATATCCATAAATGAAAAATTGATCCACGACAGCCGGTAAACCCAAATGGGTTCATTTTTCTGAGTGGATAATGTCAATCATTCATGTGTGGGAATAAATTAGAGACATAACCTCATGGCTGGATTTGAATATTAAACAATGCAGGCTGATGATTGGTTGCTACCTATAATAATAGCTAATCACCATTCTACAGAGAGCACAAAGGTTTTTCTACACACTAATAAGTAAACTTTGGCTTTAACTGCTTAAAAACATCAAGATAGAGCCCTTTTACTTTAGAAGTTTGGGTAAAGGTAGTTTATTTTACTGGTTAATAATACCTATACTAATTGTACATATTATTTTTTGTTGTCCAAGGAAAAAGGAGGTTTTAACTAACCTAACCTTTTACTTTTGAATATCTTCTAAATTAATTTGTTCTCGTTCGGTGCTCTTCTTTCCGCCGTCATCATAATAGACGAGTTTTTTCTCGTAATTGTCCTTTTCATCAAACAAGCGCTACCATCGTCAGTCTACCATCTTGTTTTTAATATTGGTAGTAAATCTGGTATCTTTGTTGTGGTTTTATTGGTCTTTTTACTGTAACAAGTATTCGTGCTTATGGATTCTGCTGATCGATGTCGTGTTGGTCGACTCGACACGGATACGCCATTTTTGAAATTCTAAAGTAATGTCGAGGATTGACACTCGAGGTCGAGTATATTATATATTATACGATATACACATCTCACTTTAAGGATCGTTATTGTTTCTTTTTCTTTGTGGAGTTATTTAAAGTTATTTGATGTGCGAATTTTAAAGAGGCATGCAGATGATCTGTTTATCAGCTCTAGGCTGCAAGTAAAAATATCGTTTACATTTTACTTCAGTTGTATTTTATAGTTTTATACATCTTGTAAAGCATTTAAATAAACTAATAAACTAATATGAGATAAAAATAAAATAATTAGTAAAAGTTTAACAATATTTTCAAATGCATAATAAAATATACAATAAAAAATATTGTGAAACATTTACTAATTATTTTGTTTTTATTTCATTTCATGTTTATGCAGTTTCACGAATTAAGACTTGAGACAGTAGAACGCAAATTTCGTGATTAGAAATTTAGAACACCATAAGAAAATTGAATTTAAAATTGCTTACTTCAAGGACTAGAGCTTTTAAGAATAAACAATAACATTTAGAAACACTGATTAATTTCATGGAAACTCCCTCCAACATGTAAACAGACTCGACTACATAACCTCAAAGTATAATAAAAAACAATAATTATTAGTAAGCGATACAATTTAAAAAGTATACGAAAATGGGGCTTGAACACGCGATTTCTGATTACGAATCTGATGCTTTAACCGCTAGTCCTATCGGAGTACAACTTCCACTTTTTCTTTATAGCTTATTACCAAAAGCAATAAATCAATACGCTTTTTAAGTATTTTTCTAAATAATTCTTGGTTTTCTTCATAAAGTTTAATATGTTTTGACGTAAAATGAATTCTTCTTTCGATTGATACCAAAATTTCTACTTGCATTTTTGCAAGGGTATAAATTTAGGTGGAAAATAATAAAATTTCATTGGATTTCCTATATTATCGTTTCCAAAAAAAAAACAGATTGTAGATGATATAGATATGAGTTTATTTTTCCTCTTATGTGTTGACTTTACGTTACTGAAGTTAAATAAGAGAAAAAATAAACTCATATTAGTCATATCAAAACAAGCATGAAATGCGTCTATCATCAGATCGTTACGTCTTTTTAACGGTAAATTCATTTCATTTATTGTAGGTACACAGTAAGCAAGATTTAATTTATTTTTTGAAAAATCATTTTCGCGTTCGTACTTTATTGGCGGAAAATATTAGCGTCAAAATATAGCTCACGTTTCTCATTCAGTTTTCTTTATTAATCGTATTTTTTAGGAAGATAACGTTTGTTGTCGATTGCTAAACTGTTAACATAGTGTGGATCATTGTTTGTAAGGTTTAGATATCTAAAATAAATTTTATAATCGTAGTCGAACTTCGCCAATCTTGTTGAATTAACGTTTTCTAAAAAATAACCATTGTGATGGAGGAGCATAAATATAAAATTTGGTAAATTTGAATAAATTGGTTTTTGTTAGAAATTATGGTATTACTTAATTTTAAATCTGATGTATGGAAATAATTAGAAAAACACATTATTACAATATGTGCATAATTGCTCAAGTCCAATACATCTTGCTTGAGTAGCAAATTTCGTAAGTAGCACGTAACACATTATTGATAAGTCAGTAAAAACCAAATAATAGGAAATTAAATTAATTAATTTTAAGAGTTCAAACATGTAACTAGAATAATATATTTTTGTCTTAAATATATCCAAGAAAATGCAGTAATTGGTATTTGATTTTGTGATAACCAAACCTTAACTTTACAGAGGCTAAATTTAGCAAATTAAAATGATTAATTAGTTTAATCATTACACCATAATACAGTCATTATAACACGTTTAATAGCAAAATCTATGACAATGGATACATGTTTTTGCTTACTTATTTAGTATTAATTGAAATAAAATAGATGTACACGGCGCGAAAATCAGTCATTTTTAGTTGAACGCTTTCTACACCAGGAAGCGCTGGGTGGTAAAATTCGCGGGACATTTAAAAGTAATTTAACTTTCCTAATCTTTTAACTATTATTTAATAAATTCCCGAAGTAAATGTTGTTTTTCTTTACTTAAGAGCATGTGACGGTTAATTTTTAAATAAATTATTTCACTCTTAATTAGTCCTGATTAGTTTCTTAAAACGAATATACATTTTCAATATTTTAATATAGTAATACTTTTCTTTTTCTTAAAACCAGCAAGAACAACTGATATTTTTAAAGATATTTAACAGTTTTATATTCCCCTTTTTGATTTCCACTACCTTAAATTATTCCTTGGCATTTAAAAATTAAAAATCTCAGTTAAACTTAAAATATTTTGATAGTTCACGCATGTCTGGCAACACTGTGAGCAGAGAACTGCGATGCGATCAAATAATGTTTCTATTTACATTTTCAAATTTTAGTTTTAAAGAAATTAATTCCGTTTAGCGGACCGTAGCGCCATCTTTAGGTCTTTATAGTTTCTGAAGCTTGCTATTATTAACACTGGCGGTGATAACGCGCCCTTAAAATATACACAATGTTAAATGAATACAATATATTTTTGATAAAGTAGGATCGGCAACAGTGTAAGAGTTATTCCCATGCGTTTATTAGATATAATTGTTATGTGCAGTAGCTAGAGATATAGAGTAGGGCGAATAAGTGAAGTCTACCATTTTGACCCATGAAGTAGGTAGCTGTAAATTCGAATTAAATATTGTTATCAATAATGGTAGTCTAAAGCGTTAGTTAAATTTAAAATTTTTAGTTTGTCATTCACGATTTCTGATATTGATAATTTAAATATGATTTTATCTACACTAGAAGAGTTTTTAGGTAAAAATATCTTACATGTACTTACATGAAGTTCCTAATAAAATATTCATACTACTGCCAAATGATTCCCAATTTCTGCGGAGAAAATAAATATCTATTCTGGAACTTCTAATTTAAAGTTAACTATTAATTTTAAAAATAAGTGATTAGATATCTACAATAAAGAAATGTTGGAAGAATTACCACTGGAAATTATTGCTGCTGCTAATTTGTTTTGCAATTTATTCTTAATTTTCAGGAGCAGTCTCGGTGGCTAATTTTTTTTTGAGGAAAATAGGTACATATAAATAAAACACTAAAAAAATATCAATTGTATTTGCATAATCTATGACTAAATAAAACAGAGAAATTCGTTGTAACTTTATTTATTTAGACTATTGGGTGCTGTCCGGAAAAACCCAAAACAGCGCCCACAATCATACAACCATAATGAAAAAAGAAGCATGCAAAAAATGTACTAGTTGTGAAGTAATCTAAAAACTAATGTGAACAAACGAAATTGAACTCAAAATAAAAAAGAGAAATTAAATTGAAATTACAAGAATCATTATAACTAAATTAAATATAATGTAACAAAGACAGAATATTATTCCTAATGAAGATAAAAACACAATTCTGCGTTTTCACGATAAAATTTAAATACATATTTACAAGAGGTAAATAAATAAACAATACCTGTGCGAATCTTATTATACCTAAACTTAAATTAGAACTAGGTGATATACGAAATATGTGACAAACAAGAAAAGCACAAATTTCATATTATGTATGTATTATTTTTAATTGTTTTTTGAAACTTATTAATAACAGCAAAATGGATCCTACAGCATTATAATTTAGATTGTATGTTCTGACGATCCGGTTCATTATTTAAATGCCTACACATTAAAAGACTTGGTACATCTTTAAAACATTTAAAACTCATTTTCTGAGATAATTCCCATTTTCCAAATAATCCACCACAGATTTTAAATTATTGACTTCTTTTTTAATTCTTTATTTTTTTGCAGTATATAATTTCTTTCTGTAACCCTCTTATTGATGTTTTTTATTTGAATAGTGCGAGCCTTCAGTTTTCTGGGTGAAACACTGCAATAAAATTCTATTACAATAAAAATAATTGTACAGTTGCTTCTTATACCTACCTGTAATTGTGCATCTTTCTGACAAATTCAATCTTTTTGCGGTTAGTTTCGCTATCGTTAGCAGTTCCAGATATCCCTAAAAAAAAACTAACACTGTGATTGCAAATAACTATTATATCTTAGAAATTATATAAATACATAATAAACAGATACAAAACAATTGCTAAATAATATTGATTAATACAAAATAACAGTTACCTTTCTATCTAGAAAACAAGTTAGTTTCTTTAGTTGCTTGATTAAATGCCATCTGATTTCAAACAACTGCTGGAGGTAAAGCTATTTACAGTTATACTACTCATAAACGATGCAGATGAACCAGACCGTAGTTGATAACAACATTTGGTTCTAGGTTGATTTCATCGTGTCTTTCTTTTGTATTTAAAAATAAACTTGGCACAGCTGACGTACTTAACCATATTTGATTCCTTGCTTTTATAAAATCACTGTTTTTAAAATGTTTGGAGCAAATGTACTTATTTTTCGACCATTTGAAGTCCTCATTTAAACCTAAAACTGTTACCCAAAAACAAAGCGAACTCAATCGGTTTTTTTAAAAACGCTGAAACACGTCGATTTTGTTTTTTAAAAATACACATTAATACGTACTATTCACCTTCCAACTTTCATTTGTTTCTAAGTTATGACGTCATCACAAAAAAATTTAAATGACAATATAGATTTTTAATAGTGGAATCCGATAGTGGTTTTTCTTCTCTTTATGATCATGCAAAAAATCATACGGTTGCATAACAAAAATTCTGAGAAAAATCGAATTGGACATTGTAAATGTTTGTTAGTTATGACGTCATCACAAAAGATTTAAATGACAATATAGATTTTTAGTAGTGGAATCCAATAGTGATTTCTCTTCCCTTTATGACCATGCAAATAAATTCTAAGGTTGCATAACAAAAATTCTGAGAAAAATCGATCTGATATATTGATACCATAATATCAATACCATTAAATGTTCAGCTCGACTTTTCTCAGAACTTTTGTTATGCAACCTTATGATTTATTTGCATCAACATAAAGGGAAGAGAAATCACTATCGGATTCCACTACTAAAAATTTATATTGTCATTTAAATCTTTTGTGATGACGTCATAACTAACAAAGATTTACAATGTTCAGCTCGATTTTTTGTTATGCAACCTTATGATTTTTTTACATGATTATAAAGAGAAGAAAAGTCACTATCGGAATCCACTATTAATAATCTATATTGTCATTTAAATTTTTTTGTGATGACGTCATAACTTAGAAACAAATGAAAGTCGGAAGGTGAATAGCACGTATTAATGTGTATTTTTAAAAAAACAAAATCGACGTGTTTCAGCGTTTTTAAAAAAACCGCATGAGTTCGCTTTTTTAAAAATATTCCATACTTTTAATCCCACACTGTATATATAAAACCCACTATTTCGTGTTTTTTAATTGAGTCAAATACCGTTCATACGCGTGCCAATATTTGGCCGTGTAACAATTTCTGTACTTTTCAAATTTGGCGCCACGTGTTGTGATATAAAACGGCTGCCTTGGCCAGACTCTAATTGAAGGGTCTCTAGTAGATTTTAGAGTCACTGCATCTAGTTACCTAGCCGGCTGGTCGACCAGAGTACCGCAAACCGCCGCCATATTGGGGCAAACAAAGCACGAAATTGTTCGTTATTTGTTCTGTATTGAATTTAATCAAATCCACGTTTACTTTAAAAGGTTTTTCTTATTCTGAAAGATCAAACCTCTAATATGTCAAACACGTGAAACGTGGTTTTAATTTGTCCATTATTAAAAATCATCCTTCTCTGCCCCAATATGGCGGCGGTTTTCGTTACTCTCATCGACCAGCTGGCCTAGGTGACTAGATGTAGTGACTCTAGTAAATTCAAATGAGCAGCGCTCTCTACTGTCTATGTATTAGATTAATGTCTTCTTCTTTACATATGGCGGATAGTTGTTTCCGGTTAAACAGTGGCGTACTGTTTTGGAAGGATACTTACAAGAAAAATATTTTGTTAATTTTAGCAATCCTTTAATTTTCATTGCAATTGTTGTTTAGGTTTAAAAACTTAAATAGTAAAGTTCATTTGATTACTATTCTCTGTTTTCCAATTAAAATGTATTATTCTATTTTAAAAAAGTGGATCTAACATAACTAAGTGGATTCTTGGGTAAATTCTGACATCGAAAATTAAGATAAAAATCAAATGAACATACCGATGGTTTGAATTTGTAAATTAGTAAAAATATACAATTACAAGAACTTACAACTATTATTTTTATTATAAGAAGAAGCTCAATTAATTACATGATTGACAACTCTACCTTAAAAACCTAATGCACAGTTTTGCTGTATAAAAGCTTGCTACGACCCCAAACTCTATATGCATCACTGGTATATGGCCTAATATATCACAAACCAATTACAAAAACCACAACGATTCCAGAACAAAGTATTGCAAACTGCAGTCAATGTCCCATGATATTTCCAAAACACACAGTTGCATCAAGAGTCAGGCATTCTACCCCACCGATGAGTACATAAAAAAATGTGCTAGAAATCTTATAATGAACTCAAGTGCAGTGTGTGTAGTGGTGCAGTTTAATATGATTTGTTTCAAACGAAATCCACACAAGGCTTAAACAAAAATTACCACAAGACGTTATTTTAACAGACCATGATGGCGATTGATATTGTTAATGTAATATTTCACTGAAGACCTTTAAGTAATCTCCTTATGTAATACTCTAGTTAAGTGATTTATTATACCTATTATATCCATGCTATGTATAACAAACAATATCTGTTGATCTGTCAATAAAATTTAAAAGTTAGAAAAAAATTACTTTTTAGACTGTAAAGTGTAAATAAAAGGTAATAATGAACCTTTTGTAATTTTTTTTGAAGTTTGTTACTTTTTGTCTAGAGAATTGTGTAGTGTGTCCTTTGCATTTTTTATTGGGTAATAAACCATCTCAATTTTTTGTAATAACTTTTATTATCCAAGATGAATATACATCTTACCTAATTCTTGTATAAGAATTAATGTCAAACCTTTACTGCGTTTGCCAATGCTCCTAATAAACTTTGTATTAAACATTCTAACTAGCAACTAACTAGCAAGTTGAAATTGATATGATATGATAAGATTCTGTATTAATAAGCATGTTTGGTCTGTACACATATTTGTTGTCATTTCTAGTAATCATGTTAAAAATATTTAAAACTGTTTCGAAATTTTCTCAAATCTTATAAGAACTTTTAGTATTGCGTTTGAAATTCACCTGAATCTTGAAATTACAAAACTTGTACTACAGTAAAAACTACAGTAGAATAATACATTAC
The DNA here is from genome assembly GCA_929113105.1 of Agrypnus murinus. Classification (NCBI taxonomy): domain Eukaryota; kingdom Metazoa; phylum Arthropoda; class Insecta; order Coleoptera; family Elateridae; genus Agrypnus; species Agrypnus murinus. The sequence continues at coordinate 34,754,324 of OV816030.1, forward strand.
AATAGATTGAGGTTGACTCTAGTATCTCTTATTAGTAATAAAGTTAAAATGGCTTTTTAAATCTGTTTTGTATATTTGACAATGGATACTGGGATAGATGTAGTGTTTCTCACAACTATAAGTGAGCATGTGATTCTTAAGAATACTCATCACAGAACATTTACGATCACATAAATTACATTTAAAAGGTATTTAACCACTATGAATGAGCATGTGATTATTGAGACTGCTCTTCACTGAACATTTATAAGCACATAAATTACATTTAAATGGTTTCTCACCACTATGAATGAACATATGGTTTTTAAGATTACCTTTTTGTGAACATTTATATCCACATAAATTACATTCAAATGGTTTCTCACCACTGTGAGTGAGCATGTGTTTTTTAAGATCACTTTTTTTAGAACATTTATAATCACATAAACTACAGTCAAATGGTTTCTCACCATTATGAATAAACATGTGTTTTTTAAGATCACTTTTCTTAGAACATTTGTAATCACATAAATCACATTCATATGGTTTCTCACCAGTATGAATGAGCATGTGATTCTTGAGACTGCTCTTCACGGAACATTTACAATCACATAAATTACATTTAAATGGTTTCTCACCACTATGCGTGAGTAAGTGGTCTTTGAGACTGCTTTTTACTGAACATTTATAATCACATAAATTACATTTAAATGGTTTTTCACCACTATGCGTGAACATATGGTATTTAAGATTACCTTTCTGTGAACATTTATATCCACAAAAATTACATCCAAATTGTTTCTCACCACTGTGAGTAAGCATGTGGTTCTTAAGACTGCTCTTCACTGAACATTTATAATCACATAAATTGCATTTAAATGGTTTATCACCACTATGAATGAGCATGTGGTAATTGAGACTGCTTTTCACTGAACATCTATAATGACATAAATGACATTTAAGCGGTTTCTCACCACTATGAATGAACATATGATTTTTAAGATTACCTTTTTGTGAACATTTATATCCACATAAATTACATCCAAATGGTTTCTCACCACTGTGACTGAGCATGTGTTGTTTAAGTTTACTTTTTTCAGAACATTTATAATCACATAGATTACATTCAAATGGTTTCTCACCACTATGCGTGAGCATGTGTTTTTTAAGATGACTTTTCTTAGAACCTTTATAATCACATAAATTACATCCAAATGGTTTCTCACCACTGTGAATGAGCATGTGGTTTTTAAGTTTACTTTTTTCAGAACATTTATAATCACATAAATTACATTCAAGCTTTTCACCTGCAGTATGTATTAAAATGTGTCTTCTAAGAGCACCTTTATATACAAATCTGTGATTACATAAATTACATCCAAATTGTTTTCCACTTTTACGGGTATGCATATATCTATGGTAATTAGTCTCCTGGAAGAGCTTAGTGTGGCTTGTGTTGCAGTTGTATATGTCCGTATTTACATTTACTTTTTCATAATTTTGTGGAGTACTGATGTTATCGAACAGCTTTTCCTCAGTATTAATAGGCACTTTAATTTCATTTTCAATTTTGCAGTCTTCCATGACTTCTGATTCTAATTTGATATCCATTTCAGTTTTGACCGCAGTTGGTTTATCACCATCCATTGCGTCTTTATAAGATTATAACAAACTGTAAACAAAAAATAATTTTGTACGTGATGTCAAAACTGTAATGTGATTTAAAGTTTTTCAAAATAGGAAGTATTAAAAAATTTAAGAGCACCCTATCACAGGATTGTCATATGTATGTTAATATTTATCGAGTATTTTAAGCATATTTAACAAAACATAGTAAAAGTAAGTAAGCACCAAGTCGAACTATTATTATTTTTGTTATGCAAGGAACAAGCAATTTTAACTAACCTAACCTTTTGCTTTTAAATCTTCAAAATTTATTTGTTCTCTCATATACAACGAGATACGGTCAGCGTAAGGTGGTAACCACAGTCGTACAGTCTGACTGCAGCGTATAGGAACAATAACAAGTAGGACAGCGTTGCCAACCTGGATGACAACGTAAATAGTACAGTAGTATTGAAAATTATAGTACACTTACAAAAATTTATATTACTCTCAAGTAAATGAACTAAAATATGGCAGACTTTAGTGTACCAGGCAGGAGCTGTGAAAAAGCAACACTGTAATTTTACCCATATTTTCAAGGAGTACTAGATCATATTTACTTCAGAATATATAAAACAAAAATTGTCTTTCCAAATCTTGGTTAGAATGTCAACTGTGTGTTTCTGCATATGTAATATTGAAAAAATAACACCCCTAAAGGCATATTATCAGTTTAGCAACTCATTTTCTTATAAATAATAAAGAAAATTATCAATTACAGGTATGTACTTGTTAAATTAAACAAAAATCACTTTTTAAGTAAGTAAATTGTAACAGTCGTCTTTAAATTAGTTGGTTTTGTTAAATTAAAAATATAAATTTCTATGTTTCATTTATGTAAATTCTGTTAGATAAGGATAAATTAGAAAATAATTAATAACCCTTTCAGCCAAAAAATTATATTCAGTAGAACACTGGTTCAGTAAGATTTGCACAGGTATCTATGATCTAAAATACTCCTTGAAAAAAATAATAGTGATAGATGTTGATATTGTTCTAACGAAGAATTGGATGGCAAATATTGTTTTGCATTTTTTTAAAGAAATGTAATCTAATACTCCTTGAAAATATGGCTAAAATTACAGCATTGCCTTTTTACAGCTCCTGCCTGGTACACTAAAGTCTGCCATGACTAAAAGCTAAAAAGTAAAAACGAAATTTAATAGCATTTGATAACTTAAGAGTAATCTTTCCAATGTCACTATGCTTACTTATTTATTTCAGGAGTTTTTATGTAGTCAATGCAACAAACATATTACTTTTACTAAAAGACGGGAGCAAACGCAAAACTTGCGGCAGTTAGCTGAATCATGAAAGTATTTAATTACCGCTAAATTATTTATGTATGCCTCTTTTATCAAGTTTCTCGAAGAACTTTGTTGTTTATTATTAGCGAAAAAAGAATATAAGCGATTTTTCATTTATTATTGTATGATAAATATAACGGTTTACACTTAAGTTTTGCACCCATAATTAATTTTTATAATAGTATATTGTGTTACAAGTGCAGAAAAGTGCCAATTTCTCACGAGTGTGAAGATGTTGCGGAATGAGACGGAGTCGAATGCCGCAATCACACGAGTGAGAAATTGGCGTTTTTGCACGCGTTACACACTATACTTTATCTACGACAAAAAAAAAGTAATAAACCACCAACAGCTAAGAAAGTTTCTTAACCTAGAATTTATATTCGCATTTATATTTTTTACGTGAAATCTTTGGCAATAAATTGAGAGATGTAATGTGAGCCGCTTCCACGATGTTTGGAGGTGTACAAGTGTACACCCCATTTTCCCATCATCGGATTCACTCATCGAACATCTAGAATTTCGAAAACGACTAAAGTAAACATTAAATTTGTAAAGACAATAGTAAGAATACGTTTACAACCTGTATAATTTCAGTCAATCTACTATTTAGTACTTACAGTTAAATAATCATACGTATGTACTCGTTTTCAAAAAATAATTTTATACAAACAATCACAATTTAATTGTCAAGGTTATTAACCCCGTTGCTCTGAAATGTCCACATATTCTCGCATTATGTAGCAAATTATAAACGTTTTCAATGTTTTTATTGTAATTTAGCAATAATAATAAATAATATTACATTAACAATTATATAATAATGTAAAAAATTAATCAATTTTACGTTTTAATTAAATAATCATTGGAACTTTATATAATGAGAAATAACCTAGCCATTTGAAACCGTCTCCGTAGCTGAATGCTTACGCTTTCGCTACTAGACGGGCGATCCGGAGTTCAATTCCCCGGGTCTGACGTTAGTATATTTTCTAGATGGATTTCCATTCAATATATAATTTAATGTAAAATATTAATTAAATAAAATTAATTAATCTTTATCTAAAATTTATAACATTTTAATATTTCAAATAATTAATAATATTATAAATACACGGCCTACTAGATTCATATAAGCTGCGCTTAATATTGCAAGTGGTGACATCTATGGAGTTTTAATGGAACTACTGATGGTTGAGAACTCCTTCCTCACAGTCTTTACCGTTCAGTTTGGAGCTTGTTTGCAATTGGTCGTTTTCACGGTTACTAGATTGTGGGGAATGTGTAATTTTCTATAGTCGTCGTAGATAAATAAATTTTATGCACAGATATATTATAATTAGCCTATTATTGCTAGACTCATCTAAACATAACCGTCTCTTTATGGCCCAAGAGCCTCTTTATGGAGCGACGGGCAATAAAGAAACGTCAATTAAATGTCAGCTGTTTTTTGTAGAACTTGATTGTTTCTTAATATAATTTGTAAACTTATCACCAATAAAAATACGCTAAAATTAAATATTTTAGAATAGTAACTATAGTAACGTACTTCGTATAAGTACATAGGTATACGCACAGCGGCTTGATGTACCTACGTACTCATTTAATTATATTTTTACACAATAATAGATTTGAGATAAAAACTTAATCTGTGCACAAAATAGTGTATATATAGCGGGCATAACTAGCTTTTATGGCCCTACAGCCTTTTCCTAGAAATAACGCTTCTGGCCATAAAAGCTTCTTTATGCCCTTAATACATAAATAACTAATAAGTATTGGGACGCGCCAAAGATTTACCTGTATCTGAACTTTTATAAAAGCTAATTAAGCCATAGGATAATGTCAAATTGGAAGGTTATGTTACAACTAAAGCATACGTCTCATTGGTTGTCTGCATAATCGCCTACCGCATATCGAAGTCATTTTGTTTAATTACGTAGCTGTACAACGCAATCTATATTTATTGGCGCGTCCCTATTATTAGTTATAAAATACAATAACAATTTTTCAGTTTTTTTCAATTTTTTTCAATGCTACCAATTTTGAAAAAGTTGGGCTATTAAAGCACTCAAATAAGCTATTAACGCACTGTTTTGGGTGCTTTAATAGCTTTATTATAGACGCAAAATAGAAAAAATGAATTATTGACACTATTATCAATGCAACCTAGGATCTACATAATTTACACTTACACATATGTATCTAGTATAATTAGGTTTTTATCTATATATATAAAAGGGAAAGATTGTCTGTCTGTCTGTATATATGTATGTATGCGATTTACTGGACCGATTTGGATCAAATTGGTATCATTGGAAAGGTCTTGGCCCAGAATAGAAAATAAAACCAAATTGGACTCTGATCGGCCATCGTGGTCCGAAATAACAGCGAAAAACCCATATATGGAAGTTAAAAATGGGTACTGAGATTGATGTGAATAGATATGTTGTCAATTGTCAAATTTGGTAATTTGACAATTACAAAAAGTAAAAACATGTAATTTCAATAAAGCGTAGCAAAGCGCGCCGGGTATTTGCTAGTAATATATAAATGGGAGCCACAAACTCCATTACCTTAGAGAAAGTGACAGGCACGTCATCAATTCTGCGCGATTATGGCGGACAGAGTTCAGCTGTTGCCAGTGGCGTATCAGCTTAGAATGTTCGTGTCTGAATAATAAACGACTAAAAATACGCTAAAACTACTTATTAATTACAAAGCGGTGCAAAGAAAAATAATTTAGCAAACACTAATGATAAACCATTAACCATACCGAACGCAGATATAAAAATATGACTCCAACACACAAAGCGACGCCTCTGAATTTATTTCAGCTGTTCAGAAATATGTTGTTATTAGGCAACGAAAGTACACATTCACAAATTCGTTTGTACGCATGATGACGAGGTGTACCAATCTCTAAGGTAACGGTGTTTATATTATTTACTAGAAATGCTTAGTGATTTCTAGGGGAAAATGGCAGCTAAATTTAGGGGTTTAATAAAATTTCATCTGGCAACACTGAGTGTCCCACTTGTAATTATACCAAATTATACCTATACATGCTTTATCTAATATACGCTGTAAATACGGCGGAAAGAAAAAAGCAAAAGAAAGAACAAATTAATTTATTAGAGATATTCATAAGTGAAAGGTTAGGTTAGTTAAAGATTGCTTTGTACCTTGCATAATCATAGTTATCTATGATTATGATAAGTTACCACCATTAGAAACTGATTTTTCTATGTTTAACAATGCTTGAAATACTCAATAAATATTTCATAAGAACAGTCTTCTGGCGAGCCCCTAAACAGCAACGCTTCCCAAACTTTTTTAACTTCTTCAATTCTGAAATACTTTCTATCACATCCAAGCTTTGACATTCATACAAAATTATTTTTAGTTTACCGTTTGTTAAAATTTATAAAGACAATGGAGAGTGATGATAAGGCAACTGTAGTCAAAAATGAAATGGATATCAAAATAGAATCAGATGTCATGGAGGATTGCTATATCGGAAATGAAATTAAAGTGCAGATTAATAGCGAAGAAAAGCAGTTTGGTAACACCAGTACTCCACAAAATTATGAAAAAATTACTGTAAATAGAAATGTAAACAAATGTAACACAAGTCAGTTTAAATCTTTCCAGAAAAGTAATTTCCACAAACACATGCACACTAGTAAAAGTGGAAAACAATTTGAATGTAATTTATGTTATCATAAATTTGTACACCAAGGTGCTTTTAAAAGACATATTTTAATGCATTGTGGCGAAAAGCCATTTAAATGTAATTTATGTGATTGTAAATTTTCCCAAAAAGGTAATCTCAAAAGACACATATTCACTCATAGTGGTGAGAAACCATTTAAATGTGATTTATGTGATTATAAATGTTCTGATAAATGTAATCTTAAAAAACATGTGCTCATTCATAGTGGTGAGAAACCATTTGAATGTAATTTATGTGATTACAAATGTTTAGTTAAGAGCAGTCTTAAGAACCACATACTTATCCATAGTGGTGAGAAACTATTTGAATGTAATCTATGCAGATATAAATGTTCACAAAAAGGTAATCTCAAAAACCATATGTTCACTCATAGTAGTGACAAGCCATATGAATGTAATTTATGTGATTATAAATGTTCAATCAAAAACAGCCTCAAGTACCACATGCTTGCCCACAATGGTGAAAAACCACTCAAATGTAATTTATGTGATTATAAATGTTTAGTGAAAAACAGTCTCAAGGATCACATGCTCATGCATAGTGGTGAGAAACCATTTAAATGCAATTTATGTGCTTATAAATTTTCTACAAAAAGTAATCTTAAAAGACACATGCTCACGCATAGTGGTGTGAAGCCATTTGAATGTAATTTGTGTAATTATAATTGTTCACAAAAGGGTCACCTCAAAAACCACATGCTCTCTCATAGAGGTGAGAAACCAGTGTAACGTATTGCTATGATATATTATTGTGAATAAGCATCACATTTGTGCGACTATAAAATTTTATCATGATAAGCGCTGTACTAGTATACACTTTACAACACTTGATCATTATTATATTATATAGACAATTCAACCCTGAAGGGGTTATGGCCTCATCCATAAGGATGTTCACTCCCTAACAATATAACATGACTATGTAGCATATTATAAGAGGGAATAGTTCTGTTACGCCTCACTATTAGTTTTCCACTTCACTATTTGTTATAATTTTCTGTGTCTTAACTGTCTCTACCACTTTTCTCCAGCTTTTTCTTTCACTACACTGTATTTTCCAATTCACTATTTCCATTGAATGTAGGTCTTTTAATATGTTATCCTTCCAGTTACTTTTTGGTCTCCCTTGATGTTTTTTATGTCAGGCTTCCATTCTGTCACTTTCTTGATTGTTCTTGATTCTTCACATCTCATAATATGCCCAAACCATTTTAATCTTTGTGATTTTATGTAGTTTATTATGTCTTCTCCCTTGATAGCTTCTAGTAATTCAAAGTTCATTCTTCTTCTATATTGTCCATCCTCCGTTCTCAGAGGTCCTAGGATTCTTCTTATGATTCTTCTTTCAAAACGTCTTAGCTCTTCTTCTTCAGTTTTTCTGAAAGACCAGGTTTGCGTGGCATAGGTTACTACCGGTCGTATTAGTGTTTTGTATAGCCTTATTTTTGTTGTTACACTAAGCTGTTTGCTATCAAAAAAATATTTGTATCTGTAAAAACACTTGCTTCCTTTTTGTACTCTTTCTTTGATTCGTCTGTTTTGTAATTCTGGTTTTGCTATCATAGATCCTAAGTAGTTAAAAATGCTAACTCCTTCAAAACTGTATCCTGCTATGCAAAGATTTTCATTCTGGTTTTGGTTTTTGTTGAATTTTAGATATTTTGTTTTTTCTTCATTAATGTGTAATCCATAATACTTTGCTTCTTTGTCTAGATTTTGTAGAATTTTCATCAGATCTTTTTTGCTTCTACTGATTATAACTAGGTCGTCTGCATAAGCTATCACTTGTGATTCTTTGGTAGTGATTGTTCCTTGCAGATTTAATTTTCGTATCACACATTCTAATATAGTGTTAAAGAGAAGTGACGATATTGGGTCTCCTTGTTTTACACCTTTTTGCATAGTTATACTTTCTGTAGTGATTGCATTTATTTGAATTACTGCTTCTTTTTTTTGTAATGTCAATCCGATTAGTCTTCTCAATTTACATGGAATTTTTAGGTTTTGTAATTCTTGCATTATTTTTTGCCTGATAACAGAGTCGAAGGCATTTTTAAAATCAATGAACAATAAATGAATCTCTAAATTGTAGTCGTATGCTCTTTCAACTATTTGCTCTAGTATATGAATAGCGTCGGTTGTGCTTCTGCCAGGCCTAAACCCTTGTTGGTAGTCGCCAATTATTTTTTCGGTATAATGTTGTAACCTTTCTTTCAGGATATGTGCAAATATTTTGTATGTCGTGTTTAGTAATGTTATACCTCTGTAGTTTGCACATTGTTCTTTTTCACCTTTCTTGAAAAATGGAATTATTGTTCCTTTTTTCCATTCCTGAGGCATGCACTCTTCATACCATATTTTACATATTATATGATATAATATAACACTTGATCATAGATTTATTTAAATTGAAGACCACTATAATTTATGTTTAAAAGTAGCAAGGCAAACTGAAAAGTTATTAAGCAAAAACAAACACCACTTACCTTTGTGATGAAAAGAAAATTTGCACCGGCTATGATTTTAAAATCCAAAGACTAGCTCAGGAAAATTGCATGAAAAAATTTCAGGCGGGTCTTGACTCTTTGACAAAATAATAAAATATTGTTCAACCTATACCTGTTAAATTCTGTTAATGGACACAAAACAAAAAAATACACAAATAAATCTCCTTTTGAACATTTAAAATATTATTTTATTAATAAACACATAAAAAGAATGAAAACTAAAAGTTTATGAAAGAGAAACGAAAACAAAAAAATTTCTTAATATCTAAAATGGATAAATTAATAAACTTGGAATAATTTAAATTAATTATTGGTGTCAATTGGTGTTGCGTCCATTATATTATTTAATAAAGTATTGTTAATAGAGTTTTCGGTGTTGCATTATAACTAAGGGCAACCACATGGTTGCTGAATGGGTAGTTAAGCGCACAATTTCGTGTAGTCGCATGTATACCTAACCGTACCGTAACCTACCATAATTTTATACCTATACATTCGACTACACGAAATTGTGCAATTAACTACCCATTCAGCACCCAGTTGGTTGGGCTTGATTATAACCTATTATTATTGTTGTATAAAAAACTTTGTCATTAAATGTTGATTTGAGTAAAAAATGTCATTCTCTTCGTTTCTATAAATTTGATTAAAATAAAGAAGAATAAACAAGAATTTTAAACGCTTAACATTTCTTGCGTTAAATTACCATGGTCCTTCAAAGCGAATAGAACCAGATCCAGCCTGAATATACAACAGCACAAGAAGATACTGGAAATAATTCACCACTAAGTTCAAACATCAGAAGTTCAATATTTTGACATACAGTCAACAGCAAGTTACAATCTGAAGTTTTGAAAATACGAATTGAATCGAAAATAGTTTTGAGAGTATATAGAATATTTAGGTAGTAGTATAACAGTGGAAAGAAAGAAAAAGAAGGTGCGCACTAACCTCAGGTATTGTTTTATTAAAGGTATAAAGAGGCATAAAACACCCTATATAACATTGTTTAACTAGTAGATGTTTTCATTTAAAAGGACTATTTTATAAAGTGTATCAAAGATATTTTGAATAGAATGAGTAACAATAGTTTCACTAAATACTTAAGTATATTTTCAAAACAAACTTTAAAGATTTTAAATATTGTAACGAGTGCAACGCATCGTCTGGTCCGGCCGTCAATGGGTCGTGGAACATTCCGGAGCGGCAGCGCAATGCACTCAACCTTCTAGTGTATTCTAGCAATATACCGGTATGTTCGAGCGATTTCTAGAAGATTTGTATGGTGGTATAAAAGCGACTTTGCGGATAAAAAGGGGCAGTCAACAGCAAGTCATTAACTGTGTATTACAAAATAAATAGTGAATATAAATGTTGTATTAGAAACTCATAGTCTGTAAATAATAGTTTTTAATGGTTTATAATCATAGCGTTAATTTATAGTGTATTCATTAGTGTATAGAAATAAATATTTGTTTGTGAATAGACGGTTTAAACAGCACTTGTATTATTATTTGAAAAAGAACGTTACAGTGGTGTTACAGGTGTGAGGTTTTTTTAAAATAAATAAAATCGCGTAATAATTAAATAAAGTGCTGTGAGATTAAATTTTTAGTGTTAAAAATAATTTCAACAAACAATTAAGATGGCGATGAAATTGTTGAAAGATATGAAGGTAATAGACTTAAAACGCGAACTGGAAGAACGGGACTTGGAAACAACGGGCCTTAAAAGCGTGTTAATAAATCGGCTAAGAGAATGGCTTTTGGAACAGAAGGAAGACCCCGAAAATTACCTCTTCGAAATACCTGGACCCGCAATTGATACTAACGTATTGTTAAGTAAAATGGAAGAAAGTTCTAGAAAAGCCGAAGAAGATTCTAGAAAGTCCGAAGAGAATTTTAGAATTTTAAAAGAAGAATTATTGGAAAAGCACGAAGAGAGTTCTAGAAAGTCCGAAGAGAATTCTAGAATTTTAAAAGAAGAATTACTGCAAAAGTCCGAAGAGAATTCTAGAATGCTTAAACAAGAATTACTTGAAAATACTAAAGCACTGGAAGAAAATGTTAAAATGCTTAAAGAAGATTTACTGGAAAGTTCTAGAAGGCTTAAAGGAGAATTGTTGGAAAATGTCAAAGCGTTGGAAGATAAAGTTTTCGAAGAATTTTTGGAGAATGCCAGTGCGTTAGGACTATTGGAAGGTAGATTGGCGGAACAAGATAGGGTAATAAAGATGGTAGAAGAGAAAATAGCCCAAATGCAATTACCACCAACAACTAAGAAAGACGATATGATCGAAATGCTGGAAGATAGAATGAGGCAACTACGGTTTCCCTCAACTTCTGAGTGGCCGTTTAATGAAGTAAAGAAACAATTTAAAGAAGAAAAGGTTCCTGCCGTAGGGATAAAAGTAAAACCACCCACGTTCGATGGAAAGATACCTTGGTCCACCTACTACAAACAATTTGAGGCGGCCGCTGGGGCCAACGGATGGACAGGCAAGGAAAAGGTCGTTTCTTTAACTGTGGCTTTGCGTGGAGACGCGTTGAACGTCCTGCAAACAATCCCAGTAGGACAGGAAAATGATTATCAATCGTTAGTGTCTAGATTGGAGATGAGATATGGAGACGCGCATCTTCAACAAGTGTATCACGCGCAAGTGAAGAATCGTATCCAGAAGAATGGAGAAAGCCTGCAGGAGTTTGAAGCCGATGTTGCGCGGCTTGTCCGATTGGCGTACCCTACGGCACCCGATTCATTTTTGGGACAGCTCGCTGTGCAGACCTTCATTGATGGGTTAAGAGACGGGGAAACACAACAATCATTGAGGCTAGCACGACCAAGAACAACTGATGATGCGCTTGCTCACGCTTTAGAATTTGAAGCTGCAAAACAAGCGTCCCGAGCGTGTTCGGGCCGTTGTGGAGGAAGAAGAAGGTTCTAAAGATCACCTAGAAGAGTTAGTACTGAGAGTTCTTCGGAAGGAAGAAAGCCGTAAGAAGAATCATCAAGAAGTTCGAGGGCCTCGTTGTTGGAATTGCGGCGAACAAGGTCATATACGACGTCGTTGCCCTAAACCAAAACAGGTTCAGCAGTCGGAAAACTAAAGAAGGTCGACGAGTGGGGGCGAACGTTGACCTTGAGTAGAGATGCCCCGAAGATCACCATCCATGCCGTAACATCAAACAATAGTACCAGCAGTTTGTTCGTAGATGGGAAAATTGCTAATCGTACTGTTCCACTACTCATTGATACGGGGGCGACAAAGTCCATCATACGCCCTAACGTTCTACGAACAAGTATGAAGCTGTTACCAACAACTACTCAACTCCGTACAGCAACAGGTGAAGTGATACCAACACGCGGAGTGGTGAAGATGAAGATTGGCATTGGAAGTGAAGAACGTGATCATGAGGTGCTGGTAGCCGATATTACTGATGACTTCATCTTGGGAATGGACCTCCTGAGAAAATTTGGTTTTACGTTGGATTTGAAAGAGGGTGTTTTGAAGGTCGGTAACGAAGAACTTCCGTTGCATCCACGAGAAGATCCGGTTGTAAGGGTTTTGCTGACTGAAGATGTGATATTGCCGGGTCAAAGTGAGATGGTTGTCGAGGCGGGTTTGGATGGAGATCTTCGGGTAGGATGTGTGCGAATGATGGAGCCTGTTTGTGATAAGAAGATCCATAGTGGCATACTGGTGGGAAAAGCGCTGATCAAGGTTGGAAAGAGAGTACCGGTGAGAATTATGAACGTTAATGTGGATCCGGTGACATTGAAGAAGAGTACCCTTGTGGGACAGTGTGTGCCAGTATTTCGAGTAGCCAGGTGTATGGCTGATGTTCCAAAACCAGTGCCCAAAGACCATGGTGGAAAATTAGTGGGTATGGTTACTAGTTCGTGCGAAGACCTTAACAGAACGGAAGTGAAAGAGGTACAGGGTTTGGTTCACCGATACCAAGATATCTTCGCTCTTGACGATAGCCAGAAGGGACGAACAAATATAGTAAAACATAAAATCAATACAGGCAACTCTATGCCTGTCCGTCAGCAGCCGAGGCGTCTACCTCTAGCAAGGCGAGCAGAAGCCGAAAAGATTATTACTGATATGGAAGAACAAGGGGTCATCGAGCCATCCAGCAGTCCATGGGCATCACCGGTGGTCCTGGTCAGTAAGAAGGACGGGTCAACGAGATTTTGTGTGGACTATCGGCAGCTTAATGACGTGACCAAGAAAGACAGCTATCCCTTACCACGCATCGACGACACGTTAGATACCCTGTCTGGTTCACGATGGTTTTCGACTTTGGACTTGAAGAGAGGTTATTGGCAAGTTGAAATGGAACCTGAAGATCGGGAGAAGACCGCGTTCACTATTGGTTCCGGACTATGGCAGTTTACAGTTATGCCTTTCGGTCTATGTAACGCTACGGCCACCTTTGAGCGTCTAATGGAGACCATCCTGAGAGGGTTGTCGTGGAAGACCTGCCTGGTATACCTAGATGATGTGATTGTAGTCGGAAAATCATTCAACGAACAGTTGAAAAATCTAGAGGAAGTGTTCCGAAGACTACGTGGAGCCAATCTGAAACTGAGTCCGAAAAAGTGCCACATATTCAGAAAGGAAGTGAAATATCTCGGGCACGTCGTATCACAAAATGGAGTGGCAGCCGACCCCGATAAGATTCGTGCAGTTCAAGAGTGGCCAACACCGAAAGATAAACACCAAGTTCGTAGTTTTCTTGGGTTATGTACCTACTATAGGCGTTTCGTTCCTGGGTTTGCCAATATAGCGAAGCCTCTGACAAGGCTAACTGAAGATGGACGCGAGTATGTTTGGAGCGGAGAGTGTGAAACAGCTTTCCAACAGCTGAAGCGTGCCCTGACAACCGCACCAATATTGAGCTATCCACGGACAGAAGGGAAATTCATACTTGACACAGATGCAAGTAATCTGGCCATTGGGGGTGTACTTTCTCAGATACAGGATGGACAAGAAAAGGTCATCGGCTATTTTAGTAAGGTTTTGTCGAAAGCCGAAAGGAATTATTGTGTGACCAGAAAAGAACTATTGGCCGTCGTGAAGTCCGCTGAGCACTTCTACAAATACTTGTACGGACGGAAGTTTTTATTGAGGACGGACCATGCAGCGTTGAAATGGCTTCTACAATTCCGTAATCCTGAAGGCCAGGTCGCAAGGTGGATCGAACGATTACAAGGATACGACTTTGACACCGAACATCGAGCGGGCACTAGTCATCGAAATGCCGATGCTCTTTCAAGAAGACCCTGTCCAACGGATTGCCGTCATTGCTCTCGCTTGGAAGAGAGGGTTTGCCAAGTATTAAGAACTACCATCGTCAACGACAATTGGTTGCCGGAAGAATTGCAACGACAACAGAAGGATGATCCCGAACTAAAAATGGTACTGGAATGGAAGCGCGTGGGAGAAAGGCCTGCCTGGGAGGCTGTCAGCCCTTTCAACAGAACGCTCAAAGCATATTGGGCCCAATGGGAGTCCTTGAAGGTGGAAGACGATCTCCTGAAGCGAGTACTGGAGAGTGAAGATGGCACCACCATTAGGTCTCAGTTCGTGGTTCCAAGAAGCCGAGTGGCTACAGTATTGCGACATCTCCATGACGGTGCCTCAGGAGGACACTTCGGTGTGAAAAAGACTTTGGAGAAAGTTAGGGAGCGTTTTTATTGGGTCAACTGTAAAGAAGACGTGAAGGAGTGGTGCCGGAAATGTGAACTATGTGCCACTGGTAACGGACCCTTGGGGAAACGAAGAGCACCTATGAGGCAGTACAATGTGGGTAGTCCTCTGGAAAGAATAGCCATAGATATTGCCGGACCATTTCCCGAAACCGACGATGGGAATAAATACATATTAGTGGCAATGGACTATTTTACCAAATGGCCAGAAGCATATGCCCTACCAAACCAGGAAGCTGCGACTGTTGCTGACGTACTAGTCAAAGAGTTTTTCAGTCGCTTCGGAGTGCCCATGGAGCTGCATTCGGATCAAGGCCGCAATTTCGAGTCTGTACTCTTTGGAGAAGTCTGTCGATTGTTGGGCATTCGCAAGACTCGGACCACACCGTTACATCCGCAGTCCGATGGAATGGTAGAACGCATGAATCGGACAATGGGCAAATATTTGGCCAAGGTCGTCTCCGATCATCAACGAGACTGGGACCAATACCTGCATCTGTTCCTGATGGCTTATCGTGCATCGGTCCACGAAACAACCGGTCAGTCACCAGCGTCTGTAATGTTTGGACGCGAGTTACGGTTACCGTGTGATCTGGAATTTGGGTCTCCACCTATAGAGCAGGAGGTAGCCGGGAATGATTATGTCATCAACTTAAAGAAGAAGTTGGAGGATATTCACGACCGAACCCGAAATAATAGTCGAATCGCGAGTGACCGGATGAAGGCTACGTACGATGTGAGAGCCCAAGAAGGAGTGTTTCAACCTGGAGAGCTTGTCTGGTTATACAACCCGCAAAGGCGTCGTGGCTATTCTCCAAAGTTACAGCGAAATTGGGAGGGTCCATACCAGGTGAAGAAACGAATAAATGACTTGATTTATCGCATCCAGAAATTGCCAAGGGGGAAACCAAAGGTGGTACACTCCAATCGTCTGGCGCACTATGAGGGAAATAATGACGCAGTCCCGGATCGGAAAGATGAGGCTGAGGTGGCTATCAATACCGTAAGGCGTGAAGATGATCAGCGAACCTTTAGAGAATTTATGGCTGCGTTCTCGAACTAGAAAAGCGCGATTCGGAGTCACGACTGAGATGCAACAAGATCTCTTCCGGGTCCCTGGTAATTATTCCATTGCCCACTGTGTCTCCGCGGATCTCCGTATGTCCAGGGGGATCGCAGTAGTGTTTAGAAATAAATTTGGACGGCTGAATGAACTTCGAGAACAAAATCCCTCTGTTGGTAAATCCTTACGCTTGTCTGATCATGACCGATCCATTTACTACTTGGTAACCAAGCAGTTTTACTACCAGAAACCGAGTTACGCCGACTTGTGGAGGGCACTATGGAATTTGAGGATCGAGTTGCTTACCAGGGGAATTAACAAATTGGCAGTTCCCAAACTCGGCTGTGGGCGGGACCAGCTGGATTGGAGAATCGTTAGAAACATGCTGGAAGTTGTCTTTAGAGGTACTGACGTCAAGATCTTCGTCTGCAGTTTTGACCCACAGCCCGCATTAAGGCCAACGAAGAGTGTAGACTGTTATTTCTACCGTAATGGAACGTGTAGTCGAGGTGAAGACTGTCGATATCGTCATGACCCATTTTATAGGAACCAGAGCATAAAACCTGTTCTGGGACAGAACAGACTTGAAGAGGGGGGCAGTGTAACGAGTGCAACGCATCGTCTGGTCCGGCCGTCAATGGGTCGTGGAACATTCCGGAGCGGCAGCGCAATGCACTCAACCTTCTAGTGTATTCTAGCAATATACCGGTATGTTCGAGCGATTTCTAGAAGATTTGTATGGTGGTATAAAAGCGACTTTGCGGATAAAAAGGGGCAGTCAACAGCAAGTCATTAACTGTGTATTACAAAATAAATAGTGAATATAAATGTTGTATTAGAAACTCATAGTCTGTAAATAATAGTTTTTAATGGTTTATAATCATAGCGTTAATTTATAGTGTATTCATTAGTGTATAGAAATAAATATTTGTTTGTGAATAGACGGTTTAAACAGCACTTGTATTATTATTTGAAAAATAACGTTACAATATCTTGCCCAGGTAGTTGTTGAGCTCTGTTTAATTCGGTCTCCTTCGTACACAGTATAAGGGGTATTTCATTCTTAAAGAAGCAGAGCACTTACTTGGGACAAGACATTTGCTAAAGACTGTACATTACTACCATTCTTTAGGCTGTTGTAGATTCTTATCTTTGTCCTTTTGCTCACTCTCTTACGTTTTAAAATCTTATTCCTGTAGTATAGACTATTATTTACCTTTAATATCCTCTTTTATTTTGTTACTACTATCATTTTATAATTCACACTTATTTGTAAGTACAACTGCACCTTCTCTTATGTTCTGTACCATATATCTGTTTCTTTGACTTTGTTTTGTTTTCGTTTATTTGTAGTCCTTGTTTTCTTGCTTCTTTTTTATTTGACTGAGCGTTTCACTTAATTTTTTTCTGGTTCTTGCCACTCTTGCTAGCAGCAGCGTGCAGTGCATACGTAACAGTGGAAGCAGTCGCGATACGACATATGCGCTATTACGCTCGTACGTAATGTGTGCGAGCGTGATAGCGCATACGTCATATCAGGACTGCTTCCACTGTCTCGTATGCACGGCACGCCGCTGGTTGCTATCATGGCATCAGCATTGCTTTCATGTATGTCCATATTGTAACGAGTGCAACGCATCGTCTGTTCCGGCCGTCAATGGGTTGTGGAACATTCCGGAGCCGCAGCGCAATGCACTCAACCTTCTAGTGTATTCGATGTATACCGGTATGTTCGAGCGACTTCTAGAAGAATTACATGGGGGTATATAATCAACGGCAGATAAAAGAGAGGCAGTCAACAGCAAGTCATTAACTGTGTATCACAAAATAAATAGTGAATGTAAATATAAATGTTGTATTAGAAATTCATAGTCTGTAAATAATAGTTTTTAATGGTTTATAATCATAGCGTTAATTTATAGTGTATTCATTAGTGTATAGAAATAAATATTTGTTTGTGAATAGACGATTTAAACAGCACTTGTGTTATTATTTGAAAAAGAACGTTACAATATTATACTTTTCAATACTAAACCGAACAATTTTGCAGATGTTTATGTTTAACAGGCAACTTGAAAATAATACACATATTTACTTGCATTTGCATCTTTATTTGCAATCATTATATTAATATGTCAATTGTTACAATAAATGATTATTTTTATTTAAGTAAATAAATATTATAAGTGTAAATATAAAAATATTAATACGTATAATTATCAAAAAGTATCTAAGGCAAAATTTAGCTATGATAATTAAATATAATACACAATATCAAATACAATATAAATTATAGTAGTCAATAAAATCAGATCATTCTATTTAACAATGTTCAAAATTCTTGTATATAAAAATTGACATAGATATTGACATGATTTAATTATTAAGAAAACATACTATTACATCATATATGTACTCATTTATTAGTAAGCTTTATCCATATGTTCTATTGAAATCTCACGTTTAAATCTTACGAAGCTTCACGAATGTTATTTTTTATTGAATACTGAGAAAACAATATTTAGAGGAAGTTATTATTGCTCTAATATAATCAGTCATTATTTTTACAATCAATTAAAACTAAACTTGCAATTAAAATGAAATTCACACAAAAACTACTGTTTAAAACTGTCAAGTTCATGAAATAGGCATTTGCTGTAACACAGTGTAGGTAGATATCGGGATGCTGCTTTATGATATCTCAGATGGGTTTATTTACAATCACTTGCCTAAGCCACACCTCGAAGACTGCCGTAGTTTCTCAGTAACTGGCGGTAATTTGTTTTCAACACCATGTTTCAAGGCAAATATCCCAAAAGTAGCAATATAACTGTGTCTGAACTTCTTCGAGCTCGGTTATAAGACATAAAGATGAAGGGTTTTACAAATTGATTAGAAGTACAATATTATCTCATAATTGAATGTACTGATCTTTATAGAAAATAAATTCTGGTTGGTTTTTCCAAAACAGCATGTTTCATAAAAAAAACTTGGCGAATTATGTGTATAGGTGCAATCAGCATTATATCACCACTATATTATTATATGTGACTATAAAGGCGCAATTCCACCAAGGCATCATTTAAGCAATATGTGGCATGCGGCAATGATGCATGCTACTTTCAACGAAAAGCAACATAAAGCATGCCTCTTTGCCGCATGCCACATGCTGATTATTGCTGCCCGTCATATGCATCACTTATCATCAGAATTCACCATGTCGAAAAAAAATAATCGCCTATTATCAGACAGTCAGCAGATCAATGCAGCTTGCATCCTGCGACATAGAGTGGAATATTGAAAAACTTGCATTTATTGAAGATTATCACAATTCTCCGGAATTGTGGAACAATAAAAGCACCATTTATAAAGACAACAACTTCAAAAATTATAAGCTGAAGCAGCTCGCGAGTAAATATAACTCTACTTCAGGGGAAAAAGAAAATCAAGAATTTGGTGTCAGTTTTCTATCGTGAACGAAAAAAAACTAAAAAAAAAAGAAGCAACTCCTCCCAAGAAACAAAATTGTTTGCGAGTTTTTTACTGGTCATTGATATATCAAGGTTAACCACGTCAACTACCAGCTTCATCGTCAGCAACCAGTTATTTGACAAAGTCATTTCGAGATTCTTGACCATCGACATATAATTCTCTTCCTCACCACCTTGGCTTCCTCATTTCTCTGTTTCTATCACTTTGGGTTATTACTAAATATGCAAATACCACAACCGTTTCCAAAGACATAATTAAAGGAGTTTTATTGATTTTATTATAAATCTTAATATTCTAGACAGACACGAAATTTTAAAAACGCAAAATACTGATGTTGCGCTTCAATGGAATTGTTTGGCTGCATGCAACAAACGCAGACGACAAAGCGCAAGCGATATTGGGAGACAAGTTTCACGTGCTTCCTAAAAACTTGTGGCACAATTTACATCGCACATCAAGAACAGACAACACTCGACGACATGTGGCATGCTACATGTCGTCTAGTGTTGCATCAGTGGAATTGTGCCTTAAGGAATGCTTCTTTTTCGACAGCAAGATACTTCAAATATAGCTTTTACACAAAAGCGATGTTTGACGTATCTTGCTGTCGAAAAAGAAATTACAAGTATCTACAGAGAAAGTAAGAGCTAAATATTGTGTTTGAACCCTCATACGACTTTGACGGGCTGATGGCCGTCACACAAAGGAAAGGAAGCTCCCTACCTGCATTTTTGTGTGTGATAGTCACACAGTGAGTGTGCTGTGTTGCTCTAAGTAAATTTTTAGATGGTTTGACATTCTGATAGTAAGTTCACTCAACAAAGGAATAGAACAAACGAAACACATTCCTTCCAGTTTAGCAATATTCCTCAAAATGCCACAGAAATATTTTAGAATACGTTTGATGCGACTACTATGCGAATGTCTCGAAGCTGTAAAACCATCTAGAAATTTACTTAGAATGACACAGCACTCTCACTGTGTGACTAAGGCTGCAGTCTCATTGAGCCACTGTGAACCACCCACAGCCATCAACTAGAATTTAAACATGTATTAACCAATAACTCTGGTCCCACTAACCCACTGTTAGTCACCTACTGCCATCAAACGGTGACCACCATGAAATTTCCAACTTGTTTGAATTTTGGTGGTCGACATGACAATAATTAAAATTTTGAATTTCCTGTTCATAGGTTTTTTGTTTTTGGTAATTGGCAGTGAAAACTTTTAAAACAAAATTTCCCTTTGCTGTTTATAAGCTGGGACACTGATCAATCTCCCAACTGCTCACATATTTCGTGATTTTTCTTTATTCATGTAGTACAAGGTTATAACTACCTCGCTATTTGATTCATCTGACGATATATTTTTCCAATAATTTAGTTTATTATTTTATTCACGACCTTCTAGATTTCACGAGACAAAGTCGTGAAATCTAGAAGGTCGTGATTTTATTAAACAGAATACAATAATAGTAAACAAACCAATGCACATAACCTCATTTAATAGAAAATAGTAAAACAGTGCAAAGCTTATTAAGATAGCAATATGTCTACTTCAAAAGGAGATAAACATAAAACAGGAGCAAAATCTAAAATTTTACGTAATACTGGTGGTTACACTACTTCCTTCAGTGGGACTTCACAGGATTATTTTAATAGGTGGTGGTCGATGGTAGTCTATAACACGCACAAAAATGCAGGTAGAGAACTCCCTTTTCTTTGTGTGCCGGCCATCTGCTCGTCAAGGTCGCATGAAGGTTCAAACACAATAAATAGTATAATATTTAGCTCTAACCTGCTCTGTAGATACTCATCTATGCATATCTTCTCTTCAAACATAATTCACTCTATAATTTCGAAACGGTGGATTCCATCAAAAAAGTATAAAACCTTTTTTGTAGAAAATTTTATGATCTACAATTTTTATGATAACTATCTTTCTCTTTGGCTTAGACTAGAGTTCCTAAATGAAAACTTTAACTGTGTTATTTTAGAGTTAGGACACGGATGTCAAAATCTATCTCTTTCTAGGCCAAAACTAAACTGACTGAAACAGAGATACTTTTTTCTCTCTTTTTACTTTAGTGACAACATTCAGCAGCTGTCAGTTATAAATTTTAGGTTATGCTGCCATGTTTATTTTTATGCATGTAAAAATTTTTAATGTGCGCATTATCATTTATTTATTGTTTGTAAAGAATTTTTAAAACTACTCTTATAGTACATATATCAATTTTATGACAGCTTTTAATAAAGTATTAATTGTACCGAATTTCAGATTTATATAATTGTCATACTGACAGGTTAATTTATTAAACCAATTTTCATGATTACCAACCTGCTAATAAATAGTTTCAAAATATGAAATGTCACTAGAAAAATTTGACATGCATGACTTAACTCGAAATCAGTTAGTTTATATTTAGGAACTCTAGCTCAGACAACTCCTAAAACATCTTGGTTACGAACAAAAAGGTCCCACATCGAGTATGATAGACAATCAGACTAATCATACAGTGGCTCAACATGAAACTTGGACAATATAAAAAAAAAGATTTTGATATGAAAATTTAAATGTAAATTGAACCTTTTAAAATAATAGAAAATTACACTCAGCAGATAAAAATATACACTTTCAAAATTTAACAATAAACAAATATAATTTTTAGTATGGCGATAAGAATAGTTGATATTTAGAAAACACCTGCAAAATCAACATCAACATAAAACTCGGACAATAGAAATATCTAATCTGTTTATGCGCTATTGGTTGGCGTTCTTGAACAATTTGTATAAACTCACATCAAATAATACTTTAAATTCAGTTTCTACAGAAATATTCGGTATTGGTAAGAATTTTGTGAAAATGGGACGCCAACGTGGACAAACTTCTGTTGAAATAAGGAAATTAGTGTTAATGCACCATGAAAGTGGTAAAGCTGTTCGAGAGATAGGAAAGATTGTTGACAGAAGTCACTCCACTGTTAACGATATTATAAATCGTTTTAAAAAATTTAATTTATTAGAAAACAAGCCGAAAACAAGCTCACGTAAAATGTTTACCCAAGCCAACGAACGATGGATCGTAAATCAAATTAAAAAGAACCCCAAATTAAGCGCTCCAAAATTAGCGGATGAAGTACCTAGGTACTTGGGCATAAAAGCGAACCCTGAAACTATCAGGAAGATCTTAAGAAAACATCAGTTTAACATCAGAGTTGCCCGGAAGAAACCTTACGTTAGTAAACAAAACAGAATAAAGCATATGAAATTTCTATGAGAATATTCAAACAAGGACTTTTCTTTCTGGAGTCGGGTACTTTTTACCGACGAATCCAAATTCAACCTTTTCGGGTCCGATGGCAAAAGTTATGTGTGGAGAAGACCCAACGAAGAACTTCTAGAGAAGAATTTGCGGCCCACGGTAAAACATGGAGGCGGCTCAATTATGGTATGGGGGTGCATGTCTGCGGCTGGTTCAGGGAATCTTCATGTAATTGAGGGCATAATGAACCAAGATGTATACTTACACATATTAAAAACAAATTTGCAAGAAAGTGTTGAAAAGTTAGGGATTAAAGAGGATTATTATTTTTATCAAGATAATGATCCTAAACATAAAGCGCATAAGATTCGATCGTGGTTACTCTATAATTGTCCACATGTGCTTGAAACGCCTCCCCAATCCCCAGATATGAACGCTATTGAAAATATGTGGACTTATTTGGAAGAAAAAATACGCAAACACCCCATATCTTCCAAAACAAATTTAAAAAATGCACTTTTTGAAGAGTGGAATAAAATACCTCCTTCGTATTGTGAAAATCTAGTGCGATCTATGCCAAAACGATTAGACGGTGTTCGAAAAAGTAAAGGACTGCCAACCAAATATTAATGGCTAAATTATTTGTTGTAATTTGATTTTTATTTATAACTGTTTAGTAGCATACTTAAGGAGGTTACAGCGGATCTTTGCGGGGTGAAGGGCAAGGAGATATCTCTTATGCTTTTACATAGGCTCTAACAAGAAATACCAATCGATAAAAAAATAAATTAACATTCTTAAAACTGAACAAAATCATTTTATTATGAATGCCTATAATGCATTTATTAATAATTTGTATATATTAAAATAATTTAAGTCGATTGGAGTGCATTTGTTTAATTGGTGAAAGTGTAAATATAAATGTAAATAGGTTAAGAATCGTGGCAACACCTCAAAGAAATCAATCGATTTTGTTGGTAGCAGTGTAAGGTTTCAGCTTTCGATTGAGTTGACATCCTAACCTCCAAATGTCAATCCCAAAATATAAGTGGAAACATGTTGAATGTTTTGTAATTTTGTATGCAATTACAGATGGGAATATTCTATTTTTTAACTTTTGTATAGTCTAAAGATTACAATCTGCTAAGCAGATACAAGAAATATATAAAAAGTTGTTAAAGTTTAATACATATATTTTAAAAATTAGTATGTTTGTATTACTGATTTCATGAAGATTCTGATTGTGATGTGATGATAAATTGTATTCATCACCTTGCAAAATGTAATTTTACATTTTGCAATATTTCCGTCGAATTAACATTTGTATTCTGATTATTAACGCAGAAGACTGAATTGTTCAACATAATCTGATTAATAAAATATATGATTATTAGTTAATACAATAAAATATAGATTATTATAACAGTCATTATTTATGTCATCATTCTGTTCTGTTATTTGAATTCGCGCGCTATGAGGTTGTCACATCTCTGCTGTCTTTCCACATATGTCGTGAAAAATTCTTGTTTTGTTTACTTTAAATTATTATTGTGCATTAACTAGACACAAGATTTCAAAAATATTGGGCAGCATTGTACTTCGAATATGAGAGTATGTCATTTTAGTTTTTTATCAGATTCCCTATATTTCTTCATCAGAATTTTTCGTTAAAACGACTAAAGGTTAGATGGTCTCCATAAGAGCCCATGTTAAATTCTGGATTTTATTTTCCATTTTTCTCGGTAATGGTACACAAGAAAATTATAAAAAAAAGTTACCGAATAGAATAAGTGTCAAAGAACTCGAGGTTTAAATTTCACGTCATTCTCTACATTTTTACATTTCGCTGTATCCTCCTTAATAGTGTCCGAGTTTTATTGGGCGCATCCAGCACATTTACCGGTGACAAACCAGTGCTGCTCACCGGTAGATTTTAGCTGAATGATGAAAAATTGGTTACCGGTTGATATATTTAAATTTACTTGTCAAATATAGAGTGGCATAACCTAATTCGATATTTGTACTAATAATAATGGAACAGCTAATATTAGATGAGGATAATTTAAATCTAAATTATAAATATCAACAGTTTTTTCGAAAAAAACCGTAAAAATATCTAATAAGCACAATGTTGTAACCTCACTTTAATTTTACCGGTAAAACTGTATTTAAAATGTGGTGAGCAAAACTACCGGTGACCCAGACTGGTGTGACCAGTAAGTCTGCTGAATGCGCTCATTGATGTTGAATTTGTAATTAATTTTGATTTTTAAATTTCTCTGTTAGTTGTTTTGGAATCTCTCGTTAATTTTTAGTTAAATATGTGTAATATTGTTTTATTTGTACATACTTTTAGTTTATTTTTCCCAGTTTATGTAATATTTATTTATTTTGTTAATAAAATACATTTTTCTCATACTGTCCGAGTTTCATGTTGAGCCACTGTACTTACAAAAAATGCTGAGTTTCATCAAAGAACAAAGTATATCGATGTAAGATATCACATCAAGAACGGAATTATTAAACCAACTTACGTATCAACAAATGAACAATTAGCCTTTGGTCAATTAGCCAATTTGGCTAATTATCAAACAAAAATCAGTTTATAAATTTGACATCTATTCTTGACAGAAGAAAATTTGATATGTAATGACAGTTGCCATAAAAATTACTACATACGTGTTGTTACTAAAATTTAATAAAATGTTGTTTAAAGATTACAATTACATAGGTATATATTATATTAATATAATCGTTTTATAGAACACAAATGTCCATTATCAAATTAAAGTAAAATTGTGAATATTTTTGTGCATGATTATTATTTAACCTAACATTTATTGTAAGACAGAATGTCAAATCTGGTAACATTCAATGTCGCCAACACCGTTCTGGTGCTTTTGCTCCAGCGGCGAGATCAATCGTTGTCGCTACTATTTGAAAATAAAGGGGCTATAATTCTTGCTGTGATTTTTTTAATTGTGCCAACCTTCAAATGAACACAGTAAAAATTTTATGACATTTGGTTTGTTATTGACTGAGTGGTTATAGTGACGCTACTTGTGTTTTTTTTTTCAAAAACGATGGATTCAAAGCAATTTCGCGTGTTGATTTACCATTGCTATTTAATGGGAAAAAATACCGTGCAAGCCGGACAATGGCTACGGAAATGTTATCCCGACTCTGCTCCATCACAAACAACCATCAACACTGGTATGCTGATTTTCGTCATGGCCGTACAGACACAAATGATGCAGAACGCTCTGGTCGCCCAAATGAGGCAGTTGTTGAAGAAAACAACGAAAAAATATTGAAAATCATCATGGGCGACCGCAAAGTGAAGTGGAGAGAGATTGCTGACATCGTGAAAATATCCAAAGGCAGTGTGTTTACCATCATACATGAACATTTGGGTATGCGAAAGCTCTTTTCCAAATGGGTGGCGCGCGTTCTGACACCAGAGCAAAAACAACAACGAATTGAAGATTCGAAGAGCTGTTTGGTAATGTTTCAGCGGAATAAGTCGACTTTTTTTGCGTCGATACATCACTATGGATGAGACATAGATACACCATTTCACTCCTGAGTGGCGTGCGACCGGCGAGAGCCGCCCAAAGCGACCGAAGACCCAGCGAAGCGCTGGGAAAGTGATGGTGTCTGTTTTCTGGGAT
The DNA here is from genome assembly GCA_929113105.1 of Agrypnus murinus. Taxonomy (NCBI): domain Eukaryota; kingdom Metazoa; phylum Arthropoda; class Insecta; order Coleoptera; family Elateridae; genus Agrypnus; species Agrypnus murinus. Next base: position 34,780,725 of record OV816030.1, read on the forward strand.
GCGCGCGGTGTAATTTTTATTGAATACTTGGTACATGGATGGACGATAAATAGTGACTATTACATTGCGATATTGGAGCGTTTGAAGTCGTAAATTGTGAAGAAAAGACCCCATTTGGCCAAAAAAAGCGTTTTGTTCCACCAAGACAACGCGCCATGTCACAAATCATTAAAAACGATGGCCAGAATAGACGAATTGCTTCCCCACCCACCGTACAGTCCCGAACTGGCCCCCGAAATGTTCCGCGGTAAGACATTTGTCTCGGGGGAGGTCTTCTCCAAAACTGATGCCTATTTTGAGGCCAAGGATACATCGTTCTTCAGGGGCGGCATCGAAATGTTACAGAAGCGTTGGAATGATTGTATCGCCGCCAAAGGAAACTATTTTGATGAATAATCATTTTTGCAAAAAATGTTTTTTTCTTACTTCGACCTGGGACTTATTGAGTGATGTGTTACCTATACTGTGACTGCAGATAGTTACTTTTGATGTCAATTTTATATTTTCAGCAGCACCCCTACAACACTCGCTAACATATGTTACTTGCATACTGAATTGCAAAATTCTACTTGCCTACCTTCTAAAAAATACCTAAGCAAAAAATAGGCAAATGTTATTACAATAGCTAACATGAATACCACTGTACTTAATTAAGCTTAAAACTATTTAATAGACAATTGGGATACAAAAACGCTTTGCTTTAGTTTTCAGCATCACATCAGAGGATCAGATTATTTTGTTGGAAGTCCTTTTTTGTTTGAATAAGAAAATTGTACTTTTAATTTTTGATTGATATTTTAAATTTTCTTTTAACTTTCCGTTGCATTATGAAAAAAATGTGAACAAATCTAAATTACGATATTTCTTAGGTGCGTAACTATAATTCATTCGCTTTAATTAGCAATGAGCATTGGGCTTGGATTTGAGCATCTTTTGCAGTGTATAAAATTTATTAGTTAGAGATTGTTAACAAAACCTCATTCATTTCAAATGACATCTACTTATCAAGTTATATTTTTAAACATCTATCAAGCTTAAAAACTTTGTATACTTTTTGCTTAAATTCAAATGTTACCAACATTTATGACTAATTACACATCAAGGTTCGTCACAGTATCTGGTTAGCCTAGAAAAGTAGGTAATTGCATAAGCTGCCATTTTGATGACCAGTATCAGTTGGTATCACTTATTTTTTGTGGTTGTAACTAAATTAAAAAAAAAAATTAGATTAGACTGACTTTCCTACAAAATATTTTGAAACCTTAAAAATAAAATTACAATGAGATACTCGACTATATGCGAAGTATGTATATATGTTATGTTATGCTTTTCTAGGCTAGCCTAGATGCATCGACAGACCTTGATTACACATTACACAAGTGTAGATTCATGGCCTACTCCGAATTCTAACTAAAGGAACAACCTGAGCGGTCATCATTGATTTTATATCATTCATTCCTATAATTGCAATGGTGTCATTTAGTATCATCTTGTATAAACAACATTTTTATATTACTAGAAGCTTTCAATAGGTTTTACCAATTCTACCTTTGGATTATATAAGTGTGCAATTAATTTCATTGGATGATTCTCACTACCTTTTCTTATTTCCATTGGAATTAATATACCATTTGACATTCTTTAAGTATACATCTTTAATGTGCCCACAGCTGGACTCCGTTGTTAATTCTAAGTACGTCTCTAATGGTTGATAGAATTCTTGATATAAATCTCCACCTAGCTGGTACTGTAAAATATTATATAAAACATCAAAGAGGAAATTATAATTTAATGTTATTACAGACCTGGACAGTTTTATTTTTCTCTAGTTACAACATTAAAGTTCTAGGGAATAAGAATGCATTAGAAAATATATTTTGTTTACTGTGAGTGAGACGCAGCTTCATGTATGCATATTAGCATGCTAAAGTTCCTTTACCAATAGCAAAAACAAGATGTGGTACTCTTTGCATTGTTTTGCAACCTCTACCATCCACGCACAGTTATTTCTTTTGACAACTAAATTCTGCTTAACTTAGGGATAGACTACTAAACGATATTGGAGGTTAACTGGCTCTCCAAATCGCACCAAGTCCAATTCAAAGACTCCCTTCAATGTTTTGGTTCACAAAAATTGACACATTCAATATTTGCCAATTTTATTATACATTACTATGTTGCAATTTTCTAGAAGGACCTGTCGAAAACTCTAACACATAAAACCAAACTTTTTAACAATAATCTTCCACTTGTCGTTGAACACAATTAAATGGAATACCTGTACTTACAATTTGCACACCTTATGGAAAAGACACTGATTTATTTTAGAACTGCAAGTGTTCTTGAAGAACTGCCATTCACTTTTTACATCTTTTAACAAAACGTTAAAACCTAGCTTCTAAATTGAATATTACAAGACAAACTTCAAAAAGTTTTAAAATTGCACAAATTAAAACCATTTAAGTTACATTTAGTCCAAACATTGCATGCTAATGATTCCGACAACAGAATAGAATTTTGTGAATTGCTCCTGAATGTGGGAAGACAACATCTCAATAATATCAATTGGTCAAACGAATTTGATTTTCACAGAAATGGAATTTTTAATAAGCGTAATTTGCATTATTGGGATGATAAGAACTTTTCAATCTCTTTCACTACTTGGCAACAAGATTTTAGGACCTCATTTTTATCATGAAACTTTGACCCAGGATAGATATTTTCATACAAAAATGGATCGGTAACAAAGGAGCCGTTTTGTCACCTGCTAGGTCACCTGACTTATCCATTCTTCATTTCTTTGTATACAGTTTTCTGAAAAACCAAGTGTATAATACTCCTTCTCAAAATGTTCAGGAGCTTCAAAATAAAATCACTGCAGCTTGGTTGTTAATTACACCTACAGTGCTGCGAAAAGCCAGATGAAACCTGGTCAAGCGAACCCAATAATGAAAATTCGTTGCATTTTGTTCAGTGTGTTAAATAGTAATCAAATAACAGCTGTTATAATTTTGTAACCGAATAGGTAGTAAATAAAGGTTGGTGCATAATTCAATTTTTTTTTCAATAAATGTAAACAAAAGCTTTCTGTTGACGTCAAATTCAGAAAACAAAATTTTAATTAATTCAAAATGAAAACAGTTACGAACCAAATTAACGGAGACCAAATTATCCAATTTTTCCTGGATCATAGCTGTGATCGAGCAGCCACGATGAAGCATGAATTTTCTGGAGCAGAGATCTAAAGCTCTAAAACGATATGGAGAGACTGGCAGCGTAAAGTATAAGCAGTCAACTGCTCTATCAGCAACTGGTGTGTTCTGGTTGCGAAAAGATTGTAATCTTGTAATCATGGATGATGAGACTTATGTGCCTTATGACTTCAGCCAGATCTGTTCGATCAAGCGCTTCTGGGTGTTGTGCAAACTGGAGTACTTCAGATATTGCAAGAATCTCACCGATCAAAATGCTTTTAGGTGAAAATGGACTCGAATATCAAAGAAAGTTTCTCAAGAACACGAGAAAAACCTGTTTCGTCATTTCAAGCTGAATAACCCATTTGGTTGGAGATGACAGTTTAAATGCTCTTGTTTAAACACTGTAGACTTACGCTAAATAAATTTTGTTGATGTTTTGGATACAAAATTTTATTTTCAATTTACTTTCTTGATTTTCTTACTATTACAATTTGAAATTCGGGACAGGAGTCTTGCACCAACCTTTAACAAACAAATCATAACCATGAAATATAACAATAAAATGTTCGGTTCAATGAACAGGTAAATTGCCGAAATATATGACTTTTTAAGCCTTTTTTAATAAAGCCTTTTTAAAGAGTACATTCAATTGAGTGAACATCTTGTTTGTATGAACAAGCTTGGCTTTAACTAGTTCACATAATCGAGAAACTATTGTTATAAAATTATATGTTTCGATCACTAATATTCAAAACATTAAAGTATATGAAATTTTAGTTTGAAGTTAATTTTATTGAAATCGATTGTTTTTTAATAAGAATGTGTTTGTCCGGAGCACGCACACTCTGTACTTAACGAACCTCTCTAGAAATAGATAAATACGTTTTTGGCGTCTCTGAATTCGATTTCAGGATTTCTTGAATCGCTCGCTATCAATTAGAGGTCATCTCAAGGTCAAATCAATATTATGCTAGAGTGAAGCTGACGAAAATGCCGTGTAATAAATTTGAATCAGTTTATGTATAGGTTTTTGAGGTAGCTGAATCAGGGAATCAGCTAGAGGTAGTTTCAAGGTGAACCTAACATCTCAAGATTGAGCTAAAAAACGCTTTGTATTTTCATACAGTAGATGTAGGCATCTGGAATCGTTGATTTAAATCAGGAGTCTCAAGGTCAACCAGATGTGATTTGTTAGTTGAACCCTTTGTAAGGTTGTTGAATTGAAACAGAGAACCCATTTAACCTTGTAACGTTTGATAGAGGTCATTGTAAGATCAGTAGTAGATTGTTTTACGGCTCGAAATAAAGGTTTCAGTATCCTTTAAGCTTACATACCTCGAACTCGTAACTTTGTAATATTCAACATTCTAAGCCTAAAGCACAATCTTTAATACATTAAAGTCACCATCCAATAACTTCTTCGGCTAACATCTTCACATCTCCTAATAGCTCAATCACTTTCACCCTTTCAGACTCGCAAATGAATACCTTGAGCTCGTAATCCGATATCTTTATTTATAAAAAGCTCGTAATCCAATAACATTCACTTGAGTTTAAAATGATGTTAACTCTAACCGTATGTGCAACGTGTGGTTGCAACCAGGGCACCTCCATGTGGTGACGGTGGGCAACGGTATAGTCCCACTATCCGGCAGAGTCCCTGGGTTACGGCATTCATGTCGTCATGGCAACCACACCCACTAAGTCAAAGTCTTGTTGCCTTATTTGCCATTCCTCAGCAAAACTTGTTATGATACCATCTGAAGCTAAGCTGCGAATCTTTATTAACTGAGGGCTGATAATTCAGGGGCGATCTGCGTGTTGCAAGAGGCATTTACAAGGAAACTTCTTCAAGCCAGACGAAGAATCTAGGGTTCCAATAACTTGTGATACAACAACATTAACGGGTACAGAAGTTTGTAATTTACTAAATGATCTTCAACGAAGAAAGGATCACTGAACTTTGACTTGCCTGGTGCCCTAAATGACACAGCCTATTCAAGTCTGTATATATAATAATAATATAATAAATCCTTTATTTAGCTCAATTAGCTATTTAAATAATAATAATAATTATAATTCAGTGCAACAACAATATTAACTAAAAAAAAACAGACAAAATTATTATAATTAGCAAATAAGACTTAACATTATTACAATATTTGGTATACTTATTATAATGGCATAATGACAATCCTGACTAGTAAAAGTTCTAGAATAGATTACTAATAGCTACTGTATAGAATAAAATATAAATAAGTGTATAAAATAAGTGTATAAAATAAAAATATAAAATAGACTAGATAAGTGTTAAAGATAGTAATATTAGTTAATGTCGTTTGTTAAAATAGTTCATAACTACATTAAATACTAAAATCAATTGTAAATCTATATTGTAAATAAATATATCGATTAAAACATTTGTACCTTTAATTGTGATTTGCTCAACTAAGAATCTCTAGGTGATAATAAGGCCTTAAATTGTTTTAGATTGATTGCATTACGAGTCTCATTCGGCAAGTTATTAAATAATCTAATTCCCTCTTCAAATATTGATTTGCATGTTACTTTTTTACTAACATATGTTACTCGATATGATTCTGCAGTACATGTACCGTAATTGTGTATGGCATCAGTGCGAATAAAAAATGTATTGAAATAGGATGGCATAGCATTATGTATTAATTTATAGATAAATATTAAAATATTATTAATAATACGTTGCCGAACAGGTATAAATCTTAACGTATCATGTAGATGTGCTATTGGAGTATATTTATCACATCTTAAAATGACGCGCATTCCGCGATTCTGTAACCTCTGCAGTCTTTGCATTTGCGTTTCGCCGGTCATAAACAAGATAGAACTGCAGTAGTCGAAATGTGGTTGTATAATTGATTTATAAATAACTGTTGTACTCCAAAAAGAAAAATTTTTACGTAGTCTGGCCAAAAACGCAATTTTCTTTATAACATAATCAACATGTTTATTAAATTTTACATGCTTATCAATGAAGACACCTAAGTATTTAATCTCATTTACTACTTCAACCGTTCTGTTTTCAATTTTAATTTCAATTTTTACATCTTTAAGGTAGAAAGTCACTCAAACCTTACAACTCAAGAATTATGTAATTTAAGTATGATTTGGTAAATTCAATGTCGCTCTTTCGATTAATACCCGAAAAACGGCATTTCACCACGTATGTACCGAGAAAACGATTAACAAAGTTGCAGTCAAATACATTGATGTATATCGATTTACACAGTATGCCCAAGAACAACTTGAAAGTTTTATATTTAAACAACTCACCATGTATATGAAAAACTATGTAACAATAGTTTAGAAATTGTATTTTATATTTACGTTGAAAAAACTGCAGTTTACCTCTTAGTTATTGAGATATTTCGATTATAACTTTGTATTCCAGCTGTAACCGGAAACTGATGACTGAAGTCCCTGCACATGCAAAACCCTATTATATAATATGGCAACGTTGCTTCGCGCGGAAATTCAAATTTGATATGTTACATGAATTGTATGTTGGTATTTTTTATATTACTTGAAAATAATGATATACGTAAATAAATTAAATAGACGAAATCAAATATAATAAATAAAATTGAATAAAAATAATGAAATAAAATGAAAATTGTATTAACATTGATTTTTCTCATTACTTGTACGTGGTCCCAGAGGTGGTTCGGCGATGTGGTCGCGCACTACTGAGTGCGTGCTCTATATTAAAGAGACACTTTGAGTGGACAAATCAGTCTAACTTTTGATTAATAAGTGAGTAAATATGAAGTTCATTAGTAACCGTTTATATGTGTATAAAAAGGATCGAAGTTCTGTACTGCAATATTGCAAAACAGTGATAAAATTACAACGGCCTTTTTATTGTTAGTTACTGCTCTTGAAGCAAAGTTTTCTCGCAACTTTTCTCGCTACTTGACTTCCCTATAATATCCCCTGCTTGCTTCAATGTTGTTTTGCTCACAGCAGGCATGTCAATTGATGTGAGAATCGCGTTGATTTGACTTGCCCCAATAGCGGCATCGATCATCGTTGAAGATCAATTTTTGATTAGTAGTTAATGTTATACACAAAAAATATTATTGATAATAGGAAATAGTATTAAGAATCTTCTACCTGCTGCAAGTTTTATATTTAAAACATGACGTTTTGTAGAATCATCATTGGGGGAGTATGTTTCTATGTGTGAACGTATTTGACAACTTGGCAAGATGGACAACGAATCGACCAAACTGAAGCTAAACCACACTCTTGTTCTTTTATGATGTCAACAAAAAATAATTTTTGGTCACAATCATATTTATAACACCGCATATATTTATTTAACGTGCAGCAGTCAATAATTTTTTCAAACTCTAACCTCACTTTGGTTTTACGTCAAATACTGATCGTACATTGCGTTGCCAAATCTTACGCATCAATGTATACTACGTTAGTAAAGCGAACGACGATGTTATCATTATTTATTTATTTTCTGATATAAAATGACAATTTTTGTGTGCTAAACAACAAATAAATAAATTTTTAATTTTCTCTAATGTTCATATGAGAATTAAAATTTATCGATTGTATTCATATACAGCAGCTAGCTTGACTTTAGATTTGGGTGACTTTCTACCTTAATGTTTTGAAAAACTTTTTTTGGTGCAATAATCATACATTTCGTTTTGTCACTATTTAGTTTTAATTTATTAATTACAAGCCATTTAGATAGAACTTCAAGATCTTTATTAATAATTTTGTTAACTTGCTCAATGTTACTGCCAGATGTTGAAATTAAAGTATCATCTGCAAATAAGGTAATATTTGACGTTTTTATGAAACTACTAATATCATTAATATAAATAATAAATAGTAACGGTCCTAAAACTGTTCCTTGCGGAACACCGTGTTGACATTCAATTGAGTCTGAAATAATAGATTTGTATCTAGTAAACTGATGCCTATTAGTTAAATAATTTTCAAACCACTGCATTACTAATCCTCTAATTCCATAAAAATGTAATTTGTTTAATAGGATCTCTCTATCAATTGTTTCAAAGGCTCGACGCAAATCAACAAAGACTGCAATGGTCACATTATTTACGTCCAATTGCTCTTTCCATTCAGTTATTACTAGCTGTAAGGCTGTCTCACAAGAATGACGTGATCTAAAGCCGGACTGCCTTTAGGTAAACAATTCATAATTTTCAAAATACTTAACAACTTGCCGATGTACTACGATTTCTAAAATCTTTTCCACTGTAGGCAGTAGATTAATTGGTCTAAATTCTTTTGCTTTTGTGGTGTTTCTTAGTTTTGGTATAGGTATAACTGTATTTATCTTTAATGCATCGGGAAGTTTGCCCGTACTTAGTGAAGTATTAATAAGGTGTAGTAATGGATAACCTATTACATCAAAGGTGTTTTTTAAAAAATTGACATCTATGCAGCACGTACTGGATTTAACTTTTAGTTCATGAACAATATTTTTTAAGTCGCTAATAGTTACCATTTCAAATGCCTCTATGGTGCTATGCACGGAAATATCACACTGTGACCAAATATTCGTAGTCTTAGGAATGTTTTCAACTATTTCATTTAAGCTGTTTATAAAATAATTATTAAAATTATCGGCAGTATTTTGTGTTACATTATGCAAATTCTCAAAATCAATAGTTACCGGCAAACTTTCTGTCTTCTTACCTAAAAGACTCTTAATTGTTTTCCACATTTCTCTAGAATTATTTCTATTTTTATCAATTTTATTTTCGAAATATTTAACTTTCGCTATTTTAATTGACTTAACAACGTCGTTGCGATACTTCTTATAATTATTCCATCTATCTATTGACTTGGTTTCTTTAAAACGTTTATATTCCAAATCGCGTTTTTTCTGTAATGATAAAATTGAGGAATTGTACCAAGGATTACTTCTACCAGTTCTTTTAATAGACTTTTCCGGTACTATAGAGTCGATTGTTTTAAGAATATTTTTGTAGAATTTATTATAAATTGTATTTACATCACTGTTATCATAAGACCAGTTGCATTCAATTAGTTTATCACAAATCTGATTATAATGCGATTTCTTAATATACCGTGTTTTAACTATTTCTGATTTACAAGTATTAACTTTTATGTTAGGGAAGTAAACAATATTAGCATCATGATCTGTGATCTTAGGTGTTTGTAATACGGAGGCTAAAATAAAGTAATCATTGGTTATTACTAAATCTATTAATGTCGAGCTGTTATCAGTAACCCGTGTTGGTTCTGTTATCAATTGTTTCATACCCTTACTGCCTATTAGTTTTTTTAATTTCTTTGAGTAAACGTTATCAGTAAATAAATCTATATTAAAATCACCAACGGAAATGACCGTCACTCCCATTGTTACTTTATCTTCACATAAATTATCAAAAAAGTCTAAAAACTCACTGTGGCTACTTGATGGAGAATGATAAACCGCCAATAAGCATATCTTTCTTGTATTAATCATAACATTAATACAAGAAATCCAGTAGTTAGCTTGTTTACAATAATTATTTGGAGTATCGTATTTGATATCATTACGTACGTAAGTAATCACACCTCCTGTGTGTCTACTGTTAGAATTGCATTTTATGCAATTATATCCCTGAATGAATAGCTCAATATCCTCAATTTCATCAGTTACGCAGGTTTCTGATAAGACTAAGACGCATGGACGATATACATTACATATTAAAATTTCTATTTGACATTTATACTTAAGTAAACTACTAGAATTTAAATGAATAATACAAGTAGACTTATTACTATTTAAGTCCGTATCTATAAAAAAATACTATTCTCCTGTGAAAGCGTTGGCAATACCGGATAGATATTTGACACTGGGGAATTAACTGGGCTAGGTGGCAAGGTAATGTTTTTTAAACTGTTGGATACAGTCTCATTACTCTTAATTTTCATCGTCTGTTCATAATTTTTACGATATGTGTTCCAATCTTGAATATATTTAACCATTGACACTTGAACCGGTTTAGCTGTAGATGTTAAAATACTATCACACGTTGGGAAAATTTCAATTAAATTTTTAAAATTAACATAATCTTGTACTTTTCGTGTATCTGCCTCACTTTGTATTTGATTACTAGCTTTTATGCACTGAATAATTTTGTCGCACATTTTAAACTTCCCCTTTCTATTAAGATGTAAACCATGAAACGTGAAATGCATTTTATGTAAGTTAACATTAGAATCTATAAAATGCACATTATTATTACTAGACTAGATTGCCTCAAAAATAGTTTTATTTATTTCGTAGATTATTTGATTTAATACCTTTCTGCCACTCCAGTAGGGTACAGATAAACATATGACGTTAGTATGAGACAACTTAGAAAACAAATCTTTTAGAAATTCTCCTTTAATCATATTTCCTTTAATTGCATTATTTACGCCCGCTAATAAAATAACGAAATCTGATTTATTAAATTCTGTAGTTAATTCATTAATATTTATTACTACGTTCTCAAAAGTGGCATTTGGTTTAAACAAACTTTGAACCGAAAATTTAGAATCTAAAGAATTATTTAAAAATTTAGAAAGGTCACGTCCATGACTATCTGATAACATCAACACTTTAGGTTTAATATTATCTGTTTGGTTTCTTGTACTTGCATTTGCTAAATTATTTTCATTATCAACTTCATGCAGTTTTAAAGGAGCACTTGATGTTATATTAAGAGCTACTGATTGCTCATTATTTTGAAAAGTTTCTTCAGTATTGTTTTTATTGTTTCGTTGTTTATTTTCTTCTATTAATAGATTTACTTTTTTATTAATTTGTTTATTTAATTTACTAACACGCACTAATAATTCTTCCAAATACTTAATTTTTCGATCTATAATGTCAATCTTACCTTGGTAGGTATGGATGTATTTCACTTTCTTCACCGTACATCTTGTGTTTTTACAGTACTACTTCGAGGTAGATTTTCTTCTATGCTATTGTCTTCCAAAAAACTAGAATTTAATGTAGTCTTAAGTTTATTTATCAATACTTTTTTATTTCCACTTTGGTCGATGTTTCGTTTCTTTAATTCAACTTTTAAGTCTTTAACCTTCAAATCAGATATTTTCTTATTGGCTTCCATTTTATCAATTTTCGTAGCACAATAAAATCAAAAAAATATATCAACTAAAACACACTACTATAACTATTACTAACCCTACTAAAAATAATTTTAAGTGATTGGTAATTATTACTATATATAATACAATACACGGACACAAAAGTAACACGTCCACCTTGTGTCAGTAGTAAAGCACATGTTTATACTATCTCAGACTGACTGGAATAACGGCATCCAACTTCAATAATCTTTGAGTATGTAAAAGGTTCTATTTACAATACACAATATAGGAGTGTGCGAACTTGCCTTGCAATACTACTAATAAAATTAAGAACTCGCTTATCGCATTCTATTCTCTCGACACTTTTTCAGATGCCAAGAAGATATATAGGTAAAGCGATCTCTTCTATTAGAAAAGCTCTATTGGAAAAGTTCGTTCCTCTTCATCTTGGCTTGGATCATATAAGCAGAGAAGAGTTGATACAAAAACACATGACAGACATGGCAAAAGCCTTATTTGCGAAAGGTGAAAATGTGGGTATTGTAGTAGCTGTTAATTTTCTGTTTTTTTCTTTCTGTTTACAGGTTCCAAGAGTTGCCGTCGCAAGTTCCGTAGTGTTATTTAGCTTAAGTTTTTTTATTGTAACTACCTATACTGCCTAGTAGAGTTTTTGTAGCTGGAGAATTTTACAACTTTGTTCAAGTTCCCTTAAAATACTCCATTTTTTCTCCAAAATACCATTCCATATTTTTTCTTTTTCATGTGTGTAATACCCACGTTTCAGATCGGGCGGGGTAATGTTGTGAATGACTCACAACTCATATATTTTTGTATAGATACGAAATGGTACTAGGCAACGCGTATCAATAAACTAGTAGAGTCAAATAAATAATTCATAGAAGTAAATCTGCGTTTTATTTCCTTCTACAAGAATTAATAAATATAGCCCTAACACACCAACCACAGTGTTAAATCGCTATATATATATATAATATATCATATTTTTTAGATTAGTTACCATTTAATGTTAAGCCAACAATAAGCTGATTTCAAATGCTACGCGAAGGCATCTTTTGAAAACCTTTTACCTGTTGACTTTGAAAATTTGAGCACATTTCTGTTTTTTTTCTTTCTGTTTACAGGTTCCAAGAGTTGCCGTCGCAAGTTCCGTAGTGTTATTTAGCTTAAGTTTTTTTATTGTAACTACCTATACTGCCTAGTAGGTTTTTGTAGCTGGAGAATTTTACAACTTTGTTCAAGTTCCCTTAAAATACTCCATTTTTTCTCCAAAATACCATTCCGTATTTTTTCTTTTTCATGTGTGTAATACCCACGTTTCAGATCGGGCGGGGTAATGTTGTGAACGACTCACAACTCATATAGTTTTGCATAGATACGAAATGGTACTAGGCAACGCGTATCAATAAACTAGTAGAGTCAAATAAATAATTCATAGAAGAAAACCTGTGTTTTATTCCTTCTAAAAGAATTAATAATAAGTAGTCCTAACACCTCAACCAAGTGTTAAAGTACTACAAATTTTTTGTAGTACTTTATATAGCGATATATAGCGATTAAACACTGGGGTTGGTGTGTTAGGCTATATTCATTAATTCTTGTAGAAGGAAATAAAACGCAGATTTACTTCTATGAATTATTTATTTGACTCTCTAAGATTTGGTAAATTTGTTTAAATGGAAGTTCTAAGAAGGGTTAAAATTGTCATTGAAAGGCCTCCTACAACTGGTTTATCTTTACTTTTCAGGGGATTTCCGAAAATTTACCTGAATAAGAGTTCTAGCAAAGATTAAACTTCGATGCATTATACACATTGTTACTTGTCTAAATGGAGATTTCACCCCTCTAAGAAAGATATTAAAATTCAATTAACATTTACGTAAAGTTAAAAACTTGCATTACAAATTTTTATTTTAACTTTAGTTTTGTGGGTGAACAGCCCTACACTGTAGTACAAAAAAAGTCAAAGCGAAAGTGTTTAACTATTACTGAGAAAATCAATGTGTTGCGGGAAATTGATAACTGTATACAAAAAATCTATTCTAAAATCAGTTGGTGAACTTACAGCAACACGTGCTAGAAGTTATATTTACGACGAAGTAGATGAAGCAGTTTTAAAGTGGGTGCATTTAATTGGCGACAAAAATGCACCATTATCAGTACGATTAATTAAACAAGGCTTTACAAGGTTATATTTCTTTATAACGAAATTTCCCTATAGCGAATTTTTTTTCAGGATTTACCGACTTCGTTATATAGAAGTTCGACTGTATATGTTTCAACGACGTAGTTTTTCTGTTCATAAGGGTAGGCCACTAGTCAAACCCATAATGTTCGTTAGCACTACAGGCTATATTTTAGACATATATGGGCCTTACTTTGCCGATGGAAAAAACAATGATGCCAGCATCTTAAACAGCATAATAAAGCAGAGAACAGATGTTCATCTGTTCTCTGAGAAAAGAAGATTCTTTTCTCGAGTGGGTTATGCCTGAAGATATATTAGTCGTTGATAGAGGATTTCAAGATTCAATTGCCACTTTAGAAATATGGACTGATCGCTAAAATGCCTTGTTTTCTAGAGAAAGGAACTCAACACGATACAATAAGTGCAAATGAAACGCTTGGTCCCAAAATATGATGGGTTGTAGAATATGTAAATGGCTTAATAAAAAGATGGAATATGCTTGATCAGGTCATACCTAATACCCAAATACCATTCATCAGAGACTACGTTAGAATTTGCAATGCATACAGGCCACCGAGAGTTTCAGCAGCATCATCTGATGATGCTATTATTGCTGAAAGGATGCTTGCTTTGATAAAGAAAACAAATTCTTTACAAAAACTGATAGAAGACAATGCCTGGGTCAGAAAACAGGTGATCTGGCAGAAAATTGAAGCAACTTCTCTTGGAGATTTGCCTCGTTTGACTATCGATGACATCCACAGATTAACAATAGGGGTATATCAACTAAAGCAAGCGGCATCCTACACTAGAGAACATATCGACGATGATGATATGACTGTTGGGCCCACATATCATCTGTGCTTTGGTACTTGGGACACTATGGACACCAAGAAATCATCCCCATTACAATAGTGACAGGTACCCAGATTTTTTGTTAGACGCTGCTGACTTTGAAGTATCAGATGAAGCATCTGGGGGAGAAGAAGAGGAAGAAGATCAAGAAAAAATGCAATAAAAACATTAAAGTGTTATAAGTAAGAGGCAAGGGGACTCACGTTAAACAAGCACCCCAGTGAGAGGCAAGGGGACTCACGTTAAAAAAGCACCTTAAAGGGAGCATTGATCTACCATGTCCACTTCGTTGTTCCTGGGTAACGCAAATTGTAGATCATTATACCTAGGGTAACTTTTACATCATACTAACGTAAAACTACATATAATGTGATATTTGATTAGTTACAATGCTCAAGGATAAAACTGTAAAAGCTCCCATCCTTCGTTCCCGTTCTTCCCAATTTTCCCCTCAGCCCTTTTATGGGATAAAATAAATGAGAAGAGATTGACAGTATACATTTTTTAAAACAAGTAATATATCCCGGAATGTGTAGAAAACTCGCAGCTCCGAATCACTCCAATTGCATTTTCTGTATTTGAGGATGTGGAGGGGGAAATAAGGGGAGAGGATGGTCCATTCAGGTTGTTTCCAACTTATTATTCTTAGTAAAATAAAATGCAGTAAGTGAGTGGTGCCATCTTTTTCATTTTAGAGGTTAACGGGAGACTAGGAAAAGGTGAGGATGATGTGTTTAAGGTAAAATGGTTCGTTGTTGCTATTTAAACGTGAACACACATTTTGTTCTGCTCGCAATATCAAATGCATTTCGCTCTCAATAAACCATTCCCACATCCACCCCCTACAGCCCATAAAAAACCTCTAGATGATCATAAGAAATGAAAAGATCTCCTGAGTTGGCTTCAGCTACCTTGAGATGTTAAGTTCACCTTGAAACTACCTCTAGCTGATCCCCTGATTCAGCTACCTCAAAAACCTATACATAAAGTGATTTAAATTCATTACACAGCATTTTCTTCAGCTTCACTCTAGCATAATATTGATTTGACCTTGAAATGATCTCTAATTGACAGCGAGCGATTCAAGAAAGCCTGAAATCGAATTCAGAGACGCCAAAAACGTGTATTTATCTATTTTTCTGGATTTCTTTGTCATCTTTCTCAATTTGACCTTCAAATGACCTTAAACTTGATGTGATATAGGTTAACGGATTTCAGGTTCTGAACCAGCGACCCCAAAAACTCCAGGATATCCTGGTCAAGTCTGGTGAGCAAGCTTGGATATTTTGCATTTATATTTCCCGCAAACTAATAAATAGTAAAACCACCCCCTCTAGGGGGAGGGAGGTAAAAAGGGAAAAATGATAAATGAGAGCGGATACAGTTAAAATGGAGTTAGTATGATATTTTATCAAGCAAATATAAGTTTGAAAGAGATAATCTCCCCAAGAACGCTGTTAGAAAGTGATTGCAAAATCCACTTATTATTGTTAGTAGACATTAAAAAAAATGTTTTCTGATTTTTTCATCCAAAAATAATTTGGGGCAAAAACCGCCCAAATTGACCCTCCTCCTTTTAGAGCAAAAATTAAAAAAAGGGGGATCTTATTTTCAAGTAAATATGGTATTATCATGATAAGTAACCTGACGACTGAGCAGAAATTAAGAATGAACAACTAGGAAACTCACGGCAGAAGTGTCAAGGAGATGTGCTGTATGTGTGAAGTTGCAAACACAAAATTAGAAAAACATTGAATATCCAGGTCTGTTAAGTGTCTTTAAAATACTGATAAGCCTCTCATAAAATACCTCTTCAAAAGCTCGATAAATGGACTGAAAGACTGGCTGTTTCCCTGAATGAAAAAAGCCTCTTGATCCGTGTATTACAGCAACACCATCTTTTTCTGCACTTTTACACACACTCATGTACATGCAATGATCAGGTCGAAAATTATATCTGCACGAGTATATGTACAGCTTATCTGAAATAAAACTATTAACATCTTTAAAAAATTGAAACATATATCTAAATACCTGGATGATAATGGAATATAATATTAATAATATCTTGATCTCCCCAAGTTATCTTCAATTTGTACTTTTTGTAAATTGGAATTACGTATTCAGCCCACAGAAAGTCCCTCATTTTCGTTAAATTCATTAACATAACACCTGAATTTACACCTAAACATAATACATAATTATTTTTTATTAAACTGTTAACTCTAATGAAAAAGTATGGTCTGTAAGCTAACCGAAAACAATCAACAAAATACGAGTTCATACGTCCGTAAACACTGAAAATCTCAGACTACAAAAATAATTGTGATTTACAAACCGTGATTCCTAAAAAAAGAATCGAATATTTTACCAGAATGACCACTCTTTGATATTGATTTGCTCTGGTTAAGAATGGCAACTATGAGGTTATGATAATCTTGACATTGTACTTAAATTGTAAGTCGGTTGCCATTGAACTCACTCTTTATTCAACAAAAAATAATATTTTGCTTTCAAATAGGGAGAAGAAGTGCATACGTCATACCGTGCCTGACGTCATAATTCTTTCCTCGCAACGCGCATGTTTGCATCGCTCTACTTCATAAGGCACATTATATTTTCATTTCTGATTATTGATAGTGTTAAAAAGGATGTTTACAAGCTATAAAAACACTTACCCAATGGCTTTCACCCATTGTTGTTTCAATATTTTATTTGTGATAGTACCTATCTATTATTTTAACCTCACAAAGTAGCGTCACGTTTTCTCTTCCAACTGTCAACAGTGTCAAAACTGTCAAACAAACGGTTTACAGCGAAGTAGAGCGATGCGAACATGCGCGTTGCGAGGAAAGAATTATGACGTCAGGCACGGTATGACGTATGCACTTCTTCTCCCTATTTCACCTGCGTTATATTTGACTTGTCAATGTCATCCTTCGCCTGTTATGTACCATAAACTGAACATCAACCTCTTTGGTCAAGCTGGTTGACTCACAGACCATACCTTAAATAAATTCTAACCTAATCTTCCATAGTATGGATGCCTAGCAAATCTATTATACCATCCCACGTTGGGATCTTCATGTTCTGGAGCAAGCGCTGCCATTTGACTAGAGTTCATATTTCTAAAATACTTCCATATAGTTTCTACTGGAGTTAAAAATAGTACATCAGTATCCACATATAAGATGGAGTCAATATCACTCAATACTGACTAAAAAATTAATTAAGATGTAATAAGATGTATGTTTATAAACATGTTAATTAACATTCTTACAGGTAGGAATAATCGTTGCGAAGCACAAGGCTTAAATAATCTTTGCCATTCTTCTGGATTATCAGTTGGAAATGTTAATGGTATCACTTTAAATGAAAAGTCGTTAGTTGCAATTGATTTCCATTCATTCAACTAAAAGAAAGTTATTAAAATTGTTTAATAAATTAATGTAGGTACATTATTTACTTTCTCTTGAAAATTAGGAATCAAAATATCTTCAGCAATGATAACAAAATGCAATTTGGCTTTACTAAACATTAATGCGGACTTGATCATATTTAAAGTTTCGTGCAATCTATCTCCACAAGCGACAACCGCAACAACAATATTGCTTCTAGAAGACATAATATTTAGAAAATATACAAAATTCTATAAAACTAGGTTTCTTTACTTATTGAAGTCGGTGGTTTCCATTGGAGGAAAATCTGCAAACTTTGAGGTTGCAACATGATCTTTATTTTTATCTTCTCTTACAATTCTACAATAATAAAACACTATTACTATAATTATTACAAATCCACAGGCGCGTTTAAATGTAAAAAATTTCATTTTATTATTAAAATAAATAATATTTGCTCAAAAATCATTTTTATACAAAATATTATTATTGATGTTAGTTTTGATTTTGTTGTTGTTTATACTTAATGTCAGATTTGACATTTCTTCTTGTTGTTAACCTCTAACTTGTGACTTGGTTGTCAGTGGTGCCAACAACAGTTTTGCATCTGTAATTAAATATCCATAGGCGTACAGAGAGGTCTTGATTTGGCAATAACCTCTTTAGTTGATTAGTTAATAAATTAATCTAGAATTGACTGCGTTGCTCTGCTTTATTGTGCGTGTGTTGCTGCAGTTATGTTCTTCTTATAGTATCAGATGCAGATGCTCTCGTGTAATTAGGTGTGTCGTAGGGCATCAGCAGAGCGGTGTCAAGCCTAATGAGAGCGGTCGTGTAAATTTATGTATGCGCCCTCTTCAACTGAGAGGTTTGTAGAGGAAGGACATAATCCGTGAACCAATGAAAATTGATCTAAAGTACAGAGCGCGAAGTCATCTGAATTTGAGATTTTCAAAAGGAAATAAAAAAAATGAAAATTATAAATGTTAAACAAAGCAATAAAATGTATATTTAATGTATAAATTAAATAAATAACTGATAATTAATAAATTAAATATGTAGTATGTAGTAGGGAAGGAATGGGGTTTCTGTTCCTCCCCCCACTACTTTCTGCTTTCTGCCAAGGTCATGCTTCAAGGTTAGATCCCCTCCACCACTTTCTGCCAAGGTCAACCTTCAAGCCTAAATTTTCTGGCGGTTAAAGGTCAAGGCTTCTCTGACTTTAAGAACTAAGCTTGAGAACTTGATTGAACTAAGGTTAGCGCTTCAAGGTTAGATTTTATGGACCTCCCGCCTCACCACTTCTGCTGAGGTTAAGGTAATAAATAAAAAATGAAAGAATGTGCATAAACATTTATTTTTATAAATACATTAAGTAGCATATTTTAATTTAATATATCATCCAAATCAATATCACTATAGTAACCATCATCGGAATACACGCTTGTAGCAGATTCATCATCCTTCTTAGCACAGCTATTACATATTAGATTATGAAAACGAACAACATCAAACGTTTCATTACGTACATAATTGGCATAATCTACTTTACACACATGACATAATACTTTCTTAATACGCTTTCTATACATTATATGTCGAGGTTTACATACAGCAATAGGTGTATCTTTATTACCAATAACCTTAGTTAGTATTTCACCATCAACACTCTTTTTCTTGCGACAGTCATTTAACCATTCACACGCAGATTCGGCTAGTGGACCATGAATACCCTCTTGATCAATATTGATATATGGGCGACTCCCATGTGTACCATTCCCAAGTCTGCCGTAGAAACTCTTGGATAAAACCTTTGGCATCACAACTTTTAGTACTTAATTAAAAGAAGGTATGTTTACTTAAGTCGATGAAAGACTGACTACACTAGGTTCGAGACGTCTTTTATACTTACTACGTACTTTTTCTTACTGGTAGTATCATTGTGGTCAAGGTCTTTTGCAATCACTAATTAAATAA
This sequence comes from Agrypnus murinus, assembly GCA_929113105.1. Taxonomy (NCBI): domain Eukaryota; kingdom Metazoa; phylum Arthropoda; class Insecta; order Coleoptera; family Elateridae; genus Agrypnus; species Agrypnus murinus. The sequence goes on from OV816030.1 coordinate 34,800,494, forward strand.
AAATTAAAGAATAAACATTTATTAGAAATAAAGTTGCATAAACATTTATTAGAAATAAAGTTGCATAAACATTTAGTTACATGTTTTACAACGTGCACAATTGATTTTTAAAAGTGGTGGTCCATCTAGAACATCACCCTGCTTAGGAAAGTGAACAGTGCAGTATTGATATTGTTGCAGTTCCTGTTGTAGATATTTCGGCAGTTGATGGAAATGTCGTGCTATAGCATGTGCACAATGTCGTTTCAGGAAATCAATAGGTAATTGTGTAATGTCATCAAGAGATAAAAGTAGATTATTCATCGTAATTCGTTCGTTGATAGATCAACACCGTACAACTGCACGTTAAAAACTATCTCTAAAGCATTCACTTTATTCGTTTTAATGTATGCGAGCAGCGCACAGAGGGTCAAATAGCGAATCTGTTATACATAAGAATTATACCACAAACGGAAGATTGTATATTAAACTATAATTTCATAGTTACATTATCCCATTAAAAACAAAACTTATACATGCTTATAATTTTTTAAATCTCTACTGAAATATGTAAGTATAACATTTTTCACAATAATTCCTGCTTCTTTATAAATCATCTTCTGTATTCTTATTAGGTATTATTATCAATTTGAATGAATTGACGATGAATAATAACTGCAACATACAACCCCTTTGCAAGAGCACATTGAAATTATTTTTTAAATTCTAAAACCACTATTTGATTAGCCTTGAAAATATTATTTTTCTTGTTAGATTTTGTTTCTACAGCGGTGGCATTTGCGAAAAGATTTTTTTCCAGAGGTTGTTCAAGTTAAGTTCTGTTCAGCTTATAATTACTCATTAACTGATTAATAAATTAGATTACTGATTAATAAAACAAGTTTTGAATTTCATTAAATTTTTTCCTTATGTTACTTATTTATTTATTTATAATAACAATTAATACTAATTTTCCATATATATTTCTATGGAGCTATCCTCTTCTTTCAATTTGATCGTAGGTCCATTGTCAAACCTACGTATTTTAATTGGCCCTGTAGAAGGAACAATCACGATTGTATACGGGACCTGGTCTCTTCTGCAAACCAACACGAGCTGTACATACAGGGTACATACATAGTAGGGTAAGGAGATTATCACTCGCGAATGTAGATAATTCGTTCGCGAACGAATCCAAAATCAACTGTTTAAAAAAATTTCATTTGTGAATGAATACAAATGAATCATTCGTTTTCAGTTCTTATTCTTGTACTACTTATAGTTCTTACTACTCTGCAGTTTTATTTATATAAAATCATTAACCAACTTCATACAATATGAGTCGACACAAACAATTTAATCTAACCAAATTAATTCACTATGATAATGAAAAAAAAAGAAGAATAAATCAAAAACAATGTATCGATTAATTAAGAATTATCAAACAAAATTCGAAAGCGCGCATACAGCGTCATACAGATTTGCGTTCCGTGTATTAATAAAATTGCATCTTTACATATTAAATAACCTGCGTTGTTATTTAACTCCCGAATGAATCATACGTGATAAATTTGTGAACGATAAATAAATTCAACTCTCAACAAATATGATTCGCTCGGGAATGAACATTTATTTATACCAGCGATTTAAAAAATAAAATTCGTGAACGAATGAAAAATTAAATTCTTATAAGAATTATTCTTTTGCGAGCCAATTAAATTTTTTCGTTCTTCCTATCCTGGTATGTAGACTGCACATATTTATTTAAGCTACTCGTCATGACTCCCTAATTATCTCACATATTTTTAGATTCTAACCACAAACAACAAACTTTACCTCTAGCTTTCTAATTAATCATAAAAGATTTCAATATTTCAAAAGCATCTTTTAATTAAGTAGTCATTTTTAAGTCAAACTTACTTTATATTTAAAAAACATTTAATTGAAGAATAAGCTTCTGTTTTTTCTTGGTTTTGTTGGAACCAAGATGGTTAGTTCAGAGGTCCATATTTGCCAATTCATTTGTTGGAGGATATTTTATCTAAATATTGCCTAACAAGAACTGCACAATGTGGTGGCGCACCATCTTGTTGATACGAAATATTAGCAACTTCATTTTGAGTAATTCTATCCAAAAATCATTAGAGATTAAAAATATGTGTACTAAGGTTAGAAGAAACCAAAAAACTAATTTTTGGATATGAAGAAATATATATAGTATAGAATCTATAGAACATATCACTAATTGGATCCACAATCACCTGTCAGATTACATCATGTCATCGTATTGGCACCTATCAGATAATAATTTGACAGGTGAAATGACATAATCCGACACTAATTACCTTTAGGACTTTTTCAGGAGTTAATTTAAAATTATGCTTTTTTAAGGGGGCGTTATTAGCGCAAAATATTAGTGTCAAAATATAGTTCACGTTTTTCATTCAGTTTTCTTTTAATAATCGTTTTTTTAGCAAGATAACGCTTGATGTCGATTGATAAACTGTTAAGGTAGTGTGTATAATAGTTTGTAAGGAGTAGATATCCAAAATAAATTTTATAATCGTAGTCGAACATCGCCAATTTTGTAGAATTAGCGTTTTCTAAAAAATAACCAAACTAAACATAATACAGTATAAACATTATAACGCTGTTTAATAGCAAAATCTATGACAATGGATAAATGTTTTTGCTTACTTATTTAGTATTGATTGAAATAAAATAGATGTACACGGCGCGGAAATTTAAATATGGCAGCACGAAAATTAGTCATTTTTAGTTAAACGCTTTCTGCACCAGGAAGCGTTGGGTGGTAATATTCGCGGGACATTTAAAAGTAATTTAATTTTCCTAATCTTTTAACTATTATTTAATAAATTCCCGAAGGAAATGTTGTTTTTCTTTACCTAAGAGCATGTGACGGTTAATTTTTGAATAAACTATTTCACTCAAAATTAGTCCTGATTAATTTCTTAAAACGAATTTATATTTCCAATATTTTAATATAGTAATACTTTTCTTTTTCTTAAAACCAACAAGGACAACTGATATTTCTAAAGATATTTAGCAGTTTTATATTCCCCTTTTTGATTTCAACTACCTTAAATTATTCCTTGGCATTTAAAAATTAAGAATATCAGTTAAACTTAAAATATTTTGAAAGTTCACGCATGTCTGGCAACACTGTGAGCAGAGAACTGCGATGCGATCAAATAATGTTTCTATTTACATTGTCAAATTTTAATTAAAAAAAATAATTCCGTTTAGCGGACCGTAGCGCCATCTTTAGGTCTTTATAGTTTTTGAAGGTTCCTATTATTAACACTGACGGCGATAAGGCGCCCTTAACTTTTAGAGCTTTTTATATACGTTAAATTCGCGAAGAGGGATGACATAAACATCGACCTCATCAGTAACTACGCCACTGTAGATAAACTTTAAATTAATAGTTTATCGGTTGGCAATAGCTAAACCAAATTTTAAATGACATTTCAGATTACAATTTGTAACATACTTCATAATAGTCTAATTAATGTACACATCAACACAGGGCAATAATAATAATAAAGAACCGTATATAGTATTATTCGATATATAAGACCTACTCACATTGAGAATTATCCTTTATTTACAACCACCAAATTTGTATAATTCTCTTCATTTATCAGTTACCAAGCTGAGAGCGGCCTTAAAAGTTGTACGAAATACAGCCGTAAGTTCTAGAAAGCAACCTTACAAACAACATTATACGTGTTATTATAATCCTTAGCTCACAATTTGTACAAATGGAGAAGACGGAAATCGTCGATGAAATTGGTCATACATTTTTGACCGAGCAAGGTTACATGGTACATGCTGACGATATCGAAGGTTTGCTAAACATTCATACTTCCATTGGTGTACTAATTTATTTTTAACCTTTAAAGATGATCAGTTGACAGCAGAGAATACAGACGATTCAAGCCATGATGCTGGTGATAAAATAGGAATACCACTTCGTGAACAAGATCGGTTTCTTCCCATTGCAAACGTTGCAAAAATAATGAAACGTGCTATTCCTGAGACTGGAAAGGTAGCTCGTTTTAAACGATATTTGAATTGTTGTAAAAATTATATTTTTGTAGATTGCTAAAGATGCTAGAGAATGCGTCCAAGAGTGTGTTTCAGAATTTATTAGTTTCATTACAAGTGAGGCTAGTGATAGATGTCATATGGAGAAAAGAAAGACTATTAATGGAGAAGACGTTTTATTTGCAATGAGCACTTTGGGATTTGATAATTATGTTGAACCATTAAAAATATACCTTCAAAAATTTAGAGAGGTAAATATGTAGGTAATTAATGTTAAAGCGATTGGTCCTATGTTAATAATTATTTCAGGCTGCAAAGACTGAAAAGAATTTACAAGCCAATGAGATAATATATGAAGAAGTTCCTGACGAACCGTTTAGTAAGTGTCTTATTCTGGTGCAAGAACAACATTAGATTGTAAAAGAATGAAAGTGATAATATTTTAGATGCCGGTCTTCCCTTATCAGCTGGTGCTGTTATGACAGAAAATGGAACTACAGAAACTGTTATTTACACATATCAAGATAATAACGTGCATCAATTTCATTTAAGTTAATTTTTTTGTAGCTTTACATTATTATAGTATATTCCATTAATTAATATTGTATCTCATAACGATTTGCTCTTTATATTATTTTGTGTTCATAACTGCTACTGATTGAATTGTTTGTAATTGTGTAGGATCTTGCGATCTTTATAATAGTTTATGTAGTTCTAATTTAAGGAGTGCTCTTAAGTGTTACAGACTTACACTAGTGATTATATTACCTATTAAGTTTTTTTGCAAATAAAATTAGGTTTTTAAAATATGTGTTTACAGATAAAATCTTGTACTAATTAAATTTTTGTTTATTGACTTGAAGGTAGTTACCTCTTACTCAGCTAAATCGGTAGTACTGTAGTGATCCGAGTCAAGGAGAGATACATAAGAGTAATAATAATAATAGATCACATTATTTCCTATCGGGATATAGAGTTTTAATATAAGAATTCCATTCTGTCCTATCTTTAATATTTGTTTATGTTGTGGTATTGTTTTTCAGTTTCTGTGTACACTGTTTTTCTTCATGTTGTTCTGGGTGTTCCTTTCTTTTCTCTTGAGGATTCCATACTATTGCATTCTATTTCATTTTCTTCCTTAATGTATGTCCTATCCATCTGTACTTTATTTTTCTAATTTTATTCGCGATATCAACTGTATCAGTTCTTTTCCACAATTCCACATTTGTTATAGGGAGTGTATTATGTTGTTGTGTGGTAATGAATTTCTGAAAAAAATTGTTCCTACCGGTAGGTGCTTCGTGTTTCTTTAAAAATTTTCCTTTCGGTAGGTGAATTGTTTTTAAATCATTTTTCACTTACCAAAACTTAACCTAATTCAACAACAAAACCTAATCACGAATACATTTTTGTAACGAAACTACATACATGGGTCATTTTGACATATTTTTAAATTAATCAAATTATACATGCTCATTTCAAAACTAGAATGCCGTAAAATTTGTCAGACAAAATCAGCAAAATGTAATGGTTGCTTAGTTTGTTTCTTTTAACATGTGTTGTTATTGATCAGGCTTCATTAAAAAAAAAATGGTTATGTGTTAATTGTAAATGCTAATAAGGTGGTCTTAGGATGCCAGATTTGTTCAGAATCGATAAGGCGGTACATTAGGGATGCTCTCCCTCATAAATAATTTATTAAGCAAGCTTTTCGAACAATTTTTGAATGATTTTTAGATGTGCAATCCATTGACCGAAAACTCTTGATTTTTATTAATAGTATAAAATTCAAACAGTCCTTCAGCTAACGCTAACTGCTTTTCTTTACGGAATTACTCGAAATTACTTTTACGGAAATATCTTGTAACTTAGAAGAAGGGGCAGCAACATTTACATATAGTTTATGCTTATCGGTAGCCAAATGCTTTTGCCCAAGTAGCGCTGGAATAGAAATTCATATTAAAATTAGTGCCTCTAACCCTTTTTGCATGCCACAATTAATATTCCAAAGTGATGCTTAATGGAATGTAATAGTTACAGGCCTCTCGGTGTATTTTTGGCGCGTTAAAATTAATACGTAAAAAATACATCTTTTTCATGTCTTCGTCATTGCCAAGAACAGCTGTTGTTAGTTGAGTGGGCTTCCCCTATTTTACAGATTTTAATTTTGTTTGATAATAAGTGTGATTGGCATTATATAGATGCAACTACGGTTATTTCTTGTAATTAATGTTAACTCAGTGTTTGTATTTAAACCCAAATAAAGTGTGCGATATTTATTTATATAATTGGCACGGTCAAATTAAATTAAGTTAAATGAAATCTAGTTTTTGAAAAGAAATATAAATCCGTTGGATACCAGTTTTAAATATAGTTTACTGCAATTTAGAAGTTAGAAGAAAATTAATTAAAAAGTTTACATTTACGTTTATTGTTTTAACCAATAAACGTAATGTAACTGTTTTGCTGTCTATGTTCGTCAAATCATGATTATCTATGAAAAGCGCGACATTTTGAAGATTTTGTGGGCACCAGAACAGGTGAAACAAAAGCGAGACTGTCCCGCCAAAAGCGGGACGTCTGGTCACCTCATAATAGTCGTTTACTTTGGTTATACAATGAAATATTTCCATAATATATTATTTTTGTAATAGGTACAGTATACAAAATATATTTACACAACTTTGAGAAAAAAATCTGTTTTTGTTTTTTTATATCAGACAGCACAATTCCTTTAAGCTTTATATAGATAGTTAATATAACAAATCGGTAAAGTGGTAGGTGAAAAATTATTTAAAAAGAATTCACCTACCGAAAGGTGAATTTTTAAAGAAACACAAAATGCCTACTGGTATGAACAGTTTTTCCCAGAAATTTATTACCTACCGGTAGGAACATAATACACTCCCTAAAATTTTGTATAATAATAGACATGGAATAAATGCAAAATAGTAGTTGCGTGATTTCACAACTCGGTCTTCTGACCTCGCTTTGGAAGTTTCGCACTCCTATAATGATTCTTTATCCCACTAGTAACATAAATAACTATTATATAAATAAACAGTAATTATATGAATGGAAGAAATGATAGAAGACGGATTTTTTTAAGAAATTAGCTCAACAGCTAATGATGACCTACATGAGGAATTTTTTTGTATTTTAATCCCTAGAAAAATAATGTCGCATATTATGCATTTCAAAACTACATTTTACACCAGGTTATAAGAAAAAGTTTCTTTAACATTATTGGTTAGCTATCAAACGACAATATATCGATAGAATTCTTTTTAAAAATAATATATAACTATGATCATATCAATCTCAGCTTCACCTTATGAAATACCAACTATGGCAGTAATTCTGCCAAATCTTAACTATAGTATGAACAAAAAGTAACTCCACCAAAGGTGGCTTTGGAATTTTGAACTTGTGTATTATAACACAGACAATTCCACTCATATGTAAAAAACACCATTTGCTAATACAAAAATCGTAGTTTGCTATTGGCCAAATAGGAAGGAACAGAAATGCAACTAGATAAAAAAATTGATAACTTTACGTTACCATGGTAACGCTTGCATTTATTGTTTATTATATGATGTCACGTCAGTTTGAAACTTTCAATTGTTAAAAGTAGATTTTATAGTTAAAAAGCAAGTATTCTTGAACAGTATGTCGAGGTTTGGAAATATCTGCGAAGCAGAAATATGCAATAAGCGAGATTAGATTGAAAATTCTAATCCTGAAAGCAAGATATATAGACGTCTGGTAGAACAGCTTGCCTATGTTTCAATGTAAATAATTGTGTCAAAAATGAGAGCTAGTAAGCCGTTTACTTTGTGGAAAATAGATGGCGCAACCTTACCAAGGTACTTCAAAAATTGACACAAATTTTAATTTTAGGTTATGTATCTATCATTTGCCACGAATGCCACGTGCTTAGAAATACATTAGTGTAGTTAATTATTATTATTATTTATTAATTTCTGTTTTAATGTGAATTGTGTTTTAAAATTCATCACTTGCAATTATTGCGAATCATCATTTGACCAATCCTGTTGTTGTGATTGTGTGCGTGTAAAACGGGTCACTATGACATTCATTTTACGTTTGATCGTGATTCGTGTTACGCTAAACCTAGTTTATTTCGGCCGCCAGTATACAATTATGCAATAAATAAATCACAGCTAGAGTGGTGTTAATTTTCTCCATGAACCCATTTTGCTACCATTTGGACTGACCTTAAAATAAATAAAAAGATACCCACCGCTTTTTTGTCTGGGAATAATTTTTCAAAGGGATAAGCAGGGCAGGATCTTCAGATGGAAAATTCAAAACAGAGGAAGAATGGGAACTACCCAAATAAAGGGTAGGGATTGCATCTGGTGCTAATGTCCTTCTGTTAATTATTCCACTTTCATCTGCAAATTCCCTCACAAACCTCTTTTCAAAATGCTTCATGCAGACGAAGTCATTTTTGTTTAAAATTGTGCCCGTAGACATAGTCCATTTGTTACGCTTATTCGTATCCTATAAAATAATGTTACAAATATAAACCCTGTTTGAAATCGAATATTAATTTACATTTTACCTTTGGTACGTGAAAGAGGGCCAAATCTTCCTTTAAAAGTTTCACGAAGCCGCAAAATTTACACTTCTTCATTTTTCACAGTGGTAATAAATGCCACTTAAAATGAAAAAAAACACAGCAACAAGCTAACACTAAAGTCAAAATAACGCAACAAGCTAACACTAAAGTTAAAATAAGACAAATAACTTGCACAAGAAATTCGAATTTTAAAAAAACTTCAGAATTGTCAGATTGATGACAATTTATTGACAGATCTTGATATGATGCTGCAATCTAGTGTTTTTTTTTAAACTAGCAATTAGCTCCAACAAAATGGCGGCGAGCTGCTCTACCAGACCTGTATATATCTTGCCTGAAAGTATAAAAAAAAATTAATCATCTATTACAATTTAATCCAACATAATAATCTACATCAGTAATGGAGTCAACATCAACAGGACAAATTATATACAATAACTGCATTTTTAACAATTGTTCTTTCTAAAAACCATTTTTCAATATTTACTGTTCTTCTTTTCCAGTGTTAAATAAAGTTTAATTGAACTGAATTCAAATATTACTTTATTCATTCATGGAATTGTCCTACCAAACACCATTCGAGCTCAGATTTATAGCCTGAAATTTTTTGTTTGTTTTCTCGTACTTAATTTCATATAGGTAATTTAACTCGACTTGTTTTATTGCTTTAACTTGTTAAATTGCCAATAAAAGTAAGTACTCGAAAACAACCATTAAAAATATCCGGCTAAATCTGAGCTCTTATGGATTACCCCCGAAAATTATACAAAATAACCTCCTTTGACAGTGGCAGTTGTTATTAATGATATAATTTTCTGGTGTTATAATACACACGAGTTCAAAATTCCAAAGCCGCCTTTGATGCAATTACTTTTTGTTCATACTATAGTAAAACAAATAACTATTGTCTTTAGCATGCGTACCAATTTTGCAAAGTAAAAAACCAAGATTTTTTAAATCTTCAATTCATAAGTTTTCATATTTGTTATCAAATAGCAACATTACAATAATAAAAGAGAGGTACAAAACTAACAAATTTATTAGAAAAAGATAGGTTGTAATAGAATTTGTTTAGATAAGAAGGGTATAGCATGTAAAATATTAAGTTTTGTTGATTGAACCGATCTTACTTTCCAAACATCATCTTGTCAATGCTTAAACCTCATAAGCAAAATAGCACATTATGAAATTTTACATCTTACCTGCTTCCTTTACTTCTAGATAATTCACTTCAACTCTTCACACATTTTATAGATATGAATTATTATAGGGAAATTATACAACTTGAAATAAAGAAAAAGAACTGAAATTTTTTTATTAATTATATAATTAAATGTAAAGTTACAAAACTAAGACATTTTATGTTTGTTTACGTGGTGCTGGTCGTCCACCCTCACGGAATCCATTTCTGAACCTCCTGCGTACAATTTTAAGATAACGGCAACGGCCAGTTCCAGTGGTCTTCCTCCTTTTGGCTTTTTCAGACCAATTGTCTAAAAAGAATTTACTCTTATTAATATTCCGAATTTTAACAAGCATGAGACACTTTTCGGATAAAGCAATATACTTACATGATCTCAACTTTGCAGAAGGATATCCACATTGGGCGCATTTTGATTTTTGAATATGATAAGAAGATCGTCCGCAACGACGACACAAAGTATGTGTCTTATTGCGACGTTTACCAAAACTCGAAGTACCCTTCGTCTAAAATTTATAAGACAGGCATTAGAGAAATGTTGACATAACCTAACAACATGATTTAAATAAAAGTTACAACACTTAAATTTGTAGTTATTTAAAAAGAAATGAATAATTCTATTAATTAGAAATCATTTAGTATTGAATAACTTGCAAAATAAAAGCCGATGATTGATATATTTGTGGAAAAAAATATTAAACTCCTAAACTTACCATCCTTCGAGTTGGAAAGAACTAGGGACAAACAGAAAGGTAAAATCACTGCAATCACTATAACGCTACAAGGCTGCCAACATATGAATTCAAAAATATTAATAAAGAGAATTTCTAAACTTTTTAAATAGTAGAATCAATTGTATTTAAGAAAAAATTGATATATTATGAAAAAGACTTGCTTAGTAGAAATTATTTAGAAATCAATAATTGTTATGTTCTAAGAAATGTCAATAAAATACTTAATTTCAAATTTAGCACCTTTGTAGTTAATACCAACTTAAAATCATTCATAAAAGAAGACAGTAATGGCGCTAACTTTAAATTTAAAAAGTGCCATTAAAAGGCTAAAAGTATTTAACATTAATTATAAAAGTATATTTCCAACATAATTTTATAAAGCAATTTATATCACAAAATACGCCGTACTTGATAAATGTTAATTAGTATTTCTAATTATAAATTTTCCTTGCATGGAGACAATATCCCCAATAAATTAAAATGGGGATTTATAAAAATTAATTATATCTGCCTGTAATTAAGCGAAAAAAGAGAAAAAGGTTAGTATTTGGTGTATATTCTCATGTTAAATCTTAGATTAACGAGTTGTCTAAAAATAAAAAGCTTGCCACGACGTCTCAGTATAAACATATAGCGCATAGTTGAGTTAAAATGGACTGACTAAATGGTGGAATTGACTTAAAGTACAATTTACTTTTTGTTGTAATTTAAAAAGAACGATTAAAAACCATAAAGTACCTGCTGTTACTATTAAATTCTGTGTATGATATAATAACACAAGATAAGGTGATATGTAAATCTGTGTGTTTAAACCTGATGTTATCGTGGTGATTTTACTCATCTAATTTCATCTCGTGTAATATTAGTGAAAATATGCAAAGCATTTCCAAGTTTTTCTTTTGAAAAAAAATATTAGTAAGCAATTTTGATATGTATTTTAAAATAAACCTTTTATGAAAATTTTTAGATTTTTATTAAAGTAAAGATTAAAATTTTGTCAAAATCGGACACAGTAGTGTGAATAACTTCAGTGTGCAGTAAATAACCTCTTTGATTAAAAATATTGTGCATTTAAAAATAAATTTCTTTTCTTATAAACGTACCTTGTTAAAAAAGAATGCATTTCATTAAAAGCATTTCGTGGATTTCGTTAAATTTGTTTTGCAAAAAGCAGTGTTTAAGTTTGAATCTAATAACGGAAGACAAATAATGTGATTATAAAGACATAAGTAACAAAAATAAAGAATATACAAGATGATGTTCACTGGTGGATCTCATTATAAAAAAAGAAGCAGTTCTGGAAGTAGCAATGGGCAAAGGAGATATGATAGACCATCGAGAGTTAGTAATTTTGAAAACCATGATAGAGACAGAGTAAGTACAGTTAAGTCGATAAACTTATTAATTATTTTTGATATTAAACGTTCAATTCTGGAAGAATATTTAAATTAGAGACCCATCTTGTTTATTTTTTTTCTTTTGTTGTGTTTATTTCTATTTATTCTTTTACCTCAAAAGTGCGCTCCTTAAAAAATATTTTGGTCCTCTAAGATACATTTATAAACTTTTATATTAATAAATGTAAACTCAGGTTTAACTGCTTATCTGTCAGCTTCAGTATAATTGAATACGTAATTTTTGCTTTTATAATAATTTTATTTGAAATTTTGAAAAGGCGCGAACATGTTTCAAATTTACGGCGGTTGAGGATTCCAATTTTAATCTACCATAGACACGATGACAGAAAGAAATATTAATATATAATTATATGATAACTTTTAGAAATTTGTGTTAAATTGGCCTTTTCAAACAATAAAAATTAATTGCAATCTCAATCGACTGAAACTATGTTGATTTACTTCTTCAACAACATGAAAACTTATATTAAGCATCGAATCGATATTATTCTAATTTAGATTTTAAGTTAGCGTGTCTGTGAATTTCTTTTTTGGTAGTATTTTTATATAAATATATTTATAAGTGGATATTCACATTTTCGCCCTTGCACTCTTTCTGAATTGTTGAGGATAAAAATCTAACGAAATTATGTTACCTACCTTGTTTAAAAGTAAAAGCCAAAATCAAAAGTGCTTGAAGGTTGTAACGAAAGTGACAAAGTGTAATAGCAGTTCGGTATGTATAAATATATTTTGTTAATAAAAATATTTACCTTTCATGTAATACTTTTGGAAAACTGTAGATTTAAACCTAAATTATTATAGTGTTTGGTTATTATAATAGAAGTAGCCAAGTCGAACTGTAATGAAAATTTAAATGTTTCAAATATCATCGGAAAACGGAAACACGTGGTTTTCTTTGACTTTCTTAACTTTTTTGCAAAATTTTAATGATCCTTCACAAAATGACCGTTTTGAAAATCTAACATTTCCTTACTATTTTTCTTTTTCATGGTTTGTTTATATTGCTTCATATCATACACAAAGTTTGCTTATTTAAAATTTACTGTTTATTTAGAATAGTTTTAGGAAGTGTTAATATGTTTCGGGAAATTAAATAAAGTATCTTAATAAAAGTATTGAAATGGTTTTAAATAAACCTTATTTTTACTGAAATAAAGAAATTGATAAGTAAAATAAACGTAAAAGTAAGAGAAGGTAAAATTATAATATAATATAAATTTATAAAATCGGGGGTCCGAGCGCCTACGACGCGCGATAATTTAATTATAAAATATTGATTAAAATATGATTAAAAAATCATTTTCGATTCACCATGTTTGAGATGCCAGATTAACGCAGTTAATTTAAAAAAATTCCCAACTCTGAAAAAGGGCTGGGCGGGAGTGGAAAAAATAGTTTTTTTGACGATCATCCCAATCAGACAAAAACCATACAAAAGCCTCTAATATTAAAATAATTCTGTATCTCAGAAACCATAAAAGTAGGAACCATAATTTTGGTGTTATTTTGCTTCTCTCGTTGCCCCTAGCTTATATCTAGGTCGCCGCGTAAATTTGATCTTTCGTTCCCGAGATCAATTGGCGTTTTAATATAGTAGGATATAGAAACATCCAGATATTTACTGTTTCTAAAAAATCTGATTAAATAATGTAATCAACAGATTAATATTAATATAATACAAAAATATAATTTATAATTTATTAAAAAAAAATTAAACTTATGGGTGATACCAGGACTCGATGCGAAGCTCAAATCGCCCTGCTACCCTAAACGAGCATTCTAACCATCAAGACACAGAGACGGATAACTTGAAACACAAATAGAATTATTTTGTTTCTGGTAACCCTTAAAATTATTATTTTTTAAATTTGGTTTTTATTCTTTTTAGCAGGTTTTACATTCCTGGTTCATGTTATTATTTTTATAAATTTTATATATAATTTCCATATTATCTATGCAGGAAAAATTATTTATTCTTATTAGAAAGATATGTTTCTTTTATTTGAATGTAGAAGGTGTGTTGCATACTGCATAGGCGTACATAGGAGGCGAGGCATTACTTATTTTTACAGATATACATGCATATGACTAAGACAAGGCTATTTTAATATATAGTTTAAAACTGGTTAATTTAATTAAGCTACAGTCTTATTTTTTTACTATCATCATGCAAAAAAACTGCACCAAAACTTGGGATTGAAGAAAATCTAAAAGAATAATTAGTCCAGTCAAACTTCCCTCAAATAGGGATCGTACTCGAATTAAGTATAAGATTTTTGATATTTTGTAGACTTGCTTACTAGTGTCTAGGAAATATATTATATAAAGTCCTGGTGAATTGGAAGTGAGCTCGAGTCAGAAACTAAAAAAGAAAACTTAAAAAAGCCTTTCTCGGGGTTTTTTAAATATCTCGGAAACTAGCAACCCTAACAAAAAATGTTTACGTACAAAATTAAAGTATCTGTGATAGTTTACGAGATAATTGCATATGGAAAAATCCCATGGTTTTCGGTTTTTCCCTCATCTTACCGTTTTTCTGTATATCCTTAACCAATTAAGATGCTTTCAGAACCAAATGTGCCGTTCAAATGTTATTTTTGAATTCTGCAGTAAAATACTTGGATTTCAACAGTGTTGGGTAGTAACTGAGCAAAAGTAACTTGTTACTAGTAACTAATTACATTTTAAGTAACTTGTGACATTGTCTTGTTCATCCGAATACTTATTCGCTTTTTACTTAACTTACCGGTCTAGCTGATTTTGAACAGGCTTCGATATAGCCAAGTAGTACAAAATAACCGGGAACCCATAACATCGCACTATCTTCATTCGCATCCCCTCAGAGTATTCTTTTTACACGTCTACACTTTGCATGTTGTCCGATATCGTTCAATTCGAATTCTGATTTCGACGGAAGGATTCTACAGTTCATCACTGTTACATTCTAGAGATTCTTTACGACTCTTTACAATTCTATCCTATTTATGTAAAAGCCATTACATATATAGCCAATTATTGCGATTTCTTTGCTAACAATCACGCATTTGGTTTTATAAGTGGTGAAGTGGGTGGTGGTGTGGTGAATAGTGCAACTCTTACTCAGGCTGCCCGGGTTCGATCCCCGGAACCGGCGAGTAAATTTTTCTCGTTGAAAAGCTTCAGTACACTTCGCCGTACTGTAAGATGGTCACGTTAGTCAGTGGCAGTCGGTCCCGAAAATCACAGGAACATAATTCTGTGCTTGTCGTTAATAATAACCGCCCTATACCAAGCACAAGTATTATTTATTTCAGTAATTTGGTAATGTTAAGTACAATTAACATTTATACAATAAGTATTCAGTTTTAACCCTCATTTGTCGCATACTTCCATTATGAGGTTCTAATTCTGTGTGTCTAACCGTCTTAACTTAATCAAATATTGTTTTTGCACGTCCTATATATAAGGCTCTACTTTAGTCCCCCAAAAGAGAGAGTAAAGTAGCACTTTTACTCCGTGAGGGAATAAAGTGTTTCCATGGCAACAACAACAAATAAACAACAAAGAAAAAAGTAATCGCGGTACATGTTAGGATTTATTATCCTGAAACTATGTGATTTTGGCGTTTGCAAAGTTCAATTGTCCGAATGACATGTAACGAAATTTCCAGAAAAATTTTTCGAAATTTTGAATTTTTGCGATTAAGTCCTTTAGGACGTGCAAAAATAGCTGGACTAAAATGCCTTTTAATCCATCATGTGTTTGTTTTCCTCGCTAACGCTAATTCACTTTAGTCCCTGGATATATAATATACTATTTTGCACGTCCTATATATAAGGCTCTACTTTAGTCCCCCAAAAGAGGGAGTAAAGTAGCACTTTTACTCCCTGTGGGAGTAAAGTGTTTCCATGACAACAACAACAAGTAAATAACAAAAACAAGTAATCGCGGTACATGTTAGGATTTATTATCCTGAAACTATGTGATTTTGGCGTTTGCAGAGTTCAATTGTCAGAATGACATGTAACGAAATTTTCGGAAAAAATCTTCGAAATTTTGAATTTTTGCGATTAAGTCCTTTAGGACGTGCGAAAAATAACGTATATACTACTGGACTAAAGTGCAACTAAAGTGTACAGTTAGAAGTTGATGATGACTTATGTCCGTGCTTACCAATGATGTCATGAATATTTGGATTTAGCACGAAATCCAGTTTTTCATGGAAGGGCTCAAATAACTACTTAGTTAATGAAGAACCTTTCATCACATGTAAGGACGTACACTTGTACTACATTCGCAATTGTTGCTACCAATAACCAGTCATATAATGTACCATTATGACTCGATCAGAATAAGGAATTACATTCTTCACGGTTCTAAGCACTTGTTTTGAAACAATTATAGCTACTCCTTTTCATGATGAGAACGATTGTAACCTTCCATCGTGTAGGTTTTTGAATTTGGCCATCTCATTTTGATAATGCTGAGTATATTGATGCGTCTGCATGTCCTATAAAGTATTTTGTAACTTTCCGGGTTATATATGCTATTTCATGTCTCTATATTTTTAACGTTGCAGCTTCATGGTTTCAGTAATTTAAATTTTTGCAGTTTTATAGATTCTAGAGTTCAAGATTTGTAGAATAATTTTGTAGTATCAAACTTTAGCGTTCTATACGTAGTAAATCTTCATAGTTTTTGTAGACAAGTAATCCCATCCTGTTGAAAACAAACCCTATCCGTTGTTTTCTCAATTAAGGCATCAAAAATGTTCGCAACATCGTAAGGTAAGGCGGTGAGCTGACCATCACAGTGCGTCAGTTTTCAGGGAAAAGGTAGAGTCCAATTATACCAAATCGGGTCATTCCGCACCGCACAGTTACTCTTTTACTATGTAGGGCCTTTGATGGACTTCCCGTGGATTATTTTCCGACCAGTACCTGCATTGTTTGTTTACAGTATCCGATAAGTAAAAATGAACCTCGTCACTCGTTATCAGAATACAGTCATTTTCCAAGGTTGGTTTCTGCAAACGTAAACCTCGAACCTCCGTACATAGTCATTCTCCTTCAGATGTTAAACCACCATAATTTTGTAAGAACGAAAGTAGAGTGTCAACGTGTGAAATTCGTCGAACTGGAGCGCAAAACGGGAGCGTGTCGTACCGCTAAACGGCGAGGGATGCCCTTCATACCCTGCTGACTTCTTTCGATGCTTTCTAGTGTTCTAACGGTCCGATCAGTTTTCTGACACTGTTCCAGATCTCACAGTTCCTCTCGTTCTCAAGTTGTTAAACCATTTTAGTATTGTTGGGTGAAATGGGATGGGAAGTTTGAAATCTTCGCTGTGTCTGCACTACCGAATGATTGGTTTCAACAAAGGTGTCGTAAACCAAGACACATTGTCAAATCGTCCACAGCTCCATAGCTACTGAAATGGCATGGACAACTAACGAGTGTGCATCAAACATTGCGCATGCGCTAGTTCCCCAATCACCAATGTTATATCCGTCTCAAAAATGTAACACTTCCCTGCTGGACCCATGCTAACATGATGCTTGATGTTTCTAAGAATATCATTTTCATGACTGTTAAGGTAGAGAAGTGTCATTACCAAACTAGTCATGCCACGATTTCTGTTCGGTAATAACTTTCGATATTATGCAAAGCTGATCTTCGTTAATGAAAGCATTAAAAGATAATTATTTAGAAAAGTATATGGAATTTCTGGAAGCTTTCGATTCTGACGACGCCGACAGTAGAGGTGCTTTGGTTTTGGTTTTGGTTTTGAATTTATTTTTAAAAGTTGTGAAATATAACTTTGCGTATTTAAGATTGTACATTAGGGTGGTCTAACAAAAATGCAAAGTCGTAAATCTTATGCTCTCACCTCCTAGGATTATTGTATATCGAAAAAAAAGTAACGCTATTTTTTGATTTTGAAATCAGACGATGTTTAGGGGTGCCTCAAAGCCCTTAAAGTTTCCTATGTATTTTATATGGGAAAAAAACACTTTTTCATAGATTTGGTATAGAATTCTAGAAAATCAATATTTTTCTCCCGGACTACTCTGTTTCTCTTCAGAAATGTTCAGGGATTGAGATCCAATAATTTATTTATTAAAATATTTTATATTAAAAAATAGTAATAAATATTTTTAACGATTTTTCCGTGTTTCTTCCATTTATGGAGTTTTTTGCGGGTCTGTAAAAAATAGTTAATATAAAAAATTTAACAAATAAATTATTGGATGTCATTCTCTGAACATTTCTGAAGAGAAACAAAGTAGTCCGGTTGTAATTGATTTTCTAGAATTCTATACCAAATCTACGAAAACGTGTTTTTTCCCATATAAAATACATGGGAAACTTTAAGGGTTTTGAGGCACCCCTAAATATCGTCCGATTTCAAAATAAAAAAATAGGGGTACTTTTTTTTCGATATACAATAATCCTAGGGGGTGAGAGCATAAGATTTCCGACTTTGCTTTTTTGTTGGACCACCCTATTGTACATAGGAAGGGCTTCTGGATATGATCTTAAGTTTTCGTTTTTAAGTGGTTATGACTTGAAGCATTAAACAGCTGTTTGAAATGATGAATTGTCAAAGATTCATATCAATGAAATATAGGATAGCCGCGAGGGGCAAAATTAGGAACTATTACTTTTAACACATCTATGCTTTGTTAACACTCACTTGTGGCAATTTAGTGTAGTCGTTTGTATTAAATTACGAATTACGAGCATTGCTCGTCATTTTATGGGCACGACCTCACGAGATTGTTATTCCATTAAAAAAAGGTCTCCTTCGGTGTGTAGAGAGACCTATCGCGGGTTAAACAGGAGTTTTAGTCTATCAAGTTCTGCTTGCTTACACATCAATTTAAATGAAAATAAGCTTCGTCGGTTACAAACATTAAATGGGTTACTTCTGTATTTAGAGCTTCCTGCATTATACTAAGTTCGTAAGGGTAATAATTTAGTCGCTTCGAAATTCATTGCGTGATCTTAACAGAGAGCCATAGATTGTTTTCGGTTTTTGGCCGTCAAGATCTTCATTTTGTAGAGTGGTAACGCAGCGAGCACCACTAAGTAATTAGTCTGATATCTCTCCCAGATTCTCTTTCTCTAATTGAAAGTCGGGAAACTAGATGTCTTAAGAACGATTAGGACTATTAAAACAACGTTCAAAATTCTAAGGCTTTCGAATATAACCCATTCAATTACCATTGGCTGTTCTCTCATTGTGCTTAGTTCCGTGGTCAATTTTCCTCCTTTTTCAGAAATCTCTACCTTTTTAAGTGCATTAGAGCACCCTACCCAGGTAGCAAAAGTACGTGAAAATGACGTGAAAAACTGTGCATTGAGTGACGTAAATGTCGTTGTCGTATGGCGTAAATATGACGTGGCAATAACTTCCTGATGTATCAGACCAATAACGTCATATGTTAGACGTTAATTTACAAACACGTTAATTTGACGTCTTTTTCAAGTTGTACTTGGTACCCCCTTCCCTCAGATTTTTAGGCGTACATATGCGGTTACTAGTACTTATATATTGCAAAATATACAAAAATATAACATATTGAAAGGTTATATATTACTAAAGAAATATTAAAAATTACAAGCAAGAGTTTGCTCATTAAAATTAAAGATAACATAATTCACAGCCTAGTATCTCTGACCATTGTCTCATTATTTCTAATGAATGGCATCTAAAGTTATAATATTTCCTTTGAAGACTTTAACGATAAATCAAATACCATGAATAATAGGCATCCAAACCAACACATTTACCAAATATTTCTGTAATAGGCCATACATTAAGCTCTGACAAGTTTTTCACCACAAAGTTGTTCAGTTCTTAAATTTACAAAATGGCGGAGGAGGCAAACTCCACATAAACGACAGAACAAAGACTGGTACTGACAACCAATGTGGACTGCGGACGCTCTTCGTGTAACCGACGCCTACAACGATTGGTTCAAAGTTTGAAAGTAGTGCCATAGTATATTGCAGATCATGAATTTATCAAATATTAAAAATGTACTAAAAATAATATTTATACGAAAACAATATAGATATATTGTTTGTCTTTGCCACAATAACACGCTTTATATAAAAACACAAACTGAAAAAACTATCTACGAAATAATGCTAATATTACTTACGATACAAAATGCCATACCGAAACATTGAGTTGTTGACTGTGGAAACTAGTAAAATCTATAAATATATTACCTAAAAAAACCACAATATGGTGTGATATGTGTCATTTTAATGTCATGTACTGGACGTCATTATGTCGTCGACTTTTGGTCATTATGACGTACCTTTGCTACCTAGGTACGTATTTCTACATCAATTGACTCGATTAAATATTAAATATAAAAGTATTACATATGTATATATATACTACATAATTATCACATACTGTAACGTACAAAAGCTTAACCATACGCTGGGAAGTTAAAAATATGTATTGAACTTACTTAAATGCACCACGACTAAGCCCCAAAATATGTAAGGTACTATAATATAAAATATTAAAAAAAAGGGTAATATTTACTTTACAATGATGATCCAACACCCTAAACGGTTTATACTTACTTTAAAAGCAGCTAGAGACTTACGTTTTTTTTGACAAATTAGTTTCAGGTCGGAGGTGCTAACTGGAAGGTTTACTGATTTTTATTAGATTTAAGAAGGAATAATCATTATACCAAAAACAATATGTTAAGTGTCACCAAATTGTAGTAAATAATCGTGAATAAGATGATGTTAAATTGCAGTGGCGTGCGGTCCATGGAAGCAATGGAAGCAATGCTTGCCTTGAGAATTTATTAAAAATATAAACAATGCTAACAAAAATACTTTTGTAAAATTATGGTTATCGTTTATTTAAATTGAAATATTTATCAAATTAAAGCTCAATATCAACTCTGTACAGCAAAAAGTATAATTATTTAGAGTACTATTTTAAATTAGGCTCATTAAACTTGCACAGAAAGGTAATACCGATTCAAATGTGATACATACACTTAATATAAGCACTGCTTACAAATGCTCTTCTCTTAACCTTGGCGTGAATCAGCGAGCGCGGGGTGTTATAATAGACGGATGCTGTTTGGCTGGTTAACATTGTTTGGTCGTAATTTTTATTGTGCTTCGTTCCCAAATGTTTATTTATTATAATTTGGTTATTTGTTCGATTTAGTGTTACTTAAGTAAAGTAAATCTGCGAATGAGACTGTATTTTGTCGCATTTTATCCGTGACAAGACACTCCTTTTGTCTTACACGTCTTTTGATTAATGTTTCTACCTTTTCTATGTCCACTGTTGCTTTTGTTTCTCAGTATACATTTTTTATTAATCTTACATCTTTTTCGTCTAGTCTCTTCTGATGCTTTCATTACCATCTAATGCTTCTTGGAAATCTATAAAGTCAACACATAGGTACCGATTTTTAGTATTCTCTATATTTCAGTAAGACCCTAAGCAGCATTTTGAGTCATTGCTACAAACCAGCAACTACCGGTGGAACTATTAGTTTTTGCTACAAGCACTTAATTGCTACGGTTTTATTACGTGTCTAGTTAGAACCAAAATAGGAAACAATTTCTGGGTAGCAGATACGTTGCAGTAATCTCTCTGAAACTTGTCCAGCTCCAGCTACGTTTAAGCTACGTAGCGGGAACGTGGCGGCGTAGTAATTGCTACTTTCGTGGAACTTCTTTTCTCTTTGACACTCTCTTCTTACTTTTGCAACTTAACAAATATTCTATCATTTTCTATACTAATGCTGCGATCGTGTCACAAAATGGATTACTATTTTATTTGTAATACGTACCTAATAATACAAAGAGCGATGAATTTTTGATTATTTTGTCATTCCAGTATACCAAAATTATATACCATTACAAATTTTATGTTAAGTGTGATAATGATAGATCGAAAAATAACAACGCGCCTTTAAATATATTTTTTAATAAAAATATCACAAAAACATTTATAAGTTGATACCCATGATAGAAACCATTTTTATATTATTCCTAAGGCACAACTTGACACCAATTTGTTATTTTTATTGAAAGTTATATAGTAAAACATCTATTAACAATCATACCAAATTGCAAATTGATTAATGGCGTCCAACATTTTACAAGTAACTACGGGGATGAAATAGTTTACGAAAAATCACTTTGAAGTGATTCTCCTGGATACCAAAAACATAAGTTTTACTTTCAATACTACTGTAAGGTTCCGTTACTTTAAAGACTTAAGCAATGGTTTCAGATAGGTGGCAGGAACATTCAGTACTACTTTAAAGTTTTAAAAATTTTAAAGTAGGTTCGGGAAAGTTACTACTACAATCATAATACCACTTTGAAGTTACAACGACTTTAATTAAACTAAGTGGCAATACCGTTCCACTTACTTTAAAAGTTACTCAATAGTAATGGAACTACATAGTTCCAAAAAATAGTAGAAACAACTACATAATTATTAAAATATTCCGAACTGAAGTAAATACATCTATAAAGTCATAAATATAGTTGTAGTTACGTAACAACTACCTACTCAATCAAAGTTTCGAACTCAGTTACTGCTTGGGACGTTCTTGCTAAATAAATTGTTTTATTAAAAATCCATTATTACATTTAAATGAATTACAATTAACATATTTATTTAGTACATGAAATGTTCATACGATTACATCGTTTTAACTATACATTTTCCTAGTAGCCGAGCTATGTAAATACATCCAAATTGCACGGATCTGTTTCTATTTTCTTAATTATAAATTTTTACAGTTTAAAAAAATGTTTTAAAAGTAATTTGTATTATCCAATAATTAAATCAGTTACTCTCGTTACTTACTTATTTACATCATTTATGCTAAGTTAATATTTTTAAGGTTATGTTTTTAACCCTAGCTCATTGAAAATAAAATTACATAATTTAAAATGACTAAATGAATACTGAATGACTTCAAGCACTCAAATGTATAATATAAACACATTAAAAATAATGTGGGTGTTCACTTGTAAGCTTTTAAGAGTGAAACGAATCATTTAAAATGTATATTTCCGATTCATACAAAAAGTATGTGTGTAGACTTTAACCTGGTTGTTATGAATATTAAATATGCCACTGGTACAACGTGTGTATGTATATAAATAAATATGCATAGTAAATACATATGATAGATATCCGCCTTCTAATGCATGATCTCTTTTATTATTATCATTTCTACTTATATATTTCACAATGATTTTAATAATTCGTCTAGATTACGAAAGTTAATGAAATGTTTGTCGATGGAAATAAAAAAGTAGGCGTGATAATGATAAAAAATTATTATCTTTTATCACTTCTTATTTGATTAATTATTATTTATTTAAATTAAGTATGCGGAGAATCCAAGGTGGAATACGTAAATAAGGATAGATAAGGAAAGCGCATTGTGAGATGATAATAATAATAATAATAATAATAATAATCCTTATTATTAAGAAAAAGAGTCCCAGAAGCATATATAACAACGATAATAATATGTCTTATTGCTTTATTAATAGAATACTTTTAAGAAGAAAAGTATGTAGTACTTTAATATTTCGTGGGAGTTAATTCGCTTGTTTGTATTGTGAACGCAATTAGTAAGTTGACACGTCAATACACTACTACTAATAATTTCTTTAAACTTATAACGGTTGTTACGTTTTAGGAGGAAGAACGCTGTTCTCTCTTGACCGGCAAGAAATGCCCATAACAAGGTACACATAACAGAAGTAAGAAATATTCCTGTATACACACATATATGCATGCCTTGCCAGGAAACAACATGGAGTGAGTGAAATCGGGAACTGCTCAAATTTTAACCATGAAAATGATTAATTGCTCACAATTTCCAAACTGTACGGAAATGACCATGCGCAATGATTTCGCAGTTTTAGTGGTTTTTGCAAAACAGGTATTGGTGCGATTCACACTAAAACAATTTTGAAGTACCATTACACCAGACAAACACTAAATCTAGTTGCTTTAGTTACTGTTAGGGTTTAGGTTACATATTTAATTATTTATTGTATCATTGTGTCTTCTTTTAATTACGTTATAAATTTAGGTTAATAATTATGTTATTGTACAAATTTGTTGTTAAGTACATTTATTCGGCTATGTTCGCCTATCGTCGACTTAAGCATGTTTGGGGCGCATAGCTCAAGGGTTACTTGTCAGGGAGAGCGGTAGAACAGTACATTTTTTACTTGTATATAAGTTGCTGTCCTGTACAGTCCAACAAAAATCATTAGTTCAAATAAAATTATTAAACGTTTAACTAAGAAGTGTTTTTTATCTTTTAAACATTGGTCCTTCGAAGTGGATATTTATGTGAACCACGTGAAATAAATAATTACCCGGTGTTATATCGTGTTACCATATTCCGTTGTCGATACTGTAAAATCCAACGTGAAATAAGTAAAGTGCACCCAGTGGTAAAATCCAACGTGAAAAAGTTAAAGTGTACCCAGTGGTATATCGTGTACCGTTGTCGATACCAAAAACCAAAGACATTATCATTAATATCAAAACATCGCTTGAAGTTATCAAACTGTTACAAAATTCGAAAATAAAGAACGGCGCACAAAAAACCGTTACTTTGAGTTTCAACAAGCCAGCATCGCAAGAATACCCTTTTGTACTTCAGATACCTGCTTACACCGGTGATTCAACCTACCAGGAATACCCAGCGCTTTGTCCACTGCTAGGACAACAACAGCAGCTGTCTAGGAAGGATTAACGTAAGTGGGATTTTCCTTGTACCTCAATACTCATTGTCCAAAACCTGTTGCTTTTATTTGAGTTAGAAACGTCATACTTATTCAAATTCCTATTCTCATTAAATAATGGAGGAACTAGATTTAAACAGTTTAACAAGAAAACGCGGCATTCTCAAAGGCCATATTACTAGATTCCAAAATCTAGTGGACGCTATGAAAAAGGTTCCGAATCCTGATGAACTATCATTATCACAACTCAGTATACGTTTGGAGGCAGTAGAACCTATTTTAAATGATTTTAACTATATTCAGTTTGATATTGAATCCCTTTAAACAAAAGCAGAAGAAATACAGGCAAACGAAAAAGAAAGAGAAAATTTTGAAAATTCATATTTCACTAACCTAGCATTAGCACAAACTCTTTTAAAGAAGAACAATTCTAATACATCTGCACATTCAGTGCCTCATACTAACAGCAGCTTCGATCCTTCAAACCTTTTAAATCAGGTGAAACTACCTACAATTAGTCTTCCCACATTTGAAGGCAACTACGAGAATTGGCTCGAATTCCGTGACACCTTTGATTCACTTATTCACAACAATAACAGCATTAGCAATGTACAAAAATTTCACTATTTAAAAGCATCATTGAAGGGTGAAGCCAGTCAGATTATACAATCCTTGTAGCTTTGCGATGCTAATTATGCAGTAACATGGAACGCATTAGTAGATAGGTATAACAATAAGCGCTTGATAGTTAATAATCATATTAAATCGTTACTCAATTTGCCGACTTTGTCCAAAGAATCACATGTTTTATTACGCCAACTTCTAGATGGGATTTCAAAGCATTTACGATCATTAAAAATTTTAGACCAACCAGTTGATCAATGGGATGGGCTATTAATCTATCTTATAGTCTTAAAATTAGACATGACTACAAAGCGTGAATGGGAATCATATAAAATAAGCGGGGAATTTCCTACTATTGCTGAATTAAAGAATTTCTAAAAGGTAGATGTGCATTATTAGAAACATTAAACATGAGCCAGGGCAATGAAGTAAAGTATAATAATAAACCTAAACCATTTAAATTTCAAACCCATACTGCATCTAATACGTTCGTAACTACCAACGAGTCAAATGCAAACAAACAACCCATCTGCGTATATTGCAAAAATAGCTATAGCATTTACAACTGCGAAGAATTCAAATCACTGCCTGTTCAGTCAAGAATAGTTCAAGTAAAAACGCATAAATTATGCTACAATTGTTTAAGAAATTCGCACTCCACACTTTATTGTAGATGTGCTGGATGCAGATCATGCAGGAGAAAGCATCACTCACTCCTACATATTAATAACAACCCAGTTGCCGGAAATTTTCCAAGCACGGTAGCCCAAAACATTTCATCAGCAACAGATAACAGTGCAATTCTTACTGAAGCTAATCAAGTTCCATCTACAAATATTAATCACGTTTTAAACGATTACAATCAACAAGTGCTATTGTCCACTGCAATTGTAATAGTTGTAAGTAATTCTGGATCGTATTATAAATGTAGGGCTCTTCTGGATAGCAGCAGCCAGTCAAATTTTATAACTCAAGACATGTGTAATATATTAGGCTTGCAGAAAACCAAAATAAGTTTAGCTGTTACTGGTATTGGCCAAATTTCAACGCAAATGACTCATAAAACGGAGGTAGCAATTAAATCCAGATTCAACAGTTACGAATCTCCCTTATCGTGTATAATTGTTCCAAAAATCACGGGAAATCTACCCAATCATTCATTTAACGCAAGGTTCCTGTAAATACCAGAAAATATCCAGCTAGCGGATGAAACATTCAATATCTCAAACAAAATAGATTTATTAATAGGGGCTCAAGTATTTTAGAACTTAATATGTGTCGGTCAGTTAGAGCTAGGGGTTGGTCAATTAACACTTCAGAAAACCAGATTTGGTTGGGTGCTATCAGGTCCTCTCAGTTATCAGGTTAATCATATCAATAATCCTCAGTGTAATCTGAGTACTGCTAATGACAACATTGAGCTTCAGAACCAGCTAGTTAAATTTTGGGAATTGTAGGAATGCCGATCTATAAAGGCATTGTCACGCAAAGAATATTATTTCGAGGAGAATTTTATAAACACAATGTCTCGCGGTAAAGACTGACGATTTTACGTTTCAATTCCTCTAAAGGAACCCGTTGAGATGTTAGGCGACTCAAAGGAATTAGCAATAAAACGGTTTAATTCACTTGAACATAAACTTCAAAAAAATCCCCAACTAAGGGAATCGTATATAGCTTTTATGGATGAATACGAGCCACATTAGGCCACATGGAGGAAATTGAAGTTCCAAACAAACCTGCTATTACATATTATTGGCCTCACCA
Organism: Agrypnus murinus; assembly: GCA_929113105.1. Taxonomy (NCBI): domain Eukaryota; kingdom Metazoa; phylum Arthropoda; class Insecta; order Coleoptera; family Elateridae; genus Agrypnus; species Agrypnus murinus. The sequence continues at coordinate 34,827,670 of OV816030.1, forward strand.
TGGTGTTTTTAAACAAGAGAGTATCACCACCAAGCTACGTGTTGTTTTTGACGGATCTGCTAAATCAAGCACGGGCATTTCTATAAACGATCTTCAAATGATAGGCCCCACGGTTCAAGATGACCTTTTTTCAATTTTAGTTAGGTTCCGCCAACATAAATACGCTTTAACAGCCGATGTCGCGAAAATGTACCGACAGGTGTTTATTCATCCAGAGCAAAGAGATTTACAACGCATCGTATGGAGGGCGGATCCCTCAGAGCCATTATCACATTACATGTTGAACACTGTCACCTATGGAACCTCAGCGACATCGTTTTTAGCAATTAGGTCGCTCTGTCAATTAGCATACGATAATATAAATCAGTACCCACATGCATCGGAGATAATTCTGCGTGACTTTTACGTCGATGATCTGCTCAGCGGAGCAGATTCCATCGAAGAGGCTATTACTATCAAAGAACAAGTAACACAAATTCTCAAGCAAGGCTGTTTTGAACTCCGAAAATGGGTCTCTAACGACAGAAGAATTCTTGAAGGATTACCTGACTCATCCAATACGAACATTATTCAATTATGTCCCGACCACAGTATCAAGGCATTGGGACTCTTATGGCTTCCTAAGTTAGATACGTTGGGCTTTAGTATAAAACTTGAACAGTCTCGGTCGCCTGTTACAAAGCGACACATTTTGTCAACCGCGTCAAAAATATTCGACCCATTAGGCTTAGTAGCTCCTGTCACTATTATTTCAAAAATTCTACTGCAAAAACTATGGCAATATAATTTAACTTGGGACGAATCCGTTCCTATGAATTTGCATACGGAGTGGCTACGCTTTCAGGACGAGTTGGGTGCGCTGCAAGAAATAAAGGTACAAAGAACAATAGTCATTAACGACACAACAATCATTGAAATCCATGGCTTCTCAGATGCCTCTGAGGCCGCTTATGGGGCGTGTGTTTACATCCGCAGCATCAATGCATCGGGAAACTCCGTAATCCAATTGGTTTTCGCGAAATCTAAAGTCGCACCCCTTAAACAGACGTCGATTCCGCGATTAGAACTTTGTGCAGCCCTTTTACTTGCCAGACTTATCGAAAAAAACCCGTGCTGCTCTGGTCTTAGATGTAAACACTGTTAACTGTTGGTGCGATTCGACAATCACCTTGGCTTGGATAAAAACGGCTCCAAACTTATTAAAAACATTTGTAGGTAACCGCGTCGCGGAAATTCAAGATCTTACTTCACAATATGTATGGAGACATGTTGATTCGAAGCAAAACCCTGCCGACTTACTATCGCGTGGCGTCAGGCCGCTTAATTTAATCAATGCCGAACTTTGGTGGCATGGCCCGGTATGGCTAGCAAACTTTTCTCCACATATCCATCCCGGAGATTATAAGAATATCGAAAATTTTCCTGCTTATTTAACAGAACGGCGACGTCAGATTACTGTATTGGCAGCCAAAATTGAACCTCACATGCTTTTCGACAAATTCTCGTCACTGAATAAGCTTCAAAGGGTGGTAGCATATTGTTTGCGTTTTAAGAACAATGCAGTCAATCCAAAAAATCTGAGAGTTATAGGTAATCTAACCGTTCAAGAACTAAAGAATTACAATTATTAATAAAGATAGCCCAACAAGCTGAATTTAAGCAAGAAATCTCAGACTTATGCAAGCACAAACAAATCAATTCTAAAAGCAATTTACTAGCTTTAAATCCCTTTATCGATCGTAATGGACTTTTAAGAGTTGGTGGTAGGTTAGCTAATTCCTACTTTTCAGACAACAAAAAACATCCTATTTTGCTGCCTAAAAATCATAAGTTGACATTGCTTATTATCAGAAATATGCACGAGGCAACTTTACACGTCTGGTCCGCAAGCCCTTCTGGCATATTTAAGAGAAACATATTGGCCAGTCTCGGGTCGTAATCAAGTTAAAAAGATTGTCCACACGTGTGTACGATGTTTTCGAGCCAATCCTCGAACTGTTGAGACATTGATGGTACCTTTACCTAAAGAACGCCTGGAACCCCATTTTCCTTTTGAAATTTGCGGGGTTGATTATTGTGGCCCCATCTTAATGAAAAACAAAAAGGGTCGAGGCTGCAAGAGTGTGAAGGTTTATATTTGTATATTCATTTGCTTTGCTACCAAGGCAATTCATACTGAATTAGTCTCTGAACTCACCACAGAGGCATTTTTAGCGTCTTTAAGGCGATTTTCGTCTCGAAGAGGAAAACCCTCAAAAATATACTCCGACAATGGCTCCAACTCTGTTGGTGCAGATAATTGCCTAAAGCAATTCCTAACGAGTCTAAATTCTCCTGCCAAAAATAATAATTTTCAAAATTCATTAGCCTCTGAAGGAATTATTTGGAATTTCATTCCTCCTCGCTCCCCTCACTTCGGTGGCCTTTGGGAGGCCGGAGTCAAGGCAATAAAGTTCCATTTAAAACGAGTATTAGGTACTGCTTTGTTCACCTACGAGGAATTAGATACTTTACTAACTCAAATAGAAGCAGTAGCAAATTCACGTCCTCTCTCTCCCTTGTCTAGCGATCCTACCGACCTTAATCCTCTGACTCCAGCCCACTTCTTAATTGAAAGGAGCCTTGTTAGCGTTTCAGACCAGGTCGTTACGCATATAAAGGAAGGAAGGCTATTGCAATTTCAAAGAATTCAAAGGGTTATGCAAAACTTCTGGAAGCGATGGTCGAAAGAATATGTCAGCGAACAGCGTCGGATTGGCGACATCGGGGCCCACCGGGCAAATAGCTAAGGGGGTCCCACTTGTTTTTGTTAGTAATTTGAACATATGTCAAATCGTTTCAATAACTTAATAAATGTTACGGTTATTTTTGCAAAATTATCAAGATTTAGCAAAAAGAGTGATACGTAGTGCATTCTGGAAAGTGCCATTCCAGACAAGGTTCCTGTAGATGAAGAATTTTGAAAAATAATAGCATATGTTAAATAATTTTTATTGTGGTTTGGTATTGTCTATTATTTAAGGATTTTGTTTTGTCGGTTTTCTACGATCTTCATTTATTAGTTTATAGTTTCCAGAAATCAAAAAGACCCCGGTCTCTGTTCAATCATCAACTCATTAACACCGCTAACATTCAACAACATTCTCGTCTTACTTTCGCCGAATAAAGTATGCAAAAACAAATTACAAGGAATTAAACCATTTGTAAATTAAATAATAGTTTTAAAAACATAAAAAGATACAATGCGACAAAAGAAGGAAAATAGTAAAAGAAAAGATAAGGAGTTATAAATTGAAAAACGAAGAAATTAGAAAGAAATGCCAGGAAACAGAAGATAAAAAATTGAAAGAACAATTTGAAAAAAAAAAGGAATAGAAGAGAAATGGGAAGAATTGTAAGAAAATGTGCTAGAGTCGGCCAAAGAGTGCCGTGGGATATCGTGGAATAAAGAAACGAAAAGAATTATAAAATACCTAAGTACAAAACAGACCGGACATTATGAAAAATACAAAGAAAAGATAAAAGAGTCAAAAGTCGCAAGTTCAAAATAAGAAATATAGTAAGAACAAACAATGAAGAATCAAACAATTTTACAACAGAAAAAGGAGTGAAGCAGGGATTTGTCCTCGGCCCCCTATTGTTCACATTAGTGATGGCTGAGTTAATTAAAGATACAAGAAACAAGATGAAAAAATTAAAAATAGGACACTGGAAGATGGAGGAAGCGAAATTGCCAGAATGAATGTTCGCAGATGATATGATCATTTTAGCTGATTCAGAACAAAACCTACAATTTAACGTAAACATATTAAACGTGGGCAAATGAAAGAATACGATAATATCAAGTATAAAGAAAACACATAACGTACAAATACAGGAAAAAATAATTGAATAAGTCGAAAGCTATAAGTATTTAGGATCAGTAATAGAAGAAAATGGTAAAATGGACAAAGAAATAAGTGAAAAACTGGGAAAAGCAGTGAAAGTATAAAATGAAAACAACAGTTTTGGGTAAGAGAAGTACAAAACATATAAAAACAGAAGTTATCAAGAAAATAGAAAGATCGACAATACTATATAGCAACACATGGGCAATAACAAATAGGAATCAAGAATCTATGACATTAGATTTTTAAGGAAAATAACAAAGCAAGAAGAGACAAGATTAGGCACGAAACCATCGGAAAAAAATTCAAAATCAAACCAATATATGAAGTTAATAGAAGGACAATTGAGATGGTTAGATGGTTTGGTTACCAGAATAATATATGGAGTAAATATGGATGGTGAGAACTGAAAGGGAAGACTGGAATGAGGTAATCAAAGAAGAGACAGACAGAGAAGGAATCGATCTGATCGAAGAAATCAGACAAATGACATAGATAAAAAAGGATGGAGAGAAAAGTGGACGAAAGAACAGTAAAGTACATATGGTCTTACACTTAATGATAGAAAGGCATAGAATTAAGAAGAAGAAGAAGAAGAACTAATGGTCTAATTCTTTGTAATTTGTATATTCTAGGTCTTGATAAAGAAAACAAATCGTTATCAAAACGTCTTAATTAATTTGTAATATAATATAATAATAGAATAATTAGTTTTTATTTTAATGGTACTGCCCATAGTATAGACCCAAACGAAGAATGTACAATTTGCAATTTACAGAATCGGGAAACTCTATACCATTTTGTAGTGAAATGTCCTGTCTATGAAAGTCTTCGCCATCATTACCTACACAAATATCTCATATGCGCTTCAACTGAGATTAATTCTGATATTTTTTTTAGTTTTTTATTCAATATTGAGAACATTTGTCAGCTGAATGACCTATTTAATTACATAGAAGTAGCATTACGTACAAGAGCATTCTGTTTGAACATGTAATTATACTGATTCCTAATCGAATGAAACAATGATTACCATTATTTACTGTCTTTCTCAAAAGTACTGTATAAAGTGTTGCAGATTTACGTTATTCTACGTTTTAACCTTTCTTCTAAATTGTTTAAAAAAAATACCATAATCAAATTGAGTTCTGTTACTTTAGATTATACTATACTGTACAATACACGTAAAATAAGATAATATAACTTATGATAATTATGTTAATTATTACCTACTATACTTAATCAGAATCACATATTGTAATTTTGCTAACCCTTGTAATGGTCGTCTTAGACCGATATACAAATAAAATTTACTTACTTACTTACTTACTAATTAATTTGTAAAAAATAAATTTGAGAACTGAATCCCATGAAGTTTTATTCAATTTCAACAACTATTACTAATTATTTAACTTTTAATTTAATTTTAATTTTTAACAGACAGTTATATTCTTGTATTCACGATGTCTGGCTATTCGTTAAAAATTAATAAAATCTGAATTTTGCAAATTGCTCTTGGGGTCTTGGGGGCCCACTTTTCGGTTTCCAGGGGGGCCCACGCTGCATTTTCCCGGTTGCCCGGCGGCCCAATCCGACACTGTCAGCGAATTACAAACTAGGGTGAAATGGAAAACAAGCAGCTCAGGATTGATTCAACCAGGTAAAATGGTTGTCATTCGAGAAGATAACATTCCACCGCTTAAGTGGCGTCTTGGGTGGATTTTGGAGCAGCATCCCGGTTCAGATGGTGAAGTTAGGGTGGTGAGTGTTAAGTGCGCGAACGGAATAATAAAACGTGCCATATCTAAAGTGTGCGTCCTTCCAATAGACAATTAGTATGGAAGTAGTGCAGCGAATTGAATTTTTTCTCATTAGAATTTTACGCATTATTTAATAAATCTTTGTAATAGTTAATAGTAGAAATAAATCTATTGAAAGAAGAGCCTTTCAAGGTGGGGGTGTATGTTAGCGTTTAGGTTACATATTTAATTATTTATTGTATCATTGTGTCTTCTTTTAATTACGTTATAAATTTAGGTTAATAATTATGTTATTGTACAAATTTGTTGTTAAGTACATTTATTCGGCTATGTTCGCCTATCGTCGACTTGAGCATGTTTGGGGCGCATAGCTCAAGGGTTACTTGTCAGGGAGAGGGGTAGAACAGTACATTTTTACTCACTTGTATATAAGTTGCTGTCCTGTACAGTCCAACAAAAATCATTAGTTCAAATAAAATTATTAAACGTTTAACTAAGAAGTGTTTTTTATCTTTTAAACAGTTACTCTTCCCGTAAACGAATAGAATCTAACATGCAAACATATAAAACAGAATAAATTGCTAAAGCATTACTTATACCTGAAAATGTTGAATTACAACAACCATGTAACACATTTTCTGGAAATTAATTTAAGGAAACTGCAGAAAAAGAAATTTTCACGCTAATGTGTTATTTTGTAAATGTTCGAAAAACTTTAAGGTCCTAGTGTATCTTATTTTAACATTTTGGGCTTCGGATGAGTTCGGACGCTATCGGCTGCCGGTAGCAGTAGACAGAGACACGTATTATTGCGCGCGCATCACAATCCCTCTCTTTCTTACACTCCTAGCCCGCATTCACATGAGGCGAAAAGCTCAGCCAATTAAAACGTCAGGAGGAATCAGGTGACGCTGATACGACGCACGTTCTGATTGGTTGAGCAAGTTACGTCGGATATATTACGCTGCTTTTTCCCGCTTCATGTGAATGCAGGCTCATTCAAAAGCGATCTATACTGTGTAGTGTGTAAGCAAGGCACTACCGTCTTTATTGGTTGTTAAGCAAGGCGCTACCATCTTTGTTGGTTGTTCCTCGTTCATAAGATCAGCTTATGAGGAGAAACATTAAATTATGACGGTATAATAGATGTGTTTGCAAATCAAAAAGCGAGCAAAATTACTTTATAAAATAGGCAGAACTGTTTTTATTATATTATTTTTTGTACGACCATGCTATTTCGGATTGTTTACCATACTTGGTTTTAGAACAGTAGGTTATATTTACTGGTTGCTAAGCAAAAACGCGTCGGTAAGTAATTACTTACCGTTCAGTTCTGTCAAAAACAGAACGGTAAGTAAATTATATGTAATTTATAAAATAAATGCATGATCTTTAGATGTCTCTTTTGTGAAAATCATTATTTTCTAAATATTTAATGTGACTATTTATATTTATGTGACTATTTATTATAATTGAGATATACAAACACAAACTCAGGGTACCTTTAATGAATGAATAACTTGAGCTCAGTAATTCTCCGTTACTGGAAGTATTAGATATTTAATTCTGATTATTATTATTATTTTATCTAGTTACCTATTTTGTATCTACCTTAGCGACGTGTTTGTTTATAATTATATTACCTTTGATAATGACAGCATATCTGTAGAAACAATATTGTCAGGTTATATTTTAATAAAACTGTGAAACTTTTAATAATCTTTATTTATTTCATTTTTTATTTAAATTTGCCGTGAAAAATATCCAATAAATAATAGTAATTACAAACGTATCCATGGTAACGACAAAAATAACGTGACATTCAAAAATAAAATTACAAACGTATCCATGGTAACGACAAAACCTGCTTAATGTTTGGTGGATATACAGGGTAAAAGTAAATTATTTTAAATCTATTTTTTACCATCTTCGGGATATTTACTTAGTTAATACCTTTGTATTCATAATGGCCGTACAAAAAAATAGTATAAGCATCTCAAACAGTAAGGAGTTTACCGATCTCCTCCAATATTGGCTACTTCGCTTCGCTCAGTCGCCAAACATTGTCGTCGATCGGTAAACTGTCCTTACTGTTCTTGATACTTAATATACTATTAACATATACTTATGCTTTGTATTTCTTTTATTTTGCCTTTATTGAATATGAATAAAAATTTGTTCTTAATTAGGTTGTAGATTATTTATTCCATAGAATATAAAACTGTAAGAAGGAGCGTAATTACCCGGCGCAATGAGCTTTAAAAGCGACGGATATGACGTCACACTGGCCGCCATTAGACACCATCTAAATTTGCTTTTCTCTTGAACTCCGACAAATACGATGAAAGGAATTACATTTTATGAGTATTCATTTGTTTAAAATATTAAATATAAAATTTCTATTCTAAGATTAATTTCAAAATACTATGTTTCAAAATTGAGGTTATGTAGTTTATGTGCACATTTCTAGAGAACTGCCAATGGAAATATCTTATCACAAAACCAGAAACATCTACTCCGCCATATTGAGATCCCATCCCGGTCGTAAGTGGTAGATGATTATATATGTTTGTAGTATGTATTTTTATATTCTAAGATTTATTCATACAAATACCTTGACAAATACATTATTGTTTATACAGGCAACTCATTTTGATGAGGTTAATAGTAAAATTTAAAGTTGCATTTAGTCGCATTAACTTCTTACATTAAAATTTTTAGTTTTGTTGTCATTATTGGGTTAGGGAGAGGCGCAAGTCAGACACTTGCCACAGGCGCTTCATACCCTCGTTACGGCACTGAGAGTATGCAGTTGAATTCTATTATTAAAAAGAAGCCATCGGAGAAAAAATTGTTATTAAAGTTTTTAACTCAGTTGTCGTCGTAGAATATTGTACCGCAGAGTTATAACTATCGAATCATTACACCCTGTATATGACAAATCTATTGTTAAACATGTCATTTTTTTGAAGAAGGAAAATAGCTGGCGTCGGCAACTGAATCAACGCTCGAATAAAATTATAGTGTGTTCAAATATAGTGTTTCCCGATTTGTTATTGGCTTAGGTTAATTGCCCCAGTAAGTTGATGTTACCGATTCGTTGTCGGTTGCTATGACAACACAAAACTGTTCTAATTCATAACGTGTCTGGGTGCTGTTATAAAAATAAATGAGTATAAAATGATTAAAATAGCATACATTATGAACATATCGCAAGACATACCTAACTTCACTTTTGTAATTTGGTGACAGCTAACGCTTAGAATTTGACATTACAAAATTACAAAGTAAGGTTGTATATCTTGCGGTATGTCCACATTGAACGTTTCGCAGCCAACGTCGACGTCGACGAGAAAATTCATTATAAATACATCTTCTTTTTTAAAATTTATTAAATACTGTCGTTAGTGCAAAAAATATTATACAATACTTATCGTTACCTGCTTACAACAAATATCGAAAAAACAACTTTTTTCTATCTCTTATAAAGCACTTACCGGTCTCGTATCGAATTTTGAACTCGTGTGTATTATAACACCAGAAAATTATACAAAATAATAAGAGTCCTTTGGAAGTGACAGGTGTTATTAATTTGATATAATTTTCTGGTGTCATAATACACATGAGTTCAAAATTTCAAAGGCACCTTTGATGGAGTTACTTCTTGCTCATACTATATAATGTGCACATTACCATTTATTTTTTACTGTTGATACAGATTGTTTTCATCGCAAAATACTGGTGCCAACTTAAGGCAACGTTGTAACTTTTTTACTACTCTAGAAGCGTATAATTTATTTATATTCTAGAGAGATTTCTTTATTTTTTAGTGTTTACATAGTGTAATGAGCCGGGGGGGGGGTCACTACCCACTAGACGATCACGACCCATATTACTCTACCCGCGTAAAATTCAAATATTTAATAAAACGGAAGTTAACACAGCACTACCAACCTTACAAATGAGAATTTTTATAATGGCAAATAAAACAAAAATAACAAACTGAATCCTACGTTGTGATTTTATTTTTTATAACATGTGACCAAGGTTGATAACGATTGACTTACTTCATAAGGACGGAGAAAAAGAGAAAAACACAAGTAAAAGGACAAATAAATATGATTGTAGTATTTTATTAATTTATTCTTAATCTTGAGCGAGGGGGGACAGATTTAAATTGATACAAAATAATAAACTGCTAGTTCTGTAAAAAACCCCTTGAAATTTATGCTAGCCCAGCTTAAATACGTACACGCTTCAAGTTTAATAAGTGATCAAATGATTATTTAGTTCGGTTACAATAAACAATACAGATCAATAAAACAATTTATCAAGTCGATACAGTTGTGTGTTTATACAAGGCATTTATAAATAGTCAAAACGCAAATCTCTCAATGGCATAAAACATCAAAGGTAAGTGAAATAGGGTCAATCAAAAAGATTTACAGATAAACTAGAAAAGGTAAACATGCCAGATTAAAATAAATACACAAGTACTACTGAACAAGAATCATATCATAGTATTTGTTATAGCAATATATACGTTGTGACAATACATTTATATACAGTGTGTTTTTTGTAAACGATAAAATAGGAAATCCAATGGAATTTTATCAGTTTCCTCGTAAGTTTGTACCCTTGCAAATGTAATTAGAAATCTTGGTATCAATCGAAAGAAGAATTCATTTTACGTCAAAAAAATATTAAACTTTGTGAAGAAAACCAAAATCGATTTAGAAAAAGACTTAAAAAGCTTATTGATTTACTGCTTTTGGTAATAAGTTATTAAAAAAAGCTGGAAGCTGAACGCCGATTGGTGTAGCGGTTAACGCTTCAGATTCCTAATCAAAAATCGCGAGTTCAAACCCCGTCATCGTATACTTTTTTTTTAATTGTATTGCTTACTAATTATTATTTTTAGAACTTTATTACAACGATTATTAATTTTTTTTATTGTTAGATATTTTTGCTACGGGGGTTTACCGTTACTTTTTGTACAATTTTAACTACCTATCAGAAAGGCAAATGAAAAAATGGCACAAAACTAATAATCCTTGTAATAAAGTTCTAAAAATAATAATTAGTAAGCAATACAATTAAAAAAAAAAGTATACGATGACGGGGTTTGAACTCGCGATTTTTGATTAGGAATCTGAACCGCTACACCAATCGGCGTTCAGCTTCCAGCTTTTTTTAATAACTTATTACCAAAAGCAGTAAATCAATAAGCTTTTTAAGTCTTTTTCTAAATCGATTTTGGTTTTCTTCACAAAGTTTAATATTTTTTTGACGTAAAATGAATTCTTCTTTCGATTGATACCAAGATTTCTAATTACATTTGCAAGTGTACAAACTTACGAGGAAAATGATAAAATTCCATTGGATTTCCTATATTATCGTTTACAAAAAACATACTGTATACATAAAAGACACATACGAAAGATCAATAAATAAAATAATGGTTTGAGGGTTCTCTTATGGTCTTTATCCTATCATGACTTTATTTACCACCGTAGAGCCACCTCTCCCAAATAAATAAATAAATAAAGATTTAAGGGTTCTCACACGGCCTATCATGGGTTTTCATACCACCGTGAAGATTAATACCTAGAGGAATAACCTCTCAGTCACAAAGTATAACATTTAGTTAGGTTAGAAATATTAACCTAAAAATCAATAAGTACTGACAATAAGACACATAACAGTAGTAGTCGTATCCACATAAATGCACAAATGACATTTCTAGTTAGCAATATTAGCTGTAATGATACTGCAAACGTTAATAACACATTAATTTCTAGTAATATTTACACATCAAAAGGAAAAATTTATAAATTATTAAAATTTATCAAACGAATCTTTTAGATTTAGTTATCGTATAGATTTTGACTTAGTTATAGACTCAAACGAGATATTTGGGTTTCCGATTAATTAAATAATATAAAAATCACATAACACAATTAGAATCAACATAAATTAAATAAACAGAAATGGACATATATGAATAAAATTACTTTAAAAGCAAAATACCAAAATGGCTACCTAGTTCTTGTTACATTTCGCTTAATTTTATATCCCAAAACAAAAACCAAAACCCATCGTCCCCTAACTACAAAAAAATCAAAACTACCAACATTAAAGAACCTGTAATAAACATCCCTAACATTAAATCAAGTTACCAACCCCAAAGAAACTGTAATAAACATCCATAACATTTTATTTTGAACTAAATAGTTGTTATTTTTAAAATCAATTATATATTTTATCCAACACCTCTATATAAATACCATGTTTACTATGGACATTTTAAATAAGGAAAGTGATTGTTTACTCTTATGTTACATTATAACCTACGTTGCCCCTAGCAACGTGGGTTATTTTTAAAAAACTCACTCCTTCAAAGATAACAACCAATCACCAGCTTGCGTTACTTAATATTATTAAAATCCAGTCATCGTGCTAGAGTATTACCGTCAAAACTACAGACTAACTATACATTGCAAATTCGATGTTTAAACTTAAATAAAGAAGTGTTGGATACAATTTTGTATGGCACGAGTGAGTTAAGGATATTATCCACTCAGAAAAATTAACCCTCTCGGGCCTACCTTATCTTACTTAACTCACTTGTACCATAAATAATTATTGCCTGAACCTGTATTTAATAACACAACTATACATAAACCAAAAAATGAAGAAACTAAACCGGAGTGAATCTAGCAGGCGCAGACTAGCAGTCGGAGTTGATTGTGAACCAGCCTTGCACCCAAATTGTCAAATGTAGACAGTTGGAAATAAAAAATATACATTGCAATCTGGCGAAGTTTTGAAAGGTTTTTCACTCCAATTGTTAATTATTAAACTACTATAAATAAACTATTAATAAATAACATTCTGATAGGAAAAGTGTGCAGGACATTAGTTGCTGCTTAAAAACTTTTTCACAACTCCAATTAATATTTATTAATAGTAGTTTAATAATTAACAATTGGAGTTCTGGAAAACCTTTTAAAACTTTGACAGATTGCAATGTTTATTCTTTTTTATTTCAAACTGTCTAAATTTGACAATTTGGGAGCAAGGCTCGTTCACAATCAACTACGACTGCTAGTCTGCGGCTGCTAGATTCACTCCGGTTTAATTTATTTATTTTTTGGTTTTACTAGGTACGTTGATTATTATGCAAATTGTTTTGTGAATAAATGTCTTCCTACAGCTACTTTGATAATTTTGGTTGACTGTAGGTCTGACCACTACAATTAATAGTAATATTATTTTATTTTTACTAATAATAGTATATTATTCAATGAGCGGTAAAGAAGGCAATAACTCACGCGGATTTTGCGACACGAGACGTTAGTCGAGTGGCGTAATCATCCAAGTGAGTTGTTGCTCTTTGCCGCGAGTTGAATACTATGCTTTATCTACGACCATAACATTTTCTGTTAAACATAATTTTATTAAGAGTAATAAAAAATTACAAAAACATTTAATATTCACATTAATTATCTAAGGACAATCTTTATTAACAAAATTAATCGTACAATGTGAGCAATTTGTGAATGCAATTGAAGGTTTAGAATTGTGTAAAGTTATTGTTTCATTTATTGTGGGTTGTATGTATGTGGTAGTACTAGTACTTGGTTGTTGATTAGTGGAACTATAAACGTCTGCGGCACTGCTAGTACTTGTTTGTAAATTAATAGAACCATAAATCTTATTTGCTGTGTCTGTTTTATTTTTTGTGGATTCATCTATGTAGCTCTCGGCTACGGTTGTTGATTTCCACCTCCCGTGCCGCTTTAGAGCAGTGATGTCGCCGCCAGAATCAACCAGTAATGTTGCGGACGAACGCGGGAAACAATGGCCCGTGTATAATCCGCTATTCGGTAATTTCAGAAATGTGGCAGTCTTTCCCCATAGCCCCAAATTTATTAATGCCAATTTTTTGAGAAAAGTACTTTCCTTTTTGGAATTTCAAAAACAGTGCTGTTAGTGAAATATGTGACGGACGAAGATCCATATATTTCTTACAAATATGATAAAAATCTCCTGTTATGGCAAATCGTCTGCTTATCTTTGTTTTTCTGTTAGGTACAGTGACCATAAAAACCGATCCAAGGTCTTGAATATCAGCAACCTGCATGGAGTTCAATTCAGCAGCGCGACAAGCGCCCATGGTGCCCATTATTAAAGCAACCTGAATAATTAGTTAATTTAGTAAAGAATATAATTACTTACACTAAAACATACCTTTGTTGCTAGAAAGTTATCATCTGGGGCTTCTTGTATGAATTTGTTAATTTGTTCTGGAGTAAATGTTTTCGCTTTTGTAGGTGTGCAGTTCTCAGATTTACGTTTCAGGAATGCTCGCAGTTTTACGAAACTTTCGATATTCACCCCATTATTGATACTTAAAGTACTTCTGAGCATGGAGTAAAATGTCCATAATGATGAAGCTTTATATTTACCGGACAATTCCTGGAAGTACGCTAGGAGAACATCTTGCGAAAAGGAGTTTACGTTATTTTTAATACGCCAATCCATGAAAATCTTGTGGGCCGTATGGTACTTTTGGCGAGATTTCTCAGGGAGAAGATTAAGGGTTGTTATTCTAGCTGCTTCTTTTACGTGTGGTGGTGTGCCGATTTCCGATTCGCTTCGGGAACTCATTTTGTTCAATATTAATGCACGCTGTCTAATTTTTAATTTATTTGACATTTGTTTAAAACAAAACAAGATAGGTATTATGATTCCGTACGGTTGCTATAAAAATACGATAATCTGTGAGTTATTATAACTCACGCTTGTAACTCACGCATCGTAGTTATCTATACAATTATTCATCAAAAATCATTGAATAAAGACTATATAATCCAATGGGAGTAGATAAAAAAGTAAGCTTGAATGAACTAATGAAATTTCTGGTTAGAAGAATTGTTTTTTTCGTCATATTTTCATGTTCCTAAGTTTGGACTAGACAGTAAAAAGTTAATATCTGACTTTAAAAAGACTAATAATTAATTAAAAGCATTTATAAATAATAACTAAACTGCTTTCACATGCATTCTAATAAAACTAGTATCGTTTGAGCCATTATTTGAAGCAAAACTATGTAATTATTTCTATTTGTCAAAATAGCACAGCCCCATAACTTTTGGTTCAGGCTATCCCACCGTGATCCCATCACAACTCCCTTAACTATAGTCAATTTAAGATTTATATAATTGTCATATTGACAGTTTAATTTACTAAACCAATTTTCATAATTACCAACTTTCTAATAAACAGCTTAAAATATGAACTATCACTAGGAAAATTTGACATACGTGACTTAACTCTAAATAACTTATATTTAGGAACTCTAGCTCTAGGAAATAAGAGAATTATGTACAACTGAAGACGATATACATTTCTCTAATAACATCTAGACCTAGACTAGATTATGAATTTGATCTAGTGGAGATGTAGGTGTAATAAGCTCTTGCTTTACTTTAAATAGTAAGTTTCTTATGAGTCCCTGTACTCTATTCGATTAGTTATAAGGTAATCCCATAAATCATAATAATTGGCAACAGCCATTTTACGTGAATATATTAATAAACATAATGGAAAGTGTTATGTACTCCTTTTAAATGATTTGAGATTATATTTCCTTGAACAAACAATAAGCACGTACTACAACAATCATCTGAAAGGTTAATTTAGATTTTATGAACTCCATTACTAGTAATGGCATATATCATATTTAACAATTTAAAGTATCCTAATTTAGATACACACGCGTCACTTAAACTAACTTCTTTGTGCTTGTATTTGAATACTTACAATAAGTGACAATAATATAGCAACTATAAATACTACATAAAAAGCTATTGAAATGATAATTAATAATTTTAATAACACTAATGATGAGTAAGACTTCTAAAATCTACATTATAAAATTTGGTATAAAATGTACTATTGGTTACATATGATCTAGGATGCTATCTTTGTATTAATCCAATACTACTAAAGTTAAAGATTTGTATGTATGTCCGAGCCCAATTCTCGCGTTCTATAAGGGCTAGAGAGATGGGCGAAAATTTTTTAAATTAGGTTATGTTTTAAAAAATTTTTTAAATTAGGTTATGTTTTAAAAAATTGATAAATGCTGATTCTATCGTACTATTTAGTGCTATTGAGTGCTATTTGGTACTAATATGTGCTCTATCGATAGGGAATCGATTGGAGATTTATGTAGGTCATGTAAATACTGAACTACTTTAAAAAAAATCGATAAATGCTATTTCTATCATACTTAAGTGCTTAGGCCCGTAGGGCACATTATCCTAGTAAAGCACTAAAAAATAGCATCATGTCTTAAATCATTACGAATCCAATAGTACATATTAATAATTTTTTTTGTTTGGTAATACTTTTGGAATAGAACTAAAATAATTATTACAGTGTAAATTAAAGATTTAAAATACTATTTCTTAATTTTATTTAAAAAATACAATTATTTATTAAAAAGTTATTAAAAATTATTAAAAGAAACTAAAAAAACTAATATTTATATAACCGAGCGCAAGCGTTTTACATCGACTGGGAGCGTGGCGCACTCCTGTAACCTAGCTAGTTGGGGGTCGGGTTCGGCGGATGGTTTGAGATTTGGAGTACTGTCGTTGCATTTCCCACGTTGACCCGGGTGTCCACACTAAGCTCGGCATCAATATGGCCATCCCGGAGGAATCCGGAATGGTCAGGTTGGTTAAGGAGGGGTGAACCGGGCCAGGGGGGAAACCCAGCAGCCAAAAGTCCCCGTGTCGAGCAGTAGTGGGATCGCGCCTGGGAGTTGGAGTGCAATGGTAACCTTATCAATATAGAGTTAGACCCGAATCTTTTGTAAAAAATTTTTAAAATTCTCGTTTACATTCTGGAAATCAAAATATCATTTTGTTGTTTGTAATAAGGACTACAAAGCTAATTTAAATTTGAGATTTTTTTATAAATGTTGTTTATAGTTTTGCTATTTGGCCATAGATGGCAGCAAGCTACATAAATTCGAAACAAGCATACTGTACTGGATTAAGACTAGAACTGAAGTGATATTGGTTGCCTAGTTTACTGTAAATTCGTATTTCCAGCATAATCATTTTCTTGGATGTTTCTAAAGTAATTTAACAAAGTTAATTTAAAGAATAAACATTATAGAACCGAATGATTTATAAATGGTACAATTTTGATCAAATACAATAAAAAAAAACCTTTTTTTTTTGCATATTTTGTTTAATATGGTAGAAATAATCATTCTAAACAAGATGTAATGTGATTTAAAAAAAATAGTTGTATATTTCATATTTTATGCTTGAAACAAAAATATAAAATTTTTAGCTGGGTTACCTAAGCATTGCCTTTGCTTCAGTTTAGCCATTGTGTAAGAGGGGGTGCTGCCACTAATAAACTACTCAAGGTGGCGGGGAAAAATATATTATGCGGTCGTTCGAGTTTTTTCGGACATCGCCTAGCTTTTGCGTAATACTAAATTTTCCTCTGTATTTACATAGTAACGTATAATTGATCGCGGGCGAGGAAAGGAACCTATCGTGCGGAAATCCTGTTACCAAGAAAACGGCGCTTGCAACTCCGTGTGTGTTTTGGCAACAGAGAATTAGTTGTCTTCTCACAAATTAATAAGAAAATCAACTACTAGTAATTAATAATTATTAAGAATCAACTATTAGTAATTACTAAACTAAAAATTTCTAAAATATTCTTCGATTATGTATACTTGCAGTAATACTGTAGTGTAAAATAATACACAAACGCTGTTTATAACCCATCTATCTCCTACAAATACTGTTTTCCCTTTAAAAATTAAATATTCCAGTAACTACTTTCAAGATCTTATAATCCTTTGAATAATACCGCAATAATGTATTTGCTACCTGTTAATTTATTTAACCCCTAACTATCGGAATTGTACCTGAAAGTGAATTACCATACCCTTAAAGACACTACATTCTATTCAAAACTGGAAGAAATTTGCTAATGATCTAAGATTCTGAGAAGGATAACAGTTGTCCTTGCAAAGAAAAGAGTGCCATAGTCGGTTTGGACGGTAGTCACTTTTTAGGGTACAATAACTAAACTGCAAATTGTTATACAGTATGCGCCGCTTCTTAAAATCGTTCAAACACGGCGTTTTTCAGTCAATCAAGCGACGATATATTAAGCGACCCTTGTATAAAATGTATGTTTCTGCGATTTAAAAGGAATTTATGAATCATAGTAGTTAATAGGTTAGGCAGTATGTATTTATGTTCGAACTCAAATTTTCCAAATTTAAGCAGATTCTTCGAAACAAGATTCTCCTGGAAATAAATGAAAGGGAAAAGATCCGTTATTCAGGGGCAACCACATGGTTGCTGAATGGGTAGTTGGTGCACAATTTCGTGTAGTCGAATGTATAGGTATAAAATTACGTAGGTTACTGTACGGTTAGGTATACATTCGACTACACGAAATTGTGCACTTAACTACCCATTAAGCAACTATGTGGTTGCCCTTGGTTATAATCCTATATTCATTCAAAGCGGCACGTTCAAGTATTGTAGGCAAATGGAGATTCCCAACCCTAAGAATGACAGAGTAAAAAAACTGTTAGTAAATAAAAACGAAGTTTTGTATGTTATTAATTTTTTTGTTTAATGATGTAAAACCGACGCAGATAGAATTTGATTCTGATTCTGTGATTCCAATAAACGGAAAATTTTTTTTCAAAAAACTGTTTCATATTTAAACTGTTGGCAGTGTTAATTAAACTCCCTTAGACCATTTCTATTTTATAGTTTCTAATATGTGTAGCTGTTTTCGACTACCACTTTCAAGAGTTTCAACATTAACTAAAGTTGTTAATAAGCATGTTGCAAATAAGTATAATAAGGAAATGGCGACTTCTTAATAGTAAAAAACTTTTGAAGCGGCACATGCCCAAATATAAAAAAGTGCATTCTATTGAACTTTTGAATCCCTTCCTATAGTTGTATTTCTTTTGTTTTACGGTATTATTGTGATAGATCAGATAATACCATACAGCAAAAATTTTCGAGAAATTCTTGTTTTCATTGTATTACATTTTTAATGTTTTGTTTCCCGATCTACGTAATTAACGGAATCAAATCCAAATGAAAAATAGTGACTTTTTAGTAAATGATTTATTATTTTTACTTCAGCCTTATTAACGGGTGGGTCTAAAGCTTAAAGTAATGAGAATTGTTAAAATATAGTAACCAAATAAAAACAATATCTAAGTACATCAACTCTAATCGATAACTACGTATTCTGAAGATTGAATACCCTTTTTTTACAATATTGCAAAAGGTTCTTCTTCAGTTCTTAGCAGAACCGTATTAGCTATGAAATAAAGTAAACGGTTGCCTACGGCGCATTGCGTTTATGTCAATTAACAATGCTCGCCATAATATTGTCCTTTACCAAAGTTTTGTAGGAGTAACGATAATTAAAATTAAATTTCCACTTGTACAAGAAAAACCTAGATACCATTTAGTTTTTGTTTAATTATCTAAAGAATGTTCTGTTGCACTTTTTATGTTAAATTCTAATCAAACTATATATTGCAGTAGTAACTTTAAAAATTACTAACTCAGGCAGGGGGGTCTGAAATTTTCAGGAAATCTTGAACAAAGATGCTTCTCTTTGATGTATAAATTAGAACGCAGGAATCGACGGGAACCGAAACTTATAACAGATTACTGCTAAAATTAAAAAAAAACTCATAATCTTCGTACCTATACTTAATACATCGTAATAAATACAAGCGGAATACTAACTGTAACAGTAACAGGCTAAAACTACTTACTTTGAAAATCTAAATCCA
This sequence comes from Agrypnus murinus, assembly GCA_929113105.1. Lineage (NCBI taxonomy): Eukaryota > Metazoa > Arthropoda > Insecta > Coleoptera > Elateridae > Agrypnus > Agrypnus murinus. The sequence goes on from OV816030.1 coordinate 34,847,199, forward strand.
TATTTTCAACTAGCAAATTAACCATTCTGTTTAACTGAGGGGTACGTTTAATTAACGCACAAGTGTATTTGCTTTAAGCGCTATAATGAAATGACCAAGTACGGGGGTGTTAGTTCAGTATGTAGCTATTTATCAGATACAAGGTCGTGCACAAAAGATGCCCCCATTCATTCTTAATAACACCTGACATGTAGTTTAAAAATTCCAAGAACTTGATTGTCTACCCTTATGCGCCGTTTTTGTGAGTTTTGCACCAGTGTGCGGCGGCACATCCTTGAGAACTATTTCGAATGTTTTCCATAACATTTTTAATACATTTCTTAAGTAAACCAGCAATTTTTTTGTAACATTCTTAATATTACAATGGTGATTTTATCGCCTTAGCATAATTGATAATTGTGTGTCTGTAGTGGATATGTCTCTTTCCGGTCATATTTCCCAACGTTTTCCATGTCCATGTTTAGGTCTTGTCAGTGGTGGACTAAGGGGCGGGGCGACAGGTGTGGTCGCACCAGCAGACGGGCCCCCATCTTCAACTTAAAAAATGTAATTACTAAATAAAAAATGCAGTAATCAAATAAATGAGACTTCAGTGAATCACTTCCAAACATACCTCTCACCATACAGTACTTTTTAACAATTTGTACGTCCATGTTATTTTGTGAAAGGAGTTTTTCGAAACTTAAATTAATCAAAAATTACTTAAGATGCACTATGACCGAGGATAGGCTAATAAATTTATCAATTTTATTCATAGAAAGAAAAGTAGCAAAAGGCATTAGATTTGAATGATGTTATAGATAAGTTCAGCAAAATTAAGGCTCGTAAACATGTTTTATAAAATAGTTATAATTTAGTTAATCAAATAGAGATTCTATTGCACTTTATTCTTTCATTCCGACATTTTCCTATTCAATATAAGCTATGCGCACACCTAAGCGACCACGAAGCGGGGGCCTCGTTCGCGCGGGATAGCGTTAACACGAAGTACGACCTATGAGTGCGACCCGCGTCGCGTCGCAGCGTAGGTGTGTATTGTCACATAAGAAAACAAGGGCGGCGGCGTACGCCGCACGACTGACGTTCCCACTTCGCAGTTGCTTTGGTCTCTCAGGCAGGGGCGGATTTACGGGGGGCCTCAAAGATTAGTAAACGACATTACAGATTTGTTAAATTACAATGGAAAAAAAGTTTATATGTTTATGTAATGAGCAAAAGGTGTTATTCCAATAGGGAAGACGCATGTATTTTTTTAAATTTTTGTATTCGTTCATTTTGGTTAGAAAAATATTTCCAGATAACCGAAATTTCTAAAAACCCTCAATTTATTTGAAAAAATTAAATTTAAAAATTCTCCTCATTTAAAACCGAATTTGGCCTTGAGCAACTTCCCTCAAAGCTATTTGATGTAAAAAAGTAGGTACCGCTGTGAATGAGAAGAATCAACATTGACGATCTACTCAACTTTAGATGGCGCTGATGAAAACCAATAAACTGAATTTTGAATTAATATTACCAGAAATATTTTACACCACTTTAATTATGGCAGTTAATTACACAACAGCATAACGTACATTATTATATTAATTACTCGTTAATAAGTAGACGATATTTGAACTTGAAAATAAAAGCTTTTTCAAACTGACGGGTAATACAGGACTCTTAACTGATTCATTAGCACCAACAGTGGGTCGTCTTTGGAACTGTAAGAGGTAACAAAGTTTCATCCATTAGAGGACACTAGTATTGCATTTTAAGTTTATTTAAATTTTCAAGGTTTTCAAAAATTAATTACTTAAGATTGGTAATTGTTTAATGCATTTATAACTGATATTCTAACTAATTTAGTAATGACGTTTATGAAAATGCAAGAATCTCCTCAATTGACGACATATGCGTCTTCCCTATTTTTAGCGTTTTTTATAATAAATATTTTATTCTTTTTTCAAGTTATTTTTTATTAAAAATGTTAAATGTGGAATAAAAATATGAAATCTTTAGGCAAAAATGTAATTATTCCCTGAAACCGTTTCTCGTAATTAAAATATTATTGTCAATATGGAGGGGGAGGGGGCAAACAAATTTTAGCTTGTAGCCTCGAAAATGGAAAATGCGCCCCTGCACTCAGGCGTGGGCATAGCTATAAGGGTCCTGGTATTAGATGCCGCCTCGGGTCTCCGAAGGGATTAGTCCGCCACTAGGTCTTGTGTGTGTCTCATTTGTAATTGAATTCTTTTGTGCCTTGTTCTTCACCTTCAACATTCTCACCAATCTTATACTCTTTTCCTTCTTTCGTTGCTTTTGGTATCCTTTACATACGAGTACTTGGAACAAAATCTAAATGAAGTTGTTTGGCGAGATAGTGTAATTTCTAGATATTTCCCCTTTTTGTAATCAACAGTCGTGTTGCCGCATAATTGTTACGTTAAAAAGTTGGTTCTTTGCTAAGAATGAACAGTCTTGGCTCTTCTTTCGAAGCAAGAAGAATGTCACTACTTTCCATCAACCTTTCAGCTTCTATTGTTCACCTGATTTGTGATGTAGGAGGCTATCTATCGCCTATTGGCCGCAAGGTGTGCCAAAAGCACATCCCGTGTTCTATGTGTTGCATTTGTTCCTTTAGGGTTTTGTTTTATTTTAGGTGGGATTTGCTTCGTTTAGGGGTGGTTTTCTGGTTGTATGGTGTATTAACTGCTGATTTGTGATTTACTTATTTTTGGGGTGGGTCCATTTGTTAAAATTCATTGGTTATCAGGGTTGGTTCGACTGTAGCTTTTGAAGTAGTGTTGTGTGCGTAGTCTTCTCACGTTGGGGTCACCACTTATTGCGTGTTCGTGTCTTCGATTGAAGATCTAAGCTATATTCTTAATTAAATAAGTATCTTTTCTTGCAGCAGAATAAAAGACTTGCTTTAGTTGAAATTGATTTTATTAAATTAAAATTGTTTTTTATTTATTGGTCAGTATAACAACCTTTTTTGTGATCAATGCTCTCCTGATGCTAATATGTAGTGATATCACTACAGTACATTGCTACTGATTATGTTGATTGAGCCATAACGGGTGACGCGTCCATTTCCATGGGATGTTACTGGGATTACTGTTATCAATGCAATACTTGGCATTGGTAACCCTAATCCCAGTAACTGACAGTCTTGATAAATTTATTACAAGTTGTTTCTTGAAGTAAATCGGTTGTTGGGGGTTGGTTTTATTTAATTTTTTGGTTTTTAGTCCTCAAGAGTCCTGTACGTTGGTTTTATTTAGATTTGTAGTATGATTGTGGTATGGTTTGGTATACATTTCCTATTTGAAGCAATTTATTCGAGAGCCTTTCGCGGTTGGCACTCTGTTTATTGCTTTTGTTTTTGAGTCATTTTAGTTATTTGCATTGCTTAATGTCGAATTGATTAACTCTGCCTGTTTAGCTACTGATTCGTTTAAATTATTGGATGTATTATGTTGGAGCTTTGATTAGAAATGTTGTTTTGAAGCTTTCTTTGTTCGGTTATGGTGCTTTGCTCGGTGAAGAGTAAAGTGGTGTTAGTTAACCTTTAGATTTTCTTTAGTGTGTAGACAACCGTGCTGCCGGTTGTGTACGCTGTTATTGGAAATGCGGACAGGATTATTAGTTTATACACCCGGTATTTTACCAATTAAATTTCGTGTTTGTTAAATTTTATTTTTGTTTATCATTTCAAATATTTCTTTTTATGGATTATTAAAATTGATAACCACAAAGTTATCTCAGATAGTACAGGGTGATCCAAATTGAATGAGGACGGTTTGAATTTACCGCCACGTTAAATTATTGTCACATTGGCAACATGAATACTTTTCTGCTTCTTTTATTTTACAGCGGCGTCTCAAAAATAATATAGCTTTTAAACTTCGTTAATTTTAAATAATAAGCTTACTTGATAATAAAATCGTGTAGCAAACCGTAGTTCTGAAAAAAAAACTGATTTGTAAAATAAGAAAACAAGCGAAATCAAGCAAAAATTCAATGAAAACCCGAACAACGTCGCAACGTACAACGATGTAAACGAGAAAGTGACTAGTTGACGTTGTAATTTCACGCAGCACATTTCAATAGTGCTACACTTACAACGTGCAACACACTAAAACCTAAGGCGTTAAATTCAAACCGTCTTCAGTCAACTTAGATCTCACTAAACAGTTAACACCACTTAAGGTTTTCACAATTCACGCACAATTCGCACACAATTCACGTACTGACCTAGTTTTGAATGTAAGTTATAGTTTCCTCTTGTACAGTGGCGTAGCCAGAGTTGGCGCTTGGGGAGGGATATACAACAATAAGGCTGCAGTTTCACTGAGCCACCGTCAAAACCACCCACTGCCATCGACTAAAATTTAAACATGCATTAATCAATGCCGCTGGTCTCACTAAACCACTGTTAGCCACCTACTACCATCAAACGGTGATCACCAGTTTGAAATTTCGTACTTGTTCGAATTTTGGTGGTTGGTGGTCAGCGGTGGCTGAAATGCGCATGCGCCAGTGAGGCTGATGATATCTAAAGATTTGCATTTCCTGTCCACAGGTTTTTCGTTTTTAGTGATTGGTATTGTCAATGTGTGATGTTTCACGCTTTGTTTTGACAACTTAACCTGAAAAAAAATTTAAAATGTGTGAGAACAAGTCGTGGTCTCCGTTCGAAATCGACAATGGAATTAAATAACAAGAGTTAGTCTGGTTATTCGAATTTAAATACCACGAACATGCTTTGGTGTCACATAAGCGACCAATTTCCAATATCTTTCCAATTTGGTTTATTATATTTTATTAAACGCAACGCGACAATAGTAAACAAACCAATGCACATAACCTCATTTAATAGGGAATAATAATAACAGTAAGCTTGCTAAGTTGGCAATATGCGTACTTCAAAAGGAAATAAACATAAAACAAGCGCGAAATTTAAAATTTTACATGGAACTGGTGGTTACTACTTGCTTCAGTGGGACTGCACCGAATTATTTTAATTGGTGGTGGTCGGCGGTAGTGGCTGCAGTGAGACTGCGGCCTAAAAGAAAATCCGAGGGCTTGGCTCTCAACGTATACCTCTAGTAACTGTTTATTTATGTTTTTTATAGATTATATGGAAAAAAGCGCAAATATTAAAGAATACTGAATAAAAAACAATATTTTTTAGAATACTAGTCTTTATTCAACAAAAAACCTTACAAAATAAAATCTAGGCGCCGTGGTTTTTGATCAGTTCGCCAAATACTTCATCTACTTTTTTTAAGTTTTTGGCCCTTGGAGGGGGGGATATATCCCTCATATCCCCCCGTGGCTATGCCACTGCTCTTGTAAGAATATCTGCTCTGCATCTATTATACTAGTTTATATTTGTTAGCACCTTCATGTTAAGGTGCTCTTTTGATATCGTAAAGAAATAGTTATTTAAACTTCTCTTTTAACTCTACGAAAACTTGAGTTAGTTCATGGGCTAAACCTCCGATGTTACACCTGGAAGACTCTCTGTCTTGTTCTTAGATCTATCTAACACATATGTATAAAATACTACCTCGAGATCAAAATTTGTGAGGGTAGTGTTTCGTGCTAATCTGCAAAACCTTCTCGTTTCGTGTATAAACTAGATGGACAATCAAACTGGGTACAATTTTTTTGTGTGGCCATCTGATATTTACCTGCTGTCCTTAGATATACTTTTTAAAATAGAATTTCTACATAGAAATTGTTGATTTTCTGCTTAATATTTGATCTATTTTTTCACATCAAATACAAAAACTCTAAATTATAAATAAAAAGTATTAATATTAAGACCAAATAAATAATTTTTCTCATATTTTTCTATAAGTAATCATGTAATTTTTTAAACCAGTTTTACTACTTGATATGTAATTTTTTTTAATTAAATATTTTAGCTACTTTTAGATCCTAATTAATAGAGGAAATAATAATGCATAAGTACATATAAATAAGAAATTTACTACATATTAAGAATGAAAATGTGTAATATATAATTATACGAATACTTGTTAACACTCAAACAGCTTTAAACAGTTATGACAATTTACAAAACATTCCCATAGACTCTTAATGGCCCTTCGCAGAGCTCCTCAGTATGTATGAATATTGTTAGAATTTACCCGATTGTTATTTCAAGTTTTAAGATTTACTACTAAAGTTTTCTCGCAACATTAGTGCGTTTTTGATATGCATCCGCAGGGAGGTTAATAAAATTCTAATTAAACATCCACTTAACCATATTATTATAAAAAGTGAAATAAATAAAGATTATTAAAAAGTTTCACAGTATTTATTAAAATATAACCTGACAATATTGTTTCGACAGCTAAGCTGTCATTATAAAAGATAATATAAATATAAACAAACACGTCGCTAAGATAGATACAAAAATAGGTAACTAGATAAAAAGATAAAATTAATAATAATCAGAATTAAATATCTAATACTTCCAGTAACGGAGAATTACTGAGCTCAAGTTGTTCATTCATTAAAGGTACCCTGAGTTTGTGTTTGTATATCTTAAAGGCTTCTAAAATGTCTAATTTGCGTTTGTTATTACAAAAATGTAGGAATTTAATATTATTTTGAGGAGTCATTGTGTGATTTTGTTTTAAAAGGTGTTTGGTGTAATTAAATTTTTCAGGATGTTTATTTTTGTAATGACGTACGTGTTCTTTATATCTTATGTCAAAATTTCTAAGTGTTTGCCCAATATACACCGAACTACAAAAAGAACAATTTAAACGGTAAATGCCCGATTTCATGATATCATGTGTTCTGTCTTTAGCATTAAATAAAAATGAAAAAGTGTTAGTGTTGGTTTTAAATACTGTGAAACTTTTTAATAATCGTTATTTATTTCATGATTATGGAGTTCCACAAAGTAAGGCTGGAAACAATAAACAAGGTTATAAAAAGTGTTCATAATATCTTAAAGTTAAGTAAAAAATTCAATATCTCTTTACTGGCAATCCATGCCTACAACAGCGCAGATTAATTTGATGAAATTAAAATAAAATGCAGATTTATACACGTACTTTTTATTTGCTTTTCATTTTTTAAAACTGTTTACATTTATTTATCAGAAATAGATAAAAATTACAAAAATTAACAATATCAGCACGTAAAATTATAAAATATTACAGATACATGCAAATACTGACCAACGCTTTTTATATTTTTGACAACTTAACCTAATAACATTGGCTAACTATTTGTCGCTATATATCTGACACAGTGTGACAGTATGTTTGTTATTGTACAGTCCCAAGATTCTATAAAAATCTGACACTGACAGTTGCTATCTAAATTTAAAGTACTATTGGGGTGTGTTAATAAATATAGATGGCGTTGTACAGCAACAAAATTTAGAATCACTACATTTAGTCACCAAAGTCGCGTTGCTCGATCAGAGTACCTCAAAACGCCGCCATATTAGGGCAGAGAAGGATGGTTTTTAATAATGGACAAATTAAAACCACGTTTTGCGTATTTGACATATTAGAGGTTTGATCTTTCAGAATAAGAAAAACCTTTTAAAGTAAACGTGGATTTGATTAAATGCAATACAGATACAAAAATGAACAATTTCGTGCTTCTTTTGTCCCAATATGACGACGTTTTGTGGTACTCTGATCGACCACGCGTCCTAGGTGACTAGATGTAGTGACTAACAAAATTAAACAAAATGACGTCGAGATGCGGTAGGTGATCACGTATGCAACTAATGGGATACAGGATTTAGTTGTAACCTAATCTTCAAACTTTCCAGTTTAACAATTATTATTCTACCGCATGATAGGATTTAATAAGATTCCACTAAAATGCAGGTCAATCTTTGTCGCGTCCCAATACTAAAGTAATGTTGAGGAAGTTGTGGTGGGGTAGTCTAAGCCAAAAACTATGGAGCTTTGCTATTTTGACAAATAGAAATAATTTCATAGTTTTTGCTTCAAATAATGTCTCAAACGATACTAGTTTTATTAGACTGCATGTGAGAGCAGGTTAGTTATTATCCATGTTAGTTAATTATTAGTCTCTTAAAAGCCAAAAATTAACTTTTCACCGTCTAGTCCAAACTTAAGAACGTGAAAAACTGACGAAAAACAATTCTTCTAACCAGAAATTTCATTCAAGTTTATTTTTTTTATTAGTAAAAATAAAATAATATTACTTTGTATGTAAGCAGTAAAAAATAAAGAAATCTTTCTAGAAAATAATTTAATTTAGTTGTTATTATCTTATAAATATCTAAATATTGTTAATTAAGTGGTAAGGATGGATTTTGTAAAGATAGGAAGTTGTAACTAAGCAAATTAAAGTAATTAAGTTAAATTTAGTTATTTAATAACTGCATTTGAAAAATGATTTGCTTGACAAGTTCTAGGCAACTTATTATTTTATGATAGTACAAGAATTATATATCATTAGAAAGAGAATTCTTTTCTCTATTTATTTATTAACTATTGTTTAAACAATAGTTAATAGTTATAAACAAATATGTGGTTATGTAGTATTTAGTTCTAAATTGGCTTTTGTTGATCAGAAAAATCACCATAGCAGTGTTTCGTTTTCAAAAGGATATAAAAGCAGAAGCCGTTTTGGTGACAAACTCTTTGTTAATTTCAACATTTCAAACACTGCACTTGCGCTTAGAGCAAAATTCTAAAATTTGAAGGTTATGTTGTGATCTGAAAAATGTAAACAATTTCAAACGTCAAAATGTTAGGTTATACTTTGGTAAAATGTCAAAGTTATTAATAATATTGTTGAAATTCTTTGAATTTGACTGCGTTTTAATAATAATTACTTATAATTAAATCAATATTCAGTGCTAAGAATTTTATTAGTGAAATAATTTTCTTCTGCGTGAAGAAATTTTTTATTAGTTTATGAGAATGTCAACCTTCGTTATAAATTGGATAATGGAAGACAATTTATAAATTAATTGATTGAAGTGACTTACCTTATCTCAGGATAGCAGCTGGTTTTTAATTATTTTATTAATACCATTTAATTTGGACATTATTTGGAAGAGAGATGAATTTTTTGTATTTTAATCATTTTAATTATAAACCATATGGAAGAAAGAGAATTTCTGTTTTATTACTACATCAGTTGGTAATTTAAGGCGCCAAAATTTTAATATTATTTAAATATTTCAAGGTATTTATTTATTTATTTATAATCTAGTGATTAAGATAATGAGGCTGACAAAGATATTACTCCTGAAGGTAAAAGGCATTAAACTATTTTAGAATTGATTTTCCTTTTATTCAGGGTTTCAAAATTTTATTTTTTTATTGTTCTATTTTAATTATTAGTTGGTTTATTTTTTGTGCTCTTTGTAAAAGAAATTTTGTTTCAATTTTAAAGAAGTTTTTGGAATATTTTTTGTGTACTTCAATTATGTTTCTTAGATCCATAAGTATTTAGTGCCCTATATTAAAGCGACTGGCCTGTGAGTCTCAGTTGTGGTAAGATTTAAGCTTTACAACAGTTATTTTAGCCGGAGCATTTTCTTTTATGGTAAAAGTAGTTGGTTTATATTTTGTATATATCATCACTGTGCTTTTATTTTACTGAAGTCATTTAACAATTTTAACATTTTTTAATATCAATCATCATCAACTTCGGGTGGATGTACTCCGACAAACCCGGTTGTACCATATCATAGTAATATGTAATTTTTAGCGCTGAATTTGAACCGCTACATAAAGCAGGAGTTCTGAGGTTTGTTTGTAAACAACTTGTGAGCCCGCCACACGAAGTTTAATGATCTACTATAAATTATAACCTAAAATACAGATATAAGTTTGTTGAATGCGTGGAAAATTGTAGTGGATGCAACAAATATTCGTCCATTTTAAACGATTTTGAAGAATAAAAGTCTTAAAAAAGTTAGGTTAAATTCGAGCTGGTGAGGTTACTCACCAGCTCGAATTTAACCTAACTTTTAAAATTCAGCATTTATTTAATTAAATTTAAAAGTCAGCACTACTAAAGTCTTAAAAAAGTTAGGTTAAATTCGAGCTGGTGAGGTTACTCACCAGCTCGAATTTAACCTAACTTTTTTAAGACTTGAGTAGTGCTGACGTTAGTCAGCACTACTAATTGAAGCGTCCGAAACAAAGCATATTTATGCCGCAGCGCTACCAATATAGCGCTTTTTCGCTAAAGTGCATTCGAATACACCCATTATTATGTAATTTTTGACTAAATGACTTTCTATAACTGTTTCGATGTAATCTTAATTGGCTAGGTCTAACCACTAAAATATATAATGTTATTTATTTCTTTAATTTTTCTTATCAAGGGACGTTTTAATACAGTATCTTCCATAATCTTGATATTAGATTACTAACTAGTAACTATATAATACACCAACCAAATATACGCATCTATTTTGCTAGTTACTGCAATTTAATTTTTAATACTTTAATTTTTTTTAAAGATTCAACAAGCAATAAAGTTATTGCAATTATTCTTCTGATAATAAAAGATTTTAAGCAAGTATATTTAAAACGCATTTTATTATTGCACAAGTATTTTTTAAATATTTATAGGATTACTTCTAATTAACGCTCATGACGTCAATATTGCACCGTTGACTTAACACGGTTAAGCCTAAAAACAGCATTAATTGTATAAGTATTTTTTCATTTCAGAATACTTCTAATTAAACAAATAGAGTTTGTAGACATTATGACGCTAATAATAATATTTATTTCATTGCATAACAAACATAATTTAGGATCTATCTTTTATTTACTGCAATAAATTACAGCAAATGTAAACAGTGCGTCATTCACCGTGCGTTTTCAACTAACAGCGGGGCTGATCGCCGGGAATATAGGGTTACCGTACGAAGGAATCTAGGGAGCTATTATATGCCATTGAAAATATTTTAACAGAAGATGTAATTATAATGTGCTTAGTTAGTAGAATATGGGAGTGTGACGAAAGCTGTAATAGATCGGATTGGTTTTATACACAAAAATTTAAGCTCCCATGACTCCTCAAACTCACTAATTTCTAGGTCGTTATTTATGTACACTGCCCGTTAAAACTCCACACATTTTCTAATATCGTTAGTAGCGTACACTTTAACCCAGCCAGCACACTGAGGTTATAATGACGTTATTTTTAAGTCAATATTGGTCGACGACGTCATCTGACTCATAAATGATGTCCATAAGACATCATATAATGGGACGTACGTAGACGTCTTCAAAACGACGTCTTTTGGACGTACAATACAATACGTACAGGTTTCATTAAAAAGATATTATTTTAACAAGGGCCAAGGAATACTGGTCATATTAAGCAGGTGGTCACAATATAGAGATGTTTTGACTGTAGTATATAATAAATGCCATTTCCAATATTCAACTATTTATTTATAATTCCTGTCTTAGTCCTCGTATAGAACGTTTTAATGACGTCTTATATTGACATCTTTGACCTGTGACATAATGATGTTAGTTTTACGACAATTTGACGTCGTTACTGCCGAAAAAACGGCGACATTATGACGCCAGTGTGCTGGCTGGGAAAAGCAGTAAGCTTACTCAGCTTACCAGCTTAGCCAGAATTCGAATAATTCCCGAGGTTAAACATTGGCGATTTCGTAGTAGGGCTGCTCTTCAATTTGGTGGATCAATTTACCGATCGCTGGTATAACCACAAAAGTATTTGACTGGAAGCGTGACACATTTCTGCAACGTGGCTATTTAGGGTCGGGTTCAGGACTTAAGATCTGGAGACCTGCCGTTGCATTTCCCACGTTGACATGGTGCCCGTAGAGAAAGAGATCATATATCAATAATTAAGTGTCCGTACTCAAAGCTTATATGGGCAACCTGGAAAAAATCTGAAATAACTAAGTTGAATAAATACATTAAAAACTGAGAAATAAAACTGTAACAGCCAAACTTAGGATCTCGACTGGAGAAGTATAAATTATTAACAATACAGTTTTACATTCTGTCATTTACGTTCTGTAACCACATTATACTGTTAATGGTTTTATGCTTTTTGTTTTGTTATCTCATTTGTGTCCCGTTTAAATAAATACTAATTTTAAATCGTATTATGTTGATTAAAGTTACGCTAGTAGCCCATAGATGGCAACAAGTACCTAAAATCGAAACGTAATCCAAATAAATTTTAGGTTTGTAATTGAGCTACATTATGTATTTACATAAAAATCTTAAACTTTGGAAATGTAATTATTATTAAAATAATCCTTTGATATATATTTCATCAAGTAATAGACAACGATCAATCTTATTACCCAATCCTCTAAGTCCATATTGATACTAATGATAGCTTTAATTATATTTAAGTCTGGTAAAGCCTTCCTTTAGCTATTATCGCATCTACCTTACTACATTATCCTTCTCAAATTTAATTTAAGCGAGGTGAATTGGGGTTTAATGTGTGTTTCAGGGAAACGTGCGATTCTTCACTAATATAACAAAAGACACTGCTTTATTTATTTGTATTTTTTGTCAAGCATTTAGTTCAGTTAAATTTAAAGTAATTTAGTACAAACTTGCTAGTAAGCTTCACTATACAGTGTGTATAAAAAGTAACGTAACGTGTCAATATCTCCTCTTCTGATAAGTCTATAAAAAAAAGTTTCAAATACATTTTTACAAGTTTTTAGCAGTAACTTAAGGACGCGTTATTGCCGTCAGTGTTAATAATAGGAAGCTTCAGAAACTATAAACACCTAAAGATGGCGCTACGGTCCGCAAAACGGAATTAATTTCTTTAAAACAAAAATTTGAAAATGTAAATAGAAGAATTATTTGACAGCATCCCAGTTCTCTGCTCACAGTGTTGACAGTGTTCACAGTCAACATGAGTGAACTTTTAAAATATTTTAAGTTTAACTAAAATTTTTAATTTTTAAATGCCAAGGAATAATTTAAGGTAGTTGAAATCAAAAAGTGGAATATAAAACTGCTAAATTTTTTTTTAAAATATCAGTTGTTCTTGCTGGTTTTAAGAAAAAGAAAAGTATTACTATATTAAAATATTGAAAATATATATTCGTTTTAAGAAATTAATCAGGACTAATTAAGAGTGAAATAGTTTATTCAAAGATTAACCGTCACGTGCTCTTAATTAAAGAAAAACAACATTTACTTCGGGAATTTATTAAATAATAGTTAAAAGATAGGAAAGTTAAATTACTTTTAACTGTCCCGCGAATATTACCACCCAACGCTTCCTGGTGCAGAAAGCGCTCAACTAAAAATGACTGATTTTCGTGCTGCCATAGTTAAATTACATCTATTTTATTTCAATCAATACTAAATAAGTAAGTAAAAACATTTATCCATTATCATAGATTTTGCTATTAAACAGTGTTATAATGACTGTAATATAATTCGTTTGGTTATTTTTTAGAAAACGTTAATTCTACAAAATTGGCGATGTTCGACTACGATTATAAAATTTATTTTAGATATCTACTCCTTACAAACTATGATCCACACTACCTTAACAGTTTAGCAATCGACATCAAACCTTATATTGCTAAAAAAACGATTATAAAAAGAAAATTGAATGAAAAACGTGAGCTACATTTTGACGCTAATATTTTGCGCCAATAACGCCCCCTTAAGCTACCAATCTAAAATACTTTTAAAGATACAGGGTGATTGATTAATTTGTAAGGAGTGAATCAAGGTTATATATTTTAAATAGCACACTCTATATATTTTATATTTTTATTACAAATTTAACTGTAAAAGCTGCAAGTTTATTCGTTCTGAAGTTACAAGCCAAAAAAGGCAAAAATCTTTAAAAAGTAATTATTTATTTTAATCAGTAGCCGTGTGTCAAAAACATCAAAACCCCGTAGTATTCCGTATTTTTAATACTGAAAATAATAATTACTTTCGTGTTCCTGCTTCTAATGTATTTTTGTAAAATCCTTAAAGATATGCAGTGTGTTTACAGAACAAGAAAGAATAAGAATTCTATTGATGAGAGGGTATATACTATGCTTGAATCCTGCCAAATAGAAGAAGGAAGGCAATTTGAACATCTAATTAAATATAACCTTTTTTAATACTTAGTTTAGTTTTTGACAATTTTGGTTAAATAATAAAAATATTTTCTTTCTTTTTGTTTTGGCTTTTAACTTTTTTTTTGTAATTTAATAAAGCATCTAAAACTGGAGAAATATACAGGGTGTGCTATTTAAAAAAGTAATCTTGATGCACTCCTCATAAATGAATCATCCTGTATGTTCAAAAGTATTTGATAGCTTAAGTTATTGCCCAAAACTTTTATTTCAAACTTTTTTGTAGACTTATCGGAAGCGGAAATATTGACACGTTACGTTACTTTTTTTACACACTGTATAGTTAAGTTTACAAGTGACATATGTACTGTAATGTCTTCTTCGTTTTCGTTGTAACGAAAGACTGTTTGTGTTAATATAAGTAGGGCCGGCGCTAGCAGTTTCGCCGTCCCGGGCAAAAAGGTAAAATGACGCCCTTTTATAACAAAAATTAAAAGAGATAACCTAAACCCTTCCCACGCTTAGTAGTAAAATAAAAGGTTGCACAGAAAAAAAGAAAAGACACAAATCTAGTATATAATTATAAAATGCATATATTAAAAAGATAGTAAAACAAATAATTATAGAACAACTAAAAATAAAAACCTATTTATTAAAAATACAGTTAAACTTAAAAGTGTTTTTTTCTCACTTTTAATTCTGAGAATTTTTTGATAATTTTTTGACATCAATTTCTGCAGCTAGCTCATGTTCAATGGCTAATGTTGTCAAGCCATTTAGCCGATCCTCGGTAGTTGTAGAGCGTAAAATTTTTTTAATTAACTTTAATGTGGAGAAACTTCTTTCTCCACTTGCCACACTTATTGAAAAAGTAAGCAAAATTCTGAAAACTATACCGAGATTTGGAGCAAAATTCAGCTTTGAAATGAATTTTAAAATCTCGATTGGACTCTCTTTTTTATTTAGTAAGGCCAAAACCGATACTATCTGATCTGCCAGGTCCAGCGCGTTTATATCTGATGAATTCCCATCAGTTAACACTATTTCTAGATCTTTACAATATTTTAAGTCGTTTTTAGGGGCATCTTTTAAATCATAAATATTGTGTAAAAACTGGAACTAGTTGCTGTGGATACTGATCAAATCAAACCTGGATTCAAGTGCATTGATAGTTTGGTCTAATGTGAAAAAATAAAACTCTGCCTTATATTTCAAAGTAGGATCTTCTATCGGATCATCTCCTGCCTCATAGTCAAAATTAACATTCCTTCTTCGAACTCTGGCTGGGTAAGCTCAAAATTAGCCGGTATGTCAATTTCGTCGGCGAGTTCTCGAGCATCGCAAAGCATTTCATTAAAGGCCGTGTCCGATCTAAAATCCTTGAAAAAATCTTTACAATAGTTCAAGAGTTCCATAGCAGATGGTAAGTCATAGTCTTTTGTCTGCAAGAGCTTACTTATTGGATTGATACAAAAGATTTTGTACCAAATTACAATGGAGCATAAGAACTTAAATTGTTTAACAAAAATTAATAGTCCAGAAGCCTCAAATCTTATAGAGTTGTCGATTTATAACCTCTCATGTTGGCCCCATTATCGTAAGCCTGTCTCCTCATATCCTGCAACTCAATCCCAATGTTTCAAGTCTTTTAAGTATTAGAGCTGAGAGTTCAGAGCCCGTCGATCTTTCAACCGGAAGAAAGCCTAAAAAGCTTTCATTAATTTTAATGGAAACGTCATTGGGATTGGATTTGTCAATGGATACATACCTTACTAAGACTGTCATTTGCTCGATCTTGCTGATATCAGGAGTACAATATAGAATAATTGAATAATATTTAGCTTTTTTAATCTCGCTAATAATGTGAGATGTTATATTTTCACTTAAAAGAATAATTATTTCATTTTGAATATCTTTTCCGAGATAGTGAACTTTATCTTCCTCTTTTTTGAGCACTCTGCGGATATGCTCTTTCATTACTGGATTAAACTGAGCAAGTAATTGAATAATTTGTAAAAAATTACCATTACCGAAATCGTAAAGTTTGTCACTTGTACCTCGGAGGGCTAAACAAATTTGAGCAAGCATTTTTATTGTTGAAACAATTCGTAGAAGCACCTCGTACTAGTAATTTATCTCTGCGGTAATGAGTCTTTGTGAGTGACTGTCAATCGGTTTAGAGTACTGTATTGTTTGACTAAAGTAGAGGGAGATGGCCGGTTCTGGACCCACATCTCCACACCTCGGGTAGGCAACCATATATACACGCTAACATATGGCTAATATACAGCTACCATTCTCATACAGGGGCGTACAAGAGAAAAATATGAAAGAGGGTTTGAATTAAATGCTATAAATCAGGTCAGGGGTAAATATATCTTAATACTCACCCTGCTTCTATGTTTATGAATCATTTTCATTCCCTTTCTTTATTATTAACATATTACTTTTGATTAACATACGCGGACCAGCGTATACCACGAATACAGGTCAACTCTACATATCACATTATGATTGATGCAGTCATCCGGGGGATCATAACGATTTTATATTGATGTAATTAATTAAATTAATTTAATTCACGGTATCATTTGCATATGTCATTTCTCATACTAAGATCCTTCTTAAATGATGTATGCTTTCAAGGATGCCCCAGACATCGTTAAACGTGATTTCATCGAAAGGTTACTGTCAATCACCTGTCGGATTAGCACGGTCCAGCATGCGATATTACCACGTATACGGATCAACTCTACATATTATGATTGTTTACATAACTCATCCTTCATTTGTACATATCATTTTTGCTAATTAAATTAATTCACGGTATCATATGCATATCTCATCCCAATAATAATTAATTAACATTTATATTGATAATAAATTCAAATAAATTCCTGAAAACACTCTAAATAGAATACGACTAACAAGGCCCGCATTTAACCGCTATTTTTCCCGTTTTAGGTTTAACTACATGTCGTACACTCTAACTTTTGTAATATTATATAGTAAAGAATCAATCAGGATCACATCATATGACTGTTCATATCGAGCATTTCATTTTCTATATCTCATTTGCATATAACATTTCAACTACAGACATTCCTAAAATATAAATCTATTAGTCATAACATTTAAAATGTGTAACATAATTAATGCGTAGCAACTTGTCATTTCTCATTATTGATTTCACCTCAGTTCTCAGAACCGGATCTATAAGGATTATCTTTACGCCAACATGAAACCTCGAGTAAAATGTATTGTTTTATCCGATACCCGTCAAATATTTCTTATCATAACATACCATTATGTTCAAAACAATGCAAATACAATTACTTTCAATATAGTAACATGTTTAGTTAAAAATTTATTTAAAATTTACAGCAAAGGAATTTTAAGGAGCAGATTTCTTAAAACATTGCTAGCTTGATACGTGTACTGAAATAATAATGTAAAAAGTGTTTATAAATATTTATATGCGATTGTTTAATTGATTTAATGAAAACCTTATTCGGTTATATGTAATAGGAATTAACTACATATCATAAATGATTATATTCCATATTGAAACCCGTTATGTAATATAAAAATCCTATCTTATTAGTCAGCTTGCAGATTTTCCCTAATTAGACATCTCTCAAATGTATTGTTTCATTCAACGACCGACAAACATTTATTAACCGATTAGCTTCCTTTGAAATTTCTTGAAAGGTGTCCATTATGTTTAAAACAACTATAATTTATTTATTTATAGAGAAAAGGAATATTGCGTAATGCTTTTGTAAATTCAAAACATATTTCAGTAAATATTTATAATTGGTATAGATACATTAAACAGTTTACTTCAACCCTCAGTATTATTATTAATGTTTGAATTACGTACACGTTAATTAATAACCCGGTTTTTCATAGAACAACATTCCTTAAATATGTGTAGTATATGCAGGTTTGAGATTATTCATGATCCTTTCCAATATTATCGGTTTTACAAAGATGAATTTTTATCAATTATAAATATCTATTATTATTAACTTGATAGAGTCAACATCTAACTTCGGTTTTATAGAATTATAACGTTAAATATTGATATTTTAAAATTGTCTTGCGTTTCACGTTTATTACGATAACAATTATTCTCAATCGTTAGGTTCTACACGGATTAACCCTGAGTCAGTTTCAACTTGGATGAAAACATATATTTATCGTTAATGTTTAAATTAAAAACGTATTTGCTAGCTTGATACGTGTATAGGAATAATAGTGTAAAAGTGATTATGAATATTTATACACGATTGTTTAATTGATTTAATGAAAACCTTATATGGTTATATGTAGTAGGATGATACGGTATAAAAAAATCTATAGTGAATTATTTAAGCATCTATATTAATTCTCGAGAAGCTATTAACCCGACATGATCATTATGAAAGCAAATATAATTACTTTCAATATAGTCACATGTTTAGTTAAAAATTTATTTAAAATTTACAGCAAAGGAATTTTAAGCAGCAGATTTCTTAAAACATTGCTAGCTTGATACATGTACTGGAATAATAATGTAAAAAGTGTTTATAAATATTTATATGCGATTGTTTAATTGATTTAATGAAAACCTTATACGGTTATATGTACATAAACGCGTTGTTAGTGTAAGCTATTAAAAAGATAGTAGCCATATTGAAATTAATATCAAGTCTAGCGTTTTACAAGAAACGGTTATCATCTAATTGCTATCATACACAGATTAAACTAAACTATATATTAAGAAATATTAATTACGGCTTTTATAGCATCTTGCAGGAAAAAAGATTACATTCAATCAAGACTATAACATATATTATTAACTAGATATCATAAATAAATATATTATATATTATACCGAAGGTAGAGTAAAGACATGAGGATATCCATCGTTTGACTAATGTCTATTTATTAAAACAAATAAGTTATGAAATGAAGCAGGGAGTCTATTCAATGTACAATGCTAATACTTTTATGATTTTTCTAACCTATAGATCTGCAGTTAGAAACTCAAGCCTGCTAAATGCTCACAATTCACTTACCCTATCATCATCATATCGTACAATACAAACATTCCATATTATTATTAAAATTTTATAAATAAAACGATAAAGCAAAATTATAGTTTTTCACCTATTTCTATGTTAAACGTATTCATCTTATATGAAAGCACGTACGGTAGCAAGATCTAGAATGCTCCTACCCCCTCAGAAGTGAAAGGCTTCAACAACTTCAGATCAGCAAACTGAGAAACTTGATAGAGTTAGCATCTAACTCAGAATGTCATACAAAGCTATCAACTAAATCCTATACAAGTATTCTAACTAGACAATAAAGGTTTACTGAGATTATATACCTTATAATATAGCAATAGAATTTTTCTAAATTTTATTCTTTAAGTTTTATTTAAATAAATTTTAGGATTCAAAAGCATTTTCCTATTATTATTAATGTATATAGACCGTAGCTACATCGAAGTCGCATGAGTTGTTACCGACTCTTTAACAAGCATATGCTACAATTCTCT
Source organism: Agrypnus murinus (assembly GCA_929113105.1). Classification (NCBI taxonomy): domain Eukaryota; kingdom Metazoa; phylum Arthropoda; class Insecta; order Coleoptera; family Elateridae; genus Agrypnus; species Agrypnus murinus. The sequence goes on from OV816030.1 coordinate 34,866,812, forward strand.
AATTTTCTAGTTTCTAGACGTAATGTAGTTTTGAACAGATTTTAGCCTTTTCGTTATATCTACTACCTTGTAAACTGTTTCTACATATGTGTTCTTATTGTTTATACATCATATAGACATTCGTCGCCATATTTAAACGTTGTTTTACAATATATCATACATTTTCAATAGCTTCGAAATACGCAGATATTTTATAATATACTATATACTCTTGTAGGATATTCATCGTATCTATAGTAAACTCGTATGATTAATAATAATCTGTAACCATTTTCGATACCTTAGAAATATAAGTCTATAACATATGTTTGTAATACGTCTTTATAACTTTTGAAACACAGGGTAGTTACCTCTTGAAATATCTACAGTTATGAGAACCCTGAAGACTTAACCCGGAGAAATAAATCAGATAAATATTTTACTTTTTATTGAAACGACAACTTTGCATACTAATATATGAAAATAATATAATGTATATCGCGTGATAAATAAAATTGAAATTATTCTTATTCTTTTACAATGAAATGTGTTTTGAAAAACCACGATGAAACGTTATGTATATTAATGCAGGAGTTCTGTTAACGCATTCGTTATTTAGAGATTCACTTATAAGTACACTATCTATTTAGCTGATTCAATAAAAATCTCGTTATTTTTAAAATTCCTAACAAGGGTTCAGGGTTATTTATCTGTTTTAGAATATTCAAAGACAATATATGTATAAATTATCGTGAGACTCCTGCTCTATATAAAACGCCATATATAAAATTAGAGATAAAAATTTATCCTGTGTATTGGTGAAAACTCAAATATTCACGGAAATATAACAATCGGTACATATGACGATACTAATCAGTCTGGCGCGGAATATATATTTTATATTATACAAACGGAGAGAAAAGAATAGGTACAATAGCTCAAAAAATAACCAAAGTTTTGAACTTTACATTTCCAACTAAGTCTAGGGAGATTATACACGATGAAAACCTTATATGGAAAAAAGATTGATAGTATTAAAACTATGCATCGCAATTACGAATGTTTTGCGAAGAAGTCCTGGACGCAGCTATAAAAGTTAGAACAACGCTTGTAGACAATAATATTTTATTAAGTGTGTTAAATTCTTCTTGTAGATATAAGGATGATTTATTTTTGAATGAATTAGTTTATAAGTTTACTAAGTAAACTATTGTAGATTTGCAGAACGACCTTGATTTAGATGATAGACTTAAATTTATTACATCTGGATATAATGTATAATAAATATAATATTGTAACGTTCTTTTTCAAATAATAACACAAGTGCTGTTTAAATCGTCTATTCACAAACAAATATTTATTTCTATACACTAATGAATACACTATAAATTAACGCTACGATTATAAAACATTAAAAACTATTATTTACAGACTACGAATTTCTAATACAACATTTATATTCACTATTTATTTTGTAATACACAGTTAATGACTTGCTGTTGACTGCCTCTCTTTTTTTCGCGACGTCGACTTTATACCATCCTATAAACGTTCCAGAAATCGCCCGAACATACCATATATTTCTAGAATACACCAGAATAAACCACGTCTGATTTACATGCTTGTGCGATGCGTCATTTTCTCGAAGGCGGCAGAACACACCACCTGTCGCTCGAAAAGAGGTTCGTTCCTTTTCTCTCTTGTTACACTGCCCCCCTCTTCAAGTCTGTTCTGTCCCAGAACAGGTTTTATGCTCTGGTTCCTGTAGAACGGGTCATGACGATATCGACAGTCTTCTCCTCGACTACACGTTCCATTACGGTAGAAATAACAGTCTACACTCTTCGTTGGCCTTAATGCGGGTTGTGGGTCAAAATTGCAGACGAAGATCTTGACGTCCGTACCTCCAAAGACAACTTCCAGCATGTTTCTAACGATTCTCCAATCCAGCTGGTCCCGCCCACAGCCGAGTTTGGGAACTGCCAATTTGTTAATTCCCCTGGTAAGCAACTCGATCCTCAAATTCCATAGTGCCCTCCACAAGTCGGCGTAACTCGGCTTCTGGTAATAAAACTGCTTGGTTACCAAGTAGTAAATGGATCGGTCATGATCAGGCAAGCGTAAGGATTTACCAACAGAGGGATTTTGTTTTCGAAGTTCACTCAGCCGTCCAAATTTATTTCTAAACACTACTGCGATCCCCCTGGACATACGGAGATCCGCGGAGACACAGTGGGCAATGGAATAATTACCAGGGACCCGGAAGAGATCTTGTTGCATCTCAGTCGTGACTCCGAATCGCGCTTTTCTAGTTCCAGAGAACGCAGCCATAAATTCTCTAAAGGTTGGTTGATCATCTTCAGGCCTTACGGTATTGATAGTCACCTCAGCCTCATCTTTCCGATCCGGGACTGCGTCATTATTTCCCTCATAGTGCGCCAGACGATTGGAGTGTACCACCTTTGGTTTCCCCCTTGGCAACTTCTGGATGCGATAAATCAAGTCATTTATTCGTTTCTTCACCTGGTATGGACCCTCCCAATTTCGCTGTAACTTTGGAGAATAGCCACGACGCCTTTGCGGGTTATATAACCAGACAAGCTCTCCAGGTTGAAACCCTCCTTCTTGGGCTCTCACATCGTACGTAGCCTTCATCCGGTCACTCGCGATTCGACTATGATTTCGGGTTCGGTCGTGAATATCCTCCAACTTCTTCTTTAAGTTGATGACATAATCATTCTCGGCTACCTCCTGCTCTATAGGTGGAGACCCAAATTCCAGATCACACGGTAACCGTAACTCGCGTCCAAACATTACAGACGCTGGTGACTGACCGGTTGTTTCGTGGACCGATGCACGATAAGCCATCAGGAACAGATGCAGGTATTGGTCCCAGTCTCGTTGATGATCGGAGACGACCTTGGCCAAATATTTGCCCATTGTTCGATTCATGCGTTCTACCATTCCATCGGACTGCGGATGTAACGGTGTGGTCCGAGTCTTGCGAATGCCCAACAATCGACAAACTTCTCCAAAGAGTACAGACTCGAAATTGCGGCCTTGATCCGAATGCAGCTCCATGGGCACTCCGAAGCGACTGAAAAACTCTTTGACTAGTACGTCAGCAACAGTCGCAGCTTCCTGGTTTGGTAGGGCATATGCTTCTGGCCATTTGGTAAAATAGTCCATTGCCACTAAGATGTATTTATTCCCATCGTCAGTTTCGGGAAATGGTCCGGCAATGTCTATAGCTATTCTCTCCAGAGGACTACCCACATTGTACTGCCTCATGGGTGCTCTTCGTTTCCCCAAGGGTCCGTTGCCAGTGGCACATAGTTCACATTTCCGGCACCACTCCTTCACGTCTTCTTTACAGTTGACCCAATAAAAACGCTCCCTAACTTTCTCCAAGGTCTTTTTCACACCGAAGTGTCCTCCGGAGGCACCGTCATGGAGATGTCGCAATACTGTAGCCACTCGGCTTTTTGGAACCACGAACTGAGACCTAATGGTGGTGCCATCTTCACTCTCCAGTACTCGCTTCAGGAGATCGTCTTCCACCTTCAAGGACTCCCATTGGGCCCAATATGCTTTGAGCGTTCTGTTGAAAGGGCTGACGGCCTCCCAGGCAGGCCTTTCTCCCACGCGCTTCCATTCCAGTACCATTTTTAGTTCGGGATCAGCCTCCTGCTGTCGTTGCAATTCTTCCGGCAACCAATTGTCGTTGACGATGGTAGTCCTTAATACTTGGCAAACCCTCTCCTCCAAACGAGAGCAATGACGGCAATCCGTTGGACAGGGTCTTCTTGAAAGAGCATCGGCATTTCGATGACTAGTGCCCGCTCGATGTTCGGTGTCAAAGTTGTATCCTTGTAATCGTTCGATCCACCTTGCGACCTGGCCTTCAGGATTACGGAATTGTAGAAGCCATTTCAACGCTGCATGGTCCGTCCTCAATAAAAACTTCCGTCCGTACAAGTATTTGTAGAAGTGCTCAACGGACTTCACGACGGCCAATAGTTCTTTTCTGGTCACACAATAATTCCTTTCGGCTTTCGACAAAACCTTACTAAAATAGCCGATGACCTTTTCTTGTCCATCCTGTATCTGAGAAAGTACCCCCCCAATGGCCAGATTACTTGCATCTGTGTCAAGTATGAATTTCCCTTCTGTCCGTGGATAGCTCAATATTGGTGCTGTTGTCAGGGCACGCTTCAGCTGTTGGAAAGCTGTTTCACACTCTCCGCTCCAAACATACTCGCGCCCATCTTCAGTTAACCTTGTCAGAGGTTTCGCTATATTGGCAAACCCAGGAACGAAACGCCTGTAGTAGGTACATAACCCAAGAAAACTACGAACTTGGTGTTTATCTTTCGGTGTTGGCCACTCTTGAACTGCACGAATCTTATCGGGGTCGGCTGCCACTCCATTTTGTGATACGACGTGCCCGAGATATTTCACTTCTTTTCTGAATATGTGACACTTTTTCGGACTCAGTTTCAGATTGGCTCCACGTAGTCTTCGGAACACTTCCTCTAGATTTTTCAGATGTTCGTTGAATGATTTTCCGACTACAATCACATCATCTAGGTATACCAGGCAGGTCTTCCACGACAACCCTCTCAAGATGGTCTCCATTAGACGCTCAAAGGTGGCCGGAGCGTTACATAGACCAAAAGGCATAACTGTAAACTGCCATAGTCCGGAACCAATAGTGAACGCGGTCTTCTCCCGGTCTTCAGGTTCCATTTCAACTTGCCAATAACCGCTCTTCAAGTCCAAAGTCGAAAACCATCGTGAACCAGACAGGGTATCTAACGTGTCGTCGATGCGTGGTAAGGGATAGCTGTCTTTCTTGGTCACATCATTAAGCTGCCGATAGTCCACACAAAATCTCGTTGACCCGTCCTTCTTACTGACCAGGACCACCGGTGATGCCCATGGACTGCTGGATGGCTCGATGACCCCTTGTTCTTCCATATCAATAATAATCTTTTCGGCTTCTGCTCGCCTTGCTAGAGGTAGACGCCTCGGCTGCTGACGGACAGGCATAGAGTTGCCTGTATTGATTTTATGTTTTACTATATTTGTTCGTCCCTTCTGGCTATCGTCAAGAGCGAAGATATCTTGGTATCGGTGAACCAAACCCTGTACCTCTTTCACTTCCGTTCTGTTAAGGTCTTCGCACGAACTAGTAACCATACCCACTAATTTTCCACCATCGTCTTTGGGCACTGGTTTTGGATCATCAGCCATACACCTGGCTACTCGAAATACTGGCACACACTGTCCCACAAGGGTACTCTTCTTCAATGTCACCGGATCCACATTAACGTTCATAATTCTCACCGGTACTCTCTTTCCAACCTTGATCAGCGCTTTTCCCACCAGTATGCCACTATGGATCTTCTTATCACAAACAGGCTCCATCATTCGCACACATCCTACCCGAAGATCTCCATCCAAACCCGCCTCGACAACCATCTCGCTTTGACCCGGCAATATCACATCTTCAGTCAGCAAAACCCTTACAACCGGATCTTCTCGTGGGTGCAACGGAAGTTCTTCGTTACCGACCTTCAAAACACCCTCTTTCAAATCCAACGTAAAACCAAATTTTCTCAGGAGGTCCATTCCCAAGATGAAGTCATCAGTGATATCGGCTACCAGCACCTCATGATCACGTTCTTCACTTCCAATGCCAATCTTCATCTTCACCACTCCGCGTGTTGGTATCACTTCACCCGTTGCTGTACGGAGTTGAGTAGTTGTGGGTAGCAACTTAATACTTGATCGTAGAACATCAGGGCGTACGATGGATTTTGTCGCCCCCGTATCAATAAGTAGTGGAACAGTTCGATTAGCAATCTTCCCATCTACAAACAAACTGCCGTTACTATTCTTCGATGTTACGGCATGGATCGTGATCTCCGGGGCGTCTTCACTCGCCGTTAACGTTCGCCCCCTCTTGCCAACCACCTTTAACTTTTCCAACGGTTGTACTTTTCTTATTTTGGGACAACGGCGTTCTACATGTCCTTGTTCGCCGCAGTTCCAACAACGAGGCCCTCGAACTTCTTGAGGATTCTTCTTACGGCTTTCTTCCTTCCGAAGAACTCTCAGTACTAACTCCTCTAGGTGATCTTTAGAACCTTCTTCCTCCACAACGGCCCGAACACGCCCGTGACCTCGGGACGCTTGTTTTGCAGCTTCAAATTCTAAGGCGTGAGCAAGCGCATCATCAGTTGTTCTTGGTCGTACTAGCCTCAATGATTGTTGTGTTTCCCCGTCTCTTAACCCATCAATGAAGGTCTGCACAGCGAGCTGTCCCAGAAATGAATCGGGTGCCGTAGGGTACGCCAATCGGACAAGCCGCGCAACATCGGCTTCAAACTCCTGCAGGCTTTCTCCATTCTTCTGGATACGATTCTTCACTTGCGCGTGATACACTTGTTGAAGATGCGCGTCTCCATATCTCATCTCCAATCTAGACACTAACAATTGATAATCATTTTCCTGTCCTGCTGGGATTGTTTGCAGGACGTTCAACGCGTCTCCACGCAAAGCCACAGTTAAAGAAACGGACTTTTCCTTGCCTGTCCATCCGTTGGCCCCAGCGGCCGCCTCAAATTGTTTGTAATAGGTGGACCAAGGTATCTTTCCATCGAACGTGGGTGGTTTTACTTTTATCCCTACGGCAGGACCCCTTTCTTCTTTAATTTGCTTCTTTACTTCATTAAACTCAGAAGTTGAGGGAAACCGTAGTTGCCTCATTCTATCTTCCAACATATCGGTTATATCGTCTTTCTTAGCTGTTGATGGTAATTGCATTTGGGCTATTTTCTCTTCTACCATTTTTATTACCCTATCTTGTTCCGCCAATCTGCCTTCCAATAGCCCTAGCGCGCTGGTATTCTCCAAAAATTCTTCGAAAACTTTTTCTTCTAACACCTTGACATTGTCCAGCAATTCTTCTTTAAGCCTTCTAGAACTTTCTTCGGACTTTTCTAGTAATTCTTCCTTAAGCAATCTTGTGTTTTCTAGTAAATCTTCTTTAAGCCTTCTAGAATTTTCAAAAACTTTTTGTTCCATCTTTCTAGCATTTTCTTCGGACTTTTCCAGTAATTCCTCTTTTAGCATTCTAACATTATCTTCGGACTTTCTAGAACTTTCCAGTAACTCTTCTTTCATTTTACTTAACAACAAACTAGTATCAATTGCGGGTCCAGGTATTTCGAAGCGGTAATTTTCAGGATCTTCCTTCTGTTCTAAAAGCCATTCTCTTAGCCGATTTATCAAAACTTCTTTCTTTCCATTACTATCCAAGTCCCTCTCGTCCAATTCCCGTTTTAAATCTATTACTAAGAGATCTTTCAATAGTTTCATCACCATTTTAATCGTTTGTTGAAATTAATTTTAACACTAAAAATTTAATCTCACAGCACTTTATTTAATTATTACGCGATTTTATTTATTTTAAAAAAAAACCTCACACCTGTAACACCACTGTAACGTTCTTTTTCAAATAATAACACAGGTGCTGTTTAAATCGTCTATTCACAAACAAATATTTATTTCTATACACTAATGAATACACTATAAATTAACGCTACGATTATAAAACATTAAAAACTATTATTTACAGACTACGAATTTCTAATACAACATTTATATTCACTATTTATTTTGTAATACACAGTTAATGACTTGCTGTTGACTGCCTCTCTTTTTTTCGCGACGTCGACTTTATACCATCCTATAAACGTTCCAGAAATCGCCCGAACATACCATATATTTCTAGAATACACCAGAATAAACCACGTCTGATTTACATGCTTGTGCGATGCGTCATTTTCTCGAAGGCGGCAGAACACACCACCTGTCGCTCGAAAAGAGGTTCGTTCCTTTTCTCTCTTGTTACAATATAATAAATGTCTTTAAAATTTATTGCTTTTATTACATCACAGGTTAGAGCATACGAATATAATTTAGGTTAGATTAGGTTAGAGCCTGCGAATACATTTTTTAAGACAGAACGTAGGGAGCAGAGCAAGTACAAAACAACATACTTTCATACAAGAACGTTTATTGATACGAGTAGTTTCGACGCTACTGAAAACATAATACATAACTTATATATAATATCTATTAAAATAATACATTTCGTATACACTAATAATGGTACCACATACCCGACTATAAAGTAAACAAGGTAAGTATAACAGCAGTTTAAAAGAATAGATAGTAAATATAACTATATCTAATTAATTTATAAACTACTATGTTAACTAAGAGGTAATATACAGAATATATACGCCTGTATTCGGCCTCTAGAGGGTTCATACTCTAATATAAGGTTAGTGCGAGAGATTAACGATTCCTGACCGAAGGGTTAAGGGCTAAGGTTAAGGGTTAAGGTTGAAGCATGAAGGGTTAAGGGTGAAGGGTGAAGGGAGAAGGGTGAAGGGTGAAGGGAGAAGGGTGAAGGGTGAAGGGAGAAAGGTGAGGTTTCGTCGTGATAGAGCAGAAGCAGAACGTATTTATCGTGATACTCATAAACAGGTTATATCTCCTTTGGAAACTATTGCCGAATCAGTTAACGTTCCCCTATTGAAAATTAAAACACAACCATCTGCTGCTACTACTACTACTACTGCTAGTTACATTCCCCTTCCCATTTCGATTTAAAACATTTATTAGGTTAGAGCATGTAGCTACTTACAAAAAAAAATCTCTATTAAGATTAGTACATAAAATATTTATTAAGTTAGACCATTGTAGCTACTTACAAAATCGTCATTATCATTCGAAAATGTGCTCTAACCTAATAAATGTTTTAAATCGAAATTGTGATCTTCTGTTAGCTTAAATCCTACCCCGGGAGGACCTGGAACTGTTACAGCATCTCCAACTATTGAATGTCCAAACAAATCTATAGTAGCATTCATACTGCGAATGATAATGGTAACGAACTGACTACTTACAACCGTGATGAAATCTTTTATTCTATAATACCTTATTTCGTTTTCATTCAGAGAACTACTGTTACCGGCTTCATTTACAGCATATAACAATCGTAGCCTGTCGACTAGCTCGTTAGTCTTATTCCAGTAGACGTATTCGACTTTGCAATCGCTTAATTTTTTAAAATTTGATGATGGTGATTATAGTCTAATGCCTAAACCTTTGATTCTGGGTAAGTTCGGTTTAATTATATAATCATACTTCCAATGTTTAACAGCTGTTAGTTTACCGTGTGGTCTATAGGATTTCTTATGCGCATTAGTAAGGGCTATTATCTGCATATAATTATTGATATCATCTTGCGATGGTGTAGACTCTAATTCTCTAAACGTGAGTAAGTCAAACAGACTGGGTGTTGCTTCGAAAACGTTGTTTTTAATTATGATGTTTGTATCACGCATAGTCACAGGGGAAGATGCAAATGTCCACGCGTCTTGATCAATTTTATATCTAATACCGAATCTAGTTCTATCTATATTTTTGTTTCCGACAGCGTTAGCTATTAACATACAGTAATGAGTAGGGAGATCCTAAGTTTTATTAGATTCTTCTTCTTCTTCCTCATCTGTATCTGAAGAGGATGATGCTGCTTGTTTTTTAACTTTCAAACAGGGGAATGTAACTAGCAGTAGTAGTAGTAGTAGCAGCAGATGGTTGTGTTTTAATTTTCAATAGGGGAACGTTAACTGATTCGGCAATAGTTTCCAAAAGAGATATAACCTGTTTATGAGTATCACGATAAATACGTTCTGCTTCTGCTCTATCACGACGAAACCTCACCCTTCTCCCTTCTCCCTTCTACCTTCTCCCTTCACCCTTCTCCCTTCTCCCTTCACCCTTCTCCCTTCACCCTTCACCCTTCACCCTTAACCCTTCATGCTTCAACCTTAACCCTTAACCTTAGCCCTTAACCCTTCGGTCAGGAATCGTTAATCTCTCGCACTAACCTTATATTAGAGTATGAACCCTCTAGAGGCCGAATACAGGCGTATATATTCTGTATATTACCTCTTAGTTAACATAGTAGTTTATAAATTAATTAGATATAGTTATATTTACTATCTATTCTTTTAAACTGCTGTTATACTTACCTTGTTTACTTTATAGTCGGGTATGTGGTACCATTATTAGTGTATACGAAATGTATTATTTTAATAGATATTATATATAAGTTATGTATTATGTTTTCAGTAGCGTCGAAACTACTCGTATCAATAAACGTTCTTGTATGAAAGTATGTTGTTTTGTACTTGCTCTGCTCCCTACGTTCTGTCTTAAAAAATGTATTCGCAGGCTCTAACCTAATCTAACCTAAATTATATTCGTATGCTCTAACCTGTGATGTAATAAAAGCAATAAATTTTAAAGACATTTATTATATTATATTTATTATACATTATATCCAGATGTAATAAATTTAAGTCTATCATCTAAATCAAGGTCGTTCTGCAAATCTACAATAGTTTACTTAGTAAACTTATAAACTAATTCATTCAAAAATAAATCATCCTTATATCTACAAGAAGAATTTAACACACTTAATAAAATATTATTGTCTACAAGCGTTGTTCTAACTTTTATAGCTGCGTCCAGGACTTCTTCGCAAAACATTCGTAATTGCGATGCATAGTTTTAATACTATCAATCTTTTTTCCATATAAGGTTTTCATCGTGTATAATCTCCCTAGACTTAGTTGGAAATGTAAAGTTCAAAACTTTGATTATTTTTTGAGCTATTGTACCTATTCTTTTCTCTCCGTTTGTATAATATAAAATATATATTCCGCGTCAGACTGATTAGTATCGTCATATGTACCGATTGTTATATTTCCGTGAATATTTGAGTTTTCACCAATACAGGATAAATTTTTATCTCTAATTTTATATATGGCGTTTTATATAGAGCAGGAGTCTCACGATAATTTATATATATATTCGATTTGTATAATATAAAATATATATTCCGCGTCAGACTGCTTAGTATCGTCATATGTACCGATTGTTATATTTCCGTGAATATTTGAGTTTTCACCAATACACAGGATAAATTTTTATCTCTAATTTTATATATGGCGTTTTATATAGAGCAGGAGTCTCACGATAATTTATACATATATTGTCTTTGAATATTCTAAAACAGATAAATAACCCTGAACCCTTGTTAGGAATTTTAAAATAACGAGATTTTTATTGAATCAGCTAAATAGATAGTGTACTTATAAGTGAATCTCTAAATAACGAATGCGTTAACAGAACTCCTGCATTAATATACATAACGTTTCATCGTGGTTTTTCAAAACACATTTCATTGTAAAAGAATAAGAATAATTTCAATTTTATTTATCACGCGATATACATTATATTATTTTCATATATTAGTATGCAAAGTTGTCGTTTCAATAAAAAGTAAAATATTTATCTGATTTATTTCTCCGGGTTAAGTCTTCAGGGTTCTCATAACTGTAGATATTGCAAGACGTAACTACCCTGTGTTTCAAAAGTTATAAAGACGTATTACAAACATATGTTATAGACTTATATTTCTAAGGTATCGAAAATGGTTACAGATTATTATTAATCATACGAGTTTACTATAGATACGATGAATATCCTACAAGAGTATATAGTATATTATAAAATATCTGCGTATTTCGAAGCTATTGAAAATGTATGATATATTGTAAAACAACGTTTAAATATGGCGACGAATGTCTATATGATGTATAAACAATAAGAACACATATGTAGAAACAGTTTACAAGGTAGTAGATATAACGAAAAGGCTAAAATGAGCATTTAGCAGGCTTGAGTTTCTAACTGCAGATCTATAGGTTAGAAAAATCATAAAAGTATTAGCATTGTACATTGAATAGACTCCCTGCTTCATTTCATAACTTATTTGTTTTAATAAATAGACATTAGTCAAACGATGGATATCCTCATGTCTTTACTCTACCTTCGGTATAATATATAATATATTTATTTATGATATCTAGTTAATAATATATGTTATAGTCTTGATTGAATGTAATCTTTTTTCCTGCAAGATGCTATAAAAGCCGTAATTAATATTTCTTAATATATAGTTTAGTTTAATCTGTGTATGATAGCAATTAGATGATAACCGTTTCTTGTAAAACGCTAGACTTGATATTAATTTCAATATGGCTACTATCTTTTTAATAGCTTACACTAACAACGCGTTTATGTACATATAACCGTATAAGGTTTTCATTAAATCAATTAAACAATCGCATATAAATATTTATAAACACTTTTTACATTATTATTCCAGTACATGTATCAAGCTAGCAATGTTTTAAGAAATCTGCTGCTTAAAATTCCTTTGCTGTAAATTTTAAATAAATTTTTAACTAAACATGTGACTATATTGAAAGTAATTATATTTGCTTTCATAATGATCATGTCGGGTTAATAGCTTCTCGAGAATTAATATAGATGCTTAAATAATTCACTATAGATTTTTTTATACCGTATCATCCTACTACATATAACCATATAAGGTTTTCATTAAATCAATTAAACAATCGTGTATAAATATTCATAATCACTTTTACACTATTATTCCTATACACGTATCAAGCTAGCAAATACGTTTTTAATTTAAACATTAACGATAAATATATGTTTTCATCCAAGTTGAAACTGACTCAGGGTTAATCCGTGTAGAACCTAACGATTGAGAATAATTGTTATCGTAATAAACGTGAAACGCAAGACAATTTTAAAATATCAATATTTAACGTTATAATTCTATAAAACCGAAGTTAGATGTTGACTCTATCAAGTTAATAATAATAGATATTTATAATTGATAAAAATTCATCTTTGTAAAACCGATAATATTGGAAAGGATCATGAATAATCTCAAACCTGCATATACTACACATATTTAAGGAATGTTGTTCTATGAAAAACCGGGTTATTAATTAACGTGTACGTAATTCAAACATTAATAATAATACTGAGGGTTGAAGTAAACTGTTTAATGTATCTATACCAATTATAAATATTTACTGAAATATGTTTTGAATTTACAAAAGCATTACGCAATATTCCTTTTCTCTATAAATAAATAAATTATAGTTGTTTTAAACATAATGGACACCTTTCAAGAAATTTCAAAGGAAGCTAATCGGTTAATAAATGTTTGTCGGTCGTTGAATGAAACAATACATTTGAGAGATGTCTAATTAGGGAAAATCTGCAAGCTGACTAATAAGATAGGATTTTTATATTACATAACGGGTTTCAATATGGAATATAATCATTTATGATATGTAGTTAATTCCTATTACATATAACCGAATAAGGTTTTCATTAAATCAATTAAACAATCGCATATAAATATTTATAAACACTTTTTACATTATTATTTCAGTACACGTATCAAGCTAGCAATGTTTTAAGAAATCTGCTCCTTAAAATTCCTTTGCTGTAAATTTTAAATAAATTTTTAACTAAACATGTTACTATATTGAAAGTAATTGTATTTGCATTGTTTTGAACATAATGGTATGTTATGATAAGAAATATTTGACGGGTATCGGATAAAACAATACATTTTACTCGAGGTTTCATGTTGGCGTAAAGATAATCCTTATAGATCCGGTTCTGAGAACTGAGGTGAAATCAATAATGAGAAATGACAAGTTGCTACGCATTAATTATGTTACACATTTTAAATGTTATGACTAATAGATTTATATTTTAGGAATGTCTGTAGTTGAAATGTTATATGCAAATGAGATATAGAAAATGAAATGCTCGATATGAACAGTCATATGATGTGATCCTGATTGATTCTTTACTATATAATATTACAAAAGTTAGAGTGTACGACATGTAGTTAAACCTAAAACGGGAAAAATAGCGGTTAAATGCGGGCCTTGTTAGTCGTATTCTATTTAGAGTGTTTTCAGGAATTTATTTGAATTTATTATCAATATAAATGTTAATTAATTATTATTGGGATGAGATATGCATATGATACCGTGAATTAATTTAATTAGCAAAAATGATATGTACAAATGAAGGATGAGTTATGTAAACAATCATAATATGTAGAGTTGATCCGTATACGTGGTAATATCGCATGCTGGACCGTGCTAATCCGACAGGTGATTGACAGTAACCTTTCGATGAAATCACGTTTAACGATGTCTGGGGCATCCTTGAAAGCATACATCATTTAAGAAGGATCTTAGTATGAGAAATGACATATGCAAATGATACCGTGAATTAAATTAATTTAATTAATTACATCAATATAAAATCGTTATGATCCCCCGGATGACTGCATCAATCATAATGTGATATGTAGAGTTGACCTGTATTCGTGGTATACGCTGGTCCGCGTATGTTAATCAAAAGTAATATGTTAATAATAAAGAAAGGGAATGAAAATGATTCATAAACATAGAAGCAGGGTGAGTATTAAGATATATTTACCCCTGACCTGATTTATAGCATTTAATTCAAACCCTCTTTCATATTTTTCTCTTGTACGCCCCTGTATGAGAATGGTAGCTGTATATTAGCCATATGTTAGCGTGTATATATGGTTGCCTACCCGAGGTGTGGAGATGTGGGTCCAGAACCGGCCATCTCCCTCTACAGACTAAATTCAATCCAAGATTTTTTACTTTGGATATGGTTTTTAGAGGTTTCATGTTGTTTTAAAATCTCAGCGAGGTACTTTAAAACTATCAGTAGAAAGAGAACTTAAAATAGAACCAAAAAGTTTGCAGCAAAAGCAATAAACACAGTTTTTTGCAATCGAATAGACTAACCAGTTACGCATGACTTTTTCACCATTTTTCATATTTCTCAAATAATAAACTGCGCTAAATCTTCGACCGGTATCATTATACGGAAAACTGTATTCTTTTAATGGTTGAGGTGCTCCTTCTTTTACCAAAAAACCAATTTCGGCCTCTGATAAGCTAGTTGGCCAGGAACCCGGATCTGAATTTATTATCGTAGCAAATGTCTCTTCTTTGGATTTCCCTGGAGTAGGTTCAGTGGACGTCTCTGGAGTAGGATCTTTGGATGTCCCTGGAGTAGGCTCCACTTGAGCAATATCGGAAGCTTGATTGGTAATGGATTCATAATTAAGATTTGAATCAGCTTCTAATATCATCATCGTTCCTTTTCGTGCCTTGTAGGTAACTTAACAGACTTCAAGTCTGTTTTTGAATTTGAACTTGCTTTTCGACTCTTTTTCTTTTGTACTGAGCACCCGATAATCTTTTACGTCCATTAGACATTCTAAAAACAATTAAGAAACTGTTTCAATAAAAAATAATTGTGTTTTTTTAAACGAAACAGAGGCGTTTTCGAATATTTTTCGAATGTTTCAAGGCGAGATCTTGTTGGCTTTGTTTAGGGTAAATTGTTAAAAAAAACACTTTCTATTCTATTGCTGACGTTTCAGTTTTAATCAAACCTTATTCAGAGATTCAAGGCTTGATTAAAACTGAAACGTCAGCCATGGCTATGGAATAGAAAGTGTTTTTTTTTAACAATTTACCCTAAACAAAGCCAACAAAATCTCGCCTTGAAATAAGTAAATAAGGGTACGAAAAAACAAAAGATTTTTCGAATGTTTTTGGAAAGATGCTTCCCTACGAGGGTTAATTTTTACCCCTGACATTTATTTATAGCGAACATGAGTTGAGCGGTACCTTGTCTGTTCTTACTTACCTTTATGCACAGATGCATTATAATTAGACTATTATTGCTAGATTTATCGGAACATAACTGTCTCTTTATGCCCCAAGGGCCTCTTTATGATCCGACGGGCAATAATGAAACTTCAATTAAATGTCAGAGCTGTATTTGTAGAACTTGATTGGTTCTTAATATAATTTGTAAACTTATCACCAATGAAAATAAGCTGAAATTAAGTATTTTAGATAGTAACTATAGTAACGTACTTCGTATATAAGCACATAAGTATACGTACAGCGGCTTGATGTAACCTACGTACTCATTTAATTATGTTTTTTACACAATAATAGATTTGAGATAAAAACAATCTGTGCATAAAATAGTGTATGCATTTGGGCATAACTTGCTTTTATGGCCCTACAGCCTTTTCCTAGCCCTCGGCTGACGCCTCGGGCTAGAAATAACGCTTCTGGCCATAAAAGCTTCTTTATGCTCTTAATACATAAATAACTATTACTTACCTTTTGATTCTTCTTATGTATTACATATAGGTATATGTATTACCAGTTTTGTTAATCGTTTAATTAGATTTAGAATATTTGCTGTCAAAGTTACCATAAGCCGAAAAAATATTTTTCTGAACAACTACTTTTTGCTTGGACCCATCGATTTTATTTAAAAAAAGGCACTTTTGCTTATTTCTGTTAGATAACATGCTCAAAGAAATAATTTTTATTTCGCTCATATTATTTTCGAAAAAATACGTCGTTGTAAGTAGAATTATAAACCTTTCAAAATGAGGTGCCACTTGACTCACTTTCTTTATCCAAATAATAGTGGTAGAAATTACCCTTCATATGGGTTGATAAATATAAATATAAACAAAATAAAAAGAAAAGTGACTTCCTTCAAAACAAAATCGACGTGTCCGAGCAAAAAGTCAAAATTTAAAGATAACATGCTTAAAAAAATAATTTTTAAATGGCTCATGGCAAATTTAAAATTAAATATACAGTGCGCGCAAAAAGTAAGGAACAAATTCGATAAAAGGGAAAGTATTGATTTTTGGAAAAATTCCAAAAACACGTCAATTTTGTTTTTAAAGTCCGCATTTTTTGACATAATATTCGAATATACAGGGTGATGCGTTTAAGAGTGGTGACGTCATCGGCATTTTTCTAAATAGCAACCCTTATTTTTTATTCCATATTCTGACACTTCATTTAATTACCAACATGGTAATGTAATAAGTTTGTTACATCACATACAAAATTTTTGAAAAAAATAATTACGAAGACAGGAAAGTGCTATAGTCACCACATTTAAACGCATCACGCTGTATATCCGATATGTCAAAAAGTGCGGACTTTAAAAACAAAATTGACATGTTTTCGGAATTTTTCCAAAACTCAATACTTTTCGTTTCGCTTTGCATTTAAGTGTGGTGACTATAGCACTTTCCCGTCTTCATAATTATTTTTTTCAAAAATTTCCTTGTGTAAGGCGACAAACTTATTACATTACCATTTTGGCAATTGGATGAAGTGTCAGAATATGGAATAAAAAATAAGGGTTGCTATTTAAAAAAAATGCCGATGACGTCACCACTCTTAAACGCATCACCCTGTATATTCGAATATTATGTCAAAAAATGCGGACTTTAAAAACAAAATTGACGTGTTTTTGGAATTTTTCCAAAAATCAATACTTTCCCTTTTATCGAATTTGTTCCTTACTTTTTGCGCGCACTGTATATCAAAAACTATTCAAACGATTTATAAAAAAATCGACCGTAGTAAGAAGAATTAAGAGCCTTTAAAAACAAGGTGCCACTCGGCCCATATTCCCTATCTAAATAAGAGGGGTAAAAATTACCCCTCATAGGGGGTGTATCCTACTGCATGAAACACCAAAGTGCCCAAACAATAACGGATTTGAGCGTTTTTCCAAAAGCATCCTGTAGAAGCTATAAAAATATTTGTTTAGAAAAGCTGCCTATTTTTTAATTATTACCTACTCACCTTACTTTTACAACACACTTTATGACACAATTTTCAAAAACTCACGGCAAATAATAATTGTATGTAACGCACTCTACTTCACTAGTAACCAACCTGTAAGGCAATTATTGCATAAATAAAACAATCGAACTGCCTCTTTTCCTTTTATAATAGTAGCGTAAAAATCGTGTCACAGCTTTTTATGACTGGTTTTTCGCGACCCCATACGCATACATGTTCCGATAAATTAAAACACACGGTAAAAAATTCTTTTACAGCACTTTGTATGTATGTCCATTTATTTAAATTATAATAAAAAGGGTCATTTTTTATTTTATACATTTTTAAGCCATTTTTAAGCGGGAGTTTATTATGCTTGTGAGCGGTTTCCTTGAAATATTTTGATATTTTATCTATATTGCTCTGTATTTTTGGTTCGGTTTTGGATTTGGCTTTAATACACGAAAACTCGTCTCATTTTTCAAAACGTGTTTTTATTTAAATAATATTCTCGCAAGGCGAGAATGGAGCTAGTTGAATGTGGTGGCGGGGGAATATCAATTTATTTGGAAGTCAGAAAAAATATAATATAAGTTTATTTAGAAAAAAATAAGAAAAAATACAATATAAATGTAACATCCTTTTTTTTTCTGAACACGCCACTGCCAATGTTTTGATTGGATCCCGATTTTTCGGGCCCTGGTTCGCCGTATTGACGATTTTATAAGCTAGTCATTCGACTAGCTAAAACTACTTCTTATGTTGTTCTTATGCTTGAGGATTTTTGAAGTGAGTGGGTATCTATACTTAAAAGTTCGTAAAACATATTAAAAGCAAATTTTATTAAAATTCCACCTTTTAATTTTTCATAAGTATTCAAATGAATCTTGGTTTAATCATTTTCTTCATAACCTAGTTAATTTTACAGCCCATTTGCCGCCTCCTAAGGTTGCCGCCCAGGCAGGGGCCCGGCTTGCCCACCCCTAGCGCCGGCCCTGCTCCACTCTAATTCGAAATACTTTGATTTGAAGGAATTATTGCTTAATAATGACATAAACGTTACCCACTAGGTTATTGCTAAGTTTTGAACTTAGTGCGAAATTTCATGTGTGGCTGCTGTCATAGCTTTCTTCCTTAATAAGTGTCCATTTATCATACTTTTTTGTTTGTTTCTTTTTTATTAATTAATTACTTTTTAATCTTTTTTACAATAGTACTAATTACAGTACATTAAATTATCAATTGATTAATATTCATTAATTAACAAATATAAAATAAATATAAAATAAAATGCTATAAAAGAAGAAGAAAATAAAATATAAAATGTTGTGCAGCGGGATATTGGAATTGTATAACGAGAGGAAATTAATGGGAAAGAGATGCATGATTCTCATTACTCAATGTGGACGTGTAATTTTTTCTAAATAAATTCACCCACATTACAGAAGCTTATTTCGAGGTTAGGTTCAAATCGATAAATGATCGTGCATACTATAGACCCTTGAATACTACTTTAAGAAAATCTAATTCACTACATATGTGAAGTTGAGCTGCTAATATAAGCATTTAATATTTTAAAATAAATATATAAACATTTAATAGGTAGTTTTATATTAAATTTAAAGTTTGTTTGATAACTTAAAAATTAACAAATAATAAACGAGTTATTAATTAATTCGTATTAACTTTAATATATTTAAAAAATATGATTATTAAACTGTCGAGTAGTGGGCAAATACTTGAAATTAAAAAATTATATTAATACACATTATGTTAAATCGTAGTAAAAACAACTTTTTATGGGCATCAACATCGAGATAACATCAACATTTAAAAAAAAATACCATTATAAAATAAACTATTTAAAAATAAAAATTAACATAAATTAAATTTACTGATTTACTGATGAATAAAATGTACATGAATGTATACGTACATTTCTTTGTAATTAATTACTTAATAGAACAAAACTTCTCTAATAATACAAGGCAAGTGTGCTTATGCATTTATCAGTTTATTTTTATTTTCAGGGAAGACCCCGACCCCCCAGGCAGTCGCACCAACAATTTCCACGACCGTTGGAAGTCGACAGAGATTCCATAGGTGCAAATTCCACAACCTCATTACTCACAAATTCCACAGCGGAATTAGATAGTATAGATATTAATGATGAGCTTCAACGATCTCGGGGGAAGCAAATTACAAGGAGAAGAGGGGCAATTAAACATCAAAGGTAGTAATAACCAAACTGGTGTATTTTAGTTTTTATATTAAAATCACCAAAAGAAAATAGAATCTTCTTAAAGTTATGAGAGAGAGAGAGAGAGAGAGAGAGAGAGAGAGAGAGAGAGAGAGAGAGAGAGAGAGAGAGAGAGAGAGAGAGAGAGAGAGAGAGAGAGAGAGAGAGAGAGAGAGAGAGAGATGATAACAGGGCGAGCTATTCTAGAACTATTTTAATTGGGTTGATTATGTTGTTTTAAAAGACTGAATTGGGTTGAAACACTTCACACATTTCTTACAGTTTTTCATAAAATTGGGTTAACATCTTCCTTAGCTTTTTCTTAAGTACTTTTATATCAAAGAGGAATTTTTTTATATTATAGAATGTTTAGGACGAAGAAAAATATAACCTGGTATAAAAATACATTTTTTATGAATATAGGTTTCGAAATATCTTTAAAGTATTTTATAATATGATAAATTCGAAACGAATAAAGTGAAAAAGGTGCCATATTTGTTTAACCAAAAATGATATATATTACATAAGTGAAAGTGTCTAATAAATCGACTTTTTAAAATTAGGGATTAAGTTAAAAAGAGTTTTTTAATCTTTAAGTATGTAGCAACGAGATGAAAATTACTATTCGAGGTTAATTTAAGACGTGGTGTGATGAAACTGTTAGCGGTTGTTCTCAATTCGTTTATATAAATATTTTGATATTAAAAATGTGTTTGTTTATTTTTTGGACATGGCACTTTGGAATCCTCTTATTTTATAATATGTTAATATTAACCTAATGTTAGCAAAATAAATATACAAAATTATTAATATTCGAAATCCCGTTTTAGAGAAATCTTAGAAAAAATCCAGTGATTATCCATTTTTAAATCCAGATGTAATAATGCATCTTTATCGTGTGCGTTGTACTTTAATCGGTGTAAAAATCAACTGTTATAACCTTATAACTTATAACAAAATCTCTCTCAATCCAGTTTACTGGTTTCTGTGACTGGAAGCAAAACCTGCCATAACAATTCACTTGTGAAATGCAGATATAGAAAGACTTAAACATAAAATACATGTACCAAAAAATTTGATTTAAAAAAAATTTAAGAATTCAGACAAACAAAACAGGTACATACTAACTTAAGTTATTAAACCTTACATTAATAAATTTAAATGCAATAAAGTAATAGAGTAAGTAATCGGAATTCGGAAGTAATCACTTCCGAGGTGTTATGTAATTATTCAATTTAATATATTTCTGTATTTCTAAAGGTACTGTTGCAATAAAAGATATTAGTTTATTGTTAAGAAGAGACTAGGATAAAATAGAGATAGTAAGAAAACAAGTTTCCTTTGAAAAGAGATAGTGATATGTTAATATAGATCTACCGGAGGCCGTGGTTCTTATACTTAGGGTGGTGAAAATTAATTGCGATTGTGAATGACAATTGATAATTGTGAAAATCAATTATAAATTAAATAAACAGTAATGATCGCAATATAATCGTAGCATAGCTTATAATCTTACTAAATCCTAATTCTTGGTTTAAGAATTTACTAAAAATCTCCTATACCGAATTTTACATAACAAAATGTCTCGAAATAAAAAGCATAGCTCATTTAACGAATTTGAGCAAGTGATTTGTAATCAATAAGTAAGTAAAAGAAAATACATGACTTGTTAGAAATCTAACAGTAAATTACTTAAGATCGATATAAGGCAAAGAATCGAGGTAGGAATAAAGAATCTTATATAAATATACGGAATAACCTTAAAGATTGGGAAGCAACAAACTCAATAAGAAATGTAAAGTATCAGTTGATACTAGCATCTAAATGACAAACTATGCCATTTTAAATTTAAAAGAAATTTAATTTTGCAGATCATATGTCATTTTTCATATCCTGCAATCCTAGCAATAAATTAACAGATCAAATTATGTTAAGAAATTAGCTTATTAGCTAATTCAAACTTCATCATAATTATGGTACCTAATTATACAATAGATATTTAGCCGATTTAGCTTTATCTAAATTGAGGTGATATAATGATAAAATATAAAATATAGAAATTTTTGCCTCACAATGACAGCGTCATAAAATATCTGTGGTGAAATCTAATAAAATAAAATAATACACCCCAATATTTTTTTCTTTTTCCCAATTGGCTAACTCAGGTTTCATTCGATAGAGCATGAAATGAATGAAATAATAAAATCTTATTGATTCTTATACCTGGAAGAAAAGAACTTACTAGCAAGACACTTGGACTTCCGCAACTGGACAAGAGCAAGCTAAACTCTATATGTGAAAAGAAAAAGAAATGGATGCTTGTATACACATCAAATAAACACATAGATAAATTGAAAACACAGTCTTTATTTTTATGAATGAGAGTAAAAGAAAATCTAATTAAAAAAAATAAAAGAAAAATTATTCAGAACAGAATAGTAAAATAAAATAGGAAATTCTTTCCTGAGCTTGCTCAAATGTGTTACTTAGTCGTTATTAACCTGACATAGAGCTATAACAGTTCTCCATTTGAGCAAACTGACATCAATCAATGTACTCAAATAAAGATATTTACAAATGTTAAGATAAATTTAATTTATGAAATTAAATTTTAATAAAGAACTTTAAATTGTTTTATTCGTAAGAATTTTATTATTTAAAACCTTTAAAGTGAGAAAAATGAATTCTGAGATTATTCAGATTGTCTTTATAATTTTGTTATTGAAAAATTAAATCAAAACCTTTTATTTTGACCAACCTTGTATATAAAGTACGTCAAGATCCACTTCAATATTATTTTAAAATTGGTACAACTGCATTCAAACTGTCAGATGATTTTATAGAATGAAAATCCATCGATTGTTAACAACATAATGGAAATAAATCTTTTTGAATTTATTTTAAAAAATAACTCGTTCACAATTCCATATAATTGTCGATTAACGAATAAATATTCTTTTAATTTTAAAATATCCAGGTAAACTATTATTAAACTTTGTTAAAATTTCCCTTTGTTGGCATAAACATATGGTTGTCACATAACCTCACTTAATTTAGAGACTTTTGATCTCGAGTCGAGCGTGAGTTCTCTCAAAGCATTTTATCGACTGTATTTGTTAATCTTTGCTGGGCTTTATATATGATTTGGCGAAACAAATGAAGATTATGTCAATTTTTCGAAACATCCGCCTCTCGAATGTTTTTCATGACGTCACAAGACCGACACAGCTGATAAAAATTAACACTAATCTTAATTCTAAAAAGATAGGATTGTAGCTGGCAAAATAACAATTAAAACAACATAAGACACCTATATGCTACAGTTTACCATAACTGAGAAAATTAACAAAAACGATTGACGATGAACAAATCTCATTAGGACTTAATTATACACACAACTCATTAAATCCAGCTTTATCTTTTACAAAATGAATACATAACTACACTATGTAACTGATACATATAAAATTTACACAAGGACATCTTTACAATAGAAGAAAAACATACATAAAAATTCCTCTCTACGATAGATAGACCCAATGATGCTTATATAAAACCATCTTCAATATCAACTTAAATGAAGTTAAATTATAGTCACCTTGTCCAGCATACAGTCCTCCAAGTGTTTGCATTCAAACAATGGTGAAAAATGTTATATAAGAATCAATATTTGGAAAAATCGAAGCATATCAGCAAAGCCGAAACCTTCATTAGAATAAATGCTCTTTATTATTATACAAGAAATTGTAAGTTTATTTAAGTAGATTAGTCATTACAAAATTGACCTAATTTACATATTTTTAGTTAAATATTACCCCGAGACTGAGTCAGTCTCATGGGAAAACAAAAAAAATCTTCCTACGTTATGGATCGTTGAACTTAAATTTAATCAGGAAAATTAAATCTTCCAGACAAATGGAAAAACCATCCTAATATGTGACTTGGGTTGCATAAAACATGTATTATTATGAAACAATCTAAATGATTGATATCCTTTTTATAAATCACACTTTTTATATATAAAAATTGAAGTTACGTCTTCATAACATTTATCCTGCTTGATTTCCGTTTTAGAAATTGTTAAATCTATCTGTGACCTAACATGTAGCCTTTAGATTAAATAAACCTATCATCCTAGCATGTCTATCCTTTATTTTATTTTATGCATGAAATAATTATTTTTATGTTTACGATCATATCGTCCAATAAATTTTCATTGAGATGAATTCAAGACATCTCAATATAGTAAGTAATAGAAAAATGTTCTGTATATTTGTCAATTATATAATATAAGTACTTAAGATATTATAGGCCCTGTGGAAGATGTAAACCCACATCGAAACGTAGGCATTTGTAGAAACTAATGCTGATTAATAAATTGACCACAAACCCATTAATAAATCTCATTTATCAGTTTAAAATGAATACACAAGGACTACTGAACAGCAATTATCTATTATTTGGCATAGCAACATTCTTTGTGACCAGACATGTATGATTATATAAAGGACATATATAAAATAATAAACATCTGTAAACGTCTTCTGTAGGACGTTACTTTTTACTCAGCTACAGTGGCACATACCTGGGTACCTAGACAAGCAATAATGGGAAATAACCACAGAACAATAAATATATCACATTTAAAATACAATAAATCAAACATGTATGTATATAAAAATAATATTAAGGGATTCTCTACATGGTTCAAATATGATCCGATGGATGATCTCTCTCTCAACCGATAGGTTAACACTAAGGAGACCTCTACAAGTCTACATGATTAAAATATGATCCGATGGATGATCTCTATATCTCTCAGATTTAGTAATTATGTATTTACCTGTGGAAAACTACCACTGTTCCGGACCAGTGGGACTCTCGACCAGGGTCACAAAGTATATTGTCAACAGTAGGTTTTAAAATCAACTAATAATCATTATGCCTTGCCTGTGAGACACATGAAAACAAGTAAATTGCATTTAAGTACGTATAACAGACAGTGCACTTTTAAAGAAAGTAGAAAACCTATTTCTGGTTTTGTGAAAAGAAGTTATCTGGCCTATTTTGGGGTTCACTTGGGAGACCAGGATAAATCTTGGGCTCCACATTTCGAATGTAAAACATGTGTTGAACATTTGCGTCAGTGGACAATTGGAAAGAGAAAATGCCTAAAGTTTGGAGTATCAATGGTTTGGAGAGAACCAAGAAACCATCACGATGACTGCTATTTTTGTGTCGTAAATATCAAAGGAATCAATCGGAACAATAGACAGAAATGGACATATCCTGATCTAGATTCAGCAAAGAGGCCTGTACTGCATAGTGAAGAAATATCCATTCCATCATTCAGCAGTCTGCCTACGCTCCCGGAAGATGATGCAGAACTACCCACGTTTGATGAAATGCAATGTATGGAATCAGAAAACGACAGTGATTTTGAAGCAGATTTAGCAAGTCCCCAACGTTTCCATCAACAAGAACTGAACGATCTCGCTAGAGACCTGAATCTTTCAAAGGAATCTTCTGAATTACTCGCTTCCAGATTAAATGAGAAGAATCTACTTCAGGCAGGTACCAATATTACATTTTATTGTAAGAGAGATAAAGATCTGCTGCCCTTTTACTCTGAGGAAAATAACCTGGTATTCTGTAACGATATGAGGACTCTTACAAAAAATGGGTTTGTCGGAATACACACCAGACGAATGGCGCCTTTTTATAGACAGTTTAAGACGTAGTTTGAAATGTGTGCTTTTACACAATGGTAATAAATATGGCTCAATACCCATTGGTCATTCTACCAGCATGAAGGAGGAATATGAGGCAATATTACTAGTTCTGAAAAAAATTAAGTATGAAGAACATCAGTGGGTGATTTGTGTCGACCTACTAATTGTGAACTTCCTGCTTGGGCAGCAAAGTGGATATACAAAATATCCGTGTTTTTTATGTCTTTGGGACAGTAGAGCTAAGGATCAGCACTGGGTTAACAGAAATTGGCCTTTAAGAAATGTTATGATTCAAGGAAAGCAAAACGTAATCAACGAACCTTTGGTTGCGAGTATACAGTATCTCAAAAACTAGAGCTGATAGACCAAATTTGAGGACAGTTTTGGATTCTGTACCCAAACCTTACATAGAAACAGTTACAAAAACCCTTGCACCAAAATGTGTGTTGGGCTGTGATAATCATTGTTTTCTACTAATATTTCTACTTCAAAACAAACAAAATTACAATTTACAATGACATGTCAAAACAACACTTTGTAGATTTAATTATAATTAGATTTTGACTTATCTATAGTTTTCAAAATCAAGATTTAGGTATCAGATTAATTAATGAATCAACATAACTTATTCAACATCAAAAGGGAACAAATAAATGTAAGCTTACATGATGGAAAATACTGTTACAGACAAAGATCAAAATAGCGTTTACTGTCTCGAACCTTGCTTTATTAATCTTAGGCAGATACGATTGATAAACAAACACGTTGCTAAAGATAAATACAGAAAATAATCTATATACGTATTTAAAACACAAGGCTCATTTTTGTTCCAGTTTGTTTGAGAGTTCTACTGGGCCGATTTACGTGATTCTGTTATTATATTGAAGTTTTCGCTGTTTACATTAGTATCTGTATTTACTTAAATATTATATTTTTAAATAAATAAATCTAAAACATTTATTTGGATACGTACGAGAACGATGATCCATTGGCAGCGCTCTCTCACTTCCTGGCGTCGTTAACTTTTGGAACTATTCACGATTATAAAAATTTGCTGTAACAAACCCGCATCATCGTGAGATACACCGGCCATATTGAACTTTATTGTATAGGTCAATTTTTATTTACTAATCTGTATATCTATTTAAAACATGGCTACGTTTTGTTTCTCTTCGTTTACGAGTTCTACACGGCCGATTTGCTTTATTTTTTTAAATTAACCTTTCAATTCTTTTTTGACTTTGAGTTCTGTAGATTAGTCAACACTACTTTTTATTTTAATTTAATTTTTACATTTTTAAAATCGTTCTTTTTTGTAGTCTGTGGAGTTTTAGTATTGCGATTTTTTAATTATTTATATTTTTGATTATAATTATTTGTAAATTTACAATCTACTCTACAAGGAATATTAAGTAAATATGATAACACAAGTAGGAGTTGTTAGGAGAAACCTAACTACTTTCATTAAGGTGCTTGGAGTTCGTGAGGGCAGATTCTATTTCGGGTGGATGGGTGATGGACAACTGATGAATAAAGTCGTTGTTGTGATCCTGGAGTCTACTGTAGTATCGTTGGAAAAATCGTCGTGGAAAACAATTTTAATTTAAAAACATTATTTGTAATCGTTGCAGAAGGCATATCCACTTACAGCGCTTGCTTCGTCATGCTTTGGAATTGAACATCCTCTTACTATACTGCTGTTTACTATACTACCAACAATTTCCAGACGAGTTTTATAGTACGAGCAGCATATTCACGAAATTCGTTATATCTGCTTGTCTCTGGCTGTCAGTTTTTTTGAAATTTTTTAACTGCAAATTGGGATATTTGATGAAAAAGTAATAGAATAAGAATGTGTAAGATCTATTATTTTAACTCTTAAGGAACATGGAGAAAATGACGAGAAAGTCTAGAAATCTGCATATGATATTTGAATATAGAATCTTATGATAAGAATAGGTGGTTAAGTCGGGGGAGCAGTCCGAGGGGAAGTTAACTGAAAGGGGTAAGTCAGAGAGGGAGATAAATTGTGGGGAAGGTAAGCCGGAAGAAGGAGGTAAGTCTGAGGTTAGTTTGGGCGGTAAGACGGAGAAGGGAGTAAGACGGGGGTAACTAAGGGAGGAACGAAGGGTAAGTCGGAGTTGGTGTGGGGGGGGGGTAATCCGGGAGTGTTTGTTAAGTAATGCGTTTAAAAGTTTGTCTAAGAATGGTAGGCTTAGTATTTTCTACAGTTTTTGTTCAATTGCGTTTAGAATCATTCAAAGTTTAGAAATCTGGTATATTAAACATATGATATATGAATTCAATATGAGTTTTATGGTAAGAATAGGTGGGCAAGTCGGGGGAGGAGTCGAAGGGAGTAAGTCAGATAGGGAGTTAAGTAGGGCTGAACTTAAGCAAGCCAAGAGAGGGGAACTAATGATGTGGAAAAGATAAGTTGAAGGGTAAGCTAGAAAAAAGAGTAAGATGGTGGTAACTAAGGGAGGAAGGGAGGCTAAGTCGGGGGTGTTTGTTAAATAACGCGTTTAAAAGTTCGCCTGAGAATGGTAAGCTTAGTATTTTTAACTGTTTTTGTTCGATTGCGTTTATTTAATAAATATTAATATTAAATAATCACTTTTTCTTGGAAACCCGAAGGTTTGTAACCACACAACTAACGTTGTCTACAAGGAAATCCTTCAATAAATTATACACATAATATGAAACTATTTTCTAAAGTTATGAAGTTTTGAAACAGGAGATACAAACCTTGAAGCAGGTTTTAACTTTAAGATAAGAGAATTTGCTGCATTTTCAATATAGTTATTCTAGTCATCGAAGACTAATTCACTGTTTCCATTTAGAAAAAAATTACAATTTCTTTTGATTATGGCAAACGATATCAGTGGTATAGATTATATTGTATACAGTGCTATTAAATTAAAATCATTGCATTTACTGTAGATGTTTATGCAATCAGCACTACATAAAAGTTCATAATACGCTAGCCGTTTAACGTCTTTAATTTTATTTGGAAATAGCCTAACACTAATTGAGTTGATTAAAAAATACAAACGTAAATAAAAATGACATTTATGTCTATTCATAGTAAAATGCACGTACTTACAAACAACCAACTAACTTAACCTAATGCTTTTACTTGGTTGCAAGCAAACACCGTCGGTTCTTCGAGCCTTTAAAAATTAAATTCACTTATTAATATTATAATAATGTGGGTACGAACCTTGAAATTATATTCATAGCAAAAGAAAGCTGCTTTTATGCCAGGTTTTTTCTTCGCTTAAACTAACAATTTGGACAGCGTAGTGGCGCTAGCTATCACGACCACTCCGTAGGATATAAACCCCAAACGAGCTCGTTATATTATATATGGATTTTCAAATGAAATATAGAGTATAAAGCATTTTAATTTAATAGCACTGTATATTCGAGGTATACCTTTAGACTATGGTTAGGTATTCAGTGGTGTAGGAAGGATGTTTTCATGGAGAGGGAGTTATTAAAGTAAAGATAATATACGTACTGTTAGTTGTTTTGTACTATACAATATTACACTCGAACCATGGAAAAAATTATCTTATCGGGCTTCTTTCAGCTATAACTTATAAGATGCAATATTTCAACTCTTACTTGCCTGCTCATATGAAGAAAGCCAAATCTACGGATTAACTATAAGATATATCAAGATTTATTTACAAATCCTTATGTAATTAGACAAGCAATCCATTTAAAGCTATTAGAAGTAATATTAATATTATTTTCTTGTCAACAGGGTGCACGAGGTGAAGGGCCACAAATTCCTAGCAAAATTCTTTAGACAACCTACGTTTTGTGCATTCTGTAAAGATTTCCTATGGGGATTTTGTAAGCAAGGATATCAGTGTCAGTGTAAGTACGCATAATATTCTTAAATTTAATTAATTTAAATTTGTAAAGGCTTTTCTTTTAGGTTGTCAGACTGCTGTGCACAAAAAGTGTCACGATAAATTATTAGGAAAATGTCCAGGATCTGGTAGAGAATCTGAAAGTACAATTGTAAGTATACCGTAAATACAGCGATCATTAAGTTGAAAACAGCTAAGAGTATGAAGTGTGATATTTAAAGCTACAATAATAATAATACTTAAGGCCTAGAGTCACTGCATCTAGTTACCTAGGACGCGCTGGTCGATCAGAGTACCGCAAACCGCCGCCATATTAGGGCAAACGAAGCACGAAATTGTTCATTATTTGTTCTGTATTGAATTTAATCAAATCCATGTTTACTTGAAAAGGTTTTTTTCCCCTGTTTTTTATCCTGAAAGCTCAAACCTCTAATATGTCAAACACGTAAAAAGTGGTTTTAATTGGAGATAAGATAAGAGTGCAAATTTCACCTTGCTAAGAATTCAGTGACGTACGCTAGAACGAATAGATTTTCATTGCTTCATTCTCATTTATTTTTAATTAAAAAGAGGTTTGTTCCGCTAATGAATCTTTCTAGCTCATTTATTGTTTATTTTATCATTTAGATTACAGCGTGGCCTTCGAGTAATTCTAGATGCATTTTACATTTTCGCCCACGTGTTTGTGATGACTCATTTCTTGTCACTTTGGTTGAACTATAGATTAACAACGTGCACAGGCACGCCCGTAATTTGAGGACAAAATATGTAGCTATATCATAAATCATAGTTTAGCACATTCCAGGATTCCACAAAACGAAAGACGCTCAGCAATCTGTGACAGATGCACAGACGCGTGTACCAATGCAATGATAATATATTAGACAAGGTGATTCATTAGCCTGGCATTAGTTGACAATGAAAACTAGATTTAATTTCATGAAGAAATGTTCATATGAATGTAGGTTTTATCTTTCTTTGTTAAAAAGTTATAGGTCTTTTAAAATAATTATCTCTTTGAACACTAATCATATTTTAAGAAAATCAAAAACATTTATTGTAATAAACAGAAAGCAACATCTAGACTACAGTAACTGTTTAAAAACTAGTCCGTTCTCCTGAATACACAACTGTCAACGATGAACTAAACGCTCTTGCAAGCGAAATAAATTCATATTATTTCTAATATGAGTTGCAGCATCTCGAATAATTGATGAAGATCATTTATTTCCACGGCATAAACAAGCCATTTGGTTACTTGTCTTCCTCGATGAAACGGAGCCCCGTCATGCTGATACCACATATCTTGCATCAGGTGGAGTGGAACGTTTTCCAGAAGATTGGTGCTCAAAAAGTTATGGTGTCTCTCTCTGTATTTACAGCTCCATCAAATACATTTAAAAATAGTGTGCTGTTAAATAAACCATACCAAACATTTACACTAAATCTTTGCTGGAAACTACGCCTTCTGGTCGCATGTAGATTGTCCAAAGACCAAAGATGCTCATTGTGGAAATTATAATTACCGTCTCTTGAGAAATTGGATTCATCTTGCCACAGAATTTTTGAAATAAAGTTGCCATCTCGGGCGTGTTGCACAATTACGTTTCCATTACAAAAATCATACATAATAATGGATGATTCATTGCTAAGTAAAATTGCACAAGTACAAATCTTTACAAATCGTGAGAGAAGGTTTAGACCTAAACAAACTATTTTTGGCAGGTGATTATTCTTTACTAAATTTTGTTATGCTAAATCTTAAAAGCCCCATAACTATAACAAAGAAAGATAGAACCTACATTCATATGACCCTTTTTTCATGAAATTACATCTAGTTTTCATTTCCAACGCTTGTACAGATCTAGCTAATCAATCACCCTGTATATTAGGAGTGCATCACCTCTACAAGATAATACAGTAGCTGGCCCTAGATTGATGAAAATACTTAACGCTTGAAAGGAGCTCCGGCTCTTC
Source organism: Agrypnus murinus (assembly GCA_929113105.1). Lineage (NCBI taxonomy): Eukaryota > Metazoa > Arthropoda > Insecta > Coleoptera > Elateridae > Agrypnus > Agrypnus murinus. Next base: position 34,898,340 of record OV816030.1, read on the forward strand.
TTGAGGCAGACATTTTGGTACGCCTAGTCTCCTTAAATCAACAATTACCAGAGATATATTTTCATAAATACAAAAATACGCTGATATGTCTCATATATTTTGAGAACGACATCTCGTTGTTCAACTCTAAGATACGTTTTTCGACAATTGAAGCTTTATGGCTGGCATAACTTAAAAACGAGTATTCAATAGCAGTGTTGAGTATTGAGAGCACGTATTTCTCAAACAGGAAAATCTCAAACCTCTGCATATGAGCTGCCTCATTTTTTGATCATGAAGTGACATATCGTCAAGTTATTTAATTGTGCAAAATTGAACCACAGTAATCTGTCACAGTATGAAATGTGTCAACTTGAGAAATCCACCGAAACTAATGATGTAAACTAGGTCGAGGCTTTTATTTTACTTTGTGATCCAAACCTAAGATACGATTTAATTACGATGTTGCTGGGTATCAAAGTATCAAAGGCGGCCACTATGGAATTGGAACAGAGTCCATCATATGCGGCCTCTCGGTTCGTCACTTGACATTAACTGTCACTTGAACTAAAACGACTCAAAGAATGGTATCTGTTGGAACCCAATCTTCCTTTGTTGATTCGCCCCACACAAGCAAACATCGGTCTACTTCGTTTCTTCTCCTCCTTGTACGTAGTATGTCCAAAGTTAGTCCAGTGCGTCAACTGCATATACCTAACGCCAGATGCATAAGTAAATGGACAAGATTCAAACTTGAACAATAAAGACCAAAATAGATTAAAATTTATTTTATTAAAACATAAAGCAACTACACCTAAAACTACCACGAAATCTTAATTTAGGATTTCATGTGGTCCCCCATCTTCCATTTTTCTTAATTTTTCTTGGAATGTTTTGACCACCTCCTGGATGACAGAGAGGCGGGTGTTTAGATACGCCGAAACAGTATGGCATGTTCATAATCGGTGATAAAAAAGTAAAATGTAGCATATACACAAAATTCATCCTCATCGTTTTCATTGGTTTTCATCAATATGGCGGACAGTTTTCAGCTTGGTCCCCATTTTTCAAGGGCATAGTTTTTTTTACATATTCAACAAATCGCGCTGTGCAAAGACGACATCTACAGGCCGCCATACTTGCGTTTACCTGTAAAACATAACACTGACTATCGTCCCAAAGAGTTTCGTCGTGCTACCTTTCATACGTGTTTTTCTCGCTGGCTCCAGGTCTAGTATTTAAGCATTTTCTAACATAGGTTTCAGTATTGATAACCGGATCCCGAGTTTTGCCGATATGTGGAGCCGAAACACCACATTAGAAATGCCACACAAACGAAAATCCTTAGCTCAAATTTTGATTTTCCAGCAAACTTGTTACGTTGGCAGCAGTTGTAGTTTTATGCCGAATCAAGATATATATAACATATGGTATGTCAACTCGCCGTCATTTCGTCAACCAATTTTGACGAAGCATGATTGTCATTCTACAGCAACATAACTTGTAATAATGAATATTTACTTTTGGAATATTTTTCGTAATACAAATTAAATAAACTTTTTCATGATGATAGAGGTACAAGATTCTTTGGCACTATTAAAATGCTAAATTGTGACTCTTCTTTATTTAAAACATCTTTGGTAATAAAACTAAATTGAAATTTTATTTTTTACAGCAAACTAAGGTAACATCTTTTTTTATTTTCATTTAACTTAAATAATAAGAATACAAAGTGACCTATGCAAACATTTCTTTTGAGAATTGTAATTAAATTCATCAATTATTTTGTAATATTTTACGGAAAGCAGATAAACTGCAAGCATGGATTGATGCAACAGCAGTTTTATTAACAAGTAAAGACCTTGTGTGCCACTATAAAAAAATCTATATGCGAAATTCAAACCTATTAGACGCTCTAAAGATTTCAAGTATTAAAAAAGAGTAGGTATAGGTTGAATTATATATACTTAATGCTTAAACATGTTTTTAATTATATGCATTAAGCAGGTTAAGTAAAACTGTTACTGGTAATTAATAGCAATAAAGCACACATCTCAGCATAATTTTTATGGCAACAAGAAGCTAAATAGCAATATAAACATGGTCCACATGTGAAAGGGACAAAAATATTAAATACAGCAGCAGAACACAGACTGTTGTACTGAAAAGCAATAGTTTTTTGACTTGATAAGAATTATATTATTGTGCATCTAACTCTGTAACAAACAAGATCAATTACAGCAAAACTATCCATGAAATATTTATATTTTAAAAATTTAATTACAAACATTTATAAAATAAGGCCATCGATGATGACAACAACGAAATCAATGATATACCAGACCAATTGTGGTCTGGCAAGGAAAGTGAAGTCGACATCGATCACTATTACAATAAAATCTAAACATAAATGTAATGTATGTAAAGATTGGTTTGACACTGTAGTACAGACATATTCATATTTTGGAAACAAAATTCTTTCTGGTAACCAAATTTTGTTATTTTAAGAACCTCAGTCACTTCCATGAGAATCCATACGACTTTCCATGCAATGTCCCTGAAAATATAAGAGGTTTAGATTAAAGCGATTTCATTTTATGATAAATTTAAAAATTACATTTTGACAACTGATTTTCTAAATACCTTATATTGTGATTGAGAAATACATAACGGCCCTTACTCCATTACCATTAGCCACATACAGAAAGGTGGAATCCCTAAAAAGAGCAATTTTAATAGAACAATTAAACATCAAACTATTTACTGGTAAAATTTATCACATGATACGAATGGCGTTTTGCTATCGAAAACAAACCAGAAAAATTAGTTTAGAAATAAGTGTTCATTTATACTTACCTGTATATTTGAGAACGCACTATCTTTTATTAATTCTGGCTTGTTAATTATAATAAACAGAAACAAAGCTGCATAAGAAACATCAATTAAATTCTCGAATGACAATAATAAAAATATAAATTTTATTATTATTAAAAAAGCTTAATAAATTTTGAAGGTTAACACATGTGGCTTGGTTTGACACTCACGGTTTCACTGTTGCGGCATCTAGCGGCGTCTTTCGAACTAATGATCTCGTTTCAATTTTGGGTGAAAAATTTATTATGGCAAGCATAGGGGAGTTGATCTACCAGTGTTTTATATATCTTCTGCCGAATATAATATCCCGAATTAGTTAATAGATCATTAGTTCTAGTGTAGTCTGAATCTATAGTAAAATACTTCTCGTCGTCCAAAATTGTGTTTTTTCTCGCACGCAACTTTTTGCATTTCTCGGCTGCAAACTGGTATTTCTTCTCATTGTTAGTCACTATATTTTAACGTTTTTTTTCTTTTGAAGTTTTTAACACCTTTCTGCTTCAAGTTCCGTAATATGAAAACAGTTTAAGTTTTAAGGTCAACTGACGCTGCGCTGAGGCATTGCAAACCTGTTTTCAACCATTTTAACAATAAATTTTCCTTACACAACCATCATTTAACTTTTTAGATCTGCAATTCTCTTACCTTAGTTCTGAGTTGGCCAATGATTGCGATATCTCTTAAAATATTATACATTGTAGGTACTTCGTTTGTACGAAGAACGTCAAACAGAATAATGTCAAAAGAACGAACAGAACTGTCAAAACCAGAACTCGAACCAAACCGATGCATTTGTTTTAAGTCCACGGCACTCCAGCTATTTCAAGACAATTTTGTTCTCAATCCTGATGTTACGCGATTGTTTTACCATTCGTTTCAAAATCACTGCCTTATGCCAGGGACGTAGTTAAATTCTAAGACATATCTTTTTTGAGATCCATTAAAATTATTTCTTAATGTATTCTGTAGAATCGGTTTAAAATACATGTAATTATTAAATAAACCTAATTCTTCTATGTTGCGTCTGTAATAGAGTGAGTAAAATTGAAAAAAGAAAATTAACAAAAACGTCACCCTAAAAATTTAAATTTTCAAATGTCATATAAGTGTTGCCAACCACTACAAATTTTTCTAAATTTGAAATTGTGATTATTTTCAAAGGGAATAAAAGGCGCAAAATAGAAATAATAGCATAAAAAACTTGTTTCATAAGTCATTAGTGCACTCGTTCTTTAATCTCGCGGTAAGGTTTATTCCGCATCGTTCACAAATTCTTCAAGAAATCTGCTCGAGCTCTCATAAAAAAAGTGTGCCTACATCCCTGCCTAAGGTACTGGGTATGCGAAGAAAATCTTTGAATTAAATTTGCGAAGCGGTAGCATTCGTCCGACCCAGCCTTGTAGTAAAGTGGCTAGCGTGCTGGTCCTAACCAAGCCACCCGAAATACGACTACCAATGCCGGCAAATCTGGTTAAGGTTTCCTGCATTTGGTTTTTTGATGGGTTGATGGGCCTGCATAATAATAATAATAATTGCCCCTTCCTCCGGCACAAGCTTCATAGCTTCTGGGGCTTGGTCTCCAGCTTATGGGTACTAGTCGTTATTGCTGTACTACTGGGTAATTCTAAAATAAGCGCATGGGCAGATAAACACATGACCGACAATACGATTAAGGGTCGTAGTCAGTTAACTTTGACATCCAGCGACACATATTAAAAACGAATCTTGTAGTCTAAGAGATAGCGCCACAAAAACAGTGACTGGTTTGAAAACTTTTAAAAAGTGATTATATAAACATTTCTTTGTTAACAAAAAAACTCCGCGAGTCCTCCGCACCGCACTATGGTGTAAACCGGCGCATCGTGTTTATGTCAATTAACAATGCTCGCCATAATACCGTTCTTTACAATGTTTGGACTGTTTTGTAGGAGTAACCACAATTAAAATAAATTTCCACTTGTGCAAAAAATAGCTACTTATGTAACAAGTACATAATGTAGGACTTTATAGACAAGCCCAGTTTATGGCCGAGCGAGCGAAGCGAGCAAGGCCTATAAAAAGGGCGAGTCTATAAGATCCGATTATGTAAGAGTGGCATACAAAGCTTTATGTTCGATTCCTAAAATTGGGTAATTATCAAAAAAAATCAGTTTATAAATTTGACATCTATTCTTGACAGAAGAAAATTTGACATGTAATATACAGTTGTCATACTTCATTTTACTACTATATACTTTATTTTTTCTTCAAACGTAAAATAATTAGGTCATATGTTGACTGAGGTGGCTGCGGAAAAATGCAACTTCTCCGCCGGCGACAGTTTTACTTTTCCTTTTCCCTCCATGGAGGGAAAAGTGTTGAATTTATATCTGTCAAAACGTTTTTTTGTATAACAATCGAAACTACTCGCATTTATTAATCGCCTACTACATTTCTAGTATTGTATGCATAAATCAAACCCAGAGCTAAGTATCAAAAACACAAAAACATGGCAGCTTTATAATACATATTTTAAAGCGTTTGAAGAAAAAAATAGCATATTTAATTTGGAGGAGAAGTGACTTATCATGGCTTGCCTTCTATTACCCGCCTCACTACGTTCGGCGGGTAAACTCAGGCGCGCCATGAAAAGTCATACTTCTCCTCCGCATAAAATAATATACTATTACTACCACCACTTTATTTTACGAGTACAATAATAAGTCAGTTCACTGCCGCAAAACAATACAATAAACAGTACTTTATAATGCAATCGGACATAAAAACCTGTATACCATTTAGTTTTTGTTTAATTATCTAAAGAATGTTCTGTTGCACTTTTTGTGTTATATTTTAATTAAAAAACTATAAATTGCAATAGTAACTTTAAAAATTACTAACTCAGACAGGGGGATCGAGGGGGGTCTGAAATCTTCAGGAAATCTTCACCAAAGATGCTTCTCTTTGATGTATAAATCAGAATGCAGGAATCGACGGGAATCGAAACTTATGACAGATTATTGCTAAGATGTAAAAAAAAAAACTCATAATCTTCGTACCTATATTTAATACATAGTAACTAATACAAGCGGAATAACTGTTACATAGGCTAAAACTACTTACTTTGAAAATCTAAATCCATATTTTCAACTAGCAAATTAATCCTTCTGTTTAACTGGGGGTACATTTAATTAACGCACAAGTGTACCTACTTGCTTTAAGCGCTATAATTAAATGACCAAATAAGGGGATGTTATATCAGTACGTGGCTATTTATCAGTTCCAAGATCGTGTATAAAAGATGCCCCCATTCATTCTTAATAACACCTGACATATACATTAAGAATTCTAAGAACTTGATTTTCTACCCTTATGCGCCGATTTTTCGAGTTTTACACCAGTGTGCGCTGTCAGCGGGATAGGGGGCGCTGTAAACATGTAAAAATTAGAGTCACTGCATCTAGTTACCTAGGCCAGTTGGTCGACCAGAGTACCGCAAACCGCCGCCATATTGGGGCAAACGAAGCACTAAATTGTTCATTATTTGTTCTGTATTGAATTTAATTAAATCCACGTTTACTTTAAAAGGTTTTTCTTATTCTGAAAGATCAAACCTCTAATATGTCAAACACGTAAAACGTAGTTTTAATTTGCCCATTATTAAAAATCACCCTTCTCTGACCCAATATGGCGGCGGTTTGCGTTACTCTGATCGACCAGCTGGCCTAGGTGACTAGATGCAGTGACTCTAGTAAAAATAGAGTCACTGCATCTAGTTACCTAGGCCAGCTGGTCGACCAGAGTAATGCAAACCGCCACCATATTGGGGCAAACGAAGCACGAAATTGTTCATTGTTTGTTCTGTATTGAATTTAATCAAATTCAGTTTACTTTAAAAGGTTTTTCTTATTCTGAAAGATCAAACCTCTAATATGTCAAACACGTAAAACGTGGTTTTAATTTGTCCATTATTAAAAATCACCCTTCTCTGCCCCAATATGGCGGCGGTTTGCGGTACTCTGATCGATCAGCTGGCCTAGGTGACTAGATGCAGTGACTCTAGTAAAAAATAGAGTCACTTAATAATCTAAAAACTATCCTTTCTCTATGGTAAAATAATTTATATTATTTCCATATGTAATTTTATTAAGACTCAAACTTGATTACTTTATGAAATATAATCAAATACTTTACATAATCTTGAGTATTCAGTAATTCCCAATTCTGACTTCTACGCATATCTAACAAATTTGTCTTATTTTCCTATCTTTTGGTAAAAGAAACAAACGTGCACCATTCCGGGAATTGCTAGAACAGTTTGGTGCACTACAACCAGTCATTTTTTGGGAAAAAGACTTCGGCGTTTGACTTATGTCAGAAACTGACAGATGGAACTTGGGCTCAAATATAACTGTCTAAACTTTGATGAGATGACCTATGTATGTGTACTAGGTATACATACACATGAATGGACCTTGGTAAAAAACATGTTTTTCTGTATAAAAAGACCATTTATCTTCAAAATTACTTTATTTTATAAACATGAATACATTTCAAGTGTGTCACCTAACTCAATATTATTTTATAATCTTGTTTATATTTTGCCCTTTCCATAACTATGGTAATCAACAATACTAGATATCACAACAGAAGTCAGAATTGGGAATTACTAAATACTCAAGATTATGTAAAGTAAGCAAGTTTGAGTCTTAATAAAATTACATATAGAAATAATATAAATTATTTAAGCTTAGAGAAAGGATAGTTTTTAGATTACTCACTCTTTTATTACCGTTTTACATTTCCCATAGTTCTATGGCATGATGAATGGCAAATATTGAAATGAAACGCAATTTAAAGACAATACAGGAAACATGCCATCTAATTGCCAAACACAATCATCAAATAATACTGGATATGTTAAAGAAAAGCCTAAAATAATTGAAAAGTGTGGAAGGATTGAAAGAGAGAGCCTAGATATACTTTAAAAGATAATACTAGAGCAAATTATCCTGCAAATCGTATTTGTACTGCTATTTTCAAAATTTCCAGCGGCCGCATCGGTATTTTTAAAACATGAAGTGAAGAGTGTCTCTGTTCCTTTTAGTATCTGCATGAGAATGTGCTCTAGTATTATCTTTTAAAGTATATCGAGGCTCTCTCTTTCAATCCTTCCACACTTTTCAATTATTTTAGGCTTTTCTTTAACATATCCAGTATTATTTGATGATTGTGTTTGGCAATTAGATGGCATGTTTCCTGTATTGTCTTTAAATTGCGTTTCATTTCAATATTTGCCATTCATCATGCCATAGAACTATGGGAAATGTAAAACGGTAATAAAAGAGTGAGTAATCTAAAAACTATCCTTTCTCTAAGCTTAAATAATTTATATTATTTCTATATGTAATTTTATTAAGACTCAAACTTGCTTACTTTACATAATCTTGAGTATTTAGTAATTCCCAATTCTGACTTCTGTTGTGATATCTAGTATTGTTGATTACCATAGTTATGGAAAGGGCAAAATATAAACAAGATTATAAAATAATATTGAGTTAGGTGACACACTTGAAATGTATTCATGTTTATAAAATAAAGTAATTTTGAAGATAAATGGTCTTTTTATACAGAAAAACATGTTTTTTACCAAGGTCCATTCATGTGTATGTATACCTAGTACACATACATAGGTCATCTCATCAAAGTTTAGACAGTTATATTTGAGCCCAAGTTCCATCTGTCAGTTTCTGACATAAGTCAAACGCCGAAGTCTTTTTCCCAAAAAATGACTGGTTGTAGTGCACCAAACTGTTCTAGCAATTCCCGGAATGGTGCACGTTTGTTTCTTTTACCAAAAGATAGGAAAATAAGACAAATTTGTTAGATATGCGTAGAAGTCAGAATTGGGAATTACTGAATACTCAAGATTTACATTATACATCAAACTATTTACTGGTAAAATTTATCACATGATACGAATGGCGTTTTGCTATCGAAAACAAACCAGAAAAATTAGTTTAGAAATAAGTGTTCATTTATACTTACCTGTATATTTGAGAACGCACTATCTTTTATTAATTCTGGCTTGTTAATTATAATAAACAGAAACAAAGCTGCATAAGAAACATCAATTAAATTCTCGAATGACAATAATAAAAATATAAATTTTATTATTATTAAAAAAGCTTAATAAATTTTGAAGGTTAACACATGTGGCTTGGTTTGACACTCACGGTTTCACTGTTGCGGCATCTAGCGGCGTCTTTCGAACTAATGATCTCGTTTCAATTTTGGGTGAAAAATTTATTATGGCAAGCATAGGGGAGTTGATCTACCAGTGTTTTATATATCTTCTGCCGAATATAATATCCCGAATTAGTTAATAGATCATTAGTTCTAGTGTAGTCTGAATCTATAGTAAAATACTTCTCGTCGTCCAAAATTGTGTTTTTTCTCGCACGCAACTTTTTGCATTTCTCGGCTGCAAACTGGTATTTCTTCTCATTGTTAGTCACTATATTTTAACGTTTTTTTTCTTTTGAAGTTTTTAACACCTTTCTGCTTCAAGTTCCGTAATATGAAAACAGTTTAAGTTTTAAGGTCAACTGACGCTGCGCTGAGGCATTGCAAACCTGTTTTCAACCATTTTAACAATAAATTTTCCTTACACAACCATCATTTAACTTTTTAGATCTGCAATTCTCTTACCTTAGTTCTGAGTTGGCCAATGATTGCGATATCTCTTAAAATATTATACATTGTAGGTACTTCGTTTGTACGAAGAACGTCAAACAGAATAATGTCAAAAGAACGAACAGAACTGTCAAAACCAGAACTCGAACCAAACCGATGCATTTGTTTTAAGTCCACGGCACTCCAGCTATTTCAAGACAATTTTGTTCTCAATCCTGATGTTACGCGATTGTTTTACCATTCGTTTCAAAATCACTGCCTTATGCCAGGGACGTAGTTAAATTCTAAGACATATCTTTTTTGAGATCCATTAAAATTATTTCTTAATGTATTCTGTAGAATCGGTTTAAAATACATGTAATTATTAAATAAACCTAATTCTTCTATGTTGCGTCTGTAATAGAGTGAGTAAAATTGAAAAAAGAAAATTAACAAAAACGTCACCCTAAAAATTTAAATTTTCAAATGTCATATAAGTGTTGCCAACCACTACAAATTTTTCTAAATTTGAAATTGTGATTATTTTCAAAGGGAATAAAAGGCGCAAAATAGAAATAATAGCATAAAAAACTTGTTTCATAAGTCATTAGTGCACTCGTTCTTTAATCTCGCGGTAAGGTTTATTCCGCATCGTTCACAAATTCTTCAAGAAATCTGCTCGAGCTCTCATAAAAAAAGTGTGCCTACATCCCTGCCTAAGGTACTGGGTATGCGAAGAAAATCTTTGAATTAAATTTGCGAAGCGGTAGCATTCGTCCGACCCAGCCTTGTAGTAAAGTGGCTAGCGTGCTGGTCCTAACCAAGCCACCCGAAATACGACTACCAATGCCGGCAAATCTGGTTAAGGTTTCCTGCATTTGGTTTTTTGATGGGTTGATGGGCCTGCATAATAATAATAATAATTGCCCCTTCCTCCGGCACAAGCTTCATAGCTTCTGGGGCTTGGTCTCCAGCTTATGGGTACTAGTCGTTATTGCTGTACTACTGGGTAATTCTAAAATAAGCGCATGGGCAGATAAACACATGACCGACAATACGATTAAGGGTCGTAGTCAGTTAACTTTGACATCCAGCGACACATATTAAAAACGAATCTTGTAGTCTAAGAGATAGCGCCACAAAAACAGTGACTGGTTTGAAAACTTTTAAAAAGTGATTATATAAACATTTCTTTGTTAACAAAAAAACTCCGCGAGTCCTCCGCACCGCACTATGGTGTAAACCGGCGCATCGTGTTTATGTCAATTAACAATGCTCGCCATAATACCGTTCTTTACAATGTTTGGACTGTTTTGTAGGAGTAACCACAATTAAAATAAATTTCCACTTGTGCAAAAAATAGCTACTTATGTAACAAGTACATAATGTAGGACTTTATAGACAAGCCCAGTTTATGGCCGAGCGAGCGAAGCGAGCAAGGCCTATAAAAAGGGCGAGTCTATAAGATCCGATTATGTAAGAGTGGCATACAAAGCTTTATGTTCGATTCCTAAAATTGGGTAATTATCAAAAAAAATCAGTTTATAAATTTGACATCTATTCTTGACAGAAGAAAATTTGACATGTAATATACAGTTGTCATACTTCATTTTACTACTATATACTTTATTTTTTCTTCAAACGTAAAATAATTAGGTCATATGTTGACTGAGGTGGCTGCGGAAAAATGCAACTTCTCCGCCGGCGACAGTTTTACTTTTCCTTTTCCCTCCATGGAGGGAAAAGTGTTGAATTTATATCTGTCAAAACGTTTTTTTGTATAACAATCGAAACTACTCGCATTTATTAATCGCCTACTACATTTCTAGTATTGTATGCATAAATCAAACCCAGAGCTAAGTATCAAAAACACAAAAACATGGCAGCTTTATAATACATATTTTAAAGCGTTTGAAGAAAAAAATAGCATATTTAATTTGGAGGAGAAGTGACTTATCATGGCTTGCCTTCTATTACCCGCCTCACTACGTTCGGCGGGTAAACTCAGGCGCGCCATGAAAAGTCATACTTCTCCTCCGCATAAAATAATATACTATTACTACCACCACTTTATTTTACGAGTACAATAATAAGTCAGTTCACTGCCGCAAAACAATACAATAAACAGTACTTTATAATGCAATCGGACATAAAAACCTGTATACCATTTAGTTTTTGTTTAATTATCTAAAGAATGTTCTGTTGCACTTTTTGTGTTATATTTTAATTAAAAAACTATAAATTGCAATAGTAACTTTAAAAATTACTAACTCAGACAGGGGGATCGAGGGGGGTCTGAAATCTTCAGGAAATCTTCACCAAAGATGCTTCTCTTTGATGTATAAATCAGAATGCAGGAATCGACGGGAATCGAAACTTATGACAGATTATTGCTAAGATGTAAAAAAAAAAACTCATAATCTTCGTACCTATATTTAATACATAGTAACTAATACAAGCGGAATAACTGTTACATAGGCTAAAACTACTTACTTTGAAAATCTAAATCCATATTTTCAACTAGCAAATTAATCCTTCTGTTTAACTGGGGGTACATTTAATTAACGCACAAGTGTACCTACTTGCTTTAAGCGCTATAATTAAATGACCAAATAAGGGGATGTTATATCAGTACGTGGCTATTTATCAGTTCCAAGATCGTGTATAAAAGATGCCCCCATTCATTCTTAATAACACCTGACATATACATTAAGAATTCTAAGAACTTGATTTTCTACCCTTATGCGCCGATTTTTCGAGTTTTACACCAGTGTGCGCTGTCAGCGGGATAGGGGGCGCTGTAAACATGTAAAAATTAGAGTCACTGCATCTAGTTACCTAGGCCAGTTGGTCGACCAGAGTACCGCAAACCGCCGCCATATTGGGGCAAACGAAGCACTAAATTGTTCATTATTTGTTCTGTATTGAATTTAATTAAATCCACGTTTACTTTAAAAGGTTTTTCTTATTCTGAAAGATCAAACCTCTAATATGTCAAACACGTAAAACGTAGTTTTAATTTGCCCATTATTAAAAATCACCCTTCTCTGACCCAATATGGCGGCGGTTTGCGTTACTCTGATCGACCAGCTGGCCTAGGTAACTAGATGCAGTGACTCTATTAAAAATAGAGTCACTGCATCTAGTTACCTAGGCCAGCTGGTCGACCAGAGTAATGCAAACCGCCACCATATTGGGGCAAACGAAGCACGAAATTGTTCATTGTTTGTTCTGTATTGAATTTAATCAAATTCAGTTTACTTTAAAAGGTTTTTCTTATTCTGAAAGATCAAACCTCTAATATGTCAAACACGTAAAACGTGGTTTTAATTTGTCCATTATTAAAAATCACCCTTCTCTGCCCCAATATGGCGGCGGTTTGCGGTACTCTGATCGATCAGCTGGCCTAGGTGACTAGATGCAGTGACTCTAGTAAAAAATAGAGTCACTTAATAATCTAAAAACTATCCTTTCTCTATGGTAAAATAATTTATATTATTTCCATATGTAATTTTATTAAGACTCAAACTTGATTACTTTATGAAATATAATCAAATACTTTACATAATCTTGAGTATTCAGTAATTCCCAATTCTGACTTCTACGCATATCTAACAAATTTGTCTTATTTTCCTATCTTTTGGTAAAAGAAACAAACGTGCACCATTCCGGGAATTGCTAGAACAGTTTGGTGCACTACAACCAGTCATTTTTTGGGAAAAAGACTTCGGCGTTTGACTTATGTCAGAAACTGACAGATGGAACTTGGGCTCAAATATAACTGTCTAAACTTTGATGAGATGACCTATGTATGTGTACTAGGTATACATACACATGAATGGACCTTGGTAAAAAACATGTTTTTCTGTATAAAAAGACCATTTATCTTCAAAATTACTTTATTTTATAAACATGAATACATTTCAAGTGTGTCACCTAACTCAATATTATTTTATAATCTTGTTTATATTTTGCCCTTTCCATAACTATGGTAATCAACAATACTAGATATCACAACAGAAGTCAGAATTGGGAATTACTAAATACTCAAGATTATGTAAAGTAAGCAAGTTTGAGTCTTAATAAAATTACATATAGAAATAATATAAATTATTTAAGCTTAGAGAAAGGATAGTTTTTAGATTACTCACTCTTTTATTACCGTTTTACATTTCCCATAGTTCTATGGCATGATGAATGGCAAATATTGAAATGAAACGCAATTTAAAGACAATACAGGAAACATGCCATCTAATTGCCAAACACAATCATCAAATAATACTGGATATGTTAAAGAAAAGCCTAAAATAATTGAAAAGTGTGGAAGGATTGAAAGAGAGAGCCTCGATATACTTTAAAAGATAATACTAGAGCACATTCTCATGCAGATACTAAAAGGAACAGAGACACTCTTCACTTCATGTTTTAAAAATACCGATGCGGCCGCTGGAAATTTTGAAAATAGCAGTACAAATACGATTTGCAGGATAATTTTCAATTTTGTTTATTGTTTCCAGCCTTACTTTGTGGAACTCCATAATCATGAAATAAATAAAGAATAGTAAAAGTTTCACAGTTTTATTAAAATACAACCTGACAATATTGTTTCGACAGCTATGCTGTCATTATCAAAGGTAATATAATTATAAACAAACACGTCGCTAACGTAGATACAAAAATAGGTAACTAGATAAAATAATAATAATCAGAATTAAATATCTAATACTTCCAGTAACGGAGAATTACTGAGCTCAAGTTGTTCATTTGAGGTTATCAATGAATTTTTAATTCTTATTAACAGTATCCACCCTAACATAAATTTTACACTAGAAACAGAACAAAACAGGGCTATAAACTTTCTAGACTTAAATATCAAGATTAACGCAGACAATCTATTTGAATTTTCCATATACAGAAAACCAACACAAACAGACATAACAATACCAAATTAATCTTGTCACCATAATACACATAAAATAGCAGCCTACAGATCATTAGTACACAGAACTTTAACTATTCCACTAATAAAATCAGGTTAAAATATCAGAAAAAATTGCACATATACTAACAAAAACCAACAATTATAAAATAACATTTAAAACCAACACTAACACTTTTTCATTTTTATTTAATGCTAAAGACAGAACACATGATATCATGAAATCGGGCATTTACCCTTTAAATTGTTCTTTTTGTAGTTCGGTATATATTGGGCAAACACTTTGAAATTTTGACATAAGATATAAAGAACAGGTACGTCATTACAAAAATAAACATCCTGAAAAATCTAATTACGCCAAACACCTTTTAGAACAAAATCAAACAGTGACTCCTCAAAATAATATTAAATTCCTACATTTTTGTAATAACAAACGCAAATTAGACATTTTAGAAGCCTTTGAGATATACAAACACAAACTCAGGGTACCTTTAATGAATGAACAACTTGAGCTCAGTAATTCTCCGTTACTGGAAGTATTAGATATTTAATTCTGATTATTATTATTATTTTATCTAGCTGTCTATTTTTGTATCTACCTTAGCGACGTGTTTGTTTATAATTATATTACCTTTGATAATGACAGCATAGCTGTCGAAACAATATTGTCAGGTTGTATTTTAAAAAAACTGTGAAACTTTTACTAATCTTTATTTATTTCATAATTTTCAATTACCTACTTAATTTATTATTAATTTTTAGCGGGTTGGAAAGGTTACAAAAACTTTTAAAATAGTTGTAGCATCCACTTGCATCATATTTCATTCTGTACAGACATTTACGGCTTTTATATGGCTTTTTGCCATATTTGGATAACAAAAAAGAGAAACTCAAATACTGTTTGAGGGTGATACCATTAAGAAATTAGTTGTATTACAGTTAAAATACTCGCTTTAGTTGTTATTGTTGTTTGTTCATATAACTAATAAATCTTCGCCATTTTAGACCATCATCTTTTAATGTGTTAATGTTTTCGTGGTTTTATTCAGTAGTAGTAGTTAATATTACTCAATAACAGAAGATAATTCGAATGCCTAAAAATATTATTTGTCAATAAGTTAATACGTAGTATTATTGATTTGTTTTAATTAAAATATTCGTAACCTTTTCTGTATGTTATGTAAATATTTGATTTGACAAATTCATGACGAATTAAAATTGCCGCCAAAAAAGCGCCATTTTTGTATCCATTTGAAAAGCCAATAGTGGAAATGGGTGAGATAACCTTTACTTTGGATATAATTATGCATGCATCAACGGACCTTGGTAAAAAATAGGTAAAAATAAAATTTCCTAATTTGAAAACGTTTGAGACTTTTGGTACTGATTATTTGTGACAAAATGCCCTGATCCTGTAGGGGAAGGAAGAGTAATGTAAAACAAAGATGCAAAGTTCTTCTTTTTATAAAGAAATGCCTATTTAACCACGTTAAAAGTTTTCAACAAACAAAGTCATTGTGGCGCTATCAGTTGGACTATTGGGTTTGGATCAAAGAAGCCGCAACAACAGGAACCCAAGTTGAATATATATCTACTAACAACGGTACTGATAATTTAAGACAGAACTGCGACAACCACAAAACTATAGCGTCAACCAAGCATGTCGTATGATAATAGTAACTCTGATAATTACAAATTCAACAACGATAACAAATGCGCTAACGTGAAAAAACACAAAAACGGCTGTAACGTCAACGTTAAAACAACGATACTGCCCTGTTGAGGCTATTACGTAGTTGCAATATCTACATATTTTGCAGTTACAGGTTGCAGACACGACGTTCTGCGTTAAAAAATAATTAGTTGTATTTTGTATAGGCAGGTACAATACAAAATTATTTAAAAGAAAAAATGACAGAATAATCGAAATATCGTCAGTCACGAAGATGAGATAAGAGACAGTAATAATTAATAAATAACGCTATGTCCTAGATAAATACGATGACTGCGGCGCGTCCGATACGTTGCGTGCGATACGTTAATCGCAAAGGACAAAACCTGAAGAAAGTAATTATGGTCTCCGAAGTAAACACTGCGTTTCTGCGATTTGTACGATTTTTCGTTGTCGCATCGCTAGTTATGTTTTACAAATTAAATTGTTTGTTTTCCAACACAGTTGTCGTTGAGCCCGCCAATGGAAGTTCTTATCACAATAGATTCAGGATAATTAAACGTCCATTCAAACATGTTACAGACAGTATTAATAGTAATACGTAATATGAATAGTTTTTTTAAGAAATAAATTTATAAGATAACTGTTGTATTTACCTTTTTACTTACCTTAAGGTTAGAAAAAGCCTTTCCTCTACTGTAATAGGGAACTTGAAAATTAGTTGGGTAACACTTAGGTTAGGTCGGTCACATGCTATAAACCATTCAGTTCGATGCATCTCATCGAACTGAACCATAGTGTACATAGTGAAATTGGGGGAGGAGCAGTAGTTTTCGAGATAATCACTAAAAACTATTGTGGAGGACCTAACTTATAATCTAATTTAAAACCTAACCTACTACCTAATCTATAACGTAACCTAACCTACAACCGAACTTATAACCTAACCTAATCTGATCTAACATAACCATACTTAAGTTTAATTTAGGTTTGCCTTGTTCATTAATTCATACGTATTTTAATTTAATATAGGTTAGGTTAGGCCAGGCGGTATGCGTATCAAAACATACATTTTTAGATAGGATGATGGAATTAAGGTGGAAGTCTATGGCTCCCCTTCCAAACAAGTTTGTGACGATTATCTCGAAATCTATTGCCCCTCCCCCGAATTTCACTTACGGACACTATTGTTCATAGCATGTGGGGCTGCGGGTTGCGGACGTAAACTAAACAACAGCCATTAGTTAAACAATGGTGACAAGAATCACGGATTGCTTCCACTACGTAATCAAAAGTAGCTGGGTTATCCTTGTATACTGACGAAATTTATTTTCATCTGATCGCAACTGTTCATACAGATGATGGAATTCTCCAAAATTTAATCTGTCTTTGTAAATTCTATGTGTGGATTTTCTCTTTTTTTTAAATTTTCTTTAAAATTTTTAATTTTAGCAAACTATTAATTATTCAGCAATAACACTGTACGTGTGGTTTCTGACATAGCCATGATTGAGAAATCATACATATAAAATAATAATTTTTTTTGATATGCAGTATGCGTTATCGCATACGCACGATGTGCTTTTTTTATTGTCGTATTTACATTTGCCACAATAGGGAGAAGAAGTGCATACGTCATACCGTGCCTGACGTCATAATTCTTTCCTCGCAACGCGCATGTTCGCATCGCTCTACTTCGCTGTAAACCGTTTGTTTGACAGTTTTGACACTGTTGACAGTTGGAAGAGAAAACGTGACGCTACTTTGTGAGGTTAAAATAATAGATAGGTACTATCACAAATAAAATATTGAAACAACAATGGGTGAAAGCCATTGGGTAAGTGTTTTTATAGCTTGTAAACATCCTTTTTAACACTATCAATAATCAGAAATGAAAATATAATGTGCCTTATTGAAGTACATGCGCGTTGCGAGGAAAGAATTATGACGTCAGGCACGGTATGACGTATGCACTTCTTCTCCCTATTGCAATAGCCGTGCGTGCGATTCCCGCACCGTACGCACCGCAAATATCGCGTTTACCTAGGACATAGCGTAACAATACAACGCGGTGACAACGACAACGACAACAGCAAACACAGCCATTGATCGACGGCAGATTACGACAAAAAAAACAAAAACGTCAAAGCTGAAGCTGGCTAGCCGACGAGTATATTATTACAATAATAATAACAATGTCAACAACGATAAAACTTTCGCGACGAAGAATGTGTGGAGTTCAAAAGAAAAACTACTAAAATCAACAACGATGACAAGCACTTTAACATCAAGACGGACAAAAAACGTCAAGGGCAACAAGGGCAACATTAAGAACAGCAATAATAGAAATAATGACGCAACGAAGCCGAGATAAGATACGAGAACAACATATAAAAATAAAACGACGACAACAATAATAAAAAAGCAGTAACACAACGATTGTGTTGGCGAAAGACTGCGACACAAGAAAAAACGAAAGCCTCAATGCCCGGGTTTGCAAAACGACAATAATAAGAACAACAACGATAAAACAATCGACACGAAAAATGTAACAATTATAGAATAACGATAAGAATGACAACCAGGGACAAACAAGTACTCGGAAGCAAAGTCGAAGTAGCTCTACAGTTCATCTACAATCTATTAGTATTAAATATTAAAATGATATCATGTTTATCGTTTGCGCTATTGCCGTTAACGTATCTGTTTATGGTTATAGTCGTTATAGCCATCTTTGTTGTATCTTTTACTCCTTCGTAACTATGTCAGCATTATTGTATTCATGGTGTCCAACTCAATTACGTTTCTGTGGGCAATCTTCACAGCTCATGCAATAAGAAACCTTTTCTCTTAAAGTTACAGGAACCGAGTTATATGCCAAACACTGATTTTAACGCTAATTTCTCAAGATGGTGGCGCGAGCGGCAGTCGATCGAGGTCGCAAACTTAGGGTCATACTTGGGACCAAACTCAATCTTTTGCACCAAAAGGCTCAACCAGGGCAAGGTTAATGCTTTGTCATCTATAACAATATACTCGTATGTATGGTGCTTAATATGTAGGTTATAGAAAACTTACCAAAGCAGCATCTAAGTAGCAGTAACTAAGATCGGAACTTTGATTAAATAGTTGTTATGTAACTACAACTAATTTCATGACTTTATAGGTTTAACTACTTCAGTTTTCGTAATTATGTAGTTGTTTCTACTATCTGTTGAAACTATGTACTTCCATTACTTCTAAGTAATTTTTAAAGTATGTGGAACGGCATTGCCACTTAGTATAAATACTTTAAAGTTTTTACAACTTCAAAGTGGTATTATGATTGTAGCAGTAACTTTCCCAAAGTGACTTTAAAGTTTTGAACACCATTTGATTGGCAGTTGGATTGCCTAATAGAGGAATATCTGCTATAATATAAATTGGAATTTGGGGGTTAAGTATTTTTTTGCAACAAAATATTATTTTGCTCCCATTTATAGAGAACAGGGGAAAGTATATTCTCCTGTTTTCTTTGGTTGACACAACATTAAAATATATCATATCTAATGATTATGTAGCAGTATAAAAAATACTATCTTCATGTTCATGGTTAAATGTGAGGTTAAACTTAAACTTCTTAAAGTTCCAATCGGAACTTTGCAGTGACATTAGAAACTGGAAAGTGGTTACAAAAATGTTGAAGTCATTTTATAGTAAGAGTCACTAGAAAGTTCCAGGATTTTTTAACTTATCTTTTACTTCGAGGTAAGAGCAAGTTGAATTTGTTTAGTTTCCGTTACTGGTAATTAAGTGACATAAACTTTAGACGCACATTTGACAGTGAATACTACTTTCAAATGATTTTTTGAAAACTACTCCATATTTACTTGTAAAATGTTGGAGACTATTAATCAATTTGCAATTTGTTACAATTGTTAATAGACGTTTTACTATCACCTTCAATAAAAATGATAATTCAAAAAAGTATTTCTATCATATTTTATTATAAACATTTTTGTATTAAAAACTATTTTTAAAGAAGGGGCGTTGTTATTTTTCGATCTGTCGTTATCACATTTAACAGAAAAGTTGTGATGGTTTATAATTTTGGTATACTGAAATGACAAACTAATCAAACAATTCATCGCTCTTTGTATTATTAAGTATTAAGTATTACAAATAAAATAGTAATCCATTTTGTGACACGATCGCAGCATTAGTATAGAAAATGATAGTAGAATATTTTGTGAGTTGCAAGAGAAAGAGAGAGAGAGCGACAACACGATGTGTCAAAGAGAAAGTTCCACGAAAGTAGCGATTACTATACCGGCACGTTCCCGCTACGTAGCCTAAACGTAACCGAAACGTAACTGGATAAGTTCCAGAGAGGTAACTCCAACCTACCTGCTACTCAGAAACTGTTCTCCACTTTGGTTCCAGGCACGTAATAAAACCGTAGCAATTACGTGCTTGTGACTACTGACAAAAATTTAATAGTTCCACCGGCAATTGCTGGTATGTAGCGATGATTAAAAATGCTGCTTAGGTACGGTAAAAACACCATAAACAGTTTCAAATATCTTTCAAGCACTCCAGAACCATTATAACGGTACAAAGACAGTTCACATAACGGTATGTTCATGGTTTGTTATGGAGTACGTAGACTACATTCATTTTCATATACTTAAAATATCTCTTTATGTTTGTTCTAAAAAATAATTCAATGTACTTCTCAATCTGTATGAACAGTCGCGGCTCTTTACTTACTAAATAGATTTAACTTTTAGGGTTTAATGAGGTATTTCAATGAAATCATTGCCATGCTAATTTAATATTAATTTTGGACTTCTTTATCTAGCTGTGATTGGCCTAGAGAGGTGTTCAAGGTATCCCGTTAAACTAACGACAATTAGTTTAGTTGTCTATAATTTGTATTAACGACTTTCTTAATATCTTCGGAACAAAAGCATTACTTGAAAATCCTAGTTCCTGAATATCGACGGAGAAATACGTCACCGAAAGTCAAACTTAATTATTTTTCATTCTCCCCTTTACGAAAGTGTAACTTTCTATCTTGACAAGGCAACCGAAAACGAAAGTAAAACATGCGAAGTGGTTGCTAGGAATGAAAAACTTTCGCTCCCTGGACAACGAACTAAAACTGTCAATTTTTTAAAAATATAATATTATAAGGTGGCTGTTGTCAACATTACCTTGGTAACAATACTGTTGTATATACAAACAGTATGTTATTATAATCACTGAATCGTCATTTTATTTATTTATTTACTGTAGTTAATAAATGTTAAGGGGAGAATGAAAAGTTTAATACATTACACGCTGCAAAAGCGCTTTCAGGTGCTCGGTGTTTTTAACTAACCTCGGCTACGCTTACGCTTCGCCTCGGCCAATCAAAAACACCTTGGACCTAAAAGTAAACTTTCGCAGCTTGTAATGTAAATAACTATTAATATACTAAGGACCGGTATTATAAAACTTTTTACTTCCTAGATAAAATTAACTTTGAGAGTAAATTAATTTATTCTGTCAATTTGCATATGAAATTGACAGAACAAATGAATTTACTCTCAAAGTAAATTTTATCTAGGAAGTAAAAAGTTTTATAATACCGGCCCTAAGTAATAAAGATTAGAGTTGTCGATCAGATTGTCAAAATACTTGGAGTTCAATTCGGACACTATACTTACAGCCCCGGACGCACGAAAATACATAACTTGAAATCTCGAAAACTTAGTGGAAATGAATAAATAAAAGAACATTAAGATCGACATGTTTAAGCATTGTTCTTGTCCATCACTGCATTATAGGGTATTAAGGATTTACAAAATCGAATGTTACATACCAAATTTAGGTAGCGATAGCAGATGAACTTCGCATATAAATTGGATGCCAGATAAACTTCGGATAGCCTAGTAGTTCTGAAACCTATATCTGGAATCAATCATCGGATCAAATTTGGATATTCTTTTAAGTCGCTCTGCTAATACCCAGTGCTTTTCAATATCTACAAGAGGAACTGTCTACTAGTAAATATTAAGTTCCTTAAACCGTATGTCGACCAATTCATAGCCTTTGAGTTTAATTGTGTGAGCACATGATTGAAGTTGATGCCAATAGAAATTCTATACTTTGATTACCAAACGAATGTATCATGCTGAGATAGATAACATTAGACTGTGGAATGCCTGGTAGAAATGATTTCTACGCTTTTGTATAATTAATCTATCTATACTTATATCCATTGTCTAACCAATTAAAGTTTTTCTGGAATTGAGCTGTTATTAGAAAAAGCCTTTATTGGCTTTGCGAATTCAGCTCCACGTGCGCTCCACAGGAGATATGTGATCTTAAGGTTAGGGACAAGCATAATAAAATTGACTTCATACTAGTAATTAACAATTTATAATAAAATTATATTAAAATTCTTGTGAATTGTTTGAGAGGAACTATTAACAAAACCATAACACACTCTTAATGACATTACATTAGTAAGATAAAATGCAAAGAGAAAATAACTAACAAATAGTAAAATGTGACAAATAATGTAATTTAGCAGCTAATAGAATACATAAAAAAAACGTAAAATTACAAGATGACTTTGTCACCACTATAACTAAATTTAAAATTAATTTTAATTGTAAAAGAAACATTGATAATAATGGAATAAGAATTAATACACACTAACTCTTTTGTTTCAGTATTTAAGGGAACGATTCAAAATAGACTTACCTCACCGTTTCAAGGTTCACACCTTTATGTCACCAACATTTTGTGATCATTGTGGGTCATTACTCTACGGCATTTATAAACAGGGTCTAAAATGTGAAGGTAAGCTTTTCTAATTAATTTTTAAAATTTTGTAATCTTAAAAACTTCAAAATCCAAGCAAACCGTCAAAATTAAATTAGCATATGACATAACATTTTATTTATTTTCAATAAAAACAGAAATGCGAAAGCTTATAAATCATAAAATTTAGTGTCCACCTTCAAAAACATTTTTTGAAAATATTTTGAGGATGTGCTAGCTGTTAAATGTACACGTATAAAAATATTAAGTTGCTTGGATTATATATATACTGTTAAAATATATACTACATCAAATTAATTTACTGCCAATGTTTTGCCAAATATTTAGTTTTTAAACCTACTTATTTAAAATTCATGGAATTATATACTTTAAAAAATTGTTGCCTAGATTTAACGGTAATAATAAAATGTATATGAATGTAAACAAAGAATTTAATTTTAAATTCTTGCAAAATCTAAAACAGAAAGGACATTCATTTGCTAATTGCTTAAGATATACCATTTTGGATGAAATAGCAACAATATCTATTGTCAGAAAAATATAATGTATCAACCAAGTTTCAAATAGTATTAAAAAATGTTTAAATTAGTTTTAAAATAAACAAATGACTAAAATTAATTTTAATACATAAAAACTATGATAGTTAGGCAACCCACATTGCATAGTAGTTTGCCAGGATGTATGTTTGATTATGTTGAGGTTATGGAAATACTTTTACTCTAATATGTTTTACGTTTTTCAATATGATAAAACTTATGAATTATTGAAGGGAATTTTGTAATTCCCTGCATGTAAGGTGTTTGGAAATAATCAAGCCACTGCCATGGTCATTACATTTTTGAAATAGCCAACTTTATGTATATTTCAATAGACGTGCAGTTTCAGTTGCATGATGGCGACTATTTAACTTAATTATAATTACGTCAATCTTTCTGTAATTAAATGAAAGTCTATTTTACTTTGCGACTTTCCAGAAATTGAAAAGTGCTTAAATATTTGCGTGCAGTATTTAATTGATCCATTGTTCAATCAGATCAGTAAAGGTTTCATGAACGAGTTTGTAATTACTCCTGAGATGCATAATTATGTATGCATTATTAAAAATATATATTCTAAATTATTACAGTTACAATATCATTGTGAAATATTAAATATTTCATTTTAATAATCGCTTCCGTTAGCTTAAACTTAATGTCTGGGCCTGTCTGTAATTCTGTATCTGAAATTAGGGAAATAGTACCTACTATAACGTTTTTGGGTCTTCGGTTGAGGACCGACGTTATATTTATAAAGATATGCTCATCTTTAAAGGTACAAAATAAAAGATCATCATGTGTTTACAGATCTATCTATTACGTTGTTGTTATATTGTCATTGCAAGCTTTGTATATGTTGGGTACAATACATCCCCGGTAAAACAGGCTGAACTATGTCGTTTGAAAGCGTAGGAAAACCTTTAACATATAATCCGTAAAGAAAAAGATAGAATCTATTAGAATCGATGTGAGTAAGACTTTTAATAAATTCCAGCTGAAAAAAACTTTAGGTTGGCTGAATCTTTTCAAGAAATTTCTTAAAATTCTAAGACAATGAAATCTAAGCTAGTAATTAATATAATCAAAGAATTAGAAGGTAGCACGTATCAGGAATTGTAATAGTGTGTCGCATCTTCGAGTCTCCAAGAAAGTTCAGTGGGAACTGGAAAGTAGCATTTATCAAGGTACAAAATAAAAAACCATGTGTTTGCAGGTGCTAACATACTTATTAAGTTGTTGTTATATTGATATGGCAACCTTTGTTTTTGTCCAATCCCTTTCAGATAATATATGATAGATCATTACAGTACTAATATTCGATTTTTCGAAGTCTTGGAAAACTAGACTGTCAAGGGCACTGTATTGGATTGCCTAGTTCTGTAGTTTAAGTATTGAGCTATTCCCTGTATTGATTTTCACGTTGTGGGTGGCTCATGACTGTATAGTTACGATGTAATTATAGAACAAAAGATCGTCAATTTTTCATTCAGTCGTGTAACATATTAGGTTAGCCTTTGATTAGCCGGAATAATAAGCACGACTCGTCTCTTGTTATATTAAAACAGGTTGTAGGCGAATTGGCATATCAATAGATTGATAGAGCTATGAAGAAGGGCGCCAGCACGAACGATTTAAACTAGTAAAATATTAGCAATAATGCTCCACATGACGGAGTTCCAGATCTCAGCATGAATCAGTTTCAACCGTACAAGGACCGAATTCCTTCACTCCTTTACCACACAAGAATATCAAACAAAATAGATAACTGCAATAATATCATTTATTTATTCACAGAAAAATTCCTAGTCCACGCATACGTTTAATAATGAACTAGAAGATCTTCAGTTTGTTAATTAAAGTATTACTATAATTAATAACGTTGTTACATAAAAATAAATAATAACTTAAACGATTCATAACTAGTTTAAAAATACTTGTAAAATTCAACCTTGATCGTTATTTAAGTATATTAGTTACTTGAGAAATTAAGTTCAGAATCTTATAAAAATAACTTAATGAACATTTAACACATAATTAAATTTTGATACCATGGATTAATAACGCATCCACATAAAAATAGCATATAAAAAACCCACCTGGTTGTTTCTATAAACTAAAATTGTTTACAAACTTGGTGTTCGTTGACTCGTTGCAGATGATCACCAGGTTGTTATTTATTTTATTTTTTATTTAGTTATTTATTGCAACCAACAGATCAAAGATCCAATTACAGGTTACAAAAAACCAAAAATTCCAATTTTATACAAAAAAAACACAACTAATTAAATACTACTATTATAACGATGATATAGATGATATGATATGATATTTAACAATAATTGTAATAAAACTATATTAATAAGTTGATACAAATTAAAAAGCAAGTGCTTGGAGTGTAAGAAGCATTTGAAATTTTCAAATACTACAGACCTTGCGCCACCATAAACAACATACTGTTTTCTATCTTTTAAGTAGGAGACAAAAAATTGTAAAATAGATGAAGAAAAGCCAAACTTATGCATTTGCTTTAGTAGAATATCGTGATCAACTTTATCAAATGCTTTGGAAAAGTCTGTATAGATTACATCCATTGAAAATTATCGTTAATAGCATCCATTACTTCTTGAGTAAAAAGGACTAAATTAGTACAAGTTGATCGTTTTGGCATAAACCCATGTTGATTTAATGATATATATTCCTTTACATGATTGAAAATAATTTTTCGTAGACTATTGACTCAAATATTTCTGCTGGTGTTGAAAGAAGGGCAACAGGTCTATGGTTTTTGATGTCATATCGATTGCCAGATTTAAAGATAGTACAGACCTTTGTTGTTTTCCATTGTGATGGAACAGTTTTAGTGAAAATTATGCTATTATAGATGTTAACTAAAGGGTTTATAAAAAAATCTGCACAAGCTTTAAAAAGGAAAGGCGGTAATCCGTCAGGTCCAACTGATCGTTTAGGTTTTAGTTTCTTGAAAGCTGCGTTTACACATTCGTCTGAAATATAGGTCAGTGACAGTAGAGGTAGATCTGAGATTTCTTCTTCTATTGATTTTAATGAATATTGTGATTGAGTTTCGGAATATACATATTCAAAATAGGATGAGAAACCTTCGACAATCTCGCTATTACTTACTAGTGTATTGCCGTTATGCATCTTCTCAGTAACATCCTGCTTATAATTTGAGTTTGAAGCTTTTACAAATGAGTAAGAAAAATTAGGATTAGACGGCAAATTATTTTCCACACCCTCTATGTATTCACGAAATGCAGCTTTAATATTTTTTTAATTTTAACTCTAAGTCTTTTGAACTCCTCTAAATAAACAAATTCATTAGTTGATTTAAATTTTCTGTGACATTTGTGTTTATGCTTAATGTCCTTAATGATTTCTGAAGTAAACCAGACTGGATAAACAAGCCTCTTTGATTTAGTTTTAGGAACAGTGTCGTCTAAAATGTGATAAAGTTTTTTATAAAACAACGATACCTTTTCCGTAACATCAGCAACTGTATAAACATCATTCCAATCAATGTTACTGAGTTTTCTGTACAATTCTAAGAAGTTGGCTTTCTTAAAATTGTATTGATGGCCTCCAAAAGTTCCGATGGTGGATTTTGTTGACATGTGGCACGAAATTCTTTCGAAACAACGTTCTACTATTAAATTACTGTTGCTAAAGATAAGATCCAACAAAACATTATATTCATTCGCAATTGTATTCAATTGGTCAGATTGTAATAAATTGATTAAGTTCATAACTAAACGTGACTTACCATCTGTTAGTACAGGATCAACAGCATTCGGGCGATACATGTGTGGAAGATTAAAATCTCCGGATATGACAAATTTTGAATTGTTTTCAAATTCAATTATATTTTGCTCTACGCAGTTTACGAAATGTTGGTAATATTCTATCCGAGATTTTGGAGGAAAGTACACGCAACAAAAATAGTAAAATACAGCACCCAATTTTATTTTCACCCATACGCTTTCATACGGTATATTGCCATCAGAATTTAAGAAAGTTAATCCATGACATTCAAAAATATTCTTTACAACTTTAAGTACCCCACCCCTCGAGGTTTGTTTGTATTTCGTTTCTTATCGCATCTGAATACATTAAAATCGTTAGAAAATAATTCACCGTCAAAAACACTTTGATGTAGCCAGCTCTCTACAACCATGAACACATCGCAATTTAGTGATACAACATTTAAATTAAATTCATTACATTTGGTATTAAGACCTCTAACATTTTGATACACCAATTTAATTTCTGATTTTTCATTTTTAATTGACATCATTTAAATCTTTTAAGAATCTAATTATATGCACTCGCGATGTACTACTTTTACGAGCAAGAATTTTGCCGTTGCGCACCCACAAATACTTGATGTCATTCTTCTTTTGATGTTCTCGACATTTTGAAAGTAAGATGCGATTGGCCTTAGTAAGCGATTCGTTTATGTAAACAGCGGCTTTAGGATATTTTTCAACATATGGAAGAAGTGGTAAAAGATGAGTAGTGTTGAAGTCGCGTTTAACTTTTCTACGTTTAAGGAATTTTTCTTTGTCTAATCGGCTGATGAATTTAATGACAATACCTCTTGGATCATTAGGCTTCACGGTGTTCTTGTGTAACCTATGGCAAGCATCGATCATACTTCTGTTGATTTTAAGATCGAGAGCGGATCCAATTGCTTGAACGGTGTTAATAATCTCCTCGTTTGGATGTTCTGGAATACCATAAACTTCAACTGAATTTAACCTTGAGTACTGTTCAATATTGTTAATTGTTTGATGAAGCTCCAAATTCTCTCGTTCCAAAGCACAATTTTTTGTTTCTAGTTGCTCTATTTTCTGTAAATATTCTTTTAAGGCAGTTTCCTGTCTTGTTAAGGTTGAATTGCAGTCATCAATTTTATCATAACACAGATTAACAGATTTTTTTAATTCAGCCTGCTCTGCTCTCATCAATTGCAATTCTTTCAAAATTTCCTCCAATACCGAGTCTTTAGAACGTGGAGTACATTTGTTGCATTTTCAGTTATCTACTTTTGAGATATTGCCATCCATACCCATACACCCTGTATGAAACATTGTTTCGCAATTTATACATATAATTTTGGCAGCATCCTGACGAGAGATGTTATCGCCTCATTTACCACAATTGCTGGGCATTTTAATTAAGTGTAACGTACTCTTATAAATTTGTTTTATCAATGAAATACAATGAAATCAGTTGTAGGACAGGTCTGTGACATACGATAATTATACGTGTATTTATAAGATTTCTCTTTTAAAATAAATATATGTAATATGAAAAGTAGTTAAAAACTACTGAATGTTAATTGCAACGCAAAAATGAAAGTTATGAACTCTTTAGAGAAGGTTTCCAGTTACTACGAGTGGAAACTTCAAATAATGCGGGCGACAAGACCAGTAATAATGCTTTATAGTTATTCCAGCGTGTATTCGCCATTAACATCAAAATGAACAGGAATAAAGCTCGCAGTTTCAACTATCCTATTCCAACACCAAACTAGATTATGCTCCAATGTGCACACTAAACGTAAACGCCAACTTGAATTAAAATAAGGATCTATTTCCCTTGCAGTTTCCAACGGGAAATTCAAGCTGTTATTGATTCTCCTCATAAGAAACCACCTGATTTAATTATATTCCAAAACTTCCAAACAATGATGAAATACTTTAATATTTCACAAAACCATTTTGTGCACTAATTCAGATAGGTAATTAAGGTATAATTATCTGAACAAAAGCGAATTTCACTATTAAAACGCAAAAGTTTAAGCAACACCAAATCTAATGTCTTGCTTTGTCGACCAATTTTCAAGAATTGAGGGTTGCTTACCGCCACAAGACACGTCTAAAATTTAATGGCTTGTTAGCAAATCAGAATGCTAGAAAACCTTTATGTCTATATAGGGATTATTGAAAAAATCGATATTTTATAGTTGAAAATGCTACACCTAGATCGTGCGACAAAAAAGGAAAACGGACAACCAAAGTGATTTGAAAAATCGATAAATAGCAATTAAAATATTAAACTTAATTAACAGAAGAAAAAATACAATAAGTATTAACTTATCACAAAAAATCGATAGTTTTACAGTGAATAATACTAAAACTAGATGGCGTTGCAAATAAATATTGAAAATCAAATTTTATAGTATACAGGGTGACTTCAAAAGGTAACCCAATAATATTTTCATCAATATACGAGGCGAACTTAGAATAAGAAAATAGACAAAAAATTGTCTGATAGAAAGGAAGGTCCGTTAACGTAAGTAACATGAAAATTACTAAAGTAGACATTTTACCATTACATTGCATTGGTCTCACCATTAATTACCGCTTCTTTTTCACCAAAACAAGTATTTAAAAACTCTGAAAACATTATAAAAAGCCCCCCGTCTTGCCAGTAACATCGGACTTGCATGCCATTGCTTTAATAATGATGTTCAAAATTATTATTATTATTAATTTTCCTTACGCATTATTGTTCCAAAAATTCTATTCAGCCCTAGCATTAAGCCTAGCAAGAATTTTACGACTGAACATATGAAATTTGGAACTTTTCGTATTTTAAAGTCGAGCAGTTATGAAGATCTGAATGATTGAGATTCTGAATTTTTTGTTTCATGAAAATTCTACTAACCAAGGAAAGTAAGTATGTAAAAATAAAGTTACGTGCGTAAATCTGCTTCTGACATTTCAGAAGACAAAATGAAAAAAATTATAAAGAAGCAAAAACTGAAAGTTTCGGAATCTTGAGCGCCTGTTTTCTGGATATAAATTTCACAGCCAGTTTTGGAGATTAAATTTCGAAGTTTGAGAAATTGCAGAAGGGACGGTCTTAGGATGTGCACAAGATAGACAAGGATTCTGTTATCAGCTAAATAAGAAAATATGTTGATTCTTAAGATTACGTTATGAGAGAAGTATGCACAAAAATGTAAGATAAGTAATCATACCATAAATTATTATAAAAATAAATTATAGAATTTGTTCAAGTTATAAAATCTATTTGATAGATTTAATATATAAGTCACGTCTAGATATACGTAAGTGTATCAATGTGATTAGTATCTACGTATTATGTTTTTTATATAAACCTGTGTGAAGATTAACAATCTAGTCGCCCATGTACAAGAATTAAGTGCAAAACGTATTCAGAACTTTTATTTATACTTCATTTGCCAATTCGTTTTAAGTCATTGAATTTATTTATATAACACGAAGTAAAATGTGTGGGATATTAGAAAATTGCCAAAAGAATAATTAGTTTAGTAAATACTTCAGAAAAAAATAGTTTTGATGGTTCCGATAGACAAGCAGAATAATTTTAGTAATAGGAATTTAGGTTATAAACAAAGTAAATACAGTATCTGAGGTGTTATAAACCTGCAAAGTGAACGCTCTACAAGAACTTCTCTTCATGATACTAATTTTAATGGAAAAGATTAATACACTCTCTCATAGGTTAGTGGTCAGGGGGCCACCTATCACCAAAATAAGGGATGGTGACCCGACACCGGCCTAGTCATGAAATAGAGTGATAGTTGACCAGCCGACAAGACAGGCAAAGGGCGCTTGAAATGGCGCGCAAGGTCTCCTGATCTAACGCTTCTAGATTTTTTATAACACTATGTTAACACTGTGTTAAAAAAAACTTTCATTAAAATTCTGTTTTTCAGTTTTCAATATTAATTTTCATATTCAATTTTTTTATGTAACGCTTCTACGCGACTATTAAAAATTATTATTTAAAAAAACTGTGACATCATTGTGTGTACATGAATCACCAGGGATATTCACCAAACACAGTACCTAAGAATACGCCATTTACAATAATGTGTTTTACGTGTTTTTGGTATTTTCATAAAAGACAACAGTTTCCAGTTTATCACACTGTATACATACTTGTTCATATTGTGCAGGTAAGATATTAAATTTTATTTTATTTTATATTGCTGCGAGACTTTTTAAATGGTTCTATAAATTTAATTGTTGATTAATGTAAAATTTTAACAATAAATGCAATGTCTTTTTGGGCTCAGGGATATTCGAATTACAATTACTTTATTTCTCGCTTATTATTTTATACTGGGTGCCCAAAAATGATTTTCATCTAGTCATCTAGGTTAAAACTAAAGCCAATCTGCATTTAACAAATTAAATGTGCTTTACAATGATTAATTGGCATTTAGATTTATCATACCACACTTTGACTGAGCTGTTAAATGGGATATTTGTTTTGCGGTGAGAAATAAGCACACAATCACAATTAACAATTCACCTCTCTTCTTTATATGTTTCAGACAAACGAGAAACTTAGCATAACATATTAATCCTGTCTCGTTAGGCAGGTATCACAAACCAAATCATGCCGTGAAGATATAACTCCACCTGCACACGACATTTCCTCTCCTGGCTAAATAAATTGACTTTCTTCTTATTTTTCTTCCTTTTATCTATCAAATGAAACACGGAGACTAATTGCTTGCATGAGATCTTCATACTTTATATTGTAACCATTTAACTTTCACAAAGATAAAGTTTTATAACTATTTTCTTAACACTTTTTATCCAAATTTACAGGTTTCATTTTAAGAAATTTTTATCAGTTTAAATTATATTTCAATTATTTTTAATTATTATGTATCTAGGTTGTTCTGTACTTATTTCTTCCTTTCGTCAATGGATAAATCAATTATTATTTTAATTGTCTGTGGTTAGAAACCTTTATTTTTAATGTTCCCTATAGTAAACCTTCCTTTAAGATGTTTTCTTTTATTGTAAGTGATGGTAGTAGATGGATAATGCATGTAATGATGCTTATATCTAACAAAGATTTTTTGTTATAATACATGTAATTTTGGTGTTTTTGGATGGTTATCTGAACAATAAAATCAAAATAATAAAACTTTCAACAAATTAAAATACTTTTTAATATGAATATTGTATGCATCGCAAGTCTTCGAAAGTGTCCATTGTTTTCTTTAAGTGGAGTTGAATGTTAATAAGTAGGGTTGAATAAAAGCTATACTTATACAAGCTTAGCTATACTTTACACAATTACTGACTAATCAATAATTCATCTATATATTTAAAACACAAGGCTTATTTTTGTTCCAGTTCGTTTGAGAGATCCACCAGGCCGCTTTACGCGTTTCTTTTTTTAAATTAAAGTATTCGCTGTGTAGATTAGTCAACACTACTTAATTTTTATATATTTTTAATGTTTATATTTTTATTTGCAAAACTCTAAAATGTTTAATTTGAGACGGGCGAATCGGACATTAACTAGGGGCGCCCTCTCACCTTCCACGGTGGCGAGATTCGTAAGTACTCTTCGCTTAATATAAAGGGTAATGCAGCCGTCCACTTCCATCATTAATAAGCGTAGACAGAATTCGCATAGCTGAAAATTATTAACTGACAAATTATACAAATAATAGCTGATGGCAATTGCTTATTCAGAGTAGTTTCATGTTGTTTGTATAAAAGACAGGAAATTTGTCAACACCGTTTTCAAAAATGTTTTAAACAAGATCTATTTTTGATTTTATTCTTATCATTTCGTAAGGTAGAATTTCCGTAGGTATGTATTTATGTAGAATAAACCATCGTAGAGGGGTAAGCCAGAGAGGAATATATGTCGGAAGAGAGGAAGATAAGTTGGGACAGAGGAGTGCTAGGCTTAGAATTTTCAACTGGTTATGTTTGGTTGCGTTTACTTAAATAATCACTTATGAAAATCCAAAGGATTGTAATCACACATCGAATGTTGTATATAGGGAAATCCTTCAATGCTTTTGACCGTCATGTCTTGACGAGGTTACCCTAGTAATATTAACAACAGAAATAGTATCTAAAATAAAACAGTGCACAATATTACATAATGTAAATTAATTAATAAGAAACCTATTATAGTTTGTACAATTAATTGATTTGAGTCCAAAAAGTGACTACATATAACTGAAATTTTCTATAATGAAAAGAATCGATTCTTTATCAAAATATAATTGCATTGATAGTACTAACTTGTGTTACATTTCTCTTATGTATTTAATAAACGAGGTGAAAAGAGTTAGGGTTAGCTTCATAAAAAGGGCCAGAACTAACCAGGTGTCATCTTACACCCTTGTTTATCTACACCGTGTTCGTTGTAACATTTGCTATAGGGAATTAGTATGGGAAATCCGAAATATGCCAAATAGTTCGTTCTCCAATAAAAGTCGGTGAAATTAATAGTTGCACTCGATAGATAAGATATTCTAACGTACTGTCCAAAAATATTACCCTTAATAACAATCCCAATTCTTCAGAAATTATAAATCCATGAATTATTTGCAAAACATTAATTTAAAAGCCGAAACCTGAAAAGTCGACGCGACTTGTCCCCGTGGTTCAATGATTAACGTTCGGCTTGCCAAACCGCACGGGCTCGTGGAATACAAGATCGAACCCCGTTACAAGCAAGACTTTTTTAAAAATTTTATTTGTCATTAATCTTTAATTTAATAACAATTTAAATAATTTGTTATTATTCTTTTATTCGAAAAACGTTCAAGAAATAATAAATTAGAAATAAAAAATAATGATACACAATTCTTCAAGAAGAGTCCAAGAATTCTCATTAAGCATTTGACTACCTAGGTATGGTAACTGATTATGCTTTTTCATACTGCATACTACAAAAACCAATTTTTACAATATTAGTTTATTAACACTCAAAATCCTGAAGATTTAAATACATTTAAAGTTTCAGTATTGACAAGTACTTATTTTACATTTTATTTATTTTAATTTGAAATAAATACGTAATAAGAATTCTTGAACTCACGTTTTATTAATTGGGTATCATTATTTTTTATTTCTAATTTATTATTTCTTGTGCGTTTTTCGAATAAAAAAATAATAACAACGTATTTAAATTGTTAATAAATTAAAGATGAATGACAAATAAAATTTAAAACAAGTCTTGCTTGTAACTGGGTTCGATCTTGTATTCCATGAGCCTGTGCAGTTTAGCAAGCCGAACGTTAACCATTGAACCACGGAGACAAGTCGCGTCGACTTTTTAGTTTTCGGCTTTTAAATTAATGTTTTGCAAATAATTCATGAATTTAGCCAGTCTCGGTGGATTAGTGGTTTGCATGTTTGCTTCATAATACAAAGATCGCAGGTTCGATCCCCGGCCGAGCTGGTAATTTTTCATAGCGGAGAAAAATTTAAAACATGCCTTCTTTTCGGATAGGAAGTAAAACTGTAGGTCCCGTGTCAATGCGATGTTTGGCACGATAAAGATCCCTACTGGGGGTGGAATTCCCCCAGATTCGGCTAAATTCTAGTAGGGTCGGCCAAATGATCATAGCAATCGGTGCCATGAGGTGCGAAGGATGCTCCGCCATCCTGATTCCTCGCCCAAAAACAAACAAACAAATTCATGAATTTATAATTTCTGAAGAATTGGGATTGTTATTAAGGGTAATATTTCTGGACAGTACGTTGGAATATCTTTTCTATCGATTGCAACTATTAATTTCATCGATTTTTATTCGGGAACGAACTATTTAGCATATTTCAGATTTCCCATACTAATTCCCTATAGCAAATGTTACAACGAATGAACGAACACGATGTACATAATATTTAAGGGCGCCTTACATTTTTCCTTAACTGACTGAATTGCTATACTACTATATTATTTAATTAATAAGACTATAATTATTTTTAGGTTTTTAATAATCACATAACATTTATTATATTTTCTTAATATTACCTGTTTAAAACTTCAATTGTTTCATTTTGTTTAGTTCTAAAAACAGAATTTACATGCAGATTTCTTCTGCAATATTTGCGGCAATCAACGAATGAGAAATAAGTAGGCATCCAAGACGTTGTTGTTAATTAATCTTTCTATTTTTGCATCCGACTGGCATTATGTACATTTCATTGCCAATGTCAGGCGCGTTTAATTTGATTAAAGAAGCCATTTGCTACATCAGAATTCAATTAAGATTTTAAAAACAATTTAGAATTTTATAAATTTTGTTTTACACTTAAATAAATATTATTATAACCGAAGGTAAGCGTGAAACCTTCATTGCAAAATATAGAATAATAAATTATTTAGGATTATGTTTAAATTTAAAATAATAAAAACAAAAATGTTAAAATGTTTAAAAATAATTTTAAAATCATTTCTTCCAGTAGCGAGAAATCTGCAAAATCATCACTTTGAATCTGTCAAATCGAGTCGTTAATGTCAAAAAGTTTGAAGAATCACTCTTCTTAAACTCAAACGTTAAGTTTTGTGAATCATTACAAAAAAGATTTAATTTTAACGTAGGTCCTGTAAACGTAAGAGAAACCACGTAAAAGAAAAACAATAGCGAAAATTACGAAATAAAAACGTAAAGTACGTCTGAACATTCTCGTCCGCGCTCGTCAGACTCTTATTTTAGCAAATTGCACGTGAAAAATGTGCTAAATGTTGGCTTTAATCACTTGACACCTTAAATGTCATATTTCAGGTTAATTACTTTTAGTAATTGTCACATTGAAATGAGACTTACATATCCGTAGAGACCCATTAATACTTTTATCTAAACCACATTATTGTGTTCTTAATAGCTTAATAATATTTTTTGTTTATAATTCGATTCTTGTTATGCATATATTTATAACAAAGAAACACTTTCAAGGGAATAAACAGAGATATAATACATTAATCGTTTTTAAAGCTTTTAATTTTATCTGATATTGGCAATGAAATGTTAAACTCAAAATAGTATTGAAACTAATTGCAAGATTGACTCAAACAAGT
This sequence comes from Agrypnus murinus, assembly GCA_929113105.1. Taxonomy (NCBI): domain Eukaryota; kingdom Metazoa; phylum Arthropoda; class Insecta; order Coleoptera; family Elateridae; genus Agrypnus; species Agrypnus murinus. The sequence continues at coordinate 34,934,674 of OV816030.1, forward strand.
GTTGCTTATATCATTTTTTAGTTAGAAATAGAAAAGAGCATTTGGTTGCTATACCTGTTGCATTAATAAATTTTATATATGCATTAAGCACGTAGGTAGGTTTTACTTTGAAGATCTTACAAAAATATGATGTAAAATCAAACCGTAATTTATTTGTATTTTATATACCAGTCTTAAAAATAATTTCTAATAATTGTGTAGATAATTGAGATACTCAATGTAACTTTTGTTGTCCCAAACAATAACAGTCAAAACAAAAATTTTTTGTGGGATTATTTTTAGACACAATCCAATAATATATTTGTTTTCTAAAAAGCTTTTCTCTTTTCCAAAAATTGTTTCAAGGAAAGAATTTCTAAAGTTGACATTTCATTGTTGAAGATTTATATTGAGAAGCCCAGTTGCTTAACTTTTTTTTTAAATCTTATTGTTATTCTATAAATAATCCGATTATTTAGATACTATAAGAATGGCTCCAATAAACTAACTTTTTAACTATTTAAGATTGCTTAGATACCTTGCCATGCATATAATATTCATACAAAAGGGTATTTTAACTTGTTAAGATTTTTTATTAATTTGATTTTATTGTTCAAATGATCATCCAAAATAAGAGATTAAATATTTGTCAGATATATATAAGCATCATTACACACCACCACTTGCAATAAAAGAAAATACAAGGTTTACTATTATAGTGAACATTAAAAATAAAGGTTTCTAAGCGTAGACAATTAAAATAATAATAATCTATTACCTATTGATAAGAAGAGACAAGTATAGAACAACCTTGATACTATAACTTACAGAAACACAAAGGCTATCTTTATATAAAGAAATACTTAACCTACCAAAATGTAGCTGTGCTGGAAGTATCAGCTTGATCCAAATAACACTGCTTTAGTTTTTGCCAGCTAGTCCCCAATAAGTCGGAGAGGGGCGGGGTAATACAAGATATAAAGGATAAAAAAACAAGCGCCACTTCGTTTAAAAACAATGCTTATTACTAAAGCTTCAAGTTTATCAGACAAACGAAGAAATATATCTACTAAAATATGCGCAACTTCCAATATTTTGGTCGTACCGTACATATATACTTACAAATGACGAACTGGAAAGCAATATTAAAATCATACAAATAAATAAATAATAAATAAATAAAACACACGTAGTGAAATGTAAACTTTCTAAGTAGGGCTTTATTTGAACTATTGGCGGATTTTAAAAGTTAACTTTAAATGCAATTTTAATGTTTAATAGAAAAAAAAGGTGAATGGTGATCTGTATCACAGTTGGTTGTACTTAAAACTACCCTACAACATTTCCACTACTCGAGATCTCGTGTTATTCTTAAAATTAACATGCATGCATAAATTGTAAACACATTGAATAAATATATACATCTACATAAATAAAATGACACATAATACATACAAATTTAGACAAACATCCCACCATTCGAAGACCCACGGCTGTTTTATGTAAAGCCTTGCTTAGGGGGTTTTCGCTTCACCCTTCGATATTTGGTTGTTTTGCTCCGACCCGGTATATGTATAGATGTAGGTACGGACACAAAGGGGAAGAACCTTCCAATTAAAATACACGGTCAGATGGGCAGGAACAAGAATACACCAACGAACAACAAAACCCAAACGACAAAAAAAAGACCTACAAAGAAATCACCCTGTATATTGTATTAATTTTATATATATTTGAAGATTTTTACCTTTCTATAAACTGAAAGGTCTTTTACAATACAATTCCCTCAAGGTGATTGCTAGGGAAATAATATTACCTAAAATAAAAAGACATTTGTAAGATTTTAGCGCAACGAGATTTTAACGAAAAGAATTTACCTAAAATGGTTAGCACCAGAACTTAATCCGTCAATTTGACGATTGATCGCATATAAATAATCAAGCGATCGTTCTGTTGAATGTGAGATTTATTCCGCTAAAGCGAATTAATATTTAAAACCAATTTCCTAATATATCTCGCCCATTCAACTTCTTGTACCAAAACCAGCCATTTTGTTCTATCACCGGCACTATCGAGAAAGAAACTTAACCGCGCAGGTATGACTTTACGATAAACCGAGGAAAGGGAAAACCAGTGACAACCAAACTACGGAGAAGCTTGGTTTTAAACAGTGACCATCAAACAAATAATGGGTTGTGAATTTCAACGTTATAATACATAATAATGAAAATAATTGAAATAGAATAACAAGAAAATTTAAAATGATAAAAATTTCTTAAAATGTAAAACATGTTAAAAATTGTATAAAACTTGTAAATTTGTATAAAAACTGTTAGAAATTACGTTATAAAACTTTCTCTTTGTGAAACTATAAAATTAAATGGTTACAATATAAAATATGAAAATCTCATGCAAGCAACTAGTTCCAGTGTTTCATTATATAGATAAAAAAGAAAATAAGAAACAAGTAAAGTCAATTAGTCGAGAGTAGAAATATCGTGTTCAGGTGGAGTTATGTCTTCATGACACGATTTAGATTGTGATACCTGCCTATCGAGAGAGCTGATATGTCATGCTACGGTTTATCTGAAACATATAAAGAAGTGAGGTGAATTGTTAATTGTGATTGCGCACTTACTTTTCGCCGCAAAACAAACACTCCATATAACAGGTCAGTCAAGGTGTGGTATAATAAACCTAAATATCAATTAGTTATTATAAAGCACATGTAATTTGGTAAATGCATATTGTTTTTAGTTTTCACCATAAAATATTGTCTAATGCAATTAAACATTCCTACATACAGCCAACATAAAATAAGAATATTAAGACAGTAGAATCTGACATCAGTAAAGAAAAATGTCATCTGTCGTAATTTAGGGTTATAAAAAACGGACTTTTAGTATAAATCGGTAGATGGCTTTAGTAACAATATAGATTCAAATCTAAATAAGCGGGAAATAAAGTATTTTCATATAAAATATCCCCGAGCCCAATAAAGACGTATTTATAATTGAATATTTTATATAATCAACAATGATATTTATAAATCTATTTAAAGAGTCTCACAGCAATATTAGATAAAATTTAATATCTGACCATTACAATATACAGGGTCTTCATTAAGTTTGGAACCGGCTTAATATCTTCAAAACTATTAACTGGATTAAATTGAAATTTGGGGTGTGCATTTTATAAATTAATATCTATTGTGCCTAATTTTTTCACCTGCTTTGCATCGTTACTTTACGAGATACACAGCCAACTTGATTTTTTTTAAATAGCAATGGGGGTCAAATTTGACATCATTTGAAAGCTTATTTTTTTCTGAGTACCATTATGTAATACACGTGTTGTATCATTTTGACAAAAATCGCCAAAAAAATTAAAACCAACGAAACATGTTTTATCCACAAAATTAAATTTATTACTTAAAATTTACTTTTACTTAAAATTACTTAAATATTTACTGTCAATGTGTAACTTTTGACATTTCTATGAATTTTGTAAGATCACTAGATATTTTAATTTTTAATTTATTCAACACTTTTGATTTTGTGGATAAAACATGTTTCGTTGATTTTAATTTTTTTGGCGATTTTTGTCAAAATGATACAACACGTGTATTACATAATGGTACTCAGAAAAAAATAAGCTTTCAAATGATGTCAAATTTGACCCCCATTGCTATTTAAAAAAAATCAAGTTGGCTGTGTATCTCGTAAAGTAACGATGTAAAGCAGGTGAAAAAATTAGGTACAATAGATATTAATTTATAAAATGCACACCCCAAATTTCAATTTAATCCAGTTAACAGTTTTGAAGATATTAAGCCGGTTCCAAACTTAATGAAGACTCTGTATATGTATAAACTTCCCCAGTAATACTAATAGTATTGGGTATTGTAAGTTAGATCATTGTTATCAGTGATAAATAGTATATGTACGGTTAAACTTGTTAAGAAACTTTCCCAGTAATACTAATGGTATTAGGTGTTGTAAGTTACATCATTGTTATCAGTAATAAATAGTAAATGTACAGTTAAACGTGTTAAGAAATGTTTAATATAACTATGTTGCGCTCAGCATGAAGAAGCTAAAGCAAACGATGTAATCCAAATTAGGTAAAGGATATAACTTTACCAACATGTTTATTGAGCGCCACTGTGTTTTCAGTTTTAGCTCAAACTGTGAATTTAAACATTCCGAAGTACAGAGAGTGGTTTCTAAAGAAGCTGTTTTAATTTTAGTATGTAAAAAGCTCATTTAAAATACTTGTTTTATGTTAAAAATAAACAAAAATAATAAAATTTAATAATAAAATTAAAACAGTTAGTTAAAAAAGTATTTTAGTAAGAATTAATATTGTTATCAGCCTTACTACCTACACCTATATAGCATTTGTTTTTAAATTTGCCATCTTTTAAAATAAACCATTAAATTGTAAGCTTTTTTTAAGCTAACCAAGCCTTCTTTTATTACCACTAATTGATAACACACGAAGCCGAAAATAACAAATGCATCTAAAATCATTACACTTACTGTAAAACTTATGCCCCGACAGACACGTCTTTCTTATTCGAATTGAATTTAGCGGTCGTAGGTGCTAATTACCAAGGCTTATAAATTACAGAGAAGAAAGAATAAATAAGTAATATCAAGGGCGCCACCCAGTGGTTACTTATTACATAATAAACACATAATTGAGAAATCCACAGACTGGGAAAAGATTCCCCTAAAAATTGATAATGATTCAAGTTAAATAAATCTTACGTTGTAAAAAAAAACTAACGATTGATTGTTCCGTTTCAACATCATTAGAAATAGGTTGAGATAGAATTGTTGTTCAAACAAAAATGAATTTCGTCTAATAACACTCATTCCAAATAAGTTTTATTAGTTGAATTCAATTTTACTACCTGATTATTTAGCCATATTGAAGCATACAATCATTATTATTATTACTTGGGATATCATTATATGTACAGATTAATAAACTACTATAAAAACAGGAAGAGTTGGTTGATATCAAATAAAGTTTATTGTTGACTAAAATTTTGCGTTACAATATTCCCTTTTCGAATACGACAATTAATTTCTATACCTATGTCACAACACTTCACAAGTAAAGGCCATTACACTAAAGACACTAAATAATCTTACCGACAGGAATGCAGAAATCTATTACCTTCAATCTCCATCCAAATACAGAAGATTCCTCGAACTCGTCAAACTGAACTTAAACTGCTTACATTTACTTTTAAACAAATGAATCCTTTAAACACGGTAACGATTCCACCGTATTTTAATAGTGAATGAACTAAAGTTAAAAATCCGTATACCTTAATTGGTAATTTTTAATATCAGAAAAGTATTCATTCCTTTTTATTTACCAACTCAGGTTGCTTCCGGTGCAAACTCACAACTTTTCCGTATTACGGCACGAACTATATCAAAACACTCCAAAACAGCAATCTACTTTCACTCCATTCTTAGCGGTTAATACACGTAATAGTATAATATACGTTTAACCATTCGAACTGAAATATGAGGAAAGGTTCGACCAATAACAAAATTGCACAGAATTTTCGTTAATATTAATTTTAAAAGGTGCACTAGGGTAATAAAATGAAGACTTGCAATCATAAAAGCTGTTTAGCGAAAAAGAATTATTACCTTTTCGAGCACTTAGTTCTTTGAATAAATGTTTTAACATTTATAAACAATTTTTTTGCGAAACTGCTAAATACAAATAAATTAAATTTGATTCATTTTTAGCTAGTATAAAATTAAAAATTATATTACATTTGCTAAAGTTCGTTCTTTATTATTGCAAAAGGGTACATTGCTTGTTTTTATAGGGGATTTATAATAACCATCAGAGAGAACGTGTTTTCAAACAAGATTTCGACCACTAAATTGAGTTTAGACGAAACTGTCTATATTTTTAAATGTTTATTCAAACTCAGCTGATTTTTTAAATCTGAAGAGAAAACATTTTATCTTTTATGTATCGCCTTAAATGGAAAAACTATTAGTAGCAGAGTATGGAGTGGCCAGGAAGATCACTCGATTTGTCACTTTATATGAAATTAGTAGTCTGCAAAACACAGTCAAATAATATTGAAGACCTGAAAGCCAGAATATCTCGCGAATGTAGATCCGTTTGCCGTAAAATATATACAAAAATGTGGCTATTTAAATGGAACTAAATAAACTGGTACAACTAAAGTATAGCATCTATCATTATACCACTGTCTAGTGTTACACTGTATTAAATTACACGTATTAACGTATAATTTAACGTTAATTATAATTTAACAAATTCTAACACTAAGTATAACCTAATCTAACTTAATCTCTTACCTAATCTCTGATTTAATCTTTACCTTAACCCCTAATCTAACCTCTAACCCAGCGTTTTCTGTAACATTTAACATAACCACTCACTCAACCTCTAACCTAACCTACAACCTAATTTTTAATTTATTTATTCAGCGTGTAACCTAACCAATAACCTAATACTACTATGTAATTTAATCTCTACTCTAACCTATGTAACTCGCGAATAACACTATACATAAAATTTATATGTACGTAAATGTTATTCTTTACTTAAGAGTTGAATAATATATGGCTGTAAATAGTGTAGTGTTTGAAATCGGGAGTTTTTAAAAAGATGAGAAGATAACGGATAGAAATAGTCTTGCACTCACATCGCAGATCTCATCCCGAACAAATACGTTCAATTGTATCAACTGAAAAGTTGAAAACGCCAAGGTCCAAGAAGCAGTTCTTAACTTCATCCTCCCAAGTGATGCCAAATTACCGACGGCGTTGATCGTCTATTCCTCGTTTTGGAACACTAACACACGAGACGCCATATATCTCAGGCAATCTTTCTCTACAAAAGAAGAATCTTGGGTCTCATCCGAGGAGGACACCACTCTCAATGTGGCGGGGTGGGTTTAACGCGGCTCACAACTATGTTGGCAGCTACAGCATGGTATCAAAAACCTCCACACCGGGTCACCAGCGAAGGATTGCCTCCAGTATTCTACCGTTCCATCCTGGGTAGTCGGAACGCGGACTGAAAATACTCGTAGATCGACAGTAGAGTGCCTGACCCCCATCCGAAGGACCGTGTGGTTCTGAAAAGGGCCATTTTCTTATGTAACCTTATCTTTTCTATTTATTTATTTACTTATTTTTGGGCTAGGAATCCGGATGGCGGAGCCCTTCGTACCTCTAGGCAGCGATTACTATGATCTTTTGGTCGACCCTATTAGAATTTAGCCGAATCTAGATGTTATCTTTTGTATTATTTTCTTTTGTATCTTTTCACTTTATACATTCACCGTTAGTTCGCTGAACGCTAGCCTTCCAGTTTCAACAACCTATCTAGCAGTCACTTATTTTCATTTAGCTATCATATTCTCCAACACAACATGACCAAACACAAACGACTTTGCTAGCGCTGCAACATCCAATATTAACCGGTTTTCGTCAACCATCAACAATCAACGATTCGACCCCAATAGCCAAGCAATAACATCTCCAATCAATACTGCTGACGAAACCGATTATGTAACACCAACAGCAAATATTTTTAAGAATTAAAACGATCTTAAGAGATCAAACCGTTAATTTGTCTGGTAAATTCTACTTTAGCTTTCACAAAGAAAAATAACATATTGGAGGTTGTGTAGAGTAGGTTTTTAATAATAATGGAATCATTTGGAAAATGATCTAAAAAAACAGTTTACCACGAGTCTTTTACATAAAAGTTTAAATGTTAAACTAGACAGACAATTTCTTTAAAACACTAGTCGAATGTGTAGCTAAACACAATTCGGTGTAGTTCAGCCCACAATTCGGTGTAGTTGTACATAGAAAGAGCGGTTCGTCATTTGTCATACTTTTATATGTAAACCGCGCGGATTCCCGCACTGAACTGCATTATTAGCAAGGTCACGTTCGCCTCTGCTAATAACAGTTTGTAGATTGAATTCCTTAAACTCTTTAGCAAAAATTAATTTCCAGAAAGAGCTATTAAAAAGCGAATGCTTTGAAACATGAGCTTCTAAGAAAAAGTAGCAGTCTTTACTTAAAAAAAAAAATGAAAATAAGTATTTCAAAGAAAGCTGCAGGAAAAGAACTTTCTACGAATTAAGCCTTCTCGAAACGGTGTTATTTTATAATGTTTAAATATAATGCGCTGTTCCTAGTAAATGAGCTTGTGTTTTTTTTCTTAAAAAGAAACTTCTGATACTTGGCTCTTTTATGAGTTTTTTAGAATTGCAAACTTGTTAAAGACGTCTTTGCGAGAAGCAGAACTTTAAAGAATGTTTACGTCAGGACCAAATGTGTGCAGAATAACATTAATCCGTCAATTTATAAATTGAGCTATCGGAAATGATTTTTGCAGGAAGTGCTTGCAATAGTAACGTTATGCTGCAATGGGAATGTATGTTGGTAACGCAAATGTAACGCTCTTGCAAAAGGAAAAGCTTGGAACACATAGAGTAAATTTTATTTGTTTGAATTATTGAAGAATAAGGTTTTTGGAAGATGACTTAGAGTTGGATCAGATTAGCTTTTGATCAATTGCATTAGGTTAGGTTTAACGGAAGCTAGGCGATTCCAGCTTAAGGTAGGCAGTGGCGGATTTAACACTTAAGGGGCCTGAAGCGTTACAAATTTTTGGGGCTCCATAGTATAAATCAATTACTACAATTTATATACCTTTTATTTTTTATCAAAAATTAAGTACATATAATTATTAATATCAGGTACGAACTCACGGGGGGGGGGGGGGGGGTGTAGGAAACTTCCTCCCCAAGATTTTTTAAATAATTCAACTTCATGCCGCACTCACAGAAGTGTGAAATTGACGTTTTTGTACGTGTTACACACTATACTTTATCTACGACCATGTATTTAACTAGAATATGATTTGAGATGGAGGTGCTGGATTGTCAAAACTAGATAATGCCCCGTTTTTTGTGGAAAACAGGTGTTAGTTGTAAAAATTAAGAAATGCGTGTAACTCAATGTAATAATCATTTATTATTTAAAATTAATACTGAAATTTGAACAATTATTTAAATTAATAATAGTAGTTTTGTTGATGTCTTCAATTTTTTAAATGTCATAGACACATGTATTTTGAACGTCGTGTGTTCCGCGGTTGTTTTTTTTGTTAATGTAAGTAAATCATAACTTCAATCTACAAATACATTGAATAACTAATGCTTCATTTGAATGTGATTTTAAATAATAAATTCCCAAAACATTTTTAAATTTCCATGTAATAGACCGGTTATTCTAAATGTATGGATTAAAGCCATCAGAAGGTTATATCGTTAAATCAATTTTACGTTAATTCAATAAAAATTTATAGGGTAATAATAACTTTATATGCTGGTAGTCGACACAGTAGCTCAGAGGTAGAGATGTCGCTCAGAAAGTGGAAGACCCAGGGTTCGAGTTCCAGTTGAAGTGATAATTTGTTCTATATGGATTTGCATGCAAAATATAATTTAAAGTAAAACATTAATTAAACAAAATAAATTAACATAAATAAAATACAAAATAAACACAAACGTGTTTTAATAAAGTGAGTTTTGTTGATGAACGACTATTTTACTCACAATTTATAGTGATATGTGTATAAATCACATACGAATTCCCTTAACTGAGGAGAACCAAAAGTTCGAAACAGCTGTCTTAAAGTGCCGTCTGTGATTTATACTCATATCACTATAAAACTGTGACTATAATAGTCGTCCATTAACAATTTCTAAACTTTTAAATTTATTAAAAACTCACTTTATTAAAACACGTTTGTGTTTATTTTGTATTTTATTTATATTAATTATACGGTCGGACGCTCGACCGCATTTTATTTTGTATATTCCTGTATTGAATAACCAAATTACGTCGTTTAGTGCGGTTTGATACCTACAGGAGTAACCACACTTATTTGATTGTGTTAATGTTATTTCCAAGCTAGTATATACGCTCAGGTGATGTGTGTAGAATTTACATACGAGCTGCCCCTAATTGAGGAGAGCCAAAAGCTCGAAACAGCTGTCTTAGGATGCCGTCTGTGATTTATACACATATCACTATAAAAGTGTGAGTATAATAGTTATATACAACCGTCCATTAACAATTTTTAACTTTTAAAAATAAATTAATCTTTATATAAAAGTTATAATTTTGTATATTTCAAATAATTAGAAATATTGCATGTGCTGACATCTATGGCATTTTAATAGAACCACTGAAAATGCGAAATCATTTCCCACGGTCATTTCCGTGCACTTTTAAGATTATGAACAATGAGTCATTTTCATAGTTACTAGACTGTGTGAATGTGTAATTTTCTATAGTGGTCGTAGTTAAATTAGTTAGTAGTATACCAAATAAAGTTGTACTTTTTTATCGCGAATATGGAGGTTGTTGAACAACCATAACGAGTGAGAAAAAAATCAACTTTAGTGCTGAGGTGTACATTACGTTTTTTCTGATATCGTGAAATGAAGAATTTAAAATACAAAATGTGCTTTTAATAACAGTAGAGTAGGCACCTAAGTCAACGTGGCTGTGTGCGACATATGTCAAATACATGTGAAACAATGCAAATAAAAATGACAGATGAGTTCTTAAAAGTCAGTTTTGACATATGTCATTGTGACAGATGCGTCCATAAAAGTTCTACTATATTTTAGAAAAACATTTTATTCCTTAAAATCAGTTCATTTATAATGGAACTTTTCTGCTTTTAGAAGCATCAAATTTATCAATAATATTTTCAAAACAGTCAAAACATAAATTTTGCGTAATGTCATTTTCAATAAACATTACTGATACATTTTTTAAATGACTTTGTCCAAGATTATTTCTTAAATGATTTTTTACACGTTTAAGAACGGAAATCGATCTCCAGTTACATTACCTATCAGTAATGTTAAGATTTTCCTTTAAATTGTTTCAACATTGTGTCAACATTGGAAATGTTGACAATTGACAAATGACATTAAGGAATTTCACCCATTCGAAGGCATGGTACAGTTCCCCTTCCCCGAATGTAAGTCGGACGACCGCGCACAGTTTGCTAGAAGGCATTGAAGGCAAGCCATTCGGAGCGACAGAGATGATATATACCTTGCAGGTCTGCTGCAAAACTGAATATTCCGTTACAAAATTTTACCTATCACTCTGAATGCTTGCCTTTTCGCACGAAACTTTATTGCGTCGGCCGTACACCTTTTTTACCCGCCTGTACACGATACGAGCTGTTGTTCTCACATGTTTCACTATTTTCGACAAAGTTAGTTCCCATGCCAATAATTTTTATTTGTCGCATGTCCACTGCGATCCTGGGCAAGGGGCCTCTGCGAGGCCCCCTGATTTGTAGGGCCTAGAGTGACCGCTTCCATCGCTTGTGCGTAAATCCGCCACTGTTCACCGAATGTCTATCAGAAACCATTAATTCAAGAAATTAGTCATCATAGTAGTTGATTGTGCGAGAAGACCAGCATTCGGACCGACAGAGATGATACATTCCTCGCAGGTCTGCGGTGAAACAGTATACCCCGTTACAATACCGCTCTGAATACCGCTTGTTTTTTTGTACGAAACTCTAATACGTCAACCGTACACTTTTTTACCAGCTTGTACACGATATGATCTGTTTCTTGTTTCACTTTTTTGTGAGAAAGTGAATTCCTACACCAATAATTTTTATTTGTCGCGTGTCCAGTGCGGTCCTTGGCAGGCGGCCTCTGCTGGGCCCGAAGCGGCCACTTCCAACGCTTGTGCCTAAATCCGTCACTGAAGGTAGGCTCACTGGTGTCCAGTTACGTTAGGTTGGATCATCTAGAAAGTTAGATTAAATCAAAATAAGTCTCTATCTGTAAATCTGCTGAATTTGGACTAGAATTGTTGTGATTAAGTACTTAAGGTTGGTATGATTTACACTTAGATTAGGTTAGTTTTCATCTAGTGTAACTTCTAACTTCTAATATACTAAATTTGTGTTTGATGCATTTGGAAAAAAGGTTTTTCACTTTTTATATTTGTTATAAGTGGAGTGTTTGTTTGTTTAAAAACAATAAGAGCTATATCGTGGCTTTAGAGTTTTCTATCAAACTGATTTTAGCATCACTTTTATTAGATTGGCATCACTTTTAAATATCTTTCATAAAAGTTTAAATCGCCAATTTTCCAGCTTCCTCGACAATTCCAACCGTTCAAAAGGTAGGGGCAGTTTCATTGATCATAATCTACTGTTAATATAGGTATGAGCAAGAAACACATCTCTGCCTCTAATGGATGATACAATGTTATAAACAATGAACAATGAAAATTATGAGTATAGAAAATAAAGAACGTCATCCATAAGAATGGGTTAATAGGAAAACATTAAAGCTAGTCATAGACGCAACAAAACGACAAACTGATTCTGAAAAGTACCGTGAAAACGCCTATGAAGCATTGCATACTACAAAAAAACAACTTCGCTTCTCATAAGAAGTAGATAAACGAATTTTTATTGCGATAAGTTGTTCCATTAGTATATTTTCTATATGCATTAACTAACTAGGAAGGTAGGTTGTGCTTTGATAATAATCTTACCAAAATCGATTTAAAATTAAGCCATAAATTATTTTTATTTCATGAACCAAGTCTAAAAATAGCTCACTATAATATTTAATTCTGTAGGTAGGTTAGATACTGAATGTAACTTTTATTGTACCAAGAAACAGTCAAAACAAAAATTTTTGTGTGGATATTTTTAGACACAATCCAGTAATATACATATCTATCTGTTTTCTGAAAAACTTTTCTCTTTTTCAAAAATTGTTTCAAGGAATGAATTACTAAAACTGACAACTCATTGTTGAAAATTTAAATTGGGAAAACCAGTCGTTAAGATTTTAGTCTTTTCTTAAAACTTGATGTCATTGTTAGTCTATAAATGATGTACAGTTTTAATTGATTAGTTGCTAATGATATACAAAACACTGCAATATAAAAATATTTTAGAACAAAATTTTCTATTTAATCATTTAACAAGGGCGAATGAAGAAAATACCAATGATTTAAATCTACAAGAGAACTGTTGTTTTTTGTTAAATATGTCCGTTGTTTAGAATATATAGAAGGGACTATTTGTCCATAATAGACAAATGTGTAAGAATCTAGATTCAATTCTGAGTATAAAAACGCTAAAAAAGCTAATATGACATTACGCCACTTCTCATCGGACATTTTTCGATTTCTCATCATTCGAGAGGTCATCCAAGTTTTATGGTTTTGTTTTGCATACTATACTTGTAACTTAATAGAGTATCAAAAACTGGAAAATATACAGGGTATGCTACTATTTATAGGTAGTAATAAATACATAAATGTGTCGGCAAGTAGACTATACAATGAGAGCACCTTAAATAAATAGAGTTTTTTGTTATTACAACTACTGCATTTCCATTAGGTTGCAAATCGTTATTCGTATTAATGATAATGAATTTGAATTGTATTTAATCTCGGACACATCGTTAGAAATAATAAGTAAATCGGTATCTTAATAAAATCAATTAACAGTTAAAATTGCTGTAAAACGAAATATTAAAAACATGACATGTCCTTATCCAGAAATTATCATTTGCATAGCTGCAATTAAACTAGTAAAAACGTACAAGATCGTTCATTTTAAAAATAATAATGATATGGTAATGGTATAATACGATCATTTCTATCGATTAAAACATAACAATATTTAATTACTATTTCCGTTAGGTGTAAAAATAAATGCATTGTTTTTTTTGCAACATCTGTTTAAATATTGTAGTAGTTGTTATTATTATTAGTTGTTGTAGTAGTTAGGGTTGTAGTACTTATTATTATTATTATTATTAATATAAACACAAATACATAGTTCCCAGTAACCACACAGACGTTAAAAAAATGTTTTTATAATGTATGTTGGTTGAAATAACGTTATACGTTGAATATGAAACGTTGGTATTTGGTTGATTTTAAACGGCTTAGAAAAGAGATTTTTTAAATGTTTGTAATCGACCTATTATCAATAAAATACTGTGTTTGCTACGTTTATATAACGTTTTAATTTAATGGTCATAAATTACATAAATTCTTGACGTCTAAGTCACGTAATATATTAATACAGACTTTTGATTTTGTTAAAAAACCTCGTTAATTAAATTATTTCTATTTTGAAATGATTAAAAATAAGGCAAATAGAAAAAATAGTATAAAATATTCGTTTCATAAGACTTTTAGCGTGTCTTATAAAACTAATACTTTAATATACTATTGTTTATTATCACGTTTTCTATACCTAAAATTGATTAAAACGTTGCGTAAACACGCTTTTTTTTCACGTGGATTCTGGCGACATTTTAGCGTTTTTATGTATAACGTTAGAACTATTTCCAACGTTTTTTCAACGTGTGTGTTCACTGGGTTAAGGTTTTTAGATCGGGTCATATTTCTAAAAAGTATTTTTTAGACGACTGTTTACGAAACAGACAGTTTCGGCACTACAATTTATGTATGAAAGTTCCGAATATCATTTAGTGACTTTTTTATCATATTAGTAATTTTTTATCGTATTAGTAATTTTTTTATCGTATTAGTAATTTTTTTATCGTGTTAGTAACTTTATGTCGTCTTAGATACGCCTTAGTGCCTGTGTGTTTATGCAGGAATAATTATAATTATTTCAAAAAATCAAGCAGGTAAATAGGTCAATTTGACATTTCATGCATTTCATCTCTCAAGCCAAATAATAATGAGTGATAGTGAAGAAGAGTTGACTTGTACACCGCCTACAGTTTTGGAAGCGGCAAAAGAAGCCACATTAGAATTGCTCCCTGTAAAATCCAAACAGAGGTATGACTATGCATACAACCAATTCATGGAGTGGCGAAAAGAACAAGGTATTGTAACATCATTTTCTGAGAATACTCTTCTGGCGTATTTTGGAGTTTTATCCAATAAAATTTGTCCAACCACGCTGTGGGTCCAATATTCAATGCTCAGAACGACGCTACTCGTCAACCAAAATATAAATATTGCTTCATATATGAAACTAAAAGCACTCCTGAAACGTAAATCGGCAGGCTACAAGCCTAAGAAATCAAAGACCCTGACAGCAGAAGAAATAAATAAATTTATTAATCAAGCCCCTGACAGTACTTATTTGCTGCAAAAAGTCTACAATAAAACACGTAAATAGGTTAACAATCTCTTTATTTTCTTTACACAGGTAATTTTAATAATTGGAATTAGTGGGGCTTGCCGGAAACAAGAATTACTGACTTTGAAAATAGATGATATAGAAGATCTCAATTCTGCAGTACTTATAAGAATACCAGACACGAAAACAAAAAAACAAAGAATATTCACAGTAACAGGAAATTTTTATACAATATATAAAAAGTATGCCGCTCTCAGACCCGCAAACTTAACTGAACGACGATTCTTCGTGAATTATCAAAAAAATCGTTGCACCAAACAACCTGTGGGCATCAATAAAATTGGAAGTGTTCCAAAACAAATTGCCACTTACTTGGGTCTAAAAGAACCACAAATGTACACAGGTCATTGTTATAGACGTTCTTCGGCTACAATTTTGGTGGATGCTGGTGGCGATATTACCACACTAAAACGCCATGGTGGCTGGCAATCAACACCAATTGCCGAAAGCTATATTGATGATTCATTGCAGAACAAACTTAAAGTTGCCAATACGATCTTGAATTCTGTCAATGAATCAACAACACCAGCAATTCCATCTTCCTTGAGAGGTTTGCCAATTCCGTCTTGCTCGAGACGTTCACCAATTTCATCTTGTTCGAGAAGTTCACCAATTGCATCTTGTTCGAGAAGTTCACCAATTCCAACAGCTTATGGTTCTTCTTTTGTCACACCAGAGAATCCACCTTCCCATGTTTCAGCAGTTTCTGAACAAAATTTACATGACTCGCGCCATCCTGTAAATTTTTATAAGTGTAGTAACAATCAAATTACTATTAATATTGTTAATAACACAAAATAATAATAAACCTAACCCACAAACTGCAAGTACTTTAATATAAATTAATACCTAAATTAACTTACCTTCAGGAATCTTTTTACAAACCACAAGAAGCAACACAGGTAGGTACCACTTCCGACTAAACTAAACTAATTTTTTCGCTCATATGTTAACATGATGATTTTATTTGTTTTTATCCCACTTTGTTGTATTTTTCAAGCAAAAGAGAAATAAATACCTACAGCACAGAACACAGTAGGTAATGACAAATAAAAATGTGACGAGAAAGTACCTATGCAACAGATCAAACCTGCTTGTTTTGAGAGATGCAGAGAACGATTTAAGTTGAATAGAAGCTGATTAATAATTACAAATGTCATTATTTAGTGACTTTTTTATCATACTAGTAATTTCTTATCGTATTAGTAACTTTTTATCGTCTTAAATACGTCATATGCGTCTATACAGGAAATAAATTGCTTGTTTTGAGGGTTGCAGAGTACGCTCATTTAAGTTGAATAGGTCCTGGTTAATAATTTCAATTTTCAGTCTTTCACTATTTTTTTTTATTGTGTTACAGTCGTCTAAAAAATAGTGTTCGTAACTCGTTCGAAAGTCAAATATCTGCGCTCGTGTTTATAATAGATCTACTCGTGCTCCGCTTCGCTACGCACTCGTATATCTATTATAAACACTCGCGTGATATTTGTTACTTTCGACACTTGTTACGAAATATACTATATTTACTCAGTAATAACTTCCGACCACATTATTTACGTTAAACCATGCAGACACATAAATTAGCTTTTTTATGTGACATACAACAATTTTTAAAAGGCGGGTACATCTAAAAGGGTAACACATTTTTAAATTAAATTTGTACAACTTAAGGCAGGTTAGTGTTACAGGCCCGGACTCGAAATTTAATAAAGCTTTAAAATTCATTTCCTCGAAAACTATTCCTTTGAAGAACAAACTTTATAAAAAAAATTTGCTCTACTATATTCCACCTATCTACCATTCAGCCAAAACGCTTCAATTAATTTACACCTTGTATATTCAAAAGTATTCCAGATTGGTAGCTTAAGTTACTGCCTAAAACTTTTATTTCAAACTTTTTTCTGTAGACTTATTAGAAAAGGAGACATTAACACATTACGTTACTTTTTATACACATTGTATACCCAACTGTATATACATCATTTGGAAAAGTTTGTGCTGCTAGAGGAGAATTTTGGCCTTCATCTTCCACTAGCTGAAGAGGATTTTCACTAAGAATATCTAATTTTTTTTTATTATCTTACACGCAAATTAGAAAATATCATATTATATTCCTAATAACCTCTTATAAAACATGCGCTTTTATATATTAAAGCAGTGGCGGCTGCTGCACACGAAAACACAGGCCAGCAGCAATACGGCATATATCGCTATCATGCTCGTACGCATACTTTGGAACAACATTATCTATGTGTTGCATTGCTGCTGGCTCGTGTTTTTGTGTGCAGCAGCCGCCACTGAATTAAAGCAACTAATTTATTTGTTAAATTAAAGCAACAATTCAAAATGTTTGCCTCACAAGTTCTGAAACTTATCATTTATTGGAATAATTACAAAGGACTCGATAGATGGCGCCACTATACGAAAGCTGTCAATAACAGAAATTTCTCCAACGCCGTGTATCTCAAATCGAGAAGGCGGTGGAAAAAGTTAATCTTTTTCAATTTGATGGTACTGGTTACTGACTCGTAAACATCTGTTTACTAAGCTCGGTCTGTAGGGCTAAATATTCTTCGATTTAGCCCGTTATGAAGTCCGTAATAGTTATTTACGTGGCAAGCTTTGTAAATGAATATTGCAGGAGCAAGCCGCCATAATCCAGTGAGACCAGTAAAGATTAATTGTAAAGCGTGCAGCAGACGGAGTTTTATTTCCATCTTCACTAGCGTTTTTTTTTAATTAATTTATTATATATTTTGCATAAAAAGACATTTTATAATCAAAGGCGGTAGGACAATTTATAGTGAGTCATTGTAACAACTAATTTTACAAAAACAGATGGGCGCCAATTTGCAGCTAACACATTTTGATAAACAAAAGTTCAACGATAGGACTGTCAATTTGTAACAAGAATCACTTTCAAGAATCAAAAACAAAAGTACTTACGTTATACAACTTATCCGTGCCTCGGCTTTGCTTAAATAATATAAAATAGAACTCTTTCCGTTTTTCAAGACTAAGGCTGGTCATAGATAGATTGGAGCATCGTCAACTTCATGGAGCTATGTATATAGGGGCGCCAGCATAATTGACTTAAATTAATAAAAAAGAAGCGTTAATGCTCCACAATACAGTGACACACGATAGAATGAACTAATAAACGCTTCCACAAAAGATAGGAGATAAAGAACACATTTGGTTATTTCTATAAACTTAGTTTGGTTTTCAAAAGTTACTTCAAATGACTCGTTCAATATGGTCACCAAATTACTATAAACCTTTTGGAGAAGACTTCCAAGTTATTCACTGGTGAGGATTCAAAATGCTGCTGTTTACAAGACCAATATTAGGGCCTCACATCCAAATACATCATTCGAATTTTCACATTAATATAATTAACGAATCTTCTTTAAAATTTAACAACAACGAAGGGGAAAGTTTGCAGTTTCAACTATGGAGGTCAAACAGCAAACTAGGTTTTAAACTTGTAAAGAAAAGTTTATTGATCACTTTAATAAAACAAAAAGAAACTTTCTTCTTCTACGTGTCATGCCCTGTTGCAGAAGGTTGGCATTTCCCTCCTATACTTGTGTTGTGCGTGTTCAGTGATCACAAGTATAGGGGACCTACAGCTTAAGGTGGCCTCAGAACCATTCCAATTACATAGTACTTGGATTTTCTTATTAATTTCAGGGAAATTTCCTAGGCAAAGTATACCTGGGTGATTTGCCATTGCCTTCCGAGGGAGATGCGATTTTTAAAAATCTGGTGATATATGGGTCGGGGTTCGAACCCGGGTCCCTTGCTTGTAGTCCCGCACGCAAATAACCGAGCCACAATTGCTCTCAAAGAAACTTTAATTAAATAAAAAGATGATTAGTATCTTTTCAAAAGAGATTGTTCCAATATAGACGACGAAACATGAAAAAGAAAACTCTAATTTCGATATCTTCCAAACTTTCAAACAATGATTTAGTACCTTTAAAAAATCACAAAACCATCTTATGCACTAATTAAGAGCATAGGACGCGACAACGCTTCAAACGAATTGATCTTAACGTAATTCTTATTCTATTTATCAAAAAACCATTTCTCTTTGTTTATCCTATCGTGCGTTACCTAATCGAACAGAGAAGGGCACTCTACTGCTACCGGCAGCCGATAGCATCCGACGCCAGTACCCCGGCCACGAATAGATACGAACAACATAAATTGCCAAACATAGTTGTCCAACTATTTCATTACGAGAAATGAGCGACGTTAATATGAACATCTTATATGGGCGATTGTAATTTCTAATACACGTCAGATTAACATTTAAAATTCGACAATGTACGACAAAGATGGTGCATTAACCTAATAACTGAGGGGAATGAGATGGGCAATGCAGCCTTTTACTTTAATATTAATATTGTTATTTAATTAAACAAGATTTGCATAAAATATAATTATGGATAGTTACCTATATGTTTATAGATTAGAGGGAAGTACTTGATGCGGTTCAATTAAATGTAGTTAGCGTAGAAATTAAATATTGTAATACATACAGTAACCAAGTTTTGTTTTTAATGCCATTTATTTACACAAATATTGCAAATTTGTTCAATTTAACGTGTTTCCTCTATTCTATAACTCTTTAACTATCCAATTGATTTAATTTTTTTTTCTAATAAACATTTTGTTTTTGCTACATTTTCAATTTTATAGAAATACCAATAATTCAGTCTATTTCTTTCTAATGTTTCGTATATGGACGTTAGTAGAAGTAGTCGCGGCGCAGTCCGCGTCTTGTAATGATTATTTAATGTGGGATAAGCGTGTCCTATCGCCTTAAACTATAATTGACCTATTAAAAGGGAATTTAAAAAAATTGCAAAGTTAAACAGAACACACTAATTCACGTGTTGATTTTTTTAGGCTCGCACAAGAAGGGAGGGAAAGAAGCCAAAGCTTTTTAACGAACAACAAGCATAGGTCTCGTGACCAACAAGCATTTTAATTGGTTGAATTCATCTGTCAATTTGATCCTAGCCTTAGTAGCGCTAATGCGAAACCAGAGATTTATTATTGATTAACGAAAACGAACAACCAAAGTGATTTGAAAAATCGATAATGCGTACATAAGATGTTAAATTTAATTAACAGAAGAGAAAAATACAATCAGAATTAAGTTATCACAAAGAAAAGATCGATAATTTTGCAATCAATAATACTAAATCTAGATGGCGTTGCAAATAAACATTGAAAGTCGATGTGATCATCTTATATTCTTTTACTGCTTCATATAATTGATAATTAAAACACTATAGAAGGTATTGGTTTGAATGCTTTTATTATAATGCTCAAAATGCTCTATCTACATAAAACTATATTACATTATTCTCTATTTCCTAATTACTTAATATGGTGAAATGTTGAGTAAGTATATATTGTAATAATTGACCTTATTTCTACCACATCGACATCATATAGTATACAGGGTGTCTGTTAAATAATAACACAATAACATTTTTATCAATATACAAGATGTCTTCTTAACATAAAAAAGTAGACAGAAAAACTGTCTGTTACAATGTTGTCATGGTGTTGTGATTAAGCAACAACTAAGCTTTTATTAGCTTTTTGTTGATGAGCATTGTAGAATTTTACAAGTCTCTCTTTGGAGCCCGTAAAATTTTACAGGGGTGTAGCTATAACTACTCATTTGATATATTTTAACCTTTGCTCTCATGCCTGATTAACATAAAAACCGATTTTGTTAAATCTTATTTCTCAAAAAATTAAGTTACTGTTGAAGGGGGCCTTATTGGCGCCAAATATTAGCGTCAAAATATAGCTCACGTTTTTCAATTAGTTTTATTTTAATAATCGTTTTTTTAGCACGATACCGTTTGATGTCGATTGCTAAACTGTTAAGGTAGTGTGGATCATAGTTTGTAAGGAGTAGATATCTAAAATTTTATAATCGTGGTCGAACATCGCCAATTTTGTACAATTAACGTTTTCTAAAAAATAACCAAACACAATTCGAGTTCGAGTGAAAGAACAGGTTTCCCCTCTAATTGGACAAATAACTATTTTCCAAAAATTGCAGTAAGATCAGTGTAGCTTAGCTCACGTTAGATATTCATTCATTTTGCTTTGTTTTTAATATCAGCTTCTAACCTCTGCTCAGATTTTAGGGTTTAGTAGGATTAAACAATTGACTGCACTTCAGAAAGCCTTCTAAGGAAACCAAATACTTTTCATGGTGTCCAAAGTGACGTATATACCGAAATTCTAAATCCTTTGATTTGGCAGATTTCAGCAAAATGTCATCTATTTAAACACATAAATTATGATACCTGTGAAATTTAACTTCCCCATACACTTTTAGACACCTAATTGACGCTAATGACATGTAACGTTTTATTTATAATAGCTATAAGGAGATGAAGTAAGCTCTACAGAAGCACATTACACACCAGCACGGATACACGCACATATGTAAGTGTGTATCTATTTCGAGTTCAAAATACTTTCGTAATTATTTGCACATACCGAAGTGTTATTAACTAGAAATCTAGTTCATGTCGAGTGAGTGGCATAGAGAATGGAAACACGGGTATTAAATTTCTTGTTAGGTTATATAATTCTTAAATTTAGAATTGGGAGAATTCTAAGAACGGTTAACATAATCACTTTTAAAAATTGAATTTCCTGATTAAACTTAACAAAAAGGAATTACGTTATATTCAATTGTTTTTATCTTTTCAACTTTGCAAAAATCAGTTTCTGTTTTACTAAATAATAGGGAAACCACATCAAAACATGATGGTCAAAAGACTCTGACTTACCCCCTCCGGGTAACTCCCCCTCGAACTCCTTTCTGTGTTACCCACTCATGCTTACCATAAAATTTTACATTTAATTTCTATGATTTAATTCATCAAACTTTTATTAGGTACATGCTTTGTGTTTTCATTCATTCATTCATGTGTCTCGGTACATTTTTTTCTGTGGAGACAGTCAGCGCTACCTAGCGCTGGATGACCCAAACCCTATTGAACTACGCTATGTAAGAGAGAGAGGTGAGGATCCGAGCTTGAATTCTTTTTTCGTATTTCAACAAAATCAACAAGTTACTAAAGCTTACCCATTAGGGTAAGCAGTTGGCACCTAGTATATCATTATGCTTAATATACCAGCTTTCTAAAGTTTTTCGGTCATATTCTCCATCTTCCTTAAGAGATAAAGTTCTTAGACATTCCTATTCTACTTTTTCATCAAATATCCCAATCTGCGGTCAAAATTTAAAAATTTCAAAAAACGGTCACACAGAGACGGACAGAGATATCAAATTTCGTGAAAATGCTCCACACCAAATACTATAAAACACGACTGAGGATAGTTAGGGAGGATATTTAGTTTCAAAGCGTGACGACGACGATACAAGCGCTATAAGTGAACAGTCGACATTGGGCATATGTAAGTAGTGTTGGATATTGTACAGAGTCAAAACTTCAATACAAAAAGGATAAAGCAAATCGGTTCTGTAGAACTCGTAGACGAAATGGAACGAAAAAGCTGCCGTGTTTTAAATATGCAGATTAGTAAATAATAATTGACTTATACAATAAATGTCATTATGGCCGGTGTATTAACTATCGAAGGACATAAGTACATTTTCGTAATCTTAAAGCAATGTCAATGGAAACACGATAAGTTGGATCGCTAATAATAAAATCTTTATAATAATCGTCCCAGTTCATTTACAATTTTTGCAACAATTTGCAAACGTATCTCGCGATGATTAGTTTTGCCCAAACAATATGAAACAATTATAAATAAGCAATTTCCATCACCTAATATTTGTATAATTTGTTTGCTTTTTATGGTTTTCCACTAATGCAGGTTTGTCTAAGCAACCTAATAAGTAACAACAAATCAAACGTTAAACATTTTAATGATGCAAGTGGTCGGTTAAAACTCAGTAAAATTTATAATGGTGAATAGTTCCAAAAGTTAACACGCTGGGAATTGAGAGGGCGCTGCAAGTGGATGGTCGTTTTGTGCGTATCCAAATAAATGTTTTAGATTTATTTATTTAAAAATATAAAACTTAAAGAAATACATAAATTAGGGAGTGTTGACTAATCTATATAACGAAAGCTTCAATATAAAAAAAAATCACATAAATCGGTCCAGTAGAACTGTCAAACGAACTCAAACGGCTGAAAAATCAGCCTTGTGTTTTAAATATATAGATTATCGGAATTAACAAGACAAGGCAAAGACAATCAACGTGTGGCATGCGGCAAAGGCATAGATTTTATGTCGCTTCATGTATCTTCGGTTGAAAGACTCAGCATAGCATGCAGCATTGCCGCATGCCACATGTTGCTTAAATGTTGCCTCAGTGGAATGTCTAAGCAAGCTTAGAAACATAGGTCATCTCATACACTCAAAAACAGGAATAATCGACAACTCTACTTGTTTTCAGTTGGGTACTAAGCGTTAATTCAACGTTTTAGAACGTAATGCGCCTCATATGACGATCGTGTCGGCTTCGATAGCAGCCGTATTGCAACTTTTACTGAGCGCGAAAATGGCGGCATTGCGATGACCTGTATTTCAAAACTTGTTTTGCATCTACGGACCTTGACAGTGTTTAGAGACCCTTCAATTAGAGTATGGCCAAGGCAGCCATTTTATATCACGTGGCGCCAAATTTGAAAAGTACAGAAATTGTTAGACGGCCAAATATTCGCACGCATGTGTACGGTATTTGACTCAATTAAAAAGCAAGAAATAGTGGGTTGTGTATAAAACTTTATTCAGCAGTAAAATTACATGAAGATTAGGATGTCAAAATCAAAATTATTATATGAAAAATATTGTGATATAAAATGGCAGACACCGTGGCAACGCATTGGCCAGACTCTAATTGAAGGGTCTCTAACAGTGTTATTAGTATTGTAGCGCCATCTGTCGAGCCTTGTACTAATTATTCTAATAAGTACTACCTCTGTTGAAAAATGATTGTACCGTATGCCATTTTTGTTTAACATAACCTGGAAATTTGACAACTTGCCCAGTGGTTGTTATTATATAGAATATCTTCGTATAATTGAGGTTTATTTATGTAAATAAATATAAATAGATTCGTACGATATATTTATTAAAATTAATTTAAAAGGCGATGCCACAAAAATATTCTTTTCAAAGAATTTTCTTCACACGAACGATCAAAACGAAGTGAAGTCTCTTATCAATAAGGAAGTTAGTTCCAAATAAAATGGCAACTAAACGGAGAGAAAATGCGAAAATCTCTAAACGCTATACAATATAAACACAAAAGCATAGCTATACAGGGTGCTACGAAATTAGCACGTAACAATCTTAAGTAATTTTAAACTGTGATTGTCAACTGGGTAAGGATTAGACGAGCGCTTTCCTTAGCAATTGCTAAATGTTCTCTCATTGCATTATAAAAATTTGCAACGAATTTATGTATTACTTCTTAATGTAGACTTACTACTAAATACTACAATAAAAATTTCTTTATTTAAATTAATATTTAAGAAAACTAATTTATTACACAGATTTAGAATAATATCAATTATCGATGGACGAAGAGGTACGTTCCCAAGTTTAGTGTATACTACTAACTTAGCTCGTTCCTACGCAACCGTTATATTCTTGACTGTTATTGGTCAATTTTCGGGTGTTCGGGAGACCACACGACGTTCATCCATAAAACTGGCTGTCTTCTACCCTACCCCTATAAAGGGCAATGGATGAAGCTGTCAGATTAAGTGTGTGGTAGAGAAATTCGTGAGAATTCTCGACGGTAACTCATACCGATCAAGGGAAGCCCTGGTAGATGAGACCGGTGTGGGCGGATTCGAATCTCGCCTGGGATAAGGTCATTTATGGTCACCAAGAAACCCGCTGCTTGACCGAGGTTATTCATGGTCACCAATGGAGCTCGCTACTTGACCGAGGTCATTTATGGTTACCAACGGAACCCACTGCTTAACCGAGGTCATTTATGGCCACCAAAGGAACCCGTTGTTTGACTGAATCTCAAGTGCGGAGAATCGAAGTGAGGTTTACCCTGCTTTTGGGCTAATGGGAAACTGCAGGCCGCCAGGTAAATGTGCTTAGGAGCTATCCCGACCACCCTATGATCCGGACTGCAGCCGGGTACATTGATTGGGAGAAGCTCTGAAAGCCATTACACTTAAGGAGAGTTGAAGCGAATACATAGGCTCTCACAATCAAGACCTCACAATCAAGACAACTTCACCAAATACGGGTACACACCGGGAGTCTATAACGTATAGACTTAAACGAAGCTCTGTCGAGGGTCCACCAAGCCTAAAATTGGTAGATCGGGGTGGCAAAACCATTAAAAAAGCAAGTCCCGCCACAATTGAGGTTGGATTCGATCGGGCAGTGGTCCCACTTTGCAATAGCGCATAGCTGGGGAATAGTCCTATTGCTGGACGAGGTACTGCGGTACCGGCGGGTGAGCAACGTGTTAAGTCAATTGCTCCGGTACTAGTCCTGAGTTAGCTAGTAGAGGGTGGATAGGCAACCTCGCTCCGACCAGTGAGCTGATCTGGTAGCAATTGCTGTACTGCCGGTTATGCAACTTGCGCGCTGATTGGGCGTATCCCAATCACTTCCTTCTGGAAGGGAACGTGGTGGTAAGTTCACACAGGTACCCCACGTAAAACAACCATGACATTCGATGTTATTGGTCAATAGCTCGTTATTCCTGACTATCATTTGTCAACAGCTCGTTGCATTAAGAAAAGTCATTGCATTATGAACCTCATAATGAAATCGAGTAACGTACGTTATATCACACTATAGATAAGATCATGTTACATGAGAATTGATATACACGATATCAAATTACATTTTAAAGAAAAGTCTTATCTTATCTTAATGAGAACTGCTCTAGCACCAACTCTCTCATGACCATGAGAAATGTGTAGCCAGATAAGATTATAACATTGTATAAATACCTCTGTTTTAATCTTAAGTCTTCAGTCTTTATAAATCTGTATTCAACTCACAAGTCTCTTCAACAAGTGTTTATCCAGGGTGAGTATTAAACTAGGTGTGGACTTTAAAATTGTCCTGCTAGTAAAACATAAAGGCTCATTCGAGTTTTAAATTAATTGTTTTGTTTAATGTCATTTAAATGTGAATTCTAAAATTGTTCTGTTAAGTGTGTTAATTCAAAACTAATTATTTAAACTCGTCTTAAACTCATTTAAATAATTACTGACCAAGTAATATTAATACATTTGTATCATAAATGTTAAAAGGAGATAAAGTTTTCTCTTGATTAAAAATAATAAAATATATTCTACGACTGCAAACGAAATATATAAATGTGTTTTATTATATTAAATAAATAAAAGTTTTTTAAAAAAACCTTTGGCCACAGAATATAATAAAACTACCGCTATTGCGTATTATGTAATAATCGAATTAGAGTATATGTTGTAGAAAAAACACTAACAGAGGCTCGTACGAGGATTTTTTTACAAATGTGAGTAGCTTTTTGGTGCCAAATTCCGATTAATAAATATATTTTAATTATTTAAATAATCATAGAATTTAAACACCTGACTTAATACATAGGCACTGAAAAACGTGATTTGATGCTAACAGTTTTTAATTAATAATAAAAGAATAAAAAATAATAATTTCAATATTGTGCCATTTTATCAATAATTAACTTTGTATAGTGAACTATATACCTGGCTCCGCAGCTTAGATGCGCGCGTGCTACGCTCCGCGCTATATCTCAAGAACGGTTGATCATACGACAAAATGCATAAAATAAAAGTTGTAGATAATTTCATGATCTTCAAGTTTTATACTAACCTTAAATGACATATGATGCATAGAAAACGAGATTATTTGAAAAAAAACCGATTTTCGTGACCTTTGACCTTTAATATCTTGTGACGCGGACACGAGATTATAGGAGACTTTCCAGCCAGTCTTCAGAACGTCAAAACAAAGGTTCATGCAAAAATACAGCTTTCTTACTTTCATTCCGTGGTTTACCCCTTATTTCACCTTATTTGACTGTACTATATTACATGAACAGTGCCATAACGAGGGCGTGGCAAAAAAGGCGCCCGCCACGGGCGCAACTGGGTTTCGGACGCAAAACAAAGGATACCAACCCGGTTGAGAGCTGCACGTGGTTTTTATTTTACTTGACCATTCTACGGTGGTTTTTCGTCTCCTGCCTAATTAGACAGAGATATGTATTACGTCAGGAAAAATCAGGTGACGTTGATACGACGTTCTGATTGGCTGAGCAAGTTACGTTAAGCTGCGTTTTCCCGCCTCGTGTGAATGCAGGCTCATACAAGAACGATCTATACTGTGTAGTATGCAGGCAAGGCGCAACAGTTTTTGATGGTCGTTTCTCGTTCATAAGATCAGCTTATGAGAAGAAACACTAAATTATGACGATATAATATATGTGTTTGCAAATGAAAAAGCGAGAAAAATTACTTTATAAAATATGCTGAACTGTTTTATGTTTTTATTATATTATTTTAACATATACCTATGTTATGTATTTATTTTATTTTGTCCCAGCCAGCACACTGACGTTTTAATGACGTTATTTTTAAGTGATTATTGGTCGGCGACGTCATATGATTAATAAATGATGTCCATAAGACGTAATGTTATGGGACGTACGTAGACGTCTTCAAAACGACGTCTTTTAGACGTACAATAAGGTCGTTTTTAGACTTTTTATATCATTAATTATGATCTATCTAGGTAACCAAAAAGTAATATATTCCATATTTTTTATTTTTACATTTGCAAAATGTATACGCACCACATGCCGCAATACAAACAGCAACAACGTCTTTCGTGTATTTGTTTTGCTCTTTAATTAGTAACGTTTCTACTTATTATTAAAGTTGTTGACGCACCTACATTTATAGTGTATGGGTAGGTGCAACCACTGCATAATAATTGTGTGGTTTGTCACAAAGGGCGAGTAATAATAATTACTTGTTCCGTCGCAATACTACATAACCTACCTATATAATTTTACCCGTTCGGCGATTTTGTAAGATTACTATTGTTAATAAATTAATACTAATGCAATGGTTTCTTAGTACTTACTAATATTATTTTAGTATTATCAATTATTCTGCATATTGTTTTAGCACCTTTTCAATTAGTAAATGTTTAATTTTGTTTAATAATTATGAATGAAATAGTATATAATAAATATTATTTCCAATATTCAACTATTTATTTATAATTCCTGTCCTAGTCCTAGTATAGGACGTTTAAATGGCGTCATTGAACGACGTTTTAATGACGTCTTATATTGACGTCCTTGGGCTGTAACATAATGCTGTAAGTTTTACGACAATTTGACGTCATTTTAATACGTCATTTGACGTCGTTACTGCCGAAGAAACAGCGACATAATGACGTCAGTATGCTGGTTGGGGTCGTCATTGAATATGAATAAAGATTTGTTCTGATTTAGGTTATAGATTATTTATTCATACAAATACGTTATTGTATATACAGGCAATTCATTTTGATGAGGTTAATAGTATTTAATATATATTGCATTTAGTAAAATTTAAATTGTTACATAATAATTAAAATTTTTTAATTTTTTTGTCAATATTAGGTTACGGAGAGGCTCAAGTTAGACATTTGCCACAGGCGCTTCATACCCTCGTTACGGCACTGTACATAAGCATTATAGTTATAGAAATAAATCGTAGTCGGAATGAATAATTATTCGAACAGATTTTCTTTACTTAATGTTGACAACAGTACATCAATTATTATTTAAAATGGAATCAGTAGTAAATAAAATGTGCAATTAAAGTTTAATAAAAGTATCACTAATTAAGTAACCAATTTGAACAACTGTTTATTTATGGTATTACTGTGAGATTGATGTGAGAGGTAGTAGATACTTCAATTTTGTTGAAGGATGCGTAATTTTGCTTCTTACTATTGAGGGTGATGAGAAGTCTCTAATATACGTTTGAAGTGTATTACGCAATTCCAGTACGCATTTCCTGACACTGGTAAAAAGCTTACGCCGAAAAAGACAAGCTCTGTCCCCGTTACGTAACAATTAAACGAATGTAGTTATTTCAAGTAAAGAGACCATAAAACTGTCGCCAGTCACTATAAAATTAATTAACACGTCTAGCTGCTTTTCGTCAACTAAAAATTGTCGCCGTCCGTCGTTTACTGAAACCATAAACTCTTTATGCTTTTGGCTAAAATTGATTTAAAATTTCTCTTCCTCATTTTACTATTTTAGTGGAAAACCATTTGTTAATTTTCTTTAAATAGTATAATCTCTAACACTCGCTGGTTAGAAAAGCAAACAAATCAATTTAAACCGAAATACTGCTGCCAAACATTTTAATAATCATTAATTTAGGCAAAAATATATACCTTTAAAATGTTACCATTAAAATCACCAGAGATTTTTGGACTTTATTCATGCGCCCACTATTTACGATGCTTTTATTTAAAAATAAATTTTTGCAAAAAAATTTTTCTGCCTCTTGAGAGAAAAAACCTTGAAAACCTATTACTATGACTTTGACGTCCATATTTTTAATTTATGAAATTTTTTTAATTCACTTCCTACACCTTTACCTAAAAATATTTTGCTTTAAAATACCAACAGAATAAATTTACTAACCTACACAGTACACACACACCACCTGTTCTTCATATTATTAATATTTCTTCTTTTTTGCTATTGGCTGAACTTGACTGCCGGAAAATGTTATTATTAATAGGGCGACATTTTGCAGAGGGAAATGAGATGACTTATTGTCGGTGTTTCAAGACGGTGTTGATTGATGATACATAACTCTTTAAGAGTGCTAAATGTCGGATGTCTAGTAAGAAAATTATCCTGATCTAGTCGAAGTAGTGTTGTAAATGAACCTTAAAATTTCAGACATAAGACTGCGAAACTTTGAAGCTTTAAAGCTAAACTTTAAATACTTTAAAACTCTCTGGATTTATTGAATATAGTAAATTATTAATGTTTGAAGTTTTAAAATTAATTTATATTGGTTGTGACTTTGTTTATAATGGGAAGTATTTCATTTTCAATAATTATTCAATCCGATTGAAATTTATTTCTGATCTGCGTAATACGTTATAACTAAACACAACTAAGGCACAATCTTCGAATATGACTATGAGTATTTTTTAGATAATTATAGATATATCTACAAAAAAATTTGTTACCTTCTAATCTTATATAACTAATAAATAATAAACTCTCTGCTTTATTTTACTATAATATCTGCTTATGTTTTATGTATTTTCTTGTTTCGGGGGAATTAAATTAATAATAATAATTAAACCTTATAACAATTTTATTGTTTTAACTGTAAACAGGGATGCATTTTTACTAAAAAAACTAATTTAAAAAAAAGTAACGGAGCTAGTGGGAATCAAACACTAAGCCGACCATGTATAAAGTTACTACGTTAACCACGCGGGCACCCTGTCTGTTGCGAGTAACGTTTTTATTCCAAGTAAATACGTTGCGTCTTGTTTGTCTTAATTTGTTATTTTTTTAAATAAGCCGTATGAGATTAAATGCAGAAATACGTATTTCCTTATTTTTTACTTTTGATTAACTATTGATGTACTTATCATTTACTTTTATTTAAAATAAGAATTTTTTAAATGAGCGACACGTCAGCTGTAAACTTCCATTGTTAGTATAATTACTTTTAAAGTAGTACTGAAAGTTTCTGCCACCAGTCTGCAACCATTGCTTAGAAGTCACGGAACCTTAGAGTAGTATTGAAAGTAAAACTTACGTTTTTAAGGAGAATCACTTTAAAGTGATTTTTCGTAAACTACTCCATCTCCATATTTAGTATGTTTTGTAAAATGTAGGATGCAATTAAGCAATTCGCAATTTATTTTGATTGTTAATAGATGTTTTACTATATAACCTTCAATAAGAATAACAAATTAGTGCCAAATTGTGCCTTATTAAAAAACCCTGAGCCTTATGTATACTCATGTATTACTACTTATGTATTAAAATAATTTTTAGTCAGCTGAATTAAAAGCTTTGATATATAGGGCTGATGGACCTTTATATAATATTTGAAGTTAGTGAACTTCAGCGACTTCGATGCTTTCTGTTATAGGAACTATAACTTAATATCTCTGAAACTTTGGAAGATTGAAACATTGAGACTTAAGTTTAGCTCAAACCTAACCGTTTTGAAATTTAAAAAGATTTAAATGTTAAGAATTCGGCGATTTAGCAATCTTAAAATCCTCTGAAAATTTAGATCTTTACCGATTCGAAATTTGCTGAAACTCAAAAAATTATAATCTACATTTTGTTTTCTAAACATAATCTTTAGAGCTTTTCGGAAAAAATAAGTAAAAAAGTAAATAGCAATAAATAAATAAGTTGTAAGCCATTTTAAACAGTTTCTTTCAAAAGTTTCTATAAATGTACTCGGAAGCGCCTTTAGAAAAAAGCTTGGTAAATGTAGAATGCATGGTAGAATTGGCAGTGCAATGGAATTTCAATAAGCATTGAATTTGTAATCTGATGGGCATTCAGATATGTAGTCAAAGCTCAGGAGCTTTTTTCAGTTTTCAGGTGCATTGGAGGTTTGATTTCACAGTTTCAGTCTTACATATCCAAGTAAATATGAATGGCGTTTTCAATTGGAGCCCGGATTGCTCAATTGCAAATTACTCTGCGATTGCTCGCGAAACAGGTATGACGTCAGTGCTCTTATGTAGAATGATCTTAGCTTGATCGACGAGTGATTCACAATACACAACCGAATAAAATCATTTCGATTGCCGTAGTAGCCAATACTGACTATTTTGAAACATGATCAGGAATTTATTTACGAATTTTACATAATGGTTGTATGTTTTAGACGAATTTGATGATAAAATTTCTAATAAAGCCAAACAACAGTTTTGAATGCGTTTTTCCAATTGAAGTAACGCAGATACGAATGAATTAGAGGTGAGGTTCTTGTTTTGCTTTGAATTGATCTATCTAACGAGACCAGGGTTTCTTTCAGGCACCTTTCCGGGGGGCAGCGCCCCCCCGAAGCAAATCTACTGCCCCCCGGAAAAGAAAGAAAATCAAAACAAAAAATATCAAAACAAGACAAATTAAACTGAAAACTACGAGTAAATTATTGTGTTGTACTAAACGGGAAATAATATAATCCATTCACGATCTTTCGGGTCTGAGATTGTAATGAACTATAGTTCAGAGCACGACCTGCTGTATGTAATAATACAGCAGGCCGTGGTTCTCAGAGCTATTATAATACCACGTCACGCCACGGGGCTAGCGCTAGTGCTGCCACTGGTTTGCAACAAGACCATTAATGCACGTCATCATTTCGTGATCATTTCTACGTTTTGTTTTTATCGTGAACTGTGAAAGTGACTGTTTTGTTTATTGTTGTTGTCTTGACACTCTTGACTTAAAGAAACTCTGAGATAAAGAAACTTTTCTGGTAAGTAAACTAAACGAATTTTTAGTGTATCGTGATGAGTATTAATACCTACTATTTCACTGACTATACTTAGGTCAAAAGTGAAAGTAAGGTTACGTTATGGTGAGTTTTTTTGTCATTTCATTTTCTTGGCAAGTGATTTGCCTAAGAGGTATTTATCAAGTAAATTTTCAATTAGTAACCTGATTTAAAATTCCAGCAATTAGAATATAGTAAAACATTTATTATTTATTTTGTCTCGAACTTGACTCGTGCTTATCTAAAGACGAGAATTTAAGATTGGAAAATGGGAATGAAAAGTTAAAA
Source organism: Agrypnus murinus (assembly GCA_929113105.1). Lineage (NCBI taxonomy): Eukaryota > Metazoa > Arthropoda > Insecta > Coleoptera > Elateridae > Agrypnus > Agrypnus murinus. The sequence goes on from OV816030.1 coordinate 34,967,817, forward strand.
GTATTAAAACTTGTTGGGAGTTCCTTCATATAGCTATTTGCCTTTGAAATATCGCAAGTGTGATTATTTTAAGAATCTCAAACTAATTATTATTTCTCTTTATAATTTCAGTGGTTCTTCGCTTAGCCTTTTAGAAGTAAAATGAAGAGAACACTAGACTTTTATTTTGGTCCTAGAGCTGCAGAACCTAGTAAAATTCCTAAAATACCAATCCAGGAACAGGAAGCCAGTGCTGGTCCTAGTGGACTAGGCCTATCACCACCGTCAGTTCAGCTCGAGGCTCAACCTACTGATATTGACTCAACAAACGTTGATAATAAAGAAGCACGAACATCCAGCCTGCGTCTTGGGAAATATGTCAAAGAAATACGTCACTACAATAAACAATGGGAACAGAAATATAGTTGGTTGAAATACAATGAAGAAAAGGGAGGCGCATTTTGTCAACTATGCCAAAGTTTCATGAAGAATGATGCAAAAGTTATGCAACAAACAGGTGGAGTGTTCATAACCGTTCCATTCACAGCTTTTAAAAAAGCTTTAGGAATAAATGGGAAATTAGAAAAACATGAACACTCTTCAGCTCATACTGTAAGTGTAGAAATGGAGAAACTCAGAAGACAGGCTATGAAGAAACCGATTCAAGCTCAACTTATTCAACAGAGTGAAAGTGAAAGAGACACAAACAGAAAAAACTTAAAAATACTTTTGCGAGGCTTGTATTTTTTAATAAAGGAAGAAACAGCTCACACTACTAAATATGAAAGTTTGATCGAAAGTCTTCTTGTAAAATTGAATGATGATTTCAAAATTTGGAAAGAGGCTCAGAGTAGTAGGTCGAATTACAGCAGCAAGGACACAGCCTGTGAACTACTTGTGTGTATGGGTGAAGTTTTAAGAGATAACTTAAAGGAAACATTGAAAAATAAGATGTTCTCCGTTTTGGCAGACAAAAGCACTTCTCTGAGAAACGAAATGGAGTTAAGTATAATGTTTAGAGTTGTGGAAGATAAAGTCCCCAAAGAAAAGTTTTCGACAATAGTCAAAATCCCTAATGGTACTGCAGAAACTATTGCAGATGCTATTGACAAGAAGTTGACTGCTCTTGATTTACATTATGACAATATCATTGCGTTTGGATTTGATGGTGCTTCTAATATGGCTGGGAATGTTGGAGGTGTAAGAAGAAAACTTTCAGAAAAGGTAAACAAAGAAATTCTTTACATGCACTGTAAAGCACATATCTTATCCTTGGCAGCAGCCGCCTGCAGGAATAAAAACCAAAAAGTCAAGAGGTTTTTTCATGTTTTGAAAGACATTTACAAGCTGTTTAGCAAGTCGCCAAAAAAGGAAAACGTTTTACATGAAATTCAAGCAGTAATTAATGATCCAATTCTCAAGATTCCAGAGTGTATTGAAGTGAGATGGTTGTCTCACTATAGAATAGTAAATGCTGTCTTCAGGAGCTTGAAGTCAATTTTGCTGGCTTGTGAACACATCCATAAGGACGGACCAGATCTTGCATCACTCGCAGGAGGCATTTTGCTAGAAATCAGAAACGAGAGTTTCCTCATCACCTGTCATGTGATGAATGAAATTCTCAGTGCACTGTCTTATCTGAGCAATTCTTTGCAAAAGAAAGATTTGAGGTTGGCCAAAGTCATTCCTCTAATCAACACAACAAAATTGCACTTACAGGATATTGTAAAGCAATGTGATGATATCAACAGTGACTTACAAAAAAATATTAAGTTGGAAATAACGGAAAAGTTCGGAACTGAAGTGTTCCTAATTGCAGATGCAGAGGAGAAAACAATATTCAAAGGAATGAAGGAATATTGCGAAAGTGTCGTCAAAGAAATTGAATATAGGTTCAACGACAAATCAATGGACACCATGCTATTTGCAAGTCGCTTTGAGACCTTTCAGTCTTTAATAGATGTGCAAGACACAGAAGTCAGAAAGTTTTGTGGTAACTTCACGATGCTCGATGCCGAAGGTGTCTCGCAGACCTAAAATCTTTCAAATTTTTTATCAAGTCCATGCTTGATAACGGAACATATAAGGCAGATGAAAGTCCATTAACAAAAATATTGGAAGCTGATATAGGGTACCGCGAGCTACAAAAGCTCTGTGAAGTCATTCCTGTGACGACAGCCTCAGTAGAAAGATCCTTCAGTACAATGAACAGGATACTTACTAAAACAAGGAATAGAATGCTACCAGGAACCTTAATGCATTGTATGATGATAAGTATTGAGGGACCAGAGATTCTAACTGAGGAATTCCTAGGGAAAACCATGGACTTATACGCAAAGAAGAAAATTCGTCGTATAAGATTAATTTAGAACTTGTCGAAGCAAAACTATTGTTTATAAACCATTGCTATTTTGTTAATGCAACAATAACGTTATAAGAACAAAAATAATTTTTGTGAATTTACAAAGTAACTTTACTCTATTCGTATTTTATTGTTCTCGTCTTTCAGACTATAGCATACAACCTAATTCCCCCTAACCCCCTTTTTATTGGTGGGCTTCCTCAAGGCTACAAGTCTTTTTGTTTCTAGTTACACGGGAAAACATAAACTAACTAGAAACAAACTAGCTAACCAGAAACAAAAAAACTTTTAGCCTTGAGAAAGTCCACCAATAAAAAAGGAGGGAAAACGTCACTTATGCAAAAAATGGATTTGAAGAATTAGGTTGTATGATATAGTCTAAAAGCCTAGAACAATAAAATACGAATAAAGTAAAACAGACTGAGAAGAAAAATATATATGTAACTCTATTCCGCCCCCCCGATTTCCCTAAACGCCCTCCCGGAGCAAATTGTCTGAAAGAAACCCTGAACGAGACAGATCAACGAAGAGCACACCCGGTGTGCTTTTACATAGAGCGCTCGGCGCAATCGAACGCGCAAATCTCGATGGCCGCAATGTTAGGTGAACCAATCGAATATGGAATTTGCTTTCAAAGCAATCTAAGAGCGCCCCAGAGCAGGATCAATTGAAACTCTATTTAGATTGTTCAATTTCTAACGTTTGATGATCTAAAGCTTTAAAATTCTGCAATTGACATTTGAGATATTCCAGGCTTGAGATATTGGACTGTCTTCTACTAAAGAACGCCAAGATTGGAGAAATAGATGGCAGTAAAACCAATTTTAAAGAAACTACTTCGGTTTGGCGTGGTATCCCCACGAAGCTTGTAGCCAGTTTAATCGCAATTCATGAATAACTCTATTTAATGATGGCCCCAAACTCTATTTTAATACAATAAAGTATGAATTGTCAACCATATCCTGATTTATTTAAAAACTAAATAGAAGAATAAACTCAAAACTGCGGCGTAAATACACTAAAACTGTATTTCACTCTCGCAAGACAGACTTTTTTCCGCTGGGCACGTGTTTCAACAGCTATGCTGTCATCTTTAGCACTGAAAAACTAAACTAAAATCTAAAATCTAATCTTATATAGCTACAGAACTTTAAAGTTAGTTTAAATTGTAAGTTCTGTAGGTATATAAGGTTAGATTTTAGATTAGTTTTTTAGTGACTGTGAAACAAGTGTGTGTGGTGAGGGTGACGTACAGTTTTAACAAAATTAAATAATCTCAATAAATCATACTCTAATTATTCCAGTACAATTACTATCAAAAGCCTTTTAAGAGTCAATGTTTATTTTCAATAATTTAATTAATTGAAACTTGACCTCTATTTTCAATCGTTTTGTTTTAATAGAATAAAGGTAAATATTACTATACCATAAAGGTGCATGAGTGTTACCAAACATAACCAGGACGCCTGTTGACGTACCAAAAGATAAGGAATAGCATACAATTATAAAACAAATACTAATAACAATAATCAAGAAAAGTTCTTAAAACAAATATGCCCATCACCTAAATCCAAAATATTTCTAACGTCATAATAGAGACCGATTTTTTTTGAAACCCCAAAAGTCGGCTCAGTGAACTGTGAACTCAACTTGAAAAATTCGAAGATGGTTTCTGAAATACGGTTTGAAGTTCGCAACAACACGTTAATTTACAAGCTGCACCAGGTCGAAAGTTTTTTTTAACTATTCAACAAATGTTCAAACCAAACCACAGGCAAAAATACAAGACTATTATTTTATTCAATTAATGGCACAATATAACGCGATAAAGATATACTATGGAAACAGGAAGTAGTAGAAGTTACGCATTATTTGAAAGAATAACTCGATAGATATTAAACAATGTATGAAATTGAAGTTGACAAGGCAATGTTTCTATTCAAGAAAGGCAACGCTGTACGGAGAATTGATTGCCTACCTTAAAGGGAATATTCATACGAAAAGTAATGTCTTCTATAAAAGTATATAAGCAGGAAACTTGAATACTTTGAAACTTCTAACCTTTAGAATAATAAACCGAAACTTTCAATTTCAATGTTGTAGGACTTTAGAGCTAGAACTCTACGAGATCTTAAAATAAAACGATGCGGTATCACTTAATTGTATCTTTTGTGGGCAAATCAGAACTATTAAAAACTGTTCTGTGAAAGTTTTCGAATTCTGTTAATTGAAACTACGCGACATCGGAAACCATTTTAAAAAACTGGTGTGCCTGATCTCAAATCAATTTTTCTGCTTGCGTGTCCAAAGGAATACTGGAAATAGTAACGTTTTATTTTTTAAAGTTGATATCAGCTGTTCTTAAACTGCCAAACTTATTTACGCAGTAAATTTGAAAAACAAATGCAGAACTAGAATCTTCAGCGTTGCCAACTCTCAAAAACTTCCCTAACAAATTTTATTATTACTTTTTAAATTTTAAGTGATTACAAAATAACGCAAATAGAAAAAATACCATGAAGTATTCGTTTCATAAGACGTTTACGTTAACATGTCCGTTGAAATATTGAAAGCTCACAAACTTTGGAGCTCTAAAGTGGAACAAGGGAACACTCTATACTTTGAAGCAGTAAAAGCAGAATAATGAAAGGTGAAAGATGAAACCTTGAAAGTCAACAATCTAAATTTAAACTTGCTTCAAACTTGATCTCGGCCTGTAATTTCGATATTTCAACTTTCAGAATTAAAAAATGTGAAATTATGAAATGGTACGCTTTCATTCACTGAGATCTTGAAACTTTAAATTCTTGACAAGCGATTTGACAATCCTTTTGAAAATCTCAATTCTGAAAATTTAGAGTCTGAACATTTCATGTTTAAAGAGCCGGATTCTTAGAAATTTGAAATCAAAATTATTGATCCATGTAAAACCTGAACTTCATGAAAACTCAAAAAAACTCTTAAGCTTCTTGAAATCGTTGTAGCTAAAAACTTAAAAAATTTAAAGTTTAGAACTGCGAAGCTCTAAAATTTTAAAGATCTGGATATCTAAAAGTGAGTTTATATCACAGACCATAAAGGTTAGATTTAACAATCTTCGATTACCTGCTTAAATTCGATTTATTGCTTTCAACTTATTTATTTTGATTGCTGCTGTAATAAATTTCGTTATTGGTTTCTTTTGATCGTAGGATCAAATGTAGGGACATGTAATTTTCTGTTAACTCCAATGTTGCCAGATGCTAGTGAAAACAATACCACCTTAATAACTTGACGAGTACCTAAAAATAAAATTTTTCATATTTAAACCCATTATTTACGACTCACTAAACTACTGTTGAAATGTTGTTCATTAGAAGAATTATTTGTTTCCATCTCACAAGAGTATTCTTTTAAATAGGAAGTGATAAAACAAGATGTGGTCACCCAAAAGAGAAAACCCGTTCTATTATCGAGACGGTTGAAGTTTAAAATAGATTTGTATTAAAGTATTAATAATTAGTTTCGTTGTATGAAAAGCTAGCATTGAACCTACAGGTGTGTTGAGCCAAGAAAATCCCAATCAGAGCATCGTTATAACGTCACGCTAGTCCTGGTAAAAATAGGATTGTTTGGCACAATCATCCTGAAACCTGCCAGTTACTATCCAGAGCTGTACGAAGTGCGGGAGTTCATTTTATTTCAATAAAAAGAGATTTCTTTTTGTAAAGAATATAAACAAGTTTTTTTTGTATTAATTAACTTTTAATAAAAATTTCTTATTGATTAACAATCAGTGATATATGTATATATTAAAATTTAAACGATGACGTATAATTATCATCCCACGAACTGACGAAATAAATTAAATCGAATTTTCGAATAATAATTTTTTATAAAAATCCGTCGCGAACTGAATAAAAAAATTAAAAAGCCAGTGCAAGCATAACTTTAATAAACAAATCTTTCAGCATACCCTTTTTGCTTAAAAAGTGTGTTTCCTTGTAAGAAGGCAATTAAAATACCGCCAAAATGCCTCTCGGGTACTACGGTAGCCCTTCTTTTTCCTCCTATTCCGCTCCCTATCTAAGCGGTCCCTATTCTAACCACTCATCAATAATAGCTGCCAATTACATGCAACCACCTATCAGGACAACATACACAAAACCTTTAACCCGTATACGTTCAGGTTATACTCCACTTCTGGCAACAATCAGTGAAGCACATGCCGCCGCAAGACCTTTGACTAGAATAACATCCCCCAAATTGGCCATACATTCGTCTCCAAAATTTAAAATGCCAAGGCCCATTCCGATAAATACAGCGGACATTGATGTATCAGTCAATAAGTACAGAAAGTTCAAACGGTCGCCACGTTCGTCCGAGAGTGAGGATTCGGAAAAAGCTGATTGCAAAAAATCGCCTGTTAGTCTTAGTCCTAATCCTAGTCCTTGTCCTAGTCCTACACCACCTTTTAAGCCTAACGAAAATGGTGAAAGCGAGAAAATACCGGCAAAACCGCAGATAAAACGTGATCGCGCCATTGTGCGTTTACACACAATACACAAACGTTCAAGAAAGAAAGTTCCAATTGAACAGGAACCACCCAAAACACCGAAATCGCCAAGGTGGCGGGATAACTTCGAAGAGTTTGAAGAACCTAAGAAGTCAGAGAAAAAGGTTGAAAGGAAGGGCCCTGCTGAGAGGTTATTAGAGAAACATTTGATAAGAGATAAATCTGAAGATGAGAGATTGAGACTGATTTCTGAAGAAAAGAAAAAAGAACAAGAAAGGCTTAAACAGAAGGAAAGACAAAACAAGGAAAAAAGTAAAGAGAAAAAGAGTGATGGTATAGAAAAGTCACCCAGTTTTCACGATATCTGCAAAAGCATTTCTTCGGATGCAATTAATGAGGATTTAAATCCCGGACAACCTGAACATATAAAGAAAAGACAAATCAGACAATGTTCCACAGATGAGATCCTCAAGAAAATAAGGAGGGATTCAGCAGAAATCTTGCAAGAAAATGTGATATTATTAGATAAATTAATAATGGATGAAAAATTAGATAGGGCACCAGAGAATGGACATATAGATGAAAATAAAAAAGACACCACCACGATACAAGAAGATAATAAAACACATTCGGAAAACGAAGACTTTACTAGAACGAGTTTAAAAAGAAAAAAGAAAATAATAAGGAAGAAAACTAGTGATAGTATAGTTAGTGATAGTGAAGAAAATAAGACTAAGTTAACAAAAACTGACAATGAACAAAAGAAGAAGAAATTTACAAAAGCAAAAACCAGCGACAACCTGATAATAAATGACAATAAAGGTGAAAAGAAGAAGATGACCAGAGCTTTAACTAGCGATAACCTTAAGAGTAGTGAAGAATTAGAAAAACAAAATAGTATTGAAGAATTTGAAGAATTAAAGAATACACTTCAAAGGAGACCCACCCTGAAAAAAATTAAAAGAACCTCTACAGACAGTAGTATTTTAAATGAACCTCTAGAACCTCCAACTGCGGAAATACAACAAGCTTACCAAGATGCTATCAGAGATATTTCTCAAGTAGAGATTGAAGAAATAAAAGTCAAGCCAAAACCTGTGATCAAAGCCACCGTAGATGTTGATGATCCTAAACCTAATTTGAAAGTTGTGGTGGATGAAGTAGAGGTCGAAGAGAAACCTAAATATAAACCCAGACCTGCGGGACCAAAATTTAAATTTAATTTTACTATTGAAGAAATTGAAGAAAGCAGAAGAAGTTTGAAAGAAAAAGATAAAGCTTGTACACCAGATGCTGAAACAACTAAACAATTCGTTGAAAATAAATTTAAGCTAGTAGAAGAAACTGTAGAGGAAAATAAGGTTAACAATCTAGAAGCTAGGAAGAAATCTCCAAAAGAAAAAATTGAGAAAAATGATCCAATACAGATACCAAAACCTAGCCAACCTGTAATTTCCAAAGTTATTTCGAAAAAACCTACAGTACATATGGTACATTTCTTAGATGATATCAAAGAGGAAGATTCTGAAACAAAAAGATCAACAAAGAAACCAGAAAGAACAGGTAAATCAGAAGGAAACACGCCAAGTGAATTATCTCCACCTCCCGCATTTTTACATAAAGATGTTCAAAGTACATTAAAGCACATAAAAGAAGATGATAAAAAACCTCAAGTAAATGGTAGTAGTCCATGTTCGAAGCCTACCGCAAATGAACAAGTTGACGATACGGTAAACTTTTGGGATGTAATAGACACACGTGAGAGTATAAATTTCGCTAATAGGAGGCTTGCTAGGAAAGCACCGCATCAATTATACACAACTCAAAGTGCTGATAAAACAAACGAAACTCCGACTTCACCAACAGTTACAGAAAGATCAAAAACTCCAGATACACCAACTTCTCCTATTTTATCTGCAACCATTACTGAAAAACTAACACCGCCAATTAAAGCAAAATCTGCATCACCTGTACCTGTTACACCCCCACCGACTCCAAAGATGCTGTTAACACCCGAAAGAAAATCTGAATCTCCTACACCTGCTTCATCCCCAACTACCCCAAAAACGCCAATATCACCTGAAGAAAAATCCGCACCTCTAACCATCCCAAAAGTTCCACCAACACCTGAAAGTAAATCTACATCTCCTACACCTATCTCGTCACCTTCATCTACTCCAACCACCCCAAAAGTTTCAGCAACACCTCAAGCTAAATCTACATTTCCTACACCTGTCTCGTCACCTCCACCTACTCCAACCACCCCAAAAGTTCCAGCAACACCTGAAGCTAAATCTACATCTCCTACACCTATCTGGTCACCTCCATCTACTCCAACCACCCCAAAAGTCCCATCAACACCTGAAGCTAAATTTATATTTCCTACACCTATTTCGTCACCTCCATCTACTCCAAAAATTCCTGAAAAAGTATTGTCAATACCCGTATCACCTCCAATTTCTTTAGAAAAACTTTCAGAATTGACACCTGAAGCGAGTACTGCATTTCCTATACCTCCTCCCACTCAAATAAAACAAAAAAGTAGTGATAGTTTAGAAAAACAAACTGCAAACTCTACAACTCCCCCGCCTATTCAAACCCAGCAACAAGTCCAAACAACTGGTATCGCTGACGTAAATAAAGATGATGATTCTCAAATCGTGCCAACTAAGAAAATAGTCTCAAAACGTTCATTAGTAAATAAACCAAAATCTGACGATCCAGATCTACAAGTGTTCATAGTACCAGAAGAGCTTGAAAATCTTGAAACCAAACAAGAGGAAGAAGAAGAAGAAGAAGAAGGCGGAGGAGAGAAATTCGTTCCTCTCCAAACAAACCGTTTAAGCGACTGGATGCATCCATTTAAAAAGCCGGCGCAACTCGACGTGTGCCCTCTTGAAATATACGCCACTCCTAAAGTTATCCGTTATCGTCATATTCCTAGACCTAGACATCCGCACCTTCCTCCGCCCCCAACGCCTAAACTCGAAACTAATTCGGACGAAAGTGATGAAAGTGAAGAAGAAACTTCATCGGACGAAAGTGAGAGTTCAGATGAGGAAACCACTACATCGGCGTCTGCAAAAGCCGGAACAAGTACGTCTTCAAATGATTCTGGGTTTGATTCGTCGGCTCCTGGAAGCCCATCAAACCATAGCGACCATAAGGGTTAGATTTGTGTTTTGTATTATTTTATTAGTCTGAATTGTTGAGAGAGTTGGTTTGAATCGTTTGTTGGGTTTTGTTTTGAGGATGGAAGAGAGCACGTGAGTACTAAAAAAGGTGCTTGTTAGATGAACAATAAAAAATTCTCTCAATAATTCAGAAAACTACAAAAAATTTGTTTGGAAAGATTAATTTTAAATAGCAACATAACTTTGCATCCAGGGGTCTTTTTTATTAACATAATTAATATTTCTGTTAAAACAAAAGTAATTTTATTTCTGAATAAGGCGAAATTGTATAAATCTTGCATAACGAACAGAGTGAAGATGAAATTAAGTGAATTTATTTTCATTAATTTAATAGACACTTTTTGACAAAAAGTCAGCAAAATTTCCCAAGATTTTTGGAAGAAAATTACTTTTTAGAGTACCTATCTAAATCTTAACGCAATATACAGGGTTATGATAATGTAATGCACAAAATTCATAAAACGTACAACGATCACTTTGGAACAAAATGCAAAAACACGTCAAACGTTTTTTTTTATTCCGCATCTTTTGACATAAGTTACAAAAAGAACACGTCAACTTTGTCAAAGTTATGACGTCATTAACATATTTTTTTAATGGGAAGCTAAGATTGTTATTACGTTATTTGATAAAGCTTGCTTTTTTACACTAGGGAAAAAAGTTGCAGTAGGGCTCACATAAGAAATATGCGGAATAAAAAAAAACATTTGACGTGTTTTTGCATTTTGTTCCAAAGTGATCGTTGTACGTTTTATGAATTTTGTGCATTACATTATCATAACCCTGTATATTTGAATATATTCAAATTTCGGTAAAAATGTTTAAAAAAACAATTTTTGCTTGGTATAGCTATATTTCTTTTTGTTTGGTATGCACTGAAAGTGTTTTATTTGGTATTTGGAATAATGGGAATTTGAACTACTAAAATAAATAGTTTAGGTTTTGACCAATACGTCATTTTCATTAAATCTGAGGTTAAGGTTTGCGTCTACAATAGTTTCATAGCTTAGCACATGATAAATTCAAATAAACTTGTAACCTGTAACTTGGCAGGATTTAAATTTTAATCTTAAGGCTAAGCAATATATATATATATATATATATATATATATATATATATATATATATATATATATATATATATATATATATATATATATATATATATATAACAAGTTCCTAAAAATATTTTGTAAGCGCGAGAATAATCACGGCGATTTTTTTTTTCGTTTTCAATTTATGTCTGGTATTATCCGGCGATTTCTACTACGTACTTGGCATGCTTGCTCTGGTAGTTTAAAAAGCTACCAGATGTAGGCATAGTATATCATCCTTTTTATTTAACTTTAAAAGCGCGTTGAAAATCTATAATTTCTGATAGAGTAAAAGCGTTTGGGTGTATGTAATTATCAATCATAAAAACGGGGGGAAAAATGCTCATATAAATATAATTTTATGTGACAGTTAAATGAAATATTGAATTTATATCATATGTTTGGCAATGAAACTTAAGAGAAAAAAACTCTACTACTCGTACTATCGTTCACATTTTGGCAACGCGTAGAAAACAAAACAAATTCACTATCTGTTTTTATTGCCATATCTAAATTTAAACCGAGTTTGAAATTAATCAGATTCGGTAGACTGCACGGCTATGTGATTTTTATAATCGTGAGAAATTAATCGCGATGACCTCTTATTATGCTATAAATCATAACAATAATTTCTAACAGCTCAGAACTGCCACTTTATATTAATAATATAGGGTGGCGGTTTGCTGGCAACTACAACTTCAAGTTCTTGAACAGCTTGTTAAGGATAGACTCTATTTGGTAAAACAGTGAAAATAATTTAGATTAAAGGCATAATTCCACTGGTGCAACACTAGACGATATGTAACATGCCACATGTCATCTAGCGTTGCTGACGCATGTGACTGCCAAAGACAATCAACGTGTGGCATGCGGCAAAGACATGCGGCAAAGAGGCATGCTTTATGTCGCTTCATGTTGCTTCGGTTGAAAGACTCGGTATAGTATGCGGCATTGCCGCATGCCACACATGATGCTTAAATGTTGCCTCAGTGGAATTGCCCCTTAAGATGCATATTTGAACGAATGGTACGTAGTTGCAATGTAGACTCACTTGAGACAGTAATGATCCAAAACAAAGAAAGACACTACTAAAGGTGTCTGATGATGAAAACGTGTTTCTAAAAGTGAGGTTAAGATAAGCTTCCTATGCTATTGTAAGAGAACCTAATAAAGCAATCATGTCCACGCTAGATAATGATGTTAAATCATAGTACAGCTAAGTTACTACTAACGTTTCTAGACCGGAAAATTTCCTGTGCATAAAAAATCCGAAACACGGTACAATTGTATACACTATGTTCAATTAATATCCATTCTTTAGAATTAAATAATAATTCAAAAAAATAGTTCTGAACAAGATAATCGCCTTACACAGGCGGTTTTCTTATCCAGTTTGTTTGAAAGAAACTAGTAAACAGTTTGAAATACGTAGTTTTCTTAAACATACTGGTTTTACTTAAAAATCAATTATAAAGTATGATTAAGAAGCGACCATTTTCAAGAGGTAATAGGTTTCACGTTACCTCTTGAACCCTTTGAAAACAACTGCTCCTTAACGTAACATAGTCTTTATAACCTTTGCAACTGATTATTACCGAGGTGGTCTTTTCCATAGATCTAATTACACTATATTACAAACTTATCGTTAAGATAATAGTGTGCTTTCACTACATTACTGAATTTGTTTTGTTTGACTTAAATTATTGATTACTTATCTATGTGTATACAAAATGGGGTTGTAGGAAATCTAACACTTAGTAAATTAGAAACAATAAAAGTTGTAGGTGCAATACCAGGTACTTTTTCTAGTAAGAGTTTACAGGCACGAATACATTTAATTTATTTTATTCTTTTTATAACTTTAAACGAATTTTTGAAATAATAATTGCTCGGCTGAATCATCAATTCAAAATATCTTTCATTTAGGAAATGACATAAAACTTGCTTAAAGAGAGAAGGAAAGAAAGCATTTTATGATATAATTTATTTACTGCGTACCTGTGGTACTTTTCATTAAATACAGTTATTTTTCAACAGTTCCAAGCATAATAGAAAAATTGTCGAAACTTAGAGACACTAGTTACTACTGCATAATTATTTTTTTCCAAAACTCAGCATTTAACCAAGATTCTAAATATAATTATATTCGGCATATAAACATATTTAATTTATTATATGCGGTACAACTGTTTTCTCTTATTGAAATGAACATGCAAAACCTTTTTAGAAACATACCAATAACCTAAATACACATGTATGTATATTAATCTAAAACCTAAATCATTCTTTCTGCTACTGGAGATACGCCTCTGTGGCAAATAATAAAAATATAAATTTATACCTCACCAGAGCCACAACACATAGAAAACAAGTTAATATTAGATAATTCAAGCGAGTAAAGGTTGGCACATGTGTTTGAATCATACATTTAAATAAAACAAAAACCGAAAACTTTTTAAGAATGCAACCTGAACACTTCTTCTTCCTAATATTATTAACTAATCTTCAGCCTTTAATAAATTTTCTGAAATTATTAATACTTCTCTAAATTTATGATGTGTGAAATGCACTTAACTGCATGCAACACGCCCACATCTTGCAGTTTTATAAAAACTCCTTGAGGGCATTCTCCTCATAATGATTGATAAAATAGTTGCAATGCAATGAAAAAGACAAGAATGGCATTTGGGCTAATATCAATAAATAAATGCAGCGCATTAAAGACCAGTTGGTTCTTATAAATATAAAATGTGCATTAGTGTATGTATATTCTTCTTTTATGATGTTGGCATTATAAATTTTGCAGTGATTCATGTTCTGCTTTTGCACAATTGTTAATTTGGCATAAAACGGTTAGTTATGGAACCAAAACACGGGGGTTTTAAGTGCTGGTTATTAGAGCTTGAAAATGACAGGTGAACAATATTAAATGAGCGTGGTGGAAACGTGTCGTATTGAGTAACACTGACCTCTATTGTGTGAAGTGCCAAGTTTATCGACATTTTTCATTTTTTTTTGTTCGCTATCATGATTTCCATTAACAAAGATAACATCCCAATTTCAAGGTAATCTGTACTAATGTAAAGCTTTTCTTCCTTTCTATTCCTTTTGGAGCCGAGACACAACATGCATATGATTTGTACTGGGCATAGACCGTAAAATAATTCCAGGGACGCACAGTTAGCCGTCGGCCTTTAGTGCCAAAAACCAAAAGTTCGTTTTCAGCAATTTTTCCATTTCTTTTCTAATCTAATATAAACTAACCTGCCCCCCGCCCCCGTGAATACTAGGCGGGCTATGAGTGTTGTATCTTAACTCAAAAAGAGTCAAGAGTCAGAGTAAGTGAAAGAGTCAACAAGAACAACTTAATTTAATTTAATATAAAAATTAAATGTATAATTTTCAACTTTTTGTTCAGATGGTTTGCTAATTTTAAATTTTAATATAAAATTAATTATCTTTATTCAATTAACAGTAGCAATTTAATTTAATATCAATAATAAGTACCTATATAGTAGTATTAAATTTAGTAACAATAGCATATTCCAAATTTAAAAATATAAGACTATATAGGGTGTAACTAACATAACTAGAAACCTTGTAATGGGGGGTAGCTGTAATGATACAGAACATATTTTCCTATCAACATGTAGTCGCTTCTTGCTAGTTTTCGAGAAAATCGCATTTTAAATTTTAAGTACGCCTATTGTACTCACATTAAATTAAAAATACAAAACGAGCAAAAAATTAAAAAATATTTTTTGTTTTATTTAAATTCTTCGTGCTTATTTTGTATTTTTAATATATATAATGTGAGTACAGTGGGCGTACTCAAAATTTAAGATGCGATTTTCTCGAAAACTAGCAGGAAGCTACCGCATGTTGATAAGGAAAATATGTTCTAAATCATTACAGATACCCCCCCATTACGAGGTGTCTAGTTATATTACTTATACCCTGTAGAGCCTCTATAGATTTCTCTAATAAACATAATTTATCTAAAATAATAATTCCTGATTTTCCTGGGTTTAAAATATTAAGATATTCAAAATGGGTGTAACTACTAGGGTACCTAATTAGTATAAGTATATTATAACAATTATTGATTATAATATAAATTCAAGTTTAAAGATTATAATATAAATTTCTTAAGAATTTAGCAAAAGTTTATTTATAAATAATATAATTATCCTTTAATTCATTTAAAAAAATAATAATATAATTAATTACTTTGATGTGAATGTGAAAATAACATAATATATTTTAGTTTTGGCGTAGCTTTATCATCAAAGCTGTTAATTAATGTGTTGGTGAAGAATAATTTTTTAATTATATTATAATATTATTATAATTATCTTTTAATAGCTGTTATATAAAGAATATTGTCTATTTAAAAATCTTTTTCCAAGTTTAATTTTAATTTAATTTAAGTGAATCTGTAATGATTCCTAGGAGATCTATCATTTTACAAAATTAAATTAAAATTTAAAATTCAAAAATTAATCAGAATAAGGATAATTTTATTTCAAATGATTTTATTGTCAGTAAGAATAAAAAGAACTAAGAATAAATCTTAACAAACTTATTTATAATGAATTTGAAACAGTATTAAATAATTTAAAAAGGTAAAAGATAAGTAAATATAAAATAAAAAATAATTATATAATTAAAAAAAGTAAAAAGTTAGTAAATATATAAGAAATAATAATTAAATAACACCAAAATTTAAATAAATAAACGAAAAACAAAAAGATTTCAAATCATTTTATATATCCAATTACTATTTGTTTTTTTTGGATTCTTGTTACTTACAGATGTCTTAGTTAAATGTGATTTATTGTTTAATTGAAGTGACAACTTTAATTTAATTTTTCTATAACATAAAATTCAATTTATCAGTTTCAGAATCTAATCTTGAAGTAATAATACGGCAAGCTAAGATCACACACACCTCATTAAATCAGATATAAATAAAGTTCACTTTGATGTTCATTCATTTGATTAATTTTTAAAGAATTAATTGATTTAAATTTATTTTAAATTACGAATAAATCATAGATCACATACAGTGCTATTAAATTAAAATGCAATATACTCGATGATATTACATTTCAAAATAATCATCTTAAATCATTGCTTTTACTGTATGTTTATGCACAAAATACACAAACGCTTAAAATGCGCCAGCCGTTTAACCTCTTCCATCTCACTTGGAGACAATTTTACATTAATTGGCTTTAATATTAAAAATACAAACGCAAAAATTTACATTAATTGTAAAATATAAGCTGTAAAGGTGTATTATTTTCTTATAACAAACTACGTCTGTTCGTGGTAAAATGCATACGTACTTGCAACTACCAACCAATTTTACCTAATACTTTTTCTGAATTATTTTTAAATGCAATATACATTATATTGAGTTTTAATTTAATAGCACTGTATAATTTAATAGTAGTACTAAGTAACGTTAAGGTTAGATTAACATAATCGAATTTTCAATTATTTTAGATTATAATTTTTTTATTCTTTCAGATTATAAAATAACAACAATTCTACTTGCTACTTTATTAGTTGCAATCGTAAATGCTTGAAAATATCCATTTGGCTATTCTAGATTTCATGTACCTGATTTAACCAATACATCAAATAAATAAATAAATAACTAAATTAAGGTAATCTAATTAAATTTAATTTTCTGAATCTTACCTGTAAATTAAATCTCCTGATTCTAAATTTCAAATTTTTAATTAATTTGAGGATTTGCTTGATATTAGAGATAAGATATTAGAGTGTAGGTTTAAACACTAGAAAACCTGTTTGGTTTATTCAATTTTCTTGGTATACCTAATAAACTGAAATCAATGCAAACTAACATACTTGATTATTGATCGTTCGATTATTGAATATTTTATATGTTTTATAGTTTAACATAATACAATAAGCAATCTTATTAAATAGATTTTTCCACCTGATGATCGTTTATTTTTTTGTTTATTTTAAAGTTAAAATATAAATATTTAGTATTTTTTAAATTATATTAATTAATACAATTAAACTCATCTATTGTTTAAACAGATAAAAATACTGCCATGACAGCAATGTCGTTTTGAAAATTTGACATTTGTCAGTTCTTATATCTAAAAAGTGGTTCAAACAATTTTGTTAATAAAGTTAGGTTCATCTATGATGAACCTTATTATTGCTATGGGCACAATTTCGTAACATAAGCATGACTAACTTGAGCGAGCATGCTAAGGATTGGTATATATAGAGGAAATAAAGAATATCTAATTCTCAATCATTTTAATACTTAGTTAATTTAATTAAGTTTTAAAGTAATTCTGGTTTTACTAGATATTTCCAATTTTATTTCTAAATCTATAAATAAATTGTTTTTTAAATTATACCTATTTTAATTTTTCGGTTTAATTCTAATTTAATTAAATTAAATTTGTTAGTTTAATTTTTAATTTTGTAATTATATAAGTTTAAATTCTACTTTCTAAATTCCTAACTAATTTTTTAAACCTGGTCATTAAATAGTCATGTTCCATAATCATTAGTCATACGCTTTAAGATCAGTAAGTATTAAAATATTATCAAATTAAATTAAATTTTCCGTTTGTCGTGGTGCTGCCTAATTTGCGTCACACTGTATACTATTTTAATGGGTCAATTTAGTTTAATTTAAATAAATTTTAAAAATTTTAATTTAATTTGAATTTGAGAACTTTCTCTGGCATCTTATTGATTAGGCACTGGGTTGGATAATTTTACTTTATTGGCATGCAAACTTTTTAAAGATTTATTGATTCTTGGCTAAGATTCTATTTTTGTAGTTTAATACTTCAATTATTAATTTTTTTAATTTTAAACGTAAATTCAGATTACTTTTTATGTTTAAATTTTAAATACAAATAAATATTCCAGTTTCAGATACATACATTCAATTACAAATTAATTTAGGCCAAAGCAATAATCAAATAGGTATGTTGAATAAATTCTTTTTAAAATTATTTGGAAATTAAAGTCTGGAAGTCTTAAATTAGAAATTGTAATTAAAATTAATTTTTTATGCTTTTTAATTTTCTAAATCATAAAGTTTTTTAAAACTTAAAAAACAACATTTTTAAATTAAAAGATCTCTAGCAAAACTTTTATGTATTTTTAATTCAGCCAACACTTTCACTTTCATCGTAAACTTTTTTAGCACCTCACAAAATTCAAAGTATTGCCTAATTGCGTTTTAACCTCCAATAAAAGTTGTATTAGATTACTTTTTTCCTTACGCTTAACTACGCTCAGGGTGTACTAATGTAGTTAAAGTTAAATTTCAGGGAAACTTGAGGAAACAATTTCAGTTATGCGTAAGGGTAAATTAAACTAAAGGGCGAATAAGAACGAACAGAAACAAGAAATTGGGTCTTTTCCGGAAATTATCGTAAAAGTAACTGAATTTGTTTGAAATGAAAAAAAATATTTTGAACAATAATGCAAATAGAAAAACGAAGACTTTTAGATAAACAAATTAAGTTATAATGGGAATAGTCTCTCAACACTTCTCAAGTTGTAAGTGTTCGGGTAAACACAATTTGAGGATGGGGTCCTAGAAAGGTGCTTTAATTCATTATTTAATGGAAAATGGTCATGTTCCTGTTATTTTAAGAGATAATAAGGTTACCATCCACTTGGAATATGTAGTATAACTCATAAAAACGAAATTTATTTTTATCGCTTTCATTATAATATGAGAGTATCCAGACCGGCAATTTGTTATTATTATAGTGGTTTGGCCTTGATCTATTGAAAGGAAATGTTAGCTTTTAGCTTACTCAAAGGTTTTTAAATGTAGTGATTTACTGACATAAAAACAATTTAACTTGAAAAAGTCGGTAAAAATAATGCGTGGAAGAAAACTATTCCCTTCTCAGTTAATTTCCGATTAATTAATACACATTCTTATATTCTTCATTGGGCGCCACCCAGTTTTCTAAATTATGTATCCTTTTTTAACATAATTTTTTTTAAATAAATTTATTTATTTAACAAATTTTTTGCACATCAATTTATTAAAGTACAAGACATATCGAAAAACTGGTAATGATAAAATGTTAGAGAACATCTTATAAACAACAAATGCACTTTTAAATGTTTTACAACTATAGTGTATACCTTATTAAGTACAACATATAGTGTTTATCTTACAAGCGTTTAAAATTATTTCTTTTATTATTTAAGTTGTGTTGTAGTACCTGCGCAAGGATCTATAAGCTTAATAATAATCCTTTTAAGTTTCAAAACATTTTGTTTACGACAAAACTATATTCCCCAGTTACCTCGTATGTTACTCCAATCCTTCTCGTCCCTGCACAATTTACGTCACTTTTATGTTATTCATAGTTCCTTTGTGATCCCGTATGTTTCCATATGAGTAACTTACCAAATGCATCAACACTGTCGTTGGAAAACTTTAATTTTAGGGTGTTTTTCTCTTTTTGTTCACAGTTTGAGTTTAATGCTTGTATACTTAATATACTTAAACGCCATATTGCTGAGAGACGTTCGCTAGCAACTCTACACCAAGATAGTGTTTAATAATATTATGTTATAAATTTATAAACTATAACTAAGGATATTATTTAGCAAAGAAAACTTTTTTAAAAGTTTGACTAATACATGCTAATAGAAACCGTAATGCAACTTTGTAAAGCCACATGACGAAAGAGTCTTATGAAAAAAGCACCGATAACTATGACCTCCATGGCTGAAAGCTTTAATTGGCATTCTTACGCGTAAGTCGATGAAGTTCGAATACCATCCGGGATATGTTTTTTAAACTTTTCTTAACACTATTAAACATATTATCGTTCATGTATTCAGTCCTGATATCGATTTGAAGCGGGTTGCCATAGCGTTCTGTTATCGGTTTTTCTTTTCATTTCGGCGTAGCTTTTCCTTTCTACACCTTCCATAATTTGTTTTTTGTACTCAAATAGTACTGTAGCCTGATGCGTCCTGAGAGGATTTTTACGTTCTACTCTTCCTTCCATAATTGTGTTTGGCCATAATCGGCCCTCGCCTTGCAGTGTGTGTACCATTAACTCACTTCTTCTCTTCATTAACTCACTTCTTCTTTTCATTATGTTCTGTTCTTTATTTTTCGTAATACCTCTTTGTTAGTTATTATGTTCATTCATTATTATGCTGATCCTTATCGTTCTTCTATAGCATCATATTTCCAGGCTCTCTAGTTTTTTCCGCTAGGGCTAGTACACAGTTCTCCACATTGTAACGAATAAACTCTGATAAACAATAAAACAAAAGGTCTCTTTGGTTGGGTACCAATTTGTAGTCTTCAAATTCGACTAAACAATAATACTTACGTTCCACTCAATTAGGCCTCGGCTTAGCCTGAGCAATAAGCACGACTTGTCTCTTGTTAAATTAAGACAGGCTGTGGGGGGGAATTGCAGCATTAGTAAATTCATAGAGCTATAGAGAAGGGCGCCAGCACGATTGATTTAAACCAATAAAATATTAACAGTAATGCTCGATAATAACGGCGTTCTAGATCTTAACATGAATCAGTCTCAATCGCGCAAGTACCAAATTACGTCACTCCGTTATCACACAATGATATCAGACAATAGAAAAAAGACATAACTAACACAAAAATTACCATTTATTTATTCACACAAAAATTCTTAATTTACTCTTGGATTAATAGTGAGCTAGAAGGCCTAAAGTATTACTATAATTAATAAGTTGTTATATAAAAATAAATAATAACTTAAAAGGTTCATAACCAGTTTAAAAATACTTCTAAAATACGACCTCGATAGTTGTTTAAGTTTATTAGTTACTTGAGAGATTAAGTTCAGGATCTTATAAAAATAACGTCAACATTTTAATACATAATTAAATTTTGATACCATGAATTAAGTAACGCATCCACATAAAAATAGGATATAAAAAAACCAGTTGATTGTTTCTATAAACTAAATTTGTTTACAAACTTGATTTCCATCGATTCGTTGCGGATGATCACCAATTTGTTATGAACTCTTTGGAGAAGGCATTCATTTACTCAAAATATTGCGTCCGACAAGACCAGTGGTAATGTTTTATAGTTGATTTCAGCATATGTTCGCAATTAAACTATCAAAATGAACAGGAAATAAGCTCGAAGTTCAGAATACAAGATGTGGTCTGGGCATCAATTCTCCCCACAAAAAAAAACATCTAATTTCGTTACATTCGTTACAGAAGACCATTTTGTGCACTAGTTACACAATATCTGGGTCATCAAAAGGGAATTTCACTATTAAATCGCAAAAGTTTCAACAGCATTAAATATAACGTCTTGCCTTTTCAACAAATTTTCAAGAAGCCAGCGTTGTTTACCGCCACAAGACGCATCAAAAATTTAATGGCTTGCTAGCGAATCAGAATGCTAGAAAATATTTATGCCCATATAGGGATTATTGAAAAATCGATATTTTGTAGTTGAAATACCAAACCTAACCCAACAAGGTATTATTAATTTAATGAAAACGGTCAACCAAAGTGATTTGAAAATCGATATTTAGCAATTAAAATGTTAAGCTTAATTAGCAGAGGAGAAACAATACAATAAGAATTAACTTATCACAAAGAAAAATCGATAGTTTTGCAGTCAATAATACTAAACCTAGATGGCGTTGCAAATAAACATTGAAAATTGAATTTTATAGTTTACAGAGTGACTTGTAAAGTATAACCCAATAACATCTTTATCAATATACGCGGTCATTTTAAAATAAGAAAATAGGCAACAAAACTGTCTCTTACAAGCGTTAATAAATTATTTATTTGTATCAATGGATAAGCTCATTTCGCGTGTGTTACCCTACATTTCTTGTGTGTCTCGTCTATCTTTTCTGATTAAACTATCGAAGTTATTATTATTATTGTTAATTATAATTAACTTTGCCTAACCACAGATGTATAATATACTTACTTGTGCGTGGTATATATAGCAAAGTTCTAACGACAACCATAGGAAGGTGTTTGCGTGGTTGTCGGGACCGACTGATTTCTGTGTCCATTCGGCAGCTTTGCAAAGTGTACTGAACCTTTACATCTCGACTAGAAAGTCCTTTTATCGGTATAACTGTGGAAGAGTTTATATGTACTCTTTACGGCGTGGCTACCCACTTTACAAAGGATGTACGAAAACTCTTCCACTTTGTTTCATCGTTTTATTTACCATTACTGTTGTCTTTTGTCGGTTTATCTAATTTTATATTTTGCTTGTAATATCTGTCCCTATTCGTCTGGAACTGCGTCAATTCTTCAAATACCTTTCTTTGTTTTGACTTCATTCTTTTCTCCATTATATTTTTATATTCCTATTTGAACTTTGTATACATTAAAAATTGCTTTTGCTTCCGATTTCTTTGAGTGTTGCAAATATTTTTCTCCCAAATGATCTTGTCAGACAATTTATCTGCGTACATAATGGCCTATTAATATTTGTTGAGCATATTTCCTCAACATTTTGACCTGTAATTTGTTTTAATACCAATATGTCTGAAAAACCAAGCTGGTCCTAGTTTTCTGCCAACTTCTCCACCACTACTCTTTCCAATCTTCGCTATGTTATTTTTAGTAATACTTAGGTTAGATGCGTGCGTAACTATATTCATGGTTTGTATGGTATGTATTACCGTTTTTTTAGGTATTAGCACAATTCTATTTTTTTGATAAGTCTTTTCCAGTTCTCCATATATTTGTTGGATGAAGAAAAATAACTTGTTAAAAGTCTCACGACCAAGGCGTTTGAAATTTTACTTGGAATGTTATCTCTACTATAGGCTTTGCCATTTGTCAAGACTTCGAAGGTTCTTTTAAAATAGTATCTCATTGTTGTTCTTTTATCTCCTTCAATTATTATTATGGTAAAGTCTTTGATAATACTTTTACCCCTACTACTAAATCTTGGATTTGATGGCATCCAAGTGTTCTTTCCGCGAATAAAATTTTGTATATGCTTTGTCACTTTTCCCGATTGTTATCACTTGCTTGATTTTTTTCATATTTTATATAGTTCTCTTTATTGCTTCTGAATATTTTTTTACACTTATATTCCTTAACTTCCTGAATTCTTGCTATTTGAGCTCTAAATATTATTTCAAGTAGGTATACTGTTTCTTTTCTAATCCATCGTTTTCGGATTTGAGTTCTTGTTATATTATACTATATTTTAAAATTATTATTTATAATTTTTATTACATTTATTATACTCTCTTAGTTTTATTATATTTAATAATTTTACTCGTAAAGGACGAATTTAGAAAAATTTTGTTCTGAGGTATTGAGATTTTAAATCTAAAAGATTAAAAATAAAGAAGAGGCCATTTATTCTGTCTTGCACCACATCAAAGGAATTGATAGCTCTTTTTTTACGTTCAAAGATAAAATTTAAAAATAATTTTAAAAAGAAAAACAAAGACATTGCAAACTAATCATTCAGTTACAGGGTGAATAGGAATCACGATTTTTCTATGAAGGTTTTTCGCCGGTGATCTTTTCGTCTCTTCGTTTATCAAAATTTCAATATCTTTCAATTCGTTTATTTTCTGTCAGTTTTAAAGAAAATGGGAACTACCTATGGCTCCATTTCGGTAGTTGGCACGGCTACTCCACTTCTTGACACTGATATGAGGTGATTCTTTTTCTTTAATAAACGAATACATGGAATTTTATATCTGTCAAAAGAAAAAATAATTGTTGGTTTAGCATTCATAGTTTTATCCTAAGTAATATACCACTAGGTATTAGTTTTGGAAACTTCAACTGGGATACATTTGCAATAGTATTGATTATATATCTTTTGTAGAGAAAATGCGATTCTTTTAATTTATTATATTTTTAAAAGTTTTTCTGAAATTCTTCTCTTGACAAAGTTAGGTTAGATTCTTAAAAATTATTCGTTTTCGTGTGCTGAAAAGCGTCATATTTTTCAGGGCTTACCTGAAAATCCTAGACTAAAAGACTGAGATCCAGTGCAATGCACCGCTCGCAGATCCATTACTTCGAACGACTGTCAACAATTTTAAAAATATCTACGCTCTTTTTTTGTAGCCATTTTATATTGGAAAGAATTAATTTACCTGACATAAATAAAACCGTTTTAAAAATATGCCCGTGAGATTTCGCGTTTAAGTTTCACATCTGGAAAAAGTCTTGTTATTTTTAAACATAGTTTCCGTCTTGTGCTGATTAACGGAACTTTGGTATATTCAAAAAACGTTCTGTAAATAATTACTGCGATAAAACGGTTACATAAATAAACTTTTCGCAATTTAGAAGTCATGATGCGTTCAGTGCATTATTAGATTAAACTATTAATTAAACTATACTTTTGTTTAACTTAAATGTAGATCAATTTGGATAACTTACTAAGAAGTAATTTTAATTATGTAACTGCTTCCACTGTTACCTAATTAAAATTACTTTTCAACAACCTTAAATATAAAAGAGAGTTAATCAAATTGTATATTTAAGTTGAACAAAGTGTAGCAACTAAAAGAATATTTAAAAATAGTATATTATATACCAAGGGACTAAAGTGCCTCTTTTAATTCCGAAGGTGCAGTTTGTTGCCCGAGACGTAGTCGAGGGCAACAATCACCTGAGGGATTAAAAGGCACTTTAGTTCCGTGGTATATACGCTATTTGTTGCACTCCGTTTTGCCTAATACATTGAGTTAAAGTTATATTATATAAAAAAGAGTTAAAAATGTACAATCTAATTGTATAGTTGTTAAATAAATGCAATTACAATTACAAAACCGATTGGAAATGGTAAGTATAGTATTGCCAGACGATTCAATATTAAAATAAAACTTGATCTGGTACAAATTCCTTTATTCGTACATCTACGAACAACCTGACATCCCGATTGTACTCGAAGAAGTGAAGGTTGATAATCCAACAGCTTCCACATTATTTCATAAACCTGAAGATTGCCTATTTAATTTTGTTAATTGTGCTTATGTCTATGTCATTGTACATATAAATCACATTAATTAACTCATATTGTATTTTGAATTTGGTTAAACTATACTCGGGACGCTGAACAGATATAGTAATTAAAACCGCCTACAACTACCCCCTCTTTTTAACAAAACCTTTCTATTGGTAGCATTCAAATATACCGCTCAAATTGAAAGGCATGTTTACTTGTACCAAAAAGATATCAATTCGTTTACTGTCAAACTGTCTTACTCACGAACTTTTAATAACATTTTTATTAAATTAATAAAACTGCAATTATTTAAAATGTATGGTTATTATTTATACTAGCATCTCTCGAAGTGACATTATTTATAATGAATTAACAATTCATATGCAAAAATGTTTTATTGTAAATGTCACTTTCACATAAAACCAATCAGAACAATCTGTGCTGCCTTGGTTTTTTTTGTGCTACATCTATTCGACGGCCCCAGTATAGTATTTTGAATAAACCAGTTGGCATAGTAACATTAATTTGTTTGTTTACTTTTAATCTCTCCAGAAACGTTAATTATGAACATGCCGCAAAACACACCTAACCTTACTTTTGTAATTTTGTAGCAAATGTGTGACAGCTGATTACGCTTTGACATTACAAAAGTAAGGTTAGCATGTTTTGCGGTATGTTCACAATGACTGTTTCATCGCCATTAATTGTTAACATTTGTTTGTTTTACTTTTAATCCCCCCGGGATTAATATATATTATGTAATTAGGAGATCAAGCGATACTTTAAATCCAAGAAGATGTATAACGCCGAGGCGCCAGCCGAGGCGTTATAACATCTTCGAGGATTTAAAGAAGCTTGATCTCCGTATTGCATAAGTTGTTTTATTTTATTTCGTATTTCAATCCTAATTTCTCCCTTTTAAAATCCATACGAATTTATTGCATAAAGAAGCAAGTTGCCTTGTCTGTGTCATCATACGCGTAACTAAGGAGATAAAAAGCAGCATGCATGCATGCATGTGGCTATAATGCAACATCAAATTATTTACGTTGCCAACAACAACGGAGATCAAGAACGTCTTGAACTCCGGTATCATTGACAACGGAGATCAAGATATACTTTATATTACTAAGGGCCGATCTATTCACCTCCTTGTAACTTTATCTGCTTGTTAATTGTCATGGATACCATTGTGGGAACAATTGTAACTATAGCAACTAACTTCCAGATAAATTTAAAAGGAGGTGAATAGATCGGCCCTAATTGTGGTATACAAAGAATTGTATGAAATACGAAATGAAATAAAAGTATTTTTACCTCCGGGACTAAAAGTAACACTTTTGTCTTTCAAACGGAAGATTAAAATGGCACTTTTAGTCTACGGAGTGCAAAAAATATTATTTTGAAAACTAGATCAAAGAAAAGCAAATATTAGCTTACTTATAAATTATGATTTAAATAACGCGGTATGTTTTGACAATCATTTAACCTCAAACCTAAACGCCATTGCCCATTTCTTCTTTGCTGTACTGTTCTTTATACATACTGTAAATTTAACAGTTGTCAAGGAATATTTATTATTCCTTAATAATTGTTTATAATCTCGATTTTAAATAGCTTCATTCCAACATTATTCGAAAAGTACCGATTCATGCAACGTTGCCACATTTCTAAAGTAGTTTAAAAAGTGGAAAATTATTTTCTTTATCTTAGAAAATTTAGTATGAGTTTTGATGGAGCTTCTAAACCTACGAAAAGAATTATTTTAAAAGTATCTGGCTTATTTTAACCGCCAATATGTTAACAAAAATAGAACTTAAAAGAATAATAGGCAATTTATAAAAATATTGGCTCTACCGTTCATGTAAATCACCATCATTAAATTAAGATCACGACATTTTTATAACATCATACATGAAATTTACATAACGATTTTATAATTTATATTATATAGGATAGTGGTTTTTTTATTAAATCTTTCAAGTTGCAAATTTTAAGTGAATTGTTTAAAATTTTCTGTTTTTTGAAGTGTACAGATTTCGTTTGCGTTAAAGTTGGTACACATATATTTCTGGACATTTAGGAAAATGAGGTTACCCTTATTTCTAGAGATTAAAGTGTGGATTTTTAAAATTCTTACAGGAGAGGTTTAAAAGAGAGCAATAAATAGTGTAAATTTTAATAAAATATGTCACAGACTAATATCGAAATATGCTGGAAAACTTCCTTGAATTTGGAAATTTTGGCGGGAATTTTAATTTTTCTGCTGCTCCTGCTAATAACATAATAACATAAAATAAACTAATACATGTTTTAACACATTATAATGTGCGAGACAAACAAAAACTTTTCCACTTTAAGTTTACCATTTACTGAAATCCCCTTTAAAACTAGCTAGTTTAATAAATATGTAAGATGATTATTAATAAACGAACAGCGCAAACTTTACCATTTAACGTTCACCTAAAAGTTTGGTAGAACTTTAAGTATAGGTTGAAGAGTAAAAGCTTTTGTCATTATTGCAAGATGTGAGAAGTTGCATTACTGAAATAAGCTTTAAACAAACACCAAGCAAATTCTTTAGCTTAGGGAATTCTGTTCAAAACAAAAAAGTTGCTACGTATGTGTACAGTGTGTGTGATTTCCAAACATTATATTAAATTAAATTTTAACTAATCCCTCTTATTAGTCAGCTTCGGTGGCTTCAATCTTCAATCTCCGATCGAGCTGGTAATTTTTAGTAGCAGACAAAAATTTAAAACATGCCGTGTTTTTAGTTAGGCCCGTGTCAATATATTGTTTGGTACGATAAAAATCCAAATAGGGGTGGAGTTTAGCCAGATTGGGCTACATTTTAGTAGGGTCCACTAATGTTATGAAGTACGAGGGATGTTTCGCCAACCCGATTCTTCGGCCAAAAATAAACAAACTAAATAATCCCTATTTAAAAATGAAAACTGGTCTTTTTCCATGTATCTATTTTAAAAATATGACATTCCTAAGGTACCCACTAATTCTTGTACAAAAAATATTCTGCAAAATGCATTCTTGTCGTATTTCATGTTCTCTTTAAATAAACGAAGAAAGAATATAAGCAATATACCGTGTGTAAACCCTAGGGGAGTGAATGCTATTATTTATTAGTCTGACATTTCATGTAACAGTATAGTTATATTTTAAACCAAAACTAGGGAAACCTCGTCAAGACATGACGGTCAAAAGGCTAATTTATTGAAGGCTTTCCGTAACAACGTTCGTTATGTGATTACAACCCTTCGGGTTTCCAAGAGTGATTATTTAATAGTAATATTTATTAAATAAACACAATCGAACAAAAACAGTTGCAAATACTAAGCTTACCATTCTCAGACGAACTTTTGAATGCGTTATTTAACGAACACCCCCTTACCCCTCCGCCATCAATTACGACTTATCTTATCTTCCTCCTTTAGTTACCTCCGTCTTACTGCTTTTTCCGACTTGCCCCTCCGACTTATCTTTTCCTCAACTTACCCCCCCCCCCTCTCCCGACTTACCGCCCCCGACTTATCTCCTACTCGAACTCGACTTATTCTTATCATATACTAGCTATTGAGACTTTGTCAGTTATTTTGTCCATGCTCCTTAAGAGATAAAATATTAGTTCTTAGACATTCCTATTCTACTTTTAAATCTGCAAAATTTCGAAAAAACGAACGCACAGAGACAGGCAGAAATATCAAATTTTGCGAAAATGCTCCACAGTAAATACTGTGAAACTCGACTGAGAACTGCTGGTGGCATAGTAAGCAGGTATAGGGAGGATGTTTACTACCAAAACGTGATGAAGCAATGGGCCTTGGGAACATTGAAATGCATCGATTACAAATATTGCTTAAAAATCTAAATAATTAAAAAATCACAAAATTAAAACTCCACAGACTAAAAAAAGGGGACGGTTTTAAAAATATAAAAGTTAAATAAAAATAAAAAGTAAGTATAGTGTTGACTAATACCTAGATTAGTAATCGTGAATAGTTCTAAAATTTACCACCGTAGAAAGTGGGAGGGCGCCGCAAGTGAATGTCCGATTCACGCGCCTCAAATTAAACATTTTATATTTATTTAAATTAAAAATATAAACATTAAAAAAATATAAAAATTAAAGTACAAAATAAACACAAAGTGTTTTATTAAAGTGTGTTTTATTATTCCTACAGGAGGCACCACAGTTATTTGATGGTGTTAATGTTATTTTCGAGCTAGTATATAAGCTCGGGTAATATGTGTGGAAATCGCAGACGGCTGTCCCTAACTGAGGAGAGCCAAAAGCTCGAAACAGTCTGTCTTAGGGTGCCGTCGGTGGTTTACACACATATCACTATAAAATTCATAAAAATTAAGTAGTGTTGACTAATCTACACACCGAAAGCTTCAATATTAAAAAGATGGCGTAAATCGGCCTGGTGGAACTCTCAAACGAACTGAAACAAAAATAAGCCTTGTGTTTTAAATATATAGATGTCAAAATCACGGAATTTTGATAAAGGCATAGTATTCACCCCCTTAAGATTTACCCATAGTATATAGACCAGCAATTTGTACTAGTGCATTTTTGGAAAAAATTTTGTATGCAACTTTTTGTGATTTCATATTTGTCATGAAGTAAGTACATACCTAAGAATAACTCGTTGAGTGTCGGACGCGATCATGGCTATTTAACAAAGCACAGCGAACAAGAACAGGAACGAAATTAAATGCGAACATTACTTTGACTACATCGATGACGAAAAAACAGTCTGTACGAGAATAAATTATATACAGCCTGATGGTTCTCAAACTCGAACATATGCATTTAACATTGCATTGAACGTTTTTGGTGATTCATGCTCGCCAAATTCAACAACAAGAAAGATAATGGTATCAATAGAAAGAGAAAGTTATTGTACATTAAATGATACTAATAATTATATTAAGAATGCGATTTTTATTTTAAAATATACCCGGCGCGCTTTGCTACGCTTTATTGAAATTACATGTTTTTATTTTTTGTAATTGTCAAATTACCAAATTTGACAATTGACAACATATCTATTCACATCAATCTCAGTACCCATTTTTAACTTCCATATATGGGTTTTTCGCTGTTATTTCGGACCATGATGGCCGATCAGAGTCCAATTTCTATTCTGGGTCTAGGTCTTATTTTCTATTCTGGGCCAAGACCTTTCCAATGATACCAATTTCATCCAAATCGGTCCAGTGGTTGCGGAGAAAATCGCATACATACATATATACAGACAGACAATCTTTCCCTTTTATGTATATATAGATGACAAGCCATGCTTTATTTAAATTATTTCATTTTAGCGTATGACTGAATTAAATAACGACTGTTTAAATTGTTCAGTACTTCAACATGTATTGATTTAGTAAAAGTATGGCAAAATACGTAAAAGTAAAATGCACAATGTCAATTGCCTATGATCAGTTTTAAGAGTGGACACCCGGTATACTTGTGATTAAGCTTGAAATGTGATGACTTCCGATGTCAGCAACAAAACCGGTCATAGCCAATAATACATAGTAATCAAAAGAATCGACCCTCCACACTGGATTTACATTTATCACATTATTGTTAATACAGTTGTCTGCTATTATGACGTGGTCTTAATGACGTCGTATTGTTATCGTTGAACATCCATATCAAGGTTAATTATTTTGTATTTTATAGTCATTATCGTTGCTAAATCTGCATTGCTTAATTCTTTGTCTTAATTCTTGTGACCCTACGCTTTCCTGGCCTAGTATAGTAATAGTAGTTGTAGTCTTATTAGCTGCAGCTTTCATTAGTATATCAAGTAATCATGATCAGGAAATAGTATGATCATTGCTATTATCTAATTGTGTTGTCAATGTCGTTATCGTAATTGTCTTTGTTCTTGGAGATGTTATAGTTAAAGTGGTTGTTGCGGATAGTCGTCATTGCGATATCAATTCTGTCACGTTGTTCGCCGTCAGAATCTCTCGTCTTACATTGTCATCTTCGTCATATTATTTTCATTGTCTTTATGGAAATCGTCGCAATCACAATTGGTTTGCAATTGTCATTTACATTTTCGTTATCTATTGCTCTCGTTGTCTTTATCTACATACATAGTCGTAATAATAATTGGTCTACAAAGCGATTGTAATCAAAACTAATAATAACAAATACAGTTGATAACAATGAGGTCCAGATGGCAATGTTGATAACTTTCATAATGACAATTAGTAATGTTATTCCAACGATATTTTGACGATGATATACAGATATCACTTATGGATTCTAAACCACAGTTTACCGACGAGGACAACAGTGACGACAATCAATGGAAAACTGGTTATAAAGGAGGTCGGACGATTATCCGGCTCCCATTGGGTATAATTAGAAAATATTATATGACAAGACCCTACTTGAATCAGGAAGAATAACATCGCTAGACTGATGTTAAAGAACTCTATGATACAATTGCAGCCATAGGCGGGATAGAGTATTGCGTAATATAAGCCACATTTAGAGTTCCTAAATGAGAACTTTAACTGTGTTATTTTAGAGTTAAGACACGGATGTCAAAATCTATCTCTTTCTAGGCCAATACTAAGCTGTCTGAAACAGAGATACTTTTTTCTCTCTTTTTATTTTAGTGACAACATTCAGCAGCTGTCAGTTATAAGTTTTAGGTTATGCTGTCATGTTTATTTTTATGTATGTAAAAATTTCTAATGTGCACATTATCATTTATTTACTGTTTGTAGAGAATTTTTAAAACTACAATATTACATAATTATATCAATTTTGCGACAGCTTTTAATAACGTATTAATTGTAACGAATTTCAGATTTATATAATTGTCATACTGACAGTTTAATTTATTAAACCAATTTTCATGATTACCAACGTTCTAATAAATAGTTTCAAAATACGAAATGTCACTAGGAAAATTTGACACGCGTGACTTAACTCTAAATAACACAGTTCATATTTAGGATCTCTAGGCACATTCAGTATGAAAGTGCATGACAGGTGATTGAAATTCTGAAATTTTGGTGAAAAACTCCGTTTCCTGATGAACATTTCCGTTTTATACCATACATACCAGCTACAGTTGCTTTAATACAGAGACATAAACGATCATATGATGGTTGCATATCAGATGCTTCATAAGTTGCGGGCTAAATGTTTGCAGGCTCAAAACCTCAACATATTCCTAAAGTTTGAAAAAGTAAAATTCAACATGCATTTAAATATACGAATTTTGGGTATTCTAGAATTTGAAACCTTCGAATGTCTAAAACTTTGATACCTAAAAATCTTAAAACTTCATATTTTTCAAACTTTTGAAGTGAAAAATGTTTATCTTCAAATGTCAGAAAAACACGACATTTTAAGACTTAGTTGACAAGGTAAAAGTCTGTCTTTTTTGACGTTTATCAGCAGCGGCAGATAAAGTATGTACATGATCTGCCGTTTCGAGCAGCATCTAATTATTAGTTATATAAGGGCGTAAAGAGGCTTCGATAGCCAGAAGCGTTATTTCTAGCCTGAGGTTAGGCTAAGAAAAAGCTGTAGGGCCATAAAAGCAAGTTACGCCCCCTATACATACACTATTTTATGCACAGATTAAGTTTTTATCTCAAATCGATTATCGAGTCACGAAAAAGCAAACGTTCATCTCTTGTTAATATACTATTTTTTACCTTCTCTAGAAATTATTAAGAAAAATGAGTATATCAAATTCTTAGTAATTTTATAAGAATGTAAGAACATTGTCACGTGGGGTTTTCGTGTCCGAGGGACGTGGTCAGAGGTAGAAAGGGAAATAAGACATAAAAACAACTACATAGTGACAACAAAGTAATGAAATACAAAATGTATTACACATAATGGTTATATAGGTTGAGGACGTACAGGTCCTCCTAAATCTAACAATAAACATCAGGGCGATCGGAACCACCTTATCTAGCACTAGGTCTACAAACTAGGCGTAGGAGACTGGCTCCTAGTGATCTACAACTAAGCACATAGAGAGCCTTGGCACAACTCCCTAACAACTAAGCAGTAAGGGGTGCGGTAATCAACGTCCCTGGACGTCAGATTCTAACTCCTTACAATAAATAATAAAAAGGGTACTCACCAGCTTGCTTGGAGATGTCGTGTTAGAGTCATTTTTACTGGCTGAATTGTAAGCTCAAAGCAAGCTGTTTATATACCGTACCTTATATATGTAACCTTTACGAATATTACGGAAGCCTGATTGTATAAATGAATAAATTACAGAAAATGAAATGAATATATAAATGCACAATAAGATGCAAATATAAATGCATACTGTATAAATGAATAAATTATTTCCAAGGATATGCAGACTGTATAAATTACTTCTAATGAGATGCATGCGCGTGGGTAGCTGTTGCAGTTGTTCGAATGATGTGGGCCGCTCAGCATAGACGCGAGTGCATTAGTTAAAATGCAACTTGGCCAGCCGTGGGTGAAGCGGCAGCAGCTGCTTGAATAGCGTAGGTAGTTGCTGCAGTTGTTGGAATGGCGTAGGCAGCCATGCACATAACCTTGGCGTAATGTTGTACAAACGAAATATGAGTTGAATTTTGTATGCATTATTTAATTACGAATAATTCCGTTTGTGACAACATTTTCATAACTTTTTCATCTCAGCTTTTTTATACCATACTTTTCCTCCTTAGGAGGCAAAGTAGCATTTTACTCCTTGATTTCGGGGATCAAAATGATGCTGTTTGTTAATGTAGTAGAAAAAAATCATATGTGCAATAAGGGAGTTGAGTTTTTCCCAGGGTAATTTTCGTCACAATTACTCGTGGCAAACACACGAGGGAGGAAATGCCAATTTCCTCCTGAGTTGATAAACAAGGTACCTAGCTATATATTTATTAAATTAACCTTTAAAGATTTAAAAAGAATTAAGGAATGGAAGATTATCTAGTGTGTCAATTGTTCAATTGTGTTTGACCGGTAACTATGGTAACTGATAATTTGTTGATACATCAGTTAAATGCATGTTTATTTATGTGCAATTTTAAGTTAACTTATTAAAATGAAGCGTCTACCAATAGAAGGCATTTCCTTTAGGAAAATAGCAAAACAGTTCGGAACATCACATCAGCCGGTCAGAGTTGTAATAAAAAAAAAGAAATTTACTTTAAGCTTCTGCCAAAAATTGGGAGGAAGAAAAGATCACATAAAAAAGAAAACTATAAGAAAGTGCTAAGACTGTACTAACTGCTTGTAAATTACTATCAATTAGAGATATTGCCAAAAAAATATGAAGTTAGTCATACCAACGTACAACCGCGGCCAAAGAAATAGAAACACCAACATTAATCAAGTTAACGCTTTTTTATAACTTTGCACACTGTAAGTGGGGTTTTTTAGTGCTATAAATTATTTAAAGGATGTTTAAATGTCAGAAATCTTTGATAACCACTGGTAAATATATTAAAAAATAATATGACAACAGCATTCTTGATTTTAACTCAATACATCCATTTACAATTGCAAAAAATTAGCGTTTACATTTTTTTGGTCGCGATAGTACAGGATATCAAGCGTAGACATGGTCTTCGTACATATAAAAAATGTCAAGTGGCGAAAAAAAGCCAAAAACAACAAACACTTTCTAAAACCAGAGCTGGTAAATTTTAGGATCATGTTTTAACAACTTTTAAAGGGTGCATCTTGTTGGATGACGAGACCTATGTAAAATTAGATGTGGCAATGTTAGCCGGCCCGCAATTTTTTACCTAGAAATTCTTCCAAAATGAACAATAATTAACGGGGAAAAATATATCAAAGTGTGTCAATATATCCAAAAAGAGTTCTGCCGTTTGAAAGAAAGCATTCAATTGATTTATTGATAATGTCGACAGATCCAAAGCACTCCTTGCAGTTACGCTTCTTCGTTTTTGTACTAAACAATAACACCAAAATATTCTTTAAATCTATTTGTTGATAGGCAACCAGCGAAAATTGATTCATTCATCACCACTCACTACTTGTTTACCTTTAATTGAAATAAATGCTCCGGCTAAATATAGTATAGTGAAAAGTCTAATTCTCCACAAAATGAGATTTTCTGAGACGGGTCGCTTCTATGGAGATCTAAACTCTTATATATAGGGACACAATAATATTAAAAACAGATACACCAAGTAATTTTTCAGTAACAACAGCACAACTTCATTTTTATAATTTAAAAAATACCAAACAAAAAAAACGAAACCACAAGAAGATTAAAACTAGATACCAAATAAGTTAAAAGATAGAAACTCTGCTTAATTATGAATTTATTTCTAAATATTTAAATGCAATCATATCCAAAAATTTGTTTATTAGTTTCTATCTTTTTAATCCTACCGTTAAATTGTTTCTTTATATTAAACCTATTTTGTTCAGTACTCTTTATTTGGAGATTAATACTTTTGGTATCATCATATTTCTTAATTATTAAAATTAAAACTAACTACTGTTAAAAACTCACGTTTGTTTTAAATTCTTTTTAAATATTTGCCGCCACAAACTTGCCAACTGTATTTTTATAAATAGTCAAATATGCGATTTCTGCTTTCATTCGTCTCGACAATGAAATTAAGAAAGTATGTCATTGACCTTTTTTTAAATATTTCCACGTAAGGGGCTTTACTAATTGATATTCCAAATCCATTTATTTGAGTAATAATAGTGGCAAAGTAAACTAATTTTATAATTAAAGTCCACATTCATTTATAATCCAGTCATACTTTTTTTATGAGTTTTTTTATTAGCAATTAATAGAACCTCCATCATAGAATAAATTAACACTTGATTAATTGGAAGCATTTATTAATTAATCACTTAGATTTACCGAACTTTCTTAAACCTTAAACACAAAAACAACATTAACCTCAAAATTTCTACATCACTTTGTTTACATATTTTTAACTTAAAACATAACCTTAAATTACATTATGCTCTCCACAAGGCTGCTTGAAAGATGAATTAGAAGAGAATTTGTTACAAAAATGACCGTGTTTATATATGATTTTGCCGAAACAAATGAATGTGATAACAATTTTTACATAAAACAAAAGAAACTTTGACAAGTTTAAACATAACCAAATTATTGTTTATATATTTTAACTAACACAAAAACTAATTAAATAATGTTATAGACTTAAAAAAAATTCCCAATCTAATGGTATATTACACTTACGTGAATATTACACTCTTTTGAATGTCGATGACGTCGCTATCTCATTAAAACTTTTAATTAGTTAAAAAGACACCTTTTCACACTTTCCTATCTTCATAAATGCAAACATTATATCCTAACAAACATTATTTGCATGTTTTTAGGCATCAACAATATGAAAATTCATGCCAATTACAATATTTCAATGTACGATCCAAAATTGCAAACTAGTTATATGTTGTTTAGTTCCTACATTTAAGATAGTTACAGTTATGTGGTAATGAAGCAGCTTTACAATCCTCCACCAAAATTATTAAAATCTATAGGTGTCTCTGTAGCAGTGGGGTGCGGTCCATGGAAGCAATGGAAGCAATGCTTGCCTTGAGAATTTATTAAAAATAAAAACAATGGTAACAAAAATACTTTTGTAAAATTATGGTTATCGTTTATTTAAATTGAAATATTTATCAAATTAAAGCTCAATATCAACTCTGTACAGCAAAAAGTATAATTATTTAGAGTACTATTTTAAATCAGGCTCATTAAACTTGCACGGAAAGGTAATAATATAAGCACTGCTTACAAATGTTCTTCTCTTAACCTTGGCGTGAATCAGCGAGCGCGGGGTGTTATAATAGACGGATGCTGTTTGGCTGGTTAACATTGTTTGGTCGTAATTTTTATTGTGCTTCGTTCCCAAATGTTTATTTATTATAATTTGGTTATTTGTTCGATTTAGTGTTACTTAAGTAATGTAAATCTGCGAAGGAAACTGTATTTTGTCGCATTTTATTATTTTAATTTATAAGTTGTATTTTTTTAAAGACAAATAGTTCTATTTAGTTTGCCTGTATGCAAATTTAAAATTGCATTATCGTCACGACTGCAAATTCAACTGCTTCGGTGAAAGGTTCGAGTACCTTCGATATAGCCGAATCGGGACGATTTTTTGTTCAGTTTGTAAATTATTAATAAGGAATCTTTCGCATACAGTTTTGGAGAGAAATTACAAATTATTAAGAAAGGCAAATCAAAACCAGATCTTTCAAATTTAACAACAAAGATTAAAACCTGTACCGGTATTTTGCTAAGAAAGACCGGAAAATTGATACGTAGTAGTAGTTTTTTTTTAAATAAAGAATGATAGTCAACAAATTCCATAAGTATAAAGTGTAAAAGTGCTTCTTTGAAAAACTTTTAAGCTTAATAATTATAACACTGTTTTTTATTGTACCTAGCAGGGGCGGATCTAGAGAAGTATTTTGAGGGGGAAATCTTCGGAAAAATAATTGTTTTAATAAATAATAATTAAACAAACATTATTTGTTTCTATTCTATGTAAACTTATTTCTAAATTGGGGGGGGGGATTATTCCCTCCCCGTTAATCCGCGCCTGTACCTAGGTCTATTATAATTAAAATCGTGGTTGCTTCCCTAGCCTAAATTCTCACCGCACGCCACTGCTCTGTAGTCTATACAGATATGGTCTATGGTAGTATATGATCCAAAATATAGAGTTTAGGTCTGTTTAGGTTTAGGTTTAGGTTTATGATCGATAGTGTATTGGTCTTAAGTCTACAGTCTTTAGCTTATAACGTATAGCCTGTAATATGTGAACTGTAGGTAGTCTATATCTACAATTAAGATCTATAGTTCATAGGCTACGGCCTAACGTCTGTAACAGTTAATTATTCACTTGTAATAACCCTATTGAAGCAAATTATTATGTATAGAAGCACTTCACCTGAAAAACCAACACTGCAAACTAAACCTAAATGCAGAATTAAAATAAGTTGATATAAGTAAAATTAACACGAGTACGTACATACAAAATGAACAGCCTTCAAATGAAACAATGTTTTTACTGAGTACATCTGAGTACAGACTTATAAGCTGCACAGTATTTATTAAGTAACTGGAGCTTCCTTCAGATGTTTACTTTTATTTGGTTTATTTATTGTTTAGTTTACATTACATTATTTAATGTCGAATTTTAATTGTTGTAAGGTCTTTAAGTGTTTTGTTGCGCATATGTGAAACTAAACAAATTATTTAATATATGTAGTCTTCAGGTAGGATTAATATGTTTATCGCGAAGAAATCCAGAAAGAATAACTAAATATACTTGGCAAAGCATTGGTAAAAATAAATATTATGTTTCTTATTTAGAGCAGAAGATAATTAATTAATGTGTCTTATGTTTGTCCAAACAGACTGCGACGTAAACTGCCATAAAAAATGTGAAAAACTTACGGCGAACTTATGTGGAGTTAACCAGAAATTAATCGTCGAAGCAATAGCATCTGTAAAAAAAGGTAGGACCGATTTGTACATTGTAAAAAGTATAGTGCCCGGCATGCACTGTAGAAATCTTTCGTTTCTGGAGACTTATAAATTTCTCAACGCCAACACGCACATTTAGGAAGTATAATCCAATAACATTTAAAGTTTAATTTATAATTGCTTTAACTTCCGCAATTACTTGTTTACTTTATTGCAATTCGTGTGTGTTGCATAGGTCAAAAACACGTGTATATGTATGGTGCCTGCCGGCTTCTTCTATGTATTAGTTGGCGCTTTGGCAATTTGTATTTTTGGACGTACACGAGCTACGTCACGCCACAAAAGAGAGGGCGTCGCGACATTGAGATATTTTTTTATTTATTTTTCTTTTCATTGCCATTGTGAATCTGACATTCGTATTTGTGATAACAATTTGTACCAGTTAACTATTTTTAGTATCTTCATAACACTGATGCATCACGAAAACATCCTTCTTATTACAGTTCAAAAACACATTTTATGATAATTTAACGATTATTGACTGAAAATTTCAATTTCACTTCACTTCACAGCTTTCTGAAACACTAAAACGCGTAAGCAAATGTAAAACACATGTTTTCCGTTTAAAGATTATTTTTAGGATCGAATTCACGTAATCCCGTAAAGCGCTGTTCACGTTGTTTCTTCTTGCCTGACGTAAAAGATTTAAGACAGAAAAACCAATAAATCATAACCAAAACACAACTTTTGCATATTTTATTTCAACAGCGTAATAAAGTATAGAAGACAGTTTTTTTGAAATACATAAAATAAGTGACCACGAGAATACGATAAATGAACATAAAAATAAATTGATGACAAATAGTAGAGGTTTTTTAAAGATCGGGCATCAAAGTCTAGCGTGGTTCTATAAAAAAGTTTTACAAATTATTATTAGGTTAGAATTATTCAGCACCTGTTGTTACTAATTTTTCTTTATTTTGATATTTAGGAATTGTAGGTGTAAGCAAAAATGTGGGCACTTCTACTATACAGGAGAATTTATTGTAGAAACATTTTGTAACCCAAGCGTATTATTCCAATAAATACCATAGGAACTCTAATTTCCTTTTAAAGATAGGAACTCTATCTAAAACTTGATTACAAAAACTACTAACTTCCTGTAAAACACTTTTAGGTTAGAAAACATTATCAAAGAAATGCAATCAATAAAACTTTGCTATCTTTATTGCTCATTGTTATTAAGTATTAAAATTACAATATAAACATTGCAAAAGATTAAATTCAGATTATATTAATAAAGGATAAGAAGCTTTACAATGGTAACATTAATTTCTCCAAAGCGCGGGGAATTTGAAACTACCCATTAAAAATTATTGTAATACTAATAATTCGTCAGGAAGTTAATGAAAATATTTTAAAATAAAAGTTACAAAGAGTTTTTAGAAAGCAAAGAAAAAGTTAGTCTGTTAGTAGTGCCTTGGATACGTTCCAAAAGGTCACGAGCATTTACAAAGCATAAGCAACATGACCTTTACAAAGAGACTATGTTGTTTTGGAAAAACTGCGTATCACCAAGAGAAATTTAGTTTTGAATTTCTTTTAGGATAGTATCTATTGACATTTACCAATATTATAGAAATGCTCTTTTAATATCTGTTGGTTTTCTGTAATTCCATACTAAATGCTTTTGGCAACTGTCCTGGAATTAAAATAAAAGTAATCTGCCTAAACTTTTTGCATATTTATACGTATTATCAATTATCCAAACTCGCCGGTGTCACAAATTAACTTGCATCAGGTTGCACAGCAAACACTAAACTTTGATCAAAGTTTTACACTTTAAATGGTTACGGTACATTTTAGTAAAAAGTAGAACAGCGAAGATCTCCCAGCATTATTATATTGATTCTGCTTCGTTTATTGAACCCCAGGCCCTAGAGTCTTAATTTGGTTGCCAATAAATTGATAGATCTGTCTTGATTCAACCTAACCTTATCGGATACAAACTGATTGAACTGCATATAGATAACATTAATTTATGTTGTTTATTGTTTCTAGCCTTATTTTGTGGAACTCCATAATCATGAAATAAATAAAGATTATTAAAAGTTTCACAGTTTTATTAAAATATAACCTGACAATATTGTTTCGACAGCTACGCTGTCATTATCAAAGGTAATATAATTATAAACAAACACGTCGCTAAGGTAGATACAAAATAGGTAACTAGATAAAATAATAATAATAATCTTTTCGAACAAAATCACACAATGACTCCTCAAAATAATATTAAATTCCTACATTTTTGTAATAACAAACGCAAATTAGACATTTTAGAAGCCTTTGAGATATACAAACACAAACTCAAGGTACCTTTAATGAATGAACAACTTGAGCTCAGTAATTCTCCGTTACTGGAAGTATTAGATGTTTAATTATGATTATTATTATTATTTTATCTAGTTACCTATTTTGTATCTACCTTAGCGACGTGTTTGTTTATAATTATATTACCTTTGATAATGACAGCGTAGCTGTCGAAACAATATTGTCAGGTTATATTTTAATAAAACTGTGAAACTTTTAATAATCTTTATTTATTTCATTAATTTATGTAACTAGACTTACTTAACTTAACCATACATGGCTCAAAGGTTGATCTAAATTTTTATAATTAATCAAGCCCAGTTGATCGCAAAATAGCTTAACGAATCTCCTAGCCAAATTCCTCAAAGTTCAAGGTTCGAGATTTTTTCAAAAGTATTTATCTATCCGAAAGAATCTTTTTTGCACGTCCTATATATAAGGCTCTACTTTATGTAGTCTCCAAAAAGAGAGAGCAAAGTAGCACTTTTACCACGGCCTACTAGATTCATATAAGCTTCGCTTATATAAGTGAAGCTTATATTAATCTAGTAGGCCGTGCTTTTACTCCCTGAGGGAGTCAAGTGTTTCTATGACGACAACTAGTAAACAACAAAAAAAAGTAACGTTACATGTTAGGATTTATTATCCTGAAACTATGTGATTTTGGCGTTTGCAGAGTTTAATTGTCCAAATGACATGTAACGAAATTTTTGGAAAAAAAATTTGAATTTTTGCGATTAAGTCTTTTAGGACGTGCAAAAAATAGCGTATATATCACTGGACTAAAGTGCCTTTTAATCCCTCATGTCCTTCCTCCCAATTCCTCGCTAACGCTCGGAAAATAAACTTACATTCGGGATTAAAAGATCCACTTTAGTCCTTGCGTATTGTAACATTCTTTTTCAAATAATAATACAAGTGCTGTTTAAATCGTCTATTCACAAACAAATATTTATTTCTATACACTAATGAATACACTATAAATTAACGCTATAATTATAAACCATTAAAAACTATTATTTACAGACTATGAATTTCTAATACAACATTTATATCCACTATTTATTTTGTAATACACAGTTAATGACTTGCTGTTGACTGCCTCTCTTTTATCCGCCATCCGCTTTTATATCTTCATATAAACGCACCAGAAAACGCTGGAACCTTCTATGTATTCTTAGAAAATGCTAGAATAAACCACGTCTAATTTACATGCTTGTGCGATACGTCATTTTCTCGAAGGCGGCAGAACACACCACCTGTCGCTCGAAAAGAGGTTCGTTCCTTTTCTCTCCCGTTACACTGCCCCCCTCTTCAAGTCTGTTCTGTCCCAGAACAGGTTTTATGCTCTGATTCCTGTAGAACGGGTCATGACGATATCGACAGTCTTCACCTCGACTACACGTTCCATTACGGTAGAAATAACAGTCTACACTCTTCGTTGGCCTTAATGCGGGCTGTGGGTCAAAACTGCAGACGAAGATCTTGACGTCCGTACCTCTAAAGACAACTTCCAGCATGTTTCTAACGATTCTCCAATCCAGCTGGTCCCGCCCACAGCCGAGTTTGGGAACTGCCAATTTGTTAATTCCCCTGGTAAGCAACTCGATTCTCAAATTCCATAGTGCCCTCCACAAGTCGGCGTAACTCGGTTTCTGGTAGTAAAACTGCTTGGTTACCAAGTAGTAAATGGATCGGTCATGATCAGGCAAGCGTAAGGATTTACCAACAGAGGGATTTTGTTCTCGAAGTTCATTCAGCCGTCCAAATTTATTTCTAAACACTACTGCGATCCCCCTGGACATACGGAGATCCGCGGAGACACAGTGGGCAATGGAATAATCACCAGGGACCCGGAAGAGATCTTGTTGCATCTCAGTCGTGACTCCGAATCGCGCTTTTCTAGTTCCAGAGAACGCAGCCATAAATTCTCTAAAGGTTGGCTGATCATCTTCAGGCCTTACGATTTTGATAGCCACCTCGGCCTCATCTTTCCGATCCGGGACTGCGTCATTATTTCCCTCATAGTGCGCCAGACGATTGGAGTGTACCACCTTTGGTTTCCCCCTTGGCAATTTCTGGATGCGATAAATCAAGTCATTTATTCGTTTCTTCACCTGGTATGGACCCTCCCAATTTCGCTGTAATTTTGGAGAATAGCCACGACGCCTTTGCGGGTTGTATAACCAGACAAGCTCTCCAGGTTGAAACCCTCCTTCTTGGGCCCTCACATCGTACGTAGCCTTCATCCGGTCACTCGCGATTCGACTATTATTTCGGGTTCGGTCGTGAATATCCTCCAACTTCTTCTTTAAGTTGATGACATAATCATTCCCGGCTACCTCCTGCTCTATAGGTGGAGACCCAAATTCCAGATCACACGGTAACCGTAACTCGCGTCCAAACATCACAGACGCTGGTGACTGACCGGTTGTTTCGTGGACCGATGCACGATAAGCCATCAGGAACAGATGCAGGTATCGGTCCCAGTCTCGTTGATGATCGGAGACGACCTTGGCCAAATATTTGCCCATTGTTCGATTCATGCGTTCTACCATTCCATCGGACTGCGGATGTAACGGTGTGGTCCGAGTCTTGCGAATGCCCAACAATCGACAGACTTCTCCAAAGAGTACAGACTCGAAATTGCGGCCTTGATCCGAATGCAGCTCCATGGGCACTCCGAAACGACTGAAGAACTCTTTGACTAGTACGTCAGCAACAGTCGCAGCTTCCTGGTTTGGTAGGGCATATGCTTCTGGCCATTTGGTAAAATAGTCCATTGCCACTAAGATGTATTTATTCCCATCGTCGGTTTCGGGAAATGGTCCGGCAATGTCTATAGCTATTCTCTCCAGAGGACTACCCACATTGTACTGCCTCATAGGTGCTCTTCGCTTCCCCAAGGGTCCGTTGCCAGTGGCACATAATTCACATTTCCGGCACCACTCCTTCACGTCTTCTTTACAATTGACCCAATAAAAACGCTCCCTAACTTTCTCCAAAGTCTTTTTCACACCGAAGTGTCCTC
Organism: Agrypnus murinus; assembly: GCA_929113105.1. Taxonomy (NCBI): domain Eukaryota; kingdom Metazoa; phylum Arthropoda; class Insecta; order Coleoptera; family Elateridae; genus Agrypnus; species Agrypnus murinus. The sequence continues at coordinate 35,011,864 of OV816030.1, forward strand.
CTGAGGCACCGTCATGGAGATGTCGCAATACTGTAGCCACTCGGCTTCTTGGAACCACGAACTGAGACCTAATGGTGGTGCCATCTTCACTCTCCAGTACTCGCTTCAGGAGATCGTCTTCCACCTTCAAGGACCCCCATTGGGCCCAATATGCTTTGAGCGTTCTGTTGAAAGGGCTGACGGCCTCCCAGGCAGGCCTTTCTCCCACGCGCTTCCATTCCAGTACCATTTTTAGTTCGGGATCAGCCTCCTGCTGTCGCTGCAATTCTTCCGGCAACCAATTGTCGTTGACGATGGTAGTCCTTAATACTTGGCAAACCCTCTCTTCCAAACGAGAGCAATGACGGCAATCCGTTGGACAGGGTCTTCTTGAAAGAGCATCGGCATTTCGATGACTAGTGCCCGCTCGATGTTCGGTGTCAAAGTCGTATCCTTGTAATCGTTCGATCCACCTTGCGACCTGGCCTTCAGGATTACGGAATTGTAACAGCCATTTCAACGCTGCATGGTCCGTCCTCAATAAAAACTTCCGTCCGTACAAGTATTTGTAGAAGTGCTCAACGGACTTCACGACGGCCAATAGTTCTTTTCTGGTCACACAATAATTCCTTTCGGCTTTCGACAAAACCTTACTAAAATAGCCGATGACCTTTTCTTGTCCATCCTGTATCTGAGAAAGTACCCCCCCAATGGCCAAATTACTTGCATCTGTGTCAAGTATGAATTTCCCTTCTGTCCGTGGATAGCTCAATATTGGTGCTGTTGTCAGGGCACGCTTCAGCTGTTGGAAAGCTGTTTCACACTCTCCGCTCCAAACATACTCGCGCCCATCTTCAGTTAACCTTGTCAGAGGTTTCGCTATATTGGCAAACCCAGGAACGAAACGCCGGTAGTAGGTACATAACCCAAGAAAACTACGAACTTGGTGTTTATCTTTCGGTGTTGGCCACTCTTGAACTACACGAATCTTATCGGGGTCGGCTGCCACTCCATTTTGTGATACGACGTGCCCGAGATATTTCACTTCCTTTCTGAATATGTGGCACTTTTTCGGACTCAGTTTCAGATTGGCTCCACGTAGTCTTCGGAACACTTCCTCTAGGTTTTTCAAATGTTCGTTGAATGATTTTCCGACTACAATCACATCATCTAGGTATACCAGGCAGGTCTTCCACGACAGCCCTCTCAGGATGGTCTCCATTAAACGCTCAAAGGTGGCCGGAGCGTTACATAGACCAAAAGGCATAACCGTAAACTGCCATAGTCCGGAACCAATAGTGAACGCGGTCTTCTCCCGGTCTTCAGGTTCCATTTCAACTTGCCAATAACCACTCTTCAAGTCCAAAGTCGAAAACCATCGTGAACCAGACAGGGTATCTAACGTGTCGTCGATGCGTGGTAAGGGATAGCTGTCTTTCTTGGTCACGTCATTAAGCTGCCGATAGTCCACACAAAATCTCGTTGACCCGTCCTTCTTACTGACCAGGACCACCGGTGATGCCCAGGGACTGCTGGATGGCTCGATGACCCCTTGTTCTTCCATATCGATAATAATCTTCTCGGCTTCTGCTCTCCTTGCTAGAGGTAGACGCCTCGGCTGCTGACGGACAGGCATAGAGTTGCCTGTATTGATTTTATGTTTTATTATATCTGTTCGTCCCTTCTGGCTATCGCCAAGAGCGAAGATATCTTGGTATCGATGAACCAAACCCTGTACCTCTTTCACTTCTGTTCTGTTAAGGTCTTCGCACGAACTAGTAACCATGCCCACTAATTTTCCACCATGGTCTTTGGGCGCTGGTTTTGGAACATCAGCCATACACCCGGCTACTCGGAATACTGGCACACACTGTCCCACAAGGGTACTCTTCTTCAATGTCACCGGATCCACATTAACGTTCATAAGCCTCACCGGTACTGTCTTTCCAACCTTGATCAGCGCTTTTCCCACCAGTATGCCACTATGGATCTTCTTATCACAAACAGGCTCCATCATTCGCACACATCCAACCCGAAGATCTCCATCCAAACCTGCCTCGACAACCATCTCGCTTTGACCCGGCAATATCACATCTTCAGTCAGCAAAACCCTTACAACCGGATCTTCTCGTGGGTGCAACGGAAGTTCTTCGTTACCGACCTTCAAAACACCCTCTTTCAAATCCAACGTAAAACCAAATTTTCTCAGGAGGTCCATTCCCAAGATGAAGTCATCAGTGATATCGGCTACCAGCACCTCATGATCACGTTCTTCACTTCCAATGCCAATCTTCATCTTCACCACTCCGCGTGTTGGTATCGCTTCACCTGTTGCTGTACGGAGTTGAGTAGTTGTTGATAACAGCTTCATACTTGATTGTAGAACATCAGGGCGTACGATGGATTTTGTCGCCCCCGTATCAATAAGTAGTGGAACAGTTCGGTTAGCAATTTTCCCATCTACGAACAAACTGCTGGTACTATTGTTTGATGTTACGGCATGGATAGTGATCTTCGGGGCATCTCTACTCAAGGTCAACGTTCGCCCCCACTCGTCGACCTTCTTTAGTTTTCCGACTGCTGAACCTGTTTTGGTTTAGGGCAACGACGTCGTATGTGACCTTGTTCGCCGCAATTCCAACAACGAGGCCCTCGAACTTCTTGATGATTCTTCTTACGGCTTTCTTCCTTCCGAAGAACTCTCAGTACTAACTCTTCTAGGTGATCTTTAGAACCTTCTTCTTCCTCCACAACGGCCCGAACACGCCCGTGACCTCGGGACGCTTGTTTTGCAGCTTCAAATTCTAAAGCGTGAGCAAGCGCATCATCAGTTGTTCTTGGTCGTGCTAGCCTCAATGATTGTTGTGTTTCTCCGTCTCTTAACCCATCAATGAAGGTCTGCACAGCCAGTTGTCCCAGAAATGAATCGGGTGCCGTAGGGTACGCCAATCGGACAAGCCGCGCAACATCGGCTTCAAACTCCTGCAGGCTTTCTCCATTCTTCTGGATACGATTCTTCACTTGCGCGTGATACACTTGTTGAAGATGCGCGTCTCCATATCTCATTTCCAATCTAGACACTAACAATTGGTAATCATTTTCCTGTCCTGCTGGGATTGTTTGCAGGACGTTCAACGCGTCTCCACGCAAAGCCACAGTTAAAGAAACGGCCTTTTCCTTGCCTGTCCATCCGTTGGCCCCAGCGGCCGCCTCAAATTGTTTGTAGTAGGTGGACCAAGGTATCTTTCCATCGAACGTGGGTGGTTTTACTTTTATCCCTACGGCAGGAACCTTTTCTTCTTTAAATTGTTTCTTTACTTCATTAAACGGCCACTCAGAAGTTGAGGGAAACCGTAGTTGCCTCATTCTATCTTCCAGCATTTCGATCATATCGTCTTTCTTAGTTGTTGGTGGTAATTGCATTTGGGCTATTTTCTCTTCTACCATCTTTATTACCCTATCTTGTTCCGCCAATCTACCTTCCAATAGTCCTAACGCACTGGCATTCTCCAAAAATTCTTCGAAAACTTTATCTTCCAACGCTTTGACATTTTCCAACAATTCTCCTTTCATCATTTTAACATTTTCTTCCAGTGCTTTAGTATTTTCAAGTAATTCTTGTTTTAAAATTCTAGAATTTTCTTCGGACTTTCTAGAATTCTCTTCGGACTTTTGCAGTAATTCTTCTTTTAAAATTCTAGAATTCTCTTCGGACTTTCTAGAATTCTCTTCGGACTTTTCCAGTAATTCCTCTTTTAACATTCTAGAATTTTCTTCCATTTTACTTAACAACAAACTAGTATCAATTGCGGGTCCAGGTATTTCGAAGCGGTAATTTTCAGGATCTTCCTTCTGTTCTAAAAGCCATTCTCTTAGCCGATTTATCAAAACTTCTTTCTTTCCATTACTATCCAAGTCCCTCTCGTCCAACTCCCGCTTCAAATCTATTACTAAGAGATCCTTTAATAGTTTCATCACCATTTTGATTGTTTGTTGAAATTATGTTTTAACACCAAAAATTTTATTCTCACAGCACTTTAATTAATTATTACGCAATTTTATTTATTTTAAAACCTCACACCTGTAACACCACTGTAACATTCTTTTTCAAATAATAATACAAGTGCTGTTTAAATCGTCTATTCACAAACAAATATTTATTTCTATACACTAATGAATACACTATAAATTAACGCTATAATTATAAACCATTAAAAACTATTATTTACAGACTATGAATTTCTAATACAACATTTATATCCACTATTTATTTTGTAATACACAGTTAATGACTTGCTGTTGACTGCCTCTCTTTTATCCGCCATCCGCTTTTATATCTTCATATAAACGCACCAGAAAACGCTGGAACCTTCTATGTATTCTTAGAAAATGCTAGAATAAACCACGTCTAATTTACATGCTTGTGCGATACGTCATTTTCTCGAAGGCGGCAGAACACACCACCTGTCGCTCGAAAAGAGGTTCGTTCCTTTTCTCTCCCGTTACAGTATATAATATACTATTACGTTCTTAAGGATTTTATTTAAAAAGGTAGTTAGCTCTTGAAAGTTCTTATTTGAAGATGCATGTTTCTTTCGTCACACTAAATTTACAAAATAGTAATCTGCAACTGTTGATCTTTTAAAAGGCCTTTTTATTTAAAATAACTTCAGATTGAGGAACGATTACATTTACAGCGGCCTGCCCCTATCCTAAAGGGACAGATTATTACTAGTTAGCAGTCCTGCACTTGCGCATAGACTTTTTAGTTTACAGACCAGAAACAGGCTACCATCGTCATTCTAGAAACTAACCTAGAAGAAAATTTAAATACTTTTAAAAATGGAATTTACAATAGTGTCCTCTTCAGAAAAGGGCTATTTTTTATCAAATTAAAGTAAATCAAGGTTAGGAATAATAATCTAGTTTTTAGCCAAGAAATCTTTTATTAACTGCCTTAGAAAAAAATAGCTTTCGCCCTTTTACACTTTTACTTTACTTTACTTTTACACTTTATAGCCTTGGTATGGTGTATCGGCTAGTGTGCTAGTCTTTCACCCAAGTGGTCCGGGATCGACTCCCGGTACCGGCAGATCTGGTTAAGTTTTTCTGCAGTTTTCCTTATCTGTAACACAAATGTGGATTTCTTCTATACCATCTGTAAGTCGGCTGAAGCCGCACGTTGAGCTTGCGTAATGATAATAATCCCTCCCGCAAAAGTTTCATAGCTTCTGGGGCCTCGACCAATGATGCGAAAACGTACCCTAAGCTCTTCTCGATAGTGTCACCGAAGACCTAGACACTATCAATGATTGAGCAATTAGACGAGGTAGTTGAAAGTGATGATTTCGAAATTGAATAGCTTCAGGATGATATAGTAAGTAGAGAACTTGAAGAGGCCATTCCCGGTATTTCCAAGCGACGGAAATTGTAAATTTCTTCTGTTACTGCAGTTTTTTTGTAATATTTTAATTAATAACACAGCCCCACAAAAAAATGTTCTGTTCTGGAATCTAAACTATGGTATTCGGATGCAGTTTTCGACGCTAAATCCGAATCCGACCTCAAAAAAGCAAATACACCATCAAAATCTTGCGCTAGAGCCAAAAACAACCCCCAAATGGATTAAAACACTTCTGACATATGATGACAATAAATACATGCAAAAAATGGTTGAAAACCGCAAATGTCTTGTATTTGGAAATAAACCTCTGGTATATGGCCAAGAATCCCCATCCGTGACGGGGTTAAACCACCCCAGAATGGGTCAAAACCACCCCTTAGATCAAAATACAATAAATACATGCAAAAAATTATTGAAAACTGCTAATGTTTTGTATTTGGACATAGACTTCTGGTATATGGCCAAGAACCCTTCTCCCTGAGGGGGTTAAACCACCCCAAAATGGGTCAAAACCACCCCTTAGATCAAAATACAATAGATACATGCAAAAGATGATTGAAAACCGCAAATGTGTTGTTTTTGGAAATAGACCTCTGGTATATGACCAACAGCCCCCTTGAAAGGGTAAAATCACCCCAATGGGGTATAACCACCCCTTACATCAGAGTTACAATAAATAAACGCACGCAAAAAATACATGCAAATAAATACATGCTAAAAAATAAATTCAATAAAACCCCGTTAATCCTCTAGCCTCTCGATTTATGATATCTTTTCCTTTTAGTTTTAAACGATTGGCGTACTGGCTGCCTCTTATGTACTTCATCTATTTATTGTAACCCTGATGTAAGGGGTGGTTATACCCCATTTTGGGGTGGTTTAAAGGGGTATCCTTTAAAGAGGGGTGGTGTTGATCATATACCAGAGGTCTATTTCCAAAAACAAAACATTTGCGGTTTTCAATCATCTTTTGCATGTATTTATTGTATTTTGATCTAAGGAGTGGTTTTGACCAATTTTGGGGTGGTTTAACCCCCTCAGGGAGGAGGGTTCTTGGCCATATACCAGAAGTCTATTTCCAAATACAAAACATTTGCGGTTTTCAATCATTTTTTGCATGTATTTATTGTATTTTGATCTAAGGGGTGACTTTGACCAATTTTGGGGTGGTTTAACCCTCTCAGGAAGGAGAGTTGTTGGCCATATACCAACGGTCTATTTTCAAAAACAAAACATTTGCGGTTTTCAATCGTTTTTTTGCATGTATTTATTGTATTTTGATTTAAGGGGTGGTTTTGACCCATTTTGGGGTAGTTTAACCCCCTTACGGATGGGGGTTCTTGGCCATATACCGGAGGTTTATTTCTAAAACAAGACATTTGCGGTTTTCAACCATTTTTTGCATGTATTTATTGTCATCATATGACAGGAGTGTTTTACTCCATTTGGGGGTTGTTTTTGGCTCTAGGCAAGATTTTGAGGGTGTATTTGCTTTTTTGAGGTCGGATTCGGATTCAGCGTCGAAAACTGCATTTGAATACCATAGTCTCGATCCCAGAACAGAACATTTTTTTTGTGGGGCTGTGTAATCTTGTTAACAATTAAATCGATTGATTTCATAACTACCCAAACTTTGAAGAGCTGTATCTCGACTACTATTCGGTTTAGAAAAGTTCTACTAGTTTCGTTCTACACTCAATGTGTAGAACTAAAACTAACCACCTTTGCTATCGGTCCGCCAAGGTCGAAAACTTGGATTTTTAATAAGGACCCCAACCTACAAAACATATCAAAAAATCAGAAGTACGCGACCTTTTGCAAAGTCCCTTTTTTCAGACAGATTGACTGAACTTTAGTTATAGTAAGTGAGACAGTCAGTAGATATATCTTCTTCTAATTTGTAGTCCATGAAGGTGAAATTCATCAACAGAAAATAACTCCTACACGAGTGAGGTACTGTACGTAACAAATTTGGATTGCACACAAGACACAACACAACAAAATTTAAACATACCAAGGTTAATATAATTATTGTAGGAACAAACAAGATTTCATACAGGAAAATAAAGCAAAACCAAGGTCTCATTGTTTCTCTACTGATGAAGGAACGAATGCCAAAAAATTTTGAATAACAAATTCATACTAGAATAGTAGGCACCAGTTATGATCCTATTCATGCAAAAGGAATTTACAGTTAGACAGAAACAAAGAAATAAGATCTAATAGTCTCCTTACATCCTTACAAAGTTACAAACAATTCGATTTCAACAGAATTTCCATTCCATTGACAAATGCCGTTTCTCCAACTCCAACTAATGTAGTATAAATGATATATTAAAATGTATGGAAAATCAAGCAATAAAATACTATTTTTTGTAATATCTGGTAAAACTTACTATTAAATATTAGTAATAATTATTAAAAAGAGATTATTCATATTGACTATTCACAAGGCATTTGAAAATGATATACCTACTTAAATATGGTTTGTTTAATGTCGTGGATACAATAACAATAATAATCTTAATCTACAATGATTGCAGGACATAACTATAAAATTATTATTGGCTTGTTTGATTGTCGCAGGTTATTGTAAACGGAAACTGTTCAAAATTGAGTGTAGTTATCTGTAAGTAACGACAGTAATGTCTTGCTTTAATAGATTCGTTTATTGGGTTGCTACAATTTTGTTTATTATCTTTAACATTAACACTTTATAACCGTATCTGCTTTTAGAGATATAAAATCTTTGATGTTTATCTTGGAAATTATTATTGCAACGGATGTGTATAGGAGACATTTTTAATTGTTTCTTATTTTATTTTCCTTTCTTTTATTATTATAAATTAAGGCTATATTTAAACAGACCCTAACCATCTGCTGGGGGGCAGCGGTAACGAGAGGGAAACCTCTTGAACTAGGCCCTACCACACATTATTTTTGGAGAGGGATATATCTAGAGAAACATGGAGATTTTTGATACCACAAACAGCGTGCATAAATGAATTAACATTAATTGTAGATTAATTAATTTTAATTAATTAATAAGTGAATATGAATATACAGTAATTAGTAATTGTAAAAAGTCATCAAAAAGTACTTAATAAATAAATTGATAATAAGAAAGAAACAAACAAAAACAGATGATAAATGACATTCATTAAATTAACAAGCAACGCCAAGGGAGCACGGCCACGTGGATGAATGACTGGATTTCCGATTGGACAACCACGATTTAAATCCCATGCAGTTCGTATAATTTTTTTTAATAAAATATTTAACATATTTCATAAATAAATCTTTAATTTAATATTTATAAAACAGAATAATTTACAATTAAATACTAATATGGTAATGTATCATCAATTAGTTGAAATATATTAAATATTTTATTATTATCATTAATGGTGATTTTCTAGACGAAAATACGAAGACCCTTCCACAGGGCTTTACTGCCTGTTGATATTGCCTACTTCTTTAATGAAGTTCATTTATCATCATTTTTTGTTTGTATTTTTAAGGAATTTTTGATTTTATAATTAAACATAAGAAAGAATAATTACATGCAATTATCCCTTAATTTTATAGTCATTGTTTAAATTACTTAATTTATGTATAATATTTATGTTCAGTAAAAATAAAACTAATTTATTAAACATTACCATATTAGTATTTAATTGTAAGTTATTCTGTTTTATAAATATTATAATTATTTAAAAAAGGTTTATTTATGAAATATATTAAATATCTTATTAAAAAAATTATACGAACTGCATGAGATTTGAACCGTGGTTATCTAGTCTGAAATCTAGCTATTCATCCACGGGACCATTCTCTGTTGACGTTGTTTGCTTATTTAATGAACGTCATTTATCATCCTTTTTGTTTGTTCCTTTTTTATTATCAATTTATTTATTATTACTCTTTGTTGATTTTTTACAATTACTAATTACTGTACATTCATTTATTAATTGGTTAACATTAATTAATCAACAATTAATATTAATTCATTTACGCATGTAAACATGTTTTGAAATCTGAAATTTTGTGCGTTTGACATAGAGGGGAAATGAGCTGCCATGGCGAGGCCGCCACCGCTCATTTTTGCGATTATACTTCTAACAAAAAAATGGCGTGTAAGATTATCCTCAGATTTTGCACAGTGCTTAGGAAGTATATTTACAATGCCGCTGCAGATTCGTTGTTTGAAAAATCTGCTAATTCAGATTTTCGAAAATCTGTTATGGCGAGCATCGATTTTTAAATTATTTTGATAATATTGTTTACAATCGATGTAGTGCGATCTTATAAATAACAGTAATTAAACTAAAACTCGTAAACTCGTGTATATGTAGAAAGAACCGTTTCGCCAGCATTCGAAAGGGCCCTTGACTATTAAGTGTGATGCAGGGTGAGGATTTCTTAGATTGGCAACCAGATTAAAGTTAATTAGTATGCACCGTTTTTAATTTTAAACCTGTCAGTAATAAACTAAATTAATTAACTAATTGGAATTAAATTCTGTTAAAACAATATTCTTCTTCCAATGTTCGAATAGTTCCTTAAAAATTTAAATCTTACCTAAAATTAAACCTTAAAATCACTTTAGCTTAACTAAGTTAGGTTAGGTTAGGTTTAGGTTAGTTTAATTATACTAAAACAAAATTAGAATTTTTATTTAATTGGTTATTATAATTTAAAGAATATTTTTTATTAAAGCTGATTAGATTGCGTTGTACAATACTGATGATCAATTTAAAAATGTTATGATTTTAAAAATATTATGATAAATGGGAAAGAATAAAGCAGAAAATGAATTAATTTCTATCGACTAGTTAGTTCTATTAAATAATTTAATCAATAAAGAAAAATTTTAATAATTGTTTATGTAAATTCAATAAAATCTGACCAACAGTTTAATACATTAAAAAATTAAACATATTTTAGTTTTCTTAAAAATAATACGATTTAGACATATTATTTAATTCAATAAATTTGTTGAGACTTTTCAATAATTGATTTATTAAATTACATCAAGATTACATTTTTAACAAATTCTTTGGTAACAACAAGGTAAGAATTACTAACGAATTTTAACAACCTTTTTTTTCAATTTCTAATGTTACCTACTAAATAATTTTTTTTATATAATTTAGAATTTGTGAATTTTGTGATTTATATAAAAAGATCTTTTTTATATTTAATTAATTGTATAGAACATTACATTAGTAATATTTAAGTAAATTGCAAGCTTTCTATTTTTTTATTTAAAATTAATAAACAATTGAAAAAAGGCATAATTTCATTTTTTTCTGAGTCAGATATTTTAACTAAAGGTATATAATTTGAACTTTCAAAATACTGAATAAAAACAACACATCCAATTTGTTGTAATAAAAAAATGCACATTTGTTTCTTATATGTTTTAGTATTTGACCGAAATCCCAATATTTTTAATTTGCTTCATCAAAATCTTCATCATCTTCATCTTCAATCATAATTTTAATTATATTACACTAAAATAAAAAAAGATATTTTGTTTTATTTTAAATAATATCTATTTTTTATTTTTAATGTTTAGAACTTTAAATAAAAAATATTATATTATATAATTTTATTGCTGCCCTTGAAGAACAATCTTAGTATTCCTTATAAAAATTTCTCCCTATCCATGCAGAAGTAAGAAAAAAATGAATTATATTTTGCGAGTGATTGTAAATTATTTACTTTAATGTAGAAAATATTCTATTTTGCATAAGAGGGAAGAACTTGGTTACTTCGCGTCCCCACCTTACCACTGGAGATTGTGCGTATCACTTTTCACCGTAGCACAATCTAAACTGCAAAGCTTAATATGTTAGTTATTAGGGATATTTGAAAAATTAATTCTGTCTTAAACTAATACATTTTGTATGATATTTACCAATACAGTAGTTTTTCGTGTACCTATACCGATTTCTCGATGTTCGCATGTATTTGAAATCGACAGAGTAATTAATTTTTTATTTATATAGAAAAAAGGCAGGTTGTACTATTCTAGACACAACAACCAAGTTTTGGTCTCTAATACGGCCTATTAGATTCGTATTTATATATAAGCCAAGCTTCTATAAATCTAGTAGGCCGTGGTTTCTAATGATACATGGCGCTATCTATCGGAAATGATTAATAACTATAAATAATCAATTCACGGCCTCCTTGCTTCGAAAGACAATGACAAACGTCTTTTAAGCCGTAATACGAAAATTCAAGTTTCGAATTACCGATCTTTAGAAATATTACATTGCTGCCCGATTGCGAATTCTCAAAGTTGCTGAGTATACATTATTTTTATTATTTATGTTTTGTTTATTTTGCTTTATATTGTGTTATTTTATTTATTTAGTTATAAAATCAAAAAACGTAAAGGAAATTCAACAGATCTAAACAAACGAAGCTATCTGTAGAACGTTAAACCTCTTAAGTTAAAGTAACAAATCAAAATATTTATTTTAAAAGTTAGTTGCTTAATTGTTCGAGATAATAAAATGTAACAAAATCAGTATTTAAATTTAATGAGACATGAGTGAAACGCTTAAAGCACATCAAACCCTCGTCAGTCGACCGGCTGAAAGAATTCTTTTTCTTGATTAATAAAAAGCCAGCAAAAAATTGAGGTCTGTCCTAACAAACTGGATGAAGTCTGGACAATACAGCTGGATTGTATCTATATCATTAATTAGAAATTATAAAAATAAAATTAAACAGTGCCAAAAGAAATTTTTAAAAGTAATAAACTTATTATTTGTTAAAATAGTTACTACAGGGTTCGACAGATGGCGCTAGTACACTAAACCTGTGTAAAGTCAACTGGAATACCTTCTATTGTCTGTGTAGTACAAGTCTGGACATGGGCACCATTTTGTGTCAGCGGGAAATTTAAATTTAGGGTTTTTAGACTTATCGCGCGACTTTGATGTTGGCAACACTTTAGTCTTGCTGTTACGAATTGTTACGCATTGTAGCGACAATGCGCGCTAATTGAGCGTAACTCAATTATTCGAGCTTCGGCTCGTCTTAAAGGCGGGAAGGAACACCCTAAAAGTTCATTAAATTAGTCATGTATCAAATACCTTATAGACAATTACTACGGCCTATTGTATATTTTAAAGGTAATAGGCTAATAGTTTACTGTAGAAAAGAATTCAGTTCTTTTTCGCGGACAGTTAGCCTTACATGTTACGAATTGTCAACTGTCAATTTGTTATACCTATATTTGTTATTTACTCATTTTTCTGTTTGAAGGTGGTTTGTGGTCTTTAATCTCCATTGCTTTTTATTAATTCCCGCTTTCATCAATAAAAAACAATAAATTCTTTTTAGAGCTACAGTGGTAATAAAGTGTATTGCTTTATTACGGCTGATAATTTAATAAGGTAGGATAATTTTAATATTTTTGTAACTAGAACATATCCTAATAAATGTTTAAGGTGATTTCTGGTGATTTGTTTATAAAAATCATTGAATTAGTCATAAAAACCAAGTGTCGCCAACATAAGGGTCACGCGCTAAGTCTAAAAACCGTAAATTTAAATTTCCCGCTGACACAAAATGGCGCCCATGACCAGACTTGTACTACACAGACAATAGAAGGTACTCCAGTTGACTTTAAAACCTGTGAACTTGTCAAAAACGGAAATCTTCCAACGCGCCCGGTCAAATCGAGGAGGCCGTGAATCAAACCCCTTTTCGGTTATTTGATATCCCCAAAAATTACAAAAAAATCTATTTTTATTAAGACTAATTTAACCTTTTTTTCAACTATCATAAATCACATTGCTAACAGAATAAACAATAAACATATAAAACTTTTACGCAACAATTAACTCCTACATATAGTGCGGATAAGAGGTGATTTGGTAACGTAATGCGAGCTTCAGTTAAAACCGAAACAGAAGTGCCAACCATTACCATTATTGTGTGCCTGCGTTATTATTATTGTAACATAATCATTAGTCCGAAATTAATTACTGTGTAATGGGTACTCTTGTTACAAAAACGGTGACAGTAATGTTAATGGTGGTAACAGAACACTGTAATTGTTGCGACTAAATAGTATCGTTTCATAAAAGTAAGTAGAGGCCAATAACAATCCATAACCCTAATAAGGGAACGTTTGCAAGTTCGTTGTCTTTGTTTTGAACGTTCTTTTATAGTGCTTGCCAGAGAGTACATTTCTAAATGTTAAGAGAGGGAAACGTTAAGGAAAGATGACTTTGAAGAGATATAATAAATACACTCGCGGATCATGAAAATTCCTTAAGAAACATTCCCTAATAAATTCTACTTTAAGTCAGTTAAGATGAAGGAAACTTGTTTTTTTTGCGAGCAGAGCCCGATTAATGAGAATTTATAACCTCCAAATACCTTTCGGTTGTCGGAGAGGTAGATAATTTGATCACGCGTATCGAAAAGATTTTTGACCTTTATTTAAAATCTCATTTTATTTGTTCTAATTATGTTCTCTTTCTAAATTAGGATCGTCATCAGAAAATCGGGATTCTCCAACAACGAACCCCGCACACAATCCTGCTTTCGCCCTGGACGCTGCAGACACTGCAACAGATGAAATTATGCAATCTGCTACATACGTGGGATATCAGAAAAGTGGTAGGATAACACCACCGGCTACAACGATACCACGATTTAGGAAGTACACAATTGATGATTTCCAGTTTTTGAAAGTGTTAGGAAAGGGTAGCTTCGGAAAGGTGGGTAGATTGTGAATTTAAATAACAATCAGGAATGAGCGTGGCGATTTTTTATAGGTTATGTTAGCGGAATTGAAGAATACAGAATATTATTATGCCGTTAAGTGTTTGAAGAAGGATGTGGTTTTAGAGGACGATGACGTTGAGTGTACCTTGATTGAAAGAAAAGTATTAGCTTTGGGAACCAAACATCCCTATTTGTGTCATTTGTTGTGCACGTTTCAGACAGAAGTAAGTATACTATTCTAATTGTGCATGCAAGATTAACTTTCCTAGCATAGCAAGTTGAGAGCGTTTGGTAGAACTTTTAGATTTATTAATAATATATTCTTAGCGTTGTAGATTTGGATACACCAAATACGAATTTTTGGAATTATACATTAGAATTATTAGAAACAAAGAAAGGCCAAAAAGCTTCAGATAATGAAATTTAAAAAAAACTTTAATGCCACTTAGTGGTGACACCACAATCGTTAGATATATGGTGTCAATCGACCGGCACTAGAAGTGCTAGATCCTCTAGAGTTACTAAGGTTGATAAATGATTCGATCCTTTAATGTACATGGCAGGAAGTTCTAACATTCTGCTGTATTGCCGTATCTATCAGTTTGGAATCGTATTTTGTAACTTTTGAATCACATTACACTGCTCATGCCACAACTCTTCATACAAAAGTTATTCTTTACACTTAATAGATGTGCAAATATTAGGGAAAGCAGCACATTAAACAGCACGCATTGCGTTTTCTCAAAAAATACCCAATTATCACAATCATGTTTTTCAAACATAAAGTTTGTGATTTAGAACCTAAACATAAGGCTTGTATATAACAAGATTACTGTGCAAGCAAGTGCCTTATTTGGTTTGCAAAAATTAATTTAATAATAATTGCTACAACCCATAATCTGGAAACCAAGCCCCAGAAGTTATAAGCTTGTGCAGATGGGAGGGGAGATTATTATTATTACGAAGGCCCGACGTGCAGCTGCAGCCGACTTACAGATGGAACAGCGCAAATCCCACATTTGTGTCACAGCTAACGAAAACTGCAGAAAACTTTAACCAGATCTGCCGTTAACAGGAGTCGGACCTGCCCCGCCTGGGTGAAAATCCAGCACGCTAGACATTACACCAGCAAGGCTACCCTATAAACCTGTACAGAACTAATATCTGATTTTGAGAAATAGCCTTTTCAATTGAAAGCTTTTAATATTGCATTTTTAGAACTGGCAACATAGTGGGGCAAAGAAAGTTTTCTCGCAAGAAATTAAACTCAACATTTAAATTGACTTTCTAACCAATTGAGTTAAGTTAGCTAAGCTGAATTTATTTATGAGGTTAGTGTATTGCGAATTAGACTGGGTTAGGTTGCACTAGGACAAGATATGCTGCGATAAAATCTCACATAGTGTCCCAAGCACTATTGGAAATTGATTTGCTGAACTAAATTGAATTGCTCAGATCGAGCCAATATACTTTGGTTTTAGCTTTCAATTAGTGAAGTTGGGTCAGCTCAAGTCACATATTTTGTCCACGTTAAAAATTTTAAAATTAAGCAAACCAGTAAAAGATTAAAGTTCATACGCAGTTATGCGTTTTGAACGATTCCTTCCATTGAGACAGACACAAGACAGTGAGATGGTGAGAGGTTATAAGTGTCAACATTGCTTGTTGGACCTTTAACGAACCTAAGAACGATTTTCCGATGTACCTATCTGATTGGGAGTGAAATCAGCATGACTAATGTTTGAATAGCAATGAGTCAAAATCGGAACTGGAAGCTAAAATTTGGATGTGTAAAACTTAAATCTATAGTAGCCTTAATCTTCTCATTGTTAAAATCAAACAACACTTCTAATAAAAAAACTGTGAATTGCGACCTTACCAAGATCAACCTTTTTCTAAATGCGGAAATCTCTTCCTTAAGTAAGTAAAAGGTAGAGCTTTCTAAATACGAGGGTGGTTCAAATATAAACCGGAATTTTGCTGTAAAAAATTTTATTATTAAGTTACAGAGCTGAAATGTTTTACAGTTTTTCTAGATAGTCTCCGTCACACTCTACACACTTTTGCCATCTCTCCGAAAGCTTTAGGATGCCTTTTTCGTAAAAATCTTTCGGCTTGTCACGTAACCATTCGCGCACGAAAGATTCTACCTCCGCATTGCTTTTGAATCGCTGTCCGCCAAGTGCCTCTTTCAATGGACCGAATGAATAATAGTCGCATGGCGACAAATCGGGACTATAAGGAGGGTGTTCCAGTGTTTCCCAACCCAATTCGTGCAATGTTTCCATCGTAAGCCGAGCTGTATGCGGTCTGGCGTTGTCTTGCAGCAATATCGCAGTTCGGATTGAAATCTCGCGTCGTTTCGATCTGTAGGCAGGTTTCACCGTGTGTTTTAGAAGGTTACTATAATACTGCGCGTTCACAGTTCGTTGTTCAGTGAGAAAATCGACCGCAATTACTCCTCTCATGTCCCAAAACATGGTACACAACACCTTTTCCGCTGACAGTGTAACCTTCGCTTTAACTGGCGCGCCTTCCTCTTGCTTCCTCCACTCCATAGACGCGCGTTTACTCTCCGGAGTATAGTAGTGCACCCAAGTCTCGTCTGTGGTGAATATGCGCTGCAATAAATTGTCTCCTTCGTCTGCATATCGCTGCAGGAGACGAGTGCAAACTTCCCAGCGTGTGAATTTCTGGTCAAAATTCAAAAGTCTTGGCACCCATCTGGCTGATATTTTGCGGTAACCGAGCCGTTCATGAATTATTTGCTCAATACTGCCTATGCTGATGCCCACTTGTGCAGCCATATCGCGTACAGTAATGCGTCGGTCTCCCAAAATGAGTTTTCTACAGCGCGGACGTTCTCATCGGTAACGCTTGTTTTGGGGCGCCGCGCATGTGGCAAGTTTGCCACCACTTCTCGGCCATTTCGAAAAGCGGAACACCAATCATACACTTGAGTCTTGGAGAGGCACTCATTTCCGAACTGCTCGAGCAATTTCCGATAAATTTCCGCGGTTTTTACATTATCTTTGACCAAAACACGAATAATAATGCGTTGCGCAACAGACACTGGTACGTCCTTCTCACTCATGGCTACAACTACACTGACAAGCGAAATTACGCGGTCCCAGCTGTTCTCTACGCTTTGTAACAGACCAATCTAACATCCAGTACAGCCACTTTAACGACACTAACTTCTTCGCGCGTTTATTCAAAAATTCCGGTTTATATTTGAACCACCCTCGTACATATGTAATTTCGAGATAATTAAATACAAAACCAATTTAATATTGAGTTCCACTTATGTTTTACTCGAAGCAACCAACTTTTAAACTGTGGGAAAACCATTGCTACCCTTTATCTATCGTTGTAAAGGGCGATGTATGTAGTATGTCATGTAGCTAAATAGTTAGAAGTTTTTCTACCTTATCTTGACTATGAAGAGTATGAACCCCGAATTTAGATCGTGTTTGAAAACCAATGCATATACTTTAGATCGATTTTGATCGAGATCGAGTTTGTATCAGATAGAGAAAGATTTTCGATATCGGTTGTAAGCACTTGACGATGAGTATCGTATAATATTTTTTGCGCTAACAACACTATTTAATAAATAAAAAAATATATTTATTGTAAAAATGTATGATTTTTTTTTAATTTGACGTCGACGTTGGCTGCAAAACGTTAATTGTGGACATACCGCAAAATATACTAACCCTACTTTTGTAATGTCAAATTCTAAGCGTTAGCTGTCACCAAATTACAAAAGTAGGGTTAGGTATCTTTTGCGGTATGTTCACAATGAATACTATGTTAATCATTGTATACTCATTTATTTCATTCTCCCCTATATAGGCCAGTAAAATTAGACCCGTTTTGGACCGTTGGTGAAAATGTTGGAAAGCGGGAGATCGTTTAGATCGCTTCGTTTGAGGTCAAATATAAGTATCCTAGGTTTGCACGGTTCCTCGACTCGAGCTTACCTGAGGGCATCAAAAAAACCACGAAATCTTCGGACCTTTTTTAGTTTTTCGCTTATAACTCCAAAGCGGTGCTTTCCAACGAAAACTTCACTATTACAAGAATTAAAGAGCATTAAATTCTGCATCGGATGAGTATCCAAGACTTTAAATTCGGTCTAGTGGTATGGTCAAAATTGACGGTCGAGAAACGACAATTTTACAAATTTTCGATTTTCCGTCAAACCGGACGCCTAGAGGCTTTCCGTATAAAAAAACCGGTTGGACTCATTCTGATCGTTAATATAAGTCCAGAAATACCTAAGCTTTGATATTATAGAGGTTGCCGAATTAACTTAATGGCCATTTTTTTTGTCATCTCCCATCATAGCAATTAGAATCACTTCATATGAAGTAGTGCAGTACTGGTCACTCGATCATTTCGAAAAAGGATAATTTTTTGTGTGTTATCACCCTTAAGTATTGGTAGATCAAAACCACTGTCATTTTATTTTTATTCCATTTGATTGAAATATGGCAGCCATATTTGTTTTGTGGTGCACGACGTTGCTTGCAGTTTTTTGATGTAAACATAACTCTTGATATCTCAAGAATGGTTGATCCTAGAAACCTGCGGTAAAACTGATTGTATTGCTCATATGTCGGACTACATTTTTTAATCATAAACATAATATTGATATGACGTATCATAACGAGAACTTCAAAGCCCATAAATACCAAAATAGTAAAATTTCAGATTTAAAATATTTTATACATAAACTACCTCTGACCGTGTACGTTTAAATAGAAAATCCGCCCTAAGACTTCATTTTCATCTGGATATATGAAATATCCCCCCATAAAAGCGAAAATTTTTATCATCGGTATCAAGATATAGAGAAGTTCTAGTCGAATTCAATATAAATAGTTCGGTTTCGATCAAGAAAAACAACTTTTCCCTTCCTTAAATTATACAATACCAATTTTAGCACTGCAAGATTGATCCATGCGTGCTGTATTTCAAATTAAGTCTCATGCTCCATATTATGCTCACAAAAATCCGGCATTTTTTGAACATATTCATAGACAGCCTTCTGGCTGTCTGAAGTGAGAACATATTTTTCTGATTCTTCGAGAGTTCCGAGAAAATTTTATTCTTATGCTGATTGGTTTACCGTAATTTCTAAACGGTCTGACCAATGTAACAGACTTTACAATTATTGCAAGAAGCTAAATTTGGCAAATATTTTCTTTTCTAATTATAGTTTTCTACATAATTTATTAATAAAAAAAGAGAAACCGAAATATTTATAAAATTTTAATTTCTAAAATAATTTAGGAGAATTCTTAAAATGATTTGTTTGCCTATTCCAAACCCAAACATACTATTAAAAAAAATTATTATGTTTTTGTTGCCCGTAAATCAAACTAAAAGTAATTTCGGTTTATTACGAAAGAGGGAAAAATCATAACAACGGTGATGACCTGGTTAATTATAAATAATATTTTAGCACCTGTCCCTATTTCTTAATTTTAACTTTTATTACCTTTTCTTATTCTAGACGCCAGACCAATTTAAGACTTTTTCTTTATTTCCATTAATTAGAAGTATTCTGAGATCTTGAGCTTTTGATTGCAAAGTATGTAAGTTTGTTTAATAAGAACGTATGCACTTTTGCTTTTATAATAATTAACGACTTAGCAGGTAAGCATAGAAATGGTGTAACCTAACAGCGAATACGTACGAGGTAAGCGCCATAAATTCTCGGCCTGATATAGAAAAAATAAACTTGGTAAAATATAATAAATTTTATTTTTCAATATAATCTCCCCTAATGGCAATACACTTATTACAACGTGGAATTAATAATTCAATCCTTGTAAAAATAATCTGAAGTTTTTCCTTCAAAATGTTCCATTACAGCTGCTTGCAACTCGTTCTCGTACTTAAAACGACTGACGTCCCCTGAGGTCTTTCTTTAAATTCGAAAATAAATAATAGTTACTAGGAGCCATATCCGGACTGTACGGTGGATGACCCAATGCTTCAAAGCCGTATTCGCGAATGGCCGCAGTTTGTGAAATTGCGGCAGTATGAACGGGTGCATTGTCGTGTAATAATCAAACTTCTTGTCAATTTTCCTCAACGTTTTTCACGAATATTGTTTCTCAATTTATGCAATAAAGACGCATAATATGTACTGTTAACAGTTGTATTGCGTTCTTTAAAATTAATCAGTAAAATGCCGTCAGAATCCCAGAATATTGTTGCCATAGCTTTCTTTGTCGATTGAACGACTTTCGGCTTTTTGGGACGAGGTTCATCGGGTAGCCGCCATTCCATCGATTTCCTTTTGGACAGAGGATCTTAATACACAAACCATTGTTTCATCTCCAGTGACAATGGGCTCCAAAATCGGGTTTGAGTCACACACAAGTTTAAAAACGAGCACGCACATTCGACGTGACGTTGACGTTGAACAGCAGAAAGAAGACGCGGTACCCATCTTGCACTAATTTTATTCCTACCCAAATGGTCATGAAGAATTCGGCGAACACGTGTTTCCGAAATGTCAGACATCACTGCTAACTTCTTAACTTTCAAACGGCGATCTTCTAATACCATTTCAAGAGATTCTTGTCCCAAACGGAAACATTTTGACCACTTTTTTACAGTGGAATATGGGCGTGTGCCCTTCTTTTGTTAAAAATTTAATGATCGCGCGGTACTCAATTTTCGTTAGCTGTGACATTTTCATGCACTCGTCACGATACTTGAGTGGCTACTAAAATCTATTACGCTTCTAGCCGTAATATATATAGTGTAGGCTTCTTACATGTTCAACTATGACGCAACAAGAGTTTATCAACTATGACAAGAGTTTAAACATGTTGGCACCTGTAGAAGCCTGCCGGGCTGAAAGTTTATGGCGCTTACCTTGTATGCCGTAGCGAGATTTATTTGCAAAACGATTCGAATGGTAAGCATTTAGATAGAAAGCATAAAAATAAAATCTGTTTGCAAAGAAAACGTTATAAAATCTTTTGTAGCTTTTTGGTTAACTGGACTCCCCATTGATAGGCATTGGTATGCTTTTTACTGTATTTTCAGTCTAAAATCGGCTTTCTTTCGGAGGACTTAAATTGTCTTCCAATATTTCGTCATTGCCAAGTTACAGCTTCGTACTCCGGAATAATCACTCTTCTTGGATTCTGGTAGCTGGAATGACAGACATAACTGCGCTTTTCATAAGACAAAAGGAAACCAATGCATTATTTATTACTTTCCAAAACAATCATCATGGCATGGAAAATCAAGGCGTCCCTTGAATGGGACCGAGGTGTGAAGAATCTCCAGGTCTAAGATGATGAAATAAATACCGCAATATACCAAAGAACGATAATAAAGTAGGCAGTTACGCCCTTTTTCTTTAGATAAAAAGAATGATTTTGGAATATTGAGATAGGGTGGGAAATCTTTCCAACATAGTAATCACTAGGCCAGAAGGAGTCGATGGTCGTGGAGTTTTTACGATGTCTAGAGAACTCCAAGATATTCCGATCCCTCCACAAAATTTATAGAAGGCGCCACTAGCTCTACCACTTAAAAATAACGACAGCGGATAGTGGTCCCACACTAACGGAACCAGTCGTTTTGGGCTTTACTACCCATGCTATATTCTCCCATAATCTAAAAACAAACAAACTTACCATATACCACTGTTTCACTATGGACGAAGCCAGGTGGTGGTTACAGCCGCAAAAATACAAATATAAATTTTATTAAAACAAATAACCACAAATAAAAAAAACGTTTAATTTAGGCCACCAATTTGTAAATATACAATAAACAAAATAATACGTACGAATAATCATAAAGATAGAATCAACAGCATAGTACGAATAATCATAAAGTTACACATATACCGGATAATTTTATAACTAGACTAGATAAAGATTTCAATATGGGCCAATATCCGATATATGCAGTCGTTTTACAAAAAAGAGAGAAACTCTTTTATTTTCATTTTTATTTTCAATTCATTATAAGAATAACACTTATCTGAACCAAGTCTATCGCATCGTTCTAGTTGGGTCGAGATCTACAGTGGTTCCACTTCTTTATTTTTCTTGATATATTAAATGATTAACTATTGATCAACTCACGGACGTCTGGTACAATTGCTATGTTTCCAATCAGACAAATAGAACACAACAAATGAAAAGAATAATAGGTAGAAACTAAATAAAAACCTCTGAAATAAATAATAGTTAGAATTAAACGGCTAAATGTATTGCAGAAGCATGTACAGACTCTCCCGTTAAAGCCCCCAAACGAGATCGAACTTGGCTACCCTAAAACGTTTCCTAGATCGTCAATTGACGATGATGTTTACAGGAACCAAAATATCCTCTAACACAGCAACTAAAATATTTTCAACAGTAAAATATTTCAAAAAAAGGTTTTTCTTTTAACAACACTAAAACTGCCTCATATGTATTAACCACACAAATTTTATCAAAACTTGCCAGAAACAAGAATACTAATCACCTCTTATCAAAATTCGGACAGAGAAATGCAGTATAACTAATACAAAATTTTGAATGTAAAAATAACTCAAGGCCTAGAGTATCCAAAGTATAAAGTGTGGCCTAATCTACAGGAGAAGGATTTGTAATAAATTGAATTATATAGCTTAACACTAGTTTAAATGCTAATGGAAAAGAGACACCTAACAAGGTACCAAAAATCTGGGTATATGAAATGTGCATAGAAGTCCATTCATAAGATAAACATCATTTTTGAGATAAGTATTAACCAACTTCATACTCCGTCTATACAAAAAAATGATATAGAGGTGGAAGAACTATATGAGTACTTCATGACATTACTAAAGAACATTAAGAGAAATAAGTAACCTATATAATAATGGTATGAACGCAAAAGTGTGTAATGGAAAACAAGAAACTATTGTGGGAGAGTACAATAGTACAATTTTGCAGGGAAAAGAAATTTACAATTGTTAAAACTTTCTTCACACTTTCAAAAGAAGGCTGCATAGTTGGGCGATACCTGACCATACACCTTAAAATACAAAAAGAAATCAGATTACTGTAAACTGCAGAGTCCATAATGATATTAGTTCAAATATTATTTTCTTGAATCTAAAGTTGAAATTAAATTTAAGAAGTGCAACTACAAAAAAAATAGTTTAGAAAGTAGTTACTAAAACCAAAGTTCTTAAACCCAGAAAACTAGAAGAAACATATCGTGGTGTAAATACGTGAATATCTGAAATAAGACTTTTTTTTCAAATAAGACCAGAATGTACCTGATGATAATCCATAATCCGAATTGTGGCATAGACAACTGATGGAAAGATATCTAGAACAAACTTAAACATGTTATAAAAAGTCATAACGGTTCAAGCACAACAGAACATACACATATAAATAAATACAGGTTCAAATAAGAAAATGTACCAGAAAGACAAAAAAGCGATGGGCGAATAAAAGATTCCAGGAACTGCATAGAAAATATAACGACTTTAGCAACAATCGTTAATAAATTAAGGAGCGGAAATCTGTAGAACAAATACATTAAGTAGATTAAAGAATATTATGGAAAAGTAAATAAGTAATATCAATGTGAAAATACAAACTTGGTAAAAATATTGTCGCACCTCTTTTGAGTTGAACTTCACACTAGCTAGGAACGCTTCCAACTAGCCACAGTGGAGACGGGGTTGTTCGATATAATTCTTACTTCCTGGGCGCCACTAGTTTCAATCTTCTGATACCTACCGTTAGAAGCGTAAGCTTACATCTCTGTCTGAACTCGAAGAGATACAAGAAAAATCCAAAAGGTACTAGGTGCTCAAAGACCATAGAATAATACACAGGGGTATACACACATAAACATAAATTGTCAAATATAGGACGAATCCCAAATATTATAAATTATAACGAAAACCTATAGTAATCATCAAGCTCAAAATCAATGCTCAATACTATACTGATATATAATAAATAAACTATAGTAAATCCACCCAAGCTTTATTAAAAGGGAGTGTATTATGTTTCTACCGGTAGGTAATAAATTTCTGGAAAAAACTGTTTCTACCGGTAGACGTTTTGTGTTTCTTTAGACATTCACCTATCGGTAGTGAATTATTTTTAAATAATTTTTCACCTACCGCTTTACCGATTTGTTATATTAACTATCTATATCAAGCTTAAAGGAATTGTACTGTCTGATATAAAAAAAACAAAAACAAATTTTTTCTCAAAGATATGTAAATATATTTTGTATACTGTACCTATTAATTACAAAAATAATATATTATGGAAATATTTTATAGTATAACCAAAATAAACGACTGTTATAAGGTGACCAGACGTCCCGCTTTTGGCGGGACAGTCTAGCTTTTGTTTCACTTGTTCCGATGCCTACAAAATCTTCAAAATGTCCCGCTTATCATGGATAATCATGATTTGACAAACATAGACAGCAAAACAGTTACATTACGTTTATTGGTTAAAACAATAAACGCAAATGTAAACTTTTTAATTAATTTTCTTCTAACTTCTAAATTGCAGTAAACTATATTTAATATTGGTATCAAACGGATTTATATTTCTTTTCAAAAACTAGATATCATTTATCTTAATTTAATTTGACCGTGCCAATTATATAAATAAATATCGCACACTTTATTTGGTTTTAAATACAAACGCTGAATTAACATTAATTACAAGAAATAACCGTAGGTAGTTGCATCTAGATAATGCCAATCACACTTATTATCAAACAAAATTAAAGTCTGTAAAATAGGGAAAGCCCACTCAACTAATAACAGCTGTTCTTGGCAATGACGAAGACATGAAAAAGATGTATTTTTTATGTATTAATTTTAACGCGCCAGAAATATACTGAGAGGCACGTAACTATTACATTCCATTAAACATCAGTTTGGAATATTAATTGTGGCATGCAAAAAGGATTAGAGGCACTAATTTTCATATGAATTTCTATTCCAGCGCTACTTGGGTAAAAGCATCTGGCTACCGATAAGCATAAACTATATGTAAATGTTGCTGCCTCTTCTTCTAAGTTACAAGATTTTTTCGTAAAAGTAATTTCGGAAAAGAAAAGTAGTTAGCGTTAGCTGAAGGACTGTTTGAATTTTATACTATTAATAAAAATCAGAGTTTTTGGTCAATGGATTGCACATCTAAAAATCATTCAAAAATTGTTCGAAAAGCTTGCTTAATAAATTATTTATGAGGGAGGGCACCTCTAATGTACCGCCTTATCGATTCTGAAGAAATCTGGCCACCTTAGACCACCTTATTAGCATTTATAATTAACACAACCATTTTTTTGAATGAAGCCTGATCAATAACGACACATGTTAAAAGAAACAAAGTAAGCAACTGTTACATTTTGCTGATTTTGTCTGACAAATTTTACTGCATTCTAGTTTTGAAATGAGCATGTATTATTTGATTAAATTAAAAATATGTCAAAATGACCCATGTATGTAGTTACGTAACAAAAATTTATTCGTGATTAGGTTTTATTGTTGAATTAGGTTAAGTTTTGGTAGGTGAAAAATGATTTAAAAAGAATTCACCTACCGATAGGTGAATTTTTAAAGAAACGCAAAGCACCTACCGGTAGGAACAATTTTTCTCAGAAATTCGTTACCTACCGGTAGGAACATAATACACTCCCTTATTAAAAATAAACAATCATCAAAACTTAAATATTTCTTTAGCGGTGTCAAAAGTTAATTCTAACGTTAAGCCAACACTGAAAGCGCACGTTATTATTCGGTAAACAGGGATGCCATATAATTGGTTAATTTAATATTTATTATAATCCATTGTATACTATCAGCTGATGTAATGTTAATTAATTTTAAGTTTAATAATTAACTTAGAAAGTCAATAATAAAAGACCTTGCAAGTGTTGTTACAAAAAGCATCGTTAAAAAGCCCAAGTATTTAGATTTCTCTACTGGTTTACTTGGGTAATTTCAAATATGTTCTTGAATCAGGCGAGCATTAAAAATAACGAGATAAATAAAAAAGGAAAAGCCTGTAAAAACGGAACGTTTTAGTACACGTTCAAACATGTTAGAGAGTAAGAAAGAATAATAAAAAACTGAATTTTTTATGGCGATTAAATAGTCAAAACAAGAATAATTAAAAAAATTAAATATTACCTGAAGATCTTGGACGGCTTGAAGTGAAAATGGTGAAAAGAAACTAGCATACAAATTGCTTAAGTTCCTTATTTTAGAGACTCAAACTAGCATCCAGTTCTTCACCGAATTAATAGCGTAATTAACAACATTAACAATTTTTCATAAGCTAACTAAAGCTATTTTATTAATATAACTAAAGGTAAGAGTCACAAGATTTGCAACTAGGACAGAGAGATATTATCATCTACCAATCTACCTAAGTTTTTTGAGAAATATCTTGGTAAGCTAGAACGACAAATAACATACCAACTTATTGTTCTACAAAGACAATTTTTAGAACAGTGAAAGATAATATGGTTATTATATGGTTAGGAGTTCTTGTTTGGAAGTAAGGTCTATACGGTCTTTATAGAACATTTTTTACTATGCTGGCAACTAAGGACCAAAAATTTGTTTCTGGTAACAGCACTAACATATTTTTACGGCAATGTTCCTTTTTCAATTGAAAATATAGTTTATTTTCTTCTCAAGACAGGCAACAGCTCTATGTCCTGTTTATTACAGTTAAAACATAATTTTTTAAAGTTCAGTTTTTAATAACAAAACATTTGAAAAATAGCTTGGGATTCGGTTCCATTTCATCTGGGAAAGTGATATTGGTTCATCTAAGGTGACAGTGTGGTCGTTCGTGTCATTTCCCATAAAATAATCTGAAAATTTAACGTGATGGTTTATTCTCTTTTGTTGCCACTAGGATAAATCTATCATCGTCTCAGTTTTCATAGGTTTCTGATCATATTTTTGTTAATTGCCATTACCTGGAACATCGTGGTAGAAAGGACTAAAGCGCTGTCCAAGACCTGATCCTTCTCATGAGCCTTCTTTGAAAGTCCTTTTATTATCCACAATTTACTGCATTGTTTTAAAATGCCACTCTTGAAGAATAAATATTTATTCAACGTCGTTAATCTACTTGAATCTGAGTATACTACTAAAGCCGCTCACCCTCTCAATTTGAGCTTATTTCGGAAAACTGAATTGGTGTTTGTAGTCCTAGAATCTTGTGGCTTAGTATAAACGATTGGCGCCAGACGATCTGTGGAGCGGTATATTGGGTAGTTCAAAGAAATCTGGGAAAACAATCCACACGCTTAATTCCGTAAACTAAAAATGCGTCAGGTGGTCAGGCCCGAAAAAACACTAGACCGGTCTAGGTCAATAATATCAAGTAATTTGATAACAGGCAACGCCGTATTCAAGGGTGGGGTATTAGGGGGTCTGAACCCCCAAAACTAAACTTAATACTAATAAAATGATAACAAAATAAAATTATTATTCTATTCTGCTTCACTATGTATACTATCAACCACCAAAAATTTAATATTTACTGCATTTCTCCTCGTATGCAATTATGCATTTCGCAAGAGACAAGGCCCAGACAGGCTAAAGCCGCCGGTCCCTGTAATGCCCGAGTGCACCCGTATTCGAAAGATTATGTTTTACCTGCCCGAACATATCCGCGTTCGAAAGATTAACCCTGCGCGCCCGAGAACCGTGGGCTTACCAAAATAAGTTGCACCAGTTTTAAAGCATGTACTACGAGGAATTATAATTATCTTTTTTTTTGGACAAACATCAAAAATCTCAATTTACAATTAAGGTTTGTTCATGGGCCATATTATGACTGCCAAAAATTTGGCAGCTGATTGTATACTGTTTCTAGTTTTTTTTAAGTATTCTAGTGTGTGAATATGGAGCTTGCAGTTATAAGGTATGATAGGTCTTCACGTGAATAAACTAAATTACTCCGTGAATATAATTTACTTTAAGTGAGCATAAAATATCTTGTGAGGAATACATAGAATAAGATCGGATAGCATAAAATCGTATGGGTACGCTTAATAATAAACTCGGTAGAAATCAGGTGGGTGTCGTGATACACGCGAGAGTTACACGATTTTGTTATTACAGTACGTTCCATGCTTTACGCGGAAGTCACGATCAAATTCAAACATTTAAATGTATAAAGAATGGAGCGTGAACTATTTCTGTAGGTGATAGACATAGTTTACTCTAGATTTGTTCTAGAGAGTTATTCACTGTCGCATCAATTGCTTTAAAAACCTAACTAGGTGCACGGATTCTGCAAGGAAAAGGGGACGTAAAAACGATAAACTAGGGCGAAGGTCTCGGAGATAATTTTAAGTAACTATAGGAGGAAAGTTCGAATACTGAAAACTTAAAGATCTGAAATTTCTAAAGAAGTTTTAATATAGTATAGTAGTACAGGTTCTAAAATCTGGTATTATATAGGTTAAGAACCAAGGTTTCTATCTACAGAATTTTGATAATAGAAAAATAATATAAAGACAAAAGACAGCATTGGATAGTTTCGGTATCACTGTGGTAAGTAATAAACCTCTTGTAAGGATATGAATGATTCGGTTATAATCAATTTGAATTACAACTGAAACCTTATAACTAGATAATATTGGATCAGATGACCCAAGGTACATATTAAGCTCGCTTAATATTCCAACATGTAAGGCAATTGCTTTTATAATATCTCTACCATATATCAATGACTTGACTGCAACGTTGTAGATATATAGTACAACCGTAAATACTTACAAAGTGCTGTGCTACCTTGTTACAAGATGCTGCAAATCTCTTTACATGAATAGGCGGATTATGTACATATAGCCTAACTGAACACTTTTGGTAAATTTTGTCTGCGTAGTGTTCCCGTCATTAATTGAATCAGCACCACTATCCTTGGAAAGTCCACTTTATTTCTGCACGTGTTTCTGCAAATTGTGTATCGTTTTATTTGAGGTAGGTCTTGATAGGATTTTTTTGTAACTTACATTCTGTTTTGATGCTTCGTGGATTGACCGGATGTCTTCTAATACTTATACCACGTAGACACCCTTCAACTACAGTCTGGCCAAGGCAGCCATTTTATATCACAACACGTGGCGCCAAATTTGAAAAGTACAAAAATAGTTACACGGCCAAATATTGGCACGCATGTAAACGGTATTTGATTCCATTAAAAATCACGAAATAGTGGGTTGTGTATATAAAACATTATTTAGCAATAAAATTACATTAAGATTAGAATGGTGGGCGCCATGCCAACGCATTGGCCAGACTCTAATTAAAGGGTCTCTAATACCACGCAAAGTCCGTAAATGTATAAGCAAGCTTAGAAATATAGGTCGTCGCAATGTCGCGATTATCGCGCTAGGTAACAGTTGCTATACGCAACTATACTAATTAACGCTTGGTACCAAAAAGTACATAACTACACACAAGTCGAGTTGTCTATTATTCCTGCTTCCTGTTAATCAACATGTTCCGCCATTTTCGCGCTAGCTGCATAGTGGAAGTGTATGAGATGACCTATCTTTCTAAGGTTGCTTAGACATTGGGGTGAGACCGCGATACCACGTAAAGTCACCAGATATATAAAGTATATCAAATTCAAATTGAGTTTTATTTTTCATGTTTAAAAAAATTACGTTTTTTTGTTGTTAACAATAAAAAAGAAACAGATAAATTAAAAAACGAAACATTTAATTTTATGTAATAATTTATAATATTAACAATCATGTAATAGATATTTACATGTATTTAATTAATTTTAAATAAGAAAAAGGCACGGGTAGGATCATTTCTGACTGAAGCGTCTTTTTGAATCGTAGGACTATGACAACAATATTTACGTCGGGTCCTTGGGACTAAAATAATTTTAAATTGTCAACATAACCTCGGATAACTCTAAACTCAAAAGTCCCTTTTGGTGTATTATTTCCTCCAACTCACACAAGCTGAGCTGAACCTTAGCAAAAAAGGATTTCCAATGGAGAAAGGTAGCTAGATGGCTTGCGATAATTAGCGTCCTCATCACTTGTTCTTGCCTTTCGATTTGATTTTCTCCACTTTTGCTTGTGTTCATTCTGCGAATGTGTTAGCCTGTACATACGAAAAATGTACCTTATTGGCGCGTTATTGCCGCCAGTGTTAATAATAGGAAGCTTCAGAAACTATAAACACCTAAAGATGGCGCTACAGTCCGCAGAATGGCAAAGTCCGTAGATGCAAAGCAAGCTTTGAAATATAGGTCATCGCAATGCCGCCATTTTCACTGTCATTAAAGTTTGCAATACGGCTGCTATCGAAGCCGACACGATCGTCATATGAGGCGCATGACGTTCTAAAACGTTGAATTAACGCTTAGTACCCAAATGAAAACAACTCAAGTTGTCGATTATTCCTGTTTTCATGTAAATTAACATGTTCCG
This sequence comes from Agrypnus murinus, assembly GCA_929113105.1. Classification (NCBI taxonomy): domain Eukaryota; kingdom Metazoa; phylum Arthropoda; class Insecta; order Coleoptera; family Elateridae; genus Agrypnus; species Agrypnus murinus. The sequence goes on from OV816030.1 coordinate 35,042,486, forward strand.
CCATTTTCGCGCTACTGCATAATGGAAGTGTATACGATGACCTATGTTTCTAAGCTTGCTTTGCATCTACGGACCTTGCAAAACGGAATTAATTTCTTTAAAACTAAAATTTGAAAATGTAAATAGAAACATTATTTGATCGCATCGCAGTTCTCTGCTCACAGTGCTGCCAGACATCCGTGAACTTTCAAAATATTTTAAATGTAACTGGAATTTTTAATTTTTACATGCCAAGGAATAATTTAAGGTAGTTGACATCAAAAAGGGGAATATAAAACTGCTAAATATATTTAAAATAATCAGTTGTTCTTGCTGGTTTTAAGAAAAAGAAAAGTATTACTATATTAAAATATTGAAAATATATATATTCGTTTTAAGAAATTAATCAGGACTAATTAAGAGTGAAATAGTTTATTCAAAAATTAACCGTCACATGCTCTTAATTAAAGAAAAACAACCTTTACTTCGGGAATTTATTAAATAATAGTTAAAAGATTAGGAAAGTTAAATTACTTTTAAATGTTCCGCGAATATTAGAGTCACTGCATCTAGTCACCTAGGCCAGCTGGTCGATCGGAGTAACGCAAACCACCGCCATATTGGGGAAAGAGAAGGGTGACTTTCAATAATGGACAAATTAAAACCACGTTTTACGTGTATGACATATTAGAGGTTTGATCTTTCAGAATGAACCTTTTAAAGTAAACGTGGATTTGATTAAATTCAATACAGAACAAATAACGAACAATTTTGTGCTTCTTGTGCCCTAAAATTCAACTAAAAATGACTGATTTTCGTGCTGCCATATTTAAGTTTTCGCGCCGTGTACATCTATTTTATTTCAATCAATACTAAATAAGTAAGCAAAAACATTTATCCATTGTCATAGACTTTGCTATTAAACAGTGTTATAATGACTGTATTATGTTTAGTTTGATTATTTTTTAGAAAACGTTAATTCTACAAAATTGGCGATGTTCGACTACGATTATAACATTTATTTTAGATATCTACTCCTTACAAACTATGATCCACACTACCTTAACAGTTTAGCAATCGATATCAAACGTTATCTTGCTAAAAAAACGATTATTAAAAGAAAACTGAATGAAAAACGTGAGCTATGTATATTTTGACGAGAATCGCACGACGATGCCGAGAACCAATAGAAAAATTCAAATTTGAATTGTATCCATGACAATCACACAATTTTCCGGAAATTTATATATATGCTACCAATGAGTAATTTTTTGGAAATTATACTAATGCATAATTAATCATAATGCATTTTTTTCTGTGCGTCGTGCGATTCTCTTACCGAATATAGCCTCGTGCATTGATCCTGCCTGGAAATTTTGATTTCGTGCATTTCTGCAACGTAATTGCACTCCACTCCGTTGCAGAAATGTCACTCAAAAAATTTCCGGCAATAATCAATGCACTTGGTATATTATAAGTGATAATATTTTGCGCCAATAATGCCCCCTTAAATTAGATTAAAAATTTGAATTTTGCTAATTTAATTAGAAATAATATTCTGGAATTGTCAGTCAAATTTTCTCTGTCTATAAGACTCATCCAAATCTTCCTCACATTAATATCAAAATACAGATCATAATGCAATATTGCTTGTGGGCAGTGGAAGTAACTGCACATTATTTCCATTACATTAGGTACACAACAACTTGACACTTTTATCAAAACTTTTTAAATAATCAATCAAAATGTTATTAAAAAATGGCGAAACCGGGGTGCAAAATGATAGAGTTGACAACAATTTTACTGCCATTCCGCCATATTGTGTCCGAAAATGTACTAATAATGTCTAATAATTAACAGCCTTAGTAGTGTAATGTCTAGAGTGCTGGACCCTCACCCAAGCGGCCCGAGGTCGATTCCCGGTGCCGGCAGATCGGGTTAAGGTTTTCTGCAGTTTTCCTTAGCTGTGACACAAATGTGGGATTTGCGCTGTTCCATCTGTAAGTCGGCTGCAGCCGCACTTAGGACCTACGTAATAATAATAATCGCCGCCTCCCTCCCGCACAAGCTTATAGTGGGCCTGGTTTCCAGGCTATGGGTTGTAGCAATTTATATTATTATTGCAACGTTCTTTTTAAAATAATAACAAAAATGCTGTTTAAAAAATCGTCTATTAATAAAAAAAAGCTTATTTACAATGCACTTAATTAAAAACACTATAACTATAAACTATTTAACAAACTATTAAAAATGCTAGGTATTTACAAATTTATTGGAGGACTATTTATATAAAAACTATTTCTGTATTAACTAATTATTCAGAGTACATTTCAACACGACGCCGGTTAAACATTAACTACCCCCTTCTACTCGCGACTCAATTTATATCTTTAATACGATGACTCATACATCTAGAATGTTCGATGACGTGTTGATGAGTCATACATGCAGCTGCCGATAAGGAACGTCGATGAGGCGCGTCGATGAGTCATACTCGCAGGTGTTGATTGATAAGTCATACAGTTGATGACTCATACATCTAGAATGTTTGATGACGTCATATGTGGGTTTACTATTCGTTACATTATTATTATTAATATATTGGCACATTGAATTTCGGTACAAATATATTTAGTGGTTTTAATACCACGGCAAATATGTGACAGGATACGAAGAAATCCTATTAAGTTATTATTTTGGGAGGGATATGGGATATAAGTCTCGATTTTCATACTTTCCAGAATTTAGGGTTTGTGGTATTCCAGAAACTGAAATATGTGAAGAATATTCCAAATTCATCATTTGATTGCTGTTTAATAGTAAATATCTAAATCTGGACCATTTTTCACAATAGGAGGAAAATCGTAACTAGTTAACACATACTTATAAAAATATTTGATGTTAATCTGCAAGTGGGTACATTGACGCAATTTAAAGGTGAGTAAGAAAATGAAATAATAAAAGGTGATGATTTTATGAAAATAAACGATGAACAAGTTTTATTATTATTGTTATCGCAGTTTTCATGAAATAAAACCATAAAAAAATCAGAATTTATATTCTATCCGCATAAAAGTTTCACAAGCTAGAGGAAAACGATAAGAACGTGAATAGCACGACTTGAATGTCCCCCAAAAATTATTACTCAATACCTTTCCCAACGTACAGAAATTATTGAATCTGGAGATCTACCAAATGTTCTGGTGTCTTGGCTTACATTCAGAATAGTTTGGACTAGTTTTTATTAGACATATTTCTGAAAGGAATTTCAGCGTTTCACTTTTTGGAAAAAAAAGTGGGAGAATGCTACTTTTTATGCATAAAACTTCAACTTGAACTTCTGTAAATATGGGGAATAAAGGGGATAGTATGAAATAGCTTTACAATTAGTTTACGATTTTAAAGCTCAGCCAGCGATGTTTTTAAATGTCACTCTACACTAATTTTAATTATTGTTTATTTGAAAATCTCCAAAAGTGCATTTGATATATCTTGTAAATATTTTTGCAGAAGCAATGCACTTTAGCAAACATCCAAACATATACATACAATAAGCGAATCAGTTTTAAAAATAGAATTGTGGGATCTATAAATAAAAGCTTTCAACGTTTCATAAAGATTTTGAATGATACTCAAACGACACTAAAACATGCGTTTAATGAATATTTATTTATTTTTCAGTCACATCTGTTCTTCGTTATGGAGTACCTGAATGGAGGAGATCTCATGTTTCATATTCAACAATCGGGAAGGTTTCCTGAACCGCGCGCTCGCTTTTATGCTGCTGAAATCGCTTCAGGACTGAAATTTTTGCATACCAAAGGAATCGTTTATAGGTAAACATAATACATATTTTTTTAAATATTTTTTGCAAATAAGCCCGCCTTAGATTTTGTAAAATCCTTAATGGTCTTTACTAGTAGGAATTTACGACCTCTAAAATTCTTTTCACTCTATCCTTCTCATTCAGTTATTTCTTAAAATTCTCCCATCCTACTTGAACCAAAATAAAGAGGAAAGTCCATTCTATCCACGTGCTATTTCGGATTTGAGGAAAAAGTATTTTTTATGGAAAGTAGTTCACAAGAAAAGCAGAAAAACTGATTGATTTTTAAAAATCCTTAAATATTAATTAAACGTAATTCTGAAAAAATCAAAAAAAGGCCACTGCGGTTGCTACATTCGCTAAATATAAAACTTTCGCACGTGGATGTAACACGGTTCCGGTGATTTTTTTTTAATAAAATTATAAAATATTTAATATATTTTATAAATAAATAATCTTTCTCGGTTCATTTTTAACACATTTTCACCGCGGGAGTGATTTGTATACAAATTATTTTCAAAATATAGTCTACAATAAAATTACAAATCATAATATGTAACCAGAGATGTTGGATTTGCATTTGCAAAAGCAAGGTTCAAACCCGGTAAACTTTTTTGTTATAAATATTTAATATGTTTTACAAATAAACATTTTTTTATAAATATAATATTTATAATTATATATTTTTTATAAGTTTTATTTTCAAATTACATAAATATACATGGTTTAAGGACAGTCGGTACAATCTTGTGGTGATGAATCAGTCAAAAAGTATTAACTACGAAATACTATTGGTTTTATAATGGTCTAGGACAGCAAGGCTAATATGATGCTGTTTTTTATTATTTTATCCTATACATTTACACTGAAGAAAAGAATAAAATAGCATCATATTAGCCTTGCTGTCCTAGATTATGAAATCAATAGTACATTTTAAAAATTTGATATATTGGTGCGTTCCTTTTTATACAGACGTGATAGGTCACCAAATATACAGGGTGGCAGCAGATACGACGCGTTAATTTTAAGGGGTGATAGAAGACATCAAAAGGAACAAAAAAGTCTCACACAACTTTGTTTTAGAACGTACTACTTTTTCAGGAAAAAATGATAAAGTTGGAAATTTTAACATCATTTTGACGCGTTAATAATAGTACTTTAATTATGGGGCTTTGTTGGCAGATGCATCTGATCTATCACAACAACAAACCTTAATGACATTTTATCGTATCGTATGTCGTTTCCGCGTAAAATTGAATTCTTTTTACAATTAAAAATTCATTTGTTTGAATAACAAAAAAAGAGTAAAATTTCGAAGGACCTTGAAGAGTAATTAAACTGATGGGTTTCTTCACCTACCTGAATAATTAAATAAATAATTAACTATTTCTATAGGATGTGGTCCGGGGGATTTATGAATCTCTGACTTGCTTCTTTAGTTCTTCTAGGGGACACTTCCACTAACACTTGCCGTCCAAATAACACACAGAGTTCTGTTTTTTTAGGATGTTTGAGAGTAGGGTTTTTTACCCGTCTGTTTTCAAATTTTGTTTTGTATCTCGCCTTTGAATTAAATAATTTTTCCAAAGGCGACTTCGTAGAAATAATAACAATCGTTGCTTACATAGCAACTATAAAGAGGGTACCTTTCGGTAATGAACAATAATGAAAGAACAAATAAAATTCATAAATTAGGCTGTAACATTAACAACAATAATGAAAGAAAAATAGAATACATAAATTATGCTGTAACATCATTCTACTCAATTAGGAAACGTCACAACCCTGTAAAGTTTGTAATGAAATTTGCTCCACATTCGCACAAAATGCTGATGTAGAAATGACCTTTTAAAATTGTAATTGTAAAATTGAATAACCTTTTAAGTTGTAAGGTTTATAACCTTAAAATTTAATGAAGAATATTTGGGTCAATGCCTGATTACAGCTGTGTAAATAATACCCTATTAGAGTGAGATAATGCTGAGTTTGTAGTTTGTTGAACTGAAATAATAGGAAAGTGTGTTGAACTTTGTTTAACTAATAACAGCTTTTAATGATTTTATAAGAGAATATCTTTTAAAGAGAAGATTTATCTAATTTAAATTAAGTGATTAGGTTAAGGGATTTTGATGACGCCTTGTTTTGGCTACATTAATAAAATCTTTAATTTTATTGTAATTAGATGCCTTAATCAAGTTTTTTTTTACTAAAGATAATATTTTTAATAAAAAAACAAATATACGTCAAGAAATTTTGAAAATATTCCAGAAATTAAGAAATATAAAATGTAGGTTAATCATTGTCTTATCTTTATAGTTGGTTTGTTATGAATCAGCGTGTTTTAAGGACGTACAAATTTTGTTTATGTGGTACGTGTTGATTACAATTTTCGTAAAATTAAGTCGCCCGACTAATCTGCTTCGTATGTTTATTATGTTAAACAATGGCTGTCATCATCAGTTTGTTTGTTTGATTTTCTAAAACAAGATCAAGACCCAGCTGTAGAATGCGATTGTACTTAAGCAAGGTTGCCAGATACAGCAATGGTTTTTTGAAATTAATTGAAAGCTGACTAACATAGAAAAAAAATTATTGAGACTTTTTTGTTCCTTATGATGTCTTCTATCACCCCTTAAAATTAATGCGTCGTAACTGCTTCCAGCCTGTATACCTATACAGGTGTGTTATAAGCGCTGTTGTCAAGTATGTCAATCATTTTAGTTTTTAGCTAATAAAAGAATTACCTAGTAATGTCAACTTTTCCAACGGAATTACGTTTGCTGTTATTTAAATAATTTTTGTGCAAAATTTTAAATAAAGTTCAGTATTTTTCAAATTTTTATAGCATTATTTCCAAACTCTCATAAGAGCCTATGTTAAATTTCGTAAAAATGGAATTTTTGAAAATTGAACAATGGCTATAAAATTAAGGGATAATTTTATGTAATATTATAGTATAAAAACTGATTATAAAATTAAATTAATATTTATAAAAAATTGTTTGTTTATAAAATATACTAAATATTTATAAAAAACTTTTTAGCAAAGCTGGGATTAGAACTCGAGTTTTTGAACTCAAAATCCAAAATGCTCTGCATTCGACTATAGCGCTGTTGTCATAGATTTCTTCTTTAATGAATGTCCATTTATCGTAATTTTCTGGTTGTTTCTGTTTTTTATTATTAATTACATTTTTTTTAATTCTGTTTTACAATATCACTAATTACAGTACATTTACTAATCAATTGGTTATTATTAACTAATCAACAATTAATATCAATTCATCTACGCATGTAATAATGTAAAATATGCTTTCATCTTTCGTTGGAATTCTATAACAAAGAGAAGAAATGAGTAGAAAAGAGATGCATGATTTTCACTACGGGGGTGTAATTTTAGCAAACGAATCTGCCCACATTACAGAAGATTATTTCGAAGTTATATCTAAAACGATAAATGCTTCTGCATTGTATAGGCCCTTAACGATTGAAAGTAAGAACTGTTTTACCATGCTTTTGAGTCTAATTGGGCAATAAAAAATCGGGACGCACCATTGCCATCTTTATGTATCAGGTTGCAATAGTTTTTAATAAACGCTTAAGAAACGGTAATTTAAGGATTAAAAGTTTCAAAGTTATCTGGCACTTTCAGCATTACGACTTTAGATCTTTAAGATTCTGATACTTTAATAGTTAATAATAATCTCACTCAAATTTCATTTAAAGACATGAGCGAATGTAACCTGTTCGGGTATCTGGTACGTTAGTAAAGTATTTTAAAGTAACTGTATTATCAATCATGCTATCTCCAGATTTCTCCACAGTATTTATTATGACTTAATAACTATTTCCTAATATCCAAATCTCGCAGTTGCACCACAGGATATGTTATATTTTTACAATTATCTTCGGAATCCTTCTAAATCATTCTGTTCATCTGGGATCTAGAACTAACCAAGCGTATCCCTAAAATATTCAGTATCCTACAATATCGCGAGAACTGAGCTGATGAGAGAAAATTAAGAACGAGGAATAGAAGTCCATGTGAATAGAGATGGATAATGATTTTTACGCTAAACCTCCGGTAAATAAAAGACGTGTCTTTTCAGGGTCATGTAGAACATACAAGAAAATGACTGATTAAGTGATTATAGCAACTTTTCCTCAAATGTTTTGTTTCTTAACAGTGCAGTAATGTTAATTTAAATGTCGGAATATTAGTTAAAATGTGCCAAAACTTAAATAAAAAAAAATGAAAAATGCACATTATGTCGACGCACATTTAAGTTAGACAAGTCGCGACCTAAATGACTTCTATTTCAAAATAGCTCATTTACTACCTTTCGGAAAAGCAGCAACGTGTGCCGCGACAGGCGCAATCAATTTTTCTCCCAAGCATTCCTCTTAAGAAAATTAACCGAAGTGTTAGGTTTTTCGTAATAATGCAATATTTCCTGGACTAAAGATATTTTTGCATTAGTATCAAAAGGCGTTTGAACTTCTCGCTTATAAAAGTAGTTCATTTTTTTTATAAAATCCTTTCGATATTTTTGTATATTTAGACATTCATTGCCCAGATAGGCTACAAAAGTTCAATGCACCACATTTTGTTTGATCTTATTTTTGTGTTATGTTGTGGTGTGACATTTAAGGTTCATTGATATTCGTCGGGAAAAGTTCTAGAATGGAAATTAATTTATCCGCATTTTTGGTGGTGGTGTTTTTTTTGTGCGCCAACGAAAAGGAAAATGTGTTTTTCGATATAAAAGATTCTTTAAGTTATAAATAGGTGATGCATTCTTATTATCTTTGGAAGCATTTTAACTTTCATTAGTATAAGATTATGCAACAATGTAAACATTACCAAATTAACTAATTCTGTTTACAGTTAATTTTCTTATGCAGTTTTTTACTCAAAGAATATTTATCTTGGAAATACGGCTGCAACTACAATAGATATTCTATATGTTTTTTTATATTGAAGCTTTTGTTGTGTAGATTATTCAACACTACTTAATTTCTTTATTCCTTTAATATTTATAAATAAATGAATTTAAAACATTTATTTGGATACGCACGTGAATGGCCATCCACTTGCATTGCCATCTTACTTTCCAAGGTGGTAACTTTTGAAACTATTCACGATTGTAGAAGTTTTCTCAGTTTGTTGCAACCCACCACTTGCATCTTGAAAGTGTTTAATGTTTGATGTGTTATTAGGTTGCGTAGACAAACCCGCATAGTTGAAAACCATAGAAAGCAGACAAATTATTGCTTATTTATGGCTGTTTCATATTGTTTGGAGTTTTGGACAAAACAGATCATTGTGAGATATGTTTGCAGGTTGTTATAAATGACTGGGGCGATTATTATAAAGATTTCATTATTGTCGATCACACTTATTATCGTGTTTACATTAACACTGCTTTCGATTACGAAACTGTCCTTCGATAGTGAATACACCGGTCATATTGAACATTATTGTATAGGTTAATTTTTATTTACTTTACTATTTAGTAATCAGAGGTGTTTGTTAAATAACGCGTTAAAAAGTTCGCCTGAGAATGATAAGTTTAGTATTTCAACGGTTTTTGTTCAATTACGTTTATTTAATAAATATTAATATTAAATAATCGGTCTTGGAAACCCGAAGGATTGTACTCACACAACGAACATTGTATACAAGGAATTGCTTCAATAAATTAGCGTTTTGACCGTCATGTTTTGATGGGGTTTGTCTAGTAGATATTTAAGGTACGAGTGTAAAAAGCCATTCTTTATTTCTCGAATGGTTTAAAACTCGAGCGAGGCACGAGCGAGTGTTTTAAAAGACGTGAGTGCAATAAAAAGACTTTTTACACGTGTATTTTACAACATTTTATCTGCGATCATAAGCTTTACTAGGGCATCCATTTTATTTGATATCCATTATTTTTTATTTATATTTGTTTTTAATTTGTGACTTACGTCATGTATATCAGCGTGCTTTGATTTTTAGGTGCTAAGTTGTTTAGCAACCATTTTGTAAAGTATTCATAAATCATTTATCATTTAGTTATCTTGTTTAGTTATTGTTTATTATTTTGTAACATTATTGTTCTGAATATTCATGGTATATTATTTTACAGAGACCTGAAATTGGATAATATACTATTGGATTTTGATGGACATGTAAGAATAGCAGATTTCGGAATGTGCAAACTGCAAATATTTTTGGATCGAATGGCAGATACTTTCTGCGGAACACCAGATTACATGGCTCCCGAGGTGAGTTATTTATTCCCATATAATCCATAATTAGAAATGAAGGATACTTAATTCAACTTGAATTGAAAATTTCAAATTAGCATTTTAAAAATTTCAATTAACTTGTATAAAGGTAAGTAAGGTGAGTTTTAGCGTAATAATAGTAAATTACATAACGAGGGTGGAAAGTGGAATATCTTGTACGAGTGGGAATGTTGACATCCCACGAGTACATGAAAAACACTTTCCAACGTATTTTGTACACTATCTTTCTTACGACCACAAAGAATTTTTAAAAATTAACAAATCTGAAATAAATTTAAATTTTTAGTCTCGTTCAATTTTCAAGAAAACAACAATATTAAGCTTTATAATACGTAATTAATATAATTTAATATACTATCATCATAGCGTTGGTAAATCAATGTTTTTACGAATCACATCGGTTAACTTGGATCTTTTTTATTAAATTTAAGATTTTTTAATTATATTATCCTACGAATTTTTACATATTTTGATCTACCTGTATTAATTTATTGACTATGTAATTAAAAAGAATTTCAAATTTAATATCAAATGCATTATCGCTGTTCACGCTGTTATTTAATCAATGAGAATTTTATGCATTGGAACACCCAGGGTATTACATCAAGGTGTTTGAACGAAACAGGTCTTTAAATATAAAAGCCATAATGCCATAAGGGTGAGACTTAGAAAATATTATATTTATTTAAATAAACATATACAAAGTTATAATGTTGATTACAATTATATTTCTGGCTTAACAAAGAATTACCACTACTTTTTAGAATAAAAAAAATTTAAAAACATCGCTAAAATGTATTGACTTGTTACTTGTAATAACCTTGGTGGTACGTAAAATAAGGATATGTAACAGTAAATTAATGCAAATTGTGTCCATTTTCTTTAAAAAATACTTCAAAAATTACCATTCACTTAATGTTAAAACAACGATATCATCAAATTAAAGTAAATAATTTTATAAGACAGAATTGATGACACGTTTCAACTTTTCGTACATGTATTGTAGAATTTTCTCACGATGTATGAAAAGTGGCAGTTTCGTAGTTTCTAAATTGAGAGCAATATGTTACTTTCGTAGGTGGTCTTAGGAAAACTGTATTAATTAGAAGATTATATCCTACAAAATCAAAGAACTGAAACGATTCAATTAATTACAATACTCTCAATTTCCTATTTTAATTTATTGAATGAAGAACCCTCCATTTTGTGATGGATTTAAATTTAAAATATATAGACTGAAATTAATTTTGTCTCAATTTTACTGATTTTATAATGGAGGTAACTATAACACTTGATGATAATATTGTAATACTGATAGTACTAACAATTATTATCTCTAACTTTAAATGCAAATTAAATTTTCTTTAAATACAAAAGTTTAAAGTTAAAAGATAATTTAAATAATTAAAGTATCTGCTTTACCTCTTTAAAGATTCAAATTTCCATAAATATTGTATTCGGCATTATCTTAGGCATTTTCTCCTGATGCTTAGGGCATCAACTTACTTAGTTTGTGTTAGGATTACTAGACCATACGAACTTGGCTGCATTTGTAAATAATTTAATTTCATAATTTAATAGCCACGTATTTTTAATTAATTAAATATTTTTTGATATTGAGATAAATTTTAAAAATATAATAAAAATTATATATAAAAATTTAATTTAAAAATAATAATAAAAAAAAGAAAGAATAAAAACCTTACATTAACTAACACGTACGTAATCTCTACTTCACATTTAACCATTTTCCTACATGTAGGAGCAAATATTTCTTTTAAAATCCTTTAAAGTGACTGCTACTTTGATGCGCAATGGTAAGGAGTTGTACAAGCTAAAACCTCTAAAAAATAATGATTTTTAGGTTTGTGTTTTGTTGACTGTTGAAATGTAGATATTGTCAGTGGGTCTTGTGTTATATCCATGCACTTCATTACCAAAAGTAATTTTATCAATCATGAATTTAGGTACTATATTATATAACATTTTATAAATAAATAATGCTGTACTATAGATTAGTCTTTGACTGTGCTCATAAACTGTAAGCAATCTAACATTTCTTTTATATGATACGCTAATTAAAGGCATGCTTTCTGAATTGAATAACTTTATTGAATAACGTTTTTGTCTAAAATGTTCAAACATTTGGATTAGTTTATAATTCAAATTTCTGTACTTATAAATACTTACTTTAATTAGACTTTTCTGCTTATTATTATTCTACTTCCTTTTATTGACTAATTAATTTAACAAATGGAATTTAAATATTTTTTAAGAAATAAAAATTATGAATCAAGAAATTTCTAATTTTAAATAGTTTCTGGAATTCTGAATTAATTAATTTAATGGATTACTAATATATTTTGATTATCCAAATCATCAAAAACAATTAATTTTAAAATTAATTATTATTAGTTCAATTTTGTTTTAGATTATTGTTTTAGTTTAGTTTTTAGTTGTTGATCCTATTAACATTTTTTTTAAATTGTTATCAAAACTTATTATTAAGTTTTCTACTTTAGCTGAAAATTATTTTTCCGTGCATTTTTTTTATAAAAATTCAGTTTAAAAATATAATATAACCTAGTCAATATAAAGTTTTAAAAATAAGTATAATTCTATTATATTCAAAATAAATAACGTTACTCGTCTAGAAATTATTTCAGTTGTAATAGAGATTTATTTAAATTATTTAGGAATTTATTATTTATATGAATTAGATAAAATCTTGATTAAATATTATTCGAAATAATAAGTCATTTGCAAACACGAATACTACAGCCATGATAAATATAACATCTGATACATTTTGGAATTGATTTAGCATTTGCGTAAAAGAACGTTAAAGTTAATATAAACATTAATTTATAAGTTTCAACTTATTTTAACGAAACGATACGATAACAAACTACCGATTTGTTACAATTTGATAATTAATTGAACGTGAAGTGTTTTTCTTGAAACGTTGCCAGTTAATAACGTATTACGAAATATTAATAAAATATTCACGAGAAATCACACCGAATAAAAGTTGAATATTCTATTTTAGATTATAACAATGCAAAAATCTATTTCTTGTTGTTCTAGTATTACAAAATGTGACTTTGTGTTTCATTATTAGGATTTAAAAATGTAAATTGTCTTAATACGTCAAAGTCTGGGTAAGCAGCCAAAAATGCATCACATAAATCATAAAATATGAAAAAAATTACGTTTTTCAAGTGAAATTGCGCATGGCTGTAAATAAGAATTGTTTTTAATTGTACGATTAGAGTCTAGAAAGATACAATAAAATTAAGATCACGTGCACTCTAAGAAATGAATTATCTTTGGTAACAAGTTTTCTTTCTCTGAAGTTTTTGTTCAGAGAACAAAGTTTTTGTTGTAATCACAGAAAATAAAATTAATTTATGCAGGAACAACAAAAGTCATTTGTTGTGAAAAATGATATTATGCTAAGTGCAATACCAGTAGAATTTGTAGCATCGAGCAATTTTCTTGTATTTTTGAACAAATTATTTTGCTGAGAGAGAACACACTAAGAAGTAAATTATCTTTGGTAACAAATTCTTATTTGCTGAATTAGTTTTTGTTGATAGAATTACACATTAATCAAACTGATGAGTTTCCATCGCAAATATATTTTGTTAGCTTTTTATCACACGTGTGTTCAATCGGAGGTCAGTTCGGTTACGGTCGTGTCGAGCTCAGGACGTTACGTTCCTTTTCATTTCACGTTCATAAATTTCATAACCAGATAACAATTGTGGATTCCTATAGACTAACTACTTATCAAACAGGAGAAATCTACTGAAATGTTTTTTTTATTTAGATTCGCTACTTCGTTAAATATATTTATAAAAAATTACAATTTAGGGAATCATATACACAATAAATAAAGTCGAAAACGAGATTACGATAAATTATTATAACAAACACAGAAGGCTTGATCAGAAATTTTTATTAAGTAAACAACATTTAATGTAAATAAATGTTTTACCTAGGATCATTCTGCTAATAGGTTTAGATAAAAAGGAATTTATAATTATAAAAATAACAAGTAAATAATTTTTCAACAACGTATCTATATGTTTCTAAAAGCTTTTTTTTTGTTTTTGTACCGAATTCTTTTGTTAAACCACTCTTCTTTTTACTACTACAGTGATAATAGTGTAAGATATCAAACATCGTTTTCCTAAAAGCATTTTCTCCTAGGTGTCCAAGTATCGTCTTGCTTACATTTCGATTTTCTACATACAGAAATTTTAGCGAAAATGTAGCAGTTCACCTTCACCATAGACACAAATACACGCACACACCGACGTTATTATATTCTTTTTCTTATACTTACTGCGTTACTTCAGGATCGTTTCCTTCCTTTGTCAGAAATTTTATGAGCAACCGCATTCCAAACGAGATTAAAAACGGTTGAACGAAACTGTACACGCTTTACGTGTGCATTTTTTAAAAATCTACCGTATTTTGATAACTAGTTAGGAAAAAATTAGATTTTATTATTCATGAGATCTATATTTGAAAAATAAGTATTTTTTTAATTTTTGATTTCAGATCATTAAAGGACAACATTACAATCAGTGCGTTGATTGGTGGTCGTATGGGGTACTTTTATACGAAATGTTGATTGGACAATCGCCGTTCAGTGGATGCGATGAAGATGAATTATTCTGGTCGATTTGCAACGAAAAGCCGCTTATTCCTAGATTCTTAAGTGCTGAAGCTAATTCTGTATTATTATTGGTAAGTAAGGCCGGGTGAAGATAAAATAAAGGAACAGTTCATTCTTTTATGTTTACTAAACGTTACATACTATAGTTATAATACTCCAGTTATAAATGGCAAAAAATATTTACATAGAGACTGTTTAAACTCCTTACTAAGACTTTTTACTGTCGTTTTACTAAAAGAGTATCTAATTAGAAAAGTGTAGCACCAAATACCATTTTCTTCTCTGATGGGCTGTTTAAGAGATATAACGGATAGTATTTAAAGTCAACATTCGTTTGTCTTCTGTGCTTTTAACATTTAATATTTCTATTCGCTATGATAGACATGACAGTATAGACAAAAGATACATTTTTTAAATATGAAAACATTTGGAATATAAACTAGCTATGGGATGCTAAAGGCGCTTGTTGCACAAAAGACCGCAGGCTTAAGTGTTGTGCTAATATAAAAACTGTCACCATCGTTTTGCATATTTGCTTCATAATCTGACGATGCTGGCTTTGGTCCCTGACTGATACAGGGTGGGTGAAAAAAGAATATTTCAGAAGTTCCTTATATATTCCAATTAATGCTAAAATGAACTTTTTAGAAGACTTTCTGGTAAACATAACTTTTCTAAATATACAGTAAACTGGCTGATAAATTAGTATTTAGTCGGGGAGCAGGCATATTAAAAACGCTTATTTAAAGAGTTCGTCCGGACTCGATGACACTCACGTGATTTGAAAACTGTTTTTTTATGTAGATTTTTCTGCTGAATCCGAATCCGAAGGACGCCCGAATTAACTTTTCTTGACGTGGAAAGGCGTTTTTAAAAACAATACTTTATTTTCAAAACGCGAAAGACGGAGTCCAAATCACAAAAATGAACACAGTCTACTGTTAAGTACAATAATATATTTATTCATCGTGAAATTACACAATATGCACTTGCATAATCACTTAAATACTATTATACAATTTCAACTTGAAACTGGTAATAATGATGTTCAAAAGACCGAGGTAAACAGTAACCCTGGCTACCAGTTTCTACGGTTTTCTGGGTGAGTATGGCTTGGAGGAAGGTAAACAATGACCCTGGCCATCAGTTTCTACCCCCAAGCCCGTGGTAACTCGGACTGAAGGATCTCTTCGAGGTCCGGTGTTTATATACCGTCCTATGGTCATAAAATGCGCTTACTTAGCATATATTAAATTGAAGTTCTTAGAGAACCACATTAGTATTCAGCCATTAAAATAAAGATTCTGAGTATCTTCCATACATTATTTAAATGAGAAGAATAATTATGCAGATTAGAATCTGTTTGCATACATTATGTAAATTAGAATAAATTATGTAAATTAGCATAATATTATGAGAAGCGTTATCTAAAAGGCAAAGCATATGGTTGATACATCGTCGATTTGGAATAACCTTGACCCTTAAAAGGTCATTTTTACATAAAATCTTGAAAGAGAAAAAACGCGCTGTATTTCAGTTTGCATCGTCATAACTTCGTCCTGGATGGTGCTAAAAAATTATATTTTTTCAAAAAAAATCCTCCCCGATTTGTACTACTTAAGTACTTAAACGTACTACTTAAAATTCCGATTTGAGGAAAGAAAATCTGAGAAAATTTCCATTTTATTATACTATGACATATTATACTATGACGTGCTCTAAAATTCTCACCATGCGAAAAACTGAAATAGACGCCTATATAATCAAGATTATAGTTAGTAAAGAGTCCAACGAAAATTTTGGAGAAAAAAACTATGTTGCTATTTTAATATCTGCTATGCGATCGACTATGACTCTCTGAAAATCATTTTCCAGATATACACAGATATGAAATATAAAAAAGTTTAATTAATAATTTAGTAGACAGGGCAATTAAATTATCCTCAAATAAATTATAAAAAAAATTAAAATCATGTTACAAAAAATATATCCTTTAGCCTTCATCATTTTAAATATAACAAAAACATTTAAAAAAATAAAAATTCAAACCAAACAATAAACTTACAACCAAATTTTCTAAGTTAATAATTTAATAATGACCAATATAACATAGAAGCGAAATTAATACGTCTATCATTTCTTCCTAAACAATGTCAACAATAGGAAAACAAATAAAAAAAATATAAAATTAATATTGCGTAAAAGAATCATTAAAAGACAAAGTAAATATAGAAAATAAAACAAATATAGCGTTTATCAAATTGATTGCAGTAACTATAACGCTCATTACATAGGACAAACAAACAAAATTAGAAGAAAATAATAAATCAACATAAAAATTCAATAAAAATAAAAATATCTACTCCCCATAATCCCCACTAGTTTCCCAAAGGTCATGCTTTGAGGCTACATTTTCTAGTGATGTCTCAATCTACTTTTCAAGGTTCTAAACGACTCAGAAGTTCAAGGTGATACAGCTTAGGTTGTAAGACAATTCAAGGTGATTAGTAGAAAGAAATAAAGCTGAACTATCAAAGTTTTGATCTATTCGAAAAAAATTTGTTTAGGAATTTGATCAAAAGTCGAATCGATGCGAGGTCTGAACTATTAAAACAATAATAGCAAATTCTTGGAATAGAGTAGAAATTTTAACTTAATGGGAACTTTTCGGAAATGCTTAAACAAAAGCTTTCAAGAAAATTCTTGAATATACTGACTACGTATATACTGTCAGGGAAATGTCAATAAAACATTGCTATTCAATATTGTTATCTACACTACAAAGATCAATAACGAAACTAGATAAAATATTGTTTATTGTTTCAAGCCTTATTTGGTGAAACTCCATAATCACGAAATAAATAAATAGGATTATAAAAGGTTTCACAAATTTATTTTATTCTACCTGTCAATTGTTTCAACAGCTAAGCTGTTATTATAAAATGTAATATAAATACGGGGCAGGGTGGCTATTAAAAATCGAATCCTGTTGCAATCTTCATAACTCCGAAAAACATTTAGATGTCGATTTGAAGCTTTTTTCCTCCGGCATGAACGTTTTTCCTTTAAGAAACGAAATATTGAAAATTATGCATACCAAATTTCATAAGCGTATGTCTATTAACAACGAAATAATTACATTTAATATTAAAATTAACAATTACACGTTGCTAATTTGATAACCAGCTTAGATCGAAACAGGCTTTTGTTAAAACAAATAGAGTTATGAGTGACATTTATTAGAGCTAGTTGTTGCATTGTCATAAGGTTGGTTACATTTGGCGTTAATTAACTTCATTGTGAGAATGGCTCCTCATTTGCAAAGTCCGTGTTAAGTCCGACTTAATGTAAACATATCCCATGAGAGACACTCAAAATGCGTCATACTATGTAGTCCAGTAAACGGAGGTCGAAAAAAGGTGGTTACCCTACAAAAGGTCGGGTAGTTCTAAATTTTTGATGTTGTATAGATTGGTGGGTTAGTGAAAAATCCAAGTTTTCCAATTCCATCCCCTCTGCGCCCTCCGCCATCTTGAAAAAACCGTCGAAAATCGGCACTTTTTTTAGTCTTTTGCCTATAACATCGTTTCGGTGCATCATAGCGCAAAAATAGTATATTATATACCCAGGGACTAAAGTGCATCTTTTAATCCCGAATGTGAGTTTATTAAATAAACACATGAGGGATTAAAAGGCACTTTAGTCCAGTGGTATACACGCTATTTTTTGCACGTCCTAAAGGACTTAATCGCAAAAATTCAAAATTTCGAAGAATTTTTCCGAAAATTTCGTTACATGTCATTCGGACATTGAAGTCCGCAAACGCCAAAATCACATAATCTCAGGATAAATAAATCCTAACATGTACCGCGATTACTTTTTTTTGTTGTTTACTTGTTGTTGTTGACATGGAAACACTTTACTCTCTCAGGTAGTAAAAGTAGAGTCACTGCATCTAGTTACCTAGGCCAGTTGGTCGACCAGAGTACCGCAAACCGCCGCCATATTGGGGCAAACGAAGCATGAAATTGTTCATTATTTGTTCTGTATTGAATTTAATCAAATCCACGTTTACTTTAAAAGGTTTTTCTTATTCTGAAAGATCAAACCTCTAATATGTCAAACGTAAAACGTGGTTTTAATTTGTCCATTATTCAAAATCATCCTTCTCTGCCCCAATATGGCGGCGGTTTGCGTTACTCTGATCGACCAGCTGACCTAGGTGACTAGATGCAGTGACTCTAAGTAAAAGTGCTACTTTACTCCCTCTTTTGGGGACTAAAGTAGAGCCTTATATATAGGACGTGCAAAAAAGTTATTTGCCGACTTGTAGAGGACAAAGTTTCCTACAAATTTGGTATGTGAAGTTGTTTAGTATGATAAATAGCAACGGAGCTGCGAAGCTCGAAAAAAAGGCTAAAATTGTGTACTATGAAAATATTTTTGTTTCTTGTCCCTTAACATCGCGGTAACTCCTTAACACTTCAATTTAGCCTAAAAGTCTTCAGGATCAATCATGTAGACAATTTAATTAGCTACAAATTCTATTATCAATTATTTTTATTACGCTCTATACAACGGAGTGGGGGGTAAAAGAAAAATAACGAAAAAGTGGCTTTTTTAAAGTTTAGTGTAGTAAATCTCTTTGGTTCATTATTTCTAATTATTAAAGTATTGCCTTTAAGTTCAGACGGAATAATCTTTATAGATGCAAAATAAAAGTACAACTCGCCGAAGAACATCCTGCTCCTTCACGCCATAAGTGGATGTATGCGTTTTGCACCAAAAATTTCAGAGGTAGGAGAGCGCATTTTGGTGGCTTTGTATGGTGGGGATAATGACCAATCCCTCGGCTCTCTCCGCTATGTCAAATTCATGAGCAGCAGCTACCACCTACAACAGATGCTGCGCAGTACCATTCCCTACTGACATACCACCAGGTCATGGCGTGAATGGGAATTGAAAAAATCCTCTGGATTGGGGCTGGACGAGAGGGAGCCGAGGACTACAACCCATCAAGACTGCGACAGATGCTGCTCCTCTCGAATTAGTGAAAACAGTATCCTGCAAATGTATAACTGGGTGCATAGGAGCTTGTGGTTGCAGGAAAGCTGGCCTCAAATGCTCCACCCTCTGCAAGTTCTGTTATGGACAGTCTTGCGAGAACAGGGCAGACGTTCTTCTCGACGAGGACGAAGAGGACATCGATCCAATACCACCAGCACAAGCAGACTCTAACGACAACTCCTCCCCTTCTACTACATTCCCTTATAAACGTAGGAAGTTGTAAATATTGTATATAATTATCTTTTGTTATATTTTCTGTTTTCTTTACCATGTTTCCTTGAGTTTCCACATTTTCTATATTGTGTTGAAAACTTTGAATTAATCAAACTTGAATGTGAAATCCTTGAATTGAATTGCAAAAATTAGATCAAAATTAAGCAATAACGACAAAAAATTAATAGGATACTGAAAATTAGCATAGATGTTGACAAATATATCAGTCCCGAGTTGAATAAAGTGTGCTCTAGCCGCCATCTTGGAAACGATGGCAGTTTAAATGAAAAATAGCGGAAGAAATTAATAGGAAGCTGAGGATTGGCATATATCGTGGCGAATATATACAGTATCAGAAACTGATGAGTTCCAAGTTGAATAATGGGTCGCCATCTTTTCCAAATGGCGGTTTAAATGAAAATAACGAAACAAATTAATAGGAAGCTGAACATTGGCATAGATGCTGGAAAATACATACTATCTAAAAAACTTATGAGTCTCAAGTTGAATAAGGTGTGCTCGAACCGCCATCTTGGAAACGACAGCGATTTAAATGAAAAATATCGTGAGAATTGGCATATATAGTGGCGAATACATACTAAATTTTGCCATCTAATTGCACGGTTTATACTAGCAATTGGTCATTTCTTCATCTGGCCATCTTCTCGCTAACAGGTTGCAATTACCTTTAAATCGGACTTAATTCACTTAGTTAAATGAAGAGCCGTTCTCACAAGAAAGCTAAAGTTAATTAACACCAAATGTAATCAATGCAATTATGGCAATGCAACAACTAACTGTAAATGTCACTCATAACTCCATTTGTTTTAACATAAGCCTGCTTTGATCTAAGCTGGCTATGAAATTAGCAACGTGTAATCGTTAATATTAATGTTAAATTTAGAATTTTGTTATTTTTAATTAATTTGGTATGCACAATTTTCAATTTTTCGTCTCTTACGAAAAAAAGTTAAAAATCGCTATCTAAATATTTTCTGGGACTATGAACATTGAAACAGGATTAGTTTCTTAATAGCCACCCAATATAAACAAACACGTCGCTAAGGTGAATACAATAAAAAGATAATTAGATAAAGGTAATAAAAATTAAATATCCAACACTTCCAGTAACGGAGAATTACTGTGCTCAATCTGTTCATTCATCAAAGGTACTCTGGTTTGTGTTTGTATATCTCGAAAGTTTTTAGAACTTTATAGAAGAATTCTATACATAAAATATCACTAAAATGTGATATTTTCCAAATTCTCTTCCGAATTTCTCACGATTTCCATACTGTACACAAACAATTATTGCACGCAACTTGTACGAAAGTGATTCTTGCGTCTTCGTGTTTAAGGAACAAAAGTTTTACTTTCACTACTTACAAATAATTATTTTCACACACAAATATAAATTTTGAGTTGTAAGAAAAGCTTTTCAAGAATAAAAATAAGATTCTGACCTTAAAGTAAGTTTTTTAAGAGATGAGCTATCTGAAAAAACTAATATGTAGTGAAGTGAAATATGTCGATTTAAAAAAAATCGACCAAGATAGAACCACCGGCTAATTCAGATTGATTATTTATTGTGTGTAAAATTAGACAATTTTATGTACATAAATCGTAATAGTATTTTGTGTCTCAAGGGCAGAAAGTTAGCATTTGCAGCCCGCAGTTGTTTGAAGCCCGAGCGAAGCGAGGAGCGAGGGCAGCAGACAACTAAGGGCTGCAAATTCTTTTCTGTCCGTTTTTCGCCTACCTGCTATTATACTTATAACGGAACTCCAAATTTTAAACAGTAACCCAATTTACCTTAAATTAAAACAAACTTATGTTAGAGGAATATGATGGAATGAATAAAAAGAAAAATAACGGCAGATTTTTTTAATGGCATATATATTAAATTAACATAATCAGAAGACCATAAATATAACATGCTTAGTCCTTCGCTGTTTTAGCGATACTGTCCAGCCTAGACCTCTGGAGTCGGGAGCACGTGATTATGCACTTTAATGCAAGACGCGTGTGGTCGAGTTCAAGTTATTTAAAAGAGGGGTGCTCGGTTCGTATGTTCTGTGCGTGTTTTTGTTGTTGCAATCTTAAGCAATAATAATAAAATAATTCTGTATCACCTATTTATTAACAAAATATTACACAATATTAAAGTAACAAAAAGACTAAATAATAGCTAATAATAATAAACTTTTAATTATTGAAGAAATTCATTACGTCTATACTTATTTAGTAGCAGTGTAGAAGTTATGTATTTGATATAAGAGAGCAGAACAAATTTTAACATAAGAGGGCAGAAAAGAAGCTTTAAATGCCCTCAAAACAGGAGATTTAGAAAGCAATTTCTGATCAGGTAGGCGAAAAAATAAATGGTCTCAGGGAAAAATGTTATGAAAAGATTTCAACTTGCTTTCAAAGAAAATTAATCTTGAAACTAATAATAAATGGTCATACATTAGCAATGCAAGAACAATCAGATCTCACATTGGTTTGAATCATGAAATGCAATCAAAGAAAAATAAATGGGCATTATAACTCACGAGCATTAAAAAAACAACATAAACTTGTTTTCTTACCTTCTGAAGAAAACTGCAAGATAACGGCGTTGCGGGGACCTACCATAAGATGCTTCCTGGACCTTTATCACTGATTATAGCAATTTTTTTGTTTGGTTATTTAAATGTTTATAAATAACAAAATAATGTTCAATAGTGTTATCTTTGTATAACACTTCTTAGAAATTTCTTTATGTACGAATAGAAATTAAACTCTTTAAAAACTATTTTAAAGAGTTTTTTTACAACCCCAAACTCTTCCCAAAATACAATATTATAACCTTTTAAAACAGAATGAACTTCTGCCCTTCTTCACAATCAAGTCTAGACATTTAGTAATACTTTTAAACAAAACACATCGGTATTTGTTGTTTCCAATAATTGTTTCCAGACTGTCAAATTAAATTTTTAAGCAGTGTAAACGACTGCTCTTGTTCACAATTACATATTTGGTTCATTTCTTGACTAGAAGACTCATACAATATTTCAAAATACTACACACAAAATAGATTTCTATCTACATAGGTACACTACAGATAAATGAAAATTTGACAATAAGAAAATATTAAAATTATTATTATTTGAATTAAATTCTATATAATAGATCATATTTTAATATAAAAAATACAACAATAAATATTTGAAATGATCTGATAAAAGAGAAAAATTCAATTAAAAAATAGTATATTAAAGAACGAGTTTCATAAGGCAAAATTTATTGCGCGAGCCCAAATTTAGAAATTAGAGATTGCGGCGAGTTTTCTAAAGGACGAGTGCAATAATGACTTATGAAACGAGCTTTTATGCTATTTTTTTCTATTTTGCATCTTTTATTCCCTTTTTAAATAAAAAAAATCGCAATTTCAAAATTTAGGGATTTTTGTGGTAGTTGACAACACTGATGTGACATTTGAAAATTCATTGATTGACACAGAAAATCGAGTTTTGTCAAGTTTTTGTCAATTTTCTGTTTTGTTCAATTATTTTTTCAATACTACCAACTTTGAAAAAGTTGGGCTATTAAAGCATTCAAATGAGCTATTAACGCACTGTTTTGAGTGCTTTAACAGCTTTATTATAGACGCAAAATAGAAAAAATATATAAAATGAAAAATCTCAGTACATCCAAGAATCTAACATCTATAAAAAAATATATAAAAGAAAATGTCATTTATGTGACTCTGAGTATTAACGGGCGATTATTAACACCATAGGCGTGGCATAAATTGGGGTTTTAATTACAAAAAGAAAATACATAATTCCTTTCTTCGTAAAATAACGTAAACTCATTTTAATCTAAATATAACATCAATGAAAGTTGACCTTAGCAAAAAAATATTTTCTAAATTTATCCAAATTTTCAAAGGACAAAATCTATTACAGTAGTTTAGCAAAAAAGCTGTATACAGTCTGTTTGATTTAAAGCGCCCCGCTTTGCAGCAACGTTGTCAGAAATGGTATAAACTGTACATATTATTAAATGACATAGAATTCTCTATGCTCTGGTTCTGAACATTTTGTATTTACTAAATCGGCGTGAGCGTGATGATGTCATCAACCTTTTTTAAATTACATGATAGGTATTTTTTTACTGAGATCGATAGTGTATTGCGTTCTCTTTTCAACCATAATAAATATTCATACCCTTACATAAGAAAATTTCCAAGAAAAACGTGAAAAATGATTTACGACTAGTAGGCTTTGATTTCTGGTTCTCCAATTAATAAAACAGAAATATCTAGCAAGCTTAGGTAAATAACGAAACTTTAGTTGTTCCAGTGGCGTATTTACAAATTTCTCTCGGGCGGCGAGGGTACTCCATAAAAATTCCGAATTAAAATACTTAGATTTTCACATAACATAGTGTTTGACATAAATTGAAACACTTATTTTAGAATACCACTAATAGATAGGAAATTATTGATGTATTCTTTACCATGCTAGAAAGTATTCATGTTTTATTTCACTGGTTTATCTTACCATATCGAAAACGAGGAACAAGAATATGATCATAAGAAATTTGCATTTTAGTCGCCCTGCAGAGGACGTTCGTTTAAAGTCTTTGGTATCCTTTATGATGCGAAAAGTTATTAGAAAAAAGAATCAAGTGGTAAAAAGTATGTCACGTGGCCCTTCCACTAATGCAATGCATCAATACATATCAATAATTTCCTATTGCGGCTCTCTATTTACTAGTGGAATTCTAAAATAAGTTTTTCAATTTATTCCATTGATGATTTATTTTTGTACTGTTTTGTTCTACATTTTTCCTAATTGAAGATTAAAGATCATCAGAAAACCTCAGTGGCATATTTGTGGGAGGGGGGGGGAATAACGGGATTGAGCTACCCCGATTTTCTTTAATAGTCCAGGTTATTCATGTCAAAATCTAAGTATTTTGATTCGGAATTTTTATAGAGTACCCTCCTCCTTCCGAGAAAAATTTGTAAATATGCTAGTGGAACAACTAAAGTTTCGTTATTTACCTAAGCTTGTTATATAATTCTGTTTTATTAATTGGAGAACCAGAAATCAAAGCCTGCTAGTCGTAAATCATTTTTTACGGTTTTCTTAAAAATTTTCTGATGTACGAGTATGAATATTTATTATGGTTGAAAAGAGAACACAATACTCTACGGATTTTAGCAAAAAATACCTATTATGTAATTTAAAAAAGTCTGATGACGTCATCACACTCACGCCGATTTAGTAAATACAAAATGAACCAGAACATAGAGAATTTTATGCCATTTAATAATATATAGGGTTTATATTATTTCTTGCTGAAAATAAAGTTTCTACAAAGCGGGGCGCTTTAAGTCAAATAGACTGTATAACATGAAATTTCCGAAAAAACAAGCTTTTTGTAATAATCGCTCTTTTTCAATTTGTACAAGTTTCTGAAATCTTGGGAGAAATGCAGATGTTGGGAAAGGAAGTTTTTAGTATAGCTTATTTCTAGTATAAATAAAGCTATTGAGCTGGTAAGAGGGTGGTGTCTGGCCAGTTGGATTAGATTTTGCTAGCTTGAACTCATTTGGGTAATTAAATAAAGGTCGATATGGACTATTTCTAGTAAATTCGAAAAAACAGAATCTTGAAAAATATGATAAAGATTAAGTATTGTATAAGTATAGTAGGTGTATGCCCGCAATCTGTAAGCCTTTATGCAGGTAGGCAACTGTTAGTTTATATACTACTATACAGCATTGCTGAATAGCGAGAACATACTATAAGTAAAAAATCCTAAAGCTTAATTTTACAACAACAGTATAGAATGGAAAATATAAAATAAGTAGAGTGTAAGAGAATCCAAAGACAAGATGGTTAAAAAATAATATATTCTGTTTTTTTTACAGTTATTAGAAAAAGACGCCACCAAAAGACTAGGAAATAAGTTTTGTCCATCCGGCGACATCCAAGACCAACCATTCTTCAAGCCAATTCTATGGGATCGACTAGAAGCAAGACTATTAGAACCGCCATTTAAACCAAAACTGGTAAGCATGTCTGCACTTACCTTTACAGTTCATCAAAATTAACATCAATCTTCTTTTCTAGCAACATCCACTGGATACACAATACTTCGACAAGACTTTCACTGTTGAGAAAGCCAGACTGACACCCATAGACAAGAATATTTTACAATCGATGGATCAGGCACAATTTCAAGGATTCAGTTATACAAATCCTAATGCTACAGATAAGTAAAACCAGTAGAAGCAAAACCCTTCTAGTACGAAGATTGGAAAAAATGTGGAACTTGTCAGGAATAATCTGGTTGTTGTTTTTTTAAAAACAACAAACATTAGATACATTACAAATATAATAAATTTTGAAATGGGGGAAAAAGAAAATTTGAGGCGGAAATAAATGTTGTAATGGCTTTTAATAGGGGAAGCGAATTTTTCGATATAAGTAACATTGCTCTATATAATGTTCTAAAAACAATTGTAGAAACAACCAACAGAAACGCAAACTTATATCTTATCAATTATATTTAGTATTTCTAATTAGTGTTGTCTTTTAAGAATGTATTGCTGATGTAGAAGAAGAGTCTATATAGGAATTGTTACTCTTCAAGTGTTAACTATATAGTATGGTCACCTTTAAGCATACACTAGGCAACCTTTGGTGCAATAATAACTAGATGGAGCAGTAATCATTGAGTATTTAACAATGAGAAAAATAATTAAATCATTTGTTTTAATAATTTATAAAATTATAAATATCAAGACTAGTTCAACTAGACTGAACTAAAATAAATGCTAGTTACTGTAGCTTTCTTTTTTCAATTATTCTTGCTTAAAATTAATATTATGTTGTGTTTATTTTTTGAATTAACAATTTTTGTCTTGTGAATATTATTTTAAAAACATTTTTTAGTATTGTTGTGAAACTCAGTATTAGTACAAATGAAGTGTTATTACATTATTTATTATGGAATTTTATTTAAGGGTGCTTTCAGAGTGTTCTTTATTCTAACTCTTTTTTTGATCTAGCAACATGGCATTTAAGAAGGCAGACAAGAAGAATATTTCATTGCTACAATTCATGTTCAAAAAATTGAATGTTTTTAGGCTAGGTTAGCTGTCAGGCTGTTTAGATTAACAGTGTTTAGGTTAATTGTCTGTCAAATTTTTACTGTTGAGATTATAGAATGAGCACAATCTGTATTACTGTTAGCTTTTTGAAAGTTATATTTTAATAAAAACTCATAATGCAGTCACATTAGAGTAGGTATGCAATTAAATATATAGAACACCGTTGGGTTTTTTAGCACCATTAAGAAAAATTAACTAAATAAAAGCTTGTGGCTTGAAATAGGCGTTGTATAATTTAATTTTAAATTTGACTTAAATTAGTGACCTTGGAGTAGGTCATACGATCAAACAGGCAATGTACCTACTCTTGTCACCTTAATTAACCCATATACATAGCTTAATTTTGACCAGTGACCTCCGCGGAGGTCAAAGATCATGTCGGAGGTCAAAGCTGAACTCTCCGGAGTCGATTACATGTATACTCGTTGTCAATTCTTTCCATTTGTTGCAATTCTTGTCCTTGAGCAATACCAGCGTGACAGTCAGACAGACAGAGGACGCTGTCAGATGTAGAGGTAACTGGCATATATTTTTACAAATATATCAAAATTCAGAAAACCTAACTTTTTAAAATTATTACACAGAGTGATTGATTTTAAATTTTGCAAATATTTTAATACTACGTACCCATTAGATTTATTTAGTTTTATTTGTTATTACTATAATAACTATCATTTACGTATTTTCTTATATCTATAACACAAATCTCATTATTTGTAAATAAGTTTTAAAACGAAAAATGATTTTGTATAGTTCCTTTAGGTTTATATTGATTTTACAAAATCAAAAATAAAGAGAGATTATCTGTTGTTAAATGTTTATTCTTTATGTTTATTTAATTGTTACAGTTTACATACAAAGAATTATCAATGTACTTAATAATATGTTTACTTCAAGAAATAAACTTTACTTTAAAATATAAATATTATAATTTATGGTAAGAATTCAATACCAAATGGTGGATATATTATTTCACCTTCTAAATTCTTCTTTTTATCTTTCACTGTAATCGGTTTGATTTGCTGAAAAAAGTTAGAAATTATTTATGAATTTACGAAACTCAAAGTGACACATTAACTACTAGATCTGTATATCCAAAATATACGGTGCTATTAAATTAAAATGCAATATACTGTATTACTCTATATTGTATTTGAAAATAATCAAGTAAAAGCATTAACAAAATAGGTTAAATTGGTTGGTTGTTGCAAGTACATACAACTACAGAAATAAATAATGCGTCGCCTCCTATGTGCGCCTATCCAGTATGCAACACACCTTATACATTCAAATAAAAAAAACAACTTTCTAGTATTAAAAATAATTAATAATACATTTGTAATAATTAGTAATACATAGATAATATGAAAATTATGTTTATAAATAATAACATCGAAAAGAATTGTAAAATCTGCTAAAAAATTAATATCATTGTAGGAGCATTCTAACCACTAGACCACGAAGACGAACAACTAAAAATGCAAATAGTCTTTTCTTTATAGTAATACTTGAAATTATTTTTTTCTTTTAATTTGGCTTTTATTCATTTAAATACTTATTATTTATAGTGAATTATTTTTAATAATAGAAAGTTACGTTTCTTTTGCTTAAATGTATAAAGTGTGTTGTATACTGAAGGAGGCGAAGCATTACTTATTTCTGTGGCTGTACCTACGCATTTTAACACAAACACACGTGGTTTGTTATGAAAAAAAAACACCTTTGCATGTTTGATTTTACAGTAAATGTTATATTCATTTACGTTTATATTTTTTAATAAATTCAATTAGTGTTAAATAATTATCCCCAACCTCAATTAATGAAAAGGTTAAACGGCTAGCGCATTTTCATGTATTGTTGGTTGCATAAATATATATGTACAGTAAATGATATAATTATTTTAAAAATGCAATATTGCAGTTTAATTTAATAGCACTGTATAGAAAGCATTTGTGTTGAGGAGATGACATACGTGTCTATTTGGCAAAAAAAGGTAAGTGGTTCTAACTAATGTTGTTTTTGTCAATGGGGTGGGCTATGTTAACAATTAACTAACTTCAAAGATTATTTTTGGCAAAATCGCGCTTTCGAAAGAAAAAATACATATAGTTTTTGAAATGACCAATTCAATTATTTTGAATCCAACGGCACTTAATCTTGTGATTTCTTCATTTTCAACATTTTCAACTCATATTAATTTTTTCCATAATAGCCAGAGGGAAAATACTGATCTCAATATACTGTATGTAGAATCTAAAATAGATTTTCTTCCCAATTAAATAAACAGATCTAGTCGAGTTAAAAACGCAATACTTACATTTTTAGTAAAAACATTTAAGTTATATCCAAAATATCCTTTAGCAACCTCGTGTATACCAGTTATCACCGATGGAGGTCGTATAAAGTAAGGAACTAAGCTAAGATCGTAACTCGGTTTTAATCTCACGATTTCCTCTCTCTGGAGTCTTTCCAGTTCTTGTGGTTCTCGATAGACCATGCAGCAGGCTCTTATTGTAAAATAGTAAATTAGTTCTACACCAGATAACAAACTGAAGCCCAGAAATAGACCGGCTATACCACCAAAGGAAACTGGAAAAGAAAAAGTATGTTAACAACTAATCGTGATAACTATTTATGGT
Organism: Agrypnus murinus; assembly: GCA_929113105.1. Classification (NCBI taxonomy): domain Eukaryota; kingdom Metazoa; phylum Arthropoda; class Insecta; order Coleoptera; family Elateridae; genus Agrypnus; species Agrypnus murinus. Next base: position 35,072,358 of record OV816030.1, read on the forward strand.
AAACAGTGACATAAAGTTAATTTACTCCAAACATGTTAAAATGTTATTGACATTGTACCTATTATACTCAATAACGCTTAAATGTAAAATGTGAATTTAGAGATGTGGAAGATGGAAGATTTATTAAAGTCTAATTAAAGTCCACGTAAGCGTAAGCGTCTACGTAAGCAAACGCTAAAATGGTCTCTAACGACACTAAACCAGTACTTGTCCAAGGGGACATCTGATTCCAGGACACCACGATGATAATCTTTAATTTTCTTCCAGTGTCTATTAATGTATGGTTCTGATAATAGTAACATAGCCCGTTTTTTGGCGAGAGTAACAATTTATTTTTTTTACTAGTTCTACATCTATACACTTAAGAACGACGACAATGTTTCCGCTAATTGACTCGTCAGCAGAAACATCGAGAATAATAAATAGCACTGTTAAGAATTGCAGCCACGGACGGTAACATGCAACAATATTTTCATTTGATATTCATTTGTTACTTCAACCTAGCTAAAGACTGTCGCAATGCAACATAAAGATGTTATTGTCAGATGATCGGAAAACAATTGACGATATTGTAAATATTTCCATCTTTAGTCTCCGGTGAAGTTGGAAGTGGTCGGTAAAAAAATAATCGATGATCATGACCAGAATATTGGTGTATTTGTTTGTAATTTTTTTTGTTACCATTGGTAAAAAACGCGGTTTTAAATATTTTTACTGATTGTTCACGTCCAGTAAAAAATTGCAATACTTAGTAATAAAAATGAGCATTCATCATACGCCTATTTATCATTGCGAAAGGATTTAAGTAGGCCTGTAACCGGGTAATTTATTTCTGCAATCTTCTACAGAATTGATTTTCTTGTTGGAAAATGTTCGGGGATGTTCCCTGAATGTAACATCAAGTTGGCGGGACAGAGGCGGTTGAGCGTTAGCCGCCATCTTGGAAAACACATTTTATCAAATATCTCGTGAACCGTGAATCGTACGACAAAAATAGTAGAGATCGTTTTCGTAGATAATAACATTTTCTACAACTTTTAGCAAAAACTTTTTTCTGTATAGTGCATAGGTTTATATTTATAGCGCCCCAAACTTTTTCCAATATGGTTATTGTTAACGGTTGATGATACATTAAAAATGGTAATAACCAAATTTGTAGAACACAAAATTTCCACTAAAATTTATTTGAAGTTTTTTTTCTATAAAATTGATACTTTAAGAGCTATAATGTTGTAGATGATGAGTTGACGCACAATAGCCACGAGATTATATCGCTATATATTAGATCATGGGCCTATATACACAGCCTTGGTAGTGTAATGTCTAGCACTAATGTCTGTGACACAAATGTGGGATTTGCGCTGTTCCATCTGTAAGTCGGCTGCAGCCGCATGTAGGGCCTACGTAATAATAATAATCGCCCCCTCCCTCCTGCATAAGCTTATATCTTCTGAGACCTGGTTTCAGGTTATGGGTTGTAGCAATTATTATTATTATATATTTTACTACATACTTTACACCAAACTAAACCTCTCTCTTCTACTTCCAAGCCAAGATACGACACGTTACCATTCTTTTAGAACCTACCACCAGGTTCAAATTTGGCTTGGATTTTACCATGATCCTGAAGAATGGGATTGGAACCGGCCTACAAATCAACTTCAACCAATTCGAACTCCTATGGTTCCCGCACCATCAAGTTTGCTGCAAATAATATCTTACAAATGCACGAAAAGTTGCGGGGCTGCCTGTGGATACCGAAAAGCTGGCTTAACATGTTCCATTATTTGTTCGAATTGTAGTGGACACACATGCGAGAATGTGCCAGATACATTGGATGCCATCGAAGACGAAATGGATGACAATGAAATTTTCGATTCGTCTCCTACGGATATAGCTGAGGCAGAAGACAGGGATGTAGAAGGTGATGAGTGTCTTCCTTAATCATCGAAACAGATGAGGCTTATGACGTAAAATAACGTGCTCCTTTTTGTATGAATACATGTTTTAATCCATTTTTTATTTCGAAAAATTAATTTGCCTTCATTGAACTCTATTATCCTTTTCTCCACCTTTCCCTTCTCATCATCATTATTATTATTATCATCTGAGTCTCTCCAGTTCATATTTACTGGGTTTCCAGTCTTGATGGGGTAAGTATACCAATCATCAGACTTGTTGCTTCGAGTACGGTGAAACAGCGCTTTCTATTGTTGGTTTTCTTATGGTAAGTTTAATATTTTCCTTACAATTCTACACGTCTCTAGTATAACAGATTTTTGCATTTGACTAATGAATACGTTTGGTTTCAGATTCACATGCTCCAGGTATTTATTGAGGTTTGCTGTTATTAAGCCAGTCGCGGATATTACTATAGGTAAAATATAAACCATTTTTAATCTATGCATAGATTTATATTCTTCACTTAGGTCATAGTACTTATTTATTTTTTCCCTCTCAGTTTTTTGAAGGTTGTGATCATTTGGATGCGCTATATCTATGAAAAATGCAGTTTTTGTAGTTCTATTAACCATTGTTATATCTGGTCGATTATTGGTTTAATTATTAATTCCACATTAGGGGAGATTATATTGAAAAATAAAAATTATTATATTTTACAAAGATACAATTGTTTATCATATTACTATATTAAATGTACTAAATATTAAAAATCTCGTCCAAAGAATGGAACTCTGGAAGAGTTCCCCGGATGCTTGAAGCGTTACCACGCTGGATCGCTAACGAAAGCCTCTGATAAAGGAATAGCTTCGCTCTAAAGTCACCAGTCTCTGAGATTAATTTCAAACCAACAGTGTTAACAAAATATTTCGTTTCTGCGCACCAAGGACCCAGTGTTTCAAAAGCGAGCGCCATAAATATAAAATTTGCCGACTTCAACGTTGCATATTTATCGTGCTTTTTTCTACAAGCAATCTCTGCGGCTGTTCCTGCTTGGATGGAAGTGTTAGATAAGTAGGAGTTTGCCAATGTATCGACACAAGTTACGTCCCAAATGAGACGTCGTCCTTTGGACCACGGTGTTATGGTTGCGCCATCTGGACGTTTTCCGTCGTCTCGAGAAAGACCCATGGGTTCCAGTGTTGCTGGAATGTGTGCAGAAGAAAGAGCCCGTTGAATGATGGAATTCAGTTCGCCATGTCTCGGTAGTCTGCCTTTGCTTTTAGCACAACTTAGACCATGAATACCTGTTGGGGTCACAACAGAACGACAACAACAAACATGCTGTTCGAAAATGTCGCAACCAAGACGAAGACCAATACAGATCTGAAAATCTTGATGATCGAGACAGGTGCCAATATTTTTCGAAGGAATAGCGTGTAACCAAGATCCTGATTCACTTTGTTGAAGTGCTTTAAAACGGGCGATGTCCTCAGCAGTATTAAAATGAATCTCATTATCAACGATTCTCTGCAAGTTAATACTATCCCAGCATTTCTGGACCAACTATCCAAAGCTTCGTCTAATGAATGCGGTTGAATCTGAATGTCCATAGTAGGGAGTAGAAAAGACATAAGATTCTGTGCACCATACGCAGAACTGAGAAAAGCCGGGAGGCAAATATCAGAAATTTTGCGAATTCCTAAACCACCTTTAGAAATTGGAAGTGTTGCTTGCAACCATTGAGTGTTGTTCAGGCTGATGTTAAGAATTGATTCTATACTATTACGAAGACAAGAATCCATTTCTAAAACCAGAGATGGAAACTTCCACAAAGCGCAAGTACGAAGACAGTAGGTCAATTTTGGAATAAAAAGGCAGTTCTTCAAAAGAAAATACGCCACATGAGGATTGATTTGATCAAGACGAGACACGAGAAGAGCTATTTTCTGCTGTTTAATTTTAAAATGATTCACATATGACTCTTCGAAGATAGCAGAACCTAATAACTCAAAGTTGTCTGCAGCGATTACTCTAATACCGGGACAGGTTTCTTCAAATTTTTTTATAATATTCTTATCATTGAGTCTTGAACAGAAGAACAATTCACATTTAGTTGTGTTTACTTTCAGGCCCATTTCAGCTGCTTTTTCAATGAGAAGACGAAGGTCATTTAAGACAGTGTCGGGATTATCCGCAAGAGTAGCATCATCCAGATACCAAATGTTTAGCTCAGATAACATTTTATTGACCAATGGTTGAATCGCTGTGCTAAAAGACATTGGACCGCATGGGTCTCCTTGCTGAACGCCAACTTCTGATGTAATAATTTTATTACCGAAGAAAAGATATGAAGGAGTTCGGTAGCTCTGATTCAGAAAGGGATACAACAGAGAAAAATGTTGACTAATTTCGTTAAGCATTACATCTCTTGACACGGAATTGAAGGCATTCGCAAAATCAATTTTTATCAAAACTTTATCCTTATTTTGAGGTAAGTTAACGAATGTGCGGACTGCGTGGATAACGCTTTCAGATCCTCTCTTTGTTGCAACTCCGAGCTGATGAGGTGCTAAATATGAATGGATTTCTTCATTTAGATGAAAGCAAGCAACTCGTGCTGCAAGTCTTCTAAAGGTACAACCAATTGCGATCGGTCTCAAACCACCATCTTTTTTGGACAATGCGCAAAGAGAAGCTCCGAAAAAAATAGGAAGAATTTCTTCATTAATTTTGCCCGCAAGAATGAAATTACAAAGTTTAGTAATAGCAACGATTGCACGTTTACCAGCTTCTCCTGCAGAAACAGAAATTAGATCCTTCAAAAATTGTGGTCTCATCCCGTCAATTCCCGGTGCTGAACCACAAGGGAAGGAATTAATGGCTCTTACCACATCTGAGTCAATTACCGACAGAACAGGATGATTTTTCTGTGGTTGCTCCGGAAATAAAACAGAACTTGACGAAGTTGGATGTTTCGTTTGTAATAACTTGAATGTGACGTCGTCAAAAGGTGCGATTTTATCTTCAGAACTTAATATTTTAATTGCTCCCCTGATGTCGAAATCGCTGACCTTTGCTTCTATTCGTTTTTGAAATGAACTTGAGACATTGTCTCTCACAGTTGAAGAAGGAAGAGTAAAATTTGCAACATTGTCCTTAATTTTTGCTGTTACATTTTTAATCTTCGATCCATTTAATCCATTTATATTGAAGGATAAATATGTGAATATAAGTAATTTCTCCCAATCAAAAATCGAGTTTGAACTGATGCATTGATTGATAATAGATGCTAATTTATCAGCAGATGAATAACGAGCTCCTTTAGGAATTCTTCTGAGAGTACGAATTTGTTTATGTAGAGTAACTAATTTGTCTTTTATGGAGGTTCTTGTTACACAATCACTTGAATTTATCAGCAATGGTTGCTCGCTATGAAATTTTTCAATATGAATTTTAAGTCTGCCGGCGTCTTTAAAAAGGTGAGAAGGAGAAAATGGACAGGAAACCTTACTGATTGATTCTGTTGTAGTTTTAAAATAAGATGATTTTCTCAAATTTTCATTATTTCTATTAAATGAGGCATTTGATGTATTGGCCTGATATTTTTCTTGAGTTCCTATGTGGAACGGAATATATAATCCATCGCGCAGCTGGTTGTGACGAGGAAATCTTCTCATGCATTTTTCATCATCATCATTAAAAGATGACACTGACATATCATTTTTTGACATAGAATTTTTAAAATTTATATGGTTAGGATTTATTATTGCTTTTCCTTTTTTCATATTTGATCTAGAATTCCCTTTTATTTTGCTATTTGTTGCTTTCATTTCTTGGAGACTTCTGTCCACGATGTTCTTATTAAATTTATCACTGCGTTTTTGATTAACATTCGATGATTTATTGGAGGATGAGCGTAATGTCATTAAAAGGGGAAATTTTCCCAGTTCCTTTATTTTTCGTTCATGCTGACCTATGCTTCTGTCTTCTTGGCCGCAAGACAATGATTTCTTCGTTTGCTCTTCTTCAAATTCAAAAGAAACATTCTGGACTTTTGGCATTGACATTCGGATTTTTTTATTACATACATAATTTTACATACATAATTACATACATTATTGGTTATATTTTTATCTGTGATAATAGTGGTGTCCCAATAAAGTCGATAGTTCTCATTTTCGTATATAGGGTAAGGAACGTATTTGCAGTGTGGGTCTCTATATTCTTTAAATTTGCATAATATTGCTAACTCCTGGTGTACGATGTTAGCGGTAAGATTATGTCCTTTGAGATATTCAGTCGGGGCAAGTTGTGGACATAATAGATAATGAAATAATGTGTTCAATAGTTTCAGATGTTCCTTTACACATTCTACAAGTATCGTCTTAAATATTAAATTTTTCTATATATTTTTTGTAGTTTCTGGTTTTTATTACTTTGTCCTGTACTGCGATAATGAATCCTTCGGTTTCTATAAAGAGGTTGCCTTTTGTTAGCCACAATGTTGAATTCCCTAATTAGGCGGATGCAAGCATATTTGGGTATTTCCCATGCAGAGGTTTTGATAGCCATGCGTCTTTCCTTTCGGCTATGGTTTGCCGTTGTGTTTCAGTCATCATCATCATCATCATCATTATTATTATTATTATTATTAATTTTTATGATGTACGTGATGTACAAGCATTTGCTACATTGACAATTTTTTATGATAATAAGTTCTACTCATGCAAGTAAGAAAGATCTATAAATTATGAGTACTTCTTCTCACTATTTATAATATTAATAGATTCACTACACAGTATTGTTATTTTTCTGAACACTTTACGCCGTCTTATTTGTTATGAAATGTTTTCCGTGTACTACGAGCAACATTTCCACTTATAATTCACGCGGTGCAATAGTTTACCAAGCTATAGCTCTTAAAGTATCAATTTTATAGAAAAAAAACTTCAAATAAATCTTATTGGAAATTTTGTGTTCTAGAAATTTGTACACTTTTAATGTATCATCAACCGTTAACTATATATTTAGCAATAACCATGTTGAAAAGAGTTTGGCGCGCTATAAATATAAACTTAAATATGCACTATACAGAAAAAAGTTTCGAATAAAAGTTGTAGAAAATGTTATTATCTACCAAAACGATCAGTACTATTTTTGTCGTACGAAGCACGGTTCAAGAGATATATGATCAAACGTGTTTTCCAAGATGGCGGCTAACGCTCAATCGCCCCCGTCCCGCCAACTTGACGTTACATTCATAGGACATCCCCGAACATTTTCCTACAAGAAAATCAATTCTGTAAAAGATTGCATTATGAACCTACTTTTTTTGCTCTGGTTATTGGACTAAAGTATGTAAGTATTTTTTGTATCCCCTCTAACTTCAATTGCTGTTTAGAGTTACTTTTCCTTCTTGATTCAGTGAAAAAATAGATATAGGTTGCGATTTATTAAAAGATGTATTAAGCAACCTAGAGAATGACAGGTCCAAATTAGAAATTTGTTGTGCTTTGCAAGATTTAGTCCTTAAAAACAGCAGCAACAACAGTCATCCTTTAAACTAACTTAAACTAAAGTTTAACAAGGGTTCCTGTATCAATAACCCTAATTATTATTATCATACCGAACGTAAACTACTTATAAACGTTTAATTTGAAAATTATTTCTATACATAACTTGTATACAGTTATTATAATGCCAATAAACAAATCAATAGATTTATTTCTTTAGATAATCTTGGAGATTAAATAACTATTTTTAATATACCTTCACTATTCTGAATTTCGCGGCATTCATATTGTAGCGACTGTCGCGACTTCTGTTGGCTCTTAATTCAGCGCCAGTCATATCATGGCCAGCATCATTCATGACCGCTGTCAGCGAATATTAATGGCCATGATATTGTAGCGATTATTGCAACATCTAACGCCTCGGGGAAATTGGACCATAAAAAGGTTAAGTCGTTTCCATTCATAATACTCATGTCAGTTTCCTATCTTAACCCTCCCTAATCTTTGATTTTACGTAATTCACTTGTACCATAAATAACTATTAGTTATGCAAAATAAACGGGAACATTCCATTATATCGTTTCTACAAAGAAAGAATTTTATTTTTGAGCTATACACCTAATGTTACTTGTTTCCCGATTTGTTATTTTCCACAGTAAGTCGAAGCACGACCTTCTAGATTTCACGAGACGACGTCTCTTGTCCGGCCTGGGCACTTTTACGATTTCCCATATAAACTTTGTTTCTGAGAAAACGCAAAATTTCGCCGTTTTGGCGGTAGCTGACATGCTGATGTTTATTTGTCACTTGAAGATATATAGGTTAGGTAACCCTTACAAATGTCAAGCGTTGCATGTTTACGTAAATATTTTGGGAATTAATTAAATAAATTTATATAATTAAATTAATTATGTTATTAAAATTAATTTACAAGTTGGTAAGTGGTTTTAGAACATTATTGAAATTACAATTTTATAACTTTCCGTGAGCTGCGTTTAGGATATAGAGAAAGTGAGCAGTAAGTACATTATCTGTTCACGTTTTTGCGATGTTTCTGTTTGCCAAACAAGGTTTTAGCAATTTTTAAAGAATTATATTACTAAGTTCCTCCTTGTGGTCGTGGCAAACAAAGAACTGTGAAGAAGCAATTGGAGTTAGAAGTACCTAATGATGATAGAATATTAGACGGATTACATTCTCCAGGTAAATGTTCTACAATCTGTATTACAAATTCGATTATTTGGTTGAATAAAAGTGTAAATCCTCTAGTGGAGTATTTTAATGCACCTCTGTCTTGAAGATTTACAAATCCTATCAGTGAATTTGAACAGGAGGCAGCTAACTGAGAATCTAATAGGCTATTGACATTCAATCCTTTCTTCAGTTTTTTTTTCAATTAATCCTGCCAGAAGGGCTACAGATGCTGAAAGAATTCCGTAATCGAGATGCATAGATAAGGTTTGAAGTTCTTTTATTAATTTTGTTATATTTTTAGGAAGTTCGATGTTGAAATTTATTCTTTCAGGTATCTGTAATTGTTGATCTGTCGAAATAAGGAAGTATATATTATTTTGCTGTTGAGTGTTGGTGTCCATAACCCCAACGTAAGATTTTAAACCATTTTTATCGTAAGGTAAAATTTGAAGAAAATTCATGAAATGATATTGTAGGATCACTTCCTACTATTACACATTGCAATGCTGCATTTATACTTTTTTCTGCTAGTGCTTGCCATTACTAAAGTTAACGAAAAAACAGCAACAAAACTACGAAAATTTAAACAAATAACAAGGAAATAACGTAATTATATTAAAAAGTAAAGAAAACTGCCTTACAAGATTAGGAAAATATAATTTATTGACGATACGCGCAAAACCGACAAAAATATAAAAGCGCGCGAAGTTTGAAATTGGCGTTTACGTGTTATATATCCGTTTCCGCCTTTTGCGTGTTTGGTGGGGCCAGCGCAGAAACACTTGAACTAATTGAGTGCGCAGGCCGGATAAGAGACTTCGTCTCGTGAAATCTAGAAGGTCGTGGTCGAAGTTACTGAATCGTTGCCAGTTGCTATGACAACAAGAAAATAACAAAACTGTTATAATTCATAAATGTCTGGGTGTTGTTAAGAAAAGAAAATAGTTAAAAGCTGGTTATGAAGCGTTTATTGTGAACATACCTAAAAACCTACCTAACCTTACCTTACCTTTGTAATTTGGTGACAGATAACGGTTAGAATATTAGGCAATCCAACGACCTGTCAAATCTAATTCCGAATGACAGTGGTTGGCACACATGAATGTAAACAACCATTTGAACTTGCGTGGAAAGAGCATTTATATTCGTATTTTCTACAGGGTCATCAACAAAAACCACAAGCCACGTGACTACTAATTTTAAAAGTGGCGCCAAATTTATTTTTTTGGCGTTGCCAGTACTGCAAAACGACCACTTCCATCTTACTCTCTAACCTAACTAACCATTGGCGTTCGTTGTTGTTGTTGTTGTTCCTCGTGGTCGTGTTTATTAACTTTTAGAAAATTATTATTATTGTTTAGTTTTGTATTATAGTCCTGTATAGTGTAAATATTAGGGTTGTGAATCTTGTGTATTGTTTAGTTCAATTAGTTTTAAGTTTTCTTTCGAAATATAGACTTGTAATTGTATTGCTACACCACTGGAAAACTCAGTTTTAATACTACAGTTCTTCCACTAGATCTTTACCCACACGTCATAGATCTTATGCGTACGAATTAATAAACAAGAATTTCTAATAAAATCAACGACTAGTTTCATATTTTGGACATTTTAGCCAAGTTCACAACCATTAAGAGTCGTAAACTTTCGGATAACCTACAATTTTTAATAAGTTAGTTGTTCCAAAAAATAGTTTTATTTTTTACTTTTTCTAATTACAGAAAATGTGTGATGATCTTCAAACTACATATTTAGTAAAACTGTTTTAAGAGTGAATAAAATGTACTTAATAGAAATAAAAAAAAAGCATAACCTTTTCAGATTCTTCTTAAGCAATTGATTATAAAAATGAAAATGTTCCTTTACAATCCCACTGCATACTTTGTGCATGCATCATCTCTCTTTTTAACTTGTGCAAGGGAATGGACAAATTGATTTTTTACAATAAAAGGATAGAATTTACCAAAGAATCATTAATTCCTTGGTACGATTTTCTACGATCTATGAAATTATACTTTTTCATTAAATGAATCATGCAGTTCTCACTCCTTCCCGCACTTTTTAGTTTTTTAAAAAAGCAGTACTAAAAATAAATTTTTCGAAAATTTTAAATTATCTCTCTCACTTTATATTGCTTTTTGTGCAACCTTTCAATTTTTAGAACTGTTAAACACCAAGATTTTATAGAATAAATTTGTAATTACAAATAAAAATTATTTCGGTTTTAAAATATTTATAATGCTTTTAGCGCCATCTCTCGAGAAAGCATTGCATTACCACTTAAAAAATGTACTTTATCTTTTATTCTTTATTATCTCACGTAAGTAATAAGGATGTGAACATATGAATTGTCTTTACTAGCTACACATAACTGATGACGTGTGGGTAAAAATCTAGTGGAAGAACTGTACTTGTCAGGCTTACCAATAGTGTCAGATGTGTTGCCTATATAACAGTAGATGTATGGTCACGTGGCTTGTGAACAATCTTGATGACCCTGTAGTTAATTTTGTTGTTTGTTTTTTCTCCAGTGGTTTTAGAGATCTTTATTATTATTATGCCTGTGACTTGTATTGTTGTTAACTGCGAAAGTCGACGCGATCGTGACAATGTGTCGTTTTATAGAATTTCTACCATACTGAGTTTACCAAATAAGCCACATAAAAATGAGTTGTCGAAAACACGCAGGGCCTTATGCATAGCTGCTATAAGGCGTGATGATTTAACCGAACCAAAGCTAAAATATCAGAGAGTCTGCAGCAAACGTTTTATAACTGGTAAGTTTCTCAAACTTTATGGAAAAGTAACCTTCTTCGGCGTTTTGAGAAAGGAAATTTTAGTGGTTTTAGTTTCTAATACATTTACTATTTTAGTTCCTGCTTGTAAAACAAAGCCAGACTCAAAATATTTATATGCCTGCAAACTTTTGAATGCCTTCATTTGTTCTTTGGAATAAAAACTATGGGTAAAAACCAAATAAGAAATTATATCCATGTTTGTGATAGGTGGCACTACATTAATGGTGTAGTTAAGGTCCTGAGAATTAATTAGAAACGGGTCCAAGCCGCTTATTAATTTTAATTTCAGTCGATACTTAAAAACAAAACGATGGTTACACAGGTAAACAAGAATATAAATTGTTAAACTTACCTTTCACCAACATCTCGATTCTCCGCTGATAATTTTCACTTATAATACCATTAGTAGTAAAAGTTATGTCGACTATTTTTGTGGTGGTTTCACGAATGTCTATCATGCTTGCATTTAAATACCACGAGTGCGCAGCACGAGTGGTATTCGCAAGCATGATAGACATGAGTGTTAAGCACCACAAAAATAGTCTACTTAACTTTGACTACTTATGGTATTCGAGAGACTATTCAACGAACACGCTTTAAAAAATCAAATTGTTTTTCATAAATGTAGCAATGTTACATTTAATAATTGTACGTTCAATACTCAAAAATAAATGTTGTTAAATATTTGTGTTTTATTAAAATTGTCGATTGTTATCACTAGTGAAAATTGTCGACAATTTTCACTATTGAGAATTGCCGATACAATTCATTTTCATTGGATTAAAAATATCAAATGCTGCATTTTAATTGGTCAATTTTTAATAAATGACATGTGAGTTGAATAGTTGAAGATATTCACTGTCCATTATATAAACATTCAGTTAATTTAATAAAAAAAACACACCAATATGCTTAAAAACACATAAATACACTGCAACGCCAACAAAATCAATGCTTTGGTTATGGAGCCTGTCGCCATGTGTGCCAACCAACGTCAGTTTTGTTGACATTTATACCACGTGGTTTGGATTGCCTAATAAAATTACAAAAGTAAGGTTAGTATATTTCGCGGTATGTCCACAATGAACGTTTCCCAGCCAACGTCGACGTCAAATTAAAAAGACACATGCATACATACATTTTTATTTAGAAAATAGTGTTGTTGGCGCAAATGATATCATACGATACTCATCGTTAAGTGCTTACAACAGATCTCAAAAATTGGAAAAACTCGATCTTTCAGGTCTTGTTTTTTTGTTTATGCAAAGTATGCAAATCGCAAGAAAAGATTCTTTGGCTGTGGCCGCCATATTTAAATTTAAAATAGTTTACCGCGATATAAAACAAAATTTAAAAGTTGTCGGCTTTTTGATAATAAAAAAGTTATTCTAATTGATATGAATTTAAATGTTATATTAAATAACAAATCGGTGTATAATTAATATATTCGTAATATATAGATTTTGAATTCAAAAAGAATAATTTAATCAGTGATTTCAGAAACAACCTAAGTCACAAATGACGTGTTCAGAGATAAATGCAAAAACTAATTAACTTCCCTAATTATTTTTAAATAAACTTTAAAATAACCTATATTTCCGGGTCGTGTAAGATATCTTTAACTTATTGGACTTGTCGTTGTTTATGTGCTCAATCGATAGGTATACGTATTTTGAACGTCATTCGTATATCAAATATGGTCGAAATTGGACTTAGGGTGTTTCTGAAATCAGTGATTCAATTGGAAATTAAACAGGGGCCTAAAAGGGAGAAATAGTGTTACTTTGGACCTAATTGGGGCCCCAATGATTGGGAATTTAGCTTGAGAATATACGAATACCTACTGAGAGAATATACAAAGAGATTAAGGTAAGTCCTTATCAAGGGTTTTAATATTTTAGAGTTTTCTATTCTTTTATCACATCGTTGCTGGTTGATTATTCAGTGCATTTAGTTCATGTTAATTTACGAATTCAAATTTGTCTTTTGAGAATTCGTAGATAAACATTTTTCCAACATTTTCTCTAGATGTTATACCGGGTGGGGCAATAGTGTGGGGAAGTCCGATAGCTCCTAAACGGTAACAGCTAGAAAAATCGTTCTAACACGAATGTAAACAGTGGATAGAGGCGCATCTAGAGAAATTATTTTCAAATATACAGGGTGTTGCAGAAAAGTGTGGCACGCTTAAGGTAATTTTTTTTAAATAGAACGCCCCAAATATTTTTGCATATTTAACACCTCTCTTGGCAGGTTTATTCATATCTAAAACTCTAGCGCCATCTAATGACCGGTTTAGAAGTTATAAATTTTTTTCAAAAAAATTGAGTTTTACATTACCCCACTTAACAGTTTACCGCTTTTACGGCCGCAACTGTGAAGACGAATCTAAGTAGGGATTTTGCTGCAGGGGCTTGTAGGGTGCTCTTTTTTAAAAGAAAATGGACCCACCATGTACAGGGTGTTCAAAATTAAATTTTAAATTTAGAGAACTTCAAAGCTAAAATTTACAACTTTTTCAAATAAAACACCATGTATATTTTGTACCTTTGTGATGCAGAATTAAATAACAAACTTTATTTGTATGTACGTCTCTATAGCTATCTGCAACCACTTTTGATTTATTGAGAAAACACTGCAAATTTTTGAAAAAAAATTTATAACGTCTAAACAGGTCATTAGATGGCGCTAAAATTTTAGATATGAATAAACCTGCCAAGAGAGGTGTTAAATATGCAGAAATATTTAGAGCATTCTATTTAAAAAAATTACCTTAAGCGTGCCACACTTTTCTGCCTGTATATTTGAAAATAATTTCTCTAGATGCGCCTCTATCCTCTGTTTACATCCGTATTAGAACGATCTTTCTAGCTGTTACCGTTTAGGAGCTATCGGACTTCCCCACACTATTGTCCCACCCGGTATAGCACTTACCTGTCTCGTATTGTAAAATACTATACAAGCAATATCGGGTACAAAAACATATTCTGAAAACAAGCAGCACCAAACATTTCCACAATCCTACCATCAAAATCACCAGAGAGAATATACTGTATTAAAAAAAAGATGAGATATAACAACTTTGCAAGTAACCGAAATATATCTGACATAGAAAACTGATATAAAAAAATCCACAAAAGATAGTAATAAAAAGTTTTTGTGGAAAAAATGAAAATCCGGCAACCTGGTCATATGTAATTTGATTTGTAGATTCCAAAAGATATAGAATATACAGGGTGTCACATTTACGAAATCCAAGTTACTAATATTTCAGCAAACCCTGAAGTCGGCCATTTTGACTATATCTGTCAATAACGGTAAAAAGCTAAACGGGAATTTTCAATAATTTTTAACATTTTTCTGTTTGTTTTATTTTTTTCTAATATTTGAAAGATTTACAATTACTTTGTCTAATTTAAAAATGTTTGTCGTCTAATTGAACAAGTTAAAAGCTTTTTATTATTTGTATAAAATTAGGTATACAAAAAATCTATGTTTAATAATAATAAAGAATTAATGAGAAACATTAAATTTATTTTCAGTAAATGATCCTAAATCTATAGGTATTAATTTAACTTTTATTTTATATTTACTTTTCTGTATATGTACTTAATTGAAATTTTAAAATGTCTAATTTTGGAAAATTAAAATAAATGTTGTTTTTATTACTTACACAAAATTAAATAAAAACTGCCAAATGATAATTCCAAACAGTATGTTATTACAGCAGAGGAATTTTAATGAGAAGTTTATTGAGAAGACTAAAATTTATTTGAAATAAAGAATTCTAAAAATCTATTAATTTAATTTTGATTTCAGATTTATCAGTTGTTTTTCCAGTTGTTTTTATTGTTTGTCCATAATTCCATTTTCCATATTAAATATTCAAAGACTTTTATTAAAAAATATTTATTAAGTTTTACTAACTAGACCTTATTTTAAATCTTAAATAACTTGTGAAAGTCTAAATCTTTCCAAATAGTAAAAAAGTTAATTGATTCTATTTTTAAAGTTTTGTGTAAAGTGGTGAAATAGAGTACATCTGTATTTATAAATTTGTATTTAGATTACTTTTTAAACAAGAAACGATTGTTTTGCATATATATTACTCTGACTTAAATAGATAGAGATGAAATAGATAGAGTCTTATTTCATAATTTATTTTAAATTATTAAAACATTCGATCTTTGATAAGCGAATTGAGAAAAGTTAAAGGAGAAAAATTAATTACTTATTCTAAATATTTTATTTTAAACATTTAACGTTTAATAAATGAACTGCTTTTAATTATTTAGAACTTTAAAATCACAATTTCAAATATGCTATAATTAGGTTATCTAATTAAAAATTGAAAATATGTAATTGATTTTCGGAATAATAAAAATAAAACTAGTTTATTTAAAGATATTATTTAAATTTACATTTTCCTGTTTTTTAAATATTTCAAATTTAATTTAAGTTAAAATTTGTTCAACCTCTTCAAACTAGTTAATTGTAAATCTATAAATCCTAACTGGTGTAACCTACAATGTTGTATTTCTTTATAGCATCTCAACTTTTTCTTTAATTTTTTTTCTTGAAAACTAAAGGCCCTAACTTAAAAGTACTTATAAAAATACAGTATTCTATGTTATACCAGTTTCAACTATAAATTGGATACTAAAGTTTACATCGACTACACCTTGTCCAGCCAACAGAAATAGTTATGTCACTTCCTTACGAAAGTTTACTATATTAAATTAAAATTTTTCAATTGTTTGGTTTTTTAAAATCCATATGCAAGCAAGCGAATAGTTGAGACTCTTTCAAGTGATGCCCAGTTGCTGAAGAGGTTGCCTAATGAAATTATCTGATAATTACTTTATTTTATTAACTTTTTAATCAATTTTTACTTTTTTATAACAATAGATTAAAATAATAATTGTAATAATCATTAATTATTAAAGCCGTACACCTAGAGCTTACGCAAGAGCTTTCTACTGACAGTTTCGTCGCAGCTTTTCGACGTTTATTAGTCGCTAGAAGAGGAAATTTAATTGCCGGTTATAGCGATAATGGAACAAACCCGATTGGTGCCAACAATCAATTTCTTGAATACGCAAAACAAGCTTCCGAAACTCTGTCTCTTCGATGGCATTTAGCCCACTTTCCGGGTCACATTTTAACGGACTTGCTGAAGCCGGGGTAAAAATGGTAAAATCGCACATACTTCGTGTAGTAGGCGACCAATCTTTATCCTATGAAGAATTGACAGCATTATTATGTCAAATTGAATCTTTACTTAATTTGCGTCCTTTATGTGCGCAGAGTTCGGATCCTAACGATCTGATACCGCTTACACCGGGTCACTTCTTAACGTTAGAACCTTTAAACTCCCGAACCTGACTTGTCCACATTAAATATTAACCGTCTTTCTCGCTGGCAATTTATACAAAAATTACATACGGATTTTTGGAAACGTTATTCTATGGAGTATTTGAATACCTTACAACAGCGCTTAAAATGGTCTATTCTTGTAAAGGAAATTATATTAAATGACTTAGTACTGATTAAAAATTAAGTCAAACCTCCTCTAAAATGGCATTGCATTATGTATTTCGCAGAAAGGAGAACGAGACATAAAAATCCCAAGGGATCAAAAATTCTGCCAATATCGGAAAGAATTGTACGTTTTGTACATGGGTTTTCAGTGTTTCGGCATTGATAAGAAAATAAATCATTATAAGGGTGCCATTGAAGACCTAAGACTTTTAGAAATTGCGGTTCCTGTTTATCAAATGATAAACATTAAAATTAAAATGGTGCCCGGAAGTTGGGCTAAAATACCATCGAAGGACAGAGTTTCGGAAGCTTGTTTTGCGTATTCAAGAAATTGCTTGTTGGCACCAATCAGGTTTGTTCAATTATCGCTATAACAGGCAATTAAATCTCTTCTTCTAGCGACTAAATGTCGAAAGGCTGCGACAAAACTGTCAGTAGAAAGCTTGCGTAAGCTCTATGTGTACGGCTTTCGTGGCCGTGCATACAAAAACACATACATAGGATTTAAACACCTTAGCACCTTGCGCTCTATACATAGTCACAAAGAATGGCCCACAAAAGTCGATAGCAGCTTGTGAAAAAGTATTTAGTTGTGAAATTATATGTGCATGTAAATCTCCCATTGTAGGAGGGGCATAAAATTTTGGACGAACTTTGAAACAACGTAAACAACCTGAAAGGGTTTTTTGAATAGCTTTCCGTGCAGATAAAATCCAAAATTGTTGTAAAATTAAATTACGTAATGTTTTAAATCTGGGTGCAAGTATGTTTTGTGTGTATGTTCAATAATCTTTGTAGTTAAACGGTGCGAACTTGATAACAGTAAAGGGTGTTTAACTGAAAAGGCTAAATTGGATCTTCTTAGACGGTCGCCCGCCCTAAGAAAACCATCAGAATCGAGAAAAAGCGCTAGTTTTCTGAATGATTTAGACAGCAACTGATTTTTATTTATTTTTGAAATAATATCATATAAACATGTTCCCTCTACGTTGTCTCTCCAAAACGTTACTGCTTCCCAACTCGATCAAAATATTCTTAAATCTTTTTCAGATCTGTCACTTAAATGTTCTCAAACCAATAATAAAAAAATAGTAATAATAAAAAAATAAATTTTTCATAACCGAAAAAAATTAAAAAATATGCCTTCTTCTCGGATAGGAAGTAAAACTGTAGGTCCCGTGTCAATGCGATGTTTGACACGTTAAAAATCCCTACTGGGTGTGGAATTCCCCCAGATTGGGCTAAATTCTAGTAGGGTCGGCCAAATGATCATAGCAATCGATGCCATGAGGTACGAAGGATGCTCCGCCATCCTGATTCCTCGCCCAAAAATTAAAAGAATAATTAAAGTAAATAATCATTAATTAAAAGAAGATTAATATCATTTATTTAGAAAGAAAAATAATATTTACTTAAGGGAAATTTTCGTCTCAATTAGCATCGCTGCGTTCAGATTGCACGGCGGACAGATGATTTCGTTGATGGCTGCAGTTGTTACTTATTTAGTCGTTGTTTTGCTTTGCTATTATTTCACTTAACTTATCTAAAATTCTTAAGACTTAGTGCACATTTGTGTTTATTAAAGTATATACTGAAAATTATTAATCTTGATTAATTAGTCTCATACATATTATAATTTTTAATGTGACAATTTGTAAATCCGTTATAATATTGTTTTGTTGTTACATGTATTCATATGGAAAATTTCTCGCTATGCTGATAGTCGTTCTCTGTAGATTAGTTGGTAGAGATACCACCTAGACAGTGGAGGGTCCTGGGTTCGAGTCCCAGCAGAGTCGATAAAATTTTTCTATATGAATTTGCATTCTAAATATTATTTAGCTATACGTATACATTTTATGATTATTTTATAAAAATTGACAGTTTATGCTTATAAACCAAAGTACATACTTACGTTAGCATACTTGCATAAATGTATCTTAAATCTGTTATTAGCTATGTAAAAACCTAAACTAGCTGGACGCAAATGGCTTCAAAATTACATAAAGTTAAAACAGCTTTGTATTACCAAATTTTGGGCTTTTTCGGGTGGTTATTTTCGATTTTTTCAAATTCACTAATCCGGTGTCTAATTAATTCTTTCACAACTAAATTATTTGATAATCAGTTTATTTTATAACTTTTTTTATAAATTTTTAATTTTTATAACAACAGACTAAAATCATTGTTATAACCATTTATAAAAAAAAGAAAAAAATGCACTGAATAGAAACTTGGCGAGCTTTTATTAATTTGCAGCATGTAAAACTGATTTTTGCGTTCATTGTTCTACGCAAGTATTTTATGGGGAGTTGCTAAACTATTTATTTTAATTTCTAAAATTGTTGAATACAAATTAAGTGAGAGCTGAATACAAATTAACTGAAGAGAAGAATGTATTTATATCTATTCCTATTTCTTTCTTAAATTTGTATTTATATTTTAAAAATATTTTCAGTTTTATTATCAGTTTCGTGAATTTTTTGTAGTTTGAAATTTGAATTTGCTCATTCGTGCAATGAAAGATATTATTTTTTTATTTTTTCAAGTTAAAAAAATATTAATAAGAAAAAGTTTTGTTTAAGCTGGATTGGCGGGAACATAGGTTTCATTATCAATAATAATTAAAATTTGCTGAGTGCATTTTCGGTAATCCTGATAATCTGGTATCCAGTCTGCTAACGGAAGTTCAGGGTCAATTCTTCGTAGCACTAGAGCTTCTAATAGTTTTAAAATCACTGATTATAAGCTGATAGGGCGGATAAGATTATTGCAGCTTTTTTAAATTTATTGGGCCAATAAAGTTTTAACAGCATTGTCGTACTGCAAATCCTTGTAATTTCTTGAGATTTAGATCCTGTATCTCTTCTTTAATTTCCTTTGGAGTGATTTATTATATAGGTGCGAAAGTTGTTGTGGTTGACGTCAGGTATTCTACTACATCATCAGTTATGTCGTCATCATGTGGTTGGAATACTTCTACAAAATATTCGTCAAACAGATCTGTTTTTTCTTTATCGCTCTTAGGCCATCTTAATGCTGGAAGTAAGTTTACGTATAGTGAAATAATTATTGGAGCTATTTTATAGCAATGTTCTTTGATAGAATTTAACCCAGTTTTTTTTTACTAACCGTAATTAATTGTCAGCAAATATCAAAAAGAATTCTTGGAAATTAAAGGGGCAAATAATTATTGCAACGATTTCTTTTTCCGGTTAAAAGGCTTAGCTATTTTATAGTAGTATTTCTATTGAAAGAATTTAACCTACATTGTCCTGGAGTATTAAAATGAATTCGTGGAAATTTAAAAGGTGCGAAATAATTTTTGGAACTATTTTACAGCAGTGTTCTTTGAAAAAATTTGACCCACTTTTTTTTACTCACCTACATTCATTGTCATCGAATATTAAAATGAATTCTTATAAATTTAAAAAGTGGCAAATAATTATTGCAACGATTTCTTTTTCCGGTTAAAAGGCTTAGCTATTTGATAGTAGTATTTCTATTGAAAGAATTTAACTTACATTGTCTTGGAGCATTAAAATGAATTCATGGAAATTTAAAAAGGGTGGAATAATTTTTGGAACTATTTTATAGCAGTGTTCTTTGAAAAAATTTGACCCACTTTTTTTACTCACCTACATTCATTGTCATCGAATATTAAAATGAATTCTTGGAAATTTAAAAAGAGGCAAATAATTATTGTAACGATTTCTTTTTCCGGTTAAAAGGCTCAACTATTTTATAGTAGTATTTCTATTGAAAGAATTTAACCCACATTGTCCTGGAGTATTAAAATGAATTCGTGGAAATTTAAAAAGGGTGAAATAATTTTTGGAACTATTTTATAACAGTGTTCTTTGAAAAAATTCGACCCACTTTTTTTACTCACCTACATTCATTGTCATCGAATATTAAAATGAATTCTTGGAAATTTAAAAAGGGGCAAATAATTATTGCAATGATTTATTTTTCCGGTTAAAAGGCTCAACTATTTTATAGTAGTATTTCTATTGAAAGAATTTAACCTACATTGTCCTGGAGTATTAAAATGAATTCGTGGAAATTTAAAAAGGGCGAAATAATTTTTGGAACTATCTTATAGCAGTGTTCTTTGAAAGAATTTAACCCACTTTTTTTTACTCACCTACATTCATTGTCATCGAATATTAAAATGAATTCTTGGAAATTTAAAAAGGGGCAAATAATTATTGCAACGATTTCTTTTTCCGGTTAAAATGCTCAACTATTTTATAGTAGAATTTCTATTGAAAGAATTTGATTAACCTGTCATTTTTAACACCTTAAACGGCACAACAAATCAAATATTAGTTTCAGGTATAAATTACGTGCCAATTTTAACACGTTATTGAAATATATCTGTCCTTTATAAACATATTTGTCAGTAATAGATGGAATGATTTTGACCACTATAAACAGTGGTACGCCCATCTTATCTATTCATTCTTGCAAAGCAGTAATAACGGTAAGCGGCAGCTTTTTAAATACATAGGTATGTGTACATGTATGAAATTTAAAGTTTTTTTAACAAATGTGTATTAAACATATATTATGCTACTGGGGGTTATTATATTTACTCAATAAATATAGCTACTTTTAAAAATTTTAGTTTAATAAAAAATAATGTATTACTTTAACATGAGGCACTCTGTTACAACACTTATCTATTTTATTTTTTATACAAAATAGTGTTATTACTAGTTTTTCTTATTTTATTGGGCTCAACGTGCGAAGGAAGTTTTATCGGCAGATGTTTGCAGTACACACTTTGTCAATAAATAAAATTTAAGCTGGAGCTGTTTTACTTTGGGTATACCTAACTCTTCGACCTGTCATCATTTAGTGCGTAATTGTTCAATCTATCCCAAACTATCAAATATCGAAAAAAACTTTTAAATGCATACAAAAGTTCTTTGGTTGGCAAAGCGCTGCATACTTTAAAAATATTTACAACAATACAGGATGTTTAAAAAAAAGCAGGACAAATCAAGCTTTTACTTCACTTTTTTAAACGGAACACCTTAATTTCCATTTGACTTACGCACATCTCAAGGCGAATAACAAAATATTATCTTACATTAATTTATTTAATTTTATTTAATTCAATTATATTTAAAAAATTATAACTTACAGACGTTGACGTTCAAATTGACACTCAGTGTGAAACAAGAAGTGAAACAAAATCTAAAACTGTTAAGTTGGCAGGACATCCGCGTTAGCCAGCGCCCTCACAATTGAATGGACTAGTAAACTAGTATATAGAACCTTCTTTAAGGTTCTATTAATTGTAGTCCGATATGGCTCCGACAAATACTGCACACTTCCATACTCTTCATTATGTGACCGAGTATGATAGGATTACTTAATCCAGTAGCGCACCCAGAACATTTTTTCGGGGGGGGGGGGGTTATTTGATTAAATTTGCGTAATATATACTATCTTATTTATTTATGTATATTATTAAGAGAATAAGGAAAATCTCTATGATAAATACAAAAATTTCGAGGTGGGGGGGGGGGTTTCGACCCCCAAAACCCCCCATGGGTGCGCCACTCACTTAATCATTTCTAGGTTGAGAAATGAATTGTCACTTTGAAATCTTAAACTTGAGATTTATCAGTGGCGTCCGTGAAAATCTTTAATAAAATCAGATACTTGTAATTCAGAAGAAAGTGTTAAGCAAAGCAGTTATAAGAACAAAAGACGAGTTAAAATTGGTTTATACTGTTTTTATTTAATAAAGAATGTAAATATGTATTTTTCTTGTATTAATTTTTTAATGGCTTCTCAACCCGTAAATGATCATGAAATAATCCTGATTGACATGAGAAATAAATTTAAAATCAGTAGTCATTTCCAACTGACCGTTTTTTTTCTTTAGCTAAAAAGTGCTTTATTTAAATAATTTTTTAAATTATATGTATTAAATAAAAAAATAATAGAAATGTTTAATGGCCTTTAATTAAATTAATATAGCAGCTTTTTTAATTAGGATAGGTCAATAAGAAACTTTATATTATTCTATTTTTTAATTTCAACGCCAATATTTCGTAGATTTGTTTTTTACGTCATCAGGGCTCTAAAAGTTATAAAATGAACAAAAAATTATTATAAGAAAAACTTTACTTACTAGAAATGTCTAGAATAACAAGCATTAAAATCAAACGTAAAATCTCAAATCCAAAAAACACTAACAATAAATACCAAAAATAATAATTTAGAGTTTAATTTTATAGCTATGGTTAATTAATAAATTGCATAAAATGCTTAAATTATTAATATCTCTTTTAAAGTTTATGGTGCATTGTTTCTCGAGTAATTTGGCACGTTTTGTCACAATCTAAGCAGTCATGTTTGTAAATGACATCAGAAAGTTTGTAATGGAAATTTTATCTTTGAGTTTAGTAAATATTTTGTCAATAGCGAATGGTATGTTATTTGAAATTGTTAGGTTAATGTTTTTAAAAACATTTAGTAATATCAGTGTAAGATAGTTAATGTAGGGCACGACCTCCTCGATTCGACGCCGACGTTTGACGTCTATCGTCGAATCGAGGAGGTCGTGATGTAGGGTATGAAATTATCTTTTTCTACTCCTACCTGTAAATCGCCCGTTTTCTTCACGCTTCGCGCAATGGAAATGTATGCAATTCCAGTAAGGTGTACGGATATATTTTCATATCCGTACAGTGTACGGATATGAAAACAGCCAATCAAAGCAGTCCAATTTTACACTTCTTTATTTATAATTAATTTATTGACAGCTCCTGTCAATAGGTATAAATAAACTGAAGCTGACCAACGTAGGTTCAATTCCAGCTGGCAGAAAAATTCTTTTTTAATTTTTTTTATAAAACAAAATTTAAAATAATAATTTTTCTTCGAAAATGTTAATTTCTGCAAAGTTTTAACAATTCTCTTACAAATTCTACAATGACAGGGGTATTTTACAAACCATATTTTAGCATGGATAAAAGCATAGGTTAATCCATATATTCGATTTCTCAAGGAGACATGAAATTTATTTTGTAATTGTTTTACTTAGTCGAAGAAAAAAGATACTGTACAACTTGGGTGGAATGCCTATATCGCCCTTGAACGATTGAGGCACTTCGCCTTCGGCGTCGTGCCTCAAACTTCGTTCTCGTGCGATATAGGCTTCATATCCACCGTTGTTGCACAAACTACTATTGAAATACTAAAGTGCGCGAGGTTTCGAAACATCACAATGACTCATCAAGATCTGCGCGAACGTCACCTGCGAGTACAGTGGCGGCGCGTATGTTGTTCATTAAAAGGGGTTAAAAATATGTGCACATAAAATGTTATGAAAATCTCAAAGTACACTTTATAATCTTTAAATAACCACTTTCAATTGAAGGGGTTGGAGCTGAAATCAACTCACCTAAGTAGCAAAAAGATAATTGTGAGATATAAGCCTGTATATAAAATTTTAAGTTTATAAATGATTCTGGGTTTTCTAAAAGTTTAAATTTGATAATGTAATTTACTTCAGTGTTAGTAAAAGCAATAGGAAATCAAAATAAATGGAAAACCTTGCTTTTCTTTATATATCGACAAAATAGGGTATTTAGGTTTTTAGACAGTATTGGGATATAATACGTTCTTATTAAAAAAAGAAGTGATTGTAGAGACGAATTTTAATTATTTTAATATGGAAATATGTCTACATGTAAAACATTTGACAACTTATGTGACATAATTTATAACATCGTTTATAAAACAATCTGTGTGTTATATTAATTATAATCCCATGGATTATAGTGTACTGATGCTAGGCCCCGG
This sequence comes from Agrypnus murinus, assembly GCA_929113105.1. NCBI lineage: Eukaryota > Metazoa > Arthropoda > Insecta > Coleoptera > Elateridae > Agrypnus > Agrypnus murinus. The sequence goes on from OV816030.1 coordinate 35,097,133, forward strand.
TTCCTCTAACATTTCCAGTGGGGAAATACCAACATCTACATCGTGCTCAGAAAACTCTCCCTCTGATGTATCGTCATCCGAATCCCCAGTGTTTACAGTGAACCGAAACTCATCTGACGCACTATCAAGTAAATGTTCTTTACGCATGTACTCTTCAACAACTCGATCCACATGCCTACACACCTTTGCCCAATCTTCAGCGGTGATTCACTCAAACTTTTGTTGTGGTAATTCGATGACATCATTCAGTCTACAAGTTATATTCGTTGCTGCTACATGGTTTTTAACTAATGCCCATATCTTCTCAATAGGGTTGAGTTCGGGATGGTACGGTGGCAATCTTAATACTACATGACCATGTTGGGCTAATTCTGTATCAAGAATATATTGCTTATATGTGCTTTTTCTTTACTTAATTATATTATAGAGTACAGGCTTTGTGGCGTTTGGATCATGGGGAATGCTTCGCTGGATAAGCCATTGAATCATGACTTGTTTTGTCGATGCTGAAGGATCCTTGTTGATTGCTACATTATCAATCACAAGCACAGCTCTCTTGGGTAAATTAGGCAACAGCTGCTTGCATACCCACAGCATGAAATTTGCATTATTCATGCCCTGGTGGTAGTCGCCAGATGTACTTCCTATAATAACAAATAATAATGTAAAAAATTCACAAATATTTCAGAGTAATATCACACCTGATTTGAACATGAGTAATGCATTCTTTACAAAACCATCTGCTCCGCCAGCATGCACCATTATTACACGTGCGCCCTTTCCAATAGGTTTTCTAAAACCGCGTTCCGAATCGTCACTCCATGTCTTCTTGTTAGTATGGCAACTGTTTATGTAGGACTCATCGGTAAATATTATGGGTCTTTCATCTTGTACATACTGCTGTAATTGTTCCAAGTACTGGATGCGCTTTAATCTTATATCATGTGATTCCATTAGAATTTTACGCTTGTCCATGGTTTCTCGCCAGCTAAATATATAAATAGTTAGAATATGTAATAAAATGTGTTAGGTTCTTATAAAATAACTTACCGGAAACCTAACTTTTTTACAATCTTTCCCAGGGTCCATAAGCTACCTTGAAATTCTATCCCAGAGTTCAGTATCTTATTACGAATTCCTGTAAATACCACCTTGCGCTATAAATACACCAATTAAAATAATTTGTTTCGTTTTATACCTTTTAACGTTGGGTGTCTCTTTTCAATTATGTAATACTGGTGAATAATCGACCTGATGGTTTCTAATTCACCTTGCGGTAGGTCACTCTTCGGATTTGGTCTATTACGATTTTTCTTCGGACTGGAAAACTTGACTTTTTCGCCTGAAGCAACTTGCTTGGCTTCTTTCTTAATCTCACGATAACTATTTTTGTCGCAGTCAGAACTATTTCTTTAAAACGAGTTACAGGAATTGTTACACCATCCTTAGCTTCTTTCTCCATAAATGAGATGACGTTTGCAATAATTTCGCTTGGGAATGCAGAACCTTTCCACGTACACCTACACTGGACTTTGGCGGCATTTTACTTTTTCACTTGAAATCTAACTACAACAAATATTTATGTGATATTCGTATCTTCTGCATCAGCAGTTATTAACTTACCTACGATTCGCAAATAAATATGCAGAAGCTCTGAAAAGAACTGTTTTGTAAACTGATTTCAACTTTCAACAACAAACGTAAACACACCTATAACCTCCAAACGCACACGCAACAAGACAGAATGGAAATATACCGACGCTACTGCATTAAGAAAAACATGCGCGTGCGACGCAATTTCGAACGCTCATACGTATTTCGGTTTCTGCGCATTGTGATGTTTCGAAACCTTTTCACCTTTAGTAGGTTGAGAAAGTCGATTGTCATTGTTATTGATATGTTCATCTTTGTTATGTTTTTATCAAGTGTGTCGAATATGAATTGTCACGTGAAATATCAAAACGTTTTTTTAAATTGTCATTAAAGAAGTCTGGATGTAATACACTATTTCTTAAAACCAAGAACACAGTTGATTTTCATCTTCGTCGGATGTTTAGAGTGGAAAAGAATGTATCTTTTTGAACTAATTGGTTTTTACTAACAATCTAATCTTAAGGTGTTGTTTGTTGTTCTAATAGCTTTTGTATTGAAAAAAGGTATGGAATTGTTTTCTTCTTTTCCATAATATTGTCATCAGTATATTATTTAATAAATGGTAAACGAAAACTTAATTTTGGGATACAGTTGTCTATAAAACGAAATCCATTACCGTTTTAGTTAAAATCAGAACACCAAAGATTTGTGAAAAAATTGTATAATAATTGGAATCAAAAATAAAAATAAGGATTTTATTATTAACTGCCTGCCCATACTTGAAGAAAACTGTATTATTTAATAAGTTGAAACAGTTTTTGGACGTATATCATGAAAATCTTTATTTAAAATCAGAGCAGCTTAGAATTCGAAGCCATAGCAACTATGATCATGCTTTACTTTTCCAACTCAGTGTGATAATAAACTTCATTATATCACACAAATGAATGATATAATGAGTTCTTATCCAAGCAGACGTAGATAATAGTATATTATATACCCAAGGACTAAAGTGCATCTTTTAAAGAGACTCGCTAACGCTCGGAAAATAAACACATGAGGGATTAAAAGGCACTTTAGTTCAGTGGTATATACGCTATTTCTTGCACGTCCTAAAGGACTTAATCGCAAAAATTCAAAATTTCGAAAATTTCGTTACATGTCATTCGGACAATTGAACTCTGCAAACGCTAAAAATCACATAGTTTCAGGATAATAAATCTTAGCATGTACCGCGATTACTTTTTTTTGTTGTTTACTTGTTGTTGTTGTTGTTGACACTAGACCACTCTAAAAAGTGTGTGTTTAGATTCAATATATTCAGTAGACCATAGAGTTAACCTTAACTTCAATACAATATTAGTGTAAATCTATTACACTAAAACAATTATATCTTTAATCATTTATGGTAACTTTTTTACACTAAAACAGTCAAATTTCTAATTTTACTCTTGACTTTACATGGGAAAAATATTGCCTATTTAAAGTGGATTGTTATAAAACTTTTGTATAATTTGTTTTCTATTTAGATTAAAATTTAGAGTAGCAATAGTGTAGTTTTCCAAGTTCAACGTCAATAATAAAATAAGTGATTTATTTATTTAATGCAATTCAAACAGACATAAAAAGTATTTATATACAATTAAACATAAAAACGTATTGAAAAAAATATATACCAGCCCAGTTGTGACACTTCTATCTTGATACAAAGGACACCCCGGACCTTTACTTCGACCTTGTTTTTCTTGGTCCGTGGTATATATGGTTGTTAATTGTTGCTAGAGTGAACTACTGCGGTGCTGGTGCTCTGTGCCAACTCTCATGAAATTTCGATTAAGAGCTTCCCTTGCAGCTGTAACCAATCACCAAGACATGCTAATTTAATTCAATTTTTTAAATTGTATCAATCCTTTTCAAGAATTTATTAATTTAATTACAGCTTTCCTTTTAAAAATTCTTAGCTTGGGAAAGTTAAAGTTCTCACAGAGTATGGGGCATTGACTATAGCACATCTAGCAAGTAAACACTTTATTTCCTGTAAAAGCGTCAAAATTCATATCTGCTTTATTAGTAATTGGACACTGTAAAATCTCATTTTGTAAATACAGATCATAATGCAAGTCTGCAAAATTGACCATGCTATGGGAATAAAGAAATGCCGATTTCCAAATTTATTGTGAAAGAAAGTTTTGATTTCAATTTCATTTTTTATATTCTTTTTTGGTAAACAATTTTAATAGTCCATTCATTATTCCAATATTCCAAGTTCATTCTAATTTTTGTTTGTGAACAATTTGTCGATTTACTATTAGAAAAAGATAAGGTAAGTGAACTCTTAATTTCTCTAACCTAGGTATTACTAGCGGCTGTACCATTGGACATCCCCATGTCTGCAGTTATTTATTTTATTTAACTAGCCTAGCACTCCATCCCGATGGCCTCCGGGGAAGCTACCAAACATCATAAGTTCCAGCCGAGGGTTACACAACACTTCGTGAACTCCGCCAAACTTTATTGTGATGTAATTATTCTTTTGTTCTGCGAATTAGATATAATTATTACTTTTACTTACCTAATTCCTTAATACCTCTGTTTATTGTTTGGTAATAAAACACTGAATATGAATTATTGAAAAAAGCACAACTCCGTTGGGTATCAATATTAAATAGTTTACTGTTGAACATGTCTTATAAGTTTCAAGTGTTCCAGTCTTACTCATCATAAGTAACACTAATTACTAAAATTATAAAATAATATATGTATGAGTAAAACGTTTTAAATGTAAAATTGTTTTAAGTTATCTTATATTAATTATTAAAACAAACTGCGAAGTTTCACATTCACAAGCAGTAAAAAGACGTGAACATATTTGCACTAACAGGTCTCTAGTTCTAACTGTTAAACTTGCAATTTGAAAAGTTACTAAAATTAGCGAAAATTTCAGAATTTTACAAATTTCAACTTAATGTAGGTAGGTAGCATTATTTATGTACAGATACCTGTTTTTGGTCTAGTCAATATAATTTTGATCTCTAAATTTTGCTTAGTTATTCATTACGTTTTAAATTGTACAGCTACATTAAATTTAAAGATTTGTAAAATTTTGGAATTCCCACCAATTTTAGTAACTTTTGAAATTGCAAAGTTTTAATAGTTCTAACTAGTCGAAGTCAAATACAGCAAACAGCTAATTGTTGCCATTTTTTGTTAGAGTTTAAAATCCACTGTTAAATGTATATTGGTACCAATTCGTTTTATTTACTCTAACTAGAGTAACATGAACACTAAAAAACATTTTTTAACAATTTAGATGACTTTTTAACGGCTTTTCTTCTCTTAAAAAAACTACAGTGGATTTTGTTATACTTTTATAATTTTCGAGATCTATTTTAAGCACTTAACGATGAGTGTCGTAGGGGAGAGTCTGGAACAGTGGCCACCTTTTTATAATAACATCAATCACAACCAAAATTAACCCTTTTTTATAGAATCTCTTACCATTAGATAACAAACACTGTTTTTACTTCTACATCATTACAGTCTAGAACTGAAAAAATAAAATTATAACAAAGATTTTGGAGTTGGAAGAATTTAAGATAAAAGTGGCCACTGTACCTACAGTGATGGTACAGTGGCCATTAGAATATGGTACTGTGGCCACTACTGTGTAGGAGATGGGAATAGTAAAAACAAGTACATAGACATTTACAGAATAATGATTAATTTTGTAAAAAATAATTTGTATTAAAAAAAGGCAACTTAAATTTAAAAACCAGCCAAAAGCTAACAAACATTATACATAAGTAAATTAATGGAAAAAAACAGATTTGCTGTTCTAGTAGTGCCGCCTATTTTTACAGGTTAAGATAAATAATGTACAAATCATCAGGAACATCTAGGAAATAATATCTGAAATAAATAAAATATTGTACTAAATAATAGTACAGTGACCTATATAACAAAGTAGTGGCCACTGTACCTACATTTAACATGGCCACTGTACCATCAACTACATGCTTTTTAAAAAGTAGGAAAAAACAAAAACTACACAACACAATCAAAATGTTATTATACCAATAAATATTTACATGTAGTAGGTATAAGCGGTCAACGCTAGTTCCTTTCGACGTTTATTTATTTAGCCACTAACAATTATTTCACTTGCCTGTTGTATTTTACTTCAAGTACACAATTTCAGGTTCAGTTTGTTTTAAAATAAAAATCTTGAGATTTAAATGGAAAAACTTTGTTAATATACTCAGTGTCCTATTGGTACATTCTGTGCTAGATGACAGCACCTAATCTTTATAAATAAGAAAATGGAGGGATGGCCACCTTCCCTGTTCCTGCATGGCCACTGTTCCAGACTCTCCCCTAACTATATTCTTTGCACTAACGATACTATTTAAAATAAAAATGTATTTATATTGACTTTTTTTAAATTTGATTCGGCGTTGAAACGTTAATTGTGGACATACCGCAAATTATACTAACCTTACTTATGTAATGTCAAATTCTATGCATTAACTGTCACCAAATTACAAAAGTATGTTCACAATGAATGCTATTTTAAACCTATTATACTCATTTATTTATTTCATACTGTATCGTATTATTTATGATTACCGTGGCGATTACAGTCCGGAAAATGCGATTTTACGGTCTAGTATGACTGTAAAATTTTTTATTTCCCCCTTCTATGTAAATGCCACTTTACAGGCCTTTATGTAACTAAGTAAATGAGTAATTACAGCAACAGTCCTGTAAAACTTTAGGGGCTCCAGAAAGTATATACACCTAAAGATGGCGTTACGGTCCGTGAAACGGAATTAATTTCTTTAAAACTAAAATTTGAAAATGTAAATGGGTAATTTTTGATTAACTATCTATTTTAGATCTGCAATTTTCAGAAAAACTTCAATTATAGCGTTTACTGTCTCCACCCTTATTTTGTGGAACTCCATAATCATGAAATATAATCAAATTAAAAGATTAATTCAAAGTTTCACAAGTTTTATTAGTTTATCTTAACCTGACAATATTGTTTCGACATTAAAATGTCATTATCAAAGGTAGATAAGATTGATAAACAAACACGCTGCTAAGGATAAGTACATACAGAAAATAGGTAACTAGATACAATACAGACAAAAACTAAATATCTAACACTTCTAATAAAGGAGAATTACTAAGCTCAGTTTGTTCATTCATTAAAGGTACTGTGCGTTTATGTTTGTATATTTCAAAAGCTTCTAAAATGTCTAATTTGTGTTTGTTGTTGCAAAAATGTAAGAATTTAATATTGTTTTGAGGTGTCATTGTGTGGTTCTGTTCCAAAATGTGTTTGGCATAATTCGATTTTTCTGGATGTTTAAGTCTATAAGAACGTACGTGTTCTTTGTATCTTATGTCGAAATTTCTAAGTGTTTGTTCAATATAAACCGAGTTACAAAAAGAACAATTCAAACGGTAAATGCCGGATTTCATGATATCTTGTGTTTTGAAAAAGTGTTGGTGTTAGTTTTATATGTTATTTTGTAACTGGTGGTTTTTCGTATTATAGTTGCAATTTGTTCTGATATCTTGCCAAAGTATGGTATTGATATGTAGTTTGTGTCTTGTATTTGAATGTCAATTGGAAATATTCTTTTGATAGCTAACCTATAATCTTTTTGTTGAATTAAAGTGTCAATCATGTTATGGTTATAATGGTTTGCATGTGCTAATTGTTTGATGATTGAAATTTCTTTATCAAAATGTGATCGTTTCATTGGAGTTAAGCAAAAGCTGTATAAAGAGTTTAGCTACCGAGGATCATTTAAATGGATAGATATATTACAGCGGGTAGTTGACAGCTATAACAACACCAGACATAGAACGATAGGCCGAGCTCCTGCTACTGTTACACCTACGACCCAACTAGCCGTTTATGACACTAATGTAAAAGCAGATGTCGCTGCAGGAAGTAAGCGTAAACTAGACTTGAATGACCTCGTACGTATTAGTAAGTTCAAAGGGTGTATTTTCTAAGAGATAGGGTTGCTGTTTGACGAGCTTTCTACGAGTTCGAGTTGCAGAAAACCAAACAGCCAGACGTTTACTTAGTTGAAAAAGTACTTAAACACCGCAGCAATGGTGACATTTACGTCAAATGGCTTGGTTTAAACGAAAAGTCCTGGATAAAGGCTGAAGATGTTCTCCCATGACAGTTCTTACCTATATGAAGTTTATATTACTAGATTAAATACAGTATGTTGAGGTTTAAGTTTAATATATAGTTAATATTCTATTAAGTAAATGTTAAGTGTTAGAATATATATCTATAAGTTGATCCAAGTTATTTTGTTAGAAAATTAATTTGTAACATCCTCATATAACATATCTAGTTTATATTAAGTAATAAAGTATTATACTATATATAACTATAATCACCTAGTTTAAGCTGATTTACAATAGAATATTAGTAATATTGTGTAACTTTACGAAAAATAATAAAAAACAGTAAAACATTTATCGATTTTTATTTTCACGTATAAAATAACAAAGCCGTCCGAACCAATCCCAGAATAGTAGACGTAACGGTTACCTTTATCCAATGTTATTTCGTTTACTAGCATTAGGATGAAGGGAGAGAGCAAGAAGGAGAGAGTGAGAAGGAGAGAGTGAGAAGGAGAGAGCGAGAAGGAGAGAGTGAGAGAGCGAAAGAGGAGGCTCTTTAATGCGACCTCTAATAGCATCAGTACATAGGTAATACAGATTTCTTCATGACTCCATCTAGTAGTAGTACATAGGTCGGCGATAATACAGATTTCTTCATGAGGCCCTCTGTTGACAGTATGACAGATTCAGTACAGTTTCAAGTTTAGTACCACATGTTGTGATATAAAATGGCTGCAGACTCTAATTGAAGGGTCTCTAATACAGTGCTCTTTCTACGCTACCTCTACCTACCGGTAATACAGATTTCTTCATGACGCCCTCTAGTAGTACACAGTCTGCCGGTAATACAGATACCTTCATGACGCCCTCTATTAACAACTAGCAGAACGTTCGTAATCGGTTAGAGCGTGAAGGAAATAATTAAACACTAGCGCCCTCTGCTTTTTCCTAACAACACTAACACCATTTAGCCGAGCGCCGAACCAAATGCCGATAATATACAAGGCCGGTAATACAGATTCCGTACTTCGACACTTAACGAGACAAAAATCTCTAGATTAGAGAGAGATCAATATAAAAAATCCCTAGATTAGAGAGAGATCGACATAAAAAGTCCCCATATTCGAGAGAGATCGATACTGGCGCCATCTGTTTTCCCCTAGCAACAACGCTACAATTTAGCCAAGTGACGAACCAAATGCCGATTCCGTACTTAACCACCTAGAGAGAGACAGACAAAAAAGTCACCAGATTAGAGAGAGACAGAAAATCTAGGGTCCCTAGAACTGTCTGGCTCAGGTGCCGCAATACCTACTGTAGATGACAATCTTAGATAAATAATTTTCGTAAAATATTACAGTGTTTTCTTATTTAATTAGTTTAATTTGCTTGTGACAATAAATTGGATAGTTAGCAAAGAATCACCCAAATAGAAACATAATTTGATCGCATCGCAGTTCTCTGCTCACAGCGTTGCCAGATATGCGTGAACTTTCAAAATATTTTAACTTTAACTGAAATTTTTAATTTTTAAATGTCAAGGAATAATTTAAGGTAGTTGAAATCAAAAAGGTGAATATAAAACTGCTAAATATCATCAAACTTCAGTTGTTCTTGCTGGTTTGAAAAAGAAAAGTATTATTATATTAAAATATTGAAAATATATATTCGTTTTAAGAAATTAATCAGGACTAATTAAGAGTGAAATAGTTTATTCAAAAATTAACCGTCACATGCTCTTAAGTAAAGAAAAACAACATTTACTTCGGGAATTTATTAAATAATAGTTAAAAGATTAGGAAAGTTAAATTACTTTTAAATGTCCCGCGAATATTACCACCCAACGCTTCCTGGTGCAGAAAGCGTTCAACTAAAAATGAATGATTTTCGTGATGCCATATTTAAATTTCCGCGCCGTGTACATCTATTTTATTTCAATCGATACTAAACAAGTAAGCAAAAACATTTATCCATTGTCATAGATTTTGCTATTAAACAGTGTTATAATGACTGTATTATGTTTAGTTTGGTTATTTTTTATAAAACGTTTATTCTACAAAATTGGCGATGTTCGACTACAATTATAAAATTTATTTTAGATATCTACTCCATACAAACTATGATCCACACTACCTTAACAGTTTAGGAATCGACATCAAACGATATCTTGCTAAAGAAACGATTATTAAAAGAAAAATGAATGAAAAACGTGAGCTATATTTCGACGCTAATATTTTGGGCCAATAACGAACCCTTAAATATTTATTTTCACTATAAATCACTATAAATTCTGAATAAATTTTTTAAAATATTTTATCTTTAATTTAGATAGTTTTACTTCTGTTTGCTATTTAAAAACTGATTATTATTCAAAGTTACTTGTATTAAAGCAAAATTGCAAATAAGTCAATATCTAGGAAAATAGACTTGGTCATAATAAAGTAGAATTAGTCAATATGGTGAAGTAGCATATATTATCTATTTTACTATCTAGATCTTCTTAATCCAAACAATAAGATTTTATTAAATATTTGTTTAACTCACCCAGCAAGTCGACCCAACCGAAAAGTACCTCACGTTTGTATCTAACCATAGGCCAAGAGACGAATTCCGCTTCCAGCGCTCTATTAATCTCATCCGTGCTTCTGTTAATCATTAATACAACATTTACGATTGCCGACAATTTCATTACAACAAAAAACCAAAACGTCAATCTTACCCATGTTCATTTAACTTTTCGACCTCGTAAACCGTATTAGAGCAACCCAACTGACAGTTACATCTGTCCGCAGACTTTATAGCCTCCAAATGATCAGCGATGCAAGCGAGCTCGTGTATCCTGCAATGTCTGAAATTTTCTATTTCTGGATAGAAAAAAGGCACGCATCCGCAATATCTTTTGGCGGTTTCCATTCTGCACTGTCTCGTACAAGCTGTGTACGTATACATGTGGTCAATTTTTAATCGAACTTCGTTATCAAAAATGCATTTTCTCTGTTTGACTGATAACTGACGGGTATCGCTAGTTGTATAAGTTTGCTTTACAGAAAAGGAAATTCGGTCCACTTTGAAATCCCAAATATGCTGCGGTTGCATGTCTATCCCTGGAACTTCGTCAGCGTTGTGTATGTATATCTAAAAAAAACAAAAGAAGGATTAGTATATATGCAAACCTTAATTAGCTACATGGTGTCTAGAGATTTGTATAATTACTATCATGAACGTTAGGATCAAATTAGTCTTGCTTGCTGCTGTAACTAATTGTTCAGAGAAGAGATTCTGAAGTAATTATGATAATAAAGCCGAGTATATAAGACAAATTCATACACCACAGAAATTATAGCAACCTTTTTCGAGCATAGTTGGAAGACACTTCAGAATAGATAAACAGGCGAATTTCATTTTTTAGCTCTTTGATCTAAATCTGTATAAACTCAGAGCCTATGAGATTTAGTTTCTCAGCTTTGTAACATAATTTTCTTTTAGTAATACAACACTGTTACAAATGCTCCTTTTGTCATAATTTTCCAAGTTAAGATAAATGAAAACTAGAGATGTGGAATGATGTTAGGGGCATCATAAAATTTTGGGAAGAGTAATTTAAACTAACAACATTTATTATTACGTAAGTTTATTATAACCGAAATGTTCTTTTGTGCGTTGTAACATTTTACATGAGATTTATCTTTTGCTCATGTTTTTGTTTTCAGTAAAAAAATTGTTAAAAATGCGTTTTGTACCTTATTGTTATTCCTTACTAGGATTTTTTAAAACAAGCCTACAGCTTGGTTATTTTCCTAAACGAGTTTACGTGTTTTATTATTTTCAGAAAATTATCAATGTCACAAATGATTTTTAAATTGTTTAACTTCACATATTTTACACAATCATTGATTTTCTTTGTAAAGCTAATATGAAAATAATGGTTAACGGTTCTGAAAGAAAGGCGTTATTGATTTTTAGCTGCGAATAAAGCAAACCATGCAAACTATTACTACATCTTTAAATTTAATTCTCTATGTAGATGCCTAAACTAGTCAAGGCAAACTTAAAGATACTGACTTAAAAGCAAGGGTAGCTTTATAAACACCTGACCAATTAACCCTAGTAATGTTATTTTCTCCCTTTCTTTGTTGTTATGATGGAAGTATTTTTTCGTTGTTAATAGTTAAGCGGTTTTAACGAAAGTAATACAAAATAATATTTGAAAAATTTAAAATGCTATTATTGCTATGTAATCTTTCGCATGTCAATAATCTCAGCTCAAACTGCAACATAAATAAAAATATAAATATGAACGAAATTGTATATGGAATTATAATAATAAGTATAAGACTCTGAATTCATCTAATATTGAAAATCAAAGAACTAAGCTTGAAATCAGTATTTCGATTATTAAGTTAATTATTGTAAATAATAAATAAACAAGTGTACAGTCAATCAAAATTATCAAAAGGTACCTGTAGCAAGTCAACTAATTACAAAAACAAATTGCATAATAATCAATTTACCTAGTTGTGTTATTCCATACAGGTTCAGGCAAAATATTTATTTAATCTTAAAAATAATAACTATTTGGTTAAACATAAAACGTTTAGGGATGTTTATTTCAGATTATTTAAAGTTGGTAACTTGATTTTATGTTTAGGGATATTTATTACAAATTTTATAAAGTTGTTAATTTGATTTTTGTTAAGGACGATATTCATCCCGAGTATGTATCCATTTGGACTCATTTAACGTACATGTGTTATGTTAGGAATAACAGGTACAAATAACAGGCTACTTAACGAGAATTAATAAATTCTTTAGAATGTATCCACAATTAAAGCGCCACGTTACAATCACTGTTAAAATCACATCTGTTATAGGGAAATAAATTTTGTCGCCGATATGACAAAGACGTATTTATTGAATTTTTTGAAATTAAAAAAGAACAGATGTTTTATATGTTATTTTTATCTATCCAACATGTTATAAATAATTTGTAAATTTTACTTTTTAGTAAGTACGTAGTTTAGAATTAGTGCGTATAGACATTAGGGTGGTTCTTATTTGGGTCATGTTGGAATGTCGGTTTTGCCGAGTGCCCATTTGATTCCAAAAAAAAAACTGAAAATTTTAAGACTAATACGAACTTCCTATCTCTATTCTAATCATTCGCTGTAACGAGGAAAAGTTTCCCCATTTAAAATACATGGATTTTTTTTCAATTCTTATGCATATAGTATTTGACCACTGCCACAAATTTTTGAAAATTGATTTTATAGAATTAACGGGTATCGATGCTACTTTTAGGTGAAAAAAGATTATATGGGACATTCTACATCACTTCAACACTGAACGGTGCATTATTTTGAATATATTTGTAAATCGTTGGAAAAAATCGAAAGATCCATATAATTTTTTTTTGTACCTAAAAGTAGCATCGAACACTGTTAATTCCAAAAAAATCAATTTTCAAATTTTTTCTCAACAATTTGTTCCGTTGGTTAAATACACATAAGAAGTGAAAAAAAGTGCATTTTAAATGGGAAACTTCTCCTCGTTTAAGCGAATGATTAGAATAGAGATAGGAAGTTCGTATTGTTCTTAAGATTTTCAGTTTTTTTTAGAATCAAATGGGCACCCGGCAAAACCGAAATTGCAACATGACCCAAAGAAGAACCACCCTAATAAACATATTAGTACCTGTTTTGCCCCGCGTGTTTTGCACCACGTATTATTATTACAATAAAATGGCAAAACGATTGGCAAAAACTACAAAAAATTAGTACGAATATATACAGTGTGTCCCCGGATGGAGTTGACAAGAGGAAAAACATTTATATTATTGATTCACGACAAAAAGTCATTCTTTTCGACAAAAAGTTCTGCTTGTTGAATAAATAAGTTTACCATCAGAAAATCTAAGATTAAATGTACAGAATGTCCATAAATTAAGATAGCATGAAAATCCTTCAAGAGAGAAGTACCATTTATTGCATTTTAGAGTTTACTGTTAATAGAAAAAATTCCATAAAAACATAAAATTAGTTAAAATACAAAATTTCAAGTTAAATTTAGAAATACTACAAGCATGAATACAGGACGCGATGAATGAAATTAATTTAAATGGACCACAAACCATAAGTAAAGTCTATGGTGAATTTATTAAAAGGATGGAGATATGTGTAGAAGTTGGAGGTGGCCTTGAATAATTTTTGTAGATTTTCTTAATTGATTGAATTTTGTATTGAAACTAAAAAATGCAATAACTGGTACTTCTCTTTTCATGTTATCTTAATTTATGGACATTCTGTATATTTAATCTTAGATTTTCTGATGGTAAACTGACTTATTCCACAAGCAGAACTTTTTATAAAGAATGACTTTTTGTCGTAAAATCAATAATATTTTTTTTTTCCTCTTAGCAACTCCATGCGGGGACACATTGTATGTATTAAACTTTATTGAAAAAAATAAAGTATTATTAATTGGCAAAACTAACATGTCAGATAAAACAAAATAATAATTTATGGCAACGATTCGCGCCAGAAACAAGAAAATACTAAAGACTTAGCTAGAGCAAATAAAATAATTTAGATAAACTAATGCAGATTAACACTTGTATGTTATTACTAACGGCATCAAAATCAACGATGTTTAGATTTATCGTTAAATTCAATATAACGTGGATAAAATAACATATGCGTTAAACTAATAACAGCTTCCGAAGGATACGTACTATAAATGTAACAGCTATGCCGTTATAACGTGCTGTTATGCTATAACGTATACGTTAAATGCAGTTCTAATGGATACATACTCGGACTGATTGTTTTGTTTTTAAAAGAGGATGATAGAAATGTAAACAAGAAGTAGGTAGCCATTTTTGATCTTTGCTTGTATAGTAATTTCCTTCATGTAAGTCCATTTTATTTGTTTTATTTGTGTTGATTCTAGTTGTGTGATGTGAATTTTATATTATTTAATTAATCTGAAACTTAAATTTCTCGTTTGAATCTATAGATAAGTCAAAATATAACTGGCAACTAAATTCTAAAAGATTCGTTTGATAATAAATAATAACTTGTAAATTTGTTCTTTTAATGTAGAAATTTTATTAGAAAATTATGTTTTATTAACGTTTGTAGTATCATTACAGCTAATTGTTGATAACTGGAAATGTTATTCGTTCATTTAAATATGACTACAGTGTTTCACTGTCAGTATTTTGATTTAGTTGATTTCTAACCTAACTAAATGTTTTACCTTGTGACTAAAAGAATGAAGGGATAATCTTTTAGTCCGGAACAAGAGGTTAGACTTATTATTATTTAAGATCGTATTAATCTTTACCGTGGTAATTAAACCCATGATAGGCCGTGTAAGATAAAAGCTGATTTAGTGTTCAAAAGTCTCGACGGTGGCTGAAGTCCATTTGATAGCCAGTGTCGTAGAGCCCTCAAATTTGTATTTTGTGTACACTTGCATGTCGATGTTATTTTATATGTAAACCAATTATATTTCAGTGGTTAGAACACACTCTCGCTTATCCAGACATGAGTTGCTCCTGTCGCTGACAGAAAACCAATGTCTTGCTAAAGACATTTTCTGATATTTCTTATTATATATGTATCGTCACAAAGTAATTGTTGCTATGACAATTATGATATAATTTTTGTTCAGTAGTTATTGTGTATTATTTTGAATTTGGCACGTTTACGTTTTCTAGTTTGTATTTAACTTTACATGATTCACTTAATTTTACTTATTTTTGATGTTTTATGTCAATGAGAGATTTGCGTTTGACTATTTATAAATACCTTAGCCGCGTTCGGTATATCACATCTGTTTTTAAACAGATTTAAAACAGTATTAAAAGTTCTTATACCTTGTTTTTTTGCTATCAGACTCAGTCTACACAGCTAAATTATAGTAAAATTAGCTGAACAAGGTTCAGACAATCAAGAAACCACGAATAAAACGCTGTCAACCAATGATGCCGCATGCAGGATGGTCGTATAAGATACTGATTAATTACTTCAACTTAATTACACTACTGCATCAACCAATCACATGCCAGATGGGGAGGAACGTATGACATTATTAATTACTTCAACTTAATTACCTGCGGCGACAACCAATCAAATCACATGGAGGAGGGGCGTAAGCATAATTAATTAGCTTAACTTAATTGCATCCGATAAAACAACCGGAAGTTCTATAGCTTTTCGAATCCCATGTAAATCTCCATAATAAATTTTGTCTATTTCGCGTATACAAAGGTTACTTTGTGACACTGTTTTTGCGAAAAATAGTTACACAAAGTGCTACTTTGTGCAACTGGAAGTAGTTGATTCTGCCTGGAAATTTTGATTTCGTGCATTTCTGCAACGTAATTGCACTCCACTTCGTGTCGTGCAATTATGACGTTGCAGAAATGTCACTCAAAAAATTTCTGGCAATAATCAATGCACTTGGTATATTATAAGTGAGAATAATGAAACATACTTATTTTTATTATAAATAATTATTTTGATAAGACAATCATGTACTCAATCAAGGTTTTACTGTTTCTATTACAAAAAACATTTTTTATCGTATATCAGAAGAAACAACTAAGCTGTCACCTTTTTTTAAGCTTGAATTTTTTCCTGGCTACGTGATTTTTTCAAAATGACAGTGGATGTCATTGTATGCGTTATCAGTTATTACCAACATTACCACATCAAAAATACCCGCGTGAACATTTTCCCATTTCTTTAAAGTAAATTGTAAATTAAGGCGAAATAGACAAAGTAGTATGTAAAACACGTGTTACAATTCCTTTTTGTAATATTCGTATATTGCTTAACTCGCCGCCTCGCGGCTCGTTAAGCAAACTTATACTCGTATTGCAAACATCGTCATTGTAACACTAGTTGTACAATATACTATTTTATTACGCTTGCATCATAATACCTGTTTAAAAAACTAAAAAGCGTGTGAAATCTCAACATTAAAACACTGGAGTGCTTTAAAGTTGCTATAGAAACAATGACGTCATCATTTTTAAAGAAAGTTGTATTTGTAATTTACACATGTACTTAGTAAGATATAACAGTATAATTTTTATTTTAAATAAATGTTAAATGTACAATTATTATTATTATTTGATATGTGGATTCCAGCAGTTTTCAGCTCGTTTTACTTGCTTCGGTTATCACAGGATCACCAGTATTAACTGCCAACGATGACGTAGTAATCGTCAAACTGATAAATGAAGCAACTGTAACTAATCTCTGTCAAAACTATCGTATATCACTATATCAGTACCTTTAAAAACAAGAAAATGTCATCAGGAGCTTGAACGAAAAGTCTACAAAGTTCTTCCTCCGTGAAAACGAAAGACTTTTTAGCTTCATAACCTTTATTTACCGCCTTCATAAACGCATGCAGCTTGTGAAAAGATGCCAGATCCACTTCGTTTCTGTCTCAACATTGCTTGTAATTTTGAATGTATACACCATAAAGTTGACGATTTATACTCACTAGACTGTCATAAAACATAAAATATAAAAAACAAATAATTATAATTGTAATCAATGTTACCATTTCCATCATGTAGGCAAGCATGAATGATTCATTTACACTTTTCGAATTTTTACTTTCCATCCACCTAAGCAGTTTTTCATATTCTTTGCAATAAGCATCTCTTGATTTCTCCGGAATCAATCTTAATTCCGCTTTTTCGGTCATTTTTGAATTTCCCGTGGAATCTTGACAGTTCGCATGTATAAATGTCAATAGTCCTGATTAATTGATACTTTGACTTCCTACATATTGTCAACGAGATTCAAACATATAATGTTCTGATTTCAAACTTACCATATAACATTTTGCAACTCCATTCGAATCTAATCACGTTTATTGATAACAATAAACTTTCATTCGAACCATACACCACGTTCATCAACGAACTATTAAAATATTACTTGGGTACTTCTATGGAGAAACCTACTCCATTCAACCCAAATCCAAAATCAAATACTATTGCTTCTCCCAAAGAGATTACAGGTTTTTGGTTACAGCAAAATGATTCACCTGAATTTTTTGGTCTAGTTAACCTATTTAAAAACGAAATCATTTATCTTTGTAATTACATAAACACAAACTGTAATCAAATATCGCACGATCCGTCACAAATTCAGGATTCTAACCCCCAATTGAGTGACGATACTCAAAACGTCATTTATCAATGCAATGACTTTTGATGTGTGTCAGCATCCACTGATACTTTCTGTGTTGATAAACCTGACCATTCAATTACTGAAAAGCACGTTTAGCAGGTTAATACTTCCATTACAGAAACTATCACAAATGATTTAATTCCAAAAGTGCATTTATTCCACGACCAAACAGAAGCACAATCTCCTACAAACATTAAAAAAACATCAAAGTCAGTTAGGATACCGCTAAAATTGAATCCTAACCAATGTGTTT
Source organism: Agrypnus murinus (assembly GCA_929113105.1). Taxonomy (NCBI): domain Eukaryota; kingdom Metazoa; phylum Arthropoda; class Insecta; order Coleoptera; family Elateridae; genus Agrypnus; species Agrypnus murinus. The sequence continues at coordinate 35,115,352 of OV816030.1, forward strand.
TAAATCAGAAATTGCAAGAGCTTCCGAAGGCCGACGGTTTGGGGATATCAACCGCCGTATCTTCTACGAAGACTTCCTTGGATCCAGAAAATAATTCCTGGAATCTACAAGCTATAACACCTCCAGTTCCTGATGGAAATCACATCAATAACGTTCCTCGAGAACCAAAAGCTACGACACCCGTAGTAACAGCTCCTGAAAAATGTCTTCAGCAATTCTCGGACACAACGATGCCGACATCTCTCGTTTCGCCATTGGAACGATGCCATAAGAAGAGATTGTTCTTGGATATAACAGGATTAATATCTTTTTTTCTTTATTTAAATTTTATCTTTAGTTTGTTTTCTCGGATAACCATCAACGAACTTCGCAACAACCTTAACCTTAACCAACAAAATTTTGTTATGTCAAAACGCGAAATTTTATGCAAAGGTCACGCGATTAAACAGTCTTATTACCTCGTAATTAAAACAATGCGAACATTCGACTTTTTGCTAACCGAGAAAATTACAACAGTGCAATTGCTATTGACCGTACTCAAATTATCTTATCATAATAGCAAATTCCATTTCGCTAATAAACTTTGGCATTATGTGCAGTGTACCAATTTTCAAGTTATACACAATAAACACAAGTGCAAAAATAACAGCAGTGACTTATATTTTGCCACGTGAGCCTAGTCAACTCGACAGTACATGATATCATACATTGATAACATTCAACTAATCAATCCTGAATAGCATTTAGACCTCCCAAATATATGTGCTAGCGGATTAAGCTTAAGTGTTCATTCTCCTCAAATAACAGGATACAAGAAGATTCAATCATACTCTCCATCAGGCAATTTCTCCTAGTACTTCCTACAATCTTAGAAAAATGCTATGAATGCAGCCTCTGTTTTATGAGATACAACCCCACTTCTTCCATTCCTACGGACAAAATGAATACAACTACGTTTATCAATGTTAACCACAAACTTACTACTTAGGCTAACGTCTTTAGATTCAATTAGCATAATTATTTTTAATTTTAAAAGTTACAACAAATAAATCGTAACGCAAGCATCACTTGTTCACGAAACACTTATTATGTTGTTCCTTGATTTTGTTCACGTTCCTAAATTTTATTTCTTTCTTTCTAGTAAGAATTACAGAACGTCCTAACAAGTGATTCCTGTACATCAAGTGTATTTTAATTAGGTTAAGTTTGCGATTTAACCTTGCAATAAGCAACTCATGTTTTTGCCTTAAGCAATAGATGCCTACAATTAGCTACCAGCGGCAAAGGCTTTTCAATTCTTTGATTATTAGCAATTAATTCTTAACATAAGTTTTATTGCCTTAGCATTAAGAAACCATTGAAAAGATGCAAACGACCTTAATTTTGTTGTAGCTAGTATACATTAAACATGCCAATACATACAAGTGCGACATTAATGTATGCTATTTTTTTTATTGAGGAATGCATTAAATGCCCTTTTGACTCACGGCTCATTTCTTTTGGTACATGTTCAGCCTTTTTCTATCCGGGGTGTAATGTAATGATATTCATCATAAAATCAGTCATTACATCCATATTACCTCAAGAAGGCATTACATGCTAAGTGATTGTCATGACAACAGTAAACAACAAGAAATATAAATAAATATCTCATAGAAGTAAACATGTCTTTTATTGTCTTCTACAGGAGATAACATATAAATAGTGTACAAGACCACACACAATAAACCTGTATTACTACCTTAATTTTCTAAACACTACAGTACCAGTGTAAAACGTTTTAGTTTGGGCCAATAAAGTTATCGCATTTCAAACTTTGCACAACGGATTGGACCTGGTAGCAAAATACTGATTGCCAATTGTTAGCTGCTAGTCATTAGTAGTTAGTCACTGGTCACTACTCATTAGTCGTTAGTCACTACCAAGGTCCATTCATGTGTATGTATACCTAGTACACATACATAGGTCATATCATCAAAGTTTAGATGGCCATATTTGAGCCCAAGTTCGATCTGTCAGTTTCTGACATAAGTAAACCGTCGAAGTCTTTTCCCCAAAAAATGACTGGTTGTAGTGCACCAAACTGTTCTAGCAATTCTCGGAATGGTGCACGTTTGTTTCTTTTTCCAAAAGATAGGAAAATATAACAAATTTGTTAGATATGCGTCGAAGTCACAATTGGGAATTACTGAATACTCAAGATTATGTAAAGTAAGCAAGTTTTAGCGAGTCTTAATAAAATTACATATAGAAATAATATAAATTATTTAAGCATAGAGGAAGGATAGTTTTTAGATTACACACTCTTTTATTACCGTTTTACATTTTCCCTAGTTCCATTTTGAAGAAACGCAATTTGAAACAAAAAGAAAAGATGCTGAATGGCAAATATTGAAATAAAACCCAATTCCTACCTTATTTAACGTTTCTAATATAGTTACAGTTAATAAGAAACGTAAAAGATTAAATGAAGAGATGTAATTGCAATTAATAACAAAAATTAAAACTTTAAAAGGCAATAAAGGAAACATACCATCTAATTGCCAAACACAATCATCAAATAATAGTAGATATGTTAAAGAAAAGCCTAAAATAATTGAAGAGTGTGGAAGGATTGAAAGAGAGACCATCTATATACTTTAAAAGATAATACTACAGCACATTCTCATGCAGATACTAAAAGGAACAGAGACACTATTCACTTCAGGTTTTAAAAATATCGATGTGGCCGCTGGAAATTTTGAAAAGGCAGTGCAAATACGATTTGCAGGATAATTTTCAATTACCTACTTAATATATTTTTAGCTGGTTGGAAAGGTTACAAAAGCTTAAAAAATAGTTGTAGCATCCACTTGCATCATATTCCATTCTGTACAGACATTTACAGAAGTTAGATTTCCGTCCACGGCTTTTATATGGCTTTCTGCCATATTTGGATAACAAAAAAACGAAACTCAAATACTGTTTAAGGGGGATGCCATTAATAAATTAGTTGTATCACAGTTAAAATATTTGCTTGAGTTGTTATTGTTGTTTTGTTCATATAACTAATAAATCTTCCCCATTTTAGACCATCATTTTTTAATGTGTTAATGTTTTCGTGGTTTTATTCAGTAGTAGTAGTTAATATTACTCAATAACAGAAGATAATTCGAATGCCTAAAAATATTATTCGTTAATAAGTTAATACTTAGTATTATTGATTTGTTTTAATTAAAATATTCGCAACCTTTTCTCTATGTTATGTAAATATTTGATTTGACAAATTCATGACAAATTAAAATTGCCGCCAAAAAGCCGCCATTTTTGAGCCCATTTCAAAAGCCAATAGTGGAAATGGGTGAGATAACCTTTACTTTAGATATAATTATGCATGCATCAACGGATCTTGGTCACTACTAGTTAGTCGCGATGTGCTAGTTGTTGGACATTCGTGGATAGTTCTTCAGTCTGTCTATAGTTGTCAGACATTAGGCGGCCATCGGCCGCAATCTAAATAAATTCTCAGTTTTCTGTTTTTATAGTGTTTCTAGTAACGCTCTGCTTGTTTGTATAGTCCGGTCAAAATAGACAATTCAATTTACAATAATTCGCATAGAGCTGAAAATTACAAATAAAATTTTAAAAATCCCCACCGACCCTACATCTGCAAAAAAATTTATTCAAGGTCAAATGTCAAAAGTATCGGTTTTTTGCATTTTTCTCGTAAACGGTAAGTGTTATTATAAAAATAGGTCAGACAAAAGTTGTAGATCATGCAATTATCTACAAAAATTGTTATTATACTTTTTGTTCTACGAATCACCATTCCTGAGATATCACCATTTGAAGTATCGAAAATAATAATATGCACGTCTACGCCGCCTTGAAATACTTTTATTAGTGTTGAACGTTTCTTTGCAGTAAATACACATATAGATATTTAAGTTTTGTAAAGAATACACAGAACAATAAAAGAGTACAACTATCTTGTCTTCCTCCAACATCTGCTGCTGCTTATCAACACTTATATGGACACAACTGGACCCAGAGGACTGGGGTTGGAAATTAATAGATAATAGTTGGAGCCAATTCAAACTTTACTCCCACCTGTTTCGGAAAAACTTTTTAACACCATTTTTAGCAATTGCAAAAAAGATTGTAGTGCAAATTGTGGCTGTAAAAAAGTCGGATTATTTTGTTCACCATTATGTACCAATTGTCAAGGCCAGTCTTGCTTCAATGTTGAATCAAATGTAACAGATGAGGATTTTTATGATATCAATGACGAGGCAACTGATGCATCTTTCTTAAAACAATTAACAGATATCCAGCAAGAAGAAGAAGAAGAAGAAGAAAACGAAGAAGACTTTACTGTTGAAGTAACATTTGAAGATTATCAGTCAGACTAAAATTTTCCCGAAATCAACAATAATTCGTGCCACTTGAATCATTTCCAATCGTACCATTTTTTAGTAACATAATAGAATATTTTTGAATATTATTTAATAAAACTGAATCACAATAGATCGTGGAGTATGCCTACCTGGGAAACCACGTTAAAAAAAATGCGCCAAATACACTATCTCACAGGTGGTGCGAAAATGTGTGCATATTATGTAGAATACTTCTTCAAGTTTTAGAATCGCGATATCTCAGGAATGGTGATTTGTAGGACAAAAAGAATACGAACAATTTTTGTAGATATTTGCATGATCTACAACTTTTGTCTGACTTATTTTTATAATAACACTTACCGTTTACAAACAAATGCAAAAAACCGATATTTTTGACTTTTGACCTTGAATAAATTATTTAGCAGACGTAGGGTCGGTGGGGATTTTTAAAATTTTATTTGTAATAGTGTACCTAAGACCTGTACCAATTTTCAGCTCTATGCGAATTAATGTAAACCTACCACTATTTTTTCGTCTATTTTGACCGGACTATGTAGTCATCATCTTGAGTTACAGGTCTTCCGTAGAGTCTTTTCCACTTAATACTTATCAGCTTTTAATATACATCCATACTTTTAAAGCATCAGTCGTAAGTCAGCAGATGGAAGTCATCAGCTCAGGTCTCAATAGTTAGTCGACAGTTCATAGTATCACCAGATATTTCTCAGTTATCAATTCTGGTCATCCGTCACAGTTGCCGGTCCTTAGATCTTACTCGTCTGTAGTGTTCTCTTATCTTATTTAATTATATCAGTCATCATACTTTGGTGCATAACACACATTCCTGGCTAGTCTTCAGTTCTCATTTGGTACTTATTAGCGTGCAAGTGATCAAGTCTACTCGTCAGCATGCGATTAGTCGGTTCAGCTAGTTATAATTAATAGATATTGAGCATTAGTTATCCACATCGATCACTAGATAGTTTTAATAGTAAATTATCAGCTGCGAACAGTTATCAATTTGAGTTCGTAATCATCAGTTATAAGCCGGTTCGTTAGTTATAGTCAGTAGCCGTACGTAAAAAAAATCTTCAATCGTTAATTGCGCATTTTTAATTGCTATTGGCTAGTTTAGTTATTAGTTGTTAAAATCTTAGTACACATTCTATAATACATATTTATGGTCAGTTATCAACCCTCTTGCCTGCTTTGTCTCTAAGCATAAGTCAAACGCAAGTCGAAAGAAATTACTTATTAAGGTCAACAGTCCTCAGTTAATAGTTATTTAGAGGTTATCGGTAATAGTAGTCACTTATCTGTCGCTACTTATTGATTGTTATTTATCAGCTAGTAGCGCTAATATTTAGATATTGGCGCTTCCAATCCCGCTTATCGTATGCTTATTAATAATTAAGTTGTCAGTAAACAGTTGATCAGGGTCAGTTATAAATTCTTTTAGTTATTACCCATTCTTCTTACTCAATTGATCATAACCGATCGTCAGCAGTGCTATTAGCTGTCATTTTCCAATAGTCAGTGACTAGTTATTATTTGTTAGTCGCTAATCACTAATTGTGGGAGTCATTGGTTCTATTACGTGTTCTTTAATATGCATATGTTATCATTTGTCAGCTTCCAATGGACAATAATTACCAATCAATTAGTTTTACACCATCAGTCATATTGTCGGCTCTTAGAAGTCAATCAGTCAAAGACACTTACTTGTTAATAAGCAACCGTAAGTCGAATGTCTCGTCATAAACTCCAAAATCAAAGCCAATCAAGACCATAAAGTCAGTTGTCAGTCAGCGCAGTACTTGACAGTTATTACTTGTTAGTTCATCGTCAAAACTGTAAGTTCCGTCTGATCATCAGTTACCAGGTCTTAATAGTCAGCCATTGATCGACATTTAGCAGTCAGATTTCAAATGCTTATTTGTCAATCATATAATTAGTTTCTAGCCAACTGTTAACGATCTTCAGAGGTCGGGCGTCACATCGGCTATAGTCAGTTTCCTTGTTTAAAAATATCGTATTCGACGTTCAGTGTCAGTCACGTATGCGTTTCGTGATTTCGTATAATGTAAAAGCAATATTCATGTTACCAATTGCTTTATTCTGAAAATGCCCTGCCATCTCGAAAAAGACGCAAATCTGACCAAAATGTTGACCGGATGTGTGTGTATATATGTCACTAATAGGCTACGGTGACGACTGATACTAAACTGACCCGGAACTGACTATCTAAGTAGATCTTAACAGTTACTAATTATTAGTGATTTGACAATAACTAATTTCCTTGTCTGTTCTCAGTTTTCAATCGCACTTCAAACATAAGTCATTAGTAAATAGTTTAGAGATGGAACTTGGATACCCCAGATCTGGCCCGAATCGAATTCGTCTCGGAATGAGTACAGTTTGGGACGGATATCCGTATATATTCAAATATCCAATTACCCGAAAGTTATCAATTATCTGAAATTATCGGATTATCCGATTATCTGAAAACTATCCGATTACCCGAGAGTTATCTGATTATCCAAAAGGTATTACTAGAAAAAATGTAAAATAATGCGATTAAAGCTAAAATCGTATGGATAATGTGTAATCAAAAATTTCCTAAAACTAAACCACCTACTCTACAGGGTGTAACTAATATAACTATAAACCTCGTACTAGGGGGTAGCTATAATGGTTTATAACATATTATCCGTATCAACATTGGTCGCTTCTTGCTAGTGTTCGAGAAAATCAAATTTTAAGTACTCACATTGCGTTAAAATACTAAACAAGCAAAACTTTATAATACGATTTTTTCTAAAACTAGCCGAAAGTGACCCCACACGTGGATAAGAAAAATATATTCTAAATCATTGCAGCTACTCCCCATTACAAGGTTTCTATTTATATTAGTTACACCCTGTATAAAACTCTTCGATCAAACATGTTTGGTAAACATGTGGTATGTTCTATGTAGTCAAAAACCTTATTTCCAGAGTTCTGTAACTTATTTCCTCACCTTCCTTATTGATTTCCAACTGGATAAAATTCTAATATCAGATCAAAATCCGGATGTCGATTAAAATTCCGTTATGGGATAGAAGTCGGATGTCGGATAAAATTTGGATTCGGATAGTTCGATTGGGTTACGACTTCGCTGGATAAAATAGATGTTGGATCGGATAACACTTTTTTAAGTCGCATCTCTAGTAAGTACTCAAGCATCAGTTAACACTAGTCAACAGTATTTTAAGAAATCTAGTTTTTTTTTTCTACGGCAATTTAATCTATCGATGCTGCGATTTTCACTACTTAAATATTCTCTACTAAAGATATAAGACAAAATAAATTTTTAAGACACCGCACTTAACGGAAAGTTATCGACAAAACGATGTATAAAAATAACTCTATGCGCCAGTCACTGTTTTTTTTACAAACTTTTCAGTATCCTACTCTACGACAGTAACCAACACAAACAGAAAGACATTTAGTTACTCACTGGAAATTTAATGCCGTCGTTAAGGTCAAGCACGTTGATTTTAAGTGACCATTTTATGTCAGTCTCTTGAATATATCGCATATTAAACGGAGGCAATTCCTCTTCTTGTCTGCAAAATTATTCATAATAATGTAAAGCTTCAACCTCAACATTTTTATAACTTTCATACTATGCCATATTTCAAGTTTACATATGAATAGAACAATAAACTTCAAAACTCAAATAAAATAAAATTTTGTAACTGTAAACTACAGTTCTTTACCCTGGTATCTTTCTCTCGTAATGTCTAGAATTGAAACTGTAACAAAATCCGCTCTCGGTAAAAACTGGGAAGAAACCTTTGCAGCACTTATAGTTGTCAGCTTTCCAAATGCAGTCTTCAAAAATGTCATCGCATGGATTCATGAGCTAAAAGTGTAATGTTATGTTTATGTACATAGGTTTATGCAAGAGGAATCTGTCTACTTACCTCGAAGATAAAATTTTTTAAATCGGTTGTATTTGAAACATAACCTCTGTTCGTGTATTTTTTGAAGTCTTCTAGAGTTTCGTAAGAGAATAAAGATAATTTTTTTAGAAATTCTCTAAGTTCTTTTTTGTTTTTAGTATCAGGAAATTTGCTAAAATAATAAGAAACATAGAATAAAAACGGTTACTTGTAAGCATTATACGTAATTATGGTGTCATTGAGATTTTTAAATTTTTAATACAATAGAAATTGGAATAATGACACAGTTTATGACTTACAATTGACTACTGACTGCAGATAACTAGTCACCGACAACTAACTACAGATAGATAACTAATTCAAACGACTACATCATACATATATACATAATCCATTACTCTTTTACCTCAGTTGCAGTGTCGGAGCACAAACGCATATGGGAGTGCAACGGATATAATTGAGCTACTATAGTAAGTACATTATGATCCCCCATACTTTATCACTCATACAACTTTCATATCTTGTCATATCAGCGCAAATACGATTGTACAAAATTTTTTAAGTTTAGTCTCAACCGGGACTTGAACTCGTATCCTTCTGATCGAGACGCATGGTTTCTATCACTCGGCCACGAATATGGATAAAATTGAACTGCTAAATAGATACGTGCGATAACCAGCAATTGATGACTGATAACTAACAAACAATAAGTAGCAACGGTTAAGTGACGACTACAGACGGCCACCGCTTAATAATTCACCGAAAATTAATTTTCTGCTAATAACCAGAGACAATGAACTAATAGAACTAATGAAATGAAATGACTGGTTACTGATATTAACTTACCGTTCCATATAGTCTTCAATAATTGTATGATTACTCGGAATACTTTGGCAGATTGTAAAAGCCGGAAATGGTACGTCCCAGTTGTGGAAATCCGTATCTAAACCCGTAATGGTTGGATTCGTTTGAAACTTTTCCCATAGACTTACGATGATCACCATTGTTGCTACTGCACCTATTGATATGCAGCAAAACCACATAAACCTGAAAGCAGAAAATTAAATTAACCTCAAGATCAACAGATCCAGCAAAATACAAGTAAATATTAATTTTTGAGTTTAGGGATCGATTATAAGTCCTTATAACTTTATCTGGCAGTTAATTGTCATAGACACGACTGTGAAAACAACTGTAGCCATAGGAAATAACCACTAAACTAATTTCGGCGAGAAGTGAGCATCGACAATAACAAAACCATTGGTTTTTGGTTTCTGGTAACTTTTCTGGTTGTTTGTTTGGCCACATTTGCCTAGTTATTACAAATTTATTTTTCATAAGAAAAAGTTCTGTTTAAAGTTACGTAAAATGCGCATCGTGTAACATTGCTTGTTACTCAGGCACGTGATTTTGTTATTGTCAGGGGTCACTTCTCGCCGAATGAAGTGTATATAAATTTCAAGTCGATTAATTAGTTGATTGTACGCTAGTAGCCGCCTTACTTTTGAATACAACGGAAAATCAACTCATTTTGACATTGTACATAATGTCATGATATTTGACATGCAATAGAAAGTATGCATCCCAGGTAAGATTTTTAACGAGATGTTAGATGGATTGCATAACCTCAAGGAAAAATAATTATTTTCAATAATTTTTATAAAACCAAAGAAAAGGTTTTAATTTAATAAACATGCACCCTAGAACACACTAGCTAGTAAAAGGATAAATTTTAAATTTGATTTAGAACAGCGTATGTAAGCCGCCAAGAGTAAATATAAATTAATTAAATGTTGATATAATATGGAAAAATTATTTATCTCGGACCAGGAATCGAACCTGGGGTCTTCTGCTATCCGGGCAGATGCTCTACCGCTGAGCTATCCAAGAACTGACTGCTGGGGAAATAACAATTTTTCCATATAAGTTGTATAATTGCATAAACACATGAAAGGAATTAAGTGTAAATACAAGAAGAGAACTAATTATATTTTGTTTATGCAATTATACAACTTATATGGAAAAATTGTTATTTCCCCAGCAGTCAGTTCTTGGATAGCTCAGCGGTAGAGCATCTGCCCGGATAGCAGAAGACCCCAGGTTCGATTCCTGGTCCGAGATAAATAATTTTTCCATATTATATCAACATTTAATTAATTTATATTTACTCTTGGCGGCTTACATACGCTGTTCTAAATCAAATTACTATTATTACTTGCTTAAATGGCATACATTCAAAAGTTATAAATCTAATTCGTTGTGAGTGTAGGTAAAATGTCGCAAAATAGAGTCTTCCTACATTAACACAACAAAATATAATTAGTTCTCTTCTTGTATTTACACTTAATTCCTTTCATGTGTTTATGCAATTATACAACTTATATGGAAAAATTGTTATTTCCCCAGCAGTCAGTTCTTGGATAGCTCAGCGGTAGAGCATCTGCCCGGATAGCAGAAGATCCCAGGTTCGATTCCTGGTCCGAGATAAATAATTTTTCCATATTATATCAACATTTAATTAATTTATATAAATTTTAAAGTTGATTTTTCTTGGAGTCCTGGTAATTTTTCATTATTCAGCTAACGATATGATATTGTGACCTAATTAGGCATTTAAAAAAAAGTTGAGACCAAAATAGGGCAAGTTTTGACCTAAAACAGAGTAGTATTATTAATATAAAAGAATTATGTTTCAAGTTAACAAGATAGTGATATCGTTAAATTTTCTTTTTTAGATAGATTATACAGTTCGTGGGTAAAATGCTTTAATGCTATTTTAGCAACCAGTTTCTTAAGCACAATTTTAAAACAATCTTGAATGTTGGGATTGTTGTTTGTAGAAGATATCATTGAGATAAAATGTACGTTTTGCCATAGCAATCTGAAATAATGTAATTTAACTACTATTTTCATGTTATTGATATCTAGAAGTAGGTAAATAATGTTAATTATGATGTAAGGTTGGATTTTGTCAAAATAGGAAGATGTAACTCGGTAATTTTAAGTAATTAAGTTAATTTTAGTTATCTGATAGTTGTGTAGGAAAGAGGCTTTGGTTGAATTTTTCTAGTGACCTTGTTCTTTTAAACCAGTACAAGTGTCATATATCATTGGAAAGGGAATTTTTTGGCTATTTATTGAATTTATTTAAAGAATAATTAATAATTGTAAACAATTATGTGGTTATGTTGTATTTACTAGTTTTAAAAATTCCTTAAAAAACAAATTCTATGTTATTTTAGAACTTTCAAACAGTGCACATGTTGAGAGCAAACATTTAAAATCTTAAGGTTATATTGTGAGTTTGAAAAATGTAAACAAACTAAACGTCAAAAATATTAGGTTATTTTTTGTTGAAATGTCAAACTGTCGAATAATCATCGAAGATCTGTGAATTTTACTATTTTTTTTAATAATAATTATATTTAATTAATATAATAATCAGTGATGTGAATTTATTTATCGAATAATATTGAATTACAAGAAGAAAATTTTATTTGGATAATGGAATTTTTAACCTTCGTTACAATTTGGATGTTGGAAGGAAATTAAAAAAATAATCATTAAATGAACTTATACCATATTTAAAACAAGCAGCTGGATTTTAATTTTGTTTATTAATACTATTTATTTGGATATTAGTTGAAAGAGAGAGAGAGATGGTTGTTCTTCCACCATTTTAGTATTTAAACTATTTAGAAACGTTGGCGCCAAATATTGGTTTGATTTAAAAATTTAAGGTTTTTATTAAGGTATGTAATTAATTTTAAATAAAAATTTAGTAATTAAGATTTTGATGATGTCAGAAATATTCGGATAAAAGGCTTTAACTATCTTAAGATTGATTTTTCATTTTTTCATGGTATCCAAAATTATTATTTTTTTATATTTTAATTCTTTTTTATGTGTTGTTTGTGTTCATTTTTAAATGATTTTTTTGTCATTGCAATTTAAAGAAAATTTGGTTTATGTTGTGTACATTACTTGTGTTTCCTAGATCTATATTTATTTAGTGCCCTATTCAAGGGACCTGCCTGAAGGTCTCAGTGTGGTGGAGTTTTTGAAGTTTCACTGCGTTTGTAATTAATCAGAGCAGATTTTTTTTATAGTAGAGGTAGGTCGTTTATATTTTCTATCTACCATCACTGTGCTACTACCGAAGTCTGTTGCTGTATAACTTGTTTGTACTCTTATGTAAATCGATTTATTTGTATCAATATCAACCATAATAACTAGTTGTCCGAACCCGGGGCTATCCTAATTACATACAGTATTAACAATTTGTACCAATAAGTATATGGAAATACTGGTCCTAAGTCTTGTAAATAAAACAAGTTATTGCGCGATATTATAATTTTGTTACACTTCAAAACTGTAGCTCCTAAAACAGTTAGTACATTGTACATAATTCTTTTATGAGCATATTTGATTTTAAAACCCAAAATAATGGGTACCCATTTAATACCCATTAAATACTCACAATTTATATCCATTGTAATGACTATTTGCTACAACTGGAAAAACAGTATTTTTAAATAAGTTTCTTTTCTACTAAAAGAAGTTCTTGAAAAGCTTGATGTTTAAAATAACTTCTTATTTCTTTAGGTGGTGCTTGAAGTTGGTGGTAAAGATCTAAGTATGCAGATGCTAACTGTACCTTATATACGTATATACCTTACTACATCAAAAAAACATTTTGTCTGTAGCAAGGCTATTTTTGGTAGAAGAAAAACAAGTTACCGTAAAAAGAAAATTATATAAATAACTCTCAAATGGTACATTTTCCGTTTATCGTAGAATTTACTTCCGTCTCAAACAGCAGAAGTCTAATATCAAAACGGAAGGTGCGTTTCTTATTTGAATGTTTATTGGGCACGTGTTCTGTAGTTTGGCCAAACATAATCGTAAAAGATTTTTAGTATGCTTGACTTTTTTTCTAGTTTAAGTGACGTATGTTTGTTTTATTGGTATGAAAGTAGTGGTAAGAAGATAATGTATGTTGTGTAGGCCGTATTGATTTTAAAAAGTTAAACTAAGTCTAGAAGGGTCAGCAGATTCTTTCATTTTTTTATTTGTCGCTTTTAATAAACTTTAATTCCATATTTTGTTTACTTCTGGCTCTATTTGAAATAACCATTGTGTTGCTTTCCTGTTAGGATTGTATATATGTAGATGACATATTCGTATAATAATTCACTTCGATTAAAATTAATTTTTGAACTAATATATTTATTTCTGTAAAATATTCGTCTACGTTCTTGTGCGTTGTAAATGTCTGAAATAACTATTAAAAGTATTTAAAAAATTGTTTTCTCAGAGGGTTTTCGAATGTCAATAATATCGTATGTCAAAAGTGTGTTAATAATTTTTCCTACGACCCCATAGGAAACCTAACAATGTCGCACAATAACATAAGCTTGAAAGTTGGCAATATCAATCATCCTCTAAAAACAATTAATAAATGACAATTGCGTGCGATATGAATAGTTTCCGCACACAAATGTCACTACACATCGCAAAATGTTAATTATTTCATATTTTATTAAACATGTATCTCTTCAATGAACTTTTTTTTGCTAAATATTAACTAATAATAAAACATTAGGGACGACAAACCAAGGGCAGCAGGCAACTAAGGACTGCAAATAATTTTCTGTCAGTGATAAACAAGTTTGTCGCCTACCAGCCGGCTTTTTTGAAAATGTACACCAAAAGCTAAACAGTGACGTAAAATATTAATAAATTAAAATAAGAATATGTTAGAATGACTTGAAATAATGAATGGAAACGAAAATAACACCGATTTTTGCAATAATTTATTATTAAATTAATATAATAATAATAATAATAATAATAATTTATTGCCCAACAGATAAATCCAATTATAGGACAAAACAGTAATCAAATAGTAGATCTAATATAAGTAAATGTAACACTAATATTAAATACAAAATAAAGAACAATAACAATATGAATATATACAACATAACAAAATGTATTTTAAATATACTTATGCATATATATATGTAAATATAATGTGAGAAATCTAAATAATGGAATAAACAACAGGCCAAAATAACCTAAAAAAAAATACAAATGAAACTATTGTACTGCAAAAATGTCAGTGTATAGTCGGTTGGCATTTTTAACCATATGAGAAATTGGAGCTCTGAGTTTTGACATTAGTCCTCACTGCAGTATCTTTAAACGTATTTGCAAATCTTGCATTCATTCTAGGCACATGGAAGGGAATCTGACTCAATAGTTCGGGGGAGTCAATCTTGTTGTTAGTTCAAGTTTTGTTCTTCTAATACAGTAGCTTGTATTTCTAGCGTGTAAAAACGCCCGTTTGCTTGACGTAAGATATTTTAAGAATTTTCTGAGATATATAAAAGGGTACCAGATGATACAAGCATATTCCAGTCGACTACGTACAAATGCACAATATAACGTATTTAAAACGGTAGGATAACGGAAAAGCTTAGAAGTTCTAAAAACTAAACCTAGCTCAATAATTATAGCATATAGGTGAAATGCAGGCCAGAGCTGCTTGAGTAGACGTAGGGTGCTGGCTATGTCAATTATCAAGAAGGCGTCACGTGAAACTCAACATGCGTGTGGTCGAGTTAAAGTTATTTAAAAGAGGGAGTTAGGTTCGTATGTCATGTATGCTTCTGCTGCTGTTGACATAATTCGGTAAATTCAAACAGTAATAGATATAAAAGAAATTCTATATCACGTATTTATTAACAAACCACTACTATAAATGTTGTAAATGAAAAAATTTAAAAATTACTTAAAAAATTGTTACTCTATAATAATTTCACTTTGTTGTAATTTAAGTTAAAAATCGAGATAAATCATGAAGGAAATTATCGTTTTTTGGGGGTCGTACGAAAAATAGTGTACATAACTCGCTAGAAAGTGTCTTTCACACCCTCGTGCGAAATTTGCCACTTTCCATACTTGTTATGTAATAACAATGTTATGTAATGTTGTTATGTAATAATATACTGTTTTTATCTTAACACCAACTTTGTTGTAAACTAAATAATAGATTTCGATTTTCTTTTACTTTAAAGTTTGTGTATGCTATTTGTTTTGCTGTTGGTTTAGCAACCACTTTCAGTGTTACGAGATATTTAAATCAATAATTTAATTTAACTAAGTAAGTTCTACTATACAAACATTTACTGAACTTCATAACAGTATATATTACAGCAAGATTAATACATTTTTTAATAAAAATAAAATTAATAGTCCCAATCCTGATTTTCATAAAAATTAAAATAATAAAGACACATAAATCTTTTTCCCCATTGTTGTTGTGTTCACAGCTGTTTTTCTTTCTATGTAGTTCATCAGCAAATTTTCTTATATCTCAAGATCTGTTGACCATAACCGTTTTGTTAACTGCGTGATCTGCTGGCCTTAAAGTTAAGGAAGCCCTTACACCAAGATAACAGGAAAACATATGGGAAATTAAAGGCTAATTAAATATCCTATTTTTAAACTTAAGGCTCAGCTAATTGTTCTAAAACCGCGGGTTTTGCTAGCTTTAGAAAAAGTTATCGGAACCCACATTAAAAATCTAATGTAGAATGCGCATTTAAACAAGTAACCTATTGAGAATTAAAGGCTAATTATAGGCTGATTAAATGCCCTGCTTTCAAATTTAAGGCTCAGCTGCGCTTTTTTTAACCACGAGTTTCACTAGCTTTAGAAAAAAGTTAGCTGGACCCGTACGACCGTACCCAATATCAAATGTAGAATGCACAATGCACATTCTACATTAGATTTTTATGTGGCTTCCGCTAACTTTTTCTAGAGCTAGAAAAACCCACAGTTTTAGGAAAATTAGCTGAGCCTTAAATTTGAAAATAGGGCATTTAAACAGTCTTTAATTCTCCATAGGTTGCTTTTTAAATTGTGCATTCTACATTTGACATTATAGTACGGTCACGCTAACTTTTTTCTAAAGCTAGCGAAACCCGCGGTTTTAGAAAGATTAGCTGAGCTAAATTTAAAAATAAGACATTTTATTAGCCTTTAATTTCCCATATGTTTTCCTGCTATCTTGGTGTATGGGCTTAGCTAACTTTAGGGACCTGTGATCGTAGCCTTTCCATGGAGAGCTTCTCCTGGTTTTCTACATTCCATTGACTCCCTTTTGGGCAGAGAGTCACAGTATAACAAATGCCGTTCCAGTTTTTGACAAAAAGATCCAAATTAAATGTAAAACTTATTATAAGTAAAAGTACTTAATAGGGAGAAGAAGTGCATACGTCATACCGTGCCTGACGTCATAATTCTTTCCTCGCAACGCGCATGTTCGCATCGCTCTACTTCGCTGTAAACCGTTTGTTTGACAGTTTTGACACTGTTGACAGTTGGAAGAGAAAACGTGACGCTACTTTGTGAGGTTAAAATAATAGATAGGTACTATCACAAATAAAATATTGAAACAACAATGGGTGAAAGCCATTGGGTAAGTGTTTTTATAGCTTGTAAACATCCTTTTTAACACTATCAATAATCAGAAATGAAAATATAATGTGCCTTATTGAAGTACATGCGCGTTGCGAGGAAAGAATTATGACGTCAGGCACGGTATGACGTATGCACTTCTTCTCCCTAATAATAATTAATTATTATAGTAAAACACACATTTGCGTAGATACATCCGTGACGCGTTGAAGTCGGTAGAACGTAAGCGCCCTCTCACCAGTTGCCGGTTGCTATAACGATAAAAAAATAACAGAACTGTTCTAATTTATAATGTGTCTGGGTGCTGTTAAGAAAATAAATGAGCATAAAATAATTGAGATAGCAATTATTGCGAACATATCGCAAGACATACCTAATAGGGTGGAGCAATTCTATATAGGTGAAAATTTGAATTTGAATTTTGAGTTGGCCTGGGTGCGGGATAGTTGCCTTTTGATTAATCAAACACAACTGTAAAACATTTTTGGAAAAATATTAATGTCTTCAGGTTCCCTTTTTCTCTTAAAAATGCAAAAAATATGATTAAAAACGTTAATTTTTCGAGGCAGCTCTTTACTTGTTTTTTTTAATAAAAAAAATAAGTTGCTTTGCTATAAGACCGGTAAAGCCCGTTGGATCATTGGTTTTTCCATCTACCTGTTGTATTAGAGGTAGTTCATTGGTATGCATATAAACCAATGAACCGATTTTCCCAAGGACATTTCTAGCTGGTTTATAACACCATTATTAAGACCTGTGTTAACTACAGTGCCCTCGCAGCCCACAACAGCAATTTTGTTTAAATCTTCACCCAAAGAATTTTGAAGGAAGTTAAAAAGACTGGCCTTAATGTTATTGGCGCTTCCGGACATAGGTGCCACATGCTCTAGGTAAATAGAACCTGGTTCCGCAACAATAACTATGTTCTTCAGTAATTTGTTTAGTGTGATAACTGGGTCCTATTTTTCATTAGCAAGTGTCCTATCTTTCCTCCCGTCAAAGTAAATTCCAGAAATAATATCCTGTTTTTGTCTCATTACTGCATCAACTAGATTTTCCCTTCGTCGTTTTCTTTCTCTTCTAATTTTACTTCTATCAATTTCGTTGCAGTTCTCTTCTTCTGTTCTGCTTTCGTCTTCTTCTTTCCTTTTGCTTTGAACTGTAGTATCAGTTGAAGTTGTATATTTAATTTTCTGTTCAAACCTCTTCTTTTCTAATTCCTTTCTTTCTAATGACTTCTTTCTCATTGTTATCTTTTATCTTCTGAATTATTCTTTGGTCAGAAATGGTTAGAAGGGAAGCTTTCTGCCAAATACATTTGATATCCACAATAACTTGTTTAGAAATATCGAGAACACTAGGGTCTTTGTTGCTTTCAGCCTTAAGAAAATTCACAATACCACAAAAACAATTTCATAACGTCGGAACATGTTGGAAGAGCACTGCCACAAAGTTCACTTGGTGTTCCAAATATTTCAAATTTTATTCGGGTTTGAGGCATCTTTAAATTCTAAATACTCTAAAACAAATGCGTCCAAACACAAATCGAAAACACATCCAACCAACGCATCAAAGCACATTACTGTCTCTGAAAATAATATCGCAGACCGCAGTAAGCAAAAGTATGCTCCCAATTCGCGCCTATCTCCTCGCAACTTGCTAACGTGTTGTGACCTGTTCTGGTACGTCACCACAAGCTTGAGGTTGGATTCAGCATAATTATTGGCACTGTTATTTTAGTTATTTTTAATGATAGCAAAAAAATAACTATTAGTAAAATATTATTTAATATTTAAAAAACCCTTAAAAGTCAAGAAATAACAGTTTTTAAAGGAACCTGAAGACGGCGCTGGAAAGAACTTTTGGAAAGTCTTTTTTTGTACTAATATTGAGGCAAAAAGATAACTATTTCTGACCCAGACACTTTTGCGGTGTCGTCTTAACTGGTTTAAAAAAAATCTAAAAACGAGAGTTTCTTAGTAAAATTTCGAAATTTCACCTTCAAAAAGGAACCTGAAGATATCCTCGCACCGGACTGGATTTCTTGTGACTTTATCTTGACCTAAAAAGGCAACTATTCCACCCCCAGGGATGCGCAATTTTCAAAAAAAAGTTTTTTACTCCGCCCTAAATTACCTAACCTTACATTTGTAATTTGGTGACAGCTAACGCATATAGCGTTTTCGGCTGACTGCTCCAGTGCTGTACTGTAGCACTGTACTGTGCACGAAAAATGACTAGTGTCTAGCCCCCAAGTATTACTCAAACATCCTGGACTTAACGCATGTGTTTTGTGCAGTTGCCTTGAATCTTCAATCCGATAGGATATATCAAATGAATATTAAATATATTATTAATTACAGTTCTGTTTAGAAGATAGGTAAATACATACTTACCTTTTTTTAAATAATGATTGTATATTGTATGAGTTAAAAAAAACAAACGGCCAAATTCAAATTAACGAATTTTCAAGGTAAATTCATAGCCACTACCTTTTTGTTTTAATAAAAAAAAATCTTCAGTATACTTCAAATATTTATTACAATGAAATAATTAATAAAAATAGTATATTAAAATACAAGTTGCAGAAGGGATCTATTCAAGCACGAATTTGAAATTCCGAAACGAGCCGCGTAGCGGCGAGTTGAGGAACAAATGAGTGCTTGAAGGACCTTCTGCAACGAGTGTTTTATACTATTTTTTCTATTTTGCCGCTTTATACCATTTTATAAATTAAAAAATAAAAATTTTAAATCTAGGGGTTTTTTGGGTGGTTGGTGACATTTATGTGACGTAAATTTAGGCCGCTGTGGAAAAAAATTAATTTGAAACGTCAGATTTTATTTTCGCAATTTCGCGTTGTTTGAAAATGAATAGTGAAGGAAATTTATCACTAACGCCGCCGAAAATTAGGCAAATTGCACAAAAAACGTTAGAAAGTTTTTTTGACGTATGTCAGTTGACAGTTCAACCAACGCTACCAACATCAATGCAGTAAATTTTACTAGCCTATTCTAGCACACCAACCGCTTATTCTAACACTCAAATGACGTCATTTGGGTGCTAGAATCGACTTATTCTAAACGCAAAATAGAAAATAGTATATTAAAGAACAAGTTTTATAAGGGTTGATTTGGCGCACGAATCCCAAGTTAGAAAACGAGCCGCAGGCGAGTTTTTCTATGGGATGAGTGCGCCAATGCCCTTATAAAACGACTATTTTATGCTATTTTTTCTAATTTGCGCCCCCTTTTTTCTTATTTTAATACAAAAAAAATATTTTGGTCGTCTAGAGAATTTTGTGTTAGTTGGTAACAGTTGGTAACACTCTGCGCCCACTTGAGTTTTTGAATCATTTGTCATCATCCGTCACTTCAAATAAATTAGTTATTACTTTTGTTACTTTATTAGTGTTATATGAGCGAAGACAACTTAATTTGCACTCCGCCCGAAATTCGCGAAAAAAAGCAAAGATGATTAAATCGATGATACGTGCCTTGTTTATAGTACCATAAAATTACAAACATGAATTGTACTTACTGATTTGTCCAAGCAGATTTGATGTAGGTACGAGACTTGTTTATGTTACTAATTAGGAATATCCAAAACCTAACCTTCTTTCCAAGTAAAAATAGACCATAACTTCAAGTGAAATTTCATGTAAGTAACAATCAACAAACAGCGATTCAACGATATTAATTAAAAATTTATCGGAGGTTGACAATTTTGACAGATACTTGCAGTTTGAAGTTGTTACATTCCACGCATTACCCATCCAACCCTTAAAAACTAAATAACCCTATTAAAGTACATTAAAGTACAGTGTACTTTTATTAAACGACTCATACTGATAGACGTTAATAAACGTATTACAAACGCAAATTAGAAAAAATACTTTTTATTACTGCATGCTTTTACAGTGGGAAAATCGCCTTTGTTTATACACATTTTATTATAGGATTTGGATCTAATTCCTAAAGCCACTGCAAAAACATGCAGTGATAAAAATTATTCATTATTTCATTCTAATAAATATTTAAAGATAACTAACGTTTTTTTATTAAAACCAAAAGGTAATGACTACGACTCTCCTTGAAAGAACGTTAATTTTGATTTAGTCGTTTGTTTTTTAACTCGTACAATCTATATACAATCATTAATTAAAAAAAAGGTAAGTATGTATTTACCTATCTCCTAAACAGAACTGTAATTAATAATATATTTAATATTAATTTGCACATATTCTATCGAATTGAAGAGTCAAGACAACTGCACAAAACGCATGCGTTTTAAGTCCAGAATGTTTGCCACATGTTTGATTGGTAATCGAGTGCACGTCGATTTTGCTCACACTGCGACCTTTTTGGAACTAAGAAATTTGTGTAAGGATACGTTTTGAGAGACAAAGATAAATAAAAATAATTAATTAACTAACCGACTTGTTGCGTAAGCGAACACTTCCTTGTCCGATTATTCCTCTCTTCGGTCTCGATGTTATATAACCACTGTGAAACAAAAAACGTTGCCGCACCTCAAAAGGAGCTCCTCCAAGAGAAGATTGATATATAAGATCACTCACTCACTCACTCACTACTCAATGAATGATCTATGTTTTATTCTATAGAAACTAAAAAGTAATAACTTATAGGGACTGTCTAATATTGATCATAAAATAAGAAAATCACAGAGAATAATACGATCAGCAAAAGACTGTCTTATATCAGCTTAAATTAAGTAACTACATATAACATCACATTTTAGGTTGAATCGGATAAGCACTGAACGCTACCTTTTCGAACAGATAAGCACAGACTCCTGACAAACAGGCCCAGGAAAGCACTGAACGTTTCCTTTTTGAACAGATAAGGTCTGGGCCACGCATGCTCTCCAGCAAAGCACTGAACGCTGCCTTTTCGATCAGATAAATATGCTGGGACAACACAAACACCTGGGGTAAGTTCGGCATTGTAACTCTTTTTGCTCCAAAAGCTCTATTGTCATAGTTACAATTATTTGCAATAATGGATACTATGGAAACCGAACTCTTCGAGTTAAATAGATCTGAATGCCGAACTTACCCCAGGAAATATTAGTTAGACCCAGAACAGCACTGAACGCTGCCTTTTCGATCAGATAAAATCTGGGTCTCTATAAAGTCAAAATGAAAGATATCAACTAGAATAATTTAAAAACATTCCAGAATAGTTGCAAGAAGGGTTTATAATATTTTTTCAACCCTATGGGTGTGGCTACTCAATAAACGACAATATAACTCACGTTCTCATTAAATCAACTCACTCCACAGTCACCCCTTAAAAGATGAACAAAATACTCGTGAACGAACTCACCAATTAAGTAGTGGTTGTCTCATTAACACTATTTGCCAATGAAGTCACTTTAACACTTTGGATAACACAATGAACTTTACTCGTCGAGGTAAAATTAACGACTTAATGGTTTACACTAAAAATTACAAAAGACTAGGTGATAAGAGTAACAAAACAGGTTGTTATAAATTATTTGTTACCCAAGTTACTACAAGTCTATGACTAATCAACTTATGCACAGCATTCGATGACCTAGTGTTGCAAATTAATCTGATGAAATTCCATCCGGAATATAAAAACAATAGGGCTCATCTAGGATTCGAACCCGGGAGCTCTCACACCCAAAATGATAATCATACCTTTAGACTAACGAGCCAGTTATATATGGAAAAATTTTGCTTTGGGAAGATTAGTATGTGTCTCATTACATCTGAATAATATAAAATATAGAACCGATCTTGATACAAGCATTTTCAAAATTTGACATAATGTTTTAGCTAAAATTATAGGTCGCTTTGCCCTTATACACAACATTATTAACAGATTTATTTATTATACGATTTACTCGGAGTAATGCAATTACGTGAGTATCCAGCGTGAAAGTAAATATTGCGATTATGTATTATACAATTTTACAGTGTTGAATAGAATATTTGGCAAAATAAACCTTACAAGGTATTCAATTGATTGACCGAAGAACAATTTGACAATTACTAAAACATTCTCGCAGACAATGCAACATATCTCGCAAGATAACCCTCACGTGGAAGATTTATACCAGAGGTATTAATATTTCTTCGAATAATATTAAGGGGTAAAAGACATATGATAAACAGATATCAACATACGTCAGTTAACATTCTGAATATAGTAAAATTATATGGGGTATATAATAAATTAAAACTTATTATTATAAATTTAAAGAGCGCGACATATTTTTCAATATGTTCTCTCTATAAAACAACCCAGCTATTGGAGACATAAATCACTCTAAAATATTATTATTAAAATTAAAAATGTATTACTTGATATAATTTGCACGCGGAAGGGTATTCCACCCAAAACTATACAGGTTCACCTCTTCTAAAATATTTATATTAATCAATCGCTTCATGAAATCCATAGAGAATTATGCAATCTTATTAAATAAGTCCAGAAACAGATTTATACCGGAACGTTTACTGGGGCAGAGAGAGGTTGAGAAATAAGAAGCTTTTATAGAATGCATTTCGTTTATTTTGTCATCATATCAAAAAATACCATATTACATATAAATACTATTACAATACGACTATATTACATAGTACAACTAGAAATTAAATATTTACTTATTCTATGATTTTTCTCGCTTTAAGCTCTGTGATGACTGAAATTATTTCGTTTTCGTTTTCGAGACTGCTGCTAAGAGCTTTCTTTACAGCATACAACAGACGAAGTCGATCCACTAGTTGATCAGGTGTACTCTGACGTATCCAATCCGGTTTCATCTTGTTTAACTTTTCAGGAAGTCTAACCTCAAAATCTGTTATTCTGTATAAATTTGGTCTGATTACATTTTCGTATTTCCAATGTTTAACGCTTATTAGTCGACCGTTGCGCCTATAGTCTTTCTTATGAGCGTTAGTAAGTGAGATTATTTTCATATAGTTGTCGATATCTTCCTCTGTTGGACTAGGAGAGCTTATTCGTTTAAGCGTTAGTAAATTAAACAGACCGGATGTGCCATGGAAAAGTTTGTTTTTAATTAAAATATCTTTTCCCTGAAACTGTACTCGCGAACAACCAAATCGCCACTCATCGATGTCGTTATATAGAGCGTACCTAGTTTTGTCTACGTTTTTGTTTTCCCCGCTAGCTAATAATGCTCTATAATAGTTAGAGAATTCGTGATAATCTTTTAAGCTAGAATCGCATTCTTCTTCTTCCTCATCAGCAGATCTAATGGGAGATAATTGTTCAAGCTCTGGTGAGAGATTGATAGCAACGGTCTCTGATCGCGGTATAACACGATTATCATGAGGTTCTGCTTTACCACAATGAAAGTAGGCTAATTTCTTACGTATAGCATTACGCGCGTTTATTATTTCATCATCATTATCATCGTCCTCACACCTTATTTATTTATTGGCCTCAATAGCACAGGATTCATTGGTATGCATACGTTTCAGATTCACATCTTTAAATGTTACATTATTTCTAGGTGATGTCTTATTGTCAACAGCTATGGTATTATGAACTGTTTTCAAATGACTTCTATAGTTATCGAGGAGTGTAAAATACTTTAAACAAATAGAACACTGAACTTTATACCCCTGGTGTATCTTCAAATGACGAGCAAACCCTGATCGTAAAACGCTCATGCAACATATGTCACACTCACGTCGCCGACTCATATCGACTAATAATTGATCATGAACTCCTATTTATATAGCATCTTCTTCAGGTCACTCTTAATTAACCCTGACGCTGCGTCTATCATCACCCTGTCGATCTTGCTTCATCATTAATTAACCCTGGCTAGACGCCCTTCAGCATGAATTCATCATCGCACGCCTAGAGATTGATGGAATACCATCAGTACGAGATTCCTGTAATCCAAGATGGCTGGCTATAAATCACAGCGTAGTAGTCGCGGTCCGAGATAGGTCAGGTTAGAACACGTGATGTTTCATTTAAAATATACATGTATGACTAAGGGTGAAGAAGGGTGACGAGACTAGCATGACTAAGGGTGAAGGGTGACGAGACTAGCATGACTAAGGGTGAAGGGTGAAGAGACTAGCATGACTAAGGGTGAAGGGTGACGAGACTAGCATGACTAAGGGTGAAGGGTGACGAGACTAGCATGGCTAAGGGTGAAGGGTGAAGGGCGACTATATATAAAAGGTAGATCGTTATCAGCGAGAAAGTACACGAATAAAGCCGAATCTTTCCGATGGTGAACATCCTAGGTTACAAAGCAGAGTCGGTAAGTAGTCATCCTATGGGAAGGAGAGAGAAAGAGTTTCCGCTTAGTGAAAAGAGGATCCAATCCCAGAGTTAGCGCTAAAATTCAAATCTAGGGGCAAGGGAAATCCAAAATGGCTCCTTCAAATGACAAATTCAAAATGACAGATTGGAGTTCTCAGTAAGAAACTAAGGAAGTTCATGCTTCCTGGTTGCAGGCTTGTGGGTAGTTTGCATTCGCGTCCGCTTCGCCCACAACTGCATTGGTTGGCATGCAAATCGTGTGGGTTACCTCGCATATACGGAGTAAGAAGGCGGACAATTTGCATGCCAACCAATGCAGTTGTGGGCGAAGCGAGCGCGAATGTAATAGTATTTATATGTAATATGGTATTTTTTGATATGATGACAAAATAAACGAAATGCATTCTATAAAAGCTTCTTATTTCTCAACTTCTCTCTGTCTCAGTAAACGTTCCGGTATAAATCTGTTTCTGGACTTATTTAATAAGATTGCATAATTCTCTATGGATTTCATGAAGCGATTGATTAATTTAAATATTTTAGAAGAGGTGAACCTGTATAGTTTTGGGTGGAATACCCTTCCGCGTGCAAATTATATCAAGTAATACATTTTTAATTTTAATAATAATATTTTAGAGTGATTTATGTCTCCAACAGCTGGGTTGTTTTATAGAGAGAACATATTGAAAAATATGTCGCGCTCTTTAAATTTATAATAATAAGTTTTAATTTATTATATACGCCATATAATTTTACTATATTCAGAATGTTAACTGACGTATGTTGATATCTGTTTATCATATGTCTTTTACCCCTTAATATTATTCGAAGAAATATTAATACCTCTGGTATAAATCTTCCACGTGAGGGTTATCTTGCGAGATATGTTGCATTGTCTGCGAGAATGTTTTAGTAATTGTCAAATTGTTCTTCGGTCAATCAATTGAATACCTTGTAAGGTTTATTTTGCCAAATATTCTATTCAACACTGTAAAATTGTATAATACATAATCGCAATATTTACTTTCACGCTGGATACTCACGTAATTGCATTACTCCAAGTAAATCGTATAATAAATAAATCTGTTAATAATGTTGTGTATAAGGGCAAAGCGACCTATAATTTTAGCTAAAACATTATGTCAAATTTTGAACATGCTTGTACCAAGATCGGTGTTATATTTTATATTATTCAGATGTAATGAGAAACATACTAATCTTCCCAAAGCAAAATTTTTCCATATATAACTGGCTCGTTAGTCTAAAGGTATGATTATCACTTTGGGTGTGAGAGGTCCCGGGTTCGAA
This sequence comes from Agrypnus murinus, assembly GCA_929113105.1. NCBI lineage: Eukaryota > Metazoa > Arthropoda > Insecta > Coleoptera > Elateridae > Agrypnus > Agrypnus murinus. The sequence goes on from OV816030.1 coordinate 35,141,767, forward strand.
TCCTGGATGAGCCCTATTGTTTTTATATTCCGGATAGAATTTCATCAGATTAATTTGCAGCACTAGGTCATCGAATGCTGTGCATAAGTTGATTAGTCATAGACTTGTAGTAACTTATAAAATAAAACATAAAAATAAAATAAAAGACAATAAAACATTTGTTGAGTTTTATTAACACATGATAAATATGAGAATAATTATTATCTAAATTATATACATTTTAAGCACTTTTAAACAAGTTTTGTATCTCTTCATCAATCTCTTCGGGCACTAGTAGAGGACCTCAAGTATTATGTGATTTTATGTTGATCTTCAGATTTAATATGTTGAGCCTAGTTGTGGGGTAAACTTATTGATGTTAAGTTGGAGGTTGATTATAGTTTTTAGCGTCCACCCGCTTTCTTTTTGCTAGATAAAGAAATATGCGTGCGTTAGTTTATTTCTAACTTTCTACAATTTCTATACTTACTTACGTTATGGTACATTGTTTTAAGGCTCTGAGGATAGCATTACTATCATCATCTATCTGTGGGTCGTAGACAAGTCTCCTTAACTCTTCAACAAGTTCGCTGGCGAAAGACATGTTTTTATTATAAAGGTTAAATATGGATGTGAAGAGAGAAAAGTGTTACTCGTTCAGTTGCTGCACTGAGACTGAAATCTAGAGTTAGAACTTCGTTCTATATCCCGTTTACACGTACCGCCGAGAAAACAGCTGGAAGCTGAGAAAAATTACCGAGTTACTGGATGTAATAAGGTGGAATTTAAATAATACGATACATAAATCAGTTCAGTTCATATATTAAAATGCTATGCGGAAACCCTATTTTAACACCTTTTTATTAATTTAAAAGATGGGGAAAAGATAAAGATTCGTAAGGGGCTATAGTCTAGCGCTACCTGAATGCAAGAGGCTTTTACACCTGTTAAATATATAAATTAATCAGATTGTTTTAATAGAAAGAGAACATATTTTGTCCGCAATATAGATTCCTTCATGGCTTCATCTATTAGACCTATTTCATTTCATCGATAGGCTGTGAAAAGAAAAATGTAGCTAATTAATATATCAACTATATGATCAATCAATCTAATATTACTGTGTTGACGTAAATATTTATTATTCCTGTAAAGTTGCCATTTTTAAGACGGTCAATGCGTTTGTCGAGTGTATCAAATCTTGTTAGAACTCAACGGTTAAAATGAGTTTTTAAATAAAAAAATGCTATAAATTATAAAGAATGTTCATTTATTAACTAGTAGATTGAAAAAAATATAGAACACCTGTAACAACAATTTTAATTTTATAGGAGAGTAATTTGGAAATGTTCATAGTAGTAGTAAATGTTCAACGTTAGAACAAAAGGTATAAACATTAATATTCCATAATTCTTGCATATGAGATATCTTTCATGTGTTGTAAATATGAATAAAGGCCTGGAATTCACATTAAGTTATTTTTAGTACTAACATGATTATAATTTAACTGTGGTGGAATTTCAATTTATCCCTAGCTCTTTCAAAAACATACAGGTATATTCGTCGAGGGATAATTCGTAGGTAGGGTCATGGTAAGACTAAAAAAAGGCAACTTCTTAAGGGATGGTATTTAGTTGTTTTTAACTGTTGAGATAAACAGATTATGATATACGGGTTAATATTTCATAGAAATATGAAAAAATGCGTTTCGTTTTAAATCTCAATTGGGATATGGGACAATTATGCGGCTTCCATGCTAAAGAATTTGATGCGATTTGATTGAAAATGTTCAAATAAATTTTTTTAAGAATTTGTAACTATCGCTATTTAAAATCGGACATCCACTAAATTATGATTTACTACGAAATTTACTATAATTAAATAGTTTAAAAGATATAAGAATTGATTGTGATTTAGTATTTTTGGATAAATAAGTGAACGGCTTATCTTGATTCTTTTTTCCTGTTGGTTAACACAAAAGATATCGATTCTAGGACGAGTCTTACTGATTTCTTTAATGAGTAATCTAAATAAATGAGCTGGTAGTTAATTCACAAATTATTCCTTTATAATAGTTGTTAAATTAATTAATTTTCATTGTAGATAAACTGAATTTTACGAAAGATATATTGGAATGATATATGTAATATTGCCATTATTTAATAGTATTTAATAGACTAACGCGTTTTAAGTTCATTATTACCTGCCAACAGGTTATTGACCCTTTTTTCTCTACCTGCTGCAGATAAACTTTAGTATATTTTGTTAGTTTTGATAAGATGCAAGATTGAGATTTTTATGTTTTTATGTATGAAAGTATATACCGAGGGGATGTTATGATGAGAAATATCTATATTAAACTCCTGGGGGGTAGATGAGAGTAGCTAACTAACTATTCTGAAGTACTTTAATTAAATAACGTTTAAATTATTGTGTAGGTAAAAGGCTTGAAGGTCACCCTCCGAACTGTGTCGATGCCTGATGACCAAGCGTAGTATTCATTTATCGTTCGTATCGGTTAGTCGTGAAAGGTATTTTAAATTTGAATTGCGTATATTTTCAATTCATTATTAATAGAATGTTATTTATGGCTATTATATAATTAATTAGATTTATGTAATTAAAATAAAATGTTACGTTTTAATGGCAATATATGGGTAAAATGCGGGCTCTTCTAACTGTCGGCCGTCAGAGGTATATTAATGTTGAATTATGTTCGAATGTTCTCAGGATTTTTTTAATTCGTTATTAATAAAATTATATCAATTATCTCAAATTATTATTATTATTGGTTGAACATTAGGTAATTACTTTTATCAATAAAATTCCATAGTTACTAAGTCGACTCATGTCATGTAACATCGTGAAATTAGCAACGTTGCCTCGCGCTTGGTTGGATCGCGAGCGCGGTCGCGAGTCTGGCTAGACCGCGGATGACCTTGAAATGCAAAACGGACCTCCATAAGAAATAACATGGGATTTTGCGCTCGAATCGGTGTTGCTATACTACTTTTATGAAGAAAACCAAAATCGATTTAGAAAAAGACTTAAAAAGCTTATTGATTTATTGCTTTTGGTAATAAGTTATTAAAAAAAAAGCTGGAAGCTGAACGCCAATTGGTGTAGCGGTTAACGTTTCAGATTCTTAATCAAAAATCGCGAGTTCAAACCCCATCATCTTATACTTTTTTTTTTAATTGTATTGCTTACTAATTATTATTTTTAGAACTTTATTACAACGATAATTAATTTTTTTTATTGTTAGATATTTTTGCTACGAGGGTTTACCGTTATTTTTTGTACAATTTTAACTATCCATCAAAAATGCAAATGAGAAAAGGACATAAAACTAATAATCGTTGTAATAAACTACTAAAAACAATAATTAGTAAGCAATACAATTTAAAAAAAGTATACGATGATGAGGTTTGAACTCGCGATTTTTGATTATAAATCTGAAGTGTTAACCGCTACACCAATTGGCGTTCAGCTTCCAGCTTTTTTTTAATAGCTTATTACAAAAAGCAATAAATCCATAAGCTGTTTAAGTCTTTTTCTAAATCTATTTTGGTTTTCTTCATAAAGTTTAATATTTTTTAATGAATGTAAAATGAATTCTTCTTTCGATTTATTCCAAAATTTCTACTTACATTTGCAATGGTACAAACTTACCAGTAAAATGATAAAATTCCATTGGATTTCCTATATTATCGTTTACAAAAACACACTGTATATATGTATATTCATAATAAACATAAAGTTAATCTTGCACATATTGCGCATAATGCGCATATTGCACATATTGCACAATTTGTACATCTTACGCATATTCGATATATTGCACATATTGCACATAGTGCACATAGTGCACATATTGCACATATTGCACATATTGCACATATTGCACATATTGCACATATTGCACATATTTCACATATTGCACATATTGCACATAATGCACACGTTGCACACGTTGCACACGTTGCGCACGTTGCGGATGTTGCGCATATTGCGCATATCGCGCATATTGCCCTATTGCCCATATTGCACATATTGCACATATTGCACATATTGCACATATTGCACATATTGCACATATTGCACATATTGCACATATTGCACATATTGCACATGTTGCACATGTTGCACATGTTGCACATGTTGCACATATTGCACATATTTCACATATTGCACATATTGCACATATTGCACATATTGCACATATTGCACATATTGTACATCGTACGCATCTTGTACATCTTGCGCATCTTGCCCTTAGTGCACTATTGCATATCTTGCACATCTTCTATTGTACATATTGTACATATTGCACATTTTGCGTATATTGCACATATTGCAGTTATTGCATATATTACATATATTGCACATATTGTACATGGTGTATCTACTAATTTGACATCACTTAAAGTTAACCGCGAAATTTACAATAAAATATTTTTTTACAATTCTGAGTAAACGAATACAATGAATGTTGTTCAATAGGCGTGCGCTGTCAATTGTCTTTTTAAATCTCGGCCTCGAACCTAAAAACTAACGTGACACTGCACCTGTGTCGAAAATAGGTACCTAATCAGTTAGTGTTTGCTTAACATTTTAATTTTATTTTTACTGGCGAATGAACCCTGAAAATGTTGCGCCTGGACCAACCTGCTCCACAGTAGCTACGCCACTGATAACACACTGCGTTCAAAATTAAAAAATATTGAATAGTAAGCGGGAATTACAACAAATTTCTTTCTTTGTTGTAAAAGTTATTGCTATATGAACAATTGCTGGCGATTAACATATTGCACCGGAATTACGGTGCAAGCACTTTATTTTTTGCTTTTTGCCAATCAGACAATACAGCGTCCTGGCGTATTACATTATAGGAAATAAATATAAAATACAATGAATATAAAGATTATGACTAACGCTACATTTTATGTTTTATAATTTGCGCTTTCTATTATATTTTGTATTAAATTGCCCTCTTTTAATCAGAACAAACCCATCAATTAACAATTATCCAGTCATAAACTTTCACGATATTGTACAACTTCTCAAAAAGCAGTTACAAATTGTAATTAAATGCTTTTAAGATTAAAACTGCAGCAGCAGTGTGCCATTTCGGCAGTCATATTGCATAGCGAAAAGAGATTGGAGTTTCTTTATGAGAAGAGGAGAAGACCTTTGCCTGTCATCGGCCTATGCAATAAAATTGTCGTTAAGGATCGTTAAGAAGTTATTTACAGAATCTCTCGGCAAATCTTAATCTAATTTTAGAGCTGTCTTAGCTTATTAACTTACACACAAGTCCTTTTGCTGAATTTCAATCTGAACAAAGAATTTTTGAAATTTCCTCCTAATTAACATCACACGCGCGTCTTTAAAATTATCTTTTTTAGAAACGGAAGTTATTTTAACTTGTACTGACTGAATGGCGGTCTACGTACTTTTTCGAGTGATTTGTTTAGTTTTTAATTTTTTTATAATGTTAGTTAATAATATTGTTTAGTTTCTACTTGAAATGGGTTTCGGTAAAGGTACATTTTACAAACGGTTGATACAGTGTAAATATATTTGGAAAACAAAGATTGTTGATGATTAAAGACTAATTAAAAGTCAACAAAAATAATGTACGGTGTAATTTCATTTTATTGCGGATTTCACGTTGATCAAAAAATTAAGATACGCTCAATTAGCACGTCACTTTTATTAATGAAATTCTGCCGATTATCACTAGTGGGAGCGCGGTTATTATCAGTCCTTTACTAACTCTCGGGATTAGTGTCGGAACTAGTAACGTGGGTACCCGTGTGGCCAATCTCACGAAGGAGTCGCTTCACCCTTAGTTCAGCATGGCATAGTTTAACATCAAGTATGGTCTGGGTTTGGATCTTAGCCCTGCTTAAGATAACTTAGAATTTGCCTACACCCGTTTACTAAATAAAGAATTGGTGTCTCTTTGAGAGACCCGGCATTTACCACGTGGAGGCAGCGTTGTCTTAAATGTGAGGCTCCTCTATGTTCACATTAACATCCCTTAAAGATGAACCTCCGCGACCTGGGTGTACTTAGTCCTAAGCTGTAATTTCTTATTACTATTCAACACGTTCTTTTCTTTCTTCTGATATGATAAAATCAACATTGGTAACAATAAATAGGATGGATAACAGTAGCAATGATTATGACAAAACATCGATGATAAGTAAACAATAATGAAAGATAACGAAACGATTACAATAATAACGACATATCAATAAATACAGTAACAACAGTAATAACTAAGACCAAGATTATTCAATAAATAGGCAACGAACGTTGCCGTCACCGATGCAATTGACGATATAATGACAAATATTATAATTATGAAAGTATTGGTAACCAAGGTAACTATCACGATGGTTATTGTGATGACCGTACTTTCACAACAACGGCTATGACAATGACAAAAAATAATAATTACGAAAGGCCATCACTGTTGTCAATGTTGTCTAAGACTACTTCATGGCGATGAAAGAGGCATTAATTATAATGACACTAATTGCAGTGTCATAGCATATTAATGCTTCTGACAATAATGAAAAAATCACGAGCGCACCCCCGATAACTACTACCACAAATAATAGTGTTTAGCTGTATAATATAACGTAACGTTCATAAAGGCAGTGACACTAATAGTGACAATAATAATTTCTACGACAACAATCCTACAGACGTATACCTATAACGATGATGGCAGCGAGGATAACGACAATACTATTTGTAGAAGACGATGAGTAAGTGGTATACATTTGTCATATTTGATAATGACGTGGCGCCACTGTCGACTACATCAAGAATAATTATTCCAACGACGCAGACGGTTACAATAATGTCAAAAATGATAATGACTACTTTCACTTTGTGACACTACATTATGACAGTAACAACCGCTGTTAGCAATGATTATCATAACTACTTTAGTAACAACGTTAAGTATTATATTTCAATTGACAATAAAGACAATAGGGATAAAGATTTATTCTTATTATTATTAGGGATAAAGATAGCATCTTCGATGGTAGCAATAGTGGAGAAGACGAGAAAAACATGACTACAACAACCATGATAAAGTGTTCTGATAAAGACCAATACCGACGTTGATATATGACGATGATGTATAATAATATAAACCATCAGAATAACCAAGAAAGCAACGGCATTAACAATATCGGCAGAGAAAATGGCATAAATGAAGATGACACGTTAACAACAACATATCAACTATGCTGGTGATAGTGTAACGAATGGGCAAAACCCCTTTACACGGGTGATGCACATTTCCAGAAAAATCTACAATGTTCGAGGGTCAAAATATCAAATGTCGGGTCGCGTGTATGACGTAAAGTCGGCCGATCTTTCTAGTACATTCTACACACTTCCGTGTGGGTATATATCGCAGCCGTATATATCGATGGGCCTGGGGAGAATTAGTGTTCGACCAGTGAATTGAAATGTGCTTTGTGTAATTAGTAATCAAATAAGTTAGTGAATAAATAAATGTTTAATAATTAATTGTTGTAATAATAAATAAAATAGTCCTTATATAATCTACTTTAAGTTTTTAAATATCTAGCATTTAAGTTCGTTAAACAGTTTATAATTATAGTGTTAAATAATTAGTTAAGATTAAATTGGTGTATGTAAATAATATTTCTCTTGTTCATAGACGACTAAACAGCATTTTTGTTATTATTTTAAAAAGAACGTCACAATAGTAAGTATATAATAATAACCATGATAATGATAGCGATGAAGCTAATTAACTCCAAATTCATAATAATTAAAAAATGACAACTTTTGACTAACAATATAACATTGATATAGATTACAATAATAACAATCAACAAGTTGTTGCGAACAATAATCAGAATGCTAAGACACACTAAGGATTGTAATACCAATGATATTGTCCACCATTATGATAACAATTGACAACTATGATTTCAATAATTTAGCGAAATTGATCCTAAATATTATTTTGTGTTCAAATTGTGCGAAACCGAATCATTTATCGGCTGAATGGTAACACATTTATTAGATTTTGAAAAATATGGAAGTATTACTTTGAATAAACAATCCAATTGTAAAGTGATATTGACACACATATTCAATCTACATACAATTGTTTCTTAAACAACACAACCACACTTACTTTTCAATAAACGGTCTGCCTTCCTCAGCTGTATACCTTACACCGTGCAAAGTAGAATTTTCAAAGAACAACTTCGTTTGCACATGCCAACTCGTTTTTAGCAACTTATACTTAGGTTTCACATGCTTCTTAACTTTTTTCTTTCCTGCAGGCAATCTTCTATTTAAAAACATTATTTTTCTACCACTAATAAAATTTACTAGCGCACATGGAGAAACTTTCTACATCTTGCCCTAAAGGCGAAACTAGAAGCAATAATAATTTGAATATAAAGATATTATTACTATTACTGTTTTACATGATAAACGAACCCATATCTATCTATGTATATACTGACATAATAAATTTTAAATGCCGTATATTATAGCAGCAACAATAGCAGCTAACAATCAGGGGTTTTTATATCGATATCACCGGTGGTGATGTCGTGTTAGATTGAAAAAGCAGATAGGATTGTATCAATACAATAAAAGAAAAGTGTTGGAAATTCGATTTTTCAATTCGTATACCTATACCGATTGTTGTGCATTCATTTTCTCTACAATAATCATCTAATAACAATTTACTAATAATAGTCATCATTTATAAACCTTAGAGTAATTTGACAGTTTATAGATTTTCTATAAAAGATGAGCTCGTTCATCAGAGGAATTTTCAGTTTACAAATACAGATACGAAAAGGAAACTAAATGTAAATTCGCACATCCAAAAATAATTCTCTTTGAGAAGAGTGAAAAGGGGAGTTGTAACGGTGCAATGTGTACACTTGTGTGTAAAAGTTTTGAACTTCATTACTTGTTTCTTATCAAAAGCTGGAATTACTAATTTAAATTAAGCCAAGCCTTTAAAGGTTTTTAGAGTTTTGTTTGTCCGAGAAAACTCCAATTAGATCTGCATGTGCCAGCTTTTCCGTTTTATTGACATTTTGACCTTGTTTGATATTATACAATCAACGTAATAGTAGGAATCCCGTTGCCTGCCACGCATATCAGCAACTCACTGCTCTCAAAAGTGTAGGTTTTTCTCGGTTATTCACACATGCACAAGAATCACAATCAGTCAGTAATTTCCATAATCAATCCGATTTTCATTTTATTTCCTAGTGCTTATCTCAGTCGATATTAATACTATATTTTTGTTGGTAAACACTTGTACAGTTTTTTCCTTTTACCTTTAGTTATTAGTTATTGGTCATTGGTTACTGTGCACTGTTCACTGTTCCACAATGTGCTTTACAGAACTAATGTGATTCGTTCAAGTAAGTTTTGATTTCTTTTATTGTATTTAAAGATTATAATTGACTATTATTGTTTTTTAGGTTATGTGGCTTATCACTTGAAGTTTTACAAACGAGATTATGGTGAGGTTAACAAATCTTTAAAAAATGAATTCACTTTTTTCTTTGTGGTTAGAATATGACTAGTTCTGCTTTTATTATCACTCTTTGATTAATCACAAACCTGTTGTCTTGATTTATTAATTTCATCTTTATAGCTTGGCATTCGGGAAGAGCATCACGCAGTAATGTCTACTGCTGATGGGGCACTGGAACTTCCCTCCGGATATGATGCACTGCTGAAGCTAAAACGTTACGGTAACTTGTATCTAATTAGTTTACCTTTTAAAGCTAATTCTGGAATAACGTTCAAGAATTAATTTTGTTTCTTCTTCTTTATGTCGAACAATCTGGATACGACTTCGGGTCAAGCAGCTTTCGTTCTTAGGACTTCTTCTCTGCTGCATTCTGCACTATTGGTAAGTTTTAATTTTCCTATATTTATCTAATCTTATTATCGAAACTCTGTACTTGCATTTCACTACAAAGATTGGTTTGTCAGTAACCGTAGTCAGGGATATTTTTGGATTGTTATATTAAACCCAATTTGTGTTATATTATTGTCAATAAGATATAGCCTACAGAATCACAAAGGATACTTCTATATAGATAAATACCAAACCTACCAAAAATATAGCTGTGCTGGAACTATCAGATCGACCTAAATAACACTACTTTAGGCTAACCCCAATAAGTCAGAGAGGGGCGGGGTAATACAAGATATACAAGATAAGAAAAACAAGCGCCACTTCGTTTTAAAACAATTCTCATTACTAAAGCTTCAAACTTATTAAATATACGAAAAAATAGATCTTTTACTAACATATAGACAACTTCCACAATTTTGGTCGTACGGTACCTATATACTTACAAGCTGGAAAGCAAATATTAAAACCACAGAATAAATAAATAGTAATAAATAAAACACAAATATGTAGTGAAATGTAAACTTTCTAAGTAGGGCTTATTGTAAACGGTAAAAGTTCTTAATTATACTGATTAAGGATTTTAATAAGTCTGGTAAAATCGACAGAATGGTAATTTGTATCACAGCTGGTTATAAATCTTAAAAACTACCCTATGGTAATTTAATTACTCGAGATCTCGTTTGAATTAGTACTTAAACACTAACATGCATGAGTAAATAAATTGTATAAACGTTTCAAAAATACATGAACACATAGATAAAATGACACAATATATATAAATACATACAGTTTCAAACAAACATCCCACCATTCGATGACCCACGGAGATGATACGATTTAAAAGCCTTGCTTAGGGTTTTTTGTTTCACTTCTTCCGGTATAATCTTGTGTTACATATAACAACCCTGTATGTATGTATGCAGGTACTAACCCGTAAGGGAAGATCTTCAAGTTAAACCAAACCCAAGGTCAAAAGAACAAGAAGAGGAAAAAAAGACGAGCAAGAACGAAAACCAAAAGAAAAGACCTAAAAATAAAATACTCTGTACGTGGTATTAATTTTAAATATTTGAAAAGAATTTTACCTTTCGATCAACTGAAAGGTCTTTTATTAAATCATTTCTTCTAGGTAAATGATATAGACTTGTTACCTAAAATAGAATACGATTTTAATGAGATTTTAACACATGGTGGAAAATAAAAAAGGTTTACCTAAGTGGTTAACACCAGAGTCTATTCCGTCTAGTCGACGATCGATCAAATATAACCATTCAAGTGATCGATTTGATGGACGCGAGATTTTCTCCGCTAAAGCGAATTATATCAAACCAACTTCCTATTACATCTCACATTCAACCATCTTCTAATAAAAGCCCACCATTTTGTTATGCATAACGCACCATTGTCAATGCGCTTGACTGCGCTCGCGCGAATTTACGATAAAGAGAGGGAAACCAGCGACAACCAAAGCTAACGGAGAAGCTTGGTTTTAAACAGTGACCGTAAAACAATCAATGGGTTGTGAATTTCAACGTTATAAACATATAGAATATTGTATATTTTACTAAATTTATTTACATTTTCTTTTTCAGAAGTGTGAGTGAAAATCCTCTCACCCCAAATTATTATTATGTACTATTGGTTACATAACGATCTAGGACAGCAAGGCTAATAGGATGATATTTTTTATTATTTTGTCCTATTCGGTTACACTGAAAATAAAAAGAATAAAATAGCATCATATTAGACTTGCTGTTCTAGATCATTATGAAACCAATAATACGTATAACAAATCAATAAAGTCAATTAAAACTTTAATCGTTTTGTAGTAAATTCATTATAAATGGTCAAATGACAATGAATAATGATAGACAGCAAATAGTCAACACTTAACGTTTCATTATTGTGTACCTATCAATAGGAATCATGAATCTGGTATAATTTGAATTAAGACTGGTAAACATGCATTCTTTTGCAGATTTTTCCTCTTTCATTTTTTAATAATGCTTAATTACGTTTTTCTAGTTAAATAACTAACTAGGGGCTTTTGTGGCGGCGTGAGTAATTTTATTTAAAACATCGTTTACGCAAAAGAATACTTTTTACACAAAGGTGTTGATGTGCAAATACTTGCGTTTTATAGAGTACAGAAAAAGGGTACAGAAACGTTAAAAACAAAAGCACTCTAAATGTAGTCCTTCCTTTTATCTCGTTTATGACTCTATTCAAGAAAAAAAAAGGAAAGATAAATTTAATGTTGTGTAAATTGCCATATCATATACGATGATTACAGTTCAATTTATGCGCCACACTCGTTGTTCTTAAGTTCTTGTTTTTAACTAATTTTACATTATTTCTTAATTGGCTACATGATGATTTTGCACAACTTAACAAGTCAAAAACATCCTTAAGCCGGGGAAGTAATATTGACTATGCGTAAATTCGGGATTAATGTGTATCTTCTGTAATTTGTGCATAATTAATTCAAAGGTTAACTTCATATTATATCACTCAATAAATGTGACCAATACTTTTTTTAAATATAGGTACTACCTAGTTTATGCTAAATTTGATAAGGGATACATTGGTAGAAAAAGGTTAGGAATCACTGCTTTAGAAAAAATATTTACCTAACTGTTTATTCGAGAACAATTACTTGTATTTTAGAGATTTAAGAAAGTTAAATAAACTATTTCAAAGTCCCCACTTACATGGCATAATTGACAACAATAACAGTCAGAGTACAAATACAACTTTGCAGCTACGTTGGCAACAGTGTATATTACAGCGACGCATTCAATCAACGATAACTCTGAAAATATAAATACATTTTCACACAACTGAAATATTGGTGATTATGAAATAATCTGCACTGATGTCACCATAATGATGATTAGAGTGGAATCTAACGATACCAAGGATAAGGAAGACATTGTGGTCGTTAAGGAAAATGAGTACGACTAGTGATGACCTCAACGATAACAATGATGGATATAATAAGCTAATAATGAGTACATTGACAATCAAGATGATCTTTAAGATATAATGATATATACAATGTCGACAGTGACTACAATAATCACAGCAGCAATGATAGAAGTATTTCACAATATAATAGTGCATAACGAGAATACACAGCGTATAAGGGATTGTTATGCGTTAATTGTAAGCGGTGATAGAAGACAGTTATTAGAAATAAATCGTTAATTCTCACTAAAATTACGGAAGACAAAGCAAGCAACCTTTTGTAATAAAAAGTAATAAAACGTGTTGTACACGTAATGTCGCTTGTACAGCAAATAAACAAAGCTGAACGGTTTGTTTAGACTAAACAATTTGAATTCAGAACCAAAGTCGGGAGTTTCGACAGCTGTGACATATGATTCTATTTAAGCAAGGTTGCCAGATATGGTAATGGTTTTCCAAATCATTCGAAAGCTAATTAAGATAATTAAGAAAAAAAATTATTAAGAAATGTTTGTTCCTTTTCATGTTTCATCCCCAAATTAACCGTAGTAACTCCTTACACCCTGTATACAATGACGTCCATAATGACATTTAATATAATTAAGTGATAATGGCTCTGGCAACAAGAACTAAGGTAATATTGAAAATGTCGACAACAGTAAAAAAGCACGTTACAAACGATAACTGTGATAATGTGTAGTAATAATGTCACGTGGGGTATTCGTGACTGGAGGTCGTAGACAGAGGTAGAAAAAATAAAAATACAAGACATGAAAACAACTATATACTAACAATAAAACAATAGAACACAAAAGGGTTACACACATAGATTATACAGTGTGAGGACGTACATGTCCTCCTAACAACTAACATAATCATGAGGGTGGTCGGAACCACCCTACACTAGCACTAGGTCTACAACTAAACACTAGGAAATTAGGTAATCGGCACTTCAGGGTGCTAGATTCTAGATATTCTTAGACAACTACAACTAAGCAAGAGAGATAACTAAGCAGAACTAAGCGTAGTGAAGGGTATGGTAATCAATGCTCCTGGACCCCAGATTTCAACCCTTCACCATAAATAATAAAAAGTTCACTTACCCGTTTGCTTGGATGTGGCTGCTTCGAGTCATGGCACTGACTGAATTCTAAGCCCAAAGCAAGCGGTTTATATACCACTCGATGCGGAAGAGATTAGCATAATAGTGGGAATCCGTAGGTTGGTGTTCCAAGTATGGTAGGAGTTTCCTGCAGAGGCGAGTTAGCCATGACAGGCACGGAGCATACGGCTTCCTGGTTGCAGGCTTGTGGGTTGCCGTGGGCTAGAGCGGAAATACTTTGAAGGAATGCGCAGCTGCTCGACTAGCGTAGGCCGCTTGACTACATGTGGACGAACGTGGGTTGCTCAGCATAGATGAGAGCAACCTTAGTAGATAAAATGCATTGGAATCGCCAGACGTGGGTGACGCAGTGGCGTTTCTTCGAATGAGTGTGCAGCTGGTTAAGAGTGGTAGGCGACGAGGCCGCAGCTGCTTGACTAACGTGGGCAGCTGAGCGTAACCTCCACGATATTTGCACTAACGGAATCCAATATACACGGAATATATACGGAATACAAGATATAGAACTTATAAAATTATTCGAGTCGAAATAATTCCGTTTGTGACACTAACAACAATCTATTAACTACACTTTTGATCAAGTATTTTTTTGACTTGGTTCAGTCAGATCATTAGACACAGATGATCTGATTAACCTGAAAATGAATTATTTCGAACGAGCAAGAAAGACAGCAGATGAGCAGAAGTCTATGTGGAAAAGAGATGCATGTATCAATAACTGCTATATTCATTACATGAATATAGCAGTTAAATATAGCTATTTGTGTAGTAAGAGCACAACGTGATAGATTGCCGATTAAAAGAGAAAGACGGGGCGCGAGAATTTCTCGAGGGCGGTATTGACAATTTAAGCTTGAATTACAAGATTTCTTCTACAACTGCTTTTATAAGCAATTAAAACAACAATATTAATAATTATTAGTTGCTATGCTATATTAAACGTATAATTTTAACAATACAAAAGCTGTATAAGCGTTGTCACTAAACACGAGCAATGCATCCGTGATCCACATGTTGAGTATATGCAATTTAGAGGTTATAGAACGGAGATTTTAAGCGGTAAAATAACAATTCGCAGAAAGCGTCTAGTTTACTTTTTCATTAGAATGCGCAAACGCTTACTTACCATTGCGATTGTGGATAAAATAAATTTTCATCTGTATGCATAATTCAGGCTGAACGGACATGCAGTCGCTGGGATGTCGGACTTCCATAGTATCCGAGACTAGCCCGAAGACGGAAGGAGGGCAGTCGTTAGAGGTATCGCGAAGCACTAGGATTCGAGACTAGCTTGTGGGCAGACCACATGGCGTTCACCCTTAGAACTGGTCTTTGTCTCCCCAATCTGTCTCTGGGTATCGGATGACGCGATCAGAAGAAAATGTGTGATAGAGTTACGCCTAGGTGTTCCATCGAAGTATTTCTCGACGATGACTCTAAAACGTTGCGGAGAGAGCTCTGCTAACAATCTCACCTGACGTCAGGGTCTTTTATGGAGCTAACTATCCCGCTGTCTGACCTAGATGAATGGAGAAGATTCAAGTGAGATTTATCTCGGTCAGGGAGTGCGCACGATGACCTATGAGAAACTGCAAGCCACCAGATAGCGTTTCGGAAGTGACAGTATGGGGTTAGGCAATTCCTGTCAGTTCCAGCCGTCGGATTCTCTGAAATCGTCTAGATGCCTACACTTAAGGGACGTTGATGCGAAGATACATAGCCTCTCACGTTCAAGACAACTTCACCTTAACGGGTACACACCGGGATGCTACTTTGATGGGCCCTATAAAGTAGCCTCGAAACGAAGATCTGTCGGGGGCACACCAGGCCTATAACTGGGAGATCGGGGATGGCGAACCCATTTAAAAACCAAGTCCCGCCACATTTGAAGTTGGATTCGATCGGGCGGTGGCCCCAACTAAGGCTTGGTGAAAGAACGTCGGTTCTGATGTACCTAACCTAGCTTAGGGAATAATCCTAATGCTGGATAAGGTACTTAACCCCGTATCAAACAGGACGGGAGGGTGCCGGCGGGTGAGCACGTGTTAAGTCAATCGCTCCGGTACTAACCTGGTTAGCTAGTAGAGGGTGGATAGGCAACCTCGCTCCGACCAGTGAGTAACTGGGAGCAATTACTGTGCGATTGCGCGCTGATTGAGCGTATCTCAATTACTTCCTCCTTTTGAAGGAACGTGGGGGTATGTTATCACGGAAACCCCACGGAAACCCCACGTAAAACACACATGCAAGCCATGAATGCATAATTATTCGAACAATAGAGGGATATCAGGAAAACGGTTATTTCAGGCTTACCTGTACTTATATCTTTAGTATACTTTAAGTATATATTCAGAGTACAGATGAAACGGTATTCAGAGTTAAGCAACGTTGGCCCGGGTGAGAAGTTGACGGGTGGTCCCTATAGTGGTATGAGAATCGCAGCCGATCATCGGTACTGGTTACTAGTATTATACTTATATACAGATACCTTACTTACATTATTTATTATAATAACTAGGGAAACCTCGTCAAGATATGACTGTCAAAATCATTGAAGGATGTCCCTATATACAACATTCGATGTGTGATTACAATCCTTCGGATTTTCGTGAGTGATTATTTAAATAAACGCAACCAGTTGGAAATTCTAAGCCTAGCACTGCTCTCTCCCAGAGACTCCTCTCTTCCGACATATCTTCCACTCTGGCTTACCCCTTCCCACCGATTTATTCTATATACATACACACGGAAATTCTACCTTACGAAATGATAAGAATAAAATCAAAAATCGATCTTGTTTAAAACATTCTTGAAAACGTATATTAGTACATATTTCAAAAACATGACATAAACATAGTGTTTGCAAATTTCCTGCCTTTTATACAAACAATATGAAACTGCTCTGTTGTATTTGTATAATTCGTCTGTTGTCCATAATTTTCAACTATGCGGGTTTTGTCTACGCAACCTAACAATTTTTTAAACATCAACCGTGTGCTAATCGCTTATTAATGATGGAAGTGGACGGCTGCATCACCCTTTTATATTCATAAGCGGGAGTCGTTACGAAACTCACCACCGTAAAAAGTGAGAAGGTGCCCCAAGTGAATGTCCAATCCGACCGTCTCAAATTAAACATTTTAGAGTTTTTCATATTTAAAAATATATAAAAATTAAGTAGTGTTGAGTAATCTACACAGTGAAATCTTTAATATGAAAAAAGAATTGCTTAGATCGGCACGGTGGAACTCGCATACGAACTGGAACATAAATAAGCCTTGTGTTTTAAAAATATAGATATTTAATTTAGTTTCAATTCCGTTATATGAAATGCAGGTAATATATGGTAAAATTTTCTAATACTTTTGGTTCATCAGTGTTACAGTTAGAGAATTATTTCTTGGCAACTAAAATTCCGAAAATCATCTATATACATTTTACTGTTAAAGTTTGCGGTTTCTTTTAAAAGCCCAGTCCAAAACTAAAAAGTACTAACTAAAATTTACAGTTGCGACCAACCAACTTTAGTGTTTATTAAAATCGAACCGACCCTAAAAGGTTAAACATTCGTTATTTGTCTTTGGGGAATTTAAGGGTTAATGCTAGTTAATGCCTGATAAACGATAGTATTACGAATAAAGTTTTAGTCCATTTCCAATGACGATTTATTTTAAACTTTACAACTACAGTCGTCGGGGCAGTTTTTACGAAAAATGTTTATCCTACAAATAAAATTATGCGTGAAATATTTTTTTTAAATACATTTTTCCATTCATATTTTTCCTGCTGTATAAATGAGAAATCCAATGCTTTGATAAATGCGTATTTACTTTAAATTTTTTAAATTAAATGGTTTACTTTGGAAAATTAAAAAACAACCTGAGTTTGATACTTTTTATGAATACACAAAAGAAACGGTGAATGATAAATATTTTAATATTTTGAGTGATATTAAATTCCACTAATGTATTCATTTTTCATAACCGTGTTATTATTACTTTCCTGCTTGTATCATGTGAATGCTCAGCAAGTATGAAAATGGGTTTTATTAGAGACACAAAAGCTAATTTGGGAATTAATGCGCACTGGACTGTATATAGCGCTTAGTTGAAACAATTGTATTAGTAAATCTTCTTAAGTTTTTTTTTGTTTAGGCGGCTTAGCCCGTATAGATGTCCAAATCTATTAGAAAATAGATTTTTGTTGTAATGTGTTACGAGTAATTATTTAAGGTTTTATTACAGAAGCTAATTAGAAATAATTCGCTTAGATATTCAAATAAATATCAAACGATTCAAAACATTCTGACTTGTCTCCAGATTTAAAGAATTTAAGTCTCTTTATAAAATCTAGTTACAAGAACACATTTTGGTTATAAATGGTATTTCAAAAGTAAATTTTAAACTTAGCAAGATTTAAAAATACCGCCACGAATAGATACTTGAATTATTCTAAATTAACAAAGCGTAATCTAGACTTGAATGGAATGGAAACACTTTTCCGGAAACTGCATCAAAAATAGCGTACAAGAATCTACTGTAGTGCAGCGGCGTAACTACGTAAGATTGCGCGCCCCTGCGAAACTTACGATTGCGCCCCCCTAATACATTATCTTTTCATTTGCTTATATCCTATGTAGCGCTCGAATAGAAATTCAATGAAAATTACGTGCCTTCCATTGTTTTTACCTGTTATAATTAGTATTCCAAAGTGATGCTCAGTGGCATGCAATAATTACGTGCCCAGTGATATATCTTACACGTTAAATACGTGAAAAATACATCCTTTTCATATCTTCGTCCTTGCCTTGAACACCTGTTGTTAGTTAAGTGGGCTTCCTCAATTTAACAAATTTTACTTTTGTTTATCGATAAATGTGATTAACATTCTATAGATGTCGCTTTGGATATTGGTTGTAATTACTATTAATTCCGCGATTGTATATAAGTCGAGCATTAACGCAGACTGGTAAATTAAACTATCAAAATTCATTGATTTTTGCTATTTCTCCTATAAAATATATTTCTCTGAGAATTGTCAATCTGTTGTCGCTGATCACGACGGAAAGGTATTAGTTATACTTAGCGTCGTCATCAAAGCAGATAAATAGTCTCCTAATTGTTTTGAGCAATGTAAAGGGTGACGCACGATTTGTTTTATAAATTACATATTTATTTTTGAAGTGATTGGTACAGAATTGATAACAAAGTAATCACAACAGCATAGAAAAGTATTCATAAAGGATAACATGTTCGATATGCCCACCGCATCGCCTCACATCTTCAAGACGCACCCTTACATTGCATCGCATTACACCACATTTTCGGGATTCCGGTGGTACACTTTTTTTTAAACCCAAAGGAAAAACCACGTGACTTGATGTCTGGGTTATGGGGCGGCCACGTTCGGCCACCTTCAGGACGGTCAGGAAATCTGTGTGACATTATACGAAAGCCAAAAGTTTCCTGTGAGAAATCAAGCACAACATTCGCAGTGTGGGGGCGCGTTCCATGCTGCATAAACCGGAATGTTTGCATTGGTAGACCTCTTGCTATGAATTTGGGGAGAAAAAGATGATAAGATGGCCGGTGATTCCATGACTGGACATTGCCACCCACACACTCACTTTTTCCATCTAACTTTCTTTCATGTGGATTATTCGCGGGTGTTCCGTTCCCCAGAATCGAATGTTTTGTTCGTTTACAACGCCATTCATTGTGTAACACAAACTCTTCCTCGACTAACAGTAGCATTACATGGCTGCTTATTCTCCAAAACAGACCGCCTTCAAATTTGCCAGACAATCTGCGTATTGCCTGTGCGCTGGGGGCCTGTCGTGTACCAAAGTGGCCACGTAAACGTCTCTGAGTCACTGTAACCCTCTTTGTTTCCGTGAACAGTAGTACAACTTTTGTCTTCTGTGCAATGGTAAACTTTTCCTTTGTCCACCATTAACACAAACTACTGCGCCAATGTCAAATGCATGTGGGTTCCAACTCCACATGGCGTAATTTTCAGAAACTGAACAACTTGCGGCCACAATTTGGATGGTGATAGCCCAATACTATAGCTTTAAGAACAAAATTAAATTGGGTGACATTTAGTGCGCCACGCTGTATATCCATAATTGCCTTTTATTCCTTACATAGAATGGGTTTTTCATCCAATGCTTGTTTTAAAACTTCTATTCTCAACGAAATAAAATTTCATGAAAGCAGCGCCCTTGGGAGCGATGCGTCCCCCCGCGTCGCAGGGCCTGCGGGGGCGGTAGTTACGCCACTGCTGTAGTGCTGTGCGCTGATAAGCTGAGATGTTAACAAAGCTTATCAGTTTCAATTTGAATTCGAAAAAGTATTAATCTCTGAGTATGCCGCTCCAAAAGTAAGTATGTCTTTGTGTATTATCATATACTAGCACGCTCCTTTTATTCAATATAACATTATTTATTGTGTAAGTTCGTTTTTTGTTGCTCAGTCATAACGTTACTAACGACTTGGTAGAAATGTAGGCTATTGCTAAAAATGTAGGATACATTAAATTGTATAGCTTACTTGAGCTCAGCCGTACCGGACGGAATATAGTTGATCCATAGAATTGTTATGCCAGAGAACTACCTGACGACACGATAGTTCCCACAGTTCAGTGACCAGAGAATCAATGAATAAGAGATATAATCGTTAGATGACTCAGCTTACGCCCAGATAGTTCTGCAGCCAGACATAACCGTATAGTGCGACAAATACAAAAAAGCCTAAAACACAGTTCTGATACCTAGTTTATTTATAGATATAGACTTCAGAATCACCTACGATAGCATTGAGAGAAGAAAACTCTTTGAATCAATGAGGAAATTCTAGATACTGCACCAACTAATCAACTTACGCAATTAATCAAGAACAATGTTATAAACAAAGTACAAATCCAAAATAACACTTCAAGAACTGTCGTGAGGCGTAACAGCTTACGTCAGAAAAATAGACTCTCATGCTGCTTAATATCGCTTTAGAGAAAATTATCAGTGCTAGCCAGGTTATCATAGAACGCAATATCTTAAGTAATCGGCCGCATTCGGATTAAGATGGTTCTTAGAAATATCCATCACCTTGTTTAGGCTTTCGCATTCGGTGCATAGCTATAAACGTCAGTAAGGTAGTGCTATTACAGATCATAGTTGCATGAAAGCGTTTAAATATTTAAATTTTGCTTTGACCGGTCGTACTCTTCTTCCGTACGTTTCTTAAGTGTTTCGGTATTTTAACCAAAGACGCCACAACATAGGTGCTACATTTAAAGGCGCCAAGTCAAAATGTGCTACAATAAATAAACATCAAAGTACTTCAATTGCAAGGGGAAACAGAAACTATGTAATGAGCGTTAATATTAACCCAACCAACTGATCAAATTTGATCAGCAAACAGAAAGATCTGCTTCTTGGTTGCTCGTTTAGTTTGCATAGTCGCAACGTCTTTGTTTCAATAAATAAATAAAGCTGAAAATGAATTTCTATAATGCGATCTTGACACAATGTTGATCTTGATTTTGAAGTTGGCATCTTTAAATGTAGAATCCAAATCAAAGTTTGGCTGACACACTTGTTGTGGCGATATTGATGTAAGGCCTTCAAGTGTAGTGCCTATGGCATCTTTATGTTTGACACCATTTACATGTAGCGCTAAACGGGTGTTTCGGCTAGGGCGACCAAAAATACGATATTTGCTGCAACATTATTATTAATATAGCTTTATTATTGTTCTGGCGAGGAAGTTTCATCATATACTAGACAACGTTGTCTAAAACAAAACTTCTTACATTTAAAATTGTATTTGCTCTGTCTCAGGATTCTTGTAGTGAGAAACACTGTGCCACAAAATTGATTTGAGACTCTCTCAGGTTGGTATTTTCTTGTAATATAATTTTTATGATCTCAAAGATATAAATAATAAACAGAAAAAGAACTCCAACACATCAATAATAAAACACATAAAATAATGAATACCAAATTCTTTTTATTAAATCAACACAAAATAAATTTATACCAAAAGAAATTTTTGGTTTAAAATTTTACTTTTCTTGACAACAATCCTTCAATGGAATGATAATAATCGATCTTTTTGCTTTTTTCAATAATTAATCCAAAATTATTATTGTTTGTTTAAACAAAGAAAATAAATCATTCAACTTAAAAAAAATTTAATAACTTTAAAAAGTATGTAGATGTACTTCTATAATTTTTTTATAATTAAAATTGATCGACACAAATTATCAAAATCTATACGATAATAATTGTTTCTTATTACTTACCAATACCATATTTTCTTTATTATCGACTGGTAACATTTTCGTCTTCCATTAAATTTATTATGTAATTAAATCATATTAATAACTTCTAAGCAATAAAATTCAATATGCAACCCAATTTGCATATTCCATTGGAACGCAACATTATCGCTAATTGCCAAATATGTTTTTATGTGATATCATCAAAAAGATCCAACCTTTACAATAAAGGGATATGGTTTTCATACTTTGATTCATATAATCGGCTGATGCAAATAACCAGTGATTCAAATAACCCGAACGTACTATATCGCTTTACTATATTAAATGTTTTAGTGGGCATATTAACCTTATTTGATTATTTTTTAATCACCTAAAGAAAATCTTGTTAAAAAAATTAATATTTAATTTGAGGTTTTGTAACTATTAATCACGAAGTTGTAAAAACGCATGAGTTCTGCCTAATAAATGTTAAAATATCACACAAATATCATGACAATAGGTACATTATCCATAGTAAGACTGTAGTTATACGAGGGTGGTTCAAATATAAACCGGAATTTTGCTGTAAAAAATTTTATTATTAAGTTACAGAGCTGAAATGTTTTACAGTTTTTCTAGATAGTCTCCGTCACACTCTACACACTTTTGCCATCTCTCCGGAAGCTTTAGGATGCCTTTTTCGTAAAAATCTTTCGGCTTGTCACGTAACCATTCGCGTACGAAAGATTCTACCTCCGCATTGCTTTTGAATCGCTGTCCGCCAAGTGCCTCTTTCAATGGACCGAGTAAATAATAGTCGCATGGCGACAAATCGGGACTATAAGGAGGGTGTTCCAGTGTTTCCCAACCCAATTCGTGCAATGTTTCCATCGTAAGCCGAGCTGTATGCGGTCTGGCGTTGTCTTGCAGCAATATCGCAGTTCGGATTGGAATCTCGCGTCGTTCGAATCTGTAGGCAGGTTTCACCGTGTGTTTTAGAAGGTTACTATAATACTGCGCGTTCACAGTTCGTTGTTCAGTGAGAAAATCGACCGCAATTACTCCTCTCATGTCCCAAAACACGGTACACAACACCTTTCCCGCTGACAGTGTAACCTTCGCTTTAACTGGCGCGCCTTCCTCTTGCTTCCTCCACTCCATAGACGCGCGTTTACTCTCCGGAGTATAGTAGTGCACCCAAGTCTCGTCTGTGGTGAATATGCGCTGCAATAAATTGTCTCCTTCGTCTGCATATCGCTGCAGGAGACGCGTGCAAACTTCCCAGCGTGTGAATTTCTGGTCAAAATTCAAAAGTCTTGGCACCCATCTGGCTGATATTTTGCGGTAACCGAGCCGTTCATGAATTATTTGCTCAATACTGCCTATGCTGATGCCCATTTGTGCAGCCATATCGCGTACAGTAATGCGTCGGTCTCCCAAAATGAGTTTTTCTACAGCGCGGACGTTCTCATCGGTAACGCTTGTTTTGAAAAGCGGAACACCAATCATACACTTGAGTCTTGGAGAGGCACTCATTCCCGAACTGCTCGAGCAATTTCCGATAAATTTCCGCGGTTTTTACATTATCTTTGACCAAAAAACGAATAATAATGCGTTGCGCAACAGACACTGGTATGTCCTTCTCACTCATGGCTACAACTACACTGACAAGCGAAATTACGCGGTCCCAGCTGTTCTCTACGCTTTGTAACAGACCAATCTAACATCCAGTACAGCCACTTTAACGACACTAACTTCTTCGCGCGTTTATTCAAAAATTCCGGTTTATATTTGAACCACCCTCGTAACTATAGGCATGAAGAAATGGAGAGTAAAATAAAGAGGTAACTGTGGTCAAACAGAGGAGAGTACTAGCAGAACCTAAAATTTACCCTGGATTGTAACGATGATGATAATTATGATGCTTGTTGCATCCAATATTTTAGTTTCTATTGTTATGATATAGGCATCCCGCATTACATGTATGCACGATGTGTTGCCTATCTTCCAGGCGAAAGAAAGATTTCACTATTTTTATTTATTTTAAAACAACAAACTCTTGCATTAAATATGTTGAGGATACACACTACAACACTGTGAGATGGAAGGGGATAAATTTTATACGGATTCTTCACTTGAATTTCACAGACTCAATTTCATGATGGACGATCCTATGTCGTTGGTTGATATTTTGACATTTAGATATTTTTAAGCCATTTTATCTGTTTTCACCTGGAAATTATTAAAGGCATAGATAAGAAGATATACACAAGTATTTATTACTTTACTTACAGTTTTTATTATTAAATTTCAAGAAAATGTTCTATTTCTTTGACGATTCATAATTTTCCATAGTAGCTGGATATTTCTCAGTGTTATTTGAATTTCTAAGTAAGATATTTTACTGCAATATTGTTAACCAAGTTCTAGGGTGCTAAAGGTGCACTAGAATGTTAAAGTGGAGAACTTTTTATAGAAAAGGTTTAGGCTTCTAAAATCCCAAAATTGTAACGTTTCAGCAGGATCTGCTAGAATGTTAAAATTTAGTTTATATTTACAATCTTGGTATCAAAATTAAATTTTTAGTAATTTATGTTTGATGTAGCAAGATGTTAAAATGTTTTTATTTGATTTTTTTTGAAGTAATGTTTGTGAGAAAATTCAAGATGGTTGTCAATGAAGCCTAACTCTGAATTTGCATTTTTATAGCCGTGTTAGGTATCAAAATAAAGGAAAGATTCTCATCTTTCGTTTTATAACATTTATTTAAACAGCTAATTTAATTTTTTATCAACACTCTGGTTAGAAAGGTTTTTGGTGGGAAAGATGTTGTTTTGTTTCTAGTAAGAAACCAAATTAATCTAGTTCTAAACTAGGAAAATCACTAGCTTTTCGCAATTGTTTTTCAATTATTATAAAATCAGCACGAAAATTTGGGGACTTTCTCTTGAATTTCCATACAGAGCAGAAGTCATGTCACTTTGTACGTTATCTTGATAAAATTTTAAGGTTATGTTGGTGAATTTTACGTCACTTAAATGTCAATAAAGTGAGGTTATGACAAATGTCATCTTGTTTTTAAATTGTTTTTATAAGTTCTTAATAATTTAATTAATAATAATTATAATGAACAATCAAAGTGAACTAAAACTGAAATAAAACAAAAGTGCAGTTTTTAAATTTGGTGTTCAGACTGTTATTATTATTATTTGCAGAAATGTTTGGAATTTTTATTTTGTATGGAACGAATTAAAGGAACGTAATGGAATCTTGTTGCAAATAACCGAACTATTTTATGTACTTACGTCATGGAAGATACATGTTGCTCCTTTAGTAATTATAATTATCTTCATAAATCACAAATAAAATCATAATAATTTTAAAATTTAAAATAATTTTAAATTTTTAGTTTTTTAATAGTGATTTAAGATTGTTGTATTGATCAGATAAGAATTAAAAAAGACAAAGAGAATTAGAATGTCTTTTAATTCTTATTCTGTTAAATCTATTTGACACAGAGATTTAATTTGATTTTTTCATGCTTGTTTAATTAATTTTAATCTAGAATTTTAATAGTTGTTTTCTTTTATCTTCATGGAATTTTTAATATTTATTTCTTTTCTGTGTTCATAAATAAAATTATACATTTAAATGTTTAAAAAAAAATTTATTTGTGTCTGGGCCATTAACAATGTTTTACAGATTCAATTTAAATAGCTTCCTAATTAATTTGCGACCCGCCTGATTTCGTCTCATGCATTTATGAAACTTGTTTTCCAGTTTAGAAATTATAGCTGGAGAATTTTTATTTTTGATAAAGGTAAGTGATATTTAGTTATGTATATTTTCAGACTGTTTTACCATGATTTTGTGTTTGTGAATTTCAACAATAATGGATTTATTTTGGAATTTATAACCTTTCATCTTTCATCAAGTGTTGGAAGGTTTATTATTCCCAACAATAAATAATCTATTTTTAATTGACATTATATAACAATTACCATTCCCCACCCCATATATCATAACACTATGTATATCACAAATAAAAAATGCTTAAATTTTTTAGAGATGCTTAAGGATAGCTACAAGAGATTTATCTGGTGATTAGCATAGTCTGGAGAAGAAGAATATAGGAAACAGATTAGTTATTTTCTGTAGTGAAGTTGTACAAATATTATTTATGTATTTAAGATTGTATTTATATACAATACACTAATCATCTGAAAATAAAAGTTTATTGCTTAATAACACAAAAAAGCAGAGAAAAAGCTTAAGCGAACATGAAAAGAAACTCTCAGATAATCAATGATAATCACAGAAACGCAGGCTACACAACGCAACAATACAATAATAAAAGGATATAACAGGAACAGGAAACGGATTTATTAAAGATTAAAAAGAAGTGACATTATTTACTGTCATTCAATACGAGAGACTGAAGAGTAGAACAATCATTTAAAAATGATATTCTCATACACGTCCGGAAAAATAATAAAACTAATAAATTTTAAACTCTCTAACAAAAACATCACCGTTCCACTCCTCCCATATGTTTAGCGCATTATCCATTTTTTAGGTTAACTTATCTATTTGAAAATTCGACAGACCTTATTTAATTCACAAAACTGAATGATGGAGCTTTTATGTCATCGGCAAGCAGCCGAAACATCCATCAAGATACAATCTTTGTGTTGTCGAATTTCATTCTTCCACGACAATTATTTTCAGGATCTTCGTCGGGAGCGTGTGCATGTTGTTAACCCTCCCTAAACGTCTTATTAAACTACTTTATTAATAGCGTAGTATTTGTTTATGTAACCGCAAGACTCTCTTTAATATTCATACTTCATTACGGAGCTTGTATTGATTCTTTTTTTGGCGCTTCAAGTGTATGAGGGTTGAGGAAATTTATTTTTTGGAATATTCAAATCTTCTCGTAATGATTAAGTAAATATTTTAAAATGCAGAGAATTAATCTCGAAGCGACTTAAGAATGACTATGCAAATTAATAGGTAAAAGTACTTTTATTTTGAAATGATGCTGTGTTTGCAGTATACAGGGTGGCTGATTTTTCATTGTATAGGCTATATCTGCTGAGTTATTAAAGGTAGAGTAAAAAGTTAAATAAGAAATTTGTTTACCATAACCTGATATATAAAATAGCACAAAATCTTTTTTCATGACCGACTTATTTTCCGGAAAAATATCCAACTTTAATTTTTTAAATGGAACATTCTGAATATTTTTGCAGAATAAGCTTCTTAATAAATTTCTCTTTGCAATGATATATCATCACAAGTGGCTTTTTACTTTTAAATTACACCTTTTCTTTAACAAATTTTCCTATAATGACCATTCATATTGAAAACAGTTTAACACATTTAGAAGAAAGTAATGAATTTACTTAAAATGACTGCTCAAATTGCACACCAATTCTAAACATTTTTGAGACAGCTTTTTTGGTCAGCGAGATTATGAATGTCGGCTAATTAATTCTATGAGCGCCATCGAATTTAGTTAATATAACTTCAACATAAGCCAAACCAAGGTAAATTTTGTATTGTTTCGTTTTGTTTTGTATTGTGTAAAAATTGTTTCTTTTTCTCTTATGCTCTTGCAGAACGGTGCAGTCGCATGATTCTGTACGTCTCACTTAAATTGTAAACGAAGAGCGTCGAGATAAAACATCGGCAAATATTTCCGATTCCTTCTACAATCAGTTGCTTCGCAAGTTTCGAATATGTATGTAGATATAATGAAGAAATCAGCACAATATTTAATTGTCTTTTTTCAAATCAATAAATAAAAAAAAAGTTGGAAATAAGATTAAAATAATCAGAATTTAAGGTTACTTTTGAACGCTGTTGATATTAATACTAAAACTATTAATTAATTAACAAACTTTCAGAAACAATATAAAGTCACAAAAAATAAATATTAGATATTACTACCTTATAGTTTAATTTTCAAATTTTAATAAATTAGTTTTTGTAACTAGTTCTAAAATTTAATTATGATAAAGTTTAACTTAAAGTTTTAGATTTCGGTCTTATTTATTGGTTAGTCAATTAAATTTCGATACCTGAATGTTACGTTGTTTACCTACAACGACTCACTAGGAAATCCCGATTCTATAACAATAGGACGTATTAAAAACCACTAATCCCCTTTAACGCAGATTCTTATTGCTTTTGTTTAATTGCAATTTCTTTCGAGCTAATTAACGTTCTTCAAATATTTTTAGTATTTCTGATTTCATCCAGCTTTTTTAAATTCTTCAAATTTCCTCTTGAAGAAAAATAAAAAACAATTAACACAAAGTAAAAGAAGAGGATCATTCTTACTAATAGTCTTGGATTAACAAAATTCAAAAACCACCTTTTGCACAAATTAAACAAAGAGGAATTTTGTTCAAACTTTGTATTCCTCCTATAAGTTTTGTTCGGTTGGACTGCATTCTTAAAAATATATTTACTTATGCGATTCTTGCTTTAACCTTTACACTAAACCTTGTGTCTACTTTACTGCTAGAAGATTGTACATTTTTAAAAAGCAAGATAAAGTTCTGGTCATTAGGTATTGTAACATTATTTTTTTAAATAATAACAAAAATGCTGTTTAATTGTCTATTCAGAAGAAAAATATTATTTACATACACTAATTAAAACACTATAATTATAAACTGTTTAACTTAAATGCTAGATATTTGCAACTTAAAGTAGGCTATTTATTTTTAATACACCATGCATTTATAACATTTATTTATTCACTAATATTCAACTATTAACAATTTACACAAATCACATTTCAATTCACCGGTTGAATACTAACTGAACTTCTTCTACCCGCCACGTCAATTTATATCTCTCCTACAAAGTTCCAGAACGTACTGGTTTAGACTAGTTGGTGTATTCTTTTGTGCAGCCGTCGATGACTCACGCCGATGAATCATGCATGCACGTGTTGATGAATCATGCATGCAGGTGTTGATGAATCATACATCTTGCCGCCGGAATCTAGAATATTCGCTGACGGCATGTAGGGTTTTCCATTCGTTACAGTATTATATCCTCAGTATGACTCCGTGTGCCGCAAGTTCTCAATTTTCATCACAAGAAAAATATTTAAAAATATTTTAAAACCTTCAATAAACAAATATCTATTCTTTAATTATAATTTCACATATCAGTATAGCGTTTTCTATATTTCATTATACTTAAAAATAAAAAAAAAAACTAATGCACGAAAGCATGAAATGTAATGAAATGTTTCTATAGTAACTGTATTGTTGGGTCCTTGATAAATTATGTATTCATATCTTCGAATAATTATTAATTCTGATTAAAATCTATTTTTCAACTATTAAACATAAAGCTGTTTGCTAAATTGTTTTAGTGGAAGTAAGTACAGTAAGATTATATTAACAGAATTGATACATTCTTAATGTAAAGGTTGGATCTTGTTGCTGGAATGACATAAATACATGTTTGACAAGCGCGCTTTTATAACGTTTATTTGGGTTACAAATAAAAGTTTTTGGCATCTAAAAACATTCAGATAATATTAGTAATAATTTAATGTTTAGATTTGTGGCGAAAGGAATGTGTAAAAAGGTGTTTTTATGAGATTAAGTATTAAAGAAATATTGTTTCGTCAACATTAAAATTAGGGATATTATTCTATTTTTTCAACCCGTGTTGTATATCATTGAATTCAGAATTTTATTTTCTAGAAGTTTATCCAATTCTAATAATTGGGTTATGTAAATTTTAAAATATCAAGATTCTTTTATTTTTCTTCTGCTCCTAACACTAAAATTTTTAAGGTTAGATTTGAACTTTTACAAGTTAATAAAACAATTAATATTTTTACTAATTTATTTGCAGTCGATAAAATAGTCAATATTATAATTGAATTTATTTAAAAAAAAACTCTTTACATTTACAATATTTTTATTTCAAACATTATTATTTAATTAATTATTTAAACAAACGAATTTAAATCAATACACATTCACAGAGTGATTTTGGAGCTCACATTTAAATAGTATAAAATAAACTTAATAATACGCAATTTTGAGTATTACAATCTTTAGTAGAATGATGTTAAAACTCACATCTAAGAAGTCTGTAAAGAGCTTAATTGATTGAATGTGGAAACTCACGCCAGAAGAGACTGCAAGGAACCGACTTTAGAATTTAATGTTGAAGACATCTGAAACTCGATAAATCAGAAATGTAGCTATCGTGTCAAAAGTGCAAGCTATGGGTTGTAGCAATTACTATTATTATTATAACATTATCTCTTTGCTGCATTCTATCATATCCCAATACGTAACTCGAATGTCTTAAATAAATAACAAGTGTCTAACTATAAAAAATAAATAATAATTACTTACGTAACTATTTATTTGTAGTTCTTTGCAATAAAGGTTTGTCTATGTACTTTCTTATACGTGCATTTAATTCGTGGTTTAATTTAATAATAATAATTTAATTTCGTGGTTCCTAAACTTAAATGTTATCATCTAACGTTACGCAGACAAACTGGCTGTCACTCAAATAATTTAAGCTTTTTACTGATCTTAATTTATTCAAAAGTCATTGTAATTAAAATTAAAAGATTGCTCCTGCCAATACAAGAGCTTCATGGAATTTTCTGATTAATGATGGAGTCTAATGTTTATTTCCCTCATGACTGATCCCTAGAACGTTAAATTGTTCAAAAATTCTAATTTTAAGTTTATTTGGATTTATTTGGATATTAACAATTGACTGCACAAGTGTTTCTTAATGTTAGACAGTATCGTTGGAAAGTAGGTACATTTGAACTCATAAAATAAGTATTGTGATTAAGTCGTTTTCTTGTGCTAAAATGTCGTCAATAGTAATTATTTCTTGAAAAAACAGAGTGTTATTTTGAATTCTCTGAAAGCTCAGGAAGTAGAATAAAAAAAATAGTCATACCCAAAATTAAAAGGCATTTCAAATGAGTTATCACATAATCATATATTTTATTTGATTTTTTTAGGAATTGACTTCCAGATAAAGAGGGAGATAAGTAATTAATTTTATGCTGTAGTGTATCCCCTTCAATATTAAAGTTGACGTGTTTCAGAATTTTTCACAGTGAGCGATGGTCTTGCCTATCTTTCAAACTAAACGAAATCCAGATCTCAACAAGTCCTCACGTAAAATTTTATGTAGTAATTTTCAAATCTCTTTTGCTAATAATTTTATGTAATACTACATTATTTGTTTCTAGTAGTATAACAAAAATGACCACTAAATAAACATTTGCTTTTGGTGCGCGCAATAATTATTTATTTCAAAGTTTAAAATAATTCCGGAAATTTCTACGAACCGTCCGATTTAAAATTATTTTACCTATCATGTGTCCCTGCGATAGGTAAATTTAGAAAAATATCGCGAATTCAATACTTAATTATGAGTATACATATCTGCTGCAGTTGGAAAATGACTTTCTTATTACTGCTAAAATGAGTGTAAGGAATTTGTAATTTTGGTTGATATCAACTGTAAATACTTTCTTCTAAGTTATTCAGTAATTAAAAAACAATTTTAGCAATTCTTGTACAGAATATGTTCATTAGAAGCCTTTATTTGTTCTTTAAAATGCGTGAAACTTTTTCGAGTTGCAATTATTTGTTCCGTCTTGGATGTACTGTTACTGTTTTGTTATTGTTATTATTTCTTGGTAGCTGTTGTGATTTGTTGTTGACAATCGTTATTCTCGGTTGTTGGTTATTGTTGACGCCGGATTTTGACCGCAAAATGGTAGAAATTGTTAAACGGAAACGTGGTAAATACCTGTAACTTTCAGAGAAGCAGATACTAATGAATATTATCGTTTTAATCAGGACAACAACGATTCTGCACCAAGTGTAATTAGGAAAATCAGTAATCAGAAATGAGTGGTGTTTGCAAAAAGACTCTGTTTCGCGTGCGACAAGAATATTCATCACCTGCTGGACTACAACCTCCTAAGAGAAGGCCCAAATAGCGAAAGATTGGTACTTTTTGTGACCACAAGTACGATGAAGGTGTCAAGAGCCAGATTCATAGAATAGTGCAAAATTTTTTTCTTTGAAACTTGAAACTTTGTCCGACTTTTTACAGGTCACGCTACATCACTTGTTGGATGAAATGGATTTTGTGTTTGTAAAACGTGGCAAGAATTCAGTTTTGATTGAAAAACCAGAAGTCATCTCGTGGCGGCGTCGTTATTTACGCGCAATTCGTAAATATCGTTTAAAAGGGTGCAACATAGTGTATTTGGATGAATCATGGTTAAATGTCGAGCACAGCGTGAAAAAAGAATGGGTTGATAAAACAATTTATATTTCATCGTGGTGCTTTTGTTCATGGTCTGACAACAGGATTAAAAGCTCCAGCAGCTCGTGGTCCGCGATTCATGTTATTGCACTCAGGATCTAGCAGAGATCTAAAGAGGTTACGTCTTTGACAAGGAAAAATACTCTGGGCTACCATGACAAAATAGGTGGACTTATCTTCGAAGATCCATTTTAAAATAACTTAATACCAAATTTGCCAGAAAAACCTGTTGTGGTAATGAACAATGCCTCCTATCACAGCAAAAAGTCAGAACAAATTCCCTACAAATCAACACTAAAAAAAGAGATTCAAGAATGGCTTCTGTCTAAGGATCTATTTTTTAAAGACTACTAAAATGCGAGTTACTTGATGTAGTCAAGGCCTTCAAAGCAGGATATGACAGGTTAACTTCAATCAAGAAACAAACTGCCGTCGTAACATAAATAAAAGGCATTTCTTAATTTCTATTTTATTTTAATCTAACCCAAGTATGTTGTAGCAAATATTATTTATGCTTGAGCACCTGAGTACCACTGACAAAAGGAAGCCAGATATTGTCGTTAGTTGGCATTGGTACTTAAGCTGCCCTCATCACAAAAGACCGATTAGGCTGATACGTAACAAGTGCACGTTTATTTCAATACAAGTTTTACATAGAAGTATAGCTTCCATGTCGTACCTGTGCAGAATACCCACTTTTTGACGAACTATAGAACTCCTTCAGCCCTGAATAGTGTAGCGCATCAAGAAATGTCGTGTATATGGAACAACCCAGAGAGCGGTGTTTCGAGAATTCTGCACTGCGGAATATAAATGCCGCTACCGCACAAAGAAGGGGAATCGACAATAAGAAGCGGAGTAATGAAAATAAATAGACTTGTACAAAAAGTAGAATCGGAAAAATGTTCTTTTGTAAAAGCTTCGATTGATTGACGACTTTTTAATAATTGTAGGAAAATAAAATCTTGCGTAAATAAAGTCTGTAAAGTGAGATTATCAAGTTATTATTTTTTTAATCATCATTTATAGCATTCGTTGTTTATAAAATTAAATTTGTATATGTTATAATTAACCCCACACCGAAAGGTAGAATCGATTATATTGCGGTGATATTAAAATAAAATATAATATGTCCACCGTTCCAAATAAAATATAAATTATTTATGGTAGATTAAAATAAAAATGCACCACAGATATTTTTCTTTATTCCACTCAGCCAGCTCAGGGTTATTCGGTAAAGCATAATTTATTTGAATTATGAGACTCTTATTAACTCTTATTCCTAAAAAGGAAAAAAAACTGCACTAGGGCTACTGCAAACTGGACAATCACTGCTAAACTCTAAATTCAAAAGAAAAGAAAACTGGATGCTTGTATATGCATCAATTAAACACGTAAGTAAATTTAAAAACACATAAACTTTATTTAATAAACAAAATAAAAATTCAACTGAAAAGTCAATGGCAAGAATTGTTATTTAAATTAATATAATTAATAATTGAGAAATAAATTCCCAGGCTTGCTCAAATGTGATTAATAGTTGTAATGGTCTGACATATGGCCAATACGGTCATTCACTTGAACAGACCAACACAAATCAAAAATTATTTATAAATAAAACTGTTTATCTAATAAAAATAAATTTAAATAAAAGAAATTAAATTGTTTTAATTAATTGAAAGCAAATAAGTTCTCAAAAGAACCTTAGAAACTAAACAAAATAACTTTGTATTATTAAGGACAAACTTTACAAGTTAAATATTATTAATGAGATTAAAGAACCCATTTATTATGACCAACCTGGTATATCTTATTAAAAATAAATTCCTTTAAATAAATCCTCAATTGGTAACATTGCTGTCGTATTTATCAGCTGATTTCTTGTCTTCAAAAACATCAATGCGTAGATCGATGTCGACAAATAAATTCTTCCTGGATTTATTAAATTAATCACATTCACTTTAAAAAATTATATAACAACACTGAAATCTTCTTTGAATTCTTGAGATTGTTCAGGTAACACTTTAATTTAATTCAAATTCCTTTTATATATGACATTTACGTCAATCACTTGCTTGAAATATCTAACCTCAAATTAAATTACAGATTTTTTTATCCGGAGTCGGGCATAGGTTTTGCCTTGTACATTTTGTCGACTGATTTTGTTAAATTTTGCTCCAGCTTATATAGTTTATGTTAAAACAAAAACCGGCGATGACATATTTTCAAAACAAAAGCAAATCATGTAAGATTGATGACGTCACTAACCTGCACAGAAGTTCTTAGCTGTTCTTAATCATCACTAATCTTAATTCTATGATTACAGGATTGTAACCCTTAAAACAAGGATCAAAACAGTATAATACATCCCTTGTCCAAAATGTATCGTAACGAAGATATAAGAGAAAAACGATTGACAATATACAAATCTCGTTACGACCTAAATACATACAGAATTCAACAAATCAAGGTTTATCCTTTACAAAATAGTTACATAATTACACAATACAAGTAATACATATAAATTCTCCATAGGAACATCTTTACAATTTACAACAAACATAATTTTACAGTGCGATCCTACAATGAATAGACCAATGCATTTGCAAGTTCCAGCTTAAATATTGATTCAAAATTAATCAATTTATGATCAAAGTGTCCAGCATACAGTACTCCAAGCACTTACATAAAAACAATGGTGGGAAAAAATAGGATAAGAGTCAATAATCGTCACAATGAAGCAAAACGACAAGATTAAAACCTTCAAAATAAAAAATGGTCAGAAATTTTTATAACAAAGTTTAAAAATTAAATGCACTATATAAGTCATAACAAGATTGACCTAATATATCTGTTTTCAGTTAACTAACAACGCGAAACTGAGTTGGTCTCCTGGAAAGCAGAAAAATTTACCTAACGTTAAAAATCGTAATCTCTAAATTTAAATGAGAAAATTACTTCTTCCTTACAAGTGGAGAACCCATCTCAATGTGTAACTTGGGTTGTATAAACATGTTTATGATAACACAATCTAACTGATTGATATCCTTTTTCTAAAAATGAAACCGGAATAACATTAATGTCGAGTGACACTAATGGTGACATCTATAGCCAGCCAAAACCAGCCAGCAACAAAAGATGTCGAGAAATGGTTATTAACCATACTAAACGTAAAAGTTTAAAAAGCAAGATAAAAGTATCTTGTTTAAAAGTTTCACCAATAGTGACGAGCGGCTATCTTCGACTGATGAGAGCTAACAAGCTCGAAACTCGAAGCTAACGAGTCTCGAAGTGCCGTTCGTGGTTTTCACACATTCATTAGTTTTAGTGGGCTTTTGCATTATAATGCTGTACAACAATTTTGTTGTTTCTTAACTCGTATTGCCCACTATTGGTGAAACTTTTAAACAAGATACTTTTATCTTGCTTTTTAAACTTTTACACTTCACAAAGATTGTCTTTTCTTTAGCAGGTACCAGTTACAGAAAGAAATAACTTTCCTACCTTTTTATAGAGTTGCTTCTTCCCTTCTACTATTGTCACCACTTTCTTCACCATATCCTTTTCCAAACCATTGGCAGAGTATGTCACTTTATGCTGTTCCAATACTGGTTTCCAAATTCGGTTAAATGGCCGTAGCATGGACTTGTGGCGGTCGTTGAACGTTGTTAAGTGTTTCACCACACACATAAATTAAAAGAGTAAATATAATGTTCTTAGATGAAAATACGTAATAAGAATTGTTTTATTATAATTAATAACTTTTTACATACTTGGAAATAAAATATCAAATTTGAAGTTAATTAATTAATGTAACAAAATATTTCTATGGCAATATAATATAATCACCACACTACCAATTGTGGAGGTCGTTGTATGTAATTACTTGTTTCACCACTCACATAAATTAAATGTGCAAAAATAATGTTCTTAGATAAAAATACATAATAAGAATTGTTTTATTATAATTAATAACTGTTTACATATTTTGAAATAATATCAAATTTTGAAGTTAATTAATTAATGTAACAAAATGTTTCTATGGCAATATAATATAATCACCACACTACCATTGTGGCGGTCGTTGTAATTTGTTAAGTGTTTCACCACACACATAAATTAAAAGAGTAAATATAATGTTCTGATGAAAATACGTAATCAGAATTGTTTTATTATAATTAATAACTTTTTACATACTTGGAAATAAAATATCAAATTTGAAGTTAATTAATTAATGTAACAAAATATTTCTATGGCAATATAATATAATCACCACACTACCAATTGTGGAGGTCGTTGTATGTAATTACTTGTTTCACCACTCACATAAATTAAATGTGCAAAAATAATGTTCTTAGATAAAAATACATAATAAGAATTGTTTTATTATAATTAATAACTGTTTACATATTTTGAAATAATATCAAATTTTGAAGTTAATTAATTAATGTAACAAAATGTTTCTATGGCAATATAATATAATCACCACACTACCATTGTGGCGGTCGTTGTAATTTGTTAAGTGTTTCACCACACACATAAATTAAAAGAGTAAATATAATGTTCTGATGAAAATACGTAATCAGAATTGTTTTATTATAATTAATAACTTTTTACATACTTGGAAATAAAATATCAAATTTGAAGTTAATGAATTAATGTAACAAAATGTTTCTATGGCAATATAATATAATCACCACAGACTTCCCATATATCACTATCTACAACTTTCTACAAAGGAATAACAATTTTGATAACTCACTTTTGTTTAATTAATTGCGGATAAATTTCCGTTATTCGTAGAATATTTGTTGTATTAGTTTTTATCTGTTTAGTTAAATAAAACACCAATTTATGGTTTTAACGAAGATTGAGTCACTGGCAGTAATTAGTAAGTTAATATTCGCAGGCGGTTCTTTAAGACCATATAAATACTTTTACAAGTTTATAACAACTATACACATTATTCACCAACCAACTCGATCGTCTATACAAGTCTAATTATTTACATTAGTACAATATTATGTTTCTCGACTTTACTCTGTCGCTTTATTTCATGAAGTGCCTTATAATTATAGTTTCCTATGCTTAAATACTAACTATTTATATCATCATATTACTCAATTTTACGTCACCTTACGATCTAATGCAATGACTACATTATATACAATACATAATAGCAGATTAACATTGTTTGTAAAAGTGACACATATCTGTTATAGTTTATTACACAACACTTTATGCAATATTAAGGATCTAATTACATAAATAAAAACCTTTAGAGAATCTCATTACCCGTTGATATTACTCATTTATATTAATCATAAATGAATTACATAATAACAATAACCTCCGCACAACTGGATGTTACGTATTCTTAAGAACTTGGAGAGTAAACTGTTTGATCATAAATAAAGAAACAAGGATTATTTAACCTTATTAAAAAGTACACATTGATTGTATAATCAATGACACCCAATTAAATAACTTATTTTCAATTTTAAATGGAAAAGTTGATAAATTATTTCAAAAGTGTTAATTTCAAAACAAAGAATTTAATATTTTAAAAATTTACCAAATTTTGGATACTAAAATCCACAGCAATATATTGTGTTGTGCTTTTGTGTATTGCAAATTGTCAATAAATCTTATATATCTCAGGGTCGAATTAATACTCGATATTCAATAGTAAAGGTTACCTATAAATTTTTTATTATTTACTTTAATACGAGACTCCAATGATTATCTTTTAATATTGGGTTCAATTATTGAAAGATTAAACTTTATAAATAAAACATTTAAAATTTTCCACACTCACACAGTGGTTAGTATTTCTCAATAAATAAAGTTTGGTTATTACTAATAATTATTGACACATATATCTGGAATGTCAAATTAAAATATTTCCCAAGAATGAATAAGTATAGCATATATTTTTATTAGTTCTTTATTTTATAAATCTTTATTTTAGGATGTTAAAATGGAAAGAAATCTTACCCTGTCAACTTACATATTAATTTTTCCTTCAGGTAATGTATGTCTCTCCAATAGTTTTTAAAAATTTTGACATATGTATCTTTTACTCCTTTTTCAACAATTACCTCCACTTTCACAAAACCTACAATTTCCACAATATGCACTTTCCGCCAGGAACCGTGATCACAGCTGTCGAATCTGCAGACCTCACACCACCTAAGACCTCATCACCGGACTACTGGACTGCCTCAAAACTGCTTTCATGGTTTTCTTCTTATCTATGGCTCGAATGATGACTGCCAGCTCCCAACACCTCAGTAAGTATCTTCAAAATCTTTTTCTTATGATTAAGTTACCTTAATGATTCTTTTCTTTTACAGGAATATAATGAAGAATTCGAATCTTCCACACCTTGATGAGTAACAAACCCAGCTCAAAGGCAGTTTTTTAATTTTATTTTCTTCCCTCCATTACACTTACTGTATCATAATACCCTTTAATTTTGCTTTCTGTAATTAATACACTGAAACTCTTCCTTTATTCAATAAAACGCTGGACTTTCTTTTTATGTTTATTAATTTAACAATTTTACTTCTTGAGCTTTATCATTTTACAAATTCTATTTACACATTTATTTTATTTTCTATTATTTATACAAATTTCGTCTTTAGTAAAAAAATTCTTTATATTTTCTCAACTAACTCAAAAATTCTCTTATTATTTTCATCTCCCCGAGATACCCCTCTTTTCGACAATTTTGTATGTT
This sequence comes from Agrypnus murinus, assembly GCA_929113105.1. Classification (NCBI taxonomy): domain Eukaryota; kingdom Metazoa; phylum Arthropoda; class Insecta; order Coleoptera; family Elateridae; genus Agrypnus; species Agrypnus murinus. The sequence goes on from OV816030.1 coordinate 35,181,157, forward strand.
ATGTTTTTCTTTTATCAAAATAATCCCTATCTTTGGTAATTCCTTCTGTTTCCTTACTAACAATGTCTATAACCATAGAAGTGATTTATACATTATTATTGAAGTAAAGATAGAATTTTAAATATGCTATAGAAAATCAATATACCTTTAATTTTTTTTTTCTTGATTGGTGCTATGATATCTTTACCTAATATATACATGATTTTTAATTCTCAGGTTGACCTATGGCTAGGATATCCTTTCCTTTTATTATCCCTGTTAATTTTAATATTGTATCAAAATACTATATATTTTTACTATATACTAAATTTTTGTATTCTTGGGATATCATTATGACTTTGTATGTAAGTTTATATGTTTTATGTTTTTATTTATTGATCCTTAATAACCACATTTGTGCAATAATGATTCTTTAGATTTTTCTTTATCTTATGTACATGCTCATATTAATTTTTCCACTTCACATAAACGTGAACATCCTATATATTATATGTGTTATAATTAATATGGCCCTATTAGTGATTCTATAAAATCAGAACCCGATCTAACTATATTTAAGTTAATTTTGTCGGTTTCCAGTTGGTTAGCTTTTAATTAGAATTAAATGACTCCGACTACTTAGATCACCGGTTTTTATCTAAAGTGAAGTAATAGTTATTTTAAATTGATTGAGTATATTAAACATGGTTATACTAATAAAATAATCTAATTCAAAAAATGTAACAAATAAATTGCACTAAATACTAAAACAACGAATTATTTTTTTCGTTTCTTCTTTTATCCCTCGTTATTTCTTGCTTTCCAAACAATATTAATGATTTACAAGAGGCCGACCCTATACGGTCTGCTCTAATTAAATCGTGAATATTTTAAAATAAAAATTAAAACGCTTTTCTCTTCAAAACAAAGCAACAAACCTTACAAATGCTTTTATAAAAGTTATAATTTCAAACACTTGAGATAAATTGCATTCTAAAAATTTTCTCATAAAACGGGTAGATAGGTATAAGCGAAAAAGAAAAAATAAGGTAAAAGCGCTATCCGTTTTATCATCCTTTATAGAACGCAAGCGGCATTTAAAAAAGGGGAATCAAACTAAATTGAAGTATAGTCATTTTGTGATAAAGTATATTTAAGGATATACATGTAAAATGGTAAGACTGCAAAGTAAGGACGAAGAAGGTGGTGGTAGGTACTAGAAAAGTCACGTGCGCGTCTCCGGAGAGCAACCCATCGTTTAAAATGGAGTTGTAAAAGGAACACGGAAAGAATGGCAGGCCAGGAAAGGAAAGCACACGAAAATAGTGTGTAAGTGAAAGAGCTTTTTAGCATAATCTTATCTAAACTTGTCACCCCAAGAGCACACACACATGGTGTCTGAGTGAAGTATTCGCTATGTCTTGTCGTCTGCTCCCTCTGAAACAGAGACACTTCAGTCAAAGTGTGCGAGTTCACGTGTGAACAACTCCCGATCCCGACCCGGCAGCGTTATTTAACAAATTTTCTAATTTGTCTCGATCAACTTTATTGTGCCGAAAAAAAACTTTATGGAGCATAGAGAAAAAGTTTATTAAAAATGTGAAGAATTTTTTTCCTTCTCTCTTTGTTGTCACCTTTTTGTTCCCGAAAATTAATTTTTGCAAAAAAATTAAGGAATTTTTTATTATTTTGTCTTATTAAAATCGAGGAGAGTTAACTTAGTCGTCATCATAAAAGAATTTTCATTTAATAAAGTGTCTTTCAGCACATAATGAAACGAGCCAAGTTAAGGCAACCCTTTATTATTCGGAATAATAGAAAGCATCATCATTACAAGACGACGACCACTGAAACAGTGAGTGAACGGAAAACTTTCGACCAAAAAAAAGTTCGTTGTTGTTGGTAATAGCCTTGCAAACAGCTTGCATGTGTTAAACTCGTTCTCAAAAAAATATTTCTTTTTTGTTAAAATAATTTAAATAGAGATAATACTAAAAGCAATAACCTTAAAAAAAAGGAAATACTATTATAGTTACGGTTACGGTAGCAGCTCTCGGTTTCATCTGAAATAACCATAAAGTGATGAACTTAAGTGGCGTTTAAAATTAACTCCTGCCATAAAAGAGGGTTAAAATGAAACTGTGGAAGGTGTTGGCAAGAAATAGTCACGTTTATACCAATCACCTTAACAGACAGAACAATGGAGGAATAGAATTGTACGGTAAGAATGAAAGGCTTTTAATTATATAGTAATAATTTTCTAATAAAATTGTATTACACTTACTTTTAGTAAAATATTTCAGATGAAATCATTCAAGATGAAATATACTATTTCTGCAAAAACCCAAAAATAACAAACTTACACATGTTTTATTCATAATATCTGAAGCATTTTGGCGCCAGACTTTATTCTCCCATAGGTACTCAACATCTATGTTAAGCAAAAAAAATCTAATTTTAGGCAAAAAGTTAAAAAAGATGCAGACATTGCGAACACTCACACAAAAAGTCTTTCTTATTTTAAATTTACAAAATCTCATTACAGCAACCTTTAAGGAAATTGAAAAACAAGACGACTTGAACACTATTACATTCTTTTTACCAACAGTATCAAATTTCAGCGATCTCGTATTTCAGAAGTTCAAAAAAGTTACCTCGCAACAAGGATTAAATGGCTGTCAGACTAATAAAAATGTAAATGTTTTTATTTTTTTTTTCTAAATGGATGCTCAAAATTGCAACTAAAAAATTACTAGTCATCATTGTGACTGGAAACACAGTCCTGTAAAATTGGCCTCCCTAGAAATAAATAAATTTTGTGCCATTCAATTGTGCACTGTTAGTTCACATAAGCCCAACAAAGATTTTCGTTTGTCCACCAATTTTAAAAAAGTTTCGGAGGCATCTTCAAGGTAGTTTATGAATACTGTGAGTCGTTTGTCCAAATTCGCCCACCGACTAAATTCGTTTATTTTCGTGTACTTACTGTTGCAGAGCGTTTTGGCGTTTCCATCCTATACTTGTGTTGTAGTGGACTGCGAACCAGCCCAAGTTTGATTTTTTATTAGTTTCAGAGAATTTTGTGGGAAAAGTATACGTCGGTGGTTTACCATTACCTTCCGTCCCTTGGTCGGTAGTCCCGCACGCAACTAAAGAAGCCACAATTCGCCTATTGTAACATTATACTCAACATTATACTGAAACAAAAGCCCACGGATGGACATCAAAATTCTCCATTGTAACGGTTTAGTTTTACACTGAAAATAAACGCCCCATGCATGGGCTCCAATTGTAACATTCGCATTATTCTCAAACTTAAAATACTAAAGTTACTACTTACTCAAAACCAAGAAATGATACTTACTGTACTTATGCACCGGCGGAGATCTCTTTCTTTTGACGAATTATCATTCAAGGTAGGTACTGGTTTCTTAAGCTTATAGACTAAAGAAAAAATAAGGTTTACTGAAATAATTAAAAATATGGGCGCCATTCATTTGAAGTCATTACATTATCGAAATCCACAAGTGGAGAAAGATTCCGATTAAATTGATTGAATTAAACAAACTAATCGTAATTAGTCAGATTGACGTTAAAGCAGGTTAATGTAAATGAATAACTGCAACAAATGATTGGTTCACCATTATCACAACCATTTTTAGTTTTAATTCTCATTTACTCGTAGATCAAAAATTATATTGTTTTTATATTCTGAAACCATATTTTATTAATATGATAAGAGAGATCCCTTTAAATATAAAGAAGAACGTGCCATAACAATAGGTACATATAAAATCTTATCAACTAAGACGACTTACTTAAAGATATAGTTCATCTGCTACACTGGATTAAGTGTTAATATTATTAACACGACGGACTAAACTGTAATATGAAGCACTTAAGCTTTCCTGTATTGTAAACGGAACGAAACAACACAAAACTATATCGGAAACTAACATATCTACTCTTGGTGAACCACATCATATTCTTCTTTTTTTTTAAACTACAGGGTGCCCATTATGTATGGAATATAGTATATATCTCGGTAAATATCGACTTTATAAAAAAATTTGTTATATAAAAGTTGTTTAACATTTTATTTTCAATAATAAGAGAGCATTCAATTGTTTTTATTTCAGAAAACAAATGAGTAATGAATAACACTTTAATTTTTTCTAAATAGCAATGTACCCTTTCATTAGGCTCATTTGATAGAGATTTCTTTTCTCTTTTCGATGACCTAAAATCTTAGTACCCTTATATCAGAAAGTTTTTGAAAAAAATGTAAAAAATGTTTATTAAGTTAATTTCACCAATAACATGAATCTAGATATCCGAGATCGTAAAGTATCTCTAATTATTACCCTAAAATAAACAGATGTGCATTTACATAATGTACAAAACAAAACAAATGAACAGAAAATTATGTACGTCTCTTATAAAGCTTGAAGACAAAACGAAATTAGCAATAAAATGGTTTTCATGGCAATAAGTGTTCAAAATGCTAACCATTAACTGCAAGGCAGTGGCCCAACCTATCACGAAAAGCTTGAAAAGAATTTAACGATCTGGGAGAAATTGCTGCAGCTTCATTTTGTATTCGTTGCTCTAATTCGGCCAGATTCTGGGGTCGGTTTGTATACACTTTTGATTTTAAATATCCCCAGAAGAAGAAATCGCAAGGTGTAAGATCCGGAGATCGGGGAGGCCACTCCACAGACCCTCTTCTGCCTATCCAACGGGCCGGAAATACCACATTTAAATATCGGCGTACATCTAAATGATAGTGGGGCGGTGCTCCATCTTGTTGAAACCAAAGATCATCAAGATTTGCTTGGCAAGCTGGAATAATTTGCTGTTGCAATAATTGCAAATAACGTTCACCAGTTAGAGTACCACGAATAAAGAAAGGTCCAATTATGTGATCTGCACAAATTCCCACCCATACGTTTAATTTTTGTGGTGTTTGTCGACAATTATGCCTATTTACATTTCCATTTAAACAAAACGTAGCCTCGTCAGAAAAACAAAACAATATTATTAAGAAAATTTGGATTGTTGTTGATTCGCCCCATCATAAATTCACAAAATTCAACACGTCGATCGTAGTCATCTTCGGATAATTCTTGCAATAAAGTGGTTTGTACGGATGTAATTTTTCTGAATGTAATATTTTCTGTATTGAACCTTTATACTTACGGCATGGTTTAAACTTAACTGACGAGTTGAAATGTTTGGATTTTCTTCGATTTCTATTAAAACTTCGAGCTTTTTATCTTCATTTGTCGCAGACCTCTGCGGACCAGTCTTCGCCAGATCTTTAACATTGCCAGTTTCCCTAAACCGTTTCAAGGTTTTGCTAACTACTGACTGGGTGATTGGTTCTCGATGTGGATAACGCTCATTAAAAATTTCACATACTTCTAATTGTGTTCGTTTGCGATCCCCATAACGGACCATAATTAAAATTTCTATACGTTCAGTTTCTGTTAAATGAACCATTTTTATTTTTCCATGTACCAACAACTTAATTAAATAAACAAACTTCTGTCACAATAAAAGCCTACAATCAATTGTTAAGACAAATGAAAGAGATCTCGGATATCTAGATTCATGTTATTGGTGAAATTAACTTAATAAACATTTTTTACGTTTTTTTCAAAAATTTTCTGATATAAGGGTACTAAGATTTTAGGTCATCGAAAAGAGAAAAAAAATCTCTATCAAATGAGCCTAATGAAAGGGTACATTGCTATTTAAAAAAATTAAAGTGTTATTCATTACTCATTTGTTTTCTGAAATAAAAACAATTGAATGCTCTCTTATTATGGAAAATAAAATGTTAAACAACTTTTATATAACAAATTTTTTTATAAAGTCGATATTTGCCGAGATATATACTATATTCCATACATAATGGGCACCCTCTATAATTTCGGCTGAAACCAACGAAAGTAGCTAGGGGCAAGGCCCCCTAACTTGGGCTCTGAGAGCCGCTGTGAGGCTGTCCGTCTTCGACTACACTCTGAAACTTCCTCCGAGATACGAAAAATTGTCTCTGCTTGCTAATTTTTAAGAAAGGGAAAATAGACACCCTACCAAAAACTAAAGTGACACACATTGCGCCAATAAAGAAATACGTCTAGAATATTCCTAATTTTATTTTATTAAGACGAAGAACTACTTTCTCACGAGAGATCTGGTATAAAAATAAAGCAGATCCGTTTTTATCTGTAACTTCTGAAGAATCTATAAAGCAGACATGAAATAAGCACGTAGCGGAAACATAAATTTAGTTTAAATGCATTTATACGGATTATTTTATCTATAAAACAATTTTTATCTAGATATTTTCGTGGCTAAAAACAAATTTATCTGCGTGATAAGGCTTGAAAGTTTACAGCTGCTTCTACGTTACCGATAAACATTATTATGAATGGAATAAATTCTGCAATCTTAAATTGACAAAAATATATTCATATATACAGGGCCGCCATACTAAGATTATTTACAATAAATACATTTTTAAATGTATTAAAATGGACCTCGGAATTTTAGTATGTTACACCGTATAATCAAATAACAAAATTCCACTAAACAAATAAGCGTAATAAAACGTATATTAGTTTAATTGTGTTAATTGCAAAGACTTCCTAATTTCAGTTAGAAAGCAGGAATAAATAAACAATAGAAGGACGGCACCCAAACTGTTGTTAAGTTTAAAAGTAATATGGGAATCCACAATTAGACAAAAACTCCCATTTAATTAACGTTAAAATATTCATTACTTGTCATTCTTTTAATTCTAAAATTTATTTTGTGAATGAAACAGTAACAATTTGTCGTACCAAACTATAGCAGCCAGTAGTAGTTTAAATTTTGTTTACTAATTTTAACTTCAAGAAAACGGATTCAGCATTTCAATCCACACTTCTTGTGTTAAGATATACACAACAGTTAATAAACAGTTAATAATTTGGTATCGCCTTCTAAATATATTTCATTAAATTTCAGATAATATAGTTACAAATAACTTAGAGAAATGTGTGTGTCAGTAATACTTTTATACTAGTATTTTATTATCCCTTCGCTAGCTTAACACACCTCAACTTCGAGGAGCTACATACCTTCAGTCAGTAATACTGTCACGTGAGGTTTTCGTGACTGGAGGGGTAGTCAGAGGTAGAAATGGAAAGCAAATGCAGATCACAATTAATCATATACTGGAAAATAAGTTACAAAACATTGGGTTTACAAATAAAGTGCGAGGACGTATAAGTCCTCCTAAAATAACAATAAACGTAAGATCGATCGGAACCACCCTGTACTAGCACTAGGTCTACAAACTAAGCGCTAGGAAACCCGGTAATCTGGGTTCCTAGAATACTACAACTAAGCATAGGGAGCCTGGCACAACCCCCTAATAACTAAGCAGAACTAAGCAGTAGAGGATCCGGTATTCAATACCTCAGGGTATCAGAATCTAGATTAATTAATAAAAAGGTACTGACCAGCTTGCTTCGAAATGTTGGACTGTTGGAGTCATTTCACTGACTGAATTGTAAGCTCAAAGCAAGCTGTTTGTATACCGCATCCTCATGAATATTGCAAAAGCCTTATTGTATACATGAATAAATTACAGATATGAGATGAATATATATATAAATGCATAATCAGATGCAAATATAAATGCATACTGTATAAATGAATAAATTATTTCCAAAGATATTTAGACTATATAAATTGTTTCTAATGAGATGCATACGCGTGCATGCGCGTGGGTAGTCGTTGCAGATGGACGAATGACGTGGATCGCTCAGCATAGACGCGAGTAACCTTGCTAGATAAGTGCATTAGTTGAAATGCAACTTGGCCAGTCGTGGGTGAAGCGGCAGCAGCTGCTTGAATAGCGTAGGTAGTTGCTGCAGACGGTCGGGTAATCGTGGGATGTTGTAGCAGATATGCGCGTAACCTTGGCAGCTTTTGCGCTATGTAAGAATTATTTAATTGCAAATAATCCCGTTTGTGACAATACCCACCAATACATATTTCAATGGACGTTTAACACAGCCATGTATAACGTGTTGTAATATTGATCTGGTTTTCTGTAAATTAAAAAAATAGTAGTGCTTCAATTCACCTTACGACGCACAGGTAAAGGATTAAGATTACTATAAACAAAAGTCTAGTAATCACAAAGAACACTCTCCAAGATAAAGATGCTGCCTCTTACAACACGCTGAACTCTGAACTTTTTCTTTAAGACGGAGGCCCAAGACAGCAATCATTTACAGTTACCAATCCGTTAACTGTTTAAAAATTTTGTATTACTAATATTAGTTTTTATTGGACGACGATCGAGCTTTTTCATTAGCGCGATAACGAAATCACTCCACAGTGATTATGACTCTTATTAGAGAAATTGTGGAAGTTGTAAATTGCCCAGAATTTAGAAAAACTAGCTTTATTTATTAGGTACCATAGTTCTCCAAAAAACACTTAATGTTGATAAAGTGGTAGGCTAATTAAGACCACCTTTCGAGTTTGTTTAAGTAGAACATTTATTCCCTTTCTTAATTTGTTAAATCGGCAAGCATAACTCAATTTACCGGAAAATTTATTTTTACAAATAAACGTTTTAAGCAATAAATCCGACAAAACGATTAATTAGTAATAGCCTTTCACTGCTTAACTGTACAAATGATTAACAAATACAAACGAACTCTTGTTGCTTGGGTCAAATCACACTACTTGACAGTTCTCTTCTATATAGTATACTATCTATCTATCTAAGATAGATAGTATACTATCTATCTTGTACAGTACTTCGTAAAATTAACATGTTTTCTTTCTAATATTTTATAAAAGGTGCACAAAGCTATTAAGAACCAAAACAAGCTTATCAAAATCCAACCCAATCGCAAGCAATAAAATTTTCTCGCAAACCATGAATTATGCTTCCAAATGCAATTCGTTCGATTATGAACCCTTGAAACTCAAAGAAACCTGCCTCAATGTCAAGACTTATTTATCTAGGGTGAAAAAATAAAATAGATTAAGTTTCTGTTGAACACAAATTTGATTTGTATTGCATACAAGCTAGCATTTGCTGGCGTTTTACATGATTTTTAGCAGAATTGGAGTGGGTACGTGACTAAAGACAAGATACCATTCTGTAGGAAATAGATTTTATATACACAGTATTAATTTGGTTTCAAACGGGTACTACAAATTCATACATTAAGTTGGACTATCTACGATAATAAACTTTTTCTTTACTTTACGAAATAAATATTCACAATATTGAGCTTACAATAGAAAAAGAAATAATCGAAAATTGGGAGGGGGTTGAAAAGTCCTGGAAATCCCTCAGAATCTCAGGTTTTAATTTTGCGTAGGATAAGTATACAGGAATTAAAGGTGCGACTTGGATACCCGAAATTCATTTCTGGTTCGATCCCTATCCAATCAAGGTTGCATTCATAATATAAGATATATAAGTAATACAGATATCGAGCTTCTTTTTCGTTTAAAAAGGCACGTACAGACCTCATGTACCAAATAACCTATTAGTCTGCAATATTCTTTTGTGATATATTCCTTTGTATTCTAAGCTACGAATAAAATCTTAGCAACTAAATAAATGTGTCTAGGCGTCGGATTTTATAGTTGACACTTCGTGTAGAGCTGTTAAGCCTATTTCTAAAATATTTAATATGATTCGAATTTCGGTTATTTTTCTTGTTGGGTGTTAATGTCGTTAATGAAGTTCCAACAATCCCCTCCATTTTAGTTTGAAAATATCATATAGTTTCGCACTATTCTAATGAATTCGGGTATAGCGAATAGCGGGAATAGCGGCTTTTGAAGCCCTCACGTCGTCCTTTTGGCCGGTGTGCTTGTTTGGTTTTACCTTAATATAATTAATATAAAATTAGTATGAATCGTTTTGAGTGTCCCGTATTATAGAATGTTATTATAAAATGAATCTAGGGAAGAGAATTAATAATAAACCCGATTTGGTGAATTTTCTTCGCATAAATACAGCAAATTTGTATATTTCTGTTCCGTATAGTTAGTTTATAGACAAATAATCTGACCAGCAGGGAAGTGATTTGTATTTCGGTGCTGTTTGATTGGTTTAAAGAATCAGTTTAATGCCATGCAACAGTGAGTAAATTTAACAGAGAGGTCATTTCCAAACTGTGGACTTTATTCAAATGATGTAACATGTATCCAGATTGTTGACGCCACCTATCTTTTTATTTAATCTTGTCTTTATTATCTAATAAGAAGCTTTCATGATTAACACACACGGCGCCTGAGTATAATTTGATTTAGAAAGATGTCTCGGCCGGAGCATTAAGATCTCTAGAAAGTATTCTTCATGTATGAAGTTGTTTGACTTTAGTTATGGCTTTGAATTAATTTGTTTATATTATTATTAATATTGCGTTATAGAATCAACAAAAAAAACGTACAATGTAGCTATATTAAAAAAAAGTCAGAGCCTACATTCGAGTCGCTTTAAAATGAAACCGTAGTGGTGATTAGTGCTGAGAGTTTGAAGAATTTGTATACAATAACTAATAAATTGTGGTAAACGATGGCCCAGTTTCGTTTTGTAATGAATATAATGAATCATTCCCGAATTTTTATAGGGAATTAAGATCGAATTATTGCTTAATTCAATGCGTTTTGAAGAACCTCGCAATTAAGTCAATATCCCTTTAAATGCAGCCTAAATTAATTAATTTTTTTGCTCAGCGTATAACGGGAGCTTAAATGAATTTCACTTTCCCGAGAATTTAGTTTAGTTTCTGTTATTTGGAAATTGAAAATAAAACTTTACTCAAAACTATTCAATAAAATGAGTTTTTAGTGTTAAAACACTTTCACAGTTTTAGCAAGGATCTATTTTCTCCTAATTTACTGCCTGTAATTATTCTAATATCCCAATAAAAATACGTTTTATAGGGTTCAAGAGGAATACTAGAAATAATTTCTCATTGGACGACAGCGAATAAAATCAAAAGGATAAAAATCACGGTCCTCCTTATGTTTTTAACATCTGATCTTGTAGTGGGAGTTAACATAGGGGGTTGCACCGACATCGATAATCAGTATCGTATATCAGCAAAACTCACGTATCTTTTCTTCGTCAACTTACCCATGCCCGAATCGATCAGAGATATACGACGATGTACTATCTGAAATTCAGATACTTTCTCAAGCTGCTTTGAGATGTAAGCTGTTGTGTGTACATTAACACCCAGCGACAGTGGCGTCGCCAAAGCAAACTTTTTTTATTTAAATGATTGTTTTTATAAAATGCTTAGAGACTGCTTGGTATTAGGCAAATGAGACTCGAGTAAATAAGGGATGAAACAAACTTGACAGTATTCTGTCGGTAAATAGGGCATATGCCTTGTGTCTATCCTTTTAGTAACGCTGGTGTTAAGTACATAACTAACGACTTGAGTAACCATTAACGTCAAATCAGATACATTATATCAGCAATTCAGATGCTTTCAAGAGGTTTTAAGCTTTCGGTTATTGTATATTAACTATAACAAGGTAACTCGAGGACTTATCGTTAGCAGCGTTCCAAAAATTGAGTTGTAAACGCATTGTCAGTATAATTCCTAAAAATAAAATAAATCCAATTTAACTAATAAAAGGCTTTAGGTTGTAACATACACGAATCCATGAAAGTTAACAAACTCAATAAGGATCCTGCACTAATTTGAAGTATATTGAGTGATTGGATTCACACTTTCAAAGGGAGGATCTTATTAACAGTTAATAGTGTGAAATTGTTACTTATATTACTATTATATACAAATGATAAGTATAATGCGAAATTGTCCTAGGTGACAGATTTGTTAATAAGTGCATAATATCTGGTTTTATTTTCATCAAGTGTATGTGCTGTTAAATAGCACATACACGGTGACTCCCCGACGACGTCGGCGAAAACGTCGTCGACGACGTCGGGGACAAGGTCGAAATAATGAGGTAATGTTTACATTTACTGTAATTTAATGCATGACTGTGTATAATAAAATTATTAATATCGTATTTCTTTTAAGACATCAAAATGAAAGAAAGTAGTTTTGAGCATAATAAAATGCGTACTGAATTTCTTTCTTTAAAGTATTTCGAAATAGCTTATGCAATTAACAAAACTTTTCATAAGCGGAATAATATTGATATCCATCGATAGAATTACAAGTAACCCTTTATTATAAAACGAAAACTCTTTGTTTTTTTTATTAATCTCATTCTTAATTTAATTTAAAAATGGATATAATTAACGCAGGATTTAGGATTCTGAGTTTTGGTTCGCAAATAAGGATTTCCTATAAAGGACGACTTTTGATAAAATTTGGTAGTGATAATCGTCGGAAAAATATCATGTTTAAAAATGTAATGGTTTCACCGTCGCTTCCTTTTCCGTGTAGTTTTAAAATTTTATGCTGATGGTACATAACCTTATAATAAAAATCCTTCGGCTCATTTTGTCGCAATTCTTTTAACAAGGACATGTGTGAATATTGTTTGCGATCTAAAAACCATATTTTCTTTTTTTTCGTGGTGTTTCAGTTTCTTCTTCTTCGAAGCACAAGGCAACTGCCACACCAACTGCAATTTTTTTTCTCAAAGATAATTTATAAAAATCCATCTTATCACTTGAAAGTGTCACAGCATATTGAATTCATAATGTTTTCTTAAAAAGTATAATAAAGAAAGCATATATTTTTTAGTAATCCCAGATGTATATGTTTATTTTGCCTAATAATAATTTACAGTTGACAAGGGTTTTATTTCCACAGTTGTAAACAGTTGTTTGTAAACAAATGTAATAAAAATGAAATAATTCAAGTAAACCCGAAAAAGATAGATATAGTATAAGGTTATGTACCATCAGCATAAAATTTTAAAACTACACGGAAAAGGAAGCGACGGTGAAACCATTACATTTTTAAACATGATATTTTTCCGACGATTATCACTACCAAATTTTATCAAAAGTCCTTTATAGGAAATCCTTATTTGCGCACCAGAACTCCTAAATCCTGCGTTAATTATATCCATTTTTAAACTAAATTAAGAATGAGATTAATAAAAAAAACAAAGAGTTTTCGTTTTATAATAAAGGGTTACTTGTAATTCTATCGATGGATATCAATATTATTCCGCTTATGAAAAGTTTTGTTAATTGCATAAGCTATTTCGAAATACTTTAAAGAAATTCAGTACGCATTTTATTATGCTCAAAACTACTTTCTTTCATTTTGATGTCTTAAAAGAAATACGATATTCATAATTTTATTATTCACAGTCATGCATTAAATTACAGTAAATGTAAACATTACCTCATTATTTCGACCTTGTCCCCGACGTCGTCGACGACGTTTTCGCCGACGTCGTCGGGGAGACACCGTGAGTGGTGCCCATTAGATAATATATTTTGCGTTTGCGTGGCATGTGATAACCCAATAAATATTTTTATTTACATAAGAGTAACCACAAACTTACAATTACAAAGTTTATATAACTTTAATTTATATAATTTAGTAGCGGTGGTATTTGTGTTACAAGGAATGAGGGTGTCGAAGAACCTTTGTTTAGTAACGGCATGTAACTTTGGAGTTTATGAACAACAGTAACAGTTACACGAACAAGTTACCTTCACAAACTAAAGGGGCGCTTAAGATATCTAGTAATAATACATTTTCACTTTACCGATGGTTTAACAATTGTGTATGTAGCTTTTAAACGTCCATTCAAAAACGTTCAATAAAAATGTTGCCGTAAAAGACTACGTTAATATAATGTACATTAAAGTACATATTTGATTTGAACTGTATACCTTTTATAGCCCCTACCTGCCACTCTCACTACTGACAGAATATCCAATTTTTCTTAACGTGCAAGAGCTACCAGTACTCATTCAGCTTCAGACTAGTGCCGGAGCTATTAACGTCTTCATCCATCGGTGTCCGTCTCCGAGGGAGTCCCATCAGCCCTAGTCCAACTTGCAGACTTTCACTACCCGGACGAGTCCAACCTCAAGTGTGGCTGGAATTTGGCAACTGGGTCTGCCTAGGATATCCTAGAATTTAGCCACCCCGTCCTACCATACTTAGGCTTGGTGAGTCTACTGACTACTGACAGTAAAGAATTCGTAAATTATTAAATTGTTAAATCTAAAAACCATTCATATAGATCGTAATCATTAACATTATTGTCAAAGTAGTCAAATATTATTTCTTCACCATTGCCCTCTAATCTCCATTGTTGTTGCCATAACCAGTCACATGTGTCATCCATTACTGTTATTTACAGATTTTGTTGTCGTTATCCGGTTTTGTTGTTGATATTCGGCATGAGCCTTCGATGTGAGTAGACGTGATTTGTGCGATCGCGTGTGCTTAAATTCAAGAGTTTCATATTTCTTCATCGCTATATTGTATATTACATTTAATATCCTTATTATTTATCTCTCCGAGTACCCTTTTATTATTTATTAAATCATGCCGCTCACAAAAACCCAAGTGGAAGATATACAAACCTTATGTACGAAACACATCAAGGATTTGTTTATAAATAATGAGGAATTTGTACAGAGCATCGCTAGTGCTTTATCAAAAGCCTTATTAAACGAAATCACTCAAGAAATGGAGCAATTAAGAACCGATATATCCACGTTACAAAATGAAAACGTCGAATTGAAGGAAGAAAATAATAATCTGAAGCATGAGATTACTAGATATAAATATAATCTCGATCAGCAAGAGCAGTACAGTAGAAGAAACTGCATTCGTATCTTTGGCATTGCTGAAGAAAAAACCGAAAACACCGATGAAAAAGTTTTGAACGTGTTCAATAATAAATTAAAATTAAATATTCGAAATGATGACCTCGACCGCACGCATAGGATTGGAATTCCAGATAAAACATCGCTGGCAAGAAATAATAAATGCAGGCCAATAATAGTGAAATTTATCAGTAATCAGAAACGAAAATCTGTTTTTGATAATAAAAAATTGTTAAAAGGGACTGGTATTATTATACGCGAGGATCTTACGAAAACCAGGTTGCAGCTTCTTCAAGATGCCGCTAAACAATTCGGAGCTTCAAATGTATGGTCGTCAGACGGGCGAATTATTGTCAATAACAATAATAAAAGAAACGTAATTTCAAATTCCAAGTTCTTATACTTATCGTGATTATAATTTTCTTAAAATGATATATTCTATGAAAATGATATTAATAGAAAGGTAAATATTTTAAGTAGCCTTATAGGAAATCTTTTTGATAAGCATGCACCGTGGAGAACCATTACAGTTACAAAAAAACCTGCACCTTGGTTAACTGATAATGTTAAATTACTTATGAAACTAAGGGACAAAGCAAAAACTAAATTTAAAACTTCTAAAACCGCAGCTGCATGTGAGTATTACAGGATGTTGCGCAATTATACAAACATCGCTATAAAAAATGAAAAACGAGCTTACTTACAGTTTAAGCTTGCTAGCAGTAACTCTAATATGATGTGGAAAGAATTCAAACGTCTAGATATTGTACATTCCAAAAATAATGCTAATAATTCTTTTGATGGTAACATTCATGAAATAAACAAGTTTTTTGTCGATAACATTCCTTCTATGACTGTCGATCAGAACACTTTAGATTTCTACATAAATAATACGTTAGGTAATGATATTGTTTTTAACTTTAAGCTTATAGATTCCGAGATTGTTTTCATAATAATTAATTCTTTAAAAAGTAGTTCTACGGGATTAGATGGATTAAATATCAAAATGATTAAGTTATGCCACCCTTTTATTATACAATTTTTAGTACACATAATTAACTCTTGTATTCTAGAGAATATCTTTCCTGATAGTTGGAAGTCAGCTCTGATAACACCGATAGGAAAAATAGAACACCCTGTCGATTATAAGGATTACAGACCAATCAGCATCCTCCCAACACTCTCAAAAATATTTGAAAAGGTTATTAACATGCAACTTCGTGAATACTTAGAAAATAATAAATTATTACCAACGTATCATTCGGGTTTTCGGTCTGGTTACAGCTGTACAACTGCTTTATCTTACATTACTGATGATATTTTTAAAGCGTACGATGAAGGAAAATCTACTTTTTTAGTTTTATTAGATTATAGTAAAGCTTTTCATACACTAAATCATGATTTACTTCTCAAAATATTACATTATTTAGGTCTGAGTGAAAATGCGATTGGTCTGGTCCGAAACTATTTGTTTAATAGAACACAATGAGTTAAAGTGGCTAAGGAGGTATCTTCACCTGTCGATATTATCAGAGGGGTGCCGCAGGGATCCATATTAGCACCTCTGCTATTCACCTTGTACACGCACGCTCTTTGTGGTTGTGTAGGGGCCTGTAATATTCACATGTATGCAGATGATACTCAGATTTACTATTTTTTCAAGTCAAGTGATGTCAAAGAAGCAACTAAAATTTTAAATAATGACCTCAAAGCTGTATCTAAATTTTCGTTACAACATGCATTAATGTTAAATCCCTTGAAATCATGTGCTCTATTATTAGGAAAATCAAGTGGCGCTCTTCAAGTGCCACCTATTAAAATTGGTGAAATTGAAGTACCTTTAGTAGAAAATGCTAAGAATTTAGGAGTAATTTTTGACAAAACATTTCGGTTCAGGAAGCAAATCTCTAAATACATACAAAAAGCTTATTTTAACTTAAAATTGATCAATACGTTCGATACGTTCTGTTGCGTGTTTGAAACAGAACTGCTGCCTGCATACTGCCGACTCGCGCCAGCATGTAGTGTGGTGGATAGAAATTATTTGCGACAGTCACATTACTGTATGTTATATATACTGTGGCTATATTGCTAAAGGCACGTGCACCCCTTTCAGTTATTGTTTACCGTTTATAGTAAAAGAAGTTTTGTTTTTTAGTTTATCTCCAGATTATTTTCTTTTTTTCAGATTGTCTTTAATTTCTTACGTGCAGGATGCCTGCTTTAATTAGGTAAAAGGAAGAGAAGGAAAATAAATAAAAAATTAAATAAATAAACAAATTGTAAGGATCGAAAATGTTTTAAACGCCGCCTTTCGTAAGTAACAATCTTGTTTTTCTCCTATCTTCTTAAAGCAAATAACTTTGTAAACATTACATATACCTTATCATAATATTACGATTACCATTGTTATTTAAAATAATCTTGTTGCTTTTATTAATCAGTCTTTTAATCTCAGGATTATGAGAATAGCGCATCTCAATGTTTGCTCTAACCAGCAAGTTTAACTCATTCAGTCATTATGTTTTAAGTCACAATTTCGATATCATAGCAGTTTCAGAGTCTTGGCTTCGACCAGAAATTACGAACGAATTAATAGCTATAGATGGGTACAATTTCATACGAATGGACCGATTAACACGCGGAGGTGGCGTAGGTATGTATCTAAAAACTAATATTAAATTTAAAACTGTATTAGTTGAACAAGACAGAACAATTATGGATCACTGTAGACTTAAAAAAAATTAAACTTTTACTTGGTGTCACTTATAAGCCTCCAAAAACTAATTTACTAAATTTTCTCAATGCATTTGAGAATACTGTGTCACTTATGCTCCCTTAGCATGATTATATTCTATGTATAGTGTTGAAGTGTGATAGTGCTGGTGCCTTGCATATGAAATCCTTTCTTGACGGTCTGGGTTTGAAACAATTGATTTCTGAACCAACCCGGAGTGGGTGTTGATAGTCTACATAATATTTCAGATCATGATTTGACATATTGTGAAGTAATCTCCAGTTGCATCAAACCCACTCCCGTCATAAGCACATACCGTGATTATAAAAATTTTAAGTATGGTCACTATTATGACCATCTCAGATCTATACCTTGGAACAACATTTACGACTTAGACAACATTGAGGATAAACTTGAGTTTTTAAATTCAAATCTAAACATATTACTTGACATACATGCTCCATTAAAAACATCACGATTTAGTAAAGTTTATGCTCCATGGCTGACTGATAATATTAAAATGTTAATGTCTTTGCGTGATCAAGCTTTAAACCGATATAAAATTTCAAAAGATTTAGCACATTTTCAAAATTACAAACAGTTGCGAAACTTTACTACTACAGCTATAAGGAGGGAAAAGAAAAGATACCTTGACAATACATTTCAAGCTAATAACATAAAAGCCATTTTGGAAAAATTTAAAGCATATGGATATTTGCAAAACTAAAAGAAATAATACAGGTATTCCAGAACACTTAGCTAATATGGAAATGAAATAAATAAAGATTATTAAAAGTTTCACAGTTTTATTAAAATATACCTGACAATATTGTTTCGACAGCTATGCTGTCATTATCAAAGGTAATATAATTATAAACAAACACGTCGCTAAGGTAGATACAAAATAGGTAACTAGATAAAATAATAATAATAATAATAAAAAAAATTACGCCAAACACCTTTTAGAACAAAATCACACAATGACTCCTCAAAATAATATTAAATTCCTACATTTTTGTAATAACAAACGCAAATTAGACATTTTAGAAGCCTTTGAGATATACAAACACAAACTCAGGGTACCTTTAATGAATGAACAACTTGAGCTCAGTAATTCTCCGTTACTGGAAGTATTAGATGTTTAATTATGATTTTTATTATTAATTTTTATTATTATTATTATTATTTTATCTAGTTACCTATTTTGTATCTACCTTAGCGACGTGTTTGTTTATAATTATATTACCTTTGATAATGACAGCATAGCTGTCGAAACAATATTGTCAGGTTGTATTTTAATAAAACTGTGAAACTTTTAATAATCTTTATTTATTTCATGATTATGGAGTTCCACAAAATAAGGCTAGAAACAATAAACAATAATATGGAAATGATTAATGACTATTTTATTAATTCTATTTCAATTAATGGAAATACTACAACTAATGAAATCAATGAAACTGTTAACTTTTATAACAACAACGTTAAAACAACTGTAGAACAATCTTTGCAATTGAAAGCTGTCAGCGAAATAGATAGCCTAAACGTCGTAATTAATAATACACAATTAAAATTTCAAGAGTGTGTAAAAAATCTTGGCCTTTATATAGATCAGAATCTACGATTTAAAAATCATGTTAACAAGTGTCTCCAGCGTGCTTACATTAATTTAAAATTATTATATAACAACAGGCATATACTAAGTACGCATATAAAGATATGTTTATGTAATACACTGGTACTATCACAATTCGACTATTGTGATGTAGTGTATGGTCAGTGCCTAGATTCAACAGATAAAAATAGAATACAAAAATTGCAAAACTCCTGTTTGCGACTTATTTTCGGGATACGTAAGTTTGAAAGAGTGTCCCACAAACGTAGAGAGATTGGATGGTTAAGTATGGAGAACCGTAGATATCTGCATGCTGCTTGTCTCTATCGCAAAGTTTTATTGTATAAATGTCGACCGTATTTACACAGGAAATTAGCATATCGTACAGAGATCCATAATCTAAACTTACGCCACAGAGGTCTTTTAACTGTCCCCATCTACCGCAAACAGTTTTCCCAAAGGTCATTTTCGTACTGTATCGTTAAATGTTACAATAAAATATATACCCACAAAGTCTTATCACTAAGTGTTATATATATATATGAATTGCTGGTTGATGAACAATATACGTGAATTTGCAATTTGTTCGTAATCTATAGCGGATTTTACTTGTTTCTTTATTTTCTTTTTCTCTATAACCTTATTTACAGTAGGCTCCATGCCGGTATACTTGCTTTTTATAATTATATTTTTTATTAAATAATTAAGTTGTAGGTTAAGTGGAAGAGCAGCAACACGTTCTTGTCGTTAAGCTGAACTTCGCCTATGAAAAGGTTTTCTTTAACTATCTGTAAAATAAAATCAATAATACATTTTTATTTCTGTATATGTGTATATATATATAAAAAAAGGAACTAAATAATAAAGACAATATTATTATTATTATTATTATTATTATTATTATTATTATTTATCTTCTTTGTCGATATCACTTAGTTGTAATAGTTTTCGTTGTTGCGGCTGGTATTGCCATTCAAGTCTTCAGTTGTTATAATTGATTTTATTGTCATTGCTGTAACTTTGTTTATACTGTCATTATATTCAAAGGCTTTTTTCAACTAAACTTTTTTCACGAAAATGAATGACTATTCACTCTGATTTTTTTTTGTAATATTTAATTAGCAATCAGATTTACATCGTATTCTATAAGCTAATGTGTTTTTTTAATTATATTTAATTGTGGCGTGATGGGAGTGGACGGGACATCTCCAGTGAGTTGCCGCGCGTTAATTCACTCTGATTAAAATTTATTTTCTGAACTACCATATTCATGTAACTGAACACATTTAGGAAAAGATACTATAAAGCGCGACATTCCCGCGCTCTTCTGCAAACTGATAGGCCGTCTAAAACAGCTTCAGTTTGACGGCTAACCTCAAATAAGAGTAAATACGAAATTAACTACAAAGAGTTCGTCTTAAAACTTTAGTCGCATTTTATATTCATTAGGTATGAATGCAAAAAAAGTTAGTAAAGAAATACCAATAGTACAAGGTAAAGCCGTTTTTTTGCTTACAGCTGTCGTAAAGCGCTTACTTGCAGCGCAGTATAAGGTACTACATACACTTGAACAATGGCGGAATACTTAAGCAAAGCGCTTCAAGAATTGATGTTTGGTAAACCGTTCATGTAGTTTCTAAACTGTGGTTCTGCAGCACTGTAGTTCGCTGAATGGGCCCAGTATTCTTTTTTACTCCAGTATTTAAAAGCAAACTTTTTAATTGTCATTAGAGAGTTGCGTTTGCTGGCGTTTTTTTTGAAGAACAAGCAGATTGTCACTTTTCCCCTTGTCTGAAATGGCAACGCTTTCGTTTTCACAAAACTGACAACGCAATGGTAATTTTTATTGTTTGTGTAGGCAGCGTAGGTTGGTTTCACTATTGATATTAAAGTAATACTTTTGTAATATTCTTGCTGTTGTAGAACGAAATCTTGTGCATTGCGGAAAGTGTTATTGCTGCTCTCGAGTTTATCTGTCTACTTTCTCTCTCGATCGGCAATTAATACGCAAATAGCTATTAAGCACGTCATTTTATTTTCTTTGTGGCATGATGGGTATTCTAACCTCTAATTATACGCTTGTAAGCACCTACATGTAATTTCCACTAACCAAATCCTTCTTAACATGGTATTAGGTTTGTTACAGCAGTAGTCACAAACGGTTGCCAACCGTCAGGAGCATGCGCAGACGAAAATTAGCGTTCGAACAGAAGAACGTTTTTCAAATTGACTGATAGTTTGATGTTCCCGCAGCTAATACACCTTTTTACAACCCGGTTGCAAATGGTTTGTAAAGTTTCCGGAAATTTTACTGATAGACATGCGCAGTAACACGTTGTCCTGCGTGGGCGACCAATGTAGCGAAGCGGACAACACGGGCGAAGCGAGCGAATGGCGGCGCGCACGAAGCGAATTGAAAGTGTCCTACGTAGCACATTTTCGTAATCGCAAATAGCGCGAAAAAAAACAGAACTATGGTTCCTAGTTCTAGTAAGAATAGGCTGGTGGAACAAATATTGTTTATTTGGAGAAGATAAAAGTAACCCGCATAATCCTTATGGAAAATGGCTTTCACCCGATTGTTCTAAAACTGTGCTTTTTTCTCGAGTTTTCGAGGTGTAGATGAAAAGTGTCAATGGGCACACAGTCCAGAAAATTGTAATTTGTGAATTAACGCCGTTTGATTTGATATTGCAAGAATTGTCTACTTTAAATGGCTGTAATTCAAAATTTATAATTTTTTGGTGTTTACCAAAGTTTCAAGAATTTAGGGCCATAGCCACTTCCCATAAAGACTGAGCGGGATGCAATTTAAAATTTTTTTAAACTTTCTATCAAGTGGCACTTTTGATCTACACATTAGGAACCCTCCATTTACCAAAGCTTCAAGAATGTTAGCCGAAAACCATTTCCCATAAGGATTCTACCGGGTGCAAGAATTGCCAACTTCAAACGGCTGTGATCCTAAAACTATATTTTTTTGGACTTTGTGTCCATTGATACTTTTGACCTACACATCGAAAACTATTTTTCAACGTTTCAGAGCAATTTGGTGAAAGCTATTTTCCATAAGGACTCTGCGGGGTCCTTTGGAAAATTTTCATTTATTTAAGATATTAACAAATTTATTTCACAATTATTTCAAAAGTAATAATTTTATTATTGGTTTTCCCTTTTAAAATTAAATTTAATCTAACAAAACATTACCTGCTTGACGACTATTCAGATACGGCTAACGCGGTGAAGGCGGAAATATCAAATAATTTGATCGCGTCAATCGCCTGAAATCCGCATCTAGCGAAGTTCCGGGAGACGCGACCTCACGTAAGACACCTGCATCGTTTGCTTGGTTTTGATAAATCCGCGCGTGCCGCTCCGCTCGCTACGCTCGCTTCGCCCGCAAGTAGTCGCTCACGCAGGACATCGTGTAAGCGTCTTGGCGGAGAGGCGTAATCAAATATTGTGTAAAAGAAAGGCTACTAATATAGTGATACCTTTCTTTGTCTTACAATTCACAAATGCCACACATTTGCGTTCCAGCAGAAATATATTGCCAACTAGTTTCCACCTTTAAACAGTTTCGTACTATTTAGTTGCATAAAAATCCTCAAACCGTTTGTGATTTGTTGCTGAAACAAACCTATTATCGATTACTTTATGGAATAGGATCAGAAAAGCCATTTCCATAGCTACTTCCCAGATTGACATAGTTACGCAATAGATAGAATGACAGAGGCTAGTAAAAAAGGGCATGTGAAAGCCTAAATGCATTTTTGAATTCAATTTGTTAATTCTGTTTATTACAATTGAATATTCTTTTACAAAAAGTATCTAATTTTATAAAGACAATGTATCAATACCTGAAGTTTAACTTTTCTGAAGAATACAACAAATTTAACCATCTGATTTGATTTATAGATTCCTACCCACATAATAAAAAAATTATTACTTTAGGGAATATAAAGGTCTTCAATAAAGAATTCATTCAGGAAGTTCTATAAAAGCAAACAAGTTCTGGAATGTTCTTTGATAAAAAATTAGAACACTCCATCCAAAAGTTACCGATGCTGATGTTTCGCGAACATAAAAGAAAAATTCATGTATTATTAATTTAAACACAAAAGTTCCTAAACATTGTTTATTTATTTCTGGAGAACAGAAAGAAAATTATTTAATTTATATTTCTGATGACTGTTTTTTAATTACTTTTCAAATATTTTAGAAATATGATTAAACGTACACCACACGACAGGAGGCGCTATTAAATTTTGACGCTCCAAAATTAGTTTTCCGTATTAAGGGTGGTTTGCAGGCCTCTTCAGATTTGTTAGCGAGACAATTAAGAAAGTGATGAAGGATAAAAACATTTTTTTGTTATATTTTCATGTATTACAATGCAATATTACATTTGTTTTCCTAATTTTAATTGCTTCTGACGTAATACAGTCGAAACCATATTATGTCATAATTATATGTTTTGTAGGAAGTTGTTAAGAATGCGTGATATGCAGTTGTTTAAAATTTTAATTTATATGATAAATTCCAATTGAATAATGTCGATGGGCAATGAGAGACACTCCAAAGGTTTTTTTGTCAATTTAGATAAATCGTTATTTTTTTGCATAACGTTATGAATAATTGTAAATGTAACTGATATCATGTGTTGTAAATAAGTATATAGTAATATTTGAATTAAGATATGTTGTAAGATGATGTAAATATTATGATGTAAATATTTGTATGTCAGCTGAAGGAACGTTATTGTAAAGGTGAGTCAAACTGTAAAAGTCAGTTTTATTTATATCGCTGTAAAAAGCAGTCCTCATATATATATTTAATTTGAATATACTTGCTGAAATTAATATAGCAAGTAAATTACAACATCCAATAAATCTTCGTACGTACACAAAAGTGTTTTATTTAAATCGCAAAAAACAAAAAAGTAACCGTCACGTCCTTAGCAGAATATTCTACGAGTATAAAAAGGGAAGATTTAACTCTTATTTAGCAAATAAAGCATAAGTGATTTAATCACTACTATCTTTCTTTGTGGAAAAGTTGTCGGTTTGTAAATATATGGAAATAGTATATGGCGATGGGAATTATAGTTTGAGCAGCAAAGGCAAATATACTGCCACTGGAAATGGCGATAAAGAATTAAAAGTTAAATACTCTGTCAATGGTTAGAAGAAGAATTATGACAAATAAAGGAAAGGACTAGCTCAACTACGCAAAAGGTAGAAAAATATTTTTCTTCTATTTAACTGGAACCTGCAAAGAAGAAAAAAGCTATTGCGGAGTGATAATTAATTAAGCTATTTACACAATTAAATTATTTATGTAGTATATACGTTACCTCACAACCTAGGGAATCCAATGTTGTCCTGAGATAAGTTTTTTATGGATATTTTACTCTTAAGGTTATTTTTCTAGTTTTATATGGCTCCCAACTAATTGCGTAATCTTCAAGTTAAATGAGGATTTACATAATTTATTGAGATGATATAGCATCATCAGGTTGTTGAAAATTTACTTAACGAATTGTAATTTCAGACTATTTAAAGGCTACGATTTGATCGTAAGCTCAGATTTAATAAATTCATGCAATAGAAGAAAGATAGACATGCTAGGATACTAGGTTTATTTAATCTAAAGGCTACATGCTAGGTTACAGACAGATTTATCAATTTTTAATAGAATTTATAGAAGGAAGAGTATCATGTAGGCACAACCACAATTTTTACAAAAAGGTTTTGAATTTATAAAAAGGATATAAATCAGTTATGTTATTTTATAGTAAAACATGTTGTATATAACCCAGGTTATATGTTAGGATAGTTTTCCCACTTTTCCAAATGGTTTTATTTTCTTATTAGATTTGAGTTTTGTCGTTGAGTAACACAAAACAAGCTTTCTTTCCCAAATAAGGTTAAGTCAGTTTTGGGTACATATTTTGCTAAAAATAGTTAAATCAGATCAGTACCTTGATGTTTATAATGTTGCAATTAACTTACTAATTCTCGTATGTGGAATTTTTGAGGTCAAATATGTCGATCTTTGATATATCAGATATATTGATTGATATATCAGCTCTGCTGATATTCTTTTGTGTTATTTTGTACTATTGTTTGGGTGCAGACACCTGGAGTACTGTATTCTGAACAAGTTTAATTCATATTTAAATTCATTTATGTTCTTATTTGTTCTATACTTGCAAAAGCATCGCTTGTTATCTGAAACGTGGTGAACAGATCTTTAAGTGACTGATCGTTTTTATTGATTTTCTTTATTATTGTTCAAATTAGACCATAAGTGTCTTTGTCATTTGCCATTTTAATCGTCTCTTTGCCAGCTATCTTTCTGTCTTTGTCGTATTAAGATTAGTGTTAATTATTAACATATGTTCGGATTAGTGACGACATGATAAATGTTGATGTTCAAGTGTTTTTAAAAATTTCGTTCTGCCGTCAAATGCTTTGCGAAAAGATATAATGCTCAATCGAAACAAAACTGAGTCAGTCTATTGGGTAAAAGAAAAGCTTTGGGTTGTTATATTTTCATTTTTATTAATGCTAGCCAAAATCAAATAAACATTTATTTATTTAGCAAATATCATACCATAGTTTAATTGTTTGCCCAGAACGTGAAGTTTTCTTAAATATTATTCATTTCAGAATATAACATCTCATTATTTATGAATCGCACTTAAGTTAATTAATTTATTTAATAATTAAAAAAAATTAATTTTATTTAGTTTAGAGGCTTCACCGCATATTTATTTGTTTCACTAGCCACCGTGCGGCAAATTTATCTTTCTTGGTGTGATTACATCGCATATTTATTTGGCGCCCAACGTGGGGCCTATTTAGTTTATTTATCATACATCAATCTTAGTGCGCAATACATATGCTATTATAATATTACTAATAATTCATTTTTAAATAATAGATAAAAAGTTTTTAAATTATTAATTTTAAATAATAAATAAACTGTTTAATTATAAATAATTACTTTTATACTAACATCGCTAAATCAAGAAGCTTTGTAACTCGAAGCTTCTCTAGTAACTGAATTTATCTATTTACGATTTATTTGCTCTAATGTAATTAAAGAATTACTAACTTTTAAACAAATTGGTAATAATGGCCTAGTATAAACAATAACATTTTGCCAAATTAAACTTAAATCAAAATGAATCTTATATACATAGAGTCCCTTTTTGTTTTCAGAAAAACCAGAGTTCCTGTTCTGCCGTTAATTATTGAAACGGCATTTTCAATTAATTCCCTCAAGTAGTATTTTCTTATTTATAATGAAATAATAAAGTGTTTCTGAGAAAGATTATTAAAAAATTACAGATTTCTTAATGTTTGAGTGGTCTCATTATAGTCGGCACACCACACACGCACAAATAATAATTATTTAGAAATTGGTTAAATGGCAGAACCTCAGAAAAGATAAATTGATACTGTAATAATAAGCAGTGGTATCAGCTGGTATTAAGATGAGGATAAGATGTTTTGGGATTAAGTAAATGTCCGTTTGCGACGAAATTACAATCAAATTACCATTAAATTAGGGTCGATGTAGATGTTAGGGCTAACTGTAACTATAGTTCAAGTACTATTTAACATCTTGTGAAGGAAATCTATTAAATGACCCACATTATCAATGAATCAATCAAGAGAAATAAATGCTGCTAATAGTCGTGTAAATTATTTTTGTTTTAAAATTAGTTGGATTTTTATTCCAATCAAAGGAGTAATTAACAGATGTTACACACTTTGTAGTAATTGCAGTTAACCGTAATGACTAATAAATCTTAGTTACATATGACAAGTAAAAAATGAATTATTTAAAAACAGCGCAAACATAAATAGCAGCGGCATCATTGATTTAATGCAACACTACTACAAATTAAAACTTTTGTTTACCTTTAAACATTTTATTTCTGCTAGAATTTTATTATTTGGCAGGAGTAAATCAACAACCATCTTCAAATTTTACTAATAAGGTCGTGTCATCAGAAAACAATTTTTAAAATAACCTAATTTTGGCTCTTTTAGAAAAAATGAATGGTCCTTGTAAAATTGTTGTTTAGGCCCTCTATTTACCACGGTTTCGGTGTACATAAATAACCTGGACTATTACAAGATTCTGTGTGGGGGGGACTTTAGCCCGATACCCTCGTCTTTTTGACAAATAAAGATATCTTATATGAAAATTCATCCTACATAGAAAAACCGCCTAATTATACAATAAATGCTTACTAAACAACCTTAGACTAAGAAGTTAGTAGTTCGAATAAAAAATATTTGTATTTGTTCGGCTTACAAAGCGTTACAAAATAAACCACCTTTCACAAGCACGCGTCCAAACAAAAAACAGATAGCAAAAGGGATATTCCAGATACATATTGATACGATAATTTTTATTTATCACATTATTTTTAAATTCTATCAGACACAGACATAGATGAAATACACAATTTACTACTTGCTTACCTTTAATTGAAATAAATGCTCCGGCTAAATATATTGTGGTTGTAAAAAGCCCTTCTTTCCGCAGAAACTCTCTCAGGCTGGTCGCTTTAATGGTTTATTATATCCTTATAATAATAATAAACGGGCAAACAATAACAAAAAAAACTAATTTTAAAATACTTGAGTTTTCTTTGTTTGGAGATTACTCTTGGTATCATCATATTTCTTAATTACTAAAAATAAAACTAACTACTATCAAAAACTCACGTATTCTATTTTTAAACCTTTTTAGATATTTGACGCCACAATATTGCCAACTTTATTTTTATTAATTTTCCGTATGTCTGCTTGGCTGTTTTTTTAGTCTTGAAAGAGAATTCAAGCAAGTGTGTCAACGACCTCTTTCAAATATTTCCAAATAAAGGGCTTTACTAATTGAAATACAAAATCCATTTAATTGTGCAATAGTGGTAAGTAAACTAATTCTTCATCCATTTATAGTGCAGCCAGATTTTTCATAAGTTTTTCATTCTAGTAATGTTTACATCGAAGAATAAATGAAACACTTGTTTAAGTTGAAGCACTTGTTAGTTAAACACTTCGAAATATAATATAATAATTTTTAAAATTTAAACACTCAAAAATATCACTAACCACAAAATCTTGACATTGATTTGTTTACATTTGAACTTCTAACCTTAAATTACTCTGTCCACCCCAAAAGGTTGTGAACTACTTGAAATATAAAATTAGAAGATAATTTGTTGCAAAAATGGCCGTGCTTTTATATCTTTTTGACGAAACAATTGAATGTGATGTGATTGTTGCAAAAAACAAATTGATATTTCTAAATATTCTTAACCTTATTTATATTTATAAATCTTAATTTACACTTAAACTAATTAGAAAAGCTCATAGGAAATTAAATTCCGAATTCAATGATATGTACTACAATGATGTATGAACAACCAGAATTAACCTTGCAACTGAATGGGAATTCTGCGGGTTGCGCACGATTTCGCATCTCATGAGGTACCGTATTTCAGCGACTATGCACGACCGTTGATTTTTGCATCAGCTATTTGTACTAAGTGATGAACTTGGTACTTGTATTATTCTACTACCGTCTACACACGGACCTGGGCGCCATCAGAAGCCTCCTTCACGTCTGTTCCCGACGCCAGGTGTCTCCAAGTCTATTATAATTCCGGGACGAAAATTTTTCTCTTGTCTTGTTCCTACTCGACTCTGGTCGCCCTAGTTGGTTTGTTTTAAATCTACAATGAAGGTCAAAATGATTTATTCATTTTTAATAGGCAATGACAAAAAATATGTTATATTAATCGCTAAAGTACTGAAACCGATCGAAAGAGGGGATATAAGCTTTGGAGATATTTCGACGGGCGTCAGAATTATTCGTTGGAATGTATAGCAACGCATATTTTGTGTTCAGGATATTGCTAAATTTAGATCTATCACCTAACCCCAACGTTTATTTCGTCTTCATTTATGAT
The DNA here is from genome assembly GCA_929113105.1 of Agrypnus murinus. Taxonomy (NCBI): domain Eukaryota; kingdom Metazoa; phylum Arthropoda; class Insecta; order Coleoptera; family Elateridae; genus Agrypnus; species Agrypnus murinus. The sequence goes on from OV816030.1 coordinate 35,210,309, forward strand.
CGTAACGCTACGGCTCGAAGTGTTATTTCGTATTAGTTTTTGAGTGTTTAAGAGTATGTCTAGAAACATAGAGAAGCTCAAAAGAAATACCCGACAAGAAATTGAGGAAATCAGGATATGTTTCGTTAGTCGTTAGTCGCAGAACAGGGTGTGGAGAAAAGAGATATTTTAAGTAACTAATGTATTATTGCCTATTGAAAATGAAAAAATAAATCATTTTGTCTCTCTTGAATATATCAAGTACTGTATCCACATCAGGCTGAAGACGAGCCTTTTATAACAGCTGTTGTTCCCTGCTGCTGAATGCAAGGTACACCAACGTAACATAAGATATGTTAATAAATATCTCTGTTAAACAATATCTCTTTTAAATTGTTGAAACAGATGCCCCAGCTGTTGCTCCTGGTTTATTGGCTTGAATGCCGGAAAGTTGACCTTGTCTAGTTATCACTTTATAGTTTATTTTTTACTCCGAGTACGTTCGGCTTTAAGCTTGATTCTTCAAACCAAGCAAAGAGGTCCGTAGTTACTCTTATTATTTCTTGCAGATTTCAACTGAAATTGTTAATTTTTAACGGTGTTTAATCAATTACTTAATGGTCATTCATCTCTCAATCTTTAAAGTTTTATATACACCCTGTATACTTATCGAGAGATTAGAAAAACAATCACATATAACAATAAAGTCTGGGGATAAATTGAGCCCGTGACCTGCCTTATTGGTTGACCTGCCCAGGGTAATGCTTGTGGAGACCTACGAGACGACTGCAAACTTGTTATTTTGACTTTTGTTGAACTTTCTATCCAATAAGTAATATGTATCCATTCTGAGTAAAATTATAATTCCTCTATTTAGTCTATATATCATTTCAAGTTGAAACACTTTTATCTTAAAGATGTTTAATGCTATCCAATTACGCGGTTAATATAATTGATAACCTCTTCTAATAGGTGCGTACAAAAACACTATATTTCACCAGTTAGTTATTTCCTTAAATTTGTACTACGTCCAATACCTCTCGATTAATCCTACTATTCTTTTATTTCATCAAGGATCTTTAAATCACAACCACCACGAAGAGCATATCCATTTCAAGTAAATTGCTACGACCATATTTCAGCGATTATACAGTCATAACTCTTCAGGTTTTTATAGTGAATATAACGTGCTAACTTATCGTTCGGATGTGTATAAAAACGTTAAAACCTACGTCATTAAGGAAAGAAATCGTGAAAACGACCATTCCCGGGATCACACATTATAAACTCCCTTAGATGATCCGTATCGCCGCCGCCCGCCCCGTCCTAAATATATCCCAGATTAGATAGCCCCTTCTGCTCTGTTTTTCTTCTCTCTATCGTTCTGATAAATACGAACGAATGGTATCAAGTTTGAAACATGAGGATATAAAATCTACTGTCGAATCAAGTTCTCTCTTCTCTTATATCCCGAATTTTCTTTGGAAAACAATTTTCAAAGTTAAATTCAGGGACTTACGAATGCTTGTGTGGGTGAATCCGTTTGCGTATATGTATAGTATAGTATAAAGGTCGAGGAAGAAGATACTACTGAAAAATAAATAATACCTATTACAAGTAGGCCTTTGTAAAAACTCCATGGTTACAGAAGCTTAGTTCTTTTTTGGTTTTTATTACAGTGGCTTATCTTTTCCATATGTAAATGAAATGAAAACAAATATCGGAAAAGTAATGTAAAGAGCCTTATTAAAGTTTTTTAATGGCCAAAATAATAACATAACATAATTTCTTGGTCATAATAAATACTTATGGAATAAGGTGATGATTGTAAAAAGTAATCTAACTAAGTATGTCTCAAGCTCCAAAGCTTTTTAAAAATCCATTTTATTAGATAATTTTAACGTCAGTCGACGAACAGGTACCTCTAAAAGGCACGACAGTTACTCAGATTACCGACTTAGCAATCCCGGACACATTAAGTTGCAGGGGAAGGGGGGGGGCTTAAACAAAATCAAATTCACCAAGATAGCTTTTTTCTTAGTTTTATTAGGAATCGGCAGCATTAGCGTTTGTCCCAGCTGTTCTCTGCTAATAAACATTTAAAAAATCCGTTTGGAGTGTATTTTAAAATTGTAAACTGCAATCATCAAGCATATTGCCTAGGTTGGTTATCGGAATGCTGATCTTTGCATTGCCGTTGGAATTCAACAAACATTCCCGTAAGGCCGAATGAGTGTTAACCAAGATGGCGTCTTAAGTATGATATCGTAGACTGATCGTGTAACAGTATAAAACAACTGTCTCACAATTGGGCGATAATTTGTAACACTAAAAGTTACTCGAAGATTTTTTTAACAATGTCCCCTTTTGTAGGGCACCAGTTTATCAATTAAATTAAAGCAAGTTTTGGGTTAATTGGAATATCAGCTAATTCATAGAGCTATGAAGAGGAGCGCCAGCATGATTTAAACAAACTATTAACAGTAATGGTTTACAATAACGAAGTTCTAGATCTTAACGTGAATCAGTCTCAATCATGCAAGGGCCGAATTCTTTGACTCCCTTATCACACAAAGAATATCAAACAATATAAACAAGACATAACACAAATAATATAATTTATTTATTCACACATATTTTCTAGTCATTGGATAAATAGTGAACTAGAAGGCCTTCAGTTGTTAAACAACTAAAGTATTACTATAATTAATTATGACGTTACATAAAAATGAATAGATGAACACTCAGTGCTTCTATAAATTAACTTAACGATTCAATCTAGTTCGAACTAGTTTTAAAAATGTTTATAAAATCCAACCTTGATGGTTATTTAGGTTTATTAGTTAATTGAAAAATTAAGTTCAAACTCTTATGAAAATTAATTTCTTGAGTTCTTATCGCATCATGGATCTTCCTCAAATTGTTACTTTTTGAACATTTTTAACACATAATTATACTAATGTACCTTTTGATTTTGATACACGAACTAAGTAGCCTTTTCACATAAAAATAAGACATAAAAACCCATCTGGTTGTTCCTACAAACTAAATTTGTTTACAAACTTTGATTCCATCGACTCGTAGCAGATTATCACTAGGTTGTTAAGACTTCTTTGGAGAAGGCTTCCAATTACTACGAGTAAGTATTCAAAATATTACGGACGACAAGGCCATCAATATATGTCAATTTTATGTCCATAGAGGGATGATTGAAAAACCGATAATTTGTAGTTGAAATACCAAACATAGATGGCGCCATAAAAAGTATTATTATATAGCCCCTCTATTTCAAATAGTAGCGACATCGTAGAGCAAACCTGACACAAACTATAATAAAGCAAAAATTACTAAATGCAAGCTATTACAGAAATTTAATAAAAAGTTGTTTAAAAAAATTACAATGACGTAGGTATATATTATACAGTGCGCGTCTAAAGTCCGTTCCCTCGCTACTAATTTTTGAACCACCTGGTATATCGCAACGAAATTTGGAGGGCTTAGACAGGAGATAAGAACCTAATTTTTTATGGAAAAATGACAGCTAAAAGTTTCAAAACGGCGGATGATCGCCCTCTTGAATTACTTTTTTAAATAGAACACCCTGTATATTATCCCGTTTTCGAAATCTGCTCATAATTCTTAACATTTTTCTCTAATACACTTTACTTCTAAATTTAATTGATTTCGAAATATTAACGTTTGAAAAGTGACATTCCAGTTTAAAATGAAGTATGGATTTTGCGAGGGATTTTGGTCACTTCCGGTAAAACATTTTTCTAACTAAATTTTATTTGATAGCTAACAGTTAAGTTTGACAGTAAACAAGATGTAAGATACCCCAAAAACGATTTTTGTTTTCAATGCAAACTTGATTGATAGCAGAATTCGTGTCTTTGTTGGATTTGAAATTAATTAAAATGTCACTTTTCAAACGTTAATATTTGAAAATCAATTAAATTTAGAAGTAAAGTGTATTAGAGAAAAATGTTAAGAATTATGAGCAGATTTCGAAAACGGGATAATATACAGGGTGTTCTATTTAAAAAAGTAATTCAAGAGGGCGCTCAGGCGCCATTTTGAAACTTTTAGCTGTCATTTTTCCATAAAAAATTAGGTTCTTATCTCCTGTTTAAGCCCTTCTATTTCGTTGCGATATACCAGGTGGTTCAAAAATTAGTAGGGGGGGAACGGACTTTAGACGCGCACTGTATAGTAGTATATATAGTAGCGATATCGTGGAGCAAACCTGACAATCTTCAATCAAGAAAAGATTACTACATGTATGTTGTTACGGAAATTTAATAAAAAGTTGTTTAAAAATTACAATTAGGTAGGTATATTTTATATTAATATGGTCGTTATTACAGAACATGAATGTCCATTATTAAATTAATTAAGATTTATTGTCAGACGGAATGTCAAATCTGGTAACATTCAATGTAGCCAACATCGTTCTGGTGCTTTTGCTCCAGTGGCGAGATCAATCGTGGTCGCTACTACTATTTAAAAATAAAGGAGCTATATATTATTAAAATTGAACTTTATAGTATACAGGGTGACTCCAAAAGATGACCCAATAGCATTTTTATCAATATAACAGCTGATACTAAAACAAACAAATAGACAGAAAAAGACTGGCTGTTGCAATCTAAACGCAGTTTTGATCTATCGATGTGGCTCACAACACTTAATAGCGCTAATAAACGTTTTGATATTTTCATAAATATTGTCAAAACGCTTGTGCTAATAGAATCCTATGGATACATTTACAACCCGGATTTTATATCTCCTATTCTTTTCTAATTTCTACTATTGTAATATCTACTTTGTTTTTGTTATTGCTATTGCTATATTTTGTTTTTTACATCAGCAAGGTATGGGTTTTAAACCTAAAGTAAATTAACTGTTACTGTGGCGCAGAGTATACATACATACAATACGCGCTTGTAGCTCTTCTGACGTATTATGTGCTATCTTAATTACCGTCTATCTCTGCAAATGATTGTTGCAAGCGGATGTGCAGATTGTACAATTATCATATAAATAGTCTCGTCGGTTTGATTATGTCAGATTTAGTTAACACTAAATTTCTGGCTCATTCTGAATCAGTTATCATTGATATTATGTTTTATGCTTTTTATTATGCTGGAATTATGTACATTGATTAGATTTTTGTCAGTGAAGTTCATATTTCTTCACTTTCCGATTTAAATGTCAGAAAAAATTGAAAGAGCTTTGTTTCGTATCACTGCAGGCTTTGCGGCAAAACGGAGGCGAAGTACTGAAGTAGAGTAGGCCAAACATGACAAATTAATTTTGGAAATAAAACATTGGGATTGCTGCGTAGAAGATAGTGGTTCTGAGCATAGTTTGCTATCATTTATTATCAATAAAAGCTAGAAAAAGAGCAACAAGACATCTTCATAAATTTAAATACCTACATATATAGAGAAGAAATTATGAAAGGTTTGAAATAAATGCCCTTAAAGAAGTTTTACAGAAAGCTTTCTGTGTGTTACTACAACAAATAATAAAAAACGATTACTGAATTGACTTTACAGGGTGTAACTAATATAACTAGAAACCTCGTAATGGGGGGGGGGGGGGGTAGCTGTAACGATTTAGAATATTTTCCTTATCAACATGTGGTCGCTTCCATTACTCGCATTACATTAAAAATACTACACAAGCAAGAAAAATAATATTTTTTTTAATTTTTAAAAACTTTTTAAAAAATGTATTTGTTTTGTATTTTTAACCTTAAATAACAGTAATGCTTTGACTCGGAGAAAAAAGAAAAAGTTATTATTACGTATGAATAAAACCTGTTCATGTAATAGTGACCAACAAAGGTTAATCAGTTGATTTTTAGGTCTATGATCATGAAGAACGGAAATTGAGAAAAATAACTTTCTTACTCCAAGGGATTCTTCCAAATATAAACAATATAAATTTCTTACTTTGCATTGGATAAAACAGATTTTAAACTCTTTTAAACCCACACCGATCTTAATTTTATATTTGGGTGTTATTTGGATACTATATAAAACATTTTATATTGAGATACATTTTGATTTGGAGGAGCGGGAATATCAAGTAAAAATGGCTATATGTGGATATACACATGTAGCCCATCAATTATCTCCCCTCGCTATCCTCCAACTGTTCAACTGTTCTCCATAACTGCCTCAAACTTTCAAAGGAAACTATACTAAGAAAGGCCATGCATGTAGTGCATCAATCGATTGCTTTCCATGTGACACGTCGAATAGTAACGTTCCTGACCACCTATCCATAGGATCTCCAGCCATCTCTAAAGTTTGCAACAATCTAGTACCACGATACTGCTTGTACCTCGTTTAAACTTCATAAAATACATTGGACATGTCTTTTGACAGTAATATCAAATTGAGTAGCCTGGTAGCTCAGTGGGTATGGTGCTCGACTACCATACGTCTTGGGTTCGATTCTTAGGATCCCATTACGGTTAGCCATTTTTTTATTTTCCAAAATATTTATTTTCCACTTCCATATTATTTGTTGTTTATACCTGTGTTACAAACTATATAAACAAGTAGGGCATTATAAGAGAGCATTATCATTTATATCGCTCGCTCAGCGTTTACTGTGCAATCGGTGCTGGCGTTACGTTCAAAATAAATATACACAACGTCATTGTCCTGACTGCCTGCCTGCCAACAATTATAAACTAAATTAAAAGTAATTTCTTAAAAAATAAAATAAAATCTTGTATGCACTACGAACGTTAATAGCATCGATGATGTCTATCGAGCGACTTCCATCCCTCGGGCCAAAAGTTCTCATTCTGGAACAACGTCCTCTCCTGGCATTATCATCATCATAACGCCCTTCCTATATCAATAACTATTAGGGCTTCTAGATCGACTTAGCCTCTGAAAATGAGTACCTAAAATAATTTCCTGGTTAATAATACTAGGCTTTTATCACCCGTCTGTACCGTTAGGCTCGAAGCAATCGTCTAGTCTGCTATGCTCCAATGGGTCTTCATGGCCTGCAAAGAGGACTATTATTATTAGGTATAGGATTTCTATGCATTTGCATGTTTTTTATGCTTATAGCAAACATATGCAGAGTTATATTTCTACATGTTTAAGCCACATATGAATCACATATGTCAATTTGAAAGTGCATATAAATGCATATTTAGGTGTTTTTTATAAATGCATGCATATCTTAGCATTTTTGAACGAGTGTGCATGTTTTACCACTTCTTGAGCGTTTTACATGCTTTAATTATGAAATTTCTATAATTTTTAAATAATTTTAGCATTTTAGACAACCAACCAAGGGCGGCTTAGTTGAGTCTAGGGGAAACCCATAATTTAAGCTTATTGTTAAATATTAGGCTTTCAAATATTCTACTGCCTTAACCATCTGTGTACTTGTTAATATTTTCTAAGAAAGAAAAAGTTTCAACTAAAATTTAAATACTTACATCCTGCGGTATTGTGATAAATAGGTATTAGGAAATTCCAAAGACCCTTTGACAACTTCCTACTCATAGAAAAATTTGCCTGTACTTTTGTTTACTAATCTTGTAATCTTTCAATTAAGACAGTTCAGACTGTTGCAGAAATTGCAAACTGCATTTCAGTTGTGTCAGATTTTAGAGTGTAAAGATGGGTAAAGAAAAACGGTCTGTGTCTGTTACACTTCGAAGTTATGTTAAGGAATTCAGTGTTCTTACAACTGACGATAAGGTGTTGTATTGTACAGTGTGCGACGATATAGTGACTGCAAGGAAACGCTTTCAAGTTACACAACATCTGAAAACAGTTCGACATCAAAAGTGTGTTGCCCTGAAATCAAGAAAACAAACATTGTTACCGGGGTACCTTAATAATTCGCGCGGTGAGTCCAGCAAATCGATCGAATTTAATAAAAAACTATGTAGTGCATTAGTGGCTGCAGATATTCCGTTAAGTAAAATTAATCACTCAGCATTTCATAATTTTCTGGAAGAAATTTCAAAAATGCCAATACCCGACGAGTTTACACTCAGGAAAAATTATTTACCTCGTTTATACGAAGAGACCATAAAATCAATTAGAAAACATGTAGCGAATAACTACATATGGGTTTCCATTGACGAATCTACTGACACTACTGGAAGGTGCGTAGAAAGTTCATTTCCTTCGTTTTGTTAGTATAATTTAACTAATTAAAGACAGCAGAGCAATTTACGGATGTTTTATTTTCTATTTTGTTAGTTACATATTTAATCACAACAATATTTTTGCTTAATTAAAATATAATTTTTTTTAATAACTATTTTGCGCAAATTGTTTTTAACCTACTAATTATGTAGTTCGATAAAATAAAAAATTTTATTTTCAGATACGTGGCTAACGTTATAATTGGCGTTTTAAATTCGGAGAAAAGTACTCCTGTTCGTCACCGACGCGGCACCGTACATGATCAAGGCTGGAGCAGGCTTACAAGTTCTGTACGAAAAAATGATCCACTTAACTTGTCTTGCCCATGCAATGCATAGAGATGCGGAAAAAGTGCGGGCAATATATCCTAACGTAAACTCTATAATTTCAGATGTAAAAAAAATTGTTTGTAAAGCTCGATATCGCATACAAATATTTAGGGAAACTGCTCAAGAAGTGTCTCTCCCACCTGAGCCTGTAATAACAAGGTGGGGCTTTCTGCAGCAGAATATTATGCAACTTATTTTGATATTATTAAAGCATTTGTAAATAAACTTAATAAACACGATGGACTATGCATACAAAGCGCACAGGATGCTTTTAATACTAAGGAGGTGAGGGAAGAATTATTGTTTGTTTTGACAAATTTTGTGCGTTTAGCTAAAGTAATTCAGAAATTAGAAAGTCAGGGAAATTCATTAGATGAATCTCTTGAGCATGTAAAATTGTTAGGTGTTTCTTTGAATAAAGTAAAAGGGCCAAAGGGTTTGACTATAAAACAAAAATTTAAATCCGTTATAGGCAAAAATACTGGTTTTCACTTAATTAAAAGCATAAACGATGCATTATCTCCCCAAGACATTTTAGACGAGCTAAAACATTATTCGCTTGTAGAATTAAACAAATGTAAGTATGCCCCAATTACGTCTTGCGATGTGGAACGGAGTTTCTCAAAATATACAACAATATTTAGGGATAATAGGCATATGTTTACTTTTGAAAATTTAAAAATGTACGTCATTGTGAACTGTAACGCTCTATGTTTAGAAAATATAATTAATTAAATTATTGCATAGGATGTCTAATTAAAATAATTTATGTAAATAAAATGTAAATAACGCTAAACAGGTGTTTTTTTAATAATGAAAGTGCATATATTTATTAAAAATTTCTAATAAACGCATATTTCATGATTTTTAAGTGCATATGTAAGTGCATATTTCACGTTTTTATAGTGCATAAGTGCATGCATATTTCAGCATTTTTAAGTGCATACAAATCCTATACCTAATTATTATAAACTTGAGAATGGGATCGAAAAGAGTCGAGAGAGAAAATAAAACTAATATTAAATTAAAAAATGTTTTTGCGTTAAATACATTTATAAAAACCTAAATTTAAATCGGATAAAACGTACTGTTTTAAATTATTCACAAAAAAAAGTTGGCCAAGACTTTACGTGTCAGTTTTACAGACATGTAAAGGAAATTGTTAACCACTTTGATGTTGCTATAGCAACAGCTTATTTTCCAAGGTTTTTACAGCATATGAAATGTACATATTGCAATATGATTGTGAATAATAGTTATTTATTTCATACTGTGTCACATTTGTCAGTTTTACGTCAACCTTTTTAGTCCAGAACATGCGATTTTACGGTCTAGTATTCCTGTAATAGTTATTTATGGTACAAGTGAGTTAAGTAAGATATTATCCACGAACGAAAAATTTACCCTCGAGGGCCGGCAGGCCCGAGAGGGTTAATTTTTCTGAATGGATAATATCCTTAACTCACGCGTGCCATACACAATTTTATATGCCATACAATGTATTATGCCATACAACACCTCTTTATTTAAGTTTAAACATCGAATTTGCAATGTATAGTTAGTCTGTAGTTTTGACGGTAATACTCTAGCACGATGACTGGATTTTAATAATATTAAGTAACGTAAGCTGGTGTTTGGTTGTTATCTTTGAAGGAGTGAGTTTTTTAAAAATAACCCACGTTGCTAGGGGCAACGTAGGTTATAATGTAACATAAGAGTAAACAATCACTTTCCTTATTTAAAATGGCCATAGTAAACATGGTATTTATATAGAGGTGTTGGATAAAAGCTTTTTTTGATATCTCAAGATGCTTCTTTTCTAAACTCTTTTTATTCTCAAGGGAGAGTGGAAGAAAGCGCTGATTTTTTAAATATTAATTTTCTTAATTTATATTCTTATCTAAAAGCCCATTAAAAACCTTTCTTAACATGTTTTTGGAAAATTCGATTTCATGAAACCTCGATTTCACAAGCATTCTTCTTTAGTTGACTTCATTGAAAACGTCTTCTTAAAATCGATTAAATCTTTACTTAAAATGACTAAAAACCTTCTAATGCTCTATTTCTGAAAGAAAAGTCGCACTCTTAATTTAGCATTTCTCTCAGAATGCTTCCTTTTAGCTGCTTTTTCGATTGTTTTTGTTTAGTGATTAGTTTCCTGATTGCCACCTGTTGTCTTTCCGTATCTCTAGGTCGCGTCTTTGTAAAAGCTGTTTTTGTTGTAAATTATTTTCTTTAAATGTGTTGCACAAAAGTTTTTTTTAGAAATCTACGTTCTAGAAGTTGTTTTTTAGAAAACTTTTTTACCAAACGGTTTTTTAAATGCTTCTTACCTCAAGACAGTAAACGAAATGCTATTGAATGAAATTTTTTGATTAAAAAGTTTCTTGTCTTACAATTAGTCGTTATTTGAAACATCTGCTTCAGAATAACTTTTGACGTCAAGGTATCAGCTAAAATTTGGATTGTTATATGATTTCCAATAGCATTACACTTATCTTCAGGGTAGCGTTTCAGAAAGTTTTCCTAAATCTTCTCGTTGAAACAGCATCCAGTAGTGTGCACTTTACTTCAGAGAGTAGAGTACTTTACTAAACTCGATAATTAACTACTTAAAATTTGCAATCGACCCCTTGGAATAAACGGATGATTATTAATTGTTAATCCTATATCATACTGGCGTTTGTATGTCCTGCAATCGTTTTATTCTATTGTTATTTCTATCACTGCCTTTTTCATCAATAAGTAATGCAATACACAATAGCCATTTGTATATTAAGAGGGAAAAATGATAGATTGTCGATCGGGAAAGAGATTATTGCGATGCGGAGTACAGCGCGGCTACCTCTTGAGAGCGGCAATGACACTTTCCGATAGCACACACGAGATTCTTTCTACAACAGCAAAGATATTAAAGAAATATCAGTTTTATAACTATCTAAAAGCACTACATTAAAAGCAGTTAACAGTAAAATCAACCTAACAAATTAACTTTAGAAAATTTTGATTTTATTAAATTACATTAAAATACGAATCCGAGGTAGCTCAGTGGGCATGGCACTTGACTACCAATCTTAAGGTCCTGGGTTCGAATCCCAGGGTAATACATTGGCATTTTTAAATTATCTAAAGGCTTCCAGGTCGACTCAGCCTGTGAAAATGAGTACCTGGGAAATCATTTCCCGGGGTAATAATAGGCGGTCGGTGCGTAGAGCTAGCCACTTTGCCACCCTTGAGTGCCGTACGGCTCGAGAGATAGCGGCCTGCCCTGCTATGAACCCCAATGGGCCTTCGTGGCCTGCGAAAGGGGACTATTATTATTATATTACATTAAAATACAATCTATAAAAAAATATGGTGTAGTAAGCCTTGAAGTCTATTTCAATAAAAATTGTGTTGGCAATACTATGTTTATTGTTTTCAATCGACATTTCACGCATTTCAGTATTAGGTTAAGTTTAAAACAAACACATTTTGCAGCTTTTTCCCATTTCGAAGCAAGTTTCGATAATAAATGCTTTGGGCTTCGTGTCAAATTGAAGTTCAGTTCTTACTGAATCGACAGGTAAGGCTGTTGTTTTTAAAAGACGTAACCCCATGCTATCAGACATGAAGTATCGAACAGAAAATGATACTGCCAACATAATTTTTTTAAAACTAGATTTCAGTACCTCCTAGGCGGCTTTTTTCTCAATCGTGTTGTGTTTTTATTTTTAAATAGTGTCGTTAGCGCAAAAAAAACGTAAGGTGTTGGGTATTTGTCGTTAAGTGCTTAAGGCAAATCTCGATAATTGGAAAGCCCCAATCATTCCGATCTTTTATTTCCAATTTTGTATTCTCCTATAATTTCCAAGTATTATTCTATTCGATACGTAAACAATATTAACTTCACAGTAAATAATTTAGTGTAAAACTTGAACACTAGACCACTCTAAAAGTCCAATACATTTAGAGTAAAATATTGACTCTAGAGTGGATTGTTATAAAACTTTTGTATAATTTGTTTTCTATTTATATTGAAATTTTAAGAAGTTTTGAAATTAAACGTGAAAATAGTGTGTTTTTTATTCTGCGTGATTTATTTATTTATTTTATTTATTTATTTGACTGTTTTAGTCTGAAACAGTTACCATAAATGATATATTTGTTTTAAAGCGTGATAAATCTACACTAATATTGTATTAAAGTTAAGTCAATGATCTACACGAAGATACAAATTAGATATTTTACTCTAAATATATTGGACTTTTAGAGTGGTCTAGTGTATTAAATTTCTTAGTGTGTTGTTGTTACCAACTACTGTAGAAAAACTTACGCTACTGAGACAAGCAAAACATTAAGAAAACCTTTTATTATTCAGACTCTTTATCAAAGCTTTATAAAAGCAGCACAGAAAGCCCAGACACACCGTTAAAGATACATATATATATATATTATAAAAGTTGGATGCAAAGAAAAAATAAAAATATCTAACATGAACGACAATTTAATTAATTCAATGCAAGAATATTAACCTACCGTAACTTTCTTTAAACGGGATTGTACACAAACCCTCACCTTTATATTCCTGCTTGAACGTTTAAGTAAATAACTAACCTTTTTAAATTTTAATTTTGAATATTGCCAAGGGTATAAAGCTCCCAGTAAGCCATTTACTTTAATAATTCCCTGATATTTAACTAGAACAATGTGAAGGAACGAACATACAAGAGAAAACCGCCCGAAAAAATGAGAATAAGCAAAAAGAAGAAGGAAAAATAAAATAAAACCAAATAAAAAGTTACCTTGGCCGAATTACCGAACATAAAATGTTATAAACGCTGAAAAACTTATTTTCTTGTTCTGCCATAGTTTAAATTAAATTTTCTTTGCATTGCTGCTATTGCAGCAACCAGGAGGATGAGATAGGAAGAAAAAAAAGTTGGATTAAACTTTTACGATAGAACTGAAAATAAATTACATTAAAATAGCAAGAAAGTATAACATACACTTTCAAAGCATAACTTGGGTTTTGATTTGAAGGAAGAAGCGATGCGAATAGAGGAAGTGGAATAAAATCTGTAGAACTAATGTAATATTCCTCCATGTGCAAAAGCCTAACAAGATAAACCCTTTTGCGAATTTCAAGTTTTTCGCGTTGAATCTATGTTTTATATGACCCCAAAAGCTGCTTAAGCTCGGTTTATTCGGATTTAAGCGATGTTAGTGGTAAAACGAAACCCGAAACGGGCCAAAAGGACAGGTCAATGCTATAAAATAGGGGTTACACCAGGCTATAACTATATTTTTTATTCACAAACTTTTAAATGTCCCCTTGTACCATAAAAAGATAGTTGCGATATTGATTTAAATCTTTCGAAAGAAAATTTACCTTCTCTGGTGAAAAACAAATGATTTATATGAGAGATTCGGAAAAGTATTTAAGAAGTAAAAGCTCTTTTTGATACATCACATTGTCTGCACACTCGAATTTAAACGTAAAAGTTTTACAAGTTTGCTTAATTTTCAAGAGAAATCTAATTCTGAGAACTCGAGTTTCACTAACTGGGGAATAATTTAGATGGAAATTCTAGTTAACCCTCTACCTATGTTCTACTTTATCTAATTAGCAATGCGTGAGTATGTACGTGTGCGTGTTGAGGTAATATTTGACATACGCGTATTAAAATGTATGTATGTGCATCATTATCATGGGTTTACGACACATTTATGATCGTCTTCCTCGATGTACGGTGTCGTAAAATGAATTTCCAAGCAATGAATTCCAAATAAAATTCTGGAATAATAAACGTAAATAAACTCTTAAATTGGTTTTTAATCTTTCATTTAAATTCTTTTGTCGAATTTATTTTCTAAATTGTTAAATCCATTTCAATTTTATTTTTGATTAAATAAAATAAATTAATTTCTTTCTTCATTGTCAGTTAGCTTACAAATAATATTTATATTATATTTTTTATATTTTATCAAAATATGCATATAGGTAACCTGGTGTCGGCAAATCTGGTTAACGGTTTCTGCAGTCTTCCTTAGCTGTAACGCAAGTTTAATGTGGGATTTCTGATATACCAACTGCAAGTCGGCTGCAGCCGCACAATGTGCCTATGTAATAATAATAATAATAATAATGATCACCCCTCTCACCTGTACAAGCTTCATAGCTTTTTAGTAGTAGAATGGGTGGTAGTAATTATTATAAATTATTATTAACTATTTAAAATACCTGCAACATATCAGATTGGAAATTTTAAGTGCTAAAGATCAACAATCTGATATTTTATAATTTACACCCAGCATTACATTAATGTAATTTAATTTGTTTGGTTGCTTTTGGCGATTTTTAAATTTGTTTTTAAAATTACCTTATTTAATCGTAGTTTTGTTAAACAAAATTCAGCCTTAAAAAATAAAATTAAATTATAATCTCATTAAGATTAATTAATTATTCTTATTTTTTAAATTATTTTTAAAATTGAAAAAAATTAAAATTTAAAATGAAATTATTTTCAAAAAATAAATTAGAAATAAAATAATTATTAAAAGTTTCACAAGAGTTTTTTATGGTTCATTGATATCAAATTTTTTGCAAAAATGCAAAAATCCCAAAGGATTACAAAGTAAGCCTATATAATGATCCCATTCTATTACAAAGTTTTATTACTAGTTTACTACTACCACTGGTAAAGTCGTTGATGCCTGTCGGAGTTTTGATCATAATTATTTAACAAAATAATTTACAGTCCGTTAGATATTCAATATGATCTAAAACAACATCAACCACTTGATCGACTCTTATCAAAAAAAACTTTCACACTTTTTAACATTTCGCTAAAAGAACGCAGGGCAGTTATTGTTGAACTATGTAAATTTTTAAACTTTAAATACAATAATTTCCACTTTTTTGTTTTCTTTTTTTTATTTTTAACTTGATTAATTATTACCCAAACGTATTCGAAACACCTATCAGTTATTCGATTTTCGAAAAGAGTTTCGAGGTTAGTTATTTACATCCTTATTAGGATTCGAGATTATCAAAATCAAGCATTTATCTCAAGTTCTTTAAGCAGAATTTCCACAAACTAGACCCCTATTTACTTTATATTAACAGGAGAGATAACCCCGTACTTAACGAATTCAAGAATCTTTCAAAATTTAAAAGGCCAGATTTCACGAGATTCAGTTTTTTTGAATCGTTTGATCTGTAACCAAGAGGCCAAAAATGAAAGTAAATATTTCGTATTTGGGATCTTCAAAAGGATATATGGAGGTGAAATTTTTGGATAAATAAAATTATATTTATTATTTAATATGTCCCAAATTCTGGGCAAGCCAATAAAAATATGAGGTGAAATTTATTTAAATAATAAAATAAAAACATTAAAAGTATGATATGTTTTAAGTGAAACTAAAAATATAATTTCATAAAAACCCTACGTTGGATTTAAAAAATTAAAATAATAATACATATAACACCCCACAATTTTTTCTTTCTCCCAATAGACTGACTCAGGTTTAATTCGATAGAGCATGAGATAAATGAAATATAAATAAAAAATCTTATTGATTCTTGTACCTGGAAGAAAAGAACTAACTACCAATGCACTTGGACTTCTGCAACTGGACAACAGCAAACTAAACTCTATATGTGAAGAGAAAAAAATGGATGCTTCCATAAATATCAAATAAACACATAAATAAATTGAAGCACAGTTTTTATTTTTATTTATGATAATTAGAAAATCTATTTCGAAAGAGAAAATAAAAAAAATTCTTAAACAGAAAAGTAAAAAAATTGAAAATCTTCCTTGAGCTTGCTCAAATGTGTTAAATAGTTGTTACCAACCTGACATGGGGGTTGTAACTGGTCTCCATTTGAACAAACTGACATCAATTAAGTTTATCAGATAAAAAATATTTATAATTTTTAAATAAATTCATCTAACGAAAAATCAATTATTTTTGTGAATAAACAAATTGAACTTGTTTAAATGTTACCACTTTGTTATTGAAAACACTCAATTAAGAAAATAAATTCTGAATTTATTAAATAATTATCTTTATGATTTTGTTATTTTAAAAATTGAACCAAACCATTTTATTTTGACCAACCTTGTATATTATACGTCAATATCCACTTTTGTACCATCGGTAATATAGGAATCTTCCAAACAGCTGATCTCCACTCCATTCAAGGTCGAAATAATTTATTTTAATAAAATCGTTCACAATTCCATATAATTGTTGAAGAACGAAAATAAATCTTCTTTGATTTAAATATTCAGGTAACTATTCAATTCCATAAACACTTTGTTAAAAATTGTCGATTGTTTACAGAAAAAAACATGTGGTTAACGCTTAACCTTACTTTATTTTACAGATTTTTGGTCTGGAGTGGAACATGGATACTCCCAAAGCGTTTTATCGACTGACTTTGTTAATTTTTCCTGGCCATTTTATATGTTTTACAGAAAACAATTGATAAACCAACAGATCTTTACAAAATAAAAACGAATCGCCAAACTCGTGACGTCACAAACGAAAAACGTGTGTTCATAATTAACACAAATCTTAAATATAAAAAGACAGAAATGTAGCTGGCAAAATAACGATTAAAACAACATAAGACACTTATAGTCTAAAATTAACATTAACTGAGAAAATTAAAAAAACGACCAACGGTCGAAAAATCTCATTAAAACTAAATTATAAAGAAAACTCATTACCTCCAGCTATACCTGTACAAGAAATGATTACATGGCTACCCAAGGTAACTCATACATATGCAGTTTACATATAGAAATATTTACAATAAAAGAAAAACAAAAATATAAAAATCCGTTTATACATTTTTAAGATCAAACGATGCTTTGCAAGACTCCATACAAATAACAACATAAATGAAATAAAACTATACTCAAACTATACTCAAATGAACTAATTATAAAAAAAATCTTATAGATTCATGCACCTGGAAGAAAAGAAAAGAACTTATTACAAGCCACACCTGGACCGTTGCGTCTAGACAAGAAATAATCATTGACCCTGTATAGAAAATTGAATATTTGCATCTACATTAAAATGAAACTAAACACTTTTACAAATTAACAACCACAGATCTGTATTTTATAAAGACAAATAAAATAAAAATTTACCAAAAACAAAATAAATTCCTTCAGGAAAAATTATCAAGGAAAATCTTCTTTAGTTTGTTTAAATGAACGGGGGTAGTTGGGTGGCTAGCATCAAATAAACATGCTAGCATCAAATAAATTAAATTCAACAAACAAAATAATATATACAAATGAATAACCAAATCAAAATTGTTGTTAAAACAACAAACTTTATTCACAAAGAACTTCTTAAATTTTGCAAAAATGAAAATAAAATTGTTTGGATAAATTATTCCCGATGGACAACAATTCTTAATTACGGCCAACCTTGTATAAGAAAATGATACACCAAATGTCAATGAATCCACTTTAAAGGTAAGTACTTACAGCAGCGGATCCGCAGGCGGATGTCATACGATTGGTCGGTTTGAGTCAAATCGACTCAATCCGACCAATCGTATGACATCCGCCTGCGGATCCGCTGCTGTGAGTACTTAGCTTAAAGCTTATTTCAATTTGTCGCCCATAATCGGTAAAACAGCGTTCATTCAAATCAGCCGATCCCAAAATCCAAACAAAGTCGATATCCAGATCGATGATAATTGTTGAGATGGAAATAAATAGATTTCTCTTCTTTCATTTAAACAAATTAAATCATTCACAAATCCAATATTTGTTTTGAAAAATAAAAAAGGAATCTTCTTTGATTCAATAATATTCAGGTAAATATTCAATTCCATATGAGAGACGTTTTGTTTACAAACGGAAAAACATGTGATTCTTCATAACCTAACTTTATTTCAGAAAATCTTTATACGAGTCGATGTGAGGTCACCCAATAACTTTTATCGACTGACTCTGTTAAATTTATAAAGCCCTTTAATATGTTTACGGAAAACATTTGATGACAATGAAATTTTTCAAAAAAAAACCTGAACACAGAATCGAACATATGATCGTAATTAACACTAATCTTAATTCTAAAAAGACAGAAAGATAGCTGGCAAAAGAACGATTAAAATAACATAGAAGACACCTATGGTCTCAAATGAACAATAACAAAGACAATCAATAAAAACGATCAGCTGCCGCCAATCTCATTAAAACTGATTTACAATGAGAACCCATCAATCTCCAGCTATCTATAAACATGAAATATTTACATAGTTACACAAGGTAACCAAATCATATGGAGTTTACACAAATTATATTTACATACAAAAAAGCTTAACTTAAAAATCTGTTTACAACGTTTTAGACATCAAACCATGCTTCTGCAAGTTTTGAATAAATAACAACATAAATGAATTCAAACATCAACCAATCTTGTCCAAAATACAGTACTGCAGGTTAACTGAATCCAAACAACAGTGCAAAACATCAAAATAATCTCAAAATTAAAAAAAAACAAAAAATATCAGCGCAGCTGATATTTCCATTTACTTGACCTCATATCTTCCAAATGCAGGAATCCGTAAGAAAATTGTAACATTATAAACATCAAGGTACTGATCTGATTTAACTATTTCCAGTGAAATATGTACCCGAAACTGACAGCCTTAATGGGGAAAGAATGACTTGTTCTGTTGTTGTTTATTATATAATAAACAAAATGGTCTGAATACGTGACAAAAAGAGGAATTTGATACATGTGTGAAACGAATTGTTATTTTTACACAAGCAATAACCATTATCTGAAAGTATAACTTGAAATAAACGTTTTGTGTAGCTATTTTATGGTCATAAATAGACTAAGATTATCTATAATTAAACTTGGCTGCACGTATCAATACGGAAATATTTTCTTTTTTTTATATTCGAATTTAACATTAAAACGGAGCGAATTAAATATTCGTAATGATGAGCCCGCTACGCAATAAGTATCTTAATTTTACATTCTAATAGTAATTTATTACATTTTAGTTCTCTTATCTAATATATTCCTCTTGTAGCTATATAGAAATAGACCTTGTAGCTTAAGAAAATATATCTTTATATATTTTTGAATGCTTATAAACGTTATTTTAGTTTAATGAAATTATAAAATTTAAAATACTTATTTTCTTTGAAAGTTTCGACCTTACCAGACGAAGTATTCAACTCAAGTAAATATCGTTTATAATTTCTTTTCTTATTATTTAGTAAAATAAATTAATATTAGTTAAATTATTATTTATTTAAAATGTATTTACTTAAATTATATTTGTTTTGTAATATATTTTTTTAACTTTAACAACCTTTAATGCACCTATGTATTTCATTAAATTATTTAATTTATGTTTTAGTTACATAAATTAATCATCTGCGGATTGTTTTTGAGTTTAAAACAATTTAATATTTTAATAATTTCTAATATTCTTGCAAAATTATTTACAATTTGTATATCATAGAATACATTAAAATTATTATAATCAAATCTATATATCTAATCGTAACCCATTCAAAAAAAATTAATCGCAATTCTTTCCGAGTGTTTATTTATATTTACATAATTAGCACAGCATGGTTTTAATTTAAAATTGCTTATATATTTTCACATTTGCACTGATTCTTATTACTATAATTTATTTATCTATTTACAACAAATTATTTGCATTGATTAAAAGCACGATGTTTACGTTACTATGATTTGTTATGCAGTGTTAAGAATATTGTTAGCAGTTATGGAATTGTTAAATAAGCCTTAACATTTTGTTTTTATTAAACCTTTTATACCTTTTATATTTCAGGCCGTCAATGTGTTCTTTTCAATTAATTATTTAGTTATATAGCAGGATATAATGTAGCTAATTGTTTTAATTGTGTTTTAGACTATAATTTTAGTTTAATTCATTAGTAATTATGGCGATTTTTAACACTTAGTTTACTTGTATTTCTATATCTTCAATATATTTTGTTTAAACGAATTATTTAAATTTTCGTTTATCAACTGTAAGATGCCAGTAGTATAAACAATATAAACATAAAACATTATTAACTTTAAATGTAAATAAACATTCTAAATCAATATTAGCTGCATTCAATTTTGTTGTATAAATGACCCGATGAGATAAATTTTAATAATTCAATTATTTCCGGTAAAATCTTCGAGCTAAAAATATGCCATAATGTTTGTTTAGATTGGCGCTATTGCCTATTATATCTTTATTGATAATTATTAGCAACTTGTCAAGTTTCTGTTGTTAATGTTGATAAACTCTGTAAATCAACTAACCGCACAGTACACCTGTTTGCTTGGAGAATGTAAGTCCGGTCTAGCCTCGGCCTGCGTGACTGAAGTAAAATCACACTAGTGACTCACGCCAATATTTCTGGGCATGCTTGATGATGATTTCCGGGAATGTAAGTAGTAAGTACATGACGGTTTGATCTGGTTTTCTGATAATCTGGAAAACACTCCATTCGACAAGCATCTGTTTTAAGTCCCCATAATCTTTATAGTGCACAAAAGATCTTCACTCTCAAATCTCAATCTACCAGAGGCAACGTGTACTTCAACGAGCACTTCTCATTTTCATGTAAAGGGGAAGCGACTAAAATGTAATTGTCTTTTCATGTTTCCCTAAATTCGACGCCATGATATAGATTTACATTAATTAATCGTTATTATCTACTTTAAAATTAATTTGCTTTGTCAAATATACTTATTAAGTTTTAATTACAATCTCTTCAAAATGTTTTTTTTATAAAATATCCGTAAAATTAATTAATTTTATCTTATTGTTACTATCCATATCGAAGATGAGATTTTAATTTAATTTGGTGTTTGGGCATAATCTAATTTTCTTTATTTATTTTTTCTTTAAGGATTTATTGAGGATATAACGCTCTAGATATTTCCAAATACGAGAGTGATGTTATATTGAAAACTAGGAAATTAGTTTGTCATTGACAGATAATAGCGCGTCTCTCTAGCAATAAAACCACTACTTTTGATTACTTTTCATTAATTCGGTACGCACAATCTATTTGCTAACTAACTTACTAAAATAACATTATCGATTGTAATCACACTTTAGAGGGTTAGCTATTGTGTATTTCTTAAATTGTAAGAATGCTAGTAGAACAGAGATTCTACATTTCCATTCATTAATATATTTTCTTGCCTATAGAATAGAATTAATGCTGATGTCAATTTTCTACAATAGCACTTAACATTTAATTTTATTATAATAGGGTGTTGTATAAACACCAAGCAAAAAGGGTACCAGCAAAAACAATTAAGCATGCAATTGCAGTTTTAGGGCGGGCGATAGACGAATAGAAAGTGAGTACTGCTCGTATTGCAAATATCGTGGATTCGAGTCCTATTAGAGGCGGCAGGATGTTTCTAAATTAGCGAATTTGGCCGGATGTGATTGTGTTGTATGCTAGATAGGGGAAGTTTTTCATCATTAAAAGTTGAACCAAAGCATTTTTACTTCATCTAACAGCAAAGCCCCGCGATTGGACGCCAGTGAAGCAAAGCATTTTTATCGGAACAAAAACAAAGCAAATTACTTTAACTTTGAAAAGTTCTTACGCAAACTGTACAACACAAAATTCTTAATATTTACTGCACAACTCAGAATTGCCTCGGCTTGAGATCTTATCTTTACAAATTTAATTCCGGGTCGCAGGTATAGTTTCCACAGCTTCAAAAGCTTGTAAAAGAATAGATAAAGGTTTAAGACACGAGGAAATACATATTATTATGGCGCCATCTGATTAGGAAAGTCCAGTAATTTTTATATAAATATTGACTCGATACCAGTAACCAGAAACTAGATTCAGATCTAATAAATTATTAAATTTAATTTGATTTTTATTTTATTTATTTATAGCGGTTATGTCAAAGTTAGGTTCAGTAAAATATTTAAAGACTTTCATAATATATGGTACTGTAATATTTAGGTTAATTAGACTTAATTATAAGTTTATTTAAAACCAACAAAATAAAAAATGTTTCATATAAAGCATCGTAGTAGACATTAATAAAAATAAAAGGTCAAAAATATTTAATACACAATGATAATTTCCTTATATTAACATTGACAAAATAAAATTCATAAAGTCACAATACCTTCTCGATTAATTCACTCCAACATCACCTTACAAAGCAATTAATACAATATTGCCTTTTAAATTTGAACAAACACTTGTCACCAAGCTCGACCGCCGGATGAAACAGAAGAATCTGGAAAACACCCTAAATCCTGATATGGCTGCAAAATCCATACACCAAGGAATTAAAGTTCGGTATAATTTATTGTTTCCAACCTTACTTTGTGGAACTCCATAATCATGAAATAAATAAAAATTAGTAAAAAGTTTCACAGTATTTATTAAAATATAACCTGACAATATTGTTTCGACAGCTACGCTGTCATTATCAAAGGTAATGTAAATATAAACAAACACATCGCTAAGGTAGATACAAAAATAGGTAACTAGATAAAAATAATAATAATCAGAATAAATATCTAACACTTCCAGTAACGGAGAATTACTGAGCTCAAGTTGTTTATTCATTAAAGGTACCCTGAGTTTGTGTTTGTATATCTCAGAGGCTTCTAAAATGTCTAATTTGCGTTTGTTATTGCCAAAATGTAGAAATTTAGTATTGTTTTGAGGAGTCATTGTGTGATTTTGTCAGTGGCGTGCGGTCCATGGAAGCAAGGGAAGCAATGCTTCCCTTGAGAATTTATTAAAAATAAAAACCAATGCTAACAAAAATATTTTTATAAAATTATGGTAATCGTTTATTTAAATTTGTAATATTTAATCAACTTAAAGCTCAACATCAATTCCGTACAGCAAAAGTATAATTATTAAGAGTACTATTTTAAATTAGGCTCATTAAACTTGCACGGAAAGGTGATACCGATTCAAATGTGTTACATACACTGCATATAAGCACTGCTTACAAATGCTCTTCTCTTAGCCTTGGCGTGAATCAGCGAGCGTGGCGTAATATAGTAGACGATGCTGTTTGGCTGGTTAACATTGTTTCGGTGCTTCGGCTGAAACAGTGCTTGTTCCCAAGTGTTTATTTATTATAATTGTTCGATTTAGTGTTTGTTAAATTTAACGTTACTTAAGTAATGTAAATCTGCGAATGAGACTGTATTTTGTCGCATTTTATTATTTTAATTTATAAGTTGGATTTTTTTAAAGACAAATAATTCTATTTAGTTTGCCTGTATGCAAATTTAAAATGCATTATCGTCACGACTGCAAATGCAGCTGCTTCTGTGAAAGGTTCGAGTACCTTCGATATAGCCGAATCGGGACGATTTTTTGTTCAGTTTGTAAATTATTAATAAGGAATTTTTCGCATACAGTTTTGGAGAGAAATTACAAATTATTAAGAAAGACAAATCAAAACCAGATCTTTCAAATTTAACAACAAAGATTAAAACCTGTACCGGTATTTTGCTAAGAAAGACCGGAAAATTGATACGTAGTAGTAGTTTTTTTTTAAAATAAAGGATGATAGTCAACAAATTCCATAAGTATAAAGTGTAAAAGTGGTTCTTTGAAAAACTTTTAAGCTTAATAATTATAACACTGTTTTTTATTGTACCTAGCAGTGGCGGCTCCAGAGAAGTATTTTGAGGGGGAAATCTTTGGAAAAATAATTGTTTTAATAAATAATAATTAAACAAACGTTATTTGTTTCTATTCTATGTAAACTTATTTCTAAATTGGGGGGGGGGATTATTCCCTCCCTGTTAATCCGCGCCTGTACCTAGGTGTATTATAATTAAAATCGTGGTTGCTTCCCTAGCCTAAATTCTCACCGCACGCCACTGGATTTTGTTCTAAAAGGTGTTTGGCATAATTAGATTTCTCAGGATGTTTATTTTTGTAATGACGTACGTGTTCTTTATATCTTATGTCAAAATTTCGAAGTGCTTGCCCAATATATACCGAACTACAAAAAGAGCAATTTAAACGGTAAATGCCCGATTTCATGATATCATGTGTTCTGTCTTTAGCATTAAATAAAAATGAAAAAGTGTTAGTGTTGGTTTTAATTTTTTATTTTTGGGCGAGGAATCAGGATGGCGGAGCATCCTTCGTACCTCATCGCACCGATTGGCATAATCATTTGGCCGACCCTACTAGAATTTAGCCGAATCTGGGGGAATTCCACCCCCAGAAGGGATTTTTAACGTAAATGTTATTTTATAATTGTTGGTTTTTCTTAGTATATGTACAATTTTTTCTGATATTCTGCCAAAATATGTTATAGATATGTAATTTGTGTCTTCTGTTTGATTGTCAATGGGATATATTCTTTTGATAGCTAACCTATAATCTTTTTGTTTAATTAAAGTGTCAATCATGTTCGGATTGCAATGAATTGCATGTGCTAGTTGTTTAATGGTTGATTTCTCTTTGCTAAAATCTGATTTTGTTAGTGGAATAGTTAAAGCTCTGTGTACTAATGATCTGTAGGCTTCTATTTTATGTGCTTTATGGTGTCAAAGATTCATTTGGTATTGTTATGTCCGTTTGTGTTGGTTTTCTGTATATGGAAAATTCAAATAGATTGTGTGCGTTAATCTTGATAGTTAAGTCTAGGAAGTTTATTGCCCTGTTTTGTTCTGTTTCTAGTGTAAAATTTATGTTTTGGTGGATATTATTAATAAGAATTAAAAATTCATTGATAACCTCAAAAGAACTGTCAAAACAAGCTAAAATGTCATCAACATAACGAAACCAGAAGATAATGTGTTTAGAGAGGTTTAATTCAAATATATGATCTTCTAACTTGTCCATAAATATTAGCTAATAGAGGACTTAGAGAATTACCCATAGGTAAATCATCTTTTTGTAAATAAATTATGTTATTAAAAGTGAAATAATTTTGACTTATACAAAGGTCGAATAATTGAATTAACTCTAACTTTTTAACTACTTAATTCTATATTACTATTAATCAAGAAACTATCTAATAAAGGAATACATTTTTGTGGGGGTATTCTGGAGAACATGTTACAAATATCAAAACTGTATGTTTTGTAGCTTATCTACTAATTAGTTAAATTCAAACTTACATGGTTACGGGCAATCTTAAAAGGGAGCATTTCGAATAGACCAATAAGAGAATGACATGACTTTTTATAAGCCAACCGAAATTAGTATTTTTACACAAAGAAAATTCAGAACCCGGGGTTTCACAAGATTTGCAAACATGATATCTTTCGAAACGCAGATGTGTTTATTTGAAATTTATCAATAAGCACGTACAAGGAAATCATAAATTAAGGCAAGATAGGTTTTAATGATATCTTTCATAGAATTTCAACTGAACGTGTATAAGAATAAATAAAATGTACGTTCACATCAACTGAAATCGCTGGCCTTTTAAATCTAGGGGACAAATTCATTCGAGAATTTCTTTTTCACGAAAACAAGAGATGGTAGATGCTAACATGTACAAAAATGGTACCTTTGTTTAAAGCGAAGTCTATCGATTTTTCTAGAAATAGTTTTATTAGCCTGGAATATTTCTTTTTTTAAAAGTGACCCCTGATATTTAAGAACTCACATTTATATCGAATACCAACACAATTTGAAATCAAGAAAAGATATACATCAATATACAGAACCGCACTAAGGATTTTTATCATTTATACAAATAAAATTGCATTTTTCGGAAATTAGAAAAATGAACCGTTACAAAGTTTTCTTTATTTATATTTTGGCACATCCAAACTTTGCAACTGCGCTAAAAGAAAAGAAAACGAAATTTTAAATTAATGTTACTCTAACGTTTTTCTATGCAGGTTTTGACATAAAGTCAAATAGTTTTAATTATAAGGTTAAAAATAATTTTGGTTTTCATGGATATTTGATTTCACGTCAATGATGATTTAATAATAATGAACACCTTATGAACTTAACACCTTAATTGTTTATAATGATAAACAATTTATAAAATATTCAATTAATTATTACAAAGTGTATATCAATTTAAAATACTTAGATTTGAAAAACATTTATTGAATAGAAGTATTTACCATAAAAGGTGTATTCATAAGTTATTCATAGGATTGAATTGCTAATAAAAAAACAAGATTTAGATATAATATTTCTTATATAGGATTTACAGATGCCAATTAGAAAATAAATTTCAGGACTTCTTAGTACTTGATACAATCTCGGTAAGAAAGGTGTCATCATCTGGTTTCAAGAAAAGAGACAGATAAACTTTCTCCATCCATTATCCTATAGGATAGTTGGCGATGTTTTAGTGCTGAAATAATTTGATAGAGTTTATTATCAGATATTGTTGTTTTTATTATCATAAAAACATTAAATAGTGAAGTTTGTGCAACAAATAAGTGCAGTTGTTCAGTGACCCTATCCTGTTGAAAGTATCCTGCTGTATCTGCAATTAATTGCCATGCAGTTGGTGTGTAAAAATACTTGAATATTGTGGTGCGACACATAAGGGTGCGATAATGCAGAGATGCATTTTAAATAAAAGCAAGAAAGTTTCCCAAAACGTTTGTGAGTTCTCATCACGCCACATCATTCTAGTTTGCGAATTAACATTCTCAGCAAGATTAAAGCAAACTTTAGTTATCCTATTAGCTTCTTATAAAGTTAACATATGAAGAAATCTAATCAAACTGTTAATGTGATATCGGCAAAAACATAATGTTCTAGAAAATGTAAACGGTAATGCCAATTAAACGCGTGGTTTTTGCGAATACGACACCCTTTAGGCGCACTTTGATGTTACGAAAGGAAATTAAATGTATCGCTATCAAACTTGAGTAGATCAACCAAAATGTCGCTGTAAAAACGTAAACAATCAAGAACAAGCTCAGGAAGTGTTTAATATTATATTTTGATTAATTTTACATTGATTTAATTAATATCGTGATTCTACTGTTTTTTTTTTGTTTTTTTACAAGTTTTACTTAAGTTTCTATTCTACCCTCATTCTCCTTTAAAGCGGTGGAGCTTATATACATATTTGTACTATCAGCGAAGTGATTCGAGGCACGTACGATCAAACGATTGTAGGAACGAACTTACCCTTTATACTGTTACATCAGCTAGCACCTGGTTTACAAAAGGAGTGGAAAGGAAAATCTTCCCAAAAAGAATGTTGGGCACATCTTATTTTCACTTAACACTATTGAATTTGAATTATATTGAAAAAAGGATATGTTGCGTCAAATCTGTACTTTGTTTAAATTTAAATATTTGAGATTAATTTAAAACAATGTAATATTATAACATAAGTAATCTCTCACACTAAGGCAATGCGCAACTAGCATCTAGAAACTGACAATAAGCAACACACAATATTATTTTGACCACCTCTCACACTGCAGCAACTGATATTAGTTTGTGTAGCAATCTCAAACAATCATGTCATCCTTTAAACAACTCTGGATATGCGATTTTAATATGGTGGCATCTAAGGAACATAAATTTAATAACAACGAAGGAATTAGCAAAACTTCGAATTTATTAACCAATTAATTAAAAACAATATATGTAAATTGTAACAACCATCCGAACTTATTAAGTGCTAGATGAAGAAAGAACAATCCAATTGCGTCAGCCTTGCACGTAAAAATTTTTAACAACTTCCAATAACAATAATAAATCTTTTTCTTTTTATGCTAAATATATGCACATTTCTTATTTAGGCCGTCTTTAATTACATCAGCCACTGACCTCATAACCTTGACTTATATTTCGACCACAATCATAAAACTACCTAATAATTCCAGTAAATAATAAAAAATAAATAATTTACACATTTAAGTATTCCTAATATACTAATAGCATAAATAACAGTTTGTTATACACATGTGTCTTTATGTTTCTAACAAATGCTGAATCGTCATGTCTGTTGTATAAAAATTCCACTCTCTATTTATAATAATAATGCAAGTATTGCTCTACATTGACACGATAAAATCGGCTTTCGACATGCAGGGCATATCGCCGGCAACAAATATTAACGCAACCGACAACGTTTTTGTAGAAGCGATAACAAGTTGCTCCAATGTGAGACTTCTGATTAAATTCAATGTAAACAACCCGATGGCGATAATATTGCGCGTTTTCAATTGCTAGTTGTTGATTGCTTATTGCTTCAGTGTGAGAGCCCCCTAAGGAGCGTAAATCTAAATATCTCAAATAGAGATTACATATATTTGCCCTTCTAAAACATAAATAACTAATACCAAAAATTTAGTTAATCTGAATTTCTAGACTTATAAATAACAATATTGTTTCTAATTTCAATGTTTGATATGAACAGGACCTAATTTGCTAATATATGAAACATAAAGATTGCAAAAAAACGAATCCTGTTATATTTAGATGTTATTTCAAATGATGGACAGTATACGAACAACTTTTGGAACTTTTCAGTATCGACAGCCGGATACTTTAATACAAGCGAGCTGTATCGAAAGAAAACACATTTTGTGGCGCTTACAGATACGAATTAATTGGATTATTATGTAAGGTAAGCTCTTACAACACTATCTAGACAAATTTGGAACAGTGTTGATCGACTGGCTTCCCTTAAGATAGAGTATGAGCTGGTTCCTCTGGTTTGCGTCTACGTGAGCTTGATAACCAAAAAAGTTGACCATATATTGGGAAATAGCAAAATCATGACAAGGGATTCCTTTAGGGCTAGTGAACAAGCAGGAGAATATTTGGTTTATATCTATGTTTTGAAAGTTTTGTTACAAGCAGAAACAGTGTAACGTGTTCAAATTCTCAATTTTATAGAGATGCAACTTTATATTGAAACACTGTTTTTTCTCGACTATATAACAACAATAAAAACAGGCCCCGCGAGTGGGCGTCAGTGAAACAAAGGTTTTTTTAACTAGACTAAAATAGACAATGCTTAAACTTTCAAACGAAAAGTTCACTTTACTTAAACTAGTTTAGAACACAAAATACAATACTTACTGTGTATAAAATGCTCAAAGTTGCAGGCTTGAGATTTAGCTCTTTCTTACAAATTTGAATTCCAGGTCCAATACCTACGGTTCTGCAGTTGTCTAATTATTAAAGGGATGGATAAAGGTTTCAAAACACAATAACATACACTAGAAGGGCGCCATCTGATTATGAAGCTTATTAACAATAATTAAATAGATCAAATAAATCTAATAAATCTGTCTGAAATCACTAATCAGAAAATGAAATCAGACCGATATAAATTTAGTGCAAAATATTAATTAATTTCAACAAAGTCTAAATTTAGTTTAATGATGCTATGAAGAAAAACTTTCATAATTATATGGTTCAGTCTTACTGGTTTTAATTAACTTTAAAATCATATTTATTTTAGAAAACACAAAGAAGAAAAAATATAAAAAAAATTACAAATTTTGAACTCAAAAGTTCAAGTAATAATTCCCTACCTAAGAGCTCTTGACTATTAAAAGTTGTTAATGAATAAAAGTTGTATACAAATTACGTATAAATAAAAAAACAGACTATAGAAATATTACACAGATCCAAAGAAATTCACATAAATATTAAACATTAAAAAAAAGGAATTCATAATTCACAGTACCTGGAGTTATCGGTAATTCACAAACCAAATTAACGCTAAATTGCACAAAAATGACTCCTGCACAGCCCAAAACAATTGCTGCTGGGCGAATGGAAACTGGAATGTTCGTAGAATTCTGTATTCACATAATTCAAATATGCAATGAATTAACCCTCGTAATGCCTGTATGAGATGAACTATTATTCACTAATTCACCAAAAATAAACTAACTAAATGCAACATAAAACTTCTATAAGATTTGGTTATTGAATTATTATTAGGAACCATCAGCATGTTCGTTATTTTTCTTAAAACAGCCCATTTATTATTTAAATCCGAACTGAATTTATAAAGCACATAACTCGGATTTTATTAATGATTCAGAGTTCAATCACTAAATGTAAAATCTGTAACTATTAGTTTTTTATCGGTATTTCGGTACAAGAATTATTTTTATCGGTATTTGATATGAGAATTATTCCCATCGGTAGACTGTACTAAAGCTATTACACTTTTTAATAAGAAAAACTAGATTTCAGATTTATTTTTATCACACGTGGATAAATACGACAAGAGAAAAGATAATTTATTACACGAATGTCTTCACAATTCTATGAAGGTTTGAATAACAACCTTTTAAAATAATTTTTTTTTAGGTTTATTTGTACCCAATGCTAACATGATTTTAAATTGCAAGAAGAACGTAAATTTGCAGGTCCGGAATTAAGATTTTTCAATAAATATGTATACAAAATTACATTTATTCAGGACTGGTAAAAAATACCGTTACAATATGCATCAATGGTAAAAAATCCTAGTACGGTCCTGCGTTGTTCATCATTAAAAATGCTAACGATATTTCGAATTAAATGGTGTTTTTTTAATGCCAAGGGTCGCCCTAAAATGTTTTCGTATAGGATGAAATTCCGTCTAGAATAAACATATTGACGTCTTTGTAAATATCAAAGTTCACTGCAAAGCCTTCTTATGCAAAAAATCGTTTTTAGTAATGAAAATACATACAAAAATTAAGATTATAAAGGTAGAAAGATAAGATCGGCTTTTTAACAAGGGAATAATTTATCTGAAAACGCATTAAACCCCAAATTTATAGATCTTGTACGTGTCATCTTAACTTGGATGAATAGATTTTTCTAAGTGCAGACACATAAAAAAACATCATTAGCCACCTACAAAATATCAAGTTACCCCCAAGATGTAGACTTTAGGCCGTAGTGTCCTGCAAATTTAAACGAAATATTCTAGAAGCTTTTTACGCGGTTATTTTCCTGATTGGTTGAAGAAATGTTAACTTCGTTCGGATAGGTTGATTTAAATCCCCCATTTCCTAAAAAATATCACGCCACGAAAAATCCGTACCCCCAAGATTTTAGTTAGCTACAGGCAGTCAGTCGAGTACAGAGTCGAATAGAATCAACAAAGGGCATAAGTAACGGGCTGGGCGGAAAGTGGTTTCCCCCGTTGACCTGGGACTTCATCTCGGAAAAGTTGAAGTTTTATGTTAGTTCGTGCTCTAATTATTACCGTTTTCATGTATAAAAAAGTCACAGTTTGAGAAATACAAGTCAGTTAATTGATTACAGTGCGTTTTTCCAGTTAGACGGATTAGTTTAACTGCAGTGCGGAGTTTTTTTTGTTAATGTGGATTCAGTATCGTACCGTGATGTAATAAATTGATTAGACAAGCGTTAAAGAAAGTGTTGTAGGAGTTTTATAAACAAATTATGTGTGCGATTTAAAATGTGTTCAAATCAATAATCTAATGCAGCTCATGAACTTACCGTTAAGCGCAACTAGTGGTTGTTAAATTAATATTATCATACCACCAGATATAAACTTGTGTTTTTTTGGTAATCTTCCTTTTATAACTAATAAAAGTGGTTGTTGAACTTATATAGTTGTAGTTATTCATAATGAGATTGCTAATGAAATTGCAATTAAGTGGCAATTGTTGTGAACTTTCGTTCGTTGATCTTGGGTAGAAAAGCGGGTGTCAGCGATTATGCTTTCCAAGTTCTTCCTGTTGCATATCAACAATTTATGAAGTGCCTTGTATTTAGTGTTAAGTGAAACAAGGGCATTATAGTGCAAGTGTTGTTTTTTGAAAGTTTAAAGAACTGTAGAATTCTACCAAAGTATCATGAATACTTTAATGAATACTTGTCTGATTAAAGTAAGTCTTATGTAAAAACTATTTGTACCATTTTCCCTAATGATTGTGTTTTATAAATTTATGTCTATAATTCTTATTATCATTAAAAGCTTTACTATTGTCATTGGAGACAAGTAAATACTTTATTTTTAAATATATGAACATTTTAATTAAACCCTTCTGTGATAATATTGGACTATTCACTTGTGAAAGTCTTTAAAATATTCCAACCAACTTAATGTTAACGTAATTAAACATGAATATTAATTAAATTTAATCAATAAAGCCAGTATTTCTTTCTGTTTGCAAATACTAGGTTTAAGGACTTGCAAGCAGATGGCGCTCATATAATGTTTATTATGCCTATTACCTCTTGTTTTTCTTTACAATTCGTAAGTCATGGAACTCAGACCTACGCCTGAATTATATTTTGATATAAAGAGATTTTAAAAGTCGCAGCATTACAGTAAGTATCGTTTTTATAAGCATTGCAGTAAGTATTCAGATTGTGAATTTTTTGAGATTACAGTGACGTCCATCGCGCGGCGTATTTTATGTTCAGTATGTTATGTTTTGATTCAGTAATCTAGAGTAACGAAAAGTAAGTGTTACAACAGCCAGTGCCAGTCTTTTGACGATCGGTTATTAACGGAATGACTCAACATCTAATAAGTAAAACTTCTCTTGTTCAACTCGAAGTTACAGATATAATTTGAATCACTACTGACAATACGTAGCAAATTGGCAGACTGAAATTGCACCTTCCTTTTCTTTTTCTATGCCCACTTTAATTTTATTTTTCTCCCCAAGTATGATACTAATATAAAACTAAAAGCTGGTGAGATTAAGATGAGATGAGTCTACTTGGAAAGAAGAGAACATAAAAGAACTCGTGGTAAAACAAGTTGGTACGGAAATTCGTTGAATAAAACTAATTAAAAATATTTTAAATTAAATATAGTAGTTCACGAAATAGATTTTAATTCGAATTAGTACTATTCGCACAAAATTATAATCTAGGAAAATGTGGTAAGCATCAATCATATCAAATGGAAGTTTGTTTGTACTTGTAAATGGAAGTACTCTACTTCAATTTTTAAACAAAAATAAAGAAAAATGTCAATTTTTAAAACTTTAGAAGAATCATAAAGTTTATTTCGGGCACCCTGAATAAATCCTTAATATGGTGTAATGACAGGAAATTTAATAAACAAAAATGAAGAGATGAAAAAAGAAAAAAAACATCTAAGGGCGTTTTTTATTGGATGCTGCTATTGTCATAACCACAAGACGCTATTAACATTTCTCATGAAAACAACTGAACTACGTTAAAAAAACATTTACAAAGAAATTTAGTTGTTATTTATTTATAAATAATTTGAAAAAAAGCATATCTTGTAACAACCAACCGGAGACAGGTGATAAATGGAACTTGATCCAGGTAACTTGTATTGGTGCAGCTACCTCGCCATAAGGTTGGCTCCTCAAAAAATGTTTTACTGAATTTTCAGGTTTTAGCTTTCTAAGTTGTTCCCAATAGTACTGATTTATATATTTACAGCTATTACAATATCCTAGCATACAGTTTACAGCTATGTTGCAATATCAAATAAGATGCTTATAAAATAATTTAATTCTTAAAAAATACATGCATTCTTATACTATTCGCACAACTAAAGATATCATTGCATATTAATTGTTTATACGTGGCAATATTTAACTGTAATTGTCAATATAATTTAACAAATTGTCAAAAATTACAAGGAGTTGCAATAAAGAACCTGCGCCGAAAAATTCCACTAATATAGTAACGCATGCACATAAACGCAGATTACTTCGTAAATCTTATAACGGAAATTTTCTGGCTGACTAGCTCGTGATGTTAATAAGAAATTGACGTGAATCTTTATAAAGATTAAGAAATAAGCAATAACTGTGCTTAAAAGAATGTTGTTTAGTGTTGTCTTCTTGTGGTATATACCATGGACTCGATAAAAACACTCGTTTTAGATGCGACTCCAAGGGTAGTAGATCGCAAAACCCAACGTTCCAGAGGAAAACTTTCCAGTAAGATGATAATAAGAGACGTTACATAAAAACGTAGCATAAAGAAATAAATCTAAAAGAGAATTCTGCATTAACTCAAAGTTATCACCCAAAATTACTGCATACCGGATTAGATGTTATCGTCGGCTTGAACAGAACAATTAGTTTTTACTTTTTATAACAACAGATTAAAGTAAATGTAATAATCATTAATTACAAAGAAGATTATTATCATTTATTTAAAAAAGAAAATAATTTTTACTGAAGGAAAATTTCCCACCCAATTAGCATTACATTTCGTTGGTGTTACAGTTGTTATCAGTTATTTATTTAATAGTTGTTTTGCTTTGCTACTATTTCACTTAATTTATCTAAGATTTCTAAGACTTCCATTAGTGCACATACAGTTACATTCCTGTACATTAAAGAGCATACTGAAAACGATTAATTAGTCGAATTAATTAATGTTATACATATTATAATTTTTAGTGTGACAATTTATAAATTTTTTATAATAATTTTGTGTTATAAATTAATACGTATACCTATACATTTTATGATTATTTGCAAATGAATATGATCAACGAAAACTTGACAGTTTATGCTTAGGTACGTACTTGCGTTAGCAGGAATGCATCTTAAATTTATTAATAACTATGCGAAAGCTTAAACCAGCTAGACGCAAATGGCTTCAAAACTTTATAGAAATAAAGCTGCTTTTTTTATCAAATGTTGGGCTTTTTCAAGTGAGTGTTTTCGATTTTTTCGGGTTTACTAATCTGGTGTCGGATTAATTCTTTCACAACTAAATTATCTGATAATTAGTTTATTTTATAATTTTTTAATATCTTTTACTTTTTATAACAACAGACTAAAATAATTATTAAAACCATTTATTAATAAAAGATTGTTATCATTTATTTAAAAAGAAAGAAAATGCACTAAATGGAAATTTGGCGCGCTTTTATTAATTTGCAGCACGTGAAACAGGTTTTTGCGCTCACTGTTCTACGCAAGCACGAATTTATGAGGAGTGACAACTATTTCTGTTAAGTGAACAACCTATAGGCACAGTATAATATTAACCAGTAGCCTCATTTTTCGCAAATATTGAAAGCCGACGCTCGGGACATTATCTGGACCGCAGTTATGCTTGGTACGCGCTAGTGAACACATAGATTACGCCAGAGTCTTTAGTTGTGCGTTATGTAGTGGCACCATATGAAATGAAGGTTGCGAAAAGAGTTTTTTTCTGCAATTTTCCATTCGTTAATTAGAAGGATATTATAGTTATGTTGAACTGTAATTAAATTACAGTAAATAATCAATGTTATTTTTGTAATAATAAAAAAACGAAAAAAGCTGCGAATATATTATGCCAAATGTAATGTATATTGTGTGCTTTTTGTTATATAAGTTAATTTGTTTGATGTGCATGAAATAAGCGATTCTAAAAGTAACTTGATCACTTTATAAACGTGTTTACATTGCATTCTATAAAAGAATTTAATTTTTAAACATCCCGCTCGAATTGGGACGGTACGTTTCGATGTTTACATAAAAACAGTTTTGGTTGGTTATTGTCACAAACGGAAATATTTACAATTCAATATTACATACAAAACTCAACTTATCTTCCGTTCGTACAATATATCGTACAAGGCCACACTCAGTTGCCCACGTTAGTCAAGCAGCCGCGGTCTCGCCGCCAAGAACTTGGAGCTAGCTGCGCAGTCCTTCGAAGAAACGCTTCCGCTTCACCCACGACGAGTCATTCCTATGTTAATCACAACTGGAAGTTGCGTTAGTTGGCATGCAACATATCTTCCTACGTTACTCCCGTATATGCTGGGCAACCTACGTAATTCATAACCAGCTGCACATTCCTTCAGAAGAAACCAGCACACTTCCGCTCAACCCACAGTTTGGTGCCTGGTACGGTCGGCTCGAATGCAAACTACCCAGAAGCCTGCAACCAAGAAGCGTGAGCTTCCTTAGTTTCATACTTGGAACACCAAAGACCTGACTGTGAGCGTGTTTCCACTTGATTTGTTTTCCGGGAAACATAGGAACACCAACCTACTGATTTCCACTACGACGCTAATATCTTCCGCGTTCAACAGGATATAAACCCGCTTGTTTGGCTTAAAAGGCAGTCTGTGCCAAGACTCGGAAGAAGCCTCTCCAAGAGACAAGCGGGTAAGTGATCTTTTGCTTAATTAATAGTAGAGGGTCTCGATTCTGGCATCCTGGGGTGCTGAATACCTGACCCTCTACTGCTTAGTTCTGCTTAGTTATGAGGGGGTTGCGCTAAAGCCCTCTCTCGCTTAGTTATGGGGGAGTTGTCACCAGGCTCTCCTACGCTCATGTTTAGATTTAGGAGGACATGTACGTCCTCACACTGTATAACCAATGTGTATAACCTTTTGTATTCTACCGTTTGTTGTTAGTATATAGTTGTTTTTATGACTTGTGTTTATTTTTCTTTCTACCCCTGCCTACGTCCTCCAGTCACGAAAACCCCACGTGACTATATAAAAATTCTAACTAATGAAAGTAAAATAAAAAAAAACTGTATAGATAAAAAAAGAATTTATACACGTTCACAAATCTAAATGTGCTCAGTTTTATTATCAGATCATTAACTTGTAACTAATACTTCTCAGTAATAAGAAAATTACTTGAAACAGCCTACATTGATAGGTGAAACGTAGTGTAATATTGTGTATTTTAATATCTTTTATTGGCAGCCAGTCCTCAAAATACAAAATTATTATAATAAAGAATTTTTTTAACAAGAAAGCTTTAGTTTGATAACTTTTTTGTAAATGGTGAATTATGTATGTACCTTTAAGTAAGTTAAGTTAATAAAAACTAATTGTTTCAAAGACGTCAATTAATTTTGTTCTTACACACAATTCATTTCCTCTTTTATTACCCTTATAACAACAGTTTTCAGTTTTTACTAAATTTACTTCCCACGATAATATAATTTTACCTAATACTTTCCTACTTGCTGTTTACTACTGCGTATACGGACGATGGCAATCAATTACGTTAATTAAGTTTTGTTAATCGTAACTTTTGGATACTTGCTTGTCACTCGTATTTCAATTATACACAAAATAAAATATACGTTTTTATTGTGTTTTAAAATAGCAGGTTACAAAACTAAGTTCCCTTTTGTTATAGATTTTTGATGGTCGTTTGCAGTTCGCGGTTCTTAATTAACTAACTTCTCTTTTTCTTTTACAAAATACAATTGTATAATTTATAATATCTCATAATGAAATGTAATATTAAACAGGACATATGTCATTTTAGATAAAATGCGGTATAAAAGATAAATTATGAAAAAACGTTTTAGTTGCAACTTTAACATAGATAAAAGGTGGATAAAATACTATGTCATTACTTATGTAAATAATAATTATTGAAAAAATGCAATTAGCAAAAAAACATTTAGATAAAATACGATTTAAAAGTATAGTCATCAATTATAACACGTTATCACCTTATCACTTTCACGTAACTTAATCACTATCACTAAACTCAGTACAGACTTGGTGTTGATAATCCAGTGGCGGCGTATGTGTAGCTAATCGACGAGCCTCAGCGAACTATTCGAAGCTAGCTTAACGACTTAACGACGATATGCTATATATCTTTATGCTGTATAGGCTAAGTAACTATTTGCACAAAAGTAGAAATATTTTAAAAAGAGCAATACTAGTAAAGAGAAACTTATAAAAAAAAGCTGAACAGGTATTTTATTTTTGTAAATCAAATCGGAAAGCGTCATTCAAGAATTTATAACTCTTTCTAAAGTGTGAAAAATATCTCTATAACAAAATTAGTTATTCTTCCTAGCTTCTAGAACGTTCTTTAATTTTCCTGCATATAAATTTTCTCAACATTTTTAGTGCTATTTTTATTGTTGACGAGAACTTCTAATAAAGAACTGAAACACCAAAAATAATTTGAAGTCGGAAGTCAAATTTTAATTTCATCCCAGACGATTGATAGATTAAATTTTATTATCCATAAAGCTCCTTTTCTTTAAAATTAACTTTTTGAAATGACCCAACACGTCATTAGGTGTCTATATTTATTAGATAAAATCAAATATTTCTGGAAAACCTAACATCCTTTATGCTACAATAAAACTTTTATTTCCGCACGTCTGCTTGAATGAAAACGTATAAATTTTTCATACCAACTAAAATATCACTTTTGGTGATATACGAGGAATCATCTCTTATTCATATAAGAAAGAAAACGTATTGTGTGTGAGGTTGGGTGGCGTGAGTGGCGAAACCCTTGCTCGAAAGGTTTGAAAATTAAACCCTTAGGATTATATTTTTGGCATTATTCTACAAAAATTTGCATACGTTTCACATAGTTACATTTCTCCTATTCCCTATGTGATGAAAAGTGTTTGAAAGCGTTGTTATCATGGAAATCGTACACGATTTCATCTGAACGGTTTTAAAAATTGGTCTCTCGGGATTTTATTCTTGAAGGGAAAAGAAAAACCCTTTGTGTTTTGCCTTTTCACACATATAATCTTTGTTTGATCACTTTAAGAAGAAGTTTGTTTAATTTCCTTATGACATTTATTGAAAGCAAGGGATTTGTTCACGTCAAGTCAGTTAAAGAAAAATACAAAGTCTGAGACTTTGGGGAGGATATTGACGTCTACTTAGGTTACTTCGTATGCATCCAAACAGTATTAATTCCCATGGCAACCGGTTGTAACAACTTTAAAATGTCCCTTTTTAAAAGGACTAAAACATAATGAGATTTGCGAAGATATGCCGGAAATAAAATCACTCATTGTTAGATGGATTGAAATGGGGAAAAGTTTACAAATTTAGTAAAAACCTAAGAAATTTTTCTCGGGAAAAATAAAAACAAAAGGAAAAAATAACCAACAGGGATCTTAAATGAATTAAATTTAGATGTCAAAAGGATTTGTAAATGTGAAAATATAAAAACACAGATTTACTCTTTCAAAGTGGTGCAAAACTTTATAATTTGCATTTGAACATAGTTTCGTCAACGTGAGATAAACTCTGCCAATAAATTTCAAATTGAGTTAATTGGAAGCTTTCGTATTATTACGACCATTGTTTTGATTGCGGGCGTATTGATCAATATTGTATTAGGTGTGCATCATTAACAGTCACAGAACATCACAGAACACAGAAGTCGCTGTTAAATTATTTCATTCCGCCCAAGTCCACATGTGTGTTTGACAATGGACTAACCAGTCCAGGAATAATAATTCAGAAATTAATCAATGATGGAGTGGTCGGATACGAACTGTTAGTTTCACGGGAAATTTCTTTATTTACGAACCTATTCAACCTATCGAATGTTACTTTAAATTTTTTTCTTTTGCATTGAAATATCCCTGCGGTTTCATGTATTCAAAACAGCTGTTGATTCAAATCTTGCTGGAAGATCACTTAAACTTCTAGATATACAGGGTGGTTCAGAATAACTGATATTCTTTAAATAGTAGGTAGAGGGGAGGCAGTAGAGCTATTTTACCTTGACAAGTATAGGTCAAAAAAGTTTTTCAGAAAATTAATTTTAAAGTTTTATTCAATTTTTGGATCCGGTCCTGACCTTGGATCCTTTTGGATCCAAAATTCATTAAACTTTAAAATTCATTTTCTGGAAAATTATTCGTTTTTGACCTATACTTGTCAAGGTAAATTAGCTCTACTGCCTCCCCTCTACCTACCATTTGAAGGATATCAGTTATTTCTGAATCACCCTGTATATGTATGTTGAGCGATTTTGTTTTTTTTATAAGAATCGAAATTCTTATAGATATTTGCATCACCTGAGGATAACTCTGAAATTATTCTTTTTATTTATTCCTCAGAAACTATACGAGCTAAAAGCACATATTTTAGGACAATCAAATAGTTTACTGGAATGGGGTCAAAATTCGCTCTTATGGCAATGTCAACTCTTCTTTTGAAGCAAGAAATTACCACAAAAATTATTTTTAAGGTTAAAAATTTTTCAAAATGTTGCATATTGCGATATTAGGAGAGAAAGGTAGATATTCATGTTGTTACGATCTTTTGATATAATAGAATTGGAAAAATAGTCAAAAAGCAACCCATTTTTTTCAAAATCGATTAAATTTTCGACAAAATGACCTAGTTTTTAGATTCCTTAAAAATTCCGCAACCAATAAAATCGGTTTCAACGGTAAAAAAAATTAAAACGAATGTTTAATTTGAACTATCTTAAGATGTACGTTTATAGCAATAAAAATGGGCCTATTAAACAGAGATAGGCTGGTATTTCAATACTATATCATATGCCACAGTCTTTTTTTTACAAAAACTATAATACAATTTATCCAGCGACTATCTAACAAAGATTATCAGAAGATTATATATAAGAGAGGTCAAGATAATTTATTCGACATAAATTTCAGGAAATCAAAAACTATCGGAAGATTTTATAAGAAAATGTAAAGATAAATGTAATATAAATATTTCATCCTCAGAAAATTTTAAGGTAAAGTTGATTGGAAAAATATTTCAGATTGGCAAGATCTATAAGAAAATTTGAAGATAAAATTTATCGAACAACTATTTAGTGTAATTAGAAATTAGCAAAAGATTTCATAAGAAATTTTCAAGATAAAGTTGATTGGAATAATATTTTATGGAGACAAGTAATATCAGAAGATTTTATAAGAGAGTTTAAAGATAAAGTTAATTTTCTACGTATTTCATGAAATGAAAATTTATTAAAATATTTTATAGTAGAGTTTTGAGACATAAATGATTAAGATGATATTTCATATATTCATATTTCATCCGTGCTGTCGGAGGGCACGTTAAGCAGTCGGTCTTGGCAACCACGCAAACACCTACCTGTGGTTGTCGTTAAAACTAACGCTTCGCCATATGTATTTTCGCAAAAGTATGTATATCATACTTCAGTAGTTAGGCAATGTTAATTATACGCCGACTTTTCAAAATTTTATGGTTGCTGGTCAGTTTATAGTTGTGTAGTAACCATACCAAACACGGTCTCTGCATACGTATAAAATATTTATTAATTAAACTTCTACTTACATACAATAACAATACAACGGAAAAATCAAAATACTCTTATAATGCGTGCCTCATTTAGAAATCGAATTTAGGGATTAACTTGTACTTTTAACAATTGTTTGTAAAATTTGTTTGTTAGTTTAAATAGTACGTATATTCTAAAAATGAAAAAAAATACATATAGTCTCTTTTTTTTAAAGAACTAGGAAAATATAAAATTAGTGTAGTGCGCTCAAAAGCAGACATGTTTTCATAGCTTAATTAGCCTGAGCGGGGTCCCAGGTTCAATTCCAATCGACAGATTTTTTTTTATATTTTTACAAATCACCAAATTTAAAATGACAATTTTTTTTCTTTTCGATAATATTCATTTTTCACATAACTTTAATAAATCAAATTTCAACAAAATTATAATTCTGATCCACATTATTGCGCACAAAAACAGATTAAATAAAAATGTATAATCTTTTTGCATTAACAAGTTAAATAGGTACTTAATTAGCGAAATGTGATATCTTGTTTTCAGAAAAATGGCATGCATCTTTCATAACTTGAGCATTTATCTTATCAAATTGATCAGGCCAACAAAATGCAACAGAAAATGCAAGAAATTTTAATAAGCAGTAAAACAAAACATTTAGCAAAACTAGCAGTCACGTGAGAAATAAACAAAAAACAATACAATGCAATTGATTACAATTTTCAAAGAGAAAAATTGCATTTTAATTTGTGTTTTATGAAATAATCAAATTAAATAAAAATCTGTCAACTCGAATCGAATCTGGAACGCTGGCGACTTAGAGCTATTATTATCGCCCTGCCCCAGCTAACTATGGTGTCATGTTGGCGCTGGAGCACATCACCACGAGTACCAACTAGATTAAACGTACATATAACTTAAGAAACAAAAAGATAACCTCTGTCGTAAGATTCGATAAGGTTCCAAGATTCTATCTATGATTTACTCTACCCTAGTCTAGGCCAGTAAAGTTCACAATTTTCTATTTGAATTAGCAATATCACTTTCCGTTTGTAAGCATTCAAGATATTGTAGACATTCAAATACAAGTAAATAAAAAAAACTATGATATTTGAAAGCAATGACAATTTCTAATGAACCAGCTACATGGAGGAAGTTTGACAATTTGTTGATAATACCGCTAGGTGCAACTTTGGTATGACAGTGAACAAAAATATACAACTTGACCCGAAAAAGATGCCACTCTATAACGAGATAACGCTTGTAAACAAAGTTGATGCAACAGTTTTACATACCACAACCGTTTTACTTTACTCGATATATTTATTCAATATATTCAATGCCGTTTTTCTTTGTCTTGGTCCATTACCAAAAACGCACCCAAATGGATACTGGATAATCTTTTGTATATGTATTTTCTCAATTAATCCTAATTAAGTGGCGTGGCATTCCCCATTAGTCACTTTTATGAGAGCAGTTAAAAATTATTTAGTACTTGTCATTTGAAAACATTAAAATTTGATAGTGTTTACATCAAACAAGAAAAGAAACATTGCTTAGAAATTAATCTTTTACTTTTTTGTTTTGAAAAGGTGTCCTGAAAAGAAGCGTAACTAATAACGTCACAGATATTAATCTCCCATTTTTTTCTGATAGTACCTAATTTATTTAGGGTCGCATTTAGGGTTCCTAACGAAGTTAGGCTATATAAATCGATTTATTGGACCCACTCATGTTCTGCAATAATTCTTGATATAAAAAGGGCATTCACTCACTCACACTTAGGATCGATAAATTCAAAGTTTGGCGTTTATGTGTTTTCGTGAAGTCAAAAGTTACACTCAAAATAACGCTTTTTTTCTAGGGGAAGACTATTTTCAAAACAAAGAAATAAATTATCTCACAAGTTTAGAGCTTGCTTTTTACAAATATGCTTTCACAACAAGTTTTAAAAGATAAATAATTAAAGTTTTAGAAAATACTAGAATATAAGATTAAAATTATTTCATGCAATCGCTGAAAATAAATTTTAAAAATAAAATTTAAATTTATTACACTTTATTAAGTCTACATTTATATGGAGGAATAACATCTTAAAAATCACGTTATCAGTAAAATGGTGGGATATATATTACGGTGAATTCGCATAAAAGGAAAAATTGATCTTTTCCCACATCGGCTAGCAAAATAAAAATATATGCGATGAATTTGGCTAATTAAAAATAAAATATTGTTTTTATATGAAAAATACTTTCAAATAACGAATAATTGCTGTTAGATTGTAGATAATTATTTTATAATTAAATTGATTTTTAAAAAGACTGTGTACTTTGGAAATGCTTTTCAACTTCCCTCTTTTATAAATTCTTATATGATTCAAAGATACTTTTTAATAGGTTTAAATAATGCACTAGTTACATAACAATGTTACGTGAGTTCTTGACTAAATCAAGTTTACGTAATAATAAGTTGGGCGCCAATTAAATAACTTAAAATAACTGAATTAAAATTAATAAGAAAAACTCATCTCAGGGCGAATGTGGATTCCTGTGGTTTTAAAAATATACAAATTGAAATTGAAATCACTTTTAAAATAGAAATCTAAATTAAGTTTAACTATTATTAAACTGTTCAATTCACTTAATTGCACTTCACAAATTGTCTTTTCTTTCACAAGATACCAATTGTTAGATAATAAGTATTATAATTTCTTTTTTTCTTGTTTAAAACATAAACACATTCAAGTTGTTCTTTTATTTTGGGTGTTGGGTAATAAACATTGTATAACAACCTGTTTTGTTATTCTTATCACCTAGTTTCCCGTAATTTTTAGTGTAAACCATTCAGTCATTAATTTTACCTCGACGAGTAAAGTTGATTGTGTTGTCCAAAGTGTTAAAGTGGCAATTAGTGTTAATGAGACAACCACTACTTAATTGGTGAGTTCGCTCACGAGTATTTTGTTCATCTTTTACGGGGTGACTGTGGAGCGAGTTGATTTAATGAGAACGTGAGTTATATTGTCGATTTTATTGAGTAGCCACACCCATAGGATTAGGCAGTATTATAAACCTTCTTGTCTTTCTTGCAATTATTCTGGAATGCTTTTAAATTACTCAAGTTGATATCTTTCTTTTTGACTTTATAGAGACCCAGATTTTATCTGATCGAAAAGGCAGCGTTCAGTGCTGTTCTGGGTCTAACTAATATTTCCTGGTGTTTGTGTTGTCCCAGCATATTTATCTGATCGAAAAGGCAGCGTTCAGTGCTTTGCTGGAGAGCATGTGTGGCCCAGACCTTATCTGTTCGAAAAGGCAACGTTCAGTGCTTTCCTGGGCCTGTTTGTCAGGAGTCGGTGCTTATCTGTTCGAAAAGGTAGCGTTCAGTGCTTATCCGACTCAACCTAAAATGTGATGTTATATGTATTTACTTAATTTAAGCTG
This sequence comes from Agrypnus murinus, assembly GCA_929113105.1. Lineage (NCBI taxonomy): Eukaryota > Metazoa > Arthropoda > Insecta > Coleoptera > Elateridae > Agrypnus > Agrypnus murinus. The sequence continues at coordinate 35,255,199 of OV816030.1, forward strand.
ATATAAGACAGTCTTTTGCTGATTGTATTATTCTCTGTGATTTTCTTATTTTATTAGCGATATTAGATAATCCCCATAAGTTGTTACTTTTTAGTTTCTATAGAATAAAACATAGAGCATTCATTGAGTAGTGAGTGAGTGAGTGATCTTATATCAATCTTCTCCTTCTTGGAGGAGCTCCTTTTGAGGTGCGGCAACGTACTCAGGATTGTGTTTTGTTTTACAGTGGTTATATAAAATCGAGACCGAAAAGAGGAAAAACCGGACAAGGAAGTGTTTGCTTACGCAACAAGTCGGTTAGTTAATTAATTATTTTTATTTACCTGTGTCTCTCAAAACGTATCCTTACACAATACAGAAGGAAATAACGTCCTACCTTTTATATAGCAATGCTTCTTCCTTTCTACTATATCCTTTCCCAATTCCTATTCGCAGAGCAGGTTACTTTATGTTGTCCCAGTGCTGGTTTCCAATTCCGGTTGACTTCCTTCCTTTTGCATGGATTTCCCACATAACACCATCCACACACTTGATTATTGATTACACACTTTTGGTAATACACTTTTGTCTTAATTTATTGCGGGTACTATTTTCCTTGATCGAAGAATCTTTGTTTATGTGTTTAAATAAATAAATCACCGATTTATGGTTTTGACGTAGATTTATTGACTAGCAATAACTTTAGCTAGAACTTTTAAATTTGAAAATTGCAGGTGGTTCCTTTAAACCTTATAAACACTCTTACACTTTATAACAACTATACACTTTCGCCGTATTCAATTCACCAATCAACTTAACTATCTATTTACATTTGTACTATATTATCATTTACGACTTTACACTGTCGCCTTATTTAGTGAACTCAACAGGAAGTGTTCCTTTACATTAGTATTATTGTCTTTAACACGACTTTACTGCCTCGCTTTATGTCAGGAAGTGTTTTTACATTTTTACTATAGTCTTTAACACGACTTTACTGCGTCGCTTTTTATTCAGAAGTCTATTTACATTTTTACTATTGTATTTTACATGACCTTATTCCTTCGCTTTATGTCAGGAAGTGTCTTAAAAATATGATTTTCTAAGCTTATATACTATTTACTATTTACATAATTATATTACACAATTTGACGTCACCTTACCATCTAATAGAATGACTATACTATTTACAAGCATAATAGCAGATTAAAACATAATTGTAATAGTTGATTCAACTGTTACAGTGTGTTACATAACATTTGCAATAATAATGATCTATTTACATGAACAAAAGCCTTTAAAGAATCACATAACCCGTCGATATACTCATTTGAAAATTAATCATAACTGAATTATATAATAACAATAAATTGCACAACTGGATGTTACGTATACTTAAATATTTGGTGAGTAAACTGTTTGATAATAAATAAAGAAATATGGATTATTTAACCTTATTAAAAAGTATACACATTGATTGTATAATCAATGACACACCAGTAAATAACTTAAAAATATTTTTAAGTGGAAAAGTTGATAAAATATTTCTAAAGTGTTAGTTTTTAGCAAAGATTTTAAAATTTTCCAAAATTTTCCAAAATTTCCAAAATTTTGACACTGAAATCCACAGCAATATATGGTGGGGTATAACAAATGGGAAGAATACTTCCCAAAGAGTTTTTCTATGTACATGGAGTTATATAGGTTATGGACACATTTAGAGATATCACTGCGGTCACAACACCGATAACACTGCGTTCACTTAGGCACATTCACATCTTGCAGCTTAAATTATAACATTATTTACGTACCATAATTCAAAATATATCATTAAAAAATGCGTTTAAATCCTTTGGATATAACCCGAAGTAGTGATAAGATAGCAACTCTAAAGTATTTTGAACGTATCAGCGTTATGAACAGGTTGCATTAACCGATCGAAGCAGGTCAAGAAGTATGAGCGAACTAATTTTACTTTCTACAAAAAAATAAACGAATTTATTATGTAGCAGTGAATATCGGTTGATTCGTCGTACTAGTGCGCCATCCTGTTGAAAGTAGCTATTTTGCAACTTCTTCTCATCTAACTGATTAATCTAAGCAGTCGTCGACATTCAAATTTCAGTAGGAAACAACTTTTCGAGATGTTGTTAATCAAAATTTAACGCAAATGTTTATACTACAGTCGTTTTTTATAAATTGTTAGAAAGGTACAAATAATAAGAAGAATTTAAGATAATAAAAGTCTAATCAAAATGAAATAACTAAAAATACTGTAATACACAAACGATAGAAAATAATGCGTTAATAAAGCAGAGCACGAGAAACAAAACATACGACCGTCTGGCTGTACCCTGCTCGACTGCCCCGTGACCTATTGGGATCCGTCGCCTTTACAGTTTTTTATCAACTTCGTAAATTAATATTTTCTGGAACGCCCCTCATTTAACATTCGGCTATCCTGAGAGTCACGCAACCTCGCGTGTGCGGACATACGCAGGACTAGAAATGATGGCTCACCAGGCAATCATCAAAGTTGAGGTATGGAAGACTCAAAAATGGAGGTACATCATACCCAAAATAAAGGTACACTAGACTTAAAATAGGGTACACTAGACCCAAAATAGGTGTACACTAGACCCGAAATAAAGGTACACTAGACCTAAAATAGAGGTACACTAGACTACGAGAACAATTAGCCAATTTGTAGCTCACTGGACTACGGCAACAACAAGTGACCAATTTGTAGCACACTGGACTACAACAACGACAAATGACCAATTTGTAGCTCACTAGACTACAACAACGACAAATGGCCAAATTGTAGTTCACGGGACTACAACAACAAGTAACCAATTTGTAGTACACTGGACTACAGGTAGGCACGCTATGCCCTAATAAACAGCCACTTTGCGGTTCACTAGACCACACACTAAAAGTCAAGCACATTGCATCTTTTCAATAGTAACGTAGTACACTAGACTACAAAGTTATACAATATACAAGACTGTAAACTTTTTTCCGATAATACACTTTAAAATTGTTGAATCTTTTTGGTATACACGATATTACCACTACACATATGCAGTACTTTACACCACTGCAACACTAATGATTGATTGTTTGTCTCTTAAACGACTTCAAACGATCACTAGCAACAACTCCTTTGAAGCGTCTCTTATCTTTGGATAGTGATATGACGCGGTATCTGTCATTTCCCAATAGTTCCGTAATTTTGACTGGTCCAATGTATTTTGGAACCAATTTTCCACTTGTTAATCCCCTTACCAATAAAGTTCGCCCTACTAAAACTAAATCTCCCACCTTATATTGCAATGGGTTCCTTTTGTTTTTATCAAATCGCTTTTTCATGTTTTTTGCAGCTCTAGTGCATTTAATTTTTGCCTCTTTTCTTATAGATACAAGATATTTTCTTTTGGTTTCTAACCTAATTTCATGGTCTACTACTGGTCTAAAACCATAAAGCAATTTACTTGGAGCTATTCCTGTGGGGGCATAGACTGTGCTGTTTATACCACTTTGTATTTGTACCAAATACTTGTCCCGACCATTATGCTCATGGTTAATACTGGTGGACTTTCAGTCTTTCAACTTGTCCGTTGCTTCTTGGAGACGCAATGGCGTTCTTAACGTGTTTAATATTGTACTGACTACAAAATTTTTTAAACATTTTACAATCAAATCCTTTATCTCTATCAGTTATAACTCTTTTCGGTGCGTGCACTAATTTAATTAGTTGTTCCAATTTTTGACAGATATAATAAGTACTAGTATCTGGAACTGCTTCCAGCCAAACAAACTTGGTGAATCCATCTATTATTGCCAAAATATGGGTATTCCTTTTTGGCGACTTACAAAATGGTCCAAGGTGGTCTAAATGTAGGGTGTGAAAAGGTTCTTCAATTTTATTAATGGGATGTAATTGAACTTTTTGTTTTCCAGTTCCTCTTTTACTAGTCATACATGACAGACAATTATCAACGAACTTTTTAACAAATTTTGTTAAATTATTAAACAGTAAGTCTCTTTAATGGCTTGTAATGTAATGTCTTTACTACTCTCCATCTAACGTCACGAGGTATTACTATTTTCGGGTTTCCGTCGATCATTTTGTAAACTTTATCATCTTTTAACACAAAGTCTTTTTCGGCTTCACCATTTATGATTTGTTGTTACGTGCTAATTTCGTAGCACCCTGTATAGCTATGCTTTTGTGTTAAGTTGTATAGCGTTTAGGGATTTTTGCATTCTCTCTCCTTGTAGTTGCCATTTTGTTGTGGAACTAATTTCCTGTGTTGATAAGAGACTTTTACTTTGTTCGATCCGTTCGGGAGTCAACTTCTTTGAAGAATATTTTAGTGGACATCGCCGTTTAATTAATCCTTTCCTTTGTGTTGTGAATTGGGAATTGCACTGGTGCAGATCTATGTTTAATTTGATTGGAACCTTTTGGGGAATTTTTCCACAGTTTTTGTTAGAGGTTAGAATCACACGTTCTCGTAAGTTTTTATTGCTTTAACTTTTCTATCATTCAGTCTCTTATACTTAATTCTTTTGTTAGGTTTCGATGCATAATCGTCGTTATATGGAGGCGATATAATTATCTCTTAAGGTCACATTACACCGAAGGTATTTATAAAGTGTTTGTGTTCTGGTAATTTGATTCTCTTTTTTACAGACCTTTTTTTCTTTTGGGTTTACCTTTACTCATTTTATAACTTATTGTATAACAAGTTTACGTTGTATATTTGGGTTGTTAAAAGACCATTACGCAGACTTGTTGCTGTTGTCTCGTTGGATCACGCTACGTTCGACTTGGTTGGTGACGTTCTTCTTCAGTTCGCAAAACACACATCTATATCGTGAGTCAGTTATATTGTAGCAACTATTTACAAAAGCACGTTTGACAACCCTTATGGTATATAAAACATTTCTGTAATTTGTATACTATAATTTTATGTGTATTAAATGGTTTTTCCCCAGTGTGCGTGTAGCACTTATATCTACTATCTGTTTCATATATATAATTTTATCGCATGTTACAACTTCGTTAGGAATATTTGCGAGTGAATACGTATAATTCTGCTCCGTAATGAATTGGTTAAACAATCCAAATCTGACGATTAATGATTGCGCAATCTACATCACAGATATTCGCGTTAATTTACCGTGCCAGTTACGTTTTTTGAGACTTGAAGTCAAGTCAGATCTAGAGTAAATAAATAATCGCTCGTATCCAGATCAAATTTGTAAATAGGAATCAATAACTTAGATTCAATTTTTGGCAATGCTATTTCACATTGACTAATTTGTTTTAATTGATAATTTGTTTAGTTGTTAATAAAGCACTGTACATCTTCTACTTGACGACTTATTATTTATATGTTTGGTATTTGGGGTTTATACTTTCAGCTATCGAGGAACCATTATTGGGAAAAGTTGACCACAGTGGTAGTAGTCGCAAATGTGTTGTTCTTTTCAGATTTTGTCGGCCAATACTGTAGCTATTTTAAACGATTCTTGGCGCCCATTATAGAAGACCTTTAGTGAGACCCACGACCTCACACTAGTTAGCTGGCAGCCGACAGATTTAACTGCGGTTAAAGATTGTTACCGTTTCCTAATAAGCAGTCCCCATTTTGTGGGTAACATTGTTTATTAAGATGTTGCAAATCTTAATCTTGTAGTTGTACTGCTGATACCCAGTCATTGGTTTTGATCATATCAATAGCAATAGGGTTACGACTTAATGCGTCAACATGTTTCATTTGCGTCCCTGGACGATGTTCTACTGTAAAATTGAATTCTTGCATTGCCAGCCACCATCTTCCCACACGAGGAAATAAAACAACACGACTGAATTAAATGTAATTTTATATGCAAGTAGCTAATAGTGTTACGTATATATATGTAGAAATGCTTGTAATTTGAGATCTGTATTATTTCCTAGTTATTCTATGTTATATAGGGTAATGCATTCTGGTGTTCTGGTGCCTCAATCAAAATCTTTTTTTTTACAAAAGAGTGTATTTTTTATAATTTTGAAAATATTCACGAATTAATTAAATAAATAATTCTTTAAAGAATTATTTATTGATTAATTTGTGAATATTTTATATATATTTTGTATTTGTTGGTTTATTAACTAAAATTAAAAAAATACTATCTTTTGTAAAAAAAAGATTATGATTAAGGCACCAGAACACCAGAATGCATTGTCCTCTATTTCATAAAATAACTTTAAAAATAGGACGGATATCAAATTACAAAAATTTCCACATACATACATAGTTATTAAAATATTAGTTATTAAAGACAGACTACGTCAAAACTTCAAAATAACTTTTATACAAAAGTAAATGTCTATCTAACTATTTTTGTTTTAAATTAATTTGAGGGGTTACTCTTTTTGCTATGCGCATTCACACTCAGGGGTCAGAACTTTTGCATTCGATACTATAAGATGTTTTTAGGTAATAAGCTTTTTAAAAACGGTTTTGTTATCTAAAAATAATTAAGTTTTATTAAGGAAGTTTTAAATGGGGTTTATTTGAAGGGCAATTTTTGGATAAAACTATCTGACGTTTAAGTACATAATAACTACGACTAATAAATTTCTTTTATAAATGAAAACTTCGAAAAAGCAACATTATTACTCAAGATAGCATTTGGAAACGCTAAAGAAATCATTTTGCTAGAATAACTTTTAAACGGGGATTTTTTTAAGATAGAAATACCTGCATCGTAACGATTATGTTTATTAGGAATTTATAACGAACTTAGAAAGTTGACTTGTAACTGAAATAGTTATTTACGAACCGAGTACGCTCTTTATTCGCGCATGAGCGTATTTTTTTGAAGAATGAGTGACGAAGTAGCGAGTGATTCATTTGCGCAAATGCGTCGAATATCACTTCGCGCATCGAGTTTTGTATAAAATTCTTTGAAACGAACATTGACAATACAAAAACATAATAAACCAAAATTTCTAATACTGTTTTGAATTCAAAGTAAACATAAAACCAAGTAGGCAATAACATTATCTTGTTGCCAATAGATGACGCTCGCACATTTGTCAGTGTAGAGATCCTTCAATGAGAGTCTGGTCAATGCGTTTCCAGATTTGGATTGGTGCGGCCATTTTATAACACAATAGAGTCAATCGTTTTTTTTTGCTTCCATACTAATTATCCTTGAAAATAACATTTTACTACTAAATAATGTTTTATATGCACAGTCAACTATTTCGTTTTTTTTTAATTGAGTCAAATACCGTTCACATTCGTGTCAACAGTTGACCGTGTAACCATTCAAATGTGGCGCCACGTCTTATAAAATATAAAATGGCTGCCTTGGGCAGACTTTCATCGAAGGGTCTCTATGTCAGTGGAATATTATTAGCGATTACTAATCTTTCTTTTGTAATTTCCAATATCCAAATGGATAAACTGGCATTTTTTAAACTAAATCTTATTAATCAAGTTAAATTATTTAAAGAGCTGAAAAGAGGCAGGGCTTTTTGCATGCTTTTAACACTACGTTTGCGTTGAACCGTTACGTTCGCAACATGTCATTTTGAAAGTGGTGAGATCAAAAAATGTATTTACAGAATATATGCACTCAGAAATTTGTATATAAAAACATGTAAGAAATGTTGTTCAAATATACATGAAAAAGAATAAGTAAGAGAGTTAGTAAAGAGAGTTAAGTTAGTAAAGAGAGTAGTAAAGTTCAAGTAATTTTATATATTGATTAATAAAAGAAAAAATAGAAAAAAATGACATAATCAAGAAAAAAGGTTGCCTTTTATGGTCAAAGTCTATGAGAGGGAAATTATCTAATATTAACAGGCGATATCATATACACGCCAATAGTTTTTTAAGGGGAACGAGACCGGACAATTAGAAAAAATTTACCAAATCAAAAAGCCATACCAATTTTGGTAGGTAGTTATTAGCTACAATAATATTTTTTTTTTAATTTTTGATCAAGGCTTATGCCAACTTAATAAGTCAGTTGCCGCAAATATAGTTTAATTTTGTTATATAGGTCAGGATTAGTTCAGGCAATTGTACTTGGGCTGAGGTGGAACACACTAGAAATCTGTAGTGAGATATAGGACTGCTTTAATTAAAAAGGTTATTAGCACTGATCACTTAATGTCCGAACATAAACAATACCAAAAAAGCACTAGGCAATATTCTAAAATTAAACCTTTTTAATTTTTCTTAGACTGAAAATTATTAATTTCGTAATACGTAATAATTAAAATATAAAAAAAGGAATGTCCTTGGTGCCCAGATAGCACGCGAACGTTCATAGGATGTCCACAAAACATTCGCTCCAAACCTTACAATGTACATAGTACGTCCATAGAACGTCGTACGTATGTTCGATTTATGTTCATTTTACTTCCTTCGTTCACAGATTCATTTGTCCATAGGACGTCCACAAAAGAACATTCAATGGATGTTCGTAATGGACGTCCATAGGATTTCTGTTTGCGACATAATTAGGAATTTCGATATTTAATTAATGCCTATATTTAATTAAATTAATAATTTATTTACTTATAAATTAGTAATTTTTGATGTACTTTATCATTAGTAGCAAACTTGATTGGAAAGACAAACCTTTTTAAAAATTTTATTTTCTAATATTTTTATTGTTTTCAAGTATGTTACAGTTTACAATATGTAAATAAATGTACAATTATGCACTTAACTTTTGCGGCCGTTGTCTTACGCTCTGTTGAACCATTTCCCAGACACCTGTTCAATTAATTTGACTGATATATCAGGAGATGCTGAAGCTGAAAACATTCAGACATAATAAGAAAATTAATAAATTCTTTGTTACTTACCAAATTGAAAACAGAAGGTACATATAGCTTGACCAACGTTCACTCTCAACGGTCATAAAACATAAAATAAAAGCCATTCATCAAGCCTTGTGAAGGTTAACTCTTCGTACCTACCTCCTCTTCTATTTCAAACTGAGCAGGCTGCAAAGTGAGGTAGAGAATAAGCTTAACAGTTATTTGGGAATTCCCAAAAACCGCATTCGAAGAACTTATCGGAGAAAGTTTGTGACAGGTTTACTAAACCGTTATCTATATCCTATAGGGTTATTTGCATTCTTATTTACAGTCACAACAACGATATATTCAAATTATTCAACATTATTCAAAACTCAGAAACAAGAAACAGAACAAATGTGTTTGCAGTTATAACAGTTCGGTTACTTAAAACTTAATTATATAATTTTTCATAATTATACATAATTGATTCCTTAATTTTCTAAACCGTACTGAAATCTCGTCTTCGAATCAAAAAAGGACGTACATTTAACGTTCATGGTCTGACATCCTACGGACGTCCTATTTTGGTTCAATAACAAACGTACATTTAACGTCTAGGTAGGATATCCTATGGACATCCTTTTTTGGTTCCATACCAGACGTACATTTAACGTTCATTATCTGACATCCTATGGACATACTTTTTTAATCCGTTTTACGTCCACGGACATTTGAATATAAAATGGACCAAAACAGGACGTCTCTAGGACATTATATGCTATCTGGATGGTCATGAGTACGGTCTGGTGTAATGGGTAATGGTTTCGTGCGGTCAAATTCTTTAGCTGAAGAAACGCTTTTTAATAATTTTGATTTTTCAATATTAATCGCCCGTGTTATATCATACATACATATATAAAGCAACGTGTTACCCACAAAATGGGAACTGCTTACTGGGAAACGGTAACAACCTTTAACCGCAGTCAAATCTGTCGGCTGGCAGCTAACTAGTGTGAGGTCGTGGGTCTCACAAGAAATGTTCTGCAATGGACGCCAAGAATCGTCTAAGATAGCTACAGCATTGGCCGACAAGATCTGAAAGGCACAACACATTTGCGACTACTACCAATGTGGCCGACTTTTCCCAATATTGGTTCCTTGGAAGCTGTAAATATAAACCCCAAATACCGCACATATAAATAAGAAATCTTCAAGTAAGAGATTTACAGTGCTTTATAATTAATTAAAACAAATTATCAGGTAGATCAATTAAAATAAATCAATCAAGTATGATTTTAATCAAGGACAAATAGCCTTGGTAAAAATTAAATGTAAATTATTAATTTCTATACACAGATTTGATCGAAGTAAGGATTAATGCGAGCGAGACTATTTACTCTGAATCTGACTTAACTTCAAGTTTCAAAAACGTAGCTGGTGTGGTAAATTAACGCGAATACCTGTGATGTAGATTGCGCAATCGTTAACCTCAGATTTTAATTGTTTAGCCAATTCATTACGGAGCAAAGTCATAGGTATTCACTCGCAAATATTCCTAACAATGTAATAATAAAATAAATAATATGCGATTAAATTATATATATGAAATATATACCTAGATATAAGTGCTACACACACACTGGGGAAAAACCATTTAACATGTAAAATTATAATATACAAATATACAGTAATTCTTCATATACAATAAGGGTTGTCAAACGTTATTGTTGTTGTAAATAGTTGCTACAAGATAACTGACTCACGATACAGATGTATGTTCTTTGAACTGAAGAGGAACGTCACCAACCAGGTCGAACGTAGCGTAATCCAACGAGAAAACAGCAACCAAGTCAGCGTAATGGTCTTTTAACAACCCAAATATACAACGTAGTGTATGAAGTTAACGTAAGATTTATTAAAGAAAAAGAAGAAGGTCTGTAACAAATAAAATCAATTACCAGAATGGACCTAGCAAACATCTAATAAATACCTTAAATAAAAGGTGACCTTCTGAAAGAGTTATACCGCTTCCAAATGCGGCTAACCTCGATTAAATATCTAATCCTGTCAAAAGAATTATAGTATAAGAGACTGAATGTAAAGAAAAGTTAATTTATAAACTTACGAGATCGTACTCCTAACCTTCAAAAAAAGAACTAGTAGTTCCAATAAACTTTGAAATCACCACCAAAAATTAATTATCGATCTGCACAAATGCAATTCCCATATCACAACATAAAGGAAAAACTAATTTAACGGTGATGCTACTAAAATATTCTTTAAAGAATTTTCTTCACACGAACGGTCAAAACGAAGTGAAGTCTCTTATCAACAACAGGAAGTTAGTTCCAAACAAAATGGCAACTACACGGATAGAGAATACGAAAATCCCTAAACGCTATACAACCTAACACAAAAGTATAGCTATACAGGGTGCTACGAAATTAGCACGTAATTAACGCTTAGCTTTTTTATGCGATTATATTTGTCCGCGATGTATTCTTTAAATCTTGTCAAAATCGACCTTTTTGTCTGACCAAAATATTTTTGATTACAATCATTTCATTTGATTTGGTATATTCTCGATGTTAAATTCCTATTCGTTTTATCTTGCGAATACCTTGTAAATTCGTCAATGGATTATTTGTCATGTAACACAACCATAAACTTTTACTCTTAAATATAAAGACACACCGTTTAATATAGTGCTGTGATAAGCCGCAGTTCTTGTAATCTGCAATATTTCTTAATAAATTAAATGAAATTGTATGCTGAAATAATAATATGTCCTAAGAGTTAATTAAAAATAATTAGTATTAAAATCCTAATATTATAAAATTACAATAAAGAACGTCTTATTTGAATATGATGATTTTTATTACAAGGGATGAACCCAAACTAAAAAAGAGGTTAATTAAATTAAGTCATTTAGATCGTTTTAAGTATTTAAGTGCCTGTTTTTTATATTCCAATTTAATTTTCCCACAAACTTATCCGATAAATGTTTTTTATCTTACAATAGCGGCATCTTAAACCACGTTATATAGATGTTAACATTAATAAAAATCTATTTAAAATCCAATTTGTTTACTTTAACATCCAAACTAAGGTTTACATTAAGTAGCAAGTAACACATTAATTACTTTTTATACATATAAAGCGTAACATCTGAATGGCTCGTTACATTTTAATGAATAAAACAGATATGTATGTATATATAGAGTATGTGGATGTATACATAAATACAAACACACAGAAACCACAAAAGAAAACATGGGAATAAATTATGATTTCTCGGCGTTATCTTTGAAATAAACTCGTGTGTTCCGCTCCTTTTTCCTTTTTTATTTTATTAACAAGCATGGAGAAAATAAACTGCAATTCTTAGGATTCTTGCTATAAATAAATGGGGTAATTTGCTAATTACTGGGTTGGACTAATAAATTTCGGTGTGAATAATTAAAAGATCCTTTTATTTTTTCGAGAAGAGGTTCTTCTCCAATTCTTTTTAATTGAGGCTTTACCAAGAAAGCGGCCTTTTTATCTACTTAAAAAAATGTAAATATTTGCCTTACATTATTATTTCTATTACTCTTGCTATGTTACTCAAGAGGACAAAAACAAATGCTATTCAAGAACTGAAAATATTTCTCAGCGATTTCCATATTATATTATTCCCATTTATTCCAATACTATGTGCTCTTAGAATAATTTATTTAAGTCTAGAACTCTTGTATAATGTCATGTTCAATAAAAAGAATTTGTTTATTTGCGAAAAGAAATACAATTTGTAAAGCATTTCAGAATAAATCTCTGCCTTTCCATCCATAATTTGGCATTAGTTGAGAGACGATATAATTAGCATAAAGAGTAGATGAATTCGTGCCAACTTTTTTCTCTGTGTGCGTTTTTTATTTTGCTTTTTCTTTCTACTCGTATAAATTGTATGGTAACGTTTTAAAAATATATTTTTGTTTTTCTTCTAGCATTAGTTGCAGAGAAAAGGGTGCGGGAACTATAATTAGATTTTTAAGTTTAAATGTTGAGCTTCTTTTAAGAGTTTATTAAACATCTTCTGGGATCTGATAAGTTTATTTTCAAGTAAAAGAGAAATGAAGCACCCAATTTGAAACATATAACTATCAAAATAATTATATAAATATAGACAAATTTTCCACCCATTATAATCTGCAATTAAATTCACTTCCATTGTAATAAATAACGCAATGCGATTAATTTTTCATAGAGAAGAAGGTAGTAATATGGAATACCATTTTGTTTTTCCTTTGTTGTAGCTTGATGTTAAATTTAAATAAAATTAATCAGGTGTTGATTTCGTACTGTAACGTTCTTTTTAAATTAATAACAAAAATGCTGTTTAATCGTCTAATAACAAGAGAAATATTATTTACATACACCAATTTAATCTTAACTAATTATTTAACACTATAATTTTAAACTGTTTAACGAACTTAAATGGTAGATATTTACAAGCTTAAAGTAAATTATATAAGGACTATTTATTTATTACTACGACATTTATTTATTCACTAATATTACTAATTACACAAAGCACATTTCAGTACGCCGCACTCACTGCAAATACCAGCATTTAGAGACAAAAATACTCTTGCATGATATATGGATATTTTGGGTGTGAAAATCAAAAAGTATATTTGTAATAGATATATCTAACCTTAGCAAAAGTAAATAGGGCTTTTTACATAAGCAATCTTATTTTACAAGTTCTGTTCAGTCTATAAGCGCATATGTAGTTTTTTGTAATTGTGATAGGGATAAGAAAGATTATATGTAATTGTATTATTATAGAATGTATTACCTCTTTACCATAAAAATGATCTTTTAAGACAACATAATAATATTATTCAGGTTTTTTATTCAAGGAACATCTTACATTAACATCTTTTGTAACATCAAAATTAGTAAATCTAACCAGAATCACTGTCACTGCTTGTTACATCACTAACGTCTGCATTTGTAGTACTACTATTCAGAAAATCTGTACATTACCAACATGTCTAACACTACTCGAGAAAAGGGTTTTCTTATTTTTCTGTTTTCTTTCTATGGGTTGTTATGATGAGGTCAGGCGATATTAATATCGTATTCATGATATCCATATTTGTATTGATTATTGACGTTTTTCTGAAATGAAATACTAGTCGTATGTGTTTCTAGTCTTTGCGACGAACTTCTAAAATATCTTCAGTGATACCTGCCATAACCTACTGTCAAAGGCAGAGATTTTATTATGTCACTGTCATGTATAAGTATTTTATGGACAGTGGCACTAATTTTATAACTAATCATCCATATAATTCTATAAGCAGTCTAGCGGTTTCTAAACAATATCTCCGAAACTCGTCAAACTTGATCAACTCGTCAAACTGCGCGCTTGACAAAAGACTAATGTTGATATTTTTGATAAAAAAATGATATTAAGAATTAGCCGAAAAATGCAAAAAAGATAATTACTAACCTGATAATAATTCCTTGTACTTTTCTCTGACCAGATTAACCATTAACAAGGGCCCATGTTTCCATCATATATATATATATATATATATATATATATATATATATATATATATATATATATATATATATATATATATATATATATGTATTCCAAGCGGTGCTTTTGGATACAAAAACAGTCACGCAGCGGTGGTTTTGGATACATCTGGTGCTTTTGAATACGGTCTTCAAAACCATTTAGCTATAAAGCGGTGTTTTTGAATACCGTATTCAAACCCTCCAATGACTAACATTGGCATGTACGATCAGAGGTGTTTTTGAATACTATCAGACTAACAGTATTACCATGGTATAGATAATGAATTTATATGTAGTATTGAAAAGCACCAATATGCATATATAGAATTATGATACATGTATATTATTCTAATTATATTGAAGTATGAATTGTAATCAATTATTATTTATTTACAATTATAATTTACAATTAGCACTTTTTATCGCAAAATATTCTTTAATATTTAATATTGTAATTAATTAATTTATAATTATAATTACTAATTATAATTACTAAAAATCTTAATTTAATTTAATTTTTTTTTAATTTAACCAATTTATAAGTTAAAAATTAAATTGTTTATAACAATTGTTTAAACAAATTATAAAAATAAAAATTAAAAAATTTTAATTAAATTTTATAGAATGGAACTATATTAAACCAATTTTAAAGTTAAAAATTAATTTGTTTATAACAATTGTTTAAACAGATTCTATGTAAAATTTAAAAATTTGTTATACTTTGTAGAAGGGAACTATATTAAACCAATTTAAAAGTTAAAAATTAATTTGTTTATAACAATTGCTTATAACAATTGTTTAAACAGATTCTATCTAAAATTTAAAAATTTTAGTTATACTTTGTAGAAGGGAAACTATATTAAACCAATTTAAAAGTTAAAAATTAATTGGTTTATAACAATTGCTTGTAACAATTGTTTAAACCGATTCTATCTAAAATTTAAAAATTTTAATTATACTTTGTAGAAGGGAACTATATTAAACCAATTTAAAAGTTAAAAATTAATTTGTTTATAACAATTGCTTATAACAATTGTTTAAACAGATTCTATCTAAAATTTAAAAATTTTAGTTATACTTTGTAGAAGGGAACTATATTAAACCAATTTAAAAGTTAAAAATTAAATTGTTTATAACAATTGTTAACAATTGTTTAAACAGATTTTATTGATTTTTCTATATGAATTGCATTCAAAATGTGATTTAATGTAAAAGCGTTAATTATAAATATTAATTAACCTTTACCTTAAAACTAAAATATACATAAGCTTTATTGAATGTCATTTGTATAGTACACGTCTATCGAATAATGCTGCTAAAACATCTCCAAATTACAAATGAAAGTTAAAATCCAAAACCTAAATTTAATCAATGTTTGTAAATATTGTTTTCATTTTTCTGTTTTTTTTTTCAGTTTTTTTAACACCATAATGGTATTTAAGTTTTTAATTGCAATTTTGATTATATCATAAATTATGCATTTGTAAATCCGTCTACTCAGGGAAAATAACTACAAGCCGTCCCTGTAGACGCAGTTATGTTATTTTTACCCCAATTAATTAAAAAATGAAAAATTCTAACTTTTAGTTAGTTGAAATAGTTTAGTGTATTTTTAATAAAATTGCAATATGTGATTAGATTCTAACGGGAAAGAAACTGCAAGTGACGATTTTGATAATAAATAAATAATTCTTTGTGTCTTATTTTCTGTAAGTTAGAATACATCTATTTACCTAAACTTCCAATAATATTAACCCAGTGAGAAAAGTGTCATACAAAAGGCATTTACCTTTTGTGTCGGCACTGTGGCCGTCGGTAATAAATAAAGACGACATGATTTCACAAAATAACATACAATTTTATCGAAAATAATTACTTTTGTGTTGTTTCGTCGCATCTAATAATTTAGAAAATCAAACAATTATTCACTATACATATATGTTATGTACATATTAAAACGATTTGATTAAATGATCTATTTTCAGTCTTTCTAAAATAAATATTCCATTCATTAAATGCAATTTTTGTTGCCTATATATTTTTCTAATCCCCCAAGAGAATTTTTGGCAGCAACGGTTAACCAACGGTACTTTATAAGAAAACTACCCGAAATCAGGTAGGGTCAGTAAGCCAGTAATTGACCATCACCCAGTAGTTGACCAATTTTCACTTTAAAAGAAAAAAATAAGATACCTGTACATCTTTATGAATATTTTATGTTTCACAAGCGATTATTGCACCTCTAATTACTATATGGTGCCACATTGCTGCATTATCTTGGTCAAACGGTTGTCTAAATACATGTGGAATTTGTATTCGTTTATTTGACAGCTAAATTTGTGCTTTTACAGTAAGCATGGCAAGTAAACAACTCTATTGAAATCTGCAATCATCCGGGATTTTAATGAAAATCGTTATATTATACATATTGTGCAAGTAATAGAAAGGTCGAACTAATAAATTTTTGTTATATATATTTTTTAATTGACACTTCTTTTGCAAAAAATGTGGTGGTCAATTACAGAATTCGAAATCTTATCAGTTTTCCAGTAGTTGACCAACCACTAGTTGTATGCAAAATAAAGAATTTTGTTTTTTTTTTGTCACCCCTACAAGATTAGTAAGTTACTCTTGTTCCTGTTTTTCTTAATAAAATTTCAAATAAATAGCTGTTTCCAGTATGCACAAAACTACTGCTCAACCACTGGCTTCGTAAAGTGGTCAACTACTGGTAATTTTCTTTTCCATTTTTGTTTTTATCAAAATGTTATCAAAAATAATATAGGGGAGAAGTGTGTACCTTGGGACGGTGTGTACCTCAGGACATCATTTTATTTAAAAAATTATTCAAATTTTAGCGCCACACGCTTGTTAAAATTTAAAGTCTATGCTGGTAGATGGCGCCATATGTGTGACAAAGTTAATACGGACGCTTTCTGAAATTTTGTATCAATTTGTGGTTCGGTCGACACGAAAGTAAATTATATCTACCAACATCGTGGCCTGTAAAGTCAAAACAAAGTAAGTTGATGTAATTTCTTTGCGTTTATTAAATGTAGCACACAATTTGTTGTATATTGCGACAACTTAAACAATTTTAACTGTAAAATGTAAAATTTTGTTGTACCACATGTGATCAGGCGTCATTCTGGTACCTTGGGACATGTCCATCAGTGTACCTGGGGACATGTCCCAAAGTACACATTCATGCAATCTTTTTTTCTATAGATGCCTCGCAGTAAAACCAACGTAAGAAGAGTACCTCCAGATCCCGAAGCTGTCCAAGCAGCGGCTGAAAAGGTTCTGACTAATCAGTTAACATTGAGAAGAGCAGCCCTAGAATACAATGTGACAAGAACGACATTATGTCGCCATTTAAAGAAGCATAGAGCCAGTGGGGCCGCAGAGTTTGTTTATGAAGCATCCAATGATGTTAAAAGAGTTTTTACCACCACACAGGAAAACGAATTGAACACATATTTGAAACAGTGCTCAGATATGCACTACGGCTTATCAGTAATAGAAGTGAGAAAGTTGGCATACAACTATGCTACAGCGAACAACATTAAGCATCCAGATTCGTGGACGAAAAACAGAATGGCAGGCACAGATTGGCTAAAGTACTTTTTAAAGAGGAATAGGGACCTAAGTTTACGTAAGCCGCAAGCAACCAGTCTTGCTAGATCTACTGCCTTCAACAAGGTAAACGTAAACCTATTTTTTGATAAGTTAGAAGACGTCTTGAAACGATTTATGTTCGGTGCGCAAAACATCTATAACCTGGATGAAACAGGTGTATCAATTGTCCATTCTCCTGTGCGCATTCTTGCCCCAAAAGGAAAAAAACAAGTTGGTAGCATGACGTCTGGAGAAAGAGGGCCAAACATCACCATTATATCTGCTATAAATGCTTTGGGGAATTCGATACCACCGCTTTTTATATTCCCCAGGGTACACTACAAAGAACACATGATGAAGGGAGCCCCAGTTGGAAGTGTTGGAGCAGCCAATTTGAGTGGTTGGTCTAATTCTAACATATTTTTAGAGTATTTACGTCATTTTGTCAAACATTCTGGGGCAAATGAAGTAAATAAGGTGTTACTAATATTGGATAACCACTACAGCCACATTTCGGTTGAGTCGCTGAATTTTGCCAAAGAAAATGGCATTGTAATGTTGACAATGCCACCTCACACGAGTCACAAACTGCAGCCACTCGACAGAACTGTCTTTGGCCCTTTAAAGAAATATTACAACACGTCGTGCAGTGAGTGGCTTCTATCAAATTGCGGTAAACCGATGACCATTTACGATGTGGCCGAGTGTATAGGCAAAGCTTATGCCAAAGCTTTTTCACCAGAAAATATACAATCAGGGTTTAGAGTGTCTGGCATTTTCCCGCTGAATAGAAATGTATTTGGGGAGCATGAGTTTTTAACCTCATATGTGACTGATCGTCCTATAGACGTTACTGAAGGTACACCAGAGCCTGAAGGTAAATTTTCCTTAGAGGAAAGAGTTGTTGATTTACAAAATGAACAGTCTACACCGAGTACGTCATCATCTGTGGAAAATCATCTAACTCCGGAAATGATCCGACCGTTTCCAAAGGCAGAAGCTAGAAAAGGTGGTAAACGTGGAGGTAGAAAACCTGGCCGATGTAGAGTGTTAACTGACACACCAGAAAAAAACGAAATAGAAGAGCAAGCTGAAGTAAGAAAAATAAAAATGGAGCGTAAGAAGGTAGCGGTTAAAAGGAAAGTATTAGAAAGTACCAGCAGCAGTTCAGAAGATGATGAAGAACTCGTTCTGTCAGATGATAGTTTGTAAGATGTTGAATGGGGAGCACCAGAATTAACAGACCAAAATGACGTATCTGATGGTTTCAAAGAAAATGATTTTATTTTGGTCAAATTGTCTTCGAAAAAATATTTCAAATTTTATGTGGCAAAGATTATTGAAATGTCATCATTAAACATGAATGTTCTATTGAACATTCATGTTCAATAGAATATCTAAAGAAAAAGTCCAACAACAATTTTTCGTTGCAAGATGAAAATATATACGAAATTTCATATTCAGAAGTGATAATGAAATTGCCCCCACCCTACACAACTGGAGGAACGCAAAGGACAACTAATGATATGAAATTTCCGATAGATTTAACTGGATATCACATTGAATGAACGGTTTCATACTGTGTCCCAAGGAACCCTTGTACACGTCCCAAGGTACACGAACTAGTTGTACCGTGGGACATCGGTCACTTTTTTTTGAAGTTGCATTTTTATTTGGTTTTTACAATTTTCTAAATAAAATTTTTATTGATTGCGTTGAAAATAAAATGTATCCCACGACACCATGATTTGTTTTCTCAATATCGGTTTTTTTAAGAAAAAAATACCAGTTTAAAAAAAATGTCCCAAGGTACACACTTCTCCCCTACATATATTTTGATATTTTTTTAAGAATGTTCGTTTTTCTTTATGCAATACATACTATGTGGCTCTATAACAATATATAATAAAATAATAAAAAACTGATGTTTTATTCGTTATGTTATAACACTGGTCAATTACTGGGAAAACTTTGGTCAAACACTGGGTTGTTTGTGGTTAACTACTGGAAAATTCTAACTTTTTTACTCTTATATTTTTTTTCTATGAAACAAAATGTTTTTTAATTTGTGTATTATTAATATTTAGAGTCTTAGACTATAACTGCACTTTATACCATTTTTTATTTTGTTTAAAAAATATATTACAAAGTTATAAATTTATATTTCTGAAAAATCTCTTAAGTGGTCAATTACTGGCATATTGACCCTATGTAGTTGGAAGGTATTTTTAGAAATTTGGCGTTCTTTTAAAAGCATTTGTGGTAAAAACTGGTTTACATTTTAATATAATGAGAAATTCAAGAAATGGAGGTATTACAAAATAAACAACACTAATTGAACAGATAATATTCATCATTACATATTAAGAAAAAAAATTATATAAATAACAAATTAAAAGTGTATCATTTCCATGGTAGAAGCGACTGAATCTTAAGCTATATTCTCGTTAAGTCATAGGTGTCCTTTCTTCGGACAGGATCACATGTGCAATTTTTCTTAGCAATTACGTAAACGATGTTCCTTGAAAATCAATTCATTAACTGAATAATAAAATCAATAAAATCAATTTATCCACTTTGAAATTAAAAATCATATTAATGCAATAGAAAGATTGTTTCTTTGGAACAAAAGGACCCATAACGGAGATATTTCTTTTCATTGTAAATAACAGTGGCGGCTGACTAATTCTTTTACGTCAATCTATAGCACCTCGTAAAACTCAAGCACTAGGACGTTACAAGGAATTAATTACCAAGCAACAAAAAAACATTTTGTATCGTATCTCCCTGTATATCCGAATATTATGTCAAAGAGTGCGGACTTTAAAAACAAAATTGACCTGTTTTTAGAATTTTTTTAAAAATCAATGCTTTGCGTTTAAGTGTGGTGACTATAGCACTTTTCCCATCTTCATAATAATTTTTCTAAAAAATTTCCTTACATAATAACAAACTTATTACATTACCATGTTGGCAATTGAATAATGTGTCAGAATATGGAATAAAAAATGGAAGGTGCTATTTAAAGAAAAATCCGATGACGATGACGAGTCACCACACTTCAACGCATCGCCCTGTATATCCGAATATTATGTCAAAAAGTGCAGACTTTAAAAACATAATTGACCTGTTTATGGAATTTTTCTAAAAATCAATACTTTCCCTTTTATCGAATTTATTCCTTAGTTTGTAATCGCACTGTATATTAAATAGGGAAATTTAAACACGCATCATAATAAAAGTTTCGCACTAACTTTAAGTTAACTTTTTGCACATTGTGTGTTTGAACATTATTATTTTTTTTTGTTTATTGTTTGCAGCCTTACTTTTTGGAACTCCATAATCAGGAAATGATAATGACAGCTTATAAGTCAGGTTATAATTTAATAAATACTGTGAAAATTTATTTCATACACCGCATTTATTCATTTTAGGACTAAAATATTTTTTCAAGTAACTATGGAACTTTTTCCTAAGAACACGCTGCATATACCAGGTGGCTATAAAAATCTGAATCCTGTTTCAATCTTCATATCTCCGAAAAACATAGCAAAAACATATTACGAGGGCAGGATGATAATTAGGTGACCTAACAATGAAACAATGATTTTATATGTACAAAGATTATTTTATTTTTCAATATAATCTTTTGAGCGTTCAATACACTTTTTTCGAAAATATCCCACCTCAGAACGTGTTTCCCCAAGTCCAGAAAAATAGCCGTCTGCGCTGGGCTTTGACTTCCCCGTCCACGGAAAACCTCTGTTCAAATTCTAATTCTCGGATCTCAATAGGATAATTAACTCCAGCAATTTTTGTGAGTGATTTCTCTAGTGTTCACTCCAAGCTACTTTTTGAATAACCTTGGTAAAGCTTTCAGCTTCTGTTTCCATTCTTGACCAGTTCTTAATTGCACATTGAGTCTTATGTATCTCATTTTCAAGTTCTGTTCTGAAGCTAGTTAGTTTTATTGACTAATGTTGGTTTTTATTCTTTTTTCATTATTTTCTAACTTGGAGTGAGAATTGCTGTCGAGTGATCAGAGAAATATTCTTGATCCAAGGGTAGGTTATTTCTGAGATACAGAATTAAGTATCGGTAAACAATTGCTTTATTTTAATTGAAAAATCTTAGCATTATTTGGAATGTGTAGTTTATTACTTATTGCGTACTTGAGTTGAATAATCTGTTCTATTTTAAAGCTTTGAAAATTACGGTTATAGGTGTCCTATCTATGGGTATGAATTAGTATATTTATTAAGGGCTTAATTGAGTGTGTCAGCACCCGCAGAGTCAGCTAAGACGATAAAGGGCTCTAAAACACTAATTAAACCCGAAATGCATACGTTAGTTTATGTCCGGCCTAAGTTTAAATTAATATTTAATTTTAAAATAAAGATAATTTGAAAAGTGCAAAATTTCAAGTAGGTAGGTGCAATGATATATATATAATTACTGTTATTACTATGGAGACGACGTAAACACGGGTAGCTTTTTTCTAGCGGGCTCTAAAGCAGTTTTTAGAGCCCTAAAACTCTAATTTAGCAACTTACGCTCTAAAAACAGTCCGCTAAACAGGTCATAATCGCCCGACCGAACATAAAATATAATTAAAACCTTCTAAAATGATGTCTGAATGATTATTTATTTATACAAAATATTAGGCCCCGCAGCAAAATATACTATTTTATGCGAAGAATCGAGCAAATTTCATTTTTTCTTATGAAAGTACACTTTAGCAACGCTTTTTCATCACTATTCAGTAAAAAATATGAAAAGCTGTTATTTGCACCTGTAAATATTTTAGAGACGGCTGAAAATGCAAAAAATTGGTATTTACGATTACAGCGCCACCTGTTGCGAAGATAAAAAAATGTTTCAAAGAGATTATTCATATTTTGATGCGTCGAATCTAAATATGCAATAAAATTTAGGGGTTCCCATTTGAATTTTCAAAGTTGCCCCCCTTATCCCCTACAAGGGGGGTCAGGGGGGTTCGTTTTTGGCGTCATTCGATAGAGCACATCGACATTAATAAGATCACCCATCGTCGTGTTAAAAACTTTTATGCACAGATGCATTATAATTAGACTATTATTGCAAGATTCATCTAAACATAAAAGTCTTTTTATGGCCCAAGGGTCTCTTTATGGTCAGACAGGCAATAACGAAACGTCAATTAAATGTCAGTAGTTAAATTGTCAGTAAAGTTTTTTTGTAGAACTTGATTGGTTCTTAATATAATTTGTAAACTTATTACCAATGAAAATAAACGGAAACTAAATATTTTGAAATAGTAACTATAGTAACGAACTTCGTATAATCACATAAGTATACGCACAGCTGCTTGATGTACCAACGTACTCATTTAATTATATTTTTACACAATAATAGATTTGACATTAAAACTTAATCTGTGCATAAAATAGTGTATGTATAGCGGGCATAATTTGCTTTTAGGGCCCTACAGCCTTTTCCTTAGCCCTCGGCTGATGCCTCTGACTAGAAATAACGCTTCTGGCCATAAAAGCTTCATTATGTCCTTAATACATAAATAACTATTGAACCCCCGCATTTTAAAAGGGGTGTATGGGTGGTCTGGACCACCCTGTATATACTATATCTATATGATTAATATATGATTTTATATATGGGTAGTACATACTAAAACACGTATCACAAAAATGTTAGAGCCTTGTTACATATTTTATAATAATTATATTTTAATATTAAGTATTCAACAATACAAATAATTGCAACACATGCATGTTAAACAAGCGTTTATTTAATACATCTTTTTGTAACCGTAAATAAGTATAACATGTTGAATGAAGTACAATATCGTAACACAAATGATTAAATAAAAAATGTACATGCAATTTTCTTAATTATTACGTATTATGTGAACGATGTTTCTTCAAAATGAAGTTATTAACTGAAAAGAATTATTTACAAAGCAGAAATATTGTTTTTTTTTTGTTTATTGTTTCCAGCCTTACTTTGTGGCACTCCATAATTATGAAATAAATAAAGATTATTAAAAGTTTCACAGTTTTATTAAAATACAACCTGACAATATTGTTTCGACAGCTATGCTGTCATTATCAGAGGTAATATAATTATAAACAAACACGTCGCTAAGGTAGATACGTAGTTAGGAATAACCTGACGTTTCAGACATTCTTGGTTAAACCAAACATTCTGACTTGCGATTCCTTGTTTGATCATAAGTTTCTTGTATAACTTGGCTTGTTCTTCTAACGAAGACGAAATAATCTTGTTTATTGTTTCTTGTTTATAATTTGTTTATTGTTTATTGTTATTCCTAACTACGTATCTACCTTAGCGACGTGTTTGTTTATAATTATATTATCTTTGATAATGACAGCATAGCTGTCGAAACAATATTGTCAGGTTGTATTTTAATAAAACTGTGAAACTTTTAATAATCTTTATTTATTTCAAGAAATATTGTTGATCCATAAGTAGATTATTTCTGAGATATTAATAATTTGTTCTATATCTATATAAATGATTAAAATTTTCCCTTTTAATATACTGGTACTATTGAATACAATTGGAATTTTAAATCATTTTTAAAAGTAAAAGCAGATTTTAGTATGGTTTATGTATTATGATTTAGACATGCAATATGCAATTATAGGAATGCTGAAAGAACCAGTTAAAACCGAAAGGGTCCTTTATAATCATTCTTAGTAAAACACGTGGAAACCAAGTGTAAGGTTAATCTATTCTTCAATGGAACTTTCCAATGGAACTTGGGTCGGCTTTCGGCAGAAAGTTCTGAAAGTATATGACAGGTTCAGAAATCCTATATTACCGCATTGTTTACTTTTATGGTGGTAGCAAACTCCATTGTAGATTTTAGTAATCTTAGAACGAAAGAAACACGTTTCTTTTAAAAGATATTAAGTAATGATAAATTAGATCGATAATAAGAATTTGTTTTATCTGCTACGATAAATAAACAGGTAAGTATGATTGATTGAATGTACGATTAACACCATCGTCAGAAGACTGAACATTTAAAAAATACCGGAATATATACTCAGGTAGTAAACCATTATAACTAAATACAAAACAAGTTCAATACTAAACAGATTTAACGGTAATTTTATTTCCAAAATATCTGAAAGAAGAATATCCGTCTGGTTATTCATAAGTTTCTCATTAAGTTTTATTATCCATAAATATTTCAGCCCGATGCACTAGTTGCTTAAAGGCCCTTTTATTAAGTCACGAAACAACTAATTAAAATATGATATAGTCTTTGTCAGTACATTATTGAAACCTGCACTTTTTTATCCTGCAAAATAAGGGAGATGTAAGCATTTAAAAAATCTTGATTACGTTATTTCTCCTAATGCAACCGAGGCGGCGGCGCATTGTGGAGGGCACCTAACTGACCTAACATTGCATCTCAAAAATGGTTTATGCATAAGTTTGGTTTGCCCAATAAAATAAATACGTATCGTTAGCTAAATGGTCAGTGTATTACATTCAAAAATATTTTTGGTTATATTGTAATGTTAAATGTATATAAAATGCACGTTATCAAAACATATTGCTCATACTTGGTTGCGCTATAAGCTTTTCAATGTCTATTTTCAAAAAGAATTATAAAGCAACTGTATAAATATTATACCATTTTAGAAAGCTTAAACTTTCTTCTTTTACACCATATAATAAAATATTTTGTTACATTTTATTTGACTGAAATAATATAAAGTTTATGGGTACATGCATTTTTTCATGGCCTAATATTTAGTTAAAGCAGAGCCGCCCTTTGGATTTTGAGGCCCCGGGCACAAATATCGAGTGGGGCCTCAAGTAAATAAAAAAGTGTTGATTAAAATAAGGTAGCTGGTTGCAGGGCCCCACTAGCTCCCGGGACCCCGCCCGGCTGATCGACCTTAGAGACTCTTGGATATTAGACCCTTTTATTAGTAATCTCAGAAGGACCTCTAATAAAACAGTCAAATAACTTTCAGAAGAAGCGTAATAGCTACTAGAAGTTTCTATTATTAAATAGAAATATTAGTTTTACTGTTTTAAATTAGAAAAATATTATTTTGTTAATGTTAATTTAAGCGGATAATACCGAATTTTTTAATATAGAATATAAAATTTTATGCATAATAAAATGTATATATCAAACACATATGATTTTAATTGAAACCCCTTATATTTAAGATTACTTATGGAAAATTCCAGGTTTATATCTCAAAAAATGAGAAAGTTATAGATTTTTGATATGAAAAAGGTTAAACTATTCCATAGTGCACCGCCGGCCGCCTCGGCTGTATTAGTAGAAATGACGTCATCACTCCACAGGTTTCACACTTTACAAGCGTTTTTCTCGGTAACGATAAGTATTTTAAACAAACCGTTTTGACAAATTAATTTCTTTTATTCTTGACTATTAAAATATTGAATAACCCAAATAGACTACAATGACTTAAGAGGGCCTTTAAATATCTATGGATAATCTTGAACAGAAAATTCTAAATTCAGACAGTGGGCCATGTGAATAAAATGTAGCAAATGCTTTTACTACTATTAATAAAATATACCAGATAGGTTTTTCCTCAATCAATAAGATTGAGATAGATGTGTAGTAAAAGCTTTTACTACACATTATTCACATGGCCCAATATCGTAATTAAAAAAAAAACTTGGTTAATTTTTTGATATCGCTATGTTGACGATATCATATGTCTTTTTGTCGGCACTGATAGACAATTATCACAAATAAGATTATTCAATTCATTCAACAAATCAATACAGTTTACTTTTAATAATAATAATTAGAGAAAACAATCGATTGTCAATAAAACTTTCTAGATATAACTATTATACGTAAAGATAATCAATTCCATAGCATAATACCCAATTGTTCAAATCACTCGGAAAATATTAAAATGCCAGCATTCAATAGTTTCATTCACAGACTTGTCACGATCTATTTTTCCAAAGAAGATTTTTTAGCAGAATTGAACATGATACAACAAACAGCTCTAAACAACGGATACGATGAAAAAACCATAGATCGACGGTTTAACTTTTTAGGTAAGATTAACAGAGATTTGAATAAGAAATTTAGAGATACCAATATTAGACCATGTAATAATAAAAATATATGTAATAATATAAAAACAACAAAATATACAATATAATTTGGACAGACGAATTACGCTCATAGGGAAATATAATGGGCTCGCTGTTGCGACTGTATGTAATTACATTACATGTTTATATAGTAAGGCGTAGAAATTATTGGAAATGCACCAATCATGAATTGCATTACACTTGAATAATCATAGTTGTTCGTTACAAATTTCTTCAGATTTGGATATGGAAAAAAGTCAGTAGGGTGCATAGGGCAGCAATTTGAAGTGCAATTCATGACGCTTTGCGACTGTAATAGAAGGACCGTGCGCGGACGCCTTGTCCTGCTGAGAAAGGCATCCTTTTCTTTGTCAAATGTGGACGTTTAGTCTTCATGGCATCCTTCAATTACTTGAGCAACGCTGCTTCAGCAATAATACTTCCTGTTGATGGTTTTGCCTTTTTCTAGATAGTCTATGAGCACCACATCCTGAGCATCCCAAAAAACGGTGTTAATCATCTTCCTCCTGATGGAACACATTTCGCTTTCTTCGGGACACTTTCATCTCCTGTCACCCATTGTTTGAACAGTTACTTCGTCTCTAACGTTTGATCGAAAATCCACGTTTCATCAACAGTGATGAAACGTCGCAGAAACACTGATGAATTGCGTTTAAACATCTCCAAGCACTCCTGAGAAATGTTCATTGGAACTGTCATCAGAATGACATACATTGCTACTTGATTTTTTTATCAAAAAATTTGAACTTTTATTGGATAACAATCAAAGAGTTTCAAGTTTTTGATAAAAAAATGAAGGAGCCATGTAACAATTGACTGAGCGTTAAAATTATGACAGTTATCGATAAAATTTTTAAACTTTTTTATTAAATTGGAACTCTTGAATTCTGTATTGTTATTCGATTGAATTAATCTTGTTTTTGTTCTAAAACTTAAAACTCGGAAACAAAAGACGATCAACAAATAACAATTACGCTAAAACTCAGTAACTATAGCAAACATTATTAAGACAATGGTCCCCCTAGTTACTCGAGCAATCAGATTAATCTGATGCAATTGCAGAGTTCAGCTTAGAATATGTCTCATTTAAAGATCGAAATCGAAGTGTTCGAGAATTTTTTTGAAAAACAAATAATAAACGATTTATTTCGATAGTTCCAGACTTTATAAACGCACTGTATATAGAAACAATGGAATATAATAATGTTGTAGTAGACCAAGCCTGCGAAATCTTTTTTCGGCCAAAATACAGCGCGTAATAAATCGATGCTATATGGAAAGTTTAAAAGATGCAAGAAGGAGATGAATTATAAAATTATTCCACTATATTAGCAAAAATTGAGAAGGTAACTGTCTGTGGAAATGCCTGTTCCTTTATGTACTATTTTAATATTTGGCGTTTTGCTTTACTTTACCCAAATAATTATTTGTTGAAATAATACTTTAAAATTCGTCCTCTTTTTAAAATCGCTTTATCATTCCCAGCTACAAGCAATACTCAAGAAAACTTTCCACAATTACTTTTACCGTCACTTTTGCAAGATTCTGCATTTACATGCATTGGGACGCGTCAAAGATTGACCTGTAATCTAGCGGAATTTTATTAAATCCAATTATGAGGTAGAATAATAATTGTCAAACTGGAAGGTTTGAATGTTATGTTACAACTAAAGCATGTATTTCACTGGTTGCATACATGGTCACCTACCGCATATCGACGTCATTTTGTTGATGTACAACGCCATCTATATTTATTGGCGTGTCCCATTGAACATAGAGAATTTATAGAAATTGAAATTAAACCAGTTCTAACCAATACATGTTTGGAAAATACTGACTTATTGAAGAAACAATCTGCAAACAAATCATTAAGTAGAACAATACTAAAACTTTAATGTTATATCGCACGTACGTGTTCAACTTACTTTGATAGAATAAAACAAAATAAACTATATATTTATTGACTTTTAATAAAATCTAACATTTCTATTTCCCTAATTCATAGAACATGTGTTCATAGATAACCTTAATTGGTACTGTTCCGTCAAAAAAATTATAAAAATTAAATTATTAGCAGACTTACCGAATACCAAAAAAATGATCGGTACGGCCGTATAATGACGAAGTCGCAGTTTCAATTAGAGTCAGGCCAATGCGTTGCCACAGCGCCCGCCATTTTATATCACAATAGGGTTAATGAGATGGACTTTGATATTTTACTACCAAATAATGTTTTATATACACAACCTACTATTTCGTGTTTTTTAATTGAGTCAAATACCGTTCACATGTATGCCAATATTTTTCTGTACTTTTCAAATTTGGCGCCACGTGTTGTGAAATAAAATCGCTGCCTTGGCGAGACTCTAATTGAAGGGTCTCTACTCATTCTAGAGTCACTGCATCTAGTCACCTAGGCCAGCTGGTCGATCAGAGTAACGCAAACCGCCGCCATATTGGGGCAGAAAAGGGTGATTTTTAATAGTGGACAAATTAAAACCACGTTTTACGTGTTTGACATATTAGAGATTTGATCTTTCAGAATAAGAAAAGCCTTTTAAAGTATACGTGGATTTGATTAAATACAATACAGAACAATTAATGAACAATTTCGTGCTTCGTTTGCCCCAATATGGCGGCGGTTTGCGGTACTCTGGTCGACCAGCTGGCCTAGGTAACTAGATGCAGTGACTCTACTCAATTCATACTATCAGCGCCATCTCTAGATCAGGCCGAGAAGATTGCGCCCTCATACTTACTTACGTACTTACGAGTACTTACAATGTACTCGTATGTATTCAAAAACACTAATATATAGAATACATCGTATATATTGTATAATTATTTACTATATTTAATAGGTGGAAAAATATTCATTATCTTCTTTAACAGCATTAATAGTACTTGGGTTGATCAGACACTTTACATAAGATCAGACTCCTATATACAAAAACAGCAGTAAGTACTACATATCCAAGTACGCAAAAACCTGAGTACACAATACGAGGAATTCTACACTTTTTCAAGATACAATTCAATAACATAATAAAAACCATTGATTATAATAATATTACGTATATTTAAATAATTATAATGTTTCATTTTATATAAGGAAATTCTGCATACAAGTTGTGATAAATATTATTCCTTCACCTTCATAGTTATACTTAGTATATTGTAGCGAGGGTGCAGAGTTTCTTATAATTTTTATGTTAAAAATGTATTTTCATCTACTCGACGCAATTATTATTATCAAAATGAAAACTTTCCCCTTCAAATCAACATAAATGTGTAGTAACTATAATCGAAACTATCGGTATGCAGTTCTGATGTTTTCAAAAACAGCATATACCATCATGTACTTAAAAACACCAGTATATGCTGCAATGTATTCAAGCATGTATAATAATGTATAAAAAAAGCATCAATAATGTATAAAGCACTCACATATGCCTACTCCACCTGATTGTCAATTGTTTACTTTGAATTTTAAGACTAAATTTTGACTAGGTTTCCATCGTGAAGTCATTATAAAATAATTTAATTTCTTATTATTCTTTTTGTTTTATTACTCTTATAATGTATTTATATAATTTTTACTTTTGCAGATGTATATTTATTATTATTGTTAAAGTAAAGCACGCATGGATATACACTAATATAAGCACGTACTCAAAAACACCGGTATATGCTTCAAGGTATTCAAAAGCACCCATATATACCTAATGTATTCAAATGCACCCATATATACCTAATGTATTCAAAAGCACCCATATATACCTAATGTATTTAAAAGCACCTATATATGCTACTCCACCTGATTGTCAATTGTTTACTTTGAATTTTAAGACTAAATTTTGACTACCCAATTTTCATTAAGTAGTCATTATAAAATAGTATTACTGTCAATTTTGAACTATATTATATTTAAAAGTGATACAATATTTTGTTTTATTTTGTAAAAATTGGTCAAACAATAGCTTTTAGAAGTCTGAAGAAACAAATGATAATCAGAAGGAGTTATCCAGGTTTTTGATTCAGGCGGCAGTATAATTGTAATGTATACAAGAAAACCGGTATATACAATACCTGAAATAACAAGTTTGTAAATTTGTTTATTAGCTGTATATTTAAATGTATTAATTAATAATTTATTATTAATTTAATTTTTTAAGTATAATTATAATTACATTTTTAACTTTTGCTGAAGTATATTTCATATATTTTATGTTATAAATTAATTGCTAAATATTTAGCTTAATTGTTATTGTTAAAGTAAAGCACTCATGGATATACACTAATATAAGCATGTACTCAAAAACTCCGGTATATGCTTCAAGGTATTCAAAAGCACCCATATATACCTAATGTATTCAAATGCACCCATATATACCTAATGTATTCAAAAGCACCCATATACACCTAATGTATTTAAAAGCACCCATATATATATATATGCTTACTCCACCTGATTGTCAATTGTTTACTTTGAATTTTAAGACTAAATTTTGACTACCAAATTTTCATCAAGTAGTCATTATAAAATAATATTACTGTCAATATTTTGTTTTATTTTGTAAAACTAGGTCAAACAATAGATTTTAGAAGTCTGAAGAAACAAATTCTGATCAGATGGAGTTATCCAGGTTTTTGATTCAGGCAGCAGTATAGTTGTAATGTATTCAAGAAAACCGTTATCTACAATAAATGAAATAAAAAGTTTGTAAATTATGTTTATTAATTGTATATTTCAATGTATTAATTAATAATTTATTATAATTTAATTTATTAAATATAATTATAATAATTATTTAATTATGATAACTTTGTTTCTTATTATTCTTTTTGTTTCGTTACTCTTATAAGGTATTTTCATAAATTTTAACTTTTGCAGAAGTATATTCCTTATATCTTATGTTAAAAACTAAATGCTAAAGATTTAGCTTAATTGTTATTGTTAAAGTAAAGCACTCATGGATATAGACTAATATAAACATGTACTCAAAAACACCGGTATATGCTTCATTGTATTCAAAAGCACCCATATATACATAATGTATTCAAAAGCACCCATATATACCTAATGTATTCAAAAGCACCGTTATAAGAAAATTGTTTATATATCATTGTTCCTGTATATATTTAGCTCTAGTATTTTTTTTATAGTGTATATAGGACAGAAGGAGCATTTTGTTAAAATTAGAACAAAATATATTTTTGGTATTCAAAAGCACCGCTTGTCAAACATATATATATATATATATATATATATATATATATATATATATATATATATATATATATATATATATATATATATATATATATATATATATATATATATATATATATATATATATATATATATATTGATAAAGGGTACCTTGTCACCTCCAAAGTAGATACCCAGCATACGTTGTCACCTCATATATAACGTTGTGACCTCCGTTTTCGGAGGTCACAACGTTTTGCCCTGTTTTCGACTGTATAAGCATATAGATGGTGTTAGAAGCCTAAATTCAAATTTTTGTCTGGAGGTGATAACGTCATACTTATACTCACAAAATTAATTTTTAGTTCAGCTGTAGATCGCTGGCGTTGCCGTCGCTGTTAGTTGTATAATTGCCAATACGATGTCACCTCCGCCTGTATATGTTGTTTTTTGTATCATGTACGGTACGTTGCAGGCTCCTGCCTCTCTGTTGGCAACGTTGTGTACAAGACCTAAACCACTCAGGTATATAGAATTCCATCGAAACCAGTACCCCTGGCGTAGTTTCGGCCATTTCATGCTACCTGAATTTTTACAGACACTTTTTGGGTATAGTAGCAGCATTTAAATAAATATTTGTAAACTACTCAGAAAATTTAAGGGATCTCTTGAATTGTACGTCATTTTTAAATAGTTAATGATACTTAAGAACAATAAAATAATAATTTCTATTTCATTTAAAAAGTTTTGAATTGAAAACGACTTTCTTTGAGATATGAAAAAAATTAAATAGGAAATACGTTTTAGTCGTAATTATGTATAAATAAAAAATTCATCTTTTTACAAAATGATCATTTCGGATTTACTGGATTATTATTATTATTTGATTATTATTTTAGGAATTGTCATATAACATATGATATATTCATTCTCGCATCCACAAAGAAAGATTTAAAATCTTTAAAATCTTCAATATTTTTAGTATTACAATTAATATAATAATTAATATAATTTTCAAAGAAAAATAATTTTACTAAGCAAAATAATGTAACATTTGGTATGTAGTTTGCAAATTTCACCAAATTACCCGGTTAATAAAGTTTTCATTGACATTCTAACTATGTTTACATTTGAGGAAGGAAAGAATAAGTCTGAAATACTCATTTTGTAATATATATTATGTAATTAGGAGATCAAGCGATATTTAAATCCAAGAAGATGTTTAACGCCGAGGCGTTATAACATCTTTGAGGATTTAAAGAAGCTTGATCTCCGTATTGCATAAGTTGTTTTATTTTATTTCGTATTTCAATCATAATTTCTCCCTTTTAAAATCCATCCGAATTTATTGTATAAAGAAGCAAGTTGCCTTGTCTGTGTCATCATACGCGTAACTAAGGAGATAAAAAGCAGCATGCATGCATGCATGTGGCTATAATGCAACATCAAATTATTTACGTTGCCAACAACAACGGAGTTCAAGAACGTGTTGAACTCCGGTATCATTGACAACGGAGATCAAGATATACTTTATATTACTAATTGTGGTATATAAAAAATTGTTTGAAATACGAAATGAAATAAAAAATATTAACTGTTTATATTTTTACATAATTACGACTAAAACATATTTTCTATTAAATTCCATATTGTAGCGGAAAATAAAACCTTACGTCATAATCTTGACATGAAGCTTTACGTACTGAAAGGCTTAAACAAACGTCAGTTTAACATAAAGTGTCGTATTTTTATTATTAGTATAGTCAATTTTTGCATTAAGTTCTTATTTTTTACTATCTAAAGATAGAGACTTGAAATCTTTTCTAATGCCTTTAGTACTGGACCAATATAAAATGTAATATGTTTAATATGGGGGCACGCCCCCTGGTGGTTGGGACCACCATTTTGTACCCCTGATTTAATAACGCAACCAAATTGAGCAAAGTTGTGTTGGGAGTGTTCTTGGGGTCGCTGATTATGAATCCAATGAGAAAATTAAAAAATTCAAATAGCAGACCCAAAATGGCGGCTCTAAGATAACGGCCTTTGATATTGAGAATGCGATTTACGCCATTTCTATTGATTCTAGAGAGAAATTCAAAGAATCAAAAAGTGTTTATAATGTGATTTTGCAAAGGACTACGCTATTTTGGTTACCTTATTATGTAACCCCTTCGCTCTGCCCTAGTAGTAGAGTCAATTTCTGCATTAAGTTCTTATTTTTTACTATCTAAAGATAGAGACTTGAAATCTTTTATAATGCCTTCAGTACTAGACCAATATCAAATGTAATATGTTTAAGATAGGGACACGCCCCCTCGGGGGGTTGAAATCCCCATTTTAAACTACCAATTTAACAACTCGTGAAGTTTTCAACCAAGTTGAGCAAAAATTATGTTGGAGGGAGCTGTGAGGTCGTTGATTATGAATC
This sequence comes from Agrypnus murinus, assembly GCA_929113105.1. Classification (NCBI taxonomy): domain Eukaryota; kingdom Metazoa; phylum Arthropoda; class Insecta; order Coleoptera; family Elateridae; genus Agrypnus; species Agrypnus murinus. The sequence continues at coordinate 35,289,987 of OV816030.1, forward strand.
AAATAAGAAAATCACAAAATTCAAAATGGCGGACACAAAATGGCGGTATTTTATATTGAAAATGCGATTTACGCCGGTCCTATTGATTTTAGAGAAAAATGAGAAAAGCCAGAAAGTGTTTAGAATGTGATTCTGCATAGGAATACATAATTCCTGTTACCTTATTATGTAACCCTTTCAATCTCCCCTACTGAGAAGCCCACTAGGGTTGATTGAAGGGGGTTACATAATAAGGTAACTAAAATAGTGTATTCCTATGCAAGATTACATTCTAAACACTTTTTGACTCTTTGGATTTTTATATAAAATCAATAGAAACGGGCGTAAATCGCATTTTCAATCTCAAATACCGCCATTTTGAGTTCGCCATTTTGTATTTCTTAATTTTCTCATTGGACTCATAATCAGGAACACCAAAACCCCCCCAACATGAATTTCACTCAAGTTAATGGAAAACTTCCAGAGTTATTAAATTGGGAGTATAAAATGGGGGTTTCAACCCCCCGAGGGGTAAAACCGCCATTTTAAACATATTACATTTTATATTGGTTCAGTACTGAAGGCATTAGAAAAGATCTCAAGTCTCTATCTTTAGATAGTAAAAAATAGGAACTTATGCAAAAATTGACTTTACTACTAGGGCAGATCATAGGGGTACATAATAAGGTAATCGAAATAGTGTATTCCTTTGCAAAATCACATGAATTTTTCTCTAAAATCAATAGAAACGGCGTAAATCGCATTCTGAATCTCAAAGGCCGTTATTTTAGGACCGCCATTTTAAATTTTTCAATTTTCTCATTGGATTCATAATCAGTGACTCCAAGAACCCTCCCAACATAAATTTCGCTCAATTTGTTTCCGTTATTAAATTAAGGGTACAAAATGGGGGTCTCAACCACTAGGGGGGGCGTGCCCCCATTTTAAACATAGTACATTTTATACTGGTCCAGTACTGAAGGCATTACAGAAGATTTCAAGTCTCTATCTTTAGATAGTAAAAAATAAGAACTTAGGCATGTTTTTTGCAAAAATTTACTCTACTATATAGAATAACTAGATTATTATAAAGCAGGGGATGAATGAACTTTCGTTCAAAGAGAAAAAATTGCAACACATGAAAAAAAGCGTTATAGGTCCTGTAAATGATTCTCCTTAGTTATCGTTTCAAGATTTCAGACGCGACTTCTGTCTTCCTTCAGAGATCAAACTCGTTCTGTAAAGTTTCATTGCCGGATTTATAACATAAATAACTATAAATCAAAAATGTTTCTTTTTATAACATTCTATTCGTAAAAAAATCCTATACTAACATCCTATCCTATTCGTTTGTTGGCGAAGGAAATGGACATGAGCTCCAGATCTATGTCGCCACTGATCAAGGAAGACCTTAGTATGAGGACTGGACACTTGTTAATAGCTCGACATAATGAAATAAGAAGAGTTGGAGACAAGTCTCATTTGCAGAGATAGGTGAAAAATTTTCATCGCCCAATCTTGTTTCCCTGCATTTTATATTTGGATTTAGGATTGATGCATTATGATTACAATTAAAGTAATTGTCAAACAATCCACATAGTTGATTTGGAAAACCCGTTTGCACATCGCAGCTAGGATGCGTGAACTCTCCTAAAGTCATTCTATTTAGATTCCTTATAGGAATCGAGCCCAATTAAGTAAAATACTTGTATTTACCCTATAGCGGAGTTGTTCACATGATAAGATTATTATTTATTTATTATTTAGGCGGAGTTATTTATCGCTCGTAAATAGCAACAAATAAAGTCACTTTAAATCCAAATAAAACATACTATTTTTTTCCACTAGGGTAAAAGTGCCTCCTCTCTATGATTAGAAGTTTAGTCTATCAATACCAACAATTTTTTATTAGAAGAAAAAAAATTAAAACAAAGGTCTTTGAATAAACCCCAGCGTGGCTGAATACTGGACAGTCAAATGTCGTTTTCTCGACATTGATCCAAGTGTAGGCGAATTTTCAGATATCGAATCTTGGTTCTCTAACTCATGTTTAATATGTATTTATTTTTAAGCGTTTTATATGTATAAAATGATGATGTACTTCAAACAATATTATTGCTTGGATGATTGTTAAATCTAAGACGGCTGTGAAAACTGCTGCAGCGCTATATTTCCAGCGGTGTGTTCATTTTCACCCACGTTTCAAGCAATTTTCAGATTCTGAGTCTCGGTTGTTTAATTGTCACTCGAGGGTTAATCAACAACCTGATACTAATTTTCGGTTCACTAAACGTTGTACAAGTCGGAGCCAATGTTCAGAAACCGAATCAGGGTTCCTTACAACTTGCCCAAGCTTCAGCCAATTTTCACCCGTTAGGTCAATGCCAGTTACCCATAGAATATACTTAAGTCAAATATCAGATACTATTTCGCTAATTTTCTTTAGCTAGTCTAAAAGTAAGTACTCACAGCAGCGGATCCGCAGGCGGATGTCATACGATTGGTCGGATTGAGTCGATTTGACTCAAACCGACCAATCGTATGACATCCGCCTGCGGATCCGCTGCTGTGAGTACTTACCTTTAGTCAATCTCTACATATCAAGTGCCGGTTACATACTTATCACCCAAAACCTTAGCCAACTTTGAATCTTAGGTTTGCTAAACTAACTCCAGTTTTAGCAATCTTCAAAATTCAAAATCTTGGTTTCTTACCCTTCGGCTAAGGTTGGGTCAATATTCATATTATATTTTGCTAAATTTCTGTAAATGTGGTTTATTGTAAAGATGGATTAGTGGTTGCTAACCTACTGAATTTTTATGAACTTAAACTTACACTGGCAAGACTAAAGTGGAAACTATATTGACTTACCGACTGTACATATGTATTTGCACAAGAAGACGTACACTATGAAAGTGTTAGGTTTGTACGGTCTCAATATGTGTTGAGAGTCTAAGACATTAATCATTTATACGAATTTTCGATTTCTTCGTATTTATTTTGTTAATGAACATTTTATATCCAACACAAAAATCGACTTTGCATTCAGTTACGGCGAAACAGTAATGGTACGAGGGAAACTAGATAAATTATCTACCTAAGCATGAAACAAAAGACGCATGATTTTTTAAACAATTTTATTTTTCAATATAATCTCCCCCAACTTCAACGCACTTTCGCCATTTGTCTTGCAATGAATTCATACCATTAAAAAAAATGATTCTTCCTGATTGCCAAAATAGTCATTGATGGTTCGTTTCAAATGGTCATCACTTTCAAAATGGCGGCCTCTCAAATGTTTTTTCAGATTTCGGAATAAGTAGAAGTCCGAGGGTGCCAGATCTGGGCTGTGTGGGTGGTCTAACTCTACAAAGTTACATTCGTTCAGAATTGGACGAACTTTGGCGGCTTTATGAACCGTCGCATTGTCATGAAGAAGGAGCACATTTTTATGCCTCAAGTGGGGACGTTTTTTGGTAATTTCCGAATGTAACTTTTTGAGCGTATTACCGTAAACCTCTGCATTTATTGTAGTGCCCTTAGGCATATATTCGATCAGAAGAACTCCATGCAAATCCCAGAAAATTGTTGCCATAAGTTTTCCGGCTGAGGGCTGTGTGCGAGCTTTCTTTGGGGGTGGAGAACCCTTATGAATCCATTGCATAGATTCCAGCATTGTCTCAGGGTCCCAGTGATGTACCCAGGTCTCGTCTCCAGTCACTATCCTCGTTAGGAATTCAGCATCAGCTTCCAAAAGATCTAAATTGTTTTGACAAATTTTCTGTCTTCGCGTCTTTTGCTCTGGAGTCAACAACCTGGGAACCCATCTCGCTGAGACTTTATTCATGCCTAACTTTTCGTGCAATATGGTCAAAACGCTAGGTTCTGATATTCCCAGAGCAGTAGCAATGGTGGAGACCTTCATGCGGCGATCCTCAAGAACCATAGCTTCCACTTTGTCACACATTTCACTGTTGGTTGCCTCAAGTGGCCTTCCACTTCTAGGGTCATCCTCTATGGATTCACGTCCCCAACGAAACTGTTTTGACCAAAACTTAATCGTAAAATATGATGGGGCATCATCTCCATATACGGCAATCATGCGTTCTCTTATAAATTTTGGACCATTGCCTTCTTTTGTGAGAAACTTAATCACACTCCTATGCTCCAATTTCAAAACACTCATTTTTTGTCAACTAATCGCGCACAAAACAAAAAGTAACAGGTCAATTTCACTGAAACTTCAGATACAATTATAAAAGACTTGCCACTATTTGACATTAAACGCTGAAGATTGTCAGTTGTTTCAGTCATGGCTAGGTAGATAATTATTCTAGTTCCCCTCGTAGACTTCGTTGCTTGTTTGCACTAGCATTCATTAAAGGAAAAGGATTGTGTAATAGTTGCTTTGTTTCGCAATTACCAGCCTTGGTACTACATTAACATTAGTTTTATTGCGATATCGGTGTCATTTATTGTCCAAAACATTGCATAACGTATTGGTTTTAGCCAATAACAACCAATATTGGGTAACTCTGATCTTTCCATGTCTGAGACCAAGCTTGGTATCAAATTATCATCCCTACTTTAGTCTAGCAGTGGGCCATTTTCGGATATTAAGGTTGTGCCAAGGTTGATAAACATTGTTTCAAACAAAAGCTTATAGTGGTATTTTGTTTTAAATGGAGAGCCGCGAATGCTAACATAATTAAGCGTCAAATAAACTGCCACTTTTAATTCTGATAACGCAATATACCTACTATTTATCTATGGTTTATACAATGTTATCAAAAAAGACTGCATTAAGTTAAACCTGTCTTTAATGTGGACTTAAAGTACACGTTTCATAAAACGTACATGTTTTGTCGTTAGTAAGCGCTTTATTTAAAACATAAGTTAAAACATAAATTTACAAGAGGTAGGTACATGTATAACAGTGTAACATACGTATTCTGTATTTCGTTAGATCAACAAATGCTGGAAAAAATGTCTTAAGCAAAAATTCTATAAAAATGTTGATTAATTTGTTGTATTTCGATTTGTTTTAATGTTAATAAAGTTGGTAACTCTTTTTGTTAATCAAATCACGGGAAATTCAATGGTCCTACATGATACGTGCGTGACTTCGGAAACAACAAGCATTTGTTGTAAAAAACACAATATTTAATTTGTTTATATTAAACTCTTATCGAGTTTAGTAAAAATTAAAAGAGTATCTGCCTTTATTTCAATCGAATGGAATCTGGATAAAAGCATATTCAATTTAACCGTTATTCCCGAGATTAAAAGAAACTTTATAGAATATCATATTTATACAAATACTACGTTACATAACTGATTTATGTCTAATACACCTAAATTTCAAAAATGTGCTATACTAATTATACGCAATATTGGTACTGGTTGCGTTCTTATTGACTTTTATTACAATAACAAAAGAATTCCCTTTTTCTGGTTTTGTTATATTTTCAATTCATTATAGAAAGAAATTTCTTTCTAATATATCACCGATCTAAGTATTTCTAATCAAATTACTAAAGTTTTCATTTAAAAAATACAACTTTATGAAGTAAACCAGAAATCAATGATTATAATTAGAAAAGCCTTATTCAACTAGTCAGTGCTACTCATAAAGACGCTTTAATAGTGTCGAAACTGCTTTTTAATATCTTTAATAACAATTCATAAGAAATACCAAAACGACAATTTCCTATAACTCAAAAAATAAAAAATAAGAGAATGCTCGCTTGTTTTCTTTTGTTATCTGGCCACTAAAATGCCCTCGGCGAGCAATTTAAACCACCCGATTTCAACATCTGGAGACCCACAAGAGAACCTTTTTATGAAATGTGCATCTATGGAATGTGGAGTCAACGCTCTGTATATATAACTGCACATAACGGTGGTATCTTCTGACCTCCGAACACTTGGCAGCGCTGCTGGAGGTAACAGCGAACTATAAGTATCTTCTTATATATAAATTTTGGAGGTCGGTTCGTATCTTCTGTATACTCTATATATGACAAAATAAAACAAGGGAAATAATTTCCCCTTTCTTGAGATTCGGATTCTAGAGGTTCCCCTCATCACAAATATAACAAATTTTTAGCAATATATCCACGGGAATACCCGGAAGTCAGGCCGTCTCCTCTGTATGACGGAGGTGACAGCTTAACAGGCATCAATATATATATATATATATATATATATATATATATATATATATATATATATATATATATATATATATATATATATATATATTGATGCCTGTTAAGCTGTCACCTCCGTCATACAGAGGAGACGGCCTGACTTCCGGGTATTCCCGTGGATATATTGCTAAAAATTTGTTATATTTGTGATGAGGGGAACCTCTAGAATCCGAATCTCAAGAAAGGGGAAATTATTTCCCTTGTTTTATTTTGTCATATATAGAGTATACAGAAGATACGAACCGACCTCCAAAATTTATATATAAGAAGATACTTATAGTTCGCTGTTACCTCCAACAGCGCTGCCAAGTGTTCGGAGGTCAGAAGATACCACCGTTATGTGCAGTTATATATACAGAGCGTTGACTCCACATTCCATAGATGCACATTTCATAAAAAGGTTCTCTTGTGGGTCTCCAGATGTTGAAATCGGGTGGTTTAAATTGCTCGCCGAGGGCATTTTAGTGGCCAGATAACAAAAGAAAACAAGCGAGCATTCTCGATTTACTTATTTTTTATTTTTTGAGTTATAGGAAATTGTCGTTTTTGTATTTCTTATGAATTGTTATTAAAGATATTAAAAAGCCGTTTCGACACTATTAAAGCGTCTTTATGAGTAGCACTGACTAGTTGAATAAGGCTTTTCTAATTATAATCATTGATTTCTGGTTTACTTCATAAAGTTGTATTTTCTAAATGAAAACTTTAGTAATTTGATTAGAAATACTTAGATCGGTTATATATTAGAAAGAAATTTCTTTCTATAATGAATTGAAAATATAACAAAACCAGAAAAAGGGAATTCTTTTGTTATTGTCAATAAAAGTCAATAAGAACGCAACCAGTACCAATATTGCGTATAATTAGTATAGCACATTTTTGAAATTTAGATGTATTAGACATAAATCAGTTATGTAACGTAGTATTTGTATAAATATGATATTCTACAAAGTTTCTTTTAATCTAGGGAATAACGGTTAAATTGAATATGCTTTTATCCAGATTCCATTTCGATTGAAATAAAGGCAGATACTCTTTTAATTTTTACTAAACTCGATAAGAGTTTAATATAAACAAATTAAATATTGTGTTTTTTACAACAAATGCTTGTTATTTCTGAAGTCACGCACGTATCATGTAGGACCATTGAATTTCCAGTGATTTGATTAACAAAAAGAGTTACCAACTTTATTAAGATTAAAACAAATCGAAACACAACAAATTAACATTTTTATAGAATTTTTGCTTAAGACATTTTTTCCAGCATTTGTTGATCTAACGAAATACAGAATACGTATGTTACACTGTTATACATGTACCTACCTCTTGTAAATTTATGTTTTAACTTATGTTTTAAATAAAGCACTTACTAACGACAAAACATGTACGTTTTATGGAACGTGTACTTTAAGTCCACATTAAAGACAGGTTTAACTTAATGTAGTCTTTTTTGATAACATTGTATGAACCATAGATAAATAGTAGGTATATTGCGTTATCAGAATTAAAAGTGGCAGTTTATTTGACACTTAATTATGTTAGCAATCGCGGTTCTCCATTTAAAACAAAATACCACTATAAGCTTTTGTTTGAAACAATGTTTATCAACCTTGGCACAACCTTAATATCCGAAAATGGCCCACTGCTAGACTAAAGTAGGGATGATAATTTGATACCAAGCTTGGTCTCAGACATGGAAAGATCAGAGTTACCCAATATTGGTTGTTATTGGCTAAAACCAATACGTTATGCAATGTTTTGGACAATAAATGACACCGATATCGCAATAAAACTAAAGTTAGTCTTGGACCGATCTTGAATGTTAATGTAGTACCAAGGCTGGTAATTGAGAAACAAAGCAACTATTACACAATGCTTTTCCTTTAATGAATGCTAGTGCAAACAAGCAACGAAGTCTACCATTACTGTTTCGCCGTAACTGAATGCAAAGTCGATTTTTGTGTTGGATATAAAATGTTCATTAACAAAATAAATACGAAGAAATCGAAAATTCGTATAAATGATTAATGTCTTAGACTCTGAACACATATTGAGACCGTACAAACCTAACACTTTCATAGTGTACGTCTTCTTGTGCAAATACATATGTACAGTCGGTAAGTCAATATAGTTTACACTTTAGTCTTGCCAGTGTAAGTTTAAGTTCATAAAAATTCAGTAGGTTAGCAACCACTAATCCATCTTTACAATAAACCACATTTACAGAAATTTAGCAAAATATAATATGAATATTGACCCAACCTTAGCCGAAGGGTAAGAAACCAAGATTTTGAATTTTGAAGATTGCTAAGACTGGAGTTAGTTTAGCGAACCTAAGATTCAAAGTTGGCTAAGGTTTTGGGTGATAAGTATGTAACCGGCACTTGATATGTAGAGATTGACTAAAGGTAAGTACTCACAGCAGCGGATCCACAGGCGGATGTCATACGATTGGTCGGTTTGAGTCAAATCGACTCAATCCGACCAATCGTATGACATCCGCCTGCGGATCCGCTGCTGTGAGTACTTAGCTTTAGACTAGCTAAAGCAAATTAGCGAAATAGTATCTGATATTTGACTTAAGTATATTCTATGGGTAACTGGCATTGACCTAACGGGTGAAAATTGGCTGAAGCTTGGACAACCGAGTCTCAGAATCTGAAAATTGCTTGAAATGTGGGTGAAAATCGGTGCGTCCAACACACCGCTGGAAATATAGCGCTGCAGCAGTTTCCACAGCCGTCTTAGATTTAACAATCACCCAAGCAATAATATTGTTTGAAGTACATCATCATTTTATACATATAAAACGCTTAAAAATAAATACATATTAAACATGAGTTAGAGAACCAAGATTCGATATCTGAAAATTCGCCTACACTTGGATCAATGTCGAGAAAACATTTGACTGTTCAGTATTCAGCCACGCTGGGGTTTATTCAAAGACCTTTGTTTTAATTTTTTTTCTTCTAATAAAAAATTGTTGGTATTGCTAGACTAAACTTCTAATCATAGAGAGGAGGCACTTTTACCCTAGTGGAAAAAAATAGTATGTTTTATTTGGATTTAAAGTGACTTTGTTTGTTGCTATTTACGAGCGATAAATAACTCCGCCTAAATAATAAATAAATAATAATCTTATCATGTGAACAACTCCGCTATAGGGTAAATACAAGTATTTTACTTAATTGGGCTCGATTCCTATAAGGAATCTAAATAGAATGACTTTAGGAGAGTTCACGCATCCTAGCTGCGATGTGCAAACGGGTTTTCCAAATCAACTATGTGGATTGTTTGACAATTACTTTAATTGTAATCATAATGCATCAATCCTAAATCCAAATATAAAATGCAGGGAAACAAGATTGGGCGATGAAAATTTTTCACCTATCTCTGCAAATGAGACTTGTCTCCAACTCTTCTTATTTCATTATGTCGAGCTGTTAACAAGTGTCCAGTCCTCATACTAAGGTCTTCCTTGATCAGTGGCTACATAGATCTGGAGCTCATGTCCATTTCCTTCGCTAACAAACGAATAGGATAGGATGTTAGTATAGGATTTTTTTTACGAATAGAATGTTATAAAAAGAAACATTTTTGATTTATAGTTATTTATGTTATAAATCCGGCAATGAAACTTTACAGAACGAGTTTGATCTCTGAAGGAAGACAGAAGTCGCGTCTGAAATCTTGAAACGATAACTAAGGAGAATCATTTACAGGACCTATAACGTTTTTTTTCATGTGTTGCAATTTTTTCTCTTTGAACGAAAGTTCTTTCACCCCCTGCTTTATAATAATCTAGTCATTCTATATAGTAGAGTAAATTTTTGCAAAAAACATGCCTAAGTTCTTATTTTTTACTATCTAAAGATAGAGACTTGAAATCTTCTGTAATGCCTTCAGTACTGGACCAGTATAAAATGTACTATGTTTAAAATGGGGGCACGCCTCCCCTAGTGGTTGAGACCCCCATTTTGTACCCTTAATTTAATAACGCAAACAAATTGAGCGAAATTTATCTTGGGAGGGTTCTTGGAGTCACTGATTATGAATCCAATGAGAAAATTGAAAAATTCAAAATGGCGGTCCTAAAATAACGGCCTTTGAGATTCAGAATGCGATTTACGCCGTTTCTATTGATTTTAGAGAAAAATTCATGTGATTTTGCAAAGGAATACACTATTTCGATTACCTTATTATGTAACCTCTTTGCTCTGCCCTAGTAGTAAAGTCAATTTTTGCATAAGTTCCTATTTTTTACTATCTACAGATAGAGACTTGAGATCTTTTCTAATGCCTTCAGTACTGAACCAATATAAAATGTAATATGTTTAAAATGGCGGTTTTACCCCTCGGGGGGTTGAAACCCCCATTTTACACTCCCAATTTAATAACTCGGGAAGTTTTCCATTAACTTGAGTGAAATTCATGTTGGGGAGGTTTTGGTGTTCCTGATTATGAGTTCAATGAGAAAATTAAGAAATACAAAATGGCGAACTCAAAATGGCGGTATTTGAGATTGAAAATGCGATTTACGCCCGTTTCTATTGATTTTAGAGAAAAATCCAAAGAGTCAAAAAGTGTTTAGAATGTAATCTTGCATAGGAATACACTATCTTGGTTACCTTATTATGTAACCCCCAATCAACCCTAGTGGGCTTCTCAGTAGGGGAGAGTGAAGGGGTTACATAATAAGGTAACCGGAATTATGTATTCCTATGCAGAATCACATTCTAAACACTTTCTGGCTTTTCTCATTTTTCTCTAAAATCAATAGGACCGGCGTAAATCGCATTTTCAATCTAAAATACCGCCATTTTGTGTCCGCCATTTTGAATTTTGTGATTTCTTTATTTGATTCATAATCAACGACCTCACAGCTCCCTCCAACATAGTTTTTGCTCAACTTGGTTGAAAACTTCCCGAGTTGTTAAATTGGGAGTTTAAAATGGGGATTTCAACCCCCCGAGGGGGCGTGTCCCTATCTTAAACATATTACATTTGATATTGGTCTAGTACTGAAGGCATTACAAAAGATTTCAAGTCTGTATCTTTAGATAGTAAAAAATAAGAACTTAATGCAGAAATTGACTCTACTACTAGGGCAGAGCGAAGGGGTTACATAATAAGGTAACCAAAATAGCGTAGTCCTTTGCAAAATCACATTATAAACACTTTTTGATTCTTTGAATTTCTCTCTAGAATCAATAGAAATGGCGTAAATCGCATTCTCAATATAAAAGGCCGTTATTTTAGAGCCGCCATTTTGGGTCTGCTATTTGAATTTTTTAATTTTCTCATTGGATTCATAATCAGCGACCCCAAGAACACTCCCAACACAACTTTGCTCAATTTGGTTGCGTTATTAAATCAGGGGTACAAAATGGGGGTCTCAACCACCATATTAAACATATTACATTTTATATTGGTCCAGTACTAAAGGCATTAGAAAAGATTTCAAGTCTCTATCTTTAGATAGTGAAAAATAAGAACTTAATGCAAAAATTGACTATACTAATAATAAAAATACGACACTTTATGTTAAACTGACGTTTGTTTAAACCTTTCAGTACGTAAAGCTTCATGTCAAGATTATGACGTAAGGTTTTATTTTCCGCTACAATATGGAATTTAATAGAAAATATGTTTTAGTCGTAATTATGTAAAAATATAAACAGTTAATATTTTTTATTTCATTTCGTATTTCAAACAATTCTTTATATACCACAATTAGTAATATAAAGTATATCTTGATCTCCGTTGTCAATGATACCGGAGTTCAAGACGTTCTTGATCTCCGTTGTTGTTGGCAACGTAAATAATTTGATGTTGCATTATAGCCACATGCATGCATGCATGCTGCTTTTTATCTCCTTAGTTACGCGTATGATGACACAGACCAGGCAACTTGCTTCTTTATACAATAAATTCGGATGGATTTTAAAAGGGAGAAATTAGAATTGAAATACGAAATAAAATAAAACAACTTATGCAATACGGAGATCAAGCTTCTTTAAATCCTCCAAGATGTTATAACGCCTCGGCTGGCGCCTCGGCGTTAAACATCTTCTTGGATTTAAAATATCGCTTGATCTCCTAATTACATAATATATATTACAAAATGAGTATTTCAGACTTATTCTTTCCTTCATCAAATGTAAACATAGTTCGAATGTCAATGAAAACTTTATTAACCGGGTAATTTGGTGAAATTTGCAAACTACATACCAAATGTTACATTATTTTGCTTAGTAAAATTATTTTTCTTTGAAAATTATATTAATTATTATATTAATTGTAATACTAAAAATATTGAAGATTTTAAAGATTTTAAATCTTTCTTTGTGGATGCGAGAATAAATATATCATATGTCATATGACAATTCCTAAAATAATAATCAAATAATAATAATCCAGTAAATCCGAAATGATCATTTTGTAAAAAGATGATTTTTTTATTTATGCATAATTACGACTAAAACGTATTTCCTATTTAATTTTTTTCATATCTCAAAGAAAGTCGTTTTCAATTCAAAACTTTTTAAATAAAATAGAAATTATTATTTTATTGTTCTTAAGTATCATTAACTATTTAAAAATGACGTACAATTCAAGAGATCCCTTAAATTTTCTGAGTAGTTTACAAATATTTATTTAAATGCTGCTACTATACCCAAAAAGTGTCTGCAAAAATTCAGGTAGCGTGAAATGGCCGAAACTACGCCAGGGGTACTGGTTTCGATGGAATTCTATATACCTGAGTGGTTTAGGTCTTGTACACAACGTTGCCAATGTGTGGAGCCTGCAACGTACCGTACATGATACAAAAAACAACATATACAGGCGGAGGTGACATATTATTGGCAATTATACAACTAACAGCGACGGCAACGCCAGCGATCTACAGCTGAACTAAAAATTAATTTTGTGAGTATAAGTATGACGTTATCACCTCCAGACAAAAATTTGAATTTAGGCTTCTAACACCAACTATATGCTTATACAGTCGAAAACAGGGCAAAACGTTGTGACCTCCGAAAACGGAGGTCACAACGTTATATATGAGGTGACAACGTATGCTGGGTATCTACTTTGGAGGTGACAAGGTACCCTTTATCAATATATATATATATATATATATATATATATATATATATATATATATATATATATATATATATATTGTTGTATTATTTGTTTGGGTAGTTTTGCACAAATAATAAACTTTGCTGAAGTATTTTATTTCTTTTTTTTCAAGCGAGACTATATGTTTAAATATAAGGAAATCAGTTTTAAAAATAAATTAGAATAGCAAAATAGTTTGTGTAATTTATTTTTGAGTTGTCCTCGTATAATATAAAGTTTATTTAAAAGAGTTATATGATAATGTTATGTAGCTGGTCTGAGCGTGGCAGAACAAGATGCATTTATTTAGTTTGTTTCTTACAAAATCATACGTGTTGATGAAGTATAGTTTGATTATAGCTCTGACAGCATTTTTGTTTTAATGAAATTTTAGTAAATTACGATAATTAATTTCAATAAGTTTGTACAGTCTGGTTATTGATTACATTAATATATTTTATGTAAATCCTACTTTATTTTAGTTAAGTTGTGTAATTTCTTCCTTTTATTTTGGTTATTGACCTGCAAAAATAAAAGAGATAGATAAGGATAGAAATGCAACAATATGAAATTGTTATCAAAAATGTTGGAGTTTAAAAAGGATAAAAATGGATGTAGTCGGTGCAAGTCAGTTAAAAAGACATGCTCGTATAATTTGTAATAAAGCATTTGAATAATGAATTTATGATGAAAATTGATTTTAGTTTAGGTAAAGATAATTACATGTAATTTAGTGGAGAAGATATTATTGTGCTACAAAGATAAGGGAGTGTATATAAGATAAAGTTATGTATGTGGTGATAGAAAAAAAAGTTGAGAAACTTTAATAAAAGTAAAAAGTAAAAGTGCTAGTGGATGATAAATCTACAAAAGTTAACGATAATTATATAAATGATTATTTCCTAGATCAAACTATTATAATTAAATTTTAAGTTATGGGTTATAAAATCACAATTATGAAAATTAAAAGATTGATAATTTTTATAAAATTTTGATTAATTTTTATGAAAGGTTATTGTGTTTGTGTAAATCATAAAGTTAAATAAAAATGAATTTCTGTTGTCAAAAGGTTTATTATTGGAATTAAGAAATTCTATATAAGTGACAGTAAAATATAAAAAGGTATTTACCCGTAAGACTTTTCTTGCTGTAAAATCTCACAAAGCAGAGTTGGTGCTCCATAAACATACACATTGAAGCTGTTTCTTTCTACATTCAAATAAAAAAGGGAAATAGGGGATCATTCTGGAATCATCGTCCAATAGTGATTGTGTGCAGAGATGATAACAAGATAAGCATTAGTGTAAGTAATCAATAATCCATACCATAATTGTTTTTATTTTTTTTTTTTTTCAAAGCGAAAAGTCAATGAAGTTATTTATATATTTTTTCGTAAGTTATTACAGAGGTGTTGCAGAGCGGTAGTTTAACTATATTTTATTTATTTCGAACCTATATAATTTTAAAAGACCCTGAAAGAGTCTATTGTCTCTTGTTCTGAGTAGCTAAGCCGGCGCATTTCAGTAATCTTAGTAAGATACACAACATTATATATATATATATATATATATATATATATATATATATATATATATATATATATATATATATATATGGAAAATTAATTTCCAGCGAAAAAATATGAGTTTGACATAAAACGTTTTTTATTCTATATTATTCTTTTTCCATGGCAACACTCCATAAAGTCAAGTAAAAATTGCTTGTTTGCCATTATTGAACAAATAGACTTAATTCTATACAACTAAGAATGTCAGAAAATCTTTCGATCAGATTAAAATCTAATCCTGTAATTTCAGCAATTTTATTAGGATTGTCGAAAAAACTTCTGCCCGTGTTGCCATCATTGCATCACCACATTCTTGTTTTGATCGATCAACTAAAAGTCTCGTTTCGATATAAAATTCTTGAGTTATAATTTTCTTTTTCTGTTGTTAAGTGCTTCTTTAGTTTTTAATCCTTTTGCTTGCCACTGTTTCATATCAAGCTTTTAAGAAATATGTACGTACATAAAAATAGGGATCTTTATCGTGCTAAACATCGCATTGTCGCAGGACAACTTAAAAAACTTTTATTTTTTCTTAGCACTAATTGCATTAAAAAGAATTCTTTTCGCGTAACGCTAATCTATGTACTTCGTCGAATTGCACCTAAAACTAACACTTAAACGAACTATCTTGTTGGTACTAGGTGGAACTTGTTTTATAAGACTCAGTAAAGTCCGAAATTTACCAAAATGCAATTATAAAATTTACTTTCCGAAATGTTGTACATAATATAAACAAATGAATCAATATTATCATAACATAAAATAAGAGCAAAATCTGAAGGTGCAAAGTTCATGTCAATAAAATAACACCAACTAATTGAAAACACGAAAACAGCACGGAACTTTTTGCAAATTATCTAACTATAACTATCTGACTGTCGCTCTGGAATGTTCTGCCGCCCGTGTATAGGGGTTTCCCAAATCGTTACAGTACTTTAGGTTTATTAATAACTCCTTGTTTTCGAAGCGTTCTTAGGTTATATAATAGTGACGCCCTTAAAAAGGTCTAGAAATTTAATTAAGATAAATAATGAAATTGCAAACTGATGGAAATAGTAAAACAAAAGCGTAAAAATTACGTTTAAGAACGGTGAATTTAAAATAATAAAATAATAAATAATTAACAGAGAAGTTTTAAAATTATTCAACATTACATGGTTAACAACTTCATCGTTGTCGTAACCAAACAAAACCATTTGAAAAATTGCAGTGCAGAATTTTATCAGAATGAAATCAAATATTTAGTGTAATTATGCTTCATAAAATATAAAATATAGTTCCGAAGTCAATATATTCTTAACCAGATTTTAGTGTCTACAAATTTTGACATTGTTCCTGTGATGCAATTATCACACCTTTGAAATTTTTTGTTAATCTCACATCTGGATGATTCATATAACTCGAAAAATAAGGGATTTATACAATTTTAGTCAGGTGATGTAGTATCGGATAGCAGAATTCTCAAAAATCGGAATTTTCAGAAACTTCTACTTCGGCCATTTTTTATCCAAAAAATCTGAAGAAATTAATTTAATGTTATTTCGTATGCATTTAGACAAGGAAAAAATTTGAACAAAATCTGATACTTGATGCAAATGGTTCTAGGTTATTTGACATGAAACTAACCTAATATCTTCCTCGTATAGCTATCTAGAAATAGCTCTTATAGCTTATAGAAAATATACAAAAGGTATATTTTCTAAATGGCTATTTTGTTTCATGAAATGATCAGACCTAAAGTATATACTTTTTTAAAAGCCTCAACCTTACCAGACGAAGTATTCAACCCATTTAATGTTGTTTATACTTTCTTTCATCATTATTTAGCAAAAATAAATCAAAACTAATTAAATTATTATTATTAAAATAGACGTGGGGAGAAACAGAATTGAGTATAAATTCTTCAACTTTCTTCTGCATGGCATTGTACCTACAAAAGAACCAAACTACAAGGTTACTACAAATCGACCAAAACGGTCTTGAATAAAAACACGGAAAACAAGTCGGGGTGGTGTGAGAAATGGATCGACAAGGAAAATTGAAAAGAAAATCGATTATGACCACATCTCGAGGATAAACAATAGGGTGTCAAAAATGGCTAGTGAATTAGGTGACCTAGGTACACGTTCCAGAGGAAGACCAAGAAAATTTGAAACGCATAAGTTGTAAACATTTTTACGCTAAGGATACCTCATGGAGAAAAGCAAAAAATTACTCCAAAACAGCGGGCGATGGTAGAAGTTCCTTACTTGACAACCTGTTGCGTAAACTTCTACATTGCAGGACGGTAGAAGAGGATGGATAAGTAAGTACGTCAAGGAAATGGGACTGAAAACAGCACGAGATTATAACAAAGCTGCGGCATTGGAAAATCCACCATTAAGGTGGTGATAGAATTCCTATATTTAAGTCTTGACTATACCCAAACAAACAAATGAGAATCTAGATCACCAAAATCACGAGGGTGAAAATGATTATCGCATCTCAAATCACGCGGCGAATACGAGGCGAGACGCGGTTATCATATGCTCGAAATGTTAAAAAGTGCAATCCTAACATACGTTGCTTACTTTCTTTAACATCCGAGAGTAACACAAGATGCTGGTTACTCTCTTATATTAACTTAATGTATTTCACAGCTGTTGATCACGCGTTGACCTTAGATTCTTCATTTGTTTCTTCGGGTATAATGCAGGCAACTACAAAGATATTGGTGTATGAGTTAAATTAGGTCGGTCGTCACCTATAAGCGTGGCTAGGTAAATGCTGGCCGTATTGAACGGAAATTCCCGAGAAAAGAATATACTCCCATTAGAGAAGGTTTAATCACGAGCTAAAAAGGTTTATATAAAGATCTCAATATCGTTAAAATCTTGAAACACGCACGCCTTAGATGCACTATACAAGGTGAAAGAGTTACTGTGCATTAATTCCAAAGATATCAGAAGGAACAAAAAAATCTGGTTCAACTGTGTTCTACGACGTACCACTTTTTCTGAAAAAGTAATAAAGTTATATTAACATCATTTTGCCGAGTTATTAATATTAGTTTAATTATGGGGCTCTGTCGAATTCTTTTTACATTGATAGAAATTCAATTTTTTTTTCAAAAATTTTTAAATCTAAAAAGAACCCGACTTTACGCATAAGCGATTGATCATACGAAAAAATGTTATGAAGGTCTTTTGTTGTGCTAGATAAGATCCTCTGACAAAGTCTCATAATTAAACTAATATTATTAACGCGGCAAAACGATATTAAAGTTTACAACTTTATTATTTTTTTACTGAAAAAGTGGTAGTCCCAGAACAAAGTTGTATCAGACCTTTTTTTGTTCCTTGTGATGTTTTTTTGTCACCCCTTCAAATGAGAGACTGATGACAACAGATATAGTTTTCAGATTTGGCACCGAAAACTGCCTATGTTCCATGGGATTTTGATCACTTTGACGCAGCCGACTTGCAGATTTTCCGAATTTATAGAAATGTATACTTCTAAGGGAGCAAGCACATTAATATCAAATTTGTGTAAGTTCGAAATTGTTTAGGACGTTAAACTGAAAGAGCAGAAAACGAATAGCGAATAACAGTGATAAGAATCCGCTTTGAATCTTGGATTGATAGAGGATCTTTTTTTGTATTCAAATCATTTTAGAAATAAGCGATCACTTCTACCCTCTAATGGCTCTAATATTTAGTTTTTAACTCCATATCTCTTTTCAAACGACCTGAAAGAATGAAGAACATCAATCCATCTGTAAATTCATAAGTGATTGCGATAATCCTATTTTGAGCACCCCTACAACATAACTTTTGAACATGTTTAGAATATAATCTTGACATGACCCACATCACCCTTAAGTGTCAAAACATAAAAAATGAGGGTCCTTTTTTATCCATTATTTGTGTATTTTTAAGTGTCTGGAATTTAATATTTCTATTTTCCTTTAAATAAACGATGAAATTTAATCTTCCCTTTAAAATATATCAATCGCTTAATGCTAAATCAAGATAGACTTCTGAGGAAACACTTCTTTTCTGCATTTTGAAATGTATAGCTGAGGGCGAATTTAATTTTGCAACTTCACACCTTATACACCAGTAGTACCTTTGTGTGAAGAATACCCTTGGGTGAATTTGTAACATTCCTCCCTTTCAGCTTCGTTAATTTCGGTCTTTGTATGTTTGATGAAAAAGGAATTTTCCCGTTTTTCTCCTTTGTTAGTTACATCCTTTTTGCCTGCATGCATACATACATAGGCATTATGCAACACAACATCTAAAATATTAACATCTCTTTTGTATGCAAATTACAAACTGTTTTTTTTAATGAATTAACTAATTAGTTATCACTTTTTTCTTTTTGTTGTAGACCTCAAGTCTAGATCGCCAACATTTTCCGAAGATTCCGGCAAGCATTCCGGGGATAGTTTCCTGGGGCCTTGTTGTCAAGAAACTTTGACCGCTACAGTTAAACTGCAACGAAAATTAGGAGAATCGCTTGGAATAATTCTTGCACAAGGTAATGTTAAATCATAATTAAATAATAAAGTAGAGCAGCAAGCAGCATCTATTTTCCAAGCTTTGTCGCAATAATGTGACAATTAATCTTGCAGTTCAGTTAACGTCCGGGTGGCGGTGGTACTAAAATTTCCTTTGTAAGCATTTTTACCGCTACCGCTCACTGGTCCATAGTCTGTCTCTCTCTCTCTCGAGTTAATTAAACACAGAATACACATTTAGAATATTTAGATATAATTAATTACAGACGAAATACAGGAAATTTTCTAAGTATTTCTTTGAAA
This sequence comes from Agrypnus murinus, assembly GCA_929113105.1. NCBI lineage: Eukaryota > Metazoa > Arthropoda > Insecta > Coleoptera > Elateridae > Agrypnus > Agrypnus murinus. Next base: position 35,309,677 of record OV816030.1, read on the forward strand.
TGTTCCATTCTCCCTTTTTGAAATGAGAACATTGGCTTTAGGATAAAGTTTCTTTAGAGAGTTTTCTTTTTCTTCCTTTGTTTTTGGGAGAATGCGTAAAAGTAAAGTTTTCCTAACCTCTTGTTGTTTATACTTTCGTAAAAGGAATTTTCTTGATAAAAGTAATTTGGAAAATTATTTTCCTAAAATAATAAATACCTCCCGGCGGTGTTATTAATTAATATTAACTTCTTGAATTGAAAACAATTAACAAACATATTGCGGTGATCTATGAATGAAATAAAATGTAATATCCACCGTTCCAAATAACTAAAATAAATTATATACGGTGAATTAAATTAAGAAAATACACCACAGATATTCTTTATTTCTCTCAGCTAGCTCAGGTTTGCTCAGTAAAGCATAAATTATATTAATTGCGAGACTCTTATGTACTTTTATGCCTGGAAAGATGGAAAAGCTTATATCGTAAGCTCTAAAACTCCTGCGCAAGCTGGACAACTGCTACTAAACTCTGAATTTAAAAGACAAGAATGCTGGATATTTGTATCAACACCAATTAAACACATATATGAAATTTAAACACAAGAACTTTATTAAACAAACAAAAATTAAATCAAATAGAACTTCAAAATAAAAATAAAATGTTTTTCAAAAAGATACAAATATTAAATTGAGAAGTGCCTTCTCAGGTTTGCTCAAACGTAACAAATAGTAGTAGAGATCTGGCATAGGATAACTACGGTCATTCGTTTGAACAAACCAACATAAATAAACTTTGTTTATAAATAAAAATTTTATTTATTCAAAGAAAATAAACTTTATGAAAAGAAAATTATAATTGTTTTATTTACTTTAAATCAAATGAATTCAAAAAAAGAATCTAATAAACTAAACCAAGTAGATTTTTATTATTGAGGATGAACTTTGTACAATTAATCATTATTTATAAACTCAACGAAGATCATTTATTTTATTAACCAACCTGGTATGTTATAAATATTTTCCCCTTTTTAAATAATCCTTTTAGTGGCAGCACTGCTATAAAACCAAACAGCTGATTTCTTGTTTATAAAATCAATATGTCAATCGATGAATAACAAAATAAATTCGCTTGAATTTATTTAAACAATCACGTTCACTTTATTTATTGTAACACAATAATTGAATCTTCTTTTAATCCTTGAAGATAGTTCAGGTAACACTTTTTAATTTTATTTAAACTTTATTTAATACAATGACATGTGTCAAAACCATATGGTTAAAAAAATTCTAACCTCAATTTTACAGATATTTTATCTGGAGCCCGACATAGCTTCTGTTTTCAATGCTTTATCGACTAAATTTGTTCCAAATTTCCCCAGCTTATATAGGTTCTGCCATAAAAATTGAAATCTATGACACATTTTCAAAATAAAAGAAAATCAAGCGACGCTCGTGACGTCACTAATCCGACAGCTGTTTATGGATCAGCACTAATTCTGTTATAATAGGATTGTAGCGCTTAAAACGACGATCAAAAAGATATAAGACATGTATGGTCCTAAAATGTATCGTAACGAAGATATTCAAGAAAAACCGTTAAACAATGTACAAACTCATTACGATCTAATTACATATACAAATTAGCAAATCAAGGTTCGTCCCTTACAAAACAGTTACAAGAATACATGATATAGATAAAATTAGCAATTTGTTTATAAAAATACCTTTACAATTTAACATAAACATTATCTTTACAGTACACAATGCACGAAATAAACCAATCGATACTTATACAAATGCCAGCTTAATATTTGAATCAATGTTAATCAAATTGTGCATAAAATGTCCAACATACAGTGCTCTAGGCACTTACATAAAAACAATGGCGAGGAAAAGCAGGATAAAAGCCTATAAAAGTCAGTTAGCACGAAACGAAAGGATTTCAATACCTTCTTTAATTGTAGTGATCATAAATCTTGTAAACAATTTCAAAATTTAATTGTATAGTACTAATCATAATAAGATTGACCTAATTAATTTGTTTTTTTAGCAAATCAACACTGTAAAACTGAGCTGGTGTCGAGGAATATAGAAAGAATCTATCTGACGCTAAAGATCGTAATGTCTAAATTTTAATATGGAATTTACTTCTTCCTAGCAAGTGGAAACCCTCCTAAATGTAACATGGGTTGCCTAAACATGATTAGCAATCTAACTAAATTATATCCTTTTTCTGAAATTGAAACCTATTTTATTTATTGTGCATGAAAAAGCTAGGTTATGTTTGCATGATATCGATATTTTTAAGTTTTTGATTTAAATATTAATGAACCTAAGTGTGGTCCTATTCATAGCCTTTGTTAATTATGTTTATATCATGTCCCTCATTTACTTTAAGTCCGATATAAATGTTTTTATTTTAACGTCAACGAACTATCGTAGGTGAAATTTTCAAATCGGTGAAATGATTACACCGCAATATTTATATTGTAAGTTATCTTATGGAGTGTGAAATTATTTTCTTTCGTTTTTTTGTGTTGGTGTATTGACTTATTGGCAGATACGAGTATAACAATTTATAGTTTTTATAAAAGAGCCTAGCTCTCGGAGTGGTAAATATTACTTAAATGATACCCGAAAACAATATTTCCAAATAAAGTAAATAGTGGATCCATTAAAACTGATTTTAGAATTTTACTTAGATTGGATACAATAAAACAATGTCGCATAATGCCCAGAATTGTAGTTTGTTGAACTTGAAATAATTTTGAAATAAATAAAGATTATTAAAAGTTTCACAGTTTTATTAAAATATAACCTGACAATATTGTTTCAACAGCTATGCTGTCATTATCAAAGGTAATATAATTATAAACAAACACGTCGCTAAGGTAGATACAAAATAGGTAACTAGATAAAATAATAATAATAATCAGAATTAAATATCTAATACTTCCAGTAACGGAGAATTACTGAGCTCAAGTTGTTCATTCATTAAAGGTACCCTGAGTTTGTGTTTGTATATCTCAAAGGCTTCTAAAATGTCTAATTTGCGTTTCTTATTACAAAAATGTAGGAATTTAATATTATTTTGATAATATTAAATTCCTTTAAATTATTTTAATATTATCTTATGTCAAAATTTCGAAGTGTTTGCCCAATATATACCGAACTACAAAAAGAACAATTTAAACGGTAAATGCCCGATTTCATGATATCATGTGTTCTGTCTTTAGCATTAAATGAAAATGAAAAAGTGTTAGTGTTGGTTTTAAATGTTATTTTATAATTGTTGGTTTTTCTTAGTATATGTGCAATTTTTTCTGATATTTTGCCAAAATATGGTATAGATATGTAATTTGTGTCTTCTGTTTGATTGTCAATGGGATATATTCTTTTGATAGCTAACCTATAATCTTTTTGTTTAATTAAAGTGTCAATCATGTTCGGATTATAATGATTTGCATGTGCTAGTTGTTTAATGGTTGATATCTCTTTGCTAAAATCTGATTTTGTTAGTGGAATAGTTAAAGCTCTGTGTACTAATGATCTGTAGGCTGCTATTTTATGTGTATTATGGTGACAAGATTCATTTGGTATTGTTATGTCTGTTTGTGTTGGTTTTCTGTATATGGAAAATTCAAATAGATTGTCTGCGTTAATCTTGATATTTAAGTCTAGAAAGTTTATAGCCCTGTTTTGTTCTGTTTCTAGTGTAAATTTTATATTAGGGTGGATACTGTTTATAAGAATTAAAAATTCATTGATAACCTCAAAAGAACTGTCAAAACAAGCTAAAATGTCATCAACATAACGAAACCAGCAGATAATGTGTTTAGAGAGGTTTAATTCAAATATTCGATCTTCAAATTTGTCCATAAATATGTTAGCTAATAGAGGACTTAGAGAATTACCCATAGGTAAACCATCCTTTTGTAAATAAATTATGTTATTAAAAGTGAAATAATTTTGACTTATACAAAGGTCAAATAATTGAATTAACTCTAACCTTTTAACTAATTCTATATTACTATTGATCAAGAAACTATCTAATAAAGGAATACATTCTTGTGGGGGTATTCTGGAGAACATGTTGCAAATATCAAAACTAACAAGTTTTGAATGTGGTGGAAGATGTATGTTTTGCAGCTTATCTACTAATTCTAATGAATTTCTAACAGAGTATTTCGATTTGTAACCTATCGTGTTAATAATCTGAAATAATTTGTCAATAAACCACGATTTTCTCTATGCAGCAAAATACTAAAAATGAGACTGTTGATCTTGAAATACAGTCGTAAAAACACACGTCTCTTTACTTATGTTGCAGTTTGTTTATCTTAAAATACAATTCAAGGTCTAATAACTGCTGCTGCGCATAAAATAAAAATATCTGATTTTTAAAGAGAACTTTGGATTCATAATAAGGTAAGCTAACTAGATTAAAGGGCAATTTTTATTAGTGAGCGGCTTTGAGTTTAATTTAAAAAACAAAATAATTCGGCTTTATAAGCGAATTGCATTACGAGATCTAATCTGCGATGTTAATAAATTGTTAATAGAAACCTCAATAATTACTTGATTCCAGTAATCCTTTTCAGTAAAACTGAAATCATCATGGAATAAATATACATTAAATGCTAGGTACTGTTTATAATCTGATTTGCATTTTGTATTAAACAATCTTTCTTTCGTACTCTATACTTAGTAAATAAAATATTTTGTTCCGGCTTATGGCATGAGTTTAGATATAAACAGTATATAATATAAATAGTTTATTGTAATTACTACATTATTTATTAAAAATAAAATTAGACTGCACAAGAAAGTTGTGTATTTCACAACATTTTTACGTTATTTAATGGCATTCGAAAATATAGTAAATCCTACTTTTAATCTTAAATTAAAGGGCGATTTTTACTATTAAAATCAATTTTATTTAAAACAGAAAACACCATCGAATACACCTTTAACATATAAATACAATAAACATGATCAGTTTATGATAGCAAGAACGCTTACGTTGATGACATCATTTACAAAGACTTGGCCTTGACCAATATTCCTCCACGGAATTTCCTGTCAACTCGGCAGGCTAAAATACAAAACGCGTAGGTATCACTTTGCATTGTTTTGGTTATTACAATACTCGACCACTTTTATTCCCTATTACTCAAATGTCTTAAATTGAAGCAAAATACAACAGGACTATATTAGCAACAAGTATTGCAAGCAATTTCTTACAAATTAAAAAAAGTGAAAGTATTTTTTTTCAGTTTTAGATTCTATTTCTGACGCTCTTTAACCCTCTGCGTTATTGCTCGTTTATTTTGGGACACTCTGTTAACAACCATTTTATTCATTGAACATAATCTAGAAGTTATAATGCTCATTTATGACAAAAGATATTTAAATAATGATCTAGAGGCAATTGAATTAATATATACGTATAACACTAGGTACAAAAATGTATGTTACAGAAGTGGCATTAGCCCAGATTACTTGAATTTTATGGTCAATAATAATAAAGTTCGAATTCTTCTCTAGAGTCGGATCATACTAAGTAGTGACAAAACTGGATTTAAATAGATATAGACTTGATGTTGATAAGCCACAAACTTGTACCATCTGCAACTTAGGAGAACCCAAAGACCTATACCACTTTTCTGTCTTTGTCCGATCTACAAACCACTTAGAGATTTTTGGTTAAGTAGTTTTTTACATAACACCAATCAGGAAATTTTCTGTGTACTACTATCTAAAGATGTATCAATAAATAAGCTAAGTGCTAGGAGCATTTATAATTATGTGCTCCATTTTGTTAATCTTAGAAATTTTACGTTAAATAGTTAATAAATGATCAGGAATTGCTGTATGCATTGTATTATATATTTTATTTTTGTAATAATTGTATACCCTCCTCGTTCATGACCAATGTATCAAAAGAACAATGTATCAATGTATCAAGAGTATATAAATTATCATTATTATAACAACCAGTAGATTACTCTCGCAAATATTGTAAGACACCGTGTGTGGCCTTATTGTATTATCAGGCTGTTGCCGGGCTAGTTATGCTGTGATATTTACTGCTCGTTATTACCAGTTTGCAATGACGATGTCAATCGGCAAGTCTCGGCGAACTGATGCTAGTATGTGCAATCTTTAAAGCTAGCTTAACAACCTCAAAGTGCCTCAAAATGCTTTTAGATGTGATGCAGAAGTTGTACTAATTTGTGAAGCAAATTACACACCTTCATTAAAGCATGCACTCTGTACAGATATAGAAGCTCCTCCGAAAATATAGAGCCCAAAATCAGATCGTTACATCAGTAATCCGTTGATTCCAGTTCTTTAAATGCTTCTTTCGCCGAAGAAGAAGAAGAAGAAACACCTTCGAATCAAGGCCAGTTACCACGAGTGCATCTCAATGTGTGAAACCGTAGAGTAGTGTTTCGTATAATGGTACCTAAAGTGACAAAACGGTAATTGAGGCTGAAAACAACTTTTAGTTTATATATTTACATTACTACCTTTTCTCACTCTATTGTTCTCAATCATAGTCTACCGTAAGAAAGAGTCTCAGCCAGCGATTATAAAGATGGCTATAACAAGTACTCAATAGGAATAGAACAGATGCAAAATTGATTATGAAAAAATTATAATTAACTTTTCAGAAGTCAAAAGGTATCTTGACAAATTTCTGTCAGTAGAAAAACAAAACGCTAGGTGGTATTGTACATCTATCACTTTCTAAACTCCGGTAAAAACCTAGCACGCAGTTGTTTTGGTGTAAAGAGGTAGTAAAGTCAAAATTGCAGCAAAATTTTTGTTTTTAAATATGCTTATCAAAGAAGAAGAAATTCGCTGTAACTAACTGCATGTGTCAAACTAAAATTGGCCACTCATTGGCTGCTCAGGATTGAAAACTTTTTAGAGAGTCAACCTCAGAAACCAAATCAGTACCCAACAGAATATCAAGTTCCTGACAAAAAAGTTAATCTAATCTTTAAAAGATGCAAGAGCTAGAAAACATAACTAGATACTAGAACGACAACTTGTAGATGTATGGAGTGTTACAATTGAAACTGATCTTTTAAATCCTAGGAGTAAAAAAGCTTTTCTTTTATGCAAAAGAGGGGATTCTTCATGCCCAAGTCACACACTTATGTGGTATCGTGTAATGAAAGATGGTGAGTAAATGTGATGATTTAATGATTTAACACAAGTCAAAAATGAGTAGGTAAACGTGTTTTATCTATAATCGTCTTAAGAAGTCTTTTCGTGAACGCGACCGTAGCACTACCTCTGGCCTACTACCCACTGCACCCTAACTTAACTTTTCACTCCCACACTAATCACTTACATATGTACATTGATGAACAATGTTCAAAGCGTTAACGCTTGACTATGTTGGTCATGCATTGTCTGTCAAGTGTCAATCTTTAGCCAAGATTGTTTTAGCAATATTAAGTATCTTAAGGGTATCGTTTTATGTTGGTTTGTAATATATGTTAGTATGGGATATTGCTATATTAAAATTTAATATACATATTGTTAAGATATAGGGGGATAGTATTGTTATATAATGTCAATAAGAAAAAAAGAAAGCATCACGTCCGGGCGCCATATGATATGATATATTGAGATGATGAGGCTAAATTAATATTTATTGTTGGGAATAATAAACCCTCCAACACTTGATGAAAGATAAAAGGTTATAAATTACAAAAAAATTATTATTGTTAAGATTCACAAACAGAAAATCATGATAAAACAGTTTGAAAATATACACAAATATCACTTACCTTTATCATCAAAAAAAAATCTCCGGCTATAATTTATAAACTGGAAAACAAGTTCCATAAATGCATGAGACGAATTCAAGCGGGTCACTAATTAATTAGGAAGAGATTTAAATTAAATCTGTAAAACATTGTTAATGGACCAGACACAAATAAATACACAAAAATTAATTTTTTTAACATTTTTTTAAACTTTTAAATGGATAGATTTTATTTATGAACACACAAAAGAAATAAAAATTTAAAATTTATTGGAGAGAAACGAAAACAGTCATTAACATCTTAAATTTAAATTAATTAAACAAACGTGAAACAAAATCAATTAAATCTTGGTGGTTAATAATAATGAAGAGACATTCTAATTCTCTTTGTCCTTTTTAATTCTTATCCGATCAATCCAACAATCTTAAATTACTATTAAAAAAAATTAAAATTGAAAATTATTTTAAATTTTAAAATTATTTGCGCCACACAAAAAGTGAATCACCCTAACTTGAAGATTAGCAGATTCCTGTTATAGTTGGTAAAATTACCTGCTTATTTGTTGACAAGATGAGCACATTCCAGACCATCCTTCAAATTTATTTTATTTGTGATTTATGAAGATAATTATAATTATTAAAGGTGCAATATGTATCTTCCATGACGGAAGTACGTAAAATAATTAGGTTATTTGCAACAAGATTTCATTACCTTCCTTTAATTCGTTCCATACAAAATAAAAATTCAGTCTGTACACCAAATCAACACTTCACTATTGTTTCATTTCAGTTTTAGTTCACTTTGATTGTTCATTATAATTATTATTAATTAAATTATTAAGAACTTATAAAAAAAATTAAAAGCAAGATGATAAAAGAAAATCACAGAGAACAATCTAATTTCTGTTAAAGCAGATAAGGGTAACACTTTGGTAATTCTTTCAAAAGATATTTACATACAAAAAGTTAATGAATTTATTAATAAAGAAAATTTAGAAACTTTAAACAAAAACCCAACCACAAAATTCCAAAAAGAAATAAAACAAGGTTTAGAAAACTGCAATATCTGCTTTTCAGAATTAGAAAAGCAACAAATCATTAATAAAAACCCACAACCACCTAAACTGTATGGATTAGTCAAGACGCACAAACAGAATATGCCAATAAGACCAGTTGTATCATACATCAATGCACCTAATCACATTTTATCTAAAAAACTGAACCAGATTGTTAACACGATAGGTTACAAATCGAAATACTCTGTTAGAAATTCATTACAATTAATAGATAAGCTGCAAAACATACATCTTCCACCACATTCAAAACTTGTTAGTTTTGATATTTGCAACATGTTCTCCAGAATACCCCCACAAGAATGTATTCCTTTATTAGATAGTTTCTTGATCAATAGTAATATAGAATGAGTTAAAAGGTTAGAGTTAATTCAATTATTTGACCTTTGTATAAGTCAAAATTATTTCACTTTTAATAACATAATTTATTTACAAAAGGATGGTTTACCTATGGGTAATTCTCTAAGTCCTCTATTAGCTAACATATTTATGGACAAGTTTGAAGATCGAATATTTGAATTAAACCTCTCTAAACACATTATCTTCTGGTTTCGTTATGTTGATGACATTTTAGCTTGTTTTGACAGTTCTTTTGAGGTTATCAATGAATTTTTAATTCTTATAAACAGTATCCACCCTAATATAAAATTTACACTAGAAACAGAACAAAACAGGGCTATAAACTTTCTAGACTTAAATATCAAGATTAACGCAGACAATCTATTTGAATTTTCCATATACAGAAAACCAACACAAACAGACATAACAATACCAAATGAATCTTGTCACCTTAATACACATAAAATAGCAGCCTACAGATCATTAGTACACAGAGCTTTAACTATTCCACTAACAAAATCAGATTTTAGCAAAGAGATATCAACCATTAAACAACTAGCACATGCAAATCATTATAATCCGAACATGATTGACACTTTAATTAAACAAAAAGATTATAGGTTAGCTATCAAAAGAATATATCCCATTGACAATCAAACAGAAGACACAAATTACATATCTATACCATATTTTGGCAAAATATCAGAAAAAATTGCACATATACTAAGAAAAACCAACAATTATAAAATAACATTTAAAACCAACACTAACACTTTTCATTTTTATTTAATGCTAAAGACAGAACACATGATATCATGAAATCGGGCATTTACCATTTAAATTGTTCTTTTTGTAGTTCGGTATATATTGGACAAACACTTCGAAATTTTGACATAAGATATAAAGAACACGTACGTCATTACAAAAATAAACCTCCTGAAAAATCGAATTACGCCAAACACCTTTTAGAACAAAATCACACAATGACTCCTCAAAATAATATTAAATTCCTACATTTTGTAATAACAAACGCAAATTAGACATTTTAGAAGCCTTTGAGATATACAAACACAAACTCAGGGTACCTTTAATGAATGAACAACTTGAGCTCAGTAATTCTCCGTTACTGGAAGTATTAGATATTTAATTATGATTATTATTATTATTTTATCTAGTTACCTATTTTGTATCTACCTTAGCGACGTGTTTGTTTATAATTATATTACCTTTGATAATGACAGCATAGCTGTCGAAACAATATTGTCAGGTTGTATTTTAATAAAACTGTGAAACTTTTAATAATCTTTATTTATTTCATGATTATGGAGTTCCACAAAATAAGGCTGGAAACAATAAATAAAATTAGTGCAAGATGGGTACCACGTCTTCTCTCTAATGTTCAACGTCAACGTCGCGCCGAATGTGCACTCTCGTTTTTAAACTTGTGTGGAGACGACCCAAAGCCGATTTGGAGTCCATTGTCACCGGAGATGAAACAATGGTTCTGTATTATGATCCTCTATCCAAAAGGGAATTGATGGAATGGCGGCGACCCCGTGAACCTCGTCCCAAAAAGGCGAAAGTCGTTCAATCGACAAACAAAATTATGGCAACAATATTCTGGGATTGTGACGGCATTTTACTAATTGATTTTAAAGAACGCAATACAACTGTTAACAGTACATATTATGCGTCTTTATTGCATAAACTGAGAAACAATATTCGTGAAAAACGTAGAGGAAAATTGACAATAGGTGTTCGATTTTTACACGACAATGCACCCGTTCATACTGCCGCAATTTCACAAGCTGCCATTCGCGAATGCGGCTTTGAAGCATTGGATCATCCACCGTACAGTCCGGATATGGCTCCTAGTGACCTTTATAAATTTACGAGAACGAGTTGCAAGCAGCTGTAATTTAACATTTTGAAGGAAAAACTTCCGATTATTTTTACAAGGGCATTGAATTGTTAATTCCACATTGTAATAAGTGTATTGACATTAGGGGAGATTATATTGAAAAATAAAAATAATTATATTTTACCAAGTTTTTTTTTATATCAGGCCGAGAATTTATGGCGCTTACCTCGTACTAAATAAAAACTAGAATACATAACCATCACCGAATATTTCTGTTTATGTTCAATCAAGAAGTTTTATCAAAAAGTAGCGAGACTTCTTCTAAGCTCTTACCTATTTAGATAGAGCATTTCATTACAATGCATTATGTATTTACATGAAAGCGCATACCCTGCATGTCAGCTGCTTAAACAAGATACCTACCTGTCATGAATATGATTACGTTTAAGATGCATTCATTGCGCTACTTAACAAGGGCCTGTAATATGTTACAGCAGCAGTATTACAGGATCAAAGCTTATCTTTATTACAAATGTAGTAATACACCAGTAATATTATTACGTCGAATATTGCGCCAGAAACAATAACACGGGAAAATTCTCAGCGAAATTAGGTTAGAAGGGAAATTGTGTTTATTATATGCCCTTATAGTATACCCGCCGATATTACCCTTTTCGTCGACTTTTACATTTGAAACAAACAGAAATAAATAGCCTACCGAAACAATTTTTAGAATGAGTTTGGGATTGTTGAAAGTGGCAATAAACGCATGCCGTATAACGGAAATGCGGACTATAAAGGTTTGCTCTGTTTGTCCGGTAGTTGGCAAAGGATTTGGCGATACATATAATTCAAAAAGCAGGTCTTTTACTGGAAGAGACGTGTAATATACTAGTGCTTAGTTTACTAATTTTCGCGTAAAAGAAATCCACATCGAAACTGATTATTCAGTCGATTCAAAATTGACCAGTACTCCTTGTCGAAGGTTTTTTTTTGAAATGTAAGTAATTACAGATCTCATCAGATAACTACCAATGGCCACTTACAAAGGAAACACTCAAGTGTGAAGCGTCGATTCTATTTAAACTGTATAGTTTAGGGATTGTAACGAACAAATAAATCAGCCCCACAAATCGGCGTGAATTTGTAACGAATCAACTCTGAGAAACAATAATGCTTACATAGGCATCGGCTTAGCCTGAACAATAAGCATGAGTCTTGTTGAATTGAAGCAGGTTGTGACTGAATTGGAATATCAGCAAAATCATAGGAGCTATGGAGAAGGGCGCCAGCACGATTGATTTTAAACCAATAAAATATGAGCAATAATGGTTCACCATAACGGAGTTTGAGATCTTAACATGAATCAGTTTCAATCGAGCAAGAACCGATTTCCTTCATTCCGTTATTACACAAGAATATCAACAATTAAACACTCAAATAACTCCAGTAATATTATTTACACAAAAAGTCTTAATCCATTCACTGGATTAATAATTTACTAGAAGGCCTTCAGTCTTTAATTAACTAAACTATTACTATAATTTATTAATAATGAAGTTACATAAAAATAAATAATCGCTTAAACGATTCATAACTAGTTTAATTAAGTTCTAAATCTTATAAAAACAATTTTGTGGGCATTCTAATACAATTCTATTGTTTAAATCTTAAATTCTGTGACCATGAATCAAGTAACGCTTCCACATAAAAAGAGGATGAAAATCTCACCTGCTGTTCCTATAAGCTAGTTTACTAACATAGCTTCCATTGACACGTTGCAGATGATCAGCAGGTTGTTTAGAAACCTTTTGAAGAAGGCTTCCAGCTATCAGGCGTAGGGATTCAAAATACAGCGGACGACAATTTATAATGCATTGTGGTGTTCAGCATATATTCGTCGCTATCTTCAAAATGAATAGGAATAAAGCTTGCAGTTTCAACCATGAAGATTAACACCAAGCTAGATTATCATCCCCAAATGAACACGAGACTTAAAATGCCAATTTGAACAAAAATCTGGATCTATTTTCCCTATAAATAATGATTGATTTTGTAGAAAAGACTTATTGATCACGTCAATAAAACAAGAAGAAACTTGAATTAAAATAAAGATATTTTTTTTATTACCTTTTATGAATTCTGAAGGGATTGTTTCAAGATGGACGGCGAAGTATGACAAAAAAAACTCTAATCTCGATATCTTTCAAACAATGATTTAATGCTTTTCATGGTTTACAAAACTATTTTATGCACTGATTGTACCATAATAATTCGGACAAAGATGAAATTTCCACAGAAATTTGCAAAGTTAAACAAACCACTAATTCACCTGTTGATCTTGCTAGGCTTGCACCAGAAGAGAGGGAAAAAGCCTCCCTGCAACGAACAATCAAGTGCGGGTCCCGTAACCAACATGCTGTCTTCTAATTGGTTGAATTCAGACATCAATCTGATCCTATCTTGGCGCGAAAATGCCAAAGAAGAGATTTATTATTGATTAGCGAAAACGGACAAGAAAAATGTAATTAACAGAAGAGAAAAATACAATAAAAATGCACTTATCGGATAGAAAAGAATCCATAACTTTGCAGTCAATAATACTAAACCTAGATGGCGTTACAAATAAACATTGAAAATCGAATTTTATAATATATACAGGGTGTCTTTTAAAAAAATGCACTTATCGGATAGAAAAGAATCCATAACTTTGCAGTCAATAATACTAAACCTAGATGGCGTTACAAATAAACATTGAAAATAGAATTTTATAGTATATAATATATAAAATGACGCAAAATACAACTCAAATCGCCCATGCTAACTATAACTGAAAAAACGCGTTTCGTTGTTATACTTGCGCGGGTGCCAGTCTCGGTGGATTAGTGGTTTGCATGTTTGCTTCATAATCCAAAGATCGCAGGTTCGATCCCCGGCCGAGCTGGTAATTTTTCCTAGCTGAGAAAAAATTTAAAACATGCCTTCTTTTCGGGTAGGAATTAAAACTGTAGGTCCCGTGTCAATGCGATATTTGGCACGATAAAGATCCCTACTGGGGGTGGAATTCCCCCAGATTCGGCTAAATTCTAGTAGGGTCGGCCAAATGATCATAGCAATCGGTGCCATGAGGTACGAAGGATGTTCCGCCATCCTGATTCCTCGCCCAAAAACAAACAAACAAACAACAAACTTGCGCGGGTAGTTTTGTTATTTTAAATATTTAAATGTTTTCAAATGTATAATCTCAAAACTAGAAAGCACGAAATATACAAAAACAAAACAAATATAGAGAGTGTCGTAGTAGTGTTCCCTTTCTATTAGAACAGCCTGTCAGCTGCTGACATTTAGCGTTTTGCACAAGCTGATTTTCAAACTGACACAATGCGCCAATTGTATCTTTAAAAAACAATAAAGTTTAAATGTCTCTTTAGTTGTGAGTCTGAAGGTCTGAGGAGCGAAGTCTTAAATATGATTCGGTTGGAGTGCATGTAGTCTTAATAGAGCACCAAAAATTTATCCATCAGATCTTTAAAAAAACGGAAGCAAGGTGTGATTTCAAAGAATTCTATCTTCAGTTTATGATCGCACAACAGGATAAAAAATTATCGATGCGCCATACAAATTAGCTATAGAGAATCATGTACAGATACGACGAATCAATGTAAATGAAAAGTGCAATGTGATTCACAAAACCAGGAAGGTAGCAGAAGAGTTTGACATGAACCTGATCTATGTAGAGAAGTTGTATGCAGACATAAAAAATTGCTCGGCGTTACTGTAACATTCAGGTAGCGTGCTCGGAGCTGATTAATATCCAAAGGCAAATTTGTAAACAAATTTCCTAGTATCAGAGATTAATTGCGACTATAGAAACAGCCATCTCCAGATATACGGACTTTAATCAGACGTGTTAGGGAAAACACAAGAAAAACTGTTGTGTAAACAGCTACATGAGCACAGAGTAACATTGGAGTACATCTTGAATGGTAAGTCTGTCAGTGGTATCCGACATCTACCCACTGAATGTGAAAGTCAAGAGAAGAGCGATTATATACTCGAGACAACCAGAGGTACCGGAAACAAGAGTTACAGACGAAATCAAACGATATGGAACATCCGGGATATAAACAAAAGTGGGAAAACACTAAAAAAGGTAGAAGAGCCCACGAGCTTCTACCTGACGTCTTCTTCAAACTGAGATAAAGCTAGTAGATACCGAAAACAAAAGTTCCAAACGATATTAGACGATATTGGCGTTGTAAAAAAGATAAGAAAACTCTACAAACGCTAGTAAACCCCAGCTGCCAGACCCAGCTGCTTCATAACGTCTTCCTCAGACTGAGATAGTATCCTTCTCAGATCTTATAAGTTCTTAACTAGACATAGTTAACATATATCAAGATAATAAACATCAAAGAATACGACATAGTAGATAAGTTCGCAAAAGACGCTGACTACTCAGAAGTAGTAGAGTATGGGTCATTCTCCAAAGTGAGAAGTTAATAAAAATTCTCGACAAGTTATTTTTTGTTAACACATGAAAACTCAAGCCCAAGCCAAGATTTACCAATACTGTATATCTTTCACATAGGAACATGTTGTACAAAGATTATGATAAATTCCGTAAACACTCAAAGGGCAACGAAAAAATCAACAGTTCCTCAAAATTGTTCCGTGTGAACTTTGTCACTTGCTTCTTTAGTCTAAGTTCGATTGTATGGTATACATGGTATGGTCAGATTAAGAAAATTCACTTCTCTAACATCTACTGTAGTGTCTCATGTACCTTGTAACCGATAATTTCTATTAACGGGTTGTATGCATTAACAACACTGCAATAGATGCTGAAGAAATCTATAATACGAGGTACGTGGTGAACGGCAATCACATGTTTCAAAAACATAGACTTGATACGCTCATTTGGTTCATCTAAGGTACAATCCAACAAAATTTTGTAAGTAACTTTAATCTTGAAGGAAGCAAACGTGCTCCATCCGCGGAAGCTGCTTATTATTCTATTGTAAGAAGTCGTCGTTGATCTATTGGGTTTTTATATCCTCTGTCAATCAACAATATATCGCCATCGTGAAGCCATTACCGAAGACGATGAATGATTAAGGCTACCAAGCCTAGCTGAACATCCTTACAGCACAACGAATTTTCCTTGAGAGGTCATAGGACAACTTATTGTGGAAGCTTACTAGGTCTTCATTTACAGCTGTATTTTTTAGTTTGCTTAAATAGAATAGTAGTTAACTCTTTATTTTGAAATTTAGATTTTTTTCTTATCACCTTTGATCCCATGAAGCAACGGCTCTTCAATTCTTCTATTCTTATCCATGTAAGCTAGGCAGCAGCATGCGCAAAATGAATATTATAAAGATACTAACATACACATACGTATCAAGCCTTAAGGTCTAACTGGAGTATTGCAACTCTGTATCATTCTGATTGGCCATTCATTTGTATTTGAGACTCGATACAGCAATAATTTCTACAAACGCGCAGCATCAAAGCTAGCTTTGTTGGGTTGGAGATTCTGAGGAAGTGCAGCATGCGCTGTGTTCTGTTTCTTTTGTATGCTTCCACACGTATAGCAATCTATGGGAAAATGTTAGTCTTCAGCTTCTGGAGGTCATGATGCCCTAAGAGGAAAAAGCCGAACTTATTAAAGGGATTTTGAATAGACACTAAATTAAAAATGCTCTTCTTGGATATACTTGTTACTAGCTACCTAATGTCTCTTGGTTTACACATCACACATTGTACCTTTGAAGAGGATTAATGCCGCGATTGGCTTAGAGTTAAATAGATCTGATGGCTTTTCTCAGTTCTATACATTTTAATGGGCGAATTTTAATAAATATCTTATTCTACAATCTGCAGTTTAATTATATACATTTTCATTTTTTGTTCAATGTATCAATATTGACAATCTTGCAAATAGAAAATGCAAAAATACTAATCCGATTAATATAGTATACATTATGAAATTGCCCTTTCACACTGTCTTAACTTTACTTAAGGCCTCTTTAAATTAATTTATTATTCATTAGATTTAGCCAAAGCTAAAATAAATTGAGTGTTGTGTGTTACTCACGAAGTTCATCAACGTCTGTCAAATGAGGCCTAGAAAGAGACAGTAGTGTGTGTGTGTGTGTGTGTCTAGGCGTTCTGTTCAGGTGTAGGGGCGCCTGCCGTCGTGTCATCTTGAACGAGTAAGGAGCGTATTTATATTCGAGATGGGTCATAGCGCTGCGTCACATACTATATCCGGTCTAATAGTCATATTAACTTACTTTAGGAAGTCAGTTTAGAATTAGAAAGCGCATCCTTTAATACTTTGTTACTGTGAATGTGTTATTCTCAAGTGAAATAAATAACTCGATTTCGTTTATTATGAGTACCCTACAACCGGATCTATTTTTGGAGTTAAGAAAATGTTTTTCTTACTGAAATTAGAAACCGTTTTTCTAATCTTCACCAAATGTTTAATTTTTTATTAAGAGAGCAAATGAGGTAGAGAGAGTAAAGAAAAATAAATTAGAAGTGTTTAAATACTTATAGAAGTCTATATTAAAAAATGATACCAAATATTTTTTCTGGAGCTTACTACCGATGCTCAGATAAAAAATATCTTTTACGACTCTAACTATTCTTGGGGTAACTTGTGAATTGGAATGGAATGTTTCCGTGTTTCATTTGCATTATGTATGATCATTGCCAAGTAATTCCTCAATTACTGTTGCACTGAAGAAAACACAACCTGGACAGTTTCAAACAGATATGACACATTATCCGGACAAACAATTCAAAAACTAAATATTTGTTGTAATAAGGTGACTGCACTTAATTTTATGATCAAAGAGAACCAAAACTACTGAAGACTCATTACTTATCTACTAGTTACTCCTGTAATGACCAAGATCTTTAAGATTGGACAAGGGCTATCTTGGAGAAAGAGGAAAAAATTCCGAAAATGGTGGAGGAATACTGACAGTTATCGATGCAACGGGAATAGTAGAATTACTATTCTATGCACCAAGAAAAGGAACTGCACTCATTCTTATAAGATATGGATTAGGAAACAGAGTCAGGGACTGTTATTCGACCCTGCTGAAGTACATTTTGTATTAGGGCAGACCTCTCAGACAGTCAGTCGTAGTTAGACTTTCAAATTTAGTTAAGTCCTGTGTGTATATATATAAAAAATATTATTGTACGCATGAAGCTTTCTTGAAATAACGACCTAACCTAAAAAAATCCTACCTAGAAACCGTGTACAGTAATTAAAAAGTCGACGACATAACGTGTAGGCCGTTTTTAAAATATATGTGACTGTAGAGCGGTAGGAAATGGGTGGCAGAGTCAAGGCAGAGTAGGCAAATTTCTTTAAAACAATGACACTGAATGTCCAATCGTTTTCGACCAACACTATCTGCTTAAATTCTTCTTATACAAATGAAATAGTACTAAGTTTTACTTATTGGCCCTTTTTATAACAGAAACGGGTTATTTAATACGGTTATGAGACTTAAACAAGACACATTAATAAATTTTAATAATAATTAAACATAACCTGTAAATGCAGTAACTATTTATCATTTATCTTTACCTGTAAAATATTGATAGCCAATTCTCAATAATAAAATCTATATCAGCCCTTAAAGAAACAACACCTTTTAACAATAAAAAATTTTCATAGTTGTGATTAATTGTTGCAAATGGTTTGATTGAAATATATGTTATGGTCTGAAATTAAGCACAAACATGGTTGGCATGTCATATCGACGTCTTAAAAAAATTCCGTTGTACGTTGTTATTTACGCGGAGACTAAATTTATAGCTGTTTCTTACAGAATCATCAGATCATTCTTCTTACGTAAATGTTTTAACTCAGTTTTTAAAATTTGCAAAGAATTCGTGGATCTATTAATAACTTTTACGTGTATTAAAATGTATGTTCCGCAATCCCTAGGACACACGGTATAATTTAAGACTTAATAATTAGGTAGGGAAAGCTTTCAACCTATTAATGTATATTTACTAAAAATGTTTTTGATGTGCGAATAGATAAATGGAATTTACGTTTGCGTTTTATTGTAACTGTATGTAACTTGACATGCTTACGTTTGTTTTACTGTTTGTTTAGCTAACTTTTTGGGTAAATAGGAGTTGTCGCATTTTTATGCTTTCGCATATTAAAATAAAATACTCTACAGTTTTTGGTTGGCGAGACATTTTAATTAAAGCATCTTTTATGCAAGCTGCTCAAGATGTCCTTATAAGCCGAAACACGCATAGCTGTAGAAAATTTTACTTTAATATTTGGAAGCATTCAAATACAACAGTATGTTTTACAAAGAGCAAACCGCACCTTCAATTTCATTAAATAAATAGAGGCATAAACTTTTTTAAATTCTAATAAGCGATTCAATCTTGTAAAGATAAAGAGACAATGGAAAATCAGACGCAGAAGTATTGATAACATACTGTTATGATTTAAATGGGGCATAAAAAGAAAAAAAAATAGTAGTAAATAATAAACCCTTCAACACTTGATGATAAATGAAAAGTTATAAACTGCAAAATAAATTTGTTATTGTGGAAATTCACAAACGTCTGAAAATATACACAACTAAATATCACTTACCTTTATAAAAGAATTCTCCTGCTATAATTTCTAAAATGGAAAACAAGTTCCATAAATACATGAGACGAAATCAAGCGGGTCGCTAATTAATTAGGAAGCTATTTAAATTAAATCTGTCAAATATTGTTAATGGACCAGACAAATAAATACACAAATAAATTTCCTTTTAAACATTTAAATTGAAAACTTTATTGATTAATACAGAAAAAAAATAAAAATTTAAAATTCCATGCAGAGAAAAGAGAACAACTATAAAAATTCAAAATTAAAATTAAAGAAAATCAAATTAAATCTCGATGTCAAATAGATTTAACAAAATAAGAATTAAGAGACATTCTAATTCTCTTTGTCCTTTTTAATTCTTATCTGCACAAATTACTATTAATAAAGAAATTAAAAATCGAAAATTATTTTAAATTTTAAAATTATTTGGCGCCACACAAAAAAGCTAACTTGAAAGTTAGCAGATTCCTGTTATAGTTACCTGTAGAATTACCTGCTTATTTCTGGATAAGATGTTCACATTCCATGTCATCCTTCAAATGAATTTTATTTATGATTTCTGAAGATAATTATAATTATTAAAGGTGCAACATGTATCTTCCATGACGTGAGTACATAAAATAATTCGGTTATTTGCAACAAGATTCCATTACCTTCCTTTAATTTGTTCCATACAAAATAAAAATTCCAAACATTTCTCCAAATAATAATAACAGCCTGAACACCAAATTTTAAAAACTGCACTTTTGTTTATTTCACTTTAAGTTCACTTTGATTGTTCATTTTAATTACTATTAATTAAATTATTAAGAACTTATATAAAAAATTAAAACAAGATGACATTTGTCATAACCTCACTTTGTTGACATTTGAGTGACGTAAAATTCACCTACATAACCTCGAAATTTTATCAAAATAACGTACAAGCTGACATGACTTCTGCTCTGTATGAAAATTCAAGAGAGAGTATCCAAATTTTCGTGCTGCTTTTATAATAATTGGAAAACAATTGCGAATCGCTAATAATTTTCCTAGTTCAGAACTAGATTAGTCTGGTTTCTAATTAGAAACAAAACATCTTTCCCACCAAAAACCTTGAAAGAGGAGAATTTTTCCTTCATTTTGGTACCTAACACGAATATTAAAATGCAAGTTTAGAGTTAGGATTCATTGACAACCATCTAGAGTTTTCTGACAAACATTACTTCACAAAAATTCAAATAAAAACATTTTAACATTTTGCTACATCCTTTTCTTATCACAAAATTAATCCTAAGATTCTATCAAACAAAAATTACACAGATTTCGACACCAAAATTATGAATATAAACTAAATTTTAACATTCTAGCAGACCCTGCTGAAACGTTACAATTTTGGGATTTTAAAGGCCTAAGCCTTCTCTATAAAAAGTTCCCCACTCTAACATTCTCGTGTCAAATACACCCGAGAACTTGGTTAAGAATATTGCAGTAAAATATTTTACTTAGAAATTCAAATAACATTGAAAAATATCCATTTACTATGGAAAATTATGAATCGTCAAAGAAATAGAGCACTTTCTTGAAATTCAATAATAAAAACTGTAAGTAAATTAATAAATACCTGTGTATACCTTCTCACCTATGCCTTTAATAATTTTCAGGTGAAAACATGCCATAAAATGACTTAAAAATATCTAAATGTCAAAATAGCAACCAACGACATAGAATCGTCCATCATGAAATTGAGTTTGTGAAATTCAACTGAAGAATCTGTTTAAAATTTATCCCTCATCACCTCACGGTGTTGTAGTGTGTATCTTCAACATATTTAATGCAAAATTTTATTGTTTCTAAAATAGAAAAAAATGAAATCCTTTCGCCTGGAAGATCGCGCATACATGTTATGCGGGATGCCTATATCACAATAATACGTACAACGGGGTGCAGACTTAATTAGACGGGATAGTGAAGATAAGAAGCGCTCACCTAGACTACACCTAAATAAATTATACTTCTTGAACTCCACAGAGAAGAATAGCAGTTTGTTGGTCGGTGATTGTAATGCCAAAAACTCTTTCAGAACTTTCTGATTTGACAGATCGTGAAAATAGCAGAAAAATAACGCGTCACTAACAAAACACTAAATAAAAGGTGGACAGAAGAATACTTACAAAATGATAGAATAAACTCAACTAATACGTGATACTTTTTCACAAAAGTTACAGGGTCTGTTTATCTGCATGGTGTTGACAGAGCTTTTAATAACTGATATACTTTTATTGTCTACTATTATCTGTGTGTTGGTCTATTCAAAATATTTTTCAATTGATTTTCTTTTCCTAATTTTATACTTGGCACTTTGAGATGTAGTTATATTAACGTTCTAAGTGAGCAGCCTGCCAAATATATTTACCGCTATTCACAACCAAAATTTCGACCCAGTTGGTGCTGCATACGTATGAGACGTGATAATTTAATTTCCAGAACAGAAGTACAGTTGCAGTTCCAAAAATAGTTGCAGATATTGTGTGCTTTTGAGTGTCTGGATGTGTTTCAATAAGTAGTACATATAGGTCAGAAAGTCAATTTAGTGAATGAAAAGTAGCAAAGGACAAAATATTGGGTAACGAGAGTTTGAAGCAGGCCATGTGCATCAAAAATGTCATAGTGGGGTTTTCGTGACTGGAGGACGTAGTCAGAGGTAGAGAGAAAATAAACACAAGTTGTAAAAAACAACTATATACTAATAACAATAAGAGAATACAAATACAAAGGTTTACATATATAAAAAGAATACATCGTGAGGACGTACATGTCCTCCTAAACTAATACAATCAAGAGGGAGGTCGGAACCAACCCTGTTCTAGCACTAGGTCTACTAGCTAAGCGTAGGAGATAACCTCCTAGTGATTTACAACTAAGCTGGGTAGCCTGGTCACAACTTCCCATAAAAACTCAGAGAGTGGGCGTTAGGCGCAGCCCACTCAACTAAGCAACTAAGCATTACATAATTTAAAGGGTACTCACGAGCTTGCTTGTAGATGTAGTGATGGAGTCAACTTCACTGACTGGTTGAATAGCTCAAGCAAGCTGGTTATATACTGCTGAACGAGGAAGTAATTAGCATCGTAGTGAGAATCAGTAGGCTGGAATTCTAGTAAGAAACTAAGGAAGTTCATGCTTCCTGGTTGCAGGCTTGTGGGTAGTTTGCATTCGCGCTGCTGGTGCTTGGCACGAATCTGCAGCTGTGCGGAAGTGTTGTAGATTCTCCTTAAGGAATGTGCACCTGCTTGCAAATCGTGTGTGTTACCTCGCATATACGGAGTAAGTAGGCGGACAAGTTGCATGCCAACTAATGCAGTTGTGGGCGAAGCGAGCGCGCTTCCTCGAAGACCTTGTAGCTATCCGCGCACTTGGCTCCAAGTTGTCGGTGGCGAGACCGCAGCTGCTTAACTAGCGTGGGCAACTGAGTGTGGCCTTGCACGTTATACTGTACAAACGGAAGAGAAGTTGAGTTTTGTATATAATATTTATTTGTAAATATTTCCGTTTGTGACAATAGCTGTTGAAAGACGCTAGTGAAGACGCTATGAAAAACTATTTTAAGTGGCATAAGAAGTTCACGGATGGGTGGAGGGACGTATATACGACGTCAGAAGTAAACAACCAAGAATGACAAGGGAGTTAACCTATCGCAAACCTATTGAATAGGGATAAAGAATCAAGGGAAAATGATGAATGTAGAAGTACTGCAAAATTATTTTCCAATAGAAACACCCGGACTTCCTGACTTGGTAATCAATTGCCGGATTGGACCACCATATTGACTTAGCTTAGTTAACTCTTTCTAGTTTCTGACTCACTCCATAAAGTGACAAGTCACAAAAAACAAAACATGAAATTAAAGTCAAGCAAAGTGACTACTTGTTATCAATCATATTCTAAAAGGGAGTAGGCATGATGTATTTGACTCAAAATAGAATAAGATGAAGATATCTATTGGGCGCCACACCGTTCTAAATAATTCGTAATGCTTTTATATATTGAATACAACTACTAATGAACTCGGTTTGATTTCTACTGCAGGAGGAAGTTAAACCTCTACCGTGGCCCATCGCAACCAAGTGAAACCTACTGAAAAGTGCAGTCATGATCTCGAAGTTCGTGACCAGTTGACGACCTGTATTCCATTCCTCGCGTTTTAAAGAAATTACCTAGACTTATTAAGGAACGTAAAGCAAAAAAAGATATGGTTATCTTTTTATCTGGGAAAGTGATGTCTGGGCCAGTCTAGAATTTTTATTTAATAGATTTAAAACTACAACATCGGTATTACATTGAGAGTAGAAACAGTTATTTTTTGCTTCTCGGTTCAGAACACTTATATTGTCATTATTATTACTTAAATAGTTCAGAAAATTTTGCTCATATAATTTTACATGACAAAAACGTTATACTATATACAAATACACAAAGTTTTCAAGCCTGAAAGAATTTCTAAATTTTAAAAGCCTTTAGATTCTAGAAGTTTCAACGCCTCTATTTTTTTATGTGCATAATATGAAGTTGGATGGATGTAGGGCTGTATATATATTTAAACTTTTTAGAACATAAGTCTTTAATATTAATACTATTCCATAAAAAGTAACATGCAAATTTCTTTAACAACAATCTTTCAATAGACAAATAAATCATAGTAAATTATGTACTCACGCAAATTATAGCTCCCGGCAGAGACTTCTTACTTATTATTACAAATTATTTACAGCGACCGTGGGCGTTAATTGCAAAAACTTTCTGATTTCAAATAGGACCAGGAATAATTGAACAATGTAGAGGGGTTCACCTAAACGGTTTGTTGTTACTATTTACATTACAACGATAGGAATCTACCATTCGGGAAAGTTACGTTACGTAATTTATCACTTATTGTCAAATCATTTATTAATTTTTGTTAAATGGATAGACGCTTTACGAATACTGTCTACATCCTGGGTGTGCAGCAAGTTAAAAAAGAGAAAAAACTATATATTAGATTAGTGTTAATTTATAGTCATGTTATGACAAAACGTCAAAAAACACAAAATATAAGGTAAGGAGGATTGTTTAGTAGGCATAGAGATTGAATCTCTTGTCGGTTAGTAATGATACCTTAATACCCTAACATACAAATGAAGGAAAAAGGTCAATGCGTGATCAACAGCTGTGATAACATTCAGATAAGATAAGAATGTAGGCAGCATATTATGTTACCAGGGCTCTTTAAAAAAGTCAGCAGCGTACGTTCGGATAGTACTTTTTAACATGTACTTTTAAATTTGTCATCGTTGAAGTATGTATTTAACCCTAATAACGAGTTATAATTAAAAATTTCATTACGTTTTAAATGTTATAATACAATTACTTGTATTACAATTTCTTGAACATAAATATTTGTTACTATATAAATAAAAACAATGTTAATCAGTAAATTATGAAAAATTAATGTCAACATATAAATAATGCAGTCTATTATACCCGATAATTGATTCATAAAAGTATTAGTGATAGACGCTTAATAATGAAATCATATTGGACATATATTATAATAATACATAATAATAATAATAGCTTGTTCGTGTATTTATCGTCCAAAAAGGGGTTGTTCGTTATATGTTCAATATGAGCTATCGAGATATAATTATTCTAAATCAGAATTTTTAAATAATAGCCTCTTAATATTCTCATCTATATATAATTTTGAAGTTTCACAATTTGTGATAAAGAATGTTTCTCGTGTCAAATTAATAATCATAACTACAAAAATCATAACTGTTGTTAATTTACATTTTTAAGTACCTACATAAAACTGATACTAAATGATGCCAATCCTTTTTACATATTAGGAACCGTACTGTATAATAATTTACTAATTTCAATAAAACAATTAATGTATCAACAATTTGTTACTGTTAGAAATTACTTCTACAATATGCATTTTACTAAAAGTGGAAGAGTATATTCTTAAGGATTTTTGTTTATAACAATATTTCTGCTTTCATATGTTTAATTTAATTTATATGTTTTACCGTTTACTTGCATACATGTTACATGGAAAACAAAAATATGCGTAACTGTGAGTTTTTGTTTTTAATCTGTATTATTTACCAAATAATATTTTATTTGTGCGTATCTTCTTAATTTGATTGTACTGTGTACTTTAATTTTTTTGTTGACTTATGCCATTCACTTTTGTGGTCTATACAATGAATACAAGAATAATTTAACTTGGACGTT
The DNA here is from genome assembly GCA_929113105.1 of Agrypnus murinus. Lineage (NCBI taxonomy): Eukaryota > Metazoa > Arthropoda > Insecta > Coleoptera > Elateridae > Agrypnus > Agrypnus murinus. Next base: position 35,335,635 of record OV816030.1, read on the forward strand.
AATAATAATTATTCTTATAGTATAAATTAATTTAATTTTCCCTATTTTGTACGTATATTCGATTATAATCGAATACACATTAAGCATCAACTTAACCTTCTTAAATAACATTTTGAAACGCTACTGAATCATTCGAGTTTATCTGTTGTTTCTGTTATCAGTTAAATTACTCGACTCGAGCACGTGATTGTAGCGACCAGCCGCGTGAACACTGCATGATTCGAGATGCTTTTTACAATTTTGCCCTCGTGATATCGGTAACTTTAATTCTTCATTTGTTTGTTAGAGTTTGCTAACATTCAATGCGATTGATGAGAAAAAAAGTAGTCTCGAAAGGTACTAATGGTCTTCCAGGAGGGAAAAAACAAAATAGTAAATAATAAGAAAATTTTCATAAAAAGCGAAAGCGATAAATACTTTTGTTAAAGAAAATTTCTATAAAACCATAAATTAAATACTTATAAAATTAAGATTATGTGTTAAGTGTTACTAAAAAATGTAAATATAGTTGCCGCTAAAACTGTCTCAATAGATATTATTAGGAGAAAGAATAACAAATATCTTGTTGAAAAACTCTAATACATATTGATATGATATTTTTAATGTCAATCAGAAAAAAGAAAGCACCACGTTCGGGCGCCATAATGTTGTGATATAGGTGGGGATGGTGGTATTGATATATAATGTCAATTAAAAAAATATTGTAGGGAATAATAAACCCTCCAACACTTGATGAAAGATGAAAGGTTATAAATTCCAAAATAAATTTATTATTGTTAAAATTCACAAAATCATGGTAAAACAGTCTAAAAAATATACACAACTAAATATCACTTACCTTTATCATAAAAAAAATTCTTCGGCTATAATTTCTAAACTGGAAAATAAGTTCCATAAATGCATGAAACGAAATTAGGCGGGTTGCTAATTAATTAGGAAGCTATTTAAATTAAATCTGTAAAACAATTTTAATGGACCAGGCACAAATAAATACATAAATAAATTTCTTTTTAAGCATTTAAATGGATAAATTTTATTTATGAACACACAAAAGACATAAAGATTTAAAACTCATTAAAGAGAAACGAAAATAACTATTAAAATTCTAAATTAAAATTAATTAAACATACATGAAACAAAATCAATTAAATCTTGGTGACAAATAGTTTTAACAAAATAAGAATTAAGAGACATTCTAATTCTTTTTGTCCTTTTTAATTCTTATCTGATCAATCCATTAATCTTAAATTATTTAAAAAAAATTAAAAATTGAAAATTGTTTTAAATTTTAAAATATTTGCGCCACACAAAATTTTAAACACATTAAGTTGGTTAGCAGTTTTCTTTCATAGTTGGTAAAATTACCTGTTTATTTGTTGACATGATGAGCACATTTTTATACCATCCTTCAAATGGATTTTATTTGTGATTTAAGAAGATAATTATAATTATTAAAGGTGCAACATATATCTTCCATGACGTGAGTACAATTAATTCGGTTAGTTGCAACAAGATTCCATTACCTTCCTTTAATTCGTTTCATTCAAAATAAAATTCCAAAAATGTCTCCAAATAATAATAACAGCCTGAACATCAAATTTTAAACACTGCGCTTTTGTTTATTTCACTTTTAGTTCAGTTTGATTGTTCATTACAATTATTATTAATTAAATTATTAAGAACTTACAAAAAATTTAAAAACAAGATGACATTTGTCATAACCTCACTTTGTTGACAGTTAAAGTGACGTAAAATTCACCAGCATAACCTCGAATCTTATCAAAATAACATACAAACTGACATGACTTCTGCTCTGTATAGAAATTCACTACAAGAAACACTAACTAAATTTTCGTGTTGTTTTTATAATACTTGGAAAGCAATTGCGAATCGCTAGCGATTTTCCTAGTTAGGAACTAGATTAATTTGGTTTCTTACTAGAAACAAAACAGCATCGTGTACATTAAAATTCTCTAACCAAATTGTTAATAATAAATTAAATTAATTGTTTAAATAAAACGAAAGATGAGAATTTTTCCTTCATTTTGATACCTAACATGGCTATAAAAATGCAAATTTAGAGTTAGGATTCATTGAAAACCATTTTTTTCTCACAAACATTACTTTACAAAAATTCAAATAAAAACATTTTAACATCTTGCTACACCCTTTTCTTATCATACAATTAATCCTAAGATCCTATCAAACAAGAATTACATAAATTTTGACACCAGAATTATAAATATAAACTAAATTCTAACATTCTAGCAGACCCTGCTGAAACGTTACAATTTTGGGACTTCAAAGGCCTAAACCTATAAAAAGTTCCACACTTTAAGATTCTAGTGTCAAATGCACCTTAAAACTTGGTTAACAATATTGCAGTAAAATATTTTACTTAGAAATTCAAATAACATAAAAATATCCATCTACGATGGAAAATTATGAATCGTCAAAGAAATAGAGCATTTTCTTGAAATTCAATAATAAAAACTGTACGTAAAGTAATAAATACTTGTGTATACCTTCTTACCTATGCCTTTAATAATTTTCAGATGAAAACATGCCATAAAATGGCTTCAAAATATGTAAACATATGTAATGCAAAATTTTATTGTTTTAAAATAAAAAATAGTGAAATCCTTCTTTCGCTTGGAAGATAGGCAACACAACGCGCATACATGTAATGCGTGTAATGTGCATACATAATAATATTTAGGGCTGGCAAAATCCAGGCTACAGGATGATTTAATTTTTTGTAAGGTACAAGCCAATTTCCGCGAGCAAGGTAATTGTCCAGCTGAGCTAAAAGAAGAAGGAAAAATTGGAAGATTGCTACATATTTTATCAAGTGAAAAATAAGTGTAATTAACTTTTAAACGCAGAGCAAAGTGAGAGTGCAACGTTATAATCAAATTTTTAGAAGGTGCAGAAACTACTTATCTAGATAATTCTTAGGAAGTTGTGTAGTTATAACTAGATAATTCAAGGTTTGTTCGGTAAGTTACAAAACATGTTCAATATGTAATTTTTATTTCCTAAAAATAGAATTTAAAAGCCATTTATTTATGAAAAAATTAAAAATTGCAAAACTTACTTGACAAAGTAAGGTTATAAATGTGTTTGACCAATTGATAATTTTTGTTTAAATCAATAGAGGGTGCTGAAGTTGTTGACATTAAAGAGCATTTCTGATCTGTTAAAAGTAAAATTTGAGATTTTTGTACAGGGAAACAGAACCCAGGCGTTCTTAAAAGAATTCATACTGCATTTATTGAAATTAAATTAATAAGAGCTAGTAACATAAGGGAATCGATAAAAACATTACAGTTATTTATTTAAAATCACATAAATTATTAAACAAGAGGTTGCAGTCTTTATAATAAAAGAATTACGGGAAATTATTATCATCACTTATGTGATAAAACGGACATTATGGAATTCCATTCTTATATTAAAAGAAAAGTGAATTTTATAGTTTGTCTATAAGATTGTTTAATAAAAGATTTATAGGCTATTCACCACAGTATCAACGAAGATGATAACCACACCTAGACGAAGTCTCTCGTTTAACGATAAAATAAATTTGTGAAACTTTTCATTTATCAAATCAATTTATTTTCTGATTATGGAGTTTCATCAATTAAGGCCGGCACAATAAACAAAACAAAGTCTACTCCGTGTTTCTGCAATATCTTAATAAAATAACAAATAGGTCAATGTTATGATAACGAAATTATTTTAATGAGGATTTGAGCTGATGATCCGATGCTATGATTATGTAGATAATAATTCAATACTTGACTCGTTTGAATTGAGATATTACAAAAATAATTATTTAAAAGGTAATAAAAGACCTGAATACAATTAAATCCCTCAAACTTGGCTTGATCCCATCGGCAAATTCAGTTCACTATACTTCAACCATAAATACATGAAATGAGTCATTTTCGTAATCACACCGGAATAAAGAAATACGACCCGAGGTGAGATAAGGTAAGAGTACAAATTTCACGTTGCTAAGAATTCAGTGACGTACGCTAGAACCAACAGATTTTCATTGCTTCATTCACATTTATTTTTAATTAAAAAGGGATTTGTTCCGCTAATGAATCTTTCTAGCTCATTTATTGTTTATTTTACCATTTAGATTATAGCATGGCCTTCGCATAATTCTAGATGCATTTCACATTTTTGGACACGTGTTTGTGATGACTCATTTTTGTAACTTTGGTTGAACTATAGTCGATGTTAAAAAAGTCTAGGTTGACTGTAGTACTAATCAAGATTCTTTGAGGCAAGCATTTTTTCACGGTATCATATTCATAATTATTATCTTGAATGACTAAAATTTTACAAAAACATTCCACACTTTGCAGTCTCCGCGAATACCTTATTTTTCTAAAATTTACTCTAACTCTCAAGAAAATAATTGTAATTAAAACAAGGAGTTTAGTTTATTGACTAAAACGTAAATGCTCAGCTTTCTGTATTCAGATTATTTTTGAGAAATTATTTCATCATAGTATACAAAGTGTAGTATATTATTTTGTTCGATAAGAGAGAAAAGAGCAATATAATATTAAATAACCATGCTTTAATACACCAACTACAAGTTGCAATTGGTTAAATATTGGAAAATTGAATATTTAGGTTTACGCTTGTAAAAGTAAAATAGCATATAAATGAATTCATTTGTTTCAGTATTAGGAAAGGAATTGCAATTTTATTTTTATGAATAACTAAACAAACAAGACAAAGCTTGTGTCGTTTCTAACAGTACTTTCAAATCAATATGGCTTCGAGTTTAATAAAAATTAATGTATTCAATATTGTAGCTATTATACCACTAAAAATTTGATACGGAGCTGCACAAGAACAGTTGACAATAAGAGAAAGAGAGGATATAACAGAATATTCAATGACAGATGTAAAACAGATAACGGAATGTAACCAAGATTTGAAACTAAATATTAAAAATTGATGCTTGATGTATGTTTACTTAAGATAATATAATGAACATAATCATACTTGTAGTTGACAGGTTTTCCATTGAACATACGTGGGCTGTTGCAGTATGAACCAACTCAGTTCAAAAAAGAATTAACTTACTTGATTTCTAATGTTGTATCATTTGAGTTAATCCTTTTGCCATTGAATTTTGCGTTCATTAATAGAATTTATGTTTTGTTTTATAGATTTTGTCCAATGTTTTATTGTAATCCTCTGGATTATTGTACAAGATAGAAGAACTGTTTTAGACTTTCCTAGTTTAAGATGTTTTAAAGCATAAAGATCTCAATTCAAAGTTACTCCATAAAAACGTGTTATTGTCAAAACTATTGTTAAGCTTTCCTTTATGTATTAATTGGTTCATGATGTAAATTTAGTCAGAAATGTTGTGGTATGGTGTAATGCAGCTGTGCCATAGGTTATTATACCTTAGACTTGTGTAATTAAGATATAATTAACATTTTTGCAATCCATGCGACAGCCTTATTTGTTGATTAAAGATACAACATCTTATATCATTTTGTCTGTAATTTCATAGGCTACATCTCTATGTAATTAATAATTAATAAATCAATAATTAGTAAAACTATTGTTAAGCTTTCCTTTATGTATTAATTGGTTCTTGATGTAAATTTAGTCTGAAAAGTTGTGGTATGGTGTAATGCAGCTGTTCCATAGGTTATTATAGCTTGGACTTGTGTAATTAAGATACAACATCTTATATCATTTTGTTTGTAATTTCATAAGCTACATCTATATGTAATTAGTAATAAATAAATTAATTAATTAATAAATTAATAAATTTAATAAATCGATTAGCTGTTAGATCGAGATTGGAATTAGACAGTTGGGGAATTCAAAGAGGAGAGTTGTGGTTCGTGTACCAGCTTATTTACAAACGGGAATATATAAAGCCAGTGTACTATTTCGTGGATAATTAGTTTTCTTTTAAAGTAAGTAAGTGCGTTTAATTGTTTCCGATATCAGTTAATAAAGACAAATTAGAAACAAATAAAAACAATTATACACATCTTATTATTATTATCACTACTGAGAATACTAAATTAAGTAATAATAACTTTTAAAAGGGCCGGCGGTGGACGAGTGGTGTCAGTGCATCACGCGTGTTCCAAGGGTCGTGGGTTCGAATCCCACTTGGGGCGACGGGATTTTTCTAATTGGAAAATTCCGCCACCTCAACTATGGGTGTGTGTATTCGTGTTGCATGTTAGATGGGGGACAGATGACCTTAGCAGTTGGTTCCCCCGTAGTGTAGGTGTGAAATTAAAAAAAATAACTTTTAGTATTATTTTATTTTGTTGGTTAAGTTTATTTGAACTCTAAGTAAGTAACAAAAATGTTTGTTCGATCAGAAAGTGTCGAAATTATTATTTAACATTTTATTAATTAAATTTAAATCAGTTTAAACTTAAGTCTTATTGTCATTCTATTTATTTGTCTTTTTAACGAAACGAACGAACATTTAACGAAAAAGTTCTAGAGATGTTTTTAAGAATTTAATGATGAGTATCGTATAATACTTTTATTGCTAACGACACAATTTAAATTCATATAAAAAGTTATTGTGGTTTAGAATTTTGGTAACCACAACCGCTTTAGACTTATAAATTATAACGGTTCTATTACCTTGTTGTTTTCATAGCAACCGACAATAAGTTTTAATTACAATTACAATATATATGTTTTAAAAAAGTTTTTGAACGCAAGCGAGAAAAAGATAATGAGCCGTAATTGCATGTCATGACAAAACGTGTCTCTAATTAAAGTTTTATTAAAACAACAAGAAAAGAGAGTTTTATCTTATTCTAATAGGTAGGAAAAGATTAGAATTGATCGCCATGGTAATTAAACATGTTACCTTAATAGTGAAATATGAATACGGCTCATTGGATTTTATATGCTGTAATATAGGATAAAAAGAGAAAAATAAATAAAAACGAATATGTTGTTTGCATCTGACCATTGTAACACACGTTATTTTGACAAACACAAAAACCCCACACATGGGCTCCAATTGTAGCATACTTAATTATTCTAATTAAAATATGAACAGGTCCGTACTTACTTAAAACTGCTCAGCAAAAATGTTCAAACTTTCACTACAGATACTTACACTACTAGACTTATTTGCTCCGGCAGAGATCTTATTAAATCGAATTCTACTCAGGAGTCGTGGGTGTTAATCACAAAAGCTTGTGCTTAGAAAATAGAACACAGGAACAAATAACACGATAGATGAATGGGCGCCATTCAAACTGGATAAGATGTTGTCTTTATCGGTTTTGAATGAAAGGCGGGAGATCCCCAGTCTCAGAACAGACCCCCTTTTAAGATTGACATTAAATTTATCAAAACATATTTTCAACAATAAAGAATTTTTATAACACAAGAAACATCAATAGTTTTTGAGACAAACTGTATAAACGATAATTAAATTTAAAGTCTGTATATTGAATAAAAATTTATTAAATTCAAAAAAATCATAACTACTGAAAAGAAGATTCCTAAAAACTAAAATCACTCCTACCAAAATTTACTTTAAATTTCATGATCCCAAATCAAAAAATTTAAACCAATAGCATATTTAATTTAAAAAAATAAAAGAATTTCGTGAGTACTATTATTAATTAAACATTATTTTTGAAACATACACAAAATAGCTTGACCATAATCTTGAATACAGTTATTCTTAACACTACATAATTTCCAAGATTTGCAGAGAAATGGCTCAAACCATTTAAAAACTAAAACCAATGACCATCACATAAAACTTCATATAAAAACTATTGACTGGAACTAAAGTTGCGGGAAACACACCTTCTGTATTTTGTTTTTTTTTTCACATTTAACGACATACTTTAAACTTTACAATAATTTCTAGTGCGGGATAAATTCGTTGTAATAATTAACTTTAACGATACTAAGAACTAACTTAAAACTGAACGGTACGTAAAACTAACTAGAATGTTGCTTGAACTATTATTGACGAGTCCTTGTACAACATAATGCGTTATTTGATTATTAATAAAATGCGTCGATTTAACATTAATTCACTGTTTACTAGCTGATTCTTTAAGCCAATACAGTGTTCAAATGAGAGAACTTTAACACTAAGCTCTATTCTCAATAAGTTATACCGAGATAGAATTAATTATCCATATAACAAAACGGTTAATCTATAATTAGATTATACTAAAGGAGGACAAAATGGTAAAACACAAATTTGAACCAACTGGTGCCAAACGCAATTCACAATTCTGCATTTATTATTAATTCTCATCACTGAATTAATTTTGTATTAACATACTCTGCAATATAGAACACTCAAAAATACTTAAACCAAGTTTTATATTAATGGTATAACAATAAGAACAAACAACCACGCCGGCCAAAAGGTCGTCGTGTTGGCGCCAACAGTCGTTGAGGATTGCCTCCTCGGGGTGCAAGTTTCATGGCATTTAACATTTTTAAGAGAAGAGTAGCTCGAACACGAAACTAGAATGGTCAACTTTTACAAATAGCAAAAAGGCAGAATTATCTCCGTGATTATTTTACTGAAATAAGCCTCAAGTCATAAACTACTTGACCAGACTTACAGTGTATTTTTCATATCTAAAGGATTGAATATCCGAGAAACAATGCTTGACTGTTCTTATCTGCAAACTTTTATAGCATTTCACCGAAATGAAGCGAAGCGAAAAAATTTAAACTTAGAATGGACACATAAATTGATCTAAATATAGCTTGTACGTGCCTTTTTAACTATATAATGAAGCCCAGTATCTGTATTATTTAACGAAATTATCATGAATTTGTCTGCAAAAACAATTTTACCCGTGAGAGTTGAAATAAAAGTAAAATAACACACATGTAGATATAAAATTATAACCGTATTGTTTGCTGGAATTGCCTACTTTTTAAGATATGAAGAAAACATTTTCAACAGTTTCCTGTTGCTTAAATGTGTAAGGTGTGTTGCGAATAGGGCCTTTCGTAGCAACGAGTACGCATGCTCAGTTGTTGAAACTGCATAGTTACCTAAACGGTTCATAGAGCGCGTTTGAGTCAAAAAAATGATCTGGCAACATTGTCCAGCAGGACATCGTCAACTGTCATTTGAAACAAACACAACAACAAAAAGATGGCTACTTCCTTGCCTTTTTATAGTGTTACTTTAAATGAAAATGACGTGCCTGGTGCTTCATTGGGAAATAAGAGACCATCAGAACTGACAAAATTGCAGCTTCAACGGTTTTTAAAGTGTAGAAATGTTTGTACAAGGGGAAATAAAAACGAACTGATTGTGAGGTTAGTATAAAATTGTTGAAAAATTACATTTTTCTTATGTAACTGCCGAGAATCGCGAATTACTAATGCATGTGCAAGAGCAAGTGCAATATTATTTTTATTATTTTCACCGTTTTCACCATTTAACCTAATACGTTTGACAGTTGTCAGTTAATGTTAATGTTAATGTTGCCACATTTCTGCAAACATTCATAAAATTCACTTTCACGCGGCGCATGCGCCACTAATATTTCTGTAACGAAAGGCCCTATTGAATAAGAGAAGCTGCATTACTTGTTTCTTTGGGTGTACGTTCTTGTAAAACGTTTACAGTAAAAAGAGCACATAAACTATAGTACATAACAATAAAACTGCCAACCAACTCCAATATCAGCAATAAACTTAAACATTTTTAGAACCACCCTAACTAATAAAATACAATTTTGTGATTCTCATTTATTTCGTCTTGATTAAACAACATAAATTTCTCATTTTTTATGAGGCATTCTAATTTAACTTGTAGATTTTCTTTTAGTGGATGCTGACAGGAATAGCTTTTCCATTTTTCTTTTATGTAAAAACAGGATTATTATTTTTTAAATAATTCAAAATGTTGCCGAATAAGAGAACAGCAGACGCACAAACTGCTTATTCTCGTATAATCGTTCTTTCTTACAGTATTTCAATCCCTTTGTAATGCACTGTTCAAACAATAATAGCTGCATTTTAGATGATAATTAATTTATATCAATCCCTTTGTTGCTGCGTGTGTATTTAACAAAAGTAAATACGTAAACTGTAACATTATAAAGTAGACGCTCGAAACTCAATTGGAATTTGTAAACATATAAACAGTTTCATCTTCAGTGCATGATTATTGTTTTAAAGCCTGAATAGTATCTTTAAAGGTTAGAGAAATCTTGGATAAATCAGATAAGTAAAATTTTAAAAACAAACTATGTCAGTTTACTTCGGTAAAGGTCGACACAATTTGACCGTCTCAGGAAGAACGTTCTTGGCTTGCTAGAGAAATTTATGCCAATCTTTAAAATCTTAATAGACATCACTGGTTTTAAAACTTGACGCAAAGCAAAGGTTTGATATGAAAACCAGATAGCTATCAGACAAACTTAGGGATTATATATAAATTTTCAAAGTACTATTAATTTATATTAACTAAATTGAATTAGTCTATACTATAAGGTCTTTCAAGGAAAGTTCCAAGATAATCTCAACACTTATGCTCAGCATGAAAAGCAACTAATCTGCATTAATTGGTTAGATTGAAGTAATTTAAGCTGCAACTTGTAACACTATCGTTTCGTTACTCTAAATTACTGAGTAAAACATAACATACTGAACATAAAATACGCCGCGCGATGGACGTTACTGTAATCTCAAAAACAATTCAAATACTAAATACTTACTGCAAAACTTATAAAAGCGATACTTACTGTAATGTTCAGACTTTCAAGATTTCCTTATATCAAATTACAATTCAGGCGTAGGTCTGAGTTCCATGGCTTATTGATTATAAAGAAGAATAATGTTTGGTGTAGACATAAAAAATATCTGGGCGCCATCTGCTTACAAGTCCTTAGACTCAGTATTTACAAACAGAAAAAATACTGGCTTTATTGATTAAATTCAATTAATATTTATGTTTACTTACGTTAATATTAAGCTGGTTAAAATATTTTAAAGACTTTTACAAGTGAATGGTCCAGTGGTAGGGTTTAATTCAAATGTTCATTTATTTATACATAAAGTATTTACTTGTCTCCAATGACAATAGTAAAGGTTTTGATGGTAATACCCTAATAAGAATTCTTATTGAAGGAAAATATAGACATAAATTTATAAAACACAATCATTAGGAAAAATTATACAGATAGTTTTTACATAAGACTTACTTTAATTAACAAGTATCCTTTAGTCCTGATAATGTATATTGGTAGAATTTTACAATTCTTTAAATTAAAAAAAAACAACACTTGCACAATAATGCCCTTGTTTCACTTAACACTAAATGCAAAGCACTTCATAAATTGTTGATATGAAGCCGGGAGAACTTGGATAGTGTAATCGCTGATACCGCTTTTCCACCCAAGATCAACAAACGAAGGTTCACACTAATTATCACTTCATTGTAATTTCATTAGCAATCTCATTATGAATAACTCAAATCATATAAGTTCAACAACCACTTCTATTGGTTATAAAATAAATACTACCAAAAGCACAAGTTTATATCTGGTGATATGATAATATTATTTCCTTACTGATTTTTACTAATACAACACCCAAATGGACAGTGTTCTAAATTATTACGGCACAACTAAACCGAAAAGTTTAATTCTTTATTTTCAAAATTGACTAACCATTGCACTCTATTATAGATTTTAAATTAAATCCTCGGAATAATTATATCGGTTATTAAAACATTTCGTTACGCGTTTTAAGGTTAAACTTCTTCTCAAATTTCGATAATTTATTAATTAAATCAACTTGAAGAATTAAAACTGCATTAACGACCACTAGTTGCAATTAACGGTAAATTCATGGGCTGTATTAGATTATTGATTTGAATCAATAATTTTTACATCTCACACATAATTTGTTTATCACAAGTTAAAAAGTATCCTTCATCAAATACTGAAAACGGATAATTAATATGCAAGACAATTTCTTGCATATTAATTAATAATTAATAAAAATAGCCAAAACAATTGGCTATTTTTGATAGTAGATAATTATTTGAAAAGTAAATCTTTAAATTTCAGACTATTTTAAATTTTTTATTGATTAATATTTTAAGTGTTTATCAACTTTTTGCATAGTTAAATTCATACCAGTAAGAATAACTCGAAAGGTCTTTAGAAATATAAGGAGATTATTAAATAATATTGAAATAATTTTATGTGAATAGCGGTTGCGGTTTTAGTATTTGTAACTATCGTGTATAATCTTGCTGTTCGTAAATTAGTTTATATGTTATTAAGACCAGCGATAGTACTTCAAATGATAGTAATTTTAATAAAGTATTTATTCGTTAACGTTCAGTTCTTATATTAGCCTTTAAAGCAACTTCAAACGCAGTGGCCTAAACAAGAATATTTATTACTTTTTAAACTGTAACCCATCACAAATCTGAACAGTTTTATAATTTTCGTGTTCAAAAATAATTATTAAATAAATAAAATTATATTTACTATTTAAATGAAAATATATTACTTGATATATACAGCGATTTCGTAACACTTTTTTATTATTGGTTTTTCGAAAAAGTCGAAAGTCACTCGTTAATAAAAGTTTTCCTTGACTTGAAATCTCAAATGCAGCCATTAAAACTAACCTATCGTATACAGCAGTGTTTCTCAACCTTTTTTGCCTTGCGGTCCCAATTTTAGTCTTAAAATTACTCGCGGTCCCCAATTGCGGTGTTAGGCAGAGGAATTTTGTTAATGTTTACTGCATTTTAGCATTAATAGAGGAATGTACTCCATTTCCGAGATTGCAAGATGATAAAAGTTTTCATATTCTTTATACTTTTATGGCAAACAGCATACATTTATTTACTTGCAGACTTTATTTTTAAATTAGATGATAATAAGTGGAATTCACTAAATTTGCTTATTATTATTATTATTTGACATCTTCTAGCAGCGTCTAAACTAAATACGAACTTGTTTCGTGGTTCTAAAAATTTTCTTCGCGGTTCCCATAGGGACCGGGGTCCGCAGGTTGAGAAACGCTGGATGTACAGGGTGATCAAGAAATATTGCCTGTGATTTGATGTTTGTATTTTTTTTATTTTACTTTTTTTGAGCAACATGATATTGCTTTGTGTGTGTATACAAGACGATTAATAATTTTAAAGTTATTCATTAATATTAAGAATTAAGAAAATATATCTTTTTACATAAAGAGTTATATAACCAGTGATTATGTTACTAAAGTAAGCCTAGTTAGTTAACATTATAACCTGTATGCAGTCATATAAGATAACACTAGTAATATATTCAGAGCCTTAACTTAATATTATTCTAATTTACATAATGTATGCGAATGTTTGTCCGTACTCACAAAACCTTATCTTAATGGTTGCATCTATTAGAATATTAATGTAGGCATTCTAAAAACTTTATCGTAATATTATTCTAATTTGACCTAATATATGCTAAGTAGGCGAATGTTGACCACAGAATAGTATATTAACACCACAACTTGGTCAGCTACTTCAGCTCAGGTTGCAACGACGTTCAGAACTTAGAAACTGGTATCCAGGGATATTGGTTACCTAGTTCAGAACTTACATACTGAAAAGCCTTGAAAACTGATACCCAGGGATATTGTTTACCTAAGTTTTCTGAGTATTAGTACTAGTTTTACTGTTAAAACTGTATAATAGTGTTTAAGTTATTATGCAAATGCATATTGTGTAATTAACAACGAATAAATATCTTATTGTACTTAACAGTAAACTGTGTTCATTATGTAACTTGGACTCCGTCTGTGTTTTTAAATAAAGTATTATTTTAAAAACACTTCCAACCTCAAGAAAAGTTAATTAGTTAAATATTTGATTTTTTATTAAATTACAGAAACAACAATTATCTGGTAGTAACAAAAACAAATAATATTATTTGCTGAATGTTGAACAATGAAGAATGTAAAATTTAAAAATACAAACATTAAAATCAAAAGCACTCTTTTTTGATCACCCGGCATACGATAGGTTACTTTTATGTAAAGCAAAACTTTTTTAAAGAGTGTCTTTTTCTCGAAAATCCAATAATAAAAAAATTTTCCATTTGGCAAGAGAATCTACGCACACGCTATACATTAATTACTCTCTTTCCAAGCTCGTCGCTGCGTAATTGTTTACTTGGTTCTTTATCTTACAGATATAAAGATTGTATGTTATACATTTCTTTCTAAACATGGACTTCCGAACTTAAAAACTAAAAAATAATTAATTTTTAGTCTTCGTTAAGAAGGTGCTGCAGGTTTGATGCAGAAAGTCGCAGATAAGATTCTAGATATGGTAACAGATTGAGTAAACGTTCTGGATGTTATATTAAGTCACAGGCTAATGCTTAGTAATAGACATAAAAATGACGGATTTTGCGAGGGAAAGTTCAAATTTATACTAGTAAAAAGATGAAGCATCACTACTCGTCAAATCAATCATAAACTTAATGGTCCCGCACATCTGACTAGAAGTAACCCGATATAAATTATCTGTAACAGTGGCGTAACAAGGGGAAGAGGCTTTGGAGGCTAAAGGTCCCCCCATCAGTAATGTCCGTACAGTGTACGGATATGAAAACAACCAATCAACGTGGTCCAATTTGACACTTCTTTATTTATAATTAATCTATTGACAACTCCTGTCATAAATATAGAAGTTAAAGTAAGTTAAATCAATGTTTCCTTCTTTCAATAACACTTAAAGCATTTGAAAATAACGTGGTTTGTGAAATTGCAGCTTTAACAATTATACTTTTATAATTAAAAATACATTAATATTAAATCATTCAAATAAGTACAACCTACTTTTATAATAAGTATAGTAGACAGAGTTTGTGATAGGGCTTGGTAGCTCAGTCGGGTAGGAGCTAGGTATAAATAAATTGAAGCTGACCGACGCAGGTTCAATTCCAGCTGGGAGAATAATTCTTTTTTAATTTTTTTTTATAAAACAAAATTTAAAATAATAATTTTCTCTTCGGAAATGTTAATTTCTGCAAAGTTTTAATAATTTTCTTAAAAATTTTACAAAGACAGAGGGATTTTACAAACCATATTTTAGCATGGATAAAAGCATAGGTTAATCCTTATATTCGATTTCTCAAGGAGACATGCAATCTATTTTGCAATTGTTTTGCTTAGTCGAAGGAAAAAGATACTGCACAACTTGCGTGGAATGCCTATATCGCCCTTGAACGACTGAGGCACTTTGCCTTCGGCGTCGTGCCTCAAACTTCGTTCTCGTGCAATATAGGCATCATATCCACCGTTGTTGCACAAACTACTATAATGCACTCCCAGTGTGCATTAAAATGATGAACGGCGACCGATTAAAGGCCGACGTTAGGTTTCCCTGCACTATGACAGGCCTGGTCTTAGAGTTTGCATCCCATAGTTCGGAAAGGGCTAGGTCTAAACTAGCGAGGTTGATAGGACTCTTTCGGAGGTGGACCCTGACGGGCGAGCACGTAAATAGCTCCGGCACTAGCCTGGACAGCCAGTAGAGGGAGTTCTTACAAAAGTAAGTGACACACTAATTCAGTTTATTGATCCCATAGGGGGCGTGGCTATAAAGCTTAACGCAGGTAGATCAGCGTCCTTAACGTAAGTAAAACTTAGCATTAAGATAAAATGAGTTATTAAGAATATTTATTATTACTTATGATCTATATCTATTTATCTAAGTATGGTCTAAATTTACATTATAAACAAACTGAATGTGACATTAGTAAGGTATTTTTCCAAGAAGACAAACATTAAGATCAACTTTAAAAATGAAAACATAACACAAATACGCCTTCTTGGTATAAACTCATTATGGACCTACTCTTTAGTTTGGCTTAAGAGAAGTTTTCCTTCCCCGCATTTGCACATCTTAGACAACAAAATAATTACGTGGATTTCGCCGTTACTAAATTCCGTACTTATCATGTTCGTTGGCAGCACCACCAAGTTGCTTGCAAACTAGTGATGTTAACCTCCCACTATGATCCATTTATCCAAGAACTGTAGTAGTATGGTCCTTAGAAGAGCCTGATTTACAGTGCAAAATCTATTAAAGCTGCTTTATTAAAATGCCGGAAATTTGAATTTTCCTTGTGAAATGTCTCTCATTTTTGCACTATAAATTTTAGATCTATACCAATAACTCTGATAATTGTCTTTAACGTTCTAGTACTGCAGAAGGATCTTTTTGTACAATGCTCTTTAGAAATGGACTTGAAAGTAACTAACACAAATTTGAATCAATTATACAACCATGATTCAAGTTTTTACCACATAACCAATAAGAGCAAGTTTGTCAATACAAAAGGCAACAAAAATACTTTTTAGAGGGATTAATGCACAGAGACAAACACACAGAAAATATTATTTATTCATTTGTATTAAGTACATTGAAAATGTAAAAAACCTTCCACAAAAAATTTGAGCGTGTAAAGTACAAATTATATTATGACTATCTAAAATTGTGGAGATTATAACACGAAAATCTTAAAATACCGGTCTATAAGTCTATAATTGAATGACAGTTACAGTGCTGCCAGATGAGAGACAAATTCTCTTTGTGTGTTAGTATAAGTGTATAATTATTTTTTTCTATTTTGCGTTTAGAATAAGTCGATTCTAGCACCCAAATGACGTCATTTGAGTGTTAGAATAAGCGGTTGGTGTGCTAGAATAGGCTAGTAAAATTTATTGCATTGATGTTGGTAGCGTTGGTTGAACTGTCAACTGACATACGTCATAAAATAAATCTCACAAAGCAGAGGCAGAGGACAGCAAATTAATGACGTTTTTTGTGCAATTTGCCTAATTTTCGGCGGCGTTAGTGATAAATTTCCTTCACTATTCATTCTGACGTTTCAAATTAATTTTTTTCCACAGCCGCCTAAATTTACGTCACATAAATGTCACCAACCACCCAAAAAATCCCTAGATTTAAAATTTTTACTTTTTAATTTATAAAATGGTATAAAGCGGCAAAATAGAAAAAATAGTATAAAACACTCGTTGCAGAAGGTCCTTCAAGCACTCATTTGTTTACGTTACGTTACGTTAAATTATTTACGTTGCCAACAACAACAGAGATCAAGAACGTCTTGAACTCCGGCGTCATTGACAACGGAGATCAAGATATACTTTATATTACTAATTGTGGTATATAAACAATTGTTTGAAATACGAAATGAAATAATAGTTATTTATGTACTAAAGGCATATGATGATGATAATGCCAGGAGGGTGACGATGTTCCAGCACAAGGGCCTGAAGGGCCCGAGGGAAAATGTAGCCCGATAGATCCATCATAATCACACAAATTTGGTCGCACACGATACCTCAAGCGCTTGAGAACCTCCACGTAGAAGGCAGCATTCACTGTTTGTCCACACGTTCGATGTTTTCATCAACACGGAAGGTCGACGGTCGTTCTGGGCTTGCATCATCCTTGCAGTGTTCACGGCCCTCACTGAAACGAGTGGTCCACTTGAAAAGATCTGTTTTCTTCAGTGCTTTATCTCCACAAACAACCCTCAACATTAAAAAAAAGGCGCCACAAAAAATCCTACCTTCTAGCTGTACGCTTGCTTCGACGGTTTGACGGTTACTGACACTCCAGTGGTGTCCCCCACAAAAAAAAACAGTCAGTGCGCATTGTCCAAACATCACTTTAAGGCCACCCTAGAAGCTCAGTTCGCGTATTTATTGAACAGACCTCGTATGAGTTTAATTCTGTGAGATACATAAAATGTAGGGCGTCTAATAAATCTGCTCTCTTTCGACAGCTAAAGTTAGCTTGGTATCTGCCGTACCGCAGTGGCCTGGCACAGCTACTAAATCACTTTATGTGCTCATACGATGATGATATTTGCGTAGACAAAGTTGCTGGTTTTGCTATTTACATATAAATTATTGACGTTCTTTTTCAAACATAATTACATTAATTACACTATTTATAACAGTATTTTAAACTATTTACAACCTACCAAACTTTTGTATATGCTGCCACTCACTGTTTATGATCTTCTTATTACGTATTTGATACATGCAGAATTTCTGCTAACTTTATATATTGTGACGTTACTTTTGTATCGTGCAAATTGTTATTTATTTTTATATATCTCAGATCTCAGGGTCGAATTATTTGATGTTCAATCGTAAAAATTACCTATAAATTTAGTTCATTCTATACCTTAATATGAGACTCCTATTATAACCTTTCAATATGGGATTCTGTTATTGAAAGGTTAAATATTATCAACAAATATTTAAATTTTTTTACACTCGTGCAGTGGTTAATAATTTTCAATAGATAAAGTCTGGTTATGGATAATAACTATTGACACATATAACTGAAATGTCAAACCTTACAGTTACCAATTAAAATATATCTCAAGAAGGAATAAGTACGTATAGCATATATTGTTTATTAGCTCTTTATTGTTATAAACCTTTATTTTAGGATTTAAAATTGGAAAGAAATCTTACCCTTGTCAACTTACATGTAAAATTTTCTTTAGGTAATTCTTCCTTGGTTGGCCATCTAATAGTTTCTTAAAATTTTGACATATGTATTTTTTCTTCTCTTCTAACAATCACCTCCACTTTCACAACCTATAATTTCCACAATCTACACTTTCTGCCAAGAACCGTGATCACCGCCGTAGATTCAGCAGACCTCACACCACCGGACTACTGGACTGCCTCATAAACTGCTTTCATGGTTTTCTTCTTATCTAGGACTCGAATGATGACTGCCAGCTCCCCAACACCTCAGTAAGTATCTTCTAATCTCTTTCTTATGATTAAGTTACCTTAATAATTATTTTCTTTTTCAGGAATATGATGACGACTTCAAATCTTCCACACCTTGATGATTAACAAACCCAGCTCAAAGACAGTTTTTTTTTAATTTTATTTTTTTCTATCCATCACACCTACTGTCTCATAATACCCTTTAATTTTGTTTTCAGTATTTAATGCTCTTACTCTTCCTTTATTCAATAAAATACCGGACTTTCTTTTATATGTTTTAATTTAACAAATTTTCTTCTTGGACTTTATCAGTTTACATTTACTAGATACACATTTATTTTATTTTTCTATTATATAATCAAATTTCTTCTTTTAGTAAATTTTATTTATTTTTCATACTTAACTCAAAAAAACCCTTTTTATTATTCTTATTATCTCCCCGAGATACCTCTTTTTTCAACTATTTTATCTGTTTTTTCCCTTTTATTAAAATATTCCCTATCTTTGGTAATTCTTTCAGTTTTCTTATAAACAATGTCTATAACCATAGAAGTGAATGAGACCTTATTATTGAAGTACAGGGAGAATTTTAAATATGCAATAGAAAATCAATATACCTTTAAACTATTACATGATTTTTAATTTTCAGGTTGACTTATGGCTAGGATATCCTTTCCTTTTATTATCCTTGTTAATTTTAATATTGTATCAAAATATCATAATAAATATATGCTATTACATTCTCTTTCATTATTTTACAAATATATACTAAATTTTTGTATTCTTGGGATATCATTATGACTTTGTATGTAAGTTTATCTGTTTTTATTTATTTATTGATCCTTAATAACCACATCTGTGCAATAATGATTTTCAAAAATTATCTATTCTTATGTATATGCTCATATTAAATTTTCTAACACACATAAACGTGAACATCACAATATATGTAGCTAAATCGTTTTAAATATCAGCAAAAATTAAAAATTCAAAAAATTATACTGTGCGGCTTATCTTGTCGCAGTAATTGTTAATTGTAACAGTAAATCTGGTTAACGATAAATAAACAGAAGAGAAAAATGTTTATGCAGAAGCAGTTTAAATATTAGAGTCCGGATCGAGAGAGAATTTTATTAGTTTGCTCGAATTTGTCTTATTAATGAAGTATTGACATTAAAATGTAAATATTTACGATGTTATACCTGCTTTACATATTTACACACGGAACCGCGAGTAGATATTTTTTAATTTGTTTTTGCAATGTCAATAAATGTAAACTATATTTCACTAATAAATGTAAACTGAAGAGCACCTGTTAGTGAAATCAGAAGTAAATGAATATTTCAAGCAAATGAAGGTTTTTCGTTTATTTTAAAACTCGACTTATATGTATAACACAAATAAGTTTTATTAGAGTATATTACGATACGAGGTCGGTAAGTGCCTTATTGCAGATAGAAAAAAAAGTTGGTCGAGATTTGTTATAAGAACTTAATAATGAGTATTGTATGCGTTATTTGAAAAATATAGTTTCTATTGCAGTAACCAAACAATAAAATACCTACAATATAATTAATAAAAAAAGTCGTCCACGAGGCCTTGGAATTTGGTTTTAAAAAATTTTATGTTGGGAGTACCACTGTGTACCACGGTAATATCCATTAGCAGGAGTTGCTTTCGCAATGGAGAAAAGCTGAAAAATGTATTGGTTTTAAACATGACCTCTAACTGAAATGTGTGCAATGTCGATCGAAAACAATAAACCGCTCTAGTGTTGCTAATACACTTTTTCTTTAAATACATTTCAATGCTTCCTAGACGACTTTCTTCTCAGTTACATATATATTTTTCTCATAAAATTGCATTTTAATGTAATTTAATATAATTTACTTTTTTGATAATAATTATTTAGTCTTAAAAATATTCCAAAAGGTCTGTTTTTTTATTTTATTTGAACTGCTTTTGTAACCCAACTACGAAAATGTAAACCTTGTGATAATGATCAAGCTAGCGCATATAAGTATCCAAGATCTTGTTGTGAAAGTTTTATAAAATTTCATTGGTTGGTAAAAACTTTCAAGCTGTAAACAAAGCGAAACCGAATCTCGGGTGGGTCTATAGTCCAACCCCTCAATATACCGGCACATGGTATTATTTAAGGAAAACTATATTATGAAACAAATATATAACAAAAAATTGAGCGTGCGATTAAGATGACCCATAAAAGGGGATCATGGGGATGCCAGTATAGGGGATGTAGCTGTATACGTCGATCTTTCGATTTACTGATCTTGCTCTACTCAGAAATATCAAACCTGTATATTTCGGACATTTTAGACATCATAGATCTCTAAAATCTTGAAACTTGGATGTTTGAAACATTGAATATGTAAATTGTGAATTTATAAACTTTTGATGACTTTCAACGCTAGAGCCACTACATCTAATCAACTAATACTGGTACAACTCTAATACTGGTAAATCAGAGTCCGCAAACGATACCATATTCGAGCAAAAGAAGCATGAAATTATTCTTTATCTTTATTGCATTTAATCAAATTTACGTTTAATATATACAAAAAGATTTTTACAGAATTGTTATTCTAAAAGTTCAAACCTTTAATATGTCAAACACGTAAAATGTGATTTTAATTTGTTTATTATTAAAAATCATGCTTCTCTGTCCCATATCGGTGCAGTTTGCGCTACTCTAATCTGCCAGCATAGCCAGGCTGATTAATGTAGTGACTCTATCCAACGCTGTAGAACAGTACCAACCACATTCCAAGATATTCTAGTGACTTTTAACTTTAACGTCAAAATGTACATTTTTTAAAAAGTCATCAAATGTATATCTTATTCAAGACATGCAGACTGTTGACATTAGGCGCATTCAGCAGACTTACCAGTCACACCGATCTGGGTTACCCGTTTGATCACATACCGTACCGATACAATTAAAGTGAGGTTACAACAGCGCTCCGTGACGTTTATTTTGTTGTGCTTAATAGACATTTTTACAGTCTACACCGAAAGAACTATTGATATCTACAACTTAGATTTAAATTATCGTAATCTAATATTAGCTGCTCCATTATTATTATTACAAATATAAAATTAGGCTATGCCACTCTATATTTGACAAGTAAATTTAAATATATCAACCTGTAACCAATTTTTCATCATTCAGCTAAAATCTACCTACGAGCAGCACCGGTTTATCACCGGTAAGTCTGCTGAATGCGGCCAATGTGTTAACTTCGAAAATTGTTACATAACATCATACATAGACATACCTCCTTGTGGCTTCTAAAGATTATTTTTTCAAACAATTTAATACTGAGATTTCTTGAGAGCGCTATAAAGTGCCTTTGTACTAATTTTGAAGAATATTCGAGCCCAAAATCATATTAGTTCGCCAGTTTTTATTTTGGTTAAAGGTCACCCCATAACTTAGATGAACTAACATGACTTTGAGCTTGAACTACTGCATCATTTCTACTCTCTCATAATGCAATGTATGTCGGTTTTAAAGTTAAACATCTCAACATCTCTTTATTTACATCGTAAGAAAACTTATTTTTCCTCGAAGAAACTCTTATTCGAGAAATTATAGACACTATGTGTGCTAACATTGACATACAGAACATTTAGGAGGTCAAATTCAGGATTTATATAAATTATTTGTTCCAAAAATCCAATTCAAAATATTGTTACATGTATTATAAGGATTATCCATATGCAAGACAAGTTATGAACTAGTCTTATAAGATTAGAACATTATAGAATCCCTCAGTACATACCTTTTCGTATTTTGTGACCTCTGGCAGACTGAATTAAGTTTTCTCAAAAAAAGAACTTGTTTAATTCTCGTTGGGGATTATAAACAGTGTTTATGCATGTTATTTCAATGACCTCTGAGAAATCGAATTAATGCCTTTTAAGTTTCGAAATTTCATTAGAAGTCTCTATGGAGGTCAGATTCGTATTTCTCAAAAAATCAAAATATGCCATCGAGTTTGTTTAGATCACAATAGCAATCTTTGCAAACTTTGAAGATTATAAGATACCTCCAATTAGGCTTTCTAGTATACTTGTAACTCCTGAGAGGTCAGATTGAAAGTATATAAGCGCAGATATACCTTGTGCGAGACTATAAGCCCGTTGTCGCGATACCATAGTTATAAACCAGCATCAAGAGTAGCATAAATTATCTTACCTTAAATTAGTTACCTCTGTGAGGTCTAATTCGCTTTTTTTTTGTTTCTTTTTTTAAACATACTTTTATTTATTTAATGATATCTACAAGGACAAATTTAGATTCTTTGAAAAATCGAAATTTCTTAAAATCTTACAGCATTGCTTTTGAAATTAGCACTTAGTACCTTTGCATTTAGTACTACCTTTGTGATAACTTTAAACACTATAGAATAGTACCAAACATCTCCTCTCATACTTTAGTGACCCCTGGAAAGTCAGATTATAATCTTATCAAATCGTCGAGTATACACACTTTGTTAGGGACTCTTAGGGCGAGTTGTATAAATGTGGTTTAACTTTAAACTTGGCTCAGTTACCACAGTTACGATTGTCAGAACAATCGTTGTCTAGGATATTTATCCTAGTTTAAAGTTCAGCTGTGTTTATACAACCCGCCCTTAGACTACGATTTTATGAACTTCTGAGTCTGAGAGGTCAGATTATTAAAAGCACCATAGACTATAATTACAGCGTTAATATATATATTCCATGTTTTACTGACCTACAAGTCAGATTTAGTTTCTCCAAAACTATTATTTTATTTCAGGGCATTATAGATGTACCATATGCCATCTATACAGATTATGCGTATGCTTTTTTCCGGTTTTTTTTTCTGATAGATCAACGATACTAATTCTTGTTAGAGGCATTATGGGTAGCACTTTACTAACTTGAGAAATATTAAAATGGCCCTAAAGATATCTATTTTGTACTTTAATGATTTTAAGTTCATATATTTTTTTTTAATTGGCTAGGTCTTGTTTAAAAATTATAAACAGCCCTTTTAATAATATCAATTATAAAATGGTAATAATAATAAATGTTATATAGCCATTCAAACTTCAGTAACTTCTGGGAGGTCCACTACAATTTTCTTGAAATATTTTAAAAACCCTTTATAAAATAATATGATTGGGTTAGTTTGTTGTATGTTGCTGTATTCATAGGCGCCGACTACGTGGAGTCGAAGGCTGTGGACCTCATTAAAATAATAGTAGTGGGGGCTGAACCCTCATTAACATGGTTAGTATGTTTTAGGTAATAAAAATTCTAAAGACGGCAGTCTACACACTTATCCAACTGAATATTTTTTGATGTTTTTTTTTGCAAAAAGGCAAAGAATATTTACAGTTTAAAAATTTTTGATGACTATACCTATATCCACATGTAGAGTTGAAAGATTCTTTTCTGCATTGCGCAGACTAAAAACCTATTTACCTAAAAGCATTGCTAAAGAATTAAAAAAATCGAGTAAATTGCAAAAAGAAGTGGTGCTCTAAGAAACGTGTTTTCTGCTAAATCCAGAGCTTATTATAATTTACTATTCAAATATCTTCTGTTAACTGTTATAACAGTTAACAGAAGATATTTGAATATTAATATGAATATTAATAATAATTATTAATAGTATTATTATATTACTGAGACTCGCCAAAGATGACCTGCTTCTTAGCGGAATGTTATTAAAGTGTTGGATGGCTTGAAGGTTATGTTACAACTAAAGCATGCGTCTCATTGGTTGCATTCATGATCAACTACCGCATATCGACGTTATTGATTGATCTGTGCTTTAAAAAAAATCTATTGTAAAATCTTCTCAAGTAAATATTACTGTTTATCATTTTATTTACTAAGTTAAACAGTATACATATCCTAAAATCACATCCTTTTTAAAAGAAAGATTATTTAAATTAGTACAACATACTTTTAAAAATAAGTGTGGCGTGCTCGAGCGTGCTATTATATAAGAGAAAAATCATCATTTAAAATTTTATGTTTTGTAAAAACATATAAAAAAGAAATGTTACCTGCCAGCTGGAATCGAAACTGAGACAGCGATTTGAGATTATTATCACCCTGCTCCGACTAGCTGAACTATGGAATCATATCGGCGCTTGAGCGCACCACACTTGTTTTAAGTTGCACTAATTTAAATGATTTTCCGAAATGAATTTTTGCCATTTTCGGGATTTGAGTAATGTTTTTTTTAAACTAACAAAAACAATAATTTTATTTACTTGAGGAGATCTTACAAACGACTTTTTACAAGCACAAATTAATCTCTATACTTGATTTATTTTGATTTTTTACGTTGTATTGTTATTGTATGTAAAAGTTTAATTAATATACGCAGACTGTGTTTAGTACGGTTGGTAAAACTAAAAAAAAAGGGCTCTATGGCTGTTTCTTACACATGATGGGAAGTATAGGCATGAAACTTATTGGATGTTGTTATTGGTGGTCTGTTGTTGCTGTACCTAAGCTAGTCTGGTTTTATCAGCAGCCTAGACTGGTTATAAGATAATACTGAACGTACCTTGCATACTGTAATGATTTCTAGGAGAATGAATACAGTTTTTTTGTCGATATTTGGTCTGGGCTTTATAGACAGCGATTCTAGTAAATTTAAAGATTCTAGAACGGCATAAGATATACACTTTTACGTGTAATTAATTAATATTTTTTTATAAATACTTGTATATGTAGATTGTGTTTAGTACGGTTGGTAAAACTCACTAAAGGGCGTCTATGGCTGTTTCTTATACATGATGGGAAGTATAGGCATGAAACCCTTTGAATGTTGCTATTGGTGGTCTGTTGTTGCTGTACCTAAGCTAGTCTGGTTTTATCAGCAGCCTAGACTGGTTATAAGATAATACTGAACGTACGTTGCATACTGTAATGATTTCTAGGAGAATGAATACAGTTTTTTTGTCGATATTTGGTCTGGGCTTTATAGACAGCGATACTAGTAAATGTAAAAATTCTAGAACGGCATAAGATATACACTTTTACGTGTAATTAATTAATATTTTTTTTATAAATACTTGTATATGCAGATTGTGTTTAGTACGGTTGGTAAAACTCAGAAAAGGGCGTCTATGGCTGTTTCTTATACATGATGGGAACTATAGGCATGAAACCTTTTGAATGTTGTTATTGGTGGTCCGTTGTTGCTGTACCTAAGCTAGTCTGGTTTTATCAGCAGCCTAGACTGGTTATAAGATAATACTGAACGTACCTTGCATACTGTAATGATTTCTAGGAGAATGAATACAGTTTTTTTGTCGATATTTGGTCTGGGCTTTATAGACAGCGATTCTAGTAAATTTAAAGATTCTAGAACGGCATAAGCTATACACTTTTACGTGTAATTAATTAATATTTTTTTTATAAATACTTGTATATGCAGATTGTGTTTAGTACGGTTGGTAAAACTCAGAAAAGGGAGTCTATGGCTGTTTCTTATACATGATGGGAAGCATAGGCATGAAACCTTTTGAATGTTGTTATTGGTGGTCCGTTGTTGCTGTACCTAAGCTAGTCTGGTTTTATCAGCAGCCCAGACTGGTTATAAGATAATACTGAACGTACCTTGCATACTGTAATGATTTCTAGGAGAATGAATACAGTTTTTTTGTCGATATTTGGTCTGGGCTTTATAGACAACGATTCTAGTAAATTTGAAAATTCTAGAACGGCATAAGATACACACTTTTACGTGTAATTAATTAATATTTTTTTATAAATACTTGTATATGCAGATTGTGTTTAGTACGGTTGGTAAAACTCACTAAAGGGCGTCTATGGCTGTTTCTTATACATGATGGGAAGTATAGGCATGAAACCTTTTGAATGTTGTTATTGGTGGTCTGTTGTTGCTGTACCTAAGCTAGTCTGGTTTTATCAGCAGCCTAGACTGGTTATAAGATAATACTGAACGTACCTTGCATACTGTAATGATTTCTAGGAGAATGAATACAGTTTTTTTTGTCGATATTTGGTCTGGGCTTTATAGACATCGATTCTAGTAAATTTAAAGATTCTAGAACGGCATAAGATATACACTTTTACGTGTAATTAATTAATATTTTTTTATAAATACTTGTATATGCAGATTGTGTTTAGTACGGTTGGTAAAACTCAGAAAAGGGAGTCTATGGCTGTTTCTTATACATGATGGGAAGCATAGGCATGAAACCTTTTGCATGTTGTTATTGGTGGTCCGTTGTTGCTGTACCTAAGCTAGTCTGGTTTTATCAGCAGCCCAGACTGGTTATAAGATAATACTGAACGTACCTTGCATACTGTAATGATTTCTAGGAGAATGAATACAGTTTTTTTGTCGATATTTGGTCTGGGCTTTATAGACAGCGATTCTAGTAAATTTAAAGATTCTAGAACGGCATAAGATATACACTTTTACGTGTAATTAATTAATATTTTTTTTATAAATACTTGTATATGCAGATTGTGTTTAGTACGGTTGGTAAAACTCACTAAAGGGCGTCTATGGCTGTTTCTTATACATGATTGGAAGTATAGGCATGAAACCTTTTGAATGTTGTTATTGGTGGTCTGTTGTTGCTGTACCTAAGCTAGTCTGGTTTTATCAGCAGCCTAGACTGGTTATAAGATAATACTGAACGTACCTTGCATACTGTAATGATTTCTAGGAGAATGAATACAGTTTTCTTGTCGATATTTGGTCTGGGCTTTATAGACAGCGATTCTAGTAAATTTAAAGATTCTAGAACGGCATAAGATATACACTTTTACGTGTAATTAATTAATATTTTTTTTATAAATACTTGTATATGCAGATTGTGTCTAGTACGGTTGGTAAAACTCAGAAAAGGGCGTCTATGGCTGTTTCTTATACATGATGGGAAGCATAGGCATGAAACCTTTTGAATGTTGTTATTGGTGGTCTGTTGTTGCTGTACCTAAGCTAGTCTGGTTTTATCAGCAGCCTAGACTGGTTATAAGATAATACTGAACGTACCTTGCATACTGTAATGATTTCTAGGAGAATGAATACAGTTTTTTTGTCGATATTTGGTCTGGGCTTTATAGACAGCGATTCTAGTAAATTTAAAAATTCTAGAACGGCATAAGATATACACTTTTACGTGTAATTAATTAATATTTTTTTTTATAAATACTTGTATATGCAGATTGTGTTTAGTACGGTTGCTAAAACTCAGAAAAGGGCGTCTATGGCTGTTTCTTACACATGATGGGAAGCATAGGCATGAAACCTTTTGAATGTTGTTATTGGTGGTCCGTTGTTGCTGTACCTAAGCTAGTCTGGTTTTATCAGCAGCCTAGACTGGTTATAAGATAATACTGAACGTACCTTGCATACTGTAATGATTTCTAGGAGAATGAATACAGTTTTTTTGTCGATATTTGGTCTGGGCATTATAGACAACGCTTCTAGTAAGTTTAAAAATTCTAGAACGGCATAAGATATACACTTTTACGTTTAATTGACCTCTGGAGATCATATCCAGTATTTCATTTTATAACTTTTAAATAAAGATAATACTAAACATATGCTTGCACCTGTAAAATGTCAAATACGGTTTTCTATTGATGTGCTAAGGATCGACTTGTATAGACAGTACTTTTGCTAACCTTAACGTTTATAGCGACCTAAAATATTCTACTCCGCATTTACGTGACCATTGGGAGGTCCAATTTAGTTTAAACCTCCTATCCTTGTCCAATCGTTATTCAAGGCATTACAAAAGGTTTTGTGTTAACTTTAAACATTGAATCACAGCGTTATGCATGTTGTTTTATATTTTAGTAGTCTTTAGGAGACCAGAATATAGTATGTTACTAAGGATTACATATCCGGGATAACTTGAAAGGTTGGAGCGCAGTATGAAATACACTCCCGCATGTCTCAGGTTATTTTTCAGGTCATTTTTTAGGTTAATGAAAAAACTGGCTTGTATAACCCTTACGCAATAGTGGACTTTGAAGGTTATAGAAGTTCATTTAGTTTTTTTTTGTAGGTTTTGTGTTTTAATATTATTACAATTTTTGTATGATTAAAATCCCCTATTTATTCATGTAGTTCTATAAGGGGTCATCTTTTAGACCAAATTTCAAATATAAAGAAATGCACCATGCGTAAAAACTGTGACTGTAGTTTTATTCGTTTTTAAAGTACAATTGTATGCAAATAAATTAAACAAATTAACAAAAATTAATAAACAGGTAGCTACAATCAATAGTATCAATCACTAAGATGAAAATAGGAAGAGTCTTGCCTTGTGTAGGAACCTTCGGTTTGATGGCCAAACCAGTGTATATATAGAAAAACAGCATTAATTACAACAGAAATTTCGAAATTTTCGCATTCATTAACGTAAAGAGATGTGCGTGCGGCAACACTGACTGAGCCTCCTTTGTAAACAAAATCAGAGCACAACAAATTTGTACCGTATCCTCCTTGACAGAAAAGAAAGATAGATGAGAAGAGAAAAAAGAACGAATTAATGCCGTCTGTTGCCAACACACACCTATAGAGCGTCTTTCCGGCGACGCTTAGCGTCTACGCCAAGGAGGTTAAAAATAAACATAAGAGGAGTTTTCGCTTATGACTGGCAAGAGGAATAACAACACATACACATACAACCGAGAGGTCGAAAACGTTACTGTCTGTATATTATATAGACACATACACACAGACACGTATTCTTTCTTGTCTGCTTTAATCTAAATGTGATGTGAAACAATCGTAGTATAGTGACCGTTGTTGTAAACGTTGTTGCGAGCACGTGTGTAAATTTCGAGTGCAAAAACTTTCAGCGAGATGCAACCGATTTTTCAGTGTACGTAGTTACGTCGTGTAAACACGCGCATGGATTTTGCAGAAGTTTTAGACTTGAAGTGAATCTTTCAAGTTGCACGTGGATGGATGATTGATTTAAATGGATACTTATAATTATTGTGGTTTATGTATTTGTATTTGGTATATTTGCATTATTTACCTATGAGTGGGTGTTGCGTATGATTAATTTGATTGAAAAACAAATTAATGTGTTTAATAATAGTTTTCATCTTCCAAGGAAGAAATTTAAAAATAAACTAATGTTTAAATAAGGATGATACATTAAAAGAATAATTACCTTTAAGAACAATAAAATATTTAATTAAAACCCGGTTAAAATGTTTTTATATTGTGACGGTGCAATTAAATAATTAAATTGAAGTTAAGTTAATTAACTAAAAGAAAAAGTGTCTTAACGATGCTTTTAAAAATAACTTTAAGAAACACAAAGCCAGTGGAAGTGATATAAATAACAAATAAGCAGAAAACAATGTTTTCTTCCTTAAAGTTGCCTTCATTTCGACCAAGATCTAAGAGTTTATCTGCTGCATCCTGTTCGAAAGACAGTCTTACATTATGTAAGCCTCCAAAAACCCCGACTGGATCACCTAAGCACAAGAAAACCCGGAAAAGTAAATATCTTTATTGGCTTTCTCTTACCTTAAGTTGTTATAAATAGATTTATTTTCACTGCTTTAATCGCAGCTTAAACATTTTCACCTTATGGTAAGCCTCATTATATTAGTTGAAGTTAAATACTTTGGAGTCATGTTTGGCAAAATAAATACAGAAGCATCAGCATGTATGTATGATGTTGAAGTACGTCATTGAAATGCAGGTAATTAGTAAGCGAGCAATATCTGCTACGCAATGAATACTGCGTGACGTGAGTCTTACACAAAAAATATATAAATATAGATACGATCAGACATGTTTTGTTTTTCTTACAAATCTATTGGAAAATAAAGAAATTCTGAAAATTCTAGTCACACTTAAACTTAAACATCATGATCACATCTAAAGAAAGCTATTCTAAAGAATTTTTTCTAATTTGCGTTTGTAATACGTTTATTAACGTCTGTCAGTAGGAGTCGTTTATGGCTATCTATAAAAGTACACTGTACTTTAATGAATTATAGGGTTATTTAGTTTTTAAGGGTTGGATGGGTAATGCGTGGAATGTGACAACTTCAAACTGCAAGTATTTGTCAAAATTGTCAACCTCCGATAAATTTTTAATTAATATCGTTTAATTGGTTCGCTGTTTGTTGATTGTTACTTACATGAAAATTCACTTGAAGTTATGGTCTATTTTTACTTGGAAAGAAGGTTAAGTTTTGGATATTCCTAATTAGTAACATAAACAAGTCTCGTACCTACATCAAATCTGCTTGGACAAATCAGTATGTCCAATTCATGTTTGTAATTTTATGGTACTATAAACAAGACACGTATCATCGATTTAATCATCTTTGCTTTTTTTCGCGAATTTCGGGCGGAGTGCAAATTAAGTTGTCTTCGCTCATATTTTATTTATTTGTAACACTAATAAAGTAACAAAAGTAATAACTAATTTATTTGAAGTGACGGATGATGACAAATGATTCAAAAACAGTGGGCGCCGAGTGTTACCAACTGTTACCAGCTAACACAAAATTCTCTAGACGACCAAAATATTTTTTTTTGTATTAAAATAAGAAAAAAGGGGGCGCAAATTAGAAAAAATAGCATAAAATACTCGTTTTATAAGGGCATTGGCGCACTCATCCCATAGAAAAACTCGCCTGCGGCTCGTTTTCTAACTTGGGATTCGTTCCCCAAATCAACCCTTATAAAGCTTGTTCTTTAATATACTATTATTTAATATACTTGAATTTAAACTACTGAAACATATTAATTGAAATTCTATCCATCTCTTAATGAAGGTTAATGTTTAAAATTAATAAAATACTCAAAATCTTACTTTTTAACTCAGTTAAAATTTTTTTCTTAATTATCGACACAATCGGCAATTTTATTAATCTTACATAGATACCCCTCACCCCCAACGTTAATTCCTTACTCTTTCTTTAGGAGTCTTTTTGTTAACTTTTTTAAAACCACTACCATACGGAGTAAACGTCTAGAGTAATGTCACGGTGTCTTCGAAAAAAAATTCTTCATAAAAAATAAGGGGGTACCCGAACAACAACCTTTCCCCTAAATTCAACAATAAAGTAATAATTAACAAAGTTTTATTTAAAAGAAATTAAATCTTTTTTCAAATACGATATTGAAAGCGGATAACAGATGACATTATTCATAAATGATATTTTATTTTCTAAATATAAACTGTTGATGATGATTGATGAATTAGGGAACAAATTGTAGTCTTGGTGGTGGGTTTTATGCAAAAGTTCTAGTGAAGATTACTACACGTTGGTCACCCAAAAGAAATTGTTAAGCTACCATGTATTTTTTCGGGTCCAGGTCATCACCGAGAAAGGCAACTACCGAGAAACCACCAACGAGAAACCACAACCGAGAAACTATAACCGAGAAACCATAACCGAGAAACCATAACCGAGAAACCACAGCCGAGAAAACCAAAGCCGAGAATGGAAACTACCGACAATAACAAATACCGAGAATATTAACACTCACTCGGCATAGCGTGTCCTGTTAGAGTTAGTCTCTCTCTCAGTCATCACGTTAAATATTGGAGTCTGTCCCTGTTAGATCTATCAAACTTACTAACTTATAACCTAACCTCCGTTGCATAGCGTGTCCTTTACGCCGTTGGCCTTTTTCTTTCCCCGCCCTATGTATTTTCCTCGGTCTCTGTTGGATCTATGATAGTTACTAACTTATAACCTAACCTCCACTGCATAACGTGTACTATTAGAATTAATCTCTCTCTCTCAGTCGCCACGTTAACTGTAGGAGTCTGTCCCTGTTAGATATATCAAACTTACTAACTTATAACCTAACCTCCACTGCATAGCGTTTTCTTTACGCAGTTAGTCTTTATCTGTCCTTCCCCGCCCTATGTATTGTCCTCTGCCTCTTTTAGATCTATCAAAGTTACTAACTTTTAATTATTACTTTATGCATTCTCGGTATTTGTTATGCTCGGTAGTTTCCATTCTAGGTTTTTGATTTTCTCGGTTATGGCTTCTCGGTTGTGGTCGGTTATGGTTTCTCGGTTGTGGTTTCACAGTTTTGGTTTCTCTGTAGTTGTCTTTCTCGGTGTTGTCTTTTTCGGTGATGACCGGATACGATTTTTTTCGTTTTAAATAAATGATAACATTCTTATTTTAATAAATTGTTATAACAATAATTACTTATTTTAATCTGTTGTTATAAAATGTAAAAATTAATTAAAAAAGTAATTATCAGATAACTTAGTTGTGAAGGAATTAATTAGACACCGGATTAGTAAACCTCAAAAAATCGAAAATAATCACTTAAAAAAGCAATATTAATTTTATGAGATTTTGAGGCGATTTGTGTCCAGATGACAGATGTTTTGTCATAGTTGTTAATAGATTTTAAATCTATACATTTGCATTTCTGCCAATGCAAGTATTTTGGTGTATACACACACACTTCAACTTTGATTTACACCCTGCGAAGCAGGGCCATGTATAATTAAATTAATTGAATAATAAATAGTCGGATTGATGAGGTGTTCATTGTGGTTATTTAGAGCAACATTAAAAAATGTTGATGATGATAACCACAATCGTCGTCGTTGTTCTCCTCAACAATAACCATCACCACGACTCTTCTTTTGTTTGTTATTACCATACCAGCCTGCTTTACATGTTGGTATGAACGGAAACTGTTGTAATGTAGAAATTGTTGACGGAGGCCATGTTGCAAGGTTTTGTTGGGTTGATAAGTTGTGGTAACAATTGATTGTTAATAGTTGATTGATCTGATGCAGAAATTGCAGCCGACGTATTGTCTGGCTTATTGGTTGTTGGCTCTTATTAGGACCACCGCCGAGATATGGCTCTCGGGGTGTCTTTGAGTAGCATTAAGCAGTAAGTCGACTACACTTTCGGTCGATTCCACCTTGCCCCCTTTATGGAAGTTACTAGCTCAGTCCGGGATAGGAAAGTAAGATCTTGGGACAGACAGCCGTTAGAAGTAGCCCATCCGACGTTGCTCACCGCCGAAGGAGTTACCACCGGGCCTAACGACTGTCGGGACAGAAGGTGGTGACTGTTCACAGTGGAAAGTCGAGCCCTTATCCGGACCCCCGACAGGATAAGGGTCACCGTTATGGGTCGCACAAAGGCTGGAGGGTGGTTTCCTGGACTTAGGCTTTATCGACTTGCCGGTTAACACTACACACACTGACCGAGTACCCTTGGCGGCTGTACAGTGGCCCCCATGAATAGCACCTCTACTCGGGTTCGCCGCACCTTTCGAGGTGCTAACCACACATATGTTCACAATATGTATAAGACTAATTAATTAATACTTCTGACGAAGAAGAGTCGTCTCCCACCCTAATAATGGCAGAATAACAGCACAGCGAAACAACAACTTAAATAACTGATAACAATTGTAACCACCAAAAGAACTGCCCCCCCCCCGCAATGTGAACGTTACTATGCTAATTAGGGGAAAAGTTTCCCTTCAGTGTATTCTTCTTTTAATACGAGTAATTATTATTATTACAATTATTTTAATCTATTGTTATAAAAGGTAAAAATTGATAAAATAAAGTAATTATTCGATAACTTAGCTTGTTTGTGATACGGGTTTTAGAAATACGACCAATAGAAAAACTCTATTAGCACAAATATTGCGCACTTTTATAGGAAGTGGCTTAACTATATTTGTTGGCGGAATCAAGTAAGTACTGCCAACTACCAAATTATTTACGAGTATTTCTTTTGTTTTACTTATCTTTTAATTGCAAAAATTAAAAATAATTCGGTTTTTTAATTGTTACTTTGCTTAGTGCCAAGCGATGGTTGTTAAGTGAGTATGGCTCTTGACTACCAATCTTGAGATTCTGGGTTTGAATCCCAGTTATGATACATGAGCATTTTTAAACTATTCCAGGTCGACTTAGCCTGTGGATAATGGGTACTTGAGAAATCATTTCCTGGAGGCGGTCGTTGGGTAAAGCTAGCCACTTTACCACCCTTGGGTACCGAACGGCTCGAGTAATAGCAGCCTCCACTGCTATATCACATGGATCATCATGGACTGTTAAAGGGGACTATTATTATAAAAATTGTAACTTTAACATAGATGTGGGAGATTTTGTTGTTTGGGTACCCCTTCAGTATTTTAATATTTTTTTTGAGGATACTATGACACTTATTCTAGCCATGTATTCAATATAAAATAAACAGTAGAACTCAAAAATTACATCTTTAGCATTTTGACTCCCAATGCAGGGGATGTAGGGTGATTTTGTCTGGAGGAATATCTTTTTTAAGACGCCATGCACTTATTCTAGCTGTTTACCTCGTATGACAGTGTTTTTAAATAAATATATAATAATAATAAAAAGTTAGCAAACTCTTAAAATCAGGCATTATCTGCGGCAACAGTACACCACTCTAATTAATTACCCTAATTAACTAATTAATCCATGATTAATTTTAAGAGGAAACTGCATGCTAAATTGGCCGAATAACTTGTTCCTCGCTGCAAATCGGTTGATAATGAATCGCTGGATCCTAATTCCTTGGAATCGATGTCTTTCTTATTGAATCGGCTTCCGGTTTGCTGAGATTACTACCACCATTCTCAGTGATCGGAACATTTTGCCGTACCAAAGTGTGTTGCAACCAAAAACGAAATCGTTTTGCTTGTGTCTAAAAAATCTCGCATATTGTTTCAAAATCAAGACCTTTTGCAGTAACTTGCTTGCTTGTATAATAAATAAAGCCGAGAAAGATGGAATGAAAAGTGTTGATACTGTCGGAGAACTTTTTAAATCATAAACATACGGCATATTTTAGCTAATTAAATGTAAAAGAATTGTTTGTTTTATTGCATTAATTAACATTAATTATTTAGCTATCTATCTTTGCAGTTGTGAGACGACACACATATACTGGGTGTAGACCCTACGTATTCCCTGGTGGGTCACATGTTAAGTTAAATGAGCTGAGGTTAGACTAGGTTTTCGCGTTAAACGGCGTTGTGTTACTACCTGTAGCCTCCTCGGACAAGAGGATCTACGCCCAGCATTAACATGTGTGTTGTGTTCAACTCCAGATGCACCCAATCGCCAAAATAGCCGATTTTCTTATGTAATAGTATATTACATGTTGAGTTGGTAATGGATATCTTTAAAAGCCATGCGATATTGTTTGGCCGAGACGGTACGTCGAGGTCAAACAATATCGCGAGGCTTGAAAACTTTACCAACGAAACATGTATACTATTTTATTCACAATCGTTAGACTTAAATAATCAAAATAAAAAAAATTATTTAAAATTTTAAAATAAATTTTCTGTAAACTGTCAATAAATTCCAATCAGCCATCTATCAACCAAAAGTAATTTTAAGTAAGGTTTCATTGTTCGCCACAAGATAGCAACGTATGCTATCAGTATTTTGAAATAGGAAATTAATTAATTAAATCATATTTATTAAATATAAAATACGAAAAATAAAAATAATACTAATATGAAATAGAAAAGATACTTTTATCGTTAAATACATTTATAAAAACCTAACTTTAAATCGGATAAAACATCTTGTTTTAAATTATTTACAAATAAAGGTTGACCAAGACTTTACTGGTCAGTTTTACAGACATGTAATAGTTATTTACGTGCCAAGCTTTGTAAATTTAAAAGTTTGCAGGGCGAGCGACGAAGCGAGTCTTCATAATCCAGTGAGCCCAGTAAAGATTAATTGCAAAGCGTGTCGCGTACAAAGTTTTATTTCCATCTTCACCAGCATTTTTTATGAATTGTATATTTTTTATAAAAACATATTTTGTAATTAAAGGCGGTAACACAATTTATAGCTACGCGTTGTCATGGTGTTGTGGTTAAGCAACAAAGTACTTAGTTTCTAGTCCAATTAGTCCTATTCTGTATATGAACGTTATAATACATTATGTATGGTAACATTATATTATCTAACATGGTCTTATAACGGTCGTTATGAAAAACTTATTCTGTAAAGTGTATATATTCACGGTACCTGTAGCGTAACAGTAGAAGCGGACGTTTTTAGGTTTATATAGTAGAATAAAAGGTTAGCTGTGTGATCTTTACATTGGATCTTTACTTCATTCGTTGTGGTTTTTATTTACATTTAATAAATGTACATAAAAGTATATAAAAAGATTACAAAATTTACATATTTATAAAATTAATTTTAAAAAATTACTTTCATTCGCTGAGGTTCATTTAATATGATTAAATCCATATTATTACCTACTTGTAATAATATACAGTGAGATCCAAATTGAGTGAGGACGGTTTGAATTTGGCGCTTTAGGTTTTAGTGTATTTCGCGTTGTTAGTGTAGCACTATTGAAATATGTTGCGTCAAATTACAGCGCCAACTCGACACTTTCTCGTTTACATCGTTGTGCTTTGCCACATTGTTCTGGATTTTCATTGAGTTTTTGCTTTATTTCGCTTGTTTTCTTATTTTACAAAACAGTTTTTTTCAGAACTACGGTTTGTTAGAATATTTTATTATGAAGTAAGTTTATTATTTAAAATGAATGAAGTTTATAAACTGTATTATTCTTCAGACGCCACTGTAAAATAAAAGAAGGATAAGAATATCCGAAAAGTATTATGTTGCCAACGTGACAATAATTTACCGTGGCGGTAAATTCAAATAGTCCTCAATCATTTTGGATCACCCTATAATTAGGGGTTCATTCTACTAGAAGTATATACCATAGCAATTCAATAGACAACAGCACTCGCATACACCTGAGGTGATGATGTAATCCAGAGTACAGGCTTGGTAGTGCCGCTGCACTATCCTCATAGTTAGATGAACTTTTCTGTATATAGAACGACCCAAAGGTCTCCGAGACTTTCTTTATCTTTATCATTGCACTGTTTTTCAAACTACGTATCTAACCTCAAATTTTCCATGTTACGACGATAACGGCAAGTCGAAAGCAGCCGTAATGTAACAACCGCTATAACATACAACATGTTATTTAACAACTGCTAGTTTCGTTTGTATTCAAATGAAACGAGTTTTTAAAAAGATTTTTTGTTTTCCCTGGATCTTTATTTTAAACCAGTGGAAGTAATGACAATTACAATACACAATAATATAAATCCTCATTAGAGCTTAGATGTAAACTTAACTATGAACTGATCAAAACTTAATGAATCTACTGTTTAAAACTCTTTATATATGATTCTCTTATCTAAATAAAATATTACTAAGCAGTTCCCACGAGAAGAGTAATAC
This sequence comes from Agrypnus murinus, assembly GCA_929113105.1. Lineage (NCBI taxonomy): Eukaryota > Metazoa > Arthropoda > Insecta > Coleoptera > Elateridae > Agrypnus > Agrypnus murinus. Next base: position 35,373,767 of record OV816030.1, read on the forward strand.
AATATTATCTGCATGATAAGCAATTCTCATGAGAAAGTTAATACTGCATTCTCAGCAGTTCCCACGATAGATAAGACTTTATTCTTATCTTGGAATGTAATATGATATTATCTGCTTGCTGATAGTAAGCAGTATTTCTACGTAACTCCTCAGCGCTAAAATGTTTTAATATGGTTTTTATTTAAAACAATATTAAAATCAGTAAAAGGAAAATGAAAATTTTAATTTTCTGTGTTTTTATTTATCACAACTAAATCTTTATTTAGAAAGTCAATGAATTTTATTTTTAAGGAATTACGTTTACAGTATAAATATACAAAAATACTTATAACTAAAATTATAGCAAGTCGACTCTTGAGATGTCAACATTACTTGATTCAGATATTACTAGTTGGTCAATATTTAGTAATTTTAGGTCGATAATTTTGTTTGACGTAGTTTTAGCTACAAATAACATTTGCTCGTGATTAATTAACGCTGTACAATCAGGGCTCAAATGTACAATTTTAGAACCATAAAGTTCTTTTCGAAAATTTTGATTTTTACAATTAATGTATAGAATTGCTTTGGAAGGTACAGTTACTAGCCAAGTGGCAGTATCTATTTGAGAGATTTTAATATGAGTTAGATCAAAAAGATATGGGGTACATGTTTGGTTACTATTAAAAGAAAGTAATTGGGTTTCACATAATTTATCGTTTGGAATTTCAAAGTGATTATTTTGGTTACAAAAGTAAGTGTCTATTGTAACTAATTTGCAATGATCGAGTTCGATAGGGATACTCATTTTAGTATTAAACAATATATTATTGTAGGTTGGAATAATCGTACGGAAATGACGGGTGTTAATAAATATTGGAAAAGGTATCAATTGTATAAGTTGATATTGGTTAGTTTTAGAGGTTAGAGGGATTTCAAAGATGAAGGTGATTCTATTTGCAATTTGATAGGCTTTGGTAATAATGATACTTTCATATAGATGTAGATAACTTTGATCTGCGGAATAGGGAATGGTTAATGTTGTTTGGTGGGACAAGTGTTTAGAAATATCCTTTAGATTTTGAATTAGTTCAATATTGGCAATTAATGACATATGCATTTGTTGATTCTGTGCGAAAGTTAATGCGTTTTCGAGTTCAAAGTAGGTGTTTATAAGAAGTTGTAAAGATTGCACGGCTTCGAGTAAAACTGTTTTTTGGGATACTGTGGCGACATGTTTTTTCACCTGTTCGTTTTCTAAAATAATTTTGTTTAGGTTTTCATTGAGTAGCATTTGATTGTTGGCTAGATTGTTTATAGTGGAAATAGTGTCATTAAGAATTTTAGCTTGTTCTAATATGGCGTTAGTTTGTGTTTCACTAACTTTTTGTAATTTGGAAATCAATGTTTCATATCTTTGACCATCTTTGGCATCCAGATTGCCAGTTAAGAATTTAAAAATGGTTCCTAAACCATCTACGAGTCCTCGTTTTTGGATTGTATGTTGTGTTTGAGGGAATAATTGATCGATAAGTTTGTCAGCTTTGTCTAAATATTATTTAATGATTAATAATATGTTATCATGACTAAGTAATATGTCAGTAATATTAGTGAACTGCCTATGTTCGATGGGGTATTGTTGATTTTCCAAAAGAATAATGATTTTTATTAAATTCTCTTTAAGCATACCATATTGAGTAATAATAGGTGTATAATCTATAGTCTTAATTAATGTAAATTCGCTTTCTTTTAGGATAGCGTTACCTAAGTTTGATGGATAAAGTCCAGGATTGTCATCTAAGTTTTGGATAATTACGTCACTGATCACAAATTGGGTTGTGAGGATGTAGCAGGCGATAATGGTTAACCTGAAAATGGTAATAGTTCGTTTATATGTCGTTTAATTTGAGGTCCTTCATTAGGGGGTGTTAATTCATAAGTATCATGTTCAAGAATTTGGGAAATAGTGTATGGTCCAGAAAGTTTCGGGTCCTTTTTATTTCCAGTGTTAGTCGTAATGAAAACTTTACTTCCTAGTTCAAGTTTTTTTGTTCCGCGCTTTTGGTTTAATTTTATATTTCGTTTTTCTTTGGTGTCCATTTGTTCTTTTTGTAATGATTCATAAAGATAGCGCATTCTTGTTTTATGTTCCGACATATAATCATGATAATAGGTTTTTGTATAATCTAAGTCGAATGGATTTTTGCTTTCTGTGTGCCCGAACATTATTTCAAAAGGTGTTAGCTTAAGGTTTGAATGGATTGTGTGATTGTAAGCCAAGATACAGTATTGAATTTTTTGGTGTTCTGGTATATTAGTCAATAAACGATAATGTTCGATGATAGTGGAATGTAGACGTTCTACAAGCGAATTTGATTGGTGGTGAGCGGGGGTTGTAGTGTGTAATTGAATCTTGTGAAGAATTAGGAAATCTTTAAATATGTTTTTATTAAATTCTCCATCAGCAATAATTATATTTGGGACTGTGAAGACGCATATATAAGTTAGTAATTGTTCAATAACATCTATCAGGTTATGAGATTTAATAGGATAAGCTTGAGCAAATCGGGAAAAGGCGTCGATTATGGTGAAATAACTTTTATTGCCTATTCGAAAGATATCTAAATGTACGGTATGAAATGGTCTATTAAGAGTCGGTGTAAGTTGAAAAGGTTGTTTAATCGGATTACGATTATATTTTGAGTTTTACAAATTTGACATTTATTAATAAATTCAGTGATGTCTTTATTGATAGATTTCCAATAATACTTGCGTTTAATATGTTCTAAAGTTTCGTTAATTCCGCGATGATTGGTTTTGCCTAAATGGTAACTTTGAATTTGATTTTGTCTTTCTTCGGGGTCTATAATATATGTAACTTGAATGGTACAGCGATGGAATTTGGGTGTGTTTTCATTAGTTATTTCTGCGATGAAATTTGAGAAATCAAGGTAAAGTTCATTATCAATAAAGTGACAGTAGTAATGAGTTTTAGGTTCACAATGTTCGATTAGTATTTTATTAAGCATATCAGTTTTATTGTGATCATTGATAAATACAGTGTAATGAACGTTTCCATCATATTTTGTACTACGAATTTTTCTTGGAATTTGGGCTCTTATGAATTCAATTTGATGTTTAAAATGTTGTAGTGGTTTGTCCGAGATATCTATTACTGGGGTTGATGATAATTGGGTATGTATTGTATCTGTAAGGGATATACTGTCTTCGTCTTTGTTTTTAGTACTTGGTATGTTGGGGCGGTTATCAGCTGGTTTTACTTGTACATCAGAAAGTATTTTAATACGAGGTTTATCTAACACAGGAGGATTTATGATTGGTATGTCGAATAATTCGGTAATATCAGGGGTGCTAGCTCTGCTTGCTAATCTGCTATCGATATTGGTGAAGGTTTCTGGTTCGGGGGTTTCAAGTCTACCAGTTTCAACATTCATAGGATAAAGTTGAATGCGTGATAAAGCATCAGCTACCTTGTTTAGTTTTCATGGTAAATAGTTTACGTCAAAGTCATACTCTTCTAGTTTGAGTACCCAACGGGTTAATTTTGAATTTGGTTCTTTTAAATTTCTAAGCCAAATTAATGGTCTATGGTCTGTGTATAATTTGAATTTTACACTGTATAAGTAAGGGCGAAATTGTTGTAGAATATTTTTGTTCAGCTTCATTAAGGGTTCTTGATGCATAACAAATAGGTTTTCCATCTTGTGATAATACTGAACCTAAGGCATATTTAGATGCATCAGTGGTTAATTCAAAAATTTTATTAAACTCGGGATATTGAAGTAACGGTTCATTAGTTAAAATTTGTTTGCAATGTTCGAAATTTTGAAGAAATTCAGGGGTGTGTATAATTTTACTATCCTTTTTGAGACAAACAGTTAAGAATTTAGTTATTTTAGCAAAGTCTTCTAATTTTCTATAATATCCGAATAATCCTAGAAATGATTTTATTTCTGTTTTGGTTTTTTGGGGCAGGGAAATTTTTAATGGCTGAAATTTTAGAAGGGTCAGGTTTTATTCCTTCCGAGGTTATTATATGACCAAGATATTTTACGGATTTATGTAAAAATTCGGATTTATATAATTGAATTTTGATATTTGATTGTCGGCATCGATTAAAAACATTTTTTAAGCGGGTTATGTGTTCTTGTAAAGAAGTAGAGTAAATAATAATATCGTAAAGATAAACGAGGCATTGTTGGGGGGTTAGTCCTATGAGAGCATTATTTATAGCTCGTTGAAATGTGGCTGGAGCATTTTTTAATCTAAAGGGCATACGTCGAAATTGAAAGTGGCCCTCTTCAGTCGAAAAAGCTGTTTTTTCGCGGTCTGATTCTTCTATTTTAATCTGGTGGAAACCAGATGCGAGATCTAAAGTCGTGAAGTAGTTGGCTCGACCAAGGTGGTCTAAAACGGTTTCGATTTGTGGTAAAGGGTATTTGTCTTCTATCGTCTGTTCGTTTAATTTACGATAATCGATAACAATGCGCCATTTCTGATGTCCTGAGGCGTCTAATTTCTTAGCAACGACCCAAATTGGAAAATTATATGGACTTTCCGAAGGTTCTATACTTTTGTCATCTAACATTTTACGAATTTGATTTTTTACTCCTTCTCGATGCACATGTGGGTATCTATATGTTTTTGTGAATATAGGAACATCAGTTTTGGTTCTAATATGATGTTTGGTTAAATTGGTGGAAGATAAAGGGATATTTGGAGAATAAAAAATATCTTTATACTGATAACAAAGATTGGTTAATAATGTTTGTTCTTCTTCGTTAAGATGGTCAGTTCTTAAATTTGTTTGTAAATTCTCATTAAGAATGGCTTTGATGTTTAATTTGGAATTATGAACGTCTATGTTGTTGATTTGTATTGATTCTTCATTATTAGTCTCATATTCATCTAAAATTAATGGGGAGTATATATTTATTTTTTGTATTTCATTAGAAGTGTTTATTACACTAGTTTGAAACCAATTATTATGTAATTTAACTAATGCAGGAGGGATCATGACATGTTTATTAAAATTTAATCTTGCGGTTATTTTTATTGCGCTTTTACGAACGGCTGGTAAAGTCACAAACATTTCAGTACGTGGGGGTATTTCAATTTGTTTTATTGGGATTTCGTTATGTTTTAATTTGGAAAAATTACATTCATTACGTCTTTGGGTTTCCCGTTTAATCATGGATGAATTATAATAAAACGGTATTGTAGTGCTATCGGTTTGGATATGCATCCATTTATAATCAATTCTGGCTGATAAATTGTTAAGTAGATCTGAGCCAATTAAGCCTACGTATTCAGAATGAAAATCGTATAAATAGCAAAGATGAAATCCATCTTCTGAAAAAAGGTTTGGAATAGGTAAATTAGCAACTAAATTATGTTTGGTGGTTCCATGAGAAGTGGTAATTTCAAAGTTAAAATTATAAATGAAATTAGGGAAATGTTCATTAACAAATTTAGGGGAAATTATGGTTTTAGAGCTACCAGTGTCTATTAGGAGTTTTTGTCCGGTGGAAGGAATTATAATATATGGGAGATTAGATTTGGGGTTAATACTAAAGCTTTCAATATTTTCCGAGGCCGTTAATGAAAATTTTCGGCATCTTCATTATTGTTATTTGAGTATTGATAATAAGAATTTTCCAATTCTTCAGTGGATATTTCTTCTTCGGTTGATTGTTCAAGGTACTGTTCAGGGAACTGTTCAGACCTAGTGATAGAATCTTGATAGTCATATTGGGGGTGTGTCGAAGTTTCAGGTTCATCGTCATCATGATAGAATAATTCTTCGGAGATAAAACTTCGTTGTGGTCCAGCTGGAGTAGGCAAAGTCCTTATATTTTGAGAATTAGCTCGAAATTTATTATGGTTGGTTAATTGAGTAGTGGGAGGTCTTTTTACTATTGTGTTTGCTTCCATAGGTATAGGTTTGTTGGTTGGCCTATAATTTTGTTTTGGGGCGAAGACATTTCGATGTTGATGGCTGGTTGGATTGTTTTGCCTATTAAAATTAGGATTAAATTGTCTAGGGACAAATGATTGTGCAGAAGGTTGAGGTTGTATAAAAGGTTGGGGTTGTCTTAGTGGATAAGCGGTCCTAAATGAATTATTTGTAATTTGTTTAAAATTATTTGGTGAAAAATTAATAGATGTTCTTTGATTTAAGTTTGAAGATAATTTTGAATTTTGAACTTGAGAGTATCTGATATCGAGCTCTTCTTTAATCATAGTAAGGGCTGCTTCTAATGAATTTGGGTTACGGCTACGAATAAAAGTTTCAAAATCGTCATTGAGTCCACTAGTGAATGTTCTCAATGCTAAGTCTTTATTTGATTGAAGTTTATAATTTTTAATGACTTGGTTTTCGTTTCCTAAAGCAATTTTAGAATTAAAGATTGCTAATTGTGTTCTAATTTTATTATAACATTCGATTGGAGAATATTTTCCTTGTTTTAATTTAGTTAAATCCATTAATAAATTTAATTCTGACCTTTGATCTCCAAAATTTTTTATTAATACTTGCTTTAATGCATTCCACGTAGCATATTCGTATCCAGTAATTATTTCTAATGCTTGACCTTTTAATCTATTTCTGATTGCTGAAATAATCAATTGATTAATGTAATCTGCTGGGTTTTCTGTACAAAATTGACCTGTGATTGTATCAACAGCTCTAATAAATTCAGAAAGTGTCGATGGATTACCATCGTAATTTGGAATTTCATTTAAAAGGGAAACATGAAAATGTGCAGGAAAAACCATATTTCTATTAATATTATTGTTATTTAAAAATAACAAAGGAGGGTTGTTCAGATTTGAACGTTCTACACTTCTTGATCTTGATCTTGATTCACGTCTTCAAGATCTTGAGCGATTCCTTTGCATCAATAATACACTTTTATTATTATATAGGATTTTTAATTATTATTCTTATGTTAGTGGGCTTAAAAATTAAGGGTCCTACCCATACATGGCAAGCATGAAAGGCTTTATAATGTCACTAGTTGACACTACCTATCGGTTTGGCGTCTACCATATACGTAAATTAGAAACTAAAATGCAATTATTAATTACCAAAGTGTCCAACTATTCCTTTCGTCTATCGAAAGCAAATAAATTGAAACAGATTGTATAATTAAATGCTCTTAATACTAGCTTAAATTAATTGTAAAAACTATGTTAGTAAATTTATGATCTGAATTTAAATTTATTTTTTAAAACTTTAAACTTTTCACTTTAAGATTATAAATTTCACTTACATTTTCTTGTAATGATGAATTATTGATCGCGATGATCAGTAGTCAGCAGTTGACGGGGGTTCACTATGAACAGGGTCCTCGCAATGGACAAAGCGGTTGTTGTTGAAGTAGGTGCCGTAAAGATGCTTTGGCCGGGGCGATGTGGTCCTCGGGGTCCCAATGCAACGTCAGCGGCGGTGCCTACTTGGAGCGGATGGTTTCTTAATTGACCGTTGAAACGGAAAATTAGGGTACTTGGTTCCTCTAATTTTTGAAGATCCGGACGTTAACTGCGCCAGTTTCGTTTGTATTCAAATGAAACGAGTTTTTAAAAAGATTTTTTGTTCTCCCTGGATCTTTATTTTAAACGGAAGTAATGACAATTACAATACACAATAATATAAATGCTCATTAGAGCTTAGATGTAAACTTAACTATGAACTGATCAAAACTTAATGAATGTTTAAAACTCTTTATATATGATTCTCTTATCTAAATAAAATATTACTAAGCAGTTCCCACGAGAAAAGTAATACAATATTATCTGCATGATAAGCAATTCTCATGAGAAAGTTAATACTGCATTCTAAACAGTTCCCACGATAGATAATACTTTATTCTTATCTTGAAATGTAATATGATATTATCTGCTTGCTGATAGTAAGCAGTATTTCTACGTAACTTTCTAGCTTACTCGCTGTAAGGTACAGAATAACCGTCGTATGTAACGTAACGCGTACTGTTCCATAACATGCATGTTATAAGATACAGAATAGGACCCTAAGTGTCATTTGCATAGAAAGTGGAAATAAAAGAAATTGTTAACCACTTTGCTGTTGCTATAGCAATGTTTCAAGCTTTTACAATGATAGAAATGTACATATTGTAAAATGATTGTGAATAAATGTGTTTTTAATGAAGAACATTTTTAGAATTTGTTAGCATTGAATTATGTAATGTTGCAAATGTCCAGAAGATGTGGTAAATGTCTGTAGAATGTGACAAATGTTGGCAAATGTTAGGAAATGGCAAATGAGGGGCACCAAAAAGATCCTAGTGGTCAACTACCAGCTAATTACCGTTTTTTTCGGTGTTATTAAAGTGGCGTTGACATCGTTGACTCGTGCTATAAAAGTTAAGTTGGTCTGCACAATACGTATATTACGTTTATAAAATAATATTGATATCTAGGTAATAGTAAATGGGAATACATACATTACAACATATTACAAAAGGAAATCCAATCCAATCCAACCAAAAAACATATGTAATTTCCAGAAGCGTCTCATTACCTTTCATTTTGTGGTATGTATATATTTAAATATTATAGAGATGTAAAATACATACATTTATAGTAATTGCATTTTAATAACTTTAAAGTAGTAAAATGTAATTTATAAACTCGTTGCTGTTACTGCTAGCTTTGAAGTTGAAAATTAAAACAAGGCATAACAGCGATTCAGTTTGTAAACAGTTCATAACATATCCCTGACGGTTCTGAATGCATTTATGAAGTTAGTTTGAACGAAATTTTCTGTTTTATGTTGGTAAAACAGGAAACTTTTTTTTACTAATTTAAAATATCGGATTGAATTAATCTTGAACTTGCTGTCTGAAAACTGTATTAAGAAGTTACCATAATATTTAAATTTTGTAGCGTCACCTTAATATACATCAACAGTTAATAACTGCGTAATGTTTACTCATATGAAATCTAATAAGAGTGAAATTGATTTTCAGACTGTACAGTTAAATTAGTTATAGTGCTTTTAATATTTTGTGCCAGTACGGTAGAGCTATAATGGTATAACCGGCATAATTATAGTAAACAGACTACAGTTGCGTGTGTTAGGGCCTACAGTATGCAGGACTATTTACCGTTTCTGGCAGAACCTTGAAATAATCTTCTGCAATGCGGGTGGATTCGTTTCCTAAAATTACACGCCCATATTGAGTAGTGGAAATCATGCTCTCTCTCTCTCCTACTAATTTTCTCTCTTTGTTATAGAATTCCATCACCAAAACGAACGAGATTTTGAAAACACATTTTACATGCGTAAATAAATTAATATTAATTGTTTATTAATTTTTATTAACTTAAGTTAATGTATTGTAACTTAACTTGTACTATTGAAAAAAAAGAATTAAAAAGTAATTAATAATAAAAAAGAAACAAACAAAAAAGTATGATAAATAGACATTCATTAAAGAAAAAAAAGTACGACAGCAGACCATAGCTGAATGCCGGTGACTGAATGCGCGAGATTTAGAATTCCAAAACCCAAGTATTAGTCCCAGTATTGGATAATTTTTTTTATAAGTATTTCATATATTTTATAAATAAGTTTTTTTTTAAATATAATATATAAATAAAATAATTACATAAAATTACTCCTTAATTTTATAGTCATTGTTTAAACAGTTATGTATATTTATGTTAATTGACAATAAAACCAAACAAATAAAGGTAATGATATTAATATTCAATTGTAAAGCATAAATAAAATCTAACATTAGCTCTAATAGCATAATATGCGTTAACGCATCCAACAACTATCCCCTGTGGTCCAATGTGTAAGGTGCTTGCTTTGTAAAGCGTCGGTAGTAAGATCGATCCCAGCCCGGTGTTTTTTTATAATAATAACAATCCCCGTGTGGACTGTGGATACCGGGAAGCAGAATCTAGGTCCATGGTATCTTCCACCTGTCTTAAGACGCGACTACTATGTGGAGCAGCACTTCGCCGACCCCTGGTCGGAGGCAGGGTTCAATAAAAAATATATTTATGAATTTAATAGATAAGTACAATGAAAGAAAACGTAATAACATGTCAACACCATACCAATTCAACAACTACAAAAAGCTGCGTTATTAGGAACCGAACACATCTTGGGAAAACATCTCTAAATATCCTAGGTTCTAGGCAAGAACTCGATATTTAGAATGTAATTCAATGAAAAAGGTTTTTTCATTTTATGAAATCAGAATAATAATAATAATAAACAAATAACATTTAAAAATATAATTCAAATACACTACTTCTAGTCAGCCACGGACGCGATATTGGAGCGAAGAAAGTGCGTAGTTGTTCATGTTATTGTTATCTGTATTGAATTTATCTAAGTCCACGTTTAGTTTAAAAGGCTTTTCTGAATCATTTTTATTCTAAATGTGGTTTTAATTTGTTCATTATTAAATTACAGGCTTGCTTCTGCCCAATATGACGTCGTTAGCGGTATTCTAATCGGTCATCAATGGACGCATTCAGCAGACTTTCCGGTGACAAACCCGTGCTGCTCACCAGTAGACTTTAACTGAATGATGAAAAATTGGGTTGATATATTTAAATTTACTTGTCAAATATAGAGTGGCATAACCTAATTCGATATTTGTAATAATAATAATATTAATGGAGTAGCTATATTAGATGAGGAAAATTTAAATTTTAAATATCAACAGTTTATTCGGAAGAGATCGTAGAAATATCTATTAAGTACATCAAATAAACGTCAAGGGGCGCTGTTGTAGCCTTACTTTTATAGCCCCTCTATTTCAAATAGTAGCGACATCGTGGAGCAAACCTGACACAAACTTTAATAAAGAAAAGATTACTACATGCATGATGTTGAGGAAATTTAATAAAAGGTGGTTAAAAATTACAATTACGGAGGTATATATCATATTAATATGGTCGTTTTTGCAGAACGTGAATGTTCATTATCAAATTAATGTTAAATTGTGAATATTTTTGTACATGATTATTATTAAACCTAAGATTTATTGTAAAACGAAATGTCAAATCTGGTAACATTCAATGTCGCCAACATCGTTCTGGTGCTTTTGATCCAGCGGCGAAATCAACCGTTGTCGCTACTATTTGAAAATAAAGGGGCTACTTACTTTAATTGTACCGGTACGGTATGTAAACAAACCGTATTTAAAATGTGGTGAGCAAAACAACTACCTGTGACCCAGACCGGTGTGACCCGTCGATAAGTCTGCTGAATGCCCTCAATCATGGCTGACTGTAATGTAGATGTAGTGACTCTACTTAAGTGTTATTTCTGGAGTGTTTTAAGTTGTTAAGTTTGTGTCACTGTAACAGCAAAATATATGTAAATGTTTATTTATTAATCAGTAGTGTACAAAAGTAAAAATAAATTCCTTGTACTCTGCAACATTTCATATGGCTATATTGCAAAAACTGGTATAGTTTATTTGAATCGTAAATCAGTTTTATTTAGGAACTCTAGGCTTGACTAATTGTACCATACGTACACTACATGCAAATAATGCCTCTAACAATGATTACATTCAGTGCACGTCAACCAAAAGGGCTCCACTACCAATACGCTCACATAACAGTCATAACATAATTTTTAACTAATCATTTAAAAAAATATACAGAATTTGAATAATTTCAATTTAGAAGAACTATTACTTTAACGAATGCCAAGATGGTTTGTTATCATTAAATTTTAAATGGTAAAGTAGTTAACTCGGAGGAGATTTCTAAAGTTTCTAAAAGCTGCTGATCCTGATAGTGATCGCTTTGCAAGTTCCTCTTTGTCCTTGTGTAAATGTGATTATTTTTTATACTGCCAGAAATACCCATTAAGCACAACATGGTTAACTAACTAATACCATAAAGATCTGGATAATTTGTAGATCTCCAGTTAAATGTGCTTATGTTAAGCAGATTCGCAAAATTTCTAAAACTCTTGACTATGGTCTTTTTGCAGGTTTCTTTTGTGTCGTTTTAAATCGTCATTTTTTTACAGAATTGCTATCTTAGTCTTCAGCATCTAAGTAACCTAGGTCGAACTAGGCTGTCGATGATTATTTAAATCTATTTCATAGTGTTGGAAACTGCTTGATCATTTATTTTTGGAGAATATTCCACAAGCACAAACGAGAATAAACCTTCAAAAATGGACAGGACTGGAGATCTATCCAAAATAAGGATAATTTCAAAAGTTCTTGAAATTTCTCAAAATGTTGAAAATGCTCGAATTATCTCCAATTTTCCTCTTCTTATTTATAATGCTAGTAGTTGTAGTTAATGTGAGTGTTTTCTACCTATTAGAATGGGATAAAGCTATCTTTTTTCTTGTTGATTTTAATTAGGACTTTAGTTAGAAACACCTTTAATCATGGCATATGAATACGTCCCATTATATTTAGATTAGAAACTCAGGTATACATCTTTATGCCTACAGACACAACGCTGACTGCGGGCACTCCGCCGACCGCGAACACTACGCCGACCCTTAAAATAAATTTTGCTACTGGACACTTTACCGACCGTGGATAATACGCTAACCGCGCAAAATGTCCACCGCTTACGGTCGGCGTAGTGTCCACGACCGGTGTCCAGTATCCAGCCACCGCATGCACAAGTAATACATTTTAAAAACTTTACAAACATTTGTCACTATTTGTATAAACAAAATATAAAAAGATTAAATAAAAAGTTCATATATACCTAGAACAAAAAACAAAAGAGGTGCTTCCGGGCGGTAAACCAAATTTCTTGTCAATGATGCTTTCAAAGGCATAAATTGAGCAAAGTATGCTTATAAAACTGTCTATCTTTTGAACACCCGACGCCGACAGCAGCTGCGAAAAACACGTGTACATTTTGCGTGGGCATGCGGTTTAATATCGTTTAATTTCGGTTTTATTCTCGATTTTTAATGTTCTTATTTATGCTCGTTTGTGCTGTATTATTCTGAAAGTTATATTATTCAAAAGAAGGTCCTTTTGAGACGGTTTTATCATGCGCGAACGTTCTCATCAGCATTTTCAGAACGTTATTTCATTTACTACATTACTATTTCACTATAAACCCAGATACCTTAAGCTAGTCCAGCATGTTAATAAATTTTTAAGAGTAACAAAGTTTGACGATTTAAAGTCTTTCACTAGAAAGTTTTCATGTTAAGCAGCTTTGCGCCATTGTGGATTACTTTTTACCCTTTCAGAACTTAGGTCTATTAACCTGCCAATACTTATCTACAACCATTTCACCATAAACCTAGATACCGAGGCTGGTTAATCATGTTGATAGATTTTTAAGTTTAATGAAGTTTTTCTATATCATGGACTTTTGAAGTCAGTTGGATGTTTGCTCACACCAAAGTCTTGCAGATCGACCGCTTTTCTAAGAAGATAATAACTGCAGAATGCTAAGTATTATTTACATTGTCTTTTGCTCATCTTCCAACTAAGTCAGTTGCTTAATTTTATCTAAATAAGAACATGTAATAGATTAAGTCTTACCCATCAGTCTTAATACTAGTGTTGTGTTATCAGGGATTAATTTAAGTCCAAAAACAAAAATTAAACTAGTTATCGGTAAGATTGCAAGGATAGCGATTTGGTTGGACCAAGCTCAATACAAAAGACCAAACTTCTACAAAATTATTTCAGAATGTCAATAGGGACAAGGCCATCTCAATCAACAGGGCTGATAATTTAGCATGGGATATGAAAATCCTAGAGGTTCATATTTTTAAGAAAATTGTAACATGAATCTATAAAACATTTAATAGCTTTTATCATATATGCAGAAAAAATTACAGATTTTACCGCAAGGTGTTATTTGTCTCGCGACGCGCAACGGAGAGATACGATCACACAGAGCAGTGAAATTATCCCCACGTCCATATTTCAAATTTTGCATATGAAAAGTTTAGAGATGCTAGGGAAATTAAGACATAAATTATGGAATTTCCTTAAAACAGTAGTGGTGGCTATTAAGATGAAACAAATTATACATTACACCAATAATTTAGATTTAATTAAAAGATTTTTATTGCGATTAATGAAGCTCATTTCCAAGACTAAAAAGGATCGTTAATAAAATGATTAAACACGAGAATTAATTTTAGATTTTATTTATAAAAACGCATTTCTTTGATAATTGTAAGAAGACAGAAAACATGTCATTTACTTTTAATTTTATTTAAAACCCAAAATAAACCTTTGTGACGTCGAGCCTTAAAGATTATTTAAAGATTCTGGGTGTTATCAGCTAATTAATCTTTTTCGTAAGTCATTAGTTTGTCTCATTAAATGGTATTTCGTACTTTTTAAACAGATAAGAATAAGAATGTTAGTACATCAATAATTCAATTTAATACTGATTTAATCTTCTAACTTGTCTAATCTGGAGTGGTTACCAAATTTTAGTCACACATGGTTATTACCAAGAGGACTTTCAATTTATGAAACTTCCTGTGGCGCCCACGAGACTGTCGGATGATTGGTAGTACTTTATTCAGTCAACAATATATGTTATAGTCCTATTTGCAGAAATTCTATTTTCAATAATAATAAATTCTTGTGGGGAATAACAATGTTCGGGCGCCAGGTTTGGTGACGAAGTTTCTCTTTTTTAGTCAGCTGTGCAGATTAAGATGACTTAAGATGCTGGTGGTGATGACATATAGGTATTTTAGGGTTATAAAAATGGGGCCTTGCCAAGTTGGTGGATAGCGTAACACAAACAGAGAACTTTATTAAATGACGAGAAATAATTTAACTCGATCCTGGAAGATGTTGCTGAAAATCAGATTATTGCTTATAGCAAGCAGGTATGGTTGTTGGTTAGCAAACCAGAAATAAACAAGTCGCGGGTGCACCGCCTAAGATTGGTAAATAACAGCAATATTCGTTTAGACTTTTATATTAGATTTTGTTTATTGTTTCCAGCCTTACTTTGAGGAACTCCATAATCATGAAATAAATAAAGATTAGTAAAAGTTTCACAGTTTTATTAAAATACAACCTGACAATATTGTTTCGACAGCTATGCTGTCATTATCAAAGGTAATATAATTATAAACAAACACGTCGCTAAGATAGATACAAAAATAGGTAACTAGATAAAATAATAATAATAATCAGAATTAAATATCTAATACTCCCAGTAACGGAGAATTACTGAGCTCAAGTTGTTCATTCATTAAAGGTACCCTGAGTTTGTGTTTGTATATCTCAAAGGCTTCTAAAATGTCTAATTTGCGTTGGTTGTTACAAAAATGTAGGAATTTAATATTATTTTAAGGAGTCATTGTGTGATTTTGTTCTAAAAGGTGTTTGGCGTAATTAGATTTTTCAGGATGTTTATTTTTGTAATGACGTACGTGTTCTTTATATCTTATGTCAAAATTTCGAAGTGTTTGTCCAATATATACCGAACTACAAAAAGAACAATTTAAACGGTAAATGCCCGATTTCATGATATCATGTGTTCTGTCTTTAGCATTAAATAAAAATGAAAAAGTGTTAGTGTTGGTTTTAAATGTTATTTTATAATTGTTGGTTTTTCTTAGTATATGTGCAATTTTTTCTGATATTTTGCCAAAATATGGTATAGATATGTAATTTGTGTCTTCTGTTTGATTGTCAATGGGATATATTCTTTTCATAGCTAACCTATAATCTTTTTGTTTAATTAAAGTGTCAATCATGTTCGGATTGTAATGATTTACATGTGCTAGTTGTTTAATGGTTGATATCTCTTTGCTAAAATCTGATTTTGTTAGTGGAATAGTTAAAGCTCTGTGTACTAATGATCTGTAGGCTGCTATTTTATGTGTATTATGGTGACAAGATTCATTTGGTATTGTTATGTCTGTTTGGTTGGTTTTCTGTATATGGAAAATTCAAATAGATTGCGTTAATCTTGATATTTAAGTCTAGAAAGTTTATAGCCCTGTTTTGTTCTGTTTCTAGTGTAAAATTTATGTTATAACAAGCCAAGTAATACAAGAAACTTATGATCAAACACGGAATCGCAAGTCAGAATGTTTGGTTTAACCAAGAATGTCTGAAACGTCAGGTTATTCCTAACTACGTAAACATCACTACCAGAACCAAGAATTCGATTACTGAAAAAGTGATTAGGAATGCCAAAAGAAAATGGCTCAAAGAAGAATCGAAGAAATGGTTTAGTATAAGAGACAATATGCACGTTTATATAAAGGTACTCCATACAGAACTTACTCATAAATTACACAATATCCAATTTGACATCTTAGATTTTGACATTAGAGAAACCGTCAGTCACATTAAATTCAAAAAATACACCACACAGAAAAATAAACTTCATCGACTTGTACAACAAAAACGTACACTACAAAATAACCTTAATTATCAGAACACTGCAAACTTTTATCCTCGTTTCATAAACTTGTCGAATATATCATTCAATGACAGAGAAACACAATTTCTTAACAAAGGTTTCAAATTTTGTCCTTTTCCAAAATTTACCAACAAAATTAAAGAAATTTTGGCCGTTGAAAGCGAAATTATACTTAAGAAGATCATAATAACTATGCAAAATTCCAAATTTCGAATTTGTTAAAAGAGATGTCTTTGAAACATGACAACATGTAAAACACATCTAACATAACACTTCTTCAATCTATAAAACACAAAATCACAGAGAACAATCTAATTTCTGTTAAAGCAGATAAGGGTAACACTTTGGTAATTCTTTCAAAAGATATTTACATACAAAAAGTTAATGAATTTATTAATAAAGAAAATTTAGAAACTTTAAACAAAAACCCAACCACAAAATTCCAAAAAGAAATAAAACAAGGTTTAGAAAACTGCAATATCTGATTTTCAGAATTAGAAAAGCAACAAATCATTAATAAAAACCCACAACCACCTAAACTATATGGACTAGTAAAAACACATAAACAGAATATGCCAATAAGACCAGTTGTATCATACATCAATGCACCTAATCACATTTTATCCAAAAAACTGAACCAGATTATTAACACGATAGGTTACAAATCGAAATACTCTGTTAGAAATTCATTAGAATTAGTAGATAAGCTACAAAACATACATCTTCCACCACATTCAAAACTTGTTAGTTTTGATATTTGCAACATGTTCTCCAGAATACCCCCACAAGAATGTATTCCTTTATTAGATAGTTTCTTGATCAATAGTAATATAGAATTAGTTAAAAGGTTAGAGTTAATTCAATTATTTGACCTTTGTATAAGTCAAAATTATTTCACTTTTAATAACATAATTTATTTACATAAGGATGGTTTACCTATGGATAATTCTTTAAGTCCTCTATTAGCTAACATATTTATGGACAAGTTCGAAGATCGAATATTTGAATTAAACCTCTCTAAACACATTATCTTCTGGTTTCGTTATGTTGATGACGTTTTAGCTTGTTTTGACAGTTCTTTTGAGGTTATCAATGAATTCTTGATTTTTATTAACAGTATCCACCCTAACATAAAATTTACACTAGAAACAGAACAAAACAGGGCTATAAACTTTCTAGACTTAAATATCAAGATTAACGCAGACAATCTATTTGAATTTTCCATATACAGAAAACCAACCAAACAGACATAACAATACCAAATGAATCTTGTCACCATAATACACATAAAATAGCAGCCTACAGATCATTAGTACACAGAGCTTTAACTATTCCACTAACAAAATCAGATTTTAGCAAAGAGATATCAACCATTAAACAACTAGCACATGTAAATCATTACAATCCGAACATGATTGACACTTTAATTAAACAAAAAGATTATAGGTTAGCTATGAAAAGAATATATCCCATTGACAATCAAACAGAAGACACAAATTACATATCTATACCATATTTTGGCAAAATATCAGAAAAAATTGCACATATACTAAGGAAAACCAACATTTATAAAATAACATTTAAAACCAACACTAACACTTTTTCATTTTTATTTAATGCTAAAGACAGAACACATGATATCATGAAATCGGGCATTTACCGTTTAAATTGTTCTTTTTGTAGTTCGGTATATATTGGACAAACACTTCGAAATTTTGACATAAGATATAAAGAACACGTACGTCATTACAAAAATAAACATCCTGAAAAATCGAATTACGCCAAACACCTTTTAGAACAAAATCACACAATGACTCCTCAAAATAATATTAAATTCCTACATTTTTGTAATAACAAACGCAAATTAGACATTTTAGAAGCCTTTGAGATATACAAACACAAACTCAGGGTACCTTTAATGAATGAACAACTTGAGCTCAGTAATTCTCCGTTACTGGAAGTATTAGATATTTAATTCTGATTATTATTATTATTTTATCTAGTTACCTATTTTTGTATCTACCTTAGCGACGTGTTTGTTTATAATTATATTACCTTTGATAATGACAGCATAGCTGTCGAAACAATATTGTCAGGTTGTATTTTAATAAAACTGTGAAACTTTTACTAATCTTTATTTATTTCATTTTATATTAGAGTTCAGAAAGCCACCGGAATATTGAATTAACTGCTCCCATTCCCATATCAACTACAACAAAAGAATCTTTATGTTGTTATTATTAAAAATCGGGGGTCCGAGCGCCTACGACGCGCGATAATTTAATTATAAAATATTGATTAAAATATGATTAAAAAATCATTTTCGATTCACCATGTTTGAGATGCCAGATTAACGCAGTTAATTTAAAAAAATTCCCAACTCTGAAAAAGGGCTGGGCGGGAGGGGAAAAATAGTTTTTTTGACGATCATCCCAATCAGACAAAAACCATACAAAAGCCTCTAATATTAAAATAATTCTGTATCTCAGAAACCATAAAAGTAGGAACCATAATTTTGGTGTTATTTTGCTTCTCTCGTTGCCCCTAGCTTATATCTAGGTCGCCGCGTAAATTTGATCTTTCGTTCCCGAGATCAATTGGCGTTTTAATATAGTAGGATAACAATGGTTATATGTGCTTTGAGTGGTGAGTCTCAATAAATCTGTTCGGAAATTTTATCTGTGCCGTTCCCCAATCTGTTCTAAATAAATTTAAACAATGTCACCAAACGATTTTGCTTAATTTTGATTAAAAAATGGTGCCTGTATGCATCGGTTTATTTCTATTTAAATATCATGGATTTTAGTAATTATTAGAATTAATCTTATCAAACTCTACACAAAGAAATTCTACATCTTTTTCTGATCCTTATGTCCTTGCGAATTTCGGAAATTAGAATACGACTTCTTTTAACCATTTCTTCCTGTCTTTGGATAGAACTTTCATTTCTTCTACTCTTTCTCTTTTTCGTTCACCTATCTCTGCTATTCGTTGCATTTATGTATCCATTATATAGCCTTGTGTAACGACTAGGGTCGAATCGCGGTTTCGGCAGATCTACTTTTAAGGTTTTCTACAGTTTTTCTTAGCTGTAACACAAATGTAGGATTTGTGCTATATCATCTGTAAGTCGGCTGCAGCCGCACGATAGACCTGCATCCAAGTTTCATAGCTCTTAGGGCCTAGTTCGCCAGGCAATGGGCAGTAGTAATTATTAGAATTATTATGTCTTTCGTGGTTTGCCTATTTTTCGCTTTTTTCCACGACGACGGAGTTTCGAAGAGTAAACATGTAATAACATACCAATTTCTATTTTATAAGAATAAGAAATAAAACCAATTTATTATGGGATACAAATTTGTGTATTATTTAAACTAACATCCATAATCAATAAAACAAATAGAACCGATAAACAAGGGGTTTATCACAAATTTCTACTATATTCATTTTACTTTATTGATTCTGTTGAAGTACCCATGATTCGCTATGGTATAATGCAGTCGGTATTGTTACTGTATTTTATGTTCTGTTTCTCTTTTCACCATTATAGTTCTATTCAATGCATGTATATCTTCGTTGCCTTTTCTATTTTGTTAGCTATATCAGTTTCAGTTTTTCCGTCATCTAGATATTCAGAAGTAGTGACCTCTTCCAAAATTCTTCCGTTACATAGTATTTATCTTTGTTTTCTGTCTATTGATATTTCTTATTTATCGCCATTATTTTTGTTTTATTTCTATTGATTTCCATTTTTATTTTGTTTATTTTTTGTCCCATATACCTATTCATTAATTTCTGCATTTTAGAGCAGCTGTCTGCAATTAATACATCATCTGCATACATTAGGCTGTCTACTTTTATAGGTATTAGATTTCTGTATCTTACCAAAGTTTGTAGTTTTGTTGTTTTTTCTCTTACATTTTTAGTACTGCATCCATTTATAATTATAAAAGAACTCAAACTGTCACCTTGTGTAATGCCTTTCTTTAAATAAATTTTTTCTACCTTTTGTCCATTTATACGTGTGTAGCGGAATTTATAATATTTTATGAATAATGATACACAAGATTATCTTGAGTTTTTTTTGACAAAACATATTTTAGGTTAACATCACAGAAAAATCTAAATTTATAATAACTAACTTGGAGATTCCCTACAGTACCCTCCTTCCAGTAAATTACTAAAGTTTTTTAGGGGGTATTATAGTTCTACCGAATCTAGTCTTATTGTTTTTATTTCTCCTATTATATCAATCGCCCCGCCAACACTTGTACCACTTTCAGTCTTTTCACCTCCACCCGAAACTCCAAATGTTACACTTCGCGCACCTGTACTTAGCAATTCCCCACCTGATCCGAAAGTACTTACGGAGATGGTTATACGTTTTGTTTGCTGATTATTGATAGTTTGACTTAGCAAAAATGCAGGTTTCAGTCTATCAATAGAGATATTTGTGGTTTTTCCATTATATGAGATTTTGAAATATTTATTGGTGCGTGACAAAACTAAATACGGTCCATTATAGGGTGCTTGCAGTCCTGTGTGCGTATTGCCTTGCCTTATGAATACGTGAGAACAAGTTTTTAACTCTGGATGTACAAATATACTTCTATTGCTCTGAATCTTGTGAGATACTGGCATGTATTTGTTCAGAGTTTCTTTGAGTCTATCTACGAAAGTTGTTGGTTCAACTTTAAATTTCTCATCGCTAAATAAATCTCCTGGCAAGTCTTTCCGAAAACATACTCTGCCGGTGTTGAATGGGTATTCTCGATTAAAATTGATCTTAATCCCAATAATACTGTTGGTAGATTTTCGGTCCATCTATTAATGTTATAGGATTTTAATGCGGACTTAAGAGTACGGTGCAGACGTTCTATCTTACCATTAGCCTAAGGGTGGTACGCGGTTGTGTGAATATGATGAATGCCCAAGAGCTTTGTTAATTCTTTAAATCATCTGCTCTCGAACTGTCTACCTTGGTGCGTTGTAATTCTCTCGGGAATTCCAAATCGTGCTATCCATTCAGTATATAAAGTTATTGCTACTGTTTCAGCTTGGATGTCTTGTATAGGATAGGCTTCAGGCCAATTGCTGAATCTATCAATTACAGTTAAACAATATGATTTTCCTTTTGATATGGGTAGTGGACCAACTAAATCGATGTTAATATGCTGAAAACGTTGTATAGTTTCAGGGTATCTTTCTATACCGCTCTTTGTATGTCGCCAAATTTTTGACTTTTGGTATGCGATGCACGTTTTAGTCCAAACTTAACAATCTTTAGAAATGCTTGGCCATATATATTTGCTCTTTAAAAGTGCTGTTGTTTTTCTGATGCCGGGATGTGATAAACTATGGAACAATCTGAATACTTTTTCGCGTAAGCTCTGTGGCACATACGGTCTGGCAATTGAAGTGGATGTTTCACAAATTAAAGAAATATCGGTGTTCGGTAACTGAATTGTGATTAATTTCAGTGAATGTCTGTTTGGATTGTTGAGTAAATATTTTAATTGATCATCTTTTGATTGTTCTTCTTGTAATTGTTTTAGGTCTATTGATTCTGGAATAGTAATTGATTCAATACGTGATAACATATCAGCGACATTTTCTCTTCCAGGTATATGCCTTATGTCGGTTGAAAATTGCGCTATAAAATCGATATGACGTAACTGTCTCGGTGAAGCCTTCTCAGGTTTTTGACGGAATGCAAAGATTAGTGGTTTATGGTCAGTATAAATTGTGAAAATGTTTCCTTCTAACATGTATCGAAAGTATTTGATTGCTTTGTATATTGCAAGAAGTTCTCCGTCGTATGTGCTATAATTATTTTCCGTTTTTGATAAATTGGTGGAGAAGAATCCTAGCGGTTCAAATCGATTTTAACGTAACTGATTAAGAGCCGCTCCGATTGAAGTATCGGATGCGTCTACCATTAATATTAGTGACAATGAAGATGGGTGAGCCAGTAATGCTGTTTTTGCTAATTCTTGTTTACATTTTTCGAAAGCTTGAATAGCATTGTTATTCCAAATTATTGGTGTGTTTCCTTTCACATTATTTTTAGTTAAATCGTAGCGTGGAGTTTGCATTTCTGCTGCGTGTGGTAGGAAACGCCTGTAGAAATTAATTGCACCTAAAAATCGTCGTAATCCTTTTATTGTCTGCTGGTGTTCAAAATTTTGTATAGCTTTAAGTCTCTTAAAGGATTGTGCTATGCCTGATTTATTGATTTGATATCCTAAAAACGAAATTTCGGTAACTCCAAAAATGCACTTTGTAGGATTTATGGAAACATTAAATTCATTTAATCTTTGAAAAACTATGTCTAAATGATCTAGATGTTCCTGTTCATTGTTAGATGCAATTAATATGTCGTCGATGTAAACGAAACAAAACGGCAAATCCCTTAGTACTTGATGCATAAATCTTTGAAAGGTTTGTGCAGCGTTACACAAACCAAACGGCATTACTGGAAATTCAAATAATCCAAAAGGAGTTGTCACGGCTGTTTTTTCTATATCTTGTTGTTCGACAAGGATTTGGTTGTAGGCTCTGCTTAGATCCAGCTTTGAAAACACTTGTTTACCATCCAATATGTATGAAACATCTTGAATATGTGGTATCGGATAACGGTCTGGGGTTGTTATAGCATTCGCCGCAGCGACGCCAATCTCCTCCCTTTTTTGGAACCATGTGTAATGGGCTTTTACATTTCTATAAATATTATTTACAATAGATATCATATTTTGAGATATTTCTAGCATTTCCATTGCCCGGTGTATATATTTAGTAGTCTCTTTTTGGACAGCGTCAAACGATGCAAGATCCCGTTTGGTTATGTCTCTCTATCAGATTATTGTTTGTCTATGTTTTTTAAATCCAGTTTGTCTTTATACCTCTTTGCTTATCCTTTCTTCTATTATTCGTGTATACACTTTACTTGTCATTGGCGCTAAACATATGGCTCTATAATTATCACACTCAATCGAGTCTTGTTTTTTATGGATGTGCAGATTGCAGAATTATGTTGTCCCAATCTGTACTTATAGGTATTTGGTTTTGTCCTCTAAGCTTTAAGACCTTAATACTTAACATTTTAACACAGCTACAAGGGGACAAAATAATTGTTAAACCCTTTTTTTGGAAAAAATGCATGTTAGTCGCCTTTTAAAACAAAATTACTTTTTCTAAATAAATTCACGGAGGGTTTTCAAGTTTTCATTCGGCGGTAGTTACTAGTAAAATCAGCTAATATATCTACCATATGGTCTTGTATACAGGGTAATCCGTTTATTATGGGCCTATACTTTTTTGGACTTTCTAGAATTTTCCAGTAATTCTTCCTTTAGCATTCTAGCATTTTCTTCAGACTTTTAGAAATTTTAGCCATTTTACTTAACAACACATTAGTATCGATTCCGATACCACGAAATCTCAAATCAATAAATTTCGGGATCCTCGTTATGTTCTAGAAACCATTCTTTAAGCCGGGCTATCAACGCACTTTTATTACCTGTTATTTCTAAATCTCTTTCTTCCAATTCTCTTTTTAAGTCTGTTACTTACAGTTCGTTTAAAAACTTCGTCGCCATTCTGATTATTCGTTGGGAATTGTTTTTAACACAAAAAGTTTATTCTCACAGCACTTTATTTATTACGCATTTTTATTTATTTATTTTAAACCCACTCCTGACAACACTGTAACGTTCTTTTTAATTAATTCTAAAGGTGCTGTTTTAACTGTGTTATTTTGTATGGAATTTTAAATTTTTGTAAGAATTTCTAAAGTTGGGCAGTTCTTCTGCCTCTTATATTTCTTTAAGTTTCTATTTCTAATTCTTATTTTGCTTCTTTTATTTTCTTTCTTACTATCCGCTGTTGTTCTTTATAAGTTTCTTAATCCTTTTCGTTCTTCACATTAAGCGATCTTTTATGTAATCCGTAATTCTCCCCTCCCCCCTAATACTTCCTTTCTTACGTCATTTCTCTTACAATTCTAGGCTATATTTTCGTTTAATTTAGTCAAATTTCTGAATTACTAACCATATCAAATAAGCAAATGTTACACAATTCATGTCATACAGAGTCAACCTGTGAATCAACCATAGCTAATAAGACTGAATCGATAGATGTTACCCTTACCGACAGAAGATTCCAGTACCAACCAGTGACTATAAATAATAATGTTGTACTGCAATTTAATTAGAAAACATATTTAGGAATGACACCGGATGCTAGATTTTACCGGAAAAGTTGCATTAGAAAAAAGAGAAAGGCTTGAAATTAAATTCAGAACAAATAATTTTACGAATCATGCTGCACAAATTATTATTTAACGGCTTTTAAAACACAGCGCGGAGAAACATATTAGATATTATATGCACCTTGGTATATTTGCAACACCGACCTCTAGAGAGTCCTAAAAATGCTGAGGTAAGAAATACAATAAAGAAATTTCTCCTAGAAGCATAAAGAACAACTCTATT
The DNA here is from genome assembly GCA_929113105.1 of Agrypnus murinus. Classification (NCBI taxonomy): domain Eukaryota; kingdom Metazoa; phylum Arthropoda; class Insecta; order Coleoptera; family Elateridae; genus Agrypnus; species Agrypnus murinus. The sequence goes on from OV816030.1 coordinate 35,398,663, forward strand.
AAAATGATAAAGCAAAAGTGACCCAGCTGCTGGATAATAGTTTTGTCTTATCTATAGGCATTGCTGCTACTAGCTGGTTATTAATTTAAATTGTCTAATTTTTAGGTAGATGAAATAAGTTTTATTACAAACGAATTTAAGGGAAAATAAGAGACACGTTATTGAGTTCAATACCAATTACATATGTAAATAGAATAAACGGAAACCAATACCGAAACGAACTAGGAAGTAAACTATTCACATTCAAACAAACTTCCTAACGGTAAGTGGTATTTGTCAATGGTGTCTTATATTGCTAGAAGACAGTTGTCTTACTGTAATTGGATGTACTGACGCTTGGGTTCTGTAGAATTTCAAATATTCAAATATGATTTAAAGTTTGTAGTCGTCTATATTGTCGTTGCAAGAGTTTGCAAAAATTCACAACTTTCAATTTATTGTTTATTGTCTCGAACCTTACTTTGTGGAACTCCATAATCATTAAATAAATAAAGATTAATAAAAAGTTTCACAATATTTATTAAAGTATAACCTGACAATTGTTTCGACAGTTAAGCTGTCATTATCAAAGGTAATATAATTATAAACAAACACGTCGCTAAGTTAAATATCAAAAATAGGTAACTAGATAAAAAAATTAAAATAATAAGAATTAAATATCTAACACTTCCTGTAACGGATAATTACTGAGCTCAATCTGTTCATTTATTAAAGGTACCCTGAGTTTGTGCTTGTATATCTCGAAAGCTTCTAAAATATCTAGTTTGCGTTTGTTATTACAAAAATGTAGGAATTTCATATTATTTTGGGGAGTCATTGAGTGATTCCGTTCGATAAGTTTCTAAAGATATTTACATACAAAAAGTTTGTTTATTAATTTATTAATAAAGAAAATTTAGAAACTTTAAACAAAAATCCAACCACAAAATTCCAAAAAGAAGTAAAACAAGCTTTAGAAAACTGCAATATCTGCTTTTAAGAAAAAGAATAAGAAAAGCAACAAATCATAAATAAAAGTCCACAACCACCTAAACTGTATGGACTCATCAAAACACATAAACAAATTATGCCTATTAGACCAGTTGTATCATACACCAATGCACCTAATCACAATGGGCCGCATTCTCATACCACTATTAAAGGTGTATTTAACTAAAGTTATGATTAAGATCAACAAGATAGCTTTATCTAATTCTAATAGGTGGGAAAAGGTTAGAACTGGTTGCCATGGTAATTAAACACGCTATTAGTTTAATAGTGAGATGTGAATACTGCCCAATTTGTCTCAGAAACTCAACTAGATTATTAATACGATAGGTTACAAATCGAAAGACTCTGTTAGAAATTCATTAGAATTAGTAGATAAGTACAACCAATACATCTTCTACCACATTCAAAACTCGTTAGCTTTGATGTTTCTAGCATGTTCTCCCGAATACCTCCACCAGAATGTATTCCTTTATTAGATAGTTTCTTATAGAAGTTAAAATTATTTTACCTTCAATAATTTAACATATTCTACAAAAATATGGTTTGCCTACGGAAAGCCTCAGTCCTCTGTTAGCTAACATGTTTATGGATAATTTAAGATCAAATATTTGAATTAAACCTTTCTAAACATATTATATTTTGGTTTTGTTATGTTTATGACATTTTAGCTTGTTTCGACAGTTCTTTTGAGGTTATCAATGAATTTTTAATTCTTATTAATAGTCTCACCCAAACCATAAATTGTACATTAGAAACAAAACAAAACAGGGCTATTGACTTTTTAGACTTAACTATCAAGATTAACGCACACAATATATTAGAATTTTTCATATACACAAAACCAACACATACGGAAGTGACCATACCACATGAATCATGTCACCACAAATCACATAAACATCACATAGAGCTTTAAGTATTCCACTCACACAGCCATCTTTTCAACAAAGAGATTTCAACCATAAACATCTAGCACATGTAAATCATTATAATCCAAACCTGATTGACACTTTAAACAAAAATACTATAGATTAGCTATGAAAAGAATATATCCTATTAACATTCAAACAAAAGAAACAAATTACAGATTGTCATGATATTTGACAGTCGTTAGAAAGCATGCCCCCACATATAGTATGTTACCAACAAGATGTTAGATGGGTTGCATAATCTCAAGGAGAAAGATATGTAATTTTAAAATTATTTTTGATGAAGTCAAAGAAAAGGCTTTAATTTAATAAATATGCATTCTAGAACACGCTAGGCAGTAAAAGGATAAATTTTAAGTTGATTTTTTTCAATCTTGGCAAATTTTGATTGTTCAGCTAACGATGTAAAATCGTTACCTAAATATGCAAGAAGAAATAAAGTTGAGGCTATTTCAAGGCAAGTCTTGACCTAAAGCAAACCAGATGCATGGTAGTGATGATGTATGCAAGTATTTGCTACCTTACCTTACCTGCTTTATTAATGTAAAGAAATTATGTTCCAAGTTAACGAGATAGTGAAATTGGTAAATTTTCTTCTTTAGTTAGATTCATTGCTGTTTTTCCAAGCAATTTCTTGGGCACAATTTTAAAACAACTGTAAATGTTAGGGTTACTTTTTGTACAAGATAGGATTGAAATAAAATGCAACTTTCGTTTGCGTTTTGCTATAGCAATCTGAAATAATGTAATTTGGCTTTTGTTTTCATGGTTTTGATATCTAGAAATATGTTTATTAGGATGTAAGGTTGGATTTAGTCAGTATAGGAAGATGTAACTAGGTAATTAAGTAAAATTTATTTATTTGATAGTTGAGTAAGAAATGTGTGTTGGTTGACTTTTTCTAGCGATCTTATTTTTTATGTCAATACAAGTGTCGTATATCATTAAAAAGGGTATTTTTTGGCTATCTATTTATTGAATTTGTTTAAAGAATAATTAATAGTTATAAACAATTATGTGGTTATGTTGTAACGGGTGTTTTTTTAAATTTGGCGTCAGAGCAAGCAATGAGAGTTCGATTGTGAACGCACCTTTGAATGTCGCCACGCCGCAGTGTATCTAAACCTAACCTCACTTTTAAGTTTTGACATTTTGACATTTGAAAAATAGTGGTCTATTCACAACAAACTCATAGTCATAGCTAACTAGGACGCCAAATTTAAAAAAACACCCGTTATTTAGTTCTTAAAATTCTTTTTTGTTTTTCACCAAAAATATCACTAAAGCCCTAATTTGTTTCAAAAAGGGTATAAAAAGAGCGACCGATTTAGTAACAAACTCTGTGTTATTTTAGATCTTTCAAACAGTGCAGACATGTTGAGAGCAAAAATTTAAAGATTTAAGGTCATGTAGTGAGTTTGATAATTTTGTAAACAAACCAAACTATTAGGTCAAAATATTAGGTTATATTTTGTTGAAACGCAAAGTGTTTAATAAAATCATCAAAGATCTTTGAATTTGACTATTTGTTTTAATAATAATTACATTTAATTAATATAACAATCAGTGCTGTGAATTTATTTGTGGAATATTATTTAATAACAAGAAGGAAAATTTATTTGGATAATGGAACTTTTAACTTTCGTTATAATTTGGATGTTAGAAGGGAATTTAAAAACTTAATTATTAAATAGACTTACCATATTTCAAGCAAGCAGTTGGATTTGAATTTTATTTATTAATACCATTTACTATTTGGACATTATTAGAAAGAGATGTAGGTGGTTGTGCGTCCGCTATTTTAGTATTAAACCATGCAAAACAGAGAATTTCTGTGTTGTTACAATTTCAGTTGGCTAATTGTTGGCGCCAAATATTAATTAGATTTAAAGATTTTAAGGTATTTATTTAATTAATTTATTTATTCATAAAGGCATTAAACTTCCTAAGGATTGATTTCTCATTTGTTAATGGCATCCAAAATATATTTTCTTTAATTTTTTTAAATTCTTTTGTTGTTTGTATTTAATTTTAAATAAAATTTCTGTCATCTCAATTTAAATAAAATTTGGTTTATATTTTTTCTGTACTTTTGTTGTGTTTTCTTGATGTATATTTATTTAGTGCCCTATTTAAGCGACCCGCATGAAAGTTTCAGTGTGGTGAAGATTTAGATTTTTTTACCACGTTGTTACGTGCTAATTTCGTAGCACCCTGTATAGCTATGCTTTTGTGTTAACTTGTATAGCGTTTAGGAATTTTCGCATTTTCTCTGCGTTTAGTTGCCATTTTGTTTTAGAACTAACTTCCTGTGATAAGAGATTTTGTCACTTCGTTTTGATCGTTCGTGTGAAGACATTCTTTAAAGAATATTTTTGTGGACATCGCCCTTTAATTAATCTTTTCTTTGTGTTGTGAATTGGGAATTGCATTGAAGAAAAATCTATGATTTATTTGTGGCGGTGTTTTTCCAATTGTTAGATTGGAACCTTAATGGGATTTTTCCACTGTTCTTTTAGAGGTTATTTACGAGCACGTTCTCATTTCGATGCATAATCGTCGTTATATGGAGGCGATGTAATTATCTCTTAAGGCCACATTACACCAAAGGTATTTATAAAGTGTTTGTGTAGTGCATTCTGGTAATTTGATTATGTTTGTTACAGACCTTTTTTTCTTTTGGGTTTACCTTTACTCATTTTATAACTTCGTAGTTGTCTTACAATAATTACATACACTACGTTGTATACTTGGGTTGTTAAAAGACCATTACGCAGACTTGGTTGCTGTTGTCTCGTTGGATCACGCTACGTTCGACCTGGTTGGTGACGTTCCTCTTCAGTTCGAAGAGCACACATCTGTATCGTGAGTTAGTTATATTGTAGCAACTACTTACAACATCAATAACGCTCGACAACCTTTATTGTATATTATAATTTTATGTGTTAAATGGATTTTCCCCAGTGTGCGTGTAGCACTTATATTTACGTATCTATTTGATATTAATATTTTATCACCTTACTTTGTTAGGAATATTTGCGAGTGAATACGTATGACTTTGCTCCGTAATTAATTGGTAAACAAATAAAAATCTAACGATTAATGATTGCGCAATCTACATCACAGGTATTCGCGTTAATTTACCGTGCCTGCTACATTTTTGAAACTTGAAGTTAAGTAAAATTTAGAGTAAAAAAACCGCTCGCATCAATCCTCACCCAGATCTTTGTAAATAGAAATCAATAACTTGCATTTAATACTTGCCTGATTTATTTTAATTGATCTACGTGATAATTTGTTTAATTAATAATAAATCACTGTAAATCTCTTACTTGAAGACTTATTATTTATTTATTTATTTGTAAGTAAGTAACCAACAGGCTTATAGCCTAATTCATAATAATAGGTTACATTCATACAGTAATAGTATACAAATTATATGAACACATAACTACAAAATAAGTAATTAAATAATAACTTTTAGAATTAAACTGAAATATAATGTGGAGAACTACCACAGTTTAATTAATGTACACAGTTATGTAACAAATGATTATATGTGTTAAAGACTTACAGCTGGAGAATTTAGAACTTCCATGACCTTGATTTTCAACTCTTTTAATGAAACAAAAAATATGTCTACATTATTGCAGACATTAATAATTCTCATCATTCTTAGTAAAGGAGAATAAAAAGAGTAATTCCTATCTCTTATTGGTATACTAAATGTTAGTACTTGTCTATAATTGCGAGAAGGTATAAAAAAGCGGAGAGTTTGTAGGATTTCAATTGAGTCTACTTTATGATTGACAATTTTGTATAGATAAATCGCGGAATATAGCGTTCGCCTTTGCTATAAAGCTTCAAAACTAAATTCTTCCAATAAATCGGCATATGGAGAGAAGAAAGGATAAAAATAATATTTCTTATAAAATAAAAACTTGAGAAATTTTTTTTGTACCTTTTCTAATTCGTTTTTGTAATACGTGTAATACGGTGACCAAATGATAGAAGCATATTTATTCAAGATGTGGTCTTACATATGCATTATACAAGTAGATAAAGGACGAAACGTTCCTGAACTGGGAAGAGTTGCGCAATATAAATCCAAGTGCTTGATAAGACTTTTTAATACAATTCAATATTTGTTCATTGAATGTTAGTTTACTATCGAAAAGTACTCCTAGATCCTTTATCTCCTCGGTTCGCGACAATGTATTATTATTAATAGTATATTGAAAAATAATAGGAACTAACTTACGTGTATACGTCATGCTAAAGCATTTATTAACATTTAAGTCGAGATGATTGTTTGCACACCACTCCTCTACATTATTTAAATCATACTGTAGTTGCAGGCAATCACAAACCGAAGATATTGACTTATATATTTTAAAATCGTCTGCAAATATTTTACATCTAGCGTTTTTTAAACAGTTAGGAAGGTCATTTATCATAATTAAGAATAACAAAGGACCTAAGTTAGAGCCTTGTGGCACTCCTGAAGTTGCTTGATATTCTACGGATGTACAACCATCATAGACCACATACTGCTTTCTGTCACTAAGATACGAAGCGAATAGATTTAGAAGGGAATTGGGTAGTCCTAGTTTATGTAACTTATCCAAAAGCGTGTCATGGTGAACTCGATCAAACGCCTTCGATAGGTCTGTATATATAACGTCCAGCTGAAGGCGGTCATTCATAGTATCTACTACGGTTTGTGAGAAGTTTAATATGTTGGTCACAATTGAACGGTTTGACGTAAAACCATGTTGAAATTCTGAAATGCTTTGCTTAAACTGTAGCCAAATATACTTGTACAAAATACTTTCAAAAATCTTACAGGGAACAGAAAGCAAAGCAATTGGCCTGTAATTTGTACAATCTAACTTATCACCACTCTTAAATATAGGGCATACCTTAGTGACCTTCCAACAGCTTGGGAATTGATTGGTTTCTAGAATAATATTAAATATAGTACAGAGAGGATCGACGAGAAAATCGGAACAGGCTTTGTATATATACTGAGGTATTCCATCCGGCCCTATTGAACGTTTTGGAGCTAATTTTTTAATGGCTTCTTTAGCATCTGCTATGGTAATATATGGCAAATCGAGGGTGTTATTATTTATCGGTATCGATTCGTTATGAACAGAAACATTGTATGTTGAAGGTATAGTATGGAAAACTGTCTGAAAATATTCTGCAAACGCATTGGCAATGTCTGTCCTGTTTTGCAACGCTTCATTATTATACGTCATATGACTTTGTACTGATTGAGATTTTCTAACAGTTCTTAAGAAAGTCCAGAAAGTCTTTGGATCATTTTTAATATTGATTTCCACATCCCGAATATAGTCTAAAAAAAGCAGATCTGATATCAATTTTCAGTTTGGACCGCAAATAATTGAAATTCTGACGAATATTTACATTTTCACGTTTTTTTTAGAAGTTTCCTATACCTATCCTTCTTTTTAATGTGGCGTATAATAGAAGCAGTGTACCAAACAGGGTAAGATCTTTTTCGGGAATTCGTTTTGGGAACACACTTATCAAGAACAGAATAGAACTGACTGTAAAATTTACCCGTCTCAAAGTTAGCGTCTGACGACCCTCCCACATTCCAATCAATCATACTTAACTCATTGTACATCCGAAGAAAATCAGCTATTTTGAAGTTATACTGCGCATATTTCGGTCTTTCCATCCGCAAAGCTCTATCTTTTATATACCCGACAATGCATACAAGTGAAGGATGATGAGCATCCTCAGGAATCAAAGGAGCAGAATGTTGTACCGCTACGTTCTCTCTACCTAAAACTAAATCAAGCACTCGATTATTTAAATTTAAGACATTATTAAACTGAACAAGGCCATGTAGTTCCAAAAATTGATCATGCTGCATTCTTACTATTTCGGATGCACTAAATAAATTAAAGTCTCCTAAAATATACACGCTAGAATCTGTCAATAGTAAATTATCACAATTTTCATAAAATAAATTATACAATTCATAAGTTGCACTCGGAGGAAAATAGACACAACAAAAATAATCGTAACGATTACCTAAGAATACTTTTACCCAAAGGTCTTCATTAACTGTTTCATAATTTAACAACCTAAAAGAATTAAATTTACTCCTGACCGCAATTAAAACTCCCCCACCTCTAATGTTGTTACAGCGACCTTTACGATAGACTATATAATCCTCTGTGAACAGTTCTTTATCATTAATTGAAGGATAAAGCCAAGTTTCGCTTAAGGCTATTATGTCGTATTCACCAACAGCCGCTAGTAAATTAAGTTTAAAAATATTACATTTAGAAACCACACTACGTACGTTTTGGTGATAAACATTTAAATTCCGACTGTCAGCGTTAATGGACATCGTTGAAATCGGCAGTAGAACTGATTACAAAAACACGGCTGCCTTCGGACTTTCGCATTAAGATTTTTCCATTCTTTGTCCACAGAAATTTGATTTCATTGTTCTTTTTAAATATTCTACATTGTGCGTAAAGTTTTCTATTATCTGTGGAAAACGACTCATTAATGTATATGGGCATTGGGGTTCCTGATGTAGGGTCTAGATTCTTTGTGGTAAGATTACGTTTAACTTTACGGGCCTTTAGAAACTCTTCCTTATTAATTCGTCTTAAAAATTTAATTATTATACCTTTAGGTTCATAGGGCTTGGATGTAATTGATTGAAGACGGTGGCATGCATCTATCATCTCCTTTTCAATTTTGAAGTCAAGTGCTCGACCAATTGCACCTACAGTTGCAAGGACATTTTCGTCTCTTGGTTCTGGAACTCCGTGGATTTCGACGCAATTATTTCGACTATATTGTTCCATTTTTCGACACTTTGTGTCATTATCAAAGGTAGATAAGATTGATAAACAAACACGTTTAAAACAGCATTTACCGTTTGAATTGTTCTTTTTGTAACTCGGTTTATATTGGCCAAACACTTAGAAATTTCGACATAAGATACAAAGAACACGTACGCTCTTACAGACTTAAACATCCAGAAAAATTCAACTATGCCAAACACATTTTGGAACAGAACCACCCAATGACACCTCAAAACAACATTAAATTCTTACATTTTTGCAACAACAAACACAAATTAGACATTTTAGAAGCTTTTGAAATATACAGACATAAACGCACAGTACCTTTAATGAATGAACAAACTGAGCTTAGTAATTCTCCTTTATTAGAAGTGTTAGATATTTAGTTTTTGTTATGTATTGTATCTAGTTACCTATTTTCTGTATGTATTCATCCTTAGCAACGTGTTTGTTTATCAATCTTATCTACCTTTGATAATGACACAAAGTGTCGAAACAATATTGTCCGGTTAAGATATTAATAAAACTTGTGAAACTTTAACTAATCTTTGTATTTATATTATATTTCATGATTATGGAGTTCCACAAAGTAAGGCTGGAGACAGTAAATAAATCAATTTATTGTTATTAATATCAATCAGAATAGATTGTCTTGAAACGATTGTCAGATAATAATTTCATAAATATTGTGAAACTCTTAATAATCTTTCAATAATTTCATTTCAATTTATTTCCAACATCAAATTGAAAGTTGTTAAATTAAAAATTTGTGAAATTAATTTGTTTCAGTCATGTGGAAAATATCTTGATCAAAGATATCTTTGATAAATCAATACACTAATTGTACGAAAATTATCCATCCGGGATATACCCGTTTTACAGATCCTTTCGCCATCTATAATCCCATTCGGTTAATTGGCCATTAATATTTTATGGCACTGTTTCTATTTTGAAGCAAGGGAAACTCTAAAAGCGTTACTCTAATTCGATAGTTTAAATTTTATTATTTATCTCTTGTACAGACTTCTAAAAACACAAAGGATCGTAGTGTCGTCTGCAAATAATGTCACTTGCAGAGGCGATTACATTATGCATAAGATGGTTATTTTTTAAATTGGAAGCACAAAGGACATATATACATACATACACAATGTATAAGTTGCAGCTGCAACTTGAAAATTGAAATTTTGCTACCAGGAGGAATTTTTCTTGTACAAATTGAAAAATAGGTTTTAGCATCTGACACAAATTGCATTATACATGATGAGAGGAAATTTTCATAGTGCTGCTTCGTTCCCAGTATGGTATCATCTTGTAAATGCTCGCCGCCGTAACGATATGATCTATTGGGAATTGGAAAAACTACTACAACTACTGTATAGTGTGTCACTAGAGTAACCGAGTAAATTTATTTTGGATTCTACAAACATTTATATGTTATATACGAAAGTTCCTTTGGAACCATTTATCAAACTGAAACTGAAACAGCCATCTACTAGTATACCTTAACATTTATTTTTAGACATCATCCTTTTGATAAATACACTTTAAAACTGAACACAAAAGAAAACAAATGAGGTTATTAAAAATAATGTTAAATGTTAAAAACGTTTTCAAGAGAACAAGATTATTTATAACGAAATCAATTATAAAATGGGAATAGTAAGACTAGCGAGTTCTAAATAAACAAGCCAAAAAGCTGCTATTTTTTTCTAATTCTTAATTTAGATTCTAATATTTTTGTAAGAAAAAGCGATTACTCCCACTGATTTTTCTAATGTGGCATTTTAATTCCCTCGAATTTGGCTCGTTTCTAAGTGAATCTATTTATTTCGTCCCTAATGAAAATTAAATGTTAACTCGACAAATGATTAAATAGTTTAGAACGAGATTTCTACAATTAAACATATTAATTAGTGTCGTGAATTCCTTTGATAGCACATCGTTGGTTTTATTTTGCAGTCATTAGCAGAGAAAAAAATACTAGATTAATTAACCGAGTCAATAATTGATAAGACTTGAAATATGTAGAGTAAGATTTATATAAGTAAAGAAAGAACATTTCCTGCCGTGACCTATTTAGGGTTTTTTTACTTTAAAATGTAGTCTTAGATATCGCTAGACTATATGAGAAGTAACAAGTGCAAACCAGATGCATTTTCCAGTTTTCCTCGGGTTAGGTTTTCCTTTTATTTACTAATTTTTCAACTTACAATCAAAATAAATATACTTAATTGCAGTAATTAATTCCTTTTAGTTTACAGTATTTATTGATTGTCAAATTAAGTTAAACAGCAAAAGAGTTGACATTGTCGAGTACACATCAGCGACCGTGTTATCATCCTATCATGGTATTTACGTACGTATGTACATTGGTTAATGTTTACATATTTTGTAGCACACAACCTCCGATTACAATGTTTCTTGAGAGCCCAAAGTTCTATAACGAAGAATTTCTGAGTTATAGCTTGTTAAAGTTGCAGAGCTCGTGCTATACTTGCTGTATAATTTTTATTTTTAAAAATTTTAAAAACAAAGTTATTGAAGAATTAATTAAACAAAAAGATTATAGGTTAGCTATCAAAAGAATATATCCCATTGACAATCAAACAGAAGACACAAATTACATATCTATATCATATTTTGGCAAAATATCAGAAACAATTGCACATATACTAAGAAAAACCAACAATTATAAAATAACATTTAAAACCAACACTAACACTTTTTCATTTTTATTTAATGCTAAAGACAGAACACATGATATCATGAAATCGGGCATTTACCGTTTAAATTGTTCTTTTTGTAGTTCGGTATATATTGGACAGACACTTCGAAATTTTGACATAAGATATAAAGAACACGTACGTCATTACAAAAATAAACATCCTGAAAAATCTAATTACGCCAAACACCTTTTAGAACAAAATCACACAATGACTCCTCAAAATAATATTAAATTCCTACATTTTTCTAATAACAAACGCAAATTAGACATTTTAGAAGCCTTTGAGATATACAAACACAAACTCAGGGTACCTTTAATGAATGAACAACTTGAGCTCAGTAATTCTGCGTTACTGGAAGTATTAGATATTTAATTCTGATTATTATTATTATTATTTTATCTAGTTGCCAATTTTTGTATCTACCTTAGCGACGTGTTTGTTTATAATTATATTACTTTTGATAATGACAGCATAGCTGCGAAACAATATTGTCAGGTTATATTTTAATAAAACTGTGAAACTTTTACTAATCTTTATTTATTTCATGATTATGGAGATCCACAAAGTAAGGCTGGAAACAATAAACAAGAACTAAATAATCATTTGATCAACTATTGAACTTGAAGCGTTGACGTATTTAAGCTGGGATAGCATATTTTCAAGAGGGCTTTTACAGAACTAGCTGTTTATCATTTTATATCAGTTTAAATCCGCCCCCTCGTTTGAAGATTAAGAATAAATTAATAAAATAATATAACCATATTTAACTGTTCTTTTATTTGTGTTTTTCTCTCCTTCTCCATCCTGATGAAGTAAGTCAGTCGTTATCAACCTTGGTCACATGTTATAAAAAATAATCACAACGTAGGATCCAGTTTGTTCTTTTGGTTATATTTATCATTATAAAGTTTGTCATTTGTAAGGCTGGTAGTGCTGGGTTAACTTCCGTTTTATTAAATATTTGAATTTTACGCGGGTAGAGTAATATGGGCCGTGATTGTCTAATGGGTAGGGACTCCGGCTCATTACAGTACACTATACAATTAACAGGAGAATACGTTTTAGTACTTGCTGGTTGAAAATATCGAAGCCTTTGTCATTCAAATTTTTTGAATTCAACATAAAATATTCTAATTTGTAAAGTTGGAAATTACAGAAGTGGAAACTTTCGTTTCAGACTTTCGGAATTTTATACTTCAGGGTTTTTGGTTTAAATTTTAACTTCAGGATCTTATGCATTCGTAAATTCCTAGACTTGAAAGTTTCAGAGAGTTAACAATTAAAAATTTTACAATTCAGAGATTCAGCTTTAACGATTTAAATTTTAGAAAATCAGCGTTTTATAAAGGTTTAAAAAAAAGTTTAGAGATTTGAATTTTATAGGTAACTGGTATCAGCCATTAAAAGGAAATTTTAATCTGCAAAGGGTATTGCTTAGACAGACAGGAATATGCAGCATTCAATCTAACGAGCTCATTAAGGCTGATATTTGTTCCGCTTTATTTAGAACTCAATCTGGTGTATAAAAAATATTTTTGGTATGAAAAGCAACTGCATTTAAACAAATACAGAAGTCTCACTAAATGTAGATTTCGTGGTATCCAGTTGAAAGCAATTCGTAATTTGTACGGACAAAATTTATTTCTCGCGGTTAAAATCTTGCTTTAGGCAGGTATTCTTTGAAATTCCTCATAATATTACATAGAAAGTGGCCCACTGAAAACTAAACAAGCTCGATTTTAATTCGTCATGTTGATACGGCTATTTCCGCCCAGCCATTTTTAACCTTAAAATAGAGACGAGGTTTACCCTAAAATCGTTAAATGATATGGGGTTGCAAAATACTATTTGAAAGCTCAATGAATTTGCTTTAGAGTAGTGTTTTTGTTTCTTGGATTCCGAATGTTAGTTCCCACAAAAATGCAATTTAAGGAAATAGTACAACTGTGCAAACATTACAAACAGTGTTATCACTCGACGAATGATCCAAATGTGAAATTAAGTTTGAATTTGTACCGTTTCCTTGAATTGCATTTTCGCGGGAAGTAATACTCGGAATAAAAAAAATACTACCCACAGTAAAGCAAATTCATTGAGCTTTCAAATGGTATGTTTTTTGCCACCCCATGCCATTTAAGAATTCTAGGGTGAACCTCACCCCTATTTTCAGGTTGAACGGAAATAGCCACATCGCATGTCCCCCCCCCCTTTCTAATAAATTTGACGTGTCCGGCTGTTTTTCGAAAAATTGTGGTTTAGTGCCTCAAAACGAGCTCGTTTCGTTTTGGGCCGCTCTAGTGTATTTAAAAATAAACAAATTATTGAATTGCAAGCAATAAAATGGGGTACAAGCGAAGCTTAATTTATTTTATAATTTTGTTTTGGAGAAATAATCTCATATACTGCATCAAGTTTCTTTGAATTTTAAAAGAACAGAGTGCTTTCAAGCCATTATTCTTATTTGACCAAGTTTTATTGATTCAAACGTTAATGGTAAGTGGTTTTATCGTTCACACAGCCTTTTAATAAAATAACAGAGAATTTCGTCTAATTTTATTATTGGTAATGCAAGTTGTCATACCTAAGTTTGATTGGTTAAATTCATACAGCCCCTCTTAAAAACTTTAAGCAACAAATTCAGAGCTTACCTGTTCGAAGTGCAGAGAAGATAGTCTGGTCTAGACTAATACAGGGGTTAGTTTACGTCAATTGCCGGGGATCAGTTTCGTAGCGTGAGTTTATCCGCCCGTTGAATTCGCATAAGGACGGGTCTTCGGATAAAAACGCAAGTTAGTGTGAATACCAATTTCATGGTTAAAATAGTTTATTTGAACCATAATACTAATCGTTTAGGATTTAAATTTGTGTGCTGGCAATTATTACTTCTAGGTTCCAGCAACTTTAAATAGTGTTTGTTAGTTCGTTTGTTAATAGTAAATTGAAGCTTTTTTTGGTGTGTGTGATAAGGTGAAGTAAAGGATTACTAGAATACTAAAACTAAAAGTAACCATTGATACAGCATTTTGTCTGTAAGTTTTTTGAACAATATTAAGTGTTAATTGTGATATCAGTCTTTGTCAACAATCAAAACAATCAACAAGAATTTGTATTAAATAAGAAATGTGAAATGTAATGCAAATGTATTTAGAGTGGGATCCCCAAGTTAAGTCAATAAAGCCTGTAGGTTTTCAAATATTAGTACCTATGAGTATGTTTATGTTGTGTAAACAATGATCTTGATTCTAATCCAAGATATAATTATAATTCAAATTGAATAGTCAATGCTATAGTTTGGTACGACTGTGTGTAAATTGTTGATGTTCCATTGACGAGATATATCTGAGATTTAAAAGGTTGACAATAATTATTAAAGAACCTAACGTAAACCAAAGAAGAATCTATTCCCGAATAGTACACAATAGACAATAACATCAAACAATTTGGATGGTGTCATCTATTTTTTTAATTATTTCCGCTTTCTATCTACAATTAGTAAGTCTTTGCAATTAACAGCCACGACATCTGAAAGCAATTTGAATCAATAATTTGTCTAGGTATACCGGAACATATGTTAGCGTAAGTATACATAAGTGTTTATGTATTTATTTGATTTTCTGAGATTTTAATGAGTCACAATTGAAGCCCAAGTGCAAGTGTAATTATTTTTGTTTAATTGTTGAGATTAAGGTTGTTGCATCAAATAGTTCATTTTTATTTTCAAAATTACTTTTGTTTTTTTTTTCATGATAGTTTTTTTATAATCGCGTGTTTCTTCAGACCATATGGAGCCAGCTTACCGAAAGATCAACTGATAGGTCTAATGTTTAATCCATCATGGTTTTGGTTTCAAATAACATATTTGTCATTACTATTGCCTATGGATGTTATAGGTACATGTAAGGCTAACTGTCCGCGAAAAAGAACTGAATCCTTTTCTACAGTAAACTATTAGCCTATTTCCTTTAAAATATACAATAGGCCGTAGTAATTGTCTATAAGGTATTTGATACATGACTAATTTAATGAACTTTTAGGGTGTTCCTTCCCGCCTTTAAGACGAGCCGAAGCTCGAATAATTGAGTTACGCTCAATTAGCGCGCATTGTCGCTACACTAAACAATGCTACCAGTATTAACTCACTGGTTGGAGCGAGATACTATCCATACTCTACTGACTCTCCAGGTCAGTACCGGAGCGATAAACGTGCTCACCCGTCGGCTCCATCTCCGAGGAGGCTGTGAGGGACGTATCACACGACCAAGGAGATTTCACCTAGTCTAGCTTCAGACTTTTCTCCCAACATACTGTCCCAAGCTGTTGGGAGCCACTGCCCGATCGAATCCAACCTCAATTGTGGCAGGACTTGGTTTTTAAATGGTTTTGCCACCCCGATCTACCAATATATAGGCTTGGTGGGCCCTCGACAGAGCTTCGTCCATGGGTCTACAGCTTATAGACCGCCAGTGTGTACCTAGCTAAGGTGAAGTTGTCTTAATTGTGAGAGGCTGTATATTCGCTTCAACAATCCTTAAGCGTAAAGGCTTTTAGAACTTCTCCCAGCCACTGTACCCGGCTGCAGCCCGGATCATAGGGTGATCGGGATAGCTACTAAGCACAATTACCTGGCGGCATGCGGTTTCCCAATGGCATGAATTTACCCCTTCACACCGGGATAAGCCTCACTTCGCTTCTCCTCCTTAAGATTCAGCCAAGCATCGGGTTCCGCAGGTGACCATAAATGACCTAAGTCAAGCAGCGGGTTCCGTTTGGTGACTATAAATGACCTCCTCCACGGCGAGACTTGAATCCGCCCACACCGGTATCATATTACCAGGGCTCCCCCTGATCGGTATGAGTAACCGTCGAGAATTCTCAGGAATTTCTCTACCACATACTTGACCTGACTGCTTCGCCCATTACCCAGTCATGTTTCCATGCCCCGTATCCAGGTTCCAAGGATAGGGTAGAAGACAGCCAGTTTTATGGGTGTGCGTCATGTGGTCTCCCACACACCCTATAGGTTATAGGTACAGTTGGTTAACAGGTAAATAGCCTTGGTAGTATACTGTCTAGAGTGCTGGACTTTCACCCAAGCGGCCCGGGTTCGACTCCTGTTGCCGGCAGATCTGGTTAAGGTTTTCTGCAGTTTTCCTTAGCTGTGACACAAATGTGGGATTTGCGCTGTTTGCCGCACGTTGCGCCTATATAATAATAATAATAATCGCCCCCTCCCTCCCGTACAAACTTATAGATTCTGGGGCTTGGCTTCTGGGTTGTAGCAATTATTATTATATATTATTATTAATGCATTAACGTCTGCGTAAAATCAAAAAAGGTCTTGAATGATTTCGAACTTCGACAGTCGGCCCGTAATTCAGTTGTCAGCAGACAGACTGTCAAACAGACGCCGCGGCAATTGAATATCTTAAATATGCCAATATATCAAGTCAGACCCATTATCTCGGTTTTGGTTAGCCTGACCCTTATGGCCTGGGATGGTGGAAGTGCGGGATAAGATATTACAAGCTGCACTCGTGTAACCATATAGTTGTAATTTTGTTGCATTGCGAATTTTAAAGCATCACTTGTCTTTCATTTACGCGAAATGTTTTTTTATCATATGCATGTCAACGCGTGCAACAAGTTCTCCATTTTGTCTCGAATTGTATCGTCGAAAACAAGAAGCTAGCTAGCCTTTGCTAATATTATCACCCTTTTCTGAAAATCATGAACTATATATTTTAAAGTCTGCTAATCCCATCCTCGTCGCCAGAAATATAAAAATAGATATAATAAGATTGACATTCCTAAAGAAATATTACTCTATAGAGTAGGTTGACAAGCAAAAGCTTTTAATAAATCGATTTAGTTATTACAGGCAAAACCAAAACAGATCTTGAAATTCAAAAAATAAATCACAACATTTTTCCACTGAATAAAAACCTGTACGAGTGATTGATCGGTACATTGTTTGTATCTCAAGAAAACTAACAATGAAATGTCAAAATAAAAACAAATGACTCGTAAAATGAACGCTTGAAACCAGAAGATGTTGAAACTGCCATCCATTATCATCTTACCACTGTATCTCGAACTCCTTTTATGTTTTACACGTCTACGCTGCTGGAAAATCTCACAGCAATCATTTCGGTTCGTCGGATGAAAAAATTCATAACCAAATAGTTTCTTTTTTGTTTTACCCTACGATTTAGTTATTTTTATTGCTCACCTAATCGAACCGTTTATATTTTTTGCAGGAAATTCCGAATTCGAAACATGTCCAAGCATAGCTTCCCTCAGACCAGGATCGGTAGCGTTAACGAGCGATCTTTTCGTACCCGGAGATCGTATTCATAGTCTGAACGGTATCAATACAAGTAGAATGCGCCCGGAAGAAGTAAACACGTTATTAGATAATGTGGCAGACGACGCCGTTTTCGAAATTGAATATTCTCTACCGAATTATGGTAAGTCTTATAATTTCCTTTTGTATGCATGTGCGCTCATTCATTATTCGACTATTGTTCACAGCCTCGCAGAATTCCTTATGTGTAACATCTAAAGTTACTGAAGTAACATTAGAACGAATCGATGGGTCATTAGGGATAACATTGAGGGGCGGGATGATTCTGGATCAACCTCATTTAAGTAGAGCTTTAGTTATAACGCATGTGAGACCTAATGGCCCGGCTCATAGGTAAATAAACAACCTTTATTAACAGGGTTTTTTGGTGGAAGTAGAGCAATGAGAGTGCTTAACAAAATTATAAATACTCGGAGTGCTTATTAATAAAAAAATTATCATGCTTTAAAAAAATAATATTAATTGATCATAATTTTGGGTTTCTAATTATACAAAGTAGCTCATTTATCTTACCCTTAAATATTTTATGATTTAAGAATTGAAAATTGAAATAATATGTTAATTTTAACGCAAATCGTTGTAATATTTTTTTTGTAGATAATACCATTTGAAGTTATTATTATTGAAGTTATAACTATCCAAGCCATCGCTTTGGAACCTGTTATGCTTCAATCCTTTTTCGTCTAGATTTTTTTCTATCACTTTTGTATTTTGTGGCTACTCAGTAACTTTTAAAATTGAAAATTAAATTAAATCAAAACATATTTGGAGTAAAGTTGGAAAGGACCCCGCAATAATCTTATGGAAATTGGGTTTCTGTCAAATTTTCTGAATTTTTGATATGTTGTATATTTTGTCATCCTGAACAAAAGTCTTCATGGGCACAAAGCTCCAAATTCAATATTTTGGCAGCTACGGAGCTTCAAAGATCCACAGATCCATTACAAAACTATTTATAATAATTAATACTATTTATAGATGTCAAAAGCATATTTTAATTATTTAAATATATAAGTTTATGTTTTTGAGGTCGCTGAATTAAAATCTGATGTCAGATTGGAGAAATTGACAGTTGACAGCTGTCAATTCACTGTCAAAGCAGGATAAAAAAGTAAATATTCTCTTTTTACATCAAGAGTTTATGTTTTTGAGGTCACTGAATTCAAATCTGATGTCAGATTGGAGAAATTGACAGTTGACAGCTGTCAATTCACTGTCAAAGCAGGATAAAAAAGTAAATATTCTCTTTTTACATCAAGAGTTTATGTTTTTGAGGTCGCTGAATTCAATTCTAATGTCAGATTGGAAAAATTGACAGTTGATAGCTGTCAATTTTTCAAATCTGACATCAGATTTGAATTCAGCGACCTCAAACACATCAACTTTCAATGTCAAAAGAGAATATTTACTTTTTTATTCTACTTTGACAATTAATTGACAGCTGTCAACTGTCAATTTTTTCAATCTGGCATTAGAATTGAATTCAGCGACCTCAAAAACATACACTCTTGATGTAAAAAGAGAATATTTACTTTTTTATCCTACTTTGACAGTAAATTGACAGCTTTCAACTGTCAATTTTTCAAATCTGACATCAAATTTGAATTCAGCGACCTCAAAAACATAAACTTATATATTTAAATAATTAAAATATGCTTTTGATATTTATAAATAGTATTAAAAATGAATAGTTTTGTAACGGATCTGTGGAGCTTTGGAGCTCCGTAGCTGCCAAAATATTGAATTTGGAGCTTTGTGCACATGGAGACTTTTGTTCAGGATGACAAAATATACAACATATCAAAAATTCAGAAAATTTCACCGAAACCCAATTTCCATAAGATTATTGCGGGGTCCTTTAAAAACTAATAAAAAAGCAACTTTTCTAATCAGTATTTGTAAAAGATCTGCTACAACCTACACTAAATGAAATAAAAATTTGAGATCTTCGAAAGCTCCAAAAACTGCATTAAATGGAAGAGCTAATTTAAATTAAAGGTCAACAATGCATTACCAAACGTCATGAAGTATGAGCAGTTGATTTCCTAGGATCAGAAAATAATGCCGAATTTCAACGGGCGATAAATAACTACACAAACATAAACAATCAAAAGCCAGTAAATACAGACTAAAGTTTCGAAGCACAAAAATATCTCCTATGGAAGATATGAAAAAGTGGAAAAAGAGACTTTGGGGGAAGTTTTTGTTGCAAATATTCCAAAAGTCGTCACGTATTAATCAGAGAGTTACGTTAATCGCTCTAAGCGCCGATCAATATCAATATAATTAAAAAAATGAGGTCGGCCATTAGAATATTCTACATCAGTATAATATTATATAAAAAAGTTCTCTACATAAATGAACCATTATTTAAAAAATAATTACAACCGTTTTAACAAGTAAAATAATAGTTCAAGATAGTTAAACTCAATAAATAAAAATGAATAACTTACTACGTGAAGTATTTTATTATATCTTTACATAGCTGTACAAAAAAGCAAAATTAAATAACCATGTTACTAATTAGCAGGGCCGCATTAAGCCTAATGAGCAACACCGTGCAAAATGTAGGCGCCCTCAATTTTCTTTAATAGGATAATGTCACCAAAGTGGAAAAAGCTTCTCAAAAAGTAGGGCTTCTAGGTTAGTCTGAAATGTAAAGCACCACTGCAGTTTTCCTTAGCTGTAACACAAATGTGGGATTTGCGCTGTTCCATCTATAAGTCAGCTGCAGCCGCACATTGGGCCTACATAATGATAATAATAGCCCCCTCCCTCCCGCACAAGCTTATAGCTTCTGGGGCCTTGGTTTAGGTTATGGGTTGTAGTAATTATTATTATTATTATATATAGTGTAATAATTTTTTTTCTATCATAATATTAATAAAAAAATTGTTGCTTAAGCTGTTGAAGTTAAAATCAGAAATTCTTATTGATACCCAATAAAGAATCGTTAAGTGTTGATTATTTGGGTTTATCATTAATAATTGTTAATTGAACATTTATAAAGAATTTACCATAAAACGATTCAAGTTTGAGTTGATTTTATTGATTTGGTAAATGTACATAAAAAGATTTGGTTAAGGGAATTATTTATCCGAAAAAAAAGTATTAGTTTAATAAAATTATAAAACACTACATATCTCACTGACAATAATATCACAATACAAAAGTAGCCTTGACTACTGTTATTAAGAAACCAGTATATCTTGAAACGCATTTACATAGTTTACAATAATCATGTTATTAAAATAATGGCCATAGGCAAGCTATTTTGAAACGAAATATAAACAACAGTAAAATATGAGAAATAATTGCAGTCTAAAAAAATGTAAATGGATATTAAAAGGTATTAAAATAGAATGGATGTAATATTTATATTTTCTGTAAAGAAATGTTTTAAAAGCAAGAAAAATAAAAGTTTAATAGGTTGACAAGTGTAAAAAGGCGTATATTTATTATAACAATAAAAAAGAAAAATTAAAAAGAAAACCAAACTTACGATAATAATAATAAAAATTGCTACTTGCCAACACGGAATATCTCACTCGGCACAAAAATGTAGCCAAAATATTACATCAGAGACTAGCCTTACGCTGTAAACTCATTCAAGAAAGAACAGCCTATTATAAATACACTCCGCTACCAGTACTAGAATCGGCAAAATACAAAATTCTCTGGGACAGAACCGTACTCACTGACAAAACAATCAATCACAACAAGCCTGGCATTCTCGTTATAGACAAAAATAAACAGAAAACCTATCTTATCGACGTTGCCATACCTGGATCGAGAAACTTACAAACAGCACATGACGAAAAGAAACGCAAATATACAGAGCTAGCGATGGAAATTCAACGCATCTTAAAAATGGACAATGTAGTAATTGTACCAATTATAATATCATGAATTGGTTTGATACCCAAAACACTACATCAGTCCTTAAAAGATCTCAATCTACCGTACAACCTATACATCGAGCTTCAAAAGGCATGTTTATTACACACCTAACAAGAAAATTTATGAATAATAGAGATGTACTTGCTGAATGTACTCTCCGCTAGAGCCTTAATAACATCCGAGCCTACTCCAGTAACATCTGAATAGGCGAATAAAGGTTCCAGCACAACCGTTGAGAACGTAAGAAAAAGAGATAATAATAATTGCTACTACCCATAGCCTGGAAACCACCCCCCAGAAGCATAAGCTTGTGCGGGAGGGAGGAGGCGATTATTATTATTACGTAGGCCCTACGTGCGGCTGCAGCCGACATACAGATGGAACAGCACAAATCCCGCATTTGTGTCACAGCTGAGGAAAACTGCAGAAAACCTTAACCATATCTGCCGGTAACAGGAGTCGAACCTGGACCGCTCGGGCGAAAGTCCAGCACGCTAGACATTACACTACCAAGGCTATTGGAGACCTGCTAGATCCGAAAAAACCGAGACCCTAAAAAATAAGAAAGAGGTGCGATTTAGGTGCGAAAAAGGGGTAACATAAGTGAATTAAGATACCAGGACAAATAAAAAAAGTGTTAATAAAGTAATAGCTAGTGCTCTTCTAAAGGAAGAGAAAAAGTAAGATAATTTTAAGATCAGTTTAGTTAAAGTTAAAAGAACTCGCCACTAGTCTTTAGTCGATTTCTTTTGTAAAACTGCAAGTGATAAGCCACGTAACCTAAGAATAATGATGATGATGTTTCAAAATGATTAGAAACAATTTCCCATTTAATGAAGCCATCATAAAACTAAAGACAGGTAAGCATACCATAATATAAAATCTCATTTTATCAAAACCGTGAATTCTCATAAAGAAACCCAATTGAGGATTATTCATTATTCAATGTTGGTCTTATGAAAGGGGGCAAGATTAATAATAAGGTTATCAGATTATTTACAATCATAAAAACAACCTGAGATAGACGTTGTAAGGATTATTCTATGTAAGTGCAGATTAATAAACAAATTGCTATTAATGATTAAAAGTCTGCAACATTACACTAGAGAGGTTTGTAGAGGGGGACAGAATCCGTGAACCAATGTCATTTGAGATTTTTCAAAACGGAATAAGAAGGAATAAATGTTATACAAAGCAATAAAATTTTAAAATTATAAATTAAATAAATAACTGATAATAAATGAAATATTTTTATAATGTATTGTTTTTACTTACTTAACCTTAATCCTTAATGCCTTTCTACCTTGCGGTGTAGTGTTTTAAATACCTTAAATTTCAAATTTCGTAGAGTCTTAAGCGTGATTTACAAGTATAATGTTTTAAACATTTTTTTACTTACTCAAATTCTAATGTCCTGACGACGCCTTACGGCCCCTGACGACTTTGCCCATATGGACGCTGCGGCCCTGCTAATTAGTTCATAATATAAATTGCCGTAAAATGACTACAATTTGATTCTGGAAGCTACTTTTAAAGTTATTTAATAGAACTTAATAAGTGCATAGAATTAATTAAATCAATCACGATGACACTAAATTTTCTAACACGACGATTCAATTAGAACAAATTAACGATTAATTTTTTGATTTGAAAATAAAAAATTTAATTTATAAATAACACTTAAATGAGAATTAAAAAAACAATATGAATCAATAATTTTATTGATTAATAGACACCTAAAAACTTAAGTTTTTGTTATTTAATTATCAATTTTAATTTTCTTTAACCAAAATTTTAATTTTAAAAGTCTCGCACTGTAATAAAAAAATAATCGAGTAGGAGTACTGAATGAAGATTTGGATTTTAGTTATTTTTATTGTTTTTATGTCTGTTAAAATTAGTCAGGTCAAATAATTTAATTAAATCCTTTTTTAAACTTTATGTTGACAGAATATTAAGGAAATTAATCAATTTTATTAGATATTTAGAATTTAATTCAATCGACATTTATACAACAGTCAATAATTACTTTTAGTAAATAATTGTAATTAAATATTCCAATTAATTTATTAAATTTTCTTTAAATCTAATTCTAATTATCAAAAACCTAATTTGTCTTTGCTTCGGGTATGCTTTCTTATCAAAATAGTTATTTTTGTATTTTCGTATACATATTTATTTCTAAATCCTACAACTTTTTGAACTTTTAAATACTTTTTGTAATTTTAATTTAATTTTCACATTTTATATTAAACTCTTTATTTCTATTTATATTAGGAAGTGTCCATTTCGACATATTTTCCTTTGTTTACCTCCGACATTTGTTTACCTCAAATTAAATACCAGAAGAGTTATATTTTATTTACGTACTTTTGTTCTCCTTTTATTTAAAGAACAACGTATGCTTCTACTCTGTTCTACAGTGCTATTCAATTAAAATTCAATATTCTTACTGGCTATATCGCTTTTTAAAATAATCATATCAAACCATTGCATTTACTGTATGTTTATGCAACCAACTGTACATAAATGCTGAAAATGCGATAGTCGTTTAACGCTTTCATTTCACTTAGGCATAATTTAGCACTAATTAAATTTATTAAAAAATACAAACGTAAATGAAAGTAACATTTATTGTAAAATAAAACTAAAGGAGGTGTATTTTTTATAACAAACCACGTCTGTTCGTGGTAAAATGCATACGTACTTGCACGTACTATACTTCGTTATTTGCAAAGCAATTTAGAGTATTAGAGCATATTGTATTTTAATTTAATAGCACTGTATGTTCTTTTAAACTTAAGTGCTATATATTACTAGTATTTATAATTTTTGAAGTCTATCTTCACTAATATAACCACTATTTTCTTTTTAATCTTCCTAGATTATGTCACGCTCTTTTGCTTTTCTTTAAATGTCAAAATAACTTTTGTAAATTAAATTGACATACTGTTTTATATTAATATTTATTACAATTATTATTAATATTTATTTATTGCTACTTACGTTACAACCCTAATGCCATAGAAACAGGTTTTTCAATTATTGATTTTAATTGTCATCTAGAAATCAAATCGTCTAGAAATAAACTTCAATTTCCCTTTTTCTATGTTTCTTAAACGATTTGGAATAACCTTTTAAAGAGGTTCAATAAGCATGGCTCATACAAATACGTTACGTAAATCCTTACCTAACTTTAACATTACGCAATTAGGTTGGGCGCTATATATCATTTCTAAAGGAATAACTTAAAAAATAAAAAAGTATTCATGAAAAACTTATCTCAAGCCGATGTTGGATTCTTGGGTTGTTTAATGATATAATGGTTTAAAGCTAACTGACTATTTATTTAAATCTAACACATAAATTATTTGACCAAATTGCTTAATTAATTAATTTTCACTCCACAATGTCCAAGCTTCTTTTCCATAAGATTCCAAATAAAATAGAAGGACGCGCTTTCCCACCTCAGTTCTTAGTACAACCACTCCTTTCCGTATCGATTGCGTATTTAACTTTTTACGCGTCAAACTTAATAAATAATTATATTAGAACCTTTACCACTTCCAATTCCAGTATCATTATCTGTGTAACTTAATTATATATTTCCTGGCCATATAGAATTTCCATACTATCCAAGCCAACCTTTTTAAATGTGAATAATTTAGCTATTTATTATTTAGAAAATTCTTAAAACTTTTACTTTAAATAGCTTTTAGTCATTATTTTATTTCAATAAAATATTTCAATTATTATTGTCAAAAGCGGCATTCAGAGAATTACATGTTTAATAAAATTTATTGTTATAAGGTTAAATTTTAATGAACTAACAAGTCATTTTTTGAGATTCAAAATTATTTAAAATTAAGATTTAAATTACTAAGATTAACATAATAACTTAAATTTGTTATTAGTTTTAAATTTTTTATGTTCTCGCTGATATGACGTGACGCTGATATTAAATGATATACAGTGTGCCCATTATGTATGGAATATAATATATATCTCGGTAAATATCGACTTTATAAAAAAATTTGTTATATAAAAGTTGTTTAACATTTTATTTTCCATAATAAGATAGCATTCAATTGTTTTTATTTCAGAAAACAAATGAGTAATGAATAACACTTTAATTTTTTTAAATAGCAATGTACCCTTTCATTAGGCTCATTTGATAGAGATTTTTTTTCTCTTTTCGATGACCTAAAATCTTAGTACCCTTATATCAGAAAATTTTTGAAAAAACCTTAAAAAATGTTTATTAAGTTAATTTCACCAATAACATGAATCTAGATATCCGAGATCTCTTTCATTTGTCTTAACAATTGATTGTAGGCTTTTATTGTGACAGAAGTTTGTTTATTTAATTAAGTTGTTGGTACATGGAAAAATAAAAATGGTTCATTTAACAGAAAATGAACGTTTAGAAATTTTAATTATGGTCGGTTATGGGGATCGCAAACGAATACAATTAGAAGTATTTGAAATTTTTAATGAGCGTTATCCACATCGAGAACCAATCACCCAGTCAGTAGTTAGCAAAACCTTGAAACGGTTTAGGGAAACTGGCAATGTTAAAGATCTGGTGAAGACTGGTCCGCAGAGGTCTGCGACAAATGAAGATAAAAAGCTCGATGTTTTAATAGAAATCGAAGAAAATCCAAACATTTCAATTCGTCAGTTAAGTTTAAACCATGCCGTAAGTAAAGGTTCAATACCGAAAATATTACATTCAGAAAAATTACATCCGTACAAACCGACTTTATTGCAAGAATTATCCGAAGATGACTACGATCGACGTGTTGAATTTTGTGAATTTATGATGGAGCGAATCAACAACAATCCAAATTTTCTTAATAATATTGCTTTTTCTGACGAGGCTACGTTTTGTTTACATGGAAATGTAAATAGGCATAATTGTCGATATTGGGCCGCAAAATCATACCCAAACACCACAAAAATTAAACGTAAGGGTGGGAATTTGTGCAGTACACATAATTGGGCCTTTCTTTATTCGTGGTACTCTAACTGGTGACCGTTATTTGCAATTATTGCAACAGCAAATTATTCCAGCTTGCCAAGCAAATCTTGATGATCTTTGGTTTCAACAAGATAGAGCACCGCCCCCCTATCATTTAGATGTACGCCAATATCTAAATGTGGTATTTCCGGCCCGTTGGATAGGCAGAAGAGGGTCTGTGGAGTGGCCTCCCCGAGCTGCAGCAATTTCTCCCAGATCGCTCAGAAATTCTTTTCAAGCTTTTCGTGATAGGTTGGGCCACTGCCTTGCAGTTAATGGTGAACATTTTGACCACTTATTGCCATGAAAACCATTTTATTGCTAATTTCGTTTTGTCTTCAAGCTTTATAAGATACGTGCATAATTTTCTGTTCATTTGTTTTATTTTGTTTTTTGTTCATTTGTTTTGTTTTGTACATTATGTAGATGCACATCTGTTTATTTTAGGGTAATATAGTAGAGTCAATTTTTGCAAAAAACATGCCTAAGTTCTTATTTTTTACTATCTAAAGATAGAGACTTGAAATCCTTTGTAATGACTTCAGTACTGGACCAATATAAAATGTTATATGTAATGGGGGCACGCCCCCTCGGGGGTTGAAACCCCCATGTTGTACCCCTAATTTAATAACGCAACCAAATTGAGCGAAATTTATGTTGGGAGGGTTCTTGGAGTCGCTGATTATGAATCCAATAAGAAAATTAAAAAATTCCAAATGGCGGACCTAAAATGGCGGTCCTAAGATAACGGCATTTGAGATTGAGAATGCGACTCGGGGGGTTGAAACCCCCATTTTACACTGCAAATTTAATAACTCGGGAAGTTTTCCATCAACTTTCGTTTTTTCGAGTTTTCGGGGTTTCTGATTATGAATTCAATGAGAAATTTAAGAAATACAAAATAGCGGACCCAAAATGGCGGTCTTTGAGATTGAAAATGCGATTTACGCCGTCTCTATTGATTTTAGAGAAAAATGCAAAGAGCCAGAAAGTGTATAGAATGTTTAGTGGCGTCTGTCAGTCGGGTTTGACCTCGAAAATGTGTCAGTTTTTTAAGCGCTCCTGAGATTACTCCCCCCCCCCCGTTTTCGAGGATGCTGAGCACGATGGCGTAGGGCAAAATTCTTTTTGACCGGTCCCACCCCCTCAAATGGCTAAAAACACCCCCATTGGGGGTGAAACGCAAAGGAGCGCGATTGCGGCAATTTGCTCGCGTCTACCTCCATTTTCGAGGATGCTTGGAACGATGCCGGCCCTCCCAAGCATCCTCGATCGCAAACCACCCCTTCAAATGGCTAAAAACACCCCCATTGGGGGTGAAACGCAAAGGAGCGCGATTGCGGCAATTTGCTCGCGTCTACCTCCATTTTCGAGGATGCTGGGAACGATTCCGGCCCTCCCAAGCATCCTCGATCGCAAACCACCCCCTCAAATGGCTAAAAACACCCCCATTGGGGGTGAAACGCAAAGGAGCGCAACAAAACAAAGAGTTTTCCCATGAGTATTTGTGCACGTGTGCAAGCGATATAGCGTCGAGAGCGTGACTAACGAATGGAGGCTGCAGTTGGCGGCTCTGGCGCATGCTCGGATGCTGTGGGCCGAGATTACTCTTTCCACCGGTCCAGGCGCTGCTGCAGTTGGCGGCTCTGACAGATGCGTGGAAGCTGCGCGTCGAGATGATTATTCTCCAGCGGTATAGGCGCGGCATTTTTTGAATAAAATTTTCTAGTTATTCTGCATAGGAATACGTAATTCCGGTTACCTTATTATGCAACCTCTTCACTGAGAAGCCAACTAGGTTAGAGTGAAGGGGGTTCCATAACAAGGTAACCAAAATAGTGTATTCCTATGCAAGATCACATTCTAAACACTTTTTGACTCTCTGAATTTTTCTGTAAAATCAATAAAAACGGCGTAAATCGCATTTCCAATCTCAAAGACCGCCATTTTGGCTCCGCCATTTTGTATTTCTTAATTTTCTCATTGTGTTCATAATCAGGAACCCCAAAAATCTCCCAACATGAATTTGCCTCAAGTTGATGGAAAACTTCCCGAGTTATTAAATTGGGAGTGTAAAATGGGAGTTTCAACCCCCCCAGGGGGCGTGCCCCCATTTTAAACATATTACATTTTATATTGGTCCAGTACTGAAGGCATTACAAAAGATTTCAAGTCTCTATCTTTAGATAGTAAAAAATAAGACCTTAATGCAAAAGTTGACTCTACTACTAGGGCAGAGTGAAGGGGTTCATAATAAGGTAATAAAAATAGTGTATTCCTTTGCAAAATCACATTTTAAGCACTTTTTGACTCTTTGAGCTTTTCTCTAAAATCAATAGAAACGGCGTAAATCGCATTCTCAATCTCAAATGCAGTTATTTTAGGACCGCCATTTTAGGTCCGCCATTTTGAATTGGTCAATTTTCTCATTGAATTCATAATCAGCGACTCCAAGAACCCTCCTAATATAAATTTCGCTCAATTTGGCTGCGTTATTAAATTAGGGGTACAAAATGGGGGTTTCAACCCCCCGAGGGGGCGTGCCCCCTTTTTAAACATATAACATTTCATATTGGTCCAGTACCTACTGAAGGCATTACAAAAGATTTCAAGTCTCTATCTTTAGATAGTAAAAAATAAGAACTTAATGCAAAAATTGACTCTACTAATAATTCGAGATGCCTTACGATCTCGGATATCTAGATTCATGTTATTGGTGAAATTAACTTAATAAACATTTTTACATTTTTTTCAAAAATTTTCTAATATAAGGGTACTAAGATTTTAGGTCATCGAAAAGAGAAAAAAAATCTCTATCAAATGAGCCTAATGAAAAGGTACATTGCTATTTAAAAAAATTAAAGTGTTATTCATTACTCATTTGTTTTCTGAAATAAAAACAATTGAGCCCCACTTTTGGCGACATAACGACAATCGAAAAATGATATTTACTTTATTGTTCATAATTAATCAAAAGAATCTTATTTTACTTTGCTTTATTTAAATTAATATAATCTTTTTATCTTAATAAAATGAATTTAATAGAATTAATTGATTACTTAATTAATTCTAAATTTATTTTGCAATTAATAAACTAAATTTTTGTTTCTGTTTTTTTTTCATTGTCTTCTGTAGATTTTGATTAATAGAGGATGTTAAAAATATTTGATGGCTTTGTATATTTATACAACAATATAATAACAACAAAATAAAACAATTATTTTACAATGTACTGTTTTATAAAAATTTAGATAATTCTTTTTGTTTGGGGACAACAAATACACTTATTAATAATGTTACATCGAGTATTTATAGTTCTATTAAAATAAAATAATCGTCAATATTGGTGGCACTAATTTTTTATATTTTAAATTAACACAACTCTTATTTGTAATTAAAACGAATCATTAAATTGTTTTTAGAAGTGGATTAATCCGAATAGGGGACAGATTACTAAAAGTAGATAATTACTCGCTCCAAAATAAAACTTTACTAGAAGCTCAGCAACTTTTAAGGGAAAATCTCTCCACGACTAGTAAACTTGGATGTTCCTTAACAACTTTAACGATTGAATACGACGTGAGTATCATGGAATCTGTAAAGTACGCAACGGGACCGTTATTGGTTGAGATTGAAAGGAGCGACGAGGACTTAGGATTAGGCCTGACCAATTATTGCGAATTTGCAAGCGATGAGATTATGACCGCCGGTATTTACATCGAAAGGGTTATACCTGCAAGTACGGCGGATCGATGCGGTGCCCTTAATATAGGTGATCAAATTCTAGCCATCAACGATGCTTCTTTGGACGACTGGGCTGGGACACCTGCGGACGCTCAGAGGCTTCTTAAGGGAGCTACTAAGCTTCAAGTGTTACCCGTTCATATGCTTCAAAGGGTTACTTCGAGAAATTACGCGCCTGGTAAGAGCTTAGTTTGCATATTAGTTTTTTATGTATACAGTATGTTCGTAAAATAGTAAACAGTATATTATTTTTTCAGGCGCTTATCCTAGTAGTCCAAGCATATCCGGTTTTAGCACAATAAATTCAAGGCGTTCCAAAAACAGAAATAGGTTTAATAGGAAGAGTTCAATTCCAAAATCATTTGAATGTGATTTAGGTAAGATTCATTTTAACCATGTATGAAAATATTTCAGTACCTTTCAGAAATTTTCAGGTATGAGCCAAAGCAATTTCAGCGGTTGGTCAGGGAATATGGGTGTCTGTCACGTGGAAAGTTTATATGTTACATTAATAGCAGACAGGGGAAAAGGTTATGGTGTAACGTTAGCTATTGGTGAACACTCTGACAATAGTCCTGCAGATATTTTGATCGCAAGGATAATATCTGATTCACCTGCTTACAGGTACGATTTGCAGAACAGTTGTAGCTAAAGTGCAGTAATGTTAATGAAATTTGTAGGAGTGGGTGTATACAGACCGGGGATAGAATATTATCTGTAAATCATCAGCCGAATTTAACATTACAAGAAATCACATCTCTACTAGAGATGGGAAGTGATCCAAACGCTTCGCCAAAAATCGTACTGCAAATTGAATTTGATGTCGCCGATACAATCGTACCTTCTAGTGGAATATTTACTGTTAAGCTTGCAAAAAGGGGACCTGGACTTGGAATTACAATAACTGGTAAGTCTTTGATAAGAGAAGTGTTGCGTTTTCTTATTTGAAACTAGTATGCAAGAGGTGGAAACCTTATTCCTTTATTAGATTGAGGTATAGTGTATACCAGATGGGCGAGTTAGGCTCTCTGACAGGTCAAACAAACATAATTAGAAGGAATTTTTGGTCGATGTCATTATTAAACTACTATTAAGGTATTGTGGTTTTGTAAAAATTATATTAATGAGCTGTAAAACCACAACATAAAAATAACCAATAGCTGCATTCGCGCTAAGAATTTCAGCCGCTGACTGTGACCTTGATTTAATCCCAGACTGCTGGCAGACTACGGAACAGCATTATTGTTACACACAATTTTATTTCCTCTATTCAACTATCAATTCAGTTTTTAGCAAACGGAAAGCTTTACTTGCAACGATAACATAATTGTACATAGTATGTTTCTTTTCGTTATTACGATTACGAGACGAAGACGATCGGTAGGTCTCGGCGAACTTATCGTGTGTGTGTGTGTGTGTGTGTGTGTGAACGCGCGCGCTCATGATATTCGACACTGGCTGAAAAGCTTCTAAGTAGCGACAACAGAATGACTCTGATGGCTACATATTTTTATGCTGTGGTAAAACCGTTTCTGTTTAATAAAAAGTGAATGAAATATGAACTTTTTATTAACTTTACAATTTTTATTTTGTGATTTTATTATATTAAAAGTTGTGTAGGTATTTTTTATTAAAATATACTACACTGAGAAAAAGGTTTATTAGATGTAACTAAAATTTATTTGAGGTAAACAAATACTAAAGTTGAATACGGCGTAACAAAGATACAGTTATATGAACCAAAGGCTTAAGTTCGATATTACAATTAAGCAATAATTTAGTAGAGTCAAGAATTATGTAACTGAAATAAAAGTGTTTCTAAAGAAACAAAGCGGAAAGTTAAGTCAAATATATTGTTTGTTTCACAGAACTAAATATAATTCCTACAACCTATGGCTTATTTGCCATAGCATAAGTAAAATAGTTGTAACATAGAACTAATTATTTAGATCAACTAAATCTTAGGTTGTAGGAAATGTAGGCCGTCTTCCCGTAAGTATGCTTCAGAATTGTTTCATTCTCCGGATTATTTCTTCATAATTCGGGATTATTTGTAACAACCAAATTTTTTGTTCTTTTACATTAATGAAAATCTTATTGCAAGGTTGGCTATTCTAAAAGAAATTAAATTATTATTTACCTCAAGGAAAGCAAAATATTCATAGTTAAAGTATGCATGTCACAATTAAATCAAATTGTTAATAGAATTTATTGTTACTTCTTTTAATTATTTATAAAAATTGAATGAAATCATGTTTTGTTCACAAAACTTCACCATTCTTTTTAGACAATAAAACATCTGATTTACCTTTAATGTGTTTTATTTCAAATTTACAGATACAAAACATTTTTCTACATTAGTAATAGGCTAATTTCATGCCAAATCACCTAATTTTAAAACATGACCGTGCTTCGATATCTCAGATTTTGTTCAGATTTTTTCCTTGCATAGATACATTCGAGGGCATCAGATTAGAGGGGCGTATCACCAAATTTGTGATCTTTTGTCTCTCAAAACAGGTGAATGTTTTGTATGGCCAGATTAATGTCGTACAAAACAAACAATCACAATTCGCCCCTCTGATCAGATGCCCTCGAATTATGAAATGACATTAAACTAATTTTTTGGGTGAAAATACTGCTATCCCACACTCTTGGACGAACCCATGGGGCGTAATAAGTTGGCAATTTTAAGGTTACCCCCCTCCAAAAAAACTCCTTAGGTTCGTTCCTGCCCACACTTTGCATCATCTGGCTAAAGTTGTCATAACTCCCTTATTCTTTATGTTATCTGGCTAATTCAGATATCAGAT
Source organism: Agrypnus murinus (assembly GCA_929113105.1). NCBI lineage: Eukaryota > Metazoa > Arthropoda > Insecta > Coleoptera > Elateridae > Agrypnus > Agrypnus murinus. Next base: position 35,432,012 of record OV816030.1, read on the forward strand.
TAAAACTAGTTTTTGGATCTTTCAGAGTATATCAAGAAACGTGCAACAGACATTGAACGGTAGAAAAAGAGGAGGCTCTGAGAACAAATTTTTTCAAAAATAATTTTTTTAAAACTACAAAGAACACAATTTTTATTTTTTAACCAAGCCACGTATATGCTAAGGTAATTCTATAAAACAAGATTCAAAGGTGTGATATTCACAGGAGCAATGTCAAAATTTGTAAAACACTAAAATTTGCTTTTCTACTGTGCAATGTCTTTGAACGTTTCTTGATATAATCTGAAAGATCTAAAAACCAGCTTTTAATCTGACACCTGGATGAGCCAGATAACTCGGAAAAAACAGAGTAATGACAATAAGTCAGATGATGCGCAGTGTAGGATAGCAGTATTTGCAAAGATATCGGAATTTTCAAAAATCTTCGGCCGTTTTCATCCAAGAAATCTGAAAAAATTAATTTAATGCCTAATTAAATTAGCCAATAATTAATGAAAATCATTTAATAAATGAAACATCAACTTCTGAAGATTTGATCCAAATTAAAGAATTTATCGTCAAACCTCTATTGTATATTTGTAACCTAATCTTGGAGACTAATATTTTTCCTGATGTCTTGAAAACTGCTATTATAATCCCAGTTTTTAAGACCGGGAATAAGAGTGATGTAGCTAACTACCGCCCCATAGCGCTGTTGCCTACTGTATCAAAGATAGTAGAAAAAGTAATAAAGGTTCGTCTAGTAAAATTTCTAGAAAAGTATAACTTATTGTCGCAAAATCAGTTTGGTTTTCGGAAGCATATGTCTACTGAAAATGCAATAGAACTTCTTATATCGAATATATATGAAAATGTTGACCGTGGTATAAATGCTGCCGCTGTATTCTTAGATTTATCAAAGGCATTCGATACAGTCAGTCATGAATTTTACTAGATAAACTTGAACACCTAGGAATTAGAGGAGCAGGATTAAACCTATTTAAGACATATTTATATAATAGAATGCAACAGGTCAAAATAAATAATATAATCAGTGAAAGAATCTTGTGTAAATACGGTGTTCCACAAGGTAGTATTTTAGGGCCAATTTTGTTCATAATATACGTAAATGACTTGCTAAAACCCAATAACGCCTACAAAATCTTTTCTTACACAGACGATATGGTACTATATTTTACTGGGTCCTCATGGGAAAACATTTTTAATACAATAAGTGAAAACATGAAAAATATACAAAAATGGCTTGATGTTAATCTACTTACCTTAAATTATGGAAAAACTAAATGTGTGCCATTCGTCTCGTATAGAACAGGATTACCCTCTATCAATTTTATAAAGATACCGGGAACTACTGTTCAAATACAAATAACTACAAATATAAAGTATTTGGGTATATATATCGACAGTCATTTAAAATGGGATATTCATATACAGGAACTAATTAAGAAAATTAGAAAATTATTTTATCTTTTAAAACAACTCAAACGATTTGTAAATAGCATATTTCATTTGAAAACGGTGTATTATGCTTTGATACAATCTCTGTTACAGTATGGTTTGATAGCATGGGGTGGAGCTTACCAGTCCGCTCTAAAGCCTCTGGAGATTGTACAAAATACAGTGTTGAAAATAATACTGTCGAAAGACAATTTGTTTTCAACCACATTACTGTATGCAGAAACTAAACTATGCACGATCAGGCAGCTATATATAAGGTCTATACTATGTAACTATCATAATAACTCACAGACAACCATAAGTCACGGCTATGAGACTAGAAATGTAACAAACAGATCAGTAACAGTTATAAGAGCGTATAAAACTATTGGCACTAGGTATATGAACTATCTTGCACCACGAATTTATAATATAATACCACGAGATTTGTGGAATGTAAAAAATGTCAGGACTTTTAAAAGTAGGTTAACTCAATATTTGCTTACAGTAGATATGAGTATTCTGTTGAGTTACTTTCGTTGAAAGAATTCTGTAACTTTTTAAAAAACTTTAATAATATGTGAAAATTGCGTTCCCATGGTTGAAATACATTAAGGAAACAGATTGGTTCTTCTTTTTATTTTTATTTTTTCCGTATTTTTGAGAAGTGAATCCAACACACAAGCTTTGCTTAGGTTGGCTTCACTATCTCTTATAATTAGAAATTGTTTTTGTTTTCTTCTTTTTTTTCTGTTCTTTTCTTTTTTCTCTCTTATTGTTTTAAGATTTTTCATATGTTTATCATATACATATACATTTAAATTAAGTTTTATTTTTGTGAAATTCGATTTTTGTAATTTTTAAATTTGGTTTCTTTGATTTCTTGAATAAATATTAAAATATTAATCAACATAATATTTATCAAGTATTATTGAAATAGCAACATAAACCTTTTGAATGTCTGTTATTGAACGACTCACTACTACAAACATATAATGCATTGTTGAAAGGTCAATCCAAACTTGGCCATTTTATTTTAGTCTTCTTTATGTTTACACATTCTTCTAGTGCACCAGGATTCTGTAACAAAAATAATGAATAAGATACTTATTACTTTTTGATTTAATGCAATAATTTGTACCTTCACATGTAAAATAATCCCCGCTTTTGCTTCATGAGTGGTAGGATTCCAAAATTGCTGTTACCTTGCTTGGCTAGAACTGCATTTTCTCCTGGTGCCGGTGGAACCAACGATGATACTCGTATAAGTGATAATTTCATCACTATTCCCGACTCTACAAACTCCGAATATTTAAACAAACATGATAAATGTATACACTGAGAGAAATGAAAATGTTGATTCAAAAATTTCTTGTTCAAAAATTATTTATTGTTGACACAACAAAAAGACTGTTAAGCTGATTACCAATGTTGCTTTGAATGAAGTTTTAATGATAATTAAATATAATTGTTTTGTTTGATATTTATATTTTCTTAAAACTTAAAGCGAATAGGTAAAAACATTTCTCACAACATTAGAAATTGTTTAATATAAGATCAACAATGTTAATTTTGTTTAAAACGAATGTTAAAACAGTTTAAACCTTTAACCGAAAGATGCAGATTGTTGAACTAACAAACCAAAATTAACATTTTATTTTGCACACATTGCACATATCTAAAGTTTAGAATAAATGCTGGTTTATTTTTTGATTTAACAATTTCCTTCTTTCAGTGTAATATAAAACTATTTAAAAATTAATTGAATATATAGTTAGTACTTTGATTAGTTACTGGTACTTCTAAGAACTGCACAATGACTTACTTAAATATTGCACTAATCAATCAAGTTTTTCTTACCTTTAAAATAATCAATCAGCTGTTCTTTCCAGTTCCACTTAAGATTAAAAGAATTTTAACTTTTTGGTCACTCATTGAAATAGGAAACACTTAATCAGTAATCACAATTAACTATAACCCGTGTAATAGAACTTCCAAACTTGGTGAAGATCGTAATGTTGTGATGCAATCTTTTTGCACGCGTCGTCTTAACGAACATTTTATGAACAAAGAGATCGTAAAACTAAATTAACTGCAATTCATTTAAATAAATATTTTATATTCTGCACGGAACGCAAGCTTGCAATAAATAAAGATAGAATATCAGCAATTCATAATTTAGTTCTGAGAACTTTACCAAACATTTCTTGCAATTTTCACATTAAATCAGTCCCATTATAATAATTCATTTTATTTAAATAAAGAGCTGGTCAACTAAACTGATAACGTTAAGTCAAGAAATATTTACAACACTGAAATAAATTATACTCAAATAAAGTACCAACTTGAAGCAAAATAACTTGTTTCGTTCTTTTAAAAACAGCAATATTGAACTAAAAAACATTTTTGAACTCACTGTCTAGAAAGCAGTGTTCGACGCACTGTCTAGTCAACCGGGAACACTTGTTTCCCGGTTAAGTAAACCGGGAAACACTCAGTGGTGCCAACTGCCAACCCTTGCAAAATTTAAATACCTAAACAGTTTTATTATCAAGGAAATTATTATCTCGGACGCTTTAGTTAAAGTTTATATAGGCCAGTCCGGAGCTCCGGCAAATTTAATCTAAAATGGCTGCTAGAATTAAAGACAAGCTTTTGTAAAACTTAGCATTGGTAACACTGGTTTACAGTTAACATGTCCCTAAAGACTGAAGAGGTTATGTTCGTTCGAAAACAAATTATTAATATAACAAAATTATTTAAAAACATTTAAAAAAGAATTTATTTAACTTCAAAGGTAAGTAAACTGCCTAATTAAAGTATTACAAAAATTGTTTCAGGTTATATTAACTTAAGCAGTATCTTTATTGTTATATATGTTGATAGTGCAATTAGTGCAGTTTGAAATTGCAATTCCAGAAGTATCGCCAGAAAAAGACCCTGATGAACACTGTGCCACATTTACAGTTTGAATTGCTTCTGATGAATTTGATGATGGTCTTGATGCTGGTTGAATTAATCGTTCAGCTATGTTGATTTTACTTTGAACAGAATCATCAACGTAAGATTCTGCAACACTCGAGGATTTCCATCCGCCAAACTTTTTGAGTGTTATCAGGTCTCCACCGTTGTTTGCTAATAGAGTGGCTGCACTTCTTCGAAAGCAGTGGCCACTATAATCTTTTGGATTCTCTAGCTGAAGGAATTCTGCCACTTTGCAGGGTATTTTACCAATTGTGTTGAGGCCTACTGGGGAATTTATACATTTTCCATTTCTGTAAGTACAGAAGAGGCGTTTGTTTGTCTCTGGTCTTACATTTTTATATTTTTTCAGCAAGTTTATCCATTCTGGATTAGTCACTGCAAATCGTCGAGACACATTGTTTTTTGTTTCCGGTACATCGACAAAAACAACGTCAGACTTGAAGTTAATGTGGTCAATAGACATTTTGCATAATTCTTGGCGTCGACATGCACCGGAAATACCCATTATAACTACCACCTGTAAAATAAATTACTTAAAAATGTTTTAATTAGATATGTTGTATACATACCTTCATTAATAGGAATGAATCGTCTGGGGCTTCATGAATAAATTTGGCAATTTCATCATTATCTAAGACTTTTGATTTCTTTCGCTTTAACTTATAGGTTTCTTTTTTTAAAAATGCCACAAGTTTTGTAAACTTTGAAATGTCCACGTTATTGTGAATTATTAAGCAGGACTTGAGCATTGAGTAAGTCGACCATAACGACTTTTTACTAGGAAAGGTTTGAAAATATCCCAATAAACAATTTTCCGTATAATTATGTATCTTATTCGATCTGCACCAATCCATAAATTTAGAATATGCCAATTCATACCTTTTCCTAGATTTGTCCGGTAATAAATTTTGAATTGCCGTATTGGCGGATTCCCTAATTTCGGGCGGGGTACAACTCATATCCGAATCGGAAGACATTTTTTTTTTACTGCAAAATTTCTGCCGAAAAACAATATGTCACATTTGTCAATTGCAGTCATGACTTGCTTTGGTTTATTTTTTTAAATAAAAGTTGTGAAATCAGATAAAAATTTTATTTGACATTTATAACAATGACTACGTTCGTTTCAAAAAATATTGTACAATTCTCGTGCGTGAACAATGTTCCCGCGTTCACGCATATGAAGGCCCTCGCTCCCTTCGGTCGCTCGTGCTTCAAAACTGCGTTCACGCGGGAACATTGTGTTCCCGCACTCGTATCGTAAATAACTATTGTCAGCTTTAATTAAAGAACTCTCAATTGTACCTAAGTAAATATATTTTGTATTTGGAAATAAGCCTTTTTCTCAGTGTATCTATAAGTAAAAAAAAGTAAAATATGACGAATAAGCATCTGGTTTTAAGAAACTTAAATTTAAAATAAATTAACTTTTCCTCAGAACAAGAGCCTCTATACATATTTTTTGACGAAGATGACACAAATTGTTAGCAAATCAGGCAGTACGAAAATCGTCGTAAACATGTAAACAATGTTAATCGATATTGATCAGATCTTTGCCAGCAAGAGGTTTTTCTGAAGTTTATGGAAGCCATTAGATTTGTTCCTACTAGATATAACAAAGTTATTTTAACACAAAAATGCCCAATACTTGGACGCCAATTTGTAGCATCCTCAAAGAACAATTTAAGAACAAGGCCCCGCGATTGGGCACCAATTGTAACACTATATTTTAACACAAAAATAATTGAATGTCCCACAAAATATTCGATACTTACTGTACCCTGTTTCCATAGCTCATAGATTATAAAAAAGGGAATAAGGCTGGTTATAGTCAAAAATAAGTACATTTGGGCGCCATCTGTTTAGGGAAGTTTATTACGTAGAAAAAAAAAATAATATGATACTCGTAAACAGAAACTGGTATTAGATCTATTAAATTTAATTCAATTATTAGTCATGTTCAGTTAAGTCAAAAATCAAATTAGTTGAAATATAATTAAAAACTTACTTTAATAGATTTATTTATAAATGAAATAAAAATAAAAGTCAAAGATAAAAAGTTTTCATTTAAGACATAATTGTAGATTTAAAAAAGTACCCAACGTAAGAATTCTTAATGGTGGGAAAAATATATGCACGTACAGGTAGAAATCAAAATCAATACATGAATAATTATAGAACTTACTGAATCTTTAACAAAATAGTATCCTTCAGTTCACAGTACATTGATCGAATTATTTGATTCGATAACACCTCACAAAATGATAAACACTTAGCCCTTTTTGTTCACATTTAAACACTAAATATCAAAATTAATGGCTTGATGAAGCTGCAAAATCTGGAAAACCCCTCAATTACTGACTTCGCTTCTTATTTCAGACCAAAGAATTATAGTTCAGAATAATTGTTTTGTTTTAAAACTATTTTCATTAAAATTCTTTTTTTAGGTAACCGGAACAACCATATAAATTCAATTGTTAGTTACTTTCAGTTAGTAAAAGTTTTTCTAAAACCACCACTGGTACACTAAAACCAACACTTAAATATGTTGTTTTAGAAGTTATTTAGTTTTAAGACTTCTGTTTTTGAATTTCATTAAAAACAAGATTCCATATAAACTTAATTCACGTTATGTTTAAATCGATATTTATAATTTTTCGTTAATAATAACAGGATTATTAATCTCTGGAAATTATTAAAAGAACTGGAATACGATAACAAAACACTTATTACACTTTAGTGATAACTCTTTAAATTATACAAAACTAATTATTAAATTTCGGTACGGTATTCATAATAACGATTCTAATTAAATCAAACTAGATTTCAGTATTTTTCACAACTAAACACGTTACTGTATTTGGGAAGTGCCATCGGCAAAACAACCCCTGTACGTATTGATAATAGACGGAAGAGCTCCGCACTTTATTAGTGTTTATTGCGGCCTTTTTTAAAATTGAAAATCTTTCGGTGGTCCTGTGGTTTTTGGGAAAGGCAAATTTTTAAATAAACCAGTAAAAGAAATGGCGGGAATTTTTCTAAGCCAATGAAGAACAATTACGTCACATTATTCCAGAACATTTTCAACGAGAACTTTTGGGGTGACTCAATATCACAAACAGGTGCGATCTAGACATCCTGTTTTGGAGAATATTATTTGTCGGTACTTGAACAAGTGTTAAACCACCATTTACTGAAGCTATAAATTAAAAGCCTTAATGGATTTTTTACGCGAAAACCTTTGATAAGGAGAATAATCTGGCTTTTTCAGCCTATATAAATACAATATTGAAAACAATTTTGTTCGAAAACATCCTATTCCACAAGAACAATTTCTATTATCCATCAGAACATCAAATAATAACATTAACACTTGCAAAGATGGTACTTTTTGAAAACAAAATCTGCAGATTTTTCTAGAAGCAAATTTTATTAGTCTGGGAATATTTTTTGAAAGTGACCTTTGATATTTATAAGGACTCATATTTATACAGAATACCAACGTAGTTTTAAATCAAGAATAATATGCAGGACCACACTAAGGGTATCTATTATACATACAAAATGGTATTTAGCAAAGTTAAAAAAACGTAAAGTTACATAGAATCCCCACGGATTGAGAAACACTTACGTAACAGAAACGCGAATCGTGTTAATAGAACATAAATTAATAAATAAATAAAATTAATCTATAGACAAGTAACGGTATGTTAGTGATGGCACTGTCTAAATCCATGTCCAAGTCCATTTTCTCCAGAAAATCCAACGTTGGAGAAAACACTCAATACTGTTGTACGATACATTGTAAAAGCAAGCCGTAATGCTTGCAGCAAGGTTTAAATGGGTATCTTCTCCGAAAACATTTAACTGAGTCCATTCGAGGTTCCTAAAGGTCACATCGAACAAGGCCGACTACCTATAGATGCAAGGACTCTGTAATTTATTTATTATACTGCATGTATTATTCAACCACACTCTCGAAAAGATTTTAGGCTTTCTAGTAAAGATTTGTTCTTAAGTTAAATTGCATCAGAATTATAAAATAAACGGTTCATGTGAAACCGCACTTGCCGTGGTAACTATATGTTAGTAGTACTTGCATTCACATCCCCGGCATTGTATGATGTGTGTTTTCTGGTTTAACGAAACCAGTTGTGAAACACCGGTGAAAGCTTACATCCCAATTTCCAATGTTAGCAGCTCAATAACACAGATAACAGTTTATCGAGTCCATAGTTAGATCTCGTTGAATGGTGGATCTGATTGATCGACGAAATTTTCGTGTTGGTCGATCGCGAGGCGGCGCGGCGTCACGAGGTGAGGTGATAAGGTGAAAGACAGAGATACAGAAAGCTTTTATACTTTAACTACACTAAAGCTTAATTGAGTGAACATGTGAACATATATAAAGTTGAAGTATTGCATTTTGCCGTGAGATAACCATTAGCAACAGTATCCATCCACAGTCCAGAAATAAAACCCTGGAATGCACATCTACTAAATTTTGTAAATTGAACAAAAGTTGCATCAGCTGCACGTGTCCAGAATCAAAACTCCGAAACAAAGATCGAGAAGAATGGGAAGCTCGAGGGTATCGAGTAGATCGGTGGAAACGATTAAGAAATCTAATATCAATTTAGAAACTATGTGATAAAATAAAATGTAAAAATACCGAAATGGAGAGAAAAGCAGTCCGCAGAGCTAAGTTTTTATTAAAATCTAAAGAAATCGTTTCTCCTCATTTTAGAATTATCCAAGAATTTTTCTTTTCACTTATCATTTTGTAGCTGCCGTAATTAAAAATCTCATTTTTAGTTTGGTAAAACTATATTAATCTACTTTTTAGCCTGAACCCTGAACGGTGATTAAGTTGAGGGGATAAAACTAATCTAATCTAATAAATTTAATCTTGTAGTGGTATTTTTGAGTATCCCTTATTTAAGGGCTGATTGGAAAGCGGTTTTGTTTGTTCGAATCAGTTCACGCATTACACTTTGTAAGCTCTCTGTTTAAATATTTAATCTACTATAGAAAGCTATTTAACTTCGATTTCTTCTAATTTCGACTCGGTAATTCAAGTTCTCGAAGTACACTTTTCTTAGCGGACCATTTAAGACTTGTTTGACTCAAGTCTTATTACCTCTCCGTCTATTATGAAACTAATACAGAAAGTATCACTTATATTAGCCAATAAATATGAAAACGAAAATGAAACAGCGTTGAGACAATATCCTTCCCCATCTGTTAATATTTGTGATTTTATCATAAATGTTTTTTTTGTATCTCCAGTAATCATGAACCTACTGGGGGCATTTCTTTGTTCAACTCTGTACATTGCCGCAAGTAGATTGCAACAGAAATAAGTGATTAGGCGACCTAAGGTGTGAAAAGAAATAGCCTATCGTTTGTCAACACACTGAAAGATATCGTGGCTGTTTTTGTTGTAATCTCTTTTGTTTATGGGCCAATTTCGAAGATTTTTTTTCTTAATTCAGTTATATCGTGATATTGTCTACGTTCATATTTTCGTTAGTTATCAGTTGAGCAGTTGTTATTGTTAGAATTATTAATAGCTCTTTGAACCTTCTGATCTTATTACTTTGCAGAGAAGTTATTTTGCTTTAATCGATTTCGGTATATGGCCTATGATTGGTACCTATCAAAGTATTGTATAAAAGCTAGCATCTTTGGGGGCTAAACTAGTCCTAGTCCATAACGGGAACTTCCTAACCGTCTAGATCGCAGTGTTAATAAGAAGTCCAGCTATATTAAAATTTATTACACAAAACATTAGCCCGGAACTTACTGAATGTTTGGATCCTGCAAACGTCTGCTTTAGAATAACAGCCGCCGTTTGAACTCAGCACAAGCAATAATAGAAATAATAAAAAACATGATACAAAAGAAACAGAAAGAGATTTATTCAAAAGAACATAAATAATAAACATTAAAAGATTAATTTCAAAATCAATCCAATATTCAAGATAAAAAAGAAATTATAATAGATCACACACAAGATTAAGTTAAGTACATTCTCAAATAATATAAACTGTTACTCGATATCAACGATTTTTAGTATACAGTTCTTAAGATCCTACAATTAAACATAATCAAAAAATCAAATTAATTAATAAGTTTGACAGAAATGAATATTACTTACGCTCTCTGCAGAAAAGGTAAATTAGATTACAACTGGCAACTGCGCCACAAATAATTATCAAAATAAAGCAAAGGTTTATCTTTATTACATAACCTAAAAAAAAGGATGGATAGAAGGAATGTTTATACAGTTATAGATGGTTGGAAATTCTGTGTGTTAGAAGAACGTTGTGTATTATTGTTGTATGTATCTTGGACTTGATAATGCACTTGACTTTTTAGTTGCGGCTCCAAAGGTGGTGGATAACAATACCCAACGTTTCAAAAGGTGTCTTTTCAGTAAGGTGATGAGAGATGTAGGTAATATAAGAACGAAACGCAAAATCAATGCTAAAAAGCCGGAATAATGATTTCGTCCGCTTAAGGAGACCCAGAGGGATGTTTATTGCCTCTTGTCTAGTTGGAATTAAATACCAACAAGTTGGGTTCTTGTTACTATAACTATCATCTTCGTAAAACTACCTATCATTATCACCAGAAATTATTTGATTTCATTCGAATTGAAATTTGCAAAACTTCTTGCATGATAGAAACCTTACTACTCACAAGATAACTTTTAAGTTCAACTAAACTACAAAAGAGAGAAAATGGTTATTTTATCAAAAGTTTCTGGAAAACAGTGTTAATACCGAATTTATCAATGAGGAAGCCTAAATAGAAACATAAGCAAATAGGGAATAACCAATAAAAAAGTGTGCCCACAAACACGACCATATTTGGAGTGACAAAACTGATATTAACACAATGGGGGAAAAGCCTTTTAAGAAGAACATTTTAAATTAAACACTAAAGTGAAATTGAACTGAGGAAAAGCCAAATAGAAATTGTAACAACGACTCTGTAAGGTTGTGCTTCCAGAATTGAACTTTTTTTAACTTTAATATTTCGTATAAACTGTATATTGTAGTCTGGTCACTTGGAAGCTTGTAACTCTGCCGCTTGTTTCCTAATAGCCATCGTAATAATCATTACGCCAACAACTTTTTTAATTTGGAGGATGTGATTAAAGATTGCGCTAATTAGTTTTTAGCAAAATGGTATTCTTATTTCTAAAATGTTTATTTTGTAATAAATTGACAGTTATATTGACAGGCAAAAAATTACCACTACATCGACTGTTTTTCAACGCCATTACGACTGCTTCCGAATAATAAATAGTTGATCTAATTTTACCAGAACGCAAATGAGATCTCAAACACGATCGCTGGTATTACTGTAAGAATAAGAAAAATTGAAGACTGGTTACACTGATCGCTTTTGATGTTAATACATATCTACGTCCGTAACTCTATAAAAAAATGTCAGCGTCTCAATCTTTTAGATCTGTACGATCTTCCAGATATCCTAGGTTTTCTTAATCTTTTAATTAATCTCAATTATACTTGTGTACGTGCAGCTGATACAACTTATTATTTGTTATTGTTATCCAACCAGATTATAAAAATATAGATTAGATTTGAGAGTTGAAGTGTTGTCGACGAACTACCGATCCATCAAAGCAGGATAAAGCAATTATATCTAGTACAATTTGTATGTTTACAATTATCATTCTTCTGTAGGTTGACCTGGTAGCTCATTTGGTGGAGCGTTCGGTCGGAGAGCAGGAGACCTGGGGTTGATCTCCTACCTAGGCTAAAATTTTTTCTGTGTGGATTTGAATTCATAATATAATTTAATGTATATTATCATATAATTTAACTCAGTGTCGGATTGGTCCGCCTTTGATCGTTTTTTGATCGCCTTGATCGTTTGGTTTCGTCATTGATCACTCCCCCCCCCCAATTGGGAAAATGCTCCACTTCAGGTCCGACCGCGTCGTAAAAAAAGACATTTGTAACTGAAAAATGCGTTCCTCCGTTATTTCATATTTATTTCAAGTTTCTTTTTATTGCTCATCTATAGACCACCAGTAACAACATACAGAAGGTTTAATACCATATCTCACATCATATGCAAGTTAACAGTACGAACATACAACATACAGAAGAACATGCTCTTCTGCCCTTTCATTGCATGTTTTCCTACACTCCCATTTAAGGCCTTTTGAGCTAGTTATACGTGACCACTAAGAGTTTTCATTTGTTACCTGTACATCTAGAGACCACCAGTAACAACATGCAAAAGGTTTCGTATTAATATCTCACATATGCAAGATATAGCGTGAACAAGCAAACTAACTGACTAACTATCCCAATTATATTATACGTCTAAAAGATTAGAGAATGGTGATTATTAACAAACGCTTTTTGTCTTGAAGATACAAATAAAGACAAAATTAAAGCAATAACTGAATAACACCAATGGTTATTAACCGCTGTTCTGGGTAATAGTAGTGTTCCACAAATACCACAAGCATTTTATGATCTATTAACAGAACACACATTGCTTGCATCACATCACGGTTCAGGGCTCAGCATACATATCTTGATAATCAGGTACCACCTTTAAGACAAACTCCGGTGAAGGGTTGTTATTAATAGCATGTGCTGTAATTATTCTATTTCGACAAGATTCAATAAACTTGAATCCCTCTCCCACGCCACGGGGTTTAGCGGTTGCTATGCCACTGACAATGTTTCTATTAAAGTTCATTAAGGAGTAGGCGCTTTAATTTACGATTCTATAGTACAACCAGAAAATGAATAAAATAAACCGGAGTGGATCTAGCAGCCGCAGACTAGCAGTTGGAGTTGATTGTGAACGAGCCTTGCTCCCAAATTGTCAAATTTAAAAAGTTTTTCACCACTCCAATTATTAATAAAATTATTAAACTACAATTAATAAATATTAAATTAAAAGTGTTTCACAGCTGTTGGTCACGCGTTGACCTAGTTTCTTCATTTGTTCCTAACAACGTTCCTAATAACTCCTAACTACGTTGTAGACATATATCTTCGACCAAAGTTTTAGAAAACTTTGACAGCTTGCAATGACTATATTTTTATTTTAAACTGTCTAAAGGAGGAGGGTCGATTTGGTGCGGTTGTTGCCCCTAATTATTTTTGGATGAAAAAATCTGAAAACATTTTTTTAATGTCTACTAACAATAATAAGTCGGTTTTACCCTAAACTCACGATACCCCACCCCCCTAGCCCCCCTCAATCCTGAATATGCCATCACTTGCTAACCGCGTTCTTGGGGAGATATATTGCTTTCAAACTTATACTAACTCCCTTTTAACTGTATCCGCTCTCATTTATCATTGTTTACTTTTTTACCCCCCCCCCCTAGAGGGTGGTTTTACTATTTATTCGTTTATTCGGGAAGTATAAATTCAAAATATCCAAGCTTGCTCACCAGACTTGACCAAGGTATCTTGGGGTTTTTGGGGTAGCTGATTCCGAACCCGAAGTCCGTTAACCTGTATCACATCAAGTTTAAGGTCATTTGAAGGTCAAATTGAAAAAAGATGACAAAGAAATCCAGAAAAATAGATAAATACGTTTTTGGCGTCTCTGAATTCGATTTCAGGCTTTCTTGAATCGCTCGCTGTCAATTAGAGGTCATTTCAAGGTCAAATCAATATTATGCTAGAGTGAAGCTGAAGAAAATGCCGTGTAATGAATTTGAATCACTTTATCTATAAGGTTTGGTTTTTGAGGTAACTGAATTAGGGGATCAGCTTGAGGTAGTTTCAAGGTGAACTTAACATCTCAAGGTAGCTGAATTCGACTCAGGAGATCTTTTCATTTTTTATGATCATCTAGAGGTTTTTTATGGGCTGGGGGGGGGGAATGGTTCATTGAGAACGAAATGCATTTGATATTGCGAGCAGAACAAAATGTGTGTTCACGTTTAAATAGCAACAATGAGCCATTTTACCTTAAACACATCATCCTCACCTTTTCCTAGTCTCTCCCTTTAACCTCTAAAATGAAAAAGATGGCACCACTCACTTACTGCATTTTATTTTACTAACGATAATAAGTTGAAAACAACCTGAATGAACCATCCTCTCCCCTTATTTCCCCCTCCACATCCTCAAATACAGAAAATGCAATTGGAGTGATTCGGAGCTGCTAGTCTTCTACACATTCGGGAATATATTACTTGTTTTAAAAAATGTATACTGTCAATCTCTTCTCATTTATTTCTTCCCATAAAAGGGCTGAGGGGAAAATTGGGAAGAACGGGAACGAAGGATGGGAGCTTTTACAGTTTTATCCTTGAGCATTGTAACTAATCAAATATAGCATCGTATGTACATTATATGTAGTTTTACGTTAGTATGATGTAAAAGTTACCCTAGTATAATGATCTACACCTTGCGTTACCGAGGAACAACGAAGTGGACGTGGTAGATCAATGTTCCCTTTGGGGTGCTTGTTTAACGTGAGTCCCCTTGCCTCTCACTGGAGTGCTTGCTTAACGTGAGTCTCCTTGCCTCTCACTTTGGTGCTTGTTTACCGTGAGTCCCCTTGCCTCTCACTGGGGTGCTTGTTTAACGTGAGTCCCCTTGCCTCTTACTTATAACAGTTTAATGTTTTTATTGCATTTCTTCTTCATCTTCTTCTCCCCCAGATGCTTCATCTGATACTTCAAAGTCAGCAGCGTCTAACAAACAATCTGGGTAGCTGTCACTATTGTAATGGGGAGTGATCAACTAATAAATCACATCTGGTTGACCTTGAGACCCCTGATTTAAATCAACGATTCCAGATGCCTACATCTACTGTATGAAAACACCTGTTTTTTAGCTCAATCTTGAGATAGATGTTAAGTTTACCTTGAAACTATCTCTAGATGATCCCCTGATTCAGATACCTCAAAAATCTATACATAAAGTGATTCAAATTCATTACACGGCATTTTCTTCAGCTTCACTCTAGCATAATATTGATTTGACCTTGAAATGACCTCTAATTGACAGCGAGAGATTCAAGAAAGCCTGAAATCGAATTCAGAGACGCCAAAAACGTATTTATCTATTTTTCTGGATTTCCTTGTTATCTTTTTTCAATTTGACCTTCAAATGACCTTAAACTTGATGTGATACAGGTTAACGGACTTCGGGTTCGGAATTAGCAACCCCAAAAACCCCAGGATACCCTGGTCAAGTCTGGTGCGCAAGCTTGGATATTTTGCATTTATACTTCCCGCAAACGAATAAATAGTAAAACCACCCTCTCCACCTCTCTAGGGCGAGGGTCTAAAAAGGGGAAAAATGATAAATGAGAGCGGACACAGTTAAAAAGCAGTTAGTATAAGTTTGAAAGCGATACATCTCCCCAAGAACGCTGTTAGCAAGTGATGGCATATTCAGTATTGAGGGGGGCTAGGGAGGTGGGGGATCGTCCGTTTAGGGTAAAATCGACTTATTATTGTTAGTAGACATTAAAAAAAATGTTTTCTGGTTTTTCCATCCAAAAATAATTTGGGGCAAAAACCGCACAAAATCGACCCTCCTCGTTTGACAATTTGGGATCAAGGCTCGTTCACAATCAACTCTGAGTGCTAGTCTGCGGCTGTTAGATTCACTTCGGTTTATTTTATTCATTTTTTGGTTGTACTACAGTTAAAACATGACCGTCGTCTGTAGTTGAAGATAAGGATTCTGCACATTGCACCACGTTTTGACAACATTATAAGCTAAAACGAGAGCCATTTAAGAAAAATCTATTCATTAATGTAAACTGTGTTATAATAAAAATAAAATGTGTTTTGTATGCAACAACTTTGTAGTGTATATTTAGTCGGTAAACACGATTTTATAAACCAAGGTGGATTAAAATTACGCAAGCCAGTAGCCTTTTATCTTATGTGTTTTCTTTTTCAACATCAATAAGTGGAAAAAGAATGCATGCTCCAACATTACTAAGAAGCATACGCTTGAGTTATCATAATATAAAAAGCATGTGTTAGAAGGAAATAAAAGATTTGAAGTTCTGGAGAATTTGTACATTCAGGATAATCCCTTACAGATCTAAATTTAAAAAAAACAAGTATTCAGGGCCGACGCGAGGCGGGTTCAGCGCGTTCACCGGAACCCAGCCTCGCGCTTTAGTCGGCCCCGCAGTTTATTACGCGTTACAACTTATAAGTACGCGCGCTTTCTCTGCTGCAGTATTCAGACCGATGTTTCCGTGTCACTAACGACTTGCAAAGCAAACTTCCACATCATTCGACCTACGTAAATTTTGATGACGTAATAAAAACTTTTCAACCAAAAAGGCCAGAGAAATAATTTTTTAAACTCACACTTTCAAAATGACATTTTGCGAATGTAACAGTTAAACGCAAACGTAGTGTTCGCACACTCGTGCTTCAAAAAGATGTCAAAAGCACTGGTCCTTTTAGGGCCTGTAAAGATAATTTGACTTGATAATAATAACATTTGGAACAATTAAAGAATTCATTTTAACGGAAATCTTATGCTGATGTCGAATATATAAATAATTTTTTGGGTAAACTCCCATAAGCCTCCAAAATTAGTTGCTACCAACATAACCTCTACAAAAACGCCACTACCTGAACGAAACCCTATGAAAAAGCAAATTCGATTTTTCTTAACCTAACCTAACTTAACTTAACCTATTCTAACCTACACCTAACCTAACTAAATTGTGTAATTGTAAATTATACAATTTGTCAATAATAAGCTTAATATAATTATTATTCATTGCCATGAAGATCTAGCATTTTTTTACTTTTGAAAATTTACTTTTGTCCCAAGAATGATTTACATATTCGTAATAGATAGATAGATAGTAGCATAGGATTTCCGTTAAGATGACATCAGTTTCGTCAAAAAATGTTTGGTGGGGGAATTCTTTAATTTAGAAAATGCCAAAACGCCGCCATATTGGGACAGACAATAGTGATCTTTAATAAAGGACAAATTAAAACCACATTTTTCGTATTTGACATATTAGAGGTTTGAACTTTCAAAATAAGAAAAACCTTTTAAACTAAAAGTAGATTTGATTAAACTCAACACAGATATAGATAATGGACAATTTCGTTCCGCGTTTTGCGGAATTCTGAACGACAAGCGCGACCTGCGAGATTTCTAAACCTAATGGACTTTCTTATGGATCTACATTGTAGCGCCGTGATTGGCTGTTTACGTTCCCACTAGTGGACGGCCTTCGGCGCTTCGAGAAGTTTCATAACCTGCTTGCCTTCATCTTTACAATATAAAAGTCACAATAATTGGTGTCTAGTATTTATTAAATACTGTCGTGTTGTTGCGCTATGATTGTTGTGTGTTAATGATAGTGTTAATCGTACGTAATAATAATGGTACGTGATTTCCAGTTTTATGCTTTGCTAGACGCTACCCCTTATTAATATTTCTTATAACAAGTGCTTGTGCTTTATATATTTCTGTGAATTATAATTAGTTTTTTGGATTAAATGGGTATTTATTGAGTAATTAGATGACTACTTTATCTGTAGATGCATTTAAATGGTTTTTCTCCAATTCTCCGAAAATATGTATCATGATTTCTTTTTAATTTAATTTTTTATTCAACTTAATTAATCGTCAGATTTGAATTAAGAAACTTGTTACTAGTTTGAAACAATTCGATAGATTTAATAGTTTCCTGTACATATTATCTCACACACGAACTATAATTTATTTTAAAGAGCTTTACATTAGATTTCCTTCTTTTTTAATTTAAAATCCTTAATAATGTACTGATGACATTTATATTTTTTGATATATTCTGCAAGTTTAAAGGCTTTTTCCTTGCAAGCAGTGGTGATTAACTTCGAAAATTATTTAAAATATTGATATTTATGTCACATTTAATATTAAAATTAGTCCTATTTACATAATAAATTTCTAAAAATGTTAATGACCACAATCTTCATAATCATTTGAAAGAGATGATGGGTTCTGATAATTCTTGCAAAAAGTTTAGTCGACCCTGCTGTTTAAATTATTGTGACACAGTATTCGACAGCACGAAATCGATTATATTATTTAAAATATCCAAGCTTCTTTTAATAGTTAAACCTTTAAACATCTATCGTTTTAATTAATTCTAATTAATTAAAACGACTTATTAATTAAACTATTATTAAGTCACAAAAAGGATTAATATGCACTCTACTATAAAACAACATTGAATTTATCTAAACACGTCAGTTGTTATGATAGTTTTCATTTCATATTTGTGCGCCACAGAAAGCTGACCAATCACGGCGCCACAATACACGTCCGTAAGAAAGTCCATTAGGTTTAGAAATCTCGCGCGCGACCTAGGTGACTAGATATAGTGACTCTACACTGATAAATGTGCGAGCGCCATCTATTGGCAACAAGAAAATGCTATTGCCTACTTGGTTTTAGGCTTACTCTGAATTGGAAACAGTATTACAGATTTTGGTTAATTATGTTTTTTATTGTTAACGTTCGTTTCAAAGATTCACTCGCTGCGAATGCGCGATTATAGACTTCGCGTACTTCGTAAATAACTATAATGATACTCCATGATCCTATTATAATATTGTTTATTGTTTCCAGCCTTATTTTGTGGAACTCCATAATCATGAAATAAATAAAGATTATTAAAAGTTTCACAGTTTTATTAAAATATACCTGACAATATTGTTTCGACAGCTATGCTGTCATTATCAAAGGTAATATAATTATAAACAAACACGTCGCTAAGGTAGATACAAAATAGGTAACTAGATAAAATAATAATAATAATAATAATAAAATTAATAATAAAAATCATAATTAAACATCTAATACTTCCAGTAACGGAGAATTACTGAGCTCAAGTTGTTCATTCATTAAAGGTACCCTGAGTTTGTGTTTGTATATCTCAAAGGCTTCTAAAATGTCTAATTTGCGTTTGTTATTACAAAAATGTAGGAATTTAATATTATTTTGAGGAGTCATTGTGTGATTTTGTTCTAAAAGGTGTTTGGCGTAATTCGATTTTTCAGGATGTTTATTTTTGTAATGACGTACGTGTTCTTTATATCTTATGTCAAAATTTCGAAGTGTTTGTCCAATATATACCGAACTACAAAAAGAACAATTTAAACGGTAAATGCCCGATTTCATGATATCATGTGTTCTGTCTTTAGCATTAAATAAAAATGAAAAAGTGTTAGTGTTGGTTTTAAATGTTATTTTATAATTGTTGGTTTTTCTTAGTATATGTGCAATTTTTTCTGATATTTTGCCAAAATATGGTATAGATATGTAATTTGTGTCTTCTGTTTGATTGTCAATGGGATATATTCTTTTGATAGCTAACCTATAATCTTTTTGTTTAATTAAAGTGTCAATCATGTTCGGATTATAATGATTTGCATGTGCTAGTTGTTTAATGGTTGATATCTCTTTGCTAAAATCTGATTTTGTTAGTGGAATAGTTAAAGCTCTGTGTACTAATGATCTGTATGCTGCTATTTTATGTGTATTGTGGTGACAAGATTCATTTGGTATTGTTATGTCTGTTTGTGTTGGTTTTCTGTATATGGAAAATTCAAAAAGATTGTCTGCGTTAATCTTGATATTTAAGTCTAGAAAGTTTATAGCCCTGTTTTGTTCTGTTTCTAGTGTAAATTTTATATTAGGATGGATATTGTTTATAAGAATTAAAAATTCATTGATAACCTCAAAAGAACTGTCAAAACAAGCTAAAATGTCATCAACATAACGAAACCAGAAGATAATGTGTTTAGAGAGGTTTAATTCAAATATTCATTAGACATTTTAGAAGCCTTTGAGATATACAAACACAAACTCAGGGTACCTTTAATGAATGAACAACTTGAGCTCAGTAATTCTCCGTTACTGGAAGTATTAGATGTTTAATTATGATTTTTATTATTAATTTTATTATTATTATTATTATTATTTTATCTAGTTACCTATTTTGTATCTACCTTAGCGACGTGTTTGTTTATAATTATATTACCTTTGATAATGACAGCATAGCTGTCGAAACAATATTGTCAGGTATATTTTAATAAAACTGTGAAACTTTTAATAATCTTTATTTATTTCACTATTATAATATGTTATAATAAATAATTTATTTAGAATTTTTTTAGGCCAAGCGTATTTTTGAACCCGGCCCCGCAAAAGCTTACGTCGGCCCTGCAAGCATATCTTACAGAACAAGATAGACCCTCCTAGATCATTGGACTAATGGGCTCAGTCAGTCCAACACTGTTTAGCTCTATAAGTTAATCTAATAGAACCTTATAAAGTGAAGAATATTAGAAAAACCAAAAATTCCGATTAACTCGCAAACTGTTTCTAATAAAGAAAATCTGAATTCAGCTTTTCTTACAACTTTTTTTCCCCAGAAAGATTTAGTTGGAAAAGTTCCACAAAGAATATCTGAATCAGATTAAATTATTAATCTACCATATTACTAGAGATTAGATGACCTGCTATTTTTCTAAAGATTCACTAAAGTATATTGAACACTTGTGTTTATAAAAATTGCATATGTGTTATTTCTCGCTGACTCATACCACTCTTAAAAAACCGTCATTTTCAGCAACAAAAAACCATCCAGAAGAACCGTTCATAATATCAGAAATTCGCCGAGGGTCAATCGCACATCGTACAGGCACTTTACATGCCGGCGACCGTCTATTAGAAATAGATAATCGACCATTAGATCATATGAGCTTCGAATCGGCTTTTGATATATTCCAGACATCCACTAACGACATAGTGACCCTAAAAATAGAGAAGACGGAAACCGATAATGCCAATTTGTTTCTGGACTGCGTTGTTTATACCGTCGAACTTATCAGATACGGTGGACCACTAGGAATAACTATTTCAGGAAGCGAGGACTGCATGGAACCCATCATCCTGTCAAGATTGACTGAAGGTTCTCTCTGTTTAAGTGCATTATTCATATAAACACATGATTTGTTTTTTAGGAGGTTTAGCCGAAAAGACTGGTGCTTTACACGTCGGTGATAGAATTTTAGCAATAAACGGGGAAAGCTTAGAGCACAGGCCGCTGTCGGATGCGATTCGTTTATTACAGACTTCCGGTGATAGAGTTCAGCTAAAAATAGCACGCAATCTTAATTCAAAGACAGGTTCGTCCTTAATTCGAAACTTCGTGTAAATAAGTATACACTTTCTAAGCACATTCATCAAAAGTTTATTTACAGATAATCCGACAGATGGGAATAGATGTAGTTACTCGAGTCCCGGCTTAGTGAGTGTTGATAGCGCTGTGGCATCGTGGGATAGTAATATTGGGGAAAATAGCAACGAAGCAACAAATGGTGAGTATTTTGTTCGATAAGTGGATTACTTTAGTAATGTATTAGCTTATTTTGGTAACAACATGAAAGCTGGTAGCCCACGCTACGTTGTTGTCAAAACTAACATAACATTGTGCTTTTACCTTAATACTTTTTAATGCAAAACAGATTTTATGCAGATTATGAAAAATTTAAATACAAGAAAAGGACGAATATCATTATATGTACCTAAAACTATTTATCTGCGAAAAATGTAGCTCAAGTAATGGGTGGTGCCTAAAATGTGAGACTGTGTTTTTCTATTTCAATAAATGCTATTGCGTTACCGTACGTACTACATTTTAATCAATTTAAATAATAAAAGTTAAGTAATTATAATTTTTCAAGTACGATGAACTTAATCCAGTTTTTGGGTACAGGTTCCACCATTCTCTGTACGAAGTTCATGACTATTTTCTTTAGCTCAATTCTATTTGTAAGATTCTTCTTGCTAACCATTCTCACATACAAGACCTTTTGGAATAATATGTTAACTATGTTAACTACCACTAGTGAATATAGTTAACTATTTGGGTATCGTTACTTTAACGTGTCGTACCTAATAATTTAATCACCACGGTTCCCATTCCGGGGACACGAATTGAGATATGCTCAACTATAGTAAAACCAAAAAATTAATAAACTAAACCGAAGTGAATTCAGCAGCCGCAGACTAGCAGTCGGAGTTGATTGTGAACGAGTCTTGCTCCCAAACTGTCAAATTTAGACAGTTTGAAAAAAACTAGACATTGCAATCTGTCAAAGTTTTAAAAGGTTTTTCCCAACTCCAACTGTTAATTATTAAACTACTATTAATAAATATTAATTGGAGTTGTGAAAAATCTTCTAAACAGCAACTGATGTCGTGCACACTTTCGCTATCAAAGGTTATTTATTAATAGTAGTTTAATAATTAACAATTGGAGTTGTGAAAAACCTTTTAAAACTTTGACAGATTGCAATGTCTATTTTTTTTAAACTGTCTAAATTTGACAATTTGGGAGCAAGGCTCGTTTACAATCAACTCCGACTGCTAGTCTGCGGTTACTAGATTCACTCCGGTTTAGTTTCTTCATTTTTTGGTTTAGGTATAGTGCACTAATGCTATTGCAAAAGCTGCCAGTAGCTAATAAGCTAGATCCGATAATAGCTTTCCAGGCTATTATCGGAGTTATAAACGTACTCACTCGTCGGGGCCCTTCTCCCGAAATAGGAGATGACCTCCAGTCCGGCTTCGGACTTTCTCCACAGATGTGGGACCACTGCCCGACCGAAAACGTAAACTCAATGTGGCTGGGCTTGGACGGTTATGCCACCCCGATCTACTATGTTTTAGGCCTGGTGTGCCCTCGTCAGCGCTTCATAGGGTTGCCAACTGACGTTTTTTCGGAAGGACAGCCCTTCTTTATAAGAGTGTGTCCTTCCTCCTTTCTTGTTATAGGAAAGGACGGGTTTTGTCCTTATTTAAAACAATCGATGAAAATTATTCAATTATTTCATTATTCAAAATCAATCAAATTAATATGAGCTGTATTAAGTTAGGTAATTTAGTGCATTATTGTTGTTAAAACCCATTAAAATGAGTTTTACAGCTATAGATTATAATTTACCAGACGATGAAGAAAATATGGTTAAAAGCTCAGGAAAAAAAGAAAACCTATGTGTGTATAGTATAATGTATTAAACCAACCAATGTCGTTAATGACCAGCCAATCTCGAAAATCTAATAAACTTCAACTAACACAACCTAACAATCAATCTACGGCTTATTAATTGAGCGACGTTAGTTATTAATGATCAAGCTGCAGTTGAAGTTTTACATGATGAGACCGATTGATCATCCATATATACTACAATGAGCTTACTAACTGGGAATAAAACGGGGGTTTTGAAATCGTAAATCCAGCGCGCCTTCCAGTCGGTCATACTGTCTGTACAGTATACATTCTGTAATGAATGTTATTTATCATCTTTTTTATTTGTTTTTTATTATTAATTACTTTTGATGATGTTTTACAATTACAAATAACAGTTAGTTCACTTATTAATTGATTACAGTGCTTAGTAAGTATATTTACAATGACGCCACAAAAATAAGTTGCCTGGAAGAGCTGCTAATTCAGATTTTCAAATGTCTGTAATGCCGAGTATCGGCTTTTATAGTATATTAAAGTATTAATTTCATAAGACACGTTTTTTTATCGCACGTGTCCGAGTTTAGAAAGGCGTTTCTAAAGGACAAGTGCGCTAAAACGTCTTATGAAACAAATACTTTACACTATTTTTTTATTTGCGTTATTTTATTATTAAATAATTAAGAAAATTACTTAGTTTTAAATAAGATTTGTTAGGGATATTTTGGTAAGTAGCATGACAGTTGGCAACACTAGAAATTATGCAATTGTTTTTCAAGTAGCCTTGTTTACTTTTATTGTTGTTGTTTTATAAGGTAAAAATATAAAATTTTATGAAACTGGATTTTATTACGTTACGTTTATCGTGAGCATGTTGCACTTATACACAACAGAATGCATCCCATGGTGACATTATTAAAATTTACAATTTCTTTAACAATAAAGTAAAAACCTAAGGTAAAAACTATTACGCCCGTAACAGGGCTATTTATACGGCGCCGTTCACTGCATAAATAAGATAAGTTTGATATTCTAAGAACAGCTGTCTAACAGTGATATCAACTTTAAAAAATAAAATGTTTTTTTCTTATTTCACGCCTACACTACGGGGGAACCAACATCTAAGTCATCTGTCCCCCATCTAACGTGCAACACGAATACACACATCCATAGTTGAGGTGGCGGAACTTTCCAATTAGAAAAATCCCGCCGCCCCAAGTGGGATTCGAACCCACGACCCTTGGAACACGAGTGATGCACTGACACCACACGTCCACCGCCGGCCCATAAAAT
The DNA here is from genome assembly GCA_929113105.1 of Agrypnus murinus. Lineage (NCBI taxonomy): Eukaryota > Metazoa > Arthropoda > Insecta > Coleoptera > Elateridae > Agrypnus > Agrypnus murinus. The sequence continues at coordinate 35,456,768 of OV816030.1, forward strand.
GTTACTGTTTCCAATATTCAAATAAATTTCTTTTTCTATTTTGCGTCTATAATAAAGCTGTTAAAGCACCCAAGACAATGCGTTAATAGCTCATTTGAGTGCTTTAACAGCGCAACTTTTTAAAAGTTGGTAACATTGAAAAATTAATTGAAAAAAACAGAAAATTGACAAAAACTTCACTTAATTTTCTGTGTCAATCAATGAATTTTCAAATGTCACATCAGTGTTGTCAACTACCACAAAAATCCCTAAATTTTGAAATTGGGATTTTTTTATTTAAAAATGGAATAAAAGACGCAAAATAGAAAAAATAGCATAAAAAACTCGTTTCATAAGTTATTATTGCACTCGTCCTCGCAAGCGGCTCGTTTTCTAAATTTAGACTCGTGTAATAAATCTTGCCTTATGAAACTCGTTCTTTAATATACTATTAGGACACGCAAAATGCGTGTCTTAATGGTTTCATTAAGACACGCAAATATAAAAAATTATTTTAATAATATTTACAATAACTAACAAAACTCGATGTAGCGCGATTCTATAAATAACAATAATTTGGAAAAACTTTGATTTCTATAATAACTATCCCTTGAATTTATATTAAACTCGTGTATATGCGGAGAGAACCGCTTCGCGAGCATTCAAGAGAGCCCTTGACGACATTGGCTGGTTTACTACATTGACATTTAGTTTTCATTTAAATGGTAAATAGCATTCGAAAATTTTTATTATTGTAAATGATTATAATAGCATTTATAGAAATTATTGACTGTCCTTATTTCCTACTTTCAAAAGTTGGCAACCCTAGCGCTTCATTTAACTCTACCTAAGTAGAATCCCGATGTGTACCCTTCAAGTTGTGAAATTGTCTTGAACACTACGAGGCTATGTATTCGCATTAATACCACTTAAGCGTAGTGGCTGGGCACGGTTTCTTTGAATCATAAGGCTGGAACTGCACAGCCGTAGCGTGATTCTCATACTTCCGTCTCTGAATCCAATCTACTTGGTGGCACGAAGTTTTCCATCGGCCATAAACCTCACTCGAGTTCTCCTCCATCAGACTAGATCAATTCCATCAATCAGTGGGTGACTAGCGGTACATTTGGACATTATTCGAGGCGGAAATCCAATCCTCTCACACCGGTACTCATGTCTGCAGAGATTCCTCCACAACGTTAATGAGTATCTGTCGCGAATACTTTTACGCGCCACTCTACCACACATTTTTTTCTGATTGTATCATCCGTTACCCAGATTTCTGGAATTGGGTAGAGTCCATGCAGATTTATGGGTGAACACCGTGTGATCTGCACCGTTCACCCAACCTTTTAAAATAGACCAGAAGTTCTCAATAGGTCACAGTTCTGGTTCTGCGAACACTTGAAGGAATTCTCTTCCTTGGCCACGAACACAATATTCGGCCGATAAATGATCTAAAACTAAAGTTCTCAATAGGTCACAGTTCTGGTTCTGCGAACACTTGGAGGAATTCTCTTTCTTAGCCACAAACACCATATTCGGCTGATAAGTGATCTAAAACTGATTTCGCGTAATGTGATGAAGGCAGATCGGACCAGAACACATCAGAATTATCATCAGAACGATTTTCCCGACTAAATGGAATAAGACATTTCTTAATACATTAATTATGGTTGACTTCCTAATTGATCACCATTCGTGAAGAATAGAAGAAGGATTTCGAAATCCCAGATGTTGTTATTGCTAACCACATTAGAAATTTACCCTTTTTCTCATCATCAGGTTAATTAACATCAGGTGCTGCAAGAAAGTCTTTGATATAAAATCCTCCATCAGAATTTTTGAAGGTAAAGTAATTTGAACTAAAATAAAAGAAATATAAATTTACTTTAGCCGACACATCCAAAAGTAGTGTCAATCGACAGGGCTTGAAGAGGCGAATCGAACAGTGCAACAGTGCCGGTGTCAAAGTGCGGAAACGCCCCCGCGGATAAACGCCTTTTTTCGCCCCATGTTATGATGAAACGCCCCATTATGGGAAGTTTTTCATTGTAATATAATGGTGCGTCCCGCACCTAATAACCTAACCTAACCTGATCTAACCTAACCTTTTTTTTCGGGCATAGCCGGTAGGTTCTACCGGACAAGTGGTCCGTGCGAAGCGTCCCCTTGCCAGCAATCGCTAAAATAGCATACTGTAACGAATAGTAAACCCACATTTGACGTCATCAAACATTCTAGCTGTATGAGTCATCAACTTTATGACTCATCAATACACACCTGCAAGTAGGACTCATCGACACGCCTCATCGACGTCACTTATAAACAGCTGCATGTATGACTCATCAACACGTCATCGAACATTCTAGATGTATGAGTCATCGTATGAAAGATATAAATTGAGTTCGCGGGTAGAAGGAGGGCAGTTAATGTTTGACCAGCATAGTGAAATGTACTGTGAATAAATAAATGTTAATAATTATTGTAATACATAAATAGTTTTTATATAAATAGTCCTCATATAAATTTGTAAATACCTAGCATATAAATAGTTGTTAAATAGTTTATAGTTATAGTGTTTTTAATTAAGTCTATGTAAATTAATATTTCTCTTATGAATAGACGATTTAAACAGCATTTTGTTTATTATTTTAAAAAGAACGTTACAGTGGTGTTACAGGTGTGGTGTTTTAAAATAAATAAAGTCGCGTAATAATTAAATAAAGTGCTGTGAGAATAAATTTTTAGTGTTAAAAATAATTTCAACGAACAATTAAAATGGTGATGAAATTGTTAAAAGATCTCTTAGTGATAGATTTAAAACGGGAATTGGACGAGAGAGACTTAGATAGTAATGGAAAGAAAGAAGTTTTGATAAATCGGCTAAGAGAATGGCTTTTAGAACAGAAGGAAGATCCTGAAAATTGCCGCTTCGAAATACCTGGACCCGCAATTGATACTAATTTGTTGTTAGGTAAAATGGAAGAAGTACTGGAAAAGTCCGAAGAGAACTCTAGAAAAGTAATGAAAAATACTAAAGCGTTGGAAGAAAGTTTTGGAAAATTCTAGAATGTTAAAAGAAGAATTATTGGAAAAGCACGAAGAGAATTTTAGAAGGTTTGCAAAATTATTATAAAAGTCCGAAGAAAGTTCCAGAAGGTTTAAAAAAGAATTGCAGGACAATGTCAAAGCGTTAGAAATTAAATTGGAGAAACAGGATAGAGTAATAAAGATGGTAGAAGAGAAAATAGCCCAAATGCAATTACCACCAACAACTGAGAAAGATAGCGTGACTAAAATGTTGGAAGATAGAATGAGTCAACTACGGTTTCCCTCAACTTCTGAGTGGCCGTTTAATGAAGTAAAGAAACAGTTCAAAGAAGAAAAGGGTCCTGCGGTAGGGATAAAAGTAAAACCGCCCACGTTCGATGGAAAGATACCTTGGTCCACCTACTACAAACAATTTGAGGCGGCCGCTGGGGCCAACGGATGGACAGGCAAGGAAAAGGCCGTTTCTTTAACTGTGGCTTTGCGTGGAGACGCGTTGAACGTCCTGCAAACAATCCCAGCAGGACAGGAAAATGATTACCAGTGGTTAGTGTCTAGATTGGAGATGAGATATGGAGACGCGCATCTTCAACAAGTGTATCACGCGCAAGTGAAGAATCGTGTCCAGAAGAATGGAGAAAACCTGCAGGAGTTTGAAGCCGATGTTGCGCGGCTTGTCCGATTGGCGTACCCTACGGCACCCGATTCATTTCTGGAACAACTAGCTGTGCAGACCTTCATTGATGGGTTAAGAGACTGGGAAACACAAAAATCATTGAGGCTGGCACAACCAAGAACAACTGATGATGCGCTTGCTCACGCCTTAGAATTTGAAGCTGCAAAATAAGCGTCCCGAAGTCACGGGTGTGTTCGGGCCGTTGTGGAAGAAGAAGAAAGTTCTAAATATCACCTAGAGGATTTAGTACTGAGAGTTCTTCGGAAGGAAGAAAGCCGTAAGAAGAATCATCAAGAAGTTCGAAGGCCCCGTTGCTGGAACTGCGGCGAACAAGGACATGTAGAACGCCGTTGTCCCAAAATAAAAAAAGTACAACCGTCGGAAAAGTTAAAAGGGGTTGGCAAGAGAGGGCGAACGTTGACTGTTAATAAAGATGCCCCAGAGATCACCGTCCATGCCGTAACATCAAGGAATAGTACCAGCTGTTTGTTCATAGATGGGAAAATTGCGAATCGAATTGTTCCGCTACTCATTGATACGGGGGCGACAAAATCCATCATACGCCCTAACGTTCTACGAACAAGTATGAAGCTGTTACAGACAACTACTCAACTTCGTACAGCGACAGGTGAAGTGATACCAACACGCGGAGTGGTGAAGATGAAGATTGGCATTGGAAGTGAAGAACGTGATTATGAGGTGCTGGTAGCCGATATGACTGATGACTTCATCTTGGGAATGGACCTCCTGAGAAAATTTGGTTTTACCTTGAATTTGAAGGAGGGTGTTTTGAAGGTCGGTAACGAAGAACTTCCGTTGCACCCACGAGAAGATCCTGTTGTAAGGGTTTTGCTGATAGAAGACGTGATATTGTCGGGTCAAAGCGAGATGGTTGTCGAGGCAGGTTTGGATTGAGATCTTCTGGTAGGATGTATGCGAATGATGGAGCCTGTCTGTGATAACAAGATCCATAGTGGCATACCACCAGTGAGAATTATGAACGTTAATATGGATCCGGTGACATTAAAGAAGAGCACCCTTGTGAGACAGTGTGTGCCAGTGTTCCGAGTAGCCAGGTGTATGGCTGATGTTCCAAAACCAATGCCCAAAGACCATGGTGGAAAATTAGTGGGTATGGTTACTAGTTCGTGCGAAGACCTTAACAGAACGGAAGAGGTACAGTTTGGTTCACCGATACCAAGATATCTTCGCTCTTGACGATAGCCAGAAGGGACGAACAGATATAGTAAAACATAAAATCAATACAGGCAACTCTATGCCTGTCCGTTAGCAGCCGAGGCGTCTACCTCTAGCAAGGCGAGCAGAAGCCGAGAAGATTATTACCGATATGGAAGAACAGGGGGTCATCGAACCATCCAGCAGTCCATGGGCATCACCGGTGGTCCTGGTCATTAAGAAGGACGGGTCAACGAGATTTTGTGTGGACTATCGGCAGCTCAATAACGTGACCAAGAAAGACAGCTATCCCTTACCACGCATCGACGACAAGTTAGATACCCTGTCTGGTTGACGATGGTTTTCGACTTTGGACTTGAAGAGTGGTTATTGGCAAGTGGAAATGGAACCTCAAGACCGGGAGAAGACTGCGTTCACTATTGGTTCCGGACTATGGCAGTTTACAGTAATGCCTTTCGGTTTATGTAACGCTCCGGCCACCTTTGAGCGTCTAATGGAGACCATCCTGAGGGGGCTGTCATGGAAGACTTGCCTGGTCTATCTGGATGACGTGATCGTAGTTGGAAGATCATTCAGTGAACATCTGAAAAATCTGGAGGAAGTGTTCCGGAGACTGCGTACAGCCAACCTGAAATTGAGTCCGAAAAAGTGCCACATATTCCGAAGGGAGGTGAAATATCTCGGGCATGTCATATCACAAAATGGAGTGGCAGCCGACCCCGATAAAATTCGTGCAGTTCAAGAGTGGCCAATACCGAAAGATAAACACCAAGTTCGTAGTTTTCTTGGGTTATGTACCTACTACAGGCGTTTCGTTCCTGGGTTTGCCAATATGGAAAAGCCCCGGACAAGGTTAACTGAAGATGGGCGCGAGTATGTTTGGAGCGGAGAGTGCGAAACAGCTTTCCAACAGTTGAAGCGTGCCTTGACAACAGCGCCAATATTGAGCTACCCACGGACAGAAGGGAAATTCATACTTGACACAGATGCAAGTAACCTGGTCATTGGGGGTGTACTTTTTCAGATACAGGATGGACAAGAAAAGGTCATCGGCTATTTTAGTAAGGTTTTATCGAAATCCGAAAGGAATTATTGTGTAACCAGGAAAGAATTATTAGCCGTCGTGAAGTCCGTTAAGCACTTTTATAAATACTTGCATGGCAGGAAGTTTTTATTGAGGACGGATCATGCCGCGTTGAAATGGCTCCTGCAATTCCGTAATCCAGAAGGCCAGGTCGCAAGGTGGATTGAACGATTACAAGGATATGATTTTGACACGGAACATCGAGCGGGCACCAGCCATCGAAATGCCGATATTCTTTAAAGAAGACCCTGTCCGACGGACTGCCGTCATTGCTCTCGTCTGGAAGAGAAGGTTTGCCAAGTATTAAGAACTACTATCGTCAACGACAACTGGTTGCCGGAAGAATTAAAAATGGTACTGGAATGGAAGTGTGTGGGAGAAAGGCCTGCCTGGGAAGCTGCCAGCGCTTTCAACAGAATCCTAAAAGCATATTGGGCCCAATGGGAGTCCTTGAAGGTGGAAGATGATCTCCTGAATCGAGTACTGGAGAGTGAAGATGGTACCAGCATTAGGTCTCAGTTCGTGGTTCAAGGAGCCGAGTGGCTACAGTATTGCGGCATCTCGATGACGGTGCCTCAGGAGGACACTTCGGTGTGAAGAAGACTCGGGAGAAAGTTAGGGAGCGTTTTTATTGGGTCAACTGTAAAGAAGACGTGAAGGAGTGGTGCCGGAAATGCGAACTATGTGCCACTGGTAACTGACACTTGGGGAAACGAAGAGCACCTATGAGGCAGTACAATGTGGGTAATCCCCTGGAAAGAATAGCTATAGATGTTGCCGGACCATTTCCCGAAACCGACGATGGGAATAAATACATCTTAGTGGCAATGGACTATTTTACCAAATGGCCAGAAGCATATGCCCTACCAAACCAGGAAGCCGCGACTGTTGCTGGCGTACTAGTCAAAGAGTTTTTCAGTCGCTTCGGAGTGCCCATGGAGCTGCATTCGGATCAAGGCCGCAATTTTGAGTCTGTACTCTTTGGAGAAGTCTGTCGATTGTTGGGCATTCGCAAGACTCGAACCACACCTTATCGTGCATCGGTCCACGAAACAACCGGTCAGTCACCAGCGTCTGTGATGTTTGGACGCGAGTTACGGTTACCGTGTGATCTGGAATTTGGATCTCCACCTATAGAGCAGGAGGTAGCCGGGAATGACTATGTCATCAACTTAAAGAAGAAGTTGGAGGATATTCACGACCGAACCCGAAACAATAGTCGAATCGCAAGTGACCGGATGAAGGCTACGTACGATGTGAGAGTCCAAGAAGGAGGGTTTCAACCTGGAGAGCTTGTCTGGTTATACAATCCGCAAAGACGTCGTGGCTATTCTCCAAAGTTACAGCGAAATTGGGAGGGCCCATACCAAGTGAAGAAACGAATAAATGACTTGATTTATCGCATCCAGAAATTGCCAAGAGGGAAACCAAAGGTGGTACACTCCAATCGTCCGGCGCACTATGAGGGAAACAATAACGTAGTCCCGGATCGAGAAGATGATGCTGAGGTGGCTGTCAATATCGTAAGGCCTGAAGATGATCAGCCAACCTTTGGAGAATTTATGGCTGCGTTTTCCGGAACTAGAAAAGCCCGATTCGGAGTCACGACCGAGATGCAACAAGACCTCTTCCGGGTCCCTGGTGATTATTCCATTGCCTACTGTATCTCCGAGGATCTCCGCATGTCCAAGGGGATCGCAGTAGTGTTTAGAAATAAATTTGGACGGCTGGATGAACTTCGAGATCAGAATCCCTCTGTTGGCAAAGCCTTACACTTGCCTGATCATGACCGCTCCATTTACTACTTGGTAACCAAGCAGTTTTACTACCAGAAACCGAGTTACGCCGACCTATGGAGGGCATTATGGGATTTGAGGACCGAGTTGCTTACCAGGGGTATTAGCACATTGGCAGTTCCCAAACTCGGCTGTGGGCGGGACCAGTTGGATTGGAGAATCGTTCGAAACCTGCTGGAAGTTATTTTTAGGGATACGGATGTGAAAATCTTAGTCTGTAGGTTCGATCACCAGCCCGCATCAAAGCCAACAAAGAGTGTAGACTGTTATTTCTACCGTAATGGAGCATGTAGTCGAGGTGAAGACTGTCGATACCGTCACGATCCTTTCTACAGAAACCAGAGCATAAAACCTGTTCTGGGACAGAACAGACTTGAAGAGGGGGCAGTGTAACGAATAGTAAACCCACATATGACGTCTTGAAACATTCTAGATGTATGAGTCATCAACTGTATGACTCATCAATAAACATCTGCAAGTATGACTCATCGACACGCCTCATCGACGTCACTTATAAACAGCTGCATGTATGACTCATCAACACGTCATCGAACATTCTAGATGTATGAGTCATCGTATGAAAGATATAAATTGAGTTCGCGGGTAGAAGGAGGGCAGTTAATGTTTGACCAGCATAGTAAAATGTACTGTGAATAAATAAATGTTAATAATTATTGTAATACAAATAGTTTTTATATAAATAGTCCTCATATAAATTTGTAAATACCTAACATTAGATAGTTGTTAAATAGTTTATAGTTATAGTGTTTTTAATTAAGTCTATGTAAATTAATATTTCTCTTAGGAATAGACGATTTAAACAGCATTTTGGTTATTATTTTAAAAAGAACGTTACAATACATCTGGCTCGGAGCTGACATTATTATCTATTTTATTTACAGGTACTGTTACCACATAGTCGGTTACTATTTACTAGTTATATTTCGTATTTATTATTAATATATACAAACATACATACACGCACGCATATACACATATATCTCAGTCAATCATTCATGACATTAAACATATAACGCTGGGTCAACACTTGCACTTTATAACTTTATTTTATTTTACACCTAGTTTTCCTGCTATTTACTACCAGATTCTGCAGACATGCACTATCAGATCCTTTTTGTCTTGCCTTGCTATTAATTATTGCTTCCTCTATAATTGCTGCTATCGTTCTTCTTCTTCCTTTCTTTTCAGTGTCCCTGTAATTTTATGTGTCATAACTACCCAATTTTCTGCCGATTCATTCATTAACTCTACTAGATTGTCTGAAGTACCTTCTTCTTATTGTTTCGTACAGTTCTTCTCTCAGACTGTCCCATTTTCCACATTCAAAGAGAACATGCTCTGCCGTGTCCGCCTCGTTACAGTAGAGGCACTCGCCGTTTTCTACTTTTTTAATTCCTACAAGATACCTCCTGAAGCAGCTGTTACCACCCTCGTGTGGTGTTACTTGTGGTTGCACTCTATTTTACGTTATTTAACCTTTTGTTATGCAACACACACTTCCTTCGAAGACTAGATTCTTGCACTCAAGGATGTAAGAAATTAAAGCAGAAAGGACTTTTAAAACAATAAATTTATTATATTAAAAAAACAAGACACAAAACAAAATTTAAACAGTAAAAATTAAGAACAGAACATATAACATGGATAAACAAAATTAAACATAAATGAAACAATAGAAATAAAACAAACGATCAAATATACTTACTTACTATTACATTGAACGTTATGGTCAGGTGGAGTTCTAGCATCAATTTTGACAAGTACGTTTCTAATATCGAACAACAATTGCTTGTGAAGTCACAACACACAATGAATTTATAATACGGTGAAAGTTACATTCTGTTTAGTAATTTAATTAATAGTTTAACACATAAACAATGAAAGTGATTTCTAATATTTACAATAATTAATATTTAACCTTGCTAGGGTTTTCCTAAGAGTGACAATTTTACTTTCAGTTAATTTCTTAAAAACATGCTTTCATCATTTGGTCAATGTTAATTACATTTTAAAATATACCTAATTAAAACTATATTATACCTGAATCATCACCGTTTACTCAGTTATGTAAAAATCTGTAACTTATAAATAAAAAATGAACATTTCAAACTAAAAATATTTACAAATCTGGAACTGGTTACACAGCCGTGTCCCGTAAAGGCCTGCGTTACCCAATAATTAACTTCTCCGTGCTTTCGATCTACCCACGTTTTAGCATCGGGTATGAGTCGGTATGTCCATCTGCCGACTGCTGCCGTGCTCCACTGCCTTTGCCACTTTATGTCTGTGGCGTCTTTCGCATGCTTCTTTGCCCCTATCGTGCCTCTATTCTCGTGCGTCTTTCTTCTGCCTTTAATTCAATGGGTTTCAGACCCGCAATCACTAGAGCTGCCTCAGTGGACACTGTTCTGTACGCTGACGTTATTCTTAATGCCATAGGCCTTTGTACGGCTCTTAGTGCGTGAACATATCTTTTGTATCGTAACGTAGGCGCCCATATCGGTGCTGCGTACAGTATAGTTGAGTCCACAACGTTTGCTAATGCCCTTCTCTTGCTAGCCTTGAGTCCGTCCAGATTAGGCATTAGTTTAACTATGGTGGTAACAGTATTTGCTGCCTTGGCTGTCACCCGCTCTATATGTTTATAATATGTGAGACTTTTGTGCATATCGACTCCCAGGTAACGCACTTGTTCTTTAGGTATTATCTCGCAATTCTTTACCTTAAATGTAACATTTCCTACTGCTCTTCTTCCAGTTAGCAATATGGCCTCGGTTCTTTGGGGCGCTAGATTCAATCCCTTTCTTTCTAGCCAATATGAAATTTTCTCGATGGTGTCATTCGCTACTTCCATAATTTTCTCCGTTGTTCTGGCAGTTACTACTATAGCTAAGTCATCTGCGAATCCTATTATATCAGCTCCATCTTCATACTTTATTCGCAAAACTTCGTCATATAGTATGTTCCAGAGTATGGGGGCCAATATTAAACCCTGAGGCACTCCACAACTTACGCTTAACATTTCTTCGCATCCCTGCTCCTCTATTACTATTTTTCTATCTGACAAATAGCTGCCTAGTATCTTGTGTAAATAGGCGGAGATCCCTTTTTCGGAAAGCGCTTCTAATGTATACTGCCATCCAGCTGTATTAAAGGCATTTTGCACGTCCAGTGTTATAAGCGCTACTTATCGTCTATGTCTAGGCGCATAAGCTTTGGTGACCTGTACTATCTGTACCACTTTTTCTATAGCGTTTATTGTGGATCTCCCCTTTCTAAATCCATACTGGTTTGGCGCTAGTCCCCCCCTCTCATCGATCTCTTGCACTAGTCTGTATTTAATTAGTTTTCAAGCAGTTTTCCCGCTGTATCTAATAAACAGAGTGGCCTGTATTGCCTGGCATCACTAGTTGATCCCGGTTTTTTCTTTAATAGTTTTAGTTTATCCTTTTTCCATATTGAAGGAAATTGGCCCTCTGTCAGGCAATTATTCATTATTTTTAGTATTTCTTGCCACCATTTCCCTGACAGTCTGTCCCTTGGCGTCACATTTCGCCGATCCCCATTCTGGGGCTTTAGCGTTGAAGTCGCCTACAATCATTACTCTCCTCGTTTTTGGTCTTGTCATTGTAATACTGGTTTCTAACGCCTTAATATAACTTTCGTATTCTTCCTGGGTTGTATTTGGCGATATATAACAGCTATAAATAATTGTAATATCATTTCTCATCCACACATATCCTTTTCCCCTTCCTTGCTCTCGTAACTTCATCCTCTTATTTAAATTTATTATCGCAGCGTCACCTTTCTCATCAACATACCACTTCGTGTTCTTTATTTAATTTATTTTTAACCTAACCTAACTTGACCTAGCCTAACCTAACCTAACTTGATCTGACCTAGACTTAACATAAGTAGCAGAAAGAGGCGTAACTTTTGAACGGGGCATTTTCGCACTTCGAGACCAGTGAGAAACTTTTTTCTTTTTCAATATGATTATTACAAAACGTATAAATTTTCGAAATGAAACTGGTATGAACCATAATGTAAGAATTTCTGTAACAATTGTTATAAGTAAGCCAAATTTTACATATGTCAAGGAGTCATTGGACTGTTTATCAATAGCAAAACAAAATAAACCCCATTAATGACTACTTGATTTATACAACGAAGAGTATAGTCTCAAATTTTAGGCATCACCGGTCAATAAATAAGTAGGTAGCTTAAAATAAACCTCTATTGTGTTTGTTCGTAAGTGTAAATGTGAATTGTACCTTATAATAGTGATGGCTTTCACTTAATATTGTCACGTCCCAACTTAAGAGATCCACAGTGCGTTTTTTCTATTAGTACTGGTTTGGATATTCTTCAATATTTTATTAGGTTTACAACAAACATCACTTTCTTTCGGCTTAAAGGCCTTTTTGAATGCTATACAATGCTACTTATCCGTATGCTAAGTTCGTCTTCTAGGCAATCCGCACTTGAATCAACAGGTGCATTACTGATTTTTAACCTTCTTGGAGTGGCTGAACACTTTTAATCATAAAAATATATCTTTGTAAGTATACAAAGCTTTGACCAGGAGATATGTGTAAGCTTGCTATACCAGTGGCGTAGCCAGCGTTGGCCCTTGGGGGGGATATACAATAATAAAAGAAAATCCGCGGGCTTGGCTCTCAACGTATACCTATAATAACTGTTTATTTAGGTTTTTTTATAGATTGTATGGAGCAAAAGTGCAAATATTAAAGAATACTGAATAAAAAACAAAAACATTTTATAGTGGGGAGGCGCATTTAATAAAATATGTAAAATTACAAAGTTGGCTCGCCCTGAAACCTAACTAGCAGCCACCATGCTAAATTTTATATTACAGTAGTACAGATGATATTTTGATCGGTGGTCACTGTGTATTAGTGGGGCTCTCTTTTCTGGACGCCATTTAGGAAAATGGCGAATGCAAATATTTTATTGTTCGTGCTTTGGAATCCACTCATCCTAAAAACTTGATCTTGGTGTCAAATTATATGTTTTTGGGGTCACGGAATTCAAAGAAGTCTTTAACTTATTCATATATACAACCCATCTCCCATTTTTCAAAATATGGACCAATATATGGCATTAAATGAACTTATATTTAATTATTTTTCAACTATTACAATCCTCCTTTATTAAACAAAGATAATGATATTTCTTCTTACTCAAACATGAAAACCACAATTAAAAAAATGTTGATTTGAAACAGTTACTTCAATAGTAATTGCATGATGTCCCACTATCACTAGCAACATATGACGGATGTCTTCGTCTTCCAACAAATAAAGCCATGCTCGGTACAATTTTGATAGGGGACAATGGTGTAGATATCCCTCCTGTAGCAGAACCTGTTATGCGTACATGCTACATCATTGATGCTATGGGCGTAGTACAAGCACTCAGAAAGCCAAGTAAAGCAACAACTTTTGGTGATCTAGCGGACTCATTTGTGAAGTTAGTATTGCAGAATTTCTCTGATTACACTTCGAGAATTGATGTTGTCTTTGATAGCTACAAAGATAATTCTATTAAATCAGCAATTAGGGCCAAACGCAAAAGCAAGAGCACCCCTCTTGTAAGACGTGACATACAAGATTCCCTTGCCACAGAATTGGAATGGATTTATTAATCTTCTTGAGAATAAAAAAGCTCTAACTCACTTCCTTTCAAATCAGTTGATGGATGTATCCTCTAAGAAATTCAACCCAAACCATGTTGTAGTGACAGCAGGTGGTTATAAACAGTGTGATACGGCTACTTCCACATCTGGAATTCTGTCAGATTCATTATTTGCAAACCACGAAGAAGCAGATACTAGGATTTTGCTTCATGCAAAAGATGCAACTAATAATGGATACAGTCGGATTGTTGTGCAATGCAAAGATACAGATGTGCTAGTTATGTTAGTGAACACGTTTCAATAAATTCACGCAGACGAAGTATGGATGTCCAAAGGAACATCATTAACAGAAAATATTCGTCCCTATGCATACAATTATCTCAGGCATACCAACTGATGTGCGAAAATCTATTATTGGTTTTCACTCGATAACTGAATGTGACACAACCAGTCAGCTAAATGGCATTGGCAAGAAAACTGCATGGGAAGTTTATCTGAAAAATCCTAAATTGCTTGCAGATATAGGTGTTGGAACATTATCGGATAGCGCAATCAAATCGGCTGAAGATGTTTTTATTAGCATTTACTCGGGCTCTCTACATAATGCAGAAACTTTAAAAGCAATCAATGAACTTCGGGAATTACAGTTTGGGAGAAAATCACCAGAAATGCTTCCTCCTACATATGCTTCATTGAAGCTACACATCCTACGTACACATTACCAAGCACTGGAGGCTAAGCCGTTGTTGCCTGATTTACTTGATGACGGATGGTACGATGATAATGGTGAATTAAAACCAGATTATGCTCGAGCTAATTGTGTGTGTACAGTAAACAAGCTACCATGTCTCAAAGTCTGTGGGTGTTCTCTTGAGCAGTGTAAGAACATATATTCAAACCAGGATGATGAGGATGAAACAGTGTAATTCTTGAATTACACAGGGAAGTTAGGCCCCATAAAAGACATTTTAAATTGTGGTTTTCATGTTTGAGTCAGAGAAATATCATTATCTTTATTTAATAAAGGAAGATTGTAATAGTTGTAAAATAATTAAATAAAAGTTCATTTAATGCCATATATTGGTCCCCATTTTGAAAAATGGGAGATGGGTTGTATATATGAATAAATTAAAGACTTTTTTGAATTTCTTGACCCCAAAAACATATAATTTGACAACAAGATCAAGTTTCTAGGTCGAGTGGTTTCCAAACTACGAACAATCAAATATTTGCATCCACCATTTTCCTAAATGCCGTCCAGAAAAGAGGATCCCACTCATACACAGTGACCACCGGTCAAAATATCATCTGTACTACTGTAACATATAATCTAGCATGGTGGTTGCTAGTTAGGTGAACCAAATTTGTCATTTTGGCCATCTGCCTTCCCACTATTAAGAATACTATCCTTTATTCAACAAAAAACATTACAAAACAAAATCTAGATGCCATGGTTTTTGGCCAGTTTGTCAAATATTTCATCTATTTTTTTTAGTTTTTGACCCTTGGGGGGATATATCCCCCATATCCCCCCCACCGTGGCTACGCCACTGTGCTATACGTGTACTGGACAGCCATTGGAAACTGCAACTAACACTTCGAAAGTCTTGGAGGTATGAACCGCTGAGCATGTATGGTTACAACTTTTCTTAAAAATGGGATTCTTCCTTAACCACATACTGATTGTTTTACAGTCACTTCCATATTTCCCGTCTCAGAATATTCACTGGAGTCAGTGATGACCGATATGATAAAGTAATGGGTACAGGACTAATGTTTGAGACTATACCCTTCGTTGTATAAATCAAGTATTCATTCATGGTTTTCTTTCATTTTCCTATTGGTAAACAGTCGAATTAATTCTCTTGACATATGTAAAATTTGGTTTACTTATATATACTTGTATAATAATAACAATTGTTAAGGAAATTCTTGCATTATGGTTCATGCCAGTCGCATTTCGAGAGTGCACGCGTTTTATGATGATCATATTGAAACAGCAAAAAAAGTTTGTTGCAGATCATTTTATGGAAGAAAGTTTTTTTTTTGCTTTTCCCCAGTTCGATTTTACTTTAGAGTTTAATCTACAAATTCACTTCGTAAAAGACTTTTTCCCATTGTGTTATTATCAATCTTGTCACTCCTAGTTTGATCATCATTTTTGACTAGACATTCTTATTGGCTGTCTCATATATGGTTAATGTGTTTATTCTTCAGTTTGGGATCGTTCATTGGTAAATTCCGCTTACCAGTGTTTTTTTAACTTTGCGAAAGATAATTATTTTTTTTACCAGTTTAGCTGTGAATTCTCTTGGAACAAGTAGTGTTGTGCTTTCCTCACTTGTGAAGTTTGAATTATAATTTCCCTCCTTGAGGTTTTTAAGTGGGTGGAAATTTAATTATTTCCTGTGGATCTAGTTTGGTTTTGCGTAGGGGATTGTTTTGACAATACAGGAAATCCAATTTAATTGGGATTTAATCGATTACCTTTTTTTACTGTTTATTTTTTAATAAATCTCTGTTTGTTTTTTGTTTGTATCCTGTGTGTTTTATTTCTATTATTACTTATGCTGAGTTCAAACGGCCCACGGCTGTCGAGTCGGAGTGCGTAGCAGTCGTTTGCTGGACTAAAAATATTAAAATAAAGATAAACCTAAATTCATAAAAAATGTTTATTACACACGCGACGTTCATTTTCCCAAGCTTAAAATCGATTTTCTCCATTTCTAGATTTTGTCACAAACCTGTTTATCCACTTGACTCTTCAATCTCTTGTTCACGGTAATCTTTCTTGAGACCCGCTTTATAAAACCTTCTTATAGAACTCACTTCTCCGGATCCTTGTAATTTTCTGAGAATTGACTTTTTTGAAGTTTAAATACAAATAATTCTAGCTTCTCAAATACCAAATTTTTTTCCTGAAAGGTATATATAACTTTTGGTTACAATTTTTTGTGCATAGCAGCTTAAGAATGATTCTTTCTCAAAGCCCTAGTTTTCTTATAAAACTACGACCCCAGAACATTTCGGCTTTTGAAAAGCGCTTCTCCAGAAGGCTCTTTTTATGCGGAAGCCTTCTCCTTAAAGAACTTAAAGAGCAAACCCTCCAAGAGCATAAGTACTTCCTAACAGGTGTTTCTTAAGAAAAGCATTTTTTCCTATAAAATCAATTGTATGGGAGTTTTTCTTTAGAGGTTAGATACTTTATAAAATTATAATTTATAAATTAAATAATTATTTCAAACGTGCGTCTATGGAAATCTCTTACATGTTCTTAAAAAAATACATGAAAAGTTATTCATCTAAAAAGTTCGATTTCTCAACACCTCCTTTCTAGAAAGCATTTACTTTTAAGAAGCTGTTTCCTGCAAAAAAATCATCTTAAGGATTTCCTTATACTGTTTGTTGCAATAGCTCTTTATAGTTTACAATTTTTTGTTATTGCAACGTTCTTTCTTTTAAAATAATAACAAAAGTGCTGTTTAAATCGTCTATTAATAAGAAATATTTATTTACAAACACTAATGAATACACTATAAATTAACGCTATGATTATAAACCATTAAAACTATTATTTACAGACTATGAATTTCTAATATAACATTTATCTATACAGTTACTATTTATTTCGTGAAACACAGTTAACGACTCGCTGTTGACTGCTCCCCTTTTATCCGCGAAGTCGCTTTTATACCTTCCTACAATCGTACTAGAAGCCGGTAGAAACTACCATGTATTTCTGGAAGGTGCTAGATAAACAGTGCCTCGTTTACATTGTTGGTGCTATGCGTCATTCTCTCGAATGCCGTAGAATATTCCATTTGTTGTTCGAGAAGGGGTTCTTTCTTTTTCTCTCTTGTTACATTATTAAAGTATTATATTACATATTATATACCGGGAACTTCCTGACCGGTTAGCTCACGTTAATAGGAAGTGCCGCTATATTAAAAATACAACAAAAGGGTTATTTCAGGGTCCGACAAACGTCTGATGCAAGATAACAGTCACAGTCGCCGCTTGAACTCAGCATAAGTAATAATAGAAATAAAAGGCACATGATACAAAAGAAACAGAAAGAGATTTAATCAAAAATAAACAGTAAAAAAGGTAAATGCCAAAATTAAAGATTCAGTTTAAATTGTAACAGTTCGCTCAAAAATCAGATTGCAATTTTTTCACAAATAACCCGTATCAATATAAACGATAATTATTCAGTTCTTATAATTATAGAATCAAACGGTATCAATTAATCAGCTATATTAGAACTAAACTGAAAATTAAATTACTTATACGACTTCTACAGAAAAGGTAATTTTAGATTAAATCTTGCAACTGTGTAAACGCAACAAATATTTGCAAATCAAATACAATTAGGACGCGCAAAATATCGACCTGCATTCTAGCGGAGTTTTGTTAAATCTAATTATCCGTTAGAATAATTGTCATTAAGAAAAGTTTGAAGGTGATGATACAGCAGAAGCTCATTGATTCCATACATATCACCTTTACCGCATATTAAATTTTAATTTGTTAAATTTTGTTACTGTACAACGCCATCTATATTTATTGACTCGTCCCAATAGTTAATATTGTATATTTAATATATAATCTGTAACTAGTAAAAAGAGAACAGAAAATAATTTCTAGAAAGATTAAAAAATAAGCAATAATTTGTGGTTGTACAGTCTGTCTTCTTGATGTACGTATCTTCGACTCGATAAAAACACTTTTTTAGATGCTGCTCGTTAGTTATCTGAATGGACCTAAAAGAGAATTCTGCAATTAATTAGAAGGTTATTACTATAAACTAAGGCATACCGAAATAGGTGGTATCGGCTTCAAAAATAGAAGTCTCGAGAGATAAAATTTGCCTCTTGTATTACTTTCATACCTAAAGTTCCCTAATCTTTCCTACAAAATAAGGAATTGATAGAATTTTACTTATTAACTCAATTTGTTTAGAAGTACACCTTGGAATGCAGCGATGAAATCCCAATCAAATTGGATTTCCTGTGTTCTCAAAACAATCACCTGCGTAAAACCAAACTAGATCCCCATGAAATAATTAAACTTCCACCCATTTAAAAACCTCAAGGAGGGGAAATTATAATTCAAACTTCACAAGTGAGGAAAGCACAACACTACTTGTTCTAAGAGAATTCACAGTCACACTGGTAAAAAGGAATAATTATCTTTCTCAAAAGTAAAAACCAGTGAAAAGCAGAATTTACCAATGAAGAATACCAAACTAAATCTCAACCAAATATGGAATAGCCAATACAAATATCTAGTCAAAAGCATAACCAAATTAGGATTGACAAGTTGATAATAACTCAATGAGAAAAACTCTTTTAACAAGAGAATTTGTAGGTTAAACAATAAAGTGAAATCAAACTGGGGAAAAGCCAAACAAAAAGTATAACAATTATTATAATAAGTACAGCTACAGAAATAAGTAATCCGTCGCCTCCTAGGTGCGCCTATTTAGTATGCAACACTCCACTCATTATGCATTCAAATAAAAGAAACATAACTTTCTATCCACATCATTATGTGGTCGTTGCATAATATATTATAATCAGCTGAGTTTAAGAGGTCAGAAAAGTTTTTGATGAGCTTCACAGCTTAAAAAACAGTTTTTATTATGAGATATAATTAAAGTAGCTTTTAAAAAGGAACTATTCCAGAAATATTGTTTTGGATAAACAAGTTGTTTGGGAAGGGATCTACTTACAAAGAAGCTCTTGAGAAATTATGATATCGATAAAATGTTCTAGTATTTCCTTTTGTTTCAGAATCCAAAGAAATCAAAGATGCCGAAAGCGTTCTAAGCGAACCGCTTTTTTTTCCGGACGAGAAAGAACAATACTCCAAACAGAAGAAACATGATTCCCAATTACAGTATTATTCAGACGCCGAAGACACTTACTGCCCTAGTCCATTACCATTACCAAATTACGGCTTAATGAATTCCTTAAAATACGACTCTAATATTTACGGTCAATCAAAAAACAATTTTATAGACCGTCTGCCAGGTACTTACAGTAATGAAAGCATATCAGGACATGAGGTCCATCATATAACATTATATAAAGACTCTATATACGACGATTATGGCTTTAGTGTAAGTGATGGTTTGTACGAAAAGGGTGTCTATATAAACAGGATTAGGAAAGGAGGACCGGCTGATATTGTTGGGTTACTTCGACCATACGATCGAATTTTACAGGTATGTATAACATATAGATTATTGATTGATATTCATAAAAGGAATTCTTTGTAGGTGAACGATACAAAAACCCAAGACTTTGATTGCTGTTTAACAGTGCCTTTAATTGCATCAGCTGGAGATAGGATAGAATTGGTAGTTTCACGTAATCCATACTTAAACGATACATCTGAAAAGGTAAGACAAGAGGTAGAAGCATTACAAAAGTGAAAATTTTATTAAAGTATTTGTTATTTATTATTTAGTATAAGGTATAGATTTGCAAAGATGAAGAATAAAATGTAAATGGCCCATAGTCCTTCAGTTCTGCCAAAGAACAAAAATGAATCAATAGGTAATGACTTTGTAAAACAAACATGGCTTAGCAAATATGTCATTACATACATTGTTATATCAGTCATAAAATCATGTAATCATGATTCATTATAGCTTGTAACAGTCTCTTCCAAAATTCTTGATGAAAAATGAACTTTTTGTATCTCCGTCTGATTTCATCAATACCGCACAGGCCGAAATAGTCCCCAACTCAGCGTTTGCCGGCCTAGTCCGGTAAAAACTAAGAATTTTTATGTTTTCTGGATGGTAACAACTTTTATTTCATACTGTGTCACATTTGTCAGCTTACGTCAAACAGTCTAGTATGACTGTAAAAAATTTTACAGTCTAGTATGACTGTAAAAAATTTTACCGGGCGCAAATACAATCAATCAACTGGACAATGTTTTAGTACGTAATCAGTTACTATGGAAACTCGTTCTTCATAGATGTCCATATCTTGCATTCGGAAATTTTTTTTATATAATTTTTTTTAAATTAAACCAATATACGTCCTGGAAATGGTCTTACAGTCTCGCTTCGATGTTCTGGACTCGGCTCCTTCGTCGCCTTGTCCGTAACATCTTACTCGACTGTAAAATTCTATTTCCAGGACTTATAACGTAATAGTGTATTACATTACAAGTCATGAAAGTGAAACTTTGAAGAAGAGGAGGCTTATTGAAGAGTACGAGGATGCGTAGCATCCGAGTATCTCTTTAAAGCCTCCGAGTCAAGCAGAGACGGCTTCCGGGCAATTCACCGAAAACAGTTCGCCGAAAACAATTTACCTAAAACAGTTCACCAAAAAACAATTTACCGAAAGAACAGTTCACCGAAAGCACAGTTCACCTAAAATGCCTTATATTACTTATAATTATATAATATGTACACTTCCCTTCACACTTTATCAAGGCTTAGGACTTGCAGCAAATGCTGGCGTGTTTAAAAGTTTTTTTTTTCTTTTTATAATATTTTTTTTTTGTTTTTATGAAGTTTGGTCAATCAAGATAAAAATCCCAAATTGTGGCCTATACTATGGTATACTTGCAGCAAATGCTGGCGCGTTTGAATTTTTTTTTTGTTTTTATAAAATTTTTGTTTTTTTTGTTTATAAAAATTTTTGTTTTTTTTTGTTTTTATGAAGTTTTTGATTTTGCGAAGTTTATTCAATCAATCAAAATCCCAAATTGTGGGCTATACCGCGTAAGAATTCATTCGCATTTTCAATATTGTACTCTTCAACAATTCTTAATATCCTGTCGGCACAGTCCCTGTATTTCTTGCGGGCAGGCGTGGGTTCGATTCCTGCAACATATTGCTCAACTTGGAGTTCGTGTAAACTTTGCTCCCTCTGGATGGCTTCAATAAATTTCCAAATATTGGGATGTTCAGAGGAAATTTGCTGCTCAAAACCTCTATGCCAGCCTTCTATAGCATTGTTCGTTTTGGGCAAGCCTAGACGTACTCCTTCTACACAGTTCCACATGTCGTGCGGAAAATGTGGTGGACGGCGGCGAAGTCTTTGTGGACGTCCAATCCAGGTGTCTTCGAAATAGTCGACTACCGGTTCTGCTTCTGGGGGTAAAATGTTTTCGTCACAAAGCATTTCAAATGCACGAACCATGTCTGCTGTAGGAACAAATGCTATTGCGGCTAATAACCGCATTTTCAGAGCAAAATCTGCATCAGTTTCATACCTCTGTTTAAGGCCTTCGGATTGAATCTTACGGTTTATGCATTGCGAAAAATGGAAAAAACAGCCCCGATGTCTGGACTGAGGGAATTCTTCAGCAATAGCGCTTATCATTCCACTTTCAAAATCAGTCATAATTGATGCTGGTGTAACTCCTGGGAGAAGCTCTTTTATTTTCTGGAGTAAGCGAATGTAGGTAACTCTGGTTTTGTCCGGTAGCAAAGCGTAGATGAGAGGAATAGCTACATTACTTTTTAAACCATGTATTGTATAAAGCTGACAGAACAGGTGCGGTACAGTTTTAAACGTACCATCTGCGTACCAGTGGTCAGCCTGGGCTAGAATTTGGAGATTTCTCCTCGTACAAAACATCAATATCCGGTCTTCATCGAGTCCTGAATCGAACATCAAAAAGTTTTCTCCGTTTTTTGTTATTGTATATTCTTGTGGCAAAACAATGTCGCTGCGCCGAATGGGCAATGCTGGGGCAACCTGATCCCTGGTTCGTATTTTCCGTATTGTTCTTTTCATGCTGCTTACCTTCCCAAGCCTACTTGTTGCTGCGTGGCTGACTCCATTTGATGCATTGGATATGATGTAGTGTGGTGCATCTCGAGTTCTTCTGGCGTTATCGCGTATGGTGGTCAACACTTGCATTTTTTCTACATGCGCAGCATCAGCGAGATGGTTATGTGTTCCATTTCTTTTAATAACACTGTCATCCAGTGTTATCATGCGTGCAGCACACTTAACTTTGTGGTAACTTTCACACTTCCAATATATCTTTGAATCTACTTTTCTATCCGTATAGAAGAAGTGACCTTCGTCAAACAACAAACGTTTACCTTTTTCACTGGTTATGTATTCGAGAGCCATTTCGAACTTCACTCTAGCACAGTTTTCTATAAACTAAACTCCTGCGCCTATCTTCTATGAGAGATAATCACCCTGGTAATAACGGCAATTAAATCCGAACGTAAAATTCCCTGTAATTAGCCGATAATCACCCAGGTATTTCCGTCGCCGGGCTTAATCGCATTATTTCTGTGTAGAATGGATATATACAAAATATTGGAGTGATAGTCCGTAGGATAGTCCTAATAATAATAAGTAGGTATGTACTTTGCATAAAATCCGAACTCTAGTAATGAAAATAGCGGTTCTAATATGCCCGATATTATCTGCATTTTAGGTGAACTGTGCTTTCGGTGAATTGTTCTTTCGGTAAATTGTTTTTCGGTGAACTGTTTTAGGTACATTGTTTTCGGTGAACTGCCCTAGATCCGCAGAGACACTTTCATGACCAGTGATGTATTATATTTTTTCTAAATCGTTTTTCAAAACTAAAAATAGATTTAAACTGAAAAAATATATCAACATCAGAGTCGTATGAGAAGTTAATATCCATGACAATGAATCAACAACAAATCAAAAATATTTTGTTGTATTTGATTGTTAGTGTTTTTAATTATATTAAATAAACGTTTCATAAGATAAGTGACGATTTCTAATTCAATTACAGTCTAAAAATTACAGATGAGTCTTGTAAAGTGACAGGAGTCTTGTAAAAATCATGAAAGTGACTAGTCTTTAAAGTGACACTTTCATGACCAACCTGAGTTCTGTCATGACAAGCTTTCTTGACGATTTCAGAAAAATTACTATTACTAACATAAGTCAAACAGAGATATGACATTTTAGATTAAAATGTTTTTGTTGTTACCAACATGAAAACAAAAAAAATCTTAACAGCACACGTCATCTAAAGAATAAGCTAATTTTATCTAAAAAATTTCTGCAAAAGTCGGCACAAAAAAGTAGCTCACGCGCCCAGAAACTACGTTGCAAATGCTCGTTAGTTGCAAAGGCCTCGGCTAACCGCATCTGCCTGCAATACACTCGTACGCAAACATATAGTTTCTGGCCTAGTGACCCAAATTACTATTCTAAAACTATTGCTTTTATAGATACTTTTTAAACAAGTATTTGTAAAACCTAGCTTTTTATTATTCGCCATGTTTCTTAGAAAACATTTTAAGAATACAGCTTTTAGGGCATTCTAGAGCTTTTTGACAAAAGCTCCAATTTCTAACAGGGAATCTTAAGATTCTGGATATTTTGAATCCTATTGCTGATAGACCTTTCTGAATTAAAGAGAATGTTAAACATGAAACTGTTAAGATTCTAAATATGGAAAATGCCGCATTCTCACGCTCTAAAATCATCAATGTGACGCACAACACAAAATTTTGTTTCTTTAATTCATAGGTCTTGAAAAAGATCGATTTTGTAAAATTTAGTTTCAAAAAGCTGCAGCTTGGGCCCTGCAGAGGGTGCTCGTTTAAAGTCACATATATGGCCCCTTTACTTTCAAATAGTAGAGACAACCATTGTTCTCGCCGCTGGGGCAAAATCACGTTGGCGACACTGAATGTTACCAGATTTGACATTCTGTCACAATAAATCTTAGGTTTAATAATAATCATGTGCAAAAACATTCACAGTTTAATATTAATTTGATAATGGACATTCACGTTCAGTAAAAACGACCATATTAATATGACATATATTTCTGTAATTCTAATTTTTTTAATAACTTTTTATTAAAATTTCGCGACACCATGCATGTAGTAATTTTTTGTTTATTAAAGTTTGTATCAGGTTTGCTCCACGATGTCGCTACTATATGAAATAGAGGGGCTATAGTCACATACATAGCCCCTTTATTTTCAAATAGTAGCGACAACGATTGGTCTCGACGCTGGAGCAAAAATATGTTGGTGACATTGAAAGTTACTAGATTTGACATTTCGTTTTACACTAAATCTTAGGTTTAGTAACCATCATGCACAAAAATATTCACAATTTAACATGAATTTGATAACGGACATTCATGTTATGTAAAAACGATCATATTAATGTAATATAGAACTACGAAATTGTAATTTTTAGAAAAATTTTATTAAAATGACGAAACTATGCATGTGGTGATTTTTTCTTTATTAAAGTTTGTTCCTGGCTTGCTCCACGATGTCGTTACTATTTGAAATAGAGGCGCTATAGTCACATATATAGCCCCTCTATTTCAAATAATAGCGACATCGTGGAGCAAACCTGACGCAAATTTAATAAAGCAAAAACTACTACGTGCATGTTGTTACGGAAATTTAATAAAAAGTTGTTTAAAAATTACAATTACGTAGGTATATATTTTATTAATGTAATCGATTTTACAGAACATGAATGCCCATTACGAAATTAATGTTGAGTTGTGAATATTTTTGTCAATGGCTATTATTCAACCTAAAATTTATTGTAAGACGGAATGTCAAATCTAGTAACATTCAGTGTCGCCAATATCGTGATGGGACTTTTGCTCCAGCGACGAGATCAATCGTTGTCGCTACTATTTGAAAAAATTGGGGCTATAGTCACATATACAGCCACTCTAGTAAACATATAGTATCGACAACCTTTGACCTCGCGGACTGGGGCAAAATTGGTTGGAAATATAAAAAAGCCTTATGTAAGATTCGACAGTGATAAAATTTTTGAAATTCAAGTCACTTTAGACTTTGTGTTTTTACGATTTCGCTTTTGACTAAATCGTTATACTGTGAGCTTTACTAATGATGAGAAAGGCAGTAATCCCTGTGTGGATTTAAGTAATAATACTAATATTAGCGACAATGAATTAAATTCTTGTTATATTACTTGACAGGAAATATTTTGCAAAAAGTAAAGAAAATTAGAAAAAACCTTGTATTGTCACCAACATAGTGCAAAATTTTTTAATTTGCTTTAATGTGTTTTAATTTTTAACAAACTTAATTTCTAAGTTTCAAAAACTACAGTCTGGCCAATGCGTTGCCACGGTGCCCGCCATATTTTATCACAATAGGATCAATCACATGAATCTTGACATGTTACTGCTAAATAATGTTTTATATACACAACCCAGTTTATAAAAACATTTTTTTTAATTGAGTAAAATACTGTTCACATGCGTGCCAATATTGGCCGTGTAACCATTTCTGCACTTTTTTAAATTTGGCGTCATGTGTTGTGTTATAAAATGGCTGCCTCTATGCCTATGGAAGGGTCTCTCTCAAATACTAGAGTCACTACATCTAGTCACCTAGGCCGCGTTGGTCGATCACCGGTCGAGTACCGCAAAACGCCGCCATATTGGGGCAGAGAAGTCCCATTAAGGGCGCGTTATCGCCGCCAGTGTTAATAATAGGAAGCTTCAGAAACTATAAACACCTAAAGATGACGCTACCGTCCGCAAAACGGAATTAATTTCTTTAAAACTAAAATTTGAAAATGTAAATAGAAACATTATTCGATCGCATCGCAGTTCTCTGCTCACAGTGTTGTTGCCAGACATGCGTGAACTTTCAAAATATTTTAAGTTTAACTGAAATTTAGGCCAAGGAATAATTTACGGCATTTGAAATCAAAAAGGGGAATGTAAAACTGCTAAATATCTTTAGCTAAGCCTATCTTTCTAAGCCTGCTTAGACATTTACGGACCTTGAATAAATCCTAAATCAATTCACATTGGTAAACTTGCTAACAGAAATCACTAAATAATTTAATAATTCATATGCATCAATGAAAATAATTATAAAAAGTTAATAATTAAAAGTGTTAAGCAAAAATCTTCCCAATAAAATTACCATAGAAATATTGAGAGAACCAGGAAAACGCTGATAACTTTGAAACGTTCACTTTTAGATAAAACATACACAAGTTGGTACGGAATCAAAAACCAAATTACATAAAATTTAAGAATACAGCGTGTCCCATTTGAAAACAGTGACGTTTTCCTTTTCAAAGATTTATACTTTTGGTCTATCAGATTGAACACCCTGTATATACTATTCAGTAATAAATTTATGCAGAAACGCCGATTTAGATACATATGAGCGTCGTGTATTATTATAATGTTTAAATGTAACTTGCACTATGTGAATTAATTTTTTTTAGAAACTTGGATTTTCCAAAATAAAACAGAAAAACTGACTTTGCTTAGAAACTGTGCAGAATTTCGATATATACATTTGGCAAACATACTTAAAATAAAGTGTAGAATCGAAAACAGTAAAAATATACAGGGTGTTTCATTAAAAATAAAAAAAGTTGATAATAGGCACAGCAATATGACTCATGCTGTATATACAAAACTATTATAAAATTAAAATTTTAAATATCAACAACCAACTTAGATATTTAATTTTTTTCATAGCTTTTACAGTTTCCATCTTGCATGGGCCACCCTCTACTGTTCTTGCATGCACTAAATGTATTCAAGTGCTAGATCGTAAAAATTGTTATACCTACTTCAATTAAATTCTGGAGTTTCTGTACCATTTTTAACCCAAACAGCACAGAGCATTCTAAAGTATCAAGATCTGTAGATATTACCTGCATAGCTTATTTTAGGTGAAAATGGCGTTTGTACTATTCTTGCACCAAACCCCTCAATTATTAAATTGGTCAAATTTAAAAGAATAAAGCATTTCTATTGGCTAAAATAATACTGGGTAAATTCCTTAGAATATTAAACTGTAGGAAGGAGCATAACTACCCGGCGCAATGAGCTTTAAAAGTGACGGATATGACGTCACACTGGCCGCCATTAAACGCCACCTAAATCTGCTTTTCTCTCAAACCAGAACAAATACAAAGGAGGAAATTACATTCCATAAGTATTCGTTTGTTTAAAATATTAAATATAAAATTTATATTACAAGATTAATTTGAAAATGCTATGTTTTAAAATTGAGGTTATGTAGTTTATGAGCACATTTTGAGACGGTGAGAACCGTCAATGGAAATATCTCATGACAAAACCGGAAACACCTACACAGTAATATTGAGACCCCATCCCGGTGGTATGTGGTAGATGATTATGTTCCTTCCTACAGTTTTATATTCCAAGGTAAATTCTTATTTGCAATTACAGTTAACCTAAAGTTGACATTAATTTAGTATAATATGAAGATATAAACTCGGAAAAGAAAGATCAAGCAGTAATTTGAATGAAATACATATTACTAATTAAATTTAGATAGTGTGTGGTGGATACAAGCAGATATGGGATATAACTTGGACGTCGATATGGACTATGACAGATATAATTGAACTTTTGATATAAAGCAGATGGTATTTCGGATATAATACATCAGATGCCGTATAATCAAATATGACAATTAGGTTTTGGATTGTGTTGGATCGGCTTCATAGAATTTTTTACCTGAAGTTGCACCTCTAGTTTCTAGTTCATCAGTTTGAATAGTTTAACCGACTCGTGTACATGTGTCAGTGAAATATCGATTTCAGCAAAAACAATTCAATTCATTTTTCGAGGGGGACATTTAAATATGGAATTGTCAAAATTTTGCATGTCACCTCCTCATCCCACTAACTTTAAAATGGCAAACCCCCTCTCTATTGTGACACCTCATTTAAAAGGGAATAAAAAAGGAATCGGATCATATATTCTAACAACCCTACTTCAATATGATTTAAATTATTTCACATACAAACGTGAGACTGTTGACAAATTTTGTCAGTTCAGCCGTTTACTTTTAGACAACTCGAGTATATTATTTTAAAAAATCATCTCGTTCCCGAGATATCATTTTTTAAAGGTTACAATACAATTTTTAATCAACCATGTCTTATAATTTTGTAATGAAAACACCAATTTCAGAAAGTGAAATAATTATATTATCGAAAACAAATTAACGAAGATATCAACATCAAAGGGCTGAACTGACAAAATTTGACAACAGCCTGACGTTTATATGTGAGATAATTTAAATGATATTGAAGGAGTGTTGTTAGAAGACTTTCCACTGTGAATGCTATATTTAAATGCCCCCCCCCATGAAAACTAAATTGAGGTTTTTGCTGAAATCGATATTTTGTATAGTTTACGAGATATTCAAGGTGGGAAAGTTTTCAAATGAACACACAGTATAGGATTCCATATCTAGGCCCTAGACACTACAGCTCATACCATTTACAAATATAAAAATTTACAGATCAATTTAATACTTCATTGTAATAATGCCTCGCTTTAACCAAACATCAAAATATCACATGTATATATCTATTAATATCCTGGCACTTACTAAAGTATTTCTAATAATAGACATTACATGTTAATAATTTCCAAGCAAAGTTTACTTATTATTAACAATATTTCTTTTTCAGGGAAGCCAAGCTCTCTCATGGATGACCAACGAACCAGAAAAACAATTTTCAGCTAGTCAGAATACAATAACAAAGACATTGTAATCACTTTATCCACATATCCATTCTCTATTTCTCCTCTCATTCTGAAAGAGTAACATTATATATATATATACAGAATTCCACATTTATTATAAAAATAAATTATTTTATTAAGTTATATCTATATACAGATTGTTCCACAAAAAAATAATTTTACGATTCTTTTAAAAGAGATATTTAATGTTTTAAATACTGCCTTTATACAAATATAAATAAATATATAATATACTATATGCAAATTCAATAATTATCTAGAACGTATGTACAAAATATACACAACAAATTCTTACGTCAGGAGGGCACAAATAAATCATATAATGATAAATATCCTTACAAGTTATGCGTAAGTATAATATGGATTTAAGATTATTGTACAACAATTAAAAATAAAAAATACTATTTTTTTATACAAACAATAAATTACTACTACTTGAGTTGCTATTGTATATAAATGAATTACTACTAGGAATTGAGCCATTTTTGATTGTACCGTTGGATGCAAATCCATTCGTTGTCGAGTGGTTTTCTGGTAAACCATTATTTACTGGAATATTATCCTTCTGTGGATATATAATGTATCCGTTATTTCTATCTTGCCAATTCTTTTGGCTAAAAGGTAAGAGTGTTTGCTTCTTTTGCATGTGCTTCGAATCATATTTTGCCTAAAAAAAAAATATTTATTATGTGTAGTTAATTACCGATTATACTGGATAGTTATTTTAATTAATATTATTCTATTACATTCCTTTATTTTTTGTTTAAAAAATGTACTAAAAAAAAAAGTTGTACAGATTGATTTGACTTATTGATAAAATGAGGTTATGTATAACTGTCAAATTTTATGATATTTAGGTTAGGAGGTAATCAATAAAAGTTCAGCAACTATTTTAAATTATTTAAGCTTTTTTAGCAATATTGAACAGTTCGAATATTCTGTTAGAATGAAACAAACATTCAGAAGAATGTAACTTTCAACAACCGTTATGTAAGTATATTACGCTCATCTTCACATCTGAACTACTGATCATGCGATTCTTCATCCCACAATGAAATCGGATGGCCGATAAATCAATAGAACTAGATGGCAGGCACAAACAACCACCAAAAGGAAATCGAGAAGAAAATAAAAGTTGAATGGAAAAATTATTTGAGAGAAGATCCAAAAAGGCATGGTTTTTAATTCCTCTATATCATTCACATTATCATATGCAATTTATGTGTATAAAATAGTTATTTTCTTTATAAATATAATGTATGTTATTTTGCTAATAAATAAAAATAGTTTCCAAATTGGAAATTTTACAATAATATTATGTCCCTTTGTGGCCTGGACAAAAAGGGCCTGGCACATATTAGACATTCACGGTTGACCTCTAAGGAGTATAAATATGGTGGTTATATTGGTAGCAAGCCATAGCTTGAAAAGTTACGAGACTACAAATAAAGTTTGAAACATTACTTTTATGTTTAAGCAAAAAAGTAGAACATTTACGTTGTCAATGAAGCCTGTAATGTTTTTATGAAATGAAAAAAGGAATTTTATTTTTAAACACCGCCTCTTTGATGTTGAGTATAATTTACAATTTACTTTTACTAAGAAGTTCTGTGTTACATCCTGATCGTGGCCTTCCCCAAAATTAATCATCGACTTCGTTATAAACAGACCAAAGATTCAATGAACTTAAGTAAATTGCATTTTTAAGTTCATTAATAATTTTAATGTTACCTAGATGTCTCTCCATTTACACAAATAAGAAAATCCACTTCACAAATGTTTTTTATACAACATTCAGTAAAGGATCTTATTTTTAAATGCCAACTGTTTGATGTTTACTATAATATTTTTATAAAGAAAATATGTTATTGTAAATTAGACTTTTTTATCTGCAAAGTATAATAATCAACACACGTATACAATTAGTTTCTTATATTTATAATTATATGTAGAATAATACTTTTTATTCTCTGCATAATTATGCTTACTTCAGCATAAGTGGTCAATTTTCACAACATTTTATAAAAATATATAATATAATTTTCATTAAAAAGCTTTGAATTTTTTAACAACTTTGAGCAAATTAGAATTGCCTAAATCATGGTTTATTTTATAAAATTATTTAATAAACTTGAATTATCTTTTTTTTTAATTATCTATCCATTTTTACTTTTGAACTTTGATCTTGATTTTTCCAACTATGGGTACTTTTATTATGGCCATTAGTGTACATTATTTTGCAAATTAATGTAGGCACAGTGGATTTTTAATATTTCTTTTATCATATAACACTGCTGTGTCAATTCTGACTGTAGTTTTCATGCAAATCACATATAACCTCTAATACAGCATCTCATGAGCGCCAGTATTAGTTGTACTATGGGTTATTTTGAATCATGTTCATGGGTTTTGTCATTTTTGGAAGAAACATTAATACAGTAGAACTCCACAATTTGAACACACTGTATTTGGAACATTCAGTAATCCAAACAACACATTTACAAGCTATAATCCGAACAGGCCTCTTTAATCGGAAATCCTCTTTAATCAGAACAAGAAAGTTTTATATACTATTGCGAGATAATTGGCACAGTAGGTTTTTCCTGTTAATTAGGGCTTTTGCCATAGTAATAAAAATATAAAATCTGAAACTGTGACTGTCAAAGACGGTGTAATATGCCAGAATTCTAAAAACCAGCCTACTTTATAATTCAACAGTACCAGTTATTTATCTCCCAATAGTACATACTAAAATTAAATATGTAGCATTCTTGGAAGGTGAATATTATACTGCCGTGCTAAGCGAAATCAACCTATCTGCAGAACATCAACTCAGAAATATACCATATCTTTTCTTAGCTCACATTTACATTCTATATAGTACATTTCTACATTGCAGTTTTGCAGATAGGTTGTTTTTGCTTAGCACAGCAGTATAAATGAAATCATAGCAGGTTGCTGTCACGATATGTTGGTTGATACTGTTACGACCTAACGGATGTAGACAAATTCTACGAAGATCAACAAACACTCTTATTATTATTTATTAATATAAAGAGTAATAAAAGCCCTGAAGGCTACAGATGTAAAACATAAGCTATAAATATAGTTACTGATACCATCACGAAGGCGCCCTAATGTTTTGACGCTGCAGTTTTGTTGCAATTGTTTATGTAATGTCATCTACCTTAAAACTTTTTTCTTTTAATTTTGTTATTATACACAATTTGTATTCGAAGCATTTCATACCTCATTTAAAAAATGTCAAAACGTAAACACACATTAAAACTATGAGAAAGTGGAATTTATTCAACAATTACATGATGGGACTAATGTTTTGATGGTTACTTTAAAACATGGTGTTGGTAAATCAACAGTCTCCGGTATAAAGAAAAACAAAACTAAAGTCTGCTGACAAAGGTACATGAAATAGAAAAACACTGAAATTAAGATCAAGAAATAAAAGCACACGCTATGGAGAAAAAAGGGGAATACGAATTTGCCTTGCATTTATAGGTTCGGATTACAAAGTTTCTACTGTATTTATTCATTTTGTGGTTGTCTGATATCACACCGAGAAAAACGAACCCAATAAACAATTTGCATTACTTTAAGTAACAGTCAGCATTTATAAGGGTTTTATAAAGGTGAGTTTATATGGAGGTTTATAAGATCACTAATTGGTTGGGAAGTTATATAGTTGGTATATAAAATTACTAAAAGGCCCAAGAGCTTTAGGTTTTATAAAGTGGTAACAGAAACGTATACATCACTAACTTATATTAGTTATAGTAACGGTTACCAAGGTTATATAATGAGTTTTTATAATAGTTGTAGTTACCAATTTATAAAACCAATAGTGTTGAGTTCCTATGTAGATGTAGGTTATACAGTGATAAAAGCTGAGGGAGTGTTGGTGTTGAAAAAAAATTCTCGTTACTTAATTAAAGGCATATAAGCCCAATAAACATTGTATTGTATAGTTATATTTCGAAAATCTTTACAAAAAAAAGTTTTTTGGAAATTAGCTCATCACACTTAGTAAGCACACATTGATGATGTAGAGAGAAATCGCTCGAGGGTGTTCTCTGAGATGTAAATAAGATAATAAAGTAAAAAAAGGAGACTGAATCAGTTGAAGTAAAGTGAAAGAGAAAAAATTTGGAAGAAAAAGAAAGACAACTCATCGGAATGAATCTTTTCTTTTACAAAATAGCAAACTGAATCCAAGAAAATGAAAATGAAGCAATTCCTCATGGTTCCTATGATGGAAAAAAGGCTGGTTTGAGCCAAAAGATATGGTCATTAGACTGAAGAAGACTGGAAGAAAGTTTTGTTCTCCAACCAAACGCCATTTTAGTGCAAGGGAACTGATCAACGCTCGTATAAAACAGTGCGGATAAAACAACTGCAGCTCGTATGAGCCCGACAGTGAAACATTCAACAAAAGAAATGTTCTGGAGCTGCTTTTTGTATATGAAAATTGGAATACCAATTGAAAGTATGATGAACAGTGAGAAGTGAGAACATGAAGAAGTTCAAGCAGTCGGTGGACCGATATTTCAACAAGACTGAGGCCTGTGTCATGTCACCAAGGTGATGGCGAAATATTTCAGGAACAAAAAGGTTACTCTTCTGGACTGGCCTGTAAACTCACCAGACCATAATCCTATGGGAGCCTGTGGTCTATATGCAAGGCCAGAATACAAAAGTTGGACTGTACAACGTAATCCAAAATGATCAAAACTGTTATTCGCATGTGGTTCCAGGATGAGAAGATCAAAGAAAACTGTAAAAATTTAATTGACTCCATGTCGAGACGAGTTTAAGCTGTCATTAAAGCTAAAGGAGAACATATTTTCTATCAAATAACACTAAAAGTACTTTGTAATAGCACCTACTTAAATACAATTTTCTTTTAATTAAACGATATTTAAGAAAAAACTATCTGTGTTCACATTAATTCACACAATACTGTAGCTTCATTTTAAATGTTTTTATCAGAATAGAAATGAGGAAAACTGCCCAAAGAGTTAGTGTTAGCGTATCATCAATCTACAAGATTCTGTCACTGGCAAGAAAAACCAAAGACTGTAAAAGAACTATTAGACAATGTTGACGAATGCTCTAGAGACATTATACAAAGAAAAGTTCATCACTTTTTCTTCCAATAGTTGACAAAACAGTTTTGCCAACTTTTGAAAGAACTGCATTTTTAAAATTATTAAAACAATCAAATTTCAAACATACATAACATGATTGTAACAGTATGTTAATGGATAATCATAAAAATAGTTACAAACTTTCTAACGAGGGTACATAACCAAGTAATGGTAATTTACTATTTATAAAAGAAAATGAATCATTAATCCATAATTAACTCCTTAATTTCAATAAATTAACGAGTTATTTTGAAGAATTTGTCTCTATGATTCATGAAATATGTTTCTACATATTTATATTACAAATATTAAAAACTTTTCAGGGCCGCAACTACCGGTAGACATTGAGCCATGTGAATAAAATGCTTTTACTACTATTTATAAAAGATAATAGATATGATTTTTAATTAATAAGAGTATATCGTCAACATTGGAATGGTATAAGACAAATTCTATTTCTGTGTTACCTAAATAAGTGAATCCACCCTATTATTGCCCTGAACTTCACTCAACTGCGAAATATTAGGTCTCTAGGAAGTCTAAATTGTAAGCATGTAATAAATTTGCCAATTCCATATCAGATTTTAAGAACAAATGTATTAAATAGATAAAAGTGGATTGATACCGGATGATATTATGCAGATATTAATGAGTAGCATCAAAATAAAGTGATAAAATTTAGCAGATATCCATTGAAATATATATTTCCATGTAATAATACTATACTGAGGTATTAAGTAAAAGTTTAAAAGTGGCACTTCACACTAAACTATGCCATTTTTAATCTGAATAAAACATACTATTCTTTTCCTAGGATTAAAAGTGTAGCTTAGCAACACATACATTTTTGTATTAGAGGGCTCATAGTGATAAAATCGTAAAATAATATGACAATATGAACTTAAGGATGTGTACCAAATATGTACCACTGCGTAAAAATTCATACCTTCTTATTTTCAGTACTACTTAACAATAATAATAATTTCAGAAATGATATTAGTATACCATAATCATTTTTAATAAGAACCTTTTTCTTTAATAGTGACATTCTATTTAAAAAAACTTTTGTATTACCTACCCAATAAACAATTTTTGTTTTATAAACGTTCTCAAAATACAATCATCACCAAATTATAAAACTTTTGGTAATATAAATTGTTGATAAAACGTTTCAGTTACTTCTATGTACCCCATAAAGAGTTTTTTAAATGGCAGGCTTTATAAGGGTTTCCGTTATCACTGTTTGGTACCCTTAAATGCCTCTAAGTCTTATAATAACGGTAATAGAGATATAACTGTTAACTTTATGTAACTTCTTATAGACCTTAAGCGCCTTTAATCAAGTAACGAGAATGTTTTCACAACCTTTATAAACCTTCTTTATAATGGTAACCACAACCTTTAGGCATTTAGGAGCAACGTTTATATAACATCTTCACAGAGCAAGTTCTTTCGCATACAAGATATATTCCTAATATAAAAATACACTGATATTATTTAAGGCTCTCGTGCAGACATTTGAAATGACCAAAATTGTACTGCAATTCCTTTTGGATTGTATGATTTTCATTTGTACCTCTAAAAAATTATAGCATCGCCAATGTCATAAATATTTTAGAATTTCAGTAAAAAAGAATTTTAGTTTGTTTCCACATAAATGCATCCAAAACATTCCAAGAGGATTATAAAACAATATGCAACTTTTAGTGTGCTTATAAATACTCCAAAACCTCTATATAAATTTATGGAACAATACGGCACTGTCCAATAAACATTCATATTTATACAATAGTAACAACAAACTTAATATCACTAATTTTGAGCACCATAAGTTTGCGGTTACTATTATATAAATAAAAATGTTTATTGGGTAAGGTTTTGTTATATAACTTTTTACAGTGTTAACAGTTACTAAAAGTGACATTATATAAATAACCAAAGATGTCGTAAGAGAAACTGTGGTTACAAGTTTGAAAACTAACATAAAAATAATATGAAATTTGGTTTTATTACAGTGTTTTCAACACCAACAGCCCTCAGCTTTTATAACGGTAACTGCTATTACTGCAGGTTCAGTAAGTTTTATATTTATGACCACCTACACCTACATAGGTTAGTGATGGAAACGCTTCTGTTACCACTTTATAAAACCTAAAGCTCTTGGATCTTTTAGTAATTTTATATACCCTCTATACAGTGTGGTGATAAAGTAAGGAACAAAATTCATAATTGCGTTATTTAATGTTTTCAAGCAAAACGCTCGGACAGGTAAATTTAATTTTTTAATTAGCCAGCTTATGACATAAAAATTTTACTTATGACGTCATGTATTTTTGCACAATGACGTCATCATTAGTTTTTTTAAATGACAACTCCATTTTTTTGCTGGTTTTTATAGATGGTCAAACTACTTAAATGATGATGTAAAAAAAATTGGATAACTATTTTTTTGAGAAAATAACACACTTACCATAAGAAATAAAAATGTAACTTTAATGGAAGAAAATCTTAATTAAACCCCAAAAACAAACAAAATTTAGCGCAAGTGTTTAAATTGCTCTCCGTCAACCATTTGGCACTGACCAATACGAGTGTAAAAACACTTTGTACACTTCGCTCAAGGACTTCAGGAGTAATGTGCTCCACTTCAGCGCGAATTCTTTGCTGTAGCTCGTCTATTTTATTTGGCCTATTAAAATAAACCTTTGATTTTAAATAACCCCACAGAAAAAAAATCTAAAGGAGTCAAGTCTGGGGAGCGCGGTGGCCACTCAATTGCACCTCGACGTCCTATTCACCTTCCAGGAAATGTGGCATCAAGATATCGACGGACGTTTATTCCAAAGTGAGGAATCGCCCCATTTTGTTGAAACCAAATATCCTGATGGGGTACATCTGCTTCAATTGCTGAATTTGCGCTGCAGTGGAGCACATTACTCCTGAAGTCCTTGAGCAAAGTGTACAAAGTGTTTATACTCGAATCAGTCAGTGCCAAATGGTTGACGGAGAGCAGTTTGAATACTTGCGCTAAATTTTGTTTCTTTTTGGGATTTAATTAAGATTTTCTTCCATTAAAGTTACATTTTTATTTCTTACGGTAAGTGTGTTATTTTCTCAAAAAAATAGTTATCTAAGGTACCTATTTTTTTACACCATCATTTAAGTAGCTGGACAATCTATAAAAACCAGCAAAGAAAAATGGGGTTGTCATTTAAAAAAAAATGATGTCATTGTGCAAAAATACATGACGTCATAAGTAAAATTTTTATGTCATAAGGCGGCTGATTAAAAAATTAAATTTACCTGTCCGAGCGTTTTGCTTAAAAACATTAAATAACGCAATTATAAATTTTGTTCCTTACTTTATCACCACACTGTATAACTTTGCAAACAATTAGTAATCTTATAAACCTCCCTCGCAACCTTAATAAAACCTCTAAAAAAACTGACTGTTAATTAAAGTAAAAACATTCAAAACACAAAATAAACTAAACTTGTAATATACAGTGTGTCCACAAATACGGTTCACAAGAGGAAAAACTTTTTTATTATTGATTTTAAGACAAAAAGTAATTCTTTATAACAATTTTTATTTGATTCAAAACTACTAAAAGTATAACAGAATTTGAATACATATTACTTATAATAAAATAGAGAATATAAAAAATGCTGTATGATCTAAAGGAAAAAACAATGATCAAAAGTCCTTATAAAATAATGCAGTTTTTAGATTTCCTACTTTATTATAAGTATTATTGAAATTCTATTATACTTTTTAGTAGTTTAAAATCGAGCAAAAATTTTCATAAAGAATGACTTTCTGTCTTAAAATCAGTGATAAAGAAGGAGAACTGCTGGACGTGTTACATATATGTACCAGTTAATAAAAATTAAATATAAACCTTTATTGAAAAAATAGAAACAATTCGTTTTAGAAAGAACTATAACTAGTTAATATCATGAAATATCAGTTCTAACAATAATAAAAGTAAAAAATGGTAACAGTATGTTTTATTTTACCATGCCTTATCACATTTTATGCCATTGTTGTGTTAATAGAAATTATTCACACTTTTTACCCCTTAAATTGAATTTTTAATTTTTTAGTTTTTTTATTAGCTTCAGTAAAGCTGTTTTATTTTTTTAATTCTCATATTTTAGATTTTTTTTTTCTTCTGTTTTATTCGTTTTGTGAACTCTTCAATATTTCGTCGTTCTTTATATAATGTCTAAGCCAACTACTTTGCTTTTTTCTTCCTTTACTTTCTCTCAATTTACATATTTTACTATCACTAAATATACTTTAATATTCTTAATACCGAAAACTTATTTTGAAAAATGGGAAATAAAATTAATAGCGCCTGATGTGCAACTAAACCCGACATTTCTAAAATATTCTGAAAGTAATTAAAAAATAGTCATTGTAATGAAAGAGTGAATAATTTGAATAAGTTGTAAAAGCTGATGTAGGCTAGCATGCAAATAGTAAACCACTGCCTATGAAAAATAATATTATTTATTAATTAGATGCAGATGCAGTGGTGATTCTAAGAAAAAGCATTTTTTTATGAAAAGTATTTATTTGTCAATGTTTGAGTACTTTTTTAGAAAGAAGTTTAATGTACAATCGCGTTCCAGATATGTTGTTGGTGCTTTTTTGGCAAGGTTAGTTAATATTGATTTTAGAAGTATATTTAAAATTATTCTTCAAAGGTCCTTGTTGTGAATCTTGAGAATAGATAAAGAAGAATTCTAAGATAAAGAATTCTGAAGTCAAGATCAGCTAAAATACTGCAATTTGCATTTCTTGAGGTAAATATTGAAATCTATTTAAAACCAGTTCTGTTATTTGGTTTATTAATATGAAATTTTTACTAGGGCATTTCAAATCTCCACGATCTTGTTGATTGATTAATCCTAAGAGCGATTTGAGGAGCAATTGCTCAAGGAATTGGTCAATACATACTGTACATCATGAGGAGTGTTCGAAAAACATGTCTAAAATGTGTTATGATAAAAGATTCTTTTTAAATATATTTCAGAAATTACTGTATGTACTGTAAGGCACCACATTACATTTTAAGAACTTTCAACCAGAAGATCCGTCTTTATAGCTGTCCGGACTGTCCCTTTCTACTGTACAATGCACTAAATATGATGTAAATTAGAAAATGTATAAAGTAAAATAAATGAACATTTTTCATTTACATGTATACAAGTATATGTTTTAATCCTACCAGAAGGAAGATGTAAATTTTCAATCCACTTATTTCGTAAGCTAATACTGGAAGAAAATGCGAAGAAACTCGTTGCATTTTTGTAATTTCTGTAAGTAACACATAGCACTTCTTCAAAACCCGTAGCGCTATATCGAATAATTACTGAATAAAGTTTAGAAAAGTCAAATATTTAACAATAACCTTCAAAAGAGTCCGGATTTTATTTTAAAATATTATCACAGATTATAAACATTCCAAGCATTTTGCTAAGTGTACATTTGGATGTGTGAACGCGTCGGATAAAATCGAACGGTTGAACGCGTCCATTCCTACGGGACGTGGCGCCAAGCGGAGAACGCCGAAAACTGACAAATGAACAGGCCGCATAAAGACGTCAAACGTCGCCGTCGAATCGAGGAGGTCGTGTTGGTACCATACTTTATTTCATTTACACAATTTCATGGAAGTTAGGTTATGTGAATAAAATTCAATTCTTCGCAAAATTTTAAAAACTGCCTTTTCTATAAGATACTCTTTTTAGTTCTACAAACGCGTCTATTGTCCGTTTCACGTTGGGACTACAGTGAAGGAAAGATAGCCAATGTATTTCTTATGGGAGTTTGTGCTTTGTTGTTGCCACCTATTTCACTGTATGAATCTATAGAAATGTGGATTAAGATTCCAAAAGTTTTTAACCTTTGAAAACAGTAACCGAAAAAGTGTAATCGTAACCATACAAAAGAAGCATTTAAAAGAAAGTCTTATAAACATATATTTGTTATTTTATTAAATATTACTTGGGATTTTTACATCGTACATGTATCTAAATATCCGATATTTTATTACTTATACTTTTTTGTTTAATTCTTTCGTCTTCAGATTCTCTCAACATAAAAATAACGACTGGTTAGCTTCTGTATGATCTTTTTAATCTTTTAATTCACAGGTAAATACAGGAAGTCACAAACGTAATTTTAACGGTAAAATGATTTCATCATGATAAAATCATTCATTTGTTCAATTTGTTTCAAAAGAAACTTGCAAAGACGAAAATTTAGGATTAGCAGCAAATGCAAAGGATTTTAGTAAACAATAAACCCTTCTGGTTTTTTCTACTTTTACTTCGCGGAACTACATAATACAGTTTGTACTTACTGAAATTATAGGATAACGTTTTTTGTCGGCACTATTATTTGTCACCGAACGCATATAAGCAAATTTCTTAATACAGGAATAATTATTTGGTTTCAAATTTTGATAGCTTGTGCGTCTATAGATCTTCGCTTAGTTATTTGGATTTTATCGTTTGTAATTATTGTTAACATTGTCGTGTTGTTTGTTGTAACTATTCGTATTGTAGTATTACATAACGCACATAGTACATTATACATAAGTATGGCGGATATTGTTAAAAACAGAATGGGTTGTGTACTAAAGATTGGTCAAAAACAGATTTTGTCAAATTTGATAAAACATCGTCTTACTGAGACCCGGCAGTCATTATCAGTAATTATTCGACAAGTTTCTAAAGAAACAGGTATTAGCGAAAAAACTTTGTTCTCAGTACGTCAAGAAAGTATTTCACCTGATGGAATAAAATCTCCAAGAAAAAGAGCGAAGAATAAAAATATTCAAAATCGCGCAATATAACCTACTGTGATGGAATTAGGAGTGAAATTAGAAGAAAGGTGCACGAGTTTTTTTTCGCAAAATATACCACCAACGATGAACAATATTGTAGCAGCTGTAAATGACGATGAAAACTTGCCCAACTTTAGTAGAAGTACGCTGAATAGATTATTACGTGATATGAATTTCCAGTATGTTAAGAGAGGACGACGATCTTATTTAATTGAAAGAGAAGAGATAATTGCATGGCGTCATCGTTATTTAAAAGACAAATTAAAAATATAGAGAAGAGGATTACAATATAGTTTATATTGATGAATCTTGGGTCAATCTTGGCCACAGCGTCAAAGCTCAATGGGTGGATATGTCAATTAAATCATATCGGGACACCTTCATTCGAGGATTAACCACTGGTTTGAAAGCTCCCACAGAGCGTGGCTCTCGTTTTATTTTACTGCATGCTGGCAGTAAACAAGGTTTTATAAATGGGGCAGAGTTGACCTTTCCAGCAAAGAAGAACAGTGCGGATTATCATGATGAAATGGATGGAGCTACTTTTGAGATTTGGTTTAGAAATTCTTTGTTGACCAATTTACCTGCAAAATCAGTTGTAGTAATGGATAATGCACCATACCATTGCCGAAAAATTGAAAAGATACCAAATCAGTCTTGGAAAAAAGAAGAAATACGATCATGGCTTTGGTCAAAAGATATATATTTTGACGATGATTACTTGAAAGCAGATCTATTGGACGTGGTGAAGGCTTTCAAATCTAATTGCGACAAATACATTCTTGAAGAATGTGCAAAAGAATACGGCATTCCAATAGTAAGATTACCTCCGTACCATTGTTGAATTAGTTTGGGGTGATGTAAAACAGTATATCGCTAAAAAAATACCACATTTAAAGGAGATGTTCGAAATTTAATTAGTGACGCGTACGTTCAAGTAACAGCGGAAAGATGGAACAATTATGTTAACCATGTAATTAAAACAGAAGATAACATGTGGCAAATTGATGGATTGATGGACGATATTGAGCCAATACTTATAAATTTGGAAAGTGGTAGTGAAAGTGACATAGAAGATGAAAGTGATTTCAAGTGATTTGTGCTAATGCTGAACTTTTTGCTGTTGTACTTTTTATACTCGTATTATTTCTTTTCAATTTATCACTGCTTTATATAAAATCTGTACAATTAAAAAAGTGTAGTTTGATAGTATACAATAATTTATTAGTTTTAATGTTTCTTTATTTAATAAAAACCAAATAACTATAACTTGTGTTGTACTTTTTTATTCACCTAAAATTCAAAAACTCGAAATGATTTGACTTTTAATTATACTAGAAATTATTAGTTTTGTAATATACTGGTGTAAACTCATAAAGTATGGAACTATCGAAATAAATCTTTTATTAAATATTTTTGAGAAAAATCCTCGAACATGTCGATTTTCTTAAATGAGACATACTTTAGTGTAATTGTTATTTGCAGATCATCTTTTGTTTCCGAGTTATGGCGATAGCGAAAATATTTGTAAATGGAAACCCTAATTTTTTATGATGGATTTGGAAAGCAATTTCCGAGATAATTGCTTTTAAAGTTTTAAAACAAAAATTAAAAAACAATCAAGAGTTCCAAGTTTTAATTAAAAAAATTAAAAATTCTTTTAAGAACTGCCATAAATTTAACGCTAAGTCAATTGTTACATGGCTACTTGATTTATTATCAAAAAATTTGAACGCTTGATTTGAACTTTGATTGAATAACAATCAAGAATTTAATTTTCTTAATAAAAAAATCAAGTATCCATGTAACAAGTGACTTAGCGTTAAACTTATGACAGTTCTTCAAAGAATTCTTTTTTTTATTAAAACTTGGAACTCTTGATTTTTTTAAATTTTTGTTTTAAAACTTTAAAAGCAATTATCTTGGAAATTTCTTAATACAGTGTCATACTTTTTTAGCATATTTGATTTTAGCATTACATTATCTTTCCAAATCCATCATAAAAAAATTAGGGTTTCCATTTAAAAAAAAATTCGTTATCTTTATAACTCGGAAACAAAAGACGATCTGCAAATAACGATTACACTAAAATATGTCTCCTTTAAGATAAAAATCGACGTGTTCGAGGATTTTTCTCAAAAATATTTAATAAAAAATTTATTTCAATAGTTCCAGACTTTATATCGCACTACATGAACAGCAGCAAATTTTGAAATTTTATTTTACTACCGCTGTCAGAAGAAGTGACTACCTGCAATATAACTTGCTCGAACAATAGGGATTATAAAGGTTTACATGCAGTTACAACTACAATATTTAGAAAGTGTTTTTAAAAGTTGCTTGCAAGATGTTTGGCAACCCCGTTGTCCATAAGAACACACACTGTAGTTTCAACGTGAGACGATCAATAGGTGTCAATGATATTTATAATAAAAGTTGTTATACATCTTAACCTCAAATTTGTCTGTTTAAAAACACATCAAATTTATCATTAAGACTTTTAATTTAAGAATAATTATGCAAACAAAATAGAAAGAATTAATACATGCATCCTTACCTTATTGTAATAAAATACTCCGAATATGGCAAGCATCATTCCGCAAATATTAAGACCCGTAACAGGATTACCCAATATAAACAACGAGATTGCTATCACAAATATACGTTTGCTAGCATTGGCCACTGCATACGTTAATGGCGTTACCAACGACAAGACACTAAACGCCACAATGTTTTGCAACCAATTCAAGACGCCGTCGATAAGTAGCAATGCCAGTACCCTGTAATTGGCTGTAGTCTAAAAAATTAAATTACACATACCTATCTTAACAAGAAGGAAAGAAGAAAAAACAAAAGAGAAATTAAAAAGTGCATACCACAACAGGATGTTCCAATAGTTGGAACATATCAACAAATATCCACACAGGTAGGAACATAAACAAGGCTAAACGACCCAATATATGTAACAATCGTAAATGATGGATTCCAGTGTCGTGTAATACTTTCTTCGAGTAGATATTTTGCAAGGAGAAACCCATCGTTGAAGCTAACGCACTAACTAATCCGATAACGTCAAAGCTTATCTCTGTTATGGTTGCAACACCCACACCAGCAATAATTGGAACTAAACTAAGGTACACTTTCGTCGTTTGTTTCTCTCCCATTATTATTCTAGATAAGATCACAGTAAAAAGAGGCATTGTTGCCTTCACTAAAAAAATGAACATATGTTTAGTACTTAACCTCAACTTATGTTTTAATAAAACATTATTTAACTACTTACCCGTATGAGCGTATGAAACCGGAACTTTCCATATGCTTACATGTGAGAACACCGATGCAAAAAACTTCCCAAAGGCCAAGGGAACTATTAGCTTAAAATAATACTTCCAAGATATGTCAACATACTTTCGAACACCCCACATATTAAAAAACGGTCCACTGTACACAGCTATAGATAGTAATTGCACCATTGTCATTGTCATGGGATATGGAAATTCATTGAGTAACATTTTTCCAATGACATTGTTGCTGGAGCTGACCACATACCATAAAACACATAAAAATAATACCGTTAATATTTCTCTAGTGTGTTTGCGATCAGCCATGCTGGCACAGTGAACGACCAATCGTCAATAAATTTCCCCGGAGTAGTCATTCTTACGTCACATGGATGCA
This sequence comes from Agrypnus murinus, assembly GCA_929113105.1. NCBI lineage: Eukaryota > Metazoa > Arthropoda > Insecta > Coleoptera > Elateridae > Agrypnus > Agrypnus murinus. The sequence continues at coordinate 35,501,474 of OV816030.1, forward strand.
TCAGGTTTTTTGTTTAATAGTTTTTTGGCGGCAAACACAAACTGTGTTTTTGATAGATGAGTTGCACTGTCTTGAGCTAAGGAGGAATTAATTTTTAAAACAGAGGTGAAATGTCAAAGAAATATGGAATTTTTCTAATAAACTAAAGTAAGATTTTCTTGATTTTCATATATAAAGAATTCCAAAATAGACAAAAGGCCCCCGAGACAATAATTTTTTAGTTACAGTAGAATTTATGCCTAAAAAGATTTAAATAAAAATATCGATATTGGGACGCGCCAAAGATCGGTCTGCACTCATGCGGTATTTTGTTAATCAGTTATTTATGCAACGTGCATAGTAAATTGGTCTTTACAGCCGAGTTGGATAATTGTTACACGAGCGCGCGAAGCGAGCGGGTGAAATGAAATCCAACGAGGCGTGTTAAGGCAACTTTATATTTATTCTTAAAAATCAACAGTATAACTCAGGACCGGCGCGAGGCGGGTTCATCGCGTTTCCCATAACCCGGCCCCGCGTTTTAGACGGCATAGGTTTTATATGGCTCCGTGTTACAACTTACAAATACGCGCGCTTTCTCTGCTGCTGTAATCACACCGATGTTTCCGTGTGACTTAACCACTGGCAAAACCCCCACCATTCAAACCACGTAAATTTTGATGACGTAATTAAAAACTTTGCAACGAGAAAGGCCATAAAAAATGATTTATGCTGATTCCGAATATGTAAATAATTTTTAGGGTAAACGTCCCTAAGCCACCAAAATTGGTTGCTACCAACCTAACCTCAACAAAAACACCACTTTCTAACCAAATCGTTATGCAAAAGCAAATTCGAATTTGTTCAACCTAACCTAATTTAGCCTAACCTAACCTAAGCTAATCTAAACTTAACCCTAACCTAACCTAAACCTTGTTTATTGTTTCCAGCCTTACTTTGTGGAACTCCATAATCATGAAATAAATAAAGATTAGTAAAAGTAAATTAATTTAGAAGCCTTTGAGATATACAAACACAAACTCAGGATACCTTTAATGAATGAACAACTTGAGCTCAGTAATTCTCCGTTACTGGAAGTATTAGATATTTACTTCTGATTATTATTATTATTTTATCTAGTTACCTATTTTTGTATCTACCTTAGCGACGTGTTTGTTTATAATTATATTACCTTTGATAATGACAGCATAGCTGTCGAAACAATATTGTCAGGTTATATTTTAATAAAACTGTGAGACTTTTACTAATCTTTATTTATTTCATAACCTAAACCTAATCTAACCTAAACCTAACTAAATTTGGCAATCATAGTAACTTAATATAATAATTATTATTCATTGCCATAGCGATTAAGCATTTTTGGTCCCAAATTTGCGGTCTTTGAGGTGTTTGCCCAAATATGATTTACATATTCAGAATCAGCCCAAAATTTCGTTAAAATGACACCAGCTTCAGTTGAAGAAGTTTATTCTGAGAGTTCAAACCTCTAATATATCAAATACGTAAAATGTGATTTTAATTTGTCCATTATTAAAGATCACCTTTCTCTGTCCCAAAATGGCGGCGTTTTGCGGTATTCTGATCGACCAGCGCGCCCTAGGTGATTAGATCTAGTGACTCTACAGTGACGTAGAGTCACTGCATCTAGTCACCTACGCCAGCGAGTCGATCAGAGTACCGCAAACAGCCGCCATATTGGGGCAGAGAAGGGTGATTTTTAATAATGGACAAATTAAAACCACGTTTTACGTGTTTGACATGTTAGGGGTTTGATCTTTCAGAATAAGAAAAACCTTTTAAAGTAAACGTTGATTTGATTAAATTCACTACAGAATAAGTAATGAACAACTTCGTGCTTCATTTGCCCCAATATGGCGGCGGTTTGCGTTACTCTGGTCGACCAGCTGGCCTAGGTAACTAGATGCAGTAACTCTACACTAACAAATGTGCGAGCGCCATCTATTGGCATGTACTTGGTTTTAGTTTACCTTGAATTCGATACAGTATTAGAGTTTTGGTTGGTTCTGTTTTTTTATTGTTAAAGTTCGTTCCAAAAAATGTTGTGCAAAACTCGATGCGAGAAGTTATCTTCGACACAATCGCGCAAAACCCAAGTGCATTTTTGAACCCGGCCCAGCAAAAGCTTACGCCGCCCCTGGTATAACTTTAGATTATCATTTTAACTTATGTTTTTGTTTGTGGTATCGAAAAAGAAGAACTGATGATCCTGTGTCTTTGATGTCTTTAACATTCATACGACATAGTTTATCGCGGCGGCATGCACCAACAACACCTGTTTTTTGATAACACACTTAAATAACATGTAAACCAAAGTTACAAAACATTACCTTTTAGCATTAGATACGTTGCACTGCATAGGCGCATACTTCATAAATTTGTCAATTTCGTCTTTGGTAAGAATCTTAGTTTCTTTGCTGATAGCTCACAGATGACCTTAGCAGACGACCGTTTCAAAAATGCAATAACTTTCACATACTTTTCCATTATCTACAGTTTCTTTCACCAGTAACATCGATTTCAGCATCGAGTACTGAGTCTCTACAAACGATGATGGTTTGAACTTCTTTGAAGATGAAATAATAGTTACCTTGTAGATAATATACGTTAAAATTAAATCTTCGTTGACACCGATAATGCCTTTTGACGATTTCATATTCTAATGGTCACAGGTTCGATCCCTGGTTGCGCTTGTGATTTTTCATAGCGGAGAAAAATTAAAAATGCCCTTTTTTCGGATAGGAAGCAAAACTTTGACACCGTGTCAACGTGATGTTTGGCACGATAAAGATCCCTACTAGGAATGGAATTCCTCCAAATTCAGCGGAATTTTACTAGAGTCGGCCATATGATCAAAGTAATCGGTGCCATGACGTACGAGGAATGCTCCACCCGATTCCTCGCCAAAGAATAAATAAATAAATCTTGCGAGCCCAAGAAAGACTTGAAAAGTTTCCGCATCCCTGTTCTAGAGTAAGATCTAACATCAAGATGTATTGCAGCTAGCCTGATTTCTCAAATCAACGGTTATGAATCGACAGAAACATTTGGTTAAATCACGCCGATAGAATACCAAACAATCGGTTGAAACATCCTCTCGACATTGTTTTTGATTTTGATAAGCTACGTATAAATAAAGCTTTAGCTTTCATGTTGCACTCGTTCAAGATTTAAAAACTGTAGCACGAGCGCACGAGCTTCCAGAAATTTAAATTCCCCTAGCATTCAGCTGATTGCTATAAAAGTTTGACAGCTTTTAAAGTTCAAAACTAAGATATAATAGCAATTTATTTGAATTCTACCTCTGCTTATTAATTTAGAAGCCAGGTCAAAGCAAGGAGTGGCCACTTTTTCAGCATTTGAAATTGTTAGTTTTAGATATTAAACTAAAAAGTTAAAGGTTTCTTAAAATTATAGACTTTTAATTTCAGAAATTCAAAACTCGAAAAACAAGACTTTTTGAAATGTAAAGTTTAAAATGAAATAAATAAAGATTATTAAAAGTTTCACAGTTTTATTAAAATATACCTGACAATATTGTTTCGACAGCTATGCTGTCATTATCAAAGGTAATATAATTATAAACAAATACGTCGCTAAGGTAGATACAAAATAGGTAACTAGATAAAATAATAATAATAATAATAAAAATTAATAATAAAAATCATAATTAAACATCTAATACTTCCAGTAACGGAGAATTACTGAGCTCAAGTTGTTCATTCATTAAAGGTACCCTGAGTTTGTGTTTGTATATCTCAAAGGCTTCTAAAATGTCTAATTTGCGTTTGTTATTACAAAAATGTAGGAATTTAATATTATTTTGAGGAGTCATTGTGTGATTTTGTTCTAAAAGGTGTTTGGCGTAATTCGATTTTTCAGGATGTTTATTTTTGTAATGACGTACGTGTTCTTTATATCTTATGTCAAAATTTCGAAGTGTTTGTCCAATATATACCGAACTACAAAAAGAACAATTTAAACGGTAAATGCCCGATTTCATGATATCATGTGTTCTGTCTTTAGCATTAAATAAAAATGAAAAAGTGTTCGTGTTGGTTTTAAATGTTATTTTATAATTGTTGGTTTTTCTTAGTATATGTGCAATTTTTTCTGATATTTTGCCAAAATATGGTATAGATATGTAATTTGTGTCTTCTGTTTGATTGTCAATGGGATATATTCTTTTGATAGCTAACCTATAATCTTTTTAAAAAGATTATAGGTTAGCTATCAAAAGAATATATCCCATTGACAATCAAACAGAAGACACAAATTACATATCTATACCATATTTTGGCAAAATATCAGAAAAAATTGCACATATACTAAGAAAAACCAACAATTATAAAATAACATTTAAAACCAACACTAACACTTTTTCATTTTTATTTACTGCTAAAGACAGAACACATGATATCATGAAATCGGGCATTTACCGTTTAAATTGTTCTTTTTTTTGTAGTTCGGTATATATTGGACAAACACTCGAAATTTTGACATAAGATATAAAGAACACGTACGTCATTACAAAAATAAACATCCTGAAAAATCGAATTACGCCAAACACCTTTTAGAACAAAATCACACAATGACTCCTCAAAATAATATTAAATTCCTACATTTTTGTAATAACAAACGCAAATTAGACATTTTAGAAGCCTTTGAGATATACAAACACAAACTCAGGGTACCTTTAATGAATGAACAACTTGAGCTCAGTAATTCTCAGTTACTGGAAGTATTAGATGTTTAATTATGATTTTTATTATTAATTTTTATTATTATTATTATTATTTTATCTAGTTACCTATTTTGTATCTACCTTAGCGACGTGTTTGTTTATAATTATATTACCTTTGATAATGACAGCATAGCTGTCGAAACAATATTGTCAGGTATATTTTAATAAAACTGTGAAACTTTTAATAATCTTTATTTATTTCATGATTATGGAGTTCCACAAAATAAGGCTGGAAACAATAATAAAGTTTAAAAGTTTAGTTCAGTTTCTAGTTAAGTATTCAGATTTTTAGATTCCAGATGTTGAAGGTTTTAGAAATATATTTTTTATGATTCACAATGAACATTCAATTAAACAATTAGAGCTGCTATGAAGATGAAGCCTTTGCAAACAAAAATTAAGGAAACAAAGCTGCACTGGTTAAGACATGTTATAAGCATAACAGATACAAGATACCCTCGAATGGCATGGGGAAAAGAAAAGATCGATGATGATCAACATACGAGGATAACATGTAGGTAACACTACCAAAGGAAGTCCTGCAGTGGAAATGAATGGACGTTAGAAGAGGATCGACTAAGTAAGTAAGTATTTTATAATTCTGAATTTGATAATTTCATGAGTTTCTAGACACTTAGTTAGAAACTTTAGTTAAAAGATTATTCGGAACTTAGCCTTTAAATGTTTAAATTTAACTTATTCAAATTCTCAATTTTATAGAAATGTAATTTTATATGCATTAACAGCAAATAATCTTAGTCCGGGCCTGCGTATTTCAATACATTTTAGTTGAGTTCCAAATCTGCAGATTTTAGTTTACTTCAAATGATGTTTTCTTAAAATGCCGGGGGTTACCCTAAAATGTTTTCGTCTAAACGACATTCTTTCTAGAATAAAATTACAGATAATATTGCTTCTAAAAGCAACATGTTGACGTCTTTGAAAATCTTAAAGTTCAGTTCAAGACGTTCCCATAGTTATAAAAGTTATTTCGTAGAAAAGAGCCTTGATAAAACTTAATTTATAAATATTCTAAACTAATATCACCTTTCTTACAAAAGATTTCAGTTTCTAAAATGCATTTAGTTTTTATTTATGTCTTGTGTATTGACATTGTGTATAAACAAATTCTTCGGAGTGCAGACGTATAAAAAAACATTGAATCCACGTGTAAATTGGTGGTGGAGTCCCTGAAATGTTCTAGAAATTTCTTTTTACGCGTCGGTTCTCCCATTGGCCGAAGAAATATCAACTCTTCTCGGATAGGCCAGTTTCAAATTCTTTTCTTAAAAAATTATGGCGCGATCATATTCTTGACATAACCCTCCAGGCAGTCTTGATTAGATCTTCATACAGTGTAGATTGAAGCCTCACTTAGAGAGCCGAGTGCGGGGGTTCTCTCATCGGGGAGGCCTCCGGTGAAATTATTATTTTAGTTGGCGTTCTTAAAATTATAAGTTTTATGTATGGAATAAAGTTACAGTTTGAAAAGCACTAATTACTCGTGTTAATGCCGTTTTGTCTACTATCGTGCTGTACAGGAAGCTTACTTGCTTCAAGTTATCTCTTTTGAAAGTCCTAAGAATTAGATTTGAACAGTGTATCAAGGACTAAATGATATCTTGTTTGATTAGAGTAAGTTTATATAAAACTATTTGTATCATTTTCTTTCTTTAACGTGTATTACTTGTAAATGTACGTATATATTTTCTTCCTTCAATAAGAATTCTTATTAAGGTATTTTTAACAACGCCACTATTATTGTCTTTCGAGACAAAAGAATATTTTATTTACAAATAAATTAATATTTGAATCAAACCATACTATGACGAGGTGGGACCACTTATTTGCAAAAGTTAATAAAATAAATAATCTTTCCTAATAATAATTCAACTAACAATGATTAGTTATGGAATTCCATCAATACCAAGGATAGCATTTTAACGTTGGAGTTCACAGTACTAAGAAGTCTTATAGTTTTAAAAGTGTTTATTTTTCATAGTTTTAGATTGAGACATGCAGTTTAAAAAATTTAGAATGTTGCAATTTCATAATTTGCAACAAATTATGGATACCAACTATATAGATGTGTCAGGGCTGTCCGATTTAGTAAGCAAACCTCAACCCGTTAGTGCCCTTAAACAACGGGTCAGGCGGGCATCGGGTTTGGATGAGCTTCCGCCCATAAATAACGACCGGGCATAGACGGTATGCTACACTTCGGACTGTACTGCTCACTGAATCCTTTGGTTATATAACACCACTGTCCAGGACTGTATAATGCCTATAACCGTGGAATAAACGTTATAGAACTAATGCTGAAACGGGCTTCTCAGTTGAAGCTCGTATTCGCTGGTTTCCACGGGCTTTAAAAGATCTCATGACCTCACACTTTTAGTACCAACTAATTAATGGATTGGCCTATTATTGATCATGTCATTGGCCTTTTGGTTGTTCTTTACCACATTGTTTTAATTTTCATTACATAAAAACAACACCTTTTCATATAATTGAACTTTTTTATTTATTACATTACTGAACAAAATCTAATACAATAATTAACTTCAAAACCGCAGTAGCTGATGCTATCAAATGTATATTAACGTCAATATTCCCATCTTTTTATAATATATTCAATAATAGCTTCTGTATGTATTTCCGCTAAAAAATTATTACCGTCAATAAGTTTCACCTGGTTCAGATATTGACCTGCTGGTACGTGCGGTGGAAACTTAGAAAAGTCTATGAGACCTTTTTTTACATAATAATGGCCCTAGAATTCCTAAGTGATACTTTTGGAAAATAATATGAAAAATAATCACAGTCGCTTACCTTTTTAAATGGGCACTGGTATTCGAAATTACTAGATCGTTTAAAAGAAAGTAAAACTCCAAAACGATCTTCTTTCATTTCTTTGCATATTTCAGATGTTAAAGCAATAGGAAATATACGATATTCGTTACTTGAGAATTTATATATTTGTACTGCAACCTAAAATATACATAATTATTTTTAATTAATAGTCCAAGCCGAAATATATACAGTGTGATCAAAACAAAAGTATTTAAGTTTTGCTTGTCGTTATTCAGAGTTATATATTTTCTGATAATAATAATAATAATAATAATTGCTACAACCCATAACCTGCAAAGCAGGCCCCAGAAGCTATAAGCTTGTGCGGGAGGGTGATATTGTAATTCATAAAATTGTATACAGATAGATATGTATTGTTTGTACAGAGTATCCAATTCGGCACTATTATTGTGGCAATAAACTTATATAAAGTGTGATCCAAAATGATTGAAGACGGTTTGAATTTACCGCCAAGTTATATTATTGTGACGTTGGCAACACAAATACTTTTCCGATATTTTTATCCTTCTTTTATTTTACAGTGGCGTCTCAAAAAAGAGCATATTAAAAAATTTCATTAAAAATTATTGATTATCAATTAATATTATTTTTAGAGAAATAAAGATGTAGTAATAATAATAACAACACAAACATAAATTGGCAACAACGTGGAAAATCCTAACAATGTAAACGAGTAAGTGACGAGTTGAGTCTGTAATTTGACGTAACACATTTCGGTAGTGCCACACTAACAAGGTGAAATACACTAAAACCTACGGCGCGAAATTCAAACCTGCCTCGCTCATTTTGGATCACACTGTATAACTATAAACAAGGCTCATGTTATTGTATCTACTTCAGTTTCCATATAAATCGGTGTAACTTCTAACAGTTTTAAGCTTGAACCTCACACACTCCTTTAAATCTTGAAAAATAGGTTCCTACAGTTTCAATGCGGGCGTGTCATCTAGTTTAAGCCTTACAGGTGCAAAACTTCAGCTTTCTCCTTATTTGATGACCATGTTTTACCCAACTTTGAATCAATAAAATGAAATATTAAAAAACATTATATAACTTTTCTTTGTTTGATGGCAGATTAAACGATAAAAAGCTGTAAACCGGAGTAGCCATTTCAAGTGTTCTATACTAAAGTATAAATATACAAAACGCCTATAGCAATGGCCTGTTTGCCTGTCCATCTGTGTACACTGGAATCGCATTTCAAACTTTAAGTACGCCTCTGTTGTACGCACATTAAATTAGAAATATTAAAAAAGCAAAGAGGTATAAATTACTCATTTTAGGGCGAAATAAACAAGTAATTTAAGCAAACAACACGTGCAGGTAAAAACGGAAATGTGGTATTGATGTTAATGTGGTATTGTTGCAATAGCGGTATCGGCCTGCTCAGGCGCGTGCTGGCCTACTGGGATACCGGGAGTTTCCCGGAGGGCCCTTATAAAGTTGCCTCGCAAGGCCCTACGACACGGCTGAATGCCCTATCCCTTGCCGCTGTTCAACTCGACCACCTCTGACGAATAGCGACGATTTAATCTAATCTTCTTCCCCGTTTCTTATCCTTGCGAACCATTCAAGAACTTGCTAATTTAAAAGAATCGAAGTATCCTAATGTTGCGAAAAGGTTGCGTTATCATATGTATATTGATTTTGTAGGTTCTGTCCAGAAACTTCAATTCTGTCTTTATTAAGATTTTAGGTCTTTATTGGGACCCCATGGCCGACGTTTATTCTACTTGTCACTCTATAGATCGCCCTTGCACAAAAAGAAATATCTTATCGGAAGTAGCGCGAATTTACGATTCTTTAAGATTTTGAACCCCAGTGGTTCTCTTTGCAAAAAGGTTGATGCAGCAATTATGGATGGTGAAAATAGATTGGGATTACCCTGTTCCTCAGACAGTGATCAATAACTGGAATTTATTCAAGTTTGAACTTCCTAAACTTTCAAATTTAAGATTATCTAGATGTATTATATACCAGTAAAATTAGGCCCAAAAAAGGGCTGCCTTACAAAAGCGGGTGGAGTTCTGGAGACTGATATAATCACTCAAGCAGGTCTCTGATATGAATAATCTGAGTTTCCCCCGATTTCCGAGTGGGGCTTCAACCGTAATGTTAAAAAACCTCGAGATTCTCGGGTTTTTTCAGCGTTTAATCAAAAAGACCATTATAACCAAAACTGTAGGGCATTAAATTCTGCGTCGATTGAGTACCAATACTAATTTGTCTAGCCTACTAATTTAGACCCGGCCGTCAAAACAGAACTTCATGCAATCTCGGATACGTCTGAAATTGGTTACAGTGCTGTAGCGCAGCGTTCCGCAACCTTTTCTATGTAGTTACCCAAAAATATCAATAACATGGTAAGGCGACTCATACGACAGGAAGAGGGGGGTTACTTAAATTTACAGGACCTTATAGCATCTAGTCTTAACATGAACCTAAATGATATAATAAAAATAAATATTTATGCGACCCATTTTTAAACTTTTGCGACTCAAGATTGAGTCGCGACCCTATGGTTGCGGTCCGCTGCTGTAGCGTATTTAAGGGTTCAATATTCTGACGGCTATATCAGAGTTTTCTTGATGTGCGGGAAAATTAGAGTTGTACCTCTCAAAACTGTCTCCATCCCACTTTTGGAATTGTGCGTTCTGTATTGGCAATAGAATTGGTGAAAAGTCTCATTGATGCTTTGGTGAAACAGATCACGTTTAACGATACGATCGCTTGGAAGACTCCCAGACTCCAACACATGTGTGGCTAACCGAGTATTTTTCATTCGTCCTGGTATTACGTACCATCAGCAGATAATGCGGCTGATAGTGCCTCACGCAGACTTTTACCCTCGCAATTGCTAAATCATAGTTTGCTGTGGATGGAACCACAATGGCTCTCTCGTCTCCCAGACTCGTGGCTGCAACAACCTTCATTCTCTGCAAGTTTTTTCCGCAAGAGGAACGTAAAATTGTATTGACAGTTACTAATGAATCCCATATAATAGATGATCTAATCATTATTCTAAATAAATAAATTATCCAAAAAAAATAACCGTAGTGGGGTGGTAGTGCCCTCTAAGGTAATATCTTCCCGAGCCCTAGAATTGACTCAGCACGCACCTGGGCCTGTTTGGTTGGCATGCTTTATTGGTTTATTGCAGGGCAGTGGTGCTCTGTTAAGTTTAAAATTTTTTAAACGACTCCGTCGGCATCTGGAATACCGAAAAGTTGACCTTGTCTTGTCATCATTTTATAACTTTATTTTTTCGTTGAGCACTTTCCACTTTAAATTAAATTATTAAAACAAGGCAGGTCCGTATTTACCATTATTCTTTCATGCAGATTTCAATCAAAATTGTTAAAATTTTGATGTACATATGAAAAACTGTCTCATAGTGTTCGTTTACCTCACGACAACGCGCTGGCGCACACTGCCTTAATTGCCAAGGCTGCTTTCAGCTCAGACTTGGCCCACAGCAACTACTACATGTTTGCAAAATTGAAATCTGATTTTTGAAGGAGGAGTTTTAAGACCGATACCCATGCCCATTTTGCTACCACTGAAGAAATTGTTTTTAAGGTATGCTACCAAGGAGATGTAATAAATGTATTGAACTTAAGCAAAATTATATTGAAAAACAGTAGTGCTTTTACCTTACTTCTAACCAGGCCAGGAAACTTATGGACCTTACTACGATGTTAGGGATTGCAAGACATGTGAAGGAAAACCAACTTTAGCATTTACATAAAGACTGACGAAAACGTAGCTCACTAGTGGAACAAAAATATAGCGATTGGATAATCTTGCAGAATTGTTATTATCAGGCCTAGATGTGGCCTTGCCAATTGTATAGTTGTTATACAATTTGGTATAGTGATATCTACAAAAATACGATGAGTGATGAATCGCCCTTCGTATTTTTATACATACGACTATACGGAATTTCTATTTAACTATATAATTAGCAAATCATGAAATCCTTATTACCTTAGGACTCGAAGGAATACAATGAGGGTAGGTCGAAAGGAGGTCTCAATATTATCACTGATAATCAAAGCTGAATACACGCATTTGAATTTTGAACCCAAATAGAAGTGGCAGCCGGTACAAATGGGTGTTTCGCATTGCAATAAATATATTTTTTGGTTACCAAAGCTTGCTTTATTAAATAACTCTGCTACCTTTAAATCGTTAGTAAGATCTTTTGAAAGATGAGCATTGAATGTCACAGATCTTAGAGTTCTATTGTACCACTCTAGTTTGCTTTTATACTTCTGAAATAGCTGTGGTTGTAACTTTTTACTTGCAGTATTGTGAGCTTGACTGTATATTCATCTTGTGTGAACTGCAAAAGAAAAAAATATTAACACCATTTTATATTATCCCTGCCATTTTAGATGATTATTAACAAGATTCTGAGGAAACTAACCATTGAACATGTTTTGACGTGGAAACAAAATAGCATAACAATTAATTTTAGCATTGTTACACAAAAAATATATAACTCTTCAGTTTTTTAATACGAACGTTAGTCAGCAGGATAATTTTAGAAAAACAGCAAACAACATTACGAAGTATATCGATTTATGAGTTTCTACATAAAAATACATAACGATTAACACGATTGTTGTTCCGTCATGACGACATCAAATAAGAGATCATCTTCCGACCATTTTGCAAAATTTCCAATAATAAATAATAATTACGAACCTTTGGTAGTTAGTGGTTAATCCTGTACTATGTGTATTTCGTATGTAGACTCGTGATCTGCACCAAGTTACAAGTCTTCTAATTTAGTTATCACTCTCTGCACAGCAGTATGCACATCAGTAGCATACACCAATTGTCTGCACTGCAACTCATACACATGCTGTAACGGACAGTTTTTCTGTCTATTCCTTTATATTAAACATTCCTTGTATAGTTATAAAAAATATATTGGATTATTGTTTGTGAAACCTGTATAGTAAAATAAATTTTGACTGGCAATGTATGTTTGTAATGCAACCTAGCTTTAGTATTTTAACTACAAAATATCGATTTTTCAATAATCCCTATATGGTTATAAAGGTTTTCCGACGTTCTAATTGGTTAGCAAGCAATAAAAAATCACAGACGCTTCTTTTAGCGGGAAACGATTTCTTGCGTTCCCCCGATTATATTCTGCAACAGTTAGTCTTTTGGTTTTAAATAATTAAATTCCCTTTTGTTGGGATGGTTTTGTGATTTATTGAAAGTACGATATCGTTATTTGAAAGTTTGGAAAGCAGCGAAATTATAGTTTTCTCCGCACTACGAAGTTACGCTTTGGGACGTCCATCTTGAACTCTTTGGAATTTGAAAAACCTAAGAGTCATCTTTTTATTTTAATTAAAGTTTCGTCTTGTTTTATTGATGTGATCAATAAACTTTTCTTTACAATATCGATCATTATTTTTAGGCTAAACCGTCTATACGAACATTTGTTAAAAACCGTTGATACGGACTTCAATTAAAAAGCCGATACGAACTTGATAACGGACCGCTGATAACGGACCGAAAAAAACTGTGGATTTCAATTTAAACAGTGGATACCGATTTTAGTTCAGAAAAATAACGACATATATATCGACGACATAAATATCGTGTCATTCAAAAATAAAATTACAAACGTATCCATGGTAACGACAAAACCTACTTAATGGTTTGTGGATATACAGGCAGTGGCGTAACTATCATGTGTCAGTTCGGGGCAAAGCCCGGGGCCCGACGACTTTGGGGGGCCCATTGTGATACCTGAAAAGGCTAGAAAAAGAGACTTTTAAAATAAAAAAATGAGTATAAATAACCACTAATCCATCGAGGCTGGCAAATAACGGATTTCTCCGCATAAAAATTATATATAACTCACTTTTTTGTTCTGGCCAGGTAAGTGCAACTTTCGTACCTAGCAACCAGTACTTTGCATATTTCACTTTTGATTGCAGTTGTCTCGTCAAAATAGTAAACGACTTACGTAAGGGGGAAAAGAAAAATAATACGTTGTTATTCCGTTGATTGTGACAGAGCGAACGAATAGATATTTGTTTAACTATCTTTAATTGTTTAACTAACTAGCTTAATTAATGAGGATCAGTTTCACGGTGTCTGGTAACCAAAAGGTCTTGGTTAGTAATTAAACTATGCTAGCTTACGATTTATCAAATAAAATCATATAGTATGACTTTCTATTCACTACATTTTGTGAAATTCATCCTAAGAATAAGAAACATAACTCAGTCAGTAATTCAGTAACACAAAAATAAAAGTAAAAACAAGATTAAAAATAAATCATTAAAACAACTACTCTTATACAGGAATGACAAATAATAAATATATCAACTTATCAACAAATACTTCGGTATTATTTATACTCATTTTTTTATTTTAAAAGTCTCTTTTTCTAGCCTTTTCAGGTATCACAATGGGCCCCCCAAAGTCGTCGGGCCCCGGGCTTTGACCCGAACTGACACATGATAGTTACGCCACTGCCTGTATATCCACCAACCATTAAGTAGGTTTTGTCGTTACCATGGATACGTTTGTAATTTAATTTTTGAATGACACGATATTTATGTCGTTTCAACATAAATAAATAGATAGCATCCGTTGTTATTATTATTTATTGGGTATTTTTTCACAGCAAATTTGAATAAAAAACATAATTTTTTTTTAAATAGTTCAATAATTATTTAGAAAATAATGATATTTCACGAAAGAGACATCTAAAGATGATGCATTTATTTTATAAATTACATATAATTTACTTACCGTTCTGTTTTTGACAGAACTGAACGGTAAGTAATTACTTACCGATGCGTTGTTGCTTAGTAACCAGTAAACATAACCTACTGCTCTAAAACCAAGTTTGGTAAACAATCCGAAATAGCAGGGTCGTACAAAAAATAAATACACTTCATCAGTTTTTACAAAAGATGTATATTTGTTTTTGAATTAATGCTTAATGAACGTTGATGGGATTAATCATTTATTAGTTGCTTATGTATAATATTTTCAACAACTAGTCATTCAAGTGAAAAACATTCCTAATGATATGATTAGGGAATTGTTTATAAGGAATTGTTTATTTATTTAAGTGCTTATCAGAAAATCCATAAAACTTATATTAAAGGTTTGCAAATACTGCACATTTGGAATAGTTTAGTACTGGCTGACTAGAAATAGTACCGGTAGATTAATTTATTTAACATTTTCTTAACAGTTTGTATCAAACAGCTTATCAGTTAACACATTATCTTGAGGTAAGTCTTTTTACTATTTAATTCAGCTGTTCAGGCAAATTATAATTTTGAGTATTCACTCAAAACGTTTTAAACTTTGCTCTATAGCTTTTTTAGTGATAGTAATGAAAGGTTTTCATAAAAAATTGTTTAATATTATGTTGAGGACTTTACCTATATTTACAGTTTAACTAGTTATAAACACCAAAAATTTAATATCTTTTGTGATTAAGTTTGAAAAATAAATTGGAAATTTTAGAACTTTAGAAATTATTATTTGAGGATTCAAAAAAAATTATATAGTGTAGGCAATCTTAATAGCAGTTTAAAAAATTTGCACCGACGATGGCGACATCTCTTGGACATCTTTTAAACTATTGATAAACAAATTTATTTTTAAGCAGGAAATGAAGCTAATGAAATGCATAAACGTATTTTAAATCAACTTTTCAGCATTACTCTTAATAAATTCTACTTATTCTTAAAAGGTTAAAGTTTATCGATACAATTGCGTCGGCGCTTAAGAATTTAAACCCACACAAAACCATCTTATCATTGATTTTCCGTCACTTAGTTGTATCTCTTTTGCAATAGCTCGAAATCGTATTTACTATATTACCTCATTACAAAGTTCAAATTTATCGATAAACTTTTGTTCATTAAAACAGATTATCTATAACTCTACTACCTAACTAATCAACATTTTTAATTATTTATTCAAGACTGAAATATCGAATAGTAAGTAAATGTCCGCTAGCATTGCTTTAATTAAGTCACTAGGTAACAGGCATATCCAAAAAATATCTTATTGTGTTGCTGTCAAGCACTATTTTACATTTTAATTAACATTAATGTAGCATTGGTTTTAATAAACGACATTACATTTATTATTATCACCTTTTAGGTGTAAAAATGTGTCAATAAAAGCTCTGGGTACATCATCAATAAATTTTAGTGTTGCTTAAAGAATACCTGTTTGATCATCATTCTGTGTGGGTGTTTATATCAAAAAGGTAATTACTTATTTTATATGTTTTAAATTTTCAAGGTTGATTAGGTTTTTAATTTTAGTACTATGAGCGGAAATCAAAAAAACGAAAAATCAAATTTATTAGATATTAATATTGATCAACCAAGATATGACCAAGAAACTTATCTAGGAAGAGCTAATCATTTCATTAGGGTTACAAATCCTTTAAATGTACTCGCCGGTAGTAGTGCTTTGGAAAATGCAAAAAGGATAGTGTCCTTGCACAAGTAAGTACTTACATATTTTTACTATTATTGATTAATTATCACTGTAGAGTTAGCTGTGTAGGTATTTTACAATAATAACCTAAATTATTTGTAGTATTGGGAGGAAGGGATTATTTTCAGTAGTTTGTATGTCTTAATTGCTTTACGTGAAAATTGGCAAAATTTCCAAATAATGACAATTATTGTGTAATTAATTCGGTTCTTCTCTACCTGTTTTCTCTGATCTACCTATATATTAAAAAAGAAAAAAAGATATTCCCTTGCCTATAGACTAAGATTGCTTAACGTATTTAATTAAAACTAGCGAATAAGGGCGGTTCTTCGAACCTTGACCAAGGAAATTCGCCAATTCAGGAACAAGATCAGGCATCATTCACAAAGCCAGAGACAAGAACCAGCAGCACAAGGAAATTAACCAAGTTAGGAACAAGAACTCTAAGCTCAGCCCACCTACTGATCTCACAACTCCAGTACCAGTTAAACAGAAGACTGATCCCACAACTGCACTGTTGATTAAGCGGAAATGCTAGATAAGCCTGCAACCTTGCACTACACATTTAACAAAGTTACAGCCGCATCTAGCATTTCCGTTTATTAACAGTGCAGTTGTGGGATCAGTCTTCTGTTTAGCTGGTACTGGAGTTGTGAGATCAGTGGGTTGTTATTCCTCATTTGGCGAATTTTGTTGTGCTTTCCTTGTCTGGTCATGTTCCTGAATTGGTGAATTTGCTTGCTCAAGGTTCGAAGAACCGGCGTTATTCGTTAGTCTATTCTGAACTTGCTAAAAGCTGTAAAATGGAATCGGTACTATAGGCCCTCACTAACTTATTTAATCAGTGAGGAAATCCGGTTTAAGCAGATGCCCTTGCGCGAGCCTGCGCTGGCGTTCGGTGATCCCGCAATCAACGCCTTCAGCTGTAATTAATAGAAGACATCCTCAACCAATGCTTAAAACTAAAGTGGGATTTCTCAGCCACTACTTCAAAACAACTCTAATTAAGGTAAAGGAAAATTAGAAAAGACTAAAGCAAAAAGTTCAAAAACTGCTATTTCTGAACAGCCTGGTTCCGTGCACTATATCACTAAAACAAAGCAAATAAAGTTAGAATACAAACCCAGTTCGTTCATGCTGACTTAAGTTTATTGATCTTGCTCATTAAATAAGTTATAATAAAATTAAATTTTTCCTCGCTAGAAATGCACTTAACTAATATATTTACTTATAATGTGGGTGCCCGTAATACGAACCTTAAATTTAAGTACGCTTTTTATAGCAAAAGAATGCTGATTTTATGTCAGGTTTTCTTCTTCGCTAGAATGCACTTTTTAACTCAAACTTTGCATCTCGCAGTGGCTCCTGCTGTAACGCCGTTATAAAGAGCACTTAAATTTATACTAGAGTCACTACATCTAGGCCGCGCTGATCAATCAGAGTACCGCAAAACGCCGCTATATTGCGACAGAGAAGAGCGATTTTTAATAATGGGCAAATTAAAATCACGTTTTACGTATTTTACATATTAGAGGTTTGATCATTCAGAATAAGAAAAACCTTTTAAAGTAAAGTAAATAAATAAAGTAAAACGTGGATTTGATTAAATGCAATCAGATACAAATGAACAATTTTGTGCGTCTTTTGCCCCAATATGGCGGCGTTTTGCGGTACCTTGATTGATCAGCGCGGTCTAGGTGACTAGATGTTGTGATTCTAATTTATACCGCGTAGTTGCGCCTTCTGTTGGTCAATTTCCAAAATAGGACAAATACCCCGAACAAGCTCGTTATATTATATAAATGGATGCTAGATCAACAGATGCCTACTCCACTACTCTATTGTCTTTCCTTGAGCTTGAATCCAGTCAAGTTCTCTCCCCTTCAATGTCTCGGCAAATCTGGTGTTCTAGTGGTCCTTGGTCTTTTCCTTTTTATTCTCGTTCAAACTCCCATCTCCCGTACAGCCTTGAGTGATTTATCTTCTGTTATTCTAACAATGCATTTAAACCATTGAGCTGTTGAATTTCTATTTTCTTCATAATTCATTTACATTTAGCCTTTCTCTGATGTTTCATTTCGCATTTTATCTAATTTTTGTTTCTCATTCTATTCCTCTCATAATTTTCATTTCACACGTCTCAAGCTTCTATTAGTTCTATTTTAGATTGTCCGAAAGAGACCAGGAGTCGCATCCGTACAGCTTCGTAAACTCTTACTTTGATTATTTTGGAAATCTTGTTATAAAAAGATATTCTAATTCTCAGTGGCGTGTGGTCCATGGAAGCAATGTTTCCTTAAGAATTTATTAAAAATAAAAAACAATGTTAAAAAATAGAACAATTAGTAATTGTTAATTTCATTATTCATAACTCTCTCGTTGTTTCCTTGTTCTACTTGTATTGCTCCCAAATAATGTTTTTTACACTTCTGGTTTTCGAGGTAAATTTCTGCACTTGCAGGTTTTAAGCTATTACAATTAGTTACTTTTGATTTCAAAGTATTAATTTTTAAAATATGCTTCTTTAGAGTGTTATGTCAGCTCTTCAGCTTTCTTTGTAGCTCTCTCTCTCTCTCTCTTTCACTTGTCATTTGTCTGCATATAAAAGTTTATTTATACTTATTGGTTTCAGTTTTCTATAGTTTAGTTTTGTGTTTCATATTTTTATTTATTTTCGTTACTATTCTTTAACCCTTAAGTTCAAGAGCCAGCAACGTGTATGCTTACAGTATTTTTAACAAGCGTATAACTGCTATGGAAGGTCTCTTTGAATATACTGAGAAGAGAACTCGAGAACCCGACGTCTGGCAACTCTGCGGTGGTGGTTTTAGCGCCCTCGCGCTTCTGAAGGATGTAAAGCAAGTACTAAAAAACACTATAGTAACAAGTCTGCCGCTTTGCTATGTTAAAGATAATCATCTGTTATGTATGAAATAAATAAAGATTATTAAAAAGTTTCACAGTATTTATTAAAATATAACCTGACAATATTGTTTCAACAGCTAAGCTGTCATTATCAAAGGTAATATAAATATAAACAAACACATCGCTAAGGTAAATACAAAAATATGTAACTTGATAAACTAGATATTGTCAGGTTATATTTTAATAAATACTGTGAAACTTTTTAATAATCTTTATTTATTTCATGATTATGGACTTTCACAAAGTAAGGCTGGAAACAATAAACAAAAAAAATCTGTTGTATAAATAAAAAAATGTACAGACGTTTTTGCGGCTGGTAAGTTTGCGTAAAGTTGCATAATAAAAGTAACCATTTAAAGTAAAATAACAAAGCTGTGGAAACAAAGCGACAGCCATATAACACGTTTGACATAAGTGCTGGAGAGATAGCCTGATGCAGACGCGTGAGTGCGAGCGAGACAGCCTTGTGCGGGCACCCGGATACACGAGCGCGTATGGGAAATGATCGTTGATACGCATTAGTTATTATTATTATTTATTATGCGAATCTGGCGTAAACTTACCACTCGCAAACACGTCTGTATTTT
Organism: Agrypnus murinus; assembly: GCA_929113105.1. NCBI lineage: Eukaryota > Metazoa > Arthropoda > Insecta > Coleoptera > Elateridae > Agrypnus > Agrypnus murinus. The sequence goes on from OV816030.1 coordinate 35,521,130, forward strand.
GCTTATTTATGTAACAGATGATTATCTTTAACATAGCAAAGCGCCAGACTTGTTATTATACTTCCCTTCTCAGTATATTCAAAGGGACCTTCCATGGCAGTTATACGCCTGTTAAAAATACTGTAAGGAATCCGTCGCTAGCTCATGGACTATTATGAAAAGTAGGAGACTCAATGCTGCCCTGTCTGACTTATTTATAGGTTTTAAATATGCCTAAACAAGCTCCTCCAATGCGTACTTTATTTTTGGTTTCTCAGTTTTAGCCATACCTTTTTATTCCACTTCTTTTGGGGGTGCTCGATGTTTTTGTTCTTCCACAGATAAACCGTTTTGTTGTAGCCAAAACTTTTTCAGAAATTTGCCATATTATAAAAAGTTCAGTTATTAATACATTATCTGGCCTGAAGCCCGCTTAGGGACATGTAAAGTTTCTTCTGGTTTCTTTTCTTTTAGTTAATGTTTTTCAACAGAAAATGCAAAAAATATTGACAAAACAGTTTCAAATAGGCAGTAATTTAGCTAATAGATGTAGAACCAAACAAGAATACCGAGAATTATAACACTTTTTGGTAAAAGTTCGACAAAATTGAGCATACAGGTGATATAGGATCCGTAAGATACCCATAATTACTCCACAACATGCAAATACATAATGTTAAAACCATTTTAAAACATATCTTGGATTTTTAATAATTCAAATGGTTTCGCTTTTTACAAATATGCATATCTACCAAATGAGTTTAATGACCTAGGGCAGGTATCAATTTCAGTTCATTGGCCTTACTGCATTTGCAATATACTTACTATATATTTATGTGCTCTACAATCAAAACACACAGCTGTGTTTTAAGGTTGAACTTTCTTAACAGTAGTTAAATAATTCACAGTCTTTATATGTGGATACCTGACACGTGTTTAATGACAACATGCATTATTACTTACCTACCTATATGCCTATACCTTATACCGAGTGAACCAAAAGTCTGGAAACGGTCAAATATCTTGAGAAATACACTTCTAATTCCAAACACGTGTTTTTGTTCGTTTTTTTTTTCATTTAAGGTGTATGCATAAATCCTCATTATTCCCTTCTGTCTATATGTTCCCTCCATCGTCTTCTGTAGTTTGTTATTATATAATTTGTTTTCTATTCGTTTGTAATTCGTTTAAAAGATCTTATTCCGGTTGTCTTGATTGTATGTTTTGTGAGTTGAAAATGAGTTTCGATTAGCAAAAAAGTCTTGCTCGTCTGATGACGCAAAATGCCAGAAGGTTATTTTAAATAAAAATACCTTTGCAAAAAAAGAAAGAAAAAGTTTTAGAGAACCAGCATTTTATATTGCGTGCAAGTTAGCTCGATTACAGTTGTATATCTTAACTTTATTAGGAATATGTCTAGCTATTTTATAAAAGCGCATTTATTCATATAGCATGAGAGAAAATTTAATACTACTCCAAAGACTGTTAAATAAGATACTTTAGATACTCAGGTAGCCCTCCCCCTTCATAACTAAACTATCAAAATCTCAATCGTCAGAGGTTCCACTATCAAAAGTAAATTTTCCTGAAATGTGTAAATTCTTTGAGATTTGGTGCAATAAAAAACGGTTCTGTTTGGATTAGAAATGTTTATGCCACTTAGCGTACTTTGAACTGACCATAATATACAATTAGTTTAGTGAAATGTCGTATTTTTGGCCATGCACATGGTCACTTGATCTTAGCAGAAGGATAAGCACAATTACTTTGTCTACATTGATTTTAGTTCACAGTGGAATGCCCCACGTTGAGACAAGCCAAATAAATAAGGGACGAGATAAATACCCATTTTGGAAGACACCAAAACAATAAATCAATAGATGTTGTGTATACGTACTGAATTAATAAAATTAGATAAAATAGATTTTTTTAAATTATTTTCTTATAATTAGTTTGCTATAATCAAAAATAAATGTTATAAAATTCTTTTGATGGACATTTAAATAAGTATGCAATAATAACCTCAATTACACAATGTAAATAAAAAAATATGTAATTAAATAAATTTATAAACTCATTATACAATGTACTGTACATTTATTATAATAAAATAAATTGTTCTCATCGCAGCTTCACACTTTTAATACAATTCACTTATAGAGTTTTGAATTAGATTTCAATAATTATAAACAAAATAACGTTTCACTATTTTAAATTTACAACTATAGTAACAAGTGCTCTCTACGCTTACTTTAAATAGACTAACCTCTTCAGCAACTTAAAAAAATGATTTAATAAACTAAAAATTAACTTTATATACAACAGTATATTTACAAAATAAATCTCATCTAATAAATACAAAAGAATTAAAAACGTTAATATACGTTATTTAAACGTTATCATACAACGTAAGTTATTAATTCTTATCTAACAATGACGTCCTATAGAATATATATATATATATATATATATATATATATATATATATATATATATATATATATATATATATATATATATATATATATATATATATATATATATATATCCTACTATCATTAAAGCGTCCATACATTGACGAGTTACATTGGATAGAGCGCCCATGTGCATAAAGCGTCCATATATGGACGCTCTATGCACCTCCCATGTAAAAATTTTTCTATGACCTTATTATGTCATGAGGAACGTCTCTGCAAAATTTCAGAAGACGCTTTATTGGTGACCAGATAAAAAAAATTATACAGTTGGAGTATATTTTTAGTGCAACGCAGTCTCCGCTTGGGGCGCTGACTGAATTTGTGTATATTCAAGGTATACTCTTTCTACGTATACACGTTCGCGTGTAGAGCGTCCTGCATATTAGGCAACGTTGTGTCTAGACGTATCGATTTTACAGTAAAAAAGAACTTGACGAGTCTTTTAAATTCGAATACTGTTACATCCGCGCTCACGTACTCTGCAATAGAGCGCCCGTATTCAAGTGATCATAGAACTTCCATTTTTAAATAACCATTCCATCTTTAATAATAAAAATTAAAAATCTAGCACTAGAGTTTGTTATTACAAAAAAGTAGGAATTTAATATTATTTTGAGGAGTCATTGTATGATTTTGTTCTAAAAGGTGTTTGGCATAATTAGATTTTTTAGGATGTTTATTTCTGTAAGAACGAACGTGTTCTTTATATCTTATGTCAAAATTTCTAAGTGTTTACCCAATATACACCGAACTACAAAAATAATTATTTAAAAGGTAAATATGAAATAAATAAAGATTATTAAAAGTTTCACAGTTTTATTAAAATATACCTGACAATATTGTTTCGACAGCTATGCTGTCATTATCAAAGGTAATATAATTATAAACAAACACGTTGCTAAGGTAGATACAAAATAGGTAACTAGATAAAATAATAATAATAATAATAAAAATTAATAATAAAAATCATAATTAAACATCTAATACTTCCAGTAACGGAGAATTACTGAGCTCAAGTTGTTCATTCATTAAAGGTACCCTGAGTTTGTGTTTGTATATCTCAAAGGCTTCTAAAATGTCTAATTTGCGTTTGTTATTACAAAAATGTAGGAATTTAATATTATTTTGAGGAGTCATTGTGTGATTTTGTTCTAAAAGGTGTTTGGCGTAATTCGATTTTTCAGGATGTTTATTTTTGTAATGACGTACGTGTTCTTTATATCTTATGTCAAAATTTCGAAGTGTTTGTCCAATATATACCGAACTACAAAAAGAACAATTTAAACGGTAAATGCCCGATTTCATGATATCATGTGTTCTGTCTTTAGCATTAAATAAAAATGAAAAAGTGTTAGTGTTGGTTTTAAATGTTATTTTATAATTGTTGGTTTTTCTTAGTATATGTGCAATTTTTTCTGATATTTTGCCAAAATATGGTATAGATATGTAATTTGTGTCTTCTGTTTGATTGTCAATGGGATATATTCTTTTGATAGCTAACCTATAATCTTTTTGTTTAATTAAAGTGTCAATCATGTTCGGATTATAATGATTTGCATGTGCTAGTTGTTTAATGGTTGATATCTCTTTGCTAAAATCTGATTTTGTTAGTGGAATAGTTAAAGCTCTGTGTACTAATGATCTGTATGCTGCTATTTTATGTGTATTGTGGTGACAAGATTAATTTGGTATTGTTATGTCTGTTTGTGTTGGTTTTCTGTATATGGAAAATTCAAAAAGATTGTCTGCGTTAATCTTGATATTTAAGTCTAGAAAGTTTATAGAAAGTTTATAAACTTTCTAGACTTAAATATCAAGATTAACGCAGACAATCTTTTTGAATTTTCCATATACAGAAAACCAACACAAACAGACATAACAATACCAAATGAATCTTGTCACCACAATACACATAAAATAGCAGCATACAGATCATTAGTACACAGAGCTTTAACTATTCCACTAACAAAATCAGATTTTAGCAAAGAGATATCAACCATTAAACAACTAGCACATGCAAATCATTATAATCCGAACATGATTGACACTTTAATTAAACAAAAAGATTATAGGTTAGCTATCAAAAGAATATATCCCATTGACAATCAAACAGAAGACACAAATTACATATCTATACCATATTTTGGCAAAATATCAGAAAAAATTGCACATATACTAAGAAAAACCAACAATTATAAAATAACATTTAAAACCAACACTAACACTTTTTCATTTTTATTTAATGCTAAAGACAGAACACATGATATCATGAAATCGGGCATTTACCGTTTAAATTGTTCTTTTTGTAGTTCGGTATATATTGGACAAACACTTCGAAATTTTGACATAAGATATAAAGAACACGTACGTCATTACAAAAATAAACATCCTGAAAAATCGAATTACGCCAAACACCTTTTAGAACAAAATCACACAATGACTCCTCAAAATAATATTAAATTCCTACATTTTTGTAATAACAAACGCAAATTAGACATTTTAGAAGCCTTTGAGATATACAAACACAAACTCAGGGTACCTTTAATGAATGAACAACTTGAGCTCAGTAATTCTCCGTTACTGGAAGTATTAGATGTTTAATTATGATTTTTATTATTAATTTTTATTATTATTATTATTATTTTATCTAGTTACCTATTTTGTATCTACCTTAGCAACGTGTTTGTTTATAATTATATTACCTTTGATAATGACAGCATAGCTGTCGAAACAATATTGTCAGGTATATTTTAATAAAACTGTGAAACTTTTAATAATCTTTATTTATTTCATGATTATGGAGTTCCACAAAATAAGGCTGGAAACAATAAATAAAAGGTAAATACCCGATTTCATGATAACATGTGTTCAGTCTTAGGCATTAAATAAAAATGGGAAAGTGTTAGTGTTGGTTTTAAAGGCTATGTTTTAGTTGTTGGTTTTCCTTAGTATATGTGCAACTTTTTCTGATATTTTGCAAAAATATGGTGTAGATATGTAATTTGTGTCTTCTGTTTGATTGCCAATGTGATATATTCTTTTGATAGCTAACCTATAATCTTTTTGTTTAACTAAAGTGTCAATCATGTTTGGATTGTAATTATTTACATATTTAATGTATACTAAGGATCTGTAGGCTGCTAGTTTATGTGCTTTGTCGGAACATGATTCATTTGGTATTGCTATGTCCGAATGTGTTGGTTTTCTGTACATAGAAAATTCAAATAGATTGTGTACGTTAATCTTGATAGTTAAGTCTAGGAAGTTAACAGCCCTGTTTCTAATGTAAAATTTATCTTTTGGTGGATACTATTAATAAGAATTAAAAATTCATTGATAACCTTAAAGAACTGTCAAAAACAACAAAAATGTCATCAACATAACGAAACCAAAAGATAATGTGTTTAGAGACATTTAATTCAAATATTTGATCTTCTAAATTATCCATAAATATATTAGCTAACAGAGGACTAATAGACTTATACCCATCTTCTAATTCTGAAAAGCAGATGTTGCAGTTTTCTAAAACTTGTTTTATCTCTTTTTGGAATTTTGTGGTTGGATCTTTCTTTAAAGTTTCTGAATTTTCTGTATTAATAAATTTATTAATTGGATTCGTAAGAACTTCTAAACAATAAAATATTTCATTTTGTTACAATTTTTCTTTATTGTCAATATGTCAAATATTACGGATATTATTTTAATTTTTAAAAAGGACGTTCTGGGTTAAGCTGTGCGTTAGGTTGTCGGTAAGGTTGCGTGATAGGTTTTATGTTAACTTGTAGGCTGGGTTGTAGGTTAGGTTGTGAGTTAAGTTAGAAATTAGGTTGTGGGTTAGGTTGTGTATTAGGTTGTAGGTTAGGTGGTCGGGTAGCTTGTGGGTTAGGTTGGATGTTGAGTTCTAAGAGAAGTTGTAGGTCAAGTTATGGGTTAGGATGTCAGTTAGGTTGTGGGTTAAGTTGTGAGTTAGGTTGTAGGTTAGATTAGGAGTAATCTTAAGTCTTAGGTCGTGGCTTAGATTTCGGGATAGGTTGTGTGTTAGATTGTGATCTAGATTGTGGTTTAGGTTATGGATATGATTATGGGATATGTTTTAGGTTAAGTTGTATGTTAAGCTGTAAGTTAGATTGTAAGTTGGGTTGTGGGTTAGGTTGTGAATTAAGTTAGGGGTTAGGTTATAGGTTAAGTGGTCGGTTAGCTCGTGGATTAGGTTGTAGGTTATGTGGTCGGCTAGCTTGTGGATTAGGTTAAAGGTTAGGTTAAGGGTTAGGTTAGGGGTTAGGTTTTGGGTTAGCTTGTAGATTAGGCTGTGGGTTAGGGTTGGGTGTTAAGATCTAGGTAAAGTTGCAAGTTAGGTAGTAGATTAGGTTGTGGGTTATAACGTCGGTTAGGTTATAGGTTAGGTTGTGAGATATGTTGTGAGTTAGATTAGGAGTTAGTTTAAGAGTTAGGTGGTGGGATAGGTTGCGGGATAGGTTCTAGCCCACGTTAGATTGTGATTTATATTGGGATTTAGGTTATGGGATAGGTTTTGGATTTCAGTTGTATGTTAGGTTGTGGTTTAAATTGTAAGTTAGGTTGTGGATTAGGTTGTAGATTAGGTTGTGAATTAGGATGTAGTTTAGATTAGGAGTTAAGGAGCTTAAGACTTAGGTTATGGGTAAGGTTTTGTGATAGGTGATAGGTTGGGTGTTAAGTTCTAAGTAACGGTGTAGTGTTAGATAGCAGGTTAGGTTGTAGATTAGGTTGTGGGTTAGATTACGAGTAAGCTAAAGGTTTAGGTCGTGAATTAGGTTGTGGGCTAGATTGTAATTTAGATTGTGATATAGGTTGTAGATTAGGTTGTATGTTAACTTGTAGGTTGGGTTGTAAGTCAGGTTATGAGTTAACTCAGGAATTAGGTTGTGGGTTAGGTTGTGGGTTTGGTTATTGGTTCGGTTGTGGGTTAGGTTGTGGGTTACGTTTGGGTTAGGTTGTGGGTTAAGTTGTGGGTTAGGTTGTGGGTTAGCTTGTGGGTTAGTTTGTGTATTAGATTGTGGGTTAGGTTGTGAGTTAGGTTGTGGGTTAGATTAGGAGTAAGCTTAATTCTTAGGTCGTGGGTTAGGTTGTGGGATAGGTTGTAGGTTAGGTGCTGAATTAGGATGTAGTTTAGATTAGGGGTTAGCTTAACCTAGCATTTAGGTCTTAACCTAGGTTATGGGTTAGGTTGCGTATTACTTTGTGGGCTAGGATTTAATTTACGTTGTGGTTTAGGTTTTGATTTAGGTTATTGGAAAGTTTAATGTATAGGTTGTATGTTAGGTTGTGGGTTAGGTTGTATGTTAGGTTGTGGGTTAGGTTGTATGTTAGGTTGTAGGTTAAGTTGTAAGTTAGGCTGTAGGTTAGGTTATAGGATAGGTTGTAAGTTAGGTTAGGAGTTCGGTTGTCGATTAGGTCGTGAGTTAGCTTGTGGGTTAGGTTGCAGATTAGGTTGTGGTTTCGGTTATGAATTAGGTTATAGAATAGGTTATGGGATAAGTTATAAGTTAGGTTGTAGATTAGATTGTAAATTAGGTTGCAGGTTAGTTGGTGGGTTAGGTTGTGGTTTAGGAAATGGGTTAGATTATAGCTTTGATTGGGTTATGTGTTAGGTTGTAGGCTAGGTTGTGAGTTAGGTTGTACATTACGTTATGGGTTAGGTTGTAGGTGATGTCGTTGTTTAGGCTGTGGGTTAGGTTGTGGGTTAGGTTGCAGATTTGGTTGTGGATTGTTTTGAGGTTTAGTTTCCGGTTTAAGTTAAAGGGTAGGTTATGTGATAGGTTATGGCTGAGGTTGTAGATTAGGCTGTGGGCATTGGTTGTCGGTAAGCTTGTAGGTAAGGTTTTGGAATAGGTTGTGGATTAGGTTGATGGTTAGGTTGTAGGCACGGCTGTGGGTTAATTTGTAGGTTAGGTCGTGGGTTAGGTTGCGCAATAGGTTGCGAGTTAGATTGTGATTTATATTAAGGTTTAGGTTATAGGATAGGTTGTGGGATAGGTTTTGGGTTAGGTTGTATGTTAGGTTGTGAGTTAGGTTGTGGGTTAAGTTCTACAACCTAACCTACGGTTAGGTTCTGAATTAGGATGTAGTTTAGATTAGGAGTTAGCTTAAGACCTAGGTTATGGGTTAGGTTGCGGATTACTTTGTGGGCTAGGATTTAATTTACGTTGTGGTTTAGGTTTTGATTTAGGTTATTGGAAAGTTTAATGTATAGGTTGTATGTTAGGTTGGGTTAGGTTGTATGTTAGGTTGTGGGTTAGGTTGTAGGTTAAGTTGTAAGTTAGGCTGTAAGTTAGGTTATAGGATAGGTTGTAAGTTAGGTTAGGAGTTCGGTTGTAGATTAGGTCGTAAGTTAGCTTGTGGGTTAGGTTGCAGATTAGGTTGTGGTTTCGGTTATGGATTAGGTTATAGAATAGGTTATGGGATAAGTTATAAGTTAGGTTGTAGGTTAGATTGTAAATTAGGTTGCAGGTTAGTTGGTGGGTTAGGTTGTGGTTTAGGAAATGAGTTAGATTATAGCTTAGATTGGGTTATGTGTTAGGTTGTAGGCTAGGTTGTGAGTTAGGTTGTACATTACGTTATGGGTTAGGTTGTTGGTGATGTTGTTGTTTAAGCTGTGGGTTAGGTTGTGGATTGTTTTGAGGTTTAGTTTCTTGGTTAAGTTAAAGGGTAGGTTATGTGATAGGTTATGGCTGAGGTTGTAGATTAGGCTGTGGGCATTGGTTTTCAGTAAGCTTGTAGGTAAGGTTTTGGAATAGGTTGTGGATTAGGTTGATGGTTAGGTTGTAGGCACGGCTGTGGGTTAATTTGTACGTTAGGTTGTGGGTTAGAGTGCGAATTAGGTTGCAGTTTAAGTTATGGTTTAGCTTGCAAGTTAGGTTAGGGGCTGGGTTAGAGGTTAGGCTGCGGGTTAGGTTGTTGCTAAGGTTGTGGGATAGGTAAGGAGTTAGGTTGTAGGTTAATATGTAAAACATAAAGGATGTTATTTTTAATATTTAAAAAGAACGGGGTTTCGTTTTGGGTTAGGTTGCTGGTTACGTTGTAAGTTAGCTTGTGGGTTAGGTTATGGGTTAAGTTAGAGGTTAGCTTGTGGGTTAGGTTGTGAATTAGGTTCTAGTTAGTGAATTGGTTAGTTAGGTCATGGGATATGTTATGCGTTAGGTTATGGGTTAGGTCATTGGTTAGGATATGGGTTAGGATGTGGGCTAGACTGTGGGTTTGTTTGTGGGCCACTTTAGTGGTTATTGGTTTGGTTATGGATTAGGTTGTTGGTTACGTTGTAAGTTAGCTTGTGGGTTAGGTTATGGGTTAAGTTAGAGGTTAGCTTGTGAGTTAGGTTGTAAGTTAGGTTGTCTGTTATGTTGTAGGTTAGTTTGTGGGTTAGGTTGCGGCTTAGGTTGGGGCTCATGTTCTAGTTTAGATTACGGGTTAGTTAGGACATGGGATATGTTATGCGTTAGGCTATGGGTTAGGTTATTGGTTAAGTTATGGGTTAGGTTGCGGGCTAGACTGTGGGTTTGTTTGTGGACTAGTTTAGTGGTTATTGGTTTGGTTATGGGTTAGGTTACGGGTTAAAGTTTAGGTTAATGGTTAGGTTATAGGTTAGATTTGGATTCGGTTATAAGTTATGTTATGAATTAGAACGTGGTTTTGGTTCTCGGTTAGGGTATAGGTTAGGTTACAGATAAGGTTACGCGTTAGGTTATGTGTTATGTTATGAAGTAGGAATGGTTGGAGTATTTTTTGCAATTATCAATCATACGTACAAACAATATGTCTTAAAGCATCCATTTTGTAAGTGCAGGCAATTTTTTTAAATAAAGTTTTTAACTTTTTGAGAAATTGTTTACGTTTATCAAGAATAATTATTAAAATTCAAATAGTAAATAAAATTTAAGCTAATATAAATTAGCTTTGTAAATTGTAATCTCCCCCTTTGGTCTTAGATCTTGCAGCTGAGATCATATGAGGTAGGTAAGAGACGTCGCTATGTGTTTAAAGATTAAAAAAACAGTTAAAAAATTAACTAAAAAAGAAAATTTTGAATTACACCGGAAATATAACTGTAATTCCATGGCGAAATTGATAAATATTTAGGAACTTAGGAATAATTAAAAAAGTGACTAAAAGAGAAGCATAAATAGAAGGTTAAAATTATACTATAAATACGTATTATCTTTATTTACTTATATTTATTTACCTTTACTTATACTTATTTATTCTTAAGACTTTTTAACAAAATGTAAACTAATTCCAGTTTTTTAGCGGAACTGAGGGAATTCTTTAAAGGTTAAGAAATTATTATCAACAATCATAACTGAAAACGAATACCTAAAATACGTAAACTCATGAACATTATAACAAGTATAATTACATTCTAGCTCTCTAAAAAATCCCATTGGTGTAGTATATAGAAATATTCTAGTGGTGTGGAAATAATGAAAATAAATCAATCAAAAATAAAAAATATAACCAACAATATCAGTTTGAATTATACACTTTTTTTACAAAAATAAGAGGTAGCAAATATTTTTCTAATTGATGGATAGATGCAGTGATAAAAAACGCCCAATAATCTTTTGAGAAAGGAGACCATTAAAAATATTACAGAGGATATACAATAAACAAGGAATAAATAGATACAATTATAAGAAATATAAAAGTACGTTACGTCTTTATAAAATGTAAATTGGTTTACTTTCTCCAGTATAGGTTTAATTTATGCGCGAAAATTGCTCAAACGAAATAAACCCAGCTAACTAGTTCTAATCTAATAACTTCCCATGTGTAACCTTTTTACTGCAAGAACTCGTGGCAACATGGCAGGGCGCTCTAATATCTATAAAATAAAAACACATGCATGCCGGGGACGCCTGAAAAGCGATTAAATGAAAATCAGAATGAATATCGAGGAAGCCTTAATGATACACGGCTGAAAGGACGCCGCGTTGTCGATGCAATGAAAACTTAAAACTTCCAAATCTTATAGAAATTATACCTTTAGCCAAGATTAACACCGCTTTCCAAGAATTGATCAAATATTCACGGTGAAAAAAACTTATAGCTGAGATTTGGCAAGCGGACGCCATAAACAACAGCTATGAAAGGACGCCCTAAACATGTGAGATGTAAATATATATATATATATATATATATATATATATATATATATATATATATATATATATATATATATATATTTACATCTCACATGTTTAGGGCGTCCTTTCATAGCTGTTGTTTATGGCGTCCGCTTGCCAAATCTCAGCTATAAGTTTTTTTCACCGTGAATATTTGATCAATTCTTGGAAAGCGGTGTTAATCTTGGCTAAAGGTATAATTTCTATAAGATTTGGAAGTTTTAAGTTTTCATTGCATCGACAACGCGGCGTCCTTTCAGCCGTGTATCATTAAGGCTTCCTCGATATTCATTCTGATTTTCATTTAATCGCTTTTCAGGCGTCCCCGGCATGCATGTGTTTTTATTTTATAGATATTAGAGCGCCCTGCCATGTTGCCACGAGTTCTTGCAGTAAAAAGGTTACACATGGGAAGTTATTAGATTAGAACTAGTTAGCTGGGTTTATTTCGTTTGAGCAATTTTCGCGCATAAATTAAACCTATACTGGAGAAAGTAAACCAATTTACATTTTATAAAGACGTAACGTACTTTTATATTTCTTATAATTGTATCTATTTATTCCTTGTTTATTGTATATCCTCTGTAATATTTTTAATGGTCTCCTTTCTCAAAAGATTATTGGGCGTTTTTTATCACTGCATCTATCCATCAATTAGAAAAATATTTGCTACCTCTTATTTTTGTAAAAAAAGTGTATAATTCAAACTGATATTGTTGGTTATATTTTTTATTTTTGATTGATTTATTTTCATTATTTCCACACCACTAGAATATTTCTATATACTACACCAATGGGATTTTTTAGAGAGCTAGAATGTAATTATACTTGTTATAATGTTCATGAGTTTACGTATTTTAGGTATTCGTTTTCAGTTATGATTGTTGATAATAATTTCTTAACCTTTAAAGAATTCCCTCAGTTCCGCTAAAAAACTGGAATTAGTTTACATTTTGTTAAAAAGTCTTAAGAATAAATAAGTATAAGTAAAGGTAAATAAATATAAGTAAATAAAGATAATACGTATTTATAGTATAATTTTAACCTTCTATTTATGCTTCTCTTTTAGTCACTTTTTTAATTATTCCTAAGTTCCTAAATATTTATCAATTTCGCCATGGAATTACAGTTATATTTCCGGTGTAATTCAAAATTTTCTTTTTTAGTTAATTTTTTAACTGTTTTTTTAATCTTTAAACACATAGCGACGTCTCTTACCTACCTCATATGATCTCAGCTGCAAGATCTAAGACCAAAGGGGGAGATTACAATTTACAAAGCTAATTTATATTAGCTTAAATTTTATTTACTATTTGAATTTTAATAATTATTCTTGATAAACGTAAACAATTTCTCAAAAAGTTAAAAACTTTATTTAAAAAAATTGCCTGCACTTACAAAATGGATGCTTTAAGACATATTGTTTGTACGTATGATTGATAATTGCAAAAAATACTCCAACCATTCCTACTTCATAACATAACACATAACCTAACGCGTAACCTTATCTGTAACCTAACCTATACCCTAACCGAGAACCAAAACCACGTTCTAATTCATAACATAACTTATAACCGAATCCAAATCTAACCTATAACCTAACCATTAACCTAAACTTTAACCCGTAACCTAACCCATAACCAAACCAATAACCACTAAACTAGTCCACAAACAAACCCACAGTCTAGCCCGCAACCTAACCCATAACTTAACCAATAACCTAACCCATAGCCTAACGCATAACATATCCCATGTCCTAACTAACCCGTAATCTAAACTAGAACATGAGCCCCAACCTAAGCCGCAACCTAACCCACAAACTAACCTACAACATAACAGACAACCTAACTTACAACCTAACTCACAAGCTAACCTCTAACTTAACCCATAACCTAACCCACAAGCTAACTTACAACGTAACCAACAACCTAATCCATAACCAAACCAATAACCACTAAAGTGGCCCACAAACAAACCCACAGTCTAGCCCACATCCTAACCCATATCCTAACCAATGACCTAACCCATAACCTAACGCATAACATATCCCATGACCTAACTAACCAATTCACTAACTAGAACCTAATTCACAACCTAACCCACAAGCTAACCTCTAACTTAACCCATAACCTAACCCACAAGCTAACTTACAACGTAACCAGCAACCTAACCCAAAACGAAACCCCGTTCTTTTTAAATATTAAAAATAACATCCTTTATGTTTTACATATTAACCTACAACCTAACTCCTTACCTATCCCACAACCTTAGCAACAACCTAACCCGCAGCCTAACCTCTAACCCAGCCCCTAACCTAACTTGCAAGCTAAACCATAACTTAAACTGCAACCTAATTCGCACTCTAACCCACAACCTAACGTACAAATTAACCCACAGCCGTGCCTACAACCTAACCATCAACCTAATCCACAACCTATTCCAAAACCTTACCTACAAGCTTACTGAAAACCAATGCCCACAGCCTAATCTACAACCTCAGCCATAACCTATCACATAACCTACCCTTTAACTTAACCAAGAAACTAAACCTCAAAACAATCCACAACCTAACCCACAGCTTAAACAACAACATCACCAACAACCTAACCCATAACGTAATGTACAACCTAACTCACAACCTAGCCTACAACCTAACACATAACCCAATCTAAGCTATAATCTAACTCATTTCCTAAACCACAACCTAACCCACCAACTAACCTGCAACCTAATTTACAATCTAACCTACAACCTAACTTATAACTTATCCCATAACCTATTCTATAACCTAATCCATAACCGAAACCACAACCTAATCTGCAACCTAACCCACAAGCTAACTTACGACCTAATCTACAACCGAACTCCTAACCTAACTTACAACCTATCCTATAACCTAACTTACAGCCTAACTTACAACTTAACCTACAACCTAACCCACAACCTAACATACAACCTAACCCAACCTAACATACAACCTATACATTAAACTTTCCAATAACCTAAATCAAAACCTAAACCACAACGTAAATTAAATCCTAGCCCACAAAGTAATCCGCAACCTAACCCATAACCTAGGTCTTAAGCTAACTCCTAATCTAAACTACATCCTAATTCAGAACCTAACCGTAGGTTAGGTTGTAGAACTTAACCCACAACCTAACTCACAACCTAACATACAACCTAACCCAAAACCTATCCCACAACCTATCCTATAACCTAAACCTTAATATAAATCACAATCTAACTCGCAACCTATTGCGCAACCTAACCCACGACCTAACCTACAAATTAACCCACAGCCGTGCCTACAACCTAACCATCAACCTAATCCACAACCTATTCCAAAACCTTACCTACAAGCTTACCGACAACCAATGCCCACAGCCTAATCTACAACCTCAGCCATAACCTATCACATAACCTACCCTTTAACTTAAACCGGAAACTAAACCTCAAAACAATCCACAACCAAATCTGCAACCTAACCCACAACCTAACCCACAGCCTAAACAACGACATCACCTACAACCTAACCCATAACGTAATGTACAACCTAACTCACAACCTAGCCTACAACCTAACACATAACCCAATCAAAGCTATAATCTAACCCATTTCCTAAACCACAACCTAACCCACCAACTAACCTGCAACCTAATTTACAATCTAATCTACAACCTAACTTATAACTTATCCCATAACCTATTCTATAACCTAATCCATAACCGAAACCACAACCTAATCTGCAACCTAACCCACAAGCTAACTCACGACCTAATCGACAACCGAACTCCTAACCTAACTTACAACCTATCCTATAACCTAACCTACAGCCTAACTTACAACTTAACCTACAACCTAACATACAACCTAACCCACAACCTAACATACAACCTAACCCACAACCTAACATACAACCTATACATTAAACTTTCCAATAACCTAAATCAAAACCTAAACCACAACGTAAATTAAATCCTAGCCCACAAAGTAATACGCAACCTAACCCATAACCTAGGTTAAGACCTAAATGCTAGGTTAAGCTAACCCCTAATCTAAACTACATCCTAATTCAGCACCTAACCTACAACCTATCCCACAACCTAACCCACGACCTAAGAATTAAGCTTACTCCTAATCTAACCCACAACCTAACTCACAACCTAACCCACAATCTAATACACAAACTAACCCACAAGCTAACCCACAACCTAACCCACAACTTAACCCACAACCTAACCCAAACGTAACCCACAACCTAACCCACAACCGAACCAATAACCAAACCCACAACCTAACCCACAACCTAATTCCTGAGTTAACTCATAACCTGACTTACAACCCAACCTACAAGTTAACATACAACCTAATCTACAACCTATATCACAATCTAAATTACAATCTAGCCCACAACCTAATTCACGACCTAAACCTTTAGCTTACTCGTAATCTAACCCACAACCTAATCTACAACCTAACCTGCTATCTAACACTACACCGTTACTTAGAACTTAACACCCAACCTATCACCTATCACAAAACCTTACCCATAACCTAAGTCTTAAGCTCCTTAACTCCTAATCTAAACTACATCCTAATTCACAACCTAATCTACAACCTAATCCACAACCTAACTTACAATTTAAACCACAACCTAACATACAACTGAAATCCAAAACCTATCCCATAACCTAAATCCCAATATAAATCACAATCTAACGTGGGCTAGAACCTATCCCGCAACCTATCCCACCACCTAACTCTTAAACTAACTCCTAATCTAACTCACAACATATCTCACAACCTAACCTATAACCTAACCGACGTTATAACCCACAACCTAATCTACTACCTAACTTGCAACTTTACCTAGATCTTAACACCCAACCCTAACCCACAGCCTAATCTACAAGCTAACCCAAAACCTAACCCCTAACCTAACCCTTAACCTAACCTTTAACCTAATCCACAAGCTAGCCGACCACATAACCTACAACCTAATCCACGAGCTAACCGACCACTTAACCTATAACCTAACCCCTAACTTAATTCACAACCTAACCCACAACCCAACTTACAATCTAACTTACAGCTTAACATACAACTTAACCTAAAACATATCCCATAATCATATCCATAACCTAAACCACAATCTAGATCACAATCTAACACACAACCTATCCCGAAATCTAAGCCACGACCTAAGACTTAAGATTACTCCTAATCTAACCTACAACCTAACTCACAACTTAACCCACAACCTAACTGACATCCTAACCCATAACTTGACCTACAACTTCTCTTAGAACTCAACATCCAACCTAACCCACAAGCTACCCGACCACCTAACCTACAACCTAATACACAACCTAACCCACAACCTAATTTCTAACTTAACTCACAACCTAACCTACAACCCAGCCTACAAGTTAACATAAAACCTATCACGCAACCTTACCGACAACCTAACGCACAGCTTAACCCAGAACGTCCTTTTTAAAAATTAAAATAATATCCGTAATATTTGACATATTGACAATAAAGAAAAATTGTAACAAAATGAAATATTTTATTGTTTAGAAGTTCTTACGAATCCAATTAATAAATTTATTAATACAGAAAATTCAGAAACTTTAAAGAAAGATCCAACCACAAAATTCCAAAAAGAGATAAAACAAGTTTTAGAAAACTGCAACATCTGCTTTTCAGAATTAGAAGATGGGTATAAGTCTATTAGTCCTCTGTTAGCTAATATATTTATGGATAATTTAGAAGATCAAATATTTGAATTAAATGTCTCTAAACACATTATCTTTTGGTTTCGTTATGTTGATGACATTTTTGTTGTTTTTGACAGTTCTTTAAGGTTATCAATGAATTTTTAATTCTTATTAATAGTATCCACCAAAAGATAAATTTTACATTAGAAACAGGGCTGTTAACTTCCTAGACTTAACTATCAAGATTAACGTACACAATCTATTTGAATTTTCTATGTACAGAAAACCAACACATTCGGACATAGCAATACCAAATGAATCATGTTCCGACAAAGCACATAAACTAGCAGCCTACAGATCCTTAGTATACATTAAATATGTAAATAATTACAATCCAAACATGATTGACACTTTAGTTAAACAAAAAGATTATAGGTTAGCTATCAAAAGAATATATCACATTGGCAATCAAACAGAAGACACAAATTACATATCTACACCATATTTTTGCAAAATATCAGAAAAAGTTGCACATATACTAAGGAAAACCAACAACTAAAACATAGCCTTTAAAACCAACACTAACACTTTCCCATTTTTATTTAATGCCTAAGACTGAACACATGTTATCATGAAATCGGGTATTTACCTTTTAAATAATTATTTTTGTAGTTCGGTGTATATTGGGTAAACACTTAGAAATTTTGACATAAGATATAAAGAACACGTTCGTTCTTACAGAAATAAACATCCTAAAAAATCTAATTATGCCAAACACCTTTTAGAACAAAATCATACAATGACTCCTCAAAATAATATTAAATTCCTACTTTTTTGTAATAACAAACTCTAGTGCTAGATTTTTAATTTTTATTATTAAAGATGGAATGGTTATTTAAAAATGGAAGTTCTATGATCACTTGAATACGGGCGCTCTATTGCAGAGTACGTGAGCGCGGATGTAACAGTATTCGAATTTAAAAGACTCGTCAAGTTCTTTTTTACTGTAAAATCGATACGTCTAGACACAACGTTGCCTAATATGCAGGACGCTCTACACGCGAACGTGTATACGTAGAAAGAGTATACCTTGAATATACACAAATTCAGTCAGCGCCCCAAGCGGAGACTGCGTTGCACTAAAAATATACTCCAACTGTATAATTTTTTTTATCTGGTCACCAATAAAGCGTCTTCTGAAATTTTGCAGAGACGTTCCTCATGACATAATAAGGTCATAGAAAAATTTTTACATGGGAGGTGCATAGAGCGTCCATATATGGACGCTTTATGCACATGGGCGCTCTATCCAATGTAACTCGTCAATGTATGGACGCTTTAATGATAGTAGGATATATATATATATATATATATATATATATATATATATATATATATATATAAATTTTAGTTGAAATTAATTTTTGTTAAGTTGAATAATGATTTTACATTAAATAATTTTTATACTGCAAATTCATATAGAAAAATTTATCATCGACTCTGCTGGGACTCGAACCCAGGACCCTCCACTGTCTAGGTGGTATCTCTACCAACTGAGCTACAGAGCACGACTACCAGCATAGCGAGAAATTTTCCATATGAATTAGATGTTAAAGCAGACATACAAAGTAACTAGATATTTTTTTGAATATTATTAATGAAGATCAGCAAGTCGCATGACAACAACATCAATATTCAAAGTATCTAGATTATTTTTAATCATTCCGAAAGGAAATTAATTTCCTTTCGGAATGATTAAAAATAATCTAGATACTTTGAATATTGATGTTGTTGTCATGCGACTTTCTGATCTTCATTAATAATATTCAAAAAAATATCTAGTTACTTTGTATGTCTGCTTTAACATCTAATTCATATGGAAAATTTCTCGCTATGCTGGTAGTCGTGCTCTGTAGCTCAGTTGGTAGAGATACCACCTAGACAGTGGAGGGTCCTGGGTTCGAGTCCCAGCAGAGTCGATGATAAATTTTTCTATATGAATTTGCAGTATAAAAATTATTTAATGTAAAATCATTATATATATATATATATATATATATATATATATATATATATATATATATATAATAATAATAATAACTACTACAACCCATAGCCTAAACCAAGGCCCCAGAAACTATAAGCTTGTGCGGGAGGGAGGGGGCGATTATTATTATTATGTAGACCCAATGTGCGGCTGCAGCCGACTTACAGATGGAACTTGATAAATAAACATGGAATATGATAAAACATTTGAACAGTTTCAATAAAATTAAAATAAATAAACACCTTGCCTTGAAAACAGAAACCTCTACATTCCTTGCATCACCAAATCGTTGTTAAAATTAAAAGATTTATCTCATAACAGTTAAAAAAACTTGCAAACATAAATTTAACGTTTATCGCGACTGCTTCCACTGTTTCGTATGCACCGCAGGCTGCTGCGTTCAATAAATACGTAAATACAAAGGTTTTATACTAACTGTAATGACAACACGAACGCTTATTTAAGGTTAAAAAAAGTATGATGAAGAGTTACATAATATTTACCTTTGAAACTTACCTAGAAATTTACTTAAAAAAAAACATTTCCATTCGAACAATAAAATTTTAAAAATATTAAAAAAATCACCGTATATCTCATTAGAAAGTCGAACATAGAATTTAAGGCGTGCTTTTAAAAAATGTTTGTAAAATCTTCCCAAATAAATTAAATTACTACTATCATTCTGACCATAAGTTTAAACAGTACTCATACCCTTAAAATGATGAGGAAGGCATTACATTTAAACCCTTTAAAAAATCATTTAAATAAGTACAACCTTCTTTTAAGATAAATGTGGTACGGGCGCTTGCTAATGGTTTTTTTCTATAGTTCAGTTAGTTAAAAACCGAGCGATAATAAACCAAAGTCGTTATCGACTCAGGCTCGATTCCAGATGGCAGGTAACTTTTGAATTTTCTTAGAATACCCAAAATTCAAAATCACAATTTCTCTTTTTGAAAAATCTACTACACGTGCTTCAAAATTAGACAGCGCAAAATCGCGCAGCGGCAGCGCCTCGCATCACGGTTCAGTTGATTTTATTCTTTAGATCAATTTTATTCTTTAGAATTATTATTCTTAGATCATTTTTTGCAAATGAAGCAGCGTGTACCTAAGCGGAATGCAGCAGAGAGGACCGCGACGGAGTTATTTTTCAACTATTATCCTATTTCAAAAATTTTATTATTTTCACTAATTGTGTAATTAAATTTTCACTAATTTATAATTAAGTAATTAACCTAGCCAGGTTGTCAATGCAGCAGGATCATCATTTTTATTTAATCGTTCCACACATTTCAAATTGCATTCTGTTTTTTTAAGAATTTAAAAAAATTACCTGCCAGCTAGAATTTATAATACCGCTTCTACTAACTGCGCTATGAAAAAACATTAGCGTGCGTGTACCATATTTTTTAATTTTTTTCCATTATTTTCAAAATAAACTCATTAACTCTTTAAACTCATGAACATAATAATAAAAATAAATACGCGTAATAACTTTATATAGGTATTTGGGGAGATTTTATATTCTCACGCAAATTCTCTTTAACCCCTCTCCCCCTCAAAAGCTAGACTTGGTTAGGTCTATGCGGCCATGAGCTTGTGTTTTTTAAGGCGCAACCTAATGCACTGCGAAAAAAGGTGTACGACAGTTCACTAAAACTAACTGTACTTATATTTAGTTAGAACAGCTAAAAATATTCTCCACTTACTGCTATTAGCGAGGTTCGGTCATTTTGGGTGCCGTTAACGTTAGCTTTCACCTTTTTAAGCTGTCTTCTAGGACAATACTCTTACAAATAAGATGATAATAAACTTTTTATATTTTTATTTTGGTAGTAAATTCAGATTTTAAAATCTTTAGTTTTGTTTCGATTTTTTTACATATTATTATAAATTGTTATCTATTTTCAGAGCTCGCCAACCACTGCCAGAAGGTCTAACAGAAGACGATCTATGGAAGGCAAAAATGCTCTACGATTCAGCATATCATCCAGACACAGGAGAATTGATGCCTTTAATAGGAAGGATGTCTGCACAGGTTCCCATGAACATGCTCATCACGGGCGGAATGTTGTCTTTCTATAAAAGCACACCAGCTGTGATCTTTTGGCAATGGATCAATCAGTCGTTCAATGCTGTTGTTAATCATACAAACAGGAGTGGAGATGCAGCAATTAGCGATATGTAAGTGACCTATGATCTTGGATCTGAAGATCTTAACACATTGATCTCGTACATGCAATTTGCAAAAGTATCTTGCAAAATGCCAATTTGATTTGGAAGCACGACTACTATATTCGTAAAGCACTTTTGGGCTTTGTGAAGTGTTGACGATAATAAAGAAAATGATCTGGACATACGATTAAGTCATAATATATCACATTAATAAATCATTTTTATATTGCAACGTTCGATTGTCCTCAAGATATCGACTGCTATTCCAGAAGTAAC
This sequence comes from Agrypnus murinus, assembly GCA_929113105.1. NCBI lineage: Eukaryota > Metazoa > Arthropoda > Insecta > Coleoptera > Elateridae > Agrypnus > Agrypnus murinus. Next base: position 35,542,968 of record OV816030.1, read on the forward strand.
AAATAACGCATGTAGATAACACTATTATGTAATTCACAATCAGTATTTTAAATATACCTACATTTATTGCGCTGACTTTATGCAGTAGGTCACATTTTTCAAAACAATTCATAATAATCCCTACGCTAACTTAATGAAGCAGTCGCTACTGATATAAAGCTCGATAACTGTTGATAATGTGAAAAATAAATAATTCAATCAGTGTGGATATACATGCTTGAGTAGACTTCATTGCTATAGTATTCTATTACCGATGTTTACATTACACATTTTTATCTAATAAACGTTTTGTCAAGTACTCATCTACTCATTCATTATATATGTAAAAAAGTTATCTGAAAAATCACTGACAGTTTCGTTTAATAAAAAATAGGTTTTCGTAAATAACGAGCAAAAATACAAAACCTAAAAATAGCTAAATTCTTGGTTCAACATATTATCACTATATCAAGGTCTCTTATAGTAATAAAATCCAATAATAAAACAATTATGACATTTGGTTGTCTTTTGCTACAGCAGTTGCTAAAAGTGCGAGAAACCAAATCATTAGAACTGAGACTGCCGATACAATATTGAAAAGAATATTTATTTTTCTCTAGCTTTAGATTCAATCCCTAGTTCTGATTACAAAATGTTAATGTATTCAGCCTTCTAATAATTTTTAAAAGTCAAAACAAGTGACGTATTTGATGACGTACAACAGCACGCCGTAGTACGGTTAGTTAGTATTTTTTACAATCGATTGGAAATTAGTGGATATTCATCTTTCCTCACTTCTTGTCTATTAATAGTTAATTTTGGCGAACTGCATTTTCCTTTCCACTGTTCGCTGGTTTAGTTTTCTTTAAATGTGATAAAACCTATTCTGGTAATACATAGTAGTTCCTACGTATGATATATGATTATGATATGATATTATCTACTTATGTTTAGGTTTAGCCTATGCAATACAATGGTGCAAATTTATTTATTATAAATACATACATAGAAATTACAAAGATTAACAATATCAGCAGGTAAAATACTAAAATATTACAGATACATGCAAGTAGTGAGATATATTCATATATTTTTGACAACTTAATCTAAGAACATTAGTAACTTTTTGTCGCCAGATATTTGGTACACTCACTACAAAAATTACAGTTGTTATTGTACAGTCTCAAGATTCTATAAAAATTTGACACTGACAGTTTGTTTGTTTGTTTGTTTTTGGGCGAGGAATCAGGATGGCGGAGCATCCTTCGTACCTCATGGCACCGATTGCTATGATCATTTGGCCGACCCTACTAGAATTTAGTTGAATCTGGGGGAATTCCACCTCCAGTAGGGATTTTTAACGTACCAAACATCGTATTGACACGGGACCTACAGTTTTATTTCCTATCCGAGAAGAAGGCATGTTTTTAATTTTTCTCCGCTATGAAAAATTACCAGCTCGGCCGGGGATCGAACCTGCGATCTTTGGATTATGAAGCAAACATGCAAACCACTAATCCACCGAGGCTGGCGACACTGACAGTTGTTATCTAAATTATTAGTTTTGTTGTTTCCCCTTTTCACACACTCTTAATTATATCTAGTTTTTCACTTTTATTCTCTTACTTCAAACACTTCATAACTTCAAGAATTTGAGGTTAGAAAAATTGTCAAACTGTCTCTTATTGGATCGGGCTCTAACACGTCACATATAGCGCGAATTTGAATTATAACGTTTTTTCCTCGTAACAGGACCGGCGCGAGGCGGGTTTAGCGCGTTCCCCGGAACCCGGCCCCGCGCTTTAGAAGACACCGCGTTACAACTTACAAATACGCGCGCTTTTGCTGCTGCTGTAGTAACAACGATGTTTCCGTATCACTTAACGACTGGCAAAGCAAACTCCTACCATTGAACCTACGTAGATTTTGATGCCGTAATTAAAAACGACCAGAGAAATACTTTTCTAAACTCACCACTTTCAAATGACATTTGCGAATGCACACGTAGTGCTCGCGCACTTGTGCTTCAAAAAGATGCAAAAATTTGGTCCTTTTAGGCTTTGTAAAAATAATTTGACTTGATAATAATGAAATTTGAAACAATTAAAAACTTCCCCAACCAAACATTTTTTGCCCAAATTGCTGACATTTTAACGGTAATTTAATGTCGATTCCGAATATGTAAATTTCCAAATCTGGTTATTACCAACCTAACCTCTACAAAAATGCTACTACCTAACCAAAACGCTATGCAAAGCAAATTCAGTTTTTTTTAGCCTAACCTATCCTAACCTAATCTAAACCTAACCTAACTAAACCTAACTAAATTGTGTAATAGAAAAATAAAAGATTTGGCAATCATAGAAACTTAATATAATTATTATTCATTTCCATGGAGGTTAAGATTTTTTTCTCTTTTGATCCCCAAAGGAGGATTCAAGATCCGCCTTTGAAGAGTTCGCTCCAAAAATGATTCACATATTTAGAATCAGTATTTTTGGGGCAAACGGCCTCCAAATTGGTTGCTACCAACCCAACCTCCACAAAAACGCAACTACCTAACCAAAACGCTGTGCAAAAGCAAATTCAGATTTTTCTCAACCTAACCTAACCTAACTTAAGCTAACCTAACCTAACCTTAACCTTAACCTAACCTAACATAACATAACCTAAACCTAACCTAACCCTAACCTAACTTAACTAAATTGTGTAATTGTAATTGTAAATTACACAATTTGGCAATCATAGAAACTTAATATAATTATTCATTGCCATAGAGATAGGATATTTTTACCTTTGATTCCCTAATTTGGGGCCTTTAGGGCGTTCGCCCCAAAAATGGCTTACATGACTTCAGAATGACTATAAAATCTACGTTAAAATGACATTAGTTTGGTCCGACATTAGTTGGCAAGAAATGCTTAGTGGGAGAATTTTTTATTACACCTAAAGTTTAATGTAAAAATGAAAAAAATCCCATTTAGGTATTAGACATTATTAAAGAAAGATTAGTAATCGCTAATAATTCCATAATTTGAGAAATTTGCGAACGCCATCTATTGGCAACAAGATTTACTTTGAGATATTTACTTTGAATTCGAAACAGTATATTACAGATTTTGGTTAATTATGTGTTTTTATTGTTAAAGTTCGTTTAAAAAAAAGACTCGATGCGCAAAGTCATCTTCAACACATTCGCGCTCAAACTAATAAGCGAATAAAGACTTCGCGTACTTCGTAAATAACTTTAATAATACTCTATGATCCTACAGTAATAGATAATAATGTGTTTATAATAAATTATTTATTTAGAGGTTTTTTTAGGCCAAGCGTAGTTTTGAACCCAACCCCGCAAAAGCTTACGCCGGCCCTGCCTCGTAACGGCTGCTGTGCGGCACAAAATATATTACTGACGTAAATTTCTAAGTCTACGCTATTGCATAACACAATAAAAAATGTAACTGTAAAGGCTCATTAATCGACAGGAGATAATATTTCAAACAATCTCAAATTAAGCTGAATTAGAAATTTTGTACTGAATTACGAATACGGGCTCTATAAATAGTAATACAAATTGCTGGGGCTCCTTTCATAAATTCAAGTCTTACGTTATTAGCTTAGGTGTAATGTGTAATGTAATAACATATGCCAAAAGCTAATAATATGAGACTTATATGTTTTGTAAAACAGACGCTGTAGATATGTCTATACTTTTACGTTTAAACATTTGAATTGGATTCAAAGAACATAATTTTGCAGGCAACTAGGATTTTCCTACGTCTGTGCCACGACCGGCGCTTTAGTTACCGCACTAGGACTCAATCGTTTAGTGAAGGTAGGTAATAGAAAATTTATCGTATTAATTAAATTAAATCTATGTACCTATACAGATTCTTCAATATTGCAGAATTCTCCACCAGTTGTTGCAAGACTTGTGCCATTCGCTGCTGTTGCTGCTGCTAACTGTGTTAACATTCCAATGATGCGCTCTCTGTAAGCGTATAACGATAAAATTGTGTTTTATGTTAATTCTAAAGTTTGTGCATTGCAGGGAATTAAAAGAGGGAACTCCAGTTTACGATGAAAACAATAATAAGCTGGGTGTGTCCCAGAATGCTGCACAGAGTGGGATATGTCAAGTTATTTTAAGTAGGATAGCTATGGCTGCTCCAGGAATGGGTAAGGCGAGGGAAAATATTTACATAAGCAATATTTAGAGCAATTGTCGAGTTTTTTAAGATCATATTAATCAGAAGCAATTTTCGATTAAATGTTCAATTTATATTAGATATAGCACACATACTTTGTTATGTTTGATTTGATATTACTTAAGATAACAATATTTTCAAATTAATTAAGTTATTAATACAAAAAGATTTGTTCAAATGTCAATATAAAGGTGCGCAGCTCTCCTCAAAGCAAACGATAGCCAATGGAAGTATTTATAGCAAACATTTAAATTACGCGGGTTTTTGTGAAAATGATCTTTAGGCAGCATTTTTGGAAAATACAATGCGAATTTCATATCTCTCAACAGGAAGAATTGCTACATATAAAACTCGTACGTTCAATTATTAAAATAACACGTCAAATGCATTGACAGGCGTTATAAACTATAATGCCCGCTTATAATGCCCTGGTTGTTATGGACTTGTTTATATAGTTCGTATCACAGGTATAAAGAATGAATAATATGCAAGGAAACCTAAATTTCATTGTATCTCACACCTTAATAATTGAACATGTACGCAGGTTCAGCGATATAAAATCCGCACTGTATGATATAGGTATTATCAAAGTTTCACTATACACGTGCAAACTGGTGCAAACCCTGACAGAAATTATAATCTATACATATGTATTCTTCTGAGAAAACGACCTTAGTTATATCATCAACTTTTCATTGTTTACAGTTTTGGTCCCATTCGTCATAAATCATATTGAAAGCAAGGGAACTCTTCGTAGGTTACCATGGATGACTGTACCACTTCAAGTAGGATTAGTGGGTCTTTGTTTAACATTTGCAACTCCATTAGCGTGCGCTGTCTTCAAGCAAAAAGCGGAAATCAAATTCAAAGATCTGGAACAAGAACTTCAGGTACGTTAATGCTTGTTAAGTACCTATCAATTGTTAATAAGTTACTGAGAAACGTATTTATTTTTAGGAACAAATAGAGAAGAAAACCAATGGTAAACCACCATCTATTTTGTTTTACAATAAAGGTCTCTAAAGTACTTAAGAAAAAAGGAATTGGTGCTTGATGTAAGTCCCTATAGGATAATTCAAGAAAGAAGGAGTAACTACAAATATATATTGACAATAAATAATAAGATGTTACTTTATTTTGTTGTTACGTATACAATGTAAGATGTATATAGAGAGATTTTAATAAAAAAACAGGGTAGTAGTAAGTTCTATGTGTTATATGTTTAGAATGTTATGTTCTAGCTCGGATTTTTTATTTCATCTTCAGGCTCATTTTAACAATTTTTATGCATATTTTCAGCAAAACCCTAAAACATGCATTAAATCGCGAAAACTGGCCTGTTTTTAAGCCCATTTTCCTAATTCACATTTTTAAAACGTCAAATTTTGGACAAAACGAGTTTTTAGCAGGGTAGTGATTAGACAATAAGACAAATTTAAAAAATGCCACTGTGATATGAATACTTGAAATTTAATAAGGCCGTATGTGGCAAATCTATAAGGTAGAGTAGACGTTTTATCTTGCATGGCTTTATTTAACTCAAAGTCAGAGAATCTTGCAGTTATGGTGCTATGGGGTACGACAGCTATAAATCGCTTACTTTAGTGTATTTACCATACAAAACTATTATAAAATCCCCTCCTGTTACAGCAATTTGTTCTTTAGTTGCACCTCTCTGCTTGAAATGTAACTTCCGTAGCCAGTCTTATTTTTTAGTAAATAAAGCGACTTTACTTTCCCTTTTCTGAAGGAGTTTGTAAAAATACAAAACTTTTACTAAACAATAAAACAAAAGGCCTCTTTTGTAGGGCGCCAATTTGTAACCCTAAAAGTTACTCTAAGATTTTTAAAAACAATGGTCCCGCGTCGAACCGTCAATTTGTAGCCATAAAATTCTAATATGCAATAATACTTACATTATACAACTTATTTATGCCTCGGCTTAGCTTAAACACAGTGATTTAGAACTCTCTATCTTTTAAAATTAAGGTAGGTCGTAGGTAAATTGAAGCGTCAGTAAATTCATAGAAGAATGAAATCATAAATTCTATGGAAAAGATAACATGATTGATTTAAACCAATAGAATATTAGCAGTAATGCTCCACAATAGAATACGGAGTTCTAGATCTTAAAGTAAACTATTCTACACTCATGCAAGAAAACCGAATTCCTTCACCCCGTTATTTCACAAAAAATACCACATAATAAAAATTAGACAATAAATAACAAACAATATCATATACTTATTTATTCACACATAAAAATAGTTATCTAATCATTGGATGAATAATGAACTGGAAAGCCTTTAATTGCTATTTAAATAATGTTTATTATAGTTAATAATAATGTTAAAACTAAATTAAAAAATACTTAGAAATTCATACTTTGATCGTTATTAAGTTTATTAGATACTTAAGAAATTAAATTCAGAACTTTATAAAACATGATTTCTTATCATATCATGGATAATTATGAAATTGTAACTTTATGGACATTCTTGCACATAATTCTAATAATTCATTCTTAAGTTTTGATACAATGAACTAAGTAACGCTTCCACAAAAAATAATACATAAAGAACCCACCTGGTTATTTCTATAAACTAAACTTGGTTACAAACATTGTTTCCGATGACTCATTCTAGATGATCATCAGGTTGTTAGGAGTCTATTGGAGACGGCTTTCAGTTGCCACTAGTAGGTACTCAAATTATTGCGGACGACAAGACGATTGTTAATGCCTTACATCCAATTGTAGCTTTAGAACTTCCAAATTGAAAGAATTAACGAATCTTCTTAATAAATAACGGGAACTAAGGTCCATTCGTTATTAATACTAAACGAGAAAGGGACGAGCTCGCAATTTCAGCTATGAAGGTCATCAAACTAAATTATCATTCAAAATGGACACTAGACTTAAACGCCAGCTTGAATTAAAGTCTGGATCGATTTCCCTGTCAATAGGAATTATTTTGTAGAAAACAAGAAGAAACTTTAATTGAATAAAAATATTGCCTTTCAGATTCAAAGGAAAGATTGCAAAAATGAGCGGCAAAGCGTAACTTCGCAATACAAAGAAAACTATAATTTCGTTATTCCATAACTTCCAAACAATGAGTTAATACTTTCAGTATTTCACAAAATCATTTTGAGAAATTGCAAAGTTAAACCGTGAACCAAATTTACGTGTTTACTTAACTAAGTCTGCATAAGAAGGGGCGCAAAAGAAGCCCCTTTCCAACGAATCGACAAACGTGGATCTCGTAGCCAACGCTGCCTTCTAATTGGTTGAATTGAAATATCAATCTGATCAATATTGGCGCGAAGCTGTCAAACAAAATTACAAGTTGTTAGAGTCAAGTCAACTTACAGAAACAGAGTAGTGGATTATAGATTTAATTCAAATTTAAATAAAAATGATTTGAGTATATCTTTAACATGGATACAATCAGATGTAGCAGCTAAAATAAAAACAGGTTTTAGAAGACATCATTCTGTAACGATTCAACTAAAGGCCACTGTAATATATGATATAAACATTATTTTTTAAATAGGCTAGAGCAAATTATTCAGTAAATGCAATTAATACAAAAGTTGGATTTATGAATGATGATATTAATCACAAGTATAACAATTTCAATGCTAGAAACAAGATGAACATTCAAGATGTAAAAAATTAAAGCAAAGTTTAAAAATAAAATTGGAGAGAAATGTTACATTCTAATTTAAAAACAATTGTCAAATGAAAAGGTAGAATGAATAATGAACTAATGGAATTGAGATTTATTCATACTTATAGATTTATAGATTTGAGTTTAGATACTCTGGTTAAAAAAAAGAAATGTATTGTGCAAAATGTAAATCTCAAAAAGAAATTATAAGTCAGCAACTGCTTCTTATTGATAAACATGATAAAAGGAAAATGATTGCATAATGTTAAAATCGTAATAATAAATTATTTTATTATGTAAACTATTCAAAATTTAAAACCACAATAAAAAGATTTAGAAAACAAGACTGGCATTAAAATAGTTTTACAAAAAGAAGTTTATCCATATTATGGGTATGAAAAAAATGTTTTAATGTGATTTACCACAATTCAAAACTGGTATTCAGATTTAAGTTATAAGCATTTCAAATGTAACAAGTTTATAGATTACCAAAAGCTATATTTAATGGATACAACTCTATTAGAAGACATATGAACCAACTTATAAAAATTATCAACTAGATGCACTGCAAAAATAATTTCAATATTTAAAAGAATTTTAAATTTACCTTAAATATAATGGTGAACGTAGGTATAGATTTGTAGTTGATTTCGAAATTCCAAAAGAATTACATGATAAATTTGAAGACTATCTAACACTATACTGAACACTACTTATCAAAATTAGAAAAGCTATCTCCAAATCAATTCAAAAATAACTTCATTTAAACAAAAGGCTTGGTTAAAACAATATATTGATTTAAATATTAAACTAGGTAAGACAAGCAGCTACGAATGAATTTGAAAAACCTTTTTCAAACTCATGAATAACTCTGTATATGGAAAACAAATGGAAAATGTGAGAAATAGATATAAAGTAGAATTACTAAATAGATATGAACAGTTTGAAATATGTAAGGTGGACCATGTTAAACAAATCTTGGATTCTGCATTTGCTACCGCATGGTGTAGAAGGATCAAGTTACCTTTAATGTATGGATAACTGTCACATACGGTTTACAGCTCTACTGTTGCTATAGCAATAGATTACTTTTCAAGCTTTTTTTGTACGACCCTGCTATTTCGGATTGTTTACCAAACTTGGTTTTAGAACAGTAGGTTATGTTTACTGGTTACTAAGCAACAACGCGTCGGTAAGTAATTACTTACCGTTCAGTTCTGTCAAAAACAGAACGGTAAGTAAATTATATGTAATTTATAAAATAAATGCATCAGCTTTAGATGTCTCTTTCGTGAAAAATCATTATTTTCTAAATAATTATTGAACTATTTAAAAAAATGTGTTTTTATTTAAATTTGCTGTGAAAAATACCCAATGAATAATAATAACAACTATCTATTTATTTATGTTGAAACTACAAAAATATCGTGACGTAAAATTACAAACGTATCCATGGTAACGACAAAACCTACTTAATGGTTGGTGGATATACAGGGCAAAAATAAATTATCTTGAATCTATTTTTTTACCAACTTTGGGATATTTCCTTAGTTAATACATTTGTATTCATAATGGTCGTACAAAAAAATAGTATAAGCATCTCAAACAGTAAGGGTTTACCGATCTCCTCCAATATTGGCGACTGAGCGAAGCGAGTATATCCTTATTTACACAATCGAACGCTTTGCTTAAATCCGTAAATACAGACAAGGCAGAATTTTTATTTTTCAAAACATTCTGTAATATAACTAGTAAACTTTATGATTGCTGCTATTGTACAATTTTCCCTCCTTATATCCAAATTGAGAATTGGCGAACAGATTTTTTTTTCAAATAAAACAACAACAACAAATAAGTGAACCAGATGATCCTAGGTAACACTGGATAAATAGATCATCAAGATTGCGTTGCAGCTATTGCCAGTAGCTATAGAGCAGTTGCGATTACCGTGTGCGCCTCATGCTAATGGGGATCAAAGTGAGGCGACGAGGAAGATGGCCGAGCGAATATTTCAGACACAATGCACGTCGTTATTAGATATCCTGGATAATAATGGAGTATATCCCGCTACTGGTAGAGACAAGTATAAATGTTCATGGGTTGTTAAATACTAAAGTATATGCCAAGCATCAACAAATGTTCAAATAATTGCTGGACTGCGAGGAAACCGACCTTTTGGGAGTGAGTAAACGCAAAGAGCCCATGTCGCCCTGCTGGTCTGTAGAGTATGGCATCATCACATACAATTATGAAGAAGGGTCTACATTTAAAGTAGAAAACGATTATAATTTATATTTATTATTTCTTTCAAGTTTTGGAATAGATTAATAAGCAGCGTTTCCTGTAATTTAAAGAAAATGCAGTTTCGGTTTAACTTAATAGGGTCATATTTGACCCTACCATAGTACTTCAGGGTTAATTTAATAATAAATTTATTATTATCACGCAAAAGTTTATTTTATTTTCTAAAACAGTACTTCACTCTCCCCACATACACTTTTAATCAGTCTGAACACGTATTTCATCAGCTAGGGTGTCATCTTCAGCAGAAACTGAAAAACTGAAAAACAAGTTTTTCAGTGTCTACTAATAAAAATTTAAAAAAAATTAAATAATTATAAACGCATCGGCAAAACTAGTCAACCACATAGCAGGCACAGCTGATACGGGGTTGTAGACGCTATACACTAAGTAACGTCACCCGACTGGCGCAGACTTGTAGGGTTTTGCAAGCAGTTTCGAATTTCATAATTTGATTAGCTTTTAATTTAGTTTTAATCCACATATGTACACTTTTATGTCGTCCAAAGAATTCCTACACTTATTTTAGCTGTATATGCTTCATATTATATGCAATTTAGCAATAATTATTTCATTTGCAAGTAGCCTAAACAGTAATAGTAACTACAAACATATAGTGACAACAAATAATAAGATGTTACTTTATTTTGTTGTTATGTATTATAATGTAAGATGAATAGAGAGATTTTAATAACAAACAGGGTAGTAGTTAGACATATGTTATGTTCTAACTCGCACTTTTTAATTTCATTTTTAACCCTTAAAAACGGGTCAGTTAGACTTAGAAAAATGAGCATAAAAATGGGACAGTTTTCGCGATTTAAAGCAAGTTTTTGGGGTGTATCTGAAAATATGCATGAAAATCGTTAAAATGACCCTGAAGATGAAATTAAAAAATCTAGAGTTAGAACATAACATAACCTAACTACTGAGAGTAAACCACCATCACCTTCATTATTTTTTTTCAATGCACAAAAAGAAAACTTTCGTCGGTGAAGATGTCTGGCTGAACAGCTTGCCAAGCAGCTGGTAGCACTTCACTCGGTGATTTTACGACCTTAATGGCGTTAGGTAGAGCCACATAGTATCCTGAAACAGAATAAATTTTAAAACTTTTGAAGTTACAATCTAGTCACACCCTTTGTCATTGTTGTATTGGTGTATGTTGGGTTACATACATATTAAACACTGATGTAGTTATAGCGGGTCTCAAAACTTAGTTGGTACGAGGAGCAACGCGACAGCCGACGTCAACACCAGTCGTAGCAACAGACGACACCATTTCGAACACCTGTTATTTTATATTATATGGCCCCTCTACAGTGCGCTCATATCAAATAACAGTTCAAAATAGCGTCGTCTTCTGCCGCAAGAGGTGTCATCGGTAAGGTTACTAGATCTTTATATAAGGTAGCGCCAACTATTTCCGTCTCTTTTTATTTCGGCTTAATGGCATTAACGTCATTTTAAATGTTTGCGCGCACCAGTTTCGGTTAATATCTTGTAGCTTGAACTTAAATGAGAAATATTAGTAACTTAGGATTATTTTATTATTTGAAATAAAAGATTGTAACTCCTTAGATGTGTTTGGTTGCTTTTTGCGCCAATTTACGTGAGTATTCTGTTTTTTAATAAATACCTACTGGAATTCATAATAACACACCTTATCGTCAGTTGTAAGAACACTGAATTCCTTAACATAACTTCGGAGTGTAACAGACACAGACCGTTTTTCTTTACCCATCTTTACACTCTAAAACTTCAAACTGAAATGCAGTTTGCAATTTCCGAACTGTCTTAATTGAAAGATTACAAGATTAGTAAACAAAAGTACAGGCAAATTTTTCTATGAACAGGAAGTTGTCAAAGGATCTTTGGAATTTCCTAATACCTATTTATCACAATACCGCAGGATGTAAGTATTTTAAATTTTAGTAACTTTTTCTTTCTTAGAAAATATTAACAAGTACACAGATGGTTAAGGCAGTAAAATATTTTAAAGCCTAGTATTTAACAATTGGCTTAAATTATTTGTTTTCCCTAGACTCAACTAAGCCGCCCTTGGTTGGTTGTCTAAAATGCTAAAATTATTTAAAAAAATATTAGAAATTTCATAATTAAAGCATGTAAAACGCTCATAAAGTGGTAAAATATGCACACTCGTTCAAAAATGCTAAAATATGCATGCATTTATAAAAAACACCTAAATATGCATTTATATGCACTTTCAAATTGACATATGTGATTCATATGTGGCTTAAACATGTGGAAATTTAACTCTGCATATGTTTGCTATAAACAGAAAAAACATGCAAATGCATAGAAATCCTATACCTACATATTACAGATCAAGTAAAACTCTTACTATACTATAACCAAAAAATGAAGAAACTAAACCGAGTGAATCTAGCAGGCGCAGACTAGCAGTCGGAGTTGATTGTGAACGAGCCTTAATCCCAAATTGTCAAATCTAGATAGCTTGAAATTAAAAACTGTCATTGCAATCTGTCAGAGTTTTAAAAGGTTTTTCACAACTCCAATTGTTAATTATTAAACTACTATTAATAAATATCAATTGGAATTGTAAAAAGTCTTTTAAGCAGCAACTAATGTCGTGCACACTTTTGCTATCAGAAGGTTATTTATTAATAGTAGTTTAATAATTAACAATTAGAGTTGTGAAAAACTTTTTAAAACTTTTACAGATTGCAATGACAATTTTTAATTTCAAACTATCTAAATTTGACAATCTGGGAGCAAGGCTCGTTCACAATCAGCTCTGACTGCTAGTCTGCACCTGCTAGATTCACTCGGTTTAGTTTCTTTATTTTTTGGTTAGAGTATAGTGATTTTTATCCGTGTAACGGTAGTATGAGGAATAGTAACTCAGTGGAATTTCGATCAATTCATGAAACGTTAACTTTTGATCCGATTGCCGCAGGATTTTGATTTTTTTTTCTTTTTTAGTCTCCACTGCTACCCATTTTTGTAACTACTGATAAACATTTGAACCATCACTGAACATGAAGTGTGACGTGGGGTTTTCGTGACTGAGGGTCGTAGTCAGAGGTAGAGATAGAAAGTAAACACAGTAAATGATGTCACACATTAATGATATCCTAAACAACAAGTTACAAAGATTACATTGGGTTTACAATAGTGCACAAAGTATGAGCACGAACAAGTCCTCCTAAAACTAACATTACACATGAGAGTGGTCGGAACCACCCTGTACTAGCAACAATCTCCTACAACTAAGCATTAGGAAACCAGGTCAGCGATACTTCTAGGTATTAGCTTCTAGGCTCCTAAAATACTACAACTAATCACATTAGGGGTTAGGTAATCAGTGCCCTTGGACACCAGACTCTATATCCCCTACAATTAGTTAATAAACAGTTTTTTTACCAGGTCGGCTTCAAGTTGTTGATTCGTTGGAGTCGTTGGAACGACTGAATTGCTTAAACTTGAAACAGCCGGGTTTACTTACTGTATATTGCGGGCGGCGTTCCGCGTATCCGTTGTTATTCCCTTGTGCGGCATGCAGCTGTGACTGAGTGTAGGTCGATCGCATGTGCTGATTAGAGGTTCTTCGAATGAGAGCAGCTGGCTCGCGTATGTGGTTAACATTAAGCCAACATTATATAAAGTTACAAAGAAATGTATTAACCTTGGAGAGCAGCTGGCTTGGGTGTGTGGTTAACATTAAGCCAATGCTATATATAATGTTATGAAGAAATGTATTGACCTTGGATGATATTTGCACCAGTTGGAAATGCAACTTGTGGTATTATGAATTATTTAAACTCTACATAATTCCGTTTGTGAGAAGTGTTCCCACATCCTTCTGAAAAGAGTGATTTGGGTATGCCTTCAAGACAGAGGTGTGTAGAGTTACTATAATCACTTTAATGATGCCCAACTTGGAGAGAATTTCAAAACCTTACGATTTTGAACTTACTGTTTGTACTTTATCGGATCAAAAATTGGTGATTCACAAAGCAAAGAAGATCGTAAAACATTATTTTACATAACTTACAATTTTCTACCCGAAGGGGACACTGTGTATCATTACCTCCATTTATTTCTCAATGATATGACATTACGATCATTGAAAAGCATTTCATTACCCAAATGGCTCCATTTCTCCAACACGTATTGTATCGGATATGTCCATTTTTGCTTCAACAAAACTGGAATTACGCCTTTTTAAGTTATGATTACATTTCAACAACAACGCCGAGGATGTTCAGAAAATGTATTGAGTTTGTGATCTTACACTAAATCGTAAATTTAAAGCTAAGCTGTAACATAAACCAAGGTAAACAGATAATTCAAAGATCTTGATGAAATCTGAAGGCCGAGTGATGCATTATTTTTTTAAGATCCATTAAAAGACTTTACTAGAGTTTTGTAAAATTTTCTGTATCCAATCTCAGTCATATAATATAAGTATTTAGAATAAAACCTAACCATTAAACAAACTAATAGGAGGGTAAGAAAGAGCTCTTATTTATGAAGTATAAAAAAGCAGTTACTAATTTCGATGTTCACAAATCATGCTCGTAGCCTAACTTACTTATATTATGGCCTACTGCTCAACATTGTAATTAAGCGAAGCAATATACTATACAAATGGGTAGTTTAAAAGCTCATCGACGTTACAATACAACAAAACATGCAGTTTTTACCTGGAAACCAAGGTGGGTTCTGAGTTCCCCTTAGTTGTACCCTAGACACATATTTCGGCGTCTGCGGTTCCAAATTATACTCCAAAGAGTTCTCGAGACGATTATGATAAATAGTGCTGGGCTCCGCCGCTTCTAAAATATCCTCTGTAGCTATGGACAGAGGCGAAGCGCCTACTAGATTTATCATGGGTTCTAGATCTAAAAACATTACATTTACAAAGAGAAAGGTAGTACAGAAAATATAGAAAAACCGGTTACCTCCACTTCCCCATAGTGGTGATAAGTCCAGCAGTTGAGAAGCAGGCAATGTAGGTCTTTTATTCCATCTTCGTCTGCTCTTACCTAAAATGCTCCAGTTAATTAAGTAGTGAAAGTCAATCTGAATGATGAACTATAATACCGATACATTTTTTATCCTCAAGAACAGTATTATTAAGTTTTGGGACGACCTTATCCGTTTTTAAAACAGATTTTGTAAATATATTTTCGACAGGTAGAGTACGACTGTTGGTGTATTTTACAATTTTCCTTATTTCTGAATTGATTCCGTATGAATGGAGATCGACTGGCTCGTCCACAGGTATGACGATATTTTGTAGTGGTCCAGGAGCAACAGAACTGCAATGGTATTATTGCAAAGGTACTTCATGTCAGTATTAAATGCAGAAAGACGTAGTTAATACCTGATTTTGATAAGTAAATCATCCTTACAACTCGGGAACAGATCATTGTAAACAGGGAGAGTTGACGTTTGCCTGCCCAAATACTTTTCATCAGTGTGCATCAGTGCTGCCATTATTTCAGGTTGGATTTCATCTTGCGCTTCTTTTGTAGGAGGTAGTGTATTAGTAACAGATCGACTTAAGTTACTCCTCTGAAACATCAACTAAACTAAATTACTTTCAAACTAAAAAAATAGGAACAGAACTTCAACAAGAGCACAAGGCGAAAAATCTCATTTTGAATAATTAGCAGGAGCTGCATCGAAAGCATTGAAAAACTGAAACATGATTGAAAAAAGTGGCCATCTAGAAGCTACAGTTATAATACTTAACCTCGTCGTTTTATTTTGAATTTTTTTTGGAAATGCCGAAAGTAAAATAAAGTTATTAGTTGATTGCTTGCAAGTCGTTTATAAATAAATTCAAGAAACAAGAATAGAATGTTTATTCAAAATCAGATTGTTATTAAAATGTAAAGTTAAGTTTATAACACACCATTTCGTTCGATTTTTTTTTATTATTGATGTTAGTTCTTGATGGCTTCGATTTTCTCGACGCAATGCTCAAGGCAGGTGAACTTGGTAGTGACCGAGCATGGCTGGAGCATAATGGCGATAACGTGATAGTTCGATAATAAGATAACGCTTCTTCTTCATGTTCTTCATCAGTTAGTTGATCGACAATAGATTTTAGTTTCTTTAGAACTTTTTTTCTGCGTTCTCTGTCTTCTCTCGATGGGGAGACAAATACCATTTTTAACACACACTTCTTTTTTGGTTTTTAAATCATTACTGTCATACAAAAAGACCTTAATTTATAACTTAACCGAAATAGTACATCAAATTTAGAAAACTGGTATGTCAAAGGTCTACCGTTTGTTGTCAAATAGGAATGACAATGTGTTATTCATTTGACAAAACTAAAAAAAACTAAGTGCGTTCCAACATCTAATCAGCCAGGACATGCTGTTTCCGAGTACCGCAAACAATGCCATATTGGAAGGCACCAATAAAATAAATATACATGGCGTTGTACAACAAAATTAGACAAAATTACTCCTATATAAAATGTGTCATTTAATGATGACAATTTGTGTCATTTTGACAGCGATAAAAAAGGTGCCTCCTTTTTATCACCGATGAAAACGCCTGTTCCTCATAACCAGACTACTATATCTAGTACGCTTACGTCACTTTAATGTCTGCCCTGTCAGTTATAATTATTTATAACAATTGTGTATTTAATAACTGTTCATTCAAATAATTTAATTGTATCAATAATAGTATATTATATACCAAGGTTGTGAAGAGTTTTTTCTAGAGCCGAGCATTATTAGATCCCGAGATGCGCAGCATCGAGGGATATAAGATGAGAGGCTCTAGAAAACACTTCACAACCGTGGTGTATATATTATTTTTTTCACTACTAGTACTTTTATTCCTTTTATTCTTCTCACATAAAAAACGTACTATCGCGATCACGGATTTTTTCCTGGATGCCAGTGTATAATGGGATGAATTTTTGCCCCGTGTTACACTAAAATCTGGATTATTGACTAGTAGTCAATAATAAAAAATTATTTACCACTAGGCAAGAAGGCTAACTTCACAAGGTGACAACAGACTAGATAATAGTATGTTTTAAAGCTAGTAGTGAAAAAAAATAATTATTGTTGTTGTTCATTCATATATTCAGTCGTTAATTTATCTTGCCAAAAAACACTCGAGCTTTTCTTTTAAGGATAAATTTCTTTTTAACTCAAGATTTCTCCATCAGTGATTTTGTTCGAAAAACTGACACTTGACAAAATTGCTCGACCTTCGGTC
Organism: Agrypnus murinus; assembly: GCA_929113105.1. Taxonomy (NCBI): domain Eukaryota; kingdom Metazoa; phylum Arthropoda; class Insecta; order Coleoptera; family Elateridae; genus Agrypnus; species Agrypnus murinus. The sequence continues at coordinate 35,560,366 of OV816030.1, forward strand.
TCGCGATTTTGCCATGTCAGTTTTTCTCGTAAAATTACTGATTTGCAAAATTATTTCGTTACAAATAGTTATTTATGGTACAAGTGAGTTAAGTAAGATATTATCCACGAACGAAAAATTTACCCTCGAGGGCCGGCAGGCCCGATAGAGTTAATTTTTCTGAGTGGATAATATCCTTAACTATGCACAATAATATAATTGTTATCAAGTCAAAAAACTATTGCTTTTCAGTACAAAAGTCTGTGCTCTGCTGTTGCATTTAATATTTTTGTCCCTTTCACATGTGGACCATGTTTATATTGCTATTTAGCTTCTTGTTGCTATAAAAATTATGCTGATATGTGTGCTTTATTGCTATTAATTACCAGTAACAGTTTTACTTAACCTGCTTAATGCATATAATTAAAAACATGTTTAAGCATTAAGTATATATAATTCGACTTATACCTACTCTTTTTTAATACTTGAAATCTTTAGAGCGTCTAATAGGTTTGAAGTTTGCATATAGATTTTTTTATAGTGGTACACAAGGTCTTTACTTGTTAATAAAACTCCTGTTGCATCAATCCATGCTTGCAGTTTATCTGCTTTCCGTAAAATATTACAAAATAATTGATGAATTTAATTACAATTCTCCAAAGAAATGTTTGCATAGGTCATTTTGTAGTCTTATTATTTAAGTTAAATGAAAATAAAAAAGATGTTACCTTAGTTTGCTGTAAAAAATAAAATTTCAATATAGTTTTATTACCAAAGATGTTTAAATAAAGAAGAGTCACAATTGAGCATTTTAATAGTGCCAAAGAATCTTGTACCTCTATCATCATCAAAAACTTTATTTAATTTGTATTACGAAAAATACGCCAAAAGTAAATATTCATTATCACAAGTTATGTTGCTGTAGAATGACAATTTGATGACAATCATTCTCGCACGTCGCGCCATCTATCAGAAATTTAGCTCGCGTTAAAATTGGTTGGCGAAATGACGGCGAGTTGACATACCATATGTTATATATATCTTGAATGTAACATAAGAGTAAACAATCACTTTCCTTATTTAAAATGACCATAGTAAACATGGTATTTATATAGAGGTGTTGGATAAAAGAAATTTATCCGATAAAAAAAAAGCTCTTGCGTTTTTACTGTTGATTATTTCCATCACTATAGCAACACAGACAATGGTCCAATGAGAATTTGACTTTTGAACCAATCATTTTTGTTTATCTCGGATAAAAATTCGATTCCTGTTGTAAGTGATAAAAAATTTTCTTTCCTGTTGTCACATTTGACAGTTCATTTTATCATTTAATGAAAATGACTTCGTCGAGATTTGGAAGTTCTGACAAAACAGAAATACATGAATTGGTTAAAACATCTGTGCCTGCCAATACCGTTAGAACCAAACAGTCTGTTTGGTCTCAGTTTAAACAATTTTATAAAGCACGAAGTTATGAATTAAATGAAGAAACTTCTGTTGCGCAATTGTCAACCATTTTAGAAGACTGGGCTGTAAACATGAGGAAATTAAACGGGGATGATTACAAGGAATATTCAGTGAAGTCGATTTGGAATATGACAGCCAAAATTATTCAAGAAGATTACTTTACAAAGTATAATAGAAGCTTTAATCCTTTCGAAGATATAGAGTTTAAAAGTGCTAGGGATGCAAGAAATGCAAAAAGAAAGCAGTTACAAAAACAACAAACTAAAAGGCGTCAAAGTGCTTCCGCAATGGATAAATCTGAAGTGGAACGAATGGTAGATGACTGTAACGAGGGAACACCTGAAGGTCTTCAGCTTAAATTTTTTCATTTGGTTTCGTATGAACTTGCCTGGAGAGGGGGCGAAGGTACCAACTGTTTGACACATTTTTTCAAACCAGAAATCAATAATGAGGGAAAATTAACAGGACGAGTTGAATACAATCCTGTATTTACAAAAACATGCCAGGGAGGTAACAAAAAACTTTCTGATTCTAAGTGGCTAATTCCCAATACCTCAAATCCAGGTAGATGTCCTGTGCGAATTTTTAATAAACTCAAAGAAAAACGGGGAGAAAATATAACAACAGATAGATTTTTTTTAACGCCAAATCCATTTTGGCAAACGAATCAAGGGAGATGGTACAAAAATTGCCCAGTGGGCAAAAACGAAATATCTAAATGGTTAAAGAAGTCCGCCGAAAAAATTGGTTTAGACACCAAGAAAAGAAAAATTACTAACCATTCGAGTCGATCAAGTGTTATTTCCCATTTAGCCAAAGCAGGAGTTCAAGAACAAGAGCTTATTAAAATAACGGGACATTCGACTGCTTCTTCTATTAAACCCTATCTACAGATCAACGAGGAACATCATAAAGGAATAATAAATAAAATTCGTCAAACTGATTTCACAGCTACTACTTCTGGCTCTACCTGCAATGTGAGTACAAGCAACATCGCTTCTTCATCGGAGAACACCCTTGTAGGGTCCGTGATAAAAGAAAGTTCATCGGCATCGCAAATTTTTAATAATTGCACTTTTTATAATTGCTTTAATAAATAATAGGATATTGTCGTTGTTTGTTGTTTTTTTTTTTATTCTGGAAATAATCTCAACAAATATAACTCGACCTTGTTTTTTTCGATCGGATAAATTTTTTTATTTATCTACTCAAACTTTTTGTTTTTGATAAATTTACTCATTGAATTGGACATTTTTGTTCAAAGATTAAAGCCCTCCAGCTACGCTGTCGGGCTCTAATCAGAACAAAAATGTCCAATTCAAATTCGTAAATTTATCACCAAAAAGTTTTTGTGAAATAAAAAAATTTATCCGATTAAAAAACAAGGTCTAGTTATATTATTACTGATAAATTAACTCCTATATAAAATGTGTCATTTAATGATGACAGTTTTGTCATTTTGACAGCGATAAAAAAGGTGCATCCTTTTCTATCACCGATAAAAACGCCTGTTCCTCATAACCAGACTACATCTAGTACGCTTACGTCACTTTAATGTCTGCCCTGTCACTTACAATTATTTATAACAATTGTGTATTTAATAACTGTTCATTCAAATAATTTAATTGTATCAATAAAAATAATTATTGTTGTTGTTCATTCATATATTCAGTCGTTAATTTATCTTGCCAAAAAACACTCGAGCTTTTCTTTTAAGGATAAATTTCTTTTTAACTCAAAATTTTTCCATCAGTAATTTTGCTCGAAAAACTGACATTTGGCAAAATCGCTCGACCTTTTTCTCGTAAAATTACTGATTTGCAAAATTATTTCGTTACAAAAAGAAATTTATCCGATAAAAAAAAGCTCTTGTGTTTTTACTGTTGATAATATGCGGTAGGTAAGCAACCAATGAGATGCATGCTGTAGTTGCAACATAACCTTGAAACCTTACAATATGACAATTATCCTACCGCACACAGCCTCCTCGATTTGAGAGACGAACCACGTCTCTTAAACGGCCGGTTGCGTTGGAGAAACTTCTGTTTTTGACAGGTTACGTATTGTGGCGCCATCTCTCGAGTCCTGCATGTAGTGATTAAGCAATATTGGCGCGCAATCTAGATTGCCTCTTGTTTATTATTAATAGATATTAACATCAACAATTTACTTATTATTTGATGAATCAACCAGTTTCGTTGCATATTTATTAGTTTGCATTGGTCAATTTATTTATAACCATTATAAAGTAATAAATAAAGGGATTTAAACATGATATTACTTACGATTAAAATATTACTGAATTGTTGCTTTAAGGGCGCGTTATAGGAGAAAAATATTAGCGTCAAAATATGGCTCACGTTTTTCATTCAGTTTTCTTTTAATAATCGTTTTCTTAGGAAGATAACGTTTGATGTCGATTGCTAAACTGTTACCGTAGTGTGTATCATAGTTTGTAAGGAGTAGATATCTAAAATAAATTTTATAATCGTAGTCGAACATCGCCAATCTTGTATAATTAACGTTTTCGAAAAACTAGCCAAACTAATCATAATACAGTCATTATAACACTGTTTAATAGCAAAATCTATGACAATAGATAAATGTTTTTGCTTAATTTAGTATTGATTGAAATAAGATAGATGTACACGGCGCGGAAATTTAAACATGGCAGCATGAAAATCAGTCATTTTTAGTTGAACACTTTCCGCACCAGGAAGCGTTGGGTGGTAATATTCGCGGGACATTTAAAAGTAATTTAACTTTCCTAATCTTTTAACTATTATTTAATAAATTCCCGAAGTAAATGTTGTTTTTCTTTACTTAAGAGCATGTGACGGTTAATTTTTGAATAAACTATTTCACTCTTAATTAGTCCTGATTAATTTCTTAAAACGAATATATATTTTCAACATTTTAATATAGTAATACTTTTCTTTTTCTTAAAGCCAGCAAGAACAACTCATATCTTTAAAGATATTTAGCAGTTTTATATTCCCCTTTTTGATTTCAACTACCTTAAATTATTCCTTGGCATTTAAAAATTAAAAATCTCAGTTAAACTTAAAATATTTTGAAAGTTCACGCATGTCTGACAACACTGTGAGCAGAGAACTGCGATGCGATCAAATAATGTTTCTATTTACATTTTCAAGTTTTAGTTTTATAGTTATTTATATATCAAGGGAGCAAAGTGGATAATTTCCTCCCGGGCGCAAATTTGCGGCCCGACGCGCAGCGGAGGGCCGTACTTGCGCCAAGGGAGGAAATTCACTTTGCTCCCGTGATATATATATGCTTTTTTCTACGAACGAGATCATAAAAAGTCTAGAAATTCATATTTTTATATCAATTTGTTAACGTTTGAGAGAAATTAACGTAGTGGTATGTGGTAAGTAGGTATCCTTGACGACGACATAAACAGACATAACAATTTTTGCAAATTCATCAATTTTGTGCTATGTTTGATGAAAATAATGGTGAGGAGGAGCTGAATTGCACTCCACCAGACCTTTTAGAAGAAGCAACATCGGTGTCGCTAAATCTTCTCCCCCAAAAATCTAAGGAAAAATATTTGAAAGAGCACGCATTGTTCAAGAAATGGTGTGAAGAAAGGAAAGCCAACAAAACTAGTGAAAACATTGTACTTGCCTATTTTTCTGAGATCTCCAAGGTCCTTAAACCCTCATCCCTATGGGCAAAATTCTCCATGCTGAAGACGACATTGTCAGTTAAAGAAAATATTGATATCAAGTATCCTAAACTAATAGCTTTCCTTAAACGTCAGTCTGCTGGATATAAAGCAAAAAAATCGGAAACGTTTACTAGAGAAGATGTGAACAAATTTTTATCGGAAGCGCCAGATGTACAGTTTTTAATGATGAAGGTTGGTTTAAAATTATAATTAAATAATAATAGGTACTTACTTGTTGTTTTTTTTTTAGGTTGTATTAGTTATGGGAATAACCGGTGCCCTAAGATGCGACGAAATGGTGAAAATGACAGTGGATGATATTACAGACAAGGGTTCTCTTCTGATAGTCAAAATTCCTGATTCTAAAACCAGAATTCAGCGAACATTTGTAATCGATGGGCAAACAAGAAATGGAGTAAATGTTGTTGAAATATTCAGAAAATATGTCGCTCTCCGTCCAACAACAATAGATCATCGGCGTTTCTTCATTAATTACAGAAAAGGAAAATGTTCAGTTCAAGTTGTTGGAAAAAATAGTTTAGCAAAAATACCTAGTATTATAGCGAAGTTTTTGGGTAAAGAGAATAGTGAGGCTTACACGGGTCATTGCCTGCGAAGAACTTCTGCGACTCTGTTAGTTGATGCAGGAGCAAATATTCTTAGTTTGAAGAGACATGGGGGTTGGAGATCGACTTCGGTAGCAGAGGGATATATTAATGACTCAATAGCAAATAAGAAAAGAGCTTCAGAAAAAATCCTCGGAGGAGAGAATCCTGGAATACCCTCATCTTCAAGCAGAGATACAGAAACCCATGTTTGCGCTACGTTTCCTCAGACTGGGGTGTCTGCAGCTGCTACCAAGAATAATATTGCTTCAGCAAAAGACGTTCAATCAGCGATTGGATCTGAGTTTCTTTTAAATACCGCTGTAACTATACATAACGCAAATAATTGTAATTTCACAATAAATGTACATAAATAAAATGCCGCTTTATTAAAATGCGGGAGGTAAAAAATATTACCTCCCGTGGGAGACAATGGACTACTTTGCTCTCTCAAAAAGGGGAGCAAAATTACACTTTCCATGCAGTGAGTAGAAAAAAGAAATTAATTCCGTTTTGCGGTCCGTAGCGCCATCTTTAGGTGTTTATAGTTTCTGGAACTTCCTATTATTAACACTGGCGGCGATAACAGACCCTTAATTTATCAGATTCTACAGAAAGCTTTGTTTGTTTCTTTTGTTGAATTTTCTTTACGATTTTTCATTTTTATAATCGAATTTCAACATTAATATTAACTTATTACAATAAGTAAGTGCGAATTTTAAGAGAGATTATCTTTTATTAACAACTTTAAGAATTTGCAATCGAGTAGTAATGTAATATTTCGAAAGAAAGTTTGATAATACGCAACCTGAATGTTCTGTACTGTGGCGCCCCCTTCAAAACAGAAATAATGTCTGGAACTACAAACGCGAACGGCCGTGTAAGAGACCTTTGTCTCTCACAAATCGAAGAGGCCGTGCTACCGCATAATTAGATTTAATAAGATTCCGCCAGAATGCAGATCAATCTTTGGCGCGTCCCAATTGGGTCGAAGAAACAGCAAAATTTAATAATCGATTTTACGTATTTGGTTTGCGACTAAACTAAACATGGATCCCAAGATCGATCTGCACTCTCGCGGTATGTTGTAAAAAGCAATTACGTGGTAGCATGGCCTCCTCAATTTGTGAGAGACAAAGGTCTCTTACACGGTCGTTCGCATTTATAGTTCCAGGCATTATTTCTGTTTTGAAAGGAGCGCCACAATACAGAACATCCAGGTTGCGTATTATCAAACTTTCTTTCGAGATATTACATTACTATCCGGTTGCAAATTCTCAAAGTTGTTAATAAAACATAACCTCTCTTAAAATTCGCACTTGCATATTGTAATAAGTTAATATTAATGTCGAAATTCGATTATAAAAATGAAAAATCGTAAAGAAAATTCAACAAAAGAAACAAACAAAGCCTTCTGTAGAATCTGATGAATTAAAGCAGCAATTCAGTAATATTTTAATTGTGCGGAATATTATGTTTAAATCCTTCTTATTTATTAATTTATTATGGTTATAAATACATTTACCAATAATGCAAACCAATAAATGCAACGAAACCGGTTGGTTCATCAAATAATAAATTTTTTTCACTACTAGCTTTAAAACATACTATTATCTAGTCTGTTGTCACCTTGTGAAGTTAGCCTTCTTGCCTAGTGGTAAATAATTTTTTATTATTGACTACTAGTCAATAATCCAGATTTTAATGTAACACGGGGCAAAAATTCATCCCATTATACACTGGCATCCAGGAAAAAATCCGTGATCGCGATAGTACGTTTTTTATATGAGAAGAATAAAAGGAATAAAAGTACTAGTAGTGAAAAAAATAATATATACACCACGGTTGTGAAGTGTTTTCTAGAGCCTCTCATCTTATATCCCTCGATGCTGCGCATCTCGGGATCTAATAATGCTCGGCTCTAGAAAAAACTCTTCACAACCTTGGTATATAATATACTATTATCCACAATTACCTTATAATTGAAGTTTTATCCACACTTACGAACCGTATAAAGTAACACTTTATCCACTAGTGGAATAATGAAATCACTTTATTCCACTAGTGGAATAATGAAAAAATACAATCTTAAATCAATCGCATTCTATTTATTATTAATATTGACATTAACATTTACATTAATAGACATTTCGTTTTTTGTTTTATCATATTTCACTTCGTTTCCATTAATAAGAAGCTTGTAGTTGTTATCGGTTCCAGAACGAATAGTAGTTGTAGGAACAATGGACGTCTCCTCTAGTAAGGAACGACTAGTACCAGGAGAACCTTGGATTTTTCTTGAGATATCAAGCTTATTAGATACAGAATCTTCGAAATAAGTTTCTGCTATGGCGGAGCTCCTCCACCCACCATGTCGTTTAATTGTTGTAAGATTAGCACCTCGATTGGCCAGTAAAGTTGTTGAAGTGCGTCTCATCCAATGGCCGGTATAAGCTTCTGCGTTCGCCAGATTCAAAAACGAAGCAACTATTGAAGGAACTTTCGATAAAGTGTTAATTCCAACAAGTTGCGATGTACATTTTTGATTAGCGTATCGTAAAAAGAATCTCTCAATGGATAACTTCTTCGGACGTAAGGACATGTATTCCCTACACTTCTCCACAGTGTTGATAGAGAATCCTTCTTCTAGAATTGTGAATTTTCGTGAAACGCCCGTCTTGGTATCTGGTATCGAAACAATCAGGTATGCGCCTCTGTCTTCTACTTCACTGATTTTCAAATTTGTCAGCTCACAGCATCGACAGGCACCAGACACCCCCATTATTAATGCAACCTAAAATATTCCAAAATTTATTATCTACAATGTCTATGTAATGACAGAGATTACCTTGATCATCAAATATTCTTTATCGCAAGCTCTTGTCAAAAACTCTTCCACGTGTGTTCTTTCCAATACTGCAGCTTTCTTCGGCCTGTATCCTTTTGACTGATTCTTCAGATAGGCCATGAGCTTACTATATTTTCCAATGTCTATGTTTTTATAGACCTTTATAGCGGCCTTCAGCATCGAGTACTTCGACCACATGGATGAAATTGCATACCTTTTCTTCAAATTTAAGAAATACGATAGCAGAACTTCCTCACTTATTGTCATTACCCCCCGTTCTTCCTTCCATTCATTAAATTCTGAAAATACCTTTTCATAATGTTCCCTGGACTTCGCAGGCAATAACTGGCGAGTCGCTTCTTCAGCTTCCTCAAGAATTGTCTCAGGAATAGTATCACTTTCTTCCATTTTCACCAACTTGCACAGCGTTTTGTACAAATGGAGTCGATAAACAATCGAAAATAAATAGCGACGATTCAACACCTCCCATGTTTTTTAGTTAATTTCAATGATTTTTGAGGTGACATCCGCTGTCAGAGTGTAATGTCAAATCATTTTTTGATGACATGAGATGAAATTTTGGCGATTCTGATTTTAAATCGCTGTAATTGTGGATAAAATGTTGTATTGCAATTCGTGTTTCACTCGCATTTTATCCACTTAAGAAAATTAAACGCTCGAGCAAGCTCTCGCGTTTAAACATTCTTGCGTGGATAAAATGCTCTCTGAAACACTTATACAATAAATAACTAATATCCACTGTAAAAATCATTGTGCCTTATTAACTTGCTACAAAAATAAGAAAAGTGCTGATATACGATAATACTTCTAAACTATTATTAAAAGTGATTGGGAAATTGGTGATTATAATTTATCCTCTTAATAAACTTATAAATCAAAGTACATGTTACCTACACTTGGATGTTTCACTGATGTACTACTGAAACTATTGTTAGAAATACCCACACTCACAATAGGCGATTCAACCAATATTTCAAACTGTAAACCAATATCATTTCTCCGAAAATCTTTGAAAAATGAATAAAATAATTTATAGATTATGTACCAGTATGATTAATTAGAGCTTCTTTCCATTTAAAATTTAATTCTACATTGCAGGTAAACTACGGAGAGATACATTTTCTAATTCATACAAGCTACAGTTCGTAACACAACACTTTCGAGGCATTTTTAATAATTTTAATATAGTTTATAGAAAATTACAATATATTTTACCACTAACAATAAGTAAATTATTGATGCTAATGTTTATTAAAAATAAACAAGGGGCAATCTAGATGCGCGCCAATATTGCTTAATCACTATAGGACTCGACAGATGGCGCCACAATACGTAACCTGTCAAAAACAGAAATTTTTTCAATGCGACCGGCCGTCTAAGAGACGTTCGTCTCTCAAATCGAGGAGGCCGTGCGTGGTAGAATGTGGTAGCAATGTTGCAATATATATAATCACCAGGCATATTAGCTACGTTCAGTTTTACGTTTCAAGAGTAAGAGGAGTAGTGTATCGAGTGCAATATATAGCTAGAACGATATAGATCACAGCCAATGTCAAGCGTCGAAGTCATGACTAGCCTTAAAAAAACTGCTGTCGTTCGTTGTATATTTTGGTCATGAAGTATTTTTTTACAGACAGTGAAGATGATAACGCTGATAATAATAAAAGTCTAAATTTTAGCGAAGAAAATGTACCATCAATGAATGATAGACAATTCAAAATTTATTTTCAATTTTTCATATAAAAACTGAGTACAAAAAAAAATTATAATTATACTTCTAACATTGTGTTGCGTTCCTATATACTGAGTTATTTTGTTTTTATCAAAACTTTGCAGTTTCCATTCTGAACATTCCAATAATGGTTTCGAGATATCCATTACTATTAAAAGCAACAATTACCAAATTGTAAATAGGGTCGTTTCACAATTTTGAAACTTAACGTTTTTACATTCTATATTATTAGTAATAACTCTACGTATTTTTTTTTCAAAATTTTTAGCGCAGCCGTTAGCGAGATATTCAATTTACAATTTTAATTTGTTTTGTCCTTTTCTAGTACGTCATCGTCCTCGCATGCGCTGTATTAAAACTATATAATATGTAAGTTGGCAATACGAAATCATTTGACAACTGTTGTGATTATATTTACCTGCGTGTGTTGATAACTTGATACGTTTGAATCAGCTGTTGTCTTATTATACATGTTCAGTAAAACAAGTAATGCGACGGCCGTATTTATTAATTAGCGGAAAAGGGAAAATGTAAATTTTATTAATATACGTAAATGATTAAACAAGTTAGCATGTTTTATTCAAGGTTTATTAATATTTAATATGGATTTCAAGAAGTGTTTCGTGCTGTCGTATACAAACGCGTCTTTGAACAGTACTAAAGTTTTATTTTATTTTAATTCTTTTTAATTTTTTACCGGGATCGGAAGAACGTGGTGGTTGGCCGTTGGAAGAAGTAACATTTTATTATACAATTCTGGTACAGTAAAGTATATTATCTGAACACTTATACAGGGTGCCCATTATATATGGAATACAGTATATATCTCGGTAAATATCGAGTGTATAAATCAAAAGTGTATACAAACCGACCATAGAATCTGGCCGAATTAGAGCAACGAATACAAAATGAAGCTGCAGCAATTTCTCCCAGATCGCTCAGAAATTCTTTTCAAGCTTTTCGTGATAGGTTGGGCCACTGCCTTGCAGTTAATGGTGAACATTTTGAACACTTATTGCCATGAAAAGCATTTTATTGCTAATTTCGTTTTGTCTTCAAGCTTCAAGCAAGAGACGTACATAATTTTCTGTTCATTTGTTTTATTTTGTTTTTTGTTGTTTTGTTTTGTACATTATGTAGATGCACATCTGTTTATTTTAGGGTAATAATTCCAGATACTTTACGATCTCGGATATCTAGATTCATGTTATTGGTGAAATTAACTTAATAAACATTTTTTACGTTTTTTTCAAAAATTTTCTGATATAAGGGTACTAAGATTTTAGGTCATCGAAAAGAGAAAAAAAATCTCTATCAAATGAGCCTAATGAAAGGGTACATTGCTGTATAAAAAAATTAAAGTGTTATTCATTACTCATTTGTTTTCTGAAATAAAAACAATTGAATGCTACATTATTATGGAAAATAAAATGTTAAACAACTTTTATATAACAAATTTTTTTCTAAAGTCGATATTTACCGAGATATATACTATATTCCATACATAATGGGCACCCTGTATAATTTATTTCGTGCATGTTTTTGCTTGTGGTTTGATTAAAGACGGTCTTTATTATCCCTTTTTCTTTTAAGAGAGAAGGTGGAACACGCACGCTTTGTTTAAAATACAGCAGCTGATTTTATCGGTTCCCGTCGCGTCTCACGTTCGATTTATCTGCTCGTCGCTGGCAAAGATTTTCATTATTGCCAAGGTTATGAATGCAAATCGCGTTCCATCTTGAATATTACGATCACGTCAGCGGTGTAGAAAAGGACGGAAAATATTTAAACTTTAAATTCGTATTATTAAGTTATCGTAATACATTTATCGATTTTATGTGGACCTGTTCATTAGATAACTATTATACTAATAAAATATACAAGTTATGTCAAAATCTAAATTCCATGCAACGACCCTATCAGTGTTGCCAACTCCGAATAAATAGAATTCTCAACTTGACCTCTCAAAAGTCGCTAGAATTCTCCGATATACGATTCAGGATTTTTTTGCATAATAAGAGGTCACCATTTAATGTTTTTCGTGGGACAAACTAATTTTGTAACAATTTTCTTTCGATATTGGCAAAAGATCTAATAAAAAATAACTTCGAATTTATATACCTACATAAAATAGAATTCAATTTAAACAAATATTTTATTTTCAAATATACTTTTGTTATACATTATATTAACAGTATAATATTAACTCATTTACATCTAATCCAAAGTCTTCATCTTCAGATTGGTAAATATCTTTGGTTCCTATTTTCTTCAGTATATAATCAGGTAGTTTATAAGTATCACAACATTTATTTATCAGTCTTAAACCAAATCGTATGTATAATAAATTATTAAGAAGTGGTAGTTTCATACGATTTCTTATTTTGTTTTTAATGTAATTCATAGCGCTAAATGCGCGCTCTACATCAGCATTGGAATGTGGCAAGCTGAGAAATCTTAAAGCCAGTTCAACTAAGTCACCAAATGGATTTTCATTTGCAGCATCTCGATATGCCCTTACTTCAACCCAAAACTTTTCTGTGTCTTTTACTTCGGTCCACAAGATGTGATGAATAGTTGCCCACTGAGTCTCTATTTTTGCTACTAGATGAGGATCAGAACAGCAGTTTTCATTTCCAACTAACTGAGTTATTGGAAGCTTGTTATGTTTTAAACATTCACTTGGAGAAAACAAGCTCATTTTTTCTAAAATACTAGCATTTTCTGGCAATCTATTTTTTATTTCTAAAGTCAGTTTAAGAAGAAATGACTTTATTCTGTCTTTAATAGTTTCACGATCACTGTCTGATATACCATATTGCTTACAACTATTTTCAAAGACATAACCTAAATATGGGTTTGGATCCAAGTACTCTTCAATTTTATCTTTAATTAAATCTATCTTTGTAAGACGACTAGGATTAACGACCTTGCTAGCAATTGTAACATACAAAAATTTTAAATCTTTTATTAGCTTCAGAGGATCAACTGACGCTGACTCAAAACTTTTATTGGTTTTTTGGACAAGTTCTAAAATTGACAACAAATAACTTAAATAAACTCTGTTATTGTTGTCTGCGTACATTTGATATAATATTTCAGCTCCATAACAATTTTCTTTTTGTCGAGCCATATCAAAATGTAATTTCAATGTATCCCACTGATTTAAAATTCGTCTTACTGCCGGTTCAATTGATAACCAGCGTGTGTTCGACAACTGTAATATTTTAAGTGGAATTTCACCATCATTTATTAAACTATAAATCTGCCTATAAGCAACTTGTTTGATTGTCGAGTGTCCAAACCAATTATAGGTTTCTTTAATTAAATAGTCAATACTTCTTGGGATAGTTTGTTCAGATGCTTTTGAGACCGCCAACTGCAAAGAGTGGCAAACACATCGTACCAGAACTAGATGAGGTACTTCAGTTTTCAGAAGTGTATAAACACTATGATTGATGCCCGTCATTGCAGAAGCATTATCAGTTCCAATTCCAATTAATTTTTTTAAAGGCAACTTAACCTGATTTAAAGTTTGTTTAATGGCAGACACAATCGTTTCTGCACTCCCATCTTCAATTTGAACAAGTGTAAAAAACGTAGAGACAATTTTACTTTGGCTTATACTAAAATACCTGATTACAAGTCCCAACATTTTCTGTACACTTATATCTGTTGACTCATCAATTATAAGGCTATAATTTCCTCCACCCACATCGTCTATAAGTTCTTTTAAAAAATATGGTCCAATTAAGTTTTTAATAATATTTGTACACTTTGTACGATGTAAACAAATATTCAGCTGTTTTGACTTTGAAATATTGCTCAAATGGTCAACAGAATTCATTGTACTATGCATGGCAACATATAAACACAGTTCACTTTCTTTAATCTGTTCTTCAGTAACTTGTCCAAGAGGCTTAAAAGTAATTTTCTGCTGACGCTGCGAAGAAAACGGTTCCGCCGCTGATTGATGTTTTTTGCTATTAACATGTTTTTTTAAATCACTCAGTTTGGCGTTAAGAAGTTGTTTGCAGTAGAAACAAAATGCTTTGTGTTCAGCATTTGAAGCAGGTTTCAGCCAATTTTTAAACTCTTCCAATCTTTCCCATTCTATCTTATATTTCTGCGTATATTGTGGCGCCACTAAAATACAAAACATGCAAAAGAGATTTGTTATGAAACTAAAACATCTTACTTGTATAATCCAATAATTTATCGAAATTATCGAATGCCAAATTCCACAAATATATAATGGCACAAACGCATCGCCTGCTGCCGAACAGAGAAGAGCCAGCCAGCCAGGATCGAGCTTAAAAGTTAGATTAACTTAAAACTGACACTGACGTGCAGGGCTGCCACACACTCATCATCTCTTAGGGATTAAGGGATTATGCTTAGTTACTTTAATGACTTGTCACTTGTCACTCTAGATTACCGCAAAAAAATGTTTTAAAATCAGTTTTAAAAGTAAAGCAAAACACAAGTTCGAAATTCTCCGAAACTTCTCTATTGTCGATAAAAAATCGCTAGGATTGCGACATGTCTCATTTCAAGCAAAAAAGTCGCAATTGTAATTCCAAATTCGCTAGATTTAGCGACAAATTCGCTAAAATGGTAACACTGGACCCTATTGTTAGGTTATGTTACCCTGTAACCTAATTTGGTCTCTTTACACTACCACCTGTGCTGTAGTTTAAAGCAGTGGCGGTTTTACGGGGGGAGTCCAGGGGTCCAGACCATCCCCAAGAGCAGCATAACTTTTAAGGTGTATTCTAAATTTTACATCTCGATTTTATAAATCCATTCGGATGGGAAAATTTTTCACAACAAAACTTTAAAATATTTTTTTTAAATAAGTATCCTCAATAAAATAAGAGTGAGACATAACTTAAAACTTGTAATGTAAGGAACATCATTTTAAAGCAGATAGCCCAAAAAGTTTAACGTTTTTGAATATTTTTATTTTCAATGTAAAGTTGTTAATACTACTAGAGGGTTTAGAGGATCTGGAATCTCTGTTACCGTTCGGGTAGTTTTATTGCTTACCAGTAATAATTTAGGAAATAGAGAATAACAGGAATATCCTCAAAATTTTAACATTCTTGGCTATCTCGTTGGCCGTGGATAGCTTATTCAGCTAAAGAAGACGGAGCGTTTTGTAAATATTGCTGTGTGTTTGCCAAGTCGGGTGTAGGAGTAAATTTTCAGCCTTTAGGAATATTAGTGAGAAAAAATTTTTCTAATTGGAAGCACGCTGTGGAAACGTTTACGAGACATTCCACTTTACAGTATCATTTAAATTGTATTGCTGACAGTGAACACTTTATGCGTTTTTCAAAAAATGTGAGTCTTTCTGTAGAAAATAGAATAGATACAGCTAGAGCTAAGCAAACACTGCAGAACCGGGAAAATATTAAGCCGATTATTGAAGCAATAATATTGTGTGGTAAACATGAGGTTGCTTTACGGGGTCATAGAGACTGGGGAAAAATAAGTGTATGTGAAAACATAGATCATAACGAGGGAAATTTTAGGGCAATTCTTCGTTACCGTGCTTCTGGTGATCAGAAATTACAATCATTTTTTGAAGGCCCGGGTGAACGAAATAAATATACAAGCTCGACCAGCCAGAACGCTATAATAGAATCTTGTAACAAAGTTCTTCTGAAGAAAGTAGTAGCAAACGTAAATCAAGCAAGATGTTTCAGCGTTTTAGCTGATGAGACTGCTGATATTTTGGGAGTGGAGCAAGTATCTCTGTGTGTTAGATATGTTGACATAGAGACATCATCATTAAGAGAAGATTTTTTGCAATTTGTAACAACAGTAGATCTTACTGGAGAAGGACTTGCTAAACTAATTTTGGAAAGTCTACATTCTTATGGGGTTGACCTTAATTATCTTCGTGGACAAGGGTATGATGGTGTAGCTGCGATGTCAGGAAGATTGAAAGGAGTTCAAGCGTACATTAGAAATCTTCACCCCTTAGCACACTACGTACACTGTTCAGCTCATTGTTTGAATTTGGCTGTTTCTAGTTCATGTGAGATTCAACCAGTTCGAAATTGTATGGGTATAATTGGAAAAGCTCATGATTTTTTTGTATATCCGAAACGAAAAGCTGTTTTGAATCAAGCGGTGGAAGATCTCACAGAGTCACGTATAAAAACACTAAAACGAAACTGTGCTACACGATGGATTGAGAGGTTTCAAGCAGTACACGACTTCATAGAATTATTAGAGTCGGTCATATTTTCTTTAAACGTGATATCAGAATGGACTGACCAAGAAACCTCTAGAAGTGCTTTTTCTTTACGCGGTGCAATTTTGCAAAGCGATTTCATCATCTCACTCTTTGTTATAGGTAAAGTGTTTGCACTCACAACGCCATTGAGTAAACACTTTCAAAAAGTCAAGATAGATCTCAAAGAGGCCGTATTTCTAGCTAAAAATACAGTCAACGAGCTGGAAGCTCTACGAGCCAAATCGAATAAAGTATTTAATGAGATATATTGTAAAGCAAGTGGTGTAGCCGAAAAGCTGGGAGTAGTAATTTCCGTCCCAAGACTAACGAGTAGGCAAACAAATAGAGCGAATCCAGGAACATCTTCAAATTCGCCAGAAGACTATTACAGAATTGTAATATTCAATGCCTTTCTAGATACATTTATTGTTCAAATTAGAGACAGATTTATTCAACACGAGTTTCTGTTTAAAGGTTTCCAGTCTCTATTTCCACAGAAAAATGATGCATTAACCACTGCAATTGAAAAAGACTTCCAGCATTTAATAAAAAACTAGAAACTTGAACAAAGTGAAAACGAAGAAATAATTAAAACTGAATTACGATTATGGTACCGAAAACTTACGGATTATGAAGATATGCCGAAAAATGCTCTTGCAGCTTTGGCTATATGCAACAAAAATCTATTTCCGCATATTTTTAGACTTCTGCAGATTTTGGCCACATTACCAGTATCTACTTCTTCAAATGAAAGGACCTTTTCTACATTGAAAAGAATAAAAACCTACCTGCGCAATTCAATATATCAGGTAAGATACCTATAACTATATGTAGAATAGTTAGACATATAATTTATATTCCTCATTTCACGACTTGTAGGGTAGATTAAATGGCTTGGCAAATCTCTCAATCAATAGAGAATGTCCTATTCGTGTTGAGGAGGTAATTGAAGAACTCGCTAAAAATCCTCGGCGTTTAGACTTTGTTATTTGAAGTTTCTATATATTATATTTGTTTTTAAGATACTTTTCTGTTAATTTTTAAAAATTATATGTCTAGGTTTATATATATTATGTATTATATGCTTTTTTCCTAAACATGTGTTTAAAAATTTGAACCCCTCCCAAAAGCAAATCGTAAAACCGCCACTGGTTTAAAGAGTGTACTCTATATGCTGCTCATTATTATAAACGAACGTTTCAGTTCATGTGCTGTTTGCTTCAATTCTAATAACGTAAAACCGAACGAAGCTATTATTGAGAGGAATGACAATTACATTTTACTAACATTTCAAAATTTATAAAAGCTACTTAAAGTTATCATAAATATTAACACGAATATTAAATTTATATCGTCAACACTGTAATCGCCGTTAAAATACAACACAGCAAAAACAATCGCTAAAAAGTGTGTCATCAGCTACCGCATATCGAAGACATTTTGATACAACTCCATCTATATCTATTGGCGCGTCCCAATCGCGCTTTCTTCGTCTCGCTATGACGTTAGTTGCGGAACCTTCCGAGACAAATCAGAGCCTACGTAGATACGACTACTATAGACCATGTTTATTTAAAAGACATTCCGTTTAAAAATAAAATGTTATACATGAAATACAAGCATTACTTAAAGATGTTATGAAAGCTATCAAAGACATTTCGTGTAACGTTGTGCTTATTTTGAAAGTTCATAAAAAATGAAAGACTTTTCTCTATGCGTTTTGACTGGAAGCGAAGATCACCTGGTAACAGAAGTTGTTAGTTTCTTCGTCATGTAAGATGGGTATATATTTTATAGGGTATCAATTTTAAAAGTTGACCCCCTCCCTCTTGTGATACTAGTTGAAAAGCTCTTAAAAATAGAATTCAACGGTACAAAAAAAATTTTTTGGTAATCAAAGTAATTCAGTAATAAAGAGGAAAGGCAAAGTAAGGAAGAGCTCGATCTTGTTGGAAATGAAAAGTTCTTTGGTTAGTGCCCGATTCTCATGTTCATTTATTTGGTTCATGTATAATGTGTGAACTGTCAATAAATCTACTAATGAATACATTACTAACTGCATACGTTTTTTTAATATTTAATTATGACCCATATTAAAACGTTTTTTAAATTCTTAAGATAAGTTACCTAACGATCTATATCGTTCTCGTGTGATATGATTTGTTTGACAATAATATGACAATGACTCGTTTTTTAAAGCTACTCTTTTGCAGAGTTCAGCTCCATTTGGTTACGAAGTGTAGCATTTAGCTGAGAGATGGTGGCCTTCAAGCGCAGAAAACAGCTCAAAAACGTCGGTCTACACTACGAGTCATTAATGCTTTTTCTGGCAGGATCGCTTCCCTGCTTTACATTTGATTTCGTTAAATTCTGATTCTCTTAATTATACTGGTGGTTTTATAATAAATTGTTCTTAAAAATATCTAGTAAACTGTACTTCCACGAAACAATATGTTAGTTTCAAGAGTAATAAAGATTTCTATTTGAGGGCGTTCCCACAAAAAATACACAGATTCTTTAACAAAGATCTCTTTGTCTTTTCTAATTCTAGTCGCCTGTAATACTTATTTGGGCACTGTAACGACTATTGTCCCTTCCCTTATTAATTTGTAAAGAGATATGTTCGGTGATTTTATTTAGTTAATGTTCATAAAAGTGATTTTTATTATTTGCATCTTGAAAGGTCATTGACCATTTTTTTGTGGACAAAGTCTAAGATTTTTCTTTAGGAAAAACAGAAAATACCACAACTTGAAAAAACAAGAAGTTTTTCACATGCTTAGTTAGCAACATTATTCATGGACATTTTACGTGTCGTTTATATTCTCTCTATAGATCAAACTAAATTCACATTTTTCTTTTAGATATATGACCTTGCCAGTTCTTACGCATTACTTCTAATAGTTTCCACAATTAATTGGATACTGCATAGTCTTTACCTAAAGATAAAAATAGTTCTAGGTAAATGTCCTTCGTACAGTATTGGACTTTCCGTATATCTACTAAGACTCTTTGCATTTCTTACTACTTAGGAAATCTTGTAATCCAATCATTTTAGATAACTTACATATTTTGACCTTTCTTGATCACTAGAATTCAAAGGCAACTATCAAATCAGTGCTTTTTGGATATTGATTCCAAATCTTAAGGAAATTTTGTAGCATTTTTTGCTTGCTGTCAACCTCAAACTAACTAAAATTAGTTGATTATGAGAATTAGACATTTTATGGCCTTATAGATGAAAGTAAGAATTGCAGATCTTATATATTAAATATATACATATATGCATTGAGTAACCTTACAGTAATTTGAGTGCTTTCCAATCCGTAAATGACTATTTCTAATGTCTACGTTTTGGTTTTTATGGATAATACTTTTACAATAATGTTTTTTTGTGCTTTTGGATTAGCTTTTTGCAGCTACTTTCGATAACGTCGATAGTTTAATCTATGATGACCTGATAAGTTAATGGTAAATGCTACAGAGATGCATCTTCATAGAGTTGTAGTGTTCAGAGAATTTATACGGTTCAAACAGCTAAAAGAGCAAACAGATATTTACCGTTTCCAAATCTGAATCTGATGTTTCCAATCTTGACTTGTTTTGTTTGATTTTCGAGCCATAACTAGCTGTAAATGATTCGCTTAATGATAGAGGTTCTAAAGTTTCTAGTTTTTCTATCTCTCTGTTTTCTTCTTCAATCAATCTTATAATTTCTGCAGAAACTGCTAGGTCCGATATTTTCGATTTAATAGATCTCGTTCTGTTAAGACATTTTACAATATCGTCTAAACTCTTCTTGCTTGTAAATGGTATATTCGTTAGTTCAAAGGTTTTACATTCAAGATTGCTTCGTTTATGAGTCTCACTGATCTAAATTAAGAAATCGTAAGTGTTTAAGAAATGAAAGAACCATTAATCAAAGTACTCTTTCTGTTTCACATTCAGGTACAGCAGTGATAGATTTTTCTACGGTGCTAGCACTTTGAGAACTAGATATTGGTGTTGATTTACTTAAAGATAACTTCTAAAAAAGAAAAATAGAACCACAGTTATGTCGATTACTTTTTTGTCTTTAGACCTACCTGATCTACAACTGTTTGATGTATTGCTGGTGTAAATGTTTTCGTAGTCATAGGAACAGCAGACAAAGCACGTTTTGGTTTACTGGTTTTTTCTTTAATTGGATAATCTCGAGATTTAGATGTTGTCAGCTCAAGTAAACGTTTGAGTGTTGATCTAGTATCTGCAATAATCACTATGATTGATTTATCAATAAAGATAAAAGTGTTCTAAATAAAACAAATGGCATACATACTAGCATAAGAAATACTACATTGTACAGGTTTAAAAGAATTATTAGAATTTTGCAGGTCTAAAGTATCCGTGTCAATTAATGCGAAAATAGATACGAGACGTTTAATTTTACATTTGTAGTAAGAAATATTGGTAAAAAAATCGGTTGTTTACCTGGAATTTTTTCATCGCTTTCCTTGGCATTGGTTTGAAACGATCTAAACGTAGTCGATGATGCCTAGAAACAATCAACTGTTCTGTTACGTGTGTTTTCTAAGTTTCTTTTACTTATAATTTCAAAGGTCAGCAATGGTCAAAATATGTTAGTGGTAATGACGACGCAATTTGTATATTCAGCACTGAGGTCACCGTTTATGGAATCATGTCACCAAGAGTAAGTATATAAATCTATAATAGGAGTCTAAAGGCTTTATGAAAGCACACAAAACTCCTAGGCAAACAAGAATTATTTACCAGGAAGACTTTTAACTACTACATGCTTGACCTATAGAAGTTAGGAAAGGTCATGAAATTATATTTAAGTGAATATGTAAAATTGTAAAAATGCTCTTTGAGTACGTGCAAGCTGCTGCGAATATGCACAAAAAATGTTAAACTGGAAAACTCTTGCTACCTAGTAAGGTCACCAAAGGTTTTACACTATAAGAATCATTTATAAAATATCGGTGTAAACACCATGTCGAAAGCACACCGCAATTGCTACAAGAATAAATATGAATTATTTATGGTAAAACCATGTGTCTAAATGTAAAGAATAAATGAAGAGTTACAAAAGGTCTAAAGTGCCATTATGCCCGTTTTGAAATAAATACCTTTTTTACCTCCTTCCTTACCTCCACAGTTCGCGATATATGAAGATCGAAATATAGAACAAAATCGTCTGATCTATTCGCGTAAAGGTGCTTTAAATAGCGTGAAGAAAAGAAAATCTTCCGCTTCCACCACAAACAAATCGTCTAAAATAGCCACCCTAAGACTCGATCGGTAATGCATTAATATGATGTAATACAAGACTAAACAGCAGTTTTTGATTGTTTTCTGCACTTAACCTTGACCTTAAGTCTTTAATAGAAGTTTTGATTTTCAGAAGTTGAGCATGATAAAAATAGAAATGGAAGACTATTCCATATTATATTTATTACATACAAAAAGTACTAAGACTGTAAAAGATTATATCTCAAAATCTATAGACCACTTATATTCAAAATAGATTTCCCAAATTTGTTTTGCTTTTTCAAATGAGCGAAAGAACTCACAGGTTGTTTTTCATATTTTTTGCTCAAAACAAATCAAAAAGTTAACCATTTTGTCTATCTCTTCCATATATAAAAAACTTTTCATTGTTTTTGTACTTTTGCAGCAGATTAAAAAAGTCCGTTATCTAACGTACTTTTGGGTGCTCTTTCACGTGACATCCTTATATGCAGAAAAAACGCAGCTTGTGGTTTTGTCAAGTAGGTATTGCCAACGAAGTGTCAAAAAGTTAAATACTCATAAATCTTCATTCATAGTATTAGTGTGAAGGCATACTTCCTGCGGTGAATGCTTTTACTACTTTTGCCTTTTTGTGAAATAACCCTTACGTTTTGTCTTGTCCTTTTGATATCAACAAAGAATACAAAAACATATCAATTAACTGCTCAAAAGAAACGCAATGGCAAACAACTTACGAAGAACTGAGAACAGGATGATCCACGAGATGTAGGCCGCAGAAGATGTAGTACGCTACCTGTTAAAATAAAAACGTTATTATAAACGGATGGATATACTTTAGATGTAGCTTAGGAATCCATACTTCCAACAATAAACTTACTAGAAGTATTTCTTGGTCCTTTTAATTTATCGCTATTGTTCTGACGTACTCTAGATCCGCTTCTTCTTAGTCGACAATTGTTCGATGTTCCTAGAACTGGTATTCTTGAACGGCTGAAATCTTGAGCATCTTTTCGACGCGTTTGTGATGATGTTGGCATTTTCGGTGTTTAAAAACTGTTTACAGAAAAGATTCGTACATACAAGATGAGAAATTTTGAGCTTAGCAGAAAACTGAAAAAATTTTAATATTGAATACCGAGTTGTAGGTTGACCAATGAAGAATGTCAATGAAAATAAAAATATGTAGAAGTGACATTTACAACCTTAAAAAATAGTTTAGTTTTGTAATGTCAAAAAAGGATCAGATTAAATTACTATACTGACACAGAAAACATTCAACAACAAACTTACACTAAAAGTAGTCTACAAAAAAAAGGTAAAATTCTATATAGTATGTATATTAAGAATACAATATTGAAATCTGCAAATATAGATTTCACCTACCTCCTAGCCATGAGGCTCCAGACCTCTGCAGATCTCAAAGTCACTACCATAAAGAAGACTTGTGGTTTAAGTGCATATACTTTTCCCATAAGTAGTTAGAAGTTGTAAGACCATCTTATCATCTTTAACTAGCGCATCTTAGTTTCTTTACACTCCCCTGTACGATTGCAGAATCTTACGGTCCCATATCATATTTACCTCTACCTATACCATATACCTATGTTGACATCATGCTTACAGTTTGGGAAGCTACATAAGTAATTTCGATTTACTTCCTCCCTGGCTTTTTCTCAAAAAAAGATAATATTAAACTCGTTCGTGCGACAGTGTACTACAAGAGTAGTGAGGTCAAAATAGACCTTTCTGATGGATCTATGTAATGATTCATGTATCATCATAGGATATACGACCTGAAAACAGACTTATTCGTAGTTAGGTACTCTAAAAACTATAGCTATAGAAATAATGGTATTTAGTCGAGACCTAAAGAAAACAAAGCAGAAGTGTATCGAATGTCTCCATAAAAACATACTATTACACAACTCAATATAGAGTAGATGTGATAGAATAGTCTAAGCTATTTAGTACTAAAATGCTGTCTCCGCCTTCCAAAGAGCGGTGCGCTATAGTATCGGCAATTTATGTCGACCACTCCAAACCGGAACGGGGTGCCCAGCCAGCACACTGACGTTATTTTTAAGTGATTATTAGTCCGCGACATCATATGACTAATAAATGATGTCTATAAGACGTCATGTTATGGGACGTACGTAGACGTCTTCAAAATGACGTCTTTTAGACGTAGAATAAAGTCGTTTTTAGACTTCTATCTAGGTAACCAAAAAGTGATATTCTACAATAGTATATCAAAGTATTAGTTTCATAAGACACGTTTTTAGCGCACGCGTCCGAGTCTAGAAAACGACCCGCGTAGCGGGGAGTCTTCTAATTAGGAGAAGTGCGCTAAAACGTGTTATGAAACGAATACTTTATACTATTTTTTCTATTTGAGTTAGTTCGGTATTAAATAACTACTTAAATAAAAAAATTACTTAGTTTGTAAGTAGTTTTAAATAAAACTTGCTAGGGATATTTTGGTAAGTAGCATAGCAGTTGGCAACACTAAAAATTATGCAATTTTGTTTTTTACATAACCTTGCTTAACTTTAGGTAATCCGTGCGACGTAGAAATTCCCATTGTTATCTCATACACACAACGCCCGCTAAGCAGCAGGACCTCGTTCAAATTTGCCAGGTGTATTATACGTACTGTTGAAAATTATTATAAATTCAAAGTAGAATGTATGCCAATATATTTGTGACATAAATAATTGCTACTTAATGAATTAAAAACTTTGATGAAATAAGAATAATTATATTTAATTTCATAGAATAAATACCTTCTTTGTTAAAGAAATTAATGAGGTATAAATACAATAGTATCTTCAGCAAAGAATGATTTTTGTTAACCAAGATAATTATTCATTGGATCTTTTGGATATTATAACTTATAAGGTATATTATGTATAATTTTATAAAATTTGATTTTATTACGTTAAGTTTATCGTGAGCTATTAATACACAACACAATGCATCCTTAGATGTCAGTATCAAAATTTACAATTTGGTTAATAATAAAGTAAAAACTGTTACGCCCTTATTAAGACTAATTAATATTCGGCGCATTTATGTAGCCTGCAATACTAGTTTTGCAAGCTTTGCATTCCAGTTAT
This sequence comes from Agrypnus murinus, assembly GCA_929113105.1. Taxonomy (NCBI): domain Eukaryota; kingdom Metazoa; phylum Arthropoda; class Insecta; order Coleoptera; family Elateridae; genus Agrypnus; species Agrypnus murinus. Next base: position 35,585,331 of record OV816030.1, read on the forward strand.
AAGAGTTCACTGCGTAAATAACATAAGTTTGACATTCTAAGAACAGCTGTCTAACAGTGATATCAACTTTAAAAAATAAAATGTTACTGTTTCCAGTATTTTAAAAAATTTCATTAGGACACGCAAATAACGGGTGTTTTTTTAAATTTGGCGTCCTAGTTAGCTATGACTATGAGTTTGTTGTGAATAGACCACTATTTTTCAAATGTCAAAATGTCAAAACTTAAAAGTGAGGTTAGGTTTAGATACACTGCGGCGTGGCGACATTCAAAGGTGCGTTCACAATCGAACTCTCATTGCTTGCTCTGACGCCAAATTTAAAAAAACACATGTTATAAAGAAAATTTTACTTTAACATTTGCAGAATGTAAATAGAATATATTATTTTCGTGGACTTATTAAACTAACGGACAAGGCATTCCCGTCGTGCACCAGTGGTTTGCGTCGTGCCAAAACTGTCATTTTGTTTGTGTGTCCGTGTGACGCGGTCGTGTTAATTCAGCAGTTGATATTATTAATAGGAATGGTTATTTGTGTTGAAAGGTCATGTAAGAACAAAAGTGCAGTGGTAAATTAAGTGAAAAATAACGTTACGTTTCATTGGTAAGTGTAAAATATGCTTTTTTTATGTATTTTATTTAGGCAAGTGCAGAACATCTAACAAGCGATCATCTGATCATTTTTACATGACGTCGCTAGTTTGCTTACGTTCAATGCTTCCCCCTGCTCGCCCCGAAAGCCACTCTTCTGTTGCCCCCAAGGTTTGATATAGCTTGTCCGTTAGTTTAATAAGTCCATGATTATTTTACTGTTTTCAATATTCAATTACACTATTTTTGTATTGTCAGGTCCACTGGTCCACTGATGTACGAGAGACAAATCTAGCAACACCTGTTTTGTTTTACTTTTTCACTAAACTGCACGTGACCACATGCGGCAATACAAACAGCAACGTCTTTCGGGTATTTGTTTTGCTCTTTAATTAGTAACGTTTCTACTTATTATTAAAGTTGTAGACGTACCTACATTTATAGTGTATGTGTAGGTGCAACTACTGCATACTGATTATGTGGTTTGTCACAAAGGGTGAGTAGGTATTAATAATTACTTACTCCGTCGCAATACTACATACCCTATACAATTTTACCCGTTCGACAATTTTGTGAGATTACTATTGTTAATAAATTAATACTAATGTAATGGTTTCTTAGCAGTACTTACTAATATTATTTTAGTATCATCATTTATTCTGCATATTGTTTTAGTAGCTTTTCAGTTAGTAAATGTTTACTTTTGTTTAATAATTACGAGATGTTGAGTTAATAGAAGAGATGTATGTTCTGTTATTGCATGTTTACTTTTGTTTAATAATTATGTATGAAATAGTGTATAATAAATATTATTTCCAGTATTCAACTATTTATTTATAATTCCTGTCCTAGACCTAGTACAGGACGTTTTAATGGCGTCATTGAACAACGTTTTAATGACGTCTTATATTGACGTCCTTGGGCTGTGACATAATGTTGTCACTTTTACGACAATTTGATGTCATTTTAATACGTCATTTGACGTCGTTACTGCCGAGAAAACAGCGGCGTTATGACGTCAGTGTGCTGGCTGGGTGGTTTGTTTCTTCGTTACAAACATTCAAAGTTCAGAAAAATGATCTGGCGTGGTCAGGGTGGAGCGATAAAGTAGTGAATGGACTGATGCAAGTGTCACTAATATAGCTATCGGATTGGAGGTTGTTCAACCATGTTCAGAAATAAAATGCTTCTTTCTACTAAACAGTCTTGGTCGTCACAACTACATTTTTTATCAATTATGTATCCTTTGTTACGAATGAATATAGTATTTGTTTGTTTGTTTGTTTTTGGGCGAGGAATCAGGATGACGGAGCATCCTTCGTACCTCATGGCACCGATTGCTGAGATCATTTGGCCGACCCTACTAGAATTTAGCCGAATCTGGGGGAATTCCACCCCCAGTATAAATTTTTAACGTGCCAAACATCGCATTGACACGGGACCTACAGTTTTACTTCATATCCCAGAAGAAGGCATGTTTTTAATTTTTCTCCGCTATGAAAAATTACCAGCTCGGCCGGGGATCGAACCTGCGATCCTTGGATTATAAAGCAAACATGCAAACCACTAATCCACCAAGGCTGGCGAATATACTAGTATTGATCTTCATATTTTTATTGTTATTATCATTATGGAGTAAATGAAAACTTCCTATACTAGCGATATAAGATCGATCTTTGGAATAACAACACTGAATTTAGTAAATAATTTAAAAAAATGTATATTGGAAAACATGTTGAAGTGGAAGGAGAAAGACACATATCTGCGGTCATATTTGATACAGCTCTGAGATGCACGCTCTATGAAACCTCTTCGGTGCCGATGCTGTAGCGATTTGCACTTTACGCCAACAGGATAAATATGTATAGGTGACAATTATGGAGATATTGCGTATATACAGTGAGATCAAGATTGATTGTCCTGATCCTACACTACTTTCCACCACCTTGATATCAATATTTACATCCAATTTATAAATAAAACTAGTGATATAAAGAATTCTGGGGAATTTATTAGATGTCCCTAGATGTCAATCTGTCAAAATTGTTTTTGTTGTTAACTCATTGCCGTGCGTTGTTAATTCCGTTTATTTCTTTATTCTTTTCGTTGTTTAATTATTTCTATACATAAAAGTCTTTTTCAAGACTACCACTGAAGGATTATATTGAGTGCAAGGTAAATAAAAAATATTTTTATTGTTGTTATAAAGTTATTATATGTAGAAATTGTGAATTACAGGTTACAGGTCAATAACCTTTATCAAAATGCCCTTTTCTCTTGAACAAGAGAAATTTATTATAAAAGCTTATTTTTGCAACGGTGAACGAGATGGTAATGCAGAATGAAAATATTCTCCAACGCTTTGTGCAGAAGAATGGATAAATCGCTTCCCTGATATGGAAATTGATGAAGAAACTTTAATTCGACATATACACCGGATTGTGCACCGTTTTCATGAAACAGGGAATGTGTTAGTAAGGGGAAGTCAAGTGGTCGTGGTACTGTACTTACGAAAGATGTTGTTGCAGATGTGCGTACTCGTGTAAAACGTAGTCCAAACAAACCATTAGGCCAACTTGCTCAGCAAACAGGTAATCGTAACAGTTATATGAAAATTACTTTGAAATATTAAATGAAAATTATTGTAGGTTTATCATATGGTACAGCTCACAAGGCAGTAAAGAAAATACTACACTTCCATCCATATAAAGTTACTGTCGTGCAAGAGTTACTTCCCCCTGATTATGAAAGAGGAATTCAATATGTAACTGGTTTAATGCAAATCTTCGCAATGATGATTTATTGGATCTCACATTCTTTTCCGATGAATCGTGGTTTCATTTGTCCGGATACATTAATTCACAAAATTATTCGAAAATATGAAAAAACGAGTAGATGCTTGTCTGGCTGTACATGGAGGTCATTTTAAACACATACTATAAATCTATTGTAATAATTTTAATTGTAAATTGTTTAATTGTGTTAATTTGTGTAATTTTAATTGTTTATTAAATAAAATCTTTTGTATTTACTTCTTATTTTTGATCGTAATTGATCTTAATGATAATAATTGATAATAATAGTATTGGTTACCAATACTGTGGCAAGAGAAATTGACACGTCTTGTTATTTCTGTTATCAATGGTAACACATAAAACAGTAAAATATTTCAATTAGCATTCAATCATTCTTTTAAATTCCTGATGTTTATTTTGTATGAAAAGGATAACCTTTTGCATAGTTCAAATGAGAGAAAATAAACAATCCTTATAACCATTTCAATATATTTTTTAATTAAAAACGAACTTGTTTTTCATGTTTTTAATTTCACACAAACAAAGTGTTTCTAAGTTTTTGTACATTACTTTGGAAGTTAGTTTTTTTGAATGTCACCCGCACACCACTGCTTTTGTCCTGACTCTCAGGTGATGGATGTAAATATTGATATCAAGCTCGTGGAAAGTAGTGTAGGATCAGGACATTCAATCTTGACATTGTGACCCTTGGACCACAAAAGCTAACTTCGACACCTTGATGTCGAATTTTTCTGTTTTCAAACTTGGATTTTAAATTTTATTCATGCATTGATTTTAATCCCATCATACTACAGGGTGATCCAAATTGATTGAAGACTGTTTGAATTTACCGCCACGTTAAGTTATTGTTACGTTGGCAACACAAATATTTTTCAGGCATTTTTTACCTTCTTTTATTTTACAGTGGCGTCTCAAAAATAATATAGCTTATAAACTTCATTAATTTTAAATAATAAACTTACCTGACAATAAAATCGTCTAAAAAAACTGTAGTTCTGAAAAGAATTGTTTGCTAAAATAAGACGACAAACAAAAAAATAAAGCAAAAATCCAATGAAAACCTGGAACAACGATGTAAACGACAAAGTTGTCGCTGTAATTTGATGCAACGCATTTCAATAGTGTTACACTAACAATGTGAAATACACTTAAACCTACGGCGCAAAATTCAAACAATCTTCAATCACTTTGGACCACCCTGTATTATTTGCATGTTTAAATGAGAGCTGAGGAGGAGGTGATGGCAGCGTATAGTAATAAGAAGTACGGACAGTTATTCGTTTTTCATGTACCCAATTTCAATAGCCTTCAAACGCTTTGGCGTGTAGGTTCAGCTAGCAGTAAAAGATGTCGCTGTAAAAGGAGGCAAAATATTAAAAATCATTCGTAAAAGCAGAGCAAAATTTTACTTTTAGCTTTAAATAATGACAAATTATAAAAAAGTATTTAATTAATTTAATTATTTAAAAATTATAAATCGCGAAAAAAACATTTCTACGTGCTGAAAATTTAAATTTGCTGAAAACTAAATTGATAGAAAAAAGTAGCGAGAAAAAAGTTACAGCGACATCTTTTACTGCTAGCTGAACCTACACGCCAAAGCCTTTGAAGGCCATTGAAATTGGGTACATGAACATCAAAGACGCCGGTAGCAACTGTCCGTACTTCTTATTACTATACGCTGGTGATGGCATCAGATCGAAAATGACATTTCAAACACTTAGAGAATTTTGTTTTGACAGCTAAGCTGTCATTATCAAAGGTAATATATTTAAACAAACACATGGAATCCTGTCACCACAAAGCACATAAACTAGCAGCTTACAGATCCTTAGTACAAAGAGCTATAACTATTCCACTTACCAGATTTTAGCAAAAAGATTTCAATTATTAAACAGCGAGCACATGTAAATCATTATAATCTGAACATGATCGACACTTTAGTTAAACAAAAAGATTATAGACGGAGAGCCAGCGACAAAAATACTTACGTCATTTCATTAAGAAAATTTTTGGTGCCATTGTACTGTCTTAACATAGGTAAACTTTAATTGGAAGTTCTGCCACATATCAGTGGTGGAGAGAGTAGCGGGAGAGAGCGAAATGGTTAAACAATATTAATACAAAAACGTAATATAAGTAAAGCTGATGTTTGGTGTGTTGATGGCAAATAATATTTTATGTAATATATTACAATGGCAGACAGTTTGGTTAGTGGGGGGATGGGGACAGACAGCGACGAAGGTCGAGAAATATGTGGCCTATTACGTCATATCAGTTTGTACTTACTAGTAAAGATATCCAATGAGAGACACTCAAAATGCGTCATATTAAATATCATTTTAAAGGTAATTTTAAGTACTTTCCAACGGAATATGACTCATCGGCAGACATTGACTATGAAAAGGTCAAAGGCTAAAATTTGATCAAAATTAAGTAAATAACGAAAAAAATTAATAGGAAACTAAAAATTGGCATAGATGTTGGTGAATACATACTGTTTAAGATTTGTGTCTCTCATTGATATGTTTATTAGTAAGTACAAACTGATATGCTGTAATAGGCCAAATACTTTCTCGACCTTCCTCGCTGTGTGTCCCCATCCCCCCACTAACCAAACTGTCTGCCATTGTAATACATTACATAAAATATTATTTACCGGCATCACACCAAAAATCAACTTTACTTATATCAAGTCTTTGTATTAATATTTTTAAACCTTTCACTCTCTCTCGCTACTCTCTCCACCACTGATATGTGGTAGAACTTCCAATTAAAGTTTACCTATGTTAAGACAGTACAATAGCATCAAAGATTTTCTTAATGAAATGACGTAAGTATTTTTGTTGCTAGCTCTTAGACTATTATAGGTTAGCTCACAAAAGAATATATCCCATTAACAATCAAACAAAGAACACAAATTACATATCTTACATACAATATTTTGGTAAAATATCGGAAAACGTTGCACATATACTAAGAAAAACCAACAATTATAAAATAGCCTTTAAAACCAACACTAACACTTTTTCATTTTTATTTAATGCTAAAGACAGAACACACGATATCATGAAATCGGGAATTTACCGTTTGAATTGTTCTTTTTGTAGTTCGGTATATACAGTGTGTTGTATTTAAGATGAATATACTCCCGTAGTTTCGTTATTTTAAAGAGTAAAAATTTGAATGTTGGCACAGTGATACATATTCATGAGTTGCACTTTTTGAGGTACTCACCTTAAATGTGAACTGTATACCCAGCCTACCATGACTATTTAAACAGGGCCAATTCATGATATTTCGCTTCGCGTTGGAGATATCAAAAAAGTTATTAGAAAAAGTTGTTTAGAATTCAATTTTGATCCTTAGTAGCAAGTTTCATGACAAAATTCGTATTTTTAATTTTTCAGTATGTTAGCGTTGTCTGCACCCACTTACAAGTTTTTACCTTATACCTATTTACCAAAATCAAATGTATTTTTTGTCAGATTGACATTTCTTTCAATCAAATTCTATTTTCCATGACACTCGAATAAATTAAAAAGTAAACTTGTAACTGTGTGACGACTTAACGCTAACATACTGAAAAATTAAAAATGCGAATTTTGCCATGAAACTTCGTACTAAGGATAAAAATTGAATTCAAAACAACTTTTTCTAATAACTTTTTTTGATATCTCCAACGCGAAGCGAAATACCTAGAATTGGCCCTGTTTGAAGGGTCGTGGTAGGCTGGGTTTACAGTTCCAGTGTTGTAATGTATCTAGATACAAGTATCTAGATACAGTATCTAGATACTTTTATGGTACCTAGATACATATCTAGATACTTTTAAAATTTTGTAACTGTATTTGGATCTAGGTACATTTTCTGTAGTATCTGTGTATCTGTACTGTGCAGATACTATTTTCATATTTTTATAATTTTATAATAAAAAAACTACCATAAATGATGTGTGGAATTTTAAGTTTGAAATAATTTAATAATAATAATAGCTACTACCCATTACCTAGCGAACCAGCCCCAGAAGCTATGAAGCTTCTGCGGGAGGGAGGGGTAATTATTACTATTATGCAGGCTCAAAGTGCGGCTGCAGGACTTGACAGATGGTATAAGCACAAATCCCACATTTGTGTTACAGCTAAGGGAAAACTGCAGAAAACCTGAACCAGATCTGCCGGTACCGGCAGTTGAACCCGGGCCGCTTGGGTGAAAGACCTGCACGCAGGTCTCTACACTACCAAGGCTTTAAACCGACAACATAATAAAACAAATTTTTTATTATGTAATTTCTTTAAAATACTAGATAATAGTCATCTCGTTAAACAATTAGAGTCACTACATCTAATCAGCCATGCCAAGTTGACGTATCAGTGTACTGCAAGCGACACTATATGGCAAAGGAAGTGTGAAATATAATAATTCCTAAATTAAAATCGCATCTTGCGTATTTGACATATTACAGCTTGGTGATGTCACAATGAAAACTACCCTAGTAGCACACATATATTATATAAATATTCATTTTCAAATATTTAAAATATATCTCTTTCAACATCCGCCTAAATATTTAGCTTATATATTACTTAAAATATTTCTTCAATATTATTTTAATAATATTTATTTAACATTCTAGTTAGGATATCTTATGAATGTTATATCCACAGTAGCACAAATATATTATATAAATATTCATTTTCAAATATTTAAAATATATCTTTTTCAACATCCACCTAAATATTTAGCTAATATCTTATTTAAAATATTTCTTCAATATTATTTTAATAATATTTATTTAACATTCTATAGTATGAGTAAAAAGTAACCCCATCAAAGGTGCCGTTGGGATTTTGAAGCCATGTGTATTATAACACCTGAAAATTATACAAAATAATCAGAGTCCTTTGACAGTAACAGTTGTTATTAATTTGATATAATTTTCTGGTGTTATAATACGCACGAGTTTAAAATTCCAAAGGCACCTTTGATGGAGTTATTTTTTGTTCATACTACAGTTATTAGGATATCTTATGAATGTTATATTTCTGATCCATATATTCCTAGAATATTATTTTTATATTTTTGGAATATTATTAGAATGTTTTTAAGAATATTTTTGTACAGGAAATTATGCTCTATAGCAACATGAATTTCAATTTTCTTTTTACCACTCATTTTCTTGTTGATCATTGGTCATTTTAAACTTTTCAAATAAAACCCTATACATGTTGTTCTTCTACTAAAAAGAGAATTTTGCTCTCTTTATGAAACCATATTCTCTAACAAGTGTTACGTAAGAAAATTTTTGACAAAAATTGCATTTGAAGTTTATTTAGCATAAGAGACACTAAGTAATAAAACACTTTGGTTTGAATTAAAATATGTATATTCTTTTGGAATGGTAAAATGACCGTCAACAAGAAAATGGTTTTACTTCTCTAATTGTAAATGTAGGTAGTATTCCGAAAAGGATTATACACCTGACAAAAATATTCACAGCTCATTTTAATTCATGACAATCCAATAAAAAAAATTACTACTCATCCATCCTGAAGACTTCAATAATTATATTATAACTGAAATATTAGATTTAATAGCAGTTTATTCGTTGGTATATTAAGGATATAATTCCCACCTCATGGAATAAGACTGGAATAAAAGATATATTGTAGCAAAAAGAATTTATTCACTCAGTAAAAATATATAAATACTCGATAATTATTCAACAGGAAGCTTGTCTTGGGACTTAATTCTTCTTTCTGTAAGAATAAAAAAAAGATTTAGGGTTATAGTCGATCTCTCGCAGCAACATATTTTAAGGAAATTTATATAATGAGCAAGGACTTTTAGAATCATCTGTACTTCTAGTCACCATATTAGTGTAAAGTCAAAGATTACAACAAATTGAAGTGTTTTATTATTTTAAGAAAAAATAATTCTTGTTCAGAAAATCTTTATTTGATGTAGTCAAGTCCAATACCATTATGTGGGGCGACCAATAATAGAAAATGTGATTAGCCAATATTAAACATTTTTTAAAATTAATGGAATATTTCCGAAACAGTATGCAAGCATAAAACTCAGGAGATTTTTTGCAAGTTACTTCAACCAAGATAATTAAAGTTAAAAATCAAAAGTTCTCTTTTATCACTTCTTAACGCTTCTCTATTTCTTTATTTATTTATCACGTCCTTTAATTTAAATTAGTTAGATCTGAAATCGTTTCCTCTTTCCTGGTGGTCTAGACGTCCCATAACTGGTGGACACTTTGAGCTTTCTGTACGTATGGTAAGCTGGTAAATAAAAAAAAAACACTTACTAGCTGTTGTTTAATCTTCTAGAAGCATGTCTTAACCAATCCTTAATAGCTGCTATGATGTCGTGCTCGGTTGTTTAGTATTTGGGCTTAGGGTTGCTGCTTCTGTAATATTTAATAACATAATAATAATCGTATCGGTAAAAACAATGAAGATTTAACATACTTTTGATACAGTCAGATACTATTAAGGAAGAAAGCATTTTCTTTCCCTCCCAGTCATACATATAAAGAGGAACAGAATCTGTGAAGATTCTTTAAAATATTTTTTACAATAGCGTTGATATTGTTCTTTTACTTCCAATTCGGACAAGGAATGATAACTGAAAATAATAAGATAAGAAAAGCAAGATGTGCATCCAAGTACCTACCATCTTTTTCTGGTCATCCTTTGTACTTGGACGTCTTTCCCATTTACCAATGTCTTCTTCCCTCTTCATGGGTAGGCTTCCTTCAAAATCTTCGTGGAAATTCTGATCATCATCAGGAATTATCTGTGGTCGGCTTTGCTCATTCAATATTTGCAAAAACCAACTTCAGCTGATGGAAGTCACTTTCGGTTTTTCTTTTGTACTCAAACAGAAAACAAATTTAAAATTGTAACGTGTGATTATAAACCCTCCACATCTCAGTTGCTGTGAAATTTAAAAGGTGTGTTTTATTACTGTTTTAGACTTATAATAAATTAATATACTTTATTTGACGTTCAAAAAATTATTGTTTTTGAGTAATAAGACACATACGTTTTAAATCTCACAACTGAGATGTCGAGGGTTTATAATCACCCGTTAGAAAAAGTATAAATTTAAACATACCTACGTGATTAATCATCATACCTTTGTCAAACTCGCAGCCGTCTGTAGCTGGTTGAATAACCATGTTAATTATAATATTATCACCATTTGATGATAAGCAGCTTTTCAGTGGATATGCAGGCTCTCTTTTATTCGTAGGAGTAGAATAGTCACTTCTTAGGTAAATAGTTTATGGTTTAATATTAATATATAACTACATAAAACAGTTTAATGACACAAAAGACACAAAACTGATGACAAAACGCGTCGCGTCGTTACATCGTCCTTCTGCCTGCCTTCTACGAACATACCCGACGACACACGATCATAAGCAAGATCTACAATTCTTCATGTTTCCAATAGATATCTATTGCAGAACATAATAAAAAAATATTTGTTTAATATATGTTTCAAAATATTAAAAATTACACACAAATAACATATTTATTTAATATGTATATCAATATATTTCTAAATATTTCATTTTCAATATTTTATAAATACTTTCCTAATCTTTTAAATATTTAAAACACATATAATATTATTTTTATATTTTTTAAATATTAAAGAAATATGGTGTGCTACTGGGGTACGTAGAAAAGTCTTTTAAACTAAACGTGGATATACTTAAATTCAATGGGGATCATATAATTAATCATTTCGGGCTTTTTTCGCCCCAAAATGGCGTTGTGATCAGCCTGATCAACCAGCATGTCCTGGCTGACTAGACGTAGTGACTCTATAAACAATGAATATTATTACAGAATGATGATATCACCGATTGTGAAGTGTGAGGAAGACGCATTCTTCCAATGCGTTGCCAACTCTGTACCATAATTTACAGCTTGTATCAACTTGGTACGTTGGTAGATAGGAGATTAGTTGGTGGTAGGATGGTAGATAAAAATTCTTTATTACATGTTCTGATTATTTAATATTTACGTAACAATTCTGGAATGTATATTTTACTGGACTTGTAGATAAGTATCACGACAAGCCATAAGTAAGTCCTTTAAGTCTTACAGTAAAGGCACTATACGGGATTGTTACACACTCCAATTCTTTTCTGTCAAAGGTCAATTTGAGAACTTTCAAAGTTCTAAGGAACTATCCTAATGAAGTGCTTTTGAAAATATGTTAAAGAGTAAATATAATCTATTGGGTTGCATGAAGGGTAACTAAAAGCAACCAGATTTAGCTACTTTTGTGGTCTAATAGTACTAGGAACTTAGAAAAAAAATTGTAGTGTGAATCGTACCAACACCTACTTTGAAATTAGGTTATCAGAAATAATATCTAGGCTATGATGGTTTCTGTTAAAGTGATGAAACATTTTCTAGGTTTTCAAACACTGAAAACTATTGGAGTTTATTCAAGTTATTAATATTCTGCACAACACCAAGACTGAAGATAAAAGATCTACACAAATATCATTTATTTATTTTATATTTTTATTAAAATATTAATACAAATTATATGTGAAAAGAACACCTAATAATTCTAAAAAGTGGGAAGGTTTAAATGCACACTGTACTTATCTTTAGATACTGGTTTCTGCTTAATAATTATTCATTTTTAATATGTATAAAATGTAATAAATATTGCTGTCCTAGACTAGTCATGGAATTGATGCTTAGTTAAATGACTATTTTCGGTATGAAAAATTGACTAAGAAGTTCTTATTTTCAGGGTGATTACAGTAAAATAAGTATCTACAAATGTATCTAGATACATTATGTTAGGATTTGTATTTGGATCTAGATACTTCACAGCAAAAGCATCTGTATCTGTATCTAGGTACGTTTTTCTGATAGTAACTGTATCTGTATCTAGATACACAAAATAATGTATCTGTTACAACACTGTACAGTTCACATTTAAGTTGAGTACCTAAACAAATGCAACTTGTGAATATGTATCATTGTGCCAACATTCAAATTTTTACTCTTTAAAATAATGAAATTACGGAAGTGTATTCATCTTAAATGCGATACACTGTATCAAACAAACACTTCGGAATCTTGACATAAGATATAAAAAGCACCTGCGTTGATACGGAAATAAACAAACTGAAAAATCTAATATGCCAAACAAAAAATGACTACCCAAAATAATAATTAAATTCCTACATTTTTGTAATAACAAATGCAAATTAGACATTTTAGAAGCTTTTGAGATATACAAACACAAACCTAGGGTACCTTTAATGACTGAACAGATTGAGCTCTGTTACTGGAAGTGTTAGATATTTAAGTAATTTTTATTATTTTTATCTTTTTATCTAGTTAGCTATTTTTTGTAGTTACCTTAGCGATGTGATAGAATTTATATACGGGTCATTCTTTCTGAACTCAATCAAGATCAAAAAATTGGTGCAACTTAGAAAGGCTATATGAAAAAAATTATATTTGACCCCTAAAACAGTGTAAACACGTATACAGTTCCAAAAAATATTTTTTATATTTGCGTGTCCTAATGGCTTCATTAGGACACACATTTTGCGTGTCCTAATGAAATTTTTTAGAATACTGTAAACAGTAACATTTTATTTTTTAAAGTTGATATCACTATTAGACAGCTGTTCTTAGAATGTCAAACTTATCTTATTTACGCAGTGAACTCTTATAACTGGAATCCAACGCTTGCAAAACTAGTCTTGCAGGCCACATAAATGCGCCGAATAATAAAAAGCCCTGTTAAGGCCGTAACGGTTTTTACTTTATTATTAACGAAATTGTAAATTTTGATACTATCATCATATGAGATGCATTGTGTTGTGTATGTGCAATAGCTCACGATAAACTTAACGTAATAAAATTCAGTTTTATAAAATTATATATCTTTACCTTATAAGTTATAATATCCAAAAGGTCCAATAAATAATTATTTTTGTTAACAAAAATCATTCTTTGCTGAAAATACCATTGAATTTATACCCCATTAATTTCTTTAACAAATAAGGTATTTATTCTATGAAATGATATATAATTACGTATTCTTATTTCATCCAAGTTTTAAATTCATTAAGTAGCAATTATTTATGTTACAAATATATTGGCATACATTCTACTTTGAATTTATAATAATTTTCAACAGTACGTATAATACATTTGGCAAATTTGAACGAGGTCCTGCTGCTTAGTAGCGGCCCGCTACTAGCGGGCTTTGTGTGGATGCGATAAGAATGAGAATTTCTACGTCGCGCGGATTAAGCGAGGTTATGTAAAAAATAATTGCATAATTTCTAGTGTTGCCAACTGTTATGCTACTTACCAAAATATCCCTAACAAATTTTATTTAAAACTAAGTAATTTTTTAATTATTTAATAACGAACTAACGCAAATAGAACAAATAGTATAAAGTATTCGTTTCATAAGACGTTTTAGCACACTTATCCTCTTTAGAAAACTCGGACGAGTGCACTAAAAACTGTCTTATGAAACTAATACTTTAATATACTATTATAAGTTGAAAAAATTAGAAAAAGAAATCTTGTTTTAATTTTTTTTTAACTGCATCGCATTTTTCGTCAGAAATACATAAATTTTGTCCACTGCCTTTTTTTCCTAGAGTGCTTCAATTTCGAGCAAAATTGAGAACAACAATTTGCCATTTTTGAAAGTTTATCATTTTTTTATCGAAAATGGTGTCAGATAGGAAAAAAATGATAAGAGTAAAAAATGCTCATATTTACTCAATGAATCTTAATAAATATCTGAATTTTATTATTATATGTACTTTCTCCGAGATACGCAGGTTTACTGTTTACCTCTAGTAAAATGTTTAATAATTAGCCCTTACAAAAAAAACACCCTCACTATCTTTTTCTCAAGAAAGGGCACAACGAAAGAAAATTTACAAGAGTGTCAGGAAGGTGTCATTAAAAAAAAAATAATGAACATGGCACTAATTTATCACCTGTTTAGCGACACATGAACACTTAAATAACAGATTTTAATTTATTATAATAGAAGTGAAATTTCTGCATTCAAGAAAATTTATTTCATCAAAATCAGTTTATAAATAAGAAAGATAAAGTCTTTTAAAGAAAATGATGCACGATTCTAAAAGAAGAAAAAAAGATCTACCACCCTAAACTTTGACTTAAGATACTGGGCTTGTATTAGCACCAAAACATTTGAAAAAAATCACAATGAACTTACTCATGAACCTTCACAATATATCCAAAAATCAGGACATTCTGTGATATCAAGGCAAACAGCCAGACAGCCTAGATGAACTGACATGGAATGGCACAACACTCGCTCGTGTCTTAAACCCTTTCCACAATAAAGAATGACTTTTTATGTTTGTATCTTAAATATCTATTAAGATACAAGTATAAAAAGTCATTCTTTATTGCGCAAACGGTTTGAGACACGAGCTAGTGTTTTAAAAGACAGGAGTGCAATGAAGAAACCTTTTTACATGTGTATCTTACAACGTTTTATCTACAATCATGTTTTATTTTACATAAGTTTTCATCTTACTTAATATTTTTTAAATTTGTGACACATATATATATATATATATATATATATATATATATATATATATATATATATATATATATATATATATGCGCGCTTTGATTTTTACGTGCCAAGTTGTTTAGCAACCGGTTTGTAAAATATGCATAAATCATTTATCATATACATACATATCTATTTGAGAATAGCATGCAATAAAATTTTTATAACACTACCTCAATAAACATTAACTTTTTACACGAGAATCAGTGTAAAAAGTGTAATATTATTATTAGTATCATTTGATGAGCTATAATTTTCTGTTTCTATTGATACCTTTCTCTTTTTTGTAGTTAAATTTGACGAGCGGAAGATTCTCGTAGCATCAGCCAGTTGTTTGCCAATTTTATACCAAGTATTAGACTGATTAGAACAGTTTATTTCTACATTTGAAGGGTATGGGGAAAGAACAAGGACCTTCTATTTTCCTCATATCCTTGATTTTTAAAATTACAAAGTATTTTGTGCATTAGTCAAATTGACACATTTGTATCCGCTTCTTTTCTCACTTGAAAGCTTTGCAAAATTGGATATAGTTAAAGGGATTTGAAAATTACATTTTGGAACAACACTTTAAGTATTATCAAATAAAAACAAATAGTACTATGCAAATTTCTAAAAAACCTTAATATTTGGATTTTATTTACACTACTGTACTCTTTCTAGGCTAATCTAGATCCATTGGCGGACCTTGTTGAGCATCGGTCACAGTCCATAAATCCTGAGACTGAAAGCAAATGGTAACATGCCCTATGTAAAAAGATTAAAATAAAAACAATGCAAGCACTACTAAAGTGTCCCATTTAGACATTGTTCATGACTGCTTATAGAACCTGCATTCACAGTTTCAGTGCTCACATTTTGCGTTCCATCCATGTCCAAGTTGTTCCCAATCAAACAAGCATCCGAGTTAACACACCTAATATTGCCAAGGGTTTGTTCAATCAAATAAAACAACACACTTTTCTAACATTTGTTATATTTGAATAACTTTTTACAAATCTCAATTTTTACAAAACAAAATTGTATATAACTTAAAAAGTACCTACGTAAATTAGTGACAAGGTCCCTTATCACAAGAGAGCGACGAAAAGATGGATGTTAAACTGTCTGCAAAAATGCAAAAAATCAACACCCGTCTTCCCATCAAAAAATATAAAGTTATGATAGTACTCCCATCTGAACGAAGTCAATATCATACACGAAATGTTGATAAGGACTTTATCACAGCCAAGATAGCGTTACATACATTTAAAAAAAAACAATAATATGAAAAGCATTTTCTTCTTTTTAAAACAATGTATTATTTTTATTAAATACTGAGCCCGTATTACTTAATTTTATTTTATTCATTAATAATTCCTAATGCTGAGCTTCATCCTCGAAAATGCCATCAAAGTATACAGAGTGCACACAATTTCTTCTCTTTAAACTATCAATTGTGATCATCCTGTATGCAGTTTTATCTTTCGAATGTTCCTGATGAACTGTATGCTTTCGTTCTTTTTTTTTATTTTATGACAAAACAAGACAAATCATAAATTATATCTTTTTCAGGAACTTCTTACTTCATATTCAAGCAAAAGCAACTTAATTAACAAAATATACAAAAATAAAGTGCTTTTGGCTTAATTGACCAAACTTTTCTCATTCAGCATTCACTTCCTTATTCCTGGGCATCACAAAATGTTAACGCTTTTTTTTTGTAACAATAGTACAATATAATCAGTGGAAGTATAAGCTATCATATTTTAAAAACGTCACCCATGGGGTATTTTTTAATCAATAATCATCATCATTATTGACTAAGACTATTATAGTGTAAATTATATTTATTTATATTGTTGCCAGCAATTTGCCATACTTCTTTCTTGGGTTCATTAATAATAAACATATTTTATGAATAATAACAATTTCTTTTTAACTTCTTTTCTATTATACTAAAATAAAATTCTAACGTTTATAATAATTAAAACAAAAGAGAAGTGTTTTGTTTGCTTAAAAATCTTAGTAGTGGTTTTTTGTGTATTAAAAGGCATAAATGATGTGTTTGACAAAATAATAATTAAAAAATAACCATTACAATAGGAGAAATAATTTACTCAATGATAAAAATAGGCAGAATAAAAGTTTTAGGTTACGTTTTTATTAGATTTTAAGATGTGCTGTCTCAAGGTCTATTCTTATCTTTTAAGTTTTAGCTTTTATAAAACTGGAATGATGTTTTACTGTTATTATGTACATTCCAACAAATATCGTTAACCGTATTAATTTTGATATGCACTTAAAATAATTTTAATTTTTTTTTATACAACAAAAGACTATGGAAAATAGGCGATTGTTTTTAAATAACAAAATACATCATTTATTAATTTTCTTTACCATCTAATAATGTGATATTATCATTATTTTCATTTTATACACACTAAGGTGTTTTCAATATTGTCAAAATGTTCTCACATACTACACACAGCTTTGCCAAAAAATATACAATATTTTCAAGTTATTATTCTTGCTGATAAAAGTTATTTACGTTATAATAAAAACAGATAACAATGTTATATTTGTGCTTATATTCAAGATAATAATAATCTACATTGTAGTATTAATACATACATAAAAACTACAAAATATTCCTCTTTAATACAATCGAATGTGTATGTAGACTATTTCAATATCTCACATACAAGATTGCACAAAAATACTTTTGACTAGCAATGATTAATATTAAATTAATTTGTTAATATATTGTTTTCTTCTATGTACTTTTTAAAATTGTTAAAACTGTTGTTTTTTTAAGAAGCACTGGTTTTATTGTTTACTTCAATTACTGTTGAATTATTTTGATGACACTGGGATTATTTAACTGACCTATAATTAAACACTAATGTGATAAATGTAAATAATAAAAAATGAGTAGTTTGGGTATAATGGAACTCCTACCTTAAATAGTTTAACAAATTTTCATTTTGGTTATTAAAATTTTTCAATATAAATAAAACATTTCAGTATATTACTAATTTAAAAGCCTCGAAATAAACTTTTAAACTATTATTGTTATTGTTATTACGACAAATAGTTTTAAGTTTGTCAAAATAGAATTATCACATTTATGTTTGTTCTAATCAAAGTTACTATTATATTTTGGTTTCTTCAGAAAATGTCTGCGATTCATTTACTCTTTCAATCACATGCAATAAATAATCAGAAAGGATTAGAAAGCACAGCAATTTTTGGAAAATACATATTTTGAAGAATTACCGAACTCAGGAAAAAGTGTCTTTTAGATTTATTGAAATGAAAATAAAATTCAAAATATGTATTAGAATTAATAAACACAATGCACATGCCTTTTCTTACAAGAGAAGCTTTCAACTCTCAAAACATAATTTATACTCAACTAGTTAAAAAAACTTAAGTTGATCAAGTGCAGAAAAAATATATGATCAAGTGCAGAAAAAATATAATGAAAAAAGTTAGTGATATACAATAAAATTTATTAAAGAATGCTGTATTAATAAAATAAATTACGAAGTTACCATATAGCAAAGGTTTAGCAGCAAAAAGTCTAAGTTCAAATGCAAGAATTTTTAATTTTCAAAATTAGATTTGCTTAATTTTTAAAACATTTATTAATAGCTGCTCTTTTTGAAAATTCAGAACAAATATTCATTCATTTTTATCAACATCATTCAAAGTAGGCTATGAATCCACATTTTTTGTAACAGTTTTAGTTTCAAGCATACCTAGAATATTGGTAGCACTTGGTATTACCATAATTTAAAGCAAGAAGTAAATAAAAAGTATAGTAAAATCATGTTTTAATATATATTTATTAAAAATATGTTTTTGTCTTTTAACTCTATTATCACATTGAATTTCGTTTTTAAGGGTAGGTAATTTGAAAATTTGACACATATTTATAAAAAAATAACTTGACAATCAGTTGACATTTGTCATTAATGAGGTTATGTTTATAATTTTTCACTAAAACTTAAAACAAAACCAAAACCTACTCTGGATCATAATGAAAAATTGTTCAGATTGAAACCTTGGATGCTTTACAATGACTTCATAATTTGTTTTGTTAATAATTTTCATTCACAAAGTGGAGACTAAAGAGAGAAATATTTTCCAATCTCTACTGGTCAGCATGGCTCTTAAGCACAATACAAAGAAAGAAAATTACAATAGGCAATTATAACTGCCCAACAATTAATAACTTCAATTATAAAATTCTTATAAAACATTACAAAAACAATAATCCTTTTGATTTAAAATTCGTGACTTATGCCTTCTCAACATGAATAACAGTACTATTCGAGGAGACTTCCATAGAAAACAAAATAATCACTACAATAACTTCATTCTTCAGCTTTTATCTTTTTTTTGGCAAAGCTAATGGTAATGCTATTATTATTATTTTATAATACACAATTACAAAATGAAAGCAGTGATTTGTTTGTTGAAATAATAGTAATAATACTTACAAAAGAAAAACATTACTACGTATGACTAATATCAAGTATTCCACTGTCTTTCCTCCTGTTATTAAAATGTGTATCTGGCGTATGCATTGTATTAAACGATATAGATCCATATAAACCTGCTCCGGACATTGCAGGTAACTCTCTAGGTTTTAAAGTCATTTTTTCGCACGTGGCCGGCACGGCCGACTCGTTTTTCATCAATGACATTTCGTTATCGGCTAATACACTCGGCGAAGGCGTAACTATTCTCACGTCCTCAAATTTATTTTGTGTCAAAAGATATTTGAAGAATTCATACGTCGACCAACAGATCGCCGTCGAAGGCATTTGAAACATAACCCTAGCTTTCATTCCACGGAAGTATCCCGCCGCTCCGCCTAGCCTATATACAGTTTTGATAGCTTGAATTAGACCTGTCGTCTGTCCGCCCTGTTGTGTGTTTAGTAAAGTTTTACAAACGTCCAATGGAGTTGTAATGGCAGAGGCCACTGCTCCTGCCATTGCACCACTGATCATGTGCGCAGAAGGATTGTATTTACCATC
Organism: Agrypnus murinus; assembly: GCA_929113105.1. Classification (NCBI taxonomy): domain Eukaryota; kingdom Metazoa; phylum Arthropoda; class Insecta; order Coleoptera; family Elateridae; genus Agrypnus; species Agrypnus murinus. Next base: position 35,605,410 of record OV816030.1, read on the forward strand.
TTTATTTGTGATTTTCTGTGCATATTCATACACCATAAAATGAATACTTTGAAAAGGTATGTTCATAGTTAGTTGTGTTGTATATGATCGATAAAATGCAGGTAGTCCTTCTGCTCTATGAATTAATCTTAAACATTGCATGACTGATGTGTATGGTGAATTGTACATTTGCATACGTTGTTTAATCACTGTAACACAAGAAGAAAATGTAGCAATGTAATCAAGTAAAGAGAGAGTATAGAATCAACTTACCTTCAGCTGGATTCATTATTGCATCATGCAGTATAGTGGATATACAACCCGAGAGACCTGGAATGATAAAGCAGAAGTATTAAATTTAAGAGCTGTGTCAAAAGAAATTAATTTTTTTTTAATTGTTTACTTTTCATTATCTGTATACAGTGGCATGTAAAACTACCATGGGTAATCCACATTGTACGATTTAATTTATATAGGATATAGGCAGATAACCCATAGTAGATTTTCTGTCCATTTGTCATCAGTCTCAATATTGTCATGTTTTGAGAGAGGTCTTTAACAAACATCTGACAAGAGACTTCCCACTTGATTGTATTAGTCTTAGACCTCTTTAACCTTACATATTGGAAAAGATCGGCTGTTCTTCAGTTTAGGTCCGCCACCCACAGCCACACATGCTATATACCATGTGTCATGTATCTCATCGAGTTGAACAATAGTGTTGCTAGTGAGATTTGGGGGAAAGCAGTAGTTTTTGAGATAATCACCAAAAACTTTTTTGGAAGCGGAGCCATACATTTCCATGTTAATTCTCCCACCCTACCTTGAAAATGCATGTTTTAATGTGCATCTGACCTAACCTAACCTAACCAAAACTAAATTAAAACTCGTATGAATTGATGAACAACGCAAACCTAAATTAAACCTAAGTTAGGTTATATTGGAATAGGTTTTCAGATACGGTAGGGGAATTAACATGTAAGTTTATGGCTCCACCTCCAAAAAGGTTCATGGAGATTATCTCGAAAATTACTGCTCTCCCCCTCAAATTGTACTCTGGACACTATTGTTCAGCTCGATGAGACGCATCGCATAGTATGCAGTATGTGCAGCTGCGGATGGCGGACCTAATCTAAAGTTTTACCAAAAGATCTCTAATTTAAAATGAATTTTGAAATTCTGGTACATTGCTGCTAAATGCAATGGCTTTAGAAATCATCTTGAATTTGTCCCCTTTGAAATGAATATCATTCTTAATTATTTGCCCACCTCTGTAAGTGAAAGAAACCAAGGGACAGTAAGTATCATCTTTATAGTACATTTGAAATTTAAAACTATAGAATACAGAGTAAGCCATGATTTTACAATAGTGGCTACTGTTTAAATAGGAAGAGACATAAAAACGCCAAAAAAGCAGAATGTCCAGCCGACATTAAATAAGCAAAGTAAAGTATCAGTACTACTATCAACTTCAACTGGGTTGTGTCCATAATACCAAATTCGAAATAAATAAAAATTGTTACGTGCTAATTTCGTAGCACCCTGTATTGCTATGCTTTTGTGTTATATTGTATAGCGTTCAGGGATTTTGGCATTCTCTCTCCTTTTAGTTGCCATTTTGTTTGGAACTAACTTCCTTGTTGAACCTTGTTGATGTTGAGAGACTGCACCTCGTTTTGTTTGTTCGTTAAGCAACTTCTTTAAAAAGAATATTTTAGTGGCATCGCCGTTAAATTAATTTTCCCTTTATGTTGTGAAATGGGAATTGCATTTGTGCAGATCTATGATTAGTTTTTGGTATGATTTCCAATTTTATTGGTAACCATAAGTGATTTTCCACTAATTCTTTTTTGGAGGTTAGAAGCACGTTCTCATTTGTAGTTTAGCTTTTCTTTACATTCAGTCTCTTATACTGTGATTCTTTTGACAGGATTTGATATTTAATCGACGTTAGCCGCATTTGGGGAGGTATAACTATTTCACCAGGTCACATTCCACTAAGTTATTTATTCAATGTTTACTTGGTGCATTCTGGTAATTGATTTTATTTGTTACAGACCTTTATCTTTCTGGTTTATATTATTCTTTTTATTTTTACCTCTATACACTTTGTTGTATATTTAGGTTGTTAAAACACTACTACGCTGAGTTTGCCCACGTACAGTTAGCTGGTTGGTGGCATTCCTATCCAGATTTGAAGAACACCTGTATCATGAGTCTCTTATATTATAGCTACTAATTGTAGCAGCAATAACGTTTGACAATCATTTATTGTAAATATAAAACATTACTGTATATTTGTATATTATAATTTTCTGTGTTAAATGGTTTTTCCCCAATATGCATGTAGCATTGGTATCTATATATCCATTTCATATACCTATATTATATGATCAGTTTATCTTGTTAGGAATATTTGCGAGTGTGTATACGTATAACCTTTGCTCCGTATATGTTAAACGATTCAAATCTGACAATTAATGAGTGTGCAATCTCTATATCACAGGTTACATTTTTGAGACTTGAACTGTTAGTCTATATTTATTTATCTATACTGATTATTATTATATTGATTTAGAGTAAATAGTGACAGCTCACATGAATTCTCCCTCCGTTCAAATTTGTATATAAAAATCAATAACCTACATTTAATTTTTGCCAAGGCTATTTCACCTTGATTGATTTGTTTTAATTGATTTACCTGATTTACTAATTTGTTTATTTTTTAATAAAGCACTGTATATCTCACTTGAATACTAATTAGTTATATGTGTGGTATTTGGGGTATATATTTTCAGCTATCAAGGAGCCAATATAGGGAAAAGTCGACCACATTGGTAGTAGTCGCAAAGTGTTGTTCTTTTCAGATTTTGTCGGCAAATACTAGAGCTATTTTTAAACGATTCTTGGCGCCCATTACAGAAGACCTCTTGTGAGAGCCACGACCTCACACTAGTTAGCTGGCAGCTGACAGATTTAACTGCGGTTAAAGGTTGTTACCGTTTCCCAATTAGTAATCCCCAATTTGTGGGTAACAAAATATAAATTGTATACTATAGAAATAATGACGAGATTTTTAAAGAAAAGGATGTAATACGTATACTTGCAATAATTATATACATAACCTCAATGATCAGTTTGACATTGATTAATATTGAGGTTATAATAAATATTTCAAAGTGGAGAAGATTTTTTAATTAATTAACCATAAGAAAGGTTTAATGACTTTTAAATAATCAAAAATTTATCTAGATACGATGATGAAATGAAAATTATATAATAGACTCACAATTCAGACTAATGATAATAAATAGACGTTAAACATGATAAGATGAATGTAATAGATAACAAATGTGTGTATTTCACATGTATTAAAAATCGGATTATCTCAGCTTACATTCTAATGCTCACTCCATATACAAATTAAAAAAAATGTTTTTCTTAGATTTCCATGTCAATGGGGAAAATTTTCAATAGTACCTTTATTAATTACGATATGACTTACGAAACAAGTAATTATAACAATAAGTGAAGTAGTTATCAGAAAGTCTATCACTAAACAAATACAGTCAATGTATTTCAAGATAAAAATGCTATTTTTACTCTAAAGTAACAAACGTTTGTAAGTGTTATACTTAAAAGAATTAGTATTAGAATGGCATTTGCAGAATCATGTGATTAAGCAATTTGAAAAATTTTTATAAGAACTACATATATTGTTAATTTATAGGTTATTTGTGCTATAGCAATTTATAGCCTAAAGTCGTCCTTAAATATAAGATATTTAAGCAAGCTATGATTTATTCTTGTTATAACGTTAACAATGGCATATGATAGAAAATATAAACTAAAATATATTATAACATAACCTCTAGGAAATATAAAATATATATTTATGTCAAATTTTCATAGGCTTCTTAAATCATAAAGTCACATTTTCATAGGTCAAACTGTTAATTTTAAGAGTGATTATCAATTACTGAGGTTTAGAAGGCTGTGTTTCCATAAGGTTTATATGGAATATGGACTGTCGGTCATTGTCACTCCTGTGTGCTGTCACTCCTGTTCCGTGATATCAAGTTACGTAATTACTTAAAAATTAATTCAAGCTATCAATTCAATACGCATTTTGATGAATTTTTGGAACTTGTGATCCGTAATAATCTAACCTCAAAGTACATATAGCTATGTTTGTTTATTTCACAGAACATCATTTCTGTGTTTGCACGGGAATGATGATCTAAATTCACTTAACCTTAATTAGTTTTTTTCACTTAATTAGGTGTTCTGTTTAATTAACAAGATGCTTTATAATATTTATCTATAAAGCATCATCCTTTCTGTTTATATCTTTCTCTGGCATTTGTGTTTATTGGATATGAGCACGACAATGTTTTTTGTGATTTTCTTTGTGAGAAATAATCAAAAAAATACAAAGTTTATTTTTCAAAGTTGGATTTTTTCATGTGGTAGAATGACCCATGTACATATGCTAGAGACATCAGAGTAAGAAGCTTCAGTGGTCATCACACAATATTAAGAAACTTATTTTACAATTAAGTTAGATAAAAGCAGTTTGTTTAACGATTCATAAAGGTGCAATTAGGGAAAATGATAAATTATTGTCATTTACAGGAAGATCTAAATAAATTAGGTAATTCATGACATCTTGTAATCCCATAGCAATTATATTGTTATTAGTAACGCACATTTTTCATTGGAAGTTTACTTTTAAGTAAACTATAGAAAATAATAGAAAAAATTAAAAATCGACATCCTGTTACGTTACACATAGATAAATTAAAAATGATAAGTCATTACATGCAGGCCATGAAATAAAATGTCATGAGTGCCATACTTAAAATTTACAAGTACATATTTAGTAATCATTTTTCACGTTATCAGTAAGCTGACGGGTAATTTTCTGAATTTCAGCATTACAGTATTTCGGTATTTCTGATCTTATCTACCATCAGTTTTACTGCTTATATTTACAAATATTTAGAACAATAATATTAAACACAAATTGCAAGTCACTAGCAAAGTTATGTTATTAAAAAAAAATTGTTTTATAAATTATCCTCATGTTTTATAATAACACATGCACGTGTGATTGCTACACGTATATAAATATAGTACATTGTGGTTTGAATCAGCATGAATTTACAAAAAGCAACATTACTTTTGTTTAAATGCTTCCAATTTTGTAAACTACTGCTTATTTATAATTAGTCGCATTTTAATAAATGAGCGATATGAAAGCCTAATGTACGTTATCAATTTTATTTCTTCAAGGTAAAGTGAGCCTCAACTACTATAATCTAATGGACTATACTGCATGAACTGAATCAAGAAATAAATTCATTTTTAGAAAATGAAAGGTTAGAAATTATTTCGCTGTCACCAGCTACTCACTGTAGATTTTTACACAAAGATTTTCAAATTTTTAGAACCCACCTTATTAATTTGAATATTTATGCTAGCCTAACATGAATAGAAAAAACATTTTTCCACAACCACTATGGAATTTGTAAATTCTGAAATTAATTTTGATAATAAAAACTTAATATTCTAACTCTTGTTTTAGAATAAATATTCTAAAACACTACCCTACTTATGTGTTTTGCATGTATTTCATTCCATCACTAGATATGGAATGAATATTCTGTAACAGCATAATAAAAAAACGGTTAGCCTTGATTTCATTGTTTACATTAAATGTCATACTTTTTAAGGTTATTTATTGTTCTTGTTTTCAAATTGTAAATACTGCTAAGTTTAAATTTTCTTGTGGTCTTAGAGAAAGCACGGTCTGTTACTCAGTTAGAATCGAAATTCGATGCTCGTGGTTCTTCCACTCGCATCGAATTTCTTCTAACCTCGTTACAGAATATACTATTTTAGCTTAACACTCCAATCGAATCTAACTTAACCTAATCTTCCCTGATCTAACCTAGTTTAGACAAAAACAGAATATGCATTATTAACCTAAGTCTACATAACTAGATTGAGTATGAAGGACCAAAAATGCACAATTTTAAAATAACACCTTGCCCATACATTCCCTGAATGATACAAAGATGAATCAGCCATTTCAGATGCTGATTGATCGTAGCGAGATTTGATTTGTTTTGCAGTAATGTCACTGGAAATGCGTTTCATTTGCAGAATGCCATCATCAGGGGGGAAGAAAGGCATGGTGGCTACGTGTGTCTGGTCTAGTTTTTACTGCTGATTATCTTTCCTCAAGTTTATACCTCTCGATATGGGTTGCAATATTAGTTGAAAAAAATGAAGATTGCTTTCATTTTATCACTTAAGTAATCTTGGAAGAGCCGCTAGTGTCCCACCCAATCCATCACATGGACTCTTTCTATGACTAGTAGCAAAACCATGCCAAACATATTTCTGCAGAAATATCAAATCATTCAAGTGGTACGTCAGGTTTGCAAAATACTTGTAGTTTTTGTACTGACTTGCGGCACCATCACTAAAATACACAATCGTCTGCAGTTGTGGAACATCATTCTTCAGCTGCTCAATTGCATGTTTTATAAAGATATGGACTGCATTTGTGCCATGCGCTAGACAATCTGAGAATACTGCATAATTAAGTCATCGAAAACCTGAAAAACACATCATTCTGAAATCTCTATATTTCTGAAAGAAGCTGGATATCCAGATAAAAGGTTTTTGCAAGTTGTAGGAAACAAGTAAAAGTATTATTTAAGATGAAGACCAATTATGAGGTTTTGGTCCGACAGGGTGAGAAACCAAGCCAATTTTTTGTTTCCATGTCTCCGATGCCATGTTTGGGGATGGATAATTCAAGACTAGGAGATGGGTGTTGTTTCTGATTTTAAATTCGGAAAATACGCGAAAAGCTGAGCTAGGGTAAATTTTCTTACACTTATCTGACTCATATGAGTCATAAACGTGACGAAAATTTACAGAACAATTCTCAGATACTTGGAAGGCCCAACTTCAAAGTGTCATACCTCAGAAACTATACACATTTGATGGCTAATATTTCACATTAATTCATCTGACCAATAGGGCCACAAATGACGGAAATTAGCCAGATTGAGCTAGATCACCTGGGAACCATTGAGTGATTTGGTGTGGAATGACCCTATTCCAAAGTCTCTTTTCTGAGTTTCAATAATTTGAAATTTTAAATTTAGTTCCATAGTCTCAGGAGTTATTTGATGAAGTTTTTTTTGAATACTAGAAATTAAATACCAGAATTTTATATTACCAAAAATCCACGCTTCAAACTTTCAAAATGAAGAGTAGCAGAAATGCACACTTTCATATTTTCAGTTGTGGAAACTTGGAATTTCAAAAGCGGTTTTTATTTTCTTAGGTTTATCTTTTTTTACTTTTTTAATCAATCAGACTGGATAGTGAAGAAGAGTACAATGCAATAATAACCAGTTTCAAGATTTTTGATTCAATCCAAGTTGAGACTGGAGACCAAGGTGGTGCATCATGCATTCATAAGATGCTGAAGTGACAACGTAACACCATACACCAGTCTTAAGTTTCTCAGTAGAGTTTCAATCAAGGCCAGAGACTGAGATAATATGTACATTGTACCGCCTACTTGGCTTTTTGATTTTTAGGAGTTCTGTACCAACAATACAGAAAAGCCTATTGCCCTCACTGGCTGGCCATCTGTTGCTTGTCACTGTTAACTAGAAAATGACATCAGGACTAAAGGATGATTCATTTTAAGTTCCACATGAAAGTGCTAAATAAAACAAAAAAGATTTATAATAATAATAGTAATTACGACTATTCTACTCTTCAAAAATTACGAGAGAAAGAAGTAAGAGTTAAGTGGTAGAATCTTGCTGACCAAGTGATGTTGCCATTTCAGGAGATTATGCGAAGTGGAAATATTGTGTGCAATGGCACTATTGTTACTGCTGCTACTGTGTGAAAGGTAGCACCATCTTGTTGAAACCAGAGATCCCCAAACAATCTTCCAATTGGCCCCACAAAAAGTCTACTATCATACTCTGATAGCGAACGGCATTGATTGTTATAGCATTTTAATCAACGCCTTAAAAAAAGAATACAGGCCAATTATGCCTCCAGACCACAAAATACACACCATGTCAAAATTAGCTATAGGTATGGTGGAAAATGAAAGACTCAATTTCTGCAATCGACAACGAATTGATCTGCATTGTTTTTTGGTCACACTTTCAGAAACCCTGGTAATATCTTTGTCTGAACAAACTGTACGAGCATGCTAAGGTATTTTGATACCAGTTACTTACTGACCCAGTTTGTTCAAATTTCTGGATCAAATTCCAGATTGTGTGCTTAGTAGGTCGATTTTGTACACCAGAATACTTGCGTAGAGCACGGAATGCATTTTTCCTCAATCTCCCATTTTCATAATATGCTGTTATAATTTGAATGTGTTCCTCCAGGGTGTATCTTTGCATGATTATTTTGTACACGTCACTAGTTTACAAATACACTTCAGTATTGAAAATCTAACAATTGTAATATGAAAACTCTTCTTGAATCACAACCTTTATATGTAATCAACCCTGGAGGCCTTCACATTAAGGTCAGATTTAATATCTGCTCACTCCTTTCCCTCGTTAAATGGGTTAAAAGTAATACTTTTACAGAAGTGACAATGGTGACAAGTGACTATATGTAAGAGATCTCCGTGTCAAGATCAGCTCTGACTCCCTCCCTTTTAAGGAAGATTATCAAGACTTTCACAGACAATAGCACAGAACAGTTACTCATGTCAGAAGCAGCCACTACTGTAACTAACTGTCTTTGCTACATCTTTTTTAACCAGTCTGGAGACTGAACTAAAAGTAAGATACCAGCACGTTTTGATGCATCAAGAATTTAGAGTTTCAGGAAATAACTCTTTCAGATTCCATACACTTAAGTTTTATTGGAAACTTAAAAATTAGTAGAATTTTATGAATCAAATTTCTATTTCTAAATTCCAAACATTTTATTTCAAGGAGTTTCATAGCTTTAGTAACTTCCAGAATTTCCATACTTTTAAGAGTATTTTGTAAAGTGATACCTAGCTCATACAAAATCACAGCAAGAATTTTGTAATTCAGAATTTTCAGATTCAGGATTTTAAACTTTTAAGATTTCAATGCTTCAATGTTTCATTCTTTCAAAGTACACATCAAAGCAGTTTCAGGACTATAAAATTATGTACAGTAATATAGGACAGTGGATCATTCAAATTTGAAGTGCTTCAATCTCAATGAGGAAGCACTTTAAGACTTTACTGAGGGATTATCCGCATAGGGAATACATGTACAAATCCGTAGCATTACTGGAGATTACAACGCTTTACTTATAATTATTAACATTCCTCAGAATTATCTTGCTTTACTCCTAATTACGGGGCACTACTTTGAATTACTCCAGATGATTTTGCATTTACATGACGGAAAAAGTTTGTTGTCTGTAGCGACTGCAGCATAATTATTGCTGCAGTCGTTAATGTTAATTAAAAAAATTAATTAACCTTTATCTTAAATTCAAATATTAATTTCCTTATAGGATTATTCTAACAAATCTAGATTAGCTTTGATGTTGATGTGTCCTCGGCGAATTGTAGATCCATGAAATGAATGAAGCAAAATATATCTAGTATCTTGTATGTTTGCAATTATCTAGTATGTATGAAACAATTGTCATCCTGCTGGTAATCACCTTAGGAATCGCCCGGAAAGCGTAAGGTCCTGGTTTCGATTCCCAGTTGGAGTGATAATTTTTCTATATGGATTTACGACGATGGGTTGAAAACTTCTCGGCCTGAGGTGGAAAACAGTATTTTTAGGGGTTGATTTTGATTTTATTTTTCAATAAAATCTCCTTTGAGCTCGATGCACTTGGTCCAGTGATACTCTAAGCGATTCAAACCATCCGCGTAAAAGGAAACGTTAAGGTCTTCAAAATATGCGTTTACAGCATCAATGATTTCAAGATTAGACGAAAATTTCCGCCCTCCAAGCCATTTTTTCATATTTGGAAACGAGAAGAAATCGCTGGGAGGTAGATCAGGCGAGTACAGTGCGTGATTTAACAATTCGAAACCAAGTTCATGGATTTTCGCCATTGCAATTGCCGACCGGTGAGGGGGAGCATTGTCTTGATGAAACAGCACCTTTTTCCTCAACATGTGTGGACGGTTTTTAGCGATTTCTTCTTTTAAACGATCTAGTAAGTTAGCGTAGTATTCACCTGTGATACTTCTTCCCTTTTCCAGGTAATCAATAAAAAGTATGCCCCGGCAATCCCAAAATACCATGGCCATCACCTTGTCGGCCGATGGAACAGCCTTAGCCTTTCTTGGTGGTGGAGAATCACCATGTTTCCACTGTTTGGATTGTTGCTTCGCAACTTGCGACTATACCTTGCTTGCAGTGGTGTAGTGATGGACCCATGTCTCATCAACGGTAGTAAATCGTCGCATAAAGTCTTTTGGATCACGCCGAAAACGCTGCAAACACTCTTTTGAAACACTGACTCGTTGTTTTTGATCAATTGTGAGCAGTCGCGGCACCCAGCTTGCACAAATCTTTTTCAACTCCAAATTCTCGTGTAAAATTGAATGCACGAGTTCTTTAGTTATGCCTACAGTATCAGCTATTTCCTGCAATTTTAATCGACGGTCGTTTAAAACAATAGCGTGCACTTTTTCAACCATTCCTTCAGTGGTAGCAGATTTGGGTCTTCCCGAACGCGGTGCATCATCGCAGCTTTTCCCACCTCGTTTAAATTCAGCAGTCCACTTTCTTACAGTGGAAAATGAAGGAGTAGATTCTCTCAGAGTAGAATCCAGCTCTTTTTTAATTTCTGTGGCAGTTAAGCCTTTCAAAACAAAATATTTTATAACAACACGATGTTCGTGTTTTTCCATTCTTCACAAATAACTTGCAACAAAAACTTTAGCAGGCAGCTACACATGAAGTTATGCAGCAATCGTTTTGACATTGCAGATTTGAATTTATGAAGGCTAGAACTTTACAGCTGTCAAAAAATTTATGCACTCAGAACGCCCTCTCTGGGTCAGGCCAAGAAGTTTTCAACCCGCCCTCGTACATTCAGAATATGATTTAATGTAAAACATGAATTAACCTTTTTCTTAAATTATAATATTAATTTCCTTATAGGATTATTTTAACAAATCTAGATTTGCTTTGATGTTGATGTGTCGTCGGCGAATTGCAGATCTATGAACTGAATGAAACAAAATTTATCTAGTACTCCTTGTATGTTTGCAATTATCTAGTTCATATGGAAAAATTGACAATGTGCTGGCAATCACCTTAGGTAGCTCAGATGCTAAAGTGCCCTCCCGGAATGCGGAAGGTCCTGGGTTCGATTGGCTGTCAGGGTGATAATTTTTCTATATGGATTTACATTCAGAATATGATTTATTGATTATATGTTAGTTCCTAGGAATCTTATTTCCATCTTTACTCCACCTAAAAAGAAATTGTTGGATTCTTTTTAAAGTTAAGAATTTACCAGATGCAATTATTGTTCTTTTATAGGAAGTCAGTTTGTTTTCCCCAAGAGAAAATAATGATCGATTAAGAATAGTAGATTACATACCGAGGCGGGAAGTGTTTCATTCCTGTCGAGAGCTAAGATAGCTCACCGAGGGCCCAGGCCCGAGGTGAGCTAATGCTCGAGACAGGAGGAAACGTCCCGCCGAGGTTTGTATACTATTTTATTCGGAATCATCATATTTTTTAACAAATAAATAATTATTTACAACTGACAACTGAAGTGACAAACTTGACCTAATAATGCACCCGCCCTCTACCGAGCAAACTACGAACTTACAACAGGTCGGGAATGATCACATTCCTGACCAAGAGAGGGATAACAGGTAGGGAATGATTACATTCCTGACCAAGAGAGGGAATTAAAAGTAAGTTAGGAATGGTTAATTTCCCACCCTCTGAGGCGGTTAGGAATGCACATATTACCATATGATTCCGAATAAAAGATATTACAAATTACAGCCAAATTCCATCAGATGAAGAAATTAACGAATTTTAAAGACCGCAAGATTTAATGGCATTTCAGATGCCAAGGAATTAGGGGTATTCTACTAACTCTATTGAAGACGAAAAATGTTTTTAATGTTTTGATATGTCGATAATGTATTCATGTATTGTTTGATTATTTTTGCATTAACTTTTTAAAGTACAATGAACAGAAAAAGTAATGTCTTAAATAAAATTTTGTTTTCCTGATGTATGTATAATAGTTTATGTTTCCGGTATGCGCAGTATATTAATCGATACAAGTTGCAAAATAAAATATGTTCAACATTTTCGTTGTACAGATAGATGAGCAAAATTTTATTTAGAAGCATTTTTATGTTGAATGAACCCAGTGGTACATTTTTACTTATTTTTCTCTGGCCAACTTAAATTTTCAGTACTTTAGTTAAAAAACTATAGCTTTTAAATATTAAAGACTGTAAAAAAATTTTGTCTTATATTTTTTATTTCAAACATTTTTCCTTTTGTAAAGTGGCATGTAACATTTTTTTCCACAATATGTTGCATACTCGCGGACACTGCAGTAAAGTATAAATACCCAAAAAATAATTCTGCATTAAATATTACACAGCATTACTCGAGATTATTTAAATAATGCTTGAATTACCTAAGATTACTCAGATTATTGAAGTAATGCCTAAATTTAGGAATACATGTGCATTGTGCATATCTTTAGTGCATGGATGACCCCTCGGCCTTTACAACCAGAAAAATCATTATCCACCATGGGTAAGTATAGTTATGTAGATATAAAGGTAGAAAGATTCAACGAGCCAACTGAGCTCAATAGGCTTAGAAGGTTTAAAGTGACGATCTAAATATTTCCAAGCAGCTGCATCCACAGTTCTATAAATCTAAGTCACACATTTTAGTCCTATGAAGAATGACTTTTTTTTATCAGATAGCATAAGGGCGAGTTGCAGGAACGTAATAAATGAGCAAAGCGAATAATCTTTAGCATTAATCTAACATTTGTTCTTGCAAAGTTAACATTGAAATTTAAAACTTTTAAAACTGAAAGAATGTAATTTAGAATACTTGACTCAAAGGCTATGGGTTTTCATAATATATGCAGTAATGGTTTCATAATGATCTAGGACAGCAAGGCTAATATATGAAGCTACTTTTGTTATTTTATCCTATGCATCTACACTAAAGCAAAAATAATAAAATAGCATCATATTAGCCTTGCTGTCCTAGATCATTATGAAATCAATAGTACATACAGATTATCCGAAAATCAGTCTAAACATACCAATATTAATGAGTGCAATAAAGAAGGCATAAACAATAATGGGTAGCACAACAAAGATAGAATGCAATCATGGCTAGGTAAGATCTTTCCAATAGCAAGTAATGACATAAAATATTTATGACAGAAGTTTTGCTTGCTTGCTTGTTATTGGAGAGAAATCTTTAGTTTAGAAATTTACCTAGCCATGATTGCATTATATTTTTGTTGTGCTACCCATATTGCTCATGTCTTCCTTATTGCACTCATTCGTTTTTGGATGTTTAGGCTAGCTTTCGGATAATCTGTATATGGGAAGTTCCTTTGGATATTTCTCCTCTGACAATAGAACCTCAAGAGTCACTTAAGATTCAAATTTGAATGATATGTATATCATTCAAGGAAGCATGCAGAGGAATCAACAAATGATGCAGGGAGCAGAAGAACAACAAGGTGTAGGCCAACCTAGGCAGCCAAATGCAATGCTACAACATAGTGCAATACAGGCAGCTAGTTCCTAATGTAACCATGTAACAGTATGAATGCTATGGGACCCCAAGGTGGATTTGCATCTCGTTATTCTTGGGCACCTAGTGGGTAGGGAATGCAAGGTGTACAGCAGGCTTAGTTGCACAGCAACAACAGGGTGCCACTTTTGGACCACAACCTCGACCTGCATTGGTTGCAATGCCAAATGAATTAATATCAACAGCAACCATCTGTATACCTATAGTCCAGTCGGCAGGGAACCAAAAGTATCTGTTTTTGGTTCTTTCGTGTTAACAGCTATTTTATTGCACAAACCTATTCAGAATAGTGGATAGAGCAATATATGTAGTTGCGTACTAAATCGTAGTGGCAGCAGAAAAGTTATTAACAATTTAAGACGCCATTAACCGTTTTCGAGGAGTTTTTATTCCATAGCTCATCAGGATGATTTCCTACCAAAAAATGTTCAGTATATGATTTGTTTATAATAAAGATTGCTACAAAATCGCACCGATTCGATTGTTATAACTGAAATAATTAAGTTGCAAAATCTAAGAAATTGCCAAAATCGCGTATGTTTTTTAAGTTGCCATAAAAATTTAAATAGTCAACCAATATTGATGAAACTTACGTTAAGTATAGTTTAAATTATGTACAATAAGCACTCAAAACCCGTATGTCAGGTATGCAAAACTTTTTGTTTAACAAGGTTTTATAAATCTATTGCGCCTAAAACTTTGAAAGTTTGCAAAAGCTGTTTGAAGCTTTGCATACTATTGCAAATGTTCATATATATATATATATATATATATATATATATATATATATATATATATATATATATATATATATATATATATATATATATATATATATATATATATATATATATATATATATATATATATATATATATATATATATATATATATATATATATATATATATGTATATAGCTTAAGTCATTAGCAATCGATATACTGGTATACTGGTTATGAGTGCCTATTGTAAATAATTTAAACTATACTTAACGTAAGTTTTATCAATATTGGTTGACTATTTAAATTTTTATGGCAACTTAAAAAACATACGCGATGTTTTTCTTCGATTTTGCAACTTAATTATTTCAGTTATAACAATCAAACCGGTGCCATTTTGTAACTATTTTTATTATAAACAAATCATATACTGAACATTATTTCGTAGGAAATCATCCTGATGAGCTACGGAAGAAAAACACCTCAAAAACCGTTGATGGCGTCTTAAGTTGTTAATAACTTTTCTGCTGTCACTACGATTTAGTACGCAACTACATATATTATTCTACACACTATTCTGAATAGGTTTGTGCAATAAAATAGCTGTTAACACGAAAATACAGTCTTCACATCTATTGACTGCACTACTATATTGATAGCTTTTCGTTGCCAAGAAACTAGAGGCCAAAATTTGTAGCTTCAACAATTTTAACTCATGTTTTCTAATCATAGCAAATACTTCAATATTATTAATTTTTGATAAGCAATGGTTTATTATTTGCATGTTAGCCTACATCAACCTTTACAACTTATCTAAAATATTCAACCTTTTATTGCAATGACTATTTTTTAATTACTTTCCAAATATTTTAGAAATGTCAGGTTTAGTTGCACACCACACAGCAAAAGGTGCTATTAAAATTTGTCTCCTATAGCCCCTTTATTTTCAAACAGTAGCGACAACAATTGATCTCACTGGTGGAGCAAAAGCACCAGAACGATGTTGGCAATATTGAAAGTTACCAGATTTGACATTTCGTGTACAGCAAATCTTAGGTTTAATAATAATCATGCACAAAAATATTCACAATTTATCGTTAATTTGATAATGGGCAATCATGTTCTGCATAAATGATCATACTAATATAATATACACCTATAAAATTGTAATCGATAAACAACCTTTTATTAAATTGAGGTAACAATATGCATGTAGTAACTTTATCTTTATTAAAGTTTGTGTCAGGTTTGCTCCACGATGTAGCTACTATAGAGGGGCTATATTGTCTCCCATTTTTGAAAATTACTTTCTGGTATTAATATCATATAATAGTATTTGATCATAATGTGTGAGCAATGGAATTTTGATTCAGAGAAGGCCTTGGAAATTTTAGGTTACATCTGATATTAGTTTTAAGTAGGCAGTAGAACTACTACAGATCATTGAGAACTACTATCAGTCACTAACTGACAGACCTACTTTAAATTTAAACCTACTTAATTAATTTTTCTACCATTTCTCAGATAAATTTCTTCCATATTTCTCTTTTGTACTTCTTTAAATATGAATGTCATTATTAAAAACTGATTTTTCTTTTCAAAAACAGTTAATCTGTCAGCTCTTTTCAAAAAGTGGCAGTTTAAATAAACTAATTCATATGATTCAAAATTTCACATGACCAATAAGTCTATCTCTTTCTTTCAAGGCCAACTCTGAATCAAAATTCCGTTGCTCACACATTAGCAAGCACATGTCAAATCATTGAACTTAATGAGTAAATCAAAGTAAGCATATGTCATTTTTTTTTATAACCTAACATAACAGTAATAATTAATGTGAAGTTTAATTAAATCGTTTACTGTCTCCAGCCTTACTTTGTGGAACTTCATATTGAACAAATTGCAACTATAATAGAAAAACCACCAGTTACAAAATAACCTATAAAACTAACACCAACACCTACTATATACTAATCACTATATCTCTGTGTTAATCTTTGTATTATCTATATGATAAATAAACAAGCATCATCATCACCTTTTCATTTTTATTCAATGCTAAAGACAAAACACAAGATATCATGAAATACGGCATTTACCGTTTGAATTGTTCTTTTTGTAACTCGGTTTATATTGGCCAAACACTTAGAAATTTCGACATAAGATACAAAGAACACGTACGCTCTTATAGACTTAAACATCAAGAAAAATCGAATTATGCCAAACACATTTTGGAACAGAACCACCCAATGACACCTCAAAACAACATTAAATTCTTACATTTTTGCAACAACAAACACAAATTAGACATTTTAGAAGCTTTTGAAATATACAGACATAAACGCACAGTACCTTTAATGAATGAACAAACTGAGCTTAGTAATTCTACTTTATTAGAAGTGTTAGATATTTAGTTTTTGTTATGTATTGTATCTAGTTACCTATTTTCTGTATGTATTTATCCTTAGCAACGTGTTTGTTTATCAATCTTATATACCTTTGATAATGACACAAAGTGTCGAAACAATATTGTCAGATTAAGATATTAATAAAACTTGTGAAACTTTAACTAATCTTTGTATTTATATTATATTTTTAATTAAATCATTCAAAGGTTTTAGTTTCATTACTTTACATTAAATTCTTATAATCTGCTGAATTAGATGATAATATTTTATATTTCATTTTAATCTGTTTTTGAAAAATTAGTACACTACAGCTAGGGTCCACTCACGATCTACTAAAATTATTTGTATCTTTGTGTTTGTAAACTGTTTGTGAGCATTTAGGTTAGTTTACCAATCACCCGATCATGGCAATGACTGTTGTTGGTACCTACTCTTAATAAGATTTAACAAATCTATGCTGTCTAACTAAACTAGTAAGTAACAAAATGTTTCAAAATTTTAATACTCATGACAAACATAACCTCAAAATTACAACATAACCTAGAATATTTAATTTTGAACCATGAGGTATGTAACCTCGAACTTCCTTTTTTTTCTTAATAATACATTTTAATGATAAAAATACATTAAATTCAAAACAAATTTTTAATTTTATGAAGTTCATTCATTACTATCACAGTTGATGACGACAACAACAACACAACTGAGGTTAACCACTTTTAGTATAAACTATTCATTTAAATGTCATTATTTGCAAGTTGATGTAGGTCCTACTTATTAGCATATATGTGTTTTAAATGAGTTTTAAAGGGAGTTGTAACAATTCTACTATAGAATAGTTCTAATTTAATTACAAGCAAATTACATAAGATCAACAGATATTTATAACAGTCGTAGAATTTATATAGGTCGACTAATAAGAAAATGACACTCTTAACAATGAACAAACACACTTTCAATTTAAAAATTAGGCAAAAATAAAAATAAAAGTGAAAAATCCCAATGTTATCAATTCTTCTATAAATAAATCACCAAGTAACTATTATTATTAATGAAGATTCATAATCCAACGAACACAACAGAGAATCATTAGCATGCCAAAATAAAATTAAAAAAACAGATTGTTGTTAGATTCAAGGTCATATGCTTCACTCGAGTATAATATCAAATTATAAATTATATAATAATAATGCATCCCAAAACAATTCTGACAAGCTCGACTAATCCTAACTTACCGTGGATTATTGGGTGGTACGTAGTTGAATTTGTACAATGAATCATTGTATCTTTTAGATATTCGTAACTGCTAAAGTACAAAGCATGTGCTGGTCCAGCTCCGAGTATCATAGCAGGCATGCCTCGAACAGGTCGAAATATACCTTCGTGCCTAACCATTCTTAAAAAAGTTTCGCTAACCCCTTCACGTACTGTCGTCGGCAATAACGACTGCATCCTCGTCTAAAAAAGAAAGTTTCCTCACAGTTAACCTAACCTACCATACCTAAACTTAACCTTAAATGTCAGCTGTGACAGATGTTGAAAGTTTAGAACTTATATAACAACGTTTGTAATTTTTAACTCAACTCACTTTTACTGAATCAAGGGGGTACATTACACAATGTTCCATGATTCCGGCGAAAGCACCCGCGGTCATATGGGTAACAACATTACTGGTTGGGAGAGTTTCATAATCTTCAAAATTCATAATAAATGTACTGTTGCCTGATCACACACGATAATATTTAATTGAATTCTTGCAGTTTCAACGAATGTCACGTTATTTTTATGTCTTGTTTTGTCGTTTCTTGCGAATCACCACTAAAATTTAGGGCATACAGTTAACATGCTCGAACTGCACGGCGAGAGTGGGGTCGTTCAGTTGAAGTTTCCCCCCACCATAAAACGTAACGAGTGTGACACGCTGTTTTATTAGATATTTCGATTGGATTGGGAAGTCCTATCTTTGAGAGAGGAAAAAATAATTTTTGCCGCGATTTCGCGACGGATTTTAATCATGAGTTTTCCTAAATTAACGGATTTGTTTTATAAATAAAATGTTTACTCATATACACTTGACCTGATGGTGTTCATTAAATCGTGCATTGTAAAACGTAAAATTGTTTTTTCTTTTAAAGTTTGCACTTTGAGCTTCACCTAAGCTTAATATACTTTGTGTCGTCAATTATAATTAATATTAAATACTCATCATGTAGGTAGTTGAAAAAACTAGTTTTAATTCTGCAATGTAATCGGCGTAATCGTTGTTTCCTACAAATACGTAAAATACCTACCTCAACTAGCCATAAGCGGAGACATCGCTGGGGACTTGGGGGCACTGAAATATCATGAAACCAGATTATAAACAAAGATGTCCACGCTGCCTAAAACTGATTTTACGATTGGATCGGAGACAAATATTAAAGACCGGACTAATAAGTTATAAAGACATGTAAGAGAAAAAAACCGGAAAATCTTACAACAATGGGAGCCGGTAACTGAATGGCGGGAAACAAAATATAGCTCATTTATACATCAGTACATACCTACATATTATGTAGAATCTGCTTTTTCTGTATATGAAGATTTTTTTACTAGTTAATAATCGTATAGAAAATGGGCATTTACAGCGTAAGCATAAATTCCACTAAAACATTAATATTCTTGTAGCTTCAGTACCGCAATGGTTACATACAACAGAAAAATATTTAATCTACGACCACTATAGAAAGTTACACATTTCGCACAAACTATACTGCGTTTACCCAACAGATATAGTAATGAAAAACCAGAGACATTCAGATGCAACTTGAAACTTGAATATCCATTGGTTGAAATAAATGGGGCGGTACTCGATAGAAGTCTCATTTACACATCCAAACACAAACGGCAAACGCCAGCTTGTTACGCATGCGTTTACGTCAGTTGTTTTGAAAGTTCCGTCAGTTTTTCCAACTGTGTTACATATTAGGTACATTACAAGTCTTTATTAAGACTCGCACCATTCAATACACTAACGGTTGTCAATAAGTAAATTAGAATTATATGAAAAGTTAATAATAATAATGAGTTGGTTAATTTGTAGAATTTCCCTTACTGCAAAATTATTAAAAATGGATGATGAAAACGTCAACAATATTCACTTGTCACCACCAAAAAAACGCCAAAAAAGCACTTTTCTGTAGAGGTGAAACAAATAATTATGAACGCTTTTAAAGTGTGTGAAGAGCAGCATCCTCAATGGAAAAACACGAAAAAGTGGAAAATGTTGCTATACACTGTCCAGCCAACAGAAATAGTTAAGCCACGCCCTACAAAAGTGCGGCATATTTGAGGCGAGCTTTTTTATTGGTCGGTTTTATAAAACCCGTATCACAAGCATGCGAAAAAAGTTGCCTAATTACATTATCTAATTATTACTTTATTTTATAACTTGGCAATCAATTTTTACTTTTTATAGCAACATATTTAAATTATTTTAATAATCATTTATTAAAAGAAGATCAACACCATTTATTTAAAAAGAGAAAAGTATAGTAAATGAAAACTTGGTGCGCTTTTATTAATTTGTACCGTGTGAAACTGGCTTTACTCCCATTGGTCTACACAAACATACATTTGGGGGGAGTGGCTTAACTATTTATGTTGGCTGGACAGTGTATAGATTGATAGGTCATGTTTTAATTTACCTTCCAATCCCACTGCTTATTTACTATAATTTTATGAATTGGTGTGGCCAGTGTTTACAACATACTTCGTGAGCACAAGCAACATCCTGATTATTTTGATGCTCCTAAGGCGTGTCATAAACTAAGAGCTATTTTGGACAATGTTGCCGAAGAAGACAAAAATGGCAAAAAAAAGTGTGGGCTGACATGTCCATAACAAATCCACGAGATGCATTTTTAAGAAGGTTATCGACTGGCTTGAGAAATCCATCGGGGAAAGGAAAGCGGCTCATCGCCCTTCATATAGGATCTGATGACGGTTTTGTAGATAATGGATTACTGTTATTGAAATCCAAGAAAACAAATGACTACCATGAAGAAATGAACACAGATACATTTGAACAATGGTTTAAAAATATTTTGCCCAGTCTTGAAGAAGGTTGCGTTATCGTCTTGGATAACGCAAGTTATCACACAAGAAAAATAGAAAAAATTCCGTCTAGCAACACAAAGAAAGCTGGCATACATAACTGGCTGCAGAAAAAACTATCCCCTACGAAGACAGTATGGTGATAGCGGAATTGTTATCTTAACTAAAACAGCATGCACCTAAACACAGTGCTAACGTAATCGACGAATTAACACAGGAAAGCAACAGAACTGTTCTGAGATTGCCACCTTACCATGCGACGTATATATAGTATGTTTGTATGTAATCTCTTTGTTTTATTGTAAAAAATATTTATTATATATTATAATATGTGTAAACACATAGCACCCGCGAACTTTTCATGGCTTTTTTATTAAATTAATAAAATGCAATTTTTTAAAATGTATGGTTATTATTTATACTAGTTTAAATTTCTCTAAGTGACATCATTTATAATGAATTAACAATTCATATACAAAAATGTTCCATTGTAAATTTAACTTTCACATAAAACCAATCAGAACAATCTGTGCTGCCTTGATTTTTTTTAACTATATCTGTTCAGTGTCCGGAGTATAGTAATCGTGTAAATGACCCATTGCTCACAATCCCTAAACTGAACGCTGATGACCTTAGGAAATAATTTCCCACGATCAGTAGTTCTACTAAAACGCCATTGATGTCAGCACTTGTAATATTATAATATTTAATTATTTGAAATATAAAATGTTATAAATTTCAGTTGAAGGTTAATTTATTTTGTTTAATTATTGTTTTATAGTAAATTATATTTTGAATGCAAATCCATCTAGAAAAATTATCGCTTCCGCGGGGAATCGAACCCTGGAAGGTTTGCTTGCTAAGTCAGACTTCATACCATTCACCTATCCAGGCGTATTAAAATAATTTAGTTATTATTACTATATAAAGTTATATTGAAATAGTTACTGAACTAACGTAAAATTGATAAATTTTTTACATCATTATACAGGGTCCGGCAGATAGGTATGATGTTTTTGAAATGACTGTCACACATTTAATTTCGAATCAATTTTAAGATTTAATGTTTTTATACATAACTGGTACATTGCCATTTGCAAAAAATACATAATTTATTTTTAAAAAATAATCAACTTTGAAAAATCACCTCACTTAGGTGGCGTCCATTTTTGTCGAGGCATTCTTGTAGACAGGTGGCGAAATTGTCCATAGTCCTTTCAAGCATAGCACGTGGAATCCTTTGAATTTCTCGCGTTATATTTTCGGAAAACTCTTCAAGAGGACGTGGTTTGTTAATGTAAACTTGAGCTTTTAGATACCCCCATAAAAAGTAGTCACAAGGTGACAGGTCCGGTGACCGAGGTAGCCACTCGATATCCCCACGCAATGAAGTCAGGCGTCCTGGGAAATGCTGTCTTAAAAAAGCCATTGTTTCTGTTGATGTGTGGCAAGTTGCCCCATCTTGTTGAAACCAAACTCTGTTGAGGTTGATGCGTCGTCTTCTTAATTCTGGCAGGAAATAATCACGTAACATGGTAACGTAGCGATCTGTGTTAACAGTCACTGTTCATCCGGTTTCACGAAAAAAATAAGGCCCAATAATGCAGGTTCGAGATACGCCACACCAAACAGTTACTTTCTCACTGTGCAGAGGCTTCTAATGCAGTTGTTGCGGGTTGTCGACTGACCAGTACCAAAAGTTCTGTTTGTTTACCATCCCCGATAAATGAAAATGGGCCTCGTCACTCGTGATCAAAATGATATCGTCCGTCAGCAATTCCAGCATCGCTTCTGCGAACATGTGTCGTCTTATGAAGTCGTTTTGCAGCAGTTTCTAAACAATCATAATCTTTTACGGATGGAAATGAAGGTTCAAGTTTAAGATTCTGAGAACTGACCTGTCTGACATCTGAAAAACGAGTGCGTGACGTACTGCCGAACGACGAGGGCTGGCTTCCACCGCTTGTCGCACTCTTTCAATGTTTTCCGGGGACCGTACAGTTCGGTCACACCCCGTGCGTTTCCCGGTTTCAAAGATCCTGTTTGAAGACTATTCACCCACTTCATAATGGTATTTCATTGTGGAACACGGCCATGTCTACCAACATTAAAATGTTTCGAAATCGTCGCTGTGTAAGCACCACAGAACGACCCGTTTCAATGAAGGTGTTGTAAATAAACACACGATGTGCTACAGACCAAGGCTCCATTGTTACTGAAATGGCATCTGTTGAAAAGTAGATATCAACCATTCCAAAAACATATGACCACCATATCGTCATCAGTATCAGTCATTTCAAAAACACCATACCTCTCATATTATTCATTATTATTGCTAAATTGAAATAAAAACAATGAAAGCTTTTATAATTTACTACATAATTCACAAGTGCAAGCGCGAAGGGTACATTAGTATGGATACATATTGTAAATGTATTATTACTATTGTCTTGAAAAATTTAATATTTACTTTTGTCATTTTTGAAATTTTAGATTTATCATGAGTGAATTCGATGATGGTAAAATGCGCGGATTGCGTGTGGCTCGTGTGTTCTTCTTCACACTCGTGAGAAATTGGCACTTTTCTGCACGTGTAACACAATATACTAATTATTTATTCA
The DNA here is from genome assembly GCA_929113105.1 of Agrypnus murinus. Taxonomy (NCBI): domain Eukaryota; kingdom Metazoa; phylum Arthropoda; class Insecta; order Coleoptera; family Elateridae; genus Agrypnus; species Agrypnus murinus. The sequence continues at coordinate 35,629,077 of OV816030.1, forward strand.
CAATCATATTGCAATATGTACATTTCTATCATTGTAAAAACCTTGGAGAGTAAGCTATTGCTATAGCAACATCAAAGTGGTTAACAATTTCCTTTATCCAACACCTCTATATAAATACCATGTTTACTATGGTCATTTTAAATAAGGAAAGTGATTGTTTACTCTTATGTTACATTATAACCTACGTTGGCCCTAGCAACGTGGGTTATTTTTAAAAAACTCACTCCCTCAAAGATAACAACCAATCACCAGCTTAGGTTACTTAATATTATTAAAATCAAGTCATCGTGCTAGAGTATTACCGTCAAAACTACAGACTAACTATACATTGCAAATTCGATGTTTAAACTTAAATAAAGAGGTGTTGGATAAAATTTTGTATGGCACGCGTGAGTTAAGGATATTATCCACTCAGAAAAATTAAGAAAAATTAATTAAGGATATTATCCACTCAGTAAATTTTTCGTTCGTGGATAATATCTTACTTAACTCACTTGTACCATAAATAACTATTATATGTCTGCAAAACTGAGCAGCAAAGTCTTGGCCAACTTTTATTTATAAATTATTTAAAACAAGACGTATTATCCGATTTAAATTTAGGTTTTTATAAATGTATTTAACGCTAAAAATATCTTCTTTATTTAATATTAAGTTTTATTTTTATTTTTCCGTATTTTAATTTAATAAATATAATGCAATTAAATAATTTCCAATTTTAAAATACTGAAAGCGTACATTGCCATCTAACGGCGACCAATGAAATCTTACTTAAAATTTTTTTCGGTCGATAGATGGGTGATAGGAATTTGTTGACAGTTTACAGAAAATTTATTTTAAAATTTAGAATTATTTTTTATTACGAATTTTAAGTCTAATGATTGTGAATAAAATAGTATATGTACATGTTTTGTTGGTAAAGTTTCCAAGCTCTGCGACATTGTTTGACCTCGATGTACCGTCTCGGTCAAACAATATTACTTGGCTTGTAAAGATGTCCTTTATCAACTCAACATGTAATATACTATTTTGTTTAAAAATATTATGACAAAAATGGCATTAAAATTTTCTTTTTTTTTAAAATAGGTCGCTTAATAGGCGGTTATAGGCGGTAACGGTATTCCGCACGATCTGCATTATCGGCTTTGGTCCACCCAAGCGGTGTGATTTTACTTAGGTTAGAATTAACCTGCAAGCGTTGTTTACATTGCGAGGGAATGATGGGTTTTGTTATTTCGCATTTTTACACATTTTTCGTTATATCTAGTTTTTCACTTTTATTTTCTAACTTCAAAAGTTTGAGGTTATACAAGTTGTCAAAACATTCGCGGCGGAAGAAGCATTTATAAACCATCTCTTATCACATATGGTGCGAATTTAAATTATTATATTTTTTCTTGTAAGGGCTGCTGTGTGGCACAATATATTATTAGTATTATTACTAACATAAATTTCTAAGGCTACACAGTAAAAAATGTGGCTAGAGAAGCATATTATTTGTTTATTGTAATCGGCAATTATTGATGTTTTCAAAAAAGCCTTTACATTATGCCAAACAGAATGCAGTTTCCGACATTCGCTAACCTGTGATTTCACGGTATATTTTCCTACGTGTCTTTATCTATATAGTAGATACATACCATCTAAACCAGTGTTTTTCAACATTTTTTATTTTTGAAGCACTATAGGGCTAGGAATTATAGTCTGTGTCAAAACTATAGAACAGAGCAGGGCATGGATTCTATTTAATTTTATAGTGTAGCTTTCATTGAATAAAAATAAATTATCAGATGATTTAGAAACTTAACTAATTTTTGTTATCAAGTTTGTCAATTTGAATTCACTATACATTGATTTACTATATAAAATGTAGTGAAAGTATGGTCTACTGAATTCTATAATTTTAACATGGACTGTAATGTCTGCAACATTAACTGAACATTAACCTAAAGCACATAGAGCCTATTGCGACGTACCAATAAAAAATATAGATGGCGTTGTACAACATCAAAGTGTCTTCGCTATGCGTTATCTGACGACGTAGTTTTTAACAATTGTTTTTACTGCGTTAAGATTTTAATGACAGATACATTGAATTTAATATTCGTGTGAATATTTATATTTATGTTAATTAATATTGAATGTGCCCGATAAAAGAGGGGGAAGAGGTAAACGCGGGGCATGTAACACTTAATTAGTGCTTTGTGAAAAAAAGCAGGTTAATTGTAGTTAGTTATGTACCAAGGGTGTTAGGATAATGATAACGCCAAGAAGGCGACGTTGTTCCAGCACGAGGGATGAAGTCGCCCGATGGGCATCATCATCTAGTAAGTAATAACGCTTGTGGTGCATACAATAGTTTATTTTTTACGAGAATATATTATACAAGTAGAAAATTAATTTTAATTTATGTCCGGTCGGGCGATTACGGCCTATTTAGTGGCCTGTTTTTAGAGCGTTGCTAAATTAGAGCTCTAGGGCTCTAAATCATTTTTAGAGCCCGCTAGAAAAATAATTACCCTTGTTTACGCCGCCTCCATAATAACAACAGTAATTATATACCATTGCACCTACCTACTTGAAGTTTTATCACCTCACCTACCTACTTGAAGTTTTGCACTTTTTGAATTATTTTTATTTTAAAATTAAATTTTAACTTAGGCCAGACATAAACTAACGTATGCATTTCGGGCTTAATTAGTGTCTTAGAGCCCTTTATCGTCATAGCGATAACTGACTCCGCCAGTTCTAACACACTCAATTAAGCCCTTAATACATAATATACTATTATAATTGTTGGCGTTGCCAAGGACGTTATTTATATATTTATAAAGCTAAAAATTTTTTTGTTTGTCAGATGGTAACGACTTTTGCTAAAACAAAAGTTAAATAGATATATTATTTGTTGTTGTTACCAACATGACAATAAAAAAAGTCTGAATAGCACTAATGTCATCTAACGAATAAGTTAATTTTATTTAAAGAAATTTCTGAAAAGTCGGCACAAAATAATACGTGGTTCACGCGCCAAGAAACTACGTTGCAAATACTCGTTATTTGTTGTATTGCAACCAGGAACTGGAACAGGAACCCAAAAGAACCGGAATCGGAACCGGAACCGATTACTTTTATGGAACCGAAACCGGAATCGGGACCCTTACTAAAATCCGTGTTAATGTTAAGATGAGAACCCGAACTGTTATAAATTTTCGAAAGAACCGGTATTTTTCGGTTCCACATTTCGGTTCTACTGGTAAGTAAAAAAAGTAGTTCAACATTCTCTCAACAGCGCTACCATAACTATTTCTTACTAAGTTGATGTTGATACTAGATCCACTTCCACTACTAATTGACCAATAGTAGTGTGTGAATTAACTAGAAAACTGTTACGTCACATTTTATATTGGTAGTCCTGAATATTTTCAAACAAATTTCATCTTGAAAAGAATCTACAATATTAACCACGTTCGGTACTTCACATCTGTTTACTCCAAGAGCTCAGTTTCTATTGTATCCATTGTTGTAAATAATTGTAACTATAGCACTAGAGTTTCCCGAATAAAAAGAGTTGAAATACCGAAGAGCAAATATATTTATCGATTATCACCTATATTATAAACAATACTTTAACCTAACATGCATCGACTGTCAGTTATCAAGGTCATATTTGTTTGGATATATTTGGAGCTATATACCAACATAAAATGTGACGTCATTACTTTTGCTTCCGGAACCCTTATGGAACCTAAAGAAATCCTGGAACCGGAACCTTAATCTTTAGAAAATTAAAATTGGAATCGGAACCGAAACCTTTATTTTGAATTTTCAAGAATCGGAACTGGAACCGGAACCTATATTTGTAAAAGGTTATGATCAATTATATGATCCTACTAATTTTTTATATTAAAAATAATTTCAAATTTAATATCAAAAGCATTATTTCTGTTCACGCTGATATTTAACCAATGAGGATTTTATATATTGCAACACCCAGGGAGTGAATGCATCGATGTGTTTGAACAAAACATCTTGATTACAATATTGTGCAAATAAAAATATAAACACCTGTTATTTGTAATAACCTTGGTCGTACGTAAAGTAAGGTAATTTTTTAATACCTTAAGATTAACATTTACTTAATATTAACGAAATGAAATCATCTAGATAAAAAGATCAATGATTTAGAAGAAAAGCTTGTAAAACGTAAGTAAGTATTTTTTCATAAGACAGGGTTCATAACACATTTCAAGGGCAACTTTCCGTACATGTGTTGTAAAATTTTCGCACGATGTATGAAAAGTGGTAATTTCGTAGTCTTCAAATTGTGAGCAATAGGTTACTTTCGTAGGTGGTCGTATAGGAAAAAAATATTACTACTAGTAGGTTTTCAAACAAAGGTTAATGTTTTTGAAGTTTTAGTATTGTGTTATTTAGAAAAGATTTAGTATATTTAGTATTGTGAGTAGAACGGGCGTACCTAAAGTTTAAACTGCAATTTTCTCAAAAACTAGCAGGAAGCGACCATATGTTGATAAAGAAAATATGTTCTGAATCATTAGATTTACCCCCCCCCTTCATTGCGAGGTTTCTCGTTTTATTTGTTACACCCTGTATAAATTCGATCAAATTTGTATGATCATAAGTGAACCTGGATATCTTAAAGATTTGTATAGCTCGCACAAGGAAATGCCTTTGTATTCTAAGTGCTTTTTATCGAAATATTCGAAGTAGGAAGTCTGGTATTTTTGATGATGATGTGCAATTTGTGAGGATAATCTCAGCAATAGGACTGTAGTTTTTTTTAAACAAACTTCGACTATGGAGACGAAATATAGATTATGCAATAATGTTGTCAATTTGTACTAAGGTAGCATGAGCTTATATTGCATTAAGCTGAATCAACTGAGCAATTTCGACTCCTCGCCTGCCTGATACACTTTTCTCATACACAAGAATACTTATATTTAGATATAATTAAGGTATACTACGTAGAATCTTAATGCATGCTAAGAAAAAATATGGTATATTTCTAAATTGTTGTTCTGTATACACTGCGTTCTTGCTTATGAGGACAGCACACCCAAGCAGCATCCAGTGGCGTGCGGTCCATGGAAGCAATGCTTGCCTTGAGAATTTATTAAAAATTAAAACAATGCTAACAAAAATACTTTTGTAAAATTATGGTTATCGTTTATTTAAATTGAAATATTTATCAAATTAAAGCTCAATATCAACTCTGTACAGCAAAAAGTATAATTATTTAGAGTACTATTTTAAATTAGGCTCATTCAACTTGCACGGAAAGGTAATACCGATTCAAATGTGATACATACACTTCATATAAGCACTGCTTACAAATGCTCTTCTCTTAACCTTGGCGTGAATCAGCGAGCGTGGGGTGTTATAGTAGACGAATGCTGTTAACATTGTTTGGTCGTTATTTTTATTGTGCTTCGTTCCCAAATGTTTATTTATTATAATTTGGTTATTTGTTCGATTTAGTGTTACTTAAGTAATGTAAATCTGCGAAGAGACTGTATTTTGTCGCATTTTATTATTTTAATTTATAAGTTGTATTTTTTTAAAGACAAATAGTTCTATTTAGTTTGCCTGTATGCAAATTTAAAATTGCATTATCGTCACGACTGCAAATCCAACTGCTTCGGTGAAAGGTTCGAGTACCTTCGATATAACCGAATCGGGATGATTTTTTGTTCAGTTTGTAAATTATTAATAAGGAATTTTTCGCATACAGTTATGGAGAGAAATTACAAATTATTAAGAAAGGCAGATCAAAACCAGATCTTTCAAATTTAACAACAAAGATTAAAACCTGTACCAGTATTTTGCTAAGAAAGACCGAAAAATTGATACGTAGTAGTAGTTTGTTTTTAAATAAAGAATGATAGTCAACCAATTCCATAAGTATAAAGTGTAAAAGTGCTTATTTGAAAAACTTTTAAGCTTAATAATTATATTATAACACTGTTTTTTATTGTACCTAGCAGGGGCGGATCCAGAGAAGTATTTTGAGGGGGAAATCTTTGGAAAAATAATTGTTTTAATAAATAATAATTAAACAAACATTATTTGTTTCTATTCTATGTAAACTTATTTCTAAATGTGGGGGGGGGATTATTCCCTCCCCGTTAATCCGCGCCTGTACTTAGGTGTATTATAATTAAAATCGTGGTTGCTTCCCTAGCCTAAATTCTCACCGCACGCCACTGGCAGCATATAAGTAGCACTAACTGAGATAGGAACCTTGAGTAGTTGTTACGTAACTACAACTAAGTTTATGACTTGGTAGATTTAATTACTTCAATTCGGAATATTTTAGTAATTGTGTAGTTGTTTCTACTATTTATTAGAACTATGTAGTTCCATTACTTCTGAGTAAACTTTAAAGTATGTGGAACGGTATTGCCACTTACAAAAAAAATTTTAAAAGTTGAAAAACTTTAAAAGTTGAGACATTGTTTTTAAATTCTTTTTAACGGCATTGCATTCTTCGTCAAAGAATACATAAATTTTGTCCACTGCGTCTTTTTCCTAGAGTGCTTCAATTTCGAGCAAAATTGAGAACAACAATTTGCCATTTTTGAAAGTTATCATTTTTTTCATTGAAAATGGTGTCAGATAGAAAAAATGATAGAGTAAAAAATGCCTATTTTTTCATATAGGTGACATGTGACATTCGAAAGTAGAAGTTTCAAGCTTTAAAATGAACCCCTGCTGGCCTTTCTAAATTGCGCCAGTTTTTGGATCTAACCGGTGGTGGGGTTCAGAAAGAATGACCCATATATATTCGAATAATTGACATAACGTTTAGTATCTATTGCTTTTTAAATTATTTCTAAAAAATGAATCAAAAACTATAAACCTGCGAATTTATATTTTGTAATCGGCGACACGTCAACTATAAGGTCCCCTTGGAACTGGATACGTGTTTACCCTGTTTTAGGGGTCAAATATAAATTTTTTCATATAGGAGACATGTGACATTCAAAAGTAGAGGTTTCAAGCTTTAAAATGAGCCCCCGCTGGCCTTACTAAGTTCTGCCAATTTTTGGCCCTAGCCGGTGGTTGAGTTCAGAAAAAATGACCCATATATAAATAAATCATTTTATTAAATTTATGGTAACTCTTAACTATATATTATTCGTAGGTTCTTGTTCCAATTTTCTGCATAATAATTAGAGAGAATTACAATTACGACTTAGGCAATAGTACAAGACTTATAATCGTAATGACTTTTATTAAAGTATTTAAAAGTCTAAGAAAAGCCCAACTGTAAATAGGGATGCATTTTAACTAAAAAACTAATTTAAAAAAATAACGGAGCTAGTGGGAATCGAACACTAGGCCGACCGTGTATAAAGGCACTACGTTAACCACTCTGGCACCCTGTCTGTTGCGGATAACGTTTTTATTCGAAGTAAATACGTTGCGTCCTGTTTGTATTAATTTGTTATTTTTTTAAATAAGCCGTAAGAGATTAAATGCATAAACACGTAGTTCCTTATTTTTTTACTTTTCATTAACTTTTGATTTACTTATGATTTACTTTTATTTAAAACAAGAATTTTTGAAATAAGCGACACATCAGCTGTAAGTTTCCATTGTTAGTATAATTAGCTTAAAGTCGTACTGAAAGTTCCTGTCACCATTTTGAAATCATTGCTTAGCTCCTTAAAGTCACGGAACCTTACAGTAGTATTGAAAGTAAAATTTACGTTTTTGCTACCCAGAAGAATCACTTTGAAATGATTTTTCGTAAACTACTCCATATTTACTAAAATTAATTTTACCTATACATTTAGTAGTTTTACTATTTGTGGTAAAATGCCCTGTAATTATGTAAAATTATACAAATATAAGTAATTCTACTACATTGAACTGGTTAAAATCACTATCCATAATATAAATTTACATAACTCAGACAATTTTTTCCTTACAAATGTATAATTGCTCAATAACTTAATTCATTTTTAGTGTAATATTAAAGATAAGATGAACTTGAACAAGAATAGTGTAATTTTACCCATAATATGTTTTTAACCGTTGAGATGCTATTTCGCTGATCGCACTTGTTTGTGACCTTCGTTTCGTGAAAGAATTCAGGAATCCATTATGAACAGTCCAAATAGGCTTTTTGGGGAATGGTCGGAATGGTGTGTACCATTCTTTTATGATTTCGGCGAGGCGTACTCTATCGATACCGAACGAAGTGTTCATTGCTCATTAATATTTTGTTTTTCGTTGTAGTGTAGTGCGGATTTATTAAAGGCAAATATTTACACGTATGACCGAAGATGGGAAGAATTTTATTTTATAGTAGAAGTTAAAAAATAATAATCGGTAAGTACCTATATGTTAAAATTACAAATTTAAACCAATAAAATAAAAATATTTAATTTAATGTTTTTCTAGGATGAATCAAAAATTGAAGAATTCGAAATAAACTAGCATAACTGTAATTGAGAAAGGTACTCGTGTATAATTGTTTATATAATTTATAATTTTTTAATTTTCTAGGTGGAATCGAAACTTTATCTGAATGTCTTTGAGAGACCAAATATTTCCGAAAGCCCCTGAAAAGAAGTTCTGTTAATGTCTTATATTTTATATAAGTACATACGTTCAATAAAAATTACTTTGATTTTATTTTGTTTCATACAATTCCCAGAGGAACGATTGAATTTGCAAGTACTTTCGCAAGTCATCGTTACATTCAAGAAGTATTTTCACATTTGTATTTTAACCCTGAAAAGTACTATTGCCATGAAATATTAACTTTGTCATGTAACTTTACACGGGTGTTTTAATGTTAAAATGTAAAATTACATTGAGATTGTAATTTTAATCTGTAAATTTACTTAAAAAGGAAACATTACAATGCAAACTTAACCTAATGTTGAAATTTTTCACTTCCTATGAAAATTACACTTTGAAGTTTTACCCCAAAAAATGGAGGTAACATAGTTGCCTCCATTTTTTAGGGTATAATTCACCGGTAATTTTTTAGAGTGTAGTGTGAGATTTTCATTTAATGTTTATTTTATTTTATAATTTAATGTCTTATAATTTATTAATAAAAATATATATTTTAATATTTAGTTTATACATGATGTGTATGTTAGAATTGTAATTAAGTTATCCGCCTAATTAATGGCAAGAAGCCTTTTTATAAGTCTATTTAAAAAAATTACTTTTTTATCAAAAACAAACGACAACTAGCAAACTTCACTTGTTATTGTTCTAATTGAAATAACTGTTTTTTTCTATTTTACGCTTAGAATAAGTCGATTCTAGCACCCAAATGACGTTATTTGAGTGTTAGAATAAGCGGTTGGTGTGCTAGAATAGGCTAGTAAAATTTGCTGCATTGATGTTGGTAGCGTTGGTTGAACTGTCAACTGACATACGTCAAAAGATTTTCTAACGTTTTTTGTGCAATTTGCCTAATTTTCGGCGGCGTTAGTGATAAATTTCCTTCACTATTCATTTTCAAACAACGCGAAATTGCGAAAATAAAATCTGACGTTTCAAGTTAATTTTTTTCTACAGCCGCCTAAATTTACGTCACATAAATGTCACCAACCACCCAAAAAATCCCTAGATTTAAAATTTTTATTTTTTAATTTATAAGATGGTATAAAGCGGCAAAATAGAAAAAATAGTATAAAATACTCGTTGCAGAAGGTCCTTCAATCAGTCATTTGTTCCTCAATTCGCCGCTACGCGGCTCGTTTCGGAATTTCAGATTCGTGCTTGAATAGATCCCTTCTGCAACTTGTATTTTAATATACTATTATGGTATATTAGAGTGAATTAAAAAGTTCTTACCCAATTCAGATTTGCTATGTTAAAAAAGAAAATTGAAAATAAAAATATAATTTTGAAAAATAATTGAAAATTTGGCGAACTAAGTCTGTATATTTTATATTTTAAAAATATATAATATACAGAGTATTACATTTCGAAGAAATCCAAGTTCGAAAGTCAACAATCATATTTTTAGTTTTTACTCAAGTATCCAGTCCCGATAGTTACCTGGATCGGCTTTTTCGAATATATTAATTTGGAAAACCAATTAGAATGCGATCCACTTGATCGACACGCTGGTATATTTTTGTGAGTGTACGCTTGTCAAATATTTAAATATCACGACCCATAATGATTATCTCGTTTTATGAAATAAAGGAACTCATTACTAAGGTATTTTTATTTATCTGAATACCAGATACATAATTAATTTAAAAAATGAATTTGTAACAGTCAGCCCCCCAACAGCCATAAATCCTGTACGCGCCTATGCAGTCCGTCCCCCACATACCATTCATTATTTTGGTCAGTCAAGGTCAGAAAAAACCTAATTAATGGTCGAAAATAGGAAACGGAATAAAAACCAGCAGCATTGTTAAACCATTACAAACGCGTTTATTAGTAAATCTTACATTCTTATTAATCATTATTATTATTTAAACTGTAAATAATGTCTTCGAATAGCACAATCCATTACTCTGTTAAACCTAAACTTTCTATTTTATTTTTAATAATAATAATAATAATTATTATTATTATTATAAAAAGAAAACCTTATCTCTGTTTTTAATTATTATTAACAAACTAACCTAATAATTATTTGCAAATTTTTTGTTATATTTACGTGAGGATTTAAACGTTCTTCTGATATAATTTCTAAGAACCGCTGAAAATCCAACGTGTACAAAGCGAGGTACACCATGCCAATTTCTGTCACATTAAAATATTCAATTCTATGAAATTATTTCGCCTGTGTAAAATATGCAAAACGTTTCCTTCGAACATACATAAATCATAAGTGTGATAAGGATAACATTACTTTTGTGTTAACTACTATCTAATAACATGATTTTTTCATGCACATTTTTTTTAAGTGTGCCCGTATTTGGTACAAGTAATGCATACTTTTGGTTGTATCTTTCAACAGCTTTCATGATTTTTTTGATACTTCGCCAAAACGAAAAAACAAAATTGTCTGGAATATTTTAACCTGTTTGTAGAAAAAAACTAATATAAACATCAATAAGATATTAGAAAAATAAAAACAAGTATAAATTATGTAAAAGCTATACACTTTCTCTTCGATTTATTACGGAATTCTATGTACTTATAAACTACGTAAGATATTTTATCAGACATCAAAATTTTATTTTGAAATAGCCTTGGGGAATCCCCTTTTGATGGAGGATATTCTATATTTTAGTCTTGCACCTATATAACACCTAAACAAGCGTAAATCTTCATTTGTAACTTTATTATAAAAGCAAAAATTAGTATTCTGTGAATGCTTGTTTGATTCAGATCTCATGCCTTTCTTAATCGCTTTTATTTATACTTGTGACCTTATAGGTATCTTAAAATCTAAAAGGCTATGGGATTCTTATATTAATTGTTATTGTTATAATTAGAAACTTGCACAAGGTAACTATGAAATAATAATATTATGTATTAAGGGCATAATTGAATGTTTTAGAGCCCGCAAGTCAGTTTACCGCTTAAGACGAAAGCCGAAGGCGCTATGGCGTTAACCGCTCTAAAACACTCATTAAGCTAGAAATGCATACGTTAATGTCCGATCCAAGTTTAAATTAATATTTAATTTAAAATAAAAATAATTTAAAAAGTGCAAAACTTCAAATAGGTAGGTTAAAGTGGTCTATAATTACTGTTATTACTATGAAGACGGCGTAAACAATGGTAGCAATTTTTGTAGCAGATTCTAAACACTCTTTAGCGTGCTCTAAAAAGTTTTACAGCTCTAGAGCTCTAATTTAGCAATTTACGCCCTTAAAACAGGCCGATAAATCGGTCAAAATCGCTAAAATTAAATTATAATCTAAACAGCTGTACGATGGGTTGCCTGACGTATCCCTTAATAATAATAATAATAATTGCAGTTTTCTTCGGGACCTTTTTTCTGTTTGATATTTATTATTACTATTTTTCTGATTTTGCCATTTTTCTTGACACCACTGATAAAAATATTTTTATCATCATACAATGCCAAAAGAACAACAGAAACAAGAAACAGTTACAAACAAAACAATTGAAGTGGCTTGGGTGCATAGACACACACAGAATGAGTGAAGACAGACTGCTAAAGAAAATAGGGAAGATGCATGTATTTTTTTATTTTTGTATGTGTTCGTTTTGGTTAGAAAAATATTCCCAGATAAGCGAAATTTGTAAAAACGCTTAATTTACTTGAAAAAATTAAATTTATAAATTCTCCTCATTTTAAACAGAATTTGGCCTTGAGCAACTTCCCTTAAAGCTATTTGATGTAAAAAAGTAGGTACCGCTATGAATGAGAAAAGGCAACATTAACGATCTACTCACCCTTAGATGGCACTGATAAAAACCAATAAATTGAATTTTGAATTTATATTAACAGAAATATTTTACACCACTTTTATTATGGCAGTTAATTACTCAACAGCCTAAAGTACATTATTATATTATTTGCTCATTTAATAAGTAGACGATATTTGAACTTCAAACTAAATAATTTTTTCGAACTGACGGGTAATACAGGACTCTTAACTGCTACGTTAGCACCAACAGTGGGTCGTCTTTGGAACTGGGTGATGTAAAGAAGTTTCATCCATTAGAGGACACCAGTATTGCATTTTAAATTTATTTAAATTTTCAAGGTTTTCAAAAATTAATTATTTAAAATTGGTAATTGTTTAATGCATTTATAATTATTATTCTAACTAATTTAGTAATGACGTTTATGAATATGCAAGAATTTCCTCAATTGACGACATATGCTTCTTCCCTATTATACAAAAAAAAATTGAAAAAATGAAGGAAATGAAGATAATTACAAATAACTATGGAAGAAATAGATGGAGTCCACACCCGACGCTCATTAAGGCAGAAAGATCCGAAGAAAGAAAGAAGAAATAAGCTTTATTAACATTTTCACTAGTATTAGAATAGGGAAGACGCACGTATTTTTTTTAATTTTTGTATTCGTTCATTTTGGTTAGAAAAATAATTCCAGATAACCGAAATTTCTAAAAACCCTCAATTTATTTGAAAACATTAAATTTAAAAATTCTCCTCATTTAAAATCGAATTTGTCCTTGAGCAACTTCCCTCAAAGCTATTTGATGTAAAAAAGTAGGTACCGCTGTGAATGAGAAGAAGCAACATTGATGATCTACTCAACTTTAGATGGCGCTGATGAAAACCAATAAACTGAATTTTGAATTAATATTACCAGAAATATTTTACACCACTTTAATTATGGCAGTTAATTACACAACAGCATAACGTACATTATTATATTAATTACTCGTTAATAAGTAGACGATATTTGAACTTGAAAATAAAAGATTTTTCAAGCTGACGGGTAATACAGGACTAACTGTTTCATTAGTACCAACAGTGGGTCGTCTTTGGAACTGTAAGATGTAACAAAGTTTCATCCATTAGAGGACACCAGTATTGCATTTTAAATTTATTTAAATTTTCAAGATTTTCAAAAATTAATTACTTAAAATTGGTAATTGTTTAATGCATTTATAACTGATATTCTAACTAATTTAATAATGATGTTTATGAAAATGCAAGAATCTCCTCAATTGACGACATATGTGTCTTCCCATTTTTCAAAATAAATTTCCGGTATTAATAATATTAAAGTATTTGTTAATTATTTGATTCAAGTGACAAATGTAACTGCCAAATAGTTAAAAAGTCATAAGTTTTTGAATCCCATATAGGTTACTATAGATATTAACTCATATTTTAGGATACACGTTAAAACACAGTACGTGCAAAATAAAGTTCCAGAGTTTCTATCAAACATTCGAATTAATAAGTAATAAGCAACCAGGTGGCTACTAAAAGGAAATACTTAGAGTTTCTTAGATAATTTCGTCTGTATCTTTCAGTATTAAACCTCTTATGCTTTCTTTGAAAATTGCAGCAAAATTACTCCAATTTCCTTTAATGTCTTAATTTGCTGAAAACTGTTACTTAATTAAAATTGCAATACATCACAACAATATTTACTTGTAAAAGTTCAAATCTTCGCGCTCTGCAAATAATAGTAACTTTTGATAGTACTTCCTGAATTCTGACTTTGGCAACATTGAAAAGCGGAAAGTTTTGTTTTATTTGTTTATTGCTCAGATTGCTCTCTTGTGTAATAATAAACTAATAATAATTACGTCTTGCTTTGCGTTGTCTTCGAAATTATTAAAAATGAATAATGTTACTGAAGAAGTCCTTCGCAAGGAAATTATTGGTAAGTAAAAGAATTTATAATTTTAAACAGTTTTATTATATTTGTTGGTTATGCTGTTTTCCAGTATTAATCATAATAAATTATTTCTACCTGACATAAATCACTACTGTTTGGGAAATAATCAAAACTGAAACATAACCTATAAAATAGAATAATAAATATTATTTGTATAGGTAGTTATAGCTCAATTTATTATACTTTATACGCGCTAATAATAAATGTTCTGACAATAATGTTATTCAGATTCGCACTAATTAGTTGTTTGCCTAAAAAACCTAAAAAAACTTGTATATTATGTAAATTTTTTTTACATACACAAGTTTTACACTTCATTTGTTGTGAAATAACATACTATGAGTATCTCTTGAAAGTATACACCATGTCACCACCTGTTGCATAGACATCTCACATATGTGCCTTTCAATGTATTGCTAGGAAACTGTTGCTGCCAACATTTTTATTGTTGAAGTATATATCGAGTGTTTTTTTAAATTTGACGTCGAAGGCGGCTATGGGTAGTTGATTGTGAACGGATCTTGATCGTAATAAATGTCATTGTCAAAACGTTCAAATCCAACCTCTGTCCAACAATTCACAATCGACTATTCACAGCCTACGTTGACGTCAAATTAAAAAAAAAACTCGATACTTTCAAGAGCTACAGTATACAGGATGGTTAACATTTTGTTACATAGTATTGGGATTTTGACAACCATAAAAGATGCGAAGTTGGTTAAATGAGACAAAAGTAGCACAATTGCAAGGCCATCTCAAAACCAGTTCCAATGTTTAAAAAAAAATATAGGTCACTAGATTTAGGCAAAAAACGAAAACTTGTCATTATCTTCTTGTTTTAATATCTCGGAGACTATTTATTTCAAGAGTACGAAATTCTGCACGCAGCCTTAACTTGACATTCTGGTTGTCATGGCCACCATAGAAATTTAAAAGCCCCTGTAAAAAAAATCCCTTCAGATAAAATAAGTAATTTGCATTTAAAATACTTTTTCCACCAGTCGTCTATGAAGATTTGACTTAATGTTGACAGAAAGCAATATTTTGTTGTTATTTGTAATTAAATGTTATGACAACACAGTTTTAGGTTTTTAACTAGTAGTAGTAGTAGTAGTTATGGAGACTGTCTAAGTCTAGCAACCCCCTAACCAACCCCTTGGCATATCTTTAACCGACCTTAACTATCACCTACTTCAAAAACCTCTTATCCTCTGTAAACCTGCCCGACTTCCCAATAAAAATTAGGTAATCGCTCCACGCTAGGGAGTGCAACTCTTCTCTTCGATTATATCAAATTTTCATAGGGGACTAGTCGAAAATGTATTTTAATTGCAAATTACTCATTTGATCTGAAGGTGATACTACGTGTGATACATCATTGCATTTAATTTTTTTATGATGTTCACAAGAAAAAAATGTTGAGTATCACTGCTCAAAAAATAATGTCACCAGAAAACCAGAATGAACCAGAACCAGAATGTCAAGTGAAGTGCAAAAGCACATAGCCATAAGCCACATTTCAAGAAAGCCAAATTTTTGTTCATACTCTTGAAATTGAAAGTCTCAGAGATATTAAAAAACAAGATAACGACAAGTTTTTGTTTTTTGCTGATATCTAGTGACCTATGATTTTTTTTTTTCGAAATACCGGAACTGTTTTTGAGATGGCCCTTGCAATTGTGCAACTTTTGTCTCATTTAACTAACTTCGTATCTCTTATGGTTTTTCGGAATTCCAATAGTGTGCAACGAAACGTTAACCACACTGTACCTAACTTGTAAACTTAACAGCAATCTTGGAAATTGGAGATTGGTCTTACTTAACGACAAGGAAAGTGAGAGAGCAGCTAGAAGAAACGTTTGGTATTAATCTAACAGATCGTAGAAGTTTAATTGATAAACTGGTTATGGAACATGTTAATTCGCAAAGGATAGAAGAAGACGAAGAAGAAGCAAATTATGATGAAGAACAAGAGGATCTTGATAATTTTGAAGAAAAAAATTTTAATGATTTTGAAGAGGATCTTGACAATTTTGAAGCGGAGGATGATGATGATGACCATTTTGAAGAAGAGGATCTTAGTGATGATTTTGATGAAGAGAATCTTAGTGATGATTTTGAAGAAGAAGATGTTGAGTTTGAAGAGGAAGATTATGAAGAAGAGGAAAATGATGATGGTTCTGGTATTCAGGATCAACTAATATATGCGCTCTGGTCCCAAATGATGCTAACCCAAGATCACAATAACATAAACCAAGTAATACCTTTATATGTATCAAGTATCAAAAGATATAGGCATTTAACATTATTTGAAGAGCTTTTTTCAAAATACAAGTCCACATTTTTAAAAATTTAGTTGTACAAGCCCTGATAATGTATATCAGTAATAGAATGTGATTATACACGGAGGGGGGGAGCAAAACTATGGAATAATGTATACATGTTGTATAATATTACCTAGCACAGACATGGACATGTTGTGTACACACGTAAAATGGGGATGGTATATAAGACTACTGTTTTACCTTAAATTAAAAAAATTGCTCCGGCTAAATTAAAGTTGTTGTGAAAAGTCTAACTTTCCACAAATTGAGACTCAGGCAGTCGCTTCAATAGGGCACTAAATTAATATATAAATCTAGAAACACAGTAATATACAACAAATATAAAGCAATATCTCATCAATACAACACAAATTTATTTAATAAATTTAACAAAGAACAAAATAAAGAAATAAAAAGAAAGTTTAAACTTGGATACCAAAATTCTATTTAATATCAATCCCAAAATAGTCTAATTCTCTTTATTTGAGGATTAATACTAGCATCCAACATATTTCTTACTTACTATAATTAACTATAACTACTGTTGAAAAACTCGCATTTAAAAATATTTAAATACTTGGCACCACATGCTTGCCAACTGTATTTTGATACATTTCCCAGTATCTGCTCTATCCTTTCATATGGTCGAAGAAGGAAATGAAGAAAGTACGTCATTGACCTCTTTCAAATATTTCCATAAAAATGGCTTTAATAAGTTGAATTGTAAATCCAATTGTTTGTCTAATCGTGGTAAGTCAATTAATTTTATAATTAGAGTCCACATCTATCAAATCCAGTCATAAAGAAAATTTGATAAATATATTTTTATTGTCAAACAAAAAAATCCACAGCAAAATAAATTGTCACTTGAATAAATTAAAGCACTTGTTATTATTAAAAGAATCACCTGTATTTAATAATCTTCCTTAAAACTTTGAACACTTTGACGTTTCACAAAAACAATAACCTAAAAATTTTGACATATTTTGTTTACATGTTTTTTAACTCAAAACATAATCTTAGAATTATTTTATTGTTCTTCAATTGAACTGCACTTCTCTAAAGATGTAAATTGAAAGAGAGATTGTTACAAAAATGGCCGAGTTTTTATACTTTTAAAACTGTCCAATTCTACACTTAATTTTTATTAAAACAAAAGAATACTGACATCTGATTTTCAACATAACCAAATTATTGTTTATAAATTTTAATTCTAAAACTAATTAGATAAATTTATAAATTATCAAATTCCTTATCTAATGATATATAACACTTGTTTAATAATAATTAGTTAAATCCGGATTTCCAGAAATCCGGATATCCGAAATCCGGATTCGTGGATAATATGACATTTCAAGTTCGGATATCCGGATTCTAAATGGAATCCGGATTTAAAAAATGGAATCTGGATTCCAAGTGGAATCCGGGTGCAATGCATATCTAATAGTGAAAAATGTCCTTCATGTTAATTATCAATTAATTGTTAATCTAACAATATTATTGTTAGGAATTTTACTCAATTTTGTTGTACTAGTTTAGTTATCAAGGGGTTGTTCTCTCATTACGTCACGTTATTTTATAAATCTGTCCTTTCTTATCAACTCTGAGGCTATAGATCCATTAGTGTCCGTAAAAAAAATTAGCTCACCCCCTAAAAGGCTTGAAAAAAGTTTCTTACAGGGAAAATATTAATGTTATTTAAACAACAATAAATGGTGCCGCAACGCGATAAAAATTAAAATTTTTATTTGTAAGAGTAATTTTTTTAACGACGTTTCTGTTACCCATGTAATAGTATTCAAAATTCAATAAATTCAGGCTGTAATTTTGATAAAATAAGGATTGAATTTAAATAGAAAAAAATATACTACATTTAGTTTCACACTATAAAATCACACAGAAGTTATAAAAACAGACATGAATTAGACACAACATACTTAAAAAAAATTTCATTTGGAGTGTTGCGTTAACATTACAAACGTTCATATACGAAACATTAGAAAGAAATAGACGGAGTTTATTGTATTTTTATAAAATTGCAAATGTAGCAAAAAGAAAACACTTATTATTATTAGAAAAAAAAATTAAATCAATTGGATAGTAAAAGAGTTGTAGAAAGAAATGTATACGACATAAGTATAATAAATTTAGTATATACAGATGTAAACGGTTCATATATTTATTGCAAACTTTCAGAACATCGAGCATTTCATACACATATTGGTGATATAAATCTCAAGTAATTTCTATCTGAATGTAAACGATCAGAGCGATTTATGTCCCGACACTTGACACATATGTCGGACAAAAGTGTCAGATGTAAACGTACCTTTACAAATAAATATTAAATATAAAAGGTTTTTTATTTATCCCGATGCATAGTGTGATGTTTTTGTTTTGTTGCTATAGTAACCAACTTTTATTTTTTCAATGACATCCGTATGTTTTCTTTGCATTTTTGAAAAGTATTTATTCTTATCTATTTAGTAATGCTATTTGATCATAACAAAAGTTAAAATTAAAAAATATATATTTTAGAAAAACATGAGAGAAAATTAATCAACTAAAAATGAGAACTGGCTTCTAGTAAAATTAATCTAGTAGAAGATCTATGGGAGTGGATCTATGGATTTGTCATCACTAAATCTTTTCCTGTGAAGTCAAGTAAGAAATAACGTATGCAAAGGGAGACCACAAATGGATGGCTTGAAGGCTAGAATAACTGCTGAAATGTGCAGAATACTAGAAGACATGTTATAAAGAGCTATAGTAAATTTTAAATACCGATTAGAGCATTGCCTGTCAGTCAATGGAGTTTAATTTGAGAATTTAATTTAATACCCATAATAAATTTTTGTTCCATTTATTTTTGTTATGGTTTCAATAAAAACTAATTTTCTCGTTTGTTGGTGTTTGCTTGTTATAACTTTAATTGTCTTTCCATAGCATACTTGACCAAAACTGATAATCAAGTCTTACTAGATTAATTTTACTACAAGCTAGTTCTCATTATTAATTGATCTGATTAATTTTCACATTTTTTTTTTCTAAAAATGTTTTTTTCTAAATTTAACTTTTTTTTTAATGATAACTTAACATTACAAATGGAGAAAAATAAAATCTAATTAGAAATGCAAAAAAAGATACGAATGCCATTTAAAAAAACAAAGTTGCTATCGCAACGAAACAATGGAAGATACGATTAAATAAACATCACAATATGCATTGCGATAAACACATTAAACTTTCGTATTTAACATTTGTTGGTATACTACTACTATTACTGATACTTACACTCTGTATAAATAGAAATAAAAAAATGATTAAATGAGATTCCCAGATTATACTACCTAGGTTTTAAACAAGAATAACCTGTGCCGGTAGAAGACTGAATGTATTTTAAATGGGATTTAAAAACATTTTTAGAAAACAAGGCATAATTTTGTGAATTTTCAGTGTTTTAACTTGAAAACTTGTACCTTATGGTTGTCAGGGTCACTGAACACGAATTTGGTGTCAAAAATACCTTTGTTGAAAATAACTTAACTAATTGTTGAAAGGCATAAATTAATTTTGTTACAATTTTATTTCCTCTTTTCAACAACCAATATAACAAGTTGTCAGTAAACAGAAAACTTTACTTGCCACTATAATGTAATTGTAGAGTACATGTCTTCTCTTTGTTACGATGACAAAACACATCGGCACACATTGACGAACTATTTGTGTGTGTATGATATGCGAGATTGGCTGAAAAACATCAAGTGTCGAAAACAAGTGAATCTGCTGTTTGTTTTTTTGCTGTGGGGAACCAAGCTGACCATTCCAGAGGTTAACATCTGCCAATTCATATGTTTTGGAATACTTACCCAGATATTGTCCAACAGATGGTGGTGCAACATCTTGTTCATACCAAATATTGATAATTCATTTTGTTTTATATGCAAATCATCGTTAATTAAAAATCTGTATGTAAAACTTACAAGAAACCAAAAATTATTTTTTGCTATGTATTCTTACATCTTGTAAACCATGTTTCAGATCCTCCTTATGCAGTATTGAGAAAAAAAAAGAATACATTTGATTGTAGTTCTTTCTTGCGTTTTTTTTCCTAAAAATAAATTCTTTATTTTTCTATTATTCTCTTATATTTTCTAGAAATAAAAAAAAATGCTATTGGCATTTAAAACCAAAGTTAGTTGCTATAGCAACACAACAAAAGAAGATGCAAACAAAGAAAAATATCACAATATCTATTTGGATAAACTAAAGAACTTTTGTATTTAACATTTGTTTGTAACTGTTCAAATTAAAAAGTTACAGCCACTATTTTATATTTTTGTTACCCCTGTGTATAAGGGGCACAAACGAAGTCTCGCAGGGGCATGCAACCTTACGTAGTTACGCCACTGATATTCATGAAGTTCGTGAAAAAGTATTCTTCAAGAAAGCGTCAAAAGTTAAACATAACAAGATTGGCAAGCATATTAAATGAGAATTTTTTCAGTTTGCTAAAATTAAATATACAGAGGCCAGCAAAAGTATAATAGTATATTAAAGTATTAGTTTCATAAGACACGTTTTTAGCGCACGCGTCCTTTAGAAAACGACCCGCGTAGCGGAGAGTTTTCTAATTAGGACAAGTGCGCTAAAACGTGTTATGAAACGAATACTTTATTCTATTTTTTCTATTTGCGTTAGTTCGGTATTAAATAATTAAAAAAATTACTTAGTTTTAAATAAAATTTGTTAGGGATATTTTGGTAAGTAGCATAACAGTTGGCAACACTAGAAATTATGCAATTTTGTTTTTTTACATAACCTTGCTTAACTTTAGGTAATCCGCGCGTTTGTTAAAGAAATTAATGAGGTATAAATGCGATAGTATTTTCAGCAAAGAATGATTTTTGTTAACCAAAATAGTTATTCATTGGATCTTTTGGATATTATAACTTATAAGGAAAAGATATATGTATAATTTTATAAAATTTAATTTTATTACGTTAAGTTTATCGTGAGCTATTAATACACAACACAATGTATCCTTACTATGTCAGTATCAAAATTTACAATTTGGTTAATAATAAAGTAAAAACTGTTACGCCCTTATTAAGACTAATTATTATTCGGCGCATTTATGTAGCCTGCAATACTAGTTTTGCAAGCGTTGCATTCCAGTTATAAGAGTTCACTGCGTAAATAACATAAGTTTGACATTCTAAGAACAGCTGTCTAACAGTGATATCATCTTTAAAAAATAAAATGTTACTGTTTCCAGTATTTTAAAAAATTTCATTAGGACACGCAAAATGCGTGTCGTAATGAAGTCATTAGGATACGCAAATATAAAAAGTATTTTTTTTATTTTTCTTGTTGGCTTTTCAGCAAAACACTTGGGACACCTCACCTTCTTCCCTCATCACTTTACGGGCTATGATGTCATCAACTATTTTTTTTAAATTACAAGTCCATCTTTGTTCTCTGTTCTCTGGTTACCATAGCAACTGTAAAAAATTTTGTTTTTTCAATTATTTTTTGTCTTGTATTTTTAATGTAATGTGAGTACAATGGGTGTACCTAAAATTTAAAATGTGAATTTTTTGAAAACTAGCATGAAGTGACTACATATTCTGGAAAATATTTTTAAATCATTACAGCTACCCCCCCCCCCCATTACGATGCTTCTAGTTATATTAGTTACACTCTCTATAGAATTATTTACATAATTTTCTTAATTATAAATTTTACATAACTTACAATAGATCCTTATTCATTATAACTATCTTATATATAACATAATACTGACTATAAACACAGTTTCGTAATATGTACATGAAACATATCAGTTACATAAACGATTATTTATAGTACCTAATAATAATGATTTTATATTTTTGTTTATTGTTTCCAGCCTTACTTTGTGGAACTCCATAATCATGAAATAAATAAAGATTAGTAAAAGTTTCACAGTTTTATTAAAATACAACCTGACAATACTGTTTCAACAGCTATGCTGTCATTATCAAAGGTAATACAAATATTTGTATCTACCTTAGCAACGTGTTTGTTTATAATTATATTACCTTTGATAATGACAGCATAGCTGTCGAAACAATATTGTCAAGTTGTATTTTAATAAAACTGTGAAACTTTTACTAATCTTTATTTATTTCATATTTAATGATTTTATAATTTGGATCATCTAATTATCACACTTACTCCACAAATAACTATTATATCAGTTCAAAGATTATATATGTTACCGTGAAAGACCGAAAGTAGTGAATGTCAACATCCGCCGGTGGATGTCGACAAATACCAAATGCCTTGGTGAAAGTGCGAACAATTCTTAATTCTATTATACATTCGGACTTTCACCGGTATATGTCGACAAACACACATGAGGTCCGGTGAATGTCGGAAACGGCAAGTTTTTAGACGGTTGTAGCACCTTGTTTCAGTTAGCTTTGTCTTCGTCAGTCTAACGCAACGTTTGACAGCCTGCGGGCAAGCTCCCTAACCTAATTTAATTTTCCTATTAGAAATTATAATTTGTATTCAATGGCTACTACAGTGAATCGTGATAAGTTTTTTGAGAAGCTACATGCCTTAATTGGAAGTAAACGAGAAGACAATTGTTTTTATTTTTCACAAGAAAAGTACTCTAAAATCGTTTCTGAAGTAATTTCTGCTAAAAGTAAGTGTAGTACACCTTTGGACTACAGACGTTTAAAACGTTTTGACATTTTAAAAGTTAGTGATGAAGAAAAGTTAATTGTGCCATTAAAACCAGGAGAAACGAATATCCAGTATTATGTTACTAATGATGAGTTGTTTACAATACTTTCTGAAACTCACATAAGAACAGGCCATGGAGGAAGAACACGAATGCTTAAAGAATTGCAAGTTAGATACAAAAATATTACTTATGAAGTTGTAATGTTGTATTTAAATTTGTGTAAACAATGTCAAATGAAACACAGTGCGCCTAAAAAAGGTATTGTTGTGAAACCAATGGTCAGTTCCGAATTGAACTCTAGATGTCAAGTCGACTTGATAGACTTGCAATCACATAGGGATGGCGATTACAAGTTTATAATGGTATATCAAGATCATTTAACCAAATTTGTCCAGTTACGACCTTTAAAAGCAAGAGAGCGGAAGAAGTAGCACATCACCTTCTCCAAATTTTTTTAACATTTGGAGCTCCCGCTATATTGCATTCGGATAATGGTAGAGAGTTCAGTAATCGAGTCATATCTGAACTATGCGCTATGTGGAAAGATGTTAAAATAGTGCACGGAAAGCCTCGTCACAGTCAAACACAAGGCTCAGTTGAAAGAGCCAATCAGGACATACAAAATATGTTAACTGCATGGATGCAAGACAATGATTCAAACCAGTGGTCAGAAGGTTTGCCGTTTGTCCAATTCGCCAAAAACACAACTTATCACGAAGGAATACGCCAGAGTCCTTATGAAGCCCTGTTTGGCGTTAAACCAAAAAGGGGTATAACATCGTCATCACTCCCTCGCGGGCAAATTGCAAACATTGAGACCGAAGAACAGCTAGAAGCCTATGTTGAAGAAAATTTGGGTAGTGACCATATTGAAAGAGACATGGATAATGAAAATACCATTGGACTTGATCCGCAACCTGGCACGTCTTCATTTCAAGCACTGACTGATCCGTCACCTAGCACGTCTTCATCTCAAGCACTGACTGAACAACACGAGCTAATTTCTTCAAAAAGAGTAGCTGCAAAAGAGAATCTTCTACTTCAAGCAACAAAAATGTTGCGACCCTCAAAAAGAAAGTTTCCTCCTGCCCAAATTGGTGATACCGTAAGAATTCAAGTCCCTGATGTCGACCGTGGTCGTACAGACCCTCGAAATGTGTTAGCGGTTGTTGTTGGAATAGAGGATTCAGATTTTTATAGATTAGCTAACAAAAATGGTACCTTGAAGCAGCTATTCACCCGTAATCAGTTCGTAATTTGTAAAGAGAAGTTACTTTCCATGGACGAAGTTTCAACAAAAGAAATGTCGCTAAGAGAAGCAGCTTCTGCTAATTCAAAAAGTGGAGGGCAAGGCTATACACGTTGTAACTGCAAAAAGAAGTGTTCCACGACTAAATGCAGCTGTAAAAGCAAGGAACTTTTGTGCAATTCGAAGTGTCATGGTAGTTTAAGTTGTTGCAATAAATAAAATATTGTTATTATTTTTTATATTTCATTTTATATTTTTATGTTCTACTGTTTGTTTTGAGTTCAACAAAGTCCTTTTCCCCTATTATTTTATTAAATAAAGATCTATGGAGTTTTTTTTGTTTTTATTTAAAAAAAAAATTCTTTTTAACATACACCATGAGCGCATGCTGAATGTCGACAATCGCCGGTGTAAGTTAGAAATAATGAAATTTCACCAATATTTCGGACATACGTCAAGCAACGTTGAGAATGTTGACATTCACCGGTGTATCTCGACATTCACCAGATTTCGGTCTTTCACGGTAACATATACATATTAAGAATTAATAAGATTTTAATTAATTAGCAAAAACCTTTATCTAAAATATATTTTTAGGACTCTTTTAAGATTACAATTGCTGGACTCCTCTGTGTGGTGTCCGGTAACTTTCTTATTCGTCTCAAAAACATGCATTTTTGTACTAATTAAACACATAACTAGTCTGTGACTTGTGTTTTGAAAAAACTCCTCATTTATTTTCTTGATTTTATAACTTTATTAAGGGTTATTATCTCCAAATATGAAATGATTCTTTTAAGCTAAGATTTCCTCTAAACTAATGAATCAAATATTTTTATGATAATCTGCATACCTTTAGTTACCATATGCCTTTTTCATACAAATAGGTTGGTGGTAATGGAGACAGTTGTAATGAGTCTACAGGTGAAGAGAATAAAATAACATCAGAAGATCTCCAAAATGCAATCATATGTAAGTTAAAATCCATCTATTGCTTATCTGTCAAAATAGCCTATTAGTTAGTATTTGTTTCAAGTTCCAAAAAAATTTTTCTACTTCTCGATGTTTTAGCATCCAAATAACTTGAAAAGTATACTTTGAGAAAAGAAATTCCTGGCTGCTAGTAATATTGATCGATTTCAAATTTGAATTCAAAGTTCTCTGCCACAAAATACAGATCAAGTTTGCAAACGAGTAAAATCTAACCAGTGCCGGGGTATTTATAGGGAGTAAGTATGGCTCTAAAATCTAAAATTTAACCAAAAGTAGTTATTACTTGTGTTGAAATACAGATAATAGTAGTTCATAAATGAGCAAAATCGGATCAGTGGTGGGTCATTTTTAGGATTTGAAAGCACTTTTATATGAGAAAGCATTAAGACAGTTTAATTGACAGCAGTTTTTTTAAATGTTTTACAAGCCTTAAAATCAATTTAATTTAAGCCATTGTAAAACTTGGATAAAATCTAAACTTACCCATCTCAATACTTGTATCCTTATCCTCCTTCACTATTTTAATAAAATATTCATCATTCTATACTTTTTTATGCTAACGCTCGTCTATTTTTAATATTGTAGCTATCGTAGATGAGGGAGACTGGAGCATATTAACAGCCAAAAAAGTGAGAGAGCAACTTGAAGGAAAGTTTGGTGTTGATTTAACCTCTCGCGGAAGAGAAATTAGAAACTTTACTTTGCAATATGTAAGTAGCAAAGCAATCTTAGAAAGTGCAAATGAGGCAGTTTGAATGTAAAGAGGATCATCAAAGCACCCTTATGTTTCTTATATATGCAGTATTAATATAATAGTTTAACTTATGTAAATATATTATAAGGATTTATCATATTTTATTTATTATTATTATTTTAATGATAATAAACTGTTTGAATCTTATATTTAATTAATTTCATAATTGCCTTATAGTCTAGCAACTAGTGTTCCTAAATGAAAGTTAGTTAGCATTGTTATAAAGAGTTAGGGCACCACATATCTTTCTCTCTCTTGAATTGTTTTGAATCTATGGTCAGTTATGAGACAGGTATATTGTATTTTGTTTTTTTCTATTTAGTAACACAGTAATAAACTTCTCAAACTGAAATTTAAGGTTATAAATTATATCATGTTGGTACATGACTGTAGATTAGGGTGTAAGATTTTATATCAGGAAAGTATTTATTAAGGAAGCGTTATTGGCGCAAAATATTAGCGTCACAATATAGCTCACGTTTTTCATTCAATTTTCTTTTAATAATCGTTTTTTTAGGAAGATACCGTTTGATGTCGATTGCTAAACTGTTAAGGTAGCGTGGATCATAGTTTGTAAGGAGTAGATATCTAAAATAAATTTTATAATCGTAGTCAAACGTTGCCAATTTTATAGAATTAACGTTTTCTAAAAAATAACCAAAATAAACATAATACAGTCATTATAACACTGTTTAATAGCAAAATCTATGACAATGGATAAATGTTTTTGATTTGCTTACTGATTTAGTATTGATTGAAATAAAATAGATGTACACGGCGCGGAAATTTAAATATGGCAGCACGAAAATCAGTCATTTTTAGTTGAATGCTCTCTGCACTAGAAAGCGTTTGGGTGATAATATTCGCGGGACATTTAAAAGTAATTTAAACTTTCCTAATCTTTTAACTATTATTTAATAAATTCCCGAAGTAAATGTTGTTTTTCTTTACTTAAGAGCATGTGACGATTAATTTTTGAATAAACTATTTCACTCTTAATTAGTCCTGAGTAATTTCTTAAAATGAATATATATTTTCAATACTATCCGTACACCGAAAGATGAGCTCTGCGTCATCTTTGCAAGAAATTATCACAGAAAGCGTTTTGTTGTGCTTTACTCTCATTATCCACGAGTATGACGAAGATAGCATTACATTAGCACTTCTCTGGGTCGTTGGAAGTTGATTTGACTAGCTCTGTAGAGTGTAGAATAATGGAGTGGCCAACCTTACAAATAAATTCCTAGATCAAATTAACATATTGCCACAAAAAAACAAAAAAAATAACTACATTTATTGGCAAAATTATCGTGGAAAAAATTAATGTCTTCACTACAGATAAAGTTGATCAATTTTATGGATTCTTTAAGGTATTTCACAGATTTCTGCAAGAAAATGCCAAAATTATAGGCAATGCTGCATGCGGTTATGAACATGTGACTTGTTTGTAAAACATGTCACAGGTATCTCTGATACCTGTAGACTGTAGATTTGATTGGCACAGGTGACATTTGCTGAAGTTATTTCTTATTTATATGTTTTTCGTGAGTTATAGTGTTATCAATAATAATAAGCATCTCAGTTGTCAGAACTGGCAGAAAATCGCAATTTTACCTAATATAATACATATTAATATGTAAGTATAAGGGAAAACACTGCATTCGCAGTCTCATCAGTTATTCCTGAATTTAATAAACTAGTTCGAGAGGGAAACATGGAAATTTACTTCCTTTACCTTGTGTACAAGAGGTAAGAAACGTTAATTATTATTTATGATCATCTTGTACTACAATTGTTTGTTTATTGCAGCGAGCAGCTTTAAAGGCTTTAAAAATTTGTGTTTCAACTGTTAAAAGGGGTCCCGTAGTAGAAACCAGAGAGTTTTATCTAGTCCTGGTAAAAAAAGACAACTTAAGAAGTTGAAAATTGCAGACCAAGCAAGTTCTTCTAAAATGGTCGCCAGAGAAACTGTATATAAGTGAAAGTAAGACGTTTGATATTTTTTGATTTTATAAAGTCTATGTTGTGACGTATGGTTCACTTATAAATTTAATAATGCCCCAACTAGCACAGAGGCGGCCTTGGGTACATGGGTTCACGTTGGTAAAAAAATTGTAAGCTTAAAATCGATAAATAAACAAAAAATATAGGATAACCTATATAATATCCAAACATATATATATATATATATATATATATATATATATATATATATATATATATATATATATATATATATATATATATATATATATATATATATATATATATATATATATATATATATATATATATATATATATATATATATATATATATATATATATATATATATATATATATATATATATATATATATATATATATATATATATATATATATATATATATATATATATATATATATATATATATATATATATATATATATATATATATATATATATATATATATATATATATATATATATATATATATATATATATATATATATATATATATATATATATATATATATATATATATATATATATATATATATATATATATATATATATATATATATATATATATATATATATATATATATATATATATATATATATATATATATATATATATATATATATATATATATATATATATATATATATATATATATATATATATATATATATATATATATATATATATATATATATATATATATATATATATATATATATATATATATATATATAATATATATATATATATATATATATATATATATATATATATATATATATATATATATATATATATATATATTATATATATATATATATATATATATATATATATATATATATATATATATATATATATATATATATATATATATATATATATATATATATATATATATATATATATATATATATATATATATATATAGGCATATATATATATATATATATATATATATATATATATATATATATATATATATATATATATATATATATATATATATATATATATATATATATATATATATATATATATATATATATATATATATATATATATATATATATATATATATATATATATATATATATATATATATATATATATATATATATATATATATATATATATATATATATCTACATAATTTGAAGGCAAACATACCTTCGACACCTATTAAATATAAAGAAACATGCATAAATTTAATATCACAAACTCATTAATAATCATCAATAATAGAACAATAATTAGCCATAATAGAATCAGATTCATCGATAATAGACTAATAACTATTAATCGTACCACAATATAAATACATTATGAATAAAAAGATTTTATTAATATATAACAATGAATGAAGTCTAATCAGCTTCATTAATAATCTTAATTATCTCTTAAGACTAGAAATATATGTTACCTTGTAACTTCCTTGATTGATAAATAAATAAATGAATTACTAGTACACTGATTGAATTCATGTACCGAGTTCAAGATTTCTTTGAGTTCACAAGAAAGTACAGCCTCCAATATCCTTGTAACCAGTATGTTACCCCAACGAAATGAATAAGGAATAAGTCCAGGCTTAATTTTCTATCCAACTTAATGAGATAACCAGACCCAATTTAATTGCTCTCGATTTCAGGACTTGACCAGACCAATATAACTTGACTCCTTACTGTATTTATTAAGATCCAACACAAGTTCTTTAATTACTTGATCTGTTAATATCCAAACAAAAGTTTTAAGATCCACCAAAAGTTCTAAGATCCACTACAAGTTAAGATCCAAATAGAGTTGCCCTATAAAGAAAAGTAAACAACCGTCAGACCACAGGTGAATGGCCTAAGATAGAAGTTTAATTAAATCTAAACAAAACTCACCCTTTTAAATAAAGGAGCATCAAATCAACCAAAAGTCTATAAACAGACAATCAAACATGAGTCGACAACTGGACCTCAACTAGTAAATAAAGTGAGAAGACATCACTCGATCAATCCTAAAAACTATCGGTTAGGAAAAAGTAAACAACGTTTAAACTGAAACTTACCTCACTTTTCACAGAAACAACACAAGAAGTTGTGCTTGTAAAGAGCTGACAAGAACTAACGGTGTCTATTTGAAAATGACCAAAATCCTACTCGATTAAAAGAGGGGATATTTACTAAGCAAATGAAAATTGAACTTAGGTCATCTTTAACGAATCACACAAAATTAAGTTAACCCAGATAAATAAAAATTTATCAAAATACAAAAAGCTAAAGAATTTTAGGACGATAAAATGTTTATTGAAATGTATTGAAAGGTAAAATAACAAAAGAAAGAAATTTAGCAAAATCAAAAACTTACTCATAAAAACAAGAATAATTAAATTCCTAATAATTAGCAACCAAATAGTTATAATAAAAATAGATGACACAATATACAGGGTGTACCACAATCTAACTATTATCCACAATTCCTATTGTAGATATAAACTCTAGTGTATACAAGCACCACGTGATTGATCATACACCACCCTAACATTAATCAATCATAATGCTATTAAACAATAATAGCCAAAGAAGTCACAAACTTCCCTATAAATTCATAGCGAAGAAAACAAAATTCTTCAATCTCAATAATTCAGACCGGCTCTTTGAATATTCAAATCTGCTAAAAAGCTATATCATTCAAAGAGAGCCCTCACAACTCTAATAATAATAATAATACTAATACACCCTATATCAAATCAATAAAGAGATAATAACGGGAAGCTAATCAAATCCGATATAACGATTTAGATAGTGCTAAATAACCTAAAAAAATATAAATTAATAATAAACGGCAAGCAGGAAATCGGTCCAAGCTAGAAAAAAACTGTAAACGACGAAGTCTGGATATCAGGAAACAAATGCTAAAAAATTAAAACCCTGAGAATGAATACCAACCCACAACAACATGATTTACTAAAAGAAACACTTTTAGTAAGTCTGTCAAGATTGTCAGAAGAGTGTTAATTTGTGTACAGCAATTGAAGAGTACATCCCATATTGACCACGTTCGCAGCTGATCACGTAGCACGCGTCGCCCTTTATAGCACAAAATTGGCTCAAAACACAATCAATAGCAATGTACCTTCAAAGGCTCTAGGCAGATCAAACCTGATTACCAACAAATCATAACCAGTTGACCCATCCCTCAAATAAACAAACCCCAGTGAAAACCAAACCCAACCCCAACAAAATCAAAACCTCCCAATACCCTGAGGGGACAAATACAACACAAAAGACAAGGACAGGTCTTTTTGGCACCTTGCGGGGGCCCCCCAAAAATCACAAGGCAGAGGGAAGACGTTAACCCTCTACATCACGGATCAGGTGAACTAAAGAAGCTCGAGAGGTTAGTGGAAAGCAGTGCAACTCCTCTTGCTTTGAAAGAAGAGCACAGGGAAATTCTTTTTTAGCAAGGAACCAACTTTTTAACGTGGGACATCCAACCACGCGACAACCCTAGAGTCGCCGATTACAAAAAAATAAAATATATAGAAGTTGGACTACCTCACCAGCTAACTTCGGCCAGGGGTTACTCTCGAGTGTGTAAAGACACCCAGAGCAACAAAAGGAAAGTGAAGAGTAGAAAGAAGATAGAAAATAGAAAAGCGGAAAAGTAAAAAGGCGAAGAGAGGACATTCACGCACAGTGAAACAAACAATACACAAAAGAGTACAATCACAGACAGGAAGAGTATAGGACAGGGACATAGCATATCAGTCGTAGATAATTATGTATGGATTAACGGAGGGAGTGAAGAATACAACAGGCTAGGAACGGGATTTTTTAATAAAAGACCAGTTAAGACACATAGTAATGGAGTATAAAATAGTTAATGAAAGGCTCAGTTATTTGCGACTGAAAGGAAAGTTCAGGAAAATAAGCTTAATAAATTTGCACGCACACGCAGAGGAAACCGAAGAAACAATAAAAGATGAACTATACGAACAGGTAGAAGAATTGTTTAACACCATACCCAGCTTCGATATTAAAATATTAATTGGAGATGCGAACGCTAAGGTAGGGAGAGAATGGAGATACGAGCACATAGCCGGAAGGGAG
Source organism: Agrypnus murinus (assembly GCA_929113105.1). NCBI lineage: Eukaryota > Metazoa > Arthropoda > Insecta > Coleoptera > Elateridae > Agrypnus > Agrypnus murinus. The sequence continues at coordinate 35,661,564 of OV816030.1, forward strand.
AGCCTGCACGAGGAATCAAATAAAAACAGGCAGAAGCTGATTGAGTGGGCGGCAAGAAACAACATGGTGATCAAGACAACTCAACTCAAACGCAAGGATATACATAAAATTACCTGGATAAGCCCAGACGGACGCACAAGCAACCAAATCGATCATGTACTGATTGAGAGAAAGCATGTATGCAGTATAGAAGAGTTAAGAACGTACAGAGGAGCGGATACCAGCTCGGATCACTTTCTAGTTAGGGCTAGATTAAGGCAGGTAGTCCCAAAACTAACAAAGGGAAAAGGAAGGGAAGGAACTAGATGGAATATTGAGGCACTACAAACGGAAGAAAGGCAAGCAAATATTTAGAAGATATTGAACAATACACAACTAACAGTCAACAGGATACAGTCCACGAAAAATGGGAAGTGATTAAGAATATGGTCAGGAAAGGGGCCCAGGGTCTGGGTAGGCCTAAAAGAAGGTCGGAAAAGGAGTGGTTTGACGAGAGCTGTAAAGTAATGTTGTACGAGCGAAAGAAAGCAAGGTTGGAGATGCTGGCAGAGAACACGGAAGAAGCACAAAGGAAATACAAGGAAGCCTGCAGAAGACTAAAGACAAAGTGCCGGGACAAGAAGAGGGAGGCCATGCAGCAAAAAATAGAAAAGCTGGAAGAAACCCACCAAAAGAAGCAAGTGAGAGAATTCTACAGGGGCCTGAAAGAAGCCAAAGTAGGAGGCAGAAATAAAACAATATTTTACAAGAATGAGAAGGGAGAGCTAATTACAGAAGCAGTAGAGATACAAAACATGTGGGACCCTGCACTTGAAAAAAATAGCAGAGCGAAAGAATGGGGAACAGGAGCAGATAGAAGCAGCAGAATACAGGAGCATAACTAACATTGAATTGAGAGCACCGACGGTTGAAGAAGTCAAGCAGACAATCACGCATATGAAAAATAACAGAAGCCCCGGAGTAGATGAACTACCAATTGAGCTTTTCAAATTTGGGGGTGAACGAATCCTAAATGAGATATAAGAAGTAATAATGCAGATATGGTGAGAAAAGCAGATGCCAGAGGGATGGTCAACCGCAATTATAACCCCGATCCACAAAAAAGGCAGCGAACAGCTAGCGGAGAACTACAGGCCGATCTCCTTACTCTGTGTTATATACAAGGTGCTGGCTACGGTGATTAAAGTTAGGCTGGATGAATATGTGGAAGCAGTAATAGGCCAGTACCAGGCGGGCTTCAGGAAGGGTAAATCAATCATCGACCAAGTATTCATAATGAAGCAGATACAAGAGAAGATAGATAAGAAAGGAAAGCAGATATATGCCTTGTTCATTGATTTCAGGAAAGCATAAGACACGATAACTAGAACAGAGGTGTATAAAGCATTAGTAAACCTGGGTTTCCCGAATGAGCTAATAGCCCTCATCAGAATGACTCTACAGAGGACGATCAACAAAGTGAGATGCAATGGACAACTCTCAAAGGGTTTCATAAGTGAGCGAGGTCTAAAACAGGGCGACCCTCTATCGACGAGTCTGTTCAATGTAGTCTTGAAGGATATAGTAAGGAGGAGTAAAATTAACAAGAGATATAATGTGTTACAAAATTCCCACCAGTGCATTGCATACGCGGACGACCTGGTTCTACTGGCCAAAACAAGGGAGGAGCTAAAAGGGCTGTTTACAAGCTTGGAAACAAGTGCAGAAAAGGTGGGCTTAGAGATTAACGAAGCAAAAACTGAGTTTGTAATATTGGGCAGAAGACAAGGAAGGACGGAAGAAGTACTGAGAATAGAAAGTCCAGGATCAGAGAAGTGGGCCTTTAAAGAGAAAAAAAGTGTAGTGTATCTTGGGGTGGAAATATCAAGTTACGGTAAATACAATGAAGTGAATTGAAACATAAAAAGAAACATGGTCAAACTAGGAGTCATAATTCAGTAATAATAATTTATAATTATAAGAGAAAAGAAAAATATTAATAACATAATTTAAATTAATTAGTGTTCGTTAGTCAGACTGTTTACGATTTGGTGTGAATTGTTCAATCAAGGCTTTTTTTAATTGCTCGATTGTTAATGCCTTGAAAGATGTAGGTACATCATTATAAATCTTTGTGACATTGTAACTAAATGAGCGCTCGAAGAATGTAGTGTTGTGCTTGGGTATAGTCAACAAACCTCTATGTCGCACATTTATATTGTGAACATCTGTTCTATACCTTATCTTATTGTATAAATAGGATGGCTGCCTGTTGATTATTATGTTATGGTAGAATGTTGCTGTCCGTATATAACGTCGTTGTTTCATGTTTAGCCAACCCGCTTCTAGTAATTTTGAAGATATATGAGCAAACTTAGGAATTCCAAAAACAAAACGTAAACAAGAATTTTGGACACGTTGTATACGTTGTGATGTTTCAAAATCAAGGCAAGGACCATAGACAGGTATACAATAATTGAAGTGTGATAATACAAGCGATTCACTTAGTAAGATCTTTGCGTCTTTGTTTAAGTAGTCTTTATGCGGATAAAGAAGTTTTAAATTATAGCAAGCTTTTTGTATATACAGTCAAACTTCCATATTACGAACTTCTATATAGCGAATTTCTCTATATAACGAATTTTTGTGCTGTACACCGCCCTTTTAGAAAAAATACATATAAAACTGTCTCTAAATAACGAAGTAAAATTTCTATATAACGAATTTTTTAGGCCAAACTAAAATAATTTTTCCAGGTAAATGTGTTTATTATGCATCAATCTTTCTTTCTTATTAGCAGCAGTAAAAGATTATAAATTTACCCATCTTCCAAGAAGCCTGCACACATTTTTAAAAACCTGTAAACCTTGCAAAAGGATTTTGTAAATTTGTTTAAATAGAAGTTCTAAGAAGGGTTAAAATTGTCATTAAAAGGCCTCCTACAACTGGTTTATCTATATTTTCTTACATTATCAGGGGATTTCCGAAAATTTACCTGAATGAGAGTTTTAGAAAAGATTAAACTTCGATGCATTATACACATTGTTATTTGTCTAAATGGAGATTCCACCCCTCTAAGAAAGATTAAAATTCAATTAGGATTTACATAAAGTTAAAAACTTGCAGTGCAAATTTTTATTTTAACTTCAGTTTTGTGAGTGAACCACACTGTAGTACAAAAAAAAGTCAAAGCAAAAGTGTTTAAGCATTACTGAGAAAAATCAACGTCTTGCGGAAAATTGATAATAATGATAACTGTATACAAACAAGAAAGACATCGCGGCAGTTTGGAATTCCTGCCAGTAGTTTAGCGACTATAATAAAAAATTGCGAATCAATTTTAAAATCAGTTGGTGAACTTACAGCAAAACGTGCTAGAACTTATGTTTACAACGACGACTACGTCGTGACGTAGATGAAGCAGTTTTAAAGTGGGTGCATTTAATTGGCGACAAAAATGCACCATTATCAAGGCAATTAATTAAACACAAAGCGTTATACAGTTTGCGGAATCACTCAAATTAAAATTAAAGCATTAAAATAATATTTACAAAAGGTGATATTCCTTTATAACGAAATTTCCCTATAGCGAATTTTTTTTCGGGATTTACCGACTTCGTTATATAGAAGTTCGACTGTACTTAAAATTTGTTTTTTAAATCTGAACGTTTTGTCAAGATCTAAACCTAGATTCTTGGCACTTTCAACTATCGGAATATTAACATCTCCAATTTTTATGGATGTCAGTTGATAATTATAAACCGATTTACTGAAAAGTAAAACACAAGACTTAGTTGGATTTAATATTAGCGCATGATCAGCAGAAAATTCATTTATAGCTTTCAAATCATTATTCAATGTATCAACTGCATCTTGAATGTGATTTGGACTAAATGAGTAATACAATTGTGTATCATTTGAATCTACATTACCGTTCTGTGCAGTAGGTACTCTATTTTAGTATTTTTGCTGCACGAAATTGGCAATTTTAAGTTAATTAAATATTACAAATTTCATAAACAAATGATAATTAATTAAATAATAAATTAAGTAAATATATAATAACCATAATCTTATCTTATGTAATCTTATAAAAATAGTTTGGCAACATTGTTTTTTATGTTCAAATAATTTTTAAGGGAAGCATCGCTTCCATGGACCGCTGGACGCCACTGGTAAAACCTTTTAAGCAGCAACTGATGTCATGCACACTTTTTGCTATGAGCAGGTTATGTATTCAAAGTTATAAAAATAATAAAAAATTTTATTACAGCTTTTCAGAAGCAACAATTCAAAATATTTGTTTAAAAAGTTGCTTAACTGTTTTGGCATATAAAATGTAACAAAATCAGTATTTAAATTTAATGAGACACGAAATGAACCTTTACAATATATCAAATCCTAGTCAATCGACTGTTAAAATTCTTTTACGTTATAAAAAAAATTAAGGTTTTGAAAAAGGTTTTTCCTAACAAACTGGCTGAAGTTTGTACAATAGAACTGGAATGTGTCTATATCATTAATTAGAAATTATCAAGGAAGTTTAAGTAGGGGGAAGTGCCACAAGAGCTGGGCACATGAAGCCTCAAGTGTGCACAACTTGTCAAGCTTTAAAGTTGGGTGTCAAATGCTGTGCTAAAGATTTTCTTTCTTAAAAACTAGGTTGAAAACAAATAAAAATGGTGTGTTGTTCAATTAGAATGTGTGGAAGTGACACTAGATATCACAAAAAACAAGATTCTGGAGTAATAATGCATCTTTAAGTACTGTTCATACTCCCGCAATTTCACAAGCTGCCATTCGCGAATGCGGCTTTGAAGCATTGGATCATCCACCGTACAGTCCGGATATGGCTCCTAGTGACTATTATTTATTTTCCAATTTAAAGAAAGACCTTAGCGGACGTGGTTTTAAGGACGAGAACGAGTTGCAAGCAGCTGTAATTGAACCTTTTGAAGGAAAAACTTCAGATTATTTTTACAAGGGCATTGAATTATTAATTCCACGTTGTAATAAGTGTATTGACATTATTATATTTTACCAAGTTTATTTTTTCTATATCAGGTCGAGAATTTATGGCGCTTACCTCGTAGCTGCACTCACACATAATTTGATTGATAAAATTTCTAGTATTCGAGATATACATGTTGATTAAACAGTGGAATGTTTATTAGCAATAAACGTTGCATATAGCATGTTGTATGTTTCTTATTGTACGAGGGTGGTTCAAATATAAACCGGAATTTTTGAATAAACGCGCGAAGAAGTTAGTGTCGTTAAAGTGGCTGTACTGGATGTTAGATTGGTCTGTTACAAAGCGTAGAGAACAGCTGGGACCGCGTAATTTCGCTTGTCAGTGTAGTTGTAGCCATGAGTGAGAAGTACGTACCAGTGTCTGTTGCGCAACGCATTATTATTCGTTTTTTGGTCAAAGATAATGTAAAAACCGCGGAAATTTATCGGAAATTGCTCGAGCAGTTCGGGAATGAGTGCCTCTCCAAGACTCAAGTGTATGATTGGTGTTCCGCTTTTCGAAATGGCCGAGAAGTGGTGGCAAACTTGCCACATGCGCGGCGCCCCAAAACAAGCGTTACCGATGAGAACGTCCGCGCTGTAGAAAAACTCATTTTGGGAGACCGACGCATTACTGTACGCGATATGGCTGCACAAGTGGACATCAGCATAGGCAGTATTGAGCAAATAATTCATGAACGGCTCGGTTACCGCAAAATATCAGCCAGATGGGTGCCAAGACTTTTGAATTTTGACCAGAAATTCACATGCTGGGAAGTTTGCACGCGTCTCCTGCAGCGATATGCAGACGAAGGAGACAATTTATTGCAGCGCATATTCACCACAGATGAGACTTGGGTGCACTACTATACTCCGGAGAGTAAACGCGCGTCTATGGAGTGGAGGAAGCAAGAGGAAGGCGCGCCAGTTAAAGCGAAGGTTACACTGTCAGCGGGAAAGGTGTTGTGTACCGTGTTTTGGGACATGAGAGGAGTAATTGCGGTCGATTTTCTCACTGAACGACGAACTGTGAACGCGCAGTATTATAGTAACCTTCTAAAACACACGGTGAAACCTGCCTACAGATCGAAACGACGCGAGATTCCAATCCGAACTGCGATATTGCTGCAAGACAACGCCAGACCGCATACAGCTCGGCTTACGATGGAAACATTGCACGAATTGGGTTGGGAAACACTGGAAACCCTCCTTATAGTCCCGATTTGTCGCCATGCGACTATTATTTATTCGGTCCATTGAAAGAGGCACTTGGCGGACAGCGATTCAAAAGCAATGCGGAGGTAGAATCTTTCGTGCGCGAATGGTTACGTGACAAGCCGAAAGATTTTTACGAAAAAGGCATCCTAAAGCTTCCGGAGTGATGGCAAAAGTGTGTAGAGTGTGACGGAGACTATCTAGAAAAACTGTAAAACATTTCAGCTCTGTAACTTAATAATAAAATTTTTTACAGCAAAATTCCGGTTTATATTTGAACCACCCTCGTATATCGCTTCATTGTGAATTCCCATTAACAAATTAATAAGACATTAAAATAATAAACTAACCAGTACCATTAAAGAGAATGTCTCTTTGTTAAGTTAGCATTCTTCGAGAAGCTGAAGGACATCTGGGCTCATTATTAGCTGAAAAAGATAAAAAAGAAAACTATAGTTGTGAATATAGCCATAGTATTTATTTGAAATTTTTAGCTGTGCTTGTTTCACAAAAATTATGTAGCTACAATAGTTGCAAAAGTTTTTACTTAAAATTTACAATAAATAAATATATTAAAGTTATTGCAGGAAAAAATTTACAAATAACTAATAAAAAAAAAGGAGAAAACAATACAATGTAACTGGTTATTCACCTCAATCTGTTTATACATTGTTAATAATTGATTGTTTGCTTCTATTGCAAAAGAAATTATTGAGAATTTACTGCAGATGTCAGCGAGGCAATTAATAATATTCTGCTACTATTGTTTATTATATTTTGCAGTTATATAATAGCATAGAAACTTCATCCATTATAATTCATTAATTTCTTATACTAGAAATGATTACTGAAAACTTTAGCAATATTTATCTACTGAAGACTGCTTTAGATAATACTAGAATGCAAATAAATTGGCAGTTATTTTAATTTATTCATTATCTTGTTAAGACAATTTTTCAAATAGCCGACACTACTTTTTATTATTATCAGCAATGCAAAGTGTCATCTCTTCGAGTAACTACCAGTGCTAACAAAGCTTTTTTGATTCTTATTGACATCTCGAGTTGTAACAAATAAATGTATGAAATTTCCACCTATTCCTTAAACATCATTATATTTATCAGTACGGATTACACAAAATATACACATGTAAAAAATATTAAAAATATAGCAACAATATTGTACCAAAAAAAAACTACTTTCTCGACTAGCCCAAGCAAGAAAAATAATACAAATAAAGCACAATCTAGACACCTTCAAAAATAATTTAATAAAACTTACAATGACCAAGTAGTTTTTTCCTAAATATGCTCTGCAATATCATTATAATAATTATTATCTAGAATCTACAAAAAATATTAAGCACTATTAATATGTATATATTATTATAAAAGCAATATTCTTTATTTTTTTTATTATTATATGAATAGAATTCTTTAGTTATTTAAAAAAGTTTTGATCATACCACAAATACGATCAACAATGTATCACCCTCATATATTTTCAATTTTGAAATGGATCAATTGAAAATGGTTTTTGGTTTAATTAATTGCAGATAGGTGGTATACGACAATAATGCTTCAGTTCATATGAATAATTTCATTATTATATGAAGCATTTAAATTTAATGTTATTATTGTACGTTAATAATTTAAGTTACTTTTACTAGTTCTTTAAAAATGGCAAGGCTTTTATATATAGAAAATAAAATCACAGACAATGGCTTATTATACAGTTAAAGAAATGATTGTTAATGCATTTAATTTTGATTATTTGTAATATAACAAAATTATTCACAGAAACAGTTATTGTCGCCATATTAAACTGTTAGTAAAATTAATGTTTACATTTCATTATCGTCACCATCAATTATTTAATATACCACTGAATTACTTGTTTTACAAATTCTTTACAATTCTTTGTTAACAATATCACTTTTCTTCATAAAAGGAAGCATCACTAACATATCATTGAGCACAATCAAGCTCCTCTCTCACTCTCTCTCTCTTTATCTAATAATAAATTACATATCTTACTTTTCTTAATCCTTTTAGTGATGCTTCATTTTTATTAAAATTACATTAGCGTATCTTTTTTTACCTTATAATTCACTCAATGCTTACAAGCTACAATACTAAAATTACATAATTTACTATTATGTAAAGTTATTTTATTACAAAATTTTACCATAAGCTTACAGTTTATACTATACTTTAAAAAAATTATGGCAAAACTTGTTATAATTATATAAACAATAAATACCAGTCAGCTAATTAAGAAGTAAAACAAAAAGAAATGAACAGGTTAGTAATTTGAAAGATATAAAACTGATCTATATATACAGTGAGGAACTATATGAATTAATAACCTTATGGCAAAACTTTGTACCACACTACGGGAAAACGCCAAGCTTCAATCTCATCAATCTAGTAGGTCAAAGCAGTAAGAACCACTTTTATATTATTAAAAAAAAATAAAAATCAAATAAAAAATTAACTTGAAGCTTAGCTAATTAATGGTTTATGAAATCTTAAAAAGTCAGCGTTTAAAATTTTATGTAGTGTAGACCATTTTTCCTTATTATTTATTTTTTTTAAAACAAGCGCGCTCTTCGTTTTATTTCATTCCTACGCCATTGAGGTATCCTATAGAAATCGGTTCTTGCACATTGGAATATGTCTTCAAATTCTTTATCAGAAAGATGTCTCTGCAAGTAAAATGATTATTACAACATGATTTTTTATTAACCATTTAATGTCTAAATTTGTATCTGTAGTTTATGCTAATTATCTAATTATACATTTAGCAATTTAAAAATTGGACATTTAACGTAACAAAGTAACCAAAATGTATTTTTGACAGAATAACCATTAATCAATCAATTACATTTATGCATATGACTACACAAACAGTTGAAAGCTTTGCTCGTGCAATATTTTTAATGCTATTTTCGTAGAAAAAAGTTTATCTGGATAAAACACGACTCTTGTGGTAAATATTACTCTCAAATAATGAGTTTAAACTATTAATAATAGTCAATAATATTATTCTAAACAAGAGTAATCAATTTGCAGTTTTCTTACACTGCAGACCGACTATTAAGGTAAGTTCGCAGCTATGCGTTTATATATGTCAAGTAATACGTTCACCAATTACAGTTTGTTATTATCTACTGTACTCTCTATCTGTCAACCGTTGATTGGTGGAACAGACAAATGCAACCATGCGAGCCTGTCTTTAAAACTAACATATAGGGAAGATGGGATAAATGGAATAGCGGAGAAAAATTGCTGGTGGAATAGGCAAAGAAAGTTTTTTCAAGTTCGTTTCTTTTGATGACAATGTGCCTGCCTTTGAGGACATTGATGAAGATTGTAAACGCATCAATGGCGAAAATGGCAGAAAATGAAGAAGGCGAGTTAGAAGAAGATGTAGAATTATTAAAAAGCATTTCATCAACCGAGGAAGTAAGTTCGGCATGTGATACCATTCAGCGGTTTTTAGAATTAAAGTCAGATACACTTTAGCATATTTTTATAATTTAGAGCAGCAAATAACGAACATTTCGTGTAAAGACAATATCAAAAGTAATAAATAATTAAGTTAGTTAAATAAATAAATAATAAAGTATTGACTGATTGCTTGTCAACTTAGTTAACTTTATATAAAAGTTACTTTGATTGATAGTAACTTAACTAAAGTCCAAAATGATGGTGCTGTAATCATTTAAAATAAAAGTTTCTCACAATAAAACCAAAATCAAGCACCCGATGGTGAAAGGCAAGAGGACTTGTCGAAAACAAGCACTCTGCTTGGTGAGAGACAAAGGGACTCATCGCAATCAAGCACTGGTTGTTGAGAGACAAAGGGACTCACCGCAATCAAGCACTCTGGTTGTTGAGAGACAAAGGGACTCACCGCAATCAAGCACTCTAGTTGATGTGAGACGAGGGAACTCACCGAAATCAAGCACCCCAGTTAGATGAGAGGCAAGGAAACTCACCAAAGTCAAGCACCCCGATGGTGAAAAACAAGAGGACTCATCAAAATCAAGCATCCCAGTTTAATAAGAGGCAAGGAGACTCATTGAAATCAAGCACCCTGGTTTAATAAGAGGCAAGGAGACTCATCGAAATCAAGCACTCCAGTTTAATAAGAGGCAAGGAGACTCATTGAAATCAAGCACCCCAGTTTAATAACAGGCAACGAGACTCATCCAAAACGAGCACCCCAGTTTAATAAGAGGCAAGGAGAGTCATCGAAATCAAGCACCCGGTTTGATGAAAAGCAAGGAGACTCATCGAAATCAAGCACCCTGGTTTAATAAAAGGCAAGGAGACTCATTGAAATCAAGCACCCCGGTTTGATGAAAAGCATGGAGACTCATCGAAATCAAGCACCCTGGCTTAATAAGAGGCAAGGAGACTCACTGAAATCAAGCACCCTGATGGTGAGAGACAAAGGGACTCATCGAAACCAAGCACTCCAGTTTAATAAGAGGCAAGGAGACTCATCGAAATCAAGCACTCCAGTTTAATAAGAGGCAAGGAGACTCACTGAAATCAAGCACCATGATGGCGAGAGGCAACGAGACTCATCGAAATCAAGCACCCCAGTTGAATAAGAGTCAAGAGACTCTTCGAAATCAAGCGCCCTGCTTTAATAAGAGGCAAGGAGAGTCATCGAAATCAAGCACCCGGTTTGATGAAAAGCAAGGAGACTGGTTTAATAAAAGGCAAGGAGACTCATTGAAATCAAGCACCCCGGTTTGATGAAAAGCATGGAGACTCATCGAAATCAAGCACCCTGGCTTAATAAGAGGCAAGGAGACTCACTGAAATCAAGCACCCTGGTGGTGAGAGACAAAGGGACTCATCGAAACCAAGCACTCCAGTTTAATAAGAGGCAAGGAGACTCATCGAAATCAAGCACTCCAGTTTAATAAGAGGCAAGGAGACTCACTGAAATCAAGCACCATGATGGCGAGAGGCAAAGGAAGTTATCGAAATCAAGCATCCCAGTTCAATGAGATGAAAGGAGACTCACCAAAATCAAGCACCATGATAGTGAGAGGCAAAGAGACTCATCGAAACCAAGCACATCGGTTTGATGAGAGGCGATGCGACTCACCGAAAACAAGCTTCACGATGGTGAGAGGCAAGGGGAATCATCAAAATCAAGCCCCCGTTTTGATGAGAACCGAGGAGACTCACCAAAATCAAGCACCCCGATCGTGAGAGTCAAGGGGACTCATCGTAATCAAGCACCCTGGTTGGTGAGAGGCGAGGGTACTTACCGAAACCAAGTACCTCAATGGTGAGACAACTAACTGAAAGCAAGTTCTGCTTTATCAACATTTAATCAAAATGAAACAAGAGGGTTCCCATTGAAAAAGCAAAGTTTAACTAATTTATGCTATCCATCAAGGGGAAATGTTCAAAACAAAAAAAAAGATATTTTTTTTATCGCAAATTCGTTCTGGAATGGAACATAGCAGTTCCCAATTGAAGAAACCATTGTTTTTTAACCTAATTTAATTTTTTTATCGCAAATTCGTTCTGGAATGGAACATGGCAGTTCCCAATTGAAGAAACCATTGTTTAACCTAATTTACCATCTATTATGAATCAAAAAATGTTCCGGACAAAAGTTACTTTGTTTTTACCGCAGAATCTGAATCCACAATAAAAAATGGAGGTTTAACCCATTTAAGATTCCAAAGTTGACCTCCACCCCAACTCCAAAGCGGGGGAGATCTAGTTTTAGTACAGGTGAATGGCTCCCTAGAAAATATTGAATTGTTTCATTGTCTCAAGTTTTATTGTTCAATGCTGTTTTACAATAAACCTTTCATAATTCACTAAAAACCACTCCTCCAAGCTCTCGATGTTAGAATACTCTATTGGCAACGGAATTGTAGTTTTTGTAGATGTATAAAATAAGGGCACTCATCAGGGTCAATTCATTGATATTATTTATGACGAAAGACACATAGTATCGTCGGCTTCATATGAAAAGTGCGTAAGTGCCAAAATTGAAAAAATTGAGATTTTAACGTCATCTGGTTAAATATTACTTTTTCTATAAAATAAATTTAAGAAATCCCAAAAATAATTAGTAGATATAGCATAAATAAAATCTGGCACACATGCAAAAGCATTGACACCAACATGAAAAAGTGCTTAATTTCTTGTAAACTGTATTTTTGGACTTATGCACTTTTCATGTGAAGCCGACGATATGGTCAATTTCCCAACAGATGACACCAATATAAATACTTTAAAAGGAATAAACAAAATCTCTCAATGTAAAACAATTAAATTGGCCAACTTGATTCATTGGCTTACTTACCTCTAGGTTACATCTATCAACATCAGCTGGCAAGCGATAATTAGTGATGAGTAGCAGGTGATAAGGATATATTTTGGCCGGCTCGTTGATCAACATGGTATGGGCCATGTTGGGCAGGGATCGTCGTACTTGTGACACGTACCCTCCCCGGTAGGCTCCTAGGCCCCCTGTGTATGTTGACGAAACTGGCATCTCTGAATTCTGTATTTAGTGTTTAATATAAATTACACATATTATTTTATGGAAACTCTTACAGTTGTTACCTAATAAATATTATCATTTAACTATAGATAGATTTAACTAAGAATGTGTTGTTTTAGAAAGTGCAATAATAATAAATAATAAGAGGTCTTATATAATGCTGTGTGTAGAATACTCAAGACACCATTTAGTGAGGTATATTTTGTATTGCCAACCAAACGTGTTCTATAAAAGCATGTTATTGCTAAGCTAATCTACTTTTATTATTTTTTGAATAAATAAAAAAGAAATTGTTAGGAAAGCATTTATTTACATACCAGTGCACGCCTTTCAACATCCGTGATGGATCCAGTGGAAACTGCAGAAAAAGCATATTATTTTACATAAAAATGTCCAATAGGAAACATTCAAAATATTATAAGTGGAGTAATAAAGAGTATACATACACAATATGAGAAATAATAAAATTATCGTTACATAGTCCAGGAATTAATTTGATTATTAATGATTTATGGAATTTTAAGGAATAAATTATTATGGTGGTGACGGTTTTTTCATGCAAAAAGCGAGCTACAATTGAGGAAGTGAAAAATCAAATGCTATAGTAGACAAGCAGCAGAAGGGTGAAATAAAACAACAGATGTGATATATAAAACTAATTCAAATAATCAAATTATAAATAAATATTTAATGTAACAACTATGTAGTTTCGCACTAGTCTTCCATCTTTGATACTTACTGTCTGATTTTCCACTGCTAAAATCTGTGCTATGCGTTTTAACTCCAATTCCACTAAATGAGTAATCGCCCTGTGAATTAAATACCTACTATTAACATATAAAAAATAAAAAAAATGATGTGTCTACAAAAAAGTTGGTGCTAGCATAATAAAATTAAAAAAATGAAATTAAAAATGTGAGTGCAATGAAAAAAAAAAAGGCTACTCAAATCCTTTTGTAGATGATTAAAGGACAATCTTTAAATGATTTCAATAATTTTATTATTAACATATCGCTTGAATTTAAATTTACTCTAGAGTTAATAAGAATTTTGGAATGTTTTCTTTGAATGGGTAGACATTCGAGAGTCTCTTCATTTTACTGTGATTATTTAGTTTAATATAAAAGCTTTAAGCTTGGAAACAAATGAAAAGAGGAGTATCATCAACCAATTACATATAATCACTCATTCGAAAGAAGAACGACACCTTTTGAAAACCGTGTATTTCAGAAGACAAATTTTGAATAGCATTTTTATGAATTCTTACTTTAATGATGATTAGGTTCCTACTCTTAACGACACTTGCACCATCTAATAATTAATATTAGGGTGGTGCAAAAAATTTTTAATATGAAAATTATTCATTTAACATTTTGAAAGAGATACAATACAAAATTTCAAATTATAAAAAATTAAATTCAATACAACAGAAAATAATCTGCAAAACTGCATTATTTAAGGCTCCGTTATCGTGTAGGTAAAGTACGGCTTAAACAGCTCTGAAGAATTTCATAACAATTTTAAAAATTGCACTTAATTTACATTTATTTTGCATGACATCTTTTCTTAAGAGTGTTATCTAGTTTATATTATGCTTTATAGCAAAAAAAATTACAAAAGCTATTTCCTTAACAAATAAAAAAGTGTAAATTTATAAAAACAAAACTATAGCTGGAGAGCTTTTAAAAATGGTAAGGTGACTTATTATCGTTAAAGTGTTATTTGAGATAAAAATGCCTGAACATACAACAGTATAAAAGAAGTTTATGAACTAAAAAAAGGTGATATCCCGCGTTTATTCAAACATTTTGGTAAATGACAACTATCATTCTTAGTTCAGGCTTTTGCTCACGTAACGCGCTGTAGGCGGATCGAGTTAAAAAAGCGAGAAGTTTCAACAAGTTTGATTTGACTGTTAATACATTTAATTAAGTCTGAATAAAATTTTTTCTATGTCAATAACCTTTCGAGTAATTTAGAAAAAACCATCGCCGTATCTGGCAACCTTCCTCAAGTACAATCGCAGCTGGGTCTTGACCTTGTTTTAGAAAATCAAACAAACAAACTGATGATGACAGTCGTCGTTTAAAAATAATAAACATCGAAAGCAGATTAGTCGGGGACTAGTTCTATGAAAATTGTAATTCAAACTGTTTCCGTAAACAAAATTTGTACGTTGTACGTTAAAAACATGCTGATTCATAACAAACCAACTGTAAAAATAGAACAATAATTGACCTACATTTTATATTTATTAATTTCGGGGATATTTTCAAAATGTCTTGACATATTTGTTTTTTTATTAAAAAATACTATCTTATGTAAAAAAAAATTGATTAAGGCACCTAATTACCAGAAAATTAAAGATTTTTTAATGTAGCCAAAACAAAGTGTCAACAAAATCCCTTAACCTAATTACCTAATTCAAATTAGATAAATCTTCTCTTTAAAAGATATTCTCTTATAAAATCATTAAAAACTGTTATTAAAAACACAGCAAGTTGCGAATTGCGTTATATTGACAAATTATGATTTCAAAGATCAACGAACTACAAACTCAGTATTATCTCAGACATTGACCCAAATACAGGGTGTTCCAGACAAATATGCAATGCTTTAAGGGGGTAAAAGGTGACCATATAGAGACCCCAAAACTCGTAAAATAAAAATAAAAAAAAATTTCGGATTTTTCCGTATTTTTTACAAGTCACGAGTCGACTATGGATTGTTTGTAAGATGTTGACCCTGAATTACTGATAAAGCAAACAATAGTAACTAACCTCCGCTACGTACGTATCAATTTACAGAAACAACAGAATTGAATTTCAGCAGCGGTTGCCTAGTGACTCACTACCTTGATGACTTGATCATTTACTAAGGTCGGTAAATAAAATGTAACATACGTTCGTTGACCTAATTGTGATGGAAACATTGCCTGTTTTTCATTTTACGAATGTCATTTTAACAAAATGAGTAAAAACTTCCGTACCTGTCGAAAGTCAAAGTGTAGTGGTGCTCAATAGTGGGAGTCCGTCAAACACTTCATTGACCAGAAAATGTAGGCGTGTAAACACCCGCCCGAGTAAAACATTTTGTGCAAACTAGGGATTTTCCTGTTTGCTTTCCAATAGCCATTGACAAAATTGCACTCACGGTATATGGAGTGTACTTTTTGAAAATGGTTGATTTGAAAAGTTCCGTACATTCAGCAGGCGTGTTTAGTTCTGCCATAATCTAAACAGTAACTAACTACGATTAATTAAACACGTAACACCACCTCACTCAAGTTATAAATTCTAAAGTGGGTATTCCACACGATGTTTTGCCACGTGGGAAGAGGTTCAGTTTCCCCAGCAGGGAAGCAGCCGGGGAAGATTTTTAATAAATTTGCTATTCCACATGAATTGTTTTAGCCGCATCTTCTCTCCCAGTTTTCCTACAGCTCTTATTATTATACTTATAATACATATTTTGTTTAGTAGGAGTAGCCGCCTTAGTGAGTAGTAACAGCATAGACGATCATTTCATGTTTCTGTTTTTATAATCACTACTCTTGACTTTCCATAAGCACAGAAAACCTTTATACATTTCAATAACTTTAGTTATAAAATGTTTAGAATAATAACGTGAATCAGATATCTTGGTTATTATTAGTTTATTTATCAACTCGATTAAAAAGATCTGTAAATGAATTTTAAAACCAATAACCTCTTTCTAAACTAATATAAACTGTAATGTAACCAACAATTTGTTAGGTAGCTTTTCTTGACAGTTACCCCGCCGTTTTGTCCTAAATGGGGAAACTGCGTGGCAAAACATCGTGTGGAATACCCACTTAAAACGTGTATTAATACGTAATCAAAACTCAAGTTCACGACCACCTTAACATAAAGAAAGTTGACAACAAACTGCATACTGCAAATTACAAGCTTCAAAGATCTGAGTCATCAACACTTATTTACAGATGGTCAAAATGACTTGTTTATTATTTAGCTAAAACGTTTTAAAAGCACACCTTTGGTTTTGCTTGCAATTTCGAAGAATTCATTTATCCGGCTTGGATTTATTATGATTATTTTTTTGATGACTTTTAAAAGTATGTACTATTTAATAGGCATAATTTTCATAGAATTTTATCTACTATGTTGCAGTGGCGTGCCTATTATTTTTATAAGGGGCATTTCAGGAAATTGTTAGTAAGATGTTACTCTACACATGTTTCTCTATTGCCCTTTAACGGGAAAGGCATCTTTTCCAAAACACCCTATATTTTTAAATTGCAAGGTTGTAAGCAGGACGTCTTTATTTCAATGTCAAGATATCCAGATCAGCATTTTGTGCGGATGTGGAGGAAATTTTTTACAAACTTTACAGGGTTGTCCCGTTTCTTAATTGAGTAAAATGAATTTTTAATTGTAAAAAGAATTCAATTTTACGCCAAAACGATATACGATACGATAAAATATCATTAAGGTTTGTTGTTGTGATAGATGAGATGCATCTGCCGAGAAAGCGCCATAATTAAAGTACTATTATTAACGCGGCAAAATGATGTTAAAGTTTCCAACTTTATTATTTTTTTCTAAAAAAGTAGTACGTTCTAGAAGAAAGTTGTATAAGACTTTTTTGTTCCTTTTGTTGTCTTCTATCACCCATTAAAATTAATGCGTTCTAACGCCGGACACACTGTATATCATGTGAGGTCAAATCTTTTTTTATCAAAATCTTTTAAAAACTTGGTTTTTCGTATCCTTCTCATTTAAATAAAAATCATGGTTGGCTGTGACCTATTTAAATAGAACCTTTTCCCCGTTTTTAGTAATATAGTATATCATTTGGGGTCAAATTTCTTAGGTTCTGGCCAGACGAGTGACTTTTAGTCGCTTTGTTGCTGCTACTAAAATGTCATTCAAAATAGAACAACAGTATTTTAACGGAGTCGACCACATGGGCAACTGTTTGGAAGCTGCGACAGAAAAGATGCAACATGTTTCATTCTAGTCTCTGACGATTAAACTGACGCTAGACACTGTCGCACCCGATAGAACACACGGTCTCATACGTATGTATGCGGACAGACGGGCTACTATTTTGTCGCAACTACTCTCAGCAGTTGTCGTGTTTTTGTTGTTATTTTGAATTTTTTTGAACAAAATTCAGTAGAATGGCAGAAATGGACATGGAAGCATTGATAGTAATTTTCTATAATCGGCATTATTTATCTTCTTCACATCGTTTCTTACATCTGTTGTAGATGTAGTAATTTATCACAATTATAATGTAGTTGTAGTCCACGCGTTCCTTAATAGAATTTACTAAAGCTGTTTTAATTTTAAAGGCTTTTAGGAGATGGAAGGATAAAAAATAATTCTTAACTCTTTTGTGCACCAATATTTTCATTTATTCTAACATTAACTACTGACGATTCGGGCCATTTACCAACTCATTATCAAAGCTAAAATACGTCACCAATTACTTAATTATGAAATTATTTGAAATTGGACAATAGCCAAAAAACTTATCACTGTCATTTCTTAAGTCACTATATCGTTGTCGCTCGTGTGAACGTTTACGAGACTAGCTACACTTCTGTCGCAGCTACATATTTGTCGCTCGTGTGGTTGGGTACGCAATTAATCGCAAGAAGCCGCGACTAGCGATTTATCTGTCGCGCGTCTAAAGTTGCTCGTCTGGCCAGGCCCTTGTTTTTATCACGATCTGTTAAAAAATGATTAAGAAATGATTTTTCATTTATTCTTCTTGTAGTATCATATGCATGTGTTATTGAGAGGTATGACAACCAAAAAAGTATAATATATTAGGATGTTTTATTTGGAATAATAGCAAATCATGGATGATCTAACAAACTAAATAATTACAAAAAATTACTACATTGAATAGAAATAAAAACCATTTAAAGTAAATTTTCAAATTGTTGTTTATTTCTGGCAACACATAAATTACACCTCTCTACGGCACTCACGAGCACAAACACGTGAGTAAAATTATTTCTAATACGACCCAAAAAAAGAATTTCAGTGGCGTCAAATTGGGTGAACGCAGATGCCATCTCACTGGTCTATTGGCTCCTATTTAACTATTTCCAAAATTAATTTTGAAAAAGTAATTTTCCTCGACTAATGCCTCGAAGAATTATCTCCATAGTCGTGATAAAAAAATACAACTTTAGTGCCTTTTGAATGCCTACATAACTATTTAAAACCTTTTTTTATATGTTTTGAATAAAAAAGAAACTACGAGGGTTGTTTTTTTTTTCAACCTCCGATAGACATAAATATTTAAAAGACAAATGTATATAAAAAAATCATTTTATTACTAAAAGTTCAGTATACTTATGGTTAACTTTTCGACATACTCACCATAAAGATTGAGGCATTTGTCGTATCTGTGGACAAGCTTTCCAATACCGTCTTCATAAAATGTTGCCGCCAACACAATTAAATGAGTCTTGACGTTGTCTTGAAGATTCTCGGTAGTTTATTGTGAAACTTGCTTAAATGCGTTGGCAGCAACATTTTATGAAGACAGTATTGGAAAGCTTCTTCACAGATACAACAAATTCCTCAATCTTTACGGTGAGTATGTCAAAAAGTAACCATAAGTATACAGAACTTTTAGTAATAAAATGACTTTTTTATATACATTTGTCTTTTATTTATAGCCTATCAAAGGTTGAAAAAAAACGACCCTCGTATTACAGAATTTCGATGTATTTTTAAAGTATCAAATAAACTCCAGAATTTTGATTAATGGAAGTTCTTTTTATTTAGCATGATTAGTAACGGTTTATTTAACCTCACTGGAAAATTTCTTAATCTAAAAAAAAGGGGTGCTGTAATGACAGATGCTGTTTAGCACCCTGCGCATCTAATGACGTTATGCAAGTTTTGTGCGCCTGCTCCAGGGTTGGGAAGAGAGCTCAGTTTAAATTTAGGTTATGTAAATCTAATTTGCACAAATATTATTTATATCCTGTAGGCTTATGAATTTTATGATGGATCTTCTGAAGATATTAAACTTATTATTTAAGTAATAAGTAATGTCATGTATCAAATAATTATGGATACATAGACTTAATCCTACAGTGTGAAAATTACCATGAAATTACCTCTCTGTTGCCAACATGGGCAACACTTTAACAATTTGGGTATTTACTAATAACTTCAAAACATTTGTCAAAAATAATAGACTTAAACAAATTTAAATTTAAGAACTTAAATTTACTTTTTGCTCATACATAAAATCCACAAGACTGGAATGGTATAAACGTTCCTCTATTAACACTTACTTTTCATACAAAAAATAAAGTATATGATTTGATATTCATCTAATAATGACAACATTGTAATTGTGTTTGTGTTCTAACCTAAAAAAACTATTTAATAAAAATATGTATTTTTGTTTCTATGATCGGTTTAAATGACTAGTTTCATTATATTTTCTCATATCTTTAATAACAAGTTCTGTTAGTCACAATTAATTGAAGAAATTATAAGTGATTATATTAATAAAAAAGGAATTAACACAAAAATGGATTTAAGAACTAAAACAAAAAAGAAAAAATAAACAAAAAGCCGTTTTACAATATACCACTTACAGGAATTTGAGGGTAACTACCGGCAGACGAGCTGAAGGTATGTGACCTAGGGGCCAAACCATAGCCCGGTTTAGGAACATGTCGTAGAGCACTTACAACTGCATATAAGAAATGCAAATATATATGGTGAGAGGTTACAAACAAAATAATGCATTTACAAAATTATTGCAAAAATACAAAAAGCCCTACACGCCTACTTTCCTACAAATGTGATGAGTGTATAAGTGTACGTGATGTGGTTTATACATGCAAATTTAATGTTACAGTAAATAGTTTAAACAATACAATGATTGTAACATAAATGTGCATGTATAAACTTGCTATATATATATACTTACATAACCATTTCCGGCAGGCAAAGTGGCAGACTTTAATCCATAACCAGGTCTAGGCACATACCGAAGTGATGACACTACTGAAGTTGTTATCACACAAAAGGTGAAATAAAAAAAAATCAAAGATAAGAAAGCTGTTGCAAGATATTAAAACAAAAATTGTATTTAAAAACATGCAGCGCAATGTGACAATAAATCAGCATAAAGCTTTAGAAAGTGTTTTGCTTCTGATTAACACATTTAGGCAACTAAAAAAAACTGTGTGGAAGAAATATTCGGTCAGTTGGACCATTTTTGACTTTTATGTGCTGGTGCGCCTATCAATTCTAACCTTATAAGATATATCTAAGAAGAATAACAAAAAGTATGATCACTTCTTTAAAGAGTTTATTCAGTTCATATCAAATGTATGAAGATCACAAATAGACTAATAAATGCTGCAAAGTAATTTTAGAACACAAATCTGATTGTGCTTACATATAAAAAGTAATATATTAATTTGTGAAGTCCATATTTGAAGGTTATGTTTGGCCTGAACTCAAAAAGTTTTATTAATGTTTTGTTTCTTTAACAAACATTAAACAAATAAGTTATTGTGCATTGTATACAATGCACTTGAAACAATTAGATACTTATCTAACTGAATTAATTATCCATTGAAAATAGAATGCAGTATACAGGGTCTTGTACACCTTTTTTTTACAGACGCATCATTGTGTATAGTATGACTATCAAATTTCGCATAAATATTTTTTTACACATGCATTTAATGTGTTAATATTAGATTCTAAAGAAATCTATGTTTTCTTAGAATGACAATAGTCTTAACTTTTTTTTATAAACCCAATGTACCAAAACATTCTGTTTTCAAAAATACACAAATAGGTCTCCAAAATAAGTTTCTATAAGCATTATTTATATTTCAGAAAGCGTCAATTGTATTTCAGTTTAATCATACCGGGTGGGGCAATAGTGTGGGGAAGTCCGATCGCTCCTAAACGGTAACAGCTAGAAAAATCGTTCTAATACGGATGTAAACAGTGGATAGAGGCGCATCTAGAGAAATTATTATCAAATATACAGGGTGTTGCAGAAAAGTGTGGCACTCTTAAGGTAATTTTTTTTTAAATAGAATGCCCCAAATATTTTTGCATATTTAACACCTCTCTTGGCAGGTTTATTCATATCTAAAACTCTAGCGCCATCTAATGACCGGTTTAGAAGTTATAATTTTTTTTCAAGAAAATTGAGTTTTACATTATCCCACTTAACAGTTTACCGCTTTCACGGCCGCAACTGTGAAGACGAATTTAAGTAGGGATCTTGTTGCAGGGGCTTGTAGGGTGCTCTTCTTTAAAAGAAAATGGACCCACCATGTACAGGGTGTTCAAAATTAATTTTTAAATTTAGAGAACTTCAAAGCTAAAACTTACAACTTTTTCAAATGGAACACCCTGTATGTTTTGTACCTTTGTGATGCAGAATTAAATAACGAACATTTTAAAAAATGCTCCATATGTTGCCCATTTGCATGGACACACATTTCGATGCGCCTTTGGAATGATCTTTGTACATTTCTTAACATTGCCGGCATGATACTTCTAAAAGCATGTATTATTCTAGCCTCCATATTTTGGATTGTGGTTGGTGTCTATGTATAAAAAATTTCTTTCACATATCCCCATAAAAAGAAATCCATTTTTGTAAGAACAGGAGATCTCGCAGGCCATTTAGTGGGTCCCCCCAAACGTTTATGGACCATCTGTGCTGGTTATCAAGTTGTCTGAAAAAGTGGGGATTTTCTATAGCATAATAATGGAAATTGTGCCTGTTAACAAATCCATTTTTATGAAATGTTGCCTCATCAGTGAACAAAACATTGTTGAAGAATGTAACATTGTCTTGCATTTTACCTATGGCCCAATTACAAAACTGTAAACTTTTAGAAAATCGTCATCAGTTAATTCCTGGTGCATTTAAATGTAATATGCATGAAACTTATTTTTCTTTAAGATTCGACCAACAGAACGTCTACTTATTCCTACAGATGAACTTACTTCTCTCTAACATGGGGATTCTCAATCGTTGCCAGCACAACAGATAACACATTTTCCTCGTTCACAACATTGTTAATTCGTTCACTTTTTTCATACTGTACATTGCCGGTCCTCACAAATCTATCGAGCAGGTTTTGAAAGCTGTGAACTTTAGGGAGCCTCCTTTCAGGATACCGTTGGTGGTAAATTCTGTGGGCAAGCAATTTCTTTCCGACTCGCCCAAAACAAAAGTCATGTCTACAAGTTCTTCATTACTAAAATTTATTTTGAAAAACTAAAACACCTCCTAGAACTAAACACTGATGGTCGATAACACAACAATTGCTAGATGCTTTAATGTTTTGTTGAACAAAAATAACCAACACACTTGACAACTAAATAAATAATTGTTTTTAATTGTGTACTTCTTGCAGTTTTTTCTCAATAAATCAAGTGGTTACAGATAGCTATAGGGACGTACATACAAAAAATGTTCGTTATTTAATTCTGCATCACAAAGGTACAAAATATGCAAGGTGTTCCACTTGAAAAAGTTGTGAATTTTAGCTTTGAAGTTCTCTAAATTTAAAAATTAATTTTGAACACCCTGTACATGGTGGGTCAATTTTCTTTTAAAGAAGAGCACCCTACAAGCCCCTGCAACAAAATCCCTACTTAAATTCGTCTTCACAGTTGTGGCCGTGAAAGCGGTAAACTGTTAAGTGGGTTAATGTAAAACTCAATTTTTTTGAAAAAAAATTTATAACTTCTAAACCGGTCATTAGATGGCGCTAAAATTTTAGATATGAATAAACCTGCCAAGAGAGGTGTTAAATATGCAAAAATATTTGGGGCATTCTATTTAAAAAAAATTACCTTAAGTGTGCCACACTTTTCTGCAAACCCTGTATATTTGAAAATACTATCTCTAGATGCGCCTCTATCCACTGTTTACATCCGTATTAGAACGGTTTTTCTAGCTGTTACCGTTTAGGAGCTATCGGACTTCCCCACACTATTGCCCCACCCGGTATAAGGAACTTACTTTCCAATTTTACTAATAGCCGGAGCATTTTTCTTTTATGGTAAAGATAGGTGGTTTATATTTTGTGTATGTTTTCACTGTACTTTTGTCTGACTGTGTTTCATGTGGTATTGATTCTAAACAATTATAAATCAAATTTAAGATTTATCAGTTTTCATTCATCATCAATTTATTTGGGACTTTCCCCATTCATTTATTCAATTTACCCCCTATAAGTAAAGCATATTAATATGTAACATACGCATCTAATCTAAAATACAATTTACTTTTTCTAAAATACAAATGAAATTAAATTGGCCAATCTGAAATATAAATGACTCTTCCGAAATCAAATTGACTAATTTGAAATAAAAATGACGCTATCTGAAATAAAATTCACTAAAATAAAATACAAATGTCAATTTAATTTCAGAAAGTGCTTTTTTCTGAAATTAAATTTACAAATTCTGAAATACAACTGCAAAAGGTGTAGTTAAATTATTTTCAGGTTAAATTTTCGTTTTTCAATTTGCAAGTCAACACAAAAAATCGCCATAATAACAACTAAATATGACCCAATCAGGGATTATTTTAAGTTGTGTGCGAATTTATATTTAAAAATAATAATTACTAAAAAAAATGATATAAAATCTTGCAGAAAATAGTTATTAAAAAAACTTATAGTAGTGATCACACTTTTATTATTATTATTATTATACAAATTAATACAACAGAATATATAATCATTATTCACTGATGTGTGATTTTTATAAGTGCAATAATAATAAAGAGATGCTAGTGAAAATAGAAAACTATATCAATCATAATTATTAATCATAAAACTACTAAAAATTTATTTCTAGTGATACTAAATAAATATCATAAATAAAAAATTTTGTTTCTTTTAAGAAAACAAACTCCCTAAACAAAAATTCAACTAGTTCTCTTTTTTATCACTTACTTTTTAATTATACAACACACACTTACAAAGAACATGCATCATGTAATAAGCATATAGATTTTTCAAAAATTAGTTACAGTTTTTTTTTTCTCTAGAAAGAATTTTATTTACATGCTTTCTCACCTTTTTACCAATTTACTGCCAATTGTTGCTACAAGTAATTTTTATATTCTTTATCTTATAAAGACAAATAAGTGTATGATGTTTATTAATATTCTGTTGCTAAATAAGATAATATAATTGCGCTTAGTGATATTTTTAAAAACGTTTTGTCACAAACTTAACAAAAAGTTTTGTCACATAACTCATATAAAAAATTTCATGAATGACTTACCATTGTAATTAGGAATTTGTCCTACTGATCGACCAACCGAAGAGCGACAACTGTATGACCTATCAAAATCATCTTCATCAAACGGTTTCGGATGATCGGTATTTCGAGATGGACTAGCACCTACTGGTGAATCGTAACGCAGCTTATAATTAGGTTCCTTATTTGCTGATGGAGTTCTATAAATTAACACAATGAGAATTTTAGTAGATTTGTAAAAATATCGCATTTATTTGCTTACCGTGATGCATTTCTAGGATCTAAATGCGCCGCTTTCCATTGTTTAATTTTCTCTCGTTCTTGAACATTCTTCAAAAACACTTTGCCTATACCAGTAGCTATTTTACTTAACTCGTGCTCTTCTTTTTTCAATTGTGCATCTTTAATTTCTTTCGCGGTGGCATCATCCACAACATCTTCTTCATCTGAATCTGGGACGCCCTTGTAGCTATCCGACCAACGTTTTCTTCTTTCTGTTTTAAAATCTTAATATAAATATGAATATATTTGTGAAAATAAAATCAAATCTAAAACTATTATCATCAATTCAAATGCAAGTTTTAAGTTAGTAAGGTTAAGTAACATCTATCAGTTCGATATTAAGATAAATAGGCTAAACTCACTAAATTCGGGTCATCTAAATGTCAAATTATAAATAATAGTATTTATTATAATTGAAGAATTTACATGTAAATAATGAAAAACAAAATGTAAATATCAAAAACCATATATTACCTGGATCTGTATACGGATATGGTGGTGCAGGAAAATCGTCCCTTTCAATCTTTGATTGTTCACCAGGTTTCGGAGGCTTAGCAGCTGGATAATGAGCGAGTTCAATTGGTTCTTCGTTGTTCATATGTGGCGATTTAGGTCTTGGTGTTTCACTGCGTATAGAATCCACTAATACTTTCATACCAGATTTGGATCCTTGTTTGTATTTTCCTTGACTACTTCGGAAAGAATTCTGAGCTGATTCGATAAGAGCAACAAATAAATATTATGATGAACAAAAGGTTTAAATGGAAAAAATCTATACTTACAGGTTGGTCTATGAAAATGTGGCGAAGTTGGGGCTTTATCATATGGATCTATAGGTCTACGAAGGTATCCTAATGTAGGCTCTTCCGTAAGGTAACTATATGTGTAAATTCTGGAGATATCATCTCCGTAAGTTCCTGACTTATATTCTCTTAGCACCAAACCTGGGGACGGTGTACGGTAACTATAATGCTAGAGAGAAAATAGATTATCTAGATTTTTGAAAATTATCATGTACTTTACTTGTGATCTCTTTTGGACTCATATTATTTACACAAAAAGAATTGCCAAAATGCAAAACCTTATTTGTAAGTATTTGCTCCTAATGCAAGGAGGCTGTATACTGTTTTAGAGCCTTGTAAGTTCCAAAAAAGATTCCAGACAAAATAAGCAATGTTTCATTGATCTTTGAATTATTTCTTAAAACGCCAATGTTAATTGCATTTTTTTAGTTACACACAGTGCTCATTTTTTCGAGCCGCATAATGAGGACCTCTTAAGTGGTTATCTTAGGAGATATATGAGGTCAGTTAAATTGGACCAAAGTTGCAAAATTTGATGTTGAGTAACATGCTGAAAAGAAATTCGGGTTTTCTCTTTTTGATTTGAGAATTTTCGAGAAAAACTGAAAATCATGATTTCCGTTTTGATTTTTTTAAACAAAAACCAATGGAGCTGGATAATTTTAACTTGAACATTAATAAGAGATTTTTTTATGGAAAGTTCAAATATGCTGTTGTCTTTGTCGCAGTCATTTAAGTGGACAAGTGAAATAACATTCAACTTTTTTTTTCTAATGGGCGTCATATTGGGGTTCTGCATTTTTGAATGAAGCATCTTTTTCTAATTATCATGACTTTTAGTAGCTTTGTCGCTACTATTACAAAGTCGTTCAAAATAGAACTACAGTATTTTAACAGAGTCAAACACACGGGCGACTATTTGGAAGCTGCAACAGAAAAGATGCAATATGCTCTATTCTAGTCGCTGATGCTGGCGATTAAACTGACGCTAGACACTGTCGCAGCCAATGGAACACACGGTCTCATACGTATACGGACAGACGGGCTACTATTTTGTCGCAACTTCCCTCAGCAGTTCTCGTGTTCGTGTTGGTATTTTGTATTTTTCGGACAAAATTCAGTAAAATGGCAGAAGTGAACACGGAAACATTGATAGTCAAAGTGGAAAAACGGCCGGGTGTATATAAGGTGTGTTTGTATGAGTAGAATAATAATAATAAATGGTTGAAAAATATAGAAGAATCTCGTTATAATTCGAATTTGCAGGGAGTTAAAAAACTTAATTAATAGATATTCCAATTAAGGATTTTGTGAAAATGAATACAGTGAAGTCTCGTTGATCCGAATCTACGTTAATCCGAACACCACTATAATCCGGACCAGCATTTTATTTACATTGGGTTTATTGTAATCCGGATTTAAAGGTTTTGATAATCCGAACTTTCAAATTAATTGTTTTTAGTCCTCAAGTTTTGTTTACAGTAACGAATGTAATGGATATTCAGATGTGTAATTTGATACAAAACTACTGTTATAGATAAAATAAATGATTTTATTTTATTTATGTTTACGTTATATAAATTTGTCTGGCAAATTCTTATCATAAAAAGTCACCTATTTTTTAGAAGTGGTTACATTGCAACTTCACAATTCATATTAGTTACAAAGGTTTATAACTTAAAAAAGAATTGATACTTCTTTTACGAATTGCGACTTTATGTATCTCCGCCATACATAAAAAGATTTTCTAGTAAATTTAAAAATTGTTAAATGTTTAAAGACCGCATTGTAACTTTAAATATTAAACATTTCCAGATTTGTTACAAAATATGAAGAATCATATAACAACGTTAAAAAAAACTTTAAAACCTGCGGAATATCCGAAACATGGATACGATGGATAACGGTGCATACGAAACAGTGGAAGCAGTCGCGATGCAACGTATGCGCTATCACTCTCGTACGCTATGGTTCCACTGATTCGTATACTCTGCACGCTACTGTGACTTTTTTAAAGATAGTTTCAAAACGATGACGTCAGGGCGAGTAAAGATTGGATACTTAATTTTAAAAAGACAATTTGCGTGTGTTAAGAATCGCGGAAGAAAAGCTGTTCAATGATTCACACGCAGTGAAGCCCTTTAAGAAATAGTTGCAAAGCGTACCGACTCATTATCAAAGCTAAAATACATCACCAATTACTATTATAATAATAATAATAATATATATTTTCCAACAGGTGGGCACCCAATTACAGGAAAAAAATTTAAAAATTACAAAAACACAGTAGAGGTTCGACATAAATACGAAATACAAATATAAGCTACCTACAATTAATGTAAAAACATAAACATGCGTAATACAGTATATAAATAAATAATAACATAATTATTAAAACTAACATTATACACTAACTTTAGTTAGTGTGTATATAACAAACATCTCAAATCAAGGTATATATGTATCAAATTTGGTAATATGAATAACGTTGTAACAAACTTTCTTAATGTCTGAACATAGTATGTTCTTTAATTAGACATTTATCTCAATAATACAACTTACAATATTATTAATTGAATCAAAGTGAATATCACACTTGCTACATATCTGATTAAAATTATTGCACATGTTATTATGATAATAATTATGAAATTATTTGAAATTGAACAACAGCCAAAAAACTTTTCGCTGTCATTTCTTAAATCACTGTATATTTTATGGAACTGTCCCTTTAGTAGCCGTTACCAAAAAGAAGCAAAATCATATAAGCTCCACAAAATTCATTTTCATACTAAGAATTGGAAAGGAAAAAGTCTCGTGTCACAGGCTAGTTTTTAGTCGCAGCTAAGATTTGTCGCTCGTGTGAACGGTTACGCGACTAGCTACACTTCTGTCGCAGCTACATATTTGTCGCTCGTGTGGTTGGGTACGCGATTAATCTCAAGAACGCCGCGACTAGCGATTTTTCTCCTAAAATGCAAAATTAGTCATTTTTAAAAAGAGTGCTTCGGAAACAAAATCATCAATAAACATATTTCGACAGCTTTGCTAAGTTTACCAAAAAGTGTGATTTTAATTGGCAACAATAATAAGACAAAAATGAAATGAAACACAATATAAGACTTCTAAAAGTTATTCAAATTATTCGCCTTCTACCTCTAAACACAGCTCTGCTTGTTTTCTTAAATTATTTATCACTCTTCTTACATTCTTCTTATTTATTTTTGCAAACTTGAAACAGGTAATCTTTTTAAGTAACTCGTTAATGTAGAATTTGGAGCATCCGGTACCGTTATTTTATTTCTTACTATATGCTACAAACAATAATCCAAGCAGGATAAATCAAGTCATCTTACGTCACCATTAT
The DNA here is from genome assembly GCA_929113105.1 of Agrypnus murinus. NCBI lineage: Eukaryota > Metazoa > Arthropoda > Insecta > Coleoptera > Elateridae > Agrypnus > Agrypnus murinus. Next base: position 35,691,059 of record OV816030.1, read on the forward strand.
TTGAAATGACTTTATTGAGAAACATTTACGATACAGAATCACTCACTCTACTGTTGTTGTGTGGCGGTGCTCCATCTTGTTAAAACCACAAATTATTTAAATGTGCAAGGCAAATGTCTCGTCAATGCTTATCAAAAAAACACTTTTTTTTCATTTGAAAATGACATCTAGGTAAAAATTTTGCAAATAATGGAATAACACCTGATGATTTTTTTTTGTAAACTTAGCAAAGCTGTCGAAATATGATTATTAATGATTTTGTTTCCAAAGCACTCTTCAAAAATGAATAATTTTGCATTTCAGCAAAAAAAGAAAAGTAAACCATAACTAATATATGATACACATCATTGTAATAAAAAAAAGAAATTTATTCAAAATGCTAAAAATCCGATAAGGCATCCTTAAGAAAATAAAAGTTGAATGTTGTTTTGCTGCCCACTTACATGTCATGACAAAGATGATGGCATATTTAAATTCCCCATAAAAAATCCTAATAAACCGTCCATCGACTTTTTTTTCAAGAATCTTCAAAACAAAAAGAAGTCCAAGATTTGTAATCTCCATATTAGTAACATGAAATTCTGAAACCTTGCTGCAATTTAACTGATCTCATATTTTGTAAGACAACCGAGATTCCCTTGTAGGGTTTGAAAAAAGGAGAACCCTGTATAATTATTAAAAATGATGTGCAAAGGATGTTTATAAAAACATGATCTAAATTACAGTAATACAAATTTTAAAATGAAAAATTCCGAATATAATCTAAAAAAAGCATGATAGAAATTGATACACATAATCTCTAACATTTTATATCTGACTTGAACTGATTATAAGGTATAAATGATAAGTAGCTGGACAAACTGAAATGTTATTAAAACATATTGAAACCTGCACAAACATGTAGCGATGTATCTTGGAGAGATCTATTGATCACATGAATAGTGTACACCAGTCATCGGCAACCTATGACCTGCGGGTCACCAAGTGACGCATTTGACAATTTCAGGTGATCCACTTGAGTACAAATAAAGTATAATATATAAAAATAAATTATAAAACATAAACATGAAACGAATACTTTGAGCAAATATAAATGATAAAAGTAACACATTTTGGTTTGTTTAAAAGTTAACAGCGACATTGTCCAAAATTAAAATCTTAAAGTCTTCGTAATAGTCACATTTTGGTTGATTTTGATCAGCCAAAAACAGTTGCTAATGACTGGCATACACAGACACAGAGTTAAAAACTTAAAGTGCACATGAGTCATGTGGCTCTAGTATATACTTACACTGCGTCTGCATTTATAATGTTTACGCTAACCAAAAGAGGTTAAAATATGACACTAATTAATATTTAAAAGAAATTGCTAGTTTGACAATTTTGATTGAATGACTTGTAAGTAAAAATAAATGAATGATAACTTCACATTTTTAAATCACTGTAGTATTAGCAATCAGGACTATTATTCATATAATAAGAATATTGTCTTAAAGGACATGAAGAATATTGTAAAGGTTCAGACTTAAATTTAAAATTAAAACACCTCAATTTTTAATCATATCAGAAATATTGATTTGGCGAAGATCCAACAATTTATGGGAGGAATTACTTCTTGAACTACTTCTTTATTACATATTGTCACCGTCAATGCATACTGGCGTATCTATTTTTTACCAACATTACAAGAGTGCGGTTTAAATGCTTATAAATACTTGATTACAGATGATATGTAGCTAATTTAATGAAATTTGTCATAAAATTCATCATGTCATATGTAATAAAGTTTTTATAAACATTTAAACCAGGCTCTTGTAAAGTTGCTAAAACTTAGTTACGCCAGCATGCATTAACGGCGACGATTAGTAGTTCTAAAATGTGTCCAGCTACTTACTATTATTATTATTAGAGCCAATAAATTACCTATAGATGGTGTTGTACAGCATCGAAATGTCTTTGATATGCAGTAGCAGACGTAGTTTTTAGGGCATGCTTTTTGCTGTGTTGTATTTTAATGGTGATTGTAATTTTGACAAATATGAATTGAGTATTTGTGTTAATATTTATATTAATTTTTCGCATGTGGGAGTAAGAATGCGATCGATAAAGGAGGGAGACAAGGTTTTAAACACGGGACATGTATTGAGGACAGGGAAACAAAATGCCAATTCTTTGGTGATTGTAGAGGCAAAAAAATAATGTCTTGGTGGTTTGTCAAATGCTCTATAGTTTTTGAAAATATCGCATCGTACAGTAGTGATAAGGTAGGTGCGTTAGTGTCTCCAACAGCTATCCCACGTGTCTCGATGAGTAAGGTTCTCGCTTTGTAACTCGTGAGGCGCAGAATCGATCCCTGCTCCGGTAACTTTTTTTTTATTTGGATTTGGTAGTTTTAAACAACTAATTATTTGAATTACATTTTTAAATTTATTTTTATCTTGGGTAGTCAATTAAAACATTTCAATTTAGTTATAAACGTATGTTTCTATCCATTTTAGCATTTTCTTTAGGGTACAAAAAGTAATTATGGTCAAACTTATATGTAACACTTAGAAGTTCCATCATAATTACTTTTATATCTGGAGAAAGACTCTAAAGCGGATTGAAATACAGGTTTATAATTAAATCGAAATGTTTTAATTGACTACCTAAGATAATAAACAAATATAATATACAATTAATAAATAGATACTCATATATTTTTAAATGTTATTTGTTTTCTATTATTATTACGATTTGTATTTGTTTATTCTGTTATTTTCTATTTAGTATTTGAAAACACCTATTCCACATTGTCAAAAGAATTTTGAAATTAATTACATTCATTAAATTACATTCATCATTATTAGAAAGTAGAATAGGAAGAGATAAATACCAGAATTTGTTTACACTTGTTACAGAAAATTCATTAGCGTGATGTATAAAAACATTTAATTAATTTTTAAATGTGATTAACACTTTATTATTAATATTATCTGTATATGTTATTCTGTTTTTTATTTTCAAAAAAAAACTGTAAAATTATTTTTAATACTACCAAAGATGCATGAAAAATATTATCACAAATTCTTTTTATCTGTTTTTGTATTTTATCTCTTGTTCCTATATCCTATTTCCCTTTCCAATTTATTTGTATCGAAAATAATTAATGAAAATAATAGTAAATATAATTAACTAAAACAATCCTTTTGAAAATGTGGAATATGTCCTGAAATAAATAGAAAAGACCAGAATAAACAAATACAAATAGTATTAATAACAATAAAAAACAAATAACATTTAAATTCATAAATAAAATTAAAAGCATTTTGCCGTTTATTATCAAATAAATAAATAATTTATTAATTAAATAATTATTTTTTTAAACTAGCAAATTCAAATTAAAAACAAAAGTTACCGGAGCAGGAATCGTTCCTGCACGCCGCAAGTTACGAAGCAAGCACCTTACTTATCGAGACACACGAGATAGTTGTTAGATGCGCTAACACACCTACGACTCTTAAATCGCTACTATGTTTTTGGCCTCTACAAAATAACCAAAAAAAAAGCATTTTGATTCTCGATGTGCTGGATGAGATGCCCCCTGTTAGTGCTTTGGAGACGCAGAAGAATTGAATAATGAGATTGTGTTGTCAAACCTCTAATTTAAATGAAAATCATAAAATTACAATTGAATTAAATAATGGTGTTGTTCGTAATGTGTGTTAAGTAAAATATTTAGATTTTATAATTTTTGCCTACATATATTAAATATGTCTACTATGCTGGTGATTATATGGATTGGAACATACAGACTGTTTGATTTAAAGCGCAGGCGCTTTGTAGAAACTTGATTCTTTTTAATAGTCCAGGTCATTTATGCCAAAATCTATGTTATGTGAAAATCTAAGCAAATTATTCGCAATTTTTATAGAGTACCCTCCCCCTCCCGAGAAAAATTTGTAAATACGCCACTGGAACAACTATAGTTTCATTATTTACCTAAGCTTGCTAGATAATTCTGTTTTATTAATTGGACAACCAGAAATCAAAGCCTACTAGTCGTATCGTAAATCATTTTTCACGTTTTTCTTCAAAATTTTCTTATGTAAGAGTATGAATATTTATGATGGTTGAAAAGAGAACACAATACTCTATTGATCTCAGTAAAAAAATCACGCTCACGCCGATTTAGTAAATACAAAATTTTCTGAACCAGAACATAGAGAATTTTATTCCATTTAATAATATATATGGTTTATACCATTTCTGACTGAAAATAAAGTTGCTACAAAGCGGGGCGCTTTAAATCAAACAGACTGTATATCGTTTATACCATTTCTGAACGAAAATAAAGTTGCTACAAAGCGAGGCGCTTTAAATCAAACAGACTGTTTAGCTACCACATTCTACGGCATAACTACTTTTATCAAAATACTGCAAGAATGCAGATCGATCTTTGGCACATCCCAATTTCAAATAGTTGAAGTTATGATACAAGATCTTACAATAAACTTGATATTTGTTTACTTAAAAGAGTAAACAGTTGAAACTGAATAGTTGTCAAAATTTTAACAAGCATCTACCCTAAAAATAAACAGTTTTCTGTTTTACCTACATTAACATTGTGAATATAAAATTAATAAATGAAAGTAAGTATATTCTTACGAGTCTAATTTGAATGTGACAATATCAAATGCCCGCTATGGGCTAAGATTCTGATGTGTTTGATCTATGATTTTAGTAGGCTTCCCGATTGGCTCAAATATTTATTGTACTTGATAAAACCGATTTCATATTGTCATTATCAATGGAAACAAAAATACGAAAAAATTATAGAAATTCAAAGATCAATAAAACTCAAAATCAAGCAAATTAAACAAACAAATAAAAAAAAATAAAACTAACCTTTCTAGACATGCTAGTAGGGCTGTATAATGAACCGTTTAAGCTAGGGGTGCGCGAGCGCATGGAAAACTGTAAAACATCCATGCAAACAAAAATATAACACAATTCTAATTTATAAATTAAAAAAAATAGCAAAAATAAAATCCACATCTATCAAACACTAAATAATTAATGCACACAACAAAAACTCATTTCACTTGCATTTACCTGCATTTCACTCACTCCAGAGCTGCTCATTCTATCAAATTCTCTACCAGAAACATCACCACCACGTGATTCAGTATCCGTCAAGTGACCATTGGCTTCACCTGTTCCATTAAGCACTTGTCCATTTTCTGTAGGGCCTGGACCACATCTAGGATGCCAGATGGCACCGCCTTGCAAATACATTTCTTCCCCATCGCCAAAGGGATCACCGCACTTTGTGCAGCGTGCACAAGTAGGATGGAAGTGATGATTATCTCCAGCCTTTGATAATAAAATACAAACATTGATATAATTAAGATAATATACTGAATTCTTAAACTGTTATTATGAATGAGTCATAATAATCTAAAGACTAGTAGTACTGATTAAAGATGATTGTATTGGAGAGCAGATTGAAATTTATATTAGTTTATTGATTTTCTTTTTGGAAATAAATATATTCAAGAATTTAAAACATTATTTTGTCCTAATACACACCTGTAAAACTTTACCACTAATGTATCGATTACAGTAAGCACATTTGACCCCAAATTGTTGTTGGTAGTCTCGTTCGCAAAATGGAACACCGTCACGCCCCATGTATTCACCGTGTAATACAACACCACATTTACCACATTTAAAGCACCAAATATGCCACTGTCTGTCTAACGCAACTAGAGCTTGGCCTTCTTTCAGCTCTTCATGACAACCGGCACATTCTAGAAGGGAAGATTATGTAAAAAATTTAAAATAATTATTACACATACCTACGCACTTTTTAAACCAAATTGAAATTATGTAAAGCCATGTGAGTAATGGGTTTAAAAAAATAATCTGAGTAATAATCTACTGATTGCCTTAATTAGGGCAGCAATTTATATATAAAGCGGCATGAGAAATACATACACGGCATGTACAACACTAATAAATAAACTGATATGCTCTCTCAGCGTGTATTGTGTGTATGAGTCATTACATCCCCACCATTCAAATATTGGCAAGATAAGCTAACCATTCATACAAACTGCATTGTCAATAAATGCAAATGTGTTTGTTTTTATTTTAATTAAACATAATTATCATTAAGCTTTAAGTAAGGAGAAAATTACCATTACCATTAGGATTATTTGATGTAGGACTGGTCTGTGGTGTACTGCTAGTGCGAACGGGAATTTTGACACACTTTTGGCATAGCACCTCTTTTCCAGTGTAGGTAACTTTTTCACCAGACGGGAATGGTTGGCAGCAACGAGCGCAAGTGAAACACTTTTGGTGATATGTTTTTCCCAATGCCGTAACAACCTGGTTGAGATTGATATGAAACAAACATTGAGATTTTCTATTTTAAAATAATAAGAGTAATTAATTAAATTTACCTCTCCTTCCACATATTCCTGACATGTAGCACACTTGGTTCCAAAACTATTTTGATAACAAATCGTACAGAAGTAGGTTCCATCTTTTTGAAAGAAACCACCTTGTGCTAGTGATCTACTGCATTTCTTGCATTTAAAACACTGGGTGTGGAAATATTTGTCTTGCACTCGAAGCACTTCGCCTGAACACTTTTTACTGCATGTTTGGCACAAGGTTTTACCTGGAAGGAAAAAGAAAAATTGATTAACTTAAATTATTTCTGATGTTAAACAAATCGATATTTTTTTTACTGTTTATAAAGAATGCAAATAAGCCTTAAACGTTAAAATGTTTAATTACAAATTCAGTTAAAATTAAAAATGGGTGGGTGGGTGGAGGATCAAATAAGACATCCAGGATTTCGTCTGACAATACTAGGCTTAACATTTTCAACTGACTATCGTGTTTTGATCATTTTCCTAGTTTAAATTTATGACGCCGGTAGTCAGTCATTTATAACCTCACTTTTAGGAAAAGATTAATTCGCCATATTTTTCAAACAAAAATGAGCGAAAGAACCTTGTCAACAACTTTCTATTTTGACTCCAATGGATCTCCGTATGTGTGTAGAAATCAATGCGAATGTGGAAATTTCAACCATGTTTTATTTATAATTGTAAAAGAATTCAGAAATTCAGTGTCAAGTGAAGTTGCAGGCCAAGTTATGAACAGTTCAAGGTTCAAACATACAGAGCATTCTTCCATCTGTATTGCTCAAGCAGAAGCACACAATTCCATTATTTAATAATTATATCTCTATGGCTGAGCAATCCCCCCTCCCAATTTTTAACAAGGATTGGTGATTTAAGTTTTTCAAAATATTTTTTGGAATTAAGTATTTGAGATTGAATTGTTTTTAAACCGGGATTGGGGATTTCTTTTAAATATTTTTGGGATTAAAGATTAAGGATTCGATTTTTTAAAAACTGTTTTTGGGATTAAGAATTGGCGAGATTATGTATTATTATACATTATGCACACTAAGTTCGTGCATGATTCGTGACCAAAAAGATTCCTTTGATGCGGGTTGATTTCCGCAAAGTGGGCGAACCCGCAGCGCATTAATGCATAAAATTTTAAGTGCACACATTATTCACAAATTTGAAAATTGCGCATAGTGACTAGCTGACTTAACAGAATGAACCCGCAACAAAAAATTTAATTACAAAATGCACAAAAGTTTTTCGACGTTTGATTTTTTTTTCGAAAAATTGCATGTTGGCTTATAATCGAGGTCTTAAAAATATGTGCTTTTTCTGCTTTTTTTGGTGAAAATGTCCGACTTGTTTTATATTCGGGCTACTACGGTATATGTAAACATTTTGCTAATGTCCGACCACAAAAACCATAAATGACGCTAGAAGCCAGTCAAGTGAATTTGCAGGTCAAGTTAGGAAGAGTTCAAGTTTAATGTTCGGTGTTCTTTGTTCAGCAGAAGCACAATCCCGTTTTTAATAGTTATACCTCTAAGGTTGGGTAATCTCGCCAAGTTTTTACAATAAGGGAATGTAGATTAAGTTTTTTCAAAATGGTTTTAAAGATTGGATATTGCATTTTTTAAATATTTTTGTGGGATTAGGGATTTGATTTTTTAAAAATATTTTTTGGGATTGAAATTGTTTTTTCAAAATACTTTTTGGGATTACTGATTGATTATTTAATATTTATATTACTAATGAGTGATGTAATTTATTATTGGCTAGTGAGACGTTTGATGCACGAATTTTCACGAGCGTATGATGGCGTTTCACTTATGTGTGATATCAGACATTTTGACTTACAGTAGCGGCTTTTGCAAAAAAAATTCAAAAACGGTAAAAACTTAATTGAATGGAGATTGTCAAATAAGTCCAGTAAAAATAAATATCGAATAACTACTGCATTATTGATCTGAATTTTTTGAGATGAAGGATTTCGATTTTTTTTAAAATATTTTTTGGGATTGGTGATCAGGTTTTAAAAAATACTTTTTGGAATTAGAGATAATAGAATTAGATTAGGTTTTTCAAAATATTTTTTGCGATTAGGGATTAAAGTGAATTAAAAAAATTGGGATTAAAGGTCGAGGATTGCATTTTTTAAATATTTTTGGGATTAGGGACTCGATTTTTTAAAAATATTTTTGGGATTGGGTAGCAAATTTTTAAAAAATACTTTTTGGAATTAAAGATAAACTAGGGAAACCTCGTCAAGACATGACGGTCAAAAGCATTGAAGGATTTTCCTATATACAACATTCGATGTGTGATTACAATCCTTTGGATTTTCATGAGTGATTATTATTTAAATAAATGCAATTAAACATAACCAGTTGAAAATTTTAACCCTAGCACTCCTCTCTTCCGACATACATATATTCCTCTCTGGCTTATCCCTTCCTGCCGGTTTATTCTACATAAATACATACATACGGAGATTCTACGTTATGAAATGATAATAATCAAAAATCGATCTTGTTATATATAAAATATTCTTGAAAATGTCTATTAGTACATATTTCAAAAACATGACATAAACGTAGTGTTGGCAAATTTCCTGCCTTTTATACAAACAATACGAAACTATAGTGTTTATAATATTATTATTATTTATTAGAAGTGTTAGATATTTAGTTTTTGTATGTATTGTATGTAGTTACCTATTTTCTGTATGTATTTAACCTTACCAACGTGTTTGTTTATCAGTCTTATCTACCTTTGATAATGACATTTAATGTCGAAACAATATTGTCAGGTTAAGATACTAATAAAACTTGTGAAACTTTAACTAATCTTTGTATTTATATTATATTTCATGAATATGAAACTACTCTGAATAAGCAATTGCCATCAGTCATTATTTGTATATTTCGTCTGTTCATAATTTTCAACTACGCAAGTTTCATCTACGCTTATTAATGATGGAAGTGGATGGTTGTATCACCCCTTGTATTTATAAGCGAAGAATACTACGAAACTCGCCACCGTGCAAGGTGAGAGGGCGCCCCTAGTGAATGTCCGATTTGCCCTTCTCCAATTAAACATTTTAGTTTTTCAAATTAAAAATATAAACATTAAAAAAATATATAAATTAAGTAGTGTTGATTAATCTACACAACGATAGCTTTAATTTAAAAAAAGAAACGCGTAAATCGGCCTAGTGGATCTCTCAAACGAACTGGAATAAAAATAAGCCTTGTGTTTTAAATATATAGATGATTAGATCTTTCAAAATACTTTTTGGGGTTAGAAATTGAATTCTTAAAAATACTTTTTAATATAATGCAGTAGCCGCTTGTTGGAATGAATACACTAATAAATGAACAAAATGTTTATATGAACAACAAAAATTTAAACATTAAAATGTTCTGATTCAATGAACAGGTAAATGACCAAAATATATGACTTTGCTGAATTCGCATGTATAAATAAATAATCTATCAGTAATAATTTTTGTATACAATGTTATTCAGTCCTAAAATGTATTTAAGTTAGTAATAGTTATTTATTTCATTTCGTATTTCAAACAATTGTTTATATACTACAATTAGTAAAATAAGGTATATCTTTATCTCCGTTGTCAATGACACCGGAGTTCAAGACGTTCTTGATCTCCATTGTTGTTGGCAACGTAAAAATCATTTGATGTTGCATAACAGCCACACGTGGGCAAGGCAACTTGCTTCATTATACAATAAATTCGGATGAATTTTAAAAGGGAGAAATTAGGATTGAAATACGAAATAAAATAAAACAACTTATGCAATACGGAGATCAAGCTTCTTTAAATCCTTGAAGAAGTTATAACGCCTCGGCTGGCGCCTCGGCGTTATAATACATCTTCTCGGATTTAAAGTATCGCTTGATCTCCTAATTACATAATATATATTATGGTACAAGTGAGTTAAGCAAGATATTATCCACGAACGACAAATTTACATTGAGGGCCGGTAGGCCCTCAAGGGTAAATTTTTCTGAGTGGACAATATCCTTAACTCACGCGTGCCATACAAAATTTTCTCCAACGCCGCTTTATTCAAGTTTAAACATCGAATTTGCAATTTATAGTTAGTCTGAAGTTTTGACAGTAATAAATTTAATACTCTAACACGATGACTGGATTTTAATAATATTATGCAATGTAAGCTGGTGATTGGTTGTTATCTTTGAAGGAGTGAGTTTTTTAAAAATAACCCACGTTGCTAGGGGCAACGTAGGTTATAATGTAACATAAGAGTAAACATGGTATTTATATAGAGGTGTTAGATAAAATAATAAACCCTTTTTAAAGAATACATTCATTTAAGTGAACAGGAATCGTATGAATTAGTTTATTTAAACATTTTACACTGTCACTTTTTGAAAAGAGCTGTCAGCTTAACAGTTTTTGAAAAAAAAATTAAAAAAATCAGTTTTTAATAAAGACATTCATATTTAATGAAGTACAAAAGAGAAATATGGTAGAAATTGATCTAACACAGAATTAGCAACAAAATTGAAGAAATTAATAACACACCTTGTATCCTCTATAATGTTATCGATTCCGTTAAAAGTAGAGTTGCAAATGTAGAGATGTAGGTGGGGGTCATATAACTCATCTTCTTTAATAAATTTTTAATTTAATTGTATTATTTAAAAATTTCTTGATTAAAGATTGTTGAGAGCTCCGAAATCAGAACCAAAATGCTAAAATGCATTAAAGTAGGTCTGTCAGTTAGTGACTGAGAGTAGTTCCCAAGGATCTGTAGTAGTTCTAAATGATCACTAGTAGTTCTACTACCTACTTAAAATTAATATCAGATGTAACCTAAAATTTCCAAGGCCTTTGTTTCTCACACCTTATGAACAAGCTTGGTTTTAATTAGTTCACATAATCTGGAAACTAATGTATTAGAGACTAAGACTAAGATTAGATTTTGTCAAAATATCTTTTGTGCTTTAAGGATTGGAGATTAGATCTTTCCAAAATTTTTTCAGGATTAGGGATTGAGATTAGATTTTAAAAAAGTATGCATGGGATTGGTAATAAGAGATTCTTTAATTAAAATTAAGGTAGAATGTAGAATATTTGGTACAAATCGAAGTGTAACAACGATATGTCGCTTATTAAAATTGTGAACATCTGCAATAATCGTAACTATACTGCTACTGCTTAATTTTTAATTAAACTACAACATTGCAATGGGCATATAAATTAAGAATATACAGAAATTTGTCTTTGTTTAACATATACTGGTTAAGTATAAGCAAAAAGTGAGATAAAGCCTTGGAAGAGTATTTGCGCTGTATCATAACATCTAATATGCCATGATATAACAATTTTTATTGTTGATTTAAAAATAACACACAGAATCAAAGAATCTCTTAAACCAACTTATTTACACATAATTATTGAGATATGCACAATTGGATAATTTCCTCCGAACCTTAAGAATATTATTAGTATATCTACTATTTCTAGGCAAGCACAGAGAAAGATTGGTGAAAATTTCAAATTTCCAATAATAATATGCACAAAAATGTCATCCCTATTCGAAACATTTATTTTTTAATCTAGTTCTTGTTAACAGACTGTTACCTCTATTTAAAACTAATTAAAACTATTATTTCACAAAACGAAGACTTATTACTTTATTAGTTACAGGTTACAGTAGTTTCATTGATGCAGAAACATCCAAAGAAAATATAACCAATTTTAATAGTCACTTTTATTTGTAATTAAAAACGAATTATTTCGTAAGTTAAATCAAAAATTAAATAGTTTCAGTTAATTTACATTTTATGTCTTTTACCAAATCACCATAAAATTTTAATTTGAGTAAATTGCAATTAAAACAGTTAATTTTTAGTTTTTTACCTTGAGAACGTCAAAAAACTAAATTTTACACATATTTCTTTTTTATAGGCGACGAAATAAGTGTTGTTGTTACGAAATATCATCCCAAGCATCAATTAAATCAACACTTAACGTGATAGCGGCTAAATAAAACGGTTAATAAAAAAAGGAATAAAGTAGGTCAAAAGGGTATACATATAAGTTATTTTATAAACAGAGGCGTTAGTTATAGATTGGTTGCTCAGTTATACAAATAATAATATAAACCTCAGTAGCATACTTTTAATAGATATGAATGAATTGCACTGTTATACAAAAGAACAGACTTATTTGTAATGTCTGACAGAATAATATATATTAATGATAAGCAAGTGAAACTGCTTTAATTATTATAAAATAATGATTAAAAAGACATACTTAATCGGAAATGACTTTTTTTTATTTTGTTTCATTAGGAATACATTTACTTCCTTTATTTTATAAATAAACTGTGAAGTATGCATCAGATATAAATAAATAATACAAAATGTAAAAGTGCAATGACATCACGGCAAGATCAATCTTTGCATGAAAGTGTCTATTTAAAAACTAATTGATATGCATATTGCGTGAACAAATGAACAGTTAGTACTACTAATTTGTAAATCTCAAGAAAAAGGAAATGCTGATTACTATAAGTAACCTGGGTGTGTCAGCAATAACATCCTATTTGCTAAACATCTGATTAACATCAATATTATTACAGTAATAAGGAAATGTTTCTGTAAATAAAAAAATATAGTTAAAGCAAATTGGCAATGTTGTTTTAGAAACCAGAAATAGTCTCTGTTTGGCCTGCTCGATCTGTTCCTGTATTCATATTCTTGTCTTCCCTAAAAAGCTAATCTCTGAGTCAATCTTTTCAAGCATGTCTTTCTTATGTGTATTATAATTTATAAATAAGAAATTAAAGAATCGGATGCAATAAACAATGCGTTTATTTTTAAATCATTATTATTGACTACTCTTAGAAGTTTTCTTCAAACATTTTCAAAAGGATATAATATCGAAGCCATTTTGAAGGGAAATTTTATGGTTAAACTATTTTATTCCATGATTTATTTAGTTACTGTTGTATGTAAATATTAGGTTGATTCTTATTTGGGTCATGTTGGAATTTCGGTTTTGCCGGGTGCTCATTTGATTCCAAAAAAAACTGAAATTTTAAGACCAATACGAACTTGCTATCTATCCCTATTCTAATCATTCGCTGTAGAGGAGAAGTTTCCCATTTAAAATACATTTCCCATTAAAAAATTTTGAAAAAAATTGATTTTATAGAATTAATGAACATCGATGCCACTTTTAGGTGAAAAAAAAAATTATATGGCACATTCTACATCACCTCAACACTTATTGAACAGTGCATTATTTTGAATTTATTTGTAAATCGTTAGAAAAAATCGAATGCTCCATATAATTTTTTTGTGCCTAAAAGTGGCATCGAACACTGTTAATTCCAAAGAAGTCGATTTTCAAATTTTTTCTCAACATTTTGTCCCAGTGGTCAAATATATACATAAGAAGTGAAAAAAGCGTGCATTTTAAATGGGAAACTTCTCCTCGTTACAGCAAATGATCAGAATAGAGATAGGAAATTCGTATTAGAATTTTCAGTTTTTTTTTTAGAATCAAATGGGCACCGGGCAAAACCGAAATTCCAACATGATCCAAATAAGAACCACCCTAGTAAATATGCCCAAATATTATAGTAGAATGCTCTTCATGGCTTACGAGGCTTTGTTTGTCAGGTGACAAAAAATCAATTAATAAAATGTGTAGATTGAACACTTACCCTTACTAATTGTTCTCATCCGTTTTGAAATTTCTAGGAAATAAATCTAATATGGTGGGTGTTCGTGAAATTTGTCTAGTCGTTTAAAACAAATGCATTTTTAATTTCCAATTGTTAGAGTAAGTCTAACCTTTTAGCTTTTTTTTTGCTTATGTAATAAATCCATTTTACCTAGGCTATGAAATGATTATTATCAATACAATAGCTATTCCAGACAATCTTATATAAAATGTCAGATTTGTGTTCTAACACCTTGTCCAATATAAAGGCTTCCCAGTCTTTACAATAAATCTTATACACTATACACACCAGATTTGTTCATCTTTTCCGCTTTATCCTTAATATTAATTAATACTTTCCCTATATTATTTTTATTAACCACAAATTATATTACAATTTATTACTTTCTTCATTTGGAGAATGTAGTTAACAATTTTTTTTACTTTAGTGTTCCTGATATAAAAAGTTTTGTTTATATATTTTTTTCTTTTACTTTAAAATCATGTTGTAAAGGCCTCATAACCGAAACTTGTGTAAAGCATTCTACTATAATATTTGGAAGCATTAAAATACAACAGGTTTTTCTTAAAATTATTTAACACAATGTTTTACAAGGAGCCTACCACAGCATTTTCACTATTTAGATTATTTAGAAATTTAAAAAAAGAACTGAACAGGTACTAATATTATGAAAGTGCCACAGTCGTTTTCACTTTTTCTTATAAATTAGTGATTTACTACAAATCTAAAGTGCATACAAGTGTAAAATCTGGTGCTGTATGTCGAGCATATTCAGTGCATATTTATTTTGTATAATTCTTCTGTTCGTAATTGGGTGCTTGTAAACTGTCAGACAAATTAAATGCGACTCATATAGGTACTTAGAAAATCAGCTGCTCTGATGCAATTTCTCCAAATTCGCCGGTTTTATTTGAATTAGGAAAAAAAATTAGTCATATAAATATTGAAATTATAAAAAAATAACTATAATGACGCTAACTAATGGAAATAATCTATAATGTTATACCTTTAGATTATTTCTTTTCAAATTAAACACGCAAATTGCGAAAAGTCTGATTTTTCTTGTTTAATTTGCAGCTTTACGATGATTCTGACGATTCACTAAGATGATTCTCTAACAAAACATGTTTTCAATTAAATAAGATGCTAATTTTATTTATTAATATTAAAAACCAAAGAGTACAATATGTAATCACAAGAAGAGATAGGCAAGATGATTGTAAAGGCAAAGTCAGTTTAGCTCAGTGGTAAAAACACCGTCTTTCTGTGCAACTGATCACCGGTAAAATCCCGATATTTTTTTACGGCATAATTTTTTTAAATCTACTTTTATATATTTTTTATAATTAAGACACTAAGAAGAAATTAGATTTTCAAAAACGAATAACATCTAGCTAATAACATTAATAAAACAAAAAAATTTGTATATTTGTTATTTTTATTTTTTTTTAAACACCATGATATTTACAATCTGTCCATTGGACAATAAGTAAGTGGTTGGATATTTATGTTATAGAGATTTAAAAACCTCTTCCTAACCTAACCACTGTAAAACAACTGTTATCTGTTAAGATTTTCTAAGAAATTCTAAAAGTATTATAAACTACAACCCTTAGCTGTGTTTTCAAAGTAAATTTAGTTTATGATGTTATTTTATTTTTCGGGTATTTTTTTAATATAACCTGGACCTGGAAAAAGGTATTGTATTATTACCTTTTTAACAATATTTTTCCTTTAAGACATTCTTTGAATCCAAATTTAAGGAATATTGTATTTGAAAGCTACCTATCTAATTAATGAAATATATTTTACTAATATTTTAATTTTTAATAACTCAATAGCAACAAAACAAAATTATACAAATTATAAAGAGAAAAAAAACAACACATAAAGTTGTATTTAAAATAATGTCATTGATAATAAAATGTCAAATCTAAAATGCATTTCTTTGAAATATGTAGATTTTTGTGATCAGTGTACAGTTGAAAAGCTGTATTAAAAACATACTCTAAAACTAAATCATAAACTAAATTTGCCTTGATAACAGACATAATAGCATACTACTAGAATTCCTTAGAAAAACTTCACAGGTAGAAGTTTTGTTTTGCACATGGTCCCTTTTAATGCAGGAAGTGGTTTTTGAATCGCTATTCAATAAATATATTTTTTTGCTTTATTATTCAAATTGAATTTAAAAAAAAAATTACACCGCAAAACAATATCGGGATTTGAACCGGTGATCAGTTGCACATAAATACATGTTCTTACCACGAAACTAAACTGGATTTGCCTTTATAATCAATCTTACTTGGATCTCCTTGTGATTACATTTTGTGCTTTTTGGTTTTTAATATTAATATATAAAATTAAGATCTAGCCGGCAGCAAGGCAGGGTGGTTATAGTGGATTTCTATCGCTTAATGGAGTTAAGTCGAGTTTGCCCTGGAAAGTACTCGGATGGGTGAACCACGAGCGCAGTGTACTTGCCTACATGGCTCCGCTGCCTCGTCTCACACCCACGTATCCACTGTGTGGCTCAGTGCGTCGGGCACCTCGACACCGAAAGGCATAAGGGGTTAAAGATTATGTATGTATGTATGTAAAATTAGGATCTTATTTATTTAAAAACTTGTTTTGTTATAAAATCACCAAGACAGTATAATAAATAATATAGATTATTTCTATTACTTAACGTATTTATAGTTAATATATTTTTTTATAATTTCATTATGTATAGGACTAATTTATTTATTTCCTAATTCAAATAAAGCCAGCGAATTTGAAAAAATTTCATCAGAAATATTTCCAAGTTCGACCCTGATATATTTAGGCAACCGAACAATCACCTGTGAGCTCAGCTAATTTTCTAACTGTCTATTCGAGTCTAATTTAATTTGCCTGTCATTGGAAGCAACGTCCATGAAAAATTGTTTAATAGTCTAATAAAAGTTATCTATAAATCTTCTTACTGTACTGTACTCCATATGTTAGTTCAAAGTCTAAGAATCAACCATGCTTCATGTATACTATATGAAAAAATACAATGTGCCTAAAAAGTTCAATTTGGAGGAGGAGGAAGACATTAATCTTGGACTGAGGATCTCGACATCTTATTTTACCTTACTGTCGAATCACAAGATTGAAAATATTGTGGCTATTTATTTTCGAAATATGCCATGGTACAAACATACAAGTGCTCCAGCTGAACAATAGCTGAGGCATTGCAAATAGTGTAAGCACATTCTTCCACCAAAGAAGTCTTGCAATGTTTTTTTGGGAGTCAAGAAAAATTCAAGATACGCAACTATTCAATTAATTTGCTTGAAACAAGGTATAATACGAATGTGATAGCATTTGTTGTCGCATAGAAGGGTTCTGTAGAAGTTATTCAGCTTCAACTAGGAAGAAGAATAGAAAGTTTTGCAGTTGCAGATATTGCAACAGCCAACAGACACCCGTTCGTATTCTTCAGTATGATAGCCAACATTTGTACTCCTCTTGGTGTCTTTGATATGTTGTCTCCCACTATAAGATATACATACATGCAGCTCTAACAATAGTTAACATAGTATAGTATTCGCTAATTAACTCTTGCAAACTCAAATAACATCCTTAGATTGGCTTGTTCATTTTTTTGACGGGTTCAACCAATAGATGCAGGTGTTCGATGTGAAGAGGACGGGTTTAGTGAAATATCAGAAGAAAATTTTAATAAAGCAGTTAGGGAATTGCCTTTACTCATTCCAACATTCAGGTAGGCTTTGAGAAGCATGGTATTTGACCCTTTAATTCTCAGTGCATGCTCGACTCTTTGACCCTTTGATCCTTGATTAACATCCTAAAAACCAAGAGGAGATTAAGCAGAGTAAAAAGACTAACTTTTAACAATGCAGCCATTGCAGAAAAAGATTCTAACGAAAATGAAAGAAAGAAAGCGATCTATCTAAAGAATGAAAAAATAGAAGCCTTTAAAAAAACGTCGAAAGCCTGCCAAGCATGTTTAGATTAAAGAAGATTCTGCAGAGTTCGTTTTTGATGACTCGGACAAATGCATATTAATGCTTCCTTCTGTCCACAGATAAAATAAAGGTAGAAAAATCTTGCAATATTGAAAGTCATCAAGGAACTTTGTGATATAGTCAATGTAGGTACAAAATTAAAAAGAAGAACTGTTTATATTTGTCATACATATTCAAAGCTTGTCATGAACGAATGGTAGGAAGAATCGAAGATTAAGTGGGAGGTAGGTATAGAATCATACGTCTGCAAGTACTTAAAGAAAAATATACAGTTTTACTGAACCCCCTACTAGGCAGAATTCGTCGACGGTATCTCTTTCCTAAAAACGTTTTGCGATGCGAAGATTTACAAAGCATGCCTTACTTCCTAGTTCCATACTTTACAAATATACATTTTTTTCTTGCAAGATTCTAGTATTTAGAAAAATGATACAAAAAAAAGCAAAAAAAGGTGCATTTATTTCCACCATTGCAAATATACAACTATGAGGTTTCGATGGGTATATTCCTTAAATGTTGAAATGCTAATTTTTAGACAAATATAATTATTTGGTAAAAAAATCTGAAACTGTTGTTTCCATTTAAATCTTTTTAAATGTGTTAAATATGTCAAATAAAATAAATTATCAGAACAATTGTTTTTTTGCCCGATCGGGCGTTTTGGTTCATTTACAAGCTCTGCTCTCAGGGCGGTAAGTTCAACTTACCGCCCAAGGCTCGGTAATAAAGTACCTCGTCATTTAAGTCGAAAAACACTCACTATCATTCTAAAATTCGTCCGGATTGAGACAAAATAGTTATTTATGTATTAAGGGCATAATCTATTAGATTATGGCATGAAAGAATGTTTAAAGCCCGACGAAGGAGGGCTTTTAATTTCTCGAGGGCCATTATCTTGATTATGCCCGTGGTACATACAACGTTTTATTTTATTTTGCTTCATGGAAAGGATAATTGCAAGCAATTGCACATTTCATTTTGAAAAAATGTAATAGTTATAATTATTTATTAAAATTGTTAGAACTCTATAGAAACGTTTTCTTTGTATCTTAGCAACTTTATACGCCCTCGGCCTAAAAAAGCCAAATTACGCCCGCAATTGAGTGCCAATAAAGACGATTATCATGTCAAAATAAAATAAATTGTTTTTGTTTATTCAACTTCATAATAACCAGGCACAGTAACCGACTGAAAATTCACATTTTCAGTGCGATGTGTTTAATGTTTACTCTATATATTTAAAATTCACTCATAGATCCGATCGGGCAAAAAATAGTGTAAGCATTACGGGCGTTAGGTACGCTTGCCTCGACTGGTAAAGTGTACCTACCGCCCTTAATACTTAAATTACTATTATTGGTTACTGGTGCATAAACAAATTCAACTAATAATTTTTTTTATTTCCTCACGCAGAAGACTCGTTTTCTTATTTCTTCATTACAAACAATGATCGTCTAAAAAAGGCTGTAACATTGAGATATTCATCTATCTCGAAGCAATTCCTTTTTAAAAACCACGATGAAGTTCACATCCTTGACTTTGGTATTATATATTGAGTTTTACAAATACTAAGCAGAATAATGAAAATGCCAAGTCATTCCGCATTTCTATTATTGCAGACAGGTCCAGATTCTTTGATCCAGCTATTTTTAATTTCCTTTAAAGATTCCAATTCTATTTTTAATATTTGATCAAGTGCGAGCAAACTAAAGACCACCCGCTTGTTCTCTCTCTGTATCACATTCTTTGTATGGTAGATTAAGCAAGAATGCATCTCGAGTGATGTTATTATACAGCAGCAGATAAGCCAATATTCGAATATGTAAGCATAATTACAAAAGATAATAGCGGGTATTTTATTAACAACTTACTGAAGAGGTTGATTACTAAATAATTTCTTAATAAGTGTTGTGAAAAGAAACAAAAACACGGATAGGCAATAGCTTATAAGTAATAACTAAATTAATAAGCATTAAACAACAATAATATTTTAAGTAGGTATATAAATCTTTCATTTCAGATACTATTTTATCGTAGTTATTCGAGAAATTTAAGAACATTTTATTTAACAGCTTCCTCCATTGAAAATATGATATACGACATCGTTAATGTTTAATTAAATTATATGGTGTCTGTAAAAGGCGCAATTAAACATAAATTATTCAAATTGTATCGTATACACCGCATAAAATAACCGCTATAGCTTTCAAAAATTAAATTTGCAACTTTTTGTGGTTAGTACAAGTGTTCAAATGCAATAGAGACATTCCCGCTCGGTTATTTAGAAGTATCTTCGAAGTAACTTTGTAACTACACTAAGTTGGTGCATCTGCTGGGTAACTGAATCTGAAGTGAATCTCCCAAGTGAATTTCGAAAATGATTATCCAATATTATTGTTCATCTTCTTCTTTCTCTTCATAATTTTTCATATTCCCATCTTCCATTCCTTCATTCACGTTCTCTGCATCTGCTGCTTTCGTGTTATCGACATTTTCATCATCATATATTTTTTCGTGTATTATCAGTTTATCATATTATTACGTGTTTGTTTTCACTACTTGCTTGCTTCATTTTCGGGATCAACTGTTTTATAACTTCATATGGGTATATAAGTTCCCTTTAGCTTCGTTTTATTTAATATTTCTATTCTTTTTATATCATGTTAATATTCATTCAACTAGTATTCTTCTATTTTTTACGATATAATCTATATCTTCTTCACTATTTTAACTTGCATATTGTCATTAGTATTATGTTTTCTAATTCTGATCTTGTTACTTTTTATTTCTTTTTCCATATTTTTTATTTTTGCTCTTCTTATTGCTTATCAATTGTTCCCATTTTTTATGGTTTTTTTTAATTTCCTTAATAGTAGAGTCAATTTTTGCAAAAAACATGCCTAAGTTCTTATTTTTTACTATCTAAAGATAGAGACTTGAAATCTTTTGTAATGCCTTCAGTACTGGACCAATATAAAATGTTATATGTTTAAAATGAAGGCACGTCCCCTCGGGGGGTTGAAACCCCCATTTTGTACCCCTAATTTAATAACGCAACCAAATCGAGCGAAATTTATGTTAGGAGGGTTCTTGGAGTCGCTGATTATGAATCCAATGAGAAAATTAAAAAACTCAAAATGGCGGACCCAAAATGGCGGTCCTAAGATAACGGCATTTGAGATTGAGAATGCGATTTACGCCGTTTCTATTGAGTTTAGAGAAAAACTCAAAGAGTCAAAAAGTGTTTAAAATGTGATTTTGCAAAGGAATACACTATTTTGGTTACCTTATTATGTAACCCCTTCACTCTGCCCTAGTAGTAGAGTCAATTTTTGCATGAAGGTCTTATTTTCTGCTATCTAAATATAGAGACTTGAAATCTTTTGTAATGCCTTCAGTACTGGACCAATATAAAATGTAATATATTTAAAATGGGGGCACGCCCCTTCGGGGGGTTGAAACTCCCATTTTACACTCCCAATTTAATAACTCGGGAAGTTTTCCATCAACTTGAGCGAAATTTATATTGGGGGAGTTTTCGGGGTTTCTGATTATGAATTCAATTAGAAAATTAAGAAATACAAAATGGCGGACCCAAAATGGCGGACCCAAAATGGCGGTCTTTGAGATTGGAAATGTGATTTACGCCGTTTCTATTGATTTTTCTATTCATAATCAGGAACCCCAAAAATCTCCCAACATGAATTTGCCTCAAGTTGATGGAAAACTTCCCGAGTTATTAAATTGGGAGTGTAAAATGGGGGTTTTACCCCCCGAGTGGGCGTGCCCCCATTTTAAACATATTACATTTTATATTGGTCCAGTACTGAAGGCATTACAAAAGATTTCAAGTCTCTATCTTTAGATAGTAAAAAATAAGACCTTAATGCAAAAAATGACTCTACTACTAGGGCAGAGCGAAGGGGTTCATAATAAGGTAATCAAAATAGTGTATTCCTTTGCAAAATCACATTTTAAGCACTTTTTGACTCTTTTGTTTTTCTCTAAAATCAATAGAAACAGCGTAAATCGCATTCTCAATCTCAAATGCCGTTATTTTAGGTCCGCCATTTTGAATTTTTCAATTTTCTCATTGGATTCATAATCAACGACTCCAAGAACCCTCCGAATATAAATTTCGCTCAATTTGGCTGCGTTATTAAATTAGGGGTACAAAATGGGGGTTTCAACCCCCCGAGGGGGCGTGCCCCCATTTTAAACATAACATTTTATATTGGTCCAGTACTGAAGGCATTACAAAAGATTTCAAGTCTCTATCTTTAGATAGTAAAAAATAAGAACTTAATGCAAAAATTGACTCTACTATAAAGATCCTTTCCATCGTCTCCTGCATTATTTGTATCTGGTCTTTCATTTTATTCAAGTTATGCGTTTTCTTTCGTATTGAATTTATCACTCGTTATGATTTTTATTCTGTATAATTTTTATCCCCCAGTATATATACACGGTGATTCAATATCCAATGATTGGACTTTGAGGATAAGCTTCTCGGGTCATTAGAAACATAAAACCCTAGTAACATTTTTTGATTAAATGAACTTGAAAAATTCGAAAATTTTACACGACGTTTTTAGAAAAGTACGTACTATAGATGCAAGTCAGTGTCTACTTAGCCTTGGTAGTGTAATGTCTGGCGTGCCGGACTTTCACCCAAGCGGCCCGGGTTCGACTCCTGGTGCTGGCAGATCTGGTTAAGGTTTTCTGCAGTTTCCCTTAGCTGTAACACAAATGTGGGATTTGCGCTGTTCCATCTATAAGTCGGCTGCAGCCGCACATTGGGCCTACATAATAATAATAATCGCCCCCTCCCTCCCGCACAAGCTTATAGCTTCTGGGGCCTTGGTTTAGGTTATGGGTTGTAGTAATTATTATTATTATTATTATTATCAAATGCAAACTCTTTAGAAATTGATCATCATCAGTACAAAACGTGACATCTGTTGAATGAGCACAACAAAGATTGTGATATAATAATGCAGACGAGCTCATTCGATTTTGGATGTTGTTGAAACAACTTAAAACTTTCTGGGAATAGTGTAGTCAAAACAAAGTCTCACAATCCGAGGAGGTTCCCCCGTCTTCTAGTAGAGAACGCGGACGGAAATGACATCATTCTGATACTGGCTCATTTAATCATCATTATAGTTTGATTTGTTATCGTTAATATCGAGCGATAATAAATAGTTAATTAAGTAAAAACATGTTGATATCATTTAATCTATCCACAAATAGGCATTGTTATTTTTTTGTTCTAAATACAGCAATACAAAGTTCCTTTAAGATTTTTTCCTTTTTTATAGTTTAATAAATTCGTATGGATTCGTAGATATAATAAAGGAGTAAGGACTAAACTTTAAATTCCAATAAATTGTAACAGGAAGATTTGAAACATATCAGATATCACAAAGAAGGTTAGCAACTGTATTTGTGTTCATTGAAATAATAACAAAACGGTACGAGAGTATTTATTGCTAATTTATCTTGTATTACCTGCTACTATGCACATTTTAGGAAGTAAACAGATTGTACCTCCTTGAACTTCAAAGTATGTGTCATGTATACATTCTTACTATTCAATTTGAAAACATTGGGCTGAACTTCGATAACGTTTTTTTCCAAAAGTATAGAAGTACCAGAAAAATGGTATATAGGAATTTTCTTTCTTTAATGATTATCTAATCACTGGCAAATTCTAACTACTTCTTAATAGTCACCGTGTATATATAGTATACACAATGTGAAACAAAAGTATAGGAAGCTTTAAGTATCTCTGGAAGCGCTTACACGATCGAGGCGAGTGTTGGAACACTTCATTTAGATAATATAGTATGAGCAAAAAGTAACTCCATCAAAGGTGCCTTTGGAATTTTGAACTTATGTGTATTATAACACCAGAAAATTATAACAACTGTCACTGTCAAAGAACTCTGACTATTTTGTATAAATCCCTGGTGTTATAATACACATGAGTTCAAACTTCCAAAGGCACCTTTGATGGAGTTACTTTTTGCTCATACTATATTATGCTGGATTCAAAGCTCATGTCGACAGTGATGTCAAAATGCTTTTTTTTCTCGGAAGCTTTACCAACTTTTGTATTTTAAATTGAACACCCTGAATATTTCTTTTTTTTCGAGTTCTCTCAGTAATTCTACACATAATTTGTGTAGCATTCTCTATACCTAAGTTCAACCGTTTTCGAGATATTTTATCGTTTTTATCTTCATAGGTTTAATTGGAACTTTTAATACTACTAGGGTTACTTTGTTATTTACTAAAAATTTCAAGTTAATGTTATCTATGCAGTTAAAAATGTTAATATCTCGAACAACGATTGAACTTCATAGCATATAATTATAAAAACGGTTTCTGGTGTAAAGGTGCTACTAGCATAAGCAACGTGAATTTGTACATCCCTCAAGAAATCTTCCTAGATCCGATCCTCTATATTGAAAGTGTGTGCATATACTATACACACACAAACATTTGAAGATAAAATAACCAAAGCGATATTAACAACGAGACGATGTGTCTCGTAAACAATAATCATCAAGCCTTCGCATTGTTATAATAATTACGATATCGATATACAAAACACGCATCTGTTTACGTTAACTTATAAGTCATACAATTATAAGAAGAAACTGAGGACATTGCCGGATTTCTGACTGCAATCATTCGCGAAATCACTAGTTCCATACCTGCTTTGAATAACAATAAAGTAGAACAAATAACTTTTCGGTATAGGGTGTAGTATAAAGGGTTCGATGAAATAAGCAAGCATGAGAGCAAGCGAACGAGGTTACGGCTAGGTCAGGTTAACAAACATAAAAGTTTTAAAGGGTTGCACGTAATAAAGCGTTGAGTTTTAATGAAACGAGGCCAGTTAATTCTTTGTGAAGTGTGTTTGTGTATATAAATGACTTAATTTACTTTACATATTTTCTTTTCAAAAGACATTTTTTGAACTTACGAATTGTTCGAATAACTCTATTGAAATTATGTGTTTGATATTTTGATTGGACTTGACAAATTGGCAAGAATTCGTTCAGTGCGATTTACTGCAATATCAGATATCACAATGTTAGAAAAATTAATATCTAAAAGTTTTCTATTAATTTGAACATGGATGGACGAGTGCTCCATCCTGCTGGAATATAAGAGTGCATATCCAATGTAGGCATTGTTTTATTTTCAGTTATGTTTTTATTATTTCAGGCAGGTGTGAAAAGAAGGATACTAACTACCCTGAAACTGCTTTCCGCCATCCTACTCGATTCCGTACTGGGCGGGTCCTAGGATAATTGTTCATATCTAACTAAACCGCGTTCGTAAATCGGGAAGAGTAAATTAAAATTCCGACGTAACAAATTGCGAGATAAATTCACACTGGGTGAATTCCCTTATTCGGCACCAGGTTTCCGGTATTCAATGTTTACATAATGTTGTGATATGGCATCCCGCTTAACATGTATGCACGATGAGGCAACACATCGCTAACTTTAGAAAAAGTTATCGAAACCCATATAAAATATGAAATGTAGAATACACAATTAAAACAAACAATCTATGGAAAAGTAAAGGCTAATTAATTTAAAAAAAAAACTATTAAAATTTAAGGTTCAGTTCCTTTAGATCACGGGTTTCGTCAGTTTTAGAAAAAAAAAGGTATCGGAACGCAAGTCAAAAATTCGATGTGGCACAACTGTAAAAGATAACCTATAGAGAATTAAAGACTAATTAAAGGCTCCTTTAATTCTCCACGGATTATTTTTTTAATTGCGCATTCTACATTAGATTTTTAATACAGGTTCCGCTAACTTAACTTTTTCTAGAGCCACCGAAACGACACCCACGATTTAAAAACAATGCTAAGTCTTAAATTTGAAAACAGGACATTTAAACTGCCCTTTAACTCTCCACGGGTTATTTTTTAATTGTGCATTCTGCATTAGATTGTTAATGCAGGCTTCGCTAACTTTTGCTAGAGTCAGCAAAACCCGCGATTAAAAAATGAGCCGAACCTTAATCCTCGACGTTTTGATGAAGAACAGTTCTTCAGCTCCCCAAAAGTGCGCTACCAAGAATGCGCGACCGCTCCACAATCTGTTGTAAATGTAACAGTCAGTAACAACACTACAACACGTCGACTGAATATAACCAATATGATTGTTGCGATGGAGCGCTGCTGATGCGATGCGTCGTTATGCACGTGGAATAAAGCAAAGGTGAAATCATAGCAACTATATTTCTCAAAAAGAGCTTTGAAGATAGAAGAAATAGTAAAACCGACTTCAACTGCATGGTGAAGTTACCAGCAAATTATAATACGTGAGACAATTTTATTTAATTAGCAATAATAATAATTGCCCGGCAAATTAGGCAACCCACAGTGCATTACTCCCTTAGAGGATGCAGACCCGGCGTGGCTTGGCATCCGACCTCGACCTGGGTGATATTTAATAAGTCATACAGTGATCCCGGCCGACATCACCAGGCAGCACGGTGGGTACTCATTCCTCTCGATATTTCTGTACATCAATTCCGTGGCCCTAGAAGCAAAATGGGATGACGCTCGAGAGAATGACGACGATCGGGATAAGCGACTAACATCGTCTTTTCACATATTTTCTTAAATTCGATCCTGTGATATTTTTCTTTTTGGTTGGGTTTTGGACCCATCCACCAAATAAGTTGCCGTCAGTGATGTAAGTCAATCGACGATGAAGCAAGCAATCACACGACCTTAAGTACCTATTGATATAGATTACTATTACTAGGAATAATTATTATTTGTGAAAATTAGAAATTTTCGAATAAACATACCGAAAAAAATGTACAAGTATTTTTGTTCGTCCTACAAATTAAACCTGCTTAATTGTTAAATAGCAACAAACAATTAGCAACAAGAAAAGACACAATTGGACAATTTTTTGCATGAACGTCAATTTAATAAATTATGCTATTATTCATCATTATGCATCATTTTTAAAATAGTCATCAAACCAGAACAAGAATGTAAATTTCGGAGATGTCTCATCACACTATTACGTCATCACCGTAATATAACAACAAAACACACCAGCAGACTTATAAACTTTCCAAGTCAGACTATATAAATAACAAATTCTTTAATAATATTAGTAACAAAACAACATCGAAAATATGCAAATGCATGTGAGCCGAGTAGTAGAAGAACATAAACGTCATTTTTATGTTAATAGGTTTATATGCCACCAGAGGAACACTCCCATTGGCGAAACAGTGAAACAGAAAGCAATAAAATCGAATAACCATACAGTTCATAACGTAAGTAAAAAAGAATTTATTTGAATTTTTAGGAAACAGAGCAGAAAATGGCGGTGGTGGGTAGTTAATAGTTTTGCTGAGGTATTTTTAGAATATGAAACCACCGGCCGTAATATGTAATAATTATTTTCGAATTAAAAAAAATGACGTTTTCGTCTCAAGGCCACAACATTAAAAATCAAAAACATTGTTACATATTTTATTACCACGTGTATAATGCATATAAAATACAAGTTACGTAATGTCTATTATAACACGCCAGGTAACTCGGGGTTCGGTTAAAACTAGTAAAATATTATAATTGTTTGAATAAACATTTAGGTTAAGGTATGAATATTGCAAAAAATGAAACATGCAAATAAAGGTTATAAATTTCACTATTCCAGTTTTAATTGGAACAACATATAATATCCATAAATTTATGTGTTGTAGTATCTTATTATCGCTACTCGGTTTAATTATTATATGCAGGCACGCCACTGGTTTTTGTTTTTAGGAAATTAATAAAAATAATAAATTTGCACTTTGGATTCTTTTTAAATAAATAATTTATATTTAATTAGATTCTATAAACATTTTTATTATCATTTAATTATAAAAGACAAAACATAAATAAACTCGAAATAGCGCTGCTTACGCAAGAACTTTTCAGAAGCAATTTTCGCTATCAATTTTACTTGCTTTAAAAATAGCAGTGATGTTTGATTTTCGTTATTATTAAAGAATCATCTCGCATCATATGTGTTTGTTAGGTTCATTCACGAAAATATGTGGGCCATTATGTATGTACCTACACACACGCAAGCACACAAAATCCTTGTCGCTTCCTGTAGAACAACATTAGTTACGGTTGGTTTTGTCGGGAAAAAGTAGGGGAGTAGGTAAAAAAACGATCTAGTCAACACAGAAATACAACATAAATTTTGTTTTTCGTATATTATTTTCTAGTTCATTCAAGAGAGAAAATTAGGTACAATAATAAATACAAAAACAGCTGGTCGAATTCTTTTCGCGGGTATTTTTTACTCATCATTAAAAGTGCTTTTACATTTTTTATTTTCAATTTTATAATAAGCAGTAATGCACAACAGGCAACAAAAGGTCCAGCCAAAGAGCGCCAGTTCTACAAATACGGACTGGATAGCTAAGTTCCCAAATGAACAAGGTACCCCTGACTATACAGGGTGTAACTAATATAAGTAATAATCTCGTAATGGGGGGAGGATAACTCTAATGATTTAGAACATATTTTCCTTATCAACATGTGTTCACTTCCTGTTAGTTTTTGAGAAAATTGCATTTTAGATTTTAACGCCCCTTGTACTCACATTACATTAAAAATACTAAACAAGCAAACAAAAATTACTTTTTAATATTTAAAATGCGATTATCTCGAAAACTGCTATGAAGCGGCCACGTGTTGATACAGAAAATATGTTCTGATCATTACAGCTAACCCCCATTACGAGGTTTCCAGTTATATCATTTACACCCTGTATAGTAGGGTGGTCCACAAAAATAAAGTTTGAGAAAACTTTGCTCCCAGGGGCTCATTTGAATCTCCATATGAAAAAACTTATATTTGCCAAATATTAGCTTGATTGATAAATATTTAGGGGTGGTTCAAGGTTTTGGGCACATAGAATCACGTTAAATATTGCATATAAATACCTTATAATATAATATATCATGTGTGATGCTTGATATATAATGCAATATATACATTAATATTATTTTAAAAAAATTCAATTAGATAATATATTATTCTGCAAAGAGAAAGGGAACCAGGCAGACGAGCAACAATGGCTTCCGCTGACCTGGTGACTTTCAAAAAGAGATAGCAGCCAATCTTGGCCATGACACTAATGTGCTCAACATCAGCCGTTCCTCTATCAAGAGACACATAGATTCCAAGAGTTTTACGTGGAGCACCTGTCGTTAAGACTTAATCTCCACGTTCCTTTAGGAGGAACGTAATGCGTGAGAGAGTGAGTGAGAAGTAGTGGAAGTAATTGAGATACGCTCAATCAGCGCGAATATGCTTAGAATATGCTCCCAGTTACTCACTGGTCGGAGCGAGATTGCCTATCCATCCTCTACTATCTCTCCAGGTTAGTGCCGGAGCGATTAACTTAATACGTGCTCACCCGTCGGCACCCTCCCGTCCTCTTTCATACGGGGCCAAGAGACACAGAGAGAAGAACCGGAATAGAACTTCTCAGCTGCTGAAAGATATTTCAAGGCTACTCCATCAATTATTCACTGGGATGTAAAGCTCCTTCCCGATCTCTTAGGCTCTGATAAGATTGATCGTCTGCCTATTATCATTTTATCTGCTATCAGTGGAGAATCCCCTTGTCAGCAGGAACTGGAGAAGCACAAGCAGCTGCAGTCTTCAAACTTCTTAATGAGTGGAATCTTACCAAGGATGTCTTTGGAATGAATGTGTTTTAACACAACAGCTTCCAGTACTGGTCACCTCATGGGAGCTTGCGTCCTTCTTGGATTACTCATCCACTTTGCTTGTCGCCACCACATTATGGAAGTTGTCCTTACAGGTATCTTCAACACACTCTATGGGCCTTCTTCTGGACCAGACAATGTCCTTTTCAAGCGCTTTCAGGCAAGCTGGGAGTACATTGACCGCAGCAAGTTTGCTACAGCTGAGGATGAAGGCATAGTTACCCACTTGATCCAGGATGTAAAGGAACATGTACTTGCTTTTGCAACGGGCCAACTCCAGTCTACAACCTATAGAGATGACTACAAGGAGTTCCTAGAACTTTCTATCCTCTTCCTTAGAGGATCCCTGCCCTACTACCACTTCAAACATCCAGGAGCCATGCATCATGCCCGCTGGATTTCCAAAGTTCTCTACTCCCTTAAGATGTGGATGTTTCGACAGCAAAGGATTGCCTGCAAGAAGTAGCAATCTTTGCAGTCAGGATATACCTAAAGGCTTGGTTTACTGCACCAGTTTCTGCAGCTGCTCCCATCAATGACCTTCTCCAGCAGCTCCCTGATTACCCCAATAAGAAGGTTTCAAAGGCAACCCTTACCAAGATCCAGGCACATCTTCAGGTACCTCTCTGAAGAGTTGCTGATCCTGAGTCTAATTGACACAAATGTTTTCCTTGACACAAATTCCCAAAAGCTCTTGAATGCTCTGCATTTGGATCTAAGCTTCCTCAAGGATGATCCTCAGGTTTGGGAGCAGAATCCTAAGTTGTTGGAGGTTAAAAGCATCATTGGCAACCTCACAGTAGTCAATGACAATGCAGATAGAGAAAAGAAACTCCAGTTTCTTCTACAGGTGGTTGCCGTGTACAGATAGCAGTTCCCAGACTCAAGAAAGTCCATTCTGACAATTGGGCAACAATGAGCGGCTAATACCCATATATTAGATGGGGGGACTGAGAGCTGATAGAAACTTGAGGATGCTTGAGCTACCCCTAAATATTGACCAAACTGGATAAAATCTTGTCTCTGATAGTTTTTAATAGGGTAGAATAAAATGAACCCCAGGGAGAATAAAATTTAAAAACTTTATTGTTAACCATTACTTTGTGGACCACCCTACTGTATAGCTTACGTTTTTTTTGTGTTTTGGATATACGTCTAATTTTATTAATGTTTTATATCTACGGCACCATGAGATACATTTCTCTTAAGAAAAGAGAACTGCTATGGCACAAGAAGTCTGTAGACAGTAAAATTTAAAATATGAGAAAAATTGAGGTACACCCTTTGGGCATAGGACGGCAGCATAGCACACCAGTAAAGTATGTTATACAAGACCTAACCTAATCAAACCTCTCATGTGGAAGGTGAGACAGAACGGGGTAGAATGGTAGAATAGGGCAACCCTAATTTTTCGCGGTTACAAAGTTACAGACAAATCAACAGTTTTCAGAAATCATATGGTCAATATATAAATATGTTAATTTACACTTTTGATTCAAAACAAACTTATTGTTCGGTACTAAAAACTAACATGTAATTTGATACTTATTTTCCTGTGTTACTTGTAGATCTTACAGCTTCAAGAATCTTCAACAAAAACACATCAAATCTGCAACCGAGATGTGACGACAAGTCACTAGGACGAAGTGGCCCTGTTGACAAATCTACTCCTGCCCAACAAATTATTTGTCTTCGGACAAAGGAAGTTTGAAGTTTTGATCAAATCAATGTGCTTATCATAGTTTGTATTTTTGCTCAAGTAGATTATTTAAATTGGTCATGTTAGGTGTCATTTAAGAGCTTGTCGTTTTAACAAAAGGATCCGCTTCTTCAAAATTTACACAAAAAACCTAGTCGTAATAACAAGCCATGGATAGATGTCAATTGCCAGTTTTCTGGTTCTAGACAAAGACACACTCCTGCATTTTGTGCAATTCTAAGACAAATTGCGTCCCGAGGTGCAAGTGTCGTTGTCCTGGCCTTCCTAGCTACGTAATGTGTGGCAAATATAAAGGGAACACTTATTAAAACTGCCGTGTCGTATAAGAAGAGGTAGCCGGACGACCCAGACGACTTCTAATCGATAAGGTTGAAGAAGTATGCTTACGTTACTCAAGTTACTGTACTTCACCTAAGAGAATAAATAATACCGCCGAGGAACGCCTTTTTTGACGGTAAAATTAGATATATTTGGCGAAAAAACCAGCAAATAAATAAAATAAGTTACTTATGCCCTTTTACTTGGAAAAGCGCTCGTAAAGCTAGCAAATCCATTACAACAGCAGAACCGGTGTTTTAACTATATTCATAATTAAAGGTTCTTTAAAGGCTATTTGGTAATACGTTAAATACCCAAAAACTAATTATTATGGTCTATTATTTTTCTTGTTTTTACAAGTTCTGACAGCTTTAAAAAAGTTAGCAGGCCCAGTAAACAAAATGGAGCTTAATAGCCTTGAAACGAAATGTTTATTACAGAATAATTAAAGGCTCTCTCAAGGCTTTGTAAATACCCAAAAATTAATTCTTAGCTTGACAGCGTTGAAACAAATGTTTATTACAGAACAATTATAGGCCTTTTAAAGGCAATTTGAATACCAACAATCAGACTCTTATTTTTGTTAATTGCGGGTTCTGTCAACTTTCAAAGTTTGCAGCAGCAACTAAACAAAATTGAGCTTAACAAGCCTTGGAACGAAATGTTTATAACAGAATAAATAAAGGCTCTTTAAAGGCAATTTAAATACCCAACAATTAATTTTAAGGCTTTAGTTTTTTTTAATTCCTGTTTCTGCCAGTTCTCAAAAAAGCTAGCAGCAGCCACTAAACAAAATTTAGCTTAACAGCTTTCAAACGAAATGTTTATGACAGAATAATTAAAAGCTCTTTAAAAGCTTTTTGAAATACCCAAACACGAATTCCTAGACTCTTATTTTTTGAAATTAGGGTTCAGCTAGTTTAAAAAAAGCAGCATCCACGAATGAAAACGGAGCTTAACAGCCTTGAAAGGAAATGTTTATTACAGAACAATTAAAGGTTATTTAAACAGTACCTAAAAATTACCTTTTAGGTTCTTTTTAAAAGTAATTTAGCAGCACCTACTCACGAAAACAGAGTTTAACAGTCTTGAAAAGAAATATTTAATACAGTTAACAACTAAAGGCTATATAAATACCGAAAAATTAATTCCTACGCTGTTAATTTTGAAATTACGGGTTCTGCGCTAGCTTTCAACAAGCAGCACCCACTAACAAAAACGGAGTTTAATAGCATTGAAACGAAATGTTTATTAAGGAATAATTAAAGACTATGTATATACCCAAACAATCCCAGGGTTCGATTACTTTTTTTTGTAATTACAGGTTCTGTTCTGACAGCTTTAAAAAGTTAGCAGCGCCCACTCAAGAAACGGAGTTTAACAGCCTTAAAACGAAATATACTCTACAGAACAATTAAAAGCTCTTAAACGCTATATTAATGCCCAAAAATTAATTCCTAGGCTGTATTATTAGTTTTGGAAATTATGGGTCTTGCGCTAGCCTTAAAAAATTAAGCAGCACCCATTACAGAAAACGGAACTTTTGAAACGAATGTTTGTTACAGAATAATTAAAGGCTATTTAAATACCCAATAATAAATTCTTAGGCTCTATTGTTTTTTAATTACGGGTTACACAGAATGGGTTACGGGGTACAGATTCTTTAGCACTGTTAATTTGTTTAAATTACTGGTTCTGCTAGCATTAAAAGAGTTAGCAGCACTCAGTAGTCAGCAAACTACTAAAAAGAAATTTTCGTACCTTGATTACTCTTTTAAGGGTTAAACCTAAAATTGCTGGGCTAGATTGCTTGGAAGTAGGAAACGAAAATAGATGCTTGCAGTGGCCCTCAGTTTGACCAATAGGGGGGGGGGGACTGATTGTCAAGAAAAAGCTTAGAATAAACTGGAAAGTCTGATCTTGCTAATTAGCTTATCTCTCTTACCGACCAGCCAGAGTAGTGGGAATCATGCATCTCTTTCCCACTGATTTCCCTACTTTGTTATACAATTTCAACACAGCAACACACGAAATTCTAAATTTCAGAGCATATTTTACATGCTTAAAGGAATTAATATTAATTGATGATTAATTAATACTAATCAAATGATAAGTTAATGTACTGTTAATATTGTAAAAAATAATTAAAAATTAAAAGTAATTTATAATAAAAAAGAAACAAACAGAAAAGTATGATAAATCGATATTCATTAAAAAAAAAACGTAAAATCATTACTGGTCTCAGGGAACTGGCACCTAAGGCCCCGAAGTGTCCTAAGTTGCATCTGGCGTCCAATTATGCAAAAAATGATGGTTGGTGCATAAATGCCAAGAGACTGGGACAGCCAAAATGACACAGGTATTCCACAACTGCTATCCTTTTTTTAATCTAGTCGAAGTTTCGTTTTTTCCATTTCTTAGACTAGTATTTTCTTCTTGTGCTGATGATGGTTTAATGATAAATTATAACTGATCTATAAATTTGTTGATTTACGAGAAAATAGAAAAACGACACAATCAACTCGCAGGTTTGCCAATTAACAAAATAAAAATTAAAATAGCAACAAAACGCCGAAGCGATCGTAGACGATCATTACGAAAAATTCTTAATAAATGCAAATTATAATATATACAAGCACTCTTTTGCGCTTGCCCTCGTCACCATCATGACGAAAGCATCCATTGTGTTCGTTCACATTTTATTTTTAAAAATATTTGCAAGTGGGTCGGCATGTACAGTAAAAGTAAATTAAGTAAAGAAAGTTTTGCATCCGCTAGTACTAAAAATAATTACTGTTGTTAAGGGATGTCATTTTATTAGAAAATGAGCTAAGCTAGAGAAAAAGAGGTTTAATTTCGCTTTTTTTTGAGGCTACTAAAATTATCTCAGCAATTGGTATCTTATTAATATGCGTAGGGGTGTTATTATCTTATGACGGAATTTGTACACGTATCATTTAATAGTAGATGTAATTAAGGTTTCTGTATCGAGGTTCCCACACTTGCTAATAATAATAATGGGATGAATTTCGTTGTGTAGCGTGCTTTGTAACCATTGGGAATGTTGTTAAAAGAAGTTTTCTTTGCTGATAACTAGTTCTACACGATTGTTTAATTATATAACACAAAATTAAGTCTGCAGTAGGTAATTGAAATGTAGATTTCGCAAACAGGACACGTATTTGACATTACTATAATTTAAAAAAGTGGGCAAGTATTTTGCTTTTACATTTTTTCAACCATATCAATTTGTATATTTGTTGTCAACGATGATGCCGATGTTTCTTTCGAGTGTTCTGATTTTATATAATATACTAAATTGCACATATTTTCAATTTTAAGTTAAGATTATAAAAGTGGCGACGAGGATGGGATATGCTAGTATGATGTCGTTAACACTTATTGAAATTTTTATTTCTTGCTAAACTGTGGCCGTTCACTTCTACCGTTTTTCTTATTCTGACAAAACTGCATACTCGAGCTAATGTCTCAATTTTCTGTTACTAATCAATACTGTTTTTTATTTAACAAATAGTTACGGTAAGCGGATGTGTTGAAGCTGTTGTCTTATCTTAATGTGGACTGTTACTTTAACTTCTTCTGTGGTTTGCGGAGGATGATAGTAGTGCTGGTATCGGTAAGAAAAATGTAGGAGTGAGGTTATGTGCAATGTACGAGGGCGTATTTTTATGTTATCTACCTAGCCATGAAACAAAAAAGTGACGATGTCAAACAAATTATTAAAAAAATTGCTGTCACTGTTAGAAGTACAAGTGCTAAGTTGTGTTTAGTTTGTGCCGTTTATAGAGATTTGAGACGGTCTATTTGTTGATAAAATGAGTGAAATTAAGGTTGAATATCGCAGCGTAATAAAGTTCCTGACAAAAGAAAGCAATGGTCCAAAAGCAATTCATGAAAGAATGGTTGCAGTGTATTGGGAAGATGCACCATCTTATTTTCATGTAAAATTTTGGTCTAAACTCTTTCGATGGGGTCGAGAATCAATCAATGATGACCCAAAGTCCGGACGACCCGTTGAAGCTCGAACTGAAGACATTGTGCGAAAAGTCGAAGGTACTGCAAAATCGGCGTGTAAAGATCTCTGTCATTGCCAATGAAGTCGGTATATCCGAAACAAGTGCCCTCAAAATTTTGCATTGCGATTTGGATATGAAGAAGGTGTCTGCACGGTGGATTCCCAGATTGCTTACACCTGAACAAAAACTGTACAGAAAAGAAGTTTCCCAAGAAAATTTGGACGAGTTGGAGAGGGACAAACATTTTTTTTCTCGAATTATCACCGGGGATGAGACTTGGGATCACTGGGACCCTCCTACTAAACAAGAATCCATGCAGTGGGTTCATAAGGGCTCTCCACCACCAAAAAAGGCCAAAACAATTTTCTGGAAAAAAACTAATGGCAACTGTTTTCTGGGATGCTGAAGGAGTCTTGCTAATTGAATATATGCCGAGGGGGTCTACCATAAATGGAGAGGCCTACGGAAACACAATTAAAAATTTAAAAACCGCTCTGGACGAAAAACGCGCGCATTCTTATCCACAAAAAAACTTGTTGCTGCACGACAATTGTCGGGTTCATAAGGCAAACCAAGTTCAGCAGATAATTAATGACTGTGGGTTTATAGAGTTAAGGCATCCACCTTAAGGGGAAAGCGTTTTGCTTCTGATGAAGAACTCAAAGTAGCTGTTGAAGAATATTTTGCAGGGTTACCGAAGGAATTTTTTTCTGAGGGTATGGGGCAATTGCTAAAAAGATGGAATAAGTGTATTAGTGTTGAAGGGAGTTATGTAAAAAAATAAATTTTTTTGTTCTCTTATGTGCTTTTTTCATGGCTAGGTAGATAACATAAAAATACGCCCTCGTATCTAACAAAAAATCTGATACTGGATACTGATATCAACCAAATAGCGCCGTGCCTGCCACTTTGCGTCCCGAACTAAGTCGAGTAACGGCTGCATGAAAAATCGACAGGGCAGAACTATATAGGGAGAGAAACTATATCACCGAGTTATTAATTTTCGATAGACAAGATTTTGTCTTTGTTTTACGTGGGGTACCCGTATCAACATACCCCCACGTTCCCTTCCAGAAGGAAGTGATTGGGATACGCCCAATCAGCGCGCAAGTTGCATAACCGGCAGTACAGCAATTGCTACCAGATCAGCTCACTGGTCGGAGCGAGATTGCCTATCCACCCTCTACTAGCTAACACAGGCATAGTGCCGGAGCAATTGCTCATTGCGCGTTGCTCACCCGCCGGCACCCCCCCACCCCGTCCTCTTTCATACGGGCCTAAGGTACCTCGTCCAGCAATAGGACTATTCCCCAGCTTAACGCTGTTATTGAGTGGGACCACTGTCCGATCGAATCCAACCTCAATTGTGGCGGGACTTGGTTTTTTAATGGTTTTGCCACCCCGATCTACCAATTTTAGGCTTGGTGTGCCCTCCACAGAGCTTCGTTTAAGTCTACACGTTATAGACTCCCGGTGTGTACCCGTTTTTGGTGAAGTTGTCTTGATTGTGAGAGGCTATGTATTCGCTTCAACTCTCCTTAAGTGTAATGGCTTTCAGAGCTTCTCCCAATCACTGTACCCGGCTGCAGTCCGGATCATAGGGTGGTCGGGATAGCTCCTAAGCACATTTACCTGGCGGCCTGCAGTTTCCCATTGCCCAAAAGCGGGATAACCTCACTTCTATTCTCCGCACTTGAGATTCAGTCAAACAGCGGGTTCCTTTGGTGACCATAAATGACCTCGGTCAAGCAGCGGGTTCCTTGGTGACCATACATGACCTCGGTCATGCAGCAGGTTCCTTGGTGACCATAAATGACCTCGGTCAATCAGCGGGTTCCGTTGGTGACCATAAACGACCTTATCCCAGGCGAGATTCGAATCCGCCCACACCGGTCTCATCTACCAGGGCTCCCCCTGATCGGTATGAGTTACCGTCGAGAATTCTCACAAATTCCTCTACCACACACTTAATCTGACAGCTTCATCCGTTGCCCATCTAGCAGGATAGGGTAGAAGACAGCCAGTTTTATGGGTGAACGTCGTGTGGTCTCCCGAACACCCAAAATTTCGATAGACAATCATCAATGATACAGCCAGATAACTCATCCTGTTGTGCAACATTTGCACTTACGATGTTGGTCCCCGTTAAAAATACATATCGCATCACTATTAATTAATTAACTATTATTTGATTAAAAGAAATGCCAGTTTCTTGATAAAAGTTCATTTCAATATTTTTTATCATTATGGTCAAGCAAAAATCGTGTAAAAATGCAGAGCACATTCTTTTTTTTTCGTGAACTGTTATTACGGTACTGTTAGCTGACATAGTTTCATATGCTTGTTTTTCTGTAACAGAGATTCCTCAGCATCAGTTTCACTATCTACGGAAAATCTCATGCACATTGATTTGCTAGAATCAAAGAAGCCGATGCTGATAATGAAGTCAGTCGTTCCGGTTAGTTAATTAGATATTCAAGCTGCATTAGAATAAGATGCCGGCGTATATTTATAAATATAATCCGTACTTCCGACTCACTTCCTTTTCCGGACATTCGCTGCTTTTTATGCATAGCTTGAAGTAATTACGAAATAAAACTCTTCCACAACAAGAAAACTTTCGAAATTTCTTTTAAGGTCCCACAGGTTTAGAAAAATAAATATACTTCGGAAATCTTTACTAAACAAGCCCTAAACCAGTGGGGCGCGCCCCATTGTGGGGGGGGGGGACATGAAAAACATAGAATTTGAAAAAATTGAAAACAAAATAAAAAAAGATATATTCTATTAATAAAAAAATAAAATGTCACAGATGGGAATTTCTCGTGAAAACGCCAGAAATACGGTGAGGAGGGGCAACAGTGTTGCCAAATGTGGTGTAATTTCGCTATTCGTGCGGTTTTGTAGTTGCCGCGTATCAGTAGCAAAAGAAAAAACATGGAAAAAATATTAAGATTTCAAGAAATCAATGGAAGGGGGCGCGCTTAAAACTCATATGAGAAGTTGAGTCGCAAATATTAAAAAGTTCAGAACCGCTGCCTTAAACCAACCTTTCATGTTCATATGTCAATGAGCAGCCGCAACACCCTCGGTGGGTCCAAGTCAAGTGATTCAATGAAATGTAACTCACCTTCTTTGATTTTTCTCAAATTTAGCACAACTGGTGGTTATTGAGTTGCAACCGCTTAAAGTATACAAAAATGAGGGATTTTGACCATGTTGCCATTTACATTTTCCTTTATAAGTGTTACTTATAGAAATAAGATAAGAGAATGAAACAAAAACTGTTTTAAAGTGCATCGTTTGGGCTTTAAAATGGCATATAAGTTTTTTATTTCGGCCCCTGAAATATTTGACCTTGAATTAAAAAAAACTTGATTAAGAATTTTGAAAAAAAAATACAGAGATGCATATCTTTTAAAATATGTGTGCCACATTTCAGCTTGGGATCTTAATGGGACCATAGCTAATCATTTTTTTTTAATATTTTAAGGGTAACGCTTATCTTGTATGTATGTTCGTCTGTGTGAACATGCTCCTTTATTAACTGACCGATTGTCTTCAAGCTGGTTTCAAAATATTTCTTTATTTTTCGAGCTTCTCCTATCTATTTCGATATTACCCCGTCGGCGGTCACAATAATCGGTTTTCTCCAGTTTTTCTCGGTTTTTGATCTCAATCTGGGGATCGATCATCAGGAAAATTAGGAATTTTGTTTTATGAATCCCCCCTCCGACTTAACTCTTCCGACTTACCCACCGCCACACTCTGAATTTACCCTACGTCCCACTTACCCTCCCAAGTTAGCAATTCGTTCATTCACCCCTTACTCGATTTGCCCTCAACTTCCGGATTTGCATCCCACCAGAGTTACCTATCCACCCACACGCCCCCCGCGCGACTTACCTCTCCCCATGATCTAAAAACCGAGTTTCTCGTCAAACCGTTAACCCTAGCTCAAAAGGTCACTGAATATTTTTTTTGCCATCTTGGCCTTTTCTATCTTCTTGTTGAAGATTCCAAAGCAATCCGGCAAATAGGAAAACATATAGCTCAAAAAAGCTACAGAATTCGGAGGAAACCGATTATTGTATAGCTTGCAACGGGGTAGTATCATAAATGTGAGATAGATAAGAGAAGCCCGGAAAATTAGAAATATTTTGGAACCAGTTTGAAGTCAATCGGTCAATTAATAAAGCAGCATGTGCTGTGCGCACAGACGTAATACATACATGATAAGTCACTCCCTTAAAATGTTTAAAAAAATTATTATTAATGATCCCTATAAGACCCTAAGTTGGAATTTGGCACACATATTTAAAAGATATACAACTCCATGTTGCAATTTTTTTCAAAATTTTTAATCACTTTTGTTTTTTGAAAAATTCAATGCCAAAAATTGCAGGGGCAGAAATTCAAGTTTTTTTTTCATTTTAAAACCTAAAAGATGTACTTTAAAATAGTTTTATCGAAAGTTATAGAGGAAAACTCAAACGCCAACATGGTCAAAATCCATCATTTTTGTACACTTTAGAAGGGCGTAACTCAAGAACCGCTTACACAAAAAATATAATATTTTAGATTTTTATAGTGTATTCAATTTTCCTGACGATATTTTGTTTCTCGTGTGTACCTGAACTTTTTTTTTAGTACTTAAATGTTAACTGTAGTATGAAAGATTTAATGATTTTACAAATTCCGATAGAAAGATAATATTAATATGTATCAATCGTGTCAGAAAGGAAATTATTGTGTGAAAGCGATTAAATCTTATCTTGTATAACAAGAATTATAAATATAGACCAACCACATCCAGAGTACACACACTTAATTATAACAAACGATATCAGGTCTTGGGTCAATACTTTAAATTGATTAATGTAATAAAATTACAATATACATTCATCAAATAATAAAAAGGGAACTGACGGATACGTGTCTTTGGAATTCTTCAATTAAAAATAATCAAAGATCACTTATTGAATTCTTCAATCGATGAAAAATGTTTAAAAAAAATTTAAAAAAAAATGAGAACTTACCCTTTTTTATTTTCTTATCCTTATCAGTAAGTTTCTTGTTATCAACAACAGGCGGAGGAGGCGGTTTGCCCGTCAATGTTTGACTACCTTGTTCCGATATGATAAGCTGTTCACTTGCTAATTTAGTATCCAACTTGGTTTTACTTTTATTTTTCATTTTCACTAATTTATTATTATTAACTATTACGTACAGCTACGGCGAGTTCAGCCAACCAACAACCAGTTCGCAATTAATTAAATTCTCGTAAAAATCGAAAGTCGTTTTTCGGTTTCACAAACACACAACAAATGGATGCACAGCAATAACAGAAGAAGAGAGAACTCGATTTCAAGCAGCTTCCGGACAACCTGACGATAATAAATTATTCGGCTTACACAAGAGGAATTTGCAATAATAGTAATAAATTTCAAAGATTATGTAATAATATATCAATGAATAATGATGAGAAAAGAGTATAGAGATGTGCGTGGTGGCGAATAGTAGAGCAGATAGCGTTAAGAAAAGCATTTTATATTTTTAAGAATAATACGCAATAGCCTAATTTATTTCTTTTATCAAGTTTAAATAATTAGGTTATAGTAACGAAAGACTGAAAGCATATAAAGCAAAATAATTCGTTTTAAAAGAGATTGATAAGAGCCAGATGTTAAAAATTTAATAATCATGAATGCCCCTACTGTTAAGTTATAATAAAAAAAAGCTAGTTTTGAGAAGAATTTATAATGAGTACAGCAGAAAAATACCAGCACCAGCCCTTACTTAACATAAATGATAACATAATTTTAATTTTTAAAATATTGTCCTTTATTTCAATAAAACACCTGAAAAGTGTACCGCAGGGTACAGGTTTGTCACCTACATTTTGGTATCACATAGTGAAGTGTTACCTAATAATAGTGTGTATTATTATACAAATGAATCATTATATTTACTGTACACTAGGAATAATAGTAGATTTGATAAAAATATTTTGATGATGTTGACATTTGACACAAAAATGATAAGCCTTGGTCCAGGTATTGCAACTATGAAACGGGCCATGAAATAATTAATATATGCAGACCCCCTTAAAATGATGTGCTTTAACAATTTATTTTTTTTATGTATTTTACATATTATAAATGATTTTAAGAATTTAACTCTAATTATGAAAAATATGTTTTGTGCATGCAGAAAGTGTACATTATGTATTGCAGTGAATTTCTAATACATTTAAATGGTTTTTCACCATTATGAGTTTCATTCAAATTTATATTCGGAGCATGTTTTTCTTTGTAAACTAATTTTGATGATCATTTTTAAATTATTTATGTAATATTTACTTGAGAATTAGGCAGTAGAGTGAAATCAGATAGTAGAAAAAAATACCTATGGTGTATGGTATAATTTTAAAAAAGTCAACACCTATACTACTATGTTATCCAAAATAATTTTTTTATACCAGAGGTAGAGCTCATTGTACTATTTATTTAAGAATATATTGTGTAGTACCACATAATTGTAAGTATTGTAAGCAAATGAGAGCTTGAATGGTTTTTGACCATTGTAATAATTTTATTTTATATTTTAAGGATTTTATTTTGAATTTAAAACGACTTTTTTTATTTTAGTTGTAATAGAATTAATTTTGTTGGGAAAACTTTTTTAGTCGTAGTTTTTTTTGATGTATTAAAATAATAATAATAATGATGATCATTTCGAAAAAACAATTTCTTCTTCAGATTATAAAACATTTAATTTACCTGTAAAAGATATATATCTTTTTATTTTTTTTTTAAATAATATTATAGGACGGTGAGAGAATTAAAATCATTTATACTTACATGATAAATTTAAAACTTAATCAAAATTTTATTAAAAGGAAAATGGTGGAATTTACACACCAATTCTTATGATCGAACTACATATTGATTTTTGTTTTAGAATTAAAATTTTTTTATTTAATGTGATTGAAAATGTAATATATTTATGTATCTTTCAATCTAAATTGTTTAATTGATAAAGTAAAATATCTACTGTCAAAGATTAGAAAATTATTTAAAGAGCGCATGTCACTTATAAATTTTTTTTTATTAATATTACTGTTTAATTTTCATTTCTCATAAGTATTCTCATTTTACAAATTTACTAATATTAGCAAAAATTCGTTTTATTTTTATTGTAGAATGAAACAGATTTAAAATATATTATTCAATTACTATTTAATATTTTTAAATAGTAAAAAATGATTATATTTCATAGTATTTAATTTAATTTAATTGTCGTTTAATCAAAAACGACAAAAATACTCAAAAGACAAAAATTTCTAATGTTTCTTTTATTTCAATCATTTCGTGTATTAATCTTTTTTTTTAATTTCTATCTTTTTGTAAAATTTTTGGGCTATTAAATTTGAAATTATGAAAGTTGTCTATTGCATGATCTGATAATGCAGTAGAGTATTTGGTTTATTTGGTGTTGATATTTTAACTTTGATTGAATTTTTATGTTAGTTTATTCTTTTTTTAAATTTTGTTTTGTTTGACCTATGTACTTAGCTTGACAATTATTACATTCAATTTGATAAACAACATTAGTTTCATCTTCTATACTTGTTTTGTCTTTTAAATTATTGAAAAACTTTTGACCTATTGTACTATGGTTTTTATATGTAATATTAATATTAAATTTTTTTAATTGTTTAGCAATAGTGTGAGATAGTTTAGGGATAAATGGAAGAACTATGAGTTTAGTTTCAGTGTTATTTTGGTTATTATTAAATTCATTACCTAGGAAATTAGGCTGTAAATTGATACTGTGTGTTTTTTAGGTTTAAATTTTAGTTTTTTTTATTCTATTTGTTATATTCGAATTTATAAAAGTTAGTGGATAATTATTTTTTTGTAACATTATTTTTATTTCTTTATATTTTCTTTATGAAATTTTTTTGATGATAAAATAATTGCTCTGTCTACAAGATTATTGATTAAACTCTTTTTATATTTTAAAGCTGTATTAGAAGTATAATTTTTAAATACCTATCTATTTTAACTTCTTTTCTATACCAATTTATATCAATTGTTCCATTAGTATTTCTAATTATTGTTAAATCTAAGAAGTTTATTGATTTTTGTAAGGTTTCTTGTTCTATAGTAAATTGTAATCCTCGATGAATTTTATTAAATGTTTCAAATATATGCTTAATGTCATTTTTTCCGCACTTATTATAATGTCATCTACATATCTATTATAACTTGATATTGTATTAAAATTATTTCATATCTTTTCTTCTATATTTTGTAATACTAAATCTGCAATTGTGCTAGAAAGGGGTTGACCCATTGCTACTCCATATTTTTGTTTATCAAAATGAAAATAGTTTGAATTTAATATGTTTTTTACAGCTGTTATAAATTCATTTTTTGGAGTCTTTGTTAAAATTTTAATTTTTTCCCAATAATTATCAATTGTTTTTAT
Source organism: Agrypnus murinus (assembly GCA_929113105.1). Classification (NCBI taxonomy): domain Eukaryota; kingdom Metazoa; phylum Arthropoda; class Insecta; order Coleoptera; family Elateridae; genus Agrypnus; species Agrypnus murinus. Next base: position 35,735,600 of record OV816030.1, read on the forward strand.
TGCTAGTTCTACAGGGATGTTTGTATCGAGTGTTTTTTTTAATTTGACGTCAACGTAGGCTGTGAATAGTCGATTGTGAATTATTTAAACATGTGAGTAATTTGAACGTTTTGACAATGACATTTATTAATACGATCAAGATCCGTTCACAATCAACTACCCATAGCCGCCTTCGACGTCAAATTAAAAAAAACACTCGATATATAGGGATACAATGTCTAAAGAAAAGAGTACATGATTTTTTGGAATTTTTAAATTTTTTAATTTATTTTTATATATACACGAATCTTTTACACTGTATTTGTTTTTAATTGTTATTTGTGTTAGAATTTGAGATACATATTTTGATATATTTGATAATTTATATAGTGGACTCATATATGTTGCAACAATAGGTCTTAGTGGGTTATTTTTTTATGTAATTTTGGTAATCCATAAATTTTAAGAATTAGTCCATTATGAGAAATTAATTTTTTATAAGTGTAATCGTCTATATATTTATTTTTAAGCCATATTTGTAACATTTTATTATTATTAGTTCGTATTGATTTAGTAGGGTCTTTTTTTATGTTTCTTCATTTTTGAGGATTTCTTGCATTTTTTTTGTTGTAGTCTCTTTTATTAATGATTACAGTTTTTTGAGTTTTGTCAGCTTTAGTTACTATTATGTCTTTGTTGTTTTTTAAAAATGTTTTAGTTTTGTTTATTTTAACAAGGAGTTGATCATTTTTAAGTTTTTCTGTAGGTTTTAATAGGTTATGTTTATGTTATTATTATATATTATTTATGTATTATTTTAATACATAAAAAAAACTATGACTAAAAAAGTTTTCCCAACAAAATGAATTCCATTTATTTTATATGTATTCCGAGCCAACATTACAATGATGCAGACAAAATAATTAACTGATTTTATTAAAATAACACATAAAAATTTTGAATAAATGTACAGTAAATATAATAATTTATTAATGTAATAAATATATAAGCACCACTACAGGTTTCCTATTCTTGAATACATAATTTTGTTAAATTTCATAGAAGAAAAAATTCTGGCATGACTGTATCACAGAACAAGTTTTATTACAACTAATTAACAATGTAGATTAATCATTATAGTGAAAGCAAAGTCAAAGGGAAAAAAATTTATACAATTGCTCTTTTAGTCTAGTTTTTGTCAAACAAATCAAATAATACATAACAAATTAACAATCGAAAAACCTAATTAGTTGAACCAGTTCCATCGTATAATCATAGTCCAAGAACTTCAATTATTTTAACATAAACATTTTAAAATAATTCAAAACAGACCTTCGAGTAGTTTCACAATCAATAATTAAAGGAGTGCAATTTAAAAATCGTTACATTTTAATGAAGATTGTGCAAAAACAGAGGAGAAATAACGATTTTCTCTTAGATATATTTGTTTTTGCTCACAGGAAATGATTTCTTTTAAATAATCATAGCAATAATGACTATTCAATTATTTATAATTATTGTAATAATAAAACAATATTGGAGAAAGCAGACATAAATATGATTATTATTATTTTTATATTATTACTAATATTAGAGTAATATTTAAAAGAGAGTGAATAGGCGTAAGATTTTATAAAAATGTTTCAACTTCTGGTATTAGTTTAGATGAAAAAAAAATACATTCTTCCTAACCTCAAAACTGCTTGTTGGTTCACTCAGGTGTTTACAGAAATTTTTAGAAGATTTTTCCCGATTTTTCCCTATTCAACTGTTGTGTACCGATTTTACAGTACCCAAGATCGTACATGGATGTGAGGGTGTTTCAATAACAATGATAACAATTAATTTAACAAATTAATTTTTTAGGTTATAATAAAAATAATAATAATAATAATAGTTTATTTCTAACAGATATACACCCAAGGGTTATGCTCGGGTTATGTTATACTTGGTTTTATAATCCATTATTAGATTTGTTTCATATCCTAGTTTGCCATGCCAATTTGGCAAATTAATTTAACGGCTGTTTAATTAATTAAAATAATGTAAAATGTCAGGATGATCTACATTATATAAATTAAATGGTTTGAATTATTTTATGAATATTTTTAATGCTTAAAATTTAAAAAATAATGCCATTATTTTATTTTTCTTGAAAAAGTAAATTCAATAAATATTTTAACATTGAAGTAATTTATGCTGCGTTTGGTATATCAACTCTTTATGCTCATAATTATTTATAACAGTGGAGACTATGGAAATTGAGCTCTTTGAGTAAACAGATCTGAAATGTCAAAAACAACTTTGGTAAAAAAAAAACTAAATTAGGCTTTTACGAACAAATGATTTTAGTTGGTTACTAGAGAACAAACAAATGTTTGAGACAATGTAGTTTCAAACTTATTGGACCTTTTAGAATTCTGTTTTGTACATCAATAATTTAAAAATCCAAGTTTTACTTTAGCCTAGATTTTATGTCACATTAAATACGATTTATGGTAGCAGTTGAGGTTATAGTATTTGTCCTCCAGGTACTATAGTTTAAAAGCCTAATTGACTAAAGCTGAATGCTATAGTATAACCAAAAAATGAAGAAAATAAACCAGAGTGAATCCAGCAGCCACAGACTAGCAGTCGGAGTTCATTGTGAACGAGCCATGCTCCCAAATTGTCAAATTTAAAAAGTTTTTCACCACTCCATAATAAAATTAATAAATATTAATTGGAGTTGTGAAATATCTTTTAAGCAGCAACTAATGTCGTGCACACTTTTGCTATCAGAAGGTTATTTATTAATAGTAGTTTAATAATTAACAATTTTAAAGTTTTAAAAAACTTTGACAGATTGCAATGACTATTTTTTTTATTTCAAACTGTCTAAATTTGACAATTTGGGAGTAGGCTCGTTCACAATCAACTCAGACTACTAGTCTGCGGCTGCTAGATTCACTCCGGTTTATTTTCTTCATTTTTTGGTTATACTATAGAGAGTAAGAAATGTAATAATTTGACATAAAAATAATTTGAGGTTAAAATATTTCAAATTAGAATAAAAACTATATTAATAAAATTCTTCAAATTGTTTAAACTACACCCTTAAAAAAGAATAAAATTAAAAGGCATCAATATTATTGGCAAAATATTCTGTGTTGTAGAAAAATAAAGATGAACAAATATTTGTGAGCCAAACAGTTTATGGTAGATGGTAACCAAAAGGTGATCTTTTGAACCTAAACGGCACTTACATATTTAAACTCTACTCCAGAGTAGGACCCATATTGATTACTCACTAGGAGGGACTTAGTTAATAACACAGACAAATGTACTTAATTAGTCATATCATATCTAACCTGTAGCCTAACCTCTAACTTTACATCTAACTTAACCTCTTATCCAACCTTTAACCTAACCTCAACCTAATCTTTAACCTAAACTTCTAAGCTTTAGCTGACTTGTACTGTCTATGTACTATTGATTTCATAATGATCTAGGACAGCAAGGCTAATATGATTGTCTTTTTTTATTATTTTATCCTACGCATTTATAATAACAGTTCCCTTTAACAGGTCACGATGGCCCATGGGGTATAGCAGGGTAGGCTGCTATTACTCCAGACGTTCGGTACCCAAGGGTGGTAAAGTGGCTAGCTTTACGCACTGACCGCCTATTATTATCCCAGAAAAATGATTTACCAGGTACTCAATTCCACAGGCTGCGTCGACCTGAAAGCCTTAGATATTTTGAAAAATTCCCATCATTCTGTGCCTTGTATTCTTCTTATAAATTCCCCAAAAAATTGTATCATCCCTGGGATTCGAACCCAGGACCTCAAGATTACTAGTCAAGTGCCATACCCGCTGAGCTACCATGGCTTATCCTATGCATTTACAGTGAAAAAAAAAATAGCACCAGATTCACCTGGCTGTCCTATATCATTATGAAATCAATTGTACGTGTTCCTCTAACTCTGCGAGTTTGTATGCATTAAAATAAATGCAATTAGGTCGTTAATTAACTCAAGTGTCACCCGATGAATAGTCAATATAGCTTCTACCTGTCAAGTTGAAGTCTAATATATAGATTTTTGAGGTTTAAGATCACCTTTTGGTTGGTATGTACCCAATTTATCTTTACTGAATTTCAGAGCTAATAACTGATCTCTAATAACTTCCAGCTTTGGATTTCCAGGACAAGATTTCCCTGCAGCAAAAGCTTCTAAATAATAAAATGTAACGATAACCTACAATGTGAATAACCAGCTTTTAAAAAATATCTTCCTTATGAATAATTTTTTTTTACTTATTATTTTTTATTGGACAGAGATTATTTTCATTTTGGCGACGAGGATGGATATTCAAATCGCCAGCAACAACACATTTCCGAGTTTACTACGACTTTCTGATAACCATAGGATTTATTTGTTCCAGTCGAAATCAAGTCACCCGTGTATAACAATAGTACATCAAGCAGGCCGCATGACTGACTCCAACTTAACCAAGGGAAATTTTCTACAATATAAAACCGTAACGTTTGAATATTCAACTTAACATTAATATTTTCTAGCTTTTCGTAGGCAATATAGGCAAAACTATCTAAAATTGATAATATAATTATTAATACTTCTGACCTTGCTTTATTCCTCCTTTTTTGCACAATATTTCATTAACAGAAAAAACATCAGAAGGTTGAAACAAAAGGAAAGTTAACAATAAATCAAGATTGCTAAAGATTTTTATTCTTTTGAAATAACAATCGAATCGGCAAATATTTAATTTTCAATTTCGTCACCATAAGCACAAACTGATTGTTAATCTTTGCAAGTATGTAGCAATTACAGCTGATAAGAACCAGTAGGCCATGTATTATTATATGTATATAATAGTAATATTACTTTCTTTTGTTTGGAATTTTGAATAATTTTTAAAAACAAAAAATCAGCTTGAAATTTTCATGATTATAAATTAACTTACTTTTAGATACTATAGAAGAAACTATATAAAAAGTATTAGCTCTCAAGCTAATAAATCACAACACATAAAAATTAAACTTTTTTTTCTGCAAATAATCACCAAGAAGGCCAAGAATGACCGTTTTATGCAGCGACAAACAAAAACTCTATTTCGAACAACAATAACAAAAACGATAAAAAAAACGTGGAACTTTTTAATTCAAAGCCGAAACGCGACACGGCGCACTGACGGCGAAAAACTGAAAAAACACAACGTAACAAGTGGAACACTCCTTCACAACCAACTTCTATGGATGACTAACCACTTAACCAGTTTATCCTACAATCTCTCCTACGAAATTATGGCTTACGAGGGGGGCGCGGGGAGGCACAGAGAGAATGTAATTTAAATTGTCAAATGTCTGACCGTTCATTGCACGCACGGAGAGAAGTAATTTTAGGTTTTACCTTTCGAAAAACACTATAAATTTTTTTTCTTATTAGTTTAAAAAAAAAGTACCGCTTCGTACTCCCAATATTTCCAATTTTTTACGATGATTTTTAATTTTTTAAGTTGGCACAAATGCATTTTCGTTGTCGATGAAAACTATTCAAGATAAGGTTATGATACTTAAAAAGACGGGATTATCAATGGATTTACACTTTATCAATTTATTGATATCGGTTATTTGATCATCAATAAAAATAAATTAAGCCATCAATGTCGAGAGAGAGAAAAGTGTCAGTGGCTACGCTACTTTCATACACTCCATAAAAAGGAAATTTTACGGCTACTAATTAGGATCTAGTAGCCGCACGTCAAAAATAATAAGAAGAAGTGTCATCACTACCCCACCACTACTGCTGTGTTGCATTATTTCCTAATCATTTCTGAACAATACAAAACAAATTTGTCTCTCATAGTTTATAAATAAACGGGGGACGCTTATTATTGCAATTATTGTTTATAAAGATACGTGTGCTTATTTGGTACAAACAAAAGCGGTGTGTTTATAAATAAAATTAATAACATGGATGATGTTCACGAGTATAACGGCGTAACTAACCAAACTATAATAAAACACCGACCGTTCATTAAATTCTGAATAACCACCCACTGACCAACCTATAAAACTGATTATGTAATAACAATAGTGGGAACGGCCGAGTATCTATAATCGTTTTTTTATGAATAATCGCGACACTATTCTGTTAACACGTTTTTTTTATATGCAGGTGATTGGGTTTACGGTAATTTATATGATGAATAGGTTTAATAGGGAAACTCAGGATTGGCTCTTCTAGAGCCTCCTATGATCTACAATACATAAAACGTTTCTATAGTACAACAAAAAAATGAAGAAAATAAACCGGAGTGAATTGTCGGAGTTGATTGTGAACGAGCCTTGCTCCCAAATTGTCAAATTTAAAAAGTTTTTCACTACTCCAATTGTTAATAAAATTATTAAACTTCAATTATTAATAAATATTAGTTGGAGTTGTGAAAAATCTTTTAAGCAGCAACAAATTTCGTGTACACTTTTGCTGTCAGAACGTTATTTATTAATAGTAGTTTAATAATTATCAATTTTAATGTTTTAAAAAACTTTGGCAGATTGCAATGGCTATTTTTTACTTCAAACTGTCTAAATTTGACAATTTGGGAGCAAGGCTCGTTCACAATCATCTCCGACTGCTAGCCTGCGGCTGCTAGATTCACTCCGGTTTATTTTCTTCATTTTTTGGTTGTACTATAGACAATCAATATTCAATAGTTAATTGTTATGATTTCCTATTTAACAGAAGTACAGCTGATTTCAAATAAATCTAAATTTTTGCGTTTTTAACAACGTGCGAACCAGGCTTTAAATATTATTTTCACAGGTACCTACATAACTTTTATTAAAACATCAAGGGAAAGAAAAAGCAATATTTACACTAGGGAATCAACTGACTGTCCTAGATTTACTGGTCATTAATATCTGAAAATTTGAAAAAGCTAATAAGAAAAACTTGTCAAGGCAGATAAATGGGCGTAACAAAAGAACTTAACAAGAAGTTCATTGGTTCTGCTCGAAAATACTGTCCACTTAAAAGTGGGTAAAGATATCGTTCAAACATCCACAACGCTACAAGGTACTCCCCAGGTCACACTTCCAATTACCATTATCCTGTAATCAGACTAAAACATTACTAAATCGCAACGGAACGCTGGATCTACAGCGACTCAAGTTCAACCCAGATCGGTTGAACAATTCCGAAATCCGAAGACTCTTTCAGGAAGAAATCACAAACAAGTTTTGCAAGTGGGGGCGTACTAGGGAAATGGGGCAGCATACAAGATGCTCTTCTTGAATGTGAATGAACAAATGAAGATATACTTGATGATGTTAGCTCTTATTAACACGACGAAGACAAGTGAAGATATGCGAGGAGATAAATTAAAGAGGGACTAGATCTCGGACGGCATCTGGAATAAGAGTATGATCCACAAAAAGCTTCAAGAAAGAATGCACTTACATAGCAGATTGGGAAATAGATTGGGTACACATTGGTGGCGATATCAAATAATGTTGTAGAAATAGAGTCACCAAACAATTAGCAAACAGAGATTCCACTCAAGAACCGGCACTAGTGAAAAGTGCACATGAGATTAAGCTAACATCAATGTCTGATCAACTGCCCAGGTGCAAGGAATCTCTCCACAAAAAGCACAATCAATATCTCTAGGACCTGTCGAAATAGTCCCAAAACAAAAATCTTAGGATCCCATCAAGTGAATCAAGTATCATTGAAATCAAAAGAGCGAGCAATCAACTACTTGAACTAAACCCACCAACAACTACAGATATGCTTCACCCACTCAGTTAGTCTATGAAACACCCAAAGTGTGATAGGATGGACTCAGGATAAAGCTGTTAAAAGAGAGGTAGCCAAAATGAATGCCGCAACTGGCGCTGCATCATACTCTTAAGTAAATATAATAAACAACAACGTCTAGCGGAAACAAACATCCATACCCCCCCCCCCCCTGGAATCATTGTGTATGGAGCAATCGCTCGTATTTTGTTGCTTGCTCTTAGCTTAGTATTCGCAGACTTTGAGATAGCTTTCGACGCCGTGGTTCATGCAGCACTATGGGAGCCCTTCGTGAAAAGGGTGAACCAGACAAAATCATCCATATCACCAGAGAATTATTCACTGAACTATAGAATATCATACAAAGGAAGTAAACCGGTGAGAAATGGAGTCAAATAGGGATCTGACCTGTCCCTGGTATGGTCAATCATCGTTATCGACTAGGTATTCTTCAAAGTAAACAACTGCTAAACAGGCATCAGGTTGAATTTAATATCAAGACTAAATGACCTGGAATATGCAGACGACATATTCCTGCTGGTACATCTTCTAATCTAAATGACATGAGGCAAGAAATCCAGAGGCTAGAAATAGAAGCTGCAGGTGTGGGACTGAAGTCAACACCAGTAAAGCGAAAGAGCTCCGGTTACTTATGAGTTCATATTCGGTTGCGTAAAGTCTATTATCAAGTCGCTTACAGCGACAGTCTACTTGCATATAATGTAAATAAATCATTATAGTAAAAGAAAATATGTTTCATTTTCAACATCAAAGTTTGTGTACGTTACGTAAATGGTCCTTCGAACCGTATTATGTTCTGTAGGTATCTACCTAGTGCCAATTTTGGATTTCAGTGACGCGGTGTGCTACAAAGGCGTGTCATTTATTTGGATCGCTGCGATCCATGAGAGCGTTACCCTCGAATCCGACCAAAAATAGAATTAATTTATAATAATGTCCGATATTTCAATTACTTTTGACGCTAATTTGGCTAATTCATAATTTTGGCATTTGACGGAATTCACGGAATGCTGCAAAGGAATATCCAATAGAGATTTCATGAGAGTTGGCATGGAACATGAGCAGTTCAGTCTAGCCACAATTAACAACCATACAATAGACCAAGAAAAACAATTTCGAAGTAAAGGTTTCGGGGTGTCCTTTTAACCAAAATGGAAGTGTCGTAACTGCGCTCGTATATATTATCTTCAATACGTTCTTAATTGTATAGTATATACACTTTTTATGTATGTTTGCATTGCAATAAAAAAATTACTCATTTTATTATTGACCTTGAAAAAGTACACTACTTTAATTCTAAATTTTAATCTAAATAGAATACAAATTATACAAAAGTTTTATAACAATTCACTCAAAATAAGCAATATTTCTTATGTAGAGTAAAAGGTTCAAAAGTCAAGAGTAAAATCTTACTCCGAAACGATTAGAGATGTTAGTGTAAAAAAGTTACCATAAATGATTAAAGATATATTGTTTTAGAATGTAATAAATACACTAACATTGTATTGGAGTTAACTCTATGGTCTACACGAAGGTACAGATTAGATATTTTACTCTAAATGTATTGGACCTAAACACACACTTTTTAGAGTGGTCTAGTACGAACGTATTTTACACTAAATTTTTACTGTGAAGTCGTTTTCTAAACTTATGGGTCTATATTCTGTAAAAACTCTCTATAACTCTGTAATTAAACAAATCTATAAGCTTATCGTATTCTATAAGTTGAAGAAGTACAGACGTATAGAATTTGTACAAAAATGCGATTCTGTAACCGTTTCTATAAGTACGAACGCTGTAACAAAGAAGCTACAGCGCTGCTAATTTAAAAAGGTTGCGTTAGAAAAATGTCAAAATAGAGTTTGTGCTTATAAAACCAAAACGTTTCTTTGTAAAATAAACTAACAAGTATTCACAATTACACAATATGAAACCTTCTAACGATTTGTAAGTTAATATGTTGAAATAAGTACTAAAAATGTAACTTGGTGTCAGTAATGTGCATGATAGTAAACATAACCTACACCTTATCTTTTAAAAATCAAAATATTATGAAAGGAAATGGAAATTCATATTTATGTCCAAATTAAGTTTGAATAATAATTATTAGAAGGCATTTTCAGCTTTTCTAAGGAAAATCCAGCATGTCTAAAGTCAAAGATACCAATGATACCAAGAGCTGTGTGATGCCGAAATATATTCAAAATAAGGATTTATTTTGTTATGAAATAAATAAATATTAATAGAAAGTTTCACAGTATTTATTAAATTATAATCTGACAATAGTTTCGACAGCTAAGCTGTCGTTATTAAAGGTAATATAAATATAAACAAACAGGTCGGTAAGGTAAATACAAAAAATAGATAACGAGATAAAAAGATAAAATTAATTAGAATTAAATATCTAACACTTCCAGTAACGGAGAATTACTGAGCTCAATCTGTTCATTCATTAAAGGTACCCTGAGTTTGTGTTTGTATAATATCTCAAAGGCTTCTAAAATGTCTAATTTGCGTTTGTTATTACAAAAATGTAGGAATTTAATATTATTTTGAGGAGTCATTGTATGATTTTGTTCTTAAATCTTAATCTTTATTTATTTCATGATTATGTAGTTCCACAAAGGCTAGAAACAATAAACAAAATTTATTTTGTTGATCGGGTCAAAGGTCATGAAGGTATAAACTGGCTAAATATGCATTTTTGTAGAAAATGTCCGTGGTGTTACGACTTCATTACATCGAATGATTTGAGAATCTACAAATAATTTTCTTTTATGCTCTCAAACATCGCTTCATATACCACAAACTTTGACCAGACCTTGGGAAATCAAATGTGGTGACCTTTGTATGATTATAAGCTGTTCTAAGTATGCTTTTCTACATAGCCATAAAATCTGATGCAGTATCGGAATAGGATAGCCTAAAAAAATTGTCTGTAGATTTCAGATCATTAGCAGATTTTTAACAGTTTAAATACCTACATGACTTTTGATCCGTTCAACAAAATACTTGTTTTATATGATCCATTGCAGAAGAAATAATCTAGGTAGTAGTTAAAATTCTCATATAAAATAGTATCTTGTAGCACAAACAGAATCGCTAAATGGACATATGTATTATTGCTCATTATTGTCAAATTCTTATTGGAATAGTACATGGTCATAGACTATTTATAAGAAAATATGACAAGATTTTGGGCACTGTAAAGTTATAGAAATCTCTTATACAATTAGAACTGAACTATAAATAGGAGACCTACAGAATCGCTATTTTGTTACAGACTATATATTTGCCAAGGTTACAGAGTTACATATCTTACAGAATAGACCCATAAAATAATCTTTTCTATCTTGGTGTTTTATTCGTATATTCTACCGTAACCGATGCATGAACTAACCTTAATGGTGTAAAAATAAAAACTGCAAATCACTCCAACATAGCACCCATCAGCAAGCAAGATGTTATCCAGTAGAAAATAATTACAAAAAATAAACATATGGATACAAAGTATACACATCATCACCACAATGGTCATTAGTACAAGTGTGATTTGCGGTTACCGTTGCTGCTTTTTGGTATAAAAACATAATAGAACAGTAGCAACAACAAAAATATCATTCTGATGCCACTTGTATTCATATGCAAAACAGATGGAGAAGAAGATCCAGAGTCTTGCATTAATTTGAATAATGTTTCTATGAATAACAATTGTCGGGCATCACGTGTAGGAAAACCCAAATTAATTGAGCGATTCATAAAAACAATGTGTGCTTTTTTCAACCAACTGTGGAAACAATGACATCAAAGCGAAATTTATCTTTAAAGATGAGTCATAATTAGATTGGCCATGGATTACTTAATCTACTATAATAATGGAAATCGGGGAGTATTGATTACAATCAAGGTTCAATTAATTAGAACATTATGAGATGTTTTTGAAAAGTTAAAGATTTTTTAAGATCGAAAGATGATAAACTTCTCTTTTGCTTTTTTGTTTTTTTTCCTATTTCATTAAGACCGAACTGGCCATTCCAAAGATCCACATTTGCCACAATATCTTTTGTAAAAAAAAACAAAATCGACATTTTGCTCAAAACTTATGCTGGGTTCGGTATTTCAACTCTTTTTACTCTGAAAGTTCTATTGCTATAGTTACAATTATTTACAACAATGGTTACTATAGAAACCGAGCTCTTAAGAGTAAACAGATGTGAAATACCGAACGCGGCTCAAAAAAAAACTTTTACTTCAGATTTTTGGTGCTCTCTGTATAATAGAGAAGTCACGTAATATGTATTTACCACAGTGATTTTTTTACGGACCATTTCCCGGAGATGGAGTACATCTAATTTTCTGTTTCAAATCTTTTTTTAATGTCACTTATGACAAGTTAAAAATATCACCGGTATGCCAATGGCATTTCTATTGTCCAACATTACCTATTTAAACAAAGATCTCTTGATCCTTAAGCTGTCGATTTTTTCTGTAAAATACATGTACAGAGCTGTTCATTATATTTTGACTACCCCTTTATCTTCGTTCATTTTATTTTATTTATTTATGGGCGACGAATCGAGATGGCGGAGCATCTTTCGTACCTCCTGGCCTGGCACCGACTACTGTGATCATTTGGCCAACGTAGGTATTTTTATATTTTTATCGTGCCAAACATTGCATTGACACGGGACCTACAGTTTTACTTCCTAAACGGAAAGGTATGTTTTTAGTTTTTCTTCGCTATGAAAAATTACAGTTCGTCCGGGAATCGAACCTGTGGCTATTGAATTATGAAGCAAATATGCAAACCACTAATCCACCGAGGCTGACCTTTATCTTTGTTATTATTGGAGATAAAAAAAGTTTTCTATAAAAGTTGTATAATTGTTCTAACTTCTAACTATATTTTTTTTAAATGTCATAAAAAACAATTGCATGAGTAGGAATTGTCACGTGATGCGGAATATAAATATTTTTTAATGGAACACCCTGTATATTATTGAATTTTCGAATAGCATTTTGTTGCCTGATTTTAAATATATAATGTTATATGATGATTCGTAGCCTCTGGACAGGTGATAGTACTCATCAATAGGAACAAAAACTCCTTATGTCATTTTTGATTTTACATACATCGAAAAACATTAACTAAAAAGGTCAACGTTTGGGAACTGCTGCTAATTGTCAATACAAACTGTGACATCACCTAGAATCAGCTGCACAATGTATCAGATATCACGTTGAAAATGGAGTTAGGGACAGGGTGGCCCACGCAAGATGATCCTGTACCTTATCTTAGAAACTGTAAGAGTTACGAAAAAATGTTAAATATCAAAGTTGGTTGGTGTAAAACAGATTTTAATTGTATAATAGTTTTGTATATACAGGGTGAGTCATTTTGCGGTGGCTACAACTTTTTTATTTTCAAAGGAACACTCTGTATATTTTTACTGTGTTCGATTCTACACTTTATTTTAAGTATCGTTGCCTAATGTATATATCGAAAGTCTGCACAGTTTCTGAGCAAATTCAGTTTTTCTATTATTTTTTGAAAAATCCAAGTTTCTTAAAAAAATAAATTTACAAAGTGCAAGTTACATTTAAACGATTATAATTATACACGACGCTTATATAATCCTAAATCCGCGTTTCTGCATAAATTTATTACTGAATAGTATACAGGGTGTTCAATCTGATAAACCAAATTACATAAAATTTAAATATACACCATTTGAGAAAAATAAGGTTTTTCTGTTTAAATCTGAGTTACAGAAGCAGCTCTATATATCGGCTAATCATGTTTTTGGCTAAGAATGACTATTTTCAGTTACTTTTGATTTTAATGAGTGTCGGCATTTAACTATCTATTAAATTATAGACTTTAGACAAGGTTATGATTTTACACTTTTGTAACAGCGTAGTTCAACAGTTTCATTATTAGCTTTCATCTCAAAAAATAGTAGAATTCAACTGATATTTACACATGCAGAATGGGGTATTTTAAAGAGCTATTATCAAATTGCTGAACAAAAGCTGTAAAATGTGTGTTAGAACATTTTTATTTGAAACAAACAGCGACAGATAAGAAGAATAAGAATAAATTACTACAGTAAAACATAAACTAGTGAACAATTATAATATATGTTCGACGTAACCTCCCTGCATTGCTATGTATATTAAAGGACCATGACTGTGACAAATGACAGTAGTTAAATACCGAAACTCATTGAAATCGAAAGTAACTGATAATAGTCAATTTAGATTTTAACCAAAAAAATGATTAGCCAATGGATAGAGCTGCTTCTGAAACGCAGAGAATCTTTTCGTCGAAATTAGTAGGGAAAATATCGAGATAACCAGCAAAACGCTGATAACTTTGTAACTGTTCACTTTTAGGTAGAACATATACACATGCGTTAGTAGGGAATCAAAAACTAAATCATATAAAATTTAAATATACAGGGTGCCTCATTTGAAAAAGTGAGATTTTCCTGTTCAAAGATTTATACTTTTGGTCTGTCAGATTGAACTTTCATAGAAGTATACTGTAACGTTCTTTTTAAAATAATAATAAAAAATGCTGTTTAAAATCGCCTCTTAATAAAGAAAAGATTATTTACAATGCACTTAATTAAAAAAACACTATAACTATAAACTATTTAACCATCTATTAAAAATGCTAGGTATTTACAAATTTATTTGAGGACTATTTATATAAAAACTATTTATGTATTCATTAATTATTCAGAGTACATTTCACTTTGCCGGTCAAACATTAACTGCCCTCCTACTCGCGATCTCAATTTATATCTTTCATACGATGACTCATACATCTAGAATGTTCGATGACGTGTTGATGAGTCATACACGCAGCTGCCGATAAGTCACGTCGATGAGGTGTGTCGATGAGTCATACTTGCACGTGTTATTGATGAGTCATACAGTTGGTGACTCATACATCTAGAATGTTTGATGACGTCATATGTGGGTTTACTATTCGTTACAATACTATTCAGTAATAAATTTATGCAGAAACGCGGATTTAGGTATATATAAGCGTCGTGTATAATTATAATCGTTTAAATGTAACATGCACTATGTAAATTTATTTTTTTAAGAAACTTGGATTTTTCAAAAAATAATAGAAAAATTGAATTTGCTCAGAAACTGTGCAGACTTTCGATATATACATTAGGCAACGATACTTAAAATAAAGTGTAGAATCGAACACAGTAAAAATATACAGGGTGTTCCATTGAAAATAAAAAAGTTGATAGTAGCCACAGCAATATGACTCGCTCTAAGTCATGTCAACTGTAAGTCTTACAGTTTCCAAGATAAGGTACAGGATCATCATGCGTGGGCCACCCTGTACAACTTGTCAAATTCAGCTTGGCCGGTGAAGTTTGGATGCGCATAATATTTGCGGCATTAGGGTAGGGTTAGCTCATTTCATCTAACGTTCTCGTCTAGTACAGATCGGTACATTCTATGAAAAAGTATAAAATATATGAAAAAACTCGCTAAGATTTTATCACAAAAACTCGTTAGTTTTAATCTTTCTACCTGAAAAGTCTTATTTTTGGATTGTTGATAATTTTACACAAGGGTATAATAAAGATTTGTATCGCTAAAGTAATTCCAATTTACACCGATTGTACTATATGATCCTCATTCATACAATAACCACAATCAATCATTACATACATATCTATCAGGAAGGCATTGAATGCTAGGAATATTGCCATGACAACCATAATCAACAACAAGTAATAAAATAAATAAATCTCATCAATCTACACGTATTTTATTTACTCCAGCTAATAATACAAAATACATAACTTCTAAATAATATAACTACTGGTAAACCAACCCAGATCGTTATAACTGGTGACCATCGACGAAAAGAAAAAAGAATAATCACGGAGATAATCACGCCAAATTTTCTACAATTCCATTACTGTTTTTTTTTGTCTGCCGACATACATAACCTGCACTCCTGGGATTCCTTGAAACGCTTTTATTCGATTATCGGCCGCAAACAATCGACTTTCGGAAGTGTATATCCTTTTTTTTATCATTCAAATAAAATAAGTATCTTATATTTTATTGGTTACGTTTCAATATGGCGAAGTTACCAGCAAATTTAATAAAATTTCCTATTTTTGTCAGTTTCCATATACAAATGTCAATAGTATTGATAAATAGATATTTTGACTTGCTTCATATTGAAAACGAACTGCAAAAATATAATCTTTTGGTTTCTAATTTGCCATACAACATTTTAAAACTCCATTCGAATCTAATCATATTTAGTGATAACAATAAACTTTCATTCAAACCTTACACAACCTTCATAAACGAAATATTAAACTACTATTTGGGCCCTTCTTTGGATAAACCTCCTCCATACAATCCAAAACCAAATACTCTCACTCCTTCCAAAAATATTGCAGATTTCTGGTTACTGCAAGATGATTCCCAGGAATCTCTTGGACTAGCTGAAATATGAACCTATTTCTCCTTGTGATCAAATCTCGCACGATCCGTCACATTTTCGGGATCTTAACCCCCAAATAATTAACGATACTCAAAAAGTCATTTATCAATGCAATGCCATTTCAAATGCACCTACATCACTTAATACTTTGTTTTATTAAACCTGACCATTCAATTCTTGAAAAGCACGTTTCACAGGTTAATACTTTCATTACAGAAACTATTACAAATGATTTAATTCCAAAAGTGCATTTATTCCACAACCAAACAGAATCACAATCTCCTACAAACATTCCAAAAACGTCAAAGTCGATTAAGACCTCGCTAAAATTGAATCCTAACCAATGTTTTTTACATCAGAAATTGCAACAGCTTCCGAAAGCCGACGGTTTGGGGAAATCAACCACTGTCTCTTTGACAAAGACTCCCTTGGATACAGTAGCAAATTCCTGGAAACTACAAGCTGCAACTTTCTAGTTATACACCATAAACACAAGTGCGAAAATAACAGTGGTGACGTACATTTTTTCCATGTGAGTCAACTTGACATTACAAGAAATGCATTGATAACATTCAGCAGATCAATCCTGAATAGTATTTGGACCTCCCAAATATGTGTGCTACATGGATCAAGCTTCAAGTCAACTATCATAGGATTCAAGAAGATTCAATCATACTCTCCAACGGGCAATTACTTAGTACTTCATCCTACAACCTTAGGAAAATGCTATGAATGCTACCTTCGTTTACGAGATACAATCAAGCTTTCCATTTCTACGGACAAAATGAGTACAACTACGTTTATCAATGTCAACCACAAACTTACTACTTAGGCTAACGCTTTTAAATTAAATTAGCATAGTTATTTTTAATTTTGAAAGTTACAACAAATAAATCGTAACACAAGCGTCATTTGTTCACGAAGTATTATGTTGTTCCTTGGTTTTGTAGTAGGTTTTGGTGGTTTTGTATGTAGCTAGTATTACGTTAAACATGCCAGTACATGCAAGTACATTCATGTATGCTATTTTCTTTGTTGAGGAATGCATTACATGCCCTTCTGACTTGTGGCTTATTCCTTTTGATACATATTCAGCCTTATTTTACCGGGAGTGTTATGTAATGATCTCCAATCATACAATAACCACAATCAATCATTACATACATATCTATCAGGAAAGCATTGAATACTAGGGATATTGCCATGACAACCATAATCAACAAGTGATAAATAAATAATTCGTAGAATATACACGTATTACTACATATTATTACTTGTCCAGATACTACAAGGATATACCTTCTAAGATAGTGTACCAAGACCCATATAAATGGTCATTACAATATAGTACTTTCTCTTAACCTCCTACATTTTGTCTTTCTCGAACATCGACTCTTTCTTTTCCCCATCTGCGCATTCCGCCGGCCATCCTATACTTGACAAGTTGTACATTCAGCTTCAAATGCTATTTTTTAAACCAGTTTTTAAACCTTAAACAATTTTTTCTCGGTTATTATGAAAGATAGACACTAATGATATTAAGCTTTTTTTTGTTGCATTTTATGTGTACTATCAGCTGCCCAGAGGATATGAATCTTAGGTGAACCACCCTGTACAAGTCTATCATTATTTTCTTAGCATATTTCACTGACCGTCCTTTATTCACAATGGGCTATAGTAAGGCTGAAAAAGTCATTTCAATTCAATGCTTTTTCAATAGGTTTTTTTGCATTGTTAAAGTCGAATATATGTCAAAACCAGTTGAGAATGCGCAGAGCTAGCATTGCCATGACGAACAAAAACAACTGTATACTTATTAATAAACTAATTTATTTTTGAAAACTAATGTTCACGTAACACATTAGTTGTCATAAAAACTAAAATTCTAAGTCCTAAAATGTTTCGTTAAAAAAAAAGTTGCTAAAAAATACAAAATTTTTCATTTTTCATATTAAAAAGTTATTTTCCCAAAGAGATACAAAAAAATATTTCAACTAAAAGTTTGTTAGAATTTAATGTGTACTATAAGATTCCAAAAAAGAAAAATTCAAAAAAGTCAACAGGAAAAAAGGCGACAGACAGACAGACTTCACGAATTCAGAGACGAACTTTTTGTTCGTCGAAAATAGTGATAGACTTATATAACACCATAGATTTAGAATCAAGCAACAATGCTGTTCGGCAATGCTTTTCGGAATTGCAATTAGTATAGGCAGGGTGTTCCATTAAAAAATATATGTATATTCCGTATCAAGTGACCTACAGGAGCATGCAATTGCTTTTGATGACATTTTAAAGAAATATAACTTTTTTTATAATGAATAACCACGTACATACACAAAATAAAAATTTCTGAAATCCACTGTAGTGCATAATTAAACGTCGCGAATGCCGTTGGCTATAATTTTTAACTGATTTCTTACAACAGTAGTTATTTCTTTAACTAGGCAAGAAAGTAGCAGATTTACTTTACCACAGCTGGTTTATAGGCGATATCAAGTGCAATAAAATGTGATATTTTAGTGCTTTTCAATTGTTAATAAAATTGAACTTTTAGCGTCAATTGACGAAAGATGTATTTTTGTAATCTTTTGTTTGTCAAGTCTTATTACGTCAATAAGTAATAAAGAAAACGGTCATTTGGAGAATTATTATTGTTGTTAAATATATTCTTGTTAATTATATATTATAAATCTTTTTCTATTTTACGTCGTTACTAGACCCAGTAAAGCACCGGTTTGGGTTCGTTACTGAGAATTTTGGATGCTTTACTAAGCTAGTGTATTTTATTTTTCTGGTGTTGGCGACATTGCAGTTTTTCCAAATTTTAATTTGACGTTTACGTCAACGTCAAATGTCAAATCGTGAATGGGAATGGAAACAAAATGTGTTTTTAATAAATCAGCTTCGATTATCATGGACAATTATTATCAACGTTAACAGAACTGTCACAACGGAAAGTACCGTGAACTTGTTAGACACCAGCAGGCGGTATGAAGAATATAAAAATAGCGATCAGGCTATCCTGTACCTTGCTACTTGTCAAATTGCAATAAACGAAAAAGGGTAGGTATCATAACTTCAATTTTTATTACCGTGAAAAACACAATTGTTGTAGACATTAACTGAAACATTGGAAGTGTCATGTGACGTTAAAGTAATACCAGGTAAATTTTGGTTTGACACAATATTATGAGAGAAAGAATTACTATCTGATACAGTAATATTATTTTCAGCGTCGTCCGTATGGTGAGAACATCCAGGTAATTCCAAATTAAGGTTGTTTACTGTGTCATGGTTAGAACAATCAGGTAAGTGCAATACAGTTTGATGACCAAGCATTTGTGCAACTTCAATCTTTTTCTTCAAAGATGCATCAATATAACCCTCTGCAACAGCAGATGATTTCCATCCTCCATGTCGTTTTATAGTTAGTAAATCACCGCCTTGGTTAGCCAACTGTGTTGCACTCGATCTTCGGAAGCAATGTCCAGTGAAGAGTTCTGGATTTGGTAAATGAAGAAATTCAGCAATATTTCTTGAAATTTTCCCAATAGTATTAATCCCAATGGGACTATTTACACAGTGACCACCACGATATGTTAAGAAGAAACGTTTATGTGTAACAATTTTCGGTCTCAAGGCTGCGTATTTTGCAATTAAATCAACCCAGTCTGGGTTGGTTATCATAAACTGTCTTGGTACATTGTTTTTTGTTTTAGGAACTGCTACAGTAACTGAGTGAGGTCTATATTCAACGTCATCGATGGACATGTTTGTCAATTCTTCGCGCCTACACGCGCCGCTATAACCCATTATTAATATAACCTAAAATTATATTGTTTGTACACAGTTACAAAATAAATAAAATTTACACCCACTTTCATCGCCAGGTACAATTTATTATCTGCTTCTTTAATGAATTTGTTAATGTCGCTCTCTTCCAATATTTTTGATTTTTTTGGCTGATAACCTGTAGACATTCGTTTCAAAAACGCTTGCAGTTTAACATATTTTGATATGTCGACATTCCTGTATATATCAAGACACG
The DNA here is from genome assembly GCA_929113105.1 of Agrypnus murinus. Classification (NCBI taxonomy): domain Eukaryota; kingdom Metazoa; phylum Arthropoda; class Insecta; order Coleoptera; family Elateridae; genus Agrypnus; species Agrypnus murinus. Next base: position 35,755,958 of record OV816030.1, read on the forward strand.
ATTTAAGTTTTGAATAGGTGCTCCACAAAGTAGATGGTTTGTATTTTTTACTTTGCTCATCAAAATAGGCCAGTAACACATTCTCTGATATATTTCCAACATTTTTTCCATTGCACCATTCTAAAAATTGATAAAACTGTTTTTCATATTGCGATCTGGACTTCTCTGGCAATAAATTGGTAACAACATTGGCCGCACTTGCTCGAATTTCGGGCGGAGTACATGAAAAATCTTCAGAACTCATTTTCAAGAAAAAATTATGACAATTCAAATTGAATTTTCCACAGCCTTCTTAAATAATACTAAATCATTGTACCCAACCTTAACAAAATTCCCTAAATTTCAAATTTTTATTTCTTTTCTGTAAAAAGGAATTAAGAGGCGTAAAATAGAAAAAATAGTATAAAACACTCGTTCAGAAAGCTCTTCCAGCACTTGTTTGTTCCTCCACTCGCCGCTACGCGGCTCGTGTTGGAATTCCAAACGCGTGCTTGAATCGATGCTTTCTCGAACTTGTATTTTAATATACTATTTCAATTATATGTATAATTATATCTTACATGTATAAAAAGTAATCTTTCTATTTTGAGTCTATAATAAAGCAGTTAAAGCACCCAAAACAGTGGGTTAATAGCTCATTTGAGTGCTTTAATAGCCCAACTTTTTTAAAGTTGGTAGCATTGAAAAAATAATTGAAAAAAAACAGAAAATTGACAAAAACTCAATGCAAAAACTTCACTCAATTTTCTGTGCGAGTCAATGAATTTTCAAATGTCACATCAGTGTTGTCAACTACCACAAAAATCCCTAAATTTTGAAAATACGATTTTATATTTAAAAACGTAATAAAAGACGCAAAATAGAAAAAATAGCATAAAAAAGACGCAAAATAGAAAAAACTCGTTTCATAAGTCATTATTGCACTCGTCCTTTAGAAAACTCGCCAAACTGATTTGGACTCGTGCAATAAATTTTGCCCTATGAAACTCTTTCTTTAATATACTAAATATAATATATTCTAACACTGATTTACCTAACAATATTTTCTGGAAATCATCTACATCTAAACAAAAAATTGAATCAATTCACATTCTAACCTCAAAATGTACCAATGTCAGTTAATGACATTTCGTATTTCACCTAATTTCCAATATTACAGTAAAGAGTGTAATAAAAGACCCCGTATGCAGAGTACGGAAAATATCCTTCGTGAGATTTGGTTAAACTTTGCATTTCAGCTCCTTGCAGTTATATCACCATTTACAATGTTTGTACCGACCTCCAGAGGTCGTCAAACGTTTCAAGACTTTTATATTGCAGTACTTTTCGGTTTTTTATTTGAATTTAGGACTCTCCAGATGATTCTAAACAAGGTTTAAACGAGACATTTTTGTCTATAGTGTACTGTATGTTACTGTACGAATTTTTTTTAAACTCAGTGAAACTGTGGATAAAGATTCTACTCTACAGGCCATCAATAGTTTCCTATCTTTAACAAGAGTCATGTCACCAATTTTTCTTATTTTTGAATTTTCAGAATTTCTGAATCAACTTCAAACACGGCTTGTTCGTGTACCATGCAACATTTGACCTCCAGAGATCACTAAAAGGTCAAATTTCGGGACATAAAATATAGGGACATGGCGGTGTGAATAACTTGAAAACGAGGGAATTGGTGGTCCAGATGATCCGAGTTATACTATTAACAGACACTTCCAGTCGAATGTTTCCTGTAGGACATGTTTGCGACATTTTTAGTAGACAGTTCAAATGTCTAAAGTATGGCCTTCTCGATTTAAGAGGAGTAGGGTGAGAATGAGTATAGTGGAGCCACATATACATTACTGTTGGGTTTATTTTTTTAAATTTTTGTCTTTATTTATAACTTTTGTGGATTTTCATTATAACTATTTATATTAATTAAGTAAATAGAGAGAAGGGGCTTGGGGCAGAGAGGGATGACTTATAAAGGGGGTGGTGCTTGGAGAGGGGGAAAGCAGATAAGGGGGTCAAATGAGAGTTCAAGGTTGTGTGGCTCCAGTATACTCATTCTTACCCTACTAAGAGGCAAACGTATCTTATAGGCCGTTCGCGTTTGTAGTTCCAGGCATTATTTCTGTTTTGAAGGGGACGCTACAAACAATTCAGATTGTGTATTATCGATATCTTTTTGGAAATATTACATTGTTGCCCCTGCCCAGTTGCGAATTCTCAAATTTACTTAAAAATCATTAACTTTTCATAAAATACACTTATTATTGTATTATTTTATTTATCTTACACAAAACCATCTGTAGAGTGTAGATATCTTAGGTTAAAGTAACAATTCAAAATATTTGTTTTAAATGTTGCTTAATTGTTTTGGCAAATAAAATGTAACAAAATCAGTATTTAAATTTAAAGAAGCGGGAGAGGAAATGTTAAAATATATCAAACCCTCGCCAGTCGACCGGTTAAAGTAATTATTTTTCTTTATAAAAAAAATTGAGGTCTTGACAATTGTTTTTTCCTAACGAACTGGATAATAAAGTTTGAACAATAAAGCTGAAATGTATCTATATTATTAATTAAAACTTTATACGGAAAATCGATATACATTGCATGGAGATTAAGGTGAAAGGTCACATTTTTGATGAAAATCCGTATCAATGTTCGTATCAATCAAAAAAGTATGCGTCCGCCTGAGTAACAAACTAATCGGACATTATGTTACAAATTAATTCAAAATGATAAAAAACAGATTTACCGTATTAACCGATCTAGGCTATTACGCTGACGTTTTTAGTGGTTGGAAGATTTTTACTCGTTATTTTTTTTTAATTTAATGACATATTTCAATCGGTTATTTATGATCAAGACATCTTTAACTAGAAAACCATCCAATAATACGAGGGTGGTTTGATAAGTCAATGACTTTTTGAATTTCCCGCGCAGTAACTTTAAATGCAACACTGCTCCCGTCAACTGCCATCTATGAATAGACTACTGTAAAATTTTGAGAAGGCTGCGCCATTTAATTTGTGTTTGACAGCCATTGAAAGCAAACAACCTCGTGAATTTGAACGAAAATGGAAAAAAGTGAATTTCGTGTGCTGATTAAGCATTAGCGTTTACTGTCTCCAGCCTTACTTTGTGGAACTCCATAATCATGAAATATAATATAAATACAAAGATTAATTAAAGTTTCACAAGTTTTATTAATATCTTAACCTGACAATATTGTTTCGACACTTTGTGTAATTATCTACCTTTCATTCTTATCTACCTTTGATAATGACACAAAGTGTCGAAACAATATTATCAGGTTAAGATATTAATAAAACTTGTGAAACTTTAATTAATCTTTGTATTTATATTATATTTCATGATTAAGCATTATTTTTTGCGTAAAAAAACCATCACCGAAACCAAGGGAAGGCTTGATAAATACTATGGGGAGTCTGCACCATTAATTTCAATGGTTAAGAAGTGGTTTACTGAGTTCCGTTTGGTCGTACTAGCACAAGTGACGCCGAACGTTAAGGTCGCCCAAAAGAGGTCGTCACGCCAGAAATCGTCGATAAAATCCATGGAATGATATTGGACGATCGGTGAATGAAAGTGCATGAGGTGGCTGAGGCTGTAGGCATCTCAACTGAGTGGGTACATCACATTTTACATGAATATTTGGACATGAAAAAGCTATCCGCGCGATGGGTGCCGCGATTGCTCACACTCGACCATAAGCGCAACCGTTTGACCACTTCAAAGGAGTGTTTGGCGATGTTCAGCCGCAATCCGAACGAGTTTTTGCGGCGTTTAGTTGCCGTAGACGAAACATGGATCCATCACTACACCAGAGACCAAGGAACAATCAAGACAGTCGGTTTCTCCGGGTGAACGTGCACCAAGGAAGGTCAAGGTGGGTCTGTCGGCCAACAAGGTCATGGCCACAGTTTTTTGGGATGCACGCGGTGTCATTCACATCGATTACCTTGAAAAGGGTAAAACGATCACCGGCGAATATTATTCAGAGCTTTTGGACAGATTCGATATTGATTTGAAGCAGAAACTACCGCATTTGGCAAAGAAAAAAGTGCTGTTCCATCAAGACAATGCACGGGTAGACACGTGTGTAGTCACGATGGCAAAAATCTATAAATTGGGCTACGAACTGCTACCCCATCCAGCATATTCTCCAGATTTAGCCCCCTATGACTATTTCCTGTTTCTAAATCTGAAGAAATAGCTGGGCGGTAAGAGATTTGGGTCGAATGAAGAGGTCATCACTGAAACAAACGCCTACTTTGAGGGCCTTGAGAAAACCTATTATTTGGAAGGAATAAAAAAATTGGAAAAACGCTGGACTAAATGTATCGAGCTAAAAGGAGACTATGTTGAGAAATAAAACGTTTATTTGCCGAAATAAATATCTAATAAAACCATCCAATAATACGAGGGTGGTTTGATAAGTCACTGACTTATCAAACCACCCTCGTACTTACCCTTAACTCTAACAACGATTTTTTCCTCAATAACTTTTTCCTTATCATTTACATCGTTCTAAAACGAGTCGCTAGTGTACTATAAATCTTTAATCTATACAAGTTTCTCTCTTACGAATTTTAAATTATTATAAGCTCTGATTGCAAATCGCCTCATCGGATGCCAAAATGTTTTATAGACTTTATTGCTGCTGCGTGCCAAAGAAAGTGGCACGCACTTACTATTATTATTACAATTGTGTATGCTGTGTGATAGTTTCTAATATGAATCACTGCAATTAAACTAAATACAGCTTGCTCTGAATAATACAAAATGGAATTGATACAATTTTAAAAAATGACATTTACTAAAGAATGGTGTCAATGGTAGGTACGATACGCATGAGAAAGCCAACTGAACAAACAATTTTGGCATTGCTTTGTTCCGAATTTATAAGATCCTGTTTGAAATGAAATTGCAATGAAATTGCAAAAAAAGCGAATCAGAGACCATTTTAGATTTGCGTAAGCGAGATCAGATCTAAATTTAGGACTGTAGTTGAAGAAAAATATTTGCCTTTGCATACCCAAATTAAGGTACTTGAGTGAGATAATAAAATAGTGTTTACCAACAAAATAAATCTTATTTAATTTTTTGGTAGTTTCTGTGGATTTATATGGAATTGAACATTTATTAGCTCTAATTAATCATACTGGTGAGATATTGGGCCATGTTAAGGAGGGGAGAGGAGAAAAACATCAGTTCAATTCAACAAAGAATTACGTATGCAAGAATACTTTTAGGCATTTCCAGGTACAGTTGCGGCCGAAAAATTCTCAACGGTCTATTGCGACTGCGTAATATTGACTTTTCAATTCTCATAAGAGACGTCACTTTTATTCAAATGAAATGTCATAAATGGCATACAAGCCAGATTCATTCGATGTAAATATCAGAAAAATCTACTAACTTTATAAATTACCGTTGAAAATGTTTCGGCCGCAACTGTACATCTGTTCTTAAAAAACCAGACAGGGTTGTTTATTATAATCTCAAAAATCCTAGAAATATTTAGTTTAGCTAATAATAATCCTACAAGAAAATGAAAATAAGTCATACAAAAGTGGCGTTTTTACGCTTTACCAGCCCTATTAAAGCTTGATATTTCACTAGAATCATAACTTCCACTAATTAGTGAAATCCATAGAAAATTAAGCATTCCAACATAAACTCATTTCCTAGCCATTTTTTAATTATTGGCGACGAGGATGGGATTTAGGTTTTTTCGATCACCAAATCAACAGAAGTAGAAAAAATGGATTAAATGCTACAACTACTGCTAAGGGTTTGTAGTGCCTTTTTTTTACAAACATTATTTTTCGACTTAAAGTCACCCGAGGGCAAAAATAAAATACATTATCAAAATAATTGATAATGTATATACAGGGTGTAACAAAAATGGTGGGTTGACTATACACAGGCGGCTTCTAAGACTAAAACTAAAGACGAAAGTTTAGATAAACATAATTATGTCCTAAAATGGTTGGTTACTGAGTTACAGGAGTAAATTTAAAAAAAATTCACTGGTTACCTTTACCTTTACGCAAACCATTTCCCAAACCGACCTTTACCAAACAAGAAAACATTCGAAAGGCTTCATATTAGATTAAGGGAAACAAGATCTTTCAAACCGGTAGTCCGAGATCGCGGCAGACCACGGTCTACAAGAACTTTGGACTTGGAAGAACGTGTGAACAGATCCTCAGAACGGATCGTTTTGAGGAAAATGCAGGTGAGAGTACTCGAAGAATTGCATTGGCGGAAGGTGTCGATCATATCACTGTGTGGTGGAGTTTAAGAATCAATTAACTGTATCCGTACCGCGTGCAAAGTGTACAGGGACTTACTACAGCTCGATTTTTCTCAGAATTTTTGTTATGCAACCTTATGATTTATTTGCATGATCACAAAGGGAAGAAATATCACTATCCGATTCCACTACTAAAAATCTATATTGTCATTTAAATTTTTTCGTGATGACGTCATAACTTAGAAACAAATGAAAGTCGGAAGGTGAATTGCACATATTAATGTTTATTTTTAAAAAACAAAATCGACGGGTTTCAGCGTTTTTAAAAAAACCGGTTGAGTTCGCTTTTTTTAATATTCCATACTTTAATTCCACCCTGTATATTTCAAATCCATTTTAAACATGAAAAATAAAAGAATCGTGCTTTGGACTATGATCGGTACGATCAGAGCAATTATTTCAGGTAATAATTACAAAGTCAAATAGATAAATTGTACTTGTATAATAATGCTAGCTCCATTATACATTTAAAAAGAACATCATTCAACTGGTAGACAATGTTGAATTAAGGAAAAGCGCAAATATTTACTGTTTGAATGATGTAATTGTACGTCATTTCTATTTTTATCAAGTCAAATTAACATAGGTGGAAAATACTAGTGACCTTCTACATATTTATTGTGTTCAAATACGTGGCTTTAGATAAAATTTATTTGTTTACGTAACAGCAACTATTAAAAAAGAAATGACGTTATATTCTGGTGTGCATTTTGGGAAACTTTAACAATTATTTCTTTCTCTTTCTATTATGAAGGTACAAGTAATAAAAGTTCATTTCCTGATGCCGGTAAAAGAACTTAGTTTTATTTCGAACAAAACCAATTAAGGTGAACTCGACCAATTTATTTCTATACTCTATGTTAATCATCACATCAGCAAAGGTTCTTCAACCAGGAAGTGAATATTTAAAAATGTGTGTTGTGTGTGCATGTGTTGTAGAAAGTGATCACACCGATTCAGTCAGTTGTAATCGTCATGGGTAAAGAAAGTGAAAACTGACCAGCTTATAGCGAGAATATATTCACACATACGAGTAGTTGATTTATAAAACTGGAATGCCCCACAAAACCTGTCCTTGTCTATGAACGTGTGTACTGCATTCTTTATTGAACTTGAGAGTGATGGCAACAAAAGAAAAACCACTTATAAAGGAAACGGTACATCACATACTTTCAGGCCAAGGTGTATATACCATGACCTAAAAGTTAATCTCACACTACTAATAGTACACCTTATTACTTGTATTATTGGACTAGAGGCAAGGGCGTTCCAGTAGAAGTAACTACAAAACTTGTGTGGGATTATTTGTATCTAAAGACAACTTTCATTGTTAAATGTCAACGATTTTAAATAATAGTATAATAATAATAATGATAGAAAGTACATTATCATAAAAATAGGTGTATAGCTAGCTCTATTCTAGAACTAATACGTATCAAGTTGAAAATATCATTAAAAGAAAAATTTTATTTGATATATATATACACCCTGTATATTATTTAATCACAGCTTTTTAAAATAAATAATTAAATCACTACGGCCATGGAAAGAAAAAAATCCAATCTCAGGTTGTAATAATTGTAAAGGATCCGAGAGCCCAAGTGTCACTGTGAGGTTAACTTTATTTGAAGTTTAATACAAAAGTGGATTAATAATTGTCTATTTGATCATCACTTACGCTTATTACATCAACAACACACTATAATAATTTCTCTTGAAGCAGGTGGGACAATGAACCTTCTCAGCCCCTCCAATTTCCTACACCCATGGATTAAATAATCCTGTGTAGGTCGGGCTTGCTTAATAAGCGAAATTTTACTTTTCCAATTTTTATTCCCCCTTTTAAAAATTCCGACATTAAAAATATAACTATTCGAAACATCATAATCGACACAAGTCGAGGTCAATTAAACGCAAACGGGTCAAGGTTTTATACAATTTGTGATAATATGCAAAATTTTTCAAATAATCATGCAATAAACACTACGAACATTTCTATTTATAGATTTTAAATAGTACTCCCCCCTTATTTAATACTTTTTCATTTTTACGCCCCATTTATTCAGAAAATATATATTTATAATAAAAACCACTCAATCACTCGTCTTACTATTAAATTATATTGTTATTCAAACTATTATTTGAAAAATCTAAAAAAGCAATCAATCATCAATACCCTATAAGTTATTAATTAGTATAAGCACGCGGAAAATTGTTATTAGATTAGATTAGATCATGCTTATTAAAAGAAGATAGGATGTATATAATTTCGAAAATGGTGCCAGGATTATAAAATAAAAAAGTAAAGAAATAATAAAGGGGCAAAAAGGTAATTATTATAACCACAAACACCGGTGATAAAACTTACCCATTTTGAATGAAAAACTAATTGAAGAATATGTTAGAAATGTCCCATAATACTACACTCACAGACTGTTAAAACATTATAAATACTAATATTAAAAAGTTTATATTAATTATTAAATTGGTTAAAATTACCTCACGTCAAACACGACAGAACGGGCGAGCCCACAGTTGGTTCGGAACTTCCGTCCAGAGGGAGGCACATTTGCAACAACGCAAAATAGCCAGTGGCATTACATGCAAAGGCGCCGGAGGCAGTGTTGTTAGTTTTAAAATCCCGCCATTTTATTCTAATGAATTTAAAAGGTTCTTTTAGATGTCGCATGTTTATATTAAACTGTAACACAAAATATGTAGTATTATTATTACAATTCCAAAATAATAGTATATTATGGGACAAGTGGTTGAAATAAAATTTCAACGTTGAGAGTGGTTTTTTTCAACGAGCGACAGCGAGTTGAAAAAAGTAACTCGAGACGTTGAAATTTTATCAGCCACGCGTTCTATATACTATTTTTTCTTCGAATTTTTAGTAAATTAATGCACTTTAGAAAAAAATATTACATTTAAGTGACAAAACATGACATTAAAGTGACATTTCTCTTGTCAGCAATTGAATGTCGAACAGTTTGAAATTCAAAATCGTGGTAGTCCGATAATTTCAACCTCTAGAGGTTGAAATGCGATTTCAACCATTGTTATCGATTGCAAAATGAGTGATTTCAATGTCATGAGTAGAAAATAGTATATTATGGGACAAGTGGTTGAAATAAAATTTCAACGTTGAGAGTGGTTTTTTCAACGAGCGACAGTTGAAAAAAGTAACTCGAGACGTTGAAATTTTATCAGCCACGCGTTCCATATACTATTTTTTCCTCTAATTTTTAGTATATTAATGCACTTTAGAAAAAAATATTACATTTAAGTGACAAAACATGACATTAAAGTGACATTTCTCTTGTCAGCAATTGAATGTCGAACAGTTTGAAATTCAAAATCGCGGTAGTCCGATAATTTCAACCTCTAGAGGTTGAAATGCGATTTCAACCATTGTTATCGATTGCAAAATGAGTGATTTCAATGTCATGAGTAGAAAAAATCATTTATAGCGTTTATCCTTAGCAACGTGTTTGTTTATCAATCTTATCTACCTTTGATAATGACACAAAGTGTCGAAACAATATTGTCACGTTATTAATAAAACTAAAAAAATATTAGTGAAACTTTAACTAATCTTTGTATTTATATTATATTTCACAAAAATAATTTATATTTAATGTAAAAAAATGAAACGTAGCTTATTTATTTATCGATTATACGCATGTTACATATTATGTATATTAACAGTAATAAAATAAATACTGTAAAAGCAATAAAAACATTGTAGGACTCAGGAACAACGGTAAGATGAAGCGAGAGTTTCACATTCACCGATACTGTTTGTGTTTTATTACTCGATTATCTCCTTCAAAGAAAACTACTTTTTTAAAGTACGCTCATATAATATATAGCTATATAATATATAGCTCATGATCAAATTCGATTTTGTGGTTTTTAAGGTACCTACATAATTATTTAAATTTAACATAGACCACTACACACAACAACCTTTTTTTTACTGACATGAGTCCGCGATATTGTGACTGCTAGACGTGCAATCAATAGGAACAACACTTGACAAACTTGAGTTTTTCAACAAGGATGTTTCTTTACTATTTGCCATAAAATTACTGTCTTGGGTAGGTTCTTTAAGTATCAATTAATTGTCCGACAAATAATTATACGTTCTCACTAAAATTACTCCGCTCATATGCCTTATTAAATAGTTCGCTAATCTTAAATAGTTGTAGCATTAAGTGCGCGAAATGAGTGCTTTATTGTAGCGCGTGAGATTGTGACTTTCAGCCGAAACCGTTAGGTCGAAAAAAAGTTATTAGAATGCACACAAAAATGTTTGTTTTTCTACAACCGCCAAAAAAGAGAATAAAACAATGATCGATTTATTTAATTGAATTAATTAAATTCTAGAAAGAACTCTAAATAATATTATTTTTCTACCATACCCGCAGCTAAACAATAAATACTGTTTTGTTAGTTTAGTTAAATTTTGAATAAAATGCACGTTTTTTTTCTTGTCTAACTTATTTGTACATACATTTGTTACCTTGACAAATATATCATGTAAAAAGAAAATAACATACTCATATAAAGCATCAGTTAGAAGTTACCTTTGCTAAACTTCGAATTTCCCGCCAAACGAATGAAATTGAAGCAATTTATTTTGTTTAAATTAAGTTTCATATTATTTATGTCTTAATGTGTAGAAATAAGATAGTTGAAAGTAAGTGTTTTTCAAAAATAGTGTGCGAATTTTATGCTCAATGCGGTTACAACACAAGTGTAACATTTCGCCAATTTAAAACCGAAGCATAATCACGGCATATGGGTTATAGAATTATTGGTCGGTTCATTGAGAGATATTCGGCAGAGTACCAGAAACTAACGGAAAGACCTAGAGTTGGTACAAGTGATATAATTTTGAGTCAACTACTGACATTTATTTAAAAATAATCCTGTAATCTCATCCACGAAACTGGCAATTCGTCCTGGAATTTCACAATTCTCTATTCGGTGGGCGTAAAAGAAGTCTTCGATTAAATCGTTTGCACGAAAAACTACCCCAAAATACACAAAAATAAAGAGCAGAGGTACCGTAAACGAGCAAGAGAATTTTATTAGATGATGCTTGGAGGAAAGAAAATTGTAATGGATGCTGAAATAGTTATTTTTGAACTCACTATCTAGAAAGCAGTGTTCGACGCACTGTCTAGTCAACCGGGAACACTTGTTTCCCGGTTAAGTAAACCGGGAAACACTCAGTGGTGCCAACTGCCAACCCTTGCAAAATTTAAATACCTTTTTTACTGCAAAATTTCTGCCGAAAAACAATCTGTCACATTTGTCAATTGCAGTCATGACTTGCTTTGGTTTATTTTTTTAAATAAAAGTTGTGAAATCAGATAAAAATTTTATTTGACATTTATAACAATGACTACGTTCGTTTCAAAAAGTATTGTACAATTCTCTTGCGTGAACAATGTTCCCGCACTCGTATCGTAAATAACTATTTTGAACTCACTATCTAGAAAGCAGTGTTCGACGCACTGTCTAGTCAACCGGGAACACTTGTTTCCCGGTTAAGTAAACCGGGAAACACTCAGTGGTGCCAACTGCCAACCCTTGCAAAATTTAAATACCTTTTTTACTGCAAAATTTCTGCCGAAAAACAATCTGTCACATTTGTCAATTGCAGTCATGACTTGCTTTGGTTTATTTTTTTAAATAAAAGTTGTGAAATCAGATAAAAATTTTATTTGACATTTATAACAATGACTACGTTCGTTTCAAAAAGTATTGTACAATTCTCTTGCGTGAACAATGTTCCCGCGTTCACGCATATGAAGGCCCTCGCTCCCTTCGGTCGCTCGTGCTTCAAAACTGCGTTCACGCGGGAACATTGTGTTCCCGCACTCGTATCGTAAATAGTTATTTACGATACGAGTGCGGGAACACAATGTTCCCGCGTGAACGCAGTTTTGAAGCACGAGCGACCGAAGGGAGCGAGGGCCTTCAAATGCGTGAACGCAGTTTTGAAGCACGAGCGACCGAAGGGAGCGAGGGCCTTCAAATGCGTGAACGCGGGAACATTGTTCACGCAAGAGAATTGTACAATACTTTTTGAAACGAACGTAGTCATTGTTATAAATGTCAAATAAAATTTTTATCTGATTTCACAACTTTTATTTAAAAAAATAAACCAAAGCAAGTCATGACTGCAATTGACAAATGTGACAGATTGTTTTTCGGCAGAAATTTTGCAGTAAAAAAGGTATTTAAATTTTGCAAGGGTTGGCAGTTGGCACCACTGAGTGTTTCCCGGTTTACTTAACCGGGAAACAAGTGTTCCCGGTTGACTAGACAGTGCGTCGAACACTGCTTTCTAGATAGTGAGTTCAAAAATGTTATAACATGTAATCCCGAAAAAGTTCCCAGAAAGAAATGTTTCATGGCTAAAAATTTTAAGTCATCAGTGTCTGATAAAGTAGACTTTCGATCTTTCGCATTGATTGAGTCATCTTTCGCAAATCTCTGGCGTGGCAGACAATTGGGTTCCGATGGTAACGTTTCGGAGCCAAACTACGTCAGCACGGGCCTACGTCAGCAGAGGCGCAATTGATAATATTTGATTCCATTTATTGCAAAACATCACACAAAGGAAAATGTAATATTTTGACCGGCCCATTATTCCGAAAAGATGACTCAATTAGTAACGTGTGCTATACGTCGTTTACCTAACAGAAATAATTTAGCTACTGACCAATGAGCGCAAAGCCAGTTTCACACGGTACACATTAATAAAAGCGCGAACGTTTTCGATTAGGGTATTTTTTTTGTTTTAAATAAACGATAACAATAGTATATTACAGTACAAGTGGAGAAACTAAAAGTTTTACTCGCGCGTGTGTCGAGATTACACACGAGGCGAAGCCGAGTGTGAACGATACACAAGTGAGTGACTCAGTTTCCCACGAGTGCTGTATAGCGTTTTGTTCAATCTTGCTATTAGAAATTTAAAAAAATAAATAAATAAATTTAAATTTTTAGAACTGCAGAAAAATTAGAAGGCGGTTTTTGTTTTTATGGTTCTCATCATTCGTCATAAAACAAACAATCACTTTATCATTATTTGTCAACAAAGATCAATTCCCTGGTATTAATCAACCGATTTTTAACAATTGTAATGTTAACTTTCATATTTATAAGTAATTTTGTTGATATGTGTTACTGTTATGAATAAAATTGGTTAAATGTTCAGCTTATATTTAACTTAGCTTATCGGGAGTGAGTGAAAAGTTTTTCACCCACTGCTTTCGCTCACCCGTTGCTATGTAAGTAGGTTGAATGGACAAAACAAACGCTTTCACCTTTGGTATCTAAGTAAGAAACAGTAATTTTCAATGACAGGATTGAACAACATTCTTTTAATAAATGGTTATAATTATTATTTTAATCTGTTTTTATAAAAAATAAAAATTGAAAAAAAATTATAAAATAAAGTAATTATCAGATAAAATTAGTTGTGAAAGAATTAATTAGACAACGAATTAGTAAACCTGGTAAAATCGAATATACTCACTTGCAAAAGTACTTAATTTGGTCAAACAAAGCAGCTTTCATTAAGCTGCTTATGCTTTTGCACAGTTACTAATAGATTTAATTTACGAATTTGCATTTACGATTATTTGGTGTATAATAACAATAATAATACTAACGTATAAGAGTAAACTTAAATATTCATAATAATCATAAAATGTATACACATAGTTTTATTGATAACAAAAAATTATTTTAAAGAATACTACATAAATTATCACATTAAAAATTATAATATGTATAAGACTAATTAATTGTATTGGATAAATGTAAATTGTAATTAACATTGCCAAACCACTGAGGTAAATACATATTTGTGCGTGGTATATGGCAGTGTTATCTTTCATGACAACCACAGAAAGATGATTAAGTGGTTGTTGATACCGACTGCTGAACGTGCCCTTCTGACAGCACGGTGAAGTGTACTGAGGCTTTATCGACAAGAAAAATCTTCTCGCCTGTTCCGGGGGTCCGTCTGAGTAAGAGTTGGGCTGTAACGCGTGGTAGAGTGTAATTCGGACGAAAGAATAGTCATCTCCCACACAAATCATTGGAACATGAGGGCTGCGATTCCAATTAGAAGGAAAGTTTCCCTTCAGAATTTTTTTTCTTTTAAGTAAATTATAACAATAATCTTCTTATAATAAATAATTTTAACAATTATTTTCATGTTATAAAAAGTAAAAATTCATTAAAGAACTAAACAACAAAATAACATAAAATAACAACAAAAAACTATGATAGTGAATATGCAAAAAATTGTTAAATTAAAAATTGTAATATGCCTAATTAATCCGACTGTAATTCAGATGAAGAAGAGTCATTTCCTACACTAATGATCGATGGTTCCACTATTACGTCCATGGCAATGTCAAGCTGCCACAGTTTTTCAGAAATTTTAAATAAATCAAGTGACATTAACAGCGAAACAATTACTAAATAAATAACTGACAGGAACTGTAACCAGTTAACCACCACAACGAAATCATCTTGCAGACGCGCAATCTTAGCGCTGCCACGCTAATTGAGAGGAAGAATTTCTATATACTTTTTCTTTATAAATAAACGATGTTAATCTTCTTTTAGTAAATGATTATTAAAATTATTTTAATATGTTGCTATAAAAAGTAAAAATTGATTAACAAGTTATAAAATAAACTAATTATCAGATAATGTAATTAGGCAACTTCTTTTACACATAGGCATCACTCGAAACAGTCACGTATCATTTGCTTGTGATACGGGTTTTAGAAAACCAATAAAAAGGCTATTCAAATATACCGCACTTTTGTAGGGCGGGCTTAACTAGTTCTGTTAGCTGGACAAGGTATAGTCTTTCGTATAGTGTTAGATATGTCAACCGATAATCAAATACACCAAATATGCTACAGGGTCGGGCCATAGAAAAGATTTCGGCATTAGCAAAAAAGAAAATATTCGCAAACGATTACACGCAGCCAACATAAGGATTTCATAAAATAAATGGATTTAAAAAAGGCGGTTTTACTTATGATTATTTTTATAGCTATTTTCTCAGTTTAGTCTTCATAAAAAATTTACTTTCATTTGCGTATTGCTATGGAAACGTTTAAACAATTTTTACAGTTGCTTGGCTACGCTGCACTTCGCCTAACAAACTCAAATATAATTCCTCGTCATAGTACCACTTTTAATCCTAATAACACAATATACTATTTTCACATATGAAAGAATGATAGTAATTTTTTGTCATGTTAAAAAAAGGTGAACTTCGTGTATCTACAGTGATGCACTATGTCATATTTTTTGGACGGTTATAAAAAAGTTAATTAAGTATTCGCTGTCGCTGAGAATATTTCGCGTCTCACCGATTTAAGGATCCCCCAGACCAACGCGAGATATTCGCAGCGGCAGCGGATATTTGGCGCGAAGACATTACGCAGGCGTCTGAGAAGCTGCAGCGATTTATTTACCTTCGCTGCGTGCACGGTTTTTGTTGCTGTCGCCGATTAATCATAAGTGATTATTATTATAGCGTTTCCGAAAAAATTAATTGAAGTAGTGAGAAAATACCCAATTTTATATAACCAACTCTTTACGCTTTAAATTGATTTTCTGAACCCACAACCTTGTCATTTTCCTGAAAAAAGGTTTCTGTAGGTATATCATGGAAAAAATATATGATCTAATAAAATAGTATAATAGAAATACAAACCTGAAGTTTTCTTCGTTTTCTAAGGCAGCAAATAAAAGTCTCTTCTTCGCAGGGACGGATTTACCATTTTCGAAGCCCCAAGCTAAAATTTGTTTGAGGCCCCCCACGATATTGTCCACAATAACATTTTATTAGGAAAAAGGTTTCAGGGCATAATTACATTTTCGATAAGATTTCATATTTTTATTCTAAATTTAACATTTTTAATAAAATAAAAAATGAGTTATCTGAAACAATAGCTACATTAAAGCCATTTTTTCCTTCAGAGTTTAATAGAAAGTTAAGGGATTTAAATGAACTTCCTCGATGGAAAGCTACAGAATTCCGTTCTTTTTTATTGTATGTGGGACCAGTTATCCTAAAAAATAAAGTTCACAATAGAATATGTAGAAATTTCTTGCTATTACACTTTGCTGTATCAATTTTCATGTCTAAAAGTCATATTAATAATTTTAAATAGGCCGTGATATTTTAAAACAATTCATACTGAACTGTGAAAAAATCTATGGAAAACAATTTTTAGTGTATAATGTACATTTACTATATCATTTAGCTGATGATGTTGAAAAAATGGCGTTTTAGACAATTTTTCTTCTTTTCTGTTTGAAAATTTTCTCGGTAGGCTGAAACGACTGATCAAATCAACAAAGAATCCATTAAAAGAATTGTCAAATAGTTTAAATTGAATAAATAATTGAAAATAATTTCTTTTTTGATAAAAATTTACCTGATTTTGAATTTAAATGCTTTTTTGAACACCACTCTGGATTAACTCTCTCAGATTTCAATGCGAGGACTAAGCAATTTAAAAAATACAATTAAAAGATTACCTGCTTTCCATACATAGCTACAGTGCAGCTGATGCCTATTGCCATGTATCAGGTAATGTAATTCAAATAGAAAATATAATCGAATGCAATGACAATGAAACAAATGACTATTTTATTATTGGTAGAGAATTTTTGAATACCCAATCTTTTTATCACTATCCACTGGAGTCTGAAAAAGTTAATATCTTTGAAATATCTAATTTATTAAAAACACTGAAAAAATGGCACATCAGTAAAATACTATATAAATGTTTTGTTATACCTTATTATAATAGCTCATTCGTTTCTGTGCCAATTTTACATACCATTTAATGTTATGTGATTAAAAATATATAATTTATTATCATGTATTAGTTTATGTTTATTATTATCATTTTTAGCAGTTTTGTACGTATTATTGTATTATTTTTTCTTTATATATATGTTTTACGAATGTATTGTTACTTTTTCACAATTAATATATATATATATATATTTCTTAAAATGGAAGTGTTTTATTGGGCTATTAAAAATATGTCAATTAAAAGTTACAATATG
Source organism: Agrypnus murinus (assembly GCA_929113105.1). Taxonomy (NCBI): domain Eukaryota; kingdom Metazoa; phylum Arthropoda; class Insecta; order Coleoptera; family Elateridae; genus Agrypnus; species Agrypnus murinus. The sequence continues at coordinate 35,773,431 of OV816030.1, forward strand.
ACGTCTGTGATTAGTCATTATTGAAGCATTTCGACGTACATCTGACGTCAGCCAAAAACATTTCTAGACCTCCTAAAGACGTCTTAAAATAACGTCATAATGATGTGACATTTTACCGTCTTGGGTACGTTAGAAACACGTCATATATGACGTCTTATACGTCAATAAATGACTAAAATTTGACGTCCTCATGTTTGCTGGGACACGTATTGTATTGCTCATTACATAAACATAATCATTTTTTCTATTGTAATTTAGCATTTAATTAATTATTGTAATTTTGTAATGTCGTTTAGTAATTTTTGAGGCTCCCTAGAACCCGAGGCTTCATATTTTTGTACATTAGGGAAATAAACAATATTATTATTATAAATTACAGTCTTATTTAGTTGTTATTTATTCTGTCAGTTAGTTTGTAATATGGGTAAATTTCACATAATGGGACAATTTCTCAAACTTAAACTTGAAAAACAAACTGTTTTTTATGAATTCTAACAACATATTTATGTTGTATACTACTTCTAAGGCAAATTGTGTTTTTAATTAATTTTTAAAATTTGATCACAATTTTTAGAAAAGTTGTCTAGAAATGTCTTAATTTCGGTAATCTGTAAAAGTATTGTTTATCAGTATATTACAAATTTTTCTTTTGATAAGTATATGTAACAAGCGTTACATTTGAGGTATAACGGAACATCCTAATATGTATAATTTTGTAAGTAACAGCTTCGCATTAAAATCCATCAGTCTCTTCATAATTTCTTTAGAAAATAAAAATAATGAAAGCGTTATAAAGTGTGGAAAGATAAAATTAATCGTGCAAATATTGTTCAAAACCATAACCATGTACACTTATTAGTGACTGTTTAGTGTACAAAGTACCACGTGAAAAGAACATGCCTATAATCCATGGTAAACATTTTTACGGTGTTATATTTATTACCTTTAAAATAATGCTGTCAACAACCAATCAAAATATCTCTAATCAAAGTAGTGTGACATTCCTTGTTTTTTCCTCATATGAAGCCTTCAATTATTGTCCATCTAATTATAAGTGCACTACTCATTTGTCTCCCGCACTTTATTAAATGGCATAAATCGTCTTTCATTTATGGGTTTTGCTAAAATGTCAAAAACTGTTGGGTATTTGTAGCAGTATCTATTATAAAGCAGTAAAGCACCACATATCTTTATTAAATTATAACACAAAATCAAACGAATTAGAAAAATTACAGTTTGAACTACCAAAGAACATTTATAACACAAAAACATCTTTAGAAGAAGCAAAAGAAAAAGATTTGGTTCCAATAAACAAAATTGTGATCTTTCTTCTTCCGTTTTACATTTTAACAGTAAGCTGTGCCTTACCATATTTAAATTATCCAAGTGTAAAACTACATTTACAAATGATTGGTGAAAAATAATGCACATGTTTTCTCCACTTACTCTATTTTTAAGAGCATTTTCCTTGCAGCCAATACATCCCCTTACAGTTGATATAAGCATACAATTAATGCATTTGCATCAATTCAGATTGCTTAATCTTGTAATATTCGACTGATTTTCATCATCTCTTTTTTTTGCCTTCCTTCATTTGCCTTAATTGAGGCTGTCATATTTTGGTTCAAACCTAAACCGTTAAGTGAGCCTAAAAGCCATGTTAAGGAAATACGATCAACGCAAAGAGCACACTGCATCTAGAATGCATGTAATACTAGCGAGGTTCACGAACAAACTCTGACAAACTTCTAGTGACTGTATCTGGGTTATTAGTTATCTTAAAAATGTGCGGTTTTCAGTATTGTTCTTAGATTTTTTTTTTATTATAAAATTTATTTTTTTGCACTACACCCCCTTTAAAATGGCAGATTTTTAAAATTTTTTGATTCCTTACCTAGAGATGTCGCATCGTTCGTTTTAGCTCCATTGCAAAGAGGCGGCGTAAAATGAAATTGTTTCGTCAAATTTGCCGCACAAATGGGAATAGAGATTATAGAAAATAGTTTTGATATTGTGAAGATTTTCACCTGAATATAAAATATCAAGTAGCGGCATGACAGAGTCTAACTTTCTAATGTTTTTACAAATTGATTAATAACAATTAAATTGTTTCTCATCATTTCCATATTTTATCCAAGGTTTATAAATATCTAAGCAAGCTTAGAAAAGTAGATCGTCTCATAAATTTCCACTATTGAATGGGTATTAAAATTTAAAAATAAATTTAAAATTAACGGGTGTTGTGATGCTGTGATATGGTATAACTTTTTATATTGTTCATTAAAAGCGAAAAAATAAAATACCTTCAAAACAACTGTTAGATACAGAACAGTACACTATGATGTTTTATTTTTATTAAGAAGTATACACATTTATTTACAAACTTCTTCAAAAAGATCTAAACGCACTTCTTGAACCATGATCGAAGTTTCTTTTTCTGTAGATGTATTTGACGTTAAAACATTACGCATTTATACTATGTTTATGCAACACCTCTTTATAAACACCATTTTACTGTGGCCATTATAAATAAGGAAAGTGATTGTTTACTCTTTTGTTACACTATAGTTGTATTCTTTTTACCACAGATCGTCTTAGTACTAAGATGTACTAAGCTAAGACAAAGTGAGATTAACTAAGGTCATTGAAAAGTAAAAAGAACATAGAAACATGTTTATGAAAATAAGCAGAAACACAGAACATAACCACAAATTTGTAATCGTTTGTGTTTTTCACAAGGACACGGAAAATATTATTTTATATTACATTCCTGCAATATACTATGATAATTGCTGTAGCTTAAATTCATTTTCAATAAACCATGTATTTATATATACTTTTTATGATCAAACATTTGTTTACATATGACATAATAACCTCAAAAAAACTCTGTATCACATCATACTTTGAAGTAAGCTAAATGACAAGCACAGGCTCAGTTGGGGCAAGGGGGGAACAAGATATCTCAGTACCAACTCACTTGTGACAAGTAAAAATAGAACACAACAATTTACTAAGATAATGAGAATAAGTAAGAATCTCACTTAAAAATGGTAAAAAGAATACAACTAATAACCTACACGTTGCTATGGGCAACGTGGGTTATTTTTGAAAAACTCACTCCCTCACCTTTCGTTTCATTCCACAATAGTATATTAAGGTATTAGTTTCATAAGACACGTTTTTAGCGCACGCGTCCGAGTTCAGAAAACGACCCGCGTAGCGGGGAGTTTTCTAAAGGACAAGTGAGCTAAAACGTCTTATGAAACGAATACTAATCATTTTAAAAAAATAATTTAATTTTAAATAAAATTTGTTAGGGGAACTCCCTTAACGTTTTTAACAGTTGGCAACACTGAAAACTCAGGTTCCGCATTTGTTTTTCTTTACGGCATTTAATAAGTTTGACATTTTAAAAACAGCTGTTCAATACTGATATTAACTTTAAAACATAAAATGTTACTATTTTCCGTATTCTAATAAATCTCATTAGGACACGCAAATATAAAAATATATTTATTGTTATCACCAAAAGCTGGTAGTGAAGGACACATCAATTTTCCGGTTATTTATAATAAGAAATAGTTATTTAAAACATATAGATATTTGATAATCTTCTAGTTTTCGGCTCCCCAATGCGCATTGATCATAACAAGTATGTTTAATAAAGTCGCTGGGATTGATTAGTACGGTGTTGTCAGTTCTACTTTCTCTATCCTAAAAAAATTATTAATTCATAGTTTATAAAAGAAATTCTGTATTAACTAAATTATAGGGTAAAATGCTTATTATAATGTGATTGATATAATCTCATCAGATATAAAAATCAGATTTTAATAAGCATCTCTACTTATAATATAGAAAATGTTAAACATTATATTTTGTTTACGATAAAGTAGAACCAACAACAGTGTACGAGTGATTGGCACGACTTTATTGCACATAGTAGTTGTTTATGCGCTCTTAACCTAAAAGAAGAATCGTCAAACACAAATTATTTTTCATTCATTAAACCAAGGAATGTCAAACTAGCAACTACTTTTTTACTTTCAAAGCCACCTACTATTACATTTACCATCATGAAGTAATACATTATTTGTAATGTATGTAGAAAATTTTCAATAATTATGTTTTTATGAAATATAATGAGGTGTCGGATAAAACTTTCTATGGCACAATCCACTCAGAAAATTGTATAATCGACTAATTTTGAACTCGTTATAAAAGGTGCTTAGCCAAGTGAATGTGCAGACAATTTACAAACAATATCTATTTATGCAGGACATAATCACGCCGAATACCCCGCGCGCATATAAAACAGCCTGATTAAATTTGACGATTTTTTGTTAAAATGTCTTGCTCTAAAGAAATACGTATCGAAAATCTTTCCGCCTAAAATCCCTCGTGCTACGCACTCGAGATTTTGTTGCGCGGATAAATTTACTAGACGTATTTCTGAGCAAAATATTCTGTCACAAATCGTCAAAATTTATTCGGCTATTTTACATGCACTTGGGATATTACTGTTGATAATATTTGCATACAGGGAATGTTATATTTAATTTTAATGACGCATTATTTGTTATTACATTAATGCATCTCGTGCTCTCTGCACAATCGTTGTAAGTTATCAATGGCATATGTACTTTCATTCAACAAAAAACTAAATATTTTGTCAACTTGAGGCAATTTTTTACAAATGCGCAGCACAAGGTACATACGTAGCCAATAGGATGAGTTCTCGTATTCTGGCTTGCACACCCGAGTACTGTCCTGACGTATTGGCAGCAACAATGCTGCCAATACGTGGCTAGAGTTATGACAACATAACTCTAGCCACGGTAGTTTGCAAGGTCAATTTCCATTATGTTCAAAAAGGAACAAAAAGCATCAACAAGCTGTTGGCCTATATGACCTGTGTTTGGCAAAAATATCAGGAATCGTTCCATTGGAGACCCAATTTTATTGACGTATCTCAAAACAACAGTTACTTGGTCGATGTGGCTGGTATCAGGTGTTGAATCGATTATTATCGAATAATATTTAGCATCTTTATTTCATCTACAATTTTATCCTGTACTTGTTGTACCATCTGAACAATTAATTCATCGATAAAGTGATGGGAAAGGTAGGAAGGAATACCTTTACCCCAAATTGTACAACGTGGTCCGTCATGAATATGTCGAATTTGGCGATTAACTTTATTACGCCCAACAACTTTCTATTCGACATGTTGCCAATTGTTTCACTATGTCCGCGTATTGCTAGGCCACTTGAGGGAACATTTTCATCGTTTCTACAACCTTCAGTAACACAATGCGCCAGTAAGGAACTTCTTTGGCAAGTTGCTCTATCAAAAGACTGTCAATGTGGCTGAAAATTCTCCCGCGTGCAATGAAGGCGGACACGCATTGACGGTGTTCTGGACTAGTTTCATGATCGTCAATTCTTCTGGGACTCCTCCAGTCACTAAAACCAACTGTAGCAAATTTTGTGGAGCCCCCATAAAGTTTACACACAGCACAAAATACAGCTCCAGTTGATTTTGAATAGATTAACCAATTTCGTCTGCATGTTTTCCCGTTGGGGTGACGTCTTGAGAACAGAGACTTTGTGCAATCTCTTGTCATACCATCAGCATACTTTCGAGTTGATTGCAAAAAGTCACTGTCATCATTTTGATTTACTCTACATAGAGCTATTTTATCTCAAACAGCCTCGGTGATCTTCCATTTAGCTAGATCAGGTTCATCTTCTTTCTAGAGCTTCCCTGTGTGCACTTAATAAGAAGAGTGGTGAAATTAGACCAATTGCTGTGGGAAATACTTTCAGAAGACTTGCCGCTAAAGTTGTGTGTATGAATAGTTAAGAAACACTCGGGCAATATTTTAAACTGAAACAACTGGGGTTTGCTAGAAAAGGAGGTTGTAAAGCAGTTGTACATGCAATCCATACCTATATTTCTGAAAATAGAAACACCAATAAAATCATCATAAAGGTTGCTTTTGCTAACGCTTTTAATTCAGTCGAGAGAGACATAATGTTGGATGAAATTTTACATGTACCTAAATTTGTACCCATTCATGTTCCAGTGTTACGCTGAGCCATCCTTGTTTTTCTTCGGAAAAGACACCATTCTGCAGTGGGAGCTCAACAGGGAGACTCGGCTGGTCCGATGGCATTCGGTTTAGCTATTCAATCTATAATTGAGTGTCTTAAATCTGAATTTAATACCTGCTATTTAGATGACGAAACACTAGGAGATTTACCTCAAGATGTCTTGTCGGATTTTCAACTCATAATTGAACATTGCAAACAGTTGGGATTGAAAATAGACCCGTCAAAGTGCGAGATTTACTTTTGTTCTGGTAAGGATGACACAATCAAAAGGAAATTCAAAGAAAATATCACCTGGAATAAAATTATTATCTGACGATACCCTTTGTTTGTTAGGGGCTTCAATTCAGAAACCTGCCTGTAGCAGCTACTAGTAGCTAGCAAAATTGAGGAACTTGAGGTTTTGAGACGATGTCACACGTCTAAAAAAATTAAATAATCACATGTTGTATTTTTTACTCTGTTAATGCTTTGCAATTCCTAAATTAACCTACCTTTTCCGAACTTGTCCTGTTTGCAGCTTTCCTGGCACTATTTGTGAAATCGATATGCACATTGCCAACGCCAATCTGGATAGAACACAATGGAAATAGCTTCTTTACCAATTGGTTTCGGAGGAATTGGTGTTCGTAAAGTAGCAAATATTGTTCTCCCAAGCTTTCTTGCTTTGTGAAATGCGACTTTTAATTTGGTCGAACTGATGTTACCGAATATACTCACCAACCAATTAAAAATCGCGTACTACAAGGATGATTTGGAATAAGAAAAAACTTAAATGCCCTGACAAGGCTACTTTTATTCCAGTTGTCCCTTTTTTCAGAATAATTGGGATCTCATGAATATTAAAACTATCCGTTCAACTTTTAATTTTGAAAATAAAATTTATTTAGCTTCTTGGGAAAATGAATCCCGTGCATGGTTGAAGGTCATCCATTCAAAAGCTATTGGAACATTACTAGCTAACAATACTTTCCGAATATATATTGCCTTAAGGCTTGAATATAACATACGTATGTGTTCCGCACACATGTATTTGTGGATCAGAAGTAGGTAGTCAAGGTACCCATGGACTTAATTGCTCCAAAAGTACTGGTCGACAAGCCCGTCATTTCAACTTGGCATGGCTGAGCTTGGCATCAGTCGAATTTCCTACTGTCCTGGCACCAACTGGACTTACAACGGATGAGGGGAAGAGGATAAATGGACAAATTCTTATTTGGGATAGCACATGCAGTGATACCTTAGCTCCATCATATTTAAATTTTTCCTTCATATCAGCTAGAAAATTTGCAGCTAATGTAGCTTTGAAGAAGCTAAATAAGTATAATATAATAAATCAAAACTATTATTTCATGCCATTTGCAGTGGAAACTATGTGCCCTTTGAGCATAGAAGCTTTAGATTTTGTGGATTCTATCGGAAGACGGCTGGCTACAATTTCAAGAGAACCGCGCCCGAAGCCTACCTAATTCAGATAATAAGCATTGCAATTCAAAGAGGGAACGCGGCCTGGGAACATTTCCTACTTCGGTGGCTATGGAGGAAATTTCTTATTTACTTTAATTTCACGCAGTAATTTGTTAAAGCAGTTATTTATTATTTTTTTTTACTACTAGCTATGAAGTTGACAATTATTGCGTCTCCTAGCCAACTGAGAAGTTGAATTTCTCTAGTAGTGGTTAATAATTTTTTCTATTATTAACCTAGGTCAATAATGGATAAATTCAAACGTTTTGAGAATCCAGGGATAGTTGTTTAACAAAAACTTGTGCAACATAATTTTGTATACCCAGGAGGTTGTCTTTAACGTATTTGCTGCTTGAAATTACCTAACACGATAAAATTATTTGAATAAAAATGCCATTAGTTTAAAATTCGCGCTCAACCAATAATGAATGACTGATGACATCCCGTAATACAACATGGCGGAATGCGGAAGCCGGAGCTTGGTTATGTTAGAAAACTATCTAAACAACAGAACTTTATTTAAACAAGTATTATATTCAAAAAAAACACCCAAACACGATAATTACAAACGTTGTTTGAAAATAAGTTTTATTAGTGGAAATGTCAATCTGCATCAGACTACTTGATTTTTGTTTTATTAGTGGAAAGGCGAATTTGCATTCCTGTGCTACTTGATTTTTACAAGAAAAATTTTAATTTTTAATTTTTGCCTTAAATTTGGCTAGTAGTGGAAAAAATAGTATATACACCACGGTGGTGAAGACATTAATAGGCCTCGCACCTTATTCCGCTCGGGGCAGAGCCCCTCGCGAAATAATCTTGGTGCTCGGTCAATAATAACAGTCTTCACCACCTTGGTGTATAATATACTATTTATTTGGAAAACTAGTCATGTAACATTTAAATATTCAGTTATAAGTAATTATTAAACCAGTTGAGAATGCGCAGAGCTATACTATAACCAAAAAATGAAGGATCTAAACCGAGTGAATCTAGCAGGCGCAGATTAGCAGTCGGAGTTGATTGTGAGCGAGCCTTGTTCCCACATTGTCAAATTTAGACAGTTTGAAATTAAAAATTGTCATTGCAATCTGTCAAAGTTTTGAAAGGTTTTTCACAACTCCAATTGTTACTTATTAAACTACTATTAATAAATAACATTCTGATAGCAAAAGTGTGTACGACATTAGTTGCTGCTTAAAAGATTTTTCACAACTCCAATTAATATTTATTAATAGTAGTGTAATAAGTAACAATTGGAGTTGTGAAAAACCTTTCAAAACTTTGACAGATTGCAATGACAATTTTTAATTTCAAACTGTCTAAATTTGACAATTTGGGAACAAGGCTCGCTCACAATCAACTCCGACTGCTAATCTGCGCCTGCTAGATTCACTCGGTTTAGATCCTTCATTTTTTGGTTTAGGTATAGCATTGCCATGACGAACAAAAACAACTATACTTAATAAACTAATTTATTTTTGAAAACTAATGTTGACGTAACCCATTAGTTGTCATAAAAACTAAGATTCTAAGTCCTAAAATTTTTCGTTAAAAAAAAGAAAAGAAAAAAAAAGTTGATAAAAATGTTTATTTTTTCGTAAATTTTTAAAAAATACAAAATTTTTCATTTTTCAAAAATTTATCGAAATTTTCGGTGGTCATTTTGACCACTTTCCCGAAGAGATACAAAAAAATATTTCAACCAAAAGTTTCTTAGAATTCAGAAAAATTCAAAAAAGTCAACAGGGAAAAAGGCCACAGACCGACAGACAGACTTCACGAATTCAGAGACGAACTTTTTGTTCGTCGAAAATCAAAATATTGAATTTTTAACATTTACATAGTATATCTAAAATTCAATTAAACATAGTATGCTTGTGTCAATGCTACTGTTATGAGTTTATTTTTCTGTGTGTGTTGCGTGCGATGTGGAGCAAACCTGACACAAACTTTAATAAAGAAAAAATTACTACATGCATTTTGTTACGTAAATTTAATAAAAAGTTGTATCAAAATTGTAATTTCGTAGGTGTATATTATATTAATGTGATCGTATTTACATAAGATGAATGCCTATTATCAAATTAAAATTAGATTTTCAATATTTTTGTGCATTGTTATTATTAAACCTAAGATTTATTATAAACGGAATGTCAAATCTGGTAACTTCCAGTGTGGCCAACATTACTGGTGCTTTTACTCATTATTTAGAAGGATATAAGTCGCTATTAGAAAGTAATATTGAGTAAATGAATTTAAATCTTCATTTATCAAGGTCCGTAGATGCAAAGCAAGCTTTGAAATATAGGTCATCTCATACACTTCCACTATCAGTAGCGCGAAAATGGCGGAACATGTTAATTAACATGAAAACAGAAATAAGCGACAACTCGACTTGTTTTCAGTTGGGTATTAAGCGTTAATTCAACGTTTTAGAACGTCATGCGCCTCATATGACGATCGTGTCGGCTTTGATAGCAGCCGTATTACAACTTTTACTAAACGCGAAAATGGCGGCATTGCGATGACCTATATTTCAAAGCTTGCTTTGCATCTACGGACCTTGTTCATTTATTGAATCGATGCGCCATCTGTCTAATTCATTTCAAATTATCGATTTACATTGCTTTATATGGATAAAATACAAACAACGGTTAATTAAATTAATAAAACACCATATTTATATCAGATGAATATAAATCATTAATATGACCTACAGTGCTTATTACAATATGAGCAGTGTAATCAATTTCATTTCTACGAAAAATACAATAATTACAACGAAATTTACAGCGAAATTTACAATGCTTAGTTAATTGTATTTTAACATAATTTATGTTTGTTCTTTTGTTGTTAAATTATAATATGTTGTTCGGAAAGGATCAAGTATTATACTGTTAAATTCTGAACACTTTGTCTGCAATACTTTATGATTTTAACCGTTGTTTGTTCTTATGGAGAAATAGCATGCAAATCGGCCACCTTAACACTAATTTAGCATGTAAAAGAGTTTTTCTTTGCGAGTGTTAAAATAGTGCCGCAAAGACAGTCAAGTTGCATTAGGCTAATACTTTAACTTTATATTGCTAAACGGTTATGACATGTGTTATCTTATAACAATTATGGTACAATCACTAAAAAAGATTTTCAAACATGAAAAAGAAACAGAAAATTACTAAGTTACAGAGTCATTTCAGTAAGACTAGCAGCCTACCAAAATGGCAAGACATTGAATCGAATAGTCAAGGTAAGTTTAGTTAATAAAAGTAATCACTTTAAAGAGATTTATTGCTTATTCCTCTTACAAAAACGAACTAAAAACAGAACTTCAAGCAAAATTTAAAAAAAAGTAATTCTAGTATCTTTAGTTAACCCCAGGAGCAAGATTCGCAAGTAAATGAGTTGTTAGCTCCTTTAGTCGTATTATGCTTCCAAATACATTTTAAATGGCAAGTAAGTCCTTGTACATTTGTAACCCTACTATATCTCTTGTTATTCTGCAACGGATTGAATATTCCAAAAGCCTGCGTGTTCTGTATTGCAAATCTTTGGAAGCGGCTGACACAACTGCTGAAGTGATTACTATGAAAGACTTGATATATTATTGAAAAAAGTTAGTCATAGAAATTTTTGATAATAAGGATACCCTGATTCTGCAGATGGTCTCTTGGGAGTTATGAAGACATTTGCGATTATACTTTAATGTTCCTCACATCAGGCACAACATTGATATATTTTCAGTATCTAAAATTTAATTACGAAAAACTGCATACAGGCAAAAGTATTACATTTAAACGGAAAAATAGGAGAAAATTAAAAAAGGATACAAGAACTATGGTATTTTACATTTGAATCTAAATGTTCCGCCTGTTCTTGAAATACATTTCTACTAACCTTCTTGGCACTAGATGGTGCTTTTGTTGAGATGGTTTGTGGCCTTAAGAGCTCTATCATAGCAAACACGTTAGTTTCCTCAAGAATAATTTGGTATATTTCTCTTTGCTCCAAGTCAGCCGATGGATAGACATTATATTAGGAACTGGATGAATGTTTTTCGGCACTTGCTAAATGTCTTTGGAACCACCTTCTAGTTGTCTAACAAAAACCTCTGCTTATGAGATATCAGTTCCCTATAGTACTAATCTATTTGTTTTTCTTTTTAAGTAGAGTTCCTGTATAATAATAATAGGTTATATAAGATAAGAGTTAGGACATGTGGATCCAATGTCAAGAACGACTTGATTTTTCATAAAGTATTTTCACATGTCAACTTTCAGTTGTTTGATTTGATAAATTGTTTCTTCACAAAATATGTACAGTCGAATTCATAAAAAAGGAAACAATTTTCGTTCCATTTGTACTTTGAATATAAATTATTAATTCAAATATTACTTTATATATTTTCCGACATTTGTAGATTATGTAAATAAAGCCCTATTAATGATTAATCATGTTAAAATTGATAGTAATCGAAATTTATTAATATTAATTACATATGTGATACAAGTCGTTTCCTTTTTTTTGAATCTGACTGTACATAGATGCCAATAAACCCTTTGATTCAACATTATTATAATACTATTAACATTTATTTGCTAATAAAAAATACATATTATTATTATTAAGAAAATTTAATTACAAGGAAATAAATGTGTATTAGGATGTAATGCAATTTATATTTTGTTATACTATTTTAAATAAGTGTCTGACTATTAAAAGATCATGTACTCCTTGACATTGGATCCAGCCAATTAAAGTCCGGCATCGTACATGTCCCAACTCTTCTTCTTATTATTTATTATTATTAAAGAGGAACTCTATTTTTAAGCTGCCTCCAACTCCATCTATTTGCCCTTTTCCATAGCCACTTTTGCTGAAATTTCATGAAATTCAGATGTGGATTCCCACTGAAAAGAATTAACTGCCTGTTCTGAGTGACACTGTTTATCTGGACTCGATTTAAATGTTTGCACTTTAGACAAGTTAGTCTTCAATATGTAACCCGCATTATTTGAATCACAAACCAGCGTTGGCATTATATCTTCGGCATGTTTCTGCTTTATTAGATTTTCTTGATGACGAAATCTATGTTGGCATGTTTTATGCATGCGCATGTATCCCTATCGCTTGCTTTGGGGTTAACTACCCAAAAGGGTTTATTTCTCCAAAAAATAGTATAAGAGATACTGAACCCTCCGGTTGCAAGATATTTCTTGTACGTATCTTTATAGCAATGTAATATAGTAGCCTCTTCTGTTTCTTTACCTTTCCAGTTTGATTAAAATCTTTCTCCCCAGGACAAATTTTTGTAACCATGTCTCTTTCTAAAAACTCTGCTACTGAATTCCTAATTTCTTGCAGTTTACTACTATTTCTCTTCTGTTTATCATACTGTGACAAGTTCATATTCATACATTGCTTCGTATTCTTCTTATAAAAAATGATTCGTTTTGCATCTCGTATCATTCTATACTTTCGTAAGATTCTCCCACTCATTATCTAGCAACTATAATAAGCGGTCGGTGTGTAAAGCTAGCCACTTTACCACCCTTTCAGTACTGAACGGCTCGAGTAATAGCAGCCTACCCTGCTATACCCCAATAGGCCTTCATGGCCTGTAAAAGGGGACTATTATTATTTTTATTGCTTTATCACCATTACTGATCAACTTATTCTCTGAGATTTGATCTTCTAGTACCTCAGTAAATAATAAACGTTTTCGTATGACAGGATGAAGTTTCATGCTATATGACATACGCCTTACTCTAAAAATTGGAGTTGTTTTCGATACTTCTCTTCTTGTGTTTAAGTTTAGCAGTTCTCTCTTCTGCCTTTCTCAGTTTTCTGTGACATGTTGCTCTATCGCTCTTAACTTTCTTTATACTAATATGTTTTCTTGTTATAGTTAAAGGCAGGGCATCTATTTCCTGTAAATTTTGAGATGGATTCTCTGCAACACTTTCAAGTGGAGAATTATCATCCAGGAATCTTGTCAGCTCCTTCACCTTTTTGTTTTTTCTGTGCTTCTCTCCATTTCTTTCTTATTCTTCTTTGATTTCTTTCACTAAAAGAATCAATGCTTTTTACTAAAACTTATTCTTATTTATTCTGTACCTTTCTCTCTATCTCTCTTTTTTTCTTCTAACTGTTTATAAGTCATTCTTTCTCTAAAACGTTTCTGCATATTCTTCTTTTTTAATATTCAGTCTAGGCTAGGAGGTCTTTGGCTTAGCAACTATTTTTAATTTTTCTTGGATCCAAATTTTGCACTATTGTATTTAATCCTGTTAATATTCTATTTGTTATCTAATTTGTTTTGTCTACGTCTTGTTCTTTGTTATACCTTCTTAAGTTTGTTCTTTATTTTTCTTTTTTAGTTTTATTTTCAGATGTTTGCGGTTCTTTTCTTTATTTTGCTGTAATCGTTTCTCACTGTAAGCCATTTCTCTATCTCCAATTTTTCTTTCAAATTGTTGCTTTTTTCCTAATTTTTAAAGAATATTGAATAATAACAAAAGATTTAAATAAAATTTTTATTTACAGAACAGAAATCGCAAAACGTGTCATTTCAATTCAGTTCTCTTTTTGGCATGCAATATCCCTAATATATCTGAAATTATCAAAAAATGAAAAAGCTTACTTTATGTTCATCACTATGACAGTCACAACTAATTTTCTATTGTTTGTTACTTGTTATATTATTATATTTATGTAACTTGCAATTCTTTTTTCGAGGTAAGTGTTAAGCTTAAATTGAGTTTTTTAATCCACACCTACGCCCACACTTGTTTTCTTTGTTTGCAACTGAGCTATAAGTAATTAGTAAGTATAAATTTATTGTATGAGGAATCGCCGGAAATTGCCTGTTACATCCTTTTGTCCAGAAACTGCTTAAACATTCTTATTCATTTTACAATAATAAATAAAAGTAAGGATTAGATTTTATTCTATATTTTTTTTATATAACACATTTCTGTTAGTTTAACAATATATTATATATTTAATATTTCGTAAATTTCATAAGTATTCTTTCAATAGGTTTCAATCTCTAAAACAAGTTTCTTTTTAAATTACAATAAAATACTTGAACTAAACACCATTAGAAATATTCTATTATAATTAATACTAGAAAAAGAAAAAAAAATTAACATCCCATCATATTTGCTATGTACAAGAAAAAAATTAAAAAATTACAACAAAAACAAAAAAGGAAGAGTATGGTGTGGTGTGTGAGTGAATGTAGTGTTTTAAGAGCTACTAGGAAGCATTTCGATGGTACAAAGAATTTGCTCAGAATATCATGTAAAATAAATTAATAAACGGCATGCATTATTTAGTTTTTTTTAAGTTAAGACTGTTATTCATTTACCATTTCTATAACAGTACTTTTATTTTTATCACATCAAAATATAAATAAAACAGAATAACGTAAAAAAAAGACAAATCTAATCATTAACCCATCATTGACTGAATACTTGTAATTCCTAAAAATTTAAATTTTTATAACACCTCTAAAAATTCGATAATTTCGATAAGCGTAAACATCAGAAAAACAGCAGAGAAAATATGTGTGTAGCCAATATATGTATAATAATTAATAAAGAATATTTATTTCATTTTACATTTAACTTGAAAAATGATCAATTGACAATTTGATTTTACCTACACATCCTCTACAACAAACACAAAACACACTGCCAAAATGACCCATATTTCATTCTACAGGACAAAATAATAATAAATTTATTATTAAAGTGACAATTCAAATATTCACATTACTTTTAAGAATCGACTATAAAGTACCTCAGCTTACATTGAACTTTTATTTTTCAAAGTATTTCACCGTATTTATGTAAAAATATTGTAAAGAGAAAAAAGCTAGATTTATTTTTTGTACTGCATTTACTTCTTCGAAGCTAAAAAGCAAACAATTATATACTATTTATTATTTTAATTCAAATAAAATGTTTTAATTGTAAAAGTTTTAGAGCGAGCACACTTTTGAGAAACTTCAAAATTAAGAAATTAATTGTTTAATTATTATTCTGAACTACTAAAACTGACAGCCAACATTAAAGAAATTCCATAACCAATTGAAAAAACTAATTAAAAATATTTTCATTAGTAGAGCAGCGCATGTGCTTCTTTTACTTCAGTTAATAATAAAATTGCATATTTTGATTTTTATTATTAATACCAGGCTAATTTGTGTGAACCTACTACTCCACATTCTTGAAAATATTATATTCGAATTAATAATTAATTAAAAGGTACTAAGGTAAGCATCATCAATTCTACATTCACTAACGTGCAACACGAGGCACGGTTTTCCATTTACGTTATTCATCGTCCGTATCCCCATCACTAGAATAATCTTGAATAGGTATTGGCCTTGCAAAAGGAGCTGATGTCATTTGCCTACAACAAGATAAATAATTCTCCAAAGAAAAGTTAATTTATGAATATTTAACTTACGCCAATCTACGATAATGGTTTAACCATTCTTCAATCATTTGAGCAACAAGTAATGGTCTTTTATGTAAAAGCTGCTGCGCGACCAATATGCCGCCTTCTGTTTCACAGACGTCCAACCACTGTCTTAATATAGTTTCTTCCTGTCCCAACTGCAATAATAATATTAGTAAGTAATAATAGTATAATAGTATTAGTAAGTAAAAAAATTTAATGACCAAACGGCACATACCTCTGCTTCAGTTAAAAAGTGAACATGCAATAGCTTTCTTTCTCTATCCATTAATGGTAAAAATATACTTTGTAATTCATCAGGATGATGTGTTTGTGGACGATCTAAGCGACTGCTGTAAGGTTCAAGTGGTACAAGAGCAGAAAAATGACCTCTGGTATATCCAAGCGCTATAGGCGTTCGTATGCAAAAACTTTGATCCCACAATAAAGGCAAATAAACACCTACAATAGTCAATTTTAAAATTAACTTTCTATTATGCTTTTGGATGAGATTTGGCCACGATTTAATTTTGTTGGGATTGAATTTTCAATAATCTCTTAATGTTTGCAAAACTAACAGTTTTTTAATTATTATTTACAAATTCGTATATAAGTGGAAAAAATTTAAAAATATAATCAAATTACAATTAAGGAGGTTACAGCGGATCTTTGTGGGGTGAAGGGCAAGGGAATAGCTCCTATGCTTTTACATAGGTTCTAAATACCAATCGATGAAAAAATAAATTAACATTCTTAAAACTGAACAAAATAATTTTATTATGAATGCCTATAATGCATTTATTAATTATTTATATTAAAATAATTTAAGCCGATTGGAGTGCATTTATTTAACTGTTAAAAGTGTAAATATAAATGTAAATAGGTTAAGAATCATGGCAACACCACCAAGAAATCAATCGATTTTGTTGGTAGCCATGTTTGGTTTTAGCTTTTGGAGTTTGAGTTGACATCCTAACCTCCAAATGTCAATCCCAAAATATAAGTGGAAACATTTGGAATGTTTGTAATTTTGCATGCAATTATAGATGGGAATATTCTATTTTTTAACTTTTGTATAGTCTAAAGATTACAATCTAATCTACTATCTACAACGTAATTTTACATTTTGCAATATTTTCGTCGAATTAACATTTGTATTTTGATTATTAACGCAGAAGACTGAATTGTTCGATATAATTTGATTAATAAAATATATGATTATTAGTTAACGCAATAAAATATAGATTATTATAATAGTCATTATTCTGTTCTGTTATTTAATTTCGCGTGCTATGAGGTGTTGCCACATCTCTACTGTCTTTCCACATATGTCTTGAAAAATTCTTGTTTTGTTTACTTCAAATTATTATTGTGCATTAACTAGACACACGATTTCAAAAATATAGGACAGCATTGTTCTTCGAATATGAAAGTATGACTTTTTTATTAGATTTTCTACATTTCTTCATCAGAACTTTTAGTGAAAACTGCTAGAGGTTAGATGGTCTCCATAAGAGGTTAGATGGTCTCCATAAGAGCCCATATTAAATTCTGGATTTTATATTTCATTTTTCTCGGTAATGGTACAACACACAAAAATATTTAAAAAAGCCACCGAATAGAATAAGTGTCAAAGAACTCGAGGTTTAGATGTCAGGTCATTCTCTACATTTTTACATTTCGCTGTATCCTCCTTAAATTGTGTTGTTGACTGCAAGGATTAAAAAACTACTAAGAACGACATACAACATAACCAAAATTGACGGTAACAGAAAAGCTACAACTGCAATAAAAATGTCCGATTTACATAGCCTGCTCTCATCCAAAAAGATTGTGTACAATTGAGATGATATTTATAAACTGATTTTAACACAACAAAACAAATACCTTCAAATCTTGCATATCCAAGCGCTTCCCCTCTAAAGCTTTTTACATATTTAACACCGTACACGATAATAGGACGTCTAAGAATATGGGCAAGTGCAAATATGTGTAACTGTTCTAAACTTGTGCCTGGCTGGCTTGCTAATGACAATAGGCTTGTCCAATCTTCTTCCCATTGGCCTTCCTCTAATGAGAAATGAAGTAAGGATGCTTGGGTGGCTTCGTATTCTTTCCAACGTGGATAAAATCTAAAGAATAGATGTTATTTAAGAAACAAATTTTATATTCTCTAATAAAGTTCAAATTAGCCAAATAAGATCATTTTCATTCCTATTAGATTTACCAGCAGAAAAGATAAAAGACTGATTCTTAATCCAGTTGGATAAATTACAACATTTTTTATTTGCATCTGTTACAATAGCGGTCACACTTGTTAGAGATGTGAAAATATCCTTTTTAAAACTTAGGCCTTGCAATTTTAAATAGGTTATAGGATATACACAAGAGTTTTATGATCATTTTGACGCTTTAATTTTATGACGATGGATGATGATGGTTATAAGTATGCAATAAAAGCTATTTATCCTTAATATTTGTTATTTTTCCTTTGCTCACACATGAGAATTTAAATCCAA
Source organism: Agrypnus murinus (assembly GCA_929113105.1). NCBI lineage: Eukaryota > Metazoa > Arthropoda > Insecta > Coleoptera > Elateridae > Agrypnus > Agrypnus murinus. Next base: position 35,792,003 of record OV816030.1, read on the forward strand.
AGCCAAGTTTTACGAACACTGTAGGTTATAGTAAATTCAATGCAATTTAATGGAAGAGTCTTTTGTTTTCTACTTTCTTATAGAACACCCTTATATTATATTTTATAATCTTTCAATGTACATTTCAAAAATACATGGAGTTAGAATTAACTAACTTTAGAGCTTTATCGACAGTTTAATTATAATCAGAATAGATTATATAGAGAAGTGTATGAATCTTTACCCAGAACATAATATTAGTATGCTTCTGTTCTTATAGAACTATTACCACATACAAAAGAGTCAGACAAGTTAAAAACTTGTGAAAAGCAGAACAGCTTAAATAACAAGGATGACATTGAATTGAATGCATTGCTAGAAATTCAAGAAAATCTCCAAGTATCAACTTCACAGTTCGTCTAATAAGGAAACCTTTGGTACCCTGGCCTCTTTTGATTTTTTCTTTCTTTAAAATGTAATCCCTGATATTACTAGACTGTATGAAAGGTAACAAAATCATCTTTGGTCCCCTAAGCTTACTAAGTTACATGGCTCTTTAAAGTTCTGGGATTTTGCTGTGTTTTTTTCAATTTCTCCACTTAATACAGGCTTCATAGTGCAAATGACCTTTGATTGTAGGGGTTTTAGGGGTCCAGTTGTTTCAAAATAGGGATATAATAGGGGTCAGACATTTTTCATATTTCCATGATGGTAAATAAAAATAATGGTTTTTATATACGAATTTCAATTATTTTGACGTATGTCCTGTATACCTACATTTTTTATTGACATTTTAGTTAATTATAACTTTTGTGCATTACCTTACTTATTGGTAGCAGTTATCTACTTGTTGCCTTCGTATGCATGAGGTAACGAAAACATCAGATAGAAAAATTTTCTTTATTGAACAATAACATGAACTTAAAACATTACAAAAATAAACAATAGTTAATTTTTCAATAACAAACATGAATCATAAACTAAAAAACAAATAAACTTAAAAAACACATGAAAATAAAAACATTATATTTTACTTATATTTATAAGTAATATATATTTATAATAAATATTCTCTTAGACCAAAAAAATCGATTGTCTTTGGCAGTCTTTTATTAGGCAGTCTTTTGTTTCTTTGCTGATTGTAGATTTTCTATAATTCTATTCTTCCGTTTTTCTATTTGTCTTCTTAAACTGTCTACAGAACTTCTTTCATCTTTTTCCTTACTTCGCAACCCTTCTAGGCCTTTGTACATTTCGGAGATTACAGCTGTTTTTGACACATCTTTCTTGTCAGTAGCCACTTTTAGTAACTTATTTATTTCTTTCTGCATAGTTTCAGATGATCTTTCAGCTAATATTAATGAATCCAGTGCAGCCTTCAAATCACGTTCTAAAAATCTTGCAGGTGTTTTTTTTCATTTGAAATTTTGTCTAATATCCGTCTTTCTTTTTCTAATCTTTCTGCATTGGCAATTTCTGTCGGTCTTTTCTCTTGTTCCATTTTCTTTTCGTTTTCTAAATATAACTGGTATGAATTATGTGCATGCTATTCCAAATTTAGTAACTCTTTTGTAATAGGTACTAAATGTGTCATATTATTATATTTTTTAATCCATTAACTACAGCTAATTTAGCATTTAATGTTCGTTCTTTCATTTTACTCTTGTCTTCAGTTAACAAGCGACCTGATCTCGAGAACCCTCTTTCAATATCAGCACTTCCATGAGTCAATGAGAGAGCAGCTTGCACGAAAATAATAATATATGTAAATTATAAAATTCGATATATCAATAGACAACGTATCTAGACCTTTCAAAAATGCATTGTGAAGTACGTGTAGTGGACAGGTTCCAATGTTTACCATAGGTTTTTTATTACCCTTAGTTTTCTCCTCATTAAATAACCTGAAAACCTTCTTATTAACATTTAATTAAATTATGGGAGTCTATAGCTTTTAATAAATAACTAAATAAAGTTTTTGCATCAGCCTTCCCAATAAAGTAACTAAATGGTTATTTTTACCACAGTTTTCAACGTTAGACCAGTACCTTACATTAATCTGCAATTCTTTTTTGCTTTCCACATTGCTAGTTTCATCATATTGTAATGTAAAATAAATATCTGATTCACATTGCAAGTCATTCAATAAAATGTTTTTAAAGTAGGGACCTAGAGCTTCATTAATAAGATACTGAGCTTTGCTTGATGAAAGCGAAAAATGTTCAGGTACAGCACCAGGAAACATGACTTGAAATACTCTTTTTTTCCGTTACACGAGTTTACAGAACTATCACTAATCACATTTTCAATACACCACAGTAATTCTGCCCTAGAGGTTGCTTCCCTAGGACTAAATAAAGTTAATTGTTTCTCCACTGATTGCTTATTCGGTACAGTTGCTAATCGTTGTTGGACAAAAATTATTTTAAAAAGGTTACTTCTATGTTTTAGTGTACTTGCGTGTTGCTCTAAATTCTGGATTCCTTTGCAAATTGATATGGAAGTGTTACAAATGAAACAAACACATGAAAATAGATCATTGTGTTTTGGTTTAGCCCAGTCGGAAATAAAATTATTATTCGGATCTTTTATTTCCAACCATCTTTCCTAATGGATAATTTGTTGTCTTAAATAAAATAAATAGGTATATTTTTAAATTAGACTTGCAGATAGTATAATAAATTATTACTTTTACCTGATGAAATAATAAGCATCAGCAACAGCAATCTCAAGGTGATAAAACCAAATGGAAAGTTTGGTTATGTTTGATTTGCACAACAACCTGGATGTGTATGCTCAAAACTGTATGCTATACCCAAGGCTATACCGAACGTAAAAGCAGGAATCACAGCTCAAACTCGTATTACTTCGTTAATGTATGCTTTGTATTTATGCACCCTCGAAAGTAAAACGATAACTGTCGATCATCATCGACAAAAGAGTTCGTCAATAGATTGGCGCCGGCTTTTAAACGCATTTATTACGGAAAAACAATGTTTCTAGGAAAAACTCATATAAAACAGATAAGATTATTAAAATAGGGATAAATTAGGGGGGTCAAATTAAAATAGGGATATTATAGGGGTTATAGGGGTGTCACTATGAAGCCTGAATTATATAGTAGAGTGTATCGAAAAACACTTTTTTTGCAAATTCAAAATTTCAAGTTGATGAAAAGTTGTGTATATAGACCCACATATACCACAAAAAAATTGGCCCAATTGAAAAAAATTTAGATCTCCCGCAAGACCTCTAAAGTTTATAATTTTCTTCAAAATATTAAATTCTTAAATATTTTCATTCTTATGAAAAACAAAGTGATTTGTTTTTCAAAAATTTTAACAATAGGATGTGAAATAAAAATATAAAAAAAATATAAAAAAATATAAAATAAAATGTCTAATTTGCGTTTGTTATTACAAAAATGTAGGAATTTAATATTATTTTGAGGAGTCATTGAGTGATTTTGTTCTAAAAGGTGTTTGGCGTAATTCGATTTTTCAGGATGTTTATTTTTGTAATGACGTACGTGTTCTTTATATCTTATGTCAAAATTTCGAAGTGTTTGTCCAATATATACCGAACTACAAAAAGAACAATTTAAACGGTAAATGCCCGATTTCATGATATCATGTGTTCTGTCTTTAGCATTAAATAAAAATGAAAAAGTGTTAGTGTTGGTTTTAAATGTTATTTTATAATTGTTGGTTTTTCTTAGTATATGTGCAATTTTTTCTGATATTTTGCCAAAATATGGTATAGATATGTAATTTGTGTCTTCTGTTTGATTGTCAATGGGATATATTCTTTTGATAGCTAACCTATAATCTTTTTGTTTAATTAAAGTGTCAATCATGTTCGGATTATAATGATTTGCATGTGCTAGTTGTTTAATGGTTGATATCTCTTTGCTAACTTACTACTATTAATAAAAGATAACAGATATGATTTTTAATTAATGAGAATAAGATAGATGTATAGTAAAAGCTTTTACTACATTTTATTCACATGACTCATTGGTATATAAAGCAAAAGAAACTTAATGCCTCAGCTATCTACCTATGGGACGAGAGGTTAAATTTTCAAAAAGTTTCAAAAATGCACCGATAGTGGCCCTTGTCGGGACTATGACAACAAGAAACTACCTACAACCGCATTTGAATCCATCCACAAAATTCAATCAACAAAATTCCTAAGAAATGTCAAAATGGCGATTTAAAAAATGACTATAGCGCATCAACCATTAATTTCTTCAAGAATCTGAGAGACACGGCTTGCCATTTTATATACTGTTATGCAAAAAATTGGCCTGATTCATGATTTTCCACAAAATTAAAGGCTTGAATTTTTCTGATTATGGCGGAACAATTCCAAAGTAAAAGAAAATGCGATAGTCGTTTAGTAAATCAAATAATTCTTGCACTATGTATAGGATGCAATTCAAAAAAGGTAAACTAAAAAGGTTAACCTCAAAATCTACAAAAAATTAATGCTTTTTAAAATTTTGTATAAGTGAATAAAAAAAATATTATTCAATATATGCACTCTGTCATGGTAGAGTTTAGTGTACCAGGCAGAAGGTGTAAAAAAGCAACACTGTAATTTTATCCATATTTTCTAGGAGTATTAGATTATATTTACTTTAGAAAATATAAAACTTCAATTGTCGTTTCAAATCTTGGTTAGAATCATGTCAACTGTGTGTTTCTGCATTTGTAATATTGAAAAATAACACTCCTAAAAGCATATCGAGGGTTTCATAACAAAAGTTCGAAAACTTCAATTGTACAGGAAGAGTAAAACAACGTTTCAAAATTCTGCATTTTATTGAAATTTCATCTACACACACCTGAATTTATAAACTAATTTCTATTTTATTGTGTTATTAATTCTGTTTTTACTTATTCTGTTTTTAATCTGGTCAATCGATTTTTCCGTTTTTGTAGTTACATCTTTTTGACATGACATAACAAGGGTTGTATGAACCAAGATGTTATTTGACAGTTTGTAAGAATAACAAAAATAAACATTATGTTAAAAATTTTTTTTAGAAAAGTAAACTATAACTGATCTTAAAGAATTTAAGTACAAAAACATAACTCCGACGCCCTAGGGGCAATAAGGAGAAAGAGAAGAAGAAGAGAAGAAGTACAAAAACATGTAACAATAATGTACAGTCTTTTATCAATTTTTTTGTAGCAGTCTGTAGAACTTCTGCTACAACGACAAAAATAAAACCTCAGTTCTGTATAATTCCATCAAATGCTCATATTTAGCTTTGGTGATGTTCTGCAATTTATTATAAAGCTACGAAACACTTTTATCATTATGTTTCTTTTTTGGTTGTCCCCGTTTATTCTGCATGTTATCTCTTTATAACATTCTCCCAATATTCGGGGATAATATAACTAGTGTTATGATTATCATCGGTGATAGCCCGAGTTAAAACCGACGAAAATTGACTGAGTGCGAAGCACGAGTTCAATTTTCTAAAGGTTTTAACGAGTGGTATCATCGTTGATTAATCATAACACGTGTTATATTTGGTGAGAGAATATAATGAACGTTGACAGAAAATAAATTTTCTCGCCCTCTTAAAAAAGTCAAAAATTTTAAACGATCTGTCACTTTGACAGTAAACAATTTTATTTATTAAAAACAGGTGACAGTCAACATGCGGTGATAGAATTATCATCGATTTGATAGCCTATTCTGCGAGTTTGTTTTTGTACTTTCACCAATGAAATTAATAAAAAATGTACCATGTGACACGTGAATTATATTCTCGGTTTTATAACACTATACTAAAGAACGAGTTTCATAAGTCAAGTTTTATTGCACAAGTCCAGTCAGAAAACAAGCTCTTTATGCTGTTTTTTTTTTCTATTTTCTGCCTTTTATTCCCTTTTTCAATAAAAAAATATCACAATTTAAAAATTTAGAAAATTTTGTGGTGGTTGGAAACACTGATGTTACATTTAAAAATTCAAATTTTTCGAGTGATGTTTTTGTCAATTTTCTTTATTCTTAATTTTTTTCAATACTACCAACATTAAAAAGTTGAGCTATTAAAGTACTCAAAAGCTATAAACGCATTGTTTTGGGTGCCATTTTGATAAATCTTAAACAACATACTTTTTAATTGGGGTGTCTCTCATCTTTTGTCATATGCAAATTAGGTATCATCTTTTCTTTAAATTTTTAAAGGTTTTAACATCCTTGTATGCCAATTGCTGCACAACCTAGGATCTGTTTTTTCTTGGCTAAAGATATAACATTGACCCAATCATTAGGGACAATTACTTTGGCACGTTTGAATGCAGCTTCTATTGTTGCATTTATTGAATCGAACTTGATAGTCTTACTCGATTGAATGAAAAGAACTGGTTCAAAATGCATAATTGCTGCCATAGCATTTCAATTTTGTCCAACATATAAATCTCACCCAGCACGAAGCAATTTTATTGGCAGCTCGCTTGACTTGGGTGTCATCTCATATGTAGCATAGTAACATAGTTGAAAGATCCAGTAACATAACATAAAGGCGTATCTACATAAGCCTTTATGATATGTTACACTAGAGCCAAAACGCGTTTACACCATTAAAAATGTATAATTATTAAGGTAAGAGTCTAAATTGACTTACGCCTTTTTTGTTATGGTACATGTGGGATACTACCTTGGATATAACCATGCAATAATCCCAATTTCCTTTTGCAGTTACACCCTTTTGTTATGAGACCCTCAATATTATCAGTTTAGAATTCATTTTCTTACAAATAATAAAGAATTATCAATTACAGGTACTTGTTAAATTAAACAAAAATCACATTTAGTGAATTTTCTAAGTAAGTAAATTGTAACATTTGTATTTAAATTAGTTGGCTTTGTCATGTATTTTCATTGTTAATTAAATTAAAAATATAAATTTATATTTTTTATTCATGCAAATTGATACAGATAAATTAGATAATAATAACCTTTTCAACCAAAAAAAAAAATTATATGCAGTAGAACTACACTGGTCCAGTAAGATTTGCACAGGTATCTATGATCTAATACTCCTTGAAAAAATTAATAGTGACAGATGTTGACATTATTCGAACCAAGAATTGGATGACAAATTTTGTTTTAAAAATTTAAATTACAAATTAATTAAAGTAAAATTACAGTGTTGCTTTTTTTACAGCTCTTGCCATAACACTGTCAACAGGTATTTAAGAAATTGTAGGTGTTCTGTATTTTTATTTGCAATAGCTAGAAAAAGCACCCATCTAACAACTAACCTTCAAATTTATTTTCATTTCTACCAATATGAAGAATGAAAAATTTCAAGAAATTCACTTTCAAGTCTTGTACCAACTTCATGGCAAAAATATAACCTTGAATTGGTAAATAGAAAAAAAATCAACTTTATACTGTACTTTATAAAAGTACATTTGAACTAGGTTAATTGTATTATTAAATAGAACTATCAAATAAATATTGACAGTTCTACAATGTAAACGTAAGCATGTTACAGATTAAAGAAGATTTATTGTTTTCAATGGCTCACGCAATCAAGTTTATTTAAAATCTCTTTGTAGTAAAACTTTTTGAAAAGAAATTAATTTTAACGCTTTAAAATACTTTTCAACTGATTATAAATAAAGCATAAGACACCCTGTATACATATTTATATTTATTGCACATTGTTAAATCAATACACTTTCTTTAAATTTGCATAACCTTGACTTTTTGGTTTATATCAGAATAAATAAATCCATAAAGCGTGTAGATACAAAATATCACTGTCATAAATTTTCATTATTTGTTCTATTTTTGCTTGTTTATCAAAATCAATTCCTGACAGCTTAAAAATCTTATGATTATAAATTGCATGGAAATCCTAAATAAGTAGAAACACCAGCAAATCTAAGAAAACAAATTGCTAGGAAATGATTAGTCTATTAATTGCATAATATAACCTCTAAAATTTTGTAGGTATTTTATTTACATAAAACTTTTATATAATAAAAGCAGAAGTAGTTATGAATCAGCGCTCTAATTTATTTGAATTATTAAATTCAAGAATATTGAAGTGTTTTATTTTGTAGAGTGCAAGGTTGTGTTAAATACAATCAAATTTAATATTTTTCGGTTAGTAACTTTTAATCAAATATTTTAGATTTATTAATACCGGAAACTTATTTTGAAAAATGGTAGACAAAATTTAAGTGTGGCTCTTGCAGTGTGGTGGGCAACTATAATATTTGGAAAGCAGTTAAAAAATGGTCATTGTAATGAAAGATTGAATAGTTAAGAAAGTTGTAAAGGCTGATGTAAGCTAGTATACAAATTATAAACCACTGCCTATCAAAAATAATATTATTTCGTATTAGATGCAGGTTTCTCACTGAAAAAACATTTAATAGTTGCACACCCATCTGTGAAGATGGCGCTTAAAAAATGTCGCCTATTTTGATATGGTAAAGCATATGAAGTTTCCGGTATTAATAATATTATTTGTAATATTAATTGTCGAAACATAATTCCAGATTACTAACATTATACCGGGTGGGGCAATAGTGTGGGAAAGTCCGATAGCTCCTAAACGGTAACACCTAGAAAAATCGTTTTAATACGGAAGTAAACAGTGGATAGAGGCGCATCTAGAGAAATTATTTTCAAATATACAGGGTGTTGCAGAAAAGTGTGGAACGCTTAAGGTAATTTTTTTTTAAATAGAATGCCCCAAATATTTTTGCATATTTAACACCTATCTTGGCAGGTTTATTCATATCTAGAATTTTAGCGCCATCTAATGATCGGTTTAGAAGTTATAAATTTTTTTTCAAAAAAATTGAGTTTTACATTATCCCACTTAACAGTTTACCGCTTTCACGGCCGCAACTGTGAAGACGAATTTAAGTAGGGATTTTGTTGCAGGGGTTTGTAGGGTGCTCTTCTTTAAAAGAAAATGGACTCACCAAGTACAGGGTGTTCAAAATTAATTTTTAAATTTAGAGAACTTCAAAGCTAAAATTCACAACTTTTTCAAATGGAACACCCTGTATATTTTGTACCTTTGTGATGCAGAATTAAATAACGAACATTTTTTGCATGTACGTCCCTATAGCTATCTGTAACCACTTTTGATTTATTGAGAAAAAACTGCAAGAAGCACACAATTAAAAACAATTATTTATTTAGTTGTCAAGTGTGTTGGTTGTTTTTGCTCAACAAAACATTAAAGCATCTAGCAATTGTTGTGCATGTATGCAAAACGTACATTTCTCGCAGTTATCGACCATCAGTGTTTAGTTCTACTATCATTTTTTTTCTAGAGTCCTCTGACTTTGAAAGCGTATTGCTCGTAAACTAAAGAGCCAAATTAAATGTTTTAAAAACAATCAAATAGTAAATGTATTTCTACATGTAATAGTAAAATATTACATTTCTAAGTACTATACTTTTGTTTTTATCGGGCGATATGTAATAAAAGGTACCCGTTTTTACGGCCATTTCCTTTACGTGTTAATTAAATAATTTTTTTCTCAGAAAGTATATGCAATATATCTATGGAATTTTTATAGGAGTTAGAAGAAAACTTTGCCTTTCATATGCTACTAATTTCCAGACAAAGAAACATTTTATTGGAGATTTATATGAAAAAATAACGAACTATGTTTTCTTGTTTATTAATAGAGATAGCGTCAAAAAATTTTCACTAATAGAAAATTTTTCATATCTAAATGACCTTTCTTGAAAAATAATTTCAAAAATCTAATTACAAATATTAAAAAAAATAAATATAAAATCGACCAAATAAGAGTGAGATAAAATACCATAATAGCAGATTTCCTCCTGCCAGTATTTATACGGAGCGTTGTTATTTTATTACGTTCTGGCGTACATAAATTGCAACGGTTATTAATAATCTTTTTTCCATTTAGTACTTATTCCTAATTAGATTAAAATAATTTTTGCATTGTAAATTAGACATCTATTTATTTTTCAAATCAATACACATATTATTATAATGTCTACATAAAATTAGAACGATATCGTTTATAATGATAGTAAGTTTTGCGGTTGTGGTTTTTGTTATTTTGTTTAATTTGCGTTTACTGCAAAATATTTTCTGGGGAACTGAGATAAAGGTTAAAAGGAAATCTTTCATAAATAATCTTACGTATGTACTTGTCTTGCGTATTGTACGACAAATAATATTGCAGAAAATATTTATTTCAGAATCAAGGTAATGAAGTTTTGTTTTTACTAAAATATTTTTGAAGGAAATTAGATAAAGGTTGAAACACCACTTTATATAAATAATATGTACATACAAATAGCCAAAAATATTTTTTGTTGTCATGTGTTTTTGTAACTTCAATCAATGTACTAGTTATTATAAATAGGAATGCTACCCAAAATTACAATCATTGTGAAAAAGAAACCGACGTCAACTATTATAATTCAGTTGTTCAACATGCCAACGCTTTGTGATGAGTCACTCAAGCAAATAATATTAAAAACTAGAAATTACTTTGAAGAAGAAAGAAGAAATGGTCTGGAGAAGATTAATATTAATGAAGTGGTGGAAAGAACAGCTGATTGTTTGGGTATTAACGTACGTACAGTGACACGAGTAACAGCAGAAGAATTAAATACCGGCACTTTAGCTCCGCCAAAATCCATGGGGGGTAGAAAGAAAATTAAACTCGATGAGGTTCTGCAAAGTGTCTTGCGAAGAACGATTTTGAATTTTTATTTGGAACACAAATTTCCAACCATCAAAGAAGTTTATCAGAGATTTAAAGGGGATGTGGAAGATTTGCCAGAATTTTCCGTATCAACGTTGTACAAATGGATGAAAGAAATTAATTTCTCTTATAAAAAATTAAGCAGCAAGCCGATTCTAATGGAACAAAACAGTGTAGCTGCAAAGCGATCAGAGTTTTTGAATGCTATTAAGAACTATCGACAGACTGATTGGAATATCTTTCACACCGATGAGACGTGGTGTGGCGCAAACCATTCAAAAAAGTTTGGATGGGTTGAACGCATTAATCCGGAAGTACGTGCAAATTTTGACCAGTATCGTGGGGGCATACAAGAAATCAATGGTTTTAGGGGCGGAATAAAACGTCCGTCTGGATCTGGACAAAGAGTTATAATTTTGCATATTGGAAACGAAAATGGATTTTTGGAAGGGTGCTTAAAGTGCTTTGTTGGGAATAAGAAAGCTGCTACTATAGATTACCATAACGAAATGAACAAAGAACATTACGAGGAATGGTTTCGTTTTGTACTATCTGTAATACAAGAAAAATCAGTTATTGTAATTGATCAAGCTCCATACCATACAATGCTGGATCTCAACTTTAGAAATCCAACATCAGCATGGAGGAAGCAAAGAATTATTGATTGGATGGCAAAAAGAAATGTCGCATTGCCTGATGAAATCAATCGTTTCGAAGATTTAACGAAACCAAGACTTTTGGAAATAAGTAGAGCCTACCATTTTGAGAAAGTATATCTACTGGAAACGATAACCAAAGAGCTCCGAGGGGATGATGTGAAGCTTTTATGGTTACCAGTGGCACATTGCGAATTTAATGCCATAGAGCTAATTTAGGCGTATGTGAAAAACAGGGTTGCTAAATTAAACACAACATTTAAAATAGCAGATGTTTTGCGACTTTGTCAAGAAACTATTGTCACAAACGGAAATATTTACACTTAAATATTTTATTCAATACTCAACATCTCTTCCGTTTGTGCAACATAAAGCGTGCAAGGCCACATTCAGTTGCCCACGCTAGTTTTGCAGCTGCCGTCTCGCGACCGACATGTGCGAGGTCTTCTGCGAAGCGCGCTCGCTTCGCCCACCGTTGCATCCGTTGGCATGCAATATCTACGCCTACTGACTCCGTACACGCGAGATATCCCACACGATGTGCCTGCAGGTGCACATTCCTTCGAGAGAATCTCCCAACGCTTCCGCACAGCTGCAGCTTCGTACCAGGCACCAGCAGCGCGCATGCAATCAACCCACAAGCTTACCGAGAACTTCTGCCTACGGATTCCAGCTACGATACTAGTTACTTCCTCGTTCGGCAGTATATAACCAGCTTGCTTGAGCTATTCAAACCAGTCAGTTTCCATGACTCCAACACTACATCTACAAGCAAGCTGGTGAGTACTCTTTTAATTATATAAATGCTTAGTGCCTAGTTTGAGTGGGCGGCGCTTAATCGCCCACTCTATGCAGAATTATGGGGAGTTGTGTCCAGGCTTCCCGGCTTAGTCACCAGGAGGTTATCTCCTATATGCTTAGTTTGTAGACCTAGTGCTGTAACAGGGTTGGTTCCAACCTCCCCTGTATTGTAGTAGTTTAGGAGGACATATACGTCCTCACAATATGTCAACATGTAAACCTTTGTACTCCGTTTATTGTCTTAGTATATAGTTGTTTTTACAACTTGTGTTTGATTTCTTTCTACCTCTGACTACGTCCTCCAGTCACGAAAACCCCACGTGACACTATACAAAATGTTCCTACATATCGAGGAAACATATCGAGAAAAAGATCATCTCGTTGATGTTGCGGTGGAACCGTTAATAATCAATCTCGGTGAAGACAGCGACGAAGAATCTGATTTTTCTGATGCACCCAGTGATATGGATGATGTATCAAAAGATTTGTAAAGATTCGTTGAATTATAATAACTACTAGGTACATTTTATGCTAATTATATTTTAAACTATTTAGAATAATACGTTGGGAGATATATTTAATAAATCTCTATTTAAAGAAAAAAACCCGACTTGCTTTATTTTAAAGCATTTTAGTTTACATACACATGATAATATGATATGTATTAACATGCTTCTTTTAGCAAAACTCTGGCTGGTTACATGAATAATTTTACTTTTCTCTTCAATACTTATTACTTCTATTTATCAGATTGTAGGTTATTGCACTCACTCCATCTTAATTAGTAAGATTATCAATATAATGCAATTTAAAACAGCAAGTGACTAATACAAAAGTTTGGAGGTTACATATATACTACTATCATAAAGAAAGCATATAATAATAAACAAACGCCGCTACATTCTTAGCATGGTTAGGCTCACAGGACACTCCGCGCGTCTTGACCCCCTTGACGCTTTTGCATCGGATCTCACTAACAATCGTTTTCTTCTTAATACATTTTTATTGTTAAAATTAGGAAAACTCTTTTGATGAAAATAATGCCTACATATGAAAAGCGTTCATTTAGCGAAAAAATCTTGACGCTATCTCTATTAATAAACAAGAAAACATAGTTCGTTATTTTTTCATATAAATCTCCAATAAAATGTTTCTTTGTCTGGAGATTAGTAGCATATGAAAGGCAAAGTTTTTTTCTAGCCCCTACAGAAATTTCATAGATATATTGCATATACTTTCTGAGAAAAAAATTGTTTAATTAACACATTAAGGAAATGTCCGTAAAAACGGGTACCTTTTATTGCATATCGCCCGATAAAAACAAAACTATAGTACTTAGAATTGCAATATTTTACTATTGCGTGTAGAAATAAATTTACTATTTGCTCGTTTTTAAAACATTTAATTTGGCTCGTTAGTTTCCGAGCAATACGCTTTCAAAGTCAGAGGACTCTAGAAAAAAAATGGATAGTAGTAGGTGTTTTAGTTTTTCAAAATGAATTTTAGTAATGAAGAACTTGTCGACATGACTTTTGTTTTGGATGAGTCGGAAAGAAATTGTTTACTAGCCCGCAGAATTTACCACCAACGGTATCCTAAAAGGAAGGCTCGCTAAAGTTCATAGCTTTCAAAACCTGCTCGATAGAATTGTGAGGACCGGCAATGTACAGTACGAAAAAAGTGAAAGAAATAACAATGTTGTGAACGAAGAAAATGAGTTATCTGTTGTGCTGGCAACGATTGAGAATCCCCATGTTAGTCAGAGAGCAGTGAGTTCATCTGTAGGAATAAGTAGACGTTCTGTTGGTCAAATCTTAAAGAAAAATAAGTTTCATGCATATCACATTCAAATGCAGCAAGAATTAACTGATGACGATTTTCTAAAATGTCCACACATTTTGTAATTGGGCCATAAGTAAGATGCAAGACGATGCTACATTCTTCAACAATGTTTTGTTCACTGATGAGGCAACTTTCATAAAAATGGATTTGTTAACAGGCACAATTTCCATTATTATGTTACAGAAAATCCCCACTTTTTCAGACAACTTGATAACCAGCACCAGCAGATGGTCCATAAACTTTGGGGGAGAATTATTGGAGAACATGTAATAGGGCCACATTTTTTGATGGTACATTAACTGGAGCTATTTATCTTCATTTTTTGGAGAACTATCTGCCACAATTATTGGCGAACCTTCCTCAAAGGATCCGAAATGGGATGTAGCTTCAGCAAGACGGTGCTCCACCGCATTATTTACATGCAGTAAGAGACTACCTAAATAATATCTACACACATCAATGGATTGGAAGGAATGGACCCACTAAATGGCCTGCGAGATCTCCTGATCTTACAAAAATGGATTCCTTTTTATGGGGATATGTGAAAGAAATTGTTTATACAGAGACACCAACCACAATCCAAAATATGAAGGATAGAATAATACATGCTTTTAGAAGTATCACGTAGGCAATGTTAAGAAACGTACAATGATCGTTCCAAAGGCGCATCGAAACGTGTGTCCATGCAAATGGGCAACATATGGAGCATTTGTTATAGTTTATTTCTTTTGTTTTATTTGAAAAACCTTGATTTTTTAAATAAATAATTTTTTAATTGTGGACTTCTTGCAGTTTTTTCTCAATAAATCAAAAGTGGTTACAGATAGCTATAGGGACGTACATACAAAAAATGTTCGTTATTTAATTCTGCATCACAAAGGTACAAAATATACAGGATGTTCCATTTGAAGAAGTTGTGAATTTTAGCTTTGAAGTTCTCGAAATTTAAAAATTAATTTTGAACACCCTGTACATGGTGGGTCCATTTTCTTTTAAAGAAGAGCACTCTACAAGCCCCTGCAACAAAATCCCTACTTAAATTCGTCTTCACATTTGTGGCCGTGAAAGCGGTAAACTATTAAGAGGGATAATGTAAAACTCAAAAATTTATAACTTCTAAACCGGTCATTAGATGGCGCTAAAATTTTAGATATGAATAAACCTGCCAAGAGGGTGTTAAATATGCAAAAATATTTGGTGCATTCTATTTAAAAAAAATTACCTTAAGCGTTCCACACTTTTCTGTAACACCCTCTATATTTGAAAATAATTTCTCTAGATGCGCCTCTATCCACTGTTTACATCTGTATTAGAATGATTTTTCTAGCTGTTACCGTTTAGGAGCTATCGGACTTCCCCACACTATTGCTCCACCCGTTATTACTAATGTCATCATCTCTCAAGGAAAGCTTTTTATTAGCTTTTCTTTGTAATGTCAATAACAAAGACTGAATAGCCCGATTCAATTTTCACAAATGGCTATTAATAACACAAAAGGATATCATTTTCATTCTGAACAAGTCATTTCTAAATAAACATCTCTCAATCTCACTTCAACCTTATTATTTTAGTTTAATTAGTGTTTTGCACTAATATATCTTTAAAATTTTGCAAATACATAATAACTAACTGTTTTCATATCAAAGACTTACAAGCGTCCTCCTTGGCTAAGACTTTCAGCTAAGGCTCTTCTTAACGTATTATCTCTATCAAAAACACCCCATGTAGCCTGCATCACAGAATCAAGCAGGCAATCTCCTGCAGATCGATTCCATAAGGCATACAATCGAGAACCAAGTCTTACAGTGAGCTCCAGTGACCAATTAATGACGGCCGGATCACTCTCAAGCTGCTCTTGTGCATCCTTATCTAACAGTTCAGTGAACAATTGTTCTTGTACAGGACCAGGTAGTTCATCAACTTCTGCATTAAATAAATCAATTAAAACTTCATACTTCATAACCTATATACAAAGTAACTTACCAGCAGGTAAAGCAAATGTAGGAAACTCAGTAACATAATTACACTGAAAGCTGCCTTTCCTCTGACGTAACGTGGAAGCAAAATGTCTTCTAATGTCAGCCGCTAGATCAGGTGCTACGTAGCTGGGAACACGTTTTACACCCGAACCAGAGCCTTCTATTTGAGATAACAATATTGCAAGTAAATCTTCTCTTTTAAATCTAAAATGTGTGTGAGTGTGGTTGAATGAACCAATTTAGTAAGATAAAAGAAATTTGTTGTTGTTACCTTATAGCTAAATGAACTAAAGTGTGACCAACGTCGAAAGCAGATGCTCTATTTAAAATTGCTACTTCGGCAGCAGTAAGAGTACGAGTTGGATCACCACCCGAAGACAAATATGCTTCTACTGGATTGGGATCGCCTTCAAGTATACCTAAGCATGCATTCAGCCAATTCCAATCAGCGTGCCTTCGAATCTGACGCATTTTACGTTCAGTATCATAATTGTTGGAACTTTGAGAGATTGCAGTGTCTAAGAAGTTGAAAAAAAAATTATTAAAATTAAAAGAATAATTTTGTCAAAACTTGACATTTCCATAACCTAAATGATGATAAGTTTGACAGTTTAATTGTTTGAAAATATTTATATTGATACATTAGGGCGTTTACGAAAATTGTATCGGATATATACTGATGTACCGAAAGCGTTCGGAAATTGTATTACTGGTGCTCTACCGGCGTTCGGAAATTACCCGGTATATACCCGTTTCATCTACCAGATCCATGATTCATGGATCGAGGTTTACAGTCGGTAAATAGAAATTTACCGGTAAACATAACCTAAAATTCAAGTTGTTTCATAGGTGTGGTTGTGGTTTTTTATGTACGTTTTCATTCTCCACAGTGAATATGAATAATGGGTCAGGGATATGTTCTGTCTGTGGTATACAAGAAAACTTAAACACTATCGAAAACATTTTAATAAACGCACCGTAAACGTCCGGAAATGCATATACCTGTTCCACCTACCTTATGCATCAGTTGTTTACCACTGGGAACGCGGTAGATACCGTACAATCCAATTTTCGTAAATGCCTATAATGAAACATTTATTTTCAAAGAGAGCAAATAACAAACCTAGAATGTTTGGGCTTCCATGTAGTCTACTATTATCTTGATTAGAATCTATTTCTCTTTCAGGCGATGACATTATTAGACTAGAAGCTTGTGAACGGTGTGAAGTATGTGGAATATTAGCACACATAGAGCATTTAATAGATTTTGGCCAATTTTCATAAGTACACATCTAAAAATAAGCATTTAAAAATTTCTTTCTTCAACAAAAGCAATCTTTTTAACACTTACATTACACATCCATTTTTGTGTAGTTCGTCTACTATTTTCGATGTTTGTTAAACTTGTGGGAGGGCTATTGGTGCGTGATCGTGATAAACTCTGGGCTATATCAGAATTCTGTGTAATTCTTAACGGCTGTATATGTTCATGCAACGTATTAGGCGATGATGGTGATGGATTACTGCACTGGCCACATAATTGATCTTTTGATTGATTCACGTACATGCAAACTTCACAAGACCATTTGCCACCGCCGGTACCACGATTCACTTTATTCTCGCACGGGCCCGCAGCTAATCCGGGCAAGTTGGTATTCGAAAGTGACCTTTCGCTGCCATGTAATCGATAAATGTCTTCACTAACAAACGGTCTAGGACCACGACACATAGTACATTTTAGAGACGATTGAAAATTTTCATATGTACAGTATTCACATGACCATTTTGTCTCTGACGGTTCGCTCATTTTTTTGTTTCAAGAGAGATAAGTATAAAATTTTTGTATACACCATACAACCTGAGCGACTTTTAAAAGGTACTAGTTTTAGTGGATTTTATTATGTATCTCCAATTTCCTGTCATGAGTTTACCATGTTTGTATATAATTTGTTAACTTTGTGAAGTATATATGGCAGTATTACAGAGCATGAATATGTGGTTTCATATCTATAACAAAATAAAATTATTAATAAGAGGATTTTGGAAATATTACAATAAATAAATAATAAGAGTGTATTTTGTCTGTTAAGGAGCATATTTAAGGTAACTTCCACTTATACATTTTTGTCAGTGGTGCCTTGTCCAGATAGACAGATTAGGCAGTGCTACCCTATAAATTAACCCTCTTTCTCATGCGTAAAAGATGCTCACATTTAGCCCTCCAAACTCAGCTAGCCTATTGATCGTCTCACGTTGAGACTACAGTGTGTGTTCTTATGGACAACGGGGTTGCCAAGCATCTTGCAAGCAACTTTTAAAAACACTTTCTAAATATTGTAGTTGTAACTGCATGTAAACCTTTATAATCCCTATTGTTCGAGCAAGTTATATTGCAGGTAGTCACTTCTTCTGACAGCGGTAGTAAAATAAAATTTCAAAATTTGCTGCTGTTCATGTAGTGCGATATAAAGTCTGGAACTATTGAAATAAATTTTTTATTAAATATTTTTGAGAAAAATCCTCGAACACGTCGATTTTTATCTTAAAGGAGACATATTTTAGTGTAATCGTTATTTGCAGATCGTCTTTTGTTTCCGAGTTATAAAGATAACGAATTTTTTTTTAAATGGAAACCCTAATTTTTTTATGATGGATTTGGAAAGATAATGTAATGCTAAAATCAAATATGCTAAAAAAGTATGACACTGTATTAAGAAATTTCCAAGATAATTGCTTTTAAAGTTTTAAAACAAAAATTTAAAAAAATCAAGAGTTCCAAGTTTTAATAAAAAAAAGAATTCTTTGAAGAACTGTCATAAGTTTAACGCTAAGTCACTTGTTACATGGATACTTGATTTTTTTATTAAGAAAATTAAACTCTTGATTGTTATTCAATCAAAGTTCAAATCAAGCGTTCAAATTTTTTGATAATAAATCAAGTAGCCATGTAACAATTGACTTAGCGTTAAATTTATGGCAGTTCTTAAAAGAATTTTTAATTTCTTTAATTAAAACTTGGAACTCTTGATTGTTTTTTAATTTTTGTTTTAAAACTTTAAAAGCAATTATCTCGGAAATTGCTTTCCAAATCCATCATAAAAAATTAGGGTTTCCATTTACAAATATTTTCGCTATCGCCATAACTCGGAAACAAAAGATGATCTGCAAATAACAATTACACTAAAGTATGTCTCATTTAAGAAAATCGACATGTTCGAGGATTTTTCTCAAAAATATTTAATAAAAGATTTATTTCGATAGTTCCATACTTTATGAGTTTACACCAGTATATTACAAAACTAATAATTTCTAGTATAATTAAAAGTCAAATCATTTCGAGTTTTTGAATTTTAGGTGAATAAAAAAGTACAACACAAGTTATAGTTATTTGGTTTTTATTAAATAAAGAAACATTAAAACTAATAAATTATTGTATACTATCAAACTACACTTTTTTAATTGTACAGATTTTATATAAAGCAGTGATAAATTGAAAAGAAATAATACGAGTATAAAAAGTACAACAGCAAAAAGTTCAGCATTAGCACAAATCACTTGAAATCACTTTCATCTTCTATGTCACTTTCACTACCACTTTCCAAATTTATAAGTATTGGCTCAATATCGTCCATCAATCCATCAATTTGCCACATGTTATCTTCTGTTTTAATTACATGGTTAACATAATTGTTCCATCTTTCCGCTGTTACTTGAACGTACGCGTCACTAATTAAATTTCGAACATCTCCTTTAAATGTGGTATTTTTTTAGCGATATACTGTTTTACATCACCCCAAACTAATTCAACAATGGTACGGAGGTAATCTTACTATTGGAATGCCGTATTCTTTTGCACATTCTTCAAGAATGTATTTGTCGCAATTAGATTTGAAAGCCTTCACCACGTCCAATAGATCTGCTTTCAAGTAATCATCGTCAAAATATATATCTTTTGACCAAAGCCATGATCGTATTTCTTCTTTTTTCCAAGACTGATTTGGTATCTTTTCAATTTTTCGGCAATGGTATGGTGCATTATCCATTACTACAACTGATTTTGCAGGTAAATTGGTCAACAAAGAATTTCTAAACCAAATCTCAAAAGTAGCTCCATCCATTTCATCATGATAATCCGCACTGTTCTTCTTTGCTGGAAAGGTCAACTCTGCCCCATTTATAAAACCTTGTTTACTGCCAGCATGCAGTAAAATAAAACGAGAGCCACGCTCTGTGGGAGCTTTCAAACCAGTGGTTAATCCTCGAATGAAGGTGTCCCGATATGATTTAATTGACATATCCACCCATTGAGCTTTGACGCTGTGGCCAAGATTGACCCAAGATTCATCAATATAAACTATATTGTAATCCTCTTCTCTATATTTTTAATTTGTCTTTTAAATAACGATGACGCCATGCAATTATCTCTTCTCTTTCAATTAAATAAGATCGTCGTCCTCTCTTAACATACTGGAAATTCATATCACGTAATAATCTATTCAACGTACTTCTACTAAAGTTGGGCAAGTTTTCATCGTCATTTACAGCTGCTACAATATTGTTCATCGTTGGTGGTATATTTTGCGAAAAAAAAACTCGTGCACCTTTCTTCTAATTTCACTCCTAATTCCATCACAGTAGGTTATATTGCGCGATTTTGAATATTTTTATTCTTCGCTCTTTTTCTTGGAGATTTTATTCCATCAGGTGAAATACTTTCTTGACGTACTGAGAACAAAGATTTTTTGCTAATACCTGTTTCTTTAGAAACTTGTCGAATAATTACTGATAATGACTGCCGGGTCTCAGTAAGACAATATTTTATCAAATTTGACAAAATCTGTTTTTCACCAACCTTTAGTACACAACCCATTCTGTTTTTAACAATATCCGCCATACTTATGTATAATGTACTATGTGCGTTATGTAATACTACAATACGAATAGTTACAACAAACAAACAACACGACAATGTTAACAATAATTACAAACGATAAAACCCAAACAACTAAGCGACGATCTTATAGATGCACAAGCTATCAAAATTTGAAATCAAATAATTATTTCTGTATTAAGAAATTTGCTTATATGCGTTCGGTGACAAATAATAGTGCCGACAAAAAACATTATACTATAATTTCAGTAAGTACAAACTGTATTATGTAGTTCCGCGAAGTAAAAGTAGAAAAAAACAGAAGGGCTTATTGTTTACTAAAATCCATTGCATTTGCTGCTAATCCTAGATTTCCGTTTTTGCAAGTTTCTTTTGAAACAAGTTGAACAAATGAATGTTTTTATCATGATGAAATCATTTTACCGTTAAAGTTACGTTTGGGACTTCCTGTATTTACCTGTGAATTAAAAGATTAAAAAGATCATACAGAAGCTAACCAGCCGTTATTTTTATGTTGAAAGAATTTGAAGACGAAAGAATTAAACAAAAAAGTATAAATAATAAAATATCGGATATTTAGATACATGTACAATGTAAAAATCCCAGGTAATATTTAATAAAATAACAAATACATGTTAATAAGACTTTCTTTTAAATGCTTCTTTTGTATGGTTACGATTACACTTTTTCGGTTACTGTTTTCAAAGGTTTAGAACTTCTGGAATCTTAATCCACATTTCTATAGATTCATACAGTGGAATAGGTGGCAACAACGAAGCACAAACTCCCATAAGAAATACATTGGCTATCTTTCCTTCACTGTAGTCCCAACGTGAGACGGACAATAGGTTGGAATTATTCACTGTTATTTTTCTTTATTTTTGCAAATTTTAAATTATTGTTATTTGTTATTATTTAATAAAAGTATTTAGAGTTAACTAAATATCTGATAATGATTAGGTATTAATTCCATTTAAATCGTGTTGAAAATAATATTTATGAAAATTTATTTTTTAATAGTTAAAAAATAATGATAGTTAACAGTTAATACAACCAAATAAAAAAAAAAAGTGTAACTAATGAGCTTTTACAACCAAATTTTTTTTATTGTATTATGCAATAGCGTAAACATAGAAATTTATGTTAGTAATAATATTTTATGCCGCACAGCAGCTCTTAGTATACTTTGAATTCCCGCCATATGTGACGTGTTAGAGCCCAAACCAATAAGAATTTGTGTATAAATGCTTTTTCTGCCGCGAATGTTTTGACAACTTTTCTAACCTCAGATTTTTGAAAGAAGTTGTAAAGTATTTGATGTTAGAGAATAAAAGTGGATCCTAAAAATGAAAGTCTAACCTAAATAAAACTACACCACTTGCATTAACCAAAGCTGATAATAGGTAGTACTGAATACCATTACCGACTCTTTTCTTATTGGCCAGGGCCTTATTACGTATTAACCGGCCTATTTAAAAAAGACTTAATGCCATTTTTGTCATAATATTTTTAAACGAAAAATATTTTTCTGTTGTATGTAACCATTGCGGTACTGGAGCTACAAGAATATTCATGTTTTAATGGAATTTATGCTTACGCTGTAAAGGCCCATTGAGCATATTCTTTAAAAAAGAAACACCTAATTTTGAAAAAGTAGGTACCACTCCGTTGGATATATACATATATTACAGCACAAAAGGCCTTATAGGCTCGTGGCTATAATTTTCCTCCACTCCTCCTGTTGGTTGCCAGTCTCTCCCATCTATCTGCAATCCCCATCTTTGTTAGGTCTTCTTTTACTGCTTCCAACCATTTTTTAGTCGATATGCCTCTCTTGTTTCTCCCTTCCGGTTCTATTTCGAGCATTTTCTTTGGTGTTCTGTTTTGACTCATCCTTGTTATATGACCTAACCATCTTAATCTTCCTTGTTTGATGCTTTTGATTATATTTGGGTCTTCTATTTCTTTGTTTGTTCTTCTCCTCCACTCCTCTCCTTCTTTACCACTCCGTTGGATACCACTATTAAATAATTATTAACTGGATTTTAGGAGTTTGAAACAAATAAATAAAAAGTTCTCATTTACATTTAGGTACTGATTCCACCAATATGTGTAAATAAGAACTTTTTAATTTATTTCTCTCAAACTTCAAAAATCCAGTTAATAATTTAATATTGAAACACCTAATGCTAATAAAGATAATTTAAAACAAAGCAAAATATATAGATAGATCAATATTCAACATAAGGTTTGTTCTATTTTTTTTATTTCTAATAAAATACTTGAATTTGAAATCTTTCATGGTCTTTAAAGTCCATGCGTATTATTGTATTAAAAACTATTAAATTATTTTATTATTGCCTTTGGATTTTATCAGTAATTTGCGCAGACAGATAAATTTCCAACATACTTAAAAAATGTAAGCAACACTCTTAAAATGGCAGTCAAAGTAAAAAGACCAACAACTTTTAAAATTTTTTTTAAACTCATGCTTTAAGTTCGTTCTGGCAATGCAGCTTCTTATTCTTCATAAAATATATTAGGCGAGTTTAGGCATTAACCAGGTTATATGATGTGGTTACTGCTTTGGTAACTGGGTGGTAAAGATCTCAAAGGCTGCTTTTACCACTAAACCAAACTGGCTTTGCCTTTATAATCAATCTTACTTACCTCTTCTCGTTATTACATATTGTGCTTTTTAGTTTTTAATATTTAATTCATATATAAAATTAGAATCTTATGATTGAAATAAAAACATGTTTTGTTATAAAATCACCTATAAAAAAGCAAACTAAAGAAAAAATCAAATTTTCCACTCCTTTGGTTTAATTTGAAAAGAAATCGTCTAAACGTATAGTATTATAGATTACTTCTAATACTTACTGCCATTACAGTTAATATTTTTTTATAATTTATTTTGTTTCAAATTCAAATAAAACATTTGACAAAATTTCATTACAAATATGTGTTTCCAAGTTCGGGCTCGATATATTTAATTAAAATAAGAATCACCTGTGAGTGTAGCTTATTTTCTATATCTATCTACCTGTATGATGCTACGTCTGGATGAAAAAAAATCAAGTTTGGTCCATTTTCCGGTCAAATTCCTCTCAAAATTAGCTTTTTAGGTTATATTAAAGGATCCAGGGCAAATTTTGACTACAGAATCGTGTACCGCTCGTCAAAATACGGCAAAAATGATATGCCTGACCTTTGTATTTGGACTTTTTGAAATTCATGTAATTTTCAGATTTAGGCGCCATATTAGAAAAACAAAAAATATAGTGTGCAGGATTAATTATACACTTTGGCTGTATTATGATCTATTTCTAACTTATTTAATTAGTTCTGACCTCGACCTTGAACAACCATTTTGTTTTTTTTTCAGGGGCCACATTGCATTTGAAAGATAACGTTTCAACGAAAAAATTGACACTCTGGAATATTTTTTTCGTAGCTTTAATTTTTGACTATTCAGGTGGCCCAGTTGACATGGAATGTCCCATATATTGTTTTATTTCAATGGTAAGATGTAGATAATAATTATGTTTTTTATTATAATAATAATAATTTCTGCTCAATCAATAGGGTAAAATTCAAAATTTTCGTACTCACGTAATTTTAGTACCCACCTACGAGGTAAGTGCCATAAATTCTCGGCCCGGCAGGCTTCTACCGGTGCCAACATGTTCAAACTCGGTTGAGTCATAGTTGAACATGTAAAAGAGGCCTACACTATATATATTACGGCTAGAAGCTACTAACAGATTGTAGTAGCCGCTCAAGCATCGTGACGAGTGCATCAAAATGTCGCAGCTAACGAAAATTGAGTACCGCGCGGTCATTAAATTTTTAACAAAAGAAGGGCACACGCCTAATAAATCAAAAAACGATTAGACCACGTTTATGGTGATTTATCTCCTTCATATTCCACTGTAAAAAAGTGATCAAAATGTTTCCGATTGGGGCATGAATGTCTTGAAGATGATGAGCGCACCGGTCGGTCCATTGAAGCGGTAACACCTCAAAAAGTTACAATCATTGAAGAAATGGTATTAGAAGATCGCCGTTTGAAAGTTAAGGAGTTAGCAGTGATGTCTGACATTTCGGAAACAAGTGTTCGCCGAATTGTTCAGGACCATTTGGGTATGAATAAAATTAGTGCAAGATGGGTACCGGGTCTTCTTTCTGCTGTTCAACGTCAACGTCGCGTCGAATGTGCGCGCTCGTTTTTAAACTTGTGTGGAGACGACCCAAAGCCAATCTTGGAGTTATTATTTATATATGTTTTACACATAAAAACTTCTTACTATTAAGAGGGTTGCCAAAAGCAAAGTATAACAATATAAACATGTGTAACAATAAATTAACTTTTCGTAATAACAATTAACAAGTGTAAAAAAATAAACATTAAATTAACTAAAACTTGAAATCATGATTATACAATAATGATTGATAACAATCATCTAGATATATTAATAATTCTTATAAAATTAATCAATCACTTTCGCTGTCTGCACTGGAATCACTGCTATCGTTAGACACATGTATGATTAACTCGTCAACAGTTACATCTAGCACTTTTTCACGTTCATACCATTCTCTAATCTTTCTTTCAGTACTTGCAATACATCTACTCCAGATTTCAGGTGAACACTGCTGTAATGCTTCGGCCCACATGTATGATAGTATGATAGAAATAGCATTTATCGATTTTTTAAAAAGTAGGTCAGTATTTACATGACCTACATAAATCTCCAATCGATTCCCTATCGATAGAGCACATATTAGTACCAAATAGCACTCAATAGCACTAAATAGTACGATAGAATCAGCATTTATCGATTTTTTAAAACATGACCTAATTTAAAAAATTTTCGGTCGTGCATTATCCTCGACAAATTACACGTCGAATGAGCCCAAGCCCATCTCTCCAGCCATTATAGAACGCGAGAATGGGGCTCGGACACACTCACACACATACAAATCAACTTTAGTAGTAGTTAGATGAAGATTTTTGAGTGGTGGTGCTGGCTTGAGCTCGAGCTAGCACCACCTATATGTATATATACACGACAAATCAATTTAAACTAGGCTATAATTTTGAACTAATTAAAGACTAACCAGGTTTTCTTCTCTGAATTATTTTTTTGGTTAAGCAGCAAAGTATTGCCCCTCCACTTACTCCATATCAAGTTCCATGACATCTCAATGCGTGGGGGGGTATCTCTTACCGCCCTTTTGCGCCTGCAGGTTCATCCGAGATTCTTTCAATCGGCAATTACCTCTCTGATAAATGTCTGATAATCAAATACGATTATATTCAAGAACAGCCCCTCCATATTGTTGTAGTTGATGATTTGTAGTGTAGGGCGATTTACCAATTTAGGGGATGATTCCAAAAATGGGTAATGCGTCAATGAACAGTCCTTAATTAGTTCAAAATTATGATATATATTTTCCCCGAAAGGCATCATTTTTAATTTTGTGGTATTATTCATGTGGGGTAATTTTCTATTTAGGGGTTGATTTCGAAAATGTATTATATGCTAATGAATAGTTTTAAATTAGTCCAAGATTATAGCCTAGTTCAAATTGATTTATCATTTATATTTATATGGTGGGGGTGTTAGCTTGAGCTCAAGTCGGCCACCCCACTCTAAAATCTTTATTTCTGATGGACAGGGGTTGGTCCAAATTTTGTTGCATTAGTCCAAAATTAGTCCAAAATTATGGTAGGGTTTTTTCTAATTTTTATCATCTTTAAATCGCGACATTATTCATGGGAAAGGGGATTTTCTCAATTTAGGGGTTGATTTCAAAAATGAGTTATCTGTCAATCAGTAGTCCTTAATCAACCTGAAGTTATAGGTTTTATCAGCACGGTTTGTTATTTGATTTCTTGGTTTTACTCGCAAGGGGCGATTTACCAATTTTAGGGGATATCAAAAATGGGTTTTGCGACAATGAATAGTCCTTAATTATTCCAAAATTATGATATGGTGTTTTCCTGAAATTCATCATTCAGGACGTCATTTTAAGGACGAGAATGAGTTGCAAGCAGCTGTAATTGAACATTTTGAAAGAAAAATTTCAGATTATTTTTACAAGGGCATTGAATTATTAATTCCATGTTGTAATAAGTGTATTGACATTAGTGGAGATTATATTGAAAAATAAAAATTATTATATTTTACCAAGTTTATTTTATCTATATCAGGCCGAGAATTTATGGCGCTTACGTCGTATATTACAGGATGGTGAAAAAAAGTAATGCAATATAGCTATAATTTTCATACTGTCAATTTTCCAAATGTAAGAGAAATTCGAGGTCATAGATATGTAAAGTACTTGTTGCCTAGAAAACATTTTTTTGAAAAATCGATAATAAAAAACTCTGCTCAGTAATTCGATGCAATACTGTATAACTATCCATATATAAAATCTTTATTATATTTAAATGATATAATACTGGCAACAAACGAATTAAACAAATGTAAATTCTAATTATAAATATAATTTTATTGGAAAAACTAACAAATTCTATTTATTTGCAGAACAATAAGTTTGTTTATTTGTGACCGTCCATAGGAAAAGAAACCTTATATTCACACTAGGTCATAATTGAGATTTTCGTGCTTCTTGTTGAGAATTTGATACTAAAAAAAGCAACCACCTATTGACTTGGCGGATCCATAGCCACTCTCCTGATAAAGAACTAACTATTATGTCCGTAAAGTTAGCACCCCACTTAGACAAAATCAAAAAATTTTCAGCTGTAAATTATGAGATAATCATAAGCTAATTTTGAGCCAAAAGTAAAGATTTTGAGCTCCCCTAGTATAGCCGTAAATAATATATTTTAAATGGGGGTGCTACCTTGACGTTAACTCAGCACCCCCACCATGCCAATTTCAATCGAAATTCAAATGTTACTACATGAGAATTATAATGTAGTTGCTAGTTTGACATTTCTTTTTTTTAGATTAAAAGTAGCCTATATTAAATAAGCTGCTTTTTATAATAATTAATATCTGAAAAATTGATGTTTCTGATACAATCCTTAAATTTAAAAAAAAAATGGATATAATAGTATATTGAAATTGAGGTGAAAAAACCATGTACTATGTATGATGTATGAAATTGTGGAGTGAAACAAAAAACTTTCTTCGAAGGAGTGAGTAGAATATATTTTGAAAACTGAATTTTGGGTTCCATCCCTTAAATGGAATCCTCCCCTGCCGATCCCTATAGAAACATAATCAAATCATTCAAATCAAAGTTTTTATTATGCTATCATCATTCATGGACGACAATCATGAATTATTTAATTGCAATAATAAATTATATACATGGTGTCCCATTAAGACATAGTCAGGCTTTGCCAGTGGTTAGATAACCATTAAAGAAACAAAAAATTCGTATACACTATTTTTCTTGTACTTCAACTTCTGTACTTTTGGAGAAAAACGGCATCGAAGTTCAGCCTAATGTTTTTAAATTTAATAGTATTGCACATGACACATATTTTAAAGTTCAAGGTGATAAACAATACTACTTGTGTTCTAGAATGTGCAAGCTAGCATAATAAAGTAATAACCCGTCTTTATATTGGCCAAGTGTTTCATGGAATAAGAACAGATAAATAAATAAGAAACGTACTCTTGTTTGATATGTTTCAACAACGGTATTTTTGTTTTGTGATTTCTGCTTTGTAAGACAATTTCATATTCTTTTAATAGGTACATTAACCTCTATTATGTGTAATACCAGCAGCTCTGTGAATAAAAAAATATTTTCGTATTAATTTTGTTTACAGTAAATCAAATAAGATTTTGTCAAAAATTCGCTGCAAGGTAATTTAGTATTCTATTAGTGGTATTATGTGTTTTGAACACAAATTATTTTTCATCGGAAAACCAAGAAATGTCAAACTAGCAACTACGTATATTAAATTTTTATTTTCATAGCTAGGATATTTGTATCTATCAGAATTCGTAATTGTTCTATTGATTTTATAGCACTTAAATGACAAAATTTTCTATTTTATTCAAATAATGCATTTTTTTATTTTCATAAAGAGGTGAATTTTAATTTAAGGGTTGAATTGGAGTAATGATATCTTATTAATGAAGCTCATAATTCTCAAGTACATAGTTAAATTTGAATTTTGATTACAATTTGTATGATGGGGGTTTCAATTTGGCTTCGAGATAGCACACCCATTTAAGATATATAATTTCCAGTTCTAATATTGTAGTTGAACATTCTTGCTCGAAAATTTTGGTTAAAAATCAGCTCATAATTATAATGTAGTTAAATTTGAATCTCGATTGAAATTGGCATGGGAGTGCTGAGTAGACGTCAAGATAGCACCACATTTTGAAAATCTTAATTTCTGGCTATAATATTCTAGCTCGAAATTT
This sequence comes from Agrypnus murinus, assembly GCA_929113105.1. NCBI lineage: Eukaryota > Metazoa > Arthropoda > Insecta > Coleoptera > Elateridae > Agrypnus > Agrypnus murinus. Next base: position 35,821,322 of record OV816030.1, read on the forward strand.
CTACTCTTGGCTCAAAATTAGCTTATAATTAGCTCATAATCTACAGCTAAAAATTTTTTGATTTTGTGTAAGTGGGGGTGCTAACTTTACGGACATCGTTGCTATGCAATCAGCATTTTCTGAAGAACCATGTTGAGTCAGTCACAACAGGTTTAAGTTGATTTTCTTATCTTTTCAAATAACGGAGATATTGCGCATGAAAAGACCATTTTGGGACACCCGGTATACTATGAGCCAGAGACGTAGCCCATAGGAAACAATGAGTAGAATTTATAAATATATGAATACTTTGGTACACTTCGATAACAATAACAAGTGCACTGATAAATGCTTCTTGTAGACTGTAATTTAAACGTTTAACAAAAACAGTCTGTAAAATTATTTTAATGAAATTACAGAACTTCAGTAAACAAACACAAGTTAATTTTGTCTACACAATGGTCATCACTGTTAGAGAGTATGGTATAGTTCCGATTTCAAAAATAAAGCTGAATCAAACTATTTTCAATGATTACACAATATGTTAAATTGCTTACCTGCAAGAATCAATCAGTCCATGGACTGCTTGGATTGACATCAAGGATTATAAAAGGGGATATATTTTTCTATAAACATATCATCAAAATATGTAACATTTTAGATTACCTATTACACAAAATTACTACACAATTTATTATTACTTGCTTTAAGTGTTTTTAACTCGGTTTATAACTGAGGCACTATTTTTTTCTCTCTGTTTATCAATACTGACAATTATAGATGTGTTTAAATTTGTTCTACAAATTTAAAAAGTCAAACAGATAGATCTATGGACCACACTATGTAGACTAACTAACCCATTTGTGGAAATTTAACTACTGCCTAACAAAACATTATAAACACTCGTACTTAAATAGTGTTGACACTTTTTATACATAAGAGTGCATCGACTGAAGTGTTACAAATTCAATCTAATAAAAGTATGTATAAGTGGACAGTTACCTTTAATTAAATTATCCCTTTTGGCACAAATGCAACTTGCTGGCAATTCACATACACTTAACAGTATTTTCCTATGCCAATGTCAAAACATTTATAGATCATTTGATCATACACAAACATCACTTTATATAAAAACTAAACAACTTGAAGGGCTTCTTTTAACAACTATTAACCTACTTTTCATAGTTATGTTGTGCTAATTTAGGGAAAGGTTGTGTTTAATAACAGATGATAATAAATATCAAATCAATAGGAGGCAGGACAGCGTAAATAATAATTTTTGCTGTTATAAACAAAATAACCACATAGTATAGGTACTGCAAAATGTAATACCTGTCTCACCTTCAACAAAATTCACGAGTTTTATTATTACGGTAATGAAGGCACAGTGAATAATTATGTTTTGTCGTGTACGAAAAACAAATAATTTAGATACTACCATTGGTGGTGGGAAAAGTGATTCGATGGCTGTCAACTCTTACTACCAAAACTTCACAAAACGTCAAAAATTATTATTTTCACCATTTGACAGATTTTATGTTGTTACAACAGTAACTTACCTTAAAAAGTGGAATATTTTCAGACAAAATTGGCAAAACATCCATCCTTTGTTGTTGTGGTCACACTGAAATCAACAACAACCAACAACCACTATCGCAGATCGGTATCGTTTCAGTGGCGTAGTCAAAGATTCCTTTTGAGGTGTGTGAAAAATTACTACAAGAAGGTTCAATGTAGTTGATCATACTATACTTTGTCTCAAAATTAGCAGTTATTCTAATTAATCCCACAAAAAAGTGCTGCTATGATTGTTTCTCACAAGGCCAAGTTGAAACTCAAGTCAGTAAATTTACAAATTTTGTTTACATGAAGGATTAGCAATCTATTGTCTATAAAATTTAAGTGTAGCCCCTTTATTTTCAATTAGTAGCGACAACGATTAATCTCGCAGCTGGAGCAAAAGCTCCAGAACAATGTTGTGGACATTGAATGTTACCAGATTTGACATTCCGTCATACAATGAATCTTAGGTTGAATAATAATCATGCACAAAAATATTCACAATTTAACACTAATTTAATAATGGGCATTCATGTTCTGTAAAACCGACTATATTAATATGATGTACATCTTCATAACTGTAATTTTTCAACAACTTTTTATTGAATTTCTGCAACACCCTGCATCTAGTAATTTTTTCTTTATTTAAGTTTGTGCCAGGTTGGCTCCACAATGTCGCACAAGCGCCTAGTCGGAGCACGGCCGGACGAAGTGATTGGCCACGCGGCAGCAAATTGGAATGTAAATACCTCCTTATATGTATGATTGTGTGTTGTGCATTTTACATATAAATTGATTGAAATTATTCAAAACATAATGGGCATAATAAATTTGCTCTTCAATAATCCTTTCATTATCTACAATAACCCTACAAGCCCACCCAGGGCCGTTCCTGCGATGCTTTCCGCCCAGGTGCAAAATCAAAGTGGCCGCCCCTACAAGATGTTTTTGTTGTTTCGATCTAAAGGTCTATTGAGGTTGTAGAAGTTAAGCATTAAACATATTTTTGAAAAGTTTTAGCATTATTTTTTAAATATTTCAAATAGACCAGGAAAATTAGGTCGAAGAAACAAGCTGTTAAAAGTTCTGATGCATATTGCGTTTGCAAACTTTTTTATGGGGGGGGGGGGAGTTCAATATTTTCCAATTATTTCGAAAATTTCAGGTTTGGAAAATGTGCTATTATGAAAAATGTTGCTCGTAAGATGTGCTACAAAAAAGGTCTTATGATCTTTTTTCGTATTTTTGTTTGGAGAACCGAGATACCGTTTTGGAGAAAAATGAGTTATAACAATTTTGAATTATTATACTTCTGCAAAAAAATGCAACCCTATCCACACCACCGCGGAGGTAGAGTAATTATGTGGTATCCCCAGTAGGTGTAATCCATATGCTATTTGGAATGTAGAACAACTATTCTAGTTCCTTCTCAAGTTGTAGACCATTTTCGACGTCCTCGTAATCGTCTTCTGCCTCGAAATTATGTACAGTGGTTGTTATAAAAATTGTTGCTCGTAAAATGTACTACAAAAAAAAGGCCTATGACTTTTCTTCATATAACTAATCCTTTCAGTGATATAAGAGTCTGAAAGTACTGATACTTTACACTTGACTATTGCGTTATACATCGACGATATTATCCTGACAAAAAGGCATAATAAAAGAAGTAAAACGTGAAAAGTGATAATGAAAGTACAATTTACTTTACTAACTGGGAATATAATATCGAAGACATTCGGTCCATTTTCTAAAATGAATGCCATAAAAGGTCCGGACCAGAGTCCGACCTACTGTAGAGCACACACGGTCTTCCGCGATCACGTCGCCGACGACGTCCGTCGTCGGGGACGTGGTCCAGATAATGAGGCAATGTTTACATTTGCTGTAATTTATTGCATAAACAAGTTCGAAATCGAGATAGTTTATGTAATAAAATTATAACTATCGTATTTCTTTAAAACATGTGTATCAAAAGGAAAGAAATAATTATTGAGTTCATAGTAAAAGGTCGACTGAAATCTCTTTCTTTAATTAGAAGTATTTAGTATTATGCTGCCAATAATGTCTTTCATTGCGATAAAGGTTTTAAAGAAATACTATACTTATAATTTTATTACATAAACCAGTGGCGGCTCCTCATAAAGAGCCAAGGGGCCATGGCCCTACCATTACAAATTATGGCAACAATATCACAAATTAATCATTGACAAGTCTTAGTTTTTCAAAAAACAAAACGAATAAAAATTTAGTAGAATGTTCCTCATTTATTGCTAAAACTACAGTGAGAATTTCAAACTGATTGACTAAGTCGTTTAAAAGTTATTGCAATTTAAAGTAACTGTAATTTTACATGTGATCTTATGGAGATTCGCTCACATAATAGAATAAAATCGCTTCAATTACAGGAAAAAAGCTACCAAGCGTCCCAAATTTTCCAATTACGTAACTTGAACTCCATAGAACCGCTTTTGCGTAGTTTTGTAAACATTCACTAAACGGTTGTTGAGAAAAGAAATATAAACAAACCGAAAATCTGGTTTTTACTTAAGATTTTTCCATATTATTTGTATATTTGTTATTTTCTATTTCAGTCAAAATTATTAGTAAAAATTTCTCGTTTTTTTAAATAATATATTCTTTTTTAGCATTGTAACTATTAATTTACTTCGTAAAACCACAGATAATATCTGTAGTAAAACGAAGATATTCATGAATTTCTAATTTCCCGTACTGTTACCTCCGAGTGCCGGGCCAGATAAAACTGGCCCGGCACAATGCAGACGGCGCAATGGTCTTTGCGGGTGTCTGAAAGCAAGCGGAAACGATAAGACATACGCACGATTTCAAACACGTTCGGGCCAAGCATGTGAAGGCACGGCGTTCGTATTTCTTGCCAGTGTTATTACTGTTATTAGTTTTGCGGGGTGCATGCGTTTACTTTTCGTTGGCAGTTGTAGTTTTTAAACTTTCATGTACTGTTTTTACTGTATCGAGTTATTGTGTTATTGAGTGTATTTTTTTGTGTTACCAAAAATGAACAGCATCAGACCAGATGGAATTTTTATTCTCGAGGAAGTTAACACTGTTTATGAATACAGAAAAGAACTGATAGATGTCATGGAAACATTAGAAAACAGTGAACATATAAAGTTTGATTCCACATTGAACAAGCTGGTGCCTACAAACTTCGACTGCAGAACAAAGACTTTATTTTTTGGTTAACAGTTTTTCATAATAAAATAATGCCACATGTGGAAATAATTTTTAAACAATTGCAAAAAAAAAATACCGACTCAGTTAAAGTTAAACAAGATTTACAACATTTTGAAAATGAAATTCAAAAAATACGAGATCAAATGGACCAGATCATTGAAAATATTGATTTAGAGTTTTCAGTGAATGAAACACTTCCCCGAAAGAAATCTCGCACTCTTGTACCGTTTTCGTTAGAGAAAAAAAAGAGAAGCAATTGAAATATGCGATGTTATTATACAACAAATAAGAACTAGATTTAGTTTTACTGGGCATCTGTTAGCAACAAATTTATTTTTATTAGAAAAGTTTCGAGATTACGGCAAAAAATTTCCCGAAAACCTTTTTTCAAGTAGTCGGTGCTTATTTTTTTTGGAAAAAATAGGTTAAAAACTGAACTTCAGGTTATTTACGAAAAAGAAGAACTGCATTGTGTTTCAGGGACTCTTTTATCATTGATTTCGCAAGAAGAAATGCGTGATACTTTTCAAGAAACGCGTAAACTTTTGGAAGTATTAATAACAACGCCAATGGCAACGGCCGAAGCAGAAAGATGTTTCTCGATGTTAAAGCCAATCAAGAAAAATTCTATGAACATTCTACGAAATTCAATGAAAGAAAAGCGATTAAGTGCATTAGGAATGCTATCGGCAGAAAAAGCTTTCATAAATAATATTGAAAATTTCAATCAACAAGTTATTGGCCGATTTGCAAATCGAAAAGAACGGAGAATGGACTTTAATTATAGTGCCACGTAACTTTTTATTTAAAACTTTAGGTATTTGGCATACGTAACAGTTTTAGTTTATAAGTTTTTAATACTTTAACATTCATGTTTTTGTGTGCGTGCTATTTAAAATTGGATTTGTGCAATTCCGACGAAAATATAAAACTACCTGCCACCTAACTTCAGACTTTGGTGAGTTTAATGAAATTTTTACTATTAATTGAAAAGGGGTGGGGAATATTAGGACGTTGGGCCGAGGTTGGCCCTACCACTCAACATTGGCACGAGCCGCCACTGACATAAACTCTCGAACTCGAACTTGTTTATGCAATAAATTAAACATTGCATCATTATACCGATCACGTCACCGACGTCTTCGGCGACGTGGTCGCGGAAGACCGTGAGTGGTGCCCATAAGTTTTTCAATAACAGATAGCCGATGCGTAAACACAAAGGACTTTACACCTTCCTAAGTTTCTATGTGTTGCAGGAATCGTTTTTATTAGCACTATCAATTGCTCGAACTTCAGTTGATAAAGACAATTATTTTCTGAAACCAGGAAAAGAAAAAGTACAATCAACAATATTATTCATCGACAAGTTGTGATTCTTTTGAAAACATTAAAGATCATATTTTATTTCTACATGCCGTTAGCGGGTGCGATACTACGTCTGCTCTATTTCAGATAGGAAAGAAAAGTCGCCAAGTTGTTGCAAAATCGAAAGGATTTACGAGATTGCGCAAACTTTTCCAAAATACCACAATGTTCTAGAGAATCAATTATTAATAATAGAATACGAGTCCTTTTGGGCATGTATATTCGACAAGTATTGATTCTTTCAGATATAATTCATTCATACAACCGACAACCCGTAATAAAGCTACTAATTTATCAAACCTCCCCCCCCTACATCCAGTGCTAACCAAACATCATTCATGTAGAGTTTAACTACAGATTCAAAACTGGTTAGACACTGATCTCAATTCAGAGTGGGGATGGATGATGATCATTGATCACTTACAGTCAATTACAACCCATTTGCTACCTGCTTCAGAAGTATTGCTCAATCATATTTTCTGTAACTGTACAAAAGGCTGTAACATATGCTGCGGTTGTAGGAAGATTAGTATCCACTGTTCTACAGTATCCAGTCACTGATATGGTCAGTCTTGCCTGAACATGTTTCACTCAGTGCCGGCCTTTGGGGGGTGCGAGGTCGGGCGCTAGGCTGTTTGGGAGCCGAAATTGGTAAAATCATTCGATAACAGTAACTTTTTAAAGTTAATAAGGGCGCTCTGAAGGACTCTGCCCGACGGTCCGAGAGAGCTAAGACCGGCACTGGTTTCACCTGACATTCGTGAAAGCATCAACAACATCGATGCTTATGAAGATATTGACCCTAAAGCTTCGAGGCAGAAGATGAGGAGATGGAGGAAAATCACGAGGAAGTCGAAAATGACCTATAACTTGAGCAGGAAGTAGAATGACATTCTAAATGACAATTAGCTTAGAACTACTGGGATACCACATAAAAAATGCGCCTATTACTCTATCTCCACGTTGCGCGGTGGTGTGAATAGGGTCACATTTTTTGTAGAAGTACAATAATTCGAAATTGTCATCAATTCTTTTCCAAAATGGTTAGTTACACGAAGAAAAATTATAGGATCTTTTTTGTGGCACATCTTACGAGCAACATTTTTTATAATAGCCACTTTTTTCGAAAACCCGATAGTTTCCGAGATAATTAATATTAAATCTCGCTCCCTTCCACCACTCCCTACAATAAGGTTGCCAATCAGGACTTTTAAGAGCTTGTTTAAGGCCTCATAATAAAGCTACATACAAAAATCTGATTTGTTAGCAATTTTTCCGAAGTTCAAGTCTAATGTTCCTGATAATTATTGTTATTATAAATTCGAAAATCAAGACTTTTGGCCTATGAAAGTAATAAGTAGTATATTACTACTAACATAGAGTATATTAGTTCGCAACGTAAATAATGTTTTTTGCTTTTACTAGCAATAAATTAGCTAATCATTAATCAATTATTCGTCAAAAATATTCGCGTAGCTTGCACTTTTCTAAACCAAAAATTGATAAAACTTTCGCAGCATAGGCGGGCCACAACGCCACAGCGATATTAGTCGATATTTCTTTTTCGTCGGCCGCCGTTATGTTTGGCCGCCCTGGTGCAAGGGTACCACAAGCACCTAAAACAAGTGTTAATAAAGCTGTAAAACACAAATTTTTTCACCACGACCTGCCGTATAAAAGAAATTTCTGTTAAATCGAGGAGGTCGTGCTACCGAATAATTACTTTTAACAAAATACCGCCAGAGTGCAGATCGACCTTTGACGCGTTCCAATTACCTTTTCTTGTGTCCGCCACTGCTGCATTTAACGCACATTCTGTTTGCGCATCTCTGTTATTGTCTAACCTCAAACTCAAAAATGAAAGACGGTAAATAATAATAATCGATCGTAGAGTTTGCATTTTTGAAATTTCTTTAAAATCAGATCCATAATATATTCTGCAAAAGCGTTACACGAACTTATGGAGAGCAGCAATTTAATACAAACATCCACAAGAAAAAGAAAGCTAAGCTCATATTTAACAAGGGAAGATGAAGAATATTACGTACCGAAGAGGTAATAAAATGCACATTAATATATCTTTATATTTTATTAATATAAATATAGTCTTAGGAAGCAAAAGCCAACTCAAAGCCAATCACAAACCCCAAAAAGGGTGGTTGAATTAAAACCAACAACATCAACAGCAGAAGACATCTCTTCACTTGAAGCACTCAAGAAAGAAAATGACACCCTTATGGATTTATGTTCAGAACTTAACGACGCAAACCAAAACCTCCAACAAAAGAATGTTGAATTACAGCTAAAAGTCCATAGATTATCGCAAAAGGCCAACCAGCCAAAAGAGGAGGAAGGCCATATAAATTGGGATAAATTTCCATTGGGAATTTTAAGTGTTGAAACATTAGCCGAGTTGTGGAATGAAGTTTGTTCAGTACCGATACCTTCGTGCAGTTGCAGCACTAAAATTAACGCTGTTGCTAAGAAACGTGTTACACAGAGGATAACACCTTTGGTAGCTTTATGACGAAAGACTGTTAAAAGTATTAAACATATTATTTAAGGATCATGATTATCAATTAATAAAGTAGAATATAAATTGACTGATTTAAAATAATAATTGAAAGGCGAATTATTATTTAATTAGCTTTTACAGAACGGCTTTTGTAATCGTAGATGTTCAATATTTCTAAATAAATTATACCATCCCTATAGACTATTGTTTTATGTTAAAGTGTCGCCCATTATTTTTAATTACTCTCTGAAGACATTCAGTTTTGAGTTAACAAATGGCGCCTCAATAATAAGGTACACCTGAGGCAGTATACGTACTTTTGTTTGGAAATAATTCTACACCAAAATGGAAGATTTTGCAAGAATTTGAAATACTAACTCAAAGCCAGGGCATGTTTTCTATTGACCTTCGATTCTAAAAAACAATTTTATTGCTGACTAGCAATCTTTTAAAATAGATCTTTTGTTTCAGCTATACTCGGGCCGCTGAACAGATATAGTTAAAAAAAATCAAGGCAGCACAGATTGTTTTGATTGGTTTTATGTGAAAGTTAAATTTACAATGGAACATTTTTAGAAATGAATTGTTAATTCATTATAAATAATGGCACTTCGAGAAATGCTAGTATAAATAATAACCCTACATTTTAAAAAATTTCAGTTCTATTAATTTAATAAAATTGCCATTAAAAGTTCGTGAGTGCGATGTTTGTAAACGCATTTATTTTGTCTGTGAATTATTAATAAAACAATGAATTTACATACAAACATGCTTTAAGTACATCTTTGGCACAAAATGTTTTATACAAAATAGAAATGCAGATTATAGAGCAATATAAATATAGAGCAGAAACTGCAACTACTAAACGAATACAGGATACAAATAAAACTATAAAATATGTACACACGATGAATTACATAATAAATATTAATCAGAATCCGAGCTCGTTGATGAATCAGATTCATTTTCCAAATTGATAATCAATGGTTCGATCACAATATCCGCTGCTAAATCAGCTTCCCACATGCCCTGTTCTACCAGCATGGTATGTGATATCGCTTTCTTCTAATTTTCGGAAGAAACATTAGCAACTGCAGTAAGTAGTAGGTTTCGTACATCTTGGATTTTAAAGTTGGTATTATTTCTTGCTACTTCTCCTTTTATTTGGGCCCATATTAATTCTATAGGATTAAGTTCGCAGTGATATGGTGGCAATCATAGAATTTTACGACCAACTGCTGTAGCTAATTCGTCAATAGCATATTTCTTTTTCGCCGGTGCGTGTTGTTGCACCATCGTTAATAATTCAGCCCTAACCATATCGGCTTCATATGTAACAGAGTTCTTACTTAACCAAGCTTGAATCTCTGCCTTTTTGGTACAATTAAAACGAATTGATATCTTTTTGGTACAATTAAACATGCCTTTCAATTTGAGCGGTATATTTGAATGCTACCAATAGAAAGGTTTTGTTACAAAGAGGGGGTAATTGTAGGCGTTTTTTATTACTATGTCTGTTCAGCGGCCCAAGTATAGTGCAGGAGTGGATCGATCTACCGGCCCCTTCATTGATTTTCATTACAGGTTATTGTGTATAATCTCACTATTATATATCCTAGATTATATAGACAAAACAAAATTATTATAGTGAAACCTGTGAAAAACACCAAAATTCTTGTATAACAAAATCAAGGCTCTTATCTCTTTAAAACAACCCCTTAACGTGTCTAAGAACTTACTTTTTATGTAAGAGCATTAAAAAGACCAATATTTAAAATTATTTTTACCTCTTTTGATTTGTGAACTTTAAGATACGAGGCTAGGGGTCATTTTGATTCATTTCAGGTCCTTAAAAGACATTTGCTTAAAATTTTAAAGCTTTTTAACAAAACATGCTTACAAGCAGTGTTGGTTGGACGTAATCAACTAATTTTTTCAAGCGATTGATTAGTCAACTAAAAATTTAATCATGACTAAAAATTAGTCTTAATCATCACTAAATAAAATAATCATCAATCATTTAATCATTAGTTTCAATCATAAATAGGTAACTAAAACCCTTCTGTACAATTTCTACAAAATTACTGTGCCAAAATAATTATTCGGTGCCACCCTATTGTTAACTCCCAAATGTACTTTTTTAAGCATCCACCATTTACGTCAGTAAAGATAGCACCCCCACTACTCTGTGGATTTCCAGAAATCTCAGTGCCATGATTTTGGACTAATTATGGACCAATTCAAAATTTTTTGAACCAACCACTATTCATTAGAAATGAAAATTTCTAATTTTTCTATAGGGGTGCTAGATTAAGCTCAAGCTGGCACCCCCAGCATATAAATAATAATTCAATTTAAACCAGGTCATAATTTTGGACTAATTACAGACCAATCATTGGTATATAACCCATTTTTGAAATCATCCCCTAACCTGGTAAATCACCGCTATCCTTATGAATAATGCCACAAAATTGAATACATTAGAGTCTGAAAAAACTGTGCTGTAATCTGGAACTAATGAAAGTGTATTCATTTTTTAAATCGTCCCCTAAACTGTCACTCCTTATAAATATTATCACGAAGTTAAAGAAAACCTGAAGAATCAAGCCATAGCTATAAAATAAAAAACTATTCACTGGCAGATAACCCATTTTCCAAATCAACCCCTAATAAAGAAACTAGCCCACATGAATACCTAGGTACTTGTTTATGTTGACCCACTTTTATTTTTGTTAAAGTACATTCAGCATTTTTTCATTGGTAAACGCAGTGCTTTAACAAAATTAAAACTGGACCAACTAGTATGGGATGGGCTTCGTATTCATGTGGGGTAGTTTTATATTAGGAGTTGAGTTGGAAAATGGGTTATTAAAACTTGGACACGTGCGCTAAAAACATGTCTTCTGAAACTAACACTTTAATATACTATTTTCTATTTGCGTTAATTTGTAGTCATTTCAAAAATAACTTAGTTTTAAATAAAATTTGTTAGGAATACTTTGTTAAGTAGTTTGACAGTTGGCGACAATGGAATTTCTAATTCTGCATTTGTTTTTCAAATTTACAGCGTAAATAAGTTGGACATTTTAAGAACAGTTGTTCAACAACATTGGTATAACTTTAAAAAATTTAAGTTTTTCAGACTTTTATGTATTCAATTTCGTGAAAATCATTCATAAGGGTAGCGGGGATTTACCAGGTATGGGGATGATTTCAAAAATGGGTTATATACCAATGATTGGTCCTTAATTAGTCCAAAATTATGCCATTGTTTCTCATTTTTAATTCACAACATTATTCATGGGGTAAGTTACCAATATAGGGGATGATTTCAAAAATGAGTTATTTGACAATCAATAGTCTTGAATTAATGCAACATTTCTATCAGTTTTTTATTATTTATTTTCTTGGATTTATTTGCATGAGATAATTTACCAATTAAGGGGATGATTCCAAAAATGGATTATGCAACAATAAATAGTCCTTAATTAAGTCCAAAATTATGACAAAGTTATGTCATTTTTGATTTTGTGGCATAATTTTATATAGAGTAGTTTTTACTATTTAGGGGTTGATTTTGTGTATAAATTTGTTTGCCTATAAATTGGGGTTAATTAGTGGATAGCTAAGTGTAGGACGTAAATAGCTGTAGGGTAGTAGTCTGAATGTTGACTGCAGCCTCAATTTCAATCAAAAATTTTTAGTTTTGATTAATTGATTAGGACTAAAACTAATCAATCATTAGTCATCGGGTTATGATTGAAACTAATTAATCAGATTAAATTTTGCCCAACACTGCTTACAAGAAGGCAAATTGAATTAACTAATTCGACGAAATGAGAATATTTATAAATACTAGCAAGTTGTCTATTTTTAATCTTGCAAATTATCTCGGATAAGTCAAAACATTTTAAGCAAATTTACCAAAATTGTATTGGGGAGTCTTGTAAATGCAGACAGCCAAAATAACACAAAACAATAAATTTCCAGATAGTAATATTTAGGATCTGCTTGTTCGACATCATAAATTCTTATGAGTCTTTAAAATATAAAGAAAAATATTGTTTTACAGGAGTTGAAGTTAAAAGAATATGAATAGAAATGCTTCCACAACTCGTCTTATGCTTTATTACTTTTACGTAAGAATGATTAAAGCAGTTAATGTATTAACGTTTGATATTACAAAAGGTGTGAACGGTAAACTCATTGGATGCTGCTCGCCGCATTGAAACGTAAAATGATCTACAATAATTTCTATGAATTTTAGTTAGTCTAATAAATAAATGTAAACTAATTTTTAAAAATATTTTTTTAGCAAAATTAATACCTACTATTCTTAGACAAAATTATACAAAAATGATAAGCTTATTTAAAGATTATATTGTACGTATTTTAGTAACTGTATTGTACTTAGTTACTAATAAATCGAGAGATTTTTTATCTTAATAAGTATACAGTATGTTGCAAATTATGCGGCACCACTCTTTATTTTTATTTTGTATTCAATTTGAACAAAATTCTCCTCATAGAATAGAGAGAACACATTTATGGTCAACTTGTAATAAAAAGCCATTCGCCCCCTTCAAATGCAAAGCAACCTGCGATACTAAAATAAATGAAAAAATGATATTAGGTATTTTTTTATTGGAAAATTTTGCTAACAGAATTGTCCAGAAATTTCATAAAAAACAAAAGATTTTACAAATTTCTCTAAAAAAAATCCATTCAATTTAAAAACAATCTTCTCAGAAGTTGGTCATGCATTTTCATAAATAAAAATGAAAAAAACAACAAATCATCTCTCAAATTGTGTTTTTCAAGTAGTGCACAATTAAAATATTGCTTTTAAAATCACTAAAAATAAGATAACATGGCTGCATATTTAAAAGTGACTGAGAAAGTTGAAATATTAAGATTAGTTTTTCTTAAACATGCTCAGTGTGAGCTGTTTTACACATCCGAGAATTTATGCGAAATTCTTAACCAAATTTTTGCTGAAATTCTTCAACAAAGTTTTGGTAAAGAAACTTTGATGTTTATAATAATAGCTGTTTTATTATAAAATCAGCCATAGTCTAATAATTCAAATTTCGCAATTAATATCCTCATATATGAGGCTTATGAGGCTGCGCAATCGATTGGTTTACTCAATATCTGCAGAAATGGCCCTAATCCACAGTTATAGCGAGAAAAAGTTTAAATAATTCTACCAAAAACAACCATAGTTCGTTTGGGTTTCTACAAAAATAACCAGTGGCCTGGACAATGGCTGTTTTCACTGAAAAATCAGTTGTTGAAGCATAAAACATAACCTTCAATAATAAAAACACATTTGGTGTTAGTTCAAGTAGTTACAAGTTTTATTCTGTTATTGTAGATGTCCCCGTTTCAAATATTTTACAATTATCACTGAAAATATGTGGCTCGATTTATTAAACCAGTTTAATTCTATATTATCAAAAAATGAACAAGATGCTCACTTAGTTGGCTTAATTTCCATGAGTGCTCCACAGCGTCATCGATCAAGACAAGTACACGAGGAAAACGGTGATAATTCAAATTCTGACGATGATAGCACTGACACAATGAAACTGTTTAGCAACAGTGCAGTGTATTCTTAGAAGGTTAGAACAGAAGGCAATGAATATTCAGTATGTTTCAAGGCATTTTTGGGGAGACAGGTCAAGAATTCGTAGATTACTGAATCATTTTGTGCTATAGGCAAGTCGCCTTATGACAAAAGAGGCAAACATAGCAATAGATTTAAAAAATACCTGACCCTGTAGTTGTGTTGATAATATTCCATATTCAATTTTTTTAAAGCTCGCCAGTCACACTAAGAAAAGATCCAAATCGTTTATACATACCCGAAGTGTTGTCTATTAAAACAATGTACAAGATGTTCCTAGAGAAGTACCGCATCAATATTTCTTATAAAGATTATTGGACTGTTTCCAGCACAAAATTTGATATTAAGTTTGGTCTCCCTAGATCTGACACTTGCACTGTTTGCGATCGCTTCATCTCAAAACTACATTTATCTACGACCACCATAGAAAGTTACACATTCCGCAAAATCTAGTAACAGTGAAAACGACCAATTGCAAACAATCTCCAAACTCAACGGTAAAGACCGTGAGGAATGATTTCTCACGATCAGTAGTTCTATTAACACGCTATAGATGTCAGCACTTGCAATATTATAATATTATTAATTATTTGAAATAAAAAATGTTATAAATTTTAGATAATGGTTAATTTATTTTAGTTATTGTTTTACATTAAATTATATTTTGAATGCAAATCCATCTAGAAAAATTATCGCTTTCACGGGGAATCAAACTCTGGACCGACTGATGAACATAGCCGTATTGACATGAGTTGGTTATTCTCATTATAAGAAGTTATTAAAAAAATTTTATTTCGATTAACGTAAAATTGATTAATTTTTTACATTATTATATAATTGTTAATATAATATTATTCATTATTATTGCTAAATTACAATAAAAATAATGAATGCTTTTATAATTTGCTACATAATTATTTACAAAGTGCAAGCGCGATCTAACTTTTAAAGTTACGTAGCTTCTCATCACAATACCTGGGAATGCGAGAATATGTTGACATTTGGTGGTAAAGGGGTTAATAACCTTGACAATTAAATTGTGATTGTTTATATAAAATTACTTTTTGAAAAGGAGTACATACGCAAGATTATTTAGCTGTAAGTACTAAATAGTGGATTAACAGAAATTATACAGATTCTAAACGTATTATTACTATAGTCTTTAAAAATTTAATATTTACTTCTGTCGTTTTAGAAATTCTAGATGTATCATTAGTGAATCCGATGATGGGAAAATGGGGTGTACACTTGTACACCTCCAAACATCGTGGAAGTGGCTCACATTACATCTCTTAATTTATTGTCAGAGATTTCAACGTAAAAAATATGAATGCGAATATATAAATTGTAGGTTAAATAGTTTTCTTAGCTTTTGGTGGTTTATTACTTTTTTTGTTGTCGTAGATAAAGTATAGTGTGTAACATTTCACACTCGTGTGATTGCGGCATTCGACTTCGTCTCATACCGCAACATCTTCACACTCGTGAGAAATTGACACTTTTCTGCACTTGTAACACAATATACTATTATCTACTGATTTAGATGGACGTCGAAGTATTGAAATGGAAAAAATCTTCATCTGGCTAAGGCAGATAGAAATAAAAAGACAATGTAAGATTAAAGTCAAGCAAGGGCTTATTGTGTTCATAAGTTTTGATTACATGCAAAATTTTCCTTTGCCACATATTCAAACTGGTGACGTGTTTTTTGCAAGTCAACTATGGTATTATGTCTTTGGGGTGCACGATTTAGCAACTGTTGATGCAACTGTTTGTTTATGAAATCAGTTGGGGAGAAAATGTCAAAATGATGTAACTTCATCGCTGTTATATTATATCAATAACACAGAAATATCAAACAAAAATCTGGTGCTATTTAGTGACGGATGTCCAGAATAAAATAAAAATTATTTAATGATTAGGTTTCTTTACGCATTAGTGCACATTTTTAAGACTGTAACATACTACTTTCCTATTTGGGGACATTTTCGATTGCCCAACGATCAAGACTTTAACTTAACTAAGGCAGAAAAAAAAAGAAAAACCAGCAGAAGTTCAATTTGACTGGAACCGCCTAATACTAGCTTCAAGAGAAAAACCTTCTCCTTTTAATCTGGTAAAAATCACACAAGAGGACTTTTTTAACATCTCTGAAGCCCTGAAACCATACTTCATGTCAAATCCGAAACCACCAATGAAAATAAAAGGAGTACTTAAGTTATTAAAATAACTGCCGGTGTGCAGTACATCCAAACAAAGCAGTCTTACTCAGGAGCTTGGGACACTATACATTTACGAAACAGAAAGAAACTGATTAGTGAATTAACACTGTCTCCTGTGTATCAAGGAGAAATTCAAATAAAACCTCAAAAGCTAGGTTTTCTGAGGAGTTTGGCTAAGTGTCTGAAGTCTCTGAAAATGTTCAGTACTATCTAAACCTACAATCAAGTATTGAACAACCAGGTGCAAGTTCTGGTTCCATCGATGTGGAAATTGATGAAGACAATAGTAGCGGTGCTGACGATTAAACAGCTGAATACTTGACGTACATGAATCTACTACCGATGCTGCTATTTCTTATTTTTATAAATTTTATTAAATTTTAATAAAGTTCTTTAAGTTTTCACCTACTATTTATTTTTTATTCCATAAAATTTCCTGCAAAATCAACCAATGTCCTCAGCACACAAACTTTTAAATTTTTGAAAACATAAATCGAAGTTTAAAACTAAACTGCCTACAAAAGTGTTATTTAAATATGAAATAAAAAGTTGCCATTCGAACAGTTACAGTAGGAAGGATCATAATAATGATAGAATGTTTTTTATCTACGACGACCATAGAAAGTTACACATTCCCCACAATCTAGTAACCGTGAAAACGACCAATTGAATCACTGATTTCAGAAACAACCTAAGTCACAAATGACGTTTTCAGAGATAAATGCAAAAACTAATTAACTTCCCTAATTATTTTTATATAAACTTTAAAATAACCTATATTTCCGGGTCGTGTAAGATATCTTTAACTTATTGGAGTTGAGGTTGTTTATGTGCTCAATCGATAGGTCTAAGTATTTTGAACGTCATCCCATATATCAATATGGTCGAAATTGAACTTAGGGTGTTTTTGAAATCAGTGATTCAATTGCAAACAATCTCCAAACTGAATGGTAAAGACCGTGAGGAAGGAGTTCTCAACAATCAGTAGTTCTATTAAAACGCCATAGATGTCACCACTTGCAATATTTATAATATAATTAATTATTTGAAATATAAAATGTTATAAATTTTAGATAAAGGTTAATTTATTTTGTTTAATTAATATTTTACATTAAATTATATTTTGAATGGAAATCCATCTAGAAAAAATACCAACGGGAAAGCGGGGAATTGAACTCTGGATTGCCTATCTAGCAGCGGGAGCGTTAACATTGAGCTACGAAGACGCCTTTAAACGACTAGGTTATTTCTCATTATATAACGTTACAAAGATTGTTATTCAATTAAAATGTAAAATTGATTAATTTTTTACATTATTATATAATTGTTAATGTAATATTATTTATTATTATTGCTAAATTACAATAACAACATTGAAAACATTTATAATTTGCTACATAATGCGAGAATATGTTGACATTTCGCTGCAATAAGCTAGGGTTTAATAACCTTGACAATTGAATTGTGATTGTTTGTATAAAATTATTTTTTGAAAACGAGTACATATTGATGTGATTCCAGCACTCATAATTGAATGTCATTTGGGTTGCCTATAAATTTGGATTCAACTTGCCCAAATATTAGTTAAATAAATTAATTTGTTACTTAATAAGTAAAAGAATACACTCTACATCACTTGATTATAATAAGAAGTAGATCTTAAACGGATTTTTCACTTAAAATTGAAAAATTATTTTGACAAGTTACGATTTGCATATCGTTAGGTCATTGGACTTGGTTTTTCATAATTGAAGCCATCATAAGGTGTAGTTTCACCTGGAAATTCTAAAAGGCATAGATGGAAAGATATATTTCAAGTAAATCCCATGCTGGTTTAGCGATTCATCTAATTTCATGATAAATGTATAATTTTCATTAATCTATGCATTTGCAGTCAAAATGTTTTGCTGCAATATTCTTAATTAGATTCTAGAGCACCTTTAGCAGTAGAATTTTCAAGTGAGCAGCTCTATATAGAGAAGGTTTAGCCTGTTGAAGCCTAAAATTTGTATCGTTTTAACCTGATCTGTTAATATGGTAAAATTTTGTTAATATTTCAAGTTTTGGTGCCAAAATTGATGTAAATATTGTGTGATAGGATATTAGGATTCATTCAATAAAAAAATGAAGTAATAATGTGTGAAAATGTTAGTCTGTAATTTTATAAAACCATGTATTGCCAGGAAATTCAAAATGGTTGCCATTGAATCCTGGAGTTAAATTTGCTTTTTGTTAGACATGCAATATACCAAAATATAGGGAAAATTATCCTCTTTCCGAATATGTTTAATATTTGTTTAAACATTTAATTTAATTTTTCAACCATATTTTGGTTATGTAGATCTTGTTAGGTTAGATGTTCAATTGTTTTTAGTTACTTACCAAATTTTGTTAGTGGAAAAATGACGATTGTCTTTGTTTTTGAAAAAAATATAAAAGCAGATCGAAAATCTGGTTTCTTGCTTGTTGATTTTCTTGTAAAGCAGAAGCCATGTCAGATCACGCAATAATAAAATATTACGTTATGTGTGAAAGATTTTACGTCAATGAAAAGTAAAAAAAAAGTGAGGTTATGACAAATGTCATCCAAATTTAATTTTTTTTAAAGTGTTTAATAATGATAATAACAATTAAAGTGATTTAAATAAAAAGGAAAGTGAAGTGTTAATTTGGTTTTTGGACTATTTATAAGAAAATTTTTTGGAAAATGTATTGTAACTTTATTTCTGGATGGAAGGAAATTAAAACTGGATGTAATAAGAATTTTTGGAAAATAGACAATTGATTTATGTACTCACGTATTGGAGGTAAATTGTTGAATATTTAATAGTTGTAATAAATTACAAAAGAAGATCCACAAGAACAATTATATGGAAATGCGTGTTCAACAACGCAACAAGCAGGTAAATTTACTGACTATTACAGAGAACTGCCAAATAATATAGTGTACAAAAATCTCCAAGTGGCCCAAAATTTTTGAATTTAAAAAAATTATTTTCAAACTTCAACTTTATTTTTTTGTTTCAATTAAATTATAATTTAAGATCATGGGATTGATCAAATAAAAATTGAGCAGGACAAATAGAATTAGACTGTCTCTTGATTCTTATTTTGTTAAATCCAATTGGCACCAATAATTAATTGAATCCATTTTATGTAATAAGAATTTTTTTTTTTTTTCGTTTCTCTTTTCATTCTTTTTGTGTTTATTGTTGTAATATCCCATTGTTTCATATCAATATCAAATTCAATTTAAATTTTATAAATTGTTATTTTATAAATTACGTTTTCTGTCTTTTTATCAAAATGAATTGTAAAGTCACATAATCTATTTTCAGAATGTAAAATCATTACTTTGTATTTTTTATGCACTTGCATTCAAGACTCCACGTGTAACCTGTGAAATATGATATTACTGCGTTCCATGAGAACCGCAAGCTTGCATTTTACAATAGCAAGTAAGTCTTAAAAGAACAATGTAAAGTTCAGTTGGTAATTAACGATGTAACGAAACGGAACAATTCTTTTTTTTACTTTTAGTTAATAAATGTTTTGAATTTATAATTGGTTATCGTTTTATTTATGATGGTCTATAAGTAAAACCTCAATCAAGTGGTTCACAACATAATATATATTTTGGTGTCAGGTGTAAACAAAATTAAAACCCGGAATCCGCGAATATCGTTCACTTGTATTAATTGGCGTCCAGAAAGGGAAAACTTTACATTCGCGAACACGAAAAAGTGGTGCGACACCGTGATTTCAATACATGCGCAATATTGGAAACCTTGTGTTGAGAAACTTTTTTTTGTGTTATACGGACCGTTTGTGTTAAAACTAACAACAAAATTGTGTTAAACAAATTGTGAACATTGTGAATTCCTTTGCCAAAGAAGAATCAATCCAGTTTAAATTCCTCAACTCTACACTTATAAACCTTTAAACATTCATTAAATTTTCAACCAAAAGAAACAAAATTTGTGCATTATCTTCAATAAATTAAATTTTCTACGCGAGTTTATAAAAAGTTCCTACATTTAATAATTACTACGAGAAGGAATGAAATTGTTAGTGTAACTTCAATATTTAAACTTTTAAAATTTGTTTTGTTTTAACGCCTTTATTAAGAACATTCGTGGATACGCGTGTGACAATCACATCACGCACTTTTTGGGTTTTATAGACAGAGTTTCGTGTTGATTTCGGTACGGATGTGTTTTGCCGAAGTTCTTAGTGGACACTACCTTTTGTGAAGTACGTTCAGCCGAATTCCCAAGGTGTTGGTCTGTTTCGCGAGCCGGCGGCGACGGAGGATCGAGCTCATCCAGGCCGTTAGCGAGGCGACTTGGGGTTGTACGAAATTCCTGTTCTGTAGGAGGCTTCCAGCAAACTTCCAGTTCCTGGTTGGACCCTTTTAAAGAGTGTCTCCTTCACTCTTTTCTGTAAGGCGTCATCCTGTTCATCGTTACCAATTCCGCAAATTTACAGCAGTAAGTTGTGTTTGTGTAGTGTGCCTTTGGGCAAGTGCTTCCGAGCATCGCAGTTCAATCTGCAGTCACTTGTGACATTTTATTTTAATTTATTTTGCATGCATTTACGATTTTTTTACACATAATTTTACTTAATCTTCTTTATACTAGGTATACTAATTAAAACCTATTTTCTATGTGTATTAATGTGTATTATGTAACACAAATATTTTCAAGTTTATAATTTAATTTTTCGCATGAAAATTCAAAGCTACTTAGGGCCGAAGTTTTTCTTGTAATTCAAAGCGATTTAGCAACAAACAAGTAGCAATTAATTATAAAGCAATTCAAATTGCGTTTTCACCTTTTACGAAAGGTTATTATATCACATACTGCTAGTGATATCTAATTCTATATAAGTTTATAATATCAATTAATTAATTAATTACTTCCATTTAACATCCTTTAACATTATAGCATTTTATTTATAAATAATTCAAATTTTGTCACCTTATCTTATTTTCAAGGTTTATTAATATGGCCCCTAGCAAAAAATTAAGTGTAGACAACGCCCTGAAAATCATACCTGAATTCAAGGGTGACAGGGATGAACTCGACAAATTTATTTCATGTTGTGAAATTATTGCAAACCCTCTTGAAGAAGGCGAAATAGCCACATTTTTAAGTGTTGTTAAAAGTAAATTATCGGGACCAGCATATAATTGCATTAAATATAAATCTTTAGATGATTGGAGTAGCTTCAAAAACGTACTTTTAGAAAATTTTGGCGAAACTAGAAGTATTGCTCAACTTCAAACAGACTTATTTACATGTAGGCAAAATTTTAATGAAGATGTCAGATCATTCGCGAATAGGATAGAAAGGATTCTGATGTCATTAAACGATGCTTGTTATTCACAAGAAGGGACAACTGAGTCCACTGTGAAAATAGTCGATAGTCTAAATTCAAAATCGGCTCTCCAGGCCTTTCAGAACGGCTTGAGGGACCCAATTCGGTTAGTCATTAAAGGCGGCAGATTTTCGGAACTGTCGAAAGCTATCGCAGCAGCTTGTATAGAGGAGAAATCATTTAAACAGCATAAAGAACTTTTTCAATTTTCTAATAAATCCTCTTCTAAATCAAATTTCAGACATTCAGGCTACCATAATAATTATACTTCTAATAGTGTGAATTTTAATAAACGTTATGTAAAACAAGAACCAACCGTTACTCAAATTCGAATAACTTGCCGTTACTGTAAAAAGAATGGTCACGATATTTCAGAATGCAGGAAAAGAATTTTTTATGAAAATAAACGTAAGCAATCATATGGTCCAAATAGGGATAATAGGGTTGATAGGAATAAAGCTAGTTCGAGCCCGAGTGCTTCAAACCCTAATCAAAATATAAATTGTCGAGCTATAAAAGGTGACTCATATTATTCTAATTTTCGTAGAAACAACAATTGTGATAGATTTTCACATAATCAAGTTTCCAACAGATACAATGGAAGAAGAAATAATCATTCTAATAATAATTTTATTACTAATTCAAAGCAGTTATTTTCGAATGCTCCATATTATTCTCGAAACAATCATAATAAGCATGTTGTCGAATCAAATTCTTTAAATAGGACTTTGAGGTCTGACTCTCAAAATATTTCAGGGAATAATAATTTGTTAAATGCGTCATTACCGTTGACGATTTCCGAAATGGAAGAAAATAAAGGTAAAAATTCTCAATTTATTTCAAGGAGCAATAATTTGTTAAATGCGTCATTACCATTGACGATTTCCGAAATGGAAGAAAGTAAGGGTAAAAATTCTTTATATAATGATTTTGTTTATGCAAATATTAATAATGTTTCAAATAATGAATTTTATCAATCTTCAAAATCAGATATGGTCAATATCATATTATCAGTTGCAATTAATGATAGGGCAACATTACTTATTGACACTGGCGCTGATGCTAGTATTTTAAAAAGTTCAGTTTTAAAGGAGGGAATAAGAGTTTATAAAGACGCGAAAACCCGATTACAGGGATTTACTAATCAACCAATTGCCACATTAGGAAAATGTTATGGTAACATTGTAATCCCTCAGCATAGTTTACAAATTTCTCATGTTTTTCATATATTACCCAAGAATAGTTCTTTCGAATACGACGGTATATTGGGGAATGATTTCTTTAAAAAATATCAAGTAAATATTGATTATAGGCAAAATACTCTTAGATTTATGTTCAAGGATAAGGAAATTGTTTGGAAATTGACACCCAAACTTAATCCGGTTATTATACCCTCTCGAAGCGAGGTTTACGTAAATGTTAAAGTTAATAATTATAATAAAAATTGCATATGTTTGTCAAAGGAACTTGAACAAGGGTTATATGTAGGGAATTGTATTATTAAGCCAATAAACAATTTATGTAAAATTAGTTTAGTAAATGCTACCGATCGCGATATTCATTTAGGTGAAGTTAATCTTGACGTTGATGATTTAGACCATTACGATGTTTTTTGTACTCAATTTGAAAATGATTCCCAGAGGTTAAGACTTTTACAATCACATCTTCGTACTGATCATTTAAATACCGAAGAAAGGGATTCGATTTTAGAAATTTGTCGCAAATTTAATGATATATTCTTCTTACCTGGTGATAAACTCTCTTGCACCAGTGCAGTTAGGCATACCATACCATTGCTTTCAAATACCGCTCCTATTAACGTTAGACCATATAGAATACCCGAACAATTAAAATCAGAAGTTAAATCTCAAGTTGAAGATATGTTGAAAGATGGAATTATTTCACCAAGTACCAGTGCTTGGAATTCTCCATTACTTCTTGTTCCCAAAAAGCCCGATAATGAAGGTAACAGAAGGTTCCGTTGTGTAATAGATTTCAGGAAATTAAATGATGTCACTATAGGGGAAGCTTTCCCTCTTCCAAATATTACCGAAATTCTTGACCAATTAGGAAGTAGTAAATATTTCACTTGTCTGGATTTAAGACAAGGATTTTTTCAAATTCCAATGCATCCCGAGGATAAGGAAAAAACAGCTTTCAGTGCTAATTATAATCATTATCAATTTGAGAGAATGCCAATGGGGTTGAAAGGAGCCCCGGCCACATTTCAACGAGCAATGAATCATATTCTCACCGGTTTACAAGGGTTAAAATGTTTTATTTATTTAGACGATGTAATAATTTATGCCAAGACTCTTCTTGAGCACAATGAAAAATTAATAGAAGTTTTCGAACGTTTTCGCAATTATAATCTTAAATTAGAACCCAGTAAATGTGAATTCTTAAGAAAAGAAATTGTGTACCTTGGTCATATTATCACCAAAGATGGCATCAAGCCAGACCCTAAGAAAATCGAAGCTGTCAAACGTTTTCCCACTCCACAAAATCATAAGGAAGTAAAATCATTTTTAGGTCTTGCAGGGTATTACCGCAGGTTCATCCAAAACTTTTCAAAAATTACTCAACCACTAAATAATCTTTTGAAAAAAGATGTGGATTTCAATTGGTGCTCACTTTGTTCAGAATCATTCGAGACATTAAAAGAAAAATTGGTTAGTCCACCTATCCTTCAATATCCAGATTTTACACAACAATTTATTCTAACAACAGACGCCAGTAACGTGGCGATAGGATCAGTTTTATCTCAGGGTACTTTAGGAAGTGATCGTCCCATAGCATATGCTAGTAGGGTGCTTAACAAACACGAGAAAAATTATAGTACCATAGAAAAAGAATTATTAAGCATTGTATGGTCAGTAAAGCATTTTCGTCCTTATCTATTTAATAAAAAGTTTGTTATAGTTACAGACCACAAACCCCTTTTGTGGATTTTCAATGTGAAGGATCCAACTTCTCGCTTAGTTCGTTGGAGGATAAAGTTAGAGGAATATAGTTTCGATATTATTCATCGCAGCGGCAAAAGTAACGTTAACGCTGATGCTTTAAGTAGAATTTCTGTTGTGACTAGGTCGACATCATCTTATCAGAATTACCTAAAAGACATTGAAGGTAAAATCATAGTAAATACTAATATTAGGGATATGCAAGGAAATTTGTTTGATGCTCCAGTAGATTTTAGTCTTGCTCATTGTATAAGCAAAGATTTGAAATTAAGTAAAGGTATTGCTAAGGAATTTCAAGAAAAATTTAATTGTAGAGAAGAAATTCAATCTCAAAATCCAGAACTACATAAAGTATTATTTCAAAAAAAGGATAATAGGTATATCCTACATTTGGTCACTAAGGAAAACTTTTTTGATTTTCCTAGTTACGAAAGCATGTTTTTAACGCTTACAAATTTAAAAGATTTCTGTCTGAAAGAGGGGATCAAAAAATTAGCTGTACCGAGATTAGCTAGTGGTTTCGACAAGCTGAATTTTGAAAAGACACGCATTATGTTAAGATATCTATTTCGAGGAACTGATATTATAATTTCTATTTTTCATAACAATGTTTCGTCCGATTTAACTCGCGACGAGATTGAAACTATTTTAATTGAACATCATGTCACTCCCTTAGGAGGACATTTAGGAATTTCGAAGACTTTAGACAAAATTAAAGAAAAGTATCGTTGGAATAAAATGAACAAAGATGTAAAGCGATTTATTAAACGTTGCGAATCTTGCCAAAAGAATAAAGTTTCTAAACGTAATAAATTACCAATGGTAATAACAACTACTTCAAGATTCCCTTTTGAAAAAGTTAGTCTAGATATTGTCGGACCGTTACCAGTAACTTTTCACAACAATAAATATTTGTTAACTTTTCAAGATGATTTAACCAAATTTTCGGAAGCTATCCCTATTCCAAATCAAGAAGCTTCCACTATTGCCGAATATTTTGTATTAAATATAATTTGTAAGTACGGTACACCTAAAATATTATTGACCGATCAAGGATCGAATTTTCTAAGTAACCTATTCAAAAACGTATGTAAACTTTTAAAGATCAAGAAAATTCAAACAGTAGCATTTCATCCTCAAAGCAATGGTGCTCTAGAAAGACATCATCGTGATTTAATACAATATTTACGTCATTTTATAGACAAAACCCAAACCACTTGGGACACTTGGATACCTTACGCGGTATTTACTTTCAATACTGCATCGCATGCAGCTACAAAATTTTCTCCTTTCGAATTATTATACGGTCATAAAGTGGAATTACCAACATCTTTAACTAAAAATCCCGAACCTCTTTATAATTATGATGACTATTATTACGAATTAAAGTCTAAATTACAAAATTCACATCAGATTGCTCGGGATAATTTAATAAAAAGTAAAGAGTTATCGAAAGATTATTATGATAAAAATGCTAATCATGTCAATTTTCACATCGGTGATAAAGTACTTCTACATGAGGAGGCTCATACTAAAGGGAAATGTAAGAAGTTGTTACCTCTATGGTCAGGACCGTATCCTATAATTTCAATTGACTCCGATGTTAATTCCACTATTTTAATTAAGAATAAACCGGTTAAAGTTCATAATAACCGATTAAAACTCTTTTATGAAAATTAGTTTATTTCATAATTTAAATATTTTAATTAAGATTATTTTAAGTTCAAATCCATTACTGAAATTGTTGTTCTTTTTCAGATGGCTACGCAACATTCAGTTGTTGTAATTGTTATTTTACTGATATACTTTACTGCAAATAGTTTAAGCTTACCTTATAATATTACGAGTATTGAATCAAGTCCTGGAATTTTTTATGAAAGAGTAGGAACATTAAATCTTTTTAACGATGAATGGAAATTAATCATCTATCTAAATAATAGTGCTTATATGCAACAATATGAAGTTTTAACTAGTTATTTTAATGTATTATCTGATCTTTGTAATCAACATGAAGGCGTTTTCGGTAATTGTAAGAATTTTTTAATATTAACTAATGGCACGATTGAACGTATACAAGCTACTTATAGGTTAATCAATAATCTGGTAGGAAATACACAGCTAGCTAGAAGGACCAAACGCGGCGCATTAAATATTGTAGGCGGTATTTCCAAAATTTTGTTTGGTACAATGGATGCAGATGACGAAAAATATTTTAACGATCAAATTCAGAAATTGCATAATAATGAAGTCAAACTGTCCGATTTGCTTAATCGACAAACTACTGTTCTAGAAAGTACTATTAACGAATTTAATACCACCGTCAAAAATCTTAATAGCAACCTCAAGAATTTTCGAAGTCAAATATCCGAAATTCAACAATATAGTAAAAATGTGGGAATGCTATTAAATGACATTCAAGATAAAGAAAAATTAATTTTAAAATTGGCAGAAGTTATGCCTACCTTAGTATTGTTAATTGAGCATTTTCGATTTAATTTAGAAGAATATTTAAGCATTATTTTGAGTGCACAACAACACATTTTGCATCCTTTAGTAATTAGTCCTGCACGACTATTAAAAGAATTACAGATTATTCAAAATTCATTGCCAGAAAATTTAAAATTTCCTGTAAGCTTAAGTTTAACTAACATGCATGAATTATATAATGCTATTCATGTTAATTCCTACTTTTCAAATAATTTCTTTACTTTTGTTCTATTAATACCTTTAGTAGAAGTTAGATTATTTAATGTAATGAAACTTAGTAGATTACCTATGTTAATTAACAATTATACATATGCTTATATTGTACCTAGACATAGTTATGTAGTCGTAGATGATTCTAAACAATATTATTTTTTCTTGAATGAAGTTCAGTTTTCAAAATGTCATAAAAGTTTTTTCGATCATTATATTTGTAAACAGTCAGATCCTGTATTTTTAACGCATTCTGATCATGACTGTGAGTCAAAATTATTTATTCCAACTTCAACCATTCCAGATAGTTGTGAAAAAAGAGTTCTAAATATGTATCATACCTTATGGATTCAGTTAGCCACTGAAAATTCATGGATATATGTAGCGCCTAAACCTGAAACTGTTAATTTAGTGTGTCAAAATACAAATATTCCTATATTGTTTACTTTAAATGCAACAGGCATTCTTAAGATTGATTCAGATTGTAAAATTTATTCAAAATTCGCTATACTTTCATCTCATAAGTTTTATACTTCAAAAATCATTTTGCAATTTTTTCCTGCTTTACATATAAAAGATTATATTAACAAAACTATAACAGGAATGTCCATACCTGAATTGCATTTAAATAATCAATTACTTTTATCTGAACCAAGTTCTTTAGATAAGATTAGTGCTAATATTAAAGATTTAAAACTTTATCAAGCAACTTCATACTTAGATTCAATTAATTTGCATGATGTTCATCATTATGTTGTCATTTATGTTTTATTTTTGTTTATACTTAGTATTGTACTAGTTAGGATAGTTTATAAGAAATTGGGTTGTATTAAATCAAAACCAAAACAAAATGTAATTCAAGATATTTATGCCGAAGTTACTAAACCTGTACCACAACCTAGAATAATTGACGAAAATTGCTCTGATCAAGTCAATTTTCAACTTTAAAATGGGGAAGTGTTGTAATATCCCATTGTTTCATATCAATATCAAATTCAATTTAAATTTTATAAATTGTTATTTTATAAATTACGTTTTCTGTCTTTTTATCAAAATGAATTGTAAAGTCACATAATCTATTTTCAGAATGTAAAATCATTACTTTGTATTTTTTATGCACTTGCATTCAAGACTCCACGTGTAACCTGTGAAATATGATATTACTGCGTTCCATGAGAACCGCAAGCTTGCATTTTACAATAGCAAGTAAGTCTTAAAAGAACAATGTAAAGTTCAGTTGGTAATTAACGATGTAACGAAACGGAACAATTCTTTTTTTTACTTTTAGTTAATAAATGTTTTGAATTTATAATTGGTTATCGTTTTATTTATGATGGTCTATAAGTAAAACCTCAATCAAGTGGTTCACAACATAATATTATTAATAAAATATTTTAAATGTTAAAAAGGAGATTCATTTGTGTATTTTTCTTGTTTTGTGTCCATTAACAGAATTTCACAGGTATAAGTTGAACAATATTTTATTATTTTGTCAAAGAGCGACCCGCCTGAAATTTTCTCATACAATTTTCCTGAGCTTGTCTTTGCATTTTAAAATCATAGCCGGAGCAAATTTTCTTTTCATCACAAAGGTCTGTTTTTGGTCATCACATCACAAAGTGGTGTTTGTTTTTGTATAACTTTCCAGTTTGCCTTGCTACTATTAAACGTAAGTGATAGTGGTCTTTAAATTTAAATAAATTTATGATCAAGTGTTGTAAAGTGTATACTAGTACAGCGCTTATCACGATAAAATTTTATTGTCGCACAAATGCGATGCTTATTAACAATAATATATCATAGCAATACGTATGATTATTTAACTGTAAGTACTAAATAGTAGATTGACTGAAATTATACAGATTGTAAACGTATTATTACTATTGTCTTTACAAATTTAATGTTTACTTTTGTCAATTTTGAAATTCTAGATGTATCATGAGTGAATTCGATGATAAGAAAATGGGGTGTACACTTGTACACCTCCAAACATCGTGGAAGCGGCTCACATTACATCTCTTAATTTATTGCCAGAGATTTCACGTAAAAAATATGAATGCGAGTATAAATTCTAGGTTAAAAAATTTTCTTAGCTGTTGACGGTTTATTACTTTTTTTTGTTGTCGTAGATAAAATATAGTGTGTAACGCGTGCAAAAACGCCAATTTCACACTCGTAAGAAATTGGCACTTTTCTGCACTTGTAACACAATATACTATTTAATTACCGACAAAAGCCAAAATTGGACTATGGATGTTTTTGTAAGAAGTGCCTCATTTACATACAGCCTGTTCGTTCTCAAACTCGAACATATGCATTTAACATTATATTAAATGTTTTTGGTGATTCCTGCTCGGCAAATTCAAATACAAGAAAGATAACGGTATCAATACAAAGAGAAACTTATTGCGTATCAAATGATATTAATAATATTGTAAAGTTGCCGGATAGTGTTGTCATAACAACGAGAAGAGATGAAGGTAGTTGTTATTATTATTATGAAATTAACCTTATGACAGATGTTTAGAAAGAAAATATAATTTATGTTTTGTACTCATTTATATTAATTAAATGTTAATACAGTCATCACTGAGTTTATTTGATTTGTGTGTATAAAAAATAAAGTTACTACAATATTAAGAGTGCAATTTTTATTTTAAAATACTAATTTAAAAGTTGACTGTTGTTAAGTATGACAAACCATGCTTTTCAAATTATTTCATTTTAGCGTATGACTGAATTGAATAACGACTATTTAGACTGTTCAATATTTATTGATTTAGTAGAAGTACAGCAAAATACATACCTGGAATATTCAAATAGGTGTCCGGATCTGTGGGGTTAAAAAGTAACCAACCATACTATTCCACGAACTAAAGAATAAAGTTTGTTCAGTTGCACTAAAAATCGATATTTGCACACTTTTAGCACTTCTAAACACGATCCTAATGTAACTGACCATAGCTGACCAGTCTAGACACCTAAACGATATATAAAAGTTGGAAAAACTGTTATTTTGCAGTCAGTTTTCACAAAATTCGACATCTAAAGATCCAACAAAAATTATAATTTAAAATAAAAAAGCCCAACCTATAGTCCTAAAGTAGCTGAATAGTACCTGTAAGTTCGAAAATTATTATTTTCTGATCAATTACAATAAAATTAAAAGGGGTTGAACCTGTGGTCCTAAAAAAAGCCCCATATGTTATTCCCATTAATATAGTATGCACCATTTATTAGAATCACGATTGTACATGGCATTTTTCGAATCAATTAAGCAGCCCCTGTATAAAATGTATACTTATGGGATTTAAAACGAATCTGTGAGCCATAATAATAGGTAGTATGTATTTATGGTCGATATGCAAAAATATAATTGAAACTGATGTTCATGCACAACCAGTTTACCGTCTCGTAACTCAAATGTCCCTAGTTTAAGCAGATTCTTAAAAACAAGATGCTTCTGAACAGAAATGAAAAAATCTATTATAATACCATTAAAAGCTGCATGTTCAGGTAATGTAGACAAACCTCAAGAGGTATAATTGGTATTAAAAAACAGATCAGTATGTACAAAAGAAGTTATGAGTATTATTTTTTTGGTTAATGACTCAAGAATCCAGCGAAGATAAAATCTATAATGATTCCAATCAAATTTGTATTAAAGGAAAACAATTTGATTTTCACACTTTGAAAAATAACCGGAACTTACTATATAAAAAAGTATGATTCAAATAATTAATCTGACTGGTTATTTAAAAATTGTTGAAGTTTTCGTACTTAATATATACAGTGTGGGATTAGAGTATGGAATATTAAAAAAAAAGCGAACTCAACCGTTTTTTTTAAAACGCTTAAACACGCCAATTTTATTTTTAAAAAATACACATTAATATGTACGATTCACCTTCCGACTTTCATTTGTTTGTTAGTTATGATGTCATCACAAAAAAATTTAAATGACAATATAGATTTTTAGTAGTGGAATTCGATAGTGATTTTTCTTGCTATTATGATCATGCAAATAAATCATAAGGTTACATAACAAAAATTCGGAGAAAAATCGAGCTGAACATTTAATGTTGATATTATCGTATTTAATAGGAAATAATTCTAAGATACTAAGATACAGAAACTGTGCAGAATTTTGATATATCCATTAGGCAAGCATACTTAGAATAAAGTGTAGAATCGAGAACAGTAAAAATATACAGAATGTTCCATTGAAAATAAAAAGATTAATGGTAGCCACAGCAATATGACTTGCCCTGTATATACAAAAATATTATAAAATTAAAATTTGTTTTACACCAACCAACTTTGATATTTAACTTTTTTTCATAATTCTTCCAGTTTCCAAGATAAGGTACAAGATCATCTTGCGTGGACCACCCTGTACAGTACCTAAGTAAAGTTCGGATTAAAAATACCAAATTTCGGACTATAGAAATCAATTTACACAACTACGACTGTTCGGACTATTAGATGTGTTCGGATTATTCATACATTACTGTATCAACATTAAATGTTCAGCTCGATTTTTCTCAGAATTTTTGTTATGCAACCTTATTTGCATGATCATAAAGGGAAGAAAAACCACTATCGGATTTCACTACTAAAAATTTATTTGGCATTTAAATTTTTTTGTGATGATGTCATAACTAACAAATAAATGAAAGTCGGAAGGTGAATCGCACATATTAGTGTATTTTTAAAAAATAAAATCGACGTGTTTCAGCGTTTTTAAAAAATCCGGTTGAGTTCACTTTTTTTTTAATATTCCACACTTTAACCCCACACTGTATAAATAAAAAATACATTTTCATGTTGTTTCTCTTTTCTGTTCAAGGTAGGAAAGATTGCACTTTTCCTAACTCAAACGAGTATCAAAAAGTTAAAAAATTCCTTACTGAATTTTACAAAATACATTTTGCAACGACTTTGGAGAAAAATGTTTAATAGTCAATAATTTTAACCTTTGCATACACAAAGTTAATTAGTTCTGCATGTGCATTCCCATCTTTGCATTTCAGTCCGTCGTGCTAAATTCATCACAGTTAAATTTTGTTTCCAATAAAAACTTTTGAAACAATATTATTGCATTTGATTGTTACTAATTAAAAGTTAAAAAGAAAAACTACAAACCATCAAGCTAGTTACAGTTTATTAAGAGTTGCAATGAGTGATGCTTCATGTCCAGTTTTTGACATTACCTCTTTACATATCCCTTCAAAGGGCAACATATTAGTATTAAAATTTTTGGAACTTTTATTTACAGTACATTTCTACAATTACAATGTTTAAATGATCATTAATACAAATCATGTATTTGTATTATTTTCTTAACTATATAGAGTAACTATTAATTACAGGTTTGTTTTTTTTTTTGTTTAAATTTCAAATAATACAAAATTCAAATCTAACAAGCATTCCGTTCACTTACTACTTTTGAA
This sequence comes from Agrypnus murinus, assembly GCA_929113105.1. Lineage (NCBI taxonomy): Eukaryota > Metazoa > Arthropoda > Insecta > Coleoptera > Elateridae > Agrypnus > Agrypnus murinus. The sequence continues at coordinate 35,854,300 of OV816030.1, forward strand.
AGAAACTTAAATTGCAAAAGTGTTATAATCTAACAAAACATAGTTTATTCTTATTATCTTTAAATTAAAAACTACTAGTAAAATAGTGGAACTAAATGATTGATAATAATAATAATAATAATGGATAAATATCGAAGATGGGAGTTTTTGGCTAATCTATTAAAAACAAAAATCAGTAATTGGTTTATATTAATCTTTAATAAAAAAGAGAAACGATTGTTAATCAACTACATGTAGGCTAACAGCAAATATATAAATTGCAATGTTAACAACAATATTAAAAATAGATCTATGCTGATTTTGGCATCAAATGCCAGAGTACCATTATTAACAATATATGGGGTTTAACTAGTTCTATATATATGTAAGACTGCAGCAAAAGTGTGGAAAGCAGGCAGCAGAAATGAATCCGGCCCTGAGTGAGTCATAACAAGTCCCTCACTTTATGTGCGTTATGTACATAGAAGGGATTTCAATCCCGATATGCCAATCACATTCTAATAGTTTAGATATCTAGAAATTGAAACGATATAGTTTCATATTTTTATATCTATTCTATTATTGAAGTAATTTATAAGTCAAGGATACAAAAAACAAAATCTTGAAATGTATGTTTCCACAAGATAAAAAAAAAATTCAACTTTAGATGCATTGGATGTAAACATCATGTTAGTTAAAAGATAATCTCCAGTTTGTATTAAATAGTTCCTATTCAGAAAGTAATCGACCCTATTCTTGATTTCATACAAGGAAAAACACTTTTAATGTAGTAGTTCTATATCAGGTAAGTACATATAATTTTACTTCCAAAAATGTTTTAATCAATTCAAGACGATAAAAACGCATAATAATATAGCATTCAATAAATTTGTTAAACCTACCATTTATTTTATTAATATGCAAGCAAAAGAATTTCCAATGGAATGTTCAAACAATGGAATTAAACATTTTATATATAATATAAACCAAATACTGACTCGAAATTGCTAATTTAATTCGTAGGAGTGTAAACATTATGTGAACTAATAACAATTACATCAAAAAAAAAAGAAAAACTATTTTTCATAAAACACAATAAATTTAAAAAAAAACATGATAATTAGAATATTTTGTCTTTCTATATAAACTCGAAAGGATAATCAGTCTTATACAATAAAACTGTATGTTTTTAGGTTATGTGAACTCTTTAAATTGTTACTATTTGGTTACCTGCCAAACTTTTGATGTGTAGGTTATACTAAATCTGTCAAAATTCTGGCATACAGGTCATGTCAAATGTCAAAACTTTAGAAAATACGTTACAAAAGCTGATAAAATTATTATTAGTTGGTTAATATAATAATAATAATAATACCAATTTATTTTCCAGTAAATAAGTTATCTCGAGAAATGTTATCTTTTCTATTCACGACCCCTTGGGTAAATAATATCACAAATCAAGCAATAAAAGTAATAAAAACAAATGCATACATGCAATATAGAAATTCTGCGATATAAACACAACTTCTAGCAATTTCACAAAATTAAGAATCTACATATTTTTCTTTCAGACGGTTATAAGTGCTACCTATAAACTAGCCTCACACCTAGGTCTTGATCGCTTTCTTATTGGCAGATCTTTCTCTAGTTCGCTTTGTCGACTTAAAAACCTTTTTGTTTCAACATTTGAATTATCTACGTTACTTCTGGTAGTCCTTAAATGCCTCGTTGGTATCGATGGAGATAATTTAATTTCATTCTGTGCGGGCATGTTTAATAAATTTGATGTCACATAATTAGGTTTTGGAGCCTCGTTATTGGAAAGTCTCGCTCTTTTCGGTGGACTACCTGAGTTACGTTTTTGTCGCCCCCTTTTCTTTTTAATATTGGGACTCGATCTTAGTTTCATTTCTGGATCTATCCCATTTTCAAAATCTTTTAAATTAACAACAAAACTTGTAATTTCCCTGCTTTTTATTGGAGTGGATGTCACCGATTCTGCTAAATTCAGGTCTTGATCTTCTATTGGTTCCATTTCATCAATATTAATAGCTTCAGTGGATGGTGGACTGGATGAATCCATTTCATCTGGAGTAGTGGAAGTTACATCTGTTTCTTTTGTGTTTGAAGAAATGGAATTATTTTTCAAGGCAGATACATTTTGATTGCTAACCTCATGGGATTCCTTTGTCTAAAATACATTTCAATTAATAATAGATTGGAAATTTAAAAAACCAATCTGCTTACTGGGTCATGTTCGGAACAGATAAATCCTAAGAGTTTGTCATAACGAACATTACCTTCAGAATGCACTGGACAGTACGAGTTTATACATTTAACGCAGCAACGAATTGTACGTTTACTGCATACGTTGCAGTTGTGCCATGGACAAACCCATTTACCTGAGAAATTAATAAGATTCTTAATGATCAAGTGTTTCTCTTTAAATAAATAATTTGACAAACCTTCAGGCCAACATTCCAAATTAATACATTGCAAATGATAAAATTTAGTACAAATTTTATTGTGACATGCGCCGACATCACCTGGTTGGCCACAAATGAAACAGGGACCATCATTTTTTGATGTTTGTTGAAGAACTATAGACTTTCTTTTTTTAAGATTGTTAGTTTTCTTTGGTTTTTTCTGAGATTCATCCTGCAAGGAAAATAAAAAATTATTTTTTTACTGCTAGGTTATACAGTGTGTATCTGATTCATGGTACAAGCTCCTATTTTAGATCTTAGTTACTTCATACATCAACAGGTTAAATCTTATTGAGAATCTTTTTGTTGTTTCGTGGTTGCTATGATCAATTAGAACACAACTGGCAGAAAAATGGCACTCCGTGTAAAATAAAATTAATTATGTAAAATTTCTTAAATACAATGGGCCATATTCTCATGCCACTATTAAAGGTATATTTAACTAAAGTTATGCTTAAGATCAACAAGAAAAGAGATAGCTTTACCTAATTCTAATAGGTGGGAAAAGGTTAGAACTGGTTGCCATGGTAATTAAACATGCTATTAGCTTAATAGTGGGATGTGAATACAGCCCATTATCACTTGTGTAGTATCATTTGATATGTCATAAAATACAGTATGTTCCATTTAAAAATCAAAGTTGATGTCACTTTCGGCAATGTTGAAAGTGCTAACTAATTCATTTATGTATTAAGAAGTGGCATTTGATAGACACATTTCATATGCCAAGTTTTACAAATTTATCTAAATACACAAAGAAAAAAAAGGAAGATTTACCATAAGTCTGTTACATAGAGTATAGTATAAAAGTAATTATTATTTTAATTCTAAGATCAATTTATAGCATAGTAGAGTAGAAGTGTGGCTCGAAAACCCAATTGAAATAATCAAATCTGAATTTTATTCAAACATCCAAATTATCGGATATCCAAATTTTATCAGACATTAGCGCAATTCGAGATGCCTGGTGATGCCACGTCAAGCGCTTGTATGTGTATGGTCGTATGTTTTTGGTAACATGCGGTCAACGCAAAGTTAATTGCTTCATGTCTACTGGGTATTAAAAAGCAGTGGCTACACTTGGACACAAAGTTAGAAAAATGCTTAACGCACACACACGTGGTCAAACTGCTATAGTAAACGGTATATGCTCGCACAAACGCGGTCGTGTGAATCACGTGACCCTTGGTGACAAAGCATATACGTACTCGTATTGCTAGACCTCACTCGTTTATCAAGTTAAGAATTTATAAAGATTGTTGCTCGTATTGCAAAACACTCGCTGATCAAGTTACGTGCCATGCAAGGTTTTACTGTATATAGATTCATTTGTTGAGGTGAATCACTCCTCATCCTTTAAATCATTGTTAGTTTAATCCCTTGTGATTTTTAGCACTTTCTTCTCCTCTCCATTTTCTTCATTGTGGACTAATTCTTGCCAGTTTATTACTTTCATAGCTTTAAGGTCTTCAATAACATCCATCCATCTTAACCTCGGTCTACCTCTAGTTCTTAGTTGTTTTCTCAACACACTATTATTCTTCATTCTTAATATATGCCCAAACTATTGTAGACGCTAACACGTTGTCCTGCGTGGGTGAAAGCGTTCCCAGGTCTAGGGAAATTTCCTCAAATTTGGGGAAAAGCGTCAGGCTCGCGAAACATTTTGGAAAAAATAGAGATATGGCTTAAATTTTGGAGACTTTTTGATGATATTCAAAATTCTACATTAATACACTATAGTAGTGCATAAAATTATAGTCAAAGATTTAATTTTGATTGACATTATATTTTTTGGTAAAATTAAATGTCTAATAATTAATAATTTAATTACTTTTTATAAAATTACAATCTTCAATTTGTATTTCAATTAGAAAAATTGAAATATAACTATAATTCTATAATTGGTGTAATATCCAAATAGGAGGATGGGTTGAAAACTTCTCGGCCTGAGGTAGAAAACAGTATTTTTAGGGGTTGATTTTGATTTTATTTCTCAATAAAATCTCCTTTGATGCACTTGGTCCAGCGATACTTTAAGCATTCAAACCATCCGCGTAAAAGGAAACGTTAAAGTCTTCAAAATATGCGTTTACAGCATCAATGATTTTAAGATTAGACAAAAATTTGGCGCCCTTCAAGCCATTTTTTCAAATTTGGAAACAAGAAGAAATCGCTGGGAGCTAAATCAGGCGAGTACGGTGTGTGATTTAACAATTCGAAACCAATTTTTGGCCATTGCAATTGCCGACCGGCCTCAACATGCGTGGACGTTTTTTAGCGATTTCTTCTTTTAAACGATCTAGTAACTTAGCGTAGTATTCACCTGTGATAATTCTTCCCTTTTCCAGGTAATCAATAAAAAGTATGCCCCGGGAATCCCAAAATACCGTGGCCATCACCTTGTCGGCCGATGGAACAGTCTTAGCCTTTCTTGGTGGTGGAGAATCACCATGTTTCCACTGTTTGGATTGTTACTTCGTTTCAGGGGTATAGTGATGGACCCATGTCTCATCAACGGAAATAAATCTTCGCATAAAGTCTTTTGAATCACGCCGAAAATGCTGCAAACACTCTTTTGAAACAATGACTCGTTGTTTTTTTGATTAATTGTGAGCAGTCACGGCACCCACCTTGCACAAATTTTTTTCATCTCCAAATTCTCGTGTAAAACTGAATGCATGCGTTCATTAGATATGCCTACAGTATCAGCTATTTCTTGCAATTTTAATCGACTTCCTGAACGTGGTGCATCATCGCAGCTTTTCCCACCTCGTTTAAATTCAGCAGTCCACTTTTTTACAGTGGAAAATGAAGGAGCAGATTCTCTCAGAGTAGAATCCAGCTCTTTTTTAAGTTCTGTGGCAGTTAAGCCTTTCAAAACAAAATATTTTATAACAACACGATGTTCGTGTTTTTCCATTCTTCACAAATACCTTGCAACAAAAACTTTAGCAGGCAGATACACATGAAGTTATGAAGCAATCGTTTTGACATTGCAGGTTCGACTTTATGAAGGTTAGAACTTTACGGCTGTCAAAAAATTTATGCACTCAGAGAGCCCTCTCTGGGTCAGGCCGAGAAGTTTTCAACCCGCCCTCGTAAGATTAATAATTATTCCTTGGAATAATTATCAAATCAGGAATATTGATTTTATTTTTAATAGTTTGTACACCAGAAACACCAACACGTGTAATAATAGTATAGAGACTGCAAGTTCGTATTTCACTGAGCTATTATTAAAAATTGTACTACCTATTCTGCAAATGGACTGTATTTGAGAAAACCACTATACTTTATACTTGCTTCAAATCAGATCATTAAGATATTGGAGTTGAAGTACATAAACATCTTGGATAATTAGTTTATTTACTTACTCTTTAGGGCATAATATTTGACATCATTTTATTTTTTTTAACATTGTATTTTTTTACAAACATGTCACTCAGCTAAAGGGTAAAATGAAAACTTGATTTATAGCATAGCGAAATAATAATCGTTCAAATAAAATAGAGGACTGTGCAAGCAGACATAAATTCATTTAACTTTTTAACAGACAAGGTTTACGATAAAGTAAACATAGGTACTACTACAGCGGCACAAAAAACGGAAACGCCAATTTTTTACTTTTGTAAATGGGTAATATTATGGTAAAATCAAGTTAGCTAATGTTATAATTTTTAATCTATTTGACAGTTTTGTTTCAAAAGTTTCTGAATTTTAAATAACCTTTAAGTGCCTAATTCATAACACTCAATCCCACTTACAGTATGTAAAATTATAAAAAAGCGTTAACTTGTTTAATGGTGGTGTTTCCATTTTTTGACTGTCGTTGTACCTATAGATTTCTTTAGAAAAATTGAGACGGTTTTACTATCTAGGGAATTCTGGGAAAATTTCAGGGACTCCATCTGGGGATAACTTTTTTCCTACCTGGCAACACTGGTGGGCGACCAATGTGGCGAAGCGGATGACACAGGCAAAGCAAGCAAATGGCGGTGCGAACAAAGCAAATTGAAAGTGTCCTACCGTAGCACATGTTCGTAATTGCGAATCGCGCGAAAAAAATAAAAACCAGAACTATGATACCCTAATCTGGTAAGATTTCCCATAAAGATTGAGCAGGGTTCAAGTTAAAAAAGTTGCCTACTTCAAACTGCCCTAATCCGAAAACTAATTTTTTTGACTCTCTGCCCAGTGACACTTTTGATCTACACATTAGAAACTACAATTTACCAAAGTTTCAAGAATTTTAATTTAATTTCCCATAAGGATTCTACCAGGTGCAAAAATTGCCAACTTCAAATGGCTGTAATTCTAAAACTTTAATTTTTTCGACTTTGTGCCCATTGACTCTTTTTGATCTACACATCGAAAACTGTCTTTCACCAACGTTTCAGAGCAATCCGGTGAAAGCCATTTTCCATAAGGATTCTGTGGGGTTCTTTGGAAAACTTCATCATTTATATAAGATATTAACAAATTGTTCAAATTTATTTCATAATTAATAATTTTATTATTAGGTTTTTCTTGTAAATTCAAAATCAATCTAACAAAACATTACCTGCTATGCCGACAATTCAGATGCGGTTAACACGGTGAAGGTGGAAATATCAAATAATTTGATTGTTTTGATTGACAACTACCTAAAATCCACATCTAGCGATGTTACGGGCAACACAACCTCACGTAGGACACCGGCGTTGTTTGCTTGATGTTGATAAATCCGCACTGGTTGCTTTTCCCGCAAGTAGTCGCTCACACAAGATAGCATGTAGGTCTGTATAAATTTGACGATAAATTTTACAGTTTTACTCATCTGTTTGCACTTATGAATTTTTATTTCTATATTTCCTTTTTGTATTGTCTTTAATTATTTCTTGTTGGTGTTTTGTGTTTGTTATAAAGTAGCCTAGTTAAATAATATCTACAAAATAGATATTTGTTCAAAATAAAGATTTTCTATAATCAAGTTGTTACCCTTTCTTCCATCTTTACTCACATACATATATTTGGTTCTCTTCTCACTCATGCAAAAGTCATACTCTTTCACAGTGTATACTAATTCCCTTGTAATTATCTTCAAGTATTCTTTCGTACTGCTTACAATTGCCAGACTATTGACATATGCAATGACATGTACCATTTTATTTCTTATAGTATTCTGTAGCTCTATTTTCCGTATTATAACTTCCAACATCAGGTTAAATAATAAAGCCGTCTTTACTTAACTCCTTTATTTATTTCAAACCTTTCCATACTTATTTATCTTAATCTCAACTTCAGTATTGTTTAGTGTCAATTTCACAAGCCTTACCAGTTTTGCAGGAAATTCTAGGTTTGCTAGCTTCTAAGTTGATAGAAACTTACGTCTGTTTATTAAGTCGAAGGCTCATTTAAGATCAATGAAGTATATGTAGATATACCTCTGTAATTTCCACATAGCTCTTAAACTCTTTTTTTAAATAACAATATTATCTATCCTGTATTCCATTCACTTGGCATGCGCTCATTTAATAATAATTAAACTATCGAATCATTTCTTGCCGCAAGAATGTGACGTGATTAAAAAAATGCATCAAGGGTACTAATACGTTTTCTGCAACTATAGAAAAAACACATTTGTCAATACTTTCTAGATTTTCATCTGCCAATCAGTTCTTGTAATATTTCCTCGTCCACTTATAGGCAACTCAGAACTTCCTTTTAATCTTGAACCAACTTAAAAGCGCTTTATCAACATCACTCTTTTCACACTGTTTTAGACTTCTGCACTCGCTTAAATTGTTTTCAAGCGCTGACATAATTGTTGAACTATTTTTCCACAATGTAGAAACAGTAGATGAAGTAAATTTTATTTGCAGAAATAAATCTTCTGCAAACTGCGAATTTTTTTTCACCTCTAATTTGCAAAGCAGAAGAATTTTTCTTTTAGCCAGCATATTCACACCAAAGAACGAACAGACCAGAGTATGAAATTGCAAATTGTAAGCGAAAACATTTTTAACCCTCATATTAAAGAGTTTTGAGCTCCGGGAATAACGTACCCGAGTCATAATAATAAGTACGATTAAAAGTAATTGAAATTTTAGGTACAGGTCATAAATCTGAAATAAGCCTACCACCAAAAGCTGGAAAAATCCATTGGCCTGTAGTATCCAGGATTTCATTATATCTGTGCTCGTTTTAAGTGAGTTTAACTGTCATCGAATCTTTTAACCAATTTCTTCATAAACTAGAAAATAATTTGAAATTCTCGGATATGGTTATAAATAGCTGGTAAATATATCAGTATGAAACCAAACATCAGAGCAGCACATATGCAATATCTCATTTAACACAATGTACGTGAACATATTGCTCCTAGGATAAAGATCCTAATAGTTCAAATGTAATTGTACTAAATTTTTAAAATTCAGTCCCAACCGGGATTTGAACCCGTGTCCCTCTGATTGAGAGGAGGGATCTTTACTACTCCACCATGGAGGGCCTACATAAAGAATATAACGTAGTGTAATATATGAACGCTTTTTTAATAATTCAGTCACTCTGAGTGAATTTCCAAAATCCCCTTATGTTTGACATGTAAATTTAAATACGTCTATCAGTAACCAAATTCGATGAAAATACCCAACCACACAAGTGACAAATATGTAGCTGCGACAGAAGTGTAGCTAGTCGCATAAACGTTCACACCAGCAACAAATGTCAGCTGCGAGTAAAAAGTAGCCTGTGGCACAAGAGTCTTCCTTTTCTAATTTTTAGTCTGAAAATGAAAATCGACAGCGCCAAAATGGCGGTGGCGAGCTGTTCCATACCGATAAAATAACTTACCCTTTTTTGTCTTTTCTTTTGCTTCGCACGTTTACCATTCGGGAAACAGTTCGTTGTAAATCTCTTCCCACATCTCCACTTTTCCGTGTTATACAGGTGTGCCATAATATTCTTATTAGGAAAAACTTAGTGGAGCAATCACCTCTGCTTCCAAAAATACTTGAAATACGCCAAGGTCAAGGTGACATTAGGTATCTGTCAAATTCGCTATTTAAAAAAAAATGGGAAAAAATGAACGAGATTCCGACATTAGAAAAATTTTGTTTTTTAACAGTTTTTGAGACATCCTCGTAGCTGATTATTTAAACATGACTTAATAAAAAAGGATTAATTAAATTATCAGGGTGTATCGAAAAATGTTAAAACACAAAATCTCAACAAAAAATTTCGTTCAAACTCGGTAAGAACGTAAAATGTCATTATACCTCAACAAACAAATGAAGAAACTGGGTCACAGAAATAGTCACGAGAAATCGGGGCGAGAATGTAAAATGTATGCGACGAGGGCGTGAATGTAAAACGTATCACGAATCACGTGGTTATCCCTCGACATTCACATGGTTGACTCAAGTAATTTAACTGATAAGAGAAACAGCAGATGAGCTGGAATGATTCAGTAGCGTCAGAAACTGATTTTATTTAAGAAGAGCTAATGTATGCATATATTCATTATAATCGATTATAATTCAATTATAATCGAATATATGTACAAAATAGGGAAAATAAAATCAATTTACACTATAATAATAATTATTATTAACGTCGAAATTAAATTATTTTATTTCACCTAATAGTAATAAAATTTATTTTCATCCTTTTCTTTACATTACCCATTACTCTATAACACTTAAAATGTAATGAAGTTTTTAATTATAACCCGTTATTAGGGTGTATGTATTCAACTGCTGCTGACTTTTTTTAACAGCTCTGGTAACATAAGATGCTGCTTACATTCTTATCTTATCTTAATGTGTTTCATAGCTGTTGATCACGCGCTGACCTAGTTTCTTCATTTGTTTGTTTGGGTACAGCAAAGTAACATTTTTTCTTAAGAGCATAGGACGCGACTACGCTTCAAACGAATTTATCTTAACGTAATTCTTATTCTATTTCTCAAAAAACTTCTGTCATAAAGAATCAATTTCTCTTTGTTCATCCTACCGGGCTTTACCTAATCGAACAGAGAAGGGCACTCGACTTCTACCGGCAGCCGATAGCGTCCGAACTCATCCGAAGCTCACACGCGGGCCACGAAATACATCAAAAAGCATAAATCAGTTGCCCAGCTATTTTTATACGAGAAATGAGCGACGTTAGAGTGTATCTTACATGGGAGATTTTAATTCTTTAGGACACGTCAAATGTATGTTTAGAATCCGACACTATACGACAAAGATAGTGCATTAGCCTAATAACTGAGGAGAACTGAGATGGGAAATACAGCTTTTCACTTTAATTTCATTATTGTTACTTAATTAAACAAAATTTTCATAAAATAGAAATTTGTGCAGTTACCTATGTATATGTTTATAGATTAGAGGAAAGTACTTGATACGATTTAATTAAATGTGGTTAGTGTAGAGATTAAGTTTTTTAATACATATAGTAACGAAGTTTTGTTTTTAATGCCATTTATTTACAAAAATATTACAAATTTCTTCAGTTTAACGTGTTTCCTCCATTCTATAACTCTTTAACTATCCAATTGATTTTGTTTTTTTCTACTAAACATTTTCTTTTTGCTACATTTACAAATTTATAAAAATACAAATGATTCAGTCTATTTCCTTCTAATGTTTCGTATATGGACGTTAGTAGAAGTAGTCGCAACGATGTACACGCCTTGTAATGATCACTTAATGTGGGATAAGCGTGTCCTATCGCCTTAATAATATTTTCCATATCTCAACAAATAAGCTCAATTTTTGCGAATTAAAAAAAAAATAGCGAATTTGACAGATACCTAATGCCACCTGTCCACTTTGACATGGCGTATTTAAAGTATTTTTTAGAAGCAGAGGTGATTGCATTGCCCCACAATTTTTTTTCCAAACAGAATATTAAAAAATTTTCCATATGGATACAACTCTTCGGCACACACTGTAAAAACCTGGATCGTTCTCCACTTCGACTATCAATTCTGCCATTTACTGAATTTTGTACAAAAAAAAAATACAAAATAACAAAAAGCGAATGAAAACTGCCAAGGAATTGTGACAAAATAGTAGCCCGTCTGTCCGCATACGGATCTGTTCCATTTACTGCAAAGTAGTCTAGCGTCAGTTTAGTCGCCAGCAGCAGAGATTAGAATGAACATGCTGCATCTTTTCTGTCACAGTTACCAAATAATTGCCTGTGTGGTCCACTCCGTTAAAATGCTGTTGTTCTATTTCGAACGACAATTTTAGTAGCAGCGATAAAGCGACTGAAAGTCGTTTGCCTGGCCAGGCCCTAACCATTTAATTAATAAAAATTAATTAACACCATGGCATAACACATCACCATCCTACACGGTCTCTTGTGCTGAAAGAAGGTTCATTATGCCAGCCGTAATGTTCCTCGTTCTTCGTAAGACCAAAGAAGCATTTAAAAAATTATAGCTAGACAGCACCCTTAAGTAGACTAACCAAAAGGTCAAAATTTTAGCATTGAAAGCTATCTAACCTTAAATTCGAATTAAAAGTTTAGTATCCTACCACTTTAGCTTTAACACCAATGAAACCGCTACAGTTGGGAGCACCACACTTGCAAATTTTTTTTTCTTTTCCAATGCATTCCAAGTGATAATTAAACGTAAGTTCTGTATCCGCTGCAATATCTTCTTTAGCGAATAACCCTACACGAGTATCGCCATTTACAGTCCATTTCTGTGTTTCACAATTGGGTTGGCAACAGTGATTCATAAATCTTGCAAGGTTACCTAAAATATTTAATCAAATAAACTTCTTTAACTTATTTTTAAACAGATCAAACAAACCTTTAGGTCCAGCATCTATTAAACGATCCTTATCAATTGTTAAGAAATAATAATTCTCGTCCTTTTGTTCATGCATTTTACGAATTCTCCTTTGATATTCTTGCTCATCAATTACTTCCCCAACATACTCAATAACAAAATCGCCCTTGCGAATGGGCGCTAAGGTTTTTAGACCCCAACCTCTAGCAGGGGTCTTAAACGGTTCTATAGGTGGATACTCTCGTTTTTCAAAACGTTGATTGTTACACCTTTCTTTGGCTGGACATATTGCTGGGTCACATTCAGTTAATAATAACCTGTTGATTTGTACATATGAATCAATAATTTAGTAAATCTATAAGAAATTCAAATTAATTACCTATTTAAACAATCGCTATCAGGACCGCATGGGTTTGCTTGATTTGGATCACACTCGCAAGGTGTTGTATTGCTAATATTTCCATCAAACAAACGCACATTACCGACAGGTTTGTTCACTTTTATTCTAATATACGGCGGTGGCTTTAAGCCTGTTTTTATTTCAGCTTCTTTATTCATTCTGAAAACTAAATAATAAATAGAAAACATTTGATAATTATTATGAAACCTAATCAATTTTCTTTTGTTATAATATTTCAAAAGGTAATATAGATATATACAGGGTGGGGCAATAGTGTGGGGAAGTCTGATAGCTCCTAAACGGTAACAGCTAGAAAAATCGTTCTAATACGGATGTAAACAGTGGATAGCGGCGCATCTAGAGAAATTATTTTCAAATATACAGGGTGTTGCAGAAAAGTGTGGGACGCTTAAGGTAGTTTTTTTTAAATAGAATGCCCCAAATATTTTTGCATATTTAAAACCTCTCTTGGCAGGTTTATTCAAATCTAAAATTTTAGCGCCATCTAATGACCGGTTTAGAACTGTGAAGACGAGTTTAAGTAGGGATTTTGTTGCAGGGGCTTGTAGGGTGCTCTTCTTTAAAAGAAAATGGACCCACCATGTACAGGGTGTTCAAAATTAATTTTTAAATTTAGAGAACTTCAAAGCTAAAATTCACAACTTTTTCAAATGGAACACCCTGTATATTTTGTACCTTTGTAATGCAGAATTAAATAACGAACATTTTTTGTATGTACGTCCCTATAGCTATCTGTAACAACTTTTGATTTATTAAGAAAAAACTGCAAGAAGTACACAATTAAAAAATTATTTATTTAAAAAATCAAGGTTTTTCAAATAAAACAAAAGAAAAAAACTATAACAAATGCTCCATATGTTGCCCATTTGCATGGACACACATTTCGTTGCGCCTTTGGAACGATCTTTGTACATTTCTTAACATTGCCGGCATGATACTTCTAAAAGCATGTATTATTCTATCCTTCATATTTTGGATTGTGGTTGGTGTCTCTGTATAAACAATTTCTTTCACATATCTCCATAAAAAGAAATCCATTTTTGTAAGATCAGGAGATCTCGCAGGCCATTTAGTGGGTCCATTCCTTCCAATCCATTGATATGGGCAGATATTATTTAGGTGGTCTCTTACTGCATGTAAATAATGCGGTGGAGCACCGTCTTGCTGAAGCCACATCCCATTTCGGATCCTTTAAGGAAGGTTCGCCAATAATTGTGGCATAGTTCTCCAAAAAATGAAGATAAATAGCTCCAGTTAATGTACCATCAAAAAAATGTGGCCCTATTACATGTTCTCCAATAATTCCCCCCCAAACTTTTATGGACCATCTGTGCTGGTTATCAAGTTGTCTGAAGAGGTAGGGATTTTCTGTAGCATAATAATGGAAATTGTGCCTGTTAACAAATCCATTTTTATGAAACATTGCCTCATGAGTGAACAAAACATTGTTGAAGAATGTAGCATCGTCTTGCATTTTACCTATGGCCCAATTACAAAACTGTAAACGTTTTAGAAAATCTCATCAGTTAATTCCTGGTGCATTGGAATGTGATATGCATGAAACTTATTTTTCTTTAAGATTCAACCAACAGAACGTCTACTTATTCCTACAGATGAACTCACTTCTCTCTGACTAACATGGGGATTCTCAATCATTGCCAGCACAACAGATAACTCATTTTCTTCATTGACAACATTGTTAATTCGTTCACTTTTTTCATACTGTACATTGCCGGTCCTCACAAATCTATCGAGCAGGTTTTGAAAGCTGTGAACTTTGGGAGCCTCCGTTCAGGATACCGTTGGTGGTAAATTCTGAGGGCAAGCAAACAATTTCTTTCCGACTCGCCCAAAACAAATATCATGTCTACAAGTTCTTCATTACTAAAATTCATTTTGAAAAACTGAAAAAAACCCTGATTTGTTAAATAAATAATTTTTTAATTGTGTACTTCTTGCAGTTTTTTCTCAATAAATCGAAAGTGGTTACAGATAGCTATAGGGATGTACATACAAAAAATGTTCGTTATTTAATTCTGCATTACAAAGGTACAAAATATACAGGGTGTTCCATTTGAAAAAGTTGTGAATTTTAGCTTTGAAGTTCTCTAAATTTAAAAATTAATTTTGAATACTGTGTACATGGTGGGTCCATTTTCTTTTAAAGAAGAGCATCCTAGAAGCCCCTGCAACAAAATCCCTACTTAAATTCGTCTTCACAGTTGCGGCCGTGAAAGCAGTAAACTGTTAAGTGGGATAATGTAAAACTCAATTTTTTTTCTAACTTTTCAACTTCTAAACCGGTCATTAGATGAGGCTAAAATTTTATATATGAATAAACCTGCCAAGAGAGGTGTTAAATATGCAAAAATATTTGGGGCATTCTATTTAAAAAATAAATTACCTTAAGCGTGCCACACTTTTCTGCAACACTCTGTATATTTGAAAATAATTTCTCTAGATGCGCCTCCATCCACTGTTTACATCCGTATTAGAACGATTTTTCTAGCTGTTACCGTTTAGGAGCTATCGGATTTACCCACTCTATTGCTCTGGTATAATTAATAACAGCTTACTTTTCTTAAGTTGATGAGCAGCGGTAGCTTCTTCAATTGATTTCTTAAACAAAGCATCAACTTTTTTCTTTGTAGGACTACAATGTCCTCTATCGCCCTCTTGGAACAAAAACACTCGACCTCTAGCAACCCAATAGTGATCGTGAGTGCCAAAGAACTTAACAACAAATTCACCTTTTGAATGTGGCTTATTCTTTAAATTTTCAGGAATTTCACTTGGAAACAGAATTAGCGCAGGCCACCACCTATAAGCACCCAATTTAACCCAAACTATTTCATCATATAAAGGAAAACGTCCACTTTCACAATCTTCACATATAAATGTCCCATCCTCTAATAAATTCACTTGCAAACAATCCGTATGAACACTGGTGGGGCAGGTTTCACAACAGATCAGTTCTCCACCTTTCGAACAAATAAAACACCATGGCGTGTTTATTGTACGTGTCAATTTAATAGATTTTCCCCCTCTTTTCACTATTCTCTGACCTAAATGCCTTGGACAGATGATTTGGGATGTGCTGAGAATTACTGTACCCGCTGGCACGCAATGATTACTGATATGGTATGTTGCTGGACATTCTAAACACTTAACCACTTTATCACTGGTAACTCTTGAAATAGCTGCATGTGGATCGTCTGATGCACAAGTATGACAAACATGCATAGGACATGCGAACGTATCAAAGTGCATGTTTGAATTCCTTGGTTTGGCTGTTGAGATGAGTGACCACTGGGTCTGAGGCCAGATTTTTAAACACTCCGGATGGTAGAATTTTCCGCACATATGTAAAGAACACTTTTGACGGAATGATACATTCTTGTTGGATACCTAGAACAGATTCAAGTTATCTTTTTAATTATAATATGTGCAAATGTTTAATCAATGGAATTTTGGTCTTGCATCATTAATGAACTAGGGCATAGACTAATGAATGACGTTTGCCAATTAGATTTTCTATTCTTTATTATTAAGTTACATATAAATGTAACCAGTTCGTCACACGTAATGTTGCAGGCTCAGTTTCAGATGGCTCACAAGTATAGTTTACAATATACATCAAAAATTTTAAAAATAGTTTCTGCTATAATAGGATTTTTAAACGCTGCATTTACCACACGTTATATGTCTAGACCTGCAAAGCTACGTTTGACAGACTGTACCTAGAGACAATTAATGACGTGAGTCTATAGTTGAAATGAATAAACTGTATCACTGTGCTTTAAATAAGGACGGAAAGATAGCAATAACCAAATCAAGATTAATACGATGTATTATTATTGTAGAAGCTTTTCCTGATAGAGGCACTAATGTTATCTGTCAATTTGTCGTCAAATTAAAGAAGAGAAAAAGTATCTCTAATAAGATTTTGTATTTCTAAGCAAGTTTGTTAATTATGACATTAGAATGGAGAGGAAATGTGATTGTTGAAGTTAGAATTAAACAAAAGTTTTGTATGTTCACATTGCTTAATTAATTATGAAAGTGTTCGTTATTGAAGTAAATTTAAGAAGCTTAATCCCTGAGCCTGATAATATGGTACAAAATATTTAAAAATGATTTAGCAGGAAACTACCATATACCAACTATTACTGTGCATCTAATGTTGTAAAATAGAATTTTGTGTCTCAAGGGCAGAAAGTTAGCATTTGGAGCCCGCAGTTGTTTGATATCCGAGCGAAGCGAGGACAACAGACAACTAATGGCTACAAATGCTTTTCTGTTCGAGTGACATACAAAAGTTTTTCGCCTACTTGTTTGAAAGTTAAAAAACAAATCATAAGTTAAACAGTAACGTAACTTATTAATAAATTAAATAGGCAGATGTTACAGGGAATGAATGCTGTTCTCGAAGCTCAGGTGGTGTACAGCTAAATTCATCGCTTTCAATATCGTTATAGGTGTATATCATTGTACAATTTATTTAAATCACAATTTTCACTTTATTATGTAGCTATATTTTTAATTATAAAAAAAGTTTTGTCACAAACACCATTTAAAATACAATCAGTGTAAAAAGAAAAAAACAAACGACAAATTTAATGATGAAGACATGAAAATTCAACTTACTAATAGGCCTAGAAGAATTTGATGTTTTTTTATATTTTTAGAGGTTAAGTAAAAATATGTTTGAGATTACATTTTCCGTCAGATTTCATTACTAAAAGTTATACTAACGAGTTATGTTTTTATATTAAAAACTAACGATTTTATTTTTTAATTAAAAGCTTTTTAGAATATTTCATAGGAGTTGTCAAAGTATGACAATTTAAAAAACAATTACAATTTTTACAGTATCTCCAACTTAACATAAATAAATCATGCTTTCATCTAGTAGTAGTATAGAGGTTATGTATTTGACATAAGGCAGTAAAAACTTTGACATAAGAGGGCAGAAAAGAAGCCTTAAATGCCCTCAAAAAAGGACATTTAGAAAGCACTTTCTGATCAGGTAGGCGAAAAAATAAAATACTCTTAACTTTTATCTGATATTGTATGCTTTCTGTGACATTTCCAATTTAAAATAATCTACTTTTGTCAATTATCATTTTTATTAAAAAATCAGGAGATCCTATAATACTATTAAGAAAGGTGTTACAAGTTACCATGTTAACCATATTAAGAACAATAGAAGAACCCAACGTTTCGCCCAGAATGAATTGAATTCATCTATTGTTAAATAAGTAAAATTAAAATAATAAATTAAAAAGACAGGCTAGAAGCAATAAACTCTTCTATTGTTCTCAATATGACACAGTCAAAACCCAGAAGTCGTTTCTTAATCATAGACTCGAGTTGTAAAACCTTGTTTAGGTTACTAGTTAACCCTTAGGCTACGGCGTTATTCTGGGCAGCATAAATTACAGCATGGGGTAACTGACCGACCCCAGCCTTTTTCCATAAATAAGTCAAAATATGTGTTAAAGTTTCTAGATAATATTCGAATAAAGCTTGTGTATGCAATAAATTTATTTTATTTATTAAACGAACATCAATAATGTATTTATAACATATGAAATTATTAAAAATAAATAGGAACTCTTCTTTTGTCTTTTTAGTCCTCATGGTCCATGCAGGATGTGTTTCTGATGATTTTCTCCTGCATGCGAACATTTTTCTAATGGTACACCTTATTTGAGATTTTTTGTCCACAGACCTTAGGCACAGGCAGCATCTTCTGCGATTCAATTGCATAATATGAGGACCCCAAAGTAACTTTTGGGCACTAACATGAAAAGTATGCAGATATTTATAGACATGTCATCATATGGGTAAATGAAAAAAAAATAAACTAGCTAGAAGACGAAAGTTAAAAAAATTTTTCTCCAGCCGGATTAAAACAAGACACTTTTAATGAGATTTTCAAAAGATCCTAGGAGAAAAAATAGTATGTGCTATACGGATTAAAAGTGACTTTGTTTGACTCGCAATTTTTGCAGCTGCTTGGCCACGTTACGCTTCACCTCGCAAATGCAAATATAATTGCTAGTAAAACAAAATGTCACTTATAATTCTAATAACACAATATACTATTTTTGAAGATAGAGAACAAAAACCTTTTCTGGGGTCGCCAAGTGACCCCAAGCCGTAGTTTAAGGGTTAATAATGTCAGTTTGATCTTCTTATAATAAAACCATAGAGAACTTAGGATTTGGTTCACTTTAATCTAACCTAGCCAAGTACAAGCTATTTTAGAACTTCGAGAGCATTCTTATTGAACACTTTTAAACAGCACACTTTTTAGTAGAGATACACCGAAGCTTTGAGTTTAAGGCCAATTGTTAACAGATTCAGTTTTGGCCAAAGCAGCATGGAAGATTCTGTATTCGTTGGCCGAACCGGTTCTGTCGTAATCTGACTTATTGCTTATCTAACTGCAAAATATGTATCAGCATTTATACATATAAATGGAAGATTCCTAGAATCGCAATACGTAAATATTTTACATATTATAAGCCCTATATTTTTATAATCTCTATACTGTTTATTTTTTCTTTTATTTCGTTCAAGTATGTTTTATATTATTTTATTAAAGCAAATTGTATAGGAAGCGTATATCTTGGATGCCTTTTCATATTGTAATTTAGTTCAATTTAATTCTGTAGGCAACTGTGATAATAGAATGCTAGATTTAATCCTTTCTGGATGACTTTTGTGTCCAATGTTGAAAAATGTAACTCTCCTATCATTAATGTTGATCAATATCACCCTCCTTTAGACATTCAGCTAAAGCAATTAAATTTAGGGCAATCATATAATAATGTAACGTTCTTTTTAAAATAATAATCAAAAATGCTGTTTAAAATCGTCTATTAATAAAGAAAAGCGTATTTACAATGCACTTAATTAAAAACACTATAACTATAAACTATTTAACAAACTATTAAAAATGCTAGGTATTTACAAATTTATTTGAGGACTATTTATATAAAAACTATTTATGTATTCACTAATTATTCAGAGTACATTTCACATTGCCGGTCAAACATTAACTGAACTCCTTCTAACCGCGAACTCTATATCTTTCATACGATGACTCATAGATCTAGAATGTTCGATGACGTGTTGATGAGTCATACATGCAGCTGTTTATAAGTGACGTCGATGAGGCGTGTCGATGAGTCGTACTCGCAGGTGTTGATTGATGAGTCATACAGTTGATGACTCATACACCTAGAATGTTTGATGACGTCATATGTGGGTTTACTATTTGTTACAATAATAATATGACTAGATATTGCTATAAGAATGTCGACTATAATGCTGTAAATTTGGCACTGGATAATGTCGATTGGGAGAATTTATTGCAAAACTCTAGTTGTGAAAATGGTTTAACTATTTCTTATAACACGTTATCCGGTATTATCGATGAATATGTACCTCATAGACGAACTAACCGATATTATCCATTTTGGTATTCCTTAGATACCATAAGAGTGATAAAGGAAAAGCGCAAATATCACAAGAAATGGAAACGATATAACAATAGGATAGATTATATAACATTCAGTTTACTCAGAGGCAGATCAAAATATCTTGTTTCTCAAGATTTTAAGCAGTTATGTATATGCTACCGAAAAAGATATAGTTAATAACCCAAAAACAATATGGTCATATGTCAAATCTAAAAGAAATAATTCAAATCTTCCAAATCAACTAAAAGACGATCTTGAATCTGCCAGCAACGGTCTGTCAATTTGTAATATGTTTTTAAACCATTTTAGTTCCGTTTTCATAGATGGCCAATTAACAGATGTTGATTTAGATATACATAGGCGTAATAATTCTGCAGCGGCTGCACTGGTTATACCTCTAAATATTGTTTTTGAGTACCTCGGCAAACTCGATGTAAATAAAGGAGCTGGACCGGATGGAATCCCTGCGGTATTTCTAAGAAACCGTGGTGTAATTTTAGCTTTACCATTATCTATTATTTTCAACCTTTCTCGAAAAGAAGGTAAAGTGCCAATGTTTTGGAAAAAAGAGTTATATTGTACAAATATTTAAATCTGGCGATAAAGAGTTAATTAAAAATTATAGACCGATTTCTATTCAATCGACTATACCAAAACTATTTGAAAAGATTATTTATGATAATATTCTTGATATGATTAAGAATCAGATATCTACTCAACAACATGGTTTTTTTCCAAGGAGATCAGTGGAAACTAATTTAGTATCTTATATAAATTATTTTCAAAATGCTTTTGATCAAAGAATTCAAGTAGATTCATTTTATACAGACTTTAGCAAAGCCTTCGACAAAATTGATCATAACATTCTTATAGATAAATTAGATAAGTTGGGACTGCCATCCGATTTGTTGCGCTGGATTAAGTCTTATATATCTAATAGATCGCAAGCAGAATTTACGGTTACATATATGATTTTGCCCCTGTTACTTCTGGAGTACCGCAGGGCTCCCATCTGGGCCCTCTATTTTTTATTGCTTATATTAATGATATAGTTAGATGTGTTCAAAATTCTCAAATTCTATTGTACGCTGATGATATGAATATTTTTCGTAAAATCGAGAATATGTCTGATTGTCTATTATTACAAGACCTAAATCGCGTAAAGAACTACTGTTCAGAAAATAAACTATTTCTAAATTTTCAAAAATGCTTATCTATCTCATTTACACGAAACTATACAGTTTATACATTTCCGTATCATATCGATAATCGTCTCATTGCGTCTGTTAATAGTATTAAGGACTTGGGTGTTATCATGGATTCAAAACTAACGTTTTCTAAGCACATTGATTATATTGCCCGTAAAGTAGTGATGGGAACTTGGGTGTCGAGTGTCGTGATACTGTTCGTGGTCGTGACACTTGAAGTGTCGCGACACTTCGTGTCGAACAGTATCGCTCTTATTAGAGTGTAATTCGAAGTTGCTTGATCATTCTTACAAAGAAATTAAAGGCAGATTTGTTGAACTGGCCAACAATCATTGAATAAGACGTACATATAAAACTATTTTGTTGTAGATTTTTTAGTTAAAATTATAAATTCATAAATTATTTGCAAAACATTAATTTAAAAGCCGAAACCTGAAAAGTTGACGCAACGCCTCCGTGGTTCGATGGCAAACCCTGGCTTGCTAAACTATACGGGCTGGTAGAATGCACGATCGAACCCCGTTACAAGCATAACTTTTTTTTAAATTTTATTTGTTATTATTCTTTTATTCGAAAAATTATTTAAATTGTTTTGCAACTATTAATCTCACCGACTTTTATTCGAGAACGAACTATTTGGCATATTTCAGATTTCCCATACTAATTTTCTATAGCAAATGTTAGAACGAATGCGGTGTATAAATAATTTAATGTCTTTTAATGTACTTAATGCATAAATATATAACCATAACAGAATTTACTCATAAACCTAATTGTTTTTTAATCCCTAGTTTATGATTTACGTATTAGCTATGAATCTTGACTGCTCGTTTCAATTATATTATATGAACTAGCGCATGCATGATGTGTAAATGCGAAGTATCGTTAAAGAGTCGTGAAGGAGTCGACACTTCACACGGCTAATGGTTTCGATTCGCAAGTGTCGTGATACGCGGGTGGTATCGCGAATCCAACACTACCGTAAAGCGTTTAAAAATTTAGGATTTTTAATAAGAATATCTAAACCATTTACTAAACTTTCTAGTCTTAAAAGTCTATATTTTGCGTATGTGTTTAGTGTAATCAATTATGCTAGCGCTGTTTGGAATCCGCAATATGATATCTACATCAGCAGTATCGAATCTATCCAAAGAAGATTTGTTAAATATATTAACAGAAAGTTTTATATGCCAATTATCGATTACAATCATTGTTGCGTTGAAATTGGTTCAATGCCGCTGATTAAGTCGCGAGAAATCAACGATTGTATTTTATTGTATAAAGTAATAACCGGTATTACTGATTCGCCCAGTATCTTAGAGTCAATCAATTTTAACGTCCCTTACCGTCGAACACGAAATAACCAACTTTTCTTTTATAACTTTTCCAGAACAAACTTGTATCGTAATTCGCCATCATTACGGATAATGTCAACTTACAATACCAAATATAACCACATAGATCCTTTTGCAAACTCTTTAACTGCCTTTAAGCGAAAACTAAAGTCTTGATTTATTTTCGTTTTTCTTTCTCACTTCTCTGTAATGTCTTTCATTTTGCCATAATTGGATATCTTATAAGTTTAGTATTTCTTTTTTTACATCTATTCATTTTAAAATTTGCTATTGTGATTAAGTACAACTTATTTTTTTTCTAATTCATTTATAGTTAGGTATTTTTCTTATAATAATTAGAATTGTTATTAATTTTAATTAATAGTTGCCTGTTGTTGATAATTATTTATGATGTTTAATGATAATTAGCAATATGTAAAATCTAATGTAAATTAGCATCACAAGTAGTCCAGTCAAGGAAGGAGGTGTAGAGTGCGTGAGCAGGTACCTAAGCAATTCCTTCAGAAACTTGTTCAGGGTGCTTAGGGTATGAACATACCAAAAGTCCTGACGTCTAGGTGGTGCACCGGAGGGGGGGGGGAGGAAAGGTTCCAATTTCTGGGTTTCCGCTTATATCTCGAAAACAGTGCGTTGGAGGGGAAAATTTTCTGATAATAAATGAAAGTTCATAAAATTATCTAAAACTTTCATTCTATAGGTTTTTTTTGAATTCTCAACCATTTTCGAGCTGCATGGTCGGAAAAAGTTGAAATTTTCAAAAAAAATCATTTTAACTAACATTTTTCATCAAACATTCCTTCATCATCAAATCATTTGAAAGTAGTTGTAGATACTTGAATTCCCTTTTAGAATATATATACATATACAAATTAATCTCCAACCAGTCAACATTTACAGCAATTTTAAGTTTTTTCGTAAAATGTCATTTTCAGAAAAAGCTGTTTTTATCATATTACTGACACACAACTTTTGTTTGTTGCAGATATCTCTACAATGAGTACTACTAAGTATCCTGTGTGTCATGAGGACATCGTTAAAGGAAATAACGACGTCTGTGAGGTCAAAGAAAAGAGAATACTGGGCCTTATTAAAGCAAGTAAGGAAAGGAAAGACGACAAGCACCAAAGTTTCCGTGGTTTGACATCCCTTTTGATTCACACCAGTTGTCGAAAAAATTACACTCGAAGTGATACAATTAAAAAATATGTCAAGGAGGCATCCACATCTAAGGAAGAGGCAGGGCCGTCTCAGCTCAGGTCTTCAGCTCCCCAATTCAATTTCAAGAACAATTGTTTATTCTGTGCACATTGTGCAAAGGAAAAACCAAACCTTGGAGGGAAGCAGCGATTGTCAGTTTTCCAAAGATGAGATACTGGGTGTCATATCAGAGATCAAGCCCCAATGGCGAACCATCAAGGCTGAGTTGGTGAGAAAATATGGAGATCGAATACTGATCACTCCAGGCATCAACAGGTAATTACAAAATTATCAATGAACGAAAAGACGCCTGGAGTGATCAGTATTCGATCTCCATATTTTCTCTCCAACTCAGCCTTGATAGTTCGCCATTGGGGTTTAGTCTCTGATATGACAACCAGTATCTCATCTTTGGAAAACTAACAATCCCTGCTTCCCACCAAGTCGGCAAAAATCTCCTCCATAGCCTGTGTAACATGGCTGTCTCTGGCGATCTCAGCTTTCGGAGTGGTGAAACTTATGGGCATCACAAAATTAAGGTAGCAGTCTTTGTGGTATACTGCCTCCTCAGCAACAAGTTCGTTAATCGAGGAAAGGTGACCAAAAACTTCGTCACCTCAGGAATGCTCCCTCATAGAACACACCTCCCTGATACGATTTTGAACAGTTAAAGTCTCAACCGAATGTACAATTCTCCTTTTCGCCAAACGCTTTTTGGTTTCTTCCTTTGCACAATGTACACAGAATAAACAATTGTTCTTGAAATTGAATTGGTGAGCTGAAGACCTGAGCTGAGACGGTCCTGCCTCTTCCTTAGATGTGGATGCCTTCTTGACATATTTTTTAATTGTATCACTTCGAGTGTAATTTTTTCGACAACTGGTGTGAATCAAAAGGGATGTCAAACCACGGAAACTTGGTGCTTGTCGTCTTTCCGTTACTTACTTGCTTTAATAAGGCCCAGCCATAATATATTAATTAACCGGCAGCCACCCTATCTATGCAATAAAATAAGGTATAGAACCAATGTATACAATATAAATGTGCGACATAGAGGTCTGTTGACTGTACCCAAGTATAATACCACTTTCTTTAAACGCTCATTCAGTTACAATGTCGCAAAAGTTTATAACAATATTCTGCCATCACTAAAGACATTATCAGTGAAGCAATTTAAAAAAGCTCTAGTTAGGCGGTTAACTGCAGATCGTCATTGATACGCCAAACCGTAAACAATCTGTACTGACTATAATATATTATTTAAGTACTTATAACTTTTTTTTTGTGTTTTCAATCCGACTAAATGTACCATAAGTTTAAGTTTTGCAAGGAGGGATGGAAGTGCAACTCTGTTGAATGCCCTCCTTGAGATTCTGTTATGTACGATCAAACAAAAGTTGTGTGTCAGTAATATGATAAAAACAGCTTTTTCTGAAAATGACAACATTTTACGAAAAACGTTGACTGTCTCCAGCCTTACTTTGTGGAACTCCATAATCATGAAATATAATATAAATACAAAGATTAGTTAAAGTTTCACAAGTTTTACTAATATCTTAACCTGACAATATTGTTCGACACTTTGTGTCATTATCAAAGGTAGATAAGATTGATAAACAAACACGTTGCTAAGGATAAATACATACAGAAAATAGGTAACTAGATACAATAGATAACAAAAACTAAATATCTAACACTTCTAATAAAGGAGAATTACTAAGCTCAGTTTGTTCATTCATTAAAGGTACTGTGCGTTTATTTTTGCTTCGGGCAAATATTTGGCGCTTCAGTAAATGTTAATGACCAATCATCCGGTATTAGATGGCTCAGCCAAACTCTCCTTTGGTGCATCACTACTTTTTAGATATGCTGTATATGTGCCACTAAGTTATGTACCTTACCTTGCCCTATAATTAATCTTATTAACATTCTCCAATCAAATTCTCTATCTGGGTAGTGATAAAGTTATAATCAATGAAGGGAGTACTAAGTAGACACCCTGTATTAGCAATCGATTTAAATTTTGTTATGTAGTTGATGAAGTGAATTAATATTTTGCAAGATTAAAACTACTTTATACTTCAACGAGTTCCATTTACAGTAAATTGTCGGCAACAAATTCAACCAGCAGATTTTCATTTATTCCTATTAATAAAATTGTAATACATCATTTCTACAATATATAGGGTGCTCTGGGGTAATCTTTAGATAAAAAGTAAACTTTTCTTCTAATCTTTGTGGCTTTGAAAATATTAACTTCTTTTCTTGCGATAATAATAATTTCTACTACCTATAAAAGCTTGTGCGAGAGGGAGGGGAAATTATTACTATTATGCAGGCCCAACGTGTAGCTGCAGCCGACTTAATATCAGTGGCATAACTATCCTCCCAGGGGCCCCCAGGCAGGTCCGACTAACTTTTAAAAAAGCAAAATGATAAGATGCTTTTAAAAAATGTTCATTCTTGCGGAAATTAAAATTTTTTCTTAAATCGGCCCTCCTCCGGATTGCTCAATCTTAAATTGGATTACGTCATCAGAAGTGTTATGTAAATAAAAAATCAATGGAAAGGACCCCGCACGTTTCTTACGGAAATTGGATCCGGCCAAAATAGCTGAAATTTTGATATGAAATAAATAAAGATTATTAAAAGTTTCACAGTTTTATTAAAATATACCTGACAATATTGTTTCGACAGCTATGCTGTCATTATCAAAGGTAATATAATTATAAACAAACACGTCGCTAAGGTAGATACAAAATAGGTAACTAGATAAAATAATAATAATAATAATAAAAATTAATAATAAAAATCATAATTAAACATCTAATACTTCCAGTAACGGAGAATTACTGAGCTCAAGTTGTTCATTCATTAAAGGTACCCTGAGTTTGTGTTTGTATATCTCAAAGGCTTCTAAAATGTCTAATTTGCGTTTGTTATTACAAAAATGTAGGAATTTAATATTATTTTGAGGAGTCATTGTGTGATTTTGTTCTAAAAGGTGTTTGGCGTAATATGATTTTTCAGGATGTTACGCCAAACACCTTTTAGAACAAAATCACACAATGACTCCTCAAAATAATATTAAATTCCTACATTTTTGTAATAACAAACGCAAATTAGACATTTTAGAAGCCTTTGAGATATACAATCACAAACTCAGGGTACCTTTAATGAATGAACAACTTGAGCTCAGTAATTCTCCGTTACTGGAAGTATTAGATGTTTAATTATGATTTTTATTATTATTATTATTTTATCTAGTTACCTATTTTGTATCTACCTTAGCGACGTGTTTGTTTATAATTATATTACCTTTGATAATGACAGCATAGCTGTCGAAACAATATTGTCAGGTATATTTTAATAAAACTGTGAAACTTTTAATAATCTTTATTTATTTCATGATTATGGAGTTCCACAAAATAAGGCTGGAAACAATAAACAAGAAATTTTGATATGTTATAATTTATATCATCCTGATCAAAAGTCTCCATGGCCATGAAGCTCTAAAATTAATAGTTTTGGAGTTACAGAGCACGAAAGGAAGGAAAAATTCATACTTCGATTTATGGATTTTTAACACATACACTCACTGTACAGCCTCGGTAACGTCATTTCTTGTGTATATTTTTTGTTTTTGTTTTAATTAACACAGGTAATTATGTTGTCTTGCAGTGTTTACCAGTCTTCTTCTTAGTTTTTAAAGTTTTTTTCTAAGTATCCGTCTTTTTTACCCACTTCCGGTTTATCCGGAAATGCCATAGCATACTTTCGGGGGATAGGGCAACTTTGTGATTTCAAATGGAACACCCTGTATATTTTTTCACAGTTGGAAAGCCCATTGCTACATATGAAATATGAAATTCGATCTAACAAAGGGTAACAGGATACTTATTAAATATTAAACACTTAAGAAATAAACAAATCACTAAACATTAGTTAATTATCAAAGATGTTCAAAATGCCGTCCATCAACTGGGATACATTTATATATTCGCTTTACAAAGTTGCCATAGCTTCTACTTAAGATCTCGGGGGTTGTATTGCTGGTAACTGTGTTTAAACAATACTAACAGGCAACTTTTATTTATGTGTTATTTTAACGTAACCATTTTTCTACGTGTGACTGACATTCCTTGTTAAAATATGAATAAAAAACGCAAATGACTTATTCTGGCAATATAAATATCACCACTCACTTGATTAGGTCTATACTTTAAATAATTTTAATCATTATGATTTTAAAACATAGATTTAGTTGTATCTTTTGTATTTTCAGAAAATTTAAGGTCTTATGTCCCCATCATTTAACAACGGAGAAACATTCTCGTAAATTGATTTGGATCATGCATATATGCAAATTACTGTAAACGAAAAATTAACTCAGGGAACAGCTTCAAGTCCAAACCATATTTAAAAAAAACCTGGTTAGTTTTCTAGAGTACCCAGGGTCCCCGGGTATCGCCTGGGCGGTAGTTACACCACTGCTTAACATACCATCTGTTAGTGTGTTAGTGTAGCACAAATCCCACATTTGTGTTACAGCCAAGGGAAACTGCAGAAAACCTTAAATAGATCTGCCGGTACCGAGTGGCGAACCCGGGTCACTTGGATGAGAGAAGAGCACGTTAGTCCCTACACTACCAAAGCTGTCACTATTCATCAGGCAAGTTTAGTTTAGGCCACTATTCATCAGGCAAGAATTAATTGCCCCAGCCACTGGGCATGGTGGGTCTGAAGCAGCTTCAAATGACGAAAATTTACACCAATAATTTTCTTGCAGATTTCTAATCGATCTATTGAAACAAGCTGAAATCCAAAATTTCAGCTTTTTTCCCCGACCTGTTTTTGAGGAAATTCAATTTTAAGGTCGAAAATTACAAAAAATCAATGGCGAAACTTCAGATGTAGTTTTTACTCATTTTAATAGGCTTTTCTGTACAGAAATAGCAGGTTCTGTATGGATATGTTTATTTTTCAAGAATTCAACACCAATTTAAGTATTATCATATATATCTACAATCATTTATTTATTTAATCATTATTTTCATGGAAATATGCGATTTTTTACAAAAAATTAAATGAAATAGAACTTTAGAGTGATGTATCGTAATCTAAACCTATGTGTGTAAGATAACAGTTAATTTGAATGCACGAGGCGTTGAAGATAATTTGGAGAGAGTTTTTCAAGACAAAATTGCAAGTAATGCTTGAATGAAGAATTGCAAGAGATCAAAATGGACTTATTTAGCAATGAATGGAAAATCAGATTTGGTAGATTCCATACGTTCTAATGAAAAGAACAACTTTTTCATTTAGTTCCTACAGCAGCATCCAGGTACTACTTACTTCATCGTATAAGACAGACGAGGTGGTTTGAATTGATTATGGATGTTGAATCCATAATCCCAATATCTCTTATTACAAGAAATACTCCCTTATTGAATGATGAAAACCGCATGCCGAAAAGTACATCTGTCACAGAGAGGGTTGGTTAGAAATGACTACCTAACATTTAATGTAGCTGTCGTGGGTTTAGGGATTGTTATCAGTCCTAACTAAGGTCCATGCAGTATTCTTTCATGTTCCCATTTTTGTAAAAAAAAGACAACAAAGTCTTGGGTTCTATAGTGAACAAGCTATGGAATCTGTACCTGCTGATTTCAAGAAAATCTAGAGCAATTACAAAGTCCCAAAGGAGCAACCAAATATAGACTGCTTCGGGCAGTACAGGAATATAATGCTAGACATATGCAATGAATCGAGTTTTCTATATTTTATATAATTTTTCATATTTTCAATGTTTCATAATTTCGTACTGATTGTAAAATTAAAAATAAGTTTGGGCGTTTTATTTTCATTTATACATCACTCTAAAGTTATATTTCATTTAATTTTTCGTAGAAAAATGCATATTTCAATGAAAATAATAATTAAATAAATAAAATGAATATAGATGTATATGATAATACTTAAATTGGTGTTGAATTCTTGAAAAATAAACATATGCATATGGAACCTGCAATCTTCGTACAGAAAAGCCCATTAAAATGAGGAAAAAACGACATCTGAAATTTCACCATTGATTTTTCGTAATTTTCGACCTTAAAAATTGAATTTTCTCAAAAACGGCTCGGGGAAAAAAGCTGAAATTCTGAATTTCAGCTTGTTTCAATACACCCATTTGAAATCTGCAAGAAACTCTTTGGTGCAAATTTTCGTCATTTGAAGCTGCTTCAGACCCACCGTGTGGGGTAATTTCTGTAAATGCATGGGGTAATTTTTAGATACTGGTTTTAAAAATTTAAACATTTTCAAAAAATCCTTTCTTATCTATACAACATAATAAGAAAATCAACTTTTGATACTGCTGTAGAAAACTTTTAAAATGTTCGAATCAAAAATCTTCATATACAAGGTATCTCATAGCCCCTGCACCAGACTTTACCAGCGCATTTTTGATGGCATTTGGAACAAAAAAAGTCTTAATAAAGTTTTTTGATTACAGAAAGTTCAAATTTTTAATAATTTTATAAAAGCATGTATAAAATTATAAAGCACTCATGATTATATTTATTTCTGTTAGACTTGTACGTTTTATTATGGTATAACTTACGAGTTCGTAAACACCCGTTAGTGAGTGAGTCAAGATGGACCAATCATGTGTGAGCGCGAATTTACAACAGAGCATGCTTGCTGCAAAGAACAAACGAACTATATACTTCATACATTTAATCATTCTGTATGTCACGATATTATTATCATTTATTGTTTGTTGTTCATTTATAATAAAATACTTGTTTCATGTATTTATTGACTTCGTATTCCATAGCATCTAAACCTCTCTGCTTTAACAGGTTACGGGCCCAGTCTCGCGAGTGAAAACAAATATAAAACGTCGTGTTAACGAAAAGAAAAATACCGCGAAAAGTGCGGGAGAAAACTAACCATGAATGTCGGAAATCTTTCGAGGATTGAACTTCTCAACAAAAACAATTATGATGCTTGGAAGTTGCAAATGCAAGCAGTGTTAGTGAAAAATGATCTGTGGGAATACGTCAATGGCGTGACTGTGAAGCCTGAACCAGGTGAAAACGATACAAACACCGCCATTGTACAAGCTTGGGAGAAAAGCAGAAAAGCAACGCTTTTGAAGAGATTAACTCTAATAAAATGGTGGATGGTGGTGACGTGCGTGATCATTTAAATGAGTTTTTCGACACAGTCGATAAACTTGGTGATATGAACATCATTATAAATCCG
Organism: Agrypnus murinus; assembly: GCA_929113105.1. NCBI lineage: Eukaryota > Metazoa > Arthropoda > Insecta > Coleoptera > Elateridae > Agrypnus > Agrypnus murinus. The sequence goes on from OV816030.1 coordinate 35,885,498, forward strand.
GATCAATTGACGATCCTGTTACTATACAGTTTGCCCACGATTTTTGAAAACTTTCGGTGTGCTATTGAATCGCGTGATGATTTACCAACACCTGAAGCTCTTCGCGCGAAAATCATCGAGGAAAATGACGCTCGTAAAGGTGGCGCGCGGGGCGGCTCGTCGGTTGCCATGTTTATAAACAAAAGTGGTAGACGGTATGATCGAAAAGTCAAACAGGAAATGAATCATAATAACGATGAGAATAATAAAGGTGGAAATAAATTTCTTTATTACAGATGCAAAAAGCCAGGGCACAAGAAGTCAGAATGCAGATTTAACAAAAATAAAAGGCAATCTGCCAACAACACGGAAAATGTGTGCTTAAACGCTGTTGAGCAATCGGAATTTCAATCGATTGAAGAAAACCGGAAATGGTGTTTAGACAGCGGAGCAACTACACACTTGTGTAACGATTCATTGAACTTTTGAGAAATTAGTGATTCGAAACGTGGCGCATTAAATCTCGCAAACAATTCGACAACAGCAATAATTGGCAGAGGGACAGTACAGTTTACAGCGGAAGTGTCAGAAAAATGTTTCACTCGTCGACGCATCGCTTGTACCAGATTTGACTAACCTCTTGTCTGTTGGGAAGATAACTGATCGTGGATTCAGTTATTTTCAAAAAGGGAAGTGCGGAAATTATGAACTCAGATGGCAACATCGAATTGTGCGCTGACAGAATTGGTGACTTATACTATGTGCGTGAGTTCAAAGAAAAAGCATGCGCCGTATCAGCTGATTCGAAACAAAGTAAAGTGTCACTCGACTTGTTGCACAAACGACTCCGTCACGCGAACGTGAAGGACATTTCGGATGTTTTACGCAGAAGCGCCGTGACAAGTGTACAACTTGAAAATTCAGCTGTGAAACTGGATTGTGATGTGTGCCTGAAGGGAAAGATTTCAAGAACTCCATTCCCGAAGAAATCAAACCGAAAGACAGAGATTCTAGACCTGGTTCACACTGATGTGTGCGTTAGATTCTCTGGGAGGGGCCAGATACTAAGCTGAATTCATCAACGACAGCTCGAAATGGTGTGAGCTCAAGTTTCTTAAATCAAAGGCAGAGGTGTTCAATGCAACGACCAAATACATCGCCCTTGTTGAGAACCAAAAAGATAAGAGTGTCAAGTTTTTGCAATCTGATAACGGACGTGAGTACACAAGCCGGGATTTCGACATATACCTAAAGAAACGAGTGATTACACGGAGGCTAACCGCTCTGTACAACCCGGAACAGAACGGCATAGCTGAAAGGAAGAACCGTACTCTCCTTGATGCCGCCAGATGTCTTTTAATGGAAGCCAAATTACCCAATTCATTCTGGGCTGAAGCGGTTAACACAGCAAATTATCTCGGAAACCGCTTGCCCACAAAGAGCCTAGATGGCAAAACGCCTTATGAGATGTGGACAGGTAAAGTACCTGACCTATCACATCTAAGGATTTTTGGAAGCTGAGTGTTTTATCTCGACAGAGAACCCGGAAGAAGCAAACTAGACCAACGTGGCCAGGAAGGTATCTTCGTCGGTTATTCGGAAGAATCCCAGGCATACCGTGTTTTGGTCAGTCAAGAAGAAGGTCCTGATAAGTCGTGATGTAAGGATTATTGAGGGCGACCTTGATGTCAATTTAGAAAGTCTCTCTGAGAATGAAGAATCAAAACAGGTTCAATGTTATGTGGACGTAGAGTGGACTTTTCCACGTGACAGTGAAACCCAATTACCAACCGCGAGTGAATTTAATGAAAATGGTGACTTTCTTGGTTTCAACAATAATGCCGAATCGTGTGTGCTTGAAAATGAAGTGAACAATGAGTGTGTCGACATAAACAGCGACGAAGAGAATCCTCTTACAGAAGTAGGTGATGGTGACGGAGACATCGTTGAAACTGTTTCAGCTCTTAACCCAGCTAGGGGTCGTGGTCGACCAAAGGCAGTCAGGACAGGCTCGAAGGGCAGACCCAAGAAACAGTATTAACCTACTACTTTAAACCTTACTGAAGCCATTGAAGATACAGAACAGACATTCTTTTCTGAGTTGCCATGAAAGAGGCGTTGACAGGTACTGATGCCTGTGAGTGGCACAAAGCCATTGCAACGGAGATGAAGTCGATTATAAAAAATGATACATGGATGCTGGTGGATCGACCTGAACGAGGCAAAGTCATCGGTTGTCGCATGGTTTTGCGCAATAAGTTCAGATCAGATGGTACTCTTCAGAGAAGAAAGGCACGACTAGTAGCACAAGGTTTCAGTCAACAACCAGGGGTTCATTTTACAGAGACCTTTGCACCTGTGGCTAGGTCCGGCTCTATCCGCATCATGGCATCTCTTGCCACACGTTATGGTATGCAGATTAGACAGGTCGACATTGCAACAGCGTATCTAAATAGAAATTTGGAAGAAGAAATTCTTATGGAGGCACCAAAGCATTTTGAGAAAACCTTGCAGAGCATCATTTCTTCTGAAGGGAAAAATGTAATTGGAAACAAAGCAAAAATTATGTTGAATGATTCTCGAAAGGGAAATAAAGTGTGCTTCTTGAAGAAGTCGATTTATGGACTTTGCCAAGTTGGCAGAAGCTGGTATTTAAAACTAGACGAGACCCTCAGACAGTACGGGGCAACTCCCACTAAGTCAGATCCTTGTCTATTTCAAGTTGGCTCAGGGGAAGATGTCATGCTAATGCCATTTATGTCGATGACATCTAAGTAGCGTTTCGAGACTTAAACATGATAACCGAACTTGGAGAAAAACTGGCTGAAGTGTTCGAGGTCAGGGATCTAGGCCTTGCAAAGTACTGCTTAGGCATAGAATTCTCACAAGCAAATGGTGAGGTTGCAATGCACCGAGGCTATATAAGAGAATTGCTACATCGATTCGGAATGCAAACCTGTCGCTACTCCAATAGAATGGGTACGAATTATGTAAGAACGATAGTGAAGAGCAGAAGATCCCTTATCGTGAGCTCATTGGGGCTCTCACCTACTTATCAACAACGCGTCCCGATATCGCATTTGCAGTCAGCTGGTTGGGACAGTTTCACAACTGTTATGGGGAAGACCATTGGAAGGCCGCTAAACGCATTCTATGCTATTTAAAGGGGACCATGGACATGGAGCTAGTCTACCGTTCAAGCTCAGATTCAATCAAGGGGTTTGCAGATGCTGATTGGGGAAGTTGTGTCGAGGACAGACGTTCATACACTGGGTATCGTTTCCTACTCGCTGGAAGCCCTATTTCTTGGGACTCCAGGAAGCAGAGGACTGTAGCACTGTCTACTACAGAGGCAGAGTATATGTCATTGTCTGAGTGCACAAAGGAAGCAATTTATTTACAACACTTTATTAGCGAATTGGGATTCAGCAATTTAGCTAGTGACTTAACTATTTTCTGCGACAAAAAAAGCTCTCTGGTACTGGCCGAGAATCCTACATTCCATGTCAAGAGTAAGCACATTGACATTCGACACCATTTTGTCAGAGATGCACTGAAGAATAAGTCATTCTCTGTGAAGCATATCTCCACTGAAAATCAAATTGCAGATTTTCTGACCAAGGGGTTACCTAAGCCGAAGCATGAGTGGTGCACGAAATCCACTGGACTCAGTGTCTCGTGTTAGTTATATGTTTGCTACGGACTGGTTATGACCCTTGACTCGAGGGGAAGTTTTAGACTTGTACATTTTATTATGGTATAACTTAACACCCGTTAGTGAGCGAGTCAAGATGGACCAATCATGTGTGAGCGCGAATTTACAACAGAGCATGCTTGCTGCAAAGAACAAATGAACTATATACTTCATACATTTAATCATTCTATATGTCACATTATTATTAACATTTATTGTTTGTTTTTCATTTATAATGAAATACTTGTTTCATGTGTTTATTGACTTCATATTCCACAGCATCTAAACCCCTCTGCTTTAACAATATCATTAATAAAAAATAAAGTTAACTGTATATGTAAGTGCAAGGTTTGAAATTTTAAAGCCAGACAAACATGATGAGATCACATATTACTGTGTATTTTTCTAGTCCAAACTCATCATTTTCAAGCACCCAATTGTGTTACATTGTATATATATATATATAGACCCGTAACTTTGTTAGCAAAGTATAGGTCGCTCGTGATTGAGCTCTTCTGATCCGATTTGTGCGGAGGATCGGTCCGCATATTCTGTTTACATTTTTCTTCTGTTACAGTTTGTTATGTGTCCGTGCCATCTTTGTCGTTTTCGTCCATTCTTTCCTATCTTTTATTATTTCGCTCCAATTCACTATCTCCATATCTCGTATGTCTTTCATCACTTGGTCCTGCCATCTGATTTTTTGTCTTCCGTTTGGTCTACTTTCTGTAGGTTTCCAGTTTAATATTTTCTTTATTGGTGTTTCGGGTTCTCTTCTTTGGATGTGTCCAAACCATCTGAGTCTTTGAGCTTTTATAAATCTAACTATGTCTTCTCCTCCTAATAAGTCCCTCGCTTCGAAGTTCATGAGTTGTCTAAATTCTCCTTCTGGTGTCTTCACTGGTCCGACTATTCTTCTTATGATCTTCCTTTCCAAAATTCTCAGTCTTTCTTTATCTTTATTGTTTAAGCACATTGTTTCTGCGGAGTACGTTATGACTGGTCTGATGGCCGTTTTGTATATTTTTAGCTTTGTTGTTTTGCTAAGGTTTCTGTCTTTCAAGAACTTTTGGTAGCTCCAGTATGCTGTATTTCCCGCCTTTATTCTTTCAGTTATTTCTAGGCTTCTCTCATTCTTTCCTTCTACTATTACTCCCAGATACTTAAAATATTCTACTCTTTGGAAGTAGTTTCTTCCTACTTTTATTCCCCTTAAGTTATCTAGTCCTCTTCTTGTGCTCACCATGTATTTTGTTTTTCTTCGTTTATTTTCAAGCCTCTAACTTCAGCTTCTTTTGTAAGTTCCCTTATTACTTGTTCCAGGCTTCTTTTAACTCTTGCAATGAGAACTAAATCATCAGCGTATCCGATTATTTGTGTAGAGTTGCGTGTTATCATTTTATTTCTCCATTCACCTACGACTCCATCTAATGCTATATTGAACAGCGTGGTTGAGAGGCCATCTCCTTGTCTCACTCCCACTTCTATATTGATCTTGCTTGAATTACCTTCGGCTGTGTATATTTGTGCAGTAGAGTTCATCATTGTCATGTTAGTCAATCTTATTAGTTTTCCTGGTATTTGCATATTTTTCATTTCTTTGAGTAGTTGCTGTCTATTTATGGAGTCGAACGCCTGTTGGAAGTCTATAAAGAGCAGGTGTATTTCAATATCGTGCTCGTAACATTTCTCTATTATCTGTGTTGATGTGTGTATCGCATCTACCGTTGATCTTCCTTGTCTGAATCCTTGTTGATATTGCCCCAATTTTTGTTCGGTGTATTTGGTTAATCGTCTTCTTATTATGGAAGTTAACATTTTGTAGATTGTATTTAGTAGTACGATTGCCCTATAATTACCACATTTCATTGTGGTAATTATAGGGCAATCGTACTACGTGGTTATTTTTAACATTAGATGGTATATTCTTACTAGCAGCTCTTCTCCTCCGTTAGTTATCAGTTCGTTGTTTATTTCATCTGGCCCTGCCGTTTTATTCCGTTTTAATTGTTTGACTACTTCCATAATTCTTCCCATGTGGGTGGGTTCACTTCGTTATCTCTCTCATCTCGTATTTCTTCTTCTATTTTTCTTGTATTGTCTCTATATAGGTCAGTGAAATATGTCTCCCAGGCCCTTTTACTTATTTTTGCTGTTACTACCTTTTTTATATTGAACCGTCTTATGTAGTCGAATAGTTTTCTGCTATCTTTATTGTTGTCTTCCAGTATTTGTATTTTGCTGGTGATCCAGTCGGCTTTTTTCTTTTTGTATAATATCGTTGCTTCCTGTTTAATTTTCTTGTACTCAAGTAATTCTTGGTCCCTTCTTGTTTCTATCCATTTCTGTTTTGCTTCACTTTTCTGTGTTACATTGTACTATTGCAAATTAAATCGCTTCGCTTCGTTGACATCGTGGTTTTGCTTTACTAAAATGCACGCGTCAAATGACGACTAATTGTAATACAAAACATAAATATACAAAATTGTGCATTAAGCTTTTAATTTTTACAAGACGTTTGTCTACAACAGGATTTTAAATTTATTTAACCGTGACCTCGATTATCTTTTTACTGTAAAATTGGTTAAATCTAATCTCAACTTTCAATAGTAAAAAATTGGGTGTTTTCCACATCGAATTCCAATCGCCTATGGAATTTATTAATTAGTGTTAATTAATGATGTTAACCTAAACAAGGAAGTGAAGAATCTGGGACACAAAAATTACCAGGGTAAAAGAGCAAAATTTAAAAATGTAATTTAACTACAGTAACATTAATTTAGTTAATTTTAAGAAAAGAAGTAAAATAAAAATGAACATCTATTGCCCCTATCCATATTTAGTCATATTGTACGTCGCTGACATTTTTAACAGCTTAGATAACATCAGTGTTGCTTGAAATCTGATCTCATTTTTATCTGTTTACACAAGTGTTGATCACGCATTGACCCAGATTCTCATTTACTTGTTTATTAGGTTATAATATCCATGATTCAATAGGGGGATTCCCCAATTTTGCAAATCATCATCGTTTACAATGACTTGACCTACACCAATATCCTTTTCTTAATTATCTGCGTTCGCAGAATTATCATTTAAGTGACTGACCTCATAAAATTGTATTATAAAAACGATCATGTTCCAGAATCAGCAATGTAAACATAACAAACCATAAAACATCTTGTTTGAAGAAAATAACAAACACTACTGTATGTGCTAAAAACATTATACCCGTCTTTATTTGCATTTTCTCTGAAAACTACGCTTCTGAGGAAAAAATGTTATAGGGATTTTTTGTTTGTCTTATCCTATGTCTATTCTATATACCTGCCGCGTTTGATGTCCTTGTTATGAGTCACCCTGTATAATCATGAGTTAAGAGGATTATAAATGCAATAGAAATTTTTGTTATAAGAAAGAGGTATCGACTATTTAACGCCAGCAATTTTTCTTTGTACATGCAAATGACATCTAAGTACATGACCTATCTAAGAATTACCCTGAATCTTCCTATCTAAACTTTACCCCAGGGCATCCTACATAACCCATTACATATTTTAAAAATAATCAATTTTATGGTCATAATAAATAGTAAGAAGGCATTTCCATTAGAAATTCTAAATATACATACATACAAATTTTATTACCTACCTCTTTTTTGCACACGAAGCACGGAGGATCGATGTCTGCAATGCAGTAACTACATTTAAACTCTTTATTATTAGAGTTTGTCTCGCTGTCTGGAGGCAGATCAGACTCTCCTGCAACATGATTATTATTATCATGATTTTTTTTATTTTTTATACTGTTCGATTCGTCTTTCTGTATAATACTCTGATTAGTGTTTTCAATGTTGGCAGTAGAACTAACACCCTGCTTATTACTTTCTGTATTACTTGCATCTTGACTACTACTTTTTGTACTGTTACCTTCGCCTGTTAAATCTTCCGAACTCGAATATTCACTGATATTATCTGCCGTAACATGTTTAATTTTCATCACTTTTTTCTTTTGAACAACTTTAGCTTTTTCTGCAAGTGGCAAAATATTAGGAGCACCTTCTTCTGAACTAGAATCTGTGGTCGAGTCTGCATATCTTGTTCTTGCTTCAAATTTCTGCATAATCTCCTTCATTTTCATATCAATTTTCTCAGCTAACGTTAGCGTGTTGTAATCTTTATTAGGAGTTAATCGCACTTTTGGAGGTGTAAGAGTATGTTCTAAATCAGAATCATCACAATCTACACGAACTATTTCAACTTTATTATTATCTGCTTTTTTATCCTGTTTTGATTCAATTTTTTGTGCTTGATCATTGGCTTTATTTGTTTTATTCAATATTTCAACTTCATTTATATCGTTGTTTTCTGGTTTAGTCTTTTCTGCAATTGCAGGAGTAGCAGTAATAAGTGTTTTATTATCGCTACTTTCAGAGCTTTCACTTTCATCATCATTCTCTTTCTTTTCTTCATTTACATCGTTAGAAACATTATTTGAAAGCAAACTGTTTGAGCAAGTGTTATGAAATAATCCATTGCAAGGACCTTTACACCGTAATACTTCACCATATTTTTGACAAACTTGGCACACTCTATGGCGTCGAACACCACGGAACAAATTATTCTTTTTATGACGAGCAACTTGATCTTGGTAAGTATTCGGTACTGGAACATTTGTGCTTGACTTTGACATCGAATCAGTATCTGATAAAGAACATTCTGAATTAACTTCATTCAATGGCGTGCTTAATTGCCTTTTAGGAATATCAAAAACTTGCCAAGGATTTTTGAAAAACATTTCTGAAGAAGATTCATCTACCGAACTTTCACGACTTCCTTTTTTACTATTACCTTTACTTGCACTATTTTTACCATTATTTTCTGATTGTTTCAGTGTTACATCAGGATTGTCATTATCATTTTCTTTTTCGTTCTTAATAACAGTCTCACTTTCATTAACTAAATCGACAGAAATTAAACTCTTGGTTCTAGCAACTTTCATATTATTACCTTCACTAACAACACGTCGTTTTTTTGTTTTCTCTGGACTAACCAAAGATGAATCTAATGAATCTGTAGTAATGCTTGTACTGTCTAACGATAATTCAGAGTTTTGAGAATTCATTATATTTTCGTCTTTCCTTGGACGACCACGTTTTCTTTTTTTAATATTGATATCAGGTGATTTGGAATCTATTAGTATGTCCGCCTTCTCTACTTCAGACGTTTCCAATCTTATTAATTCTTCCTTCGTCTCTAGTTCAGTCGTTGGCGTTTCTACTTCAGGTGTTTCCAATTCTACTACTTTTTCTATTTTCTCTTTTTCAGATGCAAACATGTTAAAAAAGAAATCAAAACGTTCCTGTACCGAGCACAATCTTAAAGATTCGGCCTCGGCAACGGCGTTTTTCCATTTTGAAACCTGGTGAGATCTTATTACGTACGGTTGCAATAATACTGCATTATTTTTTGTTGTGACCTATGAAAAATGTTTAATTCAGGTAAGAGCATTTAAAAAAGAAAAATAAAAATATTACCTTGAGCTTTTCTTGTAAAGTCTTTAAATCATTTTGGTCATTGTAAGGCAATATTGATGTACTGGAAACCCAACATCTTCTTCCTTTATCACCAAAAAAACGCACGTGATAGATTGATCCAGGATATTTCTTGCCAGCTATTAAAGAAAATTTCAAATACATTATAATTCATTTTGAATAGAATTCATTAAAAAATTATTTATACAGTCCAGTTTATTAGCAAATGTACACTTAACCTAATTTAGTAACCTAACCTAATAATTTATTATGTTTGTATGGAAATTATTATTTACATCTGTTTATACTACTGAAATATCTTCCTTATAGATTACAGCAACTTTTATCAGTATTTTTCCTAATAAACTGGACTTATAGTGTATAATATTAAACTTACTATAAACATTTACGTATTCATTTGAAAATGGATCATTCGTAACAAGGCAAGGCCAATACGGATGACCACCAACTCTAGCCCACATAAGATCACCCAATTGAACATTAGCAGGTTCTATAAACAATAAGAAATTACTTGAATTAAACAGTAATATCAAAATTCTTGCAGGTTAATATCATTACAGATTTTTAGGTTATGTAGGTTTTAGAAACTAAAACCAGTCGACCTCTAAATAGATTATCTTTTCTGACATTGTGCACATAAGAATTCATATAATGTGTATTAGGTATAAAAAAGTCTGTCTTTTTTATACAGCAAAGTACTAAAGATATTTGGAATTTACGAATAATAGATATGCCAAAAAACTTTTCAGTCATATCGTCTAGTTGTCAAACTGGTTTGACAGATTAGATTTTAAGGTTAATTTGGTGAACAATAAGACAGCAGCAACTGAGCGGTTTGTTTATATTTCCCCCTTTGGTGAAGGTTTCAACTATGTTAAAAATTATTTTTTTAACGATTGATTTTTGTATCTTTATTTTTTTGTTAAAGTACGTTCGCCAAGACCTATCTCAAGACACAAACACAATTGAAGTTAGCTGACCCTTGAAGCTTCATTTACGATGATGACCGTGTGCGCTTAACTCGTTTTTACGGTTGCAGCGTAATATGGAATGGAAAGTGCATTATACGTGTTTCCGCATTTATGTAAAGTAGTTTAAGCGTTAATGAGACCACGTGCACGCCGACCAATAGCATCGCTTATGGTTTGTTTAGTGCTAACTTCAAGTGTATTTACGTCTTACCACAGGTCTCGACCAACAGAGTTTAGAAATATCATACTGCGAAGAAAATCTTGAAAGTCAATTAAATGTTGACGAAGCTTTTTACGTAATGAATCTATGAACAAATGTCTATGCCATGCTCATTTTCTAAAAGCTGTAGGAATTTGGGTTTAAGATAAAGTAATTATTAAAGTTTGTAAAATTGGTGCAAAAATACCCCATAAATTTATTAACACTTCCGAGTTCTGAAGCAAAGTAAGAATATATTATACAGTCTGCCATAAAGTTGGATCCATATGGGAAATATTTTTAATATTCTGATTGGAAAAAAACTGTGGGGCAATCACCTCTACATCCAAAAATACTTGAAATACGCCATGTCAAAGTTGACGGGTGACATAAGGTATCTGTCAAATTCACCTTTTTTTTTAAAATAGGTGAAAATTGACCTTATTTGTTAAAATATGGAAAAATCTTATTAAGAAAAAATATTTCTAATGACATTTTATGTTCACATATCAAGTTTGAATGAGATATTCTGACATAAAGAAAATTTTGTTTTTTAACATTTTTTGATACACCCCCGTAACTGACTATTTTGAAATCATTCAAAACGCTTTAAATGAGTGGGAAGACAACAAATGCATAGCATATTTTGCTTATAATATTCAATGGTGTAGGTATTTTTGACAAATATTAAAATTATCAAGAAAAAAATGAATATTTTGGATCATTTTCCAATTTCCAAGAAAATAACTCATAATTTTAGATAATTAGAGATTACACACGAGGCGAAGCCGAGTGTGGAACGACACACAAGTGAGTGACTCAGTTTCCCACGAGTGCTGTATAGCGTTTTGTTCAATCTTGCTATTAGAAATTTAAAAAAATAAATAAATTTAAATTTTTAGAATTGCAGAAAAATTAGAAGGCGGTTTTCGTTTTTATGGTTCTCATCATTCGTCATAAAACAAACAATCACTTTATCATTATTTGCCAACAAAGATCAATTCCTGGTATTAATCAACCGATTTTTAACAATTGTAATGTTAACTTTCATATTTATAAGTAATTTTGTTGATATGTGTTACTGTTATGAATAAAATTGGTTAAATGTTCAGCTTATAAATTTGCTTATCGGGAGCGAGTGAAAATTTTTTCACCCACTGCTTTCGCTCACCTGTTGCTATGTAAGGATGTTGAATGGACAAAACAAACGCTTCCACCTTTGGTATCTAGGTAAGAAACAGTAATTTCCAACGACAGGATTGAACAAAGTTTATTTATACGTCAATTTGAAGGTTTGAAACATTTTTAATGTTTTGTGTCTATAAAGTTAATTTTATTATTAAATCTTTATTAAAATATCAAAACAGTTTTCTCACAGAAACAGAAACATTGCTAAAATTATTTTTCGAAAGGTTTGCTCATCAAAAAATTATAAGGTAGTGTCACCGAGCATAGGGCAGACTTTGGAGACTCACACCAAAGGCCATCTTATGGCTGTACAATGCCATAATTAGAACGATGCTTTGCTATGGAGCGGAAGTCTGGTGGCCCAGAGTCAGACAAACAACAGCAGCCAAAGATTTACACATACAAAAACTGGCATGTTTGGGCTGTACAGAAGCTTTAAGATCCACCCCTACCCGAGCTCTGGGGATAATCCTGGCCCTCTCCCACTAATAGACATCTATTCAAACGTATAACAAATTGTTAACTGTAAATAAAGATATATTTTTGTTAAAAATTAACAAATGAAAATTAAAAACGTGCACCAATGGGGACCGAACCTGAATCTACTGGGAGCAAAGTGATTGCTTACTCTACCAAGTCACTTGACTGACTTGCCATATATTTGTTGTTTTGAGCTTATAATTTTGAACTTATTATCTACGAAGTAAGCCCCATTAGATCAAATGCCAAAACACATACATTGCCGCTTATGGAAGTTGGATCACTTAAATATCTTTTCCATGAAATATAGCTATATAGAAAGATAAAGCACAACAAGACTATTTTTTTATTGTTGATTAATGTACTGTGGGCTGTGTATGTTTAATTTATAATTGATTTTAGTTTATTTATAAAATAATATAATTTTTATGAATCAGTGTGGTATTATTCGTATTCATAACAAAGACTATCTTTATTGTAAGAATATGGTGCGAGGCAAGTGCCATAAATTCTCGGCCTGAGATAGAATAATAAATAAACTTGATAAAATATAATAATTCTTATTTTTCAATATATCTCCCCTAATGTCAATACATTTATTACAATGTGGAATTAGTAATTCAATGCCCTTATAAAAATAATCTGAAGTTTTTCCTTCAAAATGTTGCAACTCGTTCTCGTCCTTAAAACGACATCTCCTAAGGTCTTTCTTTAAATCAGAACAAAATAATAGTCACTAGGAGCCATATCTCGACTGCACAGTGGATTATCCAATGCTTCAAAACCGCATTCGCGAATTGCAGCTTGTGAAATTGCGGCAGTATGAACGGGTGCATTGTCGTGTAATAATCGAACACCTCTTGTCAATTTTCCTCGACGTTTTTGACGAATATTGTTTCTCAATTTATGCAATAAAGACGCCTAATATGTACGCTTAACAGTTGTATTGCGTTCTTTAAAATCAATCAGTAAAATGCCGTCACAATCCCAGAATATTGTTGCCATAACTTTCTTTGTCGATTGAACGACTTTTGCCTTTTTGGGACGAGGTTCATCGGGTCGCCTAAAATCTATTACGCTTCTAACCGTAATATATCTAGTGTAGGCCTCTTACATGTTCAACTATGACGCAACCGAGTTTGAACATGTTGGCACCTGTAGAAGCCTGCCGGCCCGAGAATTTATGGCGCTTACCTCATATTTTTAATAAATGAACAGATTGAGCTCAATAATTCTTCATTACTGGAATTGTTAGATATTTCATTCTTATTATTTTTATCTATACTGTATTCAAAATAACAAACAGGCCATGAGTGAGTCAGTTTTATACTCAACAATTTTTTCTCCTAATGTCAGAATTGCTTATTGATAGATTTATGTGCGTTGATTGCAAATAATGGAAAATAAAAGTCCTTTAACAAAAAATGAGAAAAATACGATTCTTAAACATTTATACGACATTATTAAAAAACAATCCAAAAATATAATTAAAAGCTATAGTAAAACAAACAGCAGATGTGGTATGTAAGAGGTTTTTTTAGCATTATCTCATAAAACGATGGATATGTATTCTTGAATGATGGATATGTATTCAAAAGGAGGGAGACTAAGTGCAAAATAAAGAATTACTATATTGAAAAATGATATGTCATTTTAGTTTCGTTTGTTAATTTCCATATAATTATTGAATTATTCGTATAAATGATTCTAATGATCTGACTTTTCAGAATCTGATTAATTCTAGAAAGACAATAAATTTTTGTTGTTGATTTGTTTTTTAATAAATCAAGGTACAACCTGATTTATCGGCTTGCATTGACATGCCGATAATGCAGTTGTGAATCGTGAAATAAAATATTTATATTTTTTAGTGTAATAACGTCTTTACATAACCATAGAAACATCAGAAATGTTCATCTGTTTAGTTGTTCGCTATCTTGAATACACTATAGTTAACTTTTTTTTTTGTATTTACCTTAGCGATGTGTTTATTTATATTACCTTTGATAATGACAGCTTAGCTGTCCAAACAATTGTCAGGTTATAATTTAATAAATCTTGTGAAACTTTTTATTAATTTTTATTTAATTCAAAATTCTATAGTGAGTATTTAAAAACTATGAAGTTTAAGTTGATAGCGGCACCATTTCCGTTCCTTCAATTTTATATGAATTACTTTTTTATAAATGGAACAACTTTACGGTCCGAGACAAAAAAAATTGACTTTTATTTTATCCCCTATAGAGATGGGCCACCCTATGTACGTATACTGGGTGTCCAAAAAGTATGGAAACGCTTGAATTTCTCGAGAACGACACATCTGATTACAAAAAAAAAAAGCATGTGTTCCTTTATTTTTTGAAATCTATTCAGTCATGATATGCAAACATCACCCCCACCCCCCTGGGGGATGGGGCGGGAATTAGTTGTGAAAACTTAAAAACCTTTCTCAAAATTCAAATTCCCCCCCTAACCCCCGACCCCTCTTGGGGGTGGAAAGAGGGAAAATTGCACATGTCCGCAGAAAAACGATCTTTTTTTACTTTTTTTTTCCTCCAATTTTTTTTGTGATTTACAAATTGTCCGCCAACCTCCCAGCCCCCACCCCTTTGAGGGTGGAAATTTTGGAGGAAAAAAAAAAGTAAAAAAGGATCGTTTTTCTGCGGACATGTGCAATTTTCCCTCTTTTCACCCCCAAGATGGGTCCGGGGGGGGGGGGGCGAAATTCGCAATTTGAGAACAATTTTTTATGGAGAATGCAAAAGTGCAATAAAAAATAGATGTTCCCATTTAAGTTTTCACAACTTACTCCCGCCCCCCCAGGGGGGTGGGGGGTGATGTTTGCATATCATGACTGAATAGGTTTCAAAAAATAAAGGAACACGTGTTTTTTCTTTTTGTAATCGGATGTGTCGTTCTTGAGAAATTCAAGCGTTTCCACACTTTTTGGACACCCGGTATACAGTAGGAACTCCATAATCCGAACACACTATATTCTGAACATCCAGTAATCCGAACAGCAACATTTACAAGCTATAATCCGAACAAACCTCTTTAATCCGAAATCCTCTTTAATTTGAACAAATCTCTTTAATCCGAACAAGAAAGTTCTTTGTACCAACTAAAATTGAATATGTAGCATTCTTGGAAGGTGAATATTAATTACAAATGAGATTATAGCAGATTGCTGATGCAGTTTTTGGCTGATGTTTTTACGACCCGACGGGTGCAAACAAATTCTACGAAGATTAACAAACGCTTTTGTTATTAATATAAAGAGTAATAAAACCCCTGAAGGCTACAGATGTAAAAAATAAGCTATAAATATAGTAATGATACCCTTACAAACACGCCCTAAATGTTTTGACGTTGCAGTTTTGCCACAATTGTTTGTATAATGAAATCATCTACCTTAAAACCTTTTTCCTTCAAGTTTGTTAATACACAATTTGTATTCGTGACGTTCAAAATTCAATTAAAAAAATGTCAAAACAAAAACACACATTATTAAAACTATCAGAGAAATTATTCAACAATTAAATGTTAGGTTAGTGTTTACCAATTGCTTTAAAATACGGTGTTGGTAAATCGACAGTCAGCGATATAAAGACAAACAAAACTAAAATCCTCTAGAATATATCTCGTCTGCTGACAAAGGTACAGGAAATAGAAAAACACTGAAACTAAGACCATGAAATGAGGCTACATCGCTATAAAAGGAAAAAGAGAAAACTTAAAGCAAACAAATTACTGATTTTCTTAATTAAAAATGAAATGTTTGTAATAAAAATTAAATTAGTAAATTACATAAGCTAAGTTCGTTATAATAAAGTACCATGGCATAAAGCAATGTTTATATTCCTATATCCAGTAATCCGAATTCCTCGTTAATACGAATTAGCCTTGCATTTATAGGTTCGGATTAAAGATTTCTACTGTATTTTCCTTTATTTTTCATGAGTTTGGAATTAGATAATATATTCGTACTATTTTCTTTTATTTTTTATGAGTTTCCTAATATATTTGTTGTTTTAACAGTTTTTTATACAATAAAGTAAGTGATCGAACTTCCGTGGGTGGGAGTATAAAGAAAAGAAAGAAGTTACTAAAATCAGTGGCCCCTCAGTTGTAAGATTCCGTTGTTAGTTCATGTATTTAATAAAAAATATACCAATTTAACATTTTAAATAATTTTAACTTACCTGGTTTCACTATCGTACAACTTAAAGAAGACTTCCTGCTTTTCGATTTTCTAGGAGACACTTTTGCTAATTTATCACTTTCCATTACGACATCATCTTCTTGTTTTATTTTAATAACTTCATTATCAATGCTATTAGATAAATCAACAACTTCCTTATTCGTTGAATATAGTCTACTTCTATTTAACAAATTCATTTCATCAATTTCATCATTTATATCGTCAATCTCACTTTTTACATCTACTAATAATTCAATGTCCATTTCATTTTTCTGCTCTAAATTACTAATCCTATTCGATTTTCTCATTTCTCTTTTTGTGCTACCATTCGAGACTTCATTATTTTCTAACTTATTAACTTTTTTAGGTGATGTTGAACGAAGGTTGGATTTTGGTGATATGACTACAGTAGGTTCCAAATTTACTGAACGTAAAACCCTTGTACTAACTGGAGATGGTGTTTTAGAAACAATAACTTGTTTATTTTTAACAGCAAATGGATTGATACATTTTTTAGAAGCACTTGAATTGTCTTGCTTTGTGAGAGTTTCTTTTGTTTCTTCAGAAGCTTCTAAAGATTCTTTTGTAGGCGTCAATGCATCATTTTGATGCTTCTTTAATGATTGTTTTGACGGTGATTTTTCTCTTAGTTTACTCAATTCATCTACATCATCTTGCTGTTTCTTTAAAGATAATTTAATAGGTGACTTTTCTTTGAATTTATTCAAATCATCTGTATCATTTTGTTGTTTCCTTAAAGATAATTTTGTAGGCGATCTTTCTTTTAGTTTGTTCAAATCATTTGTGACATCTTGCTGTTTCCTTAAAGGAAGTTTCTTAGGTGACTCTTCTGTTAATTTATCGGCAACATTAACATTGTCTGGTCGTTTCTTTAAAATTTTACCACTTGCATTATCTTCAACAAGTGATTCTTGCTTTTTAGGTGACTTATCACGACTTACAGGTTTTGCAAGGGCTGCAACTGTTCCCCTTTTAGAATTTCGTGGTGAGACATTCATGGTTAAATCATCGCTTCCTTGCTTTTGATTCTGTTTCCTTGGAGATCTACTGTTTGGCACTTTATTGCTTTTTTTATTCACAAGGCCCACTTTGCTACTTTCTTCCATAGAAGAATTATTGTTAACATTATCAGCCTGTTCATTTATAATTTGTTTTTTAGGCGATTTATTCTTAACTGTAATACCTTCTGGAGAAGATGTAGTAAAAACTTTAACTAAGTGTTCATTTGTTAATTTTTTTTTAGATAATTTATTCTTAACAATTGAAACTTCTTTTGTTTTACTTATAGAAGATGTGGAATTAATATTGACTGATTGTTCATTTGTTATTAATTTTTTAGGTGAGTTATTCTTAACTCCTGTACTTTCTTTTGTTTTGTCTATAAAAGATGCGTCATTATCATCAGAAGATTTTTTATTTATTTGTTTTTTAGACAATTTACCCTTAACTACTGCATCTTCTTTTACTGTGTCTACAGAAGTAACATTGCTAACATCAAGAGATTTCTCATTTGTTGTTTGTTTTTTAGACGATTTACTCTTCACTGTCTTAACATCAGTGTCATTAATATCAATAACATTTTCATTTGTTATATGTTTTTTAGGAGATTTACTCTTCACTGTCATAACATCAGCAACATTTTCATTTGTTATATGTTTTTTAGGAGATTTACTCTTCACTGTCATAACATCAGCAACATTTTCATTTGTTATATGTTTTTTAGGAGATTTACTCTTCACTGTCATAACATCAGCAACATTTTCATTTCCTATATGTTTTTGAGGAGATTTACTCTTCACTGTCATAACATCAGTAACATTTTCATTTGTTATATGTTTTTTAGGAGATTTACTCTTCACTGTCATAACATCATCAACATTTTCATTTGTTACATGTTTTTTAGATTTACTTTGAATGACTGCATCTTCTTTTGTTGTGTCTACTTCAGCAGATCTTTGATTTTGTTTTTTTGGTGATTTACTTTCAACAATTATTGGATCTTCTTTTACTGTATCTACAGAAGAAACATTATTAATATTGACAAATCTCTCCTTTATTATTTGTTTTTTAGGCGATTTACCCTTAGCTGCAGTATCATCTTTTATAGTACCTTTAGAAGTAGAAGAGGTATTGCATACATCAAGCAATCCTTCTTTTGTTACTTCTACTTTAGACAATTTACTCTTAACTACCGTATCTTCTTTCGTTATGGTTTCTTCTCTTTCTAAACTATCTTTAACAACTGGGATTTCATTTGGTTTAAAAGGAAAAACTTCTAGTTCATTCTGATTTTTATCTTCATCATATAACTGAGTATCCTCATCCTCTGCATCATCACAATATGTTCCTAATAATGTTCCACTATCCGGAAAGCCTGAAGTTATACTAGTAATCTTCCATGGAGTGTCCAATAATTTTTTATCAACTATATTAACATCGCTTTCAGAACACTGTGTCGCTAAATCTAAATTTTTAATACGTTTCGGTTCGTTTGTTGTGGTGGCAACTTTTTCACTTTCAATTGGAAAGATTGGTGTATCCGGCAAACCAAAACTTTCAACCACTGCTGGCTTCTGAAAGTTTCTTCTTTTATTGCTGTATGTCTTCAGTACTGCTTTAACACTTCCTTTTGGGTCTACATTATTTTGCAGCCTATCGGGTGATTTTGTCGATATAATTTTTAAAACTTTGGTTACATCAACTGAATCATCACTTAACTGGGTAATCTCGGAATTTATATTATTTATTACATCTTCAGATTTATTAGACTCAATACTAACATTGAGTGATGATGATGACGGTGATGATAAACTAGAATCTGTTTTGAAAAATTTCCGCACAGATTTATTATTATTAGAACTATTTAAAGGTGAAGACTGATTTCTTTCAACTAATTTATTTGATGGTGATGTTACAGGATCATCAGGTGAATCACCTGTTATATGCACAAAATGTTTTGCCTTTACTGATTTCACTGGTGTAGTTAAATTTGTTTTAGTTTTAATTGATTGGGCATTCTGTTGTTGAGGCTTTGTAGGTTTGGCTGCAGTAGACACTTTTATAGGCGGGTTGTTAGCACGCGGGCTCTTCTTAGTACTGGTTGTTGTAGTCTCCTTTACTGAATCTAATATAGCATCGATATCATAAAAATCTTCAGTAATTTTTGGTTTTCGTGTACGTCCATAACGACTTTTACCTGCAGAGATAAGTCAAATAGTTAAACAAGTAAAATACAAACAAATATTTGTAACAATATGACTGCTTCAATATTATAAGAATTATTAGAGCAATCAATCAGTGTTAGTAATAATTATTATTAAAGACGATTGGTAGCTTTTTAAGTTAATTTTCAACGATAGGTACATTAAAAAAAAACTAAAGGGAGATCATTATGAGCTATGCACATCTCTGAAATATTTATATCCACTTCTAAGATATACATACATAATCTTTAACTTCTTATACCTTTCGGTGCCGAAGTGCCGGACACACCGAGCCGTAGCGTGGATATGTGTATGTGAGACGAGGCAGCGGAGCCATATAGGCAAGTACACTGCGCTCGTGGTTTACCCATCCAACTACTGACCGCCACAAACTCGACTTTACTATGTTAAGCGATAGAAATCCACTATAACCACTCTGCCGTACTGCCGACTACTACTAAGATATAGTTTGTTTAATGTTTTACCTTTGAAATAGTGTAAATTATTCCATTTTCTTTATTTTATTTCCGGACGTGTATTCATTTATAATCGAATACGTGTTAAACATCTACTTAGCTCTTCTTAAGTAAAAGCAATTTGTGACACTACTGAATTATCCCAGCCCATCTGCTATTTATTTTATCAGTTAAACTTCAGCGTGGTTTTTACCTTATGATTTCTGTGACCCAGATTCTTCATTTAATGGTTGAACAATAATACATGCTTGGGTAGGAAAAAGTTATTAGTGTCTACAAGTAGGACATTTGAAACTAAAAAATCACTGAATAAAAAAAGAATTTTTTAGGTATTTTCAATAATTTCTTAAATTTTTAGGTTTTATGTAGAATTTTAGATATTTTAGGACAAAGGGAGCCATGCAATCCTCATTCCTTAAGCCCAAAGAAGTATTTTTTTGAAATCTAATAACAGATTCCTAATCCCAAGAAGTATTTTTAAAAAATCCAATCTTTAATCCCTAATCCCAAAGAAATATTTTTATAAATTCAACCCTCAATCCCATTAAATATTTAAAAATTCAATCCTCTAATCATTCCAAAAATATTTTAAAAAATTCAATCCTCAAACCCTAAAGAAATATTTTTATAAGGGGCCGGCGGTGGACGAGTGGTGTCAGTGCATCACTCGTGTTCCAAGGGTCGTGGGTTCGAATCCCACTTGGGGCGGCGGGATTTTTCTAATTGGAAAATTCCGTCACCTCAACTATGGATGTGTGTATTCGTGTTACATGTTAGATGACCTTAGCTGTTGGTTCCCCCATAGTGTAGGTGTGAAATTAAAAAAAAAATTTATAAATCCAACCCCCAATTCCAATAAATACACAACATTTTAACATATAGCGACCTATCTTTTTTAACTAACCTTTTTAATTCCGCAGACAGAAATGTTTATTCTCGAAAATTGATTTAAATTTTGAAATTTATACATCATAAAGCATTATATGCATGCAAAGAGCTGAAGAGGTGGAAAAATTATAATTTAAATTCGAGATATGAAAAATATTAAACCTTATGCGTTATTTGCATAATTTATTCTATGGTAAAGAAGTGTTGAACAGCTGGTTTAGTTTTTATATTTTATTACAGTTTAAAAACCTGGAATCGCCGTAATTTTATACATCTACAGTCGACTACACGAAATTGTGCACTTAACTACCCATTCAGCAACCTGGTGGTCGGCCCTGGTATTTACTAATTGAATTCAATGCTTATATTCTTCAAAGAATTTTGTAACATGTCTAGAGTTACTGAAGCAACTGCATCTCAAATGCTTTGTTTAAGGTACTTTAGGTTTTGTGGTCTAGTTTGAAGTACAATTGTTTTTAAACATCCCTACAGAAAGAAATCTAGTGAGCATTTGTGTTATGTGGCGTTTGCATCTATGTTAAAAACTTTTATAAGTGTTTAATTATAAATAAAACAATTCAATTGAACAAGTTTGGTTATGCGTAAAATTCAAAAAGTGTCACTTGGAGTAGGGTGTGTTTATAGGTGTCAGACTGTTTCTTACAAGTATTTTTGTGATGAATTGAAGCAGTTGCTACCTCTGTTAAGATAATTTCATTAAGACTAAATATTAAAGATTATTTTGTTTAATTGGGAAATAAATATAAATGTTCTTTTGTTATTTACTTTCAAAGTACTAATTGTTTTAGATAGTTTTGGAAGTTTTTTAATCGTTATGATAATGCTTTCACTATAAAAGACCCTGACTTGTGTTTTTCCTTTGCAGCACATTCCAATTGATATTTAATGTAAACATACTTGAAACTTTTACCCAAGTTATACAGTGTCGCATTTAAGATGAATACACTTCCGTAGTTTCGTTATTTTAAGGAGTAAAAATTTGAATGTTGGCACAATGATACATACTCACGAGTTGCATTTTTTTAGGTACTCAACTTAAATGTGAACTGTAAACCCAGCCTACCACGACCCTTCAAACAGGGCCAATTCTCGATATTTCGCTTCGCGTTGGAGATATCAAAGTTATTAGAAAAAGTTGTTTAGAATTCAATTTTTGTCATTAGTACCAAGTTTCATGACAAAATTCGCATTTTTAATTTTTCAGTATGTTAGCGTTAAATCTGAACACAGTTACGGAGGAAGCCTAATAGTTAAAAAAGGAGAGGATTCTCCAAAAAACTATTGACGAAGGAAAACAAAGAGAATGACAAAATGGTAACGAATATGCGAGAAAAAGGATACACGAATCTGGCAATAAAGAATCACAAAAAAAAAGAGAAAAGAAAAAACAAAGAGAGACAAACAATTCAAACTAAAATATATAAAAAATCTGAACTAAAAATCGCATCTTGGAACGTACAGGGACTAAATAGAGAAGGAAAAATAAAACAGTTAGTAGGTGAAGCAAGAAGATATAAAACTGACATCTTAGGAATACAAGAAACAAACATCAAAGGAGAAATAAATACAAAAATACAAGAGTATGGCTAAATGGAGGCGGAGATAAAAGCAGATACGGGACAGCTTTCCTAGTACTTGAAGAAATAAAACAAAAAATAATAGGGTGGAAAAAAATAAGTGATAGAATAAGTATGCTGAGAATAAAAGGCCAGTACAGGAAAACAAGTTTCATTAACATCTATGCCCCCACAGAAACAGCCAAAGAAGAACAAAAAGAAAAATTCTATGAAGACCTAGAGAGATCATACAACAACATACCAAAGTATGACACAAAAATAATCATAGGCGACCAAAATGCTAAAATTGGAAAGGAAACGGAAATCGAGGAAATAGCTGGAAAGGAAAGCCTGCATGAAAAAACTAATGACAATGGAGAAAGACTAATTAATTTTGCAGCAAGGAATAATTTGTTAATTAAAAGCACAATGATTAAGAGGAAAAATATTCACAAAGGAACATGGTGCGCCCCAGACGGCAAGCACAGAAATCAGATAGACCATGTACTGGTATCAAAAAGATAGGCAAACACGATAAAAAATATAAAATCACGCAGAGGGGCAGAAATTGGTTCGGATCACTTCCTTAATAAAATCATATTGAAAGAACGCAGGCCAACATATAAAAAACTAAGCAGGAAATCGGAAAAGTGCGTAACAGAATTCATAACACAGGAAAATACCCAGAAAAAATATGCTGAAATACTAGAACAGAAATTATCGGGGACCAGTGTTAAAGGGGATATAGAAGAAGAATGGAACTCTCTAAAAGGAATTATTTCAGAAAGTAAAGAACTAATAGAAAATAAGAACATAAATAACACAAATAAAAACTGGTTCGACCAGGAATGTGAGGAGGTCATTGAAGAGGGGAGAAAAGCAAGAATACATTGGGTACAGCACCATTCGACTGAAACAGAACGACGGTACAAAGAGGCAAGAAACATAATTAAATCAACATGTAGGAGGAAAAAGAGAGAACAATTAAATAAGGAGATTGAGAGAATGCAGGAAGCATATAAGGTAACGAACAAAAAAATGTTCTTTAATGCTATACGAAGCCAAAGAAGAGGTTACCAAGAAAACATAATAGGACTAACAAAATGAAGAAGGAGAGTTGTGTATGGGAGAAAAACAGGGAGCGGAGATACTGAAAAGATACTTTGAAAAAAGCACAAAGAAGGGTAAAAATGGCATACCAGAATGAAGTGGGCCAGATTTGCCAACTTGGGAAAATTTCCAAAAAACCTTAAAGCAAAGTAAAAATAACAAAAGCTCAGGGACAGATAATATAGAAATCGAATAAACTGTGTTTTTATTATTATTTAGAAATAATTCTTTTTCTTTTGTTTCAGGTAGGAACAACAATTACTTTTCAGGACTTTATTCTCGATGTAAATAATGCACTACTGATAGAACCCAAAATTAACCTCTTATTATACAACACTTGTAAATGACCTTTTACAATTTTACAAACTTAGATTTCATTTACCAAATATGGTTTTTTATACCTTCTCTATATCTTAAATTGTTTTACCAAAATAATCACTCATTGATTATACAACAAATTAATTCTCGTAGATTCCCTTTTAAAACGTTAACACTTTTAGATTCTCTGCACAAATTCACTTTTTCCGTTTAAACACTGTAATCTTTCACTTAACAAAATTATTATTATAAACTTAATACTTCAACTTATCAAATTCTATTTCATTAACCATTTTTCAAACAATAATCTATTAAACATAATTAATACTTTTGCATTCATTTTAGCAATAAATAAAATAATGCATTTTTAAATGCATGTCTGTACTAATGTACTCCCACTCCTGTACATCTACATACTACTCCGGCTCGAAAACAACTGCCAAACAATTTTATTTTTCAACTTTATCTCTTTCTAGGTAAAGGCACTCTTTTAGATTTTGAACAATCTAAACACATTTTCCTTAACATAATTATTATCACCAAATCCACTCTGTATACGAATCATTCATTATGACTGACACCTTATTAAATTTTAGTATTAATTAAATTAACACAAAAATGTTCTGCAGAGCTTAGTATTTCCTTAATCACCAATGTAATAATATTTTAAACAAAATAAAAGTTTCTTGCTTTAAATAGCTTAGCCTGATTTTACTTTTAGAATGAAACATTTATTTAAATAAATTTACACATGATACGAGGACCGTTCAATAAATAATTGGTACCTAGAATATTTTATTACTTTATGTATCTAGAAACGAAATTATTCGCTGTATTTACTTTAAAACAATGCAATATAATAAAGTTTGATTATATAATGTTTATTAATTTTGAATAAATCCTATTTACGACAAAATAATACAACAATATATATATATCCTGTTTGTTTCAAATAAATAAATAAATAAACTCAATTCGTTGACCCTTAAGTGGGCTGTGGCCATTAAGCTCAATACCGGTGCATTAGTTACAGCAAAGCAGTTTGTATTTTATTTGCTCAAATATAATATCACAAGTGGTCTGATTTTTTCCGACAAAATTTGTCGTTTCAGATATGAGTAGCTTTGCAACGAAAATTACACGAGTCGACACAGGAGACGAGTGTAATTTTCCAAAAGCAAAAGCTACGAATGTCTTAAACGATAAATTTTGCAAGAAAAAATTAGACCACGAGTTGTATTCGGCTTGACAATCCACCGAGCAAATTTTTATTTAGCGTGTGTAGTTAATATTAATTTAATTAAATTTGACATTTCATTTTGACAAGTGGTTTTTTTCTTAGTGAAAAAACCACTAGTGGTTTTTTCACTATAAAACTAATTTCATTGGTCCCAATTTGAAAAATTCTGTAATTTGATTGGTTAAAAATTTTCGAGTTGGATTGTCAAATTAAAACGTCATTTTTCTGGATAGACTCCGAAAATAATTAATTGTTTAATTAGTACAAAAAATGCTTGTTTTGGGACGAAGAAGAAAGTTGCAGGACGACACATTAGCTGCGTCTGGTAACTTACGAGTCCCAAAAATACATGTATTGTATGAATTAAACATACTATTTTTTTCTCCAACTGCTTTTAACCAGCAAATTCCACGAGAGAACAGCTTAGAACAAAACATTACTTCAAACTTCCTTTTTATTTACTACAATTTGCTACTAAATCTGTAACTTTAATATAAAAAACCTAACGTCACCTGACCTGACCTAACCTAACCTTACCTGACCTAACATAACTTTACCAGACCTAATCTAACCTAGGGTTCCTAAATATGAACTGAGCTGTGTGTTATTTAGAGTTAAGTCACGCTTGTTAAATTTTCCTAGTGACATTTCATATTTTGAAGATATTTACCATGAAAATTGGTTTAATAAATTAAACTGTCAGTATGACATTTATATAAATCTGAAATTTGGTACAATTACTACTTTATTAAAGACTGTCGTAAAATTGATGTATATACTATAGTAGTTTTAAAAATTCTCTACAAACAATAAATAAATCATAATGTGCACATTAAAAAATTTTACATGCATAAAAATAAACATGACAGCATAACCTAAAATTTATAACTGACAGCTGCTGAATGTTGTCACTAAACTAGAAAGAGAGAAAAAAAATTATCTCTGTTTCAGACAGCTTAGTTTTGGCCTAGAAAGAGATACATTTTGACATCCGTGTCCTAACTCTAAAATAACACAGTTGAAGTTTTCATTTAGGAACTCTAATCTAACCTAACTCAATCTAACCTAACCTAATCCAACCTAGCCTAAATACTACACTTGAACTGAAAAAGTACATTTGAACTAAAAAGTGCATTTGAACTGAAACAAGTACATTTGAACTGAAACAAGTACATTTGAACTAAAAAGTGCATTTGAACAAAAAAGTACATTTGAGCTAAAAAAGTGCATTTGAACTAACCTAACCTCACCTAACCTAACTTAATTTAATCTAACCTAACCTAATCCAACTTAACCTAAATACTACGTTTGAACTAAAACACGTTTATTTGAACTAAAAATTGCGCAATAATGCAACTCAAATATGTGGATAAATTAGAAAATTCAGACTTATTCCACACCTTTTTCATGATTAAAAAGAATGTAAGAACAACAGAATAATACATAAACTACTACGGGCTGTTAGCCACTAATTTTTATAGCCTTCAATCTTAAAATATCTGTTGCATATTTAATCTTTACTAAATAAATGAAAAAAAAATAAATAAATTTGGAAATTCTGGTTTTTGTACGTCTTTATCAGCAACTTGTATATTTTTCTAAAACTGTGTGCAAATGTGCAAAGAGTATCAGAAATACTCGCACCTTTTACCGAAGCAGTGACCCAATAAGCAATTTAACCTTTGCTTAGAATCAAACTAAATACAATTATTTCCATTTGTCTATGAAATCATTCTAACTATACTTTAACCAAAAATACAAGAAATGAGTCATTACAAATGATGTGGGCAAAAATGCAAAATGCATCTAGAATTACGCGAAGGCCATGCTGTAATCTAAATGATAAAATAAACAATAAATGAGCTAGAAAGATTCAGTAGCGGAACAAACTGATTTTAATTAAAACTAAATGTAAAATCAGCAATGAAAATCTGTTTGTTCTAGCGTACATCACTGTATTTTTAGCAACGTAAAATTTGCACTCTTATCTTATCTATACCCGGGTCGTATTCGTTTATTCAGGTGTGATTACGAAAATGACCCATTTCTTGTATTTACGGTTGAAATAAAATATACGTTAAAGTAATAAAACTTTCTTAAATTCAGTATCATTCCCAGATAAATGGTTCTTAATAAGTAACACTTAATTAACACTAAAACGAATAAATAATCAAATTTATTTGAGCACCGAGCATCTAATAACATGACCTTACGATGCCAACCGCATCACCACAGTGCCCCACCAGCTAACAAAAATGTTAAGTTCAGTAAGCAGATGAGTCGCTGCTTATATGCAAGTATATGTAGTATATTTGAATCTGCATTACCGTTATGTGCAAGTTTAATGACCCTAAAATAGTAGATGTACTCTATTTTAGTATTTTTGCTGCACAAAATTGGCAGTTTTAAGTTAATTAAGTAATAAACTAAGTAAATAAATAATCATAATTTTATAATCATAGTTTGGTAACATTGTTTTTATGTTCAAATAATTTCTTAGGGAAGCATTGCTTCCATGAACCGCACGCCACTGCTGAAATACTATATACAGGGTACGTCAGTGAAGCGGGAAAATTTAAAAGCTTGGTAATTCATTTGACATTTGGGTGAGGGCGCTGAACTTGATGATATATTATCAGTCATTTATTGCCATTTAGTAAACATGGAACAGTGGTCAGGTGCATATCGTGCTTTCTGTGTTAAATCATTTTATCAAAATGGTGATTCCGCAACAACTGTATGAAGGTTATTTCGCAATCAGTTCAATATTCCACGTCATGGGCAGGTACCGTCTGTTCATGCAATTAACTTATGGGTTAAGAAGTTTGAAGAAACTGGGTCCACAATAAATTTAAAACATAAAGGAGCAGCAAAAAGTGTTAGAACGCCAGACAGCATTGATAGAGTTCGAACTGCCATAACACGCAGCCCAAAAGTTCTGCGATTAAACATGCATTAGCATTGGATATCAGCGAACCATCGATACGTCCAACCTTGCATAAGGATTTAAGTTTTCACCCCTATAAAATTCAAATTGTTCAGGAATGAAAAGATGCTGATTTTGTTGCTCGCATGAATCTTTGTCAAGAAATGTTGCAGGCTACGTAAATAAGCAGAATAGTCGATATTGCAGGGCTGAAAACCCGCTTCAGTTACATGAGAAACCATTGCACAGTCCAAAGGTCACAGTGTGGTGTGCACTTTCGTCAGCTGGCATTGTTGGACCGTTCTTTTTTCAAGACGATCGAGGAAACGCTACAACCGTTACTGCAGCACGTTACACAAGCATGGTCACAACATTTTTGAGGCAAGAATTGGTTCGATTTTCACAAATTACGTGGTTCCAGCAAGACGGTGCTACAAGTCATACTGCTCGTGTGTCTATTACTGCTGTAAGAGAACTCTTTCCGAATCATGTTATATCCAAAAACGGGGGCATTGTTTGGCCAGCTAGATCTCCTGATTTGTCCGTATGCAACTTTTTTCTTTGAGGTTTGCTCAAGAGCGAGGTGTATGTCGAGCGACCGCATACATTAGCGGAACTAAAATGAAAAATTCAAGAAGAAGTTACACGCATTACACCGGCCATGTTAGAGCGGGTAATGGAAGATTTTCGATTAAGACTACAAGAGTGCGTAGATCATAATGGTGCCCACATGCCAAGCGTTATTTTAAAAAATAAAATGGCGTCTCTTACTTAACAGAAAATTGTAAAAAGATTCATGCTAAAATAAAAACTTTTTTAAATAGAAGAGTTTTAAATTTTCCAGCTTCACTGACGTACCCTGTATTTATGCTTTTATTCACACAACCAGTAATTTGCTTTTGCATATTCGGGTAAAAGCGGTTATGCTGTAATGTCATTGTTAACGTAAACAAAACCAACCCTTGGGACATGCTTCATAAAGCATAAAAATGTAATTATTTTCGAGCAATAACAGAATTTCATACAAGATCACTCACGAAGCTTGAGAACTAGATCCCTTGGATAGATAGAAAACATGTTTGTAATCTGATTTTATCGATATTATAATCAGCATAAAAGGAAATTTAAAAACATAATTAAAATTGCCCTTTCACCTGTGACTAACATTCACACCTCAAGGACGCATTACATTATTCTATAAATTAATCTTAACCAAAATCAAAGTTATGGGAAAAAACTTATCATATCCTCGAATTATTATTACAAATTCAACTTTCATAATTTCTCAATTAAATTTTTTTGTTATCCTATCTTTTAATGTTACGATATTGCATACAAACTATATTATTATTATAGGCATCTTGCAGCTAACATCAAGCTTGGTAGTATAGCAACAGGCTACGAGCATTTACAATATATGATCTCAAATCCCTTATACAAACTGCATATATGTTTTAACTCCATGCTAGAGCGATGGAAAAATCATAATAGGTTAATACATTAACTTTCGACATTTAATATAACCTGAAAACTAATAAGTTGACAGTAAACTTTTTTTAAACATCAAAATCTGTTTCATAACCTAAAAATATACCATGTATTAATGGTGAAAATGATCATACCTCTCTCTCTCTCTCTCTCTCTCTCTCTCTCTATATATATATATCAAGTGTTTTTTTAAATTTGACGTCAACGTAGGCTGTGAATAGTCGATTGTGAATTATTTGAACGTGCGTAATTTGAACGTTTTGACAATGACATTTATTAATATGATCAAGATCCGTTCACAATCAACTACCCATAGCCGCCTTCGACGTCAAATTTAAAAAAACACTCGATATAAATCATATTATGCAAAACAAAGATATCGACTTTAATTTACTCTATTGTAATACATCAAAGTTAATGCATGGGGAATAGATCTGAAAATTTATACTTAACTTTTAATGAAATTTTCTTTGATGAACCGTTTCCTTCAATCATTTACAAGACACCACAAATTAAGAGCACTTTTACAAAAATTATATGTAATTTTAATGTTACAATTCTTCTGAAATGATTTTTAAAACACGACAGAAAATATTGTTTTCAAATTTTTCAACACACACGTATTCTGAAAGAGAGATGTGAAACCGTAACGCACAAACCCTTTAATTATACTAAATAAATAAATCTCATGATATTGAAGCAGTACTACATTATAATAATCAACTACATCAAATAAACATTATTAATTGAAATGCAAAACACTTTACCTAATGGACTTAATGTGGTGGCCTCTGGACTGTTACATTCACCTACAATAGTTTCTGAAGATGTTTTAGAATTGTTGCCAGTTACTTGGTTAGGATCAGCCTCCATTATTGGTAGAAAATGCGCCCATACACCTAAACAATGTGACCATTATTATAATAACAATAAAAGAGGTTATATTATAGGGTTTCAGAATGTTGACATTCAACTGAATACATTTTTTTTTAAATTTAAACTATTATGATTTAACACAGAAATACAATCTTAATTGAATAAAATGAAAATAATCAAAAGTAGCATACATGGTATACGTTATTAAAATATGCGAATTCAGTAGTAGAATGTGCAGAAGTTGTATATATAGATGAACAAACAAGAACTTGAAAGAGTGGTTATTTAAACCCTTTTTACCAATTAAATAGAAACTTTGCGTGTATACATACCCTACAACAAAATATTTATTAGCATTCTGCATAGGGTATTGACTTCTAAATTATTAGTAATGACTATTTTAAAAAGATAGAAAAATGTTAAACAGGTCTACTACATCAATAAAGCAAGAGGTATAGCGTTTGACAACACAACTAACTTGTCCGAACTTAGCCGGCAACGTTAACAATTTTTCCCGCTTAAACAATTGACGATAGTATAAATATGAAGTTAGCTTTGGGCGCTAATTTGAAATTATTTCCGGGAATAATTGTTTCTTAAAACCAATCGAATAATTATCCATTATTAAGTATTTACAATATTATGAGATGTATTGCTTTATAATTGTTTAACAGAATTTAAATTGAGATAAAAAGAATTTATGTACTATATACAAGATAATAATTATTTACAAAATAACTATGTAATGTTATCTTTATATAGCTGTTTTATCAGTTATTTTTAATCATATCAACAGAAAAAAAAATTATATAAACAAAATCACAAAATAACTTACAATTAGATAACTCTATTAAATATAAAATTGAGAAAAATGCATTGTCTGTTAAAATCAGAGGTGTCTAACAGTGATGATACATTTAGGGGATGATAAGATGTTAAAGTCCGTTTCAAACTTCTAATAAAAAGCGCATTTAATTTAATAAATTTACAATAAATTGCTAAATAAAAATCAAGGTCCTTAGTGGTTTAAAACGATTCATATTTAATTGCTTTAATTGAAATGTTTTCTATTATTTTATAAATATCCAGTTATATTTTACACAGGGTGTTAACTTATTAATTTTTCGGGGGACAGTTTCAAAACTACTGCGTGTAAAAAAAACGAAACAAACAGAATATTTTATATTCTTAATCCTCTACAAAATATTAGAAAAATTATAGCTAAAGCTAACATTTTTCTTCGCAAATACCAACCTATATTATTCTTTAAGTTTTCACAAAGACATATTTTCCTGGTTAAACCACTATATGTACATAAAATGAAAACCTACAACATCAAGAACCTTTGATTCGGTGAATACGTTAAGGTAAGTACTCACAGCAGCGGATCCGCCTGCGAATCCGCTGCTGTGAGTACTTACCTTTAGAATGCCTATGAATAAGTAACAGTAGAAAGAAAAATGAAAAAAATAAAAAAAATTAAAAAATTAAAAAGATGAAATGAAAAATTGAGATAAAAAATATTAATTAAACGCTAACAGTAGAAAGGGCGACCTTCCTCTATATAGGAGGGAAGAGAGAGCGAAAACGATGATAACCATCAAAGAGTGGGCATACTACAAACTAAAACAACCTAATAGAATGGTCGCCAGTATTGAGTAGAATAATACGGGCCTGTTTTTTAGAACTAGAATACAAAACGTTGCCGTCGTTATACTGTTACGCATCGACTGATATAGATGAACAACAAAACAAATAAATCTTTTACGACAAACTATCTGAAAATATTAAGAAAGTAAAGAAGCAAAACAAAACCATTGTTTTAGGCGGCATGAACGCTATAGTCGGAAGAGACAACATAACGATTGAGCAGTGTAGAACTGGCATCAACGGGGCTTACCGGACAAACAGCGGTGAGGGGGCTACCAATTAGTTATTTCACCTATTAAATATCAAGTGGTGCAGCACTGATGGTTGCTAAGAAATTGATTTGTTAAGGTAATAACTTTACCATGGTGGTAGTTCAAAAATGATCGTTATTTTAATTACCTATATAAATTTTGGTTTTTGTTTGACGGCCATTTTTGTCTCGGTAGACGCTAACCAACGGTTTCTGCGTTTTTAACGTTTTACGAAAACACAGATATCTCATCTTCTATTTGTTCTATCTCAATTCAGTAAAAATTAGTTTTTTTTTCTTTCAAACTAGATCCACAGGGCCGTTCCTGGGATGCTTTCCGCCCAAGTGCAAAATTAAATTGGCCGCCTCTACAAGATGTTTTTGTTGTTTCGATCTAAAGGTCTATTGAGGTTGTAGAAGTTAAGCATTAAACATATTTTTGAAAAGTTTTAGCATTATTTTTTAAATATTTCAAATAGACCACGAAAATTAGGCCGAAAAAACAAGCAGTTAAAAGTTCTGATGCATATTGCGTTTGCAAACTTTTTTATGGGGGGGGAGTTCAATATTTTCCAATTATTTCGAAAATTTCAGGTTTGGAAAATGTGCTATTATGAAAAATATTGCTCGTAAGATGTGCTACAAAAAAGGTCTTATGATCTTTTTTCGTATTTTTGTTTGGAGTACCGAGATACCGTTTTGGAGAAAAATGAGTTATGACAATTTTGAATTATTATACTTCTGCAAAAAATGCAACCCTATCCACACCACCGCGGAGGTAGAGTAATTATGTGGTATCTCCAGTAGGTCTAATCCATATGCTATTTGGAATGTAGAACAACTATTCTAGTTCCTTCTCAAGTTGTAGACCATTTTCGACGTCCTCGTAATCGTCTTCTGCCTCGAAATTATATACAGTGATTGTTATGAAAATTGTTGCTCGTAAAATGTACTACAAAAAAAGGCCTGTGACTTTTCTTCATATAACTAATCCTTTCAGTGATATAAGAGTCTGAAAGTACTGATACTTTATACTTGACTATTGCGTTATATATCGACGATATTGTCCTGACAAAAAGGTATAATAAAAGAAGTAAAACGTGAAAAGTGATAATGAAAGTACAATTTACTTTACTAACTGGGAATATAATATCGAAGACATTCGGTCCATTTTCTAAAATGAATGCCATAAAAGTTCCGGACCAGAGTCCGACCTACTGTAGAGCACACACGGTCTTCCGCGATCACGTCGCCGACGACGTCCGTCGTCGGGGACGTGGTCCAGATAATGAGGCAATGTTTACATTTGCTGTAATTTATTGGATAAACAAGTTCGAAATCGAGATAGTTTATGTAATAAAATTATAACTATGTATTTCTTTAAAACATGTGTATCGAAAGGAAAGAAATAATTATTGAGTTCATAGTAAAAGATCGACTGAAATCTCTTTCTTTAATTAGAAGTATTTAGTATTATGCTGCCAATAATGTCTTTCATTGCGATAAAGGTTTTAAAGAAATACTATACTTATAATTTTATTACATAAACTCTCGAACTAGAACTTGTTTATGCAATAAATTAAACATTGCATCATTATACCGATCACGTCACCGACGTCTTCGGCGACGTGGTCGCGGAAGACCGTGAGTGGTGCCCATAAGTTTTTCAATAACAGATAGCCGATGCGTAAACACAAAGGACTTTACACCTTCCTAAGTTTCTATGTGTGCAGGAATCGTTTTTATTAGCACTATCAATTGCTCGAACTTCAGTTGATAAAGACAATTATTTTCTGAAACCAGGAAAAGAAAAAGTACAATCAACAATATTATTCATCGACAAGTTGTGATTCTTTTGAAAACATTAAAGATCATATTTTATTTCTACATGCCGTTAGCGGGTGCGATACTACGTCTGCTCTATTTCAGATAGGAAAGAAAAGTCGCCAAGTTGTTGCAAAATCGAAAGGATTTACGAAATTGCGCAAACTTTTCCAAAATACCACAATGTTCTAGAGAATCAATTATTAATAATAGAATACGAGTCCTTTTGGGCATGTATATTCGACAAGTATTGATTCTTTCAGATATAATTCATTCATACAACCGACAACCCGTAATAAAGCTACTAATTTATCAAACCTCCCCCCCCTACATCCAGTGCTAACCAAACATCATTCATGTAGAGTTTAACTACAGATTCAAAACTGGTTAGACACTGATCTCAATTCAGAGTGGGGATAGATGATGATCATTGATCACTTACAGTCAATTACAACCCATTTGCTTCCTGCTTCAGAAGTATTAATCAATCATATTTTCTGTAACTGTACAAAAGGCTGTAACATATGCTGCGGTTGTAGAAAGATTAGTATCCACTGTTCTACAGTATCCAGTCACTGATATGGTCAGTCTTGCCTGAACATGTTTCACTCAGTGCCGGCCTTTGGGAGGTGCGAGGTCGGGCGCTAGGCTGTTTGGGAGCCGAAATTGGTAAAATCATTCGATAACAGTAACTTTTTAAAGTTAATAAGGGCGCTCTGAAGGACTCTCCCCGAGGGTGCCGAGAGAGCTAAGACCGGCACTGGTTTCACCTGACATTCGTGAAAGCATCAACAACATCGATGCTTATGAAGATATTGACCCTAAAGCTTCGAGGCAGAAGATGAGGAGATGGAGGAAAATTACGAGGAAGTCGAGAATGACCTATAACTTGAGCAGGAAGTAGAATGACATTCTAAATGACAATTAGATTAGAACTACTGGGATACCACATAAAAAATGCGTCTATTACTCTATCTCCACGTTGCGCGGTGGTGTGAATAGGGTCACATTTTTTGTAGAAGTACAATAATTCGAAATTGTCATTAATTCTTCTCCAAAATGGTTAGTTACACGAAGAAAAATTATAGGATCTTTTTTGTGGCACATCTTACGAGCAACATTTTTTATAATAGCCACTTTTTTCGAAAACCCGATAGTTTTCGAGATAATTAATATTAAATTTCGCTCCCTTCCACCACCCCCTACAATAAGTTTTCCAATCAGGACTTTTAAGAGCTTGTTTAAGGCCTCATAATAAAGCTACATACAAAAATCTGATTTGTTAGGAATTTTTCCGAAGTTCAAGTTTAATGTTCCTGATAATTATTGTTATTATTAATTCGAAAATCAAGACTTTTGGTCTATGAAAGTAATAAGTAGCATATTACTACTAACATAGAGTATATTAGTTCGCAACGTAAATAATGTTTTTTGTTTTTACTAGCAATAAATTAGCTAATCATTAATTAATTATTCGTCAAAAATATTCGCGTAGTTTGCACTTTTCTAAACCAAAAATTGATAAAACTTTCGCAGCATAGGCGGGCTACAACGCCACAGCGATATTAGTCGATATTTCTTTTTCGTCGGCCGCCCTTATGTTTGACCGCCCTGGTGTAAGGGCACCACAAGCACCCTGCCCAGGAACTGCCCTGTAGCTCCAGTAACATTTTTACCTAATCCTAAGCCTGAAAAGGGTGAAGATAAGGCCAAACATTTAGGCTTATCTCAAATAAGTTTCTATATTTTAGGGATAATTCCTTAATTTAAAAGAAAGAAGTGCGTCTACATTGCACAATTATTTTTATTAACAGATAGAAACTAGCTGTTTTCACTCACCAAGTTTCAACCCTAAGAAATGGAGATTTGTTTGATAAACCTAAACGTCTGGCCTGTATTAGGAAGATATGTTACAGGTCCTATTTTGTAGCGCTTTATTTTCTAGAAAACTGCTTTTTACTGCATTAAGATAGAACATATAAAAAATGAAAAATGTGCGTGTCGCTTTCGAAACCATTGAAAACAAAAAAAACGCTTGCCGAAACATAAATGGCCGCCAAACAAAAACCAAATATGATAAAATTAAAATACTGGTCATTTTGAATTATTTTAAAATATCGCCATAGTAGAGTTTTGCCTTAGAAAATAATCTAATCTAATCTTTTTCTTTTTAATAGGCGTCATTTAATCTTTTATTGGACCACTTTATATGAACCCACCCTGCATAAAATGCAACTTGCATTTTACTTTGCCTTAGGCAAGTATATCATACCTGGCTGAACTACACATAAAACAGACTCTATTTTATAAGTTTTTTTGTTTAATTTTCTAGTCCTATTTTCGTAAAATAATATATGAGAAAGTTAATAATTACGTAACTTACCTTAAAATAATAGTTTTTTATTTTTAATTTAATTCTTGTTCCCTCTGATGGCTAAACATAAAAAATAAATATCACATCCACAAACGACAAGATGCAGTGGTGTATTTAGGGGGGGGGGGGCTATCGGGCTGAAGCCCCCCTCACGAAATTTCTTTAATAGTGTCAAAATCTATGTTATGTGAAAATCTAAGTATTGTGATTACGTCGGTGATTTAACTAACCTCGGCTACGCTTGCGTTTCGCCTCGGCCAATCAAAAACACCTTGCACCTAAAAGTAAACTTTTGCAGCTAGTAATGTAAATAACTACTGCTCTTCAATATTTCAACTCTTTTTACTCTGAAAGCTTTATTGCTATAGTTACAATTATTTACAACAATGGATTCCATAGAAACTGAGCTCTTGGGGTAAACAGATGTGAAATACCGAACGCAGCTAATATTGTAGATTTTTCAAGATGAGATTTGTTTGGAAATATTCAGAGCTACCAATATAAAATGTGACGTAACACTTTTCTAGTCAATATTCGCCGACTATTAGTCAATTAATAGCGAAAGTGGATCTAAGTATCAACATCAACTCAGTAAGAAATGGTTATGGTAGCGCTGTTGGGAGAATGTCTAAAGAATGTTGGATTATTTTTTTTATTTACCAGTAGAACCGAAAAATACCGGTTCCTTCGAAAATGTATAACAGTTCAGGTTCTCATCTTAACATTAACACGGATTTTAGTAAGGGTTCCGATTCCGGTTTCGGTTCCATAAAAGTAATCGGTTCCGGTTCCAATTCCGGTTCTTTTGGGTTTCTGTTCCAGTCCCTAGTACGAAATAAACGAGAAGCCGACATAGATAGTGGTCACTATTTACTAATTGCTAAGATTACCAACAATGCACCTAGAACATAATTATTGTGATGTATCAAAACTCAACGATGAGAGTAAAAAAAAATTTCTGAGAACTCTAAGAAAAAACTATAGCGTGTTGGATAATTTGGTGGAAGACATAAATTAGAAATTGACAAAAATCAAGATTTCCAACAAAGCATATAAAAAGACCGTAGGGTATTGTGTACCTGCACGAGCTATCTATGGACTTTGAACTCGTACATGCACCAAAGAAATAAACTAACTGTATATGCAAACAATGTATTTAGTAATAAAAGGAATTAGATCCACAAACAGATACCTTAATAAAAGAAGTGTAGATGTTCAGATAAATATACGGAGGTCTTGGAAACTTATTCCATAGTAGTTTTGTTCTGTCTGAACCTAATTTCTAATGGCTGTGCCCAAGAATATTCAAATTAGTATGATTTATCTTCTTCGGTCTCAATTAGTTAAAATTTTGAATGTCTAATATCCCTGATATTACCTTAACGATATATCAAACACTAACCGATTCCGAATTCTCGAAAGTTACCAACGATAACTACAAATATGTGATATGTCGCACAAAAATGAACTTTTTAAAATTAAAAACTTTCAAAAATCCAATCTTTTACACCGCGAGCAAAATTATAAACAAAACGGCGCCCATGACTACGGTAACCAACGAATGCAACCGGGAACGGTCGATCTTTTCAAACATGCAAATTCAGTCAAATTAATGTTGCATAAAAAACAATTGGCTAAACAGGCTGAAAAAGCAGGAAGATCAAAAAACATGAGGAAACTCTACAGTATTACCAGACAGCAAACTAAGACAGGTGAAGATTACATTACCTGTAGAAATAGACGGAAAAGTACTAGTTTCCACATAAGAGCAACTCGATAAATCCCAGGTAGCGCTGGAATAGAAAGTTAGGTATATGAAAATTGCGTGTCTTCCATTCCTTTTGCATGTAACAATTAATATTCTAAGGTGATGTTCAATATTAACGGCATGCAATAATTATATGCCCTGCGGTATACCTTTGGCACTTCAAAACTAATGCGTGAAAAATACATCCTTTTCATATCTTCGTCATTGCCATGAACACCAGTTGTTAGTTAAGTGGGCTTTGCCTATTTTACATATTTTACTTTTGTTTACCGATAAGTGTGATTGGTGTATTGTATAGATGTCGCTATGGTCTTTTTTTGTAATTAACGTTAATTTCGCGTTTTTATTTAAGCCCAAATAAAGTGGGCGGTATTTATAATTGGCACGGTCAAATGAAAATAAGATAATGATATGAAGTACAAAGTATAAATCTGTTCGATATCAACATTAAATATAGTTTACTGCGATTTAGAAGTTAGAAGAAAATTAATTAAAAAGTTTTCGTTTAAGTTTATTGGTTCAACCAATAAACGTAAATGAGAACTTAATTAATTTTTCTCTTAACTTTTAACTCTCAGATAACTATTTAATATTCTTAATAATCTCGAAATGATGATGTAGGTTACAGATTGTGTTGTCTAATGGCTATAAAGCATAATATATAATAAGAAAAATGTAATTAAGTAAATTTTATAAAATTCTATTTAGACATCTTTGTACTGCAATTTGCACAGTAGTTTACGTGTTGTATAATATAATAAGTATATTTTTTTCTGATTATCTTTGTATGTATATCACTTTGGCATGAAAAAAACCCAAAAAGTCGGATAATGGCACACGAAAATTACATCCTTTTTACATATCTTTTTTTGTTGGAATTCTGAGAGTGTAATTAGTGATATGCAAAAATTAACGTAATTTTCATGTAATATCGCTACTTGGGGTAGATTAGGTACAAGATTGTTACTTATAATAGTTATTTACATTCGCGTGCGGTAAATTCCATTTTACAGCGCGAAATAAATTTGAAGCACGACGCGCAGCGAAGTCCTTTAATGATTGAGCGCTGTAAAATGGTTACCGCACAAGATTTGTATTAAACTTTTTGGCCGACAATTTTTAAATAGAATTAATTATTATATTTTTCATTATTTCATTACTGCCACAAAGGTGAATGCAAGGGTGAATGGCATGTTTGGAATTAATCGCAATATCTAAGCACGCATTTTCTTTTATTCATTTGTTTCAAAATAAACGTCAAACGTATCTTGTGTCAAACAATAAAAGAGCTTTCTCTTACTAGACGCTTGGAAATTACAATGTCTAGTGATGACAGTTTTACGAGTACACCCCCAGAAGTGCGACAAATGGCTCAAAATGTTTCGGCTCAATTATTGCCAGAAAAATCCAGAGCCCGATATGAGGCTCAATTCAACGTTTTTACCAAGTGGTGCGAAGAAAAAGGAGCAAAGACTTATACAGAAAATGTTCTTTTTTACAGATTTGGTAGGCAAAAATAAAAAGAGTCTTTGGGCAATTTTCTCAATGTTGAAGTCCTGCATCATGTTGAACAAAAATATCGACATATCTAAATATGCCAAGTTAATTACGTATATAAAACGACAAACTGAGAATTACAAACCCAAAAAAAGTGAAATTTTAGATGAAGAAAACATTACTGCATTTCTCTCGCAGGCTCCCAATGACAATTTTTTACTTATGAAGGTAAGCATTTAGTTCTTTATAAAAACGTTTGAAACACCTAAAAATTAAAATTAACGAACTAAAATTGATCTATTAAGTTTGGTCTTACCATTGTTCCAGGTCGTTTTGATAATTGGAGTGTCTGGGGCTTTACGTCGAGAAGAACTTACCAACATGGTTATTAAAGACATCCGACAGAAAGACGATATTATTGTTATTACAATCCCCAAAACTAAAACAAATGTAAGTCGATCTTTCGTTATAACAAAAGAAGAATGGGTGGCCACTGTCCAATTATATTTACAAATTCGACTAAAAATTACAAAAATTGCTGGCCGTCTGTTCTTAAAATATGAAAAAGGAAAGTGTTGTGCTGTGCCTGTGGGTATAAACAATATCGGCAGCATCCCATCTAAAATTGCTACATTCCTTAATTTGCCAAATCCTCGCCAATTCACTGGACACTGCTTCAGGAGAAGTTCTGCTACTTTATTAGCTAATCGAGGAGGAGATCTTCTCATTTTGAAAAGACATGGCGGTTGGAAAAGTGGAACGGTGGCAGAAAGCTATGTTGCCGATTCGTTGAAAAGAAAAATCGACGTGGCTCATATGATGGCTGAAACCGTGCCTTCAGAGTCAAAGAGATCAGCATTTCGAGTACATTCTGGTTCTTCCACCATTTCTGCAAAGGATTCAACAATGAAGTTGGGTACACTACAAACAAAAGCACAACTGAAGTAAATCAGCTAATGCCAGGTCTATTTTCTAATGTTCAAAATTGCACAATTAATGTTAATATCTACAATAACTGCAGCTTAAATAAATAAAGCATTTAAATTGTAGTTTTTACTTAATTGTATATTAACTTAAGTACAATAAATAAAGGAATTGGTAAATATGGAAATGTTCTTGTAGGTATATAAAATAATAATAAGACTTTTCTAAAGTCAGGAGTCAGGATTAGGGTGATTCACAATTTCTTCAAGATTAGTTCATTAACCTCCAATATTCGCATTCTCAACCTAAAATGAAGTTAGGAAAGATAAAGGATTGAATTACTACAAGAATGTATTTAATCCGACGTTACCTTTTTCGTTTTGATTGGAATTTCACATTCCATGGTTAATTCGAATGAAGTCAGATCAAATCAAATGAAATTGAATAAATGTATCAATCCCAGTCGTAGTGTCGTACTATGGTACTGAGCTGTCAATAGTGCCAATATCGGAAACTGCACTGCAGTGGTACCCAGGTGGCATCCAAGATGGCGCTAATCTTGAAACTAAAAAATATTCGGGATTATATTATCTTTTGCTGTTCAACAATAAAAAAGTTATGTATCTGGCGTGTTAATAGATATATTTTCGTTGTATAAAGAGATTTTTATTTATAAACGAATCTGAAGAGCAGACAATTTGGGCAATTTGAAGATGTCATTTGAATGTTAATTTGACGTTTACATGCAAGGAGGCCAAAAAGAATTTTTTGGTATACTTTTGATTTTCAAATCTTTGTCTATAGAGCTATTATTCAGCCACTAGCAAGAGCATATTTAGTAGTTTCATGTTTTTCTTGTTGGCACAAATGTGACAAATGTGTTTCAAAGTAATATGGTATGTCACACACATGTTGGTAAAATTTCGCTTTGGGTTTGAGTTTCCATGTGAGCAAAGGAAAAATAACGAATAGCAAACCCCTCTTCCACTTGTGACACCACCCAAGTAGCGCTGGAATAGAATTTCATATGAGAATCGTCCTCATATGTCACATGATTTAAACTGACGAATCATAACCCCGAATTTTTTGATAGCAACCAATCACAATTTAATTAAGCGGAAATTATCCCAAGGGAAAATTTCCGAAATAATCTCCCTAGGGCTATGGAGAAATTTCAGGAGATGCGATACGAAAGTAAATTAAAAAAAATTAAAAATTCATTTATTTAGTAATTATTAATATGAAATGTACAATTATTATATATATTTCTGTTTGATTGTTGTTCACTAATTTCTTGGGTATCTTCAAAAGTTATGTTGCAGCGATTTTTCACACATCGAAGATTTTCTACGATTTTCTTGTGGTGTTCTGAATCAAGTTTCAAATACGGTTTAACCGAGGACGTACTTGAATGACCAGTCATTTTGATTAATACCTGATCCTGGATTCCTGACTTTGCTAGGTGTGATACAGTTGTAGATCTATGGCTGTGGTTAGTCATTTTAGTTTTCTTTATTTCAATACCAATTTGTTCCGCAGCTGTTTTGGTCTATTTTGACATTGTATTTTTTTCTATGGGACTGAATTGATAAACCAAGGTAAATTGGTGCCTGGCTTCCAATTCTTATTTGTGGTAAAGAAAAACCTCTCAGTAGAAATGTTTTTTCCTCTTTGTTGAAGGAGTTTCTTGTACAATCTGTAAAAAATACATTACTTTATGTACAATAAATGAAATTTCGTACGCTCACCTAACTGGATACAAAGATTTATTTCCTTTATTAGTAACTATCCATTTTGAGTCAGTGAGTTTTGCAGATCCTCCTTGCGCTGTTTTTGAAATGATGGGATTATACTCGATTCTCCCAGTCGCTTGACCTGTATTGTCCAATTCTTCTTTAAAGTATGTGGTCAAACAAGCCGCTCCTTCGCCACCACGCCAGGCCATCTC
The DNA here is from genome assembly GCA_929113105.1 of Agrypnus murinus. Lineage (NCBI taxonomy): Eukaryota > Metazoa > Arthropoda > Insecta > Coleoptera > Elateridae > Agrypnus > Agrypnus murinus. The sequence goes on from OV816030.1 coordinate 35,928,122, forward strand.
GTGTGCTGCAATATGGTAAAAGAGTTTCTGCAATCCATCATGAGTATTTTCGTCATATAAGCTCAAAGTTCTTCCGACTTCCTCTTCCGTAAATGTGGCAGAACTTGAAGTTCTATAATCCAGATTTATTTGTAACGATTTTCTTTTGCAATCTCTAGTATCTCTGGCATTTTTAAACAGAATGTCAGAAAATGGATCTACCTTTAACTGGAATTTCTCAAAATAAATTTCTTGTATTTGTTTTGCAACTGAATTCCACATAACCTTAACAACTGCTTCTTTATATTCTCCTCCATCTTTTTTCCGCATATTTTTCCCCCAGTCTTTTAATACAGCACTTAGGACTTCAGGTGAAGCTGGTTCGTCTATTATATCATAGCCCCTTTCCTTACAAAATGCTTGAAACTGTCACCATACTGAATTCTTTGATCGCACGGTGTTAATCGGAACGCTTTTCTTAATTCTACGATCGATTTCTTCAGTATTAACTGCCCCAAATCTTGAATTCATTGCACAATATTTGCAAAAATCGGTTTATTGAAATTTTTTGCAAAACTTTATTCTACACAACAACATAGTCATAGCAACGATAGCAACCATAACGACGTGGTCCGACACATACTAGATTTTTAGTCTTAAATTCATGTCAATTTGTTAAAGCTTTTTTTGGGCGATTCTCTGCCGAATATTCCTCGGGACAGTTATATTGCCAGAAATTTTCACTCCCAGTCTAACCCTCGTGTTTGCCGCTCAAAATTACCCTCGGGCTAACGCCCTCGTGTAATTTTTTCGCTACAAACACTCGTGTCAAGACTGCTCGAAAAAATTTCCGGCAATATAAATGTCCCTTGGTATATTATATTTGAAAATTACGTTCCTCTAATCTTTTTTCATGTCACAAGTGATACTCAATTTATGTTTTTGGCACGGTAAGATTATTACGTAAAAATACATATTTTTTTATGTCTTCGTCATTACCATAGCCATCATGCTTTTAATGAGTATGTGAATAACTGAACAAATTTAATTTATAAATTCCCTACACATACCCTAGTAGCACACAATATTTCTTTTTATTTCTTTTATAATGTGTGAGCAACGGAATTTTGATTCAGAGTTGGCCTTGAAAGAAAGAGATAGACATATCGGTCATGTGCAATTTTGAATCGTATGAATTAGTTTATTTAAGCATTTTAAACTGTCACTTTTTGAAAAGAGCTGTCAGTTTTTTATAATGACATTCATGTTTAATGAAGTACAAAAGAGAAATATAGATGAAATCTATCTAATAGAGAATTAGCAACAAAATTGAAGAAATTAATAACACACCTTGTATTCTCCATAATGTTATCGATTCCGTTAAAAGGAGAGTTGCATTGTGTAGAGATGTAGGTGAGGGCCATATAACTTATCTTCTTCAATAAATTTTGAATTTAATTGTATTATTTAAAAATTTCTTGATTAAAGATTGTTGAGAGCTCCGAAATCAGAACCAAAATGCTAAAATGCATTTAAAGTAGGTCTGTCAGTTAGTGACTGAGAGTAGTTCTCAATGATCTGTAGTAGTTCTAAATGATCTGTAGTAGTTCTAAATGATCTGTAGTAGTTCTAAACGGTTCTAAATGATCTGTAGTAGTTCTACTACCTACTTAAAATTAATATCAGAAGTAACCTAAAATTTCCAAGGCCTTCTCTGAATCAAAATTCAGTTGCTCACACCTTATATTATTGTTATGTATGTACAGAGTGATCCAAAATGACTGAGAACTGTTTGAATTTACCGTCATGGTAAATTATTCTCACGTTGGCAACATTAATACTTTTCGGATATATTATTCTTCTTTTATTTTACAGTGGCGCCTGAAAAATAATTGTTTGTAGCTTACAAACTTCATTAATTTTAAATAATAAGCTTACTTGATAATAGAATCGTGTATAAATTCCCTACACATAGTGTCACTGACAAAACTCTCATTCTTAGTCCGATAAAGAGATAAAAAAATGTAATATACTTCTCGTCATTTAAGACAAATTAAAAAAATGAAACTTTAGAAATTTTAAATTTGATCAATTCTAATGCTCCAGTTCAGGGTTTTCCTTTTCGTGTATATTAAATATATATAACCCAAGAGATAAATAATTATTTATATTAAAATATTATTGCAAGATATAATTATCTTAATTATTTTTCCTTTAAATTAATTAATAAAGTATTAATAATAATTAATTATTATGGTGTGTTCCCCCATGTCAGCCTATGCTAAAGGTGAATGTGTTTGGTTCACCTCCTGAGAGAAGTGTAAACATATTTAGTTTACAGACAGGTCCTAACTACACAAATTGGGGAAACTCCTGTCTAACTGATTTTCAGCATTTCACAGCACTGTTTTTACGGTCTAGGATATTTGGGCGCGGCAATTTCGGCGCGAAGATAGTTAGACACCGGACAGTTTGGCGCAAGGACACTTCGGCGCCGGGACACTTCGACGAAACGACAGTTCGGTGCATGTAAATTTTTCCGTGTCAAATTAGGGTAAAACTTTCGGCGATCTTTAAACAAAACGTTTTTTTGGACCATTAGTCTAATTCTTTAGGACAAGATACCTTATTATCAAAGTAAGTTTAGTTTTATTTTTATGTACACACAAACAACTTCTTAATTCCAGAATTTAGCTTGGATTGGTTAAATTGCGTTATTCCCAGTGCCTTTTGTCTTTAAGCACTGGACTATCAGCACTAAGCAGTATCCATTTATATGAATTTTTCTTAAATGTGACAATACGTATGAGCTTTTGTGATTGGCAAATATTGAGTTTTTATTTCTCATCATACCGTATTTATCGAATACTGTATTTCATTGATCATACTGTATTTATTACCTACTATAAGTACCTAGAGATTTTATTCATTACAATAATACTAGACAATTTCTCGCGCCGAAGTGTCCCTTCGCCTAAGTGGTCTGCGCCGAAGTGTCCTCGTGCCGAAACGGCCGCGCCGAAATGTTTTCTGTTTCTATAACTTTATACAGTGAGATGCAAAAGATAATTTGTTGTGTAGTTTGTGTGATCTATTTTAAAAATCATAACAATAGGTGAAATCCCAATTAAGTACAAAGTAAGATTTCTCTGCTTTCTATTAAAGAATATCTTACAAGGTATCAGCTCAAAATGTATAAAAATGATATTAAAAACATTGATATTTTCTGTAACGAAAAATAATTTTAGTTTGTAACTGACATTTTTAAATAGATTATTCCAACTCAGATTTTACATTGAGCCAATTAGTAACAAGTGATAGTTCCTATTAACAATAGCTACCATTCTTGATAAAGACCAATCACTGATTATATCTACGATATATCTATATATTTTATAAAAGCTCAGTCAGTGACGTTTGACACAAAGGAATTTTATATCAACCTTTAAGAATAATAATTACTTATGAAATAAATAAAGATTAGTAAAAAGTTTCACAGTTTTATTAAAATATAACCTGACAATATTGTTTCGACAGCTACGCTGTCATTATCAAAGGTAATATAAATATAAACAAACACGTAGTTAAGGTAGATACAAAAATAGGTAACTAGATAAAATAATAATAATCAGAATTAAATATCTAACACTTCCAGTAACGGAGAATTACTGAGCTCAAGTTGTTCATTCATTAAATAATCTTTATTTATTTCATGATTATGGAGTTCCACAAAGTAAGGCTGGAAACAATAAACAATAATTACTTACTTTTTAATAAGGAATTGATAAATAAAACAGTTTTTATTAAAAACACAATTAGTTTTTAAAATCCATCTCTAGCTATAACTGTGTAGAAAAACTAAAAAGTAATGTTAAGGGCGGCGTTTACACTTAGCAATTTACCGCATTTAGGGCTAACTTATTTCCATTTTTATGAGACCAATGCTATAGATAGAGATATGATCAATATTTTATATAATTGTTGTTTGTTTTAACTAACTACCGAACCGAAGAAATTTTTGAATTTCTCGACGTTGATTATGTTATGGATAAAAAACATTAGGTGTGTTTTTAGCAAATAAATGCTAATAAAATGATGAAATATTGAGAAAATTAAAAATTGTTCGGGTCGGTAGGTAGATACGTGATAGATCTATCACAATCAGCATCGAGAAATTTTTTGTCTTCTAAATTGATCCTAAAATCTCGGAAATAGTTTTGACAAGAATTAGCATTTTTTTCTGTTTTGAACACCCCTAAGGAAGGATATAGGCAACACGTCGTGCTAAATGGATTCTTCCTTAGAAGAATGGCACTTACAGAATGAACTTTCTTTTCTTTTGTAGCACTGATTGATACACTGCTACAATTGAAGTAGTACGTAAATATTAAAATTTTCAATCAAATTTGATTCGATTGAAAGTATTGTAAATTATATATAATGTAAAACAAAAATGTTTCTTTGAAACATTAATAAAAAACAAATAAACGTTTACAAGTTTATTCGAGGAAATCAAATGTTAATTTTTAAGACTATTAATTATTGTAGACAATAAAAGACGGAAACTTATGAAATTGAGATTATAAACAAAATAAGATATCTAACCAGAAAGAATTTTAAATATTTTTGATGAAGAGAGGATGGCTATTCACTATTAGGGGCATTGCGTGGTCCGTTCTTGTAGTAATAAACCCAATAATAGTAGACCACATCTCAGTATGAATTGACCATGCACTAAATAAATACCCTTATGTTTCTGTATGTAACCCTATCTGGATGCATCATAGAACTGCACTAAAAAAATAATCATAACTACGTACACAATAAAAAATACTGTACAATACAAAAGTTTTTTAATTAAATATGTATATTTATATATTTCATAAGCTGGGGCTCTATTATGTAAATTTTTACAAAAGTGCAGTTAAAAATATACAAGTGCAGTTAGAAAATGGTCCAATGACCATGTCTAATTTCATTGATACCATGTGTTTCTAACTAAGGGATTGTTTGACCCAAATACAGCTGGTTTTAAATATTAAAAACCAGTTTTGGATACAATGTTTGGAATAATTCACTTTCTGATGGATGAAAATGTACATTGATAAATAAAAACAAATCCAATTTCTCTTATTCAGTCACTTCGGAAAGAAAAAATATCACACATCTCATTTATTTTTAGCTTTTGTTCACGATTAAACCTTTTTGTTTATATTTGTTACTAAACATTTACAAATGGAAGTTAATAACTTCCCAAAAAAAGTTTTAGTATTTTCCAGGTAACCCATATAACTGTAACTCTGGTAGCATTCTAATATACACGTACAGCGTTTATACTTATATACTTTATTCTAATTCCATTTCATTGACTTTATCCCATCCCAAATAATAATAATAAATAAAAATAAATGAGATACTTTTTCTTTCCAAAGTCGGATTTGTTTTTATTCATCATTTATCAATGTACATTTTATGAATGGAAAGAAAACGAAAGATTTTAAAACCAACTGGTTTTGGGTTAAGCAAACCCTTGGTTAGAACACATGGTATCAATAAGATTAGACACAGACAACCTTTTTGTTGCCTTTATGTTAGAAATATGTAAGTAGTTAAATAACAAAAGCTTTGAGATAACAATAATGGAAATGACGATGACTAACAAGAATTCAAATACATTGTTATTACTTATTAGGCAGATTGTAACTTATAAACATAACCCTTTTTACTGATGCCCTTGTGGAACAACAATCTTCTTTGAAAAGCAATACAGCATTATATTTACTTGTATTCCAAATGAACATGAAAATATTTATATAAAATATTTGCATCTCTTATGTTCCGCGAAAGATATTTCCAAGGGTCCACTTTTTATTTTTGCAATTTTATGAAGTTTTTTTATCGATTAGTACGGATATCTATAACTTACAATTTTATTTTTAATTCAGATTATGGTATACTAAAAAATATTTCTTTGTAACACGCATAGTACATATCTGTGTGTGTTTTATATGCTCTATACGTTTTTTATGATGCGACAACGGCGACTGTAATGAAGAAAACAATTCAGAGCATTTAATTTATTTTGACAGTTGTCTCAGAAATAGTTCAAAAATCACAAGAAATACATAAACAGGAAATAGAGCACCAGTGCAGCCAGCAGGTATACGGCTAGTTTACAAGGGAAATAGTGAAATATTGTTATCTGCTTATACTGCAAGAGTACATCTAGAAACAGACAACAAAAATTATATTCAGTTGTTAGCCAACTCAGTATACAAGAATTCGAAGTTTGTTTTATGTAAACGCAGCCCTTAATATTTATTGTATTTGGTTCTATTTTTAAACAATGTATCAACTAAATATTTAATTTATTTAGTTAACCCATCACTAATTAAAGCAAGCACATTTTCTTGTACCGGTTAATAATACTCAGATATTTGTATAATCTCTGTTTAGCTTAAGGCAATTAATAACTATTCTCACTATCACCTATTTTATAACACTGGAAAATGCAGCGGTCATGTGCACTATGGTTGTGCAAATAGCAAAAAGGTAACTTCAAATCAATTTAAATGATATAATAAATTAAAAACATGCAATGCATAGTACGGTAATTGGCACACCGTTACTAATTGGGGCATTTAGCTTGGGAAATAAAATACACTAATAATATAACAAATATAATAAAGTCATATATACATAATAATACACATAAATGTATAAAAAATAAAATAAAAAAAATAATAAGTTATAAATTTTCTTTTTAAAATATTTAGCTGCACAGATTTTTTTCTTAATACTGTGAAAATACAATTATTATTTTCGTTTTAATACATGTAATTAAAAAAATATCTTATATCTAGATAAGTAAGAAAATACATATTGTATGTATACTTAAGTTAAGCAATATATTCTCCAAAACCTTTATTGTACATAGTAATATTGTATATTGTCGATTATTAGTAAATTCGAGGATGTAAATGTATTTTTATCAAAATTCACCTAGTTAGTACAAGGTACAACAATCAATTATAGAAAAGATTCATAAAAAATGGAGTGTATAAGATATGCATTGTTTCACAAGACTTTTAGGAATATATTTTAAATAGTATCTTATTGCGTTCAACAACTGTATCACAAATCAGTTTCTTATAGATTGGTCTGTTACTAATTAGTTTTATTGCCACATCATAAATTTTTATAAAGTAAAATGAGATATCAATGAATAAACTTGGGTTATATACCGAACTCTTGATGTTAGATTAGTTAACCTGCAAATTTAGATATTTAGACACAGCAAAGATTGACGTATTTTTATCAAAACTATATTATGAGCAAAAAGTAACTCCATCAAAGGTGCCTTTGAAATAATTTTGAACTGGTGTGTATTATAACATCAGAAAATTATATAAAATTAATAACAACTGTCACTGTCAAAGGTCTCTGATTGTTATGTATAATTCTCTGGTGTTATAATACACATGAGTTCAAGATTCCAAAGGCACCTTTGATGGAGTTACTTTTTGCTCATACTACAGCATGACTGCCATATCAGGAGTTTTAGAAGAGATAATGTTACATCTAAAAAATGTGTCGACTGGTCGCATGCATCATTACCTAAAACATATCAATGCCATTTATGCATTGCCAGATCACAGATGCATGCCAATTTAGAATATGATTATTGTCAAAAATTATGGCACATAACCCAAACAAGTGAGTTTGCATCACACTAAAGTTTCAACTTTGCAAGTTTGCAATACTGCCTTAAATTACATAAAAGATGTAGTAAGAATGTTACTAGAATGAACCACAAGATGGTGTTATGCACGCGTGCTGATCACTTGTTTTGAAAGCGCCATTGTTCGTACAACAGTTGTCAAATTTTCAAACGGATTGGATATAAACACACGCCGTTACTATCAATTCAAGTAAACAATTTGTGCATTTTCTTAATCATGAATAAAAAAGAGTTCCATGCAGTGATAAAACATTTCTTTTTTAAAGGCTTAAATGCTAAACAAATAAAAACGAAGTAGATGAAGTTGATAGTGAGTCTTCGCCTTCGTATGCAACAGTTGCAAACTGTGTTGCTGAATTTAAACGCGGTAGAACAAGCATAGAGGATGCACCACGTTCTGGCAGACCAAAAACAGCTACCGATGAAGAAACAATTGAAAAAGTCCATGAAATCTTGATGAAGGATCGCCGAATAAAATTGAGAGAGATAGCAGAGAAAGTAAGCAGTTCATACGACCGTGTACATTGCATCTTACATCAACATTTCGACATGAGAAAGCTTAGTGTTAGATGGGTGCTGCGTCTGCTGACAATCGACCAAAAGTGAGTTCAAATGACCATTTCTCAGCAATGTCTAGACATGTTCAAACATAATGAAAAAGATTTTTTGCGACGTTTTATAACTGATGACGAAACGTGGATTTACCACTACACTCCTGAGACCAAGCAGTCAAAGCAATGGACAAACCGCAGTGAGCTAGCTCCAAAGAAGGCAAAGATGATTCCGTCTGCTGAGAAAGTCATGGCTACCGTATTTTGGGATTCCCGAGGAATAATTTTTATTGATTACTTGCAATACGGGAGGACAATAATGAGCGAGTATTATGCGTCGTTATTAGACAGACTGAACAAAGAAATCAAAGCTAAAAGGCCTAATTTGGCAAAGAAAAAGATCTTGTACCACCAGGATAACGCCCCATCCCACAAGTCGGCAATTGCGATGGCAAAACTGCACGAACTACGATTCCAGTTAATTAAACATGCACCCTATTCGCCAGACTTGGCTCCGTCGGATTTCTTCTTGTTCCCAAATCTCAAGAAATGGTTGGCTGGAAAGAAATTTTCATTGAATACTGAAATCATTGAAGCTGTAAATGTATATTTTGAAGGTTTGGATAGTTCTTATCTTTGTGAAGGGTTGAAGGGTCTTGAAAAGCGTTGGACTAAATGTGTAGAGTTGAAAGGAGACTATGTAAAAAAAATAAATACGATCTTCCCCAAAAAGTTGTTTTTTCCATCTTGTTTTGGGAATTTTTTGATCTATCCTCGTATATGGCATTTATGAAAATTAACCTAAGCTGAATAGGTTATTTCCATTTGATTTTTGTGTTAAAATAAAAGAGAATCAAAGTATGAATCGATTCAACCCAAGTTAATTTCCATAAATGCATATATACAATCCATAAAAGCAAAAATCTAACAATTATAGTTTGGCATTAAAGTTAAGCTCTGTTAAGTAATGATGGTGCTACAAGTAGGGTAAACCAGGGTAAATAGAACATGACTTGATAACATTTTATGAAAGTTAAATGTTTTCCGTTTCATTTGTGTGTTATTCTTTTGGCGAAAAGTGTTCAGGATTCTGGAAGTTTTATAGCTGAAAAATGCTATCAATAACCAGTTATAGTTTCATTATGTTATAGTATGGGTCATAGGCACCCGCAGAGATTTGCTCAGGGGGAAGCAAGCCTAGAATAAACGGCATGGTAGGAGGGGTGCAAGCCTAGAATAAACGACATGCTAGGGGAGGCAAGCCTAGAAAATAACGGCATATTATACAGAATTTTCAATAAAATTCAAATTGTTCAACATCCAGGGGGGGGGGGGGCAAGTGCCACTCCTTCCGGGCACCTATGGGTTGGGTTATCCGTCTTCTCTACTGTAAGTACAGCACGTTCTTTAACAATTTTGCTAAAACAATTTCTATTTACCTATACGTGCTGCGCAAGCTGACAAAATAATAATTTTTTGGTCTAATTACCCCTGTTTGCCCCATATGAGAATACAACCAGAAAGAAATGTTGTAAGTATGAGTAATATTATTTCTATTTATGGTAGCGCAACACAATAAATGTATTGTATCTATTCTATCCTGAGGCATTTATTTTCTGAATAGCATTAAAAAATAAACTTATTTGTACGTATTCCTAACAAATTAATCATATGCAGGTTAAAGCTATCTATCCGGGAATAAGCTTTCGTAAGATGGTGGAAAATCTTTATCTTCTTCACTTGTACCGGGAGCAAGAGTGGCAGAAACATTACCCCGTGTGGAGCTTTGAACTGTTGTATTTCTTGAGGACGGTTCATTTAATTCAATAGTTCTCGTCTGCAATAAAAATAAAATGATTGATTAAACCATACTGTGAATTAATCAGTAAAATCAAACATCCTGGAAGTTAGCACAGCAACATTCTAAAAATTAAAAACAAAAGATTTCTTAATTAATCTTAAATTAGTCGTAAATATCTCGTGAAAAGTAAAAATTTGTTGCGCTTAATTTTTTTAAATAATCGGTAGTAATGCTAACATCCAACTGAAGTTAGCACAGGGACCGGTGTAGATTGCAAAATAATAAATATAATTAAAAAATGTAGCGTATAATTTATCATAAATTAGTTGTAAATATGCAGTAAAGAGTAAAAATTTGTCTATTTTGAATAATCGATAGCTATGCTAAATTGAGATTGTTACAACGACCAGTCTAAATCGCTTGAAAATAAATCTAATTGTAAAAGTATAGTGCATAATATATTTCGTAAATTAGTCATAAACAAAAACGTAAAAATAGTGCAGAAAGGATTTAATTATATACATTATTACAGTAGTTATTAATAATGCACTGTTTCAGGAGTTGTATGTAACAACAATAAAGGCATAACAGAAAATTAGTGAAGAACTGAATAAGACCTGCTGATTAAGTAAAAAAATTAGTATAACATAAACCTATTGTGCGCCACATACACGCACAAAAATATTGTTTCTATTAGAGATTTGTGCCTGGCTTCTCCACACATCCGGTAGATATTTTTTGTTCCTATTCGGTCACCTGGTTACTGGTCTGGAAATCTGAGGGATATAGGAAATTACGGTTATGGTTCATATACTTATATAGTTTCCCTTAATTTAGGCAGTTTCAGTGTAAGGTATACGCCCAATATTTGGTAACATCTCTGCACCATTGTCAAAGAACATGACAAGCCAATGGTCATAACTTAGTTTTATTATTATAAGCAGGCAGTGAGTAATCCTTTGAATTTAACTAAACCACAATTGCTTAATTTTTTTAAACTTCATTTCATGTCAATGTCTTCATAATTCGGTAGCAAAATTGTTTTCAATTCCCCACAAGAAGCAGTATATTGCCTAAACATGTTTAACTGTAGATTGTGGAGAACTATGTACATATCTATCCGTTATTAGAAGCCAGAATACTCCGGAAATTTTAAATAACGCTGTTTATCCATTAACAAGCAATACTAAATAGGTACTAACAATAAATTAATACAGAGTAATTTTTTACATAGGATGTAACTACTAGTACTAACCTAAAATTAGTACAACTTCATTAGCAGCTTCATTCTAAAGCGGCATACTATTCAAGTAGGGCACTCTATATTTTAATCGTGTTTCCAAAACACACATTTCTATTATTTTGAGTTATATGTCAATACATATTTCGGTTACAAAGTTACCCATTTATAACCCTACTAATTATGCATTTCCTTTTTCAAATCTTTAATAATCATGTAAACTAAAAGACATCATAATTGTAAACTAAATATTGAAACAAATGGCAAGAAAAAGTTTTTTCAAGTTAAATTTTTCTCCCAAAGTGGAGGATAAGGAAATTGAATTCGTTTTATTAGACAATTTAAATTTTATCTTCGACAATTCAACTCGAAGATTTTTAACCAATCAAATTACAGAATTTTTCAAATTCGGACCAATGAAATTAGTTTATAGTGAAAAAACTTAAGTCAAAATGAATAAAAATTTGCTCGATGGATTGTCAAGCCGAATTCAACTCGTGGTCTAATTTTTTCTTGCAAAATTTGTCATTTAAGACATTCGTAGCTTTTGCTTTTGGAAAATTACACTCATCTCCTTCGTCGACTTGTGTAATTTTTCATTGCAAAAGCTACTTATTTCTGAAATGACAAATTTTGTCGGAAAAAATTAGACCACTTGTTAAATTAAAGCACGTACGTGATTTATTTTCCCACTTTTAATATGCAGAGTATACTTATCCTAACTCATTAGGCGCTGCAACAATAGAAGCATGTTGTTTATTAGACATTTCAAAAATACATAAAACTGTTCTACTTATTAGAAAATCTTATTGGGCGATTTTTCTTGCAATATTATTACACCAGAGCTTTAACACATCAACATTTTCGTGCATTAGTCATATCGAAGAGAAGACTCAACTTAGTTCTGCAGCATGTAAATCAAGGTATTGACTTGCACATTATATTTGACTAATTGCCAATACGTATTTCGGTAACAATGTTATCTTTTTCTCGGCATAAAACCATCTGTAAAACCATAAATAAAAGACGGTTTTATGCCGATCATTACCAAAATACGTATTGTCAATTAGTCAAATACAAAGTGTGGTTACGAGACACCATAAAATATAGTGTTGTGTGCACAATGGATTTGTGCAATAAATCAGTTTGAACTAATTTTTAAATTAATCAGTAAATCTTATTATCAGTTGTTCAACAATTTTATGTTACGCCTTTGGGTCATTCCATGCCAAATTATCACAGCTCACAACCCGACCATATCAGGTTTTCGTGAAATTTGGTAGGATGGTAAAGGACACTGGGGAATCAAAGACCTTTGATCTTGAATATCGAAGAAAGTGTACCTTCAATTTTTTTTAGGAATACAATATGTTATACAGCTAGATGCAGTATCTCTTTCGTGGAAGTTTCATTTTGGGCAGCCTTTGGGAACAGGAGTAAAAAAATTGTTAAATATGGTAGTTACACTCTTCTTACACAAAATATGCATCTTGAAGTTCAGACAAGAGTATTTTATCAGGCATTTAATATACATCTCCATGCAAATACCTGTTAAGTTTATCTACTAAGACAAGTACAGATATGATGTGCCTGTATTTGCAGATACAGGTAGCTATACAGGGTGCTCCAGTCAAAAATAACACATTTTAATACCAAAACTGACTTAAAATAAATAATGCGATTTTCATGATTAAATTTTATTTTGTGTTAAGTTTTTCAACTTTGTTTTAATTTTCCCCCACTTTTAGACGATGTTATAAAATAATTGCCTAGTTTTAAAGTTAAACTCTTCTACCTTTTCAAAAGTATCTAAATTCTTAACTTGCTCTTTATGATTAGAGAAGTCATTGAAATTTACAAGAAACGGTGTGTATACTAAATTGAAAAAAGTAAAAAACACAACTTTCAAACTAAATCTTTTAATGTAAGTTATTTTTTTTAGGTTAGGTTAGGTAAGAAGTTAGATTAGAAGTCATGTTGAAGGTTAGATTAGAGGTAAGGTACGTTGTAGTATTGATTTCATGATTATCTAAGACTAAAGCAAAGCTTATATAATGGTATTTTATTTTTTCAGCGTAAATGCATAGGATAAAATAACAAAAAATAATATCATATTAGCCTGGTTGTCCTAGATCGTTATGAAATCAATAGTACATGCATAAGTACGTAAGTATATAGCACAAAACATATAAGTGCACATCTACATAGGTACATAAACTGAGAAAAATTAGCAAAAAGTAGTGAAAATACATAATCCCATCTTATTTTGTTTAGTCAGTAGTCATTGCTAAAATGTGTCACTTTTGACTGGGACACCCTGTACAGCTACCTGTATCTGCAGGTAGAAGTACAAAATCATACGTATACTTGTCTTGGTAAATAAAATTCGCAGGTATCTGCACAGATGTATACTAAATACCTGATTATGAAACCTATTAGCTTTAAAACAAGCCTAAGATGAAAGTTGTACTATGATTAGAAGCAAAGTTATAAATTATTTTTGTTCACCTTGTATGCGTAAATTTTACATTTTTTATCATGTTTGCAACCCTGCTGTATGAATACCGTGCATCACTGAGGGCTATAACTTTGCATACGTAAGTTACTTTATGTCCTCTACCATCCTACTAAATTTTACGAAAATCAGACGGTCGGGTTGAAAAGTTCATTTATTTGTGATGATTTGGCATGAAATGTCCCCTTTATTGTTGTTGTGTACAATGCTTTCTATTCTATTCATTTACAACCAAATAATTTACAATAAATTATGCACTCTACTTTTTCCAATCCTATTCATTTCCAAGTGATTTAGACAGGCCCCTGCACCCAGCTCAATTGGAAGTTAGTATAGCTATCGATTAATTAAACAAAGCCTGACAAATTTTTACTCTTCACAACATATTTACAATAAATTATACGCAATAGGTTTTTTAATTATATTTATTATGTTGCAATCTAGCCTGGTCGCTGTGTATCAATCAGTCGCATTACTATCAATTATTTTAAAAAAAGCCAGCAGTACGGCATGGTGGTTATATCGCTTAACAGAATTAAGTTGAGTTTGCTCCGGAAAGTACTCGGATGGGTAAACCACGAGCGCTGTGTACTTGCCTGCATAACTCCGCTGCCTCATCTCACACCCACATATGCACTTTGCATCTCGATGCGTCCGGCAGCTCAACATCAACCTTAAAGATTATGTATGTATTTTAAAAAAATTAAGTGCAACAAATTTTTACTATTCCCGACTAATTTACGATAAATTAAGAAATATTTTGTTTTTATTTTTAAGCATGTGGCTGTGCTAACTTCCAGGATGTTAAAATCAATCCCTCACATGTGATTGAGTCGAAGTTGTTGGATTGGAAAAGTCATCAGCCCAACACAGCTTTTTGTACTTTCTACATAACCATATAAAGCATATAAACATAATAAATATTACTAGCAGTAAAGTGACAGATCCAATTATTACTTTATTACCCACAGACTTTTTTCGATCTTCTTGAGTCTAAAAGAATTTTTAATAATTTAATAATTGAGCATTTGTTACATTACACATCTCTAACCATTTCCGAACATCCATCTTCATCGACACAGCCAGGATAAGGGCAGTTAACATAACCATCATTAAAAAATTCTCTGTAAATACATCGTACATCATATGTTTCACTACATTGTCTATCAGTTCTTAATGGGATATAGCAATCTAAAAATGAAGCGTAAAAAGTTTAACAAGTCAAATCTCAATATGGTTACTTACTTCTGTAAGAAGTAAACACTATCTCTAATTCCATCTCTTCATAAGTATGCAATGGTTCTTTCGCAATATATATGTAAACATCTAATTGTCCAATTGGTTCATCAAATGAATTAACAGTAGGTGCTAAATTAGTTGCATATGCATCTGGAGCAAAAATTGGATCCATTCCCAATGCAGAATGTAACCGTCCACAATATTTTTTACTGGATGAACCGTCGTGCCTTTTATATTGCAAATAATCTATACACTCTTCGTTTGTTTCATTTTTTCTAAACACTATATTTTGAATAACAACAAACAATCCATTGTTAGTTTTTGATGTTTCAACTTGAAATTTGCATGGGAAATTCTTTTCCCATTCCAACGAATGGTCCCTTAATCTCCCTAATGTTACTATTAGACCTGAGTTTGATTCTGTACCTAATTTAATTTTTCGTTTTGTTATTGGTGAACACAGCTTATCGTTATCCACGGACACTACAGGAAAAAAGAAATTACATCGTTTTTATGTAGCAGGAAATGCTCAGTTTTAAAATGTAAACTTACACATTTTATACGCTGTGGAAACATTTGTTAAAATTACAAAAAATATAAAGCATTTGTAATACTGAGACTGACTAAATTCAATCATTGTTGATGTAAATACTAACTAATATTGTAAAAAAGGTAAACATTTTATCTCATTTAACCTTTTTTGAGATTCTTTTTCTAATTGACGTAAGTTGTCAAATGTGACAGCTGATTCATTCATAGGGATGGTTACGTAGAAAACTGTAATATCTTTATTTATTAAAAATGAGCTTTTATGTACAGGTGGTTACAGAAGATGGTAAAAATTCGGTTTACCGGGCACGTTCATTTTGAAAAGTGGACTTGTTCATAGAAAGGGGACGAGGTCTAGATTTGAATGGTAAATGTTGCAGCGTTCGGAACTGTAGAGGAAAGTCACACGTACTTTAATCACGAGACCTTAATTACAGCATCGTATTACGTCACTTTGAAGGTCATTGGTGTCAAAACAAAACACATCGAATTCTAACCCAACAATTGACGGTGCGTCGGACTTCGGAGTTATATTCGTATATTTTATTAACAAGTCCCCCCAATTGTATGGTTATAGCCACTTTCCACGTAATATTTACTTTACTACATTAGTTTCTTGATTCATAAAATAGGTACATAAATATATCACTATTATATGTATAATATACAGGTTGTATTTGTATTTTGTATTGGTCAAGTCGCATGTTATTGGGCATAAATAATAACATTAGTCTGCTACATAATAATATTTTATCTACGACTAATACATAATGTAAGTATTATACTTGTGGTTTTTGCAGTATAATGACATATATATTATTCGCTTAGGGATTAATGACGAGGAATTAATAGTTCTTAATCTTTCTTGCAGTCCAATCACACTTTCTCAAATTAAACAATACCATGGAAACAAAATACAAAAACTCAAAAGTGTCAGTATCAAACGAAAAAATGCATTCAAAAATTCATCTGGAACAGTTGGTGTTGTTATAAAGCATTCATTTATTATTAGAAAATATGACAAACAGAAATCCAGAAATTATTTACTATGTACCTACTTATTTACTACTTTTATAATGCTTATTTAAATTACCTACATTTATGAATAGCCATGATCATGAAATTGATTATGTGAAATAAACATCTCCTTGCCAGAAAGAACTTTTATTATTATTAGGTTAGGACGAATTTGACATAAGTGACCTTCAAAGTGACGGAATACGATGCTGCAATTAAGGTCTCGTCTTTAATCTCCCATTATAACTCTATGAGAACAGGGTTGCCAGACCGTTCGGCTCAATTTCCCAAAACAGTGAACATATTAAGTTTGATTCCACAATTGAACAAGCTGGTGCCTACAAACTTCGACTGCAGAACAAAGACTTTATTTTTTGGTTAACAGTTTTTCATAAAATAATGCCACATGTGGAAATAATTTTTAAACAATTGCAGAAAAAAATACCGACTCAGTTAAAATTAAACAAGATTTACAATATTTTGAAAATGAAATTCAAAAAATACGAGATCAAATGGACCAGATCGTTGAAACTATTGATTTAGAGTTTTTAGTCAATGAAACACTTCCCGAAAGAAATCTCGCACTCTTGTACCGTTTCCGTTAGAGAAAAAAAGAGAAGCAATTGCAATATGCGATGTTATTATACAACAAATAAGAACTAGATTTAGTTTTATTGGACATCTGTTAGCAACAAATTTATTTTTATTAGTAAAGTTTGGAGATTACGGCAAAAAATTTCCCGAAAACCTTTTTTCCGAAGTAGTCGGTGCTTATTCTTTTTTGGAAAAAAAATAGGTTAAAAACTGAACTTCAGGTTATTTACGAAAGAGAAGAACTGCAATGTGTTTCCGGGGCTCTTTCTCTTTTATCATTGATTTCGCAAGAAGAAATGCGTGATACTTTTCAAGAAACGCGTAAACTTTTGGAAGTATTAATAACAACGCCAATGTCAACGGCCGAAGCAGAAAGATGTTTCTCGATGTTAAAGCGAATCAAGACATTTCTACGAAATTCGATGAAAAAAGAGCGATTAAGTGCATTAGGAATGTTATCGGCAGAAAAAGCTTTCATAAATAATATTGAAAACTTCAATCAACAAGTTATTGACCGATTTGCAAATCGAAAAGAACGGAGAATGGACTTTAATTATAGTGCCATGCAACTTTTTATTTAAAGCTTTAGGTATTTGACATACGTAACAGTTTCAGTTTATAAGTTTTTAATACCTTAACATTCATGTTTTTGTGTGCGTGCTATTTAAAACTGAATTTGTGCAATTCCGACGAAAATACAAAACTACCTGCCACCTAACTTCAGACTTTGGTGAGTTTAATGAATTTTTACTTTTAATTGAAAAGGGGTGGGGAATATTAGGACGTTGGGCCGAGGTTGGCCCTACCACTCAACATTGGCACGAGCCGCCACTGGTGGAGTGTCAGACCTATAAATCCCCTGTTATTCCCCAGGTAAATATTTTTTCCCAGAAGAATTCCCCCAGAAAAAATATCCCAAAAAGGAAAAGATCCCCTAATTTTTGGGGAAAATCCCCTAATCTGACAACCCTGTATAAGAAAGTATTAGTATATAATTTTCCCGCTAGAGAGCGCAAACCTAACCTAACCGAATCTTACCTAACCTAATTTATCTCAACCTCCATCCATCCTTCATCTTGAGGCGGCGAGTACTGCAGGTCTTGCTAGGCTGCAACTATGTCGCTCTACGGCTATGTCCAAGTGACACCTTCGTCATGAGTTCTGGGCAGGGAATTTAAACTCCAAAACCGGACAAAATACTCGGCCATAGACTGCACTCACAAAAAACAGAACACAAATTAATACTAGTATATTCCGTAACTTAACCGTAGCAATCGTAAGCTCGGTTTCGTGTTTCAAAATATACCACTTCCTGGAGAAAGTTAAATTAAAAAGCAGAGAAACCGTGGTTGTTTGTGGTGACTTGCGGTTAATTTACTACCACTTCGTAAATTCAACATAATATTAATATAATGGTAATTCCTTAACTATAAAAGGTTTAGTGTTTGTTGCAAATAAATCATTGTCATTTTCACTAAAAATGCATGTATTGTAACGCTATTTTTTAAATAAACTAAAGATGCTGTTTAACTCTTTAATAACAAGAAAGAAGTGTTAACAATAATAATTAAGGTTTAAACTATACTAATTAAAAACACAGATTATGAACTATCAACGAACTTAAACTAGTTTATTTACAGGATATTTATTTATTTAATTAACTGCAATATTTATATTAAATACACAGATATTTATTTATACTAATTCACGTTGTGCATTCCTAATTAACTAACCCGTTCTTTCTCTCGTGGCGGAATATACCTCGTACGGAATGTTCTAGAATTCTCGCCGCCACTCTCGAGTGTCTGGCATTCTCTAGACGTCTGCTTTCGCCGCCAGTCTATACATGGGGTCTTCCCGTTCATTACAGTATATTATAAAAGGTTAAACTTATTACTTATAGATTATTGGGAGTTTCAAGAGCGCCTTGTCTTCTTTGAACATCATCATCATCATTTTAAAAATTTAAATGACAGGCCATAAAGGTAAGTTGTTTCAACATTATAGGAGTATAAGTGTTTCAGTAACCATTTGTCACCAAGGATTAATCAGAACCGAAAATGCGGTTACTTTTGGTTAAGTTACGGAATATAAATAATAGGTGGCAAATATACCTACCGATATTAATTAAATAAGAAAATGAATGTTACTTCTGTAAAAAATATATTGCTGCTTGTAAAAAATAGGTTAATAAAGTATATTTGTTTATTAAATCAAATTATTAAAATATTCCCTATTTTTTCTCTTGTCCATATCATAATTAATTATATCAACCTTCAGATGCATTTTAATAATTTTAACACTAATTAAGATTCATTAATTTCTACAAAATCATTGTGATATGGCATAACAATAGATGCCCTCACATTAATATATTATTATAATTATATAAAATGCATACGATGGGCTTCTCACATGTATTGCTACAGTTGATGCTGTCTTATCTAGCAAATAGAACACAATATGTTGAATGTCATGGTTTTCGGTCAATAGAATTTATCCACACTTCTTGTATACCTCAATGGTCGAATTTAGCACTTTTAATGTTTTTAATATTTATTAACGATATTGAGGAATCAATAAAACATTCTAAGTTCTGGATGTTTGCTGACGATGTCAAAATCTTTACAAAGATTCAATGTGAGAATGATTGTAACAAACTACAATCTGATCTAAATTCCTACCACATCTGGTTTGTAACTAATAATCTTTACTTCAATATAAATAAATGTGTAACACTATCTATTTAAAGAAAAACTGAACAAAAATGTATTAAATTTAATTACGAAATAAATGGAAATAAATTGATATTTTGAAAGCACAAATAGCGTTAAATATGATTGAAAATATAGTGTATTACGACGAAGTTGATATTATAATGGGAAATATCAATGGAATCAACAATGATGTATATTCAATATTCACTGGAAATAAACTGTTGCTGTTTGTTAACAGCTGTCATAAAGCGCTTACGTGCAGCGAAATAAGTACGCTTGAACAATGGCGGATTGCTTCAGCCACGACCTTCTAGATTTCTCGAGACGAAGAAGTCTCTTATCCGGCCTGGGCACTTTTACGATTTCCCATATAAACTTTGTTTCTGAGAAAACGCAAAATTTCGCCGTTTTGGCGCTAGCTGACACGCTGATGTTTATTTGTCACTTGAAGATATATAGGTTAGATAACCCTTACAAATGTCAAGCTTTGCATGTTTACGTAAATATTTTGCGAATTAATTAAATAAATTTATATAATTAAATTAATTATGTTATTAAAATTAATTTACAAGTTCAATAACATTATTGAAATTACAATTTTATAACTTCCCGTGAGCTGGATTTAGGATATAGAGATAGTGAGTAGTAAGTACGTTCTGTTCACGTTTTTGCAATGTTTCTGTTTGCCAAACAAGGTTTTAGCAATTTTTAAAGAATTATATTACTAAGTTCCTGCTTGTGGTCGTGGCAAACCAAAAACTGTGAAAAAGCAATTGGAGTTAGAAATACCTAGTGATGTTAGAATATTAGACGGATTACATTCTCCAGGTAAATGTTCTACAATATGTATTATTTTTTTTTATTCTGTTATATTTTTAGGAAGTTCGATGTAGAAATTGACTCTTTCAGGTATCTGTAATTGTTGATCTATCGAAATAAAGAAGTATATATTATTTTGCTGTTGAGTGTTGGTGTCCATAACCCCAACGTAAGATTTGAAACCATTTTTCTCGTAAGGTAGGTATAATTTGAAGGAAATTCATGAAATGATATTGTAGGATCAGTATATACTATTACACATTGCATTGCGGCAGTTATACTTTTTTCTGCTACTGTTTGCCATTACTAAAGTGAACGAAAATTTATACAAATAAGGATATAACGTAATTATATTAAAAAATAAAGACAACTGACTTAAAAGATTAGGAAAATATAATTTATTGACGATACGCGCAAAACCGACAAAAAGTATAAAAGCGCGCGAAGTTAGCGTAGCTTGAAATTGGCGTTTACGTGTTATATATCCGTTTCCGCATTTTCGTGTTTGGTGGCGCCAGCGGAGAAACACTTGAACTAATGGAGTGCGCAGGCCAGATAAGAGACTTCGTCTCGTGAAATCTAGAAGGTCGTGGCTTCAGCAAAGCTCTTCAAGAATTGACACTTGAGAAACCATTCAGAGACATTCTAATCTACGGCGCTGCAGCGCTGTAACTCGCTGAATGCGCTCATGACACTCGATGTTCCACCCAAAGATTAGAGAGGGTTAAGATAGGAAACTGGCATAAGAGCACTATGTAAAAAAACGACTACGCTTTTTGTGGTCCAATTCCCCCTGAGGCGTTAGATGTCGCAATATTCGCTACAATATCATGGCCATTCATATTCGCTGACGGCGAAAATGAATGAAGTTGATCATGATAATACGGCTGGCATCGAATTTTGAATGGGAGATGTCGCCACAATATGGATGGCTCCAAATTCAGGAAAAAGAGTATAATATACTAAAAATAGTTACTCCTATCTATTTAATTTCCAAAATCATCTAAAAGAAATAAATCTAGTGGTTTGTTTATAGACATTATGACTATATAATACAGATTATACACAGAAATAATCCAAAGATCGCAGGTTCGATCCCCGGCCGAGCTGTTAATTTTTCATAGCGGAGAAAAATTAAAAACATGCCTTCTTCTCGGATAGGAAGTAAAACTGTAGGTCCCGTGTCAATGCGATGCTTGGCACGATAAAAATCTCTAGGGGGGGTGGAATTCCCCGAGATTCGGCAAAATTCTAGTAGGGTTGGCCAAATGATCATAGCAATCGGTGCCATGAGGTACGAAGGATGCTCCGCCATCCTGATTCCTCGCCCAAAAACAAACAAACAAACACAGAAATAGTGCTGAAGTTAAATGTTTACAAGTAGTTTATTTTCAGTATAATATTAATAGTAATAACAATAACAGTAACCTTGTTTATTGTTTCCAGCCTTATTTTGTGGAACTCCATAATCATGAAATAAATAAAGATTATTAAAAGTTTCACGGTTTTATTAAAATACAACCTGACAATATTGTTTCGACAGCTATGCTGTCATTATCAAAGGTAATATAATTATAAACAAACACTTCGCTAAGGTAGATACAAAATAGGTAACTAGATAAAATAATAATAATAATCATAATTAAATAACTAATACTTCCAGTAACGGAGAATTACTGAGCTCACGTTTCATAAAAATGGATTTGTTAACAGGCACAATTTTCATTATTATGCTACAGAAAATCCACACTTTTTCAGACAGCTTGATAACCAGCACAGATGGTCCATAAACGTTTGGGGGGGAATTATTGGAGAACATGTAATAGGGCCACATTTTTTTGATGGTACATTAACTGGAGCTATTTATCTTCAGTTTTTGGAGAACTATCTGCCACAATTATTGGCGAACCTTCTTCAAAGGATCCGAAATGGGATGTGGCTTCAGCAAGACGGTGCTCCACCGCATTATTTACATGCAGTAAGAGACCACCTAAATAATATCTACCCACATCAATGGATTGGAAGGAATGGATCCACTAAATGGCCTGCGAGATCTCCTGATCTTACAAAAATGGATTCCTTTTTATGGGGATATGTGAAAGAAATTGTTTATACAGAGACACCAACCACAATCCAAAATATGAAGGATAGAATAATACATGCTTTTAGAAGTATCACGCCGGCAATGTTAAGAAACGTACAAAGATCGTTCCAAAGGCGCATCTAAATGTGTGTCCATACAAATGGGCAACATATGGAGCATTTTTTATAGTTTTTTTCTTTTGTTTTATTTGAAAAACCTTGATTTTTTAAATAAATAATGTTTTAATTGTGTACTTGCAGTTTTTTCTCAATAAATCAAAAGTGGTTACAGATAACTATAAGGACATACAAACAAAAAATGTTTGTTATTTAATTCTGCATCACAAAGGTACAAAATATACAGGGTGTTCCATTTGAAAAAGTTGTGAATTTTAGCTTTGAAGTTCTCTAAACTTAAAAATTAATTTTGAACACCCTGTACATGGTGGGTCCATTTTCTTTTAAAGAAGAGCACCCTACAAGCCCCTGCAACAAAATCCCTATTTAAATTCGTCTTCACAGTTGCGGCCGTGAAAGCGGTAAATTGTTAAGTGGGATAATGTAAAACTCAATTTTTTGAAGAAAAATTTATAACATCTAAACCGGTCATTAGGTGGCGCTAAAATTTTAGATATGAATAAACCTGCCAAGAGAGGTGTTAAATATGCAAAAATATTTGGGGCATTCTATTTAAAAAAAACTACCTTAAGCGTGCCACACTTTTCCGCAACACCCTGTATATTTGAAAATAATTTCTCTAGATGCGCCTCTATCCACTGTTTACATCCGTATTAGAACGATTTTTCTAGCTGTTACCGTTTAGGAGCTATCAGACTTCCCCACACTATTGCCCCACCCGGTATTTGTTTATTAATTTGTTTGGTAGTTATACATTGTGTTGAACAAATTAGCTACATCAAGCTTGTGCTTGCTCTACAACACGATTTTATCAAAACAAGTTCAATTAAACAATATACCAAAATAGTTATTTTGTTGCACTGTCACAAATATGCAATTTGTCATCTAGAATTCACTTGTATAAATTTATTATTACAATAGAATTACTTAACATTTAAAATGCGATTTTCTGGAAAACTAGCATGTTCTAAATAATTCTAGCTACCCCTAATAAGAGGTTTCTAGTTATATTAGTTACAACCTGTATTTGCAGTGTGTTTGCAGGTAAAACTATTATGGGTAATTAAAAAAATATTTTAGTCTTAAAATATGCGCAATAAAATTGATGAAATGCATACTGTACTCTATCATTTAAGCATTTGGTATAAATAATAATGCTGAAGAACACTTGATAATTGATAATAGCAAAAGATTAACTTATTTCACACAAATTTTTATTATATTGTGTGTTCCTACAAATTTGATACATATCTTTTAATTATTGCGCAGCATGCTGTATTGCAATTTACAATGTGCAAGTTACATATGTTAATTAATGCTTACAGTACTTGCAACAATGCACCCTTAAATCCTACCCAATATAAATCATAGCTGGCTCAGATATTGCATAAATGTGAACTAGGTACCTGGAAAGAAAACGTATAATGTAATATGTATTTAAATAAAATTGTCACCGTTACATATTTATTTAGCTTTGGGTTCTTTTTTGTACTATCAAAGGCACTTACATATTATTATCACAAACAAAAATGTTAAAAATTACATGCTATGAGGCACTAGATACAAAGATATCACTATAAATTCCTCAGTCATTAAGTACTACAACATTCAATAAATGACAGCACGTCAATTGTCTTATATCCCATTTAAAACATAAACTCAATCTTTTATTAAACAAATGAAAAATACTAATTTGTTGGTGTAGTACGAGGAAACAAACTATCGTAAGAAGGTGGTCTGTCATCACAATCTATTTGTGGCATCGGATGCATCTCTACAAATTGTGGCTGATTATCTGTAGTGTTACCTGAAGATTTACGACAATACTTTCTTCCAAATAGAAAAGTTACACAGGCACTAATAAATAAAAGACCTAAAGCAGTGAATGTAGCAGCCACTGAAGAAAAACCTACATTGTCGAGTGGACTTCCAATCTGAAAAATAATATGTAAAATTGACAGCATTAAACAACACTAAACAATTTTAATTTTTTTTACCTTTGATACACATAAAGGTTCATCAACACAACCAGGATATGGACAATTAACGTATCCATCGTTGAAGAACCTTTTATATATGCAATGCACTGTATGATTAGGGCTACACCATTGATCGTCAAAAGATAGTTTTTTTATACAATCTAAAAGTATTAAATACATTATATTTGTTGCGTCAATAAGATTGCACGTGTGCCCACTATTATAAGATATTCGAGCAAACCATTTAATTTTTATTTATTTAAGTTGGAGGCATTGAACAAATTCTAATTTGTTAATTATCAAACTTTAACTTGTTTTCGTTTTTTAATATTTAACCAATATGGTAGAAGGCGTATGATTATATATATATAATTTGTTTTCGATTGTATAGTATACCTATTCTATAAATTTTGTAATAAAAAAAATTATTGCTGTTTTTACATAGGAGAAAAACACAATTAATTTGCAAAATTTTAAGAGTACAATGATGGAAAATGTAACCTATAGCGCATTTCTTATTTAACCTTAAATCATAGGTTACATTAATATGGGTTTCTTGAACATCTTATAATCGTGAAGAAACTATAAATTCCTACATCTAAAAGAAGTAAAAACAACTTCTAATTGTAAATTCGTAGAAGGCGTCAATGATTCCTTGGATATATTAATGTAAACATCTAATGCAATGCTAGCTTCTACAAATGAATTACTTGTTGGCAATAAATCCCTTAGTAAGTGGTCTCCATCGACTTGTCCGCAAAATTTCTTACTTCTAAATGTACTATTTACTGTTCTGTACTCTATATAATCTATGCATTCGTTTGTTAATTCGTTCCTATGAAAATCAATATTTTGTATCACAGCAAATATTCCATTATGTTTCTCTTCGGTATTCACTTGAAATTCACAAATAAAATGTTCATCTTCCCATTTTTGTGCATGTTCTATTAATTTTGTTAGGTTATTCAAAGAGATTACTAATCCTGATAGTTCAGCTTTATGCAAAATTATTTTACGCTTAGTTATTGGAGAGCATAATCTACTGTCTTCAATTAAAACTGAAAATGCAAAAGGTATTGTTAAAAATTAGGTTAGGTGAAATTGATAACTTATTGAGAATACATGTGCCAGGTAAAAATGAATTTAAAGAAAAAAAAGAACATCACACATTTCTTAAAAAACTTCAACAATAGATAGATAAATGTTAATTTTTTATAACTTACAATGTTGATATGTTCCTGATATACTGATTGTACACGTAAAAATCATTAAAATAAACAAAGTTTTGAGATTATTTAATAATTGTGTCATTTTAAGAACGTAGTCAGGGTCTTTTTGGGAATTTAAAAAACTATAATTGAAAATGTTGTTATTTTCAAATCTAATTTGCCATCCTTGTTTATGAATTATGATTCTTATATGCGATGTTGCCAGATTTCAGATTTTTCTCTAAATCAGGTTATTGAGAAATATGTTTGGTACGACGCGTCGTGCATAATCTACTGTCTTCAATTAAAACTGAAAATGCAAAAGGTATTGCTAAAAATTAGGTTATGTGTGCGTCGCGACGCACACAGGGCTGAAAACCTTTTCTAGCCGGTCAAAATTATTTTATAGGCTTAACTGAAAGCAAATGACAGTAATAGTATAAAAATAATAAAATAATCAAAAAAGAAATAAAAAAACAAATATTTTTAGCCATTAGAACTGGATCAGTTTGATACTTTTATTATAGTTTTTCCAAGAAAAAGTTATTTACATAATTATGTTATTAAAAAATAAGGTAAAGACGTAAAATAAATAGCATTTACACGAATTCTTTTTTATTTTAAGAAATATTACACAACTTAAAATGCTTCTTTAATATCTAAATAAAATAACGTGCAAAAATTATATTGCTAATCGTTTAATAACTATCCCTTTTCATTTCGATTGTATTTCAGTTTATGCAACATTATGCATGTTGATTTTTAAATATGTTATTCTTTATACTATAACAACAAAATAGTTAAAACACCAACGCGGGGGCTTGTGGACTTTGTAAGTTATAAACCACAAAACAAAAACTGTATTATCCGGAGAGTAAAAATCACCATTTTCTATATTCGAAGGGTATAAACTTACCTCTCTTTATAAGAATTGTTACTGCTACAATTCTGTTTTTATAAAGTATTGAATTCAATAAAAACAACACTTTGACAAAAACAACCTTTTACCTTAACGGTAGAAATACATCTACATCAGTTTGGCGCCTTAGGAACGGTTAACTCCGAACTGCACTTTACCGGTATTGTCGAGTTTTTTGTGGTTATTATCTGTCGTGACGGTATACGGCAGGTAGTTACGAGTTCACTAAGCTTTCTACTACAATACTATTTCTTAGAATATCTGTGATTGTAACAATTTTGTTTACCGGCTAGAATCAGGTTTCAGCGTTTTTGCACTTCCCAGCCGAATTAATAATTAATAATAATAATAATTGCTACAACTTATTACCTGATTAACCAGTAACCAGGCCCCATAAGCTAAAGCTTGTGCGGGAAGGAAGGAACGATTAATATTATTCCGCAGGCCCATCGTGCGGACTCTGCCGACTTACAGATGGTATAGCCCAAATCCCACATTTGTGTTACAGATAAGGAAAAACTGCAGAAAAACCTTAACCAGATTTTGCCGGTCCCGGGAGTCTAAACCGGGCCACTCAGTCAAGAGTCTAGATTGTTAGACACTACACCACCAAGGCTATATATTTTTTAATATTCTACAATTTTCTGTTTTGTACTGCACCGTTTCTATTTCTTTATTCGTTAAACAATTATTTAATAATGTTTCTTTCTTTTTGGAAGCTCACCCTGAAATCGCTTGATTTTTATAATTAAATATAATTATAAATCAATAGATCAAATCAATAGATATGATATATAAACATTTTAATTTTTTTTCTACAGTTTTATTTTCATTATACGTTTGACAAAACTAAACCTTATCTTTATATTCTCAAAGGCTAGTGAAGAAAGCTCTTCAAAATGTAAAAACTTAAGGTAAACATAAACTGCAGAAAAATTTTAAAATTTTTATATAGCAAAAGTAAACATAGAATTTTTGTGAAGAACTTTTCTCATCTCTATATAATCATGAGTTAGAGGACGGTAAATGCAATTGAAAAATCTTTTTATAATAAAAAATCTTGTTATAATAAAATTGACTATCTAATAACAGTGATTTTTCTTTATATGTAGATGCAAATGATCTCTGAATACATGACTTGTCTAAGAATTACCCCGAATCTTCCTGTCTTAAATCTACTCCAGGGTACCCTATGTAAAAATTTAAAAACTATTGTCCGCATACTTATCATCCACCGCCGTTCCAACAATATACTGGCTGTTCGCAATTGTTGACGGACCATTGCTATCTCCGTTATTATTGGAGCTACGAAGTCGGTTAAATTAGCAGTAACTTTTCTGCTGATTAACGTGGTGACGACAAAGAACAATTGAACGTTACGTTTTTGAGTGAATTTACAGGGTGTAAAATTATAAAAAGGCGTTAACTTGATTAATGCCGGGGTTTCCGTTTTTTTGGCCGCCACTGTACATATGCGATGCATTAACATGAATTGTTGTAATCTGTTATAATTTGACCTTTTTTTGTATAATATTGTTTTTTATTTGGTGCACACCGCTGGGCAATATATATTATTATTGTTATTATTATTATTAATTGACCTTTGTCGATTTTTAGTCCCCATTCTGCTATAAAGTAAATATCAAGCGTTTTATAAAATTTAGTTAACTCCATTATCTTAGAGAAAGTGACAGGCACGTCATCAATTCAGCGCGATTCTGGCGGGCAGAGTTCAGCTGTTTCCAGTGGCGTATCAGCTTAAAATGTTCTTGTCTAAATAATAAACTTAGAATATAAAACTGTAGGAAGGAACATAATCATCTACTACATACGACTGGGATGGGGTCTCAATATGGCGGAGTAGGTGTTTCCGGTTTTGTAATGAGATATTTCCATTGGCGGTTCTCACTGTCTCGAAATGCACACATAAACTACATAACCTCAATTTTAAAACAGAGTGTTTTGAAAATAATCTTAGACTATAAATTCTATATTTAATATTTTAAATGAACGAATACTTACTTATGAAACATATTTCCCTTCCTCGTATTTGTTGGAGTTTGAGAGAAAAGCAGATTTAGGTGGTGTCTAATGGCGGTCAGTGTGACGTCATGTCCGTCGCTTTTGAAGCTCATTGCGCCGGGTAGTTACGCTCCTTCCTACAGTTTTATATTCTAAGATAATAAACGACTAAATACGCTAAAACTACCTATTAATTACAAAGTGGTGTAAAGAATAAGAATTTAGCAAACACTAGTACGAAGTACACGTTCACAAATTCGTTTGTGCGCATGATGACGAGGTGTACGGAGGTGTATCAATCTCTAAGGTAACGGAGTTTACTTACTTACAGTGGCGTGCGGTCCATGGAAGCAATACTTCCCTTAAAAATTATTAAAAATTATAAACAATGTTAATAAAAATATTTTTACAAAATAATGATTATCGTTTATAAATTTATAATATTGAATCTACTTAAAGTAGATTAACAAGCTTAACATCAATCCCGTACAGCAAAAAGTATAATTAGGGTAGATACTATTTTAAATTAGGGTCATTAAAGTTGCATTATCGTTTGAATCAGACAGATTCGATTCGAATGTGTTACACATACTTCATATAAGCAACGATTCATTTGCTTACTGCACTTCTCAGCTCCGGCTTTTGTTAGTGAGCTGTGCGTTGTGTGATACGGTTGCTATCGTAAGGTCAAGTTATTCTTGTATGCTCACATAATTTATTTATTATAATTTGGTTATTTATTCGATTTAGTGTTTGTTAAATGTTACTTAAGCAACGTAAATTTGCGAATGATACTGTATTTTTGAACATTTTATTATTTCAATTTATATAAGTTGAGACTTTTTAAACGACAAATAATTATATTTAGTTTGCTCTGTGTGCAACATTTAGAATTGCTTATATCGAGATGACTGCAAATTCAGCTGTTTCGGTAGAAGGTTCAAGTACGATTTTGTTTTTCTGTTTTTAAATTATTAGATAAAGAGTTTTCTGCATACAGTTTTGGAGAAAAATTACAAATTGTTGAGAAAGGCAGACCAAAAACAAAACTTTCAAATTTAACACAAAGATTATAACATGCATCAGGTATTTGCTAAAAAAGACCGGATAATCGAGTTGCATTATAAATAAATAGTAATACTTTTTTAAAATAAAGAATAATAGTC
The DNA here is from genome assembly GCA_929113105.1 of Agrypnus murinus. Taxonomy (NCBI): domain Eukaryota; kingdom Metazoa; phylum Arthropoda; class Insecta; order Coleoptera; family Elateridae; genus Agrypnus; species Agrypnus murinus. The sequence continues at coordinate 35,958,398 of OV816030.1, forward strand.
AACAAATTCCATAAGTTTTTTATGCACCTTGGTATATTAAAATTAAAATCATGGTTGCTTCCTTTGTGCAAATTCTCAAGGAACGCCATTGCTTAAATAATCTTTTTATTTTACTGTACAGGGTGTTTTACTGTACTTTCGTATAAATTTAATGTGTGATAGTACTCGTCACAAAAAAACAAGTAGAAACAAAAAATCCTAATGCCATTTTTGATTTTACGCACATCGAAAAAATTGCTAAAGGGTCAACTTTTGGGAACTCTGGAAATAATAGTCAAAACAAACTGTGACATCACCTAGTAGCATTGGCTGCATCAATGTATCAAATATCATGTTGAAAATACAATTAGATACATCCAGCTTTAACTGTGTTTATTAAACCAGTGACCACCAACCCACTTTTAAAAAACATTTTTTTCTCAGTTATTAGGAAAAGTAGGCTCTAATGATATTAAGCTTTTTTGTTGCATTTTATGTGTGCTATCATTTTTCCAGAGGATACGAATCTTAGTAGAACATCCTGTATAAATTTCAACATGAGTCGTATAACCGTGAAGATACTCTTTACAGAATAAAGCCTCTTTATAACGACTGTTATAAGTCCCTGTTAAATAATAGAATGTCACACTACACATAATGTAATATAACGTGAAGATACCGAATAGAACCCTTAGTTATGTGGTAACTGATAATAATGTATGTGTTTTTTGCTCATTATTTCAATATAATAAGTTTTGGAGTTGACCAAAACTATTACGTTCAATCGAGTAACAAGTGGAAATTAACAATTAACAAGTTTGCATTTGACAACTCTTAATACTATCTTTGTGTATAAATAGGAACTATAATAAATCTATTACTTTTATGGTGACATTTATTATTATTCTTGAGAGGTTTTTAATGGGTTTTTATTACTCAAGAAGATTCTAAGCTGGCAACACTGCTTGTTGCCAACACAAAATTTCAAACTTTAATTTAACCGCTACTGATAACCTGTAAAACAACAACAATAATTATGTTTTACAGGTTTTAATGGCTTATTTAATTAGTTTGAACACTATGGATTCAAACGTACCGATAAAGAACGTAAGCTTGTCAATTCCAGACAATGAAAAGTCAATGGACAGTAATATTGTCCCAGTAAGAAATGCTGTCAGTTGTATCAAAAGGTAAATAACTTGCTATTAGTTGTACTAATTAAATCAACTGCAAAATTTACAGACCAAAAGAGCCGGTACGTTTAGGAACGCTTAGTTTTAAACCAATACGTTTAACCGAACTAACTCGGGAAATATTAGAAGCAGAAAATGAACCATTACAAGAAGTTTCGTCTGAAATGCCCATTGAGAACGATTCTGGTGGATTGAAAATTGTTGTAGAAGATACAGTTTCTGAAAATTTAAATAAATTTGAAAGCTTAGATTTAGGAGTAAGATGTTTGGAAACACCGGCTAAAAGTAAAATACAACCAAATAGCAGTATTAATACCCTTTATAAGGAAACCCCCAAAGGGGAAATGAAGAAACAGATACTTGAGAATTTTGTCAGATCTTCATTAGTTAATCCAATTAAGGAGGAAGGAAAATGGGAAAGGCGTGACAGACCAAGGCTTCGTTTTAATTTAGAAGACAATGGATTTCTTAAGACGCCTGTAAATCCAATTGTGAAAAACAAAATGCAAACTTGTAGATCGCTAATAAAATTATCGACTCCACATGATGCACTTTTACGTAAAAATATTAGCAGTGATCATGTATTTAGTGAAAAACGAATTAGTACAAAAATACATACAAATTTAAAAACAAATTCTGAAGATGCTGAAAATAAGGAAAATTCAAGTAGGACAGAAAATAATAAAAATAGTAATAAAGTGCAGTTTTCTTTACCAGCCCCACATTTACATGATAATTTAAAGGAAATTAAGGTGAAGAATGTTACTTATACTGTGTTAAGTCAGTTAGGAAGAGGAGGAAGTTCAGTAGTGTATCATTGCTTTGATTTAAAATCAAAGAGTGAAAGAGCTATAAAAAAAGTTAATCTGAGTAGTGAATATGCTATTGGTTACGTTAATGAAGTTAAAGTACTAGAAACACTACAAAACTGTGATAGAATTGTAAAAATGTATGATTAGTAAGTATTTTGCATTAAAAACTAATTTATTATACCGGGTGGGGCAATAGTGTGGGGAAGTCTGATAGCTCCTAAACGGTAACAGCTAGAAAAATCATCCTAATACGGATGTAAACAGTGGATAGAGGCGCACCTAGAGAAATTATTTTCAAATATACAGGGTGTGGCACGCTTAAGGTAATTTTTTTTTAAATACAATGCCCCAAATATTTTTGCATATTTAACACCTCTCTTGGCAGGTTTAAGGTAAGTACTCACAGCAGCGAATCCGCAGGCAGATGTCATACGATTGGTCGGTTTGAGTCGATTTGACTCAAACCGACCAATTGTATGACATCCGCCTGTGGATCTGCTGCTGTGAGTACTTACTTTTATACATATCTAAAATCTTAGCGCCATCTAATGACCGGTTTAGAAGTTACAAATTTTTTTTTCAAAAAAAATTGAGTTTTACATTATCCCACTTAACAGTTTACCTTCACGGCCGCAACTGTGAAGACGAATTTAAGTAGGGATTTTATTGCAGGGGCTTGTAGGGTGCTCTTCTTTAAAATAAAATGGACCCACCATGTACAGGGTGTTCAAAATTAATTTTTAAATTTAGAGAACTTCAAAGCTAAAATTCACAACTTTTTCAAATGGAACACCCTGTATATTTTGTACCTTTGTGATGCAGAATTAAATAACGAACATTTTTTGTTTGTACGTCCCTATTCGCTATGTTCATCGGCTTGGAGGGGATGGGATAATCGCCCGAAGCGCGCTAGGTGGAGCAATAGAGCAATAATGATGGACGGTTTCAGTAAACTTTGCAAATGTAATGGGTGGGAATATTTGTTGCGTAGTGAATTGCAAAAATAATGGTTCAAATAGCAAGTGCAAGTTTGTATCATTTTTTACCATTTAATGAATTTTCAAATGTGCATAATTATATGGACATAACCCCAAAAAGTCGAATAATAACATGAAAATATGTATATTAAATACAATTTACTTACATGCTTATTCTTCTCAATCGCATAAAAATAAATACTGTACACGTTCATGTAAAAAGTAAACAAAAAATAGTCTTTATATTTGATTTATTTCACACTTTCGATATCCGTCCATAAACGCCAATGTTGTGGTTTCCGTCCTTATTTCTCAGTCTACGACCAGAGGTCGCCACGAGTCGCCATGCACATAGCGAATAGCTATCTGTAACCACTTTTGATTTATTGAGAAAAAACTGCAAGAAGTACACAATTAAAAACAATTATTTATTTAGTTGTCAAGTGTGTTGGTTGTTTTTGTTCAACAAAACATTAAAGCATCTAGCAATTGTTGTTTACGTATGCAAAACGTACATTTCTCGCAGTTATCGACCATCAGTGTTTAGTTCTAGTAGGTGTTTTAGTTTTTCAAAATGAATTTTAGTAATGAAGAACTTGTAGACATGACCTTTGTTTTGGGCAAGTCGGAAAGGAGTTGTTTGCTTGCCCGCAGAATTTACCACCAACCTATATCCTAACGGTATCCTGAACGGAGGCTACCTAAAGTTCACAGCTTTGAAAACCTGCTCGATAGATTTTTGAGGACCGGCAATGTACAGTATGAAAAAAGTGAAGGAATTAACAATGTTGTGAACCAAGAAAATGAGTTATCTGTTGTGCTGGCAACGATTGAGAATCCCCATGTTAGTCAGAGAGAAGTGAGTTCATCTGTACAGACGTTCTGTTGGTCGAATCTTAAAGAAAAATAAGTTTTATGCATATCACATTCAAATGCACCAGGAATTAACTGATGACGATTTTCTAAAACGTTTACAGTTTTGTAATTGGGCCATGGGTAAAATGCAAGACGATGCTATATTCTTCAACAATGTTTTGTTCACTGATGAGCCAACGTTTCATAAAAATGGATTTGTTAACAGGCACAATTTCCATTATTATGTTACAGAAAATCCCACCTTTTCAGACAACTTGATAACCAGCACAGATGGCCCATAAACGTTTGGGAGGGAATTATTGGAGAACATGTAATAGGGTCACATTTTTTTGATGGTACATTAACTGAAGCTATTTATCTTCATTTTTTGGAGAACTATCTGCCATAATTATTGGCGAACCTTCTTCAAAGGATCCGAAATGTGATGTGGCTTCAGCAAGACGGTGCTCCACCGCATTATTTACATGCAGTAAGAGACCATCTAAATAATATCTACCCACATCAATGGATTGGAAGGAATGGACCCACTAAATGGCGTGCGAGATCTCCTGATCTTACAAAAATGGATTTCTTTTCATGGGGATATGTGAAAGAAATTGTTTATACAGAGACCCCAACCACAATCCAAAATATGAAGGATAGAATAATACATGCTTTTAGAAGTATCACGCCGGCAATGTTAAGAAACATACAAAGATCGTTCCAAAGATGCATCGAAATGTGTGTCCATGCAAATGGGCAACATATGGAGCATTTGTTTATAGTTTTTTTCTTTTGTTTTATTTGAAAAACCTTGATTTTTTAAATAAATAATTTTTTAATTGTGTACTTGCAGTTTTTTCTCAATAAATCAAAAGTGATTACAGATAGCTATAGGACGTACATACAAAAAATGTTCATTATTTAATTCTGCAACACAAAGGTACAATTTGAAAAAGTTGTGAATTTTAGCTTTGAAGTTCTCTAAATTTAAAAATTAATTTTGAACACCCTGTGCATGGTGAGTCCATTTTCTTTTATAGAAAAGCACCCTACAAGCCCCTGCAACAAAATCCCTACTTAAATTCGTCTTCACAGTTGCGGCCGTGAAAGCGGTAAATTGTTAAGTGGGATAATGTAAAACTCAATTTAAAAAACCCAGTATATTTGAAAATAATTTCTCTAGATGCGTCTCTATCCAATGTTTACATCCGTATTAGAACGACTTTTCTAGCTGTTACCGTTTAGGAGCTATCGGACTTCCCCACACTATTGCCCCACCCGGTACAGTGTGGAAAAAAGTATGGACTACCCCTAATAATTTGGTAGTCTTCAGGTTTTATGGAAAACACTCAAACACGTCAATTTAGTTTTTCAGTTTCTCACATTCTGATAGAATGCATTTTTTTTATTGACATCTGTCAAAAACATGAAGTCATTGACATTTTTCTTAAATGACAATATATGGCATGTGATACATCATTTGAAAGCTCTTGTTTCACTCGGTGTGTTCCTAGATTCTTGTGCGATTCTGTTGTGCCATTTCAAAATGGTGACCGTTGAATTGTGAAAATTATCTTGAATTAATTCCCAGTAAAAGAATAACTCTTGTTTTATCAGAAAAAAAGCAACCAACCATCAATCACACTGAGACAGTTCTAAGGCTTGATCATTCAATGCCTGCCCTTACATTAAGTTTCTTGGCCTGAGCTTGTTTTTAAATCTATGGTGGAAAAAGAAATTCAACATATCAATGTCGTTGCAATAGTAGTTTTGGTCATAGTAAGTTTAGACAAACCAAACACAAACAAAAATTAACATCGGTATTGACAAGTGGTAAGGTTGAACATTAGTAAGATTTATTTGTCATTGCGTTGTATTAAAAAATTCCTTTTTTAATAAATCAAAAATGTCGCTCAGTGAAAAAGACCATATTGAAATTCTTATGATGGTTGGTTACGGAGATCGTTGCAGATCTACTAACGAGATACGTGGACTTTTCAATCAAATTCATCCAGACCAAATGCCGATTTTGCAATCTACCGTTTGCATGATTTTAAGAAAATTCGAACATGGCCATGTTAAGAATTTACATGGAAGGCCGAAGGTAGATGAAGATATTCAGCTTGACGTCCTATTGGCTGTTGAAGAAAATCCACATAATGCCAGTCGGCAACTAGCACTTGTTATGGGAATAAGTCGCACGTCTATGCAAACAATTTGGCACAAAGAAAAATACCACCCGTACGAAGTCTGCCTGGTACAAGAATTAAATGAGGATTGTTTCGACCGAAAACTGCAATTCTGCAAAATCATGCAACCAATTTGTGATCAAGATGAAAACTTTTCCGCAAATATTTTATTCTCACATGAAGCAACTTTTTACCTCAACGGTATTTTAAACAGGCAAAATTGTCGATATTGGTCCAAAGAAAATCCACATTGGATTCAAGAAGCTTATTGTCAATCACTTCAGAAACATAATGTATGGACCGGCATATTGAAAGATAGAGTGTTAGGACCATTTTTCTTTGAAGAAAATCTTACTGGTGAAGCCTACTTGAATTTTTTGCAGTTTGGACTTTTGCCAGCTTTAGTCACTCTTTAGCCTGACCACAATAATACCGAGTTGCCCAGTCCAGAAATTTGGCTGCAACAAGATGGAGCCCTGCCCCACTATGCAAGAGAAGCCCGGGAATATCTTGATTTGATGTTTCCAGGAAAATGGATTGGCCGACGGGGTCCCATTGAATGGCCAGCCAGGTCACCTGGTATGACCCTTTTGGACTTCTTTTTGTGGGGTTATTTGAAATCCAAAGTTTTTTAAATAGACCAAGAGATATTGATGATCTAAAGTGTCGCATAAGAACGGAAATGCGAAAAATTTCACCAGAAATGATACGAAATGTTCAAGAAGAATTTGTTTCACTTTCAGCATTTACTGAAATAAGTTTTTTCTATTATGTGTTTTATCCTCAACACATTGTTCTTATTTTATTATTATTTTTATGATTATTTGATTGTTCTTTGTTGTGTTCTTGTTTTGTTTTATTTAATTATTACCCGTTGTTCTAGTTTGATTGATAATAACACCATGTTCAATAGTTTGCTTTTTTTTCTGATAAAACAAGAAAGAGTTATTCTTTTACTAGGAATTAATTTAAGATAATTTTCACAATTGAACGGTCTCCATTTTGAAATGGCTTGACAGAATCGCACAAAAATCTAGGAACATACTGAGTGAAATCAAAACTTTCAAATGATGTATCACATGCCATATATTGGCATTTAAGAAAAATGTCAATGACATCATATTTTTAACAGATGTCAATAAAAAAAACAAATGAGTTCTATCAGAATGTGGGAAACAGAAAAACTAAATTGACGTGTTCGAGCGTTTTCCATAAAACCTGAAGACTACCAAATTATTAGGGGTAGTCCATACTTTTTTCCCACATTGTATATTAAGTAAAAAATTTTTTAGTGAAATTGTTCCTTCCGAGAAAGTCTTATATGTAATACTAGAGAAAGGTGGATCAGATTTAGCTAAGATTCTAAAAGACCTTTCTAATACTAATAAGCATCTACCAATGTATCTGTTGATCTTTTATTGGATGGAAATGTTGTACGCTGTAAAGCAGATACATGAAAATGGTAAAATATTTCATATTGTTCAACTGAATGGTTAGTATTTTGTATATTTTATTTTCAGGTATCATTCATTCTGATTTGAAACCAGAAAATTTCTTAAAAGCTGAAAGTGGTCTTAAATTGATTGATTTTGGTATCGCTTCTTGTATGCCAGAAGATGTCACATCAGTAATAAGAAGTACTCAGATTGGTTCATGTAATTATATAAGTCCTGAAGCTTTAAGGAATGACCCTTCAAACAATTGTAACAGCCCTAGCTTTGGAAAACCAAAATTTAAGGTATTCTTACCTCAAAATAAATGACAGTTTGCTTTTAAGTTAGCTGTTAAATAGCTGTGCATGTGAAAATTCAAAGTTGCAAACATTATTCCATCACACTGCTGTAAAGATTCAACTAGCCCTCCCCAACAAATGTCACATCTAACTGTTGTAAAAATTCATAGATTCAAAAACTGATGCATAGGGGTAACTTAGGAGACTTGACCCATACGGATACTTGACCCAAGGGCTTTTTCTCGGGTTGGGGGAATTTTGGTGAATCGTTAATAGCATCACTGCTTGGTTTTGAGTTAGTTAGCAGTTTACAGGAAAAACTACTGCAGTTATTGCATCAGTTTCTAGATAGTTGTAGAAAGAGCTTAAAGGTATGGTTTTTTGAATTGCTAATTAATTTTATAAATTTATTTGTCTGCAATTTAATGTCTACCAACATGCCTTTTGTTAGTTTTAAATAGCTGCACTTTAAGGTTGTGTAGTAAAAGTGCAATAAAAGGATACTTGACCCAACTATAAAAGGTTCTATTCAAACTTTTTTGAGATTTTGATATACAGATTATCCGAAAACCAGTCTAAACATACAAAAATTAATGATTTGCAATAATGGATACTATGGAAACCGAGCTCTTCGAGTTAAATAGATCTGAATGCCGAACTTACCCCATAAATCCATTTAATAATTTGAATTTTTTCTTGTTTATTGTTTCCAGCCTTATTTTGTGGAACTCCATAATCATGAAATAAATAAAGATTATTAAAAGTTTCACAGTTTTATTAAAATATACCTGACAATATTGTTTCGACAGCTATGCTGTCATTATCAAAGGTAATATAATTATAAACAAACACATCGCTAAGGTAGATACAAAATAGGTAACTAGATAAAATAATAATAATAATAAAAATTAATAATAAAAATCATAATTAAACATCTAATACTTCCAGTAACGGAGAATTACTGAGCTCAAGTTGTTCATTCATTAAAGGTACCCTGAGTTTGTGTTTGTATATCTCAAAGGCTTCTAAAATGTCTAATTTGCGTTTGTTATTACAAAAATGTAGGAATTTAATATTATTTTGAGGAGTCATTGTGTGATTTTGTTCTAAAAGGTGTTTGGCGTAATTCGATTTTTCAGGATGTTTATTTTTGTAATGACGTACGTGTTCTTTATATCTTATGTCAAAATTTCGAAGTGTTTGTCCAATATATACCGAACTACAAAAAGAACAATTTAAACGGTAAATGCCCGATTTCATGATATCATGTGTTCTGTCTTTAGCATTAAATAAAAATGAAAAAGTGTTAGTGTTGGTTTTAAATGTTATTTTATAATTGTTGGTTTTTCTTAGTATATGTGCAATTTTTTCTGATATTTTGCCAAAATATGGTATAATAATAATATAAATATGGTAAACAAAAAGATTATAGGTTAGCTATCAAAAGAATATATCCCATTGACAATCAAACAGAAGACACAAATTACATATCTATACCATATTTTGGCAAAATATCAGAAAAAATTGCACATATACTAAGAAAAACCAACAATTATAAAATAACATTTAAAACCAACACTAACACTTTTTCATTTTTATTATATCAGTATGTTCAAGTCTGTCGTCTGCATCAGCATAAATTTGTATTTGTAGTTTCAATACAATCATTCATTTTTTAAGATAAACTTAAAAGTGCCCTACAATAAAACAGTAAAACATGCAATGATGTCGAAAATAACCGTAACTATAATAATAATAACATCAATATCGAATTTCGTCTTTGCATGCACATGTTGTGTACTGGCTTAAACAATTTCTTTGTTTATTTTACCCTAAAAATGAGATACTTATAATCTTTTTTCTTCTTTAGTATTTTTAATTTAAAATGCCGACCATAGTACTTAATATTTGAAATGCCATTTTCTCAAACTAACCGGAAACGCCCACGTGTTTATAAGGAAAATATGTTATAAATCATTGCAGCTACCCTGCATTACTTATATTAGCACTTATATTAGTTACACCTTGTATACTAGACGAATTTAATAATCATCAAGGGCTGAGGTCTAGATCTGGCAAGTTTTGGACTTTTGAGAGATTGGAGGGGTACTACTGCATGAGAAAGGGGAGACCTTTTTTAATATAATTTATTTCAGAATGTATTCTGTAATAATACACATAATAAAGTATCATATACAAGACTATAAAATATATAGAGATGATAAATGTATAACATACAATTAGTGTATATATAACAATTTGACATACAATACAAAATCAGTAGTACAAATACAAAAAAAAACACGTAATGAAATGACATGATGTTTCATTATGATTTTTATTATTAATTTTTATTATTATTATTATTTTATCTAGTTACCTATTTTGTATCTACCTTAGCGACGTGTTTGTTTATAATTATATTACCTTTGATAATGACAGCATAGCTGTCGAAACAATATTGTCAGGTATATTTTAATAAAACTGTGAAACTTTTAATAATCTTTATTTATTTCATGAATTTTTTCTTTCTGCATATACGACATTTTGAACTTTCTAAGATTCTAATGACAAATTGTAACAAAATTGATTTTTACCACAAAAGTAATTTATTTAGTAACATACTATTATATCGATATAATTATTTTAACCTCACTTTATGCTTTTAATGACAGATAAAATATTTATGACAGATATGTTTGGTTGTTTGCTTGTTATTGGTAAAAATTAAAAATTTACCTTGCCATGATTGCATTCTATCTTCAAGTATACAGCATACATGAAATTAACTTTCCAAAAATTTATACCGGGTGGGGCAATAGTGTGGGGAAGTCCGATAGCTCCTAAACGGTAACAGCTAGAAAAATCGTTCTAATACGAATGTAAACAGTGGATTTTCAAATATACTGGGTGTTGCAGAAAAGTGTGGCACGCTTAAGGTAATTTTTTTTTAAATAGAATGCCCCAAGTATTTTTGCATATTTAACACCTCTGTTGGCAGGTTTATTCATATCTAAAATTTTAGCGCCATCTAATGAACGGTTTAGAAGTTATAATTTTTTTTTAAAATTGAGTTTTACATTATCCCACTTAACAATTTACCGCTTTCACGGCCGCAACTGTGAAGACGAATTTAAGTAGGGATTTTGTTGCAGGGGCTTGTAGGGTGCTCTTCTTTAAAAGAAAATGGACCCACCATGTACAGGCTGTTCAAAATCAATTTTTAAATTTAGGGAACTTCAAAGCTAAAATTCACAACTTTTTCAAATGGAACATCCTGTATATTTTGTACCTTTGTGATGCAGAATTAAATAAAGAACATTTTTGTATGTACGTCCCTATAGCTATCTGTAACCACTTTTGATTTATTGAGAAAAAACTGCAAGAAGTACACAATTAAAAACAATTATTTATTTAGTTGTCAAGTGTGTTGGTTGTTTTTGTTCAACAAAACATTAAAGCATCTAGCAATTGTTGTGCACGTATGCAAAACGTACATTTCTTGCAGTTATCGACCATCAGTGTTTAGTTCTAGTAGGTGTTTTAGTTTTTCAAATTGAATTTTAATAATGAAGAACTTGTAGACATGACTTTTGTTTTGGGCGAGTCGGAAAGAAATTGTTTGCTTGCTCGCAGAATTTACCACCAACGGTATCCTGAAAGGAGACTCCCTAAATTTCTCAGCTTTCAAAACCTGCTCGATAGATTAGTGAGGACCAGCAATGTACAGTATGAAAAAAGTGAACGAATTAACAATGTTGTGAACGAAGAAAATGAGTTATCTGTTGTGCTGGCAACGATTGAGAATCTCCATGTTAGTCAGAGAGAAGTGAGTTCATCTGTAGGAATAAGTAGACGTTCTGTTGGTCGAATATTAAAGAAAAATAAGTTTCATGCATATCACATTCAAATGCACCAGGAATTAACTTATGACGATTTTCTAAAACGTTTACAGTTTTGTAATTGGGCCATAGGTAAAATGCAACGATGGTACGTTCTTCAACAATGTTTTGTTCACTGATGAGGCAACGTTTCATAAAAATGGATTTGTTAACAGGCACAATTTCCATTATTATGCTACAGAAAATCCTCACTTTTTCAGACAACTTGATAACCAGCACAGATGGTCCATAAACGTTTGGTGGGGAATTATTGGAGAACATGTAATAGGGCCATATTCTTTTGATGGTACATTAACTGGAGCTATTTACCTTCATTTTTTGGAGAACTATCTGTCACAATTATTTGTGAACCTTCCTCAAAGGATCCGAAATGGGATGTGGCTTCAGCAAGACGGTGCTCGACCGCATTATTTACATGCAGTAAGAGACCACCTAAATAATATCTACCCACATCAATAGATTGAAAGGAATGGACCCACTAAATGGCCTGCGAGATCTCCTGATCTTACAAAAATGGATTTATTTTTATGGGGATATGTGTAAGAAATTGTTTATACAGAGACACCAACTACAATCCAAAATATGAAGGATTGAATAATAATGCTTTTAGAAGTATCACGCCGGCAATGTTAAGAAACGTACAAAGATCGTTCCAAAGGTGCATCGAAATGTGTGTCCATGCAAATGGGCAACATATGGAGCATTTGTTATAGTTTTTTTTCTTTTGTTTTATTTGAAAAACCTTGATTTTTTAAATAAATAATTTTTTAATTGTGTATTTTTTGCAGTTTTTTCTCAATAAATCAAAAGTGGTTACAGATAGCTATAGGGACGTACATACAAAAATTGTTCGTTATTTAATTCTGCATCACAAAGGTACAAAATATACAGGGGGTTCTATTTGAAAAAGTTGTGAATTTTAGCTTTGAAGTTCTCTAAATTTAAAAATTAATTTTGAACACCCTGTACATGGTGGGTACAGTTTCTTTTAAAGAAGAGCACCCACTCTACAAGCCCCTACAATACAATCCCTACTTAAATTCGTCTTCACAGTTGCGGCCGTGAAAGCGGTAAACTGTTAAGTGGGATAATGTAAAACTCAATTTTTTTGAAAAAAAAATTATAACTTCTAAACCGGTCATTAGATGGCACTAAGATTTTAGATATAAATAAACCTGCCAAGAGAGGTGTTAAGTATGCAAAAATATTTGGGGCATTCTATTTAAGAAAAAATTACCTTAAGCGTGCCACACTTTTCTGCCACACCCTGTATATTTGAAAATAATTTATCTAGATGCGCCTCTATCCACTGTTTACATCCGTATTAGAACGATTTTTCTAGCTGTTACCGTTTAGGAGCTATCGGGCTTCCCCACACTATTGCCCCTCCCACATCCGCGCGAAATGGTGTTCTCTACCCGTTTTCCATGTTTGAATAGCCATTCAACGTAGAGAAATGTGCTGAATTGAATGGTGAAGAAATTATCAAAATTCGTCTGATACATTTTTTTTAAATCGCATTTTATCAAAAAAAAAAATGGCACTTTTACCATCAACTCGCTCGCCGCGATCAACTTTCGGCGGCTCGTTTTCAGCGTGGTCGCAAGATTGCGCTCCCAAAACCGATAACTTTTGTGTGGATGTGTACAAAGATCATTTTGATACCAAAAAAATAAAAATCCAACAACTCTGCGAAAACTTGATGCCTTTTTAAGTTGAAAATGACCGTTTTGCGACTTTCTGCCCGCTTAAACGTAGACAATCTGCCGGAACCCAACGTGTCAAAAAGCATGAAGTAGAAAAGCCGTGCTTGTTCATTTTTTTATTCATTTTCTTTTGGCTTTTCTCGTTGTGTTTTTTCGTCATGTGTCTGCAAATTTTGAATTAATGCTTAAGGCAAGTTTTGTTGAATAGATTGCTTTATTTTGACAAATCTTCCATCACCACCACATCAAAGCAACGAAAAGAGCCAAGAGGTTCCAAGCGATGATGAATCACAGGTTTAATTGAGTCTTTGAAGCGTTTTTTTTGCATTCCGATACCTAAATTTATACGAGATTAACAAATTGAATAAATATAACGCTTGAAAAAGAAACATAAAGCATGATCGTAATGTTTCGTATTAAATAGGACCCAAATCAAATAGTAAGACATTAACAGCGTGTCGTTTAGCGGAGAATAAGAGTGTTTCAAGTTTATTTAGACGTTTAGTTCGACTGCATAAATTGCCAATGATGGAGTGCAATGACTCCAAACTCTCCTCACCCATGTTAGTCAGACCACCCATGTTAGCCAGACAATTATTTTCGTTCAGAAACTCTGGAATGTGTTTCAACACTACGTGTGACTTCACGGATCATGTCCCAATATCAAGAATTTCCATACTTGAGAGAAGTTGTCTTAACTTTTCATGGAAAACGGATAGAAAACGATTCTTCGCCTTATTTCGCGCGGATGTGCCACCCGGTATATATAATCGTAATATATTCCATATCTATAAGAAATTTCTTTACTGCTTTTTTGAAATGATTTAAACTGTTTATACCTTTGATGTCGTCTGGTACCTGATTATAAAGTTTGACACACATAGAATATGGACTTTTTTCTGTAAGTGTTAACCGATGAACATATTGCATCTTTGGTTTTTGTAGCGTGTAGTTGTGATCTCTATGCATTTGGAACTTAAAATTTGAGAAATGAAAGAGTACATGGGTTCGTATAATTCTATCAAATTTCAAGGAAGACAGAGGTATGAAGGGAACTCGAAGCTTTTCAGAAAAGCCAGTTTACCCTTCTTTGTTTAAGATATTATCACAACAGCCTATAATTGTTCATTTAAAACTTTTTTTAATTAATTGTTCCTTGTGCTGCAACTGATTAGACATTTTTTGTTTGAAATCATTTAAAATCCAAATAATTTCGATGTGCGATAAATATATTGTTTAACAGTTTCTGTACATAATTAGATAACTTTTTATTAATTATTGTATGTCTACGCGTTATTAAATAACATGTTCTCATAAAGAGATATCTAAAAATCTAGGGAAATATTTAAGGAAATCAAGTAACATTTTGGGTATAACTGTAATGTGACAACAAACTGAGATCTTAAACAAAATTATAAATTAAAGGTAACTTATGTTATTTTTTGTAGATTCTTTTTTGTATTGTACAAATGTTAATTGTTGTGAATGTCAAATTGCTATTTGTATAGGGCAGTGTAGTAGTTATCTTTAAGGACCCACTGCTTGACATGCCTATCTGACAGCATGGCAAAGGCTTTATTGACAAGAAAAATCCTCTCACCAAATCAGAGGATCGGAACCCGGGTTACCTGAGTAAGAGTTGAACTCTTAACCGCACAGCCACCCACTTAAAACACTTTCAGTAGTTTATATAAACGAATTAAAAATTTAAAGCATCATTTTTATCAAAACATCAAAGTTGTGTTGTAAAGCTTAAGACATAAGAAGTGTTTGACAGCAACTTAAAAGCTTAATGAACCGTTTTATATATTTATATAAGTTATATTCGATCCTTACTTTGTGTATGGAAACCCTTTTATTTTTAATATTGTACTGTACAAGAACAAAACATTCAACATGCTAAAACTTTATAATTTTCAGGGGCATTCAGAGCACTAGGTGCAAACTTTAAGAGCTTTTTAACATATTGATCATCACAAGGCACACACTCTGTGTCTTGACATTTTATCAAGGCGCACTGTTTGAACCTTGCAGTAGTACGTTCAATTTATGTATTATGTGTATCGTCTATGTATTTATAGGAATTCGAAAGTTCATGCTGTAAGGAGCTCAAAAATCCCTGGGGAAAATTTGTTTAGTTGACTTTCAATATGAACGATTTATTCCCAAATGTGTCTAAAACATTCTTATTTTTTGTAAACAGTACAAAAATGTATATTATAATATCAGAACAAAATAGTATAACTCACAAATGATAGAAACTGATACTGCGTTCATTTAGAGTAATACACTAGAACAGTGATGGCGAACCTTTTTGAGAAGTGGGTCAAATAATTTGGAAACACCGAAAATTTGTTAACAGACCATATTTATCAATCATCACACCAGATTTATTAAACCATTCTGTTTGATATGGCCTGGAACTTGTATAGTTTGTTTTTATTTTTTTAACCACTGGCATAGTACAGGGCTACAACTAAAAATATTTATATTTAGAATACAATAATTTTAGAAAAAAATTCTTATTAACGTACTTGATATACATACAGTGTGTTTCACTTCACAGCTTGACACCGCTGTATTTTTGTTATTTATAATCGAATCAATTTCAAATTGTTATCAGGTATAGAACCCCTTAAAATAAATTGTTGGAAATTAAAAACCCCATTTATTATTATTCGATCGAAGATAAATGCAAAAATTCGAAAAAGCATCTAAGCCTTGTTTAATCGGAAAAGTCACGAAAATCTGTTCTGGGCCACCTAAAACCTCCCAACACCAAATTTTGGTTAAAATCCTAAAAAATAAAATAATTTTAATTCAATTCGAATAATTTATTTCAAATAATTATATTTCCAAATTTTTTACCAATGTTCTGGTTTAAGGTTTTCAGGTGGTCCAGAACAAATTTCCATAACGACTTTTACGATTAATCAAGGTCTGCTATGTTTTTTCGATTTTTTGCATTTATTTTTGATCTTAGTATGGTGTTGGTTTCTAATAAATATAATTTTTAATTACACACAAATCTCTTTGAAGGGGGGTTCTATACCTGATAAAAATCTGGAATTGCTTCGATTATAAATAACGAAGATACAGGGGTATCAAGCTGAAATAAAAATTTTAATACAATTCCAATAATGTATTAAAATAATTATTATTGAAGATTCTTCAATCAAAATTTGGTTTTGGGGTTTTCAATTGGTCCAGAAGGTAATTTTGTAACGACTTTTCTGATTAAACAAGGCCTACTATGTTTCTTCGATTATTTGCATTTATCTTCGATCGTAGTAGGCTGGTGGCTTGTAATAAATGGGGTTATATAATTACACACAAATCTCTTTTAAGGAGTTTTATACCTTATACAAATTTGGAATTGATTTGTTTATAAATAAAAAACTGCAGGACTGTAGAACTGAAATTTCAAATAATTATTAGTCAAAATTTTTTTACCAAAATTTGGTTTTGGGGTTTTCAAATGGCCTAGAACAAATTTCTGTAATGACTTTTCCGATTAAATAAGGCCTAATATGTTTTTTCAATTTTTTACGTTTATCTGCGATCACAGTAGACCTAAAGCTACTGTTTATAATAAATGGGGTTTTTAATTGCCCATAAACTTATTTTATGGGGTTCTATAACTGATAAAAAAAAAAATAAAGTTATTATTAAACCCTTAGATGATGGTACATCCCCGTCGATAGAAAAACAGTTAGCTAACGTCCATTTGGAAATATTTTTTTTATAAATTCGACATTAGATATTTATACACTAATTTTTTATTATTTTCGACTGTCTGTTCTCTCTTTTATGATATAAAAAATAAGTTTATAAAAATCAACGCGTGGGTCATTTAAAAAGCTTTCATGGGTCAGTGTCTGACCCGCGGGTCATAGGTTCGCCACCACTAAACTAGAACAATTATTGAACTTACTATTAGCTGGAAGCAAATTTAAATTTACCAAAAATGATTATATTATCTAGCCGCACAGTTATATTTTTATTTTAACTATTTTTTATATTGTTAATACACAAGAAATGATTTTTATATACCTTAAAATCGACACCGGTGTCATTTTATGGAATTTTAGAGGACAGGCATGTGAATCATAGGGCAATTTCAAAGGTAAACATAATCTTATAAACCAAGTATTCAGGTACTTTTATAATTTAAATTTAATATTTAAACTTAATAACATGTTTTTTTTTTTTTTTTTTAAATTAAAGTTAACCATTATAGGTCCTTTAATGTTATTACAATCTGATCTTTTTGTGTAGATCAATGAGCAATTTTTTTCTAACTTAGATTATTACGTTTGAAAATTCTTAAACTAAGGTCTTTACTCGCTAGTTTGCCTTGTGTTCTAGTAAATTAACTACACTAAACTTAATATGTAGCACAACCCGCACAATGCTCTGCTTTGCCTATCACTCTTTCACTAATTCAAAAGGCTTCGTTCTCTTGAGTCTTCTTAATATATTTGTGTTGTCCAGGAGCTGGATGGCCTCGACGTTCACGTGGTTGAGTAGCCTTTGTTCGTGGCTACTGGCAAATTTGGCTATGGTTTGGTCAACAGTATCCATTTGAAGGTCCTGATGAATGTCTCTGTTTCGGCAGTACCAGGGTGCGTCAACGATGTTCCTTAGTACTTTGTTCTGGAAGCGCTGGATCACTTGAATGTTGCTCTTGCTGGCACAACCCCAGAGTTGAATACCATAGGTCCAAACTGGTTTTAGTACTTGCTTATACAGAAGCAGTTTGTTATATGTAGACAGCTTGGAGTTTCTTCCAAGTACCCAATACATTTTTTTCAGTTTTATGCCTAACTCTTCGCGTTTCTTTTTAACATGGACTCTCCAGCGGAGTCTAGCATCTAAGGTCATTCCCAGATATTTGGCCGAGTCAGCATAAGGGATCTGGGTATCGTTGATTCTAATAGGTAGATGTTGCTTCTGTTTATTAGTAAAGTCTATATGTACAGATTTATTTTCGTTTAACTTGATGCGCCAAGTTTTAGTCCAGGTGTTAATTTTATCAATGGAGGTTTGAAGCTTCTCTGCGGCCTCTTCATGATCTTTTCCGACAGCAATGACTGCGGTGTCGTCAGCAAATGTTGCTATTGTTTCATGTTCAAAGCTTGGGATATCACTAGTATATAGTAGGTAAAGTACCGGACCTAGCACACTACCTTGTGGTACCCCTGCTCTAATTTCCTTTAATTCAGAGTAAGAATCTTCCTGTTTAATTCTAAAATATCTTTCGGATAGGTAAGATTGTAAGAGTTGTGAAAGTTGTTGTGGCAGACAACGGTTTAGTTTGTGAAACAAGCCTTCATGCCACACTTTGTCGAAAGCCTGAGCGACGTCGAGGAAGCCGGTGGAATAGACTTTTCTTTCTTCTAGTGATTTTTCAATGACGTTTATGATCCTGTGGACTTGGTCGATGGTCGAGTGGTTTTTTCTGAATCCAAACTGGTGGCAGGGAATCAGATTCTTTTCTTCTACTATAGGTTTTAGTCTCTTAAGGAGTATTTTTTCATATAATTTCGAAATGACTGGTAACAACGATATAGGTCTATATGATGCTACGTCCTGAGGAGGTTTACCTGGTTTAGGAATCATTATAAGTTCTGCAACTTTCCACATCTTAGGGACATACTTCAGTCTGAAGGATGCGTTAATAAGATTGGTAAGTTTTACTATAGCTTTTCTTGGAAGTTGCTTCAATACTTCGCCAGTGATCAGGTCAAAGCCAGGAGCTTTTTTCGGGTTGATATTTGTTTTAATTTCATCTGATACTTCCTTTGGCGAGGTAGGTCTGATGATAACATCTTCTTGTTCCGGTTGATTCCAGTCTTGTAGTTCTTCTCCATCGTTTGGTTGGAAAATACTCTCTAGATGTTCTGCAAACCTATATGCTTTTTGGGCATTATTTCGGGCCCAACTTCCATCTGTATTTCGAATTGGAGGCTTATGTAGAACAGGCATTTTTAATCGTTTGGTAGCCTTCCAGAGTGAGTAATCTGTTTTGTTGTCATTAGTTAATTCCCTCAGGTAGTCTCCAATCGACTCGTTTTTGATACGCTGAATTTCGCGCTTTAATTGTTGAGTTACGTTGTTCAGAGTTGTTTTGTCTCTTGGTGCTCTAGTCTGTTGCCATTTCCGTCTGAGCTTTCTCTTTTCTGAAATAAGGTTCCTAATCCCTTTAGGATAGTTATTTCCTTTTGTTCTACGGGTAAGCTGAGGTGTATTATCCCATGCTGCTTGTTGAATGTTTTTGACAAACAGATCAACTTCGTCATCTAGTTGCTCTTCTGTTCTTAATGGAACTGAAAGCTCAATAAGTTCCTCAAGTTGGATTTTGAAGCTTTGCCAATCTGTCATCTTATTAGTTAAGCTCGGTGGATTTTCTTTTTGGATTACACTGTCGCTTAGTGTTAATAGTATCGGAGAGTGATCTGAGTTCATATCCCATGCTTCTTCAACATGGATATAATTGGTTGAGATGTTCCTGATTACAAAGAAGTCTATGAGATCAGGAATTTTATGCAGGTCAGTAGGCCAGTACGTCGGCTTACCGGATGATAATACTTCGCATCTAAGCTCTGTTGCTGCTGCTAAAAGTTCCTTACCTTTAGTTGTAGTTAGTCTAGATCCCCAGTGTGTGTGCTTTGCATTAAAGTCACCTCCAACGATGAATCTATTTTCTTGGCTAGTGAGGAAGTCTACATATTGTTCTTTCTTTATAGTATGTCTCGGTGGGCAATATATTGCCGTGATCATTATTTCATATAATTTAGTTTTAATACTTACAGATGTGGCCTGTATTTTCGCTGTTTGATAACCCATTTCTTGGTGGTGTAAAATGGATTCCTTTATAATAATTGCACTTCCTCCTTTTGCTGCATTATCCGGGTGGATTGTATGATAGGCTTTGAATCCTTTAAATTTGATGTATGGCTCTTTCGTGAAATGAGTCTCAGATATGAGGCACACATCAATTTTCTCTATGTCAAGGACTGCTTGCAATTCTTGCTGGTGTTGCAGCAATCCATTGGCATTCCATGCCATGATTCTTAGATCATTAGCCATTTTTATTTTTAGAGATAGCTCCTTTGGCGCTATATTCTAGTTTGGTTAAACGCTCATCAAATTTTGTGAACAGTTTTTCTTGGTTATTTAATTTATCTAGGATCATTTGCAAAGTCTGATCCATGGACGTAGTTTGTTTTGTGTTTTGAGAATTTTTATTAATATTAGCTGTACCTGCTACACCTCGACTATATGGCATAGTTACTCTTTTATCTGACATATGTTGTTTTGTTTGGATATTTGTTCCAGCATTTACCTGTTGTTTATCTCTTACTGGTTGTTTGGGTAAATTAGGTTTTTTCATGGACCTAGTTTTCAGTTTCTGCATTTCCTTAGCGACTATGCATCCTCGATAACTTGCAGGATGATTTTCGCCACAATGGACGCATTTCGGTACTGCACTTTTTGGTTTTGTACACTCTATAGTAAGATGCTTACCAGTGCATTTGACACAACGTGGTTCCTTGGCACAGTATTTTTGCGTATGTCCATAAGCCTGACATCTTTTACATTGAGGTACCAGCTTAGATTTTTTAATTGGTTGTATTTCAACTCTAATACCCATTATATCTGTAATGCTAAAAATTTTATTAACATCTTCATCTTGTCTGAAAACTAGCATAAACATATTTAATGGTTGCTTTGTTTTCCACTTAAGTTTATTTATAGCATCAAGTGCTTTGTATCCTCTTTTACGGAGTTCTTGAACTATTTCATCTGCGTTGAAAGAATGGTGTAAATTTTTAACGACTACTTTTATTGGCCTGTCTTGCTTATTTTCATAAGAATGCCACGAATAATTATTTTCTGAGAGCATCTTGGTTAATAATCTGTAAGACTCACCATCTTGCACATTAATTTTAATGTTTTCATTATTTATAATTTTAACTTGAAATTCCGTAACAATTTCATTTATTTTTTTATGTAATTCACCAAAATTTTTGATATCGTCCACTATTACAGGTGGCGGTACAGGTATTTTTTTGTTATCTTTTGTTTTCTCTTCTCTATTAGATGTTTCTTTTTGTGGGGGTGTTAGTGACGTATCCATTCGTCTCTTTTTATGATTTTTCTTGACCCTAATCCACTCTGTCTCTTTTGCTAATTCTTCCTCATCGGTATGGTATTCTATTGTTTTCTCATTTTTTTGCGTTTGATTTAAACTTTGTTCTAATTTTGCATAATTTTCTTGAATCATTTCTAGTTGAGCTTGCAGATAATTTATTTTAGCCATCATCTGGGTTTTTTCAATCTCAGCTTTTTTCAATTCATTATACAATAGTTGTTCATTTTGCGTTGTTGCATAATTTTGTTCACCTGGCTTATTTTTATCGTTATTAACCGGTGATGGTAAATTGACATCAGGTTGCATTGGAACTCCTTGTTGGATTATTGTTTGCGCATTATGTTGTTGTTGCTGCGAGGTTTTTTGTATCGATGTGGGAGGAGATCTTGAAGTCTTTCCACCTTTTGTAAACATCTTTTTTAATTATTTTTTACCTTACGTTGCGTTTACGTGTTATATCAAACAAACACAATGTCATGTTTTCTGACCTACTTTTATTGCACTATTGACACTTTCACTGTTATTGTTAACCAATATGGAGCGAGGTCGCGACACTTCCTTACTCATCGACAGTTAAACAATAACTATTAATAACATGTATGCAATTAAGAATCACCCTTTAAAAATATAAAATAAAAATATTATACATAATTTTTTTCTTGGAAAACTTTTTATAGTCGTAATATTATAGGTTAAAATAATAAAAAACACAATTAATCCATATGAATAGAAAGATTAATGCGCGTATATAAACATATAACAGGGATATATATATATCCCTTTGTTATTATCCCTTTGTTTATTAATCCATATGTTATAATAAAATTATGATCATTTCGAAAGTATTACAAACTTTCTTCTTCAGATTACAAAAGTTTCATGATAAAAGATTCTTCTATCTTAAAAATTTTTTTTTTAAATAAAATAATGGGAAGGTGGAATTTACACACCATGATAATTTAGATCTACATATTTGTTTTATTGTTATATAATTTAGAAATTATATAACAATGTCAAAATTTATTGTTTAACTAGACAAGAACTAAGATTAAACAAAAGAAAAATAACCTAGTTATTACCAGAGCCAGGCATGACCATGCTGAATGGATAGTTAAGTATAGTCCGTTATAAATTTTAAGCTCACTTGTTTGACTTGTCATTGTCACTTGTCCATTGACAGAGTCAAATGGGTAGCTGTTGCTAAATAATTATTAGATCAAACGAACTTACCTAGTGAAGTTCGATCTTAATTATGTGAACGTCCAGTCCACGACATCACCTCCCCCCCTCCACCCATTAGAGTAAAGAGTTAAACTCTAAAGTAAATGAGTTTGTTATGAGGATTGTGATCAGTCCATGATCCTCATGGACTACATAGGAAAATCATTGTGATGTTTATGACTGGACATGAACATAATCCACAATAAAATAATAATCGACAACACTTTCTGAAAGTACCCTCAGATCTATATGTTGCAATTTTTGCATCATAAAGCATACGGCATATCAGTACTTACGAGGATGGAAAAGGCTGAGTAAATAATGTTTAGCTTTTATATTTTTTTATACTTCACAAACTGCAATCATCCTTATTTTATACGCATACATACAACTGCCTAAAATTGTGTACTTAAGTACCCAATCAACAAGGCCATGCCTGCTTTGGTTAAAACAATTTAATTTAAGGTCCAAGTGTACCCAAAAACGTGTGTTATTTGTTTCATAAATAATATAATAATGTGATAACTTTGGTTTTAAGTTAATAGTCTAGGAATGTTAAAAACTTGCTTACCTAACTTGATTTGGAAGAAAAATTTTTTATTTAAATTATTTCACGTTATACGTGAAAAATTAATTTTAGAAAATCTGTACATTCAAAATTAACCAAAATAATACCACTTATATTTCATAGTATTTGAACTATTTTCCCAGAATTTTAAGAAAATCGTATGTCTAGCGACTAAATTATTGCCAATAAACCTGCTTTTTGCCAAAAAAAACTGCTTTTTTTGGCAAAAAGGAGGTAATAGTTTAGTCCCTAGACATACGATTTTCTTAAAATTTTGGGAAAATAGTTCAAATATTATGAAACTTAAGTGGTATTATTTTGATTAATTTTGAATGTACAGTTTCTCCAAAATTAATTTTTCACGTATAACATGTGAAATAATTTAATTAATAAACATCGTTTTCCAAAAAAAGTTGGGTAAGCAAGTTTTTAACATTTCTAGACTATTAACTTAAAACCAAAGTTATCACATTATTATATTATTTATCAAACAAACAACACACGTTTTTTGGGTACACTTGGACCTTAATTAATTATATTTATATAAAGCACTCTAAACTGGTAACACTGGATAAATATAAATTAAATCTTATAATTTTGTTATAAATAAACATCTGAAAAACATTTTCATGATTTCTTAAAAAAGCTTGACTAACATAATTTACAAATACATAAATAAAATAACTATGCCAAAATAAACCACGTAATACAACATAAGGAAAAAAATTATCTGCACTTATTTGTGGATAACACTTATTTAATGGGATAAGTCTGTGTATAACTTCTTAATTATTGGGAATTTACCAGATGATAATAATAATAATAATGATATTTTGCTTAGAACGAGGACCTTTACACCCTGTTGAAGTTTGTAGCTGGTGCTCTGAAACCTGTATAAATAAATTGTAAAAACAAATTTATTTTTTAGGTTAACTACAAGTCTGACGTTTGGTCCATGGGTTGTATATTATATCAACTAGTATATAGAAAGACACCTTTTCATCATATAGGTCATATGTGGGCCAAATTAAGTGCAATCATGGATCCTAACCACAAGATTGATTATCCTGCCGCTGATTGGGTGCACCCTAGAATTATTAGTACTGTTAAAAAATGTCTTCAGTATAACGTAAGAGATAGACCGTCAGTTGATGAATTAATTCAAGAATACGAAAATATTTATGGATAAAATTAATGAGTTAGAAATAAGTTTATGCTCTTAAAATAATATATATTCCAGTAATGAATTGAGAATCACCATACCTGTGTATTACATTTTTTGATATTTTTATAAAAATATTCCTAATTTTATTTAAAATATATTTAAAAAATATTGTTTTTTGCTTATTTGGCAACAAGTCATTCGTTTCCATGTGAAGTAATCTTTAGCTATTTGGAAACACTGAACTCTTATTTACTAGAAATGGCATATGATAGGAATATTTGTAGCCCGGATAACCTCTTTATTTGTTTACTGCGGACACAGCTTAACTCTTATTTACTAGAAATGGCATATGATAGGAATATTTGTAGCCCAGATAACCTCTTTATTTGTTTACTGCGGACACAGCTTTCGATTGGTTTGTTCAATAAGGTGATGTAAATACGACCTTCAACGACCAATCAGCAACAGCCGAGTAGAAATAATTTTTAATTATACGTAAATTTAAAGAAATACAGTAAACTGTGAATAGTTTATTAATAAAATGGTGAATTCATGTAGTGTTTGTGGAACTTTGTGTGGAAAAAAGGAACATCAGTCTCTTTTCATAAGTAAGTATTTTCAGTTATTATGTGTAGTATGACACAATTCCCATAGGCGTTACATGAGGATTTTACCTAAATCAATATAATTATATCTACAAATGCATTGCATAATGAGAAGAATACAATTCGTATGTTTTATTGAAACAACTTACATTACTGTTTTACATTACACGTTACTAATACTGGTGTAATTATAACAGTGAAAAATTAACCAAATTGCTACTTATTCATTTAAGCTGATTTCTTGGAATTTATAAATTATAAATGTAGCCTTGATTGACGAGGCACCACTGGTGCTGTGGGAGATGTAAACAAACATAAGTCAAATTTAGATGTTATGTTGGCAACATCTGCTTCATACATAATGCCTCTTCTAGTAAATAAGAGTTCAGTGTTTGGAAACTTGAACTTAACCTCAAACTGTCATAAGCTAGCAAAATGTGTATGGATAGTAGTTAAAATTTAAATAGTGGAATTTATATGAAGTGAGGGAAGTACTAGGAAATCTGGAAATTACTGGCTGATTGTGGGTCACCTACACATGCAAATAACCAAGAACCCGTCACTTTTGAAAGGCATAGTTCACTGAAATTTGTGTCAAGTGATAGAATTTGAGAAATTCATGTAGGCGAGTTCACAGCCATCGGCATTTATTGCTGGACTCGAATTCAGATGTTCACATTTTTGGTTTCTATCACAATGAGTTCTGTCAATGATATTAAAAAATTAATTGATAAAAATGTTTTAATTGAATTTTTCAAGGGTAACATAATAATGTAGTGGCTAACATGGTTCTTGATAGACATGTGCACTTGGGATTTCAACTAACAATTCATCACAATGTATCATTCTGAATCCACAAAGTCAGAATGTATTGTTGGCATCATAATTTTGAATAATTTTGCTTGTCATTCTTTAACTGCTTATAAGTTTTTCAAAAATGATTGCACCATGGATGAAAGTGTTGGAATTATTTTTATTCATGGTTTTACAAATCATTGTGCATTAAGAATTGCAGTGACATTCAATGAACTATAATCCTGGTATAATCCTGCATATATGTATGTCAAAATGAACAGTCGAGAAAGGAAACAACATGCGAGGGTGGTTTGATAAGTCAGTGACTTTTTGAATTTCCCACGGAGTAACTTTAAATGCAACACTGCTCCCGTCAACTGCCATCTATGAATAGACTACTGTAAAATTTTGAGAAGGCTGCGCCATTTAGTTTGTGTTTGACAGCTATTGAAAGCAAATAACCTCGTGAATTTTAACGAAAATGGAAAAAAGTTAATTTCGTGTGCTGATTAAGCATTATTTTTTGCGTAAAAAACCATCACCAAAACCAAGGAAAGGCTTCATAAATACTATGGGGACTCTGCACCATCAATTTCAATGTTTAAGAAGTGGTTTACTGAGTTCCGTTGTGATCGTACCAGCACAAGCGACGCCGAACGTTCAGATCGCCCAAAAGAGGTCGTCACGCCAGAAATCGTCGATAAAATCCATGGAATAATATTGGATGATCGGAGAATGAAAGTTCGTGAGGTGGCTGAGGCTGTAGGCATCTAAACTGAGCGGGTACATCACATTTTGCATGAATATTTGGACATGAAAAAGCTATCCGCGCGATGGGTGCCTCATTGCTTCACACTCGACCATAAACGCAACCGTTTGACCACTTCAAAGGAGTGTTTGGCGATGTTCAGCCGCAATCCAAACGAGTTTTGCGGCGTTTCGTTACCGTAGACGAAACATGGATCCATGACACTACACCAGAGACCAAGGAACAATCAAGACAGTGGGTTTCTCCGGGTGAACGTGCACCAAAGAAGGCCAAGGTGGGTCTGTCGGCAACAAGGTCATGGCCACAGTTTTTCGGGATGCACGCTGTGTCATTCACATTGTCATTGAAGTGAGCTGTAAAATTTAAAAAGCCTGCTTGACCATATAATATAGATTGAGAGTTGATGTTTTATTTATGTCAATTACATTTTGTAATCGTATTTTTGTCATTGATAAAGTCTTGTGAAACAAAAAGGTGTATTTATTGAGTTTTATCCAACATTCTGGCGACCGTGACAGGACTTAATTAAAAGTCTAAGATGGATAAAGCAAGAAAATCACGAGGAATTCTTCGAGGTTTATTCACAAGAAACATAAGCAGATCAATGAATTATTAGAAGCAGAAGAGAAGAATATGTGCGAGATTAAAGTATTAGTTGAACTACTACATAAAAGGTATTGTGAAGATTTAGAACTAGATTCTGAAATACGTGATTTGTTGTTAGATAATAATGCTACACAAGAAGAACTGGACGAGGAACAAGATTCAGCAGACAGTTATAACTTAAATTACAATAGAGTGAAGAATGCTGTATCAGAAATAGAAGTAGACCGATGTTTAGTAACATCTGTCAATGACAGAAGCAGCGCTCATAACAGTAATAGTACAAAACGTCCATTTAAACTACCGCAGCTCGAATTAAAGAGGTTTAACGGGGACATTAAGGAATGGCTACAATTCTGGACTCAGTTTAACAAGATACATGAAGATCAGTCTATCGAAGCAGGTGATAAGTTTCAGTATTTAATACAAGCCACCGTTGTAGGGTCCAAAGCTAGAGAGCTTTCCCGCTACTGAAGGAAATTATCCAAAAGTAATAGAAGCCCTTAAAGCGAGATATGGTAGGGAAGACTTATTAGTTGAAGTTTATGTAAGAGAATTGTTAAGTCTAGTTTTACAAAATACTTTTAGCAGTAAAATCAACACCTCTTGCTTCCCTATATGATAAACTGGAATGCCACCTAAGAGCACTAGAGACACTTAATGTTACCACAGAAAAATGTGCATCTATGCTTTTACCATTAGTAGAATCATGCTTGCCAGAAGACATTTTGCGAATGTGGCAGAGAAATAGTTCCGTGATGTTAGTAGTACAGTCCCAGGTTGTAGTTAATGCTAAGGAAGAAGCTAAGAGTACTACAAACACATCAAAAGATCGTCTGAATCAATTAATGCAATTTATTGCAGCGGAGGTAGCTAATGAGCAAAAGGTGACTAGCCAAGTCAGGTTTCGGTGTTACACCACATAAAAATATTAAAAGAAGGGAACATGGTTTTGCACAGTCAGTTTCTGTTACAGAAGAAATACCCACTGCAACTGGTTTGTTAACAACCACAACAAAAGAACGATCAAAGGGATGCGTATTTTTTGACGATACCCACAAGTCTACTGACTGTATTAAAGCTCAAATAATTCCACTAGCAGAAAAACGTAAGATATTAAAGAAAAAGAATTGCTGTTATCTTTGTTTTAGAGTAGGACATCTAGCAAAATTCTGTAGGACCAAACAAAGATGCATAGTTTGTAAAAAGGGGCATAATTTGGGACCGATGCTTTTCTTATTATTTGTTAATGACCTTCCTTTAGCAATCCAAGAGTGTGAATGTCTTATGTTTGCGGATGATGTTAAGATTTACAAAGAAATAATCCAAGACTATGACTGTCAGATCTTACAAACTCAACTCGATCATTTGTATCAGTGGAGTGTTAATAACAAATTAAGTCTGAATATTGACAAATGCAAACATATGACGTTCACAACAAAATTATATCCTCTTGCTCATCAGTACAAATTGAATAATGTAAATCTTGAACGTGTATATAATATCCGTGACTTGGGTGTATACTTCAAACCTAGCTTGAGCTGGGATGAGCACATAGATGCTATTGTTGGTTTGTCATTGAGGAATCTGGGTTTCTTGATTAGATCTACAAAGGACTTCAGAAATACTAAGGCGATACTAACTTTATATAATTCGTTGATTAGATCTAAACTAGAGTTCGCATCAGTAGTGTGGAATCCAGGGCAAGCTACTAAACAAACTAAAATAGAAACTATCCAGAATAAATTTCTTAAATATTTGTACTATAAAGCTCATGGACGTTATCCTGGTTTTATTCATTATAGCAACATTAGACTTGAATTTAAGATAACAAAATTAGCTAGGAGAAGAGAATCGATTGATGTCAGCTTCATATATAAACTTTTAAATGGTGGCATTGATTGCCCTAGACTGCTGTCCTTGGTCCAATTGTATGTTCCGGCTTATAGATCACGACCCCGAAACATCCTGTATGTTCCACGATATAGAACTATTAAACGATATCATTGTGCACTAACTAGAATGATTGTTATAGTAAATAGTATTATTGATACAACAGATCTAGACATTTTTTATACGCCCCTTAGAACATTTAAGAAATTTATTCTTTCAGCATAATGGAAAGGGCTTGTAGGTTTCAACTAGATAATCCAAGATTAGAAATTAGTGTTAAACATAATTATTTACAATCTATACTAATTTTTCATAATATGTTTTTACGTTATTACTTGAAGTGAAATTGTTAAAATAAATAAAAAAAAAATATTAATGTAATTTATATATAATTTGCGGGACCTCCCCGAACATTGTAATTGGGATTAACCCGTTATGTTTGGGTAATTATTAAATAAATAAATAAATACATAAATAATGTATTGATGTGTGAAAAATTATCACAAACAACAGAAAATAAAAAAGAAAATAATCTCTCTTCGGGGCAGAAGGAAGATAATAAAGTACAATCAGAAGACAACGCTCTGGAAAATTTCTCAAGTGCACCAGAAGTATTGCTGCAAACTTTGTTGGTTAAAATATGAGGTAATGGTATTGTTTTTATATTCCGGATGGAATTTCATCAGATTAATTTGTAGCACTAGGTCATCGAATGCAATGCATAAGTTGATTAACCGTAGGCTTGTAGTAACTTACAGAATAAAACATAAAAATGAAATAAAAAACAATAAAACATTTATTGAGTTTTATTAACACAGGATAAATATGAGAACAATTATTTAAATTATATACATTTTAAGCACTTTTAAACAAGTTTTGTATCTCTTCGTCAATCTCTTCGGACACTAGTAGAGGATCTCAGCTGGGTATACTTATTGATATTGAGCTGGAGGTTAACGATTGATTTAAGCGTCCACCCGCTATCTTCTTGCTAGATAAAGAAATATGTGCACGTTAGTTTATTTCTAACTTTCTACAATTTCTGTACTTACTTGAAACTCTTCGAGATCTTTAAGGATAGGATCTTGAATATTGATCTTGAACCATTCGCCTAAATTACAGTCATTATATATGGCTGCATTCTTGGTATTGATATACTTTATTTCCTCTATGATCACATCTCTCTTCTTGACCTCGAATGATCCAGTTAAAATTGCGTTTACTTTTAACGCCGCATCTTTCTTCAACACATTCAGAATATGTTTCTGAAAAATGACTAAACAGTCTTCCATGAATGCCTTCGGATCAATATGTCTGATGTTGGTGATTACAGCAGTTCGCATGCGTCCCTTAAATGCTGATTTAAGGGACTTTAAGTTTAAGTTTTAAGTTTCTTTAAGGGAATTTAAGGTTTTAATAATCTCCCTATATGATCTCGCTTGGGCCAGGCGGGTTGATAGATGATTCTTAACCCCTATAGATGTTTCTTTTTCCAGTGCTCTATTGATTCTCCATATAGCTGAGGTACATTGTTTTAAAGCATTCGAAATGGCTCGAGCATTACCTTGTAGCTGCGAGTTGTATGCAAGATCCCTTAGGTTATCAATAAGCTGAGTTGCGAATGACATATTTTTTCTTGTAGACGTTTAAATACGGATGCGAAGAAAGGTAAGTGTTACGCATTCAGTTGCTGCACTGAGATTGAAATCTAGAGTTAGAACTTCGTTCTATATCCCGTTTACACGTACAACCGAGAAAACAGCTGAAAGCTGAGAAAAATTACCGAGTTACTGGATGTAATAAGGTGGAATTTAAATAATACTATACATAAATCAGTTCGGTTCATATATTAAAATGCTATGCAGAAACCTTATTTTAACACCTTTTTATGAATTTAAAAGATGGGGAAAAGATAAAGGTTCGAAGGGGATATAGTCTAGCGCTACCTGAACGCATGAGGCTTTTATACCTGGCCAGTATACGGGTTTTGATCATTTAACATTTATATTATGCTTTTATCGTTACTATTTTACTATTCAAGTCATCCCTAATTATGATTAAATGAGAAAACGTGTTATAGATCTGTTCAAGTTCGATTGCCTAGAAAACGGGTAGATGTTACATCTCAAAAGTAAGATGTAAAATTGAATAGAAATTGCTAACAGGCTTCTGTTTATTATACTGTAGATTTAAATGAAATGACTAATAGAATCTGCTTTTGTATACTTTAAAATGTTAGATCTTTTAAATGTAAGGATATTAAATTTCAAGATGGATGGTGTACCAGCTGTTACAAAGTAATTGTGGACAAGGCCGCAGTCTCACTGCAGCCACTACCACCCACCACCATCAACTACCATCGATCACCACCAATTAAAATAAGTGCGTGCGGTCCCACTGAAGCAAGTAGTGACCACCAGTATCATGTAAAATTTTAAATTTCGCGCTTGTTTTATGTTTATCTCTGAAATAGATATATTGCCAACTTAGCAAGCACTGTTAATATTATTATTTCCTATTAAATGAGGTTATGTGCATTGTTTGTTTACTATTGTCGCGTTGTATTTAAACTAATAATAAACCAAATTATTGCAAAAATATGACATTATCATATGAATCAGATAGCGAGGAAGTTATAACCATGTGCTATGGTACATGTGGAATCAAATATAAAAAATCACGAAATATGTGGGTACGGAAAATCTTTCTTCATAGGGTGCAGTTGGGAGAATTTTATCAATAAATAATTAGTGTCCCAGCGGCCCAGTCCCAGCTTATAAACAAACGAAGAAAAACTTTGTTTTGAAAAGTTTTCACTACCAATTACCGAAAACGAAAAACCTATAAACAGGAAATTCAAATTTTTAGTGTTTATTTTCATCAAGTCCACTAGCGCGTCTGCATTGTCAACCACCACTGACCACCAACCACCAAAATTCGAACACGTCGGAAATTTCAAACTGGTGGTCACCATTTGATGGTAGTAGGTAACAGTGGCTTAGTGGGACCAGCGTCATTGATTCATGCATGTTTAAAATTTAGTTGGTGGCGGTGGTTGGGTGGCTCAGTGAGACTGCAGCCTAAGGCTTAATTACTGGAAGTGTTAAAATCTCTAAACGGTTTTACTATATACAAGAAGATATTATGGAAGAATTATTATGGAGATTTTTTTCCGTTAAAATAAAATTAATGATTCTATTATATATTTAAAAACATCTACTATGTGTATCAATGATCTGCATTCATAATTAAAATAATAAAATGAGTTGATATGTATTCGATACTTTTAATATATATTATGTAATTAGGAGATCAAGCGATACGTTATAGAAGAACTCGAACATCTTGGATTTGTGGTCTTTTTGCTAAATCGGACCTTCATAAGAAATAACATGGGATTTTGGGTTAGAACTCACATAGCCTATCTACTATAGATGAACAACTAAATAAAGTAATTAAAATAATCAAGATTTAATACAATTCTTAAAACATGTGTTCGACTCACAGGTTTGATCAACGCTTGCGTGTAGGAGATTTTATTAAATGAATCTAGCGAATCCGCAGTTTTCGGCAGCTGTTTTATAGCTCAAAATAATCTATCTTAAATTCCCTTCAAGACTGTTTTTCTTTTTTTGACGGCACGTGACGGCAAGTATACTAATTTTATAATTTTGTTTATTTTTCAAATTTTAGAATACCTTTAGAACAGTTTTTTATGGCTTTATAGGAAATCAAAATTAATTTTAAATGTGTTTTTTTACATATTTGGGTGTAAAGTACAAGATTATATACACTATTTGTCAATAAATATTAAATATATAGAGAAAAAAACCAAAGAACATACCTTTGTTTCAAGCATGTAAAATAGACCCCGAAATCCTCCATGTTTACGACCATATAAAATGAAAAAAAGATAATTTTTCAACTTATTTCGGTTTGTTCCTTAAAGAATAGGTTCCGATCTTGTTATAAATCATATTTTGAACAAGAAAATTCGACGATGAAAAAAAATTTTCCGCCTATGGCCAGTTATAACCAACCACAGTGCGGCGCTGGCAAAGAATCTGCGGTCGGATTTTCGCTCCTACCTTCCGTAAGGCTGTGGCAGTTTTTCGTCGACCCCGCCAAAACAATTTACCGGGGACGGTCGAGACTTCAAATCCAAGACGGGCACTTCCCAACGCATCGACACAAAAAAATGGTACGTTTGTGGTCCCGAAAAACGTTCTCGCGACCTGAGTTTTGACGCAAGGCGAAAATGCTTCCGGTTCCAGTATAAATTTATTCGGAGTTTACGCTTGGTAAAATCCGATAAATCAGTTGACTCTTCATTAGCTCCAGGATTATATGAATTAAAAAAATACTGTTATTTCTTTGATTTCTGGCGGACTGGCACCGGTCCGGGGACCGGCGGTAGGGAAACGCTGCTATAGTAGGTAAGAACGTTTGTGTGGTATGAATCTTGAGAAAGAGGCGTTTCGGCAGATAACAGGTATTCGAGATACAAAAAAATGTCGTGGTAAAACGTTATAATGATAAATCTGATTTTTTAATATGTTCAACTGGATAACATTATAAACTCCAATCAAGAATTGCCAGACACTTTTCGCAGGGTGTAACTTCCACCAGACGCTTTTAAGCTCATGAAATAATGGTGGCATTTACGTTAAATCTGAATTTTCTATATGTTATTCGGACAGTTATTTAACAATATTATTCAAACAGCGAGACACCTCCGAAGTATCTAATATCCCCCCCAGACATAGCAGGTCAGCCATGAGTGCAAGAGAGAGAGAGAGCATCATTCCTGCACATGAGTGCGAGTGAGAGCATTACTTGAGTTTCTCAGTGAAGCTAATCAGAAATAACATTTTTTTGGAAATATTTCCAAATATAAAGAAATCATCAACTATTAATATGTAGCAGTACATGTATGCGAGTCAATAAATTATCATAGTATATATAATGCTCTCACTCGCACTCATGTGCACGAATGATGCTCTTTCGCTCGCACTCATGGCTGATCTTCTACTATGTCTGGGGGGATGTTAGACCCTTTGGATATGTCTGGCTGTTTGAATAATATTGTTAAATAACCATCTGAATAACATATATAAAATTCAGATTTAATACTATAACGTAAATGCCACCATTATTTCATGAGCTTAAAGGCGCCTGGCGGAAGTTACACCACGCGACAAATTGTCTGGCAATTGTTGATTGAAGTTCATAATGTTATCCAGTTGAACATATTAAAAAATCAGATTTAATATTATAACGTTTTACCCCGACATTTTTTTGTATCTTGAGAACTTGTTATCTGCCGAAACCCCCTTACTCAAGGTTAATAGCACACAATCGTTCTTACCTACTCTAGTGTGCACACATATGAAAGGCTCTTAGTCTATAATAAATGTTTTTTAGTATCTGTCAATAGTGACAATTTAATAGTAATCACACTCACTATTACATCTTCCATCAATAATAAAAACTTGACACTGAGTACTTATTAAAATGATTAAAATCCTTTAATTACTTATACCACATACATACATAATTACACATAGGATAATGATAAAAATTACACTTAAAGCATTTCCCTAAAACTATAGGCATTCTGTATTTTTGAACTTCTTTTCTTATGTTTCAATATTGTACTTGCAGGTTTAGGATACAAATCAAAAATCCCTATATTTACCAAGAAACCCCAATTGTCTATTTCTACTAAAATATCTTTAGGTGCATCTTCAATTCTGTAACAAATAATTAAATTACTATTTTAATTTATCTATTTTAAGATATATAGCAAACCTACCTTTTAACTTTACGAAAAGTTACCATAAATGAGCAATCATTAGCAATTGCAGCTAATAGATAAGGAACGAGATCTAGTTCGTTCAATGAATTCTCAGCATTCATTTCTAAAAGTTTCTTGGTGCGTTTCACATATTCCATAATAACACATTTTGGACACAATACTTTCTTTGAGTTAACATCTTGTAAAAGCCTTCCTACATAACTCCAATCATCAAAGGTAATCTTATTTTTAATTAAAGCTTCATAAGCATCACAATATTTATTTAAACCCAGATCGTTTAATTTTTGCATACATAATATTTTATGTAAGACGCATCCTGAAGGTAATTTCATTGCATTGAATGTACATTTAATGTGGTTTAATTGATCGGTATACGTATTGTTATTTTCACTAATATTATGAGGTATACTAGTATTAATATCACAGTTTTCACAGCCTTTGGTTTCATAAGTAGTAATTTCTTTTAGTAAACCTTGGATTATTAAGTCGCAGAACTTGTCAGTCAACCTGAAAGTAAAATAGAAGATCAGGATGAGGACTCTCGATTTCCAATCACTGGTAATTAGGAGAAAGCAGCAAAAGGAGAACAATCCAATCAATTGAGGAATTATAGTTTTCTTGAGTAACTAAATATTCTTTATTCAAGTGGGAGATTAATTTATTAATAAGATTTTCTTATTCTATAACATAAAATAAAAAATTATGGAATTAGATGAGGCGTTTGAAGATCAAAACTTTAAGGTAATGCTTTTTATGTAGATGAATGAATTCGATGTGCTCCATTGTATTAGATATTTTCTTTAAAATTTTAAATGTATTGGGTTACAATTATTTTTTCTTGTAAACCTAGAAGCTCTCTTTAAACAATTTATTTTACTGGGTTTTTCAATATTGTGTAAAACCTTATTTAATTATAATGTGTGTTCAATCATAATAAATTTGTTTTAAATGAACTTTTTTTTTAGTTAATAAATTTAGTTTAGATTTCTTAATGCAATTATCACTATTCAATTCAAGTAATAGAGAAATATTCCACTTCTGATTGGTAAGTTTGGAAAAATGCTGAAACTATTTTGTTCTCCATGGGGGTGACCAAAATATTTTTCCAAAAGTATTCTAAAATCTCAGTTTTTTCCGATTCACTTACTATCCGAGATCTTTTAATTTTGGAGCCATTTTGCATTTGTTAGATTGATTGTTGAAAATACAATGATTATGTCTACATCATGCTAGTGTCGAGGATCTGGTGGTAATAATGTCATGGATTTATTGTTATATGTACTTTAAACTGCCAACCAAACATTTCAGTTACTTCTTTTGAAGCGCATATTATAGACCTATGGTCGGTTTCACAAAGCTTGATTAAATTCTGATTAACTTAATTAATTTAATTAAATTAGAGTTCTAGAAATATAATTGGATAAAGTCTCAGGTCTTTTAAATCTCAGCCAATGAGATTTCTGAATTTCGAATTTAATGATAATTAAGTTTTAATCAGAATTTAATCAAGCATTGTGAAAACAGCCATTAGCAACTTTTTTCTATGCAACACTAAATTAAACATGCTCTTAGGAATGGGAAAATGTCAGTTTAATAAAATACTTTTTTTAGGGGTGTAAAAAAGAGCTTGAATATATTATTTTTGTGTTCACTCACTTTTTCTAGTTTCAATTTTCTAGTTTTTTTGAAACTGACCAGTTTTGATTTTCAAGAAGCCTCAAAGACAAAGTAATGTCATTTCCTGATTTGTAAAATTACAAGACAGGAAAAATGTAGTGTTGTTTTCAGAATCAAGTATGTCATGCTGATGATTCCAAATATGAATGAACTACCTGTACATCACTCTTGATATTGAATTTCATGCAATGCATTAAAATCTTGTGGATTGTATGCTAAAAAACCTTCTTTTCTTGCATATACTGGGTGACCACTCTCAAAGTCGATCATAGGCAATTAACATTGTGCATTTTACATTTGTATTTGGCTATATTACAGTAAAGAACAGTTTAAATACTCGCTATTCAATTGTAACTTCCTAATGCATATGTTCGAGTTTGAGAACGAACAGGCTGTATATATAAGTACTCTACATTTCAAATAAATATGAGTCAGTTCATCTCAATTCAATCAAACTTGTCACACGACCCTCTCCGACTTTCTTCATGCTTTACACATGTGTTCCCTCCCTTGAATTGTAAACAATGCCCTATTATACTTTTCAAAAAATGTCTAGTTACAGAGATACAGCGGTGTTTTTCAAAATGTACTACAGCTTGGCTTCTATTACAGATCTGGGGTTGGGTTTGTTTTATTCGAAAGAGAATAGAAAATTATTTAAAAAATTCGTAAATTTGGACCTTTGCGATTTTCTTTAAAAAAGTACAAAACATATGAATTTTTCTTTGTGTCAAGAGCGGAAAAATAATATTGTGTCTGTATTAGGTTTTACTCATAAAATAGAAACATGTCAAACATTAGATTAATATTTAAAACGCTATATTTAAAATTTTATTTTAACAGATTAGATTCGTAAAATTTATCAGAAAATGAATACTTTTTTACTTTAATTTTTCCAATATTAATTGGGTAAATATGTAACTTTCGAATACCTGGAACGGTTCTGACAGTTAAAAAATGATCTTCTAATTGTTTTTCATGGGATTCATATTGTTCTTTGCTAACATAGCATACACATATACAGGGTGACAGGGTGTCTCACAGCCCCTGCACCAGACTTTACCAGCGCATTTCTGA
This sequence comes from Agrypnus murinus, assembly GCA_929113105.1. NCBI lineage: Eukaryota > Metazoa > Arthropoda > Insecta > Coleoptera > Elateridae > Agrypnus > Agrypnus murinus. Next base: position 35,996,095 of record OV816030.1, read on the forward strand.
TGGCATTTGGAACAAAAAATCTTAATAAAGTTTTGATTAAATTAATCTTTACCAGCGTTTTTATAAAAGTATGTAAAAAATTATAACGCTCATGGTGATATTGATATCATTAATAAAAAATAAAGTTAACTGTATATGTAAGTGCAAGGTTTGAAATTTTAAAGCCAGACAAACATAATGAGATCCTATATTACTGTGTATTTCTCTAGTCCAAACCCATCATTTTCAAGCGCCCAATTGTGTTACATTGTACTATTGCAAATTAAATCGGTTCGCTTCCTTGACATAGAGGTTTTTGCTTTTTCTAAAATGCATGCATCAAATGATGACTAATTGTAATACAAACCGTAAATATACAAAATTGTGTATTGAGCTTTTAATTTTTACGACTTTTCCAAAAACTACGCTTCTGAGAAAAAAATGTTATAGGGATTTTTTTGTTTGTCTTATCGATGTCTATATACCTGCTGTGTTTGATGTCTTTGTTATGTATGAGCCACCCTGTATTTTTTTAAAGATTTTTGTGACCATTCAAAGACCTGGAAAGGAGTTAATATCTGATTAATTGCCGAACTTTGTAGGTTATATCTGGATGCACACCTTTTAAGACTACCACCTAAAGCATCTAAACAAGCTAAAGCAAGAACTTTTGCCATGGGACGTAACAAAAAAATGCCGCTCGGTAGAAACTTTAAAATCTGAAAAATGGAATGAAATATTTCGAAAGTTTTTCTTATTTTTATATTGGGCTGTAGAACCATCCGAAAAGTATATTATTTTATTAAAAGTTAGGGATTGTGGCTTTTAAATAATTAATCAAACAACTTTGAAATAAATGTACCTACACTTGTTGTATTGTGTTGTGTTGAAGGCAATTTGATATTAAAATCGAGTTATCATGTGAAATTATACCATGATCATTACGAAAATAGATAGCTATGGGATGGACTGTCGCTTGCACATTATTCCAATGACTGGCATCCTGTGCAATAAACATGTAGTTTTCCGAAAAATTGCAGATAGCTAATAATTCGCCTTTCTTGAGATTGCTTTTAAGGAAACTTGATTGCTGTGATGCAACAAACGAATGTGAGAACAGAGGTGGCAACTTTTGAAGAAAAGCGTCAATAAAATCATTAGTTGACTGTATTCTTCTTCTTATAAGCACAACAACCTAGACGGTTAAGGCTGCCTTGCGGCTTTCATGATCCTTATAATGGGGTGGATCAGTCCCCATTTCTATTATTAAAGACTGTTGCATGTTCTGGCCCTGTCTGTAATCTTCTGCCATCTTTTACGATCTTCCGCTTTTTCCCTCCATCCCATAATCTTGATTGTTCTTCTAGATCTTCCTCTTCTTTCTGAGTAAGGGCTGCTGTTTGCATTGCGTAGACAATAACTGGTCTTATTAGTGTCTTGTAGATTGTGAGCTTGGCTTTTTTCTTTAAATTTCTGTTCGTTAATAGTTTCCGGTTGGCGTAATAAGCTTTGTTACCTAATTGTATCCTTTCCTTGATATTTTTGCTACTTTGCATTTTTGAGATTATCATTCCTAAATAATTAAATCTTTCTACCTCTTCAAATTTGTATGATGCTGTTTCTAAAGGTTTTAGCTGACGCTGTTTTGTTTTACTAAATCTCATATATTTTGTTTTCTGTTCATTCATTCTTAATCCCATTACTTTTGCTTCTTTTTCTAATTTTTCAAATCTTATTAATTTTCTTTTACTTCTACTAATTATAACGATATCATCGGCTAATGTTTATTTTGCTAATTATGCTCTCTATTACAAGATTAAATAATAATGGAGATAATGAGTCTCCTTGTTTTACACCAGATGTTGTTTCAAATTTATCCGTTGTTTCATTTTCAATTCTCACTGCTACTAATGATTCCCTTAATGTCATTTCAATTAAATTTAAAAGTTTTTGTGGTATTCCCATTCTTTGCATTTCTACAAACATAATTTTTCTGTTAATTCTGTCAAAAGCATTTTTGAAATCTATAAATAATATGTGTAATTCTATGTTATGTTCATATGCTTTTTCCAAAATCTGCGTCATTATATATATTGCATCTACCGTAGATCTACCTGGCCTAAAACCTTGTTGATAATATCCTATTAATTGTTCAGTATACTTTTGTAGTTTATTCTTAATTAGTAATGTTAATAGCTTATATATAATGTTTAGCAGTGTGATACCTCTATAATTAGAGCATTCTTCTTTATCTCCTTTTTTATATATCGTTATGATTATACCTTCTCCCCATTCTGCAGGCATAATCTCCTCCCTCCATACGTTAACTAATATATTGTATAAATGTTGGCCAAGTTCGTCTCCTCCATACTTTATCATCTCTCCAACTATTTTGTCCCTTCCGGCAGCTTTCCCATTTTTAACTTTTTTAATAGTTTCCTTTACTTCTAGGTAGGTTGGTTCCTCTATATTTTTTATATTTGGATCTATTTCTTCCGTGCTTATAATGTGTTGTGTTTCATCTCTTAATATGTTCTCAAAATATTGTTTCCAAATATGTTTTATCTCTTCCTCTCCATATTGTGTTTACACCATTACTATTTCTGTAGCCTCTTGCTTTTAATGTTGGTTTGATTTTTCTTTCTTTAATTTTTTGATAAAACTTTTTTGCATTTTTACTGTTGTACTCGTTCTGCAGTTCTTCTACCTTTTTATTTAACCAATTTTCTTTCTTCTGTTTACTTGGTGGCTTCTCTTCTTAAGTCTTCATAAGTTTGTTTATCTTTTTCTACTTTGCCAGCTAACCATTTTAATCTTGCCTTATTTTTTGCGACTATGACCCTTGCACATTCTTGATCAAACCAATCGTTGTTGTTGGTTTTATTTTTATACCCTATTACTTTTTCAGCGGTTTTTTGTATACTATCTTTTACTTTGTGCCACTGTTGTGTTATGCTGGTGTCTTGGTTTATTTCCTGTTGTTGTAACGTTTAGGTAATCTCGTTTGTAAAATGTTGTCTAATTTCCTCATTATGTAGTTTTTGTGTGTTCCAGAGTTTTACCTTCTGTTTATCGTGCTTTTTCTCAGTTGATGTTTTTTCTTTTATTGTAGCCATAACTAGATAGTGATCTGTGTCCCCATTAGCTTCATGATATGTTCTTACGTCTTTTATACAGTTTTCTCTCTTTTTTGAAATAAGTATATGATCTATCTGACTGTTGTGAGTTTGATCTGGGTGGGTCCATGTTATTTTATGTCTGTAAGGATGTTTAATTTTTGTACTACTTATTGATAAGTTAGCTGCCGCAGCTAGATTGCACAGACATATTCCATTATTGTTAGTAAATTCATGTATTGTTTGTTGTCCAGCTACTTCATTCCATATTTCTTCTTTTCCTATTTGTGCATTTAGGTCACCTAAGATAATTAACGTGTCATGTGCTGGAACCTTTCCTATAACCATTAGTAAATTCTCATAAAAAACTTCTTTATCAGAATCATCAGCAACTTCTGTTGGTGCATAGGTACATATAAATGTTGTATTAAAATTTTACCTTTGATTCTTAGTAGTGCTATTCTGCCGTTGATTGGTTTAAAACACATAATATTTTTACGCAACTTGTTTGTCACTATAAAACCCACACCGTTACTTCCCTGCTTTTTCTCCCCACTGTGCATTATAATAAAATTCTGTTTATTAAGTTCCCCAGAGCCCTCTCATCTAATTTCTTGTACTCCTGTTACATCAATCCTATATTTTATAATTTCACTTGCCACTTCTTTTCATTTTCCTGCTTTTAACATAGTTTTAATGTTCCATGTAGCAACTTTAATTATGTCCTTTTTCTTTTTATTTTTACTTTTAACTTTCACACAATTTTTATTTTTGTTTGCTTTACCTTCCTTAACAGTTATCCTTTTCATGTGCTGGTCCGTTATTATATCAACCTTTCTTTGACAGATTAGTTTTTTGCATGTGACGTTACCATAAGTTGCAGTTTATCCTCTTTTTTGTTCCATATATACTGGTTACCATGAATTGAGAGTTTCTGATAGCCAATCTTTACTTCTGATCCTGTAATTTTTCCTTCTTTTGCAGTATTTATTATTTTCTTTTCCAGTTAGTTCATTTTCAATATATATATTTTTATTAATATATTTATATACATATATTTTACTTAAATTTAATTTTGAACAAATTTATTGTTTATTTTTATATATGGCAATGTTGCACATTTCCCTTATCTCTTCTCACTTAACCTATTTTATAGCAACACTTTCTGTTACTCCTTATTTTAACCTTTACTTTCAGTCTCACAAATATTTTTTTTAACTCCACTTGTTCTTTAATCATTTATTTCAAATTTGCTTTTCATTAATTGTTTTTTATTACTCAATTTTATAAAGAAAACTTAATTTATTTTTCTATAGCCAGACAGATAACTCACTCACTTTCCTGTATTACTGTTGACTGTATTACAGTTTCTAAATTTGATCTATCTGTGGATATCCATTTTTTATAAGTGACTTCTTCAATTAAATTTTCTTCAAGTTTGTTCCATCACATTTCTAAAACGAGAAGAGCCGGGACAATGGCTACATGTGTTAAAAAAACAATTTATGTTGAGAAAATTATAAATAAAAAGAGATAAAACATGCTTATAAGATTTTAAGTGATAATAATCTAAATTCTTGGTTAAAAACATTTTGATGTATAACACAAACGCACACCAAATGTGTTCCACTGGAGCCCGCTAGGACACAATTTTTGTGTCATAGAGTAGAAAACTTAGAAAAGCCTATTTTTATGTGGCTATGCTCATGTTTGTACAGTGTGTAAATTTCCAACAAATTGCCTAGTATTATTAATAATCGTTTTTGCTGCAAAATTCGCTGTCCGTCAATTTTCGCACTAACAACGTCCTTTTTAGCGGGAAGAGCACAACTAACTGTCAGAATTATAAAAAGTTTTGAGATCTTTCACAATTTCTGGAAACAAAGGATGTCCCACGTACAATGGTGGTGATGCTAAGATGCTATGCTTGTTGACCAAATCTAGGGCTTTTTTAATTTGATGCAAAGTACTTCCAGGGAAAAAATCTAGAGTTCGGTTTAATGTCCAATTCTGTGGCGCTAACGTTAATAATTTTGTCTGTTCTGTTTTATCAGTAAGTACAAATTTCTCCTTTAACGTAGAGAGAATTTTGTTATCACTACTGCTACTTTCTACTAGCTCATGAAAAACTGATTCTACAGTACACCAACAATTTCATTAAATTTTTGTTAAAATATAAAAGCATTAGACGCATTTTGAAATTATGAATAGTAATTCAGGGTGTATTGCAGTTTAGGGGTAAACAATGATCTATAATATACAACACAAATAACGCAAAGAACTGATATGATGGCACACCATAAAGAATAAAAATAAATCAAAGATTTCACAAAAACACCAAGAAAACAAAAATAGTGTACTACAGAGATGAGAAAAAACAAAATATTTAGAATCCTTAACAAGAAAGAAAGTAAACCAAAAGTTAAAAATTAAATTGATAGGCGAAATTAATTTAGCAGAAATTAAAAACTGCTGAGTACAACAAAATCACCAATTAAACGTTCGTCCTAAAGTGACAAATATGACTAATTCAGATTAAATATAAAATAGATACAGTATTAGTACACTGAGTGTAGTGTATCAAAATGCATGTACTCGCACGCATAAGTGAAATATCAAAAATGATTGCAAAGGTTAAACAAATCGCAGAGGCCCAAATTTACGAAATTTATTAAATAATTGAAATTTACACAACGTTAGCTGAAAAAATATATTTATAAATTAGAATGTAGCATTTTCTATTCTCTTTTGAATAAAACAAACCCAACCCTGGTATCTCTAAGGACTACAGTGTATTTTCTTTAAACATGCACAAGTTTGGCTGAATTGAGATGAAATAACTCGTATATCTTTTTGTTCAGCAAAAAGTTAAAATTGGAGTTTATCCCTTTTCCCTTACAACAGAAAAACTTTTAAAGCAAAATGTATACAGAATTAGTACACCTTCCGAAATCGGGCATATAGATATAGTAAAATTAATATAACTTTAATAGAGCAGTGATTTTTTTGTTGTTTTCCAGTAATGGTTGCTAGGTATTCCATTGGAATAATCCAGCAGTACCAGTAGAGCACTTTTCGATTTTAGAAAGATGGTGCACCATCATAGTTCAAGTATTACATAAGGAGTGGGGGTTAAATTCTTCCTTATTTTTCCTGACAAAGTGAGTAGGGGAGGGACAAGAAATCTTACATAAGACAGAAATTACAAAATTATTAAATTTTTAAAATAATATTCAAATACTCGAAATCTGAGCTTGAAATCAATAAAATTACTTTTTCGACGGAAGTTCCAGGTATTCTTCGTGCTGCTGAACTATAGTACAAAGGAGTCGACTTTAACAGGACGGTATTCGGGGAATCCCCGATAAATCAACGCAAAACAAATTGGAACAAACAAATAGGAGTCAAAAATGTCATTTGTTATAAGATTTTCTTTTGATGGCTTTGTTCTTTTAGCTTGAATAAAAGATTTTATAAGATAAGTTTTATTTATTTAATTTAAAAAATAAATAAGTAGTTCATTAAACTTAGAAATTTGATTTCTATGATTTTTGTTTTAATTTTGATATCTATTAAAAAACACAAAAAACTCCTTACGTCTTATACTTTGGGAGAGGGGGGGCTTTGCAATTTTCTTATTTTTCCTTACAAGGGGGGGTGGGGGTTTAAAATCGACAAAATGATGCTTACGTAATACTTGAGCGCTTCCAAATTACACATTACAGGTCCACAATTATTTAAATGAACCATTTTCAAATAGATGGATAGGATATATAGATCTTATTGAAAGCCTGCAAGCTTGCTAGATTTGAGCATGCTGGATTCTTTCTTCTAGGGAATGTGGGCAAGAATTGCTTAGACAATCTATAAGAATTATGTACAGGGTGGCCCACGCAAGAATTAGACTATTCTAGTGATTTGTATTGTGGTAATTTAGTGCTTTATAATTTGTTATCAATAAGCTTCTTAGCATTTGTAGTTTAGTTGATGGGTTCTATCATTACAATTTAATATATTAGTTATAGATAATTTGCTGAAAGTGACGGCTTTTAAAAACAAATATTAGGTTAACTACATTTGTAGTCTTTGAAGTGAGGACAAACAGTCGGGGAATAAATTAGCAAGTACAGCTCCTCAACAATGGACTCACTGGCACAAAACATTCAATAATTTTACAATTTCCACAAGTGCTGACACAACTGATAAGTTGAAACTTTTAATCAATCACATCTTACCACTTACCTACTGTGTAGCAATACATTTTGGAATGTAAAAGTTATGCTCATGCTATTTTCTTAAAGAGACTGTATGTAAAACTCCTGTGGCTCATTTTTGTGACAAGACAACACCTTAGTGAGGAATCTATAGATCAGTGTGTGAAAAATGGGGTTTTTACCAGGCTCATTCTTGTGATAAGACAACACCTTAATGAGGAATCTATAGATCAGTATGTGTCAATGCTCAAACTGTTCAGTAAAGATTGTAATTTTAAGATATCACCACTGACAAGAACATTCGTGACTTATTGATTAATGGCTTATCAACATCTCAGATAAGGCAGTAGAATGCAATACTCATTTTGCATAATGTAATTAGATGAAGATCTTTGCTCTTTCACTCAGAATTCTTGCTTTTTTACTCTTGCAGTCAAAATCAGCATCCTCATTGTTCTTGCCTTGCAAAGAATGCTGCATGCTTCAAGTGCAGTAAGAAACAGCATTTTTCTTCAGTGTGCAGAAGGGTACCTACAAAACAGAAATTCTGCATCTTTAACAGCTGCAGCACCTTCTTGTCTTTATAAGCATGAATAGAATAGAAGCTGTTCCATCTTAAGAGCGTACTGATGGCTAAAACTTTATTAGTTTCTAATGAGATGAGAACATGCACAGTTAATATTAGAAATCAAGTCATTTTTATAAAAATATTGTACTTTCAGGACTGTTGCAGATGTAGTTTATTATTGGTCACGATGTTCTAAAGCAACATTCTGATATTCAAATATTCTTTGGAGGATTAAAAGAAGAACTAAGAGCCCTCACTACTAAATATTTGGGCAGTTGCAATTTTGTATTCTATTTTTATTTTACCAATTAGTATTCTAAATTATACCATTTTCAAACAACAACCATTAATTTTTGTAAAAAACAAGATCTGCAGGAAACAATTTTCAAAAATTTTAAAAACGTTTTAAGCAGTCTTTATGAAATCAACCTTTTGCGAGAGTAACCAACGAAAACACCAGACTTCGACTAGTCGCTAAATATGACCTTTTTCCAGTCATTTCCTGTCCAGGACAACTTAGATTTAGCTTATACCACGCGCCGTCGTTGTTGTTCTTGTCAGGAACACTCAATGCATCAAAGTTTAAAGATAACTACCTTATAAAAACTAAGGACAGATTTGTGTATCAACTTCTTACAGCATTCCCGTGACAGTTCCAAATTTGTTTCTTCATTCCAAAGTACCGCTATCTCTTTTAAAATAACACAGTGAGAACTTTTAATTACTAATTTTTACAAAACATCGATCAGATACTAATCTTAAACAATGAAATAATTTTCCAACAATTTCAATACTTCCAGTGGTGGAACTGGAACAAAACTGCTTAAAACGTACAATTAAGTTTCCCCAACATGTAATGATTTGGGGCAGTAAGATAGAGCATTAGAAAGATTTTAGTTCATAGACAGCACAGTTAACGCTGAAAAGTATCAGCAAATTCTTAATGCCAATTTGTTACAAATCATAAGAAACATTTGATTAAATCGATTATTATCATCGAATTCCTTTAATACCAAACGAAAAACTCTATACAGCATTTGAAGAGTTATACCAATTTTGTAGGGTTCTTTTTGTTATCACCAATAGAGTAGCTAGTTTTCAACGAGCTATTAACAATATTTAGAAAAAGAGATGATATTTTAAGTTCTTTTATAAAGGATTGAAGGTATAGGCGCCAACTATGTGGTGGCTCGAAAGCTGTGGCCCTCATTAAAATCATGTAGTGAGAGCTGAGCCCTCATTAACATGATTAGTATATTTTAGGTAATTCTAAATTGGAAATCTAAAGCGAGGAGTTCTACGCATTTATCTAACTGAGACATTTTCCGATATTTTTTTTGCAAAATAGACAAAGAAGTATTTCGAGTTTATTAAATTTTTGATGGCCATAACTAACACATCGTTCAATAAGTCCCGGGACTAACCCACAGATGGCGTTAGTAGTATCAACTCGACTTCGTTTTCCGAAAGATCTAACCTTCAAATGACACATGTCTGATTTTCACGTCAATCGGATCATAAACAGCAAAGTTACCGTGGTGAAACTGACGCTACTTTTGCATTTGTAGAAAAAATGGACAAAAACGAATTTCGTGTATTGATAAAACATTGCTTTTTAATGGGAAAGAATACCGTGCAAGCTCAGCAATGGATTGAAAAACGTTATCCGCACTCTGCCCCGTCGAAAACAACCATTTGCCGGTGGTATGCTGATTTTAAGCGCGGTCACAACATACAAATGATGCGGAACGCTCGGGTAGGCCAAAGGAAGCAGTTACCCCAGAAAATGTGAAACAAGTTTTAAAAATCGTGATGGATAACCGCAAAGTGAAAGTTCGTGAGATTGCTGAGATGGTGAACATATCAACTGGAAGTGCGTAGACGATTTTAAAAGAAAAGTTGGGCATGAAAAAAGTCTGTTCCAAATGGGTGCCGCGTTTCCTCACAATGGAACAAAAGCAACAACGAGTCGACGATTCAACAAGCTGTTTGTCACTGCTTACTCGCAATAAAAAGGAATTCTTGCGTAGGTATGTGACAATGGACGAAACATGGATCCACCATTTCACTCCACAGTCGAAGCGGCAGTCATCTGAGTGGCGTGCAACCGGTGAAAGCCGTCCGAAGCGTCCAAAAACGCAACAGTCAGTTTTTTGGGATGCGCAAGGTGTAATTTACATCGACTACCTTCAACAGGGAAAATCCATCAATAGCGACTACTACATTGAGTTACTGGTGCGTTTGAAAGACGAAATCGCAAAAAAACGACCGCACATGAAGAAGAAAAAAATCATTTTTCATCAAGACAATGCACCGTGTGCCACAAGTCAGTCAAAACAATGGCCAAATTGAACGAGTTGGGCTTCGATCTGCTTCCCCACCCACCATACTCTCCAGATCTGGCTCCGAGCGACTACTGGCTGTTTGCTGATCTAAAAAAAATGCTGCAAGGAAAAAGATTTGGCTCGAATGAGGAAGTCATCGCTGCAACTGAGGCTCATTTTGAGGACAAGGACAAATCTTTTTACAAGCACGGTATTGAAAAGTTAGAAAAGCGGTGGAATGACTGTATAGCCCTTGAAGGAAATTATGTTGATGAATAAAAGTTTTTCGAAAAAAATGTTTTTTTCTTAGTTAGTCCCGGGACTTATTGAACGATGTGTTATATATCCATATTTGCCTAGAAGCGTTGTTAATAATTAGACATTTTAGAGTAAATTTCATTGAAATTAGTGGTGTTTTCTTTTAAATAAGAGCTTATTATTTTACAATTCAAATATCTTCTGGTAACTGTTAATATTATATTATTGAGACTCACCAAAGATTGACCTACTTCCTAGTGGAATTTTATTAAAATGTTGGATGGCTTGAAGGTTATGTTACAACTAAAGCTGGCGAAAATCGATAAAAAATTAAACTGAATTAAAAAATCGATTGTAAAATCTCCCCAAGTAAATAAAGTTATTATTTCTGTTTCATCATCATTTTGTTTATTAGCTTAAACAGTACTCATATCCTGAAAATGGTGAAAAAAAATATATCTAGTCTCCTTTTCTAAAGAAAAGGTATTTAAATTAGTACAACCTACTTTTAAAATAAGTGTGGTGTGCTTGAGCGCTGATGTGATAGCAAATCTTAGTTAGCCAGAGCGGGGTGAGAATAACTCAAAGTCACTGTCACCACAGATTCGATTCCTGCTGGCAGATTTTTAAGATTTATTGTAAAAATATATGAAAAGGAGAAGTTATCTTCCAGCTGGAATCGAACCTGGAATGACAGCAACTTGGGGTTAGTATGACCCTGCTCCGGCTAATTGAACTATGGGATCATGTTGACTCTTGAGCGCACCACACTTATTTTAAGTTGCACTAATTTAAATGATGTTCTTTAAAAAAGCACACCAGAAGTGCTTGCAATCTTAATTTATGAGTGCTTGGTAATTGGTATTTTAAGTTTTCAATTATTATGCTTTAAGTACTTTTAAGTTATTATTTCAAATCTACTCCACTTCTTTTCTCAAATCCCTCTTTTTAAACTTTTGATTTTGCTGTATGGTTGCATGTAAAATAACGTTTTTAAGCCAAATATGTAGTTTAAAAAATTACTTTAGTGGACTCCAAATCATGTACATAGTACTTGGGTTTTTTATTAATTTTTATAATTTGGTGGTTTGCCATCGCGTTCTGAGGCTGAAGCAATTTTTAAAAATCTGTTGAATATTGGCTGGCGTTCAAACCAAGGTCCCTTGGTCGTAGTCCCACACGCAACTAACTGAGCCACAATAATCGCTCTCTTATAGTACCATGACTGTAACTTTTACATTTAACTTTGTATTGTATACAGTAAAATCTTCCTAAATCGAACTCTCACTTATCAGACTATTTTGCTCGATTCGAGGATAGTTAGTTATTATTATTATTAGACATAGATAGTAAATAAACATAATAAGCTTCTTCTTGTTTTCGATATCCTTGTTAGTGTTTTCCTTGGCCGTCTTTGTGTTTTCCTCCATGAGTTTTTTTTATTCAGGTCCATACTTATAATATGCCCATACCATGCCAATTGTTTCTTCTCTATCTTAGTCGTAGCTGGTTTTTGTTTGAATTCCTTGTATATCATTTCAATTTTGCATCTACCTATTTTAGTTACACCTCTTCTTTAAAAATTTTATTTCCATTACTGTTAGCCTTCTTTTATGTTCTGGAATTGTTGGCAGCACTTCTATTGTACTTATACAGAATTATTGAATTACTATTATGTTATAAGTATTGTAACGAATAGTAAACCCACATATGACGTCATCAAACATTCTAGATGTATGAGTCATCAACTGTATGACTCATCAATCAACACGTGCAAGTATGACTCATCAACACGCCTCATTGACGTCACTTATCGGCAGCTGCGTGTATGACTCATCAACACGTCATCGAATATTCTAGATGTATGAATATAAATTGAGCTCGCGGGTAGAAGGAGGCAGTTAATGTTTAACCAGCGTCGTGTTGAAATGTACTCTGAATAAATAAATTGTGAATAATTAGTTAATACATAAATAGTTTTTATATAAATAAGTCCTCAAATAAATTTGTAAATACCTAGCATTTTTTGTAGTTTGTTAAATAGTTTATAATTATAGTGTTTTTAATTAAGTGCATTGTAAATAATCTTTTCTTTATTAATAGACGATTTTAAACAGCATTTTTGATTATTATTTTAAAAAGAACGTTACAGTATGCTGTTTTGTCTTCTTATTTATTATTTCCTTTTTTCCTTATATTGTTCGGTTAATAGCATAATGTATATTTGTTGCTTTCTTTTATTGATTTTGCTTTGTTTTAATTTATTTTCAGTCATTAAAAAAAAAGATCGGAAAGCAGAATAACTGAATTCTCTATATAAGGTATAGGTGGTAATAAAATAAACATTAAAGGACAGCACAAAGTTAATCCTGTTGGAGACTTTACTTTAAAAATTGGAACTATAAAAAACATTTATCAATTATTATCAGTAGATAATTATATATAGTCCAACAATATTTTATTTTATATATTTACATACACAAAAATACATGTTAAATGGTTTTTAAATACTATTAATTTAAAAAGAAACTACAAATTCTAGATTTATTGTCTTATTATGTATGTAAAATGTACAACCTATGTACGTACATAATACATCTCTTATTAGTCATTGGACGTACTTACAAAGATATGACATAAAATGTACATCTTAAAGACGTACTGTGCTGATTGGCATTCTTCTCTTGTCTCTTTGTCTTGTAGCTTTTCAACTTTTATTGTTGTATAATTTTTCGTGTACTCTGTTTCTGGTTGATTTACATTAATTTTTGCTATTACAATCGAGGAAATGCTTCTTTATAAATAGGCTGAGCTTCATGGGTGTTCCCATTAGCTCTTCCATACATGAATTGAATATCTGCCATTCTTGCATTAGTTTTAATAGTGAACAACATTATTTCTAACAAATTTGGGGCTTAGCTTTGTCTTACGGAACAAAATGTAGATGTATTGGATATATTTCGACATAAGTCAATGAGATGAGTTGATTGAGACCATTTTCATCTTCTGGAAGCAACTTTTAAATTTCAATGTTTAGTCTGTGGGAAACGATCTTTATGTTTTGAAGTTAGGTTAGGTTGTGCTAGGTTAGGTAAGGTGCACATTCAAAAGTTTAGCAAAATACTTGTAAAGTGCTTCTATAGCCCCATCAAATTCTGATCAAATTACTGAAAGCACCAAGCATAATTGCAAAGTAATTTAAATTGAACTCCTAAGCACCCAATTTATAAAGTACTTGTGCAAGCAGTTTTAACACAACCAGGTCTAACTGGTGATGTACCTGTTTGCACATATACTATTTCTGTATATTTGCACCTTACTTCAAGTGGATCAGCCGACTTTTTGATAAAGTTGCTTCAATGCAATATTTCCCCAATTTGCTGCTGTTTTTGAACTATTAAAGAAAGAGATTTCAGAACCTACTATGACTTTTATAGATGATGATACAATGTTTACTGTGGAAACAGATGCTTTGCATATTGCAAGTGGTGTAATGTTGTCGCAGTCAGAAAGACCAATTGCAGTATTTTCTAGAACTTTTTCTAAAAATGAATTAAAACATTCAGCAATAGAAAAAGAAGCTTGCCCAATAGTAGAAGCTTAGAGAAAATGGCAACAGTACCTGATTGGATGGTATTTTAAACACGTTACCAATCAAAAGTCGATAGCATTTAGGTTTAGCAACATCTGCAAGAACATACAAATCAGATTAGATTAGGAAAACAACAGATGGTGACCAGAGCTTTCTTGCTACAAATACGATATTATTTATCGACCTGCCAACACTGTAGCTGATACATACTTTAAGGCAAGAAGCTTCACTCACAACTCCTTACGCCATCCTGGAATTACGCGAATGTATCATTGGCAACACTGCAAGGAGCTAACATATGCCCAGAATAGACAATAGTTAGTTCCAAGCTGCGAAAGTTTACTTTTAGGTGCAAGGTGTTTTTGATTGGCCGAGACGAAGCATAAGCGTAGCCGAGGTTAGTTAAAAACACCGAGCACCTGAAAGGGCTTTTGCAGCGTGTAATGTATTAAACTTTTCATTCTCCCCTTGACATTTATTAGCCACCGTAAATAAATAAATAAAATAATGATTCAGTGATTATAATAAAACAATGTTTCTATATACAGCGTGGAAATAAAAATGATTTTCATCAAGTTCCCTTTGGAATTTTTTCACATGTAAATTTTTCTGTACCGCTCTACTCTTTTTGATTTAGTACTAAATTAGTTCTGTCAATAAATGAAATCAATCTGTCAAACAATTCATAGAATTTATTGAATTTATTTAATAAGCGTCTAAAATGTACACCCTTGAAAAAAACACTTTCATTATTGAGGTGTATTTCGGAACTAGGTGCGTCGTAAATGGAGAATGGCAATATTCTGTTCTTGAATGTTGAGCACAGTTTCGACTTCGGTTTCCAAATCATTTTGTCGAAGAAAATGCCTTGCAGCACCACATTTGCCAAATTATCGAGAGATTCCACACAACGGGAAGCGTGATGAAAGGGAAATCGAACTGGTCAAAATGTCGTCGAACAAGTTGAACAGCTCGTCGAAGAAAATCCACATTCTTCAACACGTCATATGTCTGCTCAAACGAATGTATCCCACACTACCGTTAGAAAGATTCTGAAGCGCCGTTTACACATGCATCCATACGTAGAGCGGCACGTCGTGCTTTTACATGGGGAATGCAATGGTAACTTGATGAAAATCATTTATTCCCACCCTGTACAACATTATTGTTACCAAGGTAATGTTGACAACACCCACCTTATATTATATTTTAAAAAAATTGACAGTTTTACTTCGTTGTCCAGGGACCGAAAGTTTTTCGTACCTAGCAACCACCTCGCATGTTTTACTTTCATTTTTGGTTGCCTTGTCAAGATAGAAAGTTACACTTTCGTGAAGGGGAGAATGAAAAGATTTTGTAATGTGGAAGCATGTTTTATTTCAGCAGTGATTTGTGTTACATTGGGTAAGTTCGGCATTGTAACTCTTTTTGCTCCAAAAGCTCTATTGTCATAGTTACAATTATTTGCAATAATGGATACTATGGAAACCGAGCTCTTCGAGTTAAATACGTAGATCTGAATGCCGAACTTTCCCATTATAAACTTAGTGAGCTTACAATTTGTGTATGTCTACATAAATCTCAATTTATGTGAGATTTTATACTGTTTGAAACCTCAATAAACTTAGCATTTGTGGTTTGGTTTATGGGTTGTATTATTTCAAGTATTTAATAAAATTTAATATCTTTAATGTTTTTTTACCTTATAGAAAAATTCAACAACCTAGGCAGTAAAAGTAACATTTTAGTGCATGAAATTACTACTTTTACAACTTACAACAGCAAAAACAAAATGTGAAACCAGCCCCGGCAGTAAACCTGCTACTTTTTTGCCTAGTTGAACAGATAACTATTTTTTTGTTAATGTTTCTCATTTCTTGCATGGTGGGTGTCTCTGTTTGTGATAGATATTACCTTATGTAGTAATAGATTAATAACAAAAGCAGTAAAGCGTATTTTTTTAATTTTAATCTATCAAGCCTAACTTACCTATTAATACTGTCAGATTGTTGGAAACACTCTGTTAAAATATCATAAAACGATTGCATTTTAATATTTTCCCCATAGCAGTAAACACCATCTTTAAAAATTTTAAAATTATTTTGTGGGTTGTATATAAGAGATTTTAAAGCTTTAGTCATTCTTCTTTTCTCCCTGTAAATCATTATGCTGTATAAAAATACATTCACAGATTGTTAGAGCATACCCAGAAAATAGATCAAGAGGGCAATATGAACTAATTTCCTTCACTTTTCCACTTTTCAACTAAAAATTTTAATTGAGCAGTTATTTATAATGATTATAAGTAATTATTTATATACCTTTAAGTGCTGATTTAAACAAAATTGGCATTTATTAAAATGTCTATCTGCAATAGGGATCCACCCTTGTTTCGGTTTAATCTCGACAGCAAAAGTAGAACTAGAAAAATCTAACGAACACCATTTTTCTGATAAAAATGCATAATCTTTAAATAATGTTGCTATGCCATATTGTAATTGTTTATGTTTTCTGTGAGCTAGAAATAAATTCTTAATATAATATTATTTCAAACAAGAAAACTATTTTTTAGGTTATGTATGTCAAAGTTGACATGTAAATAGGTTATTGTATCTGTCACATTTTTGATGTTTGGGTTATATTAACAAAAATTTCAGTTATTTTACTTTGAAAATATTTTTCAGAAATAAACTTGTATTATACAATGTAAGTCTGCATAATTAAATATAAAAGGAAAATCGATTAATTGTAGTTATAACTACTAATCAAAATTGACAAGTATCACAGAATAAAATGATTTACAAAGACTTGCTAATTTTCTTATTAATCTGTTCTACACTTATTACCTGGCTGTTATTTCAATTCAACATAGGCAACTTCTATTTCACACAGTCACATGTAGACTAATGAATATATAATATGTACCTGGTCTAAATGGCATCAACTCCTCATCAAGTTTGCAAATCTCTTTTCTTTCAGTATTAATATTATTGGCAGGATGTACGTAAGTGTTCCCCAACAATGGTATCATGATATAATTATAAAATTGTAAATTTTTTATTTCATACTCGAACAATCTTTTTCGATCCCACATAAGGATTTGAAATAACCATTCTACGAACCACTGCAATATATTCACTGGTTTATTGGTTTTATGCATTCTTAATATCTGATGGCTTTTTGGTATTGACAATACTAAATTTGCATTTCCCTCGCCTCTGTATAACCATCCTTGAGATAATACTGTTTGTAAGTAAGAGGTATTAGGTCCCATCTTATGTTATTATTAATTCTAAAATAGTGTCTGTAAAATAAGAGCAGATGGAAAAATAAAGACATATTAAAATCATGGCTTATTTCAATTTTCATTTCTTTTATTCTAAAGAATAACTTAAAAAGTAAAAGTAGGACGATATGCATTAAAAATTCAAGGTAAAAGAATCGAACAAGCCTCTTATAGGTTAGAGTCCTAATTATAATTTTTAAGGTTAATATATGCATAATTATATCATTATTAAATCAATGTACCTTAATTAAAATTGCATTTTTATAATTTTACAATTCTGTATACTTTTAAATGATTTAAAAGTCCAGAGTTCAATTAACTTCCGGCCAGCGTCAGAAGTACCACTACTAATGACCATCTGATCAAACATTGGGTGTTGCCAATGATTTCAAGTTTTTATATCAATTCTTATTTAAATTTGCAATAAACACCCATACAAAGTCATAAATCTATTTCGAGCAAAAATGTTATTAACATTATCTCTGGCAACAACTAATCATAGCAACTAATTTCATAAAAAGGCATTATCAAAATTTTATTTAAAGTGTGGTTAGAAACATCAAATTTGGCAACTCTGAATAAGGTCAATAACCACCATATTCTCAGTGTCGTACCGATCTACTTTTCCGCCCGGGGCATTATCTATCAGATTTATCTCCGTGTGCAAAATTGGAGTTAAAAGATATCTTCATCTATTCTAGCCATACTTAAAGCTTATGGGCTAATGTTAATTATGGTGTCTTTTTAAGCTATGAAAATAGAAACAAATCAAAATATTCAGTAATTCTATAAATATTTCAAAACTCACGAAGCTACTTTCTCGTATCCTACAGAAAAATACGAAATATTGATCCAAAATCTGCTTAACGTCTTATCGAATTAACGTTAAACTGGGATTAGATAAAATAAAATGGTGGAAAGACTGGCTCTTAGTCAATTTAATATCTAATTATCCCGAGATTTCTTTAAATTAAAAGGGAGTATAAGAAATACTACCATTGTCACAAATTGCATCCTTAGAATTTTAAGAAAAAGAAGGGTAGGTACGTAAAAAGAATGTAATTCTCGTATGCTATACAATGATATGTCCGTCTGTTGTGCATACAGCCAGTGTGAGACAATGTTTACATGCAATTGTGATGTGCAAAAATCATCAGAAAAGTATGTACTTAACATGCCACTTAGGGCCAGTCTTTCCATCTCCTTATAAATAATCTAGTGAATAATAATTGTCATGGTTACAATTGCTTCTACAATCGTATCTCTGACATGAAATAAATAAAGATTAGTAAAAAGTTTCACTACATTTATTAAATACTGAATTTAATGTAAATATTTATTAAAAGCCGTCAGATAAAGTTATAAGAAGATAGAAAGATCAGCCTTTACTACGTAGAATTCACGTGCCAACGGGGATGCCGATGGCATTGTGAGATTTCAGTTTCGAATTAAAAGTAGTGCACAGCAAAAAGAACCGTAATTTTCTCCTTGAAGATCTAAGCATGGATTCGAATAGTTCTTTGCTGTTGAATCCAAATCGATATACCAAAATCTCCAATCTCAGCAATTTTTTTAAATATAAGAACTAAAAATGACTTTTTTTAGTTAATACAAACGAATATATTTCAGTAACATTACGCAGTAGTAATAAGTAACTAAGTAACCACAGTGCATTAATTTTGGTGGACATAATAATATTAATTATCAGACGCTATTTAATTGCACCTCGCCAGATCACGCAGTATATTGACATGTAGAGTATATTTTTTGAATGCGTATTAATTTTAACGTGCCGAAGATATACCGTTGGAGTACGTAATTATCACATGATCATATATTGTATTGTTCATTAGGGGTTTGGTTTGAAATCCCGAAATTTAAAATCCCGACATAATCCCGACAATCATAATCCCGACAAGTCAAAATCCCGACAAGTCAAAATCCCGACAAATTAAAATCCCGACAAATTAAAATCCCGACAAATTAAAATCCCGACAAATCAAAATCCCGACAAATAAGAATCCTAACAAATTATAATACCAACAAATTAGAATCCCCCCCTACAAATGAAACTAATTTTTATATTATTCATATATTCTGAGATAAATAATAGTATTGATAATATATGTATATTAATAAGGTAAAATAATAAAGGTCTAATATTAACAATCAGGTTTATTATTAATTAACAAATAATTTAATTTAACTTTCCTTTACCATCAGGAATCCACGCACACATATTTTCTGGTTTCCTTTTTGAGATGGAACAAATTCGCACACTTCACTTTCAGACATTTTCAAAAATGACATAAGAAAAATACTCACCTAGCCTACCATTAATATTTAAATTTACATTGCCGTAATTTTAAATTGTCGGGGGGGATTCTAATTTGTTGGTATTATAATTTGTTGGGATTCTTATTTGTCAGGATTTTGATTTGTCGGGATTTTAATTTGTCGGGATTTTAATTTGTCGGGATTTTAATTTGTCGGGATTTTTACTTGTCGGGATTTTGACTTGTCGGGATTATGATTGTCGGTATTTTGATCGTATACCGTTCATTAGCATGTATGCCAATGAAGATCACTTTGGAATATTAAATGTGGCATGCAAAAATAATTAAAGGCACCTAATTTTTGTATGAATTTTTATTCCAGCGCTACTAGGGAAAGAAATAAATCACTTATGCTAACTTACACATTACTTTACACATATCTCCATTCAGAGATTTTTTACTTATTCAGATTATGTTCAGGTGTCGTCGGTGTTAATCGCAAAGGTTTACTAATTTTAAATAGAACACAGTAACTAACAATTTATTGTGCCAAGCTACAGATAAATAAAAAACAAAATTTTATTATTAATCTGAAATTATAAAAATCGCTTATCAACATTACTACAATCCATAATTCGCTTACCATAAATAAACAGCATTTAATAATTATCTGAAACTTATTAGCATTATAAAACTTTACAATTTATTTATTTGGGATCCCATTCTAAATACATTATGATTAAGGTTATAAACAAAAAACTAATAAACTTTCTTAAAATCGTGAATAAGATTTGGAAAAGTTTACTTTACGATTGACTTGCAAAAAGTATGTTTGACAGTAGTCAATCCACCTTGGCACTATCAGATAAAGGATTCAAGATACAATAAATAAAAAACTAGTGTTAATAAATAACCAAAAAACTACAAACACACGTCTAAACACACTAATTATGGACGGTAACTCGTCATTACTAAAGTTTATAACTTGCAAAGCAAACATTATTGAATAACTTCGGTAATACATATTTGTTTCTTATTTGAGCTTCTTGAGTTTTTATACATTTCGTTCGTGCTCAGAAATGCATTACAAATATTCCAGAGTTTTATTGATGGAACTCTTCGCAACTTGTGTTTTGCTTGAAAAACCTTACGATATGTTCGGAGTATTCGTCCAAAAAGGAACATAAAGAACATCTCCGTCTGTTATTTACACAGTTCACCAAGTATGGTATCCCCATCGCCCAAGCAAAATGCGTACTCAACCAGAAGTATCCTTTTTGGAGACGCACCATATCTGCTGCTGGTGTCAAATCGCAGCAGGTAAGATCGAAGGCATTCTCGACTACCTATAACCGAAAACTGCCCATCAGCACCGTCGTTTCTTGGAAATGTTCAACTTCTACAGCTGTTTAATCTATAGGATAATTGTTTTTAGCAAGGATATCGCAATCATCCAGGCCCTGCTAAATAAATTGCCGGAGGGTTCCAATGCAAAAGATAAACAGCTGATGCATTGGACAGCAGCAGCTTCCAAAACATTTGCAGCCTACGGACACGATCTTATGAAACCTAGAGTGCAACCGTTAGCCTTTTCTATTCTTGGATTTAGCTTAAACAGTTCAGATTTCTGATTGAAGAAGATTAAATTCCTGGTGTTATTGTAACTCCGTCTTGTGACACTTGTTACAAGAGCATTTTTCAGACACTGCTCAAAGAGATTTTGTGTGAACGAGCAGCAGCTGATGCTGTTTCAACTTTCAAACCCTACCCAGACCCGCTTTGTTAGCACCCAGGCTGGAAGTGGAAATGAGATACCGCATATTTGGATGAGTTGTGTGTTTCCTTTTATTTTTATCTGTTCATGTTTAAATAATTGTTCATCCACTACTTGCCCAGAAACCTCGATTTTCCTCTTGCAAAACAGTGAGCAAAACAGGAAAATTCATTTTCCCTATCTAGAGAGGAAAATTACAAAATAGTAAGAAAAGTTTATTTTTCCTCTCTAGAGGGAAAAAACTCGCTGACGCTCCTCGAGAGGCACACTTTGAACTCAAGTGAAAAGAACCGCTTTCCTCTCTAATTGGACAAATAACTATTTTCCTTCTATATGCTTAGTAACTTTGATTTTCTTCTTGCAAAATAGTAAGGAAAATTCGCTTTCCCTGTCTACAGAGGAAAACTGCAAAAGAGTGAGAAATAGTTATTTGTCCAATTAGAGAGGAAAGCGGTTCTTTTTATTCGAGCTTGAATTAAGGGTGCTACTCGAGCATATAAGCGAGTGAGGCATTTGATCGAAAAGGGAAATGCTTTCCTCTCGTGTTGGAAACAACATTTTTTTCACGACATGTCTCAAAGGGATTGTCTCCGCAATATAAGATTTTGTAATGTTTAACTTTAAAAACAAACTTTATTCTACAATATACAATGAATAGCATTACGATTTGAATTATGAAAATTAGCTTATCGATAAATTCACTGCCGAGAACGCAACTGCAATTTTTCCTCTCTAGATCTTAGGGAAAATTAATTTATCTTACTATTTTGCACTTTTTGTCACTAGAGAGGGAAAATAAATTTTCATCACTATTTTGTAAGAAAAAAACCGAAGTTTCTGGGCATGGAGTGAAAAAAAAATTATTTTCCCTATATATTTTACAGAGGGAAAGATAGCAATACTGCACAAATTATTAGATTCCCAATAGTTAATTTATCGGAAAGTAAATTTTCGTAACTTATGTTGTTTGAGTAAAAATGCAATTTATTGCATATATTTGTATAATAAAGTTTGTTTTTAAAGTTAAAGATTAGAAAATCTTTTTGGGACATGTGAACAAAATATGTACTCTGTATTGGGACGCGCCAAGAAATATAGATGGTGTTGTACAACATCAAAATGTCTGCTTTAGCCGGTAGTTGATGACGTTAATTTTAGTGTACGGGGGACTCAACTGAGGAGACGAAACGAGTCAAATAAAGCGTCCCCGACCTTGAACGTTAATTCAAGTTTGAACGTTACTTCTAGATGGCGCTACGATTCTGGACAACGCTGACAGTGTTGACAGATTATGCGATTTATCGCAAATTTTATCGCAAATCTGGCTAATTTTTATGAAACATTGCGACCCATATGGCACTCCAGCGAACTGTCAACAATGGCCAGCGTGGTCTGAGCGTTGTCAAGGACCGAAGCGCCCTCTAACGAAAATTTTTTAAAATACAGGCCATTGGGTACGCAAATGTTTGGAACGCCCATTGCCGATTCGTCTCCTCAGTTGAGTCCCCCGTATTTTAGTGGTTGTTTTTGCTGTGTTGTATTTTAATGTAATTTTGACAAATTAAATTAAAGGGGACGTTATTGACGCAAAATATTAGCGTCAAAATATAGCTCACGTTTTTTATTCAGTTTTCTTTTAATAATCGTCTTTTTAGCAAGATAACGTTTGATGTCGATTGCTAACCTGTTAAGGTAGTGTGGATCATAGTTTCTAAGGAGTAGATATCTAAAATAAATTTTATAATCGTAGTCGAACATCGCCAATTTTGTAGAATTAAAGTTTTCTAAAAAATAACTAAACTAAACATAATATAGTCATTATAACACTGTTTAATAGCAAAATCTATGACAATGGATAAATGCTTTTTTGCACGTCCTATATATAAGGCTCTACTTTAGTCCCCCAAAAGAGGGAGTAAAGTAGCACTTTTATTCCCTGAGGGAGTTAAGTGTTTCTATGACAACTACAAATAAACAAAAAAGTAATGGCGGTACATGTTAGGATTTATTATCCTGAAACTATGAAACTATCCTACCTATTTTGGCGTTTGCAGAGTTCAATTGTCAGAATGACATGTAACGAAATTTTCGGAAAAATTCTCAAAATTTTGAATTTTTGCAATTAAGGAGGATACAGCGAAATGTAAAAATGTAGAGAATGACGTGAAATTTAAACCTCGAGTTCTTTGACACTTATTCTATTCGGTAGCTTTTTTTTATAATTTTCTTGTGTACCATTACCGAGAAAAATGGAAAATAAAATCCAGAATTTAACGTGGGCTATTATGGAGACCGTCTAACCTTTAGCAGTTTTCACTAAAAATTCTGATGAAGAAATGTAGAGAATCTGATAAAAAACTAAAATGACATACTTTCATATTCGAAGAACAATGCTGCCCAATATTTTTGAAATCTTGTGTCTAGTTAATGCACAATAATAGTTTAAGGAGGATACAGCGAAATGTAAAAATGTAGAGAATGACGTGAAATTTAAAGCTCGAGTTTTTTGACACTTATTCTATTCGGTAACTTTTTTTTATAATTTTCTTGTGTACCATTACCGAGAAAAATGGAAAATAAAATCCAGAATTTAACATGGGCTCTTATGGAGACCAACTAACCTTTAGCAGTTTTAACGAAAAATTATGATGAAGAAATGTAGGGAATCTGATAAAAAACTAAAATGACATACTCTCATATTCGAAGAACAATGCTGCCCAATATTTTTGAAATCTTGTGTCTAGTTAATGCACAATAATAATTTAAAGTAAACAAAACAAGAATTTTTCACGACATATGTGGAAAGACAGCAGAGATGTGACAACACCTCATAGCGCGCGAATTCAAATAACAGAACAGAAAGATGACATATAATGATTGTTATAATAATCTATATTTTATTGTATTAACTAATAATCATATATTTTATTAATCAAATTATGTTGAACAATTCAGTCTTCTGCGTTAATAATATCAGAATACAAATGTTAATTCGATGGAAATATTGCAAAATGTAAAATTACCTTTTGCAATGTGATGAATACAATTTATCATCACAATCAGAATATCCACGAAATCAGTAATACAAACACACTAATTTTAAAAATATATGTATTAAACCTCAACAACTTTTTATATATTTCTTGTATCTGCTTAGCAGATTGTAATCTTTAGACTATACAAAAGTTAAAAAATAGAATATTCCCATCTGTAATTGCATACAAAATTACAAAACATTCAACATGTTTCCACTTATATTTTGGGATTGACATTTGGAGGTTAGGATGTCAACTCAATCGAAAGCTGAAACCTAAAACTGCTACCAACAAAATCGATTGATTTCTTTGAGGTGTTGCCACGATTCTTAACCTATTTGCATTTATATTTACACTTTCAACAATTAAACAAATGCACTCCAATCTACTTAAATTATTTTAATATATACAAATAATTAATAAATGGATTATAGGCATTCATAATAAAATGATTTTGTTCAGTTTTAAGAATGTCAATTTATTTTTTTATCGATTGGTATTTCTTGCTAGAGCCTATGTAAAAGCATAGGAGATATCTCCTTGCCCTTCACCCCGCAAAGATCCGCTGTAACCTCCTTAAAGTAAAGAAAACAAGAATTTTTCACTACATATGTGGAAAGACAGTAGAGATGTGACAACATCATATCGCGCGAATTCAAATAACAGAACAGAATGATGACATATAATGACCGTTATAATAATCTATATTTTATTGTATTAACTAATAATCATATATTTTATTAATCAGATTATGTTGAACAATTCAGTCTTCTGCGTTAATAATCAGAATACAAATGTTAATTCGACGGAAATATTGCAAAATGTAAAATTACATTTTGCAATGTGATGAATACAATTTATCATCACAATCAGAATCTTCACGAAATCAGTAATACAAACATACTAATTTTAAAAATATATGTATTAAACTTTAACAACTTTTTATATATTTCTTGTATCTGCTTAGCAGATTGTACTCTTTAGACTATACAAAAGTTAAAAAATAGAATATTTCCATCTGTAATTGCATACAAAATTACAAAACATTCAAAATGCTTCCACTTATATTTTGGGATTGACTTTTGGAGGTTAGGATGTCAACTCAATCGAAAGCTGAAACCTAACATTGCTACCAACAAAATCGATTGATTTCTTTGAGGTGTTGCCACGATTCTTAACCTATTTACATTTATTTTTACACTTTCAACAGTTAAACAAATGCACACCAATCGACTTAAATTATTTTAATATATACAAATAATTAATAGATGCATTATAGGCATTCATAATAAAATGATTTTGTTCAGTTTTAAGAATGTTAATTTATTTTTTCATCGATTGGTATTTCTTGTTAGAGCCTATGTAAAAGCATAGGAGATATCCCCTTGCCCTTCACCCCGCAAAGATCCGCTGTAATCTCCTTAAGTCCTTTAGGACGTGCAAAAAATAGCGTATATACTATTGCTTACTTATTTAGTATTGATTGAAATAAAATAGATGTACACCGCGCGGAAATTTAAATATGGCAGCACGAAAATCAGTCATTTTTAGTTTGAACGCTTTCTGCGCCAGGAAGCGTTGGGTGGTAATATTCGCGGGACATTTAAAAGTAATTTAACTTTTCTAATCTTTTAACTATTATTTAATAAATTTCCGAAGTAAATGTTGTTTTTCTTTACTTAAGACGGATTTTTTTTGAAGAAACTATTTCAGTCTTGATTAGTCCTGGTTAATTTCTTAAAACGAATATATATTTTCAATATTTTAATATAATAATACTTTTCTTTTTCTTAAAACCAGCAAGAACAACTTATATCTTTAAAGATATTTAGCAGTTTTACATTCCCCTTTTTGATTTCAACTACCTTAAATTATTCTTTGGCATTTAAAAATTAAAAGTTTCAGTTAAACTTAATGGGCCGTATTCTCATACCACTATTAAAGGTGTATTTAACTAAAGTTATGATTAAGATCAACAAGAAAAGAGATAGCTTTACCTAATTCTAATAGGTGGAAAAAGGTTAGAACTGGTTGCCATGGTAATTAAACATGCTATTAGCTTAATAGTGGAATGTGAATATGGCCCAATATATTTTGAAAGTTCACGCATGTCTTGCAACACTGTGAGTAGAGAACTGCGATGCGATCAAATAATGTTTCTATTTACATTTTCAAATTTTAGTTTTAAAGAAATGAATTCCATTTTGCGGACCGTAGCGCCATCTTTAGGTGTTTATAGTTTCTGAAGCTTCCTATTATTAACACTGGCGGCGACAACGCGCCTTGATTACTCGTGTTAATATTTATAATAATTTTAAGTAGAATATTTAGATTTTATAATTTTTGTTATATCAATAAAATGGAACTGTTATTCAAAGATTCCTTTCAATAAATGTTTACTGTACTGCTGATTATACATATTGCAACAGAGCTACCGCATACATAATTTCTTTTAGAAACTGGCTGCGAGAATGCAGATCATTTATCTTTGGCGCGTCCCAATAACACGAGAGGAAAGCTCTTTTTGTGGCATATGGCTCTTTTCCTTCTCGCTCAAAGCTTGCTGTGATGCTGACGTTCGAGAAGTACACTTTGAGGTCGAGTAAAAAGGAAATATAAATAATTTATACCCACGAGATTGATTGGTTTAGTTCGTTTTCATTCGGCAATTTTTCCATTCCTCAGATTATTTTTTCCTAAGTTTAAGCTTTTTAAAGTTTAATTCCACGTTTCAACATTTGCATAATTATAAAATATTTTAGGGGAATTTACATCTAATTAATGTTCTTCATTAAGTATCATTCAATTAATAATCGTAATTATTCTAAAAGTAATTACTCCTATAATTTTTTAAAAATAATCAAATTTACCTCCAAGAACTAGGGATTCAATATTGCCAACCTTTTTATGTCACCTTCCAAAAATATAAACGTCAAAAATCTAGTGTAAAATGGTGGATCTCGTTTGTGTAATTTAAAAAGATTGGGATAATAAGATTACGTAACTCAAATATTTAATAAAGTAAGCCATAAAAAATGAATTAGATATTTTATAATCAAACCTTTAAAGTTGAACTTTGTTACTAGGTTAAAGAAAACAATTGCTTGAATGTATAAAATATAGTGCAATCTGCAAGATACTATTGACATTCTTTAAAAGATTTATTTTTACAACATTATTTTTGGACAAAACTATACGCATTTATATACCTTATAATATTTGAAGCAGTAAGTAAACATCCTTTCATGTTTACTACTTAGAATTCTAATCATTACATTTCTGTACAGCCAATTTGAGGTTAGGTTAATGGTTCATCTAAAAATAGAGATGCCCCGAAATGAACAGGTTTTTTTTCTAATGTTATAATTCCTTTTGTAACAGCACGCACTTATTAGTGTGTTTATTGATTTATATGCTGCTTATATTCCATATTATGTTGATCCATGCTTTATGAGTACACTACTTTTTTAGATTATTTTGGAAACTTTCTGTCATATTTATTAGTTGTATATATATTTGGGATGTTCAAGTAAGATATCATGTAGATAGGGTAACAGTCTTGCATTGAAAATAATATATCGTCTATTTCTAGATTATTAAAAAACATTAAACGACATTATTATTTTT
This sequence comes from Agrypnus murinus, assembly GCA_929113105.1. NCBI lineage: Eukaryota > Metazoa > Arthropoda > Insecta > Coleoptera > Elateridae > Agrypnus > Agrypnus murinus. Next base: position 36,024,144 of record OV816030.1, read on the forward strand.
CACTTTAAGAATATGTTCGTAGTCTCATAACTTTTCCTTTTGTTTTTGTTTCAGTTGCAACCTGTCCTGCATGCCTAAATGTTAGAAGCTACGTAAGAGCACCTTTATATTAGCATGGCTGCATATTTAAATCGCACTGTCTCAATGATGTCGGGTGGTGATGGCCCTCACAATCGATCACCCCTCACTGCTCTTAGCGATCACCGTTCTTTACGCACTACGTCTGCTATTGACAACTCCCCTTTACAGATTTTCGTTAAAGCGAAAAAGAAAATCAACGATATTTTCGTTGAAATCGAAGATTATGTTAATGATGCTGTTGATTATATGAAGAGTAAGTTTATATTATTAAGGTAATGTATAGGATAAGATGTGAATATAATTTGATTCTAATAGACATTGAAGAGGACCAACATATAATACAGCAAGAGCAAGTTAAAGAAACTGAAAAGTTCAAAGCGAAAGTGCATGGCATCCGTGATGTTTTAGCACGTGATCATATGAAAGTGGCGTTTTTTGGAAGAACATCTAATGGAAAAAGTTCTGTTATCAATGCTATGTTAAGGGAGAAAATTCTACCTAGTGGCATTGGACATACGACAAATTGTTTTTTGCAGGTAGATAGGTATTTTTATTAGAGCATATTATATTTTGTAATTTTACTATTAAAACATTGAATGAACTTTTTTGTTATTACAACTTCAGTTTTACAAGATGAAAAGAAATGTAATAATGAAACAAAAAATATTTTATATTGATTGTTAAAATTTGACATTCAGGTTAGAAGTTGTTCCAAGTTTTCATTTCAAGGTTATGTTATTGTCATTCATACAGTGTATGTAACTTTTTTTAATATTTCTGCTTTTAAATACGTGTGTTAGAAGATCTAGATGAAATGAAAACAAATATGAAATAAATAACGATTAGTAAAAAGTAAAAGTAAGCTGTAATTATCAAAGGTAATATCAATAGAAACAAACACGTCGCTAAGGTAGATACAAAAATAAGTAACTTTGGCAAAATATCAGAAAAAATTGCACATATACTAAGAAAAACCAACAATTATAAAATAACATTTAAAATCAACACTAACACTTTTTCATTTTTGTTTAATGCTAAAGACAGAACACATGATATCATGAAATCGGGCATTTACCGTTTAAATTGTTTTTTTTTTAGTTTGGTATATATTGGGCAAACACTTCGAAATTTTGACATAAGATATAAAGAACACATACGTCATTACAAAAATAAACATCCTGAAAAATCTAATTATGCCAAACACCTTTTAGAACAAAATCACACAATGACTCCTCAAAATAATATTAAATTCCTACATTTTTGTAATAACAAACGCAAATTAGACATTTTAGAAGCCTTTGAGATATACAATCACAAACTCAGGGTACCTTTAATGAATGAACAACTTGAGCTCAGTAATTCTACATTACTGGAAGTGTTAGATATTTAATTCTGATTATTATTAATTTTATCTTTTTATCTAGTTACCTATTTTTGTATCTACCTTAGCGACGTGTTTGTTTATATTTATATTACCTTTGATAATGACAGTTTAGCTGTCGAAACAATATTGTCAGGTTATTTATTTATTTCATGATTATGGAGTTCCACAAAGTAAGGCTGGAAACAATAAACAAAAACATAAACAGCTAAAAAAATATATAAAAATTTATAAAGCGAATCAACAAACTACACAAAATCAAATCTGTGATTTTTGAAGGTTGAAGGATCACCAACAGACGAACCGTATTTAGTATTAGAAGGATCCAATGAGCACTGTGCTGTTGAATCGGTTGGACAATTAGCCCATGCTTTATGCAAAGAGAAATTAAACGAATCGCAACTAGTCAGAGTATTTTGGCCGAGGAATCGCTGCATCCTGTTACGAGATGATGTTGTGTTTGTGGATTCACCAGGAGTCGATGTTTCACCTAATTTGGATGAATGGATTGATAAACATTGCTTGGATGCTGATGTCTTTGTTTTGGTTGCAAATGCAGAGTCGACGCTTATGGTTACGGTAGGTATTCTTACTATTCAGTTCGTTTTTTTAAATTTATACATAATGTATACTTCAGGAAAAGAATTTCTTTCATAAAGTTTCCATGCGACTTTCGAAACCGAATATATTTATTTTAAACAATCGATGGGATGCATCTGCTTCGGAGCCTGAATTTTTAGATCAAGTAAGTATAAAAGCAACTAATCATTGATATATTTTGCTATCATTTTATTTTTCATCTTGAATTATAAATTAATTTTATTAACTTGCATATTACATTTTGTTCCTCTGCTAAGCAATGTGATGAGCAGGCAGAGGTGAGTTTTATATTTTAAATTTCTCCCTGTCAATTGTAACTTCATCGAATTAGAATTAAATTTTTTATTCAATTAAGTTACAAATTGAATGAAATAATTAATAATATAAGTAAAACGGGATGTATCAATATTAAAACTTTTTAGGTTAGAAGACAACATCAGGAACGAGGCGTAGATTTTCTGGTTAAGGAATTAAAAGTTTGCACGCAAAAGGAAGCGGAAGAGAGAATCTTCTTCATTTCTGCAAAGGAGGCTTTGCTTGCTAGACTTGCCGAACAGGGACAGAATTCAATGACCCCATTAGCGGAAGGTTTTCAGACTAGATATTTTGAATTTCAAGATTTTGAAAGGAAATTTGAGGAGTGTATTTCTAAATCAGCTGTAAAAACTAAATTCGAACAACATACACAACGTGGACGACACATTGCCAGGTACAGTATTTTTATTCCTGAGTCGTTTTCTCATTTGGTGTTATATCTCAGGAGCAAATTTTAAAATGAATTCTGAAATTCCTGCCGCCTGTCTGAAATTGCACACATTGTCACATTGCCTTTAAAGTAACGCGACCTTACAGTAGTACATTTTTTGCTACCCAGGAGAATCACTTTAAAGTGATTTTTACTACTTGTTTTACATCAGAATTACTACAAAGTTCCAGTTACTATTAAATATTACAACTAAGTGACAGCAACTTCTATTAGGCAATGCAAATTGATATGGTTGTTGTGGTCAAACATTCCTGCCAGCGGCATGACATCACTATTTGACAGACTATTGATTATCTAATAAATTGGCCTAATCGATCCAAATACTGATAGCCGCTATGGATAAATATTTTCGTAGACGCCACAAAAACACCATTTGATTGGTAGTTGGATTACCTAATAGAGGCATATTTGCTGTAGGTTAGTTTGGAACTTGGAGGTTAATTGTGTTTTTGCACTGGTAGAAGTTGGGGATAATACAAAATATTATTTTGTTTCCATTTGTTCCCATTATAGGGCGGGAACAAAGGGTGGAAGTATATTCCTTTTTTTTCTTTCTTTGTCACTTATTATGTAGTAGAAGTATAAAAAATATGATGTTTATGTTCATGGCTAAATGTGAGGTTAAACTTAAACGTTTTTAAAGTTCCAATGGGAACTTTGCAGTGACATTGGCAACAACTGAAAAGTAGATACAAAAATGTTGACATCGTTTTATAGTAAGAGTAACTTGAAAGTTCCGGAATTTTTTAACTGATTTTATACTTCTTGGTAACAACAACCTTGAAGTAGAATTTATTTAGTTCCGATTACTATTAATTAAGTGACACAAACTTTAGACACACGTTTAAGGGACGGTATTATACAACTTTTTACTTCCTAGATAAAATTTACTTTGAGAGTAAATTCATTTGTTCTGTCAATTTCATATGCAAATTGACAGAATAAATTAATTTACTCTCAAAGTAAATTTTATCTAGGAAGTAAAAGGTTTTATAATACCGGCCCTTAAGTGAATTATTAGTTATTAATCAATTTGCAATTTGCTATAATTGTTAAAAAATGTTTTACTATAACCTTCAATAAAAGTAACAAATTGGCACCAAAATTGTGTTGGCACCAAAGTTAGTATCAAAGTATTTTTGGAAACTGGACAGAACGCCGAACGGACAAAACGCCGAATGGGCAAAACGCCGAAAAGAATATTTGGACAAATCGCCGAACGCGGTTATAACGCCGAATCTCATATGTGGACAAATCGCCGAAAGTGGACATAACGCCGAAACACATCTGTGGACAAATCGCCGAAAGTGGTCAAAACGCCGAAAGGTATCTGGACAAATCGCCGAATGTGGTCAAAACGCCGAAAGTCATATGCGGACAAAACGCCGAAAGTGGTCAAAACGCCGAAAAGTATAAAAAGATTGAAAACAGAGAAAGCTGTTTACTATCCAAACTATATCTTACATACCAATATTGGATCTTTAATTTAAAAAAAAACATTTGCAAATTTTTGAAATAATTTCATGACTTTTATTTTATTACAAAATATTAAAAATACTACTAGGTGGCGCAAAATTAATCACCCTATCGGAAGATGTTATAACTTTTGGAAATGGCGTCGTACGTCAATCATATTTGACATTTGTGAACTAGACAGCTGCAGTATACAAACAGACAAGCAATGGAGCGCTATACTCCGCAAGAGCGTGGAATAATTGTGTCGATTTTTTTGACCAATAATCGGTCGGTGGTGTTGGCGCAGCGTGAATATCGACGTCGATTTCCTAATCGTGTAGCGCCAACTGGGCAAACATTCCGGCGCTTAGCTGCTCGACTCGAACAGACTGGAACCACACGAGACCTTGCAGGGCGTGGCCGCCACCGGACTGATCGTTCGGCCGAAAATATCGCGGCTGTGGCTGCCCGTCACTGAGAACGCAGAAACTTCAACCAGACGGACCCTACAGCGAATTTTAGTGAAAGACTTACACATGTTCCCGTACAAAGTGCAAACAGTGCATCAGTTAATGCCTGCTGACCGTCAGTCGCGTGTGAATTACTGTCAAGCCACCTCAATCTCAACAACGAAGAGGACGATTTTGTGTCGAAAATCATCATGAGCGACGAGGCGCATTTTCACTTAAGCGGTTACGTCAATAAGCAAAATCTTCGTTTCTGGGGCACTGAAAATCCGCGTGTGATGCACGAATAGCCATTACATCCAGTCAAAGCCCCTGTGTGGTGCGGCGTTCACGCGGGAGGAGTGATTGGGCCATATTTTTTTGAGGACTTCATCGGCAGTACGGTCACTGTTACTGGCGAACGCTACAGGGCCATGATAAACGACTTCTTACTGCCGGAATTGGATGAGCGGGGCTTGGTGAACATGTGGTTTCAACAAGACGGTGCAACCGCACACACAGCACGGGCCACAATGGATAATGTGAGGGAAGCGTTTCCTGGTCGCGTAATCTCCCGTTTTGGCGATTTGGCATGGCCAGCAAGATCGCCCGATTTGACCGTCCCAGACTTCTTTCTTTGGGGCTACTTGAAGTCGCGGGTTTATGCCAACAAGCCTCAGACAATCGCAGCCCTTAAGGAGAATATTCGACAGGAAAGCGAACAGTTATCACCGGAAATCTTGCGGAAAATCATGGAAAATGCGATAAAACGGGCACAAATGTGTATCATGGATATCATCTTTTCCACTTAACAGAAAAAATTGTAAAGGTCCAAATAAAGATTTCCATCACTCAAAATCATTTTTTTTTAATTTAGTAAAAAAGTTATTCAAAAACAAAATTGGATGATTAATTTTGCGCCACCTTCTATAAAGAAAATGTAGTATAGTATAAGAGTATTGCTTAATAGTCCAGTCAATAGAGATGTGAAGAGTGTATTTTTGTGTTAACAGCTATTTTATTGCACAAACCTATTCAGAATATTGTGTAGAATAATATATGTGGTTGCGTACTAAATCGTAGTGACAGCAGAAAAGTTATTAACAACTTAAGACGCCATCAACCGTTTTTGATGTGTTTTGCTTCCGTAGCTCATCAGGATGATTTCCTACGAAAAAGTATATGATTTGTTTATAATAAAAATAGCTACAAAATGGCACCGGTTCGATTGTTATAACTGAAATGTTTAAGTTGCAAAATCAAAAAACTGCCAAAATTGCGTATGTTTTTTAAGTTGCCATAAAAATTTAAATAGTCAACCAATATTGATGAAACTTACGTTAAGTATAGTTTAAATTATGTACAATAGGCACTCAAAACCTGTATGCCAGGTATGCAAAACTTTTTGTTTAACAAGGTATTATAAATCTACTGCGCCTAAAACTTTGGAAGTTTGCAAAAGCTGTTTGAAGCTTTGCATACTGTTGCAAATGTGCATATATATATAGCTTAAGTCATTAGCAATTTGTAAAATTCGATTGCGTTTATTTTTGGTGACGTTTTACATCTCTTCTTAGTTTTGCTACGTTTATAAATAATTAATTTTTTGGTTAGTATATGTGGTCATTTATGAAATATTCCATTGGGTTCGAATAGACGGCAAAAAATACGCAATTTAAAAAAAAGTTCAAGTTTCGATGCTTGAATTTTTTGCGTAAGTATGCATTAGACTAAGTAGGCGATTGTTCGATTTTTGAGCGCACGTCTCACTCTATTGCAATCATCTCTATTAGAAATATGCAACTAATAATTTTGGGCAATAGCATACTTATTCTACAAGGTTCACACTATACACATGATTTTGATTCATTTCAATGTAGTAAATAATATACGAGTAGTGCATACTTACGCAAAAAGTTTAATATCTCAGGATCCAAGCATGGAAACTTGAATTTCTTTTTTTAAATTGCGTGTTTTTTTTGCCGTCCATTAGAACCGGATGGAATATTTCATAAATGTGTTGTTTGTTGTTTTAAAATGTGTTTGAGACTGATTTATGTAACAGTGAATTAGGATATGTTTTGAACAATTTGTAAATAATTTGCATATTTTTTTCATATTATAAATTATATCAAATGAAAATAACTGGTTATATTTTTTAATGTAAAGAATACAGGGTGTTTTGGAAAGTGTGTCTGTCCCGTTAAAGGGCAATAGGGAAACATGTAGAGTAACATCTCATCAACAATTTACTTTGAAATCACAACCCCTCTTAGAAAAAAAATAGGCACGCCACTGCCAAGTAGTAGATAAAAGTATATGAAAATTATGCCTATTAATACTTTTAAAGGTCATCAACAAAATAACCACAAGCAGGTAGCAGGGTAACTAAATTCTTCGAATATTGCAACCAAAACAAAATAGTTGTATGTGCTTTTAGCTTAAATGATAATAAACTCATTCTAACCATTTGTGCAAATAATGATCCATGTGTTATTGATCCAGATCTTTGAAATTGTAATGCAGCATGCAGTTTGTCGTCAATTTTCTTGGTGTTAGGTAGCCGTAAACTTGAGTTTTGATTACGTATACAATAATTGATTTCGTGCACGGGCGAAGAAAAAACGTCAGTATTTTCGGCATTTGAAGATGACTGTTATTGAACTGCTTGTGTTGCTCCACTAATTTAAAAAAAGGAAGAAAAAGAAGCTACAAACAATTGTGGGTGCATTCGAACGTTGATGAAGGGCTATTAAATAACACATTTTGTAAAAAGTTTAATCTTTTATGAATCATCGTCCAAAATGTTTTAATTATTTCAGAATGAGTTGCGAAAGTTTTGATTGAACCTCAAATTACATTAGAAAAAACTGCTGTTTATTGAACAAGACAAGCGAATAACCGTCTGTGCATGCACATGTCTTTAAAACACGTTATTCTATTTTGTAGGATTGTGCAGGGCGATAATCGCACATCGCCAGTAAAATAAGTCCAAACGTAATTTTTTAATCGCCATGACTTTATAATCGTTCGTGCGCTTACAGTCATATGCTTTAGTGCGATTCATTTTAGCAGATTAAAAATTGCCTGCAAAGTATTGCCCGTGCGCTATAGGCCTAACGAATCCATCATAGGACGATTTATTTGAACACATGTTATAAAGATTGTTTGCATTTAAACGGTAAGTTGTGCTCATTTTGTTAAAATCGCATTCGTAAAATAAAAAACAGGCAATAAAATTTGCATCACAATTAGGTCAATGAACGTATCTTACATTTTATTTATCGACATTTTATTTATAATGATCAAGTCAACAAGGTAGTGACTCACCCATCAACAAGTCCAAGTCTGTTGTTTCTGTAAATTGATATGCGTAGCGTAGGTCAGTTATGCAGATGTGAGATTATTGTTTGCTTTATCAGTAATTCATGGTTAAAATCTTAAAAACAATCCATAGTCGACTCGTGTCTTGAAAAAAAGGCGGAAAAATTCGAAAAAAATTTTTTCATTTTATGAATTTTGGGGTCTTTGTATGGCCACCTTTCACCCCCTTAAAGCATTGCATACTTGTCCGGAACACTGTGAATTTACAAACACAAGTGATTAAATTTCCAATTGCACCTACCCAAAAGTATTTATAAAGTATAATAAAATTATAAAGTATAGTAAAACGTAAGGAATAAAGTTTCCAATTGAAAATCTAACTGAAATTACTAAAATGTGTACAACTTTACCAGTAGGAATTCTTTTAAAAAAATTTTTTTATAAAGCTAAGATGAACTTGATTTCTTTCATATTTCACATTTTAACAATTATATTTTATTTTAGTGAACTCAAAGATGTCTTGGACACCATTTATACCGATGCCCAAAAACTAAAAGAAGAAAAACTACGACAACGCAAAGAACTACATGACAAGATGAACTACACTGAGCAACAGCTAATGCTTATCACCCGCGAGATGAAACAGAAAATTCACAACATGGTCGAGGATGTTGAACAACGCGTCTCGAAAGCACTCAACGAAGAAATTAGACGGTTGAGTAATTTAGTAGATGAGTTCAACTTGCCTTTCCATCCCGAACCACTAGTGCTTAATGTTTTTAAAAAGGAATTGCATTCACACGTTGAAGTTGGATTAGGCTCTAACTTACGCGCACGATTATCTACAGCACTTGCAATGAATATCGAGTCTAGTCAAAGAGAAATGACTGAAAAAATTGAAACATTAGTTCCTCCTAATCATAAAGGTGCATCCAGTATTATATTACCAAGAAGGGCGCCCTTCGAAATTTTATATAGACTCAATTGTGATAATCTCTGTGCTGATTTTCGTGAAGACTTGGAGTTTAGATTCTCTTGGGGTATAACAGCACTGATACAAAGATTTGCTAATGGTGGTAATGGAGGTCTTTTGGCAATCAAAAATAAACGTGAAAGTCCAACTAGTTCTATAATTCCGATGACACCAACAGAGCAACTTGATGGACGAATGCTCTACGGAAATATCAATAATGATGATTGGTCGATTCTAACAAGAATTGCTGTAGCAAGTGCCACATCACAGGGTACAATGGGTGGTTTGTTGGTGGCTGGATTTTTACTTAAAACTGTAGGATGGCGTGTTATCATCGTTACTGGTGCAATCTACTCGTGTCTTTATCTTTATGAACGTCTCACTTGGACGAACAAAGCCAAAGAGAAATCGTTCAAAAAACAATATGTTGCACACGCAACAAGAAAATTAAAAATGATTGTAGATCTGACTTCGGCAAATTGTAGTCATCAAGTCCAACAGGAATTGAGTGGCAACTTTGCCAGATTGTGTCATTTAGTCGATGAAGCTACCAACGAAATGGATACTAAGCTAAAAGAATTAGAATGTCAAGTTAATGGTTTAGAAAGTGCAGCTAGTCGTGCGAAAGTATTGAGAAACAAAGCGAATTATCTTATACACGAGTTAGAACTTTTCGAGGATGGATATCTTAAGCTCCAACATTAAAGATTATTTTTTGTATAGTTATACATAGTATGATATTGTTATTAGACTTCTTTTTTAGCGTTTTTGAAAAGAACATCATTGTAGTTATAATTATTAAATTTTAAACAAAATAATGTTATTTTGCTGATTCGATGATTACAAAAAGATGTTGATAGTATTTTAAAATATTTTAATGAAAATGATTTAGTTGATGATTTAATACTATGGATTAGATACAGCTTTCCATATTTTGTGATAATGATTTACAATTGATAAAACTACAAAAACGATCATACATTGTTGAAAACTTTTTTTAGTTGAAGAAAATGAGTTAATTTCTATAATTGAACTTAGCCAGTGAAACTAGAAAAATGTTTTATGTTGAAATAATTTATGAAATACACGCTAGTCGTCTTATTAGTTTAAACCATGATATATTGTAATTGTAATTATTGTAAAGGTGCAAACTATTATAAACGTTACTGTTTTTATTGGTTGTTGTAGTTTTTACACCTTTCTGTGTTTCCTGTTGAAATGATGTAAACACATAAACATGATTATCAAAATAAATAATGAAAAATATAAAAGGTTTCACAAAATTATTTTATTCTACCTGACAATTGTTGCGACAGCTAAGCTGTCATTCTCAAAAGTAATATAAATATAAACACGTCGCTAAGGTAAATACAATAAATATGTAACTAGACAAAATAATAATGTCTGTTCATTAATTAAAGGTACCCTGAGCTTGTGTTTGTATATGTCTAAAGCTTCTAAAATGCCTTAATTTGCATTTGTTATTACAAAAGTGTAGAAATTTGATGTTATTTTGAGGTGACATTGTGTGATTTGTGTTTAGCGGAATTCGTTTGTGGCATTCTAGCGATGCAGTGGTGACATCATACACGCAATTGGTTCAAATACTTTTAACCGAAGTGGAAGATCTATTTAAACCAGTGACTTGCGCACTAATAGCCTTTTGATTTTGACTTTGAGGTGTTTGATTGTAATAATATCAATTTGTAATTACGCAGGTCAATATCATACTTCTAACATCCATTATTTTATAACAAAATAAAATTATTCATTACATATTACAGTATTACACACTTGCAGAAAAGTTTTGTTGATTTGAAGGTTATAGGTTATGTTTTATGTTTGCGATTCTTTAAATAACCCACGCCTAGAAAGTAATGGTTCAAAATACTTCATTCTAGCGACTTTCTCAAATGATGATGTACTTGCTCAACCGGGTTTAAATACATTTTAAAATACAGTTCATTGCTAGAAAACGCCTTTGGTTATCTCTTTATTGTATTGACCTTAGTGATGTACTTGTTTATAGCTAAGCTTTCGAAACAATTATCAGCTAGGCTAAAATAAATTTATGAAACCTTTTATAATCTTTTTCATTTATTTCACGATTATGGAGTTTAACCAAATAAGGGTCAAAACAATAAACATTATTTATTTATGGAATTATTATTTATCATTAATATACAGGGTGTCTCAAGATTGCAGGGACAACAGTAAACCAGTAAGAGAGGACGTGGGTGTGACAGGTAAATCGTCGTCAAAACTTACCTAACTTTAATAGCAACATAAATATTAACAGTTAAAGTTGAAGCAGTTACTATTTTATTACTAAGTAAAAACTAGCAAACTTATGTTAAACACGATCACTTTAATTCAAAAAGTAAGAATCGATACAATCCATCAACCTTTACCTTCGATTTAACGTAAAAAATGGGCAAACATTCTGCCTATATTTTTTAAGGAATTTCCTAAAGTAAAGTTGACACCACAGCAATTTAAGTATAATAGCGTAAAAATAAAGATACCTATGAATGCCACTAAAATCAATACGACTAAGTAAGTGTCACACCTGACATTTTGAGTTTAACTTTGTGTTTCAAAATAAAACTTGGTAGTATGGAGTATACTTTGCAACAATATGCTGACATGTATCTGATTTATGGATAGTAAAACATGAACGCTCATGTTGCTGCAAGAGCTTATGCAGTTAGATTCCCAAATAGAAGACACCCTGATCATAAAGCAATCTTTAACTTAGAAAAACCGTGTTAGCACAACTTCCGCTTCATTCCGGTCAGAATTGATGCTGGTCGTCCACGGACCAGGAGAACAGTGGATTCGAAGCTGAAGTGATAGAATTAGTTCATGAAAATCCTCAAATTAGCACAAGAACCGTTGGAAACATGCTTGACACCCATAGTTTAGTGGATAAAGTGCTTTTAGATGAAGGGATGCATCCTTTTCATTATACTAAAGTGTTGGCACTACAACCTGGTGATTTCCCTTGAAGAATAGAATTTTGTCAGTGGCTGCTAAACCAACTTAATGTAAATCCACATTTTCCTACCACATAGGGACTGATGTTTTACACGGGATAACGTAAATTTACATCAGTGGAGCATTGACAATCTACGGGTAGTCTATGCCATGGGCCATCAACACAAATTTTCATTAAATGTGTAACTAGAGTGAGAGGAGAAGATTTTCTTAACTTCTTAGCAGAACATTTTCTTGGACTTTTGGATCATTTGCCTCCTAATATAGCACAACAGGATTTGTGGTTGCAATTAGATGGAGCGCCTCCTCATTTTGCATTGAATGTGAGGGAGTGGTTGAATGTTCATTTCCTTGGGCGGTGGATCGGTCGTGGAGGTCCAGTAGTGTGGCCACCTCGCTCTGCTGATTTAACCCCGTTAGATTTTTTTTTATGGGGTTTTGTGAAAAACAAAGTGTATCAGACACCAGTACTAATTTACAAGAACTACAGAAACGAATTTTAGCAGCGGTGAATGAAATTACTGGCGATATATTAGCACACGTCCAAGACAACATTGTTAAACGAACACAACTTTGCCTTCAAAATCAGGGGCAAACTTTTGAAAATTTACTTTTAAGATGTTAAAGCTTTGTTTCATTTTTACAGCTGCTAAGCTTTGCTTTGTTATTATTCTTGTTTTATTAATTTCTCATTAATCACTGTTAATTAGTGTTATTAGCTCTAGCTAGTTATCGTTAACAACGGTTAACAACAATACCTTGCCTAAAGCGTTTCTTTTGTGTTCAAAAAGACTAGCTGTTTTTCTTGTCAATTCTGTTCCCATTATACGTTGAATTTAAATAAAAAATTACATTAAGATAACCGTCTAAAACTAAACCGTCGGATACGACCGCAAACGAGACTCCAGACCGTGCCGGAATGTTCCAACAGCCATCGGCGAGCAGATCTCCTACAGACGCCGAGAATATGCGTGAATGTACCCGAGTGGTCTAGAAGCTTCTTGTGTTGCATTATAATAAATGCTTCGTAGGCGCAATGGAGTCAGTCGATTGCAGAATTTTGCGTTGAAACGACCGCGAACCATTGAAAATAAATACTATAGCAGAAAGTGGTGTTTAAAATAAATGTTTAAATAAATAGAAGACTTATGTGTGTATAGCAATAGATGGTGTAGTAGACTTTAATAGACTTTAGCCACTAATTAAATAATTACTTCATTAAGTGTTGTTAGAGAATAAGTTCTTTTAATAAATATTGTAATAAGTTCCCTTTTATTACTTTAAAAGCAATAATAGTAGATTACTTACCGAGGCGGGAAGTAGAACATTACGCGGAGAGCAATGCTGCTGCCCGAGGCGCGAAGCGCCAAGGGCAGCAATTGCTCGGCGCGTAATGTCTTCCCGCCGAGGTATGTATACTATTTTATTCACAATCGTACATAATTATGTTCTTACATTGATACCTTATACTTGATATATGAGGACACAACACCAGCGTTTTCATTCAGGTGGCGATAAAATGACAATTGCTGCAACAATTGTCAAAGTAAATTCGTGTCACTACTAAACCAAATTTAATTGCACTGCTCCTAATTGCAATTTACACGATTTAAAATGCCTGATAGTGAAACTGATGTAAGTTGCACACCACCGGAATAGCGAGAAGTTGCTAAAACAGTGACTGACTGTTACCTGCTAAAAGTAAAGATAGATACGAAAACTTCTGCCATATGTTGAGAATATTTAGAACGAGCAAAAGGTAAGTAATGGATATTACTAACCAAGAGAACTCATTACTAACCAAGAGAACTTATTATTGACTCTGATGTATAATAAACTACTTTCTAACTTTTTAAACGTCAGTAATGAACACATTATGTATCGATTGTGAATAAACAATTAAATTGTGACTAGACTTTTAATATAAATAAATATCGACAAAAACCGTCACCATAGTAATAATTAAAGTGTGCTTTGCACAACAACCTCACCATTGCTTTCGAGTATTTGGAATCCACAGTGTTGTCAGCTTGTGCAATACTTAACAAAATCATAATAATAGAATATTTTGAGAATAAAAGCAGTTAAATTAAATCTGATTGCAGCTTTCCATGTATCTTTACATCTACTTTCATGGGTTACGTGTTGTCCCTGCAATTTTGAGACACCCTGTATAAGCGCCAATATATCTTGGGTAGCGCTACAAAATACGACGCGTCAACACCGCTAAACAAAGCCCCAAATAATACATAGAAAATGTTAGGTTAGCGTATACTATTATTATTTCTTGTGCTTGCAGTTATTTTATGTATTACTTAATAACATTTATAAAAAGAACACTTTACTAATAGGAATAAGTAGTTAAAGTAGGCCACTACTAGCTCACTTTCTTATGGAGATTTACATGGGCTTCGAAAACCTATATTACTTCCGGTTTTAGAAGGTGTAATTAAGTCAAGGTAATTAATGATATCAGACGCCCCTCCCCCATGTACTGTGATTGGTTGTCGAAGTAGGGTAATTAAGTTGAAGTAATTAATGATGTCATATGCTCCACCCCCTATGTGCTGTAATTGATTGTCGCAGTAGGGTAATTAGGTTGACTATTCAACTCGCATGTCATTTATTAAAAATTGACCAATTAAAATGCAGCATTTGATATTTTTAATCCAATGAAAATGACTTGTATCGACAATTCTCACTAGTGAAAATTGTCGACAATTTTCACTAGTGATAACAATCGACAATTTTAATAAAACACAAATATTTAACAACATTTATTTTTGAGTATTGAACGTACAATTATTAAATGTAACATTGCTACATTTATGAAAAACAATTTGATTTTTTAAAGCGTGTTCGTTGAATAGTCTCTCGAATACCATAAGTAGTCAAAGTTAAGTAGACTATTTTTGTGGTGCTTAACACTCATGTCTATCATGCTTGCGAATACCACTCGTGCTGCGCACTATTTAAATGCAAGCATGATAGACATTCGTGAAACCACCATAAAAATAGTCGACATAACTTTAACTGCTAATGGTATTATAAGTGAATTAATTATCTCATACGGCTCTCTCTCAACTCCTGCATGTAAAGTCACTAAATAATAAAGTACCGCAAACCTCCACCATTTGTGGGCAAAAATGTGGCGCCAAATTTGAATTGTTGATGCTAAATAAAAACTCAATTTTGTACTATATTCTTAAAAGAGCACAACTGTATCAACATGCGTTAATAATTAAACCGCAGATAGTAAGGCAATTAATTAAAACAACCAAGCATTGTGTTCAGTATTTATTGTTGTTTTACTAAGGCACGCATTGCAATGCTGCGACTACTTTTTAAATTAGACCTGGTGGCCCCTTTGTCCAAATCGGCCAAAACAAAATATAATCTACTTCGTATAAAAATAGAAATTATATTATCTAATATATTATGACAATTTGGTATGTCGGGAGTATCAAATTTCGTCTTAATAATTTCTTTGAACTCATTTAATGATAAATGATTTTGTAGCAATGAATTCGTACATTCACGGAAGTACAGTTCAATGTTTTTAATGTATTGATACAAATCATTTGTTGCGAATTGAAGAACGTCAACTTTAAACTCCTTTAATTTGCAAAAGGCACGTATATTTCCAATAGCCGTGGGCATCGGTAGTTGTGACACTTGAGTAGCATATGTTGCAAACACGACGATTACTTTTCACTTTATATAAAATTGAGCCAAGTAAATAGTATAGGCTTGACTCTAAAGATTCGTTTAAATCCTCAACAGAATAATTTTTGATAAGGCTCTGAATGTCTGCATCTGAAATGGAGTGTTCCGCATCGTTTTTATGTACTTCCGTTTTGTTTAACTCATTGCAGTAATTAACTAAATGTGAGGAGTCTGCATCTTGGTAATTACTTTTGGAAACATTAGTTTCAAACTGTGACAAACACAGTAATCTTAGCGATACTCGGAACATATGTGCGTCAGGTATTGGTTGTCGACAACGTATAGATGAGAAACAATTTTCTAACGCATCCTGTGTGAAGCGTCCTAACATGATATATTGAAAATGGTCTTCTTCTAAATATATTTTATGAACATCCAAAGCGGTTTGAGTGGAAAGAACAATTCCGGTTTGGAAGGGCATCCATTTTCCATTTACTGACAAATTGTAAACAATTTCCTGCATAGAATTCAAACTATGTATGGCGTCTTCATAGTTTTCCTTATTATAGGTGGACAAGGCAAAAGTGTGCTGTCGAGCTGTCATTAATTTAAACCAGTAATACACTTTCGACAAGAACCAAGCAGTTGTCCTATGTTTAGCATCAATTTTACCTTGTGAAATATAATGCAGTATTGCAGCAGATACAGCATGATTTAGCAAAGCAACACTGAGTGCAACATTCATTGTGTCAAAGTGCGATGGCTCTAACACACTTTTCTTTAAACGAGGGCTTAACTTTAGCACGTCGTTGCTTTCGAGCTTAAAAAGTTGTTTAACTGGTTCAATGCAAATCATGTTTGATGGCAAGTTATATTTTTGGACTATTGAATCTTCTAATATAAATTGATGTCCATTCCTGAGCGCTGAAGCCAAATTTTTAAAAACATGCACAGGATCGGCCATGAAAAATAATTTCTTATTTGGAATGCATGGATGTTTAACAAAATTCGAAATCTTACTAAACCTTGATGCAACAATATTTAGCTTTTTCCACATGCTACGATTTTGTCCTCCCATATCAGAAATTACAACTTTTACAGTGATACCGGCAGCATATGATTTCTGGAGTATTTGAGTAACTCTATTGTACAGTTCAGAGGCACAAAATGAATTGCCTGTGAACTCGTAGCACACAATCTGCTTCCATCGAGTCGACAATCCTCCCAATATTATCACAAGAGCGTGAGTTGCTAGTTCATTTAAGTTTTCAACACTCCCTGATGCATTCATGGTAGGCCTGCCAACCACCTGGCAAAGCGTGTTATCATATTGCAGACCTGGTGTTATCGCCATCTCATTCAACATAAGAGTTGCGTGTTTCTCCTGTGGTTGAAATGTCTCCACCTTAAAAAAAAAGGACATTTTATTAGTCACTTCAACAATAGTACCAAAGTACTTATTTCTATTTACTAAACCTGCACCAATACTAACTTTCAGTTTTAAGATGTCAAAAACTTGGTCCAGTATACCTGCTTTAAATCTCAAGTTCCTTATTCGGTATTGTAAAGTGCGGATGCTTGGATATGGTAGGTTTTGTTTTCGAATTTCTTCATAGCCCTTGGAACCACAAGCCAAATATAAGCGAAGTGCCCTTGTGATGGTATCCTCTGACCACGAGGATCCACGGCTATTATGTTTCTCAAGGTATACCAGCTGATCTTCATTAAAAACCTGCTCCAAGTTTGTTGAGCTCTTTTCTTGCAACTTCTTTTCATATTTCATGCACTTTGCAAGGGCTGCCTTCAACCGTTGTCTGAGTTCTTTGATAGTTTGAATATTGTCTACTTCTCGCTCAATTTCATCAAAGCTAACCTCGAGATTGTCTTCATGAATATCTTCATGTGCTATTTCTTCATTAACACTACTACTTGGAGCGTCAGTAGCGTCACATTTTCGCCTTTTGTGGTTGACAACCAGATCATGGTGTGCATTTGGAGTTAGTTTTTTCATGCGATCTGCTCTTGATTGTTCAAATTGGGATTCAGAAAAATGCACCTTAAGTAAGTAAGTGTTATAACATGTTGTGATCTGCTTTTACATATGTACTTACCTCACAAATCTTTGCATTTACCGGCACATTGTCTTGATTAATGTCACATAACCACGTTTTTCTTCTGTCTGCATTCCTTTCACCACTGGGAAATGCAAATAAACGGAAACCTTTGGCGGCACTGTTTTTGCAATTGATAATACAACAACCAGGCATAATTACACTTTATCTTGCCAACGGTGGGTTTAGATACAATGATGTCGCACGCTTAACACTACGTTTTCAAACGATTTGACAAGTGATTTGACATTAGGCGAACATTTTTGGGCAGAAGTAGCGCTTTCTCTCTCGCACTCATTGGCCTTATGGTTTGCGGTACTTTATTATTTAGTGACTTTAGTGTCAATAGCGTATTGGAGTTCCTTTTTTAAAGTATTCACCAGGCATGGGAAAAACTCTTGTTTTGTTAAAGACGGTTCATTGGAAAGCTAAATGTTTAATAAAATATGGAATAATTTAAGCTTTGCGATATGTAATGACATTATAGTGCACCTGTGCGAGAACTAATGGCATTAGTGTGCGGAAACTATTCATATCGCACGCAAACGTCATGTCAATTCTTTTTAGAAGATGATTGATATTTCCAGCTTTCAAGCCTACCTTATTTTGCGATGTTGTTAAGTTTCCTATGTGGTCATAGGAAAACTAGATTTGCACAATAAAAATATGTAATTGTCTTAACTGTTTGTACGGCTTACACACAATGGGTGATGAATTATTAATGTAAATTAAACAAACGAACTTGACATATACAATAGACATGAATTTGTTATTTGTAAAATCGTATCACATCTTCACTATAACTATTAGTGTTTAATGTTTAAATGTAGACTAGTCTAATTTTCGTTTCTCTTTTTTCTACATAATGTTTATAGGAATTTCCCATAAAGAAACAGACGAGGATTAAAATTTCTAGGTTATATATACACTTGAAATATAAAGTTATGCTACAGATTAAAGACATAGTTCACGAAAGCAATGGAGCCACGGCTCCATAGTTGATGTCACCCAAGCTCGGCATTCCCAGCCCCCGCCCTCATTCTGACATCACTGCTCAGCAGAATTCTTTTTAACAATGGCCGCATTCAGCACACTCTCCGCTAATAAACCGGTGCTGCTCACCGGTAATTTTCAACTAAATTATGAAACATTGGTTACCGGTTGATGTATTTAAATTTACTTGTCAAATATAGAGTGACATAACCTAATTCGATATTTGTTTAAGGACCGTTCTTTCCACCTTCCTATAAATTACTCTAGAGGATAATTGTTTTGGTTATATTTGCTTTTACCATCGTATGTATTACTGCTAACACCTAACTGACAGATATAGTTATAAGGATATAAAAATATTGGTCTTTAATAATTAATGGAGAAGCTAATATTCGATGAAGATAATTTAAATCTAAATTATCAACAGTTTTTTTTTTGGAATAGAATTTAAAAATATCTATTAAGCACAATGCTGGGTTCTGTATTCGTAATTGTATAATGGCGCTATTGTATAATCTCACTTTAATTGTACCGGTACGGTATGTAAACAAACCGTATTTAAAATATGGTAGGCAAAACAACTATCGGTGTCACAAACTGGTAAATCAGCGTTTTCATTCGGAGAATTTGTTTCCATCGGTTGTGTGATTGGTAAGTCTGCTGAATGCGACCAACGATTAATTGATGTCGCAAAGTTGTTACCAATCTTACAGTTCCTCTATTTCAAATAGTAGTGACATCCTGGAGCAAATCTGATACAAAATTGTAAAGAAAAGATTACTACATGCATGTTGCTACGGAAATTATTAATAAAGAGTTGTTTAAAAATTACAATTACGTGATTGTTTTTACAGAACATGAATGTTTGTTAATATAAAATTAATGTTGAATTGTGAATATCTTTGTGCATTATTATTATAAAACCTTAAATTTATTGTAAGACCGAAAGTTAAATCTAGTAACGTTCAACGTCGCCAATATCTTTTTGGTGCTTTTGCTCCAGAAGCATATAATAGAAGTAGTTGAAAGTGGCAACAATACAGGTAAACAAAATCTTATCTAATCTAGTAATATCAACAGCTGCTTTTTTAATAAGTAAAACTATTGGGATGCGCCAATAAATATAGATGGCGTTATACAACATCAAAATGTATTAAAATATGCGGTAGTTTTTAGCAGTTGTTTCTGCTGTGTTGTATTAATGGTGATTGTAATCTTAATAATATTTATGATAATTTTATATAATAGAATATTTAGATTGTATAGTTTTTGAAATGATGTCATCATTGTGATTATACATATTGCAACAGAGCTACTGTATAATTTCTTTTAACAACTTGCCGAGATAGTGCAGATGAATCTTTGGCGCGTTCCAATTGAAACTAGTTTTAAACAAAACAAAAGGTAAATTTAATTTTGGTTAGGACCAATTTTAGGTACAATTGTACTGTCGGAGTAAAGCTAAAAATGGTCATATAGGTATTCGATCAAGCTAATTCAATGGTTTGGTGGTCACGGGTCACTAATATGCTTGAAAATCCGAGATTTCTCTTTCCTCAGAAGAAGCACCTTCAAGAGTTGAGACTGGTACAGTGGAATTCAACTATACCAAACCCTTCCATCCTTGGGGGGAAGGGAAAACCTGAACTATTGCACACGCTAGTAACCTGAGCAGCTAGTGTCGCTGCCATTGAGTTGGCTGGTTGACTTGGATAATGACCCTAATGTAACTAGGGATATCAGTTACACCCTACAAATATTATCGTATAACTTTATTTATAAAAAAGTTTATCCTTCATGATCAAAGGATTTTATATGGTAAGTAACCCATAATGTTATTAATAATTAATATCCAATTTTTTAAGGTTAAGTTTTTTTATTTAACCTCGTATGGCAACATATGCAATAACTGCCAGTAATATTTTGTAATAATATACATTTGATTACTTATAGGCAGCTTAACTACAACAAAGCGAATTAGCAAAGATGGTCCGTTTCTTGTGAGCTCTCAATTCCAGCCATTGTTCTTGATTTGGTACGTACATCTCTGGTGGCATCAATTCTGTATTATCCGATTTTGGAGATTCGTTTTCTAAAACCACTTCAATTAAACATTTCATAATAAAAACTACAACAAACCATAAGTACCTGGACGTTTGTTTTTTTCATTCATTTTTAAATGCTCCCCAGGTGATCTCAGCAACAATCGTCCAACACCTTGGCACCTACGTAACACCTCATTCTTCAGCATCTTCTTCCTCATATGTTGCGTCACAATCGGACAGTTAACAAGCCAAGTACTTACGGATTCAAAATCGGTTAGGAGTTGATGAGCACCAGATTGGGAAAATTTAATCTTGTGTATGTAAATATGATCCAACCAGGATTCTCCCATGATTTTTAAAATCATGTTGCTTATTTGATGATCTTCGGTTGCTGCCAATACTGGTGACAGTATTTCCTCTAAAATATTGATAAATAGTCTTGGTAGGTATATGCTAAGATTTTAAAAAGTGAGTTACCTAGATATTTAGTAACATAAGCGCTTGGTTTGTCATTAGTAGCCTCATAATCCTCTCTTTTATAATAGTCTTTATCTGGAAATATCATCTGCAAATTTGCCAAGCTAACCATTCGGCAAACACTGGCTAAAATCTCTATGCACTGCTTTGTCGCATCCTACAAATAGCTTTATAATAATTACATTGATTAGTTAATTCAGGTCATTCGAATCTAACACTACCTTTAATTTCTGATGATTGGCAATGACTTCTGATACAAGTTTTGCTCGCATGTTTGCACATACTTGGACGTGAGCACTTAGGCCGCCTTTTTCAATTTGAGCAGTATGATCAGTAAGTTTTAAATCGTTTAAGTGGGCCAAACAGTTAACTATGTCACAGTGAGTGACCATAAAAAAACTGTCTGCATTCCAGTTGTTTGCTAAGCGTTTTGACTCGTTTATTGCCCATAAGCGTGTTGTATGTATGGAATGATCTGAAAAAATATATAAAACAGTTTTATTGTTTGTGGTAAGTGATAACTAATGAGTTGGAGAATGATATAAACATGATATGAACATAACGATTTTTGGAAAATGACTGGATAATCCCTGTTGTAATGAGATACATGTAAACTGTGCTCATTGTTGTACGCAGTAGATGTGTGCCCAACTAGCAAAGTAGCTTTATAATTCTTAGGTAGTAGAACATTTTATTGTTATTGTATTACTGCCTTTTAAAAGCATATTTACTATGTTAACATTGCGAAAACAAATATTTTGTTCTTTGAAACCAAAATATGATTTAAACTAGTGTTCAAAAACGTTTTTAAAGAAAAATTATACAACTCTTAAATAAAAAAAATCTTATAGGACATATTTTATACTTTTATAAACGTTTATAAAGCTATTCTTATACAACATTTTCGCTTACAGAAGCAAATTGATTTATAGCAGGTTTTTAGTAACATTTCCTGTCATTTTTTGTCGTTTTGCAAACATTTATATATCTAATTTTTAAAACTTTTTACAATTTATAAAATAGATATATAAATGCTTTTTGTTACACAATTCTCAGCTCAGAAAGCAGAATGTATACTTGACAAAAGCTGCAAAATAGCTATTATATAGTGGTAGAAAGTATTATACAACTAAAATCGTTAACAAATTAGATATAGAACAAAATAAATACTACAAAAAAACACTAAACAATCTTCATACCAACTTCTATAAAACAAATATAAATAATTGTTGATATTAGCATGTGCTTTGTCCACGCTATATTTAGTGTTACCTGCCTTTCAGTCTTACTAAATGAAAAAAGCAAAATTAATTTTAGAATAGTAGACTGAATATTCTACTTTTATGCCCTTTGCGGAGCAAAAGTATTTTAGCCCCATGAACAAAAACTTGATATTTTAGACAAATAACAAAAAAATTATAGATACACTGGTCTTGATTACTAAACAAGAGATCATGACCTGGGTGCAGCAATAATTTTGGTAATACGTCTCTGTAAAAACAAATAACGCTTTACTTTGCGGGTATTTTATAAGAATCACCAACACAGCTTAAATGTCATATACTCTTTGTTCTCGTGATAAAAGTGTTTTATAAGCAAGAAGCCATATTGGAAGGCGTTTTACTGACATCCAATTTTGTAGCGATTGTGTATTATTCCTTTAAGTATCCGTTAATAGTCGTGACAGGTCTAATAAAATTTACTATAAAACAAAATTATTTTATAAAATATGCTTTCTAAACGTTCTTTTAGCTTTTATAAAATGCTAAATTGTTAGTTGGGTGCAAATTGTACTTGAGATTCAATAATCACTGTGCTCATTTGAGTTTATGAACAAACGACCACGGTCCCACTGACGTCTCTGCGTCAGAATTCACGACAAAGAGCAGGTCTTGGTTGGATTTTAGAATGAGATAATCTTCAATAGATCTTACCAAAACCTATAATATTTAGTCTTGAATCAGCTATAATTGTTTCGGTGTCGCTTATTAGTTATGTTATTTCCTGATTTGTTGGTCAAATCGACTAGTGCAATTTAAGGTGCAAGAATCTATCATGGGTGTACTCGACAGCGTAAATGACGGGGAAAGGAAAAAACACGAAGTGCTACGTTTCGAGATTATAACACGAAACATTCAAACATGAAATTGAAGTCGCAGTATGCTCCTTGTGAAATATTGTAGAAAATAGTTTTAAGAAAACTGATGTATTTTGATGTTTCCATGAATTATGTAGAATGCTCTTTTTGAGTCTTTCGGTTTGTTAAACCGGTCGGATCATAATCATGTCAGCGAAAAAGCAAACTGTTCGTTCTATATCAAATGAAGAGACTATAGTATAGTCACTATACCAAACAAAAGACTGTTGTAACTCAAACAATTTGTCGTGCCAAATATAAAGATGAGTAGTAGTTTTAATTTTTGTTTATTGTTAATTTAAATTTAAGAAAACTGTTTACCTCATTTCGATCTATACTTTGTGTTATAAAGATACACAACAGTTAAATGATTAATTAAAACCCACTCGCATTATAAATTTCTACATTTCTAGTTAATTTGGGATCCCATTTTAACTACATTTTCATGAAATTCTTTAATTAAAACCAATATGTATTACTACTATTTGTTATCAGGGAAAATCAAGTCTCAGACAGTACAAGATTCCAAAAGTTTTTTTACGTGGAGCACCTGTCGTTAGACCTACTCTCCACGTTCCTTCTAAGAGGAAGTAATTGAGGTACACTCAATCAGCGCGCATATGCTTAGCATATGCTCCCAGTAACTCACAGGCCGGAGCGAGGTTGCCTATCCACCCTCTACTGGCTCTTCGGGTCAGTACCGGAGTACCGGAGATAAACGTGCTCAGCCGTCGGAACCCTCTCGTTCTATTTCAAACGAGCGCCGAGTTCCTCGTCCAGCATTAGGGCTATTTCCTAACCTAGGTTAGGTACATCCGAACCCTCCAGCCCTTTTTCATGCCTTCACAAGGTCGTTCAACCAGCCTTAGTTGAGGCCACTGCCCGATCGAATCCGACCTCAGATGTGGGGGGACTTGGTTTTAAGCGGTTTTGCCACCCCGATCTCCCAGTTATAGGCCTGGTATGCTCCTGATAGTACAGTACAGTCACAAATAACTTACAGAAAATGTGTATGTAATAATCCTTTTATACTAGTAAGCTACGATAGTATTCCTTTCAATTCACCTTCGGGTTCATAGATTTAAATTTACTATACAAAAATGTCTAATAATCACAAACACGATTCTCCAAGCTAAAGTTGCTGGTACTTGCATATTGCTAAACCTTAAACTTTTTCTTTAAGAAGGCGGAGGACTCCAAGCTAGCAAAAATCTCCATTTACAAATCCGTTTAAAAATTTAGTTTTACTAAAATTAGTCATTATTGAACGTTGATCGAGTTTAATATCAAAACAAACTCCACAGTTGTTAATAACTCATATTATGGAAGCTATGGAAGTTAACTCGTTGTTGATGACCCAGAATTTACAAAATCGCTCTTGGTTTATTAAGTACAATAACTTCAGGGTTAAGCTAAGACAAATTCTCGAATTTCTTAGCTAGAACATTTATTCCCTACCTTCAATTTAACTAACTTTAAAATGACAAGCACATGCAGATTATTCGAACAGGGAAACTGTACATATCTTACTAAAATTTAAAAGGGCTGTTGGTTTCAACCACCCGCACAATATTCTTAACGTCAATAACTATCAATGATAAATTTAGACGAAATTTTATTTTAATATCTTATAAAATGTCACAAAGTTATTAAGTTCAGAATCAGAACAAGCTTATCCAAAACCAACCCAATTACAAGTTATAAGATTGTTTCGCAAAACATAAATTATGCTTCTAAAAGTAATTCGTTCTTTTATGAACCTTTGAAATTCAAGGAAACTTGCTTCAATATAAGGCCTTATTTGTACTGAGTAAAATCGCAAAATAGCTTAAGTTACCGTTGAACCCAAATTTATTGCATTTTGTTTGCTTTTTAGATAATTTTAAACAGGATTGAAGCAGTTACTTTACTAAAAACAAGATACTATCCCGTGGGAAATAGATTTTGTTGACACAAGTGTCAACTTGGTTTCAAATACATAGGTACCACGAATTTATACATGAAGTTAGATTATCTGCGGTTGTAAAAATTTTTTACGGCTATATGTCGCACCCAGAAACGAAAACCTTTTATATTTTATACCAAATTAAATTCAAAATAAAGCAGAATTAATATCCACAATAGTATTGGAGCTGCGAGTTAAGAGTTTTAGGTTAGAGGAGTGGCTATGTTACGACAAACACATATCGCTGAAACACGGGCGCGCTAATTTTTAATTATTTCAAATATTAAAAGCGGGCAATTTTGAAAGTTAAGCAGCCTTACTGTTAAAGAGAACGAGTTGCGTTTGTAAAGAAATTTGTTAGATCCCTTCTGCTAACAAGCTTTTCGCTGATAACGAGTGGTGTATTATTGTGCCGGTATTATTTGTGTAAATATTATGTCAGAGGTTATAACAATCCCTAGTTGACTAATATGTTCCGTCTGACAGGTGATACTGTTGCGACAAAAATTGCTACTAAGTAAATACCTACCTAAACGATGTAATACTGGAATTTGCTCCACTAGCGGCAACTCGTCCACTGGCGCTCCAAGAATCCAATCGCTTGTAACTTCACACTGATTACATAATAGCACTAGATTTTGTAATAGTTCGTAAAACAATCGTCCATTATCTTGATTGTACGGTGCTTTGTAAGCAACAAGAACCAATCGAAAATATTGATCCCATGATGTTGATGTTACATGCATCCCTAATGAATCGGCTAAACTTGTAAGGGCTGAAAATATGAAGATGGGTATTTCAACTGTAAAAAGATAACCAAAGTTATATTAGCACTCAATGACATTCTATAGCTAAATAACATACTAGTTGGCAGAAATTGAGTAATCCATTCTCTAAGGTGTTGACTAGAATGAGGCGGTCTAGCTGCTAAAGGTAAAGCCCCCCACCACAAAATGATGTGTTCTAGAAAATTACCAACCTCTCCCCATAATATCTGTTGGTAATAATCCAGCACTTTATTTTTCGCTTTATTGTTGAGTTTTACTTCTCCTGTAACATACCTCAACATTCAGTTTATACCCTTAACATTGTTTATTGATGGTATTATTTTACCGGATGCTTTAGATCTCTTTATGCTATCATAACCAAGCATGGTTGGAGCAATTTTAACTGCCACTTCAAGTAAGTCCAATACATTTTGTTCCTCGTATGTTATCAATTCTTCCATACTCGCAAAGCTATCCGATTCTTTAATATCGTGATTATCATCCTTTTTGATTTTACAACTATTTAGAGTGATTCCAGGTGGAGACATGTGCTTTGTAATAGCTCTAGAAGTTTAAATATATTTAAACTCTTTAAATTTTGCTTACATATACGCGTGTACTTACCTGTAGATCTCGATACTTGAATTGTCCGAACCATTATCATCATCGTGGGTCTCGTACAGCCTATACGTCTCCAGCAAGCAATCGATAAGTTTGTGACAGCAGAGCTCAGCTCTGTTTTGAGCCAAAATCTGTAATAATCTTGTAATGGAGATTTTTCTTAGTGGATACATGAGATATGGACATGTGTTGCTGCATATCGTGGAATTTGATGTTAAGGCATATTTTGAGTCCATGATGATGTATTGGTTGTATGTATTAGATATCCTAAATTAAATATATTGTTAATACTTATTAGTTTTAATTTCTATTTAATAACTAATTGAGTAGAAAAATGAAGGACGTAGGATATTCTGCTAGAAGGACGAACAGGTAAGGGGTAGAATATCAAGAACCAAATTTCAAAGGAGAATTTCTTAGTTTGCTATTCAAATTCACCAACTACAAACTCCCATCTAACATATGAAGAAGAACACAAATGAATTGTACTTTAGTAGAGTGTTGTTGACAGGGGAATTGGTTACCTAAATAAGCGTATGAGCTCGGGCGTGTGGGTAGTTTTTACTTTTTCCCTCGTTCTATTGATTGAATTGGCCGATCTCAATTTGGCAATAAGAGAGCGTCTGGGACGTGATGTAGTACTGAGCCTAAGATATTGTCTAATATGCTGCTCAAATGACGTCCAGAGATGCAAAGTAAATCTTAGCGGAATAAAGTCTATAACAGAATGGGTTGGTGGAAGAGAAGTAAATTATCATCAGGCCCGTAGTCAGTATTTTTTTAGAGGGATGGGGACTAACATCTCAATCAAATATAATTATTACTACAAAATTATTTTATACAATAAAATAAACTTTAAAGTGATAAAAATCGAAGTCATGCTATGGGGAGAGGAGCTTCAGCCCCACGAGCCTCTCCCAATGGCTACGTGCTTGGTTATCATACAGCGGCGGTCCTTTTGTATTGAAATACGGAAGGACTGCTACGACTTTGGAGTTCTGAAAATTAGGCCACGTTGATGTCAAAAATGAGTTGCATCTACAAAAGCAATATTACACTGGATCTATATTGTCGATAGTTCGACGAGCGTGGTATGAGCCATATGTAGTAACAATAATGGCACTGCGGAAACTCTTGTGTGAATATCAACCTTAAGTACGTTATTTTGTTTAGATGAACCGACTACTGAGTTTTTGTATTGGATCATAATAAGAAGCATCTATTGCCAATAGTTGCCTTCTTTTGTCGTCTGAGATATGATTAGTTTGTTCTCCTTTTATCTCCGATTCTTTGTCCCCATCATTTCGCTTTAGGCTTATTTATTTACTGATTCTGATCGTCGAAGAAGAACTATACTGTACAAATTGAGTGGAATACCCTTATCGCCTTCGAACGATTGAAGCATAAAGTCGAAGAAAAACTATACTGTACAAATTCAGTGGAATACCCTTTCGTATTCGAACGATTGAAGCACTCCGCCTTCGGCGTCGTGCCTCAAACTTCGTCCTCGTACGATATAGCCATCATTTCCACTCACGTTGTACAAACTACTATTTGTTTTACAGTATGATATAGACATGTCTTTCTAAGAAAACGTGTAAATCCCAATTAGTCTTTATTGATTTTGTTATTTACCAAGTTTAATAAATATTTATATAACAGCACAAAGTTAAAAATTAAGTTATATCTTAAAAATCTAGTCGCAACCGAGATTTGAACCCATGTCCGTCTAATTGAGAAGCATTTCTATACCACTCAACCACCAAGGGCTTAATTATTATTTATAAGAATTATAATAATTTAATTATAAAAATTAATATTGAGTTATTACAAAATTTAATTACAATTCTACATTCTAAAGCATCGACGCATTGTTTACCAACTGCAGGCTTGTATTACCACTTTGTTTCAATGACAAATTGAGATCTATAATATTCTGGGAAAGAATGAACATAGTTTGCGGCTTCTATGTCTATTTGCAGTAAACTGAAATAATTATAAGCATGGCTGACTACGCTTAATAAAACCCATTCACTTTTACTTGCGAACTAATTTTCACGTTAGCTAGCGGCATCTGACTACTAATTTCTGTAGTCTGTCGGTATAGTAGAACACTGTAAGCTAAATGTAAGTATTAATTTCAAAAATTAAAACTGATCTTTAAATATTTAACTATTTAACTTCAACAATTAATAAAAAAGTGCTATATTAAAGAGTGCTTCAGTATAAGTAATGTAACATGTACGAAATACCTTTCAACCAAAATTTAAGCGATATATGTCTAGAATTGTTTCCACTAGAATATGCTAGGAGTTACTTTGGTATATAGCCCCTTTATTTTCAAATATTAGCGACAACCATTGATCTCGCCGCTGGAGCAAAATCACGTTGGCGACCTTGAATGTTACTAGATTTGACATTCTGTCACAATAAATCTTAGGTTTAATAATAATCATGTACAAAAATATTCACAGTTTAACATTAATTTGATAATGGCCATTCATGTTCTGTAAAAATGACCATATTAATATGACATATACTTGATTTTGATAATTTTTGGATAACTTTTTATTAAAATTTCGCAACACCATGCATGTAGTAATTTTTTATTTATTAAAGTTTGTATCAGGTTTGCTCCACGATGTCGCTACTATATGAAATAGAGGGGCTATACTTTGGTAGAAGCATCTGAGAAAGCTTCTCTCTTAGTCTAGTCTAGTCCTCTCTTAGATTTAATTTAGCTTCACGGTAAGGACAAACTTCGTTATCTAAGTGTCAACTATTGTATAAACAATTTTAATTGTTTATATTAAAAATCAGTAATAATTTCGATTTTAGATTTAATGAGTTACTTTACGTTTAAAATACACTAAGATTAAAAAATGAATGAGGACGGTTTGAATTTCGCGCCGCAGATTTTAGTGTATTTCACGTTGTTAGTGTAGCGCTCTTGAAATGTGTTGCATCAAATTACAGCGTCAACTCGCCACTTTCTAGATTACATCGCTGTGCTTTGCCACATTGCTCCGGGTTTTCATTACATTTTTGCTTTATTCCACTTGTTTTCGTATTTTGCTTTTCAGACCTACAGTTTGTTAGACGATTTATTGTCAGGTAAGTTTACTATTTAAAATTAATGAAGTTTTATAAGTTACATTATTCTTGAGCCGCCACTGTAAAATAAAATTGTGTTATTGGCCGCATTCAGCAGACTTAACGGTGATAAACCGGTGCTGCTCACCGGTAGATTTTAACTGAATTATGAAAAATTAGTTACCGGTTAATATATTTAAATTTACTTGTCAAATATAGAGTGACATAACCTAATGCGATATTTGTACTAATAATAATGGAGTAACTAATAGTAGATGAGGATAATAAAACTAAATTGTAAATATCAACAGATTTTTCAGTAGAGATTGTAAAAATATCTATTAAGTACAACAAAATAAACTTCAAGGGGCGGTGTTGTAACCTCACTTCAATTGCGCCGGTACGGTATGTAAACAAATCGTATTTAAAATGTGGTGAGCAAAACAACTTCCGGTGACCCAGACCGGTGTGACCGGTAGGCCTGCTGAATGAGCCCATTGTCGCCAAAGTGACAATAATTTAACGTGGCGGTAAATTCAAACCGTCTTAAATTATTCTGGATCACCCTGTATATTAAAACAGAAGAAACCTTTGTAGAAAAGTTTTAAAATGAATTTTTAATTAATGTGTGCTTTACTTTGGTTTGAATAAAATTATTATTATTTTATAAAGTTATTTAGAATAAAATTGATGCACTACTCATAGAATAGTTAATTGTTAAGGATGTTTGGTAGGTACAATCGGAGGCAAAAGTACTGAAAATTAGAAATTCATGAATATCTTCGTTTTACAGCACATTACGAAGTAAATTAATAGTTACAATGCTAAAAACGAATATATTATTTAAAAGAAAAGAGGAATTTTTTCTAATAATGTTGAATGAAATAGAAAATAACGAATAATGTGGAAAAATTTTAAATAACTTTTGGCAGTGAATATGCCTTGATTTTAACTTTTCGGCAAAAACATATTTGATTTAAATCTTTATCAATTATGAACATATAATTATTAATTATGCTTGAGTGTAAATTAAAACATTAAAATATTGTTTATTCTTTATAATCGTAAATGATAAATATGTTTAATATTAATAATTCAACGTTCTATAAAATATGGAAAACGTGACAACAACGTTGATTTTATAAGTTGGTAGCATAAGTATATCTTTCTCTAACATAATAAAGAGAGAAAATCTTTGGGCATCAGTCAGCAGTTGATTGCAATTATGGACTATTTAAACTGGATTGTCGGAGCGAGAGTTCCTAAATGAAAACTTCAACTGTTATTTTATAGTTAGGAGGACACGGATGTCAAATTCTATCTCTTTCTAGGCCAAAACTAAGCTGCCTGAAACAGAGATACTTTTTTTCTCTCTTTTTACTTTAGTAAACAACATTCAGCAGCTGTCAGGTATAAATTTTAGGTTATGCTGTCATTTTTATTTTTATGCATGTAAAATTTTTTAATGTGCACATTATCATTTATTTATTGTTTGTAGAGAATTTTTAAAACTACTATAGTATATACATCAATTTTACGACAGTTTTTAATAAAGTATTAATTGTACCAAATTTCAGATTTATATAAATGTCATACTGACAGTTTAATTTATTAAACCAATTTTGATGATTGCCAACCTTCTGATAAATATCTTCAAAATATGAAATGTCACTAGGAAAATTTGACAAGCGTGACAACTCTAAATCACACACCTCAGTTCATATTTAAGAACCCTAGTCGGAGCTATTTAGGTATTTTCTGAAGCCTGCATGGTTTGTTTACACATAGCACGAAACGATATGCGTGCTCCGAACGTAGCCGAATCTCATCCTAGTGCTTAGTGGTTTACTCGCCGCGGCACGAATGTTCCATCTTGGCTTATTTGTTTTCTGTGTGTTTCGTTTTTTAACTTATTGTGACTATTTTAATTTATATAATAGTGCGACAATGTGTTTTGTGCAAAAGATACGATATGAAGTAAAATCAAATATCATTTCATAAGTACCTAAATTCTAAATTATGATAAAGCTAGGTTATGTCACATGTTTTGTATGTCAGTGCTGTAACGTCTGACGGGGGCACATAAACATGTTAAATATGTTAGAAACAGAAGAGTCCTTATCTCAATTGCATTGCAAGCAAGGGAAGAATTCAAAGATTTAATAAAGGCCTCGCCCTTTTTAATTAAAATATGTGAAACAGGAGAAAAAGTCTTTAGGTTACATCAAATGATTGAATCTTTTTCTAAGCTACAACAATCTAATTAACAAGTTAATACTTCAGACCTTATCCCAATTATCTTCATCTTTGTCAGATTACTGTGGTGATCATCTTTATAATTCTGAAGTAATAGATAACTATGCTACTCAATTAGTTGAACGTATACGCCACTGCGCTCGACGAAAACTATTATAGCTCTCAGCTGAGTACAGTGTTGCCGCATTTTCTTACACACCAATTAATTTATCGAGTAAAAACCAGATCTTCGGTTTGTTTATAATTCTTTTCTCATTCAAGAACCGTTTAGTGAATGTTTATAAAACTATGCAAAATCGGTTCTATGGAGTTCAACTTACGTAATTTAAAAATTTGGGACGCTTGGTAGCTTTTTTTCCTGTAATTGAAATGCCTTTATTCTATTATGTGAGCGAATCTCCATAAGATCACATGTAAAATTACAGTTACTTTAAATTGCAATAACTTTTAAACGGCTTAGTCGATCGGATTGAAATTTTCACTGTAGTTTTAGCATTAAATAAGGAAAATTATACTAAATTTTTGTTCGTTTAGTAGCATTTTGACATACCTCCTAAACATCCTTAAAAAATCAAAGCAAATGATTATAATAAGTGTAATTTATTAAACTAAAGTTAAAGGTATGCTTACTAGTAAGAATACATTTAATTTAGCATTCTCAAATAATTTTCCTTATGAATTTCACTAGATTCAATTTTATTTAAAAAAAATTGCTAAAAAAGTTGCTAAGAAATGCGCGCTAGCCAGCGCCCTCACAATTGAATGGGCCTGCCATATAGAACCTTTTTTAAGGTTTTATTAATCGTAGTCAGCCATGTTTATAAGCAAAGTAAAATGGGAATTTATATGCCAAAGGCAGATATTTCTCTGATGCATATTTTAACTCGGTGACAAAGACTAGAGAGGGTTAATCGTAGTCAGCCATGTTTATAAGCAAAGTAAAATGGGAATTTATATGACAAAAGGCAGATATTTCTCTGATGCATATTTTAACTCGGTGACAAAGATTAGAGAGGGTTAAGA
Source organism: Agrypnus murinus (assembly GCA_929113105.1). Taxonomy (NCBI): domain Eukaryota; kingdom Metazoa; phylum Arthropoda; class Insecta; order Coleoptera; family Elateridae; genus Agrypnus; species Agrypnus murinus. Next base: position 36,057,301 of record OV816030.1, read on the forward strand.
TAGGAAACTAGCATAAGAGTAATATGCAAAAAACGACCAATTCTTGTATGATCTAGTTCCCCCTGAGACGTTAGATGTCGCTACAATCGCTGCAATATCATGGCCATTCATTTTCGTTGACGGTGAGCATGAATGAAGCTGGCCATGATAATATGAATGGCACAAAATTCAGAATAGTGAATGTATACTAAAAATAGTTATTTAATCTCCAAGATTATCTAAAGAAATAAATCTACTGATTTGTTTATTGACATTATATTAACTGTATGCAAGTTAAGCATATAAATAATTTTCAAATTAAACGTTTATAAGTAGTTTACGTTCGGTATGATAATAATAATAATTCAACATCCAACGAACCTCCTTAATCGTAATAATTAATCAGGACACGAATCAATTAAAAAAAATTATTTCATTGATACTGTTATACTTATTGTTGGAAGGATGCTGTAGTTGCTGCTGTTTTTGAGGACTACATTTTGCAAAGCACAACAAATTTCAAATTTGGACCTGCTATTCTCGAGGTTGCTTACTACATCTTTTAATAAATCGCCACTTATTTCTAGTGCTGCATTGAAACAAGACAGAAAAGTAACCCTGAACCAGGAACGTAGTAGGGGGGGGGTCGTGGAGCTGAAGCGTGGACTAGCAACAAAAATACTCAAAACCTCAGATACAGTTAGTAAACAGGTTAACAAAAAAATGATAAACAAATAAGTACACCAATATTCTGTTCATAATCAACAATTACTTTTTTACCGACCATTTCCAACTTTCCGGAGACTATAGATGTACTACATCGTCGCTTAGCTTCCAATCTTAACTCACTCTAATCTTTGGTGGATTAAGAAAATCATCTGGTCAGAGAATTTATTGGTTTTGTCGTGCGATTGAAAATCAGAAAAAATCGTTTAATGCATTGAACGATCGATAGAAGAGGATAATTACTCAGTCAATTTGCGCGTTATTCTGCACAACGGTACATAAACTATGTTGCTATAAAAAGTTGGCCACCTAATGTTCACTGCATGTTCGATCTGATACAAAAGCACATGTATAACATGTTAACCAGCCGCATGACGTCTATCATCAATCGTATATAAGTTCTTAAAAAGTAAAAATGTGTTCAAAGAGGAGGCTTTTGTCGTTTATTTACAAGCTAAGCTTAATATAGATAGAGATACCAATATAGTATTATTCCTAATGCAGTTAATGACGCAATCAACATTTTTTGTCATCGCTACATACAGTGGCGTAGCAACACGTTTTGGGGCCCGGGGCGGATTCTTCTTCGGGGCCCCCATGAATCTCTTCAAATATAAGTACTATATCCAGCGTTCCGCAACTTTTTTTATCTAGCAACCCAAAAATATCAATAAAATTATAAGGCGACCTTTACAAGAGGGAGAGCGGGGGGGTTATTTAAAATTACAGGACCTTCTAGCACATATTTTTAACATGAACCTAAATGATATAATAAAAATAAATATTTATGCGACCCATCTTAAAACTTTCACGACCCAAAATTGGGTCACGACCTTATTGTTGCGGTCCGCTGCTGAGTATATACTATAAGGAGTATCTGCACAGTCTTTTACCAATGGACTAATGGAATTTTAAACCCATGTTTGTATGAAAGTACAGCTGATTCAAAATAAATCTAGGACAAGTCTTGAGAGTGATTTTTGAGTTTTTAACAACGTGTAAATCAGGATTTAAATTGTATTTTCATAGGTAACTACATAAAATTTATTATTTATCAAGGAAAATAAAAAGGAACATTTACACTACGGAGTACTTACTGTCCTAGATTTTTTGAAATCAGCTGTACATACTTTTTATTTAAATCAAATATCAGTCACCAATTAAAATGACATTAATTATTATTAATAACTAAACATACAATACCTAATCATTTATATACACTATATAGTGAGCTTAATGTAAGACCGATTTTATCATTCATTTTGTAGAAAAATGATGGTTGGCCATGCTTTATTTTTATAAGTGTCATCACTGACAATAACTTTTATTATTTTTTCTATTTTGAGTCTATAATAAAGCTGTTAAAGCACCCAAAACATTGCTTTTTTTAGCTCATTTGAGTGCTTTAATAGCCCAACTTTTTCGAAGTTGGTAGCATTGAAAAAAAATTGAAAAAACAGAAAATTGACAAAACTTCTCTCCAAAAATTTGAATTTTCAAATGTCACATCATGTCAACTACCACAAAATCCCCTAAATTTTGAAATTGCAAATTTTTTATTTAAAAAAGGTAGTAAAAGACGCAAAATAGAAAAAATAGCATAAAAAAACTCGTTTCATAAGTCATTTAGAAAACTCGCCGCAAGCGGTCGGTTTCTAAATTTGGATTTGTGCAATAAATCTTTCCTTATGAAACTCGTTCTTTAATATACTATTATGGCTGTACTATATAACCTGTGGAAACAAATTTTTATTTGTGTAATATTTAGGTATTTACGAAAACTAAATCGGGTTGATGAGATTACTATGATTTCTGTCATTGTTATTGATATTAAAAAGGAAAAGATAGAAATAGTGAGATGACCAAGCTGATTCAATTTCCGCAACAGCCTTTTGTATTTGTATTATGTAATTTCCCTATGTACAATTTTTAATTTATTCATTGTGATATTAAGAAACATAACCATAGCAACCTTAACTAAATCCGCAATGTTCAATTTTAAATTATTCAGTACATTAATTACACTCTCTATAACAACCGCCATTATAAGGTAATTTGATGTACAGTATTATATAAAGCTCACTGTAACTTAAACTAGCTATGTTTCGAATAATGGTAATAATACGAATATTATTTGTAATACGCACTTAATAATACAAAGAGCGATTAATCGTTTGATTATTTCGTCACTCCAGTATACCAAAATCATTGCAACTTTTCTGTTAAATGTGATGATGATAGGTCGAAAAATAACGCACCTTTTTTAAATATATTTTTTAATAAAAAATGTCTTTAATAAAATATGATAAAAATACTTATAAGTTGATACACATGATAGAACAATTTTTATACTATTCCTGTTATGTTCTTTTATGTGTTTAAATAAAAGATACTCAATTATTGTCAAAAATTAACTTTATTAATATTGAGTGAGCATGGAGCATTATATACACAATGCATACACTGTACAAGACGTGCGTCCTCCAAAGCGACTTAAGTGGTACTGACGAACGGACGGGCCAGGATTGGCTAGTTACATCACTACAAATAAATGTTGCCAACTTCAATTTACATACATAACAATTCCTAAGGCACAATATGGTACCAATTTGTTATTTTTATTGTAGGTTATGTAGTAAAACATCTAATAACAATCATAATAAATTGCAAATTGATTAATGGCCTCCAACATTTTACAAGTAAATATGGAGATGGAATACTTACGAAAAATTCCTTTGAAGTGATTCTCATGGGTAACAAAAACTTAAGTTTCAGTTTCAATACTACCGTAAGGTTCCGTTACTTTAACGGGTTAACAAATGGTTCTAGGCAGGTGGCAGGAACTTTCAGTACTAAAGTTTTAAAAACTTTAAAGTAGCTTCGGGCAAGTTACTGCTACATTAATAATACCACTTTGAAGTTGCAACGACTTTAAAGTAATTATACTAAGTGGCAATACCGTTCCACATACTTTAAAAATTACTTAGAAGTAATGGAACTACATAGTTCCCATAAATAGTATAAACAACTACACAATTACTAACATATTCCGGATTGAAGTAATTAAACTTATAACGTCATAAATTTGTAGTTACATAACAACTACTCAATCCAAGTTCCAATCTTACTGCTACTTAGATGCTGCTTGGGGAGCGTAAAAGGGAATGTTGTTCTAGTTATTATTAACAGTTATACACAGGTACTAACAAATTCTTACCTGAATGTCAAAATTAACATTTTCTCCCCATAGTGCACATATAAGAAAGCCGTTTCTGTTATAAGTTGTTGTAAGAAATAGCATAACTTTAATTTAATTTTCCACAGCATCTTCTTCCACAACTGCACTTTTACTTGAATTAAAGAAGGTCGATTTAAGTTTAGTTTTTCAAAGGCACCATTAAAGCTTTGGGTTAGACTTTGGATCATTTCAGATATTGTTTCTAATTTCTGAAAGATTAAAAAAAATAATTTAGGTGCTCCGTGGGGTTATTGCATAAAATTCTAATAAAACATCAAATCACCTAGGTGACTCGATTTATTATTGAACATGTCTTTTATATTAAACTTAGGACATACCTCAAACAATAGCTCATTTTCCGATATAGCATGATATGATTTCCATCCATTCTTTAATTGAAATTCACTAAGGAATTTCCCTAGAAGCTCGATTAATTCGTTAGTGGAAGTCTTTAACTGGTTACATTCTAAAAATAAATTTTTATTTTCCTCGCTTTGGAGAGGAACCCATTTCGTTATTGTCGTAATATTCCTCGACATGTAGAAGAATTCTTCGTTGTGTATATTTTAATCGTCAAAAAATTAACGTTAAACGACCATATTAATGTTACTATTAAGGATTCCTTGTGCTAGGTTAATAATTTTTATAGCGTTACATTTATGAGTCAAACTAAATAATAGCGTCCTTCTTACGACTTTTCTAATCAATATTTGGTGCAAGTGGTACCAGTACGTTTCTTCACTTTCTATTAATCTTTTTATTGTTAATTGTTCCTTTACTGAAACTATTTTCGGCAGTTGGTAGATATTTATTTATATCAATGCAAAATAGAACAAGACTTTATATACATACCATAAACAGCAGTATCCATTTTAAAATTAATTGATGTTATTGGAAATATCTTACATTAATATAATATATATCTACGTATTAATTATTTACGTCTTAATTTCTCTGTAGAATTAGAAATATTGCAACGACAATGCTTTTAATGTGGATTACATCTAGTAGGCCAAGAATATTTGTGTTGTGTCAAGTTTGCAGTTACCATGGTAACGTGTATAGGTGCGACTGGATACCCGAAATTCTAATTCGACTCGGATACAGACTAAAAGTCGGATTTGGGTTAGATCGGATGCAGACTGAGTCGGATACGGATCGGATTAATCAGTTTATTCAAAGAGTATCTGAGACTTATCCGCCAGTTATCCAATTATTACAAACTTTTTATTCAACTTTTATTGGGTGGAATCAAATTCTTTAATATTATTAATACCGGAAACTCCGTATACTTTACCATATGAAAAAAAGGACGTTGGATCTAAAACAAATGAATTCTTATGGCAGAGTCGGTAATAGGGAAGACGCACGTATTTTTTTAAATTTTTGTATTCGTTCATTTTGGTTAGAAAAATATTTCCAGATAAGCGGAATTTCTAAAAACCATCAATTTATTTGAAAAAATTAAATTTAAAAATTCTCCTCATTTAAAACCGAATTTGGCCTTGAGCAACTTCCCTCAAAGTTAATGTAAAAAAGTAGGTACCGCTGTAATGTGAAGAAGCAATATTGACGATCTACTCAACGTTAGATGGCGCTGATGAAAACCAATAAACTGAATTTTCAATTAATATTACCAGAAATATTTAACACCACTTTAATTATGGCAGTTAATTACACAACAGCATAACGTACATTATTATATTAATTACTCGTTAATAAGTAGACGATATTTGAACTTGAAAATAAAAAATTTTTCAAACTGACGGGTAATACAGGACTCTTAACTGTTTCATTAGCACCAGCACTGGGTTGTCTTTGGAACTGTAAGAGGTAACAAAGTTTCATCCATTAGAGGACACCAGTATTGCATTTTAAATTTATTTAAATTTTCAAGGTTTTCAAAAATTAATTACTTAAAATTGGTAATTGTTTAATGCATTTATAACTGATATTCTAACTAATCTAGTAATGACGTTTCTGAAAATGCAAGAATCTCCTCAATTAACGACATATGCGTCTTCCCTATTACGAGGGATGCTCTGTTAATAGTTAGTAGCAGGCCATGGAAGCTCAATTGGCTAGAAACAATTGCAACAATTGAATGTCGCATTAGTTGACATTCGTTACCCACAATAGGGAGAAGAAGTGCATACGTCATACCGTGCCTGACGTCATAATTCTTTCCTCGCAACGCGCATGTACTTCAATAAGGCACATTATATTTTCATTTCTGATTATTGATAGTGTTAAAAAGGATGTTTACAAGCTATAAAAACACTTACCCAATGGCTTTCACCCATTGTTGTTTCAATATTTTATTTGTGATAGTACCTATCTATTATTTTAATCTCACAAAGTAGCGTCACGTTTTCTCTTCCAACTGTCAACAGTGTCAAAACTGTCAAACAAACGGTTTACAGCGAAGTAGAGCGATGCGAACATGCGCGTTGCGAGGAAAGAATTATGACGTCAGGCACGGTATGACGTATGCACTTCTTCTCCCTATTGTCAAACGTTCCGATTTCCTTGTGAAACGTAGTTAATTTTGTAAGATAAGTAGTTGTGCATTTCTAATTCAGTTACGATGAGTATTCCACGAACTGCCTTTAGAGCTATGATTTTCTACGACTATAAAAGACAGTTAGGATACCAGCATAGCCATGAAAATGTGATAGCAGCTTTTGGCGATGTTGCCCCTTCATTATCCGCTGTTAGTCATTGGTTCCGCGAGTTTCGACGAGGGCGAGAGCTGCTAGAAGACGAAGCAAGGCCTGGAAGACCTGCGGAAGCTGCCTGTTCAGAAAATGTTGATCGTATGGCAAGCTTGATTCAGTCCAATCGAAATGTTACTTATAGGGAGATTCAGGGGGAAGTGAAGATTGGATCCTCGGCGGTGAATACCATTTTGCATAAACATCTTGGGGTAAATTTATGTTGCAAAAATTTGACGCAGGAGCTTCCAAGCAAGTGGCATACATTGTAACTGGTGACGAGTCTTAGGTATACAGTTACGACCCTGAAACTAAACAGCAGTCTAGTGTTTGGATATTCGAAGATGAAGACCAGTCCACAAAAGTAATTCGTGGCAGAAGCGTCAATAAGAAAATGATTGCTTTTTTTTCCGCCGAAGTGGTCCTGTTGCTGTTATTCCACTTAAAGATCGCAGAACTGTTAATTCTGAATGGTACTGCGAAGTGGCTTTACCACAGATGTTTGCAAAATTACAGACAGGTCGCCAAAGGACCGGTTTGCGTAACATCTTAGTCCATCATGACAACGCATCCTCCCACACTGCTGCCAGAATATTGGATTTTTGAAAGATACGGAAGTTGAATTGGTAACTCATCCTCCGTATAGCCCAGATCTGGCGCCGTGCGACTTTTTTGTTGTTTCCAACTGTTAAAAAAATGATGCGAGGTAAAGGATTTTCCAGCGCAGATGCAGCAGTTACAGAATTTCAAAGAATTTTTGAGGACCTTTCAGAAAATGAATTTTTAAAACGTAGTTTCAAAGAATGCACAAGTGTATTAGTCTGAATGGAGATTGTTTTGAAAAATAATAAAGATTTTTTGTTAAAAGATGCAACGGTCTTTTTATAACTAAAAATTTTCAGCGCAACTCTCGTATATAAATATATATACAGGGTCTCTAAAGGCGACATTTTTGAAGCGCCATCTTCGCAGATGGGTGTGCAAGAGGGTTGTCCAACAAAAAAGCAAAGTCGGAAATCTTATGCTCTCACCCCCTAGGATTATTGTATATCGAAAAAAACGAAGCCCTGTTTTTTTATTTTTAAATCGGACGATGTTTAGGGGTGCCTCAAAGCCCTTAAAGTTTCCCATATATTTTATACGGAAAAAAAACACGAAAATAATATTAATCTTTCAAGTCTTATTAGTATTTTCGTGAAAGTTATCACATTCGGTCCTCCATATTTAAAAAAATACCAATTTTAAATACCACATATGGGGTATTTCCATTGAACTATACTTATACTGGAACGCGCGCTCCGTCCGCCGGCCCGATCCGAGAGAGGGCCACAAGGGAAATCTGTGTCCTACTCTCGAGAGTACGCGCATGCGTAGAGCAGCCGATTGTCATGCCGCAGCGTTTGAAAAGGATGTGATATGTTTTGAACATATGAATAATGAATTTTCCATTGATAATTTTTTAAAACCATGGGTATTTACAAATGTCCGTTGAAAATCATCTTACCCACTGTTATACTTAGTCATTTTAGAAAAATAATAAAGTATAAAAAAATTTCAAGGTATAATCAATGCTATGTGCTAAACTTCACATTTTTATTAACCGTAGAAGATGTAAAGTACATGTTATAAATTAAATGTAGTAACAAGTGTTCATTTATTTTTAAAGGTGTCTAAATAATCGTACAAAAACCTCGGTGTAAACATAATCATAAAAAATAAACGTGATGACATTAATTACATACGTCGGCATGCGCGAAGCGGTACGAGAAGGACAGAAGTGACCCTTGCGCGCTATCTCTCTCGGCACGCTTCGTTTCTATGGCAGAGACCGCCAGTGCGCGTTCCAGTATACGTATAGTTCAGTGGGTATTGCTGAACTCAGAAAAAATATACTTTTCATTTCTAGCAAAAAATAAGGGGGTTCCATTAGAAAAAAAGTCGATGACGTAGGCCCCAGTAGTAAACTAAAAAATTAAAATTGACGTCCATAAAATCCGCAGGAAAACAATAAAATAGACGTGTCCGAGCTTTTTTTCAAACAGTGATAATACAAAAAATATGAATTTTATTCCTTACTTTATTTACACACTGTAGTAATCCATTCTGTGACACGATCGCTGCATTAGTATGCAAAATGATAGAATATTTGCTAATAAGTTGCAAAAGTAAGAGAGAGCAACCACGCGACACGATGTGTCAAAGAGAAAAGAAGTTCCATGAAAGATGAAAGTCGCAATTACTACACCGCCACGTTCCTGCTATATAGCTGGACAAGTTCCAGAGAGGTTAGTGCAACGTATCTGCTACCTAAAAATTGTTCTTCATTTTTGTTCCAGGCACGTAACAAAACCGTAGCAATTACGTCTTGTGACTAGTGACAAAAACTTAATAGTTCCACCGGTAGTTGCTGGTACGTAGCGATGATGCTTGGGATGATTGTGGGTCCAAGTCCCAACTTGGAACGGTAGAATTTTTCGAATTGAAAAATGCCGCCACCTCAGTTATGGTTGTGCGTGATTGTGTTTCTTGTTAGATGGGGGACATACGACCTTAGCTATTGGTTTCCCCGTAGTGTGTAGGCGAGAAATAAAAAAAATCAAAGACTCAAAATAATTTTTAAAATATGGTAGTACATTTTATTTATTTAAAATTTAAATAATTATATTAATCAATAATACTATTATTATATAATAATACAATACGATTACTTTAATACTTAAGATTAGTCTAAGTAGCAAATTATAATGTTACAACATTTGACCCATAGTTTGCTATTTTGTAAACACACTCATTGTAATTGGATTTATTTTAAATTCTACTTGTTACTTGTTAAATGAATCGTTAGTGCGCATGTCGGCTAGGAATAAAAACAGGTCAGCCAATACATTATCATGTAATTGCCCTTAAAAAATTAAAATTTTTGTGGCGGTATTGCAAACATATGTCAGTATGCGCACGCGTATACAGTGCGCGTCTAAAGTCCGTCCCCCCCTACTAATTTTTGAACCACCTGGTATATCGCAACGAAATTTGGAGAGCTTAAACAGGAGATAAGAACCTAGTTTTTTATGGAAAAATGACAGCTAAAAGTTTCAAAATGGCGGCTGAGCGCCCTCTTGAATTACTTTTTTAAATATAACACCCTGTATATTATTCCGTTTTCGAAATCTGCTCATAATTCTTAACATTTTTCTCTAATACACTTTACTTCTAAATTTAATTGATTTTCAAATATTAACGTTTGAAAAGTGACATTTTAATTAATTTCAAATCCAACAAAGTCACGAATTCTGCTATCAATCAAGTTTGCATTGAAAACAAAAATCGTTGTTGGGGCATCTTACATCTTGTTTACTGTAAAACTTAACTGTTAGCTGTCAAATAAAATTTAGTTAGAAGAATGTTTTACCGGAAGTGACCAAAATCCCTCGCAAAATCCATACTTCATTTTAAACCGGAATGTCACTTTTCAAACGTTAATATTTCGAAATCAATTAAATTTATAAGTAAAGTGTATTAGAGAAAAATGTTAAGAATTATGAGCAGATTTCGAAAACGGAATAATATACAGGGTGTTCTATTTAAAAAAGTAATTCAAGATGGCGCTCAGCCGCCATCTTGAAACTTTTAGTTGTCATTTTTCCATAAAAAATTAGGTTCTTATCTCCTGTTTAAGCCCTCCAAATTTCGTTGCGATATACCAGGTGGTTCAAAAATTAGTAGGGGGGGAACGGACTTTAGACGCGCACTGTATATTAAATTTATAATTGCTGTATAAACCGGCACTACTTTTCTTTACTCCTTACGTGTTAAATTAAATGTACTTGTTAAATGATAAGTGGCTGTATAAACCAGACATCATTTAACGTTGATAATATATCAAAACTATGTTAAAAGTAAGAACGCGGTATTAATTCCGTATGAAATGCAAGATATTTTTAAATATATTATTTAAAAATTATGATACAATTAAAATATAATCTACAAAATTATTGTTCTCTGAAATATGTAATATAAAGTTTGTTATAACAAACAGTAAATTTGAATAATAAATCTAAAGAGACGAATATCTACGAGTTAACATGAAATTTAATATGAAATCTAATGCACTATTCAGTGCCTATATTTAATTTTAATGTCAATTTTAATTTTATTCGGCAATTATAATTTTAACAATATTGTTCTCTAATTGATTGCTGTATTGATTTATCTGAAACGACGACTTTGGTCGACATGCTCCGAAGATGGTCGAAAAAGGTACCTTAAAGTACCACGAGAAGGCGCTGAAAATCATAGGTGGCCGTTAAGCTGTGCACGCTTTTGGCTCATATAAAATGTTATCCCCTCCACTGGAGTTTACTCTCCTCTATACAGTCTTCATGCCTTTAAACTTGCTGTGTCGCCATGACGTCATGACTGCAAATTCAGCTACTTCGGTGGAAGCAAATACTTTAATATTATTAATACCGGAAACTTATTTTCAAAAGTGGGAGACAAAATTTAATAGCGCCTCTTGCGGTGTGGTGTGCATCTAAACGTGACATTTCAAAAATATTTGAAGTGTAATTAAATAATAATTATTATGATAAAAGATTGAGTAGTTTAGATAGATTGTAATAGTTTATATATACTAACAGAATAGTAATAAACAACTATGTAACAGAAATAGTGTTGACGAAAACGAAAAACGATAACCATAATTTTACAAAACTATTTTTGTTAGCATTATTTTTTAATTTTAATAGATTCTTAAGGGAAGCACTGCTTCCCTTGCTTCCATGGACCGCACGCCACTGCATCCAATATATAACCTTAAAAAGTAGTACTAATAGTTTCATATGTATTCCTAAAAATCGTGGAGGGGGGGCGATAACTTAAAAAAGACGTGTTATATTAACGTGTTTGTAAGACGTAAAATTAACGTCCAGCATATGACGTCATTGGTTTGAAACATTAGGAAGTCATTACTACGTCATATTTACGTTCGTTGTTCATCCAACGATAATATTTACGTTGTTACTACTCATATTTACATAACTTGATTTTTAATATGTCTCTCAAAATAAATTAATAAAATTGTTAATTTTATCATTTGTCAAATACTGAAAGTGTTAAATGGTTAAAGAAAAAATAATATGCCCAATTCGAGAGTAAATAATTGAATTGTCACCCACTTGGTTGTTGGTCTCAGGTTAACAATGAGGGACAACAAGTTGTACAAGTTAGAATACAAATCCAGTTAACCCTGGAAATAGATTCAAAATTCTCAATTTTGCTACCAATTTTAACAGAATTTAAAAAATAAAAGACATTTACTATTATCAAATCTTTATTTTTTTAGTGTTATAAATTATGTTTTATATAAATATGACTATTTATATATAATTTCATTCATTTCACAGTGTTACATCGAAATTCATTTCCTTAGAAATTAAGGTGTGACTACAAAAGATTAATTTAATCATGCTTGTATTCTACTGCATCATTCGGTTTTGTATTTGGTAATTAATTTTATTTAAAGTTAGTTAAACACTGTTACATACGTCTAGTTGTTTTGTGTTTATCCAGTATGAAAATGCATTTCTGTACAACATGTCTACATAGATTTACATATTTCGCAAAGAAGTAAAGCTAGACAAAATTCATGTCTTGCTTAGATAAAGGTAGAACTAGGCAGAATCTAACCTAAAAATTGACTTGGCACTTAGAGAATGTAAGCTAAAAATTAACACCGAGTGCATTCAGGGAGCCTCAGTGGCTGAGACGCTCAGTTAGCAGTTTCGCTGAATGAATAAACTGCTGGCTAATTTGGTCAATGTAACATATATACGCTTACTTGGCCAGTGCTTTCAAAAATCAAGAGTAGAGTAGGGTTGGTGGCCGCATTGTTATAACTTGAAAGTAACTAAACATCTAAAACATTATTATTAAATAAAAGTTCAAACTAAAACATTGGATTCGTCCATTTGGAATTTTTTATATAGTTCAGGTTATGCAAATTGTTGTCAGAAATGACAGCAACTCAGTCTATCATAGACGATCAGCAACTACTGTCAGCTAGCACAGTCAGCAAAATTCTACGCTTAGGTAAGCAGCTGAGCACCCCTGAATATGTTTAAAACAATCAAATTCACATGACTAACCCTTATGCAAAAATATCCTGAATGGTTTATACAAGTATTTTAGTTTGTCAGTTTGACAACTAACTAAGAATATTTTAACACTGATGTTTGGCTGTCATTCCATAGGTAACTAAGATTAGTCATTTCGAATTATACCACAGATAGGTAGGTAGATACAAGAAGGACAACTCATCTATCGAGTGTTTTTTTAAATTTGACGTCGAAGGCTGCTATGGGTAGTTGATTGTGAACGGATCTTGATCGTATTAATAAATGTCATTGTCAAAACGTTTAAATCCAACCTCTGTCCAATTTTCAATTAAAATTACAAAAGTGAGGTTAGATGTCATTTTCTGGTTTATTCACAATCGACTATTCACAGCCTACGTTGACATCAAATTTAAAAAAACACTAGATATTATTTGTATATAATTATAATATACAGTGTTAGTTAAAAGTATGGAGACGGCGATTTATTATCGTTAATATTAATTTTAGGAAATAATGTTCTACACAAGTTTTTTAGGAAATTTTTATCTACATTTGAAAATACTTGAAATTTTCTTTTCTTCAATTGTTTTTGAGTTATGCCTTTCCGAAAAACTTTTAAATGGAAGCCTGTTAATTTTACGCTATCATTCGATAGAACATTGTTTTCTCTTTACAATAGGATTAAACTTCTTTTAAATGTTATTTCATTTTAATAACATTTTTTCCAGAAAACACTGGTTCAAGTATTTACGAATAGTAGGCACATCTAAAATTAAACTCGCCGTTGCTAATATTAACAGCAACAAATTGCATACAATAATTGTATGCAATAAATGTATGCAATTTATTGCTGTTAAAATTAGCAATGGCGAGTTTAATCTTACATATACATACTATTCATAAATACTTGAACCGGCGTTTCCTTGAAAAATGTTATTAACCAAAATAAAAAAATGTTTAATACTATTGTAAAAAAAAAAGTTCTATCGAATGGTAGCGTAAAATTAACAGGTTTCTATTTAAAAAAAAATTTTGAAACGGCGTAACTCAAAAACAATTGGAGAAAAAAAATCTTCGAGTATTCTCAAATGTAGATAAAAATTTCCTAACATGTATTGAACATTTTGTATTGAACATTATTTCCTAAAATGAATATTAATGAAAATAAATCACCGTCTCCATACTTTTAACTAACCCTGTATAATAAATAAGTATAATAATGTACAAATTAAAATATGTAAACATTTAATTGCAAATAAGCCTTGTATCTATATAGTAATTTAAAAATTATTTTTATTTGGGGGTGCTAATTTTGATTTTAGGGGTGCTTAGCACCCTGTAGTCCCCCCTACTTGCGCCTATGCATATAAGTACCTAATTTTATCTATCTTTATTAAATCTGATGAAATTATTTAATTATAATTTAGCCCCTTATGGAAAAAGTAATAATTTGTTAATAACAATTAAACAGAGCATTAGCTTACAAATCTAACATTTAAACTTTGAAATATACTCGATTACCTACAATCTAATAAAAAATCATCAAAATCGGTGTCCAAAAGGTGAATTCCGAGGTATTACTCTTTATTTGTCTCCAGGAAACGAACTATAAGAAATCTACATTCTACAGATAGCTTTGTTTGTCTTGTTCTATAGAATCTTTTTTAGTTTTCATAACTTGATAACTAAAATAAGACAATAGTTGTATTCTTTTGCGGTGTATGATTAAATCAGATTTATAATTTCTTGCCACATCGCGTTCTTTTGAATACTGATTAACCCCCACCTAGTCAGATATTTTTTAGCATGATTGGTAATCCCCTTACCCCATTGAATCACAGAAATTCTGTAATTGACATGATTGAATCGTAAATAACTGCTGTGACGAGATTTGTAGCTATTACCAATGTATATATATATTCTTTTGTGACGAGGCATTATGAAATCACGCTAAAATTTTTATGATTGTTTGGATTTAATCACAATGTGCAAAAGAAAACAACTAATGTAATAGGACTTCCATACAGTCGAAACTTCAATAACAAAACTCGAATCAAATTGGTTGGAGTTAGAGTCAAGAGTGAGAATTATGTGTAATTTTTACTTGATAACTTGAACTTCTATTACTCGAATATCTGGATAACTGGGACAGAATATTTAGTGTTACCTTCTACAAGTCAATTTTATGTGGGAATCCCCTAACTACGCGTATTGTTAACTGCTCGTTTTATAGTATAACGATGCAGGCAATTTGGTTTCTATGCTACTTAAGTTCATGTGAATGCTTTATTAGTTGTTAATAAGTGGAAAAAAATATTGTAGCTATTTGTTTTATCACATTATTTTTCTTGCTGTTGATATGTCATTAAAATGTATTTTAAAAACTTCATCTGCTGATGAGAAATTTAGACTTATAAAAGAAGTGAAAAGTAGTTGACGAAAGAAAGATGTAGCTCTGAAGTATGGTGTTCTGATTGGTGTTTACTATTTTAAAAAATAAGCAAACAATTATCACTGTTATCTTTATTGTTATTTAAGTTGGCAGTAGCAGAGGGAAACAACTACATTGCAGACTTAACGGTTTCTTCCTTCAGTTGCCTATATAAGAAGTGGGGGGTAGCACCTGTAGAAGTTAAGTTGTAATAGTGAGTCCAACCAGTTAACACTGTTAGTTAATCGACATGCATGTCAATTAATACAAGGCATACATGCTGTCTTAAGAAAACGTACAATAAAGCATATAAGTCATCATCAGTGTTTAATTTATATATTTATAATTCATCAAATTTCGGGAATACATTCCAACATTGCACAGTGGTCCCGTAATAGGTCAAAACCTAAAAATATTTTAGTTCATTTTCCCATAATTTGGTACCATCTAATTATTAACTGATTACCATAGTACATCGTGGTATAAATAGATACCGGATAATTAAACATTAACACTTTTGTTTCGACCTCGAAAGTGAATACATCGTACCCTACATATTTAATGTTATCAGTTAGTCATTACTTGAACTTGTCTTTGTTAACTATTTTGGGGTAATTTGGTGTTTGTGCGTATATTCTACAATGGAAGTCTCAAGAAACAGATATGTTCTTTTATATTTAATTGATTCTGATTGTTTTCTTTTTCGAAATATTTGAAATTATATACCTACAGAGAGGTAGGTATTTATGGTAAAATTTTCTTCAAGTGTAGTCTTTTAACTATGTTCCCCCACTCTCCCCCTGTTGGTTTCTTCTTTATTTTAAAGCTCAATACCTTTATATTATAAAACAACAACAATCTCTTGCTGAAATTTGCATGATGTCATTTGTTATACTGTTATGTCTTCCTAGAAGCACATTTGCGATCTTTGTAGGATTTTGTTACCATTTGTTGTTTCTAGAGAACATTTAATAGTATATATATTTATTTCCTTTCAGCAACTTCTTATAAGTATATCTTTGCAAAAATGTATATCGTATGTAGTTCCTGGATAAATATATAAACTAACACTTTTATTTATTACTCGACTGTGAACACATCGCATTGTGTATAATTAATGTAATAGAACTTGTCTTTGTTAATTATTTTGTGGTAATTTGGTGTTTTGTGCATATGTTCTACAATGGAAGTCCAAGAAACAGGTAGTATGTTCTTTTACATTCATGGTTCTGAAGTCATATATCACGCATTATTGCCTATTGGGGAACTCTCTGAAGAAGCTACCGAGTCAACTAATAAGATTATTAAGTCATTTAGACGGGATTACACTAGAAAAATGTCACATATAACAACCAATATAGATCTATTGAATAGGTTACTACTAAACTGATCCATACATTATAAGCCTTGGAAAATTACCTCCTAAAAAGAAATCTATTTTCTCTCGGGCTGTTCTTAATTTATTAGACGAATAGGTATAAGTAGGTGTTTATATCACTAATATAATGTATATTAAGATATACTTAAGTCTATAGTGTAAATTGTATGATGTTAGTTTTTGTTATGAAATAGCTGTTTGCTATACTATTTTAAATATTTTAAAAACGAAATGTAATTACCGTTCTATTTTTAGAATTATTTCAATAATTATTTTTTAAATGTACTCTTTTATGCTATTTTAAATAGACCTTTGTAAAACCGTTTTATTTTATCTTAATTGTGTAAAATGCAATACTTAGCAAATTTGTTGTCTTTAATTTTACTGAAAAAACATTTTAGATAAGTAAACAAGTTTACCTTCTGGAATACATCATGTATGATAGTTATGACCGCCTTACATTGAGCGCGGTACATACGCGGGACCACAGTGCATTGGTCCTTCGAGTGCAGATACCGTAAAATTAATAGTTCATTCCGAAGATAACCTTAGTTACCTTAATAATGAAGACATCTAGATTCCGACATCAGGAAAGAATCCTCGTCAAAATAATAACAATGGTTCCAACTTCAGGAAAGAGGCAGCTCCGGAATCTTCGAAATCACAATAATGGTTAGTGCAAACAATTTGATTGTAGTCTGTATTTGTTTTCTCTTTGTTGATTGAGAATCGATACTTCTGAGGTTGATTTGACATTTCACATCATTAAATATGTTTTAACGATGAAATTGCGGATTTAAAACGCCAAACAGCTGCAGTTAAAAAGTAGCTTAACAAAGCAAATTTCGAAAATCACTAATATGATAAACAACCAAATAAGCGATATCGAAATTAAGAATTTAGAGGCCAACAATTAAAACAAATGTTTCAACGATTTGACCAGCTTCAAATAAATTTAGAACAAAAAGATCCATCGGAATTAGATAAAGACGGGAAGTATTTGAAGATTCGTACTTTGCAATTAGAGCACAACTTCATATATCAATAGAGCAGCATAGGAAACCTAGTACAACGGATTCAAATCAAACTACTAATAATTCTAATCATGATAATTTACAAATAGCCGAAAGTTCAATTAAATTGCCAACTATAAAATTGCCATGTTTTGAGGGAAATTATTCTGAATGGTCTTTATTTTCTGATATATTCAAATCCTTGATACACGATAACAAATCCCTAACAGATTCACAAAAATTTCATTATTTAAAATCAAGCTTAAAAATGAAACATTAAAGGCAATAAGTTCGTTAACTATGCGTAACAATAAATACGTTACAGTATGGAACATTTTAATAATCTTAGGCCTCTAGTGCTCGGAACATATTTCAAGTATTGTAAAGGCTTCAACAATTACAAAACCATCCGCTTTATCATTGCGGGAATTATGCGATTCTATTTTTGGGCATTTAGAAGCTTTGTGTATGTAACCTGTAGAGTCATGGGATGCTATCTTAGTTTTCATTATAGTAGAAAAAATTGATTTTAATTCAAAAAAGGAATGGCATGTCTCTCTCTAACACGGGATGTTCTAACAAGGCACAAAAAAAATCAGTCACGAAAGGGAAAAAATCAAATGTAAAACCTTTTACACAGCAGTTTTCTAATAATGTCAAGAATTGTACAGTATGCAAAAAGGGAAGACATAGTATTTATAACTGTTTAGAGTTTTTAAAATTAAATCAATCAGAGAGACAAAAAAGAGCGCAATCATTAAATATGTGTGAAAAGTGTTTAAAATATAATCATTCAATCGACAATTGTAGATCAACCCAAACATGTCAGAAATGTGATCAAAGGCGCAATACATTGTTGCATTGATATTATGCCACAAAATTGGCAAACTTTCAATACAGCTATTTGTAATAAATATATCACCACCAAATTCTCTCAAGTGCTATTATCAACCGCAATCATTTTAATATGTGATAATGATAATCAGTTTCATGAATTTAGAGCTCTCTTAAATGTAGGGTCACAATCTTGTCTAGTGACAAAGGAGTTATGTTCCAAATTAAAATTACCATTCAATCATGTAACTGTGAACATCACTGGTGTAAACGAGTCTAATAGTACAATAACAAAAGAAACAAAATTGTATTTTAAATCTCATTTTAACAATTTCTCAGCTTCAGTAAATTGTTTCGTAGTAAATAATATTAGAGATAGAATACCAACAACTGCCATCGACGTGTCACCGTTACATTTACCTAAAAATTTAAAGTTGGCAAATAAGAATTTCTTTAATCCCAACAAAATAGATATTCTCCTTGGGGCACACATCTTTTGAAAAATTATTTGCAAGAAAAACATAAAACTTCAAAATGGCTTTCACTTACAAAACACCCAGCTGGGTTGGATTACTGGTGGTAACGTAAATCAAATTCCAACAAATAGTACTTGTTCAATGTAATATTTCTATAAGTTCAAATGAAATCTTAAATGATCAGATTTTGGGAATTAGAAACTTATAATGACAGTTCACTTAAGAATCTTTCTATCGAAGAAAAAGAATGCGACAGTCATTATCAACAAAACCTGGTTCGAGATAAAGAATCTGCCAGGTATACAGTCGCCTTACTTTTTAAACAGAAAAATCCACATTTAGGAAATTCAAAGAATACTGCACTTAAACCTTTCAGAGGCTTAGAGAAAAGGCTTCATGGTGACCAAGATTTATGGTTGGATTATAAAAACTTTATAATTGAATAATTAAACCTTGGCCACATGGAAGAAATCCCTTGTACAGATATAGAAAATACTTGTCAATTCTACCTACCTCACCATGCAGTATTGAAAGAAAGTACGACCACAAAATTACGGTTGGTTTTTGATGCTTCCGCTAAACTTTCTAATGGGAATAGCTTAAATGATCTGTTAATGGTTGGCACGCAATTACAACAAGATTTATTTTCAATAATAATATGATTTAGGTCATTTAAATACGTGTTAACAGTCGACATAGCTAAAATGTACAGACAGATCAAAATAAGAGAAGATAGAAATTGTCAAATAATATATAAAGCAGTTCAGATTAAAAACAGTTACCTATGGCACTGCAAGTGCACCATTTTTAGCAGTAAGAACACTGCATCAGAGCATTAGCTGAAGGCGAACAAGACAATTTCCCTGAAATAGCACGAATTATAGTTAGGGATTTTTATATGGAAGACCTGTTAACAGGTTGTAATAACTTACAAGATGCAATACTAATGCAAACCCAGTTAACAACGCTTTTAGCTAAAGGAGGGTTCGAGTTGCATAAATGGAAGTCTAATATAACAGAACTTAGTCCTGAAGATCAAAATATAAATCACAATTTAAATCTAAACGAAAATAATTTGAATAAAGTACTAGGCTTAATTTGGGATAATAAATCGGATACCTTCAATTATTCCACTAATAAAGTAAAATTTAGCAATAATGCCACTAAACGACAAGTACTTTCTGTTATAGCCCAGTTATTTGACCCTTTGGGATTAGTAGGGCCGGTAATTATTAAAGCAAAGTCCATATTACAAAAATTGTGGATTTTAAAACTAGATTGGGATGATGAAATAACAGACAGCCCACAGGAAGGATGGCTGAAATTTACAAAACAATTAGATAATTTAAATAATTTACAAATCGACCGTGGAGTTATGCAGCACCCAAATACATTAATAGAAGTGCATGGGTTTTGTGATGCTTCAATGGAGGCATATGGGGCATGCATATATGTAAGAAGCCATGACAATTATGCAAATTTCTGTTCTAAATTATTATGTGCTAAATCAAGTATAGCACCATTAAAGGTAATTTCATTACCACGATTGGAACTTTGCAGTGCCATATTATTGGCACATCTATTTGACAAAATTAAGGATATACTCAACGTTAACATTCAAGATAGTTTCTTTTGGACAAATTCGTCAATTATACTTTCTTGGTTATAACACGAACCATCAACATTAAAAACATTTGTAGGAAACAGAATTTCAGAAATTCAAACTTTAACCAACGTAAATGATTGGCTTCATGTGAGTTCAAAGGCTAATCCAGCTGATATAACTTCCCATTGCATGTATCCAAATGAATTGTTGAATTCAGCTTTATGGTGGCATGGTCCTGCATTTTTAATTTCAGGTGAGTTAAATTGGCCTAAAGAACCCATACCATTTGTCAAAATTACAGAGAAAAGAAAAATTATCTGTTGCACTGTAATTTCAGATCCCCTTAAAATATTAAACAAAACTTCGTCATTTGATAAATTAACTACAATTTTAGCTTATTGTTTACGATTCATAAAAATCAAATGTAAAAAGTTAAATATACAGGGTAATCTCAGCATCAAGGAGTTGAAATTGTCTGAAAAGGTTATTCTAAAAATGATGCAAACGGAATCCTTTCCTAAAGAACTTAATGCATTAAGGCAAGGCAAACCTTTAGATCACGATAGGAAAATCTTGCTACTAAATCCATTTATTGATGATAATGGTTTAATTAGAGTAGGTGGTCGCTTGGTTAATTCATCTTTAAGCTTTAGCAAAAGACATCGATACTTTTACCAAAAAATCATCACATCTCGGACTTATTAATTAAAACCATTCATTTAAGAAATTTACATTCAGTGCCACAATTAACATTAGCTACGGTTAGACAAAATTATTGGATCCTCTCTGGTTACAGTCAGGTAAAATGTGTGTTACACCAATGCATACCTTGTTTTTGTTATAACCCCACAAAAATAAATCAATTTATGGGTAATTTACCAAGTATAAGGACAATTCCTGGTAGACCATTTTTAAATGTAGGCATTGATTAAATTATGCAGATTCCTTCACAAACAAGAATTCAAGGGATGTGGTAAAAAAACATTCAACTCTCTGTTTGTTTATCAACAAAGGCAGTTCACTTAGAGCTTGTAACAGATTTCTCGACCAAAAACTTTTTAAATACATTGAAAATATTTATTAGCCGTCGTGCTCTTGTCAGCATCTATTCAGACAATGCAAGCAATTTTGTCGAAGCAGACAAGAAATTGGAAAATTATTTAAACATAATCAGTTTCACTGAAATGTAATTGACTGATTAAAGAGCGAGTTGGCATTTTATTCCGCCGCGGTCACCAAATTTTGGTGGAATTTGGGAGTCAGGTATCAAGTCTGTCAAGTCACATCTCAAGAAAGTTGTTGGTTGTTCAATTTTAACAGTGGAGGAAATGAGTACTTTGCTTGCACAAATTGAAGCATGTCTAAATTCCAGATCGATCACTGCACTAAGTAATGATCCCAACGATCTGCAGCAACTAATTCCAGGGTATTTTTTAATTGGGGGACCGTTAAGTGAAATTCCTACTGAAGAGTTCAATAAAATACCTACAAACCGATTGTCTCGTTGGAAATTGATAGAACATCTAAAGTAATGCTTTTGGAAGCATTGGAGCAGGGAATATTTAACCCAATTGCAGCCCAGAACGAGAAAGACAGCTCGAATACATCCCATTGAAGTTGGAGATTTGGTTTTGTTAATTGAAAATAATACGCCGTCCATGCAATGGCCGATGGGTCGGATAATTACCATACACCCAGGAAATGATAGTGTAGTGCATGTAATTTCAGTAAAGACTGCTGCCGGTGTGTATAAACAAGGAGTTGAAAAAGTGTGTGTGCTTCCTAAAATGAACGCTTAATGAACAAGAGTGTTTTAGAATAAGAATTATTGTTATATAAATGATGTACAGAGTTAGTTATTAAGATTTAATCAATTGTTAGTTAGTTTAATTTGCTATAGTTTTTGTCTTATATTTGCTTGTTGACTGTAAGCCTACCAACGGGGGCGGCATGTTCACGTATCTTTATTGTTATTTAAGTTGGCAGCAGCAGAGGGAAACAACCACATTGCAGACTTAACGGTTTCTTCCTTCAGTTGCCTATATAAGAAATAGGGGTAGCACCTGTAGAAGTTAAGTTGTAATAGTCAGCCCAACAAGTTAACACTGTTAGTTAATCGACATACATCTCAAATAGTACAGTTCATCAAATTTCGGGAATACATTCCACAAATCACTGCGATTGACAGTGGCGGTGCAAGTGGGAGTTTCAAGAGGCTAAAAAAAACAACGTACGCAAATGTGGATAAAAGCAGTTTTAGAACGGTTTAAATCGCCAAGGAGGGAGGCAGAACTTACTTAGTTATATCCGGAGGGTTAATTAAAGAAAAAGCATTGGAATTTAATCAAAAATTGGGACAACCAAATTTCAAGACAAGCACAGATTGGCTGAATAATAGGAAACAAAGGTATGTACAGTTGCGGCCGAGAAATCTTCAACAGTCTATTGCGACTGTGAAATTTCGACTTTTAAATTCTCATAAGAGACGTCACTTTTATTCATTTGATATGTCATAAATAGTATACAAGTCTGCTTCATACGATGTGAATATCAGAAAAATGTGCTAACTTGATAAATTACTGTTGAAAATTTTTCGGCCACAACTGTATATACATAACAAAAATGTGTAAATTACGATTTAAAGTTTCTCTTTTTTTTTAAGATATGGCATATGTCACAAAGAGGCTTATGGAGAGAGCAGTGATGTGAGTGACGAGGACTGTACAAAATGTTTTACGCCATTTATTAGAAGGTTATCAAGTATGGGACGTATTTAATGCAGATGAGACAGGCTTATTTTTTAAATGTCTCCTGGATAACACTTTAACTTTTAAAAACCAGAAGTGCCATGGGGGAAAGCACAGTAAACAGAGAGTTACATTGATGATTGGTGCAAACATGGATGGATAAGAAAAATTGAAATTGATACGTAAAAGTGTAATCAACCTCGCTGCTTTCAAGGTGTTAGATGGTTGCCTTTTGACTGTAAAGCAAATTCAAAGGCGTGGATGACAGGAGTATTTTTTGAAAAATGGCTGTTAAAATTAGACAAACAATTTGGAAACATTGGAAGAAAAATTATTCTTTTCATTGACAACTGCCCGGCCCATCCTAAAGACATTCAACAAAGATTAAAATTTATCAAACTTGCTTTCCTCGCCCAAATATGACGTCAAAAGTTACAATCACTTGATAAGGGTGTCATACAAAATGTGAAGTGTCGTTATCGCCGTAGAATTTTGAAAAAACTATTAAATGTTTTGAAGAAAACAAAAAATTAACATTACATTAATGTTGTTTATTGTTTCTAGCCTTATTTTGTGGAACTCCATAATCATGAAATAAATAAAGATTATTAAAAGTTTCACAGTTTTATTAAAATATACCTGACAATATTGTTTCGACAGCTATGCTGTCATTATCAAAGGTAATATAATTATAAACAAACACGTCGCTAAGGTAGATACAAAATAGGTAACTAGATAAAATAATAATAATAATAATAAAAATTAATAATAAAAATCATAATTAAACATCTAATACTTCCAGTAACGGAGAATTACTGAGCTCAAGTTGTTCATTCATTAAAGGTACCCTGAGTTTGTGTTTGTATATCTCAAAGGCTTCTAAAATGTCTAATTTGCGTTTGTTATTACAAAAATGTAGGAATTTAATATTATTTTGAGGAGTCATTGTGTGATTTTGTTCTAAAAGGTGTTTGGCGTAATTCGATTTTTCAGGATGTTTATTTTTGTAATGACGTACGTGTTCTTTATATCTTATGTCAAAATTTCGAAGTGTTTGTCCAATATATACCGAACTACAAAAAGAACAATTTAAACGGTAAATGCCTGATTTCATGATATCATGTGTTCTGTCTTTAGCATTAAATAAAAATGAAAAAGTGTTAGTGTTGGTTTTAAATGTTATTTTATAATTGTTGGTTTTTCTTAGTATATGTGCAATTTTTTCTGATATTTTGCCAAAATATGGTATAGATATGTAATTTGTGTCTTCTGTTTGATTGTCAATGGGATATATTCTTTTGATAGCTAACCTATAATCTTTTTGTTTAATTAAAGTGTCAATCATGTTCGGATTATAATGATTTGCATGTGCTAGTTGTTTAATGGTTGATATCTCTTTGCTAAAATCTGATTTTGTTAGTGGAATAGTTAAAGCTCTGTGTACTAATGATCTGTATGCTGCTATTTTATGTGTATTGTGGTGACAAGATTCATTTGGTATTGTTATGTCTGTTTGTGTTGGTTTTCTGTATATGGAAAATAAAAAAGGATGGTTTACCTATGGGTAATTCTCTAAGTCCTCTATTAGCTAACATATTTATGGACAAGTTTGAAGATCGAATATTTGAATTAAACCTCTCTAAACACATTATCTTCTGGTTTCGTTATGTTGATGACATTTTAGCTTGTTTTGACAGTTCTTTTGAGGTTATCAATGAATTTTTAATTCTTATAAACAATATCCATCCTAATATAAAATTTACACTAGAAACAGAACAAAACAGGGCTATAAACTTTCTAGACTTAAATATCAAGATTAACGCAGACAATCTTTTTGAATTTTCCATATACAGAAAACCAACACAAACAGACATAACAATACCAAATGAATCTTGTCACCACAATACACATAAAATAGCAGCATACAGATCATTAGTACACAGAGCTTTAACTATTCCACTAACAAAATCAGATTTTAGCAAAGAGATATCAACCATTAAACAACTAGCACATGCAAATCATTATAATCCGAACATGATTGACACTTTAATTAAACAAAACGATTATAGGTTAGCTATCAAAAGAATATATCCCATTGACAATCAAACAGAAGACACAAATTACATATCTATATCATATTTTGGCAAAATATCAGAAAAAATTGCACATATACTAAGAAAAACCAACAATTATAAAATAACATTTAAAACCAACACTAACACTTTTTCATTTTTATTTAATGCTAAAGACAGAACACATGATATCATGAAATCGGGCATTTACCGTTTAAATTGTTCTTTTTGTAGTTCGGTATATATTGGACAAACACTTCGAAATTTTGACATAAGATATAAAGAACACGTACGTCATTACAAAAATAAACATCCTGAAAAATCGAATTACGCCAAACACCTTTTAGAACAAAATCACACAATGACTCCTCAAAATAATATTAAATTCCTACATTTTTGTAATAACAAACGCAAATTAGACATTTTAGAAGCCTTTGAGATATACAAACACAAACTCAGGGTACCTTTAATGAATGAACAACTTGAGCTCAGTAATTCTCCGTTACTGGAAGTATTAGATGTTTAATTATGATTTTTATTATTAATTTTTATTATTATTATTATTATTTTATCTAGTTACCTATTTTGTATCTACCTTAGCGACGTGTTTGTTTATAATTATATTACCTTTGATAATGACAGCATAGCTGTCGAAACAATATTGTCAGGTATATTTTAATAAAACTGTGAAACTTTTAATAATCTTTATTTATTTATTTCATTACATTAATGGACTGTGTTGATGAAATAATTAACGCATGGAATATTGGCGTTAAGCCTGAGACCATTTCTAATTGCTTTTAAAAAGCCGGCTTTGGTCAGTATTCTGAGTGGGAAGAAGAGAATGAAATTCACTTGATTTTCATAAAAAAGCTTGGGAAATCATCATAAAATTTTATAGTCGAACTATAAAAAGAGATTATCCAATGAAAATAAGGTTAGGGCTATCTGACTGTGCACAAAAACTTCTGATTGTAGAGACATGCTTCGATCACAATCATGTTATTGATAGAGATCACTTTAATACTTTACCTAAACAAAGGAGACTTGATATACAAGAAAAAAAAGAAGTTCAACATCTTCTTTCACTGCGCTGTGATAAGAAACTTGTTCAGCAATACATTAGAAATAAGACCGGGAAATTTGTAGTACTAAGAGACATTACAAGATTACAATCAAATATTTCCACTTTACCTGAAAGTGATCTTGTTAGAACACATGATTAAAGAAGGAAAATACTTCTGTTGTTTTTCTTGTTGATGATGAAACCAAAGATTTAAAAGGAATATATTTTCAAGATGAACATATGAATAAAATGTTTTTGCATTATCCAGAAATGCTCCTGTGCGATGCAACTTATAAATTAAATAACTTAAGAATGCCTTTTTATCTTATGGTTGTACCTGATGGGAATGGTAACTGCGAAACAGTTGCTACTTTTCTTTTGGCCGATGAAAATGCAGGAATCATTTCCGAAATGATAAATATTTTTAAAAATGAAAATTCTTACTGGGAAAAATGTGCAACTATAATTACAGATAAGGATTTTACAGAAAGAAAAGCATTTTCTGAAGAACTACCTAACGCATCTTTAATTTTATGTCTTTTTCACACCCTCAAGGCATTTAGAACTAATGTTACGTTAGCGGCTATGAACATTACTTCAACACAGAGAGATACCGTATTATCAATCTTAGAGAAGTTGGGATATTCAAAGACCTTATTACAGTACGAAGAGAATTATGAAAAGGTAACAAATTTAAATTTTATTAAAGTCACAGAGTATTTCAACAATAACTGGCATTCTATTAAGGACCAGTGGGTTCAGGAAAGAAGAAAAATTTGACTTTTGGTACAAACACGACTAACCACGTAGAAAATCTGAATTAAAAAATAAAACAACTTTGTTTGAAATACAGTAGTATTGATCGTTTGTACACAAACTTATTGATTATGCTGAATGTTTTTCGTTCGCAAAAGGATCACTACGCCAGAAATTTAAAGATAAAACGACTAATACATTCCTTTAAAAGTAATTCAGCAGAAGACCTGTATTCGAAATCTGTTACTACGTAGGAGAAAAAAAGAGGTATGTTAAGCTGGCACCCCCACTACAAGATTTTTTTTTAAACTTACGTGATAATTACGGGCTTTTTATGGCTCTCGAATCCCCCCAAAAATAACTTTTGGGCTCTTGCAATTTCCGAGAAAAATCAAATTCAAGTGTGGGGGTGCTAGCGCCCACTTTTTCCTTAAGGTAGTTAGACATACTTACTTGGTCTCGGATTTATGGGCTCTTCGAATATGCAAATCTCAATTGCATCGGAACTACCCTTTCGAAGTTAATCGATATTCAAAAATTTTGAAAATTCGAAAAATAATTTATTTTTCTCTAACTTTGCGTTATACTTATGAATGAATTATGGGCTCTTCCATGCGCCTAACCACGATTTTTAGGCTGCACCCTACTAGTAATACCACCCTCGAAGACATATCAAAAATCGTTAATATCGACATGTATCGAAATTTCTTGCGCGATAATTACATGCTATTTATAGGCTCTACAACGTGCCTAATCATCCGATTTTTAGACTGCACCCCTTGTAGCAAAAGCACCACTGAAAACAAAAAACCATAAATTTTGAGATATATCGAAGTTTCTTGTAGGATAATTACCAACTCTACAACGCTCCTAATCACGATTATTGGACTGCACCCTTAATAGCAACACCACCCTCGATGATATATCAAAAATCGTTAATATTGAAATATACCAAGATTTCTCACGCGATAATCACAGGACGTCGGATTCAAATTAAAAACAAAATGTTTCTTAATTTATCGCAAATATGTGATGAAAAGTAAAAACTTGTCGCACTTGATTTTTAAAAATAATCGATAGTAATGCTAACTTCCATGGAATTCCATAATTTGTATTATTTTCACTTCACGGGTATGTCAATAAATATGTATTTCGGTTACAAAGTTATCTATTTATAACCCTGCTAATTGTGCAGTTTCTTTTTCAAATCTTTAATAATCACCTAAACTAAAAGACATAATAATTCCAAACAAAAGATTGAAACAAATGGTAAGGGGAAGTTTTTTCAAGTTAAATTCTTCTCCCAAAGTGATTAAGGTAAAAGTGTACCCAAAAACGTGTGTTATTTGTTTCATAAATAATATAATAATGTGATAACTTTGGTTTTAAGTTAATAGTCTAGGAATGTTAAAAACTTGCTTACCTAACTTGTTTTGGAAAAATTTTTTTTTTATTTAAATTATTTCACATGTTATACGGGAAAAATTAATTTTAGAAAAACTGTACATTCAAAATTAACCAAAATAATACCACTTATATTTCATAGTATTTGAACTATTTTCCCAGAATTTTAAGAAAATCGTATGTCTAGCAACTAAATTATTGCCAAAAAACCTGCTTTTTGCCAAAAAAAACTGTTTTTTTTGGCAAAAAGGAGGTAATAGTGTAGTCCCTAGACATACGATTTTCTTAAAATTTTGGGAAAATAGTTCAAATACTATGAAACGTAAGTGGTATTATTTTGATTAATTTTGAATGTACAGTTTCTCCAAAATTAATTTTTCACATATAACATGTGAAATAATTTAATTAAAAATTTTTTTTTCCAAAACAAGTTAGGTAAGCAAGTTTTTAACATTCCTAGACTATTAACTTAAAACCAAAGTTATCACATTATTATATTATTTATTAAACAAACAACACTCGTTTTTTGCGTACACTTGGACCTTAAATAAGGAAATTGAATTTGTTTTATTCGACAATTTAAATTTTATCTTTGATAAAAAGAATTATTATAAACACTGATCTAATTACTTTTACAAATAATATTACAAATAACCAAACCTTACGTAAGGAAAAAAGAGAGGAAATTCTAAAACTATAACAAACCATTTTTAAATTATTTTTGGAGCGAGAAATCTATCAATGTAAAGATAACACATGGGTACCATAAACATTAGTCAAGCTTTCTGGTCCCTTTTCTGTTATTCTTATTAGAAATATTTTTTAAACTACATGTTTGTAGGTATTATTTGGATGTTTATGATCGGTTCTCTAGTAAAGGTCACCCACCCACAGGAGAAGGTTTGTTGTTTATGACCACAGTCCCTGCGATGTTTTATTAGCTTTTTCAAGTAGGATTTAAAACTAGGTATACTATAGCAAGAACTTATTCAGAAATATTAAAAATATATTAAAGACAAAATATGAAATGGTAAGAAATTAGTGTTCTATAAATTGATCTGCCTGAAAATGTATGGAGTATTGAAGTCAGTAACCATAATGATTTATTTTTAACCTATTTTTCGAATTATTTAAATTCATCTCTGGGGTTTATAATTATTGTGTGGCAAAAGTTATTCTTGTCATTTATTTGAATGACATATGCAGTGAGGGTGTAAAGTCTGGAACTTTTATCAAATGTTTTTTAAAGAAACAAATTCTCGAACGAGTCAATTCTAGTTCCAAAAAAGTCATATTTTGATAGTTATATGGCCGGTCTCACAAAGCTCGATTAAATTCTGATTAACTTAATTGTCATTAAATTCGAAATTCAGAAATTTCATTGGTTGAAATTTAAGAGACCTGAAATTTTATCCAATTATATTTATGGATTTTAAATGTAATCACGATTAAGTTAAGCAGAACTTAATCAAGCTTTGTGAAACCGGCCAATAGAGTTATAAAGTCAGCGATGCGTTTTTTAAATAGGAACCTTAATTGTATCAATTAATTTGCACGGCACATGAAATTATAAGACCAAATATCGCCAAATATACTGAAAAACCATGACATTGTATTCAGAATTTTTTTAATAAAACCACTGTATACCTTTATATACTGTGCTAAAACAAACAAAGTTGTGACCATGTCACAATGCTTGTCCTGTTCTTTCACAATGGTGCAGAGATGTTACCAAATATTGGGCGTATATCTTACACTGAAACTGCATAAATTAATGACAACGATATATTAAAAGTCTAACATTTGTGGTATATGAATATAAATATGAACCAAATTCGTAATTTGCCATATTCTTGAAATCACCAGACCTACCGGGTAGGAATCAAAAATGAACGTCTGCCGTGCGTGTGGAAAAGCCTAGTGCAAATCCCTACTAACAATAGTTTTGTGCTTGTATGCACAATGGATTTATGCAATAAATCAATTTGAACTAATTTTTAAATTAATCAGTAGATCTTATTATTATTAGTTCAACAATTTTTACGTACAATGCTTGATGCAGTATATTTGTAAGAACTACCGTAATAATTTATATAACAAAATCCTTGCTACTCTATTCGTTTACGACTAATTTATGATAAATTATGCACTATACTTTTTCCAATTCTATTAATTTTCAGGTGATTTAGACTGGCTGCTGTACCAATCTCAATTGGAAGTTAGTATAGCTTACGGTTATTTAAAATAAACAAAGCCCGACAATTTTTTAGTTTTCACGACAGATTTATGACAAATTATAGGCTATATAGTTATTTTAATTATATTTATTATTTTGTGATCTAGACCAGTCGCTGTGCTAACTCCCTGGGAGTTAGCACTACTATCGATTATTTTCAAAAAACTAGAACCGACAAATTTTTACTCTTCGCCACATATTTACGACTAATTTACAATAAATTATACGCTATAGATTTTTAAATAAAATTTTGCAGTCTAGGCCGGACGCCGTGCTAACTTCCATGGAAGTTAGCATTACTATCGATTATTTTGAAAAATTAAGTGCGACAAGTTTTTACTTTACACCAAATATTTACGATAAATTAAGAAACATTTTGTTTTTAATTTGAAGCATGTTGCCGTGCTAAGTTCCAGGACGTCCGACGTCCTGTGATTATCGTGCGAGAAATTTTGGTATATCTCGATATTAACGATTTTTGATATGTCTTCGAAGGTGGTATTACAAGTAAGGTGCAGCCTAAAAATTGTGATTAGGCGCATTGAAGAGCCCATAATTCATTCATAAGTATAACGCAAAGCTAGAGAAAAAAAAACTATTTTTCGAATTTTCAAAATTTTTGAATATCGATTAACTTCGAAAGGGTAGTTTCGATGCAATTGAGATTTGCATATTCGAAGAGCCCATAAATCTGAGACCAAGTAGGTATGTCTAACTACCTTAAAGAAAAAGTGGGCGCTAGCTTAACGTTAAGCTAGCACCCCTACATTTGAATTTGATTTTTCTCGGAAATGGCAAGAGCCCAAAAATTATTTTTGGGGAGATTCGAGAGCCCATAAATAGCATGTAATTATCGCGCAAGAAATCTCGATATTAAGGATTTTCGATATGTTTTCGAAGGTGGTATTGCTATTAGGGTGTAGCCTAAAAATCGTGGTTAGGAGCATTGAAGAGCCCATAATTCATTCATAAGTATAACGCAAAGTTAGAGAAAAAAAAACTATTTTTCGAATTTTCAAAATTTTTGAATATCGATTAACTTCGAAAGGGTAGTTTCGATGCAATTGAGATTTGCATATTCGAAGAGCCCATAAATCTGAGACCAAGTAGGTATGTCTAACTACCTTAAAGAAAAAGTGGGCGCTAGCTTAACGTTAAGCTAGCATCCCCACACTTGAATTTGATTTTTCTCGGAAATGACAAGAGCCCAAAAATTATTTTTGGGGCGTTTCGAGAGCCCATAAAAAGCCTGTAATTATCACGTATGTTTAAAAAAAAATCTTGTAGTGGGGGTGCCAGCTTAACATACCTGAAAAAAAGTGTCTTCATTCCAAGAATAACCATTACTAAGTCGCCAGAAAAAAATGCTTTTATCTTTACTTAATGAAACGGTTGTTACTAAGATTTTTCAAGAAAACTACTTGATTCAAGACGAAGATATTCCTAGTCATTCAAAAGCCATGTACTTTGTGAAAAAGAAGCAGATATTTCAGAAATAGAAAGCTTGTTTGAGGAAAGCTCATTCTACAAATTCAGACCAAGACCAAGAAAATCAGACCATTTTCGGCGAGGCGCGAGGTGGCGAGGTCGGGCGTCACCCGAGGTCGCCAGGGTGGTTGGGGCGCAGGGGTGCTGAAGGCGCCATTGGTAAAATCAATTTCACCGGTAAAAACTTGAGTTAATAATTCAAATTATTTTAAAATTTTCTTTGCGTGCGTAAAAAATATGTTCATGTATTTTTAATCTATGTTAATTTATTGTAGTGTAACAGTAACTTTTAACTATAGTTACTTAAATAAGTAACTTATTTAAGTTAATAGGGGCGCTATGAAGGAGTCTGCCCGAGGGTGCCAAGAGAGCTGACCATTTTGCCCAGCATGCAGTAAAATTTGTCAAAGTCAGTAAAATGTAATGGTTGCTTACTTCGGTTTCATTTAACATGTGTTGTTCTTGGTCGTGCTCGATCAAAAAAATGGTTTTGTGTTGGTTTTGTTTGGTTATACATTCATAGTAATTATTGTTTATTATTACCATTATTGTTTACTCGCTGTTTACTTAAATATTTGCATATTATTTTTGTAATAAATAAGTACAGTATACAAAATATATTTAGCTAATTATATTTGAGAAAGAAAATCTGTTTTTTTTATATCCGACAGTATCATCCCTCTTTAAATTAGGTAGTTAATATAACAAATCGGTTAAGTGGTAGGTGAAAAATTATTCAAAAAAGATTCACCTACTGAAAGGTGAATTTTTAAAGAAATACAAAGCACCTACCAGTAGGAACAGTTTTTTCCAGAAATTCATTACCTACCGGTAGGAACATAATACACTCCTTTATTATTATTGTGTATTTTATTTATTAACCCGTCTTGATAACTCGAACTTTTTTTGTGGCGAGTCATAGTTTAAGTTATTGAAGTTCGACTGCATTTTATGAAAGGTTATGTTTTCTTAGCAACTAGGTAACCGGGTAATAATGTAATATTCCCAAAGGTATTTTGATAATACGGAACCTGAATGTTTTATATGGTGGCTCCCCCTTCAAAACAGAAATAATGCCTAGAACTATAAGCACGAACGGTCATGTAAGAGATGTTCGTCTCTCTCAAATCGAGGAGGTTGTGAAAATAAAATTTTAAAAAGTCACGCTAACAACAAAGAATCCGACATTTTCTGTCCTTACTGAATCTACCTACACTGTGCTCATACCTTATCAAACATCTATGCTGGCAAATATTTTATTATTCTTTACTTATAACTACACTATTTGCATCAATATGACCATGTCCTCGTCTATGCTTTTTCATACTACTAGAATCATAAAACCCTCTGTTACAAATATCACAAGAGTAAGGAGTCTCTCCTGTATGCGTCCGTATATGTATAGTCAGCGTTCCTTTCAATGCAAATGATTTACCACAATATGTGCAACTATACGGTCTCTCTCCACTATGTGTTCTAGTGTGATATTTAAGATGATTCCGTTGAGTGAATGCTTTCGAGCAAACCTTGCATACGAAAGGTTTCTGTCCTGTATGTATAAGCATGTGCGATTTTAAACTTCCCAATTGTGAGAATGTTTTGTTACATACAGTACAAGAATACGGTTTTACACCAGTATGCACTTTACTATGCGAGATTAATCCTGCATTGCTTACAAAACCTTTACCACACTGACTACATAAAAAGGACTTTTCCCCATGTGTCAACATGTGTGTTTTTAATATTCCTCTAGTTGTAAATTGTCTTTGGCAAATGTTACATTTAAAAGAACCATTCATTTTTTCTCCATCACCATTGTCAATCAAATGACGTCTTAAATGTACTTTATGTTTAGATGACTGGCTGAAGCTCATTCCACAATAACTGCAAATGTAAGGAGTTTCTCCTGTGTGGGTACGTTTGTGTTCTTCGAGTGTTGTTGCTTGAATAAATCCTATGACATATAAATACTATAAGAATAACCTTAGAAAAATATTTTAAGTTATTGTACCTTTGCCACATACGTCACATGCATGAGGTCTTTCACCTGTGTGTATCATCATGTGTCTTCGCAAATTACATTTCAAACTAAACTGCATTTGACATATCTGACAAGCAAATGGCTTTTCTTTCGTATGTGTTCTCATATGTTGCTGTAGATGACTATAAGAGAAAGGTTTGTAACATTCTGGACATGCATAATTACGTGGCCGAGGATGCTTTACATGTTGTCGATGAATTTTAAGCTTAGCGTAAGAATCAAATGATTCATTACAATGTTTACAAAAATACCCATTTGATTTCTCTGCGTCACCTGAAATGGTTCTGCCATGTTCTTGGACTTGTTGAATATTTCTTCTAACATTGTTTCTAGTTCTAGTTCTTAAATGCGCTAATTTAGTGTTACTAACTTTAATAAGCCGTTTTTTATTATAATTCACTATTTCTTCGGCAGGTACATCTACTTTTAAATCTTCTTCTTCTTCTAGATCAGCATTTTCTTGATTTAACATTGATCGCAATAAAATGTCATTTCGTTGACATCGTTGTTTAAATATGTGTATTTGTATTAACATTGCTATGCAGGCTTTACAAATGTTCTGTGGTAAATTATCATCTTTTTCCATCTAGAAATTATATTACGTTAATTGGTATGAATAATGTTAAAGATCTGATTAAAAAACTCACCTACCTGTACTGAAGCACAACTTTTAAATATTTCGTACAAATTGAGGCTTTCATGACTTATTTCGTATATAATTGCAGTCTCTTTAGAAGACAGGCAGGCTCTGCATATCTTATCAAAAGTTGCAGTCGACAATTCTTCTATTGGAACATCTTTTGATAAATGCAAAGTAGTAGATGGCTTAGTTATTAATTCCATCATTAGCGTTATTTTTACGTAGAATAAATACTAAAAATCAATATTTTAGATTTTTTCTAATCCTTATCATTTTCAGATAAACCAAAAGAAAATCTTTTTAGTAATAAGGAAATCATTTTGTTGTTATTTGCAAAAGTTTGGTAAACACAAACAACAACAACAACGCTTCTTCTTTTTACACTGTATACAGAGTGATACAATAATAAAATAACCTTACGCATGCGCGGTCTTTAATACCATTGTTGACACCATTGCACAATGAGAACAATAAGAAGATGGTACAAGAATTTTGTTGATATCGTTTGCGATATCAACAAAATTTTTTAATTATACCCTATAATCATTGTATTTATTTCATTTCGTATTTCAAACAATTGTTTATATACACTGGCTTGCAAAAAATTCGCGTACACCTATTTTTGATTGTATTAAGTCGGCCTTAATTTTTAAGTTGTCAGTGTCAATCAGTTACAATTATTTTGTTTGATTTTTCTAATGACAGATCTATCCGTCAAAAATGTAATGTCAAAAGTCAGAAGGGTCACGTTTACATAGCAAAAACTACATAAAAACTCGGTTACTAGATTTTTAAAGTGTATGCGATTTTTTTGAAAGCCAGTGCACTACAATTAGTAAAATAAAGTATAACTTGATCTCCGTTGTCAATATGGGCATTCAATGTAGCAATCGGTTTAAGATTACAGATTGAAATCGATTGTAAACGATTATTTGTGTTGTTGAACGGAGTTATATGTCACTTGTCACTTGTTATGTTATGTCATTTGTAGAATATAAGCACAGACAGAATAACATAACCTTTAAAACGTTAACGTTAGATTAGAGCTTAGTTTGTTCGTAAAATCACTGAAATCGTTAAATATTAATATGGCTGATAATCGACAATTCAATTTGTTGATAGCTGAATTAGCTGAAAATGATAATGTCCTATTACAAATCGGGCATATTCTCGGGCAGATATAGCAAATATTCACCATTTTCATTACTAATGTATTCATCATCTTTCGTGGTAACAAAATTAAACACACTGCTGGTGCTGGCAGACATTTTTTTGAAGCACAGAAAATGAATACTAAACTTGATAAACAACCACCAAAAATTACAATGAACAGTTTAGTTTTAGGTTATAAAACACAATGCACAAAACCACGGTGCCAACCACGTGCCAACAATTCAAACATGCGCTTGCGCTCGCGCCAATAATGCGATTTCAATCGTCAAAAATGTACGATGCAAAAGATTTCAATCGTTTATAATCGCTTGGCGAACGTTGAACGCGTTACGACCAACAATCGGAAAACCGATTGCAAACGATTGATGCATTGAATGCAACTATTGACACCGGATTTCAAGACGTTCTTGAACTCCGTTGTTGTTGGCAACGTAAAAATCATTTGATGTTGCATAACAGCCACACGTGACATGCTGCTTTTTATCTCCTTGGTTACACGTATGATGACACAGACAAGGCAGCTTGCTTCATTATACAATAAATTCGGATGAATTTTAAAAAGGAGAAATTAGGATTGAAATACGAAATAAAATAAAACAACTTATGCAATACGGAGATCAAGCGATACTTTAAATCCAAGAAGATGTATTATAACGCCGAGGCGCCAGCCGAGGCGTTATAACATCTTCGATAATTACATAATATATATTATACCGTGATATCAAAGATTATCTTGGTCAAGGGTTGTTATGGAATATAAAACGGTTGTCTTAGTTTGAATTTCTAAATCTTGTTCTTAAAATAATTCTGTCGTTGTCAAGCTACACTGACATCATCAATAACCTACAAATGTGTTACCTACTTAGTTTAGCTGTAAAATTTATGTCAATAATTTTTTGAGTGTCAAAATCTGTCAGATTTGGACATTTGTAGGTTATTGATGATGTCAGTGTAGCTTGACAACGACAGAATTATTTTAAGAACAAGATTTAAAAATTCAAACTAAGACAACCGTTTTATATTCCATAACAACCCTTGACCAAGATAATTTTTGATATCACGGTACAATAGTAACAACAAACTTATAGCGTTTTCAATTGACTGCTCTGGAGTGCTCTTAGATTGCTCTGAGAGGAAATTAAGCACACCGACAGTGTTCTTTAATGATCCATCTTACGAGACAGATCAATTTAGATCAAAACAAAAACCTAACCTCTAATTTATTCGTATCTGCGTTACTATAACTGGAAAAAGGCATTCAAAGTATTATTATGGATGATGAAAGGTGGTGTTTGGCTTTATTAGAAATTTTTATCATCGGATTCAATAAGGAAATTGAAGCTATTACTGAATATTTAAATGAGAAACAACCATTATGCAAAGTTCTTAATTTCCTGGAAACGATAAATTCATTTTTTCTACTCCCATGTCTAAAATGCCATTTATCGCATATGTTTCCATGACGCTAAGTGACCTTTTAAATACACCTTGACAAGCCGTGGCTTCGTGCACTTTAGTCACGAGCTGAAGTTAGCAAGGGACGTTTTAGTTACGGGCTGAAGTTAGCTTTATCGGAAAAATCATGTAACACTCAAATCAAGTTAGTTGCGACTTGTCATCAATCTGTCAAAATAACCCCATACGGCGCGTCAACAGACAAGTAATTTTGTATTTAGTGGTGAAAATAAAGTGCCCTTCTTGTGAAAAATGAATCTAAACGACAGTGAAAGTGAAGAGGATGTTAGCATTTGTACTCCACCGGAAATTACTGAAGCAGCGGCATCAGCAACTGCTAGTTTGCTACCCAACAAATCAAAAAGTCAGTACGAACGTGCGTATAAACTTTTCCAAGATTGGCGTCAAAAAAACCAAGCAAATCATTCTCTGAGAATGTGTTACTGGCTTATTTCCAAGATCTTTCGAAAAGGATGAAACCGTCCTCTTTGTGGGCAATCTACTCAATGCTGCGAATGACAATAAATTAAAAAAACAATGTTGATATAAGCAAGTATCCCAGATTGTGTTCGTTTCTGAAGCGTAAATCAGACGGTTACAGACCTAAAAAGTCGAAAATTTTGACACCCCAGCAAATTAAAGAATTCTTGTCGTCTGCTCCAGATAAAGAATACCTATTTACAAAGGTAAAGTATAAAACCAAATTAAATAAAAAAATAAAAATTATAAATATTTTAGGTTGGGCTAATTTTTGGCATAATGGGAGCTTGTCGGCGGGAAGAATTGATGAAAATTGAAACAAGTCATATTGAAGACCTCGGCACTGCCCTTTTAGTTCACATTCCTGATACAAAAACAAAAACGGAACGTCAGTTTGTTATTGGAGGTAATTTCTACCATACCTGTACGAAATACATGGAACTTCGACCTTCAAATCTGACACGTACCACCCGATTTTTCTTAATCTACCAGCGAGGAAAATGTACAAAACAACCGATTGGAATAAATAAATTTGGCAGCCTCGCTAGCGTAGTAGCAAAATTTTTAAAGTTGCCTGATCCTGCTGGTTATACCGGTCATTGTTTAAAAAGGTCCTCAGCGACGATTTTGGTAGACTTGGGTGCGGACATTACAGCTTTAAAGCGCCATGGAGGATGGCGATCAACAGCTGTTGCGGAGAGTTATCTTGACCACTCGTTAAACAATAAAATCCAGACAGCTAATAAAATCTTGAATACTGTTCAAGATACTGCTGTGCAAGAGAATGCTGTGAATATTGATCTTGCAATTGCTGAAAGTTCAAGCTTTAATTTTGATGAAAATGAAAGTGGAACAACGAATCGCTTCAATTTAAATCAAGTAAATGAAGTAAATAAAACACAATTTGATGAAAAGAATTTAAGAAAATCAATGATTTCCTTTAGCAATTGCCAAAATGTTTCTAATGTGACTGTTAATGTATATTTACCTAAGCAGAACAATTAAATAATTTTGTATTGTTGCTATGTTTATTAATATGGCTTAAGATAATAATAGTTATTTTGTGTTTAAGGCCCACGAGTGGAGAAAAACCGCACAATTTACACAGGAATGAGTGGAATACAACGTTTTATTGCACGACACAACACCTTCCAACTTGCAAAATGCTCAAAAATCCTTTAAAATAGTTTGACGTTTCATTTGACATTTTTTTGATGTTTCTAAAGCCGCTTACAGGAGAATTATCTGAAATCATTACAGTGTCGTGCAATAAAATAATTTCCAAATTTTAGTATTTTTGTGATGGCCGTAGAAAAAGTATAGTATGCAACACGTTTATAAACGGTCTAGACACTCGTTTATTAAACACTCGCTCCGCTCGTGCCTAATAAAACTCGTGACTAAAATGCCGTTTATAAAACTTGTTGCATAATATACTATTATCCAACACCTCTATATAAATACCATGTTTACTATGGTCATTTTAAATAAGGAAAGTGATTGTTTACTCTTATGTTACATTATAACCTACGTTGCCCTAGCAACGTGGGTTATTTTTAAAAAACTCACTCCTTCAAAGATAACAACCAATCACCAGCTTGCGTTACTTAATATTATTAAAATCCAGTCATCGTGCTAGAGTATTGCCGTCAAAACTACAGACTAACTATACATCCATTTTTTTTAATTAATTAATTCTCATTATGAACAAAAAGTACATTATTCAATGGAACTGCCGTGGTTTCTTAAACAAACTAAGCTCAATTCAAATACTTATTAATGAGTACGACCCTACTTGTTTCTGTTTACAAGAAACACATTTTAGGGAACATCGTCAATTCCACCTAAAGAATTATCACATTATTCGTCGAGACGCGATAGATGGAAATAGAGCACATGGTGGAGTAGCTATATGCGTTATAAATGACGTTATACATACAGCTATAAATCTAAATACCAATTTACAAGCAGTGGCAACACGTATTGATTTCCCTGCCAGTTTGACTATTTGCTGTGTATATTTTCCTAGTGTGCCATGGGACACTAGTGATCTTCAAGCTTTGTTGAATGAGCTACCTCCACCATATATAATATGTGGGGATTTCAATTCGCACAATCTTACATGGGGCTCTTTTAAAAATGATCGTCAAGGTAAAATTCTAGAGAGTTTTTTAGACAAACTAAATGTCTGTATACTCAATAATGGAGATAAAACTTACCTTGACGCATCTACAGGAACACTTGGTGCGATTGACCTCACTTTATGTTCTCCGACCTTATTAAATTCTTTAGAGTGGTCATCCACGGCAGATCCACACTTTAGTGATCATTTTCCTATTGTTATTAGCAAAATAGACTCTATAAATAAATCCAAAGTAATCACATCTAAATGGTTGTTGAGCAAAGCTGATTGGAACCTTTATCGAAACGAGGTAGATGAACTTATAGCTTCAACAGAATTGGACCTTTCAATATCTGTAATCACAGATATTATATTAGTAGCAGCAAACAAACATGTTCCCAAATCAAGAGAAAGAAATTACAAGAAGGTTGTGCCGTGGTGGAACGAAGAGATTTCACAGAGTATTCGAGAAAAAAAGCAAGCTTTTAAACTTTTCAGACGTGATTCCACCATGGACCACTTAATAGCCTTCAAGAAAGCTAGTCTCTTGCCGGAGGAAAATTGTTGAAGCGAAAAAGAGTTCATGGAGAGAATATGTTTCGAGCATGTCTTCTGCTTCAGACGTTGGTGAAGTATGGAGGAGAATTCGGAGTATTACAGGAAAAAAGACCTTTCCTGATATCAATTTTAAAATAGGCAATACAATCGTATCAGAAGACACAGAAATTGCAAATCATATGGCACGACATTTCTCCAACATATGCAACACCGACGATGAAGAATTAATTGTTAACAGAAAATTTAAACCTATCTCATAACGATGATGCTGATCACAACCGCTTATTCACAGTTGATGAACTCCATGATGCACTTGAAAATAGCCGCGACACTGCACCTGGCAACGACCATGTTACAAATGCCTTTTTAAGGCATATGTCGAATAATGCAAAAGTAACCTTACTGAGTGCTTACAACAATATTTGGACTGATGGTGAATTACCTGACAGTTGGAAGGAAGCAATCGTGGTTCCTATTTTAAAATCTGGAAAAACACCAACGACACCAGTACACTTCAGGCCCATATCACTCACAAGTTCCTTGTGTAAAATTTTTGAAAAAATGATTAATAGACGACTAACGTATGTACTAGAATCGAGGAAATTACTTAGTAAATTTTAATTTCGATTTAGAAAAAACCGTTCGGCTGTGGATGCGTTGACGTACTTAGAGAATGCGATACAGGGATGTTTTAATACAAATCTACATTTGTCAGCCGTTTTTGTAGACCTTAAAAGTGCCTTTGATACAGTGAAGCGACGAAACATAATATAACAACTGCATGCTTGGAATATAAAGGGAAACTTAACCAGATTTATTTGTTCATTCCTTAGTGGAAGGTCAATGAGGGTTAAAGTCGGTAATTCCGTGTCTAATAGTTTCCCTTTAACGAATGGAACTCCCCAAGGATCCAGTCTAAGTGCAACACTATTTCTTATCGCGCTACAACCCATTTTAAAGTCTGTTCAAAGGTCGGTCTACTACTGCGCTTATGCAGATGATATAGTTTTATTCCAATTTGGAAAATATTTTAATAATATAGAAGCATCCCTACAAACCGCATTAAACACACTCGCAGTCGAAGCGAGGAATGCAGGATTGTGTATCTCAAGAGAGAAAACTGTATGTCTGCATTTCTGTCGCAAATGGAGTACATGTCAACGTAATCACATTCTACAACTTAACTCGATGCCCATACGCAACACAGATAGTACTCGATATCTAGGAATGGGTCTAGACTCAAAACTCAGCTGGATTGCACATATTAATGACTTAAAAGCCAGGTGCAACAATATTATTAATATATTAAAATCTCTTTCGAATATTAATTGGGGCTCAGATCGACAAACGCTTTTAATGGTTTACAAGGCAATGGTTTTATCAAGAATTGATTATGGAAGCGTCATATATTCAGCCCCTAAACCTAGTCGTCTACGTGTATTAGACTCAGTCCACCATTCAGGAATCCGACTCTCTACAGGCGCCTATTATACGAGCCCTGCCTCAAGTTTGTACATAGAGTCGGGACTTGAGTCACTACTCTTACGGCGTGAACGCCTTCTGTTGAATTATAGGAGTAAAGTAGTTAATCAACAGGATAATCCTAATAGGATGTCATTCTGTAGTTCTCCTTTGTTGCAACGGTATCTTAATAGAACATCGTCTACGAAACCAGCTGCAATAAGATCCAAAATACTCTCGATTCGCTTGAATATTCCAGAATACAATTTATATATTACGGATAATGCTAATTTTGTCACCCCATGGATTACTCCAAACGTGGTTTGCCGTTGGGATCTAGAAAGACATGATAAAGATACTGCTAGCGTACTTAAAAAACAAGACCTACTGCAAATCATTAATAGTTATATTATAAGCTTTGTGAAATACTATTTACTGACGGTTCCAAATCTCATTCTGGTACCGGATGCGCAGTAGTAACTCGGGATTCAACAATGACTTGGTCGCTCCCTGAAGCCGCAAGCGTGTATACATGCGAGATGTATGCTATTCTGCAAGCACTCTTGGTTTGTCGGGAATCATTATCAGCAACGCTCCTGATTTGTACTGATTCTATGTCATCGCTCTTAACATTAAAAGACAAATTCTCGAAAGAGCCTATTGTGCGTGAAATGTATTCTTTAATATATGAATGTGCAAATCAAGGGAAAATAATAGTTTTTGTATGGGTTCCTAGCCATGTAGGTATTGCTGGTAATGAAAATGCAGATAAAGGTGCCAAATTCACAAGCAGACAGCCACCAAATATTAATAAAGCCATTACACAAAGAGACCTTAAAAATCACATTAGAATAAAGTGTCAAATGGAATGGCAGTCCTTGTGGGACCAGAGTGCAGACAAGTTGAAAACTGTAAATGAATCAGTTAAATACTGTACATACCAGAAAAAATTAACAGGCCGAGAAGTTGTCTACTGCCGACTTCGAATCGGTCATACACGTATGAGACATTCCTATCTGCTAAGCGAAGAAGACAGACCAGAATGTATCATCTGTCAAGTACCTTTAACAGTGCAACATATCCTGCTTGACTGCATTGAATAGGAACAATTCAGAAGAACCTGTAACTTATCTGCGTCAATGGAACAAGTGCTAAAAAATGAAAAAACAAATATTAATAAATACTAAAATACTTACAAGTAACTGGTTTCCTTCAAAAGATATAGTTAATAGACTTGTTATATTATTTTACACATTTTAACTATATTTTATGTTTTGAAGGCGTTTATTTATCAAGTTTGTTTTCATGTTTAGAAAGTCTATGCTTACTTATTTACATTTTATCTATACATTCTATTTTACTTATACAATAGTTTTATACAGGGTGATTTTTTGAAAACGATCCGCCGGAGATATTTCAGAAACCAAAAGGAAATTAAAAATTTACGAGAACAGGTCCACTTATATATCAAGGGGGAAACGGTTCACACTTTTGACGTTTACCGCTGCGCCCCCACCAATACCTCCCCAAAAATTTTAAATGGAATGACCCATCGTGTGGTATCTCAAATGAAAGCTTATCTTATCAGGATTATGGTGATGTGTCACTTGCGCATTTTTTTATTTTCTCATACATTTTATGAGAAAGTTTATCATTGCCACTTCAGGAGAACGGTAAGCGCTATCGAAACCTAATTTTAATCAGGTAGGCTTGGAAAAGAAGAAAGCAAGCCGTTGACGTTTTGCCTAACAAACTGTCACATGAGTTGTTTCCGTTTAGTCAACTTCACCTACATACTACATTGGTTTCCGTAAAAATGGTGTACTCTATTGCTGAAAGGATGGAAGTTATCTACATTTATGGTGCCGAGCAATGTGCTCGTGCCACAGCAAGAGTTTTTAATCAAAGACATCCAAATAAGCATATGGAGCATAAATACGTTCGCGAACTTGTGCAAAAATTTAAAGCAACTGGATCGGTAGAGTACAAGAAAAGGCATGCTAATCAGGTAGTAGATGAACTGGTGGAGATGGAAGTAATTGGAAAATTTACCATGGAGCCAACCAGTTCTTTGCGTCAGGTTGCAGCATCCACCGGACTTTCTTACTCGTCGGTACGCAAAGTGACAAAGCTGCATAACTTTCACCCTTACAAGATGCAGATATTGCA
This sequence comes from Agrypnus murinus, assembly GCA_929113105.1. NCBI lineage: Eukaryota > Metazoa > Arthropoda > Insecta > Coleoptera > Elateridae > Agrypnus > Agrypnus murinus. Next base: position 36,101,677 of record OV816030.1, read on the forward strand.
AGAACTTAGCGACGGCGATTGCGACCGACGACTAGAATGTTGCGAAGCTATGACCGAAATGATCATTGCGAATCCAAATTTAGTAAAAAACATTTGCTTCATTGATGAGTGCACTTTTTACTTAAATGGGCACGTGAACAAGCAGAATGTACGATATTGGAGCGACGAAAATCCGCGTATGACAAGAGAAGACCATACCCAGAGACCTCAAAAGATTAATGTTTGGGCAGGAATAGTAGGTAATTCAATAGTTGGACCCATATTCATTAATGAAACGCTAAATGGTGCCGTCTACTAGAATATGTTGGAGAACATCATCGATCCTCTAATAACTGAAGAAGTGGAAAACCAGCTTGATGAAGAAGGTAATCAAATACTCGACGAATATCAATTGTTCTTCCAGCAGAATGGTGCTCCACCGCATTATGCTGCGAATGTTCGTAACTGGCTTAACCGGAGATTTCCAAATCACTGGATTGGTAGACGTGGAACAATCGAATGGCCTCCACGATCACCGGACCTCACAAGTCTTGACTTCTTCCTTTGGGGTCATTTAATGTCATTAGTTTATAAGACTAAACCCATAGATTTAAATGACTTGCGTCAACGAATTATCAACGAGTGCCGAAACATTCCACGAGAAACTTTTCAGAAAGTAAGGCAAGAATTTGAAAACCGGCTTTACTACTGCATGGAGGCCAATGGTGCTCATTTTGAGCAGTTTCTGTGAATGTTCATTTTTCAGTTTTGTTAAAATGTTATTTTCAACGCCTACTTAGATGTTTAAAGACTTATTATTCTTATCCTAATGTAAAATTGATCATTTCTCCATGCTAAACAAAAAAATGCGCAAGTGACACATCACCATAATCCTGATAAGATAAGCTTTCATTTGAGATACCACACGATGGGTCATTCCCTTTAAAATTTCTGGGGAGGTATTGGTGGGGGCGCAGGGGTAAACGTCAAAAGTGTGAATCATAGGTCAAACCGTTTCCCCCTTGACATATAAGTGGACCTGTTTTCGGAAATTTTCAATTTCCTTTTGGTTTCTGAAATATCTCCGGTGAATCGTTTTCAAAAAATCACCCTGTATATGTATACATACACCGTTTTATTTATACAAAAAATTTTGTCCCATTAGTTTTATACAAAATATATTATCATCTTCACTCTGTTTCTGTCGTATGTATTATAGTAGATTGTGATTATTGTTAATCAGACTATTATGAACTAGTACTAGTACATTAGAAAGGCGGTGAAATGACCATAGCAGTCGAAACCGCCCAAATTTAATTAAAAAAAATAATAAATGAAATCAAACTATGCTTTTGTGTTAACTGACTCGTCTACATTTAAATTTGTGTTACTAGCCGGCAACCAATGTTTCATTCTTGTAGGCTCAAATATTCCCTCAAATGGTATTTGTGTCAGTTGAAAACCTTCAATATCTTTTATATCATATATATCATTTGGTAATACTTTTGCTACAATATAAGGTCCTTTATATTTTGGAATAAGTTTCTTATTAACTCCAGGGGTTACGTCAATATTGAAAATCATTACATAATCACCTTCTTTGTATTCATAAGGAATCTTGTGATGGTTATCATAATATTTTTTATTATATTGCTGACTGAGCATAATGTTTTGGGCTGCATCATCTCGAAATCTTATCAAGATCTCTAACATTATCAATTTGATTTTCTAAATGTAATCTTAAATTATCGTCTACATATCCTCTTTGATTAATGCCAAATAATAACATACTTGGAGTTTGCTTGGTGCTCCTATTTATCGTATTATTTATTGCAAATTCTAACTGGGCTAAAACAGTATACCATTTATTATTTTCTGGCGAAAGTTTTGCTAAAATTGATGTAACTGTTCGGTTAATTCTTTCTATCTGACCATTTGCTCTAGGCGTACCTGTAGCTATTAAAATATGTTGAATAGAATAGTTTTGTAAAAATTCTTTAAAAGTTCTCGATGTAAAAGCACTGCCTCTATCTGAGATTAACATAATAGGTTTACTGTAACTGACAAAATAATTTGTTAAATGTTTTATAATCTCATCTGAACCAGTTGATTTACATGGGTAAAACTTAACATACTTTGAAAAAGCATCAATTATCTCAAAAATAAACTTGTTCCTTTTTGGGGTGAGTTCCAAAGGTCCATAATGATCAATGTGTAATGTAACAAATAGTTTATCACCTTTCGGAATATTGTGCAAAATACTTTCTGCTTTTCCTGAATTTTTGGAGTATATTAAACATTTAAACAGTTACTAATGTAAGTTTTAATTTTATCTTTTAAGTTGGGAAACCAGTAGGTTCTAGTTATAAGTTCAAAAACTTTATCTACACCTACATGACCTATTTTGTCATGATATAATGCTATCTATCACCTGGTGTTCCATTAATTCTGGAATAACAAAAAGTAATTTTCCTGCTTTCTATAAACTAATCCGTTTACTAGTTTGTATCTAGGATTTTCTTGTTTTTCTAACAATTCTCTCATTTTTACAATTCCTGAATCTTGTACTTGTTGTAATGAAAGATTTTGTTAAATGTATTTTCAATTAAAACCATTCGTTCACTCGGCCTATGTTCTAACTGATCGTCTATTAATGAAAATAAGAAAGGATCTTTTAAAGCTAATTTATTCAGTTCACGATAATCTATACAAAGTCTAGTGTCTCCAGTTTTTTTCTTAACTAACACTATAGGTGAAGCATAAGGGCTTTCGCTTTCCCTAATAATTTTGTTCTCAAGTAAATCATAAATTAAAATTTGCAATTTCTCTTTATCACTAAAAGATAATCTTCTAGGAGTAAAGTGAAAAGGATTGTGATTTTCTTTCAAATGAATATTTGCTTTAAATTCGACAGTTGCATTTAGTGGTCTTTCACAAGTTTCATATTTTTCTATCAACAATTCAACTTTTTCTCTAACTTCAAAATCTAAAGATTCATTAATTATTAATTTAGGTTTGCTGCTCAAAACATCATTTTCATATATAATATAACAAGTGGTCTAATTTTTTCCGACAAAATTTGTCATTTCAGATATGAATACACAGTAAAAAATGGAGTGTTAAATCTTACACTCAAATAACACCCAGAGTGGTTCCTATTTATCCACACTGACGAGTGTAAATAACATTGGTCTTAAAAGTGGTAAAATATATAACAACTTTAACCTTCAATGCAGGTTAAAGTCATGGACACTGAGTGTAAAAATGACAACCATATTGTTGAGAAAACATTTGTTGAGTGTAAAGTATGCACGAACTGAGTGTTAATTTCCCATTTTCGTTTAAAAATCATTGCCTATAATGGTAAGGAACATTTTTTTAATGGAAAAGGAACCAACTATAGTGGTTACAATCATTTATTGGAGTGTAAATAACTATTTTGTTCGTGTAATTATATACTTCTATTTTTTGGTTCAGATATTTTTTTTGTAATTTAGGATAAAACAGAAAAAGTTAAAAAAATAGTGCACACAAATATTAGTTTTATTTTAAAACAAAATGCAAAATATAAATACATTCTAAATCTAAATAAACCAATGTAAATACATATTGTGATGATTTTCCTTCATTATTTGAAAATCATGAATTCTTAATTTTGTTACCCAATGTAAAAAAGTTCAAAGTTGACTGTGTTTATCATTTGTAATTATGAATTGAATTTTTAAAAGGATTTATTGTTAAAACTATTCAAGTTTGAGTTAATTTATTTATTGGATACATGTATATAGTAACAAAATTTGATCAGGAAAACAATTTTGGATCTACAGGATCTTCACTTCCAGTTAAATCTGAAAAAGAAAATGTATTAGTTACAAAGGTTTATAAAACAGTACAAACATTATTAACAGCAATATAAAAATAGTCTTGACGACCATATATAGTTAGTAGGGTACATAATACAATTGCTTTATAGACAACTATCAAAATATATGGAAAATAATTGCAAGAAAAACAATATTAAGTTACCAAGGGGTAGTGATGTAAATAAAAGGGGGAGATGAATTTAATAAAATGATAAAAATGCTTGTAAATGAATTTGACCAGTAAATAAATGTATAATTTATAAAGAAAATAATAAATAAAAGCTTAAGAAGTTATCCTGGGTTAATAGTGTATAGTTTATTGGTCAGAAAATTAAAAAAGAACTACAGGAGAAGAACGTAAAATATTAATTAGTATCCTACATACGGTTGTTTTCAAGAAACCAGCAACAAGTAAAGAAGAAGTTAGCAATAATGTTTCTTGAATAGTAATCAAGAAATGCTATTTAAGAAAGGTAAATAAATAAAAAGAAAATTGAGCTCACCATTTCAGTATTGACAGCTATCCAGCCCAGAGAACGGTTTTGGGAGTACCGCAGCAGCAGAATCTTGAAGGGCATAACACCAAGCAGCATACAGCTACAAAAGAAAATAAAGTGAATCACAGAATAAGGTTTGTGGAAATAGAAACAAGTGTATATAAAGCATATCTAGTGTTTCTCATAGAAAGAAAAATAAATCCAATTAAAAGAAAATTATGGCTTAAAAAAGATAAATGGTTAAATTATAAATACAGAATTAATAAATAAAAATATGTACAATATAATAGGTACAATATTTAAATATTATAGAATACCTTATAGACAAAATGTTATAATTTGTATATTATATTATTTATATATTATTATTTACAGCCGTACTTCTAGATAAATTACACGCGTGTAACACAATGTTTATTAATGTTGCACGCGTGTAAATCTTTCTATAAGTACGGCTAATAATATTAAAATAATAAAAAAGTGAATCGTTACTACTAGGAAATCAACATTAGTTTTGAACAATTACCTATGAGCTCCTTTGTATGATTAGGGTAAATGACCCAGCCATCACCATCATGACCACCAGTTTCTGTAATTAAAGTTTTATTAAATTTATTATTGACACATTCTAATTTACATTACAAACCTTACCTGTAATTATAGAAACGACATTTAATGTCACTAATCACAATGTCAGTTCTTCTTCATAATCACACGTGAATTTTATAAACACATGTGCGCCATCGCCACCATCTTTTTAAGCTGAGTTCGGCCGTCAATGTTCCAACCTACTATACCAACGCGTAGAGCGCGGCAATAATTAAACTATGGAAGTATAATTTCATTACATACATAGCAGGAACCAGAAACCAGTTCCTTGTAAACTAAAAATCTGAAAATAATTTTATCTATTATTTATCCACAATTCACGTAAACATTATTATTTTTATTTATGCATAATGATGACTTAAATTACAATGGATCAACATGGCAGCTAAAACTTTTACATAAGAAAAAGCTGAATAGACACAACCAGGACTGGAAATTATAGTTTTAAAATCTTACTTACTTAATTGTACAAGATGGTAGAAAGATGCATCCTCTTCTATTTTAGCATATTTACTTTTATTGGCTAGTTGAATCTTAAAAATCATTGTTGTCGCTTTCAAAGAGAACCAACTACATTCAAACACAAACAGTAAATAAAAGTGCTCACGTCCAATCGTGATTATTCGCGTTAGAGGTGGATGACACTCGCGAGGGTTAAATCGGTTTTGTTGGATCTTATTAACACTCTTTAATGTTGTTAACATGCTAGAATAGTGAAATACATTTTTTGAAAGATGACTCTTACACTAACGAGAGTATCTTTACTAAATTCAAATGATTTTTGTACACCAAAAACATTATTTTTACCCATTTTTTAAATTAAGATAACACTCATAAGAAACCTGGTGCTGCGTGTTAATTTTAGTTGTTAATTTCATTCACATGAGTGTAGAAATTTACACTCAGATATTTCACCACACCAAATATGTTTTTCACCACCACTGCATTTTTTACTGTGTAGCTTTCGCAACGAAAACTACAGGAGTCGACGCAGGAGACGAGTGTAATTTTCCAAAAGCAAAAGCTACGAATGTCTTAAACGATAAATTTTGCAAGAAAAAATTAGACCACGAGTTGAATTCGGCTTGACAATCCATCGAGCAAATTTTAATTTAGCGTGTGTAGTTACATTTTTTCACTAAGAAAAAAACCACTAGTGGTTTTTCCACTATAAAACTAATTTCATTGGTCCCAATTTGAAAAATTCTGTAATTTGATTGGTTAAAAATTTTCGAGTTGGATTGTCAATCAAAAGCAATTCAGAATTAAAATTATCATTATTTTTACAAACATTAACCTGATTTCCTTTGCAAGTTAGAGTAAAGTGGTTATTAAAAACGAAATCTCGATCTAACAGACAATCATACTTCATTGTAACATCAGGTACCAAATAAAATAAGACATCTGCATCAAATTCATTACATTTTACTTTAGTTTCAAAAATACCTAATACTTGTAATATTGAAGAATTTAATCCAGTAAAATTTTCATTGCTAATAAAAGGTTGTATTAGTTCGTCAGCTATTAAATGTTTTTTGCATAAAGATATTGGACTACCAGTATCAATAATACTATTTATGCATAATTCACCTGGAGAAATTGAAATAGGTAAAATATATTCTGGAACAACATTAGATGGTAAATTTGGATTCTCACGGATTACCAAAGCTGGAGCCTCTTTAGTTTGCTGGTCGTCTTTACGATTTCTTGGACATCGTGCTACCTGATGAGTACGATCTCCACATCTGAAGCAGCTTCCTCTTTCTCTTATTGGTTTCCTGCATTCATTAGCTCTGTGTCCGCTCAAATAATAATTGAAACAGCGAACTTCTTCCATGTTCTTATTAGTTGCATTTCCAGGTAACTCAATTTGGTTATTTCGAACAGTCGGTCCCATTCTAAATGTAGGTGGTGATCGTTCCTGTACACTCTTGGCTTCGAGGTTGAGTTTAATCCTTGCTAATCGCACCTCTTGTAACCTCAAATACTTTTTGATATCATGAAATAAAGTGTTCTCGTCTTGATGTGGTATACTTAAAAGATGAACTGACAGTTATTTGACCACAGCCCCTCTAAAACCTGTTCCTTAATTTCTTCAAAGCTTAATTTTAAGTCTTCACACAAACGAACTTTTTCTAAAAAGTAGTCAGATATATCTTCATTTTTCCGTTGCATTCGTTCATTCATTGCTTTCCACAAATCAGCACTTGACAATGTCCCAATAAATGTTTTTTGAAATTCACTTTCAAATTTGGTCCAAGATTTAAAATTATTATGTATAAACCAGTGCCTAGCTGAACCTGCAAAATTTGCACGTGCTGCTTCTAATTTTAATTCGTCAGGCCATGCATTTAGTTTACTGACACCTTTTAATGTTTCCAACCAGTCCTGGGCTTTCAAGGAAGTTTCTCTACCGTAAAACATTTCAATTGATTTCTTAAATTCTACGTTAAACTTATTTCCATTATTATTGATTTTCAATGCCTCCATAAGATCCTTCATTTGCTCAAATTGTCTTTGTTGCTGCTCAATAATTTTTTCAACAAAACATTTTGCACTAATGTCTTTTTCCTCACTTTCATTTTTATGTTCACTATTAAGTTTCATTTCAATAATGTCTTGTAATTGTTCATAACTCAGATTCTCTGTTTCATTCATCATGTGGTTCTCCATCATTATAACTTATTAATCAACTTCAAATATGTATTCAAATCCGTATTCGAATCATATTCGTAATCGTAATTGTATACGAAATCGTAATCCAAATCGTATCCCACTTCTGAAATTTCTGTAGTAACTTTTCTTCTTTATCTGCAGAATCAAATAAACTTAGAGGCGACTGTAATAACATTTAATTAATCTAAATGGGTAGGTACAAAACATAATTATATTTCATTTTCATAATTATCTGTCATAATCATAATTTCATAATAAAAAATAACAACTACCTTCATCTCTTCTCGTTGTTATGACAACGATATAAGGTAACTTCAAAATATACTACAACAGTTTGCCACATAATTCACAAGTGCAAGCGCGATGGGTACACTTAAAGCTATCTCTCCTTGTTACCCACAATACCTGCAATGCCACAATAGGTTTACATTTCACGACAAAGTGGTTAATAACCTTGACAATTGAATTGTAATTGTTTATAAAAAATTACTTTTGGGTCATTCCATGCGAAATCGATCACTAAAATGGGTCGATCTCACGGATTTCGATGAAAATCAATTATGAGGTAGTAATCAACTAAAGAACATAACTTTCATTCATCAATTTGCTATATTACGCAGAACTTCGGAAATATTCAACCTAAAAAAATTGTCAACACTGCTTGCACGTCTTTAAAGAAATATAAATATCTCGAAAAGTATTTATCCTAGAACAAACATTTTTTTTTATAAATTACTCACAAGAAGACGGGCTTTTTGGACGGCCTAATAATTTTTTGCTACCAAACGTATTTCTATTTTTTTCTTAACGAAATATTCTAAAATTGCAAAACAATCGGTGTGGTCACATTTTTAAAAATCTGAAAAAAATTGTACAGATTCTTTGAACATTTCTGTATTTAAATGCAAAATGGCAAGCTGGACATTTTAATAGTTTTTGCAGGAGAAATTTTTATGGAGCGCATTACAAGCAGTTGGTGCACCATAGCCCACGGCCGGCCGGTGCAATCCTATCGCTACCTTTTAGTTAGTAATAATACGATTCATATAATAATAGCGATCTGTCTTAACTAGTGTACATAAGATAAATGCATCTATGTGGATATGATTATACTGATTAGTTAATTACTAATTTAATTAGTATTTAAATCGGTTTCTTCGGGTGTGTTACATAAATAAAGATCCTAAAATATTATAATGCAATAGCTTATTTAATTTAAGTTTTATTAAACATCAGAACCTACAATAGAACTCGGAAAAAGCGTTTATCGGTGCAGCTTTTCCGGACTAAGTGTAAACTGTTTTTAAATTTAATATTAAAAACAACTCATTTTCTGGTTGGACGGAGAAAAAAATAGTAACAGCTTGATCTAGTAAACATCACTAATAAGGTTTGTAAACAAAAATGTATACTGATTCACTCTTGGCCAATAACACGTCTTAAATGATATTGCTCGACGGAAACCACGAGAAGGTGGTGAATAGCCTTCCGTCAGGAAAGGTTTAGGAAAGAGGATAAAGGAAAAATGGGAAAAATAGAAAGTCGAGGATAGGAAAGATGAATTTAAAGAATTGCACGAATTACCTGAACAACGGAGCTTTCCTCTGAGGAAGACAACGTTTTGGCTATAAGCTCTGTCTGAGATTGAGGTAAAAATTCATGAAACTTTCGTGTACCTTTTACGGGTACAGCTAATTGAAATCTATTTGCTAGTTCGACAGTATGATTTGCGTGCTCTTCTTTGGTGCAGTATTCTATATTAAGGTTTTTTATATTCTCATTAGCCCATTGGAATAATTGTAAAGGATCTGTAATTTGATCAGTATGTGGTCTTTGCAGGCTCGCATGCTTGGCTAATCGTTTGATTGTACCCCCAAGTCCATCACATGGGCCCTTTCCATTGGAAGTAGCAAAAAAGTGCCATTCACCTTGTATTCCAAAATCTCTTTGGTGATAAACTAAATTTGCAAAATTGTACTTATTTTTGTACTGGGAAGCAGCTCCATCCGAAAAGTAAAACATCTTTTCAATTCTATTTTCAAATTTTGTTTTTACGAATGAAGTTAGCCGACATTGAAATAGATGAACAGCACTTGTGTCATGCGTAAGGCAGTCGGAAATTATTACAAAATTTTCACTTTTGGTGTCATTATTACTGCGATGGTATATAGTAAAAGGGTGAATAGTCGCTTGTGTGTTAGTCCAGTGATAGCTTTGTACTTCATCCTGAATTACGAAAGAATAGTTTTCGGAAAAATCTGCGATTACTACTAATTCATCAATACCAAGATTTTCTTTTCTTTATTTCAGAAAGTCGCTTTGCGTTCTGGCAATAAAATCATGCGTTTGAAGCTGCCGCAACTGTTGTAATAATCTATCAACATATTCATCGGGTGTACAAATGGATGTTCGCATGGTACACCTATCCGTTTGTGTCCACTCTTTATATTCGATTTGAGTTATAAAATGTTCATCGAATAATTTTTCCATACGTAATTGTATGTCTTCAAATCCAGGACACAGACTGCAGTTTTGTAAATGACAAGACGTGGAAGGTGGTTGGCACGTTACCATCGCTAGTATTCCCTTATAAGTTGTAGGAAAGGCGACTGTATCCGTTTCAAGTTCGCCTAGTTTTGCTGCCATTAACATTAATTTGGGATTTTGGTGTATGACACATACACACACGGAATGAGTACCACTGGATCCTGCTAACACGCATTCTTTTGGCCGCAAAGACGCAAATTTAGAAAATTCTACTTTTTCCAGGGGATATTTTACTTTGAAAGCCTCATACGTTTCTTTTAAATTGCACAAAACCAAGCTTCTGTACGTGTATCCGACAATTTTCCTGCTTAACTGAGACAAAATCTTTTGCTCCAGGCATCATTCGGCTTATGCTATCATCTTTGTAAAAATCAACTACACGGGTTGCTGTAGCTACTGATAAAGTCTGACCAGGTTTCAAATTGGGAGAAGAAAGTAATCCTTTTACTTTACGTAGATTTTTAGCCTTACGTGCCATATAAAAAGTTGTTCCGAATTCTTTTATTATTTTTCTTATTGACCAACTCTCTGGAAGTACTGTGAGAATTCGAACATTTTCACTGGAATCTGCCACGGACACGAACTTCTCCTTTAGGTCTTTTATGATAGTACCGCCGACCGTTTCTTCTTCCTCCGAACTATCACTACTATCTTCGAATAGCTTTCTCTTTAGCGCTTTCTGGATTTTATCAATCTTCTGACGCTTGTTTGGATCTCTGCTAAAATCTTCCTTTATTGGCGACTCTTTGATTATTGGAGGCACCTTATTAACAGCTGTTATAATCGTTTGCCTCTCAGTTTCTTGGTCAACAAATACAGCGGAAGTAGTTGATGTGGAAGATCCTTTATTTTCATTTGATGATGACGATGATGATCGTGGAATATCAATTTCAAATCCTCTTGATGTGCTAACATCAACATTTTCTAACTCCTTTTCGCCTGTTGTAGCTATATTCTTAAGTCGACATAGATTTAGTCGACAACTAGAACATATATATTCTCCTAAAACTAAGTTAATGTCTTCACACAACGCACGTAACTGTCCAGGCACTTTTCTCACATTTTTTGTTACGCGATTATGACCTCGCTTCTTATGGGGGTTACAACAATAAAATTTTGGCATTATTGAAAACTCGTGATATGTAACTTCATGAAGTTCACAGAACAACAACACGTTATCAACTGCTGCTGTTTTCTAAAAACCAAGTTTATATTTAGTTGTCGATAAAGGGAAGTAAATAGTATAAAACCAATAAAAGATAGAATAAAAGACTAATTGTACTCTGTGTCAATGCCGTTACCGTCCTTTTTTCTAAAATTGCCTGTCGAATATTTATGACTCGAGATCCAAAGCTATATGTACCGTTATAACATAGTTTGAATGTTGAAAAACACTCTTCGTCAAACTCATTTGTAGAAATAGGTAAATGTTTTATTGTGCCTATTATTCAAATAGGTTTTAAATGCTATTGTAGTAAAAGAGGACCGAGACAGGACATATCAATTTTTATACCATGCTACCAATAAAACTTCAGTACTTCATCATAAACATTTTAAGAGTTTATGAGATCATAAACATTAATTTACTATAGGTACCCTTTTAACGGAACAGTTGGAATTTATAATACGAAGCCGATCTGAAATACACAATTAATTAACTAATCAATATAATCATATTACAGCCTTGGTAGTGTAATGTCTGGCGTGCCGGACTTTCACCCAAGCGGCCCGCGATCGACTCCCGGTGCCGGCAGATCTGGTTAAGGTTTTCTGCAGTTTTCCTTAGCTGTGACACAAATGTGGGATTTGCGCTGTTCCATCTATAAGTCGGCTGCAGCCGCACATTGGGCCTACATAATAATAATAATCGCCCCCTCCCTCCCGCACAAGCTTATAGCTTCTGGGGCCTTGGTTTAGGCTATGGGTTGTAGTAGTTATTATTATTATTATTATTATTATTATATCCACATAAATGCATTTATCCTGTGTACACTAGGTAAGACATATCGCTATTATTATAGGGACCATGTTATTACTAACTAAAAGGTAGTGATAGGATTGCGCCGGCCGGTCGTGGGCTATGGTGCACCAACTGCTTGCAATGCGCTCCTTAAAAATTTCTCCTGCAAAAACTATTAAAATGTCCAGCTTGCCATTTTGCATTTAAATAAAGAAATGTTCAAAAAATCTGTACAATTTTTTTCAGATTTTTAAAAATGTGACCACACCGATTGTTTTGCAATTTTAGAATATTTCGTTAAGAAAAAAATAGAAATACGTTTGGTAGCAAAAAATTATTAGGCCGTCCAAAAAGCCCGTCTTCTTGTGAGTAATTTATAAAAAAAAATGTTTGTTCTAGGATAAATACTTTTCGAGATATTTATATTTCTTTAAAGACGTGCAAGCAGTGTTGACAATTTTTTTAGGTTGAATATTTCCGAAGTTCTGCGTAATATAGCAAATTGATGAATGAAAGTTATGTTCTTTAGTTGATTACTACCTCATAATTGATTTTCATCGAAATCCGTGAGATCGACCCATTTTAGTGATCGATTTCGCATGGAATGACCCAAAAGTAATTTTTTATAAACAATTACAATTCAATTGTCAAGGTTATTAACCACTTTGTCGTGAAATGTAAACCTATTGTGGCATTGCAGGTATTGTGGGTAACAAGGAGAGATAGCTTTAAGTGTACCCATCGCGCTTGCACTTGTGAATTATGTGGCAAACTGTTGTAGTATATTTTGAAGTTACCTTATATCGTTGTCATAACAACGAGAAGAGATGAAGGTAGTTGTTATTTTTTATTATGAAATTATGATTATGACAGATAATTATGAAAATGAAATATAATTATGTTTTGTACCTACCCATTTAGATTAATTAAATGTTATTACAGTCGCCTCTAAGTTTATTTGATTCTGCAGATAAAGAAGAAAAGTTACTACAGAAATTTCAGAAGTGGGATACGATTTGGATTACGATTTCGTATACAATTACGATTACGAATATGATTCGAATACGGATTTGAATACATATTTGAAGTTGATTAATAAGTTATAATGATGGAGAACCACATGATGAATGAAACAGAGAATCTGAGTTATGAACAATTACAAGACATTATTGAAATGAAACTTAATAGTGAACATAAAAATGAAAGTGAGGAAAAAGACATTAGTGCAAAATGTTTTGTTGAAAAAATTATTGAGCAGCAACAAAGACAATTTGAGCAAATGAAGGATCTTATGGAGGCATTGAAAATCAATAATAATGGAAATAAGTTTAACGTAGAATTTAAGAAGTTCTGCGTAATATAGCAAATTGATGAATGAAAGTTATGTTCTTTAGTTGATTACTACCTCATAATTCATTTTCATCGAAATCCGTGAGATCGACCCATTTTAGTGATCGATTTCGCATGGAATGACCCTTTTGACAACTAGTACATACGGATGATTCTTTAGCTGTAAGTACTAAATAGTAGATTCACTGAAATTATACAGGATGTAAACCTATTATTACTTCTAAGCCGTATTCGCATCTCGCTATTAAATTAACAGCATGTTTACCATGTTTAATTACCATGGTGACCATTTCTAATCTTTTACCCACCTGCAAAAAACCGATACTTTTGACCTTTGATCTTGAATAAATTTTTTAGCAGACGTAGGATCGGTGGGGATTTTTAAAATTTTATTTGTAATAGTGTACCTAAGACCTGTACCAATTTTCAGCTCTATGCAAATTAATGTAAATTGAATTGTCTATTTTGACCGGACTAATATAGGAATTACGGATACCGAACATGTGATGCCATCCTTTACAGTTGCTCTACCTGAGGAAACAAAAGAGTTACTAGTTAAAACTAAGAGACCTTTCTACTAACTCACATTATTTGATTGTATCAGCAACAATAGCTCTTTTGACAGGTTATCTAGCACTATACTATAGTGGAATGAATTGAATGTAAAGTTTGCTTAAATTCTGTATTGACCAATTCTTCCTTCAAATCCGTTACTAGGTTTGATCAATGTACAAGACCGTGGATGCTTGAAGTTGCCTAGTAAAAATTTGATATTATTGATAAACTGCTGGTTTTAAATATAATTCAGCATTTATGTCAAGAATGCAGTCCTTGCATGTATTAACTGATCTTCTTTTTGAGACACTTCAGAATTTCGTTTCTGTAAGATTTACAAGGACATTTGTAATACGATTTTAAGGAAACAATACCAGTATTAACTAACTTCGCCAAAGCAAGCACCGATAACCTGTAATAAACCGATTATCTGGAACGCCTTTGCACATCAAACTTCTTCCTAGAAAAGTACTCAAACTTTGAAAAATAAATACTGTTCGAACAGTACGCCACACCAATGCCAGTGCCGGCGCCATAAACCGTGGTTTATTTATTATTAAAATCTAAGCTAAAACCTTCAATAACCATTCTGATCTCCAATTTCCCGGTAACCGGCTATTTGAACAGCCGTATAAAACCGTCAAACGTCAGATCAAAGAGGTCGTAGTTAGTTGAAATCGCAAGTGCTCCTGTCCGCTAGAAAAAGAAGCAGATTAGCCATTACTATGGTTGGCTTTTGATGTCGTACTCCATACTGGGCAGGAGTATGAGAGAATAGACCTCAAGAGTAATAAGTATGTCGTCACATTCCAGTTGCAATGGTGTTTTCTGATTTCGTATGGGATATAGGTGCATTAGTCTTGAGTAGACGACATTCAATTTATTATTTACCTGGAAACTTCATGACATGATTCTAAACTATGTAATATGTCGCAGGCAGATAGTCTAATCCGGCAAATTACTATCTGCCTAGTCATTTACTAAGTGACGGGGCAGATAGTAAAACGAAGATAAATCTCCATGATTTTGCTATATGCCTAGGCATTTACTAAATGCCCGTTGTTTAGAACAGGCAGTTAGTAAATGGCTTAAGGTGCTGTCAGTAAATAAGGTAATAACATGCACATTTCTTTGTAGAACATTCTTTTTTACATGAGCACTTTAGGAAAATCTTTGCCATTGCCTAAATGACATTATTTAGAACAGGCAGTTAATAAATAAGTATTCAAGATGTTCCTACAAATAAGCAGTTTCTTTGCGACGAGTATCAACTTCTAAGTACTCTCTTTACAATAGGCAAAGCTTCTACAAGCGCTTGTGTAAAAAAGAATGTGCTGCAAAGAAATGTGCATGTTATTACCTTATTTGCGACAGTACATGAAGTCATTTACTAACTGCCTGCTCTAAACAACGGCATTTAGTAAATGCCTGGGCATATAGCAAAATCGTAGAGATTTATTTTCGATTTACTATCTGCTCCGTCACTTAGTAAATGACTAGGCATATAGTAATTTGCCGGATTTGACTATCTGCCTGCGACATATATAAACAAGCTTTTGTAAATTATAAGTCAGATTGCAATCCAATTATGATTTAGATTTAAACTTAGTTTTATTTTAAATAAAGAACCAATTTACATTTTATTACAAAACTACAGAGATCATTAAGACCCTATTATTGTCACGTTTATTATGGATATTGTGAGTTTAGAATTGGTTTCCAAGCTGACGAGATTTTAATAAGATTTTTTTTGCCTTTTTTACTCGCACAGCAAGACCTTCTAAGTTAATTCACTATATTCCATCTAATGAGTAGTAAATCACTTTATTTCGTACTCGACCTCAAAGATGGATTTTTAGCAAGTCTTGCTTGATGAAAACTCAAGTGATTTATGCTGTTTTTCCATTCCTGTTGTAAGTTCACTTTAAGAATTTCTCTCTGAAATCTTAGCAACTAGTGCATTATTTCAATTACAGAAGTTGTTTTATTTAAAAGGATCTTAATGTATGCATTGTTAACGAATACAAAACATGTGGACGTTGGATATTAACTGTCACCATATTATTCAATCTATTACTCAAGATCCCTTACTTATCTCTACTCTATCAATTTATAGAAACTAAGAAACGAAATTTTTGATATAAAAATTATTAAAATCAGTTTCATGTTCTAAAGTAATAACAATAAGAAATTAAACCATTCTATTTAATACCATAATAAAGAAATCGTCTTAGCTATGCAAACAAAACTGGATTAAAAATCATCTTTTACTATCATTTGTGATTTTTTTACAGGTCGTTGTGGTTTTCTTGTTCTTTGAGTACGAGCCTGAACGATGGCTGATTTGCCGAAGTGCTTGATTTTTAATGGTGAAATGGGGGATAGTGATGATGCCAGTCAGGTCAATTACTAAGAGATTCAAGAGTTAATAAAATCAAGTATTCTGAGAAATGACGGGAAGAGCAAATCTCTCGAAAATAGAAGTGTTCTTGTTCACAAGGAATGCCGGAAGGAGTACGCCAGGCCTCAAACAATAAGAAGCATGCTGAGAAAGACTGATACTGGCCCATGTCTTCGATCACAGGAACAAACATTCAATTATAAAACTGACTGTTTATTTTATGGGGAAACCATTCCTGATAATTTTCATAAAAAACAGAAGAAAAAACCCGTAGATTTACGTCGAAAGACTTTTAGAGTTCGAGCTTTGCCAAGTGACAATACAATATTGCACTTCGTGCATTGCAGAGGGGGAACGAATGGGGACAGACAGTACATCGTCGAGTTTTAGGAATTAACGATCTATACTCTGCAGATGCAATTTATCATAAGGAGTGCCATCAAAAGTTCTTCATATTAGCTGACTCTTCATCAAGTAAAAGAGGACGCTCTGAGGATGAAGATATTACAATATCAATGCAGGAGATACGACTACGTAGAAGGACGCGACGAGTGTCAGTTTTTTTGATTTGACGAGTTGCTACAGCCCCAAGTGACAGGACCACCACCTGATTTGAGGACGATCAAGGAGATAATGAAGACCAAGAAATTTTGACTGATGCATGGTACTCCTCGAAGTGAAAAAGTGAGCAAGCAGAAAGGGAAAGGATAATTCAAGCAGCTGCAAAAATCATATTGGAGGATGTGCAGGTACGTCCTACGCCATTTCAAAGTATCTTCCCGCTGACCAACTTTGCCATGAAGCTGACAAAATGGTTCCTGAAACGGTTTCGTGGACACATTGGCAAACAAAAAAAGCAAAGGGAAGAGAAGGAAAGAAGATGACAGCCATTCTCCATGCTATTATTGCTGCCATTTGGCCTAGATCCTTCATCTCGCCTGTTCTATATGGGTTAGCTCTACTGATTCACAGGAACTATGGTGCAAAAAGCTTGCAACAACTTCTTTCAACTTTGGGGTTTGTTGGAACCTACCATGAGGCGCAATAACTGGATGTGTCTATCGTATACCATCCTGAGGAGGTGGAACCAAAGGATACATTCACCCAGTACGTTTTTGACAATGCTGACTTTAAAGACAATAGATGGTTAGAATACTTTTCACAGCATGAGAGGCATAAAAGCGTGTCACGCCTGCATCAAACTTACCACAACCAGAGGAGATCGAAAGGATTAAAGGTGCCCCTACTCCTCGAGAAGTTACTAACCTCGGAATCTTGGAATTGCAGACAATGAAAGTGAAAAATATATTGTTGTCTGATGGTGCCAGAGCCAAGTGCAGAACCAATAAATCAATGCGCTCTCTTACTATTGCCACAGTCGGGTGTTGGGGAGCTTTTTCCAATTCATTCGTACTATGGTGGTATCAGCATCACCATCTGCAGTTACAGTTTCCACTCCCCTTGCCTTCAATTTCTGTAAGATCATTTCGATGAGCCTTGACTTGTTACTTTCATTTCCAAGGAAACGCTCTTGCTGAACGGTGTTAGACATGGTTTTATTGAACTGAATATCAACCGAGGTTTTTGTGATAATGGTGATGAAAGATTGGTCAATCTTTCGACGTAAATGTACGGATTTTTTCAGGAATGGTTTCCTCACAAAATAAACAGTCAGTTTTATGATTGAATGTTTGTTCCTGTGATCGAAGACGCGGGCCAGTATCTGATGATGTTGAAGACATCAAAGTTTTTCTCAGCATGCTCAGTGTCGTCTTTAAGGCAAGGCCCATAGGGCCCTGGTTCAAGGCCCCGCGATAGCAAGAGGCCCCATACGAGATTGGCGCGTTATTTTGAATTCTATAAGAGAGATAACTTTTATATTCTACGATGAACATTATATTACATCGTTGAAAGTAATAAAAATATTCAAGATTAAACTTGTAAGAAATTAAATGTACACGCCTAAAATTACGGTATTTGAAACAAAGTAAAGTCAAAAGAAAAATTTCCCATCCCTAATTACATAGGCCCCAGTCAGTCCTGGGCCCAGAGCCTCATCGATCCTAAAGACGGCTCTGACTGCATGCTTCCTATTGTTTGAGGCCTGGTGTACTCTTTCCTGCAGTCATTGTGAACAACACCAGTTCTCCTATTTTCGAGAGATTTGCTCTTCCCATCATTTCTTAGAAAACTTGAATTTATTTACCCTTGAATCCCTTTGTAATTGACCTGACTGGCGTCATCATTATCCCCCATTACACCATCACAAAAGATAAGATTTTGATAAAATACGGGAATCACTAACGAACACTTGAACCGGAAAAATATAAATGCTACTTTCACGATCGATGAGGCCGAACTCTGAAGGAAAATGCCCCTTAGGTTCTCAAGGATTATTATTGGTTGATCTTTGAAGCTAGCATTTTGATTTGTTATAATCTCATTGACGAGCTTTAGGAATTCTTGGCGAAATTGATTGGCAATCCACAGATTTGCACGTCAGCTATTTTATAGCAGCGACGACTATTTTCAATTGCTGTAAAGTGGTAACTAAGTATTGCTCCTAGCGAAAACATAAATCTGACCTTTTTTGTAGGAAATTAAATTTACTTTCATTTTGTATAGAGTGCCTTTTTCGCTAAGACGAATAGTTTCCGAGATATTCACAAAAAAACCAAAAATGGAACCTTTCCACCCCCCCCCCCGCCTAAAGCTCGCGGCCTCCGGCTGGGGACATTTAGTATGTTATACCTGGGGGTCATCCCTTCCATTTAAAACAATAACCCAGACTACACGATTTTTTGTATTTATTTGCCAATTTCAAGTCTTCGTTGACTGGACTAACATAGGCAACCAGTTATACATAAAATAGCGTAAGTTTATTAATTTTTTAGAAATGAAATAAGTGGAATCTTGATCTGTCATTTTGGAATGACATTATACAAGGATCAAACTATACGTAAAAAAGACAGACATTACACTTGTACTCAAAATCTTTTAATAATTAATTACTTAGGGTTGATCTGGCATTAATTAATCAGATGAATATTTGTCTGGCAAGTGTGCTATCGTTTTTTTTCAATATTTTGATTCATATAAAAATTTAAAAAAAAAACATTAAATATGTGTTTCAAATGTGACATTTTTTAACCACATTGTTTGATTTCTTCGTCCATAAATCAGAGGGGATGCCCTGCCAGACAAGGTTTTTTCCTACTCATATACTATGAATACAGATAAAAAAGGGATTTTATCCATTACGGAGCTGTGAGATGGTCGTGTTTGCTAGTTCCCCGACTATTATTATTAATTACTTAATGATTATTTTTATTTAAAAATAAATTATAAATCTTTGCTGATTTCGTAAAGTACAACTTCCAGACAATGACAACTGTTAAACATAGTGGATATACTTGTTCGAACAAAAGGGAGAATGACCTATTTGTGTTGTTTAGTATTTAATTTTCAAAATAAAGGCCAAGATTACGTTACAGCCAAAGAAACTTGTCCCTAATGGAATAATAAAGTATTATACATAATGTCATGATATTTGACATGCAATAGAAAGTATGCACTCCCATTTAGAAAGATGTTAGATGGGTTGCATAACCTCAAGTAGAAAAATAAGTAATAAAAAATCTTTGTTAATGAAGCCAAAGAAAAGGTTTTAATTTAATAAATATACACTCTAGAAAACACTAGGCAGTAAAAGAATACATTTCAAAGTTGATTGTTCTTACAATCTTGACAAATTTTTATTGTTCAGATAACAAATGTGGTGTCGTTACCTAATTATGCAAGAAAAAATAAAGTTGAGGCCATTTCAAGGCAAGTTTTTACCTAAAACAGACAAGGTGCATGGTAGTAATGATGTATGCAAGTATTTGCTTTCTTACCTGCTTTATTAATGTAAATAAATTATGTTTCTAGTTAACGAGATAAATCTTCTTCTTTAGTTAGATTAAATAGCTTGTGGATAAAATATATCATTGCTGTATTATTAAGCAGTTCTTTGGGCACAATTTTGATACAACTATAAATGTTGGGGTTATTTTTTGTAGAAGATATCTTTAAAATAAAATGCAAATCTCTGCATTTTGCTATAACAATCTAAAATTATATAATTTAGATACTATTTTGATATTTTACATACCTAAGAATATTTAAATAATGTTAATTAATGTTAATAAGATGTAACTAGGCAATCTTAAGTATTTAAATTAATTTTAGTTATTTGATAATTGTATAGGAAATGTGATTTGATCGACTTTCTATGGTAGCTTTATTTTTTTGTCTCAATACAAGTGTCATATATCATTGAAAAAGGAATATTTTGGCTATCTATTTATTGAATTTGTTTAAAGAAAAATTAATAGTTATAAACAATTATGTGGTTATGTAGTATTTAGTTCTAAAAATTTTTTTGTTTGTAACCAAAAAAATCACTATAGTTTTCTTTTGTTTTGAAAAGGATTTTTCATTAGTAGATGGTATCCAAATTTTTTATAAGTTTCTTTTATAATTTTTTTTAATTTATTGTTTGTGTTTTATGTTAAATAAATTTTTGTCATTTCAATTTAAAGACAATTTTGGTTTATATTTTTTTTGTGTGCTTTAATTATGTTTCCTAGATCTATATTTATTTAGTGCCCTATTAAAGCGACTCGCCTTTGAGTCTCAGTTTTGTGAAGAGGTTAAAGCTTCACAACAGTTTATTGGCCAGAGTATTTAATTTAACAAGTAAAGGTAGGTGGTTTATATCTTGTATATATCATTAACTGTGCTTTTACCGAAGTCTGTTTCTGTATAATTAGTTTGTACTTTTATATAAATCAATTTATTGCTATCAATATGCAATCATAATAACTTGAAGCCCGAATAAAGGGGGTTTCCTAATTACGTAAACTAATTATGTATCTTAAATAAAACATAGTAATATGTAAGCATGCTATTTTCTTTTCTATGCCATTTCATTACTCATAAATAAAGGGACTAAAATCGCAAACAAAATAAAATGTGATACCGTCAAGTCGTACAGTTAATTATTTGAATATTGTTTTTAACGTACTCTGCAGTTTGGCAAACACGGTATTTGATCTCGTATGAGGGGTAGATCGTGATACGCTCCAGCAGTTCACAAAATTTTACCTTTTTAAAACCTTTTTAATTTTTTTTTCGATATGCGTACAATAAAAAATGATATAAGGATTCTTTGTTCCTATAGACGAGTAGTATTACACATACGATTTATGCTGAAGTCAACCGATGGAACTGATTTTTTGCGTGGACCTTCATGTTATCGTTCTAAATGAAATGTCAAAAAAGTCATAAAAAATTGGTTTTTGCTAATATCTCGTGAACGATTAGTTTTACGATAAAAATACTTATTACCAAATTTGTAGCATTAATTTCCCCCAAAAACGGTTCAATGACTTTTTTTCATATTAGGAATGACCATTCTTGAGAAATAGCAACATATAGTAACTATAGTAACGTACTTCGTATATAAGCACATAAGTATACGTACAGCGGCTTGATGTAACCTACGTACTCATTTAATTATGTTTTTTACACAATAATAGATTTGAGATAAAAACAATCTGTGCATAAAATAGTGTATGCATTTCGGGCATAACTTGCTTTTATGGCCCTACAGCCTTTTCCTAGCCCTCGGCTGACGCCTCCGGCTAGAAATAACGCTTCTGGCCATAAAAGCTTCTTTATGCCCTTAATACATAAATAACTATTACGAAGTACGCAAAGTCGCACATGAGTGCATTTTTTGAAGCACATGACGAAGGACCGAGTAATTTATTCGCGCGAATGCGTCGAAGATGACTTCGCACATCGCGTTTTGCACAAGATTTTTTAAAACGAACTTTAACAACGAAAAAACATAATTAATTAACCAAAATCTGTAATACTGTTTCGAATTCAAAGTAAACATAAAACCACGTAGGCAATAACATTCTCTTGTTGCCAATAGATGGCGCTTGCACATTTGCCAGTGTATAGCCCCTCTATTTCAGTTTCAAATAGTAGCGACATCGTGGGACAAACCTGACAAAACAAACTTTAATAAAAATCAAGTTATTATATGAATGTTGTTATCACAACTTAATAAAACGTTGTTTAAAGATTTCACTTTCATAGGTGTATATTATATTAATATGATCGTTTTACAGAACATGATTGTCCATTATCAAAATGTTAAATTGTGAATATTTTTGTGCATGAGTATTATTAAACCTAAGATTTATTGTAAAACGGAATGTCTAATTTGGTAACTTTCAATGTCGTCAACATGGTTCTGGTGCTTTTGCTCCAGCGGCGAGATCAATCATTGTCGCTACTATTTGAAAATATAGGGCCAGTGGCATTACTATCAATTACTATTATAATCTTTCTTTTGTGATTTCTAATACCCAAATTGGAAAAATGGCTTTTTCTAAATTAAATTTTAGGTATAATTAATAAATTTCACCATCAAACATTTTAACGAAGTCATTTAACGTAATTCTATGCTGATTCTGAATATGTAAATCAATTTTGGAGCAAACGCACCAAAGACCCCAAACTTAGGGATCAAAAGTGAAAAATTCTTCATTAACCATGGAAACGCATATTATATTAAGTATTATATTATATATGATTGCCAAATCGTGTAATTTAAAATTACACAATTTAGTTAGGTTAGGTTAAGTTAGATTTAGGTTAGGTTAGGTTGAGAAAAATTCGAATTTGCTTTTGCATATGTTTTGGTTAGGCAGTGGCGTTTTTGTGGAGGTTAGGTTGGTAGCAACTAATTTTGGAGGTTTAGGGACGTTTCTTTTCTAAAAAAAATGTAAATCAATTTTGGGGCGACGCCCCAAAGGCACCAGATTTGGGGATCAAAAGTAAAAATATGCTTATTATCCATGGAAGTGAATAATAATTAGGTTTCTATTGGCGTGGAGCAGTAGACTGTAATGCATTCTTTAATATTTCGCTGGTCAGGTCTTACAGATGTTGCGGCAAAACTTTTGGTGCCGGTTTCACATAAGCTATTTATTGGTACAACTGTAGTTCTGCATTCCAAAAATATGGTGAACATTGTGTCGGCCAAAATCTTCTCAATCGTACTTTGTGGTGTTCAGTCAACAAGCTTGTCAATTTTCCAGATAAATGTAGGTTTGTAAGAGATGTGGGTTCAGTAATAATATGCGGTTTTTACAGATAAAATGCGATTTAATTATGTAGCTTTTGTAACATCTACAGACAAGATTACTTACGTTTCAAGGATTCTAAATGTGTTAACAATTACAAAATAATAACAACTCATATAAACTTTCAAAATTAACTTGATCCGTTTATATTCGAGTGCTTCAGATATTTAAGTCCAATCACGATTAATTACGCGATTGCGTAACATCTATGATTGCCAAGTTGTGTAATCTACAATTACACAATTTAGTTAGGTTAAGTTAGGTTAAGTTAGGGTAAGTTAGGTTAAGTTAAATTAAGTTAGATTAGGTTGAGAAAAATTCGAATTTCCGATATTATCAAGTCAAATTATTTTTAAAGAGCCTAAAAGGGCCAGTGCTTTTTGCATCTTGTTGAAGCACGAGTGCGCGAACATTACCTTTGCAAAATGTCATTTTGAAAATGGTGAGTTTAAAAAAATATTTCTCTGGCTTTTTCGTTGCAAAGTTTATAATTACGTCATAAAAAATATGTACGTAGGTTAAACGGTAGAAGCTTGCATTGTCACTCATTAAATAGCACGGAAACATCGGTGTGACCACAGCAGCAGAGAAAACTCTATTGGAAGTTGTAACGCGGCGCCTTATAAAGCGCGGGGCCGTCTAAAATGCGGGGCCGGGTTCCTGGGAACACGCAGAACCCGTCTCGCGCCGGCCCTGCTTTCAGACATACAGGTTTCTCTTTCAACATTGGTTTCTTGACTTCCTTTGAAGTCATGCTTTTTAGAAAAAAATGTTGCGTATACTTATAACACAGAGTGTAATTTTTTAACTTTACGTTGCTCATCTACTTTCTTTCTCGAAAAATATCTGACGGCTTGTATTTCTAATTATTCTGGAATAGTAAGGAATTTTTCACCACCGGCTAGGATATTTTAAAACCAGTTTAAATATAAACGTAGAATTAAATCATATTATGTCTGGGAATCGAACCCAGGCACTTTTGCTTTCCGGGCGGGTACTCTACCAAGTGAGCTATTAGAGCGATCTACAGTAGAATGACAATTTTTCTAAATGAAATAGATAATTGCACACACACAAACTGTACTAAATATAATATTGCTGACAATACATCTACTATCTACATTAACTAATCTAAATATTTTCAAATAATCCAATAAAGAAATTAATTTTTAATTGAAGGCAAAGATTAAATTTTTAACGAATATTTTACATTAAATCATATTCTGACTGCAAATCCATAATTTTTATCAAATCCAAATTTGATAGTTGATGTGTTCTGTCTTTACCTTAAATTAAGCGTAAAGTTTTTTGCTAAATTATTTGACAGTTTTTCTAATTTGATGTAAATGAACCAAAAAGTTACATATTTCTATTTTAATTTGTTTTTTAGGGACTTTATACTAGAAAGACATTTTATTGTAACAATCTTCCAATAATTGTTTCTGGATTACCAAAATTTGCGAAGGTGTAAAATAGAATTAACGATCTATTTTTACAACAAACTAACAAGAAAATCTGAGCAATTAGCTTTTTAAAGATGCGTGGGAGTTCAAAAATTACAGTTTTTTCCTTAGTCGTATTTTTTTATTTGCTGGATACTAATCTGCTTAACATGTATTTTCAAGAGGAAAAAAGACATTTTCTTGAGAAATTAATAATAAAAAGGAGTATAAAACGTTTTGTTTTTTCTTCTTGTATTATTCGTACGCGGGGGTGTAACGTCAATGAAGAAAGTGGGGGTTGAATATGAGAGAAGAAGATAGAAAATGAGTAAAGGGGTTTGCGTCCGTCTCATTCATCGTTCTGTCGCTGAAAGAGCAGCTTCATACAGCGATAGCGTCGCGACGCTCAAACCAGGTACGTTTGATAAGTTTTATCTCTGTATTAAATAGTACAAAGCTTTTTGTAAACGAACATATTAAAGTTTGTGGAAAAAGTTAAGTTTTTATTTTTTCTTGCAGAATGCTAGCGTTCTGGTTACTGCTAGCTGTTACTTTGTCAAATGTTTTGTTGACGAGTACGGTAACCGCGAAAGATGCATGGCAAAGACCTGGATGTCATAAAGTGGGTAAGTAATTTTTTGAGAAAATAATTTTAGTTTAAATCTAGGGTATTAATTAGAAAAATTAGATTGTTATTTTTTGCGTTAACTTTCTAAAAGTTTTTTTTTTGTAATATTTTTAGTGTCATTTACATTAATTATTTAGAACGAGCCCTCCCTTCTGGGAAATATAAAAATTTTTAATTATTTTAAAAAGTTTTGAGTTAATTATTTTTCTTCATCTTAATTATGTGTTAACTTGTAATTCGGAAATTAAATCAGCGCCAAATCCATTCGAAGCAGAGTAAAAACTGTGATGTTCATTGTTGCTTGATCATTATCAAAAATCGTTCAACTGAATTTTAATAAAGAATCTTCTGATGAAAAAATGAGGAAATAACCTCACATTTAAACTGATTTAACATCGGAAAATCTTAACTCAAGAAGTAGAGAAAATTAACTCAAAAACACTTAAGTTAGTTAAAAAGTTGGGAAGTGTTATTATTTCAAAATATGTAGTTATTTGTTTAATTAATAAGTAAAAAAATGCATGTTTTTGGGACGAATAAGAAAGTTGCCGGACGACGTGTTAGCGGAGTCTTGCAAATCTTATGATTCCCAAAAACGCATTTTTTGTATGAATTAAACATATTATTTTTTTCTCCAACCGCTTTTAGGAAACTCCGTGAGGGGATTGTTTAGAACAAACATGACGTTACACTACTTTTTATTTATCTATGGTTATGGAATACTTATTTCCGGGTAAAATGAGGCAATTTGATATTAATATAATTAAGAAGTACTAGAAAATTTTATCGAAAACTCGAAGAACTTTCGACAGGCGACGGACAGAGATATACGTTAATACATTAAATAAAAAGAGGTTAGGATTGGTTTTTGTTTTTTATGTCTTCAGAAATTAATTTAATATTTTAATATTATCAAAGAAAAGATTAATGATTAGAAATATTATGCAAGTGAATATTTTTGTTTATTTTTCGCGAAAAATAAGTCAGCTTACTTTTTGTATTAGTACAAAAAATTTACTTTTTGTTTTTGCTTTTGTACGGTTGCTATGGTAACCAGTAATAGTTCCTAAATGGGATACTTTTTATATAAAATAATTTGATATTATAGTGTCATATTTGTGCGTTTGGAGAAAAATATGATTTTACTTCTTTAGGCCTTTAAAAACTTTCTTAACTAAAAATTAATTTTCGTTTTGACTAGCCGTCGCAACGGGTTCTACATTTTGTCTATGGATAATGCTATCGGTTAACCATTAATGCAGTTGTTGTAGAAGGAACTGTGTACACACCTGTGTGTACTTTGCGTACACACGACACTTGAAACACCGTTACGTTTTTTATACCACACCTCCATTCAGCTTTTCCATCTTCATTTGGTTCTCATTATTTCTCTCTATTTCTCAAAGAGATTTAAATGAAATCTTTCCAAAAATGTTAAACAAAATTAGATTTTCTTTTGGGCCACTCTGTGCATAAAAGCTTTTGCCATAAACTGAGAAGCAACATGATTGACAAAACTTCTATCCGTCTATCAATTCTAAATAAAGCCAGCTTCGGTGGATTAGTGGTTTGTATGTTTGCTTCATAATCCAAAGGTCGAAGATTTAATCCCGATTCAGCTGGTACTTTTTTATAGCGGAGAAATTTCTTCTTCTCGAATAAGGAAGTAAAACCATAGGCTCCGTGTCGATGTTGGCACCATAAAAGTCCTTACGGGGGGTGAGATTTTCCCCCAGATTCAGATAAATTCTAGTAGGGTCGGCGAAATGATCGTAGTAATCAGGAATGATCCGCCTCCCCCGTTCCTTGCCCAAAAATAAATAAGTAAATCAAAATAAATTGTGAATAAAATGTTACTAATTACGTGTTAATTTGCTGCACCAATAATAGCAATAATTACAATTATTACGCCCTAGAGCTAGACAATGACTAATGGTATATGGAGAGCTGTGCCGGCATAAGATTTATATGAAACCACAGTCCACTAGACACCTGAGCCAGTGCCGATTACCCTGTAACAGTTATTGTGCATTAAACGCATAAGGTGCGATTGCCGATCGAGAGAGAAAGTATCAAATATTGGAATAAAAGATAGTTAAAAACACGTGAAAACTGTTTTAAAATTTTACAATCACGATTGTTGAATGGCGGGAAACTGTTCAAAAAGCGGAAGACTTTTCCGAAAATATTAGTTGTCAGACAAAAAAAAATTTTTGTATGCGGATATTTTTTGACCGCTTTATTTATTTTCTCCCGATGAAGCCCCATACAGTTGTGGGCGAAACTCCAGTTTTCCGATTATTGTCAATATTACATAGTCCAAACCCGGGAGTCGCTATTTGTTCATTGACGCAGGCCATGATATTCTTCCTGTTTATTGGTATTATGATTATTATTGCTATGACAAAATCAATGCTCCTAATGTGTAACTATACTAATAATAATTGTCGATAATAATTCATAGCCGAAGTCGAAATGAAGCAATAGAATATTAATTGATTTTCTGAGTAAGGTCCTGGCTGTGATGTGAAGTGGCGTGAGGTAGAAAAAAATTCTGCTAATTCTTTAAAAATATAAATTCAATTTTGAATCTTAGAAGATTAAAAATTTTTGGTTTATTGCGAGCAAAGGATGTCACAGCATTAGTGCGTAGGTTGAGTTTTATTTAAAAAATTTTTATTTCATTATTTTAAATGATGTGTTGATAATAATTAGTTGTACTTATATCAAGGGTGAAAAGTGCGCGTGCAGCTACTTACAGAATGCAGTATACTGTAAGCTGCTTATTCACTTCCTTATATTGTCAGTTTTTTCTTTTCGCGATATTTTATGATTTTTCATCTTTCTTATTATTTAAATCAAGTAGAAATAAGCGAATAAAAGTGTATAAGCTTTTATTCACAATCATATTGCAATATGTACTTTTCATATGTTGTAAAAACCTTGGAAAGTAAGCTATTGCTATAGCAACACCAAAGTGGTTAACAATTTCCTTTACATGTCTGTAAAACTGACATGTAAAGTTATGGCCAACTATTTTTTCTGAATAATTTAAAACGGGATGTTTTATCCCATTTAAATTTAAGTTTTTATAAATATATTTAACGCTAAAAACATATTTTTTATTTAATATTAGTTTTATTTTTATTTTTCCATATTTTATATTTAATAATTACAATGGAATTAATTAATTTCTAATTTTAAAATACTGAGCGCATACATCGCCATCTAGCGGCGAAGAATGAAACCTTACTTAAAATTTCTTTTGGTCGATAGATGGCTCTGATTGAAATTATGACAGTTCATAAAAAATTTATTTTAAAATTTAAAATTACTTTTTATTTTAATTATCTTAAGTCTAATTATTGTGAATAAAATAGTATACATGTTTCGTTGGTAAAGTTTCCACGCCTCGCGATATTGTTTGACCTCGACGTACCGTCTCGGACAAACAATTATCGCTTGGCTTGTAAAGATATCCTTTACCAACTCAACATGTAATATACTTTTACAAAATTTAGTTTACTCTGCTTGACTTTAAATATACATTCCAGATTTAGTTTATCTGTTAATAATAATAATTAATAAGGTAAGGTAATTAATGTTAATATAATAATAACCTGAATCTTTTGTGATATTAAGGTGTAGTTGATTTTTAAAGTTTAAAATTAAAATAAAATTGTACAAGTTGATATTACATAGATAGATTTCAATCCAAGAATTCTAAATAGACAATTTCATCTGGAATCAAAATTAAACATTTCAGTTCGTAATATAAAATTAAAAATATTAATAATAATTAATAATTTTAAATTTAAAGTTGAAAATTCATGTTAGAATACAGTATTTAAATTTCGATGATAAATTAAATATTCAGCGAATTTCAAGAATAAAATTTGTATGTACAATATCAAATAATTTTGAAAAATTTTTATTGAATACAAAAACAACAGTAAATCTTTAAAATTTAATTTATTCGGAATATTCGAATTTAAGTGGGATGTGGAAATAACTTTTTTCTTCCTCTTTATGTCAAATATTTTCTACACTACTATTAAATATTACAGTTTTAGTGCATTTTAGAAAGTTGACAAATTTCTTCTTATTATCATTACGTTTTATTTTTTAAATAACTTTTTGTATTCGTTTTGTCAGATACGTAACCTTCAAAGTAGCATATAACTAAATTTTCTTTATATTGTAAATGTTCTTTTTAAAATAATAACAAAAATGCTGTTTCGTCTATTCATAAGAGAAATATTATTTACATACACTAATTAAAACACTATAATTATAAACTGTTTAACAAACTTAATGCTAGATATTTACAAACTTAAAGTGGATTATATAAGAACTATTTATGTATTATTACAAAAATTATTAAACATTTATTTATTCACTAATATATTTGATTACTAACGAATTACACAAAGCACATTTCAATTCACAGGTTGAATACTAACTGAACTGCCTTCTGTGCGCGAACGTCAATTTATATCCCCATATAAAGTTCTAGAACGTACTGGATTAGACTAGTTGTTGCATTGTTTTGTGCAGCCGTCGATGACTCACGCCGATGAATCATACATGCAAGTGTTGATGAATCATACATGCACGTGTTGATGAATCATGCATGCAGGTGTTGATGAATCATACATCTTGCCGCCAGTATCTTGAATGTTCGCTGACGGCGTGTAGGAGTTTTCCATTCGTTACAATATCTCTTAAAGGACTAACCGGTGCTGTTAAAAAGTCGTTTGTAAAACCTCTACAGTAAACAAGGTTATTATTTCTTTATTAAGCAGTATTTATACCCTGAAAATTGCGAAAGAATTACATTTAGGTATCTCTTTTCTGAAAAAAGCACTTAAACTAGTATCGATTGCCGACATAATTTTATAGCGCAGTTTCAATTAACCGGAGTGGGGTGATAATGCACGTAACAGCTGCCGCATGTTCGATTGCGACTAAGAGATAAATTTTTAAATTATTGTAAAGCAAAATTTAAAATGACTTCTTCTCTTCGAAAATGTTCATTTTTGACGTTTTTTTAATAAATGGCATTTCAGAAATGTAATTATGATTTACAAGATTGCACTAAAAAACAAGTTAAGTAAAAATGATCTTTTTGCATTGACCACCTGAATAGAAACTTAATTTGAGAAAATTATTAAATTTTGTTGCCAGAAAAATGATATGCATCCCACTCCTGATGTAATTAATTACTGCTCAGCACAAGCATTTCTTTTATTAAATTAACAAACCATTAATTTTGAAATGCAATTTATTAAAATTATGCGGAAGATGAACATTTTCGAAAAGAACAGTTGTCATTTTAAATTTGATTTTTGAGCGTTTCGTGCGTAACGTTTCGTGCTAAGCCCTAAAATCTTATTGTTTCGTCCGTAAACCCGATGGACAATAACATTCGGTACTAATGACTTCTCGTTTTGTGCGCTCATCTACCGGCTACTTTGGACACTTTTTAATGTACAAATTGTTCAAAAAAAATATATACAAAAACTTCTCAGTATTTTATATATTCGTTCACACCAAATACAAAGAATCTAAAAGTTAATGGTTTTATTAACACAAAAGTATTAATTTAAACCAGCAAATGTTATTTTTTCTTGTATTTTTTTAAATAATCATGTGACTTCTTAAACCTATCTAACATCTAGGTACATCTAACTTAGATTTATCTAACCTAAGATTTATTTTCATAAACTAACCTAAGCTAAATCCAAAATTGCATTATTAATTTTGCTATTTTTACAACTTCATGCATAAAGTGCGATTTATAAAAAAGAATTTAAACAAATCTTTTAAAATTAGATTAATTCAGATATGAGCAGGTAAAAGCACGAAAGAAGAGGTTATAAACGCCATCATTTTTATTCCGTACGAAGCTAAAAGGATTCAGGTAGACTTCCGTCGGCGGATGAAATGCGACGCACAAAACAAGATATCTCCTTAAATTTTGTGTTTTGTAAAAAATTAAAAAATAAAGTTATCTACTACTTATCTAGAAGAAATCGAACCCAGGGCGCCAGCTACTTGGGGCTATTTTCACTCCGCTCTGGTCACCTAGGCAATCGTGCAAATAACAACGACTTCAACTTCTTTATTTATAATAATAAACATATTAAACATTAACAAATCACCATGTTAACGATATTACATTACACATACTACCTTACAAAATGAATCAAAATCAAAATGTCGATTTCCAGATTCTGATGCAGTTATAATAAGAGAAACTCCGATTCTCGTGGTGCGCTTAAATTTGTCTTACATGCTTTAAAAATTTAATTATACATACACTAGTATCGTAGTAAATAATACTGTGTGATCATTTAAATTTCAGATCTATTAATCTATCTCTTTTATTAATCAGAAACTACCAAATGATTCTTTACATTTATACTCTATACATCTACTCTAATCTGAAATTTAAATTATCACACAGTATAGCATCATTAATGATGTTACATATTATGGTATAAACGTGTTGGCTTATGTACTGTAGTATTTTCTTACGACTATTAATTAATGGCGGTTTGTTAGGTTATGAGAGCTTTATTTAGTCGTAGATTTGTGAAGAAGAATGAATGTGTGATTATAAAATTATTGGGTTTTGGTTACTGTTGTTGCCTAGATACTAACTGTACTATCCAAGACATGCTAATCACCACAGTACCTAATTCCACATCTGTCAAAGTTACCCCCAAAATTTACAATAAATTAAGATTTTTCACAATTTGGTGTAAACGAATATAAAAAATATTGTTCGGTACGCGTACACTGTCAATTTTCAAGCTGTTAGCTTCTTTTTGTACAGTTGCTATGGTTCTCAGTAACAGTTACTAAATTGCCTTTTTATTATACAAAATGATTTGATACAATAGTGTCATTCGTGCGGTTGGAGAATATACAGTGTGTAACATAAATGGTGGTCTGACTATACACAAGCGGTTTCTACGACTAAAAATAAGAAAAAAGTTTAGATAAACATATGGCCTAAAATTGTTCGTTACTGAGTTACAGCTACTTGAGTATTTTATTCAAGAAAATAACAGAAAAGGGTCTTGAACTGCAGTAGAATACACCATAGATTTGAGATGTCCCCATATGTAAAAATCCAGAAGATTTAGATCGAGAGACCGTGCAGGCCACACTACAGGTCCCCCATCACCAATACATCTTTCAAGATATAATAATTCATAATGGTCTGCAAAGCTTAAATGCGTGCAACCAGTGAGTTTTTTAAATTCACTGCTGTAACTTAGTAACGATTGGGCATATGATTATCTAAACTTTTTTTTCCTTGTTTTTAGTCGTAGAAGCCGAGTGTGTATAGTCAGCCCACCATTTTTGTTACACCCTGTATAAATTCTTGATCAACCATTTCATTTCATTTTGTAAAAATCATTCAACTCTCAGCGGTTCTGTTGGCAGCATAATAACAGTACTTCTTTATTATTTGCTGTTTGTAGATAGTAACTTTTGCAGCTCTAGGTTTGTGGCAGTCTACAAGCTTTTGAAGTACTAAAAATGTTACCAAGGCTGTTTTAAAAGTTATCTAGGAAAACCTCGTCAAGACATGACGGTCAAAAGCATTGAAGGATTTCCCTATATACAACATTCGATGTGTGATTACAATCCTTCGGATTTTCGTGAGTGATTATTGAAATAAACGCAACCAAACATAACCAGTTGAAAATTTTAAGCCTAGCACTCCTCTCTCCCAGCTTACCTTCCTTTCTTACAACATATATTCCTCTCTGGTTTACTCCTCCCCGCCGGTTTATTCTACATACATGTATACATACGGAAATTGTACCTTACGAAATGATAAGAATAAAATCAAAAATCGATCTTGTTTAAAACATTCTTGAAAACGTCTATTAGTACATATTTCAAAAACATGACATAAACATAGTGTTGTAAAATTTCCTGCGTTTTATACAAACAATATGAAACTGATATGAATAAGCAATTTCCATCAGCTATTATTTGTATAATTCGTCTATTGTCCATAGTTTTCAACTATGCTGGTTTTGTCTACGCAACCTAACAATTTTTTAAACATTATCCGCGTGTTAACCGCTGATTTATGATGGAAGTGGACGGCTGCATCACCCTTTTATATTTATAAGTGGGAATACTTAGGAAACTCACCACCGTAGAAAGTGAGAGGGTGCCCCAAGTGAATGTCCGATTCGTCCGTCTCAAATTAAACATTTTAGAGTTTTTTAAATTAAAAATATAAACATTAAAAAAATATAAAAATTAAGTAGTGTTGACTAATCTACACAGCGAAAGCTTTAATCTAAAAAAAGAATCGCTTAGATCGACCCGGTGGAAATCTCAAACGAACTGGAACAAAAATAAGCCTTGTATTTTAAATATATAGATGTACAGGCATAGCCAATCCCGATGCTTTTGCGATCTTCAATTCTTTGAATGTTTGAATGACTCACTATTATATAATCTTTCCTCAAAATCAAGATAGAACAGAATATAAACTTTATTCCTAGCTGTTTTGATCTGCCATTTGTTTTTAAATTAGAGACATTATCACTTACTTTGTAGGCTCTGTACTAACTTACACTTTGATCTCTTGTTTCAGGACACACAAGAAAAATCAGTATTCCAAACTGCGTAGAATTCCACATGACCACTAACGCGTGTCGAGGCTTTTGCGAAAGCTGGGCAGTTCCATCAGGTGCAAAGGCAAGTCCAACTCAACCAGTTACATCCGTAGGCCAATGCTGCAACATCATGGATACAGAACCAGTAGAGGCTCGAGTGCTTTGCGTGGATGGTGTACGTACTCTGACATTCAAATCGGCTGTCAGTTGCTCTTGCTATCATTGTAAAAAGGACTAACATTAAGTATTAAAAAAATAAATTAGGAATGACTACGGACGAAAACGGTTTTCCATCAAGCAAGCAAACAACAAAGAAAAGTAAAAACTAGGAAAACGTGTGATCTATGTAAATTTAATGTTAATTGTGCTGTAAAAAAATTATCCTTGTAAATACTATATTGTACTGACTGATGACAAAAATTATAAAATTTAAATTTGATGAATAAATAGGTAGTTCTTTTTATTGTTGGTTTATTTCAACTTTATATTTGTTGGCTTTTGCAAAAAAGATTTTGAAGATGAAACAATTTTATACATTTATTATTTTCGATTCCTTGTCTGTCCATAAGTCTGTCTGTGGACCTCCTAGATCTCGAAAACTAAATGTGTGTTTTGAAATCTAGTTTAACAGGATTATATGTAAGGTCAAGTAGAGCTTCAATATTACGTTTGCGTCCCAACTCAACAAAGCGTTTGACATTAATCAAGAGCTATTAAATTTTAAATAAGAACACGAGTCACGCTGGGGCATCATTGTAAAGCCCATTTAAAGGGTAAAAGGTAATATTAAAAGTAAAGATAATAAATTAATCAAGTAGGTTACGAACGTATTTGCATATTACAACATGGATCATGTGGGATATCAATGAGATCCATTGAAAGGGCAACTCAATGGCACATGTTGACATTTTATTTCTGCGGGTATATTTTCCAAAGTTCTGTCTGCATTTTGGATAGCTACATTTTCCCATTTATATGTAAAACCAGTATAAGTTTAACAGTACGAAAATTGTGAAAACAAGTTTGACAGTAATGGTAATTTCGCTAATTGATGTAGGAAAAGATGCAATGTTATACCTGAAAAATATTGTAACATAATAAATCATGGTATTTTCATTTGCTACCACTACTTGATTACACCGTTAATCTGGTTTATTAAAATTTTAGAGCCTTTATTAAATTGATAACATCGCATAATTACGTATTATCCATTAGGATTATTAATGTATTGCAGTAATGGGTCAATGCCGAAAATTGATTATTCAAAAGTAGATTATTGAAGGCTTAATTTCACTGTTCGAAACATTTTATCAATTTAGCAATCTTCGTGTGGCGAAAAGCAATGATAATAATTGTATGGATTACTAGTAATGAAATAAGTTTGCCTTGAATTTTACAGGAAACAAGTCCTAAAATAAATATTTTATCATTTCAGGCATTGATATTTATTATTTTCAGTATAAATTAGTAATAAAATTATAAATCTACATCCCTGGATTCGGCAACAACAAACTTAATTATAGGTGAAAAGGTTTCGAAACAGCACAATGCGCAGAAACCGAAATACGTATGAGCGTTCGAAATTCTGTCGCACGCGCATATCTTTCTTAATGCAGTAGCGTCGGTATATTTCCATTCTGTCTTGTTGCGTGTGCTTATATCTCACAATTATCTTTTTGCTACTTAGGTGAGTTGATTTAAGCTCCAACCCCTTCAATTGAAAGTGGTTATTTAAAGATTATAAAGTGTACTTTGAGATTTTCATAACATTTTATGTGCACATATTTTTAACCCCTTTTAATGAACAACATACGCGCCGCCACTGTACTCGCAGGTGACGTTCGCGCAGATCTTGATGAGTCATTGTGATGTTTCGAAACTACGTGAACTTAATTCAATCCAGTGCTCGTTATATCACATCTCAATTCCGCACAGGGTTGCCAAGTTAAAGAAAGTTACTGTAGCCTGATACTTTTCCATTTGCACTCCAAAATCGCCCAACTTAAACAAAGACGTACTTATAACAAAGGAATATTTTTGTTACACATTCTAATTCTACACCTACAGTATTATCCAAAATGAGTGAGGACGGTTTGAATTTCGCGCCGTAGGTTTTAGTGTATTTTACGTTGTTAGTGTGTTACGTCAAATTACAGCGTCAACTCGTCACTTTCTTATTTATATCGCTGTGCTTTGCCCGTTGTTCCAGGTTTTCATTGAATTTTTGCTTTATTTCGCTTGTTTTTTTAGTTTACAAAACAGTTCTTTTCAGAACTACGGTTTGTTAGAGGATTTTATTATCAAGTAAGTTTATTAGTTATTTAAAATTAATGAAGTTTATAAGCTATATTTTTTGAGACGCTACTGTAAAATAAAAGAAGAATAAAAAGTCTGAAAAGTATTCCTGTTGCCAACGTGACAATAATTTAACGTGGCGGTAAATTCTAACCATTTTCAATCATTTTGGATCACCCTGTATTTAAACACATTTATAAAATAAAATTATTAAAGTAAAAATTACACACCTTTAACGCACTGTACGTCATACCTACCTATTCAATGAAATATCTCACCTTTAGAATCTTGATTCTGTTTTTTTCTGATTCTGATTTCTGTTTTTTGGTGTTTGCTATATTTTCCTATTGTATGCACTATTAATACGACAATTTGTTCGTACTTTTATAAAAGTAACCAAAGCCGGCTGAGCAATGCACAAAATTTGAAATATTTCCTTACAAGTGTAACGTAAAGCAAAAAAAGGCGATTTCCTGAGTGCTATATTAACCACATGTGTTAAGGAAGTTGTGGCTGTAGAAAAAAATGCTGAGAATGTAAAAGAAAATAGTGCGGGTGATAGATTTTAATGCACAAAATTATTTTCTCAAAATCTTTAATGTTTAGAAAGTTTGGTTATGCATAAATTGCATTTAGAAATAACACGCGATCTTATGCAAAATGGTAAGTTGTTGATACGTTTATTATAAAAACTTCATAAAGAATGATAAGATAGTTTTGCCAAAAAAACTAATGCGAAAGATTTGTCGATTGAATGTTTGATATAGCTCGCAAAGTAACAACGTCGCATTGCGACAAACGAACAGGAAACCAAATACTTTAATTTTATTAATACAGGAAACTCCATATACTTTACCATACGAAAATAGGGGCCATTTTTGCAACACCATCTTTGCAGATGGGTGTACAATTAACAAATGGTTTTTCGGCGAGAAACCTGCTTCTAATTAAAAAATAGCACTATTTCTGTTAAACGATAGTTGATTACTATTATGCTAAAATATATAAACTTTTACAATTTATCTGAACTATTCAATCTTTCATTACAATGCTGATTTTTTAATTACTTTTCAAATATTTTAGAAATCTCAGGTGTATTTGCACACCACACCGCAAGAGGCGCTACTAAATCATCTCTCCTAGAGTCACTCTATAATAATATTAAGTAATAAGAATAAAGGTAAGTACTCACAGCAGCGGATCCGCAGGCGGATGTCGTACGATTGGTCGGTTTGAGTCGATTTGACTCAAACCGACCAATCGTATGACATCCGCCTGCGGATCCGCTGCTGTGAGTACTTACCTTAAGAGTTGGGACGTGTACGATGCCAGATTTTAATTGGCTGGATCCAATGTCAAGGAGTACATGATCTTAATAATCTGACACTTTGTTTTTAACTTGTATAACAACATTTACATTACTTTACATCCTAATACACATTTTCTTTATGAAATTAAATTATGTATTTTTTTATAAGTAAATAAATTATTATAATAATCATGAAATATAATCAAATTAAAAGATTAATTCAAAGTTTCACAAGTTTTATTAGTATCTTAACCTGACAATATTGTTTCGACATTAAAATGTCATTATCAAAGGTAGATAAGATTGATAAACAAACACGTTGCTAAGGATAAATACATACAGAAAATCTTTCATTATTATTATTAAAAAAAACGCTATTATAATAATGTTGAATCGAAAGACTTATTGACATCTATGTACATAGTATGTCAAGAAACAATTTGTCAAATCAAACAACTGAAAATTGATAGATGAAAATACTTTATGAGAAATCAAGTCGTTCTTGACATTGGATCCACATGTCCTAACTCTGATCTTATATAACTTATTATTATTATACAGGAACTCTATTCTCTCCTATAGCCCCTTTATTTTCAAATAGTAGCGACAACGATTGACCTCACCGCTGGAGCAAAAGCACCAAAACGATGTTGGCGACATTGAATGTTACCATATTTGACATTCCGTCTTACAATAAATCTTAGGCTCAATAATAAGCATGCACAGTAACTTTTTCTTTATTAAAGTTTGTGTCAAGTTTGCTCCACGATGTTGCTACTGTTTGAAATAGAGGGCTATATTCTCTCCCATTTTTCAAAATAAGTTTCAGGTATTAATAATATTAAAGTAGTATTTTATGTTCGGTCGGGCGATTATGACCTTTTAGTGTCCTGTTTTTAGAGCGTAAATTGCTAAATTAGAGCATGATTAGAGCATCCCCTTGTACTACCCTTGTTTACGCCGTCTCCACAGTAATAATAGTTATTTATGTATTAAGATTAAGGGCATAAAGCTATGCCCGCTATGCATACACTATTTTATGCACAGATTAAGTTTTTATCGCAAATCTATTATTATGTAAAAAATATAATTAAATGAATACGTTGGAACATCAAGCCGCTGTGCGTATAGTTATGTACTTATACGAAGTACGTTACTATAGTTACTATTCCAAAATATTTAATTTCAGCTTATTTTCATTGGTGATAAATTTACAAATTATATTAAGAACCAATCAAATTCTACAAAAAACAACTATGACATTTAATTGAAGTTTCGTTATTGCCCGTCTGACCATATAGAGGCCCTTGGGCCAAAAAAGAGACGGTTATGTTTAGATGAGTTATACCGGGTGTCCCAAAATGCTGTTTACACGCAATATCTCCTTTATTTGAAAAGATAAAGAAATCAACGAAAAACTATTGTGAATGGCTCAAAATGGCCCTTCAGAAAACATCAATAAACGCTGGTTGCATAGCAACGTTTAAGAGATCATGCCAACTTGATTAGTTTTTCCAACTTGATTCTGTTTTTTTTCACGAAAATGTATTCTTCACTTCATTCTATATACGGTAGTATGCCGTACTTAATTATCTAATGTGCATTTAGGGGTTTTAAAAAATATTTGTTATAAATTGAATTTATCTTAAACTTAAAGAAAATGCTAAAAATGCCCTCCTGTGGACTCTACACAGGCCTCCTCTTGAAAGCGCCTCAGTAGTTCCGTTGTAGACACAGCACTAATCATAATACTTTTTGAATAAGTAATTTAGTTAGTGAATATGAACAATTAATGTCTACAATATAAAAACTATTTTTTTCAACCTCTAAATGCACATAGATAATTAAGTACGGCATACTACCGTATGCAGCATGAAGTGAAGAATACTCTTCCGTGAAAAAAAACAGAGTGGCAATTTGAAAAATTAATCAAGTTGGCATGATCTCTTAAACGTTGGTATGCAACCAGCGTTTAAGGATGTTTTCTGAAGGACCATTTTGAGCCATTCACAATAGTTTTTGGTTGATTTCTTTATCTTTTCAAGTGTGGGAGATATTGCGTGTAAACAGCATTTTGGGACACCCCGTATAGTAATTGAATCAGGAGTACGAGGCACGCCATTTTCGTGGGAACAATAATCTTCGTTAATTAAGTACCTATTTAGGTTGTTAATCCAAACAGATCACCATCTCTACTTAACCTGTTTTTAGTCGTGTATAATATTGTGAATCGGAATTACAATTTATTAAAATTATGCAGTAAATGAATATTATCGAATAAAAAAATTGTCATTTTAAATTTTATATCTTGTAAAAATATATAAAGAGAAGAAATTATTTGGCAGCTGGAATCGAACCTGGAACGACAACGACTTAGGGGTAATATCATCCTACTCCGACTAACTGAACTATGGAATCATGTCAGTTGTTGACTATGCCATACTTATGGTTAAGCTGCACTAATTTAAATGATTTTCTTTATAAAAAAGGTACTAAATGTATTTGTTTTCATTCTCGGAATATGAGTAGGTATCGTTTAAGCTGATAAACAAACTGATAAACAGAAATAATAATTTTATTTACTTGGGGAGATCTTAGAAACGATTGTTTAAAAGCACAGGTTAATCTCTAAATTCGATTTGAGTATTTTGATTTTTTACGTTGTATTGTTAGTGTACGTGTATTGAAAGTTCATTCCTTTGGAAATACTTAGATATGCAGACCGTGTTTAGTACGGTTGGTAAAACTCTAAACTGGTCAGCCCTCATTAAAATTCTGAAAAGTCTGCGCCTATAAGTTTGTTACATATATTGTGATGGTAAGTTACTATTTTTGTTTTTCTTGTTTTACGTACCGAGTGTGGGATATAGAATCAGGTCATAATGACCAGTGCAATATGTAACTTTAACGTAATATAAAAAAAATACTGAAATACCATCTTCTAAATTTAGTTTTCAACTTTTACATCTTAATAAGTGCTATAAATATAAGCTCTAATTTCTACAAAAATCAATTCGTCATGCTTAGTTTGTGAAAAATTAATTTTGACACCAGAATGATAATGCATAAACAAAAAAAAATCATTCTGTTTTCCAATAATGTACACATCCTTTTTTCTGCTTGGGTATCATTTTCAACGCATTTAATTGTCGCAGAACGATAATCCGTGATATCACAGTAATCCAGGTTTATCATATTCAGAAGCAACGATCCCACGGGATAAACACACCCACCATTTCCTATTAATTCATTAATTAATTCAGCCTTTTTAACACGCGAACTACTTTCTGTGTATTTTTTCTGAAATGATAATGATGACAAATTTAAGAACTAGGACTGACATGTTGGGTAATAACAAAGATCTGAGAGAATATTTAATGAAAAAATTATGAATAATTAAGTAATAACGTATATATTTACCATTCGTTTTAATTTTCTTACACTGATTTTTTATTCAAATTACTTCGAAGATTCATAAAATTAAAAATCATTAGTAAACATACCCATACGACAAGAAGGCGCCAGTTTTTAAGAGAAAATATGATTATATTTAATCTGCATCTGTTAGGGGATAAGTGAGGAAATTGGAAAAGTTTATGCAAAATAGGAAAGGATTTAAGTTTTATTTTTAGATTTTTTATTTTGATATATGTATTTTTCTAAATTTCCGATTCAATAAGCTGATTTGAATTAAAAAAAATGATGGGAGGGAAAGCTCCCCCCTCAAAGTTGATAATTTTGAGCGAGAGTTGGCAATTTCACAATTTGAGAAAAATGAGAAGATAAGAAAATGTGTCCAAAACAATTTATTTCTTTAAATTTAATCTAATTGCCATACATACACGATGGAGAGTTTTAAATAAAAATAAGATTTATACTAATTTTGCTTCATAGAATGTTAGGTACAAATAAAAATATTTTCTTACTAGTAGTTGTGTCTGTTGTGTATTTGGTAGATCGGATGTAAAGAGTAAATACAGCATGGGTCCTAGGATGCTCCCTTGTGGTACCCCGGATGTTATGGGGTAGATTTGCGATATCTCGTCGTTGTATTTAATCTGGAAGTAACGATCTGTTAAGTATGTTTAAAAGAGTTGGTAGTAGTGGCATGGTAGGTTTACTTTGATCTTATCAAAGGTCTGGCTGACGTCGAGAAATACTACTGAGCAGTACTTACTTTCTTCCATGGCCGTTCTTATGATATCTGCTATCCTGTGGCACCGCTGTGTGGTGGAGTGTTGTTCCCTGAACTCAGATTGATGTGGAGGTAACTAGCTGCGTTTTCCTTTAATCGTTTGTACACCAGCTTTTCTAGTAGTTTGGATACTGTGAGTAGGAGGCTGATGGGTATAGACCCATCTGAAGATACTTCATTAGGGGGTTTGCCCTGCTTGAGGATAAGGACTATTTGGGACAATT
Source organism: Agrypnus murinus (assembly GCA_929113105.1). Lineage (NCBI taxonomy): Eukaryota > Metazoa > Arthropoda > Insecta > Coleoptera > Elateridae > Agrypnus > Agrypnus murinus. The sequence continues at coordinate 36,144,066 of OV816030.1, forward strand.
TTAATTGCTTGGACCAGTACACTAATCGTAATACTGAGTTGAAAATTACAGTGATCAGGGTTATTCCCTTTCTAGGTAATTCTGTTAGTATTTCAGCCGTTATTAAATCATATCCTGGTGCTTTCTTGGTGGGTAGATGTTTGATTTCCTTACTAGTCTCGCCAGGGGAGAAAGCAGCGATGGGTAATGCCAGTTGTAGAGGAGCGGGTAAAAAGGCTTCTATATTAGCATCAGGTTGGTCAGAAGGTGATTGGAAGATTCGGGAGAAATGTCTGGCAAAAAGTTCTGCCTTGTCTTGGTATGTTTTACCCATGTTCCCGTCTCGTTACCTATCGGTGGAATGTGTGGTTGTGATTTGTTGATACTCTTTGCGACTTGCCATAGGGAATGATCTTGCTTGTTAAGGTTTTCTGCATACAATCTGAAGAACTAATTTCTTATTTTGTTGATTTCAGTTTTTAGTTTATTTGTTAGTCTATTATATGTTGTTCGATCAGCTGGGTTGTGAGTACTTTGCCAATGTTTTCTCGCTCTTCGTTTTTCAGCAACCATTCTCCTAACTACAAGTGGGATATTCGTTGACTTGTGACATCGGATCTCCGTCGGAGTAGGAGTTGCGTGGCGTGCTGCTTCTTGAATTGTATGGTTGTTATTGTATAAGGTGGTTTGTTGCCGTTTCAAGCTCTTCCGGAGTTTTTATTCGTAAATTTAGTATTAGATTTTCATTTATGTGGTCTCTGAACAGTTGGTCTACTTATTGGTTCATCGTGGCTTAGGCTGTCTTGTGATTATGGATGTGCTAATAGCGGCAATCATAGGCGTATGGTCAGAGGAGAGGTCGAAATTCGATATTACTTCTATATAATTTGGTAATATTCCATTGTATATGTAAAAGTCCAATAGATCTGGAATTTTTTCTGGATCGGATGGCCAATATGTTGGTTCTTCGGTTGACAAATGATTGTATTTTTTTCAGTTATTAGTTGGTATAAGGCCCTGCCCCGTGGGGTTATTAATCTTGAACCCCAGACAGTATGTTTACAATTAAAGTCTCCGCCGATAAATGTAGGGCCAAGTGTTTCGAAGTAAGGTTTTAATAGAACGGATGGGAGACGATGTCTTGGAGGACAGTAGACTGCGGAAACGGTGATATGGTTAGGCAATTTCTGAACTTGTATCGTGGTGGCTTGGAGGAAGTCAGATTTGTGTTGTGGCAGTTCGTAATAAACTATATTTTTCTTGATGATAATTGCTGTACCCGCGTGTGCTTGTTCCATCTGGATGCTCCGTATGAAAGGTATTGTATGAAGGGATTTTCAGGAAAGTTCGGCCAGTAAAGTGAGTTTCTGAAACTAGTAGGATGTCTATGGAATTTAATTGCAGACATATAATAACTTCGGATTTCCTTGCCTGAAGCCCATTGGCGTACCACAGAGCCACGCGTAGAGACTTAGCCATTAAGAGACCAGCTTAGATATGACTGTGGACGGCATGTTCAGGGTCATGCTGTTTTGTTGTATCAAATGGTGAAACATGGTTTTAAATTCGCTAAGGAATTGCGTAAGTGTAATGTCACTTGTGGACTGTTTTCTCTCTGTTGTGTTAGGTTAGCGTTGCCTTGAAGGACCTGGCTATATCGTGCGTTTTTATTTGCCGAGTGTACCGAGTTTATGTGTGGTCTATGTTGATGTTTGGGGGCGATAGTGGGCGTGATTATTTTATTCTTCTTGTTTGCATTTTGGAGATCCTGGTATACCATACAACCTTTGTAGTTTGCAGGATGGGGGCCTTGGCATAATGCACAAGTTGCGGCCGTGTCCTTGGTTTTCTCACATATCTTGGAGTCATGAGGCCCACCACGTTTGACACATGCATACGGTCGGTTGCAATATGCTTTGGTGTGGTTATAATTCTGGCACCTTGTGCACTGCGGTATTTCGATATTTTGTCGGGGTGGTTCGATGGTGATTTTCATATTTTGTAAGAACTTCAGTTTATAGATATCTTTATTGTTTGGCACGAGTTTCAGATTAATAAAGAAGATTGGAAGAGGTTCTTTTGACCTTTAGACCATCTTCATTGAATCTGTATACCATCGTCGGTTAGTTGATAAAATCGGTTTGATTGGGTGACTTGGTTTAGGATGTCAGTCTGTACGTTTGCTGGGCTGGATTTTGATTTTCGTTTTCTTTTTTTATTCTTTACCTCTTGCCAGCCGTTGTTAACGATTATAGTTTCTTAATATAAATTTGGATTCCGATTGCTTCGGTGATGAATAATTACGAAAAGTGTTGTTCAACAAATCTAATTTTTAAAAATAAAAGAGATTTTCAACGAACACAGATCGAAATATACTAAAGACAGTATGTACAATAAGGTACGGTATTATATTAATTTAGCGGATAACGTTATGTTAACAAAATTATAATTATATTATATTATTAATATTATTATAATTAAAGATTAACAACTTTGTATATCTATCAATGTTAATTATTATTTTAAGTCATTATGTTTAATATCAGGTGATATACCGCTCCTTACATACGTTGTATATTTGTAGATTTAATTAATTGCGTTTTATATTTGCAGTCAGATTCGTTTCGATGCGAATTTCATATAAACCGTTTAATTGTACAGAAAAAATAAATTATTATTTAATAAAATTCGTTAACCTCACAATACCCATATATACGCAAATATTAACATAAAAAACAACCAAAGAAATATTAAATATATTGCGATGTTATAATACGTTGTATATATTGGCTAGCTTTCATACTAGTAAATTATAATACCCCAACAATTTTTCCTTGGCCCAGTAGGCTAACTCAGTTTTAATTCGGTTGAGCATGAGATAAAAAAATATATTGTTGTTCTTCTTAATCTCTGTACCTAGAAAGAAAAAGTTACTACAAACCACACCTGGAATCCTGCATCTGGACGAGAAATAATCTTAGACTTTATATAAAAGAAAATAAATAGAGATTTGCATCCGACATCAATAATAAATAAAAATGTTTAAAAATTATAAAAACAGATTTTATTTTATTTATAAAATGGAAAATTTATTAAAAAATGAATTCAAAAATATAGATCATAAAGGAAAAATCCTTCCTAAGCTTGTTCAAATAAATTATTGGTCGTTGACATGTGGGTTACAACTGGTTTCATTTGAAGAAACCAACATTAGAACCAAAATTAATAAAGAAACTTATTTACTGTTAAAAGGAAAATTTAAAGTCAGTTAAAGACAAATAATCTTTGTTTTTAACGAACTTCTTGTACAGATTACTTCATAAAAATTCTTTCAAATAAATTGTTTTAATAATTGTTCTTATCAGGAAACAAAATCTTATTAACGACCCACCTTGTACATCATTTAACAAACCAAATATGTCGCTATATTCAAGTCACATTTTCCTTTGTGCGCAATCGATAAAACAGTATTGATCCAAAACAGCTGTTATATCCATACAATGACGATATCAAAATTGATGATAAATAAAAAACATCTTCTTGATTTGTATACAATAAATCAATCACAATTCCCAGTGATTGTTCAACAGTGAAAACAAATTCTTCTTTGATACCTTTAAATTGAAAGTAAATACTCTGCGTAAATATAATTGACGTTTAATGTAAACAAAAACCATGTGAGTCTTCATAACCCAACTTTATTCTACATATTTTAATCCGGAGTCGACGTGGTCTTATCTTTTGACTTTTATCGACTGAAATTGTTCTTTTTCGAAGGCTCTCATATACGTTTACTAAAAACATTTAAAAAAACAACAAAATCATACTAGAATTCTGAACATCGTAAACGTCACAACGTCACAAATAAAAACATACGTTAAAATTAACACCGATCTTAATTCTAAAAAGACGAAAAGATAGCTGGTAATAATACGATCAGAATAATATAACACACTTATGATCTAAAAACAATCTTTACAGGAATAATCAATAAAACGATCAGCTGTCACCAATCTCATTAAAACTTAATATCTTTAAAATTACACCAGCTCCAGCTATCTCAGTACATGGAATATCTACATAGTTACTAGTAGGTAACCTACTCATATGGAGTTCACACAAATTATCACAAAATAATAAAGAAAAATTTACCTTAAAAATCTGGCCTTTACGATTTCAAGCAAAAATGATGCTTCTGCAAGTTCAAGATAAATGACAACATAAATGGATCAAAACTATATCCATTCTTGTCCAGAATACAGTAGTCCAGGTGACAATCAAAACAAAGGTGCAAAACCTCATAATTATATCGAAATTTCTTAATTGATTCAATAGACGGCGCTCTTTTTGGTAGCAATAAAATCATTTTAAATTTCATTTATGCTTAATTGTAAGAATTGAATTTTTTAAAAGAAAACAGAACCAATTTCATTCAATTTGAAAATTTCATACTATGTCCTTTATATTTTACTCAGTTTAATGATAATTTAATAACAAACAAAGGAAAACATATAAATATTAAATTTATTTTATTTAAAATTAAACCAAGGTATTTTATAAAACACGAGGTTGGAGTCTTTATATATGTTAAACATACGGGCTAAATATTGTTATCATTACTGTTATAAAGTGAGATATGTAATTGAGAATTCCTTCGTCTATTTGAAACAAGCACTACTATACACATAATAAGATTCAGTGTGACACATCACTCATTTATCACATAAATAATTAATTGTCTTGTCCCAATTGTGAGGTATTCACCACACTACATATCTAAAATTTCTTCTACTCAATCGGTAACATGTTGGATATAAAGTAGAAAAGCTGTAGACGAAACGTTGGTGAGTTGAAGTTTTAAAAACGAAGTAGAATGAAATAAATAAAAGCAATTAATAAAACAATCACAATTGCGTCGACGCTTAAGCTGTCATAATACAATAATAAATTATTTTTATTTATTTCACGATTATGAAGTTTTACCAAGTCAGACTAGAAACTATAAGCTCTAGAAAGTGAAATATGTAGTTGTTCAATAAATTGCATTCATCGGAAACAAAAAGTACTTTCCAAAGATAGTTAAAGGAATAAGTTATATTGTTTAAAGTTTCTGATAAACCTGTTTATATGATTAGGAATGCAAAAAACATTCATTCGTTTTGAGTCCATTTCAAATTTCGTTGAGTTGTTCTCATTAGGAGTGTTCAGCTAAAAGACAAGCACACTTGTCTTTCGAAGAGTTGCTTTGACTAGGGGATACCTTGCAAGCGCCTATTTTGTGAATTTTTAAAAATAAGTTAAGTTTATAAGTATAACTATTGGTATTAGTTGAACAATAGAAAACGTAGGCGATAGTCTTTAAGTTGTTTGAACCTATTGTGCAAAGAAGCTTATAATTATTCTGCAATAATTAAACAATTAAAATGTATAAAAAATTATAAAATTCAAGGTTAAAGTGTTTTAACTGCAAAGTAAATTTTGTTTTGAGTAAATAACAATATCTTAAAATCTTTAGACGAACCTTCATGATGGTCCTTAGCGGAGTAAAGCAAATTTGTTTAAGTTTTATTTAGTTTTGAAACAGTGAATAATTTAATACTAGTAAATTAAGTTGAATATTTTTCCGAAGGCTTTCAAACATTTTTTATTTCTATTCTCTTATAGAAACTAGTTTCTTGAGAAATCATACTTGATTATTCAATTTATATCATTAACAATATTTAAACAAAACGTTCTGATAATCATTTAAGTATTTCAAATGTTTTTATGAAATATTTGTATGTTTTTTAAATTTATTGTGTGTTTATTTCTATAGTAATGTAAGCTGCATTCGAAGGTTTACATGTTTATCTTGAAGTCATCCGTCTGAAAGTGTGTTCTTATGTTGAGGAAATCTAACGGTAATTAAAGAATTTATTTAAAATTATTTACATTTAAACTGAAACAAGCTGGCGGTTATAGACAACTGTAGTTCTATTCCGACCAACCAACCTTCCAATTTCCCCATGCCCAAAAATAATTGTAATGAGAACTTGTCTCAGCCGGGTTTTGATTGTCTTAGCCGTGATAAGCAAATTTGAGTTATAGTATTAAAAATTGTATACCCAGTTGCAATGCTTTGGAAGTTTTTGAATTTCTAGTTTTTTAAACACAACAAAAATGGCAAAACATACCGATTCTCGATTATCTATCGCTTTATCTGTAAAATTGTGAACGACCAACGTTTACCGCAACCGTACATGATTTTTACATAAACTCTGATCTTAGTATTTATAGTTGAATTTAATACTCTTTTTAGGGCCGGCGGTAGACGAGTGGTGTCAGTGCATCACTCGTGTTCCAAGGGTCGTGGGTTCGAATCCCACTTGCAGCGGCGGGATTTTTCTAATTGGAAAATTCCGCCACCTCAACTATGGATGTGTGTCTTCGTGTTGCATGTTAGATGGGGGACAGATGACCTTAGCAGTTGGTTCCCCCGTAGTGTAGGCGTGAAATAAAAAAAAAAAAATATTCTTTTTAAGCAATATGTATATTAATATTTATTATAATGTGTTATTATTAAATATATTATTATATTTAAAATGAAATGAATATTAATGTTTATTGTAATTAGCATTGCCTAACTAGAAGTATGGTATACATACTGCGTGATATATGGTGAAGTGTTATTCTTAACGACAACCACAGACTAGGTTATGCGTGGTGGTGCCGACTGCTTAACGTGCCCATCCGACAGCACGGCGAAGTGTATTGAGCCTTTACATGCTGACGAGAAAATGCTGTCGCCGGTTCCGGGGGTCGAAGTCGGGCTGCCTGTGTAAGAGTTAGCCTCTTTATCGGGAGCTATCCAGTCCATTCATATTAAACAGCTTCTTATGTTGGTATTCAGTGACACAAAAAACCGCGGTTTTAGCCATTTACATTTTTCATACATTTCCTAAAATTACAAGTTTAACACCTACTGTGCGTAATCTTCCTGTAACTTAAAAAAACCTTACATGTGGGTATCGAGCAATGTCAGTACGTTATTATTAATTTATGGTTACGATGGTTACACGAATAATGTTAATTAATTGTGTTATCACTAACTATAGGCCAGTAAAATTAGACCCGATTGGGACCGTTGGTGGAAATAAATGTTGGAAAGCGGGAGATCGCTTCGATCGCTTCAGTTGACGTCAAATATAAGTATCCTAGGTTTGCACGGTCCCTCGACGCGAGCTTTCCTGAGGCATCAAAAGAAATATGAAATCTTCGGACCTTTTTTTAGTTTTTCGCTTATAACATCAAAGCGGTGCTTTCGAACGAAAGCTTCATTATTACAAAAATTAAAGATCATTAAATTCTGCGTCAGATGAGTATCCAATACTTTAAATTGGGTCCAGTGGTATGGTCGAAATTGACGGTCGAAAAACGACAATTTTACAAATTTTCGACTTTCCGTCAGACCGGACACGCAGAAGCTTTCCGTATAAAAAAACCCGTTGAACTCATTCTGATTGCTAATATAAGTCGAGAAATACCTAAGCTGTGATATTGTAGAGGTTGCCGGATTAAACTAATTGCCATTTCTTTGTCATCCCCCATCACAGCAATTGGGATCAATCCATATGAAGTGCTGCAGTACTGGTCGCTCGATCATTTCGAAAAAAAATTTTTTTTGTATGTTACCACATCTAAGTATTGGTGGATCTAAACCGCTGTTATTTTATTTTTATTCATTTTGATTAAAATATGGCAGCCATACTTTTTCGTGGTGCACGACGTTTCTTGCAGTTTTTTGATGTAAACGTAAATCTTGATATCTCAAGAAGGGATGGTCCTAGAGACAAGCAGTAGAAACCATTGTATTGCTCACATGTCGGATTACATCTTTTAATTTAAACATAATTTTCGTAGGATGCTTATTTATGGGTGCAATTTAACTCCGAAGTTTAACAACGTTTTTACAAAAATTTCCGCTTTTTAGGGGAGCATATTTCATATCTCCAGATGAAGACGAAGTGTTAGGGCTGATTTTCTTTTTAAAAGTACATAGTTAGAGGTAATTTATGTATAAAATATTTTAACTCTGAAACTGTACTATTTTGGTATTTATGGGCTTTTTAAGTTCTCGTTATGATACGTAATATCAAGATTTACGTTTACACCAAAAAACTGCGTACACCACGAAACAAATTGGCTGCCATATTTCAATCAAAAGGAATAAAAACAAAATAACAGTGGTTTTGATCTACCAATACTTAGATGTGATAACACACAAAAAAAATTCTTTTTTCGAAATGATCGAGCGACCAGTACTGCAGCACTTCTTATGGATTGATCCCAATTGCTGTGATGGTGGATGACAAAGAAATGGCCATTAGTTTAATCCGGCAACCTCTACAATATCAAAGCTTTGGTATTTCTCGACTTATATTAACAATCAGAATGAGCCCAACGGGTTTTTTATACGGAAAGGTTCTGGGCGTCCGATCTGATGGAAAATCGAAAATTTGTAAAATTGTCGTTTTTGAACCGTCGATTTCGACCATCCACTGAACCGAATTCAAACTGTTGGATACTCCTCCGACGCAGAATTTAATGCTCTTTAATTCTTGTAATAGTGAATTTTTCGTTGGAAAGCACTGCTTTAAAGTTATAAGCGAAAAACGAAAGAAGATCCTAAGATTTCGTGGTTCTTTTGATGCCCTCAGGTAAACTCGCGTCGAGGGACCGTGCATACCTAGGATACTTATATTTGACGTCCAATGAAGCGATCGAAACGATCTCCCGCTTTCCAACATTTATTTCCACCAACGGATTCTATACTATTCCAACTTATAAAATGCAAACTGTTTTAAGGTACTTAAAGTACAAATATAATAATTATAAAAATTGCAATAGACAATAATTTCGTTTATATATCCCAACATATGCATATCATTAGAACAGTTATAATGTGATCAAATCTGATAATTTGTTTTATAAATCTTTGTTATCAAAAATCTCAACAAGAACAGTTACAAGTAACTTACATAAAATATGTCTGACAGTAATCCTTTATTTCTAGTACTCCTTGTATTTTTTTATTTCACTTTAACCTCACAAATAACGGTTCAACTCACTAAAACAAAAGCCATTACACATACCAAGAAAACACACTATCCAAATAACTTGGGACCAAGCAGCTTGTTGAATCTTAAACTCTTTACCTAAAAGCTACATCTTCGAACGTTGCAATAATTTTCATTATTATTAACCTTGATTTTATTATTATTATTATTATTATCATTATTATTAATTTGTTTTAAACTTTAACTGCTGCCTAAATAATAATCTGCACTGTTATTTAAACTGATTTAATATGCACTCTCACTAGCCATCCTTTAAACTAGATGAAATGGACGTTAGCTCATTATTACTAAAGACGCGTAAGTTTCACGGTAACTTTACTTACTAACTTTACACGCGTAACTTTAGATAATTTCCAATAAAGGGCAGTCCCTTTAGTCCGTACCAACTTATTCTCTAGTGCTTTGAAGTGAACTAGGTCGTACGATTCATTCCATTCATTAACTCCAACTCCTATAAAAAGGAAAATCCGCGGCAGATTATTCTACAGACTCTCTCCATACTAATCTTTCACTAGACCTACGATATGATATGGAACTCTCTTTACAACAAACCAAACTAAATAATGCGCTAAGGCTAACTAAGCCATTTTTATTCTTAAATGTTTTAAAATACAATCAATGTTGTTGGGCAGATAAATGCGTTTTTTAAATATCATCACAAATGAGTCTTTTTTTACTTTTTCAAATTTCATAAACTCTACAATTAATAATTAACAAATAAACGATAGAAGATATTTTTTCATAGTTTACTTACTGAATTTTTATGGGTGTTCCGGACACTATAGAAAGTAAAGAAATTTTTTTACGAATTTCACGTTACACTCCTTATAGTCGCTAAGTATGGTATTTCATCTCTTTTAGCACTGAAAGCTTTTTGCCATGGTTGCAATTATTTACAGCAATGGATGCTATAGAAACCGAGCTCTTAGAGTAAATAGATGAGAAATACCGAACTCGTCTAGCGTAGGGAATGCTTCTAATTCATTGTTTGTCTAGATCTTAGAATGAAATGGTATTACTGTATCCAATTAGATCAGATTCTTTCTGTATAAAATATGTTAAGATTATTACGATTTTCTAGATGTATCTCTCTAAGAAGACATCCGGAGCCATTTTCTATGACATAAAATGTTGCTATTTTGTTATTTTCCCCTATGGAAATGTGAGATTTAAAATAACCCAAAATGTGTAGGGGCTTTTGATTGCCATAACCGAATAGCAGCTTTGCTAGGTTTTTGACTTGGTCCCAGACTTTAATTCTGGCGCGTTTCAGTGCGGTCCATGTTCTATCATCCCAAATATCACTTTCGCTTCCAGAGTCTATTAGCATATCAACGGCAACTCTGCCAAAGCTACACTGAATAGTGAATAACACTATCATCATCGATTTGGAAAGCATAGCTGATCGCTTCTACCGCGGTATTATGTTTCGAAGAGCTTCCAGAAACATATCTTCCGTTTGGTTGTTCTGGTCGTGGTCAATACTTCTGACTGCTGGCATTACTCTAAGGACGTTTTTAGAGGTCAGCTTAGCAATAATTGTAATAGTCATTTGAATCCGTACTTACTGTACACGTTTTTAACTTAGTGGGGCATTGTGCAAAATTAGAAGGAAAACGGATACATTCTTTCAAACGAGATATACACCGTGTCCAAAAAGTATGGAATATCTTATATACTGCATTAAATATACATTTTATGGAAGAATGTTTCAAATAAAAGTTGTTTAATATTTAATTTTTTATTACAAGGTAATATTTAAACCTATTTTTTTTATAAAACAAAAGCGCAACGCATAACATGCTAAGTTATTTAAATGGCAAGATACTCGTATATTATACTCCTTTTAATTTCTGATGATATAAAACTTTAATGTCAATACTTCAGTTAGATTCTGAAAAAACGAAACAATGTACTCTTAGGAAACATGTGTAGAGTAACATCTTACTAACAATTTCCTGAAATGCCCCTTTGAAATGACAACCCCCCTTATAAAAATAATAGGCACGCCACTGCAAAGCAGTAGATAAAATTGTATGAAAATTATGCCTATTAAATAGTACATACTTTTAAAAGTCATTAAAAAATAATCATAATAAACCCAAACCGGATAAATGAATTGTCAGCAACACAAAACATTAGGACGTGCTTTTAAAACGTTTTAGATAAATAATAAACAAGTCATTTTGACCATCTGTAAATAACTGTTAATGACTCAGATCTTTGAAGCTTGTAATTTGCAGTATGCAGTTTGTTGTCAACTTTCTTTGTGTTAAGGTAGTCGTGAACTTGAGTTTCGATTACGTATTAATACCCTTTTTAGAATTAATAACCTGAGTGAGGTGATGTTAAGTAGTTTAATTAATCGTAGTTAGTGTTTAAATTATGGCAGAACCAAACACGCCTGCGGGCGGGTGTTTTTAATTCACACAACAGCCACATAAGACCTTTTATTCTGCTCCAACGATGACTGGCGCCTACATTTTCAGGTCAATGAAGTGTTCGACGGACCACTATTGAGCACCACTACACTTTGCTCGACAGGTACGGGAGTTTTTGAACACATGTTATAAAGATTGTTTGCATCTAAACGGTAATTATGTAGAACATACACGGTCTTCCCCGACGACGTCGGCGAAAACGTCGACGACGACGTCGGGGACAAGGTCGAGATAATGAGGTAATGTTTTACATTTACTGTAATTTATAGCTGGACTGTATATAATAAAATTATGAGTATCGTATGTCTTTAAAACATCAAAATGAAAGAAAGCATTATTGATAATAATCAAGACGTATTTCGAAATAGCTTATGCAATTAACAAAAGTCTTCATAAACGTAATAACCTTGACGTCACCCATCCGTGGAATTACAAATCAATCTTTTATTATGAAACGAAAACTTTAGTTTTTTTTATTTCATTGTTAATTTAGTTCAAAAATGGATATAATTAATTAACGCAGGATTTAGGATTCCGTGTGCAAACGATGTACAATTTTCCGAAACCAAAAGGAAGATTATCACTTACCAAAGAACAATGGTAAAAATCTGCTGATTTTTATCATATCTGTCATCTTTTATTAATAGTAGTAACAGCATTTGCTACCTTTTATTCACATGAATCATAATGCTGATTCTGGTAAAATAAATGTTTTGTCACATCTATTAAATACGTCCGTTTACCTTCCAAGGTTATCAGGTTATGACCCATATTGTAAACATGATTTGTAAAATTAAGAATCAGTTTACATCAAATTCGGTTGAATTTATTAAACGGTCTCTACAAATGCAACAAAATATTTATTTTACTAGAATCAGCACATTCTTGATGAACAACACGAACAAAATGATATTTGATACCTAATAATTTGTCCATTGACCTCTCCTATACCAAAATCAGCAGATTTTTACCCCAGTGTTTTTTTACGGAAAGTTCTTTATAGGAAATTATTGTACATCGTTTGCGCACCAGAACTCAGAATCCTAAATCCTGCGTTAATTATATCCATTTTTAAACTAAATTAAGAATGAAATAAACAAAAAACAAGAGTTTTCGTTTCCTAATAAAGAGTTGATTTGTAATTCTACCGATGAATATCAATATTATTCCGCTTATGAAAAGTTTTGTTAGTTGCATAAGCTATTTTGAAATACTTTAAAGAAAGAGATTCAGTACGCATTTTATTATGCTCAAAAATGCTTTCTTTCAGTTTGATGCATTAAAGAAATAGGATATTCATAATTTTATTATAATAGTCCAGCTTGGAAGTAGTAGTTGTTTATGCATTAAATTACAGTAAATGTAAACCTTACCTCATTATTTCGACCTTGTCCCCGACGTCGTCGACGACGTTTTCGCCGACGTTGTCGGGGAAGACCGCGTATGTCTTACATTTAAGTTTTACTCATTTTGTTAAAATGACATTCGTAAAATGAAAAACAGGCAATGTTTCCATCACAATTAGGTCAACGAACGTATGTTACATTTTATTTACCGACCTTAATAAATGATCAAGTCATCAAGGTAGTGAGTCACTCGGCAACCGCTGTTGAAATTCAATTCTGTTGTTTCTGTAAATTGATACGTACGTAGCGCAGGTCAGTTATTAATTTAGTACTGCATATGTGAGATCATTGTTTGCTTTATCAGTAATTCAGGGTCAGAATCTTGCAAACAATCCATAGTCGACTCGTGACTTGTAAAAAATACGGAAACATCCGAATTTTTTTAAATTTTTTTATTTTTATTTTATGAGTTTTGGGGTCTCTATATGGTCACCTTTCACCCCCTTAAAGCATTTCATATTTATCCGGAACACCCTGTATAGAGATGTTTTGACTGTAGTGTATAATAAATGTTATTTCCAATATTCAACTATTTATTTATAATTCCTGTCTTAGTCCTAGTATAAGACATTTTAATGACGTCTTATATTGAGGTCTTTGGGCTGTTACATAATGATGTCAGTTTTACAACAATCTGACGTCGTTACTGCCGAGAAAACGCCGACATTATGACGTCAGTGTGCTGGTTGGGATATCATTAAATTACTATAATAATCTTTTAAAGCAAATAAAAGGTATTCCAGAGTATCAAAATTCATGGAGAATGTATAAATTAAAAGTTCATCCAATTTCAATTTCATTTTATCGGTATAAGAGCAGCTTTTTGGATTAGAACGTACAAATGTGCGTTCAAATAGAAATATGTCCGACACAGTTTGTTTTTCTAAAATTGTACTTTATACTTCAGAGATTAGAATTAAAGTATTCCAGTTCTTAAAGAATCTAATAAAACTTGTGAAACTTTAATTAATCTTTGTATTTATATTATTATTCATGATTACGGAGTTCCACAAAGTAAGGCTGTAGACAGTAAACAGTAAACTTTGATCAAATGATCCCGTTTTCTTCTCGATCCAGATTTTCAGTTAACAGTAATGATTACTGTTAATAATGCACTAATAACATTTTGAAGACTAGTTTTTGGAATATTAAGAAGTTTTGACAACTGTCTATGAGACATTTTGGGTTTTTTGGTGTGTGTGAGAAGAATTAATTTTTGCAGTTCACCTTGATACGATGTCCTTTTGAATAAAACACAAAATACATAGCAAATAATGCTGTCTCACTTTTACCTACTTACGTAACAGCAACAAGTTAAAAGTACAAATTATTAAACTTTGACGATTGCGTTTTGTTTTACAGCCACCTGTATGTGTTTTTTTTCGGTGACAGTCCTTAGAACTGATTTAAAAGACGACTTTTACACTAGGACTAGGGAATTGCATCCACATGTATTGTCCGGAACAAAATAATGGCTGTTGATGTAGTGCGAGATTATTTCTCCAAAATAAAATTAATAAAATAGATTTTTTATTATAATTCATTTTTTCAATAATATTGAGGTGATAATAATCAAAAATAAAATGATAAAAAAAAATTAAAATATAGAAATTTTTTCTCACGATGACTCGATAGAGCATGAAATAATAAAATCTTATTGATTCTTATACCTGGAAGAAAAGAACTTACAATCAAGACACTTGGACTTCCGCAACTGGACAACAGCAAGCTAAACTTTATATGTGAAAAGAAAAAGAAATGGATGCTACACATCAAATAAACACATAGATAAATTGAAAACATAGTCTTTATTTTTATTTATGAGAATAATAGAAAATCTAATTCAAGAAAAATAAAAGGAAAATTATTTAGAACAGAACAGTAAAGTAAAATACGAAATTCTTCCCTGAGCTTGCTCAAATGTGTTAATTAGTCGTTAATAACCTGACATAGGGCTATAACAGTTCTCCATTTGAGCAAACTGACATCAATCAATGTAATCAAATAAAAATATTTACAAATGTTAAGATAAATTTAATTAATTCATTTTTTTTCTTTTTTGCGCATATGCGCTTGTTATTGAAACTGGTCTAATAGACCAACCATCAATTTATCTTTAAACTCTTAAAATTAAATAAAACTTAAGCTACAGTTCATCCACTAATGTCCTATATTTTAGTCTGACTTTGCTTCTTGAAGCACTTGCACTCGTTACACTCGTTAGTCTGGCTACGTGTTTAGTGGCGAATCTCTTGATTTCGCTTGTCACGTCTGAAATCCCTAAATCACGATGTAGATCTTTGTTTCTGATGTACCATGGAGCATTTACCATATTCCGTAGTACTTTATTTTGGAACGTTTGGATTCTTTTGGCATTGCTTTCTTTAGCAAATCCCCATAATTGTATGCCATAGACCCATATTGGTTTTAAGACTTGATTGTATATAAGTATTTTGTTATTTATTGACAAATACGAGTTGCGTCCTAGTAGCCAGTACAATTGTCGATATTTGAGTCCAAGTTCTATTCTCTTCTTTTTTATATGCTCTTTCCACCGCAATTTCGTATCTAAGGTCATTCCTAAGTATTTGGCTGTGTTTTCATATGGAACTATCATGCCATTTAAATTAACTGAAGGTGTATTTATAAGCCTTTTATTAGTAAAATTTACATGAACCTATCTTAATTCATTAAGCTTTGTTTTCCACTTTCTAGTCCACTGGTGTATTTCGTCACTGGCTTCTTGAAGCTTATCAGTTGCTTTTTGTATGGTTGTTCCAGTAACCAACAGCACTGTGTCGTCGGCAAATGTGGCAACAGTTACATTCTGCGGTTGTGGAAGATCGCTTGTATACAACAAGTAGAGGATGGGCCCCAATACGCTTCCTTGGGGCACGCCAGCTCTAGCCTCCTTTAACTCTGAATATTCATTTTCTTGCACAATGCGGAATAATCTGTCTGATATATAACTCGTGAGTAATTTAACGTAATGTTTTGGTAACATTATTTTTAGTTTTTAGATCAATCCTTCGTGCCAAACTTTGTCAAAGGCTTGAGCCACATCTGTCAGCCACACATGTGGCTCAAATTTAATTTATGATAATTAAATTTTAATAAAGAAATTTAAATTGTTTTATTCGTATAAAACAATTAATTGTTTTATTCGTATTTTATTTATTATTATTTAAAAACTTTTAAAGTGAGAAAAATGAATTCTGAAATTATTCAGATTGTCTTTATAATTTTTGTTATTGAAACATTAAATCAAAACCTTTTATTTTCACCAACCTTGTATATAAAGTACGTCGAGATCCACTTCAATGTTATTTAAAATTGGTAGTACTGCTTTGAATTCTGTCAGCTGAGTTTATATTGTGAATACGTCGATTATTCAATACGATAATGGAAATAAATCTTCTTGAATTTATTTTCAAAATAACTCGTCCACAATTCCATATAATTATAGAATAACTAGTATAAATCTTCTTTAATTGACAGTGTTCAGGTAATTATTCCCTAAACTTTGTTGAATTTTCTTTTGTTGACATCCAACCATATGATTAACACTTTTAACCTCACTTAATTTACAGATGTTTGGTCTCGAGTCGAGCGTGAGTTCTCTTGAAGCATTTTAGCGACTGAATTTGTTAATTTTTGCTGGGCTTTATATATGATTTAGCGAAACAAATGAAAATTATGTCAATTTTTCGAAACATCCGCCTCTCGAATGTTTTTCATGACGTCACAAGACCGACACAGCTGATAAGAATTAACACTAATCTTAGTTCTACAAAGATAGGATTGTAGCTGGCAAAATAACAATTAAAACAACATCAAACACTTATATTCTACAGTTTACCATAACTGAGATAATATTAACAAAAACGATTGACGATGAACAAATCTCATTAGGATTTAATCATATACACAACTCATTAAATCCAGCTTTATCCTTTACAAAATGAATACATAATTACACTATGTAATTGATACATATAAAATTTACACAAGGACATCTCTACAATAGAAGAAAAACATACATAAAAATTCTTCTCTACAATATGGTAGACCCAATGATGCTTATACAGAATCCATCATCAAAATCAACTTAAATTATAGTCAAATTGTCCAGCATACAGTCCTCCAAGTGTTTGAGTTAAAACAATGGTGAAAAGTGTTATATAAGAATCAATATTTGGAAAAATCGAAGCATATCAGCTAAGCCGAAATTAGTATACAAGATATTGTAAGTTTATTGTGCTAGAGTAGTCATTACAAAATTGACCTAATTTACATATTTCTAGTTATTAATATTATCTAAATATTAGCCCGAAACTGAGTCAAATCAATCGTAGAACTTAAATTTAATCAGGAAAAATTAAATCTTCCAGACAAATGGAAAAACCATCCTAATATGTGACTTGGGTTGCATAAAACATGTATTATTATGAAACAATCTAAATGATTGATATCCTTTTTATAATTTAGACCTTTTATACATATAAAAATTTAGGTTATGTTTGCATGAAATTTAATCCTTCTTTGATTTCTATTATAGAAATTGTTAAAACTGTCTGTGACCTAACATGTATCCTTTAGATTAAATAGACCTATCATCCTATCATGTCTATCCTTTATTTAATTTTATTGCTTGAAATAATTATTTTTATGGTTACGAACAAATCGTTCATATAAATTTTCAATGATATGAATTCATATCATCTCAATATTAAGGAGAATTTTAAAGAATACGTGCCTAAAACAAGATTTTAACCGTGAGAAATAGATTTTGTTTGTACAAATGATGATTTTTTTTGACTGAATACTACAAGGTGTATGCACATTAAATGAAACTGTTTGCATTTCTAAATATTTGCTTAAATGCAGCCGCCTTTCTTATATACCTAATGCTCAGATGAGTTTCTGAAAGAGTAATAAAATATATTCTTAGAGAAATTATAGGGTGTTAACCAACGCACCTCGAAAAAAGTTTGATCATATGATGCAAAAGCTAAGCAAAAAATTAAAAGTTTGATGTTAGCAAAAAATGTAATAGTACCTAACATTTTAAATAAGCATAAAGTTGTCAGGAAGATGCTATGTAGTATAAGCGAATACGAAAAAGAAACAAGATGAACAAAGGTCTTTGTGGAAAGGCGAAAGAGAACAATATAGATGACAATACTTCACAGGAGAACAGTTAAACAGTTTTAACTTGTAGAGTATTAATACAGTAAATTGTGTTTTAGATATTTATCTGCATTACTAATATAGTGTTGCAAAAAGGGACAGCAATCCCAATTAATTAAAAATTGATTTTTAAATATTGTAGTCTGTAGGTGTAAACGAATTATTCATATTCGTTTATTTTACATATTCTGTAATGTCCGAAACAAACACGAACAAACGGTTCAAACAAAAAATATTTAATTCTGAAGTACTTACTATTTTTTTAAAACAAGCCCCAATCTATTTTGTTTTACACACAAACATATCAAACAAATTTGGAGATTAGCATATCACACAATGTTATTAAAAGTTTTTCTTTGATGCTTGATGGTGGGTATACTTTTTAACATTTCATTTAGTATTTGCTTAGCAAAAAATAAATTAAAGAGTGTAAAAGAAGCGGAAATACCAAGCGGATGAAAGTTTAATATTAAACAAATTATCCAACTTTAACCCTTATATTTGTACACGTATCATAGCTGAAATTAAATTTATGTAGATTTAAATAAAAAAATAGATTCTGTTAGGAAATCCTTTATAAACCTAATTTTTAACATTTTTATTTAATTAAATTAAGTAATAAAAGCAAAAACAGAATTACGACAATAAATTACCCTTTTGTCCTTGTAACACAAATGTCTCGTCATGAACCTCCCCCAATCTGAATTAAATTAAATTCAAAAGTAAAATATGACAATCAAGGATGGAAAAATGATCCATTCAATACGTCTTCCCCTAAAAAATAAACTCATTAAGATGAAATCCCTTGATGAATTAATTTAACAATCATTTAAAAAAGTTCGTTCGATACGTTTTGTTTAAAATAATTTATGCGAAACCACGCGATCGTGATTGTTAAGTAATACACCCCACCGACCTGCTTTAATCTACCTTTACGTAATAAGTGCTGCACACAGCTCTTGTAGCAGCTATTCGTATCCAAATTGTTCTTGTATATAATACCCATAAAATGGTTCGTTTATTCGCGGGATGTGTCGTTGTCGAAGCTTAAAGCTTCCATTGTGTGGTTTTCCAATATGTTAAAGTAAAGAGCTTTTCCCAAGATTTTAAGACCGAAAGTGTAATGATAATAAATAAATGAATAATTCTAAGGAAAGGTCAGTCTTGTTCCTGATAATATTGTTTTCAACTTCTAACGCCTACATTTATGTATTAGGTATTATGTAGATATTGCATTTATTTAATGAGTTGCTTGAATTTCAAGAAGGAAACGACTGTTATTGGATTTTTGCTTGTATCTACCCCCATAGCAAGACCAATCGGGCATGTAAAATAAATAGAAAATTCGGAGATCTTATTAATCAATCGACCGTGGGATACGAGAACTTTAGAAATATCCCGATTATATATGTGCTTTTTATAGGCCTTCCAAAGATGCACACGTTTGTTCAAAGACAAGGTGAAAGGATGCTTGAACATGTTATACTTTGGCGGTTCTCAGTAGGTTTTTTCGATTTGGAAAATTAGTTCTAATTTTACATTACAATTGTAGCGAAAAGAAGAGGAAATTTATTACTTGAAACAAATCTGACAGAAAGTGATCTAAAATTATTGTAGACAAAAACAAAATGATGGAGGGAAAATTTCTTTAAAAGTTACAAAGAGAGATGTCTACTGATGAAAACTCTATATTAATTGATAAGGAAATTTTTAAAAATTATTAATTAATAATTATTAAAATTAGAAATAGAATTAATTATTAATACCGTTTGATTTTAAGATTAAGCCGAAAATTTGTGGAACAAGAGTGGATATGATGTCTATATCGCACGAAGACAAGACGAAGTTTGAGGCACGGCCACAAAGGCCTCAGTCGTTGGAGGGTGATATAGGCATTCACTCAAGTTGTGTCTTTTTTCTTCTACTAAGTAAAACAATTACAAAATATATTGCATGTCTCCTTGAGAAATCTAACACTGAGAAAAATAGTCAGGTTAAAGTAATCAAAAATAAGTTGCAGCAACCTAAAAATATGTACAAATAGTGACAACAATACCTGTGTGTAATACTAACTATATGATTTTAGTAAAATGTTTTTGGTTAAATTGACGCAATCACATTCTCATATGGTAGAAGCAACCGAAAAAGTTGAATTTACCATAGCTGTTGGGTTATTTCAACCTTACTGTAATTTATTGCATAAACAAGTTGAGCTCGGATTAGTTTGTGTAATAAAATTTAAAAAATTTTATTATTTTATTTTGTTTTATAAAAGTATCGTGTTTCTTTAAAACGTGTGTATTAAAAGGAAAGAAATAATTATTGAGTTCATAATAAAAGGTCGACTAAGATCTTTTGCTTTAATTAGATGTATTTAGTATTATGCAGCCAATAATGCCTTTCATTGTGATAAAAAGGTTTTAATGAAATACGATATTATTATTATTAACTCCAAGCTGCTAAGCTATTTAGTTTGACTTAAAAAGTTAAAATAGCCAACTGTACATGTAGATTTAACCCAAGTAAGGAAGTGGCTTATTTTACTAGAACCCGGGTAAAATCTACCAAAAACCGGTTAACTATAAATAGATAGTTCACTTAGCAAATCAGTTGTTAATTCTGACCTTGGTTTTTAGTTAACGCTTGAAACGAACGTGTTTTTCTGCACAAAGCCAGTGAAACACTAGTTTTTCTGTCAGACTAAATGACAATAAACTAACTATAAAAACTATAAAAATGCTTTATACTTACTGTAACTAAAAACTCAAAATATCTGCCACAGCTTGAGATTTAAACTCTCTCTTACAAATTAATTAGTCAAGTCGTAGGTATTGGTTCCACAGCTGTATAAATTGTGAAAAGGAATAGATAAAGGTTCAAACACAAATAAAAACTTAAAAGGGCGCCATCTGGTTATGAAGCTTAAGGTATATGAATACCCAATCAAAGATGTAAATTGAATAAGCATTAAAAATGATTAAATTCATTAACCAGAAAATGAATAAAATATTTAGTTGAATCAAAAAATTTTGTTAATTTAAAATTTTGAAGTAAAATGAAGCAGAGCATTCATAACTAATATGGTTCCGTTTTCTAGATCCTTAGTTTTGAATTAATAACATTTATTTAATCAGAAAAATGGTAACGACATAACTTTGTATATATATAAGAAATAAAACACACCTCATACATTTATTACAATTCCAATCTAAATTCATTAGATTATAACTAAACCAGAATAAATCAATAAAAATTCATCTAGAACTTTTCATTAGATAACGGAAATAACCAAAAAGTTTATTGGATCGAACACAAAAATTGTTCAAACACATTAATTCAAATATTAAAATTTGTAATGACCGGTCTTTTTCTGGACAAAATTTATAAACAAATATCTAAATGAGATTAGACAAATTGAATCAATTCGACAGTATCAATATAAATGATTTGTAATTAAATTAAAGTTTAAAAATTTTTTAATACCGAAGAGAGCTCTCCCCTAAGAAAAAATTCTTAACTGTGAGATTCTTAATTAACTGAATGATAAACAAATCCTTAAAACTACAGTACCTTGAATATTATCCCTCAAATTTGTGAAATACTATACATATAGTCCAGTAGAAATTGGAAATTCGGCCTTTCATTTGGGGAAATTGTCCTTGAACTCGGCGTTGTATTGAAGTGTTGATTCTCCGTACCAAAAATGCGATAATATTTAGTTATTGTCATTCGCCCATATGATTTCATGAACAAACGGGGTTTTCACTTGGAAAATAACGATAATGTTTCAGAAACTTAGGTTGTTGTTTAATCACGTGTAACACCAAATGCGTTTAAATTCTTTAAGCGGGGTTTTAATTTATAAAAACACTAGAGTCGATCGTTAAATTCGAGATCGCTTTAAATGGTTTTGCTTTAAAAAACTGCACTGGTCTTAAGAACAGGCGAAACACAGTAATTGTGATTACAGGTTCTTCACCAAAGAATAAACCATATTGTTTATTCACGATACGAAACTATAAGTCTTTCAAACACAACTTTACGGAACGTAGATCCTCTCAAAAGGATTAGCACTTAAATAACATTAAAACTGTAATACACTGTATGTAGAATTTCTTTCAATTCTAAAGGATTAATAAACTGTAATCCAGTAACACTAATTCAATATCGATCAATCATTACTGATCGAAACTCAAACGAGAAAACCGCACACCCCAGGTTAAAGTGTGAACATTTATAATCTCGACCGCTTGCTGCAAGGGTGCAGTGTCGAGTCTCTCGCGTCAAGACCAGCGAAGGCTTTTTATGAACTCGGATCCCGTAGTTACACGTGGATACATCTGTTTTTATGCGGCAAGGGCGCTTTTATTTGGCCTTCTATAGGATTCTCGACTCTAAGTGTAAAAAGTAGCACTTAAAATTGCGCGCCAAACTAGTGTGGAATGCTACAGCATATTCCTTGTAGACAAGATTCCTACGCTATAAACAGACTTAAAATTTAAAATGCAATTTACGAACAAAGGGAACTTCATTTTCGAATCCTGTATTCTCAGAATGTTAACAAAATATTTCTATAAAATTGATGATCAAGTACTTCTCACAGTTTCTTAGCAAGGTCTCTCCCTAAAATAATTGATATTATTTTAAAATGCAATTTAGCAGGATACGAAAAGACATCATTATGACGCTACATTCTTTAATTACAGCAAATATGAAACAATCTTTTCTTAAAAGTGCTTTCAGTAGGAATTATTTACATGATGAAATGCTGATTTAAACAAAACGAAGCCCACAGGACCGAACTTAAGATTTTTAATAAGAATAAATGCTAAATTCTGCGTACAAAATGCTGTTGGAAAATGTACCCGTTACACGCTGCTAAAATCAGGTTAGAACAACAAAAAAATCTGCAGAAATTGAACATTTTCGGAGAGAAAATTATTATTTTAAATTTAGTTTTATAAAAAAAAAACTAAAAAAGAATTATTTTACCAGCTGGAATTGAACAGTATCTTTTTTCTTCGACTAAGCAAAACAATTACAAAATAGATTGCATGTCTCCTTGAGAAATTGAATATAAGGATTAACCTATGCTTTTATCCATGCTAAAATATGGTTCGTAAAATCCCCCTGTCATTGTAGAATTTTTAAGAAGATTATTAAAACTTTGCAGAAATTAATATTTTCGAAATGAAAATTATTATTTTAAATTTTGTTTTATAAAAAAAATTAAAAAAGAATTATTCTCCAAGCTGGAATTGAACCTGCATCGGTCAGCTTCAGTTTATTTATACCTAGCTGCTACCCGACTGAGCTACCAAACTCCATTACAGACTGCATCTACTATACTTATTATAAAAGTAGGTTGTACTTATTTAAATGATTTAATATTTATGTATTTTTAATTATAAAAGTATAATTGTTAAAGCTACAATTTCACAAATAACGTTATTTTCAAATGCTTTAAGTGTTATTGAAAGAAGGAAACATTGATTTAACTTACTTTTACTTCTGAATTTATGACAGGAGTTATCAATAAATTAATTATAAATAAAGAAGTGTCAGATTGGACTGCGTTGATTTGTTGTTTTCATATCCGTACACTGTACGGAAATGAAATTATATCCGTACACCTTGCTGGAATTGCATACATTTCCATTGCGCGAAACGTGAAGAAAACGGGTGATTTACAGGTAGTAGCAGAAAAAGTATTTTTCTTAATTGGAAATTTATTGGCAAGCAAGGGGAGACATTCAGACTTCAGAAGGGATGTAAGAGTTCGTTTAGGGGTAATTCCACATCAAGTGATCCAATCTTTTGGAAGTTTTGACCATCACCCTCTTTGATTTTTTCAAATTTGGCACAACTGTTATACTCCTAAAGATAAGTAAAAATCTAAAATATTATATTTTTAACTCAAGTGGTTCTTGAGTTGTGCCCTTCTAAAGTGTACAAAAATGCGTGATTTTGAGCATGTTGGCGTTTACGTTTTCCTTTATAACTTTTGATAGAAATGAAATAAAGGAATGAAACAAAGTGTTTTAAAGTTCATGATTTGGGCTTTAAGATGATGGGTTGCATGGCATACTTTAATATGAAGAAATAATTTATATTGCGCCCCTGAAGTCAAGGTCAAAGACTTCATAAGACTTCATTTAGATGAGATGAGCATTAATAAATGCAATGGTCAGGTCAGTGCGAAGAATTTGATTTTCGACATACCAAATTTCCTAAGGAAAAGAGGGATGATTTACCAATAAGCCAAGGCATTTTCTTCACCTTTAAATCAATTTATTTCCTTTTATTCGGAGACGGCCGACAAATTATAATTTTTCACCCTCACGTTTTCTAGCAATTACGTCATAGTCATTTCTCTTAAATGCTACCGCCAATATTTTTCACATTATTAAGTAGCCTCAAGAAAAACAATTTAAAAATAAACTTTTGTCACCCATAACCTGAGTAACTATAGTGATATCGGGGTGAGAGGGAGAGGTCTTTTGAGAAATGAACGTATTTAACATCGAAATAATGAACGCGACAATCTTGATTTATATTTTTTATTCAGATGGATGTACTTCAATCGCATATGTAAAAATGTACCGGTTTTTTGAAAAATTGAGCCATGTAAAAAATGTGAAAACTTTTTGTAGAAACGTGATATATTTTTACATAATTCGGCTAAAATCTAATCACGTGAATAAAAAAGTGTAGTAGATCATGACTAACTCTTATAGCTTCGAATATATCAAAAATTAAATTTTGTCATTTTTTTTCCAAATACAGCCCCCATGGCTACTATAACATTAAATGTGAAAAATGTGATATGTTTGGAATTGTCTTTCGATGGCCTACTCAGTTTTGTGAAAAATATTGGGACTGTTTTTTAAGAACACTGGCTATGACGACATTGTTCGAAAACGAGAGGAGATAATAAAATTCAAATCGTCGAAGAAAGTGTCTTTTTTTAAATAGAATTAAATAGAAGATATCATTGGAAAAGAAAAGTAAACCCAGTCTAAAACGACTACCCACGGTTCTCAGAAAAATAGTCATTTTAGACAGGTGGTCTTTGTATACAGGGTGTAACTAATATAACTAGAAACCTCGCAATGGGGGTAGCTCTAATAAATAATTTAGAACATATTTTCCTTATCAACATGTGGTCACTTTCTGCTAGTTTTCGAAAAAATCGCATTTTAAATACGCCCATTGTAGTCACATTACAAACAAACAAGCAAAAAAATAAAAAAAGCATTTGAAGCATCATTTCTCAATTTACGTCATGTACCGTTACCTACTTTATCTGCAATCACATGAAAGGGTGAGGTTAGGACGTTCAACAAACATATTAAATAATGTAAAGCTAATTGAAGCAGCGTTTTAATTAATGTAGGTGCTTTTTAATTTAATATTTAATTAAAAGTTAAAATGCAGATAATCATAAAATAGATTAGGTTTTGTTTGTATTCCATTTTATTGCCAGCAAGTTAATATTTTGTTAATTTTTATATAATATTAAGGGGAATTTTAATGGATACATGCCTAAAGCAAGATTTCATCCGTGAGAAATATATTTTGTTCATATAAATGATGACTTGGTTTTAACTGGATACCAGGAAATATACATCAAATGAGACTGAATTTTACACCAAAAAGAAACATTTTATGTTTTATACACTAAATTAGATTTTAAATAAATAAAAATATTTTTCGTAATTTCTCAATTTACGTCATGTATCGTTACCTACTTTACCGGCAATCACATGAAGGGATGAGGTTATGATGATCAACAAACATAAATTAAATGATGAGGAGCTAAAGTTTTAATCAATGGAAGTACTTTTTAATTTAATATTTAATAAAAAGTTAAAATGTAGATAATACCTGTAAACTTTAAACAGCCTCTTAAACAAGTGCCTGAAAAAAAAGTTCAGGTCAAGGCCGTAATCAAAAAACAAATTAAATCCATTCTTTCGATGAAAAAAATCAATTTTACGTCTAAATGTTCTAATTTTAAAACATGATTTTACGTCCTTTCAGTTCACTCATGTTTTGAAAAGCACGGCGTACTACACTTTCAGCAAAGGTTTTTTTTTGCATATTTAAAAACAAATCAAAAAGTATTAATAATATACTTGTATAATATTATATATTTAAAATCAGGGAATGAAGGGTTATTCTAAAGTGCAATAATATGGAGGATTATGAAAATTGGTATTATGAAAAAACAAACGAAATAAAAGTTAATTCTTTTAAAATATTGTAATAAATATTCGTTTTTAACAAAATATAGCGCATTATTATAATTCTATAAAAGATAGTCTGACGCAAAATATCTTTATTATTAAATGTTCACAAAGGAACAAAATGCTTTTAGAACTATAAATACATGTGTTACGAGATATCATTTCATTATCATATTATCAAAACCTTACGGGATTTTTCATAAACCTTCAAAAAAGATTTTTGTCTAAATTTGTTTTTGGTGGTAAGAATGCTATATTAAACGCCTGAGTGGGTAGTCGCTCCTCTTAGTTTTAAAAAGGATATGCACATTTTTCGCTTTAGGAACATTCACAAGCACAGTATAGGCGTGAAAGGCACGCGTCCGCGGACAGCGTCCGTTAAGGCCGCTTTGACCGTCTAGCCTCTAGTTAATAAATAATGTTAGCGTTGGTTAATAAAATGCGAGCGGCTAATGCATATTACCTTGCAATCTTCTGTTTGGTTTTAAGAAAGGTCTGGTTACGTTATCGTTTAGTTGAGTTTATTGTTTAAACCTTATAAAGAGTTCAGGGTTCGATTACCGCTTCCGTTCCAGCATCTTTTATTTGGATAGTGTTTGTCTGTTTTTTGGGTTGTTGT
Organism: Agrypnus murinus; assembly: GCA_929113105.1. Taxonomy (NCBI): domain Eukaryota; kingdom Metazoa; phylum Arthropoda; class Insecta; order Coleoptera; family Elateridae; genus Agrypnus; species Agrypnus murinus. Next base: position 36,171,066 of record OV816030.1, read on the forward strand.
AATGATCAGTTTTTACAAGTGTTAGTGCTAATGTAGATTAAAGTTAAAGTACATGTACTAAGATAATATGATTATTGGTGCAACATTCTTTCAGTAAGCTACTTTGTAATTCAATATTTTGAAATTTATTCACGATGGTAGGATGGTACTAAAGTAAAATGGTTCTTGATTTAGAAATTAGTAAAAACATGTATTAGAATGAGATTCCTAATAAGTTAAAGTGCAGAATCTCGTAATGCTCGTAGGTTTCATATGACAATTAAATGAATTTATTGTATTTTATGGCACGAATATGCAGTGCATTGCAACCAATTTTTATGAATTTAAATTAATACTCGCTCGTTATAGGTTAGCACGACAGATTGTCTGCGATTCTTTAACAAAATTAAAATAATAATAATAAGAGACAAATAATTTAACCTAAGAGTCTCTTTCCGAATTGTACATTCCCGTAATTGATTTTAAACAATAACAAAAAAATTTGGTGGCGCCCTCTATATTTTTCAATCATTGTTTTATTTAAAATCAGTAAACCGTTTTGGTGAACATCCACGACTGCTGGAAATAATTTGAATAAATAATAAATCTCTGCTGGCAGCTATAATTAATTTAAGTATAATATTTATTATGATTTATTTGCTGATGACGAATCCTGTTGCTTACAATTACTGCCCATGTGTTGAGCTTTTGTTATTTTGTTTATATGGGAATCGTTGCATACTACACAAGTAACCAATAACTAGTAAAAATTCTAACACTAGTAAATATTTTAATAAAACAATAAGTCGATAAATCTTTGTTATATTAAGGCCAATCTTTTGCAGGCTCAAGTCCCTAAATATACAACACTGAATTGCTATTGGATAAAATGTTTGTTGGTATGAAGCTCCTGGAGGTAAGTTCGAATCTAACGGCTTGCCATATATATTTTTTAAAATTCATTTAACTACTTTTTATAAGGTTACATACATAACTGTAATAAAAATATTACTTCACAAAAACTTAAAAAGGCAACCAAGGTAAATTCGAAATTAGCTCAAAATGCTTCGATGTGAAACCGCGAGTAGTAGATTGTGTTACGAAACGGTTGTCGAGTCTGTCATGTGGACTGCTGAAGTTTAGAAGTAAAAAATTTTAATTTATAAACATATGCAATTAAATATATAGTTCACTACACAATAACGTAGAAAATACGTTTTGGATTTTTACTTTTTAGTAAGTGGTTATTCAAGCACAATTTTATAATTGTTCTGTATACAGGATGATACAGTTTAAACATACGAGGGTTTATGGGACGAAACATGAAGGTGGATAAATCACAAAAATGCAAACCAGAAATTTCTATTTACTGGTTACTTAATATTTACGACAGATTTCGCACTAGATTTTTAAGGTAAAATAACAAGCAGCAGATGTTTGTAAAACACCAAAAGATAACAAATACAAACGTTGACACTTAAAAAAACTGTAATAGGAGTACTTATTGAAGGTCATCACACGTCATGAATGAATAGGCAGCTGCTTATATTTTTGAAGAGGTTTATTACGTACCTAAATTATGCATTTGTCCTAGATTTCAATACTAATGTTTTATTGCATTTTTCTACTATTATCCGGAATATGAATTATTTTTATCCAGTTTGTATTTACTTATATTTGTTATCCTAAAGAACTACGACTCTTAATGATGACTAATAGTTTTTAGATAATGCTGTACATCACGAAATCTTGACAATAGAATAAGATAGGAACAATTTAATTTAGGTAACACTAAATGTCTGGAAAATCTGATTAATTTCCAACACTTCATATAATACTGACACATAAATTTTCTTGTAGTGTCATTCAACCATAAAATCATAAAAACTAACTCCGATTTTATTTACCTTTTAGTTGCAGACAAAGTCATATCACATTTCTGTTTTCAATGACAGGGTGACCTTCCGTAATTAGGTCAGTTAGGAATGACAGGACCGCATCCAAAATTCAATAAAACTTCAAAAGTCATTTTCTTGAAAACTATTCGTTTTTGACCTACACTTGTCAAGATAAATTTGCTCGACTACCTTTCCTCCACCTACCATTTCAGGGAGGGATATCAGTGATTCTGAATCACCATGTATATAAAGTATTATATATTATGGTATACAAAATTTGATGAAACCGGTGCTTCACGCTTATTGCAGTTGCCTTGTAATCATTATATTTACAATATTCAAGAGATTTCTCGAAACCAGGCGTTTTAATATTTTGATTCGAATGGTTGACATCATTTTTATTATTTTTCTACCTAGAGCAATTTGCCACAATTTACTTTTAGTAATTGATTTGCAATTTTAGAAAGTACATAATACCTTTTTTCTGAGACACACATACATATATTTCAATTTTAATAATATTAAATTTTATTATAAAAATGGCAAATTAAAAAAAAAATACAAAGTAGCTTTATGTAATTTTTGGTTTGTATCATCAAAAGAAATCAACAATTTTAATTTTCCGTAACAAATAAAGCTTTGTGAAAGTATTTTTATTAATCCTTTTATCATTTTATTTGTCATATTATAAATTAATATAATAAAAAGCGACCAGTAATGACAACTGTTGAAACTTTTTGCATTTAAAAGAAAATAAAAGTCAGTTATTCATTGTTAACAAAACTTCATTCTTATTCGTTCACAGGTAAAATTGTCTTAATTCCTAAAAGATGCTTATAAACTTTTGAAAAGTAACACTTATTTGAATCATGGCGGAAGGAAGAAGTGGGTCAGAGAGGAAAAACATTATTGATGCCATTGCTTATAATATTGGTATTCGATATGTTAGTTGTTATATTTCCAAAATTGGGCAAATCCACTTATAATTTACGGATTTAGCCGCTTTTGAAAATAGGCTACTCAATTGTGACGGAAAGATTAATCTAAGGTTTAATTTATATAATGCAGGTATAGTTTAATGGGCTTCTATTCGTACAGAGAAACGCCACTCTAAAGACCACAGAAGATGACGTTTGGAAATAAAATAAAGTTCTTTATAATCGAAAAAGACGAACACTAACAAACAACCCTAAATGTTGCAATTTTATGTATGTAAAAGCCAAGATTCCCGAATATTTAATGTATAGAAACAATAAAGAAAATTGTTTGAATGCATTATTCAGGGTGTTTCCTAAGTAACGTCCATTCTTTTAGAAGGTGACCGATGTATTTATCGAAATCGAGTAACAGTAATTTATTGTGGGGTAGTTAATAAAAGAATAAAAATTAACTACAAGGAGTGCCATTGAAACCCTGTTTCTACAACGACTTCTTACAAAACACCGTTTGTAAATTAAAAAGAACCTGAATCCTGCCTATTTACTGCAGCGGGTCTGAAATACTTAGTCCCTAGACCTGTATTGTCTGGCATATGTGACGTATTAAGAAGAAATTAGATTTCTATAGAGATTTCTATATGAGTAGCTTTCAGCTCATGATAACCCACTTTCATGACAAATAAATTTCATCTAGTTCACTCATACATTTACTTGCTCGTATAACCACAAACTCGCTCTCTCACACCTTAAAGTTTTGTACTTACAGACTAAAAAGCTAGATGAACACAAATGCTATTTAGAAAAGTCTTAGATTACTTGACAGATTTATTCTGCATTGTATTCTACTTACGAAAAATAATACACGTGTTGTTGTTAGTTTTACCCATAATGATTATCATGAAACTAACTGTAAATATGTAAGAAAAATATTGATGACTACGCAATAAACCAGAAATAATAATAGTTGAAAGTGCAATACCAGGTACTTTTACTAGTAAGTAGCAAAGTGGTTTATACTGTTTATAGGGATGAATGTTTTTGGTTAACTAGAAGAGCAGTTATTTTGTAAATAAAATCACTTATTATTTATTATGATGTTTTTTAAACTTTGTCTATTTTGAAATTATACTTGCTCGGTTGAGGTTTGATTCAGGTTTAATATTCAGGAAAAAATACCTTAAAACCTGTAACAAACCCCGCGATGGACCGTCAGTTTGTAGCTATAAAATTCTAATAGACAATAATAATTACGTTATACAATTTATTTATACCTCGGCTTAGCTTAAACACAGTGAATGAAAACGATCTCTCTTTTAAAACGCTTCCGACAACAGACTCCATCTTATTCACGACCGAACTGTTATGCGAGTACTACTCAGCTACCAGTTTAATAGACAACGCGGCAACAACAACAGCCGGTGGATTGAACTCGTTCACTTTATTAGAAATAATAAAACATTATCCGCAAAAGTTTATCGATGCCGTACGTACACGACTGCAATCATATCAGCATCAGCCGAAGACGTCAACGACAACGTTTGCACCGTCGTATTAAGAACACCATGGCGAAAATAAACTGTTTTAGAAATAGGTTACAAAAATATTTGAACAATTTGCAAGTGTTACGTTATGATCTCAACTCATACTGTGTAATGAATAATTTGTCAAATAATATGTTACAATTGTCCATTTACTCCTCGAAATGTATAGCAAAATAAATAATATATTTAAACTTTGATGTTTCATTTACTAGCATGATTAAGGACGAAGGGTGAAGGATGAAGGGTGAAGGGTGAAGGATGTAGGGTGAAGGGTGATGAAGGGCGACTATATAAAAGGTAGATCGTCATCAGCTAGAGAGTACACAAAAAAGCCGAAGATTTCCGACGGCAAACAGTTACAAAGCAAACGGTAAGTCGTCGTCATCCTATGAGAACGAGAAGGAGAGAAAGAGTTTCCGTCTAGTGAAAGGGATAAAAGATGGTGATCCAATCCCAGAGCTAAAAATTCAAGGGCAGGGAAATCCAAGATGGCGACTTCAAGAATGACAAATTCACAAATGACAGATACAAAATTGACAACTTCAAAATTGACAGATTTAAAATTGACAGATTTAAAATGACAGATTTAAAATGACAGATGCAAAAATGACAGATTTAAAATAACAGATGCAAAATTGACAGATTCAAAATTGACAGATGCATAAATGACAAATGCAAAATTGACAGATGCAAAATTGACAGATTTAAAATGACAGATGCAAAAATGACAGATTTAAAATAACAGATTTAAAATAACAGATGCAAAATTGACAGATTCAAAATTGACAGATGCATAAATGACAAATGCAAAATTGACAGATGCAAAATTGACAGATTTAAAATGACAGATGCAAAAATGCCGAATTTAAAATAGACAGATTCAGTAATTTGACAGATTCAAATTCAGCGCCACATGTTGTGATATAAAATAGCTGCAGACTCTAATTGAAGGGTCTCTAATACAGTTCTCTTTTTACGCGACTTCTACATACCGGTAATACAGATTTCTCCATGACGCCCTCTAGTAGTAGTACACAGTCTGCCGGTAATACAGATCCCTTCATGACGCCCTCTATTGTTGACGATACACAGATTGCCGGTAATACAGATTCCCGTAATGGCGGGCGTGGTAGAATGGCGCCAGACGTTCCAAAATGGCCGTTGTCAGCCAATCAGAGAATAGCAGACGTGTCTACAGGAGTGGGGGTAACCAATCAGAGAGCAGTAGGCGTGTCATCCAAAATAGCGGCGACCAATCAGAAGCAAGGGGAGGAGCTACAGAAGTGGGGGTAGCCAATCAGAAGCAAGGGGAGGAGCCATGCCATTGGCATGCCAAATGGCATGTCAGTTTCCGTCTGGGCCAGGTGCTGCAATACCTGCTCAAGACACATACGAAATAAAAAATATCAATAAATAAAATAATGGTTTGAGGGTTCATGGGTTTTTTAACACCGTGGAACCTCCTCTCTCAAATAAATAAATAAAAATTTTAGGGATTTCTCGCACGGCCTATCATAGGTTTTCATACCACCGTGGAGATTAATACCTAGGGGAATAACCTCTTAATCACAAAGTATAACATTTAGTTAGGTTAGAAACATTAACCTAAAAATCAATAAGTACTGACAATAAAACACATAACAGTAGTAGTCGTATTTACATAAATGCACAAATAACACGTCTAGTTAGCAATAATTAGCTATAATGATACTATAAACGTTAATAAAGCATTATTTTCTAGTCATATTTACACTTCAAAAAGACAAATTTATAAATTATTAAAATTTATCAAACGAATCTTTTAAGATTTAGTTACCATTTATATTCTGACTTAGCTATAGATTCAAACGAGAGATTTGGGTTTTAGATTAATTAAATAATATAAAAATAACATTACACAACCATAATCAACATAAATTAAATAAATAGAAATGGACTTACATGAATAAAATTACTTTAAAAGCCAAAAATGGCAACCTACTCCTTGTTTTCATCTGATAAGCATCCTAATCCTATATCAAAAAACAAAAAAGCATCGTCTCCTAACTACAAAAATATCAAAACTACCAACTTTAAAGAAACTGTAATAAACATCCCTAAACATAAAATCAAGTTACCAACTTTAACGAAACTGTAATAAACATCCCTAGCATTTTATATTAAACCAAATAGTTGTTATTTTTAAAATCAATTATCTCTTTTGCCTAAACCTGTATGTAATGACACAACTAGGTAAATTGATTATTATGCAAATTGTTTTGTGATTAAATGATTTCCTACAGCTACTTTGACAATTGTGGTTGACTGTAGGTGTGACCACTACAGCCTCTACATAAATATAATCTTTAAGTTTATAGAAAGGTCTACAGTTGACTGGAATAGTGTTTTTTTTTTCTTTATGTCATTCATTAAAGTAATAGTCAACATTTTTTGTAACTAACAGTCACTAGAATTTCTTCACTCGTAAGCAAGTTTTTTGTCACATAGTGTACCACCTCAAACATTTCAATATCATAACTATTTAGTTTTAAACATGATCTAGAATGCATATTATCAGCAAAATATCCATCTTTTTCAGGTGTATATTTAAACCTAAGTCGTAGTCTGATTGAAGCCATTTTACAAATCGGTTTTTTATTATAAGGCTATTTGGTTTAAGGTCGCACTGTTAGTCTACACCAGCATTTTAAACAAAGTAATGATATTTTTGAGTGCTAAAGTAAATAGCTAACAATTCTTTTTCAGTCTGACTGTAGTTGAATTCGCATTCATTTTTTATGAACTATACCAAATTAACGGTTTCCGAGTTATTCAAGCGAAATGAAATCGATATGGTTTTATTTTTTAAAACATCACGATAACGAAAAGAACTAAGTTAAATTGTAAATGACAGTTAAAATCAGTATAGAATTCTGTAAAATGTTGATGCTATCGATCTGGAACACACTGTATGTATGAATTACCTTAGAATTTCTATAAATATTAAGTCTGGTTATAAACAAATTATGCGAAAAAGAAGTATTAAAATAAAACTCTGCATACGCTGATCTAAATTTTTGCTGGCAGTATCAAAAGATTTTAAAATATTAAAGCTGAAATTACTTAAAGAAAAAGTTTATTAACCCATTAATTAAACATTTTCTTGTTGCTCATCTAGAATTCAAACGTCTGGAAAAATCTGCTTTATTGAAAAGCGCTTAACGTAAGAGTCACTTTTTCGATTAAGTGCCTTTGTCATTATTCTAAAGGCTGTAAAAATAAATACAAATCTGCTCTCTGCTTAATTTAAAATTATTTCTTTTATGGGCATCTTTCGTGTCTTTTATTTGTAAATTTTACAATAATTAAACAGCAACCTTTTTTTCTTAATTTTTGACATTTTTATTCACTACTAACTTATTAAGGAAAACTCTAATGTTGTATTTCTTAATTAAAATCTATATTTCTTATAATAACCCAAAATTAATACGTAAATATTAAAGTAGTATAACATGCCGTGACACATTTTCAGGGATTAAACCAATTTCCGTAGTGATACTTCGATCATCGGAATGATTACAAATTCATTTTCAGTCTTCAATTAATCTAAATAAACACGGAAAACTTCGCCATTTAAGAGTTTCTGAACATTCCTAACAACGATATTTTTTGCTTTCCTTTTTCAGATATATATTCCCCTAACGTTTCCGTTCACATTTTTTAAATGAAACGCGATGGGTATGGCAATTTTACAAGAATTTAAAAAACACGATAGGCGAAAGAGAAAAGCTAACTTTTTACTTGTTAATAATTTACCTCAACAGTCCTTTGGGAAAAATTTACACGTATAATCGGATAAGAAAAAATTAAATGAAGCTATAATAATCAAATTAATTTGTGGAATTTTATGTTAATCACTCGTTTTACTTGGTAATTAGATAATTAAGGCCTGTCTATGATAATTATTTTTAAACTGTTAGAGTGGTGGGTGGCTGCTTAAGATAAAACAACAGGTTGTACTCTAAAGAAAGAGATAATTTTTAGTAACAATAATGTAAATATTTTTTTTAATAATTTTTTCAAACAGCTGCCAATTAACTCTCAGCAACAAGTTCATCAACAATTAAAGTTCTTGTTTATCGTTCTTTACAAAGAGTGGGCAAGGTTTGGATTTGGCCGTTTGTTTTTTTAACTTATACAATCTATATGCAATCATTAACTAAAAAAAGTTAATTATAAATTTATCTACTTCTAATCAGAATTGTAATTAATAATATATTTAATATTAATTTGCACATATCCTATCGAATTTAAGTCAAGACGCTGCACAAAACGCATGCGTTAAGTTCAGGATTAGTTTAGTGATACTCGGGGGCTAGACGCTAGTGGAAATTCTACATTGAATTAATATAGCTTAATGCTGCACATCAAATACTATGACACTCGGCTGAGAATTGAAAAGCAAGCGATCGGTGACGTATTAAGCAAGTAGAGGGAGGATGTTTAATTCCGAAATGTGAAAAAGCGAGTAATGTAAGTAAACAATCGGTCTCGAGCGTATAGAAATGCATCGATTATAAATAATGCTTTTAAAAATTTAAATACATGATTAAGAAATGGCAAAACTAAGGGAAGTTGGCAAATCTACAGCGTAAAACCTTTAACTTGGAATTGTAGAACTTTGAAACGGAGCGTAACAAAAATAAGTCTTGTGTTTACATAGTGCTATGATATTTTATTCGGTTAATAAGCGTCGCCTTCGTGCGACAATAAAATTTTATGGTGATAAGCGTTGTCCTAGTATACACTTTACAACACTTGATCATAAATTTATTTAAATTTAAAGACCACTATCACTTATGTTTAATAGTAGTAAGGCAAACTGAAAAGTTATACGATAACAAACACCACTTGCCTTTGCGATGAAAACAAAATTTGCTCCGGCTATGATTTTAAAATCATAGACAAGACAAGCTCAGGAAAATTACATGAGAAAATTTCAGGCGGGTCGCTCTTTGCCAAAAAATAAAATATTGTTCATCTTATACCTGTGAAATTCTGTTAATGGACACAAAACAAAAAAAATACACAAATGAATCTCCTTTTTAACATTTAAAATATTTTATTAATAAACACATAAAAAGAATGAAAAGAGAAACGAAAACAAAAAAATTCTTATTATCTAAAATGGGATTCAATTAATTATTGGTGCCAATTGGATTTAACAAAATAATAATTAAGAGACAGTCTAATTCCCTTTGTCCAGCTCAATTTTTATTTGATCAATCCCACAATCTTAAATTACAATTAAAAGAAAGAAACGAAATAAAAATAAAGTTTGAAAATAAATTTTTAAATTCAAAAATTTTGCGCCACTCTTGGATTTCTGTACACACTATATTATTTGGGAGTTCTCTGTAATAGTCAGTAAATTTACCTGCTAATTTGTAGCGTTGGTGAACACGCATTTCCATATAATTGTTCTTGTGGGTCTTCTTTTGTAATTTATTACAACTATTAAATATTGAACAATTTACCTCCAAAACGTGAGTACATAAATCAATTGTCTATTTCCCAAAAATTCTTATTACATCCAGTTTTAATTTCCTTCCATCCAGAAAGTTACAATACGTTTTCCAAAAAATCTTCTTATAAATAAATAGTCCAAAATCCAAATTAACACTTCCACTTTCCTTTTTATTTAAATCGCTTTAATTGTTCAATATTACTCTCATTATTTAAAATTATTTACCACTTTTATAAAAAAATTAAATTTGAATTACATTTGTCATAACCTTACTTTTTTGACATTTCATTCACGTAAAATCTGTCGCACATAATCTAAAAATTTTATTACTGTGTGATCTGACATGGCTTTTTCTTTATATGAAAATCAACAAGCAAGTAACCAGATTCTCGATCTGCTTTTATATTTTTTTCAAAAACAAATGACAACCGTCATTTTTCCACTAACAAAATTTGGTAAGTAACTAAAAATTATTATTACGTAAATTAGAGATGATTGGAATAGGAAACCCTTTACTAGGATGGCTGCAATCTTATCTCAAAAATCGTAGACAGTTTGTTAATTTAAATAACGCAAGATCACAATTAATTAATGTGTTATTAGGTGTGCCACAAGGATCCCACTTAGGACCAGTTCTGTTTTCAATCTACATTAATGACATTAAAAATTACATAAATCACAGTTTGTTTTTATTGTTTGCCGATGATTTAAAAATTTATAAGTGTATTACTTCGGTAGCTGATAGTACTCTATTACAAAAAGACTTATCGTCTGTGATTAAATGGTGTAAAAATAATGGGTTTGAATTAAATGTGAGCAAATGCAAAGCAATGAAGTTCTCTAGGAAGCGAATTATTACTACTTATAGTACCTATTACATAAACAATGTTGCTCTAGAAAATGTAGTGTCTATAAGAGATTTAGGCGTTCACCTTGATTGCGAGTTAAGTTTTTCATTACACTTAAATGAAACTGTTTTAAAGGCTAACAGAATGTAGGGTTTTGTAACACGTCATACTAATAACTTTACTGAATTAAGAACAATTATAATATTACACACGGCTTTTGTAAGATCTCTTTTCGAATATTGTACAATAATCTGGTCACCTTTTTATGTAACACATGAATGCCGTATTGAAAAAGTGCAAAGAAAGTTCATTAAATATTTATGTTTCAAATTTAACATACTGTTTGATAGGAATAATTATGAAAACATATTAAAATATTTTAACCTGCCTCCTTTATCTCTCCGGAGAACATTTTTTGATGCTTGTTTTGTGTTTAAGGTGTTATCGTCAATTGTAGATTTACCTGTGTGTCTTGAAAAATTTCCTTTACGTATTCCAGTATATGGAACAAGAAATTCACTTTTCTCTCTTAGTAAGACCTTTTCATCGCACTAATTACGGTATGTTTTCTCCGATAAGTAGAATGTGTCATGTGGTGAATAACTTGGAGGATGTGAATTTCTATGCTATACCGTACACTATTTTTTTAAATCAGTTAAGAATCTGCCTAAATATCTGATATGTAATTAGCATGCGTACTCATATAATAATTTAATGAATTTACCTGTTATAATAGTATAATAATATAAGTATATAATAATATAAAGTATGGTTCATTGTACTAACACTATGTTAAATGGAATTTGTTTGTTTCCGTAATAAAGAATTATTATAAAAACAATTGAACATCTAACCTAACAAAATTTACATAACCAAAATATGATTGAAAAATTAAACTAAATGTTTAAACAATCGGAATTACATAATCGGATAGAGGATAATTTTTCCTACATTTTGGTACGAGTATATTGCATGTCTAACAAAAAGCAAATTTAACTCCAGGATTCAATGGCAACCATCTTGAATTTCCTGACTGGTTTTTACAAAATTACAGATAATAACATTTTCACACCTTATTAATTCCTTTTTTAATTATTATATGAATCCAAATATCCTATCACACATTTTTACATCAATTTTGGCATCAAAACTTTAAATATTAACAAGATTTTACCATTTTAGCAGATAAGGTTAAAACGGTACAAATTATAAGCTTCAACAGGCTAAACCTTCTCTATTTAGAGCTGCCCACTTGAAAATTCTATCGCTAAAGGTGCACCAGAATCTAATTAACAATATTGCAGCAAAACATGTTGGCTGCAAGAGCATAGATTAATGAAAATTATACATTTATCATGAAATTAGATGAATTGTTAAACCAGCATGGGATTTACTTGAAATTCAACAACAAAAACTGTGAGTATTGTGGTGATTGCTTGCATACACCTTTCTATCTATGCCTTTTATAATTTCCAGGTGAAACTATACCTTTAATGGCTTCAATTATGAAAAACCAAGTCCAACGACCCAACGATACGCAAATCGTAACTTGTCAAAATAATTTTTCAGTTTTAAGTGAAAAATCCTTTTAAGATCTACTTCTTATTATTATCAAGTGATGTAGAGTGCATTCTTTACCTATTAAGTAACAAATTAATTTATTCAATTCAGATTTGTTCCAGTTGAGTCCAAACCCCTAAATATATAGGCAACCCAAATGACTTATATTCAATTATAATTGATCAGTGCTGGAATCACAACAATAGGTATAAAGTATTTTAGATTTATGGTTTTAAAAATCAATAAACTAAAGAAAATATGATGTCAAAGCTTATAAAAAAGAATTAGCAAATCGATCTTGTAGAACGACGCAAGGTTTGGTCTATACAGTTGTCTATATAAGCTAGACTGTAAGGTAGGGCGGTCTAAAAATATATGGAAGAAAAAAAAAGAAAAAAGTCGAAATTCTAGGATGATTGTACATCGAAAAAACTCTTATTTTCTTATTTTGAAATAGGACAATATTTAAGGGTGCCTCAAAGCTCGGAAAGTTTACGGAAAAAACCCTTTTTTGTAGATTTGATATAGAATACTGGAGATTTAGTATTTTTCAACTGGACTACTTTATTTTTCTTCAGTAATGTTCAGAAAATGATATACCCAATAATTTATTTAGTAAACTTTTTATATTAAGTATGTTTTACAGGGTCACAAAAAACCTATAAATGGAAGAAACACGGAAAAATCGTTAAAAAGTGTTATTACTATTTTTTCTGGAGTTTTTCACCGGAATTTTAATAAATAATCATAATAAATGTGTGAATTGTTACAGATAGTAGAAACAATCGTATTCTTTGTAATGATAGCTAACTTTTTTATATTGATAATTTTGTAATAATTTGTAATACTTGGTAATAATAGCTGAAACTTCTTATAAAAATAAATGTATAAATTTTATTTTGAATTATTAAATTTTACTTTTAAATCAATTCCTTTGCCTTATACATATAATAAAAAATTATTAAATGACAATAATAATTTGTTTAAATAATTGTATAATTATTATTTCAAAATTTATTTTTGCTATACGATTCTGTTAGTTGAGGAGAGATGTCAAATTCAGAGAAAACTGCAAACTTCTATCTATATTCTATTAAAAGTTGATAAATAAGAACAATAATTTGTTTAAACAATAATTAAACAATAGTTAGAATAGTAATTTTATCGTTTATCTTTTATTGTATATTATTGTCTATTATTCTATTATTTTATTATATTTTGTATTTGATTATTCTAAATTGATGAAAAAATTTAAAAAACTACAATTCTCTACCACTATTTTGAATATAGTGTGAAATTGACAATAATAAATTGTTTTAACAATTTAACAAAAATATGAAATCATCAGTAACAATTCACATTTTGGTTATTTATTAAAATTCTAGTGAAAAACTCCAGAAAAAATAGTTAAAATATATATAGTTAACGATTTTTCCGTGTTTCTTCCATTTATGAGATTTTTTTGCTGACCTGTAAAAAATAGTTAATATAAGAATTTAATAAATAAATTAGTAGATGTCTTTGTCTGAACATTTCTGAAGAGAAACAGAGTAGTCCGGTTGAAAAATATTGATTTTCTAGGATTCTATACCAAAGATTCTTGGGTTCTTGACGCTAATAGTGATAGATGTGATCTGTTTATAAAGGTAGTTCCAAGAGTTAACACGCTAGAATTTAAGATGGCGCTCCGAGCAGATGTCCGATCTCCTGCGACTGGAATTAATCATTTTAGATTTATTTAATTTAAAAATATAACAGATTAATATATTAGATTAATTTAGAAGTATATTAGAAAAATATAAAAATGAAATAGTGTTGAATAATCTACACAGTGAAAGCTTTAATATAAAAAAGAATCACGTAAATCAGCCCAGTGGAACTCTCAAACGAACTGAAATAAAAATAAGACTTGTGTTTTAAATACATGGATAGACAGATGAAAGCTGCTTGAGTGCATGGGTCTTCGTTTTCGATAATAAAATCTGTTTGTCTTTAACAGGTAATGATAGCGCTTTATGTGATAAATCTATTCTACCGTTTATGCGCAGCCCCCGTGGTTCGATGGATTGCGTTTCTGCTCTTTATGTTTTCCTCATGTTTTTAAAAATTTAATTAACAATTCATCAAAACATCATAAATAAACTATAATACAGTTTTCAATATCAAACATACACAAAAGTTTACACAAGAAGTAATGATTATTTAAAATTGCTTTTTATTACAATAAATTATTAGCAATCACTCTATAGTGAATGTTTTACATTTTTGTACAGTTTTTATTGTGAAATTCGTAGTTAAACTGGAAAAACAAAACAATATCAGATTATTTCTATTATTTGAAATGTATATTGTTTGGAACACTACACTTTGACAGTATACGAGTTAATTTACAAATTGATTGTAAAATAGATGAATTCAAGAAAAAATTATTAAAAAATATATAGTCAACGAATGTTGCTACCAAGTCTCCTCCAAAGATGATCTGACTGATGCTATCGAGTAAATAATCGATAATATAACATTGGAAATCCGATGCGAGTTAATTTTTATCGTCTTTATAACAAGTTATATACTTATACGTTATATTTTTATAACGAATATAATGTATTATTAATTTTATTGGGTTTTAGGTTTTTCTTATTAAAACGCTTTATGTTTCCAATGTTTCGGTTTGTATTTAAACCATTATCAAGGACTGACTGCATAGTAAAAAGAATCAACAATTAATTGATATAATATAAATTAACAAAGAATGGCAATTCTGTACTTGCAAAATGTGCGTATAAATTATTTTCACATACCCTTTTTTAAGATTTGTGGAAAACAAAACAATTTTTTGTTGAAAGGTGAGAAATAAAAGCAAGAAAACATGAAATTGTAAAAATCTTTGAAAAATGTTTGAACCTAAGATAGCCGAGGTGTGTATTGGATTTAAATAGTAAGTAGGAATATGTATGTCTACTTCAGGTGATAGACATTATTTCGATGGTTAATAGCTTGTTTGTTAATAGAAATACAGTGTTTCCAGAAATAATCTTTTGTGATCTTCGTTATCTAAAATAATCACAAGAAAATATTATTTCTGGAGATTATCTACATTTCTATTAACAAATAAGCCATGAACCATCGAAGTGATATATATGTAAACTGATTTTTAATTTATTTATAGTATTTAACAGAATAACAATACGTTTATGACCCAGCAAAACGTTGCAAAATATTTTATTCACAATCATATTGCAATATGTACATATTTCATACGTTGTAAAAACCTTGGAAAGTAAGCTATTGCTATAGCACCACCAAAGTGGTTAACAAATAAAAATATTTTTAAACATTGTTTGCTTTCACTGCAAAGCCTTGTGTTTTAAATATATAGATATGTTTATTGGCAGTCAGTCCTTATAGCCCAAGAGCTGGCGACCAAAAAGTATAATAGTGTTGTAAAGGCTAATATTTTAATATTAGCTTATATTTAGGGTGTTAATAAATATCCCACACAAAATAAACTCGGATATGGGCACAGTCGGCGTCAGCGCAGCTTGAAAGTTGTAACAAGAAGTAGCGTCATCTAAGTGTTTTCTAAAAGCTGAAAATGGACCACTAAGCAGTTTATGTAATAAGAAACTGGAAAACAGTCGTCAGGCAGCGTAACGATGGAACGCTAGAAGTAACGACTGTTTTCAGCGACTGCTGACTAGCTCGGTTCTATCAAAATGAAGTCTGACTGTTTTTTGAGAAACTATATTCAATAAATTAACACTGCCAAATTTCAGCTCTTTCAAATCACTTCTTTACATTGACCTCATTTTGAAGACATGCGACCACAGCATTGGTGCTGATGCAACGCGTTCGATCATTACGTTGTCTGACGACTGTTTTCCAGTTTCTTATTACATAAACTGCTTAGTAATTCATTTTCAGCTTTTAGAAAACACTTAGATGACGCTACTTCTTGTTACAACTTTCAAGCTGCGGTGACGCCGACTGTTCCCATATCCTAGTTTATTTTTTGTAGGATATTTCTTTACACCCTAAATATAAGCTAATATTAAAATATTACCCTTTACAAAACTCTTACACTTTTTGGCCGTTAGCTCTTGGGCTATTATTATACAAAATTATTATAATAAACAATTTTTTACAAAACACAACAAAAACAAGCGTTAGTTTTGTAACTTTTGTAAATGATGAATTATGTACGATATGTACCAATTAAAGTTAATAAACTAATTGTTCAAAGTCGTCAATTAATTTGGTTCTTACACGCAATTCTATTTCCTCTTCTACCACTATTGTAACAAGAGTTTTCAGTTTTAACGAAATTTACTTGCCATAATAATACAATTTTATCTAACACGTCCCTACTTGTTTAATACTGCAATCGCAGACGATGACGATCGACAAGCCTCTGCGAATTGTTGTTTGTGGGAGCGATATTCGAAGGTAGTTTAACGACTTCAAAGTGCCGACACGCGAATGGATCTGCTGTATAATATTTATGCTGTGGTGGTACTGTGGTTAACAAAACACGAAACTTGCAGTGTCGCCAGTTGATATCTAGGAAAACGTTTTATTTTAAAAGATTCTTAACAAACCCTATTGTGTTTCATCATCATGTTCAATGTACTTTTCTGCTATTTTAGGCTTATTATGCCTCTTCAGCCTGGATGGGTTAGAGTAAGTAAGTGATTGGTATGAGCTACACTCTTGTCTCCCGTGCTCCCGTCGATGACCCGCCGAGGGATGGTAAGCAGAGGCGATGGTGGTACCTATTATGCTAAAAACATTGCACCCTTTATATTTGCTATTAGTTTTGAAAACTACGCTTCTGAGAAAAAATGTTATAAGGATTTTTGTTTGTCTTCTTAATGTCTAACCAAATAGTTATCGCGTTTGAGGTAGGTTCGTATTATCTACCACTCAAATCCTATATATTTATAATTTTTAATTTCTGGTAATATTAAAATATTAAATTTGAATTTATTTATTTTAATTAATGTACTTGTGCTTTATTTAGTTAGGTCTACAATTTAAAATAAGAAATCGATTTTTTGTATAAATAAAAGCAAAACATATATTTATTTAAATCATCTTCAGCTTTTTGAATTGTACAGCCCATTTACAACAGTCGATACAGAAACACTGTTGTACAATATACACTCAAATGCCTATTTCAGGGTTTATCCAAAACCTTTAGCTTTGAAAGTAGGATGTAAATACTATTATTGGATTACTTACACATAATATGTTGTCGACTTTTGTATTCATATAATGTTGGTAGATCAATAAAGTTAGAGTTTATTCTGGAAAAAAAAAACAAAAAAACTAAAGGAAATTTGTTTTTCAAGATCAATTACTAACTCCAAGTTTGCTTTTATGCACCTAACTAAAATATTCCTCACATCTTAAAAATTTATAAGCAAAAATAGCAAAGTAAGAAATTTTATAACTCTGCATCATTAAACTGCATAAAGATTTCGCTCTATCCTACCACGTTGCAGTTTTTAATATTTCTGCGTTACAACAGTGTTTACTTTAAGTTGAGTAAACGAAGAATAATATCTAAATGAAACCGATTTTCTGACCCTTAAAAATACGTTCTGATATTTAGGATACTGCTCGAGAGATGTATCATCAATACGAACAACTTTTGATTAGTTTTGCTGTCGCATTTCTAATCATTTATTTATAAAATTTTTTTGGTGTCTTGAATATATGTAGCGTCGGTTTAAGGTAAGCAAGAGTAGTGGACACAACGATAACCGGAAGCCTTTATAATATTTTTAAAAAAGGAAAAACAAAAAATATTTATTTGGATAGTATTATATTACACCAGTTATTTTTAGTGTCACGTAATTAACTGTCAATTAGTTGTAGCTTCTGCAGAATTATCAATAAAAGGTAAGATTTCCACCGTCAGTATCTTCCGTCCATTCAAGTTATTAGAGGTGCCAGGGTTGAGATTTGGTGGGGGGGGCTTTATCATTATACAGGGTGTTTCAAACTAAAAGAGCAATTACACAAAGGGCTAAAGAGCGCCAGCGATTTAGAATCTAAAACTGAATAAAAAACTGTAGCTTGAAAAATCTTTTGTTGATTTGTAAGAAATTGCTTGCAATACTTGCGAATACGTTACATTTTACTTCTATTTAAGTAGTAAATAAGAGATCCTGCGTTGAAATAACCAAGACATTGTAAAGTGATGCCACTGCGACATGTATTTTAACCTGCCGAGTTGACAGGAAATTCCGGGGAAGAATATTGGTAAAGGCCAAACGATGACATCAACGTAAGCGTTCTTGCTATGGTAAACTGATTATGTTTATTATCAAAAGTTTATTCGATGATGTGTTATGTTTTAAATGAAACTGATTAACAGTAAAAATCGTCCGCATTTTATTTAGCACTTTACTTTAATTAAAAATCGCTTTAGCTTAATAATCAGACTAAAAGTAGGATTTGTTCTTCTGTTTTATTCTCGAATGCCATTAAAGAACGTAAACATGTTGTGTATATACAACTGCTTTGTGTAGTCTGATTTTATTGTAATAAATAATATAATAACCGCAATAAACTATTTACACTAGGCCCTCCGTGGTTGAGTGGTAGAGATCCTACCTCTCGTTCAGAGGGACAGGGGTTCAAGCCTCGGTTGCTACTGAATTTTAAAGATTTGGTACAATCGTGGTTGAGCTCCTTGGGATAAGGTATGAAAGTTGTGTGAGTGACAAAGTATGGGGGAGCGTAATGTACTTGCTGTAATAGCTCCATTACCTCCGTTGCACTCTCATAAGAGTTTGTGTGAAACCCCGACACTGCAAAATGCGGTAAAAGGGGGAATGGATTATGTATGTATGTATGTAAACTATTTACACTTATGAGAATTTGGTATTCTTCATAACAATAATAGTTCATTAGCAAGAACGAAATTTTTATTTACAAGTATAAAGTACGAACAACAAGTAAACATTGTTTAATACAAATTGTCGTTATCAAATCATAAACAATACCCAGCTTTTAATGTTTATTTATTCCATGGTGGTTTCAGTTTTACTAAGAAGGTTTACTAGAATCAAGTAATTATTCAGGTTGTAAACAATCTATTAATATCGCTGATGAAAAGTCGTAATGTAATTTTCTTATAAAGCCGAATGGTTATTATGTTTTTTTAAATCAAATTCAAAGCTGGCCACACTAATAAAAATTGCCCTTTAGTCTAATTTACTTACCTCATTAGGAAACCAAATGTTCTTTTTAAAAATCAAGATATTTTTATTTTAAAGCTGTTATTAGACCTTGAATTTATGTTGAGATAAACAAACTGCCTCACAAATAAAAAGGATATGTGTTCTATTTACGAATGTATTTCAAAATCAAAATCAAGTCATCTTCGTCAAGTTTTATTCTGTGGCATAGACAAAATTGTGCTTTATTGACAAACTATTTCAAGATCAACAAAGTGCACTACTCGGCATTATGCGACATAAGGAGAATGTCTAGTATAGTGCAGGACCGGTCCGAAAACTTCAAAAACTTGGAAAGTAAACATTTTAGAAAAAAAGTTATAAAATTCCTCTACAGATTAACTATTTCGTATTTAAGTATTGTTCGTTATTTTTGAGACCCTGTATATGTAGTTATGTGTTATAATATTTGATTGATCTATGAGCTTTTGCTAAAAATTAAAGTTTTCTTAACGTATAAAATACCTTTGTAATTTGTTTGACTTTATTGTCCAGTGCATTGATTTGAACAATATATATTTTATATATGTCTAAAAAATTTAGACTAAAATGTCGTGTTCGTTACACATAGCAACATAGCGAGCGAAAAAAAGGTTAAACTTGATATTGCAAGCGGGAAATGAAATTTAAGGATTTAATCTTGTTTATGAACTAATTGTTTCAAATCAATAAAAGTTAAATTATAATAATTGTATTAAATGCATAAAATATTTAATGTTAAATAAGGTTTTATGATTTTAGAAATAAAACAAATCAAATTCTTAAATTTAAAAAATGGTAACGTTTTTAATTTTAGTGGGAGCCCTCGATAGGTAGGGGGCCCTGGGCTGCAGACTACCAGGCACATCCTTAAACCCGGCTCTGACTTCAGTTCCTAAATCCTAATTGTGGGTAGTTTTGCGCAATACAGTCCACTGCTCCATTTTTGTCACTCCTATTTGAACTCATATTCTGTAAAATATTTTCGATGCTATCCCGATGAATTGTGTTGAACGCTAGGAAAAATCAATTTACTTATACAGTTCTACAAGATTTGAGTGCTCGCCATTAGTGAATGCATGTATGGGAATGAGAAATATTAATGTTTTTTACTCCCGCTCCGTTTTTACACATGTCGACCTCTACATGAATTCTTAAACAGTTGATGGTTTTTTGCAACAATCGCAACGCTAGCTCATTTTCCACACGGCGATTAAAGTATTAGTTAATAATGCTAAACATTTGTTTTTAAACTCTTACTTAAAAAACAATAATAAATTCACAAATAAAAGAAAAATGAGGTGTAAAATGAACATTTCTAGTGAAGGATACTTCATTATAATTGGACCATAAACAATAAATTAAAATATTTAGAGTCTTTCCTAAATTTCAAAAGTGTTCAAGCAGACCTTCGCTATGCTTTATGCAATCGACAAAAAATACGATTTTCTAGCTAAATATATATATCGGGCTGATTTTGATTTCTTAATGAAAAAGTCTTATCTTTAGACTTATGGACATTTCCATATAAGAAAAAGAACTTAATGTCCAGCAGGTAAATTTTCGAAAATCAAAAACCAGCACTTAATAAATTATTTGTGACAATCTTTGCAGAACGCGGTTGTCTTTACATCAAATAAAAACGGACAGGGAAAGTAAATATAAACGTCGAAACGTATAGGCAATCAGATTTTATATCATAAAGAAATGTACAAAAGAAAAACTGATAATAAAATTTACACTATCAGTCACCTCATTATATTATTTACTCGTACCATCTGTTTTGTTAGAAAAGTTTTGTTTAAAAAGCGAATATGGTATCTTTACCTACCAGTTATTTACTATTTTCTATAAATAATTGCAATTTAAAATAGATTATTGAAAAACTGGATTCTAAATTAATTTATTACTAAATAATAAAGCTATAATTTCTTGTAGTTAGTCTATCCATAAAGTTCACATGTTAAATTATTACTTTTTTGAGAATGGAAAAATTTTATCTAATTGATTGATTTCTAATTTATTTGAAATATTTAATATAATAATTAATACATTGCATTTATGACCCAGCAAAAGTTTAAACAGAAATACATTTTCTGTATTTCCTTATTAAGCAATAACTGTTTTGTAGAAAATGCACTAGCAGTGCGACCTGTACTCGATCATCATAAAGCATCATGTAGCATAGGAAATCATGTAGCGCTCATCTAGCGGTAAAACTAGAGCGGGAGTAGATAACGCGTCATTCAATTTGTATTGTAATTAAAGTAAATTAAAAGATTCAAATTTTACCCATGCTTTCAAAAAGTTGGTCGTATAAAAAAATTCAAACTGTGAGTAATAGAATAGTTAGAATTAAGCTCTTGTTCTGGTTTGTAGTTTACAACAATCTAGGTCCCACTACCGGGCGCCAGAAATAGGTAGCATACAAAACTTAAAATATTCTAACTCTACTTACTGTATTATGATGTTTAAACACCCGAAGCGGCTTATGCTTCAGAAATAGAAACTTTTATTGTTTTTCCTGACAAATTGCTTTCAGGTCGTAGGTGTTAATTGGAAGGCTGATTTCAAATTTTAGTTGGAATAATAATTATAGAAAAACCTAATATGTTCAGAGCCACCATATTGTTTATACGAGTATGAATGAGCATGAAGGCCGCACAAGCTTATAGCTTCTGGGGCCTTGGTTAAGGTTATGGGTTGTAGTAATTATTATTATTATTATTATTTAAAACTAACGGGTGATTATAAACCCTCGACATCTCAGTTGCTGTGATATTTCATAACGTATGTGTTTTATTATTCCACGACAATATTTTTTTGAACGTCAAATAAATTATATTAATTGTCAATAATGTCAGTATAGCGTGCTAGCATACTACGTATATAAAGTTCCTACGTTCTATTTTTCACAGCAACCGAGATGTCGACAGTTTATAATCACTCTATATTTAAACTTCGAACACATTTAAACCACCACAACTAGCTAGATTTAAAAATTCAAATCGCACCTTCAGCGTTCTGCATGACAGTACGATATCGAAGACTCTCCCCCAATCGGTCGCGTTGTTTAAGCTAGAATAAACGAAACTCTTTCGAAACGAAAATATATTTATCGAAACTTCTGGAACATGATCATGACGTCACTCTTAACCAATTACAAATAAAACACGACTACCTCTATTATTCAATACTTTTTCGTGCCCAACCTAAATATGCTTTTAGCATATCATTTATTTCTCAGGCTATTACATTTTTATCACAAGAGTAAACTGAGACTAAGTAAGTATATTCTTTATTTTTTTAAATGAGTTTATAAATAAACCAAAAATTAGCTTAGCATTAAATTAATTATAACCAGAAAGAAATAAATTTTAAATATTATGATGGAGGGTTCATATTAAATAAGTTTATTGTAACTGGCGTCAAATAAATTTAATAACAATAATAAATTTACCATATGGCGTAAATTTAATAAATCTCAGACAAAACTAAAATAACTTAACCAGTTAACCAAGTAACTTGGTTACATGTTAATGAAATAATATAAATATTTTGTAGAAGTTTATGTCAATAGCTTGCCATCGTAGAAAAGCACCCTTTCAAACGCAGTGAAAAATTATTTTACTGTAATCCCACCATATTGTGCCCGAAAAACTACTTACCTGACTACCACGTTGCAACATTGAATTACAGTACTTTATATATCTAGTGACTTTAAGTAAAAACACAAACCATTCCACAAACACTTTTAAGCTAATTTTGATAAACAATTCGCATTTTCACCTTAAAATGTTTACGAAATAAATCATAAGACTACTGACGTAAGACTATAATAATAATAATAATAATAATAATAAATCGTCTTTATTTAACAAATTCTTCTGCTTATTTGGATATACTATAGAGTCTGTTTGATTTAAAATGATCCGCTTTGGCATAAAATTCTTTGTTCTTATTTAAAAAAAATTGTATTTATCAAATCGCCGTGAGAGTGATGACGTCATCGCACTTTTTTAAAATTACCTGATAAATACTTTTATGTCCGATTGCATTATAAAGTACTGTTTATTGTATTGTTTTGCGGCAGTAAACTTACTTATTATTGTACTCGTAAAATAAAGTGGTAGTAGTAAAATAAAGTATGACAACTGTATATTACATGTCAAAATTTTTTCTGTCAAGAATAGATGTCAAATTTATAAACTGGTTTTTCTTGATAATTACCCTATTTTAGGAATCGAACATAAAGCTTTGTATGCAACTCTTACATAATCGGACCTTATAGACTCGCCCTTTTTATAGGCCTTGCTCGCTCCGCTCGCTCGGCCATAAACTGGGCTTGCCTATAAAGTCCTACATTATGTACTTGTTACATAAATAGCTATTCTTTACTGAAAGCGATAGAGTACTGTGTTTTCTTTCAACCATAATAAATATTCATACTCTTACATAACGCTATGTCCGATGCGTTGCGTGCGATGCGTTAATCGCAAACGACAAAACCTGAAGAAAGTAATTATGGTGTCCGAAGTAAAATGGCGTTTCTGCGATTCGCACGATTTTGCGTTGTCGCATCGCCCGTTATGTTTTAAAAATCAAAATCTTTTTTTCCAACGCAATTATTGCTGAGCCCTATACCTAATAAATTAATACCCTTGTGTTTCTACAAGACCTTGAAACGTAAAAAAACTTATTAAGTGCACTGTCCCGTGTCTCGAGTTATTTTTCCCGGGAGTAATATTTCTGAAATGAATTGGGAACTCTAGAACTATTGAAATTATGTTGTCTAGAAATCTTATTTTTTAAGATTTCGTTTTATGTTAGTACTACTTTAGTATCACATATTAAAATGATAGAGTATGCACTTACCTGTTATTTCTTACACCAGTTAACATTTGTTTAAGATCATATTTGAGTGCTGATAATAGTTTTTTAAATAATACCAACGTAACAAATAGAATAGAAATAAAATCCCAAAGCAGCTCCATAATTAATTTATTAATTTAAAAAATAAATCTACACATTTTTTACATTAAATACATATTTATAATTAATTTATCTCAATATTCTTATATTCCAACTGATAATTTCAAAATTGACATGGATTGTAAAGAATGATTCGTTCAGGAATGAATACTTTCTCATTATTATTTAAATTAAAAATATCTTTTATATTAAATTTGATTTTTTTCATGATTGCAGGGACGAATCAATCGTGTATTAAAAATTGACATTCAGAATTAATTAGAAAGTATGATAATACTATAAAAAGAAAGAAATTATTAAATTATTACTGTGGTCCAAATCCAAGTAAGTCCGGATGCGATCGATGGGGTCTATATCTTAAACCTTCACAGCTAGTATCCGATGAAGAACAAGCTTGACAACGGCATCCGGCTGCTTCTAGATATTCGTATTTTGCCGCTGATGGTAAAGCATCTTCTTCGCAATGTCGTAATGTTGCTACTGCTTTGTTACGTCCGTAATGAACACAAACCGGATGGGATGATTTTTTGTAAGGAAATCGCCAGTCTGATATCTGCAATTCAAAAAGAAATGAAATATTAATGAAATGTTCAAATAAGCAGGTTTTATTTAGATTATTAATAATAACTATGAGTTGTTCTTGAGGTGATAGCGTGACGTCACGGCGAGACCTAAATCGACTCTAACACTGGAAAACTCCTTTAATTTGTAACGTTTTTCAGCTTTCAAATAGTGCAACTTATTTGGCATATTTAATTTAAAAAAACCCTGAATACGGTCCTGGTAGTTTAGTAAAATTCATTTATGCCAGGGTTGTAAAATTACATCAAGCTAAACAATATTATTTCAAGTACAAAAGAGTCGCGTCGAAACATATTCGTAAACATTATTTTAAAATGTTAGCAACTTAGTTGTCGTGAACCAACTAGTTACAGCGATCCCACATGGTTCAAGTATTCTTTTCTAAGAAAATGGATCATGCTAGAATAAAATCGTTTTTATTTTCGTGTTTATAAGGACTAGAATTTGGTATACTAGTTTCAATAAAGTCACCCTTGTGGTTAAATTATAATAAACCTTGAGTTTGTAGCTTTAAAATATATTTCGTCAAGGTTTTGTCAGTCAACAAAATTGCGACAAAGGATATTTTCCAGAACATTTGTCTAGACTGCAGGTGCGATGTTGTTTGTCTTGCATTTTGTGTACAGATCTGCAGGGGATACCCCTAGAATTTTATTGAATATAGAACGAAGTGATGTAAATACCTTTTTATTGGTTGAGAACTTTCCCGCTATCCTCTTATTGGTATATTTAAAAATGTACCCTTCCTAAAATTAATTCCGCTGTCGAAATATCTTCAGTTTTCAGTCTTCAGTCAGAGTTCAAAAAAGCTAGTAAGAGAATACAGAGCATAGCGGGACGCTTTCGCGTCGCCGGGCTTCGGGCCCCGCGCCATGCTTGGCGCTAGATCAAATGATGATAGTCTTTTATTCTAAGTCCATAGTTTGTTCCAGTTTAAAAGTTTAAAGTTGTTTAATTGGATTTTGTGTGTGAAAACGAGCGCGAAGCTCTCACAAGTGTTATGGAATTCGATGGAGCAGTCGCCGCTGGCATCCCCCCCATATTTAGTGTTTCTAGCTACCGTTAAAATACAAACAATGCAGTGATTGATCGAGGATCAAATTTATCGAAATTTACAGTTGAATTCCGTACGGTTTACCGATCGATAATAAATATGAATTTAGTATTTTGTGGTTGAACTTTAGTTTGTTGAAGAACTTTTAAAAGTTATGTAGTTGTAATACAGATAATTACAGTTGCCGAGTTTAGTTTCTCGTGGATCCAGTTTTTAATAGAGTCTCGTTTTAATACAATTTGAATTCGGGAAGCTCTAAAAATTAATTTATCGTAAGAGGGAATTTTGATAATGAATATTTCCCCAGAAGTATCGTATTGTGAACTTTATTTTCGTAGTTCCAGTTTATTACTGATTGTAGGATTAATAACGCTTTCCAGTTTTCTACAGTTTTGTGATAACTATTTATTTGTGTTTGTGAAGGGCAATATAGTGTTTAGTTCGTCCTAATTCCGTATGTGAATTGAACAATTTGAACAAGGTATAGTGATTTGATGACTTTTTGATTTTTGTGAATGTTACAAAAGTAGTTTTACTGTTTATGCATCGATTCTTTGTAACTTTTTGCATGAAAACCTTCCCTTTTGCAAAGAATTCTTATGCAAGATATTATGTCTTTATTGTGATCCTATAAAATGATGTTTGAATGACAAGTTGTCATTCCTTTAAATTTTGTTTATGAATAAACATATTTTTGAATTTAATTAGACTGAATAATATTGACCCATATTATTATGAAAGTCTTTATTTATATATTATCCAACATAACTTTGACATCACCGAATATGACCAACAAGTTGAATTAAATTTATTAGATCTGATTCCAGTTTCTGGGTAATAGTATCAAGTCATTATTTTTAATTATTGTTATTACTATCGAACTTTCATAATCAAATGGCGCCCAAATATATGCATTTTCTTGTGTCTTTTAAAACCTTTATCTATATTTTTGATAATTAGCAAACTGTGGAACCAATACCTACAACCTGAAATTTAAATTTGTAAAGATAAGATCTTAAGCTGTGGCAATTTTGAGCATTACGAATCGTAAGTATAAATATTTTGAAGTTTCCATGAGTTTTCGACGTTCATCGTGCGACGTACTTTGTTTATGTTTGAGTAGTACAGTTACCGTTAAAGATTTTGAAGATTTTAAATGTAATTTAGTCTGGGAAAATAACATCTGTTGCACTGGCGCCCAATCGCGGGGCTTTGATTTTGTTCCGGGTTAAATGCTCTGTTTCGAATTCAACCAACATCGTGTTTTTGATTTGCTTTTTACAAACTATTAGTGGATATTTTTTTAGATGGTTATTAATAAAACGATTTTAATATGTATAAAGTTGACTCTTCAAGATTACTTAAATCAACACAGGAATGGTTGAGAAACGTTAAGGCGCGCAGTTTATACTTTGAAAAGTATCACGGAGATTCGTTTAGAAAAAGCACTAGAGTTGTTAAAAAATCAAAACATCAAGAAACGCGAATCTAAGTTTGTAGAAGTTGTTCAATCACTACATATAATAATAAGAAAGAATTTTCAAAACATGCAGGTTTCTGCTAAAAAAGTCGTATCTTCTCAGAAAAGAAGGAATACGATGATTTTGATTTTGCCAAGAAGAAAATACGTAAATAAAAAAAATATATAATTTAAATGTAATTTATTATAGTAGGTAGGTAGAATTAAATTGATTTTGTCCTGACTACACGTAATTTAATGAAATCTTTCTTTTTCTTTCTCAGGGGTAAAATACTCGAAAGTT
The DNA here is from genome assembly GCA_929113105.1 of Agrypnus murinus. Classification (NCBI taxonomy): domain Eukaryota; kingdom Metazoa; phylum Arthropoda; class Insecta; order Coleoptera; family Elateridae; genus Agrypnus; species Agrypnus murinus. The sequence goes on from OV816030.1 coordinate 36,198,953, forward strand.
TTTAAAAGATACTCACAACTTTCTCTATGCAGATGAATACACCTTCCCATGATAACATCCAAAATCGGCTATCGTTCAAGGACTAAAGGTAAATTTATATTTATAACTCAATTACTACACTAAGAAGCTCATTAAGTAATTCGATAGTATGTGCTCGTTTTCACTGATGGAATCTCGATAGCTATTTAATTATGTTGCCTTAAATTGGAAATTAGTAGTAACTATGTTTGTTTAAACAATAGCCCAAATGATTTGTTATTAATATTTCTGAATAAAATCCTATAAATATATTGCGGTGTTGTTAAATTACCGTATTGAAAATTTTATCAACAACGGAACGGAAACGTTAACACAAATATTTTTATATCAGATTTAAATTAAAAGAGGGACATGCCATGTCATGGGCATAATTAATATAAAGGCTATACATAGGACCATAGTTAGGTTCATTAATACTTAAATTAAAAACTAAGAATAAAAATTCCATGCAAACATAACCTAGCTTTCTTATGCATAAATAAATAGGTTTCATTTTAAAAAAAGGATATCAATTAGTTAGATTGCTTGATCATAAATACGTTTATGCAACCCAAGTTACACTTTGGGACGGTTTCCCACTTGTTAGGAGGAAGTAATTTCCATATTTAAATTTACAGATTACGATGTTTAGCGTTAGATAAATTTTTCTATTTTCCAGGAGGTCAGCTCAAGTTTATGTTGCTAATTAGCTGAAAATAGATTAATTAGGTCAATCTTATTATGACTCATATAATACAATTAATTTTTGAATTTGTTTATAAGATTTCTAATCACTTCAATTAATGAAGGTATTAAATCCTGTCGTTCGTGTTGATATGACTCTTATAGACTCTTAGCCTGTTTTTTCTCACCACTGTTTTGATGTAGTGCTTAGAGCATTGTATGCTGGACATTTTGAGTATAAATTGATAAACATTTACTTAATATTATTATTAGATTATTAAAAGTTTCACAGTTTTATTAAAATACAACCTGACATTATTTTTTCGACAGCTATGCTGTCATTATCAAAGGTAATATAATTATAAACAAACACGTCGCTAAGGTAGATACAAAAATAGGTAACTAGATAAAATAATAATAATAATCAGAATTCAATATCTAATACTTCCAGTAACGGAGAATTACTAAGCACAAGTTGTTCATTCATTAAAGAAAACCAACACAAACAGACATACCAAATGAATCTTGTCACCATAATACACATAAAATAGCAGCCTACAGATCATTAGTACACAGAGCTTTAACTATTCCACTAACAAAATCAGATTTTAGCAAAGAGATATCAACCATTAAACAAATAGCACATGCAAATCATTACAATCCGAACATGATTGACACTTTAATTAAACAAAAAGATTATAGGTTAGCTATCAAAAGAATATATCCCATTGACAATCAAACAGAAGAGACAAATTACATATCTATACCATATTTTGGCAAGATATCAGAACAAATTGCAACTATAATACGAAAAACCACCAGTTACAAAATAACATTTAAAACCAACACTAAACACTTTTTCATTTTTTTTCTTTTTCATGAAATCGGGCATTTACCGTTTAAATTGTTCATTTTGTAGTTCGGTATATATTGGACAAACACTTCGAAATTTTGACATAAGATATAAAGAACACGTACATCATTACAAAAATAAACATCCTGAAAAATCGAATTACGCCAAACACCTTTTAGAACAAAACCACACAATGACTCCTCAAAATAATATTAAATTCCTACATTTTTGTAATAAAAAACGCAAATTAGACATTTTAGAAGCCTTTGAGATATACAAACACAAACTCAGGGTACCTTTAATGAATGAACAACTTGAGCTCAGTAATTCTCCGTTACTGGAAGTATTAGATATTTAATTCTGATTATTATTATTATTTTATCTAGTTACCTATTTTTGTATCTACCTTAGCGACGTGTTTGTTTATAATTATATTATCTTTGATAATGACAGCATAGCTGTCGAAACAATAATGTCAGGTTGTATTTTAATAAAACTGTGAAACTTTTAATAATCTTTATTTATTTCATGATTATGGAGTTCCACAAAGTAAGGCTGGAAACAATAAACAAGTCTTACTTAATATTTAAGCTGGCACTTGTATATGCATTAATTGGTGTTCATACTCTAAAAAAATTATGTTTATAGTAAATTGTAAAGATGTTTCTATGGAGAAATTATTTGTATTACCTGTGTCATGTATTCATGTAATTAGTTTGTAAATGATGAACCTTAATTTGTTGAACTTTATATGTAATTAGATCGTAACAAGATATGTACATTGTCAATGGTTTTTCTTGAATATCTTCGTTATGATACATTTTGGGACAATGAATGTGTTATACTTTCTTGATCTTTGTTTCAAGGGCTACAATTCTATAATAACAGAATTAGGATTAGTGATAAAAAATTAACAGCTGTGCGGGATTAGTGACGTCACAAGCTTACTCGATGTTCCGTTGTTTTGAAAAAATTTCATAGTTTTCTTTTGTTCTGGCATAAACTATATAAGCTGGGGCAAATTGTAACAAAATCAGTCGATAAAACGTACAAGGCAGAATCTATGCCCGGCTCCGGATAATATCTGTAATAAATTTGAGGTTATATTTCAACCATATGTTTTTGACACAAATGTCATTGTATAAATAAAGTTTAAAATTAAACTAAAAGTGTTACCTGAACAATTTCCAAGGATTAAAAGAAGATTTAATTATTGCGTAACAATTATTGAAAGTGAAAGTGATTGTTTTAATAAAGTCTGGTTGAATTTATTTTTTGACATCGATCTACGTATCGATATTCTATAAACAAGAAGTCAGCTGTTTGGTTTCATCGCAGTGTTACCAATAAAAAGGATTAACTTTTAAAAAGGGGAAAATATATCGTAATATACAAGGTTGGTTATAATGAATGATTCTTGTTAATGTCATGAATAATAATTAACTTGTAAAGTTCATCCTCAAATATAAAACTATTTGGTTTAGTTGATTAAGTTCTTTTGAGTATTTATTTGATTTGAAGTAAATAAAACAACTAAATTTCTTTAATATAAAATTTATTTTCATTTGATGAATATTTTTATTTATAAACAAATTTAATTTGTGTTGGTTTGTTCAAACGAATGACCGTACTGGCCCTATGTCAGGTCACTACAATTATTTCTAACGTTTGAGCAAACCTGAGAAGTGTTTCTCAATTATCAACTGTATTATTTTGAATAACATTTTTTTACTTTGACTTTCCATTTGAATTTTTATCTTGTTCGTTAAATAAAGTTTATGTGTTTTTCAATTTTACATATGTGTTTAATTGATGTTAATACAAGCATCCAGCGTTCTTTTTTTTTGAATTCAGAGTTTAGTAGCAGTTGAGCTTGCAGGAGCTTTAGTGCTTACGATATAAGTTTTTCTTCTTTTCCAGGCATAAAAGTAAATAAGAGTCTCGTAATTGAAATAATTTATGATTTACTGAGCAAACCTGAGCTAGCTGAGAGGAAGAGAGAAAAATATCTGTGGTGTATTCTCATTTCAATCCACCGTATATAATTTATGTTTATATTTGGAACGGTGGACATATTGTATTTTATTTTATCTTCAAAGATCACCGCAATATATTTGGGAAATAAAAATTAAAATTCAATATGGTTATTAATAAATGCCAGCAGTCTGAAAAATAATGTTTGCGAACCGCTGACCACTGGACTACCTGATTTAACTGCCTGGAAGTGTTGTCGTCCATTGCAATCCTTAACGTATAAATAAATAAGGACTAAACTCGTAATTAATGTTGGTAATCGTTTATGTGCTTCTTTCAGTTTTGAAGGTTGCACTCTATTGAATATGTAATATTTTTGTTTATTGTTTCCAGCCTTACTTTGTGGAACTCCATAATCATGAAATAAATAAATAAAGATTATTAAAAGTTTCACAGTTTTATTAAAATACAACCTGACAATATTGTTTCGACAGCTACGCTGTCATTATTATGTAATTATATTACCTTTGATAATGACAGCGTAGCTGTCGAAACATTATTGTCAGGTTGTATTTTAATAAAACTGTGAAACTTTTAATAATCTTTATTTATTTATTTCATGTAATATTTTGCTTATGCTGCTGAAATGTGAATTTCCAGCAAACAAAACAAAAACCGTTCGGATCATTGTGAGTTATGAGATATTAATATTAATTGTTGATTAATTAACATTAATCAATTAACAAGTGAATATACTGTATTTAGTAATTGTACAAAATCATCAAAAAGTAAATAATAATAAAACAAAAACAAATAAAAAAGTATGATAAACGATATTTATTAAAAAAGCAAACAACGTCAACAGACAGCATGTTCGCGTGAAAGGATCCGTGGATCCGACTACAAAACCACGTTTCAAATCCCATGCAGTTCGTTTAAGTTTTTTTTAATAATATATTTTTATAAATAAACTATTTTTGTATAATTATAATACTTCATCATTAAATTTATCACACTTTTTGCTTGTTTCTCTTTTATTATTAATAATTACTTTTTGATGATACAATTACTAATTACTCTACATTCATTTAATAATTGGTTAATATTAATTAATCTACAATTAATATTAATTTATTTAAGCAGGCTATTTCAGGTATTAAAAAACTCAAAGTGTCTCTAAATCCGTCCCTCTCCAAAAATATTGTGTGGTAGGGTCCTAAAACCTTCGAGAGGTTCCCTTATCGTTGTCCCCTTACCGCTGCCCCTCAGCAGGTGGTTTAGGACTGTTTAAATATAGTATTAAGTAGGTATTCATTTTGTAAATATTTATCTGTGCATCATCATGTGATTGTTCTTGTCGGTTGTTGAAGACTTCATACATGATTGTTAAATAAAATTAAATAAATGCATTCCTCTTTGCGTTTCCCTTACTAGCGGTCTCATGCTGACATCACGCACTGACACCGGCTGCGGGTAGATTTTCCCGATTTAGAAATTATTAAATAATAACTGCTATTTAAGTTTTATATTTTGCAATTTAAATTGTCTCGACAATTAATGATCAAAACATTATAGTATATTACATGTTGAGTTGGTAAAGGATATCTTTACAAGCCAAGCGATAATTGTTTGACCTCGACGTACGTCTCGGTATACATGTATACTATTTTATTCACAATATATAGACTTACTGAAATAATCAAAATAAAAAGTAATTTTAAATTTAAAATAAATTTTCTATAAACTGTCATGATAGAGTCACTACATCTAGTTATCTAGGCCAGCTGGTCGACCAGAGTACCGCAAACCGCCGCCATATTGGGGCAAATGAAGCACGAAATTGTTCATTATTTGTTCTGTATTGCATTTAATCAAATCCACGCTTACTTTAAAAGGTTTTTCGTATTCTGAAAGATCAAACCTCTAATATGTCAAATACCTAAAACTTTGTTTTAATTTGTCCATTATTAAAAATCACCCTTCTCTGCCCCAATATGGCGGCGGTTTGCGTTACTCTGATCGATCAGCTGGCCTAGGTGACTAGATGCAGTGACTCTATGTCATAATTCCAATCAGCGCCATATATCGACCAAAAGAAATTTTAAGAAAGGTTTCATTCTTCGCCGCCAGATGGCAATGTATGCGCTCAGTATTTTAAAATTAGAAAGTAATTCAATCCATCCTAATTATTAAATACAAAACACGGAAAAATAAAACTAATATTAAATAAAAAATATGTTTTTAGAGTTAAATGCATTTATAAAAATCTAAATTTAAATCGGATAAAACGTCCTGTTTTAAATTATTCAGAAAAAATAGTTGGCCAAGACTTTACATGTCAGTTTTACAGACATGTAATAGTATATTAAAGAACGAGTTTCATTAGGCAAGATTTATTGCACGAGTCCAAAATAAAGGACGAGTGCAATAATGATTTATGAAACGAGTTTTTTATGCTATTTTTTCTGTTTTGCGTCTTTTATTCCCTTTTTAAATAAAAAAAAAATCGCTATTTCAAAATTTAGGGATTTTTGTGGTAATTGACAACACTGATGTGACATTTGAAAATTCATTGATTGACACAGAAAATTGAGTGACGTTTTTGTCAATTTTCTGGTTTTTTCAATTATTTTTTCAATACTACCAACTTTGAAAAAGTTGGGCTATTAAAACACTCAAATGAGCTATTAACGCACTGTTTTGGGTGCTTTAACAGCTTTATTATAGACGCAAAATAGAAAAAAGAAATTGTTAACCACTTTGGTGTTACTATAGCAATAGCTTACTTTTCAAGGTTTTTCCAACATATGAAATGTACATATTGCAATATGATTGTGAATAAAATTGTATACAAGTTTTGCAAATTTGAATTATGGTTTCAATTTTGCTTATTGGTGTAACTAAAACTTGAATTTTATAAGAATTGCTTTTAAATTATAATTTTTTCGAAGACGTTTTATTCTGTGGGATATTGCTGTCGTCAGTTATACGATCTTAACTTAAATGTAACGGCATCACAATTCAATTGTTAACGCGTTATGTTGATGTAATAAACATAGGTGACAGGCGAAAAGCAATACTTTGCGTTGATATTTAAAAAAACCGTGTTTTTCTTGCTTAGGGCTTCATTTCAGATACCAATGTTATGTCTGATTTATTTTGTATGCGTATAATAACTATTATTTATTAGAGAATAAATTGTAATGTGGATAAATGGTATTATTTAATAAACATTAATTTCCAAATAACAATTTGGCATTTTATAAAAGCTGAAAGAACGTTGAGCAAGCATATTTTATAAAACAAGTTTTGATTTAGAAACACTTCCACAACGTTATTACAGCGCTTATAAACATGAAATGGACACAATCGTATAAAATAATTTGCAAACAGTTTTATAATAAATTTTATTAGGCCTATCACGGCTATTAACGAATAATTATATAAACATTTACAGATACTTTAAAGGAATAATACACAATCGCTACAAAATAGTTTTATAAAGCAATTATAAATGGAATCTAATACGAAATTGCGTGTTTTATAATACATCATTTATAAAACTACACAGAGAAAAATGTATTTAAATTTCATCAACAATTGTGTGGTATTGTAAAACAAATTGGTCTTAAAAAAGTGACAGGGACAATTTGTGTACAATTATAAAACAAGATTGTGTCATTTAGTTTGTCAAGATTTTGTGGAAGTCAATAGTAATTTTGTAGAATCAAATGAATAGTTGTCTATAAGTTTCCATAACAAATTGTGTTACTTATTAAAACAGAATGTGTAATGTTATTGCATACAATTTTATACAAAATTGTACAATTGATGCGCTAGTTGTGCCACATTTACTTAATAATATTTAACACAATTACTTGTTCACATTTATACAAATTGTGCAATACTCTGGCACAAATATTGTATACAGAAGGTTAGGTATCACAAATAAAATATATATTTTTACATATATTAAAATATATCTAACTAATATGTATATAGCTATACAATGTATAGTATTTACATACTATACAACGTGTAATATATACACGTATAACACTAAAATTTTCTTTTGCCGTCGGCTGTTTATATATAAATTTCGAATTTACATTAATAGCGACAATTACAAGTGGTGACATCTATAGGATGTCATCCATAAACTTTGCGAAACACAATAATTAGTAGCAAGCAGTTTGAACACTGGATTATGATTTCATTCAAACAAAATATTGTATTTTTCTAAACATTTTTTACAATTATACTTCAACATAATATGCTAGCTTATCCTCTACAACATTGTTCCAAAGAATGCAGAACTAAATCTGACTGTGTTAAATAATTGTCGTAAGTTCCTGTTAGACAATTCAGTAACGAAATCCTACACAACGCTGGACAATACGATTCTACAATTATAATATAAATTTCTCCAACACCGTTTTGAACAATATTGTGCAAAGCTCTTATGAAGTATTTCTCTCTGTGTATAAAAGAGTTCTAATACTTTTACATGCGCTTTTACATTTTACATTAACAGTTTTACATGCGCTTTTATTATTATTTCTTATACAACTTACATATTTATTGCGTACAGCAACACCAATAAAATTTAATAATCTTTGAATGTGTTAAAAGAAATCAAAAATAATTGTATGATGTTTCAGTTTATTGGCGATAAAGCTGTGTAAGTTTGCTTGTAGTCTTCAAAAAAGAATTATGGCATTATTTCCGAGTTAAATAATTAGTTATATGTTACAAAAACACCTATATCGGTTCTTCCTTATAAAACACTTGTATCACTAGAACAAACAGTGCATGGCATTAAGCTGTGCTGCTGATTCTTCTAAAATATACGTAAAGCTTTATTTGTTTTTACAAAGACGTATTACAAAACTAAACAATTTTACATATTGTTGCTGCACCCAGGTCACATTTTCAAGTTTTGTAATCAAGAATAGTGTTTCTATGATTTTTTTTACTGTTTGTCTAAAAAAAAATTCAAGTTATTAGATAATAAGAAAACATGTTTTTGCTCAACTTACGTATATAAAATGTTGACGTTGTCTACCTTCTCTCCGACGCTAAACATTTTTATTCTTGGGACTACAATACTTTTCACCGCATACGACATTAGTAAAATATTCAGCCTTACTCTTCTAAAATTCATTTTGGTTTTCTCATTTACACTAAAAGCAATATGGCGTAGATAACAATATCACATGTCAACATCGCACATGTTAATATCAACAATTATTTTATATTTGTTTTATAGGAATGTTTATGAAGATCATTTAGTGTTGAAGTATTTATTTAGTTTTATATCTGTTTTATTATCGATTTTAGTAAGTACAATGCTTTCTACCACTATATAATAGCTAAATATTTTGCTGTTTTCGCTAAGTGCATTCCAATTTATTTTATTTTCTTTATTTATTTATTTATTTGATAATAATTAATTATACATTATGCCAGACAATGAAGCTAATAAAAGCTTGTGCATGTTCTAAAGCACAATTACACTATAACACAGTATATATAACAATCAGTAGATTCACTTGCATGCGACACCATTCATTTTATTAATCCACCTTCGAATATCACGCCTATAAACGAAGTAGTGGACCGACGTTTATAGGCCGGCATCGCCGGTAAATAAAACGCAGAGCCGCATTCAATAAAATGTCTCGAACTAATATGTAAACAAAATCTCTTGTTATATAATAGTATAGTAAAATATGAAGTAGAATTATGTGTAGTGAACCATTTGATTGAAGTTGTTTTACTTATAGAATCTAATAAATAAAACGATAATCAATTTAGATATTTAAAACATTTATTAAACTAAGTTAGAAGAGTTGTTTCTTGTTACATCGTTAATTACCAACTAAAGTTACATTATCATTTCAAGCCATTAACCATATTCTTGCGCTGCAATAGTCATTTCATTTTATTTAGAAATAATTACGAACAAATGCAAAGCTGTATACAATTTGAATGCCTGTTCAACAAACAAAGGGAGAATCTAGGTCACCGAAATCACATACGTACAAAATAGGGGAGATGAAATCAATTTACACTATAATAATAATAATTAATAATAATAAAATTTATTTTCATTCATATTAAATTAAAGACACAATGACAAACGAAATGCTAAAAAGTACAATCCTAACGCACGCTTTGACTTTTTTAACAGTTGAGAGTAACAAAAGACGCTGCAGTTCACACCTGTTGATAAGGCGTTGACCTAGATTCTTTATTGTTGAACACTTTTAATAATAAATCAGCATAAAAATTTTTATTATGTAGGATTTCGTAATCGCTTATTTGTTCTATTACGTGTTAGTAATTCAATTTTAAGCAATTGGTAAATATATACAAAAGTAAATTCTTAAATACGGCATTGTTTTTACGAGCGTATTTATTAAAAAATAATAGTATGTAGGAAAAAATAACCTGAAATCGGAAACCTGAAAAAACTAATTGTAGTTCTTTCCGATGTATTTTTATAGCCTTTGCGGCACAACGACTAACACTATGCATTGTTTACTGGCACTAATACTGCACGCCGGCTCTGGTAATTTCGATACGTTCTGTTGCGTGTTTGAAACAGAACTGCTGTCTGCATATTGCCGACTCGCGCCAGCATGTAGTGTGGTGGATAAAAATTATTTGCGACAGTCACATTACTGTATGTTATATATACTGTGACTATAAGGTCAAGTCCAATAAATAGGAATATTTCAAAATAAGGTATATCACAGGTTATCACAGTGTTACAAATGTGTAATTTGACATCTCAAATTCATTTAACTAAAATTCTTTATTTCATGAAATTTTCTGTTCTAAATAATATTCTGCAAACATAAACTAGCCTCTTCCACTGTCCAAATCAAAATCCTTTAAATCAAAATTATTTTATAAATTGTATAAAAAAAGCTTTAAAAATTAGTTATATAAGTGTTTGCAAAACGACAAGAAATGACCGGAAATGTTACTAAAACCCTGCTATAAATCAATTTGCTTCTGTAAACTAAAGTACCGCATAAGAATAGTTTTATAAACGTTTATAAAACAGTTTTATATCATCGAAATTCATTATTAGACATCTAAAATATGTCATATAAAATGTCTTATAATTTTGCTTTAAAAACATTCTTAAATCACATTCTGGTTTCAAAGAACAAAATACTTGTTTTCGCATTATTAATTCAGCAAATATGTTTTTAAAAAGCAGTAATACAACAACAATAATATAATTGTTCCACTACCTAAAAACTATAAAGTTATTTTGCTAGTTGGGTTAGCAGCTTTTATACAATTTTATAATTAACTAGGATAATGGGCCCTACGGGCCTAAGCACTTAAGTATGATAGAAATAGAATTTATCGATTTTTTTTTTAAGTAGGTCAGTATTTACATGACCTACATAAATCTCCAATCGATTCTCTATCGATAGAGCACATATTAGTACCAAATAACACTCAATAGCACTAAATAGTACGATAGAATCAGCATTTATCGATTTTTTAAAACATAACCTAATTTAAAAAATTTTAAAACATAACCTAATTTAAAAAATTCGGTCGTGCATTATCCTCGGCAAATTACGCGTCGAATGAGCCCAAGCCCATCTCTCCAGCCCTTATAGAACGCGAGAATGGGGCTCGGACACACATACAAATCAACTTTAGTAGTATTGGATTACTAATGTGGGAGCAACGGAATTTTGATTCAGAGAAGGCCTTGGAAATTTTAGGTTACATCTGCACTCAACCATCTGATATTAATTTTAAGTAGATAGTAGAACTACTACACATCATTAAGAACTACTCTCAGTCACTAACTGACAGACCTACTTTAAATGGCGCGCACGCGTAGCATTTTAGTTCGGATTTCGGAGCTCTCAACAATCTTTAATCAAGAAATTTTTAAATAATACATTAATAATAATACATAATAAAGAATTTCTGCCATATTTCTCTTTTGTACTTCATTAAATATGAATGCCATTATTAAAAACTGATTTTTCTGAATTTTTTTTCGAAAACAGTTAATCTGACAGCTCTCTTCAAAAAGTGACAGTTTAATTAAACTAATTCATACGATTCAAAATTTCACACGACCGATATGTCTATCTGTTTCTTTCAAGGCCAACTCTGAATCTAAATTCCGATGCTCACACATTATAAACGACGCTCAAATAGTATACGTCTTCGTTTTCGCTGATTAAAGTATTTATTATTCTTATTAGTTATTGATATATGAAAGACTTCAAAGCACAGTGCTGGCTTAAAATCTTGCATGTTTGTATAACTTTACAATCATTCTCACATTAGTCCCTTTCAAATTCAATATACGAATCTTCGGTGCACTATTACGATAATGGCAACTTTATACCAAACATGTCAAACCCAATATTTTAAATTGGCTTTAATTGTTTTATTTGAAAATAATGTTAGGGTTTTGAGCAATTTAATAAACAACGCTATTAAAGCAGCTGCTTTCTCTTGTTAGATATGCGGAGGTCTCTTTGGATAGGGCAACTGATGGGACACTTGATAGGATATGTGTAACAAACTCATGTTGTAGAATTAACAAGAAAAGCTCTTCGTTAGAATTTAATGGCGTAACCGAACAGGGTTGGCATCTTGGCTGCACTCAAACGTCTCCAGCGCTAGTTCAACCTTGTTTCAGATTCCTTCTTTTCGTGCTGTCATTTAATGATGATTTTTATCCACCATTTTCTATGTGGATAATTTCCATAGTTCTTTTTGATAGATAGGATATTATTATGTATCTGAAAATACAAAATTATTTGTGCCTCATCGGGTTAGTGTATTAAATTTAACATGTAACACACACTTTTGATTTCTTTAGCAGAAATAATTTTCTCCGTAGATTCGAACTTTTTTATTTGCATTTCTTGCTCTTTTTATAAGTAAAGTAAAAAAAGTACTACTGTGGGTGATTTATCTATAACCATTTCACTAAATATGTTTTAATTAAACTGCTAAGCTTTGATCCTTCTTTTTAATTAACTAAAAAACCTATGTAAAATAGTAATAATAATAGTAAAACTAAATACAAAAAATAATTAGGAATTGATTCGGTTACAAAACTTAAGAACGAATACCTATTGAATGGTCGAAATTTCAGTTGAAACTAGAATTGATTACGAACCAAATTAAGGGTAACGTATTTCGGAAAAGTAAAGACCGCTAAAAAACAACAGGTAAGACAACGAAAGAACTAAATGGCCTTGCTTTTCTGTATTGTATTAGTATTTTTTGTTTTTCTAAATTAAACAACTGTAGTGATTTTATTAGTCCTCTATTGTCTATAATACGCTAACCTTAAGCAAGTTCCACAACTAGAAGAACCACGATGAAGGGATTTGGTTAGAAAACTTCTAGCGCTGAAAGAAAGCTCGCTATTGATTAATATCGAAAGCGAAATCTATTATCCATTTGTCCTGCAAGGAGTGTATTCAATGAAATATTCACTTAACTCTTGAGGAATATACGTTCGTTCAAAAACTTTTTGAATTAATTAGAAAAAACCGATAATAAACCACATTTAGCTGCTCGTCCTTTGTTATTTTACATTTTTCTGTATGTCCTTCTTAGTTAAAGAAGGAAAAGAAGGTGCAGCGCAATTGTGATCAATCTATAGAATGCATCAGTTACGACAATTGGTAATATTACTGTATATGGAAAAGGCGTCTTGAAAATCACGAATTGTCCAATCTGACAATATTCATTTTTCTAAACATCCAAATACAGGGACCATAATATAGTATCTCAGTTATATTCTCTCACCCCAAGAGGAAGACAGTTATTTCAGGCCGTAGAAGAAAAACGACTCCTATGCTGCTCGACAGGCGAATCAATGTACTGACCAACAGCGAGTCAAAAACACCTGACCTAATAGATTTCTATATACTATATAAAGGCCTTCCCCCAAATCGTATGTTACCCAAATCCTGTCTAGATCCCTCTTCCGACCATAGTCCTATCTTAATCACTGTCAACATCAACGCAAATACTACAATTAAACCACCCACTCTGCACAATAAGCAAACAAATTGGGAATTATTCAGAGAACTAGTAAAAGTCAAACTCCCTCAAAATCCCACACTGAAGTGTGAATACAAGCTAGACGAAGCAGTTCAAAACTTAATAAAGGCAGTTCAGGAGGCTGCTTGGGAATCGACTCCAGATACGACAACTCTGGGTTAAAAATTACCGTCGTGTCCTTATAAAAGATAAAATTCGAGAAAAAAAAATACTTAGAAAGAAGTGGCAAATCTAGCGCGGTCCCAGGCCCAGTGATACAACCTGGTATAATAGAACCGTTAAGGATTTAAAAAATTACTCGAAGATCATAGAAATCAAGAAATTCAGAAATATTTGAGCAACTTAACAGCCACCGAAGCGGTTGAATACTCCTTATGGCGGGCAATAAAGAAAATTAACCGACCGAAAATACGTACTTCCCCTATTAGGAGAGACGCTAATGAAAAAGCGAGAACATTTGCGCAGCACCTGATTACCGTATTTACACCCTTCCCTTCAGAAGTCACGCCAGCTGGAGAAGCCCACTTTCACAAAATCCCGGATATTCCATTCCAGATGGAACTACCAATTAAAACCGTTACAAAAAAGTTAATCCAAGCTACATTAAACCTAAAGAAATGTCCAGGATTCGATCTGATTACTGGCATAATCCTAAAAGAACTCCCAGGCGATGGGATCAGGAGATCACAACGATATTCAATACTATCCTAAGGCTTGAATATTTTCCCGCCCAATGGAAAGTAGCCCAAATTATTCTAATATCTAAACCAGGCAAACCACCAATCGAAGTAGCGTCGTACAGACCTGTCAGCCTATTATCAATAATATCAAAGATCTTTGAAAAATTCCTGTTGCGAAGAATGTTGCCTCTAATTGAAGAAAGAGAACTAATTCCAAAGAGCCAATTTGGCTTCCGAAGATAACATTCTACTGTGGAGCAAATACATCGAGTTGCCACTAAAATAAAACACAACCTGAATAACAAAAGATACTGCACGGCAACCTTCATAGATATGACCCAGGCATTCGACAAAGTGTGGTACCTAGGACTTCGAAACAAAATCATACGTAACCTATCACACACACTCTTTGTGATACTCAAGTAATACCTCAATAATAGAAACTTTCTGGTGACATATGGAGCTGCCACCACAACCCTATTGCCTATCACATCTGGGGTCCCCCAGGGAAGCCTGCTCGGTCCAGTGTTATACCTTATATACACCACCGACCTACCAACAAGCAAAAACACGGTACTTGCTATCTTTGCTGACGACACGGTAATAATGGTTTCACATCACGATCCTCTTGCAGCTTCGAGATACCTACGGAATCACCCGAGCAAAATAGAAGAATGGATCAAAATGCCCAAAAATCCGTTCAGGTAACATTCACAAGACGAAGAGGATCATGTCCCCATGTCCGGCTAAATGAAAAATTCCTTCCACAAAAAGATGAGTCTACCTCATCCAGCCAAATCACCCTCAGAAAATACTAGTGGCTGATGGGACGTAACTCTTAACTCTCCGTAGAAAATAAGCTCTTCGTGTACAAGGTTGCCATTAAACCAATTTGGTGTTATGAAATTCAAATTTGGGGTGCAGCCAGCGCCTTCAATCTAGGTGAACTACAGCGCTAGCAATCAAAAGTACTGAGAATAATAACCAACGCCCCTTGGTTTGTACCAAATCAAGTACTACACATAGATCTTCATGTAGATACGGTTCAAGAAACAATACAAAATCACAGCACTAAATACACCAGGAAAGGATAGGAACCACCTAAATCCACTAGCAGTCGAACTCTTGACGATCCAAACGGAGGGAAGATTGAAACGGCATGACCAGCTGGATCTACCACAACGCTTCCAAGCTGAAATTTAATTTTCGAGTTGTTATAACTAACATACATTGTTTTGTATGTTAAAGATATGTGGAGTTTGCCGCAGAGCAAACCCATACTGTGCCATATACTTATGCATTATATTTATATCATTTACTTAATGTTCACAAGGACAGCATGTAAAACCTCCATATAACCATACCGGTTTTAGGATCTGATTGTAGAGTGAGATCTTATTATGTACTGACAGTTTGGAGTTTCTTCCAAGAAGCCAATAAAGCTGTTTGTATTTGAGTCTCAGTTCTTTTCTTTTTTACATGCTCCTTCCACCGTAGTTTGGTGTCTAGAGTCTTGCTTAGGTATTTGGCGTTGTTCTCATAGGGCACAATAGCACCATTAATCTCTAAGGACAGAGGATTTACCAACCTTTTGTTTGTGAAGCTAACATGAGTAGATTTGACTTCATTTAACTTATTTTCCATTGTTTGGTCCGATCAACTATGTTGTGTTGCTAGCTACTTGTAATTTCTCAATGGATATATTTTGCTCCTTCTCTACTGCAAGGATTGCAGTGTCGTCTGCGAATGTTGCTACTGTGATTCCATTCAGTTTTGGTATATCACTCGTGTATAACAGAAATAGGATAGGACCGAGGACACTACCCTGTGGCACACCCGCTTTTATTTCTTTCAGGCCAAAATAATCATCTTCCTGTTTAATTCTGAATAGTCTGTTTGAGATATAAAATATTATTATCTCTACATATTGCTTCGGTAGCATTTTGTTTAGTTTGTATATCAGGCCTTCGTGCTATACTTTGTCGAAGGCCTGAGCTACATCTAGAAAAACAGCTGAGCAGATTTGCTTTTCTTCAAAAGCGCGCTCTATTACGTCAGTAATGCGATGCACCTGATCTATAGTTGAGTGTTTTTGTCTGAAGCCAAATTGAAAATCCGGAATTAGTTTATTATTTTTAATTAGTTGTTTCATCCTTTTGAGTAGTAGTTTTTCAAATAATTTTGAGATAATTGGCAGCAAGGATATGGGCCTGTATGACTTGGCCTCATTAGGCGGCTTACCTGGTTTTGGCAGCATTATTAGTTCTGCAACTTTCCAGCTGTCTGGAACATATTTCAGTCTAAAGGCTGCATTGAAGAGGTACGTGAGCATGACTATACCTTTTCTAGGCAATTGTTTTAAGATTTCTCCAGTGATCAGATACAAACCAAGTGCTTTCTTAGGGTTTAGGTTTGTTTGTATTTCCTTCGCTACTTCATTTGGGGTAACTAAGGTGATGTTTTCTGATTGATGATTGCTTATATTGCCCAAAGTATTGTCCATATAGTCTTGGTTAGGGGTAAAAATCTCAGCCAGATATTCCGCAAACAGATCAGCCTTTTG
Organism: Agrypnus murinus; assembly: GCA_929113105.1. Lineage (NCBI taxonomy): Eukaryota > Metazoa > Arthropoda > Insecta > Coleoptera > Elateridae > Agrypnus > Agrypnus murinus. The sequence goes on from OV816030.1 coordinate 36,215,802, forward strand.
CTTGTTTTCTCGGGCCCATGGGCCATTATCTCTTCTGATTGGAGAACTGAGCTATTTCAATATCATTTTAATTCCATTCAAGGAATAATTTTAAGAAGGCAGTTGCGTATTCGCTATCTCAGAACAATGTAAGTATTGAGAATTTCTTTCATAGAAAAAATAAACAGTCGATGATAAGAAATCGATTGAATATCGATCGACCAGAATGGATATCCTTTTCTAATAATATAGGAACATCCTCTGGCAAATCTAACACCCTCTTTGCCTATAAATCGAAGCAACTAAAATCAGCACAGCGGTTCCAATATGGCGGCTTGAAATCAAAAAAATAAATAGGAAATTTATTATATTTTTCATATCGGGTATAAACCACAATTTCATTTTTCATTCAACCCCTTATAATGATTAAAAATAGTGATACAGAGTTAATTTCCCAGGATTTCGTGCACTCAATACCATTCGTTGGTGAGAATGAAATATCTGAGAGCGATCTCAGTATATTCTTCCACAAACCGATCATGCTTAAGCATCTGGAAGGGTTAATAATAAGGGTTGTAATAAATCTTCCAGGATTTCGTGTACGTAGTAAGGCCATTAAGGAACATCGTTTTTTCGAAGAATACATTTTAATAGCTCTGAAGTATTTTCTCCCTATCAACGAATGGTAACGTGCACGAAATCCTGGAAAATTCACCCCAATTCCTATTTTTAACTCTTCTATGCGGCCAAATGCTGAAGCATGATAGGTTTTTGGAAGAATACACTCAGATCGCTCTGAGATATTTCTTTCTCACCAACGAATGATATTGGCAGCATGAAAACCTAAAAAATCAACCCTCTCTCTTATTTTTATCCCTTATAAGGTGTTGAATGAAAATCCAATTATGGATTTGGAAAGAGAGCCTAGAAAACCTCCAGAAACCATTTTACTCCATATGAAAGATATAATCAGACAAAAATAAATTTCCTATTCATTTTCCTTCAACCCGTCATATTGGAACAGCTATATTGGTTTTCTGGAAAAGGCCATAGTTTAAATAAGAATTTATTCAAAATGAGCTCGCGTACAGTTTTATTGGTTGCTTCAATTTTTGGACAAAGGGGGTGTCATATTTGACAGAGAATGCTCTGTAATATTTTATTTTTAAGACCATTCGCGAATCCACCCGTGTACAATGCACTTCTTGGATCCAGACTTAGTTAACATACGATAATTGATGTAATTGTGTGTCTGATCCAGGATTCGATTCAGTAGGTATATTTATTTGTACTTGCGGCGGTCTTTATAGCACCTAACACCATGCCACTTGAGAATTAAGATAATACACTGTCACGAAGCAAATTACTTTGTAATGGGAACTTCTTGACCGACGAGCTCACGGTGTTAAAAAAAGTCCCAGCTATAAGATTTATTACACAAAACATTAACCTTAATCTGACTTAATATTATGAAATCAGAAATCTTATACAATTTTACATACAATAAATTCGAGATAATAATAATAATAATTTAATTACATATATTTACTAAAGTGGATATTTGAATAAAACTTACGCTTTCTGCAGAAAAGTAATGCGGTACAAGTGGCAACTGCGCCTTTAATATACTTTGTTAAAACCAAATGAATTTAGGAAATTTACTTTGTTAGATAACCTAAAAGTTAAGAAGGAAGAAAATGTTTATATAGTTTCGGTGTTGAGGTCGGTGTTGGTCTTGATATTGGTTTGTATTCATTCTACTCCACTCTACTTAGAGTAATTAAGAGGTGTACCGTGCAGCAGAGCTTAAAAGACAAACAAGTTGGATTCCTGCGACCCTAACAATCACCACTGTGAAAAACTGATCACCAGAAATTTAATGCACTTTATTCCACAATAAACTCATAAAGAGAGAAATCATCAAAATTTCCTAAAACGGGAATAAAGCAAACACTCTACATGCAAGTCAAATTACAACTCATTTTTAAAAGAAGAAAAGTGATTATCTTATCAACATGTTCTAGAAAACCGAGCTAAAACTGAATTCACAAATGAAGTAGCCTGAACAGAAACATTACCAAATAAGGAATAACCAATAAAAGGGTGTGCCCATAAACACTTCCATATTTGAAATGACTAAAATATGATAAACACATTGGAAAAAAACTTTTTAAGAAAAATCTTAGGTTAAACATTAGGTCAAATTGAACTGGGGAGAAGCCTTTAAAAAATTGTAACAACTTCAGATGTTAAAATATTTCTGAAGCGATATAAACTAGGTAGCTCTCTATTCCAGAGCAGAACTTCTAAATACGAGATTAAATGCCTGCACAGTACTAGAGTAGGTACATTCCCATGTGATCGATGCAAGGTACCGTATTTAAAAGCGAGACAGAGAGAATGACCTCGTCATGCGCGACTGAACTCCACAACTTCGACACGCCGCTTATTCGCGGCGTAACCTTTGCACACTTTTAATTAATCCTTGGTTAACGCTCTGTTTTGCTATATAAGGAGGCTGGCTACGAATATTCTAAACACACTTCTGAGTTTTGAAGATCTTCGCGAAGCCTTGGCGAAGGTTAAAATAACGGCTTCGATATTTAGCCTTAGCCTATAGAAGTGTTTCACTTCTTGCGTTTGGTATGCTGAGTTACTGCCCCTTCTATTATTTTTGTATTAGTTTAGTTTATTATTACGAGGATGGTCAGAAGTTTCCGACCTTAAGACGTGAAAATGGCAGCACTCGTCAATAAAAGCTAGGGAATGTAGTTGTGCATCTTTTGACAGGTACTCACCAAAACTTCAGTCATTTTGGACGCGCAGTTGTTATTTGATAATCGTTTGAGTGAGTCGATGTGAAAAAGATCGAGTATCGAGCTGTCATTAAATATTTGGTTTTTAAAGGCAATACGCCTACGCAAATGAAAGATGAGTTGGACTCTGTGTATAGGGACTCTGCGCCATCATTTACCACAGTGAAACTTTGGGCAGCTGAGTTTAAACGTGGACGTACCAGCTTGGGAGACGATGAACGTTCGGGACGTCCAAAAACTGCAACCACTGACGATAACATCGCTAAAGTTCACCAAATGGTGCTAAACGACCGTCGAATTAAAGTGAGAAATGATAGCAGAGGCTATGAATATGTCCAAAGATCGTGTTTGTCACATATTGAATCAAGATTTAGGCATGAGAAATCTGTCCGCGCGTTGGGTGCCGCCTTTGCTCACGTTAGACCAAAAACGTGTTCGAATGAACATTTCCAACGCTCTGTTGGCGCAGTTTAGGCGCAATAAATCAGAGTTTTGGCGCCGATTAATTACTGTAGATGAAACTTGGATACACCATTATACGCCCGAAATAAAAATACAGTCAAAACAGTGGACTGCGAAGGAGGAATCGGCTCCAAAAAAAGCAAAAACTGTTATGTCGGCTAGAAAAGTGATGGCGACTGGTTTTTGGGATAGTCATGGAGTTATCTTAATCGATTATCTTCAAACAGGAAAAACCATTACAGGAGCATACTACGCATCATTACTTGACAAGCTGAAGGCAGAAATTGCGGAAAAATGGCCACATTTGCAGAAAAAGAAAATCCTGTTTCACCAAGACAATGCGCCGTCTCACACCTCCGCGGTTGCCATGGCGAAAATCCACGAATTACGGTTTGAACTGCTTGACCATCCTCCTTATTCACCAGATCTAGCCCCAAGCGACTTCTTTTTGTTCCCTCATCTAAAAATTGCGCTCGGAGGACAAAGATTTTCGTCAAATAAGGAGGCAATCACCTTCGTGAACAATTATTTTGCAGAGAAAAACGCCGAGTACTATTTGGACGGGTTAAAGAGATGGGAGCATCGCTGGGAGAAGTGTGCAGACTTACAAGGAGACTATGTAGAAAAATAAAAATAAATTTAAAGAAAAAATGTCTTGTATCTTTGTTAGGTCGGAAACTTTTCAGACCACCATCGTATGTTAAATTGAACTTGTTTTAATTTGTTCATGTTGAAGTATTTTATATTAAAGATTTTAATTAATTTTAATTTATTTTAGGAATTCAATAACTTAAATAAGGCAATCATTACGAATACATTTCTCCGCAATATTTTGCCTTAGTTGATAAAAATAATTAAATCCTTAATAAAAGTATATTATTAAACTAGCATATAATGATGGGTATTATTCACAAGAATGAACTATACGTAAATCATCTGAGTAAATAATAGCCATTATATGCAAGTAGAATACTATACTTTGTTCACGACTACTAAATATTTTTAATTATATTTATACTTTAAAATACTTTTATTAGAAATGTATAAACGATGTTGACGTTTCAATTTAATTAATCAGTTTTATATGCCATGAGCCATTGTTTTGGGCCTACTCAATAAAATTTTAGATAAAAAGTAGTGAGTAATGATATATTAACTAATCACCGCTAGTAGTGATTAATGATTAGTTACCGCTAGTAATCATCATCATATGGAGCTCTCCAACCGCATGCAGTTATGGCTGCTTTAAAAAAAAGCTTATTTAGATCATTTCTTCTTCTTGAGGGTGATCAGTCCTCAAGTCACCGCTAGTAATGAATAATGTATATAATTATAATTGAAGAAACACACTATAATGAGATTATAACATACAGTAATCGTGGACAAATATCTTTTATGCCTCGTATTATTGTTCAAATGCCAATTATACACTTAAAGCAGTATTTGTTGGTTCAACTCTCAAATCATTTCATCTTATTGCTGTTCGTGCCAATAAAAAAAATTTAAAAGTAAGTTCATTTCCCATCAATATTATATGATTACTTTATTGGAATTTTCATAATTCGTAAATTGTCATGTAACCTACTTTTTCTACTCGTATTAAATGAAAATACTTACAATCACACCTGCGTCAAAAATTTTAAATTCTATTTCTTTTCAAGCTGAAAAAATGTTAAAAAATAGGAAATTAAACCATCCAAATACCTTTTTTTAATTAATAACTTCTATTCTTCCTTTGTGTGATGCCAAATTACGACATTTAAATAACATCACCTAAAAGTAAAAGTTAAATTCATGGATGAAAGGAATTACTAACGAAAGAATATCGACAGAAGTTGTAGAGTAAAGAAATCTCGCCTTCCTTCCCACTCACAGAAATATGAGATGATATTAAACTTTTTCTAGACTTTTCCTTTGTAAAACACATTCTGAAGTCGTTAAATTTCTGAGAGTTTGGTTTGAAAATTGCTACTTGTAACATTTTTGAGATTGTTAGGATTGTTAAGTGTAAGGTTTAGAATTTGCATTACTGTATAAAATGGAAGGTAACGAAAAAGAATAAAATATAATTATGTAGAGGCGGGGAATAATAGAGTTTATATTTATGGAAGCACTTTGAGCTTATTATTCCATGCACATTCCACAGTCTTGTTCTAAAGAGTGTATCCAGGAGTCCTAGAGTCGTGCTGCTTTGGTAAATGAATTGGATAAACGTAGCTTGAACTTTGAGAGAAATTGTGAAAGTGAAACATTCATTATTTAGATTAGATCTTTCTAAACACATTATTTTTTGGTTTCGTTATGTTGATGACATTTTAGCTTGTTTTGACAATTCTTTTGAGGTTATCAATGAATTTTTAATTCTCATTAACAGTCTTCACCCAAACATCACGTTTACACTAGAAACAGAACAAAATAGAACTATTAATTGTTTGGACTTAACTATTACAATCAATACAAACAATGAATTTGATTTTTCCATATACAGAAAACCCACAAGCACACACGTCACTATTCCTAACGATTCATGTCATCATAAAATGCATCAACTAGCGGCTTATAGATCTTTAGTACACCGAGCTTTAACTACTCCGATGAAACGATCACATTTTGATAAAGAAATTTCAATCATCAAACAATTAGCATATGCAAACCATTATAACCATAACATGATTGACACTTTAATTCAACAAAAAGATTATAGGTTAGCTATCAAAAGAATATTTCCAATTGACACTCAAATACAAGGCACAAACTACATATCAATACCATACTTTGGCAAGATATCAAAACGAATTGCAACTATACTAAGAAAAACCACCAGTTACAAAATAACCTATAAAACTAACACCAACATCTTTTCATTTTTATTCAATGCTAAAGACAAATCACAAGATATCATGAAATCCGGCATTTACCGTTTGAATTGTTCTTTTTGTAACTCGGTTTATATTGGACAAACACTTAGAAATTTCGACATAAGATACAAAGAACACGTACGCTCTTATAGACTTAAACATCCAGAAAAATCGAATTATGCCAAACACATTTTGGAACAGAACCACCCAATGACACCTCAAAACAACATTAAATTCTTACATTTTTGCAACAACAAACACAAATTAGACATTTTAGAAGCTTTTGAAGTATACAAATATAAACGCACAGTACCTTTAATGAATGAACAAACTGAGCTTAGTAATTCTCCTTTATTAGAAGTGTTAGATATTTAGTTTTTGTATGTATTATATCTAGTTATCTATTTTCTGTATGTATTTATCCTTAGCAACGTGTTTGTTTATCAATCTTATCTACCTTTGATAATGACATTTTTTTTTAATGTCGAAACAATATTGTCAGGTTAAGATAAACTAATAAAACTTGTGAAACTTTGAATTAATCTTTTAATTTGATTATATTTCATGATTATGGAGTTCCACACAGTAAGGCTGGAGACAGTAAACGCTATTCACTATTTGACTGTATGTGTATAGTAGTATATAGTTGGGAGTGATTTTGTGATTGGTGTTGTCTATGGTAATTTAGACATGACTTATTAGTTGAGATATTTGAATTTGAATATTTCATAGGTTTAGACGTAGTACGTATTGTAGCTGTAGTTTCGCACCTTTCATAATTAGCAGGGTAGTGATCTCCGCATAAAGTAACACATTTGGTTGCAGTGCAGGATTTACGTATAAGCTACACAAGCTATAGCTTAGGGTCCCCACTTTCTTGGGGGCCCCCAAAAAGATTATCTCAGTGAGAAATTGTCATATATACTTAAATATACTGCAGCATTGTTTGTCCCAATATAATATCTGGACATATAAAGGGCCCCATATCTCAAATAGCTTAGGGCCTTATCAAGTCTAAATCCGGCCCTGTTTGGTTGGAAAGGCCCTAAATGTGGAACATATCGTTGCTTTATGGAAATCACTCCATTTTACACATTACTGAAGTCTGGTGCATCATACTAATTCTGTATTATAATATCTCCAAAATAACTAAAACCTAATACGACCATGTATTACAATGTCTTCAATTTATTTATTACGCTTTGCACTGAAAATAATACAACTTTGTATTGCAATATTTCAAATTTGATTCCTGCTTGTTAAAACAAATTCAAAAGATGATCTCTAGACTGATCCATTTGACAAATAATAAATAATTAATGCATTTCATCTCACTTTTAATAGTTATAAAGATTTATTAGCTTTTACATCCGCATTTTAAAATATGAACTAATGATCTCGGATTCATCTATCAAGAGGTAGACCTCGCCTTTTAGTCATTGGTTAATTGTGACATAAGCCAAATGTTCCAGAATTTTTAATAAGTTTCTTTCTTTGACCCGCGTTATCGAGTATGTTTTTCTAGTATCGAGATTAGAGGCATTAAAGTGGTTGGTACCCTGCATAATTGACTATGCGTTTTAATTCTAATTTAATTAATACGTCATTTCTGTTGTAGTTGTTCGAGGTTTAATTTCTGAAGTTAAACAAGTTCGAATTAAGCAAAAAACAAAGCCCCGTATAATCTTCCGTAAGCTTCGTATTCACCAAGGTAAGGTGAGTTTTCAATTTGTAATAATTTGAGTCTGATATAGGTTGAAAATTTGCTCCAAGCCAATATATAATTATATATGTCGTGTGAAGCGAAATAATTTATGCAGTTCAGTTATTTTAAATACGTTTGAATTTTAATTAATGTTGGTGAAATCTACACAATTTTAATTTAAGTGAGAGATTTTGCGTATCATTCTACGTGTTGTTTAAAAGAACGTTTAAAGTCAATTTTCTGCAGTGATTGAGGTTTAAATGTTATTAATACTTAATACAATCTCGTGTAAAGCCAGTTGTGATCTTTTGAAGACTTTGAGATTTTAGTAGTGGTTCTAAAATCCAAAGCTTACAATCTGTATACGACCAACAAATTCAAGTAAAGTGTAGTAGAAGATAAGTTTACTTACAATACGGTCCTGAAGTGGTGGAATAAATCTTATTTTGTGTGAAAATTAAGTAAAAATAGCCGACCCAGTTTAATGAAATTCATGTCGACCACGAATTAATACATAAAAAAATCAATTATCCAGAAGAATGTTGGATTTGGGTACTTACGTGTCTACAACAAATTAAATAAGCATTTGTAGTGAGAGAGAAGTTTTTTATTTAAACATTTTAACCAAAACACAAAATATTTGTAAATCAGTTGAATTTTTAGCCTAAATGTTAATGCAGTTCAGTGTTCAGTACAAAGTAATTGGTAATCTACAGAAAATTTAACATCTTTGTAAAGGTAAAATAGATCTAAAAATTTCCGTTCTTATTTCTAAATAGAAATTACTGAAAACGATTTTATAGCAACACATTAATATTGCCTACAAATATTTTGTTACAAATGTACACTACGTTTTTATGTTCGAATTTTGCCAAGTGCAATCATAAATCAAATGTTTTTAAAAAATAACATCAGATTGTTTGAAGCGCAATCTTTGCAAGATTTTGATAATAATTTTGCACTGTGTTGATTTAATTTAAACAATTGATTGATTTTGATTATTTCCAGGTCGGGAGTAGATATTAATGTAACATCAATTAAATTACGATAATTTACATACAATTTTGTGTCCCCTAAACACTATTTAGAAATAATTTCTATTCCTACTTAAGTCTAACATCAGTAAGTCTTTCAGTTTAACACCTTCAACCTGAAAGTAATTTGCTTTAAAGATAAGCATGTCTGTTTTTAAAAGCACAAGCCGTTTTGATTGTTTTAACATCATTTGATCAAGTACATTACATGGTTTAGATCGGTCGTTATTGGTCGATTGCCATATATAGTTATATACAATTTGTTTTTGGGTGTTGGGTATCGTTGTTTTATGTGCGGTATGAGTATAATAAAACATGTTGTTTGGGTGTCAGTTCGCATATAATTTACATTACGAGCCCAACTAAGACTGGGTGAAGGAACTTAGGTTCTGATTACCTAACCTAGATTAGAGAATGGTCCTAATGCTGGACGAGGAACCTGGGAACCCGTGTGAAAGAAGACGGGAGGGTTGCGGCGGGTGAGCACGTATTAAGATAACCGCTCCGGTACTAGCCTGGAGAGCTAGTAGAGGGTGGATAGACAATCTCGCTCCGACCAGTGAGTAACTGGGAGCATGTGCTAAGCATATGCGCGCTGATTGAGCGTATCTCAATTACTTCTTCTTGGAAGGAACGTGGAGATTAGGACGACAGTTGCTCCACGTAAAAACACTCTTGGAATCTTGTCAAAGCCATGCTGTGATTTCGTAAACGGTCAGCTGACCGAAGGCTGCCTTGACAGCTTTCACACTACATCTTTTTACGTTTATATTCATCACACATTCACTTGATATCTTATAGAAGTAAAAAAAATGTTTTCAAGTATTTGCAAAACTGCTACAAATAACTAGTATAGATAATAAAAATCGTACCTATAAAGTACTTATCTTTGAGCCTACCAAGTTTTCCAAATTTTTCCACTACATTGAGTTATACGAGGACTAAGCCCATTGTTTGACATTTATAGGTTACGTGTACAAAATATTACCTTTGTATCTCAAAGCGTTTTCATACTGCTGTTTAATTTATGTTAGCGTGTCGTAATATTTAAGGGAAATAAATCCAGTTGAGCAGAGAGCAGTGATAAAATACTTGCAGAAAAAAGGGATGACACTGTCTCAGGTTCACCAGGACATTGTAACAACCATAGAGGAACCTGATGTGTCTTATGACACAGTAAAACCTGGTGCCGTGAGTTCAGGTGTGGAAGAACTTCGTGTGAAGATCAACATGCTGGAGGACCCCCTGTTACGGTAACTACTGACAAAAACATTAAACAAGTTAAATTAATTGTTGGCAATACTGGCTTGTCATATCATGTTGTTCAACATATACTTATTAAAGAACTGGATACGAAAAACGTAAGCGCAAGGTGGGTGCCGCGAATGTTGACGAATAATCAAAAAAGGAACCGGATTTTGATTTGCGAGCGTCTTTTGATAACGTACCGAGCAAATAAGGAGAATTTTCTTGATCGATATGTGACCATGAAAAAGAAAGCAACCCAAAGCAAAGAATGGAACAATCGTGGTTCTCCTCCACCAAACAAATTTAAGGTAGTTCCGTCCGCGGGGAAGGTTCTCCTGTCAGTTTCTTGGAAAGCTCTAGAAATAATTCTCACCGATCATCTTCAAAACGAAACGACCGACAATTACAGGCAGTTATTATGCTCAAATGGTTGTCAAATTGCGAGGGGCTTTAAAAGAAAAATGTCGTGGGAAGTTAAGTAGAGGTGTTTTGTTCCATCAGGATAAAGGCTGATTCTCACTATACGGCAGGCTGCCAACAGTCACCGGACCGACAAAACATTGTCCTGTATAGTTTATATGGTCGCGACGGTCCGTGTCTGTGATGGTTGATGTGAATACCGTCATATAAAATGTATAGTACAATGTTTTGTCGGATCGGTGACTGTTGGTAGCCTGCGGTATAGTGAGAATCAGCCTTAATGCTCCCAGTCACACCTCTTGTGTTTCGATGGCCGCCATTCATCAAGCAGGCTTCGAATTAGCGGAACATCCAGCGTTTCGCCGGACTTAGCCCCGAGCGATTACAGATTGTTCCCAAAATTAAAGGAGCATTTGCGGTGAAAGAAATTTTCAAGTAACGAAGAAGTTATGTCGACTGTAGAAGAGTGGTTTGTAGTAGTGAGACAATATTCCAGGAGGCTATTAAAATACTAGAGCATTGGTGGAATAAGTGTATTAATGTTATAAGATATTATGTTGAAAGATAAAATATTTCTTTTATAAGTTGTCGTATTGTAAAGGGGTCAGGGGCCGAGCAAATCAACCCTTGTATTATTCTAATCTATTCTAACTAAAGACATCTTAATTCCTACGTCTCTTTTAAAACATTCATGGTTAGTATAAATAATTACGAGTATAACCGTTTTAAAATGCCCTGGAATTTTGCTCGTTTTATTAAAAATGCACAGTTATTTAAACCGCTTTTAATTTTCTGATTGGCAATTACCAGAAAATCTTACGCCAACAAAGACTATGTCCTTGGTCTATGGATATTTATCCTTTTTGTCTGTTTTTGTATCAGGGAATCAAGTATTGAGTGGCGTTAGATAATTTTAAAAGATGTTTCGAGAGCGCTGTGTCACTTTTACTAATGTTTTCATCTGACGGTTATAATACTATAATAATTAGATTTACCTACTGGGAAGCAATTCAGATTTTATACGAAACGTATCATTATTATTGATCATGACTAACCTGAAGACTGATTCGTGTTTTCGTTTTTTTATTGTATGTAACAGTGATAAGATGTCCTGGAACAAGCAAAAAAAATTATAGACTGCTAGAATTAAACTGGATGAATTTGTATGGATTTTTATAGATTATAATTTCATACCTGATATCATGAAAGACCGTATATTATAACTTTGTGCATTGTTTGCGTAAAAGAAGTCTAAGGAAAATATGCAGAATTTCTATTTTTTTCCTCAAAGGATAATTTCGGAGGTAGGAACAATTTTTCGTTTAATTTGACCATTTACATAAAACTTGTTCCATTTTTGTAAACCGAATGTTTTAGTAACTCTTTTTAAGATTAGTCGTTTCTTACTTTATACTACATACAGTAAGAAAAGTATGTATTATTCTATAGCATTTCGCAATAAGAGTAGTCTAGCAACCGGTACTGATTGCATTATTCTTCTCTTTCACTCGTCAGTCGAACGTTGAGTTTGTAATAGTGAGATGTCTCTACTCCCTCTACTCCTAGTCTATCCTAATCCCTCTATATCATTCAATTTATATTTACTCTAGTGTAGAATGTATGGGCTAAAATAAACTTCTCTTACTGTATAATAAACTGGAACTTTACTTGCATTCCCGTATGTTTTAACCAACATTCATTTACTTAACAATTGAAGTATTTTGCCCTTCCCCATCAATTTTAATTGATTTTACTTTTGTGACATTATGAACTACCCATAACTTCAAAATAGGAAATAAGGAAATAAATAAAAGTTAACTATATTCTTCCAAACAAAAGAATTTGAATAATATGTAATAGTACCGTGTTTCGACTAGTAACTGCATTCGCCACTACGCAAATCTTTAAAAAGAAGAATGAAGCTGTGAACCTCATTGACAAAAATGAGTTAGTAAAATGCAACAAACACACTCATTTAAAATGCACAATTGCATTATGGTATTTTTCCTTTTCTCACAAAGCCAAGTCATTTATATATTCATGAAATAAATAAAGATTAGTAAAAGTTTCACAGTTTTATTAAAATATAACCTGACAATATTGTTTCGACAGCTATGCTGTCATTATCAAAGGTAATATAATTATAAACAAACACGTCGCTAAGGTAGATACAAAAATAGGTAACTAGATAAAATAATAATAATATTCAGAATTAAATATCTAATACTTCCAGTAACGGAGAATTACTGCGCTCAAGTTGTTCATTCATTAAAGGTACCCTGAGTTTGTGTTTGTATATTCTCAAAGGCTTCTAAAATGTCTAATTTGCGTTTGTTATTACACAAATGTAGTAATTTAATATTATTTTGAGGAGTTATTGTGTGATTTTGTTCTAAAAGGTGTTTGGCGTAATTCGATTTTTCAGGATGTATATTTTTGTAATGACGTACGTGTTCTTTATATCTTACGTCAAAATTTCAAAGTGTTTGTCCAATATATACCAAACTACAAAAAGAACAATTTAAACGGTAAATGTCCGATTTCATGATATCATGTGTTCTGTCTTTAGCATTAAATAAAAATGAAAAAGTGTTAGTTAGTGTTGGTTTTAAATGTTATTTTATAATTGTTGGGTTTTCTTAGTATATGTGCAATTTTCTGATATTTTGCCAAAATATGGTATAGATATGTAATTTGTGTCTTCTGTTTGATTGTCAATGGAATATATTCTTTTGATAGCTAACCTATAATCTTTTTGTTTAATTAAAGTGTCAATCATGTTCGGATTGTAATGATTTGCATGTGCTAGTTGTTTAATGGTTAATACCTCTTTGCTAAAATCTGTCCTTGTTAGTGGAATAGCTAAAGCTCTGTGTATTAATGATCTGTAGGCTGCTATTTTATGTGCTTTATGGTGACAAGATTCATTTGGTATTGTTATGTCTGTTTGTGTTGGTTTTCTGTATATGGAAAATTCAAATAGATTGTGTGCGTTAATCTTGACATTTAAGTCTAGAAAGTTTATATGTTTTGTTCTGTTTCTAGTGTAAAATTTATGTTAGGGTGGATACTATTAATAAGAATTAAGAATTCATTGATAACCTCAAAAGAACTGTCAAAACAAGCTAAAATGTCATCAACATAACGAAACCAGAAGATAATGTGTTTAGAGAGGTTTAATTCAAATATTTGATCTTCTAACTTGTCCATAAATATGTTAGCTAATAGAGGATTTAGAGAATTACCCATAAGTAAACCATCTTTTTGTAAATAAATTATGTTATTAAAAGTGAAATAATTTTGACTTATACAAAGGTCAAATAATTGAATTAACTCTAACCTTTTAACTAATTCTATATTACTATTGATCAAGAAACTATCTAATAAAGGAATACATTCTTGTGGGGGTATTCTGGGGAACATGTTCCAAATATCAAAACTAACAAGTTTTGAATGTGGTGGAAGATGTATGTTTTGCAGCTTATCTACTAATTCTAATGAATTTCTAACAGAGTATTTCGATTTGTAACCTATCGTGTTAATAATCTGGTTCAGTTTTTTGGATAAAATGTGATTAGGTGCATTGATGTATGATACAACTGGTCTTATAGGCATATTCTGTTTATGTGTTTTGACGAGTCCATACAGTTTAGGTGGTTGTGGGTTTTTATTTATGATTTGTTGCTTTTCTAATTCTGAAAAGCAGATATCGCAGTTTTCTAAAGCTTGTTTTATTTCTTTTTGGAATTTCGTGGTTGGGTTATTGTTTATAGTTTCTAAATTTTCTTTATTAATAAGTTCTTTAACTTTTTGTAAGTAAATATCTTTCGAAAGAATTAGCAAAGTTTTACCCTTATCTGCTTTAACAGAAATTAGTTAATATTATTAATATTAGAAAGTTATATATTCAGTCGGTATATATCTTCAGTCGGGTATATATTTCACTGGAAATAGTTAAAGGAAATCATTATCTTGGAGTTCATTATGCCACAATTGACTTTCTGATGCTCATTGAGTCTTGATGCTCATTGATTTTTAGAAATCTTGATATTAATTTGACATTTTTCACCATTGTTTGGATTCAGTCACTTGGAGTACTGTGTCCTGGACGAGAATGGTTGAAGTTTTGAGCAATTTATGTTTTTAATTTTCCAGGACTTGCATTAGCATTTTTGCATTTTGCTGTAGATCGTGATGATATATCGTGATAAGTAAAGTTCTTCTTTAGTATTTAACGATAATCTTTGTGAACTCCATATAAGTAAGTTACCTAGAGTAACAGTGTTAATATTCTATGTACTGAGATAGCTGGAGTTGGTGTAATTTTAAATGTAATTAAGTTTCGTGACAACTGATCGTTTTTATTGATTTTTTCTGTAAATATTGATTTTAGATCATAAGTGTGTTATATTATTTTGATAGCTATCTTTTCATCTATTTAGAATTAAGATTAGCGTTAATTATCGACATATATTTTATTTTGTGACTTCACGACATTGGCGATGTTCATTATTTTTTTGTATTTTCGTTTGTTTTTTAGCTTAACATATAAAAGGGTCTTCGAAAAAGAGCAATATCAGTCGATAAAAGCATAAAGGTGGAACCTATGCTATGAACCTAATATCATGAGATAATTTATTGTAGAATTTTATACGTGATAATAGTTAGTACACTTACGACTTGAGGTAATTCTAAGATATTCTAAATGGATATTGATTTTACTTCGTGTACCATGACTGTGTGTAGATCGTTTTTACAAGAATAGTTAGTAACAATATTGTATTTGATGTAATCTAGACAATGATAAATAAATAAACAAGAAAATGTTATAACTCCTAGTTTGGTAAAATCTTGATGTGTACATCATAACGAAAAGATCTTTTAATTTTGCGAATTACTCTTCTTTCTAATAAAGATTCTTTTAGCATCACACGAATGTCCCCAACAAGTGATAGTATAGCAAGATATAGCATAGCAAGTGATAGTATAGCAATAAGATGCAATCAAAACATGGTAAGCACCAATAACAACTTTCACACTTAAAAACTTATTTATATTTCGAATTAGAAATACATTTTTGAATATCTTGTCACAAAGGTAATCAATATCACAACCCCAATTTAATTTAGAACATAAGTGTGGTGTCATCTGCGAAGAGCAACCAGGCGCTCCATATATGTTACCTCATTAAGGTCGTTTATAAACATTAAGAATATTAATGGTTCCGGGACAGAACCCTGGGGCACCCCCATAGTGTCACTATCCCATAGAGAAACACTTCATTGAGTAACAAATATTGTTACCTATAGGAAACGTAACTATGAATTAGTTGACAACTTAAATTATCAAAATTATAATATTTAAGTTAATTGATTAAAACGGTGTGTGACATGCAGCCAAAGGTTTTTGTTAGGTTAACATAGGTAGCTTTTACAAAGTTACCTGCTTCTAGACTATGTACTACAATTGTTACTTAGAGTGTCAATTCCCTTGGATGCACTCCTGCTGACTCTAAACCGAAATTGGTTGATGAAAAGGAGTTGATGCTGTTCAAAATGTTAAACTATATCTTTTTGTATTAAATTTTCAATTTTCTTTTATATTATAGGAATAAGTGAGATGGGGCGGAAATAATTCATTTCATCTAAAGCTCCTTTTTTTAGGATATATAAAATACATAGGTATATGTAATCGTAATAATTATATTGCATGTTTTTCTCTTTTGCATCATTTAGAACTTCTCCAAGATAGCACAAAGTTATATTTTGCTAAGATCTTCGTAGCATCTTTTCTGCTGATTGAAACCACGTGATAGATTTCATAAACAAAGCTAGATATGTGAAGCGAAAATTATAGAAGCTACTTTGAAGTGTAGAAATATCTTACCAAATGTAGATAAGCATTTGTCATGTTTGTCAAATTATATTTTATAAACATGTAACGTGTTCAATTTCTCAATTTTATAGAAATGCAATTTTATATGCATAAATGGTAAAAACATCTTACTACAGTCCTGTGTAGTTTATCATATTACAGTTGGATTAAAAATGCAGACGATATTTTGAGTTAACTGGTGTTCTTTTAATGCCAAAAGTCGCCCTAAAATTTTTTGTATAGGATGAAATTCCTTCTAGAATAAAATGACAGATAACATTGCTTCTAGAACAAACATACTGGCGTCTTTGTAAATACCAAAGTTCATTGCAAAGCCTTCTCACGGTTAAAAATCGTTTTTGGTAACGAAAATACAGACATTTAGATTATAAAGGTAGAAAAATAATTTCAGATTTTTAACAACGGAATAATTTATCTGAAAACGCATTAAACCCTAAATTTATATATCCTGTACGTGCCAATTTTTACTTGGATGAATAGATTTCTAAAGGTAGAGTCGCATAAAAAGCATCATATGATCACCTGCAAATTATCAAGTTACCCCAAGATGCAGACTACAGGTGGTAATGTCTCTCTATTTAAATGGAATATTCTAGAAGTTTTTTACGCGGTTATTTTCCTGATTGGTTGAAAGAAATGTTAACTTCCTTTGGATTGGTTGGTTTCATTTTCCCTCTTTTAAATTCAAGCTTAGCATAGGGTTGATTCCTTAATTTGAGTCAGTCGATTACAGAGTTAGCGACAGGCACTCGAATACACAGGGTCAGTTTTGCCGAAGGCAATTGACCAGAGTACGTTTTTCCAGTTAAACGAATTAATTTAAATACACTACGGCGTTTTGTTAATGTGAATTCTGTATTGTACCGTGATCTAATAAATTAATTAGACAAGTGATAAAGAAAACTTTGTAGGAATTTGATAAACAAATTTTGTGTGAAATTTAAAATGAGTTCAAATCAATAATCTAATACAGCCCCTGAACGTACCGTTAAATGCAACTAGTGGTCATTAATGCAGTTTTAATTCATCGAGTTGATTTAATTAATAAATTATCGAAATTTGAGAAGAAGTTTAACCTTAAAACGTGTAACGAAATGTTTTAACAACCAATAAAAGTATTCCGAGGATTTACAATTTAAAATCTATAAGAGAATGCATTGGTTAGTTAATTTTGAAAATGAAGAATTAAAGTTTTCGGTTTAGTTGTGCCGTAATAATTTAGAACACTGCCTATTTGGGTGTTTGCTTAATAAAAATCATTAAGGAAATTAGTATTATCAATTAGCCAGATATAAACCGTGTGTTTTTGGTAATCTTTCTTTTATAACTAATAAAAGTGGTTGTCGAACTTATATGGTTGCGGTTATTCATAATGAGATTGCTAAGGAAATTGCAATTAAGTGACAATTGTTGTGAACTTTCGTTCATTGATCTTGGTTGGAATAACGGTATCAGCGATTATACTTTTCAATTTCTTCTTGCTTCATATCAACAATTTATGAAGGTCTTGTATTTAGTGTTAAGTGAAACAAGGTCATTATTGTGAAAGTGTTGTTTTTTGGAAGTTTAAAGAACTGTAAAATTCTACCAGAGTATCAGTTCTAATGGATACTTGTTCGATTAAAGTAAGTTTTATGTAAACATTATTTGTACCATTTTCTCTAAATAATTATGTTTTATAAATTTATGTCTATATTTTCCTTTAATAAGAATTCTTATAAGGGTATTACTATGAAACTTTTTACTGTTGTCATTAAAGACAAGTAAATAATTTATTTTTAAATAAATGAACATTTGAATTAAACCCTACTGTGATAATATTGGACCATTCGCTTGTGAACGTCTTTAAAATATCTTAACCAGCTTAATACTAATGTAAATAAACATGATTATTAATTGAATTTAATCAATAAAGCCAATATTCTTTTCTGTTTGCAAATATTGAACTTCAAAGACTTGCAATCGGATGGCGCCCATATTTAGTTTTATTTAGAGTCACTGCATCTAGTTACCTCGAGCAGCTGACCAGAGTACCGCAAACCGCCGCCATATTGGGGCAAACGAAGCACGAAATTGTTCATTACTTGTTCTGTATTGAATTTAATCAAATACACGTTTACTTTAAAAGGTTATTTTTCTTATTCTGAAAGATCAAACCTCTAATATGTCAAACACGTAAAATGTGGTTTTAATTTGTCCATTATTAAAAATCACCCTTCTCTGCCCCAATATGGCGGCGGTTTGCGTTCCTCTGATCGACCAGCTGACCTAGGTGACTAGATGCAGTGACTCTAGTATTATTGGTATCTAGTTTTATTATGTCTATAAAACCTTATTCTTCTTTATAATTAATAAGCTATGAAGATCAGTACCTACTTTCTGAGCCATAATTTGTCTTTAAGATGTCTCTAGCCGTGGCATTATAAAGTAACGTAAGTATCGTATTTATGAGCTTTACAGTAAGTATTTAGTAGTTTAATTTTTAAAGGTTACAATGACGTCCATTGCGCGGCGTATGTTTTGATTCAGTAATTTAGAGCTACGAAACAGTAACGTTACGAACAAAATACATTTAAGGTTCTGGTCTTCAATCAATAAATGTAATACACGCACTTTACTTCTTTTGCGGTTTTGACGCCGGGATCTTGATGATTTGTTACATCTTCTAGCTGTTTTTTAATAACCAATGGCCAGTAGGTATGATATTCTTCAGCTCCTACTTAGCTACTTAACTAGGGTGTTGACTGGCCTCCTGCTTTCTGCATAATGCAATTAAAGTATTTTATAGCCTCGTCCTATATCTTCATTAGTTTCAAAAGAGATTTAGTTTTATTTCACATTCATTCTTTCATTAATTAGTTCTTTAGACAGATCCCAATATGTTCTTTTATTATGGAAGGTGGGTGATGCCTATTGTGTTGCAGAAATCAAGTAGGTTCGGTATTCTTTTCTATGACTGTGGCGATTCCGACATAGATTTTACAATTAGCTGCCTTTAGCGGTAGTCAGTCTACGGACCCAGTATTGATGTTTTGTAATGTACCGCTTGTGGCGTTCAGATCACCCGGTCGCGTTAAAAAATTATTAAACTGCATTTGTCTTATCATATGCTAAAGAGGGTAGTAAACCTTTGTTATTGCTTGGATGGTTTCCTCCTGATATTTGTCTAACTCGGAGTGTCGAATGAATCTTTTAATTACGATGGTCGTGTTTTAAATAGGCTGTTGCATCTCCGTGCTGTGCGTTGTAAATAGTAATTTCTTTAAAACTGATATACGAATATGACTTCTGTTTGTGACTTTCGATAAAATAACTATTTTTTATTTATTTTCTAATCTTAAAAAATAACTTGAATTTAGTCAACTGACGCAAACCAACCAATAGGTCTTAAAACGTTTTAATTTACCAATTAGGGTCGCAATTAGTTAAATAATTTATAATTACAAAAATATATTTAGAAACAATTATTGCATAACCTAACATTTAATAATTTATACAATTATTATTATTATTATTAACGTGGGGGTTTATTAATTGAGGAAATAGAAAGACTTACCCAGTCGTATTAGTAATGATATTTTTTCGAAGTCATGTTGTTATTTTAAGTATTACTACTAAAATGTAAAACCATTTACCTTTATAGCACAACATTTATTTTAAGCAACATAGATATTATTTATTAAATATGCACACATTTGAAAAAGTGTGATTATTCCATTCGCCTCTGGTAACGTACGTAGAATCGCACTATAGATAAGATCATGTTACATGAGAATTGCTTAAGATAATAAAACTCACGATATCAAATTACAGTTTTTCTGCTAAGTCTATGTTATCTCTATGAGAACTTCTTTGGCATTTATTCTCTCATGACCATGAGAACTGTGTAGGCAGATAAGGTATAAATGCCTCTGTTTTAATCTTAAGTCTTTAGTCTTTATTAAATATTCATTCAACACACAAGTCTTTATTAAGTATTCAACAAGTGTTTATCCAGAGTGAGTATTAAAACTAGATGTGGATTTTAAAATTGTCTTGCTAGTAAAAACAGAAAGGCTCATTCGAGTTTTGATTGATTATTTTGCTTAATGTCATTTAAATGTGAATTCTAAAATTGTTCTGTTAAGTGTGTTAATTCAAATTTAATTATTTAAACTCGTCTTAAACTCGTTAAATAATTACAGACAAAGTAATATTAATATTTGTATTCTAAATGTTAAAAGAGATAAAGTTTTCTCTCGATTAAAAATAATAAAATATATTCTACGACTGCAAACGAAATATATAAATGTGTTTTATTATATTCAATAAATAAAGTTTTAAAAAAAGCGTCGGCCACAGAATATATACAAAACTCTCTTCAATTACGTATAGACTTTTTTTTTGATGTATTAAAGAAACGATTTATTTTTAAAAATGGGGAAATAACGCGAATAATAAAGGAATTCAATTTCAAATCAATCTTTATTGGTTTTGCAATTTGATAAATTCGATAAGCGAAAAAACAAGACAGAAGCTTAAATGATCGGAGATGGATTTGATTGAAAATTTCATCAAATTATTACCAAGCACGGACCGATACCTACTAATCATTCTTTTCATGTATGGCATTATGTTGTCGCAACAAATCATAAGTAGGTACTTTTGTAGTTATAAATAACACGTTTTATATATTACACATAACCTAAATCCTACCTGTATTTGCGGATTACGGGAAGCTTCAGTTTGTAGTTTACGAACGATTCTTCTCTCCCTCAACTCGTTTTATTCTCATTAATTATTGTTATGAAAACAAAAGGGATAAAAAGGTGTTTTACATTTTGTTTAACTGTAGCTATTTTGTGTGGGTTTTGGGAAAACTGACCTAAATTTTGTAATTATCTCGGATAATTTAATCTTAAAGTATGTAACTTTTTGTAAATAAGAGTGCACGGGTATGCACAAAAAGTCATCACTGCGGTTTACTATTAAGAACGTGGGGGGAATTATTCGATACAAAGTACTATGCAAATATGTGCATTACAAGATTACACGAAGCAAGTGAATATTCATCAAAGTGAATATTTTATTTTGGTGGAAACCTTAACACAGCGTTGTGTTGTGATAATTATGTATTATAAATTTTCATTATTAAAACAGATTCTAACAGAACAAAAACTTTACTTAAAAGAACATGGACTAAATGGGATTCCCCTATCTGTGTTCAAAAGAGTTGCACTCACAAAAATTAAAATTTATTTGGTGTTGAGTAACGCTTACTTAACGTTAGTTTTGGCATTTATTTAGTTAATCCTTATTATTATGTTAGTATTTATTTTATAAAAACAAATATTTGGTAACTAAATATAATAACAGAGTCAGTTGCCTTAAATATAATATAAAGCCGGGAAATCATTAATATCGTCAAATAGTATGTTAAATAATCATTAATTACACTAAAGCGATTCAATAACAATGGCGTCATTCTATGCAAGAAACATCATTAAATATTTGATATCCTTGTAAACCGATTCACATATTTGAATGATGATGATACACATACCAAATGAATGATTTAATATTATTCAAATGAATGTTCGCAACTTTCAGGACGTGACGCCCGTTTGAAACAAAAAAAGTAATTCAAGTTGTTTCGAATATTTGTTGGATTATTTAAGTAAAGCTGAAAGGTTCACCCGAAGTGGTAACTAACACAGAAGGAGTCGATAGTCATGGAGTTTGCCAAGTACCAGATAATTCCATAATGCACGTAAAAAATGTTTAATAAAGACTCCCAAGTATGCATGCAGCAAATACTAAGAACTAATTTTTTAATAGATAATTGATTCAGGCTAGACAAGGTCTTGTAATCTGATTAAGATACAATTAAAATATCTGTAAATGACCTGTGAATATCAGCTTTATAATCAGGTTAATCAGGAATAAATAAGGACATTGCAATTGATCTCACCTCGTTTCTATTAATTCACACAAGGTTGACTTATTATATCGCTTAGATTTTGCTGTTTTATGGCGATTGGCTCCAATGGAATAACTAGCCCACGAAAATGTGTAGTAAACATCCCGTCTTAACAGTGGCCAAAAGGAACGATAAACTTGTAGTACGGGTTGAGTGAGTGATAAATCCAATAGAAAAGGTGTAGCCAAATACGACCAGAAAATAATTATAAGAAAGCTCTGAAAAAAAACTACAACGCTAGTTAACATTTAATCATTAGTAAAGATACACACATAAGAGAATTATGACCTCATTATGAATTACCACGTGCAAGATAACGCTTCGCAGCTGCGAGATAAATACCGCCCACAAGTGCAATATTCAAAAACTTTATCTAAATGCATTCTAAGAATTGCTAAGTAACTTTATCGAAATTTATTCTGCAAAATGCTAGCGGAAGCAAAACGTTATTGCCATGTGTGCGCAACTGAAGGATTTTACGACCGCAGAAGAGTATATAAACTCCGCAACTTTGCAAATTAAATCAGTTCGAGTTACGACGACCTCGAAGGCTAGAAACTGAAATCCAGGGATATTGTTCACCTGCCTTTCGAGCTACACTCAGAACTTTGTAACTTGGACTCCGTCTTTTGTGTTTTTAAATAAAGTATTAATTTAAACACACTTTTCAACGTCAAGAAAAGTTAATTCGCTCTAAACACTTCAGAATTAGACTGGCTAACGAATTTAATATAATAGACAATAAATCACTTACTCAAGAGCTTAAACGGCTTGCTTGAAACTCTTTGCAGTCTGACGTGCGAAGTTGTTTTTTCAAAATCCTCTTAACTAGATACGACTAAATTCTTAACCCAAAGTTTCTAATTTCTACTAAAGCCGCGAAAAAATAGTTTTTCTCACACCTACACAAATACGTCCTAAAAATGTACAAACGTTTTTTCCAAGAATGCAAAAAAAAGCTGGAAACATGAAAGATCTATCTCCTATCGTTTAGGAAATTCACCATATTTAGCCAAGTTTATTGAGAAAGTAACATAAAGGAACTAGCATAATCAAGTAATCATAAGCGGGGTGAAAACAAACCGCAAAGACGGTTGTTAAGCAGCCTAAAACGTCTTACAAATTATAATTAACGAAGATGAAAAATCTATTAACCATATATAACATATATAATTAACTAAATTACCTAAGGAAGAAAAAAACAAAGCCAAACTATTCTGGGGTGCCACTAAAAACCGATTTAAAACTGAAATGCTTAAAAGTAAATGATATGGCATGTACATGAAAGCAAATAATACGAATTGCAGAACAGGAACGAAGTAATAAACTTAATGCTAGAAATTAGAATTGAAGAAGTTTTTTAAGAAACTTAAGAGTAAACACTCTACCACTGATAAGGAAAATCTGCTCAACGATAACACTAATTCTTTCAGTAGATAATATGGCAGAAAAATTATTTTTGTTACAAAAACTTAAAAATTAACAATTAATTAACTAAAGCCAACTGCATATTTTGATCTACCTTCAAAACTTTGTATCCATACAAAACTTGCAGCATATTGTTCATTATATTACGTGGGCATTAAACATATAGGGTGGTACAACAAAAAAGCAAAGTCGGGAATCTTATGCTCTCACCCCCTAGGATTATTGTACATCGCAAAAAGGTACCCCTATTTTTTTTTATTTTGAAATCGGATTATGTTTAAGGGTGCCTCAAAGCCCTTAAAGTTTCCCATGTATTTTATACAGGAAAAAAGCACTTTTTCATAGATTTTTTTCATAGAGAACTTTTTGGGGAAAATCGTATTTATTTTTCTACATACTCTCCTTTCAGCTCTACACATTTAGTCGTACGCTTTTCAAGACCCTTCAACCTTTCACAAAAATAAGAACTATCCAATCCTTAAACATATCCATTTACAGCTTCGATGATTTCAGTATTTGATGAAAATTTATTTCCAACCAACCATTTCTTGAGATTTGGGAACAAGAAGAAATCCGACGGAGCTAAGTCTGGCGAATAGGTTGCATGTTCAATTAACTGGAATCGTAGTTCGTGCAGTTTCCCCATCGCAATTGTCGACTTGTGGGATGGGGCGTTATCCTAGTAGTACAAGACCTTTTTCTTTGCCAAATGAGGCCTTTCAGCTTTGATTTCTTTGTTCAGTCTGTCTAATAACGACGCATAATACTCGCCCGTTATTGCCCTCCCGTGTTGCAAGTAATCATTAAAAATTATTCCCCGGGAATCTTGCCTTTTTTGGAGTTGGCTCGCCACATTTTGTCCATTGCTTTGACTGGTCTCCGGAGTGCAGTGGTGAATCCACGTTTCGTCAACAGTTATAGAACGTCGCGAAAAATCTTTCATTACGTTTAAACATGTCTAGGCATTGCTGAGAAATGATCATTCGAACTGGCTTTTGGTCGATTGTCAGCAGACGCGGCCCATCTAGCACTAAGCTTTCTTATGTCCAAATGTTGATGTAAGATGCAATGCACACGGTCGTACGAAATGCTTACTTTCTCTGCTATCTCTCTCAACTTTATTTGGCGATCCTTCATCACGATTTCATGGAATTTTTCAATTGTTTCTTCATCGGTAGCTGTTTTTGGTCAGCCAGAACGTGGTGCATCCTCTATGCTTGTTCTACCGCGTCTAAATTCAGCAACCCAGTTTGCAACTCTTGCATAAGAAGGCGAAGACACCATGAACTTCATTTAACTTCGTTTTTATTTGTTTAGCATTTAAGCCTTTAAAAAAGAAATGTTTTATCACTGCACGGAATTCGTTTTTATTTATGATTAAGACAATGCACAAATTGTTTACTTGAATCGATAGTAACGGCGTTTGTTTATTTATATCCAATCCGTTTGGAAATTTGACAACTGTTGTACGAACAATGGCGTCTTCAAAACAAGTAATCAGCACTATAGCCCGTTTATTCTCAAATAGTAGCGACAACGATTGATCTCGCCGCTGGAGCAAAAGCACCAGAACGATGTTGGCGTTACTGAATGTTACCAGATTTGACATTCCGTCTTACAATAAATCTTAAGTTTAATAATAATCATGCACAAAGATATTCACAATTCAACATTAATTTGATAATGGACAATAATGATCTGTAAAAACGATAATATTAATATAGTATATACCTACGTAATTGTAATTTTTAAACAACTTTTTATTAAATTTCCGTAACAGCATGCACGTAGTAATTTTTGCTTTATTAAAGTTTGTGTCAGGTTTGCTCCACGATATCGCTACTATTTGAAATAGAGGGGCTATAATCAGCAGGCGTGCATAACGCCATCTTGTGGTTCATTCTAGAAACATTCTGATCTATCCTCGTTCTATATTTATGTATTTTCTCCATCCCTTTTTCAATATTTACAGGTAAAAGGTTTCATTCTCTTTTTAGAATTCGTTATATTTCCTTTTCAATTGTAAGGCATACTAAATTACATAATCTCATTTATAATATTTCAATGTAATATAATATTTAAGTTGCTTAAAGCACCAAGGCTATCTTGAAACTAGATGGCTATTAGAAACCAGTGAAAGCACGTGGAAAACTTCAAATCCCTTTCGAACGTCTGAAAGTCATGAAGCCTCACCCTACTACGGGGGCTATAAACTCCAGAAAGTGAAGACATTCAGAAAATGAACATGAACATGTGCATAACTACACATTTTCACTAATACTTTAAACCCAACAAATACGATATGGAACTATTCGGCGACAGACACCAGTTTCTGTTATTCGCGTCATTTATATGTATGTATTAATAATATTGTGAGTGTTACTTTTCTTAAAAAATAGAAGTAATTTGATGATGGTGTAACATTTCTGTAGTCACTTACATACTACTAGTTTGTAATTGGACCCCCCCCCCTATTACTCTATTTTTCCAAATTCTGGTCCAGAATTTAACGGTCGTCTGCTAAAAAAAAAACTTACACTAACCTTACTTGAAAAGGACATCTTTACAAAATTCTGGATCCACTACCGTTTCGAAATGTTTACTGCATTTATATTTTAACTCAAATACATGCAACAGACGTATTTTTTTTAATTTATTGCAAGAAACCATTGCATGTTAAGAAAAATATCTCAAGAAAAACATTTACACGATGCTCGCCTACTTATAACTAATTTTATTTTTTTTCGATAGGTGATATAGATTTTCATAGGTTAGATTTTGAGAGTTATAAAATTTTCAAAATATCAAATTTTCCTAAATGTTTAATGAAAACATGAAAAAATGTTGAAACGTCCTAAACCGCAACAAAAAAGACATCAAGTGTAGTTAAAGTGTAAATTCTTGTTGATTGTAAATACTCAATTTGTCAGACTTTGTTTTGGCATATTTGTACTCTTTGTACTTTATTGTAATAAAGATATTTCCAATAATCTTGGTTTCCAATTATTTAATAACATAATTTGCTTTAGGAAAATTTGGAATAAATCCAGTATATCTGGAAATGTACATTTTCAACGAATATTCTCGGACACGTAGATTTTACGTACTTTTTTGTGTATATTTAAAAATTTCATAGATACCTGCTCTTTCTGATTGCTGCAATATGGCATACTGATACTTTTACTTTGCAAATAAATGTTAACAACTATTAAAAATGTATGGTGAATACTCCGTGGTTGAAAGAGAAGTGATATTAAATTGCAAATAAAAATTGGAAAACGTGAAATAAATGAAAAAGAAATAAATAGAAAATGTAGAAATACATGATTTCTCAAAACTTTAATTTAAATTAAATGTTCGAATTGATTGTTTACATTCACACATTATGTAATACATTTCTTCGTTTAATTCTTGGGTTTAATAAAATAAACTTTACTCTTTAGATATCCCCAAAGGAAACAATCCAGTGGGGTTACATCTGGTGATCGAGAAGGCCGTTGGTCCTCTTCGACCAACCCATGGTC
The DNA here is from genome assembly GCA_929113105.1 of Agrypnus murinus. NCBI lineage: Eukaryota > Metazoa > Arthropoda > Insecta > Coleoptera > Elateridae > Agrypnus > Agrypnus murinus. Next base: position 36,243,130 of record OV816030.1, read on the forward strand.
CTAGAAACACTTCGTCCAGATATTGCCGGTCATTTCCCTTCGTGCTTCTTTTTTCTTAAACTAGACTTCATTAGCCGGAATTTCTAAGTAGTTGGGGTGAAAATCTAAATAAATGTATGCAGACAAAGTAGAGATGGAATGTTCATTTGCAAGTTTTCGCGTGGTTGTATGCGTATTTTCATAGATAGGTAACATTACAATTAAGCTGTTTTCATCTTTCACAACTCTTCTAGGTTCAGTTTTCTGAAAATCTTTAACTGTGCAATGCTTTTTAAACTGTTAAATGACTTTCGTTTTTATTTTATTTTATTTTATTCGGATATTTCTGATTAAACAGAAGACAAATCTCGGTGTATGTTCGGGTTTTATCACCGCAACCTATTATAATAATTAATATTTCTATTATTTCTTTTTTCAGTTAATATTTCTTTGATTAAATGACTAGCAGCAGGTTTGACCCAATAGAATTCACTGCCACCTTAGTTATAGTTCATGTCGTTTTCAGTGTACTAGGCCTTCTCTATCAATCACAGAGTATTTACCATAAATAAATTTCTAATTTTTCTTTAACATTTATTTGCAACGTAAAAGTATAAGTAGTTATGTCATATTGCCGTAATCAGGAAGAACAGTTCTACAAGACTCCGTAAAAACTATAATGTTGCTATTTAAAAAAGTCATCGATGATGTCATATCCGCTACGTCGCCAATTCCATCTATGGTATTTTCAAATCAAAATGTGCGCAAGAAAAAATAAGATCGTGTCTAAAGTTGTGTCCAAGTGTTAAAGTGTCCAAGGACATTCGTTGAAAATGCAGATTTCCAAAAATACTGAGTTTATTTCAGATTTTTCTAACACACTGTATAATATAATTAATAATGCAGGCACCAACATATACTGGGGAAATCAAATACGTCCGTGACCGAGTCCGATACGATATTAGACTAGATCAGTCATTCTTAACCTTTTTAGAGTCGCGTATCATTTTCGTAGCTTAGATATTCTTATGAAAGACTAATAAGGCTAATAACAAGGCTATTTATTATCATCGACACAGCCAGTGGAGTGAAGAACTCTTAATTAGGCGGCCAAGGTTCGATCGCCGGAACCAGCGAGATGATTTTCTCGTCAACATATAAAGGCTCATTATACTTCGCCGTGCTGTCGGACGGTATATTAAGCAGTCGATTTCGACAACCACGCAAACACCTATCTGTGGTTGTTATAAATTAAACAATGATATTAATTTTACATTAATATAAAGCACAAATTTAAAATACAACTAAACGTATACGCCTCGAGTGATCTTTTTTTAGATTCTTGTTGTACTGTTTTCGAAGTTTAACAATTAGTCTAGCTTTCTAATACGTATTTGTCGTTCTCCGTGACATTTAATCAATTAAGGAATTCTGTTTGCTTTTCAAAACAATGTTGCTAGTAATATTGCTTCTTTTCTACAATATTTCTACCAAAACAAGAGTGGTATTTTAGTGTGAGTTCTTTAAAATTAAAATACTTACCTTTAAGGAAATATTTAAAATATGCACATATACACTAAGGTTATCTCAGACATAAGGAGTCTTTTTATGAAGTTGTAAAAGGATGTTTCTAACTGAGGAGTGAAAGCATTCTGTAATAAAACATTTTTTTAAGTGGGGGCGTGTCTTTTTTATTTTGTGAAATTTAATAATTGCATAAACAGAATAGGATGGATACAATGTGGTAACCTTCGTACCACAATTACCTTAGAGTTTAAGGTAAATTATCAGGGGATAAATCTTGACTGGTGGTTCTTTAAAAAAGTATGATTGGATCTAAAACTTAATAAGAGATACGTAGATTTGGTACTCGTATATAGTAATAAACTATACAAAGCAAAATAACTAAAGTAAACAAGTTAGTATTTTCAATTTGAAAACTGCGTATTTCACTAGAATTACAGTTAGTTTTTCGTTATTTTCAGTGCTATCCCTGAAATAAAATTTATGTTTTCAATATGTATATCAAAATTCACGACAAACATCAAGTACCACAGAGTAACATTTTGGTACCATTGCTTTTTCAGTTATTCATCAAAGATCTTCCATCGTCTGTTCGGAGCTGTGAGTGCCTTATAATAACTTCTACGACCCATAACTTGAAAACCAGGCCTCAGAAGCTATGAAGCTTGTACGAGAGGGAGGGGCAATTATTATTATTATTATGCAGGCCTATTGTCTGGCTGCAGCCGACTTACAGATGTTATAGTACAAATCCGACATTTGTGTTACAGCTAAGGAAGAACTACTGAAAACCTAACCAGATTTTCCGGCACCGGGAGTCGATCTCGCACCTCTTGGGTGAGAGAGAGAGACCAGCACGCTAGTCACTACACTACCAATGCTATATTCGCATCTATATATTTAAAACATATGGCTTATTTTTGTTCCAGTTCGTTTGAGAGATTCACCAGGCCTATTTACGCGTTTCTTTTTTTAAATTAAAGCTTTCGCTGTGTAGATTAGTCAACACTACTTAATTTTTATATATTTTTTAATGTTTATATTTTTAATTTGAAACACTCTAAAATGTTTAATTTGAGGCGGGCGAATCGGACATTCACTAGGGGCGCCTGTTCCACGGTGGTCAGTTTCGTAAGTACTCTTCGCTTATAAATATAAAGGGTGATGCAGCCGTCCACTTTCATCATTAATAAGCGTAGATAAAATCCGCATAGTTGAAAATTATGAACAGACGAATTATACAAATAATAGCTGATGGCAATTGCTTATTCAGAGTAGTTTCATATGTTTATACAAAAAGCAGGAAATAGCCAACACTATGTTTATGTCATGTTTTTGAAATATGTACTAATAGACGTTTTCAAGAATGTTTTCGATTTTTGATTTTAGTCTTATCATTTCGTAAGGTAGAATTTCCGTATGTATGCATTTATGTAGAATAAACAGTTTCCCTAGTATAATGTTAATATTTAAAAAATGAGCACTGTATTAAGTCATCGCAAAAAATACATTCAACATAGAGTGTACAGAAAAAGATCAGATTTCCAGCTACAAAAAACTGTACAAGAGGTTGATCTTTTCAATGGTTTTTTAAATTATATTAGGATAATGAGAACCTAATTAATTATTACATTATAACCTAATATATTAACTAGACGGCTTTGGCTATTGATAGCAAAATAATCAGAGGCATCAGCTGCTGATAGCAAGATAATGCGAATTCATCACTTTGTAAAACTGAACCTAATTACAACTATAAGCAGTGGGCGCATGTATCACTCTGTAGATCTTCTTAAAATTCTTACTAGAATAAAAGAGGGACAAGGATTAGATTCAACAAAAGAATCTTCATTAACAAGTGATGACTTGCAATGATCCACTGTTCTAACTTTGTCAACTAAAGATACCTAAACAAGCAGTAGCCTAAAACGAAGCATGATTCATGGCAGGTTTCTTTGGAAGAAATGGCAGTTGAATGGTCTGTTTGAGAGTGCAGTTGAATTTTATTTGATTCTATGATTCATAGAGTGATATACATTGCCCTCTAGGTGTTGAATCCCCAATGTGTATGTGAAGTATTGTGAGCGTGATATTCAGTTAGTCATAAGAATTAATAAGCTGCAATCTTATCGATTCATCCGCGCGTTCGCAGAGTTATTGTCTTTGAATTATCGAATGGTCAGTGTGGATGTATTCGAGTTGACGGGACTCGCACGGTAAACATACGTCTCTACGGTTCTTTATCGTTGTATACAGTAGTTCATGATTAGTGTAAATATAAAAGTCTTTACACTTCACATAATGCCGAAGAGTTTTTAGTGAAATTGAATTGCTAAAGTTCGCGCGAAAAAAACATTGTATCATGTATCATTTTACAAACATTCAAAGAAATCAGCACACTTCCGCTCAGCCCACTTGCACACGCGAGCCGGCTATTTATTCGAAGAATTTCCGCTCCAACCCACCAGCCTGCCACCAGGAAATGTGAGCTTCCTAGGTTTCATACTTGGAACACCAACCTACGGATTCTCACTATTATGCTAATCTCTTCTAGTCTAGGCAAATGGTGTTCAAAAATGGCTTGAAGTGGAAAGTTCTGGTGTAATTGTTTTTTGTGGCTTAGTTTATGGTTTTTGGGGTGCTCAATACGAATCTGAAGTTGTCCAACAAAAATTTTTACGGCAAATATGAGAAATCATTAAAAAACACACTAAAAATCACAGTTTTCTTTTGGTTTTTGTCTTATTACTTGAAAAGTAAGTTTTTTACGCAAAAGGTGATCCTATATTAAAATAAAGACGAGAAAATTGCCTACAATTCATGTTCTTATAATTTTTGTTGTACAACGTGTGGTTTTCGCGCAAAGGGGCGTTGAAAAACCGGTAAAAATCAGAAATTTCCGGGAAATAGCAAAAACATATTCTTTTACAGCCTTTCCGTTCATAACACTAAGAGTAAGCATTTGCTAACGTACCTACTTATTATTAGGTTATATATTATTATATTTATAGTTATATTATTATCATATAGGAATATATTAATATAGGTATAGTCTCTCTTCGGGCCATTTGTTGTTCGAGTGCTTTATTTCTTTTGCAGCTCCTCACCTTTTGACGTGTTGAGCTGGCGGGCATGCTGAAGAATTTCTAAAATACGAATTGTGCCTGTATCCATTGTCTCTTTTCGACGACTGTGGTATGTGAAAAGGAACCAAGTCTGCTTTATACAAAGCATTTACACCAACTGAACAGGCAAACCTCCACGGGTGTGTGTATGTCATAGATGGAGGATATTTGCTGCATAGAGTCGTGTGGAGTAGGGGTCAATAATTTTCATCAATTTGTGAAGTTACGTTTCATTTGTTAGGTCCAAGTACAAGGACAGTGCCATAGTTGTGTTCGATGGTTACCCTCAAGAAGATAGTTGCAGAGGTACTAAATATACTGAGCGAGCAAGAAGATCACACAAACAACCCTCAGTAGATTTGATGTTCGACGAAACGATGGTGCCTACACTACCACAAGAAAAATTCCTAGGCAATATGAAAAACAAAGAGCGTCTGATTTTAATGTCGAGGGACAATTTTGTAGCAGCTGACATTCACACAAAGCAGGCACAAGAAGGATTCGGATACACTTATTATCACCACTGCAATAGACCTTGCACAACATAACTTTGTAGTTATCGTGAGTAAAGACGTAGATTTGCTGGTGATCATCATTGGTTGCTGTAGCGGTGTACATTCAAATGTATACTTTCTAAAGCCAGACAAAGGGACAGTTTCACCACTCATTTTTCTCTCCTGACTGCAAACTTGATCGATCGATAGCTAACAACGTATTGTTTTTATATGCCATGGTAGGAGGCTGTGATACTAGTTCAGCCTCGTTCAAAGTAGGAAAGATGAGGTTTCTTCAGATTCTCAGGAAAAACCTTGCGTTAACTAAGACTATTGAGATTTTTAAAGACCCTATGGTAGATGCTGATGCAGTTACTGATGATGGCCTTTTTCGCCTCATTGCATAAATTGGCTGACAAGGAAACAACGTCATTAAACAAATTGTGGTATAAATGCTACCTTCGGTCTGCATACAATACATCCGCACATTTGGCGTCCCTACCTCCTACTGTGACTGCAGTTCAACAACCTTCCTTGAGGGTGTATTTTCAAGTTCAACAATTTCTTTGGAATGAAAAAGATCCTGAACAATGGGGTTGGAAGAAAACCAACGATGGTCTGGAGCCAGTAACCACGCTACAGCCATCAGCACCTCAACCCGTTTTGAAACTTATTTCTTGCAAATGCAAGAAGACCTGCCAGAAAAACTGTGGATGCAAAAAAGCAGGCTTCAAGTGCTCCAATATTTGTGTGAACTGCGAAAGCAGTTGTAATAACCTGCCGCTTACTGAAATCGAAGAAGACGAGGATGACCCGGAATTCCCTGAAGTACTTGAAGGCATCCTGCAAAAATCATGGAACCCTTGACCAAGAGGACTCGGTTTGACTGAGGAGTTTCACTTCAACGTCAATAATCATTTAATACTAACAGCCGTACTTATAGAGAAATTACACGCGTGTAACATATAAGAAATATTATGGTTACATGCGTGTAATTTCTCTATAAGTACGGCTGTAAGTGTTTTATAAAATACCTATCTACCCATTTTATTATATACAGTCAGTGAGAATGACTCAACACTAAATCTCCAAGCAAGCTGGTGAGTACCTTTATATTTATTTTATGGTTAGGGGTTGGAACCTGATGTCCAGGGGCATTGGTTATCGTTCCCCTCACCTCGCTTAGTAATCGCTTAGTTATGGGGGAGTTGTGTCCAGGTTCTCTCTCGCTTAGTTTGTAGATCACCAGGAGTTCGTACGCTTAGTTTGTAGATTTAGTGCTAGAGCAGGGTGGTTCCCACCACCCTCATGATTATGATAGTTTTAGGAGGACATGTACGTCCTCACGCTGTATAATCAATGAGTGCACCCTTTTGTATTCTATTGTTTGTTGCTAGTATATAGTTGTTTTCATGTCTTGTGTTTTCTTTCCTCTCTACCTCTGACTACATTCCCCAGTCATGAAAACCTACACGTGACAGTAAGCTTGAGTACTTTTGCAAGATTTCTACATTTCCTTCTAATTAGCAAGTAATGGGACGTTTGCGATTGTTTTAATTTTTGAAGGTTGATGTTGAAATCCATTAGCATTTACATGGTGTCTCAAAAAACAAGCTGTGGCACACCAAAAACACATTTTTCCATTGTTGTTTAACTGGGAAAACACTTGTAGATGGTCAATATGGTCAACCATATGGTCAACCATCTGCACTGAACATTAAATTATCGTTTTTATAAAAAAATATAAAATTGAGTCCTGTTAAATCTGAATCTAAGAAATGAGAACAACCTAGCTGCGTTTCCCAACCTGAAGCATCAGAAGGCTGCGTGTTCAAATCACGTCGGGGTCACCAATATAACCTTTTGAGGCTTTGATTGAAGAAGGTCGTCGTTATATCTTATAGATAAATTCAGTTTCTTTTAGTAGAATTGTAAAAGACTTGCTGTTAATTCGAAATCTATCTATTTTGTTATTTATAGTCATTGTCATAGCAACCTTTTTAAATGTTCAATGCCTTCCTGATCATAAATATGTAGATCCCTTAATTAAATTTCGTTCCAGGTATATTCTGGTAGTCTTTCACTGAATATGAACTCTTTATTTACATTTTCTGAGGAATTCCTGACAAAAATTGAAAATAGTCTGACCATTATCAGCAGTTTTAAAATTTTTCTTATTTTGGTATATTTTTGCAAATTAAAGGTTTCTTTCCAGTCCTATCCACTTTTGAGGATTTATTCTCATTTTTTGTCGTTCTTATTCTTCAGAAAAATAGGTTTTTGAGCATTTTAGCCATTCGCCAGTCCGGAAAAGTGGCCCCGAAAGTTAATGCACTAAAACACATATTGACATGCTAATGCAGCGGTTCCAAACCTTTTTCGTTCGCGGACCGCCAAACGATGAAGCATTTTCTTGCGGACCGGTAAGGTAAATAATTAAAGAAAACATTTTGCATAATAAATCTTATAATAATAAATTTACTTCTACATTATACAACAACAATCTAAAATAAATAAATAGCCATTATTTATAATAACAAAAGTCGGGTTTCGTACCTCATTCGCTTCCCGCATACTAAACCTCAAACGACCAAAACGGAGACCGATCCGAACTCGGCGAGTACCGAAAGGTTAAAGCTTTTCTCTTTTTACCAAACGAACATCGAAGGGGGTTTGAAGGGAAAACAGATTGTCCGTCGTTTCACGGCAAGACAGTCGTTTTGGCTCCTGCAGTTTTCGAGATACCGCCGCTCGAAAACAGGCGGAACTCCCTAGAGCGGAGATAAGGAAAAACCATAGATGCACCGATCGTAGCAGGCCGCGTAACATCGAATACCGCCAGCACATGCTCGATCGCTCCCAAAAACCCTATTTCACCCCTAGCCCCGCCCCCGGAAGTGTTAGCAAAATAGACTTTTCCGGTAGAAACGATTGGGGTATTGCGCTTGTTTAAGATTGAAAGAGACGGTCGAGACTTCAAATCTGGGACGTGAACTACTCAACGCATCGACACACCAAAAATGGTCCAGATCGAAGCAAGTTTTGCGGCCCCACGAATCCGCGAAACCTGGATTTTGATCGTTCGCATTAATCGGGGACGAAACACAAAGATTATTTCGGTTTCCGGTATGCGTAGACCCACGTGCGCCAAACCCGCTTAAAAATTCTAAAATGGGAGATCCTCCTTATTACCTATTACTGGATATTATCGCACCACATAGGTACGGAGCAGGCGCGTTATATATCACGTATGTATGCATCTAGCGCCGATTCCGTATAAAAGTCCGCGTTTACTCTTGGTCAACGGCGATAAACTATTTGACCCTACTTTCGCTCCAAAATACTACGAATTAAAAAATTCTTTCAGTAAAATTTTGAAAATACTGTTATTTCTCTGCGGACCGGCGGTTGGGAAACGCTGTCAGCTAATGGACAAACTTAACAGCATGAGAAATCTAATTTTTCTCAAGATACAATGCAAATTGGTAGTGTGAGCAATAGTTTACTAAATAATGGTAACGCTGGAAAATTAGTTAGTTCGAATGCGAGATATTCTGTTCTTACAGGACATTCTGTTACATTTTCATTAAATTTATACATTACCAACTCGAATATACTTTTATTTACTACCTTTAGATTTTTTACTGTTCAATTCGCATTAATTGTTCTTCTTCTTTCGTTTTTATTAGCCTGTATCTATCCACTGTTGGACATAGCCCTCCCCTTTGAATCTCCAGTTGTCTCTGCCTTGCGCTATCTTTATCCATGCTAATCCTGCTGTTAATTTTAGGTCATCTTTCCATCTTGTTTGTGGGCGGCCCACACTTCACTTCTTCTGCCAGTCCATGGTCTCCATTCTTGTATTTCCTTGTTCCAACGTTCATCTTTTTGCCTCATGGTTCATCTTTTTGCCTTTCCATTGCTCGCTGGGCTTTGGCTAGTTTTCCCATTAATGTTTTGTTTAGTGTTCATGTTTGTGCCGCGTAAGTAAGTACTGGGAGTACGCATTCGTCATACACAGATTTTCTCAATTTTAAAGGAGTTTTTTTGGTTTTTCAATATTTTATTTTGTTTTCCAAAGGCTGACGATGCTTGGCGTATGCGCCTATCAATTTCTAGATTTTGGTTAAATTTCTTGCATGTTATCAATTGATCTAAATAAATATATTCTTGTACTGTCTTTTTCTTGTTATCTTATTCTTGTTTGTCTTTGAGTTCTTCCAGCATGCAAGCTTTGCAAGTGCAGTTAAGTGATTTTATTACATCTTCTAGTGCTGTTGTAAACAGCTTAAGACTCATCGAGTCTCCTTGTCTTACTCCTCCACCGACCGCGATTTTAATTGTATTTTCGTGCGATCTCACTGTCATTGTTGATTTTTCGTAGAAGGAGTGGATAATTTTAGCATAGCTACAGTCTATTCTACTGTTTTGCAGTGCTTTTTCTATCGCCCATAATTCAATCGAGTCGAAAGCTTTTTTCAAAGTCGACTAGCGCCATATATAAAGGTAAATTGTATTCTATGGCTTTTTCTATTAATGTTCTTATTGTGAGGATGTAGTCGTTCGTGTTGAAGTTTTTCCTGAATTCAGCCTGCTCAATCGTCTGGTAGAATTCTAGTTTTGCGTCTAACCTATTTATTATAATTTTTGTGAAGAGTTTGTATATTTGGGGTAATAGAGATATTGGTCTATAATTATCAAGTATCGGCTTGTCTCCCTTTTTTTCAGGAGTTCTTCCTTCTGTCACACATTTATTAAAGAATATTTGTAGAGCTTTAATTATCGTATCTCCTCCTTCTTTTATTAACTCGCCTATTACGTCATCTTGTCCTGGGCACTTGTGATTTTTGATGGGCTTTATGTTGAATTTTATCTCCTCGTTAGTAATTTCTGGGATTTCTTCTGAATTTACATTTATTATTTTATTTTTAATTCCTGTTCCACAGCTTTTGGTGTTTTATTCCTTTGTTTATATAGCTTTTCATAGGTCCTTAAAATTTCTTTTTCTCTCTTACTTCTTCTTATACGGAATAGTTCTTCTGTTCTGTTACTCCAACTATTTTTCTTTTTTCTTTCGAGCTGCGGCTACTTTAATGCCTGCGTTTAGCATACACTTGTTTATGGTGGTATTCATGTCGTTCATGGTCATTTACTGTATTTCAGAGGATTCTAATTTCTTGTTTAATTCGTATTCGTATTGTGCTTGTTTTTCGTTTAATATCCTTGTGTCTATCGTTGTTTTTGGAGTGTTAATTCTTTCTTTCCAATCTCGTCTTTAGTTCTATTCTTGCTCTCAGTATTCTGCTGTTACTTCCTGTGCCACTATTGTTTAGGGGTGTTACATATTTAACAATTTCTTTATTTGATGATAAAATATAGTCTATCTCGTTTTTATATTCTCCGTTAGGGCTGACGCATGTCCACTTTCTACTGGATTTCTTTTTAAAGGTGTTCATTATATATACATTTTGTTCTGCAAAATTCATGAGAGTTTGTCCACGTTCATGTCGTTTTCCTAAACCATGGATTCCGATTCTATCTTCCCTTGGTTCTATTTTTTCCCTATCTTACTATTAAAGTCTCCTATCATGAGTGTATATGGGCAGTGACTGTTCTTTATTGCTATTGAAATTTCTTCATAAAATTATTCTACCTCTTCGTCATCATAATTTGTAGTTGGAGCGTATACTTGGATAATTTTCATGTTGCAGAGTGTAGATATATTTAGGATGATATAGGCTACTCCAGGGCCGTAGCCAGAAATTTATTTCCGGGGAGGTTCTGGAGGAATTTATTTTCGGGGGTGGGAAGCAGAGGAGAAAAATAATTTTATTTTGTTGTCATTTATTAGTATTAAGTTTAGTTTCGGGGGGGGGCGACCCCCTAAACTCCCGCCCTTGAATACAGCCTTGGGCTACTCTTTTCGATACAGAGTTGCAGCTCTTTATGTGGTTTACTAATTTCCTATTTATTATAAAACCTACTTCTCTTATGTTGTTAATTTCCTCAGTTTCTGCACCTCTGTAATATAGTATGTGGCCTGATGTTAGCGTTAGGCAATGTTTCCCTTTTCTTTTAATTTCAGATAAGTCTATTATATCCCAGTTTATGTTTTTGAGTTCTTCTACGAGTTCGTACAATTTTCCATCTTTGTTTAGTGATCGTATGTTGTATGTAGCAATCATTAGTTTAGTCTTATTTCTGTGTTCGTTTAATGTTTTTACAGTTGACAAATTTGTGTCTCCCCCCAGAATCCTTGACACTGACTGATGTGTAATCATCAGTGTGGGATTCTGGATTAGTAGCCCTACTCACCTGGGGTATAAATCTTTTTGTTTTGTAAATTGACATTGTTGCTAATAAAGGGGGTGGTTGGCCTAATCTACCCACGCTGGCCAGACGGGTTATGAGATTTAGAGATTTCAGCCGCACCTCACATGGGGTACATTCGCTGACGGAGTACCGCTCCTACTGGAGAACCGTCGTGTCCTTTGCTAGTTTTGGTCCGCCCCGGCTATTTTATTTCTCCGGTATCTCCCATATCTGGGAGGCATTCCACTATCCGCCACTTGAGGAGGCGCCCGATGGATGACTAGCAACCCCTCACGGGCGCATTAATTGTTATTAATTGTTATCTGCTATTAATTTGATTGTTTTTCAATCGTCTTACATTATGTGTATCTCTTCTTTAAGTTGAGATGTAATGCAAAAAAAGTATAATACATGATAGCGTTTTGTGTATTAAGAGTAGAAAGTGATCGAAAGAGAAAGTTGACGCGTAGAGCGAAAATGACACTTTGTGTTAGAAATACAGTAGTTCTTCTACAATAGATAGTTTTATTAAGAATATAAAATAAATATCATTTTGATATCTATCTGAAATCAGCACATTGAACAACACGTGAAACATATTATCATTGTCGCTACATCTTCAACTTCTTATCAATAATAAACTGTTTTCAACATTAATTTTACGTTCTGTTTAAAATTTAAACTTTAAATGCTTGCCACTAGAGTTGAAGATACACGCTAATAACATCCCAAGTGTAGTATATGTGTTTCTTTTCTAATTTTCCATGTACATATTCATATATACTGTATGTCTTCAGAATTACAGACATTTATAAGTTCATACAAAACATTCTATTAAAAATGAATATTAAACACCATGTAAGTAGGCAACATTTCATTTACACAATTCTGTCTATACCTCCCCAGGCATCAGTAGTATATCTTCATATTAATAAATAAGAAACCAAGGGTTACTTTTTTATTTCAAATTTAATTTCGTCTTGTTATTCTTTGCAAACAGCCACATTAAAGAAAACAAATTTTCTTTTGAACATTATTTATTGAGGAAAATGCTAAATCCAGAAAATATAACATAAGACATTCTGCAATGATGTCTGTTAAAATGAAATGACATTAATGTTATAAATGTACACCTGAAGGAACAGGCTCTGAAGGTAAATGAAAAAAAAATTAACAATATTTTAAAGATGCTCCTCAGCTGTCTGTATTTATAAAACCGCATCTTTTTAGAATATTTAGATCAAGTCCACAATTTAAAAATATATGAAAAACTGCCTTTTCTCCGCTGTCGCTAAACTAAATAAAGTAATCTGAATAAACAAAAATAAATCTTTTCAATGTTTCATTCCTACATACAACTTTCGGATGTATAAAACCTAGGTAAACCTAATGATGTTTGTTTTTATTACAATTCCTAGATTTGATTTTACTTTTCTTTTTTTTACAAAGTTTTATACAAAGTTAAAAAGATAAACCAAAAAAAGAGTCGAAATAAACCAAAACATTTTTATTTGTCTTTAATGTTTCATGCTTACATTTTTCTATTGCTCAAAGAAAATAAGCCTTATTATGTTTTCCGCATGCAAAATTGTTTTTGCTACAATCCCTAAATTTAATTTTACTTTTCTTTTTGTTAAAAGTCTCGACAGAAATAATGTTGTCTTGTAATAACGATTATCAAAGCGAGGTCTTTAGCTAAACATATTTTATAAGAAAAAATAGAAATAACCACAAACATGCAAAATACCGTAGAAGAAAGTTCCAATATTGTCTTAAATGTAAAAAGTGTTATTTTCCATGTGTGCTCTTGAATAAAACGAACTGTTATAATTACTTTTGTAACATTTGTGATATTTTGAAATATGTAGAAATGGCATCAGCACGAGCACGAAACACCCAAAAACAAACTTCTTTTATATATATGCCTGTATAAATCGGACAAATCTACTTTTATTAATTACGCTCAAAATGCCACACATAAAGACTAAATATGAAGACGTTTGAAGACTAAATCAGATCCTTTTGTAAATTCGGAGACCCTCCAGAATGCTGGACTTGACTAGACTGTAAGTCTTTCGGTTCTGCTTGCGGGTTCTGAATGGCAAAAAAGTGTGTGTAGCATTTTCCTAAAAACACCATTTATAAAGAAAACATTTTTAAAATTATAATTATTAATATCTTGAGAAAACTTATTACAACAACAAATTAAAATATGTAATTTAAAAAATATTTTTTAGTGGTAGTATTAGTAGTGTTCAGTATATGTTAGAATTTGCTTAAAATTAATTTATGTATTGTCCTGACATTTTCAAATGACACGTTAGATGGGTTGCCTAACCTCACTTTCAAAATTATTATTATGAGCAATTTATCTTTTAAGAAGCTATAAAAGGGTTTATTATAATTAACATGCACACTAGTACGCAATAGGCAGTAAAAAAGATATTTGTAGAGCTGATTTTCCTTAGAAATTAGTAAATTTTTCTGATACAATTAATGATGTGAGACGATGATCGAAAATGGCAATTAAATTAAGTTGATTGTTGATTAAGTAAGATTTAACCTAAAATAGACAAGGGGTGTTGTAATAGGGAGGTATACAAGTATTAACTACCTTACCTGAGCTTTTTATAAGAAATATGTTTCAAGTTAACGAGATTTTAATATCATTAAATTTTCTTCTATTCAAAATTGTACAGCTCTTGGCTAAATAATTTTGATGGAGCTTTGTGAAGTAGTTTCTTTAGCACAGAATGGAAGCTATCTTAAATGTAGGGGTTGCTTTTTGCAGATGATATCAGTGGAATAACATACAAGTATGTGCGGATTTGCATCGTAGACACAAATCATGTTATTAGCATAAATTTTCATTTTGTTGATATCTGAAATTATGTAAATAATAAAATTAGTTAATGACTGTATTGTTTAATTATTAATATTTTTGGGTGCTGTCAGCCAATTAAAAACTTGTTAGTTTTTTAGTATATACCTATATTTCGAGTATTTTCACAATCTTCGTCAGGGTATAACTTATTCAAGTACACATATGTGTTAAGGGAACTAGAAAGGTCAAACAAGATTTGACATCTGTAAGAAACTTTTTGTTCTATGATTGAAGACAATTATAATAAACGGTTATTTCTAGAAATGTGCTACATCAATCAAAATTCTAATAGTATCAACTTTAGGTCGGACCTACAAAATTTACATACCACATACAATTTTCTATTGACATTGAATACGTTGGCAGGTGATCATTGATACGTATTGTAGTATATTCCTAGTAATAATAATGTAAGTATAGAAACTTTTTATTATACTGTGTTGGTATTTAAGAATGTGATGTCCGGGAAGTAGTGATTGTATCGACACTTTAGAATTGACATTTTATTGACAATCATAGAACAAAAAGTTTCTTAAGATGTCAAATCCTGCTTGACCTTTCTAGTTCCTTTAACACATATGTGTACTTGAATTAGTTATACAATTAGTTTCATGATTATGGAGTTCCACAAAATAAGGCTGGAAACAATAAACAAGAATAGTTATACCCTGACGAAGATTGTAAAAACAATCGAAATATAGGTATATACTAAAAAACTAACAAGTTTTTAATTGGCTGACAGTACCAAAAAATATTAATAATTATGTAAATAATGTTTGTTAGCATATAAAGTTTAAATTTGTGAAGATAGGAAGGGGCAAAGAGGTATTTTTAGGTAATTAAGTTAGTTTTAGTTAAGTGATAGTTGTGTAAAGATAGGGTTCTATCGACATTTAGTGGAGGCTTTATTTTGGAATGTGAACATGAATGTTATATATCAATAGATAGATAAACAATAATTTGGTTATGGTATAAATCAAATGTCAAAGGTATTTTGTTTAGACCAAAGTTTATAGTAGATTTCATTTGTTTCCCAGAGAGGTATAAAAGCTCGGCTTTTATAAATCGGAAGAGGAGTTGTTAGGTCTTTCAAACAGTTAGTTAGCAAGAATTAATTTTGAGGTCCTGTTGTGAGTCAGAATACATGGAAACAACAATTTATAGGTTATCCTTTTTGTTCAATCCTAATCTGACCCCTTAATTAAACTTGCAACGGCTAAAAAGAAGGCGGTGAAAGAAAAAAGAGGTCTTCTCAAAAAACCAAGACCAAACGCTGGTAATCAAAAACGTGTAGTTTTGATGTGAAAGTGACCATTAAAGAGCAGTTGCATACCGCAAAACGCATCTGGAGGGGCCCCGCACCAACAAGAGTCTCGAAGCTGATACTTGCACCAGGTGAGTGCGATTTTCTTATTCCCTCTCGTCGATAGTTCTTACTAACCAGAATATAAGGGAACCTACATGAAAATACAAACCAGCGACTTGTGATCGCATATACACTATACAGTTTCGTTAAGTAGTTAACACTTTTTGAAAAACGTTAAAGTGTTTTTATATTTATCAAAGTTAATGTGAATACAAGTGTTTTAGTAATAATAGCAAGGGCATTAAATTTATCAAAGTGGCAATTTAAAACAAAATGGCTTTTTTAATTTGATAATAGTTTTATCAAATCTTTATTACGGTTGGATGTTGTATGTGAATATGAAAAATAATCTTTAAATTAATTAACTTACCACATTTCAAACAAGCAACTGGATTTGAAATCCAATCTATTAAAGCCATTTGTTTAGAAATATGGGAAAGAGGTAATTGACCTTCTTTCTTCATTTCATTGTTCAACCATATGAAAGCAGAGAGCAGAGACATGCAGAGTTTATAACGATACAAACATTTAAATATTTAAACTTGAGGTATTTAACAATAGGTTTGATTAATTTTTGTACTTAAGAGTTATGTTGATGTCAGAAATATTACTCCTCAGATAAAGAAAATTAAACCATTTTGGGATTGCTATATCAAAGAATTGGCTTCCAAGTTTTATTTTCTTTTATTTTTTTGTTTGTGTTGTTAATTAAATAAATTTGTGTTATATTAAAATAGAAACAATGCTTTATACTTGTTGCATAGTACTGTATTCCTAGATCTGTATAATTATTTAGTGCCCTATTGAAGCGAACCGACTGAGAATCTCAGTTTTGTGAAGCGTTCGATGCTTTACAAGAACTTAATTAGCCGGAGCAATTATTTTAAATTAAAGGTAGGTGGTAGGTGAATTAGTACGCATCTGTATTACCACCGCCGTCTGTTTTATCATCCGCTATACAATAGCAATATGTTAATGCTATAGTTAATTTAAGTTTCTAACGCATTTACTTCTCTGACTATTTGAGATTCCTTCTTGAGTGTAGTAAGGTAGATAACGTTTACGATCTTATTTATCTTTAGCTCATCGGTATCACTCATGTAACTGCCAGTATTTTCGAATAGAAAAAGTCCCATCGATTGGGTTAGCTATTTGGTAACACTCAAATACATTTTTATTAAATTTCTAACTTAAGAACTAATGTATTTTCTTACTACCGTAAATGAATTTTCAAGAAGTTTAATTACAAATAACCGAAGACTAGAAATAATGTTTGTCAGTAATACTTTTATTCCAGTATACTTGTTTGAATTGTGATCCACTTTGGCACTACACAAATAAAGGCTTATAATCACAATAAACAAAAGATCCAATCACAAATAACCAAAAAAACATAAATAACTGTCCATATACAGTAAACGGCTTCATTGAACTCTGAACCCTTTACCAAAACTTGAATCTTCTCACGTGGTAATAATTTTCATTTTTTATAAATGATTTTATTATTAATAACTTATTTTAATTACTTTAACTGCTATCAAAACAATTATCAGAACTGTTATCTAAACTGATTTAAAATGCACTTTTACTAGCCATTCTACTCAAGAAAATATGAACGTTAGCTCGTCATTACTGAATACGAATAACGTTCAACATTAACATTAATAAATAATTTCGGTAATTTCTATAAAGCACACTTTATTCAGTAATATCTCAACGACAAACTTTTACCCCACAAAAGAGGGTTAAACACTAAGCCCACGGCACGATACGGAAATGGTAAAAAATAAACTCAACTAACAAGATAATCTCTCAGGAATTGTTCTAGCAAAACACGAAACAAGTTTATTGCCAAAGTTACATAGACGCTCACAGCCGCCTAAAAGGACTGATGCCCGCGGAAGCGTTAAGCATCTCTTCAGACTATCTCCATGGCTTGACTGACTATTACCCGAACGAAGAACTCTATATATTTTACTACAATTTAAAAGCGGCAGTTTGTTCACCCACACTATATTCTTAACGTCCATAACTACCAATGCTCAATTTAGACGAATTTCTCACATACATTTTATAAAAGGTGCAAAAAGTCATGAAACTCAAGAATCAGAACAAGTTTATCATAATCCAACCCCATTTAGGTAGAAAACTCACCTGGAGTTATCACATAAATAAAAAACTATCAGATGCATATGCTAGACTAAGCTTGCGCTATCCCATTATTAGCAAAAAGTCGCCGCTCAAACTGCAATGTGATCACCATGGTCATATGGTGTGCCATATTCAAAACCAACACAAATAAACTAAAGTTCTATAAAATAAGATTTTGCGCATGGTTACCATTGCCGAGTAGTATATTAGAAGTACGCAACTATGAAGAGAAACCGGTATACCTCCTATTAAGGAATCTTTAATTAAAACAACTAAGAAATTTTATTAAAATATTGATCTGTGCAGAGGAGCAACACACTATAACTTAGGAGAACTCAAAGAAGCAAGACTGAAAAGAAAGCTCAGACCAGATGTCGTAAGTCGTAGTGATAGTGAATAACTCTATTTATTAAGTGTGCAACAATTACAGGTAAACTAACAAGTCCTAACAAGTGATAGTGTTGTGTATAAACTAGTAACACCCAATAAACTATTAAATAGGTGCCAGAGGACTATAACCTCATTCATTTGCTTACAACGGATCATAAACATCTATACATTTTAGACAAAACTAAATTTATTAGAGTACTAAAAGAATTCGGTTTTATTTTGTGCCTTATGTTTGATATCAGAAACAGTAAATGTTTTGCGTACGTGACTAGAAAGAGAATATAGTCTTATACGAGAGTAATAGTATTTTCCATTATTAGCAAGGTAATAGTAGATTACTTACCGAGGCGGGAAGTAGAACATTACGCGGAGAGCAATTGCTCGACGCGTAATGTCTTCCCGCCGAGGTATGTATACTATTTTATTCACAATCGTACATAATTATGTTCTTACATTGATACCTTATACAATGGTGGAAATAAATGATTTTCATCAAGTTACCATTGCATTCCCCATGTAAAAGCACGACGTGCCGCTCTACGAAAATAGAGAAGGCAGTACCATAACCTCAAATTCAATAAATTCTGTGAATTGTTTGACAGACTGATTTCATTTATTGACAGAACTAATTTAGTACTAAATCAAAAAGAGTAGAGCGGTACAGAAAAATTTACATGTGAAAAAATTCCAAAGGGAACTTGATGAAAATCATTTATTTCCACGCTGTACTTGATATATGTTGGACACAACACCAGAGTTTTTATTCAGGTGGCGATAAAATGACAATTGCTGCAACAATTGTCAAAGTAAATTCGTGTCACTACTAAACTAATAGTACATTACATACCGAGGCCGAAAGTACTCCATTCCTGTCGAGAGAACAATATAGTTTACCGAGAGGCGATAGCCTCGAGGTGAACTAGTTCTCGAGACACAGGAATGGTACTTTTGCCGAGGTTTGTATACTATTTTATTCGCAATCGTCCTTTAAATACCGAATTATCTAAAATTCTTGACAGATGCAAAATGTCATCGGTTGGGATTGGCATAACGTCTGTCGCCACTTACATCATCAAATTCGATCGCATAATATTTCGAGGATTTTATTGAATAGGAGTATTTATAAATTAATAATAATACCTGGGTACTCGTTCTTTAGCAGCCAAGGTCCGCAACATTACCAAACATGATTTATACAGCCATTTATACACCGCATTTGGCGATGTAATTTTCTGCGAGCCACCTAGTAGCTGAATTTAAAGACACGTAGACACAATAGGTCGTTTCGGACCATGAGAATGTCAAAGTTACAAACAATGATGCATTTTCGGACCTCTAAATGGTCAGGAATTGACCCATTACCAATACGATTGCGAATAATAGTAGATTACTTACCGAGGCGGGAAGTACATTACGCGGAGAGCAATGTTGCTGCCCGAGGCGCGAAGCGCCAAGGGCAGCAATTGCTCAACGCGTAATGTCTTCCCGCAGAGGTATGTATACTATTTTATTCACAATCGTACATAATTATGTTCTTACATTGATACCTTATACTTGATATATGTAAAACACAACACCAGCGTTTTTATTCAGGTGGCGATAAAATGACAATTGCTGCAACAATTGTCAAAGTAAATTCGTGTCACTACTAAACCATATTTAATTACATTGCTCCTAATTGCAATTTACACGATTTAAAATGTCTGATAGTGAAACTGATGTAAGTTGCACAGCACCGGAATTGCGAGAAGTTGCTACTAACAGTGATTGACTGTTTGTTACCTGCTAAAAGTAAAGATAGATACGAAAACTTCTGCCATCTGTTGAGAATATTTAGAACGAGCAAAAGGTAAGTAATGGATATTACTAACCAAGAGAACTCATTAATAACCAAGAGAACTTATTATTGACTATGGTGTATAATAAACTACTTTCTAACTTTTTAAACATCAGTAATAAACACATTATGTATCGATTGTGAATAAATTTAATTACATTGCTCCTAATTGCCATTTACACGATTTAAAATGTCTGATAGTGAAACTGATGTAAGTTGCACACCACCGGAATTGGGAGAAGTTGCTAAAACAGACTGTTTGTTACCTACTAGAAGTAAAGATAGATACGAAAACTTCTGCCATCTGTTGAGAATATTTAGAACTGGCAAAAGGTAAGTAATGGTTATTACTAACCAAGAAAACTCATTACTAACCAAGAGAACTTATTATTGACTATGGTGTATAATAAACTACTTTCTAACTTTTTAAACGTCGGTAATGAACACATTATGTATCGATTGTGAATAAATCTGTTTTTACTGGAGATAGAAGGAAATGACTGGTGAGCCGACAGGCGAACTTGTCACTTTCTTGAGCCAGTAAAAACAGTTACCTTGCGTATAATGTATAATATTTTATTTGTTATTAATTTGTAATCGTGTGGTGTGTTTCCATTTTAGTATTGGTGGTTCTTAATCTAGCGCCTCACTCCTTAGGAGCTAGATGCGTTCGTGACGTTCTTATAAATCTACGACCTGACAACTTGACCCTATTGCTCTTACTGTCTTTTTTTGCAATGCGTATGATTCAGACCTCACTAGGTTAGTGTATTAACCCTACGCTATACTTGCCAGTCTCTTCCATCCTGCCTCCTACTTCACTGCTGATAGACGCTGCAAGATGTAAAAGTACACATTTCCCTGCTGATTTCTAACTTCCATTTATTACATACTATAAAGTAGTGGTAGTAGTAAGGCAAACCCTCTTAGATTAAACTTTAGAATGGTGTAGAAAACTGATGAGTATGCAGCCTGATTCTGGACGAATGAACACGTATGACAAACTTATTGCACAAAATATTAAATCATTATTCCCCAAATATAGCTCCTAATCCTAATACTAACTAAGCACCTGATGCTAGAATAAGAGTGTACAAATTGATTTCTGAACTACCCATCATAAGCAGGTGCAACACCAGATCCTAAAGTAAAGGGATCTCACAATAAACCCTCGTCGGGCAGTGTGAAGCAGTTAGTCTTGATTACGTAAGAGGCATTAGGCTCCCCGTTGATAAAATATCAATAAACACAGGAATTACTGATGCTTATGTTAACATATCTCCTGGCAGAAACATATTATTTATCCAAATTATTCCCAAGGTGTCGTGGATATTAATCGCAAAGATTTACTAATTAGAAATAGGAACAACTAAACAAAACTAGAGGGCGCCAATCTTTCTTTTAATTTTGAAAATGGAACACCAACAATTTGCCATGACAAACTATAGCATTGATTATTACACTACAGCCTTGGTAGTGTAATGTCTGGCGTGCCGGACTTTCACCCAAGCGGCCCGCGATCGACTCCCGACGCCGGCAGATCTGGTTAAGGTTTTCTGCAGTTTTCCTTAGCTGTGACATAAATGTGGGATTTGCGCTGTTCCATCTGTAAGTCGGCTGCAGCCGCACATTGGGCCTACATAATAATAATAATCGCCCCCTCCCTCCTGCACAAGCTTATAGCTTCTGGGGCCTTGGTTTAGAGGTTATGGGTTGTAGTAGTTATTATTATTATTATTAATTTTAAAATCTGTATATTGAAATAAATTCAAAAATAAATCGTTACAGCAGTATAAACAATTAAAAATCATAAAAACCTACTCGCTTAACTTCTATAGATATTAATTTTTGATCCCATTCTAAATACATTTTCAGTTAGATTTCCTATCTAAAAACCAATTTAGATTTCCGAAATTAACAAATAAAATTTTGAAAAGAACAATTACAAGTAACTTATATATAAATAAATATCAACCTCAAAAATAGATAAATCTTAATATTATTTAAAAATAAACAAAATGTTGACGTGTAGGCTATAAAATTAGGTACACATAAAACCTAATCTATTTTATGATTTTATTTTGTATAAATAATACCTTATACTACATCAATTTTTATAGAATCTCAAACAGTTATTATAAAATAAAAGAGAGAAATTCGTCTAATTTTGTTATTGGTGTAAACAGCTACGTTGGTATTTCGCATATTGTTTGGTATTGATTTTATAGCACCCTGTATAATTTTATCAGTAATTTTTGCGTTGTCTATTTGACAGCTAATTTCTAAAAGACATTTTTAATAGATGTCATCGTATGCCGTTGTAACTTCTAAAAAAATCTTTTAGTGACCACTTCATAAATTTACACTTTCCTTTGGTTGATTATGTCGGGAGACGCTTTATGTGCACTTATTTTATAATTTTGTGGTGTAACATTAACCAGGGTATTTCCACCCCCCCCCAAGTTTTGTAGAACCATTGTAACTATTTTATGTCTGACCCTCTGAGCCGTCTTCTAACTGTAAGTATTGTATTGCATCTTGCTATTTGCATTTTCCTAATTCGTTTGTTGACTACAAGCCTTTTTTATGTTAAGACTTGGTCGATTCTTATGTAACGCTTCAATAAATAATTTACCAAGTATTGGGTTTGCTCTTGGAATTCTTGTGCGGCTGGCGTAACTAAAGTATTTGGTATCGAAGTATTGGTGAGGCTGCATCTTGGAGTAGCCAGGTACACTAACCCTAGGTAGATTTAAAAGACACCAATTACTTTCGTCTAGGGTTCTATTATTAATTAGTGAAGCATTCAATTACTTGTATTATTAGGCAATCGTTATTGCGTTATATTAAATAAGTTACACACATACTTATCATTTTGTTCATTCATTTAAAGAGTGCTTATATCCTGAAACTGGTAAATAATTAATACATTTAGAGCCTTTTTTAAAGAAAAATCATTTAAATGAGTACAGCATATTTTTAAAATAAATGTAGTATGCGCGAGCGCTAACGCTTTTCCTGGCTCAGTTAGTTAAAGCGGAGCGATAATAATTTAAAATCACTCAAACAATTACAACCCAGATTTCAAACTAATGGATGCCGAATTTCTTTAGAAGCTTTAGAATTATGAGGCTGTAAATAATGGAGGTGGAGTAAACGTTCTGCTTAAAATATAAGAAAGCCTCAGAAGTTGCCGAGAAGTTGCCAAAAAAGTAGAAGCTTACATCAGGAAATAGTAGATGCCGACTAGTAGCGGCTGGCAAGATTCTACCAAATTATAATGGACAGGGCTAACAAATAAGGCTTTCATTCAAAATGTATGTTTCGCTGATGAAGAAACCTTGACGTTAAACGACAATCCTGAAACAAACCTTCAGAATGTGGTCTGAAGAAAATACAATTTTTTTGAAGATCAGTGACCCTCAAAAGGCAAATGTGTGGATAGGGATATTAGCATTTTTATAGAAGAAAATCTCACTTCAGAGACATTCTTTCTCCCCTAACCAAAAATGTTTAACGGTAATGTTTATGTTAAAAAATGACATACCACTTTTCAAATTGCATCCTGTTTTTTAGTCGTGTGCAATATTTCGGATCAGAATTAATTAATTAATTATTAACTAAAATTCTGAAATGAAATTTGTTAAGATTATGCAAAAAATAAACATTCTTGAAAAGATAAATGTCATTTTAAATTTTAAAAAGGTATCTGCCAGCTAGAATCGAAGCAGGGGTGACAACGACTTTGGTTTATTATCATGCTGCTTTGACTAACTGAGCTACAAAAGAAAATTAGCACACGCGTTGGCCTCATTTATTTTGAAAGAAGGGTGTATCTACTGAAATGATTTCTCTTTATAAAAGGGTCTAAATGTATTATTTTGTACACCATTTTAATTAACTATCGTGATTAAATTTGAAATCCAGAAATTTCATTGGCTGAGATTTTATCCAAGTATATTTCTGAATTTGAAATTTAATCATGATTAAGTTAATTAGAACTTAATTCAAGCTTAGTGATATCGGCCATGAGTAAGCCTATTGGGTAAAAAGTTATTGTGTCTAATAAAATCTCAGTGTTATTGTCTGTGTCAAAGTGGGAAAATTAAACTAAATTATTTATAAATTTATATCACTGCAGTACACAGCAAAATTAGTGTGAAATCTGAACACTAGGCCACTCTAAAAGTCCAATACATTTAGAGTAAGATATCGCCTCTTTGGAGTGAATTATTATAACACTTTTGTATAATTTGTTTTCTATTTAGATTGGGATTTTATAAAGCACTAAAGCTTTTACTAAAGAGTAAAAGTAGTTTTTGTTCTGTGTGATTTATTTATTTATGTATTTTATTTATTTGACTGTTTTAGTCTGATAAAGTTGCCACAATTGATTAGAGATGTAATTGTTTCGGAGTGTGATAAATTTACACTAACATTGTATTGAAGTTAAGTCTAGATCTACATGAAGATACAGATTAGATATCTTATTCTAAATGTATTGGACTTTTAGAGTGGTCTAGTGCACTCTAGTGTAAAACATTTTTTACTGTGTAGTTACTATTACATAAATTCAAAAGATAAAATAATTGACAGGTTAAACGAATTCGCTTACCTTTTACACTTATTATCCACCTTCTAGAAAATTCTAGTTTGCATACCAGACTCACCGATTGTACCGCCTTGGTTCACGTTTAGTTTAACCATATATGTGGTTTGGAGCTAAGACCTACATGCGCCGTGTCTATAAAGGGACAAATATACCGAAAAACAAATTTACTATGAGGTCTAACAAGACTCCAACCATAGACTTAGTTTCGGTATGGGACTTACATAGACTGCGCGTAATAAAGGCACAAATATACCGACAAAAACACCTACCACGCCTACTAATAAAAAATCACATCAGACCCACCCATTGCAATCCTTCTGGCACATGCTGGGTCTAACCATATAGGCGGTGTGTGGGTGAGACTTACAGGGACCGAGTCTATAAAAGTACTAACAAACTGACAAACAATTTTGGTTTTTACTATAATTATAAAATATTTATTGGAGTATGAAATCTTATTATCTTCGGACTAATTTTTCATTTCTATTAGATGTTAATGCCAAATTGTTTAATTAAATCTCGTCTCTATTTAATTAAATCTTGTAAACTTATATTTTTCGCAAGTAAAGGATATAGACTTTATCAAAGTTGTTGAAATTGACATGGAATTGCTGTACATCAATTTCTTTCAAAATGAACTCTACCTTATATCTTAAGAGATGAAAAACTCATATCAGTGCAACAGGTGAAGTCGCCCTAATTGTATGTTCCTCAGAAAAGGTTTCAGGCGAAAACTTCTGCTTTTATCGTCTATAAACTTGTAACAAAAACGCATTTCTACAATAATAAAGTCTGTTTATACTCGTATCAAATATCACTTCAATGTGTTGCATATACCTTACTAGGTGCAAGTTTGATTTTTAAATTTTTTTTACTCTTAAAAAGGAATATTTATTTTTTTTTGTAATTTAGACTAAATTTCTTTGCTAATTTTGTAAATTAACTTTAAAGTTTTGCAAATGTAAGTAAGTGTCCATTATACAATATGAGGCACCAAAGAGAATTTTTTTGATGAAGCTTATAAAGTAACGTATAAAAACGATTGTAAAAATGCTTTTTGCCTCATATAACCTATTAAATGTAATATACCATAAGAAACGGAAAATAGCAATAAGAAAAGAAGAAAGTCCGTAATAATTACAACAACCTAGTGTTCACTCAATAATAAAAAATACTACAACACACCACCATCGCCACATAATTTAGCTACTTTTAAGAGGTTGACAAAACGCTTTTATAACCTTTATGTTGGACATGTACAAATTACCTCTACTACCAGGAACTACCAGAGAAAGGGAAAATTAATTTTCCTTTCTTTTGCGCGCTCTCCTGCTTTTTACCCACGCAGTTAAAATAACTAAAAGCAGAAATTAACCGTTCGTATTAATGGGCTTTATTCCTTTTTTAAAATAAAATACTAACACCTACTTTGTTAACGTTTAACAAAAGTTAGGCTTTCTTTCAATTATTATTATAATATTTTACAGGCAATAAAGGATAGACTATTTACTTCGTTTGTGGATACAAAGAAATTCGCAAATTAAATTTTTAAATGTTTAACTTCCCGTCAGTGGTTACAAGAATAATAAAAGCGATGCCCTTTCAGGACCCTTAATCTATACAATTCCAGAAAGAATAAAACTTAAGGACTTATTAGGGGATCGTTTAATATTACATGCCGTGTTGCTTGAGGGATACATTTGCGTTTATGGTCTTCCAGTATTAAAAAAATAAATGTTGCTGATATAAGAAGCTTACCTACTTAATCTACTTTTATATTAGGTATGCAACAGTATTAACAATAAAGAAAACATGATACATGAAAATATAATAACGAAAAAAGTATTAGAAAAATTCTTACTTATCCTATTACCTGTTCAGTTAGGAAGTTTTGATTATATTCTGTGGCCGAAGCTTTTTTTAAAACTTTATTTATTGAATATAATAAAACACATTTATATATTTCGATTGCAGTCGTAGAATATATTTTATTAATTTTAATTAGGAGAAAACTCTCTTGTTAACATTAATGATACAAATGTATTAATATTACTTTGTCTGTAATTATTTAACGAATTTTAAGACGAGCTTAAATAATTAAATTTGAATTAACACACTTAACAGAACAATTTTAAAATTCACATTTAAATGACATTAAGCAAAATAATTAATTAAAAACTCGAATGAGCCTTTATGTTTTACTAGCAGGACAATTTTAAAATCCACATCTAGTTTAATACTCACACAGGATAAACACTTGTTGAATACTTAATAATGACTTGTGAGTTGTATGAAGATTTATAAAGACTAAAGACTTAATATTAAATCAGAGGTATTTATACCTTATCTGCCTACACATTTCTCATGGTCATGAAAGAATTAATGCTACAGAAGTTCACATAGAGATAACGTCGACTTATCAGAAAGCTGTAATTTGATATCGTGAGTTTTATTATCTTAAGCAATTCTCATGTAACATGATCTTATCTATAGTGCGATTCTACGTACGTTACTAGGATATCTTATGATGATGATTGTCCATGATTTATTTTTGACTTTTATATACAAAATATACCGTAAAATAGATGTTGCGTTGTCTTGTACTATACTTCATTTTTTTGGTTTAGAATCGTAAGAGATTATCCTGAATGCACAAATTCCCTAAGACTTCAAATCTCCAAGTCATGCTTTTAATATTATGGCAACGCAAGCGTATGCTCCTAGTTCTGTTGGTGCATGCACCCTTTTTTTAATTTATTTATGTTGAAAAAGAGAAAGCATGCAGGTAAAATTTTTGTAAGCCGGTCACTGCTTAGCGTAATAATAAGCCGCCATAATTTATTAAATCGCGTTCACCGACTAAATATACACTTAACAGTTGTTGCATGCAATACACACATATGTGCATGTATATATACTATTTGCTGATAATCGTCTTCCGCTAGCTCAGTTGGTAGAGATACCGCATAGATAGCGGAGGGACCTGGGTTCGATTTCCAGCCGAGTTAATACATTTTTCTATATGAATTTGCGCATTGAAAATATAATTTAATGTAAATCATTAATTAAACATAATAAAAATTAATATAGTTATATATCGTATTGTTGTGATATAGGCATCCCGAATAACAAGTATGCACGATGTGTTGCCTATCTTCCAGGCGAAAGGATTTTATAATTTTCTTTATTTTTAAAAACAATAAAATCTTGCATTAAATATGTTGAAAATACACATTACAACACTGTGAGATGGGAAGCGATAAATTTTAAACAGATTCATCACTTGAATTTTAGAAACTCAATTTTAAGATGAACGATTTTCTGTCATTGGTTGATTTTTTACACTTAGATATTTTGAAGCATTTTATGGCATGTTTTCACCTGAACATTATTAAAGGCATAGGTGAGAAGGTATACACAAGTATTTACTTTACTTACAGTTTTTATTAATGAATTTCAAGAAAATGTTCTATTTCTTTGACGATTCATAATTTTCCATAGTAAATGGATATTTTGCAATGTTATTTGCATTTCTAAGTAAAATATTTTACTGCAATATTGTTAACCAAGTTCTAGGGTGCATTTGACACTAGAATGTTAAAGTGGGGAACTTTTTATAGAGAAGGCTTAGGCCTTTGAAATCCCAAAATTGTAACGTTTCAGCAGGGTCTGCTAGAATGTTAAAATTTAGTTTATATTCATAATTTTGGTGTCAACATTTATGTAATTTTTGTTTGATAGGATTTTAGGATTAATTTTGTGATAAGAGAAGGATGCAGCAAAATGTTAAAATGTACACCTATCGTACTTGCGTACATACGGAAATACCAAGAGCTAAGGGTTTTCGTTGGAAAGACGCCATAAAAACAGGTAAAAATTATAAAATCTTGTCAGATGACACAAACACCATTTTTATGCCATTTTCAAGTAAATACAGCCAACTTCTTTACTAACTGTAACCTAACATCATAAGATTCTAACCTCAAAATAGTTGTTTTTCTAATTAATTACCGGCGACCGGCGCGATTTTTTTTCGGATTATTGTTCTCTGAATTATCCTCTACAACTCAGTATCATTGGTTTACCTGGGTTCAGAAAGGTCGTTATATCGAATAATTAATGTTATGTTTGTTAAAAAATTCAAAATAGTTGTCAATGAATCCTAACTCTAAATTTGCATTTTAATAGCCGTTCTAGGTACCAAAATGAAGGAAAAATTCTCTTTCATTTTATAACATTTATTTAAACAATTAATTTAATTTTTATCAACAATTTGGTTAGGAAGGTTTTCGTTAGGAAAAACGTGGGAAAGATGTTGTTTTGTTTCTAGTTAGAAACCAGACTAATCTAGGAAAATCCCAACTAGAAAAATCACTAGCGATTCGCAATTGTTTTCCAATTATTATAAAAACAGCACGAAAATTTGGTTAGTCTCTCTTGAATTTTCATAGAGAGCAAAAGTCATGTCAGTTTCTACGTTATTTTGATAAAATTTCGAGGTTATGTTGGTGATTTGATATCACTTAAATGTCAACAAAGTGAGGTTATGACAACTGCCATCTTGTTTTAATTTTTTTTATAAGTTTTTAATAATTTAATTAATAATAATTAAAATGAACAATCAAAGTGAACTTAAAGTGAAATAAATGAAAGAGCAGGTTTTTTAATTTGGTGTTCAGGCTGTTATTATTATTTGGAGAAATGTTTGAAAATTTATTTTGTATGGAATGAATTAAAGGAAGGTGATGGAATCTTGTTGCAAATAACCGAATTATTTTATATATTCACGTCATGGAAGATAGTGTTGCAACTTTAATAATTATAATTATCTTCAACAATCACAAATAAAATCCATTTGAAGGATGACATGGAATGTGAACATCTTATCAACAAATAAGCAGGTAATTTTACTAACTATAACAGGAATCTGCTATCTTTCAAGTTAGGGTGATTAACTTTTTTATGTGACGCCAAATAATTTTAAAATTTAAAATAATTTTCTATTTTAAAATTTTTATTTATTAGTAGTAATTTAATATTGTTGGATTGATCAGATAAGAATTAAAAAGGGCAAAGTGAATTGGAATGTCTCTTAATTCTTATTTTGTTAAACCTATTTGACACCGAGATTTAATTTGATTTTCTTTAATTTTAATTTTTAATAGTTGTTTTCTTTTCTCTTCATGGGATTTTAAATTTTGGTTTCTTTTTTGTGTAAATAAATAAAATTATCCATTTAAATGTTTAAAAAGAAATTTATTTGTGTATTTATTTGTGTCTGATCCGTTAACAACTTTTTACAGATACAATTTAAATAACTTCCTAAATTATTAGCGACCCGCCTGATTTCGTCTCATGCATTTATGGAACATGTTTTCTAGTTTAGAAATTATAGCCGGAGAAATTTTTTATAAAGATGAGTGATGTTTGGTTGTGTATATTTTCGGACTCTTTTACCATGATTTTGTGTTTGTGAATTTCAACAATAACAGGTTTATTTTGCAATTTATAACCTTTCATATTTCATCAATTGTTGGAGGGTTTATTATTCACTACAATTAATTTTTTTTATGACCCCCACATTCATCAAAACAGTATAGGCTATATACAGGCTGTACATGCACGAAGCTGCAACTCTGTTATTAACTCCTATTTCAATAATTCAAAACCCAAATAACAGCGGTCTAAAGACTACAAAACAGCCGCATTCTATATATTTGTTGGCATGACATTTATGGCAAATGACAGTCAACTATTTTTTTTTCAAATATTAATGCATATTTTTTACTCATTCTGGCAGAGAAGCTTTTTTGAATTAAATAACGTATTGCAATAACAAGTTACAAAGAAATGGAAAAGATTACATAGATTAGAATTATGTGCCTACGTTAAGCTCTCATTTATAACTTAAAATGTTGTCAAACCATGGTGAAAATGTACAGAGTCATTAACTTCAACTACAGACGACGGTTATGTCTTAAATTAATATTAAAATCGTATAATAAAGCGCTTAATCCTTTACGGTTCTGAATAAAACAACCAAATTTTCTCTCTCTAATAAGTTTTAAATAATTAACAAACATTATTTAAAATGCTTAACTTCAATTAATACAGAAAAATTGATAGATGGCTACATTTACAAGTTATGAATGGCGTACATAAAATGTCAAACCATTACCAACAAATTCCCTAGGTAACTATTCTTCTGTTTCAATATTACTGGTTTTCTACATCTCTTTAGTGTCCAGAATCACATTGTTTCCGGCCTAGGCCGGCAAAAAGAAAGGAATTTTATGATTATGATCATGCTGTCGACATCATTGTCTGTCATGCTTGCAATCTTGCGCTTCGCATATTTTTAACTTCTAAGTGACTAATGCTTATAATAATGCTTATTTTAACATTACTCGTAGAAATAGCTTATTTGAAGCAATATATACATTAACATTATTAATAACATTTTCAGCAACTTCTTTGATATTCACCGATGTATCCATTATATCAAATTTATAAATAAATATTAACGAGATTTTTAAGGAAACAAATGAATTACATCGAATAAATAGGAAGAAACAAGAGATGTTGATGTTAAAATTAAAATCTTTTGGTTTTGCCAACATAAAAAAAATCCTCAACAGCAGATATTTAAACAAATAAGTTAATTTTAGTTATTTAACAAATTTAAACGGAAAATATAACAAAACATTTTCGTATCACATGTCTAGAAGTTTTTTGAGTGCTTGTATTTTTTTGCCTCGATTATGGTCTTGCCCACAAACCATATTCGTACTCGTAAAAGTGCATGTTTTGGACTAGCAATATATATATATATATATATATATATATATATATATATATATATATATATATATATATATATATATATATATATATATATATATATATATATATATATATATATATATATATATATATATATATATATATATATATATATATATATATATATATATATAATCTATGATCTTGGTCTTAAACCTTTTAAATGTATAATAAAAATGTATAAGATATAAAATTCTTGGGTATAAGGTTCCAAAAATATATTATTAGAGATGCAGGATCTCAAGCACAATTACTCTTAGACAATAGTGTTTCGTCTTCGCCTAGAGTCGTCAGCAGTCTTGATGCTTAATAGCGTCACATGCTTAATAACGTCAACTCGTCAACACCGACGCCTGCACAAAATAATCTACACACCAGCACTCCTATACAAGCAAAAGCGTAACTGTCAGTCTGCGATAGTGTGGCGCGTTTTACATCTACAATCTGTTACGGTTGTTCGGGACTTCCTCGCCGACTGAAATGGCTACAGATTATAGACAAGAAGCTTCAGAAAAAACTAAAACAATGATCTTTTTTACGTTTTGGAATGATTTTTTTCAGAAGCATGCAATTTGAAATTATAAATAAAATGTTTTGGTCATTAGAAATATATGCATTTGTACGAGAAAATAAAAATCGGTAGAAAATAAGGTCTTTTCAATAGATCGGTAGCGAACAGTCAAGTAGGTAAATTTACTGAAAAATCGGTAGACGTGGCATCACTGGTCGCCAGTAGGGAAGGCTATATTTGAATAAGTGCATCTTGAGTCAATCCACTATAATTCGTTCGTGGAATCAACATTGATAGCGCCAAGTGGCTGTGGTATCATCTATATTTCTATATCTATTATGGACTCCTCTACTGATGAGTCTAGGTGAAGTCGAAATATAACATCTAGGGGTGTGTTTGAAATCCTGCATCTCTAGTAATATATTTTTGGAACCTTATACCTAAGAATTTAAAATGCTTAAGAACATGATCATATATATTTGTAGCAAGTATGAAAACTGCAACTTATAACACCTTATAGTATACGACAAATATAGATGGCACATAGCCACTTGTCGCTATGAATGTTAATTCTACGAACGAATATATAGTGGATTGGCACGAAATCCACTTATTCAAATATGGCCTCCCCTACTGATGAGTCTAGGTAAAAACAAAACAATACTGTTTCGGGGCAATTGCAAAAATTTTACATCTTATGTATGTATTTTTATTATATATATAAATATAATGTTATGTTATATATAAATATTATGTTAGTTGTTTACACCCAAATATATCTTTCAACTCAGAAGTTATCATCTGACGCTACGCAAGCAAATTATCTGAAACCTGTCTGGCTACGGCCATGCAATATCAACGTTTTTCCTGATTTTAATTCGTACAAAAATCGTTATAATTCAAGTCAGAGATTAATCCTGCCAATACAAGACGATTAATGAAGATTAAGCCTTCTAATGACTCTCATCCAAGCTATGTGATCCTAACGTTTATTTTCTTCATTCAAAATTTTGAAAACCTTAGACTGGCCAAAGCCAGAAAAAGAGCATGGACAATGTTCATAAAATAAGACACTTCGGCCAAACTAGCAAAAACTCTTTAGAAAGAAATCTGTGGTTAATTCTCGAGGACGGTAATGACCCTTTGTGCTCGAATTACACACAAAATCTTTTCTACATCAAGAATATTGTAAAACTATCAATCTTGTGTATATCTGAAAGCATCATATTAAAAGTAATCAATAGTAAAATTAACTTGCACCGTCTTGGCCATATAATAAAAATTACCTTTTACATAAAATAATATAAAATATGGAGCCATGTGCTTCAATGTCTCAGATTTTGTTTAAATTTTTTCCTTGCATAAATGCATATGAAATGACTTATATTATGCAACGACCACATACACATCAACTACTAAATCTTCCTAACTCTCAATGCAAATTTGCAACGAATTTATTTATTACATCTTAAGGCAAACTTACTACCAAATACTACAATCGAAATTTCTTATTTTAAATTAATATTTAATAAAACTAACAATAAGAATATTTTATTAGGACAGATTTAGAATAATATTAATTATCAATAACATTTATTTTTCGCTGCGTGACGATGGACGAAGAGGTACGTTCCCAAGTTTAGTGTATACTAACTTTGGCTCCTTCTTATGCAACCATTTGATGTTCTTGACTCTCATTAGTCAACAGCTCGTTACATTATGAAAACTCGTTGCAATATGAACCTCATAATGAAACCGCTATTGCATATATGTAATAATCGAATTCGAGTACAGGAGTAGAAAAAATAGTTATTTATATACCAAGGGCGTTAGAATGATGATAATGACAGGAGGGCGACGATGTTCTAGCCCGAAGGCCTAAATGGCCCGAGGGATGGAGTCGCCCGATGGTCATTATCATCTAGTAACGCTCGTGGTGTGTACAAAATTTTATTTTTCACGAGAATATGTACAAATAGAAAATTAATTTTAATTTATAATTGTTGGTGTTGCAAAGTACGTTGTTTATATTTATAAAACTAGGAATTTTTGTTTGTCGGATGGAACAAGTTTTACTAAATTTGCAAAAGTCAAACAGAGAGATGAAATTTTAAATTCAAATGTTTTTGTTGTTGGCTGTTACAGATATGAAAACAAAAAAGTCCTAATAGCACATGTCATTAAAGAATAAGTTAAATCTTATTTAAGAAATTTCCGCAGAAGTCGGCACAAAAGAAATCGTGGATCACGCCCCCAAAAATTAAGTGGCAAATACACGTTATTTGTCGTATTGCAACACACTCGTACGCAAACATATAGTTAGCAAACATAACATATATTACTGGCCTCCTAGTGATTCGAATTACTATTGAACGTAACGCCGGCTCCGAATGCAAAGTAAACGATGCGTTATAGACTATTTTGCCCGATCGGCCGTTTTTGTTCATTTACAAGCTCTGCTTTCAGGGCCGTAAGTCCAACTTACCACCCATGGCAAGTTAATAAAGTAACTCATGATTTAGGTCGAAAAACACTCACTACCATTCTAAAATTCGTTCGGATTGAAAAAAAAATTGTTTTGTTTACTCAACTCGATAACAAACAGGCGCATTAAACGGACTTGATAAAATTCGCATTTTCAGTTTCAATCAATTCGCATGTAAAATGCACAACACACAATCATATAAGGAGGTATTTACATTCCAATTTGCCGCTGCGCGCCGTTGAGAATTGAAATCTGATTCGTCACCGCGTGGCCAATCACGTCGTCGGGCCGTGCTCCGACTAGGTGCTTGTTTATAATCATACCTTTGAAACTTCTTCTATAGAATCATCTTAACATTTATGGTTGGTAAGGTTAAAAAACAAAAAGGATGTTTTTATAGTTAAGAAAAAAATTATTTTTGATTGGTGATTCCAGATAACTCAAGAAATAAGAGAGTTGTGACAATTTTTGTTAGATGATGCAGTGACGAATATCAAAATTTTTAAACACTTCTACTTCATTTTCATCCAAAAAGCCTGAGAAAATTAATTTACTGTCATTTCATGTATCTATGTAAGGAAAGAATTTAAACAAAATCAGAGATCGAAGTTCGGCCATGTTTTAAAACTAGATAATGTGACATGGAATTAGCCCTGCTATAAATGAGGAGCTTGGTTTAAACCGCAAATTATTGTCTATTAAGACAATTTTTGAGAAAAATGAAAAAAAAACGCACAGCTCCTTATATTTATTATGATATATAGTGTCATTTGAAATTTCCTACCTCAAATATCTCTTAAACTGTACAAAATATCAATTTTTATTATTTTATTCTAGCTCAACTTATTATTTTTATTTATTTTAATGTGTATAAAGAATAGATTTTTCACGAGAAACTTAAAGAAGAAAATACGGCAGCAATTTAAAAACCATTTTTCTAATTTTGACTTATCTATCGATTTATGAACCAAACGTAGTATTAGTGGACACCCTTACAAGCAATATTGAATTAGGAGGAACAGTGCTAAAGAAAGTTAGAAAAGACTTAAAAGTTAGGAAGTTAGGATATCAAATACTTTAAGAACAAATACTAAATGTTTAACATTGTGCTTTATTTCTGTAAGATACGCAATTTATCGACTTATTACACTTATATAATAATAATAATAATATAATATTTATTCTGAATAATAATTATACAGAATCACAAAGAGATGATTCAGCATAAGCTGTTCTTCCATCATCCCCTTGGAGTTCGCAACGAAAGTAGCAGGATTGAGCAGATATTACAATCTTGCAAGGAATAAAATAAGGTAACTACAACAAATATAGTATATATATCCGTTATACATACATATAAAATAATTTAGAAAGAATGAATTACATATAAAGATATATATATATATATATATATATATATATATATATATATATATATATATATATTGCTGTGGATTTTAGTGTCAAAATTTTGGAAATTTTGGGAAATTTTGGAATATTCTAAAATCATTGTTAAATACTAACACTTTTGAAATATTTTTATCAACTTTTCCTGTTGAAAATAAATTTAAGTTATTTAATGGAGTGTCATTGATTTTGAAATCAATGTGTATACTTTTTAATAAGGTCAAATAATACATGTTTCTATTTATTATCAAACAGCTTACTCACCGATTACTTAAGTATACGTAACATCCAGTTGTGCGCAAGTTATTGTTGTGATGTAATTCAATTATGTATAATTTCAAATGAGTATATCGACGGGTTATGTGATTCTTTAAGGTTTTGTTTTTGTAAATAGTTCGTTATTATTGCGTAAAAGTACTGTATAATAACCTGTAATAGATGTGTCATTTTTATAAAGAATATTAATCTGCTATTATGTATTATATGAGTGTACAGTTTGTATTAGTTCGTAAGGTGAAGTCAAATTGTGTAATATAATTATGTAAATAGGAAATAGTATATAAGCTTAGAAAATTATAATTTTAAGGGAGTCAGTAAAATAAAGCGACGTAGTAAAGTCGTGTTTAATACAATAGTAAATATGTAAAGACTTACTGATAGAAAGCGACGGAGTAAAGTCGTCTAAGAAATATAGTATTAATGTAATTAGACACTTACTGTTAAACGACGAAAGAGTAAAGACAGTTCCTGAGATAAAGCGAAAGAGTAAGGTCATGTAAATAACATAGTACAAATGTAAATAGATAGTTAAGTTGGTTGGTGAATGGAATACAGCGAAAGTATTAAAAAGGTTATAGATTGTAAAAGTGTATACGTTTATAAAGAACCTTTTAAAGTTAATTTACTTGCTAAGTAAGCAAGATAATAAATCTTCGATTAAAACCATCAATCGGTGTTTTATTTAATTAAACACAAAAAGCAAATGCAAGTTCTTCGAAAAAGGGATATAGTACCCGTTATTAAAATAAAACAAAAGTGAGTTTCCAAAACCAAGAGTGTGGATGGTGTTATGTGGAAAAGCCATGCAAACGGAAGGAAGTCAACCGGAATTGGAAATCGGCACTGAGACAACATAAGTGACTTGCTCTGCCAATTGGTTTTGGAAAGAGGACATCTATAGAAAAAGGAAGAAGCATCGCTTTATAAAAAGGTAGGAAGTTATTTCCTTTGGTATCTGATGAAGAAAAGACTATCGTTTGTGAGGTGTAATTAAGTGATTTGAACAATTTAGCCATTAAACTTAATTAAGATTTCAATTTTAAAAAGTGTTTTCAATTTCAATTTGTATAATTTTAAAACCTACAGGAATCCACATTCACCCTGAGATGAGTTATTTTTATAAAATTTAATTCTGTTATTTTAAGTTATTTAACTGGCGCCCAACTCTATTACGTAAACTTGATTTAGTCAGAATTCACGTAACATTGTTATGTAACTAGTGCATTATTTAAAACTATTAAAAAGTAATTTTGATTCATATAAGAATTTAAATAAAGAAAGTTGAAACGCATTTCCAAAGTACAAAGTTTTTTTTTTTAAATTAATTTATTTATAAAACAATTTTTCTACGATCTAACAGTAATTATTCGTTATTTGTAAGCATGTAATAAGTGCATATAAAAACAATATTTTATTTTTAATTAGCCGAATTCAACGCTTATATTTTTATTTGCTAGCCGAGGTGGGGCAAAAGAAATCAAAATTATTCTGTTTATGCCAATTCATCGCATATAAATTTGTCGCTGTCAACGTGGGGCTCTTGAATTTTAATAGGCTTTTGTAGGTTATAATAAATGATTTGGCATTTGATTATTAATAGGCTTTGATAGGTTATTTGGCTTTTATTAGCTTATTAGGTTTATATTAGAATTTTGTAGGCATATTACTACGTTTTATAGCAAATTTTTAAAAAAAGATTAGGCTTATAATAACATATTTAAAAGATATTAGAGTAAATTCTGTCTAGTGATTAATGTATGACGTCGGTTAAAAATATTTATTCTGCCGCGGAAAGTAATTTAGTATTGAAAAAGAAGTATACAGATAAAGAATTAGTTGTGTCTGAGAAGCAGAAAGCTTTAACCATTTCAGTAATGGAGGGGAACGGAGAAGAAGGTAAAACAGAGAAATCTGAATTTGCGCAAATTTTGGAACTAATAAATGCCAAATTCGATAAACAATCTGTAGAAT
This sequence comes from Agrypnus murinus, assembly GCA_929113105.1. NCBI lineage: Eukaryota > Metazoa > Arthropoda > Insecta > Coleoptera > Elateridae > Agrypnus > Agrypnus murinus. The sequence continues at coordinate 36,281,300 of OV816030.1, forward strand.
TGAATACAAAATTTGACAAACAGTCTGAAGACATGAATACTAAATTTAACAAACTGTCTGAAGACATGAAAGAAATGAAAGAAGACATGAAAACTAAATTTGACAAACAGTCTGAAGACATGAAAGAAATGAAAGAAGACATGAAAACTAAATTTGACAAACAATCTGAAGAGATATCAAGAAATAATATAAAAATGGATGAAATAACAAGCAGTATAATAAATCTAAAAGAGGCAATAATTAGCAAATTAGAATTTAGCAAAGAATATAAGAAAGATCAGGAAGTTAAACAAATTAATAACGACGAAGTACATTCCACAGAATTAGGAAAAGTAGATGTAGGGAATACTGATGATAAAACTATAGAAGATGAGTTAGAAATAGTAGATGTAAATTGTAATAGTAATAAAGGTGAAATTTTAAAAAAGGGAAGTTTTGTCAAGGTAGATTATAGTAGAAGAGATGATAAAGAGGTTATTATAGGTAAACTAATTAGGAATAAAAAAGTGAAATTAAAAGGCAAGCTAAAGAAAGACAGGAATAAAATTATATTGTGTAATTTCAAGACAGAAGGGAAAAATAGAAAGTTTGTTACAGGCAGTAGGGAAAAGATTAAAATTATAGATAAATTTTGTAAAAGACAAATATTACCATTTAGTAATTTCCATCTATTAAATTTTAAAAGCAGACGAAAGAAATACAGATCTTTTTAGGATAATTATATTAAATTAGAATTATATAACCGATAGTGACAATGAACCCAAAAGTATGATAAATTAAACTGATTTAAACTTTATGTAACGATTTGACTTTATATAATAAACAGGCTTATGGAATTTTATACCTGATTAGGACGTATGTTTATGTATTATGTTATTGAAAATAAAGAAGGGAATAGTTTGAATATGATTAAAGAAAGATAATTGAAATAATTATTAAAATAGGGGAAAATGGGGTTTAAAGTGTAATAATTATATGTTGAAATAATGAATGAAGAGGGAAATAATGATAGGAATATTGAAGTATATTGGATGATGATTTTTAGATTAATTAAAGATAATTAGATAATGAGAAGATAAAAGATTAGGAAGTAAATGAAGGTGAATTGATTATGATTAGTATGTTTATTAAAAATGAAAATAAAATAGAATTGTGGTTAGAAGAAGTTAGAGGGTTAGAAGTATTTTTAGAAATGAATAATATTGAAAATTATGATGAACTATTGATATTGATGAGGAAAAGATTAGTAAATTAGTTAAGAGGACATTCATTAATGAAAATGAATATGAAAACTTGATGATATGAAGAAATAGAATTCTGAAATAATTAGATGAATAGGATTGGGACAAGGATTGATAAGATGTAATTATTATTGTAAATTTTGTAGATAGCTTGTTATGATAGATTAGACTAAGGAAATTTATTGGGGATAAAATATAAAAATACAAAAATATGAATTGGTGTTTAAAAATAAATGTATTTTAACATTTGTTGTGTTTAAAAGTAAAATTGCATTTACAATTTTATTTCAAACAGGAGGGGATAAATGCTGTGGATTTTAGTGTCAAAATTTTGGAAATTTTGGGAAATTTTGGAAAATTCTAAAATCATTGTTAAATACTAACACTTTTGAAGTATTTTTATCAACTTTTCCTGTTGAAAATAAATTTAAGTTATTTAATGGAGTGTCATTGATTTTGAAATCAATGTGTATACTTTTTAATAAGGTCAAATAATACATGTTTCTATTTATTATCAAACAGCTTACTCACCGATTACTTAAGTATACGTAACATCCAGTTGTGCGCAAGTTATTGTTGTGATGTAATTCAATTATGTATAATTTCAAATGAGTATATCGACGGGTTATGTCATTCTTTATAACCTACAGAAACACAAAGGCTATTTTTATATAAAGAAACACTTAACCAACCAAAATGTAGCTGTGCTGGAAGTATCAGCTTGATCCAAATAACACTGCTTTAGTTTTTGCCAGCTAGCCCTCAATAAGTCGGAGAGGGGCGGGGTAATACAAAATATAAAAGATAAAAAAAACAAGCGCCACTTCGTTTAAAAACAATGCTTATTACTAAAGCTTCAAGCTTATCAGACAAACGAAGAAATAGATCTACTAAAATATGGGCAACTTCCAATATTTTGGTCGTACCGTACATATATACTTACAAATGACGAACTGGAAAGTAATATTAAAATCATACAAATAAATAAATAATAAATAAATAAAACGCACGTAGTGAAATGTAAACGTTCTAAGTAGGGCTTTATTTTACTTGCAACTATTTTCTATTGTGCAGATAGAAAAAAATGTAATGTTTCAACAAAAAAAAAGGTGAATGGTGATTTGTATCACAGTTGGTTGTACTTAAAACTACCCTACAACAATTCCACTATTCGAGATCTCGTTTTATCCTTAAAATTAACATGCATGCATAAATTGTAAACACATTGAATAAATATATACATATACATAAATAAAATGACACATAATACATACAAATTTAGACAAACATCACACCATTCGGAGACCCACGGCTGTATGTTTAAAGCCTTGCTTAGGGGGTTTTCGCTTCACCCTTCGATATTTGGTTGTTTTTCTCCGACCCGGTATATGTATAGATGTAGGTACGGACACAAAGGGGAAGAACCTTCCAATTAAAATACACGGTCAGACGGGCAGGAACAAGAATACACCAACGAACAACAAAACCCAAAACAAAAAGACCTACAAAGAAATCACCCTGTATATTGTATTATTTTAAATATTTGAAGATTTTTACCTTTCTATAAACTGAAAGGTCTTTTACAATACAATTCCCTCAAGGTGACGGCTAGGGAAATAATAGTACCTAAAATAAAAAGACATTTGTGAGATTTAGCGCAACGAGGTTTTACCTAAAATAATTTACCTAAAATGGTTTGTACTAGAACCTAATCCGTCCAATTTGACGACCGATCGCGCACAAATAACCAAGCGATCGTTCTGTTGAATGTGAGATTTATTCCGCTAAAGCGAATTAATATTTAAAACCAATTTCTAATATATCTCGTACATCCAACTTCTACTGCCAAAAAGCCATTTTGTTACTTCCACTCGCCTATTGAGAAGGGAGCTCAAACGCGCAGGAGCGACTTCACGATAAACCGAAAGAAAGGGAAAACCAGTGACAACCAAACAACGGAGAAGCTTGGTTTTAAACAGTGACCATCAAACAAATAATGGGTTGTGAATTTCAACGTTATATCTTTAAGGTTTTGTTTTTGTAAATAGTTCGTTATTATTGCGTAAAAGTACTGTATAATAACCTGTAATAGATGTGTCATTTTTATAAAGAATATTAATCTGCTATTATGTATTATATGAGTGTACAGTTTGTATTAGTTCGTAAGGATGAAGTCAAATTGTGTAATATAATTATGTAAATAGGAAATAGTATATAAGCTTAGAAAATTATAATTTTAAGGGAGTCAGTAAAATAAAGCGACGTAGTAAAGTCGTGTTTAATACAATAGTAAATATGTAAAGACTTACTGATAGAAAGCGACGGAGTAAAGTCGTCTAAGAAATATAGTATTAATGTAATTAGACACTTACTGTTAAACGACGAAAGAGTAAAGACAGTTCCTGAGATAAAGCGAAAGAGTAAGGTCATGTAAATAACATAGTACAAATGTAAATAGATAGTTAAGTTGGTTGGTGAATGGAATACAGCGAAAGTATTAAAAAGGTTATAGATTGTAAAAGTGTATACGTTTATAAAGAACCTTTTAAAGTTAATTTACTTGCTAAGTAAGCAAGATAATAAATCTTCGATTAAAACCATCAATCGGTGTTTTATTTAATTAAACACAAAAAGCAAATGCAAGTTCTTCGAAAAAGGGATATAGTACCCGTTATTAAAATAAAACAAAAGTGAGTTACCAAAACCAAGAGTGTGGATGGTGTTATGTGGGAAAGCCATGCAAACGGAAGGAAGTCAACCGGAATTGGAAATCGGCACTGAGACAACATAAGTGACTTGCTCTGCCAATTGGTTTTGGAAAGAGGACATCTATAGAAAAAGGAAGAAGCATCGCTTTATAAAAAGGTAGGAAGTTATTTCCTTTGGTATCTGATGAAGAAAAGACTATCGTTTGTGAGGTGTAATTAAGTGATTTGAACAATTTAGCCATTAAACTTAATTAAGATTTCAATTTTAAAAAGTGTTTTCAATTTCAATTTGTATAATTTTAAAACCTACAGGAATCCACATTCACCCTGAGATGAGTTATTTTTATAAAATTTAATTCTGTTATTTTAAGTTATTTAACTGGCGCCCAACTCTATTACGTAAACTTGATTTAGTCAGAATTCACGTAACATTGTTATGTAACTAGTGCATTATTTAAAACTATTAAAAAGTAATTTTGATTCATATAAGAATTTAAATAAAGAAAGTTGAAACGCATTTCTAAAGTACACAGTTTTTTTTTTAATTAATTTATTTATAAAACAATTTTTCTACGATCTAACAGTAATTATTCGTTATTTGTAAGCATTTAATAAGTGAATATAAAAACAATTTTTTTATTTTTAATTAGCCGAATTCAACGCTTATATTTTTATTTGCTAGCCGAGGTGGGGTAAAAGAAAATCAAAATATTTCTTCTTATGCGAAGTCACCGCAATATATATATATATATATATATATATATATATATATATATATATATATATATATATATATATATATATATATATAAGCAACTAACTTTCTCTTATAAATCTCTTGCGCGAATTCCCATTATTATCCCTTTGTTATATATATATATATATATATATATATATATATATATATATATATATATATATATATTTACATCAGTCTAACAAATGGACGTCCTTTCATATCTAAGTAATTGGACGTCCACCACAACTAATAACGTTAGAAAAGATTTAGTTCGTGTATATACACTATCTCACATAGTAGTGTTACGTGTGCGAGTTAGATTTTGAATAAAATCAAAAATAAAGAAGTTAATATACACCGCCATTCGACGTCCGCACATAATACAGTCTTACAACGTCCACTGTATATCCATATAAGTATTTCCGACTAAAGGACGTCCCAGAGATATACGCTAATGTGGAATTCGGTATTTTGACGTCCTGCAACGTTGTCGCTGTGAAAGAAACATCTGGCTCTTTCTTACTCTGTTGTACTGTATGTTGTCTTATTCTTTTTCGCTGATATTGAATTTAAGGCGAAACGAATCGTTAGACATATTTATGACGCTTTAAAAATCTGGTGTTCGTAATATTGTTATGGAAGTAGGGAAGAAACGTTAGAATTCCTTTCTTATCTTATTATATTTCAAGTTAATCCTGAAAAAGTCTTGATTCTTAATAATTCATTTATTTAGTTTGTAAAAAATCATTGTAAAATAAAAGTGTAAACTTTTTGATTGATACATTATTAAGAAAGAAATATTAATTTACCTGAAATTTAAATCACTTAGAGAACTTAAAAACATCTTTACTTTAGCATTTTAAAAACAATACACAAGAATACAAGAACACAAATGTATTTTTTTTTAAATTATAATATTGCACGCCTGTATTATTAACTACATGTATAAGAAGTACTTATTAAATATAAGTAGATACATGTATCAATCTGAAGTATTGATATCCAATTAAATTAAATAGAATATGTTGCAGCCAAAATGACTCATTCAACAAAATAATTTTTTTATTTCTCTTACGCCAATTTCAAACAAATTTTTTTTTCGTTATTCCTAATATTATGTATCTATATAATCTCTTGCGGTAGGTAATTATAAAAGTCTATGAGTGAGATAAGTATAAGTTCTTTGTCCTCCGGATTTAGTTGATAATGGAGTCTTAAAAGTAAATAGTTTTGTTCTAGTTTCATAGTTATGATCAATTATGATCAAGTTTTGTTTATTTTGATATGTATATAAGACTACTATTAAAAAAATATCTGACGAGAATGTAGTATTTTAGCTTCTTGGTAAAAACATTCTCATGAGCAAGTGGGTTCTTTATTTAAAATAATACGCACAAATTTTTTTGAATAATTTGAAATTGTTTTACGTAATTATTAACCCAAATTAATCAATCCTGGAATAATTAATTAATCTAGTAATTCCGTAAGATGTATTTTCCACGTTTCCGTTAAAATTAAACAATCTAATTCTGTTTGTAATTGACTTAAATATATTTTTAATTCGTCGAAATTTTTATTTATGCTACGAATATTCATATGATATAAATTAAATTTCTCAATATTTGGAAATATATTATTAATTGCTAATGGACCATAGATCTCAATTGCTTCAATTGATACCAAGTTTACATCCGTAATAAATTGGTTCATGGACCTATTTAAAAGAATTGTATATTTTATTTTATTTGAGTAAGTAAATTAAATCACTGAAGAAAATTTGATTGCAATTCAAGAATTTGTTTAACTTATTTCTCCTTTAATCAAAACAAGGAAAAAATGTAATTTAAATTTAAAACTAAAGATGAGTAATGTACATAAGTAATAAACGGTATATTATAAATTAAACTATGGTAAGACTATTTAAACTAGTCCTTTTTTCTCTCTATTATTTAATATTAAATAACCAAGTAAGTACAAATTAATTCAAACACAATTCATATAATTTTAAAATGTTTGCTTGCAATAAAACTTATTTTAGATTGGAAGGTAGGTATATGAATTGTTTAACGTGTAAATGACATAAAATTTCATACAAAACTAAAATAATTATTTATTACATCTTAGTAAGAAACAGAAATTTACTATACTTTTAGTAAACATAATAGCAACATAATTAAGTATTATTTTATGCTTATAATATAAAACAACAGTCCCTAATATAATAAAAAGTCAAAAATCAAATGCCATTAATATTTTCATGGTTCAAATAGTTCTTTATAATACTTAACGAGAAAAGGCGGGTAAAATTGAAAGCAACAACTACTCTTTAGAGGTCAGAACAAATATAAACCCTCGAAATCGTTTTACAACCTTTCTGACATGTATTTATTACCTTTCACACATTTCTTCAAGCGAACTTTTAGAATTTTAAAATAAATCACATTTTATAATATTATCACATAATAATAATATCATCTAATAATCAGAGCTAATAACAAAATCAGTACATTAATAATACTATTTTTTTTCAGAGTTCACTATAGATATACCATACTGAAATAAAACATTTTTTTAAACGCCGTACCCGGGAACACAAGAATGAAAAGTAAGACTCGCTATTTCTTTCATTTGTTCTTACGCGTATTGTAGCATCTTAAATTGAATCTAAATTCTAATAGATAAATTAAAAATTAGTGTAAGTATATTTTATTATAAACAAATGCATATACAATAAATAATAAACCTATGTGACATGTTATATAAAAGTTTTTTGACATGACAGTTTTTTAATGATTCTCTGAATTGTTAATCAAAAACCCAGCCCCTAGCATTTTATCGATAACCAAAACTATACATAATAATATTAGAGTAAAAATGCGACATACATTTTATTTACAATCGCCCACTATCTCCTTGAATACTACTGTAAAGTGTACACCTGTAATTACAGCCTTGGTAGTGTAATGTCTAGAGTGCTGGACTTTAACCCAAGCGGCCCGCGGTCAATTCCCGGTGCCGGCAGATCTGGTTAAGGTTTTCTGCAGTTTTCCTTAGCTGTGACACAAATGTGGGATTTGCGCTGTTCCATCTGTAAGTCGGCTGCATCCTCACTTAGGGCCTACTTAATAATAATAATAATCGCCCCCTCCCTCCCGCACAAGCTTATAGCTTATGGGGCCTGGTTTCCAGGCTATGGGTTGTAGCAATTATTATTATTATTATTATTAATTCTTTTATCAACGGGCCGATCTTATTTGAATTTTTAGAGTCCTCTAAAGCGTGTTTGTCATTTTTGGGACCACCAACGTCGGATGAACACAGTAATCCCAACTAAGTAAATTCATTTGGGTACCCATTTACTGTTGAACCTGATTACACAAGAGTTAAGCAGCGAAATGTGCATGCGTCTTTTGTGGGAGCAGTACTTCAGATTACACTTGAACTTTTCGAAGCCGAATCTCATTTAGTATATTATTATGCTATTACTCGTATCCACCGTCCAGAGACTCTACAGCTCCACGTTTTCCAGAATTCTTCTCTGATTTCCACCTAATTTCTTTGATTGTCCTAGTTTGAAAACGACTGCTTGTTGCTGTTGAAAGTGTGAGTTTACCTTTTCCTAATCCAAAAACTTTTGGCATTGTATCACATACTAACAGTGCATTGTCAAGAACAATGTGAAAACAAACTTATTCACCAAATTCTTGTTTAATTTTCTTGGCGACCTCGAGCGGTCTAGACAGTCTCGTTTGTGGACCCCCTTTGGCTCTAAGTAGAGAAAAATGTTATAGAAGAAATTGATGATGCACTAAAAGAATCTACATAATGCGCAGGAATGGAATTTCTAATTAGCCCAGTAACATTAGCATTTTACTTCCGAGAGATTTGCACCAATGTAAATTTTCGCGCACACCTTTATATAGGTTTTATAAGTAACGTGCAAAAAGTCGCCATCGATATCATGTTGGGTTCGAAAGTAATACAAGGTCAAAGGTCACGAAAACTGATTTCTATTGGTCGAACGATAATTACGGTTATTATAAAAGTCGTATATTCAAAATTACAGGAGTTATACAAAATCGCATTTCCTAACGTGTATCCTACAAGATTTGTTTCTAATTTTGTTAAAAAATGGGTTTTAAACTTTAAACCAATTTAATCATTAGTTTCATTAATTGTATTAAACATCAAGTAGGTACGTTTATTTTGCGTTAACTCTCTAGGAAAAAGTGTTTTTTCCATTCACGAAGTGTTTTTGATCTGGGCTCCGCCACTCTCTCGATCTCGTCCAGAATGGAAAATATCCCAATTTCTTAGCTTGTTGTACAAATAGCTATTTTGGTTTTAATCAGTAATCTGTTATGTTATACTATGTTACTCTTACTGCGGCGACATGATAAAAAGTAGATCCGCAACAAAACTCAAACGCCGTGCTTTGATAAGGACATATCACATACAATTGTATTGTATTTTAACAACGACCGTCATATGCATTCTATAAAATATTGTTCGCATCTCGCGAATAAGGAATTTTACGTAAAGGAATCTACGTAACATATGAAATATGGGTATATTCCTACAAGTCAGAACGTGAGCTTGTATCCCTCGCCAGGCGGTGTATTCTAATTTAATGTTTCGGATAAATCGCATTGAAATCGCAAAACTTTTAAACTGTTTAGAAAGTCAGTATAGGTGGATCCATATAAAATAAGAATGAAAGCTAATAATTTTATAAAAGCTCTAGAGGAAAGTGCCCAACAAGAAAAAACTAGAAAAAACATCAACAAAACTAACAACAGACAAAATAGCTTTTAGATGCAAGTATAAAAATATCTAGCATGAAAAGCTAAACTTAGGGAAGACAGGATAAGCGATGAAACAAAGAAATTAACGTATAAAAGATGAGAACTTACTAGTAAAAGGAATCTGTTGATGCGGAAAGCAGAATAGAATTATAAAGAAAAATATCAGAGAAGACATAAGGAAATATAAGAAGTAAAGATTGGAGATGAAGAAGTAATCGAAAATAATAGAGGTATGAAGTGCCTTAGATGAACGTCAGGAAGAACTAGCATAATTTCCATAAAAAATGAAAACGGAAAGGAAGAAAGAGATAAAAGTAAAATATCGGAGATAGTTATACACAACTACAAAAAAATTGTATGCATCCAAAAAGCACCAGGAGCTTAATATACAGGAAACAACTCACAAGAAACAGAAACGTAAATTCCAAAGAAATACCGACATAGAAATCTAGGAAATATCTAGGAAATATCTATAACACAAATAAAAAACAACAAAGCACCCGCCCTAGATGGGATTCTAGAAACTCAGACAAAAATTTTATATTAAAGATCCTTATTGTTTATGTTTAATAATTAATTATTATTATGTTTAATTATGTTTAATAAATGTCTCCATAAAGCAGAGTGATTGACATGAAAGTATAGATGTTTTATTAAACAAGAAGGGAAATAGCGACGAATTAAAAAACTATCGAGGTATTTCTTTGCTATCTTAAATCGACAAGTTTTCATAAAAATCATCAATAACCGATTAACACCTAAAATGGTTTCGTATCAACCTTCAATCAAGCTGGATTTAGGAAGTAATATAGGACGTCAAATCGTCTCCTATGCATCTTAAATCTACCTGTTCTTTTATAAAAGTGAATAAATAACAGATTAATAGCTAAAGTAGATTCGTATCAACCGGTCGAACGAGCTGGATTCAAGAAGTAATATAGCACGTCAAATCCTCTCCTTAAAGGCATTCTACTGCCTTGAAGTTTGGGTTGTGGAACAAGCCATGAATAACTGTAAAATAGATTCTCAACACAGACAATTAATCCGTAACATCTATGGAAGACCCGCAATGAAAATACAATTGGCACTAAAGACTAGTAGTAACCAATTAAAAAGTGTAAAACGAAAAACGACTGCATCTTAGAGTGGGTGAATAAATACGTATATCTAAATCCTGAAAATCCTGAAGCCTTGAATAAAGAAAACAATCAACCGAAATAACTAGAAGAACACGATTGGAATGGGTAATGTTTAGCAAACTAAAATTGATTTTTAGAAATCCCAAAATGTCACAATATTTAAAGGTTGAATGTTCAACTCCTCTATTTATTTGTGTATGTATTTTATTGTCACAGTCATTAATGTTAACATGGATAAAATCATTACAACGCAAAGATTCGGGAAAAGATCAGTTTTAGGAATAAAGTTAACTGAAAGGAAAATAAACACATGGATCAGAAACAGTACAAGAGTTCAGGAAGCTGAAGAAAACATCACAACATTAAAATGAAACAGAACACAACACAATGCATGACAACAAAATGAAAGGTGGAACACTATTATTCACAGACACAGAACGAGTGGACGACCACAAATTCAAAACAGGGCAAAACATAAACCATTGGCGAGAATTCGGAGAAGCATAAGCTTCTTACATAAGTCCAAAGTTGGATGATTGACAATTAAAAAAGGTCAGCAGCCTAGTGGCTATGAGATTATTTATTTTGTTCAACTGTTAAATTTTTATATTATCCTCTTTACGAAAGTAATAGTAAAGTTGTGTATCATATGCATATAAACGACAATTACAAAATCCTATCTAAAGAAAATTATTGTGTTAATGCTGAATAAAATGGGTTCGAGAAATGAGCCCTGCGGCACACCACAATTTACTTGTAATTGATTTGAACTCCACGATTTATTGAACGAGTGAAACATTTGTAGTAATAACTTGGAACCTTTTTTAAGATAGTTATCTTTAATACATTCTGTTACCGATTAAAGAGATAGATAATGCACCAAAACAAATGAAGTAGCAATATCGATAGCACTATATTTTGGTTAGTAGTGTTAAACGCTTCTGTAAATGCTAAAAGAATAAGAAACACAGATTTATTTTTATTTAAACCATTAAAAAACATCATTTGTTATTTTTGATAAAGTAGTTTCACAACGATAATGTTTACAAAACCCTGATTGAAATTCTCGAAAAACATTGTTTTTATTAATATTTTTCTGTGTATAACTGTGTAGTTATTCAAAATACACATGCGAATAATAATCTTTGCTTTTGTTTATCAACATAGTGTTAATTAAACTTCAGACTAAAAAGTAATTAATAGCAATGCAAGAAACAAATAAGCTGTATGGCTTGAAAATCGAAAAGCTATTGACTTCAGGATGTAAGATAATTCTTCGAAAACCCAAAAACAAAAATTAAATCTAAATTTGTAGTTCAGATATTTTCTGTATTTAGATAAAGTTACGTTTCTATTGCAATCTTACTTTTTACCTCTTCGTACTACGTTTAACGGCAAAGTAAATATTTCAAAACATGTGTTAACAGTTAGGTCACCAGTATTCTGTTACCGAGACAAAGAGACGTCAAATGCACGAATAATGCCAAAGTTATCCTGAAATATACAAAAGCGATGTTGCCAGCAAGAATGTAGGTCTCGTGATGGACACGGACGTCTTATACACGTAGATCCTTCCGTTTACAATATACTTAGCTGTATATATTTGTCGAATTTAGCGCATCTAGCGGAATTCGCTCGAACTACGATATACACAATCTCCGGCAAAAATCAGTAATTTGACGTCTAAAACAAATTTTCACCAAACGATAGAGGATGCTTTAGTAATCCCAAAAAAATTCAAAGAACAGGTGATACAATCGGACGTCCGATATACGGACGTCCAATTACAACGGACGTCCAACTGATGGTAAATGCGTAATGTACGGACGTCCATTTGTTAGAATGATGTAAATATATATATATATATATATATATATATATATATATATATATATATATATATATATATATATATATATATATATATATATATATATATATATATATATATATATATATATATAAGTTTAAACCATTTCTTGGGTATAAGCAGCAATTAAAATAATAATCAAAATAATGATTATAATAATATTTGAGAGGTACAGAATTTCAAACAAAACACCCCTAGACAATTGTTTCGCCCTTTCTTTGGGCTCCTCAGTACCTGTACCCTGTACCTCTCAAATCCGTCGCTTGTTTATATGTAAATACCGAATTTACATTAATAGCAACATTTAATACTGGAGACATCTATAAGATGCCATCCAAACTTCCATTTAACCCGGAAGTAGATATAAAATATTTGCGTTTTATTAAAAATAAAACAACAGTTTTCTTTTGCTGTAAAACATATAAGTTTAAAAACATATAAGTTTAAACCATTTCTTGGGTATAAGCAGCAATTAAAATAATAATCAAAATAATGATTATAATAATATTTGAGAGGTACAGAATTTCAAACAAAACACCCCTAGACAATTGTTTCGCCCTTTCTTTGGGCTCCTCAGTAGGGGAGGCTTTGTCTGAAACCCTGTACCTCTCAAATCCGTCGCTTGTTTATATGTAAATACCGAATTTACATTAATAGCAACATTTAATACTGGAGACATCTATAAGATGCCATCCAATTTAATAAAACGCAAATATTTTATATCTACTTCCGGGTTAAATGGAAGTTTGGATGGCATCTTATAGATGTCTCCAGTATTAAATGTTGCTATTAATGTAAATTCGGTATTTACATATAAACAAGCGACGGATTTGAGAGGTACAGGGTTTCAGACAAAGCCTCCCCTACTGAGGAGCCCAAAGAAAGGGCGAAACAATTGTCTAGGGGTGTTTTGTTTGAAATTCTGTACCTCTCAAATATTATTATAATCATTATTTTGATTATTATTTTAATTGCTGCTTATACCCAAGAAATGGTTTAAACTTATATGTTTTTAAACTTATATGTTTTACAGCAAAAGAAAACTGTTGTTTTATTTTTAATAAAACGCAAATATTTTATATATATATATATATATATATATATATATATATATATTGATGCCTGTTAAGCTGTCACCTCCGTCATACAGAGGAGACGGCCTGACTTCCTGGTATTCCCGTGGATATATTGCTAAAAATTTGTTATATTTGTGATGAGGGGAACCTCTAGAATCCGAATCTCAAGAAAGGGGAAATTATTTCCCTTGTTTTATTTTGTCATATATAGAGTATACAGAAGATACGAACCGACCTCCAAAATTTATATATAAGAAGATACTTATAGTTCGCTGTTACCTCCAGCAGCGCTGCCAAGTGTTCGGAGGTCAGAAGATACCACCGTTATGTGCAGTTATATATACAGAGCGTTGACACCACATTCCATAGATGCACATTTCATAAAAAGGTTCTCTTGTGGGTCTCCAGATGTTGAAATCGGGTGGTTTAAATTGCTCGCCGAGGGCATTTTAGTGGCCAGATAACAAAAGAAAACAAGCGAGCATTCTCGATTTACTTATTTTTTATTTTTTGAGTTATAGGAAATTGGCGTTTTTGTATTTCTTATGAATTATTATTAAAGACTTATTTAAAAGCCGTTTCAATATTATTAAAGCGTCTTTCTGAGTAGCACTGACTAGTTTAATAAGGCTTCTCTAATTATAATCATTGATTTCTCGTTTACTTCATAAAGTTGTATTATTTAAATGAAAACTTTAATAGTCTGATTAGAAATACTTAGATCTGCTATATTTAGAAAGAAATTTATTTCTATAATGAATTGAAATTATAACAAAACCAAGAACCTATTAAAAACTGTTAATACAATATTGTTGAAGAAAACTAATTATCAATTCCTGTAAGCAGAAGCGCGGTGAATTAAAAATAATTTTCAACCGGGATGATGCCCAGTATATCACATTTTGTTTTGATTATGCAGTTACAATAAACTGTACTTGTATCATCTCTTAATTATTCTTCAAATATGTAGTGTTTCTTGTAATCTCGAGAATCACTGTTTAATTTGAATATGCTTTTATCTAGATTCCATTTCGATTGAAATATAGTCAGACACTCTTTTAATTTTTACTAAACTCGAGGAGAGTGTAATATAAACAAATTAAATAAGGTATTTTTTACTACAAATGTTTGATGTTTCCAAAATCACACACTTATCATGTTGGACCATTGGATTTCCTGTGATTTAATTAACAAAGAGAGTTATCAACTTTATTAACATTAAAACAAATCGAAACAACAAATTAATCGACATTTTTAAAAATTTTACACCTCTTATTATTTGATCTAACGAATTATAGAATACGTACGTTATACTGTTATACATGTACTTCTTGTAAATTTCCGTTTTAAGTTAATTTTTTAAATTAAGCGCTTATTAACGATAAAACATGTACGTTTTACTGAACGTGTACTTTAGTAAGTCCACATTAAAGTCAGGTTTCACATAATGTCGTCTTTTCTTTGATAACATAGTGTAAAGCAAATATAGTAAGTATATTGTGTTATCATAATTAGAAGTTGTAGTTTATTTGACGATCAATTATGTTAGCATTCGCAGCTTTCCATATAGGAACAAAATACCACCATTAGCTTCTGCTTCAGACAATGTTTATCAACCTTGGCACAACCTTAAAATCCGAAAACGGCCCATTTCTAGGTTAAAGTATGGATGATATCAAGCTTGGTTTCAGTCATGGAAGGATCAGTGTTAACCAATATTTGTTATTATTAGCTAACACCAATGCGTTTAGCAATGTTTTGGCCAATAAATGACACCAATACCGCAATAAAACTAAGGTAAATCTTGGACCAAACTTGAATGTTAATGTAGTACCAAGGCTGGTAATTGAGAAACAGAACAACTAGTACACAACCCTTTACTTCTAATGAATGCTAGTTCAAACAAGCAAAGAAGTCAACCATTACTGTTTCGCTTAGCAAGCACTAATACATTTTTATAATAAATTACATTTACTAAAATTAAAAACATCAGTGCCTAGATTTATAAAAATGTAACCTATTTATTAACTCCTCAACTGTACGTACACTCAAATAAAACGATCGGTAAAATCAACTAAAACTAGCTTATGAATTTGCGCCTATCCATCTTTTCAGTTGACTTAGCCGCATTCAGTTGGTTAAGTAACAAAATAAAGGTTGTTTAAGTGACAACGTTGAACAGGTTCATCAATCTATGTTTGTGTTGTAACACAATATTTTTATTTATTTATTTTTGAGCGACGAATCAGGATGGCGGAGCATCATTCGTACCTCATGGCACCGATTGCTATGATCATTTGGCCGACCCTACTAGAATTTAGCCGAATCTGGGGAAATTCCACCCCCAGTAGGGATTTTTAAAGTGTCAAACATCGCATTGACATGGGACCTACAGTTTTACTTCCTATCCGAGAAGAAGGCATGTTTTTAATTTTCCTCCGCTATGAAAAATTACCAGCTCGGCCGGGGATCGAACCTGCGGCCCTTGGATTATGAAGCAAACATGCAAACCACTAATCCACCGAGATTGACTTGTAACACAATAATCTAAACATAAAGATAGTTAAATTGTACTTCTTTTGTAGGTAGCCCAGAGGAAAGAATAGGTTATTTCAAACAAATGTATGAGTTATTAATCAAAATTTACGTTCATATACAATCATAATTATTACCTTACAAAATATTGTTCAAATTAAATAGAATAATTTGGTTGGTCAACGAAAAATGTGGGTAAACTTTTTAGCTAAACAAATCCATAGTTTAGTTTTACTAGTCTTCGCCGATTAAGGAACCTATTGGACGTTTAGATTAACTAAATAATTTGGTTGTTCTTATTTTGTACTGCAACAAATTTCCTACCGTTGTTCTAACAGTAAGCGAGCGGTTTAACTGGGATCATGTTTATACTTACTAAATTTCCCAATTTGTTACTTAACAACTTTTTTCAGTTGAACCAATTACCTTTTTTGAGTGTACAGACCGTATAGTACATATATTCGTTTGATGCATCTAGTGGGCCGACTAGGAACTTTTTATTTTACATTTCGCTAGCTGATATAATACAGGCAAGAATCTAGCAGAATATATGAAAATTGACCCAACCTTGGATACAGGGTAAGAAACCATGATTTGGAATTTAAAGATTACTCAGACTGGAATTATCTTAGAGAACCTAAGATTGAAAGTTGTCTAAGGTTTTGGGTGATAAGTAACCGGGGCTTGATATGTAGAGATTGGCTAAGACTAGCGTGTATAAATTAGCATAAATAGTATCTGATGCTTGACTCCAGTATATTCTATGGGTAACTGCCTCGAGTCGACACCTGGAAATTGACTGGAGCTTGGACAAGTCGTAAGGAACCTAGATTCGGTTTATGAACATTGGCTCTGACTTTTACAACGTTTACTGAATCGAGAATTAGTACCAGCTTGTTGGTTAACCCTTGAGCGACAATTAAACAACTTGAAACGTGGGTGAAAATCGGTGCGTCTAACACACCACTGGAAATACAGCGCTGCAGCAGCTTCCACATCCATCTTAGATTTAAAAAGCCACTCAAGCAATAACATCGTTTGAAGTAAATCATCGTTTTATACATATAAAATGCTTAAAACGCTGACAAGTAACACTAGACGACTGATTTACTGAAAGCCAATAATCAAAATCCCAGAACATCAATTTTGACGGTAGATAAGAGATATAATAAAAAACAAAAATTTTAAATGGTGGTTTTTAAATCTAAGACTGTTAAAGCTGCTGCAGCGATGTTTTCCGGCAGTGTAATGGGCGTACCCAATGACAGAACCGAGGACTGATAAATAAACGTCATTCATATTAAACTTGAGTTAGAGAACCAAGATTCGATATCTGAAAATTGGCCTAGACGTGTATCAATGCCGAGAAAATGTCGTTTTTCTATTTTGCGTCTATAATAAAGCTGTTAAAGCACCCAAAACAGAGCGTTAATATCTCATTTGAGTGCTTTAATAGCTCAACCTTTTCAAAGTTGGTAGCATTGAAAAAAATAATTGAAAAAAACAGAAAATTGACAAAAACTTCACTCAATTTTCTGTTTCAGTCCATGAATTTTCAAATGTCACATCAGTATTTTCAACTACCACAAAAATCCATACATTTTGAAATTGCGATTTTTTTATTTAAAAAGGCAATAAAAGACACAAAATAGAAAAAATAGCATAAAATCTCGTTTCATAAGTCATTATTGCACTCGTCATTTAGAAAACTCGTCGCAAGCGGCTCGTTTTCTAAATTTGGACTCGTAAATAAATCTTGCCTTATGAAACTCGTTCTTTAATATACTATATTACAGACGCAAAATAAAAAAAATATGTTTTAGTCGTAATTATGTAAAAATATAAACAGTTAATTTTTTTACAGAATGAGTATTTCGGATTTATTCTTTCCTTCATCAGATGTAGCATATTGCTTATAACTTATCAGATTGCTTATTGGTTGTTGCTATATTCTTCCAAATAGTGCAGTTTCGAAGTATGAAGATCTGTTGAAGATTTGTGCGATTATCTAAATAAGTCATGATGAAGTAATTATTTGCGGCGATTACAATTTACCCTTGGACAAATGGGATTTGGACGAAATGGGACTGATTACCAGTGACAATGCTTCTCTAGGGACATTAGTGCTAGCCAATAGTTTCAATTTTTTAAATCTATCTCAGTGCAACAGTATTCCAAATGTGCGGAAAACTTACTTAGACTTAGTTTTTGCTAACGTTAATAATGTCGCTATTCAAGTAGCATCTGATCCTCTAACAATACTTGCCATCATAGCTCGTATGATATCTGTTACCATAATCCTGAAAATATTTGTACTACAGTGAACGAAGTAACCAAATACATGTTTAAACGTGCTAATTATGTAGCAATTAACTCTTGCATTGTAAATGTAGACTGGCAATCTGTATCAAATTCTTCTGATAACATTAATGCTTTTGTTAATGAATATTATTCTATTTTATATAAACTCTTAGAAATTTTTGCTCCAAAAATAACATATAGAAAATAAAACTATCCGGTTTGGTTCAATAGTGAATTTATTTCTTTGGTAAAAAACAAAAAGATTGCGCATATTAAATATAAGAACTCACAAGATTATAACGACTACCTAAGTTTTCAAGATTTAAGAACTCAGTGTAATAAATTAAGTGAGAATTTGTATCAAAATCTTTTAGAAGGTATAGAACTAAAATTGTCTACAAACATTAATGATTTTGTGCAAATTGCAATTACCCTATTATGAATTCAACCTTTTTATTCTTTTAAATTATTTTTACAACATTTACATTATGTTTGTGGAATTGATTATTTCAACTTTATCCGTTGATAATTATTATAAAAATGCATTTAGTTATTAGTTTTGGTAACTAATCTATATCTATAGCTTATTTTAGGATTAATTTTATGTATATAAAGGGAGATTCGCATATATTTGATTAAATAAATAAATAAAAATGTAAACATAGATAGAATGTCAATTAAAACTTCATTAACCGGATTTGGTGAAATTTGTACACTACATACCAAATGTTACATTATTCTGTTTATGAAATTATTTTTCTTTCAAAATTTATTAATTGTTGTACTGTAAGAAATTTTAAAGTTAACTCTTTCTTTGTAGGTGCGAGAATGAATATTTCATATGCTATAGGGCAATTCCGAAAATAATCAAATAATAATAATCCAATAAATCCGAAATGATCATTTTGTAAAAAAATTAACTCTTTATTTATACATAATTGCGGCTAAAAAGTATTTCCTATTTAATCTCTTCATATTTCTAACAAAGTCGTTTTCAACTCAAAACTTTTTAAATGAAATAGAAATTATTTGAAAATGTGCAATTCAAGCGATCCCTTAAATTTTCTGAGTAGTTTAAAAATAGTACTTTAAATGCAGCTACTATTCCCAAAAAGGTATGTGTAAATTTAGGTAGTGTGAAATGGTCAAAACCACGCCAGATGTATGAGTTTCGATGGAATTCTATATACCTGAATGGTGAAGGTCTTGTACACGACGTTGCCAAACTGTGGAGTCTGCAACGTACCGTACGTGATACAGAAAACTACATATACAGGCGGAGGTGACATCGTATTGGCAATTATACAACTAAGAGCGACGGCAACGCCAGCGATCTACAGCTGAACTAAAAATTAAATTTGTGAGTATAAGTATGACGTTATCACCTCCAGACAAAAATTTGAATTTAGGCTTCTAACACCATCTATATGCTTATACAGTCGAAAAAAAGGCAAAACGTTGTCACCTCCGAAATCGGAGGTCACAACGTTATATATGAGGTGACAACGTACGCTGGGTATCTACTTTGGAGGTGACAAGGTACCCTTTATCAATATATATATATATATATATATATATATATATATATATATATATATATATATATATATATATATATGATACTTCACTACTTTTCCGGGTTTCACTCCGCGTATTCACTATTCGGCTCCTAGAGGAACCAGACAATGGTTGACGACGTTTCGGCAAGATCACACTTGCCATCTTCAGGTCACTTCTAACTTCCTTCTGCTTCGCGTGGTTACACGATGTAGACTGACGTCTTGCTGTAGCGGTTGGTCTTTATATACGGTTACGGTGTTGCGCATGGTTGCGGTCGGCTGGTTTTTGGCGCGGCTGCGTGTCATTGGTCTCGCTTGATCCGGTGATTTTCTCTCGCTTTCCCTTTTATCGTTCTGCTGTGCTGGTTTTCGCTTCTTGACGGTGATGCTGGTTATAGCTGGTTTCCAAGCTGATGGTAGTCGTTGTGTATCGTCCCTGGTATTAAGATTGTTCGGACGTTTCTCGATCTCAATGGCTTCTCTTATGGTTCGTCGGGTCTTATGTTGTATATTCGCTAAAACTTTTGTATTTTCGAAATCTATGTTATGAGATGTACCACTTACATGTTGTGCTAGTGAAGACGTTCTCTCATTTTTGTTGACTGCATTTCGGTGTTCTTCTCTTCTTACTTGAATTCTTCTGTTGGTCTGCCCTATGTAGGATTCCCCGCAGTCTTTACAAGGGATCTCGTATACTCCTTGGCTTTCTAGTGGTATTTTTGCTTTTGCGGATGGAAGCATGTTTCCAATCTTCTTGTCGGTGTTGAAGATGGTGTCGATGTTGTGTTTTTTCAGCACTCTACTTATTTTGTCCGTGGTCCCTTTGATGTACGGTAAGTGCGCTTTGGATACCGATGTTTCTTCTTCCTTTGGCTTTGGGTCCCTTGGTGTTAACGGTTTCTTGATATTTCTGGAAGAGAAACCATTTTGTTTTAATGCCAACTTCACCTGTTCTAGTTCTTGATGTTTATTATCGTCATCAGTCAATCGTTGTGATCTGGTTATTAATGTCTTGACTACTGACTGTAGTTGCGCTGGGTGGTGATGTGACTGCGCGTTCAGGTAGCGATTTGTGTGGGTTGATTTTCGGTATACTGTGTATCCCAGGCTGCCGTCTTCCTTCTTGATTATAGATACATCTAGGAAAGGTAGTTGATTGTCCTTTTCCACCTCCATTGTGAATTTGATCTTCTGGTGTATGTTGTTCAGATGCTGTAAGAAGGTCTGCAGCTTCTTTTCTCCATGGGTCCATATAATAAAAGTATCGTCTACATATCTTAGCCATAGTTTAGGTTTGTCACTTGCCGTTTCTATTGCTCGGACTTCTAATTCTTCCATGAATAGGTTCGCTATTACCGGCGATAAAGGTGATCCCATAGGTGCTCCTTCCACTTGTTTGTACCGTTGATCTTTGTAGATGAAGTAGGTGTTGTTTAGGCAGTGTCTTGTTAACTCGATGATTTCATTTGGGACTTGGTATTTCCGTTGTATCATATCTACTGCTTCTTTTACTGGAACATTCGTGAATAAAGAGGTTACATCAAAGCTTACCAGCAGATCTCCTGGTGCCACTGTTATGTCTTTTATACGCTCGATGAAGTGGCTTGCGTTCTTTACGTAAGATTCGGCTTCTTCGGCATAAGGTTGCAGTTGCTTGGCCAGGAATTTCGCTAGAGGTTGCAGTGGTGATCCAATGGAGCTTACAATGGGTCTTAGTGGTACACCTTCCTTGTGGACTTTTGGTAATCCGTACAGCTTAGGGCATGATGACGACTTCTCTCTCGGAATTAGTTGTAACTGTTGTTCTTGACTGAAACTGCAGGCTTTTATTTTGGCTTTAGTGGTCTTTTCCAAGTATGTTGTAGGATCCGTTGAGATTGTTTGGTATCCAGGATCATTTAGTAAGGTTTCTATTTTTTGTGACAAACCTAAACTATGGCTAAGATATGTAGACGATACTTTTATTATATGGACCCATGGAGAAAAGAAGCTGCAGACCTTCTTACAGCATCTGAACAACATACACCAGAAGATCAAATTCACAATGGAGGTGGAAAAGGACAATCAACTACCTTTCCTAGATGTATCTATAATCAAGAAGGAAGACGGCAGCCTGGGATACACAGTATACCGAAAATCAACCCACACAAATCGCTACCTGAACGCGCAGTCACATCACCACCCAGCGCAACTACAGTCAGTAGTCAAGACATTAATAACCAGATCACAACGATTGACTGATGACGATAATAAACATCAAGAACTAGAACAGGTGAAGTTGGCATTAAAACAAAATGGTTTCTCTTCCAGAAATATCAAGAAAGCGTTAACACCAAGGGACCCAAAGCCAAAGGAAGAAGAAACATCGGTATCCAAAGCGCACTTACCGTACATCAAAGGGACCACGGACAAAATAAGTAGAGTGCTGAGAAAACACAACATCGACACCATCTTCAACACCGACAAGAAGATTGGAAACATGCTTCCATCCGCAAAAGCAAAAATACCACTAGAAAGCCAAGGAGTATACGAGATCCCTTGTAAAGACTGCGGGGAATCCTACATAGGGCAGACCAACAGAAGAATTCAAGTAAGAAGAGAAGAACACCGAAATGCAGTCAACAAAAATGAGAGAACGTCTTCACTAGCACAACATGTAAGTGGTACATCTCATAACATAGATTTCGAAAATACAAAAGTTTTAGCGAATATACAACATAAGACCCGACGAACCATAAGAGAAGCCATTGAGATCGAGAAACGTCCGAACAATCTTAATACCAGGGACGATACACAACGACTACCATCAGCTTGGAAACCAGCTATAACCAGCATCACCGTCAAGAAGCGAAAACCAGCACAGCAGAACGATAAAAGGGAAAGCGAGAGAAAGCCACCGGATCAAGCGAGACCAATGACACGCAGCCGCGCCAAAAACCAGCCGACCGCAACCATGCGCAACACCGTAACCGTATATAAAGACCAACCGCTACAGCAAGACGTCAGTCTACATCGTGTAACCACGCGAAGCAGAAGGAAGTTAGAAGTGACCTGAAGATGGCAAGTGTGATCTTGCCGAAACGTCGTCAACCATTGTCTGGTTCCTCTAGGAGCCGAATAGTGAATACGCGGAGTGAAACCCGGAAAAGTAGTGAAGTATCATATAATATCCGCGGAAACTTAAAATGTAACATATATATATATATATATATATATATATATATATATATATATATATATATATATATATATATATAAAAATTAATTTCCTTTCGGAATGATTCATTATAATCTATATACTTTGAATATTGATGTTGTTGTCATGCGACTTGCTGATCTTCATTAATAGTATTCAAAAAATATCTAGTTACTTGCATGTTTGCTTGATATCTAATTCATATGGAAAATTTCTCGCTATGCTGGTAGTCGTTCTCTGTAGCTCAGTTGGTAGAGATACCACCTAGACAGTGGAGGGTCCTGGGTTCGAATCCCAGCAGAGTCGATAAATTTTTCTATATGAATTTGCATTCAAAATATTATTTAATATATATATATATATATATATATATATATATATATATATATATATATATATATATATATATATAATAAAAATCAAAACATTAATTAAAGTTTCACTAGTTTTTAATAAAATCTTAACCTTACAATTGTTTCGACATTAAATGTCATTATCAAAGGTAGATAAGATTGATAAACAAACACGTTGCTAAGGGTAAATACAGAAAATAAGTAACTCGATACAATAATTACAAAAACTAAATATCTAACACTTCTAATAAAGGAGAATTACTAAGCTCAGTTTGTTCGTTCATTAAAGGTACTGTGCGTGTATGTTTGTATATTTCAAAAGCTTCTAGAATGTTTAATTTGTGTTTATTGTTGTAATGAATTACATAGACTAGTTACCAGCTGGTGTATCAATTGGTTAATAGTATTTTTTTGAACAAAGCTTTTTTAAATTGTTTAATAGCAAGCGTTTTGATGTCGGTTTTATATGTAGGTTTGGTTCGGCATTTTCTGAAAATTGTGCATAATCTCTAATAACATAAAAAAATCTCTGCAAAATAAGGCCATAAATATTGCAATCTTTTCTTATGGATTTTATAAGAAACCATTGTTTATAATAAATGACCATAAAAATAATGTGAATAATTCATTATCTTAGTAAATTAATTTTTTCGGAAGCTGATATGCAGTCTGAACTCTGAAGGATGTGTTCTGATTATCACCCGATGTGTTTACAAAAGAGAAGCATATTTTTATAGTTTTGTCTACTTTATTAAAAAAAACATAAATATTATTATAAAAAAAATAACACAATCCAAATGCTCCAAATTCATTTCCAAGCATGTAATACGTACTTGAACCTGATGTTGAATATGATTGTGCTAGTGCTAATTATTGGAATAAGAAAATGTTTGAACTTTTAACTCCATTGATATCTCATTATTGTTGTGGCTAGAGCGACAAAATATAAATACAAGAAATGCAGTCATAAAGTACCTATTATTTTTATAATATCCAAATGCTTCAACCTTGTGGTCTTTAAGCAATCTTTTAAAAACAACATACGTAGGTTTTTAAAATGTCGACTTAACAATCAGCGTAAGCTACTGTATGTAAAAAGCAGATTTCTTGTTTACTCACGCTTGTTTAAGTTTTCGATTTCCTGCATGTCTAATCCCCCTAAAGCTAATCCCCCGATTTGAAATCTAATTTAACAGAGTTAAATGTATGTCGGGCAATACAACATCAAGTTTATGTTTGAAGCCCAATTCGATAATTGTTAGGTCAAGGGTCATAAAATTTTTAAATAAGAACATATGAGGTATATTGAAGAGCCCCATCTGTCATGACCGCACGACATAAAAATGGCATATTCATTTATAATAGGTCTATTGCGACATGGGCTGTAACACACTAAAACTCTTTTAACAACAAATTGAAATTTTAAACTTAAATACATAAAAGTATAGCTCCAGACAGCGACTTCTTACTTATTCAAATTATTTAACTTATTTCAGCGGTCGTGGGTGTTAATTCTAAAGGCTTACTGATTTTACATATGATGCAGAAATCATTCAACAATATAGAGGACGCCACCCAAATTGTTGTTGTTAATATTTAAAAGCAAGGACGTGAATCTACAATTTTGGATCTGAGTTAGGTTAAGTTCTTTGTCTCTTATTATTATTTTAATTTTGCTGTACAAACTATTTGTTGTGCGAAGCTATAACGAATAATTGATGATTGTCAACTTTAAATCCATAAAGATCGTTTAGTAACGATGCAATGCACAATTCTTGGTTTAAATCATAAACAACATTTAATTATTATACGAAACCTTCAAGCATTGCGAGATTCTTTGCTTTACCTTATTGTAGGTGATCCCATTCTCGATACACTTTTACTAATTTCTAAATCGTGAATGAATTTGAATATGTTTTAACATATAATTGCAAAAAAAAGTACTGAAACAATGTTTTGTCAATAACCCTTTTATTCTAGTACATTTGTTTTAACCTTTAATCCACATTGGCACAATAAATAAAACAAACATTGTCCAAATTAAAGATGCTGAAACGTAACACTGTAATTGAGCTCTGAACGCCTTATATAAAAACTTAATATTTGAACGTTGCAATCATTTCACTTTTAAACTGGTAAGTTTTGTTACTAATTATATTTCAAATTATTAGCTATTACTGTATGATGATCTGAACTGACGGACGCGAGCTTTAACGCCCCCCTTGACTGTTCTCTCGAAGCAAGAAATATCAATCATATCCTAAAATCTAAGAGGGGCAATTATATTTCAGAACTGTGCGCTAAACGACATCACGGGTACTAATAATAAATTTAGCAAAAATCTCTCTCGTATGATTATAAAACATGCAAACACCAATAAATCCTGAAACTCCAAACCAGTTTAATCAAAATGTAATTTGATTTAGCTATATACGAATGCATTAATTTTTTGTAATTACAACGCATAATAAAATATATTATTATTATATTATTATTATTATTATTATAAGGATGTCTAATAAAACTAGACTAGACTAAAAATGAATGTATAGTTCTAATATCATTTTGTTCCTTTGTGAACATTTAAATATTGAAGATATTTAGTAACAAGTTAACAGTCTGTTTACCTAGAACGGGACCATAAAGATGCGATATATTTTATTAAAACTTACTTGTATTTTAAAAGAATAAACGTTTATTTCGTTCATCTTTTTACAGTACAATAAACAGAAATGGTTTATGTACATGACTAAAAAGGAATACAACCTTATAAAAGAGTAAATATGTTTATACAAAAGATAAACTTAGTTTAACTAGTACAAAGAAGGGAATATGGCGTATTGTGGGAATACAGATCTTATATCAGAAAAATGAAACTTCAATTTTATTTCAATTAAAGGTTTGATTCGTTTCTTAGATTGGTAATTTCTTCTGTTTTTTCCAATAATTCAGCGATGCATCTGTTATATAATATCAAGAACAATTCTGAATAACACATAATTTACAATTAAAAAAAATACATATCGTTAACCGTTATACGTTTATAAAGAAATCGGAAGCTTCATTCTTCCACGGCCAATATAAGTTCCCCGGTAGACATTTCCCTTCCTTTTAGCTTCTAGAAAAGTGCATTAACTTCACCCCAGTCCAATCGTTAACACTTTTCGTTCATGTACCATAATTTACCATATTTCTATACCTACTTTCTTTTGATTAATATCATTTTTTAACAGACGTAACGTAAAATAATTTTATTCCAGATTTACGGTTCTAATATAAGTTTTATTTTTGTTTTATTGTAGCCCTCTAAAATGCTTGTGACACGTAGTATTGCAATAACCACTAATTGAGTTAAAAAATAATTTTAATCGCGATGTAATAAAAAAAATGAAAAGTGTAACAAACAAAAATCGTTAATAATTCCATGGCAGAGACAACAAAAATAAAGTAAAAATAAATCTTATTCAAATTAACCTTGACCGTTGACCGAAGGTTTTGTTGAGTGCCACTGTGTTTCACGCTACTTTGATTTGATTTTGTAATTCGTTGTACACGATTGAAGATGATTAAATAAATACTTCAATAATATATAACCTCTATTTACGTTACTGTCGCGAACCTTCAAAATTTAGAATATAAAATACACAACAAGGCAACAACATATTAGTACCGATCTATAATAAGTACAAAAGGAAAAACTCACATTTAAGAACGGAAATAGTGCAATGTGTATACAGTAGAGTGGTTTTTATTTGGGTCATATTGGAATTTCGGTTTTGCCGGGTGCCTATTTGATTCCAAAAAAAGAACTGAAAATTTTAAGATCAATACGAACTTCCTATCTCTATTCTAATCATTCGCTGTAACGACGAGAAGTTTTCCATTTAAAATACATGGGTTTTTCAATTCTTATGCATATATTTGACCACTGGGACAAATTTTTGCAAAAAATTTGAAAATTGATTTTATGGAATTAACGAGCATCGATACTATTTTAGGCGAGAAAAAGAATTATATGGGACATACTAATTACTTCAGCCCTAATTGAACGGCACATTATTTTGAATTTATTTGTAAATCGTTGGAAAAAATCGAAGGCGCCATATAATTTTTTTTGTGCCTAAAAGTAGTATCGAACCCTGTTAATTCCAAAAAAATCTATTTTCAATTTTTTTTCTCAACAATTTATCGCAGTGGATAAATATATATATATAAAAGAAGTAAAAAAAGCGTGCATTTTAAATGGGAAACCTCTTCGTTACAGCGAATGATTAGAATAGAGATAGGAAGTTCGTATTGGTCTTAAAATTTTCAGTTTTTTTTTTAGAAACAAATGGGCACCCGGCAAAACCGAAATTCCAATATGACCCAAATAAGAACCACCCTAGTATACAGTGTTATTTAATGCTTCAAAATAGAACTGAAATAAACCATATCAACATAATTTCAATCAATTTAAATCAATCAACTGCATTTTTCTATTGCCGTATTTTTACATAGAAGAGTATATGCTTTATTTTACTACTACAAGCATAAAAACGCTATCCACGATATTTACTATATCGTACGTAAATATATCCCAAAGTAAGATTATAAATTTCAATATTACCTGAGTTGCCAAACATATTTCTGAAAAATTGATAAAATTCTTTTAATATTGATTCCGAAGAGAGAATTTAATTTAGATTTTAATATTTTTTTAAGATAGACAAATAGCTTATTAAAATTCTTCCAGTCGAAACTTATGAAATATAGTACTAAGAAAAAGCTTTAAATTTGCTTCTAAAATTAACTTTATTTTGTGAGCTTTATTATTTGCCTATTGTAGTAAATACCAACGTTAAGGTATACTGCAGTGAAGCGATAAATTGTAAATTATTTTTTAACAGTTAACTGTTAATTTTTAGTCATCACTGCATACCAGCAACTAACTACCGGTAGAACTATTACGTTTTTGCCACTAGTCACAAGCACGTAATTGTTATAGTTTTATTACGTGTCTGGAACCAAAATGGGGAACAATTTTTGAGTAGATGAAATGATTTGTCATTCCAGTATATCAAAATTGATTAAATCAAAGATCGAAAAACAACAACTTCTTTAAATAAATTTTTTAATAAAGGATGTCTTTAATAAAAACAAAAATAACAAAAATACTAAACTTATAAATTGGTATACATAATAGAAACCGTTTTTATATTATACCTAAGGCACAATTTTGACAACAATTTGTTAATTTTATTGAATGTTACAGCAAAACATCTATTTGCAATTATTATAACAAACAGCAAATTGATTAATAGCCTCCAATATTTTACAAAAAATCACCTTAAAGTAGTGTTCAATGTAAAATACGTGTCTAAAGTTTGTGTCACTTAATTACTAGTAACAGGAACTAAATAAATTCTACTGTAAGGTCGTTGTTACTACGAAGTATATAATAAATTAAAAATTCCGAACCTTAAAAGTGACTCTTACTATATAAAACAACGTCAACGTTTTTGTAACCACATTTCAGTTTCTAATGTTACTACAAAGTTCCCGTTGGAACTTCAAGAACTTTTAAGTTTAACATCACATTAATTTAACAATGAACCTGAACACTATATTTTTTATACTGCTAACATAATAATTAGTTATTGCATATTCTAAGGTTGTGGCAACCAAAGAAAGAAGGGGATTATACTTCAACCTTGTTCCCTGTAAATAGGAGCAAAATAATATTTTGTATTTTCCCCAACTATTACCAGTGCAAAAACACAATTACCCTCCAAATTCTAAACTATCCGACAGCAGATATGCCTCTATTAGACAATGCAATTATCAATCAAAATGATTTTTTTTGACGCAAACGGAAATGTCTGCCGACATTTCCGCCATAAAATCATTATGGGGATTACTTAGGAATATTTATTTGGTAATCCAGAGTTTATCAAATGATGATTTTATGGCGCCGACATGAATGTTTGCCCACATCAACTATATTGATTTGGATTGTCTAATAGAAGTTACTGTCACTTTATGGTAATAGCAATCGGAACTTTTTAGTAATTTTGATGCAAAACAAGTAGGAAAAATCACTCTAAAGTGATTCTCCTGGGTAACCTTAAAGTGAATTCAGGCTAGTTACTGCTACAATCATAATGCCACTTTGAAGTTGCAACATTTTTAAAGTACTTATACTAAAGTGGCAATACCGTGCGACATACTTTAAAGCTACGTAGGAGTAATGAAACTACATAGTTCCAGTAAATAATAGAAACAACTACATAATTACTAAAATATTCCAAACGGAAATAATAAAACCTATAAAGTGATAAATTTAGTTGTAGTTACGTAACAACTACTCAATTAAAGCTCCAATTTCAATTACTGGTACTTAGATGCTGCTTGGGTACTCTTCCACCGACTCTTCAGAACGAAAAATAACCCTCTCGGTTCTATAGGGGCCTCTATTAAAGACTGGAGAAATCGGAAGATATTTCTTTTATCATGTTTGTTAGAATTTAAAGAACAATTTAATTTCGAGTTAATAAAATAAAATATGAAACATTGTGCCAAGTGTAGCAAATAATAGTGATTGTGGCGACCTTGTTTTGAATGTACACTAATATAGGAAATTGCACCATTTTACATTTAATTATAACTAGTGATGTTTTATAACTCGAGTGTCGCGACACTTGAGAGTCGAAACAATTTTCCGTGTGAAGTGTCGACTCTTCATGATACTTTAACGATACTTTGCATTTACATCATGTATGCGCTAGTGTAAATATAATCCAATTGAAACGAGAAGCAGTCAAGATTCATAGCTATATTAGGGGCGGCTTAAGGCCCGGGCGACCCGGGCGGCTGCCCAGGGCGCCGCGTCTGAGGGGCCGCCAAATCGGCGGTGAAAAAATTGAAAGTTCAAACATGAAAACATAATTTTCTCATTACAACGATTATTACGTAGTATTAAGTACTGTTACGGTGCTCGAAATTAATTACCGTCTGGTCGTGCAAAGAGTCACTGTTTTGTTTGGGAATTCCCACTGCACTCGTGTCATCGCCAGAAATACCTATACTCTAACAGTCTAACAAACAAATGAAGAATCTAAGCCACCGAAATCACGAGGGCGAAATTGTAAAAAGCATCGCAAATCACGCAGTAATCACGCGGCTGGACGCCGCTATCACGTGGTCGACTCGAGTAATTTAACTGATAAGAGAAACAGCAGGTCAGCTGGAATGATTCAGTAGCGTCAAAAACCTGTTGTTGGATAATAATGTATGTACGTTATTTTTTCGTTCATTGTTATCTTTTTTATGTATTCTCCATCGTTGTGATTTTTGATTTTAAGGGAGAGGCGCCAAATTGCCATCTCGCTCAGGTGAAAATTTTACCTTCAGCCGGCTCTGGCTACATAAATCATAAACAAACGGATTAAAAAACAATTATATGAGTAAATTCTGTTATGGTTATATATTATTATGCATTAAATACATTAAAAGACATTAAATTATTTATGAAAGCAAAATCCTTTTTTTAAACAGAAATTTAAAAGAAAAGAAACAAATTCTATAAATAACTTGTAATTCTATTCATTGGATTTATTATAAAAACTATTTAAAAATGTAATTTCGCTGACGACGTTGGTCTTTAGTCGAGAACGTTTTTTTGTTAAGATTGAAGATGATACTTTTATTTTGGATTTTCAGCAAAATAAATTGAATTAATTAAAATAAATGATCATTGTATTTATTTACACGTGTTTCGACAGTAGTGTTTTTTCAAAATACATTATAATAAGGTATAAATATAAACAGCTGAAATAGCAATTAGGTACATGAGGAACTTATTCAACTTCAATTATGGATTTTAAAAAATCCACAACATAATATTTTTATATGTACGTCTCATTCAATGATTCTTGACCAGTTCAAGAAATCTGCCTTTAATTCCTTTGTAGGAATGATCAAGCAACTTAGAATTACACTCTAATAAGAGCGATACTATTCGACACTAAGTGTCGTGACACTTCAAGTGTCACGACCACGAATAGTATCACGACACTCGACACCCAAGTTCCCATCACTACTTATAACTAATATTCCAGTTATCAACTTCTTTTTCAGGAACAGCTTGTCTGTTAAAGTTCTAGTTTGGAATTTTAGCGCATAAAAGTTTCGCGTACTTTTCCATTGTCAATTGCGTTTTTATTACTGTTTCAGTTACTACTATTGGAGGTCACCGTTTCATTTTCCAAACTTTAAATTTAAAGTTCGCAGTTACAGAATTCTCAAATTAATTTCAAAGTTACAAGGTCAAAGCTCTTAAGAATTTTAAAACTTTTCCTATGAAAACTTCGTAGCTTCAAACTCTAATTCTTAATCGCTATATGATTATTGCATTTACATTCTTACATAATGAAGCAGTCATCGAGTATGTAAAGGTTAGTTCTTAATTTAAGTTATAAGTAATATAATTAAGTTATATAGTTCATGAGAATGCTTTTGAAGCATGCAGAACTACTTATAAGGCTGGCACAACCAATTAAAATTTTAGCTCGGGCTGCTGCGGTGACCCTTCTCATTGTCTGCAGGGTGTTTTACTTAAGATTCGTATCTTCTGAACAGGTAATAATACCCGTCAATAAGAACAAAAAACCCTAATGCCATTTTTGACTTTACGCACATCGAAAAAAATTTGCTAAAAAGGTCAACTTTTGGGAACAGCTGAAAAATAGTCAAAACAAACTGTGACATCATCTAGAATGATCCGTATCAATGTATCAGATATCGAAATATCGTATATAACTTTGAATTTCGGATTCGGACATTCGAATTAGGTTTCGGACAAAATGATGGATAAAATTAAACACTAAATAAAATTCGGGTATGGAATGTGTAATTACAATGTCGACCGAATCCGGATATCGTATAACTTTGAATTTCGGATTCGGACATTCGAATTAAGTTTCGGATAAAATGGTGGATAAAATTAAATAAATAAAATTCGAATATGGGATGTAATTACAATGTCGGCTGAATTCTGATATCGTATAACTTTGAATTTCAGATTCGGACATTCGAATTACGTTTCGAATAAAATGGTGGATAAAATTAAACAATAAATAAAATTCGGATGTGGGATGTAATTACAATGTCGGCTGAATTCGGATATCGTATAACTTTGAATTTCGGATTCGAACATTCGAATTAGGTTTAGGATAAAATGGTAGATAAAATAAACAATAAATAAAATTAGGATGCGGATCTAATATGATACTATTTCGGATTATGTTGAATCGAAGTCAGATATGTTTTTTACCTAAAGTCGTAGTACCTTTAATAGAAATGCCGTTTATTTACTTCTATACTTGGTTTAAACTAAAGAATTTTCTTTTTTCAAAACAGACAGTTATGGGTTTCTTCGATAAACTGTAACCTTTTTTTACTTGCGGTAAAGGTTACGCACTGGCGTGCGGCAGCTTTTCATCGGTGAGCGGGATACGTGGGTCCACTGAGTATGAAGCAAAAAAAAAGGGCGCCATCCAGCTTTTTTAATGAACAAAATAACTTGAACAGAATAGGAAAGCGGGAGAACCTATTTCGCTTGGTAAGTATTATTTTTAAACAAGTACTGCTTAAACAATTTAGCATAAATTATCTTTTATTTTTTTAGGTATGGTGTGGTGTTATTCCTCAACAATAAGAAGCACAAATTTTAAATGCATTTATTAATAGTAACACATATATACACATAATAGAAAAAAATAGATATAGAGCAAAATAAAGAAATAAAAAATATCAATGTGAACGTAGATATGTAAATAAATCTAATTACTCAGATATAGTACTATTTCTGTTACATATTGTAATCCTCTAAAATGAATTAATAAATCTATTAAGAAATATGCAAAAATTTAATTAAACCTTTCTTTAATTCAAACAATATAAATTTAATAAAAATTTGAAAATTGATACCGACGATTTATCTAAACGTAGCATTTATAAATTGGCACAAATACAATGCAATAAAAATTTAAGTTATCACTAGAAAGCGATATCAGAAAAATTCCATGTATAAAATTAATATTATTCTATAGAAATGTAAATCTTTATAGAAATGATTACCTTTAACTATAAATTAAATAAATTAGTGATATTAATAGATCAGATAGATCAATCAAGGCAAATTTAATTAATATAAAAAAATACCAACAAACGAAAATGTTCACTTCTATTGATGGATACTCTGATGTAATCCTAGAGTGGATGATACCGACTGCAGATACAGTACAGCCTCGAAATTTGGCTACTGGACCTATTCAGCATACGATAACGTCTCAGAGATGAAGGTGTGATTCAGCCGTGCTCCAGGAAGACTGGATTCCCTTTTTGACAAAACGGCTGCACAAATTGGTGCATATGAGTAGGCGTAATATTACAGGGTAGCCTAGATTCCCTAAAATCGTAGTTGAATAATAGAAAAAATTCAAACAAGATTTGGAAAAAGATTGAATAGACTGCAAAAAGACGTAACTTTATAAGGGAAATCTTCATCAACGAAATTCCTCAGCAACAATCAAAGGCCAAACAAAATAGTTATGAATATTCGTCACGGAGAAATTTATTTTCGATTAGATGCTCATTAAAAGAGTTTCTAATGAAGACGCTTGGTCAAAAACGTGGCCAAAAAGCAATCCTCCTAAGAGAGGTCTTTCCAGCACGCACAACAGAGAGCGAATCCTTCTCTAGAAAAATCAAACGCGCAAGGCCGTCATTCCCACTAAGGAACATTGATAACGATATCCAAATTTGAATAAGAAAATCCATTAAACAATAAT
The DNA here is from genome assembly GCA_929113105.1 of Agrypnus murinus. Classification (NCBI taxonomy): domain Eukaryota; kingdom Metazoa; phylum Arthropoda; class Insecta; order Coleoptera; family Elateridae; genus Agrypnus; species Agrypnus murinus. The sequence continues at coordinate 36,315,654 of OV816030.1, forward strand.
ATTCAAAAGGAAATTATTAATAATTAAAAATAAACTCAGGGAGTCTACATTTAAATATATGCAACGAAAAGCCATCAATATAAAAATTATAAAGAGAGAAAATAGTAATTTTCAAAACCCGCAAAATATTTAAAATAAATATTTCTAAAGGTGAGTTCATACGAGGACCCTTTCAGTAAAAGAACAAATTTAGGAAAAATTAATGTTACAAAAAAAATAAGTTCAATTTATAAATTGATCGTATGTGAAACATTCCATCGATTAGTCTGACTAGGATGCATTGGCAATTAATTATAGTTGTACAAAAAGAAACAATATAATCATATTAAATAATTATTCTTATCGTTGAAACAATAACATGTTCTTTAAAAACCTTGATCGTATGAAATGAAAAAGTTTAATCTTCCATTAGTGTCGTCAATATTTTATGATTAGTACAAGGAATTTATAAGCTATCAATACGTTTGAAAATGTTTTTAATTTTAACTTGCAATATACAATAATGCAAAGTACAAGAGTTTAATTGATTTAAATACTTTTCCGCAATGCCACATATTTCTACAAATATCCGTACTTAGTTGAAAATAAGATTTTTCCCAATTTCCGCATAAAATCATGCCCACGCACAACACTGCACCAGTAATTTAAACTTTCCTAGTTAAAACGAAACGAGGAAACGTTATTCAATTGCTAGATGAGATTTCAGAAAAGAAAACTAAAAAACAGATTAACCTTAAGGAAATCTGATTTGCATTGTGTACCCACTCTGAAAATTTAATATTTGTCATTTTTAAGATTCTTCTCTTTTCAGAAAAGCATTTCTTTTAATTTAATCAAACGTTGATGTGTATAAGTTATAATAATGTTAAATTTTAATCTCTCAAAACCAGATTGTTAGTTTAAATTCTTTATCTCAAACTTTCAAAAAGTATTATCATATAAATAAAATATAATGATAAATATTCATACAACCACACGATCGAAAATTCTCGATTATACGACGCATGTTGCCTAAAACACCACGACACCAAAGGTCGAGTGGTGTTTCTTTAGCTAACACGTCGAATCTTGAGAATGCTTGATTGTCGAGACGTATACCGGTAGACTATATTTACAGGAATAAAAACATCAGCACAAACATAAAAATAACAGAAAATTCATTATGGAACATTAATAATTATTATTTATGTTAACCGTACAATTATAAATTGTTTTTGTTTACTTATCTTTTTAATTCATGGGTTAATTTATGTAAGGTTCGTATAATCGACATAGCCATGAATACTGCAACAACTGTTATGATTCATGGTAACTAGGGAAAATCAAAGCATTCTTATTGGTTTATAACTTAATAAAGGACACAGTACTACATTGGGACGCGCCAAAGATTGAACTGTATTCTAGCGGAATGTTATTAAATCCAATTGTAGAAGGTTTGAAGGTTATGTTACAAATAAAGCATGCATCTCATTGATTGTATACATGATCACCAACCATTTTTTGCTGTACAACGCCATCTATATTTATTGGTGCGTCCCAACATATTCTGTTGCAATCCAATAAGAGGTCTAAAATAGTGAACTGTATTACGAAAGTGTGATGCATAGCAACAGAGAGTGTCGATTTTACAGTTAAGAATGACAGTTGCAAAGTCCTATCGATTTTCATATAATCGAATACATATAATAACCGCACCGGACGAGCCTAAGCCGGGCGCATTGGGTGAGGTGGTCGAATTCAAAGTTATGTAGCGTCATTGGATTAAATGTCCACATAAGTTCGAACATCGAAGTGCGATTTTTGATTTTTGCATTTTTTCACACGTTTTGTTTAAGTAAGTATATCTTAATAACATTAAAAATAAGTATATCTTGACAACCGTCACTCGTATTTTAATTGCTTTTGCGTGGATAATCCGTAGTAAAGCCCTAAAGTTTCTGATACAACCATCTCTCCCTTCGACGAAAATGGAAGGGAAGACCTTCGACGTTAAAAAATTGAAATAATGACAATACAGTTTTATTTGGTGAAACTGACTCATTAAGTATTTTATTGCATAGGCGTCGGAAATGAGGGCACATTGAGGTTTTTGGGAGATAACAAAAAAATTTGGTTTACGGTTAGGGCAGCAGATATGTCCACAGAAACCTCAAAAGTACTTTTCTGTTATGTACAATGGCGTGGGTAGAGAAGGGGATATTTTAATCTTTCAATTGCTATAGCTCAGAAACTACGCGACATACACAAAAATTGTGTAGAACATCGTAGGAAATTAAACTGTGTGATATAACTTTAGATCTTCTTTCTATCCGGTTTGATCCATTCGCGTTTGTTTTACTTCCTCTAACCCCAAAAATTATGTTTTCGGCTATATCTCGGGAGCGAGATTTTATATTGGCATAGGACTTTCACTGTCGTATATCATGTAAGACGGGACATAACATAGTGAGGAACCATTGATCGTTGAGTTATGACCAGACTGACCTCACGGTTTATTGCGGTGCAGCTGTTGAAAAATGTTTACAAAATTTGCAGCTTTGGCAGTTCTTATCTAAAACGATCTGCTTTAAATAATTCATCACAAAGCCGTATTTTTTATGTGCGATTTTCTCAAAAACTACGCTTACTACTTGCCGCGTTTGGTGTACGTGTTATGAAATACGGTGTATTTCAGTTCAGTGTGAACTGAAGAATATGAATTTGTAATATACTGCGATGACCACATAATATAAAAATAATAATAAGTAATACACATATATTCTTTTATTAATTCCCTCAACTAGCTCAGGTTTGTTCGGTGGAACATAAATTATTTGAATTTCGAGACTCTTATATTCTTTTATGCCTGGAAACAAGAATTGGCAGCGACATTAAATATAAAACATAAATTGTAAGCACTTATGCTTCTGCAAGCGGACACCTGTAACTGTAATCTGACTTGGAAAGAGAAAAATGCTGTATGCTTGTATTAGCATCAATTAAACACATACGTTAATTAAAAAAACACAAAACCTTTATTCAAAAACAAAAATTAAATCAGAAAAGAAAAGTCAATGAAAAAGAAATAAAAATTTACAATTGTAATTAAGAATAAATCCTGTAGTTTGCTTAAACGTTAAGACAAGTCGTATTTATCTGACATAGGATTAAATACTGTTATTCGTTTGAACAAACCAACAAAAATAATTATTTATAAGTAACTAAATTGTTATCCAAAATGAATAAATCTTTATTAAAACAAATTTAAATTGTTTTCTTTAAATTGATAAAGAAATGAATTCTTATAAAGAATTTAATGAGTTAAAACAAATAGCTTTATACTCCCTAAGATGAACTTTACAAATTAGTTTTATTTCTTTTAATAAACAAGAAACGATTATTTTTGAAACCAACCTTGTATGTTTAAATAGTTTCCTTTTTCAAAATATCAATCCAATTGGCAAGACTGCTGTATACCCAACAGCTGATTGTTGTTTATAAAAATATAATCGATGCGTTGATCGATGAACACAAAATAATTCACTTGTATTTAATTATAACGAAGAAAACACTTTCACTTTTAATTATATTTGTAGCACAATACTAATTAAATCTTCAATAAACTTCAGGTAAACACCTTATCTTTTATTTTCAATTATGTTTATTTCAACTGACACATGTCAACAACATATGATTGTCCATATAACCTCAAATTTTTACAGATTTCAAACTGGAGTCAAACGTGGTTTCTGCCTTGAATATTTTTTGACTAAATTTGTTTTAAAATGCAGCAGTTTATATAGGAAATGTCAAAACAAATGAATTCCATGTCACTTTATCCAAACAAAAGCGAATCGAAGCGACGCTCATGACGTCATAATCCAAAACATGTGATCCGGATTAAAGCTAATCCCAGATCTGATGCTATAAGATTGTAGCTTTTAAAACACTATGGACATATATGGTCCCAAATTGAGTATTAAAGAAGGTACGGACGAAAAACACTTAACGATGACGATTTTCGTATAACATAAATTTACTTACATAATTTAACAAATTAAGAGTTCATCTTTACAAATTAGCTAAATGGATACTCAAAGTGAGTGATACAACCGTTTTATACATAAAAATATCTTTACAATTTCATACAAACATGATTTTATTACAGTACAAACATCAATATACACCAAAGATGCTTACACAAACCACAGCTTGAAAATAACTTCTACGTTAATCAATTTATGCATAAAATGTCCAGTGTACATTGCTTAAGGCACACATATAAAAACAATGACAATAAAAACCAGGATAAGGGCTATAAGAGTGCGTTTTCGCGAACCAAGAGGATTTCAATACCTCCATAATTTGTAATGACCAGAATCTTATTATATGAATTCAGAATTTAATTATGTTACATCAATCATAACAAGATTAATCTACTTAATCTAATTACAGGAAAATAACCGTGTAAACTTGAGCTGGCCTCAAAGAATGTCAAAGAATATGCTTAACGCTGCATGATCGTAACTGGAAATTTAAAATAAGAAAATAACTTTCCCTGGCAAGTGGGAATCGTGACCTAAAGTGTAACTTAGGTTGCCTATACATGATTGTGATCAAACAGTCTAACTAAATCATATCCTTTTTATTTATAAATGTAATTTATTTATATGTGCATGTGATTATTTGGAAAGTAAGGTTATATTTGCATGAAATCTATAACCATAAGTTATTACTTTAAACCTTGATGAATTTAACTAAAGTCCTAACTATGATCTTTACTGATTATGTGCCCATGACATAACCTGCCCTCATTTAATTTAAGAACCGATACGAAATATTCATTTTAACGTTTCCGAACATCATCAATGAAATTTTCAAAACGGTGAAACGATATCACCTCAATACATATACCTACTATGCAGGAATAACATACACAATATGGAACGTTTCCGTGATTTTATTGTTTGGTAGTATTAGACTTTCCCTACGTAATGCGGGTAACTTAGCCGTGACAGTTTAACTTTTATCAGAATTTAACATAATTTTATTAGAACACCTGTTTATTAATTCTGTAGATTAAGCCATAAGAGTATTCAATTTTAATTACTTTTTGGTAGTAGCAATCTTCTACTATAACTACATCTCCATAATATTAAATTTCATAAATATTATTTTTATGTCGTAGTTTATTGTATTAAAAATTGCAATTTCCCGGTTGCAAAAGCGATTTCAAAAAGCGGTTCAACTATGGCTTTTCTTTCAACCACAATGCTCGCTACAAATTGCTGTTTAATTACATCTACTATATCCAAAAGTGAAAAATCTAAATTTCCAATCTAAATAATTGTATGTTTAATACTGATGTTCGATGAGTTAGCCTGAATAGAAAGCTTTTAAAATATAAATTGATTATAAACTAGGTCAGTTTTGAAAGCCATATTGAACGGAGTAAAACTTGAAACTGTGTTTTTGGATTGACGCAGTGTTCATTACCAGCAAATAGAAGGTCAAGATTTGATTTATAACACGAGCGAGTATGTTTGTAATAAGAATAATCATTTGGGACAGCTAAGTAACTCCAAGTCCAAATCCAAATCCAGCAGAGCTATGCAGATTATTCATGTATTGCTTCATTGTTTGAATTAATAAACGAAACTAACAATCAATAATTATTTGTTATAGCTTGACACGAAAAATTGTTTTTGGTCCATTCAACATAAAAAAACAAAGAATTTAAATGGAAATCGTTTTCTGAATTGTAGATTTCCGTCACTGATTTTTAATAATAACAAAAAGTTTGGGTGGCGCCGTCTATATATTGTTCATTTGTGATCTTGTGTCCAATCGGAAATTGGTAGGAATTCGATTGTTCCGGCCGTAGAAAAAGAATTCCTAGACGTTGTTAACATTTTATTTGAGTTGACAGAATTAGAATTCTTGCTTAAGATTTATTTTTAAAAACTATTTTTCTTCGCATTTCTAACTAATATTCTATAGTTTTTTTAAAATTTTTTTAAATTTTCCATCGATTAGATTTCTATGAAAGCATTACTCATCAAGCATTGCTTTACAAGTCTAACGAGATAAGTTACAGCAAGCCTATTTTTAAGTAAAGAGGGCATATCTATTTCCTCTGAAAATATTGGCTCAAAAATGGAGTGGTAGCCCGGCATTGTTAAAATTTATATCGATTGCGGTTTGGAGATATTGCATAAAGTAGTTTGAACCTTTGTTGGAGTGTCTTCAGGTAATCCGAGATTAGACCCCTTTTAGTGACCTAGTTAAGTTCAGTTTTGTGAGTGCCACCGTAGGGCGTAGCAACAGGCTAACTAGGATTCCATTACTGAATTAGATCGATGGACTCCAGAGAAAGTTTAAACCTAGGAGACATCACTGGATTCAAAGAGATCCATCTTGGAGGACCGGCCCCATCCGTACATACCTACATAACCTTCTACCTGGTGACACGGCTTTATAAAGGTTCAATGGGTACAAAGCTAACTAGACTCTCCGTACTGGAGTCAGACTCATATTTACGAAGTACCCCATCCCCCACTTATATTGTACTGAGAGCATAAAACAACAGGATACAATTTCGATCTTCTTTAACTGCGTTATGCGTTATTTACCAAAAACCCATCACCGTTTACATCTCCGAATTATACAGGATTGTAAATAGTACGAGCACATCCCAAAGGATCGTAAATATGACTTTCTGTTCTAAGAAAACTGTTAGCTTTATCATTTTCCTCTTCTGTTATTTGGTTTATTACAATCAGCCCAAGATTCATCCTAGTCATATTTATGAGAAAATCGCAACGATTTTTTAAATCAGTCAATTAATAAGCTTATATCTGAAAGTGAAATGTAGAAATGATGAACCTTTGAAAGACTCATCAATCGTATGAAACATTAAGATATAGTCAAAACCTTCCAATCTTCAAGTTGAAAATCTAAAAATCTGAAGTTAGGAAAATAGAAGCTAAGAGCGGAAATATTTTAATCTATAAAAGCTTTACTGAGAAACTGAGATTTCAGAATGTAGAAGTCTTAGTACTTTAACTCTGTTAGGTGTTTGGATCTGCCAGATTATGAATATCGTAGTTTTCAGTGGTAAGTTGGACTGGTACGTAACTAAGTTAGAAAGTTGTGCATGCAATTAAAAAAATTCCATTATTGAAACTACTTTTAAATCATGAAAGCATAAACATGTAATGTAGATTAGAGTATATTTTTGCATGTACTTTAAAAGCGCAAAAGTAATTTAAAAAAAATTATTTCAGTGTGAATAAAAGCTGTAATATAACTTTTCTTCAGATACTACGCTTATGGGGTCGTAACATTGACTAAAGCGGTATAAAGTAAACTATATTTAGCATTTTATAAACATTTTTATAGTATTATTATATTATGAGAAACCATTAAACATAAAATTAACTAACCTAGTAAACCTTTTGCACTTATAACTTTTGAACGCGCTGAGTATTAGTGGACTTTACTCAGACTTGTTCAGACTCAAGGGAACAGTGCACACGTACTACATCATTTCACGTCTTTATGTCCACGCGCTAAAAGATGAAAGCGTACTATTAATAGCAAAGTTGAGAAATGATACACGTGTGAATAGAAAAAGAAAGGAAATTTTTTGAAATAAGCAAAAGAAATAACTACTAACTACCTTTTTTTGAAGTGCACTTTTCCAGTCTGAACTAGCGACAGAAAAACATAGTTTTACATTTTTATAATTTTAAATAGCAACTTTATTTCATTTATTCTATACCGCCTCATTACGTGAAATACGTGAAAGTAATTTATTGAAGATTTCACCGATAACTTTTATTCAAAATGATACGTGTTTCAATAACAAGTATTAGACAAAAAAAATCATAGATAGAAAGTAAGTATGCCTTTTAGAACATTACCATAACTGATACCTCAAAATAACATCAAATTCGCATACTTCTGTTCTATACAAACCCATATTAGTCAAATTTAATATATTCTTATACGAGCCCTAACAATTAAATATTCAGACAGTTGCCAGTTTATAGTAGGTATGTTATGTATTAAGGGCTTAATTGAGATGGCGTAAACAAGGGTAGTACAAGGGGGTGCTATAATTTAGCAATTAACGCTACAGGCGGTTAAATAGGTCATAATCGCCTGACCGGACATAAAAATAAAAAATCAGCCATTTCAATCTGTCAGCGCTTTTTTGAATTCTATGTTTATTTTTCCAACTAGTATTCCAAATTATACCTTCGTCAAACAATAACCATTAACTTTTGTAAAAAACAAGACTGCAAAAAACAATTTTCAAAAATTCAACAAAAATCGCTGACAACTAAATATTCGGACATCTCCCTTTTAAGCTCTAATCACCGCTTGTATTCTGGCTGGCATACTTGTGCTCATCTACATGTGGGCATCTTTTGGTCGTTTTTGCTGTGTGACAAGAAGTGACATCCTGTTAAAAGATGAAATAGCGTTCAAGATAGACGGTTTTAACGATTGGTAACAAGTTTACTTTTCAGTTTATTTTTAGTCATCGCTACGTACCAGCAACTATCAGTGGAACTATTAAGTTTTTGCCAATAATCACAAGCACGTAATTACTACCCTTTCGTTACGTACCAAAATGGGGAACAATTTTTAGGTAGCAGATACGTGGCGACATAGTAATTGCTACTTTCGTGGAACTTCTTTTATCTTCTCTTTTCTCTTTGACACATCGTGTCATTTGGTTACTCTCTCTTACTCTTCAACTTAACAAATATTCTATCATTTTCTATACTAATGCTGCGATCGTGTTTCAAAATGGTTTACTATTTTGTTTGTAATACGCACTTAATAATACAAACAGGGATGAATTGTTTGATTATTTTGTAAACCAGTAAACCAAAATTATAAACCATTGCAACTTTTAGATAAAAACCATTTTTATGTTATTCCGGTTATGTTCTTATATGTGTTTAAACAAAAGATACTCAATTATTGTCATTAATTAACTTTATTAATATTGAGTGAACAGGGAGCATTACATACACAATTCATATACTGTATAAGATGTGTGTCCTCCAAGCCGACTCAAGTGGTGGCCGTGATTGGTTAGTTACATCACTACAAATAAATGTTATCAGCTTCAATTTACATACACGACAATTCGTGGCACCTAAGGCACAATTTGCCACCAATTTTATTTTTATTGAAGGTTATGTGCTAAAACATCTAATAACAATCATAACAAATTGCAAATTGATTAATAGCCTCCAACATTTTACAAGTAAATATAGAGATGGAGTAGTTTACGAATGTTTGTCCACAGCAACCATATTGATTTGGATTGCCTAATAGAACTTACTGTCACTTACTACAGTAATTTTGAATAGCAATTGGAACTTTGTAGTAATTTTGATGCAAAACAAGTAGGAAAAAATCACTCCTAGGTAGCAAAAACGTAAGTTTTACTTTCAATACTACTGTAAAGTTCCGTTACTTTAACGAGTTAAACAATGGTTCCAGGCAGGTGGCAGGAACTTTCAGTACTACTTTAAAGTTTTAAAAACTTTATAGTAGCTTCGGGTAAGTTACTGCTACAATACCACTTTGAAGTTGCAACGACTTTAAAGTAATTATACTAAGTAGCAATACCGTTCCACATACTTTAAAAGTTACTTAGAAGTAATGGAATTACATAGTTCCAATAAACAATATAAACAACTACACAATTACTAAAATATTCCGAATTGAAGTAATTAAACCTATAAAGTCATAAATTTAATTGTAGTTACGTAACAACTACTTCTGATTTCAGTTAATGCTACTTAGATGCTGCTTGGGATAGATCTAAATTATTACGCCTTGAGGAAACTTAACGGTACGTTTAAGCGTTCTTTATAAAATGCTTCATGTTTAGCTCTGATCACTCTTTTGCTAGAGTAGCCAACGAAAACTCCAGACTTTGACTAGTCGCTGAATATGACCTGATTTCGAGTATTTTCTGTCCCGGACAACTTAGATTTAGATCACACCACTTGTCGTTGTTTTTGTTTCTCGGTTAAAAGCGTTTTTTTCTAACTGAATACGAAAAACATTTGTGTTACAGATAGTTAAGGAACACAGGTTTGTGTATCAACTTCTTACAATATTCCAGTGACAGTCCCAAATTATCTTAAGTTTCCTCAAGACGTAATAATTTGGTGTTATATGCTATTTAGATGATTTTAGTTCATAGATAGCACAATTAACGCTGTAAAGTATCAGCAAATTCTTAGCGCCAACTCGTTACCAAACCATTGAAGCCATCTATCCTCACCGCGATTTCATTTTTCAACAGGATGGTGCGTCTTGTCACACAGCTAGAAAGGTTAAATAAAGTTTTTTTGAGAACAGATTCTCATGAATCTGAAGAACAACATTCGACATACACTTTGAGAATTAGCCGAACATGAATCGGTACCTGAAATGCATTATGTCTTACCAAAGAACGAAAAACTTAAAATAAAAAGGATTTTAGTAAAGATTTACACGAGGTAGTTTCTTTGTCCCAGGCTGATACATCACAAATTACGTAAGAGGCGGAAGGTGGTACAGAAAGAAATAATACGATTAAAAATACAATCTTAAAGATACAACTTAAAAATCCCTATTAACATGTTAGTGAAAGAAGATAAATAAAGATAGTAGATAAATAGACGAGTGGTAAGAGCTCACTACTCCCATTCCAAAAGGCGTGGGCTCAAAACCCGCTTGGGGTGACAGATTTTTCTAAATTGGAAAATTCGGACACCCCAACTACGGATGTGTGTGAGGTAGGGGATATATGACCTTAGATGTTAATAGTATCAATAATGTTCTTATATAGCCTTGTACTTGCTGTTAGATTGCGGTAATCAATTTGACCATGAATACAAGAGTTGAAATAAAGAAACGTTACGCTTTCTGAAACGGAGTTCCATTATAAACCAGTGTTTAATTATTCTCGCCGGTTTTGATGCCGCAGAGAATCTTTTGGAAAAATGGGAAACTGGAACTAATCAGATTGGTTTGATAGTAACCTAAGACATGGTTTAAATAACTCATTGATGCAAGAAACTCATGACGTCGTTGCAGAATTCGTGATCAATTTGTGATTTTTGCCTTTTTTATCTTTCTTTTGTTAACCTCGTATAGTTTGGTTTTATCGTAGATTGAGTTGATTAATTTCATAAATTAAAATCTCATGTATTATCGTTTCGCAGACTAAAATTTTCCCTGCGCCGAAAAAATTAGTTTCGGATATTTTATGGGCATAAAGAGTTATCGTATGGATAAAGGAGGATTTGTATTAGTTTTAGTTATCATGAAGAGTCAGGTTTTACCGATCTTGAAACGAATTGCAGTCGATTTGGCGAATTAATTGGGCTCAGGCTCCATAAGAAATTCATGCAGGTTTGAGGGTTCACAAATATTTTAAATTACCAAGGAAAGTAATAGGGAGTTTGAATTTGGTAGAACTACATCCTCTTAAAAATAACTATTTCAAATAACTACGTTTAAAAATTTAATTACTACTAAATATCTGATCATTTATTACATTCATGTTGAACACGAAAACAAAACGGATTACAAAAGATTATTTTCAGAATAGATTTCTGTTTACTTGTGAGACATTAATAAATATTTCTGTTTTGTTAAATTAGAAAAGGAAGTGTTGAAAAGGTTTGACAAAATTTATTAGAGCAAACCCCATTTCTATGTATACATAATTCCCTCCTTTCAGTTTTCTACAAATAAATATTTAATAATATGCAAACATACCTCGAAAGATAAAACGGACAAATCCAGGTCTTTGAAAGACAAATTAAGTAAATTGATGTCAAGAATACGAAAACGGTTCAATATAAGTAATAAAATTTTTGTCTGCGTTTTCTATAAACCTATTTGACTTTCATATTGTTTAATATTTAAAAAGGTTTAATATTCAAGATATTTAAGAAGAAAATAAATAAAGAAACTTCATACCGAGTTTATTTTATCGGAAAATTAAAACAAGTCGTGCTATTCATTAATTCGTCTTTGTTATTGTGCAACAGGTTAAAGCTTTTGTTGAACGAATAGATTAGGGATTACTCGCTTTTATAAGTAGTAAAGAAACGACGCCTTTCCTAAATTATATCATATACTTACCTTCTTTCCGACGCAAATACTTTTTATAATTTTCTAATTATTGTTTATTGTTTCTAGCCTTATTTGGCCATAATTGACGAAACTGATCAATTAAAAATTTCACAAATTTATGTTAATCTACCTGGCAATGGTTTCGACAGCTAAGCTATCATTATCAAAGATGATATAAATATAAACAAACGCGTCGCTAAAGTAAATGCAAAAGTAGATAACTCGATATAAAGTTAAAAGTAATAGAATAATAAAACATGATTGACAATTTAGTTAAACAAAAAGATTATAGGCTTAGAATATAAAACTGTAGGAAGGAGGTAACTACCCGGCGCAATGAGCTTTAAAAGCGACGGATATGACGTCACACTGGCTGTCATTAGACACCACCTAAATCTGCTTTTCTCTCAAACTCCGACATTACAAAACCGGGAACACCTACTCCGCCATATTGAGACCCCATCCCGGTCGTATGTGGTAGATGATTATGTTCCTTCCTACAGTTTTATATTCTAAGATTATAGGTTAGCTATCAAATGAATATATCCCATTGACGATCAAACAAAAGACACAAATTACATATCTATACATATTTAAGAAAGGTATTAGAAAAATCTGCACATACAGAGTGTAACCAATATAACTAGAAATCTCGTAATGGGGGTAGCTGTAATGATTTAGAACATATTTTTCGTATCAACATGTGGTCTCGCAAATCGCATTTTAGATTTTAAGTATTGTACTGTAAAAAATACTAAATAACCAAAAAAGATTTTATTTTTTCGTTTCATAAGTTTAACCGACCGACGACTTCCACTACAGCTGAAATTAAATCTTTAGAACAACAGCCTCACAATATTTAATCTAAATTAGGCCAATGAGGTAAAATCTTTTTGTTATTAATTTATTTGTTTAATAATTTCTATAATGAGGTTTTATTTGTCCTGATATTGAATTGGATAGCAAATAAAATAAAACATTCAGTATTTCTTTTCGCGATAAGCTAACTCAGTCTTGTTTATTGTATTCAAACATGAAACAAATGTAGAACCGTAGAATGAACTTACCTATTTTTTATACCTTTAATTATCATGCTCCAAAATTATCTGATGGATTAAAGCAACTAGACGAGAACTGTTTGTATGACCTCTTATCATATCACACATCATTTAACACACTCAATCAATCAAATAAATAAACAAATTTATAAAGGAACAACAAAAATTTTATTTATTAGACAGAAAAATAAAATGAAATGCATTAAAAAACAGATAATCGATTAAAACCTATTTAAGAAAGGTTTATGTATGTTCATTCAATTAGATTTATGGCTTTAAAAGAAAAATTGAACGTTGGATAAATTTCGAACAATTTTTGAATTGAAGAAACATGTGATTCACTAAGAGTTCAAGTAAACTTACACAAAGAAAAATGATTAAAAAATGCTAAATTTAAAGTTCTTAATAAAAATAATTATAATGAGGCTCTTTATGTTTGTCTTTTATTTACTGATCAGAAATAAATAAAGCGCACTTATTTACGTTGTTTAGAATAAACAGTTGCTCAATAAACATCTGCCTGCCTTGACGGAAATCAGCTGTCAAATTAAATATTAAATGTCAGCTGAGTTAATTTATTTTATTAAATTCAAGATATTTCTTCAGTTTAAAATTATGGGAATTTCATTAGAAACTTTAATAAATTCCATAGATAAACCATGATAATATCTTCTTATTCCAGTAATAATTGTTATAGGTATGTAAGTCTTCTTAAAGTCAATTTGTTTTGTTTACAACAATAATGGGCACATAATCCTATTTTAATTAATAATAATTCTGGAGTTAATAGCGTAATCACACGTCTACTAGAATATGTTAATTAAATTGTTTTATATAAAAATTATCAGATTTCTTAATTATAAATACATAGAAATGTAGCCCATAAAATTACAAACAAAATGACATAAGATACTTGTATGTTAAATTGGTTAATAAACTTGTAATTCAACGTCAATGATAGCAGTAAAGTTCGATTGTAAACGTTAGTAACTTCTTAACTACAAACTTCCAAGCTATACAACCCATGTTACAGGTGTCCTGCATCATTCTACAACTTTCCTGAATAAATCTACAGTATGAACAATTAAATACATAAGACAAAACCGAGAAATAGTTTTGACAATGAAACGTCATGATGAATTAACTTTAAATTAAAATCTGTATCCCTTTCAATAACTTAAACTAAGAAAATCGTGAAATCAAACATTGGACAAAATGCATAAAAGAAAACATAATTTCAAATAATGAAGAAATCGTTTGGTCAAAAGAAAAGAAACTCAAATTAATCGATATTTAAAATGATGTAAGTTAATTCTAGCATTATAAATCTTCGGATAAAAACCTTTTTTAATGTTTTAGATACATAATTCCTACTGCGGTAACCACATATGGACAATAGAAAATATTTCTATAAACAGCTGATAAAATATTCTATAATTTTGTTTAGTTAATTCTATAGTACATGTGTTAATTTTAAGTTTAACATGTATAATTTAGGAATCCTATATTGGAATATGAATTCAGAAAGTTAGGTAATTATCGTAAACTTTTATATTTTGCTATAATCTGATAATTTTAGGAATAACATTGCATGTAAAATTATTGCAATAAATGTTTTTTTACGTTAAATCGTAATTTTTATGATTACCCTAATTGCTACCCTAAGTCTAGTCTATTTATATCATCTCGCTAAATTAAAATAAATGTACAGTTGTGATCATTCGCTAAGGAACGACGAAAAAATCATGACAGTCGATTTTTTAAATTTTTGTACAATGTAAATGTTAGTTTATTATATGGCAATCAAAAGCATTTCATGTTTGAACCTTATAATTGCCCAGTTCATAAATCAGGACGAATTACAGCGTACATTGTACAAAAAACTGAAAAATCACTATTTTTGCATCATTCCTTAGCGAATGATCGCAACTGTACCTTATTTCGGCCGTTGTAGATCTGTTTGACTTAGAAAAGCAGCCGTTTTACAGTATTAGTGCCTGATTGGAGGTAATGAGGTTTGTTGAAGCTTCCTCAGTAAAGGCAAGTTTAAGCTTATTTTCTCTTTGCTGTGTTCATCTATTCTTTTTTTGTTATTTACACCTAGTTATAGATGTTTTATGTCCTTACAATCTGATCAAAATGACCAATGAGCAATTTAGGTCTAACTTAATCCACTGGAGTTTGTAACTTAAATATTCTCACATGAATAAATTACATTTTTGTGATGCCTTTGAACTATATACATGAAATAATTAAAAATTACTTTATTCGCAATCGTATTGGTAATGAGTCCATTCCTGACCATTTAGAGGTCCGAAAATGCATCATTGTTTGTAACTTTGACATTCTCATGGTCCGAAACGACCTATTTTCGCACCTCTACGTGTCTTTAAATTCAGCTACTAGGTGGCGCGCAGAAAATTACATCCCCAAATGCGGTGTATAAATGGCTGTATAAATCATGTTTGGTAATGTTGCGGACCTTGGCTGCTAAAGAACGAGTACCCAGGTATTATTATTAATTTATAAATACTCATATTCAATAAAATCCTCGAAATATTATGCGATCGAATTTGATGATGTAAGTGGCGACATACGTTATGCCAATCCCAACCGATGACATTTTGCATCTGTCAAGAATTTTAGATAATTCGGTATTTAAAGGACGATTGCGAATAAAATAGTATACAAACCTCGGCAAAAGTACCATTCCTGTGTCTCGAGAACTAGTTCACCTCGAGGCTATCGCCTCTCGGTAAACTATATTGTTCTCTCGACAGGAATGGAGTACTTTCGGCCTCGGTATGTAATGTACTATTACAAATTACATTTTTGCTTTTGGTCTTTCTCAGCCATTTTGCAGCATTAATAAGTTGCATACATAATAGTAGTTTTCAGTTAATTTAAAGATATCTTTAAACATAAATAAACATAACCTTTTGGGTGTTCTGTTATCGAGCGGCACGCATATTAACCGGTTGCTTTACGACCACTTACACGGATACAACATTTGCCGCTCGCTAACATTAGCATTAATGCTAATATAAAAAGGGATGTAGTAACCGCTTCTGCTGAGTATGTAGTATTAGAAAGAATTCATTTTAACAAACTGTAAAACAACAAATTTCGAAATGGTGTTATGTTCAATTGCGTCTCAATAGTTTTTCTCCTCAACACCCTGAAATAATTACCGCTCATAATACTACATATGGATAATATGAATTCATCATTATTAGTTGCAATTTTAGCTAACTGCTCAAAATTGATAATAATTACATCAGTACGAAATACGACTTTGATAATTTGCAATATACAAATGAATAATTATTTAAAAAGAAGCTATGTGACAATAAAGACTATTGGAGAAATGAGCATAATTGAAATATTATTATATGTTACATTAATAAATTGAGTTTATAGTGGACGAGTCTGCTTAATTTTGCAATAAATGTTATTAAATACGTAAAAGTACAGGGTGTCTGAAGTCACCCAGCACATACAGAAATTAAAATGGAAAAAATTTAATAATATCAGAGTTTGCTGTAGCCGTCTTAAATGTTATTCTCAAAACCACCAATTCTCATTGCTCCAATAACTTATTTTATAATGTCAATTATTATTTATTAGAAAAAGAAGTAAAACAATCATTCATAGTCTTACAGTTCTTTGTCTT
Organism: Agrypnus murinus; assembly: GCA_929113105.1. Lineage (NCBI taxonomy): Eukaryota > Metazoa > Arthropoda > Insecta > Coleoptera > Elateridae > Agrypnus > Agrypnus murinus. Next base: position 36,332,526 of record OV816030.1, read on the forward strand.
CTCTCAAATTTGATTTCATATTGTATACATTAACCTACAAATCTTTATTAAAAAGCTTTTCTCTACTATGACTATATTATTTTATTGACTAACATTCACTTTCACGAATTGTATGAAATTTCCTCCTTTGAGAATTTTATGTGCTTGGAGCGATAATATTTTCTATTCGTACTCCACTGGGAAACCATTTTGTGAAATTTAATCATCATTTAATTTTAAGGTATCTTTCTAAACTGCAAGTTATATATTATTCATTCCTTGCTTTTGTAAGAAATCCATAACTTATACCGCTCTTATAAGACCCCTGATTATACTATGTAACGTGTTAAAATTTGAGATCTACTTTAATACATTTGAAAATGCATTTATTGCAAATAATCTTAGTATGGTCCTGTATATTTACATATATCTTTATCAGTTTAAAAACTGCAGACTTTATTTCGAACCTAATAATGCGTTTCCTTACTATAAATGGTCATCTAAGCGTTGTCACGCATATAAATTAGTTTTAGCAATGACAATATTGAGATAAAATTGTTTCCTTGTATAAAATAATACGTCTAAAAATGCAGTTAAAAATTCAAATTTATGCTTCCCACTACGTACGACTATTTTCGTGTTTATTGAATAGATTCTTCGAAGATATACATACAAAAAACATGCTGCAATATTGTTTCAAATATCAGATTTCATGGTACCAAACAAGCTCTTTGCCCCTGTGAACCCCTATAGAATGTTCGAGAAGGAATCTTCTCATTGTGTTAAGTGTGTCATTTATGTTCCTGATAGGGTGACCGTATACTTTCCTTAAAATAATAGTTACCCGGGAAAAAGTTGAATTTTTGGACAGTCAGAAAGATTTTACTAAGCTGACTGTCACGTCGCCGAGTAGGGCGCATACAGAAGGTCCAGAGAATTCGCTCAGGAGATGCGATCTTTTGATAAGGCCCGCCAAGTGCAACAAATTGATTTTTGAAGACTGTTTTGTGATCATTTCGTTCCGTTTTCCGCAAAACACAAGTCTAATTGCTTGATAATACAGTTTAGTTCTTTGAGTTAATAAATTTAATGATTAAACTTATGTGGTTGATAGTACATCTTGGTCGGTTAATATTCTTAACAATTAATACAGTGCGCCGTTAGTTGACAATTTATTAAGGGGATTCAACAATAAATTGAATGTTGAGGCTAATAACCTCTTTCATTCCGTTGCTTTAATGTTACAATAAATATATTGTGGGAGTGCAGAACTTCGCGCTGAATCTGAATATTACTGCGTTAGAACAATTTAATCGTTTGGCAGTCAAATTTCTGTGAATAATGAAAACTTGTAAATAAGTGATCCTATTGGAACCACGAGTTTAAGGTTTTTACCATTGAAAGGCAACGGTCAAGTTTTTAAAAACATTCTTCCAGTAAACTTCAGTTCTAAAATCCAGTTATTATCCTAGTATCGTAACCAGGGTCCGCAATTCTTGCTTCAGCAAGAATTTTTATGTATTTGGTGCTTACAGTTTATCGCGATTTAATGTGAATATAAAAAGCATTATAGTGACGTGAGATTTTAGGTGTTTAAGTAGATTCTTTAATCTATTTTGGATTAGCTGATGAACATTATTTTTAAGTAAGTTATTTTTAGTTATTAAGATTGTTTATATTTACCATTTTACATTGACACTGTTTGTATAAACTATTACTCTTTATATTTAAAAGAGATCCCTCTTACCAAATGAAATAAATTATGGTTCCATTGTTTATAGAAACAATAATACTTATGATTTATGAATAAAATTTTTTAAAGTTTTGATAATATTGGCTCAGGCACTTGTCTAAAGGTAATCTGACTAATTACGATTAGTTATTAAATTCAATCAATTTAATCAGAATCTTTTTTACGTGCGGATTTTGATAATGTATTCTAATGACTTGCAAATAAATGGAGGCCATATTCCTTATTATTTCAACAAACATTATTTATTCTTTACAATCTATAAGCTAGAGAGACCAGTACCTACGCCCTGAATGATAATTTGTAAAGAGATCTTTCGCCGGTGCATTAAAGTACAGTATCGTTCTTGGTTTTCAGTAAGCATTTTATTATTTAGTGATTTCCGCAGAGTAACAAAAAAGCGAATGTTACAATTGACGCCTCATCGTGGGGCATTTCAGTTGAGCATTTTTGGTCTGTTATAATTGGCGCCCATGCGTAAGATTTTTTGTTTCAGTAACTTTAGTGATGTTACAACTAGCCAAAGATTCATTATTCAGTGGGCTTTAGTTTATTGTGAAAACCTTTAATAGAATATGTACAGTATTGCACGGTTTAATTAAATGTTACATTTTCTACAGAAAAAATAGTACAATTTATATTTCCCGTCTGATCTTAAAAAAATCAGCTTCGGTTTGGTAATCTAACTTCTGATTAATTATTGTTTATAATTTATTATTATTGAAAGTAGCTAATATTGTGTACGAACTGTAGTTATTATTAATTTGATTATTAGTTATTAATTGACTTATCTTTTATTATATTGTTGTTATATTTATACAAATAAAACTATAACTTTCTGTTTCTATTGTGAACTATTGTTTTATTTTCTAGTTTAACGGCGGCTGTTTAGTTTGTAGCGGACTTTTGCCGAACCTAAAATACTAACAATAATATTCTTATGATTTTTGTTTTGTTTTCTAAATTTAAATATGGCGGTACCTACAATGTTTAAAAACATGAAAGCGTATAACTTTTAAATTGTACATAATGCGAATTTTATATTTCTGAACATGCATCCTTCCTGTGTGCATGTTTAATTATTAAAGTAGCACGTCATACTTATTCACACCCTTTAACAATTATGTAACCAATGTTACATGGCAGCTGTAAGCTTGCTGTGTATTAATATCACGATAAAAATTAAGTATTTTATTAATGAAAGTGCATAAGCATTTTAACAATAAAAATTATTATTATTATTTCCTGCACCCTACTAGATAAACACATGATTTTACAAACTCAACACAATATTAATGAATATAAACAACAATCTAGAACGTGGACAAAAACAATTAACAAGAGGTATTCAAAATGTCCTCTTTGTTCTAAATAATTACTTACTACTGTAATTACTATTCTAACAATTCAATACTATTTTTGTCAAAATACCCTGTAGAATTTTTTTTCTTCTGTATATTTTATTAAAGAAAGTTATTTAAGAAATAATGCAAGTTTTTGTAGATGAGGTGAATAAATTTTGTTCAAAAAGTAATTTATTCTTCATTCCTCGTCAATGCATTTGACGTGTTACTTTAATAATTGAACACACGCGTTTTTTATGTAGGAGATCTGCATGTTCAGAGATATGAATGAAATTCGCATTGTATGTACATATATTATTAAATCGCATGAGACAAGAAAGGGTGTTCTATTAAAAATACAAACAACAAGTAAAATATAGGTGTGATTCTTCACAGGATTTATAAAACTTTCAACTATATTTCGAAAAGTAAATAAAAACTCCTGGTGGGTTACAAATTTTGACGATTGGTATAGTATTTACGAAGAACTTTTACACAATTCTTATTCCTTATGTAGCATAAGGACGACAACTGGGTGAATATCAATAAAAGAATAATGTTTATAAAAGTTGACCTTGATTTGATCTATTTGAAAAGATGTCAATGAATCAAACGAGCAATAGATTTATTAGTTACGATGAACAGTAGAATTGTACCCAAGATTTATTTTTTCGTAAGAGACTATTCTAATCAGTTCGAATTAAAGAAAAATATGTACTTCCCACTAAAAATTCCCAGTGATATTTAAAAAAGCCTAATTGTGATTTATAACCTTACATTAATAACGAGAAAAAAACAGGAATAACTTCACATAAAGTTCGCAACCTCTTTGTCTCCGTGGACCTAATTAAAGCTTAAAGATTTGTAGACCTACCAAAAATCGATCTGATAAATATAGCCTTCAATGTCGTACACTGGAATTATCTTACATTAGAGAAAGTACATTAATTAATGCACCTACTGATTACTGATTAATTCAAAAGGAATAAAACGCGATTCATCAATAAAAATAATTATCTAATTGAAGACATTACACTTGATATAATTGTATAGAGTGGTATGTAACAATATTATTGAAAGGTACATAAATACTATTATTGTAGAAAAAGTGTTAACTCGTTGTTTTTTTATATTGTAATTTTGAAGAGTTAGTCATTAATCAATTTAAGCATATAAAATTAATAATAATTTGATAACTCGAAATTTAATTTATGTTTACAGGGTGTAACTAATATATGTACAAACCTCGTAAGCTTGCCTCGTTGCTTCTCGCTAGCAAATTCTAAGTATGTCCCTTGCACTCACATTACATAAAAAATACTAAACAAGCAAAATAGCTTCCTTTTTTTAATATTAAATTTTTTTTAAATATTTTTAAAATCTTGTTTGCTGGTTAAGTATTTTTAATGTAATGTGAGTACAACGGGCAACTTAAAATGCGATTTTCCAAAAACCAGCAGAAAGCGACTATCTTCTAAATCATTACAGCTACCTCTATTGCAAGGTTTCTATTGATCTTAGATACACCCTGTATATATCAAACATTCTTAATATCGCAAGATTGGCCTTTAAGAAGTTATTTTTAATAAATTACATTTGTATTTGAACAAACTTTTTCTTTATAAGACAGGAATCTTCTTCAACGACATTTATCTACTAAAAATCAAACATTACGATGGACTATTCTTAGGAGTTTCGTTGCTGTTCAATCTCATAATAAATAGTTAGTAATAACAAAGAGCTATATTTAAGCTAATTTATCAATATGGGCGCCAGTTATCTGCTAGAGTAATCAATACAACTTGGTTCTAGCTACAAGGAAAAAAAATAACACTTCATACAAAAGAAAAACACTAAAGTAATCACATACACATGACACTTATGGATTTAATGGAATAAACAAAAGACAAAAAACAAAAGAGGATGATATCCGGATACCTACACAAGTTCAATTCGGAAGCTAATATTGTTTAATTTTATTTAATAGCTCGTTTTTTAAATAAATAGTTAATAAACATGTTTTTATTTTGTTTAGCCACCGGATGTTTTAGTGTGGAAATATTCGTCAACACTACTCTTACGAAGCCAATCTAATACAAGCCGAAATTTTGAAAAACGATTTTAGGCTCTGCGATTGAATTCATGGAGGCATATAAACCTCATATGTTGTAACGACCTCTGTTGCTCACACTTGTTAATTATTACTATTTATTAGAAGCGTTTTGGGCATTACAGTTTGAGTACAGTTTTATGCATGTCTGCCATTTACGGGCTTTCTTGAAAGTAGTTCCTTTTCTACGAGACGCCATTTTTTAAAGGTTTTATTTGTTCTGACTTTTTATTGCGACGTTGAAATAAACTGCATTAAACCATGTAGATCAAACACTAAACTTTGATTTGACTTGAACGAACAACTTCTTAATAATTTTACATTAATTGTGTTAATTTAGTTTAAAATAAAATGAATAAAAAATTTGTGTTTGTTTTTGCTCCGAAGCTAACCATAGTAATTTTGCCATTTTTATTATTTTATCGTATGCATTTACACTGAAAAGAAAAGAATAAAATAGCGTCATATTAGATCGTCCTAGATCATTATGAAATCAATAGTACTTTGAAATTAAATTATTCATTATTTTCAAAATTGCCTTGCAACAAGTATAAATGTTTATTAAGGTTGCACACATAATTCCAACCTTGTTCATGCTTGCTGCTATTAATAACCTATCATACAGCTGGCTGGCCACCTGCAGCCAGTCTTAGCCACGTGCTACAGAGTGAAAGTTACTTGCACACTTGTGATCTTAACACCCGCAACAAAGTCGCCCACATTACTATTTACCCCTTTCCTTTTTCTACTTGCGGTAAACTGCTGATCTTGTACAGACAGCTCAGCTTTCTTCCAGAGCTTACCAATGATCGTCTTAGAGCCTACCTCGGTAAATGATTTTATTTTAACTTTGTTTGTAGTATACATATGATAAGTCTAGAATCTGCCATGGTTGACTTGATGGTTACCTGACTGTCCTACTGCTTTTGTATTAGTTTGCAGTATTTTATGTTCATTACGTTGTTAAGTTGTTACGTGTTGAACTTTGTGTTTTATTCTGTTTCTACCCTTTGCTACGTCGCTAGTTACACGTCAAGCTTTATCTTAAATGAGACATATTTTAGTGTAATTGTTATTTTTAGATTGTCTTTTACTTATGAGTAATGCCAAAAGCAAAAATTTTTTAAATGGAAATTTATGGATTTGGAAAGAGCATGAAATTTTAAGGTCAAATGTACCAAAAAATATAATGCATTTTAAAATTTTAGAGATAAATTTGCTCGGCGTATTTCTGAGCAAAACATTCTTACACAAAACGTCAAAATTTATTCGGCTATTTTACATGCACTTGGGATATTACTATTTATTATTTCCTTTATCGAATAATATCAAGAGTTCCAAATATTTAATAAAAAATTAAATAGCCATGTAACAATTCACTTAGCGTTAAAATTATGACAATTTCCTACATAATTTGTTATTAAGACTTGGAACTCTTGATTGTTACTCGATTTTTATTTTAAAACTTTAAAAGCAATTATCTCGAAAATTTCAAAATACGTTATCATACTGTAATACGATCAAATTCATCATAAAGATTTGGGTTTCCATTTAAAAAAATGTTCGCTACCATAACTCGTAAACAAAAAGTAAACGCTGAGCGGGCGTTATAAACAATACTGCCCGCCTATAATGCCCTGGTTGTTATGGACTTGTTATGCAAGTGAAACAAAATTATTTTATACAATGTCTTACAAGGAGCCTACCGCGACAATTTTACTCCAATCAGACGTGTATTTATTTGATTTAAATTACATTGTTGATATAAATGATCAAAGATAATTACAATTAACACCTTTGAATGAAAACTTCTTAATCTTAATAAACTTTCTCTGAAGAAATTGACTTCAGAATGTTCTTAGGAAGTCTACGTTTATTTGACATTTCATTATTGTCTGCTAGGCTATACTGAGGGCCATGGGTCATAAGCCGGCGTTTATATTGTAGCGGTATTTTTAAAATAATAACAAAAATACTGTTTAATCGTCTATTAACAAGAGAAATACATAGAAACACTAGAATTATTATAAACTGTTTAACGAACTTAAATGCTGAATATTTACAAACTTATTTAAGGACTATTTATTTTTAATACAACATTCGTTTATAACATTTATTTATTCACTAATATTTGACTACTAATTACACAAAGCACATTTATTCAATTCACCGGTTGAACACTAATTGATTCCCTTCTATCCGCAACGACGATTTATATCTCCCATATAAACGTTCTAGAAAACGCTGGAACATACTAGTGTATTGTACCTCGTCTAGCAGCCCGCCGATGTGTCATATATCTCGAACATTGTAGATGGTCCGGGAATCTTCCAGCATGTTCGTCGCGGCGTACAGGGGGTTTTCCCATTCGTTACAATATAAAAAAGCTTCATACCTATATAACTTTCAAATTATGTCATGATGGTGTTTAAAAAACATATAACAGATATAATTTATTCTTTTTTGTAAAGTACTGATGTATGCATAAAACGAACGTGTGTTCATGAGTCGACTAAAATAAAATGTAAAATGAAACAGTCCCAAAAGCATTTTAATACTTGATCAAAGACATTTGCACTAATTCAACAGACACCCGGTTATGAATTATCTTTGATAATATTATGTATTCGTATTAATATAGCTGTACTGGCATATTGCAGTAGAAATGTTTGTATGCGCGTATGCGCAAATTGATGTAATTAGGTATTTATATAATATTGTTGCGTTTATGTCGATTATTGTCAGTATTGTAATTAATCAAACTACGAGTATTTGAATAAACTTCCAAAACTGCACAACATGACGTACTTCACATAATTTTAATACAATGCAAACACTTCTATGAAGATTTGTTATATCGGTATTCGTTAATTGGCAGTAACTTTTGAAAATTGTTAATTTTTAGTTGAATTTTCAGTTACCTATATGCAAATATGTACATTTTCCTATTGTTTGAACACAAAAAATCTAAAAAGGATTACACAGAATACATAATTAGAAATCCCCTTCTAAATTACAGAATTGTATTACTACTTAGTAAAGAACATTAAGACATCAGTGTTTTTTGGAAATTAGAGAATATTCATTTAACAAAATAATGTACCGTACATTAGTTATCCACATTTATCCAAGGTACTAAACACTTATTGGCCTTTATTTAAACAACACAAAAAGTTTCACACATTAACGTTGCCGCTAAAAGAACACGGGACAGTTAATGTCAAACTCTGAACTTTCTTTATTAAATATTTTACAGTATTTTTCACTTTTTAAATTATTAATATTTTTTATTATTTTTTTGTTACTATTACTCGATAGATAAAATCGTTAGAGATTAATAAGAAACTATATATTGCTGTGTATTTTTGAAACAATAAATGTATTAGCGTGCTTCAAAAAAATATCAAGATAATTTTGTTTACTATACAATAAACGAAGTGATCTAAATACGTGACCAAAAGAAGAACTTGATACGTGTAAGAAACGAAGTTTTTGCACAAGCAATAACCCTTATTTGAAAGTATAACTTGAAATAAACATTTTATTTAGCTATTTTAGGGTCGTAAATAGACTAGAATTATCTGCCAATTAAACTTGACTGCACGTACCAATGCGGAAATCTTTTTTCTTTCATGCAATAATCAAATGAAGCATTAAAACGGAGCGAATTAAATATTTGAAATAATTAGCCAGTTACAGCTGAGAACCTAAAAAGTGAGTTTAAGGGCGTGACTACGAAATTTAAACTCGAGCTCTGCCTTGTAATTATAAAGTAGAAAAGAATGTTGAAGCAAAATTTATTATTTACCTACTTAGGTATTTAAAATATATTTTGTTATAATTGTTTGTTTCCGTTTTGATTTACCTGATGACTCTTTTTTTAATTTTATACAATCCAAGAGGATGGCATGTAAAAAATTTAATTTGTTTATATTGACTGACATAACCTAGAAATTCTTATAAACGGTAACTTAGAAAAAAATTAAAATTCGCATAAAATATTAATCGCTGTTTATTTTAATATATATTAAGTAAAAATTAGCATTTCCTGTCAAATAGATACTGCGATAGTTGTAAAAACTACTCCCCTCCCTTTAACTTGAATATAACCGACAATGACAGAAATATCACTCATGCTGGTTGTTGCTTTTTAATGCGCCTGCCTCACTGCACTCGCTTTGAACCTAACTTCAAATCACAAAACCAGGCTGCGTAACCGTATTAAACGGGTTACTTGACTTGCTTACCTCTGAACTGATTTTACAATATAACAGAACCTGGTATAATATATAAACGTTTGTTTAACAACCCGGTGGCCCAGAGTGAAAATCCAATGGAATTTTATCATTTTCCTCCTAGATTTGTACCCTTGCAAATAAAACTTTGGTATCAATCGAAAGAAGAATTCATTTTACGTCAAAAACATATTAAACTATATGAAGAAAACCAAAAACTATTTAGAAAAATTGAAAATGTATTGCTTTTGGTAATAAGCTATAAAGAAAAGCTGGAAGCGGTACGCCCATTGGTCTAGCGATTAACGCATCAGATTCGTCATCAGAAATCGCAGGTTCAAGCCCCATCTTTTTTAAATTGTATTGCTTAGTAATTATCATTTTTAGAACTTTATTACAACTATTACGATTACGTTCGAGTATCTAGTGTATATATTTACTCTAATTACGTGATTAGGTGGCTCCACAGAGTATTCGAGATCAGCATGCCGAACGTAACCTCAGTGTTCATAGTGATGATAAAATGTTTCACTATATAAATTAATATACCAAACATATACAAGCATTAAATATTTTGACTATATCATATCGATACCTTATGCTATAAAGTACCGATTTAGATTTGCAGTGAAAAAGATGCCGATATAAAATTTCTTATGTAAAAACGCATTCGAAATGTTGTGTAGCCACAACTGCCTTGTGCAGTCTGATATTAGTGTTATAAATAATAACCGAAATAAGCTATTTGCACTTATGCGAATTAGGTTTTCTAAATTTAAACCTAATAACTATTATTATTAGGAAATCAAATGTTCTCTTTAAAAATTAGATATTTTTATTTTAAAATTGTTATTAGACCTTGAATTTATATTAAGATAAACATACTGCAACATAAGTAAAATGGATATGTGTTTTATTTGCGGAAGTATTTCAAGATCAACAGTCATCTTCGTCAAGTTATTCTTAGTATTCTGCGACATAGACAAAACAGTGCTCTATTGACGAATTATTTCAAGTTCAACAAACTACAATCCTCAGCATTATGCGACATAAGAAAAATAAAGTAGACTGCGATGGCCGAAATTTAGATAATAGCTCCTTTAGTAAACATATAATACCCACAATACAACCTTTGATCTCGCCGTTCGATGGTGGCAAAGTTAATTAACATAAAAAACAATTTGACATCGGTGGTATTTTTGAAATTTGATACGCCAATTTATATTTGGCGCTCTTAAGATTTTGAAACAATGTCTCATATGTCCAAATTAATCATAAATATAATAAATAATAAAAAATAAGTAATAATAATCAGAAATTTTACAACTTGGCTTAGATTTTACATAAAGATTTCACAACATTATAGTAAAGTAAAAAATGTACATATGCAGTACTTATTTAATGAGTAAAAACTACATATCTTTTTAGTTTTTTATAGATTTATTTATTTACCTAAGTAACTACCTAAGTAAAAATGTAACTTCAAGATGCCCGCCAACAATAACCTTATTTAGTAACGTTTTATATTTTAATGTTTTTGACACCTTTGCTTAGAGATGTCGGTACTGTACATTTACTAGAGAGGCTATATTTAAAAATTATTAATTATTAACAAATAAGAATATACATTGATATCAAAAAAGAACGGAAGAACATTTATTCGAAATAAGGATTGTCCTCAAATAAAGACGAATGTCAACTGCCAACGCTAACACGGATTACAGAAAGACGGCACGTGATTTACATTTGTGTGTAATATTAAATTAAAATAAAACAAAAAGAGATAGAGCGTAGTGAAAAAGCAATGCAATAAAATAATCTATGAAAGTATTAGTTTCATAAGACACGTCTTTAGCGCACTCATCCAAATTTAAAAAACAACCCGCGTACCGGGGGGGAGTTTTCTAAAGGAAAAGTGCACTAAAACATCAAACGTATACTTTATATACTATTTTTTCTAGTTGCGTTATTTTCTAATCATTTAATAAACAATAAGTTAGTAGTTAGTTTTTAACTAAAAGTTAGGTCAACTTTGTTAAGTTTTCTGAGATTTGGCTGCACTGAAAATTCTAATTCTGCATTTGTTTTTCAAAATTACAACGTAAATTAGTGTAACGTTTTAAGAACAGCTGTTCAACAGTGATATCAACTTTAAAAAAATAAAATGTTGCTGTTGCTGTATTCTTTTGGACGCAACATGCGAACACATCACATACGCGCTATAGTATCCTACCTACTTTTAGGATTTCTTGCAAAACTAATTTATTTTTTTATTTGTCATTTCCATGAAAATGCTGTAACATGAAAGCCGCCTTTCTATTTACAATAAATTGAACTGTTGGTTTCTTAAATGCAATGGAAAATGTAATTACATATTTTTTACAGTAGCACGATTCCGCGCAATTCTTTAGCGTCCTCGAAATTGTCCTGCCTCTCGGTACGCTTAAAAGAGATTTCGCGGCCTTGGTAAACAAATGAAATATAATATAAATACAAAGATTAGTTAAAGTTTCACAAGTTTTATTAATATCTTAACCTGACAATATTGTTTCGACACTTTGTGTCATTATCAAAGGTAGATAAGATTGATAAACAAACACGTTGCTAAGGATAAATACATACAGAAAAAAATAAATAAACAAATAACTATTTTTGGCGAGTATTTAATAATTTCTTACAGTTATGTTGATATAATATAGTCTTTGGGTATGTTCGAGGGGAGGCTGCAGCAATACATATTTTAATAATCTTCCGAAACTGCTCAACACAGAATTTGTGTACAAGGCAAACATTTCTATGAATTTATTAAATCGCTATCTGTTAATTGGTATTTCTAGATTAGTATTTTTTTTCTAATATTGAAGTGATGAAATTATATTTTAGACGTTAATTTTTCGTCATTAATAATGTTCATGATGTTCAATGATGTTTATTCACGCAGCAGTAGCTTTTGAAAATTATTAGATTTAAGTTGAATTCTCAATTATGTGTATGTAACAGGTCATTGAAGACGCTATCATAAAAAATATGTTTTTTAACTCAAATAAGTTGCCCATAATTCAGAAACGAGTTCATTACACTACCTTTACTTAGGATTCAATTTATTTAATCCAATTTCTATTTGAATTCTTATTTGCATTCTCCGAGTCCTATTTAAACAATCCCTTTGATTTCCAATCAGAATTTTTAAGGGTTCCCTTTTCTTAGTCACTTCAATAATTATTTCTTCTACTTTATTTAGTTATCTATCTGTATTCAACTTTTTATTTTGGATTTTTGTTAATGTTATTAATCACTTTCTAAACTGCTTGTACTTGTATACAGTAATGATCCTGCTTAAATACTTTAATTTTACCCTTACCTTTTCTAGACAGATTTAGTTCTGGTTAATCTAACATTAAGCTGAGCTTTGTTAGTTACTTTCACTCTGTGATTTATTTTAATCTGTTATAAAACATTTTCCTTAAAAAACCATACATTTTAACTGATTGATTTGATTTTATTATCCATGGGATTATTAAATATTATCTAACCGATAATATTTTACATGCCAAGAATAGGGGAGAATCTAGTTGTCAGTGTCGTGTAAAAATTGATTTTTTAAAGAAAGAAACAATGACATTATCAGTCACAGTTGAAGCTAAAATGAGTGTTATTCAGTTGTATAAGTAAGTCATTCTCTAAACAGATTATTAAATTGAAATAAATACTGAAATAATAAGTCCACTAGCGCGATATCGAGATCCATAAAATCGCTGTGTAACTACGTTGTTCTGGCAGGAAGTGTCAGGCTGTTTCAATATGTGTCGCGTGCCATGGGTTCGCAGACGCGAAATGTATGGTTTAGAATAGCTGCAATCCATGCCGCACGTTTAGTACTGAAATGGATTTCTAGTCGTTTGTCATTTATCATTATATATTTATTTATAAAATAAACAAATGCCTATTTGTGATAGTTTTTACATTATGTGACAAAAAATTCAAAAAATAAGGGAGCTTTAAGTGAAATGATTTCTAGAGTATTATTAGATTCGGAATTTCCTGCGGATTCAAAATATGCAAAAATAAGTGATACGTTGTATTTAAGATTTTGAAGTTGGTGTCACTTCCGTTAAAATCGGAAGCCTTAGGGAGATCTAGTGTGCCTACAAAAAATGGTGAATAAAACTATGTATAAATAAACACTAAAGCTTGATTTAAATTGATTGTTAAATACATTAACATGGATTAACATGTTGTCAATATAGCCGTTGTCACCCTGCATAGCACATATACGTCAGTTGATATAGCCAATCACAATTTCCATAACTCAACCACCATAGTTTACATAATAAAATTATACAATAAAGTATTTTCAAATTTTAGATAGGATGTGAGACTAAAATGATTGCCAAAAAAGATAATGTAACAAACAATTTAGTCAGTGGCGTAGCTATAGGTTACGGGTTTAAACCCCCCCCCCCGAAATATTCGGAAAACTTCTCGCAGAACAATCTTCTTTATGAAGTCAGATATCAGAATTTATATTCAATCTAATGTTATATCTGACAAAGCAAAGAAATCTCAATTTATTTATAATTTTGTATTGTAAATATATCAATTCATATCAATTCATTAGTTACATATTTAATGAATTAATTTCACCCAAGCGGCCCGGGTTCGACTCCCGGCGCTGGCAGATCTGGTTAAGGTTTTCTGCAGTTTTCCTTAGCTGTAACACAAATGTGGGATTTGCGCTGTTCCATCTATAAGTCGGCTGCAGCTGCACATTGGGCCTACATAATAATAATGATCGCCCCCTCCCTCCCGCACAAGCTTATAGCTTCTGGGGCCTTGGTTTAGGCTATGGGTTGTAGTAATTATTATTTGCTAATCATAAGTTACAAAATAAGTTAAAAATTGGAGCTGCTCTGTCTGTAACCGTAGCGAGTGTGGAGTGTAGTTTTTCAACTTTACAACGTATTCAACAATACTTGCGTAACTCAATGGGAGAAAATCGTCTGACCGGGCTTGCGCTTTTGAATATTCATAGACAAATAGTTGTGGATACCGAAGAAGTGTTAAATGTGTTCGCGCAGAAGAAAAGACAAATTTTATTATAACTGTTTCTTCTACTTATTAATTTTATTTATGTTATATGAAGAAAATCTATTATGTTAAATAAAGAAAAAATAATAAAAAAGTAACCACTGATTTTTTTTCAACACTCTAAAAAAAGGTCAGCAACTTTTTCTGAGACAAAAACCCCACCCGAAAGTAAGGTCCAGCTACGCTACTGAATTTAGTTAATTTTATTTTTATTTACCTTTACTTCTAATATTAATTTAAATCTATCTGGTGTATGCGAGATCGTGATCTAAGAGGGAAGTGTCAGATAATCGACAGTTTAATGTTGCATAAACTAGTTCAGAATTTGCTTAATACTACTTGTTAAGGTCCAAGTGTACTCAAAAAACGTGTGCTGTTTGTTTAATAAATAATATAATAATGTGAAAACTTTTTTTTTAAGTTAATAGTCTAGGAATGTTAAAAACTTACTTACCTAACTTGTTTTGGAAAAAAAAGTTTTTTAATTAAATTATTTCACGTGTTATACGTGAAAAATTAATTTTGGAGAAACTGTACATTCAAAATTAATCTAAATAATACCACTTATATTTCATAGTATTTGAACTATTTTCCCAAAATTTTAAGAAAATCGTATGTCTAGGGACTAAACTATTACCTCCTTTTTAGCAAAAATAGCAGTTTTTTTGGCAAAAAGCAGGTTTTTTGGCAATAATTTAGTCGCTAGACATACGATTTTCTTAAAATTCTGGGAAAATAGTTCAAATACTATGAAATATAAGTGGTATTATTTTGGTTAATTTTGAATGTACAGTGTTTCTAAAATTAATTTTTCACGTATAACATGTGAAATAATTTAAATAAAAAATTTTTTTTTCCAAAACATGTTAGGTAAGCAAGTTTTTAACATTCCTAGACTATTAACTTAAAACCAAAGTTATCACATTATTATATTATTTATGAAACAAATAACACACGTTTTTGGGTACACTTGGACCTTAATACAAAGCATAGAACTAGAGAAAACCATAGCATTAAATATTTAATACGGATATTTGCTTCACCATTAATTATATTATATCATGAATTCAAACATGAAAGTTGTGCAGTATAAAAATTATTAATTAGTATTTTTTGCAAAATATCAATTAATAATAAAGATAAAACGGAAAAGACGTACAAGCCTGGCTTATACAAATTTTATGTAAAGACTGCAAAGCATCTTATATTGGACAAAGTGGTAATAACTAAAATTTGCCTAGAGGAACATAAACGTGAAATAAACTTATATGATAAACTTGTTTATTGTTTCTATGATAAAGTCGCCCATTGATTAAATAATAATAATTTCATAGATAAAATAGATTTATTACATACATAAAATAAAAGGTTACACAAAAAAGTCTATATTAGTAATACATGATGTTATTTTATTCCTTTTTTTAGTGTAGATGCATAGGATAAAATATTAAAAAATTGCATCATATTAGCCTTGCTGTCCTAGATCAACTAGTAACAAACCAATAGTACATACATTTAATGACTAAAAGAGATGTTTTGGAAAAGAAAAAAATTATTTTATGAAAGTACGAAAACAAATGGAAATAATTAGTAAGGATCGATTTTCAACCTACGCCGGACACTTTAAAAACATTATTAGTTGCTTTTATGCAGGCTCTCGACAAAGAATTAATCAGCAGTAACACGTGTAGGGTATTCATTCTATTTCAACATTTAGAAGTATTTAAATACAATAGCTTTTTCACTTCAGTTTCAGTAAATAAAAGTACAACTTTAGTTGACTTTACTACGTAAAGTCGACATTTGAAAGTTGTCGGAAAGTTTTATATCTTTCCTACTTCTCATCCACAAATCAGTGCTTATCACATGAATTATTTCATTATATCCATTTTTATTCTACGAGGGTGGTCCCAGAGTACCCGACCTGACCAAGAGGTGGCGGTAGTTGTTTGAAAATATCACTTGTATTGGAAAGTACGCAGTCTATAAAGCATATGTTTCAAGTTTGGAAGCGCCACGTTGTTCAGTATTTGTTTGGCAGCCATCAATAGTGAACGTTGTCAGTGAATTTGTGAAAATGGAGAAAATTGGTCATCGTTATGTGATACAATACTTTTATTTGAAAGGCCTCAGCCCAACCAATATAAAAGCTGAACTGGATTCTACTCTGGGTGAGTCTGCTCCTACGTTTACGACAGTTAAATTTTGGGTAGCTGAGTTTAAACGAGGCCGTACGAGCTGCCAAGACGAGCACGCAGTGGTCGATCAAATGAGGTGACGACTCCAGAAATGGTGAAGAAAATCCACAAAGCGGTACTTGATAATCGTCGACTGAAAGTGCGCGAGCTAGCAGACATTACGGGCATTTCAAAAAGTGCGGTACATCGCATATTATCTGAAAATTTGGACATGAGAAAGCTGTGTGCAAGATGGGTGCCGGGTTTGCTCACACTCGAGCAAAAACAGTGTCGTAAAAATGTTACAATTGAGTGTTTAGCGAAGTTTCACAGCAACAAAGCAGAATTTTTGCGCCGTTTCGTAACAATGGATGAAACATGGGTCCATCATTTCACACCCGAGACAAAAGAACAATCGATACAATAGACTCAAAAGGGAGAACCGGCTCCAAAGAAGGCGAAGACCGTTTCATCTGCGGGCAAGGTTATGGCGTCAGTTTTTTGGGATGCGCGTGGAATAATTTTTATTGACTATCTCGAAAAAGGAAAAACTATCAACGGCCAGTATTATGCAAACTTATTGCAACGTTTGAGCGAAGAAATCAAGCAAAAACGGCCGCATTTGGCTAAAAAGAAAGTGTTGTTTCATCACGACAACGCGCCAGCTCACAAATCCGTTATTGCAATGGCCAAAATTAATCAATTAAAGTTTGAATTGCTACCTCATGCACCATATTCGCCAGATTTAGCCCCCTCGGATTATTTTCTGTTCCCAAACTTGAAAAAATGGCTCAGTGGTCAAAGATTTTCCAACGATGAAGAAGTGATGTCTGCTGTTAATGGCTATTTTGAGGAGCAAGACAGTTCTTATTATAAAAAGGGTATCGAACTTTTTAAACACCGATGGGAAAAGTGTATAGAGCTGAAAGGAGATTACGTTGAAAAATAAATAAATCTTTTTCCAAAATTTTTGTGTTTTCTTTGTTGGGTCGGGTACTTCTGGGACCGCCCTCGTATATCTGGTCCGGACATAACCTTGCCGAGAGTGTTTTTCATTACACAGTTAGATGTAATTCGATGCTAAACCATGGGGTTGGTCCTTTAAATAGTTTAAAAGTTAATTGCGCAAATAAGCAATGATAAGAACCCATATAAAAGGACTATATACAAAAAAGTTTTCTTTTTGTATATATACCAGCCCCGCAGACTTTTATAGAAAAACTTGCCAATGCATTGTTTTAAAGCAATCTAATAGGCAATCACCTATACATTAAATTTCAAATTTAAGCTTGAAGTTTATTTTTCAATAGTCTTCTGTGGAAACGGCGATCAAATTATGTAATCAAACTACTAGCAATATTGTTTTATTTTTTGCATCTAAATGAATATGTACACACATGTGTAGTGGGTGGTCGCGCGGTAAAGAACCCAACTCTTACTCAGGCGACCCGGGTTTGATCTCCGGAACCAGCGAGAGGATTCTCTCGTCGATAAAGCCTTAGTACATTTCGCCGTGCTTTCAGATGGGCACGTTAAGCAGTCGGTCTCGACAATCACATAAACATCTTTCTGTGATTGTCGTTAAAAATAACTGCCCTATATCACCCACAAGTATGTATTTACTTCAGTGCTTTGGCAATGTTAATTACAATTAACATTTACACACACACACACACACACACAGACACACAAAAATCCCTAAACCTCCCGAAAGTATTTACTTTAAGAATTAACTTATCCGCAACAACAGTTTTCTACCAACTCATTGAAAGGCGTATATGCGAGATATAATGTAAAGTATATTTTCAAGAAATACTCATAGAATTAGAAACTTGCAACGAATTCCAAATAAAAATGTGCTTGGCTATGATTTGCCTTTGAAATGATAGCTTAGCTGCCGAAACGATTGTCAGGCAGATTAAAATAAACTTGTGAAGCTTTTCTTTAATTGAATTTGTTTATTTTATGATTGTAGAGTTTCACCAAGACTAGAAAAGTTGCCTCTATTCATGTAGTTCATGTTTTATTAGACAATTTTATAGCTTGTAATTGGGTTGGTTTTTGATAAGCTTGTTTTGGTTTTGAGTTTATTAGCGTTGTGCATCTTTTATAAAACATTAAAGAGGAATTTCGTCTAAATTGTTCATTGGTCGTTATTGACATTAAGAATATTGTGTGGTTGATTGGAACCAATAGCCTCTCTCAAGTTTTAGTGAGGTATACTTTTTCCAGTTCAGTTCAAGTTTATATTTGTTCGTTGCCGTTAAAATTTGTATTAAGAAGGAATTTGATTGTGATTTGAACACGCAACCTCCTGATCACGTCGGAGTCACCATTATAGCGTATGGGGTATGTGATGATACACCTGTTGATACACTTTTTAAAGGGATTCTTGTAAGAATAACTCAATAAAAGGAGTACAGACTTATAGAATCTTCAATGTCTTCCTGATGGAAGTTATGCAAGTCATAAATGTAATGATCATTTATATAGCAAGATCATTACAGTACTTACAAATAAAGCTAGTTTTTGTAAATTCTGGACTTATTTATAACGAGTTATAATGAGTTAACTTACATAATGTATGTAGTAGAAGTCATTAATCGCTGTTGGGTAAGTTTGTTTTGATATTAAGTTCGATCATCGTCTAATAATAACTAATGTTAGTAACTAAGTTTTTAAACAGTTAACGGACTTAATAATATAAATTATTGCTGCTTCAAGGCCTCCGCCTTCTTAAATAAAAACTTCAAGGTTTAGCGAGCTGTAAGTGCCAGTAACACATGTGTAGCCGGTGGAAAGTATTGTTTGTGATTATTAGACTTTTGTTTATAGTGTGTTTAATAGGGTGGTCCAACAAAAAAGCAAAGTCGGAAATCTTATGCTCTCACCCCCCTAGGATTATTGTATATCGAAGAAAAAGGTACCCCAATTTTTTTATTTTGAAATCGGACGATGTTTAGGGGTGCCTCAAAGCCCTTAAAGTTTCCCATGTATTTTATATGGGAAAATATCACTTTTTCATAGATTTTGGTATAGAATTCTAGAAAAACAATATATTTCAACCGGACTACTGTCTTTCTCTTCAGAAATGTTCAGAGAATGAGATCCAATAATTTATTATTCAAAATATTTTATATTAAAAAATAATAATAAATATTTTTTAACGTTTTTTCCATGTTTCTTACATTTATGGGTTTTTTGCGGGTCTGTAAAAAATAGTTAATATAAGAAATTTAACAAGTAAATTATTGGATCTCATTCTCTGAACATTTCTGAAGATACACAGAGTAGTCCGGTTGAAAAATATTGATTTTCTAGGATTCTATACCAAATCTACGAAAACGTGTTTTTTCCTATATAAAATACATGGAAAACTTTAAGTGCTTTGAGGCACCCCTAAACATCGTCCGATTTCAAAATAAAAAAAGGGGTACTTTTTTTTTCGATATACAATCATCCTAGGGGGTGAGAGCATAAGATTTCCGACTTTGCTTTTTTGTTGAACCACACTAGTATTTAAGCATTTACCTGTCAGTGCTAAGGTGAATTAAAGAAATGCTAAAATACTACTATAAAAGGTTTACTGGCTCACACACACACACATTTTCTTGTAAGTTATTTGTAATTATATTATCTGAGATTTCACTTTGCAACAACAAAAAATACAGATTAGTTTTCAATTAAGGAATTTATAAAATGTATTTAGAATGGGATCTCAAATTAACTTAAAATGTAGAAATTCATAATGCAAATAGGTAGCAGTTGATCATGAACTGTTCTGCAGGTTTTAGCACACGAAGTGTGAATTGAAATGTTAAATCGATTTTCTTGAAGTTAAAATTAATAAACAAAGTTTAAACTACTATTCACAGCTATAGTTTGGTACAACAGATTGTTAAGTGTTCCATTTACAAAATAAATTTTAAAAATAAAAGAACGACAAGTAATACAAAATTTAACGTACATTAAATGTTTATTAAGTGATTATTCGTTAGTTTAATGGAGGTACTTGTCTCTTTATTTAATTATTGTCCTATTCTTATACTTTAATCTTCTAATCTAGTCGGTTTCTCATATTCTATTTTTTTTTTCTATTATTTGTCGTGGTATCATATCGCATCTGCGAAAGATGTATTTCTGAAATCGTTGTTCGATCTGTAGACATTCTGAGGTGATAAATAATCATGTTTTTATACGCACACTCTCTTTGTTGAAGTTGTGTCATGCCTCTGTGACTTTTTCTTCTTCTTTTGTTGCTTGTAGTCGTATTTCTTCTAGAACCAGTTTATGCCCTGGCGATGTCAAATAAGAGACATAGTTATTTGAGTTGGAAGTAAAAGACTCTCTTGATGTGTGACTGATTTCTAGTATTTCACCAAGCTATTGTTTGTTACTATCTGTGGTTGAAGAAAGTCTTATTGCGTTAATTCTTTATTCGTTTTGGATACAAAATGCAAACAGGGCTTCTCCGTTGTTGGTTATTAGGGCTCGTGGTATCGTTACATAATTCGTTCTAGAGACACATGCCCTATTCTCGCATTCATGTCTCCTGTTATTATTATTATTTTCTGTTGTGAAGGTAACATTTCCAATGCAGCTTGCTAGTGATGTTTAAATTTTTGAACTTTTTCTTGGGATCTTTGGTTTATCAGAATCTGATGCATAAAACTAAAAACATGTACTGTTCCATTTCCATTACGTAGATGTACGGTTATTCTTAATATTTTCTCATTAATGTAATGTCCTGTTAGTTTTCGCTCGAGTATCACACAAAAATATTTCTGTACGAACAATCTTATGTTAAAAAATATTTCTTTGAATAACTAATATTACAGTATTCAGATTCTGAATTCGGTATCAAACCATTCAAACAAATTTCACGTATCAGTCCTTTCAGTTTAAAAAACATGATTTTTCACACTAGTGCGAAAAGTTTTCGTGCTAGCGCGTTAAAGAATGTTTCTCAAACTGAAATGGCAATGAAAACGTATATATCCTAATAAAAACCATATATTCTTGCAAAACTCTATCTTCTTAATCATCGAAGTAGAAAAGACCCTTGTATTTCCTTCTTTGTATTGTGTTGCATATTGTATTTCCGAGATGTGGAAACACAAAGTCTAAATAAGTAAAGTTCATGAATTTACGCTAATATTGAAGGGTTTGTATATCACTTCGCACAGCGAGCCCATCCTTTTTTTTTATAATTTTTTATTGTTTTTAATTTTGTAATTTTAAGACACATACGATTCTAGTAAGACAAACACTTATATAAGTTTTCTCTTGCGTTTAGTTGACGTATTAAAAACTCTTAACTTTCCTTTGATACCTCAAATAAACTTTTTGAAAGAAAATAACATTTCTATAAAATTATTAATAAACTATATAAGTTTTTAAGTCAATCCATTAATAGATTTGTACATTAAGTAGATTACCATACACGTTGTGTACATTTATGTCTGATAAAATAGCATCATTCCGATCTGTATGTTCCGAGCCCTCAAATGTGATATTCCAAATGGGGAATTTTACCTAAACAAGTTTATTACCTACTTGCCTAATAAATTCGTCTAGCGGTTACATAGTTAGTTACAACTGAATAGATACCGTAGCAACGAGACATGCTTAAATGGCCGCAAAATATTTATAGCATACGATTATTTTTATAAAACTTTTAGTTTAGAAAATTTGCTACAACAGTTTGGGTATTCGCCTTCGCGTACCACATTTACTATCATCCTATTTTCTACATAAGGTAATTGTGACGGAAAGTAACAAGATCAATAGTATATTACATAACGAGAGTGAAAAGAGGCATTTTTCGTACGAGCACGAAACACACTTACCACTGAGTTATCTACACTATTTTTCCTATGGCCAGAAAAATATACTTTTTCAAAAAAGAATTATTTTAATGCTATATAAGTATCGTAACAATTTGTGAAATTAATTGGAGTTTGTGAATTTCGCACGCGCTTGTGTGCGTTTTGAATATTATCAGTATTATTGGTTATTGTTCGATCCGTAAGAAGATTATTATAACAATTAGTTAAATTACTTGGAATTTGGGAGTTGTGAGGTGTTTGCAAAAATGAGTTTTCAATATTATCGGTATTGTATGTTGATTGTGGAGCCACTGGTGGATCTGTAATAACGAGATTTCCGGAGTGGGATGCAAAAATCAGCATTACAGTTGCCCACGTTCATTTAGAACCAAAGAAAACTTTACCACTACGTACTTACAATATTAGCCTTTATACTTATGGCGTCTAATAAACAAGACTGTCACCCGCACATTGAACTAGTATACAAAACCGTCTCTGATTTATTTATTTGTTTAAAATATTTTAGAAATAATTAGACTTTTAAGTAATTACCTATTAAAAACTTTTTAACAATAAATCTAGAAAATATTAATTATAACCTTACATTAGTAATTTAAATTAAAATAATAACACACATTACATTGTTGGAAATGGAAAAAAGATTGGAATTTATATTTTTTATTTTGTAGTGAAAGGTTGTTTTGGTGTAATGACAATTGGTGCAGTGAAAATATGTTGTCAAATATGCCAATCAGTAGCTTTTCATGAAATAAATAAAGCTAGAATTAATTAATTATTGCGTTAGTAGATGATTAAAGTATCAGGAAGTCAAGAAATACAAGCAGGATCATATTATATGCTATGTTCTCAATGTTCTCATTCTTAGTGTGTAATGTTCGGTTTTCTAGGTAAATTGATTCTGCGATATAAGCTACTTTCTGATATGGTCGTAGAAAAAATAGCATTATTTTTCATTTGTTTTTGTGATTAAATCTGTTAATCTAATACTTATGATTTTAATTTTTATAAAAGGTAATTCTGAATTACGTGAGACAAATCTGTCACACTAAAAGACATCAAGGAAGAAAATAAATGTGACGATAATACAATTTATTTTAAAGAAATCCACACACTTGCTACCCATTTATAGGATAATAGTATAATCCAATTCTGTGTTAAACTATGGCCAGCATGTGCTATAGCAATTAATATCTTATGTCAGGTTAGAACTTTATTAAAATGCTTGCCGAGCGCCACTGTGTTAAGAAATCTTTGATAGATGATTAAAGTTTAAGAATTAACAGATTTAATAATTTTTTAACCTAATTGTTAATTTAAACAGCCCGAAACACTGAGAGTGAGTAATGATCAGAAAAATAAAAAAAATACATTTATGTATAATTCTTCAGAAATATTACATTTACTGTCCCTGCTTAATTAATATTATATTACGAATACCTTTTTACCTGTTAGTTCAGTACAGTGAAGATGTAATAGCAGTCTATCTAGCCAGGTATATATTAACAACTGACCTATTTTTTTAGCAGTAAAAAGTAAACTTTATTATGTCATATGTCATTCACGTGGCATGTCCCTAGTATGTATTCTCAAAGTAAAAAGCAGTTTTTCTAAGGCATCAGTTAATCATTATTGTTCTAATTAAGGAGAATTGTAAAACAAGTATATGGCTCTCATCCAGAGTCAATAATATAAAATATTAAGCATCGACTACTACACAATCAATAAAATGTTGTCCCTGATAGTTTCGTCATTTGCGTGGATCTAACTAAGAGCGGAGAACATTATT
Organism: Agrypnus murinus; assembly: GCA_929113105.1. NCBI lineage: Eukaryota > Metazoa > Arthropoda > Insecta > Coleoptera > Elateridae > Agrypnus > Agrypnus murinus. Next base: position 36,356,843 of record OV816030.1, read on the forward strand.
AAATTTCACGTATAGTATCAGTATTTCTACAATATCAGCATTACACATGTATTGCTTGCATATGTAATTTTAACGAAATCAACATGTAGTGTCTTGTTCAGTTGATCTATAAACTTTATAGAGGTAGTTTATATGGTTTGATGTAAGAGTACATTTATTTCACGTCATTCACGTGGTTATCATAATTTCTTACTGATATTAAATTTAGAAATGAATTTTTCGTAAGTTGATACACTACTTGTGTTGTTTCATTATAGCTAGTATGAAGCCTCTAAAGAAAATAGTCTAGGTGCTATGTTATATTAATGCTCTAATAGTCATTCGCGTGGCATTTTCATTGCGTCATTGCGTGGATTTATAGTTCCACGTAATACAAGTTGTCCACATAAATCACAACTCCTACATACATTCATGTTCTTATATTATGAGGTGCAAAGAAAATGTGGAAAAGAAGAAAATAAGAGAAAAAATTAAAAATGATCCAGAAAAGAAACAAATGGAGAAGCTAAAACATGATGACTGTCATATCACGTAAAATAAAAATTACTAATTTTTATTTTACTTGTTATCCATTAGTAAATCTGCTGTAAATTAATACTTTTGTTAAATAAAACCCATCTGCAAAAATTTACTTTGTTTTAAAAAGAAGAAGAATTAACATTTAATAATACAATAGCAGGAACATATTATAAGTTAAAATATGATTTATTTCTACATAAAATTTAATAAAACTTTTGCAAACACTGTAACAAAAATGCAAAATAAGCAAGTTGTTGTAAAAAAGATAAAGATGCAGTAGTTATTGGAATTATAAGGATGAGAAAATAACATAGTGGATTTATAATAAAAGTACTGATAATGAGTGTGTTAATTAAAAATATTAATTACTAACTATTGTCCTTGGGAAATAATTTGTAACGTTACGTTTCTGTCGGTTTTCAAATCATGCAATTTAGTATGCATATTTAACAAAAAACCCTAAATGCGGTCCTGCGTATTCATATATTTTCTTTCAATGTAAAATCACTGTGGGTATACGGCATAAAATAAACCCCATAAAATATTAAAGGTCCTCTCAAAGAAGCACACCAGATTAATAAAATTGTTTTTATAAGAATTTGCGGATCTCATTTCAAATAAAGGTACTGTTTCCACCCGTGTTAGTATCTACCATTTCATATTGTTCGTGGGAAAATTAATATTTTCAAATAGACTAGTCCTTTACAATTTAACTTGTCAGCTATTCTCGTCAATGTAAAACAGAATCTGCAAATATACTCATTTAAACAAGTTGAGATTCTATAAAAAAAATATCACTAAAACCTCTCCTGCCTTAATTTATGACTTCCGTGTACGTGCTTATTGGTAAATTTCAAATAAACACATCTGCGCTTTGATAGATATTGTCTGCAAATCTTGTAAAACTCCGAGTCTGAATTTTCTTTGCGTAAAAATATTAATTTTGGTTGGCTAAAAAGTCACGTCATTCCCTTATTGGTCTATTTGAAAGTGTACCCCTCTTAAAATTCCGTCTACCGTCAAAATATTTTTAGTTTTTACAGTCAGTTGACAGTCAGGTTTTAATAAATCAAGAAGAAAATACACACAGGGCTAAACGCCTTTACGTATCCGTAAAGGATACGCCATACGGAAATGCCATGAACTAGTATTTTTAAAGTTAATTGCCGAGGACAGTTTCAGAATACTTTTGTGGCGTTTTAGTTAATGTTAACGTACAGTAAATACAGTGATTGTGGAGAATTAATTTTTTAATGAAAACTAAAGTTTAATACCGTATAGTTCCTCGATAAAAATAATAGATTGTAATCAGTGTTTTGGTAGTCGCAATTTAGTTTTGCAATATCGTCGCCTAGTTGAATTATCGTTTTAAATTAAGTTTTTATAAAATCTCGTCCAGATATAATTTGAAATCGGATAATGTAAATTTAAATAAAACTTAAATCGTATGTTTTAGTGGATGTAACTGTTAATAATGACAGTTTCTTCCTTCTACAAGATAATTAAACAAGTAAACTTCATCTGAATTGTCTGGTTGTATCGGTTACTTGAAAGAACGAACTCTACTGATGAATACCTCTGTTTACTACGGTATTGTGAATTTTAATTCTAGCAGTTTTGGGTTATTATGATCGCAGAATATTATGAAGTTTCCAGTTTCTATAGTTTAGTGATAACTGTTTATACCTATGTTGGTAAAAGGGCAATATAGTGTAAGTTTGTTCCGATTTAGTTTTGTGAATTAAACAATTTGAACAAGGTATAGTGAATTATCGACTCTTTGAATTTTGTGAACATTGTGTAAGTTGTATGTTGTTTATGTACCGTTTAGTTTTGTTATTTTGTTGTATGAAAACGCTCCCATTTGCTAAGAATTCTTATGCAGGGTATTGTGACTTTAATGATTTTTTATGACTAGTTGTTATTTTTTTAACTTTTGGTTCATGAATAAACATAATTTTTAAACTTAATTAGACTGAATAATATTGACCCATATAATTATGAAACTCTTTATTTATATTTTATGTAACCTAACTTTGACATCACTGAATATGAATAACAAGTTGAATTAAATTTATTAGACCTGACTCCAGTTTCTGGTTAACGGTATCAGGTCATTATTCTAATTACCATCATTATCAAACTTTCATAATCAGATGGCGCCCAATTATATGAAACCTTTATCTATTCTTTTACAATTTGAAGCTATTGGAAACAATACTTACGTCCTGAAATTTAAATTTGTAAAGATAAGATCTCAAGCTATGGCAATTTTAAGCATTACCGTAACGTAAGTATAATAATTTGAAGATTTCAAATGTAACTTTAGTCCGGAAGAATAAGCTGTTTCAAATTGTTGCTGTAAATCTGGAAAATCTATGCAGAAAAATTGATGTAAGTGTGAGGTCAAAGGTATTCTACAATAGCCCTTGCCATTGCGTAAATTGGAAGGCGATAACTGAAGGTGTATCTGTCTATTTTGTGTCTTCAAATTTTATAAGAGCACAGGGATGTTATGTGTTTTATTAACCCATACATAGCAAGACATAGTACTCAGTATTGTTTCTTAATCTACTGCCTGAATAAGTATTGTAAAGTATTTACCAATAATAATAAATGATACAGCTAAAACAGTTAATAACAGATTTCATTACTAAAACCAAGTCAGATTAATAGAATATAAAATAAAAGTCAACCCACATCTGAATACATTAGAATATAAAAAATATAAACTTGCATTACAGAGATTTAACATAACAAAATTTATGTTATGTTATGAATTTTTGGTGACAGATAAAACAGATTTCTGTTGTAAAAGAGGTTAAAACAATCGCTTTTCTGTACGGCAAAATAAACAATAAAAGACAATAAACGTTATACTTACTTTAAAAGATGCTGAAGAATACCACGGCTTAAGATTTAGCTCTATCTTACAAATTTTTAATTCAGGTCGTAGGTATTGGTTCTGCAGTTGTCTAATTTATAAAGTAATGGATAAAGGTTTCAAAAAACACAAAAACATACACAAGAAGGGCGCCATCTGATTATGAAGCTTAATAATGATAATTAAATAGATCAAATAGATTAAATGAATCTAATAAATCTGTCTGAAATCACTAATCAGAAAATGAAATCAGACCGATAAAAATTTAGTGCAAAATATTAGTTAATTTCAACAAAGTCAAAAATTTAGTTTAATGAAAATATTGATAAAAACTTTCATAATTATATGGTTCAGTCTTACTGGTTTTAATTAACTTTAAAATCATATTTATTTGAAAAAACACCAGAAAAAATATAAAAGAATATAAAAAGATTACAAATTTTAGACTCAAAAACATTCAAATAATAAGTCCCTACCTAAGAGCTCTTTTACTAATGAAATTTTAATAAATAAAAAAAATTGTATTGAAGTACATATAAATGAAAAACAAACTGTAAAATTATTACCAGGATTCAAAGAATTTACATAAATGTTCAACACTCAAGAAATACATAAATCACAATACCTTTAGTTGTCAATAATTCGCAAACCAAAATCAACGATAAACTGCACAAACATGACTCCTGTATACATCAAGCAATCGCCGCAGGCGCAAACTGGAAGGTCCGTAGATTTTTGCTTTCCATTAATCAAAGATGCAAGGGATTAGCCCTCGTGATATCTGTATGTGGTGAACCATTATTTACGAATTCACCCCCAAAATACAATAACTGAATGCAACCATTAAAGTTCCATAAGATTTGGTTATTAATTTAATTTTGATAACCATCACAAAGGTTCGTTGTTTTTATTAAAACAACCCACTTATTAATTAAATCTGAACTGGATTTAGAAGGCACATAACTCAAATTTATTTATTAATCGAGATTTAGATCACTGAAGAGAAAGTCTGTATTTATAAATTTATTTCGGTTCGGTAATTGTTTAAACGAGAGTACGATACGGTAACTGTATTAATAGGAAAAGCTAGATTTCTCATTCTTCAAAATCACAAACATCCGGAAAAATGTTTAACTGTATAACGGTACTTTATCAACCGATAATTCTTGATTAACATCCGGACACTTAATTAAACGGTAAGATTATTAACTATAAAATTTTCTTAAATAACTTTGCACGGCACCCGAAACCGGCAGTTGATTAAACTGTACGAAAACTAGATTTAGAATTTTCTTTAATTCTAATCAACTAAAATGAAACGGTAATTCTGTAATGTCGACCGAAGTCAACCGTCTTCTCTGAAAGTTCGATCGGAAGTGTTTTAACATTTTGGACCTCTCTTTTACGCGAAGGAACTATGTTTTTCACTGAAGATGTAGATCGAACCAGACCAATAAAAAGCCTATATCATTTTGTAGGAGCAAATCAAAACTATGGCAAGCTTAGTCCACGTGGACTCCTTAGGGCGAATTTTATTAGTTTTTATGCGAGATTCTCGTCCTAATGAACCAAACTAAAGATTTTGTAGGGGCGCGAAAACTGAATCAAGCACACTAACATCTGCAGACGCCAGACTTGCGGACCATGCAATTTTTAAGTTAAAACGCAGAGAAGCCAAGCTGAATTCGTCAACACGTGTTAAATGTCACCTTCCAAACAAAAGGGGAAGTTTACTTTTTTACCATGCTTTCTCAGAACCCAGACTGGAATATTTATATAAAGCAGTATGAACTTAAATGCGCCTTAAATTTTATCAAGGTTTTTTAACAACGCAACCTGTTTTAGCGGATACACGTAAACAAGCAAAGCACTAAAGACATAATTTATTACTTCAACGTCATCTAATTTTATAGAAGTTCAAAAACAATTTAAAGTATTACTCTGTAAATATGTTTATACGAACAAAATTTTAGCTACAAATAGAATATAGATTTACAGGACCGAACTTTAGATTTTTCAGTAAATATACATGCAAAATTGCACATATTTAAGGCCGATAGAAAATATACCGTTACAAGGTAAATATGATCAAGGTGCTACTGGTATTTTTAAATTTAGCGGTAAAATTTAAAATTCAAATACAAAGTATTGTAGAGAAAGAACCCTCGTTTACAGTCCAACATTTTTCTTTGATCAAGTTTCACAGAGTTTCATTAACAACATAAATTTAAAATAAGGCATAGTAAATTTTATTAATTTATTAAAATACAGACTTAATAGTTAACTATTTAAAATACATAATTTAATAAGTAAAGTACTTTATTAATCCAATTTGTTATGATATAAATTTAAATATTTCAATTGAAAACAGTACAGATTTATGATCCCCTGAAGTGGGGAGCTCGAATCGTGAAAATCCGTACACTATATTTATTAAACACGTAAGAAATGCTTAAAGATAAGAAAAATGATACTAATGCTAACTAGGTCCTACGCATCTTGAGTTTTAAACTTAAAAAAAGGTATGTTATGTTTTCCAATTTTTTATTAATAAAAAATAGTTAATAGTTTCTATTGGTGGTGGCTATAGACATCAGGTTTAGATGTTATTGTATTGTCATTTTAATTATTTCTTCTTTATTTGACTCTATAACCTGAATAAAGTAGATCGGGTAATGAAACTTGTTCAACAAACTGGTACCCTGCCACAAATTCCAAAGTAGCTGTCGTATCTGTTATCTCAAAGAGATAAAGATTTCAAAGCAACTTTGTGTTCTTTTAAAATACTACTGTAATATATCCATAAGCCATAAAATCCATAATAAGTGCTTTAGAATAAAGTCCTCTATTTAATTGTTTAACAAGTAGAAGTGAAGCACTGGTTACAATGAGATGGCAAAGGAATTGATTTTATTTACAAAAGAGCCCCTCTTTTGTGGTTTAGACTGCTTAGAAAAAATTATTCCGCCATAATAAATTATTCTAACCCATCTTTTTTTCTGGAAAGACCAATATTATATTTTCTAATAGAAATATCAATCAAGCACACGTTCAGTTTAGAATTTTGAAGAAGAACAATTGAGTTTGACAAGATGATTGAATTTACAAAATTTCAATGTGTTAAACCAGTTCAATAAACTTTAATGTGCTAGTGAGGCATTGCCGAAGAAGTGCTAATTTGTTTACTTCGTCAAACGGTACTCACCATAAGACAGTTCAGAAATAATTAAACCGCTCCCTACAAAAGTGCACTATATTTGAATAGAATTTTTCTATTGCTCGGTTTTCTAAAACCCGTATCACAAGTAAGCGAATACTTGACTGTTCCGATAGCTCTCAGTGATGCCCGAGTGTGAAAGAGTGTTGCCTAATTAAATTACCTTATTTTATAACTTTTTAATCAATTATTCGTTTTTATAACAGCAGATTAAAATAATTGTAGTAATCATTTATTAGTAGCAGATTATTATCATTTAATTAAAAAGAAAAACTATACATACCAAAGGAAATTTTCTTCTCAATTAGCATCGCAGCGCTTAGATTGCGCGGCGGCCAGATGTTTTAGTTAGTGGTTACATATTTTATCGGTTATTTATTTAATCCTTGTTTCGCTTTGCTGTTATTGTACTTAATTTCTCTAGAATTCTTAAGACTTGGTGCACGTTTGTATATATTAAAGTACGTACTGAAAACGATTCATATTGATTAATTAATCGAATTAATTAGTCTTTTACATATTATTAATTTTAAGGTGACAGTTTGTAAATTCTTTATAATAATATTTTTTTGTTGTTATAAATAAAAGTATATATAAACATTTTATGAGTATTGCAAACAAAGATAATTCAACGAAAATTTGACAGTTTATGCTTATAAACCATAGTACTTGCATTAGGAAGGATGCATATTAAATCTATTAATAATTGTGTAAAAACATAAGCCAGCTGGACGCAAATAACTTTTGTTTTACCAAAGTTTGGGCTTGTTCAAGTGAGTATTTTTCCAGGTTTACTAATTCGGTGTTTAATTAATTTTTTCACAACTAAATATCTGATAATTGCTTTATTTTATAATTTTTTTAAATTAATTTTTACTTTTTATAACAACAGACTAAAATAATTGTTATAACAATTTATTAAAAGAAGATTGTTATTATATTTATTAATTGGTTTATTTTACAGTGCTTTTATAAAACTTAAGAAGGCTTAAAAAATTATAGCTTATACCTTTTTCTAGGTTTATTTTAATAGTATAGAATATTTCTTGATAGAATATATATTTTCCCATCTAAGGTATAAATCCAAAATAAAAATATAGCTTGGTAACGTAATGTAATGTACAACTCATTTGATAAATTCACGAAATTTACGAAATTATGCATTAGTATTTTAAAAAGATTTATTATAAATTTAGACCCAGTCTGAAAAGCTTTCATGTTTTAGACTAAAGTTGGACATTTGACTAAATCTCATATAAAAATATTTCACGAAATTACCCGTTGTAACTCCACATATATCTTGTGTATTATAACGTGTGATTATCCTGTATATGGTTATTTTCAGTCGGCCAATTCACTTTAGTCACATATAATGTCACCTATGTTATTATGTAAGGTTCATTAAACTAAACTTTATCCAAACACTTAAGTGTACTCAATAACGTCTTAACCTTTCTAGCCATTTTCAATAGTTCTATATGTCTTCTGCGATGTTTAATTCTAGGGCGTCGATATCGGTCCAGTATATTAAATACCTTTATGAAGAAACTTTCATATCTCTTCCATTGCCGTTATGCCTTCCGCTCCTGCTTAGGATTACATTTTGCTATCAAGATTTGTCGGCACAAGCACGTACCTGAGATTTTTCATTGTATACTCGTAAACTCACCTTCATAAACATACTCGTATGTACCATAACAAATATTAGATTATCGACACTTTATCAGAGGTAAATAAGCAACGTATATATTAATGTTTTTAAAAGTTTGAATGGAATTAACGCAATCAAATTAAAAAATGGGAAAAACTAACGCTTGTTTACCTTTCACATGATAGTACTAGACATGAGCAGGCGACCGTCAAGATCAAAGGATTCAAACTTCCCTGTGTAGTGTGTATTATTCTATAATAATTCTACTATTATGTGTAAACGCATAATTAAGATAAACGTTAAGATGTCTATGGATCTGACACCATGTAAGCTGCAATTCATGAACTAGATATTTTAGAGATTAATTTTAAGGCTTTGTTTAACTGTTTATAAAGTAAACGACTCGTAGATTTTGGTAAAGGCAGAATTAAGATTGTAAGGAGAATTAGAATTTGAAAAAAAATGTTATCCGTCATTCTAGCATATCTTATTGAGTTATCATTAATTGCCGATATGATATTAAACATATCATTTCCGTGGTTGTGAGAAGAGACATTACTCCATATATCTCATTTTTTTAATATTTTATTCACTTCGTTCACTAATATTGGTTACTAACAGCAAGGTAGCGTCTTTCCATTAGCTATTTAGCAATCTTAGGACAATTTATATTTGAGAATATCTTGTAATCTAGGTCTTGTCGATAATACACCTTTTCCGTTATTTTTTAGCAAATAGTTGTTTCCATATGTGATCACGTTTTTTAATAAAAATGTATTTGTTGCTTTTGTATAATTAATTGCCAAATACTTCATATTTGGCTACTGTACGACTGTTCCTTCTCTAATTAATTTGTAAAGAGAGTGAGTTTAATTTTTTTAAATTAATTTTTGTATAACTACATCAAATCTCTCTCTGGTTAGTTCATTAAACCTATTGAGATGTGTTAATAAACATTTATTTCTTACTTTCAAACTGTAACATATTGTTTTCTAGTGACAATCCAACTCAAAAATTTTTAACCAATCAAATTACAGAATTTTTCAAATTGGGACCAATGAAATTAGTTTTATAGTGGAAAAACCACTAGTGGTTTTTTCTTAGTGAAAAAATTTATGTCAAAATGAAATGTCAAATTTAATTAAATTAATATTAACTACACACGCTAAATAAAAATTTGCTCGATGGATTGTCAAGCCGAATTCAACTCGTGGTTTAATTTTTTCTTGCAAAATTTATCATTTAAGACATTCGTAGCTTTTGCTTTTGGAAAATTACACTCGTCTCCTGCGTCGACTCGTGTAGTTTTCGTTGCGAAAGCTACTCATATCTGAAATGACAAATTTTGCCGGAAAAAATTAGACCACATGTTAAATTATATGTGACAAGATCAAGAAGAAATAATCAGGAAGGATACCTAAAACTAGAAACATCAAAACGGATATGAGATTGTAGGAAAATCGATAACCCTGCGATTAATTATAAATATTTTTGAAATTAGTAGAGTTCTTTTAGGGTCTTTGGGTAACTTTTTTAATAATAGAACAATTCCTGCTTTGTTATGTTAACTAAATTTAATGTATCTTAATATCTTATTAATTTTTTTAATTGATTAGTATTTAAAAAAACAGGTTTTAATTTAAGTTAACTGTAAGTAGAGCATTTTTATATTTAAGCAGAAAAACAGAAAGTGCTTTTATTATAAATTAGTGTAAGAACTACCATGTGTTGTTTTCATTTTAATTTAGAAATAGTAATCATAGACGTGATTTTGGCTCTCTTCTGGATTCACATTTAATGCATTTGCACTCTATTGACATTAATCTTTGCTTGAATTCCTACCAACTCCTAACTTTGCTCTTCTTTAATAATACCAAACCTGTAATCTGTACTATTCTATACAGCAATGAGAAATAATGATCAATATTAAAACCTCTTTAAGTATGTGTACAATGAAATGATTCTATGTGATTTAGAAAAGATATTTGTAAACTTTGACATCTTTTTGTCAAAAACTAAAAAGAATTTTATTAAGGCAATGTTAGTCTGTCTACTGACTTCATTTACCAAGTACCATTATCCATTAAATTATTAGTATGCAAGGTGTTCCGTATCGTTATGTTCAAGGTCTATTTTTATTTGTTTTGGAGAAGCAAGGCTAATAATTTTTGAAGGGTATCCGTGATTTACGAAAAACTTGCTTGGTATCGCAACCTAGTTCTTGCCTAATCAAACAAACACATTGGTACCTATTTGGGAGATGTAACGTTAATAATACGAAAGGACATGCAGCTTCAAATGAATGGTGCGTCACCACATTACGCTATAAATTACCGTCCAGAATTTCGTAAATATCAATTACCCAAGGTGGATTGGTCGTGGTAGAGCGGTTTACACTAGGATCTGAGGATCTAAAGTGGTTACCCAGGCCGTCGTTAGAGATGTCGAATAAACCGACTCACTAGTATCCGAGACCAGACCTGAGGAGGTACCTTCCAAAACGTGGTTAACTGACGATACAGTCAGAAAGTAATGTGTGGTAGAGATTTACAAGTGATTCTCGATGAAATACTCATTAACGTTGAGGAGGAAACTCATGAGTACCGGTATGGATGAAATTGATTCTCACAGACTTAGTCTGATGGAGGAGAAACTAGTGAGATTTATCCCGGTTAGAGGGGGGGTAAGCCTTGGCCAAACGGGATGCCACCATGGTAGTTGTGTTCGGTGACAAAAGTATGGAGGTCATGCTATGATTATGAAGTTCCAGTTGAATAATCCACAGTAACCGTCTAGAGCCACTACGCTTACGGGGTGTTGACGCGAATGTACAGTCTTTCACGCTCAAGACTTCACCTTAACGGACACATTTCTGCTTAGGTTGAATTAAACGAAGCACTGACAAGGGCACACCAGGTCCTATAGCTTGGTAGGCATAACCTTTCAAGCTCAGCCTCCCCATCAGATTCGGCCAGGCAATGGTCCCACTACGTGTGGGAAAATCTGAAGCTGGACTAGGGGTCCATCTCCTGGAGAAGAGACCCAACGGGTGAGCACGGTCATAGCTCCGGAACTAGCATGGAGAGCTAGTAGAGGATGGATAGTACCTCGCTCCTACCAGTGCGAAGTAAGGGAGTCCGTGGTCATTAACCGAAAGGTAGGTGACCTACGTTAGAATAACTTTATCGTATCCTTGATTGCATACATATGGTAGGTTTCACAATGGACCAGTTGCATGGCCATTATATCTCCGGATCATAATTCCCTTGATTTCTCTGGGTACATGAAAGATAAAATGTATGCACTTTCAAACACACGAGAAGAATTATTGGAGCGCATTGCTGCCCAAGAAATGTCAGAAAACAAGCGGAAAATAACTCCATCTGTCGACATGCGAGCACAAGCTTTTTGATAGGCAGGGGGAGGGTATTTTGAAGTGTTAAGTTTAAGTTAGTTACTCATCATTAATTTTGTTTGTTGCTGTATCTCCGTAACAAATAGAAATCGACCTAATACTTTTGTGTTTTTTACTCTCAGTATTGAACTTTGCACACGCGAAGTTTGAACATTTTGTAAAATAAATACGAAAATAAACAGCATGTAATCAAAATCCAAACTTACAGAAGCAAAAAGCAGAATAAATGAACCTGATACTTTACTAGCGCTAAACAAGATTACATACTTTACTGCATTTTTGATTGTCGATAAAATGGTTGCTATAATAATAATTACTACTACCCACTACCTAAAGACAGGCCCCTGAAGCTATGAATCTTGTGTGGGAGGAAGGGGTTATTATTACTATTACGCCCCCCTCGTGCAGCTGCAGCCGCCTTATAAATGGTATAGCACAAATTTCACATTTGTGTTATAGCTAAGGAAAACTGAAGAAAACCAATCTGTCGGCACCGGGATTCGATCCGGTCCGCTTGAGTGAGAGACCACAGAGACGCTAGTTGCTACACTACCAAGGCCTTAAGGCAAGGTTTTTGCAATTTCTAATTTTTTTGTTTTTTGTAAATTTAGCATTTTAATTTTGGTTTCATATCAACAAGGGCAAGCAACCATAACACAATTTCTCTAAAACAAATACAAGTATCTGTACAAATAGTTGATTTAAAATTAAAATTTACAACTTATAAAAGATATTTTTAGATTAATTCTTAGTTACGCGAGGCCTTTAAAGCGCGGAGCCGTGTTCGAGGGAACACTCTGAACCCGCTTTACGCCGACCCTGGTCAGAGACTATAATTCGTTTAAAAAATGCAATGATTTTCGGTTGCATCACTATTTATATACATAAATTGTTTTAATTTAACCCGAATATATTTTGTGTGTGTTTTTATTAGACAATTAGAATCATATGTTAAAATATTGTAAAACTCGATTATACTTGGTAAGAAAAATACATTCGATAATAGCAGAACTTCTGTTGATAATAAATAATTGCTTGCATTATATATTTTTTTTAATTTGACACAATTCTTGTATCCAAAATAGATGACAGATTGTAATAGATTGCGGTACATTAAAATCTCTAGTAATCTATTACCTGTGCCATCTATTTTATTGATCACGCATTAGACAGATGGCATGCGAAGAACACCACGGAATTGACGTCTATATCACCAATAAATACGTCATAAACATGTCGTATATTTCATGCAAAGAGATACACGTCAGTTATACTTGCTGAATAGGGTAAATGACGTCATGAAGTAGTTTGCTAAACTACAGGAGGTTACTCTCGTTGTAGTTAGTAGGTTTTCTTAATCAAAACTTCCCAGGGAATCATTTTCACAGCACTATTCGCCAAGATCATATAAACATTTAGCAAAAAAGTGTTGCGTTGGAATGTAACTAAGGATAAATTTGCAAGAGCTTTTGGGTCTGGGTATATGTACTTGTAATAAAATTATTACTTTTGTGTAATTAAGTAAAGTAAATAATACCGACCACTTAGTTCACACTATATTTTGACATTTTGTGCTTAAAGTCTATTTAAACAAAGATAATTTAATAAAGTACTTTATAACATCCTACAAGTTGGAAGCCTACAGAGGCAACAAGCACTGAAAGCTTTTTTTTTAACTTGGAAGTACATATCATACTTCCAATTAGTAAGTTACAGTAATACAGCACTAGTGGTTACTGTTGAGTACCTAGAGAAATTTCGGCAATTCTCTAATTGAGGGTCACAAGGTTTATAACTTATCCGCACATTTTCACTATGTCTTTCTTAGACCTAGTTTCAGCTCTGCTTCAGCTGTTTTCTAGAACAAACTTCCTCCTCAATGGCATACATCTTTTTAGACGTGGTTTATATACACCCCATTTAGTTTAATTTACAAACTCAAAAGTATACAAGTATTTACCTCACATGGATGCTTTAAAAGGACTGACATATCCTTTTAAAAAGGAAATTTCCATTATTCAAACAAATTTTTTAAACTTCTTTGGAAACCAATATTTGAATATTGGAATAAAAGAAAAATGTAATCTTGCATCAAATCAATAGCAGCACATTTCTTGTTTGATGCCCCTAGAGATTTATTTTATATTATTTCAAAGTATCCATTGTAAAGGTTGTTACTTTTTACAACGGAATGGAAATCAAGATAAAATTTCTTTAGTTTTTTAAGTGGAAACAATGAAAACGAAAAGTCCCATTAAATGTTGCTTTTAAGCCATAAGCGTTTTATACAGGGTGAATATAAAAGTAACGCATGGTCCTCTGTAGAGTAATATTGAGAAATAAGGAAACATAATGAGGGAAAATTAAAAACCTTGGTGAAGTTGTGATTGTTAAACAAAAACCACGCCAACTTTTTTAAATCAAATGGAGCACCATGTATACTTGGAAAAATCTCTCTGTAGGTAGTTAATGCAGAAATATCGTATAATGTCTATCTAAACCTAACGTCGCGCGTCGCTTAGGATTTTTAGTTCGTCCAGAACTTATATGATTTGCATAAAGTGCTTTCAAATTATCTCAAAATTTCTTTGGTTCTAAATTTATTGCATTTACTCTCAAAGATATATAGGGTAAAAAAGTTATTATAAGCTACTGAAAAAATGGAGATTTGGCAACCGTGCAATACCAAATTTATGTTTCACGTTTTAAAATTGCAACAACTATTAAATTTGATATTGATCGTGCCACTAGTTTAAGAGTTTTCTGGAGATTCATATACCTTTGTCTCACACTGCATACTCTCAGTAAACAAAAGGCCAAAATTCAAATTGTTAAGTATAATTTTAAAGAAAAAATTAAGCGTAATAATTGCAGTCCACCAGCCAAAGTTCTTTACCAATAAATGTACTCAAATTCTTTTAATGCTTATTTGTAACTTTAAACACGCGCTATGAAATTGATAGTAGTCTATTTATCACTAATTCTCAGACTTTTAGAGGCTTTTGGCACTATTTACACTAAAATACACAATCAATTGTGCCATAATAAAAATCTGATTACCTGTAATTAAAAAATCAAATCGCGTAGATGAGTGATAATTTCCTAATCAATCTCAATTCGAATTCGACGGTTGATTTGGATATCCCGGAGACATCGGGTATCCCAAAGTCGACAGAGATTTTTTTTTAATAGTCTATGTAGTCGTGTCGTCAAAATGCCCATACATAAGACATATGATAGAGGTGTGCCCAAACCTGATATGTTTGATAAAGTGATAAGACACAAAGTGTGAAATTTTCACTAGCTTTGCAAGCAACACCAGCAACAGATCCTATGGCGGGAGTTTAGTAAATTTCGGTGGTTTCTGATTTTCAGCGATATCCAAAATAAATGTTCGTGGTCTATCGGTCTGCGTCAGCGCATTTGTGCTGAGTAGTTGCTTTGATGCAAGGTCTCAATGAAGAGCTCGTACTCCGAAACACGTGCAGGGTATCATTATAATATTTTGAACCATTTAACAGTTTTTCTTACAACAAAAGGAGTCAAAGAGATTTCAATTTTATTAACCGATTACTATGGCCCCGACCCTATTAAAAGTTAAAGTAGCCGACTTTGGGACAATTGCACCTTTGGCAGAAATTCTAATCGCTCCAAAGCATCTCACTAACACGAGGATTGATTTTACTTCCTTATCCTAAATGTCATGTTTATATTTTTTCCGCTACGAAAAATTAGCAGCTCCGCCGAGTGCTGCGACCCTTGAATTATGAGATCAATATGCTGATCACTAATCCACTTCAACACAATTATTTTTGGTTGGCGAATATACCTTGCTATGAATGACCGGGTCGTCGCTTGACGTATCCGGCTTGTTTAGGACACGAAACGGGTCCCAGTTGACAGAAGCCTGGGACGTCGTTTGAGGTGTCGAACTTCCCTGGTATCCGAGACGAGTCCAGGATGCAGACTACACGACGTTCACCCATAGAACTTACTTAAGAGGCGTTAATGCAAATATATAGCCTCTCACGTTCACGACAACTTCACCTTAACAAATACATACCGGATTTCTACTTCGATAGACTCGAAACGAAGCTTTGCCAGGGGCACACCACGCCTATAACTGGGAAGTCGGGGTGGCAAAACCAAGTCCCACCACATACTGAGGTTGGATTCGATCGGGCAGTGAAATCCCACGTAGCGGGAGTAGTTCCAGCGCTGGACAAGGGATTCGTTCCTTGGGATGGACCCCGACGCGTGAGCAAATTTATAGCTCCAGGTATCCTGGAGAGCTAGTTGAGGGTGGATAGACAACCTCGCTCTAACCACTGAGTTACTAGTAACACCTTTTATGCAAATGCGCGCTGAGTGGGCGTGTCTCAATTACTTCCTTTTGGTAGGCACGAGAGGATTAAGTCTATTGACAGATGCCCACGTAAATAAATCTTTGAGATCTGTAGTCTATCTAATACCAGGTTGAGACCATAGCCCGTCTAATGAGATGTTGGGTGGTTGTTTACACTAGGATCCGAGACGAAATCTGGAATAGTTAATCAATTCGTGACTCAGAAAGGAGCTGCGTGATCATAGGCCGGAAAGTAGTGGTGGTCCACGTTAATCAACACTATCGTGTCCGTGATTGGATACATATAGTAGTTCGATACAATATACCTTGCTACAAATTTTATGTCGATAAGTATCAATTAGCGAAAAGGTTAAGCAGACCTCCGGTGTCACCTTCGGGTGCCAGAAATACCTTTTTCAAACATTCGTTGGCTTTGCTTTAGAGCAAAGATCAAATTGTGAATACATGCCGAGTTTTCTGCTGCGCTGTATACATTCAGGTGTGGTAAGCATCTTTTAGGAAAAAGAGTAAGTGCGTAAAGGTAATATTATGACATTACTTCTGAAGAAACGTGGTTTTTGCTATAACATTGACCATCCGCTGCGATCCTTTCTTAAAGATATTTATCACAATCTTGAAGATCATCTGGATGATCGGTTCAGATGGTCTGTTTGGAGTTGTTTTTAAAAACCTTGAGCTACTGTTAGTTCTAAGATCTAGATGTTATCTAGATCGAAAAGTATTCGTTCGGCGGTAGATCACAGAGACGGCATCAGCAACAAAGTTTCAAGATTGTCCGTGGTTGCTGTTGTGGTAATATATGGATCACTCGGTAATGTTATCAATGATTAGAAGGTAAGTTGCAAACCAAGGTGGGCACTACTTAAAGCGCTTTTTGGTACTAAAACTAATGTATGTACAGTTGCGATCATTCGCTAAGGAACGATGCAAAAATAGTGATCGTCGGTTTTTCAGTTTTTTGTACAATGTACGCTGTAACTCGACCTGATTTATGAACTGGGCAATTATAATATTCAAAAATGAAATGTTCTTGCATACCATATAATAAACTTACATTTAAATTGTACAAAAAACGGGAAAATCAGCGGTTATGATTTTTATATCGTTCCTTAGCGAATGATCGCAACTGTACTTCAAGTGTTTTCAAAGATCAATATTATGAACTTGCTACTTGACAAAGCAGATAGAAATACTTGGTACTTGTTTGATTACTGCAAGTACCTATAAATTAATTCAAGTCGTTAAAGTACTACTTGAGTTATTTCCAGTACATGAATTAATGCAAAAAGTACTTCAATTACATAACATACCACGCAAGTGCTTTAGAGAATTTTAATTGCGATCTGCACGACTCCACCAGGTATTAGGCAGATGTTAGTCCAGACATTTTAAATTTATTGTTGAAACTCATGTGGTAAGTAGATGAATGAGTAGCATTTGAAAAGGCAAAGAACATTTAATAAGGTCTAAATATAAAATTAAAATAAATATTTTGTTGTGAATAAGAGATATAAATGATTTTGACATAACTATAAATGTTAGTTTTTTTAAGTAGTATTAACTTCTTAATTAACACAAATAAAAAGACCTTATTTCTGAATAAAGTTAAAAAAAATTAATTCCTTTACTAAAAGCAAGTTAAACGTTAGCAACATTTGCAGTATTGATGAGCATATAAAGTAAAAAAATACTAAAAATGTGCACAATTTGTTAAAAATTTGGGATTAAATATTAATCATGTGACTCAAAAATGTAACAACCGTATCAGAGATTTCTAGCGCGCTCGCTCAAGTGAGAGTGCTTTTGTCATGACATCGGGTCTGTCAGACGTTGTAATATTGTTTATTTAACTCTATTAGTTAATTGTGTGGAACAATCTTTAAATATATTAAATATGTCAAATTTCAAAACTTGACATTACTTTCATCAGAGTATTTATCTGTATAAACAGCAAGTGAGTTTATTTGGTTCAATATATTTTAAATAAATACTAAATATTAACTTAACAAAAAATGTTTTTGTACTAAAGGAAGCCTAATCAAATTATTATTAATTATTTGTTTCCGTGGTGGTTGCATTTTGTTAAAAACATATTTATGAAAGTCTCTTCTACTTGTTATGTTGAGATAAAATGTATATTTTAAAAATACACTCTCCAGCAGTAACAGCAAACAAACATTTAAATAAAATAAGAATTTACTTGCAAATTTAATTTTAAGTAATACTTTAACTACATGCAGTCTTTAATTATAGTTTAATTATCCTGAGTACCTCAAGTATATTCAAAGAGTTTCAAGTACTAAAGCAATTACTGCAAGTTGTTGATTACTTGACTAGATTACATCAAGTACTTTCTAGAACTACTTGGGACTTGCTACTTGTACAAAATGTTCTCTTAAATAAATACTTGATACTTGAGAAAGTACTTTGCTCACCGCTCTGGCCACCACAACAATAAGTGAGTACCGGTTATGGTGATTTGATCCATCACTAATCTAGATGATCTTTTGGAAGAAATAACATAAAATTAAATCAAACAAATAATGGATAGGGTTGTAAAATGTTTATTTTTCTTAAAATTTAAATTCTAGAGTCTAAACGCAGAAAGTGGATATTGCAAAGATTTAAGTTTCTTGAATTTTCAACAACTGGAATTACTGAAACTGAAATTTTTATAATGAAAATTTAGACATTTTAGAATTTTATGCCCTAAACTTCGAATCTTTAGATTTCAAAAGCATAAGTAAGTACTAAAACACTAACATCGAGACATCGACTTTAAAGCTTTAACGTTAAAATTTTAAAAACTTGATACTGTTAAGTTCAATAATTCTTTGGAATTTGAACCTTTGTGTATCTGAAATTAAAAGTCTGAGATTTTTAAACTTTTAATATGATTAGCTTGGGGAAGCCTTTGGCATTTTCAGACTATATGTGTTTTCCAAAATCTTACTTAAAAAATTTTCAAATTTAATACTTAATACGGTTTTACTGTAAATTATTGCACTTGCATGTACTTAAAAGCTAGCTAAAAGTAAAACTGGTGTCAGTGGTTTATATGGTAAATATTTAAGATTTCTCTGAATTTGACTACCACTTTACAGGCGTTTTACTACTCAGTGTTTCAATATTCGAACTATTAGCTATTAATATTTCAAGTTTGAAATTCTAAAGTTCTAAAGCTTTAAGATGGTAAACTGTAAACTAAAATATAATACAAAAATATTTGCACTAACAAAATTAAGAGAAAAATACTTACAAATAAATCTAAAAATGACGTTATGAATACCCACCATTATAAATGAGATGCGTGTAATTTACAAACGGCACTCCAGCACAGCTATTTCGAACATTAGTCTTACTTCAGCTGGAGGTAGTCGATTGTGAATTACCTGTACCTTCTACCACCCGCTGAAGAGAGGATTAATATCGAAACAGCTGTCCTGGAGTGCCGTTTGTATATTACACGCATAATATTTATAATTGCGGGCATTAATAACGTCATTTTTAGATTTATGTATTTGTAAATATTTCTAACTATAATTTTATTAATGCAAATATTTTTGTATTATATTTTGTTTAAATATTTCAAATGGTAGACGAACAATTTTTATACAAATACGATAGAGAACGCCATTTAATGCGGTATATTACTCTGTAGATGTCGTAGCTGTTTCTCTTTGGTTAGAGTCCCTATATAACAATATAGCTTATATAAGATACGAGTTAGGGCATGTGGATCCAATGTCAAGAAGGATTTGATTTTTCATAAAGTATTTTCTCATACCATAAGAAAATTAAATTCCATTAATGAGAAATGTGTATTATGATGTAATGTAATTTAGATTTTGTTATAGAATTTAAAAAGCAAATTGTCAGACTATTAAGGTCATGTACTCCTTGGATCCAGCCAATTAAAGTCCGACATCATACATGTCCCAACTCTTCTTCTTATTATTTATTATTATTATATAGGAACTTTATCTTTGGTATTATGTTATTATTAGCTATATACAATGTGTACATAAAAGCCGGGGGATGATGTATGTGTAATTCTCAAGCGACTGCCTCCAGCTGAAGAGAGCCAAAAACTCGAATAAACTATCTTGTAGTGCAGCTTGTGAGTTACTTACGCACATCTCATTTACAATTGTGGGTATTATTACGTCATTTTTAGATTTATGACACGTAAAACTTAAACATAACATTATCTTTCTAATTCAAAAGTTATAAAGCTTTAAATCCCGATTGATCGTTTTACCTCTTGGCGTCATCAAAGACCAAGTATCTTAGAATATAGAACTTGATTGATCAAAACGCTTTGAGGATAACTTTGGCGTTGTTTATGAGGCCAAGCTGTATAAGACTACAAAGTTTGGAGCAATCCTATGAATTATTTTTAAATGTATTTGACCTTTGATGAGTTGAACAACACTACGGATCGCTTTATGGTAATTTAAACACTGCCTATGAGGTCAAATCTACAGAGTTTAAGTAATCATAAAGATCCAGTATTTTAATGTACATCACCTTTATTGGCCTGTACCGAGAGAATGTTTGCTCAGTTTAATTTGAGGGCAATTTAAACATTGTTCTAGAGGTCGACAACTATCAGTATATACCGAGTTTCAGTGAGATTGAACAAAGCTAAATTTGAAATGCTTTTTGTGCCATCATCGTCATTTCAAAATTTTAGCGCGGCTATAATTTGTGGGTTTATAATTTGACTCAAGTGATTTAGTTGAGTTGGAGCAACTTTTAAATTCAATCTCAGGAGGCAAGATCGCAGTTTCGATGTCTCAATGTTCACAATAAACTGTAGGTCGATCACCCACCTAGATAAAGTCCCAGAGACAGTCATCAACCCTCTAGGGCTATTAAAGGCTGATTAAATGTTTGGAAGTTTGGTATATTCAAAGTTTTCAAAATCAGAAGACTACATGACTATGGAACTGAACTATGAAATCTATGCTTTGATACATTAACATTTCTTAAGTCAGATAATTTAGTACTAATAGTTTCTCATATTTTAGAACCACAGGAGAAGTAGTAGGAATGTCCATTAGAATTGATTTTGGCGGAAAGCGCATTTTAAGTTTGAAAACATCGTAAAAGGTAATAGTAATATGTAAATTTGTTATTGGATGGTGAAATGCAAACAATCACTAAGTAGTAAATTTAGAGATTTGAAAATGTCACATATTAAATGAACTTAAATTAATTCTACGGAGGTTTCGATAAAGATTTGTTTCATGCAATTGAAAATCTATCTTTAGATGTAAGATGACGTCACAAGCGTAATTTTGAATAAAATACCGCTAAAGAGACTCCTTGCATTCTACCCTTCAATTGTGATATTTTTAGTGGCTTTGATCTGGAACTTTATGGATTTGAAATGTAGTATACCATTCAAGTATAATAGTACGTATCTCAATATGTGTAGATATGTGACATTTTCTCCTTTTCCACGGCAATCTTCTTTTGAAGACTTAAAACTTTTGATGTTTAGAGATCTCAAAATCTTAAAATTGTAGAATGAGCCTATAAACATTATGAACCTCTGAATGATATCTGAGTCTTATTACACTCTTAAATTTTACAATTTTTGAATTCTAAATCTTTAGAGCCTTAAGTTTTTAATCAATGCAAAGCTGAAAATGGTATAGTTGGATCATTTAAAAGGATCATTTGAATCTCTAAACTTCATAAGCTCAGTACAAAGATTTGGATGTGGTGTGATCTTTAAAACTTTGAAATTTTGCAAATCTAAATATTTTGACCTGAAAATCTCGATAAAATTCAATTAGTTTACATTCTTTCATCCAAGAACCTTTGAATAGTGATTCAATGATATTATTCAGACTATGTGTACCAACAGGGATGTAATTATCTTAATGAGTAAATACCAAAAGCTTTTCAATTTCATAAGTTATGTGCTTTATGCATTATTATTATGTTTGCAAATGAAACATCATCCAAATTAGACTTTTTCAAGTTTCTGAAATATCTGAAAAAAATCCGATTCATTCATTCATAACTGTAGATAGGATTATATACATGAATTTCCAAAGAAAGCTCAAGCTCGCCTTAATGCGCCGGATTTATTTAAAATATTCTTGTTAAAAATAAAACGAAGGGCCAATGTCCTTTTAAAAATCCACCTACGAAAATGATACTATCTTACACTAATTTAATTTTCTTCTCCCACCACATTTTCCTCCGGAAAAATCGTATAGGCGAGGATGACACTTGTTACACGTACACGATATCTTTGCGCATCAAGACAAGATTAATTTTATGACATAAGATTTTAAAAATATCATTTAGCAATAATAATTATTGATATTTACCTCATTTGAGTCGCACCTTCCCCAACACGATAAAACGGAAAGCGTATCCCAGCACTGTTTTCCATTTTCATCGGCTTGAGTCACGCGATAAGTGTATAGCCTGCGGTGACAATCTAAAGTACTTCCTGCATCGATGGGCCCTGTACCAGCGTCTATCACCTGTTGGGTACCACAAATTGACCAAGCGGTTGCCATAAAAATCCAAAACAAACTAAACATCGCGCCCTCCTAAAATTAATTAAAACATTATCAAAAATTATTCATTCAAAATAGATATCAATTTTATGAAAAGGAAACTTTGAAGTTTTGTACCCTTATTTGGAAAAACTTTTGTTCGGGATCAAAAGAGCCCAATAAATACACATGCATATAATTACCACCAACCAGCATAAAGAAAATTTTCTTTGTGTTAAGTTTAATAAAAGGGGGTAAACTTTAAATATAGTTATATACTTAAACTTACCTGCCAAGAGGAAGTGTCAGGATGATTTTGCGAGCTGCAGAAGAACTTGCTGATTAATAAAAGTTGAGAGCATCCCTCATTATACTTTTGGGGCGTGTTTTTAGCGCGCCGGCGCTTACCACTGCCTTCAGGTGTGTACGTATATGTAAAAGTTCAAGCATTTACCTACACCCTTTCGATAAATACCTTTTGGTATAATCTCCATTTTTATCAATATTAATTAAAATTATGTTAGTGCATTACGCGTAGCGCCATTTCCTTGAAATCCATTACGTTTGAGATTTTCTATTTTTTCCCTAAAGGCCAGCAAATCGCTGGGCTTTCATTACTGAAATTAACATAAATGCTCTTCAGTTTTTCTTTACTCAGAAAATTAATAATTTTTGTTGGGAGATGTGTTTTTATAAAAATCGAAATTATCATAATAAAAATTTCCAAGTGGAAAGAAACTTGGTTAAAAGTGGGTATCTTAATAATGTAAACGAAAATAAATGCCTATTAAAATATTTTCCAAGGGAAAAATTAAATCGCGAAAGTAACAGAAATCAATTAAGGAATCGAAGGGTGCAAAAAATGTTATCTTGAGAAGTGAACAGCAAGATGAATATATTTAATAGAAATTATTAAAATTTTAATTAGTGGAACAAATACATAGAAAGTTCTGTGCTTGATATATTTCCAATTTACTAAAATTCTTGATAAAAATATAATATAGACAGTTCATGACCTTTTACAGACCATCGTTCAATATTTTTTCATCTATTACTGAAGAATCTTCTACTATTATGCCTGTAAACCAACAAGACCCAATACTACGTTTAACTGCATCCCGGTATGGGAATTATAAAGCTGCTCATAATGGGTTTGAAATGTTTGTGGGTTGACATTATTCATCCATGATTAAGGTTTCATAAATTAATCAATTTCCATGAAATTCAGTTTTTAATTTAAGAATCACCAAACCCAGAAAGTGGTAGCTAAATAAACAGCACATCAAACAGATACGCCGTTCTTATAATTAAAATAAAACACGAGATGTACAGGGTGCTTTACAGCCCTCGTATCAAATTTGAGTAGTGAATTTTATAATTCATGAAAGATCAGTGAACTTTAGTGCTAACTCTGAAAATTTAAGGACAATACAAGCATGTTGATAAATTTTATCGCAACGCATGTAAATAAAAACCGTGGATATTCTAGTGCTAACACTCAACAAACCTTCAATATTATAAAGATAAAAATTGCTGAAAGTACAAGTCGAACACGTTTTGTTTACAGCAGTATACCATAAAGCAATAAGAAACCGTTATCGCAGTGCAAAGGTCAATTTTGCTATGCTTCAATCTGCATTTTATACATGTTCTAGTAACCAAATAATTACACAGCCCCACAAAAAAATAAATGTTCTGTCCTGGGAGCGAGACTATGGTATTCGGATGTACTTTTCGACGCTGAAACCGAATCCGACCTCAGAAAAAACACTCCTGACATATCATGACAATAAATACATGCAAGCAATGGTTGAAAGCCGCAAATGTTTTGTATTTGGAAATAAACTTCTGGTATATGGCGAAGAACCATCCTCTCTGAGGGGGTCACCCCAAAATGGGTCAAAACCACCCCTTAGATCAAAATACAATAAATACATGCAAAGAATGATTGAAAACCGCAAATGCTTTGTTTTTGAAAATAGACTGTTGGTATATGGCCAACAGCCCTCCTTCCTGAGGTGGTTAAGCCACCCCAAAATAGGTCAAAGCCATCCCTTAGATTAAAATACAATAAATACATCCAAAAAATGATTGAAAACCGCAAATGTTTTGTATTTGGCAATAGACTTCTGGTATATGGCCAAGAACCCTCCTCCCTGAAGGGGTAAAACCACCCCAAAATGGTTCAAAACTACCCCTTAGAACAAAATAGAATAAAAATGTTAAAATCACCCCACGATGGGATATAACCACCCCTTACATCAGAGTTACAATAAATAAACGCACGCAAAATAAAATACATGCAAATAAATATAGATAAAGAAAATGCATGCAAATAAATACATGCAAAAAATAAATTCAATAAAACCCTGTTAACTCTCTAGTACCTCAATTTATGATCTCTTTTCCTTTTATTTTCAAATGATCTGCGTACTGGCTGCACAATACTACAAAGAAATCATTACAGGTTTGCTGGAGAATTATATAAAGTTAGGTTATAATATGAGTGTGAAGTTACATTTCCTCCATTCTCACCTTGACTACTGTCCAGATAACTTAGGTGATTACAGCAAAGAACAAGGGCAACGGTTCCACCACGATATGAAAGAAATGGAACAGCATTATCTAGCAATATGGGATGCGCATATGATGGCGGATTACTGCAGGTCAATGAAAAGAAAAGCGAAAGACTAATAAACTATATAAGAGGCAGTCAGTATGCCGATCGTTTAAAAATAAAAGGAGGAGATATCATAAATCGAGAGGCTAGAGAATTAACGGAGTTTTATTGAATTTATTTTTTGCATGTATCTATTTGCAGGTATTTTATTTTGCGTGCGTTTATTTATTGTAACTCTGATGTAAGGGGTGGTTATAACCCATCTTTGGGTGATTTTACCCTTTCAAGGGGGATATTGGTCATATACCAGAGATTTATTTCTAAAAACAAAACATTTGCGGTTTTCAATAATTTTTTGCATGTATTTATTGTATTTTGCTCTAAGGGGTAGTTTCGAACCATTTTGGGGTGGTTTAACCCCTTCAGGGAGGAGGGTTCTTGGTCATATACCAGAAGTCTATTGCCAAATACAAAACATTTGCGGTTTTCAATCATTTTTTGCATGTATTTATTGTATTTTAATCTAAGGGATGGCTTTGGCCTATTTTGGGGTGGTTTCAGGGGTAAAATCACCCAAGTTAGCCATATACCAACAGTCTATTTCCAAAAACAAAACATTTGCAGTTTTCAATCTTTTTTGCATGTATTTATTGTATTTTGATCTAAGAGTTGGTTTTGACCCATTTTGGGGTGCTTTAACCCCCTCAGGTAGGAGGGTTCTTGGCCATATACCAGAGGTTTATTTTCAAATACAAAACATTTTCGATTTTCAACCATTTTTTACATGTATTTATTGTCATCATATGTCAGGAGTGTTTTACTCCATTTGGGGGGTTGTTTTTGGCTCTAGCACAAGATTTAGAGTGTATATCTGCTTTTTTGAGGTCGGATTCGGTTTCAGCGTCGAAAAGTGCATCCGAGCTACGTAAATTACACAGATTTATTAGTTTACAAGAGTTACCTTTCAAGGGATTTATGATAAAATTCAAATTAAGCAACCTATTTAAATTATCTACGAATGTAATGTGTTTATAATAAAAGACTTCTTCTTTTACTTCTCATTGATGGCACTGCTTAAAGGCGAAATATTTCTAAAGTATAAGTGTATTGTGGTACTATAGCGTACTAGGTGATGGTTTAGGTTTAGATACACTGTTTTTAAGAGTAGATTCTGGTCAGAATAACTTAAGCAATAAAAAGCGTGTAGACTTATAGAATCTTTATTATCGGTTATTTATTATTGTTGCTATGGCAATCCCTATGCTTCAATGCCTTCCTGATGGAAGTTACTAATATAAAATACCGTTGTGATAATTTATATGGCAAGATCATTCCATATTATTCCTCGTAAAAAAGGCTGAACATATGGTAAAACGAATAACCTAGAAGGGCATTCGACGTATTCTTCAAGAAAAATATAGAATCTATTGGTATCGTTATTATATTATAATAATACTTATATAGATTAATAAATTCTAGCTGCAAAAAGCTGTAGGATGGGTTGCATCTTTTAGACACGAATTGAGATACGCTCAATTAGCGCGCATTGTCTATATAATGCTACCAGTAACTCACTGGTGGGAGTGAGGCTACTACCCATCCTCTACTAGCTCTCCAGGCTAGTGCCGGAGCGATAAACGTGCTCACCCGTCGGCACCTTCTCCTAAAACCGTTCCCCAACTCTTAGAGTTGGACACCACTATCCAATCGAATCCCACCTCAATTGTGACAGGACTTGATTTTGCCCAATCTACCAGTTATAGGCCTAGTTGACAGTCAGACAGACCTTTGTTTTCAAGTCTACACGTCACAGACCCCCGGTATGTAACTTTCGGGTAAAGTTGTTTTGAGAGTGAGAGGATATGTACCCTTCTCGCTTCACTCCCTTTAAGAGTAAAGGCTCTAGAGCCGATTCGGATCACAGGACCCGGAGTAGTCACAAGTCATAGGATGAACCGAATGGCTTCCGGAACACAGTACCTGGTGACATGCAGTTTCACATTGACCCAGATTTACCCCTCTGGAGGATAACCGGGATACACCTCAGTTAAATTCTCCTCCTTAGGACATAGTCAAGCAGCGGGTACCACAAGGCACCATAATAGATCCCCAGATAAGAATCAAATCCACCCACACCGGTAGACATGTTAGCAGAGCTTCCGACGCAACTTTTATGAGTAATCATCGAAAACACTTGTTGTATCACTGCGTGTATCATTCCCAAACATTTTTAACCTGGAAGGCCTAGGTAGGGGACCTAAGCCTTTTTTACTAAATAACCTTTACCCAAACAAACCTGGGATAGAAGAGGTCTAAGCTCAGGCGCCGTGTGGTCTTCGAGAATTGTTTACTGGTGCTGTAATTGCATGAACAGGAATCCGTTTTTGTTGATTCATGGAAATTTCCGTCAAAGAGACGGTGCTTGATCTCCCCAAGATGTCAACCCTGGGAAGCTCTTCCAAATTTTGATTTGAAAAACAATTGGTTAGGATCCAATTTTGGCGTGGCCCTAACTGATTCTGGCGTTTCTGTAATTGGTGGAGGAGAATGTATTACTGTGGATTGTGGTCAAATGGTTGGAATAGATACAGTTTTGGAAATGAATTATTTGGAATACATTTTGTTATGGAATTACTAACCTGTGATTTGTGCTCTTCAAGAACTGAATGTTAAGTTTAGCGATACAAAAACTATTATTTGTTGCAGGTGCATTTGAAAATGTATATTTGTGTTGATAGTGGTGGATACATGGTGTTTAGATTATCAGTATTTATTTGAAGGTTAGGATTCTGAAAATTTGACGGATCGTGCGAGATTGTATCGTTGATTGTGTTTGTGAAACTAGTAAAAGGGGGAGAAAAGATTTCTTTCTGGAACAGTTTATCTAGTCCAAAAGATTCAGGACAATCATCATGCAGCATCCAGAAATTTGCGATCTCTTTAGGAGGAGCGAGAGTATTTGATTTTGAGTCGTATGTAGGAGGTTTGTGCAAACGTGGACCCAAATAATAGTCCAGCATTTCGTTTTTGAATGCCGTGTAAGGGAATGAATGACCGTTGTTGTCTATCACATGATAATATTGGAATGGTGTTTCAAAATGTTACATGGCAAGTTAGAAATTAAAATATATTTTTGACTTTCGTTACCAATGTGAAGAACTTTCAAAGTACCTATCTATTAACGCAATTGATGACATTTGTACATATGAACTGTCAAAAATGGGAAATTTTCTAAATTTAAATTTAGTTATCATTGTCGTTATTATTATTTAGTTAGATGGTAACTTCGCCATATTGTAACGTAACCAATTAAATATCAGATACCGATTTTATTTGAATCATACACTTCCGAAAGTCGATTGTTAATGGGCCCCATTAACAACCTTTTCAAAAGAATTCCAGGAAAGTAGGCTGTAGCTGTCGGCAGACAAGAGAACCAAGTAGCAGGAATTGTAGAAATCGGCGTGGCATTGATTAACTTAGTTGTATTCTATTTGTTGGCGTCGTGGGTCACCATTATAGCGTACTAGGTGTTACCTTTAGATACTATCTTTAAGAATAGATTCTGTAAAAATAGCTGAAGCAATAAAAAAACGTGTAGCATATAGAATCTTTATTATTGTTCGGTTATTTAATATTGTTGCTATAGCAATCCCTATGCTTTAATGCCTTCCTGATGGAAGTTACAAATGTAATGATACCGTGGTGATCATTTATATGGCAAGATCATTACAGTACTACCTCGACAAAACCGAAGCTGTTTTAGTGTTAACAGTTGTTATCTATTAAATGGCTCTGTTTCAGGGGTGACATGATTTTCCCTAGTCCGGAAACAATCGGTGGTTTTTCCGTTTTTTTGGATTTAATTCAGACAGTTTTACCTACAATTAGGACATTTTTTCTTTTTATTTTTACCTTCTTGTCTATGCAAATAAATATTAACGGAATTGAGCTAAGTTGATTAAGCTTTCAGATCAAAGTGTTTTTATTATCTGCATATTTAACCAGTTGTTATATTTACCACACATTTGGAATGTAATGACAAATAGCTATGGATAGTACTTCGAGGGCGGATTGTATAAAAGTGAATTAAATTTATTGGATTATAAGGATTAATTCCTTGGTAGTAATTTTTAAAAACAATTTTTGCCCAAGAACTAATCCTAGTTTAGAACTAAATCCACTTTTATATTATCTTCACCCCACCCTTCCACCTTCGATTTTTTTTTCAAAAACTACGCTTCTGAGAAAAAGTGTTAGAGAGATGTTTTGTTTATCTATGTCTGGCTACTTTCCACGTTTAATGTACAGTTATGTATTGTTATGATACAAGCATCCCGCATTACATGTATGCACGCTGTGTTGCCTATCTTCCAGGCGAAAGAAGGATTAAAAAACTTTTTGTTAAAAAACTTTTTGTTAAAAAATAATAAAATTTTGCATCAAATATGTTGAGGATACACACTACAACACTGTGAGATAGATGCAGATAGGTTTTAAACAAATTCTTCGCTTGAATTTCACAGACTCAATTTCATGATTGACGATCATATGTCGTTGGTTGATATTTTGACATTTAGATATTTTGAAGCCATTTTATGGCATGTTTTCACCGGAAAATTATTATTAATTAAAGGCATAGGTAAGAAGATATACACAAATATTTATTACTTTACTTACAGATTTTATTATTGAATTTCAAAAAATGTTCTATTTCTTTGACGATTCATAATTTTCCATAGTAGATGGATATTTTTGATACGATATTTATTTTTGATGGATATTTAGATCAATATTTTTAATCAAGTTCTAAGGTGCATTTGACACTAGAATGTTAAAGTGGGAAACTTTTTATAAAGAAGGTTTAGGACTTTGAAATCCCAAAATTGTAACTTTTCAGCAGGGTCTGTTAGAATGTTAAAATTTAGTTTATATTTATAATTTTGGTGTCAGAATTTATGTAATTTTTGTTTGATAGGATTTTAGGATTAATCTTATGATAAAAAAGGATGTAGCAATATGTTAAAATGTTTTTATTTGAATTTTTGTGAAATAATGTTTGTGAGAAAATTCAAGATGGTTGTCAATGAATCCTAACTCTAAATTTTCATTTTTATAGCCGTGTTAGGTATCAATATGAAGGAAAAATTCTCATCTTTCGTTTTATAACATTTATTTAAACAATTAATTTAATTTTTTATCAACAATTTGATTAGAAAGGTTTTTGGTGGGAAAGATGTTGTTTTGTTTCTAGTATGAAACCAAATTAATCTAGTTCCTAACTAGGAAAATCTAGCGATTCGAGATTGTTTTCTAATTATTATAAAAACAGCAGAAAATTTTACTTTTTCTTGAATTTTTATACAAATCAAAAGTCATGTCAGTTTACGTTATTTTGATAAAACTCGAGGTTATGTTGGTCAGTTTAATGTCAACAAAGTGAAGTTATGACAAATGTCATCTTGTTTTTAAATTTGTTATTATAACTTCTTAATAATTTAAATAATAATAATTAAAGTGAACAATCAAAGTGAACTTAAAGTGAAATAAACAAAAGTGCAGTTTTTAAATTTGGTGTTCAGACTGTTATTATTATTTGTAGAAATGTTTGGAATTTTATTTTTGTATGGAACGAGTTAAAGGAAGGTAATGGAATCTTGTTGAAAATAACCGAATTATTGTATGCACTCACGTCATGGAAGATACATGTTGTACCTTTAATAATTATAATTATGTATCTTCATAAATCACAAATAAAATCCATTTAAAGGATGGTATGGAAATGTGCTCATCTTGTTAACAAATAAGCAGGTAGTTTTACCAACTATAACAGGAATCTGCTAACTTTCAAGTTAGGATGATTAACTTTTTTGTGTGGCGCAAATAATTTTAAATTTAAAATAATTTTCAATTTTTTTTTAATAATTTAAGATTGATGGATTGATCAGATAAGAATTAAAAAGGACAAAGAGAATTGGAATGTCTCTTAATTCTTATTTTGTTAAATCTATTTGACACCGAGATTTAATTTGATTTTCTTTAATTTTAATTTAGAATTTTAATAGTTGTTTTCTTTTCTCTTCATGGAATTTTAAATATTTATTTTTTTTCTATGTTCATAAATAAAAATATCCATTTAAATGTTTAAAAAGAAATTTATTTGCGTATTTATTTGTGTCTGGTCCATTAACATCGTTCTACAGATATAATTTAAATAGGTTCCTAATTAATTAGCGGCCCGCCTGATTTCGTCTCATGCATTTACGGAACTTGTTTTCCAGTTTAGAAATTATAACCGGAGAATTTTTTTTACGATAAAGGTAAGTAATATTTAGTTGTGTATATTTTCAGATTGTTTTACCATGATTTTGTGTTTGTGAATTTCAACAATAACAAATTTATTTTGCAATTTATAACCTTTTTATCTTTCATCAAGTGTTGGAGGGTTTATTATTCTCTACAATAATTTTTTTTTCTTATTGATATTATATAAGAACCTCTTCCGCATATTGTCACGTGGGGTTTTCGTGACTGGGGAACGTAGTCAGAGGTAGGAAGGAAACAAACACAAGTTGTAAAAACAACTATATACCAAGACAATAAACAGGGTACAAAAGGTTTACATGTTGACAATAAACAGAGTACAAAAGGTTTACATGTTGACAATAAACAGAGTACAAAAGGTTTACATGTTGACATATGGTGAGGACGTATATGTCCTCCTAAACTACTACAATACAGGGAAGGTTGGGAACAACCCTGTTACAGCACTAGATCTACAGACTAAGCATGTAGGAGATAACCTCCTGGTAACTAAGCCGGGAAGCCTGGACACAACTCCCCATAATTCTACATAGAGTGGGCGATTAAGCGCCGCCCACTCAAACTAGGCAATAAGCATTTATATAATTAAAAGAGTACTCACCAGCTTGCTTGTAGATGTAGTGTTGGAGTCATGGAAACTGACTGGTTTGAATAGCTCAAGCAAGCTGGTTATATACTGCCGAACGAGGAAGTAAATCGTATTGTAGTTGGAATCCGTAGGCAGAAGTTCTCGGTAAGCTTGTGGGTTGATTGCATGCGCGCTGTCGGTGCCTGGTACGAAGCTGCAGCTGTGCGGAAGTGTTGGTAAATTCTCTTTAAGGAATGTGCATCTGCAGGCACATCGTGTGGGTTACCTCGCGTGTACGGAGGAAGTAGGCGTAGATATTGCATGCCAACGGATGCAATGGTGGGCGAAGCGAGCGCGCTTCGCAGAAAACCTTGCACATGCCGGTCGCGAGACGGCAGCTGCAAAACTAGCGTAGGCAACTGAATGTGGCCTTGCATGCTTTATGTTGCACAAACGGAAGATACGTTGAGTATTGAATAAAATATTTAAGTATAAATATTTCTGTTTGTGACAATATATCATAACAATATGGCGCCCGAACTGGTGGTTTCTTTTTTCTTATTGACATCTATATCATAACAGTATGTTATGAGACACCCTCTATATTATTTATTTCACACATACAAAAACTGTAGAAATACAAAACAAGTAACTCGTTGGTGAGCTAAATATAAAAAAATCATTGTTTTATATATGTAATTTCTTTCTAACCTTCTTTTTTATTATAGAAATTTATGATATAAAGTAATTAACGTGTAAAAGATTGATTATGAAAATATTTTAATCAGAACCCAAGCTGAAACCTGTTAAGAAACTATAACTATTCAAATAAGTCAATAGTTGAATGATCTTGAAATATTAACAATATATATAAGCACAAACGAGTACAGTAACGCACCGTAAGAAAATCTCTTGACAGGTGGCTTAGTTTTTTTTATTACTTAAGTTGCAAATTATTTCATGTAAATCTGTGTAGTCTACACAGCTTCTTTGCGTATCTTTTGTGTTCTCTGAATTAGTTTCTTTTCTCATCTGGATAATGCTATTGCTTTTAAATAGCCTAACAAAACTATAATTATTTTTTTAAAATGTGTAGCCTTTAAGCCTGATTTTAAACCTGACGTCTAAACTAAAGAATAAATGTTGTAAAGAGGAAGGTGTAGTTGATTGTCACTTATCTTGTGGAAAATATAAATACATGGTTTGTTAATAGTGAATTAAAATGTGTAAGATAGTTGATTTTCAGAAAGTACACACAACATATAAAATTTCTGAACAAATGTTCTTTTATCCTTTAAAAAAGATTCGCAATGTACCTGAACATTGTCAAGGTAACCAATTTTCCATGCAACATTTTTCTTGAACTTAAACAAATCCTTTTTCTTGATAATGCCTTATTATTTTATCCTGGCCTAATTGTGCACCTTAATGAGGTTTACGGTTAATAACTATAGCTTTTAATTAGCTATTCCTCCAAGTAATTAAAAATTCTTCATTCTTGTTTCCTATCTTAAACCGCATTTACAAAATTTTATCGCACAGTTATTTGGATAAAATAATGGCTTTATATTTACCATCTCTGGTAGTAACGCTGATTGGTTGAAACGTTTGTTAAAATTGGCACAGATTTTTAAAAACAGTGTTGTTGTAGAAACACATTAGAAACAAGTTACATAATTCTAATGGCTGAGGCGGCTACTGGAGTCCCAAAAAAGTTCTCTACTAGTGAGACGATATTTGAGGGTATTGATGATTGCATTGGATTTGTTGTGCTATTGTCACAATCTCCATTATGTTGACGATATTTCAAAACCAGTTTAATCTGACCACATTCACTGCGAAAATATTTCTAGGCGGTAAAATCAAACTTTTCGAACAGTTTGTTATGTTAACGAAAATAAATTTCAATTTCATGGTCATTTTGTGTTATTATTATTAATGCTAATTATAATTAACTACAGTAATGTGATATACATACTTGTGCGTGGTATATCAAACGAAGTGCTAATCCCAACAACAACTACAGGTAAGTGTTTGTGTGGTTGCCAGGACGGACTGCTTAACGTGCCCTCCGACAGCATGGAAATATGGTGTATTGCTATTTACGGTTTGTTGCATGAATTCTGTTCGTTATGGCCTGAAAGAGGATCATCCTTCACTTTAGGGCATGTAGAGTCATCAACTAAACATATTGGCGTTTAAGACAACGGAAGATTAATGTTACATTTCAATTGCTAAACTTATGAACTACTTGAGGACAATATTTCTTGTAATTTACTTTTTATTCATTAATGATTAGTTAGTCATGAATAATTAACCAATTATTAATTGAGTTGATCTAGTCTTGAAATACTTAAGAAGGCACTTAGTGAATACTCTTTGGCAGTAAATTAAATAAAGTTTGGGGACGTTTCATCACTAAGCGGTTCATTAAGTATTTATTGGTGTTTATTTATTGATCTATTTGTTTTGTTTTAATACATATATTTATTTATGTGTGTAAATGCTACGATGTTGTGTAAAAGTATTGAGCCTATTTTTAAGTAAAAGGTAAGATAACAGAATTCTTCCTGGAATTATTGAATAACAACGAGACACTGCCTGGTCTCAGAGGCGTAGGGTCGTTATAAGAGCACTTAAATATTGGATCAGTGTCGCTGTTCTCTTTTGACAAGCAGTATATTGCATACAATATTTGGTTTCTCTGGTTTTTTATAACCCCACAGTCACCGATTGCGACTAAGCTGGCTATGACCAACTGATAGTAGTAGTATAGATAGTATAGCAGTTCTTTTAAACTAACTTTTAATTTTTCTGACAATACGGGCGTTAGAAGGCAGATACTTATTTTAAACTTTTAGATCCTGTTTAATTTAACCCTCTTAGCTCTACATTAAATCTATTCCAAGGTTTTTTGATTAAACTTAATATACAGGGTGTCTATTTATTACTCCGTTCTTCGATTATAGGCTTAGCTATACCCAGATAAAAAACATTAATTAGGGGAATGTTAATGAGGAAGGCATACTTAAAATTAGTTTCACATATACAAGGTGTCTCAAACAGTGTGGCCCATAAAGGCTTTTTTTAAAGAAACAACATATATTTTCTCATCTCAAATGAAGCCTCTTTAGGTTCTATCTTTAACCCTAGATGCCCTAGAAGATAAAAGTTATGATTTTATTTTAACTATTTTTGGTCAATATCAACCCTTCATTTAAATTTAATATCTACGCCATCCTATGTTGTTTTTTTCTAAAATTTTGGGTGATGCCTTAGCTAGAATCAATTTATTCCAAGCAAGTAACTATTTTTTATACAGGGTGATCAAAATAATTTTTTAAATATCGATATATTTAAATCAAAACAACAGTATTTGAATTGACCCGAAAAAGTCTTCACTTCTTTACTGGTATCCTTAAAAATTTTAAGAATACAAAAGTTAAAAAGCAGTAGTATTATGGTTATGTATTTTTGATCTTGATAATGTTTGATAGTGACATGTGAGACGTGGGTTTCCACAACGTGAAACAAGTTAAAAAATTTATGACATAATATGCATCTTGTACTCACGTATTCTTACCTCAAAAATAAGATTCCATGCAACTGTTTTTTCTGTTCTGTTGGTTAGCGATTAAAATTCTGTGTAAAGTAAAAATATTCTGTCGTATTCACATGTCATCATTAAAGGTGTCCTTAACTAAACTTATGAAGAAGAAAAGAACAAGAAACAAGAAAATAAATAGCTTTATCTAATTATAATAGGTGGAAAACGATTAGAATTGATCGACATGGACGCATGGTAATTAAATGTGTTATTAATTGAACGTGAGATGAATGTGGTCCATTGTTTTTTTAGACGGCGTCAACCAGCAGTCACATTTTGTTGTCAAGAGAATGAGTTTACTGTTTTATACTTTTTTTAGCAGATTTGTAAATAATTTGTACGATATATCAAAGTATTTCTTCTACAAATTTGTTTTAATAAAGAAATTAGGAATAATTACCTGGATTGGATCGGCTGCGCATGACACTAAATTTTTACTTAATAGACCGCTATACAGACAGCAGTTTAGGGCCTCTTAATAACTTAAAAATCAAGCTTACATTGATGTGCCTATTGAGATGATTGATATTTGATGCTTGACTGTTATTAACGCAATCTGCACGTTTCGTTGGCAGGTTTCTCTCCAGTACCTTCAAATTGTTCATTTTGTTTGTATGGAGCTCTGCTCCACTGTACATGTTTCCCTGTATTTAACCATGATCTCTTTCACTTGTTGACATAATATTGATTTTATATTACCTCACGATTTGCATCAATCATTAATTTATCTTTTCTCCGTTTTACTTTAACACTGAACCTAATGAAGTTACAATCTAATTTTGATATACCTACATTGAATTTCGGAATTCATTAATTTTAAGAAATTTCAATTCTGTTTCTGTGGATGTCTGAAAGCATCTATGTTTTTTAATTAGTGGGAATTTTGTTACTACTACAGTTTCATTCTACATTTTAATTTATATTTATTAATATACAAAATATTGACAAATAAAATATGTAACCATTCACGAAGTCGAGCAATTTGAATCGTGCTTATGCAGATAGTTTGTGTTTTCCTTTCTAGTTTGTTTAGCTTTGGCCAAACTTCTGGAAAACTAAATTTTGTTATACATCCGCTTTTAACAATTGATAATAATAATTGAAAAAACAAATTTTAGATCTTAAACTTCAAATTCAGCGGGCTCCGGAAGATTTACTAGAAGAAAATTAAAGGTGCGTTGAAAGAGAAGACATTATGGCTAGCACCAAAGTAACTAATAGTAAAAGGAAAAAATAATTCTTAAAGAAATCCCTTAATGGTATAAACGCAGAACAAAGAAATACAAAGATTGAAGAGCAAATGGAAGCTAGATATTAAAAGTTCCCACACCAATAATAATTAAAAGAGACAGTTGGACAAGTGCGTGAAACTAAAGGCAACAGTTAAGTATAACTATTTGTGAATACAGGGTGCGATCGAAATAAAGATGTAACAACTTCAAAAAGACAGAATTACATATATTGCAAACTACGCACAAAAAAACGAATATGCACAAGCTCCTACACCTTATTTAGGCCGGTTAACAAACACGTCCAACTTGCAATAGGGTGGTTTTACCGTCGAAGACTTAATATATAAAATTTCATCTCTTAAACAATTGTGCCTTCTGATTTATAATGTATTGAACATAACTATTCGTTCACTTTTTTGGATATAAAAAGAGCTTGCTACCTACCAGGCAAGATCTGTGAGAGAACTTAATAGTACAAGTCACTATTTGCAAGTACATGTACAGACCAAAAAGCACAACTACTTACAAATACTTTTCTAAACGCAACAACTAGTTGTCAAATAAGAGTCAAATTATTGTTTATAAATTTTAATTAATCCTAAAACTAATTAGATAAAGTTATAGATTACAAATTCCCTATCTAATGATATATTACACTTAGGTTTTATTATACAACAAAGCCTCCATTGAATGCCGATGAAACCTAATTTTTATATAACTAACTTATTTACATAAAAATACCACTTCATATCTTCACAAATTTATACATTATATGCTAACAAACATTATTTACATAATTTCAGATATCAACAATATGAATATTTCAACCACTTACCTATATGTTGTTTAACTGATATCATGTATAAAAAGCAACCCCCACATTTAAGATAGTTTCAATTTTGTGGTACAAAACAGCTTTATAATCCTCCACCAAAATTATTTAACCAAGAGCTATAGAATGCGAAATAGAAGAAAATAAAGCAAATGATAAGCTCGTTAACATTTGCGAAACACATTTTTCTTATTAAAAGCTCAGGTAAGGTAGTAAATACTTATATACCTCCCCATTACAACACACATTGTCTGTTTTAGGTTAAGTCTTACATAAGCTTTGGCCTAAACTTTATTTTTATGCAATATTAAATGATCGTGCGTAACATCATTAATAAACAAGGAAAATTAACCAAATTCTATTGAAAATCAGTTTTACAAATATCCTTTATCTGTCGATTGTGTACTAGTGTGCATCTTAGTTACAATTAACCATTTTCTAGCTTCTTAAAAGATAAATTTCTTAAAATTATAATTTAGGAGGTGAGGTTATCCAACCCGTCTTACGTGTCGTTATGAAATTTCATATATAAGCTTACTTAAAATTATTGAGGGGGTGAATTCTTTATTTTGTATGTCAAGTAATATAACTATAATCATTGTTACAAACATTAATTCAATAAATAATATTTAGAATGCAAATTCATATAGAAAAATTTATCATCGACTCTGCTGGGACTCGAACCCAGGACCCTCCACTGTCTAGGTGGTATCTCTACCAACTGAGCTACAGAGTACGACTACCAGCATAGCGAGAAATTTTCCATATGAATTAGATGTTTAAGCAGACATACAAAGTAACTAGATATTTTTTTTTGAATATTATTAATGAAGATCAGCAAGTCGCATGACAACAACATCAATATTCAAAGTATCTAGATTATTTTTAATCATTCCGAAAGGAAATTAATTATATATAAATTTTAGTTGAAATTAATTTTTGTTAAGTTGAATAATGATTTTACATTAAATAATATTTAGAATGCAAATTCATATAGAAAAATTTATCATCGACTCTGCTGGGAATCGAACCCAGGACCCTCCACTGTCTAGGTGGTATCTCTACCAACTGGGTCCTGGGTTCGAGTCCCAGCAGAGTCGATGATAAATTTTTCTATATGAATTTGCATTCTAAATATTATTTAATGTAAAATCATTATTCAACTTAACAAAAATTAATTTCAATTAATTCAATATTTTAAATAGAAATAATGTGTTAAAATACCCGAAATCCGGTACTATAAACTTGACATTTCACCAAAAAACAACGGTTAAAACATTTCATTTTGAATCTATTCAATAGAGATTATGTTCGAAAATCAATTTTCAGTAAAGTTTATGAGATACAACTTTAAAACTGAATTTAATGGACACAGTCAAAATTGATTTTAGAATATGGGTAGAGTGCATATACCCAAACGTAAATTTCGCATGTCACAAATTACATCTAAGAATTTAAAGCAAAGAAAAAAACGAACAGCAAAAATGCACCATACACCTGTCCCTGAAGATTTAAGCATGGATCCCAATAGTTCTTTGATGCTGAATCCAAATTGATTTACCAAAGTGTCATCAATTCTTTAAATATAACAACTAAAGATAATAGAAACAATAAATATATCTCAGTAGCAGTATGGAGGCTTTCTAAATAACCACAATTCATTAATTAAGAAATCAACTTTATTTTTTGCTCTATTACATGATATCTAAAATACCTATGAGATTGTGCACTTTGATAAACAACTTCGAGGCGCTTCAAAATATGATAAGAATCAACACTTATATAATATATCTTTAAGGGCAGATATAGGCTTCACTTTTGTTGTAAGTGAACTAAATGATTTAGAATTTTCAGATAATATGCAAGTACTAGCTTAAATCAGTTTATTTAACAAAAACGTATTTAAAATAATGAAATATTGATTTAAATAATAGTTAATTAATAAAAACACAAACAAATGTGTAGCAATACTAATCGTAAATAAATGGACGTTCCAGTTCCGAATCCCGAACTAGAGCACTAGAATTTATCAAATTAAAAACTTTCATTTTTTAATTCGTTTTAAATAAAGAGAAGTATAAATTTTTCTACTTTTTCCATTGCACTAAAACGAGAGTAAACGTTTTGCCGGTAACACTATGTGTAGGGATTTTATAAATTAAATGTGTTGTTCAATTCATTTACTCATCAAAAGTATGTGGATGTTATGGTAATGACGAATATATGAAAAGGATGTATTTTTCACGTAGTAAGCTTTTACGTGCCAAAGGTATACCGCGTGGTATGTAATTACTACATGCCATTGAGCATCACTTTAGAATATTAAAATTGTGGCATGCAAAAAGAATTAGAGGCACTTAATTTTCATATCAATTTCTATTCCATCGTTACTAGAAACATATAAGTTTCTGTCTTCTTCAACACCCTTTGGGGCCGCATCTAAAAAATAAGTGTATTATCAAATCCATGCTACATACAGCAAGAAGACAAAAAATACACTTACAATTTAACTTTATAACCATTCTTTTTCTTCATCTTTTTTTAGGTTATGTAACAAAGACAAATTTTTGTTTTGATAATAATTGTGGCGCAGTTGCCCGATTCATCTAAATTACTTTTTCTGCAGATATCGTAAGTAATATACATTTAGGTTAAGCTCTCTAATTAATTTGATTCATTGATTATGTTTGATTGTAGTACTTTAAGAACTGTACAAAAATTGTTCGTAGGGATAAATTATTTCTATTGATAGGGGTTATTAATCTAACTTAATTTTTGTGTGATCTATTATAATTTTTTTTATCTTGATTATTTGATGTTTTTATATTAAGCGTTTACTATTTATTATTTGTGTTAGTTTGAATAAATCTCTTTCCGTTTCTTTTGTATCCTCTGCCTTTTATTTCTATTATGTGTTGAGCTCAAGCATTCAGTAAGTTTCAGGTTAATGTTTTGTGTTATAAATTTTAATATAGCTGGACTTCTTATTAACACCGCAGTAATTGCAACTACATTATAGATTCACAGGTCTACAAAAAAATTTTTTTGAAAGATGTTTTAATTTCAACAACTAATTTTAT
The DNA here is from genome assembly GCA_929113105.1 of Agrypnus murinus. Taxonomy (NCBI): domain Eukaryota; kingdom Metazoa; phylum Arthropoda; class Insecta; order Coleoptera; family Elateridae; genus Agrypnus; species Agrypnus murinus. Next base: position 36,397,682 of record OV816030.1, read on the forward strand.
ACAATTTCGGGACCCTGATTATGAATTTCCTTTTCATTTTTATGTATTACGTAAGGTTTTTTTACAAACTACAAAAAAAAGAAAACAACTTATACACATAATGTACATTTATTGCACAAAGTAAAAATGAATGTATATTTCCAAAACAATTACAAAAAAGAAAACAACTTATACACATAATGTATAGTTATTTAGTGTATAAAATAAAAATGAAGGTATATTTCCAAAAATAAAACATATGTGATTTTTTTTCTGTCAAACTTAATATCTTTTACGTTTTGTATGAAAACTGCGCTTAGTAGCTTTTTTGTTGTGTGTTTTTTCTAGATTATCTTATTATTATACTCCATCTACCTTGATGAACATTCTCGTAGTCGGGGTCCTTATGATTCCCCAGAAACTTTTCAATAACCTCTTTAAACGCAATCCATGCATCTTTTTCAACAGTGTTCATACAATTGAGAAAATGCTCATCTTTACAAAGCGATCTTATTTGAGACCTTGATTGCTGACCAAGTAGCATACAAAGCACCATTAGATCTCCGCAAAGCATCCAATTATGTTCCACATACTTGGCTTTTTTAAAAGAAGCTCCAAGTTCTCATAGGTCTCTTTAAGGTGTACCGAATGTGCGACAGGAATGGAGCTCAACACACCTTTAAGGCTTCTTTTGCTTGAATCAATAAAAGGACGCCATTCTTCTTTGTCATACAAAGCAGCTCCCAACTTTGTAACTAAAGCAGGAATGTTGTTACAATATACTAAAGATCCATCTGAACTGAAATAAGAGCTTAAGTTTTTTTCTCGATTTCTATAGAAACTGGTCGATATTCCAGGAACCAACAGATTTTTCTCACGAAGTCTGGATACCAACAATTCTGACGCGTCTTTCGGAAGATGTAAATCTCTTGTTAAATCACTCAGTTTATTTTGAGTAAACAGTTCTGGTTTATCACATTGTTCTGGATTAAAGTCTACGTCGTTAGAATCATATGAGTCGTCATCGGACTCGTCGACTCATCGGACGGATGAAACTAAAGCTTTAATTTCTTTTGGTGGAACAGGTACTGGTACGTCAGGTCCATGCAGCACAGCTCTGATAGCCGAACTGACGTTGGGATGTGTTATATTTCTCTTATTCTTAGCATTAAAACCTTTTATATTGCAAGAACAAAAATAACAATCATCACTATAGTCTATTGGTTCACGCCATACTATGGGTATTCCGAAACTTTTTTCATACAATCTATATGCAATCATTAACTAAAAAAAGTTAATTATGTATTTATCTACTTCTAATCAAAACTGTAATTAATAATATATTTAATATTAATTTGCACATACCCTATCGAATTGAAGTCAAGACGCTGCACAAAACATATGCGTTAAGTTCAAGATTAGTTTAGTGATACTCGGGGGCTAGACGCTAGTTGTATCGACGTGTTGTAAAATCAGTGGGAATTTAATAAATGTTGCCAACTTTTTATAATAGCATTTTGCTACAAACATCATTGTCAAATTTGGGCATGAATATTTTCCACATTTATTTTAATTTCTTGAATTAGCTGTATTTTAACAAGCACGCGTTTTGTAAAAAATCTGTACGTGATGGAAAAGAAAGGATGTTATCATCGAGATCAGGAGGTCTAAATCATTCATGAAAAGGTATTAATCTCTAATCATCAAATTGCATCCAGACAAATAATCGGCTTCCCGAACATTCGGCCATCCTGACCTCGGGTGCGCCCTCGCACGCGTTCTTCTCTAGTGTCTGGTACTTGGTCCAGTTAACAACCACTATTTCCAGAGGTAATAACTGTTACCTTAAAAAAATATGAACTAATCATGTCATAAGGAAAAGTTAATGAGTACTGAACTCAAAACATAAAATGTGAACTAATCACGTCAAAAGGAAAAGTTAATGAGTACTGAACTCAAAACATAAAATGTGAACTAATCACGTCATATGGAAAAGTTATTGAGTACCTACTGAACTCAAAACATAAAATGTGAACTAATTACGTCATAAGGACAAGTTATTGAGTACTGAACTCAAAACATAAAATGTGAACTAATCACGTCATAGAGAAAAGTTATTGAGTATCGAACTCAGAACATATAATCAATATTCTCTTCTTTTATAATACTGGACATCCGCCTAGGCAACATATACTTATGCCTACAGGATAATATACAAGAAAGTATTCTCACTAAATAAGAGACATTCCCAGACCCATTCGAGCACATGGCAGATAAGTTCAGAGACACATGCCCTCAAACTGAGTCTCATAGTGCATCTAGCTGACCAACAACATATCGTAGGTCGCAAAACCGCCACATCGTCGACGTCAAACCCATATTATACGCGACAACACCAAGTTGTAGACTACAAACACCATGTCGTAGGTAACAAACGTCATCTCATAGGTGACAAACACATTTTGTAGGCGACAAACGCCATCTCTTCGGTAACAAACACCTTGTGTAGGCGACAAATGCCGTGTCATAGGTGACAAACGCCTTGTGTAGGCGACTAGCATCGTCTCATAGGTGACAAACACTTTATATAGGCAACAAACGCCATCTGATAGTTAACAAACACCTGGTATAGGCGATAAACACCGTGTCATAGGTGACAAACACCTTCTGTAGGCGACTAACGCCGTCTCTTAGGTAACAAATACCATTGTCATAGGTGACAAACACCTTGTGTAGGCGACTAACGCCGTCTCTTAGGTAACAAACACCATTGTCATAGGTGGCAAACACCTTTTATAGGCGACAAACGCTAACTTATTGGTGGCAAACACCATTGCCATAGATGACAAACACCTTATATAGGCGACAAACGCCATCTCATAAACGACAAACGCCAACTCATATGCGACAAACGCCAACTCATAGGTGACAAACACCTTACATAGGCGACAAACGCAATCTCATAGGTGACACACACCTTGTATAAGCGACAAACGCCAACCCATAAGTGACAAACACCATTGTCATAGGTAACAAACACCTTACATAGGTGACAAACACCGTAGTCGTAGGTGACAAACACATTACCTAGGCGACAAACACCTTATATAGGCGACAAACGCCATCTCACAGGTGACAAACACCTTATATAGGCAACAAACGCCAACTCATAGGTGACACACACCTTATATAGGCGACAAACGCCAACTCATAGGTGACAAACGCCAACTTATAGGCGACAAACGCCACTCGCTCACTCACAGGTGATAAAGTGCAAAGTGCTTTCTCACATAACATAGGTTTTTACTTTTGATAGCACTATGCTTACATTATCACCACTGACTATGAAACACAAAACTTATATTACATTGGTATGACATACATACTGTACCTTTACGCCTCACACGTCTATATATGCTTTGGTACGACACACACAGCAAAGGAAAAGAGAATTGCTATAATAAAATATTGCATTTTTATTAATGCAATACAACAACAAAAAAAAACATATATTTTAAATGAACATATCATTTATTCTTCTGAAGGTTTCAGATGAACCTACAGTTAAGAATCTTCAATAGTTTGTGGTCTGAATTTCTACAGACTATCACTGCCTACTATTCCCTTTAACCTTCTTTTGTCCTTGGAAAACGACTCCACTCTATATGGATCGTTACCTATAATGTCAGTAATTCGAACAGGCCCAACGTATTTGGGCACTAATTTTCCGCTTTTGAGTCCACGTACCAATACAGACTTTTCTACCAATACCAAATCATTCACATGAAATTTCCGAGGACTAGCTCGGTTCTTATCATATCGTTTCTTCATTCTCTTTGCAGCGTTGGCACGCCTTCCCTTTGCTTTTTCTCTCAGAGACATAACATTTTTTGATTCCACTGTGCACAACCGTACTTCATTCTCTACACGTGGTCTCAGTACATACAACAATTCTCCTGGGGACACACCCACAGTCGCATTTAATTATGGGGACCTTAACTATATATTGGTCCCATCGTTCATGATCTCCTTCCACGCTAGCGGTCTAGCTTCCAAAATGGTACGATTGACGCGCTCTATCTGTCCATTGCTTCTAGGCGAAGCGATGGAGTTCTTTACATGTTTAATATGGAGTTTCGCACAAAATTGTACAAAATTGTTTAAACTCTTTGCAATCAAAGCCCTTTCCCCTATCAGTAATCACTCGCACTGGAGAATGCACTAATTTTATTAATTGTTCCAAGTTTTCACAAACATAACGGGAACTAGTATCTGGTACAGCTTCAATAAAACGGTCCGAGGTGGTCTAAGTGTAAAGTATGAAAAACTTCACCAATTTTGTCTATAGGATGTAACTTCGACCGTCGCTTTCCAGTTGGCCTCTTACTTGACAAACAAGAGAAACAATTACCAACAAACTTCTTAACAAATGGTCTTATATTGCAAAACCAATAAGTTGCTGAAATAGCTTCAATGGTACGTTCAAAGCCTGAATGTCCATTGTCATCATGAAACATCTTAACTATTCGCCATCTCACATCTTTTGGGATAACAATTTTCGCTTCACCATTGATCTTTCGACAAACTTTATCGTCAACCAGCACATAGCAATCCCTCTCAATCCGTCAATCCTTCTCGCAGCCATTGTTTAATAAGCCGAAGGTTTTTATCTTGTTATTGGACACGTGTACTTTACTTGGAATTGTAAATTCTTTTATTTCCGCGTTAACCCCGCTTAAAAGTTCACCTTTGGTTTTAAAGCAGACTGGAAATGTTTCCAATATCACGTCATACAGTTCTATTCTATTCCTATTTCAATTAAACTAGTATTTAAAATTTTCAAAACGCCAGTTCCATCTATTAATTTTTACCTTATTTTCAGGTACACTCATAACGGACCCATTTTACATTGCTCACATATTCTCAATAAATGACCCCGGTGGCTACGCCACTGCTCACTTTATTTAAGTTTATTTCTGGTTTAATACAGTGTCAATTAAAACATTTATTGTGTGTGTTTTTATTTTTGTTAACATCAAACGATAATCCTTCGAAAATATTATTGTATTTGTTAAAACGAGTATGTCCTTGTTTTTATACACGCATTCGGTCACCGGCCTTCCAATAATCTGAATAATTACATAAACAATCTTGCACCACGAGAAATTCGGAGTTCGCGTTTATTTCGTCTATTGATACAACGGCTTCGACGCAACCTTTTGATTGTTATTCAATACGTACATTTTTCTTAAATTTCACATCAAAAATACCATTAGTCACACACTCTAATTTATTAACGTTTTTATTAGTGTTTATGTCCAACGCTTAATTTTTTTGGAAACATTGTTCTTCAATATGTCCAGTTTTATTACAAAAAGCGCATATTTTAGTTTTGTTATTCTTATGTTGACATGTCGCAATTAAATGTCCTCGTTTACCGCATCCATAACATTTACTAAGTTTATCTGCTTTACTTTCTGGAAAATTATTATGTTTCCGTTTATGTACGAAAAACTTACGGTCATTACAATTGTCATTAACTTATTACAATTAACGTTTAAAATTAAATATTTAAGAAAATCACTAATAGCCGAGCACTTTGCCGCATAAGCACCAGATTTTAAAAACGGATCATTTATTGTATTGATAATTACATCGACTATTACTCAAATTACAACTTTGTCCCAGGGAAAGGGTTTTTCTCTACAGTAAAAATTTACTATATTTTGTCTTTGATCTCTTACGTTATTAATAAAGTCTTTTAATTTATAATAAATACCTGTTCGTTCCGGGAATGATTCTATTAACTTTAGTTTCCAATCTTCCCGGGAAATATCATACGAAGGTTGGCTGTTATACCAAATTTTTGCGTTCCCAGAAAACTTACTGATCATATATTCGTCCTTCCTGATCCCAATCATAATGATCACCTATTGAGTCAATTGTACTAATCCATTGCTTGGCCGTTGTTTCAGCAGATCCATCTGTTGGCGTCTCGATGGCGTTGGGCTCGATGGACACCAAATGTAGCGAGACGAAAACGTGACAGCATCAGGCTCCGTCATCGTAAGGCGAGGAACGGGGAATCAAAAGGCGAGACCGCTAAGCAGGACCAGGAAAAAGGGGAGATGCTTTTGGATGTTCGAAGAGTGCGTTGTAATATTGCTGCGAAGAATTAATAAAGTTGTTCATACGTTTGTGGTGGTTATTTCTTACTGTTATTTAAAGACTTCATTTCCTCATTACCCTAACATCAGGAGTGGGATAAAAAACCCACGTCCTTGGTGCGAATTGTAATTGTGTTGTGTGCAGTTCTTTGAAACCATGTCGAACCGTAGCCACGGGGTTTACCGACGAGAGGGTGGTGCCGTTGGAAGCGACGAGGATGCGAGTGACGGGCGACTACAAGGTGTAGGGCGGCGCCGGCGGCCGAGGTCCACGTCCAGACACCGTAGCCGGAATGAACAAGGGCGACGTTCTAATAGCACCTCCAGGTCTCGGGGCAGGGCCCGGGAGCGTTCGCGGTCCAGAGGCCATAAGTCGAAGCGCAGGACTTCCCGGAAAGAAAAGAATCGTCCCCGAGAGCGCTCCAGGTCTGGTAGGACGGAAGTGAGCCAATCAGTTTCTCTATTGAGTGAAGCACTCGTTGAGGGTATGGAAAAATTAGCGAATAAGCTTACGGTTAGGGAAAGTCAGCAAACGGTAAGTGCTACTTCGCTTAATAATAATCCTATTGCAGAATTCGATCCGACTAATCAGAATGTTACCGATTGGCTTGATGCCGTAGATGAATACGTTGCTATATATAATTGGAATGACAAGACCACCTGTCATTTAGCGTTAAATAAATTAAGGGGTGCCGCTGCGGTGTGGTATCGCGGTTTACCCTCTCGTATTCATACATGGCTCGAGTGGAAACGGTTACTTATGCAAAACTTTGTGCCGACAAGGAATTTGCACAAACTAATGGGCACAATGATGGCCTGCGTAGCGAAGCCCCGTCAGAGCCTGTACGCGTACGCGTTTGAAAAACTTGCGTTAATAAATCAATTAAAACTTCCAATGACAGATGCAGACAAGGTTCACTTAATTATGGGCGGAATATCAGACCCACAAATACAATTTTCGGTAGAGACTGCGAATATAACCGAACCCAGTAGATTGGCCGGTCATTTTAAAGTGTACGATGCTAATATGCAGGCCCGGATTGGGACAAACTCCGGTAAAGGAGCGGTCGCAGTATCAGTAACAGCCGCTGCGGAAGGTACGGAATCCTCGGAAAAGAGAGTATGTTTCCGTTGCGGTCAATTCGGTCATTTAAAACGCTCCTGTCCTCGTAACTATCCACGGTTGCAGCGTACAGGTACCAGGTACAATGTTAATACCATTAGACACACCGGAAATGAAAAATTTTACAAAGACATTTATTTGAACGGTAACCGTATCAAGTGTTACCTGGATCTGGGTAGTGAGGTCTCTCTAATTACGAAGGATGTCGCTGAAACATATTCGTTAAGCTTGACGCCGCCCAAACCACCGATTGTTTTGTCCACACTTACTGGCGACATTATTCCGCGATTTATTACCAACGCCCACATAACCGTGAATACAGTAGAACGGAACATTGATTTTTATGTAGTCGATAACGAGTTTCTGGGAGTAAATATACTAATTGGTCAGAATTTTACAGAATTGGAAGATGTTTTCTATTTTAAAAGCGGGAATGAATTGGCATTTAGTGAAACGTTTGAAACGTGGAAAGTAAATAAGATAAATAAAATAGATGTAAAAATAGGAATTCAAGATCCGGACGTAATTAAACAGCTTTTAAGACTCCTCGATAAGTATCCGGCATGCATGGCCCAGAATTTATCGGAATTGGGGGTCACGACTCTTGCCGAAACGACAATAACTCTAACGAATAAAACACCAATTGTACATCGACCGCGTCGTTTTTCAGATACGGAACGTGCCGAAATTCGCGAAATTGTAGACGACTTATTGGCAAATGGGATTATTCGCGAATCTCGATCACCATACGCATCTTCTGTATTACTGGTAACTAAGAAAAACGGAAATAAGCGATTATGTGTGGATTTTCGGGCACTTAATAAGAATACGGTCTCAGAGGTCTACCCTTTACCGCGAATTGAAGACCAGTTGCGACGGTTGTCAGGGTGTAAATATTTCATTGCTCTGGATTTATTTTCTGGTTATTATCACATACCGGTTGCACCCGAATCGGTGCCGCTTACTGCATTTGTCACCCAGGATGGGCAATATGAATTTTTGCGAACCCCATTCGGTCTTAAGAATGCCCCAGCGGTCTTTCAGAGGATGTTAAATGCAGCTTTGGGGCAGTTGCGATTTACTAAAGTATTGGTTTATCTAGATGATATACTGATCCCCACGAAAACTATTAATGAGGCCCTCCAAATTTTGCACGAAGTATTGGAAATTCTAAAAATTAACGGGTTAACTTTGAATTTAAGTAAATGTTGTTTCCTTTCTACACAAATCGAATATCTTGGCTACGACATTTGCGAATCCCTTATCCAGCCTGGTAAAACTAAATTGCAAGCTGTGGCACAGTATCCTCGACCTGCTAGTGTTCACGAAATACGTCAATATTTAGGACTGACAGGATATTTTCGCAAGTTTGTACATGATTATGCAACTAAATCAAAACCATTGAGCGAATTGCTTATGAAAAATGCGGTTTGGAAGTGGGGTCCGGAACAAGAGTCTGCATTTCAAATATTGAAGCAGAGTTTAATAGGTGTACCAGTCTTGGCGTTATTTGACCCAGGATTGGAGATTAAATTATACACCGATGCTAGTCGGTGGGGTCTAGCTGGGATACTGGTACAAGTCCATGATGTGGGAGAGAAAGTCGTATCCTATTTCAGCCGTCAGACAACTCAGAGCGAACAAAAATATCATTCGTACGAGCTAGAGGCACTTGCGATCATATCTGCAGTTAGGAGGTTTCGGGAATACTTGTTGGGTAGGATTTTCACTATCATCACTGACTGTGCCGCAGTGAAAAGTACTTTTGATAAAAGGGATTTAAACCCGAGGATCGGTCGGTGGGTGTTAGCACTAAGTGAGTATCAGTACACAATTGCTCATAGGGCTGGTAGACAGATGCAGCATGTGGACGCACTGAGTCGAAACCCGCTCCAAGAGACTAAGGGTGTATACGCGACTGTAATATCAGAGGATACTTGGTTGCTGGCCGCTCAGCAACAAGATCAAGCAATTCAAACAATTAAAGCTATCTTGGAGACGGGCGATATGGCCGAAAATAGGCAAATTTTCCAAAATTATTGTTTAAAGGGAGGTAAGGTGTACAAGATCACCCATCACGGTTCGAGGTGGGTTGTGCCTCAGTTTGCTAAATTCCAAATCTTACGAATGGCTCACGACGAGTCTGGTCATTTCGCATTTGCAAAAACATATGAAGTTGTATCCAGCCAGTACTGGTTTCACAACATGCGGCGGTTTATCAAAAAGTATGTTAAAAATTGTCTGAATTGTTTGTATTTTAAAGACCCGCAAGGTCCGTTGCCGGGGTACTTGCACCCTATACCAAAAGTTCCGGTTCCTTTCCACACCATTCATGTGGATCATCTGGGACCGTTCATAAAAACCAAATCCGGGAATACACAGTTACTAGTAGTCGTAGAAGCGTTTACAAAATTTGTATTGATTTACCCTGTTAAAAATACAAAAACTAAATTTACGATACGGGCAATGAAAGAGATGATAAAGGTATTCGGGGTTCCGAGACGCATTATTAGCGATAGGGGAACATCTTTTACAAGCTTAAAGTTCCAAGAATTTTGCAAGGGTATAGGAACGAAACATTACATGAATGCAGTCGCTGTTCCTCGCGCTAACGGTCAAGTTGAGCGGTACAATCGCACGATCTTAGACTCACTATCGACTATGGGGGCGAATAGCGATGATGACCGTTGGGACGAAAATATATCTAATATTCAATTAGGGTTGAATGGCACCTTTAATAAAGCTATTGGGATAACGCCAAGTGAGGCTTTATTGGGGTTCCGAGTATTTTCGCAGGGTCAGTTGGAGTTAGAGCGAGAAGCTGTCGATGTCACTGCAGTCCGAGCTCGTATAGAACAATGCCAGGACCGTTACCAAGCAGATCAAAAACGGCGTTTTGATCAAAGACGATCTAGAGCTCATCCGTACGCAGAAGGTGATCTTGTATTAATTCGAATCACCGGAACAGCAGCCACGGGTAGCAGTGGGAAATTGTTGCCAAAGTGGCGGGGTCCCTTCCGCATTACAAAGGTCCTCGGTAACGACAGGTATGAGGTGGCCGGCATTCCCGGTAGTATTCGATCCCGTTGCCGTTACACTGGGGTTGCGGCTGTAGATAACATACGACCCTGGATTCACTTTGCTGGAGAGGATGAGACGATGGAGGTCCCAGCTGTTGGGTAGTATGGCCGGTTGGCGGACAAGCCACTGGGCCGATGGCCGGTTGGCGGACAAGCCACTGGGCCGATGGCAGGTTGGCGGACAAGCCACTGGGCCGATGGCAGGTTGGCGGTCAAGCCACTGGGCCGATAGCAGGTTGGCGGTCAAGCCACTGGGCAGATAGAAGGTTGGCGGTCAAGCCACTGGGCAGAGGTACCTTTCTCGTTCCCCGGGATCGAAACAGCGGGGGGGATGTGCGAAGAGTTTCCGCTGCCCCAGAGCTTTCGGGGGAATTGAGAACGGTACGCCTGGGGTCACTGGTACGTGGGGCATTGCAGGCACGGGGTGACCACAAATTACTAACCCCTTATAGGTAGATTTCTTAGTTACATTGTTTATTGTTTAATGCTAATATAGTTATATTGTTTATTGTTTGCTCATAATATGATTTATTGACACTTGGCGCCAAGTATCCATTAATTCCTAGGTTAGGCTCAGCGACTCGCACTGGAACTCCGTACTCCGGCAGATGGAGACTTACCACATAGACTGTCTGTTAACCCAGTAGTCTTTTTTTATCTATAATATTACTCAATCCAAGCCCAATTTGACGTTGATTTAGTTTCAGTTAATGCCATCTCAAGGAATGTTGAGTGGGACACTGCAACGGTCAGGAAAGGCCGAATGTTGGCGTCTCGATGGCGTTGGGCTCGATGGACACCAAATGTAGCGAGACGAAAACGTGACAGCATCAGGCTCCGTCATCGTAAGGCGAGGAACGGGGAATCAAAAGGCGAGACCGCTAAGCAGGACCAGGAAAAAGGGGAGATGCTTTTGGATGTTCGAAGAGTGCGTTGTAATATTGCTGCGAAGAATTAATAAAGTTGTTCATACGTTTGTGGTGGTTATTTCTTACTGTTATTTAAAGACTTCATTTCCTCATTACCCTAACACATCAAATGGCGCTACGCCATCGATGCGTCATTCAAATCTTGAATTTTTACGGTTCACATCTTTTAATCGTTTCACATTACGTCTAAGTTTACGAATTTCAGATTCGGATTCCGAAGAACTACTAGTACCACTATATTTACTAGAACCTCTTTTTCGAGATCTTCCCATTGTTATGCTTTTTTTTAACGAAGATCACTTGCACCACCTGCACACCTGCACAAACTAATTGTAGGTAATAGGATTAAAATCCCACTTCTGATTTGTTAGCCAGTAAATTAAAAATGCATTCGACAAACGAATTTATTCTCTTGTATCCATACATCCGCACTGCTTAATTGCTAATTACTGACTAATCTTAATATTGCCACTCTTTTACAACATCCAGCCTCAATATACAGCGTGTCCGGAGATATAACGCATTAATTTTAAGGGGTGATAGAAGACACCAAAAGGAACAAAAAAGTCCGATACAACTGTGTTCTAGAACGTACCACTTTTTCAGAAAAAAATAAGAAAGTTGGAAACTTTAACATCATTTTTCCGCGTTAATAATAGCACTTTAAGTATGGGGCTTTGTCGGCAGATGTATCTCATCTATTACAACAACAAACCTTAATAACGTTTTATCCTATCATATGTCGTTTCCGCGTAAAATTGAATTCTTTTTACAATTACAAATTCATTTTACTCAATTAAGAAACGTGACAACCCTGTAAAATTTGTAATACCATATGTTCCAGTTTACACAAAATGCTGACGTGTGTTTGTTAAACTGGAAAAAAGCACGTTTTGCTGAAGATTATTTGGGTCAATGCCTGATTGTTGTATAAATAACACCCGTTTAATGCTATAATGCGCGATAATGCTGAGTTTTAGGTTTTTGAACTTGGAATGATTTGTCAATGCACGAGTTTGTTTATTTAATAACAGTTTTTAGTACCATTTTAGAGCGAGATAGGATAAACACTTTGTCAAAAAGCTTTTTAACTCATAGGCGTCCGGTATATCTTGGCTGATTAAATTAATTAAAGTAATAATAATTTTATAGAATTAACTGAATATCGTATTAAATTAATTGATGTTTTTGAGGAGAATAATTAACGAATTTCAGAATCAGTAATTTTGCAATGGCAACTGGTCACTGTGGGACGATCCAACTTGTGTAAAGAATAAAAGATATATTGGCGTTTGATTATAAAATGTTCAGGGCATCTAGAATCGGTGACAAAATTTAAAAATCTTTGTTATTAATAAAAACTTTGATGCTTAAAGTTGTCACTACTTTGAACTAACAATTTCTCGACATTTCCAGGCTGAGATTTAAAATTAAATTACTTTTCTTGTATGAACCTTATTGAAACCAAAATTAAAAATGATAGTATTTGCAGCTACATAACTTAAGAAAACATGAACATGTGTTGTAGCTTTTATTTTAAAAAATCGTAAATTGTAAGAACTTTTTCTTGCTAAAATTCAAATTCTGCTGGAGTTATACAAAAACGCCCGCATATCCCCGCTTTAAGATTTTTGTTAAAGAAAGAGCCAAAGCATCCTGGTTATTTTCATACAAAAACCAAATCCAACTCGAACCAACTTAAAAAGTTAAAAGCCGTTATTGTAGGCACTGCAAGAAATATTTACCGGTATTATTCGTATTATTTCAGGCATAGTTGTTGATGATGCAACATTGTGTTTTTGCGCCCTTTATCTCAACTGTTAGAAACAACTAAATACCACGCCTTAATGTAGTCGGATGAGAGAAGATAACACAAATCAACACTCTTCACCAACTTATATTTATTAATAATAGAACTATGTCGACTTTACACTTTAAAAGAGTAAGCTAGAATGCCTTTTACTTATTCTTCAACACATGGTCCTGTAATACGATCATATAACATGTAGTGAATCATTCGGATCACGTCATCGGGTCTGCATTAAGAAGTTGGCTTTTTTAAGTGTTACCATGATCCCTACGTACACAGAATGGGGTTTTCTAATAACTGCAATAAGAATTTAACAAAGCTGAAAGCATCATAACTCATAACAAACAGCATTATTGAAACCTTTTAGTAAAATGGAGATTATTTACGAATGAAATATTGGCAATTATTGTTAAACGTTATAAGTACTGTTATTTCTTAAGGGATGGTAATCTCGTTTATAAATGCCGACTTAAAAATATTACCTAAATTCTTAATTGGAAACTATTAATTGCGCTTACTGAATATTACCCTAAAAATTCCCATAACTTAATACATGTTAATTAACAAATTGCATAATCAGATGCGGTATTGTTTTCGTTAAATTGATTTCTGTATTCCCCCTGTTTTTTAATACGCAATTACAAACGTTTCTTTTAATGGCTTCATTGCACTATGACACTTAAAACAATTGCATTTTTAATTACCCGTTATTTGGGAGTAAGTATTCATCCGTATAACGCCGCCACTGGCGTTATTATTTATTTCAAATTAACACCAGAGAAAAGTGCTGCTTGTAATCTGATCTGAACTCATATTTACACAGATGTTGATCATATCCTGACCTAGATTTCTTATTATTTACTGTTTTTAAAAACCTTTTGTAATAAAAAGCTATAAAACGTGCTTCATATAGCTTTTTCAGCAAAACAACGGCTGTCATCGTACGTTTTTTTAGACTAACCGATCTTAATTCTAAAACAAGTTCAAGACCTTCAGTTGCACAATTATACTTAAGCAAGGTTGCCAGATATGGCAATGGTTTTTTCTAAATTACTCGAAAGCCTATTAACATAGAAAAAAAATTATTAAGACTTTTTTGTTTCTTTTGATGTCTTCTATCACCCCTTAAAATTAATGCCTTCTATCTCATGACACCCTGTATAAATCATTTTCCCTTGTCATCGATACGTGTTTCTGATGACATCATTCACTGACCTAACTACAGCATTTAGAACAAAACTATAAAATTAATAGTTCTAGTTCATAATCTTCATCTTCTACTTCATAAAGATTGTGCTAATAGCACCAGTTTTATGGGATACATTTCGACAAGCTTAAAAAGAATTAGATCATAACTAATCAACTTAATAATAATCATCAAACAGATTATCACACGTAATCATCCCTGATATTATGCATCCAGATAAATAATCGGCTTCCCGATAACACTATATACAAGTAACCATGACAAATCGAATATACGAACCTTTGTATAATCGCTGTAATACAAACCTTTGTATATTCACGCGCATGAGACTCAATTTTTAAATTTCAAAATATCCATGAAAACTCCATAATGGGCACCACTCACGGTGTCTCCCCGACGACGTCGGCGAAAACGTCGTCGACGACGTCGGGGACAAGGTCGAAATAATGAGGTAATGTTTACATTTACTGTAATTTAATGCATGACTGTGAATAATAAAATTATGAAGATCGTATTTCTTTTAAGACATCAAAATGAAAGAAAGTAGTTTTGAGCATAATAAAATGCGTACTGAATTTCTTTAAAGTATTTCGAAATAGCTTATGCAATTAACAAAACTTTTCATAAGCGGAATAATATTGATATCCATCGATAGAATTACAAGTAACCCTTTATTATAAAACGAAAACTCTTTGTTTTTTTTATTAATCTCATTCTTAATTTAGTTTAAAAATGGATATAATTAACGCAGGATTTAGGATTCTGATGAGTTCTGGTGCTCAAATAAGGATTTCCTATAAAGGACTTTTGATAAAATTTGGTAGTGATAATCGTCGGAAAAATATCATGTTTAAAAATGTAATGGTTTCACCGTCGCTTCCTTTTCCGTGTAGTTTTAAAATTTTATGCTGATGGTACATAACCTTATACTATATCTATCTTTTTCGGGTTTACTTGAATTATTTCATTTTTATTACATTTGTTTACAAACAACTGTTTACAACTGTGAAAATAAAACCCTTGTCAACTGTAAATTATTATTAGGCAAAATAAACATATACATCTGGGATTACTAAAAAATATATGCTTTCTTTATTATACTTTTTAAGAAAACATTATGAATTCAATATGCTGTGACACTTTCAAGTGATAAGATGGATTTTTATAAATTATCTTTGAGAAAAAAAATTGCAGTTGGTGTGGCAGTTGCCTTGTGCTTCGAAGAAGAAGAAACTGAAACACCACGAAAAAAAAGAAAATAGGCAAAGAATTGGTTTTTAGATCGCAAACAATATTCACACATGTCCTTGTTAAAAGAATTGCGACAAAATGAGCCGAAGGATTTTTATTATAAGGTTATGTACCATCAGCATAAAATTTTAAAACTACACGGAAAAGGAAGCGACGGTGAAACCATTACATTTTTAAACATGATATTTTTCCGACGATTATCACTACCAAATTTTATCAAAAGTCCTTTATAGGAAATCCTTATTTGAGCACCAGAACTCATCAGAATCCTAAATCCTGCGTTAATTATATCCATTTTTAAACTAAATTAAGAATGAGATTAATAAAAAAAACAAAGAGTTTTCGTTTTATAATAAAGGGTTACTTGTAATTCTATCGATGGATATCAATATTATTCCGCTTATGAAAAGTTTTGTTAATTGCATAAGCTATTTCGAAATACTTTAAAGAAAGAAATTCAGTACGCATTTTATTATGCTCAAAACTACTTTCTTTCATTTTGATGTCTTAAAAGAAATACGATATTAATAATTTTATTATACACAGTCATGCATTAAATTACAGTAAATGTAAACATTACCTCATTATTTCGACCTTGTCCCCGACGTCGTCGACGACGTTTTCGCCGACGTCGTCGGGGAGTCACCGTGTATGTGCTATTTAACAGTCAAATAGTTTATTAGTAAACAACGCAATCTTTTTCTAATTATGCGTTTTAGAACAAACTCTACAGAAAATATCTATGAACTAAATTCATGAAATAGTCTACCTATATACAACTCGACGATCTAAAATACCCGAAACTCGACATATTGCCTAAAAAACACCACTCGACCGTCGGTCTCGTGGTGTTTCAGGCAATATGTCTCGTATAATCGAGTATTTTCGTTCGTCTTGTATAATTACTGATTATATTATTCATATGAGATCTGTTTCTTGACTCGCGGTGTTGTTTATAAATTTAAATATAAATGATTCTGATTTCTGGATTAACATAACGGAATTCACAGAATTATCGTACCACTAATTGCAACTGCATGGCGTTCTAGAATTAGACAAAAAGAGCACGTTAAAAGCTCGGAAATCTCTTAAAAACTAGTTAAAACTTTTTAGGTACAAACTAATCTGTAGTATATGCACATTTTCTTTAGCACAACACGGAAAACAATATTTTTTATAGAAATGCTATCTAAAACTTGGTATATTTAACTTAATAATAAGTTTTAAACTTAAATTTTCTATTAAGTGTTAACAGGTGTCATTCTTCTCACAGAGTTTATTTCCTATTATATTATATTGTAAAAATGACAAATTTATCAAGAGATAATTGTGACTTTAAAAGATGCACTTTCTGTGTAATTTGCAAATAAACTGGATTATTTCTTCTAGGATTATCTAATTAGTTGCATACAAATAGTTCCTGAAAATTGAAACAAGAGGTAACACAAAAAGCTTAAAGTAGTTCATACAGTCAACATTATGAAAATCATTGTAAACAATGAATGTCGAATTTTCCGAAAAACACGAAACGACAAAATTGGTATGCTTTAAATATCCGCAAGCAAATGTATTGGGAAGTTGTAACATTGATTTTTAGGTAGAATTTGTTAAATTGCTGTAACCAATGGTGATTGTCCTAGATTATAGATATTGTCCTATATTAATTTGTTGTTTTAATTAAAAAATCTGTATGTGATTTATAAAAATTAATTACATTTCAGTTCAGTAAATTAAAAGAAAGAGTTTTTAAATTAATTAAAATGGCAAATAAATGAAGTTACAGTTGTGAAGGTGTAATGCCATTGAACTTCTTAAAAATTGCAAAAAGCCAAACTTAATAAAAATGTTTTCTAAATATCAAAGTGGCGTTTAGATATAATTAATAAAGAATTTAAAGTTATGAATTTGTAATAATAATTTTAATGCTTTAGTTTTAAATAGTCTGAAACTCATCTAGGAGACTATTCACCAGATACATCTCATATCAGAAAGATTAAAAAAGACCATCAATCGTTAAAGTAGTAGAATTTGTATGTTTGTATACTGAAACGAATACCTAAAACTTTTATAGTACAGTGCAAATTGTATCTACGTAAACAATTGAACATGCAGATTTCCTGCATATATGTTCAATTATTAAAGTAATACGTCAGACGCATTCACACCTCTGACAGTTATCAACCAATCTTATAATAATAAGTTAAAAAGCTATAAGTTACAGTGAAATTTGATTAGAAGTTCTAATTTCTATAATAAAGCTTTGCTCATTTCTTGTGAATTTCTTAAAGCACGAATGTGAGATAACTGTCGGTTACACAACGATAAAAATTAAGTATTTTATTAATGAAAATGCATTTTGAAAAAAGTATTTTAGCAATAATAAAATTATTTCCTACACGGTAATAGGCAAAAACATCGCCAACACAATATTATTGAATATAAATAACAATTTTGAATGTGGACAATTGCCCCCTGAGCAACTTTCTGAGTTGCCATTCGTCAGCGTTATTACCTTTCTATTGTATCTTTTATTTTTTTGTTAAGTGATGATCTTTAGCGGTTGCACAATGCTTGTGCACGGATGATATATGTGGCCACTGTTTTTATGTAACCTTCCTCAAAAAGAATGATACAAAAACTTTTTTGTAATCTTTAGCGCTCCAGATTTTTGAAAATTTAAATCGGCTCAGAGCTGATAGTTTTTAGAAGCCTTTGAGTAATAGCTTGTTATACAATAAGACATATAAACTTCAACAATACGTAATAAGTTGATTTTATTAAAATAGTTTTAACTAGATTCATTATTAAGCTAAAATGTTAATTAAATAAACATGAAATCTTTATCTCCAGATAATGTTAGGTTCTTAAGGTTAGGTGAGTCATCCAATCAAGAAATTAAAAATCATTGAAAAACCTCATCCTGAGATCACCAGTCCTCTTTCTGCAAATCCAAATGTAAACGAAATGGTGTACGCTTTATTTGTAGCTGCGTGTTAAGCATCCACAGATTTCTTTCATACGATGCGCAAGTATTTTGTTGTTTAATTCTCTTGTTTAAGTCGAGTAAACCATTTTGTGTTAAAATAGTTATCATATTTTACTACTTTGATAGTTCGGAACAATAATTTAATTCCATACCCTTGTGTTGGCAGTTCTAAAATTTCACAAACCACGTAAAGATTTCATATTAATGTACAAGTTATAAAATCACATGAGCACCTATACAGGGTGTCTCAAAAATAACGAACAATAACGCAGAGGGTTAAAGAGCGTCCGAGGTAGAATCTAAAACTGAAGAAAAAAAAACTCTACCTCCAAAAAAATTTTTTTGTAAATTTGTTAAAAATTGTTTGCAATACTTTTTGCTAATACGGTCCTGTTATATTTTGCATCAATTTGATAATAAATAATAAGTCATCCAGCATTGGGATAGTCAAAACATTGTAAAGCGATATGTGTAGAGTTAAGCAAAAATTCGGAGAAGTCGATTTAAAAACACGTATATTGGTCAAGGTCGCGTCTTTATAAACACCATGACATATCACCGTAATAAGCGTTTTTGTTATAAACGACATAGTTGCAAAAAAGTCCCAAACGTTTGATGATAGTTCATCGAACTAATAATTTTTATTATCAAGAGTTTATTTGAAGGTGTTTTCCGTTTTAAATAAAATAGATTAATGGTAAAAATTGCTTATTTAATAAATCGTCATTGTATTTAATATGAATTTATCTATTTTAATTTATGTAAAAATCTACCTGTCCAAGATTTCAAAAGAAGCGACCCTTGTAATTTTTTGAGTAAACCACAATCGGGCCGCAAATTCAACCTGGCGGCGCTCTAATTATGAAAATGTTCTTTTTAATAGTTTATTTTACCTTCTGTTTATCTTCGAATGTTATTACAGAACGTAAAAATATATTTATGTTGTGTTGGCGTCTCGATGGACACCAAATGTAGCGAAACAAAAACGTGACAGCATCAGGCCTCGTCATCGTAAGGCGAAGAACGGGGAATCAAAATGCGAGACCGCTAAGCAGGACCAGGAAAAAGGGGATATGCTTTTGGGTGTTCGAAGAGTGCGTTGATAATAGCAGATGCTGTTTGTAATATTGCTGCGAAGAATTAATAAAGTTGTTCATACGTTTGTGGTGGTTATTTCTTACTGTTATTTAAAGACTTAATTTCCTCATTACCCTAACAGTTGTGTATCCCTTTTTTAAATTGCGTTGCTTATTTTACATAGATCAAATTTCACTATGTGTATTTATGCGGAATGTTTAGTCCAAAATTTTATTTACAAGCATCTGTGCTTGTTAATAAAATTTAGGAATAGTAGTAAACTATTAGTTTTAAATATTAATGCTTCAGATTCTAGTAAAATGTATTAGCATCGCAGATTAGAAGAATAGTAACGTAATTTTCTTATTAAAGCCCAACACTTTTTATGTTTTTTAAATTACGTTCAACGCCGCCACACATAAAGAATTCCCTTTAACTTATTGAAATATGATATCAGATGCTCTCTTTAAAGTAAGATGTTTTAAGCTGTTATTAGACTTTGAATTTATTTTAAAATAAACAAACTGCAACATGAGCAAAACGGAACGTGTCTTATTTACGAGTTTTTTCAAGATCAACTCATTCGGGTATTTTGCGGCATTGACAAAATTGTGCTGTATTGACAAATGCTGTAAAGTTCAACAAACTACAGTCCTCAGCATTAAGCGACATCAGGCGATTGTGGAGCAGAACGTGCAGGACCGGACTCAAAACTTGAACCTTAAATAACTCGGAAAGTAAATACTTTAGAAAAAGAAGTTGTAGGAAAAATTTTCTCTACACATCATCAACTATCTCGTATTCACGTATTGTCCGTTATTTTTGAGACATGCTGTATAGAATACTTCCGTCTTGAACATGCTTTTTATGGACATTTAATAAAGTGTTTTTGTTGTTATTAGAGTTTAGTAACAACATCTTAAGAATACGTAATAGTAGATTGAACGTTAAAAGTAAATATGAAAATACTTAAACTTTTGTGACATAAACTCTTTTAATCTTAGTATCGATTTGGTGATAAAAGGAATTCAGAAAATGTAGTTTTTCAAGTTCTAAATGACTTTTTTTAATTTTTGTTTGAATTAGATTGTAGATGTAATGTAAACACTGGTATATAAAGTTTCGATTTCTAGTTTTCAGAGCAATTTTGTTTAAATTGCGAAAGACAAAAATTATGCTGGTTGAAAAGTCAAGTTAGAGTTATATTGTAAAGTTCTGAGTCAGTTTCTTACAATGTGAACTTAGATTGTCTTCATATCGTCTAAATTCTACAAGTTTGAATTTTCCACTACATCAATTTAATTCATTTTCGAAAATAAGCTCTGACTGAAGAAATGCATATCTTTTATAATACACGGAATAACCAATATAACTCTAAAGCCCTCAAGGGGTGAAAGGTAAGTGTATGAAATTACTGTTAATCAGTATAATAAACATCTTAGATGTTTATCCAATTTTAGCAACTTTTTGTTGAGGTTTTTATGAAACAATAAGAGTAAACACTGACCTGCTTTATTTTTAAATAATCTAATTTAAAGTTGAACGTGCTTAAAGAATAAAATAAAGCACCTAAGTGACAACCAGACAAGGTTAACTTCTGACTATGTAACGAGAACGCATTACTGCTAACTGATCACAAAACCGCATATGTTTGGAAGTACAGTTTCAGCAATCTCAAAATGCATAAATTCTGTTTAATATGAATTAAAAAGTGCCAAATTATTACGCATCATTGTAAATTTATTACTTAACAAATTCGTGAATAATTTAATAACAAAAACATTACACACCGAGTCAAACATTAAACAAAATTATTTCACTTTTTTTTCTAGTTTTACTTGCGTTATTAAAACGCTGTTGCTGTACACTATGCATTTTAATAAATTACCAAACAATGTAATTATGTTTCAGTCATTATTACTGTCCTTGGCATTTTTTTTAATTTCTTGAAATTTTACCTATCAAAATATTAATATCCTATAAGCGTTTCGTGTTCATGTGCTTAAAAATAAAACCTGCCCCCCAAGTGTTCGCTTAAAATCGAATCCAACAAAAGATGTCCTAATAATATTGTCAATAATAATAGATATTTTTCTTGAAGTGGTTTCAATTCAAGCTGCAACACGGAATCTAAAAGCAGACACAGAAACCTGAAATGTAAATATTGTATCAGACTCATCTCAACGGAGATTTTTACCCAATTAAAAAACATATAACTACTATAAGCGGAAAATAAAACAATGAGTAAAATAAGTACTAAATTGCGTTAAGAGTGGTTTGTTTACAAGTGGTACTAAGATTATAAATGATAGATTTTAAATATGTTAATATTAATTAACTTTGTTAAAACTAGATTCGATTTGTTTTATGTTCACATAAAAACTAGAAGATTGGAAAAATTAAATCGAATCTGTTTAAAAAAAGATTTAGTTGAATATAATGTAAAGCTAGGTAGATTGGGTTGCCTATTTCAAAGGTATATTTTTTAATAAAGTATTATGTAAATCATATCTATAGTCACTAGATTTGCGTTGGTATGAAGATTGTGGTTGGCAAGGATAGTTTGGTAATTTTTTATCTTTTACTTCACTCCAAAGTTTGAATTCCATATTTTTAATATTTAGTTTTTGCAAGATTACATAATAAATAAAATTTTTGAGCTATTTTAAAACTATTTAATTATGTTAATAAAAGTTAGATGGCATTCAGATAAAAGTTACGTATTTATGAATTTTCTTTTTATTTAAAACCAAGATTTAAATTTAAAGATATTAATTATTAAAAGAAACTGCAAAGTTTCACATTCACACGCAACAAAAAGACGTGAACATATTTGCATTAACAGGTCTCTAGTTATTGTTATTATTATTATTATTAAATTATCTAAATTATTATAGCAAATTTAACTTAAACATTCGTTAGTATTTATAGTGTTACTGTTTATTATGTTACTTAGTTAATAATTATTGTAAAGTTATATGGAAATAGTCATTTGTATAGATTGTTATAGTTATAAATAATAATTGTATGTACATAATTAAAATTTGTAATACCACTGTGTCATCCGGCAAGCCAGAATGCTGGTCAGTTGTTCTATTAATAAAGAAATTGTATATACTGTTAAAATATTGCAATTTGAAAAGTTACTAAAATTAGCAGGAATTTTAAAATTTTTACAAATTTAAATTTAATGTAGGTACCTACTATTATTTACAGATACCTGTTTTTGGTCCAGTCAATATAGTTCGGATCTCTAAATTTTGCTTAGTTGTTCATTAGGTTTTAAATTGTATAGGTACATTAAGTTAGTGAAAGCTTTGTAAAATTTAAAATTCCCACCAATTTTAGTAACTTTTGAAATTGGAACGTTTCAACAGTTGTAACTAGTCGCAGTCAAATACAGCACACAGCTGATTGTCACCATTTTTTGTTAGTGTCGCTATTGCGCACAAGCTTCTCTTGTCAAATACACTGGCAAGTGTATACTGGTGCCAATTCGTTTTATTTACACTAACTAGAGTAACATGAACACTAACAAACATTTCTTTATATCACTTCAATTTATATCACTTTTTAGCGGCTTTTCTTCTCTTAAAAAACTAAAATTTGAATGGATTTTGTTATACTTTTAAAGTGGAATACTATTAGATTGAATATTCAATCTATATAGAGTTAAATAATAATATTGTAACGTTTTTTTTACATAATAACACAAATGCTGTTTAATCGTCTATTAACGAGAGAAATATTATTTACATACACTAATTCAATCTTAACTAATTATTTAACACTATAATTATAAACTGTTAACGAACTTAAATGCTTAAATAACTTAAAGTAGATTATATAAGGACTATTATTTAAACGCTAGAACACACTCGCGTACTACCCCGTCGATGTGTCATATATCTCGAACATCGTAGATGGACCGGAAATCCTCCAGTATTGTAGCCCGTCTAGCCGCCAGCCGATGTGTCATATATTTCTCGAACTTTCTAGTATGTTCTTCACGGCGTATAGGGAATTTCCCCATTCGTTACATAGAATGAAAACAGATTTCATTAGTGAAGAATTAGTTTTGTTATAAGAATGGAGCGAAAAAAGAAAGTTTTTCTACTTTAAATAGTACTCTAGAAAATGTGCACGGGTCTGATTTTTTTACTGTGTACGACAACGATTGATCTCGCAAATGGAGCAAAAGTACTAGAGCGATGTTAGCGACATTGAATGTACAACTTTCAGTTTAACAACTTTTATTAAATTTCCGAAACACCATGCATGTAGTAAATTTTTGTTTATTAAAGTTAAATGAAGGCGCTATACATCTCAGGAGAGTATAGCGCCGACTGCAGAATGTTTACAGGTGGATACACTACAGCATCTCAACGGACCGAATTAACGGACCATTACAATGTAAATTATACAGAAAGTTTCATCAAAATTGTTAGAGCCGTTGTTGAAAGAAAAGAACCAAAACATCCGTCAGTAGACTATCGCCATCATTAAGCCAACATCTTAAGTCTTAAGCCAACATAAAGCTAAATTTCAAGGTTCAGTGCGTACGTTTTATCGTTTTTTGCAAATCTCCTACACAGGCACATACAAAAACTATTTTGTAAAAGACTTAATTTTAGATTCAGGGGGCTTTAAAACGTCTATGATTAATGCCAAAATCACGAGTTTAATTCCCGAGATCTAATCCAATACTTTCTTCTTATTTTACTAGAGGTTGTCCTAGGAAAAAGCAAAAAGTAATGACATGCACATGACGTGCATTAAATTTTTTCATACAAAAATTTCTTAATTATAAATAAGGCACATCACTTATTTTAATATTATTTTTTTAAAGAATATCTCTAATTTGTTATTATTGCAATAATGCAACATAAGAATTTATTATTAATTTTTCTGACGATAATAGAACATGTCAATGAAGTCAATCACTTGCTCTGTGCGTATGCAAATAACCGATAAACTTCATTTAAAAAATATTTTTCATTGTTTTGATCGGTTTCACTAATCGTAATAAATAATAATAATACACATAACTATATTTCGCAATAACTACTGCAATACTAATTTTAACCAGATTTATAAACTTTGTTTATAATACCAAGGACAACTTGGAATAAACAATTTATTATAAATCGTACATTTTCCATTAGATTAAAACAACTCTTAAGGGATTTTTAATTTTTTAATCTTATTAATTAATAATGCACGAATATACAGTGGCGTAACTATTAGTGTGCAATGTGTAGTTTGTTCAGGGACACATAGTCGCCATTTTATGTTTACACTGATTTAAGAACTTTGTAATGCTATAATAATCTTATAGGGTCCTCTGCCGCGGCTATCGACATTAACTAGTGGTTATTGAGCTCGTATGTTCTCGCTTCAGAGATAACAGTGTATAGATGTATTTTTCTTACGTAGTTAAACAATTAGTGCTAAGAAGCTTATGCAACAATCTTAGAACTAAATAAATACTTAATATGTTGCATCTGTGATAGATTTGATCATCAAGAATACTACAATCCACCTCTTCCAGTTTTTCAAAAAATCATTGTCTTGTGGTGAACACGCCCGGGGATGTGGGATGTTTGAATCGTGGTGAACCGTAAGGGATAAGTGACAAACATATGTATTAGTACAGAACAGTAAAAGAATGCAAGCATGTATACAAATACGAGTAGCATGTACCGAAAGCATTGAAGGTTCTACATACTGTCATGTTGTATAACTTCAATTTTCAAAATAATAATTTTGAGTAATATTTTTCTTTTATAAAGTTAAATATAATTGTTTATGATTAACATGCACACTGGTACACTATAGTCAGATAAAGGATATCTGGATTTTTTAATAGAATTTAGTTAATTTTCTTTGTTCATTAACGATGTGAGAGACGATTATCTAATTTTTCAATTTAATGAACTTTAGGCAAATTTTAATGTAAGATTTTACCTAAAACAGACAGATGTATTGTAATGGGGAGGTATACAAGTATTTACTATCTTACCTTATCAATATATAAAAAATGTGTTTTTATGTTAACGAGATTACTCAGTTGCATACGTTTTTTGTATTTCAAAATTTTACAGCTCCTGGTTAAATTATTTTGGTGGAGGTTTGTAAAGCTGCTTCATTGCAACAAAACTCTTATTATCTTAAATATAGGGGATGGTTTTTATTATAATATTAGATAAACGACATATATTTAATTATATTGCGATTTTGGAACGTTTAATGAATATTGTTAATTGGCTTGAATTCTCATGTTGTTGATGCCTGAAATAATGCAAATAATAGTTATTATATATAATTGTTAGAATATAATATTTAAATTTGTGAAGATAGGAAAGTGTATAAAGGTATTTTTAAGTAATTTAGTTAACCCTTAATTTGACGTTGTATCCTATAAGATACATTAACTTAATACCTACAATAATTCAGAATTTCAAGTTTTCCTTGATCTATTTACGTATTATATCAAATTGACATTATTTCTTAAGAAATCATGCAAAACTCTGCCACTTACTGACAAAATATATATTTTATACCTCAAAAGATAAAGTGACTCTGCGTTGTAGCTGGAGGAATCATGCAGAGTAAGTTCTTGGATGTCTTATTTATTAACTTAATTATTCTTGTTTCAAAATAAATGCATCAGTATTGTTCATAAGGAATGCCTCTTTGATGTTATCTATAAAATGATGCACTAAAACTATGATATATTTTTGAAAAAAGGACTTTTTTACAATGTATCTTATAATCTACATTGCCAAATATCCACAAATAAATACTGTTCTGTTTTCGTATCTTATAGTCCACTTTACAATGCTGCATGACGATGAAGATTTATTTTCTGATACTATCAGTGTTCAAGTTTGTAGTAGCTATTAACTGGTACCGATTTTTTCACTCTCGAACGCAAATTATACATAATACGATAATTCGAAAAGATAGAATTGTCAGTTTATTTCCACCACAAACTTCAGATGTGGATGAATCAAGTAATGATTATAAGGAAGAATTTTTACAAGGTGTTACTTTTGAAGAAAATCATACTTCAGAAGAATCATATTTATAAAAATCTGACACAGAAAAATGTTTGCAAAGTATTAGTTTTGATACATCAGATGCACCATCTCTATCTAAATCAGTTGGTAAAGAATTAGAAGATATTGTAGAAAGCAGATGATACATCAAGTAAACAATAATTATTTCTCAAACCTTCAGTAAAAGATCGCTAGCTAGAGAAGAAATTGGAGATGATAGAAAACAGAGCAATAAATATAAAGTAAATCAACCAGGAACCAAAGAAGAAGATATAATATAACAAAAGAAGACTGAAGAAAAGGTCGCACGTGACAAACGAAAATAACAAAGAACATGTAAATGCAACAAAAGATAAAAATAAAGAACCAATAAGGAAGACAAAAAACTAGAGTTATAAATGTTCAATGCGAATGGAGAAAATATTACTAAAAACATACAGATGATACCTATTTATGAATATTAGTTGCACTAATTTTTAGTTTTTTGCATGGTTTTGATTTATATTTTGATTTATACTATTTAGTTAAACAATAATTTAGTTTAAATTAGTTTTGCAGTAGAAATAAATATATATTATTATCCAAAGTATTTATTTTTTGTAACTGGTGAAACTGGTGATGTATCTGATAGGATACAAAACAGAAACAACTAGCGCGTTCAATAGTTTGCTAAAGTATCCCCTGGGATACAACTCAGAAAACCCAGGTTTTTCACAAGATCTGGTTTTTTCTGCTAGAATATGTTAATTTAGATCATAAACAATACAAAAAGTCACAAAAGATTTTCATTTATGATTTGAAAGACACTTTACCAAATTAAGGGTTAATAAATAGTCGTTTAAAAAGTAGGTGCCATTGACATTCAAATGAGGGCTTATTTTGTAATGAACGTATAAGTATAGCATACCAATGCATTCAGAATTTGTTTATCTTTAACATTACATAATTAGTTTTTGTGTTATTTAAACACAAATTAAACACATATTAAAATGGCTTGCCAAACTTTCATTTGTTTCATGCAAAAATTGTATTGCATTTATTTGTTTCGACCAAATCATATATAAGCACAGCCAGTTTTGTAACAATCTTTCGTCCAATTTAATCGTTCAAAAAGTGCACAATATTTTGAAGAGCATAAAGTAAATTAAGGTTATCTTACAAGTTAAAAATGTAAACAAATCAATGTCAAAATTCTGAGGTTAATGACATTTGTGTGAAACGTCATAGTGTTTGAAATTTAAGAAAGTTGGTAAATCTAAGTGATTAATTAAAAAGTGCTTCAAGTTAAACAAGTGTTTAAACAATTTATTCTTTGATGGAAATGTTATCAACTGCTCATAAAGAAAAACTTATGCAAAATTTGACTGGAATATAATTGAATTTGGACCTTAGTAAAAATTAATATGCCTACCACTATTGTACAATTAAATGGATTTGGAATTCCAATTAGTAAAGCCCTTTATTTAGAAATATTTAAAAGAGGTCGTTGACACACTTTCTTGAATTCTTTGTCTAGACTAATAAAAGCAGCCAAGCAGCCATAAGGGGAGTTAATAAAAATAAAGTTGACAATCTTGTTACGTCAAATATTAAAAAAAAATAAAATAAAAAGGGTTTTTAATAGTAGTTAGTTTTATTTTTAATAATTAAGAAATTTGATGTTACCAAAAGTATTAATCTCCAAATACAAAAACTGAACTATTTTGGGATTAATTAAAAATTGTTGATTTGATGAATTAAAAAGATAGAATTTAGTAATCATATTTTGTTTTGTTGTTGCATTTAAATATTTAAAGATAAATTCGTAATTAAGAAGTGTTTCTATTATTTCTACTTTACATACAAGAAAATTTATTTTCAATTTTCATTTTGTTTTGTTTGTTGTTCTTTGGTATATGTTAATTAAAAATAAAGTTGTTGTTATTATTTTGAAAATGATTTGTCTATGTGTTTTTTATTGTTGTTTGTCCATAATAATTATAAGGCTGTGATAAACCATTAAAGCGACCCGCCTGAGAGTCTCTGTGGAAAGGACACAAATTTTTCACAATTACAAAATATTTATCCGGAGCATTTATTTAAATTAAAGGTAAGCAAGTAGTGAGATGTGTAATTCATGTTTGTTACAATTGTATCCGTCTCTGTCTAACTAGTATTTAAAAATATTTCAAAATAATTTCAATTTATTTCATTTTATATCAATATATACAGTATGATGTTTGAATTTCGAAATAGTAATAGACATAATTGTTCGAATTAAATCCAGAAGAATGAAGCTAAGGTAATAGGATAAGGTGAATAGGATAAAGTAGTATTACTTATTAGTATTTGTAGTCGTGTATGGTTAAAATTAGGAAGCATTATGTTCATTAATTTTTTTAATTTGAGTTTGACGTCTTCGTTTTGTCAATCAATATTATCAGTAAGGAAGTAACCCCTTTTTGTTTTTGAAAAAAAAGGTATATTCAATGGCACCTACTACATTTTGCACGCACGCGGGCGCCGAGCAATATAGTTACGCCACTGCGATTGTGTCATCAATCATCACACATTAACTTCCAAGTTATACAACACATGAATACATCGCGTGCTAGATTAGAATAATAATTATCAAATTGTACTTTGTTATGGTTTTTAGCCATTCTAATGTTTATTTTGTTTGCTAGTGTTTTCTTTCCTATATTTGTTTCTTGAATTACGGATACACAAATGATTATCAACTACTTTCTTGACGCGACTGTCTGTATCTAATCAAAATTACTTGCAATATTTAGAAACGAGCTATGGCATGAGGATACTAAATGTATTTCAAATAATAACTAAATTAAACTGAAGATTATTAGAATCTTTATGGGTCATTTGGGGTTATTTGTTGTAAGTATATAACTGTCAAGGTTGTTACGTAAGTACACCTACGTTATCTGTCAATTATGAAAGAAAAAAGTTAGACTGATGAAACTTTGTATCTTCTTATAAAAGCAACAAATCGTAAAATTTTCCAAACTTCAAAAAGTTTTTCTTAAACAACTTTATCAAATTTAATTTAAAGAAAAGAAAGTTTAGGTTATGACCTACTAAAGAATTATGTGGGAGCTTTGAAGTTAATAATTTCCATTATATGAGTTTAACTAAACTTCGAATGTCAGTAATTTATGTATTCTATGCTGGATAATGGCAATAATGGTTAGGGATCTTTCAGCAGCTTTTAGCTGTAAAGTTTTAATGTAAGGTATAAAATTCTGGTCATAATTGTGATAAGGAAGTGTTTTATGCATATCACGTTGAAGAATTAAAAACGTACAGAACCATATTTGTGAGATTCTTTGAAAAATAATCTATAGCTTTGGGGTGGTTTTCAACATTCAGCTGTAAAGTTTTAATAGAATGCCTAAAATTCTGTTTATACGGGAGCGCTTTGTCCATTTCATGTTGAAAACTTACATACATACTGTTACGATATAAGATTATATAAAAAATTAATTAATAAGCATCGCATTTGTGCGACAATAAAATTTTATGGTGATGAGCGCTGTACTAGTATACGCTTTACAACACTTGATCATAGATTTATTTAAATTAAAGACCACTATCACTATGTTTAATTGTAGCAAGGCAATATACAAAAACAACCACTACTTACCTTTGTGATGAAAAGAAAATTTGCACCGGCTATAATTTTAAAATCCAAAGACAAGCTCAGGAAAATTGCATGAAAGAATTTCAGGCTGGTCGCTCTTTGACAAAATAATAAAGTATTGTCCAACCTATACCTGTAAAATTCTGTTAATGGACACAAAACAAAGAAATACACAAATAAATCTCTTTTTGATCATTTAAAAATATTATTTTATTAGTCAACACATAAAAAGAATGAAAACTAAAAGTTTATGAAAGAGAAACGAGAACAAAAAAAATTTCTTACCATCTAAATTAAATTCAATTAACAAACTTGGAATAATTTAAATTAATTATTGGTGTCAATTGGATTTACCAAAATAAGAATTAAGAGACAGTCTATTTCTGTTTCTTTTGATTATTTTTTATTTTATCAATCCCATGATCTTAAATTATAATTAAAAGAAAGAAACGAAACAAAAATAAAGTTTAAGTTTGAAAATTAATTTTTAAATTCAAAAAATTTTGGTGCCGCTCGAAAGTTTTCAAACACACTATATTATTTGGCAGTTTTCTGTAATAGTCGGTAAATTTACCTGCTTATTTGTTGTGATGGCGTATATACATTTTTATATAATTGTTCTTGTGGATCTTCTTTTGTGATTTATTACAACTATTAACTATTGAACAAATTACCTCCAATACGTGAGTACATAAATCAATTGTATATTTCCCATAAGTTTTCATTACATCCAGTTTTTAAATTCCTTCCATCCAGAAATAAAGTTCCAATACGTTTTACAGAAAGTTTTTTCTTATAAATAAATAGTCCAAAAACCAAATTAACACTTTACTTTCCTTTCTTTTATAATTCACATTAATTGTTCTTTATTATTATCATTATTTAAAATTATTTAACACTTTTTCAAAAAATTAAATTTGGATGACATTTGTCGTAACCTCACATTTTTGACGTTTCATTGATGTTAAGTTTGACACACATAACCTCAAGATTTTATCAAATTATTGCGTGATCTGACATGGCTTCTGCTTTTTATGAAAATCAAGAAGAAGGTAACCAGATTTTCGACCTGCTTTTATATTTTTTTTCAAAAACAAACGCCAAACGTCATTCTTCCACTAACAAAATCTGGTAAGTTACTAAAAAAATTGAACATCTAACCTAACATAATAATAATAATAATAGCTACAACCCATAACCTGGAAACCAGGCCCCAGAAGCTATAAGCTTGTGCGGGAGGGAGGGGGCGATTATTATTATTATTATTACGTAGGCCCTATGTGCGGCTGCAGCCTACTTACAGATGGAACAGCGCAAATCCCACATTTGTGTTACAGATAAGGAAAACTGCAGAAAACCTTAACCAGATCTGCCGGCACCGGGAGTCGACCCGGGCCGCCTGGGTGAAAGTCCGGCACGCCAGACATTACACTACCAAGGCTGTTTTAAATTTACTGATTTACATAACCAGATTATTGTTAAAAAATTAAATTAAATGTTTAAACAAATTACATAATCGGAAAGAGGATAATTTTTCCTATATTTTGGCATATTACATGTCTAACAAAAAGCAAATTTAACTCCAGGATTCAATGGCAATCATCTCGCATTTCCTGACTAACATGGTTTTACAAAATTACAGATAATAGCATTTTTTTGGGCCGGCGGTGGGCGAGTGGTGTCAGTGCATCACTCGTGTTCCAAGGGTCGTGGGTTCGAGTCCCACTTGGGGCGACGGGATTTTTCTAATTGGGAAATTCCGCCACCTCAACTATGGGTGTGTGTATTCATGTTGCATGTTAGATGGGGGCCATATGACCTTAGATGTTGGTTCTCCCGTAGTGTAGGCGTGAAATAAAAAAATAGCATTTTCACACCTTATTACCTCCTTTTCTATTATTAAATTAATCCTAACATCCTATTACACAATATTTACATCAATTTTGGCACCAAAACTTTAAATTTTAACTAGATTTTACTATTTTAACAGATCAGGTTCAAACGATACAAATTTTAAGCTTCAAAAGGCTAAACCTTTTCTATTTAGAGCTGCCCACTTGAAAATTCTATTGCTAAAGGTGCTCTAGAACCTAATTAACAATATTGCAGCAAAACATTTTGACTACAAGAGCATAGATTAATGAAAACTACACATTTATCATGAAATTTGATGAATCGTTAAACCAGCATGGGATTTACTTGAAATTCAACGACAAAAACTGTGAGTATTGTGGTGATTGCTTGCATACAACTTTCCATGTATACTTACTTACTTACTTAATCCTAAGCCTTCCCACCATTAAGTGTAAAGCTGTTGGGGTTGGGTTTTGTATTTTTCTCTCCATTGTTTTCTGTCCATAGTGTCTTAATTCCATCCCATGGTATACCCCTTTTCTCTGCTTCCTCTCTTATCCCATTAATCCACGTTTTTGTTGGTCTTCCCCTTCTGTTCTTTCCCGGCACTCGCGTTTCATACACACTTTTTGTCACTCTTTCTACCGGCATACGACACACGTGACCGAACCACCTTAACTGTCCTTCCGCTATTTTTTCATTTATCGGTTCCAGCTGTAGTTTCTGCCTGAATGTTTCATTTCTTATTTTGTCTCTTTTGGTTTTGTTCTCTATTTTTCTTAAAAATCTCATTTCCATTGCGTTTACTCTTTTCTTTTGTCTTTCCGTTAACGTCCATGATTCGCTGCTATACATTATTGTTGGCCTCACTACTTTTTTTATGACTTCTGTTTTTATCTTTTTTGGTATTTCTTTTTTACCTAGAAATGTCGTTCTCAACATATTGTAAATTTTACCTGTTTTACTCAATCTATCATTTATTTCTTTTTCAATTCCTCCGTTTTCTTCAATTATTGAACCCAAGTACTTAAAACTTTCTACTTGTTCTATTTCTTGCCCTTTTATTCTCAGTATATGTTTTTTCTTTGTACTTGCTATTATCATACTTTTTGTTTTTCCAATATTTATTTTCATGTTTACCTTTTTTAATTCGTTCTCGAGTATTTCCAGATTGTATTGTAGATTTCTTCCTGACTCCGCTACTATAGCTATATCATCTGCGAACATCAATTCATTGATCTTTGTTTTTTTCATTTGTCTATATCCTAGTGTGAACTTCATCTTTTTCTTTGCCTCTTTTATTGCTTCGTCTAAAACTATCGAAAATAGAATAGGGCTTAATACACATCATTGTTTTACTCCTATCTTTGTTACAAATTCTCCGGATTCTTCATTATTTGTTCGTACTGTATTTTTATTGTCTTTATACATAGCTTTTATTAATTCTATTGTTATCTTATCTACCTTTCTCTTTTCTAATGTCTTCCATATATCCTCTATTCTTATTAGATCGAATGCCTTTTCTAGATCTATAAAGCAGATATGTACGTCTTTATTCTTCCTTATACATTTTTCGCTTACTTTTCTTATCGTAAAGATAAGGTCTTGGGTGCTTCTGTTCTGTCTAAACCCGCATTGTGTATCTTCTAGTGTTGTCTCTATTTTATTTCTTAATCTTTTTTCTACTATTTTAGTTAAAATCTTCCCAGGGACACTTGAAAGGGTTATTCCCTGATAGTTATTGCAGTTCCTTTTGTTCCCTTTCTTTAATATTGGTAAAATAATACCTGAGTTCCAGTCCTTTGGTATTATTGCATTTTTGTGTATGTCATTAATTAATTCTGTTAATTGTTTCACACCTACTTTTCCCATATATTTTAACATCTCCGAAGTTATACGATCTTCTCCTGGTGCCTTTGCATTTTTCAGTCTTTTTATTATTTCTTGCACTTCTCTTTCTTCTATTTCTTCCATTTCGTTTGTTGCCTTCTTCACTTCTATTTCTTCTATTGCATTTATTTCCTCCTTCTCTTTTATTTCTTCATACATTTCTAGATCCTTGTTTGTTAATTCCTCAAAGTATTGTCTCCATCTCTCCATTATTTGTTCTTCATCAGTTACTATGTTCCCATCTTTATCTTTTATGTTGGCCAAGTTATATTCCTTCTTTTGTTTCAATTGTTTCAACGTTCTATAAAACAGTTTTTGATTTTCTCTATAGTTTTCTGTCATTTTATGTCCAAATTTTTTCCATGCTTCTTGCTTCGCTCTTTTTATCTCTGCTTTTACTTCCTTTCGTTTTTCTTTATAGATTTCATAATCTCTTTTATTATTTGTCGCTAGGTATTTTCTCCATCTGTCCTTCTTTTCTTTTATCTTTATTTTAATTTCTTGATTCCACCATGTCGTCTTTTTGATAATATTATTAGTTATTTTTGTTGTCCCACAACTCTCTTTTGCTGCTTCTATTATACTGGTTTTAAAATGTGTCCATTTTTCTTCTATTTGGTTTGTTTCCTTTCTTTCCCCCAATTTTGTATTTAGTATTTCTTGGTATTTTTCCGTAATTGCCATTTCTTTTAGTTTATGGCTCTTGATCTTCTCCTTTGTTCTCTTCCTCCTTTTATCTAATTTCTCCTCTTCACTTCTCTTTAGTTTCATCTTAACCATGTAGTGGTCACTGCCAATTTCCGCTTCCCTCGTTACCTTCACATCTTTTACTCTCCTCCATTTCTGTTTACTGATCAAGAAATAATCTATTTTGGATCTTTCATTTCTGCTTTTCATTACTCTTGTAAATTTATGAATTTTCTTATGTTTGAACGTTGTGTTTGCAATAACTAGATCATTTTCCATACATATTTCTATAATCCTCTCTCCATTCCTGTTTAATATCGTTTCTCCTTCTCTACCCATATAATCCTCTATCCCTCTATTTTGGTTTCCTACTCGTCCATTCAGGTCTCCCATTATCATAATATTTTCCCCTCCTTCATCTATTTGTCTTTGTAGACTTTCAAAAAATTTGCCTTTTTCTTCTTTTTTTAGCATCTTCATTTTCCCCGTACTCTATTATCATAGTCCATATTTCTTCCTTCCCCAGTTTTATTTTTACTGTTAATATTCTATCGTTTATATATTTCTCTTCTATTATCTCTTTTAGTTTGCTAGGTGCAACTATTAGACCTACTCCTCCTTGGGCATGTTCCTTTTCATCCACCTCTGACCAAACTATCCAATAGCCTTTATGAATTCTTTTCAACCCTCTACCTTCCTTTTTTGTTTCTGTGATTCCTAGAATTTGAATATGTTGTTTTATCATTTCATCTACTATTTCTTCTTCTTTTCCTATCATACTCCTAGTGTTCCATGTCCCTATTCGCATGTCACCATACTGTAACAAGAGAGAAAAAGAAAGAACCCCTTCTCGAGCAGCG
Source organism: Agrypnus murinus (assembly GCA_929113105.1). Taxonomy (NCBI): domain Eukaryota; kingdom Metazoa; phylum Arthropoda; class Insecta; order Coleoptera; family Elateridae; genus Agrypnus; species Agrypnus murinus. Next base: position 36,433,280 of record OV816030.1, read on the forward strand.
GATGGAGTATTCTGCGGCATTCGAGAGAATGACGCATAGCACCAACAATGTAAACGAGGCACTGTTTATCTAGCACCTTCCAGAAATACATGGTAGTTTCTACCGGCTTCTAGTACGATTGTAGGAGGGTATAAAAGCGACTCGCGGATAAAAGGGGATCAGTCAACAGCAAGTCATTAACTGTGTATTACAAAATAAATAGTGAATATAAATGTTGTATTAGAAATTCATAGTCTGTAAATAATAGTTTTTAATGGTTTATAATCATAGCGTTAATTTATAGTGTATTAATTAGTGTATAGAAATAAATATTTGTTTGTGAATAGACGATTTAAACAGCACTTGTATTATTATTTTAGAAAGAACGTTACAGTGGTGTTACAGGTGTGAGGGTTTTAAAATAAATAAAATCGCGTAATAATTAATTAAAGTGCTGTGAGAATAAAATTTTTGGTGTTAAAACATAATTTCAACAAACAATCAAAATGGTGATGAAACTATTAAAGGATCTCTTAGTAATAGATTTGAAGCGGGAGTTGGACGAGAGGGACTTGGATAGTAATGGAAAGAAAGAAGTTTTGATAAATCGGCTAAGAGAATGGCTTTTAGAACAGAAGGAAGATCCTGAAAATTACCGCTTCGAAATACCTGGACCCGCAATTGATACTAACGTGTTGTTAAGTAAAATGGAAGAAAATTCTAGAATATTAAAAGAAGAGTTACTGGAAAGTTCTAGAAAGTCCGAAGATAATGTTAGAATGCTAAAAGAAGAAATACTGGAAAAGTCCCAAGAGAATTCTAGAATTTTAAAAGAAGAATTACTGCAAAAGTCCGAAGAAAATGTTAGAATGCTTAAACAAGAATTACTTGAAAATACTAAAGCACTGGAAGAAAATGTTAAAATGCTGAAAGGAGAATTGTTGGAAAATGTCAAAGCGTTGGAAGATAAAGTTTTCGAAGAATTTTTGGAGAATGCCAGTGCGTTAGGACTATTGGAAGGTAGATTGGCGGAACAAGATAGGGTAATAAAGATGGTAGAAGAGAAAATAGCCCAAATGCAATTACCACCAACAACTAAGAAAGACGATATGATCGAAATGTTGGAAGATAGAATGAGGCAACTACGGTTTCCCTCAACTTCTGAGTGGCCGTTTAATGAAGTAAAGAAACAATTTAAAGAAGAAAAGGTTCCTGCCGTAGGGATAAAAGTAAAACCACCCACGTTCGATGGAAAGATACCTTGGTCCACCTACTACAAACAATTTGAGGCGGCCGCTGGGGCCAACGGATGGACAGGCAAGGAAAAGGCCGTTTCTTTAACTGTGGCTTTGCGTGGAGACGCGTTGAACGTCCTGCAAACAATCCCAGTAGGACAGGAAACTGATTATCAATTGTTAGTGTCTAGATTGGAGATGAGATATGGAGACGCTCATCTTCAACAAGTGTATCACGCGCAAGTGAAGAATCGTATCCAGAAGAATGGAGAAAGCCTGCAGGAGTTTGAAGCCGATGTTGCGCGGCTTGTCCGATTGGCGTACCCTACGGCACCCGATTCATTTCTGGGACAGCTCGCTGTGCAGACCTTCATTGATGGGTTAAGAGACGGGGAAACACAACAATCATTGAGGCTAGCACGACCAAGAACAACTGATGATGCGCTTGCTCACGCCTTAGAATTTGAAGCTGCAAAGCAAGCGTCCCGAGGTCACGGGCGTGTTCGGGCCGTTGTGGAGGAAGAAGAAGGTTCTAAAGATCACCTAGAGGAGTTAGTACTGAGAGTTCTTCGGAAGGAAGAAAGCCGTAAGAAGAATCATCAAGAAGTTCGAGGGCCTCGTTGTTGGAACTGCGGCGAACAAGGACATGTAGAACGCCGTTGTCCCAAAATAAGAAAAGTACAACCGTCGGAAAAGTTAAAAAGGGTTGGCAAGAGGGGGCGAACGTTGACTGCGAGTGAAGATGCCCCGGAGATCACGATCCATGCCGTAACATCAAAGAATAGTAATGGCAGTTTGTTTGTAGATGGAAAGATTGCTAACCGAACCGTTCCACTACTTATTGATACGGGGGCGACAAAATCCATCGTACGCCCTGATGTTCTACAATCAAGTATTAAATTGTTACCGACAACTACTCAACTCCGTACAGCAACAGGTGAAGTGATACCAACACGCGGAGTGGTGAAGATGAAGATTGGCATTGGAAGTGAAGAATGTGATCATGAGGTGCTGGTAGCCGATATCACTGATGACTTCATCTTGGGAATGGACCTCCTGAGAAAATTTGGTTTTACGTTGGATTTGAAAGAGGGTGTTTTGAAGGTCGGTAACGAAGAACTTCCTTTGCACCCACGAGAAGATCCGGTTGTAAGGGTTTTGTTGACTGAAGATGTGATATTGCCGGGTCAAAGCGAGATGGTTGTCGAGGCGGGTTTGGATGGAGATCTTCGGGTAGGGTGTGTGCGAATGATGGAGCCTGTTTGTGATAAGAAGATCCATAGTGGCATACTGGTGGGAAAAGCGCTGATCAAGGTTGGAAAGAGAGTACCGGTGAGAATTATGAACGTTAATGTGGATCCGGTGACATTGAAGAAGAGTACCCTTGTGGGACAGTGTGTGCCAGTATTCCGAGTAGCCAGGTGTATGGCTGATGTTCCAAAACCAGCGCCCAAAGACCATGGTGGAAAATTAGTGGGCATGGTTACTAGTTCGTGCGAAGACCTTAACAGAACAGAAGTGAAAGAGGTACAGGGTTTGGTTCACCGATACCAAGATATCTTCGCTCTTGACGATAGCCAGAAGGGACGAACAAATATAGTAAAACATAAAATCAATACAGGCAACTCTATGCCTGTCCGTCAGCAGCCGAGGCGTCTACCTCTAGCAAGGCGAGCAGGAGCCGAAAAGATTATTACTGATATGGAAGAACAAGGGGTCATCGAGCCATCCAGCAGTCCATGGGCATCACCGGTGGTCCTGGTCAGTAAGAAGGACGGGTCAACGAGATTTTGTGTGGACTATCGGCAGCTTAATGACGTGACCAAGAAAGACAGCTATCCCTTACCACGCATCGACGACACGTTAGATACCCTGTCTGGTTCACGATGGTTTTCGACTTTGGACTTGAAGAGCGGTTACTGGCAAGTTGAAATGGAACCTGAAGACCGGGAGAAGACCGCGTTCACTATTGGTTCCGGACTATGGCAGTTTACAGTTATGCCTTTCGGTCTATGTAACGCTCCGGCCACCTTTGAGCGTCTAATGGAGACCATCCTGAGAGGGTTGTCGTGGAAGACCTGCCTGGTATACCTAGATGATGTGATTGTAGTCGGAAAATCATTCAACGAACATTTGAAAAATCTAGAGGAAGTGTTCCGAAGACTACGTGGAGCCAATCTGAAACTGAGTCCGAAAAAGTGCCACATATTCAGAAAGGAAGTGAAATATCTCGGGCACGTCGTATCACAAAATGGAGTGGCAGCCGACCCCGATAAGATTCGTGCAGTTCAAGAGTGGCCAACACCGAAAGATAAACACCAAGTTCGTAGTTTTCTTGGGTTATGTACCTACTACAGGCGTTTCGTTCCTGGGTTTGCCAATATAGCGAAACCTCTGACAAGGTTAACTGAAGATGGGCGCGAGTATGTTTGGAGCGGAGAGTGTGAAACAGCTTTCCAACAGCTGAAGCGTGCCCTGACAACCGCACCAATATTGAGCTATCCACGGACAGAAGGGAAATTCATACTTGACACAGATGCAAGTAATCTGGCCATTGGGGATGTACTTTCTCAGATACAGGATGGACAAGAAAAGGTCATCGGCTATTTTAGTAAGGTTTTGTCTAAAGCCGAAAAGAATTATTGTGTGACCAGAAAAGAACTATTGGCCGTCGTGAAGTCCGTTGAGCACTTTTACAAATACTTGTACGGACGGAAGTTTTTATTGAGGACGGACCATGCAGCGTTGAAATGGCTTCTACAATTCCGTAATCCTGAAGGCCAGGTCGCAAGGTGGATCGAACGATTACAAGGATACGACTTTGACACCGAACATCGAGCGGGCACTAGTCATCGAAATGCCGATGCTCTTTCAAGAAGACCCTGTCCAACGGATTGCCGTCATTGCTCTCGTTTGGAAGAGAGGGTTTGCCAAGTATTAAGGACTACCATCGTCAACGACAATTGGTTGCCGGAAGAATTGCAACGACAGCAGGAGGCTGATCCCGAACTAAAAATGGTACTGGAATGGAAGCGCGTGGGAGAAAGGCCTGCCTGGGAGGTCGTCAGCCCTTTTAACAGAACGCTCAAAGCATATTGGGCCCAATGGGAGTCCTTGAAGGTGGAAGACGATCTCCTGAAGCGAGTACTGGAGAGTGAAGATGGCACCACCATTAGGTCTCAGTTCGTGGTTCCAAGATGCCGAGTGGCTACAGTATTGCGACATCTCCATGACGGTGCCTCAGGAGGACACTTCGGTGTGAAAAAGACTTTGGAGAAAGTTAGGGAGCGTTTTTATTGGGTCAATTGTAAAGAAGACGTGAAGGAGTGGTGCCGGAAATGTGAATTATGTGCCACTGGCAACGGACCCTTGGGGAAGCGAAGAGCACCTATGAGGCAGTACAATGTGGGTAGTCCTCTGGAGAGAATAGCTATAGACATTGCCGGACCATTTCCCGAAACCGACGATGGGAATAAATACATCTTAGTGGCAATGGACTATTTTACCAAATGGCCAGAAGCATATGCCCTACCAAACCAGGAAGCTGCGACTGTTGCTGACGTACTAGTCAAAGAGTTCTTCAGTCGTTTCGGAGTGCCCATGGAGCTGCATTCGGATCAAGGCCGCAATTTCGAGTCTGTACTCTTTGGAGAAGTCTGTCGATTGTTGGGCATTCGTAAGACCCGGACCACACCGTTACATCCGCAGTCCGATGGAATGGTAGAACGCATGAATCGAACAATGGGCAAATATTTGGCCAAGGTCGTCTCCGATCATCAACGAGACTGGGACCAATACCTGCATCTGTTCCTGATGGCTTATCGTGCATCGGTCCACGAAACAACCGGTCAGTCACCAGCGTCTGTGATGTTTGGACGCGAGTTACGGTTACCGTGTGATCTGGAATTTGGGTCCCCACCTATAGAGCAGGAGGTAGCCGGGAATGATTATGTCATCAACTTAAAGAAGAAGTTGGAGGATATTCACGACCGAACCCGAAATAATAGTCGAATCGCGAGTGACCGGATGAAGGCTACGTACGATGTGAGGGCCCAAGAAGGAGGGTTTCAACCTGGAGAGCTTGTCTGGTTATACAACCCGCAAAGGCGTCGTGGCTATTCTCCAAAGTTACAGCGAAATTGGGAGGGTCCATACCAGGTGAAGAAACGAATAAATGACTTGATTTATCGCATCCAGAAGTTGCCAAGGGGGAAACCAAAGGTGGTACACTCCAATCGTCTGGCGCACTATGAGGGAAATAATGACGCAGTCCCGGATCGGAAAGATGAGGCTGAGGTGACTATCAATACCGTAAGGCCTGAAGATGATCAACCAACCTTTAGAGAATTTATGGCTGCGTTCTCTGGAACTAGAAAAGCGCGATTCGGAGTCACGACTGAGATGCAACAAGATCTCTTCCGGGTCCCTGGTAATTATTCCATTGCCCACTGTGTCTCCGCGGATCTCCGTATGTCCAGGGGGATCGCAGTAGTGTTTAGAAATAAATTTGGACGGCTGAATGAACTTCGAGAACAAAATCCCTCTGTTGGTAAATCCTTACGCTTGCCTGATCATGACCGATCCATTTACTACTTGGTAACCAAGCAGTTTTATTACCAGAAGCCGAGTTACGCCGACTTGTGGAGGGCACTATGGAATTTGAGGATCGAGTTGCTTACCAGGGGAATTAACAAATTGGCAGTTCCCAAACTCGGCTGTGGGCGGGACCAGCTGGATTGGAGAATCGTTAGAAACATGCTGGAAGTTATCTTTAGAGGTACGGACGTCAAGATCTTCGTCTGCAGTTTTGACCCACAGCCCGCATCAAGGCCAACGAAGAGTGTAGACTGCTACTTCTACCGTAATGGAACGTGTAGTCGAGGTGAAGACTGTCGATATCGTCATGACCCGTTCTACAGGAACCAGATCATAAAACCTGTTCTGGGACAGAACAGACTTGAAGAGGGGGGCAGTGTAACAAGAGAGAAAAAGAAAGAACCCCTTCTCGAGCAGCGGATGGAGTATTCTGCGGCATTCGAGAGAATGACGCATAGCACCAACAATGTAAACGAGGCACTGTTTATCTAGCACCTTCCAGAAATACATGGTAGTTTCTACCGGCTTCTAGTACGATTGTAGGAGGGTATAAAAGCGACTCGCGGATAAAAGGGGATCAGTCAACAGCAAGTCATTAACTGTGTATTACAAAATAAATAGTGAATATAAATGTTGTATTAGAAATTCATAGTCTGTAAATAATAGTTTTTAATGGTTTATAATCATAGCGTTAATTTATAGTGTATTAATTAGTGTATAGAAATAAATATTTGTTTGTGAATAGACGATTTAAACAGCACTTGTATTATTATTTGAAAAAGAACGTTACAATACTTTCCATGTATGCCTTTTATAATTTCCAGGTGAAACTACACCTTACAATGGCTTCAGTTATGAAAAACCAAGTCCAACGACCTAACAATATGCAAATCGTAATTTGTCAAAAAATATTTGCTGCGTGCAGTCCAAAAAGTAGCCTCGTGTGAACGGAATTTTTAAAAGTTGCCATGGCTGCAAAAAAGATTTGTTTCGTTAAAATTTTTGCAGCCTGCAGTATCAATCTGACTCTGATGTGGAGAGTGTATTTTGTTTTTTTTTCAAACGTCAGAATATTGACAATTTTGTGACTTGATGAAAAACAGAGAAGTGTCGTTTTATTGATTAAACAGATAAAACTATCACCTGCTGTCACTTTATCTGCTTAAGCAGAAAATGCTGTCACTTTATATGCTTAAGCAGATAAAGCTGTCACTTTATGTGCTTAAGCAGATAAAATCAAAACCAGTAATCTTTAGTTTTTATTAATATTGATTACAAATTTGATTTTTTTTATTGTGCCAGTTAATCTCACCTGCAACTGCAGCGTTTGAAAAAAAAATCGTATATGTTATTCGGCGCAAAAGTGCTTTGTGTGCTTCAGCTGGGAATGGCTGCCTCACTACCGTTCGGCAGTCAAACGCCCAGCTTCAGCACACAAAGTAACACTTTTGCGCCTAATAACATAATCTACTATTTTTTTTAATTAAAGGTGTCACATTTTCCAATAAATAGTCGAAGTGCGTTGCTGCCGTCCTTAAAAGGTTTTTGTAGACTACATGTTCTCCTTCATGCAATATTTACTACTAGCTTCGCAGCGTTACTATAAGCTGTTGGTTGCTCGCTGAGAAAAGCGTGTTGTGTGTGAACACTATTGCAGCTTTTTATTAGACCTGCAGTTATAAAAGGTAGCTATAGTAAAACTTGCATGCTGCGCCCTAATTTTACATCATTTACACTGCGTGCCATCATGTTGGTAAACATGTGTTAGTCCTTTTATAGAATCCACATCTTTATAATTGGACTAAGCAAAGATCAGAGAGGAAGCAATGAGTGCGTCTGGTAGCTTTGTATTGGTAGGCATGACATATTTGTTTATCAGTATGTTTTTTTATAGAATCAACATGTATAATGTATATGGTTAGATTAAACAAGAACGAGTAGGTCTGGTGGGCGTGGCTTCATATTAGTGAGCGTGGTAAGTAAATTAAGTTTTTCTAGTGGACAATAAGTATAATACGATAGAAGTTTCTTTTAACATGTCATATACTTTTTTACCTGGTTTAACTACTCAGTCCAGAACTAAAAGATGGATACACGGTAAATAATTTGTTTTAAGTAAAGACGGGCTTAACCTAGTATTAATATAAGTTCCTAGATCTTTTCAGAGTGCTTTATGCATTTTATATTGAAAATTTAAAAATGTGTAAAACCATAATTGTTTCTTTGACAAATAATCTAAAGATTTAGAGCAGTTTTCAATTTTCATTTTAAGAAATTAACTTAAAATATATAGCTGGTACAATGTTTTACTAGATTATTTTGAGTTGCAGAAACAAACTTTTGATTGCTCTTCCTACAAATTATACAAAACATACGAAAATCAACATGCAATTTTATAATAACTTAATCGTTTTAAAATCGACTTGATTAAGCGAGTTCAGCCTTGTGATCTCTAATGCGATGTGTTATTAATTAGAATAATCTGATAATATACATACGTACATATCCTCACTGTGAGTTACTTTTAACAAGGTCGGGCTAATCTCTTCACTTTTTGTACTACTTCTACCACAAGCTTTTTAAAATTAAAACAAGATCATTACAAACAGAATTTATTAAAACTGGAAAAATATAATTTAACGTTTAAGGAAAATTATTTGTACCCGCCAGACTTCCATAAAGAATTCTCTCAAATAACTGATAGAAACTTATGAGGTTTTGCAACACAATTTGAAGTTCTATATTAAAGTATGCATTATTAAAAGATGCACTAATCAAGTCTCGATATCTTCCGGTTGTATATTCCAACGGAAGATTAAGAAGGGCTTATTTAGTTTTCTTTTTAATATTGCCACACAAGATCTTTCAAAGTGTGGATTGAGAATATGCTGTAATTGAGAATATACTTCCCTCAACTATTCTATTTTTAAATAACATAAAAATGGTCAATTTCACTTATACATTCGACAACAAATTAATTTTAATTTAAAATTGAGTTGAGTTGCATTGACAAGGTTAGAACTTAAGGTGGGACGCAAGTTATGAAAATTTAATTCGCAATTGGTAGCTGACACCACTACTACATACTTTATGCGAAAGTACTACATAAGAAAGTAACTGGAATATTTGTACTTATGTACTTTAGTAAAATAAGATATTAATTTATTTTCATGTTTTAACTATTTGAAATAAAAATTTTCAGCTTCGATAAACAATGCCACGGTTAGTACTAGATTCGAGTAGAGCAATTGCTTTCAATCAGATTATGGAAAGGAGCAGGTATTATAGAACAGAGTACATACTGTCATAATATTTGATCATTCTAGGGAATCTCACGATAATATTTAATAGGCAGATTTTATGCAGTTCTATTACTACCCGATTTAATGGTTGCATAACCTCACTTTTAAAATAATAAATTGTGAAAAAGATTTTCTTAAAGAAAATAAATTTGGTTAAGACTAACGTGCACACAAAAACTCTTCAAGCAGATAAAGGATATATGGGAATCCAGATTTTCATATTAAATAGAAATTTTTCTCATAACTTAACCATTTGGAGATGGTTTAGGTATAAATTTTTTTTAACTTAATAAAGTTTAGTTCAATTTTAATGTTACAAATCATCTGGAACAGATGTGTTGTATTGATGGTGTATCCGAGTTTGTAGCAACTTACCTGTTGAGAATAGTTGTAATATAAAATGAATGTTAACAAGATATGTTTATTTTGCAGTCTTATTGAATTTTCAGAATTTTAAAACTGTTTGCTAATTTGGTTTACTGGAAATAAGTAGAGTAACATTATAGCCACAGAATTGATATACATTTTAATGTAAAGGTTAGATCTTGTTGATGGAATCACATAAAAACATGTTTGACAAGTTGCGCGTTTCTAAGTTCAATTGGATTATGCAATTTGGCTTGTATGTCAACGTTTTTGGCATCTAAAACATTCAGATAATATTATTAATGATTACTGTTTAGATTTGTGGAGAAAGGAATGTGTGAAAAGGTATGTTTATGAAATTATGTTAATTATTAGTAATAAGAAATTGTTCTTTCATCGACATTAAAATTAAGGGTATGGTTGAAGTAGAATTTTCTTTACTATAAGTTTAAATAATAAGTTTCTGCATCAATGAAAATTTATAAATAATAATTGGATTATGTATTATCTAAAATGTTAAGATTTTTTATTTTTTGAGAGAATTCTTTTTTCCCCCAAAATAGCATATCAAGGGAATCCATTTTTACCAATTAAGTAGCAATATTCTATAAGAGAAACAATGTGTGTTTCTAGTTGCTTCAAAAAGTAAAATTGTAAGGTTAGAATTTAACTTTGAAAATAATAAAGAAGTAAGGTTATGTGAAATGTCAACAATAAATAATTTTTTTTAAGTGTGGTTGAATATATAGTTGTTCATCGAATATAATACAGTTTTTTAAATTATTAAAGATCATTTTAAAGGTGATAACGTTCATAATTTTAGTTAGCCTTATCAATGCTAAATTAATTTTTTAAATATCAAAAAAAAGATTCCTTTTTAATAAACAACGACAATTTGGTTTTCAATTTTCAAATAAATCTAGAAATTATATTTGAATCGATCAATATTTTCGTAATTCGATTGATGTGTGGAATTGTCGGAATAATTTCTGACATAATTGTTTGGGTCAGAGATGAGAGCCGATTAACGAGTTTGTCAAGTAACTCGAACCTAAATAGAGATGAGATATATGTGGCGCCAAATTTGAATAGAAAAAGTAAGTTATTGAATCTAATTTAATTTAATTTAAACACCTACAATTGATTAATTATAGAAATTAGATTTGTGGTCTAGATCAGCGTTTCCCAACCGCCGGTCCGCGGACCAGTGCCGGTCCGTCAGAAAATTTTGCCGGTCCGCAGGGGAATAACAGTATTTTTCAAAGTTTTACTGAAAGAATTTTTTTTAATTCGTGTTATCCTGGAGCTAACGTAGAGTCAAATAGTTTATCAGAGTTGACCAAGAGTAAACTCTGGATAAATTATTCGGAGCCACCGCTATATACATACATACGTGATACGTGATGTACAAATGATGTACAAAGATATATGTCATTTTGCATCTGTCATTTATGCATCTGTCAATTTAAATCTGTCATTTCATTCTTAAAGTCAACATTTTGGATTTCCAACCCTTGAATTTTTAGCTCTGGGATTGGATCGACCATCTTTTATCCCTTTCACTAGACGGAAACTATTTCTCACCTTCTCTCTAACGCTTGCTTTCGCTCTCTCTCTCTCCTTCTTGCTCTCTGCCTTTCAGCCTAATGCTAGTAAATGAAACATCAATGTTTAAATAGAATATTTATTTAGCTAGGAATTATTATTATTATAATTAAATTCACATTTCATCAAATGATGAATATTGCAGAGGGAACACAGTTCATCTTTACTGCGAGCCTCGGATTTTTTCTATTTGCGGTTCCAGGGGGGCCTAGAAACATAAAATAGAGCATTAAAAGAGAGCGAGAACTCAACAATGATTCGTGTAAATGTACCTTATTTGTTTCCACAAACACACACACGTCATATGGCGAACGTCCACTTCATTTCCCCAAGTACACCAGGCCCAGAAAAGGAGTTTTAGCTGCAATCTTTTGATTAAGGTCGTTAATCATCTCGTCATCGTCCATCAAATTATCACTGATTCGCTTAGGTAGAAATGTAATGTGGCCTTCAGTAATAATAATTACATTTATCACATGACGTTTATCACGGCTTATGACTCTTTTGAATTGACCTCTTTGACCCTGTAGTCGCATAATTTCTTGATAGGTTTCAGGCCGCCACCGCTGCAGCCTGAAGGCTTGTTCAATTGTTGTAACAAATCCATTTTTCTACGTAAAAAACAAAGATACACACACACACACACACATGTTAGAATTTAAATAGCAGCATTTTATTTAAAATTTTATTCGTAAACACGTACACGCACGTTAATAATAAAAATAACATACCTGTTTTTAATGTTGAAGCAAGCACTGCTGAGTAAAAACTAGTTAATAATAATAATAATATCACCGGAGCGTTAGAAATAATTATCACCACCACCAATCCGTATCGCAAGCAAGAATAAAACTAACGGGGGTGAGGTTCGGTTTTTATAGTCAGTTCAATCTGCAGGAATAAACTTGTAGGGATCCCAAACTTGTATGCGCGGAGACCTAAAAATGCAGCTGTTCTTAACATCAAGATAATATGTTGATTTACTGCCCCCGAGAGAAAGGGTTCATACTCGTTAAATTGTCGGTGTTTTAACCTGTCAAAGAGAGAGAGAGAGAGAGAGAGAGAGAGAGAGAGACAACCGGCTACACTTTATTTACAAACTTTGCTTACAGACAAACCGTCACTAGAGGCATAACGAGGCTAATAAATTGAGAAATAATGTGAAGTGTAGCGTAACAATAACTCTTCTTCTCTTAATTAACATTACTGATAAACTCTTTCTAGGCACCTAGAAAAAACCATACCTTTCAAAGATAATATCTTGATTTACTGCCTAGAGAGAGAGTGCTAAAAACGCAGGTAAAATTCTAGTTAAAATCTTATTTTACGCTATCAACGACAAGGGTTGGTCAATTATAACATACCACCGTACGCCATGCATTTCTTTAGAAACACCAATCAGACTTCCTTAATTACGTTAAAAAAGTACATATTCGACTTGTTTAACCATTAACAGCTGTACTCATAGAGAAATTACATGCGTGTAACCTTTTTCCGTTTAATTTTGAACGTCTCTTTTCTGTAAAAAAAGCACACCCTTAAAAGGGAACCGTATCGAGTGCTAAAAAAACGCAGGTTTAAAATTCTTTTAAAAATTCTAAATCTTTATTGATAGGTCGATCAATACCTTAATTAAGAGTTTAGATGTTATACTGAGATAAAGGGATGAGTATTTACTGCATTTAGTTAAATAATAAATTGAAGTCATTCTCTTGTTTGACTACATGTCTACGATGAATTTAACCCTAATAAAAAATAATACATTATTGACCGTTTGAAAAAGGGTTCTGAATAAGAAAGAAATCTTATCTTTTATTCAGAACTGAGTGTAATCATTACCGATGGCAGACGGTGATGCGCTGTGTAGATCATATCATTAAACAAGATGAAACAAGCATGAGCGATGTAATTAATTAGTTAAATAAACGTTAACGTCTCAATGTTACTACTAACACAATATGTACCAATAAGCTTTTTACTGGTACCCCTCTGAAAATCACGCATAAATAATAATAAAAAAACAATCAAAGAGAACGAACGTTCTTAAACATCGGCCAGCAAGGGATGATTTTAAATTTAAAAACAGCTATACTTTTAAAATCTAAGAATATGTACTACAGGTAGTTGGTTAGACCCTTCCCCATCTGTACATAAATTTAAACACCTGCGTTGTCAATTAACACTTATCTAGGGACAAATCTAAACGACAATGTATGTCTGTACCATCAAATGCGGCGTATTAAAGGGGAAAAAGCGCACAACGACACGCATAACATTTCAAATGGTTTATGATCCTTAGCGAGTGTTCGATAGATAGCATCGGGGAGCGCGGTTCCTTTGTTGAACGAACGAGTTGAATGCTGTTTATTTTATAGTCTTGCGTAATAATATGCAATACAGCTCGAGCCCTATAAAAGCAAACCCTTAACTCCCCTGCGCCACTTGCTTACCTCCGCTATCGCTGTTAATAGTACTTTCATTCTAATTTGTTGTTATTGTTGTTATTGTGCTTTGTTTAGTGATTTAAATAAAACTTTGAGTGTTTGCGTCAGACGATCCTAGCAACCAACAACTGTAGGAATTTATTAATTGTTGATTACGTAGTTACTTTTTTTTCTGTACCTTATTTATTTTTTGTTTTCTCACCTGCTATAATAAGGGGCACTAATTTACATTATTTAGGTAAAATATTATGAAGTTTTACACTTTTCAAGCAGGTTTAACTTATTTTGTTATTTATAATAATCTGCCAACGGGATTTATTAACAAGTTAAACTCTACTTATAATATTTGCTTAAATTAGATTACTATTAAAGTTTAAGACTGATTAAAAGGCTTTATTAATTTGCATTAAAACGGATCTTTCTTTAACTTTGTACAAAGCAAATAATTAATTTATAATATTTAATAGCCTGCATTGCATTCAGAAGTTATTGTTTATTTAAAATTAACAACATATAATCTGATTTATTTTGCGTCAATTTTTACCGTCACGTAGCATCCAAGCTTTTATTTTTAAATTAAGGGTTAAGAGCGAGAGAGAGAGGGTTCGTGAATGGTGTTTTTATCTGTCCATTTGTCGCTATCTGATTTCTTACCTGCTATAATAAGGACAGTAATTTATGAAGTTTTACACCTTTCAAGCAAGTTTCGCGTATTTGTTATTTATAATAATAATCAAAGGGTTTTATTAACAATTTAAACTCTACTTATAATATTTAATTAAATTAGATTGCTATTAAAGTTTAAGACTGGTTAAAAGGCTTTATTAATTTGCATTAAAACGGATCTTTCTTAAAACTTTGTACAAAGCAACTAATTAATTTATAATATTTAATAGCTTGCATTGTGACGTTCCCAAATTTTATTTAATCCTCTTGATTTATTTGGAGTCAAGTTCCTAAAAAAAAAGAAAAGAAAAGGAATTGTCTTTATTGTATGATTTGCCTACCTAACTAACTTTATTTATTTTTATTCTTTAATTACTATTCGGATTTTTCCTTTTGGGGTGTTTTCTGATATTTTCCCCTGTGTATTTTTGGTTATCTTAATATAAACAATTGTCAGCCATTTCTACTTTCTTTTTATCTTTTGGTGTGAAAGTTTTACCAACTATGTGTAGGAGGAATTCTAATCTCTTTTTGATAATGAGAAGACATTTTAAAATTTTTCAAGTCTTCCTATTGAACTTTTGGCCCAAGAACATCTAGGTAAATATGTTTACTAATTTTTGAATTTTTCTAATTCTCTTTGATTTTCATTTGAGATTTATACCTACTTTTGCTTGGGAGTAAATTATTATTTTATTTTTAGGCATCTCTTATATACCCCACATTTTTCACCTTAGTGGTTGAGGGTTTTTTCTAAGTTTATTGAGATCTACTTGGCTAATCTTATTGGCTTGCATCATGGAAATGGTTGCTTTGGTTTAAGCAAGTTCTAAAAGAATGGTATTTTTATTCTGCTAGTTGGAATTTCCATGTGAGAATCTTACCCTCCGGTGATGGTGGTTTAATCATTGAAGACACCTGTAGGCCACAGCACTGTCTCGCAACCTAGAAGCTGGTTGTTGTCAACTTATTTTATCCTGCTATTTGGATTGTGATGTGATAATCTTACCCTCCGGTAAAGGTGGTTTTTGATCTATGAAGATATCCGTAGACCACATTGTCTCACAGCCAGGAGTATTGTGTTCCTGCCGTTTATTTATGGTAGCTGGTTTTGTCAGCATTCGACATCTTTGGTACTGTTATATTTTGGTAAATTTTGAGAGTTGTAACTGTAAGTATTACAGAAGTGTTTTCCCTTCTTATTATCCTTATTCCTAATTAAAGCTAATTACTTACCTTCGTTGTGTTCAAATCTTTATTATGTGGTACTGATGGTACTTGTAAATTCTTTGCTTGGAATTAATTATTGCTGGTACGGCGCCTTATTAAGCAAGCTTGCCTGAAATTATTACAGGTTATTTTTATGATCTTTTTGCATTTATATTACTTGTTGTTTGGTAAAGATTTAAGGTTAGGAATTGAGTTTATGTATACTTACCTGATATTTGTTTCCTACCTCACCTCTTACAGTTTCCAACAATTCTTTTTATTATTTTTGCACACTCCTGTTCACTGCAAGTTACACTTTATTATAGATTTTTGTAATTTGATTGTTTGTATACAAAAAGAACGTTCATTATTGACATTTGTTATCGATTTTATTTATCAGAAAATCTTGTAGTACATTTATTATACTGGCTGTTAGTCATATCTGTGGTCATTTTTTCTTTATTATAGTAGGGTGTTTGTTTAGCCCTTGGTGACTATTGTTGTTTATTAAATTTTTGTACCTTTTGTTATTACTTATTTGTTTATTTGTTAGTACTACTGTTACTATTTACATTTATATTACATTATTAATTCTTAATATTAATTATACGTTTTACATGATCGTGTTGTGTTTTTGTTATGATTGTGTGTATTTGGTCATTCCCCTTCTTTCTAGGTTTCTAGAATGGCGCCCAGGCAGCAAATTGTTATTTTTTAGTAGCTATCATCGACGAACCAACCTACCAGCTCTCCTTTTAACCTTGAGCACCGTGAGCGTTAATATTGTACATCCTGGCTACTAGGATGTCACAGCATTGTATTTAGAGGTTATTGTTTATTTAAAATTAACAACATATAATCTGATTTATTTTGCGTCAATTTTTACCGTCACGTAGCATCCAAGCTTTTATTTTTAAATTAAGGGTTAAGAGAGAAAGAGAGAGAGAGAGAGAAAGAGAGAGAGAGAGCTAGCTCGTGAATGGTAATTTGAGAACGTCGTTCTAAAAAGATTTTTATCTCCGTTTGTCGCTATGTGATTTCTTACCTGCTGTAATAAGGGACAGTAATTTATGAAGTTTTACACTTTTCAAGCAAGTTTAACTTATTTTGTTTCGGGCAAGATTAACTTTATTTTAAATAATAATAATAATAAGAAATGGCCATGTCTACTAATTTAACGAATTTATTTTGCAAACAATAATATTTCCCCTATGTCATTTAATAATAAGTCAGTCTACCCGCCTTTGTTTAATGCCTAGTAAAGTAGATTGCTTTGTTGTTGTTTATTTAAAATAATAATAATTTACCAAAGAGTTTTATCAACAATTTAAACTTTAATAATAATTAGTTGATGTTTATTTAAAATTAACAACATATAATCTTTGTTTTTTAGCAGTTGTTAAGTGCGCAAGTGCGATATTGTTTGTTTTACCCCCCCCCCTTGTACGAAAATGTCTTCTATCTATGAGATAGTTAACGAGAGTGTGTCGAACATCAAGAAATTTGGCACCCTGAAACATCGACTGGTGTTTAAAGTAGCCGATGCACCAGCTGGTGAAGACCATCTAGTCTTTTTTAAATTGGCTATTAATCAAATTCTGTTGGATGTGTTAAGTCGGGCGCAGTCTACAGACAAAATTGGGGCCACGTTTGAATTCGACAGTTTCAAACAAAAAATTCCCGGCTACATGGGCCTCAGGCGCTCTGACGAAATCACCTTCAACGATGTCTGGGGCATTCTAGAATCGATTTTACAGAGCGATCCTGAAGCCCTGAGTTCGGACACCTTCAGACTAATAGCTACAATAGTAACACCACCAGCCGGACAAGGTCGCAGTCGTAACCGTACTTACAGCACCTTTGCCGAAGAGTATAGCCGTCGCAAAGGGATTGTCACGATTAACAACACTAGCGACAATCTATGCCTACCCAGGGCTTTGGTCGTAGGCAAGGCTCACGCAGATAACAGTGCTGATTACAAAAAGATCCGACAAAATCAGAGCGTGCAAAAGATAAAGGCCGAGGAAATGATGCGGGAGGCCGGAATAGCCTTCATTTCACCGGAGGGAGCCGGGGTCAATGAATTAAGGTTGTTCCAGCAGCTCCTGGCCCCCAACTACAAGATAGTTGTGTATAGTTACGGCTCGAAAGGGCGTTCGCTTATCTTTGGGCCGCGCCGCAACAAAGAACATCAATCTTCTGTATCACGAGCATCATTACAACGTCATAACATCATTGACCTCAGCCTTTGCCTGCGGTTATTTCTGTGAGCACTGCCACACTCCCTATAATACCATGAGAGATCACCGATGCGAAAAGTCCTGCCTAGGCTGCGGTAGCTCTCCGCCCTGCGAAAGAACAGCGCAACTGATTAGGTGTCTGGACTGCAGGCGAGATTTTAGAAGTCAAGCCTGCTTTAACAACCATCAGCAGGGTAAAATGTGCCGGGAAGTTAAAAAATGCGAGGGATGTTTTAAGACCGGGAACCTCAAGACCCGGAAGCAGTCCCACGTGTGCGGGGAGATCTATTGTAAGATCTGTCAGAGCCATAAACCCGAAAACCATTTCTGTCATATACAGCAGGTCGGGCCGAGGAACACAAAGCAAGACATCTTGTTTGTGTTCTTCGACCTGGAGACCCGTCAAGAGAAAGAAATTGCGCCCGGCGTCAAACTCCACGAAACGAATCTATGCGTTTTCCAGCAAGTCTGTTCTGAAAGTTACAACAATTCATCAGCGGCTACCACTTGTGTAAGATGTGGTTTGCGAGAACAGATCTTGCGAGGAAAATGCATTGATCGGTTTTTGCACTATTTATTAGACTAGGGAGTCCTTTACCCCTGGGTATGCAAGTACGCCAAATTCCCAGTTGACCATCCAGAAGTTTACGTAGGCAAGGCGGCTTGTGAAAAGCTAATCAGGGATAAAGGGGGCCTGGAAAACATCAACGGCGTGATAAAATGTACAGTGTTACCGCCGCAAGATCTGTATCATCCGGTCTTACCCGTCAAGATGCATAACAAACTGTTGTTCCCGTTATGCCGCACTTGCACTGAAGACTTAAACCAAATCGCCTGTCATCACGACGTAGAAGACCGCATCATCAACGGAACCTGGGTCTTGGACGAACTGGTAATGCCCATGCGAAAGGGTTACATCGTGCAGGACATACAAGAGATCTGGTCGTACGATGTAACCCAGTACAACAAAGTGTCCAAGACCGGGGGACTGTTTTCGGGCTTCATAGACAAGTTCCTGAAGATGAAGCAGGAAGCTAGCGGTTGGCCTGCTGCTGATGATTATTCCGATGAAACCCGAAAACAGTATATCGAGGAATACCAACTGAACGAGGGAGTCTCCTTGGACGAGGTCAGAATTATAAAGAACCCGGGGTTGAGATCGTTGGCCAAACTGATGCTGAATTCCTTCTGGGGTAAGTACACTAGCCTTACGTAGTTTTCTTTACTTAATATTTTTGTATTCTAGGGAAATTTGGTCAACGTAAAAACCAGGCGGAAACGGCCATAATCAGCGAGTCCAAGGAGTTTTTCGACCTGTTGTCCAGCCCAGGCGTAGACGTGAATCACGTGCAGGAAATAAATGACGAGGTGATTGCGGTTAACTGGCAACATAAAGAGGAAGCAGCAGATCCTCTGTCGTCGGTCAACGTGGTCATCGCGGCATTTGTCACTGCACAGGCCCGTCTTAAGCTGTATTCCTATTTGGATCAGCTAGGCGAGAGAGTCTTATACTATGACACAGGTAAGTCGTACTATCAACATCAACACCTACTACTATATTAGAGTTAATTTTTTTCTTCCTTGTTTCAGATTCTGTAATATACGTTTCGAAGCCGGGCGACTTGGATCTACCAACAGGTAGCTTCCTAGGTGACCTCACCGACAAGCTCGAAGAGTACGGTCCTGGATCGTATATTATAGAGTTTGTGTCAGGCGGGCCAAAGAACTATGCTTACAAAGTGTATTCCCCGATCACAGGACAGATACACGTGGTCGTAAAGGTCAAGGGTATCACCCTAAATCACGCCGCGACACAAAAAATAAACTTTGAGTCCATGCTGAGGCTGCTGGAAGGCATGGACGAGAAGATTATTGTAGAGTCCAACAACATCCGGCGTACGGCTGACCATCAGCTTGTAACGCGAACGGAATCAAAAGTCTATAAGATAACGTTCGCGAAGAGACGACGTATAGAAGATTTTGATTCCGTTTCGTTCGGCTATAGCAAACGACCACGTGTATAAACATTTTAAACCTCTTGTATATATATATATATATATATATATATATATATATATATATATATATATATATATATATATATATAGTAGACTTTTAATTAATGGCTTTTATAATTATATTAATCTATTAACATAAATGGAATAAGCCTATATAGTTATTTTTATATCTGGTTTATTTTATTTGCCAATATTTCAAAGAATTGTTATTTTCTCTTCATTTTCAAGGCGAAAAATTAACAAGATATTAACCTAAAATAGTCCTAATAATTATACAAATAAAATTTTTAAATTACAATATGTCTAAAATTCAAATTTTTAAAAAACTTGAATTTTAGACATATTGTAATTTAAAAATTTTATTTGTATAATTATTAGGACTATTTTAGGTTAATATCTTGTTAATTTTTCGCCTTGAAAATGAAGAGAAAATAACAATTCTTTGAAATATTGGCAAATAAAATAAACCAGATATAAAAATAACTATATAGGCTTATTCCATTTATGTTAATAGATTAATATATATATATATATATATATATATATATATATATATATATATATATATATATATATATATATATATATATATATATATATATATATATATATGTGTGTGTGTGTGTGTGTGTGTGTGTGTGTGTGTGTGTGTGTGTGTGTGTGTGTGTGTGTGTGTGTGTGTGTGTGTGTGTACTAGTAGTATAGTTGTATTTATAAGTTTTGTAAATTTTTTGTATATCATTTGTATAGGTAGTATCATATCTAACTCTTAAGTAACAAAATATTTGTATAGTAATAAGTACATCATATGAAGGTCGATGTTTTCATTGATTATCATAATGTATATAATTATTGTACAGTTCAATCGTAGTAGTAGTAGTAGTAGTAGTAGTCGGGGTATGTTAATCGAAAGAGATCGACCTTAGTTAGTTAGTTAGTTAGTTATTATTATTATAAGTGATGATGTCTAGGTTTATACTTTGTGTATACTATATTCGAAATTATTTAAGAATGTAATAATTGTTACGTAGGTAATTAGTTGTTGTAAATTGTTCAATCATCTTTTGTCTGTATAGTGTAGTTATAATAATAATAAGTGAAGCTGACGAGAGTTATACTTTATGTACCGTAATTGTAATTATTTATCAAAAGATGGTGAAACTTGGGAGTGATTGAATATAAATCACAGCCATCGCAAGGGGATACTTGGGGAACATACTCATGAAATAGAGTTCTTACCTGATAAACGCGATTTTGTTCTTTTCAATTATGTCTGTTAAGTAGTAGTAGTAGTAACAGATGCAGACAATGTTGAAAAGAATATTTGGCATAACAAAGCGTACAAAGCATTCAATAGGCCGTTTCATGAAAAATGTGTTATGAGTATGTCTTCATGGTTATCCGAGAACAGATTTCAACCCTAATAATAAGTGTCTAGTTATTTAATTATTGTTTAGTTGTTTAATAATTTTTGAGAAAGATTGTTATAGAATAAAAGATTAATGTTCTATCCTGGTTATCCGAGAACAGATAATTGTTTAGTTATTTAATTATTGTTTTGTTGTTCAATAGTTTTTGAGAAAGATTGTCATAGAATAAAAGATTAATGTTCTATATGTGTATTATTACTATTCTCCCCTCTGTACCATGGCATAAAAGTGATAGCTATAACTAGTATGAGAGAGAGAAGCAAGAATGAGGTAATTACTTACACACACCTGGCGATAATGATGACGTGTCATTAAACAAGATGAGACTTGTCTGTCAACGTCGACAACTTGTTTACCGTATGCATGTTACTGAGCATGCGTTGTATCTAGGTAAGTATAAGCGACTATATAAAGTCGACAGTTGTTAGCGTGTACTAGCAGCAGACAGCACGTGTACAACAGCAGCAATTACGACGATGTCGAATATAAGCAGTCCTAATTATTGTTATGATAACGAGACCTGTGAGAGCGAATTATTTCCCCTGGAAATAGGTAAGTTGTTGTTTATAAAACTTCAAGTTTGTGTTTGTATGCTAATTTGTGTCTATTTTGCTGCTTGTTGAGATGAAGGCCCGGATGTTGCAAATCATGCATCATCAACAGCAAGTACCGACAAGTACAGCGAGAACGGTCAAGAGTCGAACAATCAAGAAACAGGTAAGGTGTTTAAAACTTTTGTATGTTTATGTATTGTATTATTATTGTTTTAGCGTTCCATGATCTGTCGCAGCAGCAGCAGCCTCTATACTACGTTGATGACGCTGTAGCAGCATCAGCAAACTTTACCATTGTAGATACACCAGTAGCAGCAGTAGCTAAAGGTGAAGTACGTGTTCATCTGCTCGAGGCTGTCCAGTATCCGTTGTATGTTGCGAGACCTCCAGGTGAAGAAGAAAACTACGACCATATACACAACATCCAAGTAGGACTTATACCGCCTGACGACGACTACGACGCCTTGGGGTCTAAAGAATTTGACGTGGTAGTGAAGCTCGAATGCGTGAATAACGTATGCCAGCATGGTGAAATAGTGTTGTCGGAAAGTGACTGGTTCGAGCTGTATGATATACGAGTCGAGGCAATGTTTAAAAATTTCTTTTATGGTTGCTGCTGCAAGGACAACAGTGTACTACATCGTGATAAACATTTGAAAGTCCATCTATGTGAGAATTTATACATCGAGATTATTCACAACGAGTTTTTCGGCAACAGGGTGGCGATTCATCAGAATGATAAACAACGGACTATAACCTTAAAAGATTACGAGTTTCAGTCTATATTGGACTTTTACATCACCTGGACTTTTCGCGTTTCTACCACGCAAACATAGAGAATGTAGCAGAAGGTCAACTGAGACGCCCTGAAGATGTCTATATAACACTTCCACCTACAGACTCCATCTTATTCACGACCGAACTGTTATGCGGATACTACTCAGCTACCAGTTTAATAGACAACGCAGCAACAACAACACCTGGTGGCTTGAACTCGTTCATTTTATTAGAAATAATAAAACATTATCCGCAAAAGTTTATCGATGCCGCACGTACACGACTGCAATCATATCAACAGCAGCAGCCGAAAACGTCAACGACGACAACGTTTGCACCGTCGTATTAAGAACACCATGGCGGAAATAAATTATCTTAGAAATAGGTTACAAAAATATTTGAACAATTTGCAAGTGTTACGCGATGATCTCAACTCATACTGTGTAATGAATAATTTGTCAAATAATATGTTACAATTGTCCATTAAATGTATAGCAAAATAAATAATATGTATATTTAAACATTGATGTTTCATTTACTAGCACGACTAAGGGTGAAGGGGGTGAAGAGACTAGCATGACTAAGGATAAAGGGGGGTGAAGGGTGACTATATAAAAGGTAGATCGTCATCAGCGAGAGAGTACACGAATAAAGCCGAAGATTTCCGACGGCGAACATCCTAAGCTACAAAACAGACGGTAAGTAGTCATACTATGAGAAGGAAAGAGAAAGAGTTTCCGCTTAGTGAAAGGGATAAAAGGATCCAACCCCCAGAGTTAGCGCTAAAATTCAAATCTAGGGCACGGGAAATCCAAGATGGCTCCTTCAAATGACAAATTCAAAAATGACAGATGCAAATTGACAGATTTTAAAAATGACAGATGCAAAAATGACAGACGTATAAATGACAGCTGTAAAATTGACAGATTTAAAATGGCAGATGCAAAAATGACAGATTAAAAATTGACAGACGTATAAATGACAGATGCAAAAATGACAGAATAAAATTGACATACGTATAAATGACAGCTGCAAAATTGACAGATTTAAAATGACAGATGCAAAAAATGACAGATGCAAAAAATGACAGATGCAAAAATGACAGATGCATAATTGACAGATTTAAAATGACAGATGCAAAAATGACAGATGCAAAATTGACAGATGCAAAATTGACAGATTAGAAATTGACAGACGTATAAATGACAAATGCAAAAATGACAGATTCAAATTTAGCGCGCCACATGCTGTGATATAAAATGGTTGCCTCTACATACCCCCGGTAATACAGATTTCTTCATGACGCCCTCTAGTAGTAGTACACAGTCCGCCGGTCATACAGATCCCTTCATGACGCCCTCTATTGACGATACACAGATTGCCGGTAATACAGATCCCCGTAATGGCGGGCGGGCGTGGTAGAATGGCGCTAGACGTTCCAAAATGGCTGCCTTCAACCAATCGGAAGCAGGGGGAGGAGCTACAGGAGTGGGGGTTAACCAATCAGAGAGCAGTAGGCGGGGAAATCCAAGATGGCGGCGACCAATCAGAAGCAAGGGGAGGAGCTACAGGAGTGGGGGTAGCCAATCAGAAGCAGGGGGAGGAGTCTGGAGGGTGAAGGGGCGTGTTGCATCCCCTCAAAAATGTCTGGCTCAGGTGTCCTACTACCTACTTGTTTGTTAACATATGT
The DNA here is from genome assembly GCA_929113105.1 of Agrypnus murinus. NCBI lineage: Eukaryota > Metazoa > Arthropoda > Insecta > Coleoptera > Elateridae > Agrypnus > Agrypnus murinus. The sequence goes on from OV816030.1 coordinate 36,457,391, forward strand.
TTTATTTTTAGGTTAGATTTTAAATGCTGTATTTATTTTATTTTTGTCTGATAATTGTTAATTAAGATCGCAAGTGCGCATGCCTGCCAAGAAAAGGAAGGGGTTATCTACTACATTATTATGAAGTTAGTAAGGACCTACTTACCCTTGAATGATAAATATGAATAGATTAATCCCAATACCTCCTGAAGTTTTTGAACCGTTGTGACTTCTTTAAAAGCATGTTTGTGTGATTTGGCTGCTATGGGGTTTCTGTGGGTAATTTAGAGGCCTACAGGGGCACAGTAGGCACATAGTAAAGGCCGGCCCTGATAAAAATGTTAACTGCTAAGCAACTGTAGAATTATATCAGTTTTATCGCGAAGTAGAATTTTGTGATTTTTTCATCTTTTTTCGTGAATTTGCCAGGGTATTTCTTTTTCTATCACATTTAGGGTTTTTTCTGTAGAATTCTTTTAAAGTCCAATCTAAAAGTCTAGAACTATTGGAACTCTATCCAGAATTCTTAATTATTTCATAGGCTTTTATGAAACACACCGCTAACTTCACACTCGCCTTCGCTTCAGCGACGCAGCTACTCACTTAGTGAAGAGATGGGATAATACCATTCAAACATGAACCTTCTAAGGTGCATCTTATTTCTTACGCCTTGGTAGTGTAATGTCTGGCGTGCCGGACTTTCACCCAAGCGGCCCGCGATCGAATCCCGCTTATAGCTTCACACTTATAGCGCACAAGCTTATAGCTTCTGGGGCCTTGGTTTAGGTTATGGGTTGTAGTAGTAGTAGTTACGCTGTAACGAGCTCGTTCTTGTAGATATTGATTCCTCTTTGTTTTGAATTTAATTTGATATAAAATATAAAAGGTTTTAGTTTTTGGGTGCCACAGGCAGCTGTACTTTAAAAAAACTCTATAACCAAGGATAGTCCTTAATGTATAAATTCGTGGAATCCATTTTAAAACCAAGGCAACAATAAACAGAAGCTTCCCACGGTATGGTATCTTGCTTTTAGTCGCGTATCCAATTTAATTCGCGAGAAAAAAAACCGAACAAAGTGCTAATTTGCAGCAATAAACTTGGGGTTTAACAGAAACGCAATCTATTTTATGAATTCACTGATGACATGATTTCATCCTTATATTGAGTCAAGTTTCGTTAAATTTAAAAGGTTTATAAACGAATGAATTGCGCTCGGAAGCATAATTCATGTTGCGCAAGACAATTTTATAGCCTGTAATGGGACTAGCTTCTGATAAGCCTGTTTTGACCCTGGAGTCTCATGATTCTAGCATTCGGCAATAAAAACTAGAGAGAGAGAATTTAGTCTAAAATTATGATTGGTGGTGCGTGTTGTCACATTTGACGTGCAATTCGTTAAGGCATTCTAGAACGAATCACCCCACCTAACACTTACCAAAAATTACAAGATATTTTCCCTTCTCGATGTACTGTTACTGCTTGCCGTTTTAACAATGTTAGTTAAAGTGAAAAGAGGGAATTAACTTTCTAGATTGTAGTGGTCAGACCTACAGTCAATCAAAAATACATCAAAGTAGCTGTAGCAAGTTATTTAGTCACAAAACAAATTGCATCATAATCAATTTATTTAGTTGTATTTACATACAGGTACAAGAAAAAGATATAAATGATTTTTTGAATAACACGATTTGGTTTGAATATAAAATGTTTATTAGAGTTTCTGTAAAGTTGGTAATTTGATTTTGTGTAGTTAGGGGTACGGTCATTTTGTTTTAGGTGGAGAATTATGTAATGTAAATAATAAGAAAGTAGCCATTTTTTGTGTTTGCCGTTAACAGCATCTTCCTTCACATTTATTTGTTCCCTTTTGTGTTGAACAGTTATTGATTTTACAATGATTATTGGTTGATTTTACAACCTACTGTAAAACTAATATACTTTGGGGCCTACAATATAGAGGAAATCCCGCTGGTCCGGAACAGTGGTTGGTTGTCCATTATATAACTACTATTCAGTGGTTCTTGTGTTTTCATTTTAAACTGGCACGTTTACCTTTTCTATTTTATACGTGACCCATATGGTTCATTCATTATTATTCACTTACTTTTGATGATAAATATGAATGAGATTTATGGTTTTAACTGTTTTTAAATACCTTGTATAAACACACAACTGTATCAACTTTATAAATTAATTTATTAATTTGTATTGTTCAGTTTAATCAAAAATCATTGTAATGTAACTAAATAATAATTTTATCACTGATTGAACTTGAAGCGATGACCTATTTACTCTGGGTTAGCACGATGGACGTCACTGTAACATCAATAAAATTCAAAATACTGAATACAGAATACTTACTGCAATTGCTTACTTCACACTAAAAACGATATTTACTGCACTTTAATGCACCAGCTTAAAATCTCTCAATGGAAAATAATTTCCCAGATGTAGGTACGGATTTCCATAGCTTATAGACTGTAAAGAAAAATAAGGTTTGCTGAAATAAGGATCAATCCTTATTGAGAAGAAAATGGTAGCATAATTAACAAACAGTTTTCATAGTAATGGTACAATAGTTATTTACATTACAAGCTGCGAAAGTTTACTTTCAGGTGCAAGGTGTTTTTGATTGGCCGAGGCGAAGTGTAAGCGTAGCCGAGGTTAGTTAAAAACACCGAGCACCTGAAAGAGCTAATTAATTAACAGTTTTACTTCGTTGTCCAGGGACCGAAAGTTTTTCATACCTAGAAACTACCTCGCATGTTTTACTTTCCCTTTCGGTTGCCTTGTCAAGATTGAAAGTTATACTTTCGTAAAGGGGAGAATAAAAATAAGGTTTAAACATCGAACTTACTTATATTATACAGTTTATCCGTTAATCCTTGATAAATCGGTAGTTTTATAATCTTTTAAATTTCACCAACATCACTTTCACAATAATGCCCTTAATTCACTTAACATCGGGTACAAAATACGTCACATTTTAAAGCTGTAGAACTTTAAAATATTGTTGCCGATGCAGGAATTATAACCAAGGTTGATGAATTAAAGTTTATGGTAATTATATCATACATGTATTTTTTATATTAAATAGTTCATTAATAAAGAAATGAGCCCATATAATTTCAAACGAAACTTTCATTAATTAAGAAAAGATTACCACGTTGACACAAGTTTATTTATCAGACTGTTGCATTATCATTTCATTAATGATTTTATGCAGTTCCCAATATTAGCGCAGCAAAACAGAACAGGAAACGTAAATTCTTCAAGATTCACTTAACATTGAATTCGCTTCATCAATCTTAAATGATATCACACCAAATTAATTTTATTTGTTACTAAACCAAACATTAAGCTTTGCTTTTAAACGTTTATATTTCGATACTGTACTATAAAGTCTTTGGTTTACTTGTTAAATGAATTAACTCGAAGAACCACCTCAGTATTATAAACTATTAGCATACAATTTTACGTTAAACGAGAAAACATGACCGTAAAACAAACTCAACTACCGGCGATTAAACTAACTGGATTAACAGGTCAACTAACTGGAATAATAACTAATTACGATAATTAGTTTACACGAAGCGCTAAACTGTATTTTTATAAACTGAACGATAAAAGCGGTACTGAAGACTATATATGTTCGACGTAGCCAGGGCCGTTCCTAGACAGGGTACTTGTGGTTCCCTTGCACCAGGGCGGCCAAACATAAGGGCGCCCGACGACAAAGAAAATTCGACTAATATCGCTGTGGAGTTGTGGCTCGCCGCCTATGCTGCGAAAGTTTTATCGATTTTTGGTTTAAAAAAGTGCAAATAGTTACGCGAATATTTTTGACGAATAATTAATTAATGATTAGCTGATTTAAACTTACTGCTAGTAAAAGCAAAAAACATTATTTACGTTACGAACTACTATTATACTCTATGCTTGTAGTAGTATGCTACTTCTTATTTTTATGGACCAAAATGGGGAATTTCGAATTTATAATAATAATTATCTGGAAAATTAGTCTTGAACTTCGGAAAAATTCCCAACAAGTCAGATTTTTGTATGTAGCTTTATTATGAGGCCTTAAACAAGCCTCCTAAACTAAACTCCTACACACATAGAAACTAAGGAAGGTATAAAGTCCTTTGTGTTTACGCATCGGCCATCTGCTATTGAAAAACTTAGGTCAGACTCCGGTTCGAACCTTTTATGGCAATCATTTTAGAAAATGTACCGAATGTCTTCGATATTATATTCCTAGTTAGTAAAGTAAATTGTACTTTCATTATCATTTTTCACGATTTACTTCTCTTTTTACGCCTTTTTGTCAGGACAATAACGTCGATGTATAACGCAGTGGTCAAGTGTAAATTTGTATCAGTACTTTCAGACTGTTATATCACTGAAAGGGTTAGTTATATGAAGAAAAGTCATAGGCCTTTTTTTTGTAATACATTTTACGAGCAACAATTTTCATAACAACCACTGTACATAATTTCCAGGCAGAAGACGATTACGAGGACGTAGAAAATGGTCTACAACTTGACAAGGAAATAGAATAATTGTTCTACATTCTACATTCCAAATAGCATGTGGATTAGACCTACTGGGGATACCACATAATTACTCTACCTAGTGTGGATAGAGTCGCATTTTTCCCAGAAGTACAATAATTCAAAATTGTCATTCATTTTTCTCGATAACGGTATCTCGATTCTCCAGACTTATACGAAGAAAGATTATAAGACCTTTTTTGTAGCACATCTTACGAACAACATTTTTCATAATAGCACCTTTTCCGAACTTGAAGTTTTCGAGATAATTAGAAAACATTAAACTTCCCCCCTCCATAAAAAAGTTTGCAAACGCAAAATGCATGAGAACTTTTAACAGCTTGTTTTTTCGACCTAATTTTAATGGTCTATTTGAAATATTTAAAAAATAATGCTAAAACTTTTCAAAAATATGTTGAATGCTTAACTTCTACAACTTTAATAGATCTTTAGATCGAAACAACAAAAGCATCTTGTAGGGGCGGCCACTTTGATTTTGCACCTGGGCGGAAAGCACCCCAGGAACGGCCCTGGACGTAACGAACAATATTCGACCCTCGTGCGTCTCGCTTGGCAAATTATATCGGACTTGTATGCACCCTGCTTGGTGACTTGACAAAAAGTCCTGAAATTATCTCACTATAACCCTAGTAAACAATATTTTAAGAAAGGGAAATATACAATTGCCCTATTATGGATCAAGATGACACAGTTCGGCCAATGGGAAGTTTATTCCAAAATGTTGCATGGGGAAGTACAGTGACCAGAACTTGCTTTGTAGCGTGAAACCTGATATTTTAAATGTGGTTGCAGACTGTTTTTTTTTGTATGTTTAATTTCAGAGAATCTTTCATCGAAAACGATACGCACGTAGAAAACACGTAAATTTGAATTTAATGCATTTTTAGACATATTATTTCTTCGAAAAACTTATTTTATCTCGTATTTTCTTTACAAAACAAATTTCATCTGTGTAAGAACGCTTTGGGATGACCTTTCACATTAACGAAAAACACCATTTGATTTAAAACAAAGTCTGCAAATTTAAACCAACGAAAATGTATTGAAATATACAGGGCCGTACTAAGATCATTTACCATAAATGCATTTAAAATTACATTAAGATTGAATCGATAATTTTAACACGTTACACTATTAACTGTTGTATATGTTTTATTAACTAAGTGTGGATTAAGATGTTGTTAACGACTTTCTTAAATTTAAATTAATAAACAAAGTTTAAAACTACTACTCATTGATATAGTTCGGCACAAAAAATTGCTGGTGTTACATTCAACCGAATAAATCTAAAGAATGACAACAAGTAATAAAAAAGATAACATAAATTAAATGTTTTTTTTTCAAATTGTAGATTCCATCTTGCTTTTGAATTATGATACAACAATTTGGGTGGCGCCCTTCTATCATTTAATCATTCCTGCTGTGACTGTCGGAAATAATTTGAACCAATAAAACGTCTCCGTCGGGAGCTATACGTAAAGTAAGTGTAAGTTTGTCCTTACTTGACATACGCATGTTAAAGGCATCTTTAGAAATACGGAAATTACTACAAATATCCTTGAAGGCACCTTTTAACTTTCCGAATATATTTTATATACTATGATTAACATACATATAACAGCTAGATGGGAACACTTTAGTAATTAATTAAATTAGCCTTTTGTTTATTTATTTTTTTAAAAACTGGATATTACTAGTATATCCACAACTTTGTATGTGGTAGTATTTTATACTTTAGTAAAAACAGATAATAATAATCTGCAACATAGTACGCAAGTGCTTCTTCCAAAATTCATACATTGAACTCGTTACTCATTTGATTAGATAGTGACCCGTTAGACTTTTAAACTTCATTAACTTTTCTAAACTATAAAAAAGAAAATTCTTCGATAATATAATTTTAGACGATATCTTTGCCTGAAATGTTAAAAGAGATTCCGTTAAAATAATTGTCGAGTATAAATAATTCAGCATTACTGATGTTTGAATTAATCTAATCCATTAGACACAGCAAAGGACGTAAACTTGTTATCTTTAATAAACAAAATGGATCGCGTTAATAATAAAAATAATGGAATAATTGTCGCGTGTGTCAGTGTTCGCTACTTATAAGAACAATAATTTATTATTATTAAAGTGTTGTAATACATCAAAGTTTTGATAGCGAATTTCCAGTAATCATTTTTTGATACATTATTAAATGTTGCCACTTCGATTACGTGATTCAATATTTTTTTCTGACGAAATAGTATCACTCGTGCATATAAAATAGTGATACCAAATAGAATGTTGTTGTTATCCTAGTGTAATTCCACATCATCATTTTCTGTAATAATCAATTATTTTTTACCCAAACAAAGTGAAGAAACTTTTGAGTACAAATTATTATCTAAGGTCTTTTTTTTATTTACATACAGGCATTTAAAGAATATGTTAATACGATGTCAATTATGCTAGTAAGACTGAAGGTGTTTTATTACTATTTGTGTTGTGAAATAAATTCGTACAAACTTAACCTAAAAATAGAGATATTAGCCTTAACCTAAATGAATATACCGTAATTAACTTGGTGTAGATTAAATCTTTAATCTTTTTGATTTAACTACATCTAATTTCTATTATGTCTCCTAATAGAGACGAAATATAGGAGTAAAGCAAATTGAAAATTTTATAAAAATTAAAATCTTTTAATATGGCTAATCAGGGGTGATTGATGCTCTTCCATGTTACTCAGAACGCTTCCGTTGCGAATAATATGTGCAATCTTGCAGCAGCTGCACTTGACTTCACCTACGTTTTTACGATTTAGGTGCCATTGATGAATATAAATCTTCTAACAACATATGCAGACCAGAGTATGGTGCTTTGACCATATAATACATTTCACTACCGGTTTCACTTCCGATTTTTTAGAAATTTGCTGAATCCGAAATGGGTATTTCTCACATTTTTACGTTAATGGGAACTTTAGAAACTTTGTTAGCAAATAGAAGATCTGGTTTTATTCTTTCTATCTGACGTAAAGAGAATAAAAACAGATCTTTTATTTTCTAACAAAATCTCTAGAATTTCCAATAACATAGAAATGTGGGAAAAGCCCATTTCGGATTTTTATTTATGGAATGAATCTAAAAATTTTTAGTAGAAGACAGTGACGTAACTAACGCTCCTAAGGGCGCTGCTTTCATGAAATTTTATTTCATTGAGAATAGAAGTTTTAAAACAAGCATTGGAGGTAAAAAACATTCTATGGAAACAATAATAGGCAATTATGGATATACAGCGTGGCGCACTAAATGTCACCCAATTTAATTTTGTTCTTAAAGCAGTAGTATTGGGCTTTCAAATTGTAGGCGCAAGTTATTTAGTTCCTGAAAATTACGCCAGGTGGAGTTGGAAGTCACATGCATTTAAAGTCCCTAGATAATATAAAGTACCGCAATTACCGCCATTTTGGCGCCAAAATAAGCGGCAAATTTAAAAATCTGCCCGTTTTTTAAATTTACAAAAATAGAATAATATGTGCACAGATTATTGTATATTTTATAAAATAATAGAAAAATCGTGAAAGGACAGTAGGTGATCAAAAAGAATTTATTCATGTTATTGAGAAAACAGTAAAAAATACAGTTTAAATTTATAATAAAATAACGTAGGGGAGCAAATTATTTCACTTTGTTCACCAAGTCACGCATTGCAACGCTTCTAGAACTTCTGTCTGTGGTGTCGACACTTTCCTGTGCACTCTTGTTGAACTCCTTCAAAGCAAAGAAAAAGCGTGTTCGGAAAAAAACCCGCACAAGGGCTTTCCAGTTATTTTTAAAGTCGTGACACTGTGACAAATCCAATGCATGTTTTGTTATGAATATGTCCGCAGCTTGTTCAAAATTGCAATTGTTGTGAATCAAATCTGATCTAATTTGTCAATTACCTTCATTACCTTCAAATATTAACGTACACTCTTCAGGTACTGTTAACAACATGTCTAGCAATCTTGATGTTTATAGCAAGATGCTAAACATACACTTCTCGGAACTTTTACGTAAGTTCGACTACCATCAACCAGTAATACATACTGTAGTCCATCACATTGACACGACCGGACCTCCAGTTAAAGCACGCTGTCGCAAACTGAACCCTAATCATATTTCTTTTCTAGAAGATCATCTTAATGAGCTCTTGGACGCTGGCGTAGTACAACGGTCATCATCTAGCTACGCTACGCCAATTCACATCGTCGGGAAGCGAGCAGTGGGCACAGCAGAGGCACTACCTCCTAGTGACGACCAAGACATCTCAAACCCCATCGCCCCAACAAACAGTTATCGCTTGGTTGGCGATTATAGAAAACTTAATTCAGTTATACTACCAGACTGTTACCCGATTCCTTTTTTAACGGACTTTACAAGAAAACTTGCTGACGCAACCATATTTTCGAAGCTAGACCTCCAAAAGGCCTACTTCGCAATACCAACCGCAGCAGAGGACATTCACAAGACTGCTATTATCACACCTCTGGGACTCTTTGAGTTCAAACGGATGTGTTTCGGACTACGGAATGCAGCCAGTACCTGGAGTCGTTTTATGAACACTGTATTATCAGGGCTCCCATTTTGTTTTTCCTACCTAGACGATATATTAGTCTTTAGTGCTCATTCGCAGCAACATATTGAACATTTACACCAAGTGTTTTCCCGATTAAAAGACAATGGCCTAATTATAAACCTACTAAAGTGTCTCTTTGGAGTCAATGAGCTCGATTTTTTAGGACATCACGTTAATACACGCGGTATCAAACCAATGGCTTCCAAAGTCCAGACTATAATTGATTACCCATTGCCTTCAAGTCAGAAAGCACTCCGCAATTTTATTGGCTTAATTTCGTATTACCATAAATTTGTACCAAACTGTGCGAAAATTTTGGCACCGTTAACCTCTATAGTTATTCCTGGTAAAGCTTCGCTAAAGCCTGTCCAGTTAAATCAAGAACAAATAGAAGCCTTTAGGCACGCGAAGAATGCTTTGATTACCGCTACTTTATTGGTACATCCGCGAATTAATAACCCTCTCAGTATAGCTGCAGACAGTTCGTCTTCCACTATAGCTGGAGTATTACAACAGTTTGAAGATGGCATGTGGAAACCACTAGCTGTCTGTTCCCGGAAGTTAACCACCACAGAACAAAAGTACAGTATTTTTTCTCTAGAACTTCTCGCAATATACTTTGCTTTAAAGAAGTTTCGTTACTACGTTGAGTGCAGAGACTTTCAAATCTTTACGGATCACAAACCTTTGTGTACAGCGATCAAAAATAATGGTGATCAATATTTACCACGTGAGTTTCGACAACTGGAGTTTATTTCTCAATTCACGACTGACTTTCAATATATCAAAGGTCAAGAGAATATTCCGGCAGACGCTCTGACAAGAGTTAATCTTATCCCTGGATCTGATCTTAATTACGACGAAGTCGCTCTATCTCAAGAACAAGATCCCGAGTTAAACCAGCTCCGATCTTGTAGTAACTTTCAATTTATTTCCCTTCAAACTGCCAACAAATCAAACCTCTGGGTGGATGTTAGTATAGGCCAATCACGACCCTATATCCCGCTCAAATTCAGGTATCCATTATTCCAGCAACTACACAACATCGCCCATCCTGGCATCCGTGCTACTAAAAGATTGATTACTCAGCGATATCTGTGGCCATCTATGCACCACGATATTCAGAAGTGGGTCATATCTTGTGCTGAATGTCAGAAACATAAAGTTCGGCGTCATACGAAAACCCCTCTACAATCTATTGTAGAACCAGATGAACGTTTTACTAAGGTCCATCTCGACCTAGTACACCTTCCTTCTTCGGGAGGTTATAAATTCCTCCTTACCATTATTGACCGCTACAGTCGATGGCCGGAAATGGAAGGATTCTTCCGTGGAGTCAGTAATCTCTGCATTTGTCGACACGTGGGTGTCCCGCTTTGGAATTCCCAAGTATCTCACCACGGACAATGCAAGAATATTCCTTTCGCATGCATGGATCAACTTCATGGTCATGTTAGGAATTAAACTCGTCAAATGCACGGCATTCCATCCGATTAGTCAGGGCGTTATCGAACGTTTTAATCGGACACTCAAGCAATCCATTCAAACTACAGGAACTTCCTCCTGGTTAACGAATCTCTCTTGGATTCTCTTGAGCTTACGTGCAACCCTGAAATCACAAATTAATGTTTCTCCTGCAGAAATCTTGTATGCTACACCATTACGACTATCTGGTGATGTCTTCGAAGAAGAACAACTGGCTAACGATATGAACCTCCCTAGTTTCATAGCCAATCTCAAACGTCGTATGAGGAAGCAGAAGTATTTTTTTACAAAAAAGTATTCCAGTCAGTCCTTCGTCCCCAGCGACTTGACCAACTGCACACACGTATACGTTCGTAATGACACGCACAATCTGGGCATGAAAGACAGTTATTTAGGCCCCTATAAAGTGTTAGAAGGGACAGTTAAATACGTCACTTTAGAAAATCACACTGGCCCTATCTCTTTAGATAGGCTAAAGCCTGCATATTTTTTAGATTAGTTACTTTATAATGTTAAGCCAACAATGAACTGATTCCAAATACTACGCGAAGGCATCTTTTGAAAACCTTTTACCTGTTGACTTTGAAAATTTGAACACTTTTCTGTTTTTTTCTTTCTGTTTACAGGTTCCAAGAGTTGCCGTCGCAAGTTCCGTATTGTTAGTTAGCTTAAGTTTTTTTATTGTATCTACCTATACTACCTAGTGGAGTTTTTGTAGCTGGAGAATTTTACAACTTTGTTCAAGTTACTTTAAAATACTCCATTTTTTCTCCAAAATACCATTCCGTATTTTTTTCTTTTTCATGTATGTATTACCCACGTTTCAGACCGCGCTGGGTAATGTTGTGAACGACTCACAACTCATATATTTTTTGCATAGATACGAAATGGTACTAGGCAACGCGTATCAATAAACTAGTAGAGTCAAATAAATAATTCATAGAAGTAAACTTGCGTTTTATTTCCTTCTACAAGAATTAGTAATAAGTATTATCCTTAATAGATATTTGTTAAATGAATTTTAAATATTAAAAATTGTTTTAAAATAAAAAATATTTAATAAATCTTCATTCTTCATCTTATCATATTTCATATATATGTAATATATGTTTAAACAGATATTTATATAAAAAATAATATAATTATGTATTAAATGTTTTTATAATATTAGATAATTAAAACTTAAAAGTGTATATTTGATATACAAGTAAAATAACATAAAATTTAATATAACTAGAAATGTACCCTTAATATTTTATTTTGACCAAACAATTTTCATTTAAATTTTCATGTTATATAAATATTTAACGTACATTCTTAAAAAAACATTTCTGATTTACAATATACATATTCTAGAGTTTACATAAATATTACATAGTTTATCAATATTTAACTGATAATGTACAAGTTATGTAAAACGTATGTTAAAGTGTGAAAACTTCTGAAAACTTTCCTTTAATTTTGTAATTATGTGTATGGTGTAGTTGTAGTGTATGGTGTTTGGTGGTAAACCGGTAAACGTTTGGGTGGTGAAAAATCAAATACAATAGTGTATTGTGAAGTGGGTGGCCGCATAGTAGAAAGTCCAACTCTTAATTAGGCGGCCTAAATTCGATCCCTGGAACCTGGTAAAAAAAATTTTCTCGTCGATAAAGCGTCAGTACACTACACCGCGCTGTCAGATGGGCACGTTAAGAAGTCGGTCTCGATAACCACATAGACTTCTTTCTGTGGTTATCGTTAAAAATAGCACCATCCAATACCACGCACAAGTATGTATTTACTTCAGTGGTTTGGCAATGTTAATTTCAATTAACATTTATACAATACAATTGGTGGTGGTATTTTAATTTATATTGTATGTTTTGTATGTTTTTATAAAATAACGTCATATATATTATGTTCAACTAATGTTAAAATTTTAGTTGTTATATTTTTGTAGTTTTTTCCTCGTGAAAAAACTGCGAGATTTATGCGAGATTTGGTGAATTACTTGGTACTTATCTACAGCGTCCGACTCCGGCGGCGTAGATCTATTAAAGAAACTTTTTATATCGAATCAAAATACTGACTTTTTTTGGTATTTTAGAAACCCTACGTACATCGACTTTTGAGTTAGTTATTACCTTGTGAAAATCTTCCACGCCTTACGGCTTTAATGACCTTTTCTTTAGTTTCAAACGTGCATCACAATGCCGATTTCTCGTGATCCATGCATACTTTTCAAGTCACTCTGAGTGCACGTGGTATTGCAGTTCCCAATAATTTATTAATAATTGCTATTTAAACAGTTAAAAACAAATTATCACAAGATGATTCCAGTTTACATTAATTTCTATTAATTTGATCTTTGTATATAATTATAATTTAGTTAAAAGATTTATTTTAGCGTAAGAGGTTAATATAATCTATTGTAAATAGAATTAATAAATATGTAGACTATTTTAACATCTAACTTACAATAAAATAAAATAATGTTGGGTTACAATAACAATCCAAAATAGCCTTGACAACAGTTATTAGGGAAGAAATCTCATTATTAAAATAATATAATAGAGAATTAAGGCAGTTGCATAGTTTCAATAGATTTTACAATAATTATGATGGGATTATGACCTAAGCCATGCTAGTTTGTGTTGTAAAAATAAATAACAGTAAAAAATAAAAAACTGCAATCTAAAAGAATGGGGGTTTATAAGGGGGTAGTTAAGGTAAATAAGATTAATATTTTTCACGCAAAAAAATTACATATAAAATTTTTAGCTCTGTAAAATTTAATAAACTACAAATAAAATAAAAATTTAGCAGTGTTTAAAAAGGCCTAAATTGTTTCTAAATAAAATAAATAATAAGTAAAGAAAAAATTAATTTAAAATTACTTACTAGAAGACCAGAAATCATTCAAGCGGAGACCCTACATGAGAGAGTTTTATAAATTGAAAAAGTGTCCAGTCGACTCAACTAAAGAAGATATAAGAAAATCCAATTGAACTTTATCCAAAATAAGCAGTAACAGGTAAAGATAATAGACGCAATTTACCGCGACAGTTTTATCAGCAGTTAGTGTATGCAATTATGCATGCGGAGCAGAATTCCAGTGACTTCGTACAAAGACGGTTCCCGTATATTCCAGAGTTCCAAATAGCAGGCTGCGCAGAAGGAAAACGGCATTAGTACAAGACAACAGGTTTGTAAAAAATTAAAGTGTGTAAATAAAAGCAGAGCTTGTGTTTTGTTTTAAATAGAAGTGGAATTATTTCTCCAAGATTGGATATATTATAAGGTTAAAATAACTCGCCTTGAGTGCACAAAGTACTTCCTTGTAATGTTAAAAGTAAAGACATCGCATAACCTAAAATAATTAATGTCAATATTTCCCCAATTCAATTAAAGATCAAAACTTACTTGAATCGTATCTGCTCTGCTACACAGTTTTTAGGGTTATGATAACAAAATGTTTAATGATAAGTTTAACGTTTAATATAATAAACAAGAATTTCCTATCAGTATGAGTGCCTAATAACAAAGAGATCCTACTCACAACGTACACTAACTTAAGTAAAATAATGGGTATAGTACAAATCACAAATGAAATCCAAAGAGCTCATTTCAATTATTTGTAATTTTTCACTAAGCAGCACAATGACAATGTCTTCCATAAAACTTGAAGGATTACTTAATGCGATTCCAATATTCTTCTGGCATAGATACAATTGTTTTGCATTTGCAGATTAAGCAAATACCATAGATATAGCTGTTATGTTTATTGTGATATGCATTTGCAACTATTAAAATAATAATGAAAAATTGAGAGGATCATTCCAAAAGTTTTCTGATGGAAATAAAAATGATTCTGGGAAATTCTTAAGATATTTTATTATATATTATCTTTGATAATGTTACTACTATAAGCAAGTAATAAATAGCACAATAGAAAAATACATGGCAAATGGAAAAATCAAAGAAAATTATTTCTAGATAATGGAACCTTATAATACAAAATGTTTAACAGTCCATTACACACATTGTACAAAAAATGTTTGATAGCTGTCCTAATTAGTAAAACATTTTTAAGTACAAGCAAACTCATCTTATAAATATTTAAATGGTAATTATAATTTGTTTTTATAATAATTATCATTTAAGAAAAATATTATGATAAATGACAATTATAAATACTATACTAAGAACTATTATATTAAATCCTCTTTAGTTTTCATGTAATCCTAATTAAATTTAGTTCATTTTTATATGAATTCAAAAGTTAAAAGATTGTAAATGTGACACTAAGTAAAAACTTAAAATATTAAAAATAATATTAAAAATTAATATTAAAAATGTTCACTTTTGAGGTTTTTAATAAGTGCGAGCTAAACATAGTCAGGTGTAAGGTACGCCAAATAAAAGCGAAGCGATAAGCTTATCAGTAGTAATAGTTAATTGAATGAATCAAGTTGTTTATTTAAAAATCAAAACGCTTATTCGTTATTGTTTACATTATTGCAATAAAAAAGAGTAAATTTCAACAATTATTAATTATATTTAAATTAATTGAAATGAAATAAAAAGCAAATTAAAGAATAATTTTAATATTAAATTAAAGAAATTTAAATTTTACATTTATAAAATAATGGATAGATATAATAAATTCGTTTTAATAATATTAATTTTAAAGATTCTAAAAACTCCTAATTTGTAAAAGAAGTGCATTTAGAAAAATACTTCATATCGAACTTCCCTTTCAGTTGATAAAATAAACAAATTAATTTGTTACAATTGTAGTAAATTAAATTACGGTGTCACAAAGTGTACACTTACAAACGAGCTAGCTGCAAAAGTTTGCGGTTTGAAGTTGTTTAATTCATTAGTGACATGCAGATTAAATAAAAATAAGAATGTGCCAGTTGCAGGTACAGAAACAAAGTCCACAAAGCAAATTAGAATTATCCGTGTCCATTTCAGATACTGCCAACGAATAATACAAGTTTTTTTTAATACAAGGTTTTACCCGGTTCTATTCTCGGTTTGTTAACCTTTATTGCTATATGACAATCTCCAACATCCTGTTACCTCGAAAATCCGGAAAAGGTTTTGAAACTAATACCTACAATTAAAACTGAGGAGTCTACCTTACGACACAATCAGCTCTGGTTTTCAAAATCTTCTCCACTGGCTCGTTCAGGATGTCCAGTTTCATTGGATATAGGCGTTGCACTGGTCGTGCTTAATATCCCATTCTTTGTCTTAATATCCCACTCTGATGACGCCATCTCTGCCACGGTCCAAGTCTAGTTCTTTCTTACCGTCCAAACCAATAATCATAATTTCTGCTCGTTACACTTTGGGTGATCAATCAGCTAAATCACCCACTGCGAAATTTCTTTTTCAGTTTCTTCCGCAGCTCTTGTTGTAAAAATTCTGATAAACAATAATACTTACGTTATACTTAATTAGGCCTCGGCTTAGCTTGAACAATAAGCACGGCTCGTCTCTTTTTAAATTAAAATAGGTTGTAGGTGAATTGGAATATCAGCTGATTCATAGAGCTATGGAGAGGAGTGCCAGCATGATTGGTTTAAACAAATAAAATATTAGCAGTAATGCTCTACAATAACGGAGTTCTAGATCTTAACGTAAATCAGCCTCAATGATGCAAAGGACCGAATTCCTTCACTCGGTTATCACACAAAAATTCCAAACAATACAAAAAAGATATAAGTAACACAAATAATATTATTTATATGTATTCAGACATAAAAAATCTTTTTCCAGTAAACTAAAAGGCCTTCAGCCGTTAATTAACTAAAGTATTACTATAATTAATGATGACATACACATGAATAGATAAACACCCAGTGCTTCTATAAGTTAACTTAACGATTCATAACTAGTTTTCAAAATATTTATAAAATTCAACCTTGATCATTATTTAAGTTTATTAGTTAGTAGAGAAATTAAGTTCAGAATCTTAGAAAACTTGATTTCTTGTCGTATCATAGATCTTCCTCAAATTGTTACTTTATGAATATTTTTAACACAATTCTAATAATTAACTCTTAAGTTTTGATACAAACTAAGTGACGTTTCCACATAAAAATAAGATATAAAGAACCCACCTGGCTGTTTTTATAAAACAAATTTGTTTACAAATTTTGATACTGCCGACTCTTTGCAGATGATTATCAAGTTGTTAGGAACCTTTTGGAGAACACTTCCAATTACCCGTGTAGGTACTTAAAATATAGCGCACGGCAAGACCATTAATAATGCTTTACATCCGATTGCAGCTTTAGAACGAACAAATTAAGAGGATTAACTAGTTTTGTTAATATTAATACCTGACTAACAAGGATTAAACTATGGAGGTCAAACATCAAACTAAATTATCCAAAATAGACACTAGACCTAAACACCAAAAGGTTTCAGGTACAAAAGGGAAACTCAAGATATGGCCAGGACATCAATTCTCTTCACAAAGAAATATCTAATTTCATTATATTCCAAAACTACCGAACAATGATTTAATACTTTCAGTATTTCACAAAACCATTTTATGCACTATTTACACAATAGGAATTGGCCCATCAAAAGGGAATTTCACTATTAAATCACAAAAGTTTAAACAGCACCAAATCTTACCTACGTCTTGCCTTGTGAACAAATTTTCAAGAAGAGCGTGTTTTAGAAGAGAATCGGGTCGCGGGGAGATTTGTTTTCTCGCCGCAAGACGCGTCTAACATTTAATAGCTTGATAGCGAATGAGAACACTAGAGAACCTTTATGTCCATATAGGGATTTTTGAAAAATCGATATTTTGTAGTTGAAATGCCAAACCTAGATGGCGTCATAAAAAATATTATTAAAATTGAATTTCACAAGAGACAGAATATTATACGGGGTGATACTAAATACGATGATCTAATAATTATAACACCAATATACGAGGTGATATTAAAGCAAAGGTAATCAGAGAAAACTGGCTGTTACATTGTATGTATCTATAACGGGTCTTCAATTTTTCTCTATCCAAGAGGACTCTCCTTTCAAATTCAAGAAGATTCAAGAACATACCTGGGGTAAGTGATAAAAGTTATATGAACCGTACCCGTGTCACAGGCGGCTTTCTCCAGCAACCGCTTTATAAGATTCTTCATAATGCAGATTAATGGCTCCCAAAAACCTCCCCACCAATACACTGAAGGTGTATTGAATTCCCACTCGATTGACCTCACCGCTGCATCTTTTTGAATCTTATTTTAGTTCAGGTTTGCATCTGCGATGCTTTCGAATGAAACATCTTAACACTTCCAGAAATGCCTGGGTCCATAGTGATCCAACAACTTCCAAACTAACGGTGCTAAACATAGCACAACTACGATCCAGATATTGTGCACACAATTCAGCATAAAGAGCCTTAAGAGCTTGGTTTTCAGGAATCCAACTCCAGCATGGCAATAAACTCTGTGTTGTTCTTCAATAATTTTTAGAACTAATGGGTGCTTTCTTGGTGGGATGATGGATACTTGAAGTCGGGCAGGTCATTGCGCTCTACTATTCTTGTTCTGGCGCGAGTCAACGCATTTAAATCCTTCTGGACTAAGATGATCTGGAATATATCCTTCTCAAAAAAGACTCGTCTTGAATTCCTTTAATAGCCTCTAGCTCAGTTCCACGGATCTCTTCCATTTTGAAGGTTGGGTTGTGTAGAAATCGAAGAAATTCGTTTTAGTGTAAGAAAAACGGAAATGTGTTACAAATGCATATCGATGTAAAAGAATTTCTACCTTGACTGGGGGGGATCGCACATCGAGTCTCCCACTATCTGGGCGGACGCTCGAAATGACAATGACAGTTTTTCTATACAAATAGAGATAAATGCAGAAACAACGTGTACTAAATGTAATTGCTATATTAAGTTTTGATGGACCGACAATTTGTCGGAAACACATCAACTATCAAAGTTTAACTGCCGATCCATTAACTTAATAAAGCAATTATATCTAGTACGTTTTTTAATTATCTAGTTCGTATAGAAACATTGTCATTATTCTAGTAGGTTGGTCTGGTAGCTCACTTAATAGAGCATCCACCCGGAGAGCCAGAGACTTTTCGATCCCGTCAGAGTGGAAATATTTTCTGTATTGATTTGCATTCATAATATGATTTAATGTAAAACATTAATTAATAATTATTATCATTAACCTTGAATGACCAATTTATTTCCTTATAGTATTATTAATAATCTAGATTAGTTTTTATAAATAGTCGATTCATCAAAACTTGATAAAGCAATTATTATATCTAGTACACTTTGTATGTTTATAATTGTCTAGTTCGTATGCAAAAAATTTCATTCTTCTGTAGGTTAGTCTGGTAGGTCACTTGGTAGAGTGTCCGCCTTGAGAGCGGGAGACCTGGATTTGATTCCAAGCCAGGGTGAAAATGTTTCTATATGGATTTCCATTTATAATTTGATTTAATGTAAAACATTAATTAACAATTAACATTAACCTTAAAAAAATAAAAGAATAACTAACAATTTTTAAGTGGAATAAAAGGAAAATTATTTAAATAAACACCTACCTCAGTCAGATTTACATAAAAGTAATTTCGTAGTAATGCATAATCAATTCAGACAAAAATTCTTTTTTTAAAATTCTATTGCTAAGGTAGGAAGAACATGTTTCAAAACGAACACCAAAACTTCACAAAAACGACTTTTCTAAAGTTCTGCCTTGATAAGGGACGAAAAAACTTTTTCAAGCAAGAGGCCCTCTAGAATAGACCCTATTCCTTCTGATGATGCTAACAAAAGAATGGATCCCAAGATGCTTTTATAGACTGGATTCGTCAATGGAAAGTGACGTGTCTTGGCGACACTGTCCCGATTGGTACATTTTAAAACACCACAAACCGTTATATCATATAGACAGATTTAATGGTAACAGAAAAAAGACGGAAAACAGAGATATGATCTTTTTTAATTAATTCTGCCAGATTAGAGGCCAAATATATGACGTTTTTATTTTTAACTTTTATACAGAATTCTTAAAACTCCATTTACTTGACGCTGCACCTTTGACGCTGTGTATTTCTTAAACCATGTCCAATACAATTCAATGAGGCTTAAAGATAAATAAAGAGTAGATTTACATGCACTATAACGGGCGTACCAGTTGTGTGCATAAATCTACCAACTTCAAACGATATAATAAGATGGCTTCAAATGCGGATCTTAGGCAATTAAATAAACAAGTTAATCATTAGAAGAATCAACCCGTTACAAGAAGAATGGTCCACAAAAATTCCTCTTATTTTCAATGCCTTCCTTATGGTGGCAGTGATACAATTACAATTACAATTTGATAATGAGATCATATTCACTTCCAAACCGGTGCCAGCAAAAGCATGGTCAAAATTAGTTAAATCATTGTTAAAAGTTGTAGAAGATACTGTTACAACTACAATATATTGACTGGTCTATTATACGGTTTGTCCCTGAATAGGTATTATAATACCTATAGATGTAAACGACCAAAAAATTTTACATATTAAATCGCTCTTCCAAGCTACTTTATTTCAAACTTATTTTGAACATATAACTAATGTTTTAGATTATAGGCGCTAGATGTGCGACAAACATTCTTTTTCTATTTACATAAAGAACACTAAATATTAACTTTATAAGAAAACGTTATTGGAAAAAGTTATTCAGGAACATACATTAGACCTAAATACAAATTTTTGTTCGGTTTGGCCAAAGTCAAAACTTCTATATTTGCATAACTTTTATTAGGTTAGACGTATTTTAACAAACATTATGTAAACATAAAAGTTTCAACTTTGACCTATCGTGCCAAAACTTGTATTTACGTCTAATATTTGTTCCTGGACAACTTTCTTTTACAGCATTTTGTAAAAAAAGTTAATATTTGGTGCTCTTTAAAAAGAGAAAGGGTGTTTGTCACACATCTAGCGCCCTCTGTAGTTTAAAGCATTAGTTACATGCTCAAAATAAGTTTGAAATAGAGCATGTCAAAACTGGCAAAGATTGGTTTAAATATACAAATCTTTGCTCATTTACACCTGTTGTAACACCTATCCAAGGACACACAGTATATGTATAAAAATATAAAAATTTACACCTTGCGTTTTTAGTCGGTAGAGAAAAATTGGGTTATTTGAGAAAACGAATAACGGGTATTCAACTTTTCTCCTTCCATGAATCTGGCCAATCCAATTACCAGGGTAAAAGTTTTTATGTGACATAAGTAGAAGTCATCCATTCATCACATCTTCCATTTCAAGTATTAGCACTAGGAACAGTCCCCGTTAGTGTCACTGCGGCTTTCCCCAGTATTATAAGAAAAAACTTCCCACCATGCAGCTGAAGGTATATTGAATTTCCACACGATTTTACTCAGCGCTCTATATTCTTGAATCGTATTATAAATCCAGGCTATTAGAGGCTATATCAGCACCAACGAAGTTTGTAGCATTGTCACTGATCACCTCGAGCCTACTATACTTTCGAATGAAACGTCTTAACGCTTTCAGGAATGCCCGTGCTCGACGATTCAACAACCTCTAAACCGACGGCTCTAAACACAGTAAAAGTAAAAACTACGAGATCCACATCTTGTGCGTACCTTTCATCATAAATCCTTTGTTCTTCGATAAGCTTCCGGACTCATGGGTGCTTTCGTGGTAGAATGATGGATACTTGAAGTCGGTCAGGACATAGCGCATTACTGTTCTTGTTTTGACGCGAAGCAACCCATTCAAATCCTTCTTGACTAAGATTAATCTCTAACCCAGCTAATGGTGAGTTATGTAGAAATCGAAGAAAATACCGTTTTAGTAGGAGAAAAGGAAAGGTATTATAAATGCAAATCCATGTCGAGTAATCTTCACCCTGACTGGGGATCGAATCCGGGTCTCTCGCTTTCTGGGCGGACGCCCGACATGACAATGATAATTTTTCTATACAAACTAGATAAATGCAAAAACAAACTGTACTAGATGTTTTATCAAGTTTTGATGGATCGGTAATTTGTCGACAACCATCAATGTTAATTTATTAAGGTTGCTTTAGCAATTATATCTAGTAAACTTTTTAATTATCTAGTTCGTATAGAAAAATTGTCATTATTCTGTAGGTTGGCCCAAGCCAATCAGGTAGCTATCACTGAGAGTTTCCATTTATAATATGACTTAATTAATAATAATTAACATTAACCTTAAATTAAAAATTAATTTCTTTATGAGATTATTAAGAATTTAGATTAGCTTTTATAGATGATGTGTTGTCGACGAATTGCCGATTTATCCAAACTTGATAAAGCAATTTATTTATTGATTTATTAATTTTTGGGCGAAGAATCGGAGTGGCGGAGCATCCCTCGTACTCCATGGCACCGATTACTTTGATCATATAGCCTACCCTACTATAATTTAGCCAAATCTGGGGGAATTCCACCCCCAGTAGAGATCATTATCATGCCAAACATCGCATTGACAAGGGGCCTATTGTTTTGCTTCCTATCCGAATAGAAGGCATGTTTTAATTTTACTACGCTATGGAAAATTACCAGCTCGGCCGGGAATCGAACCTACGACCCTTGGATTATAAAGCAAACATACAAACCACTAATCCACCGAAGTCGTGTGATAAAATAATTGTTATATTTAGTACATTTTGTATGTTTACAATTATCTAGTTTATATAGAAAAATTGTCATTCTTCTGTATCTGACTTGGAAGAGCGTCCGTCCGGAGAGCGGGAAACCTGGATTCGATCCCCAGTCAGGATATAAATACCTACCTCAGTCAAATTTACATGAAGGTAATTTCATAGTAATGAACAATCGATTAAGACAAAGAGAAGATCCATGTTTTTAAATTATTTTGCTAAGGTAGAAAGAAAATGTTTCAAAACGATTTATATGCTCAAAATAAGTTTGAAATGAAGCAGGTCGAAACTGACAAAGAACGACTTTGTCAACTAACATTCTTTCGGTACATAAACTAATTTTACCTAGCGCTTTGTAATAAATTTATAAATCTCAACAATAATCATTAGAAAATAAAAAAATTTTTAGATATAAACAGACTAAAATAAATTATTATAATAGAATTTTTAAGCATACTCTTTTGTCTTGCTTATAAAGGAAATTAAAAAATGTTTAACCGAAGCAAACATAATTCTAGAATTTTTTAATTAAGAATGGCATTAAAAGATTAAATGAGGCCTCCTCATTAAATATTACTATTTTTAAGTGGGTTTCTGTTGCGTCTAGGTAAAGTATTCGTGCTCTTCAGATGGAAAATCTACAACGATGATGACAATGAATATTTCCGCTGTTCGGAAAACACGTTTTTATTTTGAAAAGAAATGGAAGACGCAAAAGAGAACTGCAATAAATGTGATTTCAGACTTGTTATGTCAAAGAAATGGCTGTGGCATAATTCTATATATAGTATTTAGAAAAGTTTGCAATGTATAAAGAACAGCTAAAATGATTGTAAAAGTTAAAAAATACAAAACAGTAAAGCACTGTTAGTTCAAAGGTAATACGTTGCTTCCGTCATCGTTTGAAAAAGTTAAGCTTTTGCGAAAAGTTGATATTTCCTCGAACTGTTAGTTCCTGAGCTACAACACGAGAAAAAGAATTTATCCAAATCATATACCACAATGGATGAAGTCGAATCCGTATAAAAATTCATCTTTAAACGCATACTCAGACTCAAGTAATGTTTGCAAATTTTTACTTTCGGATTATCCGATAACTTTCGGATACTCAGGCAACTCTTCTATACTCTTCCGATGTTTGGATATATCCAACCGAATCTATATAGATCGATCCGAATCCAATTCGAATAAGTATGCGGATCAGATCGGATACGGATTTCGGATATTCAGTCGCACCTCTAAATCCAGTCCATAATTTAACCACCCCGCCCTACCATATTATGGCTTGGTGAGTCTCGATAGAGCCTCGACTGACTCTACCTAGAAGTAGAGACCAGGCCAACACCAATTAGAAGGTAGGATTGTCTTAGGTATGAGAGGCTCTATATTCGCATCAACACCACTTACAAGTGAGTAGCTTTCCTGGGATCGGCCATACCTCTAGATCTTAAGTTACCGAAGTGACTCAAACTACCGGTCCTTCGCAAGGTTGCCCTCGCGCTATCCAATCCATAGTACAATGCGACTACTCAGAGAGAAGCACTTGGCGATACAGTCTCCACTTACACAGCGATCAGGTGGTGCTGTCGGGATAAACTTTGCTAGTATCACTCGCGTACTGATGTTTAGCCCGTTCTGAGCTCGCCCCCAAAATCAGGGACGGACCCTGAGACCAGTCCAGTCAAAGTGTATCAATACCAAACGCCGGTCATTATTTAGGGTTTCCAAATCGTCGCTTACCAAACCATCAACCTTTGCCGGCTCCGCGAATGTCGCTTTGCTCTTGCAATTGCTAATTATGGACGTAAACGTTCGATAAGCACTCCTAAAAAGGAATTTTGGAACTGGTTGCCAAAGATCCGAAATTAAACACCATACACTTAGGCTTCGAAGTCAAACTAACGTATGGAACGAAAGTTTTGAGACAAATTTTTATTTCAGATAATAAAAACTAGAACTGATTTCTTAAAATAATTGTGATGCAAAATTCTTTGGAACCTATTAAATGATACATATAAACTATTACATAGCTGCCAGCGGCCCATGGTCTTCTATTATCCGTAATTTTCTTCGGATGCCTCTCATCAGGCTCTAGATAGTGACAACGTCAAACTCCCTGAGCTTTTGATATATTCTTCTCCTCAACTGTTGTTCGTTTTGGGCTTCCCAACCTCCATTGTACACCTTTCTACTGAGAAGAGCCCAAAATTTCTCTATCGGACGAGCCTGAGGGACGTTTGGCGGGTTGTCATTTTTGGGAACAAATGGAACGTTATTTTGCGTTAACCAGTCCTGCGTTAATCTTGCATAATGACAAGAAGCCAAGTCGGGCCAAAATATAAAATCATCGTTGTTATGATTTGTCCGTATAAACTGTAACAATTTCGGAAGACATTTTCGAGTGTAGATGTTAGCATTCACTGCTTCACCCCGTACACGTCCAACAAAGGGTGTCGAAATCCCCGCTTCGGAAATGACACACCACACCAAGATCTTATCTTCAAATTTTGCCATTTTCGGTAAAACTTAAGTTTAGCAAAACAGCCCCGATTTCGCTGATTTGTTTCGTCTGCATAAAACACACCCTAAGAACACACCCCCACCAAAAAAAAACACGCGGAAAAGCGTATTTGCCACAAAAAAAAATTTACATTGCACCCGAAACTGCGTTTAAAGTGAGGTTATTTTCATTTGGAAATCGTATGATTGTCTTGATCGTGTTTGTATTTTCTCTCGTATTCGTCATTAGTATTACTTCAATTGCCATTTGGTATGAAACTGTAATTTCAATTGCCATTTAGTACTATATCGCTAGGTTAGGTTAGGTTAGGTTAGGTTAGGTTAGGTTAGGTTAGGTTAGGTTAGGTTAGGTTAGGTTAGTACTATATCGCTAGGTTAGGTTAGATTAGGTTAGGTTAGGTTAGGTTAGGTTAGGTTAGGTGCCAAATGGCAACCAGGACATCGCTACCTGCGGTTCTCATACTGTGCTTTTTGTGGTGTCTCCTACCTGCAAATGTGACGTTGCAGCTGATCATGACTGCTCGGAGAAACTTAAGTTTAGCAAAACAGCCCCGATTTCGCTGATTTGTTTCGTCTGCATAAAACACACCCTAAGAACACACCCCCACCAAAAAAGAACACGCGGAAAAGCGTATTTGCCACCAAAAAAAATTTACATTGCACCCGAAACTGCGTTTAAAGTGAGGTTATTTTCATTTGGAAATCGTATGATTGTCTTGATCGTGTTTGTATTTTCTCTCATATTCGTCATTAGTATTACTTCAATTGCCATTTGGTATGAAACTGTAATTTCAATTGCCATTTAGTACTATATCGCTAGGTTAGGTTAGGTTAGGTTAGGTTAGGTTAGGTTAGGTTAGTACTATATCGCTAGGTTAGGTTAGATTAGGTTAGGTTAGGTTAGGTTAGGTTAGGTTAGGTTAGGTTAGGTTAGGTTAGGTGCCAAATGGCAACCAGGACATCGCTACCTGCGGTTCTCATACTGTGCTTTTTGTGGTGTCTCCTACCTGCAAATGTGACGTTGCAGCTGATCATGACTGCTCGGAGAAGCCTCTTTTGTGGTGAACTTTCAAAATTTTTTTCTTGAAAACTACGCTTTTCCGCACATTTTTTTGCGTTGTGAGTGTTGTGAGGGGGTGTTTTATGCTTAAAAAAAATTGGCGAAATCGGGGTTGCTTTGCTAAACTTAAGTAATTCCTTCTGAATTAGAAAGAGTGAAATACTTTTCGTCGTCCAAAATGACTGCTTTATCGTTTGCAAAATGTCGCAGTCTGAGCGCTCTACAACATCTTGGAATTTTTTCCAATTGTGCAGCTGAATATTTTGGACATTTTTGCCTTTTTCTGTATTTTATATTACCTTTGATGATTTCTCGCTTCACAGTTGTGTGGGAAACGTGAAATCTTTGACTCACAAGGGAAATCCCCTTTTTGTTTTTTGTGGCTTCAATTAGTTCTTGGCGTCTACGATTACTCAAAGCACATGGACGGCCAGATTTAGGTAAGTTCTGACATGGATTACCTTCAGTACAATCTTTTATGGCACGATAAATTGTTGCTCGAGAAATATTTTCATTTAGATAAATGTTCACAATATCACGAGTAGGTATGCGTCCTACTAAACTATATATGCCCTTTCGCAATTCTAGTTTATATGACATTTTGCTGAACTATTTTGACAAACTATACCCGTCAAACTTTTAAGCACACTTGATATTTTCTCCATTTTCAAAGTTAAGTTGATCGCTTTATTTTTAATAGTTAAAAAGTAATATAATTTGTCTCAAAACTTTCGTTCCATACGTTATCGGTAAAACCGTTTATTTAGGTACCGATAAAGCTTGTTTTACGAGGGGGAGTGTAACAAACTTTCACAACGAACATGTTTATGCTGATAAGAATTCGCATGTAACTAAGGTAACCCATTATCAACATGGATTCAAGATTAACTTGTGAACAGGAATCATTGACAATTTTGTTATTGGACCCGCCGTTTTACCGAGCTTATTAAATGGCTTAAATCATTTAGAACAGCTCCAAAAACCCCACCCCCACCCCCATAAACAGATAGCAAAATCG
Organism: Agrypnus murinus; assembly: GCA_929113105.1. Classification (NCBI taxonomy): domain Eukaryota; kingdom Metazoa; phylum Arthropoda; class Insecta; order Coleoptera; family Elateridae; genus Agrypnus; species Agrypnus murinus. The sequence goes on from OV816030.1 coordinate 36,484,325, forward strand.
AACAAGAGATATAAAATATATTTCAAACAGGAACGCCTGCCCTTAGAAAAGTTTGAAAGGTACTGGCCAAACTGTTAAAAATATGAGTATCTTTGCATGTGAATGATCAGATTTTGGACAGTTATTTAACACCCCCAAGCAAAAAGAATATGTTAGAAAAATCCCCTTTTTCATTACAAACTCACATCTCAAATGAAAAGAGAAATTTCTTGAAGATTTTTGACCTTCGATAGCACTGTAGCGATGGTTTAACACTAATGTAGTGTTAGGGCTACTTATATGTCTCTCTTGTAGGAGGTAATAAAACACAATAACTTTTATGAGAGTAGGTAAAAATTGGGAGTTCTGAACCCACCCCCACTCCTGACATTGACCTTGAACCTATCTCTCTCTAACACATGGTGACCTTGAATCTATCTCTGTCACCTAAACGTGGCAACACCGCATTCTCAAGGTCTACAATATGACAACAACGCATTCTCAAGGTCATCAATATGGCAACACCGCGTTCTCAAGGTCAACAATATGACAATAACGCATTCTCAAGGTCATCAATATGGCAACACCGCATTCTCAAGGTCAACAATATGACAACAATGTTGTGACCTTGAACTCAAGGCCACTCTTCAAGGTCATCAAAATGGCAACAATGCATTCAAGGCCATGCAGGTAATTAAATAAGGTATATTCAAGGTCATCAAACACCATTCAAGGTCAAGCTGTAGATATATATAGCAGGTGGCATGTATTTAAAATTCAAAATGTGTGTAGAAGCGAGCTTACAAAATACGTGCTTGACAGAACGAGTGTTATCATTTCGTAATTGGAAGGGTATACAAACTCCAAAATCTTTAGCAGAGGCCGGATTTGTCTACACGGTGCGTGAAGATAGAGTAGAATGTATTTATTGCCGAGTGGACATTTTCAAATGGGAACCGTCGGATAGTCCAATCGTAGAACACCTGAAATGGTCACCACATTGCGTGTTTGCAAACGTGTTAGCACCCATAAACGTTGAAAGCGGTAGAGACGTTTGCGGTTAAAAGTAACCAGATACAACATAGAATATAACGCGAGGGAACAGGGAAGATGTTACCAATCAAGGCAGTAATATTATTGGCAACCTTGTACGAGGGCGTAGTGTACGTTGCAATACTTCCAGACACAACAGCAGCCTTTATTTCATACGACTTCAATACGAGCGTCTGGTTTAGCATGCAACCGGTGACGTTGCAACAAATGGGAATGTTTAAACACGAAATCGGCAATAGAACGCAAAAAGTACGATTCAGGGTCAAATTTGTGTACCCAACATATACCATGGATAGCGAGTGGCAAACCCTCGGGAATAGTCCGGTAGAACAATGTAAAGTCAGCAGTGATACGTGTTACGCTTCCGTGGTGACCTTGGGCACCCTGTTAATCGCAGTAGTTGGTGTAAGCATGGGAACATATTGTTTCACTCGTTATCTTTACCATTAAAGACCATGACCTCGGATCCCACCCGCCAACTCAGTATATACCATGACCTTGGATCTCACCCCTCAACTCAATATATACCATGACCTTGGATTCCACCCTTCAACTCAGTATATATAAACGCATACGCAAGAACACTTCAATAGTACAGCATCTACGCAAGAACACTTATCTGTTGTTTCAAAAACCCAGTAATGTTGCCAACCCACTTTGATTGAACCCATTTCTGTAACTGAGGGTAAGCGACTGACGTGACTATTTAAACTATACTCCCACCACTTTTGAAGACCCACAAACACCTTAAAATTTTTTAATGCTAATTATACTTAACTACCCAACATTTTAAAACAAACACTGTCCATACTAAAGATGCTGGAACAATTGTAACAATTGTAGTATTCTGAACCTTTTTTATATAAACTGAATCTTTGGACTTTGCAACCATATCACTTTTGAATTTGTTAACTTTGTTATTATATATATTTTAAATCTTTAGTTACTGCTATACGATGACCAGAACTGATATCAAAACAAATTTGAATATACCTTTTTAAAGGACTTTTCTAAGAAAATTATAGAAGTTAACTCTTTTATTCTAGAACGCAGACTTGATACTACTATAGTAATACAGGAGTGTTTATGTGTTTATGCATTCCTCAACAAAAAAAAATAGCATACATTAATGTCGTACTTGTATGTATCCGCATGTTTAATGTATACTAGCTACAGAAAAATTGAGGTCGTTTGCATCTTTTCAATAAATTCTTTACATGCTGTGACAATAAAACTTATGCTAAGTATTAGGTGCTAATAATCAAAGAAATGAAAGGCCTTTGCTGCTGATAGCTATTAGGAGGCATCAATTGCTTAAGGCAAAAACATGAACTGCTTATTGCAAGGTTTTGCCGCAAACTTAACCTAATTAGAATAAACTTGATGTACAGGAATCACTTGTTAGGACGTTCTGTAATTCTTACTAGAAAGAAAGAAATAAAATTTAGGAACGTAAACAAAACCAAGGAACAACATAATAAGTGCTTCGTGAACAAGTGATGCTTGCGTTACGATTTATTTGTTATTAAAAATAACTATGCTAATTGAGTCTAAAAGCGTTAGCCTAAGTAGTAAGTTTGTGCTTAACATTGATAATCGTAGTTGTATCCATTTTGTCCGTAGGAAGGGAAGAAGTGGGGTTGTACTCATAAACGGAGGCAGCATTCATAGCATTGTCCTAAGGTTGTAGGAAGTACTAGGTGAATTGCCAGTTGGAGAGTATGATTGAATCTTCTTGAATCCTATATTTGAGGAGAATGAACACTTGAAGCTTAATCCGATAGCACATATATTTGGGAGGTCCAAATGTTATTCAGGATTGATTAGTTGAATGTTATTCATGTATGATAACATGTAATGTCGAGTTGACAAGGCTCACGTGGAAAATTATAAGTCATTACTGTTATTCTTGCACTTGTGTTTATGGTGTATAACTAGAAAGTTGGTACACTGCACATAATGCCAATATTTATTAGCGAAATGGAATTTCCCATTATGATAAGATAATTTGAGTCTGGTCAATAGCAGTTGCACTGTTGTAATTTTTTCGGTTAGCAAAAAGGCGAATGTTCGCATTGTTCTAATTACGAGGTAATGAGGCCGTTTAATCGCGTGACCTTTGCATAAAATTTTGCGTTTTGACATAACGAAATTTGGTTGGTTAAAGTTGTTGCGAAGTTCGTTGATGGTTATCCGAGAAAACAAACTAAACATCAAAATTAAATAGAGAAAAAAATATATTAATCCTGTTATAGCCAAGAACAATCTCTTCTTATGGCATCGTTCCAATGGCGAAATGAGAGATGTCGGCATCGTTGTGTCCGAGAATTGCTGAAGACATTTTTCAGGAGCTGTTACTACTGGTGTTGTAGCTTTTGGTTCTTGAGGAACGTTATTGATGTGATTTCCATCAGGAACTGGAGGAGTTGTAGCTTGTAGATTCCTGGAATTATTTTCTGTATCCAAGGAAGTCTTCGTAGAGGATACGGCGATTGATATCCCCAAACCATCGGCCTTCGGAAGCTCTTGTAATTTCTGATTTAACAAACATTGGTTAGGATTCAATTTCAGCTGTATCCTAATTGACTGTGATGTTTTTGGAATGTTTGTAGGAGATTTTGATTCTGTTTGGTTGTGGAATAAATGCACTTTTGAAATAGAATCATTTGTAATACTTTCATTAATAGACGTATTACCCTGTGAAACATGCTTTTCAAAATTTGAATGTTCAGGATTATTAATACAGAAAGTATCAATGGATGCATGTGCATCTGAAATGGCATTGCATTGATAAATGACGTTTTGAGTATCGTCACTTAATTGGGGGTTAGGATCCTGAATTTGTGGCGTATCTTGCGATATTTGATTACATTTTGTAGTTATGAAATTATGATGAGAAATGATTTCGTCTTGTAATAGATTAACTAGTCCAAAAGATTCAGGTGAATCGTCTTGCTGTAACCAGAAATCTGTAATCTCTTTGGGAGAAGAGATAGTATTTGATTTTGGGTTGTATGGAAGTTTATCCAAAGAAGTACCCAAGTAATAGTTTAATAGTTCGTTGATGAACGTGGTGTATGGTTCGAATGAAAGTTTATTGTTATCAATAGACTTGATAAGATTCGAATGGAGTTGCAAAATGTTATATGGCAAGTTTGAAATTAGAACATTATATTTCTGAATTTCGTTGTCAATATGTAGAAAGTTAAAGTATCTATCTATTAAGACTATTAACATTTGCACATGTGAAATGTGAAAAATAGGAAATTTATTAAATTTGCTTTCAACTGCGCCATATTGAAACGTAACCAATATAATATAGTTTACTTATCTTATTTAAATGATAAAAAAAGGATAATTATAAACTTCTGAAAGTCGACTGGTTGCGGGAGATAATCAAATAACCATTTCAAGGAACTCCAGGTTATAGGTTGCGTTTGTCGACAGAGACAGAAAACCAGAGCAATGGAATATTGGAGATATGGTGTTGATTATCTAAGTTCTTCTTTCTTAGCGTCGGAAGGTCACCAATGTAGTAATACATGAGTAGTTTATGTGGGTGTTGTACACTACTTATAAGTTATCTCTTTTAGAAGATAATAATACACATGTAACTTCTATGAGATATTTATTTATTCTTGTTGTCATGGCAATATCTTAGCATGCAATGCCTTCTTGAGGGTATATGTATGTAATGATTGATTTTATGAATGAATATCATTACACTACAAACAACAACAAAATATTATGTACAACAAAGTACTAACAAGTAACGAATGTAATAAACACACCGAGACAAATTGCCTAATTTCCCAAAAAAGACTATGTTTCACAATTAATTCTTGTATGTTTTATTACTTCGAATTATTAAACATAACGCACAACAGATATCGAAACTCAACTCAAATTATCACACAGAAGGGTTTACACACACTTACCTATAGTAATGTCTCGTAAAACATGAATTAATAGTTCTAAAAGCGTTTTGTACCTTTGTGAACATTTTAATATTGAAGAGATTTTGCATTAAACAGTTTCTTTATCTAGAAAGGTATGGCATAAATGCAATAATTTTTTGTTCAAACGAATTTACTACAATACTTTGACTTTTGAAAAGAATTGACTTTTATCTCGTTCGTCTATTTACGTTATAATAAGCAGATATGTTTCAAGCAGTTTTTTTACACAAACGATAATTTTATTTTAACATAAACAAAAACGGAAATATTGTAGACTTTTACCTTTTTTAAAATTAAAACGAAGCGGATCAAATATCTTCAAATTAGTGAGCTCGTTACACCCATATCAATATACTATAATGCCAAATTTCACCAAATTTGGTAATATTATAGGGATGGGCTATTTAATTTTTTTTGACAATTTTATCTTTGGCAAGATTAACTACATATAGTGGTACAAACAGCCCAAACTGTGACAAACAGAAGACTTTTACGGGCTTCTTCGGATGTGATTGACTATTCTTACCTCTGGCCCAAAAACGCTAATACATAGTGTCCAGTAGCGTAGAAATCGGTGAGAAACCCCTGCGGCGCGCTTGGTAAGGAGGGCTCAAGGTTTGGTATTAGAGTATACATAAGTAAACACAAAAACGGCCTCGCACCGGGCCTAGTAGTACTAGAATACAGGGTGATCCAAATTGAATGAGGATGGTTTGAATTTACCGCCATGTTAAATTATTGTCACATTGGCAACATGAATACTATTCTGCTTCTTTTATTTTACAGCGGCGTCTCAAAAATAATATAGCTTTTAAACTTCGTTAATTTTAAACAATAAGCTTACTTGATAATAAAATCGTGTAGCAAACCGTAGTTCTGAAAAAAAAACTGGTTTGTAAAATAAGAAAACAATCGAAATAAAGTAAAAATTCAATGAAAACCCGAACAACGTAGTAAAGTACAACGGTGTAAACGAAAAAGTGACGAGTAGACTCTGTAATTTGACACAACACATTTCAATAGTGCTACACTAACAACGTGAAATACACTAAAACCTAAGGCGCGAAATTTAAACCGTCTTCACTCAATTTGGATCTCACTGTAAGTACAGAATACTAACAGCAAATTGGTATTCGCCTTAAAGGTGCCATAACGTATGTAAAATAAAAATAATAAATTGTCTTATTAGATCAAAATCAAATAAACTTGAATAACTAACTACGAACATAAAAGCGATATTGTATTCTGTTATTGATTGCAGACTGTATATTTTTGTATAAAATTCGTATTTTGTAAACGATACAACTTAGGTATGTAATTAAATATTTCATTACTTTTGACTAACAATAATATTCAATAATCAAATTCAATAATTTTAAGCCCCCGTTTACATTTTATGTACTAAATATATGTAAAATGTTTAAATATAAAAAAGATCCTAGCACAAATCTGGGGGAAATAATTTTCCACACCGGGTCCACTAAAGTTTTACTTCATAAAAAAAGATATTTTGTACTTGCATTGGCATTTTCAAATTGCATAAAGTCGGTGTAACATAAATATTTACATTGTAAAATAAATGATGCATTGTAAACAATGAGAAAGTTAATATATTTTGCACGAGAAAAAAACTTTAATATCTTTAATATGAATAAATTCAATGTTTTCATCAGAACGTGTCCAGACTCAAAAGTCTAACATATTCGTGGACATCTGAACGTTTGCAAACCCGGCTCAATCTTTAAAGTAAGAAGGCCCAAAATTTGTATCTACACCACTGTGAGTCTTAGTTATACGGACTCAATTAAAGAAGAAGAAAATAGGGATACTTTTAAAAAGGTTTCGTTATTTAATGTATCTCTAGTGAGTCGTGTTATAATAATTTATGTATACATAATATACAATTTTACTACCACTAATAATATTCTATGATAAAAGTCGTTTTATATACGTCTCTGGGTGTCATTATCATGTATATAAATAGTATTTTAAAAACCCTGCACTTTATACTAAGACAAATTAGAACTACTACTATCATTATATTTGCTTCATCATGCAGAAGGACTGTATTCTTTATTTTGCGATTTTTCTTTAAAAGAGCAGATATCAGTAGATCAGATTTAAATCCTAGTCATTGTTGTGGATTGTTATTTTCGTCGACATCAACGTCCATGGGTAGAGGTGGCGGATCAGGCACCCCAGGCACCACAGGATTTTGATTCTGCAGGTTCGCGTTTAACTGCTGCAGCATATTCAGTTGCTGCATGTCTTGAACATGTGCAATTTGTACATTATGTGCCGGTTGTGGATCACTAGCCGTGTTTGCCGCCAAAGAAGCTTGCCTTTGTGCTTCCAGAGCAATCATCTTCTGCCTTTTCTCTTCCATCAGCTTCTCTCTATGCTTATGAATGTAATCGTGAACATTAGGAAGACCACTAATCACACACGCTGATAACGCCGATCTGTATATATTCATATCCGTAGCTTCGTACCATTCATTTGTTTTTTCATCGTAGCACTCCACATGGTAAATAGTTGTAACGCCATTAAACCCACCAATAGCAAAAATCATATCATCAATAACCTCGATAGCGAAATTACTACGAGGATTATACATATCTGGAATTTGCGTCCAGGTATTGGTCGATGGATTGAACTTCTCACCACTACACATTCGCGAAATCCCATTAAAGCCACCGATGACATATACATGTCCATGATATGTTATGCACGACACCCCTGATCTTCTGGAACGCATCGGATTTATCATCGTCCATTGATTGATTTCCGGATCGTACACTTCAGCTGAATGCATACATTCTTGTCCATTGAAGCCACCGGTTATGTAGATTTTATCTGAAAATTTTACAAAAGGTGTTATTAATCATAATTTACAAAAACGATATTAGCGCGTGACACCTGCTGAAATTTTTTGGTTAATTTGTTTATTATTATGTTATATACATTTTCGGTCAACGCACTTCCAAGTCAGCTAATACCTAATAACTTTAATAATGTTAAAATTTAAAACAAATACTGTAATGTAAATTTAAAATAATTAGTAAAAACTTAGGATTATTTATTAGCGCTCATTATTGTTTCGTTTTGCAAAACACACACCCACGCAAATATTTCTCTAATCCTTTCGCTCGCAGTGACACATAAATGTTGCACCTCCGTAATTAATTATTATTAATGTCCTTGTTAGCATTATTTACGTTTCTACAGAACAGTAAACTTTTAACGAGTTCTAATTCTAATTAGGTCGTCGATATACAGGAAGACATTACTTAAAAAATATATAATTAATATATTCTTGAGCATTAATTAATATTTCTAAAATCGTGAATTTGTAAAAAACCGTGCAAAAAAAGTATAATCCACAAATGTAGTTGGTTGTTTATTTGCAACAAATCACAATCGAGTCTGATGCAGGCGATTAATGCTGGGCTTAAAGTTGGCAATGTGGATGGGATTGCGATATACAGGGCGTTGCACTAAGATTCGCATCCTCTGAACAGGTGATAGTACACATAAAATGCAACAAAAAACCTGAATATCATTAGTGTCTATCTTTCATAATAACCGATAAGAAAATTGTTTTTGAAAAGTGAGTTTAGTGGTCACTGATTTAAGAATCACTGTATGTACTACTTGACTGCATTCTCAACTTGATAGCTGAGACATTGATGTAGCTGATGCTACTAGGTGATGTCACAATTTGTTTTGACTGTTATTTTCGTTTCGCCCTATTTAGTTGATGTAAACTCAATGTCAACTAATGTTTATGTACTTTATTAAGTGGTCGTAACTTCTTCCAGGAAGTAGATTTTACAGTATTGTTTTGAATTTTGCACGTTTGGCAATGCCAAAAGTGTTTTGGACTTTATTAAATCTATGTATTTTTAATTAATTATTTTGCATTTTAAAAGTGATGCAGGAAAATTCTTAATGAGTCGTTTTTATTGTTAATAAATAAAAAAATATATCAAATTGTTTTGAATATTATCATTTCGGATTCTTTTTATTTAATAAATCCTTCTTTAGTTAAAAGTTACATAATAGTTAAATGCTGTAAAGATAACATTTAATTAATAACAAAATTTTTTTTTAATTTAGGTATATAAGAGAATCTTTTTTTAAATATACTTACAATTTTTGTTGATTTTATAAGGTTAAAATATTTCAAAAATTAAAATTTTTTTGTGGTGAAATTAAGCACACCACTTGATTTTTGTTATTCCATCATTTATAACTGTTGTTAAAGGTTTTATATAAATGATCTTATAATTATTTGAATTATAATTTTTCTAATGTGTGATTCTCATTGAATTTCAATTTTCTTTAATCATTCTGTCATTTTAGATAAAAATATTAGAGCAAAAGCGCAGGTCTATTAATGTTTTATTAATTATAATTTTTTACAACTTCCAATGTTACTCGTCTAACCAATTTTCAGTAGTATCAAATTATTTTAAAATTTAATTAAATTTTGATACTACTAAAAAATTTTTAACTTAACTGTAACTTTTAACTGAAGAAGGATGTATTAAATAAAAAGAATCCGAAATGATCATATTGAAAGCAATTTGATATATTTTTTATTTATTAACAATAAAAACGACTCATTAAGAATTTTCCTACATCACTTTTAAAATATAATAAAACAAAATAATTATTAAAATTTAAACAAAATTTTTATATATTATTTTGCATGTTTAAAATGATGTACCTATAACACAAGGTCACACGGCATAATTAACAGTTATTAAGGAGATTAATGGTCGATTTTTAAATTATCAATAATAATCAATTACTTACAATACAAGGCTGTTTTGTTATGTTGTTTTAAGAAGTTTATTAATTTGCAGGTAATTTAAGAGTAAATAAATAGTCGTGCATATAAAAGGATATACTTATTAGTTATCAGTGTTATTACTGAAGCCGTTTTCTTTAATAGAAAAAAGCATCTTTATTATTCTGAAAGGTCACATAGTTTTACGAAGTAATAAAAGTAGTAATTAAGATGATTATTATTATTAAGATGTTTAAACTCAACCACTGTCTTTTAATATTACTCGAGGTTGTATTATTAGACAGATGAGAATTATTCCTACAAAGGTTTAGTCGCTAATCTTCCATTTACTAGTTATTTAAAATGGAAATTATTTATTTATTTGTGCTTTAAATAAATGCAGTTTTTTGATGTATGATGTAATGTTACAAAGAATGCATTAATATTCCGATTTATTGATTTCGTATTATTACTGTTATTCGTGCGTAATTATTTTTATTTAGAAATAAATTACAAATCTTTGCTTGTTTTGTAATGTACCACTTTCAGAAAATAAAACTGTTATTAAAGATAGTGAGTCTAATAACTCAAACAAAAGGGGATTTGTATTTATTATTATATAGTATTTAATTTTCAAAGTGAAAAAGTAAGTGTAGGTTACACTACAGTAAAGAAACTCGTCCCTAAAATACAATAATAATAATAAGGTATTAAATTAATGTAAACATGCCATTTCTTTCTGTCATGGTTCATTCTTAATACACAGACTAAAATCACAAACACAATGAAATGTGATACCGTCAATGCGTATAATTGCCCAAATATTGTTTTTAAGCCTTATACTTTCATTTGTTAAAAAAGGTATTTGATCTTATATGCGAGGTAGGTCGTGAAACGTTCCAGCAGGTCCTAAGAGTTTGCCCTTTTAGCCATTTTTTTCGGGCACAAGGATTTTTTGTTCCTACTGATGAGTACTATCACACATTAAATTTATATGAGTGTTAAGTGAAACACCCTGTATCAAATGATACGTGCGATACATGTTTTTAGGCGGATTTGTAGTGCTGACTTGAAATTTTATATCTAAAAGAATAAATATCCAGAAATCCATAGCTTGAAGTAGACCCTAAGTAAAGATCTTTTAAGGTGGTCGCTATCTCAAATAAGAGTAGTTGCAAAATGATTTTAAATGATACCTGTGATACATTTTTCAAGATAATTTTCGATGTTGAGTTCATATTTTATAGAAGTATTATTTTTAAAAATATTTATCTTAAATCCGACAAAATTATTTCTCTGAAAAATCGAATTTCCTGGGTTTTCAAATAGAACTGCCAACGCAAATGAGGGCAATTATTTTGAAGTGTATGGAATATGCATGTTTACGCAGAAAATGCACATTTTCTGTTCTTATTTTATAGCAATACGTGGTATTCATGTCATAAAACTGACAAGAATCTTATATTACCTTCAGAAGATTTAATTTTATATAAGTAACTTAATTTTAATTATTTAGTGTTGCAAAACGGATATAATATTGTAGTAGTACAAAACACATAATGTAAATAATATGAAACAGTAAAAGTAGGGGAGCCAATTAGCTAGTATAGAATTTTCCTCGTCGACTCAACGGGTTTTACCGAGCAAAAACATATTTAATAAGGTCTCCTAAGTGGAAAAATGTCTGCTGCCGTGCTCACATTGTGTGGATTGCGCAGTTATGACGCTATCAAGAAGACTGCCACCGCTATTCATTTATCTAAACTCGATAACTAAACGTCTATTTAACCGATTTACTTGGGTGAGGTGTAATATAATGGTTATTTACGCAGCCAACTTTGTAAATTAATCTTTACGGGCGAGCTTGCGAAATTTGTGGGGCGAGCGACGAAGAAGCGAGCCTCCATAATCTAGTGGGTACACTAAAGATTAGTTGCAGTGCAAAGCATGCCGCGTACAAAATTTTATTTCCACTTTCACCAGCGTTTTTTTATTAATTGTTTTGTATAAAGACGTTTTGTAAAAAAAGGCGGTAGGTCTACAATTTATAGCTAGATACTTTCAAAGGTGTTGTGATTAAGCACCAAAGTCTCTTTTAGGAGCCCATAAAATGTTACAGGACTATAGAGTGTCATTTACATAGAAAGTCACTTCAACATTTTGGAGTATTTGGAACGTTATCCTGAGTAGAGGGAGGAAAAAATCCGGAAACGTAAAAAGTTCATCAGTCAAATCTGTACTTCAAGAAACCAACGTTGAGTGGCTTTGACCTGGCAACAAAAGAAAGCCCGTGGTGACCTTGTCACCTATAGCTAAATAACATATACACAGGCGCGCGTCTTCAAATTACCACATGTTTACAAAAATGCTTGCTCAATATATAGAAATCATATGTATATAGGCTCGCCCCAAGTCCTCAGTTAGTTCCTTCCGGAGATCATCTGACAACAAACAACCTATTAGGTAAAGAGTATTCATCTCCAGCATGGTTGGCATACAGAGTGGCGGTGCTCCCCTACTCATATACCAATTCTGTATTAGTTAGTTCATTGTATTTATTGTTAAAATTGATTTCACTTTTTATTTACCTTTAACTCTTAGCTACGTGCCCACTCACGTCAACCTATAGCTATAGTAACACAAGGATCATTTATTAAACTTTGAGAAAAAGGCACATATTTGACCTACTACTGAGAACAGTCAAAGGTATATGACGGCTGGGATAGTGCAGCACATAAATTTAGGCACTTTTTTTACTAATTACCTCAAATTTCTTTTGCTTTTTCACATTTCAGTAGTGGAACAGTAATTTAGATATAAAAATGTGATTTTTTTTAATAGCCGGAAATTATTCCTAGATCGAATAGATCAAAAAATGGATTCCAGACCCTACATTTTTTTCGTGCCTTAATTTTTGGGTTCAATCGATTTTAACTTTGGATGGCTTAATTTAGTAGGTGGATATAGGAACGTTGCGTATTTATACTCAACATTTTAAGTTTGTAAGTCTAGTGGGATCGGTAAGCGTATTTCAGTAATCGTTAGTTGATGACAGAAGTGAAATTTGTGACGGTAGTCAATCGACCGTTGGTGAATGGTAGCTGGCGGGTAAAATTGAAAGTGTGAGGCTGTTCACAATGCCTAAAAGATAAACTAGGGATTGATGATTGTGGCTCTCTTATCAGTGAGTATTCCATTGGTTTTATTGTAGGCCAACTACGAAGTAATGTGGTGAATTGTCTGGAATTGGTAGTTGGCAGTCGTTTGTAGCTGAATTAAAAAACAAAATTGTTCGTGATGAATTCAAAGATTTGCGAACGATAATCCGTGAATTTAGTGATCAGATTCGAAGCAACACTGCTTCATTACTGTGGTATAGGCAATATGGTAGCTCTTCTTTGTTTAAAGTATGGGCTTCTTATTATGGGATTATACCTTATCTTTGAAACTAGAAGATTTGTGAAAAGAATTTTTTGAAGAAAGAAAAGAAGGGATTGTGATGATTTCTTTTAATAGAACCAGCAGGATTTAATAGAACTAATTTCCTTTAAATAGGACACCCTGTATATTTCTACATTTTCGAATAGCGCTCTTGAAGACATTATAACTTTTGATTTAAAAGACCAGTTTCACAATTTTTATGTTTCTTTATTAAACTTGTTACAAAATAGAACTTATGCGTTTCAATGTGCGTCGCATACAAATTAAGTAAAAATGAATGTCACATATTTGACAGTAATACCAACAGCTGAAATAGAAGCGCGAAAATCTAAATTATTTAACAATAACAATATAAGAAACGATCGAAGACCCACTGTTTCGAACTTATTGACTGTTATCTTCAGTAAACGGGCAGTATTTAAATTAAGCTAGTAAAGTTGCAAATCAACGTTTTTAAGCTCCTAATAATAATAGTTCCCTTTCGCAGGTCATTATAACCCATAGAGTGTAGCAGGGTAGGCTGCTATTACTTGTACCAGACTGTACTGTATAATTTTATCTATTTTGTGATTTAAGTCTCCAATATTAAAAATTAAACATTGTTACACAGTGTTGTCAAATTTCGAAAATCATGGCTTCTTTTAAATGGAACATCCCGTATATTATCAAATCCATGAAACGTGTTGTCAAAGACAAATCCAACGGTGATTCAATAAACAATGATTAGATTTTGAAGATAAGCTTCTCAGGTCATTAAACATAAAACCTTAGTAACACTTTTGGATTAAATGAACTTGAGAATTTCGAAAATTTTGCATGACGTCTTTAGAAAAGTACGTATGATAGATGCAGGTCAGTGTTAAGTCTAATAGGATTAAATGCAAAATTTTTAAAACTTGAAACCTTCAGTACAAAAGGTGACGTTTTGGATCTTATTGAGACAACTAAAACGTTCTATTAGGAATAGTGTGGACAAAACAAATCGCAGTTCCCCTGTGTTTTAGTAGGGAACGCGGCCAGAAATGATATCACTATAATACTGACCCATTTAATTATCTTTATAAGTTTGATTTGTTATTCCTTATTCGTTAATAAATAGTTAATTAAGTAAAAACATGTTGAGATAATTTAATCTATTCATCAATAAGTATTGTTATATTTTATTGGAATTGCAAATACAGCAGTAAGAAATTCCTTTAGTAAAACCTCTTTATTATGTTTTGATAGAACTACCCTGACGGTAATTTGTTTGCATAGAAAATAACTACACAGTATAAAAACAATGCGTAAAAAATAAGTACTGTTACTGTGTCACTAAAAACTGCAGTGTAAGGAGTTTGCAATTTGTTATTAGTCACAATTCTTATAAATACTTAATAGCAGTAGGTATGTTGTTTATGGAAATAAATATTATCTAATTATTAATTAATAATAATTCTAATTAACCACGGAAGTGCCAATACGAGTTGGAAAAAAGGTATTTTTGTTTTTTATGGTTTAAAAGATTCGTATGCATGATACAAAGGACTAAAGACTAAATTTTAAATTTCAAGAAATGTAACTAAAAGATTGAAATATAATACCACAAAGCTGTGTGCAGCTGTGTGTGTTCATTGAAATAATAATAACGAAACGGTACGTAGAGTATTCAAGAGTACTATTCAATCTGAAAAGTACAGAAGTACGGGAAAATGGTATATAGGAATTTTCTTTCTTTAATAATTATTATCTAACCACTGGCAGTCTAACTATTTCTTAATGGACACCGTGTATAATTAATGACTCTGCGGTAAACTGCCTTGAAGTATGTTTTAAACATTCTACAGTGTGTTCTGAATTCAATGGATTATGAAACTTTTGAGAAAGGGACCTTTGACGGCTATACAAAATGTTACTCGATTATAATAATTCTTATTTTCTGTTGGTAAAATTGGTCTGATTTTTAGGCTGAATGAGATATTTTATGAGCTTATATATGCCAAAAAACCACCTGTTGCCAAAATTCAAAAAAGAATCGAACAGATCTGTAATATAAATGCAAAATGTCATACTGATGGAATAATTGGGGTGATTTGAGTATTTCCAAATAAACTGGAGGAAGAACAAAAATAATTTTATCTAGTTATGCATTTGTGCTTGTACTTGAATGAGGACGTCTTTTACTTGACTTATGTAAATAAATAGATAGATTTCTGGATAGAATAAATGTAATATTATGCACTGTTATTTAACAATATCTTCTATTCATTTAAAATGAAACATTTCCATAACATATGAACACAGATGATAAAATGCAGTTACTAAAATAGCATTCATTCAATTTTTGACATTTGACCCTTTACAACAGTAAAAATAGATATAGCCGTAAAAATTTGAGATAACCCAAGATAACTAAAAAAAGTGCAATCATTCAAAAGATAAATATTGCAGCATGCACCAGTTAACTAAAATCGCAAACTTGACATTGCTATAGCTGATTACAATCTTAATCAAAATTTCTTAAAATCTAACACTAAACAAATAAAGCAAAAATAATATATTATAGTTACGTTACCGTTTAAAGTGCAAGCACTAGCATCCGATCTCTGCATATTCATTGGTGCTATCAGTGACCACTGATTAGTTTTATGATTGTATTTCTCAGCGGTATTCTGTCTATGATGTCCATCATAGCCACCCATAGCATAAATGATTTCGTTTAAAACGGCAGTACTAACATAACAACGTCTAGCATTCATGGGAGCTATCTCTTTCCACGTCTTTTCAACTGCATCAAAACATCTACAAGAATTAAAGTAGTCCATTCCATCGAAACCTCCAATTACATAGATTTTAAAATCCACCACAGCAGTACCATGATAAGCACGTGGCCCCATCGGATCCACTTCTTCTACTTTCACCCATCGATCAGCACGCGTATCATACGTCTCCATATAGTTAGTTGGCGAACCACCACTCCATCCTCCTATAGCAAAAAGAATTTCATGTGGTACTCTAGGCCTAGCAATTTCCGGAGTGGGCACTTCTCCATCACGATGAGTAATCATTTCTAAATCATACAAAAACTTAAGTGTCTCTATTATCATTGGCCTGCTTTCTTCACAGTTGGTTACATAAGGATGATCTTTAACGTGTTCCAAAAAAAATTGTGTATCTAACAGTCCTAAACGTATGCCCTTCATAAGTCTAACAATATGCTTTTTCCGTTCTTCTGGATCATGATTTATCCAACGTAAAATGGCTTCCCAGACAGTTTCTTCACTTTTTACGTTTAATTCGTCCGCATTTATTATCTCCTGCAAACTCTCTAATGATAAATCTAATAGTTCTGTGCTTTGCTGACTAACTAAGACGAAATAGCGCATTACATACTTCCATGCAGATTCAGCCAATTGCTTACAAAAGTGCGCTCTAGCAAATGTTAAAACACCTATACAATTAGTAGGGCTCAGTTTGAATTCTAAATATTGACAGCAGATCTCCAGTACCCCCAGAATGCTAAGGTAATCGGCAGTCATCAGTAACTGATACACATTGTTTTCATTAACATTCAGTTTACGCATATATATGTAGCCTAAAAGGGTATACATCATCTCTGTTGACACTCCTGGTAAAAGTACGTTTGTTTTACTCTTTCCATGTAAGGAGGTAGTAAACAACGCTCTAAAACGTAAAAAATATTACTATTGAGACAAATAAAGCCCAAATAATGGCACAATGGTGCGTACTTAAAGTAGTTACTACAAGCGCAGAGAATGGCTCGATGTACGGGAATCTTAGTACCATCTTCCAAAAGTATCGTGGCATCGCACAATTGACTGTTTTCGCGGAGATCGTTTAGTTCTTGCATAGCCTGCATACTCATACATCTGCCTCCTCCTACGAGAGGTTTTCCCGGTGATTCCGATCCCGCTTCTGTCATTTCACTACACTTTTTCTAGGTTCTACTTAAATACTAATTAATTTTATATGAACACAGGTAATTTAGTGAGTGGGGGTAGTGATGAAAGTTAAAACTGATGAAAATACGAAAAAGTCAAACTGATATTTCAAAAAATTTTGGGCAGATGTAAGTAGCTGTTTCTAAGTTACCAAGCTGTGTTTAAAAATGTTTCTAGATAATAAAATTTCAAAAAAAAGTTTTCTGATTAAAGGATTATACATTGGAAATAAATGTTACTTGTAAATTTTGAATTCTCATGATGTACTGACGTAAATTTGGCATGGATTGTAGTACCAGGACGTTTATTTTTGGTTCCAGATTAATTGAAGTCTTCTTGTAAGAAAAAAAATTGTTAATTGTCAAATTTTTGACAGCATGGTGTTTGTTTCTATTCTAAAATTGTCACTAAGAAAATTTTCGAAATGTGTATATAACTAGAATGTCAAAGAGTATTTTTTAGACAAGTCAAAAGCACTAGGAATTTAGCAAGAATGTTATAGTAAGCAACGAAAACCGAAATTAAAATCTATGACAATATATACTTGCGTAGTATAAATTTTAATTCGTCTGGTTAATACGCCACCATAGAATTAAATTAAAAACTAGTACATCTTGCTGACATTTGGGGAAAGTTCTAACGAGTCAATTCGTGATCAAGAGATGACCAAGAGTGTCAAGACGTCAATCTTTTTTTAGTTTTGTTGTTGTACACTTCAAAATATGTATGTAGACCTACATGAATTGTCTTACATGAATTATTCAATTGCTCTAATAAGAAAGAAAAAAATTAAAGGGTTACAAGGCCAAACTTGAAGTGCCAAGGGCTATATCTGACTATACGTTATTTAGTGTAAGTTTACGTTCACGTCATTACTAAAGTATGACGTCAGACTACGCGCTGTTGCCATATGGAATTGGATATTCCTTATTTGATCCAACACCTTTGCTGGATATTTTCAGTGTACGTTTTTAAAAGAATTATTCTCTTATGAACAATATGACTTTGTTCATCCCCATTCATCTCCCCATCATCCCTTGTCTTGGATGGTCATTCTTATAGTATACGAATCCAATTTGTCGTAAGGCAATGGATAAATAACTTCTACTTCCTTCATAAATGAACTTGGATTTCAATTTTTTTGACAAAATATTAAGTGATACATGTTCTCCTGTATCCAAATGTGATATATCAATTGAAGAGCACAGCCACACACATAACGTCAGGTACTTACTGTTCTTATATATGTATTTCATAAATTTCATTGCTAATATTTGCCTCTACAGAGGATCGATGTCTGTAGTTTGTTTTCGATTTCGTTTCCTCTTTGGACTGGAAACTTCTTCCGCAGATGAAATGTTGGAAACAGTCTTAAGATACATTCTCAGTGCTTGAGAAACTCTCTAGAATTCTATTCAGTTAATGCAATTGTAAATACAAAATAGGTAACAAACTATTGTAAACCGAACTTAGAAAACACAACAAATAAATTTGACAATACAGCGTGTCGCTTACACAAGTGTACCAACCTGTTTTTCTGTTGAAATAAATGTGTATTTTCTCATTAAATTAACAAATTACGTTTAGGTTTAAGAACCTATTTGTATTTATTCTATAAATAAATGTATTACTAAATATATGAAAATTAAATTTTATTATTTTCGATAAAGCAAATAATCTTTCTTCATAAAATTCAATTTTGAAAGTTATTATTTGCACAGTTGGTTGTACTCCTACGTCACTACTTTTATATCTATGACGTGAACGTAAACTTAGACTAAACGGTGTATAATAATGTATTCACTCTACAACCAGTCAAGTAGTGAAGCCCACTTAAAAATACAACTCACAGGCACAGGTACCAAATGAGAAAAAATCATTATGTTCTTGCCATTCATCACCTCATAGAAAATGTGCTCCGACCCTCAATAAACTCAAGACAGGTGCATATCAGTTTATCAGATGAACAGCAGTTAGAACTTCTAGCAAATTCTATATCGATAGAATCGCTTATTATGACTCATCCAGGATGAGAAGCAAGTCCATGATAAAATCACATTTTATTTTCTACTATTGATAGAGATTTCCAGAAATTAGTTGCAGTCCCTTCAAAGGTTCGTTTACTGTTAGTAATATCGCTCTTAACAATTTATAATAGATTTCGTGAAGGAATTTTCTAATACTTCAGTTTTCCAGACTAAGAAACAAACAAAATACTGTAGTTCATATTTACTAAAGCTTCAACTCGTCAGCTTCAGAGACTGCAAAATGACGTGAGTGTGATGCTTTCTTGAGCATATGGATTCTAAAGGCTTTAAGTCTCGGTATTTCTCCGCCAAAGCCTATCTCTATCCAATTTGAAAAAAGGGGACGGGAAAGGAAGTAACAACTTTATTTAAAAATCAGGGTTCAGATAACCCGTCCGATAGTAACCTGAAAGGGCTTCTGCCAGAAAACGATACTGCTACCTTCCAGGATCGAAAAAGGCTAGAGAAAGACAACCTCGATATCAAATTACGATTAGTAGCGCCTGATTCAGAGTGAACTGCTATAAACAGCGTCTCAACTAGAGTCAGCGGCTGAGGGCATATAACAGAATGGAGAATTCGTCAAAACTCCTTTTGTAGAAGAAAGCCTTATGTATACGGTGAAGGCAATCCTGAGGTATGTGCAGTTAGCTGACAGATTTCGGAAAATCAATTATATAATCAGAGTTTCGGGTCGCGGCAGAATAGTTCTACAGTTTTTGCTAGCTTTTTTAAAGAGTTCTGTAGAAAAACCCCCGAAAACGCGAGAAAACGAAATTGCCCGTCAACTTCACGACGCAGGCAAATTATGAAAAGTGGATGAAAAACATTTTTGGAGTTCTGGCTAGTACGATAATAGTTCTATAGTTCTAGATAGGTTTTATAAATAGTTCTGAAGAAATAATGGAATAAGAATCAAATTAAAATTTTAGAAATAGATACAAAAATTGCGAATATCTTTCAATATTCACTCCAGATCGAAAGATTTCTCAAGAACTATTGTTAGAACTCTTCTACCGCGACCCAGAACTGTAATCAAAACTGCGATATCGTTGATTTTAATTTCATCCCCTATTATGCATCAATTTATCAAAGTTAATCCTAAATTTTGGGATAGTTCCTTTAATTCTTACGTGATCGAAAAGATTCTTGAGAACTATTGTTAGAACTCTTCTGCCGCGACCCAGAACTCTCTAATCAGAACTGCGATATCGTTAATTTTAATTTAATCCCCTATTATGCATCAATTTATCAAATTTAATCCTAAATTTTGGGATAGTTCCTGTAATTTTGACGTGACCGAAAAAATTCTTGAGAACTATTGTTAGAACTTTTCTGTCGCAACCCAGAACTCTAATAAGAACTGCGATATCGTTAATTTTAGTTAAATAATGTAAAATGTCCGCATGTGCAACTGTTGCACCACCTGTGCAACTGTTGCACCGCCTGTGCAAACGCTGCACGAAACGGCTGGAGCAGCAGCTATAGAGTTTAGTAGAACTGGTACCGCGGATTCTCTTATATAGTGCAACCGCTGTACATAACCTATGGTACATATCCTTCAAATTAGGGTATGCAGTGTAAAATTTGTTTCTCAAACCATCACGTCAGGTTTCGTCCGTTTCGATTTTGTTTCCTCCTCCCTCCCCCTAAAAACGCGTTATTGCCTTTTTCTCGAGGGCGGAACGTCGCATCGACATGGGGTTTATACGCCCCGATAGCATCTGGGATCCTGGAGCAACGTCGATCGTCAGTCGTTTTTGGTACAGTTCTGGCCAAAAAATCTTGTTTTTCAAACTATGGAGAATCATAGCGACGTTATTTGTAGCCTGTAACAAGGAACGTTATACCACAAGATATCCCTGTGTCTCCTCTATAAGAGAACAAGCATCTTTCGCGATGGAGGCTATCTTCAGGATCAAAAAGTAATAACCGAAAGAAGTGCGAGAAGGGTCTAATTATGGTAGGCAATCGATCGAAACCGTCACCGATTAACCATATACGAAGATTTAAGATTAAATTTGATATTTTTGTCCAGAATGGGTGATGAAATTAAAATCAACGATATCGCAGTTCTGATTAGAGTTCTGGGCCGCGACAGAAAAGTTCTAACAATAGTTCTCAAGAATTTTTCGATCACGTCAGAATTAAAAGGATCTATCCCTCAATTTAAGATTAAATTTTTGCTAAATTAATGCATCATAGGGGATGAAATTAAAATCAACGATATCGCAGTTCTGATTAGAGTTCTGGGTCGCGGCAGAAGAGTTCTAACAATAGTTCTTAAAAACTTTTTCGATCTGAACTATAGAACTATTATCGTACTATCCAGAACTCGTCCCAGCGACGATTTTTCCACCCATCGAAGTATGTTTTTGTTTCGACGTCATATCCGTAAATCCAGGTCATTGGAAACTATTGTCCTCATGTGATTAATTAAGAAGATCTTGACAGACTGCAACGAAGCACTTTTTTGTTCATCTGTTAGAAATCATGAAACTAATTTTGTTGTCACCCGATTTGTCACCGAATTTTTTGCATCGTCTTTGCACGTTTGATGTACGACTGGACTTAACTACACTTAAACGTTGGCCGACTGAAAACTAAACATCGTGTATGATGCAATAAACGGCATATTACTTCTGAAAAATCTTATCGTTACGCAGCGTTAGTACACAGACTAAACATAAGGTTACTAGATTCAAGTAACTTTAGCCAAAGAAGTATCGACTCGCGGCGAGCTATTTCGAAAGCTCGGTTTCATTTTGAATAGACCTCGTATTTTTGAAGAATACGAAAGTGGCTTTACAGCACGATCAGATCAGATCAGATATCGATAATAAGTATATTCAACATATACGACAACGAATTGACAATAATTGACAAGACCAACAAGATTGAAACGCATTTAACATTCATAGACCTTGAAAACGCCTACGATTTTGTTCTGCTTTTGCGATTTTTAGATGAGGCATAAGATGATAGAAGACTTTTTAACTTTGTTTAAACTATCCTTAAAAAATATTCTACAATGATGGAGGGAACACTGTTAACAAATGGGAATAAAAATATATCAAAATACATTCAAATATTGCCATTTTCAGATGAGCATGATGCTGACCTTATAATGAAAAAGTGAATAAAGGTATATGAAGCATGTTTCATCTCAACAATTGTTAAACTTTTTTATATATAATACTAGCAAATACCCGGTGCGCTTTGCTGCGCTTTTCAAAAATTCCAAAAATTACCAAATTTGACAATTGACAACATATCTATATATATTTTCTTGTCACATCAATCTCAGTACCCATTTTTAACTTCCATATATGGGTTTTTCGCTGTTATTTCGGACCACGATGGCCGATCAGAGTCCAATTTGGTCTTATTTTCTATTCTACCTTTCCAATGATACCAATTTCATCCAAATCGGTCCAGTGGTTGCGGAGAAAATCGCATACATACATACATATATACAGACAGACAGACAATCTTTCCCTTTTATATATATAGAGATAGGTTCGTACGAGGGTTGTCCCAAAAGTAATGCACAGTTGGCTCTAACTCGAAAAATATTTATTGAAAATGCACGCTTGCCAGCGGTGCGGAAGTGCTTGGATTCCGTTCAGCGTCCCGTTCTTATTGAGCATCCAAATCTGTCGTGTCACTTCTCTTCGGAGCTCTTGCAGCGTCGGAAAACGCACCCCCCGGAGGGGTTCCTTCAGCTTGGGGAAGAGATCGAAGTCCGGTAGGCTCAGATCAGGATCATGGCCGGGTGGCGGAGCCGTTCCCAACCGTATTTTTCGAGAAGTTAGATGATCGGTACACTGATGTGTGGGCGCGTATTATCGTGCAGAATCAACACACCACTTTCACAACTTCTCTTACTGTGATTCTCCGGTCTTCGTCGAGTAACTTTGCAATAATTGAAACGTTTGTGTTGTCATTTGTTACAGTAGATGGCCGCCCCGCGCGCGGATCGTCTTCAATGCTTGTTCGACCTTCTCGAAACTTCGTGTGCCACCTATGTACTGTACTACGATTGGCAGTAAACGTTCCTCACGCTTCCTTTAAGGCGGCATGAGTTTCGGGCACTTTTTTACCGCACACTGTTTCGATGCGAATATATGCACGTTGCTGTATTGCTGAAATCCGACCTGACGGGCTGTTCTAGTTGACTTTTCGAATTTTTGGCATTTTTTCTTTAAACGAATCCCACTGCCATATGATACCAAAGTGTTCTTAAGACTTCAATCTACACACTGACGTTTCGATCAGC
This sequence comes from Agrypnus murinus, assembly GCA_929113105.1. Lineage (NCBI taxonomy): Eukaryota > Metazoa > Arthropoda > Insecta > Coleoptera > Elateridae > Agrypnus > Agrypnus murinus. The sequence goes on from OV816030.1 coordinate 36,507,799, forward strand.
TATCTATGTTGCCTACAATGCCCGCTAGAGCGCGCTGTGCATTACTTTTGGGACAACCCTCGTAAATTATCGTCGAAAGCTTTCTATATTCAAGTCACATAATTTCATTTTTATCGCGATTGGTTATTGTATAATACTTGAAATTCCATGGAAACGAATAATAAATAAAACCAAAGAAGAAAAATTACTTTTTTTCTGTCACAAGTGAATAATATTGATACGACATATGTATTTAGAAATTATTTCTTTAACTGGAATTGAAATATCAATACCATAATCAAGCTTTCGAGTAGTGTTCATCCCTCAGTAAGATTGAATGGAATCTTGATAATCTTAATATAATAAAGTTTAGATATAATAATTATCAACGGACCATTTACACAAAAAGGCAAAGATTATACACCCGAAGATAATCTCGCAGGAAAAACAATATTGCACTGGAACTATTATCAATCGTTCACGAGGAAATTTGAAGGTAAGCTACAAGAACTCGTTTAATACAGTCCACTTTTCCCTTTTTTATCTTTACTCACGCATCCGAATAACAAAGCAAATGGACCAAAGGTCAACTATGAGAATGTAACCTTATCTTTTAGGTTTCACTTGCCTGCTAGCTTATTAGTCAGTGGGGGTCGTGGGTTTCAAAGAAAGTCGAAAAAATAATTCATGCATATAATTAAATATAAATAAATTTAGGAATAACAACAAGGTAAAAACAAATCTTTAGTATCACAACAAATTATAACATAAGAATGCGAATAACAGTAAGTATGGACGTGTGTGTTAAGTTGCCTACATTTGAGCCTTTAAATTCAAAAAGTTTGAGTAGGTACCCGAAAGGGTGGCAGGCGTCATTGAACTTATTAAACGCGACCACCAGTTTTTTTCAAAATGTGAAGGTAGGTAAGTAACTTTAATAATATCATCTAAAAACATATAAATCAAAGGCTTGGTTTTCAGGTTACTTTTGAGGCAACTGTCCATAAATAATAACACGGTTTGGATCCAAAACGTTTACAACGGTAATATTGATTAATCAACAATTATGTTATAAATAACCAATAAACCAGCACTTAAACTAATACAAATAAACTGCATTACATTCACAGCTCTAAATCTTGAGTGGCCATGGTCTGCCATACATATCAGCCTTTACAGCAAGAGGATTTCTTAAGATGTAAGTATAAAAATCTACACTGACCTTTATCTTTAATTAATCTTACTATTCTAGGTATCAGCGACGTCTGCTGCCCTTGCCACATAAACTCCACTGGAGTGGACGATTGAGGACCACCCTGAGCCTCAAAGGTAGGCAGAATTGAGTCCCATTGCTCAAAATCGAAACGGGAGCCCGGTACGGAAGCGAGCAAGCAAGTGATAACCAGAACAACGCCTGTTAGATTTCGTTTGCGTATCTCTTGCTATCCCTTACAACCCTAATATAATTTTTATATAATTATTGATGTATATATTCTTAATTAGCATATTTTGAACCTACCTAGTTGTTATTTGGGTAAAAACAATAATTTGGATAACCCTCTGTAAACCGTAATTTTAACTTGTGGCCATTTTTGAGAAATCTTATCTCGTCGCCTTTCTGATATTCGAAATTCCTCTAGCCTTTATCAAACCCCAGCAAGTGGCGACCTCGATTTAATTTTATAAATATACCGCGCCCGAATTTTATTTTTGAATTTAGTTATTAAGAAAGCAATGTACATATAACAATTTTATGTAATAATATTCTATTAACAATAAATAATTTAACTACTACAAATAATAAACGATATTTTATTATAAGAAAAAGGAATACATGATGATAACAAGAGAGGAAAATGATCGGAATATTAATTACATATATACGATAACATAGAAACAAAAATACAAAAAAAACAATAGAATTATACAACCAAAGCAGGCGTCACTAAAACTAAACGTAAACATAAAAGTATACCTAAAATGTATGCGCTGAGACTGAACCATCAAAAAAAAATAAACAAAGACTCAATGCGCTTAAACTTAGATTTCTTGAGTCGGGGGACCAGTGCAGTTATCAAAACGGGATCACATAAGGAACAGAGATAACGAGAAGCATGACACCTCAAAACAACATTAAATTCTTACATTTTTGCAACAACAAACACAAATTAGACATTTTAGAAGCTTTTGAAATATACAGACATAAACGCACAGTACCTTTAATGAATGAACAAACTGAGCTTAGTAATTCTCCTTTATTAGAAGTGTTAGATATTTAGTTTTTGTTATGTATTGTATCTAGTTACCTATTTTCTGTATGTATTTATCCTTAGCAACGTGTTTGTTTATCAATCTTATCTACCTTTGATAATGACACAAAGTGTCGAAACAATATTGTCAGGTTAAGATATTAATAAAACTTGTGAAACTTTAACTAATCTTTGTATTTATATTATATTTCATGATTATGGAGTTCCACAAAGTAAGGCTGGAGACAGTAAACGAAACCAGAATAATCTGTGCTTAATACGTGACGTTTATACCTGACGTCACGCCAGTTATTCATTCATCATTGAGTTATGAAGAAGACTACCCACTCCTTTCAGACAGTGCCGACCTTTGGGGGGGGTGCGAGGTTGGGCGCCGCCCGAGGGCGCTAGGCTTTTTGGGACGCCGAAATTGGTAAAATCATTAAAATTATTCGATAACACTGACTTTTTTAAGTTAATAAAGGCGCTCGGAAGGACTCTGCCCGTGGGTGCCAAGAGTACTAAGACCGGCACTGCTTCCAGACTGCCACTGCTTCTTTAGTAGTTAGGTAGTAATGACGTTCAGTAGTAGATGAACCTTCATGAATGCAGAACATTTGTTTTTACTTCGTTCATCGCTCATATTCATGTTGCTACGGCAAGCAACAAGGATTTACTATCAACTGAAGTAATATATATGGAATTATTATCTAACTACACTATAATAGTCCTTTTTCGAAATTTATGGTAACCCTTCCTACTGAATACTTTATTAATGCCTTTTGAAGATGAAAATTGTATACTTTAGGAATTATTGCTTTTATTTATATACAAAAATATGTTTACATGTAATAACTTATTTCTGCTTGTTCGCCACTACAAAAATATAAATATAATAATATTTAAATAACTTAATCTAATAAATAGTATCTATCTAAACTTAATAGCACCAAAAAAATGCCACTCAGTATTTTGTACTTTGCAAAAAGAACTAATTGTATTTCTTAATATTTTATTCAAAGCCTTAAAGGCGGCCAATCAAAAACTAACCACATAAGATACAACAATACAACAAGCAATATTTCAAATATTTTTGCTTTCCAAGCAAATACAAGAAGCGGATTTATACAGCAAAACGAACATTTACAATCTACCACAGATCAGTTATTGTCAGGAAAGTGCAGCGGTGCCATCACTAGTTCTAAAACCGCTCACTGCATTCTCACAACGCACCCATAACGATTGTCCATCCGAAGGTCCTTCAGATGATGCTACTTCTAGATTTATTTCACCAGATAACAGTCGCATGCTCCACGTCACCACAGTGAAACAAGCGGCATTCGTTGGAAAAGCTCGTATAAGCGTAGGAACCAAACCTCTCCCCAAGAATGCATACCCTTCACTTGCTATGCTCTTTTGCAAACAATCCCATGAATTTTTGTATTTGGGCAAACCGTTCATTCCATCAACTTGTAGACGTGATTTTATAACATCCACAGGATAAACTATTGCCCATGATATACACCCAGCGACACCACCAGCCATCAACATACATGCCGTAGATGCTCTTGTATCATCCCTTGTTCTAGTTAATAATTCATAACTAAGAAAGTAAGTTCCAAAAGCAGGCACTTCTCTTATTGTCGTTATTCCAAAACCACGAAACACTCCTTTTATACCTTCGTATTTATAAATATTCTTCAAACACTTCAATGGGCCGATATTATCTCCCGATACTTGCACTCTCGATTTAGCCAGTTCCATAGGACTGCAAATTCCACTTTGTACAAATCCAGCTATGCTTCCAGCTAGAAAATGTGATGTAAGGGAATCGGGATCACTAAACTGCCGTTGTGTATTCCCGTAGATGCCGAATACGATTGCATTTATCGCTGCTACTCCGGCTAAGGGACTAGTCATACCACGATAGACTCCTCTAACGCCTTCTTTGACCATAAGGGACCTTAGACAGTCAATGGTTCCCTTATATCTTGGTCTTTTCGCATCTTGGGTCTGTAAATGGACTTTCACCGTGTCGAAAGGATGACCCACGATTACACCAGCACAACCTGAAGAAGAAAGAGATACGTATAATAAGTTTTTACGACGTTTAATCAATAAATGCTGACCTTAAAGGTCAGATTGGTTTTGCATAGAAGTGATAGTAAATAATACTTTTATTATTAATTTTGTAAATGTTATTATTGAAACTTAAGTTTGCTAAATCATTAAATTGCGTATTTAAAATAGATTTGTGTCTTTCGAAGAAGAATTCTGTAATAATTCAAGCTTGCTCTCTGTCACTTTTATAGTGACATTTTTGGTATTGACACTTTGGTATTGACAGCATAAACAAAGTTCTCGCTTTAAATTTATTTTTTTAATTTGCTTCATACTCATTGAGTTAATCTATGGTTACCTTAGATTTCTGAATGTTGCTATTATGGCATGGGTCGTTTTGCCGTGAACGCGTCAAAATCGTTGTGTAATGAAGTACTTTCGAGATATCTGAGCTATAAGCTATCCATCTTTTTGCTAATTGTCTTGCTGATAACTACTTACCGCCTAAACATCCAGCGGCAAAATCTGCAGCCATCACCACCACCAAGGGCTTTCTATATGATAAACGTCCACAAAAACGGAAGGAAGTGCACGATAGAAGAGCGAGTTAAGACCGGAACTTAACGTATTGGAAATTCCTATTGAAAATAAAGAATCCATGAAATGGAAGATGTAAGAGGACTGAAAAAATACAACAACTCAAGGTTAATATTTTCAAATCTACAGAGTGTGTTACAGAGTATTTTATTTAGATTTTATCCATCTTACCTTTATAACTCCTTTTAGTTTGATGTTTTTCAACTTAACACTTTGTACTATATCTAATACAAGAAAAAGAAAATAATAGAGAAGTATTTTAAAATCCCAATAGGGTTGGTACTACTGAAACGCGAAGAAAATCTGGCGCTGCTAACAGCTATGAGAATAACGTAAGACTGAAGGAAATTTTCAAAAATATAACATACTGAAGAAATGTGATACTGGAGGTTACTTCATGTCAATTTCTTAGATAAAGTACTAAGCAACGCAAATTATCTTTGTAATTATAAACAATTATTTTTAAATTACAACACATGATAATATTTTGTTAATTCTTTTGAATAATAACAAAAAATATAACCAAAGAAGCTTCATTAAAATAAGCTGTCACTATTGCTATGCCCACAGAAAAAATATTTTTATACTGTTTACATTATTTCATCAATCATTAACATTGTACTGTTGCATAAAAATAAATTTTCCATTTTTTATAAAACAAAATGAATCACAAACAAGTCTCTCTTTATTAACTCTTATCATTTGAATAATTTCCACCAAAACACAAAACGACCTACATTAACATAAACCAACATAATCGTAAAACTTTTCACGGTAACAATTTTAAGGTAATTTTACAGCACTTTTACTGTAAAGTTTTTGTATAAGCAGAAAGTCAGTACACTCCAAGCAATATTCCATTCAACAATGATTAATGTGCTTTTTTTTTGTTTTGTTGTAATTTGATTGACAAATAATAGAATTTATTGAAAAACCTAGAATGCATTCACAAATACAGTATAAACCAATATATTACACATCTCGATGATGTATTTTTGTATGTAACTTTATAATAATATAATTTATCCAACACCTCTATATAAATACCATGTTTACTATGTCCATTTTAAATAAGGAAAGTGATTGTTTACTCTTATGTTACATTATAACCTACGTTGCCCCTAGCAACGTGGGTTATTTAAAAAAAAACTCACTCCTTCAAAGATAACAACCAATCACCGGCTTACGTTACTTAATATTATTAAAATCTAGTCATCGTGCTAGTGTATTAAACTTATTACCGTCAAAGCTACAGACTAACTATACATTGCAAATTCGATGTTTAAACATAAATAAAGAGGTGTTGGATAAAATTTTGCATGGCACGCGTGAGTTAAGGATATTATCCACTCAGAAAAATTAACACTCTCGGGCCTGCCGGCCCTCGAGGGTAAATTTTTCGTTCGTGGATAATATCTTACTTAACTCACTTGTACCATAAATAACTATTACATGGTTACATTATCTAATTAAATATTTATCAGCTGTTATATTTAAAACTTATCACTTATTACTTATTATCATTTAAAAGTATTAACGACACTCACTGAGAAAAGCATTTAGTTCGTTCAATTCAATTTATTTAATTCAACTAAATATTTAGTTAAATCAAATAAAATTTAGTTACATTACGAAACCTTTTTAAAAGTATGTCTATTTCCTTCTTCTTTAATTGAGTTTGTATAACTAAGACTCACAGTGGTGTAGATACAAGTTTTGGACCTTCTTACTTTTAAAGCTTGAGTGGGGTTTTAAGTTAAGAGGGTTTTCAAACGTCCAGATGTCTTCGAAAATGTTAGACTTTGAGTCTGGACACGTTCTGGTGAACTTTTTAATATTTGCGCATTGCACATTGCACAATTTGAAAATACCAAAACAATTACAAAATATCTTTTTTTTTATGAAGTAAACAGCAGAACAGTTATAATGCGAAAACTTTATTTCCCCCGAATTTGTGCTAGGATCTTTTTTATATTTGGGCATTTTACATACATTTAGTAAATGAAATGTAAAAGGAGGCTAAACATTAATCAGTTTGATTATTGAATATTATTGTTAATAGTCAAAAGTAATGAAAGAATTACATTCCTAAGTTGTGTCGTTTACAAAATACGAATTTTAGAAAAAAAATATACAGTCTGCAATCAATAACAGGATACAATACAGCTTTTATGTTGGTAGTTAGTTATTAAAGTTTATTTGATTTTAATCTAATAAGACAATTTAATATTTTCATATTACATACTGTTGTGATAATGTGGGGTCAAAAGAAAAAAAGAAATATTAATTGTAGTGAATAATAAACCCTCCAACACTTGATGAAATATGAAAGGTATAAATTGCAAAATAAACCTGTTATTGTTGAAATTCACAAACACAAAATCATGGTAAAACAGTCTGAAATATACACAACTAAATATTACTTACCTTTATAAAAAAATTCTCCGGCTATAATTTCTAAACTAGAAAACAAGTTCCATAAATGCGTGAGATGAAATCAGGTGGGTCGCTAATTAATTAGCAAGCTATTTAAATTATATCTGTAAAACGTTGTTAATGGACCAGGCACAAATAAATACACTAATAAATTTCTTTTTAAACATTTAAATGGATAATTTTATTTATTAACACAGAAAAGAAATAAAAATCTAAAATTCTTTGAAGAGAAAAGAAAACAACTATTAAAAATTAAAATGAAAGAAAATCAAATTAAATGTCGGTGTCAAATAGATTTAACAAAATAAGAATTCAGAGACATTCTAAATCTCTTTGTCTTTTTTAATTCTTATCTGATAATAATAATAATAATAATTACTACAACCCATAACCTTAACCAAGGCCCCAGAAGCTATAAGCTTGTGCGGGAGGGAGGGGGCGATTATTATTATTATGTAGGCCCAATGTGCGGCTGCAGCCGACTTATAGATGGAACAGCGCAAATCTCACATTTGTGTTACAGCTAAGGGAAACTGCAGAAAACCTTAACCAGATCTGCCAGCGCCGGGAGTCGAACCCGGGCCGCTTGGGTGAAAGCCCGGCACGCCAGACATTACACTACCAAGGCTGTTCAGATCAATCAAACAATCTTAAATTACTATTAATAAATAAAAAATTGAAAATTATTTTAAATTTTAAAATTTTTGGCGTCACAGCGAAAAATTTAATCACCCTAACTTGAAAGTTAGCAGATTCCTGTTATAGTTGGTAAAATTACCTGCTTATTTATTGATAAGATGTTCACATTCCATGTCATCCTTCAAATGGGTTTTATTTGTGATTGTTGAAGATAATTATAATTATTAAATTTGCAACACGTATCTTCCATGACGTGAGTACATAAAATAATTCGGTTATTTGCAACAAGATTCCATCACCTTCCTTTAATTCGTTCCATACAAAATAAATTTCCAAACATTTCTCCAAATATGTAATAATATCAGTCTGAACACCAAATTTATAAAAAACTGCACTTTCGTTTATTTCACTTTAAGTTCACTTTGATTGTTTATTTTAATTATTATTAATTAAATTATTAAGAACTTATAAAAACAAATTTAAAACAAGATAACATTTGTCATAACCTCACTTTGTTGACATTTAAGTGACATAAGATTCACCAACATAACCTCGAAATTTTATCCAAATAACGTACAAGCTGACATGACTTTTGCTCTCTATGAAAATTCAAGAGAGAGTAACCAAGTTTTCGTGCTGTTTTTATATTAATTGTAAAACAATTGCGAATCGCTAGTGATCTTCCTAGTTGAACTAGACTAGTCTGGTTTCTAACTAGAAGCAAAACAACAACTTTCCTACCAAAAACCTTTCTAACCAAATTGTTGATAAAAAATTAAATTAATTGTTTAAATAAAGAGGATAATTTTTCCTTCATTTTGGTACCCAATACAGCTACTAAAATGCAGATTTAAAGTTAGGATTCATTGACAACCATGTTGTATTTTCTAACAAACATAACTTCACAAAAATTCAAATAAAAACATTTTAACATTTTGCTACATCGTTTTCTTATCACAAGATTAATCCTAAGATCCTATCATACAAAAATTACATAAATTTTGACACCAAAATTATGAATATAAACTAAATTTTAACATTCTAGCAGACCCTGCTGAAACGTTACAATTTTAGGATTTCAAAGGCCTAAACCATTTCTATACAAAGTTCCCCACTTTAACATTCTAGTGTCAAATGCATCCTAGAACTTGGTTAACAATATTGCAGTAAAATATTTTACTTAGAAATTCAAATAACATTGAAAAATATTCATTTACTATGGAAAATTATGAATCGTCAAAGAAATAGAACACTTTCTTGAAACTCAATAATAAAAACTGTAAGTACAGTAATAAATACTTGTGTATACCTTCTCGCCTATGCCTTTAATAATTTTCAGGTGAAAACATGCCATAAAATGGCTTCAAAATATCTAAATGTAAAGATATCAACCAACGACATAGCATCGTCTATCATAAAATTGAGTTTGTGAAATTCAAGTGAAGAATATGTTTAAAATGTATCCCTTATCACCTCACAGTGTTGTAGTGTGTGTCTTCAATACAATTAATGCAAAATTTTATTGTTTTTAAAATTTAAAAAAAAATCCTTTCGCCTGGAAGATAGGCAACACATCGTGCATACTTGTTATTCATGATGCCTATATCATAACAATACGTTATGGCAACTTCAAGGTGCCATAACTATAATAATAACCATAAGTATTCTGTACTTATTCTAGTTCTACTAGGCCTGGTGCGGGACCTTTTTTGTGTTTACTTATTTATACTCTAATACCAAATCTTGAGCCCCCCACACGTGCCACGGGGTTTACTAAGCGTTAAAAGTGTTCTGTTTGTTACAGTCTGAGCTGTGTGTAAAAAATTATATTTAGTTAATGTTGGCAAATAATAAATTGTCAAGAAAAAACTAAATAACCCATCCCTATGGTATTGCAAGATTTGGTGAAATTTGTCATGATAGTAGATCTATATGGGTGTAACGAACTCAATTTTGAAGATATTTGATTCGCTTCGTTTTAATTTTAAAAAAGGTATGTCTACAATATTTCCGTTTGTGTTTCTGTTAAAATAAAATTATCGTTTGTGTAAACAAAACTGTCTTCTAATGAAATCGTATTCCTTTTTATTCACCTGTTTAAAACATATCTGCTTATTGTAACGTAAATATACGAACGAGATAAAAGTCAATTCTTTTCAAAAGTCAAAGTATCGTAATAAATTCGCTTGAACAAAGACTTATTGCATTTTTGTGATCCCTTTCTAGACAAACAGACTGTTAAATGCAAAATCTTTTCAATATTAATATGTTCACAAAGGAACAAAACGCTTTTAGAACTATTAATCCATGTTTTACAAGACATCATTATAGGTAAGTGTGTGTAAACCCTTCTGTGTGATAATTTGAGTTGACTTGCGGCATCTGTTGTGCGTTATGTTTAATAATTCGAAGTAATAAAACATACAAGAATTAATGGTGAAACATAGCCTTCTTCGAGAAATTAGAGAATTTGTCTCGGTGTGGTTATTACATTCGTTACTTGTTAATACTTGTTAAATTTTAAGTATTCTTTGTACAATTTTTGAAATTAACAAATAATATTAGATTTTGTTGTTGTTTGTAATATTAAGTCTGCGTTCTAGAATAAAGGAGTTAACTTCTATAATTTTCTTAGAAAAGTCTTTAACAAATGTGTATTCAAATTTGTTTTGATGTCAGTTCCGGTCATCGAATAGCAGTAACTAAAGATTTAAAATATATATAATAACAAAGTTAACAAATTCAAACGTGAAATGGTTGCAACGTCCAAAGATTCAGTTTATATAAAACAGGTTCAGAGTACTACAACTGTTACGTTCCAGCATCTTTAGTATGGACAGTGTTTGTTTTTTAGGTTATTGTAATAATTAGTCCTTACATATTGTCATGATATTTAGGCCAGATACAACACACACGCTCACACAAAGTAGCTAATAAGCATTTTTATGCAATTTTAGTCAAATAAATTACAAATAAACATATTACACATAAAAAAAATATTTAACCTATATTAAAATCAATGCGCCGAATTTTGTCATAATTTAAACAACTTGTATCTTCAAATACATTTTACTTATATAACTATTGATCATCATAGAGATGCAGGGCCGGATTACCCAATAGGTTCGAGAGGCCCGGGTCTAGGACGGCAAACTTTTAATGATTAATTTTAAAATAAAATAAAGATAATTAGTAATGCATTTTCTTTTATTGTTTTCAAAATGGTGTTTACTAATCTAACAAAAACAGAAAATGTTCTTTTACTTCACATGAATCTGATCGTTTAGGATTTTGTTTAGACAACAAACAATATTATTTATTATTTTATTGTTAATTATTATTGGAGCGTTGCATATGTTCACCGCACGATAACGACTAATGAAAGGGTTAATAAAATATATACAACGATCGGCCGCGGCGGCTGTGTTAAAAAACCTTAAAGGAATAATAAAAATTATAAAAAAATGATAAAAACTTGATTATAAAATTTTAAAAGATTTAAAATAATAATTTTCTTAATAATAAGAATGAATCATATATAGAAAGCTATTGGGAGTTGTCACGAGCTCATTATTACAGATATTTATTCTGCTTTGTTTTTAACTTAGTTTGGCATAAAAATATAAAAAGGTTGTCGTCGTTTCTGGGATTTCGACAGACAGCTGTATTTCAAGAAATTTCTATAAATACAGATAGTCCAACTAACTGTAAAATTTGTGGTATGTAATTGAAACCAAGTCACCACTTGGTATTGTGTAGATAAAATCTATTTCCAACGGGATGGTATCTTGTTTTAGTCAAGTACCCCAATTCTACTTAAAATTGTTTAAAAAGCTAGCTTTGAGGTAATAGTGTACATAGAATCAAATTTCGTCTGTTTTTTATCATTATGATAATGTTTGCTTGAGGTTATATATCAAAAACAGACACATATGATAAAATCCATTTATTAATGTAAATAAGACGACGTTTCGATCCTTTTGTTGGATCTTTTTCAAGCCAATTTACAAATATATTAACACTTAATAATTAAATAACATACTATAGACTTGCATGAAGTCAAGTGAATGTGGTGATCACCACAGCAGTTTTATAGCTGGTAACTGGTTGCATTTGATAAATATTGTTTGTAATTTTGAGTTTAATAGTTTTGTGTGCCCTTTATACAATATTAGAGGGAGCTTTTGTTCAGATTATTTATCGGTAGCTAGTGACGTTAAGAATATTCTGTGGTTGGTTGGAACCACTAGCTTCTCTTAAGTTATAGTAGAGTTTGGTAATTTCTCCCTTCTCGGTGACAGTCAAGCAAAGTTAAGTACTAAATATGCAATGGCACAGTCACGTAGCGCCACTTTACACACGCGTTAAATAGTTCACCTTTGATAACTTTGCATTGAGGACGAATACAGTTAAGATAGTCCAAGGCTGTTACGAAACTACCGTTTTGCAGGTTTTTGGTTTAAACCGCTTATTTGTGAAATTAAATATTACGATTAGCATTGCCGTGTGTGTGCCGTTTTAATAATGTTAGTTACATTGAAGAAAGGCAATAAGTTTTCTAGTGAAACAAACTCCAGGATTTGTCTTGATTGGATTATCAGCTATTAAAAGTTAAAGTGTTTTTCTAAACTTATTCACAACAAGTTAACTCCCATACTTTTCGTAATAAGGTGTGTATGTTTTATAATAAGAAAGTGGATTGCATTGTTGTAAAACGATATTTTTGAATTTCATTCAATATACAAAGTTTCAAACTCCTACCGATTGATATAGTTTGACACGACAAATTGTTGGTGTTCTATTCACAAAATAAATCTTAGAATTAAACATAATGAGAAGAAGTAATAACTTAACGTAAATTAAAGGGGAACCTTCTCCCGAATTGTAGATTCGCATTTTTCTGCTTTTAAACAATGACATCAAACAATTTGAGTGGCGCCCTTTTATTTTTTCACTTCATCACTCCTGCTTTATCTGAGATTAGTAAGCCCTTGCAATCGATATGACGTCGGGAGATATGTTAATGTAAGAATAAGATGTATTTACTGCTCGCAACGACTTCACAGAAACAAAAACCAATCCTAACTTCTTTTAATTTAACGCATATCTCTGTCTGTCGCCTCTCGAAAATACTTAGAATTTTCAGTAAAGTGAGAGTGAAGATTACACATTTTTCAGTATTTCTTAATAATATTATATTAAAATGGCCCCTTTTTACCCGGAAACAAGAATTCTTTAAAAAGTTGCAGTAAATAAAAATTAGCCTAACGTTATGTTATTTATTCTAAACAGTTCTCTCATGTAGTTTACTAGTTAAAAGCGGTAATAGTATATTTAATGTTTAATTATGTAGATGTGTATTTCGCAGTTATTAGAAATTTCTCAGTACCAAATAATAATAATCAATGGCAGCTTCGAATTTACGCCAAAAGTTAGTTATTAGAGTGGTAACATCTCATATGTGTTAATACTAGTACATATTAAAGTAGATAAATACCATAACTAAAGATTTAATGACAAATTATATGATTCTTATTTCTGCTGTTAATGTTAATTTAATGCTACAATATAAGCAGTGGAATGTAAATGTAGAATGATGAAACTTACATGTAAATTAACAGTAAATATTGCTGTCGTCAGTAATATTTACATAAATCTAAATCTCGCTAGAATTTGCAAAATTAATAATGAATTAATTAGGTTCATTGTTTGGTTTATAGAGTATATACTAGCTAATAAATAATAATATAATAATAATTACTACAACCCATAACCTAAACCAAGGCCCCAGAAGCTATAAGCTTGTGCGGAAGGGAGGGAGCGATTATTATTATTATGTAGGCCCAATGTGCGGCTGCAGCCGACTTATAGATGGAAAAGCGCAAATCCCACATTTGTGTTAGAGCTAAGGAAAACTGCAGAAAACCTTAACCAGATCTGCCAGCGCCGGGAGTCGAACCCGGGCCGCTTGGGTGAAAGTCCGGCACGCCAGACATTACACTACCAAGGCTGTTTTTAAAATAAAGTATTAACATAAATTTTTAGATATTTATTGTCCTTATAAAAATTGTGAATGTCGTTTTTAGTTAAGTTTTACATGTTAATTACAAGTCTAATTGCCACCAAAAGAATGTATACACCAATTAATTTACAACAAACATTTTTATTTATCACTCATTATTATTATTAATCATTTTAAGTATGATTAGTCTTGCCGTTAGTTACTGTGTTGTAACTGTCTTAAGAGTAAAGTTACAATAAAAACTTACTTCTAGCTTTTTGTTTCTTGGCATCAAATTTGGTCAGTTTATTGCAAAAGTGCTCAAAAGGTTTGTATATCTTTGATACGTTCCATCATAAATTATTAATTACTAATGAAAGCAAATCAAATCAAACTTATGATATAATAACAAATTTAAAAATTATTTAAATGGATAATCTTTTCATTTATTGTTTTATTGGAATATCTCAACGAAAATTACTTTACTTAAATTTAAAAATATTATCTAGACCACAAATCTATTTTATATAATTAATAAAATGTACACACTAACGAACAATTATGTCAAAAATTAATCTGACATCTCTATACAGCAATCGAATTACAAAAATATTAATAGATCCAAATATAAATTCCAGACCAATTGAAAACCAAATTACCGTTGTTTATCCAAAAGGGATCTTTTTTCAATTAAACAGGTATAAAAAGTATAAATTTATTGATGCCTCCTCTTGATATTTCCAAAATTAATTTAACATTGACAAGGTTATATTTGATGAACAACTATTTATTCAAACACACTTCAAACAAAATTATCTATTGTTGTTTCACTTAACCTTACTTCTTTATTATTTTCAAAGTTGAATTCTAACCTTATAATGTTAATTTTTTTTGAAGCAGCTAGAAACACACCTTGTTCCTCTGATAGAATATTGCTTCTTAATTGTTAAAAAATGGACTCCCTTTTTATATTCTTTTGAGAAACAAAGAATTTTCTCAAAAAAAATCATGACAATTCAGATTTTACATAACCCAGTTATAATTGATTAACTTTCATTAGTGTAAAAACTAATTATACAAACTTGTATAAAAGAAAATTAATAATATTATCTGAATGCTTTTAGATGCTAAAAATTCTGACATACAAGCCAAATTGCATAATTCAAATGAACATTAGAAAGGCGCAGCTTGTCAGACATGTTTTTATGTGATTTCATCAACAAGAACCAACCTTTACATTAAGATCTCTATCAATTCTGTGGTTATAATGTTACTCTACTTATTTCCTGTAAAACAACTTACTAAACAACTTTAGAATTTTTAAACCTCAATAAGATTGCAAAATAAACATTTCTCATTAACATAAATTTTATGTTATAACTATATCCTATATAACTATATAAGTTGCTATATATTCCCATACACCTTTAATACAACATATTTTGCCTGTTCCAGATGATTTATAACATTAAAATTGAATTAAACTTCATTAAGTTGATAAAATACATAAACGATCCCCAAATCGTTAAGTTATAAGAAAAAATTTCATTTTTCTACGAAAATCTGGATTCCCACACATCCTTTAGCTACTTAAAGAGTTTTTGTGTGCATGTTAGTCTTAATTAACTAATTTTATTTTCAATACGAAAATCTTTTTCAAAATTTATTATTTTAAAAGTGAGGTTATGCAACCATTAAATCGGGTAGTTATAAAAATGTATGTAATCTGGCTATTAAATATTATAATGAGAGTTAATTCCCTCCAGAATGATCAAATATCATGACAATATCTACAGAATTTTTCAAAGTAGTAGCTATACAATCTGCCGAATGTAAGCCTAATAAGACTTAGTTTCGATTTCTAGACTATACTTTTACCATTTGGCCTCATGGAGACATACACATGGACCATAATTAATTATTGAATCATTTAATTAACCAAACGCGCAGCTATTAAAATAGGTGGGTGAAATCGGCAGTACTATTCTTTGTCTCAATGTTCGTGCATATCTGGGTTCGTATATATTTTTTCAATGCATTCTTTTCTTTCGCCTTCTATGCTTGTAAATAAAATATTTCGTTCTGGCTTATGAGTTATGATTATTATGAAGTATACGTAATTCTCATTAGTGTAAATAGTTTGTTGCAGTTATTAGATTATTTATTACAATAAAATCAGACTGAATAAGACTGCTGTGTATACACAACATTTTTTCGTTTTTTAATGGCGTTCGAGAATAATCATAACAATACAGAAGAACAAATCTTACTTTTAATCTTAAATTAAAGGGCGTGTACGTGTTTAGTAAAGTGCTAAATGAAGTGCGAGCAATTTTTATTGTTAATCAATTTTATTTAAAACAGAAGACACTATCAAATAAACTTTTGATAATAAACATAATCGGTTTATGATAGCAAGAACGCTTACGTTGATTTCATTGTTTACAAAGATTGATCAATATTCCTAGAATATAGAATAGAAGATAAGTAGAAATCTGTTAGTATTTACTAATGAGATATAATGCTTTTGAGGAAGGTACACAAGTATATGCAATTTACACAGATTTTGCAAAGGCATTTGATAGTATTGATCATGATTTTACTTTACTGTTATTATCATCTTATCTAAAAAATCGATCTTTTTACGTAAAAATTAAGTATAGTGTATCACAACAATTTAACTCCAACTTAGGTGTCCCACAAGGTTCCAACCTCGGGCCTCTGTTTTTAAAAATATTTATTAATGATATTGAACATGTGATTAAAAATGTAAAGTATTTATTATTTGCTAATGACATAAAGATTAACACTGCAGTGAAGACACCTGATGGTGCTATTGCATCACAAAATGAAGTAAATAATAGGTATCAGTGGAGTTTAATGAATAAATTATATTTTAATACAAGTAAATGCTATACAATCACGTTCACAAATAGCATAAATCCAGTCAAAAGTTGCTATTTTATGAAAAATGTAAAGTTAAAAAATTAAGTACAATTAATGACCGTGGTGTTACCTAAGACACTAAACTAACTTTTAATGATCATATACAGAATATTACTACCGCTGCTAGAATGTCACTGGGTTGTCATAGAGATCTCATTTAATTTTAAGCATATTACAATATTAAAACATTGTTATTTTGCATTTATTAGCTTGATGAAAGCTTGAGTATTGTTTTATTATTTAGAATCCGCATATACTATGAAAAACATTGTGCTTATCGAAACAAATACAAAATACTAATTTAAGCAGTTTGGAACGTACAGTGATTATAACATAGTTAGTAAGATCTAATCATCTTAGGAGTTCTTGTAAAATTATGAATTTATATAACCGATGGCACTGTGCCTTCTTAACGTGTGGATTTAAAATATTAAATAATTTACCAGATTGTCGACATTCTTTGCCTTTTCGGATTTAAAGTGGAAGGATGGTGGATGGAAATCATGTATTATTTATGGTGCCTCCTGCTATTCGAACACTTCAGTCGCCGCTAATTATAATGCACAAATTGATCAATTCTGTTAAGTTTTAATTAGACTTTTGCCTGTTGGGAATGGAATATTGAAGATATGGTGTCGATTATCTAAGTACTTCTTTCGTAGCGTCGGAGGTCACCAATGTGGGGTTTTGAGGATTATTGTAGTAATACAGGTTGCTTGTGTGGTCTTGAACACTACTTATATGTTATCTCTTGTAGAAGACAATAAAAGACATGTAATAACTTCTATGAGATATTCATTTATATTCTTGTTGTTGATTACTGTTGTCATGGCAATCACTTAGCATGCAATGCCTTCTTGAGGTAATATGGATGTAATGACTGATTTTATTATGAATATCATTACAGTACTTTACTAGCCGTGCATTTTGTGATGTTCTTCTTTAGGAAAAATCATTAATATTCAAGGAAATTAACTTTTTACAAGAAAAAATAAAATATCTTCTTGATTTGAAAATCCATGTTTATACAAAAAACCTTTAACTGACCTAATAGGACTTTCCTACCTGAGAATCTATGAAAGATAAGTGTCAATTTATGTAATGAATTTTTTTAGATTTTAACTGACCCACTATTCATTTTTTTCTACAGTCCTCTGACTTTGAAAGGGTATTGCTCGTAAAGTACCAAACCAAATTAAATATTTTAAAAACGGGCAAATAGTAAATTTATTTCTACATACAACAGTAAAATATTATATTTCTAAATCGTATACTTTTGTTTTTATCGGACGATACGTAATAAATAGTACCCATTTTTAGGGACAATTTCATTAAAAGTAAGTTAAATATTTTTTTATATTTGCGTGTCCTAATGAAGCCATTAGGACACGCATTTTGCATGTCTTAAAGAGATGTATTAGAATACGGAAAACAGTAATATTTTATTTTTTAAAGTTAACATCAGTATTGAACAGCTGTTCTGAAAATGTCAAACTTGTTTATGCTGATGCTGCTGGAAAGAAAAACAAATTCCGTATCTGAATCTTCAGCGTTGCAACTGTTAAAAAAGCTAACAAAGTTCCCCTAACAAATTTTATTCAAAATTAAATGATTTCTTTTTTAAAATGATTAAAAATAACACAAATAGAAAAAATAGTATAAAGTATTCGTTTCATAAAACGTTTTAGCGAACTTGTCCTTTAGAAAACTCCTCGCTACGCGGGTCGTTTTCTAAACTCGGACGCGTGCGCTAAAGACGTGTCATATAATATATAATAATAATAATTACTACAACCCATAACCTGCAAAAGCAGGCCCCAGAAGCTATAAGCTTGTGCGGGAGGGAGGGGGCGATTATTATTATTACGTAGACCCTAAGTGCGGCTGCAGCCAACTTACAGATGGAACAGCGCAAATCCACATTTGTGTCACAGCTAAGGAAAACTGCAGAAAACCTTAACCAGATCTGCCGGCACCGGGAATCGACCCCGGGCCGCTTGGGTGAAAGTCCGGCACACCTGACATTACACTACCAAGGCTGTTATATATGAAACTAATACTTTAATATACTATTTTTCTCAGAGAGTATATGTCATATATCTATGAGATCTTTGTAGGAGTTAGAAAGAAAACTTGTGGTTCTTATGCTATTAATTCTTAGACAAAAAAATGTTTTATTTAAGATTTATATGAAAAAATAGCGAACTGTGTTTTCTTGTTTATTAATAGAGATAGCGTCAATTTCTTTTCGTTAAATTAACACTTTTCATATGTAGATATTATTTTCTTCAAAAAATTGTTCCTAATTTTAACAATAACAATAAAAGTTTTCTAAAGGATAAGTGCGGTAAAACGTCTTATGAAACGAATACTTTATACTATTTTTTCTATTTGAGTTATTTTTAATCATTTTAAAAAAGAAATCATTTACTAATCTTTATTTATTTCATAACTACAATTCACATAGAAGTACAAAATAAATCTTAACAAGGGTTAAGTAGGTCGGAGGTTTACAGCCGGATTTCAGTTATTTTTTGTCTGAAAAGTAATAGCATAAGAACCACAAGATTTCTTTCCAATCCCTACAAAAATCTCATAGATATATAGCATATACTTTCTATGAAAAAAAGTTTACTTTTAATGAAATTGTCCCTAAAAATGGGTGCCTTTTATTACGTATCATACGATAAAAACAAAAGTATACGATTTAGAAATATAATATTTTAATGTTGTATGTAGAAATAAATTTACTATTTGCTCGTTTAATATTTAATTTGCTTCAGTACTTTACGAGCATTACGCTTTCAAAGTCAGAGAACTAAAAAAATGGATACTAATAGGAACTGATCTAATGAGCCTGCTATTTAATATGGAATTTTTACCTGCTATTTAATATGGAATTCTTTGCGAATTACCAGTAGTACTAAATATGTCGTGTTCTAACACGACTAGTCACTTTATAAACCGCGACCAGATTTTAAAATTGTCGTTTATATCTCTTTATCTTAGAATTTGGTTGGTGTTTTTAGTCGTTTTATGAACGAGTGAACCCTCTAACGGCCAAATTATCAAATACGAATAACGAAATAACCTGTGAATTATTTTGTATTTCGCCAAAAAATTAAAAATAACTTTGGACCCATTCCATTTCAAAACAGTCAGGTGAGGTGGTGCCGTTCAAAGTCACCAATATTGATGAAATTTTAGTATGTTAATCTTTGTCAAAATAAAAGAACCAAAAAATTCGAGATCAAGTTACAGGCCATCAAAGTTAAGGGCAAGATCGTGAATATTTTTACTGTTTAGAACTGATTTTTTTAATATTTTGGAAACTGCTAGGAATATTTTACTGCAGTTTGATTTGCCTGAAAGGTATTTTTTTTTTCTAAATTTTGGTGCCAAAATAAAATTTTCAGATTTAAATTGAGATTGAATCTGAAGGTGGCTTTTTTGAGATACAAGAAGTCAAAGTTGACTCTTTTCAAAAATATACAACCCTATATCCTTCTTCAGGTACATGGTACAAAGATAATTTAGGTGTGAATCTTTAGAGAGAAAAAATTAACTTTCAGATAAATCAAACTGGATTAAACTATTCCTAGTAGTTTCCGAAATATTAAAAAAAAATTGTTTTAACAGTAAAAATATTCGCGATCGTACCCTTAACTTTGTTGACCTGTAACTTGATTCAGAATTTTTTGGGACAAACAAAAAAAATAGGAGTCCTTTTATTTTTAACAAAGAATAACATACTAAAATTTCATCAAAATTAGTGACTGACCGTCACCGCCTGCCTGTTTTGAGATGGAAGAGGCCTTTGGTACTGAAAATAGTACAACAAAAAAAAGCTTTACCAGAAAAATAAAAAACTCATTAGACTCATTAAACTTGTGACTAATCTTTAACTAATCTTTTGATTTTTATTATATTTTACTAAATAAATACATTTAAAAAAAAGTAAAAAGCTATGTAAGAACTATGTAACAACCTAACAAAATTTTGCCGTGTGGCTAATATTTAGTACTAGCCAAAATACAAAATAATGTATAGCGCTATTGGTATTTGATAATGTGACCGCTAGAGGGTTCTTCAGTTAATAAAACGATTAAAAACGCCAATTAAATTTTTAAATAATAAAAGACGAACGAATCTTAAGATTTAACTGCGTTTTATAAAAAGGCCTTTATAAAATCACTCAGATCTCATGTATGATTATAAAAATGCATGAAAACTGCGTGATTTCTATGTAAAAACATTATTACTTTCCATATTTAAATAATTCCAAATTTAAATCTCGAATACTCCCGCCTAGCAAGCTAAAATAATCAATGATGACGCTGATCGTCGCGGCGCATCTATTTATAATATAACTCGGCCAGCTGATCGAAATGCGTCACATACTTTAAGCAATTTGAGTAATTCAACCAATTTAAGTAATTGTTCGGTGCTTGATCTTTTTTAAAAATGGTTTAAGACTAAGACTGTTGGCATAAATTAACCATGGAGAGTCTTTTACGTGTTGATACGTCTTCGACTTTCCCTGGGTCACCTACAAATTCATTTCTAGCAGATGAAGTAGCATCTACATGTCCTTTATTAACGCCTTCACCACCTACAAACGCATTGGTGAATCCATTACCAGAACATGAAGAATCGAATTTTTTAAGCGCTAATGAATTGGCCACGAAATTACATAATGTTCACGGTAAGTTTTTTCTTTGAAAATGATATTTAATTGGTACCTAATTGATTGATCATGCTTTTACTTTTTAGACGATAATAGAGAAGCGGGTGATTCGGCATCTGCTTCATCAAGTTCTTCAGCTCTAGCTGAACCAGCTTGCACGCAGTTACTTAGCGGTCATAATCATTATTTGCATATAACCAAAGATGAAGATACAGCGGCACAGGTATGATTTAATTTTAGAGTAGTTATAAAACTAATTATCTCAGATTTTAGTCAATTTTATCTGTTTTTAATAGCAAAACACAAGGTGTGAACTTAATAAAAACCCGCATATTATATTTGGTGGTCTTTAAACAGATATAGTAAAAATTCTGTGAAAAAGCACCATCATGTTGATACCATAAATTTTTTTATCTGGCGATAATCCACTTTTTTTTAAAACAAAAATGCGCAGATATATGCATTTCGTTTATTTTGTCTATTTCTTATTTTGTTTATTGATTTGTCATTTTTATCGCGAATTATTCATTGAGTGGAATTTATTTATGAATAGTTTAGATAAGATTCCCAAGAAGAAAGTCATATTATTGTGACAGTTTACAAGGGCTACTGCAAGCAGGTGTGCAAATTATTTTACGTACAAAAGCAAAATGCTAGAGCGTATATACGTACTTTCAAAAGTTGAAACACTCCTACACTCCCACCCCCATAAGAAATCTAAAAATATCACACAATAAGATAGGCTAATAATAAACAAGATAGGCTTTTGATAATATCAATCATCCTTTAAAAGCAATTGAAAAGATATTAAATGAAATAAGCCGTTTTTTGGGTACGTAAGAAAAATAGTGTACATAACTCGCTAGAAAGTGCCTTACGCACTTTTATTAGCACTTGTTTTTAAAAAATTTTGCAATTTTTTTGATTATTTATTATATGAGAACTCAGAAATACGAGTATATTATTAGTATCTATGCAAATAATTTTTTATTAAATATCGACATTTATACAAATACTCTTGTTTCGTTTGTTTGGGACCCCTGCTCTTTAAACGGTCTGAATTTAGCAGTGGCGGAAGCCTCAATAGCTCTTGGGTTGGGTTGCTACACGACGTACTTACAAAAGGAGTTTTGTGCTATTTAGATTTACCAAAAACCTTAGCATGTTTTCAGTACTAGCAATTTTTTACTTTAAATGGATCACCCTATATATTTTTGCATTTTTGGACTCCTCTTGAAATTCTGATTTCGAAAATGTAATTATAAACAAGTAAACTTACAAACAATATTTAAATAAAGAGAAATAAAAACAAATAACAAACAATAATAACATAACTACTCAATCAAATGTTCGAACTGGCGTCCTTCTTGTGACTGACAATAGCGGGTGATGGGGCAATAGTGTGGGGAAGTCCGATAGCTCCTAAACAGTAATAGCTAGAAAAATCGTTCTAATACGGATGTAAACAGTGGATAGAGGCGCATCTAGAGAAATTATTTTCAAATATACAAGGTGTTGCAGAAAAGTGTGGCACGCTTAAGGTAATTTTTTTAAATAGAATGCCCCAAATATTTTTGCATATTTAACACCTCTCTTAGCAGGTTTATTCATATCTAAGATCTTAGCACCATCTAATGACCGGTTTAGAAGTTATAAATTTTTTTTCAAAAAAATTGAGTTTTACATTATCCCACTTAACAGTTTACCGCTTTCATGGCCGCGCTCGTAAAGACGAATTTACGTAAGGATTTTGTTGCAGGGGCTTGTAGGGTGCTCTTCTTTAAAAGAAAATGGACCCACCATGTACAGAGTCTTCAAAATTAATTTTTAAATCTAGAGAACTTCAAAGCTAAAATTCACAACTTCTTTCAAATGGAACACCCTGTATATTTTATATATTACAAGCGTGTGAATTGGTCTTTTGCTCCTCCTACTTTCGAAGTTACACGAACGTAATTTTAATTACTCCATCTGTTCGTTGGATAGATAATAGACGATCACGCCGTGCTTGCACTTCTCGTGATTTTAAATATTTAACAAAACGAAGTTGGTAGAGTAATACCAACCTTACAAATGACAAATTCTACGATTAGAAATATAACATAAACAGAACAAACTTGATCCTACGTTGTGATTCTTTTTATAATTGATTGATTTACTTCATAAAGACGGAAAAAGAGACATTAGCACAAATAAAAGAAGAGTTTAAGTATGCTTGTAGTATTTTATTGATTTATTCTTAACCTTCAGCACAGGAGGGACGGATTTACTCTATCAGACAATAAATGGCTAGTTTTGTAAAAAGCTCCTTGAAAATATGCCAAACCAAAGTAAATACCCAGATAAATAGAACAATAAATATATCACAGATAAAATAAAATAAATCAAACATGTGTGCACAAATAATGGAAAAGGACCTCGGCAACGGAATATGTGGTTAATTACCATCATGGAGCATGCGCGCTTTCAAATAAATACCAACTCAACACCCCTTAACACGATATTTATGTAGTTTCTTGCCACTATGGAGAATGCGTTCTCTCGGGTATAATAAATATGTACCTAGGGAGAACAGCCACTGTGCCGGACCAGCGGGATTTTGCACAAATATCTTAGGTCCCGAAGTATATTATTTACAGTAGGTTGTAACATCAACTAAAAATCATTATATACTGACTGTGAAACACAAAAACAGTAGTTGTATTTAAGGTATGTTTAACATGTCCAGTTAACAAATCAACTGCAGCCATAAATATACTACAAACATTAATAATCGTCATTTTCTAGTAATTAGATTAAACAATATTCCAATTTACACTACCATCTTTAAAAGAAACTGCAATAAACATCACTAAACATTGGATGGAAATTATTTAGCTCTGAAACTATCAAATGTATACTGTAGATCTGGAAAAGCGATATCTTGATACGGTACTAAAGTTGTGAAACAATGATATCAAATTTTAAGAAACCCTAGATTTTAAACATTAAGTTTCAAAAACTTTGACTGCTGCAGCTTAAGGAAGTTGTGGTGGGATAGTCTGAGCCAAAAATTATGGAACTGTGCTATTTTGACAAATAGAAATAATTACATAGTTTTGCTTCAAATAATGGCTCAAACGATACTAGTTTTATTAGAATGCATGTGAAAGCAATTAGTTATTATTTATATATGTTTTTAATTAATTATTAGTTTTTTTAAAGTCAGAAATTAACTTTTGACTGTCTAGTCCAAACTTAAGAACGTAAAAAACTGACGAAAGAAACAATTGTTCTAACCAGAAATTTCATTCAAGTTTACTTTTTTATTAGTAAATATAAAATAACATTACTATGTAAACACTAAAAATTAAAGAAATCTCTCTAGAATATAAATAAATTATACGCTTCTAGAGTAGTGAAAAAGTGACAACGTTGCCTTCAGTTGGCACCAGTATTTCGTTTGTTGTTCTGATAAAATCAAATTAATGCACTAAATGACGTTGACTCATGTTTTGAGGTTATCTTTGCAAATATTTGTATATAAAACACCATTTATTCAGATTCATTTAAAACGTAGCAGTAAGAAATTCCCGAATTATGTATCTTTTTATTTAATACAACTGATTTTATTTTCGAGATGTAAATTACAAACGGCACTGGTTCTATATGGAGCTATATAAAGCATTTAAGTTTCCCGGTAGTTTGTCGCAATGCGACGTTGTTACCAAGTGAGCTATATCAAGCGTTCAATCAACAAATTCTTCGTATTAATTTATTTTTTGGCAAGACTATCCTCCTAACAAATTTGAAACTTTAACGGCACAATCTTACAACGGTTTTACGTGAAATGTTTTGGTGTTAAGTTTTTTCATCATTTTTTATGAAGTTATTATAATAAAGGTATCAACAACTTGCCATTTTGCATAAGATCGTGTGTTATTTTTAAATGCAATTTATGCATAAACAAACTTCCTAAACATTAAAGATTTTCTAGGAAATAACTTTGTACATTAAAATCTATCAACTGCAATAATTTTTTTATATTTTCATCATATTTTTCTACAGCCACAACTCCCTTAACTTCTGTAGTTCTGCAGTTTAAACTTCTGAGTCGTTAAGACTCATGGCCATTTGCCTCATACAAACCAAATCGAATTAAATTGACTCTCAACTTGAAGAATGTTGAAAGGCTGTAATTGCTACTCAAGATTTGAAATTCTTTAAATTTCTCGAAACTACCAGTTGGTGGATCTGGAGCGACTGAATCATGAATCAACTTAAAAATGTTAGTTTGACGCAGCAGTTGATGCCTCACCATTGGAAACTCGAGAGATTTTAAATAGTAAATCTTGATTTTTTGAAAATTAGAATTCATCTACATTGAGAAAGTTTTCGTTTAGTACTTCTTCGATGTCTGGAAGTATTTACAGCCTTGGTAGTGTAATGTCTGGCGTGCCGGACTTTCACCCAAGCGGCCCGGGTTCGACTCCCGGCGCTGGCAGATCTGGTTAAGGTTTTCTGCAGTTTCCCTTAGCTGTAACACAAATGTGGGATTTGCGCTGTTCCATCTATAAGTCGGCTGCAGCCGCACATTGGGCCTACATAATAATAATAATCGCCCCCTCCCTCCCGCACAAGCTTATAGCTTCTGGGGCCTTGGTTAAGGTTATGGGTTGTAGTAATTATTATTATTATTTCCGGGTGTCGGTAACTCTGGTTAAAGTTTTCTGGACTTCTCCTTAGCTGTAACACAAATGTGGGATTTGAGTTGTAACATCTGTAAGTCGGCTGCAGCCGCACGATATTACGATACGATACGATATAATAAAGGCCCCTCTCCCTCCCCCATACGTTTCATAGCTTCTGGGGCCTAGTTTCCAGGTTATGGATAGTAGTCGTTATTATTATTATGGTTGAAAAGGCATGTCTTTTTCCAATTCTGTATAACTCTCGTCCATTATTGCTTTATATAAGTTATCAATCTGGAAGAAATAATTATACGTGGTTTAACAAAGTTCTAGATTTTAAATTAATTATTTAATTTAAAATATGGAGTTTCCATATGTAAATAGCATCCAAGGGCTGGTATTTTGTTCAAGAAGCGTATAGTAAAATAACAAATGAGCATCGGAATACGTAAACTCACAAAGATCTACTTCTGTAACATCGATACATGAAGCCGAAATATGTTTACTTAATAAACAATGTATTAATACTTGAAATTTTTACTAAGATCTGAGAATTCAACCGATATAATTGATTTCTAAATCCATTTTAATTCAATTTTCTTTTCAGGAAACTAACGGTAAAACTCAAACCCTGCAGATGACCTTCAGGAACCCCCCAGAGAACTACTGCTTCATGAAATGGAACTGGCCATTAATTAGAAAAGCATCCACATGGCTATTTTTATCCGGTTTGATTGCCATGGTCGCAATAGTTGTAGCCATGGTGTGGACTTTACCAAAAACGTGTAATCCACCAACGCAATGGTACCAAGGGCAACTGATGTACGAAATTTTCCCCGCAAGCTTCTCCGATTCAAATGGCGACACTGTCGGAGACTTGAAAGGAATTTCTTCTAGAGTCGAATATTTAGACTCGCTTGGTGTCCGTGGTGTGAGGTTAAACTCGATTTTTCCCGCTCCTGATTATCCGGAAGGTTATAAGGATGTAACTTCGATCACTGAAATTGCACCTAAATTGGGAAATTTAACAGATTTTACGGGATTAGTTAGTGCGTTACATTCTCAGAATATGTATCTTAGTTTAGATCTACCTGTTGCAACGTTTGCTAAAACATTGATTACTAGAAGTATTGATCCATTAGATTATAACAATAGCCATGCAGAGGCTCAACTACCGTCTTTCGAATTTTTACGCAGCGAGACTATTAATTATGAAGAAGATTTAGTTTCAGAGGCTTTGATTTATTGGACTAAATTAGGCGTAGACGGATTTTACCTAAAAGGTCTCGAATCTTTAGTTGATGATCCTAATTTTGATTTTGTGCCTACTTTGAAAAAATGGAAAAAGATCCTAGGACCTGAGAGAATGCTTTTGGTGCATAATGATGTGATCGAACTATCAGCATTAAGTAAGAGTTTCAATGTCGTCTTAAATAATGTAGATCTTGTCGATATTCGTTTAGAAATAGAAGATGGTGTCGAAAAAATCAGCAATCAGATAGAAGCTATTCTAAATGGTACTTTATTTGCCAAAGCCGGAAATCCTTGGGTGCATTGGTCGTTATCGAATGAAAATACAACACGCCTGGCTAATCGTTTACGTGTTACCAATGGAACTTTGGGAGCTCTCTTGTTGCAGCAGATGCTTCCAGGTACACCTTGCATATTTTACGGCGATGAAGTCGGTTTACAACAACTGAATGATCCTAATGAAGATCGTAAACGCGTGAGACATTTACATCAGCTTGTTCCGATGATTTGGGATTATCCAAATAAACCGTTCACAAGAAAAGGGATGTTTCCATGGCTTCACAGTCATCCAACAACTGTTAATTCGGCACAATTTGAAGTTATAGCAAAGATGTCAGCCTTGAGGTCTGCATCTCCATCGATCTATGTTAATGCACTTTATAAAGATGGCACCAATAAGGCTAATGCTGACATAAAATATAAAGAAAATGACTTGTTGGTGATACAAAGATGGTATCCCAGAAGGAAATCGTATGTAGTCGTCAGTAATCTTGGATGTCTTAATATTTCTGCTGATCTATCAACGCTTTTGTATTCTGGGGAAGTTGTGGTAGGTCCTATGACGCATTCGAAGTCGGAAAGTATCAAATTTAAAAATATATTTTTATGGCCAGGTGAATCTGTTATTGTATTATTGCATTAGAGTTAGTAAATAAAGGTTGTTAAGAACTATATAACATATAAGTTCATTAAAGAGCTTAAGTTACCTTTGACCGCTACTACGCTCATTTGAAAACCATTATAACAACTGTAGCCATAGGTGACGAGTATTTTTAATGAACATACTAATTGTTTTCATTAACAGTGTAAAGTAACTAGTAATATTCTAGAAAGAAGCCTCGATGAGTTAGTCTTGAATCTAGAATGTTTATTTATCAAGTACCGCGAGACCAACCGTAGATGGAGACAGAGATTATCTGAATGTTTTACGTGGAGTCCCCGTGTGAACATACCTCCACGTTCCTTCCAATGAGGAGGTAATTGAGATACGCTCAATGTGACTGTGACTGTGACTCGGCAACCTCGCTCCGACCAGTGGTTCGGAGCGAGGTTGCCTATCCACCCTCTACTAGCTATCCAGGCTAGTACCGGAGCGATCGACTTAACACGTGCTCACCCGCCGGTACCCTCCCGTCCTCTTTCATACGGGGCGAAGTACCTCGTCCAGCAATAGGACTATTCCCCCAACTTAACTCAGTTGAATAGAGAGAACCCTCCAGTCCTATTTCATACCTTCACAAGCTCCTCCCCGAGACAGGGGTTGGGGCCACTGTCCGATCGAATCCAATCTCAATTGCGGCGGGACTTGGTTTTTTAATGGTTTTGCCACCCCGATCTACCAATATATAGGCTTGGTGGGCCCTCGACAGAGCTTCGTTCGTAAGTCTACACGTTATATAGACTCCCAGTGTGTACCCGTTAAGGTGAAGTTGTCTTGATTGTGAGAGGCTATGTATTCGCTTCAACTCTCCTTAAGAGTACCGGCTTTCAGAGCTTCTCCCAATCACTGTACCTGGCTGCAGTCCGGATCATAGGGTGGTCGGAATAGCTCCTAAGCCATTTACCTGGCGGCATGCAGTTTCCCATATGCCAAAAAGCGGGATAAACCTCACTTCGCTTCTCTTCACTTAAGATTCAGTCAAACAGCGGGTTCCTTTGGTGACCATAAATGACCTCGGTAAAACAGCGGGTTCCGTCGGTGACCATAAATGATCTTATCCAAGGCGAGATTCGAATCCGTCCACACCGGTATCATATTACCAGGGCTCCCCCTGATCGGTATGAGTAACCGTCGAGGATTCTCACGAATTTCTCTACCACACACTTAACCTGACTGCTTCATCCATTGTCCAGTTTCCAAGGAAACAAGGATAGAGTAGAAGACAGCCAGTTTTATGGGTGAACGTCGTGTGGTCTCCCGAACACCCGCCGTAGATGGCGATAGTGCGCGCATACGCAGTTATCTCCGAAGTTCTCAACAAGTGGCATGGTACGTTTTCTCTTCAAACGGCGCGTAATAATTGACGTTACCGAATACCAAAACCAACTTGAATTGTTATGAGTTCAAATGCTATGCATAACAATTGGTATAAAATGGTTTTTAGAGAATGCATGGCATTATCTAAATGAGGTCTAGAATGGACTCGAACGACTCGGGGTTAATTAGTCTGGTGGGGGAAATATTACTTTTGCACGATTTCCGTGTTAAAAAAGCCAAAAGCGTCAGTTTTTTGACTGTAACTTTCTTCTATGGATTTGTTAGATTCGTCGTTGTGAAAGCTTTTAAAACCTTTTGAGTATCTGGATACCCGAATCGTCGTTTTGAGTTGAAAGATCAACAGTGTGATTTTTGCCTGAGGAAAAACTATTGGACGACTGGCAAATGTTTTAGAGATCGATTTCAGTTCACAGGTACCGTAATGTATGGGTGGTTTTTAACCGCCCCCGGTTAAACCATTAACCACGGGCGGTCGAAACTTTAAACTTAAGACGGGGACGCTTTCTAGCTTCGAACCACCAAATACGCTCCGGAACGAAGCACGCTTGTGGCCCCGCGAAACTTTGATCGCTTGCGGCCGCGCTATTTGACGAAAACCTCCCAGATCGAGTATGTGGGGCGTTCGGGTCTAAGTCACAACTCGATTACCAAATTGTAAAAAGCATCATATCGTTATAATAGACGTCTTTCTATTTTACGACTTTGTATGTTAAGATCGGATACGTAAAAGAAAGGTAATTGAAAAATCCACATAATTTCTATATAAAGCATTGCATAAACACGAAACAGAAGGTGACAGCTCGCAATAGCATTATACACAAACTAGCTGGTTCAAGTTGACGGACACAACAACAAACGGTGAGTACATCTGCACGACATCTCTGTCGGTTATAATTCAGCCTATGCCAAGCAACTCAATATCCCTGTAAATAAGACATACAGAATTATCACTGGATGTCCGAAACCTACTCCAGTCAATATTAGTTATTTATGCACAGATGCATTATAATTAGACTATTATTGATAGATCTATCTAAACATAACTGTCTCTTTATGCCCCAAGGGCCTCTTTATGATCCGACGGGCAATAATGAAACGTCAATTAAATGTCAGAGCTGTATTTGTAGAACTTGATTGGTTCTTAATATAATTTGTAAACTTATCACCAATGAAAATAAGCTGAAATTAAGTATTTTAGATAGTAACTATAGTAACGTACTTCGTATATATGCACATAAGTATACGTACAGCGGCTTGATGTAACCTACGTACTCATTTAATTATATTTTTTACACAATAATAGATTTGAGATAAAAACAATCTGTGCATAAAATAGTGTATGCATTTCGGGCATAACTTGCTTTTATGGCCCTACAGCCTTCTCCTAGCCCTCGGCTAACGCCTCGGGCTAGAAATAACGCTTCTGGCCATAAAAGCTTCTTTATGCCCTTAATACATAAATAACTATTATTTTATTTTGACATGATAATCGTCTTTATTGGCACTCAATTGCGGGCGTAATTTGGCTTTTTTAGCCCGAGGGCGTATAAAGTTGCTAAGATACAAAGAAAACGTTTCTATAGAGTTCTAACAATTTTAATAAATAATTATAACTATTACATTTTTCAAAATGAAATGTGCAATTGCTTGCAATTATCCTTTCCATGAAGCAAAATAAAATAAAACGTTGTATGTACCACGGGCATAATCAAGATAATGGCCCTCGAGAAATTAAAAGCCCTCCTTCGTCGGGCTTTAAACATTCTCTCATGCCATAATCTAATAGATTATGCCCTTAATACATAAATAACTATTATGTGTTAAGGGCATAAAGAAGCTTTTATGGTCAGAAGCGTTATTTCTAGCCCGAGGCGTCAGTCGAAGGCTAGAAAAAGGCTGTAGGTCCATAAAAGCAAGTTATGCCCGCATACATACACTATTTTATGCACAGATTAAGTTTTTATCTCCAATCTATTATTATGTAAAAAATATAATTAAATGAGCACGTAGGTACATCAAACCGCTGTATGTATACTTATGTGCTTATACAAAATACGTTACTATAGTTACCATTCCAAAATATTTAATTTCAGCTTATTTTCATTTATGATAAGATTACAAATCATATTAAGAACCAATCAAATTCTACAAAAACAGTTCTGACATTTAATTGACGTTTCTTTATTGCCCGTCGGGCGATGAAGAGACGGTTATGTTTAGATGAGTCTAGCAATAATAGTCTAATTATGCATAATGTATCTGTGCATAAATAAAAAAATGTGTTTTAATGATTTGTTTTAATTTGACGTCGACGTTGGCTGTGAAACGTTCGTTGTGGACAATGCCGCAAAATATACTAAACTCACTTTTGGTCACCAAATTACAAAAGTAAGGTTAGGTATGTCTTGCGGTAGGTATGTTCACAATAAATACTATTTTAATTGTGTTTTGCTCATTTATTTCATAACAGCACCCAGTCACATTATGAATTAGAACAGTTCTGTGTTCTCATAGTAACCGGCAACGAATCCGTAACATTACCTGATGGCAGGAATTGCCTTTAATTTTTAATATTTAAAAGTTTCCCAAAATTCCATACATCCTCTATTCGGACAACAATCCGCGGAGTCAAGACTGAAGTCAAGAAAAAGTTTCTTGCGTACCTCAAACATACTTACTGGGCTACCAAGCAATGTCAGACTTAGAAATTGGTCAAAGGTATTCGCCTGGACAACTGTATGCAGCCATACGAAAGTCTTCCTCCTGGTCACAGCGAAGAATGGGTTATATGGAAATCGTTAAAAAGGCTGAGAAGCGTGCAGAGAAAAGCAAACCACATGGCAATACACTAAATGCACAACAACATGTTGTGCATAGGTACCGTCCAATAAAGATGAACTCAAATGGTCTACTTTTGTGTAAGGATTGTTTAAGTATTTGTTAACTCTATGTAATCTATACCTCGCCTACTGATTACCTATTTGATTTTCCATTTTATTTTATGGTATTTTATATACCGAGTGTTGCACTATCGCGGACAACAGATAGGAAATCTCATTTTATTTAGAACACATTTACACAAATATTGGTTTCCTTAAATATGTTAAAGAAAAATGTTACAACGGTTTCTTGAAGAAAATTCAAAGAGGAGCATAAAAATCACATCATCTGCTTAAGATGAGGAGCTTAACTTGCTACTTAACTTGCAAAGATGGAGTTGTTTCACAATAAATCTTTGACAGATTATATATTACATTAGTTATTAGTATTATCCATGGATTTATTCGGTTATTTCTTACGGACTACAAATGATGTGATTTTTACGCTGAAATCTTTGAAAATCATTAAATACAGGCAAAAAGGCTTAAAGTCTGGTCACGTTAGCTATTCGGAAAGCGTAAACGAACCAAATGCAAAGCTATTGGTGAGCGCGCTTAATGACTGATGGCGTTTACTTGCGCGGAAATGCCAACAAATGTCCAGTACTAATGTTTATCTTACTCTTACATGGTGCAGTTGAATTTATTTTTATTGTGTAAAAGTGTTGTGACTCTGCAAATTCAAAAAATGATCGAAAATATTCCTTTAAAAAGAAAAAACTTCCTATTTCTAAACGTAAATGGGAATTATTATAAATAATTACACGGAAGTTGTGTGAAGAAAATCCGGAACAAACGTTGGGGGAGTATCAAAAGAAATTGTAGGCATTAATACACGTTCTGTGGAAAACATTCTGAAAGAATATAAACAAAATGGAGCCCCTTCATCTCAAAAAAAAACAAAAATAGAACTTCCATTATCGATCTATGTATTAATCTTTCTAATCTGTTCACAGAATGAAACTATAATTATTTTATAGCGAGCACCTACGTAGCAAAAAATGTCCTTTTTAGTATAAACATCTCTTTTAATTTCTGCTTTGTTATTGGTAATGATATCTAACGGGTCTAATTTAATTGGGGTGTTAAACAGTTTCATCGTCGTTTTGAATTTAAAAGCGGTAACGCATCATTATGTAAACGTAACTTTGACTGGTCACCTGACCGCTGTTTGTTTACGCTTTCCGAATAGCTAACGCGACCGAAGTTTAGTTACACTTTTCGCTAAAATATTTAGAGACGACAGTTGATATTTGAATGTGTCTTGAATGACATGCGATTTCCAATGTTGTACCCAACAATGCAGTACCTGTTATATATTTATATACATATTTACATTTTTATATTTATTTATTGTGCTATGTTATTGTATTTTTTTGCTATTGTTATTATTATAGATGCTTCTGACACAAATAAAGAAAGTTTTGTTTTGTTTTTCAGTTCACATTTTTTTAAACTATCTTTACAATCAATTCGTCTAATAATGGCTCAACTTCTGCATTTAAAATTGTGTCAGCTAGTGTGTTTTTTAATTAATTCTTCTTATCTGAGGTTCCGAACCTAAATCATATTTTATTTATAGGTTTATATTTATTATAATAATTTAATAATAACACTGTGGTCTAGTTTCAGTACAGAGAGGCTCGTAGAGACTGTAACTTTTATACAAACATTTTTAATAATAATTTACAATATCAGCTAAAGGAACTAAATTCTAATATGGTGGTTGCCAAAGTAATTGTGAAGGTGGGTCTAACTAAAAAATCTGGACACTCATCAAAACAATTTGTCGATTCATCGACTGGAATCTAAAGTAAAATTAAGATTTCAAATAAAATTTTCATAAGATAATATGTACTACAAAGGTGGTAGTTACCAAATAAAAAAAACTTATCAAAATCTAACTGCTAGGTTTCATTCTTCCTTACTGCTACTATTACTACTCAACCACTACGGTTACTTTGGAGTAATGTTTGTTTTCCAAAACTAATCTACAAATTTATATTATATTCTAAGGTGTGTTTAGAAATCATACACTGTTGTCCTTTATGTAGTGGAAGAACAACTAGACTTTTGTACAGTATTTATATCAATTTAATGACTAAAGTAACCATCACTATAGCCTAGGTACATGGATGTTTTCATATTTTTGGCCACGATATTCTTATTTTTATATTCAAAAGAGATTTCTAACACAAGCATATTTATTAATAGTATCAGTTGAATGTATTAGTGCCTGAAAGTTGTAGAGAACTACTGCCTAATGACCATTAATTGGTTATAAGGTCTACAGTATTATTCCGTAAGTATATATAATAAGAACATAGAGATTAGTGAAGTTTAAAATATGATAACTTATTTTTGTGTAACTTGTACGTCATGCAGTAATAGGTTAATTTAATCTTTATTATTTTAATTTTAATCGGTAACAAGATAATAATAAGTATTTAAAAAATTAATAACAAATAATTTTCCTACACTAAACATACAACAATATAATAGATGATCTCTAAAGTTTATTGGCTTCACACACTTGAGGTACTATATAGCATTCAACATACCCACCATTTTCCCCAAATTTATTATTTATGTGCTCATTTGCAAGTTATAAATGTTTATTTTTTAATGAAATTATAATCTACTTCTTGGATTTTAATTTGCCTTTTCATCGTTATTTGGTGCATTGGCGTGGCTCTTCATATGGATCGTTCAATCCATCATCTGGTATAGATCATGCATATTCCTTAACTCTGGTTGTCTAATCTCTAAGATCAATTTTGGCTGGGTTTGACTAATTAGATTTTTCTTGTTCCAAACAATAATTTTTATAACTAATCATAGAATAAGATAATCTCAGTAATGAAAAAAGCTCGCTGGCACCCTGCTCCATAAGATGATTTGTAGAATGCCGATAATTTAATTGTAGTCATACATGGTGCTTATTGTCTATTAATGGGACAGAAAAAAAATTGAGTTAATAAAAAATAAAAAATAATAATAATTTTTTGCACATATACCTAATAAGGTGTTTCTTTTGATTAGCACATATTTTGTTGCATTGTGCACTCAAAGAATGTTCCTTTTCTCCTAATAACTGTAACTAATGTTAGATACGTGGCATCTAGGGTTTCTGACCCGGGAATTACTCTATTTTTTGTTGTCTCGAGTCCCGGGAAAAATAACTCGAGACATGGGACTTTTGTATACAAGGTATTTAATTAAAATTGTTACTTTAGAATTAAGATTTTATTTGTTTGTTGCTTTGCACAGATGATGTTCTTAACCAGTTTTTTTCTAAGTACTAAACAGCGTTTGCAAACAATCAATAAAGGTAAAAGGATTAGTTTGAGTAAAAAAGTACCGTTAGGTATGGTAAAGTTGCAGTTTCTATTCAATTATATTCAAAAAGGGTCTCCATCCAGAATTTCGTCTCTTATTTATAAACAGGTAAGGTAGTCTTCTTAAAGACCTAAACAGAATGTTTTTACTTAAAAATTCATATGGTCTTAATCTCTTTAACAACCAGTCCTGTTCAATAGGTACAGGGTTCCAAGATGATTTTGATAGTTTTTGTAATGACTATAGTATAATTAATTGCTTATAGTAGTGTGTATTGACTAGATTTTTGAATTGTTTCATCTGGCTTTTATTTACCTATTAAATTTATAAACAAAATGTTTTCTGTTTAGCTTCAAGATATTTTACTGAAGGAATAAACCAAATCGTAGTTTAAAATCGTTTTAAAAATGCAGAAACGGCCCAATGTAATTATAGCCCCAAACAAATTTCGAATTCTAGCGGGCCCATGCGGCATTTAGAGTGCATGCACGGATCGCATTTAAAAAAATATTGAAGATGATATCGCAAAAAAATTAAAAATTAGCAATCGATTTTAAAATTTTGCAAAACAAGGAATTTGAAATTGTATGTATCTCAATAGCTCGCAGGAGATGGAATATCAATTCAAACTACTGCTAATAATAATATTTATCATGTTTATATTCAGGAAAAATGTTTTATAAACGCTTGGAGTAACTTAAAACTAATTGGCAAACAACACAACACTAAATCAGAAAGGTTTTGGCATAAAAGTGAGAAAAATAATTTTATAATCGGAGGAATTTATTTATCTACTACTGTGCTTTTCATTAAATAATTGCAGTTATTTTCGAATGGGAACTTCTGGGAGAAAGTGATTAGAGGATTAATTAAAGCAATCTTAAGAATATTTGGATTTTTGTGTCAGGTGCCTATGTAAAATTACTATCCGGGATTCCCGGGATAAACCCGGGTATTGTAGAATTCCAGGGACTTCCGGAAAAGACAGTCTCGAGTCCCGGAAATAGCAAAATTGTCGAGACCCAGAAACTCGAGTGGCATCTGCATAATAACTGAAAAAGATTATCTAAATAGTTGTTAAATAATAAAGAGTGTTAATTGTTTACGTTTTTATTTGACACAATGGCAGCACCATACACTGGAATTAAGCTGTTTCTAATTTAGAAAACGAGAATAATAAATAAAATGTATTATACGTTAAAAAATCAGTATTTTAATTATTGAGCAAGTGTATACATTACTGCTAATAAAATAGTTTACTTACGTCCTAGGGTACAAAATTGCTTTTTTATTTACAATAATTTGAAGAGAGGAAAATTAATAAAATTAACAGACCAACGATATCGAGAACTTTTCGTTTTATATCTTTTTATCTAATGAAACCTTAAAACTATAAAAAATGGAATGCAATAAAGTTTACAATGGTATGTTTTGCATTAACATTCTTTTTCTCGAAGGTAGGTTTTGGCTTTATTTTTTTCTGAAAAGAGTTATTATTGAAAAATGATGGCACCCTGAGTAAACATTCTACCCTAGCTTTCTAGCACTGGATTTGTTAAAATAGTTTTTTCCTTTCACTTCTTTCCTATCGAATTTTTTAAGATCGCGCACTATGAATGCGATTGCATAGTCTTATGTTTAGTGGCAGTGCGCGGATCTTGAAAAACGTAGTTATTGGGCGTTGCACGAGGAATTCCTTCGCATCGTGGAATTTCGGGCAACTTATCGCCCGGGTGCCGATGGCTAACTGACGGCATTTTGCGCGCTGGTTTATTTATTTGTGTACTGCTTAATCCCGAAACGGGATATTTCGTTTTGCTAGAGCTCGACGGATGACGGGGGCTCACATCTAATGGATGTTTCGGCATCACAAACGCCTTAGTCTGTTTTATAAGCGAACGGTCATTACACAACGCGGAAATTAACGGCAAGTCCATTTTCTTGCTTTTTTCCCGTAAAGTACGAATATCTAAGGGCCCTTGAATTTTGTCCGCACTTTTCAAGTCTATAGTAGCACCACTATCACTTTTCGATTGAAATTGTTGTTGCTGTTGAGCGTCTGCTATATCACTAACACATTTTTCTAAAATGTCGTGTAAGCTACCGCTGCCTTTATGATGATGGTGTTGGTAGTCGATATTCCTCTCTGGTACCGGTGGAGGTGGCGGCGGTGGTGGAAGACGTCTGAATTTTGGCGGTTGAGGAGTATCTAGAGAATTGAGGATGTTGTCGTCCGATCGTGTACGTAAGAATCTTGATGGGCGATTTGGTGGAAGCGGTGGAGGAGGTGGCTCCAAACTCCCTGTGGAAGAGATACTTGGAGCTCCGTAGAAAGGTAGTTGAACGTATGTATCAGATAGGTTTTGGCTAGAAGCGTAACGACTCAGATACGGCGTAGAGCGATAGAAGACTGGAGGAGATTGAGCAAGCGCTGCTAAAATAGATCCTTGTTTGGCCTCTAAGTATTCTTGTTTACTAATTGCAGGTTCTTTTAGTGGGAATACAACAAAATCCACATCGCTGTACATTTGTTGTTGATATTGTTCTATTTGCGAACGAGATAATTGACTGGTGTAAACAGTAGCGAGTGTAGGTGGTGGAGGCGGTGGTTGTCGAGGTGTGGGTGGGGGAGGTGGTGGTAGGAATGTACATGGTACCAATACACTAGCTTTACTAGCAGCAACATCGAGGTAGTTATTTGGTGATATGATAGGTGTAATAGGTGGTGGTGGAGCACGGGGAACTTTCGGGGGAATTGGTGGTACAGAATTTGGAATAGAATAACTTGGCAGTGCACTAGCTGATACGTGGCTAGCATGAGCTGTTAATACACTAGGGGAACGTGTGGTAATAAATCTAGCTGTAGCTTCTTCAGAAGGATAAACAGGTGGTGGGACCGGCGTTGGATTGTCTGGATATGGAGGAGGGTCCCGTAACGACAATTCTGATAAGCATGTAACATCATCGTAATCTATTATAGAATCTGGTTTTACTAATTTTGTTGGATATGGCGGTGGCGGTGGCCGAATGCGCGGTTCCGCACTATCTATTCGTTTTGGCGGAACCGGCACGTATCCTTGATACGAAGATGGTAATGTAACATAATCAGAATCAGAATCTAGCGTGTGGCTGACACTCTTGCAAGATGGATAACGGCCAACTATTAAATCTGATAATTCTTCTGCAGATAAAGGCGTAGGTTGAGCGTCTGTGGGATCGCTACCATCTCCACGAAATGAACCTGAATTGCTTATGTTAGAATTGGATCGATCTCTAAACAGGCCATCAACTTGATCTCCTACGGAACTATACTGCTCGCTAGGTATCGTGTACTGATCGCTTAAACTAATTGTATACTGATCACTAGATGCAAGGGTATAAACTCCACTTGTATGACTGCTCGGTGGCGGTCCAGACGCCGAATACACAGCCTCGCGCGTGTCTAACTCGATGCATGTCGCGTCGCTGACCGACGAGTTCTGTGCTGTATGGGAGTAACCTAATTCCAAGCTGCTACTTGTTGACGGTCTTCTCCCCTTGGTCTCTGCAATCATAAATATTTTATTATGTAAACAGATTAATGACCAGGAAAAATGTATACTCACTGGCATGTATAGGTGTAACAATAACAGTACTGCACGATGAGCTGCATTGAGAACTCGCACATTTGCCGCCGCTTGTTGTTTTTGTCGAGCTTTCACTATTCGTTTGCTTCCCGGTATCAGAACCTTCTTCTTGCTGCTTAGGTGATAAATTAGCGGGAGCTGTCGTCGCGGACGCTGCCGACGTTCTACTACTAGCAGGTGCGCTATCTAAGAGATGTGCTAAAGCTAAACTTTCAGTCGATGGTGCAGGTGGACTCGTTATCATAATTTCTAATTCGTCTTCTGAATGTACTCGGTCGCTTACAATCCCCGAAGTCGTATTAGAAGAAGTACTAGAAATAACAGATATACGTTGATCGCAATCCCATCTTCTGCGATCCTCCTCTTCACGGCGCACTTCGTTTAATCTAGGTGCTACAGCCATGCTAAATTGATGCGTTGCTTTACACAACGCAAGAAGAAGTCTACTTTTCTCATCGCTGCTGGTGTACAACGTGAGTTTTTCATGACCAGTACGAATTTCAAATTTTTTACGTTCAAAACTGAGTTTTCCAATCGAACTCCATAAAAAAGTAGAAGGTGGGTTATTATCGGCGCATACGCGCAAACCCCGAGCACACACCGCCAAAAGCAACGACCCCGGTGCAGGTTCGCTTTTGGAAGCGCGTAATCGAAACACGTGTGCATTGACGGGCTCCTGAAGCTGGCACGCATCGTTGATAAAGCGGCTTCGAGCTTCCGACTTAGATAAGCCACGATATCCCCGATGGGCAGCTTCTACAGCGCGTATCGCTTGGGGACCTCTCATACTAGGTGGTACATAATCTTCTGGGCGAAAACAAGTGTTCTCCGTGCGGTCTCCTAGATCTGTTTGCAGCGCTAAACCTGCAAGTTGAGTAGCACGATCTCCGGCCGCCCCTGAAGCCGTGTTCAGTCGTAACTGCAAGTAGTAG
This sequence comes from Agrypnus murinus, assembly GCA_929113105.1. Classification (NCBI taxonomy): domain Eukaryota; kingdom Metazoa; phylum Arthropoda; class Insecta; order Coleoptera; family Elateridae; genus Agrypnus; species Agrypnus murinus. Next base: position 36,548,369 of record OV816030.1, read on the forward strand.
TGATGCCTGGTGGTTTCGTCCCGCAGTAATAAGGGGCTGTCGACGTAGAATTGTACCCTGAAGTAGAAGGCGAGTGCCGGTCGGCCGTTGGCGTCGAGGCCGTGACTGTGCGAGGAGCGCCAGCTCTTCGGCGCGTATTTGGACAGCTTGCTCTCCGGCTCGGCGAATAGATATTCTCCATCTGCAACAGAAAGAAAATGTTTTCTTACTCGACTGTACCCACTGTCGAGGAATGTGGCAGCGCCGGACCACATTCCGGGCTAGTGCCCCTCCCCGCCTTTCTTCATCAAAGCCCTAAAGAGTATTTGTATTGCAACATCGCCCTGATAACATCTGCTAATCAACTTCAATTACAGAACAAATTAATATCAATCCTAAATAGCATAAAAAATCAGACTTGATGATCACTTTTCTAGGCCATTTTGTGTAAAAGAGACGCATTCCATATTCCTTCCGCTAATTATTACCGCCGTTTGCATTCTTGAAATGTTGTAGCTTTTAACTTTATTATTATTAATGCATGCGAGTGTGTATAAATATACAGAGCGCGAGATAAGAGAATTTTAGCAATTTCTAGAAGAGAGGCCATTCAAAAGAAATCTACAACTACTGTGGGGCATTTAACTGCAGCAGGTTTAACAAGAGAGGAATCTTTGGTAGACAGATCGTGGGCCGGTTCCAAGACTGTACCGGGTCGGTCACATTCCCCGAGGTATACAAATGATCTCGGCTCCCTCCCCGTCTAGGACCAACTGCTACCTGTCTTTAGCTGCGGCGTACATTGTTTTTTTGGCCCCATTTTTTAGCCCGCGGCTGCCTTCATTTTTTATCGAATCCACTAAGGTTATGATGCCACCACATACCTTTACGACAAAAACTAGAACTGTTTTTAAAAACGTCTTCGTCGTTTCTTTAAGGAGGAATACTTAAATCTTACCTTGAAATAGACATAATAATACAAGTATAATAATTGTTTTTTAATTGTTAATAAAATAATTAATAATAACGGATTGATTGATTTATCGGTAGAATATTCAATTAAGATAAATTTGATTTTTTTTAGAAAAGGGTATACTACTTCAAGAAAACATAGACATGACTACGACTACCACATCGCAAACAACAATACATTTAGTACCAACCTACAATGGTATGTCTTCCTATTGTATTCAATAATTTCACGCTGATAATAATTGGAAGATTTATTAAGATATGATAAAATATGTTAAGATCAACGATAATTCATATTTATTATTGTAAATAATGGTTGACTCCTTGAATGGGATTAAAATTACTAAAGGAAATATTTTTCAGGTAATTTATTAAGAGTTCTGCTCTGATACTTACTTTTATTAGATCACTTTTTAAATTTAATTAATGTTCTATACTATTTAAAATTGAGGACAGTGCATTCCATGAGTGTCAGTTTAAATATCTTGTGATAAGCTTAGAAAAAAGAAGAAAATAAAATTCTTAATCCTTTTAGAATTATTTATGTGTGTATTATACAAAAGCTTTTCACCAATCAAAGCAATAAATTTTATTTTTGCATTTTAAATTTTTAGATTTTAAAAAACTTTAATTGATTATTTTTAATAAATAAATAAATTTTTCTATTTTTATTGCTAAGTACCTATAGATTTCTTACCAGTCTGATGTTTTCAAGGTAGTATAATTTCAGTATTTTTTATGGAATTTTACAGAAAGACATTATTATTGAAATTTGAAAGAATGTTTTTCCTTGGCTGTGAAATGATGCAATAGTAGTTCATTTATAACATAAAACAAAGCGAATCATGGTATTTATGTAAAGATTTTCTTTTAGTTTCTTCAAATTTCGATAAATGGCAAAGAAAAGTTGTTAAGTTCAAAAATTAGCAAATCTGACAAATAAATATACAAATAACTTACATTCCTGCTCCTTTTTCAAACTTAATTACTATAATTATGATGGTATACATTATAGAATTATTCACCCCAAGCAAGACAGATTTTAGAAGAATCTTCATTACATATTGATATTTCAATTCTTTAAACAGATAATTAGATAGATAAATAGAGTCCATACTAGTTATTATTAATATATCAGAGAATTCTTCTGCTTTTAATTTTTCTTTAATTGCCTTGATAAGCTTTTCACCAATTTGTCTAAAAATTGGCATCCAGAGCTTAAGTGTTTCATAGCAATAATAAAATTTAAAAAATAACTTTCAGCAAATGTGGTAATAATAAGGTATAGGTAGGTACTCTTGAAAACCATTTCACAGACTACCTATCATTATTGAAATCAATTAATTAATTTTTCCTTCCGATGAGATGATGCAATAAGTGGTAGCCATTCGTACAGGATCTATATCTTTACCATTTCATTATAATGATATAATTGTTTTTTAATTGTCTTGGGTTAGATATGAAATTTTTTCGAAAACGAAGATCTATAAATAAATTTAAATCAACCTTATTCAGAAGTAATATAGGCAGAAATATTAATTCGTATACTACCTATTATGCTACTTTTAAGGTTTCTCACCAGTCGACCCCTTGTATTGATTCAATTTCACATAACATTAGTATAATTAATTTTAAAAATCTAAAATTAAAAATATTAAAGGAATTATAAGGATGTGCACATAGACGTAACTAGGTGGGAGCTAACCCCCCAAACCAAAAATTAGCCCCCCCCCCCCGAAATAGATTCGAGCCAGAAATCTTTTGTAGTTAGTTTTTTAATAAAATAGCAAATATAATTAAAATAAATAAAAAATCAGCAAATAGCTGTTCTTTCTGGATTTAACGAAATGAGATAATAAAGAAACAATAAGAAACTGATAATGAAAGGTAAGTATGACTTTGTAAGTATGTAATAAGTATGTCTGCATTGATTTCAGCTGACATTAAATTGGAATGCCCCACGTTGAGGCAAGCCAAATAGTTATGTATGAAATAAATAAAGATTAGTAAAAGTTTCACAGTTTTTACTAATCTTTATTTATTTCATGATTATGGAGTTCCACAAAGTAAGGCTGGAAACAATAAACAAAACAAAAAAAATAATAATTATGTAATTGATCCTCACTTTAGGAGAAATCAAATCAATAAACGAACAGACGTTGTGCATAAGTAATGAATTAATAAAATAAGATAGAATAGCTTTCGTAAAATTTTCGACGAACAAAAAGTCTCGTTCGTCTCTGAATTCGTCTGTCGGTCTGTCGCCTTTTTCCCTGTTGACTTTTTTGAATTTTTCTGTACATCTTATTATTGGAATCTTATAGTACATCGGATTCTAAGAAACTTTTGGTTGAAACATTTTTTTGTATCTCTTCGGGAAAGTGGTCAAAATGACCACCGAAGATTTCAATAAATTTTTGAAAAATGAAAAATTTTGTATTTTTTAAAAATTTAAGAAAAAATAAACACTTAGCAACAAAAAAAATTCGAAAAATTTTAGGACTTAGAATTTTAGTTTTTATGACAACTAATGTGTTACGTCAACATTAGTTTTCAAAAATAAATTAGTTTATTAAGTACAGTAAAACTTGTAAATCTGACCACCTGTTTAAACTGTCCCTCTGGTCATATTGACCACTTTTTTTCAGTCCCTGCAAAAATCCCATGACTTTAATGTAATTTATACTGTATAAACTGACCACTTCTCTTTTGTAACCATTGACCACATTTACCTCGAATATTTGCTTAAAATTTTTTGTGTAATATGACCATTAGCCAAGGGATTTACTTATAACAGTTAGAACTAATCTTCTAAAAGTTTAAATAGCATGTAAATTGCATTCAAAGAATTTCTAAGAATGCATCATAATCCCTTAATAGTGACCAATTGGGTTCAGGTATTTCCAAGTTTTAAGACTTTATTTCTGCTTCTGAGAAATTCATTAGCTGCAAACTTTCACATTAGTAACCCTGGATAGTTTCGAAATTGTTTTATAAAATCAGTCTTGTTTCATCTGTTGATTGAAACCATTGTGTTAACTAGTGCGATCAAGATGACTACAAAAAAGTTTACAAAGAACTAAATTTGCAAGAAAAACAAAAGGTGTTAGAGTTTTTAAAAAACCACAGTGAAAGAAAAACAGCGGAACATTTTGGTATTAGCAAAACAACAGTAAATAATATTTAAAAAAAAAAGAAAATTAGAATATCAACAACGTTACGAAGAAGATGCTTTAGACTCCTTCAGAAAAAGACATTCAACAGAATTTGAAGTGGTTAATTGATTAACTTTAAATTGGTTTTTAAAAATGCGCAGTGTAAATGCAAGACTTTCTGGACCAATGTTACAAGAAGTAGCATTAAAATTTGCCCAGCAGTCAAATTTGCCTAATTCTAAAGCATCGTCGGGTTGGCTCGAATCATTTAAGAAACGACACATTTCCCAGAAAAGTTTAGTTGGTGATGTAAATGAAATTAATCCTGCAACAGTAAGTGATTTTCATATTCGTTTTACAGAGTTTGCAAAGGGCTTTAAATCAGAGGATATTTTTAATGCTGACGAGTGTGGGCTGTCTTGGGCAATTTGTAGTGTATAAAGAATACACAGTTTTACAAAGTGACCACCTGCTTAAATTGACCATTTTGAGTCAGTCCCAAAGGTGGTCACTTTAGGCAGTTTCTACTGTATACAGTTGTTTTTGTTCGTCACGGCAATGCTAGCTCTGCGTATTCTCAACTGGTTTATAATTAGTTAGCCCGGCGTCTTAAAAAAAAAACTTAAAAAGTAAACTTCATATTTTAGATTATCAGAAATAAATGTTACGAAATACTTTTCATGAACGTTTAAATAAGTATGGAATAATAACTTCAGTTGTGTAAGCTCTGGCACAAACTTTAACAATACGTACTAAGATAATTGAAAAACCTTGAAAATAAAAACCTCTGTATTCGTTACATCGCCAAATCGTTGTTAAAATTAAAAGATCTATCTCAGAAAAGTTCAAAAAAATTATTTGGAAAAGTAAATTATCGTTCAATCAATCATTATTACGTATTTCTAAGTTTTTATAACTAACTGTAATGTCTACAAGAACAGCTTATATTTTAAGGTTCATAAAAGTATGATGTAGAGCTATATAACTATATTTACCTTTAAAAGTTACCTAGAAATTTACTTTAAAATAAACATTGCCAATTAAAAAAATGAAGTTTTAAAGAATTTGAAAAATCACCAAATTTTGGAAATGCATTAAAAATGTCATGTTAGGAAATTGAATAAGTAGTCTTATGGTAAAACATGTTATCTGCCATTTTTGTGATTTTACAGGAGAAGCATAAACAATTTTATATTGATAATTGTGAATGCAGATTAGCATGTGTCAATAGTACATGGTGATTTCCAAAAGTAATTAAAGTGATAAAAAAATAGTACTTAAAAAGAGAGTGGTTTTACAGATGATTTCTTAAAAGCATCCGGGTTATTCCCTATATTCGATATCCTAATGAAACATAAGGTATGTAGATACACAAATTTTCTTTAGCACCTCCAAAAATCTAGACCTAGTTACGTCTACGGATGTGCAATTTAGAATTTAATAATCTGTTCAAATTTTGTGGCGATTATGTATAAATTTCTAGTAGAGTAATTCTTATTTTTAATAAATAATCAAATTTAACTAATAATTATTATTAAGAAAATAATTAAATTTTTAGAAAGTTATAAGAAAAAATCAGATTTAAGTGGAAAATAAACTTGGAACTATTGACAGCATATTTGTAGTCCCGAAAAAGCTTTTCTTCACTTTGGGTGTATACGTAGCATTTTTAATACAAATCATTATTTTTTAAATTTTAAGTAATTCTCAAATCTAATTATTGTTCAGTTGACAACATAGTTAAATCAAGTGTTGTTGATTGAATGATTAAACATTTTAGATTTTCCCTTAGACACGTCGTAAGCAATGGTAATTCGGTATTGTTTAATTCAGGAATATTCAACCTGGGGTATGCAAATCTCTTGGAGCAATACAAAAATGTATACACACCTATTTAGCATATATAACAAAGCCAGAATGAAGAACTTTTTAGTAAAAATAAGTTTTTAAATTGGAGTCATGGGCAGTAGTGATGTCATATTATTGATTTTTAGTTATTTAGTAAATTAATTGATCAATAATTAATATTTTATCATATAATAATAATAGTGTCTTTATTATAGGTAGTTATTTTTACAATTGTACATGTTTTAAATATTGATAGGCGAAGAAGTTCAGCTTCATGACATGTCATATCGCTGCTCTTCCTCTTAACCTATATCTTCAGCCTCCATTAATTTATCTGTGTACTAAATTGTTCTCTATACACTTTAATTAGTTAGAATTTAAAAGAAAAAGAAAACTTGACAAATATTCATCAGGCCTTAAATGTTAGCTGATTTAACGAAGAATAATTTTATATACGGAAAAGGAAGAGAGGCTGAATATCAGTTATCTACTTATTGTTAGATAAAATAAATTTTGCTATTTTCTAAAATCTATTATTTAAACTAATTAAATTTAACAAATATTAAATTTAACAAATTAAAGTTTTTGTACGTGGTATATTATTTCTTACTAAAACTTCTATGGTTCAACATACCAAACTCAAACAAAAAAAATTCCAAGAGCATTTAACTCGAAACAATCGCCCCTAACCTACTCTAACTCAATCTTGAACACTGATATTAAATAGCGTTTACTGTCTCCAGCCTTACTTTGTGGAACTCCATAATCATGAAATATAATATAAATACAAAGATTAGTTAAAGTTTCACAAGTTTTATTAATATCTTAACCTGACAATATTGTTTCGACACTTTGTGTCATTATCAAAACTGATATTAAATAATTTAGTAACATTTATGAAGAGTTAAGTTTGTGAGAAACATATGGATAGCTGCTATGGATAAAATAATTTAACGAAGTAATAATCTTTAACAATATCCCAGCCAGCATCCTGGCTTTATAATGACGTTATTTTTAAGTGATTATTGGTCGGCGACGTCAAATGACTAATAAATGATGTCCATAAGACGTCATATTATGGGACGTACACGTAGACGTCTTCAAAACGACGTCTTTTAGACGTACAATAACGTCGTTTTTAAACTTCTAACATTATTAATTATGATCTATCTAGATAAGCAAAAAGTGATATATTCTATAAAATATTTTTTATTTTTACATTTGCAGAATGTAAATAGAATACATTATTTTACTGTTTTCAATATTCATTTACACTATTTTTGTATTGTCACGCCCACTGATGTACGAGAGACAAATCTAGCAACACTGTTTTACTTTATCTTTTTTACTGAACTGCACGTGATCACATGCCGCAATACAAACAGCAACAACGTCTTTCGTGTATTTGTTTTGTTTATTATTAATGTTGTTGACGTACAGTTGCAGCCGAAAAATCTTCAACGGTAATTTATCAAGTTATCATATTTTTCTGATATTTACATCGAGTGAGTCTGGTTTGTATGCCATTTATGACATTTCAGATGAATAAAAGTGACGTCTCTTATGAAAACTGAAAAGTCGAAATTACGTTGTCGCAATAGACCGTTGAAAATTTTTCAGCCACAACTGTACCTACATTTATAGTGTATGTGGAGGTGCAACTACTACATAATAATTGTGTGGTTTGTCACAAAGGGTGAGTGTTAATAATTACTTGTTCAGTCGCAATACTACATAACCTATACAATTTTACCCGTTCGACAATTTTGTGAGATTACTATTGTTAATAAATTAATACTACTGCAATGGTTTCTTAGTACTTACTAATATATTATTTTAGAATCATCAATTATTCTGCATTTTTTGGAGCTTTTCAGTTACTAAATGTTTGCTTTTGTTTAATAATTATGAGATGTTGACTTAATAGACGAGATATATGTTCTGTTATTGAATGTTTACTTTTGTTTAATAATCATGTATGAAATAGTATATAATAAATATTATTTCCAATATTCAACTATGTATTTATAATTCCTGTCCAAGTCCTAGCATAGGACGTTTTAATGGCGTCATTGAACAATGTTTTAATGACGTCGTTGAACTACGTTCTAATGACGTCTTATATTGTCGTCCTTCGGCTGTGACATAATGCTGTCAGTTTTACAACAATTTGACGTCATTTTAATACGTTATTTGACGTCGTCACTGCCGAAAAACGGCGATATTATGACGTCATTGTGTTGGCTGGGATATGGCCTTCAACACATATTTACCATAGTGCTATGGAGTCAGAAATGCATTCTTCTAATATAACATTGTAGTCATCAGAGTCTGCAGGTTTGTATGTAAGAGACTGTAATAAGCAACTGTTATACTATTATTTTTTATCAATACAGATCTATTCCTGAACATTCTGAAATTGAAGATTACAACAGAATGGCATACAGGACCTAATTGAAGAAGTCACCCTGTTTGTATGGCTCAATATTGTATTTGTACTAACACAGATTTTCGCACCACCCTATAATGTGGTACAAGGTAATATAATAGTACCTTTAAAATATGTTCAATAGTCATTTTGTGCCCTGAATTGTGAGTCTGTCACCTTTATAAAAACAAATGAATTGAATTTTGCAAACATTCAGGGAAACTTTTTTCATCATTAGCTACACAAATAACAAAGCAGAAATTTATATTTATTAGCCATAAAGTTTTACAGGTTTATGCAATATTTTTGTATTCCCAGATTTTATTTATTATAAGCAACTTTTACATCCAATACAAAAATAAAATTTTAAAAAAGATCAATTATTTACTGAAACAAGCATTTTCGTTTGTTTTTAATCTTATTGATGAAACGCTGACATATCTTGCATAATATGAAATATAGCAAAATTCACTAAGCTTTTAAACTGGGAATTGATTGAAGAATCTAATCTATCATCTTTTTTATTTGTGAGCCAGATATAATATTATAACTATGCTCGATGAAATATGAAAATAAACATCAAAAGAATAGATAATGCCAAGCAAATAGTATGCTGCAAGATAACACAAGAATGTCATCAAGATTGTCTGCACTAAAGCTTATCTAAATGGAATGTAGTAATAGAAATAGAATTTCATAACAATATTAAGACATTTAGTAACAAATTAGTTGTGATTAATTTTGCAGTTATTCAAATATACAGTAATGGCATAATAAACCAGATTTTATGTTTCATTAATTTAGGTATAGACACGAGCTAAACTGACAGATAGTTAGAGCTTATAGACATCATATAAAGTTACGCTTTACAGCTTATCATCCTTGTATATGTCTTAACTACAGCTAAGAATTAGTCTACAAAAAAGCCTAGCAGCCTTGAGAACCTGCATCGAAGTTCATAGGCGAATCTGAAAAACCTCTTAGGTTAACGGCTATCATGTAAACTTGGCTGTAAATTGTAGCTATAAGCTATTATATTAACTTTTCTTGTTGTTTGCCTTAGTGTTATAAATTTTAGTGTGTTCCTTTCGTCTGATTTATTTGACTCCCATTAAGATCTAAATTACATTTCCGTTACCATACCTTTGTCAAATATCAACAGTACAAATTGTGTACTATATGATCTAATATAAAGTAGTAGTATCTACCCAGTAATGAAAAATAAAATTAGCTCTTCAATTTATTTTTGAGAATTGGTGATCTATTGAATCGATCACAAGCCAAAGAGTTGAATAGATTTTTCTCGTATCAAAATTTAGATAATAAGGTTCTAACATCTGTACTAACCGCATATGAGTGCCAAGCCAAACAGGTCGGTGTCCAGCATCCCCTGTTGTGCGAAATGTAGACATGTTTGTTGATAAAGCTCCCTGACACGAGATTTCACTTGAACTATAAAATATAATGTCTGCTGGTGCAGCAGATGAAGTGCCAAGAAGCGGGCGGCCGGGGGTAGCGCTGCTGCGGGGCTGCACGCGGCCAGGGGAGCGCTCACCGTGCACAGGCCGCCGGCGCGCATGACCCGCACATCTCTTCAGGGGGGCGCCCGCCGCTCACCTGTAAATATAAAAAATATGAATTAATTACCTTTGTTCTCTATGTCAAAAATAGTTAAATACAGAATAGTTGCAAAAAATTTGTTTTGGCATGGGACCTTTGAAGTCCCAAAAAAGTTTACAACGACTTTTACAAGGAAATTTGATAATCTCTTTCACAAGCTACTCTATTGCTTAATGGTAGATTTAATCGCTTAATCTGACCATTTAGCTCTCTATACATAGTAGTAAATTATTTGTTCAAAGGAAGGTTCATCATTTGATATATACTTTAGAGGTAAGTACTTCAGAGGTTAATGGAAAGAAACTAAGTAAACCTAGCGAAGTATTAAGGTGTAGATTATGACTATTTTGAAAAGAGTATTTTCCAAGAAAGACTGAAAAGGTTCAAAACTGTTTGTGACGAATTCCGTATCCTAGACTAAAGATTTTCTAAAACTTCGACAAAGATTAGGCAACGTTTAGCTTTCGGCGATCTGAAGCACAGTGATATCAAAATTTAGGGCTAGGACTCGATACTTTAAAAGAGTCGGGAGTCTAAACAGTTTTGCCGATTTCCTTAGAAAGATTTACCAGAGGATCTGGAATGTTGCTTAGTATGTTTTATTTGTGGCTAAAATGTTTGGCCATAGATAATGCAAAGCTGTATAACAACACTGTAACACTTTCTGTTCAAGTCTGCTCTATAAGAATCTAAACCAAGAAAAAGATTATTAAATAACCAAAGGCATAAATTTGTAGGTTCTTGTTGTACTCCTAACTACTAAATTTATATCAACTCTAGGAAATTGAAAGAACTCAATAGATTGTCTGACATCTCGATATTAAAATTAGACTAATAAGAATTTCAAAGGTTGTAAGAGCTATTATTGTAAGAATGAAGAAAACGAAGATTTCTGTAAAATGAAGAAACAACGAAATGGTTACGGAATAATATTCTAAAGGAGAATACAGAAGCAATATGCAAAAAAAACTTCTGCAAACTCCAGATTTTATATACTAATGGAAAACGAAAGCATTTGAAATATTTTGAAAGGTTCTTAGAATTACAATCTATAATTTTCTTTTCTAAAATACATTTGCAAAGATAATCTTCTAGTCCCTTTTTTCTTTTAATTACTCTAAATTCCAACATTAATTGCATGTCTAGATTTAAATGCAATTTAATGCTTTGATTATGATTAATTATAAGCGAGATAAAATTAAAGGTTTTCTTCATAATCAACGATTATAGTCAATCATAAACCCTACCTATTTTTTCAATCTAAAAGGGTAATTTACTTATAATTATCTCTTCTAACGTCCTTTTTCCCCAAACATAACCTTCAACAAAAACTTTAATAGACACGAAGAATAAAAAAACAACCATCTTGATGTAAATCCACTTATGTCAAAAAAATATTTCCCGAAACATAATAAAAATTCCAACAAGGATCGAATCCCACCTGAAGATTCCTTTTGTATACCTCTTTTTAAATAATAATTTATAATGGTCAACCAAAACACAATCTGGAAGGTTGAATTCGTGGTATTCGAAAAACGCAGAATGTTCTATGAAAGCTCCGGTAAAAACGCCTAGAGGTGAACTTCTTTAAGAGGGGAGAGAGAGAGAGAAAGGAAGAAAGAAGAAAGAGAAGATAGGTAGGTATCTTCTTATACACAAGAGTGAGTGAGTATGGATGGTATACACACATAATATACACAGCTAGCAAAGCAATGGCCAAGGGATGTTCAGGCACGGCATTTGTTTAATTGGTTGGCTAATAACAATAATTTGGTAAATGCGGCTCACGGGCGCCGCTTCTGCTGGAATGCAGACGACCTTCGAGAGCCACATCCACACACATGCACACATACACAGATATCCATCTGCTCAAAGAAATGAGCGTATGTGCGTGTACACGTGCGTTCCTATTAAGTGTCCATATCGGAAAATTACCAATAGTGGAGAAAATGAGCAATTTTTGTTATCTGCTATGAATATCCATGGGTTTCTTATAAATATTTATTATATTAGACAGCTTGGTAGCTTTTTCTAAGAAATTGTTTAAGGAAAATTTTATTGAGTTTTATATGTTGTTGTTATAATAGCATAGTCATCTAATAAACATCCGAGAATTCAAAGAATGTTTCGGTTCAAATCCTACATGACAGCTTTGGAATTTTTGGACGGAAATACATAGTATGTGTATGTGTACGGGAAGGTGTGCATTATATAATGTGTTCCAGATTAGAATTTGTAAACTGTGAGTTTTTGAGGACTTTTCAAACATTAGCTCCAGAATGATCTTTATCCACCTTTTATGCTGAAGTAGATCATTCCAAATTTGTTTTATACTGCTTTTTATGGAAGTTAACGTATCTCCCTATTTATAATATCTTCAAGGTGTATCTGAGTTGTTAGAATATGGGACACATAGTATATTCAAGGTGGTAAGAAGATTTAATTGTCCTAACCACACACTGGAAATGACAACAACAAACACGACTTCAAACGGATGAATGCTTTCCGTTTCATAATTCTATTTTAATAACAATGGGAAAGAATATTAAGACATAAAAAATTAAAATTGAAGAAGACCATGTAAAAAAATGTTGTTAAAGCATAATGATAATAAGTACCATGCAAGCAAGCATTTTTAAGATGTGCATTCGTGCGAGAAAACTTAATAAAATTAATTATACTAAGGAATGCTCTCCATTTAAATTAAATTATAATGAAAACATGATACATTTTGCATTAAAGGTTTCGTGATTTTTTCCGCATTGTTAATCACTTATTATGGTATTAAAGAGCGGTACTTCATACCATCATCAGCAATATTATTAGTACATACATATTTATCTGTGTAACTACATACATATTAACCTTCTGGGGTAGGGTGGGCCGAAAAAAGGTTTTATTTTTTTTTCGATTCACTATACCGCGGAAAACTTGCCCCTAGGACAGACTAGTAAATTAAAACAAAAAAAAATAAAAATCGGTTGATGTCTTCCGGTCGCGCATCGCCCTCGAAAATAACAAAAAATGATAAATTTCAACAATTTTTCGTAATAAAGAAAAAACTTTTTTTCTATTATAGTTAAATACTACAGCTTTAAGTAAGTAAATAATAGCACAGGGAAGATAAAAAAATTAAATAATAATAGATATTTCAACATTTATTGGTCGCTCAGTGCGTCTGAAAAACATGTTTTTAACATTAAAATGGCAAATTTTAATTTTTTACATAAAATAGTTATTGATACATCTCACAAACTATAGCTTTATGACAATAGTGTTTTATTCATTGTTTTTGGTACTTGCTATTTTAAACTCCGATTTATGCGAAAAAGACATGATGGATCGTGAAAGAAGCGTCGATCTGATGAACCCATCCCTGGACCTGGCACCAACGACTTTTTGTGACGCTTCAGTCACCAGCTTTACACACCGCCCCACTGCTTGTGTATGACATGGAAACTTGACAAAATTCCATTCAGATTCTGTTCCGGTGTTTATTATAGATGAAATCTCCTCATCACTTAATCTTCGGAGCAAAGATGGCGGTGAAAGATACATGTACTCCAGTCTATCATTTCGCTGTAGTCTGTAGCAGCAAAATTTAGTTTTGGTGTCACAAAGCTCCTAATTGACTTCCCTTTAGGAACATTATTTCTCGCCTGAATTATTCTTCTAAGCCCTAATTCTTTGATATGCTTTCTTTCATCTACAATCATACTCAAAAACAAATTTTCGGGGTGAGCAAAAAATGAGTTACATTTAATCACAGGGTCTCACCATCGAAGACATCAAAAACAGTAAATTTTGAGACATATCGAATTTCTTGTAGGATAATTACAGGCTATTTATAGGCTCTACAACGCTCTGTTGGAAACAATATCCAACACTATATTAATATCAAAGCAGCTCTGCGATATTGGCATCTAAGCAACCATGGTTTTTTGTTTTATAATATAATTTGTCAATAGAATGCTGTCACAGCAAATTAAACTTATAGTATTGAATTTTTGTAACTAAAAAGTAATAGCATGTTACTTTTAATGGAATTTTGATGTTCCTCTTGTAAATATTGTAAATAGAAGTTTACACAACGAAGAAGTGTTATCTTTTACAAAGAAAAATAACACATTAAATATAATACAGTCCACTAAGAAGAAATTCTTTATGTGTGTTTTGCACACGCTCCTAATCACGATTATTATACTGCATCCGTAATAACAACACCACCCTCGAAGACATATCAAAAATCGTTAATATCGAGATATTCTAAAATTTCTCGCGCGATAATTACAGGCTCTTAATTATACAGTATTGGTAAAACTTTATTTTGGGTTTGAATTTTCATGTATGAACAAAGGAAAAATAGTGAATAGTAATACATCTGAAAAAGACAGATATAATTGCAGAATGACGCCACAAACTTATTTTAATTATAACTGGCAATCAACTAGCACCCCCACTTTAATAAAAATAATAAATTTCTACGCTATCTCTCACTATACCCTCTACCTTATCCGACTAGTATCTTAATCATTATTTCCATATCATCTTACATTCTATTGTAACATAACTGCTTTCAAATAGGTATCAGTCATGTTTTTTTAACTGTAATAGTTTTAACACAAATAGGTCTTGTTTCAGGAAATTAGTCACTGAAACTGATAAACATATTATAGATAGTTATTGTAACCACAATCTATAGCAGTCCTATATATAAATTCTACAAAAACTCTGAATCTTCAATTATTTAAAATCAATTAAAACAATGTCTACCAAAATTTCAACCAACACTTCAAGAATATTGACAAATTTTCAATTTTCAAGGCAATAGTAACTTAAGGGAAAATCTGTTTCAAATGTTGTCCAGATAGTTAAGGAATGCTCTCGCAAGTGGTTAGATTAGGTTAAGCTATTTGCCATTATTGTAGGTTGAAGAAGTGCCTCTGCTTCTAGCATAACCTAACTTCTAACATAACCTTACCTCTAAGATATTTAGGGAAACTTTCAAGCGTCCCCTAAAGTACGCTGAAATTGGCATACTTTTATTGTTTCCTACCAATACCGTTAATTGTTTAATGACTAAATTCCTCAAGTAAGTAAGCTCTAACGGCTTTCTGATGGACAAATAATGAATATACTTTAATGACAGTTAAGATCAGTTTTGAATCCACTGAGAATTTCACCGGCAATAATGAAGAAAAGGCTGTTTCAATATCTTGTAACCCAAGACAAAATGAAAGCCGATGCCTTAAAAAAGACAGTTTACTATTACTATTAATTACATATTATTATTCCATAGAAATGTTATCATCTAGGTAAGAAATCGGGTTTCTTTCCAACACTTTAAAACAGATTATTCAATGAGGGCTACTTTATAAGTGCTGCAAACTTGTCATTTTTCTAAATTTTATTCTTAATTCTATTTATGGAAAAGTACCACTTATTTTGTACTCAGTGAACAGCACTTCTGTAGCAGTCACTCCAAGTTCATAGATAGAAAATCAAAGCATCATCAAGCTGTCAGAGAAATGCAAATATTAATTTTCTGCTTAGATTCAAGAAGATAAATATTCTTGTATATTGTTACAGATATGGCACGTTGGCAAAGCTAGAAAGCACTTAACGGCAAAACTGAACACAAAATATACCACAATTATTAGCTACTTAATTTTTTTTAACATAAGGTTCTGAAAGCTTCACCGTAAAGTTAGCAGAACCAAAGAGAATTGTAAAATAATTGCAATATATTTTTTGTAATATAAAGCTCTGCTACCATTACCGTAGAGTTAGCAGAACCAAAGAGAATTGTAAAATAATTGCAATTCTCTGGACCAGAATAATAGCAATAATTATAGGCTATTTAAATGCCCAACATTTGCTTTTTCTCCTGCAATGTATTTTTTGTAATATAAGGTTCTGCTACCATTACCGTAGAGTTAGCAGAACCAAAGAGAATTGTACAATAATTGCAATTCTCTGGACCAGAATAATAGCAATAATTATCGGCAATTTAAATGCCCAACATTTGCTTTTTCTCCTGCAATGTATTTTTTGTAATATAAGGTTCTGCTAGCATTACCGTAAAGTTAGCAGAACTAAAGAGAATTGTAAAACAATTGCAATTCTCTGGACCAGAATAATAACAATAATTATCGGCAATTTAAATGCCCAACATTTGCTTTTTCTCCTGCAATGTATTTTTTGTAATATAAGGTTCTGCTACCATTACCGTAGAGTTAGCAGAACCAAAGAGAATTGTACAATAATTGCAATTCTCTGGACCAGAATAATAGCAATAATTATCGGCAATTTAAATGCCCAACATTTGCTTTTTCTCCTGCAATGTATTTTTTGTAATATAAGGTTCTGCTAGCATTACCGTAAAGTTAGCAGAACTAAAGAGAATTGTAAAACAATTGCAATTCTCTGGACCAGAATAATAACAATAATTATCGGCAATTTAAATGCCCAACATTTGCTTTTTCTCCTGCAATGTATTTTTTGTAATATAAGGTTCTGCTACCATTACCGTAGAGTTAGCAGAACCAAAGAGAATTGTACAATAATTGCAATTCTCTGGACCAGAATAATAGCAATAATTATCGGCAATTTAAATGCCCAACATTTGCTTTTTCTCCTGCAATGTATGTTTTGTAATATAAGGCTCTGCTAGCATTACCGTAAAGTTAGCAGAACTAAAGAGAATTGTAAAATAATTGCAATTCTCTGGACCAGAATAATAGCAATAATTATAGGCTATTTAAATGCCCAACATTTGTTTTTTCTTCTGCAATGTATTTTTTGTAATATAAGGTTCTGCTACCATTACCGTAGAGTTAGCAGAACCAAAGAGAATTGTAAAATAATTGCAATTCTCTGGACCAGAATAATAGCAATAATTATAGGCTATTTAAATGCCCAACATTTGCTTTTTCTCCTGCAATGTATTTTTTGTAATATAAGGTTCTGCTACCATTACCGTAGAGTTAGCAGAACCAAAGAGAATTGTACAATAATTGCAATTCTCTGGACCAGAATAATAGCAATAATTATAGGCTATTTAAATGCCCAACATTTGCTTTTTCGCCTGCAATATATTTTTTGTAATATAAGGTTCTCTGCTAGCATTACCGTAAAGTTAGCAGAACCAAAGAGAATTGTAAAATAATTGCAATTCTTTGGACCAGAACAATAACAATAATTATCGGCAATTTAAATGCCCAACATTTGCTTTTTCTCCTGCAATGTATGTTTTGTAATATAAGGTTCTGCTAGCATTACCGTAAAGTTAGCAGAACTAAAGAGGATTGTAAAACAATTGCAATTCTCTGGACCAGAATAATAGCAATAATTATAGGCTATTTAAATGCCCAACATTTGCTTTTTCGCCTGCAATATATTTTTTGTAATATAAGGTTCTCTGCTAGCATTACCGTAAAGTTAGCAGAACCAAAGAGAATTGTAAAATAATTGCAATTCTTTGGACCAGAACAATAACAATAATTATCGGCAATTTAAATGCCCAACATTTGCTTTTTCTCCTGCAATGTATGTTTTGTAATATAAGGTTCTGCTAGCATTACCGTAAAGTTAGCAGAACTAAAGAGGATTGTAAAACAATTGCAATTCTCTGGACCAGAATAATAGCAATAATTATAGGCTATTTAAATGCCCAACATTTGCTTTTTCTCTTGCAATGTATTTTTTGTAATATAAGGCTCTGCTAGCATTACCGTAAAGTTAGCAGAACTAAAGAGAATTGTAAAATAATTGCAATTCTCTGGACCAGAATAATAGCAATAATTATAGGCTATTTAAATGCCCAACATTTGTTTTTTCTTCTGCAATGTATTTTTTGTAATATAAGGTTCTGCTACCATTACCGTAGAGTTAGCAGAACCAAAGAGAATTGTAAAATAATTGCAATTCTCTGGACCAAAATAATAGCAATAATTATAGGCTATTTAAATGCCCAACATTTGCTTTTTCGCCTGCAATATATTTTTTGTAATATAAGGTTCTCTGCTAGCATTACCGTAAAGTTAGCAGAACCAAAGAGAATTGTAAAATAATTGCAATTCTTTGGACCAGAACAATAACAATAATTATCGGCAATTTAAATGCCCAACATTTGCTTTTTCTCCTGCAATGTATGTTTTGTAATATAAGGTTCTGCTAGCATTACCGTAAAGTTAGCAGAACTAAAGAGGATTGTAAAACAATTGCAATTCTCTGGACCAGAATAATAGCAATAATTATAGGCTATTTAAATGCCCAACATTTGCTTTTTCTCTTGCAATGTATTTTTTGTAATATAAGGCTCTGCTAGCATTACCGTAAAGTTAGCAGAACTAAAGAGAATTGTAAAATAATTGCAATTCTCTGGACCAGAATAATAGCAATAATTATAGGCTATTTAAATGCCCAACATTTGTTTTTTCTTCTGCAATGTATTTTTTGTAATATAAGGTTCTGCTACCATTACCGTAGAGTTAGCAGAACCAAAGAGAATTGTAAAATAATTGCAATTCTCTGGACCAAAATAATAGCAATAATTATAGGCTATTTAAATGCCCAACATTTGCTTTTTCGCCTGCAATATATTTTTTGTAATATAAGGTTCTCTGCTAGCATTACCGTAAAGTTAGCAGAACCAAAGAGAATTGTAAAATAATTGCAATTCTCTGGACCAGAACAATAACAATAATTATCGGCAATTTAAATGCCCAACATTTGCTTTTTCTCCTGCAATGTATGTTTTGTAATATAAGGTTCTGTTAGCATTACCGTAAAGTTAGCAGAACTAAAGAGGATTGTAAAACAATTGCAATTCTCTGGACCAGAATAATAGCAATAATTATAGGCTATTTAAATGCCCAACATTTGCTTTTTCTCTTGCAATGTATTTTTTGTAATATAAGGCTCTGCTAGCATTACCGTAAAGTTAGCAGAACTAAAGAGAATTGTAAAATAATTGCAATTCTCTGGACCAGAATAATAGCAATAATTATAGGCTATTTAAATGCCCAACATTTGTTTTTTCTTCTGCAATGTATTTTTTGTAATATAAGGTTCTGCTACCATTACCGTAGAGTTAGCAGAACCAAAGAGAATTGTAAAACAATTGCAATTCTCTGGACCAGAATAATAGCAATAATTATAGGCTATTTAAATGCCCAACATTTGCTTTTTCTCCTGCAATGTATTTTTTGTAATATAAGGCTCTGCTAGCATTACCGTAAAGTTAGCAGAACTAAAGAGAATTGTAAAATAATTGCAATTCTCTGGACCAGAATAATAGCAATAATTATAGGCTATTTAAATGCCCAACATTTGTTTTTTCTTCTGCAATGTATTTTTTGTAATATAAGGTTCTGCTACCATTACCGTAGAGTTAGCAGAACCAAAGAGAATTGTAAAATAATTGCAATTCTCTGGACCAGAATAATAGCAATAATTATAGGCTATTTAAATGCCCAACATTTGTTTTTTCTTCTGCAATGTATTTTTTGTAATATAAGGTTCTGCTACCATTACCGTAGAGTTAGCAGAACCAAAGACAATTGTACAATAATTGCAATTCTCTGGACCAGAATAATAGCAATAATTATAGGCTATTTAAATGCCCAACATTTGCTTTTTCGCCTGCAATATATTTTTTGTAATATAAGGTTCTGCTAGCATTACCGTAAAGTTAGCAGAACCAAAGAGAATTGTAAAACAATTGCAATTCTCTGGACCAGAATAATAGCAATAATTATCGGCAATTTAAATGCCCAACATTTGCTTTTTTTCCTGCAATGTATTTTTTGTAATATAAGGTTCTGCTACCATTACCGTAGAGTTAGCAGAACCAAAGAGAATTGTACAATAATTGCAATTCTCTGGACCAGAATAATAGCAATAATTATCGGCAATTTAAATGCCCAACATTTGCTTTTTCTCCTGCAATGTATTTTTTGTAATATAAGGTTCTGCTAGCATTACCGTAAAGTTAGCAGAACTAAAGAGAATTGTAACACAATTGCAATTCTCTGGAACAGAATAATAGCAATAATTATCGGCAATTTAAATGTCCAACATTTGCTTTTTCTCCTGCAATGTATTTTTTGTAATATAAGGTTCTGCTACCATTACCGTAGAGTTAGCAGAACCAAAGAGAATTGTACAATAATTGCAATTCTCTGGACCAGAATAATAGCAATAATTATCGGCAATTTAAATGCCCAACATTTGCTTTTTCTCCTGCAATGTATTTTTTGTAATATAAGGTTCTGCTACCATTACCGTAGAGTTAGCAGAACCAAAGAGAATTGTACAATAATTGCAATTCTCTGGACCAGAATAATAGCAATAATTATCGGCAATTTAAATGCCCGACATTTGCTTTTTCTCCTGCAATGTATTTTTTGTAATATAAGGTTCTGCTAGCATTACCGTAAAGTTAGCAGAACTAAAGAGAATTGTAACACAATTGCAATTCTCTGGACCAGAATAATAGCAATAATTATCGGCAATTTAAATGCCCGACATTTGCTTTTTCTCCTGCAATGTATTTTTTGTAATATAAGGTTCTGCTAGCATTACCGTAGAGTTAGCAGAACCAAAGAGAATTGTACAATAATTGCAATTCTCTGGACCAGAATAATAGCAATAATTATCGGCAATTTAAATGCCCAACATTTGCTTTTTCTCTGCAATGTATTTTTTGTAATATAAGGTTCTGCTAGCATTACCGTAAAGTTAGCAGAACTAAAGAGAATTGTAACACAATTGCAATTCTCTGGACCAGAATAATAGCAATAATTATCGGCAATTTAAATGTCCAACATTTGCTTTTTCTCTTGCAATGTTTTTTTTGTAATATAAGATTCTGCTACCATTACCGTAGAGTTAGCAGAACCAAAGAGAATTGTACAACAATTGCAATTCTCTGGACCAGAATAATAGCAATAATTATCGGCAATTTAAATGCCCAACATTTGCTTTTTCTCCTGCAATGTATTTTTTGTAATATAAGGTTCTGCTAGCATTACCGTAAAGTTAGCAGAACCAAAGAGAATTGTAAAATAATTGCAATTCTCTGGACCAGAACAATAACAATATTTATCGGCTATTTAAATGCCCAGCATTTGCTTTTTCTCCTGCAATATATTTTTTGTAACATAAAGCTCTGCTAGCATTACCGCAACGTTAGCAGAACCAAAGAGAATTGTAAAATAATTGCAATTCCCTGGACCAGTATAATAGCAATAGTTATCGGCTATTTAAATGCCCATTTGCTTTTTCTCCTGCAATATATTTTTTGTAATATAAGGCTCTCTGCTAGCAGTACCATAAAGTTACCAGAACCAAAGAGAATTGTAAAATAATTGCAATTCTTTGCGCCAGGATAATAGCAATAACTATCGGCTATTTAAATGCCCAAAATTGAATCGTTCTATTATCCTGTGATAAGTATTGCAATTGTTTTACAATAGCAGAACTTTCTCGCACGAATGCACATCTTAAAAATGCTTGCTTGCATGGTACTTATTATCATTATGCTTTAACAATATTTTTTTAGATGGTCTTCTTCAATTTTAATTTTTTGTCTTAATATTCTTTCCCATTGTTATTAAAATAGAATTATGAAACGGAAAGCATTATAATTAAACTATGGATGATCTTAATAGTCTTCAATCAGACGTTCCTATTATATTGGATAATAATTATTATCGATATATTGACATTCAGAGGTAACTACATGGTCATCAATGTTTCTCTTAAGAAGAATGAGAATGAAAAGGAAGGGGTACGAAAGGTTATTAAAATTGTATACATTTGCATTCTGGGTTGTATACTTAATAATCACATATCTAGATTTAAGATTAATTAAAGAAATTAAACCTACATATACTGGGTGTTCTAAAATCTGTAACCTACATAAGGTTATTTGGCTGTTCCTATATGTTTAGCAATATAGATCTTTAGTATTGTACTTCTCAGAACTACTTTGAAACAGCATTAGTTGCAAGTCATTAGCATAGGAACAAAGACTGAGAAAACAGTAAGGGTAGCTTATTCGTGGTGTTAAGGAGCTATTGTTGAAGACCAGAACCATAATTGTAATATTGGGAGGAGAGATGAGTAACAGAATTTATAAAATATGGAACAAATGATTAAAGGATTCACTTTTATTGTATACAGATGTGTACATACCATGTAAATTAAAATAGTCATACCACAGTATATTGGGGTACTTAAAAGGCAGTTAAATTCATGTTTGAGATTGTTTTAGTGATTAGTATAGGCATCATAATGAGTAAATAGTAGGGAACAGTTTGAGATGTGCTCCAGTAACGTACGGACAACAAGCATTAAATGCTTGATGAGTAATAAATATACCAAGCATGTCGAAAGTTTAAGTAAATAATGAATTGTGAAACTGTCTCACAGTTGTCAAATCGTAAACAGCACCTAATAGTACATGTCCCTAATGACATTTTGAGCTGTTTTAGTATACATAAGATGTTTCAAGAATTGATACTGTAACCATTTTGTTTGATCCAGTTTCTTGATGATGTTTGTCTATAAATAGAAATTTAGCAATATTCTTTGATAAAAAAAAGCTATTTTTGCCCACACGCTTTACTAATTAGAATAATATTAATGTGTTTCAACTAATAGACGTGTTATGTAATTTAAACAAATATTTGAACCCGCAGTGGCTATTTCTTCACCAGCACATCTATAGGTACCTACCTAATCAATAATCAGTGTGAAAATTGAAGAATTTCCAAATATTTAAAAATTTTGCAAGTATGTAGTACTACTAGTTAAATTAATAGTATGGATATTTCATAATAACATGTTCGATTTTCTTTTTCTAATGCGCAATCTATAATTATAAAACTTGTCGTAAATCTATTATTATACAACTATTAAGTGTATTTGCGTAAGTCTCTTGTCAATTTATTAATTATTACTTATTAGTTATTATTACCTTAGCCTTTAGACTGGAATAAAGATCAATAATAATAATAATATAAACCATGAAAGTATTTTATACATAAATGACAGAAAAGTGGATATAAAAATACCCCATAGATTTATTTATTATTCACTAATTTATATTTTCATCAATATGCATTAATATACAATCAATCCTATTTTTGTGTGACACACATTATATCTTCAATTTATAACCAGACGTTTTCTTTTTTCGCATAAGAGTGTATTCTCATAATCTAATATACATGGTGTATCTTCAACCAAGTTGAAGTTTTCGTTTCCAACATATAAGTGTTCTAGGTTCTGGCAATTGGTTTGTTAAGATTTAATATAAAGCTGCAAAAATGAATTTTTTAACAAGCAGAAATGATCCATTATAAGAGCTACCAGTTTTGTTGTGAAATCTTCATTTATTAAAGCGTTCTTCAATTGAAACAGTTAAACCATGTTCACCCAGTATCTCATTATAAGTCGCGCTATATAATTTTTAAAAGGCGATTGAGATACACCGTGTATAAAACTAGAGAGTTAATTTTTGTTTAGTCAAGTTTTTTTTATTTAATTCGCTGACGGGTGTTCTCTAAAAGGAAGTCATCGGAGCTGGTTGAAACGTGGGTTGTTGTTACCATACCAGCCGTTATAACTTTTGCTTCTTTATTTTCTTTCTTCATCATCATTCTTGAGTGTCTTACCATTTTTGAAACAATCACACTTTTAATCAATGAAAATTTTTTTATATTTATGTAATATTTCGACAATAATCTGATCTTCTTTACATAGTTACATTCATTTTAATAAATCTTTTCTTTTTTATCGTGATCTTATTCTTCTAACCAACTAATAATAAAAATAAATAATAATAAGTATGGAGCATGCCGAATTCAAAGTCAACGAAACCTGTACTTAAAAGAGTTGAAAGATGGTGTTCTCTCTTTAATGGGTTTAATTTTAGTTTTTCTGAGATTAATATGTATTTTTAAAGGGACCCACACTAAAAACTAGTAGCATACAAGGTCATATTTAATAAATTGTTCAGAATCAGTCATAAAAATAATAATAATAATAATAAATAAATAAACAACAAAAAGTAACCTAAAAAAGAAACTTCTCTATTGACTGTTGCAACAAGGCCAGACGGTTTACGAGGTTTACGCTTAATTAAAATTATTAAATCGTGAATTGGTGAACAATAGGTTAGTGCATCACAGAATTCTTGTTTGGATGCAATTACTACATTAATAGTAGTGTCCTTGGTAGCGTACTGCCAAAATGGACTTTTGTTATACAGGGCGTTTTCTTAGACAGTAGCAGCAAATAGATATTGTTTGTAATACACATTTTACATCCAAGCTGTGTGATTCTAAAAAGATGAGGTATTCTTTATGGGGGAATCTTGCAATTAAATGCCGATGGCAGAACTGCACAAAGCGCCCGGTTCCAGCTTGAAACATTTAGCAATTAATTCATCTATTTGAAGACATCATTTGTTGCGAGGATCCACACAAACCAGACAAGCTCATAATTGTATAAATGTAGCTTAGAATTCATTGAATTGAAAGGTATGTTTTAAGCTTTTGTCATAGCGTCGAAACTGATTCTTGGAATTATTACCTTTAAAGATGCGCAAAACCCATTTCGAAACCCAATTAAATAACTGACATTTCTCATTCTGTTTGTCACAACGCTCGTGGGAATTCCAGAAGAGCCTCAAGGCATAGATTATCGGAACTTTGCTTTGCATTACTAAAAGGGTTATCACTGTAACGATAGCGCTACATACATTAACATCAAGCAAGGACTTGCCTTGTCTAGCTAGATCTGCTATTGCATGCATGCATTCTAAGCATGTTCCTTTGGCAAGGAAGCCCTAAGCTCTTGGTGGGACATATTTCTTTTTGGGATACTTTGCAATTTCAAAAATTACTAAAATTGGTGGGAATTTAAAGATTGTACGAATCTATAAAAAACTTCATGGATGTAACTGTATAGTTTAAAACGTAATGAACAACTAAGCAAAATTTAGAGATCAAAATTATATTGACTAGATCAAAAACAGATATCTGTACATAAATAATAGTACCTACATTAAGTTTAGATTTGTAAAATTTTGAAATTCCTGCTAATTTTAGTAACTTTTCAAATTGCAAAGTTATAACAGTTATAACTAAAGACCTGTTAGTGCAGATACGTCCATGTCTTTACTTTTTACTTATTATTTTATAATTTTAGTAATTAGTGTTACTTATGATGAGTAAGACGGAAGCACTTGGAAACTTATAAGACATATTCAACAGTAAACTATTTAATATTGATATCCAACAGAGTTGTACTTTTCTGGATATGATTCATATTTAGTGTTTTATTTCCAAACAATAAACAGAGATATTAAGATGCAGGAGTGCTGCAAGGGAATCTCCTAATAGAAATTTCATGAGAGTTGGCATGTAACTCGAACAATCGACAACTTACTTTAGCAACAATTAACAACCTTACCATGGACCAAGAAAAACAATTTGAAGTAAGAGTTCCAATGTGTCCTTTAACCAAAATAAAAGTGTCCCAACTGGGCAAGTATGTATGTTTTAATTGCAATAAGTAAATAAATTACGTACTTTATAATTAACCTTGACATTGGAAGAGTACATTATTTTCACTCTAAATTTTAATCTAAATAGAAAACAAATGATACAAAAGTTTTATAACAATCCACTCTAAATAGTAGGAGTAATATTTATCCCATGTAGAGTAAAAGATATAAGAGTAAAACTTAACTCCTCTAAAGGATTAGAAATTTGACTGTTTTAGTGTAAAAAAGTTACCATAAATGATTAAAGATATAATTGTTTTAAAGTGTAATAAATTTACACAAATTGTATTGAAGTTAACTCTATGGTCTACACGAAGGTACAGAGATGAGATATTTTAGGCTAAATGTATTGGACCTAAACATACACTTTTTAGCGTAGTCTAGTGTTCGGATTTTAGAGTAATTTTTTTACTGTGTATACGTCAATAGATCACTGCTTCTTACAACTATCTATTGACGTCTAGCAAATGAAGGATGCAGAGTTTGATGAAATTTAGTAAAGAATCTCCACTAGTGTGCAATGAAAACTTGTACCAAGGCTTTTTTGTTGCAATTCAAAATGCATGCTCTCAAGTGTTATTGGTCTCCACTGCTACATAATCCAAACTAATCTGAAGGTCATGCTCAATTTGTTGGAGCATAAAATAAAGTAGGTACATACAATGTTTCAGATTCACCTATTTCAGCTGTAAATGTCATAAACAACTAAGACAGCGTTTCTAACCATTAAAGCTCCCGCCTTTATCATCAAAGATAATATAATTGGATTTATTTCAACGGAAGATTAGAGAGAAACTTAGAAAATGAACTAAATAACATATAGGCAAAATTGAGTAAGAGTTGGTATTCAAATCAAGTCAAGACCAGAACATTTGTTAATGAGTAATCTCTAGCAAGTAACCAGAATGGTGCCAAAATAAATGAATCTATTGAAATTCTAATTCTCAGAAAATACGCCAATTCGGACGATATTCTTTTGAATAGACACATTAATAACTGCAATTTCTTTATTGTGGCGATAAAATAACCCAAACTCCATAAAACAACACGTTTTATTGATTTAACGAGCTCAGTTAAGAATTTCAGGTATTTCTCCAAACAATACTAAATAAAAATGATATTCTACGCCTCGTCATCATCGTTATCACTCCGATTCTTCCATAAACAATCACAAGACGTTTCAAAGATTAAACTGGCGAACTGTTTTTGCATTTCGTTTGATCTGAATAATTGATCAATACAAAAGCTTCCTTTTTTTAGCTTCCTACCCTTGATAAACAATAGAGAAAAGGCTTAGCTACGATTTATTGAAGGTAACATTGTATCAATTGCAGATGCATAAGAAAAACAAACAAAAATTGATCGCATTAGGAAGCTAACTATTATTAGGCAAATAGGCTGATTATTGCTGAATTAATTGCGTGAGCTCAATAGAAGAATGAAGTGGCACAAAACATGGTAGGTATGCATTTAGAACTTCCTGACTGAGAAGAGTTTCTCACCATTCTGTTAGCAATAATTTTGTTAATCGCCTCTCCTTTTTTTTCACAATACACAATCGTATATAATAATTAATGACGTTAGATCAAATAATGTAAATTAACAATAGGATACGTGCATACAGTACAACATTCACAGGGAATTCCTCACTTACGCGGTTTGATTATAATTTAAATAAATTCTTGACATTCTTCATTAAGGGGAAAGAAAAAGAATTCTTCAATAGAAACATCGTTTTTGGAATTGTTAAATTTTTCTCACAATCAATTAACGGTAATGATCCAAAAATTCTTTTGTAGCAGGCTTTAAATTCAAACATTTTTGGTGTGTGAGATCGATTGGGATTGTTTGGAATTACTACAATAAATTCCTGAAGAAATACCAAGATGCTATCTTTTGGACTTTTTTTAAAATCGTTATTGTTGAATAGATCCTCTAGGTTCGACAAAGACAAAATTTAGATTATAGTTTTTCTATCAAATTGATTTAGCAGAAAAACTGGTAAGTCCATGTTCATCAAGAGCATTCTATTGGTACTAAGTATTTTAAATAGATTGTATAATATAGAAAATAGATTGAATCTATTTTTGAATGCGCTAGGGTCCATAGAGTGCCTTTGATGAACATGAACCTGGATGAACCTTTCTAACTAAATATCAACAGAAAGTGTGTGAAATTCTGGGATAATAATTTAGAATCCGAACCAAGAAAAAGAAATAACTAAATAATTAAGATTTTACAAAAAGTGGTATCCAAAAAACCAAATCTTCCTGACGTTAAAAAGATATTTAAAAAAAACACTTTAATTGCATTAATTATGTTTGTGTGTTTTCAGGCAGTTTCCTAACATTATAACAGACCTAGAAAAGTGGGTAAATAAAACAATTTTGATTGACGCACGCATTCCAATACAATCTACTAATAACAACACCTTCACAAGATCACTTGTGATTATGAGTGTTTGTGCCCCCGGATATTTCTATGCACTTTTGTTATCTGTTTTAGATGAAATAATGCCCATTTTCATGGTGACAATGGCTGAACTTTGCTTATATACGTAAACAGGTACATAACTATATCTCCAAACATTCTATTGCTGTTAATTAATTTTATGTTTTGGTGTTTATCTTTTGATAAAAAATGATAATCAGGGGGTTTAAGATTTCTAAAAATAGACCTTCACACAAACAAGTTCCAAACCTACAGACAACTTAAAATCAACAGAATCATCAAAGCATACCAAACAATTGTGCGACTGGACGCATGTACAGAAAATAGGGACCTAAAATTGAAAATGATAATAATCATTCCTATATTAGTCCTCCAGATGCCGGATATTAGTTAAAGGATGAGTATCTATCATATTAACTAACATATTACATAGAAATGAACTGAAAACTACTGATAGCTGCTATCAGCAGACGTAACTGAAGGCTACATCATATCTGTAAGGACGCGTTTGTAATACATAGATGGCGTTGTACAACATAAAATGCACGGCCTTAATTAGATAAGTCGCACGAGGTTATTATGGCCGTTCCAATTTAAAAAAGGTTATCAACAAGTAAGCTAGAATGGACGAACGGTAGCGGAACCTACAAAACTTTTCGTACTAATATAATTACACAACACGGCCTCCTATATTTTAGAGGCATGCCAAGCGTCTCTTATATGGTCGTTCGTGCTTCTAGTTCCAGGCATTATTTCTGGTGTGAAGGGGGCGCCACAATACAAAACATTCAGATTGCGTATTATCTCGATCTCTCTTTGAAAACATTACATTGTTGTCAGGTTGCGAATTCTTAGAGTTGCTAAGAAATAAAACATAACCTCTCATACAACACTTTTACATTGCGTTATTTTATTTATCTACTTATAAAGTTAAATTTAACAGATCAAAACAAACAAGCTATCTGTAGAATGTAGATCGCTTAATTCAAAATATTTGATTTAAAAGTTGCTTAACTGTTCAGGCAAATAAAATGTAATAAAATCAGTATTTAATTTAATGGAAACGTTAACTGCAGCAAACCCTCGTCCGTCGACCGGTTAAAGCAATTGTTTTTCTTTATAAAAAGTGTAGGCACTGAAAACAGGTTTTTGAATAAAGTTTGTACAATAGAGCTGGAATGTGTCTATATCATCAGTTAGAAATTATAAAAATGGAATTAAACACTGCCAAACGTAATATCTAATTATTTATTAGAATAACTACCACAGGACTCGACAGATGGCGCGGTGGTGTCATCATTGTTAGAGACCCTTCAATTAGAGTCTGGCCAATGCGTTGCCAAGGTGCCCGCCATTTTATATCACAATATTTTTGATATAATATTTTGATTTTGACATCCTCATTATAATGTAATTTTACTGCTAAATATGTTTTATATACACAACCCACTGTTTCGAGATTTTTAATTGAGTCAAATACTATTTACATGCGTGCCAATATTTGGTCGTGTAACTATTTCTGTACTTTTCAAATTTGGCGCCACGTGTTGTGATATAAAATGGCTGCCTTGGCCAGACTCTGATTAAAAGGTCTCTAATCCGTGTTAGAGTCACTACAACTAATCACCTAAGCCGGTCGTTCAGAGTACCGCAAAACTCCGCCATATTGGGGCAAAAGAAGCACGATATTGTTCATTATTTGTATCTGATTGCATTTAATCAAATTCACGTTTACTTTAAAAGGTTTTTCCTATTCTGATAGATCAAACCTCTAATATGTCAAATACGTAAAACGTGGTTTTAATTAGTCCATTATAAAAAATCACCCTTCTCTGCGCCAATATGGCGGCGTTTTGCGGTACTCTGATAGACGAGCGCGACCTAGGTGACTAGATGTAGTGACTCTAATAATTGTGTCTTTGTAGAATTAAGTTTATTTTTCAAGTTGAAGATTAGAATATCTTATGGTTTGGAGACAATGCTTTTGGGACATGTTGTATCTAACATGACAGCAAAGCGCTTTTCACTTTCGCTCAAATGCCTCACTCGTTGGCACACTTTCAGCTCGAGTGAAAAGAACCGCTTTCCTCTCTAGTTCGACAAATAAGCATTGTCTCTCAAACCGAGGAGGCAGTAGTATAACATTTACAGATAAAGGAGTGACAGTTTTACATTTGAAGGTTTCTAACAGAGGGCATTACCGTTCCTCTTGTCATTTATTTATCAAGCTCAAGTTTGGAATGAGCGTAATAACCCAGTACAGTTTATGTTACCTAGAAGTCCGTGTTAAAATGACATCAATACCGTAGTGGAAGATGATGTTTTAATAGAATTCCTCTAAAGCAGCATATATCCCAATATACGTCTATTAACAAGTATATTTCGAAGTGGATGCTGGATGCTGTTAAATTTACTGAGTTTACTTAAATTTATTTATTTTTCAGTTTGTTTTTCGAACCTTTTTTATCGGAAAAATGCTGTTTTCTAAACTAAGCTGCCTAAAATGTTTTCTAATAAAATGAATAAATACATTTTACTTATACGAGTATGTCTAAAAACTATAGTACTTTTTACATTTTTAAACCTCGATTTCATATTATATTCATCATTCACCATTCATTCATTAGTTGTGGCAATAAAGAATGGAGACAGAAATTGATTTTCTGTGTCTCAGAATATCTACATGTCGACCATCCTTTTGGACTTATTTAATTGATCTACAGAGTGGAAGGGATATTCTGTACGTTCAATTAAAGGAGTTATAGAAGACATCAAAAGGAAGCACTTTTTCAGAAAAAAAATAATAAAGTTGTAAACTTTAACATCATTTTGCCGCGTTAATAATATTAGTTTGATTATAGGATTTTGTCAGAAGATGCATCTCATCTAGCACAACAAAAAATCTTTTAATAACATTTTTTCGTATGATCAATCGTTTACGCGTAAAATCTGATTCTTTTTATATTTACAAATTTTTTAAAAAATTTGAATTTTTAAATGTAAAAAGAATCCGATTTTATACGTAAACAATTGATCATACGAAAAAATGTTATTAAAAGGTTTTTTGTTGTGCTAGACGAGATGCATCTTCTAATAGAGCCCCATAATTAATTATTATTACTATTATTAACGCGGCAAAATGATGTAAAGCTTACAACTTTATTTTTTTCCCTAAAAAAGTAGTATGTTCTAGAACAAAGCTGTATGAGACTTTTTTGTTCCTTTTGATGTCTTCTATCACCCCATTAAAGTAATGCATAGTAACCTCTTCTTCCACTCTGTTTACTTAAATAATCATCAGTTACACCAACGAATAATTATTATCGTCAACCAACTGTTTTGATTGTCTAAATACATGTTTTCTATCTTTTTTCCTGTTTATTGCTGGGCTATTTATTTGTCTTTCTTTATTTTGTTTATCCGTTACGCGGTAGCTGCGAAACGCCTGGCGCCTGTGATCTCTTTGATGCACAAGATATTTTTTCACATCTTTAAACTCTTACATCAATACACGAATTTCGAGACTTGTAGAACTCTACAATCATTTCTTTGCACATATTCTTTAGGACTGGGAAAGTTGCGTCATCTACTTGGTTAAATATTCACAACACCAAAGACATCGATTTAAAATAATGCGTCTTGGTCTGAATATGAAAAGCTTTAGTTTATACGTACAAGAAGGTTTTTCATTGCAGTCATGTGGTAGATAGAAAATACTAACTATCATGAAGAGATGCAGAAAAGTATCTCTAGTCTTCTGTTACCGTCCCGCAACTAAACATACTCATGATGGCCTTTTCTCAATTTTGGCATATCAATAGTCACACTTCATTATTATTTTGGGTCTATACAAAGAATTAATTATCAAAAGGAATTTAGAAGATTAACTGTTAGGTTAGAGGTTCGTTAATAGGTCTTGGTTATGTCCTCCTGCAGCAAAATTTCGAACTGACCCACACCTAGGAACCACACAAGGAAGCAAGTCAGTCATATTTATGTGACTTTACAACAATTATGGAGACACTAGACAAGCCTTTACACCCGTAATTGCTAAACCAATAAATCCAGAATGGTCTGGCTACTAAGCTAAAGCCAATATTAGCTTCTGCAATTGGTATTCTCACTGGAGAACAGCATTGTAGGGAATATATTATGAAACATCGAAGGGAGTTTTTGAGAAATTTGAGAGAGTTTTTAGGACAATACAAATTAATATTTACTGGTAAACAAGAAGAATACTATTCAACTGCTATCTGAAACAGGAACCTTTCCTCCTTAAACAAAAGGTTTGGAAAGAAAATAATGGAATAATTACCTTATGCCGTTTTTGAATCTGGGTAATACCTTTTGCTATAAGAAGATGAATGGGAAGACAAGTTACTTTGATGAATGTAAAAGCTTGAGTTTTTCATACAATTGTGGATATACAAGGTCTGAAGTTTCTGGGAAAATACATATATCGCAATAGAGCATCTGAACAGTAGAGGCCAGGGGTGACCGAATTCTGATACATTATATTGAATTGTTTCGCAAATTCAAACGTTCATAAATAAGCGAAACTCGGAGGGCGTTATCGAATATTTTAGTCGAGGTATCGGTATGTCTGTGTCTATATCGCGCCGTTTGGAATTGAAGTTGGTAGATCCAGGGATGGATTAATGTTAATGATACATTTGGCCCTAGGGTAAAGTTAACTTGGGGCATCCAAACAGCGTCAAAAGGGTCATAAAAATTCTTGTCGCCTGGTAAAAAGGTCGTGTCAGTTTATTAAAGAAACATAAATACAGTAAACGATCGCCAAACCAAACGAAGCAAAAATACTTTAACTAAATTACAGTTACAGGTACAGTTTACTGGATAGGGGTCTCGCAACAAAAAGGGCCCCCCAAAGTCTAGGACCCCTAGGCTATAGCCTACCGTGCCCTTAATGGATAATCCGCCCCTGGGTAGATTCTCAAGCAATTTGGTAAAAACGCAGCCATTTCCTACGGCCCTATTTAGATAGCTACAACTGTTTTCAGAAGCAATTGTTATGGGTGAGGAAGTGCTAGTAAGTTTGGTATTACCAAACCATCAGTATTACCAACAAAAAAATCAAATATCAATAAGATATTTTTATAAATGCAACAGTTCAACGTGCTGAAACAAAAGGAGTTTAATTTATATTAAGGTATGTCTTATCTACATGCTTTAACTCCTTATGACTCCCACAAAAGAATTTATCCTTTCATTCTAAATTACAAAGATTACACTAAGTAATAGTACAAACAAGCGTAGGTCGTGTTTTCAGTCAAATAAATGGCACCTATTTTCTTTTATCACTTATTAGAACTGCCCACATATACCATATAACGATATTCGCTTCTTTTATATTACCTGAATATATAAATAAATATTTTTGTTACATCTTAATAATGTAAATACGGATAGCAGATGAAACATTTACTTACGAAAAGATGGATCTGATGTAATAAGAGAATGTTTGGAAGTAGAAAGATGCTCGAGACCAATAAATTCTATTACTGTTTGCTTTGTTAATTATTCTTCTTTCACACTTGTAGTATACACGTCATAAAGACGTGAGGAATTTGGAAGTGTTTCATTATATTATTTAAAGTTGCACATACTACAACACACATTAGATAAATATATATAACTGGCCTATTTTATCAGAAAGAAAAATATTAAGTATTAAATAAATATGTATCATATCTAAAGTATTTCCAATGGAATTTGTTAATAATTTCACTATCTGCTAAATAAACAACTATTTTGTTTATTTGGGAAACATAAATAATACAGGGTTTACACATAATCTGTGGCTCAGGAAGACTTACGTCTAAGATACAGGGCGATCAACATGTTTTTAAAAAATATTTTAATTCAATAATCGATTTAACAACTCGTATTAGAATGCCAAGAAGATTTTGATTGTGTGTAAAGTTTTTAAATTAACTAGTTTCAAAGATACTGTCACACCCTGTATCTTGGCAACAAATAAACCTATAGACTCAGATAGAATAGACATTCGAGCAAGTCGTTTGATTTTTACCAGTTTTAAACTGAGATCATGGTACACTCTGTATAAAGCATATCTACAGTATGCACAAACATAAATGTGTGTGTACACACATACACGCCTACATTTCATTAGAGAAAGTTTTTTTGCAAATTAACTGGATATTTTCTTTTTTTATTGTTCTGAAATTTTTACAGTTATAAATTTATTATTATTATTATTATTTATTTCTTCCTCTGCTATATACAATATATGTATAACAAAACATTTTTTAATTAACGAGCTTAACAAGCCCGGAGGCGGTTCCTGGCGTCACTGCTCATCGAAGTCTCTCTCGTTCTCGTCTCTCGTGTATATGTGTGTATCCATCCACCACGTTAATGCATTTTGTGAATCGACCTCATGCAGAGCGTTCGCCTCAATATTATACATACATATAGATATACTAGATTCAAATACTAAAACATTAATAGCTGAGAACGAGAGCCTCACCTCATTCCGTTTTGTAGCGCGCAAGCGATAAGAGACCTCCATATCGTCGTCGTATAAGTTATACATGGTATTACTCACTCCTCCATTGAAGGTAACTGTTACGATAAATAGGCAATAAAATACACCACCGGTCTGTTATAGGAAACAACGAATCTGTCACATCATACAATGGAAACCAGTGACCTGTTATCAGTAACTGAATTTTTTCCGTATGCTTTTATTGAATGCGCAAACGATAATATTGTAATGAAGGTTGGGTTTCAAGGAATAAAAATAATAAAAAGATAGTATTGTCTGTTTTGAAGAGATTAATAATATATTGAAACTTGATAACAATATTAGGTCCAGTAGAAGCGGATTATCTTTACTGAATATTTTAGATCGGCATTTTCTGTTTCCGGTACGCATAGAACTATTAGTACGCGCGCCAATGACGTACAAGTACTATATTTTAAATTTCTGGTTTAGTGGTCAAGTCAGTCATGAACGCTTCTAATATTTAGTATTTGATGAAGTTGGTTCAATAAATGCAGATTATTTTGATTAACATTTTAGACGTGTAGTACTGATAGCACGCCTACCAGTCAAGAGATTTCGAAACATAATTGACCGTTTTTTCTCGCCAATGGTGAAATGCAGAATTAAAAACGGGTCTACCATTTTTTACTTCTGAATATTGGCTAACCTTACTGATCTAGTTACTTTAGTTTAGTAACTTATAATGGCAACAACCTCCATATGATTAAACACCATACATAAACATAACCTCTGATTGATGGACATTTTGTGA
Source organism: Agrypnus murinus (assembly GCA_929113105.1). Classification (NCBI taxonomy): domain Eukaryota; kingdom Metazoa; phylum Arthropoda; class Insecta; order Coleoptera; family Elateridae; genus Agrypnus; species Agrypnus murinus. The sequence goes on from OV816030.1 coordinate 36,583,703, forward strand.
GCCCTAAAGCTACAACTAAAAAGTAAGTATAATATCAGGCTTTTAAAAAGCCTTTTATAATAGCGGCATTTACTTTTGACGTTTTTAGCGCCTGCGCATTACATTAACAACTACCTTCAGGATACTTGATACAGTAAGACCAATAAAGCCACAAGGAAGATACCAGATTTACTACCAAAATTAAAAAGCAAAATGGTAAACCGGCGATGGTAAGATCAATTACGAGTTTCTGGTTTACTGTTCAAAAGCCAGTATTAAACGCGTTTCAAATATTTAATATCTGGCAAGATTGGTAAAGGGATCATATTTTTCAGTCTTTCCAATATACAGCTCAACCATTAGTATTAGACATATGTATGTATATACGAGTGGTTATTCTAGATGCAGACGGAGAAAGATAATACCATAGCGGTGACGGCAGCAGTGGCGTAGCCACGGGGTGGAATATGGGGGATATATCCCCCCCAAGGGTCAAAAACTTAAATAAAGTAGATGAAATATTTGACGAACTGACCAAAAACCCACGACGCCTAAATTTTGTTTTGTAACGTTTTTTGTTGAATAAAGACTAGAATTCTAAAAATACTGTTTTTTATTTATATTCTTTAATATTTGCACTTTTTTCCATTCAATCTATAAAAAAACCTAAATTTAAACAGTTACTATAAGTATACGTTGAGGTTTGCGAGCCAAGCCCGCGAATTTTCTTTTATTATTGTATATCCCTCCCCAAAGGCCAACTCTGGTTACGCCACTGGATGGCAGAATGGTACGGGCGACGGGGCACTGAATTTCCTCCGGTTCGCTATTCCTCACTACACCGCCGACTGGAGGATGTCTGCGACGGTCAGACACGCTTGCTACTATTGTTTATTTAGTTACAACTGCTTTTATTTATTTTATTAGGTAGAAATAATGATTTAAAACAAATGCAATTTTTATCTTATATTTGAATAGCAGTAAAAACTACATATATAAACTTTAAATTTTTCATATTATGTAAGAAAGGTAATTTCTGTAATAAAAATGTAACTACATAAGTACCACTAGATTCTCGAGGATTTGTAACTTTGTTACCCCCTCTTTGTCAATATGCAGAATCATTTCTTGTATACATATTATGTCTAAATAGTAATGGTTGAGCTGCAGAAACCAGTATCATACAAACAAAATCAATAATTTACTTGCGTTTACTGTCTCCAGCTTTACTTTGTGGAACTCCAAAAATCATGAAATATAATATAAATACAAAGATTAGTTAAAGTTTCACAAGTTTTATTAATATATTAACCTGACAATATTGTTTCGACACTTTGTGTCATTATCAAAGGTAGATAAGATTGATAAACAAACACGTTGCTAAGGATAAATACATACAGAGAATAGGTAACTAGATACAATACATAACAAAAACTAAATATCTAACACTTCTAATAAAGGAGAATTACTAAGCTCAGTTTGTTCATTCATTAAAGGTACTGTGCGTTTATGTCTGTATATTTCAAAAGCTTCTAAAATGTCTAATTTGTGTTTGTTGTAAAAAAATGTAAGAATTTAATGTTGTTTTGAGGTGTCATTCATTGGGTGGTTCTGTTCCAAAATGTGTTTGGCATAATTCGATTTTTCTGGATGTTTAAGTCTATAAGAGCGTACGTGTTCTTTGTATCTTATGTCGAAATTTCTAAGTGTTTGTCCAATATAAACCGAGTTACAAAAAGAACAATTCAAACGGTAAATGCCGGATTTCATGATATCTTGTGTTTTGTCTTTAGCATTGAATAAAAATGAAAATAACCTATAAATACAAAATATAAAATAACTATAATAATATAATTATAATATAATATAACTATAATATAACAAAATATAAAAAATACAAAATAACCTATAAAACTAACACCAACACCTTTTCATTTTTATTCAATGCTCAATTGCCAAATTAATAGAGAGTCTAGGATATATTTCTGAATATTTTAAGTTAAGATTTTCAGTAACACATCGCAGTCGGCATCTCAGAGGTGTGAATGTTTGATTCCTTATCACTGATGAGTCTCATCAGAACCCATGAAGCCAGAATGAGGGTGACTATTTTAGCATTAGGTGCTTCTTGCTTCCCTTGCAATGGTGCCATCTACAACTACAGGCTAGCGCAGCTTTTCTTGCACAAAGTTTCAGTCTGTTTTAAACAGGGATTCTGAATTTGACAATGTGAGAATATCACAAAAGGAAATCCAATCAACATACATAGACATACATCATTGGTTGCACGCACGATCACCTATCACATGACGACGTCATTCTGTCTAATTTTGTTAGTCACTGCATCTAGTTACCTAGGCCAGCTGGTCGACCAGAGTACCGCAAACCGCAACCATATTGGGGCAAACGAAGCACGAAATTGTTTATTATTTGTTCTGTATTGCATTTAATCAAATCCACATTTACTTTAAAAGGTTTTCCTGATTCTGAAAGATGAAACCTATAATATGTCAAACACGTAAAACGTGGTTGTAATTTGTCCATTATTAAAAATCATCCTTCTCTGCCCCAATATGGCGGCGGTTTGCGTTACTCTGATCGACCAGCTGGCCTAGGTGACTAGATGCAGTGACTCTAGATTTTGTTGCTGTTCAACGCCATCTGTGTTTATTGGCGCGGCGCGTCCCAATAGACATCACTCATAGCCGTAATTCTGATAGAGTTGATCTTTGTGTGGGCCTTTATATTATATCGTTTTAACCAAAATTTCAAAAGACACATAAACTGTAGCTTTCATATTTTTTTGAAGAAATTCACTGCTTTCCACAGCATCTTCGAAGTAGAGTACTCGGCGTGTTTTTTATAACGTGGTATCTACAGTAGGTCTAATCCGCAATTTGTTCTGTTGAAACAAGAAATTAATCTTGTTCAGGTTTCAGAAATGAAGATGAAGATTTACATTATCTTCTTCTTTTTCTTCTGGCAGCTATATATCCACAGACTGCGTCAAGAAACAGGATGGATAATTAAATCTTCATTGGTGTGCACACATTGTCGTCATTTATATCGGGTGTAACATTCGAGCAAGATTGACGGTGACAGTAACCACATACGGCTGAACAATGCAAACCAGTTTTTCTGCATCCACAATTATAATTGCAGCCTTGCTGCAATTGCAAAAATAGTATTCAGCAGTATAAGTTGTTGTTCAATGTTGATCCCCAGTCTTGAGGGGCCAGTTCGTTGTCTAACCATATTTGAAATTGATAATACACCCGATAAACATGCCGTTGAGCAGCACTAGATGTTGGAGGAGGACAAGATAGCTGCACAGGTTTATTGAGCCGTTTACATTTTATAAAAGTTGAATATCTACGACTGTCAACTGAATCAATCTTTTTGGGGGCTCCATTCATATCAAGAAGAAAAAGTTGTTGGACCTTTTTTGTTGAAAATTGCATGAACTGCAAATTTGATAATGTTTGGTACCCTTTGCAATTTTGGATTTAATAATTAGTTTCAATAGAGCAACCATAAGCGATTTCGGGTATTTAGATTATTCGATTAAGGTAAAGGTAAAGTCAATCAAAAAGACAGATCTCAAATTGTTTTCTTAATATCTAAATTATTTATGTGTCAATAGTAGCATAAATTTGGCCAACTTGGTGGATGGGAAGACCGCTTAATGGAATATTACTTGAAGGAAATAAAGGTGGGTAAAAGCCAGAAGAGTATTATCAATCAAACATAAACAAAAATAACACATGTTCAAAAAGAAATTGGTTTCGATTTTATTCTGGTTATAGGATACTGTACAGTACCGTCCTGTTCGGCCGCCAGATGGCGGTAAACTTTTAAATTTCATAGAGGTCCTATATAATAATCCTATTATTATATAAGAACTAGGAATAATCCCTATAGGAATAAGGAAAAAATTTCAATGTATTTGATTCAGAATGTAAGTAATCTAAAATTTAATACAAAAACACCACGGTGAATACTGCGTTGTTCTTTTATTTATCAATGTAGTGTGAACCATCACTCATTCAAATAAATTTACGAGATAAGGCAGTATTGTCGTATTGTTGTTTAACTGAATTCTCGCTGACTCTACATGTCTTTTAATTTAATTAGATTAAGTCGGATTTCCATTAAGTAAGAGAGATCGAAAATAGATTTACCAACTGGTTTTATTAAATGCAAACTGCGATAGCCTAATTGAGACCTTGAATAGGATAATTCATTGACTCGAAACCAAGATTCCGATTTTTTGGTAGACTTTTTGCAAAATACTGTGTGTAGTTCCATGCTTATAGAAATTATAACATGCACCTTTCATTCCTTTACGAATATATTCGTAGGGTTCTCGTCACGTCTTAGTAGAATAATTTCATGTTTTTGGGCTTGGGCTTGATATCATAAGATCTTGAACTCTCGTCGTATATATTGTAGGAATCCTATTAGAGCCTATCTAATCTTTATCTTATGGTTTCAATATGCTACATTTCCGGAGAAAAGTATTCTTTCGTGTCTGAATCCTTATTAACTACTATTTAAAGCTACTTCGTGATGGATACGTGATTCATCTACTAACAAGCCAATTATCTATGCAGGGGTACCTCGATTAATCGGGAGATTCGTTATCCAAGTTGCGATAAAATAGCTGGCGCCCTCAGAAAAATTATTTTAATCATAAATTGTTATTTGACTCACCCCTTGGCTTTGCTTTTTACTCCTTTTTACATGGCTGCTCCTAGTTCAAATTAAAAAAAAATACACAAACACTTCGGTTAGCAATAACAGTAACTTCCTAGTGGTATTTAAACAAATTGTCATTTATCTAAAACCATACATAAATAGTTACGTTCTTATTAATATAAAGCCTAGGTTAAAAACCACATTCCGCATGTTTATAACCCGTATTACACGACCACGCACACTGTGTAACTCAACCGGAAACGAGGAAAAAAATTCCACATACTATTATCACACCATTGATAACAAATGAATTTTGCGCAGGTGTTAAAACCTTTTTTATGTAACAACAATTCGCTTTATCGCTAGTGTGACACACTTTTTTTTTACAATGACAGCTATGTATTTTTTCGCTTTTTTTTATTTAAAAATTATTTTGTGATAAAAGTCGCATAATACGTGAATATAATAAACCTTCAAAGGAAAATTAAAAATATTGCATAGTCTTATATAGCATAAAAATTCTTAAATGCTTAAATCATCTTTTTATCCCTGACCTTCATCTGTACAATTATTGTGTAATTATTTTAAATTAATAAAATACCATAGGTAAAGCAGGTATCTATTCGCAGCTAAATTGTTTTATTATTAAGCTATTTTATTCTTGTAATGACCTTATTATAATAAAGCCTCGCTTTTTATTACTTCTTGCTTTTTAATTGAATGTTTTAAAGAATGTTAATGCAGGATGCAAAGAAATTTATTTTCACTTACAAAAAAATTATACACAAGCAATGGTATGCGCCCTCCCTTCTTGCGTCACCCCTGTAGTTGAGCGCCACCGTGTTTTTTAAACCATACATGTAAGTTAATGGAAAGTTTAACAAACAAAAGAAAAAATGTGTATCAAGAATTTTTAATTAATGAAGTAAGTTGATTTTTCACCAAGTAACACACTGACATTGAAATTCAATTATGTTTGCATAATTTAACTCAATATAAGTATGTGACAAAAGCATGTAAATGTAAATTGTGAAGAAACACAAAACGCACACGTGCATACACAACACAAAAACATTTTTCTACATTCTTTTTCCTTTTATTTTAAACTCTTAGATGATAGTAATAATAAATGAAGAAAAAATCTATGGTGAGGAGAAAATAAACCTAGCAATAATACTAGCGGTAGCAGTACTATACGTTTTAATAAATTAACCTCAAACGCAATTTTAAATTACATATAACTATTTACTACACTTGTACTACTATAATGTATATGTAAGCCGAAGGATTGCATTTCTCTGTCATACCGTTACTGCAAACCACAAACCCATAATTAATTGACATTTTGTAACAAATAAGCAATACGATAATAATAATTGCAGTTTTATGAATAAAAGTGAAACTGATATTTAAATACGCAGGAAATTGTTAAGAAATTTATCTAACGCAGCAGCATTATTTGTTTAGTTCATTTTTAGATTATTTGTTTTATTTGGTATTGTTCCCCGACATAAAACTGGCGGAAATAAAAACAAATAGAAAAGTAGGCGTCCCTCAAGGATCGAGTCGCGGCCCACTCTTGTTTATATGGTCATGACTCGATCATCTTTGTGTGTGACGATAGTTATTACGCTTACAATGGAAACTATTACGGCTGGTGATTGTCTTTAGTAAGTGGAATACTGCTTTACTGTTAAGAATAAATGAAAAAAATTCAAAACAATCTTTTATGGGTCGTGTTGATTATTATTAATTGTATTAATATATCTGCGCAGGTTCATTGAAAAGAAAAAAGTTGTTTTTGCATTTTTCAGCGGTAATATGTACACCTCTTCCTTTTAAATAATGGCATTGCGGCTCGTCCAATCAGCTGATCACAGTAAATATGTACCATTTCCTAATAAACTGTAAAATTATTTATTCGAAGTTTTTTACCTTTCTTATTTTAGCACTTTTGGATATTATATTCTTTATATTAAAATTGTTTAAATTAATCTTGACAAACTGTGATTTTGATATCTTGTTAGTTTACTTTTGTGCATAATCTCTTGAAAATTTAGGTCAAATCGTTTATTATTTATTGTTTTTTCAAAGTATGTATAGTATAAGCAAAAAGTAATTTCATCAAAGGAGCCTTTGGAATTTTTAACTCGTGTATATTATAATACCAGAAAATTATACAAAATAATCAGAGTCCTTTGACAGTGGCAGCTAACCCCTCGGACTAGAAATAACGCTTCCGGCCATAAAAGTCTCTTTACGCCCTTAATACATAAATAACTATTATATAGAGCCGTTGTCTTATTTTATAGTTGGAACTGTTATCTGTGGCGATAACTCAGTTTTTAATAATTTGCTTCTTTAGACAAAAAAAGTATACCGTTTACCATATACGTGTGAATTGTTATAAAAATGTCTGCATTTGTTGTTTACCTTTGCAAAAACTTCTTCAACCAACGAGTCAACTCTTCAACCTACTAACCTATGGTCAGTGAAGTGGTATAATCTTCTTCAATCTTTGCATCTTGATATTCTCGGTAGTTTACATCTATGGATATAAAAAGTGTAAAACAGTCTGCAAAGTAATTTATTGAGAATGTTTTTTTAGAGACCTATACAGACTTCGGCAATTAAGGCAGATAGAAATACCAGCAGTAAAGAAAACCTTCTTAGGTAGGATGAGAATCAGTTAATAAAAGAAATTTTTTGTTTACAACATGAACAAATATCTAAAAAACCTGCTATTGGAGAATTACATAGTAGAAAATCAGCTTATAAAAAAATTAACCAAATCCTGGAAGAATGGAGGAAAAACATCTAATTCTTATTAACAGAGCTACTAAATCATAAGTCGCATCTTGCAAGTAAAAAAAGAAAATAGAGCAGTTGCGAGAACTTGGTTGTGCTGGCAAAAGATCGAGCAAGTATCTGTGAATCGTAACCACGTCCTTTAAGAACTTTACACGCTATCAAGAGAGCTTCGACAACTGTTAGTATGGTGAAAATTTGAAAGATGGCTGAAAGACGACTAAAAGAGATCATTAAAAATCACCACCATCTAAACTTCTAGATACGCTGACATAAATCCTAAATGTAACAATTCTTACTAAGTAAAGTAGGACTATTGAGAATTTTCAAAGTATTGCCAAGATTACCATGGAAATATTAGTGCAGATTCTTTGACTATTAACAAACAGTTTTCATGCGAATAAGGTGTGCTGTATAATCACAGTAAAATAACAACCAGAAGGTGCACTCTCGCAAAAATTAAACCCGCGTGTGTGACCTTGTTGTATTCTTGGGCTGTTGGAATAACAGTTATTCTGTGACATCCCCTGCTCGTTATTACCAGCACGCACTGCCGATTTCGATGGGCAGGCCTCGGCAAACTGATCGTGATGTGTCACGGTTGTGTGCGATATTCAAAGAAATTCTATGGGACCCAACTGAAAAATTGGATGATAAAGAGTCAAAGTCAAACTAAACAGATCAATGACAATTAAATCAATAGAATTATTTGATACCATTTTAATTTTGATAAGTATTCATTTTTATGGGTTTGTTGCAAAAGCTGCATTTATATTTAAGCTCTATCAAGGTCCACAGTAAGAAATCAGCTGGTAAACAATTTTTAGAGTACTGGATAAAGATTTTAGAGTTAAAATTTAGGGTTAAAAAATTTTTTTCCACCCTATTCTTATAACAAAAATAATTATTCAATACTGAAATTAATTCTCTCTATATACAGGGTGTATTATCGGTTTTGTAACATAGGGAAATGGCATGTAAATACACAATTTCTCAAATATTGGCTTCCCTAATTATTTTGGAAAAAAAGTTACTGTAGCAAAGTTGTAGACCTTATTGAATACTGTTCAAAACACCGTCATTTTATCATCTGTGTTAAATACTTTCCAAGATATAAGTGATTTTCTGGTATAGGAAATTAACATTGTAAATGGGAAATTCGCTAATAGCAATTGCCATGTTATATTTAGACCTTAAGTGTAAATGCAAGAATTATTAAGCAGAGTTTCATGGAGCAAAATCACTCATCAGAATGTTACAATTGCTACCGGTGTGGAAGAAATACATGAGAATTCTCTAAGAAATCTATTTTTATAAAATCTTATTAGCCATGAAAATAACTGTCAGATTAATCTCAAAAATCACATAGAGGTTATATTATGATTTTGTATTATGAACATATTTTATAAATTGATTCTCGTTTTTGATTTTTTTATTGTTTGTTGTTTAATTTTGTTAAATTACTATAATCATTAAATAATATAAATGAGGTAACCCCATAATAAGATTAATAGTATATTAAAGAACGAGTTTCATAAGGCAAAATTTATTGCCCGAGTCCAAATTTGGACGAGTGCAATAATGACTTATGAAACGAATTTTTTATGCTATTTTTTCTATTTTGCGTCTTTTATTCCCTTTTTAAATAAAGAAATCGCAATTTCAAAATTTAGGGTTTTTGGTGGTAGTTAACAACACTGATGTGACATTTGAAAATTCATTGATTGACACAGAAAATTGAGTGAAGTTTTTGTCAATTTTTTGTTTTTTTCAATGCCACCAACTTTGAAAAAGTTGGGCTATTAAAGCACTCAAATGAGCTATTAACGCACTGTTTTGGGTGCTTTAACAGCTTTATTATAGATCCAAAATAGAAAAAATGTTTTTTCTTATATTAGTATCATTCTTATAATATGTTTTAAATTTATAATACACAAGCATGACATAACCTATCAGTGATTCTTGAGATTAATATGACAACTATCGTCATGGCTAATAAGATTTTATAAAAATAAATTCTTTTGAGAAATCTTATCTATTTCTTCCACACCGGTAGCAATTGTAACATTCCGATGAGTGATTTTGCCCCATGAAACTGTGCTAAATAATTCTTGCATTTACGCCTAATGTCTAAATCTAACGCGGTAATTGCTATTAGTGAATTTCCGATTTACAATGTTAATTTCCTATACCAGAAAATCACATATCTTGGAAACTATTTAACATAGATGCTAAAGTGGAGGTGTTCTGAATAGTATTCAATAAGGTCTACAACTTTGCTATCGTGACTTTTCCTCTAAAATAATTAGGGGAGCCAATATTTGAAAAATTGTGTTTTTACATGCTATTTCCCTATGTTACAAAACCGATAATACACCCTGTATATAGAGAGAATTAATTTCAGTATTGAAGAATTATTTTTGTTATAAGAATAGGGTGTAAAAAAAAATCCACTCTATTTTTGATTTTTTAAGAGAAGAAAGGCCGTTAAAAAGTTATTTAAATTGGTAAAAAAGTGTTTGTTAGTGTTCATGTTACTCTAGTTAGAGTAAATAAAACCATTGTTACGAGTTTACACTTAACAGTGTATTTGACAAAAGAAGCGTGTGCGCAATAACGACACTAACAAAAAATGGCGACAATTAGCTGTTTGCTGTATTCGACTTCGATTAGTTATAACTGTTCAAACTTTGCAATTTCAAACTTTACTAAAATTGGTAGGAATTTCAAAATTTTACAAATCTTATGTATATATAATCTTAGATTATATTAACTGGACCAAAAACAGGTATCTTTACATAAATAATAGTATCTACATTAAGTTTATATTTGTAAGATTTCGAAATTCCCGCTAATTTTAGTAACTTTTCAAATTGCAAGGTTTTAACGGTTTTCACTAGAGACCTGTTAGTGCAAATATGTTCACGTCTTTTTACCGCGTATGAATGTGAAACTTCAGTTTGTTTTAATAATTAATATTAATTTTACATTTTAAACATTTATGTATTATTTTATAATTTTAGTGGTTAGTGTTACTTATGATGAGTAATGCGAGAGCACTTGGAAACTTATAAGACATCTTCAACAGTAAACTATTTAATATTGATGTCCTATGGAATTGCACGTTTTTCAATAATTCAGTAATAATTAAGTAAGTAAAAGCTAAATTATAATTATATCTAATTCGCAGAACAAAAGAGGAATTACACCATAATTCTAGTAATTTTGAATTTTGGCAGAGTTCACAGAGTGCTGCAAGGGAATCTCCTAATAGAAATTTCATCAGAGTTGGCATGGAGCATGAGCAGTAAGTAGTTCACTCTAGCAACAATTAAAGTAAAACAAGTAAAGGTTCCGGGGTGTCCTTTAACCAAAATAGAAGTGTCTCAACTGGGCTCGTATATATTTTTTCAATATGTTGTTATGTTTTAATTGTATATGTAGGCACTTTTTATGTATGTTTGCATTGCAATAAATAAATCACTTATTTTATTATTGACCTTGACCATGGAAAACTACACTAGTTTCACTCTAAATTTTAATCTAACTAGAAAACAAGTTATACAAAAGTTTTATAACAATCCACTCTAAATAGACAATATTTTTCCCATGTAGAGTAAAAAGAATTAAATATCAAGAGTAAAATCTTACTCCGAAACGATTAGAAATTTGACTGTTTTAGTGTAAAACCTTAAATGAGTGTACTAAATTAACATTGTATTGAAGTAAACTTTATGGCCTACACGAAGGTACAGATTAGATATTTTACTCTAAATGTATTGCACCCACGCACTTGGACATACACTTTTTAGACTGGCCTAGTATTCGAATCTTACACTAAATTCTTTACTGTTCTTACTATCAGGGCAAAGCTGCACACTTAACTGAATGCCCTTAATGAGCATCTCTTCAAAAGATGTACCTTTGTACTCTTGCTTTTTAGTTATAATTTTCGAATCAACTAATACATCCTCTGGATAAGGATAACGTAAAAGAAAATAAGAGTTTTCAGAATATTTTAATAGGCAACCTTGAAATCTCATTTGACGTGACGAAGTGCTGCAATTCTGATATCAATTTTAGGCCAACTTTTACAACCACTTGTATCGAATGTCAATTATGAATCTATTCATTTCCTTAGCGAAATATTAACAGGTGCGACTTATTATATGACCATGACGAATTTCTTCCGGCTGCAGATAAGAAAGCAGCATTGATAAGCAACCCCCATTCCTCCCACTATTATTACTAGGTACAACATTGCAGTTACCAGTTGTTTAGTTAAGAATGTTTTCCTCCAGCAGCGCGGTTTATTTTCGCGATTAATTGTAAATTTTCATAAAAAATGAGGTCAACAGCATGATGATATGTCCACGAGATTACAATGGATTCTGTATGTTTTACCTATATGAACCTGAACACAATATGTGTTTTCAAAAAACAACTCGAATAACATCAACAACATCTCTTGTTCGTAGATTTTATGAAAACAAACACAATCACAATTAATCACAATTACGTGGTTAATTAAGGTATATGTACACAGAGCGAGGTGTTTGTTTATTTAAGTTGCGGTTACAACTCGCGTTTTAATTAGAAATATAAAAGTTAGGTTAGGGTTAAATCGGGAAGACTCTATTATAAAGATTACAAGCATTACATTGTCAGTTTATAATTTCAACTTCTCAGAGTATTATTGGCTCTATTGATTATGGCCCTTTTGATCAATTATACGGGGATTAACGGAAAAGTAAATTGAAAAAAATCAGCTTCACTGATATAGGGGAAGAGGGAGAACAGTGTTACACGTACTACAGTGTTTCACTTAATGTTTTTAGGATTGCTTTATATTAAACATTGTTTATATTTTCATGTTAGAAGTACTTTGATGTTAACCAAGTGTAGATGCATATTCGTTAATATTCACTGATAGGTTTTTAAGAAATTAAGGTATGTATATTTTTTAATATCAAAAGTAATTATTTCAAATAAAATACAATTTACTTCAGGATTAAATTAATTAAAGCTAGATTATTAAAAATCTTTTTATAAGTAGTTTGTAAGCTTATTTACGCCGGGGAAGCACGAACTTAACCTGAAAACTGTTTGTGCCCTTATTCACTATTCGAGTATATATCTTTGATGATTGGGGCACAACGTTATAGTGGATAGTGAGGTTCGGTGTAATATTATTTATGTAACACTTGTGCAGACAGTGATCAGTCCAAGTTGCATCTAAGTGACAAAGATACATTATTCCATTCAAATGATATCGATGTTGGAAACTTTGTGGTAATACTAGAAGAGGCTACAATAAAACACATAATTTTGTCAATTAGGAAATCACACGTAAAACGAATACAGAAGTTAATCCAACTTATCAATTCGTACGTACAACGTAAGAATATAAGAATTTTAAGTTGTTTTATTAAGGGGTGGGTAATATGCAATACAAAATGTAGTTAAAATACTTATATTTTTGTTATTTTTTATTTTTAAGACAAAACTTCTTGTAGGTAGGTTATTTTAACATAGATCTATAAAATTATAATTAAAAAAATTATTTTTGACGCTCCGTTTGGCAAATAAGTTTTATTTACTTTTCTTGCAAACAAATAAACTTACAAACTCCTAATTTGGAATATACTCTCTACGCATTAAGAGCGAGGAGTTGATCTAAATTTTATTACGCTTTCAAAATTTAAAAATTGCATTTCTATGTAAAATATTTTAAATAACTATAATTTAATGCTAGAAGACAATAAAAACTGATTTAAATGAAACAGAAGTGTTAAAACTTTAATAAAAATTAGCTAACCTCTTGAACATCAAAATTTCACATAATTTAATACTACATTCAAACTGTAGCAATAAATAGAACGTGATAAAAGTAAATAAATATTTCATTATGATGAATTTTTTTCTCAACTGACTGAAAATTTCCCAGTGTAAATTCCAATAAAGGATAGGTAGTTGTTGTTACCTGCCGCTGTGACCCTACTGTTAATCCTATAGTACAATAGAAAAGTAACTTGTAATTCCATAACAAAAGAGTCAAGATAAACAACCACAATTTCTAAGAAAGTGCTTTTTAGATCTTCTGCATGTTGAAAATACATATACTCATAAAATTTTCCTAAATATTTTGACAAAAGCAAACTTTTGGTGTTGCATTTAGTTAGTGTTGGTTCAACTGTTGGTTGGCCAGCTTCAGACGCTTAGTGTTTCTGTGTTTTTGATATTTAGCGTAATTTGACTGCTTTTGATACTGGTTTTACGATTTGGATTAACGATTTGGCTTTTGTTCTTGTTATATTGGGTGTGACTGCTTTCGATTTCGGGTTTTGAGATTTCGATTAACGATTTGGATTTTATGACTTTGGCGTAATACTAGTTCTTAGTTACATTGTGCGGTTTGGATTTAGAGTTGAACCTCTGGATTACAAATCTAGGCGTTGTACGATTTTATATTGGATATAGTTCATCAATTAAAATGCCACGAAGTAGCGGAATAGTGAGAAAGCGCAATAAGGCATCAATAGCACGAAGGCAGTTTTGGAAAAGAACTAAAACTTTGCAGATGATAAACAACGCAAGCACATATGTTCCAGAAGATGCTCACGTACCGTTCTTTGAAAAGTAAGTATTACAGCTGCTAATTCCAAAATGATTAATTATTAGTATACATACAAATACTTTTTCTATTTGCGTGTGCAAAGGAAGTCATTTGAACACGCATTTTCCGTGTCTAAAAGACATTTATTTCAAGTAACATTTTATTTTTTAAAGTTGATGGTACTGTCAAAATGTCAAACCTATTTACGTTGTTAGTAATTTCTGCAAATAGAAAAAATAGTATTGGGACGCGTCAAAGATTGACCTGCATTCTAACCGAATTTTATTAAATCCAATTATGCGGTAGGATAATTGTCAAACTAGAAAGTTCGAAGGTTATGTTACAACTAAAGCATGCATCTCATTGGTTGCATACACGATCACCTACCGCATATCGACGTCATTTTGTTTAATTTTGTTGCTGTACAATGCCGTCTATATTTATTAGCGGGTCCCAATAAAGTATTCGTATCATAAAACGTTTTATCGCACTTGCCCTTTAGAGAACTCCCCGCACGCGGGTCGTTTTGTAAACTTGGACGCGTGCGCTAAAAACGTATCTTATGAAACTAATACTTTAATATACTATAGTAATGCAATAAAATTTATACTTTGATTAATGAACATTTTTTATTTCAGCTTACCGGAAGAAAAACTACCAGAGTTATACATAGAAAAAGAGACCCCATCTACTTCAACTCCAACATTACTAGGGAATCGCGTTGTAGATGTGGAATATTTTATAGATCAAGTGAGAAAATTAACAATGCACGATATTAAATGTACCTTAGGAAGAATGACATTTTTGGGCGAAAAGAGAAATGGCTTAACTTCATATTTTACTTATCATTGTAAAAGCTGTAATAGAACTACTACCCTCACAACGCAAAAACCAGATACAAATGTCAATCAAGCGTTAGTGTGGGGAGCTTCAAGTGTTGGAATTGGGTATTCGCAAACAGAAGAACTGTTGTCTGTTATGGATATACCGATGATGATGAAGACGACATACAAAAAGGTAGAAACTTTGATTCATATGAAATGGCAACAACACTTGGTGGAACAAATGAAGGAAAACGCCCAAGAAGAAAAGCGATTGGCTATTGAAGAAGGACACTACGAGCAAGGGATACCTTATATAACAGTTGTAGTTGATGGAAGTTGGGCAAAGAGAACTTACGGTCATAGTTACTCGTCTCTTTCTGGTGTAGCTTGCATAATTGGTTATAAAACAAAGAAACTTGTGTATATTGGTGTGAAGAACAAGTTTTGCTATTCTTGTACAGTCGGTAGTCGTGAACATGTATGTTATAAAAATTATTCAGGTCCATCCACAAGTATGGAACAAACAGTAATAGTTGAAGGGTTTAATAGAAGTGAATCGGATTACGGAATACGATATAAATATTTTGTAGGGGACGGCGACTCTAGTGTTTATACGCGAATAATAGAACATGTTACCTACGGCAGATATGTCGTTAAACTGGAATGTGCCAATCATTGTACTCGAGCGTTTACAGCAAAACTACACAATTTAGTAAAGAATACGACATTTAGTGTTACGGCAAGAAACATAATTAAATCAAAGATTCCAGTTTTTAGCGGACTTATAAGAACAATTATTTCCCGCACGTCGAATGTAGATGAGCTAAGAACCGACCTAAAAAATTCCATGATGCATGTGTTTGGAGATCATGAAAATTGCAGGCCAGAGGTTTGTTCTAAACAAACTAGCACGGCCAATAATTCTATACCTTTATTAAGATCGTCTGCAATATTACCGGAGTTATTAAAGGTATGCAATGGACTCGTGCGAAAATTATCAACTAAGATTTCTCTACAGAAAGCAATCGTTTCAATATAATTTCTTGTCAGTTCTAATAGTTATACAATAAAGGTATTTGTAACAAAACTCCAGGTAAGTAAAAAGAATCCCTGATGGGGTTTACCCACCTAGCAACAATGGAGATTATGTTATTATACCTTACTTAATCCATTCATTGCACTTACGTTTAGAAAAATGTGTTGGAAACTTGTCGTTTGGGTGGCCTAACATATATTTATTTAACAAAAGTACTCAAGAGCCATCTCTTCAGTATTTGGCTGAAGTTTTATCTATTACCTTGTCCTTAACATTAACACTGTTAACCTTTCCTTGTAACTATGTGTCCCACTATTAGGATACAGAGCACCAAGTTGAATAAACCTTAATTTCTCTAAAAATTGAAATAATCAAAGCAAGTTAAATGTAAAAGTTGAAACTCTTAAACTAGGATAGAATAAATTTTAAAATTTTTATTTGGTTCTGAATTATATCAATAAATATTTTTTGTGTAACACTGTTCCCCCTCTTCCCCCATTAGGAAAACTCGCGTTGGTACAACTAATTGCAAGAATATTTATTCAAAAAGGAATAACAAGACTCTCAATAAATAAAACATTCACCGTGTGTATTTCCTGTAAGTCTAATTACAAAAATTATTGTTCCTCCATTTCTTGCTTCATTCATAATTCCTAAACTTTACATAAGCGCACCACGTACCTAAGTGGTTCTCCGATTTATAGTAAAAAGCTGAGCTTGGAAAAACCGCAAATGCATGCATAAAATATTTGTTTCTTTTTAAAAATCATGCATTCCTTTTATGTCATATATAAAATTAACAGTATCCATTAAACAACACACAAACACGCCCACGAGATGTTTGAGATGAATATATTATTTGTTTATTGAGGAATTTAATAATGGCGAAAGAATTTATTATGGGTATAATAATATTGTTGTCCAGATCTTTTCCTTGACTTCCCGTTAGATTAATGAGGAGAAAATTTTATATTTTGTTGTGACAACAATTTATTTTTTATTATGGCGAGAATTGATGGGATTCCGGTTGTGATGACGTCAGCGGACCATAGCTACTATTATTGGTATCTTAGATGCGAACCGCTTTCCATCTAATAGAAAAACTAGAAGTCTTATTAGAAAATTAAACCTTTAAAACAATTGTAAAACACCTCTATAGGTACTAATAAATCTTGTCAGAAGTGATAAAAATGGCTTTCTAAGCAAGCCTTAAGCTGAATTCATCTACACTTTTATTAAAGCGCTATTTGGCTTGATAATGCTAATTTATTTTTTGTTCTTTCACACATTTTAGAATGAACCCCTAGAAACTAAAAGACACATTTCAAATTAATTCCAGCACTTCTATCGGACACAGATGAGAAATTCAAAGGTCATCGATGTCTTGGATAGGTTGACTGGAGATATCAGAAACATCTTTGTAAGATGAAATGTAGAACACTATAAGCAAGATAACCATAAGTAAATATATAGATATGTAGCTCTTTAAGCGAATTGGAAAAACTGTTAATCAGAACAGATGGTAGTAGATAAAAGCTGGAACAATCAAATCAACACAACCAAATGAAAACTATAGGTATGTACTTTATAATTTTTTGCTAAATTTTCGCTAATCAAGTGCCACAATACTGATTTTATTGTCACTTATTTTAAAAAACCATGGCTGTGCCTTCTTCATATCAAGCTAGCACAACCATAAGGTATTTTTATCAACAAGTGAGGGAAACTATGTTATAGTTTTTGCTATTTATTTGCTAAGTAATTGCCACATTACTGATGATATTGCCATTTCTTTTAAAAAACATGGTTGTGCCTGCTTGATATCAAGTTAGCACAACCATACGGTATTTTTATAAACAAGTGGCGGAAACTACTTTATGTTTTTTGCTAACTAATTGCCACAATGCTGATACTATTACAATTTGTTAGAAAAAAACATGGTTGTGCCAGCTTGATATCAAGCTAGCACAACCATAAAGTATTTTATAAACAAGTGGCGGAAATTACGTTATTTTTTGCTAACTAATTGTCACAATGCTGATACACTTGCCATTTATTTAAAAAAAACATGTTAGTGCCTTCTTAATATCAAGCTATCGCAACCATACGTTATTTTTATAAACAAGTGGCGGAAACTACCTTATGTTTTTTGCTAACTAATTGCCACAATACTGATACTATTACAATTTGTTAGAAAAAAACATGGTTGTGCCAGCTTGATATCAAGCTAGCACAACCATAAAGTATTTTATAAACAAGTGGCGGAAATTACGTTATGTCTTTTGCTAACTAATTGCCACAATGCTGATACTATTACAATTTGTTAGAAAAAAACATGGTTGTGCCAGCTTGATATCACGCTAGCACAACCATAAAGTATTTTATAAACAAGTGGCGGAAATTACGTTATGTTTTTTTGCTAACTAATTGCCACAATGCTGATACTATTACAATTTGTTATAAAAAACATGGTTGTGCCAGCTTGATATCAAGCTAGCACAACGATAAAGTATTTTATAAACAAGTGGCGGAAATTACGTTATGTTTTTTGCTAACTAATTGCCACAATGCTGATACTATTACAATTTGTTAGAAAAAAACATGGTTGAGCCAGCTTGATATCAAGCTAGCACAACCATAAAGTATTTTATAAACAAGTGGCGGAAATTACGTTATGTTTTTTGCTAACTAATTGCCACAATGCTGATACTATTACAATTTGTTAGAAAGAACATGGTTGTGCCAGCTTGATATCAAGCTAGCACAACCATAAAGTATTTTATAAACAAGTGGCGGAAATTACGTTATGTTTTTGCTAACTAATTGCCACAAAGCTGATACTATTACCATTTGTTAGAAAAAAACATGGTTGTGCCAGCTTGATATCAAGCTAGCACAACCACAAAGTATTTTATAAACAAGTGACGGAAATTACGTTATATTTTTGTTATTTATTTGCTAATTAATTGCTACAATATTGATACTATTACGATGTGTTAAAAAAACATGGTTGTGGCAGCTTGATATCAAGCTAGCACAACCATAAAGTATTCTCTAAACAAGTGGCGGAAATTAAGTTAATATTTTTTTTATTTGCTAATTAATTGCCACAATATTGATGCCACAATACTATTGCCATTTGTTTAAAAAAAACATGGTCGTGTATGCTTGATATCAAGCTAGCACGACCATACGGTATTTTTATAAACAAGTGGCGGAAACTACGTTATGTTTTTTGCCATTTATTTGCTAACTAATTGCCACAATGGTGACACACTTGCCATTTGTTTAAAAAAACATGTTTGTGTCTGCTTGATATCAAGCTAGCACAACCATAAAGTATTCTCTAAACAAGTGGCGGAACTTAAGTTATATTTTTTTGTTATTTATTTGCTAATTAATTGCCACAGTATTGATACTATTGCCATTTGTTTAAAAATAAACATGGTCGTGCATGCTTGATATCAAGCTAGCACAACCATGTGGTATTTTTATAAACAAGTGACGGAAACTACGTTATATTTTTTCTTGCTGTTTATTTGCTAACGAATTGCCACAATACTAAACATTTTTCAATTTAATTGCCACGCAGAAATTGTAGTAAACACTCTTAAAATGTCGAAGTGCCTATGCGACCTGATAATCGTATCAGGATTGTGGCAATTAGTTAGCAAAAAAATATAACGTAGTGCCCGTCACTTGTTTATAAAAATACCGAATGGTTGTGATAGCTTGATATCAAGTAGGCACAACCATGTTTTTTTTAATAAGTGGCAATAAAGTTAGTATCGTGGCAATTAATTAGCAAATAAATAGCAAATTTGGTTGTTCCAGCTTTATCCAGCTGTAGATAAGTCCAATTTTAAGGAATATTACTTTAATCGGCTCCTCCTAAGGATTTTGATATGGTTCTGCAATGTAAGTTCCAATTGGAAGAAATCGGTTTTCTGCGTTCTGAGCTTCTCCGATCTAAATCTAATATTTTTAAGATCATTCGATCGATGCTAGTATTGCTGTTAACAACCATCTATCAAAACAATAATACAAATAGTATGTTAGTAAGATATAATACATTATTTATATGTACATTATACCCTAAGAATATAGATGCAAACAATTCAGATAAGAGAGCGTGGGTAGATCAGGAAATAATATAATTAGGAAAAGAGATTACCCCTTCAGCTTTTAATTATTTTTAATGTCGATCATTATTTTTTCCTACACGATTTAAGGCACTAAGACTAAAATAGCTCAATGTTTATTCTTCTTCTAGTGAAGAACTAAGAACATACTTAATGATTACCTATCTTGTAATAGCCGAAGATACAGAGACTATGTAAACAATTAGTCAAAAACCTCTTCAGTCGATACTACATTTACATTTTTAGTGCTCGTGGGCAGATCAAGAACCCCAATAAATAATTCTTAGGAAATCTAAGATCCTCAAAGCTTCTCTACATCTTCCATGAGTCCAAAATGGTATGCAGATTCCTGTATAATGCTCGATGTTTAATTTAGTTTCAGTTGAATTCGTCTATTTGAATTGAATAATTTAGTAAATGCTAGTTATGTATTGCCATGCATTGCACAAAACCCCATGAATAGTTTATATAGGAAGAACAAAAAGTAAGGGACTAACAAAGGGGCCCCATATATAGAGTCAAATTGTAAGAAAACGCCATCCCAGTGTATAACCAAAAATAATGAAAATATATTGGTTATGTTATCACGCCCCTCATTCGGTTGTGGAATCTTCAAAATTTCAACTCTATCAGCAACGGTAAGATATATAATAAGATTTATAAAATTAATTTTTAAAACATTTAGGGATTAAAAGTTAAGACGATTTACATAAAGCAATAGTAGAGGTAGTTCTCTATTTTTTGCACAAAAATAATTTAAAGAATCAGAGTCGTTTGTAGATTGCTGTTGTCCAAGGCTATTGAAATTAGCGGATGCTTCTGAATACGGTTTAGGTGTTGTTGTTAATCAAAAACTTGAAAATGACAAAAATAACACTTGGTGTATTAGGAGTTTATTTACTTCGACTGACAAAACACACTTTTAGCATTCAGAAAGAATAATTAGCTATCAGAATCTTGTCTTCTGAGGAACTGAATTATTCTTAACGGCCCAAGTGATTAGTCTGCATTTTGTCTACCAATTAAAATAACTGTCTTATTATCTTTTCTGATGATAAAAACTCTTAATTAAACGTCTTACTGCTGACCCATTTAGGGCCATTCTGCCAAATGATCAGACGGTCACTTTAATGGCCAATCCGCTACTGGAAATGAGATTACTTCTAAGATTAATGTATTAATCACATATATTTCTAAATATTTAGCCATAAGACTTATTAATGTTTTCTGGTTTTCTACTTCTAACCGATAATAGTATTTGTCGACGAAGAGCCATTCTAAGCCTAGACTTCGCTTGAGTCAGAAACGGAAAAGATTTTACTAAAGGGCTGAAATATTGGGTTTATTTTTACGCACTTTATTTTTTTTATAATTATTGTATATGCTGCCAATTAATTATTTTATATGATTAATGTTAACATAGTTAGTCAATTCTTATCAGCAAATGGGTGTCTTTGGCAACAATCAAGAACAAGGAAGTGGTGGTAGCTCAACATGTCAATCAGAAAATTTGATATTTTTACGTTTTGAACATTTTCATATGGAGATTTTGAATCTCAAAGTGTGTATTCAATCCCCCCATACAAAAACATCATCAGTCCAATGCATTTCTGACGCAAAGAGTTAAAAACATGTATTTAATGGACTAGCCAGAAACAAGATGATCTGCAACAATAAAAGGAGGAAATTGTAAGTGTTTTATTAAATAGGCGTGTCTGCGATAATTGTAATGACACGAAAATCATACTTGCCATTGCTAACTACAAATTAGCTATAAATAAAAGCAATTATTGTCGCAAACATAAATAATTTCAGTTTATAAATCATAAATTCCTCATATTCATTTCTCTCTTGAGTAATTCTAGATAATTTATTTATTTTTTTATTTGATTTTCTCAAAATGACCAGTTCTGCTAAAATTAAACTAATTATAATTATTGTTTCATAGTTCTTAAAAAAAATCCTTTCCTACAATTTGCAACAAAAATATAAGCACATCACGCAAAGCGAATACATTAAAACAAACGCACACGTAATGATATACAAAGCAATTTTCATATTTCTCAAAGTGTATTTAGTATGGAGAGAATTTCCGCGAAATACCCACCTATAATTAGTTTCTAGAGATATATTAACATTAATGTCGATAATATTTAATGCGGATTTTATACGCTACACGTTACACCATACACAGTACATGCACGCATTTATATAGATCACTTCAATGTGAACTTGATCTTGTTTTTCTTGAATTCGTTTTTTTCCTTCTCTGCTTCTATCGTTCTTTCTAGAATTTGATTATCATTTCTTTTGCATAACAAGTTTATAATGTACTTCGTCTTTACATAATTAGTGACATCTAATGCATGTTAAACAAGATTAAGAATGTGTATAGTAGACGTCACTTTCGATGGCTATGTATAAATGTGTATGTAGATGTGTGTTACTATTTTTAAAAATTAATCTCTCGGCATATTTTTATGAAGCTCCTACATAAAACTTTCATTCTTAAAGACTATATTTATGTAGATAAATAAGATCTCCTCAAGTTGATCTGTTTTCTTCATAACTCAATGTAAAATGTTGATCCAAAGAAAGATTTTGATAGAAACGTGGATTTTGGGATGAGTCTTTAGCTGACGTTTTGTATTAAGATGAATAATAATTATAATTGATAATATGGATTGTGTGTTGATTACCGCGCGTTAATTAATTCAGCAACAATAAATGAAATTAGAGGCCATTGCACAGGAAAAAGATAAAGTCATACTCAACTCATCCTGAAAGTATTTCCGGCTGACTAATGAGAAAATTATTAATTATCAAAAAAACGTATCCATTTCCTCTATTAATTAGATTATGAGCAATAATCTGCTTACTTAATGATATCAAAAATATAACCACCACAATTATGATTATTCAAGGGGTTAAAAAAGCAAAATAGTGTTGAGATTTATGGGTGACCTAGGATGTATTTGAGCGACTATAATAGCTGACAGCAGACAGTTGTAAAGTAACTTTACTGGAATACATGGGGGGTCGGTGGTTGTATCACCGGTGCTACTGACTGCTACTGTATTTCAGGTATACCAAGCGCTTCCGCTGAGGATACTTATACCATTCATTTCTTCTAATCCGAGATTGAAGAAAAGAAGCTGAAGAAACAAAATTAACTAACAATAACGGAAATTAACCTTAAAAAACGACTTTTCATTGAAAAGATTTGCCAAACAAAAATGTTAATGGAGTTTAGAAAACCATAGCGTTGTGCAATACGAAATGTTTGTTAACCTTTTAAATGTGTCACTTCAAAAATTTCTCTTACGTGAATTTATTCCACAATGAAAAATTGATAGTAGTACTTTTCATTCGTGTATTAATTCAAATTGAAATGTAGTGTATGAGTGTGAGTGTTAAATGTATGTGTATATAACCCACTCATGCTCGGTAGCTTTAAGTACTTCACCTTGAAATAACTTCGCGTTTCAGTACAAGCATTTTGCAATTGAACAACCAGATAGATATGTACATATTATTATAAAAGTTGATTATAAACACAAAACACATCTGTACTTTAATAGTTTATTAGAAGGGAATCAAGATGGATTTTACCGTGAGAAGTGCATTAAATGTAGAAGTTCAAATTTTTTATTTACTGTCTGTAAAAATGTCTCTTATTAGTGCCGAGACACAATGAAGATACACAGTCACGTAAAACTATCCAAAATTTGATATTCTGAGAAAAATGCTGAGATAATCGCATCAAAGACTGTTCATTCCGTGCACGTCCTCTACACATTCTGATGACATGAAACGAATATATAAAATGTTATACTATTAGTACATATATGTATACACAAAAAAAGAACATCTTATGCAATAATATTTATGTACACAGTTATACAAAAATACCTTGTTTATTACAAATTAATGAATCAAGTAGGCCGTGAAACAACAAAACACTACACACACCACAACTCAAACCAGTTAAAAGATAAATCGTTACAATTTAATATTTGAACTAAAAATGTCATGTTGCGATTAGAATGGAATGCTTTTGTTGTTTGTCGAATGGCACGAACGCTGGTCACATTTCTTTTTCTAAAGTTTTACACAAAACAGGCATTTCTCAACACTGTGAATAGATTTAAAGGAGAAATTATTACACTTAACCTCAAACTGTCACTTTTGGTTTTTTGTGCTTTCTTTAATTCTAAAAAAGTAGGCGCTGTATGAAGTTATAAGTAAACATTTTATGAATAAATTTAGTTGAAGAATTTGGTAGCTAGAGATTAAGGTTCGATAAGGATCATTTTTCCGAGAAGAGACACTAAGGATCATTGAAGCAAAATTTATTTAAATAATTACATGGTATACTTATTGATTACCTTTAAGTTATTGCAATGAAATTCTAATAAATTAGGTATTATAGAAGTCATGTATGTTGCCTTCCTCTTACTAGTAACAAGACTTCTAATTCCATTAAATCGTGTCAAATTCGGATTAATTTGGATTTTAAAAGTAATAGTAACTTTTTTTTATCAAGTATCTACCCAAATTTGTTGATTCTGGACTGTTGATTGGCTGATCTACTCTTGACTATTGCTGCTCCAGTATTGTTTATTCTTTTTTGAAACACTTTTAAATAAAATTGGATTAGATTAGGAATCCAATGGTCACCCACTAGATTATTTTCCTACAAGAATAGATTATGTGCAAGATTAATATTTCATTCGATGTCCTTCCATTGGAAATAATTTCTCAATAATGTATGCATACACATTCCATACCAAAAGCAATCATTTTGACAATAAAAATATCTACTTATATGTTAATCACCTTCACTATACACATACATTTTTTTCGTTTTAATAAAACCTCCCTTGACCTGAATTGCAAAATATTTCTCATAAAACTGTCTGGCTCTGAACAAATCACATACGTAAAAAAATTTAAACTGTAATTTTTCCTTTGACATAAATTGGCATTCCTTTGGGGTCAAATAAATTCCAAAATGAATTTTAATTTGTACATGAATATATTCAAATTATGTCACCTCGTTGTCAAAATGTAAATTGCCCAAAATATATTTCATCTGCCCTTTTATCATAATGATTATTATCATTTTAGGCATACCTAATTAGATATTTAAATTTACAACATACTATAACAGAACAAGTTAGAGGCAGACAAAGAGAAAAAATAAGAGAGGTTTACTAAGAACAATCTACATGCATGAATGTGTATAACCTATACAGGCCAGTCTAGGTTTAAATTTTAAATTTGAAACTTCTGATTATTATTATAGAGGTATAACCAAAAATTCCTTTAAAAAAATACATTTACATAATAACACATTAAATATTATGTAAATGAAGCTTCCAAATACCTGAACACTACCATCAAGGTTAAAACCTGGCCAGAGCTGCTATAAATATAAAACACACCAAGCATTTTCAATTTGTTTGCAAATAATGATCTTCTAAGAAAAATTGGTTAATTGGCTAATTTTAATGTGGTGTGGTTGGATCGAAATTATTTTAATTTGACTCTGATGGCTTGAATTTCCAATTAACTATTTTTGTATCTCTTGTTACCAACTTACAGTTATGGTATCATAGGAGGAGTGTTTTAATAATAACATGAATGGGTTAGAAACATCGATTCAATTCATTAATTTAATTTTTGTAATTTTGACACGGTTCAAGAATTTTGACACGGTTCAAGATCAGTATAATTACTATTACATTCAATGTCAAAAAGAGGAGTTCTGGTATTTTATTATTATTGTTATCTATGTTAATTGGTTTGAATTTTTTATTTTCTATCATTACTGATTTTATTTAGTAAGTTTTTGTAATTCTGATCAATTTACAATAAGAAAAAAACATATTGTACAAAATAATCCAAAAGTTTCACATCATAGCAAAATAGTCTTCTGGTGAACACAAAACCATCATAAATATACTATTATCAAATAGATAGGAAAATCATACGCGATGAGGAGAACATCTGCTTCCGAATGTATAGCCAAATTTTTGTTTACAAGCAGTACTAAAGATATGAATGACTTGCAGATTCATCCCTAATAAGGACTAAATTGAAATTTATACAACATTAACTGATGTGAAATAATCAAGTCAGGAATTCTACATTGATTTAGATATTGCAATGATAGATATGATATCTAGAGTCTATTAAAAAGAATAAAGTACTATAATTTAGTGATAGACAATCAGGAAGAATAAGTAAAGGTAGTTCTGTCATACCACGCAAACTGTTGATATCGAATAAAGTTTTATATTACAGTATAGTAGCCTTCATGACTGGTTAAATATTAAATATCAACAACCATCAAATGTGTTGTGTAGGTTTAATTCATTTCTTTTTGATAAGTTTACTAATAGCTACATTAATCGAATCTAAGCATGTGCCCTAGTTGGTTCAGATTATAAAAGCTACGTAGCTTCTTGTCATCACTAAAGACAATATTATTAACTGAATGATTAATAAACTGAAAATAATTTTCTAGTAAAAGCTAGCAGAACTAAAATAGTATTTTTCTAGTACTAAAAATCACCCTAATAATCAACTAACAACCAGGTGACCTAATTAGGTATATGGCATGTAATGTACGAGTGGTTTACAACCAGTTCATTTAATTTAAAGTAGAAAATAGAAAACCAATAGAATCTTATTGTATGCATTTCTTTCCTGATATTTATTTAATTTATATTTAAGTTTTCTTGTTTTTACTTACTTTTATAATAAATTATAGTCATTGCAATGTCAAAAAGTAGTAAATTATATATGGTTTCCAATATTTTATAATAATTTTTCAGTGTTTGAATTTTCACTAGTTCTTATTTGATTAATATAACGATTAAAGTGATTTTCAAATAAAACGAAGAAGCAATAAATCTAAAATTTGGTAAAAATACTAAATGCTACTATATACTTGAATTTCTTCAGCTTAGTTTGTATCCTATTTTATTTAATATCTTACGACTTTTCATAAAACATAGTTTATGTAATCGTTTATAAATATTACAAATTTAATACAAAAAAACATTTTTAAGATTGGTGAATACCATTCATTTTTATTAACATCATTTATTTATTCCTTTATATTATTTCTTATTACTTAGTATAGGAATGATATTTGATATAGAACAAAAAGAATAATTCAAAAATAAACTAGAAATGCTAAATATAACTATTACTCTAATTTCTTAAAATTACTGTTTTGTATATTATTGTATATTATTTAATATACTGTGAATTTTCAAATTTCTAAATTTTATAATCTTTTATCATAAACAAATATCATATTCAATATAACAAATATTTTGATCATTTTGTTATTTATTTATTCGCCTATTTATTCCTTATTTATATTGTTTCTTATTATTTATAGACATAATATATTACATATATATGAAAGAAGGAAAATAAAGAAAAAAAATGATTCTAAATTTTGCTAGAAATTCTAAATGCCACTATACTTGAGATTTCTTAAAATTATTTTATATCCTACTATATCCACTCTCGGCTCGGTGTGTCCGGCACCTCGACACCGAAAGGTATAAGATGTTAAAGAATATGTATGTATATTGAATATCCTGTGAATTTTCGAATTTTCATTTTTATAATATTTTTATCATTTGTACTTTACGGAATAATTGGCGAATATTAATATCAATACAAAAAAAAACATATTTTTTATATTTATTTATTTATTTATATTATTTCTTATGATTTATAGAAATATAGAAATTTGATATAAAAGAAAAAAGAAAAAAATATTCTAAAATAAAGTAGAAATGCTAAATATCACTATAACTCGAATTTCTTAAAATTTGTTTGTAATATTATTTAATATAATATGATTTTTAAATTTATAAATTTTACAATCTTTTTAACTTACAATACGTTACACATAACATATTCAATATAAAAAACAGTTTTAACAGTTTTTAAAATCTCATAATCAATATCATATTTTAACTATTTATTTACTCGCCTATACATTTCTTCTTTATATTATTTCTTACTATACATTATATTATATATGAAAGAAAGAAAATTTAAAAATGCCACTATAGTTGGAATTTCTGAAACTTATTTTGTATCCTATTATTCAATATCCTATGAATTTTATAATGGTACTTTACGGAGTAATTTGCGAAGAATATATTCAATACAAAAATAAACATATATCTAACATCTTTTAAAATATCATGATCAATACCATTCTTATAACTATAGTAGTTTTAGTAGTAGTAGTAGTAGTAGATACTAATTTATATTATTTCTTATTATTTATAGAAATTATATTTGATATAGAAGAAAAACAAGAAGGAATGATTCTAAAATAAAGTAGTAATGCTAAATATCGCTATTACTGGAATTTCTTAAAATTAGTTTGTATATTATTTAATATACTATGAATGTATAATAATTATAATAATGTATGATAATAATAATTTGTGCAATCCGTTACAAATATCATATTCAATATAAAAAAAACATTTTTAATGGTTTTTTAATTTGCATGATCAATACCTTTTGTATTGTATTTATTTATTCTCCTAAATATATATTCCTTCTGTGTATATTTCCTATTATTTACATTATATTATATATGGAAGAAAGAAACAAATATTATAAAATTTGATAGAAATGCTAAATGCCACTATAAGTAGAATTTCTTAAAATTATGTTCAAAAATGAATTTTCAAACTTCTAATTTTTATAATCTTTTTGACTTAGTAATTTGTGGAATCAATTACCAATATCATATTCAATATAAAAATCATTTTTAAAGGTTTTTAAGATTTCAGGATGAATACCATTTTTTTTTTTTTGTTTATTGTTTCCAGCCTTATTTTGTGGAACTCCATAATCATGAAATAAATAAAGATTATTAAAAGTTTCACAGTTTTATTAAAATACAACCGACAATATTGTTTCGACAGCTATGCTGTCATTACCAAAGGTAATATAATTATAAACAAACACGTCGCTAAGGTAGATACAAAATAGGTAACTAGATAAAATAATAATAATAATCAGAATTAAATATCTAATACTTCCAGTAACGGAGAATTACTGAGCTCAAGTTGTTCATTCATTAAAGGTACCCTGAGTTTGTGTTTGTATATCTCAAAGGCTTCTAAAATGTCTAATTTGCGTTTGTTATTACAAAAATGTAGGAATTTAATATTATTTTGAGGAGTCATTGTGTGATTTTGTTCTAAAAGGTGTTTGGCGTAATTCGATTTTTCAGGATGTTTATTTTTGTAATGACGTACGTGTTCTTTATATCTTATGTCAAAATTTCGAAGTGTTTGTCCAATATATACCGAACTACAAAAAGAACAATTTAAACGGTAAATGCCCGATTTCATGATATCATGTGTTCTGTCTTTAGCATTAAATAAAAATGAAAAAGTGTTAGTGTTGGTTTTAAATGTTATTTTATAATTGTTTGTTTTTCTTAGTATATGTGCAATTTTTTCTGATATTTTGCCAAAATATGGTATAGATATGTAATTTGTGTCTTCTGTTTGATTGTCAATGGGATATATTCTTTTGATAGCTAACCTATAATCTTTTTGTTTAATTAAAGTATCAATCATGTTCGGATTATAATGATTTGCATGTGCTAGTTGTTTAATGGTTGATATCTCTTTGCTAAAATCTGATTTTGTTAGTTAAAAATACCATTTTTATTACCTAGTTATTTATTATTCTTAGATTTAGTAGATGCTAAATGCCATTATCCTTGGAATTTCTTAAAATTATTTTACACCCTATTGTCTAATATCCTGTAAATCCCAAATTTTATAACATTTTTATCATAGTAGTTGACGGAATAATTTGGCAATATTATAATCAATATACAAAAAAAACATATCTAACTGTTTTTAAAATTTCATGGTCAATACCATTCTTATTAGTATATTTTTATTATTTATTTATTCGTTTTTTATTTAATATACTGACTTGAATATACTATGTGAATTTTCAAATTTCTAAATTTTATAATCTTTTTAACTTAGTAATTTGTGAAATCAGTTAGAAATATCATATTCAATGTAAAAAAAAACAGTTTTAACAGTTTTTAAAATTTCATGATGAATAGAATTTTTATTATTTATTTATTGGCCTATTTATTCCTTCTTTATATATTATTTTTATTATTTATAAACATTCTATTATACTTATATGAAAAAAGGAAAATAAAGAAACATAATTTGCCAATATTATATTCAATTACAAAAAAAGCATATCTAAGTTTTTAAAATTTCATGGTCAATACCATTCTTATTAGTAGTTTTTGAATGATATTATTTATTATTTATTTATTGGCTTATTCGATATTTCTATATTATTTATATCATTTCTTATTATTTATCGAAATTATATTTTGTATTGAAGAAGGAATTTAATTTGCAACTTGAAAATAACAAAAATGGTATTAATATGGTTTCTAAAATTAAATGGTGTATCTGATATACTTAACTGTTAAATTTCTGACATTTTAATTTTCCAATAGATTTGATTTTATCTTTATCATTTGTCAATTTGCAAATATTATATTAAATTTAATATTAAAAAAAAAATCTCGCATTTTGCAAAATTAGACTTTTAAAAGGTTTTTAATAATTTAGTATTTAATTATTTTTTGTTACATTTTAATTTAGCAGTATTTTATTTAGTCTCATTACGAATACATTTGCAATTATGTATTAAAATTTAATTTCAAGACATAATTCCTATCATTTCTAAAATTCAATCAAAACAACTGTTCAGATTTCTAAGTGTTCCAGAGCAATCTAGATATTCGGTGACCACTTTAAAAGGTATTCAAAAACTATCTAAATATTCTACTACCTTTTTAAATGGTTAATATTAAGTCGTTTGCAACTTAAGGTATTTTGTGACAAAAAAAGATTCTTATTTAATTATTATTTTACATTTATCATTTAAGCTTCATCAAAAAAGGCCTTAAAAATTTCATTTTTAATAATAATTCTAAGAATCTTGGACATTCCTCATATATAAATTTTGATACATATTTGCAAATTTCATATTTTGATTTATTTGCAATTTTTAAATTTATATTATTATATTAATACGATATATAATATTAATTAAGATTGATATTAATTTTGGTATAATATTAATACTACTCTCAAAAACGTCAAAAAGGACATTCCTAACGATTTTTAAAAATTGATTTTTTTTAATTTTTTAATCTTTTTAATGGCTTCAAAACCATTTGGAACCTAATATGTACATTAAATACTCAGATTTTTATGATTAGCAAAATTGAAATGCATTTCTAAAATTATTCTAATTATTATTTTATTATATTTGTGACTTGTGACGAATTTTTGCTGAATTGAATCGAACATGAAAAAGAAGACACAAGTATGATTACTTACAAATATTAAATTAATTTTAATATCAAAAAGTGATTACCCAAAATTGGTAAAAACTGATTAAAGTGATGCTTTTATTTTTTAGCCTCATTAATAATTTCTTTATAAATATGATATCAAGTTCAATATCGTCAAAACAAATCTGTGCGTGTAAAAGTAATAATCTACATCCTTTTAAGTATTCCACAAAAGCTTTTGTCCTTTTTAAATTAATATCAATTAATACAATACTAACAATTCAACTGATTTATTCTTATAGATACAATTGGCAACATTCCATTATTTTTAAATAAGTGGCTATTAATATAAAAATGCCGATTTATATTATTTATCATTTTACACTATTCATATTCGCTTAAATTTTCAGTGTCAAAAATTTTGATTTTCCATAACCAATAATTTGTTTCCATATTTCTCAAAATCTATTCTAATTATTGTCATAAAGACATTCAAATGAATCCGATTAATTAAACGTTTTAATTACAATCTTGTTGTCAAATCTCCACCT
Source organism: Agrypnus murinus (assembly GCA_929113105.1). Classification (NCBI taxonomy): domain Eukaryota; kingdom Metazoa; phylum Arthropoda; class Insecta; order Coleoptera; family Elateridae; genus Agrypnus; species Agrypnus murinus. Next base: position 36,615,764 of record OV816030.1, read on the forward strand.
TGTTTATTTTCATTAAACGACCAGACAAACAAACACAAAAAAACATCATTGTGGTGTACATGTTTTTGGTAAACGTCATGGTGTTGCTCTGCAACAAACTACACATACAAAATACTTGCAACAAGAAATTGCAAGAACTTGATGGCATGGCGTAACCTGCTGTGGAAGGTGACCTAGTATGCCCTCGTCTGTTTACTTATGCATACATGTTATATACCTACGTATATAAATCTTTTTAAATTTCTTCTTCTGCATATTTGCACAATCAAGTTTTGGAACACCTTTTTCTTTAGTCTTCTTTTATTCAATTGGAATTTGGAAAGCATTATTTTTGGATAGATTTGTTTAGGCATGGTTAATGCTCGATTTAAAATAACATGTTCTAAGCTGCTTTCATATATCTTTTTTTATTGATGTGATTATATGCATCTATAGAAACTGTCTTTGTATACAAATCTCTGCAATACTATTATAATGTAGATTTATTCAAAAGTTTTTATAGAAGTTTACTGAATTGCTATTCTTTCCTTTTCTCTTTTTATTTTATGCAAATCGGAATAGAAGTTTAAAAGTTGCAACGTTTATATACATATAGCAGCAAATCTGTGAAAGAGTATCAAAATTAAACTCAATGCGCACTAGTATTTAATCACTAGCTAGCATTAAGTGGTATATTTTCCGAAAATCCTAATTTAAGATAGATTTTGGGCCGAATTTAGATTCTTTTCATATAATTATTTTCTAATTCATTAAAGAGAAGGTAGACTAGGCGCATTCTTCGGTATGGTACATCCATAATGACCGAAATATTGATTTCCTAGATGTGCGTTCCATTTGGTTCAAAAAACCCCTTAACCAACAATCTTTATTATTTGAATATATTAAAAATTATTATCTATTTCCCGTGCAATGTACTAATCTGGTACTTGAGCTTTCTGCTACTGGGGAGCCTATGCAAGATTTGCATTCCTGAATGACTATATCTCTCAATAATATCAGACCAAGAAAGAACAGGCGAAAAGACTATATTTAAGTTATCAAATGTTTATGGTTCAGTAATCTACATTTTTCTGAGATTCCTCAGACAGATCTGTTTGATATAATAGAACGATTAGATAAACCTTATCATTGTCTGCCTAATTGACAGTAAATATACTATTTATAGCAGCACATTTTCGTCAAAGAAATCTATACCTGATGAGAGGCGACTACAGCGATAATTACTTTTTAAAAGTTTTTGTCAAAAGAATATTTTTAGCCGTTTAATAACTTTCATATATTTTCCGTAATTTGCCTATATAGAGTTCTAAAAACAGATGTTTCAGGACAGTTTCGAGGGGCGCCTCACGATTGAAATAGGTGTACAAATTTTCGGAAATATATCGGGAATACACGGGAAAATACAGCGAATAATCGGGAAAATACAGCGAATAATCGGGAATACACGGGAAAATACAGCGAATAATCGGGAATACACGACAATGCCTGACATATACTCAGGAATACTCGGGAATATTTGGGGAATAAACGGGAATACACGCAATACTTGAGGAATATTACGGAAATACATGAAAATTTGGGAAGTGGGATACAATTACGCCTGATGCTATTGAATTAAGTTTTGCTTAGGAAATACGAAGATTCATTTGGAAATACCAGAAATTAATAATGCAGGAATACGGTAATAACCGCATTTCCGTACTCTCGGGAATAAGTGTACAAGATTTGTTTAGTGAGATGCCCCGAGGGGTGGAATAGGTGCACAAATCTTCTGAAATATATCGAGAATACACGGGACTATACCGAGAATAATCAGGAATATACGGCAATACCTGAGAAATACTCAGCAATGCTAGGAAATAATCGGGAATATTCTGGAATACACGCAATACTTGAGTAATATTATGGAAATACATGGAGATTTGGAAGTGGGGTACAACAAACTCTGATGCTATTTCATTAGGTTTTGGTTAGGAAATACGGGACTGCATTCGGAAATTAATTCAGAATACGGAAATAACCGCAGATATTTCTCGGAATAGGTGTACAAAATTTGTTTTGTGAGATAATCCGAGATGCGTCTCACGACTGGAATAGGTGTACAAATCTTCTGAAACATATCGAGAATATACAGAGAATAATCGATACTAATCGAAAATACACTACAATACATACAATATACAAGAATACAGGCAATACTTGAGGAATACTCAGGAATATTACGAAAATACATGAAAATTTGAAAGTGGGCTACAACGAACTCTGATGCTATTTCATTAAGTTATGGTTAGAAAATACGGGATTGCATTTGGAAATATCGGGAATTAGTTCGGGAATACGGAAAAAGGAATACGGGAATACAACTGGAATAGGTGTACAAATCTTCTGAAATATGCCAGGGATACACGGAAATATACAGAGAATAATCGGGAATTCACGGCAATACCTAAGAAATATTCAGGAATACTAGGGAATAATCAGGACTATTTGGGGAATACACGGCAATACTCCAGGAATACTCTGGAATATTACGGAAGTACTTGGAAATTTGGAAACGGGGACACGCGTTAAAACAAACTCTGATGCTATTTCATTAAGTTCAGGTTAGTAAACATAGCATTCGGGAATACCGGAAATTACTTCAGGAATACGAAAATAGGAATACGCAATACAACTGGAATAGGTGTACAAATCTTCTGAAATATATCGGGGATACACGGGAATATATAGAGAATAATTGGAAATATACGGTAATACCTGAGAACTACTCAGGAATGCTAGGGAATAATCGGGAATATACAGGAATACATGCAATACTTGAGGAATACTCAGGAATATTATGGAAATACATGAAAATTTGGAAGTGGGGTACAACGAACTCTGATCCTATTTTATTAGGTTTTGGTTAGAAAATACGAGACTGCATTCGGAAATACTGGAGATTATTTCAGGAATACGAAAATAGCCGCAGATATAGCCGTATTCTAGGGAATAGGTGTACATAATTTCCGTAGTGAAATGCCCCGAGAGGCGTCTCATGACTCGAATAGGTGTACAAATCTTTTGAAATATATCGAGAATACTCGGGTATATACAGATATAGAATACATACAATATGCCGGAACACACGCAATACTTGAGGAATACTCAGGTAGTACATGAAATGTGAAAGTCGGATACAACGAACTCTGATACTATTTCATTAAGTCTTGGTTAGGAATACGGGATTGCATTCGGAAATACCATAAATTACTTCAGGAATACGGAAATAGGAATACGGGAATACAACTGGAATAGGTATACAAATCTTCTGAAATATATCGAGGATACGCGGGAATATACAGATAATAATCGGGAAAACACGGCAATACCTAAGAAATATTCAGGAATATTAGGGAATAATCAGGAATATTTGGGGAATACACGGCAATACTCCAGGAATACTTTGGAATATTACGGACATACATGAAAATTTGGTAGCGAGGACGCGGGTTAGAACAAACTCTGATGCTATTCCATTAAGTTTTGGTTAGGAAACTGTGTAAATACAAGTAGTGTAAATGCAAAGTATAACAAGAACTACTACTACATCAACAATTTTTTTTTTAAAACTAGTTTCCCCTTTTATTTTTGTTTTCTAAAAGAATCCTATCATCCTAGACATGATGCCGAAAAACTACCTGTCGCCTAATATCATAATGATGCTACTGGAAAAATATTCTCAGTTGTCAGTAAGAGAGTGTAATTTTTGATTCTCATTTTACTTAGAGTACGTCATATTCAAATATTACTACATTACTTGTGTTTGATTTTGAAACTTGGAAAAAAATGTACACTGTCCAACACACAGCATCTACATCTACTCAAATGCTGTATTCTTAAGGTGTTAAGAAAAGCTGGAAAAAAAGAGAAAAAAGCTAAATAAGTATATGGTGGATGGTTCGGTGCATATCGCACATTGTGTATGAAATTAAAATCTAAAGAATGTTACTGCGTTCCATCGCCCACCAGAAATGTCAATAGTTAAACCAAAAATTCCAAAGTCTAGTTTCTTCAATTATTTCGACTGTCATAGTTTTAACTATTTGTAGCTAAGTTCTAAATAAATAGACGAATACACACTGAAGATAATCAAGTGTTTCTTTTGGCTGGCATACTTAGTTCGTTTTGTAGGAATTACAATTTGAGCTAATATTTGAAAATCAAGATTAGAAGATATGCTTTGTAATACGCCCAATTTACTCCTAAACCTGATTTCAGTACTCTACACCTCTAAAACAGTGGTTCTCAATATGTGGTGTGCGTGCCACTGTACTACGAGGTAATACTATGCAAATTACTTTCATATAGGATAGGTTTTATCACCGTCTAAAACTATAATCTGCTCAAGTGCTTGATTATTGGTTGTTTTTCTTATATTCAAAATAACTTCAACTTTCAATAGCCTTGGTAGTGCAGCGGTTAGACTCCCGGTGTCGGCAAACACAAATGTGAGATTTGTGCTATAACATCTATAAGTCGGTTTTAGCCGCACGATGAGTCTGCATAATAATAATAATAATCGACCCTCCCTCTTGCACAAGCTTCATAGGTTTCATAGGGGCCTGGTTTCAAGGTTATCAATATTATTAAAAATTATAATTTGCGAAGAAGATATTGTAACATTCCTTTTCAAATAATAACACAAGTGCTGTTTAAATCGTCTATTCACAAACAAATATTTATTTCTATACACTAATGAATACACTATAAATTAACGCTATGATTATAAACCATTAAAAACTATTATTTACAGACTATGGATTTCTAATACAACATTTATATTCACTATTTATTTTGTAATACACAGTTAATGACTTGCTGTTGACTGACCGGTTGTTTCGTGGACCGATGCACGATAAGCCATCAGGAACAGATGCAGGTATTGGTCCCAGTCTCGTTGATGATCGGAGACGACCTTGGCCAAATATTTGCCCATTGTCCGATTCATGCGTTCTACCATTCCATCGGACTGCGGATGTAACGGTGTGGTCCGAGTCTTGCGAATGCCCAACAATCGACAGACTTCTCCAAAGAGTACAGACTCGAAATTGCGGCCTTGATCCGAATGCAGCTCCATGGGCACTCCGAAACGACTGAAGAACTCTTTGACTAGTACGTCAGCAACAGTCGCAGCTTCCTGGTTTGGTAGGATATATGCTTCTGGCCATTTGGTAAAATAGTCCATTGCCACTAAGATGTATTTATTCCCATCGTCGGTTTCGGGAAATGGTCCGGCAATGTCTATAGCTATTCTCTCCAGAGGACTACCCACATTGTACTGCCTCATAGGTGCTCTTCGCTTCCCCAAGGGTCCGTTGCCAGTGGCACATAATTCACATTTCCGGCACCACTCCTTCACGTCTTCTTTACAATTGACCCAATAAAAACGCTCCCTAACTTTCTCCAAAGTCTTTTTCACACCGAAGTGTCCTCCTGAGGCACCGTCATGGAGATGTCGCAATACTGTAGCCACTCGGCTTCTTGGAACCACGAACTGAGACCTAATGGTGGTGCCATCTTCACTCTCCAGTACTCGCTTCAGGAGATCGTCTTCCACCTTCAAGGACTCCCATTGGGCCCAATATGCTTTGAGCGTTCTGTTGAAAGGGCTGACGGCCTCCCAGGCAGGCCTTTCTCCCACGCGCTTCCATTCCAGTACCATTTTTAGTTCGGGATCAGCCTCCTGCTGTCGCTGCAATTCTTCCGGCAACCAATTGTCGTTGACGATGGTAGTCCTTAATACTTGGCAAACCCTCTCCTCCAAACGAGAGCAATGACGGCAATCCGTTGGACAGGGTCTTCTTGAAAGAGCATCGGCATTTCGATGACTAGTGCCCGCTCGATGTTCGGTGTCAAAGTCGTATCCTTGTAATCGCTCGATCCACCTTGCGACCTGGCCTTCAGGATTACGGAATTGTAGAAGCCATTTCAACGCTGCATGGTCCGTCCTCAATAAAAACTTCCGTCCGTACAAGTATTTGTAGAAGTGCTCAACAGACTTCACGACAGCCAATAGTTCTTTTCTGGTCACACAATAGCAAGTCATTAACTGTGTATTACAAAATAAATAGTGAATATAAATGTTGTATTAGAAATCCATAGTCTGTAAATAATAGTTTTTAATGGTTTATAATCATAGCGTTAATTTATAGTGTATTCATTAGTGTATAGAAATAAATATTTGTTTGTGAATAGACGATTTAAACAGCACTTGTGTTATTATTTGAAAAGGAATGTTACAGTGGTGTTACAGGTGTGAGGTTTTAAAATAAATAAAATCGCGTAATAATTAAATAAAGTGCTGTGAGATTAAATTTTTAGTGTTAAAAATAATTTCAACAAACAATTAAGATGGCGATGAAATTGTTGAAAGATCTGAAAGTAATAGACTTGAAACATGAACTGGAAGAACGAGATTTGGAAACAACTGGCCTTAAAAACGTGTTAATAAATCGGCTAAAAGAATGGCTTATAGAACAGCAAGAAGATCCTGAAAGTTTCCTCTTCGAAATACCTGGACCCGCAATTGATACTAGTTTGTTGTTAAGTAAAATGGAAGAAAGTTCTAGAAAAGCCGAAGAAAATTCTAGAAAGTCCGAAGAAAATGTTAGAATGCTAAAAGAAGAACTACTGGAAAAGTCCGAAGAGAATTCTAGAATTTTAAAACAAGAATTACTTGAAAATACTAAAGCACTGGAAGAAAATGTTAAAATGATGAAAGGAGAATTGTTGGAAAATGTCAAAGCGTTGGAAGATAAAGTTTTCGAAGAATTTTTGGAGAATGCCAGTGCGTTAGGACTATTGGAAGGTAGATTGGCGGAACAAGATAGGGTAATAAAGATGGTAGAAGAGAAAATAGCCCAAATGCAATTACCACCAACAACTAAGAAAGACGATATGATCGAAATGCTGGAAGATAGAATGAGGCAACTACGGTTTCCCTCAACTTCTGAGTGGCCGTTTAATGAAGTAAAGAAACAATTTAAAGAAGAAAAGGTTCCTGCCGTAGGGATAAAAGTAAAACCACCCACGTTCGATGGAAAGACACCTTGGTCCATCTACTACAAACAATTTGAGGCGGCCGCTGGGGCCAACGGATGGACACGCAAGGAAAAGGCCGTTTCTCTAACTGTGGCTTTGCGTGGAGACGCGTTGAACGTCCTGCAAACAATCCCAGCAGGACAGGAAAATGATTACCAATTGTTAGTGTCTAGATTGGAAATGAGATATGGAGACGCGCATCTACAACAGGTGTATCACGCGCAAGTGAAGAATCGTATCCAGAAGAATGGAGAAAGCCTGCAGGAGTTTGAAGCCGATGTTGCGCGGCTTGTCCGATTGGCGTACCCTACGGCACCCGATTCATTTCTGGGACAGCTGGCTGTGCAGACCTTCATTGATGGGTTAAGAGACGGAGAAACACAACAATCATTGAGGCTGGCACGACCAAGAACAACTGATGATGCGCTTGCTCACGCCTTAGAATTTGAAGCTGCAAAACAAGCGTCCCGAGGCCACGGTCGAGTTCGAACCGTTGCGGAAGAAGAGGAAGGTTCCAGTTCCAAAGATCGCCTAGAAGAATTATTAATGAGAGTTCTTCAGAAGGAAGATAGTCGTAAGAGGAATCCTCAAGAAGTTCGAGGACCCCGTTGCTGGAACTGCGGTGAACAAGGACACATACGACGCCGCTGCCCTAAACCCAGAAAAGTACAACCGTCGGAAAAGTTAAAAGGGGTTGGCAAGAGGGGGCGAACGTTGGCTGCGAGTGAAGATGCCCCGGAGATCACGATCCATGCCGTAACATCAAAGAATAGTAACGGCAGTTTGTTTGTAGATGGAAAGATTGCTAACCGAACTGTTCCACTACTTATTGATACGGGGGCGACAAAATCCATCGTACGCCCTGATGTTCTACAATCAAGTATGAAGCTGTTATCAACAACTACTCAACTCCGTACAGCAACAGGTGAAGTGATACCAACACGCGGAGTGGTGAAGATGAAGATTGGCATTGGAAGTGAAGAACGTGATCATGAGGTGCTGGTAGCCGATATCACTGATGACTTCATCTTTGGAATGGACCTCCTGAGAAAATTTGGTTTTACGTTGGATTTGAAAGAGGGTGTTTTGAAGGTCGGTAACGAAGAACTTCCGTTGCACCCACGAGAAGATCCGGTTGTAAGGGTTTTGCTGACTGAAGATGTGATATTGCCGGGTCAAAGCGAGATGGTTGTCGAGGCAGGTTTGGATGGAGATCTTCGGGTTGGATGTGTGCGAATGATGGAGCCTGTTTGTGATAAGAAGATCCATAGTGGCATACTGGTGGGAAAAGCGCTGATCAAGGTTGGAAAGACAGTACCGGTGAGGCTTATGAACGTTAATGTGGATCCGGTGACATTGAAGAAGAGTACCCTTGTGGGACAGTGTGTGCCAGTATTCCGAGTAGCCAGGTGTATGGCTGATGTTCCAAAACCAGCGCCCAAAGACCATGGTGGAAAATTAGTGGGCATGGTTACTAGTTCGTGCGAAGACCTTAACAGAACAGAAGTGAAAGAGGTACAGGGTTTGGTTCATCGATACCAAGATATCTTCGCTCTTGACGATAGCCAGAAGGGACGAACAGATATAATAAAACATAAAATCAATACAGGCAACTCTATGCCTGTCCGTCAGCAGCCGAGGCGTCTACCTCTAGCAAGGAGAGCAGAAGCCGAGAAGATTATTATTTTTAGAAAGAACGTTACAATATAGACGATTGTATCAGTAGCATAACTTGTACACAGAAAAAAGAAAGATCTATTAAGTTGGTATCTGTCTTGTTAGAAATTGTTCCTTGTTCCCTGAGGTAGAGCTGTTTATTTTCTTTACGAATCGCAGAATCTCAATTTAAAGAAACCATCCATTTTTCTAAAAGCTCTGTCTAGGACTACCTAGGAACATGAAATGGTAGAATCCAGAAGATAAAACCAATAATCGTAGGTCGCAGTGCATGTCCAGTGAAGCAATCTAGGAGGATGCATGGTTTCTTGTGATTTCTTTCACAAACAATTAAGACGGATATAAGAGAGCAATAATTAAACTAAACAGTTAAAGGCAGTACAAAAGCAAAGTGTGAGTTATGGTTGCGTTACGTAAATACTGTAGAAATTAAATTATAAGTTATAATTGCTTTTGCAATCGCGCTGGCACGTTTGTATTATAAACATACCCTAAGTCCATGGTCCAAAGGCCAAAAGAGAACAATAAAATGCTTATCAAATTCATAGAAACACATTATGCTCGATTTGGTTGACAGTTTCAAAGAGGTATTTTAGAAATTAACAGAAATCTTTATTTACAATTACCTACTTCAACAAATTTTGCTCCTTTCATAAAAAAATAAAGATTGATAACGAGATAATGGATATTAAATTGAGCTATTCGGAATTCAACAATATATAAAAAAATTATTTCTGGTTATTCATCAATTGTGTGTGGAGATAATGATCTATTCACTTTTTGCAAAGATTATGGATTAAGAAGAAAGCAAAAATCATCGGTTCCACATGTAGCCAGATCTTGAAAAATATATCAGGTTTAGTAGATCTTAGACTTAGACCTAGGATATATTTTATGAAGGTCACCTCGTCAGAGATAATATATAATATATGTTTCATTTCTAATCATCATCTTTGCTCACCCTCGATGCCAATTATCATTTTCATTCATTTATCATTTCCCCCCGATTTCCTACTTCGCAATAATAATTGTCATTTCCTCCCTCAAAAGCAACAACTGAGCAAGAGGTAAGATAATCTATTGTTGTTTTTCTGATAATATTTTCATCATATCACCATTATATTTTTACCATCAAGAATCTCAGCAAAGAACCAGGTATAATCTTAGTCAATATTAATACACTGGTAATAGTTACACAGGGTGTTTCACTGAAGATTCGTATCCTTTGGTAGACATAAAATGCAACCAAAAAGCCTAATATCATTAGTGACCGAGGTGTATGCCACTCTTCCAAAATGTGTACAAAGTATTAATAATTCGGGTACAATCGAGGCCACGTACAAAAATGGAAACGCCAACGGTTTTTAAGTAATTGAAAAGTGTTTATTAAACTTTATTCTGGAAATTTTAATGACATTTAAATAATATTTAAATAGTTTATGGCACGTAACCGGTTACGACTAAAGTTATAGAAAAGTGATAACCAGAGTGATGTTGGTGTTACCATTTTTCTTTTTTTTTTCTGGATGCGATTGTACATCAAGGTTTTGTAAGTCTGAACTTTTAGGCCAATAAAATTGATCTATTTAAATTTTTTTTAGAAACTGAAATCTTATGTTCATTTATTACTTCCACTGCCCTTCCAATATGGAAATTGTCATCATAATGTATTGCATAATCTTTCTCCGTTTCAATTTTTTATTTTTTTAATTCATTGTTTAATTCATCTTGACCTTTATCGATTAAGTTATTTTCAGAGTCATCATCGAGCACTTCAAGTGTTACGACTGTTACGACTTGTTTCTGTATCTGAGTCTTCAAAATTAAAACGTTAAAATTCTAGAACAGATTCTACAATGATTTCTGAAGATTGTGGTGGAATACATTGCTGATTGTTATTTATTTATTTTTGGGCGAGGAATCGGGTGGCGGAGCAACCCTCATGACACCGATTACTATGATCATTTGGCCGACCCTACTAGAATTTACCTAAATCTGGGAGAATTGGGAGACGGGACCTACAATTTTACTTCCTATCCAAGAAGAAGGCATATTTTAATTTTTCTCTGCTATTAGAAATTATTACCTCGACCGGGGATCGAGCCTGCGAACCTTGGATTATCAACTACTAGCTTTACGCACCGACCCCCTATTGCTACCCCAGGTACTCATTTTCAAAGGCTGAGTCGACCTGGAAGCCTTAGATATTTTAAAAATTCCAGGAGAATCGAACCCAGGATCACAAGATTGGTAGTCAAGTGCCATGCCCACTGAGCTATCATGGCTTTTCTGGTAAAGAACAGATATAATTTCTGAAGTTTATAAATTCTTGTTTAATTCTGCCTAATGACTAATTGTCTAATTCTTTTCTTGGTTTTAAAACTCGACGTTGCAAGTAAACTAACAGCATAGTAAACTAAAGTACCTCAATGTTTTTTTTATGGAAGTTTAATGTACAACCGTGCCAAAAAAATGAAAAAGGTTATTTAAATGTCAGAAATTTTTGGTAACAACTAATAAAGATATTAAAAAATAATAAGACAGCAGCAATCTTGATTTTAACTCAATATGTCTATCCATTTACACTAGCAAAAAATTGGTGTTTCCGTTTTCTTGGCCTCGGTGGTACCTACTCTGATCTGAGATGTATTTCTGCTGTTTTCTAGAATCTTGTATAATGTGCCTAAAAGCTGAAACTTTCCCAACTAGAAGAAAGCTGATATCTGAATTTGATATCCAGTCCAATAGCAATTTGGTTAGCTTTCTTAGGCTTCTTCAGCTTAGATGTTCTGTTGGTATAGCTATTAAAAGATTTGACACTTGAGCCGATCTTTACTTAATAACTAACAAAGTGTAGATTTTCTTAAAAATAATCTTCCTCGAATTCAAAGGGAGTTTCATCAACTGGCTATTTTTTAGCTTCTGATGTCTACTATCTGAAAGAGTTCTTGACAGAAAGATCCTTAAAATTTAAGTATAAATAGAGTATGAACTCTATGGAAGTGATTTATAACCAACCTGCGCACCATATAAAAGCTTGGTGAAAAGGGGTTGATGCGTGCATGGAGAATAAAACATTTTTATCTTTCTATGCCGTGATGATGACGTCCAATTTATCAAAACATAACAAATTCTAGTTTTTGTTTTGTTATAGTGGGATTATTAGATATTAAACAAGGTTATTAGGTAATATTTGGATTATTGCGGGATTATTGGGAATATAAAGTATTTATACGATATTATCCAGGATTATTGGGATTATACAGAATATACAGAATTCTTGAGATTATTATTGGAAATATACAGGATTATTCGGACTAGTATCCGGATATTATACGGTATTATTGAAAATATACAGAAATAAGTGGGATTATCCGTAAGTATTATCCGAGTGGTGCACCCCTAGTTAGTGACTATCTTTCATGTTTCATAATAACCAAGAAATAATTGTTTTTGAAAAGTGGGTTTGTGGTCACGGCTGATACTAGGTGATGTTACAGTTTGTTTTGACTATTATTTCCAGAAGTTCCCAGAAGTTCAAAAATCAAAAATGGCATAAAAATTTTTTGTTCCCATTGACGAGTACTATCACCTGTCCAGAGGCTACGAATCTTGAGTAAAACACTCTGTAGATCTACCGATAATATGTAGTTGGATAAGCCATAAAAAACCCAATAACTGGCTTGTTTTGATGTCTTTTCAGTCCTTTACCAATCTTTACCAGTACTTGCATTACCAAGATACTAAACGAGAAGGGGTGCTTTTGGTATCATCTTACCATATTGGAGTTCTGATCTAAATAAGTCCTCAAAGTCTTTTAAGATCTTTTATATTTCATAATAACCGAGAAATAATAGTTTTTGAAAAGTGAGTTGGTGGTCACTGGTTAGAGCTGTATGTACTCAACTGCATTTTCAATGTGATATCTGATAGATTGATGCAGCTGATGCTAGGTGATGTCACAGTTTGTTTTGACTATTATTTCCAGCAGTTCCCAGAAGTCCAAAAATCAAAAATGGCATAAAGGTTTTTTGTTCCCATTGATGAGTACTATCACCTGTCCAGAGGATACGAATCTTGAGTAAAACACTCTGTAGATCTATCGATAATATGTAGTTGGATAAACTATAATAACCCAATAACTGGCTTGATTTGATTTTCAGTCTTTTTAGTTCTTTAAAAATTTCCGCCAATCATTACCAGAACTTGCATTACCAAGATGCTAAACGAGAAGGGGTGCTTTTGGTAGCATCTTACCATATTGGAGTTCTGATCTAAATAAGTCCTCAAAGTCTTTTAAGATCTTTTATGTTTCATCATAACCGAGAAATAATTGCTTTTGAAAAGTGGGTTGGTGGTCACTGGTTTAAGAATAGCAGTTAGCGCTGGATGTACTCAACTGCATTTTCAATGTGATATCTGATAGATTTATGCAGCTGATGCTAGGTGATGTCACAGTTTGTTTTGACTATTATTTCCAGCAGTTCCCAGAAGTCCAAAAATCAAAAATGGCATAAAGGTTTTTTGTTCCCATTGATGATTACTATCACCTGTCCATAGGATACGAATCTTGAGTAAAACACTCTGTAAATCTATCGATAATATGTAGTTGGATAAACTATAATAACCCAATAACTGACTTGTTTTGATTTTCAGTCTTTTTAGTTCTTTAAAAATTTCCGCCAATCATTACCGGAACTTGCATTACCAAGATGCTAAACGAGAAGGGGTGCTTTTGGTAGCATCTTACCATATTGGAGTTCTGATCTAAATAAGTCCTCAAAGTCTTTTAAGATCTTTTATGTTTCATCATAACCGAGAAATAATTGTTTTTGAAAAGTGGGTTGGTGGTCACTGGTTTAAGAATAGCAGTTAGAGCGGGATGTACTCAACTGCATTTTCAATGTGATATCTGATAGATTGATGCAGCAGATGCTAGGTGATGTCACACTTTGTTTTGACTATTATTTCCAGCAGTTCCCAGAAGTCCAAAAATAAAAAATGGCATAAAGGTTTTTTGTTCATATTGACGAGTACTTTCACCTGTCCAGAGGATACGAATCTTGAGTAAAACACTCTGTAGATCTATCGATATATGTAGTTGAATAAATTATAAAAAACCCAGTAACTGGCTTGTTTTGATTTTCAGTTTTTTCAGTTCTTTAGAAATTTCCGCCAATCATTACCAGTACTTGCATTATCAAGATGCTAAACGAGAAGGGGTGCTTTTGCTAGCATCTTACCATATTGGAGTTCTGATATAAATAAGTCCTCAAAGTCTTTTAAATTTCTTTATGTTTCATAATAACCGAGAAATAATTGTTTTTGAAAAGTGAGTTGGTGGTCACTGGTTTAAGAATAGCAGTTAGAGCTGTATGTACTCAACTGCATTTTCAATGTGATATCTGTTAGATTGATGCAGCTGATGCTAGGTGATGTCACAATTTGTTTTGACTATTATTTTCAAGTCTATATTCAAAAGTCCAAAAATCAAACATGGCATAAAGGTTTTTGTTCCTATTGACGAGTACTATCACCTGCCCAGAGGATACGAATCTTAAGTAAAACACTCTGTAGATCTATTGATATGGATAAATTATAAAAAAACCCAATAACTGGCTTGATTTGATTTTCAGTCTTTTCAGTTCTTTAAGAATTCCCGCCAATCATTACCAGTACTTGAATTACCAAGATGCTACACGAGAAGGGGGGGGGGATTTTGTTGGAATTCACCAAATTGGAGTTCTGATCTAAATAAGTCCTCAAAGTACTGGATAAATAAGAATTGAGAAAAGAGCGCTTAATATATGAGCATTAGAAGTCTTAGAGCCGGCCGGCCTTGGCTATCTCTACAGACTACAAACATTGACTTATTGTTAGATTAATTTGAATACTTCAGCACAAGGCTAATGCTTGTTTACGCGAAATTTAAAAGGAAAATTCTTATGCAAATGAATTATAATAAAATAACTATTATACATAAATGTTCTAAGATCAATCAAATCATCGAATCGAAGAAGGTTTCGATCAGACATTCACATACGCTATCTAGATAATGATTTTTAAGTTGTTACTCTAGTTACCTTTGACATTTGTCTGGTATTTAGTTAGTAAACCCACAGCTTACTAGAATTATCTTTTAAAGTGCATGAATGCATAAAAATGTTGTTTTGTTTTTCTATCAAGAATATATATTATGATATCTTTTGAGCTTGACGTGTGTACAATAGAGTGAACTTTAAATAGCACATACACGGTGACTCCCCGACGACGTCGGCGAAAACGTCGTCGACGACGTCGGGGACAAGGTCGAAATAATGAGGTAATGTTTACATTTACTGTAATTTAATGCATGACTGTGTATAATAAAATTATTAATATCGTATTTCTTTTAAGACATCAAAATGAAAGAAAGTAGTTTTGAGCATAATAAAATGCGTACTGAATTTCTTTCTTTAAAGTATTTCGAAATAGCTTATGCAATTAACAAAACTTTTCATAAGCGGAATAATATTGATATCCATCGATAGAATTACAAGTAACCCTTTATTATAAAACGAAAACTCTTTGTTTTTTTTATTAATCTCATTCTTAATTTAGTTTAAAAATGGGTATAATTAACGCAGGATTTAGGATTCTGAGTTTTGGTTCGCAAATAAGGATTTCCTATAAAGGACGACTTTTGATAAAATTTGGTAGTGATAATCGTCGGAAAAATATCATGTTTAAAAATGTAATGGTTTCACCGTCGCTTCCTTTTCCGTGTAGTTTTAAAATTTTATGCTGATGGTACATAACCTTATAATAAAAATCCTTCGGCTCATTTTGTCGCAATTCTTTTAACAAGGACATGTGTGAATATTGTTTGCGATCTAAAAACCATATTTTCTTTTTTTTCGTGGTGTTTCAGTTTCTTCTTCTTCGAAGCACAAGGCAACTGCCACACCAACTGCAATTTTTTTTCTCAAAGATAATTTATAAAAATCCATCTTATCACTTGAAAGTGTCACAGCATATTGAATTCATAATGTTTTCTTAAAAAGTATAATAAAGAAAGCATATATTTTTTAGTAATCCCAGATGTATATGTTTATTTTGCCTAATAATAATTTACAGTTGACAAGGGTTTTATTTTCACAGTTGTAAACAGTTGTTTGTAAACAAATGTAATAAAAATGAAATAATTCAAGTAAACCCGAAAAAGATAGATATAGTATAAGGTTATGTACCATCAGCATAAAATTTTAAAACTACACGGAAAGGAAGCGACGGTGAAACCATTACATTTTTAAACATGATATTTTTCCGACGATTATCACTACCAAATTTTATCAAAAGTCCTTTATAGGAAATCCTTATTTGCGCACCAGAACTCCTAAATCCTAAATCCTGCGTTAATTATATCCATTTTTAAACTAAATTAAGAATGAGATTAATAAAAAAAACAAAGAGTTTTCGTTTTATAATAAAGGGTTACTTGTAATTCTATCGATGGATATCAATATTATTCCGCTTATGAAAAGTTTTGTTAATTGCATAAGCTATTTCGAAATACTTTAAAGAAATTCAGTACGCATTTTATTATGCTCAAAACTACTTTCTTTCATTTTGATGTCTTAAAAGAAATACGATATTCATAATTTTATTATTCACAGTCATGCATTAAATTACAGTAAATGTAAACATTACCTCATTATTTCGACCTTGTCCCCGACGTCGTCGACGACGTTTTCGCCGACGTCGTCGGGGAGACACCGTGAGTGGTGCCCATTAGTACATTTTTCAGTTTTATCAGCTACTAAAGTTACAACAATGGGTAATTCGAGTTTTAATTTTATTGCATTTCTAATTAAAGCATAATAATAATAGTAAAAGAAAACCAGTCGATAGCGAAGATTTCTTCAATTTCTTCACATGACTCTTGTGGATATTAACAGACATTTAAATAAAATTACCTTGAGACGATTTACTGTTTAAAAATTACAACCCAATTAATTTTTATTGAAAGCATATTAACATGTAGCCTGGCTATTTATAAATAAAATAAAAAACCGTCTATGGTTATTTTGGATCGATTGGTCCTTAGAGCCGGGTGAATTCAAAATCTGTTTATAATTTGGTATTTCCATAAAAAGCGATAAACAACAAAACCTTGTCTAAATATAAAATTCCAATTAGGTAATTCTAGTTAATTATATAAAATTTATCTGTAATTTAAACCTTTGCCATTTTTGTTCGCTCCCATATAATAGAAATTCCTCTCGTGTATCCATTTAGAAATTTAAAATTTGATTTTTTTAAAATGTAAATACTTTCATATAATAAAAGTTGTTGCTATTTATTTAATGATGATGATTTAAAATTATTGTACGTACACAAAAGTGAAAGTAAATTATTTTCAAAATTTTTAAATTGCCCCCTTAACAATATTTTAATTTATTTATTATTATTTATTTATTTAAAATAATTTCCTCCCTTCTAAAAGTTTAAAACCTTTAAAAAACTGAATTATTCCAATAGATTGTTGATGAGGAAAACGAATTAATAAAAATTTACTAATATTAATCAAAAGCCATTTAAAAATATCTACCATGTGTTTCAGTGATAATCCAAGAGTGTCGCGTGTAGCGTGCCCATTGTTGTTGGCCTAGTATCTCTTTATGGGTCCTAAAGACTTCCCAACAATAGAAGAAAACTAAATCACAACAAGAAGCACAGACACAGAGGCACGAGAAGAGAGCACACTTAAATTGCACGTGTTTTTGAATCAACAAACGTAAAGAGTAGTAGTAAACGCGCTGCTCCGCGCTCGCTGCTGCTCCAGCGACGGATCAACCGGCGAAGATATTCTTCAGCTATGGACTAAAACTTCGCGTTTCAACTCTAGAGCGGTCAGGTACACTCTTAAGCAAAACATCATCGGAATGCAGCCGACCAGAAGGATATTGATTATGGTAAGCCGCCACATTCCGGGCTACCTACACGCAATAAATGCAGGGCCGGCGCGAGGCGGGTTCAGCGCGTTCCCCGGAACCCGGCCCGGCGCTTTAGACGGCCCCGCATTTTATAAAACGCCGCTTTACAACTTACAAATACACGCGCATTCGTTGCTGCTGTAGTCATACCGATGTTTCCGCGTCACTTAACGACTGGCAAAGCAAACTGTACCATTGAACCTACTTAAATTCTAATGACGTAATTAAAAACTTTGCAACAAAAAAGGCCAGAGAAATAATTTTTTAAACTCACTACTTTCAAAATGACATTTGCGAATGTAACAGTTAAACGCAAACGTAGTGCTCGCGTACTTGTGCTTCAAAAAGATGCAAAAAGCATTGGCCCTTTTAGGCTCTGTAAAAATAATTTGACTTGATAATAATAAAATTTGAAACAATTAAAAAATTCCCCCACCAAACATTTTTTGTCCAAATTGGTGTTATTTTAACGGAAATCTTATGCTGATTCCGAATATGTAAATCATTTTTGGGACAAACGCACCTAAGTCTCCAAAACTGGTTACTACCAACCAAACCTCCACAAAAACGACACTATCGTATTTAACCAAAACGCTATTCAAAGTAAATTCAATGTTTTTCAACCTAACCTAACCTAAACCTATCCTAACCTAACCTAACCCAATCTAAACCTAACCTAACCAAACCTAACTAAATTGTGTAATTGTAAATTACACAATTTGGCAATCATAGAAACTTAATATAATTGTTAGTCATTTCCATAGAGATTAAGGTTTTTCTTTATCCCCAGATTTGGAGCCTTCAGGGAGTTCGCTCCAAAAATGATTTACATATTCAGAATCAGAATTTTTTGGGGCAAACGGCACTAAGCCTCCAAAATTGGTTGCTACCAACCCAACCTCCACAAAAACGCCACTACCTAACCAATACGCTATGCAAAAGCAAGTTCGAATTTTTCTCAATCTAACTTAACCTAACATAACTAACCTGTAATTTACAATTACACAATTTGGCAATCATAAAGACTTAAGACTATTAGACTCATTAAGACTATAATTATTATTCATTGCCCTGGAAATAGAGCATTTTTTTTATTTTTGATCCCCTAATTTGGGGTCTTTGGGGAGTACGCGCCAAAAATGATTTTCATATCAGAATCAGTATAAAATCTCCGTTAAAATGACACCAGTTTGGTCAAAAAATGCTTGGTGAAAGAATTCTTTATTATACCTAGAATTTAATTTAAAAATGCAATTTTTTCCATTTGGGTATTAGAAATCACAATCGCTAATAATTCCACAATTTGACAAATTTGCATACGCCATGTATTGGCAACAAAAGAATGCTATTGCCTACTTGGTTCTATGTTTACTTTGAATTCGAAACAGTATTACAGATTTTGATTAATTATGCTTTTTATTGTTAAAGTTCGTTTAAAAAAAGGCTCGATGCCATATTCGACGCATTTGTGGTTAAATTAATGCGCTCATGCGCGAATAAAGACTTCGCGTACTTCATAAATAACTATACTGATAATCTATGATCCTACTGTAAAATGTAATAATGTGTTTATAATAAATTATTTATTTAGAGGGTTTTTTAGGCCAAGCGTGTTTTTGAACCCGGCCCCGCAAAAGCTTACGCCGGCCCTGAATAAATGGATCGTAATTACGTACAGCCAATAGTGTAAACTTTCCGTACACGTACCGCCATTGAATACTGTAGATAACATTGAAATTTTCTGAAGGGGAGTGTACTAAAACTCAGGTGTGTTTGGTACCTGTCCGGAGGCTACATTCCTCAGTTAGCGCGGCATTCCATGCGAGAAATTCATGGTAGCCTCGCGTAGGGGTCGCGTTTGCCCATCTCATGGGTGAAACATATTTTAATACGCAATAAATTAGTTTAAAGCAAAAAAAAACACGTCCAACAAGAATTTAAAAAAAGGATAGAAACAAACGGCGTCTCCGATTCCACGGGGAGTAAAATTTTTATAATGAATCGAAAATTGATGAAAACGCCAGGCGCAAGCACGCCGTAAAGTCGCTGCATATTTCAGATATGGTATAAAAAGCAGGCCTGCCTGCATTCCTCAGCTTTAACTTTTAGCCAATGGCAGCTGAGCCCGCCAAAGGCTGCATGCATGCTGCAGCCGTAACACGCCGTCGTTCGATAGAGGAGAGAACACCTTTTCATGATTTTTCTTATACATTGCGGCTCTAAAAATTCCAAATAAGTTACATATCAATATCAGACCACACCACATCATCATCAGCTCTCGTTTAAGCGGAATATGAGTGAGTGTGTTGACTATGGATGGTGGTGTGGTGTGTTCGATTCAATTTTTAATGCTATTTTTACATTTCCTGTTTTCTAAATTACCTGCAGTTCCCGATACGTTTCTCCGACATTCTTAAAAATTTCATGGTAAATTTTACATAACCAACCACTGTTAAATAATGTAATTTTTTAAATAATTTTATTTCTAGATAAAAAACAAAATAACATTGTGTATTTGAGTGTTCTGCTTGCTAACAATTAGTACATCCACCTGATTTAAAAAAATTAAAATTACAATAAAAGTTGAAATGTTCTGGTTGTTAGCAATTAGTGCATCCTCTAATTAAATCATTCTGCACAGGTATAGAATATCTGAAGATTCCATTCAAGAAAAATAATAAAATTACATCAACTATATCAATAATAATTGATGATTTTTGTCATCTTTATTTTAGTTTATTTAGTTTCATCTCCTTTTTAATTTAGGAAACCTCTCACTGTACATTTGTAGTATAACTTTTCCTATTTTATAACATGTTCCGTACCAAAACTGCAGATTGCCAAATGATGTGGAATAGTGCTTCATTCACCTTTTGAATAAATTACACGCCTTTTAGAGTGCCTGCTGCTGTTAGAACATTTTGGAAGAGTAGTGCATAAAAATCACAAACTGTAACATTACGCGAGGGAGTTTGAATTTCAATTAAATAATTTTATCAATTATTACACAAATAGAATTTAATCAGAGTCCCTCTAACAGAGACGGATCAGGCACAGCTTTTCTTGCAAATTTTCCAATAATTATTACTACTGCACGTACAGTGCAGCCATCTACTGCAAACGTTATGAATCATGATACTCGTATTATGCGTATCTCAAATACGCCTTGCATATCGATATTATAGTATAGTGTATTATGCGTTATTGCCAGGCCCGGATTAACTCTGAAGCCTACGAAGCTCGAACTTCAAGCACCATGATTTTGGGGGCACCAGTGCCAGACATGGTTCACAGAATGCCAAATTCTTAAAAAGGTCTGGAGCTGGGCTGTTGGAAGTATTCGCAATGGCTATAACAAACCGTTCATTTTCAGCCCTCAAAAGGGTAAAATATTATCTTAGATTCTCTCTTAGTTAAGAGAAATTAAATGCGCTATTCATTTTATGCATTGAATCAGAAATAACTGATTTTGAAAATTGTATAGATTCATTTGCCCAATTAAAATCATGTAAAAAAGGGTTGCGTAAACTAATTTGGGTTTAAACTTATGGCAACAGTGCATTTGTTTTGTTAATATTATGAATAATAAACATACCTAAATATAAATAAAACACATAATAGTTGTTGACTAATACCTACTTTTATTCCTCTAAAGTCTGGTCGCGTTAGCTATTTGAAAAGCGTACACAAACTAAATGCTACACGCTGTTGATGAGCTCGCTTAAAATGACTGATGACGTTGACTTGAACGCGGAAATGCGGATAAACGTCCAGTACTAATGTTCATCTTACCCGGTACAGTTGCATTTATTTTTATAGTACAAGTGTTGTGATTCTGCAAAATTAAAAAAATGGCCGAAAACTTCGAAAATGTTCTTTTAAAAAGTAATGAAAATTAGAGGAAAAGCTAAAATTTAAATACGCTCGTGGATGCAGGTATGCCATGCATGTTGACCGGAAAGAGATTGTTCTCTGGGTCGGAAACTTTTTAAGGACAATTAAAAAGTATGGTGAAGAAAGGCGATCTATATTTTTTACTGGCGAGACTTGAGTTAACGCTGATGAGGATTGCTTTTATTTATTTTTTTGTTATACAGTTAAATACCTATTTTCTTTAATAATAACAGCTACTTCGGTGTTGAGCTTTTGTTTATAATAGTGGGCGTCTACTTCGTAAAAATTTCTTTTTCTACGACAAACATATCTTTTAAACTCCGCTTTGTTATTGGTAATGATACGTAACGAGTCTAATTTAATTGTGGTATTAAATTGGCATTAAAGTGGCATTTTCATCGTCGTTTAGAATTTTGAGGGGTAGAATGTATACTTTAAGCGGTCGCGCATCATTATGTGAACGTAGCTTTGAGCAGTCACCTGACCATTGTTTGTTTACGCTTTCCGAATAGCTAACGCCACTGATGTTTAATGATATATCATCAGATGGTGCCAACCGTGGAAGAGTTTCAGGGCGCCCAGGAGATTAATCCGGGTCTGGTTATTGCAATTCCCCTCTACTCGGTGCTGGATTTATCGAGGGGACAGAGTACACACTTGCACCGACGCCAACTTAGATAGGGAGCAAATTTATCATGATTCGTTATTTATCGGTAAGAATTAAGCGCGATTTGTAATATTCCTTATAATAAACTAGATCAGAATATATACAGAGCCGAAGTTTAATTACTGATACAATAGACTAAAAGTCGCTTACAACGATCTTGCATATAGCGATTTTTCAATATAACGAACTATTAGTCAGTGATGGTTCCGTCAAATCGGCTATACGTACCATAAATAGGTCAAATAAAATCACAGTATCAAAATCGTTTACCCACCATAAATCCCAACCTGTTCGTAGAAAAACAAATTTAGAATGCGACTTCAACATTGAGACCACAAGTCAAAGCTTTGTAACTCAGAAACAGTTATGTAGGGATTTTAACTATCAACATGAAAATCACTTGATACGCTGCTTTCTCATTTTCAACGGTAGCTAAGTACTCGCTGTGGACACTGAAAAACGTGTTGTACAAGTCTATAACACCAGAAATAATCAGTCCAGACTGTCCACAGTGTTGTAATGGAAGATCATAGTTGAAATTGAGGAAAATAGCTGAAACTGCTGATATCTCAAAAGAACGAGTAGACACTATTTTTTAACCAAGAACTTCATATGAAAAATATTTTTCAAGGTGGGTGCCACGACTGCATACTGGATCCATCAATTTTATTGTTACATACATTTCCGAAACTAAAGCACAGTCAAAATATTGGAGGCTAAGCGATGCCCCGCCACTAAAATGAGCGAAAGCGATTCCATTGGCCGGGAGAGTAGGTCTTCAATATTTTGGGATTCGATAAAGGAATTCTGTTCATAGATTACCTACCGAAAGGTAAAACAAAACATATGTATGCTTATCAGAGCAGTCAGACCAAAATATTCGAGATAGAGGCCTGGGCTAGTAAAGAAGAAAAAAGATAATGGTCATGATAAAAATTTAGGAGTTAGATTTTGATTATCTACCACACCCTCCCTATTTAGCGAATTTGGCACCATCAGATTTCCAAGTATTTCCTCTTACTGGAAAACTTTCGTAGAAACACCTTGCTGGAAAAGATTTTGGCCCGATAAAGAGGTGGCTTAATTAAAATACATATGTCTGCAATGATAAATGTCGCCACCGCTTTCCGTTTTTATTAATGTTCTGGCTTCGCTCCAGGCCTTGTGCCCATTTTGCGTTTGTGTTTTCACATATTTTTCCACCTTCACTTGTTTTTGCCTACGTCCTAGCTCCCCATATTTGTTTTATTGGTCTTGCGCTATGGTGTTATTCTCTGAAGATTTCTCAGGAACTTAGTTGTCTTCGGTCTATGAACTCTAAAACAGAATATCTCCAATTCTTCTATTACTTGTGTATTTTTAATTTTGCCTCTTCTTGTTACACCTTTCACACGTCGTAAGTATTTGATCTCTGCAGCTTGTAACTTAATTTTGTCTCTTGTTGATAATATCCATGACTCGTATCCATAGATCACAACTGGTTTGAATATCGTTTCATATACATTGATCTTTGTTTTCATGTGATTTCTCTCCTAGAAAACCTCAATTTATCGATTGTTTTGTCTATTCTTTCATTAGTTTCTAATCTTTGTAATCCATTTTTATTATTATCCATTATTTTAGTATTTCATTTCATGTTTTTAAATTTGACTGTATGCCTTTTCCATTCAGTTAAATAACTACATCATCCGCGAATGCAAACTCTGATGCAAACGTTTGATAATATCATCCATGAATATTGTTAAAAGTATTCGATTTACCCATCTTCCTGTAATTACGTCACATACTAATTACGTAGTGGAAAGAAATAGACGTCAAAATGTAAATAACTAATAGTTATACTAAAAAAATTATTTTTTGGGCTAAATAATCTTACCTAGACAGGATAACAAAAGGAAAAGATGTTGAAATACCTTGGAATACCAGAAACGTTCATTCGTTCGAAGCGTTCTAAGAAAAGATGACAATATAAAAAATCTCGCAGTATAACCTATAAATTGTGAGAATTTGAAAAAATGCGCCGAATCCCATGTTGAACAACACATGTACTGACAATCAATCCAAACATGCCTTTGCAGCAGGTCACCCATCTGACCCTATAGATAATTTATCTGGACAAACATTGTTGTGCAGTTTTGTCTAAACTTTGTATGACTTTAATCAGTTTCTTGCTAACTCCTCTTCTATTTTAGACTGTCCACAACTCTTCCTCTTGAAACTCTATCAAACACTTCTTCTAAGTCAATGAATCCAATCCAAGATTTTGTTTAACGTGGCTCGCCTGTGTTGTGCTTAATGACCACGGCCCCCTTAGAGGCCAACGAATTGAACTTTCCAAGCTAGTGCTGGAGCTATCTACTTGTGTACCCGCCGGAGACCATCTCCGAAAGAGTCCCATTACCCCTAGTCCAGCATGCGGACATGTCCAGACTGCGGAGAGAAACTAAGGGATAGGAACCCTAAGACAAAATCCAGTCATAGTGCAACGATACTTAACGCCGGCCTAAAGGCTTCTAAGTCAATGAAAGCAAAACATGTATCCTTTGTCTATTCTGATATGTTATTTGTTTAATGGTAAGAGTATGGTCCGACACATTTCTCCCTTTTCTAGAACCGCTCTATAACTCTGATAATGTTGATTCTACTATTTGTTTTGGTTTTTATAGGGTCTGCTCATATATTTTCAAGACTGCTCTTATCAACATTATCCTTCTATACTCGGTTCTCTTCTTTGCTGCATTCTTTTTTAAATATTACTATTAATACCTATTCCTGTTTCCCAATCTTTCGGTAACCTTTTTTCATGTGCTTTCTTATACACCATGTTTCAATAACCCATGATTATACTTTAAGGATGAGAAATAGATCCTTGGTAACATTTTTTTTATTAAGTGTCTAAAAAAAGTTTAATGCGATGTTTTTCGAAAAGTACGTAAGGTACCAGGTCAATGTTAAATATATGTGTAAATGCAAACTCTTTAAAAAATTACACAGCTGATAACTACCAATAAAAGCACTCCACATTATATTAAATAAAAATATTATAATTTTTTAAACATAACAGAAGCTTTTCATATGAGTAACAATAGTAATAAGTTTCAATAAGTAACTGAGTTTTGTTTATTGTTGAGTGTAATTGTCCTATCCGAATTCGATGAGTAATAAGTGGGAATGACTGACTGATAGCTCTACGGTAACTCTATTACTCTACGGTAGGTCTACTAAACTATTACGTCCTACTATGTACATTTCAAAAACGAAGTAATAATATTTAACATTCTTGTACCTTGGAAGTATCTATTTTGACTACGCAATTTTAAAACTTTAGGATGCACTAAACGACAAAAATTGTATACAAGAATTTAATGATGATGTAACCAATGACAAAGTTTGATCATAAGTTATTGAAACTACGTGTATATCTGCAGCAAAATCTATTTTTATCTGGTGTAATTCCGTCGTATTCCGTTTTGTAATTTTTTCCAGGTTTTTAATGCTATTTCTTTGTGTTCTGCGCATTTTTCTGATATTTCCTCTTTTCCACTGTATTCTAGTTTTAACTGTTTATTGATCAGTATGTTTTCCTCTTTGATATTGATTGTTATTGTCTGATTTTTTTCTTTATGGTCTGAGATTTTTTAACTATTTATAAAATAACTTTTGAATGGTTTTACTGTCTTTTTTTTAGTTTCTCTTCAAATTCCAAGGAACTATGATAAAGAAACACACCTCTTCATCCAACGCTTGTTAACATATTAGTTGAGGCGTCTAATAATGTTGTTGGTTATACTATGCGTTACCGGTCTCCGACGCCCAATAACGAATTTTACAAATATGCGGTATCGGTCGACAGAGACCTATATGCACTAATGGTGAGCTATGAAAACCAAATTTGGATAGTATCATACCATGGCCTACGTGTACTAGATACATAATGACGCTTAGAAAGAGTTTTTCAGTTTTCAGTGAAGGACCAGCTCTGATATTTTTATTAGGAAAATAAAAGGTTGAGATATGTCTATCAATATCGATTAAATTTATTTAAAATTATACAAAAAAATTTCCATATCGATTTCTCCAATCTTCCATACATTCTTGACAATAAACATCATAAAAACATCGCGCCTGTCGTTGAGGTGCAGGAAGAGTAGGGGTCACGTTACGAATGCGGAAATAGACAGTTTCGATTGGTTTTTATTGGAGCTTGAGAACAGCATCATACAGTACTGACTTTTCTTGATGTCGTTATTTATGATTCTAAAATAAGACGGTTTATATTACGATAAACTGTGCTCTATGGAAGTTTTACAAGTTATCAAAACCTACTGCATGCATAAGGAATAGAGTTGCTGATAAGGCGGCATTCAATACTTTTTGCATATTAGTATAGCCACATCCACTGTGGTAAACGTTTACTTTGTACTGTTGATTTCATAATAATCTAGGACAACAAGGCTAGTATGATGCTATTTTTTAATATTTTTCAGTGTAAATGCATGTATAGGATAAAATAATAAAAATTAGCATCATATTAGCCTTGCCGCACTAGATCATTATGAAACCAATAGTAGTACAGTTGCTGCCGAAAAATTTTCAACAGTCTATTGCAGCTGTGTAATTTCGACTTTTCAATTCTCATAAGAGACGTCACTTTTATTCATCTGAAATGTCATACATGGCATACAAGCCAGATTCATTCGATGTAAATATCAGAAAAATGTGCTAACTTGATAAATTACCGTTGAAAATCTTTCGTCTCGTCCGCAACTGTACATTGCAGTTAAATATTACCCCCTTTCGCTTTATAATAGCGTCAATGGCGGTTACTACTTTTGAATGTTCTGTTAGCAAGCGGCAAGCATATTAATGGCTTGCTTTGCCACTACTTACACGGATACAACGTTCTGCCGCTCGCTAACAGAACATCCATAAAGGTACGAAGCAACCGCCGTGCAACTGATTACAGCTTCAATACGTCTTGACATGGCATTGATGACATTTTTGCAATATTCATAAGTGCAACATCTGTAAGTTGCTCTGAATCTGGAATTTAGCTTGGACTATTAGCTTTAATATGGACATTCATGCTGTATTCCTATACAAACAATCATATTAATCATATTAATATAACAAAATAAAAAACTGTAAACTTATGTACTAAAACGGTACTTCACCCTTACCACACATATTTTTAATCACTCTGGACACGTGTTTCAACAGTGTTTGACAGCTAGGCTGTCATTTTCAGCAGACGCTGAAAAACTAAACTAAAATCTAAAAAATCTAACCGTATATATCTAGCGAACATCGGTTCACGGTTCGTCGGTAATTGGTCAAGTTTGATTAACGGTCAAGCTTAAATGATTGATGGAGCAATTATAAACAACTAGAATTAATAGTTCCTAAATCAGAGTTCATTAGCGCTTTTCTATTCTTAATCATTTCTAAGCTTTTAAAACAGTTAAATTCTGTTGGGTTGGTTATATTTCTAATTAATTATAAGCCTTTTGCCTCATGATTTTGTTTTAAGCATATGTAGGGCGACGCTAAACTTGTCTTTTAAATTTTAAGTGAGCCAATGCTCTTTGTACCGAATCTTCAAACATCTCTTAGTTTGTCCTATATATAATTGATTACAGTTATTACATGATATTTTATATGTTCCCGATTTATTCATGCAATCTATTTGATCCTTTGGGTTCCCTAAAACATTCTTAAGGCTCTAACTATATTTAGTTTAACCCTAATGCCCCTTCACTGTCATCGAAGGAGTAGTCTATGGAAAAAATAAAAATAGTTATTTACGTAAAGAGCTTTACAAGTACGTGTTTTCTATGCGATTATGTATATTTCAGAGCGACGCGCGGTGGTTCAAAACTTATATCTGGCTGGATTTTATTATGAAAAGTTGTTAAATATTATAATAAATATTATAATACCTTTTGCAAAGCTGAGTGCACCGATAAGAATAAATCATAATCGCTTTTCTTAGAAAACGACACATTCGGCCGAAGAGCAGGTGGAAATTTTGTAGTTACATGGTTGTATTTGCAGTACTTGGTTGTCGCTTAGTGGTTGAGACATCGAAAAATTGATTTCATTTTTTTATTACAGTGTTTTGTTTTTAGCCTTATCGAGAAGCTAGCTAATGATATGTACCTTCATTTAATAATACATTTCAATATTTTCTAGTGAATGTTAACACTATCATGTCTCGTTAATTTTACCTCACAAATTCAAATTTTATATTGATTTATTTAAGATTTACTAAGGTTGTATTTCTTTGGGCCTTGCAAGGCTGTCGTAAATTTACTTTTATAGTATTCATCAATCATCAAAGCACATTAAAAACTAGATTTTTTGTCAGCACCCACCAACTCTTTGTCTTATGTCTATTTCAGAATTAAAAGGAGGTATAGTGCGAAAAGAGCTTTTCGAGATTTAACGCAAGGAAAGGAAGATACCGAAAAGGACAACTGCTGTTTTCAATTATATTATTGTAAAATATCATTTGAAGGACTCAGATGATAATATTTTTTCGTTAGTGCAAAAGAAAGTTACTGAGTTTTGTAGTAATAGTAATTACTATTACTTATTACATGGCGCAGGCGAACCAGGCCCCAGAAGCTATGAAGCTTGTGTGTGAGGGAGGGGCGATTATTATTATTACGCAGGTCCATCGTGCGGCTGCAGCCGACTTACAGATTGTATAGCACAAGCCGCACATTTGGTTATAGCTAAGGAAAATTGCCGAAAACCTTAACCAACTGCCTGCCGGCACCGGGATTCGATCCCGGTCTGCATGGGTGAGAGACCAGCACGCTAGACGGTACATTATCAAAGCTATATAATGTATGTAAGAAATTTAAAACATGATGAGCGGAGTGTAAGATTAGCTGAATCGAAAAATGTATTTTATAGAAATTATAGCAGCATCGAATGTCTTTGGTCCATCAACTTATAAGAAAGTAGGTCGCTCTTCTAAACCATTTGAAGAGAGTTGCGAAAGATCGCAAAAAATAACGGTTAGCTCTCTTCCTGCATCGACAAGTCAATTGTACTTACTGCACAAATGAGTCTTTAACAGTGTGGCAAGAGAGATACGGCTAAAATTGTAAAGCAAGTAAACAATATAATCACCAACGCGAGCATATTTTTGTTTTTTCTCTAAAAAAAATTATTGAACAAATATTCATCTATCTAAAAGTACAATTCTAATCCTTCAGGTCCTAGCAAAATTAAAACGTACTACTCGAATAATTTAGTCCCGCTAGATCAGTCATCGGAAGCACTTTGTGTAACATTCAAATTTCTCTATTCATAAACGTCGCACGCATGGGCGCCATTTGTAACATACGATTTTACTCACACTCAAGATACGAGGGTAAATCAAATATAATCGGTAATTTTGCTATTCCGCTTAGAATGCAGTTCCGAGGTAGCTGATGTTGTGTGGAGTAGATGTTTGGTTTATGAGCAGTGGGGAGCCGGCCGGGTTCGCGCACATCTTAGACTTTGTCGTCAGTACAGCCATGACCGAGCAAGAGGTACATTCGTCTGTTGCGCAACGGATTATCATAAAGTTTTTAACCAATGAAGGCGTTAAACCGTCAGAAATTTAAACTCGTTTGAAGGCACAGTTTGGGGACAGTACACTGTCTCAGAATCGTGTGTATACGTGGGTGAGATAATTTAAGGGCGGACTAGAACATGTTGAAAACGAAAGTCATGATCGACGCCCAAGGACAACCCTTACAGATGACAATACCCGTACCGTTCGAGAGCTTACTGAACGTGACCGCCGGTTAACCGTGGAAGAAATTTCATCAGAAGTGGGTATCAGCTGCGGAAGTGTTCAATCCATTATAACTGATCAACTTGGTTTTCGAAAAATTAGTGCTCGATGGGTTCCGAGGTTGTTGACTGGAAACCAAAAACAGGTTAGGTCGGAGATCGCCGAAAGGCTTCTGAATCGATTTCAGCGAGAAGGGGAGGCCTTTTTGCAGCGCATCGTGACATATGATGAGACGTGGGTACATCACTACACCCCCGAATCTAAAATGGCAAGTAAGGAGTGGCGAAGAAAGAATGAAGGTTGCCCAGTGAAGGCCAAAACTCGGCACTCAGCTGGAAAAGTCCTTGCAACGATTTTTTTTTACTTTAGGGGAATTTTACTGATTCTCTTTTCTACACGATCAACGTACAGTGAATGCGGCTTACTACTGCCAGTTGTTACGGTTGGCAAGAGCCGCCTATCGAAACAAAAAACGAGGCATGCCCATCAGAGATGTCATTCTCCTCCATGACAACGCCAGGCCTCACACCGCGGCCATGACAAGGAATACACTGGAAGAAATGGGCTGGGAAACCCTCGAGCACCCTCCTTATAGCCCTAACTTGTCCCCCTGTGACTATTTTTTGTTCGCGCCTATGAAGGAATTACGGGGAGGGAAACGATTTGGAAGCAATGAAGAAGTCGAAGAGCACGTGCGCAATTGGCTTACAACTCGCCCTTAAACTTTCTATAACCAGGGGATACTGAAACTTCCAAATCGGTAGCAAAAGTGTGTAGATCACGCAGGAGACTATATTGAAAAATGTTAAAACAATGATTTGTGTATAACGTTATTCAATAAATGATGAAAAAAATTACCGTTTATATTTGATTTACCCTCGTACTATAACAAAATGTTAAATACTTAATACTTACTGCAAAACTCATAAATACGATACTTACGTTACTTTATAATGCCCCGGCTGAATGATTTCATTTCATTCGATTTCTGTTTTCATAGCTTATTAATTATAAAGAAGAATAAGGTTTTGTGTAGACATAACAAAAATATATGGGCGCCTTCTGCTTGCAAATCCGTAAAACTCAGTATTCGCAAACAGAAAAGAATACTGGCTTTATTGATTAAATTTAATTAATAATCACGTTTAATTACGTTAGTATTAAGCTGGTTAAATTATTTTAAAGACTTTCACAAGTGAACGGTCCAATATTATCACAGTAGGGTTTCAAATGTTTATTTATTTGTAAATAAAGTATTTGCTTGTCTCCAATGACAATAATAATGGTTTTTATGGTAATAGTTTTGATAGTAATACCCTAATAAGAATTCGCATTAAAGGAACACAATGTACATAAGTTTACAAGAAATAATCATTAAAGAAAATGGTACAGATAATTTGTATCTAAAATTTACTCTAATCAAACGAATTATCTTTTAGTTCTTGATACATTGATCGAATGTTACAATTTTTCAACTCTCAAAACAAACACTTGCACAATAATGCCCTTATTTCCTTAACACTAGGTACAACGCACCTCACAACTTGTAGATATAAGGCAAGAAGAACTTGGAAAGTAATCGCTGATACCGTTTTTCTCACGTAAGATCAACGAACTAAAGTCCTCAATAATTGTTTCTTAATTGCAATTTCATTAGCAATCTCTTTATGAATAACTAAAACCATATAAGTTCTACAACTTCCGTCAGTTATAAAAAATTATCGCAACGCCGCTGGTTTGTGTGCCAGGATGTAAAAATATTATTTCAATAATAATTTGAATACGACACCCTATTATACAGTGTCCTGAATTAATACAACAAAACAAAACCGGGAAGATTGATTCTTTGTTGTTGAAGTTAACTAGCCATTGAGTTACTTTTATAAATTTTAAACTACAACTCGTCGGAATAAGTTTTAATTGTTACTAAAACACTCCGTTAAATTTGCTTATTTTTAAACTTTTACTCCAATTTCAATACTATATTAGAAAGTCCCTTATTATTTCTTTACTGATTAATTTCATTAATTCGGAGAAATAAACTACGATAGACACCACTTGCTACACTTTAACCGTAAATACAGGCTTTATTGAATTATTGATTTGGCAGAAATTATTTTAATTTTCCCTACAATTGGTTTCTCGAATTCTTTCAAAGTTCTTTTAATCACTTTGTTTTAATCTTTTAATTAAACTATTGTACGGTAGTAAATTAACGTTAGCAAGTCACGGTACTGTATTCAACTGTATTGTGTCTAACTGACACCCGTACTATATTCAATTGCTGAATTGCCCTCGGCTAACTGACTCTATACTGTATTCAAATGCCTGCAGCTAACTAACTGATTCGGGGTACGGATTTTTCGTGGCGATGATATTTTTTAGGAAAGGGAGATTTAAACCAACCAATTCAAAAGAAGCCCACACTTATTAAACCAACAAGGAATAAACCTTAAAAACTTTCTGGAACCTTCTAGATCTTCGAGGGGAATTTACCGGACTTAACATCTGCTTCTCAGGGTGTAACTTGATATTTTGCAGATGGCCTCAAGCCGTTTTTATTTGTCTGCGTGCAGACTGGCATTCTGGCATTAAGTTCCTGTGTTAAAAAGAATATATTATTTCAGAATATTTTTATAAAATCAATTTTTATCTGTATTTTATTCTAGAAGTAATTTCATCTTATGTAAAAACATTTTAGAATGGCCTTTGATATTAAAGAAAACACCCTATTAATTCGAAATATCGTCTGCATTTTTAATCCAACTAAAGTATGATGAACTACACAGGACCGTACTAAGATTCCTTTACTATTAATGCATATAGAGTTGCATTATTATAAAATTGGGAATTTGAACACGTTACATTGAAGACCTGAAAGGGGGAGAGTCTAGGAAAGGCATTTTTGAATTTCTCTAATTTCTAATATGAGAAAATGGAAACCAAAATAAATACTAACAAAGCGAAACTAGACGCAAACAACTTTTCCAGATTCAGACTGGTAAAGAACCATTTTCCAGTCTCAAAATAGGCTGAAAATACAACTTTCTAGGCGAGTGAATGAGAATTCTTTTATTTTTACTGTTTTGAGTATTTATTTACTTATAATGCATTTTAGAATTTAATTTATTTATCTGGGGTTAATTCAATGCAAAGCTTGCAATAGAAGGCAGACTTAAAGTTGATAATAAAGAATTGCAGACTCCCAATTTTTTATTTCATTTAGTTCAAGATGTAATCGGCACACTCAAACTTAATTTAGTTTTAGTTAATTTGTAAATCAAATAATTATGTACACTGAAATTATTTTGAAGGTGCCTTGTTTCATATCGATTGTAATTCAGAGCCGTAGCCAGAAATTTATTTTCGGCGTGGGGGGGGGGGTTATGGGGAATTTATTTTCGGTGTGAAGCAGAATAGAAAAATAATTGTATTTTGTTGTCATTTATTAGTATTAAGTTTAGCTTCGGAGAGGTTCAGACCCCCCCTTGAATACGGCCTTCTATTTCCCTTCATCAGCAATAAGGCCGGGTGCAATTTGTAATATAATGCGTAAAGTGCGTTATGTGAAAAGGATAAAACAAACAAACCTGTTGTGATTGTCCGACTCTTCTTGATTCTTAAACATAATAAAAGTGTTAAAAAGGCATTTGCTTCTTAGTTATATTGGTCAAATATTTCAAGTTTTATCATTAAAAGGTGTTTTTGATTCAACGTCATTAATTTTAAATTTAAGAAATTTTCTTTCAGATACATGGAAGATAAAACCCATAAATTATTTCAGAATTCGGCACAAGATTTCTAAATCTTGTTCGGAAATTCGATTATCAAACTAGGAAAGACAAGCAAAATCTTGTAATTCGATAAAATTTGTTGTTATTTTTATAAAAACCAGTTTTTTTAAGTGACAATTCCATTTTGAATTTTTATACATAAGGAAGGTTAAAAATTTAAAAACAATGAAAAGTATAATGAATTAATAAACAAAAGAATTTAATGAATAATGATTAAGCAGGTTGGCTTTTCTTGAAATAAGAACATAAATTGTTTACAAAATTTATTAAATTTCATTAAGTATACATGGTTTTGTAAATGCTATACTATACAATGTATTATTATTTTATGGTAATTAAATGTGTACCACAGTACTAAAAATAAGATGTTTTATTCAGAAATATTTATAAATTTATTTTGCAAAAGTTCCAAATTCTTTTGCGGTTCAGGCATAGTTGGTTGTAAAGTTTTAGCTGTAGTAAAATACGCTTTTGCTAAATTTGAACGACCCAACTTGTGTTGCAAAATCGCCAGGTTATTAAATGCAGCGGCGTGAGTTGAATCCGATACCAAGCATACATTTAAACAGTGCATTGCTAATTCGATATCTCCAGCCGCCTAAAACAAAAAAGAGAAGAAATATAAATAAAAATAAATACTTGTGCAAAAAAGAAACCTTCCACACATTAAAATTCTTAAGTGTTTAATAGATTGTGCATACTACATATACATACACATCCATCCGGTGTGGGGTTTAATTCCTCACACTTTTTATGTTGTTAAATTTTTCTATTTGAAAAACAATAGATTGTATGTATATATAAGAAGGTTAAAGCCTTAATAAAAGAAGAAGAATGAAATATACCTAATTATTAATATTTATGCAATCTTTATATTTTATGATCAAGTTCGAATACAATAAGGTCGCCTGTTGATTATGCAACCTCTTTTACACTTCCTATACTTTGAGCTTTATTAATGCAAGAATAAAGCTTCTCATTAATTTAAAACAAACAAGTAAACAAAGCGTAGGCCTTCATTCATTACTCAAATTATGTTAATTCAATCAATTAAATTTATTCTTCTTTTTTTTTAAATAGGTCATTATCAACATTTTAATAAAATAAGTCAGAGGAAAAAGGAATATAAGTTCCGGTTTGTAAATCTTTATTATATTTGCCTTTACTCTCTCATCATCAGACAAATTGATTTTCAAGGTCTGTTTACAGTATTTCATCCTGTTTTGCAAATAAAGACGTGATTTGAATTTTAACATTATTCAAAACAGAAATCAAATTTATTATTCTAAACAACCACTAAATGGGTCTTTGTATTTATAGGATTAGTGTGTATTGATTACTTTGAATTTTACATTTTTCCACACAGTAATCTTTGATATTCCAACTGAAAAAATCTATTAAAGTCAGAATATCTAATGCTACTAATGTAATTAACACATGGAAAAGTAATTATTTATACACTGCACATTACTTTGTCAATATTACATAGTCCCATCTACATTTGTAAATGCACAATTTCCATGATTAACAAATGCTATTCAGGCCCGGATTAACCTCTTTGGCGCCCTGAAGATCTACGGCTGGCGCCTTATGATGATATATCATCAATCAATAGTATACTATAACGGCGTTTTCCGGTCGAACTGGAGAAGTGTATACTATAGCCGCGTTATTTTTAAACAGTAGAGATAATATAACGACGTTGTCCGGTCGATCTGTCCTGCTTTGAAGAAGTGTAGAGTATAGCTCCTTTATGTTCAAATAGCAGCGACGATTGATCTTGCCTCTGGAGCAAATGCACCAGAACGATGTTGGCGACAATGAATATTATCAGTTTATTTGTTGTTTCCAACCTTACTTTGTGGAACTCTATAATCATGAAATAAATAAAGATTATTCAAAAGTTTCACAGTATTTATTAAATATAACCTGACAATATTGTTTCGACAGCTAAGCTATCATTATCAAAGGTAATATAATTATAAACAAACACGTCGCTAAGGTAGATACAAAAATAGGTAACTAGATAAAAATAATAATAATCAGAATTAAATATCTAACACTTCTAGTAACGGAGGATTACTGAGCTCAAGTTGTTCATTCATTAAAGGTACCCTGAGTTTGTGCTTGTATCTCAATACTTCTAAAATGTCTAATTTGCGTTTGTTATTACAAAAATGAAGGAATTTAATATTATTTTCAGGAGTCATTGTGTGATTGGTTCTAAAAGGTGTTTGGCGTAATTAGATTTTTCAGGATGTTTATTTTTGTAATGACGTACGTGTTCTTTATATCTTATGTCAAGATTTCGAAGTGTTTGCCCAATATATTGAGATGTAATAAGTCCATCTCATTCAATTTTATTGAACAATAAGATCGTAAATGTGAAGACAAATATTTCACATATCAAATTTAAAATAAAAGATGGATATGCTAGGTGTTAGGCATAATTAATCTAAAAGCTACATATTGGGTCACAGGCTCAGCAATATTCAAAATAGGAATCAAAATTAAAATCATGCAAACATAACCTCAATTTTTGTATACGTAATAAAAGGTTTGATTTTTTAAAAACGGATATCAATCATTTAGATTGTTTTATGTTAATACATGTTTATACAACACAAGTTGCATATTGGGATGGTTTTTTTCATTTGTAGAGAAGATGTAATCTTCTTATTTAAATCTAGAGTCTACGATCTTCAACGTAGGATGAATTTTTCTATTTTCCAAGAAACTAACTTAGTTTCGAGCTGCCAGTTAACTAAAAACAAATAAAAAAGGTCAATCTTGTAATGACTAATATAGCACAATTAGCTTTTAAACTCTTATATAATAATCCTGAGCATTTTTATTATTGAAGGTTTCAATTTTGTTGCTATGCTTCAGTTTTGATAATTATTGACTCTTATACTATTTTTCTCACCATTGTTTTAATGCAAACACTTGGAGGACTGTATGCTGGACAATTTGATTATAAATTGACCTCATTTGAATTAATGTCAAAGGTAGAACTTGTATATGCATCATTTGGTTTATCCGACTGTCGTAACGCATCGTAATTTATGTTTTTCTTAAATTGTAAAGATGTTCCTGTGGAAATTTAATATCTATTAGCTATATTGTGTAATTATGTATCTATTTTGTAAAGGTTAAACCTGGGTTTATTGAATTTTGTAGGTAATTAGGTCATAATGAGATTTGTTCATTGTCAATCGGTTTTGCCTAATATCTTCGTTACGATGCATTTTAGGACATAAGTTTTAATCCTTGTTTTACTAGTTATAATCCTGTGTTTATAGAATTAAGATTCGTGAGAAAATTTAACAGCTGAGTAAAATTGTGACGTCATAAATATCTTCCGCTTTGCGATTATTTTGAAAATGTGTCAGTGTCGGCATTTGTTTCCACAAAACCTATATAAGCTGGAGCCAAATTTAACAAAGTCAGTCGATAAAAAGCTTTTGGCGAATCTATGCCCGACTCCGGATTGAAAATCTGTAAATTTAAGTGAGGTTAAAAGTGTTGATCATATGGTTTATGTCAACAAAGTATAAACAGGATTGAAGTTAAGTTTGGAGAATTTACTTGAACATTTTGAAAGTTAAAGCAGATTTATCTGTTATCAACAAAGTAATTGGAAGTGTGAACGAGTTGTTTTTAAAATAAATTCAGGAGAATTTCTTTTGAAATTTCTTTTCGTTTGGTTCTAGATTACGATATTTGGGCCATTTTCGGGGCATTTCTGTGGCATCTTGATTTCCTGCTGCAGGCACATTTTTAGAAAAAGAACACTCCCCATCTTCCAAAATGTGCAGAAAGCTCACCCCTTCTTAAATATACCCGAAATTTTACTGTGAGTATGATACTACGAAAATTAGCTCCGACTGCGTTTGGTTCTAGATTACGATATTTGGGCCATTTTCGAGGCATTTCTGTGGCATTTTGATTTCCTGCTGCAAGTGCATTTTTAAAGAAAGAACACTCCCCATCTTCCAAAATGTGCAGAAAGCTCACCCCTTCTTAAATACACCCGAAATTTTACCGTGAGTATGATAGTACTACGAAAATTAGCTCTGACTGCGTTTGGTTCGAGATTACGATATTTGGGCCATTTTCGGGGCATTTCTGTGGCATTTTGATTTCCTGCTGCAAGTGCATTTTTAAAGAAAGAACACTCCCCCATCTTCCAGAATGTGCAGAAAGCTCACCCCTTCTTAAATATACCCGAAATCTTACTGTGAGTATGATACTACGAAAATTAGCTCCGACTGCGTTTGGTTCTAGATTACGATATTTGGGCAATTTTCGAGGCATTTCTGTGGCATTTTGATTTCCTGCTGCAAGTGCATTTTTAAAGAAAGAACACTCCCCATCTTCCAAGATGTGCAGAAAGCTCACCCCTTCTTAAATGTACCCGAAATTCTACTGTGAGTATGATACTACGAAAATTAGCTCCGACTGCGTTTGGTTCTAGATTACGATATTTGGGCCATTTTCGGGGCATTTCTGTGGCATTTTGATCTCCTGCTGCAGGCACATTTTTAAAGAAAGAAGACTCTCCATCTTCCAAAATGTGCAGAAAGCTCACCCCTTCTTAAATATACCCGAAATTTTACTGTGAGTGTGATACTACGAAAATTAGCTCGACTGCGTTTGGTTCTAGATTACGATATTTGGGCCATTTTCGAGGCATTTCTGTGGCATTTTGATTTCCTGCTGCAAGTGCCTTTTTAAAGAAAGAACACTCCCTCATCTTCCAGAATGTGCAGAAAGCTCACCCCTTCTTAAATATGCCCGAAATTCTACTGTGAGTATGATAGTACGAAAATTAGCTCCGACTGCGTTTCGTTCTAGATTACGATATTTGGACCATTTTCGGGGCATTTCTGTGGCATCTTGATTTGCTGCTGCATGCACATTTCTAAAGAAAGAACACTCCCCATCTTCCAAAATGTGCAGAAAGCTCACCCCTTCTTAAATATACCCGAAATTCTACTGTGAGTATGATACTACGAAAATTAGCTCCGACTGCGTTTGGTTCTAGATTACGATATTTGGGCCATTTTCGGGGCATTTCTGTGGCATTTTGATCTCCTGCTGCAGGCACATTTTTAAAGAAAGAACACTCCCCATTTTCTAAAATGTGCAGAAAGCTCACCCCTTCTTAAATATACCCGAAATTTTAATGTGAGTATGATACTACGAAAATTAGCTCCGACTGCGTTTGGTTCTAGATTACGATATTTGGGCCATTTTCGGGGCATTTCTGTTGCATTTTGATTTCCTGCTGCAAGTGCATTTTTAAAGAACAAACACTCCCCATCTTCCAGAATGTGCAGAAAACTCACCCCTTCTTAAATATACCCGACATTCTACTGTGAGTATGATACTACGAAAATTAGCTCCGACTGCGTTTGGTTCTAGATTACGATATTTGGGCCATTTCTGTGGTATTTTGATTTCCTGCTGCATTTTTAAAGAAAGAACACTCGCCATCTTCCAGAATGTGCAGAAAGCTCACCCTTCTTAAATATACCCGAAATTTTACTGTGAGTATGATAGTACGAAAATTAGCTCCGACTGCGTTTCGTTCTATATTACGATATTTGGACCATTTTCAGGGCATTTCTGTGGCATCCTGATTTCCTGCTGCAGGCAATTTTACTGTAAGTATGATACTACGAAAATTAGCTCCGACTACATTTCGTTCTAGTTTACGATATTTGGGACATTTTCGGGGCATTTGTGGCATTTTCATTTCCTGCTGCAGGCACATTTTTAAAGAAAGAACAGACACCACTACGCAGTGGAAAGGGAAGCTTGTGCAAGGCATACAACAAAGTGCGGCAACTTTTGACTTATTTGAATTCGTTAAGCGCAGTTGGACTGAATTTGCTAGGTTTTTCTCCAATCATTTTATGGTTCGAAGAACCGGCCTTATTGGCTAGTAACTACACTCTGGCCGCGATAGCTATTCGTAGAATGTAAACAATGATCAGCTGACACAATTAACTTAGGTCAACAAGCATAGCATTGCTGGATCTACGAATAAATTTTGGTCTTTTCTTTAAAATTTTGGAAAACGTGTAACCGTGTAACATGAAAATTACCAATCACCAATAGCGTTGCATTAAGTTTGGTTACAGTTTCCGATTAGCCATCGTAACTAAAGTAAATAGAAACATTTCCAGCAAGTTCTATTTTTCAATAGAAAATCATAAAAAAAATGTGGCGCCTGAAGCCCGAGCTTCGTAGGCTGCAGTGTTAATCCGGGCCTGATGCTATTACTTTATAATGTTCTGGCATATAGTTATCCCATCTTATGGAAAGTTCAGGCAAAATTACAAAGATCTTATATTTTACTTAATTTTAAAGATATCAACACCATTCTTTTTTTAAAACGTTTTTATATAAAAAAAAGTCAAATTTTCTGCAAAATCGAATCAAAAAGAAAAGCAGAGTATATTTTTAAAAAGTTCTCTTAAGTTTGCAATTCTTATAATAAAAGTTATTAAGTTTTTAACAACATTTTAACTTGGAATCTAAATGAAATTCTGTTCTTGAATCAGATAACAAAAGATGCAAAAAGACTTTACACAATAATAGTTAAAATAAACATTCTAATGCACCAAACAATTAATTAGTACAATTACTAATGAAGAAAGTAAGCTTACCAAATTTTTAATTAGTGAAACAATTTGTTTCAAATGAAATTGACAGTAAACGTAGCAACTATAAAGTGTTATTTCTAAATGTATCAGCTAGATCATTTTAAACAATCTATAAAAGAGAAGTTTATAAAATAATTAATAACTCGAGACAGCCTTAGATTGTGGTATGTTTCAGTAGTATCCAGGAAGAAGTGTCAATTATAACAAACGCCACAGGATATGTTTTATAAATTAAAATAAAATTGATATTCGAATGAATGACAGGCAACGAATTAATAAATAATCAGATTAAACTTGATAAGGGCTAATCTACATAGTCAAAGTTCCTATTTCGCCCATCGCAACTATCTGGCGCCCGCATTTATAGATCCTTTGTCGCAGTTTCATTCCAAACCCTATCAACCCTTATTAAATAGATTACAAAGTTTACATTACGGCCAGTCATTATGTTTTATGAATGAATTGCCTTACGTCAGAGCCGGAGTAAGCTTTTACGGGGCCGGGTTCAAAAATGCTCTTGACCTTGATTTGTGCACAAAACTTTTTGAAACGAATATTAACAATCAAAATCCATAATTAACCACAATCTTTAATACTGTTTCTAATTCAAAGTAAACATCAAACCAAGTAGGCAATAGCATTCTCTTGTTGCCAATAGATGGCGCTCGCACATTTGTCAGTGTATAGCTCCTTTATAAAACGATCATATTAATACAATGTACAGCTATGAAATTGTAATATTTAAATAACGTTTTATTAAAATGATGTAACAATTCCATGTAGTAATTTTTTCTTTATAAAAGTTTGTCAGGTTTGCTCCACAATGTCGCTACTGTTTGAAATAGAGGGGCTATATGTCAGTGTAGTATCAATAGGATTATTAGCGATTACTGATCTTTCTTTTAAGACTTCGTATTGGGACGCGCCGATAAATATAGATGGCGCTGTACAGCAACAAAATCTAGAGTCACTACATCTAGTCACCTAGGCCGCGCTGGTCGATCAGAGTACCGCAAAACGCCGCCATATTGGGGCAGAGAAACGTGATTTTTAATAATTGACAAATTTAAACCACGTTTTACGTATTTGACATATTAGAAGTTTGATCTTTCAGAATAAGAAAAACCTTTTAAAGTAAACGTGGATTTGATTAAATGCAATCAGATACAAATAATTTTGTGCTGCTTTTGTCCCAATATGGCGGAATTTTGAGGTACTCTGATCGACCAGCGTGACCTAGGTGACTAGATGTAGTGACTCTAACAAAAGTAAACAAAATGACTTCGATATGCGGTAGGTGATTATACAGGCAACCAGTGGGGCGCATGCTTTAGTTGTAACATAAGCTTCAAACCTTTCAAATTGACAATTATCCTACCGCATTCTCAGTTTTTATAAAATTCTGCTAGAATCCAGGCCAGGCTTTGGCGCGTCTCAATACCCAAATGGAAAAAATGGCATTTTTAAATTAAATTTTAGGTATAATTCCCCTCAAGAATTCCCCCATTTTTTCACCAACATTTTTTGACCAACTATTGTCATTTTAACGGAAATGATATGGTGATTCTGAATATGTAAATCATTTTGGGGCAACTGCTCCAAATTTGGGGGTTAAAAGTAAAAAATTGTTTAATCTCCATGGCAATGAATAATGATTATATTAAGTTTCTGTAATTGGCAAATTGTGTAATTTACAATTACACAATTTAGTTAGGTTTAGGTTAAGTAATGTTAGGTTTAGGTTATAGTTAGGTTTGGTTAGATTTAGGTTAGGTTAGATCTGGTTAGATTTAGCTTAACTTAGGTTAGGTTCGGTCAAAAAATAGAATATGCTTTTGCATAGTGTTTTGGCTAGGCAGTGGCGTTTTTATGGAGATTAGGTTGATAGCAACCAATTTTGAAGGCTTGGAAAGTTTGCCCAAAAATTATTTATATATCTAAATTCAACATAAAATCTCCGTCATAATGACACCAATTTGGCCAAAAAATGTTTGGTGGGGAAATTCTTTAATTGTTCCAAATTTTATTATTATCAAGTCAATTCATTTTTAGAAAGCCTAAAAATGTCAGTGCTTTTTGAAGCACGAGTGTGCGAACACTACGTTTGCGTTTACTACTGTTACATTCGCAAAATGTCATTTTGAAAGTGGTGAGTTTAAAATAGTATATTACATAACGAGCACGGAAAGTCACTTTCCTGCGAGTTATGTACGCTATTTTTCCTACGACCCCAAAAAACAATACATATTTTTTATAATTTATTTCAAATTTTAATTTAAATTACAATAAAGTAAATTTATTCTAAGAACCATTTCCACATTAATATTTTATTTTGCAAATGTTCGAGAAACTTGAAGGCACTATTAGAAACTAGATACATATTTTCGCTCCTTGTTTTTTTCAAGCAATTTAGAAGTATCATCGCTCCACAATTTGCGTAAGGTACTTTGAAGGTTTTCAATTTTCTCTCTTCAGCTGTAATCCATAAATTAGAATAACAGGTCTATTAAATGGAAACCTAAAAATAATAATTTAGGATTTCAATTTATCAGTAACCAACCCTCGAGTAAAAGTAAACCATCTTTATTTGCAACTCGTTTATTTAAAATTTTTCAATATATTAACAACTAACAATGCAGGAAGTTGAATAATAATAATAATAAGACCAAATAAACTAAATGTTTACGCTACACGAAATTCACCGTTCGCTTGCCGACGAGTGCAAGAGCGGTGCGTACACGTCCACACGTACACCGTACACCCCTCTACACACGTGTACACCTAAAACTTTTAGGCAGAAGCTCTCTTTCCTTGTCAAATACCAGATTATTTAAATTTCGCGTCAAAGGACTGAGCTGAGAGTGCCAGAAACAGACGACACTTTTGATAAGCTATATAGGTTATGTTAACAATTAATAGCTAGAGATCAGAATTAATAATAAAAATTATTTTCATAGTTAAACCTGTTAAACGATAGTTTTTAATTAAAATAAAGAAATCGGAATAGGTGTGGTAAAAGAAGGTTCATTAGAAGGACAAGTATTTAATAAAATACGAAATAATTTAAACTTTGCAATGAGTAATGACGTTTGTGTGCGGAAACTAATGACATTTCTGTACAGAAACTATTCTTACCGCACAGAAATGTCATTTATCATTTGTTTTTAGAAGATGCATGATATTGCCAACTTTCAAGCCTACCTTATTGTGCGATATCGTTAGGTTTCCTATGGGGTCGTAGGAAAACTTATTTTTCTGGCCTATTTCGTTGAAAAGTTTTTAATTAATTTTAAGTTGTAACGCGGTGCCTTATAAAACGCGGGGTCAACTAAAGTGCGGGGCCGGGTTCCGGGGAACGCGTTGAACCTTCCTTGAGTTGGTCCTGCCTTACGTCGTTTGTCCTATTATTTTTACGCAACATGTGCTGTGACTCGTTCGTTGCACCGTGAATGAGAATTAGGCCGCGTTTTTGTTTTACTATAACCTAAAAATACCTTGAAATTTAAAATGCGGTTTTCTCGACAACCAGCAGGAAGCGACCACATGTTGATAAAGTAAATATGTTTTAAATCAATACCCCTCCCCATTACGATGTTTCTAATTATATTAGTTACAACCTGTATATAGGAGCATTTCTTACTTTTATTATGTACTGTGATGCAGGGCCGTAGCAAAAAAATTATTTCCGGGGGGTTCTGGGGGAATTTATTTTTAGCGGGAAGCAGAATATAAAAATAATTTTATTTTGTTGTCATTTTATTAGTATTAAGTTTAGTTTCGAGGGGAGTTTAGACCCCCTAACCCCCCCTCCCCCTTGAATAAGGCCTTGCTGTTATGAATGCCCCTATGTTGCGACCAGCTGAATTATTTTTGTTATATTTATGTATTGAATTTATGTTTTTGTGTGTATAGTAACACATCCAACTCCTTCGTAAATAAAACATTTAAGCATCTGAATAGTCTCAAATAGACAAATGAAATTACCAGTTATTCATTTTACTTTATAACAGTAATGCTATTCTTTAACCC
The DNA here is from genome assembly GCA_929113105.1 of Agrypnus murinus. Classification (NCBI taxonomy): domain Eukaryota; kingdom Metazoa; phylum Arthropoda; class Insecta; order Coleoptera; family Elateridae; genus Agrypnus; species Agrypnus murinus. The sequence continues at coordinate 36,660,352 of OV816030.1, forward strand.
GTTTTTTTATATAGTAACTCCAACCTTTTCTTCTAGGAAATACCGTATTAACATTAAATAAAATAAATTTAATATTTAGATGTTTTTCCTTGTTTGTTTGTTAAATTCTGATTAACTTACGTGAACTATAAGAATATAATAATAATTTTTAAAAAAGGCGGTTTTCTGTTCCCTTTTTAAAAATTCGGTTCTACCACAAACCTTAGATAAAACTTTTAGTGGCGAAAATGATTTTCGCCACTAAAAAGAGCGCCATCTAATGAGTTAATCGTAAAAGAATTATCAAGCTATCAACAAAAGAATAACCTTTTATAGTTGATTTTGTTATTGTTTAAATAAATATTAATTTAAGGTAATAACTTCAATGATTAATCAAGTTTGCAACTTACTTTACAGTGACCTGAGGTTAATTAACTATACAAATAACTTTCAATAACCTACAGGTAAGTAATATTAACTCTGCTTTTCTTATACTAATTTTCAATGTTAACTTTGTTTGTTTGAGCACTATAATATTACCAACTTTCCAATAGCATAATGGATGAAAAAGATTTCAAAAATCTTCCTTTTGATTTAGCAGGTTAATGCTATGAATAACTTATACAACTTTTACGGTAAATACTTCTATTCAATAAAATCTTTTCAAATTTACAGTATTTTAAATTGATATAATGTTATTTAATTTAATTATTAGGTACGAGGGTGGTCTGAAAAGTTTCCGACAAAACAAAGATACAAGACATTTTTTCTTTAAATTTATTTTTATTTTTCTATATAGTCTCCTTGTAAGTCTACACACTTCTCCCAGCGATGCTCCCATCTCTTTAACCCGTCCAAATAGTACTCAGCGTTTTTCTCTGCAAAATAATTGTTCACGAAGGTGATTGCTTCCTCATTTGACGAAAATCTCTGCCCTCCGAGCACAATTTTTAGATGAGGGAACAAAAAGAAGTCTCTTGGGGCTAGATCTGGTGAGTAAGGAGGATGTTAGACGGCGCATTGTCTTGGTGAAACAGAATTTTCTTTTTCTGCAAATGTGGCCGTTTTTCCGCAATTTCTGCCTTGAGCTTGTCCAGTAATGATGCGTAGTATGCTCCTGTAAAGGTTTTCCAGTTTGAAGATAATCGATTAAGATAACTCCATGACTATCCCAAAAAACAGTCGCCATCACTTTCCCAGCCGACATAACAGTTTTTGCTTTTTTTGGAGCCGATTCCCCCTTCGCAGTCCACTGTTTTGACTGTATTTTTGTTTCGGGCGTATAATGGTGTATCCAAGTTTCATCTACAGTAATTAATCGGCGCCAAAACTCTGATTTATTGCGCCTAAACTGCGCCAACAGAGCGTTGGAAATGTTCATTCGAACACGTTTTTGGTCTAACGTGAGCAAACGCGGCACCCAACGCGCGGACAGCTTTCTCATGCCTAAATCTTGATTCAATATGTGACAAACACGTTCTTTGTACATATTCATAGCCTCTGCTATCTCTCTCACTTTAATTCGACGGTCGTTTAGCACCATTTGGTGAACTTTAGCGATGTTATCGTCAGTGGTTGCAGTACTTGGACGTCCCGAACGTTTATCGTCTCCCAAGCTGGTACGGCCACGTTTAAATTCAGCTGCCCAAAATTTCACTGTGGTAAATGATGGCGCAGAGTGCCCATACACAGAGTCCAACTCATCTTTGATTTGCGTAGGCGTATTGCCTTTCAAAAACAAATTTTTAATGACAGCTCGATACTCGATTTTTCCATTTTCACAAAAACACTCACATCGATTCACTCAAACGATTGTCAAATAACAACTGCGCGTCCAAAATGGCTGAAATTTTGGTGAGTACCTGTCAAAAGATGCACAACTACATTCCCTAGCTTTTATTAGAGATCCTTGATAAATAATTAAGATAAGACATGAGACATGTTGGACGCCCGTTCTGATTGGTTAACCAGAATCCATGGACTTTCTGATTTAACTCGAAATCAAACTGAATTTTTTGTTTAAACTTCAATTTTAACAGTTGTCGCTAATTAGTCAATTTAACCTATGATTTTTAGTGCAGACCAAATTGATGGAATGCAACGTGATAGTAATCGCTTTGTACCCTGATCAAAATAAAACAGTTTGTGCTGCATTACAACTTACTATTAAATTTACTTGTGGAGCAAGTGGATATAACACTTTACTCCAGCTACATTTACCCTTTCCTTCAATTAGTACGTTGGACAGAAGAATGCAAAATCTAAAATTCTAAAGTGGCATTCTGTATGAAATATTCGACTTTCTGGGTATTAAAGTGAATTCAATGAATGAATCGTCGATTGATTCTTCTGATTTAGTAGAACCTATCACACAGAAGAAAAGTAAGTTCGTCATTTCTAACGATTCTGATATGGAAGTTTCTTTGATAAAGACTAATGAAAAAAGTGCCCCCTTACAGGAGATACTAGATGATGAAAGCTTAGCCATAAGAAATTACATCCTTGTAAAATTTTCAACGAAGAAAACCTGTAAACACCTTGTGGGGGTAGTTCAAAAGGTAATTATTGAGGATATGGTGCCAGCCTACTATGTCAAATTCATGAGAAAGAAAGGGCATGAAGGATTTGTCTTCTCTTAACAAACAATTTTTTACTTGTTTTTTTACTTGTTTAATAATGGTTTGACAAGTCAGGTGGGCCTTGGTTTCTGGTTCATCATGTCTCATCTCTTATCTTAATTATTATCAAGTAGCTCTAGCTTTTATTGACGAGTGCTGCCATCTTCACGTTAAGGTCGGAAACTTTTCAGACCATCCTCGTATAAAGTGTAAAATAAAAGATAGTTAACCTTTCTCACCTGCACAAGGTGTTTATTATTCTTAAAAACATTACTGACGTAAGATCAAATCTTCTTAAAAACCAAAATTATTTCTAACCTTATATTTTATATTAATTGACTCTATCAAAGTATGTATGGAAAAGCGTAACATAAATTTATAATTTCTTTTTTTTCTTTTAGTGGAGTTGCAAATCCTGGATGTGCCAAAATATAAATAAAGAAAACTTAAGAAACAAAACTTCATATGAACAGGATGTAAATAAACAATTGATGCTTCTACCTTTTTAAGAATAAACCCAATGTAATAAATTGACAAATTTAACTCTGACTAATGTATTCTTTGTATTTCATGATGGTTATGCATGAATAAATCAGCCTGTGAAATTATCATTACAGTACCTTGTCCCGTACCAACAGTTGGTTTAATACATTTTTTGGTTTAATACAAACCCAGAAGTGTTTTAGCACTTCAATTTTTCATTTTACTTACGATTGCTACATGAGACAGATTAAACCATACTTCTGCCTTAACAGCAGGATCTGTCGCTAAATCTAACGCCCTTTGAAAGCAAGCCATTGTCAGATCTAGTTGTTGCGAATACAAACAGCATAGTCCCAAATTGTTGTATAATTCTGCAGAATGAGCACCCATTGCCAAAACTCTCCTACAAAAAAACATATAGTGTTTTTAATGAAATCATAGTACTCTCTACTAGTTTAATACGAACCTGTAATATCTTAGAGCTAATTCCGGTTGATTATTATAGAAATGATAAACACCAATGCAAGCGATAGCTTCGGCATTCATAGCGTCTTCAACGACAATATTCCTATAATGCTTTACAGACATTTGGGCATCGCTTAACGCTTCGTATAATCGTGCCACTTCTGTAAGAATAGCAACGTCGTTTGGAAACACGTCTAATCCACTTCTGCATATGTCCAAAGCAGATAATGGTTGGTCTAAAAGAAATTTTTGACTATTATCACCAATGACTTTCTGTCTCTATTAAACAAAGCAAAATCGCTACAAAAACTATTTTTAATAACCAGCTCAGACTCATTTATTCAGTCTGATACTGATTTTACAAAATAATGTCATATGGGAAAAGCAAAATAATTCAGCTTACCTAGTCTGATATAAACTCGAGTCAATCTTATAAAAGTTTCAACATGATGTTGCTGTTTCAAGGCACTTCTCAGTTGCTGTTCCCCATCTCTAACCAAATTCAACGCACTGTAGCACTTTCCCAACTGGACCTTCCACCACCAATCTTTAAATTCGCTAGATTGAGTTGCTTGTACGGCCAGTTCCATTGCGTTTCTAACATCTCCTTCGTGATAGAAAAGATACTCAAATAAAGGTTTCGATAAGCATGGGTCTTTAGCATATTTAGCTAGATTTAGTCTTGAAACCTGTATAAATGGACCGTCTTTTTGACTTAAGATGGCCGCCGTTCCTAAACGTATTGCTCTGGCAGATTGGTTCGTCATTGGACGTGCGGTTTTCAAACGGTCGATTCCGGAACCTGGTCGAGTTTGAGTACCGGGCCTAGCAACACCTGATATTGGGCGTCCTGTAGCTGTCCGAGGTCTGGAACTAAAAAAAGATATTAAAATTTTATTCGTTCAACTCTATTTAGGCAGTAACAATTGAACTATAGTTGACAGTTTAACCTGTAATATAGTTTTATTATAACGGCGCGGAGTTAGCAGTCGTTAACTATAAGAAGTGTCCAAAAAGAATCAGAGAGCTAATCAGGGGCTGGATCAGCAGATATATATTTTGTAAAGATGTAACTTAACCGGAAGGTGGGGGAGAAGGGAAAAATACTCTAACTTACTGTGATCAGATCAACATGTTGATCTAAGGATATGAATTTACTCGCATTCAGGAGTCTTGGGACGTCTTTTTTAAAATCAAAATAATACGTCGTATGTTTATCGATTACTAATGGTGGTATTGTCGTAGTAGCCTTCTAGTAACCGATAACCTAAACATCCTCTAGAACAGCAATTTCCAACCTATGTTACGTGTACTATTATCGGCTCAGTGAATAAAACAACCTAGAAGTGTGCAGAACTACTGTAAGTTGGTGAATAGTTACTAGTATACAGCGTATATGTGTTCTCGCTCCTAAATCTCTATCAATAACAAATTTAATAAAAAGACGCTGGTATGGTTTGTTCTCTGCGGCACTTAAGGACTTTTTAACATAATATATGAAATGGAATAATTTTGGACTGAGTGAGTTTTCTTAGTAAAATAAAGTTACGAGAATTCAACCTATTTAGAGAAGTGGGTGGTCGCACCGGTAACAGTTCAACTTTTACTCACGCGGCCGGGTTCGATCCCCGGAATCGGCGAGAGTATTTTTCTCGTCGATAAAGTCTGAGTACACTTCGCCGTGCTGTCAGATGGGCACGTTAAGCAGTCGGCCTCAACAATCACGTAAACATATTTCTGTGAGAGAGTCTGTGAAACCTTAATATTCAACACCCTGTATTTTATGATATGTGTCAATAAAATATTTAATTAATTTAGCTTTTAATTGTAGCTTTTTTCAATTTTATGACACGTAGTTTTATGTTGAGTTGTAGAATTGCTAATCAGAATTTAAAATATAGAATCTGCTTGCAATTTATACAGGACTATAGATACTAAAAAGTCTTTCAACTATTATAAGAATTACTATATTACTATTACAAAGGATTTACATTAATTATTTAAGAACGAATTATTGTTATATACTGTAACGATATTTTCAGAATTTTATTCATTCATAGCCATTATGAAATAACAAGAATACATCCAGGTTATTTGGTAATCTATTACATTTCGTTCATTTTTAATAGGAGAATTATCAACATAATTATCTATTCATTTATATGCAGCTTTTTTCTTTATTCAAAAGTTTTCCTTATTGATATTTTGGTACATCTCGGGTTTTGCAGCAGAACTAAAAAAACAAAAAGAAATTGTAAATTTTGTGATATTGTTTTCTACATGTTTTGGAATAAAATCAAACATCAATCATGTGAATTGTAAGGTTATAAAGAATTTTGGTTTGCATGGAGATTTGGTCTCGTGTCAAAAATAATTAACATCTTATAAAGGTGAGAAAATCCAACTATTTTCAAGACGATTAATTGAATATTACGGTGTAGTCTTAAAAGACGTTCTGGTTTAAAAAATGTTGTATTTACTAAATCGACGTGAGAGTGATGACGCCACCAAACTTACGCGAAGGACACGCTGTAGTCTAAATGATAAAATAAACAATAAATGAGCTAGAAATATTCATTAGTGAAACCATTTTTAAATAAAAATAAATGTGAATGAAGCAATGAAAATCTGTTGGTTCTAGCGTACGTCACTGAATTCTTAGCAACGTGAAATTTGCACTCTTCTCTTATCTCACCTCGTGCCGTATTTATTTATCCCGGTGTGATTACGAAAATGACTCATTTAATCTATTTATGGTTAAAGTATAGCAGTAAATTCTTTTTTACGATTTTCTTGAAAGCTTTCTTCGCTAATATTATGAATATTTATTATTGTTGAAAAGAGAACACAATACTCTATCGATTTCAGTAAAAATATATTGGTCAAGCAATTTAAAAAAATTTAATGCCGTCATCATTCTCATGCTGATTTAGTAAATACAGGATTTTCTAAACCAAAACATAGAGAATTCTATGGCACTTAATAATACCTAGGTTTATACCATTTCTGGCCGAAAATAAAGTTGCTACAGAGCGGGGGGGCGTTTTAAATCGAACCAACTATATAGACTTGCAGAAATCAGCTGAAAAAGAAGTTTCAAGCTTTCTAAACGCTTGATCTATCTCTATGGACAAGGTATATTCAGCTGGTTTCGAAGAAAGGGACGAGAGAGGGACGTGGAAGTTTTCAGCATACATTATCCCATTGAAAATCCGGTGTTGATTTTAATGCTGAATTAAAGTAAAGTGAGAGTATTATTACTGAAAATTATCGGAAAAGGAGAATTAACATGTTGCGGTTATTCCGATCTATAAATCTGGGAATAGTTAGCTCAGATATTACTAATTATTTACTAATATCCATACTTTCTGCTCCGGCTAAATTATTTGATAAGATTTAAAAAAATAAATTATACCATTACGTTTCAGGGCAAATAACTGATAAACAACATGGCTTCATGGAGAAAAAATCCACAGTTACTAATCTTATGTGTTTTACTAATCTTATGTGTTTTACTAATTATATCTTTGAAGCCCTTGAAGAAAAGGGACAGGTCGATTGTGTATATACAGATTTCTCAAAAGCCTTAGATAAGGTAAATCATGATCTGCTGCTGAAGAAGTTACATGATATCGGTTTCTCTATGAACTTGTTGCGTTTCTTTGCTTCCTTCTTAAATCCTCTGAGGTTTATTATCAGATTTAACGGAAATACTTCGGGAAAATTTGAGGCAAATTCTGGTGTGTCCCAAGGGTGTAAGCTTGGACCACTTTTGTTTGTGATGTTTATAAATGATATAGTTTTAAGTATTAACAATTCTCATTGTGTACTGTTTGCAGATGATCTGAAAATTTATATAAGAATAAATATCAACACAATAACTTCTTCAGCATACAAAATTCTTGGGTATATAACTAGGTTATTAAGAACTTTTCATTCCCAGCGGACTCTTGAGATCGTATACTTTACCCTGGTACGATCTAAGCTTGAATACGCTTCCGTCATTCGGTCTCCTCATCTTTATATTGAAACTTTGGCTATTGAAAAGATCCAAAAAAAGTTCTTGCGTTTATTGTATTATAAAAAGGCCAACTGGTAAGATCTTCTAAAACTGTTTTTCATATACCTTTGCCTAGGTACTTACAGAAGGCTGCCATCATAAACAAGGGCGGATCTAGAATTTTCGAGGGAGCGATAAAAAAATATTTTTTTCAAGAATATGTATCCAAGATAAAACTATAAAGGAAAATTATTTTATTGTGTAAACATGTTATTTACTAAACAATACGACCATTACAAGTAGACAAATGAACGAGTGATTATTCTGAGCAAATGGAGAGCAGTGATGCCAAAATGGGACAATGTGCTGCATTGGGCGGCTCAAATGACATTGTAAGGTAACACACAGACAAATTCTTGGGGGTGCAACTATGAAGGGGCTAATTCGCGTATTAGCCCACTAAAATTAATTTATGTAAAGACTGCATAGTTTAGTACTCACTTTAGATGCATTGTGCCACTTGAACAAAAATTTTAAAAAAGACTAATTTTTAATATTTTCGGAGGGACTGATAATCGAGTTAGACCCTTCAAAGTTGCACCCCAAAAAAATAGTCTGCGTGTTATGATCGATTGTTATTTGAGCAGCACAATGCAACACAGTACGAGCACAACTTGATATTGCCGATTAATTGATTAATTTTTCAATTTTCGAGGGGCTGCGGGTCATCTTAGCCCCTCCGGATAAAAATGAGAAAAACCGCTATATTTTTGCAGCACATTCTAAAATCTAAACAGCACTTTACGACACATCGTTGGCACGAGAGAGTGTACCACTTTTCTACCGTTGCTATGTTTATATAGGGGGCCAGCTCGACTGACTTCAAGTGAAGCAAACTATCCGATAATAGTTAATGTCCAAAATATTACCATTTGAAATTTCTCAAGTATGTGATTCAATTTGTTGATATTTTAATAACACTGTAAATCACGTAATGAAATGGAAATAAAATAATTAATAAAAGATTTACAATATTTATTAAAATTGCTATACCTGATATAGCAATATATTATTTCATATCCTATATATCATAGAATTTATCAATACTAGGTATCACATCATCAAAGGTAAATATCTACCTTTTGTTAGTTTATTTCTCTGTCATTTTAGGAATTTCACGAAGTAAGGCTTGAAATCAAAAACTCTCTAAATCACATGGATAAACATCCTCGTTTTATAATTAGATTATAAATAAATCAATAGCACATAAAATATCGGATTAATATTTAATTTTATAGATTTACTACGCACGTAGTTATAATTTACTCAAAAGGCAGAACTAACCTAATGTTAATGTTAAAAATAAAAATTTCCAAAAGTCACTAATACTGCAAACGAATAAAAGAATTATCTAAAATGTTGCGAGACAGATGTTGCACTATGCACGACAGTAAAACACATGTTTATTCTAGTGAATGACCCAAAGGGACGACTATTCCTGTAAAAAGCAATAAAATAATCTCGGTCCGTTTTTCGGTTCTATTGATACTCTTTCCGGCTTTCCAGATGTGTACTTCTTTAACATTTGTTGGAATTTGTTTGGGTAGTTTCAGGTCAAAGCCCTTTGTGAAGTATGCATATATTAATATTTTCCAATAATTATAGAATTTCCATAAATCTCATGCAATTTTATATTTAAACAAACACCTTCATTAAGGAGGGGGGCGATCAACCCGACCGCCCCCCCTCGAATCCTCCCTTGATCATAAATTTGCAGCAGATAGTGAACAAGCTATGGATATAGATTTATCATTACAGATAAGCAAAGTAAATAACGTACTGTCACAATATTTTCTAAAAAATTAAATATTTTTACTTCCTGTTCCAGTCTTTATTTTTATCTTTTGGTTTTTATTTTAAACTCACTTTGCAGTTTTATTTTATTTATAAATTTGATGTAATGTTCTGTTATTTATTCTAATTTTGTTTTTGTACTGAAGATGTGCGCATTGACAAGTTATAAGTGAACTACTCTAGCTATTTACTTCTCATGTAATTAGGTTACGCCTATCTGAGAACTGCAATAAATAATTCAATAAATAAATATCAGGTTCTTGTACAGTAAGTTGCAAACCTGACTGATAATTATACTTTTTCTTCATTTAAAATTAAATTTCGTTTAATCAATTATAAAAATTAAACACAAAGTTCAGTATTTACCTAATAAAGTGAGGTTATGTGAGGAATCTCATTTGAGATAAAGCGCTTGATTAATGTTGATTAATTTTAAGATTGTCTTGTCCCAAATTGTGGGGCATTCACCAAGATACTTTACTATATTATTTATTGTGTACAAGCATTGGCAACATCGTCTTCTCTACACATATTATTTAATTTAAGGTTAGAATCACTATAATCGTTGATTTAATGAGAAAGAAAGATTACAAGAAAATTATAAATTAAACAGATTTTATTTTAAAAATTTCTCTCCTTCTCTGTATTTGTTATTATAATACAAAATACGTTATAAAAATAAAACCACGTGTTAAGGAGAAGCGTGCAGTTAGACGTATCATTTACTTTTGTTTCTTTTTAATTACTAGTGAAGGTTTGGAAAACGTGAACATTAAATGTCGTGAATACAACTATACTCTTTTTATACATTTTCTACGTCGTCCATGCTATACAATAAATTAGTTTGGAATTCTTTTTAAAAATGGCCAACTTGGTATGTTACATATTAGATTTTAGAAATATAATTTTATAATGCAAAAGTATAATTTATCAATTTTTTGGATTGTATAACAATTTAGAATATAGAATTGTTAATCAGAATTTAAGATACAGAATCTTCTTAAATTATAAATATTCATATTCAATTCAAGGTTAGATTTAAAAATTATAATCTATGATGGAAAAAGTATAATATAGAACTTTTCAATTTTATAACATGCAGCTTTAATTTATATTTCAGAATTGTTTTGTAACACGCAACTTGAGTTTGGATATGGTAAAATTGTTAATCAAAATTTAAAGTATAGAATTCCCTTTTGAAATTCATATTAATTGAATAACTATTCATAGAAATAAGATTTTGAACTTAAATTCAATGTTGAATTGAGTGGTCGTGATTTAGAATTTGAATGCAGAATTTAGAGTAACCACTTACTTAAAAAATAGAATGTAAGATTTAGAATTTTAAATATACAATTTAAATTCTATAGTACCTTAAGTAGCGATATTATATTAAATTATATTAAAAGGATGTCATTTTCGTGTGCCATACAAATGATATTTTTATCTTTTTGCATTGTTTTTACATGCCAACGAGATGTTCACAAAGATGATGAGAAAACGATGCATTTATTACATGGTACTTATTACATGAACTTTGTTTTTTAATTAAAAGCAATGCACAGGAGAAATACACCGTACATTTGTCCTTGAAGATCTAAGCATGAATTTCATTTTTAAATAATGTGCAAATAATAATATTAGTTCAAATTAATTTATTTAACAAAAACGTATTTACAATACTAGAATATTAATTTAAAGAATACCTACTGCAAAAAATGTGTAGTCGGAAAGAGAACCTGTTCTTTATTTTCTCTTAGTACAAAACGAAGTAAAATACATTAAATAATAAAATGCGCGTAAACATAATTTCCTGCATCACAAAGAATATTATTAAATCGGGCGCCGCGCCGCACCGGAACACCTTCGTCATCCGAACGCGAGTTGGCTAGACCTTCCAAACACGCGAGAACACATCCATCGCTCTACAATACTTAATTATTATTAATACTTTATTAATTAAGTCAAACGATAATAATTAATTTTTATAATATTAATTAATGTTATAGTTAATACTAACAGTAATAAAGAGATAGACGTTCTACTTCCGAATTGTCACTGTTTGGATTATACAGGGTGTTCCGAAAAAATATGCAATGCTTTAAGGGGGTGAAAGGTGACCATATACAGGGTGTCTCAAAAATAACGAACAATAACGCAGAGGGTTAAAAAGCGTCCGAGGTAGAATCTAAAACTAAAGAAAAAAAAACTCTACCTTAAAAAAATTTTTTTTGTAAATTTGTTAAAAATTGTTTGCAATACTTTTTGCTAATACGGTCCTGTTATATTTTGCATCAATTTGATAATAAATAATAAGTCATCCAGCATTGGGATAGTCAAAACATTGTAAAGCGATATGTGTAGAGTTAAGCAAAAATTCGGAGAAGTCAATTTAAAAACACGTATATTGGTCAAGGTTACGTCTTTATAAACACCATGACATATCACCGTAATAAGCGTTTTTGTTATAAACAGCATAGTTGCAAAAAAGTCCCAAACGTTTGATGATAGTTCATCAAACTAATAATTTTTATTATCAAGAGTTTATTTGAAGGTGTTTTCCGTTTTAAATAAAATAGATTAATGGTAAAAATTGCTCTTATTTAATAAATTGCGACCCTTGTAGTTTTTTGAGTAAACCACAATCGGGCCGCAAATTCAACCTGGCGGCGCCCTAATTATGAAAATGTTCTTTTTAAAAGTTTAATTTATCTTCTGTTTATTTTCGAATGTTATTACAGAACGTAAAAATATATTTATGTTTTGTATCCTTTTTTTAAATTGCGTTTTGTTTATTTTACATAGATCAAATTTCACTATGTGTATTTTTGCGGAATGTTTAGTCCAAAATTTTATTTACAAGCACAGAATACGAAAGAAAGAATTGCTATAAATAAGGAAAGTCTGCGAAAGGGGATGTTTATAACAAAGAAAGTTTTTGATTATTGACTTACGTTCATTGAGAAATTTCGAGCCCAAGATCATTTTTGTAAAATTTTATTTCAGTTTTAATGAAAAGGTTTACTATTAGTTTTAAATATTAATGCTTCAGATTCTAGTAAAATGTATTAGCATCGCAGATTAGAAGAACTAGTAATGTAATTTTCTTATTAAAGCCCAACACTTTTTATGTTTTTTAAATTACGTTCAACGCCGCCACACATAAAGAATTCCCTTTAACTTATTGAAATATGATATCAGATGCTCTCTTTAAAAATGAGATGTTTTAAGCTGTTATTAGACCTTGAATTTATTTTAAAATAAACAAACTGCATCATGAGCGAAACGGAACGTGTCTTATTTACGAGTTTCTTCAAGTTCAATTCATTCGGGTATTTTGCGGCATTGACAAAATTGTGCTGTATTGACAAATGCTGTAAAGTTCAACAAACTACAGTCTTCTGCATTATGCGACACCAGGAGATTGTGGAGCAGAACGTGCAGGACCAGACTCAAAACTTGAACCTTAAATAACTCTGAAAGTAAATATTTTAGAAAAAAAAGTTATGGGAAAAACTTTCTCTACACATCATCAACTATCTCGTATTCACGTATTGTCCGTTATTTTTGAGACATGCTGTAGAGACCCCAAAACTCATAAAATAAAAAAAATTTCGGATTTTTCAGTATTTTTTACAAGTCACGAGTCGACTATGGATTGTTTGTAAGATGTTGACCCTGAATTACTGATAAAGCAAACATTAGTAACTTACCTTCACTACGTACGTATCAATTTACAGAAACAACAGAATTGAATTTCAACAGCGGTTGCCGAGTGACTCACTACCTTGATGACTTGATCACTTATTAAGGTCGGTAAATAAAATGTAACATGTAACAAAGTTGACGACAAACTGCATACTGCAGTTACAAATCTCAAAGATCTGAGGAAGTAACAGTTATTACAGATGTTCAAAATGAGTGTTATTATTTATAGTTAAAAACGTTTTAAAAGCACGTACTGCAATTTGGTGTTGATTACAATCTTCCGAAGAATTTATAAAATATTTATACTGCTACCTGCTTGGGTTAGTTTATGGCTTATTTGTCCATGACCTTTAAAAGTATGTATTAGTAGACACAATTTTCATTTCATACAGCTTTATCTACTATTTGCAGTGGCGTGCCTATTATTTTTATAAGGGGGGTTGTCATTTCAAAGGGGCATTTCAGGAAATTGTTAGTAAGATGTTACTCTACGCATGTTTCTCTATTGCCCTTTAACGGGAAAGGCATCTTTTTCAAAACACCCTGTAGATAAGCTGACTTACACAAAAACCCTGAACTGAACAACTAGAATTGTACAAATTAAAGCTTTTTAATGCTTCATTTTTCTGAATTCGTCGTAAATGACGAGAATAAGGTATACATTTTTTTGAAAAATGAGACTAAATAAACCTTTTGTAGGCGGCACTATGTGTAGGGATTTTATAAATGAAATGTGTTGTTCAATTATTCACATACTCATCAAAAGCATATAAATGTTTATGGTAATGACGAAGACATAAAAAGCATGTATTTTTTACGTATTAATTTTAACGTACCAAAGATATACGGCGGGACGCGTTATTATTACGTGCCATTGGACATCAATTTTAAATATTAATTGTGGCATGAAAAAAGAGTTAGAAAAGCACATGCATTTCTATTCCGGCGCTACTTGGGACACCTTCTTTATGATATGCATAGAATTTTTAATATACAAATACAAATTGTAGAAAATTTTAATTTGAAATTAATCTTATAATTGAAGATCCAGAATCCTGTATTGAGAATTTAAAATTTAAATAAATTCGGAAAATTGTTAGATGTAGAATTTTGAGTATAATGCTAATGTAACGAATGGTAAACCCATATACGCCGTCATCGAACATTCTAGATGGTAAGTCATCAACACCTGCATGTATGACTCATCGACACGACTCCTCGACGTGACTCATCAACAGCTGCATGTATGATTCATCAACACCTGTATGTATGATTCATCGGTTATGTTCTAGAACTTATGAAAGATATAAATTGAGGTTGCGAGTAGAAGAAGCTCAGTTAATGTTTGACCGGCATAGGAAATGTACTCTGAATAATTAGTTAATAGTCGAATACTAGTGAATAAATAAATGTTAATAATTGTTGTAATACATAAGTAGTTTTTATATAAATAGTCCTCAAATAAATTTGTAAATATTTAGCATTTAAATAGTTTGTTAAATAGTTTATAGTTATAGTGTTTTTAATTAAGTGTATTTAAAGTAATATTTCTCTTATGAACAGACGATTTAAACAGCATTTTTGTTATTATTTTAAAAAGAACGTTACACTAAGAAGATTATAGTTCGAAATACAGAATCTAGTGCTCTATTAAATCCCAAAGTTGTTTTAAATGAAACAAAATTATTTAGTCCAGAGCTGTAAGTTAATTGACAAATAATAAATGCCGGTTAATAAAAAATAAACTTCCAAAATCCATTGCACTTCAAGAGCTCTCAAAAAGTTCATCTGAGAGTTTGGGTAATATTAAGATCTTTCGCATCTTCTTCGGGGTTTGGGTCTGTTGTTGTTTAAATAATAAATATTTAATAAATACTTGAGTTACAAATTCGATTATAATAACAAATTATAATAACCAAAGCAGAAGGAAGATGGAATGGTTATTTAAATAAAAACTGTTTAAATAAAATCACTCTGCGTCTGCATAAATCCCTCATTAATGTTATTAACACTAAAAAATAATATACTCTAGCAATAAAATATGAGTAACTGCAGCAAATATTTTGTGTCATAAAGAAACAGATTAATTTGTGGGGAGTACTATAATTATTTTGTTGAAGTGACTATCAGAATCTGCAGATGAAGCTAATTAATATTTTCTGGAAGTGCAAAACCCTTACTTACTGCAGCAAATTCCACTTTGCAAAATATAGGAACAAATTTTCAGCCTTTGCTAACACCAAATATGCTGGCTTTAATAATTATTATGTTCTCATAGCAAATTTTTAGTTTGTTGAATTTGATAGAATATTTGCTATTAGTATTTCATGTAATATGTTCATTGGAATAAGTTCAAGTAGTCCCCACTCGTCTAGTTGATTTTCCACTTCGGTTTACATTGCAATCCTATAATGAATTGCAATTATAATACTCGCAGTACTAATAATAACACTAATACGTGGTATTGTAGAGTGCAATTATTACGGAAGTACGATCTTTTATGAACAAAGCCTTCTTGTTGCACATAATAATGCAATAATAACATGCAATGCACCAGGTAGTCAGCATTCACTAGACAACTGAGACAATCTTTCAAACTGCAGAGTACAGACAAGAGATAACAAAGAAACGTAACGTCCCGACTCTGCCACGAATTGAGCACACGTGTGATAAAAAGCTAACAAAATATATTTTCCGATGGAATCTCATTAGTTTGTTCCTACAACATAAATTAATCTGTAATTACAACACTGTTTTATCGACAAAAACTAATTCAGCAAATGAGAATTTGTTGCAAAAAACAATTTATTTTCCCAGCCAGCACACTGACGTCATAATGTCGCCGTTTTTTCGGCAGTGACAACGTCAAATTGTTGTAAAACTGACATCATTATGTCACAGCCCAAAGACGTCATTAAAACGTGCTATACTAGGACTAAGACAGGAATTATAAATAAATAGTTCAATATTGGAAATAACATTTATTATATACTACAGTCAAAACATCTCCATATTGTGACCACCTACTTAATATTGTAACAAATAGAAAACCCTATACGCCGTCATCGAACATTCTAGATTTTGGCGGCAAGATGTATGATTTATAAACACCTGCATGTATGATTCATCAACACCTACATGTATGATTCATCGGCGTGAGTCATTGATAGCTGCACAAAACAATACACCAACTAGTCGAATCGAGTACGTTCTAAAACATTTATATGGGGATATAAATTGACGTTCCCGCCCAGAAGGGAGTTCAGTTAATGTTTAACCGGCGTATCGAAATGTGCTCTTTGTAATTAGTAATCAAATATATTAGTGAATAAATAAATGGTTAATAATTGTTATAATAATACATAAATAGTTCTTTTATAATTTACTTTAAGTTTCTAAATATCTAGCATTTAAGTTCGTTAAATAGTTTATAATTATAGTGTTTTTAATGTGTTTGGGTAAATAATAACTCTCTTGTGAATAGACGATTAAACAGCGTTTTTGTTATTATTTTAAAAAGAACGTTACAATATGACCAGTATTCCTTGGCCCCTGCTAAAATAATATCTTTTATTCACAATCATATTGCAATATGTACATTTCATATGTTGTAAAAACCTTGGAAAGTAAGCTATTGTTATAGCACCACCAAAGTGGTTAACAATTTCCTTTACATGTCTGTAAAACTGACATGTAAAGTTATGGCCAACTTATTTTCTAAATAATTTAAAACAGTACGTTTTATCTGATTTAAATTTAAGTTCTTATAAATATATTTAACGCTAAAAACATATTTTTTATTTAATATTAGTTTTATTTTTATTTTTTCGTATTTTATATTTAATAATTACAATGGAATTAATTAATTTCTAATTTTAAAATACTGACACGGCCTACTAGATTAATATAAGCTTCGAGCGAAGCTTATATAAATCTAGTAGGCCGTGATACTGAGCGCATACATTGCCATCTAGCGACGATGAATGAAACCTTACTTAAAATTTCTTTTGGTCGATAGATGGGTCTGATTGAAATTATGACAGTTTATAAAAAATTTATTTTAGAATTTAAAATTACTTTTTATTTTGATTACGTCTTAAGTCTAATTATTGTGAATAAAATAGTATACATGTTTCGTTGGTACAGTTTCCACGCCTCGCGATATTGTTTGACCTCGACGTACCGTCTCGGTCAAACAATTATCGCTTGGCTTGTAAAGATATCCTTTACCAACTCAACATGTAATATACTATTTAATGAAACTTGTACGTATTGTATTGTACGTCCAAAAGACGTCTACGTACGTCCCATTATATGACGTCTTATGGACATCATTTATTAGTCATATGACGTCGTCGACCAATAATGACTTAAAAATAACGTCATTATAAACTCAGTGTGCTGGCTGGGTTTTAGTGTGTTCTCTCTCAGCAAAATAATTTGTTGCAGATACAAAAAAAATTTAGTCCATGCTACAATTGAGCGCAATTTTACTAGTATTGCGCTTAGCATATCATTTTTCACATCAAATGACTTTTGTTGTAAACCATAAACAATTTGTTATGTTCACTAAAAATACTAACAAAATTTATTTGCGATGGAAACTCATTAAATTGGTTCCTATAACATAAATTAATTTTATTTTCTGTGATTACATCAAAAACTTTGCTCTATCAACAAAAACCTTATTCAGCAAAAGAATTTCTTTTACCAAAGATAATTCATTTCCTAGTGTGTACTATCACTAAAGATTGCAACATAGAATCTTGCAGTTTACATAGAGAGACTGCAAGATTTTTCGCAATAAATAAATAAACATTCAGAAACAACTAGAACTTGTTCTACAAATAAAAATAATTTATTGAATTACTAAGATTTTACATTTCTTACTTCATAGCGGTAGAAGTACGGTTAGTTTCGACTTTCATAGACGTTCCTGGTCTAGGTGCAGATGCCACAGAATCATCATCCAAGAAATCACCAACAACAACTTCTTCACTTTCAATATCGTCTATGTAAACCCTTTGCGTAAGTGCGCGCATTTTCAAACACCAAGCGGCTTGATCTAAAGGTTGTTTTTCTAAAATCTCCGTACATATTTCTATACATTTATCGTAATGCCTTCTGCGAAACTGGCTGAGCGCTTGGTATAACAATTCCATTTTTCATAAACCGAGAAGTACTAAAAATCAATCATTTTCATTTGTATCCAACTATCCATGTTGTTGCTAGGGGAACGCACCACATGATGTTATTATTGATGCAAAACTCCCTCCTCTCTACTTGTTGCTTGTGTTGATTTTTTGTCAGTGTCAAAACTTATTTACTATTAAATTTGAAAATGATCGCCACACCATCATCTCGGAGAAGAAAAACACTAAAAGGTCCTATTACTATAGGCACCAAAACCACAGAAAATGTGGCTTTGCATGATAGATTAGAGGAACATCATTTATTAAAAATCTATTATGCATTCACAGCTCGCGAACCTTGCGTGATGGATAAACAGCAATTGGAAAAAGTACTTTACGATGTTGCTAAAATTACGATGGACGAAGTTGAATATGATATCCTGTTCATGAGAATTAACATAAAAAGGTAAACATAATAGTAACGATCACAAAATCTTAAAAAAAAGATTTTTTAACCATTACTAATATCTTTACCTTGTTCTTCCTTTTTAGAGATGGTTTAGTCACTTGGGATGAATTCATTTCTCATCTAATCCTCGGTTTTCAAGAAAGAGAAGTGTCACTAGAAGTCCAATCATTAGAAGCACCAATATCAAGACCACCTATACTTCTTAAAAGCAATCATCGACATCCAGTAAATCGTATCACTTTCTGTCCAACGTTTAAACTAGATGGAGGTTGCAGTTATTCGGATGGAAGTTATTTAACTTGCAGTAAAGATGGTATAATAAATTACTGGTCGCTAGATATGCAACTAGATAGGACCGTCCAATCGACTTGTCCCGAATTGAAAGTACAACAAACCTGGGTGTTAGATATGATATGTCTTCCTGATGTTAGTATTGTTTGCACGTCCAGTTCAGAAAGAGATTTACGTTTTTACGACACGTCTGCGAGAAAATTCGAACTTCGAGTCATGATATCCTCCCTTGAAGACGCAGTTTGTTGCATGCACTATGAATTTAATCAAGATGTCAACGAAGAAAGCAAACTCATATTAGGCGATATGGGTGGAAATGTTAGGATTCTTGCATTTTCGCCGGTTGGACGAGGGCCATTTAAAAGCCAGCCTGGAATACCTCTTTTACACGTACGTTACAAGCCGGTTGTAGAAGGTCTCGTATCAGGATTTCGAGTGATAGAGTTTAAATCACTTCATACCGATTGGGTTAGACAGGTGTCATATTATAAAAGTTTGCATTCTTTTGTCTCATGTGCTGCTTGTCCTAAAGCGGCGGTTATTATGAAAGATGTAACTGAAACTAAAGGTACGTACGTATACAAAATTCCCAAAGGTGCGTGGTGTTTTGCAATTTCGGAAGAAGCCCATTTGATCGTTACTGGTGGGCCGGATTGTTTAGTGAGGATTTGGAATCCCTTCGTTCCTAACAAGCCTAATGCGGTATTTCTTGGTCATCATGCTGGAATTATAGGTATCATTCTTCAAGATGGCAAAAAGTTGTATTCTCTAGCTAAAGATAAATGTATTAAAGTTTGGGATGTATCTGCCCAATCGTGCTTGCAAACCTACACTAGTTTACCACCAGAACTAGGGGAGCATACTGCATTTACATATCTTTACAATCCTGACAATCATCAATTACTAATAGGATCCGTCATGATTGTAGTTCTTCATTTATGTCCAAAACAGAGCGGAGAACATACAGATGGAAGTACGCACTCTTTAGGTGTTTCTGTCGTTTTATACAATCCATTATTTAAAGTTGTTGTTACTTGTGGACTGGACAGCTTTATAATAATATGGGATCCTTGGAATGGTAGAAGAATGTCAGTAGTAAGAGATGCCCATACGCGACTATTACACGGAGAATTGATTCCCGTCGAGATTACAGCAGCTACCTTTGATCCAGGAAATCAACTTTTGTTAACTGGGGCTAGCGATGGTTCTTTAAAAACATGGAACTTTAATACTGGAACCTGCCTTCGAAACATGTCTATCGAACACGGTTGCGAAGTAACATCAGTAGTTTGGATTAAAGGAAGAATTTTAGCAATAGGCTGGAACCGCCACATAACTGAATTTGCTGACAGTGGAGGAGCTGCAGGACCAGGAGGAGCTTTTTCAAAACCATGGGATACGCGACACACTGAAGATGTGCTTTGTGCTGCTGCAAGAATACCTCAGACTTTAGCTACTAGCACTTATAACGGTGAATTAGTTTTGTGGAGATTGGAAACCGGTCAACCATACAAACGGTACAATGTGGCAAACCCGACTGGCAGAATAAAAATTGAATATAAAATCGAGAAAGAAGAAAAGCAACGTACGAATAGTCGAACTACAGTAGGTACTGCAGGTCCAGGAGGGCAACAGAGAGGAAGTGTTTTTAGGAAGATAAGCATCGCTAAAGCACCGGAACTTCCGACAGCAGCTCAGCAGATATCAAGTAGTCCTAAAGCAAGAGCTCGTAGGATATCTATTGTTCATGTTCCTGAAACGTGCGTACCGCTGCGGGGATTGGCAGTACATGCCATGTTGTTTTTATCATCGAGAAAGATGTATCCGGGCACGGCCACGTTGTTGGTTGCTGTAGAAAATGGCTCGATACAAGTTTGGTCTCATCATGCTGCTGGTGGATTTATTACCTCTTTCTCTGCAATACATAGCGCTGGAGATTATGTTATTTCTATGGCTACCGATAAGAACAATGAGTATTTGTTCACTGGTAAATATTTAGATTGTAAAGGTTAAAGTAGTTTGGGTTCAAATTCAATAATCGCATTTCTTTCTCATTGATCTAAAGAGTTGTTCCCGCCAGTGGTATATTTAGGAATTTTTTACTACTAAATGGTTTTTACTGAAAACCACGGTTTCGGTACATAAATGACCTAGACTATTAAAAAAAAATCGGTGGGGCTACATCCTGTAAATACGCAACTCGTTCCTGCCATAGCATGTCGGGTTATCATGATTTTTCATTTTTGATTTTCATTTCGTTTTTAATTTGATTCTGCTACCTAAAGAGGTTCCTTATGACCGTGAACAAATGGTTTTTGAGGTTTAAGCTTAGAATCATTAGGTAATTGAATTAATACTGGATATTCTAAGGTACTACCGCTGGTTATATAAAGACGTGGTTGATGAAAGATTATTATGCCAGAGAAGAAGAACATATATGTATGCCAAAATATCGACTGATCTTTCCATTTTTGTGGAAGGATTTAATTGAAGGTCGTGCCAAAAGAGCAAACAGAGGACAACTTAAGCCAATACTACTATCGAGTCATAAAGCGCATCTGATGCCCATTGCTGGATTAGCATATATAAACGAGGCCCAAATTTTAATAAGGTCTTTTAATCATTATTAAAATCATTCTTTCCCCTAACCGTTTTCTTTATATAGTTGTAGCGCGGATTGTAGCACACGCATGTGGACTCTAGGTGGCCGTTATTTGGGTACCCTTGGAACTTTCAAGCCGTGGATCCCAATAAAGATTGATACTCCCCCAGGAGAAAATCATGAGTACCGAACACCGCCAGATATCTTTAGAATGGCCAGCTCTACAACCTTCAAAGTATAAGTGACAGCGCAAACGTTCTAATGAAACTAAACGCGACTCCTTTTTCAAGGTTTATATGGGTGGAATATTCGAAAGAAAACTAACCAAAAAGCAGGAACAGCAAGCTGAACAAGAGATGACTAAAACTGATCTAACTAAAGGTACCGTGTATGGTAAGAGACTCGAAGCGCCTATTTTAGGGAATTATTACAAAATACCTGAAAGAACGACTGGTAGACATGACTTTAGTTTGGATACTTCATTTGCTTATGTAAATTTAGATTTTTTCGAATAAAAGATTTTAGTTTATTAATTTTTGCATTTTAGATTCCTGTATATCAGCATCTAATAATGCCGCCACCTAGTGAAATGCCGCGGCCAAAAACGCCTGATGCGATAACCGCTCTTCGAATTAAAAAGGAAAAGATGACTCAACGACAATCTAGAGCTTCGATAAAATCATATCATAGCACTGTTAAATGAGTTTTTGTAATATGTGCGCTGTATTTCTTATATTTATTTATTGAAATCAAAATATATTTATTTTACTCCTATTTATTTATTTATTTACTTTTGGGCAAGGAATCAGGATGGCGGAGCATCCTTCGTACCTCATGCACCGATTGCTATGATCATTTGGCCGACCCTACTAGAATTTAGCCGAATCTGGGGGAATTCCACCCCCAGTAGGGATTTTTATCGTGCCAAACATCGCATTGACACGGGACCTACAGTTTTACTTCCTATCCGAGAAGAAGGCATGTTTTAAATTTTTCTCCGCTATGAAAAATTACCAGCTCGGCCGGGGATCGAACCTGCGATCCTTGGATTATGAAGCAAACATGCAAACCACTAATCCACCGAGACTGGCTATTTTACTCCTATTTTTTATTAAAGTGCTTCTTGAAGTACACTCTAGTTTCCACCGCCTGTTGCAGTTGACAGTAGTACGACCGGCACCAGACTGAGACTATTGCATGTCATTCCTATGAGTTATCATATTTTTGTATTTTCCAGAAATAAACTCAAATTGTTTTTTTCCTGGGGCTAATGGATCTTAACTGTTTTGTTGTTTCCCATGCAGTTACTATCAGTGTTTTCAAAAATATTTTAAGTTGGAAATTTTTTAAAATTGGCGAGAAGTTTGAAATTAAACAATCAAAACGTGTTTTTAATTATTCGTCCAATAAAATCGTTCTTTGGTATATTTGCAAATCTAGAAGTTTTTGAGGTTCATTGCAAATTAAAATACGAAACTCATTAGGTAACTTGTTTGCTTTGACATGTTAATTGGGTTTTTGTCAATTAGGTACCGTAAACCAGGGTTACTTTGTCGTTAAGGGTGTAACTTTAGCCCACATGCCAAAACTGTTTATTAATTTTCTGCAACCAGAATAAAGATACCTTACATTGCTGCTAGTTACCATTACCTTTTCTAGATGGGACTGTTAACAAATACAAATGTCGCCAAGTAGGTTGCACCATTGTTGTTTACAGTTGAGTTCGCTACATGCTACCGTTGAAAATTTTACACATTGTTAGCTTACCAAACTAGTCTGTGTAAATGCTTTACATTTTGTTCAACATTTTTGGTAAGTACATATTTTTACAAGTTGGAGATTGTTTAAATAACAATTTTGACTGTTTACAATAATATGTTTGTTGCCTTCGTATTTTACAAAAGCGGACATCTTTAGCCTACAAGAACGGGTTACTTTATCTCGGTCCAAAGTAACCCCTATGTGAGCACATGTAAGATTGTATTGTAGCATGACAGCGGTTAAGATGTCAAGTTTTTGTTCAGGTTTTCACGGAAAAAGAAAAAATGCCCAGCAAACACAAAAGAACACCTGGTAGTCGAGCTTACATCGATTATCCTAAAGAAGAATTGGAAGAATGCTTGAATGCCATCAAAACAGGCGTAATGAGCCAAAGAATTGCAGCGGCTCATTATAAAATACCGTGGAGTACCATACAAAATAAGCTCAAGAACTGGTTTCCTAACAAACCAGGGCACCCTACAACATTTACTGCGGCTGAAGAGGCTTCTTTTTCCTCCCATATTATCAAAATTTCCGAGTTTGGTTTTCCGGTAGATGAATTACATTTAAGATTCATTATAAAAGCATATTTAACACGTCAAGAACAAAATGTTACATAATAAGGATGTTACTTATTAAGGACAAATGGACAAGTTCGCCAGAATATGCCAGGGACTGGACAAAACTATTCTTGAAGCGACACTCTGAATTAATTAAGATTCGCAGCAAATATTAAGAAGGTTAGAGCCGGTGTAAATGCAGAAATTATTTCTGAATACATTGACAATTTAAAGGCGGTAACGGAGCGCGTACCTCCTGAGCAAATATACAACTACGATGAGAGCAACCTTACCGACGATCTGGGAAGAAAACGCGTCATCTGTAGGCGAGGTTGTAAGTATCCGGAAAGAGTATTGAATTCAACGAAGTCAAGTACTTAATAATAATAATAATATTCCGTCATGCTTTGCGGAAATACTGCTGGTAATGTTCTTCCACCGTACATTATCTATATAGCAGAAAATATTTGGTCAACGTGGATGGAAGATGGGCCTCGTCATGCCAGATATAACCGAACAAAACACGGATGGATGGATAGCGCAACATTTGAAGAATGGTTTGAGGTTCATTTATTGCTAGTATTGAAAAAACAAACTAGCAAAAAAGTAGTTATTGGCGACAATCTGAGTTCCCATATAAGTGGCAATGTCCTGAGATTATGCCAGGAAAATAACGTAACGTTTGTTTGTTTACCGCCTAATTCCACACACCTCACGCCACCACTAGACATTGCCTATTTCCGTCCTTTAAAGATAAAATGGAGAGAAGTTTTGACACTTTGGAAAGAGTCAGAAAGTGGTAAAAAGCTTAGCACACTACCCAAACACCAATTCCCAGCTCTCTTGAAGAGAGCTCTAGAAGAGCTGGAGCCAACAGTCTCTCAGAACTTGCAATCGGAATTCAGAAAAGCAGGAATTTTTCCCATAAATAAAGATGTAATTTTAAATCGACTGCCGAATCAAGATCGAGATGTCAATTTAGACCTAATAGGAGACGTTTTATTAAATAGGCTTCAAGATAAGCGAAAGGAATTAGCCGCTAATACAACAAATCGGCGAAGAAGATTAACAGTTCCTCTTGGCCAGGGCATCAACATCAATGCTTTACAAGTACTTGAAACAGGACAGAAACAACTACTTCGCAAAAAACACTATACTGTTTGAGCACATCCGTCACCTCTAGTGCTAAAACTACATAGGGTTTGTAGTTTAGATATTGTTTTTAGATTTATTATTGTGCATATAATAAATATATAATATTAATTGCTACTACCCATTATCTGGCGAACCAGGCCCCAGGAGCTATGAAGCTTGTGCGGAAGGGAGGGGCATTATTACTATTACGTAGGCACAACGTGCGGCTGCAGCCGACTTAACATATGGTATTGGCACAAATCCCGCATTTGGTTACAGCTAAGGGAAACTGCAGAAAACCTTAACCAGATCTACCAGCACCGAGAGTCGAACGGGCCGCTTGGGTGAGAGAAGAAGACGCTAGTCCATACATTACCAAGGATATAAATAAGGTCATACAAGGTATACATAAGTTCTACGCTTTTCTACTCTAGAAACAATGCAGAGATGCCGAAAACCCATAGTTTGAATTAATATTACCTCAACTATAAATCCTATTTGGTTTTGGCATAGGTAACAAACGTGTTTAAACAGTATAGTGTTTGTAGCTCTAGAAACATTTTTATTAAATTTACTATTTTAGCCCTTTGGTGTCACAATAGTTTAGTGTAAAAATGCGACCGGCCACATGTCGACCAGAACAGAACATTTGTTAATAATGTACTCGTAATACAATCAAGTGTCTATAACACTTCACCCACCCGTCTTTTAGTACCATATTGCCCAACGGAAAATCCTCTTCGCCCAATTTTTGAAATGTATCATCACCCGACTTTCCACATGAGGGACACAATGCCCACTTTGCCCACGTTTTTACTAGGGACACACCGTCCACCTTGACCGCTTTGCCCAACTTTTGTTTAGACTCGCAACGCCCAAAATAGAACTACAGCGCCGAAAATTCGATTGTTAGAAATACGTTAATGCACACATAAAGTGTTGAATAATAGCAGCGACGTTGTACGACCACAATTTAGCAATTTAACATCAGATATCTTTTTTTATTTATAAAAGTATTATGTAAATGACATAATTTATGTCAATTAAAAATTACGTTTTTGTGCAACCGTACACGAAGTGCACACTTCGCATAAGCAATACAGGCTGCGAAATCCAATTTCGGGGTCGTTGCTCTTAGTAACAGCCGCGAAGTAAAAAATGTGTATGTCCGCGAAATTCCTTAGCGTTCTTGAGATTGTTATGCTTCGGCAGCAAGGGGTCTCGACGACAATTTTGTACTCTGTACGTTAAAAAGATTTCGCGGCCTTAGTATACAAATAACTATTTTGTGTAACCGTAACCGCGTGCACAATACAGGCCGCGAAATTGGATTTCGCTTAGGCTTTACAAAAAGTAACGGCTGTGAAGTAACTTAGTGCCAGTATCTCCACCTACTTTTACGATTTTTTACAAATTGTTTTATTTGTCTTGCCATAGAAACGCTGTAAAATGAAAGCCGCCTTTCTATTTGCAATGAATTAAACTGTTGGGTTTTTAAAGTAATGGAATTTGTAATTACATATATTTTTTACGCTTTTACAAAAACTATTGTGTATACCTTGCTCGCGAAGCTCTTTAGCATCATCGAGATTGTCCTGCCTCGGCGACAATGATTCTCTCGGTACGTTAAAAAGACATTTCGCGGCTTGATATAGAAATAACTAATTCGGTTAAATTGTGGTCGCACAACTTCGCTACTATTATTCAACACTTTACGTATGTGTGCATTAACCGATTTCTAACGAACGGATTTTCGACGTTGTGGTCCTGTTTTGGGCGTTGTGGTTCTATACGGGAGTTTGGCGAAGTGGTCGTGTTGGGCAATGTACGTGTCAAAAATTGGGCGAAGTAGACTCCCAGTTGGGGAATATGGTACTAAAAGACGAAGTGGGAGAAGTGTCCGGGTTTCAGAATAAAGAGTGTTTGTTACATCGCGGTGCGAGGCCCCATTGGGGTGCGAGGCCGTGGGCGGTGGCCCACTTGCCCACGCCTTGCCCCGCCACTGTAAAGATGTAATCTTTTTAACTTTTGAAACTAAAACATTTTATAATTTAAAGCTTTAAAATGTAGTTGATTTTAAATACTAATATTTACACTTTATGATTTTGAAAGTATATAAATCTAAAAATATTTTATTTTCTAGCTGATTTGTATTCGTAGTTTTGCTTGTAATTACTTTTTAAATGTAGGTACTAAATTATTAACTATGAATTTATTATGTTAAAGTGTTTTAACTAAAATTTCAATTTATTTAAATTTTTAGAAATAACTGATGAAATAATGTTAATAACAGTTGTTCTATACTCGCATAGTAAACTAAATAAAGAATAGTATATTAAAGTATTAGTTTCATAAGGCACGTTTTTAGCGCACGCGTCCGAGTTTAGAAAACGACCCGCGTAGCGGGGAGTTTTCTAATTAGGACAAGTGCGCTAAAACGTGTTATGAAACGAATACTTTATACTATTTTTTCTATTTGCGTTATTTCGGTATTAAATAATTAAAAAATTACTTAGTTTTAAATAAAACTTGTTAGGGATATTTTGATAAGAAGCATAGCAGTTGGTAACACTAGAAATTATGCAATTTTGTTTTTTACATAACCTTGCATAACTTTAGGTAATTCGCGCGACGTAGAAATTCCCATTCTTATCTCATACACACAACGCCCGCTAAGCAGCAGGACCTCGTTCAAATTTGCCAGGTGTATTATACGTACTGTTGAAAATTATTATAAATTCAAAGTAGAATGTATGCCAATATATTTGTGACATAAATAATTGCTACTTAATGAATTAAAAACTTGGATGAAATAAGAATAATTATACCTTGTTTGTTAAAGAAATTAATGAGGTATAAATACAATAGTATTTTCAGCAAAGAATGATTTTTGTTAACCAAAATAATTATTCATTGGATCTTTTGGATAATATAACTTATAAGGTAAAGATATTATGTATAATTTTATAAAATTTAATTTTATTACGTTAAGTTTATCGTGAGCTATTAATACACAACACAATGCATCCTTACGATGTCAGTATCAAAATTTACAATTTGGTTAATACATACATACATAATCCATTCCCCTTTTACCGCATTTCGCAGTGTCGGGGTTCCACACAAACTGTTATGGGAGTGCAACGGAGGTAATGGAGCTAATGTAGCGAGTACATTACGCTCCCCCATACTTTATCACTCATACAACTTTCATACCTTAACCTATTTGGTTAATAATAAAGTAAAAACTGTTACGCCCTTATTAAGACAAATTATTATTCGGCGCATTTGTGTAGCCTGCAATACTAGTTTTGCAAGCGTTGCATTCCAGTTATAAGAGTTCACTGCGTAAATAACATAAGTTTGACATTCTAAGAACAGCTGTCTAACAGTGATATCAACTTTAAAAAATAAAATGTTACTGTTTCCAGTATTTTAAAAAATTTATTTGCGTGTCCTAATGAAGCCATTAGGACACGCAAATATAAAATAGTATATTAAAGTATTAGTTTCATAAGACACGTTTTTAGCGCACGCGTCCGAGTTTAGAAAACGACCCACGTAGCGGGGAGTTTTCTAATTAGGACAAGTGCGCTAAAACGTGTTATGAAACGAATACTTTATACAATTTTTTCTATTTACGTTAGTTCGGTATTAAATAATTTAAAAAATTACTTGGTTTTAAATAAAATTTGTTAGAGATATTTTGGTAAGTAGCATAGCAGTTGGCAACACTAGAAATTTAGTTTTTTACATAACCTTGCTTAACTTTAGGTAATCCGCGCGACGTAGAAATTCCCATTCTTATCTCATACACACAACGCCCGCTAAGCAGCAACCTACCATGAAACGGAGTAGCACTTGCTTGTATATATATGCACTGACACCACTCATACGCCGCCGGCCCTCGATTAATATTATTTGCTTGTTTATTACTCATTTATAAATGTTTAGTTAACCACAAAAAGTATTTAATATAATATTATTAGTTTTGCATTTTAACTTCAATAAGAAATTCGTTAATTTTGATATATTTTTAAATATTAAGTAACACTACATTATAATACTAGTAGAAGTCGTTGGTGACTTACTGATATTAACTGGTTTAACAATTGGCCATTCTTGGAAGTTTGCTACTACTAATTAGTTTTATTCTTTCAAAAACAATGTCAACGTCATCAGTAACCTAACTGTTGCAGCCAACAGTATTTGCGTTTCACAATGTAATACATATTAATGAACCCATTTTTAAGTCAATTTATTTATAGAATAGAATAGAGTAGAATAGAACTTTATTAAATAAATAATCTAATGTACAAACAAAATATTTAAGTAAGAATATTTAAAGTTATTAAATATGAAAATTATTAGTTATTGGTTGCAGGACCTTAAATATTCAAAAAGTATTTATTTAAAATCTGAAAAATTTTTAAAATTTATAATCATGGTTAGCATGTTAACTACCATGTTGTTTTGATTAAGCAGTTATACAACATATTCTTAAATTCAGTTACAAAATTTGATAGCTGTTAACCGATCTTTATTTGTTGTTCTGTCCAATTCTAGATGTGCATTTGTCATGTTAAAATTTACAATCATCAATATAACATCAAAATAATAACGTCGCTCATTTCTTATAATAACATAGTCGGACAGCTGATTATGTTTTTCGTATCTATTTCGTGGCAGGCATGCAGGCTTGGATTGCCGCCTTGCTGGTTGCAGTTGAGTGCTCTTCTCTGGTCAATTAGGTACGGCATGGTAGGATAAACAAAGACAAATCTATTCTTTATTATAGAATCTATATATGTTTTTCTAAGAAATAGAATAAGGAACTCATTAAGATAAATTAATTTCAAGTGTGGTCGCATCTTACGCTTTTATGTTATTTCTTGCAGAAGTAGCTTGTCCATAGAGTACTCCGTTTCATGGTAGTGTCTTGTTTTGGGTTGTTTATTGTTCAAGGTTGGAGGAGCATATTGCTGTCGTACGTTACCTATGTATTTTCTGTTCGCGACTTGCCCTTACTCTTTACAAATCTCTGTACACTGTATATCCTTTATAATTTTCTGGGTGGTTTTACTCACATAAAGCACATTTAGCAGGTATATCTGGGGATTTCTGGCAAGAGGTGAAATTGTGTTTTCCACCACAAATAACACATGCATAGGGCTTTGTGCAGTAGGGTTTCATGTGTTCATATCTTGACACTGTATACATTGAAGTATCACGTTTTTCTTTCTAGGTGGTTCAACCACCCTTTAATGTTGCTTAAGTATTTTATTTTATATGTTCTTGTTATTTTCCTTTAGTTCAAGGTTCATCATGACTAAAGATAGATCTTTCGTTACCTGTTGGTGTGTATTAATAATGTTCCGTACGACATGACCTAGATTAGCCAGTTCAGTTATAATTTCATTCCTTAGTATAGAGTGATGAAGACCTCTGATTGTAACTCTGTAAGCCTAATCTTTTTTTTTTAACTTGGTGCATGTGATATCTTCTCTACCATTCATTCAAGACATCGGACTTGGAAACTTTTAACCTACTTGACTTATCTGAGAAACATCAGCTTATTGTGTCTTCTCTGAGATGGTTTGTAAGAATTTTTCGTAAGAATCCGAAGTTAGTACATTGATTTTAATTTGTATCATTTGTTAATGCTTTGGTCTAAAATTGTTCTTATTCTATAACTTTTGATAAATTATTATTTGTTAATAGTTAATTACTTCCTGTATGAAAATGGGCGGGGTTTGGGCATTTTAAGTTGTTAGACATTATTTTCTTGTGCAATATTATCATTTTCAGTTTGATGAAGAAACTTAAATACGAGGTAAGCACCATAAA
Organism: Agrypnus murinus; assembly: GCA_929113105.1. Taxonomy (NCBI): domain Eukaryota; kingdom Metazoa; phylum Arthropoda; class Insecta; order Coleoptera; family Elateridae; genus Agrypnus; species Agrypnus murinus. Next base: position 36,691,255 of record OV816030.1, read on the forward strand.
TTCTCGGCCTGATATAGAAAAAATAAACTTGGTAAAATATAATAATTTTTATTTTTCAATATAATCTCCACTATTGTCAATGCACTTATCACAACATGAAATTAATAATTCAATGCCCTTGTAAAAATAATCTGAAGTTTTTCCTTCAAAATATTCAATTACAGCTGCTTGCAACTGGTTCTCGTCCTTAAAACGACGTCCCCTAAGGTCTTTCTTTAAATTGGAAAACAAATAATAGTCACTAGAACCCATATCCGGACTGTACGGTAGATGATCCAATGCTTCAAAGCCGCATTCGCGAATGGCAGCTTGTGAAATTGCGGCAGTATAAACGGGTGCATTGTCGTGTAATAATCGAACACCTCTTGTCAATTTTCCTCGACGTTTTTCACGAATATTGTTTCTCAATTTATGCAATAAAAATGCATACTATGTACTGTTAACAGTTATATTGTGTTCTTTAAAATCAATCAGTAAAACGCCGGCACAATCCCAGAATATTGTTGCCATAACTTTTTTTTGTCGATTGAACGACTTTCGCCTTTTTGGGACGAGGTTCATCGGGTCGCCGCCATTCCATCGAATCCCTTTTGGATAGAGGATCATAATACAGGACCGTTGTTTCATCTCCGGTGGCAATGGACTCTAAAATCGGCTTTAGGTGGTCTCCACACAAGTTTAAAAACGAGCGCGCACATTCGACGCGACGTTGAACAACGATCTTCTAATACCATTTCTTCAACTTTTTGAGGCGTTGCCGAAGAGATTCTTGCCCCAAACGGCAACATTTTGACCACTTTTTTACAGTAGAATATGAAGGAGATAAATCACCATAAACGCCGTCTAAACGTTGTTTGATTTGATTACGCGTATGCCCTTCTTGGTATGACCGAACGGTACTCAATTTTCGTTAGCTGCGACATTTTCATGCACTCGTCACGATGCTTGAGTGGCTACCAAAATCTATTACACTTCTAGCCGTAATATATATATCGGTAGTGGTAGGGGTTAATTTCCATTATTATGTGCTGGATGTATTGTGTGTAGTTTTGAATTGTGCAGGAGTTGGATAACAGAAGTTTGAAGGAAATAATTGATTTCCAGTTGCAAACTGTTGCTGTTGATAAATCGTAGTATAGTCAGGGGCGTCCCTAGATATTTGGCTGCCCATGTACAAAGATTATTACTGCTGCCCCCAATTTTTGTATATAGTGTGGAAAAAAGTATGGACTACCACTAATAATTTGGTAGTCTTCAGGTTTTATGGAAACCGCTTGAACACGTTAATTTAGTTTTTCAGTATCCCACATTCTGATAGAATTCATTTGTTTTTTTATTGACATCAGTCAAAAATATAACGTCATCCACATTTTTCTTAAATGACAATATATGGCATGTGATACATCATTTGAAAGCTCTTGTTTCAATCAGTATCTTCCTAAATTTTTGTGCGATTCTGTCGTGCCGTTTCAAAATGGCGACCGTTGAATTGTAAAAATGATCTTAAATTATTTCCCAGTAAAAGAATAACTCTTTCTTGTTTTATCAGAAAAAAGCAAACTATTGAACATGGTTTTATTATCAATCAAACTAGAACAACGCGTAATAATTAAATAAAACAAAACAAGAACACAATGAAGAAGAATCAAATAATCATAAACTTGAACATTTTGTATCATTTCTGGTGAAATTTCTCGTATTTCCGTTCTTATGCGGCACTGTAGATCATCAATATCTCTTGGTCTATTTAAAAAAACTTTAGATTTCAAATAACCCCACAAAAAGAAGTCCAAAGAGGTCATATATATCAGGTGACATGGCTGGCCATTCAATGAGACCCCGTCGGCCAATCCATTTTTCTGGAAACATCAAATCGAGATATTACCGAACTTCTCTTGCATAGTGGGGCGGGGCTCCATCTCGTTGCAGCCAGATTTCTGGACTGGGTAAATCGGGGTTATTGTGTTCGCGATAAAGAGTGACTAAAACTCGCAAAAGTTCAAACTGCAAAAAATTCAAGTAGACTTAACCTGTAAGATTTTCTTCAAAGAAAAATGGTCCTAACCTCTATCATTCAATATGCCGACCTATACATTAAATTTCTGAGGTGATTGACAATGAGCTTCTTGAATACAATGTGGATTTTCTTTGGACCAATATTGACAATTTTGCCTGTTTACAATACCATTGAGGTAAAAAGTTGCTTCATCTGAGAATAAAATATTTGCAGTAAAGTTTTCATCTTGATTACAAATTGGTTGCATGATTTTGCAGAATTGCAGTCTTCAGTCGAAATCATCCTCATTTAATGGTGGGTGGTATTTTTCTTTGTGCTAAATTGTTTGCACAGACGTGCGATTATTCCCATATCAAGTGCTAGTTGCCGACTGGCACTATGCGGATTTTCTTCAACAGCCAATAGGTCGCCAAGCTGAATATTTTCATCTACCTTCGGCCTTCCATTTTTAGGCAAATTTTTAACATATTCGTGTTCTTCTATTTTCTTGAAATCTTGCAAACGGTGGATTGCGAAATCGGCGTTCGGTCTGGATGAATTTGATTGAAGAATTCACGTAACTCGTTGGTAGATCTGCGACGATCTCCGTAACCAACCATCATAAGAACTTCAATACGGTCTTTTTCACTGAGCGACATTTTTGGTTTATTAAAAAAGGAATTTTTGAATACAACGCAATGACAGTTAAATCTTACTAATGTTCAACCTTACCACTTGTCAATACTGACATTAATTTTTGTTTGTGTTTGGTTCGTCTAAGCTTACTATGACCAAAAATACTATTGCAACGACATTGAGATATCGAGTTTCTTTTTCCACCATGGATTTAAAAACAAGCTCAGGCCAAGATACTTGATGTATGGGCAGGCATTGAATGATAAAGCCTTAGGACTGTGTTAGTGTGATAGTTTACTTTTTTTTTGATAAAACAAGAAAGAGTTATTTTTTTACTGGGAATTAATTTAAGATAATTTTCACAATTCAATGGTGGCCATTTTGAAATAGCACGACAGAATCACACAAAAATTTAGGAACATACTGAGTGAAACAAGAGCTTTCAAATTATGTATCACATGCCATATATTGTTATTTCAGAAAAATGTTGATGACGTCATATTTTTGACGATGTCAATAAGAAAAACAAATGAATTGTATCACAATTTTGAGAATTTTTTCCGAAAATTTCGTAACATGTCATTCTGACAATTGAACTCTGCAAACGCCAAAATCACATAGTTTCTCGATAATAAATCCTTACATGTATCGCGATCACTTTTTTTTGTTGTTTACTTGTTGTTGTTGTCATGGAAACGCTTTACTCCTTCAGGGAGTAAAAGAGCTACTTGACTACCTCTTTTGGACTAAAGTAGAGCCTTATATATAGGAAGTGCAAGAAATACATTTTTTTAGAAAAATAAGTATGTAAAACACAATCTGGCATTTTTAAAACCTCAACTATTTTAATAGCATCATATATTATTTTTTCGATAATTTTAATTTGGAATTTGTTATCGTTGCCCGTCGCCATATAGATAGTATACTTATTTTAAATTCATTTGGCTGCCCGTGTGCCGTGCACACCGCTGGGGAAGCCCCTGAGTGTAGTTATATCCAAACATTGGATTTACATTGCACTTGACTCAAAGCAGCGATTAACACGTCTTTAGGTTACAAAAGTCAAGTGAAAGCTATGTGGAAGAGGTAAAAAAATTACTTTTTTATACAGTACCGAACAAAACAATAAACAAAAAAAAACACCGTTTTATTCTTAGCAATAGTTCAATATTTTACTCTTATCACAAATTCTAAGTAATTGCAACAACATAGTTAATAAATCGCTTTAAATCATGCAATAACTTTTGTAAAAACATCTAAATTTCAAATAAAAAATACAATATATATTATTACAAATGCCTAGAAGGGTTAAAAAATGGCTAAGGCAGTAAAAAGGGAATTATAACTTATTTAAAGAAAAAGTCGCCCCTTCTAGATTTTTGTACTTGACAATAACTGGTATTTAGATTCTAAACAACAATAATGCCTTTCTGCAACAATAGTTTAACATTACAATGGCTGTTTGCTAATGGGACTTTGGATAACGCTAATTTTTTTCAAATGCACATATTAAGTCAAGTATGGTTAAAATAGCAATTAATATTATCTTTGTATATCTTGTAAGGTAGAACATGCTTCTAATAGTTGACATGCAAATTTATATTCCATTTGATTTTCTTCTAGACAACGTATACAATGTGTACCAATGCTTAAAATTGATTCCAAAGAGCTAGGTGCACACCATTCTCCATTCTACAACACAATACAACAATCATTAAAATCTTTCTATTTAAAATAACTAACTACTTACTAATGAATCTAAATACTTTGTCAATGATGGTGTTAATGCTGCAATTTTCTCGCCCAAATCACTTGATGAAGAGACATACTTATAAAGTCTTTTTCCCGCTATAACTAACAAATCAGGACCTAATTTATTCATTTCTGTTATACTTGGTAGTAATTCTTCAGCTATACTATCAAAACCATTTGAGAACAATTGTAAAACTTGAAACCGTTTCAATAAATCAACATCGAGATTCCAAACTCTTGCTAATGAAACACACTTTGACATCCATTTAACGTGGTCAGTTGCATATATTTTATTATCAGTTATTGATACTGTTTCTATACTAGAAGTTATGATTTTCAGAAGAAATTGTGTTCTTGATGCATGCATTTTAGTGTCAGATCTATGCCAATTTGTTTGGGTTTTCTGTTGTAAATCCGTGAAGAACAAACTAATAACTGAAGTGTCATATAAAGTATTTACAGGTTTCGTATGCTTTACTCCTGTAAATGTGGTGATCATTTGAATTGTTAAGCTTAATTGATAATGAGCATGTAACAGATCGTAATTAATATGGATTTGTTGTAAAGCTAGTTCTGCTAAAGGTTGACCACCATTGTCCCAAATTCCTTCGTACATTATTCTTATCTGAAAAGAAATTAAAATATAATGACCTTAAGCCAGTTGTTAATATTGAAGGCTGCCGCAGATTGGAAAGAATATCATAAATATAAGTATAGGGATGAATTTAAACAAAGTGCAACCGGAACGATTGCTCCTTCTTATTAAGTTAATTAAAACTGTAACTTTCATATTTTCATCATTTTTCTGAATGAACTCCACCCACACCTATTTTTGAACTTTTATCAATAGCATCCATGTAACCTGCCATCATAATATAATTTTTGAGTCACCAAGTCCTAAAGGTATTGTTTTCTCTAAAACTACTCATCGATAGTTAAAACATAGCTAAAACAAGATAGCTAAAACTACTCACAACCCAATTTCTAATCACAACCGACATTTGAAATGACCAGAAGTTGTACTACAATTCTTTTTGGACTGTATGATTTTCATTTATACCTCTAAAAGATTAGAGCGCCGCCAATGTCATAAATATTTTACAATTTCAGTAAAAAAGTTTTTTAAAGCTTGTTTCCACATAAATGCATGTTGTCCACATAAATGTATCAAAGATATGTTCTAAATCATTACAGCTATCCCCCGATTACGAGGTTTGTACTTCTATTAGTTACACCCTGTATAACAGAAATAATATTTAAGTATTGTAAGTCAGCAAGAGTGGTATTTCTAAATTCAAGGTTTTTTCCCGGTTTTCCAGGTCGTAAAATATCATTTTTCCCAGTTTTTTCCTTCAATAATTTACGCATATCCATATCGATGATCAAATTATTAGTTTAGAATTAATAATAACGAAACATAAAACTTCACTTGAAGCCGTTTTTTATTGCCCAAGAAGCCTAAATAACCAAATAACAATCAAAAATGGATCTGTTAAACTGAACTCTGTAAAATAGTATATTAAAGAATTAGCTTTTTCATAAGACACATTTTACTTTATACTGTTTTTCTATTTGGTTATTTTGTAATCATTTAAAAAATAACTAATTAACAATGAAAATTATAATTCTGCATTTGTCTTTCAAATTTACAGAGTAAATAATAGCAAATTCGACTGGTTGCCCAGGTGCACACCGAACGAGGTTCGTAAATTCATTTAGATCGACTATTAATGGTGCATTTTCAACAATACATTTGACTGGTTAGGGTGCTCGCTTCCAGTTCACATTAATTTGCACCGTGAGCTTAATGGTGCAACAGGAAAAACGTCAAAAGCGTGCTTTGTTTATTATTAAAAAATTATATAACCTCAAAATATATAGCCTACATAATAATAATAATCGCCCCCTCCCTCCCGCACAAGCTTATAGCTTCTTGGTTTAGGCTATGGGTTGTAGTAGTTATTATTATTATTATTAAAACGTTGTCGTAATTGATGGTATTTGATGTTCTAGAAAGGAGCAGTAGTCGATGAACTAATAATAGGAAGAGGTGAAAAAAGACCAAAAACACAAAATTATTTTGATATTGTTAAAGAATATTATTAGGTACATTTAATTTTTAATTTAAAACAATTACATTTGATTTTCATTGTCAAAACTGAGGTTAGGATTGTTATTAGGGAGTGTATTATGTTCCTACCGGTAGGTAATAAATTTCTGGAAAAAACTGTTCCTACCGGTAGGGGTTTTGTGTTTCTTTAAAAATTCACCTATCGGTAGGTGAATTCTTTTTAAATAATTTTTCACCTACCTCTTTGTTATATTAACTATCTATATAAAGCTTAAAGGAATTGTACTGTCTGATAAAAAAACAAGAACATATTTTTTTCTCAAAGATATGTAAATATATTTTGTATACTGTACCTATTACAAAAATAATATATTATCGAAATATTTTATAGTATAACCAAAATAAACGACTATTATAAGGTGACCAGACGTCCCGCTTTTGGCGGGACAGTCTCGCTTTTGTTTCACCTGTTCCGGTGCCCACAAAATCTTCAAAATGTCCCGCTTTTCATGGATAATCATGATTTGACGAACATAGACAGCAAAACAGCTACATTACGTTTATTGGTTGAAACAATAAACGTAAATGTAAACTTTTTAATTAATTTTCTTCTAACTTCTAAATTGCAGTAAACTATATTTAATATTGGTATCCAATGGATTTATATTTCTTTTCAAAAACTAGATATCATTCGTCTTTAATTTGGCCATGCTAATTATACAGTGTGATTGTAAAGTCTGGAACTATCGCAATAAATCGTTTATTAAACGTTTTTGAAAAAAATCCTCAAACACGTCAATTTTTATCTTAAATGAGACATATTTTACTGTAATCGTCACTTAAAGATCGTCTTTTGTTTTTGAGTTATGAAGTAAGCGATAATTTTTTTTAATGGAAACCCTAATGTTTTATGATGAATTTGGAAAGAGCATGAAATTCTAAGACCAAATATGCTAAAAAAGTATGGTACTGTATTTTGAAATTTTCGAGATAATTGCCGTTAAAGTTTTAAAACAAAAATCTAATAACAATCAAGAGCTCCAAGTTTTAATAAAAAAATCAAGTAGCCATGTAACAATTGACAGCGTTAAAATTATGACAGTTCTTTATCAGTTTGTTTATCTGTTTTTATTGTGGGCTTTTTTACGTAATTCAGTAAATAATGGTGCGATATTTGACTGAAAAAGAGCGAATTGAAATTTTAATATTGAGGGGATGTGGCGACCGTACTAGAACACAACAAGAGGTTTGTGAGATATTTAATAACAAGTATCCCGATAAAGAACCTATCACAAGAGCGACAGTTTCCAAAATAGGAAGAAAGTTTTCTGAACTCGGACATTGGAGAGATCGCCATAGGGGTGGTCGTCCAACAACCGAAGAAGGTAACGAATTAGATATTCTGTTGTCTCTATAAGAAAATCTCCATGAAACTACAAGAGAACTAGCCACAAATAATGACATTTCTCAAGGGTCAGTTATAAAGATTTTAAAGAAACATAAATGGCATCCCTACAAAGTTCAATTAGTGCAAGATCTTAACGGAGATGATCCTGATCGCAGAACAGAGTTCTGTGAGGTAATGATGGAGCGGTGCAATATCGATGGCGACTTTTCAAATCGCATCATTTTTTCTGATGAAGCAACATTTCACCTTAATGGAACAAGTGAATCGTCATAACTATCGATATTGGGCACCTGAAAATCCGCGCTGGATGAACGAGACGCACACGCAGTTTCCTCAAAAACTCAACGTTTGTGCAGGAATTGTAGGGGATAGAATTCTAGGACCATTTTTTATCGAGGGTTCATTGACAAGTGAAAAGTATTTGGATTTCTTAAGAAACGATTTAATTCCTGCTCTTGCGGTGCTTTATCCGAACAATGAAGATCCAGATCTACCAAGCGATACATTATGGTTTCAGCAAGATGGTGCTCAGGCACATTTTGCTATTGGTGTTAGGAATGATTTAAAACGAAATTTTTCCTGGTAGATGGATAGGCAGAAGGGGAACTGTTGAGTGGCCACCGAGATCACCCGACCTAACTTCGATGGATTTCTTTTATGGGGCTATCTAGAGAGTAAGGTTTACATAAACCACCCACAGACAGTAGAAGAGCTACAGCAAAGAATTCGCACAGAAATAAGATTAATTCCACCCGAGACTTTGCGTAAAGTTCGTGACGAATTTCAGTACAGACTCGGGTACTGCCTTGCACAAAATGGTGGTCAGTTCGAACATTTAATTTAATTGTTTTTCTTTACTTTGTTATTTCTTGTTTCTTTTGTATTTCATAATAATTTCAATACATTATACGCCATGAAACAGTAAATAAGCTATAAAATCATTGACCTATTTGACGTGTTTTCGATTTTTCATTACTATTATGTACAATATCTTCCAAATAGAAAAATACAATATCACACTTTTTTATCATATTTGGTCTAAGAATTTCATGCTTTTTCCAAATTCACCATAAAAAACTAGAGTTTCCATTTCAAAAGATTATCGCTTACGTCATAACTCAAAAACAAAAGACGATCTTTAAATGACGATTACAGTAAAATATGTCTCATTTAAGATAAAAATTGACGTGTTCGAGGATTTTTTCAAAAACGTTTAATAAACAATTTATTGTGATAGTTCCAGACTTTACACTCGCACTGTATAAATAAATATCGCACACTTTATTTGGTTTAAATACAAATGCTGAGTTAACATTAATTACAAGAAATAACCGTAGTTGCATCTATATAATGCCAACCACACTTATTATCAAACAAAATTAAAATCTGTAAAATAGGGGAAGCCCACTCAACTAACAACAGCTGTTCTTGGCAATGACGAAGACATAAAAAAGATGTATTTTTTACATATTAATTTTAACGCGCCAAAAATATACCGAGAGGCACGTAACTATTACATTCCATTAAGCATCACTTTGGAATATTAATTGTGGCATGCAAAAAGGGTTAGAGGCACTAATTTTCATATGAATTTCTATTTCAGCGCTACTTGGGCAAAGCATCTGGCTACCGAAAAGCATAAACTGTATGTAAATGTTGCTGCCTCTTTTTCTAAGTTACAAGATTTTTCCGTAAAACTAATTTCGGAAAAGAAAAGCAGTTAGCGTTAGCTGAAGGACTGTTTGAATTTTATACTATTAATAAAAATCGGAGTTTTCGGTCAATAGATTGCACATCTAAAAATCATTCAAAAATTGTTCGAAAAGCTTGCTTAATAAATTATTTATGAGGGAGGGCATCCCTAATGTACCGTCTTATCGATTCTGAAGAAATCGGGCCACCTTAGACCACCTTATTAGCATTTACAATTAACACATAACCATTTTTTTGAATGAAGCCTGATAACAACACATGTTAAAAGAAACAAAGTAAGCAACTATTACATTTTACTGATTTTGTCTGACAAGTTTTACTGCATTCTAGTTTTGAAATGAGCATGTATAATTTGATTAATTTAAAAATATGTCTAAATGACCCATGTGTGTAGTTACGTTACAAAAATGTATTCGTGATTAGGTTTTGTTGTTGAATTAGGTTAAGTTTTGGTAGGTGAAAAATTATTTAAAAAGAATTCACCTACCGATAGGTGAATTTTTAAAGAAATACAAAATGCCTACCGGTAGGAACAATTTTTTCAGAAATTCGTTACCTACCGGTAGGAACATAATACACTCCCTTGTTATTCTTGTTACACTGATATGATAACGCTCACAGAATTATTGTAATTGTATTGTATTGTGGCGGTCGTAATGCGATCACGTGACTGCACTAGCGGTGATTAAACCGATTCGGATCTTCGGTGCATCCAGTCAAATTCAACATAAGTTTGACATTTTAAGAACAGCTGTTCAACATTGCTATCAACATCAAAAAATAAAATATTACCATTTCCAGAATTCTTTTGGACACGCAAAATGTGTGTCCAACGCAAATAGAAATTAATATATTTTCATAAGATGTGTTTTTAGCGCACGTGTTCAAGTTTAGAAGCATTAAAGATGCTAACACATCTTATGAAACGAATACTTTATATTATATTTTCTATTTGTCCTATAGAAAACTTCCCCTATGCGAGTCGTTTTCTAAACTGGGACGCGTGCGGTACAAACATGTCTTATAAAACGAATACTTCTATACTTCATACCATTTTTTCTATTATTGGTGTTAATTTGTAATCGTTTAAAAAAAAATAACTTAATTGTAAACAATTTGTTAGGGATACTTTGTTAACAGGTTTGATAGTTTACAACACTGAAAATTCTAATCCTGCATTTGGTTTTTAAATTTGCGTAAATAAGTTTGACATTCTAAGAACAGCTGTTCGATAATGATATCAACTTAAACAAAAATAAAATGTTACTGTTTCCAGTATTCAACTAAAGCTCTTTCAGACACGCAAATAGAAAAAAAAATGATAACGTAAAATATTAATTAGTTTTGAAAGTGCATACTATTAGAATTATTTTATTTTTTTAATTTTTCTTCCGGAGTTTCACCACTAATTCAAGTTCTTTCCCGGTTTTTTCCCGATTGTGCAAATTCCCGGTTTTTTCCCGATTTTCAAGGTTTCCAGGTTCGCTGGCCACCCTGTAAGTTTTATACAGAGTGGTGATAAAGTTTCGTGCTTTAGGTCCAAAACCCACCAAGTCATAAAATGAGTACAAAAAAATGAGTTTTATGGGTCATCAGATTTGTCTTTTAGTCCCGAATAATATAAAAGCTATTTTAGTTCTAAAAACCGACAATGGCTATATAGTAACATGCTCTATGAGGTTTGCGTTCAGTTGTAGTTTACAACAATTTAGAATTAGTTTTCTGTAATTCCTGAAACAGTTGTTGTTACTGTGTCTTTGGGTTTTGCAACTATAGCCCTCATATAATGTAATTTAAAAAACGCTAAAACACGTAGATTTTGTTTTAATTTAAGGCACATTGTGACATAAAAAACATGTCTTTATCGTTGTCTTATTTTGAGCAATGTGACATCACAACTTTTTTCAAATGGCAACATCCACTTGTTCTCCTCAAGTTTGATAGACCTTTTCACCCATTAAATGACGATGTACAATTTTAAGTACCTTACGTAACCATCTTTTATTATTATATTGTTATTATTTTATTATTTATTATTTTATTTATTTATTATTTTATTGTTATAACTTACACTTCTTCCTGGATACTACTGAAACACACCACAGTTTAAGGATGTCTTACAGCTAATAAAATACCCCAAATCACTACAAGACAACAGCTGCTAAATAATTAATTTATTAATTATTTCATTAACTTTCCTTTGTTTATAGTGTGTTTAAAATGATCTATTTACCAATTTAAAAATAAAACCTTATAGTTGGTGCAGTTTACTGTCAATTTCACAATACTCCAAGTAGGAAAAAATTTTGAACAAATTCTTACACTAATTAACAATCTGGTAAGCTTACTTCCTTCATTAGTAATTGTACTAATTATGTAATTGGTTAGTGCATTAGAATGTTTATTTTAACCAATTATTGTAAAAAGCCTATTTTGCATATTCTATTATGTGATTCAGGAAGAGAAGCTCATTTAGATTACAAAATTGTAAACTTAAACTTTTAAAAATATTCAAAACCTTTTCAAGTATGTGGCAAATCTCACTTCATTTCTATATAAAAACATTCTAAAAAAAGAATGGTATTAATATCTTTAAAGTTAAACAAAGTACAAGATCTTTGTAATTATACCTGAACTTTCTATAAGATGTTCCATAACTGTATTATATGCCAGAATATTGTAAAGTAATCACAATATAAGGTGACAATATAGCGTGACATATTTTTTGGACAGCTCCCAAGGATACTAAGGTACTAAGCTAAGCACAATATTTACAGCCTCTTGACCAATTTTTATGCATGAATAATATGACTATTTATTTATTAATTGCGAATTATATTAAGTGATATTAGTTAAGTGATCATGATCTGGTACACTGTACACTTGCAGGATTTTCTTTTTCTAAAGTATTTTCTAAACGTTTACCTGTTGTGCGAACATTTAGAAATTACAAAAATTTTAATTTATATTCGTTCTACGAAGAATTACAATCTCTTCCCCTGCATCAAATATATTATGTAACAGAGATTAATAACAAGGTCGCCTTTCTAAATAACCATTTAATAAATTTGTTTGATAAACATGCCCCTTTCACTACAGTTACATTTACTAGAAACTCATCACCGTGGTTAACAGATAATATAAAACCTCTTATGAAGTTGAGAGATAAAGCTAAAGATAGATATAAGAAAAACCCTACAGTAGGTCATTGGGAATATTATAAATTATTACGTAATTTCACAAACAGTGCTGTTGCACGTGAAAAAAAGGCATACATAGAATTTAAATTATATAGCACAACAGGTAGACAAATGTGGTCAGAATTAAAATGATTAAGCATATCAAGCTCTAAATCACCATCGAATAATGATTTTATAAATAATGTTGACGAAATTAACAACTATTTTGTTAATAGCGTTCCAAATATTCCTATTGATGATACAACATTAAATTATTATCAAACTAACACTTCAGTAGATAACAAATTTAGTTTTAAATTGATTGAAAACATAACGACATTCTTAAGATAGCTAAATCCTTGAAAACAAACGCAATCGGAATAGATGGATTAAACGCTAGAATGATAAAACTATGTTGTCCCTATCTAATATCGTTTATCGTACATATAGTTAATAGCTGTCTCTTGGAGGGAAAATTCCCAGATAATTGGAAACACTTTCTTGTGCTACCGTTGCCAAAAATTGCACAGCCACGTAACTTAAAAGATTTTAGACCGATAAGTATACTTCCTACGCTATCGAAGATATTGGAGAAAGTTATTAATTCTCAAGTGAGAACTCATCTGCTAAATAACAACCTATTGCCGGAGGTTCAAACTGGATTTCGACCGTTACATAGCTGTGCAACCGCGCTGTTACATATATCTGATGATATTTTAAGAGCATCAGATATGGGTGGATGTACTGCTTTAACACTTCTGGATTTCAGTAAGGCTTTTGACACTCTTGATCATAGTCTGCTGCTTGCTATACTGCACTATGTAGGTTTGGATGGGGTTGCAGTCGGGTTGGTCGAAAGTTATTTAACTGGAAGGTTTCAGAGTGTTAAAGTGTCAACGGCGGCGAGTATAACAAGAGGGGTTCCCCAAGGTTCCATACTAGGCCCCCTGCTGTTTACTATACAGGGTGGGGCAAAAGTCCCGCAACGGCCAAATATCTCCCGAGGGGAAGGTTTTTTAAAAAAATGTTTCAGGCAAAAGTTGTATGGCTTTGAAAGAGGAATCATTTGCATACAAAACCATCTCCCACCCCTTCACCCCCTCCTGAGGGGTGGGGGTAACTTTTAAATTTTAAATGGCCAACCCTATTTTTTTTTGCTGATTAATATTCTCTAAGAAAAAACAAGAACTTTTGTCCGAAAAATTTTTTTTAAAAAGACGAATTTATTATTATTTAGGGCAGCGGAGGTTTGGAGTCGATAAATACCGGGGGAGTGACGAACCTCGGGGTCCTTCAATGCTTCCTGATTAAGAAAAACGGCCCTTTTCAGGGCCACTATGATGTGTGAAATCCTCCCTGGAACCTCCACGTGGTACACATTGGGTAACGCTAATCCAGGAGGTGAAATATGAACGTGTGCACATTTTCAAAAATCATGTTTTTTTTTTCAAAAATTGTTCAAAAATTTTTTTGTTTATTTTTTTTTCCTAGATTTTTTGCAAAATTCTAAGCCTTTTTTACCTCTTGTAATTTTTCTGAAAACCCCGTCATTTTCGCGTAAAAGAGTCGGAATATTTTGGAATATCCAAAGTTTGTTCGTTGGGTCAATCGCGAAATTCGTCTTTTTAAAAAAAAATTTTTCGGACAAAAGTTCTTGTTTTTTCTTAGAGAATATTAATCAGCAAAAAAAAATAGGGTTGGCCATTTAAAATTTAAAAGTTACCCCCACCCCTCAGGAGGGGGTGAAGGGGTGGGAGATGGTTTTGTATGCAAATGATTCCTCTTTCAAAGCCATACAACTTTTGCCTGAAACATTTTTTTAAAAAACCTTCCCCTCGGGAGATATTTGGCCGTTGCGGGACTTTTGCCCCACCCTGTATATACGAGTAAGTTCTGTACAGAAATTAAAACCTGCAAGATCCATATGTACGCAGATGATACGCAAATCTACCACAGTTTCAAATGGAATAATATTGATCAGGCCGTAGAGGATATAAACGTGATTTGAATAGTTTATTTCGCTTGTCTACAAATCATGCCTTGCAACTAAATCCTTCAAAGTCTTGTGTACTGTTTTTATTAATAATAATGTAGATATATCTCAAGTACCAGAAATTAAAATAAATAATGTCCTTATACCTGTCGTTGATAGAGCAAAAAATTTAGGTTTAGTTTTTGATACAACCCTAAGATTTAAAGATCATATCGTTAAATGTGTCCAAAAAGCTTTTATTAATCTAAAATTACTATATCCTCACAGGCAGTATTTAAATGAAAAAATAAAAATAATGCTGTGTGAAACGCTTGTACTTTCACACTTTAATTATTGTGCTCCAGTATATCACTTTTGCCTAGATTATGAAACATCTGAACGTATACAAAGAATCCAAAATGCTTGTTTGAGATTTATTTATGGTATTCCTAAATATGATCGTATTTCACATAAGTTATCAATGCTAAATGGCTTTCTATGAAAAATAGACGCTATCTACAAAGTGCCACATTCTTTCATAAATTGTCGAAAAGCAACCACCCTATTTATATAACAAGATTAGATTCAGGACCGATGTTCATAGCTTAAACCTTCGTCATCGTGGTTTACTGACTATACCAAACCATAGAACGACTGACTCTTTTTGAAAGGTCTTTTACTTAACATTTCAAAGATTTATAATGGCATTCCGCCATCTCTTTCAGTTAATTCTTTCAAAAGGAGACTTTTTTTGTATTTACTGCAAAAACAGCAATAAGCTGAGTACTACATGTATTATATACAGCTAACGACTAACTAGTTAACAATCTTGCGATTCTAACGCTATCCTCTTCTTCGATTTCCTTTTATTAATTAGTTCCTGTTACTATATATATTTTTTTAATTTTTGAGTCTTCATGCGATGTATGAATACCTAGATATCTGTATTTCTATTAATATAATTCTATAACCGCAGACAAAAATTCTTTTTTATTGTAATGCAAGGTGTGGGTGGAAGACCAGTAGTAAACTAAACCCTCACCTTGAGGTTCTGCATTGTTGTAATTGACATATAATCTTATAAATAAGAAACTGTTTGTTGTTATTATATATATATATATATATATATATAGTTTTCTTGCAGCTGGTTATTGTGATTATTGTAATTCCTTTTTCTCTCTCTCGCTATAGATATATCTAAGAACTAATAAGTTCTGTTACTTAATCATTTTATTAAGTTTTTTTTTTGTAAATTACACAATTGCAGAATAAACATATATTTATTTATTTATTTATTTATTTATATTTGTGTTTTTTTCGGGGTACTTAATTAAAACTACATACTTGGTTTAATTATAATATAAACTATATTTTGACTCTTTTAGGGTTTAAAACCCTTAATCAGGGTTCTTATCAAATTTTTAAGAGATCTGGCCAATATAAACTGTCACAGTTATTACAGGAAATTTGGTATACTAATTTTGATCACACGCATATGTGTGCACTAGGTTACGTCAATACTTTTCAAAATTAATACTTGGGTACATATTTTTTTAAATATTTTACCCCACGGGGAAATGTCCCAGTATCCCGGTGGGCCAGCACGCCCCTGCACTTATACAACATACTGTTAAATATTAAAATAAAAGTTGTTTTAATTTAAATAATAAAATATCTTTGTTCTAAAGGCCCCACCTACCAAGATATCCCTCGGTACTTCACCTGTCTAATCCAACGCTATAAGTCGAATATGTTTCATAAAACCCTGTTATTAATTGATAGTATTTAATTGACAACTTTAAAGTGTTTAAAGCGGCCATTTTATATCTCTGTAACCTTCAAGATTAAGTTTAACTATATTAAGTTTCTTCAAAACAGCTATTTAAGAATTCGTAGAGATATCAACAAATATAAGCTATAGTATTACATTATACCCTTTCCAATCTACTAAAGTTTATAACTTTCGCCTTAAACTAATTAGACTATACTCACCTTTTCCGAATGGTAGCTTTGTTGTACAACTTCCAAGAAATCATCCAAAAATGTTGTACATGTACCAATAAACAAAGCAATTTGAAAATCAGTCAACCCAGTATCTTGTTTACAAAGCCTTTCTTTCGGCAGTTTCCCAACTTTGTTTATTAATTTACAAGCGCTCTCAAATATAATCTTCAAATGTGTATTCCAAACTAAATTGTACAAGCCCTGCTTTATGTGAGATTGTGGAATATTATTCAAACATTTAATTGCAGCATCTAAGTAAGAAAATTCTTGTAACTGTTTCTGCCATGCTAATGCATATTCCCAACACATGTTTGCTAATATTACACTAGGGTTTAAACTGTACGGAAATTGTTTTTTAATTGTATTCAAATGTTCAAACGGTGGTTCCTGTTCTTCACCATCTTCCAGGTCTACATTATCACCCGGTGCTGATTCACTGCCGCTAGCATTTGAAGCAAGTTGTTGTTCATCATTTTGTTGTAACATATCATTTAATACTATACTTTCTGGATCAACACCAGCAGTAGTAAGCCATTGAGCTACCAACTCACTAACAGTTCCTTTTCCTTTTTCCAAGACGTACTTTAGACTTACATCTACTGGGTTATGTTTTAATTGTGGTAAAGTGCAATATTTTGAGTTAATAAAATAAGGCTTATTGGATAAAATAATATTTAACAATGAAACATCTTCTAACTTTCCGATAAGTATCATCCATTCACAATTTTCTTGTGATAATTTTTCCCAAATTTCCATATTTTCTTCTTCTATACTAGTACTAGATTGCTGTAATTCTTTTTCATGTTCTATCCTTTGAGCAACACCACGACAAATTAAAGCTGCAGTGAGTGCAGGGAATGGTCTGGCAGAATCTGCTAATACTTCACGAATCTCTGTCCAAAATGATGAAATTTGATTATATTCTACTGACATATTATTTGTAGGTTTTGTTTTCGAAAGGATATACACTAATTGGCTTAAATTTTGCATTTCTTTCTCTAAATTAATATTAGTATTTAATGGTCGATTAACCCAATAACATATAACCAACTTAAACAAATTCTTAATTAAAATATGAGATTTTTCTATTTCATTTTTAAATTGTTCAAAATCATTTCTACTGCTAAGTACGTATTGGCTGTAAATCATTTCAGAAACTTTAAACAATTCTGCAGGTTCAAGACTTAACTTTAAAGTTATTGAGTCATCCTTAGATAGATCAAAAGCTAATAAAAATTCAGAAAAATTAAAATCTCTGCTCTCAAAAAATGAAACTTTTAATTCAGATGATTTCTTGTTATCATTTAAAGTGCTTAGATCAAGCAATCTTTGCAAATTATTTATTACTTTATCACCTAAACTTAATTTTGTGTCAGCCATTTCTGCCTCTGTATTTTTATTTACATCTACGTCATTACCATTTTCAACATCTAAATTGTCATTCAAATTTAATAAAAGAAACACATAAAAATTCGTTAATGCATTTAAATTTTCTGAAAGGCTCTTTAAAGATTTTGCATCTGCATTAATCTCTTCTCCATCCATCAATTCATATTTTTCTATAAAATATTCGGTGCACTTTAAAATTATATCCGGATGCATTTCTTTACAAGACATTAACATTTGCAAGCACTGAAGCTGCACTTCACTAGTTTTAATTTCCATACATGTATTAAGCGCTTCAGCAATAAAACTATCCAAAGTGTGTTCACCAGTTTTCACATACTGCTTTAATCGCTTATACAAATGTAAATCACGAGCTCTTTTACTATTCTTCTCTGTGAGAGCAAAATGAAATGGTATCACAATTTCTTTCAATTGACCATCAGAATCAATTAGTACACAAGTAAAATTACAAACGTATTTTGATTTAGAGGTGACTGTAAAACCAACCAATCCGTAATTAATATACAACAAAGTACTAAATCTTGAAGCAGTAAATGTGGCAATTTTTGTACCCTGTTGTGCAGAAAATATTTCTAAAGTTCCCTTTTTAGGGGAATAAATCAGTAAGAATGTGGCTATTCTTGTGTTTGCACGATGCTTGGAACGTTTCTCATCAGGAATCTGAACAAATGCACATTGCGCATCGCGATAACCTTTAAACATACGTAGCACTACACCTCTATGAGAATCGATCAATATGACACGACCTAATACATCAGTAACAGCAGCTAAGTGACGATCTTGAGATAAAATGATAGAAATAGCAGTTCTTCGTAAGTCACACACTCCAAATCTGCATCCCATTGGTTCGGCTGGTTGGAGAGCTAATGTCATTTGTTTTTCTATGTTGGATTTGTTTCCTGTTAGCCAACCCCTAAAATAAACAAATATTACCATTATTAGTATTAGAAAGGATCCTTCTACTAAAGAAAATTTATTATAAGTCTGAATATTTGTGTTCCCAAATAAATTAAAGCTTGTCTTTATGTTTTGGCTCTACAACATTAAATTTATAAGACTAACAACATAAGAGAACACATGGCTTATATACAGTAGATATCATGACAGTTATTTATATGTTTCTAAAAAAGTTATAAATAAATGGATCCCAGTGGCAGATATACGCACAAGCGGTGGAAGCAGTCGCTTCAGGCCTCACAAGTCAGGGGACCTCGCAAAGGATCCCTGCCCAGGACCACAGTGAACACGCGACAAATAAAAATTATTGGTATGGGAACTCACTTTATCGCAAAGAGTGAAACATGAAACATTCACATCGTGTACAAGCAGGTAAAAAAAGGTGCACGGTCATCACAATAGAGTTTCGAGTAAAAAGGTAAGCATTCAGAAAGATAGGTAAAATTTTTTAATGGAATAAGTATATTGTCTCGCAGCAGACCTGCACGGAATGCATCATCTCTGTCGTCCCAAATGCTTGCCTTCAATGCCTTCTAGCAAACTCTGCGTGGTCATCCGACTTGATATTTGGAGAAGGGGAACTGTACCACGCTTTCGAATGGGTGAAATTCCTTAATGTCATTTGTCAATTGTCAACATTTCCCAATGCTGAAACAATTTTTAAAAAGATTTCAACGTTACCGATGTGTAACGCAACTGGAGAACAATCTTTTTCCATTCTTCAACGTGTAAAAGATTATATGAAATAAATGTATTTATCTACGACCACTATAGAAAATCACACATTACACACACTCTAATAACCATGAAAATGACTCGTTGCACATAATCTCTAAACTGTATGGAAATGACTGTGGGAAATGATTTTGCATTTTCAGTGGTTCTATTAAAATGCCATAGATGTCAGCGCATGCAATATTTCTAATTATTTGAAATATATAAAGTTATAACTTTTAGATAAAGGTTAATTTATTTTGCTTAATTAATGTTTTACATTAAATTATATTTTGAATGCAAATACATATAGAAAAAATTATCACCCCAGCTGAAAATCGAACCCTGGATCTTCCGCTTTCCAAGCGACATCTGTAGTTCTAAGCTACTGTGTCGATTACCAGCATATAAGGTTATTACTACTACATAAAGTTATTATAAAATTGTTATTCAATTAACGTAAAATTGATTAATTTTTTACATTATTAAATAATTATTAATATTATTCATTATTATTGCGAAATTACAATAAAAACAATGAAAGCTTTTATAATTTGCTACATACGTTCTAGTATCTCCGTCGGTCACTTCGGTCACGACCGTAATATGTGCATACTACGTGCACGTTCTAACACGATCTATCCCTGGCTTTAATCCATAAATTTAGAATAACCGGTCTATTACATGGAAATCTAAAAATGTTTTGGGAATGTATTATTTCAAAACTATACTGTTATTAACTTAAATAATTTCTAATATTTAATAATAGTTTCTAATTTCAGTATTAATTTTATAAATAAATGATTAATACATTTAGTTATATGCATTTCTTAATTTTTACAACTAATAGTGTGTCTTCCATAAAATGTGAGTTGTACACTTTTGACAATCGGTTAAATATTTTTCCTAGCCTTTGGTGTTTTATTGAATTTTTGTGGTCGTAGATAAAGTATAGTGTGTGTAATACGTGCAAAAACGTCTATTTCACACTCATGTGATTGCGGCTTGAGACAAAGTCAAATTCTGCAATCTTTACACTCATGAGAGATTGACACTTTTCTGCACTTGTAACAGAATATACTATTAATATTTATTAATAGGTTGTATTAATAGTAATAGTAATAGTAATGTCAATTAACGAATAAGTTAGTTATACCAAAAGATTAAAAAGATACGATTACATACATATATTAATGTATTTATATTAATAATTATATGTACTTTTTGATAAAAAAATAAAAGGTACATAAATTGTAGTAATTGATTTATATTATGGGGCTCCAAAAACTTGTAAGGTTCAGGCCCCTTAAATGTAAAATCTGCCACTAATGGATCCTTCTGATGTGTGCGGCCAGGCTACATCAAAAATCGATATAAACAACAGGTAAACTGGTAGAAGTGGTGGATAGCATCATAGTGTTACACCATATATATAGTTATACAAGGTGTCGTAGCCAACAGTGACACAATTTTACATCGAATACCTACTCACTAAACAATATAAGATGAAATTATGCAGTTTTCACTATTAAGTTTTACTTTGCACATTTTTTCAGCTTTGTTTTTTTCCCAATTTTTCCTCACTTCTACAGTTTTTTTTTTAAATGGAACACTGTATTTTTTGGAACTGTAAAAAAGTTGAACTCTTATTCTACTTTTATGTTAATGTCTGCAAAACTAGATTTTTTACAATTTACAATTTTAGAATTTTTTATATTACAGAAAAAAAACACAAATTCATTGGAACTTCGAAATAATAAATTTAAATCTATGGAGTCGTTTAGCCACTTATAGAAGAAGGGAATTCTTCATCATCATTGAACTTCAAGGAAACTTATTCTTATTACAAATTCAAAGGAATTCAAGAAACCTGAAACTTCATATTTCATTCAAGGCAAAGTAGGCTCAGGTTCTGTATTCTTTGTGATAACAGTATTAATAGCATTGACAGCCTCAAGGGTCGCTGAGTCTGTCCAGAAGAGTTACAAACTGTTCCTTGTGCTTTTTTTTACATCTCCACTATTATCTGCTACCTACTATAGCAACATGCAGTACGATACCAGATTCCAGTTTCAGTTCCTTCTTAGTACATGATTTTGCGGAAGAAGATGCAAATGAGCAACCTGCTTATGATTAGATCTAG
This sequence comes from Agrypnus murinus, assembly GCA_929113105.1. Taxonomy (NCBI): domain Eukaryota; kingdom Metazoa; phylum Arthropoda; class Insecta; order Coleoptera; family Elateridae; genus Agrypnus; species Agrypnus murinus. Next base: position 36,713,207 of record OV816030.1, read on the forward strand.
TACCGTACTAGCCCAAATAAAACACGACCACGATTATAAGACGAGTCCCATTTCTTAGACATCTTGTAAAATGTGCATTTTGTAATTCATTTTTTTGTTGTTGCCATCGTCTTGCATTGATTCTGTTACGCTAAACCTGTTAAACTAAACAGATGGCAGACTAGAGAGCGCCAGTGCAGGTGGTTGATTCAAGAGCTTATTGTTTACGTCTTTTCATGCACAAAAATCGAAAGGTCCAAATATAAAGCGATTCTTGTTTTTAATGATGCCTTGGGGGAAAAAAACCATGTCTTATATTCGGGTTAATACAGTATTTGTAAATACTTGTTTTATTTATTCTGTAAATATTTTGCAGTTATTTCAACTAAAATCATTTTCATGGTTGAAATACATCTTAACTTCTAAACAGAAGCCAGAGTATCGTAGGAATTTCAATTCGTCTGTGCATTTTCATTTTGTTTATTTTGTTTACACAATTTGTCGACAATGTTCTCATACAACTCAAAATTTTCTTCGCTCCTTCCACCAACAAGTTTTTATTTGGTGATTACTGTTTCCTTTGCTATGCCATCAAGAAAGTTACATTTCTTGAAACAGTTTGAAATACAAGCTGGAATTGCATTTAACGCTTTATTCATCATATGAGCAGCAAATAAAACATTTATTTTTCTGAATAAGTTAATGACATGGCATAAAATAGATATGGATATAATTCCCTGGTCCATGGTTTGAATTAAAGAGGTTGTATTGACTAGCCTAACTTCTAGCTGGACAGTCCCATTGTTATCCAAACATTCTTATTTGATGATACAGGAAAGGATGTCACCTCTTTAAAACTTGTGCTTTTGAAGTTGCCCATTACAAAAAGAGCCATTTTGTGACTTCTGTCGGCATTTATGCAACCTAAAACAGTAATGTGATCTTTAGTTACTTTTCCTTCTATGCCTTTTCCCCCCTGAAAACAGAAGGTGCCGTCTGGTATAGTGTAGTTTATAGTTAACATTAAAAATTACAGGATATTAAATTATTCTGATTTTATGGAATAAGCTATTGAGCAGACTTTATGATGTCCCTTCCATCAGTTTTTGCATAACAACTTTGTCAACTTTCCAAGATGCAGAAAGCCATTTATTTTGGAATTGGTCAATGGCTATTGCCATTTCAGAGGTCTTTCTCAAAATTCTCTTCACAATAGATCAGTATTCTTCAATAGGACTAAGTTCCGGGCTATTTGGTGGGTTGAATTCCTAGATACATAGTCCACATTGCTATCAAGCTACCATTGAATCGTGTCTTTGGAGTAATGGCACGTCACTAGGTCTGGCCAAATTAGTGGATCAGTGTCGTGTTTCTTCAGGAAAGTTAACAGACGTTTTTGGAGGCACTCGTTATGGTGCATATCTGTGTCCATAGTTCCAAAAGTGATGAAAGGAGTGCTCTTCAGACCACACGTACAGATTGCTTGCCAGACAAGGAACTTTTGTGGAAATCTTGCTTATACATTTGCAGTCTTCAAGTGCATCTTGAGGACTTGGTGCTGTATAAAAATTCTGTCCATCAATGTAATTAAAGTTTACGAAGCAGTAGTTTTCATCACATAGCGACGAACTTAGATGAAGTCAACTTGTTTTCCTACAACGGAATTTTGCTGTTAAATTTTGCTTTGCATCCCTGTCTGGTTAGAAACTGTAGATTAGGTCCGCCACCCACAGTCACCACATTCGATGCATCTCATGGAGCTGAACAGTAGTGACCATTGTGAAATTTGCGGGGGAAGCAGTAGTTTTCGAGATAATTGACAAAAACTTTTTTAGCAAGGGAACCATAGGTATGTTAATTCTCCTACTATACCTGAAACTGCATGTTTTGATGCGAAAGCGACCTAACCTAACATAATCTAACTTAAGTTGAAGATAGGTTTAATTTAGGTTTGCATTGTTCATCAATTCATACGTATTTTAATTTAGTTTTGGTTAGGTTAGGTTAGGTCACATGCACATCTAAACATGCATTTTAAGGTAGATTTGTAGAGTTTACCCTTTAGGTTCGTTTAGTGCAGGGCTAGTCAACCTTTTTATACCTATCCCCCCCTCTTGTATTGTTGTTGGTAATAAAATTTTTTAACCGCCCAGCAGTTCTGCAGTAACTTAATTTAGCGCAACTGCAAAGTACTCGTAATTTTTTAGTGGAGGTTTAGTAAAAATGTGTAGTTAAATTTATCTTTTTATTAATACTTTGCATATGTTTATAATACACAGAAAATTTAATTTGATGCTGCATTTCTGCATCTCCATTGATACAGTGCCTACCGATTGAAAAACCAGATTACCTTTTTGTTTTAGTAGAAAAAACTACCACCATGAAAGCTTGAATGGTAGGGACCAGGTTGACCACCACTGGTTTAGTGGAACATTACATGCTCTTTCTTCCACAAACTAATTGTTTAATGCTGCTTTTACAGTATCATTTTTACCGTTACGTTTGCATTTCTGAATAGATTTACAAATACCCTGCCGATCACCCAAAATGCTTTCTTTTCTATTTAATAACTTACTCTTGAGACACACCGAATTTTTCCTCCACTTCCAGGGCCAGATTATGTCATTTGTCGCCTATAGGCCCACTCATATTTACGCCTTTAATAAAAAGACGTTATTTTATGATTGCCTACAATTTGGAAAGTTGCAGAAGTGATTATGCTGCCTAAACCGGGTAAGTCACCCAATGATGTGAAGTCTTACAGGCCTATTTCTCTGCTTCCTATTATTTCAAAGCTCTTCGAAAAATTACTTCTTATAAGACTGAGACCTTTAGTAGAGAACAATAGGCTGATTCCAGATTACCAGTTTGGCTTCAGACAGAAACATCCCACCATAGATCAAGTGCATCGAATCTCAGATGTCATCGAAAAAAACTCTTGAAGAAAAGCAAGTCTGCTCAGCAGTCTTCCTTGATGTGGCCCAGGCTTTTGATAAAGTCTGGCATGAAGGGCTCATTCACAAACTGAACAAAATGCTTCCAAAACAATATGTGGAAGTTCTCTCCTCGTACATATCGGATAGAAACTTCAAAATTAAACAAGAAGATGAATACGCGGAACTAAAAGAAATTAACGCAGGTGTACCTCAAGGTAGTGTCCTAGGGCCTACCCTCTACCTGCTATACACCAGTGATATTCCACATTTGGGCGATATTAAAATTGCAACTTTTGCCGATGATACGGCACTACTCGCAATAGGTCAGGAACAGGATGTGTCCACCAGTAAACTACAAACAGCTAGTAATACAGTACTAGAGTGGACAAAACAATGGAAGATCAAGCTGAACGAGCTCAAGTCTATCCATGTAATCTTTACGAACAAAAGACTAGTTGATATACAGCCACTAGACATAAATGGTACCGTAGTACCAAACACGAACAATGCCAAGTACCTTGGCATGACACTAGACGCTAAGCTCCGATGGAAATAGCATGTATAGAAAAGAACCGAACTTGGTCTAAAATATAAACAATATTATTGGCTTCTTGGAAAAAATTCTAAGTTGGCACTAAATAACAAAATCCTAATCTATAATCAGATCTTGAAGCCAATATGGTTATATGGTATACAGCTCTGGGGTTGTACTGTAATGATATTCATTCATAAAAAACAGTCATTACATACATATTGCCTCAAGAAGGCATTGGATGCTAAGTGATTGCCATAGTTACAAGAATAAATAAGAAGTAATAAAAGATATCTAAAATGAACACGTTTTCTATTAACTCCAAGATTAAATATAACTTCTGGTAAACACCTACCGTTATAACTGGTGACCTTTCGACGATAAGTAATCAACAAGAAGAATCGAACACATCAGGAGATCTGAATCAAGCTATAGTGTGTCCTGCTTCCAACACGTGCTAGTCGGTTCCTCTGCATACAACTAACAGCACTTAGTTCTGCATCAATCAACTACGGCATCTACAATTGGATTGATTGGACAATCGCTAGCTTATCGATTCTGAACCAATATCGGAATATATACCTTTTTTTAATCAAGATAAGTATAACTTAATTCAATTTCATATTAAATATGGCTGCTCATATTCCATTTCCGACATTTGACAATTCAAATATAGAATCCTGGTTAACTTTCTTAGACCGTTATTTTATTCATCTCAATATAAACGATGAACGCATACGATATGATATTCTAACCTTGAACTTGCCAAATGATGTTATAACTAACCACCAAGATCTCATAGTAAACGTACCTCGCAGACAACCATATTCTGTTTTGAAAAATGCCATAAAAAATTTTCATGTAGGCTCACGCCTTTCGCGAATTTCGCGAGTTTCGCGAACATTCAGTGGCAAAGTCAAGGAATTAGTGGCTGACATTACAACACTGTCAAAGGACTTATACTTTGACGATGAAATTCTCAAAGATTTTCTAATAGCGAAATTACCAAACCATTTAAAAATTCAAGCAATAAATTTATTGCATTTACCTATGTCAGATCTTGTAGACAGACTTGATATGATCAACGAATTACACGAGACTCCAAAACCTGATCAATTACATACAAATTTACAACATAAGATTGACCAACTAAACGATCAAATACAAAACCTTTCTGGCAAACTAAGTCAAATTCAAAATGTTCGCACGTCAATCCCTCGTGTTTCAACAAATTATAAACCACGAGTTAATACTGCTACTAGTGCTGACTGCTCAAAGGTATCTAGGGTGTGCTACTACCACGCTAGGTTCCAAGACAATGCCCGTAAATGTACAGGCAACTGTTCCTACCAGAAAAAAAAACTAATTGTCAGCTCTGCTATATCAAATGATGAGGATAGCAGAGTTTGTCCCAATGCCTCATCAATCTTCATAGAATTGACAGATACGATTAACAATATTTCTTTTGTCGTTGACACTGCATCCCAATATTCTATAACACCAAAGATTACAGTTCCTGACAGATATCCAACACCCTTCTTAAGTGACTTCACCCGGAAAATAGAAGGCGCTACCATTTTCTCCATTTTCCGCATACCTCAATTTCTTCGTCGAATGAAATATCAAATGCACAATCAGAAATTTTTTTCACAAGGACATATAAATCAAATTCTTTCGTTCCCAAAGAATTACATAAATGTACACATGTTTATGTTAGAAATGATACACATGACTTAAACATTAAAGACACCTATGTTGGCCCTTATAAAGTGATAAACAGAACTGCAAAGTATTTTATGCTAGAAGGACTAGATCAACCCGTATCAATCGACAGACTTAAGCCTGCTTATTTTACATGAATAAAATTTTCATTCGCGTTCTCTTTTCATTGTAGAAAGAATACCTCCAAGAGATGAACTGCACTTGATGCTGAAAATTAGTGTTATATGTTCAATTTAATTATTCAATTTTAATTCAAGTGTTCAATTTTGTATTTGCCGAGTTGTTTTGCCTAGGTTAAGTTGTCATATTACTTCGCCTTCAGCAATACCTTTTTACTATTAAAAATAAGGACTTTCAATTCTTTGATTATGAGCACTGTTGTGAATGGCTCACAACTTGCATTCATTGCGTAGATACAGAATGGTACTAGGCAACGAGAATAATAAACAAGTCGAATAAATATCTCATAAAAGTTATTACTTGTGTTTTACTACCTCCTACAAGAAAGACATATAAGTAGCCCTAACACTACATTGGTGTTAAACCATCGCTACATTTGGTGACCCCGATGTGATTACCCCATCGCTACAGCACCTAATCCTTAGCATAAGTTTTATTGTCATAGCATATAGAGAATTTTATTGAAAAGATGCAAACGACCTCAATTTTTTTGTAGCTAGTATACATTAAACATGCCGCTACATACAAGTGCGACATTAATGTATGCTATTTTTTTTTGTTGAGGAATGCATTAAACGCCCTTTTGACTCACGGCTCATTTCTTTTGGTACATGTTCAGCCTTTTTTTACCCGGTGTGTCATGTAATGATATTCATTCATAAAAAACAGTCATTACATACATATTGCCTCAAGAAGGCAAAGGATGCTAAGTGATTGCCATAGTTACAAGAATAAATAAGAAGTAATAAAAGATATCTAAAATGAACACGTTTTTTATTAACTCCAAGATTAAATATAACTTCTGGTAAACACCTACCGTTATAGTACCAAAGCTAGTAACATTAAGCCCATTCAGACCTTCCAAAACAAGGTTCTGCGTAACATGGTAAAGACTCCATGGTACATCCGCAATAGTGACCTTCATCGGAACCTTGGCATTCCAACTGTTCAAGACGAGATTAAAAGGTTTGCTAGCAAGCATGAAGCCAGACTACATAATCATATCAATGCAGAAGCTCTTCAGCTGCTGGACAATCAAGATCTCGCCCAAAGATTGAAGAGGACAAAACCATTTGAGCTTGTGTAGTGTTTTGGGTAAAAGCAGAGCATTGCGCGCGAGTGAGAATGTTTAGTATAGTTTCAACCAGATCAAAGTATTTAGTTTAAGATTTATTAGATAAAAATTAATGGTTGATCAACTTTGATCAGTTTTAATGCAAAGCACAACACAGGTGTCTAATTAGGAGAAAAAAAAAATTATGATTGCAGTAATTTATTAAATAAATAAGCAAGCATATTTTAAATAAAAGGTATTTTTTTAAATTTGACATCCAAGTTAGCTACGAATTATTTATTTTGTGAATGTACCATACTTACATGTACCGAAACGTGCATTAATGTTGAGGTGAATTTAAAATTGCACCAGGTTTGATTAGCACAAAACTCGTGGGGCTGAAGCCAAGAGCCTCTTTTTAAGTTTCTACGAATTCATTTTAATATTCAAGCACAATGAATGAAGGTTAGTAAGTAAAAATGTGGGTTAAATTTTTTCGAAGAATACTACTATAAAATAGTTCCAAGAATTATTTCACCCTTTTTAAGTTTCCACTAAAAAATCTCTTTAATCTGAACAAGAAAGTTCTATGTACATACTAAGATTGAATATGTAGCATTCTTGGGAGGTGAAGATTAATTATAAATGCAGAGATTAAAGCAGATTGCTGATGCAGTTTTTGGCTGATACTGTTACGATCCGACAGGTGTAAACAAATTCTACAAAGATCAACAAACTCTTTTGTTATTAATGTATAATAAGAGCTATAGGCTATTAAGGCCTGTGACTCGTTGTGTTATCGTCGTCCATTGTTTTCGATCAGTTGCTTGTTTCTGCCAATTTGTCACTTCTAGTATTTGTAGCTCTTGTCGCACCTGATCGAACCATCTGGTTTTGAAATGGTTTGGTAGCAGAAGTTTTTATTCTTTTAGGGGATGTATTCTTTTAACAGGAACTCTAATAAGTGAGGTTTGCTGTCAGTTATAAGTGATAACAAATAAATTATAAAATGTGAAGAATTTATTTTTAATTTTTTTTAAATCATTGCAACATACTGAAAATGAGTCACTTTATCTTACTTAGGAAGCATTCAAGTTATTACATAAGCATCATTTTGTTGATTTTAAACCCCTACCACCCCTTTGTAAGAAAACATAAAAAATCACAGAGCCCCCCCCAACCCCAAAGGATAAGAGGTAAGGAGTTTTGTGTTTTTTATTAATGTCAAAATTAAAACAAAAATCATATAAATCAAATTTCTAAGGTTAATGGATTACTTATTTATTTATTTTTTAAATTGAATAAATAAAACTTATAATAAGATGATCTTTTATTCAAGCTACAGAACAAAGCAATCAAAAGAAATCTTATAACATAACAAATGACTCATATTGCATTCATTTGTTTCAATTTGTTTGGTGTTGATATATTGGGGATTCCCCAAATATCGTCGTTTTAGTAGACTACTTTGTACTATAGTACAGCAGCATGGAGAGTTCTTGGAATACGTTTTGTTTATAAAGAATTATAAATAAACTTGGTATAAAAATAGAAAAAGTAATTTTATTGATTTCAAGTAAGTATTTGAATATTATCTTAAAAACTTAATCATTTTGTAATTTCTATCTTACGTAAGATTCTTTTGTCTCCACCCAATTCCCTTTGTCAGCAAAAATAAGGAAAAATCTAACCCCCCGATCCCTAAGCCTGCTTACATAATACTTGAACGTCCCCTTACCATTGATAAATTCCAGAACTCTCGCTAAGAATTCAAAGTTAGTAAAACTGGACCAGGTATTACAACCAAGCGCAGAGAAATAACAAAATCGGTAACTTGCACCCGTTCATCCTTTATTTCTCTGCTCTACTTTTTCATTGCCATGAAATGTTTTACTAGATTTTTCATGTTGTAGAGCAAAAACAAGTAGATAAGAAGGTTTTAATCGCAAACCTTTAATTACCTAGTGCAATGTTCAGAACTCTTAAAATAACTCGTTCCAATATTACTTACGGTAAAGCAGATTTCAACTTGCTTGCTACAGCCTTTGCAACATCAGTAAGTACAGGCTGATTTCCTCCTTCCAAAGCATAATGAAAAGCAACAAATGGCTTGGATCCTGCTGCCATAACCAAGTTATTGTGCGGCGCCATTGCTCTGTATCTTGTATCAAAACCACCACATGTAGAAGCCGTTAATAAATGATCAAATGTATTGGATAAATCTAGGCCTACCATGGCTATATCATTCACTTGAAATTGATCAGAAAATCCCCATTTTTTAAAATTACTTCCAGTTAACGTCAATTCAGAATATTCTACTTTACTAGCACCTTAAACATTCCATACTGTTTTAACAGTGCAATAATATAATCTCAATACTTATTTACCTCTAATTAATTGACTACGACAATTACGTATAATAGTGAATAATTGGCTTCCGTTAATGTTGCATACATTACTTGGATATTGAACATACAACTCCTCAGGTTTGAGTTCAAAACTAATATCAGGTCTAGGACTATGTTGAGATTGACACTTTAAACTTGAAACACTTTCATTATGAAATTGTTCGCCCATTAAAAATTTACCATCTTCTGTATAAAATCTGACATAGCCTGATTCGAAACCAACAGCTATACAGGTCCATTCTGGACCAACCTGCAGATTTATGCTCAATGTTTAAAAGTAATTATAAGTGTAACAATAATAATTTCTTACCTGCGAACTAGGACTTTGTATTACAACAGGTAAACAAAGCACTGCTCTAATCGAATCTTCATTTTCAGGACAACCTGAATATGAAATTTCAAATCGACTCAAAGAAGTACTACAATCCCACTTTGCTGTAAGTATAATTAATCTCTTCTCGTTTGCTATTGCTATGTTTTCACCAGTTGGTGATACAGACACTTCACAAAGTTGTAGCCAGCTGTCAGAACCTAAACACAAGGATTGGTTTTTTAACATGAAAAACGTACCTAATAGATGATATTTTTACCTCGTAAATCATCTGTTGGAAATAAGCTCCTTCTTATAGTGGGAATGTCAGCTATAGATGCTGTAATTCTGATTTGGCAAGACATTATTATTATTTATTTACTCAGTTTTCATTTCTGTTGACATTTGATAAATCTTGACATTTTGACAGTGACAGTTGATGACAGCCAACAGCTGATTTCTCCAATGAAATAAAATGCTATAGATCTACAATAACAGTAAATTGACTATTTTATTTTTTTTATAATTTATAAATTCCGAAATTTTAGATATTTGTGCAGAAATTAGTAAAATCCTAATTTAAACCTACTAAACATAAAATAACTTAATTTTTCATATTTATTAACTTCTAATCTGTCTGGGCTCTCTATAGAATTACACGTCAATGAAAAGCGAGCAAATTCTGGAACAACCGCGTTGCCAAACATACGCTAACTGCTGGGAAATATGATACGATGATGAAATGATGATAATTATTATACTCCTTGACTCAATTTATTTTATCTTATGCTTTGTCTCAATTACTTTGAGTTTTCAGTTTAGGAACATTCATTTTACTTTTAAGATGACTCATCAAAAGTATCTACCAAAAATCAAGAGATCGTGCAGACCACAAAACATTCGCTTTTCTCGTAATGTCACGTGGTCTGAAGACATTTCTCTTAGACTACTTATTGTAGCCTAAGCTCTAACTGTACGAATCGCTTTATTCTATTGAAACTACATATATAGATCATATAGAAACCTAGTTAGTTCTCTTAAACCAAGCCTAGCACTAAAGCATTTTAACAATTTTACTGCTTTAAAAGAATAACCACCCCCAAAAATGACAACGGTTATGCGAAATATTATGATGTTACTCCACGTGGTAACAATCTTTTACTATAAAAAGATATTTACATATGAGCTGGAGATTATCTAGCCAATGTCGAGTATCGAGTTGCAACTCCAACTGTAACTCCAAAATTCAAAAAACTTTTATTATCTTTAAGTTTGCTTGCTCCGCATAACATTAGCTATTAAGGACTTATGGGCTCATCCAGTCAGGTGGAATATTTTGGTGATCGGGGCAAAGTTTTCGTGATTTCGAGATCCTCGTCTGAGAAGCCCCTGTGCAACACAGTCATCAAGCTAACATGTCGCGGCGAGATTATCAAAGAAAACTGCTGCTGTGGTCGGGTAGCATTGCACCTGGAACTGTTGATGATGTCAGGTTCGTGCAGAGTAGTTTGATGGTGTTCGGTGGCGGTTGTTGGATGTACCTACCAGGAAAAGATGGTAACGTTTGTTGTACAATGCTGAAGAAATAGTGCAGTAATGAAAGTTGGATCCAAATAGTGCTTATTTTCTGATTCGATGTGTTCGAAGATTTAATATCATCGTCCAACACACGACTTAACGCGTCTGTCATTAGAAAAAAGATTTTTTAGAAAATTGGCTCAAAAAGTTTTTATGTAATGTCTCACAACTTTCACTTAAGAAAAAGTCAGGTAGATTATAATAAACTTGTGTAACTTTAAAAAATAAAAGTAATTATAAAAATAGTAACTTTATAAAAGTAACTATGTAATAGTATATTATGTATTAAAGGCTTAATTGCGTATCTTAGAGCCCGTAGAGTCAGTTAGCTGTTAAAACTGTTCAAAGATTCCGCCTTAGTTTTCAATGCAGAAGTTGACCTTTTCTGACAGTTGATGAACTGCTTTTTGTATAGTTTCCTGCTGCATTGACTGAATTCCTCTTAGAATATTCAAACGAAGCTGATGAATGCTTTCTGTTTGAGTGGAGTAGACTACATGTTTCACGTATCCCGCAGATAGTAATCTAACGGATTTAGACAAGGTGATCTTGAAGGCCATATTGCACGGGTTCGAAAGTACCTATCCAAGAATGTGGAAAACACCTATCTAAATAATTGCGGACTATTCTGGAGTTGTGGTCCACAACCTTCTTGCTGGAACCATTATGAAACGCGATAATTTGCCAATGTCAAATTATCCAGGGTTTCTTCTAATTCATCTTGCAAAAGTTCAAATATGTAGGTCCATTTAAAACATTATCTAAAAAGATGAAGGGACAACTGATAACGTTATTTATAATATCAGTCATTACATTTAATGAAAATCTATTTTGGAGTCTTGTTGGTCTGATTAAGTGAGGGTTTTCCGTTGCATAATAATGAGAATCTTTCTATTAAAAATCCGAGAATTGTGATTCATAAACTTTTCTTGGAAAATTATTATCCTCCTGTAATTTTTGTCTGAACCAATTACAATACTCCAATCTTCTGTTTGTATCCCAGCCAGCACACTGACGTTATTTTTAAGTGATTATTGGTCGACTATGTCATATGACTAATAAATGATGTCCATAAGACGTCATGCTATGGGACGTATGTAGACGTCTTCAAAACGACGTTTTTAGACGTACAATATGGTCGTTTTTAGACTTTTAATATTATTAATTATGATCTATCTAGGTAACCAAAAAGTGATATATTCCATAAAATATTTTCTATTTTTACATTTGCAGAATGTAAATAGACTACATTATTTTACGGTTTTCAATATTCAATTACACTATTTTTGTATTGGTTCACTGATGTACGAGAGACAAATTTAGCAACACTGTTATACTTTTTTTTACTAAACTGTACGTGACCACATGCCAAAATACAAACAGCAACAACATCTTTCGTGTATTTGTTTTGCTCTTTAATTAGTAACGTTTCTACTTATTATTAAAGTTATTGACGTACATTGAAAGGCAAATTAATTGAGACTCGTATAGGTATTCTAATTCAAATAAAACCGACGAATTTGATGAAATTTGAAAATAAATTGCATTAAAAATATTTCAGTTTAAGTTTAAGTTCGGCCCTGATATATTTAGGCAACCCAACAATCACCTGTGCGCGCAGCTGATTTTTTAAGTACCTATACGAGTCGCATTTAATTTGTCTTTCAGTTTACCTACATTTATAGTGTATGTGTAGGTGCAACTACTGCATAATAATTGTGTGGTTTGTCACAAAGGGTGAGTATTAATAATTACTTGTTCTGTCGCAATACTACATAACCTATACAATTTTACTTGTTCGATGATTTTGTGAGATTACTATTGTTAATAAATTAATACTAACGCTATGTTTTCTTAGTACTTGCTAATATTATTTTAGTATCATCAATTATTCTGCATGTTACTTTAGCAGCTTTTCAGTTAGTAAATGTTTACCTTTGTTTAATAATTATGTATGAAATAGTGTATAATAAATATTATTTCCAATACATTTATCTAACTATTTATTTATAATTCCTGTCCTAGTCCTAGTATAGGACGTTTAATGACGTCACTGAACAACGTTTTAATGACGTCTTATATTGACGTCCTTGGGCTGTGACATAATGCTGTCAATTTTACGACACTTTGACGTCATTTTTAATACGTCATTTGACGTCGTTACTGCCGAGAAAACGGCGACATTATAACGTCAGTGTGCTGGCTGGGATCTGCAGAGTGTAAAGTTTAAACTTTTTAAATTTATAATCATGATTTTTTTATAATGTTGTTGTCGAATCGAGAAGCGCTAATACCACATTCAGTAGAAATTTTTCTACTAGAATTCTCTGGATTAAAGCGAACTTGTGCTAACAGGTTTATGATGTCATTTAACGTATTTGCTTGAAATGAACCATGCTGCAGTAACATTCTATTGTTGTCCAGTATGATTGCCGCCTTTCTGGATAGTTTTGCAGGTAGATTTCTGGTACTTGTAAATAATTTCGATTACAATATATATTTTAAATATTATCGTAAATATTTATACATATCATATTTTTCTTCTAAAGAGAACATAATTTTAATTGAACATACTATAACTTATTAATACACATTTATCTAATACACATACAACAATCATTAGTTATTTCTGATGAAAATAATAAAAATCCAATATGTTGTCTATAAGAAAAAAAAAGTTGACTATCACTGTCCAAAAATTGTGGGTTTAAGATTTTTCTAAGGTGACCATTACAATCAGAATGTCAAGTTATGGCTATGTGCAAAATTTCATACTCTTGAAATAAACAGTCTCCGAGATATTAAAAAAAGAAGATAATGACAAGTTTTCGTTTTTTGCTTATATCTAGTGACCTATGAGGTTTTTTCGAAATATTGAAATTGGTTCTGAGACGGCCTTGTAATTGTGCAACTTTTGTCTAATTTAACCGATTTCGTATCTCTTACGGTTTTCAAAATCCCAATAGTGTGCAAAGAAATGTTAACCACCCTGTATGCCTATCATCAGGAAATGAAATAAAACAATTGAATGGGTAAGAAGCAAATGGACCTGTTTATGAAAATGAGTTATTTAGAAAAAGAATTATTTAGAAGCAAATAAAGGGTACAAGTGTTTTTAAGAATCTTAACGCTAATCTTTTAGGCAGTGAAAATAGGATGTTACTAAGCTAGAGTAGATTGCAGTGTAAGGTTTGGCATACGGCAAGCCACTGGTGCCAAATGCTCTCATACAAATGCTATTGGTCGTCTCACGTTGGGACTACAGTGAAGGAAAGATAGCCAATGTATTTCTTATGGGAGTTTGTGCTTTGTTGTTGCCGCCTATTTCACTGTATGAATTTATAGAAATATGGATTGAGATTCCAGAAGTTCTATACCTTTGAAAACAGTAACCGAAAAAGTGTAATCATAATCATACAAAAGGAGAATTTAAAAGAAGGTCTTATTAACATGTATTTGTTTTTTTATTAAACATTACTTGGGATTCTTACATTCTAAATTCTTTCAAAATAAAAGTAAACTTTTGGTTATCTTCTGTATGATCCTTTTAATCTTTTAATTCACAGGTAAAGAAAGGAAGCCCAGGCCCAAACGCAATTTTAACGGTAAAATGATTCATAATGAATGATAAAATAATTCATTTGTTCAACTTGTTTAAAAAGAAAGTTGCAAAAACGGAAATTTAGGATTAACAGCAAACCCTTCTCATTTTTCTACTTTTACGTGGAACTACTCTTTTATTTATATTTTTTTATACTTTTATTATTTATTTATGTTTCCAATCTGTTACTGTTTTATATGAAAGCTGCACAATTAAAAAAGTGTAGTTTGATAGTATACAATAATTTATTAGTTTTAAGGTTTCTTTATTTAATAAAACCCAAATAATTATAACTTGTGCTGTACTTTTTTTTATTTATCTAAAATTCAAAAACTCGAAATAAAACGTTTGACTTTTAATTATACCCAAACTTATTAGTTTTGTAATAGTACTGGTGTTAACTCATATAAACATCAAGTTTTAAAATTCTGTTTTACTACCGCTGTCAGAAGAAGTTACTACCTACAAATACAACTTGTTCGAACAATAGGGATCATAAAGGTTTATTTAGTTACAACTACAATATTTAGAAAGTGGTTTTAAAAGTTGCTTGGCAACCCCGTTGTCCATAAGAACACACGCTCTAGTCAAAGAGTAGTATATTACCACGAGATCATTTGAATTTATAATTAAAGTTGGCTGTGATTTTTAAATTATATTGGCAACACTAACTGTTCACTTCACAGTTTGATTTGAATTGTCAAAGTGACGCTCCAAAATGTTTAATCTAGAACATAAAATTGCATAACCTCTAATTTACACAGCGAGTCAATTGGCAGGATCGCCAAACGTATAAAAAAATTCCCGCCTACTTTAATTTTAAATTTAAATGATCTCACGGTATAAGAGGCGAAACTTCTTTGATCTCTCGTCGTCAGTTTCAATGACCTTGGAACGCTAGGCCCTTTAACTTGGATCACAGAAATGCGCGCCAAATTTAAATATTTACCACGCCTGAACTCAACCATCTAACTTTAGAGAATATTATCATTATCTTCACTTTTCTGTTTTTTTGGATTTATACTCTTTTGCTTTTTACCCCTTGAATCTATTAAACAGTTTAGTTTTACGGTAATATTTGACATCTGGCAACGCTGTATCACATTCACAAGTCGCGCCAACGTCAAATATATCATTCAAGTGGGTGTCACAAGTACGGTGTTATTTTTTGACATTACCAAATCCTCTAGATAATAAATCGCCGGGAAGCCCCTATTTAATTAATTTGCCTTATTTTTTTAAATCCCTTTAAAATTCTAATCAAAAATGTCCGACATAGTAAACATCCTAGTCGAAATGGGCTTTAGTAGAAACAGAGCGTGAGTAAAATCTCCCTAAATTTTGATAGTTCAATTGTAGATAACCTAAGGAATGAATATTTTTTTATTACAGTGAATTAGCACTTTCTCAAACTAATGCTCAGGATGTACAAGAAGCAATGGAATGGTTATTATCTAATGAAGAACTTGAACCTGCTCAACCACCCGAAGATAATAATGCAACATCGTGCAATGCTACTCCAGAGAATGTTGAAGAAAAAGCCAATACGGAACCTCAGGAAAAAGAACAACCAACGCAAGAAAGCCAACCACCTCCACCACCACCAGTAGCCAAATCAATTAAATGTGACGAATGTGGTAAATTATTTCGTACGGAAACTGAAGTTGAATTTCATGCTGCAAAGTCTGGTCATAGCCGCTTTTCTGAATCGACTGAAGAAAAGAAACCTTTAACTGAAGACGAAAAGAAAGAGCAATTAGCAAAGATTGAAGCAAAACTCAAACTGAGACGTTTAGAAAGGGAAGCTAGGGAAAAACAAGAGGAACTGGAAAAGGAAAAGAATCGAATTCGTTCGGGTAAAGATTTATTAGAGGCTAAACGAAAACAAGAAGAAACTGAAATGAAAAAGCTTATTGATCAGAGAAAGCGAGAAAAACAAGAAGAAAAACTTGCAAGAGAGCGTGTAAAGCAACAAATTGAACAAGACAAATTAGCTCGGAAAGCTATGTTTGGTGGTGAGAAGGGATCGGAAGTGAAACAAACCGTTTCTGAAACGGCTGCAACTCCTGTTAATAAAACGGCTTCTGTGGCTGTTACACAGAGTTATTCGGAAGTAAAGTTACAGATACGATTAACCAATGGAAGTGCCCTAACGCAAACCTTCGGTGCTAAAGAACCTCTTTCTGCTGTACGGCTTTTTGTTGAAATAAATAGGACTGATGAACCTGGGCCGTTTATGCTTAGAACAACTTATCCACCGAAAGTATTTAGTTCAGACGACTATGATAAACCATTAGAATTATTAGGTGAGTTTTTGAGCGATTGGTTGGCTAAGATGCATTTGTTTTCTTTTTAATTGAACTTTTTAGTTTCCTAGATGATTTTACATAAAGTACAAAATGTATACTGGGTATTTCACTTAAGGTTTGTATCATCATAACAGGTGGTAGTACACATAAAACGCAACAAAAAATCTTAATACCATTAGTGCCTATCTTTCGTAATAACCGAGAAAAACATTGTTTTTGAAAAGTGGGTTTGGTAGTCACTGGTTTAAGAATCACAGTTAGTACTGGATGTACCTAACTGCATTTTCAACTTGATATCTGACTAGGTGATATCACAGTTTGTGTTGACTTATTGTTTTCATTTTGTCCTACTTAGTTGATGTAATTTAAATATCAGTTAGTGTTTATGTAATTTATACGTGGTCGTCACTTCTTCCAGGAAGTAGCTTTTTACAGTATTTTTTGAATTTTGCACGTTTGATGATGCAAAGTTTATTAATTTGCAAGTAATTCAAAAGTAAATAATTGTGCATTTAAAAGGATTTACTTATTAGTTATTACCGAAGCTGTTTTTTTTTAATAATAGAAAGGAACATCTTTTTAAATTTTGTATACATTAAAAACAGATGTAACAGAAGGTAATTTGTATTATTTATTATTAGTACATATTTATTTTTCAAAGTAAAAAAATAAGTCAAGGTTACGTTATAGTAAAGAAACTCATCCCTAAACTGCAATAATAATAAAGTATTAAATGAATGTAAACATGCCATTTCTTTCTGTCATGCCTCATTCTCAATACACAGACTAAAATCACAAACAAAATGAAATGTGATACCATCAATACGTATAATTGCTCAAATATTGTTTTTAAACCTACTCTTTCGTCTGTTAAACAATGTATTTGATCTTATATGTGAGGTAGGTCGTACTACCTTCCAGCAGTTTACCTTTTTTTCGCTGTGCATAAAATTAAAAGTGACAAAGATTTTTTGTTCCTACTGACGAGTACTATCACACATTAATTTTACACGAAAGTTGAGTGAAGCACCCTGTATTGTAAAAAAATTAAATTCTAAAAAACATAGCAGTGCCATTAAATGAATGAGAAATCAATTTTTAATTTGTTTTATAATATTGTTACAAGAAAAGACCCTTTCTGTCGCTTCTAATTTAAACAAACATATATATTTTTTTATTTCTTTGGATAATAACAAAAATAAGAAATAGTACCCAAAAACATTTTTGTTATTATCCAAACTCATTGTGGGACACCAAGTAAAAGGGAATGTTCTTAAGGTCTAGCATAGGCGCAACTAGCATCGTAATTTTTTTTGGGGGTGGGGAAGTTCGAAATTGTGCCAAAGGTGTTTCATTCTTTTTTGCTTGGAATATTTTATAAGAGACCTTTTCCTTTTTACATTATTATGTTTATTTTAGTTGCCTAATAAGTGTCTGGCTAGCAACTATGTATAGTAGATGTTCTGGGATATCAAATTAAATTATTTTCTTTTTTAATAAAGGTATTGTATTTATGCTTAATGTAGGTATAGGGTGACTCACATAAGATGATCCTGTACCTTATCTTGAAAACTGAAAAAAAGTTAAATACCAAAGTTGTTTGGTATAAAATACATTTTAATTTTATAATATTTTTGTATATACAGGGTAAATGGTTTTGTTACGGCTACTTTCAATTTTTATATTTTAAATGGAACACTGTATATCTTTGCACTTTTCAATGCTACATTTTACTTTAAGTATTTCTGGTTAATGCATATATCCAGAAATTCAGCAATTAACTCTCCAGTGATGGCGTTCATACTTTTGGAAACATGAGTGAACGTCGATATGCGAGACCATCTATCAACATTTTGATAAAAGCTGAACTTATAAAGATTATTCTGAGGATGATAATGCTCTTAAACTATTAAAACAAAGCCTAATAATATCAAGTTATAGTTTATTTCTATTAAAAACAAATGGATTTTCTCCCGATTTTCTATTGCATCAACAAAGAATATTTACAGGGTGGCCAGCGAACCTGGAAACCTTGAAAAACGGGAAAAACCCGGGAATTTACACAATCAGTAAAAAAATACTATAATGCAGCCTGTTTCTAATTTGCCCAAAATGTTTCTAAACCATTCTTCAAAACGGACAGCGTGCATATCTTCATGATAATCTCCCATATGTTTTTACTCAAATACTAACAGCCCACTCTCAATAAATCCGGATTCACCACCAATATGTGTAATAATCAATCGCCTCCCTTTTCCCGAAGGAGCTGGCAAACTAATGGAAAATCCTTCCAAAAAAGCTTGTCGCCTACTTTTCACATTTTAATCTTGCCGAGCTTTTGCTACTGTGTACCCCTAGTTTAACCACATTTTGTTTAGGTCAATTGTTAGTTTTATCCGATCACTTACTCTTGTTTTTTCATCTTGCTTTTTTAAAATTTGATAAATACTCCTCTACCATATTTCTTATGAACAAACTTTGTTAGACTACTATAAAAGAATAACATCGAGTTTTTATACCAAGTATCTCTGCAGACAAGCATACTTAGTGAGTTTTAACTCAGGATTATGACGGTTAATGTATCTAAAGGTATTCAAGACCATATTTTTTTAGTCTGTGCGTTTTGTTAATAGTAATGCTTTAATGGTATTGCGTAATTGACTACAACCCGCATTATGTACTTTCCATAAGAAAAAAATGAAATATAACTGATGAACTTTGTAAAGAACCCAGTATATATTTTATTTTGATATCTAACTTAAATCAATGTTAATACCACATTAGGATTCTCTGATTAAATTAAATTAAACACTATGCAGGGTGTCTCAAAAATAATGAAGAGGGTTAAAGAACATCCGAGGTAGAATCTTAAACTGAAGAACTTTTTATGTTTCTAAAATTAAATTCAATACACAAATAAAAATTGTGTTTAATTTAATGAAATATGATATCAAATGCTCTCTTTAACTCTTTGCGGCATAGGAAATACAAGACAGAAATACCCTAGTTGCACAGACTTTTTTTTTTCATTTTTTAAACTATACGAACATGTTTTTGGTTTTAGTGGGTTGTAAAATGAAGGAAAAAAACTAAGTTAAAACATTTTATTTTCTTAATAAACAAAAACGTGGTGGTCTTCGGGTGTGACGGTAAGTAAAATATTATGTCATTTTTTATGGAAATTTAGAAAACAATTTTTTGTTTCCTTCAGGCACAGTGGTACCTTGCATAGTGTGCACATCCAATTTATGCGAACTGGCTTAGCCTTAGTGCTGCAAAGAGCACATCGTCGCCGGCTAGTCGTAGTAGGCAAATGAGCTGCCTGGTTGTGACGAATATTATTAGGAATATACGGCTTCTTGTGTTTAATACAAACTGATTCTGAAGAATTAGCTTTTACTTGCGCTTGACTTAAAGTTGCGATTCTGTTAGCAACAAGATATTCCACCACTTTTCGTCTATATTCCTTCATAGTCATAGTAGGTAAATTCAGCATTCCATATATAATAAAACTGTTGACAACACAGGCATCAATAAAATAAAAGAATATCCTGTGCCACCACTTCATACTCTTACGATTTATTTCATAACAACCTTTTTTTTGGTCGAATTTATCAACTGCGTTCATATGACTATTGTAGTCTGTCAACATGGTTGGGCATGGCACATCAACAACTGACCCATTTTTACTTTTGTGCTTAACAGAGGTTGTTTCCCTTGGATTATGGAAATTGGATATTAGATAAACAGCTCTCTTATCTTTCCATTTGGCTGCCGAAATTCCTTGATTGTTAATAGAATAGTCATATTCTCCTCTATTTAATTCTTTGTCGGATTTAAATGCTGGAAGATTTTTTCTATTTTTGTTTATCGTCCCACATGCATTTATTTGCTTGTCTTTCAGTTCATTCATTAGATTGACAGAACTGAAAAAATTGTCAAAATAGATCTTATGTTCTCTATTTTCCAGGCCGCAACATAAGTCCTTGATTACACGCGGGCCTAAAGCTGATTCTGCATTGTCTTCTTTTTTCCCTGTATAAATTTGAAATTTGCTCAAATACCCTGAACTGTCGGCCAAACACCACACTTTAAATCCCCGTTTGATGGGTTTTTTTGGTAGATATTGTTTAAGGGAACTTCGTCCCTTAAACCTTATCATTGACTCATCAATTGCTGCCGTTTCAGTCAACATAAAGCACCCTTGAAACTTCTGTTCCAAAACGTCCAAAAAAGGTCTTAATTTAAATAGCTTGTCAAAGCCAGCCTTCCCTTTTTTTGGCATTACTTCATTGTCATTGAGATGAAGGTTCCCAAGTAGCCAACTAAATCTATTTACTGTCATTAATTTACTAATAAATGGATCATGAAGATCAGGGGATGAGGACCAATGGTCTCTATAACTAGGCATGATTTTAATCCCCATCAGTATATTAATTCCAAGAAATGTCATAATTTCAAACTTTGTTGTTGGTGTAAGAATTCCCCCTTTCTTCTTACTTAGTTTTTCTTGGTTCGCATACAAATTAGTTTGAAAGACAATGTGTTCCAACAGTCCATCATCAACAAAAAGCTGAAAAAGTTTTCCAGGAGTTGGATTATCCATGTTTTTTATAAAATCTGCAACACCACTATTTTGAATAAATGGTGAACATTGGTATGGAATATTGGTAGTGCTCCAGGTTATTTCATTTTGTTGTGAGGTTGAAGCAGATCCTGAAGAAGGTAGGGTAGTGGTGTTGCCTCTTCTCCTCAAAATTTGAGCAAGGGGCATCTCAAATTCAGAGTCTGATTCACTTAATTCAACCTATTTTTTATAAAATATTAAAAAGGGCATAAATTATAGATTATTAACTACCTGGTCCTGAGTTTCTATAATTTCTTCAGTATCACTGCCTTCGCCACATATCTCAGGTGCAATAGATTCTGTATCACTCGGAATATTTGCATACATATCCTCTTCGAGCTCTTCGTATAACTCATCTTCGGTCATCCCTACAAGA
Organism: Agrypnus murinus; assembly: GCA_929113105.1. Lineage (NCBI taxonomy): Eukaryota > Metazoa > Arthropoda > Insecta > Coleoptera > Elateridae > Agrypnus > Agrypnus murinus. The sequence goes on from OV816030.1 coordinate 36,734,819, forward strand.
GTGAATGGCAAAGGGTCTAACTTTCTCTTACTCATAATGGTTATCTGTAATTGTAATAATATATAAATACCCAGTGTCCAAAGTTTTTGAAGTTTATAATAATATTATAATTTTCAATAATTTCTTTTAGCTGCATGGTGGTACCGAAAATGGATACCAAAAAAATTGCAATTTTGAAATACTAAAATTATAATAAATTGCAACCTAGCACATCTAACTATACTTACGTGTTAAAGTTTAATTTGAGTAGGTTTTGAACACTAAATTCGCTTTCTAGTAGAAAATATAACGAAATACAACACAGTTAACCTCACACACTAAACAAGTTGTCAATAATCGTCGATATTTTCAGCAACAGAAATTTTAACGCCGCTCCATCTACCGCAATTTTCGTACAAACACTATAGGTCACTGTAACCGAGGTGGATTGTCAAAAGCACCACCACACAAATAGCAAATAAATAATATGTAAGTGGTACTACAGCTGGACCACCAGGCACAAAAGGTCTAAAATTTGGAGGTTCAAACGACCGACCACCATGCCGGAAAGAGTTAAAAGTAAGATGTTTTAAGGTGTTATTAGACCTTGAATTTATTTTAAAATAAACAAACTGCAACATGAGCATAAAGGATGTGTTTTATTTACGAATTTCTTCAAGATTAGCAATCCCATTCGGGTTTTTGCGACATTGACAAAATTGTGCTGTATTGACAAATTACTAAGTTCAACAAACTACAATCCTCAGAATTATACAACATAAGGAGAATATAGAGCGGAACATGCAGGACCGGACTCAAAACTTGAACCTCAAATAACTTGAAAAGTAAATATTTTAGAAAAAAAAGTTATAGAAAAAACTTTCTCTACACATTATCAACTATCGCATATTCACGTATTGTTCGTTATTTTTGAGACACCCTGTATAGGTATCAACTGATACATGATATTTGTATGATGGGTTGCGAACTTTTGTTCCTACATTTAAAAAATACACTATCCAAGAAATATATACGTTGATTCTCTATATTCTTTCTTTCTTGGCGCGACTCTATTGGGGTTTCGAACCCTGGGGGTTCGAACCCTGGCTGGGACGTTATTTTTTGCTTTTTTTATTTACGTTTTTAATGGTTTCTAAAATATTCTAAAGTCATTTTTAGATGTTTCCTAAAGTTTTTTGGTACTGTATAAACAAAACTTTATACCCGCGTAGCAGGTATTACAACCTAGTAATAACTATAATAATACACTACGGTTATACTGGAAGACAAAATATTTATAATAATATAAGTAAGTTTTCTCAAATATTTCAATTTATTTTTGAAATGTCTAAATCTTTTCATAAATTTATTGTTGAGTAATATACAGGGTGTTCAATTCACTGGCCCAAACAGACCAATCTTCGAACATAAAAAAACTTAATTTTTTTCAAATGTATTAACACTCTGTATTTATGTTTCATACAATTCAGCTTTTGGGTCTCTGCCAATTCATATATATACGAAGGTGCGTTTTTATATTTGCGGAATGGGGGGGTAAGGAAAGTAAATAAAAACAGAGAATTATTTTTCTTTTTCAATATATTTTCCCTTAACTCTAAAACATTGCTCAGATCTAAAACATAATTCATTTTTGTTGTCAAAATATGCTGAAACTGCAGCTTTTACTTTATCATCAGACAAAAGTTTTTTCCTCGATGTTCTTTCTTCATATTCGGGAACAAATAGTAATCCCTGGTGGGTTGTGCAACTCGACTTCGATGAACGGGCGTGTTGTCGTGCAAAAGCAGCACACCTTTGGCAAGTTTTCCTCTTCTCTTTTCTTTGATGGGGTCCTTTAATCATTCTAAAAGTGCAGCATATGTTATAGAGACACCCTTTTTTTTGTAGTCTATGAGCAGGATTCCTTCAGTGTCCCAAAATATGGTCGCCATGAGCTTTCCAGCTGACTGTTGCACTTTAAACTTCTTTGGCGGGGATGTACCATTTTTATGCCACTGCATTGAATCTTGTTTGGATTCAGGTTTATAGTCAGTGGTGAACTTACGTTTCATCTCCTGTAAGAATCCGACTTAATACTCCATTCTGTCTTCACTGTAGAGCTTAAAAAGGGCCCGTGAACATGCCATTCGTTCGTGTTTTTGAGGTGGTGTTAGTATTCTCGGGACCCATCTTGCACAGACCTTTTGTCATACCGAGATGAGCATGCAGAACTTTAAAAATGGTTGTCTCTGATACTCCAACTATTTCTGCAAGTTCTTTCTTTTTCAAGCGGGTATCTTTCAATATTAAATTTTCAACTTTTTCCACAAGTTCTGGTAATCTGGGCACAGATCGTCTTCTAGTGATTCTCTGCCTTGTTTAAACAGGTTATGCCACTTATATATGATGGTTTTTCCAGGACAAGAGTCCTGGTAAACCACTGACATCTCTTCTATAATGGTTTGTACTGATTTTCCTTGTTTTGCCAAGAACTTTATAACTGTTCAACTTTACTCATATTGAAAATCTCTTCACGTTCTGACTTGTGTAAAAAAAAAAATTAACAGTTTCAAAGTTATCACTGTTTCTATGCTGTCTTGCTATTTTATGATTATTTATACCTTATTTCTTTATTATTAATTTTTTATTTTTATTTTTTAATGTGTTGATGAATTGGGGTTGTATTGTTCAGGCATTTATCATCGTACTGATAAATTAATTTTAGAGAAATAGGAATGCAGTATAATCACTAGGGTGGTTCTTATTTGGGTCATGCTGGAATTTCGGTTTTGCCAGGTGCTCATACCCAGGTAAACTTTGAGAGCAATACGAACTTCCTACCTCTATTCTAATCATTTGCTGTAACGAGGAGAACTTTCCCATTTAAAATGCACGGTTTTTCAAATTCGTACGTACTATATATTTGACCACTGGGACAAATTGTTCAGAAAAAATTTGAAAATTTTTTTTTAATTAACAGTGTTCGATGTTACTTTTCAGTAAAAAAAATTATATGGGAGATTCGATTTTTTCCAAGGATTTATACAAATAAAATCAAAATAAAGCACCGTTCAATTAGTGTTGAAGTGATGTAGAATGTCCCATATAATTTTTTTTTCGCCTTAAAGTAGCATCGATTCCCGTTAATTCTCTAAAATCAATTTTCTTTTTTTTTTAATTTGTCCCAGTGGTCAAATATATGCATAATTATTGAAAAAAACCATGTATTTTAAATGGGGAAACTTCTCCTCGTTACAGCGAATGATTAGAATAGAGATAGGAAGTTCGTATTGGTCTTAAGACTTTTAGTTTTATTTTTGGAATCAGATGGGCACCCAGCAAAACCAAAATTCCAACATGACCCAAATAAGAACCACCCTAAGAAGCACGCTTTGATAGCTTTGAAACTGTTCACTTTTGAAATATAAAATATCTACATTAGTTGGAAAGACTTAAAAGGTGAATCACATAAAATACAAATATACAGGGTGTCCCACTTGAAAAAAAGATTTTTATGTTTAAAGATTTGTATCTTCGGTATCGAGTCGATAGAACACCCTGTATATTATTCAACAATAAATCTATCAGATAACTTTAGTTTTGGTATTTATAAGCATCACATATTATTATAATTTAGTTAAATGCATTCTCAAAAAATTACAGAAATTGAGTTTGTTCAAAAACTGTGAGAATTTCGGGATATACGTATTAAACAAAAATACTTGTAGTTTATAATATGTATAATATTATTATTGTATAATAAAGTGTAGAATCGAAACTGTAAAAATATACAGGTGTTCCATTTAAAATTTAAAAAAATTGACACTAGTCATAGCGAAAGGACCCTGTATGTACAAAAATATCATAAAGTTAAAATTTGCTTTATACCAACCAAATTTGGAATTCAACTTTTTGTTTGTAATCCTGACAGTTTCCAAGATAAGTTACACGGTCATCTTATGTGAGCCATCCTGCACATATTATAATATCTACGTAGAGCACTTTAACAACTTATAAAAGTAACTAAATATACCTAAATTACAAGAGACCTGAGGCAGACCGATCCACCAGCCAGTATCGTGTCATTGAGATTTCGACACCTGCTGAGATGCCTATCTAAAAAATTAATAATTTTTTGTACTAGTACAAAAAGTAATCTGATGTTACATATGACATATTTTTCACACTGTTCTAAAGCATTTTCTTTAAAATAATTTGATAGTACATATTAAAAATATTAAATTAATCTTTTAAGACATAGAAGATGTTTCTATTAAAATCTTATTTGCTTTTATAAGTATATTGATAGTAAAATTGCCCCTTTTTACCCGGAAACAAGAATTTTTTAACAAATTGCATTAAATAGAAGCTAGCTTAATGCCATGTTGGTTCTAAACAGTCCTCTCACAGAGTTTATTAGCTAAAAATTGTTGGAGAAAAAATAGTATATTTAATTCATTCAAAAATTCATTTGTTTTTGGGACTTATAAGATTGCCAGACTTGCTAACTTGCCATCTGGCAACTTTTGTATTTGTTTTAAAAACATGCATTTGTTATACTAATTAAGCAAATTTGTATAAAAATAAGTCCATAAAATAATGCCATAAATATCGATTCAAGTTTTAATAATAGTTATTTATTTACAGGTTTGGCACCTACTGCTGTACTTATTGTAACTAAAACATAACAATTTTGTTTCATTGGTAAGCATTAATATATATTATTATATATGTTATTATTATTATAATATATAGTAATAATATATTTATTATTTTATATTGACATCTAATTTAAAAACAGACTGTAATTTTTGGAAGAGATATGTAATTTTACGCTTGCAAGCTGTTTTTGCATTTATGCATTTTTGCTACACTTTCTAAGCATTAAAATTATTTTATTAAATAAATTGAGTGCTTGCAAAAGTTGTCTTGTTTACTTCAACCTTATATTTGATAAGAAAATGATAGTATTAAAAAAGAAGGAAATGCCCTGAAAATCAAAAACAAAAGTTTTCTCTTATTTTATCGTTAATAACATTTTAGTAGTTTATGATGTACTTCAATGATTAAATGATTCATATAAACATTTTTATTATTGATATCAAGGTTTATCACCTTTGTTTAAAAACATTAATAAATTGTAAACAATCTGGCATGATTCATCTTCAATTAGTCTGTATGTTTTGCAGGCTTGTATAGTGTGAACCTATCTTTTTGTCATTGTTCTTTTCTTCTACAGGAAAAGGTAGATATAAGTTACAATATTTCTTGCCAAAACCTTGTTTGAATTAATTCTCTTGTAAATATTTTCTAATTTTTATTAATAAAAGTGATTGCAATAATGTATATGAATAAAATCTTCCTGGTTACACTACACTTCAAAAAAATAAAACTGTTATCACATTCACTACATACAATGTATTTTTTAGATTTACTCCCAAGCCAAAGTACGTATTTTAGATATACTTTTTCTGTTGATTCAATATAGGTGGGAAAAGTTAACTTATGTGTTATTAATTGTTTATAACAATCGACTCTCATATGGTATGCTGGTAATGTTATTTTTTTGTCCAGACCATTCGACAACAAACGGTTGTATGGTTACCAAGGCTTTTTACATTGATTTGCAAGTCTCCTTTGTAAGCGTTAGAGTTAATAAACTATTTTAGAGCCATTGAAAAAAAATAGTGAATTTCTCCAATTAACTCGAAAAACATACATTTAAAACAATATTAATGTGACTTATAATCAGCAGAGCTCAATACTAAAGTATGAATTTTTATTATTTTTGACAAGGTAGTTGGCGATCAAAAAGTCCACTATGTCACGTTATATTAATAATTCCTAAAACAAATCGTACATTGATAAGTTTCTTTTCTAATGCAGTATTATCCTTGTTTATTAGTAGTTTAAATGATGTATGCCGTGTATTATATGAAATGTTTTTATTTTGAACATAGTTTAATTTATTGTTCGACTACGTCACAATTGGATCCCCTGCGTCACATTTTGCACTTTCCAATGCATCTGTTCTTACACTAATAACTAGAACTTTTTATTTTAACTGCCAAAATTATATCGTGAATCAAAGCACTAATTATGCGTTATCCAATGTGTTTGTTAGTTTCGCATTTGGTTGCTTTACTTTTTTATTAGGATGACATAACGGAAAAACATGGGGGGACAATGTTTAATTATAGATAAAATGAAATTGGGATAAAATCTGATTTAGATATTTGGTGGATCATAAGAACAGCAAAGGTAAATACAGGTAGTTTATTTATTTACTTCTTATTAAGACCGATGTTTTTCTAGGACTGATTTTGATCATGAAGTATGTCTGGGGATATGGGGTTTTGCATAGCAGCAGCAGAAAGAATGCCCTTTTTTTTCTCTCCATATTGTTAACATAATTTTTTTAATCAGTAGTATAAAATGAATTTGGTATATCTATACTATTAATGTGTACATATGTTGATAGATATTTAAGATACAGTAAAACCTTGGATTACGTACGAGTAACTTGGTTTGCGAGTATTTTGCAGAACGAGCAAAAATTTTTAATGAATTTTAACTTGATTAACGAGCGATTTCTTGCATTACGAGTAAAATCTTTAATACATATATGCTTTATCTGCCGACCGTCACGTCATCACAACTACATATTATCCTTAACAATTGAAGAATTTGGGTCAACGTGTCATCAATATCTGTGTAAACATATACGATAAGCTAAGAGTGTAAACAGCATCTAATGTTACCTCGACTGTTAAAAAAGTCAGCAGATTTTACATTTTACCATTTTATTTGTCATCGATGAATACATACGGGGAATAGCGGGTTATGATTAAAAATTTGATTATGCTTTAAGTGTCATAGTGTAATGACGTCATTTAAAGAAAAGTAATTATGCAAATTTTTAGTTATAACTCGTTAGAAGTACAAAATAGGGAAAATTAAATCAATTTAATCAAATATGTACACGTAAAGCATCATGTTAGCTCTTCTTAAATAAAATCAATTTGTGACTACTGAACCTTTCAAACTCGTCTGCTGTTTATCTTATCAGTTTAATTACAGAGGCGAGCGCGACAGTTTTTTTTTATTTTTACGTATACGTATAGTATATGTATTTTGTATTTTTATATGAATAATAAATAGTTGTGGAACGAATCATCCGAGTTTCCATTATTTCTTATGGGGAAATTTGCTTTGATTAACGAATGCTTTAAATTACGAGCACATGCCCGGAACTAATTATGCTCGTAAACCAAGGTATTACTGTATTATGCTTTGATTTTTACGTGCTAAGTTGTTTAGCAACCAGTTTGTAAAATGTTCATAAATCATTTATCATACATCTTTTGTTTACATTATTGTGCAATAAAAATTTTATAACACTAACTAAATAAACGTTAATTTTTTATACGAAAATCAGTGTAAAAAGTAGTCAGTTTTTGTATTATCATAGATAAATAATATAAATTATGAATTGTAATTCCAATTATTGATATATTTACTGAGGGACACAGTGAGATTTAGAGTGGCTATAAAATAGTTTATTGACTCTAACTAAATCATGCAGTTGTTTTCAGGAATTCCTTTTGGTCACTCCAATTGTTAAGTAGATTATGTGGTAAAGTGTTGTTTATGTATGTGTTGTTAATCCAGCTGTAAATATGAGTAATTTACGTATGAAATTCCGCCTCGCCGATTTTACAGTAGAGACAGTTCTTTCAGTGATGATACTGACTTTAACATTGAGAAATTAAATTATGGTTCTTCTGCTGCTTCTGAGAAATCAGAAGAAGATATATCCACTTATAAGGGACGTTAGGTCGATAACGTAATTTTTCTACAATTTTGCAGATGAGTAGTAGGTTCCAAGTGTTAAAAAAAGCATACATAAACTATATTTTTTTTGCAAAAATTTACATTTAAAGGTTGAAACCCCTATTTTATTTTTGAGACTTTTATTGAAAAAGTTTTTTTATTCTTTTCTGGACACATTTTTTCCAATTGATGTCTGTTACAATATTAGAAGCAGCGATAAAATACTTACCCTCTGTAGCAGAATAATTGTCAAAAACTACCGTTAATTATTCGATATACCAACTCTTCTGAACCCAGGTAAACCAATGATACTGAGTTGTAGAGGATAACTCAGAGAACAATAATCCGAAAAAAATCGCGCCTGTCGCCGGTAATTAATAAGAAAAACAATGTTAAAATCGCTATTTTGAGGTTAGAATATTATGATGTTAGGTTACTGTTAGTAAAAAAGTTGGCTGTATTTACATGAAAATGACATAAAAATGATTTTTGTGTCATATGACAAGAAGATTTTATAATTTTTACCTGTTTTTATGACTTCTTTCCAACAAAAACCCGTAGCGCTTGGTATTTCCGTATGTATGTATATACGATAGGGGGCGGTATATTGAATAATTACCAAACTACTCTTAAATATGCATTATTAACCACTAAATGTAAATTTTTGAAAAATATATATATGCTTTTTCATCACCCGGGACCTACTACTCACCTGCAAAATTGTAGAAAAATCAGAGGCGGACACAACCAAACGTCCCTTTAGACGAACCGGTAGTCTAGAACTAGTGAGAATCAAGGATCCACTACATGCAAAAATTGCAGAGAATGAGGTGTTGATTCAACGTGGAGCAACAGTATTTCCTGCTTCATTACATGAAGAATTTCAAAATGTGGAATTCCTGTACATGAACTCACCTAGTAGAGGAAACAGAATGAAACCAATGTAGAAGATATGAAAAAGTGTTTTGGACTTCTACTATGGATGAGCTTTTTCAAATATCCTGCTTTGGAGATTACAGGAGTAAAAAGTAAATTTAAGACAATAAAACCGCTTCCAACATGATGTCACAAAATAGATTGGAACTCATCTCTGGATCATCAAATCATATCTATTATGTATTCGCACCCGAGAAGAGTAACTAAAACAACTACATTTAGTGACTTTTCTAGTGTAAGAGGTCTCGGTACTTGTGCAACTATTGCAAAATTGTTGTAGTGTGAATCTTGCTCCTACTTTGCATCTAGGTTATGAAAAATAGTTTCTAGGTTATGTTGATTTCTGTCAAATCTTTTGTCTAATGTTAAAATAGTGAAAGCCTATTGAAATTCATTCAAATCTTTTATATTCTGCACAGCAATATCAACATATATCAAGTTTAGGGTTATTTAATGATTTATTTCGTTTTAAGTGTGTATAAAATATTAATAAATGTTTGACGTTTGATTACCATCTGTTTTTCAATTTTTCAAACAACACTAACTTTAAGGGAGTTGTGGTGGGATAGTCTGAGCCAAAAGTTATGGAGCTTTGCTATTTTGACAAATAGAAATAATTACATAGTTTTGCTACAAATACTGGCTCAAACGATTTTTTAATTAATTATTAGTCTTTTTAAAGTCAGAGATTAACTTTTGAGTGTTTAGTCCAAACTTAAGAACGTGAAAATATGGCAAAAAAATCAATTATTCTAAACAGAAATTTCATTCAAGTTTTCTTTTTTATTAGTAAAAATAAAGTAATATTACTATGTAAGCAGTAAAACATAAAGAAATCTCTCTAGAATATAAATAAATTATAAGCTTCTAGAGTAGTGAAAAAGTGACAACGTTGCCTTAAGTTGGCACCAGTATTTCGTTTGTTGTTTGGTTAAAACAAATTAATGCACTAAATGACATTGACTCAAGTTTTGAGGTTATCTTTACCAATATGTATATAAAACGATAAATGGAACACTATTTATTCAGATTCATTTAAAATGTGGTAGTAAAAAGTTTCAGAATTATGTATCTTTTTATTTAATACAGCTGGTCTTGTTTTCGAGATGTAAATTACGAGCGGCCAGTGGCGTTGCATGTAGCTATATAAAGCATTTAAGTTTCTTGCTCGTTTGTCGCAATGCGACGTTTTTACTTTGCGAGCGTTTAATCGACAAATTCTTCGTATTATTTTTTTTTGCCAAAAGTATCTTTCTAACCAATTTGAAACTCTAACGGCACAATCTTACAACGTTTTTACGTGAAATGTTTTAGTGTCAAATTTTTTTATCATTCTTTATGAAATTATTATAATAAATGTAGCAACAACTTACCATTTTGCATAAGATCCCGTGTTATTTTTAAATGCAATTTATGCATAGACAAACTTCCTAAACATTAAAGATTTTTCAGAAAATAATTTTCTGCATTAAAATCGTGCTAATTTGTTTTACATTATCATCATTTTTCTCTACAGCCACAACTTCCTTAAGGAAATTACGAAAAGTTTCAAATGGCTAGTTTTAAATGTTTAAAAACATTACAAATCAAAAGACCCTAATAGTTTACTCTTCCCGCACGCGAATGGAAATTATGAGCTATATGTTTTGTAGTGGAACATTAGAAATTCGTAGGTATTTTTATATAAATTTGTTATTGTATTAATAATCATTTTATAATAAGTTACATTTTTGTTGTATATATAAAAAAAATGTTTATTTGTACTCTACAACTATTCTATTTTTTTTTAATGGAAATAAAGGCGTTTATTATTATTATTCAGTAGTGTTATGGCAAAACATGGTTTCTGTCATTTTTGTGATTTTACAGGAGAAGCAAAAACAATTTTGTATTGATAATTGTAAATACGGATTAGCATGTATCAATAGTAAATAGTGATTTTCAAAAGTAGCTACCCTTTGATCAACTTAAAGTATACTTTATTTGTGGCCATTTAATGCCAAAAAGTGCATTTTGGGAAAAAAAGGCAGATAGCATGTTTTGCCATAATACTACTGTATTATTAGGGAGTATAAGGGTTTTTATTTTAGTTTTTGTGTATGAGAAAATCAATAAATATACATTTTTGTTTTAAAAAAACTTGTAAGTTCAAAACGGTTGCGTAATAAATATTTCTTATGTATTCAAAAGATTACTCATAACAGCCTGCCATAATATGGCATATACACAATATACTCTATTGTATTTCATTTGAAAATAACCAAGTAAAAGCATTAGGTTAAGTTGATTGGTTGTTGCAAATACGAATCATTTTACCATGAACATGTATTATATCTATCTATGTATTGTAGGTTGGATAAACATACAGTAACTGCAATGGTTTGAGATATTATTTTTAAATGTAATATAGAGTATATTGCATTTTAATTTAATAGCACTGTATATACAACAGTACGACCGGCGGTGCGTCATATGGCAGTTGACGTGTTAATAATTGTGTGGGTTAAGGAAGTAATGAGGTATTTACAAAATAAGGTTTCATTTTACTTTTAAAACAATACATCCAATACAACATAAAGAAATTTCTGCTCCTTAACTATAACAGAAAGAGTTGGTAACCAGCATTTATATAGAATTGAAAATGGACAGTGTGGGATTAAAGTATGGAATATTAAAAAAAAGCGAACTCAACCGGTTTTTTTTAAAATGCTGAAACACGTCGATTTTTCTCAGAATTGTTATGCAACCTTATCATTTATTTGCATAATCATAAAGGGAAGAAAAATCACTATTGGATTCCATGACTAAAAATCTCTATTGTCATATATAATACCATAAGTGGTAAAATTTTGTCGGCAAAATTTTCTTATTGTTACGAGCGTTTGTTGCATAGCAATTTCTCGAGTGACATTGTCACTAAAAACCACGAGACGTCAGTCGAGTGGTTTTTGATCAATGTCACGAGATGAATTGGCAACAAACACGAGTAAATCAAAAAGAAAATTTTGTCAAGACAAAATTTTACCACATATGTTATTCGTTATGACTATTTCGCGAATAAACAACACAAAGAATAAAAATATTTAACATTTATTTCAATGAAACGAACAGTTTGTGTATACTATTTTTGTAGGATCGTTACTATAGCAAAAAAATTGTCGGTGAAATAAAGGGTAGGTTGCTTATTTGAACGTTTTCATTGGTAGAACAAGTTCGGAAAATTTTATAAACAAAAAATAGTCGCCGGAATAGAGAGAATTTCGTTCACAGGATAAATTTTTATTGGTTCGTATAACATTGAGTGAAATAGTCATTTAAATTTTTTTGTGGACGTCATAACTAACAAACAAATGAAAATCGGAAGGTGAATCGCACATATTAATGTGTATTTTAAAAAAATAAAATCAACGTCTTTCAGCTGGGTTGAGTTCGTTTTTTTTTTAATATTCCATACTTTAATCCCACACTGTATACAACATGAATAATATAGAATGCAATAATAGAAAAGACATTATATCGAGGTGTGTTTAATGCTCTAAATCAGGGGTTCCCAAAGAGCGGTCCACAATGTCAGATCATCTGTGATCTTGAATACATAGAGGTAGTTTACATTTTTACAAAAAAATAAATAAATTTTCTCATGTTATAATTAAAAATTGTTCAGTTAAGAAAATACTAAATTTTATATGTAATATATATAATAGTCATTAGCGCCATCTAATGACCGGTTTAGAAGTAATAAATTTAAAAAAAAAATTGAGTTTTACATTATCCGTTTACTGTCTCCAGCCTTACTTTGTGGAACGCCATAATCATGAAATATAATATAAATATAAAGATTAGTTAAAGTTTCACAAGTTTTATTAATATCTTAACCTGACAATATTGTTTCGACACTTTGTGTCATTATCAAAACAACATTAAATTCTTACATTTTTGCAACAACAAACACAAATTAGACATTTTAAAAGCTTTTGAAATATACAGATATAAACGCACAGTACCTTTAATGAATGAACAAACTGAGCTTAGTAGTTCTCCTTTATTAGAAGTGTTAGATATTTAGTTTTGTTATGTATTGTATCATGTTACCTATTTTCTGTATGTATTTATCCTTAGCAACGTGTTTGTTTATCAATCTTATCTACCTTTGATAATGACACAAAGTGTCGAAACAATATTGTCAGGTTAAGATATTAATAAAACTTGTGAAACTTTAACTAATCTTTATATTTATATTATATTTCATTTACATTATCCCACTAACAGTTTACCGCTTTCACGGCTGCAACTGTGAAGACGAATTTAAGTAGGGATTTTGTTGCAGGGGCTTGTAGGGTGCTTTTCTTTAAAAGAAAATGTACCCACCATGTACAGGTTGTTCAAAATTAATTTTTAAATTTAGAGAACTTCAAAGCTAAAATTCACAACTTTTTCAAATGGAACACCCTGTATATTTTGTACCTTTGTGATGCAGAATTAAATAACGAACATTTTTTGTAGGTACGTCCCTATAGCTATCTGTAACCACTTTTGATTTATTGAGAAAAGACTGCAAGAAGTACACAATTTAAAACAATTATTTATTTAAAAAATCAAGGTTTTCAAATAAAACAAAAGAAAAAAAATATAACAAATGCTCCATATGTTGCCCATTTGCATGGACACACATTTCGATGCGCTTTGGAATGATCTTTGTACGTTTCTTAACATTGCCGGCGTGATACTTCTAAAAGCATGTATTATTCTATCCTTCCTATTTTGAATTGTGGTTGGTGTCTCTGTATAAATAATTTCTTTCACATATCCCCATAAAAAGAAATCCATTTTTGTAAGATCAGGAGATCTCGCAGGCCATTTAGTGAATCCATTCCTTCCAATCCTTTGTGTGGGTAGATATTATTTAGGTGGTCTCTTACTGCATGTAAATAATACAGTGGAGCACCGTCTTGCTGAAGCCACATCCCATTTCGGATCCTTTGAGGAAGGTTCGCCAATAATTGTGGCAGATAGTTCTCCAAAAAATGAAGATAGATAGCTCCAGTTAATGTACCATCAAAAAAATGTGGCCCTATTACATGTTCTCCAATAATTCCCCCCCCAAACGTTTATGGACCATCTGTGCTGGTTATCAAGTTGTCTGAAAAAGTGGGGATTTTCTGTAGCATAATAATGGAAATTGTGCCTGTTAACAAATCCATTTTTATGAAACGTTGCCTCATCAGTGAACAAAACATTGTTGAAGAATGTAGCATCGTCTTGCATTTGACCTATGGTCCAATTACAAAACTGTAAACATTTTAGAAAATCGTCATCAGTTAATTCCTGGTGCATTTGAATGTGATATGCATGAAACTCATTTTTCTTTAAGATTCGACCAACAGAACTTCTACTTATTCCTACAGATGAACTCACTTTTCTCTGACTAACATGGGGATTCTCAATTGTTGCCAGCACAACAGATATGGGTATACATTGTATATATTTCCATCTAGAGCTTAGATGGTGAAATGATTCAGCACGCTACACATACGAGCATTTAGAAAATAACAGAAATGTGCTTGAATACAGATGGTGATGTGTTGAACATTTACTCGAGTGTTTTTTTGTGTTAAGTACTTTTTGATTCAAAGGTTTTAAACTTTGATTAAACAATTCCTACTTTTGTTTTTATTTATTTTTTACAATTTCCATAGCCTACCAGATTTTATAAAATAAAGTCTTAAGGTAGTTAGCACATTTTCCAAAAGAATTCCGAAACTGCGACTCCTATTGGTTTCTCATAGTCTTCTAACGAAAACTCGTTGTGATGACACACCCTGTATAGGTAAACCAATTTTTATTGTGAAATTGAAAATATTGGAAAATTACAATTTAACTTTATTTTTGTGTAAATAAATAATACTCTAGTTTGTTGCGGTGAGATTCACAGAGGGTAGCACCTCTTAGTACTATTCCAGGAACAAAGGGTTAGTGGAGGGAGCGGGTGCTTTTGCTCTTTTTGGTCACTTTGCCCTTGACCATTACATAACAACGTTGTTATAATTATATTTTTTTCTATTAATTATTTTAAGTATTACAATAAATGTATTAAAAATAGTAAGTGTTGATTTTATACAATCCACGATACAACAAGTTATTTGTACAAGTGAAGAATGTGACTCTTCTCCTCATTGATGATAGACATATTCTGTTGAGCAAAAGCCATCATATACATATTATTTTTTCTGCAACTGTGTAAGAAAGTACCAAAAACTTGTGAAAATATTATACAGTGAAGCCTCGTTGATCCGAATATACGTTAATATGAATACCACTATATTGCGGACCAGCAATTTATTTACATTGGGTTTATTGTAATCCGGATTTAAAGGTTTTGATAATCCGAACTTTAAAATTAATTGTTTTTAGTCCTCAAGTTTTATTTATAGTAACGAATGCAATGGATATTCAGATGTGTAATTTGATACAAAACTACCGTTGTAGATAAAATAAATGATTTTATTTTATTTATGTTTACGTTATATTTGTCTGGCAAATTCTTATCATAAAAAGACACGTATTTTTTAGAAGTGGTTACATTGCAACTTCACAATTCGTATTAGTTACAAAGGTTTATAAGTTAAAAATGAATTGATACTTCTTTTACGAATTACCACTTTATGTATCTCTGCCATACATAAAAAGATTTTCTGGCAAATTTAAAAATTGTTAAATGATTAAAGACCACATTGTAACTTTAAATATTAAACATTTCCAGATTTGTTACAAAATCTGAAGGATCATATAACAACGTTAAAAAAAACTTTAAAACCTGCGGAATATCCAGAGATGGAAGAAAAGTTGTTTGGATGGGTTTCGCTAATTCGGACTAATTAAAACAGGGGTAATCCGAATCATCGCGGTTTTTGGATTACCGCGTTGTAGAGTTACAATGTTTTATTTGTAAATAAATGCATTTAAAACATTTATTTAAAAAGAACTACAAAAATATTTACGCAAAAACTGTTTTAAAAACACAAGAAATAATATTCTGCATTAATATATCGTTAACCAAAAAAGGCGGTGATTATATAGAAGCCCAAAATCACAATTTAAAGTTTTCTTTGATTGTCTTGATCATATTCTCTCTATTAACAAAAACAAAGGTCCGAACTCTGTAGCAGCGGATTTTAATGTTAATTTTCATGATGTAGAAAACAAAGAAGTTTGTGAAATAACTAATTTATTCTTAGCTTATAATCTGAAAAGATGTTTTAATGAATATTCGCATCAGCAGGGGCAAACAAAAACATTAATCGATAATGTGTTCAGTAATATTAATGAATATCAATATCAGACGGAAACGGTTATTAATACCCTTTCCAATCATAATACTCAAATATTAACGTTTTTGTTGCACAAAACTGCTGCATATGACGAAGATAAATTATTTGTAAAGAAAAGACTCTTTTCTAGGAAAAATATTAATCTTTTTAAACTGTTATTATCAAATGAGGCTTGGGCTGAGGTTTATAGACAATCAGATTATCGTTCCAAGTTTAAAGCATTCTTTGATACTTTTTTAAATGTATTTAATTTAGCTTTTCCTAAACAATTAGTAAAATTAAAACAAAATTCATGTACAAAAAAGCCATGGTTAACCAAACAAATAATTGACGAAGGAAATTTTATTAAAAATCTTTATAGGTTATCCAAATTGTCGAATGATGTTATAGATAAACAGGTATACAATATCCATAAGAGAAATTATCAGAAACACGTCAATGATGCAAAGAGAACTTTCTTTGGCAGTTATATTGAAAATTCCTCAAACAAATCGAAATCTATTTGGTCAGTAATTAAACAAAACATAAATGTAAACAAAAATAATAAACAAATTCCGATACCTTTAAAGGTGAATGACAGCTGTATAGAAAACATTTGTGACATAGCAAACGTTTTCAATCGGTATTTTGTCAATTCAATAAATGACTTAATCACTGATTTTTCTTTTGATCCTTCTAAGATTAAGATTGACACTGTTGTTAATTCTATCTTCTTAAAACCTGTAACCATCCAGGAAACTATTAAAATAATTAATTGTGTTTGCAAAAAAATGTCGTCTGGGATTGATGAAATACCGTGTAAATTAATAATTGAAATTTCCGAGTTCATTGCCGAACCACTCACCCATTTATTGAATATTTCTTTAGAAGTCGGATACTTTCCCAAACATTTAAAACATGCCTTGATTGTGCCTGTTTACAAAAAAAAACATCCTAATGAAATTAGTAATTATAGACCAGTAGCCTTACTACCAGCGTTTTCGAAAATATTTGAAAAGATGTTTTATGATGGACTTCTCGAGTTTTTGAACAGAAATGAAGTGGTCTCTCCACAACAGTTTGGTTTTAGAAAAGGTTATTCCACACAAGACGCTGTTTTCTCATATTATAAAAAAACAATTGACAATTTAAACGACAAATTAAAGTCTGTTGGCATATTCTTCGATTTAAGTCGAGCATTTGATGTTATAGATCATGATCTATTATTATTTAAGTTCGATAAATATGGCGTGCGTGGTCCGGCAGCGTCTTGGATTAGATCCTACCTATCTGATAGGATGCAGTCTACTATAATTAATTATGATAACATAAAAACCTTATCTAGCAGCCTAACTGTCCGTAAGGGTGTTCCTCAAGGGAGTCTTCTGGGTCCCCTATTTTTTATTGTTTTTGTCAATGACGTAACTAAACATTTGAACAATTCTTTTCTGACACTTTATGCCGATGACACCTCAGCAATCGTCTCAGCAAAAACAGTAAATGAGTTGCGTGAAAAAACAACCGCCTGTGTTCTAAGTATGACCCAATGGTGCTGTTCAAACGGTTTAGTATTAAATTTTTCGAAAACTGAATGTATGTTATTTTCACCTCAAGGTGTTCATTATGACTACTCCCTGCTTATACGCAGTGCAGCTGGTACAATCAAACAAACCAACTCTACAAAATTCCTAGGTTTACATGCAGATAGCAACTTATCATGGATTGTTCATATTGACAAAACTGTTAAAAAACTGAGTGTCCAGAATTTTATAATCTATCAGTTGCGTGATATTGTTAGCTTCATTACATTAAAATGTTATTACTTCTCTTGCATACACTCTGTAATCCAGTATGGTATACTTTGTTGGGGAAATTCTAGTAAAATTAATGACGTGTTTATATCTCAAAAGAGAATAATTCGCAGTTTATTAAAGCTATCCTTGACAGCTATTCATTGTCCAGAATACAGTACTCCAGGTGCCTGCATCCAAACAATAGTGCAAAATATCAAAATAAACTCAAAATTTGGAAAAACCAAAGAATATCAGCACAGCTGATATCTCAACATATTTGACCTCAATTCTTCCACATACAAGAATTAGTAAGTTAATTGTAACATTATAAACATCAAAGTACTGATGTGATTTAACTATTTCCAGTGAAATATGTACCCGAAACGCGAATAAACTATTTAAAACATGTAACCTAGGTTACATACAACCTGTTCTACTATAAAACAACACATGCGATTGAATTATATCCTTTTTATAAATTCAATACCTTTTGTGAAAATTAAGGTTAAGTCTGGTTAATCTCTTCCTTCTATAAATTTTATTTAAAATTGATAAATCTATCTGTAACCTAGCCTGTAGCCTTTAGATTAAATAAACCTAATATCCTAGCATGTCTATCTTTCTTTTATTGCATGAATTTATTAAATCTGAGCTTACGATCAAATCGTAGCCTTTAAAATGGTCTGAAATTACAATTCGTTAAGTAAATTTTCAACCTGCTCAATACTTTAATTTTTTAATATTTTCGATTGTCTGTTCTCTCTTTTATGATATAAAAAATAAGTTTATAAAAATCAATGCGTGGGTCAGTATCTGACCCGCAGGTCATAGGTTCGCCACCACTGTTCTATTCCATTAATCGG
The DNA here is from genome assembly GCA_929113105.1 of Agrypnus murinus. Taxonomy (NCBI): domain Eukaryota; kingdom Metazoa; phylum Arthropoda; class Insecta; order Coleoptera; family Elateridae; genus Agrypnus; species Agrypnus murinus. The sequence goes on from OV816030.1 coordinate 36,753,530, forward strand.
AAATTGACTCGCCAATCTAGTACATTTGGTCGCTAATGCCGACAGTGTCCATGTTATACTGAAACACAACACGATGTGGTCCTAGCAAGTAGAATAAAAAAAAGAATTTTAAATAATTTATTTCCTCAATATTAATGCAATACAATTTTTGAAATATTACACACGATACACCCACAACGGTATGCCAGCTTCACGACCAAAACTCGTTCTCCACGCGCATGTGACGTCGCTGCGAAGCAACTTTCCTAGGACTCTAACTTTCCTCCCATTTGATCTCTTCCAGCTACACAGTATGGTGGGTGTATGTTAGGAAAAGCGGCTTTAAATAATTAATTTTGAAATTCCTTTTGTTTTGGTGAGTGTAAACTTGTGAAATATCGAAGATAACAAGGTGAAATTCTTACACAGGTATATATCGAACAGTATGCCTGGTTGTGCTGTTACTGACTGTTGCAATTATAACAGGAATACAAAAGGAACTGGTATAAAATACTTTCGATTCCCAAAGAATCGCTAAAACGAACACCACGATACCATATGAGGTAATTTACTGTTTAAGCCGCACACGTACTTACATTAGGTTGAGAGATCTCAACAAACAAGTTTACAAAATTTAAAGAAAAAAATGGAAAAGAAAATATCTAAATTCACAAATTCTAAAAACAAGTCAAGGTAGAAGGCAATATATTTGTTTTGTGAAAAGCGAATACTTTGAGAACTGTTTAAACTGTTTTAATTTCTCATTAAGTAACATTGGCTTTGTAATTAATAAAAGTAAACAATTTTAAATTTAGTGATATGGTAACTTTCGATTATTTAGTATCTACCTATATATTATTTTTCTAAGTACCTCCCTAACAAATTGTACTATTATATATATTTTATAGAAAGCATAACAATCCATATCGGCGGTACATGATTAGTAAATTGTTAAAATTTGGAATATTTCTGAATCAAAATAAAATAAATCGTTATATGCACCACGGGCATAATTATAAATAATAACATTCCCTCATACTATAATTGATTAATTATGCCTTTAATATTAAGTGGCTAATATTAGAACGATTATCAAACATCATACTTTACTAACCATTGTCATTATAAATGATAAAAACATCATTATACATAAGAACGTAATGCGAAACAAGCCTGGTTTGCTTCGCACTGACGTCACAAACCAGAGAAGGATAGACTATCGAGCTGCGCGTTGTCATACCGTTGTGGGTGTATCGTGATATTACAGGAATTTTTTGTCTTGAAGTATTGGAAAATAAAATTGTCATTACAATGATTAATTTAGTACATATATTTATTTAAAAAGGGGTATAAATAAAATAAAATAAAAATCAATTTTGTAAATTAAAAATAAAATACTGTAATTATAAAATTTACTAATTAATTGTATAAATTAATTATGTTTGTTAGATGTATAATCTACAAAAATATAAATATTCTTTGTTATTGAATACAAATACAAAATTTATTTTTTATTATTTGGTGGTTTTTAATTACCATTTTAACTTAAAAACTATAATAAATTTAATTAAATAAGTTGTCTGTTTCAAGAGTAATTTAGTTTGCAAATAATTGGTGTTTAAAAGTCTTATGACTTCAGGAACTATTAATAATATAGAAAATTGTATTTATTATCACTGGTATCGGTATGTATGTATATATTTCTGCATTGTATAGTGCAATTGATATAGAATGAACGAATACACACTAGGGTTTAGATTTAAGTTATTTTAAAAATCTTCGATAAACTAATAAACTTTTAAATTAAGGATTTTAATGCACATTAAAATGACTTACGATATACATATATGGATGGACTATATTGTTAAAAAGTTTATCTTAAGTTATTATAATCCTCAAATATACTAACAATAAGCTAATTAGTTGTGATTTTTGGCACCATTATTTTTTTTTTAAACTTTTGGAGAGTTGTTATGCTTTGATAGTATTACGTATAATTTCTTTTATACAATATTGATTTTTATTTAGATAAGAAAATACGACTTTGATTATTTTCAAGGTACAACATTCTCCCCTATTTTGTTTTCTATTTTATTTAATTTATTATTTAATAAACTAACCATATATTATTTGTTAAGGTGATGAACCTTAACTTATGATGCATAGCCATTATTAAATTGAATGAAACCAATTAAACTTATTATTATATTGGCTTACGAAGATTGCTGACTTACAAATTTAACGTCTTAATAATTTTATTTTTTTAATAAAATTGTCAAATTTTAACCGTAATTTTAAGTAACAAGTGAAAAATAAAGCACATAACTAGTTAAAAGTTGAAAAACTGATATTAATTTATTAAATTTTAATTCACTGGTGAACTTATAAGGAGAAACAAGTCAACAAAATAACTTGATTGATCACAGTATAAAATAGATAAATTAATATCGATCTAGCTGGCGTAGCGATGTTACCTGAGCGAAGCCATCCAGACTGATATGAGATTGAGTCTGGATTCAGGAAAGACTTTGTGGCTCTCATGGAGCTGTATACCGGGTGGGGCAATAGTGTGGGGAAGTCCGATAGCTCCTAAACGGTAACAGCTAGAAAAATCGTTCTAATACGGATGTAAACAGTGGATAGAGGCGCATCTAGAGAAATTATTTTCAAATATACAGGGTGTTGCAGAAAAGTGTGGCACGCTTAAGTTAATTTTTTTTTAAATAGAATGCCCCAAATATTTTTCATATTTAACACCTCTCTTGGCAGGTTTATTCATATCTAAAATTTTAGCGCCATCTAATGACCGGTTTAGAAGTTATAAATTTTTTTTCAAAAAAATTGAGTTACATTAGCCCACTTAACAGTTTACCGCTTTCACGGCCGCAACTGTGAAGACGAATTTAAGTAGGGATTTTGTTGCAGGGGCTTGTAGGGTGCTCTTCTTTAAAAGAAAATGGACCCACCATGTACAGGGTGTTAAAAATTAATTTTTAAATTTAGAGAACTTCAAAGCAAAAATTCACGACTTTTTCAAATGGAAAACCCTGTATATTTTGTACCTTTGTGATGCAGAATTAAATAACGAACATTTTTTGTATGTACGTCCCTATAGTTATCTGTAACCACTTTTGATTTATTGAGAAAAAACTGTAAGAAGTACACAATTAAAAACAATTATTTATTTAGTTGTCAAGTGTGTTGGTTGTTTTTGTTCAACAAAACATTAAAGCAACTAGCAATTGTTGTGCACGTATGCAATGCAAAATGTACATTTCTCACAGTTATCGACCATCAGTGTTTAGTTCTAGTAGCTGTTTTAAGTTTTTCAAAATGAATTTTAGTAATGAAGAACTTGTAGACATGACTTGTTTTGGGCGAGTCGGAAAGAAATTGTTTGCTTGCCCGCAGAATTTACCACCAACGGTATCCTGAACCTATTAAAAAACTATCAGAAAATAAGCAACAACAGATTTCACATTAAATATATTTTTATCAACTTTATTATACATACACATATCTGTAACTATGTGGATTAATAAAGAAGATTTCATAATATACGAGCCCTGTCTCATTGAAGTTTGCACACTTCTATTTACCTTATATTTCTGGATTTTTTTTGGTTTTTCGAAGTAGCTATTTCTTGTTGCTAGAGTAAAGCACTGTCCTATATTATAAGTGATGTTTTATTGTTAGATTTTGTGGTGTATTTATCTTTTATATTTTAAAACAAGGTACATTCTACAATCTTTTCCCCAAGATTTCCTATGGTCTTCAAGGTGACAGTTCCTTATTGTTAGAATAACGTATTGCTTCTGCACGTACTGCATGGCATATTTTATAAAATTCTACTTAGGCGGTGATCCCTCTTATCGCCTCTTTGCGTCTGCAGATTGATCAGAGTTGAAGGGGCGGCGTGAGGAAACCCTTCGATAGAATTTCATGAAACTTAACATGGTATAAGTGCAAAGAAAGTACTTCACTCTAGGTTAGGTTAGGTTAAAGGTGAGTGTGGCGTCCTGTCCGCCCCTATACTGCGACCTCCTGGGTCTATTGTGGCTCACACCTAGGTTAGAGTTCACCCTCCAGTCCCATTCTCTTAAGGAAGGTGAGTAATCTGGTGGGTGATAGGTTGATCAAATCCTCAAGCTTCAGTTGCCCTGAGCCAAACAGTGAGAATCTGGTGCGGTCCCCCGCGGGACAGGTACATATGACGTGCTCTGCTGTTTCTTCTGCTTCTAAGCATAGATGGCAGACGGTCCCGTCTGCTAAGCCCAGCTTATGCATATGGTATCTAAGATGGCAGTGCCCAGTAAGAAGAGCAGTTACGCTGCGCAGTCCTAGTCTGTTCAGCTCTAACAGTGAGGTATGTCTGGTTTTGGATGGGCCCTTTATTGCTGCCTTGGAATAAGCCATCTATGGGCGGCTATGCCACAGCTCCTGTGTACAGTGCCTCATCCAGCTTGTTACGGCACTTTTGGCATCGGCCTTTGAAATGCCAAGGGCCGGCTCTGGGCCAATAAACTTCGAGCTGGCACCTCTCCTGGCGAGAAGGTCAGCTAGCTCATTCCCTTGAATGAAATCCAAAGTGACCGGGAACCCAGATTAGGGTGACTTTGTTGGCTTTCCCCAGTTTGGAGAGTGCTTCCTGACAGCTCCATACTGTTGCTGATGTACAGCCACAGTTTGTCAGGGCTTGGAGAGCAACCTGACTGTCAGAGAAGATCTTTATCGATTTGAGTGCGTAACGCAGGTCGATTAGCGTCCTTGCACACATCTCGATGGCATAAACCTCTGCCTGAAAGATAGTTGTATGCGTTCCAAGACTGTAGTACAATTCAGTTCTTGGAATACTTCTCTGGATTACTTCACTCTAAAAACAAGAAACAGCTTATGCGTATATCAAAGAAAAAAATGCGGGGCGTTTTTTAAATAACAAAAATAGAGTGTGCGAACTTCAGTGAGGCAGGGCTCGTATATGTGCTTTTCTTTGTTCCTTGCTCATTCAAATACTCAGTGTAGAGGCGCCACTGGGCATGGTGTCACTTGGTGCGGTAATACATGGTGTTACCCCATTGTATCACATTTTGACGTCGACCTTTATTTTTTGCTCGTCATTTACAAAAGTAAAAGTTATAAAACAAAAAGGAAACGTAAACCTTTTTAAAGAATTTTAAAAGTGAGACCCAAAAAAAGAGTCAACTGTCAAATTTTTCTGTTAACAAATTTTCGGTGTTTCTAAATTATTGGTACCCTTTTTAACCCCACCCCCTTCCAAGTGACGCCACTGACTTAGTGACCCACGGGCTAGTATTAAAAAAAATAATGAACACTTATGAAAAATAAGAAATAATTTGACCCACTTCTCAAAAAGGTTCGCCATCACTGGTTTAGGAGCTATCGGACTTCCCCACACTATTGCCCAACCCGGTATGTGCCCTTAATGATTACTACTTAGCACACCAGCCTATTAATTATTTTACACATATTTAAAAGATTTATCATTAGGAACTATAAATATGAATAAATACACAATTATATATACATCCAAATTATATAGATTAGATTGCTATTATTAAGACGAGGGAGATTCCCATATTTTGCCCCTCCTATCAATTATTTACAATGTAGAGCTAGCGTTGTGCTAAAAAAGATAATTCAGCTGGGTTTCAAAACATTTGTATACCTCTTTATTCATCATATTTACTTAATTATTATGAGAGTCTCAATAAGACAATTTTCATTTTAATTGTCAATGAAAGTTTGATTATAGGATGGTCCTTCTGAATAAAGAGCAGATGAGGATTCTCCCTTGAAGTTTTGTGAGCAAGAATGTAAATAGTAGAAAAAATTTAGATTTTTAATGCGCAATTCTGATTATTTTATCTGTGAATTTATAACAAACATAAATTTTGTAATTGTTGATAGTATTTTATTTTCCAAACATAATATGAAGTAATATAATTAATAATCAGCTGATTATAATTATAATTATTAGATTAAAATGATTAATTAATGCTCAAGCGATATTTTAAAAATATTTAAAATTTTTCCCTTTTTTATACCTTCAAAACTAAAAGCTATTTTTCAATTACTCGTTACTTAATTCTAATTAATATTTTACATCTTTAATTCTAATTAACCCTGTTTAATATGTGATTCAAAAGTCCTGGCAGCAGAGTGCATTAAACATTTATTGATTTCTATATGCTTCCTATGATGTTGAAACTTTTGAATCACACATTAGTTGTAGGTACGCAATTATTTATTATATTGTAGCCCAAATCAATAACTTAATTGTTCTATAAAAAGTAATTAAATACTCTCTGGTATTGTATAAGGAATCCAGTGTTGACATTGAAGTTGTATATTGAGGTATTTCCTTTGTTGTACTGCTTTCAGTAGGAATCGAAGTAATATAACTATCTGGATAATACATTACAGGCTTTTGTATATTACAATTAGTTAAGACACCAGCAATTCTTTCATAATCGCCTTCCTTAACAGTATCACAATCGGTTAGATCTAAATCTTTAGTAAAACATATCCTTATCTCACTTATCAAAGACATCTTTGTTTTCCTATCAACTACACATTGAATAATCGCATTTTTATTAAGTACAGACCTTACCGAATCGAATATTTCTTGCACTAAATACCCTTTGCTGTTTGGAAGAACGTGCTCTTGTGCTAAAACATTCATCATATTGTACTGTTTTATCCACTCAAGGCCTTTTTTGAAATAATTAAATTCGTTATTCAACTCTGGTAATGTTGCTGCACATGTCCCGTGCTTCAACCATTCGTGTTTCCAAAGTGAATTCAATTGTGTGTTTTTCTCTACGTTGATCCAATATTTTTCTAAATCATTCTTAAGAGGATCTATGAGTGTTTCATTAAAATGCCAAGTTTTGTTACAGTTTTCAGGACCTCTTGTTCCAGATTTTGTAGGCCATATACCGTGGATTGTCCATAGATCTTTTGGATCTGGAAAGGCACAAGTGTTGTTTTTGTTTTTTTCCTTCCATTCGTTACAGGCTGTTAAAGGCCAGCGTTGTGTAAAGATTAAAATATCCCATTCTTGGCTCGGATTCAGACGGTTGGTTGTTTTAGGTGAACAAGATATACTTGAATAAATAAATAATTTTTAATTCTATAAAATAAAAATAATTTATATTTTTCTTACCATAAAATTTTTAATAATAGAACCAACAGAAGGTTAAATAAAAAGAAGGCATGGTAGGTCATTTTTATTTACTATCGTACTGTGGTATTTAAATTTCTAAAATATTTCAATATCATCCAAACATGATAATCAGTTGGGTGTTTTTTTTTCTTTATCCAATAAGTGTGTGACCTTCGTGGTATAATAAATTTTTTGGTCGGGTTTACGTGTTATACTTCGTCATTTCTATATTTTATTTCGCTTTGTTTACTAAATTACTTCCAATATTTTCTGAAAGATGGCGCAAAATAATCTAGGACAAAAAGTCGATAAAATGACAAAAAGACCTAAGACAAGATTTCTTAATAATGTTATCAAAAAAGGAAGTATAATCTCCTACACCGATTTATTATAGTAAAATTAAAGACAAAGATCAAAAAAATATATATAGATTACAGATATCTTGAATATTAAAGTAAACTTTAAAATTGGAAGATTCGTTTTTTCAAAGGAAAAACATTTTTGCTATTTTTATTTACTAGATGTCGTGGATGTTTATTTGTTGAATTTATACAAATTTTGGTAAGATCCTTACCTTACAATATATAATTTTTAATTAAAATATATATTATAATCTCTCATAATCAATAATTTAGTAGTAGTAGTAGTATAGAAGTAGAATTAGTAGAAAATTATGCATGAGATTTGCAATTATGTATTTTACATTTATATTATTTACAAATTGAACAATAAAAAACGAGTTTATTTGAATATTTCCACTGTAATTTTCCTTTAAAGATGATAACAAAAAAATAATACTTGACATACGCAGGCAGCGTTAATATGGCTGGGACTTTTTTTTATATATTTTATTTAAGACTTTGGAACATAGATACAGGGCCGGTCCTAGTAGAGGACAAGATGGTGGACAAATGACAGGGCGGTGAAACTGGCCGGACACAAAAAAAATTAAGAACAAATTTAGAGTGAACAAAAAACACGGTTTTCCTTTCACAGATTTATAAGCAATTAAATAAAAAGTGAAATAAAAAGTGGCACATAAAAAATCGATAAATCCGTGAACCTGTGTTAGGGGAGGCTTATTTTCGAAATGCAATTCCGGAAAAATAAATAGTTATTATTTGTTTAATTAGTACAAAAAAATACATGTTTTGGGAAAGTTAGCGGAGTCTGGCAATCTTATGAGTCCCAAAAACACATTTTTTTGTATGAATTAAACATTATATTTTTTTCTTCATCCGCTTTTAGCTAGCAGATTCCATGAAAGACTTTATGACCTTAAACTACTTTTTTCTTCAAACGTCAGTGAAATGTGACTTTATAATACTGGAGTGACAAAGCTAAAATGTCACTTGGTTGCCAAGGCACATAAATCACTTTACTGCCGCTCACGAGCGGCAGATAATCACCTGCAGATAATATATAAATCTACCGCTTTTTTTCAAATTTAATTTTTATGACAGAAGAATATGGCAACTTGTTCACAACTTTGTCTATAGTGAAACCCTAGTAACGCTCTCCAAAGCTAAATTAAATATTATAAAATCGTGTAGCTCATTCTCTAAATAAATAATTAAAATAATTCATGAATTTCAATATTCCTTAAATATTTTTCTATTGCCGACGTTTGAAGAACAAATAGTATATACGCTGTATATTGTGAGATGCCACGAAACTAGAGGAGTTAGAGCTGGCAACACGGCATTGTTACATACCACCATCATTCATTAGTAAGCTCTGACAACAGTTGAGTCGCTGCTGTCACAGAGTAAACGTGGTACATACGATTTGTCGTATCGAAACATGGATTTGTCAAGAGAACATGTGCGCGCTATGATTTACTACGATTTCAAGGTCGGTTTAAGTGAACAAGAAAGTTTTGAACGGTTGCAACGCGCATTTGCTGATGAAAGTCCTTCAATCGCAACTGTGTTTTGCTGGTATAGCGAATTTAAAAGAGGGCGGATATCGCTTGGTGATGAGGCATGTGCTGGTAGGCCCTGTTCGTCAGTTACTGTTGGAAACATTGAGAGAGTGAGACGTATGATCGAAGAAGACCCAAGATGCACCTATCAAGCGATTGAGGCAACTCTTGATGTTTGATCCGCAACAGTAAATTCCATTTTACATGATCATCTTTATATGACAAAAATTGTTACTCGTTGGGTGCCACATACCCTTAACGATTCCCAAAAGGCCGAGCTAGTAAGAATCGCGCGGGAAACGGTAGAAATGTTAAATAATGGTGGGCATCGTATTCTTTCTAAAATAGTAACAGGTGATGAAACATACATACCATTTTATGATATTCCTACCCGCCAGGAGAGCCGTGTGTGGATTCATGAAGATGCACCAACACCAACAAAGGCGAGAAAGCAAAGGTCTGTCAAGAAAAGTTATGTACGCAGTTTTCTTTCGTAGTACAGAATTAGTGAAAGCAATTAAGCTTGAAGATCAACGTATAGTTACAGCAATCTGGTACACCACAAAATGTTTACCTGCAGTGCTTGAGTCAGTCAATATTCTCGGGTGTTGCATCACGACAATGCATCGTCACACACTGCACAGCAGACAGTTGAATTCTTACGTGAAAATAATGTAACAGTCATTGAACATCCACCCTATTCGCCTGATTTGGCCATGTATGATTTCTGGTTGTTCTTTAACCTAAAGAAACATTTACGTGATCGACGTTTCACGACCGAGGATGAGATAGATGAAGCAATTTATCAATTTTTTGAGAGCATTCCAAAAGATGACTGACTTTTTTTTTTAAGCGTTTAAGTTGTGGAAGTTTCGGTTACAAAAGTGTATTGATGTAGGTGGTGATTACTTTGAACATAAATAAAATCATTTTCCTAAAAAGACTTGTAGTTTTCTTGTATCTCAAAATACATAGCGTGACCCTCGTATTATGCAGAGCTGAAGTGACTTTATGCGGCTCACCTGTAGGTGCTGGACTCGCTGACGCTCCAAACCAACAGATTCGCCGCATAATGTCTTGCTTCAGGTCTTTATAATATCCAATACTACTAAAGTTGATTTGTATGTGTGTCCGAGCCCCATTCTCGCGTTCTATAAGGGCTGGAGAGATGGGCTTGGGCTCATTCGACGCGTAATTTGCCGAGGATAATGCATGCATAATAATGCGAAATTTTTAAAGTAGGTTATGTTTTAAAATTTTTTAAATTAGGTTATGTTTTAAAAAATCGATAAATGCTGATTCTATCGTACTATTTAGTGCTATTGAGTGTTATTTGGTACTAATATGTGCTCTATCGATAGAGAATCGATTGGAGATTTATGTAGGTCATGTAAATACTGACCTACTTTAAAAAAAATCGATAAATGCTATTTCTATCATACTTAAGTGCTTAGGCCCGTAGGGCCCATTATCCTAGTAATGTACTGTTTTCTACAGCTGTCAAAAAATGATGACATTTTTTCATTAATATCCGTATGCAAAATGCCACATTGGTTTTGTTTACTTGACAACGTGCACGAAATATTCTTCACTTTAGAGCAAGGTCCATTCATGTGTATGTATAATTATGCATGGATCAACGGACCTTGCTTTAGAGCGAAAAATATTTCGTGTATTTATGCGATTTATGCACGTTTGAGGCAATACCGTTTCCGTAGCAACAACGAAACTGCCCACTTTACGCTAAAATAAAAACCTCCGTGTGTTATTTTTTATGATTTTTTTTCTACTTTTTTGATTATTTCAATAACGCTGAAAAAACGTTGTGTGCAATTCGCGCTCGAAATGACTTTGGTTATCTCGAATGAGTCGGCTCGGCTACGAACGGGGAAACCACGCGAGAGTTCTCGCCGTATCTACAGCATTCCAGAACCCGCGTGCGGAATGTATGACGCATAATGCACGAGAATAATTCTAGCGCGTGCTAGCATTTCTTTATACGGTATATAAAGCGCCGCGCAGGGATATTAGTGATTAGTCAACGAGTTAAATGAATACGCGCATCGTAAATTAGTAGAATATAAATGTGTAGTACAAGATAAATCTTAAAGATAAATATTGTAAATAAGTAGCCTGTAAATAATCTAGTTTAAGTTCGTTACAGTTTATAATTATAATGTTTGTAATTAGTGTTAATGTAAATATTTTCCTTTGTTAATAGACGATTAAAACAGCACTTTTAGTATTATTTAAAAAGAACGTTACAATACCTATTATTTAATTGAAGTTTTTTTTTTAAATATAAAACACCGAAAAACTCATCAATCACCTCCATATGCTTATAACAAAATTTGAGGAGTGATTGTATTCTCCAAAACAAGTAAAAAAACGCTGAACACACTATGTCCACACAAACAAACACCACCTGAGATATTTAAAGAAACGCTCAATTATTACAATTCACTTCACAAAAGATGTTCAAAGTGTTGTCCAGTGGATGTTATGCCAGCATTTCGAATTGTTTGGCAAGCAGTTTGGACTCTTTCTCGCAATTTTTCAACATTATTTACAGGAGAGGCGTAAACTAATTGTTTAAGATACCTCTATAAAAAGAAATGTAATGTATCGGTTCATCTCGACCTATTCATCTTTCAGGAAACTGTTCGTTAATCTACTGGCGGGCTGCCATGTTGAAAACCACATATGTATTCTTGTATCTAATGGAAGATCTAGCAATTCAGGAAGTGAGTTTTCCTCGGTATAAAGGTCCTATCACTGATGATGCCCGCCCACACAGAGTGTCCCTTGACTCGATGGCCATAGCTTAAGAGCATGTTCTTTGGACAATTTTAAGTTGCAAGTGCCTGATACACGTTTGTCCAAAACTCAATCGTTAAGGAGTTATGGGCACTATTAAATTTAACGACGAAAGTAAAGACACTGTTGAATAAAGTAATGTAATATTTTATTAATTAAGAATGTTTTTATTGCTAACACAAAGTTAATTAAAGTTTTGATTCAAAATGTCCCCCCGCTGCCTCACAACACATTCTTGCTCTTCTAATAATTGAAGACGTAGCTCTCTGATGAGTATCTGGGTCGTCTCGTATGGATCCAGCTGCAGTCATAATACTTTGAATTAGCTCATCTCTCGTTTCTAGTTGATTTGAATACACTAGACTTTTCATGTGTCCCCAAAGATAATAGTCGAGAGGCGTTAGGTCTGGTGACCTCGGAGGCCAGAGAACTGGACCTCCTCTTCCAATCCACCGGTTAACAAAGTTGTTATTTAGATATTCTCACATCTACACCAAAATGAGGTGGTGCGCCATCATGTTGAAACCACATGTCAAGTCTATTCTGAGGTGGAGCATCCTCCATTAATCCTGGCAACTCATTTTGTAAAAAATTTAGATAATTCTCTGATGTTAAACGTTCTTGAAATGCGAATGGTCCAATAAGAAGGTTATTAAGAACACCACACCAAATATTCATGGAAAAGCGATATTGAAAATGCGTTTCCCTGGTTTCAAAAGGGTTCTCAAGTGCACATGAATTTTCTGGTATTCGCAATTCCATCTCGAGTAAACGTGGCTTCATCCGTAAACATAATTTGTCCACAAAGCTGTTCGTGTGCAATCAATCAACGACAAAAGTCCATACGCGCTGCATAGTCTGCTGGTTGTAAATGTTGAACAGATTGTATGTGATATGGGTACAAACCAAAATTGTGTAATGTTCTCCACACTTTCATTCGACTAACATGAACACGAGTAGCTGTTCTTCGTACACTAGTAGAGGGACTATTTTCGATCATGTTAAGAATAGCTTCTTCTTCGACAAGTTCTTGCTGTACGGGACGTTCTGCAGTAGCTTTAGGAACAGTACCTTTTTCAAAAGACTCTGAAAATTATAACGTCAAAGAATAAACAATGTAACCATAACAATATGACACAACAAGTACATGGCCTACCAGATTGATTTCCTGTTCAGTATTACATTGCCCATAACTCCTTAACGATTGAGTTTTGGACAAAAGCTTGTGTTAGCAATAAAAACATTGTTAATTAATAAAACATTACATACTTTATTCAACAATGTCTTTACTTTCGTTGTTAAATTTAATAGTGCCCATAACTCCTTAACGATTGAGTTTTGGACAAACGTGTATCAGGCATTTTCGACTTAAAATTGTCCAAAGAATACGCTTAAGCTATGGCCATTGAGTCACGGGACGCCCTGTATTTATGGAAAACTTATGCTGCTGTATGGATGCTATTGTGGCATGCAGATTTTCGTCAGCCCAAACATGAGTAATATGGAAATTAAATACCTCATCTTTGGTGAATCCCGCTTCGTCTATGAATGGCCCGCGGGAGGGAAATTGTGAATTATCAGCACACATTCTAAAAAAAACCGTTGATAAAACTTCATTCTTGGTTGGTAATCTTGCGATTTCGTAACTTGTACGCGTTTTATGTGATGAGGATACACCAGCTGATCATGTAATACGTTCCGCACTGTGCATTTACTGATTCCCTTCGCTGCAGCAATTTTTTGAGTGCTGGTACCAGGATTTCTAGTCGCGATATTTAATATTCTCTCCGCTAACTGCGTAGTACGTATTGACTCACGCCTACCACAATCAACAGTATGTTTTGCAAATGTCCCGTGATCTCTCAGGCACTGACCGAGACGACAATACAAGGAATTCGACGATACGGAAAAATTTCGTGGTAGATAGGACGTGCCTTTCGTGCACTGCCATAGACACGACCGTAACACAAACATATGTCAGCCATCTCTACATACATGTAATCTTCAGTCATTTCGACAAGCAAATCCTGATTTAATGCGACACTTACATTTGACAAGCACATACCTACTAAACAGACTACTTACTAAGACTGTAGGACTGTACACGAGAAAAGTGGTCGAATTAATCGTAGCGTTATTTTAGTAAAAACAAAAGATAATCAACTGTCACTTTGACATCGCGTTACTGGAAGAGTTTAAATCTAGTTCAAGTGCAATCACTGATGTGCAAGTGGAATTTATGAAAATGATACACAAACAAAGTGAAATGTGAAGAAAAACAGTGCACAGCTACCACCCATTTATCTTTGTTACTATTTGAAGATAGAAAAAAAAGTTTCATATAAACGTTGTTTTGTGTGCCTAAATTTTTTTAAGACGTCATCAAAAAAAACAATTGCATGCATAGATCACTTCATATAAAATATATACTACAAGGTGTTCCTTATCGTTATGTTCAAACTTCGGGAGTGTAAACTAGGTAAACATTCTGAATATAAAAAACACAAAAGTGTTAGGTCTATTTTTATTTGTTTCGGAGATATAGGGCTATTAATTTTTGTAGGGTATCCATGATTCAAGAAAAACCTGCATGGAACCGCAACCTAGATCTTGCCCAATCAAACATGCAAACAAACTCATTGGCATCTATTTTTATCACGTTATATCAATTACCCAAGGTGGATTGATCGTGGTGGACCGGTTTCAAGGCTAACTAAACTTCTGGATCATAATACCGTGGTTTTTATTTTTGGGGTTACGTGAAAAACGAAGTGTGCGCACAAGCAGCTTCTGGGGCCTGGTTTGCTAGGCAATGGGTAGTAGCAATTATTATTATTATAAGTTTCAAGCACCTAGAACACATTCAGCAGGCTGCCTAAAAAATACGCGAGAACAAACGCGAAATAAGACGTGTCACTGCATCTGCCCGAATGTGAGTACAAGCTTATAGATAGGCGGGGGATGGGGGGCATTTTGTAAATTAATTAAGCATTAAATTTAAGTTAGTCACTCATTCACTCATATTGTTTGTTGCTCTTCGAAAAATAAATTTTATTGTTACTTTGCAAAATAGCTTTATAGCTATGTATCTCCGAAGCAAATAAAATAATAAAAAAAGCAATTTTCTTTTGATGTCTGAATTGAGCCTACTTTACACTCCCAAAGTTTGAACATAACGATGCGGAAACCTTGTATATTTTTTAAATGGAACACCCTATATATTATTACATTTTCGAATAGCTCTCTTTTCCCTCATTCTAAATATATTTTATATAAGTCTATCGTTATTACTTTTTGACATATTTGACTTTATTACATGCCTGGAACCAAAATGGGGAACAACTCAAAGATCGTGTCACAATAGTAATTCAAGTATTAAGGGCGGTAAGTACAGTTGCGGCCGAAAAACTTTCAACGGTCTATTTCGGCTGTGTAATTTCGACATTTCAATTCTAGTAAGAGACGCCACCTTTATTCATTTGAAATGGCATACACGCCAAATTTGTTCGATATAAATATCAATAAAATGTGCTAGCTTGATAAATTACCGTTGAAGATGGTCGCAACTGTACGCTTTACCAAACATAAACATCAAGAAAAATCACACTGAAGTTGATTAATGCGCCTGGTTGTTATGGAGTTGAGTAAAAAAAACAATTTTTGTTTCAATCCGGACGAATTTTAGAATGGTAGCGAATTTTTCTCCCTTAGAATATAAAACTGTAGGAAGGAGCGTAACTACCCGGCGCAATAGCCTTTAGAAGCGACGGATATAACGTCATACTGGTCGCCAATAGACACTACTTAAATCTGCTTTTGTTTCAAACTCCTACAAATACGAAGAAGGGAACTAGATTTCATAAGTAAATATTCGTTTGTTTAAAATATTAAATATAAAATTTATTTTCTATACATAACACCTACTCCGCCATACTGAGATTCCATGATGGTCGTATGTGGTAGATGACAATGTTCCTTCCTACAGTTTAAAGTAGTATTCATTGTAAAATGCGTGTCTAAAGTTTGTGTCACTTAATTATCAGTAACGGGAACTAAACAAATTCTACTTCAAGGTTGTTGTTACCACGAAGTATTAAATAAATTAAAAGATTCTGGAACTTTCAAGTGATTCTTATTATAAACCGACGTCAACGTTTTCATAACTACTTTTCAGTTCCGAAAGTCACTGCAAAGTTCCTATTGGAACTTTAAAAACGTTTAAGTTTAACCTCATATTTAATAATGCACATGAACATTATATTTTTTTATACTGCTACATAATAATTAGATATATGGCATATTTTAAGGTTGCAACCAGAGAAAAAAGGGAAATATACTTCACCATTGTTCCTTGTAAATGGGAGGAAAATAATGTTTTGTATTGTCCCCAACTACTTGGGATGAACGGTGCAGACCACAAGATGTTCACCCATAAAACTAGTTGCAATCTACCCAATCCCTAGAACCTGGTAACGGGGCATGGAAACATGACAGGGTAACGGATAATACAGTTAGAAAAAAATGTGTGGTAGCGAAAAGCCGGTCATGAATTCTCGACAAACACTCATAAACGCAGCAGGATGAGCTCTGGTAACATAGAACCGGTGTGGGTTGATTTGATTCTTACCTATGATTACATCTTTTAAGGTCTATTGGTCTCGGAATTGTGGAAACCCGAGATTAGTGTACCCGCTGACTGACTGAAGCTTAGGCAAAGAATTGAAATAAGGTTAATCTCTTAAGTTGGAGGGTGTAAATCTAATAAACGAAGAAACCGCATGCCACCAGGTAGTGAGTACGAAAGCATTACATATTACACTATGACTTGTAGGACCCCGATATGAAACAACCATTACGCTTAAGGGCCGTTGAAGAGAATACATAGCCTTTCACGCTTAAGACAACTCCACCTTAACAGGCACACACGGGCGGTCTATAACGTGTAGACTCAAACGGAGCGCTGTCGAGGGCACACCAAGCCTACAACTAGTAGATCGGGGTGACAAAACCATTAATAAACCAAGTCCCGCCACAAATGAGGTTTGATTCGATCGGGTGGTGGTCCCTAACAGCAATGTTAGGGGATAGTCCGAAGCTGGACGAGGTGCCAACTCCTTGGTGGTACTCCACATACCTCCTTGGAGAGGATGCCAACGGGTGAGCACGTTTATCGCGACACTAACCTGGAGAGCTAGTAGAGGATGGATAGTAACCTTGCTCCTACCAGTGAGTTACTGGAAGCATTGCCATGGCAATTGCCCGCTAATTGAGCGTACCTCAATTCATGATTGTCATGCTTGTGAAAAGGCGGGAAGGTACACCCTAACGTTTAAACAATTACAAGTTATAACAAATACCTACATTACGGGGGACTCAACTGAGGAGACGAATCGGCAATGGGCGTTCCAAACATTTGCGTACCCAATGGCCTGTATTTTAAAAAATTTTCGTTAGAGGGCGCTTCGGTCCTTGACAACGCTCAGACCACGCTGGCCATTGTTGACAGTTCGCTGGAGTGCCATATGGGTCGCAATGTTTCATAAAAATTAGCCAGATTTGCGATAAAATTTGCGATAAATCGCATAATCTGTCAACACTGTCAGCGTTGTCCAGAATCGTAGCGCCATCTAGAAGTAACGTTCAAACTTGAATTAACGTTCAAGGTCGGGGACGCTTTATTTGACTCGTTTCGTCTCCTCAGTTGAGTCCCCCGTAACCTACATACACAAACTACGACCTATTGTATGATACAAAGGTAATAGGTTGATAGAAGCTATCGAAAAGGCTAAATGATCTTTTTAATAGACAGACAAAATTGCCGCACATGTCCCAGCTACTACCAATGCAAAAACACAATTAACCTACAACAGATATGCCTGTATTAGGCAATCCAATTACCAATCAAATGGTGTTTTTGTGGCGCTGACGAAAATGTTTGCCCACAGCGGTCATCATTATTTGGATCGATTAGGCTAATTTATTTGTTAATTCAATAGTCTGTCAAATGGTGATTTTATGGCGCCGACAGGAATGTTTGCCCACAGCAACTATATTGGTTTGGATTGCCTAATAAGAGTTATTGTTACTTCATGGTACTTTTTAATAGTAAGTGGAACTTTGTAATAATTCCGATGCAAGACAAGTAGTAAACATAACTTTAAAGTGATTCTCCTAGGTAGCAAAAACCGTAAGTTTTACTTACAATGCTACTGTAAGGTTCCGTTATTTTAAAAATTTTCAGTACTACCTTAAAGTTTTAAAGACTTTAAAGTAGCTTCTCAGGAAAATTACTGCTACAATCATTATTTCACTTATACTTATACCCACTTATACCCATTATACTTAAAGTTGCAACAACTTTAAAGTAATTATAAGTAGGTATTGGGCCACCTGGCCCAGACAGAAATTGACATGCCATGTGGCATGCCAATGGCATGGCTCCTCCCCTCGCCTGTGATTGGCTACCCCCACTCCTGTAGCTCCTCCCCTTGTTTCTGATTGGTCGCCGCCATCTTGGATTTCCCCGCCTACTTCTCTCTGATTGGTTAACCCCCACCCCTGTAGCTCCTCCCTTGCTTCTGATTGGATGAAGGCAGCCATTTTGGAACGTCTGGCTCCATTCTACCACGCCCTGGCGCCAGGCTACCACGCCCGCCGCCGCCGCCATTACGGGTATCTGTATTACCGGCAAACTGAGTGCTACCAATAGAGGGCGTAATGCTACAATTAGTGTGTATTGCTAAGAGAGGGCGTCATGAAGGGATCTGTATTATCGATGCGTTGTGTACTACTACTAGGTGGCGTGTCATGAAGAAGAAGAAGAAATCTGTATTACTACTACTACTACAGAGAGGCAACCATTTTATATCACAGCATCTTGCGTGCGCGCGCGCGCGCTAAATTTGAATCGGTCAATTTTAAATATTTGTCATTTTTGCATATGTCATTTTTAAATCTGTCAATTTTACTGCTGTCGTTTTTACATCTGTCATTTTAAATCTGTCAATTTTGCTTCTGTCATTTTAAATTTGTCATTTTTGCATCTGTCATTTAAATCTGTCATTTTGAATTTGTCATTTTTTTTTGCATATGTCATTTAAATCTGTCATTCTTAAAGCAACCATCTTACCAGATTTGAATTTTAGCGCTAACTCTGGGATTGGATCCTTTCACTAAGCTGAAACTCTTTCTCTCTCTCTCATAGTATGACTACTTACCGGATTTGTAGCTTAGGATGTTCGCCGTCGGAAATCTTCGGCTTTTATTCATGTACTCTCTCGCTGATGACAACGATCTACCTTTTTATATAGTCAACCCCTTCACCTTGTGCTAGTAAATGAAACAACAACAACAATGTTTATACATATTATTTATTTTGATATTTAATGGACAATTGTAACATATGATTTGACAAATTATTCATTACACAGTATGAGTTGAGATCATCGCGTAACACTTGCAAATTGTTCAAATATTTTTGCAGCCTATTTCTAAGATAGTTTATTTCCGCCATGGTGTTCTTAATACGACGGTGCAAACGTTGTTGTCGTTGACGTCTCCGACTGCTGCTGTTGCTGATATGATTGCAGTCGTGTACGTACGGCATCGATAAACTTTTGCGGATAATGTTTTATTATTTCTAATAAAATGAACGAGTTCAATCCACCACCAATTGCTGCTGCTGCTGTGTTGTCTATTAAACTGGTAGCTGAGTAGTAACCGCATAACAGTTCGGACGTGAATAAAATTGAATCGGATGTCGGGAGCGATTTATAGGCGTCTTCATGGCGTCTCAGTTGACCTTCTGCTACGTTCTCTATGTTTGCGTGGTAGAAACGTGAAAAGTCGAGGTGACGTAACGTTCGAGCATGATGATTGATCAACGGTGCTAAATGCAGTATAGACTGAAACTCGTAATCTTTTAAGGTTATAGTCCGCTGTGTATCATGTATGGCAACCCTGTTGCCGAAAAACTCGTTGTGAATAATCTCGATGTATAAATTGTCACATAGATGGAATTTCAAATGTTTATCGCAATGTAGTACACTGTTGTCCTTGTTGCAACAGCAGCAACCATGAAAGAAATTTTTAAACAGTGCCTCGACTCGTATATCATACAGCTCGAACCAGTCCCGTTCCGACAACACCAATTCACCATACTCACATATGCTATTCACGCACTCGAGCTTCACTACCACGGTAAATTCTCCCTGGTCGTCGTCATCGGGCGGAATAAGTCCTACTTGGATGTTGTGTATATGATCGTAGTTTTCTTTTTCCCCTGGAGGTCTCGTAACATACAACGGATACTGGACAGCCCCGAGCAGCTGAACACGTACTTCACGTTTAGCTGCTGCTACCGGTGTATCTATGATGGTAAAGTTTGCTGATGCTGCTACAGCGTCATCAGCGTAGTATAGAGGCTGCTGTTGCGACAGGAACGCTAAACAATAATAATACAATAATCGATTAATATAAGCATAAACACACACACACAAAAGTCTTAAACATCTTACCTGTTTCTTCGACTTCGTTGTTCCAGGCTTGACCGTCGTCGTTGTAGGTACTTGCTGTTGATGATGATGATGCATGATCTGCAACATCCGAACCTTCTTCATCTAAAGAAGTAACAAAATAGACACAAATTAGCATACAAACTTGAAGTTTTATAAACAACAATAACTTACCTATTTGAAGAGGTTCGCTCTCACAGTTATCATAACAATAATTAGGACTGCTAGCCATCATCGTAATTGCTGTTGCTGCTGCTGCTGCTCTTGCACACGTACTGTCTACTGCTACACGCTAACAACGGTCGGCTTTATATAGTCACCTATACTTACCTAGATCCAGCGCATGCTCAGTAACACGCATACGGTAAACAGGCAGGCATCGCTGGCAGACAAGTTTCATCCTGTCGCTGACACGTCATCATCATCACAGGCAGGTGTTCGTAGGTAATTACCTCATTCTCTCTCTCTCTCAGTTATAGCTATCACCTTTTTCATACCTTGGTACAGACGGGTGAGAATAGTAATAATACACACATATAAAACATTAATCTTTTTTATTCTATGACAATATTTCTCAAAATTTTTATTGAACATCAACAAAACAACAATAATTAAATAACTAAACAACTATCTGTTCTCGGATAACCATGATAGAACATCTTTTATTCTACGACGACAATGTTTCTTAAAATTATTAAACAACTAGACAATAATCAAAATAACTAAACAATTATTATTAGGTTGAAATCTGCTCGGATAACCATGAAGACATACTCGTTTTTTTCATGAAACATCCTATTGAATGCTTTGTACGCTTTGTTATGCCAAATATTCTTTTCATCAATGTCTTGATCTACTACTACTACTACTACATAATTGAAAAAAAACAAAATCGCGTTTATCAGATCTATTTCATGAGTATGTTCCCCTGAGTATCCTCTTGTGATTTACATTCAATCACCCTTAAGTTTCACCATCTTTTTTAATAATTACTGTACATAAGGTATAACTCTTGTCAGCTTCACTTATTATTAACTATATTCAATTATCCTTATTCTTATTATAACTACACTATACTGACAAAAGATGATTGAACAATTTACAACAACAACTAATTACCTAATTATTACATTCTTAAATAATTTCGAATATAGTATACACAAAGTATAAACCTAGACATCATCATCATCATCACTTATAATAATAATAATTACATCAAGCCGAAGGTCGATCTCTTGTGATTAACATAACCCCCGACTACTGCTACTACAGTTGAACTGTACATGTACTTATTACTATACAAATATTTTGCTACTTAAGAGTTAGATATGATACTACCTATACAAAAATTTACAAAACTTAAAAATACAACTATACTACTACTATACACATATCTATTACTACAACGATTGAACTGTATAATAATTATATACGTTATGATAATATTTTACTACTTAAGATCTAAATATAATACTACCTATACAAATTTTACAAAACTTAAAAATACAACTATACTACTATACACTTACATATATACAAGAGGGGCTTTAATGTTTATACACGTGGTCGCTTGTTGTTGTTGTAGCCGAACGGAACGGAATCAAAATCTTCTATACGGCGTCTCTTCGCGAACGTTATCTTATAGACTTTTGATTCCGCTCGCGTTACAAGCTGATGGTCAGCCGTACGCCGGATGTTGTTGGACTCTACAATAATCTTTTCGTCCATACCTTCCAGCAGTCTAAGCATGGACTCAAAGTTTATTTTTTTAGTCGCGGCGTGGTTTAGGGTGATGCCCTTGACCTTGACGACCACGTGTATCTGTCCCGTGGTCGGTGAATAAACTTTGTAGGCGTAGTTCTTCGGCCCGCCTGACACAAACTCTATAATATACGATCCGGGACCGTACTCTTCGAGCTCGTCTGTGAGGTCGCCCAGGAAGCTTCCTGTTGGTAGCTCGAAGTCGCCCGGCTTCGAAACGTATATTACGGAATCTGAAACAACGAAAAAAAAAAAAAAATTAACTCTAATATAAACGGTGTTGATGTTTGATAGTACTGAATGACTTACCTGTGTCATAGTATAATACTCTCTCTCCTAGCTGATCCAAATAGGAATACAGCTTAAGACGGGCCTGTGCAGTGACAAATGCCGCGATGACCACGTTAACTGACGACAGAGGATCTGCTGCTTCCTCTTTATGCTGCCAGTTAACCGCAATCACCTCGTCATTTATTTCCTGCACATGATTAACTTCTACGCCTGGGCTGGACAACAGGTCGAAAAACTCCTTGGACTCGCTGATTATGGCTGTTTTCGCCTGGTTCTCACGCTGACCAAATTTCCCTAGAATACAAAAAAAAAATATTAAGTAAAGAAAACTACATAAGGTTATTATAACTTACCCCAGAAGGAATTCAGCATCAGTTTGGCCAACGATCTCAAACCAGGGTTCTTGACGATCTTCAACGAATCCAAGGAAACTCCCTCGTTCTCGAAGTAGTCATCAACGTACTGTTTCCGGGCTCCATCGATACCATCCGCGCCGTTGTTGTTGGCAGTTATTGAAGATGGCCAACCGCTGGCTTCCTGCTTCATCTTCAGGAACTTGTCGATGAAACCCGAAAACAGTCCCCCGGTCTTGGACGCTTTGTTGTACTGGGTTACATCGTACGACCAGATCTCTTGTATGTCCTGCACGATGTAACCCTTTCGTATGGCCATTACCAGTTCGTCCAAGACCCAGGTTCCGTTGATGACTCGGTCCTCTACGCCGTGCTGACATTCGACCTGGTTCAATTCTTCGGCGCAAGTGCGACATAGAGGGAACAGCAGCTTTTGGTGCATCTTGACGGGTAAGACCGGATGGTATAGATCTTGTGGCGGTAACATTGTACATTTTACCACGCCGTTGATGTTTTCCAGGCCCCCTTTATCCCTGATTAGATTTTCACAAGCCGCCTTGCCTACGTAAACTTCTGGATGGCCAACTGGGAATTTGGCGTACTTGCATACCCAGGGATAAAGGGAGCATACATCTACATACCGGATCTTTTCCCCGTCTTTTGCAACTCTCTTTAATTTTGCTGCCCCTGTACGGCCGCCGTAAAATGCCTCTCTCGGGTTTAAGGGCGTGTTTACTAACAAGGGATGTTTCTCAACCTGCTGTCTGAATTCGGGTGTTAACTGCCTTCGGAAGCGACATTCCCACTGTTCAACAACCTCGTATCCTAGCGACTTTAACTTCTCTGTTGTGGCTCGGGTCTTCTCGAGCCTCATATCCATGGTGTCGCTAGGATCGTCGTGTAGAGGCTCGTTGCGCCGGGTAGTGAAGCAGGTGGGACATCCATGGAAGTAACACCCGTGAAATTGAAATATGGTA
This sequence comes from Agrypnus murinus, assembly GCA_929113105.1. Classification (NCBI taxonomy): domain Eukaryota; kingdom Metazoa; phylum Arthropoda; class Insecta; order Coleoptera; family Elateridae; genus Agrypnus; species Agrypnus murinus. The sequence goes on from OV816030.1 coordinate 36,777,331, forward strand.
TTACCATACAGCCCGTCAACCTTTAACCCGCCCACGATAGCTTCTCTCTGCCTGCCGACGTGTTGAATCTCAACACCTCTTTGCTGTTCTTCCAGCAACAGCCATTGGAGAGCTACCTTAGACTGGTTATCTGCGCGTCTATAACCACCCTTTGGTATCAGTCCAATGGTGCTTTCTTTGAGGAATTTCCTCCGGAACATGAGATTGCAGGCAGAGGCGATGGTGATGGCTTCCGTGAACGGGTCAACGTCGCATTCCTCAATAAAGAGATTCCTAAAGTGGATACAGACTCTCTTCAAAATATCGACGTCTGTTCGACAATATTCGACCAGGTCACGTTGCATGTCGAACTCCGTGATCCCGTCCCTGTTCGCCTCGTACCACTTTAGGAACGCTTTACGAGCCTGGGGTTTCATGGTGTCGGGGCTGTAAAATTTGATGTCCGGAAGAGGACCCACGTAATGGGCATTCGCCTCGGTGTTAAAGAGGTGCGGGAAGTATCCCTTGGGAGCCGGTAGATCGAACGCTTTAGGCAAGTCAGCCAGAGCCATGGGGAAAAAGTTGAGCGAGTCGATAATCTTTAGATTATCTAGTTGCAGCAGCAGAATTTTTGAACCGCGCATAATGAGTTCCGGGTGTAATGAGGTGTTGGTTATAAGATAATTTAGAATAAATTGCGTATCGAAAGCTTGCCCGTTATGGGCAACTGCTACAACCTTTTTGAATAATTTCCGCGAGTCTAGTAGATAGTTCAAAAGCCGATCGATGCATTTTCCTCGCAAGATCTGTTCTCGCAAACCACATCTTACACAACTGGTAGCAGTTGATGATGAGTCATTGTTGTAACACTCAGAACAGACTTGCTGGAAAACACATAGATTCGGCTCGTGGAGGTTGACGCCGGGCGCAATTTCTTTCTCTTGCCGGGTCTCCAGGTCGAAGAACACAAACAAGGTGTCTTGCTTTATGTTCCTAGGCCCGGCCGGCTGTATGTGACAGAAATGGTTTTCGGGTTTATGACTCTGACAGATCTTACAATAGATCTCCCCGCACACGTGAGCCTGCTTCCGGGTCTTGATGTTGATGGTTTTGAAACATCCCTCGCATTTTTTAACTTCCAGGCACATGTTGCCCTCCTGATGGATGTTAAAGCAGGCTTGACTTTTAAAGTCTCGCCTGCAGTCCGGACACCTAATCAGCTGCGCTGTTCTTTCGCAGGGCGGAGAGCTACCACAGCCTACGCAGGACTTTTCACACCGGTGATCTCTCTTGTTGTTATACGGTACATGACAGTGCTCACAGAAATAACGGCAGACAAAGGCTGAGGTCAACGATGTTATGACGTTATAATGATGCTCGTGATACAACAACTTGATGTTCTTTGTTGCGGCATCATTATCAACGACCCCCTCAAAGATAAGTGAACGCCCTTTCGAGCCGTAGCTATACACTACTATCTTGTAGTTGGGGGCCAGGAACTGCTGGAACAACCTTAATTCATTGACCCCGGCTCCCTCCGGTGGAATGAAAGCTACTCCAGCAGCTCGCATCATTTCCTCGGCCTTTATCTTTTGCACTGTCTGATTATCACGGGTCTTCTTGTAATCAGCACTGTTATCTGCGTGAGCCCTGCCTACGACCAAAGCCCTGGGTAGGCATAGATTGTCACTGGTGGTGTTGTTAATCGTGACAATCCCTCTGCGACGGCTACACTCTTCGGCAAAGGTGCTGTACGTGCCGTTACGACAGCGACCTTGTCCGGCTGGTGGTGTTACGATTGTAGCTATTAGTCTGAAGGTGTCCGAACTCAGGGCTTCAGGATCGCTCTGTAAAATCGATTCTAAAATGCCCCAGACATCATTGAAGGTGATTTCATCAGAGCGCCTGAGGCTCATGTAGCCGGGAAGTTTTTGTTTGAAACTATCAAACTCAAATGTGGCCCCTACTTTATCATTTGGTCGTGCTCGGCTTAGCATATCCCTTAGAATTTGGTTGATGGCCGATTTAAAATGCTCCAAATGATCTTCATCGACTGGCGTAACGGCTACTTTAAACACCAGTCGATGTTTCAGAGTGCCAAATTTCTTGATGGTGGACACGTTTTCATCGATAATTTCGTAGAGAGAAGACATTTTGTACAGGAGTAACAGCAACAATAGCAAAAAAAAATATCGCACTTGCACACTTAACAAAGGCTAAAACAACAAAGATTATATGTTGTTAATTTAAATAAACATTGACTAATTACTATTATTAAAGTTTAAATGCACTGCAAGCTGTTAAATATTATAAATTAATTATAAAGATCAATTTTAATGCAAATTAATAAAATCTTTTAGCCATTCTTAAACTTTTAATAGCAAGCTAATTTAAACAAATATAGAGTTTAAAATTGTTACTAAATCCCTTTGACAGATTATTATTATTATAAACAACAACAAAATAAGCTAAAATTGTTTGAAATATAACAGCAACAGGTAAGAAATCATATAGCGACAAATGGACAGATAAATCTTTTACCATTCACGAACTGCTTCTCTTAACCCCTAATTAAAAATAAAAAGCTTAGATGCTACGTGATGGTAAAAAAATTGACGCAAAATATAAATAACCTCTGAATGCAATGCAGGCTATTAAATATTACAAATTATTTGCTTTGACAAAAGTTAAAGGAAGATCAGTTTCAATGCAAATTAATAAAACCTTTTAATCGATATTACACTTTTTTAACAACAATCTAATTTAAACAAATATAGAGTTTAAATTGTTACTAAATCCCTTTGATAGATTATTATTATAAAAAAATAAATAAGGAACGGCTAAAAACAACAAAGATTATATGCTGTTAATTTAAATAAACATTGATCTAAAAAGCATAACCTCAAATTATGATTTAAATAACTATGTTACAACCCCTAGATAAACAACTAATAACGATCACACTTCGCATAAAACAATTACTACTTTAATCGATAATCAAACTAGGGAAATTAAAAAAATATATAAAACTATTCCTGCAACTTAAATAATTATTTTAAACCGATTATGTTACAGTGTCGTGAAAAATCATGCGAGAACGAGATTGCCGATTATTATAAAAACAATAATAATAATAAATCCTACCTTTTTGTTCGATTAAAGCTGTAGATTTCACATAGACTCTGTAGCAACAATTGGTAATAACAACCAAGAATGGCACAAATCACTTCAAACACAGACGTAATAATTAACAGTACGCATAAAAAACATACATGTGTTGATGTCTCGAGTAACCCCAAACAAGTGCTTGTCTACTTCTGTGGTTGGCTTTATAGGTTCGAATTGTTGCGCAATATTATGCAATAAGCTAAAAATAAAACTCGAGTCAATTTGCCCGCTTAACAAAGGAACAAAGCGTTCTCTCCGGTGAACACCTGCGTGTCATAAATCAGTTTGAAATGTTTTTTTTCTGCACCAGAGTTGACATACCTTCTAGATTTTATCTATTAGAATAAAAAAAAAAAAACGGTGTATCATTCTAACCCTCTGGGGATATAATTCATTCAACTGTCATACCGTTTTTTATTGAACGCAGGTGTGACGAATAAGTTATGACCCTGTCTGTATTAAATAAAGGTTACATTCGATATCGCCTTTTGTACTTTAGTGTCTTTCTCGGTTCTATTTGTGTTTAGATATCTGATAAATTTCAACGTATTGTGCGAACAGAGAATGCAGTGATAATATTATATTATTTTTATTAGGCAATAGACAGATTGTTGTCAAAATTCGATATGATTCCCTTTTAAGGATGTGTTTATAACTTTCACTTCAGAAATGAACGAGGCAAGCAGTTTAGGTTTGATTTAATTGTGTGCCTTTTTATTTAAAGAAAATTCTATAAAATTTAAAGTGTGTTCTTTTAAATGCTCTAAGAGACAGAAAGGTCTTTTTACCTGGAAATAACTTTAGAAATCAGACCCGTCAACGTGCGAGATTTACAGGTACTTAATAATACAAAGAGTGATGAAATGTTTGATTATTTTGCTATTACAGTATATCAATATTATAATCTATTGAAACTTTTCTGTTAAATGTGATTATGATAAATCAAAAAAAACATTTCTTTAAATAGGTATATTTTTAATAAAAAATGTCTAAAGTATGACAAAATAGTTTTAATGCTCTAACACAGTCAACCTTTATTTAGAAGATCGGTCACATAGATAAGAGCTACCTGCATGGACAACGCAGGTGTTCTTTTATTCGTTAACGAGTTTCTTTGCTCAGGGTCCGTGTGTGTGTGTGTAATAAATTAAATGGTTATCAATAGACACATCTAAAAGTTTAATTTAAAATTTTAATGTTATAGTAAATTATAAAAACGACACCGAGGGTAATAAATTTAAATTTTTATCTAATCGTGTTACATGACAGTGCAGGTGTCGATCCCTTTTTTAACAATACCCTTTTTTTTTGTTACGAAGGGTAATAAATTAAGATTTTATCTATTCGTGACAGTGCAGGTGTCTACCTTTTTAATGATATCCTTTTGCTCCGACGGTAATAAATTTAGATTTTATCTACTCGTGTTACTTTGACAGTGCAGGTGTCGATCCCTTTTTAACAATACCCTAAAGAACACCTGCGCTGTAAATGTAGGTAGCACTTATCTATGTGACCGATCTTCGAGGGTAATAAATTTAGATTTTTATCTGGTCTCAAGTAATTAATTGACAGTGCAGGTTTTTTTTTTAACAATACCCTTTTTGTTCTGGTAATAAATTAAGATTGTATCTAAAATCATGTTCATTCGCGCAGGTTCGAAGTTTATAAAAGCTCAGTCAAACCCCCTTCCGTTTTAGTTTGGTCTTGACATCGGTTACGGTGATAGTAATATTGTTATTGTTTGCTTGAACTAGGTATGTTAAAATAATCATTTATTATTCTTGTGAGTGTTAAGTTTTTGTCTATTTTATTTTACATAGAAAAATGGATTTGCTAATACAACAATTGAACAAATCTCCCGTTAGCCAGAAGCCAATCAAGAATTTATGTGATTACAAAATAAAAGAAATTGCAGAGATACTACAATTCAAAAGAGTCGTTTGCCGTGATAAGCGTCAAAGTGTGATTATTGTTGCTGAAAAGCATGTTACATTTCTACCAAAGCGAATCAGCGATAAGTTAACAGATCAAAGGGTTACAGAGCTTAACCAGCAGATTGAAGCTAAAACGATTTCTCTAGGTTTGATGTACATGGGGAAAACACACTGTTATGATGACTGCCTGTTTGTGGAATTAAATAAGGTACGAGTAAACATCAAGTTTATACAATAAACCCCTTTTTAACGTTCTATTGTTATTGTTGTTACAGCCCCTGGAACCGCAAATAGAAAACAGAGGTCAGTCCTGAAGTCCTCAAGCACCAGCATTCTATCAACATTTTTTATTATAAATTAAATGTAGCCTTAACACTATATTAATAAACATAATTTTTTTTTTTAATTCCTATATGGCTTTATTATTTCTTCTAGAAAAGGTAGTGGTGGAAACGTTTCAGCTTAGTGAAAGGATCCAATCCCAGAGTTAGCGCTAAAATTCAAATCTGGTAAGATGGTTGCTTTAAGAATGACAGATTTAAATGACATATGCAAAAAAAAAATGACAAATTCAAAATGACAGATTTAAATGACAGATGCAAAAATGACAAATTTAAAATGACAGAAGCAAAATTGACAGATTTAAAATGACAGATGTAAAAACGACAGCAGTAAAATTGACAGATTTAAAAATGACATATGCAAAAATGACAAATATTTAAAATTGACCGATTCAAATTTAGCGCGCGCGCGCGCACGCAAGATGCTGTGATATAAAATGGTTGCCTCTCTGTAGTAGTAGTAGTAATACAGATTTCTTCTTCTTCTTCATGACACGCCACCTAGTAGTAGTACACAACGCATCGATAATACAGATCCCTTCATGACGCCCTCTCTTAGCAATACACACTAATTGTAGCATTACGCCCTCTATTGGTAGCACTCAGTTTGCCGGTAATACAGATTCCCGTAATGGCGGCGGCGGCGGGCGTGGTAGCCTGGCGCCAGGGCGTGGTAGAATGGAGCCAGACGTTCCAAAATGGCTGCCTTCATCCAATCAGAAGCAAGGGAGGAGCTACAGGGGTGGGGGTTAACCAATCAGAGAGAAGTAGGCGGGGAAATCCAAGATGGCGGCGACCAATCAGAAACAAGGGGAGGAGCTACAGGAGTGGGGGTAGCCAATCACAGGCGAGGGGAGGAGCCATGCCATTGGCATGCCACATGGCATGTCAATTTCTGTCTGGGCCAGGTGGCCCAATACCTACTATTATACTAAGCAATAATACCGTTCCGATTACTTTAAAAGCTACTTAGAAGTAATGGTAGAAGCAACTACATAGTTCCAATAAATAGTAGAAACAACTATATAATTACTAAAATATTCCAAACGGAAGTAATTAAACCTATAAAGTCATAAATTTAGTTGTAGTTACGTAACAACAACTCATTTAAAGTTCCGATCTCAGTTACTGCTACTTAGATGCTGCTTGGGAAACAATTCACACGAAATTCGAGTATGAATTAACGGATCGTTAAAGTACTATTTTAATTCCTGGGACTGAATCTGTTTTCAACTAGAATGAATAACATTACTGATATTGCTTCTTATTATTCTTATTATTGGAAAATTTTAATTTTTACCCATTTAGATAAATAAATAATATCAGAATAATTAAATATTATACAGGGTGGAAGCAGTTATTACGCGTTAATTTTAAGGGGTTATAGAAGACAAAAGGAACACAAAAGTCTTATTAATTTTTTTCTATGTTAATTAGCTTTTGAGTAATTTAAAAAAAGCAATTGCCATATCTGGCAACCTTACTTAAGTATAATCCCATTCTACAGCTGGGTCTTGCCTTTGTTTTAGAAAATCAAACAAATAAACTGATGATAACAGCCGTTCTTTAATAATAATAAACACTCGAAGCAGATTAGTTGAGTGACTAATTCTACGAAAATTGTAACAGCACTGTTCTTGCGTAAACAAAATTTGTACGCGCTTAAAAACACGCTGATTCATAATAAACCAACTCTAAAAATAAAACAATAAATGACCTGCATTTTATATTTATTAATTTCGGGGGTATTTTTAAAATTTCTTGACGTATTTGTTTTTTTATTAAATAGTATTAAAAAATACTATCTTTTGTGAAAAGATTTTGATTAAGGCACCTAATTACCATAAAATATAAGATTTTATTAATGTAGCCAAAACAGGGCGTCATCAAAATCCCTTAACCTAATTTAAATTAGATAAATCTTCTCCTTAAAAGATATTTTCTTATAAAATCATTAAAAACTGTTATTAAATAAACAAACTCGTGCTTTATTGACAAATTATTTTCAGTTCAACAAACTACAAACTCAGCATTATCTCACTCCAAAAGAGTGTTATTTATGCAGTTGTGATCAGGCATTGACCCAAATATTCTTCATTAAATTGTAAGATTGTAAACAAAACGTGCTTTATTCCAATTTCAACAAACTTTCTACATCAGCATTTTGTGCGAATGTGGAGCAAATTTTATTACAAATTTGACAGGGTTGTCACGTTTTTTAATTTAGTAAAATGAATTTTTAATTGTAAAAAGAATTCAAGTTTACGCGGAAACGACATAAGATACAATAAAATGTTATTAAGTTTTGTTGTGATAGATGAGATGCATCTGCCGATAAAGCCCATAATTACAATACGTACTATTATTAATGATGCGGTAAAATGATGTTAAAGTTTCCAACTTTTATTTTTTTTTCTGAAAAAGTTGTACGGTCTAGAACCAATCTATCACTCCTTAAAACTAACGCGTCGTATCTGATGCCACCCTGTATATTAATATTAATTGTTAGAAACTCTTTTGTTAATTGCAGTTATAGGTAAATGATAATAAAAGACTCCCTAGAAACATACAATTATTATTAAACGTTTGCAATTTTGGAATCGTTATATGGGTATTCATAATTCGAGTATATTCTATTGTACTAAGTCAATCAAATAAGAATAAGAAAACTAACTATTGGCAAATACTTTTGCCTCGTTTGTTTGGGACCGCTGTGCTTTAAAACTATGTGATTCTAGCTGCCGCGGGTTGCTCCACTAGTCTTGACGATCACTCTAGGGCGGAAACACTATATGTTGCAAGACAACAAAGACATATTTTTATCCGTAATTTAGTTTACATCTGGTTAATATTTTATTTAATAGCTTTTAGTTTTAGATCATTAAAGAAAAGGAGGGCCGGCGGTAGACGAGTGCACCACTAGTGTTCCAAGGATCGTGGGTACAAACCCACTTGGGACGGCAGAATTTTTCTAAATATGAAAGTTCGGCCGCCTTAACTACATTAGATGGGGGACATATGACCTTAGCTGTTGGTTCCTTCGTAGATAAAAACAATTAAAGAAAACTTTTTTCTCGTCAATTCTTCTTACAATATATGAACTAACATTTTTTTTAAATTAATTTAATTAACAGAAATACACATGTAACGCGATGTGTCTTTCATTTATTATGTAACAAGAATGGATGTTTGGATTTTTTCAGGATGGATTTTTCATTTTACATTGAATGCAGTGGCGCCCAAAAACAAAATTGACATCCATCTTCCACAATTTGTTTATGAGATCATTTTTCCTGAAATTCAGTGCTTATCGTGCCATAATCTAAATTAATCTTTTTAAATCCATTCAGATTTTGAATCACTTTAAATAGTAAAAAGTTTTAAAAATTATAAACTATAAGGTTATCATAAATTAGTTGATTTATCTTCCTTTAAAAGTTGAACTAATTAACTCATCCGTTAAAAATTGAAGAAGTATTCTATTGTAGGCATTTATATAGAACTTATAGAAATCGAAAGCTTGACAAATCTTTAAAATGTTTAAAAGAGAAGTGAGATTTTGGCTCTACTCCCTAGATGTCACCAACTGACCAAATACAAATTGCAAAAGTTAGAAAATAATAAGAATATTAGATAGTGATTAAAGATATATTTTTTCAATAAGAATGTTGAATGGTACCCATTAGAACATTCACTTCTTGCAAAAATTTAATTCTTACATTCAGTCTTATTAATGAAATCCTAATTACGTCATATTTAGTAGACAGGATATAGGCAAGCACGTAATTTACTATAAAAATCGACCTTGGTTGCACGTTTCGTCTAGCTTTCAATGTTCAAAAGTTTCAAAACGGAAGTATGTCTATAGCCCGACTTAACAGTTAGTAAATAATTGATTATAAGAACAATCTAAACCAGCCATTGGTTGTTAGAGAAAAGAGAGAGAAGACGAATACAAAAAAAGTACACTCAAGTTTGAAGGTAAATTAGATAATGACTTTGAAGAAATTGTTATTGCGAATTCATTAATAATAAACAATTTTAAAACTTTTAGACACACAATTAAGAAATCCTTTAATTTTCACTTTTGTAGGAAGTTGTGTGTGTGTATGAGTGCCTCCGTTTTTATGCCAAGTTTACATTATGTTGTAAAACTTGGAATTTTTAAGCAAGGCTATAAAATGTGAATTTTTAAAACCAGTCAAGGTGTCTGTCTTTCATTACGTAAACACGTAAGGTGTATGATTCATTTTCGCCTTTTAAAAATTATGGCTTTTCATGTGGGGTGGCAAGTATGGAATGTGGGCAGAATTGGTTAAACTACTACTAATTAGAAATTCTTCTAGATTTTCTTTCATATGATATACAGGGCGTCCCTTTCTAGAGATATCACTTAGAGATTTCGTCACAAAGAACGACGTGGTATATTCACTCCTCAGCACAAAGGAAAGAAATGCACTATAGTGTAATTTTAAAGTGACGCCCCGTTACGTGGGAGGTTAAAAGCATAATCGCACTGGCGAAAGTTTGAAAATCATAATTTTCATAACATTTTTAATTGTGAGATGTTTTATTATTATTTATAATATTATTTATTACTAATTTTTTAATAAAAAGAGTTATTAATTATTAATATTTTTTATTAGTAGCCCCCCTTCCCCAAACAATAAGAGGTAAAGAGTCTTTTTGTGTTTTTTCTTAGATGTCAAAATTAAAATTAAAAAAAAATCAAAAAAATTAATTTTTATTTCATAAAATAAAAGGTTAATGAACTACTTATTTATGTATGTTTTAAATTGAATAAATAAAACTTATAAAACGATATTTTATTCAAGCTAAAAGAACAAAGCAATCAAAAGGAAATTATAACAAATGACATTTGACTCATATTCGTTTGTTTCAGTTTGTTTTGTGTTGATATATCGGGGATTCCCCGAATATCAGCAGCAGCAGTGAGAATTCCCGGAAAGCGTGTTTTGCTTATAAATGTTATTGATTTCATGTAAGTGTTTGTATGTATATTATTTAAAAAATTTAATCATTTTGTAATTTTTATCTTACGTAAGATTCTTTTGTCTCCCCCCCGTTGCCTTTGTCAGCAGAAATAAGGAAAAATTCAACCCCCTAGGTCTGCTTACGTAATACTTGAACGCCCCCCTATTACCAAATAACAAATTCTTCCTCTTAGATAGGAGCTCCTGTAGCATGACGCCCAGTTGGCCTATGTATTCAGATGACATTGACGTTCAATAATAATTCTTTAACTTTTTTCTAAATTGTAAAAACCGAGACTTATTTTATCTAGAATAGATTTTTCGGGACACTGAGACAATCCCGAAAAACCGGGACGCCTGAACATTTCTAATGCAGAATGATGCAGATTTTCGCGCGGCAAATTTATGAAAAAAAATTGAAAATAATAATTTTGATGATGTTTTTAATTAATGATTTCAAATGGAATATATTTTTTTATTATTTTTTTTTATAATATTTTGTATTACTAATTTTTTAATTAAAGAAATTAATAATCAGCAATAACAAATTATTTCTTTAAGCAAGAGCTGCCCCAGTTGGCCCATAGATAAAGATGGCACTGACGTTTTATAATTCGTTAACGGTTTTTTCAGATTTATCTCTTATTAAGAGTTACATCCAATTATTTATTAAAATTAAACAGAATACTGAATTTGTCATTCTTGTAAAACTTGTTATTTTTATTAACAATTATTTACCATATACAGGGTGTTTTGGAAAATGTGCCTTTCCCGTTAAAGGACAATAGAGAAACATGTGTAGAGTAACATCTTACTAACAATTTCCTGAAATGCCCCTTTGAAATGACAACCCCCCCTTATAAAAATAATAGGCACGCCACTGCAAAATAGTAGATAAAACCACAGTATAATATAATCCAGTAGTTTCACTCTGTGTCGGCGTCTTTGATCTTCGTGTCGCCGTCCGGTTTTGGCGCAGCTACCCAGGAGTTTATAAGTCCGCCATAGGGCAATCCAGATTGCAGTCAAAGTATCAAGCTACTGGAGGACAATCATAAGATATAACCTCAAATGGTACCATAAATTGCTCTCTATTTACATAAAATATACGCTAAAGCAAACATTGAATAACAGATATTTAAAACATTTAATATTTTTAAAACTACAGATCTTCAAACTGTTTGTTTGTCTTTCAGCGTCCCTTTAAACTAACCTGTTTTGGATTGTCCTATAGAATGATTATATTTAGGGCAATTTTACAATTTCATATTAAAGGGATTCACTGAAATGCTAGTGTATGTATGCTGGCCCAGTAGATAGAACGAAATCTATTATTAAAGGAAAAGTTTGTATGTACTATTGATTTCATAATGATCTAGGACAGCACGGCTAATATGATGCTATTTTGTTCATTTATTTAAGTGTAAATGGATAGGATAAAATTTTACAATTACGAAATGAACAGTACCGTGGCATTTTTCTATTTTTTTAATCTTGGTAAAAACCTAGCACACTTTGGAAACCGATCGCATTAAAACACGTGGTGTTAACAGTACGATTTAGAGGTTAGAATTGACTGCGCTGCTCGCCCGGAGTCGATTATGCGCGTAGAAATTGTGTGACAAAAACACCAGGGAGTGAAACTACTGGATTATATTATACTGTTATAAAACTGTATGAAAAGAAAATTGTGTCTACTAGTACATACTTTTAAAGGTCATGAACAAAAGAACCATAAAATAAACCCAAGCAGGTAGCCGGACAAATTCTTCGAAAATTGTAATCAACACCAAATAGCAGTACGTGCTTTTAAAACGTTTTTAACTAAATAATAACACTCATTCTGAACATCTGTAATAACTGTTAATGACTCAGATCTTTGAGATTGGTAATCTGCAGTATGCAGTTTGCCGTCAACTTTCTTTGTGTTAGGTGGTAGTAAACTTGAGTTTCGATTAATACACGTTTTAGAATTAATAACTTGCATTAGGTAGTGTTAAATGTTTGTTTTAGTGTTAAGTAGTTTATTTAAGTGTATTTAGTTATTGCTTAAATTAGGGCAGAACCACATGCACCTGCTGAACGGACGGAACTTATTATTTTATACGGCGAATGTCGTCGCAATGCTGTTGCCACCGCTAGAGAGTATGCCCTTCGTTTTCCCAACCGCCGTCATTCAAATGCACGTACGATCGTACAAGCTATACAGAGAATGTTCGATATAGGATCGGTTATGCCAAGAGCTGGTGGGAGAGAACGCAATCCACACCACGGAGATGTCGCGGAGGAAGAAAACATCCTAGAGTTAGTTGAAGAGGATCCCACTCTTAGCGTGCGTACCTTAGCAGCACAAACCTTCTACTCGCGTTTGGCGTATTTTGAAAGAAAATTCCCTACACCCATATCATTTTCAAAAAGTACACTCATTAAACCTGCAGATCATATTCCGCGAGTGCAATTTTGCCAATGGCTATTGGAACGCAACCAGGAAAATCCTCAATTTGCACAAAATGTACTATGGACAGCCACATTTGGGCTGACGAAAATCCTCATGCTGTCCGAAGACATTTTCAGAGGCGTTTCTCGGTAAATGTGTGGGCGGGTATTTATCAGAACCGTTTAATAAGACCTTTTATTTTGACTCCCCTCGATTTTTGTATTTGGGGATATTTTAAAACATTAGTGTACCGTACAGAAGTGGATACTGAGGAAGAGCTACGCGCACGCATTGAAATCGCCGCAGAACAAATTTGTGCAGATGCCGATATGTTTGCTAACATAAACGAATCTATCACACGTCGTGCGCGAGTGTGTGTACAGACAAACGGTGACTTATTTGAACACATGTTATAAAGATTGTTTGCATCTAAACGGTAAGTTTTACCCATTTTGTTAAAACACAGTTGTAAAATAAAAAACAGGCAATGGAATTTACATCACAATTAGGTCAATGAACGTATGTTAGATTTTATTTACTGACCTTAATAAATGATCAAGTCATCAAGGTAGTGAGTAACCCGGCAACTGCTGCTGAAATTCAATTCTGTTGTTTCTGTAAATTGATACGTACGTAGCGAAGGTCAGTTTTTAATTTAGTAGTGCAGATGTGAGATCATTGTTTGCTTTATCAGTAATTCCTGGTTAAAATCTTACAAACAATCCATAGTCGACTCGTGTCTTGCAAAAATACGGAAAAATCCGAATTTTTTTTATTTTTAATTTTTATTTTATGAGTGTTGGAGTCTCTATATGGTCACCTTTCACACTCTTAAAGCATTGCATATTTTTCCGGAACACCCTGTATGGCGAATAGTGCGTTCCACATGAGTGTAACATATTGTCATGATATTTACATACTCTAATTAAAATAATGATTTTCATAAAGATTAATCGGTAAATATCATTCAGCAGAGGTGTTTACGAATTAAAGAGAGTACAACCAGATCTGCGTTCATCATCGTAAAATGAATTCATGCAAATTTTGTTGCATAATCGGTTGTAATTGTTCTAAAAGTATTATAAAAAAGTTATAATGCAACCAAGTGTTTAATAAGATAATCAGCGCGTAATCATGTTTATCCAACACCTCCTGATAATGATGCTATTCCTATAGCGATTTTGCATAAGTAATGTGATATATTACTCACTATACTATAACAAAAAAATGAAGAAACTAAACCGAGTAAATCTAGTAGGCGCAGACTACAGTCGGAGTTGATTGTGAACGAGCCTTGCTCCCAAATTGTCAAATTTAGACAGTTTGAAATTAAAAATTGTCATTGCAATATGTCAAAGTTTTAAAAGGTTTTTCACAACTACAATTGTTAATTATTAAACTACTATTAATAAATATTAATTGGAGTTGTGAAAAATCTTTTAAGCAGCAACTAATGTTGTGCACACTTTTGCTATCAGAAGATTATTTATTAATAGTAGTTTAATAATTAACAATTGGAGTTGTGAAAAACCTCTTAAAACTTTGACAGATTGCAATGACAATTTTTAATTTCAAACTGTCTAAATTTGACAATTTGGGAGCAAGGCCCGTTCACAATCAACTCCGACTGCTAGTCTGCGCCTGCTAGATTCACTCGATTCAGTTTTTTCATTTTTTGGTTTAGGTATAGTAAGAGAATATTCAAAAAGTCTCTACTTAGAGAATTCTCATTCATAAATTCCATGACCGCCCCAATGCAATTATAATTCTTTTTGACAAATACAAAACCTTATTTGACAAACAGGTTATTATTCGAATAAAAACTCATTAAAAAGAGGTATTGGATAACATTTTCTGTGTAATTGCACATTAGTGACTTACGAAAATTAACCACTCAAAGCTTAAGTTTTAGCTAAACTTTTTTTGCGTGACTAATGTGCATTATTACACATTAGTACAGTAAATAACTATTAAAGTAAATTATTATAAATCAGTGTTAAGGTTTTAAAGTCTCTCATCGACAAAGAAATGTGAGGCTAATATTGTATTTAAGCCTATAACGTTATATAGTTTTGTAGTCAGGGAAATAATGGCTTCCTTTCTATCTTTTAAATTTTGGATTTTAGAATAATTTTGAAATTGTAATTAATGGTTTACATTTAGTTTGACAAATCATTGGTGTATTGTTTTGGAAAAATTCAATTGTTTTTTGCACTAGTGTAAATAGAAGTAGATTCCAAAAATAATTTAGTAGCTAAATATTACTCAAGGTAAAGGATGTATTCCTTTCTGGTACACAAAGTTTAAATCTGATGGTAAAATTAATTAAAAAGTAGAGTTAAAATTCGAATAATTGTAAAATTGTTGTAAAAAATATTGAAGTCAATAGAAACAAAGTTTATAAATAACATTTATAAAAGTTTGGATTTACCTTTTTATAGATTCCCTTAAAGAAGATTTTATTTGGAAGAACAAACTGGAATTAGTTTTAGAATGGAAACACCAAATTAAATCGATTGATAAATGTTCCTATATCAATAAAAGTCAGCTGTCATCTGCAAATTTGGACGAGGTTATATTTGAATAAACATGGGATTCTTCTCTAAACTTTTCAAGCAGTTATGATAGAGATGTGTTTTAGTAGCGCCAACGTTAAAAGTAACTTTTTATAAAAATTGATTTATAAATATTCCTTTACCAATAAAAGTCAGCTGTCATCTGCGAATTTGGACGAGGTTATATTTGAATAAACATTGGATTCTTCTCTACGCTTGTCAAGCAGCTATGATAGAGATGTGTCTTTGTAGCGCCAACGTTAAAAGTAAGTTATTATGAAGATTTTGAACTTAATTAAAATTGATGCAATTTATTACCTACGATAATAAAAATTGACTGAAACTCAAACCAAGATAAATTTAAAACGCTGAATTGAGAAATTTCAAAAATAATACAAATAAAAACTTATTAAAATATTTTGGTATCTTGTTTCTTGTTTTTTTTTTAATTCTGTTTTAAAGTTGTTCCAATAGAGATAATTAAAACATTGTGTTCTTTATTTTCTTCTACATTATTTGTGTACATTATTCTATGTTTTTTAATAATAATTAGTAAAAAGAAAATGGCATAGATCCATAAAAAGAGTACAGTTCCTGTGGGAAAGAAATCTCCACAGCAATAACCTAAATGCCGAGCAAATTATTTTGACAAAAGTAAGTTAACGACGACTTTGCTAGTGAATTTATATTTTTTATATTTCAACCAGAATTCAAAGTAAATACGATTCTAAACGCATAGTCGTAAATTCCCCGATAAAGCAAAATCGTCTATCATAATTAGTACTAAAATAAACACATAGATACATAAACACGAAATACGCACCAAAACTGCACTCGATTTATATAGAATAATTTGAAACACCTTTAAATGGGAAAAAACTAAAACTAACCTTTAAATTATCTGAAAATTCTGCAGAAAAAGTAGCATTAAATTAAATCGTGCAACAATGTAAGTATTAGAAGAAGGGCAAACAAAAATTTCGTTGATTAATCATATAACCTAAGAAGCAAGAGAAAAGGAAGATTTACATTTTTTACAGTAAGAAAACATAAGTTATAGTAGGTTATGAGAACCAAAAGATGCCGCTGATTACAACGGGAAAAAGAAAAGTCTAGAAAGTACAGGGTAAAGGAAAACAGCCTAAAGAAAATTCTAGAATTAATGAAAAAGCTTTAGTATAATCAAAGGAGGTCATTTAGGAACAATTTTGCTTCATGTATTTGGGAAGCAATCGATTTCCTACAAAAGCAAGGAATGGATTGAAATAAATCTCATTAGTAATTTGTAGTTTATCAAATACCTTGAAATTAGTGATGAATAAATAGCAACCAAATGGATTCCCAGTGGTATATAAATTCAGCTACGTGAAACCGTAAACACAACTAAACACACTGAAATCCCCGATCAATGAAATTATACATAATTTCCCAAAGAAACTTCCACATTAGGTTAGTTAAAGTTTAAAATGCAATACTTCCAAATGAGGTAGCAAGATTGATAGACATAGTGGAGAAAAGCTTTTTAACAACACTTGTAAGTCAAGGTGTACATTGTGAAATCGAACTGGGGAGAAAACAAAAAATTAGAAGACAAACACATTAGCATTCTGATCGAATAAGCTATATTAAGGCATCGAAAAAGTTATTTAACTCTTAGAAAAACATCAATTATTGTGCTATTTTGTAGGCCATTATCAGCCATGCACATATACTACAACATAATGTTGTGATATAGGCATCCCGCATAACATGTATGCACGATGTGTTGCCTATCTTCCAGGCGAAAGATGGATTTCACTATTTTTTTATTTTAAAACAATAAAATTTTGCATTAAATATGTTTAGGATACACATTACAACACTGTGAGATGGAAGGCAGTAAGTTTTAAATATATTCTTTACTTGAATTTCACAAACTCAATTTTGAGATGAACGATTTTCTGAAGTTGGTTGATTTTTTCACACTTAGAGATTTTGAAGCTATTTTATGGCATGTTTTCACCTGAAAATTATTAAAGGCATAGGTGAGAAGGTATACACAGGTATTTATTACTTTACTTGCAGTTTTTATTAATGAATTTCAAGAAAATGTTCTATTTCTTTGACGATTCATAATTTTCCATAGTAAATGGATATTTTTCAATATTATTTGAATTTCTAAGTAAAATATTTTACTGCAATATTGTTAACCACGTTCTAGGGTGCATTTTACACTAGAATGTTAAAGTGGGGAACTTTTTATAGAGAAGGTTTAGGCCTTTGAAATCCCAAAATTGTAACGTTCCAGCAGGGTCTGCTAGAATGTTAAAATTTAGTTTATATTCATAATTTTGGTGTCAAAATTTATGTAATTTTTGTTTGATAGGATCTTAGGATTAATTTTGTGATAAGAAAAGGATGTAGCAAAGTGTTAAAATGTTTTTATTTGAATTTTTGTGAAGTTATGTTTGTTAAAAAATTCAAGATGGTTGTCAATGAATCCTAAACTGAACTCTAAATTTGCACTTTAATAGCCATTTTAGGTACAAAAATGAAGGAAGAATTCTTCTCTTTCATTTTATAACATTTATTTAAACAATTAATTTAATTTTTTATCAACAATTTAGTTAGAAAGGTTTTTTGAGGGAAAGATGTTTTGTTTGTAGTTCCAACTAGGAAAATCACTAGCAATTCGCAATTGTTTTCCAATTATTATAAAAACAGCACGAAAACTTGGTTACTCTCTCTTGAATTTTTCGTACAGAGCAAAAGTCATGTCAGTTTGTACGTTATTTTGATAAGATTTCGAGGTTATGGCGAGTTCTATGTCGCTTAAATGTCCACAAAGTGAGGTTATGACAAATGTAATATTGTTTTAAATTTTTTTTATAAGTTCTTAATAATTTAATTAATAATAATTAAAATGAACAATCAAAGTGAACTTAAAGTGAATTAAACGAAAGTGCAGTTTTTTTTAAATTTGGTGTTCAGACTGTTATTATTATTTGGAGAAATGTTTGGAAATTTATTTTGTATGGAACGAATTAAAGGAAGGTGATGGAATCTTGTTGCAAATAACAGAATTATTTTATGTACTCACGTCATGGAAGATACGTGTTGCAACTTTAATAATTATAATTACCTTCAACAATCACAAATAAAATCCATTTGAAGGATGACATGGAATGTGAACATCTTATCAACATATAAGCAGGTAATTTTACCAACTATAACAGGAATCTGCTAACTTTCAAGTTAGGGTGATTAACTTTTTTGTGTGGCGCCAAATAATTTTAAAATTTAAAATAATTTTCAATTTTTAATTTTTTATTTATTAATAGTAATTTCAGATTGTTGGATTGATCAGATAAGAATTAAAAAGGACAAAGAGAATTAGAATGTCTCTTAATTCTTATTTTGTTAAATCTATTTGACACCGAGATTTAATTTGATTTTCTTTAATTTAAATTTTTAATAGTTCTTTTCTTTTCTCTTCATGGAATTTAAATTTTTTATTTCTTTTCTGTGTTAATAAATAAAATTATCCTTTTAAATGTTTAATAAGAAATTTATTAGTGTATTTATTTGTGTCTGGTCCATTAACAACGTTTTACAGATATAATCTAAATACTTTCCTAATTAATTAGGAACTTGTATTCCAGTTTAGAAATTATAGCCGGAGAATTTTTTTTATAAAGGTAATTGATATTTAGGTGTGTATATGTTCAGACTGTTTTGGTTGTGTTTGTGAATTTCAACAATAACAGGATTATTTTGCAATTTATAACCTTTCATATTTCATCAAGTGTTGGAGGGTTTATTAATCACTACAATTAATTTCTTTTTTCTTTTTGACCCCATATTATCACAACAATATTTATTTAATACCGTCAATAAAAGGAACGGTCGCGGATGATAAAGAATAGGACACACTGTATAAAAGCCAGTAATAAAACTGTTTTATTTCACTAAATTTAATGGTAGTTCACGACGAATTATTTTATCATTATTTCTCTACGACCTAAAAATCCACAAATTATATTTTTTACTAAAATTCCTCCATGATTTTAAAAAAAGATTTCATGCTCTAATAATTATTATTAAAAAGGAAAGATGAAAGAAACGCCCTGTTGTTATAAACATCTAATTATTCTCGTTCTTTTCTTAAAAAATAAATATTGTATGAATGAAATGTCCTTTATTTCTTAATAAATGATCATCAAGAAATAAATGACCTTCTAGTGGGTGTTCATGTTTTTATTATTCTAAAAGCATACCATTAAAACATGTGCTCCGCGCCATATTTGATATTATAATATACGGGGTTACCATGACAGTTGCAAGTGTTTATTTTTGCAAACCCTCCTGATGTTTATCAAACTTCCTGAACTACCCCTTAAATCAATAACATGTAGTGGTTGGAATTTTTTCTGATTCACACACACAGTCGGTTAATTTGTAAGAATGTGTGTTGTGACATGAAAAAAGTCATTACAATAGAGTTTCAGTCGATATTTATGATATAGGTTTTGTTTGTACCTTTCTTATTTCTATGCACTTATCTGTTTTCATCATTCATCATAGTATTGCAATGCTACTGTAACATTAAGGACGAGGTGCGAACTTTCTTGAACCATTTTTTAACATGAGTCTTACATGAGTACCCTCTATCGTATCCTTAAATATCAGAAAGTGCAGTGCAAAAGATGCGAAATGTACGGGCACCTAGAAATCAATACACTCATCCTCATCGGCTTGTTAAATGTGCTGATAAGCATTATTCACAAAATGCAATAAAAATAAAAAGTTGATGAGAAACCATCAAAACGCGCAAATTCTAAGGGTATACATTATAAAATTATTAACAGAAAATCTAACCAGATCTCTAACCTGTGGATCCCATATTCCAAGGGTCTTAAATTCGATCCCGACCGAGCTGACAATTCATAGTCTAGAAAAATTATAAGCATACACATTTTCCAGATTTGCCTTCGTATTGGATAAGAAAAAGCCACAGGTTCTGTGTCATGCGGTGTCTGACACGTTAAAACTCCCTACTGGGAAATAGAATTCCTCCAGATTCGGCTAAACTCTAGTAGGGTCGACCATAGTAATCGGTGCCATAATCTACGATAGATGTTCCGTCACCCCAGTCCCGATTTCCCGACCAAAAAATAAACAATCAAAACACACAGAAGATTTCCAACAAGTAATGACACCACATTTAACCCATTAGTACTCAGAACATTTTTTTATAAACCTGTTGTTTTTATACTATCACTATATACCGGGTGAATGTTTTGACTTGAGACATCGAAATATCATGAGAAATACAAGGTTCGAAATAAACCCTCAATATTTTACAAGAGGCCATACACCTTTGTTAAAATAAGATCGCCCTCGCCCTCTTGGACTGTTAACGTTTGGTGCCGAAGAACGACAGAACATGTGGTTTCAACATGATGGCTGTCCAGCACATTATTCAGCAGTAGCACGGGAAGTACTAAATCGCGACTACAATAATCGGTAGAGGTGGACCGGTAAATTGGGCTGCCAGATCGCAAGACCTTTCGTCACCAGGTTTCTTTTTGTGGGGTTTCCTGAAAGATAAACTTTATCAACAAAGTGTTAACAAATCGTGAAAACATGATTGAGCGAATCAGGCATGCTTGCGCCCAAATTACAGCAGACATATTTTTAAGTTGTGTACAATCATTTGAAGCGCGGGCAATAATGTATCAAAGTTGAAGGTTAACATTTCGAGCACTTACTGTAATTGAATGGCGAAAGGTTTACCGAAATCAAGCAACTCGATGGTGAGAGGCAAGAGGACTCGCCGAAATTAAGAACTCCGATGGTGAAAGGCAAGGGCCATTTTATGTAATGATTATAGTGGTATCTGTATCTAATGTAATTATTAGCTTAAGTGTTAAGATGTTATAAATATGTAGAAGAATTATCACTCCGACTGGGAATCAAACCCAGAACTTTCTGCTTGCCGGGCAGATGCTCTAACCGCTGAGCTATCGAAGGTGATTCCTATGAAAATGACAATCCTTCTACATAAGTTGGAAGTTAATATTCATAACTTAAGTTAATATTCTTGTAAATATATATTACACGAAATCCCTTAATTGAATTATTTATTTATTAGGTATATCAAATGTATCTCAGGGCGTTTTATTAATGTTTATATTCTCTTATGAGACTGCGTGTTCAATGAATTTTCAATTGGGTTCTTTATTGAAAAGTTATTGTTCATTAAAGAAAATTTGATGCAATGGTCTACGTTTCTACTTTTGCCTTAATAACAATTTGGTTAAAGGTGAGTTTTTTGTTAACAAAAACTAAATGTGTAACTTGACACTTGACCTTCCTAACCTACAAATTCTGCAACTACATAAAGCGGTCCAAGTAAGTTTTGATCTAGGTTTATTTGTTAAATACTCATAATTGGCTGTTATTTATTTTAGAATAAATTATTTGTCACTCACAATTTACGAGACACTATGAAAACCGAAGATGAGTTTTTAAGCTTACCTCAGTTGTATGTTAACCTCACTTTATCTTTTTTAAACACAAAACATGAAACACAAACCTGCAGACTTGATTTCTTTCTATGTTGCTGTCTTACTTTTACAGCTTGCTGTCAGGGAAGACTCATGTATGGGCATCTACATAAAACGATGGTGCTCTAGAAGTTCTCTCGGGTTCAAATGAACGGCTGGTGCTAAAACGCTGGGGTAATATGCATGCATTTTTAATTTATCTTTATACAGGGTGGCAGGGGTAGAACGCGTTAATTTTAAGGGGTTATAGAAGACATCAAAAGGAACAAAAAATTCTTAATACATTTTTCTATGTCAATTAGCTTTCGAATAATTTAGAAAAAACCATTACCATATCTGGCAACTTTGCTCAAGTATAATCGTAGTCTACAGCTGGGTCTAGACCTTGTTTTAGAAAATCAAACAAACGAACTGATGATGACAGCCGTTGTTTAAAAATAATAAACATCCGAAGCAGATTAGTCGGTAACTAATTCTACGAAAATTGTAATCGGCACTGTTCTTCCGCAAACAAAATTTGTACGTACTTAAAAACACGCTGATTCATAACAAACCAACTGTAAAATAAGGCAATAATTGACCTACATTATATATATATTTATTAATTTCCGGGATATTTTCAAAATTTATTGACGTATTTGTTTTTTATTAAAAAATACTATCTTTTGTAAAAAAAATTTAATTAAGACACCTAATTACCATAAAATTAAAGATTTTATTAATGTAGCCAAAACAAAGCGTCATCAAAATCCCTGAACCTAATTACCCAATTTAAACTAGATAAATCGTCTGCTTAAAAGATATTTTCTTATGAAATCATTAAAAACTGTTATTAAATAAACAAATTCGTGCTTTATTGACAAATTATTTTCAGTTCAACAAACTACAAACTCAGCATTATCTCACTCTAAAAGGGTATTATTTACACAACTGTGATCAGGCATTGACCCAAATATTCTTCATTAAATTGTAAGGTTATAAACAAAATGTGCTTTATTCCATGTTCAACAAACTTCCTACATCAGCATTTTGTGCGAATGTGGAGCAAATCTTATTACAAACCTTACAGGGTTGTCACGTTTTTTAACGAGTAAAATTAATTTTTAATTGTATAAAGAATTCAATTTTATGCGGAAACGACATACGATACGATAAAATGTTATTAAGGTTTGTTTTTGTGGTTCTATAATTAACGCGGCAAAATGATGTTAAAGTTTCCAACTTTATTATTTTTTTTCCTGAAAAAGTAGTACGTTCTAGAATCACGTACGTTCTATCAAAGTTGTAGAATACGTTTTTGTTCCTTCTGATGTCTTCCACCACCCCTTAAAATTAACGCGTTCTAACCCCTGCCACCCTGTATAGCCTACTTTGGTAAAATACAAGAATAACTTTATTTCTTCTTTATCTTAAATTAGACAAACTGGACCGACCTTGAATCGAACAGCTATCCCGGATAGGCAGAGGTCTGTCAGGCACTTTGATATACGGGTAAGTTTTTATTTTGAATTGATTCAAAGTTTGCATTGACTTATTGATTCATCAAGATCAAGCACGAGGCGCGGAGACTTGCTGAAAACAACCACCTTGATGGTGAGAGGCATGGGAACTCATCGAAATCAAGCACCCCAGTTTGGTGAAAGGGGAGGGACTCACCGAAAACAAGCGCACTGATGGTGAGAGAACTCACTGAAATCAAGTTCCGCTTTATCTACATTTGATCAACGTTGCAGCATAATTCAATGAAACGTGGGGGTTCTCACTGAAAAGATTTATGCTGCTGCATTTTTCACGAATCGAGGAAATGTTCACAAGAGAAGTGGTATGTTTTATCATAGACTCGTTCGGGAATCAAACGTGGCGGTTACCAATTGAAGAAACCGTAGTTAACCTATTTTTTGCGATTACAGCGCCATCTATCACGAATACAAAAAAATGTTTCGTATAAAAATTATAAATAATGATTATCTTTGAAGTTTTTATACGGTAAAAAGTCCTCGGTGTTTTTATTCAATATTTTTACATTTTTTGAACAGATCGAGTTCCTAATCCATAACAGAGTTCACAACAAACAATAACTGAATAAATTAAAGAAAATACAATAAGTATAAGAAACGGGAATTCATTAGAACTACCTATTACCCTAATTTGAACAAAATGCATTAATTTGCTTTTGTTTACACCATAAAGTGGAAAGTTTGCAAAATTTAAATTATTACATACATATTCAAGCAAAAACTGATTTAGTATAATTGATTTGAATTTGCCCATACAAAAAATCCAAAACAAACTAAACTGTCAATGCACTACCATTCTTTATTTAATCAATTACGTAACCAACTATCTTTTTCAGTAATATCTAATAAAGCAGTTGTTAAACTAATAAAAATTATAAAAGAATCCCCGAAGATATGTATGTACACGCAAGTTTTAATAGATTTCCACGATAATAATAATGAAATAATAATAATTATAATCACGTAAACATGACTTTGTACGATTCATACAAATCTGACATGTTTTAAACTGCAGAAACGTGAGAGTCAAGTTAACATAGTATAACAATAATAAATATAATTATTTCTTACGCTGTTAGCATGATTTTCGGAAACAGGAATGATAAATTATTAAAATTCTCCATTAATACTTAACATCGATTCTCTATAACCGGAAATGGAGAGGCGCCAACAGACTTACTTAATGAATGTATTGTATGTACTATAATATGCAATTTCCATAACGGAAACTTTGTTGTGTGATTATTTTATTGATTCATATACTACATTTTCTTCTATTATTTAATCATTTCTTTTTTAATTTAACTTTTTAGGTAAATAATTATATTGTTTATTGTTTCCAGCCTTACTTTGTGGAACTCCATAATCATGAAATAAATAAAGATTATTAAAAGTTTCACAGTTTTATTAAAATACAACCTGACAATATTGTTTCGACAGCTATGCTGTCATTATCAAAGGTAATATAATTATAAACAAACACGTCGCTAAGGTAGATACAAAATAGGTAACTAGATAAAATAATAATAATAATCAGAATTAAATATCTAATACTTCCAGTAACGGAGAATTACTGAGCTCAAGTTGTTCATTCATTAAAGGTACCCTGAGTTTGTGTTTGTATATCTCAAAGGCTTCTAAAATGTCTAATTTGCGTTTGTTATTACAAAAATGTAGGAATTTAATATTATTTTGAGGAGTCATTGTGTGATTTTGTTCTAAAAGGTGTTTGGCGTAATTCGATTTTTCAGGATGTTTATTTTTGTAATGACGTACGTGTTCTTTATATCTTATGTCAAAATTTTGAAGTGTTTGTCCAATATATACCGAACTACAAAAAGAACAATTTAAACGGTAAATGCCCGATTTCATGATATCATATGTTCTGTCTTTAGCATTAAATAAAAATGAAAAAGTGTTAGTGTTGGTTTTAAATGTTATTTTATAATTGTTGGTTTTTCTTAGTATATGTGCAATTTTTTCTGATATTTTTCCAAAATATGGTATAGATATGTAATTTGTGTCTTCTGTTTGATTGTCAATGGGATATATTCTTTTGATAGCTAACCTATAATCTTTTTGTTTAATTAAAGTGTCAATCATGTTCGGATTGTAATGATTTGCATGTGCTAGTTGTTTAATGGTTGATATCTCTTTGCTAAAATCTGATTTTGTTAGTGGAATAGTTAAAGCTCTGTGTACTAATGATCTGTAGGCTGCTATTTTATGTGTATTATGGTGACAAGATTCATTTGGTATTGTTATGTCTGTTTGTGTTGGTTTTCTGTATATGGAAAATTCAAATAGATTGTCTGCGTTAATCTTGATATTTAAGTCTAGAAAGTTTATAGCCCTGTTTTGTTCTGTTTCTAGTGTAAATTTTATATTAGGGTGGATACTGTTAATAAGAATTAAAAATTCATTGATAACCTCAAAAGAACTGTCAAAACAAGCTAAAATGTCATCAACATAACGAAACCAGAAGATAATGTGTTTAGAGAGGTTTAATTCAAATATTCGATCTTCAAACTTGTCCATAAATATGTTAGCTAATAGAGGACTTAGAGAACTACCCATAGGTAAACCATCCTTTTGTAAATAAATTATGTTATTAAAAGTGAAATAATTTTCTAATAACTTATACAAAGGTCAAATAATTGAATTAACTCTAACCTTTTAACTAATTCTATATTACTATTGATCAAGAAACTATCTAATAAAGGAATACATTCTTGTGGGGGTATTCTGGAGAACATGTTGCAAATATCAAAACTAACAAGTTTTGAATGTGGTGGAAGATGTATGTTTTGCAGCTTATCTACTAATTCTAATGAATTTCTAACAAGAGTATTTCGATTTGTAACCTATCGTGTTAATAATCTGGTTCAGTTTTTTGGATAAAATGTGATTAGGTGCATTGATGTATGATACAACTGGTCTTATTGGCATATTCTGTTTGTGGGTTTTTACTAATCCATACAGTTTAGGTATTTGTGGGTTTTTATTAATGATTTGTTGCTTTTCTGATTCTGAAAAGCAGATATTGCAGTTTTCTAAACCTTGTTTTATTTCTTTTTGGAATTTTGTGGTTGGGTTTTTGTTTCAAGTTTCTAAATTTTCTTTATTAATAAATTCATTAACTTTTTGTATGTAAATATCTTTTGAAAGAATTACCAAAGTGTTACCCTTATCTGCTTTAACAGAAATTAGAGTATATATATATATATATATATATATATATATATATATATATATATATATATATATATATATACAGCGTGTCATGAGTTAGAACGCATTAATTTTAAGGGATGATAGAAGACACCAAAAGGAACAAAAAAGTTTTATACAACTTTGTTCCAGAACGTACTACTTTTTCAGAAAAAAAAGAAAGTTGTAAACTTTAACATCATTTTGCCGCGTTAATAATAGTACTTTAAGTATGGGGCTTTGTCGGCGGATGCATTTCATCTATCACAACAACAAACCTTTTATCCTATCGTATGTCGTTTCCGCGTAAAATTGAATTCTTTTTACAATTACAAATTCGTTTTACTCAATTAAGAAACGTGACAACCCTGTAAAGATTGTAATAAACTTTGCTCCACATTCGCACAAAATGCTGATGTGGAAGTTTCTTGACATTGAAATAAAGCACGTTTTGTTTAGAACTTTGCAATTTAATGACTTAATTAATAATATTTGGGTCAATGCCTGATCACAACTGTGTAAGTAATACCCTTTTTTATTATTAGTGTGAGATAATACTGAGTTGGTAGTTTGTTGAACTTTGAAATAATAAATTGTCAATAAAGCACTTTGTTTATCTATTAACAGTTTTTAATGATTTTATAAGAAAATATCTTTTAAAGAGAAGATTTATCTAATTTAAATTAGATAATTAGGTTAAGGGATTTTGTTGACACTTCGTTTTGGCTACATTAAAAAATCTTTAATTTTATGGTAATTAGGTGCCTTAATCAAATTTTTTTACATAAGGTAGTATTTTTTATCAAAAAACAAATACGACAAGAAATTTTGAAAATATTCCTGAAATTAATAAACAAAATGTAGATCAATTATTTTTACAGTTGGTTTGTTATGAATCAGCGTGATTTTAACGTATAACACAAATTTTGTTTACGGTGCCGATTACAATTTTCGTAGAATTAGTCACCCGACTAATCTGCTTCGGATGTTTGTTATTTTTAAACAACGGCTGTCATCATCAGTTTGTTTGTTTGATTTTCTAAAACAAGCTCAAGACCCAGCTGCGATTATACTTAAGCAAGGTTGCCAGATATGGCAATGGTTTTTTCTAAATTACTCGAAAGCCTATTAACATAGAAAAAAATTTATTACGACTTTTTTCTTTCTTTTGATGTCTTCTATCACCCCTTAAAATTAATGCGTTCTAACTCATGCCACCCTGTATAGTAGAACTGTTTGTTCTAATTATGATTTTAAGTAAGCCATGAATAACAATTACTTTTACATGAATGTTTTGCAACTTTTATTAAGGTAATCAAACTCTCTAAACTAATGAGATAGGAAGGGTAATAAGAGGAGGAGGGTTTAAAGATCTTGTGGGAGTAATTGTAAACAATACAAGTAAATACAGCTTAATCAGCTACAAAACTATTAACTAAGCATTATTAATTAAAAATACTAATTCAGAAGGCAAGCTTGCTAAGTCTAAACTACCGCAAGTGCTTATTTCAAGACTCTCTCTTACTTCAAATTAATTATTACTTAAGTTTGATGTAACACTCGCAACCTGCAAGGATTTATTTTACTGATTACAAAGAGAGGTTAGAAAAATATATGAACAAGCACTTCTTCTTTAGACAAACAAAACACGTAGTTAACGAAATTAAGTTGTATTTAATTTAATGATTGTATACGAATGTAATTATTACATTAGTTGTTGTAGACTTTTACCAATTTTGGTATTCTACACACAGCCACCTAGCTTCTGCGATGAAATAACCCACAACTGCAGCTTTATCAGCATATTCTGAGTGGTGCTGTAAGTTCCAGATTAATAAATAAAGAGAATAATAGAAATAAAAATCGGTAGCTAATGTAGACAATACGAGAGCGCAAAGAAAGAGAAGTGAGCTTCAATTTTTATTTGAATAAAGATTAATTTTTAACTTTTGGCTGATAGAATGGAATATAACTGAATAGTAGAGTCCATTTATTAAGCAAACTAAAGACATGGGAAATTTAATACAGAGAAAATCAGGACTACTCCAGATGCGATCTTTAAAAATAAAATTCTTTAAAATCGAAAACTTTACTGATCATTAAATTTGAGCCAATCTCACCAGAGAATACTCGGATCCTAAAGACTTTCCACGGTGGTTTGAGTACAGTTTGTATATTCTAATGCCCTGTTGACAATACAAAAAAATAGTTACTTAATAACTGCACACTGGAAAATTAATAATTTCACTGCTAGAAATCCATGAATATGTACTACAGTGTGGAAAGAAAGTATGGACTACCCCTAATAATTTGGTAGTCTTCAGGTTTTATGGAAAACGCTCGAACACGACAATTTAGTTTTTCAGTTTCCCACATTCTGATAGAATTCATTTGTTTTTTTTATTGACATCTGTCAAAAATATGACATCGACATTTTTCTTAAATGATAATACATGGCATGTGCTAAATCATGTGAAAGCTCTTGTTTCACTCAGTATGTTCCTAGATTTTTGTGCGATTCTGTCATGCCGTTTCAAAATGGCGACCGTTGAATTGTGAAGATTATCTTAAATTAATTCCCAGTAAAAGAATAACTCTTTCTTGTTCTATCAGAAAAAAGCAAACTATCAATCACACTATTATCATTCAATGCATGCCCTTACATTAAGTTTCTTGGCCTGGGCTTGTTTTTAAATCCATGGTAGAAAATGAAATTCGATATCTCCATGTCGTTGCAATAGTAGTTTGGTTCATAGTAAGCTTAGACAAACCAAACACAAACAATAATTAAGGTCAGTATTGACAAGTGGTAAGGTTGAACATTAGTAAGATTTAACTGTCATTGCGTTGCATTCAAAAATTACTTTTTTAATAAACCAAAAATGTCGCTCAGTGAAAAAGACCGTATTGAAATTCTTATGATGGTTGGTTACGGAGATCGTCGCAGATCTAGTAACGAGGTACGTGAACTTTTCAATCAAATTCATCCAAACCGAACGCCGATTTAAGGTTTTAAGAAAATATGAAGAACATGGCCATGTTAAAAATTTACCTAAAAATGCTGTTGAAGAAAATCCGCATAGTGCCAGTCGGCAACTAGCATTTGATATGGGAATAAGTCACACATCTGTGCAAACAATTTCGCACAAAGAAAAATACCACCCGTACAGAGTCTGCCTGGTACAAGAATTAATTGAAGATGATTTCGACCGAAGACTGCAATTCTGCGAAATCATGCAACCAATTTGTAATCAAGATGAAAACTTTGCCGCAAATATTTTATTCTCAGATGAAGCAACTTTTTACCTCAACGGTACTGTAAACATGCAAAATTGTCGATATTGGTCCAAAGAAAATCCACATTCGAACATTCTTTGAAGAAAATCTTACTGGTGAAGCGTACTTGAATTTTTTGCAGTTTGAACTTTTGCCAGCTTTAGTCACTCTCTATCCTGACCAAAATAACCCCGATTTGCCCAGTCCAGAAATCTGGCTGCAACAAGATGGAGCCCCGCCCCAATATGCAAAAGAAGTTCGGTAATATCTCGATTTGATGTTTTCAGGAAAATGGATTGGCCGACGGGGTCCCATTGAATGGCCAGCCAGGTCACCTGATATACGCGTTGTTCTAGTTTGATAATTAAACCATGTTCAATAGTTTGCTTTTTTCTGATAAAACAAAAAGACATTCTTTTACTGGGAATTAATTTAAGATAATTTTCACAATTCAACAGTCGCCATTTTGAAACGTCACGACAGAATCGCACAAAAATCTAGGAACATACTGAGTGAAACAAGAGCTTTCAAATGATGTATCACTTGCCATGTATTGTCATTTAAGAAAAATGTCGATATTTTTGACAGATGTCAATAAAAAAAACAAATGAATTCTATCAGCATGTGGGAAACTGAAAAACTAAATTGACGTGTTCGAGGGTTTTCCATAAAACCTGAAGACTCCACACTGCATATTGTTATGGTATAGGCATCCCGCATTACATGTAGTATGTGTTGCCTATCTTCCAGGCGAAAGGATTTCACAATTTTTTTTATTTTAAGAACAATAAAATTTTGCATTAAATGTGTTGAAGATACATACACACTACAACACTATAAGATGATAACGGATAAATCTTAAACAGATTCTTCACTTGAATTTCACAAACTCAATTTCATGATGGACTATCCTATGTCGTTGGTTTTTTTCACACTTAGATATTTTGAAGCCATTTTATGGCATGTTTTCACCTGAAAAGGCATAGGTAAGAGGTATACACAGGTATTTATTACTTTACTTACAGTTTTTATTATTGAATTTCAAGAAAATGTTCTATTTCTTTTACGATTCATAATTTTCCATAGTAAATGGATATTTTTCAATGTTATTTGAATTTCTAAGTAAAATATTTTACTGCAATATTGTTAACCAAGTTCTAGGGTGCATTTGACACTAGAATGTTAAAGTGGGGAACTTTTTATAGAGAAGGTTTAGGCCTTTGAAATCCCAAAATTGTAACTTTCAGCAGGGTCTGCTAGAATGTTAGAATTTAGTTTATATTTATAATTTTGGTGTCAAAATTTATGTAATTTTTGTTTGATAGGATCTTAGGATTAATTTTATGATAAGAAAAGGATGTAGCAAGATGTTAAAATGTTTTTATTTGCATTTTTGTGAAGTTATGTTTGTGAGAAAATTCAAGATGGTTGTCAATGAATCCTAACTCTTTATTTGCATTTTAATGGCCGTGTTAGGTACCAAAATGAAGGAAAAATTCTCCTCTTTCATTTTATAACATTTATTTAAACAATTAATTTAATTTTTTATCAACAATTTGGTTAGAAAGGTTTTTGGTGGGAAAGATGTTGTTTTGTTTCTAGTTAGAAACCAGATTAATCTAGTTCCGAACTAGGAAAATCACTAACGATTCGCAATTGTTTTCCAATTATTATAATAACAACACGAAAATTTGGGCTCCCTCTTGAATTTTCATACAGAGCAGAAGTCATGTCAGTTTGTACGTTATTTTGATAAAATCTCGAGGTTATGTTGGTGAATTTTACGTCACTCAAATGTCAACAAAGTGAGGTTATGACAAATGTCGTCTTTTTTCTAATTTTTTTTATAAGTAATTAATAATAATTAAAATGAACAATTAAAGTGAAATAAACAAAAGTGCAGTTTTTAAATTTTGTGTTCAGACTGTTATTATTATTTGGAGAAATGTTTAGAATTTTTATTTTGTATGGAACGAATTAAAGGAAGGTAATGGAATCTTGTTGCAAATAACCGAATTATTTTATGTACTTATGTCATGGAAGATACATGTTGCACCTTTAATAATTATAATTATTTTCAAAAATCACAAATAAAATCCATTTGAAGGATGACATGGAATGTGAACATCTTATCAACAAATAAGCAGGTAATTTTACCAACTAAAACAGGAATCTGCTAACTATCAAGTTAGGGTGATTAACTTTGTGTGGCGCCAAATAATTTTAAAATTTTAAATAATTTTGTTTTCTTTTCTCTTCATGGAATTTTAAATTTTTATTTATTTTCTGTGTTAATAAATAAAATTATCCATTTAAATGTTTAAAAAGAAATTTATTTGTGTATTTATGTATTTGTTTGGTCCATTAACAACGTTTTACAGATATAATTTAAATAGCTTCCTAATTAATTATCGACCCGCCTGCTTTCGTCTCATGCATTTATGGAACTTGTTTTTCAGTTTAGAAATTATAGACGGAGAATTCTTTTTTATAAAGCTAAGTGATATTTAGTGGTGTATATTTTCAGACTGTTTTAGCATTTTGTGTTTGTGAATTTCAACAATAACAAATTTATTTTGCAATTTATAACCTTTCATCTTTCATCAAGTGTTGGAGGGTTTATTATTCACTACAATTAATTTCTTTTTTCTTATTGACAATCATATAATCACATCAATATATATGAGTTAATTGAAGTATCTATTCGGGTGAAGTACTTATTCAGTACACCGAACCACTTTTACAGGTACATACGGAAAGCATCAGGAAATAAAAGATATCAGCATACAGATTTTCCTAAAACAGCTATGATAAACCAACAACAGCATGCACGAAATAATACAAAAATATTATCGAGTTATAGTTAATTCATTTTAAGTAATCCAACAAGATAAAATATGAGAAGTCAACTATAAAAATCTGGATCAGTATATCCATAAAATAGATTAATATAAGATATATCGTATATCGTTGAAACATCATACTAAGTGGATTCGTAAGGTCGCCAAATTGGGGTAAGTGCGAGGGATAGGACGCTAAAGAACAGTAATTTCTCTTATTACATATTGATATTAGTACATCGATGTACTAAGCTAACCCTGACACAGCCCAATTCACAATGCCGATTTGAATCTCTGGAAACTGAATGAATTTGTTACGATAAAACCCGATTTTTCGATATAACTACAAGTTCATTGTGATTACCTGTTGCCACTATACCGGAAACATGACATTAGTATTGACTAAGAGAAACTGGGAGGATTGTACGACTTTCACTGAGGTGAAGTGTATGTCAATAAGTCGGCGTTACTGAATAATTACACGTTTGTATGACAATGTTTCTTAAATTCTGTT
The DNA here is from genome assembly GCA_929113105.1 of Agrypnus murinus. NCBI lineage: Eukaryota > Metazoa > Arthropoda > Insecta > Coleoptera > Elateridae > Agrypnus > Agrypnus murinus. The sequence continues at coordinate 36,810,644 of OV816030.1, forward strand.
TACAACATAAATCACTGAAATTATTCGAATTGTTTGCAACTAGTTTTTTTTTCTGTCAGATTATCTCAAAGAAAACGTAACAGGGGTAAGCCTGAGGCTGCTTCAAACTTGTAAAAGAATATGTTGAACCAACATGTGTTTGAGCACCTACAAGATAATCCTCTAATTGTAGGAAACATTAACAAAGGAATGTAAGGAAAATACATGATATACTGTATAGTAATGAAGTCACTATTGCAATTATTGCAAATCCGCTCTCAGCTGCCAAAGTAATGTATTTAATGGGGAAGATGCATATATCGTCGATTAAGGAAATTGTTGCATTTTCGTAAACGAATAAATTTAAATAAATGCAATACTCGTCTCATCTAATTAAAGATGAGTAACCTCGTTACATCACATAGTTCCAAAGACGACCCATTGTTTGTGCTAATGTAACAGTTAGAGTCCTGTATTACCTGTCAGTTTGAAAAGATTTTTTATTTCAAAGTTCAAATAATGTCTACTTACGAGTATTAACAAGTAATTAATATAATAATGTACGTTATGCTGTTGTGTAATTAACTGCCATAATAAAAGTGGTGTAAAATATTTCTGTTGCTATAAATTGAAAATGCAACTTATTGGTATAGCCCTTTTATTTTCAAATAGTATCGACAACGAATGATTTCGTCGCTGGAACAAACGATGACACCAGAACGATGTTGGCGACACAGAAAGTTACCAGATTTGACAATTCGTTTTACAACAAATCTTAGGTTTAATAATAGTCATGCACAAAAATATTCACAATTTATCATTAATTTGATAATGGACAATCATGTTCTGTAAAAACGATCATATTAGTATAATATACACCTATGAAATTGTAATCTTTAAACGACGTTTTAATAAATTGAGGTAACAATATGCATGTAGTAACTTAGTAACACTGTAGTATCTTTATTAAAGTTTGTGTCAGGTTTGTTCCACGATGTCGCTACTATTTGAAATAGATGGGCTATACTTATTGGTAGAGTCACTGCATCTAGTCACCTAGGCCAGCTGGTCGATCAGAGGAACGCAAACCGCCGCCATATTGGGGCAGAGAAGGGTGATTTTTAATAATGGACAAATTAAAACCACGTTTTACGTGTTTGACATATTATAGGTTTGACCTTTCAGAATAAGAAAAACCTTTTAAAGTAAACGTGGATTTGATTAAATTCAATACAATTTCGTGCTTCGTTTGCCCTAATATGGCGGCGGTTTGCGGTATTCCGATCGACCAACTGGCCTAGGTAACTAGATGCAATGACTCTACTTATTGGTTTTCATCAGTGCCATCTAACGTGAGTTAGATCGTCAATGTTGCCATTTTTAATTCCTAGTGATACCTACTTTTTTATGTCAAATAGCTTTGTGCGTCTTTCCCATTAAAATCACATTCCGGGTGGTATTAGCAAGTCTGTTGTTTTCATGTAATTTTCAGTTCGACTCTTAAGAAGAAGAGTCAAAATATAAGTTATTATTATTTTATTTACAACTATCGATTATTAAAATATTAAAACGATTGGTGTATATCAAGGAAGAAGACAGTTCCAAACAGCAGTAAAAACACATTTCACGCCGGAATTAAAAAAATTGTGTGGAATGTGTTTAAAGTATGTTTACCTATAAGCTATTTTTTAAATCTAGATATTAAACATAAGGCTGTATAAATATACCTATCTAATTGTTATGATATAACATATTTGAGTAGTGCAGAAATGCATATATGCAGGATGTGTTGCGCATCTGACAGGCGACTGAATTTTTAATTTAAAAAAATAGATGTAACTTGTTTAAATTTGGTTCAATTTATGAAGGATACACACTACAACACTGTGAGATGGAAAGGAATAAGTTTTAAACAGATTCTTCACTTGAATTTCACAAACTCAATTTCATGTTGGACGATCCTATGTCGTTGGTTGATAGTTTTACATTTACATATCTTGAAGCCATTTTAAGGCCTGTTTTCACCTGAAAATTATTAAAGGCATGGGTAAGAAGATATACACAAGTATTTATTACTTTACGTACAGTTTTTATTATTGAATTTCAAGAAAATGTTCTATTTCTTTGACGATTCATGATTTTCCATAGTAAATGGATGCTTATACAAGTTATTTGAATTTTTAACTAAAATGTTTTACTGCAATGTTGTTAAGCAAGTTCTGGGGTGCTTTTGACACTAAAAGGTCAAAGTGGGTAACTTGTTTAAGAGAAGGTTTAGCCCTTTGAAATCCCAGAATTGTAACGTTTCAGCATGGTCTGCTAGAATGTTCAAATTTAGTTTATATTTATAATTTTGGTGTCAAAATTTATGTAATTTTTGTTTGATAGGATTCTTAGGATTAACTTTATGATAAGAAAAGGATGTAGCAAGATGTTAAAATGTTTTTATTTGAATTTTTGTGAAGTAATGATTGTGAGGAAATTCAAGATGATTGTTATTGAATCCTGGAGTTAATTTTGCATCAGGACATTAATGTTGGGTATTGTTAGAAAGTAGAAATTCTCCTCTTTCGTTTTATAACATTTGTTTAAACAATTAGTTTAATTTATTATTAACAATTTGGTTAGAGAATCTTAATGTAAAAGACACTCTTTTGTTTTCTAGTAACTTACTAAATTAATCTAGTTCCGAACTAAGAAAATTACTAGCAATTCGCAATTGTTTTCCAATTATTATAAAGACAGCACGAAAATTTGGTTGCTTTCTCTTGAAATTCCATACAGAGCAGAAGTCATGTCAGGTTGTACGTTATTTTGAAAAAATAAAAGTTATGTTGGTGAATTTTACGTCACTTTGTCAACAAAGTGAGGTTATGACAAATGTCATCTTGTTTTTAAATTTTTTTTATAAGTTCTTAATAATTTAATTAATAATTATTATAATGAGCAATCAAAATGAACTAAAATTGAAATAATACAAAAAGTGAAAAAGTGGTGTACAAACTGATAAATTGAAGGAACTTTTTGGAATTTTATTTTGAATGGAACGAATTAAAGGAAGGTTTGTGTTCTTTGTTATCTTGTTGCAAATAACCGAATTATTTTATGTACTGACGTCATGGAAGATACATGTTGACCTTTAATAATTATAATTATCTTCATAAATCACAAATAAAATAAATTTGAAGGATGCTCTGGAATGTGTTCGTGCTCATCTTGTCAACAAATAAGTAGTTAATCTTACCAACTATCTGGTCTGAATCTGCTAATCTTCAAGTTAAGGTGATTAATTTTTTTTGTGTGGCGCAAATAATTTTAAAATTTAAAATAATTTTCAGCTTTTAATTTTTTTAATAGTAATTTAAGATTGTTGGATTGATCAGATAAGAATTAGAAAGGACAAAGAGAATTAGAATGTCTTTTAATTCTTATTTTGTTAAATCTGTTTGACACCAAGATTTAATTGATTTTGTTTCATGTTTGTTTAATTGATTTAAATTTAAGATGTTAATGATTGTTTTCGTTTCTCTCCAATGAATTTAAAATTTTTATTTCTTTTGTATGTTCATAAATAAAATTATCCATTTAAATGTTTAAAAAGAAATTTATTTGTGTATTTATTTGTGTCTGGTTCGTTAACATTGTTTTACAGGTTTAAATTAAATAGCTTCCTAATTAATTAGGGACCCGCCTGATTTCGTCTCATGCATTTATGAACTTGTTTTCCAGTTTATAAATTATAGCCGGAGAATTTTTTTTGATGATAAAGGTAAGTGATATTTAGTTGTGTATATTTTCAAACTGTTTAACCATGATTTTGTGATTGTGAATTTTAACAATATTTTTTGGAATTTATAACCTTTCATCTTTTATCAAGTGTTGGAGGATTTTTTATTCCCAACAATAAATATTAATCAAACCCCATCATCTCAATATATCATACCATATGACGCCCGAACGTGGTGCTTTCTTTTTTTGTTATCATTATATATCAATACCATTCCCCTATATCATGTCAGCATGTATAAATATATCTATCTATGAAATAACGCATTGGTGCTAGTTTTTTGTATATAAATTGTATATAAATGATAAAATATAATGTCATTAAATTTCAATAATTAAAGCGATTAAAAGTATGTTTACTTATAAGCTATTTTTTAAATCTAGATATTATACATAAGCTGTATAAATATATCTACCTATGTACCAACGCATTCGTGTTACTCTTTTGAAAATAAATTGTATATAAATGATACAACACAATCTTATTAACTTTTAATAATTAAAGCAATTACAAGTATGTTAACCTATGAGCTATTTTTGTTAAATCTAGATATTATACATAAGCTGTATAAGTATACCTATCTATGAAATAACGCATTTGTGCTAGTTTTTAGCAAATTAATTTTATACTATAGATGATACAACATAATCTCGTTAACTTTTAATAATTAAAGTGATTAAAAGTATGTTAACAAAAGAGCTATTTTTGCTAAATCTAGATATTATACATAAGCTGTATAAATATCAGTGGCGTGCGGTCCATGGAAGCAATGGAAGCAATGCTTGCCTTGAGAATTTATTAAAAATAAAAACGATGCTAACAAAAATACTTTTGTAAAATTATGGTTATCGTTTATTTAAATTGAAATATTTATCAAATTAAAGCTCAATATCAACTCTGTACAGCAAAAAGTATAATTATTTAGAGTACTATTTTAAATTAGGCTCATTAAACTTGCACGGAAAGGTAATACCGATTCAAATGTGATACATACACTTGATATAAGCACTGCTTACAAATGCTCTTCTCTTAACCTTGGCGTGAATTAGCGAGCGTGGGGTGTTATAATAGACGGATGCTGTTAACATTGTTTGGTCGTTATTTCTATTGTGCTTCGTTCCCAAATGTTTATTTATTATAATTTGGTTATTTGTTCGATTTAGTGTTACTTAAGTAATGTAAATCTGCGAATGAGGCTGCATTTTGTCGCATTTTATTATTTTAATTTATAAGTTGGATTTTTTTAAAGACAAATAGTTCTATTTAGTTTGCCTATATGTAAATTTAAAATTGCAATATCGTCACGACTGCAAATTCAACTGCTTCGGTGAAAGGTTCGAGTACCTTCGATATAGCCGAATCGGGACGATTTTTTGTTCAGTTTGAAAATTATTAATAAGGAATTTTTCGTATACAGTTTTGGAGAGAAATTACAAATTATTAAGAAAGGCAGATCAAAACCAGATCTTTCAAATTTAACAACAAAGATTAAAACCTGTACCGGTATTTTGCTAAGAAAGACCGGAAAATTGATACGTAGTAGTAGTTTTTTTTAAATAAAGAATGATAGTCAACAAATTCCATAAATATAAAGTGTAAAAGTGCTTTTTTGAAAAACTTTTAAGCTTAATAATTATAACACTGTTTTTTATTGTACCTAGCAGGGGCGGATCCAGAGAAGTATTTTGAGGGGGAAATCTTTGGAAAAATAATTGTTTTAATAAATAATAATTAAACAAACATTATTTGTTTCTATTCTATGTAAACTTATTTCTAAATTGGGGGGGGGATTATTCGCTCCCCGTTAATCCGCGCCTGTACCTAGGTGTATTATAATTAAAATCGTGGTTGCTTCCCTAGCCTAAATTCTCACCGCACGCCACCGATAAATATACCTATCTATGAAATAACGCATTCGTGCTAGTGCTAGTTTATTTTGTAAATAAATGATAAAATATAATGTCAGTAACTTTCAATAATTAAAACCAGTACATATATTCTAGCACGCCACTGCTACACCATGAACGCCCTCTAAACAACAGGGTCTCTACCTGTCGGTTCTAAAAACTCGAAATCCCCTTTCCGCTAACGGAATTGGCACGGGCTGTATTTTTTGCTTTTTTTTTCTTACAGTTATCTGATGATAAGCAGCAGTTCGTTTTTGCCGGGTGCTTTAAGCCATACCGTATTCATTTTTTGAGTTGCTATTTCTTAATATATCATTTAATTGAATATTTTATTTATGAAACACTAAAGTCATTTGGAGTCGACTTTTTAAGAACACGCGAAAACATTTGCTAACACTTTAGTTTAGGAAGCAAACAAGATTTAGTTTTCGAAATCCTTATTAACATAGTTATAGGTACAGTTAGAGGTCTTTAAAAAATATAAATTATTAAAACTGTTAATATGTCATTATCTTTATATTAGCACTGCCTTATTTTGATTATTAAATATATATGAGTATTATTATATATCGGTGGTATTGTTTAAATAAATTAATTCATAATTTAATTTAAGATAATAACTAATAACAAACAGTAAAACACAATGGTATGGCAGACTTAATTTCAGTTAATTTGCTTGATACCAGACATCGATACAAGTCACCGTTGAATCCAAAAATTTAATTAATTACCAAGTTACTGGTTTTGGTGTTCACTTAGCATTAAATGTATTCATATTATTAACGCCTCGAATGAATCAGTTTTACGCCAAATGAACGTAATTATTTATACCGACAAGAAAAAAGCAGAATTAAGTTAGAATTCGGAGCACCTATTTAAGCCACTTTACTTTTAAATTTGTGCTGGCGCAAGATAACCCCTCTTCTATGAATAAATTCATTAAAACGGAATAGTAACCATTACTTCTTTTCGTATTTGTTTTGTATATAGTTGAATATCTCATCTATTGGATTTCTAGAGTGCGATACTTTCAAAAATCCTAGAACCTACATTAGTAACTCCTAGAGTTCCTACATATGAACTGAGCTCTGAGCTATTTCGAGTTAAGTCACGCATGTCAAATTTTCCTAGTAACATTTGATATTTTGCAACTATTTATTAGAAGGTTGATAATCATGAAAATGGGTTTAATAAATTAAACTGTCAAAATGACAATTATATAAATTTGAAATTAGATACTTACAGTTAATATTTTATTTGTACTTTAAAATTGATTTATCTACTGTAGTAGTTTTAAGAATTGTCTATAAACTGTAAATAAATGATAATTTGCACATTGCTCCGTTATTAATTTGCACATTAAGGCTCCGTTATCGCGTAGGTAAAGTACCGCTTAAACAGCTTTGAAGAATTTCATGGCAATTTTTAAAAATTGCACTTAGTTTACATTTATTGTGCATGAGATCTTTTCTTAAGAGTGTTATCTAGTTTATATTATGCATTATAGCAAATACAAAATTACAAAAGCTATTTCCTTAACGAATAAAAAAGTGTAAATTTATAAAAACAAAACTATAGCTAGCGAGCTTTTAAAAATGGTAAGGTGTACTTCCTAAATTATCGTTCAAGTGTTATTTGAAATAAAAATGCCCGAATATACAACAGTATAAAAGAACGGGATGAACTAAAAAAGGTCATATCCCGCGTTTATTCAAACATTTTGGTAAATGAGAACTATCATTCTTAGTTCAGGCTTTTGCTCACAGAACGCGCTGTACACGGATCGAGTTAAAAAAGCGGGAAGTTTCAACGAGTTTGAATTAACTGTTAATACATTTAACGCATTTTCGTTATTGTTACATATATTTTTGTGATTGTCGATGTAAAGTAACAGATTATTGTTTATATCCCTTCCCATATTTTAACTTTCCTAATCTTTTATTATTAGTTATAATAGTTATTATAGACGATTATTTAATAAATTACCAAATAAATGTTGTTTTACTTTACTTAAGAGCATGTGACGGTTAATTTTTGAATAAACTAAAAACGAATATATATATATTTTCAATATTTTAATACTTTAAGGGCCGGTATTATAAAACTTTTTACTTCCTAGATAAAATTTACTTTGAGAGTAAATTAATTTATTCTGTCAATTTGCATATGAAATTGACAGAACAAATTAATTTACTCTCAAAGTAAATTTTATCTAGGAAGTAAAAAGTGTAACAAATCTCTTATATGCGCGCTTCCTTAAGACACCCAATATACCCTCAACCGTTACATGATTACTGCCTCCTGGTAAACAAATGTCCCGATATAGGGCGTTTAGTCAGAAGTAGCCAGCAGTACTCTCTGAAGAGTTGCTAATACTATATAAATATTTAATTGACTTTTGAAATGTACAAAAAAATGATTAATAAATTGTTTTGATATCTGACTACTCTTTTTTATTTAGTTTATAACTTTAGTTATATTGGTTATTATGATGTATATAAACTGAAACCCACAACTAGTGAGGTAGAGACATGAAACTCTTGCAGGGCGTGGTTCATAGGTTCTTTAAGCAGGAAGTATCATATCCACTAGTCATCAGTTTACACAAAACTTACCTTTGGTTTCGCAAGTACAAAAGCTTATTTAAATCATTGATATAAATAAATAGAATTAAGTCTCAGAGAAGTTAAACATTTATATTCAGGTTCAAGAACTACTCACAAATTACTACACAGTTTGTTCCTAGTGACATAAAAATCTAAAAGGTACCTCAGCCGACTGTAACAAGCTAAATTTATAATAACACCCCTTTACTATTGGTTTTTGAAAATTGTTTGTATTGTAGTAATCTCTTAATTCAATAGCAAAGCTGTGTTATAACGTTTAAAGATAATCCTTTTTTTTGACATTTATGAAAATTATATAATTTTAAATGATAATTAATTTTTGTGGTTATAATTTTATAGGTATTTTATCCAAAACAACAAAATATAGGACCTTGTGTCCTAACAGGTACTTTATTTAATTAACCCAAGATAAGTCAATGTAATCGTCACTTACTTGAAACGTACCCACCAATAGATTATTGGTTATTATAAATATATATTATATATTTATATATTATTATATAAATATATGTTATTATAATAACAAACTTTTTCCTTACTAATGGCGATTCGATTAGTTCCCAGCAACCATTATAGTGAATAACTTTTTCTTGAAATCATTACAACCAATAATAAACTTTCTTTGAATCTTCCAAACTTTATAACACTAAAAACCTGTAACCTTCCTTGATGAAAGATCTGCTGATTTTCCTTCTTGTAAAGTTGTGTTAATAACTTTCTGAATTATATGCAAACTCCAAATTATATTTGCATGAATTAAACATTAAAACATTTTTTTTATTGATTGATTATTATGATTTATCAACCAATTAATAACTTTTTTGAACTATGTAGAACAATAGCTTTTTTAGTACTATCGGTAATTCATAATATTTTTCAATTATCAAAAAGAATCAAAAATTAATTTGATTAATTATTTTATAACTTTCAATTGAAAAAACTTTTTTAAAATTATTCTTCATAGCAACCGGCATTTAGTTATTTTGCAGTTTTAAACACACATTTTTTCATGGTTACCAATCCATTTTCTCCGCCAGTGGCGTAGATGATAACACCGTCGCGTCAGTGGCGTAGGCTGTACTGTCACGAAAGTTTTATAATACCGGCCCTTAGTATAGTAATACTTTTCTTTTTCTTAAAACCAGCACGAACAATTGATATTTTTAAAGATATTTAGCAGTTTGATATACCCCTTTTTAAGTTTACTACCTTAAATTATTCCCTGACATTTAAAAATTAAAAATTTTAGTTAAACTTAAAATATTTTGAAAGTTCACGCATGTCTGACAACACTGTAAGCAGACAACTGCGATTTTCAAATTTTAGTTTTAAAGGAATTAATTCCCATTTGGAGACTGTAGCGCCATCTTTAATTGTTTATAGTTAATGAAGCTGCCTATTATTAAAACTGGCGGCGATCACGGGCCCTTAAGGACTTTTATTTCATTTCGTATTTCAAACAATTGTTTATATACTACAATTAGTAAAATAAAGTATAACTTGATCTCCGTTGTCAATGACACCGGAGTTCAAGACGTTCTTGATCTCCGTTGTTGTTGGCAACGTAAAAATCATTTGATGTTGCATAACAGCCACACGTGATATGCTGCTTTTTATCTCCTTGGTTACGCGTATGATGACACAGACAAGGCAACTTGCTTCATTATACAATAAATTCGGATGAATTTTAAAAGGGAGAAATTAGGATGGAAATACGAAATAAAATAAAACAACTTATGTTTTAACGAAGATGTTATAAGGCCTCGGCTGACGCCTCGGCGTTATAATACATCTTCTCGGATTTAAAGTATCACTTGATCTACTAATTACATAATATATATTATACGCATAATAAACAAGACATAATGCATAACCTAAAATTTATAACTGACAACTACTGAATTTGATCACTGAAATAAAAAGAGACAAAAATGTATCTGTTTCGGGCAGCTTAGTTCTCACCTAGACAGAGATAGATTTTGACATCCGTGTCCTAACTCTAAAATAACGCAGTTAAAGTTTTTATTTAGGAACTCTAGTAACTCCCTACTTATGATATATCAACCTTCAATAAGTCATTGACTGTGTAAATTGTATTTTTTTATTACTCTTGCATCATACCTGTTTAAAAAGCTAAAAAGCTTGTGAAATCTCAACATTAAAACACTGAAGTGCTTTAAAGTTGCTATAGAAACAATGACATCATCATTTTTAAAGAAAGTTGTATTTGTAATTTACACATGTAATTAGTAAGATATAACAAACAGTACAATTTTTATTTTAAATAAATGTTAAATGGACAATTATTATTATTTGATATGTGGATTCCAGCAGTTTCCAGCTCGTTATTACTTGCTTCGGTTATCACAGTATCACCAGTATTAACTGACAACGATGACGTAGTAATCGTCAAACTGAAAAATGAAGCAAATGTTACTAATCTCTGTCAAAACTATCGTCAAAATCGTATATCAGTATTTTTAAAAACAAGAAAATGTCATCAGGAGCTTGAACGAGAAATCTACGAAGTTCTTCCTCCGTGAAAACGAAAGACTTAGCTTCATAACCTTTATTTACCGCCTTCATAAACGCATGCAGCTTGTGAAAAGAAGCTAGATCCATTCCGTTTCTGTCTCAACATTGCTTGCAATTTTGAATGTATACACCATAAAGTAGACGATTTATACACACTAGACTGTCATAAAACATAAAATATGAAAAAAAATAATAATTATAATTGTAATCAATGTTACCATTTCCATCATGTAGGCAAGCATCAATGATTAATTTACACTTTTCGAATTTTTACTTTCCATCCACAAAGCAGTTTTTCATATTCTTTACAATAGTACAAAACTCTTGATTTCTCCGGAATTAATCTTAATTCCGCTTTTTTCTGCCAACTTTTGAATTTCCCGTGGAATACTTTCTTCAAACTGACTCATTTTTTACAAAACAGCAAAGTAAACAACAAATGCAAACCAATCTCCATATCAACGACATGACGTCATTGCAAAGGCTACTGTACGAAATGATACAAATTCAAAATTAAAATGCTCGTTTAAAATATGGATTTCAGCTCTATTTCTGGAATTATGATGCAATTGTAATAAAAAATAGCGTATGACACGCGTGTATAAGTGCTTTTAAAGCACTTACGCCAATAAAAGCACTCCGCTTCGCGTCGTGCTTTTAAACTTGTCATGCGTGCTTTAAAAGCTTACTTATACACTTGTATCATAATATACCATTGTGCAAATAATTTTTGTTTAAATATAATACCTTGTATATATGAAACATCACGATTTAAAAATAGTGAATAAGAAAGTAGATAATAGAATTAGAGGAACTTAAAGGAATAGTTAAAAAGTACCCTAATATGATGCAAGAGACAATAGAATAACTTATTCGTCACGTATGATTAAAGCAAGTAATAATTAAGAAAAGTCAGCTTACCCAGACCCATATAAACACTTAATTCAAAGTTCCCTTTTAATGAACTATTATTAAGTTGATAACATTTATAACCTCTACGATTTTATCTTGTACTTGGAAAATGAAACGGCGTTGATCTACTCCATCAGATAGCTCATTCTGACTATATCGTAGGTGCGTCCATTATTCTACAGGTTAAATAAGTTGGTGGCTACTACAATATAGAAGTGTCAACATTAATTGATTCGACAGTTAATGAATAACCATCTCGTCACTGAATTGTCCCTGGACGCGAATTTATGGTACAAGTGGGCAGGGCCGGCGCGAGGTGGATTCAGCGCGTTCCCAGGAACCCGGCCCCGCATTTTGGACGGCCCAGCGCATTATAATAAGGCGCCGCGTTACAACAAATACGCGCACTTTCTCTGCTGCTGTAGTCACACCGATGTTTCCATGTCGAAAAAGCAAAATTCTACAATTCAACCAAGGTAAATCTTGATGACGTAATTAAAAACTTTTAAACTCACCACTTTCAAAATTACATTTTGCGAAAGTAACAGTTTAACGAAAACTTAGTGTTTGCGCACTCGTGCTTCAAAAAGATGCACAAAGCACTGGCCCTTTTATGCTCTTTAAAAATTATTTGACTTAATCATAATAAAATTTAGAACAATTAAAGAATTCGCCCACCAAACATTTTTTGACCAAATTGGTGTCATTTTAAGGGAAATTTTATGCTGATTACGAATATGTAAATCATTTTTGGGGAAACGCCCCTAGGCCTCCAAAATTGATTGCTACCAACCTAACCTTTATAAAAACGCCACCACCTAACCAAAACGTGAAAACTAACTATGTAAAAACAAATTCAGGTGTTTTTCAATTTAACCTAAACTGAATCTAACCTAACCTAACCTAAACCTAGACTAACCATATCTAACCTAACTAAATTGTGTAATTGTAAATTACACAATTTAGCAATCATAGAAACTGAATACAATTATTATTCATTGCCATGGAAATGAAGCATATTTTTACTTTTGATTCCCTAACTTGGGGCGTTTGGGTAGCTTGCTCCAAAATTGATTTACATATTTGGAATTAGCATTTTTTGGGGAAAACGCTCCTAGGCCTAACCTAACCGTACCGAAACCTAACCTAACCTAAACTAACCTAAACCTAACTAAATTGTGTAGGTGTAAATTACACAATTTAGCAATCATAAAAACTTAATACGATTATTATTCATTGCCATGGAAATGAAGCATTTTTTTACTTTTGATTTCCTAACTTGGGGCGTTTAGAGCGCTCGCTCCAAAATTGATTTACATATTTGGAATTAGCATTTTTTGGAGCAAACGCTCCTAGGCCTAACCTAACCTAAACCTAACCGAACCGAAACCTAACCTAACCGAAACTAACCTAACTAAATTGTGTAATTGTAAATTACACAATTTGGCAATCATAAAAACTTAATATGATTATTATTCAATTCCATGGAAATGAAGCATTTTTTACATTTGATCTCCAAATTTGGGGCGTTCGCTCCAAAAATGATCTACATACGTATTTAGAATCAGCATAAAATCTCCGTTAAAAAAAATTTGGTAGGGGGAATTCTTTAATTATACCTAAGATTTAATTTAGAAACTATTTGGGTATTAGAAATGACAAAAGAAAGATTAGTAATCGATAATAATTCCACTGACAAGTGCGAGCGCCATCTATTGGCAAGAAGAGAATGCTATTGCCTACTTGATTTCATGTTTACTTTGAATTCTAAACAATTTTACAGGTTTTGGTTAATTATGTTTTTTCAATGTTCAAGTTCGTTTCAAAGAATTTTGCGCAAAACTGGATGCGCGAAGTGATCTTCAACGCATTCGCGCAAATGAATTACTCGCTCCTTCGTCGCTCGTGCTTAAAAAATGCGCTCATACGCGACGTCTCGTTTTCGTAAATAACTATAATGATACTCGATGATTCTCTTGTAATATGTAATAATGTGTTTATAATAAATAATGTATTTAGAAGTTGTTTTAGGCCAAATGCATTTTTGAACCCTGCCCCGCAAAAGCTTACGCCGGCCCTGCAAGTGGGTTAAGCAAGATATTATTCTCGAACGAGAACTTAACCGACGAGGGTTAATTCACCCATTTTGAATTTGCAATGTATAGTTAGTCTATAGTTTTTGACGGTAATAAATTTGATGTATATAAAGGTACCCAATACGTTCCTTGTATATTTTAAATTATTAATAATAAAAAAATGGTCAATAGGAACAATGGTGGGATTTATAAGCAATGTAGTTTCATAAAAATCGGTCTTAGTTTGGCTGACGTTTGAATATTTGACGTTGAAATATTTACAACGATTATTTGAATGATACAACAGTTGATGGCTTTGAAATATATACCATAAATTCTAAATAATAGTGGCTTTTACTTGATTAGTTATTTTTTAAGATTAGATATCTCAAACCTAAATTGATTTAGGTAAGACCGGATCGCTCAGCTTCCAAAGAAAGCATTGAGATCTCTCTAAAAGATCAATCCCATATACTTAAATGGTTTAATTTATAGGATAATCCAAAATCTATAAGATCTTAATTCATAGGATGCATATTTCTTAATCCATAACATAAAAAAATCTATTAAACAGTTAAACAATTATTACCTGAGAATTGTTTCTACATAAAAGATATCATTATCAACTCAAAAGGAATAAACGTTTTTCTATGGAAACAAAAATGTAGGTAATTAAAACAGATTGAGTATTTAACACTTGGGAATAACTAAGCTCAATTTGTTCATTCATTAAAGCTATCTGTGGTTGTCTAGTTGTGCTGCTTGTATATCCTCTAAAATGTCTAATTTATGTTTGTTGTTAGAAAAGTGTAGGGATTTGATGTTATTTGTTCTTTTTTTATGCGTTCTTTTAGTAACTCAAAAATACATGATGTCATTTGTTTTAATTACATTAATTTTTAGTTTTAATTAGAAATCAAAAAGTGTTAGTTGGTTTTAAAGAATAGTTTATAGTTGTTGGTTTTTTGATGTCATGTGTTTTATCATAACCATTGAATAAAAATGTGGAGATATCACTGCTGGTTTTAAAGATTGGTTTGTGGTTGTTGGTTTTTTGATGATGCCGTGTGTTTTATCTTTAGCATTGAATAAAAATGGGACAGTGTTAGTATTTGTTTTTTATACTTGCGTGTCCTAATGAACTCCATTAGGACACGCATTTGCGTGTCCTAATGAGATTTATTAGAGTACTGGAAACAGTAAAATTTTGTTTTTTAAAGTTGGTAGCACCTAACAGCTGTTCTTAAATGTCAAACTTATTATATTTAAAAGTGCGGTTATGTTGCTATGTGATAAAATGCCAAACTTTTAAAATATAAAATAAACATACACAAAATAAATTAATTAAATTAAAAATTATTTAATAAATTCACAAATTATTCTTTATACATCTTTTGTATTAAAAGTACAGTTATTATACACTTTGATTGTAACAGCAGAAGTGTCCTGGGCATTAATCTTAAATGAAGGTAAATTTTGCCCCTCAACAATGTTTTGTTGACTCGTTATTGGGTTGCTGCTAAAAGTGTGTGATTCTTCATGTAAAAATGAAGCAGTGGAAGACTGGTCAATTACCACTTGAGCCGTTGAAGTGGTAGTACATGGCTTATTAGATAGCAATTCAGCTACCTCCATTTTTTTTAACTGAAGCATCAATACAGCCCTCAGCCACAGCTGAAGACTTCCAACCTCCATGCCGTTTTATAGTTATTAAATCGCCACCTTTGTTTGCCAATTGGGAAGCACTTGAACGTCGAAAGCAATGACCTGTAAAAAGCTTCGGGTTGGCTAAATGCAAATAAGTGGCAATAATAAAAGGAACTTTTCCCATGGTGTTTATACCGATAGGAGTAGAAATACATTTTCCATTGCGGTAGGTTATAAAAAACCGCCTGTGGTTTATTTTCTTAGGCCTTAGGCTCAAATATTGCTTAATTAAATCAATCCACAGTTTCTCTGTAATTAAAAATTATCTTCGAACTTTATTTTTTGTTTTTGTTACAGTCACAGTGAACACATCATCTTTGACCACAATATCATCTAATAACATGTTGGTCAATTTATCTCTTCGGCAGGCACCACAGAATCCCATTATTAACGCAACCTTAAATAATTGAAATATATTAAAAATTGAAAGTATTTAGCACAAAATCTTACTTACTTTCATAGCTAAATGTTGGTTATTTTCTGCAGTTGTTATAAATCTATCAATATGGTTAAATTCTAATATTTTAATAAGATTAAGATTAATTAAGATAAGTTAATTCTTTTTAATAAGATGGAGGGAGAGAATATCTGACCATTTTACCTTCTTGTCACAGAAACTAAATTAATTTTATAAAAACAAAACAATTTAAATAACAAATGCTGAAGTTGAATTTTCAGTGTAGCCAACTGTCAAAAGTACTTAACAAAATTTCACTAACAAATCTTATTTAAAACTAATTTATTTTTTAATAATTAACGAAATAACGACGCAAGTATAAAAAAATAGTATAAAGTATTCGTTTCATAAGGCGTTTTAGCGCACTTGTCCGTTATAAAACTCCCCGCTTCGCGGGTCGTTTTCTAAACTCGGACGCGTGCGCTAAAAACGCGTCTTATGAAACTAATACTTTAATATACTATTATAGATTAGTTTGTGGTTGTTGGTTGTTTTCATATTTTGCAACATTTTCTAATATTGATATGTTATTTATATTTTTTTCTTTTGTCAAGGGAATGTATTTTATATTGATAGCTAACTAATTGTGTAATTAAAGTTTCAATCAATTTAGGATTATAATGATTTGCGCATAGTTGAAAATTCTTTACAAAAATCTGGTCGTGTCACTAGAATAGTTAAACAGAAACACACGATGACCCCAAAATAACATCAAATTCTTACACTTTTGTAACAATAAACACAAATTAGACATTTGTGGGAGGCTATCGCGATATATACAAACACAGAGTACCTCTATTATAATAATTTTAATTTATTGGTAAGAAAGAAACCTTTTTACATCTAAATAACAAAACATATAGTTTTAATAAAAATATAGTTTCTAACAATTTCTAATATGCTACACACATTTCCTCATATCTTGACAGTTTTTAATAACAGCTGCTATATCAGTGTATAGTTTAAATCCCTTTATAATATTGAATTATAATTCAATGCTTTTAACAGCTCTTAAATCATTTCTGTTATTACGAGTTTTGTAGTCGTGTGAATCGACGATAATTTCAATTAACTCGCATAAATATTGTGGTGACATATGATTTTTCATTTTATATACAACTTGATAAACAAATAACAAAATTCTTTGTCTTATTGAAGAATTGTAAAACATTTAACATTAATTTAGTAGGTGTCAATTTATTACATTTTAGGATAATTCTCACGGCCTTATTGTGAAGTTTTTGCATCTGTTGTAATTCGTTATTCTTAAGATATAAAATAGTATTGATTAGAAATAGTTAAATTGAGGAGTTATTATACTGTTGTAAATAGTTAATCTTGTAAATAACGATACATGATTTTATGTAAGAATTTTTCCCTGTTTTACTTAGACTACATAAACAGAGTGATTTAAAATGAAGATTCTCATCCAAAACTACACCCAGATAGTTTAATATTCAGTTAAAATTCAGTGTAAAATTCGAACACTAGACTGCTCTAAAAAGGTCCAATAATTTAGTAAGAGGAAAATATCTAATCTGTATCTTCGTGTAGACCATAGAGTTAACTTCATACAATGTTTGTGTAAATTTACTACACTCTGAAACAATTATATATTTTATTCTAATCATTTATATCATCCCTATTATAATCATTTATGGTAACTTTCTTACTCCAAAACGGTCAAATTTCTAAACGTTTCGGAGTAACATTTTATTCTTGACGTTTGAATCTTTTACTCTACATTGGAAAAATATTACCGATTTAGAGTGGATTGTTATAAAACTTTTGTATAATTACTGCAATGCAATAATAATTGCAATGCAAACATACACAAAAAGTATTTATACAATTAAAACATAAGAACGTTTTGAATATATACGAGCCCAGTTGGGACACTTCTATTTTGGTTAGGACACCCCAGAACCTTTACTTTGAAATTGGTTTTCGTGGCTGATGGTATGGTTGTTAATTGTTTCTCCAATTTCTATTAGGAGATTCCTTTACAGCACTAAACTCCGCCAAAGTTCAAAGTTACTACAAGTATGATGTAATTACTCTTGTTCTGAGAATTAGATATAATTATAATTATTGCTTTTACTTACCTAATTTCTTGATATCTCTGTTTATTGTTTAGAAATAAAACACTGAATATGAATTATAGAAAAAAGTACAACTCCATTGGATATCAATATTAAGTAGTTTACGTCTTATAAGTATCCAAGTGCTCCCGTCTTACTCATCATAAGTTACACTAATTACTAAAATTATACATATATTAATAAAATGTTTAAAATGTAAAATTGTTTTTTACCTTATATAAATTAATAAAACAAACTGCAAAGTTTCACATTCACACGCACTAAAAAGACGTGAACATATTTGCACTAACAGATTTCTAGTTATAACTGTTAAGACTTTTACATTTTAAAAAGTTGCTAAAATTAGTGGGAATTTCAACATTTTATAAATATCTCAACTTAATGTAGGTTACCAATAGAAAATAAACCAAAGAAGTTGATTAAACTACCTTTGAACCCAATCACCAAAGGTTTGAATAGTGCATTTAAAAACGAGGGCATGAGTATCTTATACGTCAAATAATTCTTTAAAAAACCTGTTAGGCAATCCAAACGCTAAAACTGATAAAAAAATTGAAATCGGGAATATACCAAATCGAATGCAATGATTGTAATACGAGTTACGTTGGAAAGACAAAAGGATCAATTTTAACTAGGCTCAAAGAACACAGCGAATCTTAAATACAATCGCATAGAAAAATCAAGTGTAACTAAACATATACAATTTTAACAACTTTAACTACTAACAACAACTAACAATTTTAAACTGCTTTAGGTCAAGCTACCATCGGGCCGTTTGAAAGATGTGGGAGTCATACAAATATTTGTTAAGTGTAATTATTTGATCACAATCTACTCAAATCACTTATTAAAGGGCTTTGGACCTACCTGATGTCTTCTTTCGGCTTTCTCTGGTTTTCCCGATTACCTTTTTTGTGATTCGCGTATTGGATCGGTACGGGTGTTGAAGGATAGCTGGTTAATAATTAGGATCTGACTACAGATATCTTGGAGGTATGGAGAGGATACATTTATTATGAAGAGATAGAATATTTATGCGGGCTGCATGTAGTAATGCACCATTGCCATGCTTCTTCACTATTATAATAAGCGCTGCCAATCTTCAGTCAGTTAGAGACTTTCCAGTGAGGGGTTAAATATTAAATATTAGAGAATGCAATTGATGATTAAGCTTGATCATGCACAATATGTAAGGTAGAACATAATATATAGAGTACAAAATTATAATTTTTATTTCTGATATATGATAATTATTTATTTATTATTTCTTCTATTTTTCATGGCAGGCCGCAATTCCCCTCAGTAATTAGAATTGGGGATTGTCCAAACCGCCAACCAACAACACAACATTGTGTTAATAAAAAAAAAGAAAAGGAAACTTAACATTAAGCTACCTTTTTCTTTTTCTCTTTTCTTCATGTGTAGAAAGATATGTTTATCCTTTGTTGCATGTTTGCGCTAAAATTGCTTTGCATGGTTTTTAATTGGCCCTTTAAAAATGCACCCAGAAGAGGGTTATGGGTTAACTTGTACAATTATATTCAGACGGTTTTATGCCGAGAAAAAGGTAACATCGTTACCGAAATACTTATTGGGAATTAGTCAAATCCAATGTGTGGTTAGGAGACACCGTTAAATATAGTGTTAATGTAGATACTATTATTTATATACAGATACCTGTTTTTGGTCTAGTCAATACAATCTTGATTATTCTGCTGACTATCCTGCTTAGTTGTTTATTACGTTTTAAATTGTACAGCTACATCAAGCTATTTAAAGATTTGTAAAATCTTGAAATTCCCACCAGTTTTTAACAGTTATAATTAGTCAAAGTCAAATACAGCAGACAAGAATTTGTCATTGTTTTACGTGGGGTTCCTATATAAACATACCCCCACGTTCCTTCCAAGAGGGAGTGATTGAGATACGCCCTATCAGCGCGCAATTGCGAACAATTGCTCCCAGTAACTCACTGGTCGGAGCGAGGTTGCCTATCTACCCTCTACTAGCTATCCAGGCTAGTACCTGAGCGATTGACTTAACACGTGCTCACCCGCCGGCACCCGCCCGTCCTCTTTCATACGGTCAGGTACCTCGTCCAGCAATAGAACTATTCCCCCAACTTAACTCAGTTGAATAGAGAGAGCCCTCCAGTCCTCTTTCATACCTTCATAAGCTCCTTCCCGAGACAGGGGTTGGGGCCACTGCCCGATCGAATTCAACCTCAATTGTGGCGGGACTTGGTTTTTTAATGGTCTTGCCACCCCGATCTACCAATATATAGGTTTGGTGGGCCCTCGACAGAGCTTCGTTCATAAGTCTACACGTTATAGAGTCCCAGTGTGTACCCGTTAAGGTGAAGTTGTCTTGATTGTGAGAGGCTATATATTCGCTTCAACTCTCCTTAAGTGTAATGGCTTTTGGAAATTCTCCCAATCACTGTACCCGGCTGCAGTCCGGATCATAGGGTGGTCGGGATAGCGCCTAAGCACATTTACCTGGCGGCATGCAGTTTCCCATCGGCCAAACAGCGGGATAAACCTCACTACGCTTCTCCTCCCTAAGATTCAGTCAAACAGCGGGTTCCTTTGGTGACCATAAATGACCTAGGTCAAACAGCGGGTTCCTTCGGTGACCATAAATGACCTCCTCCAAGGCGAGACTCGAATCCGCCCACACCGGTATCATATTACCAGGGCTTCCGCTGATCGGTATGAGTAACCGTCGAGAATTCTCACGAATTTCTCTACCACACACTTGACCTGACTGCTTCATCCATTGCCCAGTCATGGTTCCATGCCAAGGATAGGGTAGAAGACAGCCAGTTTTAAGGGTGAACGTCGTGTGGACTCCCGTTCACCCAAAAATACAGCAGACAGCTGATTGTTGCCATTTTTATTAGTGCCGTTATAGCGTACACGCTTCTCTTGTCAAATACACTGTCAAGTGTATATTGGTGCCGCGCCGTTGCTAATCAAGTGCATAAGCATGAATAGTTACTTTACCCTTACCATCTTCAGCGAGTTCATGGATTGGAGGAGAATGATTTCCCTGCTCGTGTACAATTTTAACGTTGGTTTCAGAGGAAATGTGATGACGTCCCTAATTTTGAAAGTTAGATATTATTTACAGATGCGGCAGGATTTACAAAAAAACGGGATTTCTACAAGAACCACGAATGGGCCGACGAAAATGCACATGCATTGTTACAAAGAAAACATTAGCGACAGTTTCGCTTTAATGTATTTATGGGGAGGAATGATTGGCAATTCTTTCATAGAACCTTTTTTACTGCTGCAACCTTTAAATGAACAAAATTACAATTTTTTTATTACAAAATACCTAACCTAACCTAACATTTTGTTTTCTTGCAAACGGAATTACCTTATCTGTTTAATGATCTATCAGCTCCTCTACGACAAATGATATGATTTATGCACGATCGTGCACCCCCGCACTTTAGTCGTGCTGCTAGGAAATATTTAAATACACCTACACAAACTGATGGATAGGTCGTAGTGACCAGCCACCACCGTCAGGATCACCGTATTTTTAGAATCACCTTGATTTTTAAGTACAGCAACCAGTCAATAAACAACATCAATGCTCTTCACAGGAAATCATAGGAGGATTTCCCACAATCAGAAATACTCCAGGAATTTTACTACCTGTTCGTCAAAATGTGATTGGAAGCATACAAGCCTGTCGCGAAGCTAATATTTTTAAAATTCTATTTAAACTTGCTCGTTCGTCTTCTAATTGCGATTTCGTTTATTTTATTATAAAATCTTTAACTGTTTGGTCACGTTCTTCATTTTCTAAGCGAGTTTAGCACGAAAACGGTTAACAATAGGAAAAAAGCTCGAGACCTTTAATCTAAAAATACATGGGCGTGCCAATTTCTTAAATAACTATGTACACTCCTGTTTCTACGACACTGGTGGAGGTAAAACTATTTATCTGGTCCATATTATGGTACCCAGGCATACAAAGATATTGTATAATTTTCAGAACGCAATCAGCTCCGAGTAATTTAAAGAAAAGACAAACAAAAAATCCCTATACCATTTTTTTCTCAGAAGCGTAGCTTTCGGAAAAAATGTAAATAAAGACGGGTATAATGTTTTTAGCACATACAGTAGTGTTTATTTTCTTCAAACAATGTTTGTTATGTTTACATTGCTGATTCTGCAACATGATCGTTTTTATAATACAATTTTATGAGGTCAGTCACTTAAATGATAATTCCGTGAACATAGATAATTAAGAAAAGGATATTGGTGTAGGTCGTCAATGTAAACGATGATGATTCGCAAAATCGAGAAATCATTGCATCACGGATATTATAACCTAATAAACAAGTAAATGGCGAATCTGGGTCAACACGTGATCAACACTTGTGTAAACAGATAAAATGAGATCAGATTTCAAGCAACTCTGATATTATCTAAGCTGTTAAAAATGTCAGCGACGTACGATATGACTAAATATGGATAGGGGCAATAGATGTTCATTTTCATTTTACTTCTCTTCTTAAAATTAACTAAATTAATGTTACTGTAATTAAATTACATTGTTTAATTTTGCCCTTTTACCCTGGTAATTTTTGTAGCCCAGATTTTTCATTTTCTTGTTTAGGTTATCATCAATAATTAACACTAATTAGTAAATCCCGTAGCTGATTGGAATTCGATGTGGAAAACTCTTACCCATTTTTTACTATTGAAAGTTGAGACTAGATTTAACCAATTTTACAGTAAAAAGATATGCGAGGTCACGATTAAATAAAATTAAAATTCCTTTGTAGACAAACGTCCTGTAAAAATTAAAAGCTTAATGCACAATTTTGTATATTTACGTTTTGTATTACAATTAGTCATCATTTGAGATGTGCATTTTAATAAAGCAAAACTACTACGTCAACGAAGCGAAGCGATTTAATCTGCAATAGTACAATGTAACACAATTGGGCGCTTGAAAATGGTGGGTTTGGAATAGAAAAATACACAGTAATATGTGATATCATCATGTTTGTCTGGCTTTAAAATTTCAAACCTTGCGCTTACATAATACTGTTAACCATTTTATTTTGTATTACTGACATCACTAGCACCATGATCGCGTTATAAATTTATACGTATTTTTATAAAAACGTCGGTCAAAATTATTAAAAATTTGAACTTTTTCTAATCAAAAAACTTTATTAAGATTTTTTGTTCCAAATGCCATCAGAAATGCGCTGGTAAAGTCTGGTGCAGGGGCTATTAGACACCCTGTATATTATATTGAAACAATTTATTGTTGTAGTAAATATTTCACTGTGAAACTGTTATTAACATTTATTTCTAATAGTATCTTTTATATATTTTTTGGTATTCTCTATTATATCTTCTTCATATTATTCAGATAATATCTAGAAATATTCATCAAAGGTATTGCGATAGTAAAATGCTAGAAAATTTCACAATCATCTTTCAGAAATAGTTCGGCCGAATGTTATTCCATTTTTCGTTAGTGATATAATTAATTTAACCTACCTATGTAATAAGCATAACTATAATAATAACTATTTTTAATACATTATTTAAAGAAAAAAGAAAAATTTTTGTTCCTCATTATTTCTTAACGGAATTATTTGAAGACGAATATAATTAATACTAAGTAAGATACTAAGGAACAAATAAGTGTGCCATGATCGTAGTTAGCGTTCGAATAAATCGTTATTAAAGTTATTATAAAGCCATTTGTTTTATATTTGAAGTTAGTTATCTCAAAGATTATAGCTGTGCTTCCTATATGCTTTTTTCTTCGTCTTGTAAATGATTTCCAGTAGCCCTAACTGCGTGCAGTACTCATGGTCGATTATGATCATATCATTGAAAAAGTATTACAAATGTGATCACATGGAGGTTAATAATAATTACTAAATGATATATTAAAAAGCAATGGCTTTAGAAATCTATGGTAATAACTAGTTATTACTTTCGTTTTATATAATTATTGTCACCTAGATGGCTAACAGCTAATATCTCTCCATGGTACATCGTACTAGATCTTAATCGTTTCTGTATATTTAAACACTTATGGGCAAAACATATTAACCATCCGTAAGGTAATGAAAGGTATTGTTTCTTTCATATGAAATATTTGTCACTGTTGATTGTTCATTGTCGAGCATTTATCTTTCCTGTTTTAAACAAAATTTTTAATTCTTCAAATCGTTAATCTAAGAAGATTGTGATTTTTATTTTCATCTTTTCAGATGGGATTTGTCTCAGATGTAACTTCGTTTATGCTACTATAACTATTCTAGTTTTTTTTTACTAATTAAGATTGATCAGTGATACTTACTCCTGGAGTAGCTATATAATTAAGATTTGCAAGGGGCAATTTCGTGGAGTTAATAATACAGTACATTTAAAAAAATTCTCAAAGTTTAGTGGTATGGCGCTCGTTTGGAACGAAGTTAAACCAATGTGAACCAAGATGGTTGCGGATTCGAGTTCTGTTACCGATTCGCCTTGCAGATTTAAAAAAAACAAGTTTTTTATGCTTCATCAAAAAGACTCTTAAGGCGATAGCTCGGAATAGCTGAAAGATCTATTGGTCAAGAAACTGGAAGATCTTGATCTATTGAAAAATAGCCTAGAAAAGCTGTATAATATGGATGAGAAGCTGTTTTATGATGCATCACCAGCAACAAAGGAGTAAAGAGTTCTAGTGGTTCAAGAGCATGCGGAGAACGTAACTATTGTGACATGCGGGAATACTGTGGGTCATGTTATCCCTCCATGATTTTATTTATTCAAGGATCAAAGGAAGAAATCATTTTTTAGACCTGGACTACGTGCTGGTTCTGAGATTCGTATGACGACTAAGGTTTTCGTTTTGCAACATTCACTGTACAAGATACATTTGGGTACAGAGCATTCTAAGATTATTGGTAGTCTAGGAGGTCTTCTGCTTGAGATGAGGACCAGATGACTCCAAAAATCTGTGATAACCCTCCCTTCGAAATGATTATACAGGATCGAGGGGAGGGTGAAATATCCAGACAGACAATTCCGTCTGGAGGTGTAATCTGGTACACGGACGGTTCTAAAACCGAGGCGGGTACCGGAGCAGGTGTTTATAGCGAGACCCCCCAGGACGGAGCTGAAATTCTGCCTGGGACAATACGCCTCTCTTTCAGGCAGAAATATACGCCATCCTACAATGTGCGTGTGAAAACAGAAAGAGGGCTTACAGAAATAATCGGATCTATATATTATCGGACAGCCAGGCTGCTTTAAAGGCCATATCAAACTCTAAAGCTTCATCAAGACTGGCATGGGAATGTATTAACGAACTCAATGTGCTTGCAGAACACAGTTAAACTGTTGTGGGTGCCTGGGCATTGTGGCATTTACGGTAATGAAAAAACCGATGAATTGGCCAGGCAGGGATCTGATGAGGCCTATATTGGCCCAGAGCCTAACCTATATAGGAATTTCGCGTAGCGTGGTTCGAAACTTCATTAGGGAAAGAACACGCACCCACCATGAAATTTACTGGAGAAATCGACCAGGGCATGAGTATAGCAAAACCTTTAATAAGGGACCAAGCAAGAAAAGAGCTGAAGAACTACTTAATCTAAGTAGGTCTCAACTCAAGAATTCATTAACTCAAGTTAACCACAGGTTTTCTCACAGGGCATGCGACTGTGAAAGAACACCTGAGGAGAATTGGCAAATTCAATGGCGACCTTACGTGCAGACTCTGCAATATGGAACCAGAAACAGCCGTACATATTGTATGCAGATGCGATGCGCTGTGTAGAAAAAGGCAAAACATATTCGGGAACCCAATCTTGGAACTACAGATGGAATGGAATTACAGATTGGTTGTGATCATGCAATTAGGGTAACCACAATAAGCCTTAAGGCTGCAGTGTCCATGGATCCGGAAAGGAAGACATACCCTAAGCGAGGAGGAAGGTTTTCGTTAAATGGCTTCAGGATATCAGCTCGTCCAGCAATTTTTTAGGGATTTCTTTCCATCTGAACATATCCATTGTAAACAAACTTGAACAATTAGGTATCCACCTACTGTGGTTGCCAAATAACACAACACATGAATTACAACCCACAGACGAGGCGGTATTCAGATCATTCGAGCACTGTTGGGACGAAAAACTGTTTCAATACTGGGAAAACCATTCTCGAATAAACTTGAACAAGGAAAGATTTTTTGACATATTCACTCCTGTTTAAGGAAAATCACTGACCATAAACAATATCTCCAGTGGTTTCAGAAGCGACTGGAGTTTACTAAAAAACATTAGCCGCAACTACTCTTATGTGTTCTCTAATGGTCCAACTAATAGAGAAATTCCAGAGGTCAACACAAAAAAATCTTGAGATCGAAGAATCGAATTCGGAAGATGAGCGGCCACTAAGTTTGCTGATCAAAAACTCGCATGGTCAGAATTCATCGATGCTGCCAATTCATTTTCGGAAGTCTTGGTAACACTAAATGCAAGAGTCTAAGACAGCTACGGAGGATGGATTTAAACTATAAAGCCCAGGAAGTAACAAGAGACCTTTTTCCAGGACAGAAGCAATAGTGGAAAGAAATTCACAGCACCTAGCAGTCGATCAACTTCAACAAGAAAAAAATAAATAAAAAACTATAAACCAAAGCCCATTGCATTCCACCTCACGAGAAAACTGGTTTTACAAATTATACGACACTGAATTCATGGGTGGTGCGATTTCAGTGTGCTATGTGTCTCATCTGAAAGGTGCATGAAGTTGTTGAGGTCACAGTTGAAAAATAAAAAGATGTTTTTGCTTCTCCGGGATGTACAATCTAAACGGGTGGGCCTGATTACTGGTACTACAGAAAACAAAGCCCATTTACAATTTTTTAAAAACCCAATAATTTTATTTTATTTGTTTGATGCTAGAAATGTCAGTTTATAGCTCAATGTTTCTAAATTTAAGTATACGAAATAAAACTGTTCTCGAAAATGTGCATAATTGCTAGGTGGGCCTTATTACACGTACTTACCTTACAAATTGATAAATGTCGCCTAACAATACAAAATTTGGGAGTACTTCCGCGGAATATTGCATTAGGAGGCACTTCAAATGTGTTGTCATTAGTGGTTTTAAATCTACAAAACTGTTCCCAGCAGATTCATCAACATTCTCTAAGATTTATTCGATAAAGGTTATTTATGTTATAAAAATACAAAAAACAGAATCGCAGGCACAGTACCTTCCGAACCTTTAAGTATAAAGCTCTCACAACATGCCTTAATATCTGAAACACCTTCAGCAAAAAATTCATTAGGACAACAAACCAACAGTTCCGAAAAAAAGGTCCACAAAAATGGGAAAAAAGAAACAGAATAAAATTATTCAGATCTAGATTCTGGTGAGGATTACAGAATAGAAGAACATAGAGAAACTTTGTGTGGGAATACAGAAGGACAATAGAGTGAAGCTCCCATTACGGACACTCCCTATAAGAGGGCACTTCCAGTAAGCCGACATGGTTTGTAGAACGTTTTGCCATTACCAAGACATGCTAAATAGCCTCTTTCAATCGCAGTCTAATACACACTGACGGTAAACTGAAAGACAAATTAAATGAGACTCGTATAGGTACTTAAAAAATCAGCTGCGCGCACAGGTGATTGTTGGGTTGCCTAAATATATCAGGACCGAACTTGGTTTATCATAGCAAGCTGATTTTGTTTGAAGAATTACTTTGAACTAATTACATATTGTATTATGAAGCCAAAAAGAAATTTAATAACACTAAAACAAAAAATCTAAATATGTTTCTTCCATGCAGACGTTCTAAACAAACGGACAAGGGGGTGGGATAATCAGTGTCCGCTTATGAGAGTTTCACTGTATTGGTACTATTTATTTTCGAATTTTGGGGATAAGTTTAATCACAACTTGACAACCTTGGTCATTAGAATGTTTTACATACCAACAGTTTCATACTTATTGCAACTAAGTTCTATTTTGAAAATTATACGTAAGATCATTTTTGTGTTGACATTTGCCCCGGTACCATGGGTAATTAAAAACACTCCAAGGTTATTAATCGTAAATATCCATTTTGATTTTATTTCATAACTCGAAATAAAATAAATACTAATTTTCATTTAAGGAAGTTGTGACCGTAGAAAAATATGATGAAAATGTAAAAAAATTATTGCAGTTAATGTTTAAAATTATTTCCTAGAAAAGCTTTAATGTTTAGGAAGGTCGTTTATACATAAATTGCATTTAAAAATAACACGCGATCTTATGCAAAATGGTAAGTTGCTGATACATTTACTATAACTTCATAAAAAAATTATGAAAAAAATTTGACACCAAAACATTTCACGTAAAAACGTAAGATTGTGCCGTTAAAGTTTCAAATTTCTTAAGAGGATAGTTTGCCAAAAAATAAATTAATAGGAAGAATTTGTCGATTGAACGCTTGATATTAGCTAGCTCACTTGGTAACGTCGCATTGCAACAAACGAGTGGGAAACTTAAATGCTTTATATAGCTGCATGCAGAACCACTGACCGCTCGTAATTTACATCTCGAAAACAAAATCAGTTGTATTAAATAAAAAGATACGTAATTAGGAAATTTTGAACTGCTACGTTTTAAATGAATCTGAATAGTGTTTCATCCATCGTTTTAATATTTTTCTAATATTTGCAAAGATAACCTCAACACTTCAGCCAAAGCATTAACTTGTTTTCAACAGAACAACAAACGAAATACTGGTGCCAACTTAAGGCAACGTTGTCACTTTTTCACTACTCTAGAAGCGTATAATTTATTTATATTCTATTGATCGTCTCACGTTGAGACTACAGTGTGTTCTTATGGACAACGGGGTTGCCAAACATCTTGCAAGCAACTTTTAAAACACTTTCTAAATATTGTAGTTGTACCTGCATAAACCTTTATATTCCCTATTGTTCGAACAAGTTATATTGCAGGTAGTCACTTCTTCTGACAGCGGCAGTAAAACAAAATTTCAAAATTTGCTGCTGTTCATGTAGTGCGCATACTATAAAGTCCGGAACTATCGAGATAAATCTTTTATTAAATATTTTTGAGAAAAATCCTAGAACACGTCGATTTTTATCTTAAAGGAGACATATTTTAGTGTAATCGTTATTTGTAGATCGTCTTTTGTTTCCGAGTTATGACGATAACGAAATTTTTTTAAACGGAAACCCTAATTTTTTAATGATGGATTAAAGATAATGTAATACTAAGGTCAAATATGCTAAAAAAGTATAATACTGTATTAAGAAATTTTCGAGATAATTGCTTTTAAATAAAATAATAAAAGTTTGAAAAATTTTCAAACGTTGGACGACTATGCTCTCAAAATTTCAAAATGATGTGTATGTAAATCACAGACAGCACCCTAAGACAGACTGTTTCGAGCTATTGGCTCTCATCAGTTAGGGGTAGCTGCCCGTGATTCCCATACACATCATTCGAGCTTATATACCAGCTCGGAAATAACATTAACACAGCCAAATAATAGTGGTGCCTCCTGTAGGAATCAGACCGCACTAAGCGGTTTTCTTCTGATTATCCATTACAGGATATACAAAATATAAATAACAATAAAACCGGTCAAGCTTCCGACCGTATAATTAATACACAAAAATGTTATATATAAAAAAATTTAAAACACAGTGTTTTATTATTGTGAGTATTAACTATAATAATAATAAAAAATATTAAAATTTTTATATTTTACATTTTTGTGTATTGCTTTTAAAGTTTTAAAACAAAAATTAAAAAACAATCCGAGTTCAAGTTTTAATAAAAAAAATAATTCTTTGAAGAACTGTCATAAATTTAACGCTAAGTCACTTGATACTTGATTTTTTTATTAAGAAAATTAAACTCTTGATTGTTATTCAATCAAAGTTCAAATCAAAAGTTAAAATTTTTTGATAAAAAAATCAAGTAGCCATGTAACAATTGACTGAGCGTTAAATTTATGGCAGTTCTTAAAAGCATTTTTTTATTAAAACTTGGAACTCTTGTTTTTAATTTTTGTTTTAAAACTTTAAAAGCAATTATCTCGGAAATTGCTTTTCAAATTCATCATAAAAATTAGGGTTTCCATTTAATAGTACATTGTGTAACGAGTGACGAAAGTAACATGAACATCGGCTTCGCCTTGTTTGGTAAACTATTCTCTCGCTTAAAAAAATAATGTCGACGAGTTAAACACTATGCTCTTTCTACGACCATTTAAATTACTTATCTGATATCGATATCATTTTTTATTGATAATGTTGTTCTTAACATAGAATATATAGACCATGAGGTCGATAGCTTGAAATTTTCCAACAATCTTGCAAAATATGCATGCAGCACAGTTTCCGAATATGAATTTACGCGATCCCCCCGCCCCCAGGCCATGAATCTTGCATAGATTTCTTCATACCTCTTTTTCGGGCAATCATAAGAGGTTTTTCCAACTTTATTTACTATTTCTGGTGGAATATTGGGGAGATCTTAGTCACTTTCTGAATCAGAAATCATGATAAAGCTACGAATAGCATACACTGACGTGATTTAATAATGACGCGATACAGCGACAACAGGCAACTAGACAGGTTAAAATTAGTAGGTAATCTTCGTCTCTAGTGACGAAAGTTAAACGTTATGGGATTTTCTCTCACTAGTGACGGAAATCAAATTTTCGCTAGAGTATTCGGTGACGAAAAATGTCTTTTTATAAAGCGTGGTAGAAAAAAATAATTTCGCTATCGCCATAACTCGGAAACAAAAGGTGATCTGCAAATAACAATTACACTAAAATATGTCTCATTTAAGATAAAAATCGATGTGTCGAGGATTTTTCTCAAAAATATTTAATAAAAGATTTATTTTGATATTTCCATACTTTATGAGTTAACACCAGTACTATTACACAACTAATAATTTCTAGTATAATTAAAAGTCAAATCATTTCGAGTTTTTGAATTTTAGGTGAATAAAAAAGTACAACACAAGTTATAGTTATTTGGTTTTTATTAAATAAAGAAACATTAAAACTAATAAATTATTGTATACTATCAAATTGTATACTACCAAACTACACTTTTTTAATTGTACAACTTTTATATAAAGCAGTGATAAATTGAAAACAAATAATATGGGTATAAAAAGCACAACAGCAAAAAGTTCAGCATTAGCAACAATCACTCGAATCACTTTCATCTTTTATGTCATTTTCACTTTCCAAATTTATAAGTATTCGCTCAATATCGTGCATCAATCCATCAATTTGCCACATGTTATCTTCTGTTTTAATTACATGGTTAACACAATTGTTCCATCTTTCCGCTGTCACTTGAACGTACGCTTCATTAATTAAATTTTGAACATCTCCTTCTTTAAATGTGGTATTTTTCTAGCGATATACTGTTTTACATCACCCCAAACCAATTCAATAGCGTTTAACTCGCAATGGTACGCAGATATTCTTACTATTGGAATGCCGTATTCTTTTGCACATTCTTCAAGAATGTATTTGTCGTAATTAGATTTGAAAGCCTTCACCACGTACAATAGATTTGCCTTTAAGTCATCATCGTCAAAATATATATCTTTTAACCAAAGCCTTGATCGTATTTCTTCTTTTTTCCAAGACTGATTTGGTATCTTTTCAATTTTTCGGCAATGGTATGGTGCATTATCCATTACTACAACTGATTTTGCAGGTAAATTGGGCAGCAAAGAATTTCTAAACCTAGTCTCAAAAGTAGCTCCATCCATTTCATCATGATAATCCGCACTGTTCTTCTTTGCTAGAAAGGTCAACTCTGCCCCATTTATAAAACCTTGTTTGCTGCCAGCATGAAGTAAAATAAAACGAGGGCCACGCTTTGTGGGAGCTTTCAAACCAGTGGTTAATCCTCGAATGAAGGCGTCCCGATATGATTTAATTGACATATCCACCCATTGAGCTTTGACGCTGTGGCCAAGATTGACCCAAGATTCATCAATATAAACTATATTGTAATCCTCTTCTCTATATTTTTTAATTTGTCTTAAATAACGATGACGGCATGCAATTATATCTTCTCTTTCAATTAAATAAGACGTCGTCCTCTCTTAACATACTGGAAATTCATATCACGTAATAATCTATTCAACGTACTTCTACTAAAATTGGGCAAGTTTTCATCGTCATTTATAGCTGCTACAATATTGTTCATCGTTGGTGGTATATTTTGCGAAAAAAGCTCGTGCACCTTTGTTCTAATTTCACTCCTAATTCTATCACAGTAGGTTATATTGCGCGATTTTGAAATATTTTATTATTCGCTCTTTTTCTTGGAGATTTTATTCCATCAGGTGAAATACTTTATTGACGTACTGAGAACAAAGTTTTTTCGCTAATACTTGTTTCTTTAGAAACTTGTCGAATAATTACAGATAATGACTGCCGGGTCTCAGTAAGACGATATTTTATCAAATTTGACAAAATCTGTTTTTCACCAACCTTTAGTATTAATACTTATGTATAATGTACTATGTGCGTTATGTAATACTACAATATGAATAGTTACAACAAACAACACGACAATGTTAACAATAATTACAAACGATAAAACCCAAACTAAGCGAAGATCTATAAGCGCACAAGCTATCAAAATTTGAAACCAAATAAGTATTTCTGTATTAAGAAATTTGCTTATATGCGTTCGGTGACAAATAATAGTGCCTACAAAAAACGTTATACTATAATTTCAGTAAGGACAAACTGTATTATGTAGTTCCGCGAAGTAAAAGTAGAAAAAACCAGAAGGGTTTATTGTTTACTAAAATCCTTTGCATTTGCTGCTAATCCTAAATTTCCGTTTTTTCAAGTTTCTTTTGAAACAAGTTGAACAAATGAATGATTTTATCATGATGAATCATTTTACCGTTAAAATTGCCTTTGGGACTTCCTGTATTTACCTGTGAATTAAAAGATTAAAAAGATCATACAGAAGCTAACTAGCCGTTATTTTTATGTTGAAAGAATTTGAAGACGAAAGGATTAAACAAAAAAGTATAAGTAATAAAATATCCGATATTTAGATATATGTACGATGTAAAAATCCCAAGTAATGATTAATAAAATAACAAATACATGTTAATAAGACTTTCTTTTAAAATGTTTCTTTTGTATGGTTACGACTACACTTTTTCGGTTACTGTTTTAAGGTTTAGAACTTCTGGAATCTTAATCCACATTTCTATAGATTCATACAGCGAAATAGGTGGCACCAACGAAGCACAAACTGGCTATCTTTCCTTCACTGTAGTCCCAACGTGAGACGGACAATAGAGACAAGATTTATTGATTAGTTTATTTTTTTATTTTATTTTTATTAATAAAAAAGTAAACTTGAATGAAATCTCTGCTTAGATGTATTGTTTTTTCGTCATTTTTCGCGTTCTTAAGTTTGGACTAGACAGCCAAAAGTTGATCTTTGACTTTAAAAAGACTAATAATTAATTAAAAACAATATAAATAATAACTAAACTGCTTTCACATGCATTCTAATAAAACTAGTAACGTTTGAGCAATTATTTAGCACAGCTTCATAACTTTTGGCTCAGACTATCCCACCGCAACTTCCTTAAAAAAATCATACACAATAATCTGTTTGGGTGAAGTAAACCCACACGATCCTACCCTATTATAATTTTATTAATTTCTTACGAACTAAGAAATCATTAATTTAATTAATTTGTTGGAATTGTCATGACGAACTAAATTCCTGATTTGTAATTTACAAAATCACTCGAGCTACGCTCTCGTTATTTTTTGGGCACTTTCTCCTCAAATTGCCAAGAAGCGATTTGAATACAAATTTAAAATTACACTTGGTGATAATTTTTAAAAGTTAGGTTATGATTTAAAAACTTAAAATCTATTACATGTATAAACTGCAAATTGGGAAATATTTAACACTATAGTAGTCATTGCTTTTCATCTAATAAACAGAAATGTTAATTAGCTAACATTGTATCAACGAATTTAGTGACTAAGTTAGTACATAGAAATCAGATGATAACTTAAATCACTAATCTTGAATGACTAAAACTTTTACAGTTAAACTGCAGGCTCATTTCATAATGATAATAATTGAGTCATACGATAAAAAATGCAAGAATCACCTACAATTTTCTATTTCAGAGAACTTTCCCATGAAAAGGTCTTCCCCTTTCGTTCAATACAAGTATGATGAGTGGGTATTTAGGAAAACTAATTAATTCCATTTCGTAGACTTTCTTGAAGGTAAAGAACCATTCACAGTTTGTAACGCAAGGAAGAACATTACATTATAATCTTATTCCTAGAAATTACCAGAATTAGAATTAGACAGAAAATTAAAACCTTACCTTCTTTTGTGACGGTGAACTTTTGAAGCCTAATAAAATTCTTTTAATACATCAAGCTGAAATAATAAGACGATTAAATAGAATAAAGTATAGAAAAATATAAAATATGCAAACCCTAATCAGTTGACTCGACGGAAATTTATCAA
Source organism: Agrypnus murinus (assembly GCA_929113105.1). Classification (NCBI taxonomy): domain Eukaryota; kingdom Metazoa; phylum Arthropoda; class Insecta; order Coleoptera; family Elateridae; genus Agrypnus; species Agrypnus murinus. The sequence goes on from OV816030.1 coordinate 36,845,320, forward strand.
CTAATACAAAACTCACTCTTGATAAAAGCCATTTTGACAAAGAATTTGGTTGTCTAAAATATAGTATTTAAAGGTTGTAAAATAATGTAAAAGTTTAAAATTTCCTTATTACAACTTACAATAGCTAAAATTTAGTTTCTTTAATGATTTTTGACATTTTTGTATTCAACAACTGCCTGGCAACAAGAAATTCTGTATTCTTTTGTTTTTCATTTGTTAAACGTATGTCAGACCTACTATTTTACATTTAATCTACTATTTAACATAAAACCTAAAAAATCTAGAGCACCTGTGTCTAATTTTCTATACAATAAAATGTACACTACTTTTTAGGTTACGGTTTGACCAAAAAGTCAGAATTACAATAATATTAACAGAGATATTTTTTCTTTTGGAAATATTTAGCAAAAACAGAATTTTATTGAAAAATAATGATTTTTCGACATTTTGTGCCCTAAGAATGAGTATAAATAATATTACACCAAGTTTCGCAATAAGTAACTTCTTGAAATGAACTTTTTTTTTTAAGATTTTCTCCACATTTTTAAACTAATCCAGACGAAAACGGCCACATAATTAGTGTACTCCAACAGGTGTCGGGAAAAAACACACCAGAGCACCTGATGAAGTACAATAGACATGTGACAGATGGTGCTGCTAACAGTGCTAACACCAAATACTTAAAAAAAACCTATAAAGACGGTGCTTTTACAGTCTTACACTATTATCACACGCTGCTTTACCGGCCGCTACGCGCGCTACTTCAGGTACCTGACTGTACTGCACACAGTCGAGATACCGAAGTAGCCCGCATAGCAACAGGCTACTTGATGTTGGTGTGTGTTCTCTTGTGCAGCAACAACTGACGACTACCACACGACGACGGCGACGAGGAAAGTACGCTCGCTGTTCCATGAAATAACTCACCGTCACTGGGTACCGTTTGAAATCGAATTCTTCCCATATTTCTTCTGTTCTTATTAGCAGCAACCTCCTTAAGTTGTTATAAAAGCGACCTACTTTATTTTCTCTCTGCTCTCTTCTTTTTTTTTCTCACACAAGCCGCAGCAGCAGCACTAATCGTTAACTTTGTTCGTCTTTTGTTAGATGAATACGTCTTTTTTTTTTAGTCCAAACTTACCGCACTGCAGACAGACGTTACGAGGAAAATTTTGGCAGTTTAATTTAATCATAGCACACTTGAAAATGTTTTAAAACTAATAAATGTCGAGTCGGTTAAGAAATTTAATAACAAGGTTTCATTATAAAACAATTAGGGAATTCACCCGGTTTGCGGCTTTTAGAATCGAGTACAAGGATGGTGACGTAAGTGTTGTATAGCTGTGTCTGTAAACCTTGAAACAATTCGCGACGGGTAAAGAAAGGACCGGCTGGGTGTTCTATCACACCGGACGACTACCGGAAATGCTTATCTACCCGATAAGACACCATAAAAACTACAATTATTGAGGAATTCCCAGAACCATAGCACTGCACAAACACGTACGTCAGTTGTTTAAAGAAATAAAACGTACAACTGTTTTTTCATTTTCTTCAAATGTTTTCAGAAAAGCTAAAAAATCACTTTTTATCCAAGTAGGCCAAGTATGAACGAACTAACTTATAATAAAAGCGACCGTTTGATAAATTACGTTTAAATTGACATAGAAAAGAGAAATTAGCATTATAAATATGGCTTGAAGCATTCAATTTACTTTAACATGCGGGTAGAAATAGGAACGAACGAACTGTGCGTTTCACAATTTTACACAACACTAAATAAATCTAACTTAATAACTTCAACATCCATTTAATAAAAACGAGTTCACAATTTAAAAGCGGAATCTTCAGTAGATAATAAAAAACTAAAAATTAAAATTAACAACCACTATCGCCCGGATTTAATGTATAAGTTCACTAATACTTATATTATTCAGTGCACAATCGAACCCCACCTTAACGTTACAGAATCCGTCGCCTAACTGACCACGCCGCAGTGCAAACTGAAGAAGCAACCGGCACAAAACAAAATAGGTGGGAAAAACCGGACACGCCAACCAATCAGACGTCTCGCCGTGTTCGATCCGCGCCGATGCCCTCCGAACGATCTCTTGCCGGGTGTAAATCCGGCTCGTCTGGGTCCTTCACCCAACTAACGGCCGCGACATGTGTGCGCTCTCTCCCCATATGCTCGCCGCCGACTATCTCTCTCTCGCACGTCGTCTGCGTCTGCTGTGGTGTGGTGTGTGAAATTTACAGTGCATTGCAAAAATGTTGGCCGCATTCTTTCCTGGAATTTGACGCATTCAAGAGAGACTAGTTAATACACGTAGTTTAGAGAGACGTTGGTTGGCTGTTTTTAGTGAGAAATAATGCGAAAACTTACCAATGATGCAAATTCTATTGTTTTATTTATTAATTCCATATAAACTTATTCGCTGCGCTTGCTTGGTTTGCTTGTTAAGGAGGAAAACTGATGAGTAATCGCATGGCAGACAGGCCAAGATGACATGAGCAACCTGGAATACAATAAAATATATAAGAAACCAATTTTACCTATTAATTTTTAGATTAATTTGATCAAAAGTTGTCTTTTGTTTCTACTTTTTAAATTGGATATTCTTTTCTGGCAACATTTCTGAGCGATCTCATTTTTTTGTTTTTTTTGTTATAAATATGCAAAAATTCTTTCACTAGCACAAAGAAAGATTACCTTTTCTGTCCTTTTTTATTTTTGTGATAACCTCTGTTAAAATTTATTCATGTAAGAAAATTTTCCAACAAAACCTTTTATATTTTTTTTGTATGAAAAAAACAAAAATAAAAACAGCGAATTTAATCTTCCTTTTGTTTAAACAAATGAAAATGGCCGAAAAAAAGTGTGTTGATTCTGAAATCATCATTATCAAGTTACCATGCTCTACCCGACAAAATCGATATTAATTCTTCAGACACTCCCTAAAGCCATCTCTACAAACTGTGTATACTACAATTCTAAACAGTTTTGCAATAAAATTCTGAGTCAGCTTTCTAGTTTTTTGTTTTAAATAAATCAATACAATCTAATCTTTAGAAATAATATTCCAGATATTGTTTTGCCAAAAAGATATCAAAAATTGCTTTGCAAACAACCAAAAACAAACGAACTACAAATCTTTAAAATAAGGAATTTCCTTCCAACTCATTCTAAATTCCCAACCTTCCCCAACCAAGCCACTATATAGGCAGAGATCAATAACATCATCCGTCTGGAATTTAAGGAAAAACGGTTCAGAGTAAAAAAAAACTGCAACTCTAAATATAAAAAGTGTCGGTATATTAATTACAAGATTGCCTGTCCCAGAGTCTTGGGAAATATTTTATTATCGAACGACCACAAAACGAACGACAAAGACTGGGCTGAATTCTTTCTTTGTGTCTGGGTTCTTTACCTAGAATCTTATGATTCATCCATAGTTGATGAGAAGGTGCATCGGTTATTAGACAAAGCATACAAGAAAGGATGGAAGTATTTGTGCTGGATGGAATTAATTTCAGCGTTGCTATTCTGATGAGTAATAATTCAGATCAACTATTCAGATAAAAGTCATTTTGAAGTAGCTTGCAGACGTAAGTCATGTTAACTAATAAGGTCGTCTGCAATTCAGACGGCTGGATCGATAACTTTTTAAGTGTCTTGGGCAAAAACAAAAAAAGCTAAAAGAATATTGAGCCAATAGTCAGTGAAATTCTTTTTTCCAATCTGAATTGTTTATAGATCAATATCGTCCGTCTTCAACTTGGGGAAAAACATTATATCAGACGCTTGCACTCACTGCAGGAAATGCAGTGTTTTCATCATAATATCTGGGGTTTTACAATAAAACAGTCAACGCCGCTTGTACAACCTGGATAGTATAAATGAGGATAGAATTTTTCTCAGAAGCTCAGGACAGCAGTTATGGTTTACTATAGGCAAAATTGAGTATAATAGTGATAAACTGGACATTATTATTACCCAACACGAAGATTATCTGTCGACCAATAAAAAGCATTTTCCTTGCACCATGGAAAAACCAGTAGTCTAGAGATTTAGATTGCAATAAATAGAAAATGCTCAGGGAAACGCGTTTGGGTTTTCACTCTGATGATTCTTAAATTAATCCTAAATGATTAAAGAAAAACATCATCCAGTCTAAGACAGTTTGGAAAGTGTACAGTTTCAAAGACCAAACAAATTCTTAAGAATCAAAAGTGTGTGCACAATTTTTCCAATTGTGTCCTGATTTTTATCTGAACTCCCAGTACTATTTACTGTCTAATATATGAAAAATTTTGATGCAATGTTTAAGCGTCTTAATGATTGACGTTGCCACATAAAATCCAATTCCTATGAACTTGACAATATCGATTCCTTGAAATTCTACTGATAACGCAATGAAATTCCTTTCATACTTTTATCATCAATTCTTCAAGGTACTAAACTCCAAGGTTGCAATCTGCTCTTTCATTAAAAACAAAAACCTCCGGAACCGAAAATATGCAGAAAATGTTAATAACCAGATTAGTAATCGCTTAATAATAATTCCATGGCAAACTATTTTTAAATAATACTACCTACTACGTAATTATCTACACTTTTCTAGGAATGAGTATGAATCCGTTCGTTTATGTAAACAAAATACGATTTTAATGTGTGAAAAAACAAATGAAACTTCCAGAAAACAAAATTTTTCGATGATTACATACATAGAGAGAGCTATTGACGTCAATTAAATTGTTTCAAATAGATTTTCATCATATCATCATAGCTTTAGTTGTTGTTTTTCTTGAAATCGTCATAGATGTGCCGTTTTATTGTTTCCAAGACATTCTATTCCCGATTTATCGTCGCTGTGAGAAATTCTAGATATTTAAAGGTTATTTTGTGTTGATTAGGAGAGAAGGAAAATAGATAAATTCGAACAAATGCCAAACGACGTAAACAATGCTGCTATTATGACTTGTTATCTTATTGATTACATAAATAATGGAAGCAGAGAACAAACGGCCAATCACATTGTTCATTTTTTGGCATTTGAAGAATCTCAAGTTCTTAAAGCATGAGGGGGGAATTATTAAAATTTTCTTCCTTTCATATGGAAACACAGAATTGGATAGATTAATAAGTTGTTGACTTTTGCATATGCGGTTTCTTCAATACGTAAGAAAAAGAAGGCGTGGCTTTCTTCAGCTCATAGTCAAATGACGTTTGATGTTTTAGGTCAGATGTTTTAGACGTTTCTTTTTGTATATAATCTATTAAATAAAGTAGGCTTTTCCTAAAGACACCGGAAGTCGGAAAGCCCCAAACATCACACAAAATTGCAGCCCTAAAACAAATGCTTAAGATAAATATCGAGCTGCCCGGGTATTACGTTGATTGGATGCGAAAATCATATAGTCATATTATGTCGAGAAAATTGAGTAAGAAATCAAAAAATGCATATCAAAAACACCAAAATTTGAATAAGTATGAGAGTGGTGTTCCAGTAATCGTTTTTCAGTCAGTGTGTCAAACAAGAATTGCTTGGAGAATTCTTACCATAGATTATAAATCACATGAACTGAAACTGGAATTTCTGGTATAGTTTATGTACTACGGACTAAAAATTAGAAGATATGACGCTCTTGATGCAATTAAGAATCCTCTCAACAGATGCCATTTTGAAAATTGCTGCCCTGCTAAGCGCAAAGGTCCTATCTGCAAAACTGCAATGTAGAAATGTACTATATAAAATGTTAATGTGAGATAAGGAAAAATATGGTATATTTCTGAGTTGATGTTTTGCAGATACGACCTTTGCGCTTAGCAGGGCAGATTGAAAATGAAGTGATCCACAAAAAACCTAATATCAAAAGGTATTCAATGCAAAAGTCGGTATAATTGAGTTGCTCTGGTGAAGATACGTAGAATTACTTGCAGTACAAACAATGAGTAGTCTGGATCTAGATTATCGCCATAGCTTGTATTTTCGACCCAATCGTATCTTTACACAAAACTACGTTAAATTGCAGTCATAGGGCGTCATGTCAGTAGTTTCGTGACATTTAGCATGTATTTGACAACGTGTAATAAAAAGGCAGTTACTAAAACTTTTAAAAGTTTGTTTTCATGACATCACAATAGGTATAGCAAAGAGTTTTTGGAGCAAAACATCTCAACGCCTCAACGTCAGAATTATTTACTATAAACAGACTTTTAGGCAGGCAGTATCTCCCCGTAATTTTCGGAGATCTGCAGGCTTGTAAACCGGCTTTTGGTAGAAGTAGGTGACAAAGTTAAAGATAACAGCGATTCAGATGCAAGATCAGTAAACAAATTACAATTTCAGAACTATGTAATAACACGAGCAGGCTTTTAGACGCTATCTTGCTCGTAGCTTGTAAGCCCTGCAAAGGTAAGGTCACCATTGGCCAATGCCAGAAATTGGTCTTTGGGCCGAGTTATTTTTAAATATCCATCTTTAGCACCAATTTGCTTTTAATTTTGATATACTATAGACATAAACAGAAAGACTGTTATGTCAGAGTAAGCAGCATGTCATAGATGATGATAAAAACGGAAACGAGGCTATGTCAAACGTGAAAACGTGACAAAGTAGAAAAAAGCGACATCTTGTGTTGCTTGAAAATGTTAAAATGGAGAAAAACACAAGAAAAAAAACGGATCGAGATGATGTGCCCAAACTGGGATGTTTGGTGAATACTATATGTTATTGAAGTGTAAGCGCTTTCCAAATGAGTTAGTTTTTTGTAAACTGATTGAGCTTTAGTTTTAGCTTTCTATTCCGTCGTACCTTTCATCTGGTACAAACAGAACAATGTAAGTGTTAAACGGAGATTAAACATTTAGGGAAGATTATTATATAAACATTTTTATCGCAAACGTTTGAGTATACACTTCCGAAATTGTACTGTACCAATTCAGTTCTGGTTGCTGTCTCATTCCTTCAATTAGCTATAGCTGGAGCAGTTGCAATTAGCAACTAAATTGAGAGAATTCACAAATTAAAGAAAAATTTACAAAACATCTGAAATATAGGCAGTATTTACAAAATAGGGCAATGCTCGTTGCTGAACATGCCCCCCAGCCAAGGGCGGCTTAAGGCCCGGGCAACTGCCCAGGGCGCCGCGTCTGGAGGGGGCAACCAAATCGGCGGTGAAAAAATTGAAAGTTCAAACATGAAGAAATAATTTTCTCATTACAACGATTATTACGTAGTATTAAGTACTGTAAGTACGTGATATTTTTGGATTCATGTATGACGACATAAGATCTGAAGATAAAAATATCTTGTTAAAAAACTGTTCCGATTTACAATTAGCACTAATGAACAAAGATCACTCTGACATCGAAGGTTACCAACTTTATCAAGAACTATTGGTGCTCCTTTCTTGATTGCCTGGGCCCAGTGGGCATCAACCAAAAGACATATTATCTTACATTGCAACGGGAAATCTGAATCATAACTTTCCCAATGTCTTCTTTGCTCTACGAATAGCTCTCATACTTCCAGTTAGCATTGCATCAGCAGAGAGAACATTTTCAAAACTAAAATTGATCAAGAACTACCTGAGATCGACGAGTGGGGCGCCAAATTACCCTCTCACCCGGGTGGAGATTTTACCTTGAGCCCGCCTTGCCCCCAGCCAGCACACTGAGGTTATAATGACGTTATTTTTAAGTCATTATTGGTCGACGTCATATGACTAATAACTGATGTCCATAAGACGTCATATTAATGGGACGTATGTAGACGTCTCCAAAACGACGTCTTTTGAACGTACAATATAATACGTACAAGTTTCATTAAAAAGATATTATTTTAGCAGGGGCCAAGGAATACTGGTCATATTAAGCAGGTGGTCACAATGGGCGCATCCAGCAGAGTTACCGGTGACAAATCGGTGCTGCTCACCGGTAGATTTCAACTGAATGATGAAAAATTGATTACCGGTTGATATATTTAAATTTACTAGTCAAATATAGAGTGACATAACCTAATTCGATATTTGTACTAATAATAATGGAACAGCTAATATTACATGAGGATAATTTAAATCTAAATTATAAATATCAACAGGTTTTTTCGGAAAAGATTGTAAAAATATCTAATAAGCACAATGTTGTAACCTCACTTTAATTGTACCGGTAAAACCGTATTTAAAATGTGGTTAGCAAAACAACTACCGGTGTGACCGGTAAGTCTGCTGAATGCGATCAATATAAAAATGTTTTGACAGTAGTATTTATAATAAATGTTATTACCAATATTCAACTATTTATTTATAATTCCTGTCTTAGTCCGAGTATAGGACGTTCTAATGACGTCTTATATTAACGTCTTTGGGCTGTGACATAACGATGTCAGTTTTACAACAATTTGACGTCGTTACTGCCGACAAAATGGCGACACTGTGCTGGCTGGGCCTGAATTACCTCTGAAGATATCTGCGTATTACTTGTTCCTCGCTACGTAGCCTCCAGTAGATGTAGAGTGCAACCTGGAAAGGATAGGTTAGGTAGGAAACTCTGGTTGCTGCCTTATTCCTTCAATTAGTTATAGCTGGAGCAGTTACAATCAGCAACTAAATTGAGATCAAAAAGGGATTTCTTGGAGGCTAACAAGTTCACCAAACCATTTTTCTACAATTCGGCACATCAGGAGGTGCTTGCTGATGATTGATGGCCGTTCTCTTGATGTAAATATACGTACTACATACACATAAGTTAAAGTGACAAAGGTGTGTAAGACTGTAATGTCAAAGTAAGTAGCGAGTCATAGATGATGATAAAAAACGAAAACGAGGTTATGTCAAACGTGAAAACGTGACAAAGTAGAAAAAAAGCGACATCTTGTGTTGCGTTGATGGTAGCATCAGTTAAAATGGGAGCAAAACACAAGCAAAAAACGGATCGAGATGATGTGCCCAAACTGGGGTGTTTGGTGAGGGATAACAAATTATTAATTTGTAACAAATAGGCACCCTACTGTACCCCAATGGGCCTTCATGGCCTGTGAAAGGGGACTATTATTATTATTATAACAAATAGGCAACATCACGATACAAGGTGCCCAACAAAATAAGGTTTCGTCATCTGACTGTAACGTCGTGGAAATGTTACTTTACATTAAACCAGTGGTTATTATAATCAATAAAACCCATCTAGATAAATGGAAAAATGGACTATGCAACAACAACACTAGAAAGATGAACGATGGAAATATTACATGTATATGTAGGTACTAATCGGAAAAAAGTTAAATGTTGCGCCATAATAAGACTTGTAGGGCCTCTTTTATAACGAGCCCTAACGAGCATTGCGAACAACTGGTATTTGTATATTGGGCACAAATATGGGGCAAGCCCAAAAATAGAAAGCAACGAATACAGACTGCTTTTATAACGAGCCCTAACGAGCATAGCGAACAACTGGTATTTGTATATTGGGCACAAATATGGGGCAAGCCCAAAAATAGAAAGCAACGCATACAGACTGCTTTGATCGAAATTAATTCACAGTTGAATATACGTGCCGAAGCTTTCACGATATTTTTGACTAAATTTGCAGTTTTAACGAACATACAGAAATCTGTTAAACTTTTATGGGTCACCAGTTGGGGCACAGGCAGTCAAAAATGCTAATGATGTCCCCTTCCAGTAAGAGAACAAAGGAACTGCTGAGACTGAGCAGGAAACAACTAAGGAATTTAACAGGACACTGTAGCCTTAATAAACATCTCAACAGAATGAATATTGTCGATGATGCAACCTGTAGACTATGTGAAGAGGAATAAGAGACAGCCCTACATGTCCTATGTGAATGTTCAGCCCTCGGGGCTAAAAGATTTAAACATTTCGGGGCTCAGTACGTTGAACCGAGCGAAATTGCATCAGCACCAATCAACTGTATCCTCAACTTCTTTGGCGATACAGGTCTGATTGAGTAAATTACTTCTTGGGGCACAATAAGCCTAGAGCTTCAGTGCAGTGGGTGAAGAGTGAAGACCACGCCCATAATGAATGAATGAATGGGTCACCAGTTTCCACGGAAAGGTGGTTAGGAAACACTGCACTAAACGAAATATTTCAGATGTAAAAAACTTTGATACTCGCGAATTTCCAGAATTTATTTGAAAGGGGTCCAACTGTTTTGTAGGTGATTAGTAAAAAACAAAAAAGCAAAACGGCAACAAAAAAAAAAGAAAAGCGACATTTGGCTAGTAGCTACTTAATCATTTGGCACTTCCAATTGTGGGGTATACAAAATTACAAAAACCCTATAAATGTGATGACTAAATTTAGACGATCATTTGTTTTCATCAGGTAGAAAACGTCTTAATAAATTTAATCTCCACAGCAAGCCATAGCTTAGTATTGCTTAAATCCATTGCTTAAAACCAAAGCTGACTAGATTCATTTAAAACCAATAATGAATTCTAAGAAAATCCAGAAAGGAAACTGCTCAAAGTCAGGAACTTTTTTTCACAAACAGATAAATCCTAATTAAAATAGTTGTGGAATGACGTGTCGCATTAATACTAGTCATTGTGCGTGGAAGCTTTTTAAAATGTTATTATTAAAACTGCACTTAACTACACTATACGATGTGTTTATTTATTGAAATAGAAACATTCATAATTACTCAAGTTCGACTGATTCGAGTGACTCAAACGTACACTGACTGTGTCATCATCACAAAATGTGTCACTTATTAATCGAAATGCATCTCTCCTTTGCAGAGATAAAAAATGTTGTACTTGTGAAAAGTCGGTTAGATCTTCCTTCCAATAGTCAGTCACACGGACCGACCGACGACGCCTAATGTCTTTTTAACAAAAATAGATTTTCGGGTTACAGGTAGAAAGGAAACAAGTATTTTTAAATTTAAACATGGTGTACATATATACATATTTTTATACACCAAAGAGCAATTTTTGAATGGTTTATGGTCGTTCTTTCTACCTGCTCTTCTTGCACTCTTCAATTTATACTATCCTTTCTTTGAAGTCATAATAATATGGATGGTTGGACGGATTGGAAACGAGTTTTAAAACGAAAAAGACACTTTACCAGTAATTCTACTTTTTAATCTACCACCCTAAAAATATACAGTTAGAGTTGTAATAGGTAAATTCTTTTGTGACAAGTCAGAATTGAAATGGAAGTCTTTAAAAGGGAATTAGTCATTCTCAAGGACTGTGAAGAAACGTTATTAAACGGTAATTATCAAATTTATGTAAACGGGTTCATTTTCTGAAATATTTCCAAAACAAATTCTAACATATCGTTTAGTAAATACATACCAATAAAAAAATATAACCTCAACCTTTTTTTATTGTACTGGAGGATGATGGTATTGGTATATCTATCACTACAAAATACTGACCTTTTATTATCTTGTCCTAGTGCGGCCCAATTGTAGGTACCTACAGCAAGATAATGAAAATTACGAGCTTACCTATCTAAAATTTCATCGAGGGACTTTAAATAGATTTATGGGCAGCCTCCAAGCAGTTTTGAGCCCCTTTAGAATTTTTCGACTATGTGATTTTGAAGATTCTCATGCCCAGAAGAATCTTCAGAGTTATTCGGACGATGAGTAAAAAAAGTTTATCTTATAGTGTTTCGGTTCTTTCGATTGTTCATTAATAACGAATTTGCGACATGTGCATGGCTTTTTATATCTACCAGAAGAGTAGTAACATTCAACTATCACTCACTCATTGGAATTTTAAAAATGAGTTGGACGTAAAGCATATTTTCTCTTTTATCTTATTTAAACAATTAAGATTGTGTAATTTTCTAATTAGTAATTGCTCATAATGCATCGTCTAGTGTCACAGTTTTTACCTACAAGACTTGTTCACAGTTCACTTGTTATCAGTTGGTTATTTTTCGTTTTCTGGGGCGTTAGGTATGTTCAATGAAAACGAAGAAGCGGAGTAAGTAAATGGAAGATACGCTTATTCAGATTCCAGAGGTGAATGGTGAATACAGGTCAAAATATTGAAGACGAGGATGAAGAAAGAACACCAAAAAACTTTACTGAGCATCACACAGCACCTGCATAAAGTTGCGAAATAATAAAGAATTGGAGTTCCAAGTGGCGTTTTACCACCAGTAAAAAGTTAGGTAGAATCAGATTGTGAAGGTTCAGATAAAGGCTCTATGATATCATAACGCCATAAACCACTCCATTACACCAGAAATTATTCAAAAATCAGCAGATCAACAGCCTTCGCCTTGATACAACAATACCCTGTAATTAGACTGCTCGATGGAAGCGGTTCAAATGATCTCCTTTTGAAGCTCCCTTTCATAGTTCAGAGTAATACTGAGCCGCAAAATCTTACCGGATATAGTACATACTGATAGAATGAACCACCTCGCAGTTTCCTGCTTTAGAATGCAATGGAAAAAATGGGTCAGTGACGCAAATCATTTAGGAGAATAGGACGCTAAATATGTAACGTTTTACCAATATAGGCCAATATGGGCCAAGTAGGCCACCGCGCACTAGTCTAAGCCACAACGCCTATAGGCCAATCGCTATTTTGACCGAGATTAAGACCATAACGGGCATATCGAAACTCTGCCGCTTATGAATTGGCGACACTGATCACAACGGTCAACTGTATCCTAGCCTAACCTAACGGCCAACAGTTGGCAGTCATTTTGGCTTTTGTAGTTACTCATCATAGTTGGCTGGCCGTTGTGGTCAGCGTCGCCAATACATAACCGTTGGTTGCCGTTACGGTCAAAATGACGGATGAGGCAGAGTTTCGAGGTGGTCAAGAGTCAAGTTGGACGATATGGTCAAATTGGGCGTTGTAGTTGTGCGCGTCCTGGCGGCCGTTACGGTCATGGCAGCAATAACTAAAATAAACTTCTTCGACTGCCGTACTCTTTTGCAGAGCGTTAGCGTTTCTCTCCTATATTTGTGTTATGCATGTCCAGTGATCACAAGTATAATTAATGAACCTACAGCTTCAGGTGTACTCCGAACTACCCCAAGTACATAGAACTTTTTATTAACTTCAGGGAAATTTCCTGGGCAAAATATATCTCGGTGATTTTCCATTGCCTTCCGAGGGAGGAACGATTTATAAAAATCCGGTGATATACTGGCCGAGGTTTGAACCCGGGTGCATTAGGTAGCAGTCCCACACGCAACTAACCTAAATAGCCACAACGTTGTCAAAGTTTTTACGTAAAAAATATCCAAAGCAAAACTAATTGTAAAGTGTAAAAAGTGTACTAAGTGTAAAAAATCGAAAAAGATTAATTCAGATACTAAAATATGTGTAGATAATATTGGCTAAAGAACAATAACTGAAAATCAGGGCAACTGATTGGCTATCCCGCTAGATTTCCTCGATTATCAGTCTATGAGATATGAAGTGCGAGATCGGATGTCCTTGCGCAAAAAGGATTCGACATCATTTTTATGATAAGTATGATGTATCCAAGCAGTAGATCTTCATTTATCTCCGAACGTTGCTTAACAGTTTCAACCAGCTACTGCCGTCCACGCCCAATAATGCTGTAATCGTTTGTTACTGCATGAGTGGACAATGGACATGTTTCAACCCATTCTCCAGATACTAATATATAAATCAACAAGAATTACAAGATGTTTTGAATATATAACGAATATAATAAAAATGCTAGAAAGCGATCCCTGTGAACATTCAGTAAAGATGTCCACATTTACTACTTTTATTCTAAACCATACGGCAGTTACTGAGCGAAACCATTCCAAATTGATTGAGTTTGAATTTAGATATGAAAAAGTTTCGACTTTTCAATCACACTCGACTCTCTTGGGTATAACTATATCTTATGGTGCAGATTATTTCCAATGGCACTCATATGGTTCGTGGGAAGCAAACTCTGCTCAACTCGTAAGACCAAAAGGCTTATCCGAACCAACTACAGCAAAGAAATGCAAAAGATCTCCCCTATAATTTTTCCAGATGGCCCACTCTTTTTTTGGGTTTCTTTTTCGCTTTGAATGTTTACCAGTCATCATTGCCGCATTCGCGTCTGAAACTTTTGATACCCTTCATACAGTGTGGCAAAATTGATGACACTTCACGAGATTCAAAGGGATATGTACATATTATTAGTAAAGTGCTCAGCACCCATCTTCCGCGTCCGAAATCAAATCAAAGGGTAAATAATGAAGAGGACTGGGGCGAGAAGATCTTGATAAACTTAAACCTTATTATTTACGTTTGAAAGTCTAGGTAGGTACTTTATGAGTTTGATCGTCTGTAATAAAATCAAAATCTGATCATAAGGAGAGTCTTGATTAATAGCTCATATAAGCAAAACTGTTTTTTACGTGTATTATCACGAAAATTTAGGAAATACTTAGTAACCACACTGATATAATAAAACCAAAAGATCTGCCCATTGAATTTCTGTGTTTAGTACATCAAACACTTGGGAAGAATGTAAGGTTCTTCATGGCATGTCAAATGCACGAAAAGATGTTACAAGCGGCATGCTAGATGAGACCTAAAAGTTACTACTGGCTGTTTGAAGTGTTGACAGCCTACCTTTTGTGTTATTATTTTTGGTTGTTTTTTTATTATACGTTGGGGAGAGAACTTAGGATTATAAAGAAACAGACCTACAGCGAACTGTATCAAATGTTTTAGATTTGCCAAGAGAGCAAGTTGTTCATCATTTTAGGTTTCTTGGTTTTTACTACATAAAATTATGCTCAACATGCCTGAGCAGCGCCCCCGTCCTAAACTGCTCTTGTGTTCTGCCCCATTTGCACCAAGTCTAGAAATTGAAATAATCAATCCCAGTTATGTTTTCTGCAACATTCTCAACATAAAAATGATCAAATAGTTTTGTTTTATTACAGTATGTACTTGCTGCTTACTCCCAGAAATGATCGATTTTTTCCTCTTTCTTTTTTTACGACGCAATTAAGTAACAACAACTACTGCATATATAATATATACCGAAAAACAGTATTGATTTGTCAGGAAAAAACACTGCTCTAATAACACTACTACTATATCAAAGGAAAATTCCTTCTCCTTTTGAAACTGTTCTCTTTTACACTAATGAATTATTTAATTTTATAATTACATGGGGGGGACGGGGAACGAATAGAAGGGGAGAAACGTTCCAGTTGTGTGGACTTATATTCTTAATAACCTGTGCATTTTTCTCCTCTATTAAAAATTCATTTGATTGGATAATTGTGTTATTATTCATTATTTTTCCCCATTTTTTGCCCTAAAATATGATTAATCAATACTATGTCATTTTTAATTAAGATTAGTGGGTTCGAGGAGATAGACGTGGTGGCGTCAAGTCTTTGACCTTTGTTGTGTTTAATACTTTAAATTTATTCCGGGAGAGATAATAATCTTTTTTTATGCTTCGTATCGGTAGATAGTGGTGCCTGTTGTGTGATGGAGAAAGCAAAAAAGAATATATTTTCCATTAATAGTGTATAGCATACAGGCTGCTCTAAAAAGTGAAGGCAGTAAGAATTATTGACGTGAGGATGCTATATTTTGAAATATAACCCATACTTGTACCTAATCCTCTCATTGTGACGCACAGTGTACAAAAGAAAAACCATTTGATTTAATGTACAGAAATAATGGCAAAGGTTGTCATATCACTATAGCACGGACGAAATAAATACACTGTTATATCGATGAGTATTAAAAGATCAGCCTTCAAGATTTGAATTGCCAGATCAGAGAATAAAAGAATTCAAAGTTTCGCACAATTTGAGACACAATCAATTTTTTCCAGAGTAAATGCATAAGGAAATGTACCCAAGACCTTCTCCAAATCATCTAGGCACGAATAAGATAAAAAAAATGACATGGTTTTTGCTAAGTAGATCTGTTAAGTAGATGTACAATTGCAACTAGATGTCTCATGGCTTTGGGCCTAAATTTGGCCAAAAGAAGTTAAAAATGGAAGCCCAAAAAGAAAATTCGAGTCATTCCTAGGTCTTTCGAAAAAAACTTTTGCAATAAGTCTTTGTAGTGCAGTCAGATAGGCATTTTGCTAGCCTCCATTGTCATAGAAAAGGTCATCTTGTGCAAAAATCTAATAGTTCTCAAAGAGGTGTTTTAAGGTAAATTATTATAGATTGACAAAATATTTAAAAAATACAAAGCCAGCTTTTGGATCATACATCATTTCCTGCTAAACTGCTATAGTCAATATATCGGCAATATTTCAAACTAGACAAGACTATAGATATACAATTATACAATATTATAGACCACATCGACAAAAACTGTCGATATAGACTCACAATCAGTAAGATTCTAACGCCAAAACACCAAACCGAAGAGAAAACTTCAACAGAAGGCAACTTCCATGTTTTAGTTTAGAGTTGTTAAGGCATGAGACCAAATGTGTTGCATATAGCATACATTTTGTTTCCGTCTTCGCGTGGGATTAAGTCTTCAATTTTAATGGAAATTCATAAAGATTTTCAAAATTAGCTACCACAAATATCAAAACAGTCCAAGAAATATCTGGTGGGGGAGAGGGCAAGATATCTAAAAGTTGTTTGCACTTTCCGATAGCGCCTGCAGTCATCGCTGGGAATGAGTCCTCCTTTGATGAGTCTTGCCAACATATACACATATAAAGGGTCAACATATAAATTTATATTTATTTTGTACATTTATTTGTATTTATTTTGCTTAAGTGGTGGTACGCTAATTTTCTGTGTTGTAGCTAGTGTTTCTGAGTCTCGACAGCTTTTTATTTCCGGGTCTTAAGACTTTCTTTTTTAAGGATCCCCGGGAATTTTGGATAGTAATTTTACCTAACTCAAAAACCCAAGTTTACAATTGGAAAATAACTATATTTAATGAAAAGCACAGCAGCATATAAATATTTCTTTTCTATCATTCCTCCTATCATAAAATTATTTATTTTTTCTCTCTTTTATGGCTAAACCTTTCCTGTTTAGTGTTGTATTGTTTGCTGGAAAAATTTTAAGTCATATTTTTTACAAACTACTTTTCCAGAATATGAGGATGATTTACCCAAGCAAATTTTTAGTCCAAAAATTCGTTTGAAATTTCAAAATAAACAAAGTATTAAAAACATTAATCCTTGTAAACCATTTTCCTATTTCCTAGAAAAAATACCTGGTATTGCACCCACATTTTTTTTATTATTTCTGGTTTATTGAGTAGTCATGAATATCTGTAAGTCAAATAGCAAAAACAGAACTGTAGCAAAAATTGTCTTTACAAAAATCATCAAAACTTTATTGGAACCTTTTACCTTGAAAGTGACTGCTTGTTAATCAGGAGCATACTTCAATATCAATTTTTTAGTAAAAACATTCTGTTTAGGTCTTTAGAAAGACTAATATTTAACAAAGTAATTCATGTTTACAAATAAGATAAGAAATTCCAAATGGAAACCCTTTTTGAATATAATTGAATAGAAAGTACAGGTTTACTTAATGAATGGCCTGGACAGGTAATGCACAACTTGACAGACAGCCCTACAGCTATGCTTTTACGCATTTAAAATTTAAAAAAATGCGAAGTCTGAATAGATTTTATTATTGTGGAAGTTCAATAATGTCGTTTCAATAAGATTGAGATTTAAAGGCGTTCATTATTTCAATACAGAATTTCTTATTCAGTCCTTATTGATTTCTTTAAGTAATGTTTAATTTTGGGAACTAAGAATACGCTTAGAGGGAGACATCCCTGATGATAGACCTGACCTAGATTTGCCTACGTTTGTCTTTTTACAAGTGTATATGTTTAAGAAAATCTTGGTAGGTCGTACTGTTTAAAGAAAGTAAACGGAACCTGTCAACTTTTTAAATTTTTCGTGTAACAGAAAAAAGATCAAATTGTGGCTATGGTTACACACAGACAAGGAACGCAGTACATACATTGAAAATAAGTACGAATATGCTTGCGTGCATGAAAGTGCTGTCCGTGTAGCCATCTTACGGACAATATCTGATCTAACCGTAACACGGAAGCCGAAGTGCAAGAAGTAGATTTCAATCCAAGCCATTATCGACAACTAACTGTGTTCTATGAACTCATGATTATCGTATTCATTGACCATGACGTCTCGGAGTAACCTCTATTGAGTTGAATTGCAAATATGGGCGGAGTCCACGTTGTCAAGGGGGGCGTAACTAAAGAATAGTAACAAACTCCTAGGAAGTAGGATATTTAACTATTTAGATCTCGATTTAACTAACATAAGGTATATTAAAAAATACATATTAGTTATCCAAATATAACTTACACGTTGCATCAATGACAACAATTGGAGCCAAAAAGATCTGGCGAATTTTACTCTCTACTAAATACTGAAAGGTCAGATGTTGCAACAACTAGGTCATACAACATAAAAGGTTGAATTATTTAAGGATAATATGCGTAAATATTACCATTTTTAAGAAAATATCCGATTTTTCCCATTACTACCAACCACAAACAATTAAAATCTTTAGGCGAGTACCATCAATTGTTGAGTGACGTCAACTTGACGTTAATAATAAAAGAAGTAATGGCCTCATGGCCAACCAGCATTTACCATTTATAAAACACCTAATCTGGAATGGATTATACCATGAATTATACCAAAAATGGTAACATATTTTATTATTTTTATTATATTTAATCGCAATAATAGGCTTTGTCCATAAAACGCGTCGCGCATGTGAAAATATCTCAAGGAGGAATTGCTACAATCTTTTCTAAGCACACTAGATGGTACGAGTATTTAAAATTCGCTATCATTTTAAAATAAACTCAACAAGGCAAATGTGTGTACACAACATAAAGAGCGAAAGTGAGTAACGAAAATACAACTCAAACATATGGGAAACTTTTATTATTCACGTCTCACAGGAAATACTATTCTTAGAACAAAAAACCGTTGCGTTACCTATACTACCCAACTCAGCACAATTAATTTAAAAGTTTATGAACACAGGAAGTTTCATTACTTTTAAAAAATTATTCAGGAAGGAAAAAAACTCCATGGTCGTCAGGTCAGTCTCATCCTGATTTTTTGTAAAAATTTACAAAGTACTTTTCTAAACCTAACCTCACTTTTATTGGAGGCTCTGTAGAATTCTGGAATATTGTTTATTGATTTTGAATTAAAATTTTATAAAACCGTGCAAAATAAATAAATAATGTTATTTTTATTTTTCCTTTGGTTTTTCAGATTAAACCGGATTTGGTATGGTATATTATTGCGGATATGAATTTTTATTTTATAGAGCAAGCAGGCATGGGAATTACCGTCGTCATGTTGTTCTTAGGGGAAAAAAAGGTGACAATCCTTGAACATTTCAAAACTTGAAAAAATGTTTTCTCTTTTACACGTCCAATTACAAACCAAGATCTTTCTATAGGTAATAAACAATGGAATTTATTAATTCCATCAAGTATGCTATTACGTTTGGGTGATACTAAGGGGAAAGACAATGGGGCATATTCACCAAAACATTTGAAGATCACACCTGTGAAATGTAATTAACTATCATAGGTACATTGATATTTAAGAAAACGACATTGATCGTCAAATGTTTTTAGAGAAAATTACTTTTTTAAGAAGGATACTCACCTTAACAATTATTTTTCGGAGGTAAATACACAAGATATTGATTTTTATCAGATAATTTTATTCTTACACAAAAGTTGAAAAAACATGAAAAAATCGCGACAGCAAAGCTGGAGCCATTTTGTCTAATGACTTTGGTTCGAAAGTTATATTCTCTTGTGGAATTAAAAACAAAATAGCTTGAATTACAATCATTTAATTGCAAAAAATCCTAATTTGACGTTTATCATGAAACAATTTCAAAGCATAAGTACATGCGTTTTTATCACCCTCCCCATTTTTATCACTTATTGAAAAGCTACTTTGCTTTTCACCGCCTAGAATGTCATGTCAAATAGCAAAGGTAATTATTAACTCTCTATTGAACATAAGTTTTAATTCTCACGCCAATCTGATAAGCCACGAAGAAATGAAACCAACACCTTGTAAAACAACCAAGATGGAGATGATGGAAAAGAATTGGTTTTTATATTAAAAAGAGTAATTTTTTCCTCTCTCCTCTATTTTGCGGTTGTGGTTATTGTTGTGGTCTTTTAAGTAACAGCAGGCCGTCGTTAAAAGCCATGGGAAGAGAATTTCTTGTGGTGCATTTCAATTAGGATTCAACTCTTTTTGACAATTTAACAAATTTCTCTCTTGTTAATACTGGTATTGTAATGAATATTTGTAAATGGGCTTCAAAAATTGACAGCAAAGATATTTTTGCTGTCTTTGTCCTTTTTGTAAGGTATGTTATTAAATGATAATAAATAAGTGAGCGGTCCTTTTTATCTTGGGTAAATTGACATTTGAAGACGTGATGTATTGACGTATACCTTACCATAACTGATTTTTTGTTCAAGCAACAGAATTTAAAGACGTTTCATAAAGCATAAATGAAATTGCACTTTAAGTGGCCCATTCGACCTCAATTTGTATGTGAGATGCCGACCAGGACCCTTCAGTCCCAAAATTTCAGTTTTCTCACATGCAACAAGCATAAAATGCTGAGAAAATTGTGCAAACAAAGAACAAAATTGCTTTGGAGACCGTTAGCTCCTCAATGACCTCAATCCATATCCTAGGTATCGAAAAGTTATCTTTTGGTCAGTTCAACCTTTGTGAGGCGACGCCTGCGTCGCGACAGTCACTTACACCAGTTATTATTTCTATGTTCACGAAGACTGGGTGCTGCTACCTCAAGGAAACTTTTGTCACCCATAACACCTCCCCCTTCTCATTGCACCCAATATGACTGCTTGGACGATTCATACCCCAACTAATACGTGCAAAATTAACCCAACCGGGTCAATTAGGTTAGGTTGCTAGGTTTAGGCTGGTAGCAAAATGACAAAGATAAATAAAATAAACATAACAATGCCTTAACAAACAAAACATAAACATAACATTAACAGCCTTGGTAGTGTAATGTCTACAGTGCTGGACTTTCACCCAAGCGGACCGCGGTCGATTCCCGGTGCCGACAGATCTGGTTAAGGTTTTCTGCAGTTTTCCTTAGCTGTGACACAAATGTGGGATTTGCGCTGTTCCATCTGTAAGTCGGCTGCAGCCGCACTTAGGGCCTACGTAATAATAATAATCGCCCCCTCCCTCCCGCACAAGCTTATAGCTTCTGGGGCCTGGTTTCCAGGCTATGGGTTGTAGCAATTATTATTATAATGCATCATGATCATCCATGTCAACAAGCAACTTACATACGTGTCTAGAACGCTAGGTGCGAAACTGGGGTTTTAAAGTAGAGAACGCAATAAGATTTAGAAGTTTAGATTTGCTTAAAATAGTAGCCGGTTCAGTTTTGGAGACTCGAAATTTCTGACCAACCTACCTACCTTTTCTAAAAGCCTTGAAAGTCCAATAATAACAATCCTGATTCGCGAACAAAAAGCAAGTAGTGGAAAAAATTACGTTAGATTTATTAGGTTAGCTTAGGATCCCAATGAAGATTTTGTGCACTTTAGGTGTCAATAAATTCCAATAGAACTGTTATAATGGTTTCCGGTAAGTCTTTAAGATATATTAAGGTTTCACAAAACTCCTAATTAATAATAACGCCTTAAGTTACATGGACAAGTTGCAGAGAGCGCTATAACACTTCCTTATACATACCATAACTTTTATCACTTAAGTTCCTATAATAATGGCTGTATAAACGTTACCGTTGCCACTATATACCTTTTATACGACTATAAAATATATAACACGCAGAAATACGCTTTCTACCGATACTCAAGTCCTATAAGAGTTTCTTAAGAACTCTCTTGGTGCTCAATCAAATCTGTCATTATACATACTAAGATATAATTGCGAACTCCATTTATGGAGCAACGTATGGCAACATGATTTTTTACAAACTTTAATTTAAAAACATATATCATTTTTAGTATTTACTAGTACTATCGGTTTGATCAGGATTTTTCTTTAAACAAAGCAAAAGAACATTTCTTTATTTTTTGATAAATTTTGCAGACTATTTTAAAATTATTTTCGAGCCGCTTTAATTTTTCTAACCTAAAACATCTAGTTTCACAATTAAAATACTATTTGCATAACAAATTTGGGTGATCACGGCATTAAAATCATTAGTTTATTCGACCATAGGTAAAGAATGGTTACCGAAGCTCTAAATACAAAAAAAAAGAAAACAATAAAGTATAACACCATCATGTTTAAAAAGCGCGATAGATAAATATATTGTAGAAGGGACTAGGGAGAGTGTAAAACAGTCATGTAATTTGCAAAAGCATGTTATAGAGGTAACCAAGACGTTCAATATGAGAACCTTTGGCTCTATAAGAGTACCAAAATGAAGGTGTTGGAAACTCTTATAGTACTAGCCATTTAAGCTCTTTTACGGTGATATTAATGTTCTGTAGCTGTTTCCCACACCAAACAATAGGACTTTAAGTTAGTTAGTTATAAATTAGTAATGTAAATTGTTGTAGATTATCAATAAAACGAAAATCGTTCATTAGGATAGATTTAAGAAAATTACTTGGTGCCTTAACATGGTCATCGTTGGATTCCAATCATCGCGCTGTAGCTAAAAGGACAGGGGAAAAGCTAGGGGTCCATCAAAAATTTCGCGGGTTCCAAAACGAATTTTTGTCTACTATAGTAAACGATCCTAATCCTATAATCAGGGAGGAATTAACTTTTGGGGTAGTTCCCAGCGTTATTTTATCTTAACAAACGATTGTCAAACTGACAACATTTTCTAGTTTTGGTGCATATCTATATTTTTACCACGTATTATTTTGAATTTAATCTATATTCAGTTTTTTTTTTCATTGCAATAATTATTGTTATCAGTAGTAATTAACACTCGGTACATACCACTTTTCTGGTCCATCCATAACTTGTGTCCACCAAAAAGATCTGGTTATGTTGTGCCTGAAAATAAAATAATATTTGGTTAATTATGCAATCTTAGATCTTAGTTAGTAAGTATCAATTAACTACCCCGATTAACCAATTAACTGGCCCGAGAAATGAATTTGAGCCTAGAACCATAGAGTCGATTTGGTATCAAATTATATCAAAACTAGAAGGTTCAATAAAGAAAGAGATTTATAATTTTGGTATAGTTCGGCGGCATTCTTGTAGCGCTATGTACGCAGAAGTGGGTCCAGACACTGTATAAGAAGTTGATGATCAAATTTCATATCACTTGATGAGCTTGCCTTTCACAGAGAGATTCCACTAGCCTCCTTTAGCGCATGTTGAATGGCTAAAAATATCTGAACATAGAAAATTAATATTTGGAACTCATGATACACTAATTAGAATGAAGGCAAGTATGGTGTCAATAAGAGAGAAGGGGGGGGGAGAAAATGAGCATTGCATGAATCTATGGTCGTTTGTTGAATGAGTTAAATGACAATATTGCTTATACATATGCATGTTGGACTAGGGATGATGGGACTTCCTCGAAGACGAACCCCGACGGGTAAGCACGTTAATAGCTCCGACACTAACCCGAAGAGCTAGTAGAAGGTGGATAGGCAACCTCGCTCCCACCAGTGAGTACTGGTAGCTCTTACAAATGTAACTGACGCGCTAATTGAGCGTACCTCAATTCGTAGTCCCTTAAGGGGGGCCGTCATAAAGTTAATGCAGGTGGGCCACGTTAAATAAAACTTGGATGATCTGTACATCCTACGGTAGGGTAGTTTTAGCGCATTATTGGTGAATGACCAAAAATGTTATTGGAGGTTCGAGTACACTGGACTTTTTACAAAATAGTACCAAAATATTATACATATATAATATGTAGATAGCATAGGAGAGTGAAGAACAATAATTTGGAATTTCAAAGTACCAATTTACTGGAGGGCATTGTCATAGATCAGTATTCCCAGATATAGAAGACTATATACACATACACACACTTGTAATGACAGATAATAAGAATTAACCAGTATAATCATACATGTGAGTAATATCCCTTCACCCCCACCCTGCCAGTTTGTATCTCTCCAAAAAGAACAATGGCTGTACCTATACATCGTCGAAGTGACTCAAAAAATTGGAATAGTGCATTACAGGTCATTGACTTTAGGCAAATGATATAGAGAAAGGATATTTTCGAGTAAATCCAACAACTGTTCGTTTCATATCATGAAATGAACATTTACTTGGACGTTGCAAAAGCGGCGTCGAGAACTGGCTAGATCTTGAGAGGGAAAAGAACATCCGAAATATTATGAAAACAGAATGTAAGTTCCAATTAAGAGATCAAAAACAACAACCTTCAAACTTAAAAAATTACAATACATGCCTTTAAATTCACTTAATAAGGAAACAAAAAGAAACTGCCACTGATAAATTATAAAACCAAAGCAGCCTGATCAAGGTTATACCACCAATAATTATATACCCCCGAGATGACGATACAACAACCATGAGTATGTGATTTAATAAGAGGCACTAAGCAACCAGAACAAGTAACTAACCGAGAGTTGAGTTGTAGTAGTAGTACTTAATAAGTTTCTCATTGGTTTTGCTAACGTGCAACATCCTGCTATCCTTGCAACTTCTTTTGTGGTCTTAAAAAGGAAATACGGGTCAAACACTATGTCCATCTAGAGCAGTGTGTTAATACAGAATGGTTAAATCATTTAAGAATGCGACTTATTACATGTACATACACACACAGAGAGAGCAAATAATCTTACAGAAAAACTTGTCCATTCAAGAGATCATGAAGATGTTACGCTTTCAATGAACGCGCGGCAATAAAAAAAGACTTGTACACACACACCATCGGCTGGTAAATGCAATAATAATAAGGAATGCAAGTACCTGATGGTTGTTGGTTGTCATAGCAGATGCGTTTTTGCAATTCTAGAAATTAATTGCAGGTATTAAACGTTCTCTTCAAGGTTTTTTAGATTTCTCACAGGTCACTTGATTTAATCTATTAAGAATGAAATACGCACAACTATGACTATGGATTCTTTTACTGTTAAAGACTTGTCTAGTTATTTTGTTGAACAGACTGGTATACCCCACCCACCCCACCTAAATATCCATAAATTGATGTTTTGAATTATCAAAGTTTTGCCAAATCTTGATGACTAACTGTATCTGTAAAAATCACCTAATAAGTCCGCCCGTCTCTTGAAAATCTTTGAAAATTCCTAACCTCTTAATGACTCTTCCAAGTCTTTCAAACATGGACGCTGTGAATATATGAAAGTTTAATACTCCGTGTTACTAAAATTCTGAAAGTCTGCCGAAATTCTGAAAACCTAAACTTCAAACCCTTGAAACTTATAAACTGGGATGGTTTATAACATTAGAATTTCAATATTCATAAGCTTTGAAGACATACCAGTTCTTGTTGACCTAATTGCCTGTCAATCACTTTGCTCACCCGTCTTTTAGTACCATACTGCCAAAAGGGTTCGCTTAGTTCACTTTGCTCAATTTTTGATATGTAGCACTTTGTCCAGCTTTCCACGATGAACACAATTCCCAACAAGACCGCTTCGTCCATCTTTTCAGTTGCGACACAACGCCCACTTCGCTCAATTATTTATAGACTCGTGTTTCACGTAAATGGAGTTTTTTTACGTGAATCTCAATTACAAGAATGTTACAAGGTATAAGGTGATAGTGCTGCTAAAATATGCGTAGAGCATGACCCCTGAGCAAAGTGAGTGGGGTAGTTCGATTAGTTTAAATACGTAACGGAGTACTAACAAACGGATTTTCAACGTCGTGGTCCTATTTTGGACGTGAGTCTATACAAAAGTTGAGAGAAGTGGTCAAGTTGGTCATTGTCTCCTTAGCAAAAATATGGACAAGGTGGTCCTGTTTGGCATTGTGTCTCTCGTGAAAAGTTCGGCGAAGTGGTAGTGTTCGGTAGATGAGGTACATATCAGAGATTGTGCGAAGTGAACCTTTCGTTCAACGAAACGAAAAAAGAAAATGATGAGGTAGTAGGTACAGAAAGAAGGAAAAATCTTAACAAACGCTATCTACATATGAATTGAATCTCTCCCTGAGGAAGAAGATGTGAAGTCAGAAACATCGACAATGAAGTCCAACTTGATAGATAAGTTCATAAAAACATTTAAATGGAATGGTATGTTTACACCATGTGCAAAAAAATTGCCAAAGCAAGTCTCTGGTGAATGGGAATTTCGAGATTACCTTCTAATGGCATCGAAAATGATGAGTCGGAGGGTACCAGTACGACCTCAAAACAAAAGCGTCAGATCGTACAATGGTGGACAGTAAAATCGGAAACCTTTCCTGTCATGGTCCAAGAGCAATGCTTGCTGCCTTTTTGATATCATAGAATTTGCTCACTACAAATTTGCACCAGAAACTTTGACAGGAAAACTTAGCCAGACTTTTTGCTGCAAATATATAGGTCCTTCCTCCTAATAATGCACCCGAACAGGTTGCGCTGTCTGTTGGGCGATATTTTGCCAACAAGTGCTCGAATAACTCTGCATATCTAGCGAAACGACTGAAAAGAAACTTGTATTGATATCTTTAAGACATTTAAAAAAACGAAGAGATTTCTTTTGTGTATTAAGAGCGCAATGTAATAGATTGTCGATCGAAAGAGAAAGGTGGCCACCTGCACTTCCACAAAAGAACGCGCGAAATTGTAATTTCCATGTAGATGTAGAAAAAACATTTTTATTAATATTTTTAAGACACAATTCAATTCGATCAACAGTACTACTGTTGGTTTAAATGCACTACTTTCGTGTTAAAGTAGCAGCCATTAAATTTCACGGCCAACTATAATTTTTTTTAAGACTGTGAACTGATGATCTGGAAGTAAAAAAAAAGAGGATGTTTCATCTTATTCTTCTTCCTTTGTTATTTTTTAATAAAGCCTGGCCTTCTTCAGTTTTTGTCACGGATAATGTTGATTTGTGAGTAATAAATGCGTGCAGTAAGTATACTTATACTCGTATGTGCGTGAGTGTGTATTTGTAGGTGGTGAATGCGGAGTAGTTAATAGAACAGCAACGTGCGTTCCATATTACTTTCTGACATATTGGATTTATTGTTATAACGCAGCATCCGGAATACCAATAATGACAATAAAGAGAATTGAGATTTCCGCATTTAACCAGCTATAAGGAAGGAAGAGCTATTTTATACGTATCTTATGCAACAAACTGTATTTAAAAAAAAACTGTTTTCGATTTGGCTCTTCCATTAAGGAAAGGGTACAGGAGGGAGAGAAAATAAAATGTTAGAAGTTAGCAACTATACGAGAAACTAACCTTTTTTTGAAACTTTTCACTTTACGAATTAACTAAGCAAAAGTTTGGTTTTAGCTCAGTTCAAGGGTTTGGTTGGTGTTTAATTTATTTATGTGAGACTATAGTTGCGGGACTTAATTGATGAACCCGTAATACATTGGTAAAAATACAGATTTAGCTTCATAAACTAATCAATTAAGACATTCCATTACATTCTGAGTATGAATAAAAGATGAAAAGCCTTTAGTAATAGTTTGTTAATTTTGTAGCTCTCTCTTCAAGTAATAATTACAGTTAATACTATTTAAGAAATAAATTCCTGTTTTACTGCAAATTTACAATTGCAAGATTATTGTTACTATCGTACATACAAATCAATTTTACTTTTACTTCTACTCAAATGTGAACTTTTCTAGGATTCACGTGTAATCACTAATCAGCAGCCTTACTACCGAGTTTGGAACTATTAGTGGTGGTGTCTATAAAAAAATTTTGAAAACTATTACAAATCTACCGCAGCAATAAATGGTATTTGACAACTATAGACTTCTTGCTTACTTCCTAACTAGAGTACACTATAATGCGATTCACGCGTGAATCACGAAACTTGTATCTAGATTGTGAAAAGCATCCAGTTCCAATTTGGTGTGGTATGTTAGCTATTTTGGAAAAAATCATACAATATAAGTATACTACAAACATATGGCTCATGATTACTAGTATCCTAGTTTACTTTAGTCATTTTGGGCCATTATATCATATCGTTCCCCAAACATATGGCTCATTACTACTGGTATCCGAATTGGTATCCATGTAGATAATTTTCCTAATCCATAATTTTCCTTACGGTAGAAACTAGTAAGTTAATTAGCAAAGAAAAAGCATTGAACTTATTAGACCGAGTATGAAAAAGAATAAATTGTTCATAAATGCGTTACACTACCTAAAAAAAGGTTTCTGGCCCCTGCCTCAGTTGATCTGTACCATAATGTGTTGAACAAACGAAATTGTTTATAGAATTTTGTATGGTTCGATATTTATCCATGTAACATAACTCATCTTATCTAACTTCGATACTTTTCATCATATCTTTTCGAGCTATTCTTCAGTTTTCTTTATTCTATTCCAGAAGGTAACTGTTGTGTGTTAAGATTCTATCTGCAAAGGTACTATTCGCTATGTGCATGGCGCCTCGTGGCGACCTCTGGTCGTAGACTGAGAAATAAGGACGGAAACCATAACATTGGCGTTTATGAACGGATATCGAAAATGTGAAATAAATCAAATATAAAGACTATTTTTTGTTTACTTTCTACATGAGCGCGTACAGTATTTATTTTTATGCGATTGAGAAGAATAAGCATGTAAGTAAATTGTATTTAATATACATATTTTCATGTTATTATTTGACTTTTTGAGGTTGTATCCATATATGCACATTTGAAAATTCAATAAATGGTAAAAATAATATAAACTTGCACTTGCTATTTGAACCATTATTTTTACAATTCACTCCGCAACAAATATTTCCACCCATTATATTTGCAAAGTTTACTGAAATCGTCCGTCGTTATTGCTCTATTGCTCCACCTAGCGCGCTTCGGGCGATTATCACATCCCCTCCAAGCCGACGCACATAGCGAATACAGTTTCTCAAACCAAATAATCGCAGTCACCACATCGTTAAATTAGTCAGTTTGGAAAGATCGGTTTCGAACTGCTATTTTGACCTCACTCGTTAAGGATCTCTACTATGTTCCTAAAACTCATTGAGGCTGTGAAACTTTAAACTGTCGTAACCGGTCTTTGACGATGAAGGAACTACAGAAGACATTTCCACTGACCCAAGATTTTAAGTCCGAGTCATTTGACCAGATAGTAAATCAGAATCAGGCTCAATACAAGTTTTAAGTTTTTATAACTCACTTACTTGGTTGGCATTGAAATGGAAAAGCTTTAAGAACTTATTTTTGGGCGAGAAATCAGAAATCAACTTGGTGGAACATCTGGTGGAATTGCATGGAGGACGATTGCATCCCCAGTATAGGTTCTTTTCGTGCCAAACCTCACATTGACACAGGGTGTACAGTTTTACTTCCTATACGAGAAGAATTTTTCTCCGCTATGAAAAATCCACGCTATATGAATTGTGAAATGTTCTAGAACATAATAACGTTTGGTTTCTATTCATTGATTTTGGTTACTTCACATCTTCAATCAATACAAAGCTACTTTAATGGCCACTTGGTATTATGTGCCTTAGTATGAAGCCATCAACACATGGCACAGTGAATTCTAACCTTATTCTACTCCTTCTTATTCTGCTACACTTTTTTGGTAATTTTTTCTTTTTTCTGAATACAGCTCTATGATTTTCGCCCCAAAAAGCCTACTTTGATTGTTTTGGGAAGAACTAACCTACGTCAATATCCTGTTTTGTAGACATGGGCTTCCATCTATTAATCGGGAAAGAGCTAACGCAAGTTGTTTCATGTGAAATTGTGAACTGAGTGATTTGGAAAACACTTCCTAGTTCGTGCACGTGCGCCCTTCGAATGCATGTGTCAAAGCTGTGATGTATCTTGGTAGGCTCGCACTGTCCGTCTACTTTCGACACAAGAGATATTTTTAGAGGAAAGAATTACACAACCAGATAAGACGAATAAATATAATTGGAGACCTTTCTCATCGGTTTAAAAATAATGTTAAGGTTACTTTTCCGACCGAGATAAAAATTATCTCCTGAAACTTTAATCTTCATCGATTGGATACCACAAGTACAAAAATATAAATTCAGAGTGTGAGTGGCATTGAACTTACATGGCTATAATATTTTATTTAATCACCCATAACAACTAACATCAACTGCTTACTATTCATAGCAGATGGAAGTTCGACCAAATAATAAATAGAAATTAATTTATTTATAACCATGTTTTTTATCTTGCACAATAGTTAAAAATTAGTCCTCTTAATTAGAGGACTTATCAATTCTGAATTAATCATTATGCGTGAGTTCATAATAATAAGACCGTGCAACATTTTTTAGATCCAATAAAGAAAAACCTAATTATTATTATTTTGCATTTTATTAGTATAGACGTCATCGCTTCTAAGAAAACGATAAGACTGCAATAATCAAGTTGGCGTTGGTTTTCGAGAATTCAATACTAATCGAATGATTAAACAATATAAAGTTTAATAATTTACCGACTACGAAGGGAAAATAAAATGAAAAAAAAAAAGATTCTTCAATTTTAAAAACAAGACACGTGAATCCAAGTGTTTCGGTGGTCTTTGAACGCGAGGAGCAATGTGTTTTTTGACGTCACGCCGCCCCCATTTATTTAGTTGCTAAGGCGGCTGTGTGCGTTGGTAAAATGGACAATCACAGTGAGCCAAGGTCGTCACAAGGACCCGCGACTAGAATATTTGTTATTATTTTATCATCATCCATCGGCATTCCTTGTTACTGTCCGCGAAGTTACCGTGCTGCTGTCAAAACAGAAGAAGATAGCTTTAGTTGAGATTTGCGATGGTGGTAGTTCTTGCAACGAAGCCGCAAATGGATTCTTTTCTCCAATCGTGTAAACGTGACTGCGATCGTCTTATTATTCTGCGATCACAATCGCGCATATATGATGGTTGCTGATTGATGATGATAATAAATAAAGCTTTACGGAATAATTCTAAATATAGAATTCGCATGAATGATGTTTTCTTTTTTTCCATCCCTCCTCTTGAATCTGTTTTATAAATAAATACATAAAATACAGGGTGTCTCATTTTATGTGTTCCTATGGTTTTTTGCTTAAAGGATTTAACGTCGCGATGCCTTCAATAAAAACTCGGTCAGTCTTCCTCTAACACATTCCTTATCTCATGTGGATTAGAAAAGGTATCGAATTTTCTT
The DNA here is from genome assembly GCA_929113105.1 of Agrypnus murinus. Lineage (NCBI taxonomy): Eukaryota > Metazoa > Arthropoda > Insecta > Coleoptera > Elateridae > Agrypnus > Agrypnus murinus. The sequence goes on from OV816030.1 coordinate 36,876,613, forward strand.
ATTGAATTTAAATATTTAATTAAAACTAAATGTTTTATTAAAACTTATGTCTCGAGATTTAGTTGTTCTGTACTTTCCACTGTTAGCACTATGTTTTATTGATGAATTCGCGCAATTTCTTCTGGTTTCTAGTCACTCATTTGCTTCAATCCAGATTTTTCTTTCTCTGTCGGTAATTATTATTGAACACTTTTTCCACATTGTTTTCAGCCTTCCTTTTTTTCCTTTTTGCTTTAGCTCTCTAAACTCTTTGTATCAGGAGTCCAAGCCACCTCAATTTTCCTTCTTTTATGACTTTATTACTATACCCTGGCCGCTCAACAGAGATAGTAATAAAAGTAAGGGGTCGTAGCCACTTCATCAGATTGGCTACTGCTAAAAACCCAACTGACACTGAAACACTTTTGAATTCTACATGAACATAACCACAAAAGATATAAGATTTTAATAATAAACTACTTCTAATGAATATTTTTAATATTATTTCAATTAAATTATGTATTATCAATTTTACAATATTTAATAGTACATGAAATGTTCAAAAACTAATCAAATAATTATTATATATTATATTATATAATTATAATAATAATTTGATGATGCTGATCTGCATCAAAGAGACGCTATCTGTCACTTTGCCGTGTGAAACGGACTCCACAGTTTCGCGCGCTGTTTCAATTCGCCCAATAGCAAAGTAGCTTTTAAATCGCCCACTCTTTTGTGGGCGTTTTTATTACTATCTGTGTTGACCGTGTATAGTGCTACTTCGAGCGGAAGTAAGAATGCGAGTATACGTTTCTAATGTTTTTCTTCAAAATCTAACGCGTCTACACTCGACCATGCTGACTAATTAATCTTTAACAAATCGTGTAGCTTTTTATTAATTATTACATTTGTTTTTCTATGTAGATATTTCTTTATTTAGTCATTAAAATTTTTTTATTGACAGTTAGGGACAGTTTCCACGTTGCTTTTATCTGATATTGAGAGGTATCTATGGTATCTAAGTATGCTGTGTATGAAGCATCGTAACTAGCTGCTGACAGTACATATGCCTAATTTGTTTCTCTCCTAATTTTTCATTTATTTTTTTATACAGCAAGGACTAAAGAGTTACTTTTCTCTGTGTAGGCATGAGGCAGGTCCAACGTGCAGCTGCAGCCGACTTAATAGATGGTATAGCCTAAGAAAAACTGCAGAAAATCTTAACCAGATCTGCCGGTGCCGGGAGTAGACACCGGGTCGCTTGGGTGACTAGTCCCTACATTATCAAGGCTATAACCTTTTCTGTGCAAGTTTTTCCAAATTGCAATGAGACCAAGGTATGATGCTTTAATTGATGCTTCGATTGCTTATTGAATCGTGAAGAAATGGTACTGAAGACAATTTTTTTCCTAAAACCACTTTTGAGCATCTATAAATATCGGTTCTACTATTCTTCCAAGTCTTCTCTGTAGTAGACTTTTGTAGATATGCTTAACAACGAAATCTCGCTACAGTTACTACCTTCTTTCCTCTTTTTTTTCCTTGTGCCTTAGCTCTCTATATTCTTTGTACTTCGGTTTTTTCGCTCATCATTTCCAGGAGTCCAAACCACCTCAATTTTCGTTCCATTATGATTTTATTGTTGGTGCTCTTTCTTACATGAAACGTTTCTAATATTTTTCACTTTCATACCCGCATTTTGAATAATGATAAATTCAGCTTTGACTAATTGTATATCGTCTTATAAATACTTTTGTTTTTCTAGATATTTCTTTTGTTATTTAATCATTAAAACATGTTTTATTGAAAGTTTGGAACAGTTTCCACGTTGCTTTCATCTGGTATTGAGTTCGGTATCTATGGTATCTATGCTGTGTATGCTGTGTATGAAGCATCCTAAACAGCTGCTGACAGTATGTCTAATTTGTTTCTCGCCTATTTTTCCATTTATTTTTTTATGCAGCAGGGACTAAAAAGTTACTTTTCTCTGTGTTTATTCCTAGGTCGCATTTTGAAACTTCATCATTCCAAATACAAGATTTTTCTAGTAGATACTAGAATACTAGATTTTGCGCACAAGGCGAATTTTTGTAAGTTGTGTCCCTTGAACATCCTTTAAATCATATTTTCTGATACTGCTGTTTCGCTTGCTTATTGAATCGTGAAGAAATGATCTTGAAGACTAGTTTTTTTCCTAAAACCACTTTGAGCATCTACAAATACTTCTATTCTTCCAAGTTTTTTCAATTAGTATCCTTCCTTTTCTATACAACGCCAGTCTTAATATTTCCATTACTGTTATTTTCTATTGTCTTCTGATGGTTGGCCAAACTTCTCCCAGCTTTTGTGTTTTGCTTCCAAAACCCCCGTCGCTTCACTTTTATTCTTTGTGTTTTCTAGCCTTCGCCTTTTCTTGTGTTCTATCCATTAGCTATCCATATTTTCAATCTCTTTTCTTTTTGAATCAGTACCTTGACTTTGGTAGTCCAACAAGCACTGTTTTTCTTTCATAAGTGTGTTCTTGAAGTTGCACATATTTCAGCTACTCTCTTAAGGCGTCTCCTGCAGATTTATCTGATTTAAACTTTTTTCTAGTCTGTTCGTATACACGGTGTTGCACTGAAGATTCGTATCCTCTGGACAGGTGATGGCGCTCGTCAATAGGAACAAAAAAATTCTTACAGCATTTTTGATTTTACGCACATCGAAAAACATTTGCTAAAATCGTCGACTTTTGGGAACTGCTGGAAATCATAGTCAAAACAAACTGACATCACCTAGAATCAATTTATCAGATATCTCGTCAAAAATGCAGTTAGGTACATCCAGCTCCAACTGCTATTCTTAAACCAGTGACCACCTACCCAATTTTCAAAAACAATTTGTTTTTCTCGGTTATTATGAAAGATAGTCACTAATGATATTAAGCTTTTTTGTTGCATTTTATGGGTACTATGACCTGTGAAACATCATGTATATATTGCCGTTGTATCTTTTCGTCTCTCTGAAGATATATTTTGATTCATTCTTTAAATATTCTGTTTGAATCTCTTCCACTTGAATTATTTTTAAGGTCGTTTCAATAGATAGTAATCGCTGGCAATTTCAAAGCTTCTTTTTTTAGTCTAGTGTCTTTTATTTCCTGTATGATTTTCCTAGGTACGATTGTGTAACGCTATAACAGTTTCGTTTGGTGCATAACATATAACCATCTTAATAGTCTAGCTTTTTTCTTACTGCCACATCTTTCCAAAATACCAACCTAATTTTTCAACATATGTCTAAATTTTCTCTTAATTAGTGAAGCTGCGCCTGCTTGAGATTCTTCCACGCCATTATATTAACGCATTTCAATCTCATACTAGTTCCTTTCTTGTAATAATTCGTATTTAATTCCATTTAGCCCTCCGACGTTCCAAGATCCTACATAAAATAAATACAGTAAAACCTCACTATTAGAGACACCCATACGACCGGCCTATAGTGTCTTTTATAGCGAGGTGTCTCTAATACCAGGATTAACATCCAATTGAGCAATTTATTTCGAATTAAACACATTAACATTTTTAAATCGTAAATTTGTCAGCGATTTTTCTGACTCTCCAAGCCGGATTTTCATGTTTAAACTTTATTACATACACTTTCTAGAAAATTGATTTCGATGCGATGGCATCGTAAAAGTTTTTTCGACAAGAATTGTGACAAATTGAAGACCCACATGATCATCTCCGTTTGTAGAAAATACTAATCGCCTAATCCACCCCTTATATAGGGATTTCCTTTTCTTATATCGAATGTCTGTAATATGGGGGCGCCTATAAATACATTTTAAATGGCAATAAGTCACGACCGTCCCAAACTGTCTCTAATATAGGGGTGTCTTCAATACTAAGGTGTCTGTAATGCGAGATTTTACTGTACATTGTGTAGTTAATTTTTTCTTGTTACTAGTACATCCTTACTCAGGTATTTTTCCGTTACCTTGACGTCCTCTTACTGTCAAATTTGATTTTCTTTGTTACGTTTTTGTTTATTGGTTTTAGCCTTAAGTCAGTTTCTCTTGTGTTCAATGTCTTTCCCATCTCAATTCTTTATCATTTATGATTAGTTTTTTATCTTATCTTTGTTTGATTTTCGTTATCCTTTTCTTCATTAGTTAGCTGCCTTTCTGATCCTTGCTTGTATTTTTTCTTTCTTTTTTGTAATATCCGAGTCAATGTATATACTTTATATTTACTTTCAAACAAGTTTTCGTGTCTATCTTCCCTATCTTCTTAATATAATATCTAATTGTATGTAATGACTACATAAGAATTTCTCAAGAATATTAAATTAATATTATACATCTGCCATAATTCCCAGTAAAATTTTTGGTGACCTTTATGGGCTTTTTAGATCAATTTTGGGTGAATCACACCGTTTCTGTGTTTCTTGTCCTATATTTCTCACACAATTTCTCTTCACTCTTTTCTGTCTTTGATTTTCTAGTTTTCTTCCATTACCTCATCTTTGTATCCATTTTTTTGTTTTCCTTTCTTGTAAGCTCTGTTTTTTGCCATTTTTAGTTATCTTATGCTTTTAGTTATCTCATTATTTCCTTTTACTTCTTCTTTTTTGTATTGTATTTTTGTTTGTATTCGTTTTCTTCAGCTCTATTATTGTTCTCATTGTTTTCTTTTCGAGTTTTCGAAGTTTTCTTGATTGTGGTTTCATAATTCGTTTTTCTCGCCATCTATTCTACGATCATGTCTAAATAAAACAGGGGATTAGGCATTTCCTTGAGGTACCCCAATATTCATTTGTAATTATTTGGATTCTTCGTTTAGAACTTTAGCTGCTGTTGTATGTTCTGTATAATATTCTCCATATGTGTTTAATTATCTCATACATTTTTCTATGTATGTATATCCTATCTTATACATATCATTTCTTATTTTGTTTATACTTTGTTTCACTTTGTTACATTTTAGTTCTTTTATCGTTTCTTCCATTTCTTCGCTTTCTTTGCCATCTTTCTAAATTAATATAAGTCTTTTATTATTGAAGTAGCGAGTTAAAATTAACTTAACCGTTGTTATTATTGCTTCAGTCCACATATTCAACTACTCATTTAATATTTACAATTAGTCCCTTCTACTATTTTGAACATCTTTACAAATATTAGTTTTATTTTCGATTGATTTTATAAAATGGAATAAGATGGAATGCATGGAATGCTTTGAATATTCAAATTGCATTTTGTTTTTTCAGTAGCCTCTTATATTATTAAGCTACAGTTTGCTTACCTGATTGTCTTCGTTCCTTTTGTCATTTAAGACAATAAATAATTAAATTTATTAAAAACAATTCGAAAAATCGCACACAATATGTTTTCTTTTAAACTTGCCTTTGGGTGTATTTACACAACACACATTTTTACAAACTACATATTTCTTTTAAATATTTTCTTCCAATTCGCCCCTTATTCTTTTTTCGACACCAGAGCAATTAGTTTTTGGATTTTAGCACCAATTGGTAACCTGGTAGCTCAACGGGTAAGCAAATTTCGAGTTCCTGGTTCGATCCCCAGGATTAACCCAGGACATTAAAATCTATCCAAGTTCATTGTGCACAGTGGTCATTCTAACCTCAAAATTAATATCTTTAAAGTTGATTTGATCATTTTTTTATGCTTTGTCGTTGCGATTCTTTTCAGATTCGTATTCTCTGGAGTCATCTTCATACATCTGATCTCACTGGGTTCATACCGAGACCTAAGTATATCCAATAATTACCTTCTTTAATTAAATATGTCAATTTTTGCACTCTTTATAATCCATATGAAATAGGAAATGTGTGAAGAAAACAAATAACATTTTTTGTTACAGAATGAACTGATCTTCGGAGAGGACACAAAGACTGGGACACCCTGTACACTTCGAATGATTTTATTATTGAATATAATTGCTAGCTATAAAACGAAAATGCTAACGGAAATAACTGCTTATACCGTCACGCTTAAGTAAATTAATTTTAGGTAACCATTTTCAACTCCCTAATTTATATGTAAAATATTTATTAGGCCGACCAAACAAAACACAACACGAAGCAAAACATTTTTTATTCTTGTTCTTCTCTGTCTGTCATACTTAAATCCCAAATAACACAATTTTTCTTTCTCTCTCGTGGGCTATGTATGTATATGTGACTTTATTTTTTTACAGCTGTCTCTCGATTATTTCCAGCGATATTTGTATTTACCTATTTCAAAAGCAAATAACCTCGATTTTTTATGGGTGTTATATTTTTAAAAGAAACATGGTTAACATAATGAATGGTTCATCTATATTAGACATCTAGTATCCACAGGAGCCCTCTTGAATACTTATTATGACATTATGTTGCCACTGGTATTTTTTCTCGGAGTGTACAATAATGAATGGGGTATTTAGTTATAATTTATTATGAATAAATTCACTTGGTGTAGTATGGATTGTCAAGAGATGTCCACAACTTAAATAGGTTATATTTTTTAAAATAAAAATATATAGTGCGCCAGTGAGCACAATTTCAAAGACCCATAAAACCAAAGTTTTCGTATCATAAAATTTTCTTGGATTTCGAAGAAGTGGATTTTCGGAAAATTAAAGTGTGCAAATGCAAAAATTCAAAATTTCTCAGCTCTTAAGTTTCAAAGATTTAGAGTTTTATTTCTCAGTTTCGCTTTTTTCAGATCGAGAGTTTCAGATAACCAAGACTTAAATGTCTTCAATGTTAATTTAAAATTTTGTAGCATCCAAGTTTCAAAATTTGATTAATGAAAATTTTTTTACCACTGATGAAAGATTTAAATGTTCAGTGTGAAAGAAATATTTGAAGATCAAAGTAGATGAAATTAAAATTTTTCATTCTGACTGGAGATCTAACACAGGTCCACCTCTCACCGGGCGGACGCTCTACCAAGTAAGCTACCAGGCCAACCTACAGAAGAATGACAATTTCCTATGCTAACTAGATAATCGCAAACATACAAAGTGTATTAGGTATAATTGCTTTATCAAGTTTTGATTGATCGGCAATGCGTCGATAACACATCATCGTATTTTCCGCTGTATCTCCGTGATTTATGGACCGATTTGGATACGATTTTCTTTATTTTACCTGGCTAATTTTTCACGATCAGAAATACTTAAAGAGATAGATCAAAAACGGTTATGATGGGTGGAAGCTACCAATAAAGCTTTTCCTAGCTGAATGTACGTGTTTGAACCAATCGAGAAAACAACAATAGACGTTTAATAGATGTCTAATAAAACTTCCATAATTAGATTAAAGAATATCGACACATAAAGTAAATTAAACATGTATAGATTGAATACTTCTTTTTTTGACTATATTAATTAATATCCTACGTCACTGGCATTCATAAATCGACATTCGTGTATTTAACAGGGACAAAAAACAGAATTGCAAAAGCATGGAAGCCAATCGATACAACATTAAACAACCATCCGACCGGGAGAACCCGCATTTAATAACAAAATGAATACATTTCAAAAAGTTTTCCAAACAATAAGGTAATCAAACAGAAAAATCACGTAATAAACATGTCCAATAAACTCCCTATTATATTAAAACGAAAAGCAATATAACTACTCAAGAAGCACTCATAATTTTTTCTTGTTTGTCGTTTAGGTTTTTTTATTATTGCTTTGCCCTCTCTTTTATTTACTTAATAAATATTACCATTAACTTTTCTATTTTTTTTTGTGTATTTGTCTCTTCGGCTTTTTTGTGTCATTCTATTAATTAGAAATCATTGAAATCGATTAGCTCAAGATCAGAATATTTAGTTTTTTGACTTTTTTCTGGCGTGTGGAAGGAGGAATTCCCATTATGTATAATTAAATTGGAAATGAGTGAAACATGTAATCAATTTTTCACATGATCGGGCTACGTATTTAGCTAATTGGTGTTGTAACGTTTTTTAAATAATAGAATAATCAATCGACTTTATTTTAAAACAAGCAGAAAAAATTTAAGAAACTTACCCTTCTGGTTTTTCTTCATAAGCCATGGTTATTTGAATCGTAGACATCGTCGGTTATTAATGGATATTGCGTCATTTTTAAAAACTAGTTATCTGTAAAAAAACAAAAAAACATTAGTAATCATGGTTATAAAAAAGAAATATTAATTTGAAATAGTACAAGAAACGTTTTTTAGTGTGAGATAGAATTTGCCCACGAGCCGCGTAACAGCGAATTTCTGCGTTATAATTATAGAACAGTTAAAGTATAAAATACAAATAATGTTTATTTTATTTTTTTAATGTCTATTTACTACAAAAATTATATAGTGTGCAAACTATTAATTGTTTAATTGTTTCCATAGCAACACGCAAATTTCACTTCTGGAGATAAAAATTAAAATTTTCTTGTAAACAGTGAGAAATTAACCGTTAAAACTTTTATATACTATACGAGTAGAAAACATAGCAAAAACATAGGTAAGTAATGTAAAAATGGGCTTTTTATGTACACTGCCAGAATGCATGATGTTTCAATGATGTGACAGAATGGTGGAGGCTCCAGAAGGCAATCAAAAGATCAATGTTTTAATGTTGTATTCTAAGTAAAGTTGGTTATTATATTGTATTAGATTTTCTATAGTTGTGTAAATAATAGTCTCAATTACACCCCAAATATTAATTTCCACGTCTTGTGCGACTGATGGCTACTTTTCGCTTTAGGTATAGAGCCAATCGCTGTATTCTTGACACGGCAAAGCAGAAACAATTGAAAAACTACATACCTATGGTTTGAAACTGCACTGAACAACCCGTTTTGAATCTACGATCTATTATAAATCATGTTAAGGAATTTCCCGGGATATAGAACTTTCATTCTGGGACACTAAATAAAATGATACAGAGGTGAAGATGATGAATATTTCCGTCACTTATAGACCAATTTGCTTCCGACTTGGCAAATGAACTAGAAACTTTTAAGCACCATTGCTTCTTAGTAAAAGGACAACAGTCTATCTGACGACAAATTAAGAGTTAAGACTTCATTGCAACACCTTTGCATTGGGCAATTGTATAAGGTGATACACGTGCGCGATTACGTAGATTCTTTACTGGTAAACTTTCCTATTCCCTAATCCTTGGAAACTATGGATCAATTCATTATTTTTCCAAATCTAGGAGATCTTCCAAATCTAGAATCAGAGATAAGAAAGGGTAGAAACTGTCTCAAGGCTAAATGCTAAAGATCTCAGTTCATTCTTAGCGATATCAGGCACAAAAATAAAGAAAACTTTTTTCACATGCTTCCATGGGTTTGGAGTTCAGAAGTTCAATAGTATACTTGAACTGTAGACTAGAATTGATTTTGTCCAAATGTGAATAAAGAGTTAAAAAAATCCTTTGGGTCCCGTTTCATAAATTAAGAGATATTGATTTGTATGGCGAGTTCCTGCATGAATATTGAATTTATCTTGCCATTTTCCTATCAGGCCGTTGACCCATCGACCTTTAGTCACCGAGATAGCATTGCCCACCTGCAGACTAAGATAAGCTTCAAAGAGATTTTGAACTTTGCCATTGGGCACCAAAGGGTAATCAATTACATCAAAAGCTTCGCAAACGTTAAATGTTGCATGGTTTCTGAGAATATAGATATGGCAAAACCGATCAGTTTTCAAATGCGATTTTCAAAGAAACTCGAATGAAAAAATTTTTTTTCAAGGAATGCATTTTTATACAGAAATCCATGAACTCCTACTAGGCATTTATAAGAAAATCTCCCTCTTTCTCTCTAGCGATAGTTCAAATTACAAATCCAAACATTCTTTCTTATTAATCCGGAAATCTCACAAAGCCTACTGAATCCAAATATAGACAGAAAGTGTTTAGTAGTAAGTAATTTTCTGGAAGTATCGATTACTTTGGGAAATTCCTATTATTAAGCTTCTCAACAGCAATGCAATAAATATAGGTATACCCCCTTGGAAATTAACCCAAAAAGGAGTATGAATTTTTTAAGAGGTGTGTGTACATAAAATGTACAAGAAAAATATATACTGTTGGGTCCGTGACATTATCAATGTCTTTCTTGTTTATTCATGACCTATGCGTATGGTGTTTGATACGTTACTTAATAAAAATTCTGTTGATATCTCATTATGTATGTATTTAATAATATTTGTTTAAAGTCTAACTTTTTTATCTTCTGATGTGACAAATGTTACTTGATAAAATATTTTTGGAAAAATATTTCCCCGAAATAGAATTCCAGGATAAAGAGAAAGCATTTGTTGTGAGTGTGTTTGTATAATAACGGAAATATTATCATTACGGTGTATTTAGGCGGTATCATTGGTTTTCCCAGACGGAAGGTTGGTTAGTTATAATAAATTCTTGGGATATTTTTTGGGCAGTACATTTCCTATCAATTGAGTGATTCTGATTAATATTATTAAACAAGAAAGAACTTTAACCTCAAGAGTAAGGTTTTTGCATTAATTTTCTTGTATCATATTTAAAATATAGACATCAGTATGTAGCGATGGATGCCTATAACACCTCTGGCGTACCGCAAGGGTCTTATTTGGAACCCTTGCTATTTAACGTATTATCGAAAAACATAAGCAACTACTTTAAAAATAGTAATACTGCATTTTATGCTGGTGACTTAAAAATATAACTTCCTAAGGGCACTATTTAGTAACTTCTTCAAGATTTTATATATTGTGACCATGAAAAAGTAAGTTCAAGTGACCTGTAGATACAAAAAATGTTTCAATGAATTTTAAAAGCCACACGACCATATTAAGTAGATATGAAAAATGTAGAATGCGTAACATTGATCAACATTATTCATTTCGTAATGGGTTACGCTTTGTCATCACTCCAATGTGTTGCAAGAAAAATCAAAGTTTCTCGGGCGATGAGACGACAGTACAAGGTGATCTTCAGGAAGAAGTGCTGGCAGCTGAAACGCCTCTATAATTAATGGAAGAACCTTGATGCAAAATCAATCCAAAGTGATACCAAACCCGATAGTCTAAAATACTGCTCGGCTAACGAAGATGTTGAAGCATGATTATAATGGCGATGTTCCTGAAGCTCTATTCTCTTCGAAACTTTTAAATCGACTCCTATGATTTGCAACAATGCCACAATCCTGATCACAATGCGTTGACATATTCAGCCGCCTTATTTCTCCAATTTGAAAGAACGTCGATCAGATTCATCAAATCCTGAGTCCAATCATGTCCATCATGCCCATACCCAGGGAAGCCTTCTGTAAAAGCTTGCTAAATGATAAACTTAATGCAAAAACCTTACTCAGATACGTCACGGAAATCAGGAAGTTACTGTGCAACAATGCTCCTATTAAAGTCGACACTTTTCTTGCGCGGTAGTCGTACCATTTTGAATTTGATTCCAGGGTGTGTGTCCAAAACATTGGACAAGTCAAATTAATGGAAAAAAAGTTGAGATGACGGCTCAAAACCGGCACAGATTGGTTAAAAACTCAACAATCTGATAAAGCGTGCTATATACACACACACACGCCCCTTTTTACTCGCTAATCAAAAACTTAAAGAGAGGAAGAAACACTTTTTACTATGCCAATCTGTCGGGAGTTGTAATGGATAAAACGCGAACTACATTTTTTCTACGCCATGTAAAGCAAACATTATTTAATATGAAGCAACTGCAAAAATAGAAACAAAATCAACCGTTAACTCGCCAGATTATTCGTCTGTTCAAGTTTATTTAAATTATTAAAACTAGTTTGCCTTGAACAGTTTTGATCAAAACTGCAAATAATTTCAAGTTTCGACAAAGATTTTTAAATTCATAGGAATCCCCAACCGGTGCGCTGCGATGAAAATGCTGTCAATCTCAATTTAGCCTTTGCAATAATATAGCAATAGATCGTAAACAGTGTGCACCAAAAACTAATTAAATTGTCAAATTACTCAAACTAAAGCTAATAATCAATAATGCGAAATTTCCAGAAATTCGTACTAGGAGTCGTCCTTAAATTACGTAAATTAGATTTAGAAGCCCCCCACCTCCACTGTATCGCCACGTAACGCTACTCTAAACCCCCTTTCGACAATTATGTAACGCTACTATCAAACCTCCCCCCAATAATTTTAAAAAGCATGTAAACTCTGATATTTTATGACGTCGACAAATATGAACGTCGCGAATGCCGCGAAGTTTGAAATATTATTTTATGAAATGATGAAATAACAGCAATGTATGAATGAAGAAAAATACTTAATTTGTTAAAATAATATTCATATTAATACTGTAGTTTTAAATCAATTTACAATTTAAAAATTAAATTATTTAATGTTACGTAACGCTAAGCCTTATACCCCCCTTCCTCCGTAACACTGCGTAACGCTATCAAAAAAAAAACCTTCGCCTCCATCAAGCGTTACGTAATTTAAGAACGACTCCTTAGCCATCTTCATTTAACTAACTGCCATTTTCAGTTTGTTGGCGTTGCATCGTTGGCGAATTTAGTCTTCCGGGGTTCGTAAGGTAAAACCTCTTCTGTTAAACTATGCATCGGAACACGACCGTCATACCTTTGCTTCTTACTTTTGCTGCTGCGTTTTCGTTCTAAATTTATTTCACGGGCCTGCTTGAGAAAGATTTCTGGTTTCTGATTTATGGGAATAAATTATTGATTTTTTTTGGGAAGGGGATTTTAGTTAATAGAACACATTCGGAACACGGGAAGTTGTATCAGTAAAATATTTTATATTGATTTGTCTCTGCAGTAGTGTGCAACCTATGTTGTTAGCTTTTTTTAAAAAATTGATTTATTTTTTACTTATTTTTGTTTTTTAATTATTTGAGACGCGCCAAAGATTGAGCAAAATTTTAGCGGAATTTTATTAAATGTAATTACGAGGTGAGGTAAGTGAATAATTGTCAAATTGAAATATGTAAAGGTTATGTTGCGTTTGGTTGCGTACATGATCACCTACTGCATATCGACGTCATTTTGTTAAATTTTTTCACGGCCTACTAGATTAATATAAGCTTCGCTTACCGAAGCTTATATGAATCTATACTGGGGCCGCCGAATAGATATAGTATAAAAAAAAATCAAGGCAGCACAGATTGTACTGATTGGCTTTATGTGAAAGTGAAGTTTACAATAAAACATTTTTGCATATGAATTGTTAATTCATTATAATGTCTCTTCGAGAGATGCTAATATAAATAATAACCATACATTTTAAAAAATTGCAGTTTTATTAATTTAATAAAAATGTTATTAAAAGTTCGTGAGTAAGACAGTTTGACAGTAAACGAATTGATATCTTTTTGGTACAAGTAAACATGCCTTTCAATTTGAGCGGTATATTTGAATGCTACCAATAGAAAGGTTTTGTTAAAAAGAGGGGGTAATTGTAGGCGGTTTTAATTACTATATCTGTTCAGCGTCCCGAGTATAGTAGGCCGTGATTTTGTTACTGTACAAAGCCATCTATATTTATTGGCACGCTCCAATATTGTTCCTTTTATCGAAGATTACGGTAACTATGGTAACTAGACGGTAACTATCTTAAAAGTTGCTCGCAATCGTACTGCGACCAGGTGCAAAAACGGAATTTTGTACAAATAACCATAAATTTGATATTTTTTGAAAATTTACATTTTTTAACTAAATTTATTTATTTATTTATTTACTTTTGGGCAAGGAATCAGGATGGCGGAGCATCCTTCGTACCTCATGGCACCGATTGCTATGATCATTTGGCCGACCTTTTACAAAAAAATTAGGTTTGAAATTATTATAACCGGAACCATGACTTACGCGTGGAATTTTCTGTGGAAGTGGGACTGTGGAAGCTGCGGTGTTGTCAGTTCTAGTTCTAGACAAAAATTGTGAGAAAACGCGATTTACCGCCTTTAGGTAACCAAGTGTGCTAGGTAACAAAAATTATGACTCCCCCTGGGCCATTTGTCTGGTGGGCCCTCATGTTGCCAGTCCGATACTGGTTATAATACTCTATATATATATTTATACCCTACGCAGTAGGTTATAGATCATAGTCTAAACGTGGGCATAGGCTATAAGGTTTCCGACTACTAAGATCACACACTACACAAATGAGCGATTTTGACCATATTGGCGCTTACGTATACTTTTATAACTTTTGATAGAAATAAGATAAAGGAATGAAACAAAAACTGTTTTAAAATGGTTTTGGGCATTAAAATGATGAGTGGCATGGCATACTTTAAGATGAAAAAGTTTTTTATTGCGGCTTCTAGTCATTGACTTGAATTTTGAGAAAAATTGGAGAGTTGCATATTGCATTAGTACCAAATTTCAACTTGTGATCCCAATGGGATCATTAGTAATAAATTTTTTAAACATTTTAATGATTTGATTTCATAATGATCTAGGACAGCAAGGCTAACATGATGCTATTTTATTCAGTTTCTTCAGTGTAAATGCTTAGCATAAAATAATAAAAAATGACATCATATTAGCTTTGATGTCCTAGATCATTATGAAACCAATAGTACGTCTGTGTGTACAATGGTTCCAAAATTTTCCGCGCTTCCCCTATCTATCTCACATTTACAATATTACCCCGTTCAGGGTTACAATAACCGGTTGTTTCCGGATTTTTTCGTTTTTTTTGACCTACATGTTTTCCTACTTACCAGATCTCCTAGGGATCTTTAACAAACAGTTAGAGGCGGTCAAGATGATCAAAGAATCTTGACCTGTGACCCAATGACCTTTTAAGCTAAGGTCAACGGTTTGATAGGTTGACGGGTGGATAGGTAATCCCGGGAGGGGGGTCGTAAATTCGGAAGTTGAGGGAAAATCGGTTTAAGGGTGTCTGGGTAGATCGTTAAGCCGGAGAGAGTAAGTGGAGTGGGAGGAGGGGGGGTGAGTGGAGGGTATTCCGGAGGTACAATTTCGTAAGTCGGAGAAGATGATTCATAAAGCAAAGCTTTAATTTTTCCAATATTGAAAATAATATTTCTGTTAAAATGTTGAACATTGCTATTTTGTTAAAATAATTTAGTAATGAGCCCCAGATTGATATCAAAAGACCAAAAAGCCAAGAAAAACCGATTATTGTAGCCGCCATGATCCCATTAAGATCCCAAGCTGAAATTTGGCTCACATATTTAAAAGATATGCAACTCTACGTCTATTTTTTCAAAATTCTTAATCAAGTGTTTTTTGAAAAATTCAAGGTCGAAGATTTTAGCGGTCGAAATAAAAGACATTTTTTTAGTTTAAATTATGCCATGCGACCCATCATTTTAAAGCCCAAAAGATGCACTTTAAAACAGTTCTGATCTTATATCTATCAAAAATTATAAAGGAAAATGTAAATGGCAATATGGTCAAAACCCTCGTTTTTGTATACTTTAAAGGTGCGTAACTCAAAAACCACTTGTGTAAAAATTATAATATTTTAGATTTTTACTTATCTTTAGGAGTATTATAGCAGTTGTGCCAAATTTGAGCAAAAAATAAAAGAAGGTGAATTTTGACTCGACATGGAATTACCTACGAGTTAATAGTAACATGAGATATTTGGAAAAATACATATTTATTTGTACTTAATTCAAAACAAAATAATTTTTAAATAACTTAATTAAATATAAATCATGAATGACTTCATATAAACATGTGTACAAATTTCTGTCATCTGATCTTGGCATGTAATAATAATATTGAATCAGTAAGGGTAAAGGTCCTTCGTCATTATTATTTAAATTACTAATTTATTGATAAAATTTTATCTGGACAAAAGGATGAGATGAAATAAAACGATTTTATTGTTATTGTTATTATTATCAACATCATATGTACTTGAAATTGAAACACTTCATTTTAATAAATAATATCTTTAAATTGTTTTTCATTCCAAAGGAACATTCTTTATCATAATAAAATGAAATAATTGAAAAATAAACAAATAATAATAATTTTAAATTTAGTATCCAGCCTTAAAATAAACTATTATTACGTTATAACAAAAAATAATTAATAATAATAGAACAATTAACGTCTTTCTCTTTACTGACCTACAATGGTTAAATAAATTACATCACACAGTCAGTCATGATGGTGATAACAATTTGTAACAATGATAGATGATAAAATGTAATCTGTTGGCCTTATCTCATCCTCCAAATTACAAAAGTTTACTAATAGCACCATCTCGCTAACGAACCAACGAGTTGCTACCTCAGAAAATTATTCATATTCAAAGATCTTGTATTAACAACAATGAATAATAATCAGTACACGTGTAGCAGATTATGTTATATCAAAAAAATATAATAGTCCCGTATCTCGCCCGTACCAATTAGTTAATTGTACTAAAAGTCCATCTCATGAGTAAAAATTTATCAAAAAGTTCCACTGATCTTTTTTCTTATACTAGGTTAGTGACCTGTTACGTTTCCGGTTACCAACCTGGTTCCTGCAGCTATGACGATCGTTCTCTTCGTGGTGGCCTCCATGAGCATTTTTCGTTTATCTAGAAAATGTGGTTTTATCTAGTTTTTGCAAAATATGTTATTCATAATTTTTGTAATATGTAATTGTCTTCTTCCGCTTCCCTTCGTAACGGTTAAATGGTTACAAAAGAGGATCCACAAAGAATAAAATTCTCTTTCCTGCTTATCAAATAACAAGAATAATAAGTATTTACTATAGGGCCGGCGGTGGACGAGTGGTGTCAGTGCATCACTCGTGTTCCAAGGGTCGTGGGTTCGAATCCCACTTGGGGCGACGGGATTTTTCTAATTGGAAAATTCCGCCACCTCAACTATGGTTGTGTGTATTCGTGTTGCATGTTAGATGGGGGACAGATGACCTTAGCAGTTGGTTCCCCCGTAGTGTAGGTGTGAAATAAAAAAAAAAAAAAAAGTATTTACTAACTGGATTAAATATACCATATCGGAAGGAACTTATTGGTAGTACAAACCAGTATAACCGGAAAACCAAGGATCACCACTTTCACTTCTGTGTAATCGTCGAGAATAATTTGCGACCTTTCGAGGCCACGAAATTTAAAAACGTAAAAGCTGTGAAAAATTGTGATCTAAAGTTCTACACTTCCAGTGCTGTATTGATTTGTAGATACTTTCTCTTCATTATAGTGACCTTCCAAAGGTCATCCTTTGACCTTAGTTATAATGAATAGATCATTTGAGTCGGATATAAGTTCCGGTGTTGTATTGATTCGTATTAAACTTCTCTTGGTTTTCAAAGGTCATACTGTGACCTTTATTAAAATAGGAGATCATCTGAGTCCGATATACTGAACTCTGAAGTTTCGTGTTGTATTAATTTGTATTTAACATCTTTTTGGTATCCAAAGGTCATGTTTTGACCTTTGTTAAAATGAGCAGATCATCCGAGTCCGATATATTGAACTCTGAAGTTCCAGTGTTCATTGATATAGCCTTGGTAATGTATTGTCTAGCGTGCTGGACTTTCACCCAAGCGGCCCGACTTCGACTCCCGGTACCGGCAGATCTGGTTAAGGATTTCTGCAGTTTTACCTTAGCTGACAACAAATGTCGGATTTGCGTCGTTCCATCTATAAGTCGGCTGCAGCGGTACGTTGGGCCTACCTAATAATAATAATCGCTCCCTCCTTCCCGCACAAGCTTCACAGCTTCTGGAGCCTGGTTTCCAGGTTATGGGTTGCAGCAATATTACTATTATTATTTAACTTCTCTTAGTTTTCAAGGGTAATGCTTTGACCTTTATTAAAATGGGTAGAAGATCTGAGTCCTACATACTGAACTCTGAAGTTCCGGTGCTGTTTTATTGATTTGTTTTTAACTTCTCTTGGTTTCCAAAGGTCATCCTTTGACCACTGTTCAAATGATCTACCCATCTGAATTCTGATCAACTGAACTCCGAAATTCTGCATTCCGGTGCTGTATTAAACTTAAGATACCTTCTCTTGGTTTCCAAAGGTCATGCCTTGACCTTTAGAATGAAGAGATCATCTAAAATCAAGCCTCGACTGCTGCAAGTCTAGTGCCATATTGACTAGTTATACATGACACACGATTTGATCGATCATCTGAAATCTGATCAACTGAACTTTTAATATCTGCAGTTCCGGTGCCATACTTATTGAAGACCTTTGCCAAAATGGAGAGATCATCTGAAGTCTGACTAAATAAGCTCTAAAGTTCTGTAGTTCCGCTGCTGTATTAATTGATACCTTCTCTTGGTCTCCATATGTCATGGCTTTGACATTCGTCAAAATGAAATCAAATGCAGTAGATAAATATCTTTTACATGGAGGATTTAGAGTGTATAGAATTTTCGAAAATGTTAAATAATTCTGCAAGATTGCAACAAAAAGCTTTATTTGAGAGATTTCTTTCGCTAAGCTTATAAAAAGTCTAAATATAAAATTAAAAAAATGATCAATTAGGGCTGATCGGAAAGCGTTATAAAAACTCCTGATACATATCTTGAAAGCTGCAAGAAAAGTGTGATTAAGCTGGTTTCGAGTGCCGCAACTGAATAAGAACTGTTATCCTAGATATATCTTACCAAAAAGTTATACAAAGTCAAAATTGGAGGATTGCTTCAAAAGCGTGCTCTGCAAGGCCGAAAAAAGATTTGAAGTTGAAGCTTGAGAAAATTTTCTGTGATCTCTTTAAAAGGCTCCTAAATGTCAGAATGCAAAGCTTGTAATAACTGGACAAATAAGGGCTTATTCAATTCTAGCTCTACAAGTATTCACAAGAAGGATTAACACGTTTACTTAAATTAAGTCTTGAAAGGTCAGTAAAATCAGTTTCTAAACTGAAAATGATAGGTCAAAATGAGAAAATTGTGATTGAAGATATTGATAACTGAAAACATCCCTGAACATAGAAGAAAGCAGTTGGGAAAGCGTTCAGGTCACACTTTGTTAAACCGTAACATCTATAAATTGGGCCAGGAAATGTATAGTTACCAAAAGCAGCCTATTAGTCGTATAAAAGTGCATTAATATTGAGAACTGAAGGTGGGAAAGTTTGAGGTAATAATATAAAAGCCTTAGAATGACCGCTTCGGCCGGCCGAATACAGAATCTTTCACGCTGCTTCGGCCAAAACGGAATCTTGTAAAAATTTGGCCGAATCTGCCGAATACCGAAGCAAAATCGAATCTTCGATGCATCTCTATTATAAAGGAAGACTTATTACATAAAACACGAAATGTAAGTAATTTACAGTCGACCTGATTTTAGTGGTGTTTCTGGGGGGCTTTAATTTTATTAAAGTGTTTTTATGACAATGTTTCCCGAATCAGTGACATTATTATAATTCATTTCCACAATGCCTATATGACTACAACAGAGTGTGAGTGTCAATGGTGTTGTGTGAAACTAGTTCAAGAAACTGCAAATTTGAATGAGCGATTGATCATTTCGTATGGCAAATAGATAGAAGAATCGATCTCGTATTCAAAAAAATGTTAATTAAGGTAAGTTCGTTAGCATAATTTCCATTTGTTCCGTTCCCCCTGCGGCTGGATTCCGCCAGCCGGCACTGTTCGATTACTGCTGAAGTCAGATAAAATATTAAGTTAAAAGTTGGGGAAGTATTTCTTGCTTTCTAAGATTATTATCAAATGCCATGACGTCAGTGTAGTCAGAACTACACTCTAGGGACATAAAGACTCATTCAACTCTGTGATTAAATTGGTATAATAGATACAATTTTTAAAAGGTTGTTAAGAATATTCATTGACTGTGAGGTCACAATACTGTAAAATATCAAAGTCGCGAGAATTCGGCATAACTATAGGCTCATTCTATACAAGGCTTGCAAGGATATACAAAGGCCACATAAAGTAGCTTAACTTGAGAACGCATCTACTAAGTGCTGCAGAAATACTTGAAAGTTATAAGTCGGGAAAGCTTAAAGTACTGCTAATATTGAAGTCTAATACTCGAATTCAGAATTTCTGTTCTTAGGTTCTTATAGAAGTCACAAAAAGATCAAAATCATAGCCTTGAAAGGTTGAATGAGAATTGCGTATGTGCGTGTTGGAAAGCAAAATACCGAAAGCTGAAACTTGGAGAAGCTTTCATTGACTGTCAAGAACATATTATGCCAAAAAGTTAAGAATAACACCTGGTTGATATGAGTTGATTGTCAAAAGTTGATTGAGAATTATAGAATAATCATAGTGCTGATAAGGAAGATGAGAAAGATCCAAGCAACACTTTCATATGGTTGGGTAAAAAATGCATTCAAGTGGTATTTAACACTGTGGAAATATTAGAGGGTAAAAGTTTTCTTTTGCCTCTATCGTCACCACATGCCAAAATATGACAGCCACTGGAAGTAACCGTGAAGGTATTCATTTCTTGTCATGAACAGATGACAGTCAACAAGATGTGTATTTTTGTTTTTTAAAAAGGTATTGAGCAGCTCTATACATTATATTTTGACATACCAATACAAGGAAATTAATAAAAGTTAAAAGAATGTCAAGAGTTTTGATTGTGATAGTGAAAAGAAGAGAAGAATGTAGAAGATACCTTTGTATCTTTATATTATCTGATATCTTCCAAAAACTTTCTTAGACTAGTGATGACATATTTGAACTTACCAAAACTGAAAACTTACCAAAAACTTTCTTAGACTAGTGATGACATATTTGACGACCTTCAATTTTTAACCTTTAATACAAATATATCTCGTTTTATGACTTTTACGACGCTTTAAGATTCGCTTCATTGCATGCACTAGATGTTTCACACCCATTAAAAAGCTTGAATTCAGCTTCGAGGGTTTGAAATTCAGCACACTATTTGAAAACTACTTTTACTCCCCAAAGTGCAAAGAGTAATAAAAAGCTACCAATACTTGGTATCCGTAATTTTAGGGGATTTTTTAAAACAAGACGATGAAAAATAGTTTTGATTATCTCTTAGTTGCTTATGTCTAAAAAATGATCCTTGGCGTTGAAAATATCTAGCAAAAATGGCTGTAATATAATTTTGATCTAGGATCGCCTTTTGTCTTGGGCTTGTAGGCAAGTTTTGGACCGTACCATTGTTAGCTTTGCTACTTGTTTTTCAGAAAACTTTTGTTTCCTATTATATTTCCCCAATATATATTCTTAAAAGAACTATTTAGTGTGTTGCGCAGTTCTTTAATAAGTTTCGAAAATGGGACCGGTTCTGCTATACTATTACCAACTGTTACATCCAAACAGACAAATAATTCTGAAAACGTGGTGGCAAAATCACTTTGTAATCTTGTCATGATGTAATAGTGTCATACTAAAAACAATTATCAACCTTCTTATGGAAAAAATTAAATTGGTTTAACGCACGCTTCTTTTGTTTTATAAATTAACCAGAAACAATGTCAACAGAAGTTAATTATTTCAATGAATATTTAGATTACTTTAATAAAATATTTCTCGCATTTGTCATTAATATATCGATAGCTTTTTTTCCTTCAAAATGAGAAAACCTTTTGTCTATATTTAATTTTAAAACCATGACATATGAAGGACCATTAATATTGTATTGCCCATGTATTACTCATAAATTACTAATTACCCTATCGAATCGATAAATCAAAGATGGAAAATCTTCCAATTCCAAGAGATTAATTTTTAAAGTTCTTACAATACAGCTTTTTATTTATTAAAAATAGAGGATAATAGAAAAGAAAAGAAAATAGAGAATGAAAAAAAGGAAAGCTTGCACAATATGAAATAAAGTTACTATGTTAGGCGTCATGGAGGCCGTGTATAATACCGTATTGACGTATTTAGTATCTAATATTATATTGGTGGGGCGAATGAACTTAGGAAACCAATGTCGTATGTATGTATGTATTTTGTGTGGGTTTTAAAAGCAAACCACCGTATCCATATACAAAACAATGGATATACAAAATTAAATAATAATTCTAAAATGGAGCATTTCCGCCTTTGAACGCCAATCTTTGTTTATAAACCCAGTAATTTCTATCTAAAATTCGGGGAATGCTTTTAACGAGTGGGCTTTTAGAAAATATTTTTTCACTAAGGCTTACTTACGATTATAGGCATGAAGAATTTACCTTATATTCTTTCAGACGTAGTTTCATTAGTAAAATACTGATTCGAATCTTCTCGATTTTAGATGCACATTTCAAAGAAATTGGATGAAAAATGCAGTTATCATTCGAGAAGACATCTAGGTATACTCGGATAATAAAACCAACAGTAAAGGCAAATCTTCAAGATATTTATTCTACAATGTCCGGCTGCGTTAAGGTTTTCTTAATGGCACTTGCAGTCTTCCTCCTTTACGTCTTTTTAAAGTGTTTTATCTATACATACGTAGCTGCAAAGAAGGATGAAAAATTCCTCAATACTTAAACTAAACATATGGTAGTCATTAAAGATAGCTA
This sequence comes from Agrypnus murinus, assembly GCA_929113105.1. NCBI lineage: Eukaryota > Metazoa > Arthropoda > Insecta > Coleoptera > Elateridae > Agrypnus > Agrypnus murinus. The sequence goes on from OV816030.1 coordinate 36,899,042, forward strand.
ACGTGCAATACGAAAACAATTCCAACTAAGCCAATTGAGGTTAATAGCTAAGAACTCTTCTCCACCCAAAGGTTGGATTTAAAAATCTGAGGTTAGAGGTTAATAAAACAATAAAATGACAGTAAGCAACTTTATATAAAATCGAACCACAGAAGAATTGTCTTCAGTGAGAATGTGCTTCAACATAAACCGTTTTCTCTTCAGATAGTACAAAAACATATCAAAAAATTTGATTTTATATCTAGATCTCACGCACTTCTTCTTGGGAGTGCTGCGTTCTATTTAGAACGTTAGCGACTTTCCTCATGCTGTGTGGTTCCAACTCAAGTATATGGGCATCCTACATAATTTAGGTGGGCTATGAACAATGAAGTGTTCGTAGACACTTCATCTAATGGACAAGTATACATCGGTGGTTTCTCATGTGGGAACACCCAGTCTTGACGACAGGCTCCAGCTTTGGCAGAATATTGAATAACCAAAAATATCGTTCTTTCGACATTGATCCAAGTCTAGGCCAACATCTTGGCTTCCTAATCTTTCCCGGAAATACCAATCCACAGCTTTCTAATTTTCATCCAGGTTTCCATTAACTTTCAAATCCAGAGTCTTAGTTACTTAGTGGTCGCCCTAGAGTCAACAAACGCGCTAGTACCAATCCTGGGTTCTCTAATCTTTGCCCAAGACAGAGCTTACTTTAAGCGATCTAGTGTAGGTTCTTTACAGTTTGCTCAGGTTACTCTTTACTTACTCTTTACAGTTACTCAGGGCCAAGCCTGAGATATCAATTCCCAATAGTCTAAGTTTTGCAGACTCAACCAATCTTTACTTACCAAGTCTCGGTTCCCTATTCTTCGCCTAAGCGTTAGCCAATTTTTAATTATCGGTCGTCTAATCTTTGCGCAAGTGTAAAGCAACCTTTAATCAAATCAAATCTTTGGTTTGTGTTGGTATCTCTATATGTACTTGGTTTCTTACCCGTAGACAAATTTGGGTCAATCTAACATATTTTGCCAAATCAAGCTTGTGAGGTTTTCTGCTTTATTATATCACATAATAACTAATTAAGAGAAAAATGTGAGAAAAGTTAAGCGAAAAATCTACATAGATGTACATAGTGTAAAACCGTTTTGTAAATATTAATAAATATTAAATAAAGTGTTTATTTAAAAAATTGTTTCAGACAATTCTTAATAAGCTGGTATTAAAAGCTACATCAGGAGTGGTCCAAGATTGACCTTTAATTTTGTTGCGTTTATTGAACCAAAACATTTGTCCACTATGACTAATTGCTTAAATTCCAGGCTCAAGCGGCAATTCTGCACCAATATTTGATATTCACCTTGCGCCAAGACTCAGTACTAGCATCGGTACTGTATTAGTCTTCATTATTGGACCAAGCTTTTCACTAATCTATGGGACAAGTTATCATTCCGAATTTAGCCCTGTCCCAACCGTGAGCTCGTTGGTATTTCCTACATGAGTTGCCATTTCGAGGGAGAAATGACCGTAAAAATCCGTTGTATGCTTTGTTCAGGAATTGAACTCGGGCCGCTGGGCTGTCTTGAGCCCTCGATCGTTTTTTGTAGCGCTAGATAATTTCAAAACAACAGAGATGTCATTTGTTGTGACTGCCTCTATTGCTCTTCCTGGCACTTCAGTCTACCTAAGGCATGGTAATTCGAATACCAAGACCTGTCCAAGAACACAATCGTATTGAGCACTCTTTATCACTGGATCCCACAGTTTGCTCTAGCGTCACTCTCACATCATCTGATCCGATTTATACAAAAATAATGTTCGATATGCACTTAAGGTCGCTGTCGTCCTCAATTGAGGCACTATAAGGTAACTAAACTATGTTATACTATGTCTATGCTTCGAGATTCCTAAGATTTGTTCATGAAGCTACCAACAACATTTTTTAACCCACGATTATAAGCAATTGGAGCGATTATGAGCAATAAGCTTGAAGATGACCATATAGACTTCTTCCTGATGCCTGTGTTGCAATGTAGTTCACATATTATTCATCGTAATTTAAATATTTCCAGTAGTAATACCATCACGTTTCATCATCATTCATATGATTACATAAACACTTATTTTAATATTAATTTTTGACAATTAATCACAGCTCGTCTTGTTGAAAATAGTCCCCGAGTGTAGTTCTATTACACGGCTCTAAACGCAGCCAAGCCCAACCTTCAAAACTGAAGAACCAAGTAAACGATTACCAACATTGAATACTATTTTAGCCCTTATTTATACTTCGCGGTAAAAGTTACAACATGAATAGCGACACTTCCAAGCAGGTAAATCTTATTTACCTGCTAAATAAATTTATTTTTAAACTGGTCACATTTATTAACAATAACCACGTTGGATTTTAATCTTTGTTTCCAAAGTGTATATTTATAGTATTTTATTCATAAATATTATTAAAAAATCATTTGGACTAGTGTTTAAACGGCTGTCTGCTAATCTCCAGATTAAGGTAACGTCATTAAATAGCTATTAAAATTCTATTAGTGAAAACGAGGAGCTTAACTGACATAATGAATACATAATTCAATGACTAATTTTTTATTCTCACTTATAATATACCAAGTGCATTGATTATTGCCGGAAATTTTTTGAGTGACATTTCTACAACGTCTTAATTGCACGACACGGAGTGGAGTACAATTACGTTGCAGAAATGCACAAAATCAAAATTTCCAGGCAGAATCAATGCACGAGGCTATATTCGGTAAGAGAATCGCACGACGCACAAAAAAAAATGTATTATGATTAATTGGTTTTTATTTCTAAAATCAGTGTCCCAAAATATCAAAATATAAAAAAGGGCACCCATTATTTCAATAAATTATTGATACAAGTTTTATGTACAGAGACTCCATGTTTTATGTAACTATATATGTTACAAGTATAATTTTCAAATTTAATATACCAAGGGACAGTTATATTGCCGGAAATTTTTTAGAGCCGTCTTGACACGAGTGTTTGTAGCGAAAAAATTACACGAGGGCGTTAGCCCGAGGGTAATTTTGAGCGGCAAACACGAGGGTTAGACTGGGAGTGAAAATTTCTGGCAATATAACTGTCCCGAGGAATATTCGGCAGAGAATCGCCCAAAAAAAGCTTTAACAAATTGACATGAATTTAAGACCAAAAATCTAGTATGTGTCGGACCACGTCGTTATGGTTGCTATCGTTGCTACGACTATGTTGTTGTGTAGAATAAAATTTTGCAAAAAAAATTCAATAAACCAATTTTTGCAAATATTGTGCAATGAATTCAAGATTTGGGGCAGTTAATACTGAAGAAATCGGTCGTAGAATTAAGAAAAGCGTTCCGATTAACACCGTGCGATCGAAGAATTCAGTATAGTGTCAGTTTCAATCATCAAGAACCAGCTTCACCTGAAGTCGTAAGTACTGTACTAAAAGACTGGGGGCAAAATATGCGGAAAAAAGATGGAGGAGAATATAAAGAAGCAGTTGTTAAGGTTATGTGGAATTCAGTTGCAAAACAAATACAAGAAATTTATTTTGAGAAATTCCAGTTAAAGATACATCCATTTTCTGACATTCTGTTTAAAAGTGCCAGAGATAGTAGAGATTGCAAAAGAAAATCGTTACAATTGAATCTGGATTATAGAACTTCAAGTTCTGCCGCATTTACGGAAGAGGAAGTCGGAAGAATTTTGAGCTTATATGACAAAATGCTCCTGATGGATTGCAGAAACTCTTTTACCATATTGCAGCACACGAGATGGCCAGGCGTGGAGGCGAAGGAGCGGCTTGTTTGACCACATACTTTAAAGAAGAATTTGACAATACAGGTCAACCGACTGGGAGAATCGAGTATAATCCCATCATTTCAAAAACAGCGCAATGAGGATCTGCAAAACTCACTGACTCAAAATGGATAGTTACTAATAAAGGAAATAAATCTTTGTGTCCAGTTAGGTGAGCGTACGAAATTTCATTTATTGTACATAAAGTAATGTATTTTTTTACAGATTGTACAAGAAACTCCTTCAACAAAGAGGAAAAAACATTTCTACTGAGAGGTTTTTCCTTACCACAAATAAGAATTGGAAGCCAGGCACCAATTTACCTTGGTTTATCAATTGTCCCATAGGAAGAAATACAATGTCAAAATGGGCCAAACAGCTGCGGAACAAATTGGTATTGACATAAAGAAAACTAAAATTACTAACCACAGCCACAGATCTACAACTGTATCACACCTAGCAGTCAGGAATCCAGGATCAGGTATTAATCAAAATGACTGGTCATTCAAGTACGTCCTCGGTTAAACCGTATTTGAAACTTGATTCAGAACACCACAAGAAAATCGTAGAAAATCTTCGATGTGTGGAAAATCGCTGCAACATAACTTTTGAAGATACCCAAGAAATTAGTGAGCAACAATCAAACAAAAATATATATATAATAATTGTACATTTCATATTAATAATTACTAAATAAATGAATTTTTAATTTTGTTAATTTACTTTCGTATCGCATCTCCTGAAATTTCTCCATAGCCCTAGGGAGATTATTTCGGAAATTTTCCCTTGGGATAATTTCCGCTTAATTAAATTGTGATTGGTTGCTATCAAAAAATTCGGGGTTATGATTCGTCAGTTTAAATCATGTGACATATGAGGGCGATTCTCAAAGTAATTACTAAACAATGACGACACTTAAGAATCGTAACATTATAACCATAAATAAACTATGATTTTAGCCGGTTTAAAAATAAAGTTTGCGAACCGCTGACCAGAGGGCCACCTGATTTACTTACCTTTGCTTGGAAGTGTCATCGTCTATTATAACCTTTATCGCGTAGTAAAAATAAGGGCCAAGATCATATTCAATGTTGGTATTCCTTCATGAAATGACGTTCGTGATGTTTGTTACATAATCTTGAGATGGAACTATAATCGGGATCATTTCATCTGTTGCTACCATTAATAATGGTAATTTTTCAACACATCTAAAGGCGAAAAGTTAATTCCAACAGGAACTTGACCTGATCCAACTGGTTTAATCCAAACTTCACGAAATTCTCTACCAGTTCATCAAGATCTAACGCAGCTGATATACGAGTGTCGTTTGATAAGTGCGTGCAAAAATGATGAAATCTACTTTTTTTGTTTTTTTTTTTAAGTGTGATGAATCCACGTGTCATCAACTGTTACGAAACGGTAGAAATAAATCCGAATTTCCTTTAAAAAGCTTCAGATTGTGTTTGGAAGTATTACTCCTTCACGTTTCTTGATTGATTGTCAGCAAGCCTCGCATCCAGCCTCAGAAATCTCACACTTTTAATCGTCTACCCTTCGTCACGATATCATAGTTTTCCTTATAATTCCCGGCGTAGTGACCTCAGTATGGCAGCCGGGAGCGTTCAGCATCCCTTGAGCTCATTCGGCCGCGATGAAAATCGGTAAACCACTTATAAATCTTTCTAAGCGATGGTGCAGACTCGCCAGAAAATTCATCAAGCCTTAGTTCTACATATCTACGCATACATTTAGGCAATATAAATTTTCTATTCGGCAATATTCATTTTCTATGGCAATTCTAGAGATGGGCCCTTTAATTCTCTATTTCCCATTCGGATAAAATTTTGTGAACGGCAACAGATGGCAATAAATGGTTATCAGAAAGAAATATTTTTAGTGTTGCAAACAAATAAATTAATTGAATATCGAAAAAGCTCCATAAAAGATCATCTCAGCAGCAGCACAATTGTCACCTCCATAATAGAAAATTCGTATTGAAAATCAGCAAAGGTCAAACTCAAAGCAGTTTAATAAAGAACTAAAGAACAACATAGTAGATATTCAATACAATCAAGCTTCTTGGTTCTGATGTCAAATATAACTGAGATTAAGATGCAGCAATTTCTTCTCATTTTTTTCATTTGGTTTTGATTACGGAAATGTATTTTGGTTGCAACCGGTCACAACACGCGTAATTCCGCAGAATTTGAGTCAGTATGTTTATCTCAATAATCCATTGGCCGGGTCAATATTGTAACATGGCTTTTCTCCGATTCTTCTTATATCCCGATCTATAGGATGCTATGATGTCTATGAGACATCTCGGTAAGAATGCATTTGTGCATGACAACGTCTCAATTTATCTTCTTACATGTTTAATATTCCGTGTCTTCATTAGAATAAAGATATACTAGAATGTATTTCAAACACTTTTGTATTGTCGGCATGGAGACCTAACTTACGCAATATATACACCAGTAAAGTAATTATGCCAAGATGTGCCCATCACACTAAAAATATCTTACGCAACGTATGGTGGTCGCCTTCAATGATGATACGACAATTGACCAAATATGTAGAGGACATTTGGTCAATGGAGGATGCAAGAAGTCATTTACTTCAACTGTTTCCTTCCAATGGAAACCAATCACGACTGTTAAAAACATCTGCTCAGTATAAAAATCCACGAGAAGCAACTCATTATCAATTAACGTTAACCGCTTGCCCACCGGCTACACTCATTTAACCATAATCCAAATGGCAAAATTAAACATTATACGTACCTTTTTTTCTATGTACCAGAGGAAACAGCCGATACTTCAGTGTACTAACCATTAAGTAATTATAAAAAGTAATATCCAAAGAAAAAATAAGTATATGACACAACAAGCCATGAAACCACTCAACGCTACCCCAAATTAATACGATTAACAACCGTGACAGAGCCAGGTATATTTCTCATTATATACCTTTAAACGTCGTTAAATGTATACAATAAATTAGCATAATGAATTAAGTTGGAAAGGGCACATAAATCAAACAGAAAGATCATAAATTCTAACTAACTACCGCTTGTGCATGAAAGATCAACTTTGTGCTTTGTAATTGATAGATAATAATAACCACGAATTACACACGTACACGGACACGGACACTACAAATTACCTTCACCGCCTTCCCCCAAAGGTTTTTTAATTTCGGCAACCATGTTGAGCTGTTTCTTCTTCGTCTTCTTGTTCTTCACACACCTTGCCCTTCTTGTATAAAACAAGGTCGGCGAACTTTAATAGTAATGATAATAAAAAAGTGGTAATAAAGACATATATTACTTTTATAATTGGTTGGTATGATGGTAGGGTCGATTTTCCTTTCTTTTATATTCAGGGCTATAGAAACATTGTTAAGTGTAATTTACTTCTATTTTTTTCTGGAATAGATATGTCCACTACAGATTGATCGATTTATTAGATGCATGATTAAATTCGCATGTTTCAATTGGTATAATTTATGCTCTTTGGTAATAAAGCACTCTAAATGCTTTTAGCTATCTACCTATTTCATTCTTTTTAGTTTATGCTGAAGAAAATATGCCTGTAGGTCAAATGATATTACGTCTAATGAGCATGTTAAGATCAAAGAATTTCAAACAAGGAAGTCTTCAAATTGGAAGCTCATCATCATTTAAGATGAATGTTTTATTTAACGATTCTGCAATACCATAGTATGGTGAGCCTTATCAATCAAGCGTAGAATATCTTTTGCACTATGGCGATCTTTACCCAAAAAAAATCTATTCTTCTGGTTGTTTTTAACAAACTTCCAATTCCAATGTAAAACATCCAGGACATATGAAGAAGCAAAATTCGAAAATGCACAACGAACCTGTGCAACTGTTCTGAGTGTACTGTGATTTACGGGTGACTCTATTTTGTAGGACATAACGATTCTGTCGACAGTCGGTTCTTATTTGAATTTGGTCTAGCTGACCGATTCTTGCAGATGTGGATGCTTTAGGAGGAGGTGGGAGGAGTATCTCAAATCTGTACAAAAATTTCAATAAAAGTATTCGTCTTTCACCAGACTTGCTATAAAGACATCTTTGTGAATCACCTAAGGATTACTGGAAGCATTGTATAACGTGAGCTTTCGTTTCAATAGGATTAATTTGAAAATATAAGTTAAAATCTTAGATTTTAATTATCATACCATTTTTTTATTTCAACTAATTATTATTTAACTTCTTTCACTTTTGCTAGAGCTATAGTTAACTTTCTTTTATTGAACTTTTGGTTGCAAATCAAATACCAAATTAAGAGTGCTCTGTTTAACTAGGGAGCTTCACTATCTCAGCAGCTCAGAAAGCTGGCGCCTTATATTCATAAATGTAATCCTGGAGTTCACCCCTTAATTTGTATTTTTAGCTTGTTGGTATTCAACAGTGGGAATAAATTTTCCAAATACTATTTTCTTGGGTGCAATTTACCTTCTATTTAGAAAAACTTGCAATTGTTTGAATTTACTTCAATCAGTATAGATTTCAAATCTTGCTGAGACTTGAAATTTTAGTTTTCCCTGATTTTGCCCAACCCAAGTTGGGCAAAATCAATGCATAAAGACTTACTCTTTGTAAAATTCTTGATGTATTTTGATATTTAAACTAAGGCAAGTTAGGCAAAAAATAAAATATACAATTAGAAAAATTCATCTTGCGATTGTTTACCTTTATTTAGCACGACTAAGACCAGTATTCTTCTTATAGCACTATTTCTAAAGTTGGTGTTAACTGACCGAATAATCAACCATATCAAGAATTCATAGATCACTAATCACTATTAAATCCTTGAAATTAAGACGACTTGGAAACACTGTAAAATATCCAATGCAACTTCATCACTATCAACATGTTGCCCCATAATGTTGAAACCACAAACTGTTGCCTACTCGACTAGTCCCACTGTCAAAAGTGAAAATCGGTAATTCCGAATACGATAAGATTTTTCAAAATGTAGTGATCCTTCCCATTAATAATAATAAGATACCCCAATAAGGAACCACTACAACTGTTTGGCGGTGCACACACTTAAAAAAGCAATCAGCTACTGACCACTAGATCGTACTTAGTTGAACTGCAATCGCTACGAAGAAACAACGCAAAATTTAACAAAATCCCCTCCCTCGCACTTTTATTCACTTTCATCCCCGTATGACACATCCTGCAATACTAAAAATAATTCGGTGCCAGCAAGAATATTTAAACGCTTGTTAAGTGTTGCTGCCCCCTCCTTTGCCACCCCTCTCCTGAAGGAACTAGACCCTCAAATTGGCATTTACAGTGTTGCATTTTGCACATGCAGTGATAAAAGTGATAAAAATTATAATTGGCAAGACATTCTAAAATAGATTCGGTTGGATGCACGAAAGGTTACCCAACGAAACTTGATAGTTGAAATTTGAATATCTTAGAATCTCAAACCATGGACAGTCTGGGTTGGGTTGTTGCCCTTGAATTCATTGAAGCTTTTGTTTTTAATTATTTTGACACAACTTACAACAAAGATTACTTTAGCATTGAAATAGTATTTTTGCAAAGGCTCTTTCTTAAAAAGTGCAAGTACTTAATAGAACTTTAAGGTCTTTTGCTTAAAAACTGTCAGTTCCCCAGAGGTACAATGAGACAACAATAGTCGTTAACAGAAAAAGATAATCAGATATAAAAGATTCCATTTATGAATGAATGAGCTTATTATCAGACGTCACTATAATAAGCGTTTACTGAGCAAAGTCTTTCCAGGCGGAAATGAGATCGATTTCTCGGCTTCGGGACTGATCTCATGGTGCCGTATAGTCTAATAAGATCTTGGTACGCTTGGTAATGATGAAATCTTTTGCTTGGAAATTCTACAGAATCACAGTACAATGGCACGCACAAAAAGGGTATAAACAGCTAAAATGTAAGTGTATAGAGGATTCCGTTCATGAATGAACTCATTACACGTGCGTTCCAAACGCCCTGCTATGAAAACCGTTGAAAGATAAGATAAGAATGGGTTATCATATCGTAATACAAATTGCAAACTTTCTATCGGTTTCGCTAAGGAAACCTTGAAAAAGATTATATTAAATGTTTTTATAAAAGATTTCTTCAATATGGTAGGGGCATCATTTTCCCAATTCGTTAAAAACTAACAAAACATTTTGCTTTTATCGAATGTCATCGGAAACCAAGCTCGGAGGAAACCACTTATCTCCCTGTGCAGTACTTGACTAACACCATTGATAAAAGCACTTTTGAGCAAGTGAGATCATACGCGCATCCAACTTTTTTTTCCTATTAAGTAACCAATAATTTTACGCACACGCATAGCTGAGCAAAATTCATCTCTTTACTTTTGGGCGATAAAATTGCTAAAATAAATATTATCAAAAAGATTATCCCACATCCGTAATGCAATATTTCCGTTGAAAAATTGAATGAATTCTAAGAAACCATAGAATCAAGGAATAATGTCCTTTATGCAAATAAAAAAAAAAACTGTAGCCTTTTTGGAAGACATTTCAATAATGATAGCCTTCCAGAAGCTTCCTACAGGTGGTCATCGACCCGTCAATTGTTTTTTACAACTGTCTGGGCAATAAAAGAGTGAGCCTCCCCTAAATTAAAATTTATGGCATTACGTTTGAACGAATTCAAATTTGCGTAACTAATCTTATTTAAAGCTATTCTTTTATTATTCCAAAGAGGGGTCAGGTCAAACCAACTACTCTAAACAGTTTCTTCCTACTCCTTCGAAGGGAGTCCAAAATTTAAAAATGGAGGATTATGACGATAATAATCATAATGGCTTCTTTATATTAAAGCACTGCTACCGCCCCCATCACTTCTTTTGTTACGCTTCCTGGAAAGGCCTATTTCTTATTCTTGGGGGCTTCGTCTTCTTTTGTGTGCCTAAGAATCGCGCGAGTTTCGTACACACAGACGCAAAAAAGGGAGACGAACGCGAATTAAAAAAAAGCTGTATTATATGTATAAAATACGCAAGTTGGGTAGTAGATGACGTAGCACCCCCTGTCTAGACGGACGGGGTTGGGGCAGGCCACGGCGCAAGCACGGACATGCACACCGGAAGTGACAGCAGCCGCCTGCGATTTGTGCGCACGCTTACTACTAGTATGCACTTCTTTCATCTCTCATCCATTTGCATTTCCTAGGCTATTAAACGGCTTCCCTCTTTCATCCTCCACCCCCGGGTTATTTCTCGTCCCACCCACCCGCCGATTGTTTTTTTAGGGGAGGAAATAAGAAAAATGACGTAAAAATCTCTAAAATCGCCATTTCATGATAGTAGTTATTATGTCTCTTTTCTCACACATTCACACACACTTGGATGACGTAGCAAAACATTCAAATCGATGAGTCATTTATTAATTTTACATTATTTGTAGAAAACTTCTTTTTTAGTGGGGTTAGATTTAAACAAAAAAATAACTATCAATAATCTATAGACTAATTTAGTAGGGGTTATGGGATTTAGGGGCAAGTGAAGGTGCCCGCATAACAAAATGAGCATCGACGGCCTCGCCAACAAGATTCGCAGCCGGTGGCATTGACGACAGCGAGACGAAACCCAGTTCACACAGCCGCAAAAACATAAGAGAACATTCCAGATTGTATTAGCTCGACACACTCACTGCCTTTATCATGCTTACGAGTATTAGTCATGGTTCAAAGGAAACATACGTGTATTATTATAACTAACTATTTAGATTCATTATTTTAAAATTTGGACACGCGATCTCAATGAAAATTCCCTCTTCCTGCTCTAATCTTGTCGAATAAAACAATAAATTGAAATAAGTCGAAAATAAGACCTTATGGTTTCTTCTAAACAGTTAAACATGCCAATAGTGAGTGGGCCTTGAAAAGAAGGGAATTTTCAACATAGATTGCATCGCACGACGACAACAAAAGAATCGCTCATTCTTTTGTCAAAAATTTGCAGCTGCAAAACAAAGTGGGTCATGAGAACGACAGTGACAAATTGCCCACATCGTGTACAAAACGGTGTTGGTCAACTAGATTCTACCTGTGCAGGTATAAAACTGAATAATCCAGGTCTAAAACCAACAAAAAGAATGACTAATGGTTTTAGACGTATCCGGAATATTTAATATTATTAACGTACTTTCAAAGCAGTGCAGCAGCAAGAGCAAGGCTTGCCAGATTCATTATTGCAACCCTCCAAATCCTAAATCTTTGTCTGGTTTGGGGTGTGACTTAAATGATAAATCGCAGCCTACTTACTACTTATCGATAAAAACTAAACAAATACATAAAAACAAAAGTGAAGCGAGTCAACTTACTTGATTTTGTTTCCAAGATCCATGAACTATTATTATTTGTTACTAAGCAAAAATGTTTTTCACAAAACTCGAATTTATTCAATAAAATTCCCCAGAAAAAGGTTCTAAAATGCACGGAACACAACTACAAAATCAACCTCGCATGTCGGTTGCCGGTTGCCACTATAATAATAATGGAACGAAGGAAGGAGCACATGTCTGGCATGGATTCGCCTCGCCAAAACGGAATTTATTCCACGTCTTTCACTCCGTCCTTTTTTAACACATAATAGACGAGAGCAACATAACATTTAGTTATCCATTGGTACGCTACCAAAAGCCTAGCAACCGTTGCCATCTCAACCGCTGTCTTAAAAAGGGACAACGTCTACAAATTTATCGGTGTGATGCTCGAGTGTATTCTCTTCCTTTTTTAAATGAATTCTTCCGAGCCACTCTTTTGGTTGATTGGAGGAGTTATTTAGATGATTTGAATACTAAATTAATATTAACAATATTAAAAAAGCGTTTGATATTATTTTTAAGTGGTTCTTAGGTTATGTTTTATTTTTTTGATCTAATTTTAATTTGACAACAACTATCACGATAGGCTAAAAAATTTTAAATATCATCTACTAAAGACATAACAATATTAAAGCGGTAAAGATAAAAAGTTTTATCCAATTATATTGAGAAAAGGTAGAGGTTATGTTTAAAAATAAATAAAAACTGCGTTTTGATTGTTAAATGCATACCTTAACGGTTTATTAAACTTCAATCAAGACAGTTGAGTGCATAAACTGCAAAGACGTAATTAAAATGCAATTAATTCGTTGCATTCATCATCACGATAATGTGACAATTTTAATTTTTATACAAACACAGCAATCCACGAAACAAAATATTTATAAAACAACTGATTTATGAATTTTATTGTTTTTGTCATCGCCTACTTTTTAATAAAAAAAAGTGCTCAATTTCAACGTTGCAATCTCAACATTAGACAACTCCCCCCACTGTTCTTACAATTGTTTGGAGAACGCCCAAGGATCGAATGTACTACAACATACACGGTATCTCATTCTTTTGATTCTTATGTAAGTGTAGCTTTTTATTTCCGGCGATTATTGTTTTTTCAAAATCAACAATTGTATAGCTCCTAGAGAAGGAATTGGACAAAGATAATACTGCAATGCGATTTTGAGTGTAACTTGTAAACTAAACTAAATAAAATTGTATTCTTTTGTAATGGTAACATATAGAAATTTTTAAAAAACGACTTTTTCCCAGGAAATAAAAAAGTAATGATTAAAATAAGGTAGCTCGTCGCGGGGCCCTACTCACAGCCCCGGGGCCCCGCGCATACGCCCGGCTGACCGACCTTAGGAACGCTTCTGTAACTATCAAAAAATTAACACATGCCTTCTTCTCGGATAGGAAGAAAAACTTTAGGCCTTGTGCCCAGGGCCGGCGCGAGGCGGGTTCAACGCGTCCCCCAGAATCCGGCCCCGCGTTTTAGACGGCCCCGCATTTTAGGCGGCACGGGTTTTACACAGCTCCGCGTTACAACTTACAAATACGCGCGCTTTCTCTGCTGCTGTAGTCACACCGATGTTTCCGTGTCACTAAACGACTGGCAAACTCCCACCATTCAAACCACGTAAATTTTGATGACGTAATTAAAAACTTTCCAACGAAAAAGGCCATACATAACAAGTAATTTATGCTGATTCCGAATATGTAAATAATTTTTAGGGCAAACGCCCCTAAACCTCCAACATTGGTTGCTACCAACCTAACCATCACAAAAACGCCACTACCTAACTAACTCGCTATGCAAAAACAAATTCGAATTTTTTCCAACCTAACCTAATTTAGCCTAACCTAACCTAACCTAAACCTAATCTAACCTAACCTAACTAAATTGTGTAACTGTAAATTACACAATTTGGCAATCATAGTAACGTAATACAATTATTATTATTCATTGTCATGGACCTTAAGCATTCTTTTACTTTTGATCCCAAATCTGGGGCCTTTGGGATGTTTGCACCAAAAATAAGGCACCTGTACATATTCAGAATCAGCAAAAAACTTCGTTAAAATGACACCAGCTTGGTCAAAGAATGTTCGGTGAAGGAGTTCTTTAATTATACCTAAAATTTAATTTAGAAAATGCCATTTTTCCCATATGGGTATTAGAAATACAGATTTTGGGTATTAGAAAATTTGGGTATTAGAAAATTACAAAAGATTAGTAATTGACTAATTGCTAATAATCCACTGACATAGAGTCACCACACCTAGTCACCTTTGCAGTCCGTAAAACGCCGGCATATTGAGGCAAGAAAAGCACGAAATTATTTATTATTTTAAGCTATATTGAATTTAATCAAATCCAAAAGTTCAATCCTCTAATATATCAAATGCGTAAAATGTAGTTTTAATTTGTCCATTATTAAAGATCACCCCTTGTCTGTCCCAAATGGTGGCTTTTTTCGGTATTCTGATCGACCAGCGCGACTAGGTGACTAGATGTAGTGACTCTACACTGACAAATGTGCGAGCGCCATCTATTGGCATGTACTTGGTTTTATGTTTACTTTGAATTCGTTACAGTATTACAGTTTTTGGTTGTTATGTTTTTTTATTGTTAAAGTTCCTTTCAAAAAATGTTGTGCAAAAACCTGATGCGAGAAGTCGATCTTCGATACATTCGCGCAAACGAATCACTCGCTTCTTCGTCGCTCGTGCTTCGAAAAAGCGCGAATAAAGACTTCGCGTACTTCGTAAATAACTATAACGAGCTCTATGATTCTACCGTATACACGAGTATGTAATAATGTGTTTATAATAAATAATTTATTTAGAATTTTTTATGCCAAGTGCATTGTTGAACCCGACCCCGCAAAAGATTACGCCGGCCCTGCTTGTGCCAATGTGATGTTTGGCATATCAAGAATTCCTAATAGTGAGATGAAATTTCCAAATTTTCACAGGCTAAATTCTAGTAGGGTTGATAATAATAATAATAATAATAATAATAATAATAATAATAATAATAATAATATTTATTGAATGCATAACGTAATTATATAATATAATGCAAAAAGAAAATATATAAAAAGCATAAAAAAGACAGAAAAAAAAAAAAAAAGTTGCATCCAAAGGGGCAAAAGATCGGCACAGCCGTTTTTCACTTTGCCCATACAAATATGGTTTCATATGTACATATATGCTTACTATTACAGTTGAGTTATACTAGCTTGTTTATTTAATAAAATATTTTTAAATCGTTTCTTGAACTGCAAAACTGTCGAACAATTTAAAAATAACTCTTTATATTCATTGAACATCATCACCGCAGTATATTGGAAACAGTTTTTAAATTTGCTAGTACTGTGCCAAGGTATGTTAAATGAATCTATATTTCTTAATGCTAGTGTATGCACAGTAGATCTTTTAACTAATAGTTCATATAAATAAGATGGTTGCGTTGAATGTAAGATATTGAACAACAATGTTCCATATAAAAGTGTAAATCTGAAATCGAGTTTCAATATTCTAAGTTGATTATAGTGTGGTGTTACATGTTCAGTGCGAGTGACTGAATACGAAAAACGTAAGCAACAGTTTTGGAGAATCTGGAGCCTGTTTTTCATATACACAGTTAAAAAATTAAAATATACAGAACTAACATAATCAATATTACTCAAAACTAATGCATTCACCAAACTCCACTTTATATCATGCGGCAAAATATCTTTGAAGCTCCAGAGAGATTTAAGTTTCATATAACTTTCACAACACTTTCGCACCACATGTTTTTCAAAATTTAAGTTGTCATCAATAATTAGGCCAAGGTCACGTGCACTTTCACTTACTGCTATACGGGTATTTCCTAATAGTATGGGTTCTTGTTGATTTGTTTTATTCAATGCTCTTCTTGTTCCAATACATAAGACCACAGTTTTTTTGGGATTTAGACGCAGACCATTTTTCTCAGACCATTCCATTATGTACTGAAAGTTACTATTAAGCTCTGTAATCAATATATCGACTTGCCTTGGTAAACACGACTTATATATTTGTGTATCATCAGCATACTGATGAATATTCCACTGGTGTTGTAAGACGTTAGGAAGATCAGCCGTAAATATAGCGAATAGAGTAGGACCTAATATACTCCCTTGTGGAACACCGTGCCGTACCATAAGCATTTGTGAGGTACTACCTTCAATCTGTACTACTTGGTAGCGATCTGATAAATAGTCATCAAACCATTGATAAGCTTGGTTTGAGATTCCATAGTAATGAAGTTTTGCTAGAAGCAAAGTACGGTGTATAACATCGAACGCTTTGCTAAAATCTAAAAGAGCAAGGTAAGTTACCTCTCCATTATCTATATTTCTGGCTAAATCATTTGTGATCTTGAGCATGGCTGTAGTTGTGCTATGATTTTTACGAAATCCTGATTGTACGGATGGCAACAAATTCGTATTCGAAACGTAATTAACTAGTTGATCGTTTACAATTTTTTCCAATATTTTCGACATAGTAGGTAGAATGCTAATAGGCCTAATATCTCTCAATTCCTTTGCCTTGTTTACTTTTGGTAGGGGATTAATAATAGCGTTTTTCCATATAAATGGTACTTTACCGTTATCTACCGAGAAATTTAATATATGGGTAAGTGCGACTTTACAAAACGGCAACACAAGTTTTAGCATTTTTAGGTTGATGTTGTCCGCACCGCATGCGTTAGATGTTAATTTATTAACAATTTTCTCAACTTCTTCAACTGTTGCGTGATTAAATAGTGGCAGCTGATGATTTTCATTTAATCTATTATTCTTATAGTAATTTAATGTTTCATTATTAATCACTACATTTTCAATGCTGTTAAGTACAAAATTGTTTATTAGATCCGCATTTTTAATTTCATCTGCTATTTCAGATTTATGTTTACAATGAATATTCCACCGTGAGAAATCTTTCCATAGTAACCGTGGATTTTTTCTGTTTAACTGTAGTTGATGTCTAATATAAGCACACCTTTCATTCTTTACAGCTGTTGATAGGAAGTTTCGCAGTTGTCTATAATATACTAAATCATATTGTTTTCTAGTTTTCACGTATTTCTTGTATGCCTTCTTCTTCATTTCAATAATTAATTTTATGGTATCTGTAATGTATGGTCGATGTTTATGCCTCAGTACACACATTTTAACAGGAGCATGAACATTAAATAATGCCGTAATGCTAGAATTAATGAAGTTTACTTTATCCTCTATATCTTGTAACTCAGATACGTAATCCCAATCAATTAAGGCCGCATCTCTTTCGAAATTATTTAGATTGAAGTACTTGTAGTCGCGATACGTTACTGTTGTAGGTGGAAGTTTTTTAATTGTGTAATCTAGCTCACAGTAGGTTAGCATATGATACAGTACCGTTCAATAAATCGATATTGTCACACTCTACGACATTAACATTCTTACTGATACATATAACATCCAATAAAGTGGCAGAAGTATTCGTTATCCTTGTTGGCTGCGTTACGATCTGTTTCATATTATAAGACATAATAAGATTGTTAAACTTTCTCGAATATAATGTGTTTTCATCTAAATTAATATTTACATCCCCAACAACTAAGAGATCATCAACTTCTAACATTACATTTGAAAAAGTTGATTCTATCTCGTCAAAGCAGGAGTTACATATTTTTGGTATATATATAACGCCCAAACCAATTTTAGTTTCTGCGAATCTTATAGACAGCCACAATTGTTCAGTGCTGGTCATTGCTAAAAAATTTGTAGATATAATTTTAATACTCAGATTGCTTTGAATATACCAACATAATCCTCCGCCTCTGGTAATTCTATCTGCGCGTATTAATTCATAGCCAGGTATATGTACAAGAGATGAGCTAAATTCTGGAGATAACCATGATTCCGATACGGCAATTACATTAAAATTATTATCTTTGACAAATTCACAAAAAGTACTAAATTTTGAAATAAGAGATCTTATATTTACATGTGCTAGACGTAGCGATTTACATTTTATATTATTGTGTATAACGGGTTTATTCAGTTTTTTGAAGAAAGATTGTTAGTAATTATTTTGGGTATTCCATTAATGTACTTAATTGTCAAATTTTTCTCACCTTTTTGTATTCGATCATTCAAGTTTTTACGTAGTTCTTGCAAGTACTTGCGCTGAGTTGGCGTTTCATCCGAAGATACGCGTATAGAAGTATCTGAATGTATTAGCATTTTCTTCTTTAAAATGTCTTTAGCATCTTTTGGACTTTTTAGTACTACCTTGATTGGTCGCTTTTTATCTTCAGTTATTTTCCCTAAACGGTAAACCTGAAAATCGCTTTTATCTATATTATGTACTTTTTGTATGACTTCTATAACGCATGCGATATCATGATTCTTGCGAGTATCAGCAAGTGAAGATGACGATTCTTCGACATTATAAAGGATAATATTGGAAGCTCGTTTGTTCCTCTCATCTACTTCGTTAATAATAGTTTCCATAACTTCGTGTGTTAATACTTCTAAAGACGTAACTACTGTTTTATTTTTTAATTCCTGCAGTTCAGTAGAGAGTTTTGTTATCATATCTTTTAGTTCCAATATTTGATTTCTTTCAATAACACAATTATCGCAGAAAAATGTTGGTCTGGATTTATCACTAGTATTCAGCAATTGTACGTCTGCTCGAGATAGCCCTGAACACGAGGAGATCAACTAATCAAAGCAATTAATGAGGTACGAAAGATGTTCCCCCAGGCGCCAACTCGATTCCTCCCTCAAAACAAACAGTATCTAATAGCAGGGTATCCAACAACATAACAAAAACCACTCTTATCCATTCACTTTGCAAAAAGCGAGGTTGGCCATCTCAAGTTTTTGGCAGATTTCACTCTGTATAGTGACAAATTTTAAGGTTAAGAATTTTGACTGCAAAGCAGCGTTGCCATTTTCTTGATTCTTGTGTGTAACAATGAAGATTCTAATAGCTACCAATTTTGTAATAGATGTTATTTTGTTCATACTTTCATTATGTATTAAAAATAGTTAAAATCGAAACAAATCATTGATATCAGTTAGAAACTTCTTAGTTTTTTATTCTAATAAATAATGTAAGAATTATTGGTAGTAATGACACAGATGTCATAGATTATTCCAAGTTCGAAGAGCTTTAAAGGCATACTCACTTGTTGGGGAAATGATGGAAACATCAAAAACACAACATTATAGAAAACGCAGTTATACCTGTGTAAGTTTCCCAGTAAAGAATTTCTTCATGGTGGTATACCATTTGATGCCCATGATCCAAAGGGTTCGTAAACACCATCCAGCTTTCCATCTCCTTACCCGCCCCCCAAGGTCCCATGAAGTATTCATCGAAAACCACCTAAATGTAAAATATGATTCGACTTCGAGGAAATTTAATATCCTAAGCTATTATTCCTCACTCCCTGCCTTTACATCCACCCCCGTAGATCCCCCAAATATCGATAATTGAAAATTTAAGGTATTATTCCAATCTAAATTACCACGAAAGTTCAATAAACAACACCCTTATTCTCTAACGCCTGTTCAAGGAGTCTTCCAAAAATCAAACAGAAACTATCCACATGTGCTTACATACATGTGGCAGATCAATTGCTATTTCTCGATATCACAAGTCGAATTGTACTACTCTTGTGTCATTACATAACTCCTTTTGACTTCCAGCCGACCCTAAAGTAGCTAAAGGAATCGCCACACTGATTCAGTATTTGATAGTGTAGAAGACCATGCATGTAGCAGCCCTCTATAGCCAGCCTTACGGGTTTCTGTGGTGCGTTGGACTTAAAACCACTTAAGGAACCTGGATGGTGAGGGAAAGGAGGGGATTGTTTTTGAAGTTTATTGGCATATGGAGTTCTTGTTACCGGACCACCTGCGAAAGTATGACCGGAAATGTTACTCTATTTTTCAACAGTAATTTTCTTATGTTTACTTTTACCTTATGTTTATTGTAATGTATCAATCTCAAATATACAGTAACATTCTTTTTAAATAATACTAAAAGTGCTGTTTTAATCGTCTATTAACAAAAGAAAATATTTACATTAACACTAATTACAAACACTATAATTATAAACTGTAACGAACTTAAATCCTAGATTATTTACATACATTTATTCACAATATTTATCTTTAACATTTATCTTGTACTACTAATTTACAATGCGCGTATTCGTTTAACTCGTTGGCTAATGACCCTTTCTTGCTTTGCGGTGCGTTATATATCCATACGTCCACGCTCTAGAACAATCCACCGCCCGTCTCGAACATTGTAGATGCGCCGGGAACCTTCTCGCATGTCCGCCGCCCGCTGTAGAGCGAAAAATATTTCGTGCATTTATGCGATTTATGCATATTTGAGCAATGTCGTTTCCGTAGCAACAACGAAACTGCCCACTTTGCGCTAAAATAAGAATTTCCTTGTGTTTTTTCTACTTTTTGCTTATTTCAATAACGGTGTAGAAAAACCGTTATGTGCAATTTCCGCTCGAAATGACTTTGGTGGTCTCGAATGAGATTTTGACTCGGCTACGTCCCGTCAAAACATCAGGATTGCGATTCGGCCCCGTTTCTAATCAATCGTGGGATACCCTGCATATAGTTTTAAATGTTTTAAATTAACAATGACAGCCTTATGGGATTCTGCCAATCCTCTTTTAGTTCTCAATGAGAAAAGGAAATAATTTGATATCCTTCGTTAAGATATATTTTTTAAGAGAAAACAATTCTTCAATTCTACCGTTCTGGAAAAATTTCATTATCCTCTCTTCCCAAGAGACGCCAGATAGTCCGTAAAAAATGTTGGCTTTTTTAAATTATTCATCAACTATTTAAGAACTATTCTGCTCTGGTTTTCGAAAAATTGTTCGATTTGGTCATGTTTTCCTTTTTTTTCAACAGAGACCAAAAGGTTACTGGGTTAAAACAAAAGAATTAATGAGTAAATAGAGAATCTCCACACAGAATCTTTATATTGTTAACTATCAGTGTTAAAAACAGTCCTTTAAAATCGGAATTCGATACTAAAATTGTTGTAATTCTAGTTTACAACACGCAATTGTAGTATTCACAGTTGCCACTTCTATGACTTTTCTCTAGATTTAGGGAATTTTCAAATTCTCGCACGAAGAAAAATTGTAAGCAGCTTACGATAGCAGTTTTTGTTTTGAAATGACTACTTCTAAATACAGAGACGTACGCAACAATTAACAAATCAAAGGCGAAGGCAAAGGCAGCCTTACATAGTTTTTACTACATTCCTGCCGGTTACTAATTTTAGTTACTTTATTTTTTATACATGTCTTTACTAATGTTAGTAAATTTGATGTAGAATTTATGAAATGTCAGTCAGCAATATTTACTTTTGTTATGTTACTACGTCATCAGCTTCTTCAGTTGAGACCTTCTGACCTGTTCCTATTTTTCGTACCACATCGAATGTCATGATTGTTTTACGTGGGGTACCTGTGTGAACTTACCCCCATGTTCCCTTCCAAAAGGAAGTGATTGGGATACGCCCAATCAGCGCGCAAGTTGCATAACCGGCAGTACAGCAATTGCTACCAGATCAGCTCCCTGGTCGGAGCGAAGTTGCCTATCCACCCTCTACTAGCTAACTCACGACTAGTGCCGGAGCAATTGGCTTAACACGTTGCTCACCCGCCGGTACCGAAGTACCTCGTCCAGCAATAGGACTATTCCCCAGCTATGTGCTATTGCAAAGTGGGACCACTGCCCGATCGAATCCAAACTCAATTGTGGCGGGACTTGGTTTTTTAATGGTTTTGCCACCCCGAACTACCAATTTTAGGCTTGGTGGGCCCTCGACAGAGCTTCGTTTAAGTCTACACGTTATAGACTCCCGGTGTGTACCCGTTTTTGGTGAAGTTGTCTTGATTGTGAGAGGCTATATATTCGCTTCAACTCTCCTTAAGTGTAATGGCTTTCAGAGCTTCTCCCAATCACTGTACCCGGTTGCAGTCCGGATCATAGGGTGGTCGGGATAGCTCCTAAGCACATTTACCTCACTTCGATTCTCCGCACTTGAGATTCAGTCAAACAGCGGGTTCCTTTGGTGACCATAAATGACCTCTGTCAAGCAGCGGGTTTCGTTGGTGACCATAAATGACCTCGGTCAAGTAGCGGGTTCCGTTGGTGACCATAAATGACCTCGGTCAAGTAGCGGGTTCCATTGGTGACCATGAATAACCTCGGTCAAGCAGCGGGTTCCTTGGTGATCATAAATGACCTTATCCCAGGCGAGATTCGAATCCGCCCACACCGGTCTCATCTATCAGGGCTCCCCCTGATCGGTATGAGTTACCGTCGAGAATTCTCACGAATTTCTCTACCACACACTTAATCTGACAGCAGTGACAGCTTCATCCATTGCCCTTTATAGGGGTAGGGTAGAAGACAGCCAGTTTTATGGGTGAACGTCGTGTGGTCTCCCGAACACCCATTTTTTTTTCGTACCACAGTGCAATGTTCTGTCCACTTTCTCTTCGTTTTAAAATAGGCTTAGGGTAGTTCATGACGCTGTTGCTCTAGCCATAGAACAACCCTCCTTCAGTTTAGCAAGAATAATTATTTTATCGAAGTCACTTAAATGACGAAGCATTTATTTAGATTTCATTGGGGCTAGTCACAACATAAAACAACATTCTAACATTCCCGTCAACCTTTCTTAGCTGTTAATATAACTGCGAGTACAAAAAACCTGATCAAGTTGGCTTTGATTTGTAAGGTAACGCAAAGTTTCCTGTAAGGCAAAAATGGATGAGATTTTTGCCAAAGGCTGCTTGAACATGTCTTTTATTAAAGGCTCTGTATATATTTATAGTGGGGTTAGAGGTTGCCCACCTTGCTGAGCTGAAATTAGTGACCTTCGATATGACATGAGGGTATAAAAGGTCTTCTTTTCCTGGAAGGAACTGATGGACTTTTTTCGATGGTAAAAACAATTTTTGTTAGTTTATCAAGACCTATGATTATCAAGTGTCTAAACTCAAGAACTTCTTTATAGAGGAATATAATTCTGGTACTACGGAATATGAACGATTACTGAAGTGTGTGATAGTCACATGTCTGAAAGTTTCCAAGGACAACTTCGAAAACGATAGGGTTTTCAGAGGTTTTCATCTTCCAGAAATCTTTCAACACACTTTTTGGTTACCATCCTAATATCTTTGGTAATAAAATTTCGAAAAATAAGATTACATAAAACTGGCGGGTACGAAAAAATAATCTTTAGTTGAATCCTGTCCACATATGCTAGTATAAAACACGAAAAGTGTTCGTGTAGATACGAAATTAGAAACAACTCAGTCTTGTGTTCAATATGTAGTTACTGATACAGCATTTTAATGATTCCTAACAATTCTAATTATTATGGGCGATTTATTTTACTTACTCCGTTAAACTATTATTTAAAAAAGTAAACAAATTAATTATATAGTTATTTTGTGGCCTTGAGCAATTTTTTACTAATAAAATAAAATTTATATACTTTATGCCAACATTGTGACTCACAGCAGTGTGAGTCACGAATGCAAAATATTCTATTTTCTCCTACGAGATAGTTCTAGTTCAGTTGTAATGGAACTGGAAAACAGTTCAGAAAGTTCCATTTTGTTTCTTCATAATTTTAATATTCTTCAAAAATACCATCCAATATTATTAGCTAAATAGGATATGCAATTGTCATCTACTCATCTTTTAAATCGTTTTAAATCGTTACCAAACAAAAGAAATTTGATTAGAAAACAACATTTTTAATCAAAATATTTTAACAAATAAGGTCATTTTTCGACGATTTTAAAAAAACAATGAAAAATGAAAAAACAATGACAAATTTGACCGATACCTAATGTCACCTGTTAACTTTGATATAGCGTATTTAAAGTATTTTTGGAAGCAGAAGTGATTGCCCCACAAAGTTTTTGTCAAGCAGAAAATTAAAAAACTTTCCATATGGATCCAACTTAACGGGAAAATGCAAGGCCGTATTCAAGGATGGGGTTTAGGGGGTCTGAACCCTCCCCCAAAATTAAAGTTAATACTAATAAATAACAATAAAATAAAATTATTTTTCTCTTCTGCTTACTCCTCGAAAATAAATTTCCCCACAACCCCCCCGGAAATAAATTTCTGGCTACGGCCCTGGATGGACCAAAAAACTTACAGGAAATATCAAGATGTAGACCACGATACACCCACAACGGTATGCCAGCTTCACGACCAAAACTCGTTCTCCGCGCGCATGTGACGTCGCTGCGAAGCAACTTTCCTAGGACTCTAACTTTCCTCCCATTTGATCTCTTCCAGCTACACAGTACGGTGGGTGAATGTTAGGAAAAGCGGCTTTAAATAATTAATTTTGAAATTCCTTTTGTATTAGTGAGTGTAAACTTGTGAAATATCGAAGATAACAAGGTGAAATTCTTACACAGGTATATATCGAACAGTATGCCTGGTTGTGCTGTTACTGACTGTTGCAATTATAACAGGAATGCAAAAGGAACTGGTATAAAATACTTTCGATAAGTAAGTAACAAGTAACATTGGCTTTGTAATTAATAAAAATAAACAATTTTAAATTTAGTGATATGGTAACTTTCGATTATTTAGTATCTACCTATATATTATTTTTCTAAGTACCTCCCTAACAAATTTTACTATTATATATATTTTATAGAAAGCATAACAATCCATATCGGCGGTACATGATTAGTAAACTGTTAAAATTTGGAATATTTCTGAATCAAAATAAAATAAATCGTTATATGCACCACGGGCAATACGGGCATAATTATAAATAATAACATTCCCTTTACTAACCATTGTCATTATAAATGATAAAAACATCATTATACATAAGAACGTAATGCGAAACAAGCCTGGTTTGCTTCGCACTGACGTCACAAACCAGAGAAGGATAGACTATCGAGCTGCGCGTTGTAATACCGTTGTGGGTGTATCGTGATGTAGACCAAATGTAAACACTGAAGGGCGGACTACTTCCTTACTCCAGTTTCTGTCGAAGAAGTTAAACGTGAAATTAAAGGAAAATACAAATGAGTAATCATAAATAAAAAGATAAACATAAAATTAAACGAAAGCACAGGGGATAAATAAACTAGACAATCCTAGGCGTTGGCGACGACCTACCCAGTGTCGTAGATGATACCAGTGCCTACGGTGGCAAGAGATAGGGGGTTTTTAGCCGGTGTAAATCTGCCACGTCCAAACGTACGTGTCTTTCTAAGATTTTCTCCTGCCACAAAAAAAAGTTTTTTAGCTTAGATTAGAGGCGTTTTAGAGTTTTTTCAATTTTCGATATCTGTTGTAAGCACTTAACGATGAGATCATATGATACTTTTTGCACTAACAACACATAATAAATAAAAATGTATTTTTGAACTTCCCGCCTTTAAAATCACATTTTGCGAACATTAACAGTTGAACCCGAACGTAATGTTCACGCACTCGTGCTTCAAAAACATGCAAAGAGCACTGACCCTTTTAGGCTCTCCAAAACGAATTGGACATGATAATAATAACATTTATTTAAAAAAATGCCATTTTACCCCATTTGGATATTAGAAATCTCAAAAGAAGGATTAGTAATAGCTAATAATTCCACCGACATAGAGACCCTTCAATTAGTCTGACCAAGGCAGCCATTTTATATAACAACACGTGGCGGTAAATTTGAAAACTGCAGAAATATTTACACAGCCACATATTGGCACGCATGTGAACAGTATTTGACTCACATAAAAAACACGAAATAGTGGATTGTGTATATAAAACATTATTTAATAGTAAAATGTCAGAATCCATGTCATTTTTTTTAATTTGAAACGGTATTAAAGATGTTCGTTAATTATGTTTTTTTTTATCGTTAATGCTCTCTTCACTCGCTCCTTCGTCGCTTGTGCTTCAAAAAATGCGCTCATGCACGAATAAAGACTTCGCTTACTCGATTTGTAAATAACTAATATAATGAATATATTTTTTTAATTTGACTTCAACGTTGGCTGCTAAACGTTCATTGTGGACATACGACAAAATATATGTACTAACCTTATTTTTGTAATTTGTAATGTCAAATTCTAAGCGTTATCGGTCACCAAATTACAAAAGTAAGGTTAGCTATGTCTTGCGGTATGTTCACCATGAATGCTATTTTAATCATTTTATACTCATTTATTTTCATAAGAACACCCAGACACACGTTATGCATTATAACAGTTGTGTTATTTTCTTGCTGTCATAGTAACCGCAACTATTCGGTAACATCAACTTATTGTGGCAAATAACAAATCGGGAAACACATAAAAACAGGTCGGTAGCGCAAAAAATGTATTTAAACCTGGTTGAACGAGTACACCGTCATTTGAGAAAGTCACTAGAATGAAGCAGTTTAAACTACTACTTTGTAGGTGTTGCTTAATCAAAGAATTTTTAACGTAAAGCATAACCTATAACCTACAAATCAACACTTATTTGCACAAGTGTGGAATAAATACTGTAATAAATTATTTTATTTTGTCAGAAAATAATAGATAGAATAGAACTTTATTGCATACTAAGAACAATTTACATTGCGTTATACGAGTACAAGTCAAACACAAATATAATGGGGATAGACAATTCCAAAAGTCTATACTCTAAAAATTCACAATAAAAAAATTAGATACATACAGTTAACAAAAATGATATTATTTCATGACATTTCAAGCATTGTATAACAGCCTTTTTCAAGTAGCTAAATTAATTTTCTGTATATGGGTTAATGAAAATATGTTTTTTGTCTGGTATTACAATTATAAGATTTGAGAAATAATCTCTATTCCTTTATACAATAGCAAAATAATAATATCAGTACATAGTACATAGTGATTTTTTATTCTGCGGATGGCATATAAAGCTTTGGACAACTGTTGACACAATATATTGCAATGATATTGCCAAGTTAGGTGGTTATCCATATGAACACCCAAAAAAGTTACCACTTGAACTTGTTCGGTCTTGGAGGTAGTGAATACTATTTGTTGAGTTTTTTCTTCATTTAAAAGAAATCTATTTGTGCTAAACCATTTTTTGGCATTGTTTAATACAATTGTAAGTTGATTTTGAATGTCTTCTCTTTTCTTGTTTGATGTCACAAGGGTAGTATCATCTGCGTACAAAATACTGTAGCAGTCTAGGCTAGCCGGAAGATCATTCACAAACATTATGAAGAATAAAGGCCCCAGTATGGAACCTTGGGGGATGCCAATATTCTGACCTATTACATCGCTTTGAAGGCTATTGTGTAGTACATACTGTTTTCTGTTCGAGAGGTATGACTCAATTAGCTTGTAAGCTATGCCTCTGAATCCATACCGTTCAATTTTTAGGAGAAAGATTTCGTGACACATAAGGTCAAAAGCCTTTGTTAAGTCACAATAGAGGGCTCCCGTATAACTCTTGTCTTCCATATTTTTAAGATTAGATCTGTTAAAAATTTAATTGCATCAGTTATACATAGGTTTTTTCTAAAACCAAACTGCTCTTTAACCAAGCAATTATGTTTGTTTAGAAACTGAACTATCTGATTGTAGATAATAAGTTCTATAACTTTCGAAACAGATGGCAAGATCGAAATAGGACGGTAGTTTTGTGGTTCACTTCTATTGCCTTTTTTAAAGATGGGTATAATTTTTCCCAGCTTAAAATAATCTGGAAATATCCCTGTACAAAGTGATGTATTTATAATATCAGTTAATGGTGAGGCAATAGATCTAGATATTGTCTTCAGCAGTTTAGTAGTAAAGCCATAGCAGTCCGGAGTATTTTTAGGATGAAGACTATTTATAGCCTTCAGCACATCCTCTTCTGTTATTGGACTAAAGAACATTGTACTGTTGTTTACAGGTACTCTTTTTGCAACGATATCTGAGCAGCACATTGTACCTTTTGTTTGTGAGAGTAGTTGATTTCCAAGAGTAGAGAAATATTGATTGAAATTGTTACAGTCAGGTGTATCAGTTGGTGGAGTCTTCGAAGGACATGTGGAATTTTTAATGATGTTCCAGATAGCTTTCTGTTTATTTTTAGAACTGTTTATATATTTGATATTATTGAGTTTAGCTTCTTTTTCGGCACAATTGATATAAAAGTTTTTATAACGCAGAAAAATCTGTTTGATATAATCATACTGTGTTTGATTGTAAATACTTCGTATGAGATTTAGAGTTTCTTTTATTTGGGTCAGATAGGTTGAAGGTTTAAAAGTTGTTTTGTTATTTAACAAACGCTTAATTGGAAAGCATTTCTCGAAGTTGTCTAGCAGAATATTCATAAAATATTCTGTTTTTGTATTTAAGTTTGTTTCATTGTATAAAATTGACCAGTTACTGGCAGAGATTCTATCATTAAATTTTTTTATATTATTTGTAGTAAAGGCACGTTTTTCTGTGTATCGATTTGACAAATCTTCTGTCGGAATCAAGATGCATTGTGCGGAATCTAGATGCAAGAAGTATAATTCTGACTTGCGTAATTACAAAGATTGCTGTTATTGCAACGTGTTACAACGAAACAGTTCAATGTCAAAATCAAAAGGATGTTAGTGAAGTCACTAGTTTACATACATTTTCCACTTCGGCTTAAAATTGTTTGAACCAGTTGGATGTATGACCCTTGCATCGTTAGAATAACACATTTTAAATGCAACATAAAACAGTTTAAACCGTTTAATCGCTAGAAAACGCTAGAAAGGTTAGGTTAACTTAGATTAGGTTAGGTTAAGTTAGGTTGCGTTACGTTAGGTTAGTTTAGGTTAGTTTAGGTTTGGTTAAGCAAGATTAGATTAGGTTAGGTGCAGAGCTTCTGAAACTACCAAAAAACCATTTTTCCATAAATTTAACATAGAAAAATCGAGGAACATGTACTTTTTACACGTACGTCTTTGATCGCTACAAGTGATACAACCAGTACCATTGAACACCACTCATTTAGTAGAATCAGAGTAGATGATTACTCGCCTTTTGCACCGGCACATTAAACTAACTTAACTTAACCTAAGTACTATAGTCTCGCTAACAAATGAAGGATTTAAATGACCGCGTGCACATCAGCTGTGAGAACATTACGATAAGCTAAGAATGTATGCAAAGTATCGTGTTACTAAGAGACGTTTTAAAAAAGTCAGTAGCGTACGTTCGGATAGTACTTTTTAACATTATGTAAATTTATCATCGTTGAAGTATCTATTCAACCTTAATAACGATTTATAATTGAAAATCTCATTAGGTTTTAAATGGCATAGGGTAATGAATACATTTAAAGAAAAGTAATTGCAAAAATTTTAACTATAAACCGTTAAAAGTAAAAAATAGGGAAGATCAGATCAATTTATGAAACATTTACTTCTTTTCAACATTTTCGAATAATAACCAATTTTGAAGATTTACAATTTGTGAAAAAGAATGTTTCTCGTTTCAAATCAATAATCATAACTACACAAATCATAACTGGTGTTAATTTACATTTTTAAGTGCATAAAACTGATACTAAATGATGGCAATCCTTTTTATATATTAGGAATCGTAATGTATAATAATTTACCAATTTCAAATAACCAACAAAACAATTAATGTATAAACAATTTGTTACTGTTGTAAAGGAATTACTTAACTATTATAGTAGTTCTTAAGAATTTTTGTTTATAACAATATTTCTGCTTTCATATGTTTAATTTAATTTATATTTTTTGCCGTTTACTTGCATACATGTTAGATAGAAAATAAAAATATGCCTAACTGTGAGTCAAATAGTATTTTATAGGTGCAATGAAATAATTAAACTTGGACGTTAATAATAATTGTTCTTATAGTATAAATTAATTTCATTTTCCCTATTTGGTACGTGTATTCGATTATAATCGAACGATTATAAGCATCAATGTTAGCCTTCGTAAAGGACATTTTGTGACGCTACTGAATCATTCCAGTTTATCAGTTGTTTCTGTTATCAGATACATTTCTGGAGTCGACCACGTGATCATGAGGTGAACACTGCGTGATTCGAGATGCTTTTTACAATTCTGCCCTCGTGATATCGGTAATCTTAAATCCTTCATTTGATGGCGTGACTATAGCTTGTATATTCAAACCGCAGAAACAAATTCGGAATATCTTAGTAATTATGTAGTTGTTTCTACTATTTACTGGAACCATTACCCCTGAGTAGCTTGTAAAGTAAGTGGAACGGTATTTCCACTTAGTATAATTACTTTAAAGTCGTTACAACTTCAAAGTGGTATTACAGTTGTAGCAGTAATCCGAAGCTACTCGTTTTTAAAACTTTAAAGTAGTACTGAAAGTACCTGTCACCTGTTTGAAATCATTGCTTAACCCTTGAAAGTAACGGAACCTTGCAGTAGTATTGAAAATAAAAGTTACGTTTTTGCTACCTAGGAGAATCACTTTAAAAATAACAAATTGGTGCCAAATTGTGCCTTAGGAATAATATAAAAATGGTTTCTATCATGTGTATAAACTTATTTTTGTCATATTTTGTTAAAGACATTTTTTTATAAAAAAATATCTTTAAAGCAGGTGCTTGTTACTTTTCGATATATCATCATCACATTTAACAGAAAAGTTGCAATGTTTTATAATTTTGGTATACTGGAATGACAAAATAATAAAACATTTCAGTTCTCTATTTATTATGTACTTACAAATAAAATAGTAATCCATTTTGTGCCACGATGGCAGCATTAGTGTAGAAAATGATAGAATATTTATTAAGTTGCAAGAGTAAGAGAGAGCAACACGCGACACGATGTGTCAAAGGGGAGTTCCACGAAAGTAGCAATTACTACGCCTCCACGTTCCTGCTACGTAGCCTAAACGTAACCGACACGTAGCTGGACAAGTTCCAGAGAGATTACTGCAACGTATCTGTTACCCAAAAATTGTTTACCATTTTGGTTCCAGGCACGTAATAAAACCGTAACAATTACGTGCTTGTGACTAGTGGCAAAAACTTAATAGTTCCACCGATAGTTGCTGATACGTAGCGGCGACTAAAAATACTGCTTGGGAAGTTCTTGGATATACCTATATACATGCTGCCATCTGTCAGTCTGCTAGTCAATTTGTCAAAAAGCTTTGACACCTTAATAAAACTTCAAGATATTAAGCTAAAATAATCTATATAATAAAATTATAAGGATATTAATTTTATAAGTATTTATATTATTTACAAAATAAAAGAAGTAATATGGACCTTGCGATAACTGATAAGAATGTAATATGTATTATAATCTTCCCATAAAAAGCTTGATGGCGACTGTTACTAATAAATGATAACAAATTATGCGTAAATAAACAATATATATTATGTAACTAGGAGATCAAGCGATACTTTAAATCCGAGAAGATGTATTATAACGCCGAGGCGCCAGCCGAGGCGTCATAACATCTTCGAGGATTTAAAGAAGCTTGATCTCCGTATTGCATAAGTTGTTTTATTTTATTTCCTATTTCAATCCTAATTTCTCCCGTTAAAAATTCATCCGAATTTATTGTATAAAGAAGCAAGTTGCCTTGTCTGTGTCATCATACGTGTAACCAAGGAGATGAAAAGTAGCATGTCACGTGTGGCTGTTACGCAAAATTGAATGATTTTTACGTTGCCAACAACAACGGAGATCAAGAACGTCTTGAACTCCGGTGTCATTGACAACGGAGATAAAGATATACCTTATTTTACTAATTGTAGTATATAAACAATTGTTTGAAATACGAAATGAAATAAAATTAGTTATCCATTCATTGCATACCAGAATGATTGTTATTAGTATCTAGTATTATTTGACATTGTAATTGAAAATAAAATTTTAAACCCCACTTTGTTCTTTCGTAATCGCCCAACTACTTATCAAAAATATTTTCATAATTAGTCATATCAAGTTATTAGTTATGAGAGCAACATTAAAAGCATAAAAGTACTACTACTTACTAAATTAACATAAAATGAAATCAAGAACTTTTCTCTTTATTGCACAACATAAAATAGGTACGACTATTAGAAGGGAATGATTATAGTAGGTACACTCACTGTAAATTTTCCACGCATTTACTTGGCACTACTTATTACTCATGGTGTATTTACTATTACTACCATGGCCGTGTTTTCTGCGATATTAATTGCACGAAGCAAAAAACTAAAATGGGGAAAGTTATTTAAATATTAATTCTCTGGCGCCACATTGTCAGATTTACCTATGAATCTTCCACGTCTTTCCAATGATGTATAGTGCAGACAACAGAATTATTACTATTGAAAAGAATGTTTAAGCATTATTAATAATAAATTGTGTGTCATTTCATCGTGTGTGTATATGTGTTGTAGTTAACTTTCTCTTACATTTTTGTTGTCGGCTGTTAAATACGCGTTTGGTGCATTTTAGAATTAGGTTAATTGACAATTTTAAGTAATTCCCGTTTGAATTAAGCGTTCGTTTGTTTAATGGAGATATTTCTTTTTTATGAAATTGCATTTTTACATGGAATCATCAAAACCTATCAGCTTCCTGGACATACACACACACATAAGTCTTTTGCAACTATTATTTGCCCTTTTACGGTGGCAGGAGTCGCATGGGATTTGAACGGCATCAATTTGTCCTTTACCGTACGTGTAGGTACGTGTGATGACGCACGTGCGTATGTTATAGTTAGGCAAGACGAGTGTCTCTCAACCATAGATTAGAAAGAGAAAGTATACTGATGAATTAGTATTTTTAGTACATATTTTATATTAAAAATGGTATAAATTTGTACAATTTTCTTATTCACTTTAAAACATTCACATAAGTAGATCTAGCGATAATTAGGTCACATGAATAAAGAAAATGCAGACAATGCAATGCCATAAATACTTTTGTTCTGTAATCTGTATTATATACATTATTTTTATTATAGATGGAAATAATATCGTTTATACTTTGTTACGTGCTAATTTCGTAGCACCCTGTATAGCTATGCTTTTGTGTTAGTTTGTATAACGTTTAGGGATTTTCACATTTTCTCTCAGTTTAGTTGCCATTTTGTTTGGAACTAACTTCCTGTTGTTGATAAGAGACTGAATGTAAAGAAAAGTTAATCTATAAACTTACAAGGTCGTGCTCCTAACCTTTAAAAAAGAACTAGTGGAAAATATCACTTACGGTTACCAATAAACTTGGAAATCAGCAGCAAAAATTAATTATCGATCTGCACAAATGCAATTCCCATATCACAACATAAAGGAAAAACTAATTTAACGGTGATGCCACTAAAATATTCTTTAAAGAATTTTCATCACACAAACGATTAAAACGAAGTGACAAAATCTCTTATCAACAACAGAAAGTTAGTTCCAAACAAAATGACAACTAAACGGAGAGAAAATGCGAAAATCCTTAAACGCTATACAAACTAACACAAAAGCATAGCTATAGAGGGTGTTACAAAATTAGCACATAACAACTTTTACAAGTAAAGCAAGTGGAGCTACAAGGAATTTCCAAGCGGATATGCAGAATACGTAGCGCCCACAGGAGACGATCTATGTCTTCTTTTATTTGCCTACGGCAACGAAGAAGGCACGAACTTCTTCAGTCTATTCAGTTTACTCGCTAAACACTGATCGTTTTCTGGTTACTGGGTCCCGTTAGGAAAATTTTGTAGCTTTCATTACTATTAATTCTTCTCAATTCTTTTCGGATTTTAGCTTTCGTTTCGTTTAGCGATAGCTTTGTACGTTATCAACCCATCTTATTCTTGGCGTGATTTTCCTTTTCCTACCTTCTGGTTTCGTTTATAAAACATTTTTAACGTTCTTATTTTTTCCATGCGCTGCACATGACCTACCCAACTTAATCTTCTGATGCTGAATGGCCAGTGATGATTAGTGGGTACAAACAGTACTCTCAGCTTCAGGTTTGTAGTTATTATCCATACACCGAACAAATACTAGATAACAAACGGCAATCGCTATATATCGGGACTTATTTTGACCCGGCTTCTTCAATACCTATCTTCATTACAATTCATTTAAAAGCTTCCCTTGTTCTGTTGATCAGGTCCATGTCATCGACGTACACTAATATTTGGCACACTTAAGATTTTCGCGCAGTCCTTCTTTAATAATAAATTCTTCGGAAATAACAACCGTGCACTTTCACTTTAGCATTTAGTTTCGGAAAGGAATATTTTCACTAACTTATGAACTTTTCTGGTAACTCTAAGGCCCTAAACTCACGACGCTACATGGCATCAACGCGATATGCAGATTATACTACAAAAACAAATGTATGTAACACTCATAGGTTCGCTTGCGATAATAATGGTCAGTTCTCGTCGAGATGTCTAGTAAAGAAAATCCTTTTCCAGTGAAGAGGAAAAAGATTTCCTAATGTATGTAATATATATGTATTTATGAAATCAACGAAAAACAAGAAGGCATTGGGTGTATCTATATATTCACAAGGATAGGAATCGTTGATTGTTTGTTGTCGCTCAAGAACTAAGACAGGATGATAAAAGCTTCAGTCATTTTACAGAATTACTAAACGAACTTTTCAACAGCTTTTAAAAATTACAGGACCTTCTCTTCAAAAGCAAAACACCGTTATGAAGGAATGTGTCGACCAGATGAAAGGATCTCCAATGCAATTTTTAAGTTGATGTGATGTGTCGCCATTGTGGCACAAACGCCGGTAACAACAAGGAATAGATCATCAACTATTAAATAATTTTTTCTTGTTCGTTTGAAATCAATGCAGAAAGGGTCAGACCGATATAATATTTGCAGAATCTTTCCCGTATCTGAATGATTGTGAAGACAAGGTCCGTCATTGATCTTCCTTAGGAAACCTCACTGATAGTCTCCTATTACTGTCTACATCTGAAAATAGGCAGCGCTATACCACTGAAATTCTACCCTTTCTTATGAATTGGGCATATAATGGTCCGTTTTCCATTCCTTCGATTTATATTTGTATTTCATATCTCCTCAATTATCTAGTAGACTTCTGTTTTAATCTGTGATCCACTGTCGCTCGACACTTGCATTATTATGCCCTTAAAGCACTATAGTTTCTCATGCTCTAAACCACTCCCAAGCAGCATCTAAGTAGCACTAACTGAGATCGGAACTTTGATTGAGTAGTTGTTACGTAACTACAACTAAATTTATGACTTTATAGATTTAATTACTTCAGTTCGGATTATTTTAGTAATGATGTAGCTTTTTCTACTATTTATTGGAACTATGACGTTCTATTACTTCCGAGTAACCTTTAAAGTATGTGGAACGGTATTGCCACTTACATGGGGACCTTACAGTTGACGTGTCACCGATTTCAAAATGTAAATTCGCAGGTTTATAGTTTTTGATTGGTTTTTTAGGAATAATTTAAAAAACAAATTTAAAAAACAAATTTAAAAAAATTAACTGAGCTAGTAGGAATAGAGACCTAGGTCGACCGTTTATAAACCTACTACGTTTACCACCCGTGCAGGCTGTCTGTTGCGAATAACGTTTTTATTCCAAGTAAATACGTTGCGTCTTGTTTGTGTTAATTTGTTATTTTTCTAAATATGCCGTATGAGATTAAATATAGAAACACGTATTTCCTTTTTTTTTACTTTTGATTAACTATTGATTTACTTTTATTTAAAAAAAGAATTTATGAAATAAGCGACACGTCAGCTGTAAGCTTCCATTGTTAGTAAAACTACTTTAAAGTCGTACTGAAAGTTCCTGCCACCAGTCTGAAACCATTGCTTAGCCTTTTAAAGTATATAACCTAGTATATATAACCTTTATATAACCTTTAATAAAAATAACAAATTGGTGCCAAATTGTGCCTTAGGAATAATATAAAAATGGTTTCTATCATGTGCATCAACTTATAGAGAAGATATTACATGTGATGACCCCGACATGATTTGAACATGCAACCGTCTGATCTGTAGTCAGTGTAATGTCTTCTCTGTTTTGGTGTGGAATAAAAGACGGTTTGTGGTTAATAAAAGCTTTATTCTTGTACCGTTAATGGAGAGAGTGAATGCGTTATCTTTGATTTTGAATATCTTTCTGACTCCTCTTTACATTTCGTTGCCTTGGATACCACAAATTATTATCCAAGGCATCATCACATTTACATAAAGTGACAGTAACTTCTGTTAGGTAATTCATACCAATATGGTAAATGTCAGCAAACATTCCTGTCGGTGCCATAAAATCACCATTTGACAGACTGTTGGATTACCAAATAAATTAGCCTAATCGATCCAAAAAATGACGGTCGCTGTGGGCAAACATTTCCGTCAGCGCTACAAAAATACCATTTGATTGGTAATTGGATTGCCTAATAGAAGCAAATCTGCTGTAGGTTAGTTTGGAATTTGGAGGTTAATTGTGTTTTTCGACTGCTAGGGACAATGCAAAATATTATTTTGCTCCTATTTACAGCCAGTGAACAAGGGTAAAGTATATTCTCCTGTTTTCTTTGGTTGCCACAACCTAAATATAATGTTCATGTTCATTGTTAAATGTGAAGTTATACTTAAACATTCTTAAAGTTCCAATGGGAACTTTGCAGCGACATTAGGAACTGGAAAGTGGTTACGAAAGCGTTGACGTCGTTTTATAGTTAGACTAACTTGAAAGTTCCACAATTTTTTAATTTATTTTATATTTTGCGGTAACAACAACCTTGAAGTAGAATTTGTTTAGTTCCCGTTACTAGTAATTAAGACACAAACTTTAGAAACACGTTTTACAGCGAATACTTCTATAAGGTGATTTTTAAAAAGTACTCCTGTACTGTAAAACTGTACTAATACTGTAAATTGTTGGAGGCTATTAATCAATTTGCAATGTGTTATAATTGTTAATAGATGTTTTACTATAACCTTCAATAAATTGGAATAATATAAAAATGGTTTCTATCGTGTGTATCAACTTGTCATGTGTATTTTTGTCATATTTTATTAAAAAGACATTTTTAAAAATATATATATATATATATATTTAAAGGAGGAGCGTTATTTTTCGATCTATCAACATCTGATTTAACAGAAAAGCTGCAATGGTTTATAATTTTGCTATACTGGAATGCCAAAATAATCAAACATTTCATATCTCTTTGTATTATTACTTAATAGCGGATTACTATTTTGTGACATGATCGCAACGTTAGTATAGAAAATGATAGTAGAATATTTTTTAAATTGCAAGAGAAAGAGAGACCAACTACGCGACACGATGTGTCAAAGATAAAAAAGTTCCACGAAAGTGGCAATTACTACGCCGCCGCGTTCCCGCTACGTAGCCTAATCGTAAGCGAAACGTAGCTGCGCAAGTTCCAGAGAGGCCACTGCAACGTATCTGCTACCCAAAAATTGTTTCCCATGTTGGCTTCACCGGTAGTTGCTGGTACGTAGTAAAAATGCTGCCTGGGTTATTCCTTTAGGTGTTGTTTTAAAATTCTACAATTAATTTTCTTCTAAATTTTTATTATTTTAACTTTACATCGCTTCTTCTTCAAAATGCTTTTATACATTTCTAGAATCTTCGATAATTATAATTTTTTCTGAATAACTTCTTCCTTAATGAATATTTATTTACATTATTATAACATAACTATCGGGATGACGGTTATCCACTACAAAAATTTGCATTTTGATAACTTTTAATAAATTATTTTTTACTGGCATCAGCCAACCGTGCACCGATTGTTTCCACGAGCGCTTTAACGGACACTCCGCCACTGTCTTAACTAATCAACCAGCAACAATTCTGGAATCCTAAAGATGTTCTAAGAAATCAAAATAACCTTATTGTTTTGGCCAAAGTATGGCAAACATTCTTTTTCATTCTAACAGAAATGTTTCTCTTAATAGGTAGAGCTATTTC
This sequence comes from Agrypnus murinus, assembly GCA_929113105.1. NCBI lineage: Eukaryota > Metazoa > Arthropoda > Insecta > Coleoptera > Elateridae > Agrypnus > Agrypnus murinus. The sequence goes on from OV816030.1 coordinate 36,937,251, forward strand.
GCATTCTTTGGAAAATTACCCCAATAAACTCTATGAAATAAATATATTATGTAGGATGTATTTTCGGCCACACCTTTGGTCATTCTAAACACTATTAGCCCCAATTTTGTCGTTTTCATTAATAATGTTTTCATGTTAATTAACTGACCTTTAAAAACCAACGATGATAATAATAATAACCTTTGTGGCTATGCTATCATTGTTAAGCAAACAATTCCAGAAAAAATTACTTTCTGTTTTTGTTCATTAAATATTTCTGATGAAAAAAGGTTGGTTTCGGAATTCAATCATACTGGGTTCTAACATTTTTGTATAAAATACTTGTTCAGACTTTCCAAGAAAACCTGCGCCTATAACATATTAACATCTACATATTTCTAAAGAATATCTGCTAATAAACTGTAGAAAAGTTTTCAGAAGAAAGTATTAGGTTAGCTTGTCCCGGTATTTTAGAATTACTGCGAACAAAGAATTAAGAGCTCACGTAGGCACCACCAATAATTTTGTTTGTTTTTGTGCCTGGAATCGCGTTGGAATTTATGCTCCCCACCCCCCAAGGTATAGGCACATCAGGACTATACATATGCTGGTTTCGGTATTTCAACTCTTTTCGCTCTGAAACCTCTCTTGCTATAGTTACAATTATTTACAACAATGGATACCATATAAACCAAGCTCTTCGAGGTTTACTGCTGCTGTTAGGTCGGTTTCGACGTGCCAACGAAAGTCGGCATGCTGAACTAGGAAAACGGAAACTCCATAGGGGACCTAGACCTCAAAATAGTAGGTGGATCTCCAACCATAAAACTGCATATTGTCAGAATCTAATACGATAAATCTTCACAAGATACACTTACATTTATTTAGTCCAAAATGTACGGTACAAAACTACAACAATAAGTATCTTCTTGGTTTTTGGCATAATATGGTAACTAGTGATGCGAAAGGTGTTTCTTTTGCTAAATGACCGACATATTAATCATTTTCAGAATCCTCTCGCACTACCTTGATGCAAGCACTAAAGAAAAGTTTGGTTAAGTGATCTTTGTTAACAGTAGGAATTTTAGGTTAAAATTTGATTTTGAAAAAGCCACACCAGATTTCCCACCATTAGTTCAGCCTCACACTGCATAGTTTGAAGAGATATTATATTCGTTGAAATAAACAAGAAAGATGATTTTGTTGTAGGTCTGTACTGTACATTTGAGACTAGATCCCATAGACGGATTTTTAACTGGTATAACTTGGTATAACTTTGCACACAGTAGGAATGGCCCGTCGAAATAAGGTATCGCATTTGAGTGGGCAATGCATCTGCGCAAAGTTAGCATTTTGATCTTTACCAGCTTGATACATCAAGGACGTCAATACAAGTGATGCCTTCTTCGGACAATATTGCCTTCATGGGTTAAAAAATCATCCCTGAAAGCTTGAGGCGAATTGGACAACATCAAGTTTTCCCTGAGAAAAGTTTACTTTTTACAGTTTCCTGAAGACAGTCTTTTAAATATCACTAAAACTGCAACTGTTAGATATCTAAGTCCATGAATTTCTGATACTAAATTAGCATATCAGTGCTTAGAGATATTATTGAGCTCATGTTTTATCGAAGAAGATTCGAACTCAAAATCCAAGCGCAATGTAAGACGAGTTTACCTTGTCCATGAGATTGACAAAAAAAAAACCATGACCAATCGCCCACCAGACTAAAGAACAACAGAATATTTTGCTCGGACGCAAAATGGCATTAGGTTAAAAGTTATATTGGGTTAAATATCCATTAGACTAAAGGTTTCATTGGACCAAATCATTTGACCAAAAGTCCATTGGACCAAATCATTGGACGAAAACTTCGAAACTTGGTTAATTTGACTTATTATTGATTCCCTTAGAAAGAATAATAATTCACACTCTTAAGATAATCTATATGAGATAGATATTTTGGGAAGATTTATACTTCAGTGCTTTAGATTTTTCCGGTTTGTTAGAGATGAAAATTAGGAATTTGAGACAGGGCCGTAGCCAGAATTTTCTTTCGGAAGGTGCTAACATATTCAATCAAATATAATTATTACAAACAAAATTTATACAATAAAATAAATTTTAAAGGGAAAAAATTCGAAGTCGCATATATGCTTCGGGAGCCCCTCCCTGGCTACGTGCCTGATTTAAGATTTTGTTATAGTTAGCCGTTATACGAAGTTCATGCTCTCTTTTGCTTTCATGGCTTCTACATCGTTAAAAAGTCTGTAGTTACAGGAAGGAAGTCGTGGAATGAACAGAAAAACAAGAAAATAGAAATATCAAGCAGAAAACCGAATAAGAAGAATGCTGAAGAAAAAGTGAACGAGAAAAGAAGAAAGGGAGCGATAGAAGGAAAGGAAAGGAAAGATGAATTATTATTAGATACAATATTACGGAAATATTTCAGACAAAATCAAGTGAAAAAGAAGTTACTCACGTTATATGGAGATGGAAATTTATCTGAAGGAGATTTTACATTTCTGGTCACCATAGCATTATCACGAATGAATATTTAAAATTATTTAAATTATAAAAACGTTTCTTTAAACTGAAATGGAAATTTACTTTAAATCCAGATAAGAGCTGATGATGTACGTTGTATTACCAATTGACACTTGGACGGAAGTTACTCAGGTGTGCAAATAGTTCCATATGTTATATCATACAGGCGTCGCATGAATGAGATACACTAAAGATATTTCATTACGTAAAAAACAGCTTACTTGTATTTAAATCAAGCTACCGCAGGCATACATTCAGTCTAACTGAAACTCAAAGGGGCAGCAGCTCGGGTAAGTCTTTGCACATTATTGCACATTGCATACTATTTTTATTTAATACTATAATATTTATTTTCTAGCTTTATTTTTATTTATTACTGTACCCTTTACTACCCCTTAGCCATGCTAATTGTAAGGTAACAGTTTTTCAGCCAGTTGCGTCTGAACAACATTAACTATAGTTAGGTCGTTTAATAAACTAATTAACTTTATTTGTTAACGAAATAAAAATCTAATTGCGTATAACTAGAAAAACAATTTATTTGAAAAGAAAACAGATTTACAACGAATTAATTTTCTTGGTAATTTCGTTATTAACATCAGTGGAAACTTTTATTATAACAACGCTGAATTTTTATTGAGGCTAAATGCATTCATTAAAAATCACTACTTTGCCGAAGCTTTAAAAGAAACGGTAAATTTAAATGAAAAAACAGAAATATAAAAATAATGCAAATATAAAAAAGATATAAAACTTCCCAGAAAAACGATAAAATGTAGCAGATACGAAATGTCAATTTCCTTATTTAACCAAAATGTTATTTCTTTAAGAAAATGATAATATAAAAGTCTTGGAAAAATCTTTGTTGATTTCATGCAGAAATATGTTTCTGATAGCATTCTATGTTTGTACATACATAATTAAAAGGAAGTAATTTAAATAAATAAATTAAGGCACGTGTAAGTTATTATTATTGGAATCCTTAATTAACAGAGACATTGACTGTATGTAATTTTTACTGTCTCGCTTCTTAAATCCTTTGATTATCGACAAAACCCACGATAATGATCCGCCCCTGGCGTTTACCCTTGTAGAAAAGGTATTTGTAGGCGTCGTTGACGTCACGGCGCCTACTCAGACGCTTGACTGACATACTTTTGGTGCAGCAGTTATCCGTTATATTTCATACATACGGGATTCAGGTTATTAATTTTATTTTTCTTTAGTTTTATGAAAATTATCTGTAAAATGTTTGTAAATATTATTTCGTTATCCTGACCGTAGGGTTTTGTATATTAAAATGTTGAGCAGATTTTGTTTTTTTTTGGAACAAGAAATAGTAATATATATTAGGTCTGAAATATTACGAAATATGACCCTCTCACTCGCCGACATCCCTTAAGTGGAAAGAGGATGCAAAGCATCCCCGGGTCAATGATGCAGATTGAAAAACCACCTAATTATTTGTTTTTACCTATTGCTATGCTAATGGCAGAGAAATATCTCAGTATCTAATGGCCCTTATTAGTGTCTTGAAAACCTTAACCGAACAAATGATGCTAGGAATGCCTGAGTTAGCGATGAAAAGTGGAAAACTACCTTATTGTTTGTTTTTCCTATTAATAGTGTCCTGTCTGGAAAATTTCGAACTATGAACCTCAGTCCCTAACAGCCCTTAAGTGGACATACGATGCAAAGAATTCTCGTCAGCGGCAGACAACGATAAGAATTGAGAAATTACATCATTAAAAGTTTTTTGTAGTAAGTACTATTATCATCATATCTAAGGAACTAATATAAGGTATACTTTGTCCAGGAATCTTCCCTAAAATTAATAAAATCTAAGTACTTGGGGTGGTTCGTAGTCCATCTTAGGTGGGTTGTAGAGGACCTTTTATGCTTGTGATCACTGGACACGCACATAAGAGGGCGAGCGAACCGCCAACGCTCTGCAACAGAGCACAGCACTCGAAGAAGAAGAAGATAGTAATATGGTCTCTATAATCTATGACAGCTTTAACTGGATAGCAGATGCGAAAATTCTCTCGTCAACGATGAAAATTGGATAAACACCTAATGGTCTATTTTTCCTAGTACATACTACTATACTATGAAAATATGAACCATTACCCCATTAACCCTGACAGCTCTTTAGGCAGGGCAGGGGGTGCAAATAATCCCCGTCAGCGTCAATCAACGATAAAAAATTGGAAACCACCTCATTATCTATTTTTCCTAGCACTATTATAATATTTGAGGATCTTACAAAATATGGCCCTCAATCCTCGGCAACACTTAAGAGGGTAGAGGGACGAACCCAATAAACAATTTTCATCGCCTAAGTAACTAAGTAACAGTCAGTCAGTTTTTATTAGGGTTTTATTAAGGTTGCGCGTTTATATTAGAGGTTTATAAGATTACTAATTGGTTGCGAAGTTATATAGTGGGTATATAATACTACTAAAAGCCCAAGAACTTAAGTTTTATAAAGTAGTAACAGAAACGTTTCCATCATTAACTTATATCACTTATAGTAACGGTTACTGAATGTTATATAATGAGTTTTTATAACAGTTGTAGTTACCAATTTATAAAAGCAATAGCGTTGAGTTCTTGTGTAGGTGGCGATAAATATAAAACTTACTCAACCCACAGTAATAGCAGTTACCGTTATAAAAGCCTAGGGCTGTTGGTGTTGAAAGACACTATAATAAAACCAAAATTCATATTACTCTTAGGTTAGTTTTCAAACTTATAACCACAGTTTCATTTATGAAACCTTTGCTAACGCATAGAGACGCCAATAAAATACTATTTTAAAAGAAATTGTCACATAATAATCCTGCACAACAAACACGCACCACAAACAATATAGAGTGCGAAATACTTTTGTGAGGTTACGAATGTTGAAAATACGATGACTTGCGGGAACTTGCAAGTTATATAAGCAGCGTTGCAATGGTGGCTCGTACTTTAGGACATTACCACCACTCTCAGTAAGGAGCGTTACCATAAGTTGTATAATATCACTTTTGGTAACTGTGAACACAGTAAAAAGTTATATAACAACACCTTAGCGCCGTATCGTTTCTTAAATTTATATAAAGGTTTAGGAGTATTTATAAGCACACTAAAAGTTTCATATTGGTTTTATAATGTCTTGTCTATGTAGAAAAAAGCTAAACCATTTTTTTGAACGGAACTGAAATTCTAAAATATTTATGACATTGGCGGCGCTCTTATTTTTTTGAGATACAAATGAAAATCATACAGTCATTTCAATGGCATGAAAGCCTCAATAACATCAGTGTATTTTTATATTAAGAATACATCTTGTATGTGAAAGAAGAGACTTGCCCTGTGGAAATGTTATATTCTATAATTAACTTAGTTTCCCTCCAACTTGGAAAGAGAAATATAGAGGATAGTGAGAAGTACAAGAGCAAGCAGGATAATCAATAAAGCAATACAGGTGCCTAACCGTTGCGGTTACCATTATAAAGAAGGTTTATAAAGGTTTTGAAAATATTCTTGTTACTTGATTAAGAGGCTCATAAGGCCTATGACGGGTCTATAAGAAGTTATATAAAGGTAACAAGTTATATCTCTATTACCTTACAGAGCCTGTCATTTAAACTCTTTACGAGGTATATACAGGTAACTGAAACGTTCTCATCAACAATTTATATTACCAAAGGTTTTATAATTTGGTGATGGTGATGTTTGGAGAATCTTTATAAAACAAAAATTGTTTATTGGGAAGAATCTCTCACTTAGCTATAAGAATCTGTACTTGGAACATTAAATGCATTATATCAAGCTATTAAATGTCAGAATGCCGTTCAAGAAATGCAGGGAATACGAATCAACATATTACTTAGCATAAACGAAGTAAGATATAAGATGGCCAGATTCAGACAAACTCTTCGTTAGAGGCTATGTAACATATTGTAACGTTCTTTCTAAAAATAATAACACAAGTGCTGTTTAAATCGTCTATTCACAAACAAATATTTATTTCTATACACTAATGAATACACTATAAATTAACGCTATGATTATAAACCATTAAAAGCTATTATTTACAGACTATGAATTTCTAATACAACATTTATATCCACTATTTATTTTGTAATACACAGTTAATGACTTGCTGTTGACTGATCCCCTTTTATCCGCGAAGTCGCTTTTTATAGCTTCCTACAATCGTACTAGAAGCCGGTAGAAACTACCATGTATTTCTGGAAGGTGCTAGATAAACAGTGCCTCGTTCACATTGTTGGTGCTATGCGTCATTCTCTCGAATGCCGCAGAACACTCCACCCGCTGTTCGAGAAGGGGTTCTTTCTTTTTCTCTCCTGTTACACTGCCCCCCTCTTCAAGTCTGTTCTGTCCCAGAACAAGTTTTATGCTCTGGTTCCTGTAGAACGGGTCATGACGATATCGACAGTCTTCACCTCGACTACACGTTCCATTACGGTAGAAGTAGCAGTCTACACTCTTCGTTGGCCTTGATGCGGGCTGTGGGTCAAAACTGCAGACGAAGATCTTGACGTCCGTACCTCTAAAGACAACTTCCAGCATGTTTCTAACGATTCTCCAATCCAGCTGGTCCCGCCCACAGCCGAGTTTGGGAACTGCCAATTTGTTAATTCCCCTGGTAAGCAACTCGATCCTCAAATTCCATAGTGCCCTCCACAAGTCGGCGTAACTCGGTTTCTGGTAGTAAAACTGCTTGGTTACCAAGTAGTAAATGGATCGGTCATGATCAGGCAAGCGTAAGGATTTACCAACAGAGGGATTTTGTTCTCGAAGTTCATTCAGCCGTCCAAATTTATTTCTAAACACTACTGCGATCCCCCTGGACATACGGAGATCCGCGGAGACACAGTGGGCAATGGAATAATTACCAGGGACCCGGAAGAGATCTTGTTGCATCTCAGTCGTGATCCGTTCTACAGGAACCAGAGCATAAAACTTGTTCTGGGACAGAACAGACTTGAAGAGGGGGGCAGTGTAACAGGAGAGAAAAAGAAAGAACCCCTTCTTCAAGTCCAAAGTCGAAAACCATCGTGAACCAGACAGGGTATCTAACGTGTCGTCGATGCGTGGTAAGGGATAGCTGTCTTTCTTGGTCACGTCATTAAGCTGCCGATAGTCCACACAAAATCTCGTTGACCCGTCCTTCTTACTGACCAGGACCACCGGTGATGCCCATGGACTGCTGGATGGCTCGATGACCCCTTGTTCTTCCATATCAGTAATAATCTTTTCGGCTTCTGCTCGCCTTGCTAGAGGTAGACGCCTCGGCTGCTGACGGACAGGCATAGAGTTGCCTGTATTGATTTTATGTTTTACTATATTTGTTCGTCCCTTCTGGCTATCGTCAAGAGCGAAGATATCTTGGTATCGGTGAACCAAACCCTGTACCTCTTTTACTTCCGTTCTGTTAAGGTCTTCGCACGAACTAGTAACCATACCCACTAATTTTCCACCATGGTCTTTGGGCACTGGTTTTGGAACATCAGCCATACACCTGGCTACTCGGAATACTGGCACACACTGTCCCACAAGGGTACTCTTCTTCACTGTCACCGGATCCACATTAACGTTCATAATTCTCACCGGTACTCTCTTTCCAACCTTGATCAGCGCTTTTCCCACCAGTATGCCACTATGGATCTTCTTATCACAAACAGGCTCCATCATTCGCACACATCCTACCCGAAGATCTCCATCCAAACCCGCCTCGACAACCATCTCGCTTTGACCCGGCAATATCACATCTTCAGTCAGCAAAACCCTTACAACCGGATCCTCTCGTGGGTGCAACGGAAGTTCTTCGTTACCGACCTTCAAAACACCCTCTTTCAAATCCAACGTAAAACCAAATTTTCTCAGGAGGTCCATTCCCAAGATGAAGTCATCAGTGATATCGGCTACCAGCACCTCATGATCACGTTCTTCACTTCCAATGCCAATCTTCATCTTCACCACTCCGCGTGTTGGTATCACTTCACCTGTTGCTGTACGGAGTTGAGTAGTTGTTGGTAACAGCTTCATACTTGTTCGTAGAACGTTAGGGCGTATGATGGACTTTGTCGCCCCCGTATCAATGAGTAGTGGAACAGTACGATTAGCAATTTTCCCATCTACGAACAAACTGCTGGTACTATTGTTTGATGTTACGGCATGGATGGTGATCTTCGGGGCATCTTCACTCAAAGTCGACGTTCGCCCCCTCTCGTCGACCCCCTTTAGTTTTCCGACGGCTGAACTTGTTTGGGTTTAGGGCAGCGGCGTCGTATGTGCCCTTGTTCACCGCAGTTCCAGCAACGGGGTCCTCGAACTTCTTGAGGATTCCTCTTACGACTATCTTCCTTCTGAAGAACTCTCATTAATAATTCTTCTAGGCGATCTTTGGAACTGGAACCTTCCTCTTCTTCCACAACGGTTCGAACTCGCCCGTGGCCTCGGGACGCTTGTTTTGCTGCTTCAAACTCTAAAGCGTGAGCAAGCGCATCATCAGTTGTTCTTGGTCGTGCCAGCCTCAATGATTGTTGTGTTTCCCCGTCTCTTAACCCATCAATGAAAGTCTGCACAGCGAGCTGTCCCAGAAATGAATCGGGTGCCGTAGGGTACGCCAATCGGACAAGCCGCGCAACATCGGCTTCAAACTCCTGCAGGCTTTCTCCATTCTTCTGGATACGATTCTTCACTTGCGCGTGATACACTTGTTGAAGATGCGCGTCTCCATATCTCATCTCCAATCTAGACACTAACAATTGATAATCATTTTCCTGTCCTGCTGGGATTGTTTGCAGGACGTTCAACGCGTCTCCACGCAAAGCCACAGTTAAAGAAACGGCCTTTTCCTTGCCTGTCCATCCGTTGGCCCCAGCGGCCGCCTCAAATTGTTTGTAGTAGGTGGACCAAGGTATCTTTCCATCGAACGTGGGTGGTTTTACTCTTATCCCTACAGCAGGACCCTTTTCTTCTTTAATTTGCTTCTTTACTTCATTAAACTCAGAAGTTGAGGGAAACCGTAGTTGCCTCATTCTATCTTCCAACATATCGGTTATGTCGTCTTTCTTAGCTGTTGATGGTAATTGCATTCGGGTTATTTTCTCTTCTACCATCTTTATTACCCTATCTTGTTCCGCCAATCTACCTTCCAATAGTCCTAACGCGCTGGCATTCTCCAAAAATTCTTCGAAAACTTTATCTTCCAACGCTTTGACATTTTCCAACAATTCTCCTTTAAGCCTTCTAGAACTGTCTTCGGATTTCCTGGAATTCTCCAGTATTTCTTCCTTTAGCATTCTAACATTTTCTTCGGCCTTTTCTAGTAATTCTGCAAACCTTCTAGAATTCTCTTCGTGTTTTTCCAGTACTTTTTCTTCCAGCGCTTTAGTATTTTCAAGTAATTCTTGTTTAAGCATTTTAGAATTTTCTTCAGACTTTTCCAATAGTTCCTCTTTTAACATTCTAGAATTCTCTTCGGACTTTCTAGAATTTTCTTCCATTTTACTTAACAACAAACTAGTATCAATTGCGGGTCCAGGTATTTCGAAGAGGAAACTTTCAGGATCTTCTTGCTGTTCTAAAAGCCATTCTTTTAGCCGATTTATTAACACGTTTTTAAGGCCCGTTGTTTCCAAATCTCGTTCTTCCAGTTCATGTTTCAAGTCTATTACTTTGAGATCTCTTAACAGTTTCATCACCATTTTAATTGTTTGTTGAAATTATGTTTTAACACCAAAAATTTTATTCTCACAGCACTTTAATTAATTATTACGCGATTTTATTTATTTTAAAACTCCACACCTGACATCACTGTAACGTTCTTTCTAAAAATAATAACACAAGTGCTGTTTAAATCGTCTATTCACAAACAAATATTTATTTCTATACACTAATGAATACACTATAAATTAACGCTATAATTATAAACCATTAAAAACTATTATTTACCGACTATGAATTTCTAATACAACATTTATATCCACTATTTATTTTGTAATACACAGTTAATGACTTGCTGTTGACTGATCCCCTTTTATCCGCGAAGTCGCTTTTTATAGCTTCCTACAATCGTACTAGAAGCCGGTAGAAACTACCATGTATTTCTGGAAGGTGCTAGATAAACAGTGCCTCGTTCACATTGTTGGTGCTATGCGTCATTCTCTCGAATGCCGCAGAACACTCCACCCGCTGTTCGAGAAGGGGTTCTTTCTTTTTCTCTCCTGTTACAATATTATTCTGGACATGAAATTAAAGAAATTCGTTACCAGAAAGAACAAAAATAAAATACACGCAAATAACACATGATCAGCAGAAAAGAAAAAAAGAGAGTTCCTTACGAGAAACAGGGAAGATGAAGATACTGATGTAAGGAACATGAGTGAAAGACAAATTAAATTTTGAAGCTGATAAAAACAAGAGTAACTTACTTATGGTTAGAAATCAAGATAAATCAAAATGTAAAGAAATACGTAGGTATGCAGATAGATAAAACAGAAAAATTGGAATGTAGAGGAGAAACATTTTACAGATATTGGAAAAATTACACAGAAAAACTATCTAAAGATACCCCATAATTTACAACGAAGTAGAGCAAGAGGAAGGTGCTAGTCAACCATAATAAAAAAAATATGTAACTAACTCAGTATCACGCTGGCAATCAACAAGGTATGGCCAAGGTACATATCAATCAATTTCGTTGATTTTCTCTACATTACTATACGGTACGGAGCCTACGGACTATGGAGGCATAAACGCAAATAAAAAGTTTATTTTTTATACATATCGAAATTAGGCTATATGAAGAACAGAACAAATATAGAAGTAGGTACTAAGGAAGGTGAAAACCAATCAGGACAGATCATGCAAAGAAAATCAAAAATGTAACAAATTAATAAATAAAAAAAGAACAGCACTACCAATGGATTCGAGAGGATGGGTCAACTCCAACACGTGCATTTATTGTCAATATGAATATGAAAATAACCAAATCTTCTACACGAAGGCAATTGAAGAGGAAGATGTTTAGTTGTACTATGTAAAAAAACACTAAAAAAGAGATTTTCAGAAGCCTTTATGTGTTACACAAATGTTATTAGTATTCATTCCTATGGCATATCTAGAACTACATTACATCAAATTGGAATCTTGGAAATAATACACATAACATGGTTATGTAGGGAATGATTAATAATGTGTAAATTTCGAACTTGCCAAAAAACTTTTTGGGAAAACAAGAAAGACTCGAAGAATCTACGGTCACGTTTATAGCCTTGATGGTGTAGGGACTAGCGTGTTCGTCTCGCACACCAAGTGGTCCGAGGTCGACTCCCGGTACCGGCAGATCTGGTTAAGATTTTCTGCAGTTTTTCTTAGCTGTAACACAAATGTGGGATTTGTACTATAATCACAAGATAAGATAATACGTTACACCACGTCACGTAACGTAGCGTATCATGTGCACTTGCGTAACACCCATACGTTCAAATTCAGAGGCAAATGTATCAAATTGAAAAATTTCTTTGTGATAGTGTGTTGTAGAATGATTATAAAACATTCATGTTTAAATAAATCTGATTTTATTTACATTAGGGTCTATTATTGTACAGGGTGCATTTGAAATGTTGGTTAATATTCAAATCTTATTACATAATGTGTAGAGTGATACGCTCATTTTATACGATTTACAAAAGGGCTTTTTGAACCACCCGATTCTTACCCTAAAAGGTTTTCTGGTCTACCAGGTAACTGTTTCTATTGTGATACAGATCAGTCGCTTACTGCAAGTTTCATGAAATTGTATTGGGAATTCACTGCTCATTCAAGATTTCTGAATACATTGCCAATCTGAGGATTCACTTCTACAGATGTAAATAATCTCCTCTCCTAAGAGAATTTCAAGAAACTTGGCATGGAGTAGGTGAAAAATTATTACTAACAGAAACAAGCTAGTCGGTAAACGCCCTATGCCCCTAACATACCAGCGGTTCTTAGACAGCGATTTTTCTAAAAACATTTTTTTTTCTTCAAGAACTTTAGTTAAAAAGTTTTTGTTAAGGCGATATTTTCCTGAATACTATTACCGGATGTATTCGTCACCTTTATTTCAAGTTCACCCTGTATAATATATATGCAAACACAATTCGTTTTATTGAACGTACACGTACAAAACCGGCTCGGCTCTAATAAAAAGACCATACAGTAAAAATATTAGAGTTCTTAATTTAGAGGGAGGGGGTAATATTGTGATGTAATATTAGGAGGCTGACAAGAGGGAGGAGGGGGGTAAAATAGTCAAAATTAATGTAACCTAGTGTATGGACAGCACGACACTGTATTCTACAGAGGTAACTAATTAATTTCTAGCTTCTAGAGCTTCACTTTGCGATATAAATTAAATATGGCATCATTACCCAAGTTTAAAGTAAAATAAACAAGTTGCTGCTATCGAGTTGTATCCTAAACTACCGGAAGCTTCTTCTGGTAAGTTCAAATAAAGGTGATGATACATTTGTTTAGGATACGATTTGACATGTGAAGGTAATAGTAATGAAATTTAACGTCACTCTATAATAGTCACACTGTCTTATTTACTTCTCATTATACAATATAAATATTTATAATTCTTATAAATTAATTTCCAGAAGTACCAACTATAAAAATGCGTGAAATATCCACTAAAATCGTGCAGTAACTTGTACCTTAGCAGAAATCATAACAAATCTTAAAACACTTAATTCACTGTCACAAGCACAATCATATCTAATAACATGATATTCACGCTTCTTCTTTGTGAAGTAGTCTAAAACGAAACTTTCTGTGAATTTTAATGTAGCAAGACTATGCGGAAAAGCCCAACAATTATGTGCTCTGGGTGCGAAAAGTAAGCATTTTCCACATAGCATGCACATTCGTTTGAAATGACGGCAGCAGCGGATTAATTTATAGAATTGCACTTTCTTTTATTTTTGACACATTGGAATAGCATGGGGCCATAAGTTCTACTCCTTTTTAAATTTTCCAAATCAGGCCACCTGGAAGCCCGAAAGAACCTTTAGAAAGTCAGACAGACGGACATGGCATATATTTTATTGCATGTAGATTCGTTAGAGATGAGCGATAAACAGACTCTAGTAGAGTTGAGATCTACTACAGTTAAATTAGAAATTTTCAACCAAAAAGAAATCTATTACTCATAAAGCAAGACGGTTTATACTTTGATGCTTTAATGTTGTTGAAGAGGTCTTAGGAAAAAATAATAATAATAATAAATCTATAATCTACTGTGGTGTGAGAAAACAAAGACATCTATATAACATATTGGCGATCTAGAACACAGGATGTATAGAAGATATTAAATTATGCTGTTAAAAAGAAAATACACATAGGACTTGAAAACTGGAAAACATATTATGAAAAATTTTTAACAAAAAAACAACCCACTTTTAAGAACGAACAAATAATCACGGAAGAGGCACTAAGAGGTGAAAGAAGCACTAAAGAAATGAAGAATAACACGTCCTCAAGATTTTGAAGTCTGTCCGATGAGTTTTTAAACGCTCCCGCTCAATGCCGAACGAATGGAAAACTGCTTATATTAGCTGCTTCCACCAGAATGTTCTTACTTGAATCATTTATTTGTGTGGAAGTAAATGATTGGAAAAATATTGCATACGAAATAAAACTTCATTTAGTATCTACTTACCTTTTATAAGTCTACGGCAGTGCCCCAATTAATAAACTGGATGTTGATGATGGAAATCAGAACATCCGATTACACATCAAGGTCGTAAAGAAGACATCAGCTCAGTAAGAACCCCAACAGTAGGTCCATTTTAGTGCTAAGGGTCTCCAACAAGGCTGAAATTAAAATCATCCGTCATTTATTTAGCAAACTTTTAACTACTAAACTTAACTTAAAAAAAATTATAAAGTTAGAATGACCCGCATTTATATAATTGTATTAATCATACTAGAAGGTAATTTAGTAAATGTAGGGTGTATGCGTAATGAGGTACAGGCAAATACCATTCCACTATCTATACTGATTTTAATACTGGATAGATTATGAACTGCCCTAAGTAAGAGCCTGATTAAATTACTATCACAATCATTTTCTATAGTATTTGGTGTCAGAAACAGTTACACACAGTTTATAAACAGTACAGAAGCATAATATACATGAAGTCTACTTTTTATTCAACTACAAAATTATAAATATGAAATATATTTTACAAATCTTACATAAAGAAACGATTTTATATTTAAATATATGTGGCATAATTTGTTCTTATTACAACTATACCTGGTTGCCGCCTCCCGCTTTTCAATTTATTTTAAGGTTAGAATACATTAATTATTTGAAACACGTATAAACTTTGCAGTTTTCATTATTAAATCATTTAAAGTTATTAGCAGTTTGTCATTAAATGACTCGAGAAAATGTTCTTTTTTCCAATTATGATAGTTAAACCGGAAACAATCTCCCCAGGGAGATAATGTAAAGGATTTACTGCATTCCTAAGTCCTGCATTTTGCTGGCTTGCATCTGGTCATACCGTATTTAGCCATAATGGCGTTTCGAGTTTACTTTTAGAATTCTGAGAGGGAAATTAAATAACTGAATGTTTTTGTTAGCGTTGCAACCTACTTGATCAGTGATCATCATTGATATGTATTTATTAAGTAATAAAAACCTTTAATGTTAATAGAAATTAATTAAATTTTTAACAAAGAGGCTTCTGGAATCTAATTCAATTAACGAAGTGAAAACGCCTTCTTCAGACGTTCGGATCAACCTACACTTTCCAACAAAAAAAAATGCCTATGAGATGAGGCAGTGGATGCGAAAAGGAGCAATACGACCATATGAGCCATACTATTTAAATGTTTCTAATACGGTTACTTATAATCGGTTAATAAGAACAAATTACACAATTTTATTATTAAGATCAATTATTATTGATTATTAAATCAATCATTAAAAAAAGAGTTAACTTTGTTTTGAAATATAATTTTAAACCAAAAGTATCCTTACATCACAATTTCTCAGTTCGAAGAAATGTCTTTACATTGGTTCACCAACAATGCAGGGTTTTTCAGATTTTTCACTTGTACCTTTCAATTAACAATTCAAACTAAACATTTCAGTATGCCCCTGGTATATTCAGATTTTCTGCAAAAACACCTTTTTAAAAAGCGTCAAAAGCGAATGAATTTTTCGGAAGCTTTAAAGTGCTAACATTACATATCTTTTCAAGATACGTTTGACTTTGGATATCTTCAAGATACCTTGACTATTTGACTTGATACTTCGGTAAACAACTAAACACTCCAATCCGAATGCGACAAATATCTGCAACCTACAATTAAATTTTCCCCAATTCTCAGCAAATTCGCCTGATAGTGATGCCAATATTTCGCTGCAGTCCTCCGACAATCCGTACCATTTAGAAGAAATGTTCATACATTTCCTTTAAAATCTCCAATTGCTTTAATTTGGGATTCATCTTTTAATTTCTCGCATGTTTCGAGTGTTCCTCATTATTGAGTAACTTTTAGCATGTTTTCCGTTTATTAGATGAATGTGAAACGTGTGTCTGGGCGAAGTTTAATACCTTCGTTCATTTCAGCCGCCATGTTAGCTTTTATACTATCAGGAAGGTCGCGGAAAAGGCAGAGCAAGGGTTGGTATGAGGATTTGAAGAGAAAACAGAAGTAAGTAAAACAAAGCGCTACTTCCTAAATTTGTCTTGCATTCAGAAGTACTACCATTACATGTAATATACCCCTATGTACATAGATGAAACAACTTGCTCTGGGTATCTCGCTAAATACCAAGATCAGATTTCACTTTCTCACCTCTTCCACAGTCTTTCAACAGTCAGTCCAATGATAAATACAACTACGATCGCGTGAGCACATGACAAAGATGCCAGATGAGGGCTACATATCTAAAAAAAACTTTGGAATTGAGGTCCAAATAAAAGAAGAAAAAAGAAAAGGCCTAGAACCAAGTAGAAATATGGAATCTAGAAAACTATGAAACGAAGCATTCTGAACGGCGATAATGAAAAGATAAAATATAAGTGATTTGGATGTGACCAACAGCCAACGGAGCTGTAGAAGAGTCGCTGCATATATACTTTGTATATTTTTACTATACTACGTCATTAAAATAAATGCAACAGGCCGCTCTTTATATGCCAGTACCAATATTTTACTTAATATAATAGCAAAAACTGAAAGTACTGTTTAGAAACACTTTTGCGTAAAACATCTAATCCCTTTCTCTTCGCTCCATTTAATTGACCTAAGCCACTTCTGCCTTCGAAATTTCGACCGGAAACGGCATGAAAGAGGATTTTCTGTAATTACTCCAGAAATTGAAGACATAGAGCTAGACATGGTAACTTCGACCATACACTGTAATATCCTGACACTCTTCATCAAATTGACGAATTTCTCTTCTTTAGAGCCTACTCGAAGAAGTCAATAAAATTCAAGACACTATATGTAAAACAGCACATGTTCTAGGTTAATTGATGGACTTGTTCTAGGTTAATTGATGGAGCTGGGCTGTTTTGCATCTGGTGTCTTCACTTTTATTGACTTCTTCGAGTAGACTCTAAAGAAGAAAAATTCGTCAATTTGATGAAGAGTGTCAGGATATTACATTGCAGGATCGAAGTTACCATCCCTAAACCAATATTACTAGTTGGGTCATTATAGTAGTTACTTCCGTGGCTGTAGAGGGCAAAGGTTCTTTTTTTAGTGGATTCGTGTTCTAAAGGGTACTTAAGAATTCTAGGCCCCATGCTCATCGCAAAAGGGTCTGATTTACAATGTACACTATTTGCTGTCCCATTTTTATTGACGACAATAGTACATCATGTAGATTAAAAAATTAAATTTTTAAATTAAATTATATTTAAAAACAAATTCATAGAGAAAAATGTATCACCCTGGCTGGGAATCTAACCCACAGGACCTTCCGATATCTAAGCGGCATCTCTGCCTCTGAGCTATCGGGCGACGACTATCAGCAGAGTGACAAATTTTCCATATGAATTAGATATTTAACAAACATATTCAAAGCATCTAGATGTATTGATATTGTTGTCGGCGAATAGTCAATCTTTACCAATAAAATAAAAAAACATATAGTTACTTTGTATGTAAAACAGATCGACAATTTCTGAATCTGTTCATTCTTTACACTGACTCCTATCATTCTAGCTTTGCAAATCAAGATCATTAGATCTCGATATGCAAAGGACCATGCATTAGAATTATCATCAGGACTGTATCCTTGCTGTCAAGTACAACTATTTCAGTGCAGTTTCCAGCCCTTAACTTGCACAGGCAGTCAGCAGCGTTGTATCTGCCTTTGCATGTTTAAAGGCATAGTCATCGCTCACTACACCACAGTAGGTATTGCGTCGGTTGGGCTGACCCCCTCTCCTTTTATGCAAATGACCCGCGATCTAATTAATATGCAAATGAGGCGTGGTCTAATTAAATGCGCGAATTAATATGCAAATGAGGCGTGGTCTAATTAAATGCGCGAATTAAATGCGCGAATTAAATTAATTGATCTAATTAAATTAATTCACGTTATCATTTACATATCTCCTCTCTCATTTACATATATGATTTCTCATATGCATGCGCGAATTAAATTAATTCACGGTATCAATTACATATCTCCTCTCTCATTTACATATATGATTTCTCATAAGCATGCGCGAATTAAATTAATTGATCTAATTAAATTAATTCACGGTATCATTTACATATCTCCTCTCTCATTTACATATATGATTTCTCATATGCATGCGCGAATTAAATTAATTCACGTCTCATTTTGTTCATCTCATTTTTATATATTATTATTTGTCATCTCTCATCTCTATCTCCTCATTCCCAACTTGGATTTCCCGCTGAAAGATTTGAATTCCTAGCGCTGCTAAGGCCATCTATCGGTGACGTCATATGATCGGTATAGTAGATTTCTATACGCCTGTAGATAGGCAACCTGCTACACTTTTTTATAAAAATCAATGGAGCCAACAGGATTTGAACCGGGGACCGCTCGAATGGTAGCCAGCCAATGCATCCATTACACCACGAAGGTAATCTATTAAAGCACTGTAAACGGGTTATAAAAAAATAATGTTGACTAGCTATTGTTGTGTCGAATTGACGATTTGATTTGAAAATTTAATAATGTAATTTATCGTTTAGACTAACCCTTGCTTACTTCTATATATGTTTAATTAATATGTAATTAGTACATCAAAATATGTTCTTAATATGTTAATCAATTTCCTTATGTGTTTAAATTTCTCATATGCATGCGCGAAGTAAATTAATTCACGGTATCATTAGTGTATCTCCTCTCTCATTTACATAACTGATATCTCATTCTGTACATCTCATTTTTATATATTATTTGCCATCTCTCATCTCTCTCTCATAAATTTATTTTAAAATAAATCAGTCCTATTTGATATTTATCTTCAGGTCATCATGTAATTCTGTGAAAATAATTTAATATGTAGAAACGTAATAATAAAAAAATTATTTTCAACTATACAAAAGTAACTCTTAAGCTACTGTCAATCAACTGTCGGATTAGCTCTGGTGCATTAGACCTGTTTAAATATATGGCATAAACATTTAGTTTGAAAGGAAACAATTAGGGTCGTTATGATTTCATAAAATTTTATTCAAGTGAATCTTCTTAAGAATATAGAACACTGTGAAGCATTATTTTTAAAAATTCAAAAACATTATCTATAGCTAAAACTGTTTAAGAAATAACTTTTCAAACTAAATGTGTTTGCATGAAAATACACACAAACTAATTAGCCATGTTTCGACATTCTTTAAAACTGCTTTCAAACCATAAATAAACAAACGTTCTTACGAATGACTGACTGAAAGGAATTTAGATTTTCTAAATAATTTGTTAAGAGATTATCATCTTAAAAGCGGCATAAATTATTGTTTTAAATAACAATTACTCACCCTTGTGTTAACCCGTATGCTAAGTATGTCCTAATGGTAAAACTGTAATCAACGAGATCTAATATCATAGTAATATTATATAACAGATTAGGTGACCTAACAAACTCTTTAAAGAAATGTTTATTTACATGTATGAGATAGTATTTAACATAATGTCCTTACATACTGGGTTACGATAGAGACGGGTAATCATACGAGCTGCTGAAATGTATGATATATTATAAAATAACGTTTAAATAAGAGTTTACTTTAGATGCTACGAATATCTATATGGTGTATAAACAATAAGAACACATATTTAGAAACTGTTTACAAGGTAGTAGATATAACGAAAAAAGGCTAGCATTTGTTCAAAATTACATTACGTCTAGAGGGCGATATGAATATAACTTATAGGATTTAATCAAACTAGAAAAATACCGATATATATTCAGCGTTGAGAAATAATTATACTATGCGTTTAAATGTTTAAGTTCATCATAGCCTGCATCTCCTAAAATATGAGCGTTATACACATGTTTGAAATTCAATTCATCTTGCTTAAAGAGAATAAGTAAGTTAGCGTTGTCCCTAATCAGATGTTTCGGCATCTTTGCATTTGTCTGACCTAAATAAAATGAATCAACATCCTTTATGTCTACTCATGCTAAAATATTATCTAAGTTTTTCCTGTTTGTCACAGATAATATCATCGAAAATGAATACTGAATTAGGTTTCACATCATTAGGGGTGATTACATCATCGTTTTCGCCATATTTAGGTTGAAATAAAGACTTGGCGTATAGGTAGATATTTTCAAATTTTAATTCGTCTTCATTAGTTAGTAGACCTAACAAGACATTAGTTTTACCACAAGAAGAAGGTACATTCAAAATTGCTCTATAAAAATAATCTGTAACCTTATTGTTTACATCCTTAGGTTAGAAACAGTCTTGAAACAAAAAACGGCTGAGTCCACCCTGTTAGACAAGAAATCAGAGTATGGGCGTGATAAATAAAACATATAAAGTTATTTTACAAACATTTATTTAGTATACATAACATAATACAATATAGATTATAAGTTGTTTTTTATGACGACTGTTGTAGTTCTACGGGTCTCTGAGTCGTCGTATGCCCTCGCAGAAATACTAATACGTATAAAGTCCGACGACTGACTCATTGGAACTGTACCGGTAGCCCTTTCCTTGTTCAACTCTTCGTTACTATCATAGTTGGTAAACGAGGAACCACATTCATCAATACCCAAATGCATGGTTGAAGTCACATCTTCTTCTTTTTCTTCTTCTGTCTCAATGATATCAGTAGGTCCATTTGCTTCCTTTACCAGAGTTGTCTTTACAACATCTGCGTTATTATGTACGTTTTTTAAGTGCCTTTTATAGCTGTCGATGCGTGAAAGATATTTGAAGCAATTAGAACACCGGACTTTGATTGATTCGTGAATGCTTTTCGTATGTCTTTTTAAGTTGTCAGAGCGTGAAAAAGTTTTGACACAGCTAGAACACTGGATTCTGTTTGAATCGTGTATGGTTTTTACGTGTCTCTTGCAGGTGAATGGCCTCGCGAAAGACTTGAAGCAAACCGGACACTGTATATTGCAATCCTGTCGACCAGAGTCATTCTTCTTACATACGTCGTTAGCGTGCTGCTCCATTTCGACTAATGAAGGAACAGGAACACTACCCCAGCCTATTTATACTGATCGACCAGCTCAATCGGTTGTTCTCGGTTATAATCGTAAGCGCTCGGAGCAATATGTATGCTCGAGAATGAATCGTAGGTTCCATCCTAAGTGTATAACCCGGAACCGATGTCCGTACATTTTAAATTATCAAACTTACCATATAAACATGAATATTTACTACATTTGCTTTAATTCTTGTTCCCTCCCTACATACCTACCTACCGTAAACAATATGACATATCTGTGTCTAAATACAATGAACGAAAGTACTAGAGGAACTTAATACCTTAGATCACGGCTGTTTCTGGATACGTGATTTCCTCTTACAATATCTATAGTTATGAGAACCTTGAAGACTTAACCTGGAGAAATAAAACATCGTCAGTTTAAAAGAAATAAGTTCGTCGCCATATTTAAACGTTATTTTACAATACATCATACATTTTCAATAGCTTCGAAATACGCAGATGTGTAATAATATACTATATACTCTTGTAGGTTATTTAACGTATCTATAGTAAACTCTTATGATTAATAATAATCTGTAACCTTATTGTTTTTATTACATCACAGGTTAGAGCATACGAATATAATTTAGGTTAGATTAGGTTAGAGCCTGCGAATACATTTTTAGGGCAGAACGTAGGGAGCAGAGTAAGTACAAAACAACATACTTTCATACAAGAACGTTTATTGATACGAGTAGTTTCGACGCTACTTAAAACATAATACATAACTTATATATATAATATCTATTAAAATAGTACATTTCGTATACACTAATAATGGTACTACATACCCCACTATAAAGTAAACATGGTAAGTATAACAGCAGTTTAAAAGAATAGATAGTCAATATAACTATATCTAATTATTTTATAAAATACTATGTTAACTAAGAGGTTAGTTTTAGAATTGTCGATTACTAAGACACCCGTTTCTTCTGCCTCCCTTAGTAAATTCATATTGTTAGCTTCTACTTTGTCAACTGTTACTAGAATGCTGTTCTTTAGATCCTTTACCTCGCTCTATGTATCTGTAGTCATTACAATGAAAGTTTGTACTGTTGTGTCGAATTGACGATTTGATTTGAAAATTTAATAATGTAATTTATCATTTAAACTAACCCTTGTTTACTTCTATATATGTTTAATTAATATGTAATTAGTACATCAAAATATGTTCTTAATATGTTTTTCAATTTCCTTATAAAATATAACTATATATCATTGAAATAAAACATTATTAAAATATTAAAAAAATAATTTTATTTTATCACGTCCTAAATATTTACACAACTGATCACGTTTCTCGTCAGCTTCTTTTCAAACAATTGCAGTCGTTTATCATAAACCTAATGGTGAGCCTGTATTATTCGTATTACGATATGGATATATTATTCAATTTTCATATCTTTTGCTAACCCTACATAACCTAAGCTTTACATAGCTTTAGGCATGTTTTATATTTCGTATTTAAACACATAAGACGACATATCTGAATGATATATTAAATAAAAATAAATTGCTACTAAACGTAAGCTAGACTTGAATGATATCGATCGATATGCTATAATATGTATAGCTTAAATGCTAGATTAGTGAAGGAACATACAGTGAAGAGTGTTTTGGGAAAACCTTAATGTAGCTGCTGAGCTCTGCTAACCAGCTTCACTTATAGGTACACTATCTATTTAGCTGATTCAATAAAAATTTCGTTATTTAAAAATTCCTAACATTTATCTGTTTTAGAATATTCAAAGGCAGTATATGACAATAAATTATCGTGAGACTCCTGATCTATACAAAACGTCTTATATAAAATTAGAGATTAAAAAAAAAAAAATTAAACCTATGACATATGGTGAAAATGCAAATATTCAATAATTCTAACCCCAATTTTTCTACTTTTCTAGACGTAATGTAATTTTGAACAGATTTTAACCCTTTACATTATATATCTACTACTCTTGTAAGCGATTTCTACATATACGTTCTTGTTGTTTATACACCATATACATATTCGTAGCATCTAAAGTAAACTCTTATTTAAACGTTATTTTACATTATATCATACATTTCAGCAACTCGTATGATTATCCCTCTATATCGTAACCCAGTATGTAAGGACATTATGTTAAATACTATCTCATACATGTAAATAGTTACAACAACAAAATAGAAAAGTATACTTGAGGGTAAGAAAGAAGTCCTGGACGCTGCTATCTATAACATATGTCATATGTTTTTGTAATACGTCTTTATAACTTTGAAACTCTACGTGATTTCCTCTTACAATATCTCTAGTTATGAGAACCTTGAAGACTTAACCTGGAAAAATAAAACAGATAAATATTTTACTTTTTATTGAAACTAGTTAACTTATATTCTAACATGTAAATAGTTACAACAACAAAATAGAAAAGTATACTTGAGGGTAAGAAAGAAGTCCTGGACGCGGCTATCTATAACATATGTCATATGTTTGTAATACGTCTTTATAACTTTGAAACTTTACGTGATTTCCTCTTACAATATCTCTAGTTATGAGAACCTTGAAGACTTAACCTGGAGAAATAAAACAGATAAATATTTTACTTTTTATTGAAACTAGTTAACTTATATTCTAACATACATATTTGAAACTAGACAACTTATATTCTAACACAAATATACAACAACAAAATAGAAAAGTATACTTGAGGGTAACATTTTGTATAACCATTATCTTTTATTCTATAATACCTTCTTCTTTAAGCTCAGAAATAATTGAAATAATCTCATCCTAGTTTTCTAAACTACTGCTACCCCTCTGTTTTAAGGTATACAGTAGACGAAGCTTATCGACAACTTGATTCCAATACGGCGTTTTGTTTTTTGGAAATTGAAATTGGTAGCTTGAGGTTAGAGCCTACGAATACATTTTTAGGATAGAACGTAGGGAGCAGAGTAAGTATAAAACAACATACTTTCATACAAGAACGTTTATTAATACGAGTAGTTTCGATGCTACTTAAAACATAATACATAACTTAAATATATAATATCTATTAAAATAGACCAGACCAGACCAGACCAGACCAGACTAGACTAGACTATAGATGATAGACAGTAAAATCATGAACAATTATACCGTCTGTAATATAATAGAGCTTACTTGATATTTTAAAAATTAGCGGCTGAATCTAATTATTATAGAAATTCAATTGTAGAAACTGAAGATGTAATCTTTAAAACATCTAAAGTTAGAAGTTTTTAGTAGTCAGGTCAGATTAATAGAGGATGTTATAATCAAATCGTTTTAGAAACTATTTGTTTGTAAGATTGGCGCCGTAAAGAAAAACAGCATAGCTGTAGTCTTGATTTTGAAATTGAGATAGCTCGGAACAAAACGATGAATACAAAGTTTAGAAGTTTATTTCAAAATTCTGTGATAAAAAACATTAATTCTTCTTTACTTTACTTTAAAACCCAAAATTGCATGATAAATCAATATAATATTAATATAAATGATTAAATTAAATGAAGCAATCTAGGTTAGACCCCTAAAAATTATATTAAGGTTATAGATTTTAGACCCCGGTTGTTGCAAAGATTCAAGAATCTCTATTAAGATTAGTTCATAAAGCATTTATTAGGTTAGAGCATGTAGCTACTTACAAAAAAAAATCTCTATTAAGATTAGTTCATAAAATATTTATTAGGTTAGACCATTGTAGCTACTTACAAAATCGTCATTAACATTCGAAAAACTTCACCCTTCTCCCTTCTCCCTTCAACCTTACCATTATTAGTGTATACGAAATGTACTATTTTAATAGATATTATATATATATTAGTTATGTATTATGTTTTAACTAGCGTCGAAACTACTCGTATCAATAAACGTTCTTGTATGAAAGTATGTTGTTTTGCACTTACTCTGCTCCCTACGTTCTACCCTAAAAATGTATTTCGTAGGCTCTAACCTAATCTACCTAAATTATATTCGTATGCTCTAACCTGTGATGTAATTAAAAAAAACAATAAGGTTACAGATTATTATTAATCATAAGAGTTTACTATAGATACGTTGAATAACCTACAAGAGTATATAGTAGTATATTATTACATATCTGCGTATTTCGAAGCTATTGAAAATGTATGATGTATTGTAAAATAACGTTTAAATATGGCGACGAACTTATTTCTTTTAAACTGACGACAACTCATCATACAAAACATATTGTATTTATGTATTCCCTTTCTCTGCTGATATGTTTTCTACAGTG
This sequence comes from Agrypnus murinus, assembly GCA_929113105.1. Lineage (NCBI taxonomy): Eukaryota > Metazoa > Arthropoda > Insecta > Coleoptera > Elateridae > Agrypnus > Agrypnus murinus. The sequence goes on from OV816030.1 coordinate 36,962,790, forward strand.
TGTTTTTAAATATTATACCCCGTTCTCTCAAGAATGCATAAAATTTTCGAAATATCTGTTTATTATTTTACTTAGCACATTATAGCCTACTAAGTATGTCCTAACGGTAAAACTGTAATCGACGAGGTCTAATATCATAGTAATATTATAACAGCTTAGGTGACCTAACAAACTCTTTAAAGAAATGTTTATTTACATGTATGAGATAGTATTTAACATAATGTCCTTACATACTGGGTTACGATAGAGACGGATAATCATACGAGCTGCTGAAATGTATGATATAATGTAAAATAACGTTTAAATAAGAGTTTACTTTAGATGCTACGAATATCTATATGGTGTATAAACAACAAGAACGTATATGTAGAAATCGCTTACAAGAGTAGTAGATATATAATGTAAAGGGTTAAAATCTGTTCAAAATTACATTACGTCTAGAAAACTAGAAATTAGATAATTGTAGCATACGCATGTTAAATGTACCTATTCTTCACCTCGTCTGTAGTAGATATAATGAAAAAGGATAAAAATCTGTAGTATAGGGTTTATGCTTATACTCAGGCTCGCAATCATATGTAACGTATCTATGCTTACATAGTATAATTATTTTCTCAACGTAGGATAGAACAACCGAATGCTCTGGTCGATCAGTATAAATAGACGGGTAGTGTTCCTGTTCCTTCATTAGTCGAGATGGATATATCATTCAGATATGTCGTGCTATGTGTCTAAATACGAACTATAAAACATGTCTAAATCTATGTAAAGCTTAAGTTATGTAGGGTTAGCAAAAGACATGAAAATTGAATAATATATCCATATCGTAATACGAATAATACAAGCTCACCATTAGGTTTATGATAAACGACTGCAATTCTTTGAAAAGAAGCTACCGAGAAACGCGATCAGTCGTGTAAATATTTAGGATGTGATAAAATAAAATTATTTTTAATATTTTAATAATGTTTTATTTCAATGATATATAGTTATATTTTATAAGGAAATTGAAAAACATATTAATAACATATTTGATGTACTAATTACATATTAATTAAACATATATAGAAGTAAACAAGGGTTAGTTTAAACGATAAATTACATTATTAAATTTTCAAATCAAATCGTCAATTCGACACAACAGTACAAACTTTCATTGTAATGACTACAGATACATAGAGCGAGGTAAAGGATCTAAAGAACAGCATTCTAGTAACAGTTGACAAAGTAGAAGCTAATATGAATTTACTAAAGGAGGCAGAAGAAACGGGTGTCTTAGTAATCGACAATTCTAAAACTTCATAGAGAGTTTTAAGGATTCTACTGTAGACATTAGATTAGAACTCCGATTTGTAAGCAATATTTGATCAGATCAACTATAATTTGGTCAAAAGTGGAAATTAAAAGGTTAAGCTAGTGACAGATCGAATTCAATAGTCATCATTAATAAAAGTAACTTTTTCAGTCAGTCATGTATTTATCTACTATACTATGTAACGTTTATAAATAAATAATACATCATTATAGAATAGTCTTTGATTATTGCTCATAAACTGTTAAAAATCTAACATTTCCTTTAAATGAGCTGTTGATGGTATTAAACCTAAGCATAACCGTTACGAATTTTTGATATTTACATGATTCGTTGATAGAATACAATGCGTTGGCTGAAACTATGACTAGACATATACATATACCATAATGAAAATTATTAATTTTATTTCAATGATATATAGTTATATTTTATAAGGAAATTGAAAAACATATTAAGAACATATTTTGATGTACTAATTACATATTAATTAAACATATATAGAAGTAAACAAGGGTTAGTTTAAACGATAAATTACATTATTAAATTTTCAAATCAAATTGTCAATTCGACACAACAGTACAAACTTTCATTGTAATGACTACAGATACATATAGCGAGGTAAAGGATCTAAAGAACAGCATTCTAGTAACAGTTGACAAAGTAGAAGCTAACAATATGAATTTACTAAGGGAGGCAGAAGAAACGGGTGTCTTAGTAATCGACAATTCTAAAACTTCATAGAGAGTTTTAAGGATTCTACTGTAGACATTAGATTAGAGCTCCGATTTGTAAGCAATATTTGATCAGATCAACTATAATTTGGTCAAAAGTGGAAATTAAAAGGTTAAGCTAGTGACAGATCGAATTCAATAGTCATCATTAATAAAAGTAACTTTTTCAGTCAGTCATGTATTTAGCTACTATACTATGTAGCGTTTATAAATAAATAATACATCATTATAGAATAGTCTTTGATTATTGCTCGTAAACTGTTAAAAATCTAACATTTCCTTTAAATGAGCTGATGATGGTATTAAACCTATGCATAACCGTTACGAATTTTTGATATTTACATGATTCGTTGATAGAATACAATGCGTTTGCTGAAACTGTGACTAGACATATACATATACCGTAATGAAAATTATTAAGCAAAAGAAGTCGCTAAATATATTTAACTTAGACGATCATGTTTCTCGATAATATTCCGATGGTGATAAGAAGCATTGTAAGCTTTTATCTGTTTCCTGTAGAGCAATTTTGAGTGTACCTGCTTCTTGTGGTAAAACTAATGCCTTGTTAGGTCTACTAATTAATGAAAAACGAATTAAAATTTGAAAATATCTACCTATACGCCAGAAACTCATCCAGTTTTTGTAATTGATTGTTAAAGGAAGGTAGAGAGTTTTAAGGATTCTAAACTTCTAAACTTTACTTTAAAACCCAAAATTGCATGATAAAATCGATATAATATTAATATAAATGATTAAATTAAATGAAGCAATCTAGGTTAGACCCCCAAAAATTATATTAAGGTTATAGATTTTAGACTCCGGTTGTTGCAAAGATTCAAGAATCTCTATTAAGATTAGTTCATAAAACATTTATTAGGTTAGAGCATGTAGCTACTTACAAAAAAAATCTCTATTAAGATTAGTTCATAAAATATTTATTACGTTAGACCATTATAGCTACTTACGAAATCGTCATTAACATTCGAAAAAACTTACATATTATATTAGTTGGGTTACAGTCTACGAATATATTTTAGGTTAGATTTAGGTCGCGCGACCTAAATCTACCTACTTCAGTTTCTACAATTGAATTTCTGTAATAATTAGATTCAGCCACTAATTTTAAAATATCAAGTAAGCTCTATTATATTACAGGCCGTATAATTGTTCATGATTTTACTGTCTATCATCTATAGTCTAGTCTGGTCTGGTCTGGTCTGCTCTGGTCTGATCTGATCTGGTCTGGTCTGGTCTGGTCTGGTCTACTGTAGTCTTATGAACCCTCTAGAGGTCGAATACAGGCGTATATATTCTGTATATAACCTCTTAGTTAACATAGTATTATATAAAATAATTAGATATAGTTATATTTACTATCTATTCTTTTAAACTGTTGTTATACCTAGCATGTTTACTTTATAGTCGAGTATGTAGTACCATTATTAGTGTATACGAAATGTACTATTTTAATAGATATTATATATATAAGTTATGTATTATGTTTTAAGTAGCGTCGAAACTACTCGTATCAATAAACGTTCTTGTATGAAAGAATGTTGTTTTGTACTTACTCTGCTCCCTACGTTCTGCCCTAAAAAATGTATTCGTAGGCTCTAACCTAATCTAACCTGAATTATATTCGTATGTTCTAACCTGTGATGTAATAAAAGACAATAAGGTTACAGATTATTATTAGTCATAAGAGTTTACTATAGATACGTTGAATAACCTACAAGAGTATATAGTATATTATTACATATCTGCGTATTTCGAAGCTATTGAAAATGTATGATGTATTGTAAAATAACGTTTAAATATGGCGAAACACAAAGGATGAGTAATGGTCATTACTTTTTAAATCAATAATTTTAACTTAGACGATCGTGTTTCTCGATAATATTCCGATGGTGATAAGAAGCATTGTAAGCTTTTATCTGTTTCCTATAGAGCAATTTTGAATGTACCTTCTTCTTGTGGTAAAACTAATGTCTTGTTAGGTCTACTAACTAATGAAGACGAATTAAAATTTGAAAATATCTACCTATACGCCAAGTCTTTATTTCAACCTAAATATGGCGAAAACGATGATGTAATCACCCCTAATGATGTGAAACCTAATTCAGTATTCATTTTCGATGATATTATCTGTGACAAACAGGAAAAACTTAGATAATATTTTAGCATGAGTAGACATAAAGGATGTTGATTCATTTTATTTAGGTCAGACAAATGCAAAAGATACCGAAACATCTGATTAGGGACAACGCTAACTTACTTATTCTCTTTAAGCAAGATGAATTGAATTTCAAACATGTGTATAACGCTCATATTTTAGGAGATGCAGGCTATGATGAACTTAAACATTTAAACGCATAGTATAATTATTTCTCAACGCTGAATATATATCGGTATTTTTCTAGTTTGATTAAATCCTATAAGTTATATTCATATCGCCCTCTAGACGTAATGTAATTTTGAACAAATACTAGCCTTTTTTCGTTATATCTACTACCTTGTAAACAGTTTCTAAATATGTGTTCTTATTGTTTATACACCATATAGATATTCGTAGCATCTAAAGTAAACTCTTATTTAAACGTTATTTTATAATATATCATACATTTCAGCAGCTCGTATGATTACCCGTCTCTATCGTAACCCAGTATGTAAGGACATTATGTTAAATACTATCTCATACATGTAAATAAACATTTCTTTAAAGAGTTTGTTAGGTCACCTAATCTGTTATAATATTACTATGATGTTAGATCTCGTCGATTACAGTTTTACCATTAGGACATACTTAGCATACATGTTAACACAAGGGTGAGTAATTGTCATTTAAAACAATAATTTATGCCTCTTTTAAGATGATAATCTCTTAACAAATTATTTAGAAAATCTAAATTCCTTTCAGTCATTCGTAAGAACGTTTGTTTATTTATACGAAAGCATCTAAAGTAAACTCTTATTTAAACGTTATTTTATAATATATCATACATTTCAACAGATCGTATGATTACCCGTCTCTATCGTAACCCAGTATGTAAGGACATTATGTTAAATACTATCTCATACATGTAAATAAACATTTCTTTAAAGAGTTTGTTAGGTCACCTAATCTGTTATATAATATTACTATGATATTAGATCTCGTTGATTACAGTTTTACCATTAGGACATACTTAGCATACGGGTTAACACAAGGGTGAGTAATTGTTATTTAAAACAATAATTTATGCCGCTTTTAAGATGATAATCTCTTAACAAATTATTTAGAAAATCTAAATTCCTTTCAGTCAGTCATTCGTAAGAACGTTTGTTTATTTATGGTTTGAAAGCAGTTTTAAAGAATGTCGAAACATGGCTAATTAGTTTGTGTGTATTTTCATGCAAAAACATTTAGTTTGAAAAGTTATTTCTTAAACAGTTTTAGCTATAGATAATGTTTTTGAATTTTTAAAAATAATGCTTCACGGTGTTCTATATTCTTAAGAAGATTCACTTGAATAAAATTTTATGAAATCATAACGACCCTAATTGTTTCCTTTCAAACTAAATGTTTATGCCGTATATTTAAACAGGTCTAATGCACCAGAGCTAATCCGACAGTTGATTGACAGTAGCTTAAGAGTTACTTTTGTATAGTTGAAAATAATTTTTTTATTATTACGTTTCTACATATTAAATTATTTTCACAGAATTACATGATGACCTGAAGATAAATATCAAATAGGACTGATTTATTTTAAAATAAATTTATGAGAGAGAGATGAGAGATGGCAAATAATATATAAAAATGAGATGTACAGAATGAGATATCAGTTATGTAAATGAGAGAGGAGATACACTAATGATACCGTGAATTAATTTACTTCGCGCATGCATATGAGAAATTTAAACACATAACACGACATATCTGAATAATATATCCATATCGCTATACGAATAATACAAACTCACCACTAGGTTTATGATAAACGACTGCAATTGTTTAATGTTTTATTTCAATGATATATAGTTATATTGTATAAGGAAATTGATTAACATATTAAGAACATATTTTGATGTACTAATTACATATTAATTAAACATATATAGAAGTAAGCAAGGGTTAGTCTAAACGATAAATTACATTATTAAATTTTCAAATCAAATCGTCAATTCGACACAACAATAGCTAGTCAACATTATTTTTTTATAACCCGTTTACAGTGCTTTAATAGATTACCTTCGTGGTGTAATGGATGCATTGGCTGGCTACCATTCGAGCGGTCCCCGGTTCAAATCCTGTTGGCTCCATTGATTTTTATAAAAAAGTGTAGCAGGTTGCCTATCTACAGGCGTATAGAAATCTACTATACCGATCATATGACGTCACCGATAGATGGCCTTAGCAGCGCTAGGAATTCAAATCTTTCAGCGGGAAATCCAAGTTGGGAATGAGGAGAGAGAGATGAGAGATGACAAATAATAATATATAAAAATGAGATGAACAAAATGAGACGTGAATTAATTTAATTCGCGCATGCATATGAGAAATCATATATGTAAATGAGAGAGGAGATATGTAAATGATACCGTGAATTAATTTAATTAGATCAATTAATTTAATTCGCGCATGCTTATGAGAAATCATATATGTAAATGAGAGAGGAGATATGTAATTGATACCGTGAATTAATTTAATTCGCGCATGCATATGAGAAATCATATATGTAAATGAGAGAGGAGATATGTAAATGATAACGTGAATTAATTTAATTAGATCAATTAATTTAATTCGCGCATTTAATTCGCGCATTTAATTAGACCACGCCTCATTTGCATATTAATTCGCGCATTTAATTAGACCACGCCTCATTTGCATATTAATTAGATCGCGGGTCATTTGCATAAAAGGAGAGGGGGTCAGCCCAACCGACGCAATACCTACTCACCACTGGTCAGGTTGATGGATGTCTCTCTCTATCACAGTATATGCCACCAGTCCCCAGCTGACCCACTTTTGTTTTCATCTGTTCCTTCACAAGCCTCTGCAATCTAACTTTATTTTCTAACCATAAGTTTATTGAACTCAGTACATAGCTCCTGGATATAGTGGATCTTCAGGCTTTAGGAAAACATTAAGTATGTGTGTATGTTTACTTTCAAAAAAGGTCGCAAATCTCATAATACATCTCCATGCCATCACTGGCAGTAATCACATACGAGGATTCTATGGCCATGTGTTGCAGAAAGTGATCACCAATCTTGTGGCTAAAGAGTTGACCATAGTCTCGAGTGATTGGACAAAGTCAAAGCTGATATGAAAATATTTGTCCTCTCCAAAGTCCATTCTGAGAGTGCAGATGTTATTACATATAAATATGTAGGTATCTGTTTTCTTCAGGTATCTTTTCTAGTTCTTTTGTGATTGAAGTTTTTGTTCTGAGAATATTTCTGTACACTTAGTTTTATCTTTACTGTAAGAGACGCAGCACTCAGAAGCAGATACAGACCGCCATCTAGGTATGCGGATGGTGAAAGGGTGTTACTCGCAAAACGGGGGTAGCTAGTTGGGAATCGGTAATAAGCTTTAACGCCAGTGAATTCCTTCGGCTGTCAGCTAGCTAATGTGAGGTCGAGGGCCTCATAAGATGTGTTGTGCAATGGGCGCCGTTGACGAAAATAGCTAAAACAGAGTCTACTGCCGACAATATCTTAAAAAAAACTAGATATTTGCGACTACTTACAATGTGACTCTTCCCAATAAACGTACCTAAAGAGCGGAAGCTTTCTTTGCAGGGAACAAACAACAAATATTACACATAAATAATAAGTCACCTAATAAAATATAAAATGCTAAATAACGCGTATATAATCTTTAGTTAGGTTTAACGTAATAAGGTTGTACAAATAAAAATTACTAAGTTAATGAATTTATGCGAGTGGAATATTTACTCAAATTTGGTTTATGTATAAAAATTAAATCAGGGTAGCACAAAAAATCACGAAATGTTACCGCGTCTACAGGTTCACCTCGATTGTACAATCGGACATGTCCCAAATAGATAGTAATTAGTTAATACTCTTTGGGGATTAAAATAAACGGGCAAACTCGCAATCGCAGAAATAAATTCTAACAAAGTTTACATACATATACAGTTCCTAAGTGTTACTCACACTGGGGAAAAACCATTTAAATCAAAAAAACTATATAATTCTATTATTACATTAATACTGTGTTTGGTAGTCGTTATAATAATACCTCTACGTTCTTAGTTATTGTAGATTGTTAGAATCCTCCAGTTGTTGAATCCAAAGAAATGCCACCATCTAGGCATAACCTTGATTAAAAGCTTGAAAAGCAAGCAACCAAATCTCAGATATAGAAGATTTATACGCGAAATGATAATTAAAAAGAGGGGAAAGAAAGATCAAAAAAGGGAATGGCCCACTATAAACCAATTACCAAATATGCAGATCGCAAGCATTCAAATAAACCGCTTCAGAGTCGAACGTCGAAAAGTCCAGCGATTAATAAAACGATTCCTGCATAAAATAATACTAAATAATAAGAAATTAATCTAATAAATACAGTAACTTTTACAGGCTTTCATAAAACGTGATCGTAACCTCAAAACAATTATAATGTAAAATCCCCGAAGTCTTCCAAAAACAAATGAAAATCCACCACTCAAAATTACATTAAATGCGTTTCCAACTAATACATCAAAAGGAAAGCGTGATTCACTAAAGGCCGTCTGGCACGATGTTACATTTCGTATGAAATTTCGCTAAAAAGAATTACAGAAAAAATTGCATTGCATCATATGTATTCATAAAATGTTTTAGAACATGTTCTAAAAAGTAAGTACTACATATTATTTATGCAACAAGTGCGCAATAGGATACGGCGCATTTCGCAACATAACCTAACAAAAATTCTTAATTCGTTTTGTTTACGTTGTTGCCAAGTGGGTTATACTTGTGAAGACTGGTGGTTTGTAGTTTATGTTTTCAAAATAATAACAGACGTTGCAGCGAATGCTGAGTACGTGAATTCTAAATACGTATAATTTCATGATACAAACAATCTCGAAGCCCAACTTGTTTATTCAATAAATTACACCAAATCTAAACATTGCGTCATTATCCGGACCACGTCAGGAGATGTCATTCTACGATGACATCTGCGACCACATCGCGGATGATAGTGTATGTTTAATTGTTCAACTTTAAAGTTATATTAGAAGCCTAAAAGTTAATAAGAGTCTTGGCTTGTCTCACCTAGTGTCAAATATCTATAAATTTGTTGTCGCTGGAGGTTGGTTAAAATTATGAAATGCTTAAGAGGCTGTCTCCGAGAAACTGCACAAATTTGGATACAGAAAAAAATTATGTTCCCCGATTTGCTTCAAACTTTCAGTGGTGATTTTTTAGCCTATAAAGGCCGTACTGACCGAAGAAGGCAACACTTACATTGATAAGCTGGGCGTAGCAGTGCGGTAAAGGTCAAAATGCTAACTTTGTGTAGAAGCATCGTATACTCACATGTTATAGCTCATTTTGACGGGCTCGGCGAGTAGAACAACTTCGTCATGTGATGCATCCGAAATTTCCTACTGTGCGCAAAGTTATGTCCAGAAAACTACTAAAAAACGGATCCTCCTGGTGGTTTTAAGAATTTTTTTATGGATTCAGAATGTTTGCCACCATAAGCTGTATATTTCCAGAATCTACGATAAATTGCGCTTCAGATACACTTAAACTTGTACATTAGTTCCGGGTCGCTTGAGAGATCTAGTCCAAAATGTATAGTATAAAACTACAACAAGATCTTCTTTCTTGTCTATTTCGACCAATAGCACACCAAACTATGCAGTGTCATTCGAAGCACCTTAAGGACTATCTTAATCCTAAAGATAAGCATAACATATTATACATTTTCAGAACTTACTAGTCTAGGAGTATAACTTTCTTTCAGGCTCCACCTGAATCCAAGCACTCCCTGAAAAGTTAGGTTAAGTGACCTTCCTTTACAGTATTAACTTTAGGTTAAAATTGGATTTAGGTTAAATATGTCCTTCTAGCAAAATTATACCTAAATCCAATTTTAATCCGATTAAGTGTATCTGAAGAGCAATTTATCGTAGATTCTGAAGATAGACAGCTGATGGTGACAAACATTCTGAATCCATAAAAAATTCTTAGTCACCCGGAGGTTCCATTTTTTAGTAGTTTTCTTGACTTAACCTGACATAAATGAGCTGTAGCATGTGAATATACGATGCTTCTACGCAATTAACCTATACAGCCCAGCTTATCATCGTAAGTGGTGCCTTCTTCGGCCAATACGGCCTTTATGAGCTAAAAAATTATCCCTAAAATTTTGAAGCAAATTGGAGAAAACAAACTTTTTTCTGTTTCCATCCTAGGCAAATTTATTTCAGTTTCTCGGATACAGCCTCTTAAAACGTAAAAAAACTATAATAAAAGGCTGTAAATTATTACTAGTAATAAAAGTACACAGCAATGTCTTATTAAGATTGGGTTTTATTTAAATTTTTCCTTTTTTTGCGAACGTGTGGGTGGGGCCTAATGATTATCTTGCTCTGGGACCCAATGCTGTCTTGTTACGCAGTAGCGTAACATGACAGTAGTCATAGATGGGTATTCATTCATATGCACATAACTATTTCATCAACCTTAGTGAGGAAGACATGCTTAGGGACGATGATCGGTCTTTTTACCTCTTTACTAGTTTAGCTGAAAGTTGATTGCTACGGTTACAATTGTACTAAAAGTCAATATTTCCACGTCTCAATAAAGTTATCTGTAGATTGTTACCATAGACTAGGGTATCCAATCCCGGGATCCCGAGCATTTTCCAGGCCCGTTAATCCCGGAATTATACACATTAAATCCCGGGATTATAAAAATTCAATTTCGATTTCCATTTAAACGTGGCAACCGTGCGAACTCAGCGAAGTGATTTATTATTATTAGTTGTTTAAAATGCGGGACTTCCCCTATTTGTGCAATACTATTTCGTTATAGAGAGTTACAAAATACTGAAAATATTTCGGATGATACCCACCAAAAAATCAGGGAAGAAAAAAATGAGGATGTTAGTATTGCCAATCTTAGACACACAATATTTGAAAACGCCGGCGAAGAAAGTTTTGAAGAAAAGTTACATAAAACCCTAAATGAGAGTATGGTGCAAACTCCATAAACAAACAAAATTTAAATGAGACTCTTTCTCGGGGAATGGACTTATTCGAAAAAGGATGGATTCGTGAACAAAACTTACAAATGGTATAATTTTTTAATCGCCATACTACCTACCAGGCGCATGCTGGATCAATCCTAGGGCCCGGGAAAATATTACCTTAGAGGGCCCCACCACCCCACGGGCCCGGGAAAATATTACCTTAGAGGGCCCCAACACCCCACTTCGGTTAATTTTTTTAGCATAATTTATTTATTTAGAATAATTATTAGATCATCTATTATATGGGATTCATTAGTTACTGTCAATACAAATTTACGTTCCTCTTGCGGAAAAAACTTGCAGAGAATGAAGATTGTTATAGCCACGAGTCTGGAAGACGAGAGAGCCTTGGAGGTCCCATCCACCGCAAACTATGATTTAGCAATTGCAAGGGTTAAAGTCTGCGTGAGGCACTATCACCCGGATTATCTGCTGATGGAACGTAATACCATGTCGAATGAAAAATACTCGGTTAGCCACAAATGTGTTGGAGTCTGGGAGTCTTCCAAGCGGTCGTATCGTCATACGTGATCTGCTTCTTCAAAGAATCAATGAGACTTTTCACCAATTCTGCTGCCAATACAGAACGTACAATTCGTCAGAATATTGAACCCTTATGACCGCAACCATAGGGTCATTGGATCGCAAAAGTTTAAAAATGGGTCGTATAAATATTTATTTTTATTATATCATTTAGGTAAATTTAAGTAACCCCGCTCTCCCTCACGTATGGGTCGCCTTACCATTTTATTGATATTTTTGGGTAGCTAGATAAAAAAGGTTGCGGAACGCTGCGCTACAGCACTGTAACCAGACGTAATTTGAGTAATTTCAGACGCATCCAAGATTGCATGAAGTTCTTTTTTAACGGCCGAGTCTAAAGTAGTAGGTCAGGCAAATTAGTATTGGTACTCAATCGACGCAGAATCTAATGCCCTACATTTTTGGTTTCATGAATTTTTCGATTAAACGCTTAGAAAATCCGAAAATTTGGAGGTTTTTTAACATTACGGTTGAAGCCCCACTCGGAAATCGGGGGAAACTCATATTATTCATATTAGAGACGTGCTTGAGTGATTAAAACAGTTTCCAGAACTCCACCCGTTTTTGTAAAGCAGTCCTTTTTTGGACCTAATTTTACTGTTCCAACTTAAAAAAATCCAGTTATTGATCACTGCCTCAGGAACAGGGTAATCCCAATCTATTTTCACCATCCATAGCTGCTGCATCAACCCTTTTGCAAAGAGAACCACTGGGGTTCAAAATCCTAAAGGATCGTAAATTCGCGCTACTTCCGCTAAGATATTTTTTTGTGCAAGGGCGATCTATAGGGTGACACAAGTAGAAAAAACGTCGACCATGGGGTCCCAATAAAGACCTAAAACCTTAATAAAGATAGAATTGAAGTTTCTGGGCAGAACCTACAAAATCATATCCCCAAATTACGTTATCAATATAAATATGATTACGCAACGTATCCGCAACATCAGGATACTTCGATTATTGTAAATTAGCAAGTTCTTAATGGTTCGCAAGGCTAAAAAACGAGGAAGAAGATTATATTAAATCGTCGCTATTCGTCAGGTATGGTCGAGTTGAACAGCGACGAGGTATATTGTTTCTACTTAAATATAATTTAATTGTTGATAACCTAAATTCAGCCATGCGGCCATGCCGTAGGGCCCTTCGAGGCAACTTTATAAAGGCCCACCGGGAAATTCCCGGTATCCCGGTGGGCCAGCATGCGCCCGCTACCTACCAGTGTAGAACCCGAGAGAAGCTTGTTTTTGTTTTTTATATTTTTTGACTGATGATTTTTTTCATATTTTCTGATAATTAAATATGTAAAATCTTAAATATATATTTCTTCTATTTGTGTGACCAAAAGAGAACTTTGATTTTAAGGTATCTCTAACAAATTTTATTCAAAACTAAGTTATTTTTTAAATGTTTACAAATAAACGCAGATAGAAAATAGTATATTAAAGTATCAGTTTTATAAGATACGTTTTTAGTGCACCAGTTCAAGTTTTCTAAAGGACAAGTGCGCTAAAATATCTTATAAAATACTATTTTTTCTATTTGCGTTATTTTGTAATTATTTAAAAAATACTACTAATAATTTAGTTAGTTTTTAAATAAAATTTGTTAGGAAAACTTTGTTGAGTTTCTTGATAGTAGATAGTAGTAATTTTAATTCTACATTTGTTTTTCAAATTTACAACGTAAACAAGTTTGACGTTTTAAGAAGAGCTGTTCAACAGTGATATCAACTTTAAAAAATAAGATGTTACTGTTTCCAGAATTTTTTCGGACATAAAGTATTCGTTTTATAAGACGTTTTAGCGCACTTGTCCTTTAGAAAACTCCCTGCTACGCGTCTTATGAAACTAATACTTTAATATACTATTTTGAGTTTTATTTTAAATATTTTGTATATACAATCCTGGGATTGTGGGATCCGAAAATTTCAATCCCTAAATACCGGGATTGAAAATAGGTTTCGGGATTGACCGCACTACGATAGACACATTGTCATAACTAGGTATAGGATTTCTATGCATTTGCATGTTTTTTCTGCTTATAGCAAACATATGCAGAGTTATATTTCTACATGTTTAAGCCACATATGAATCACATATGTCAATTTGAAAGTGCATATAAATGCATATTTAGGTGTTTTTTATAAATGCATGCATATTTTAGCATTTTTGAACGAGTGTGCATATTTTACCACTTTTTGAGCGTTTTACATACTTTAATTACGAAATTTCTAATATTTTTTAAATAATTTTAGCATTTTAGACAACCAACCAAGGGCGGCTTAGTTGAGTCTAGGGGAAACCCATAATTTAAGCTTATTGTTGAATACTAGGCTTTAAAATATTTAACTGCCTTAACCATCTGTGTACTTGTTAATATTTTCTAAGAAAGAAAAAGTTTCAACTAAAATTTAAATAATTATAGGTATTCTTTTATAGGTATTCCAAAGACCCTTTGACAACTTTCTGTTCATAGAAAGATTTGCCTGTACTTTTGACTGTACTACAACTGACGATAAGGTGTTGTATTGTACAGTGTGCGACGATAAAGTGACTGCAACGAAACGCTTTCAAGTTACACAACATCTGAACACGGTTCGACATCAAAAGTGTGTTGCCCTGAAATCAAAAAAACAAACATTGTTACCGGGGTACCTTAATAATTCGCGCGGTGAGTCCAGCAAATCGATCGAATTTAATAAAAAACTATGTAGTGCATTAGTGGCTGCAGATATCCCGTTAAGTAAAATTAATCACTCAGCATTTCGTAATTTTCTGGAAGAAATTTCAAAAATGCCAATACCCGACGAGTCTACACTCAGGAAAAATTATTTACCTCGTTTATACGAAGAGACCATAAAATCAATTAGAAAACATGTAGCGAATAACTACATATGGGTTTCCATTGACGAATCTACTGACTACTGGAAGGTGCGTAGAAACTTCATTTCCTTAGTTTTGTTAGTAAAATTTAACTAATTAAAGACAGCAGAGCAATTTACGGATGTTTTATTTTCTATTTTGTTAGTTACATATTTAATCACAACAATATTTTTGCTTCATTAAAATATAGTTTTTTTTTAAATAACTGTTTTGCGCTAATTGTTTGTAACCAACTAATTATGTAGTTCGATAAATAAAAATCAAATTTTTGTTTTCAGATACGTGGCTAACGTTATAATTGGCGTTTTAAATTCGGAGAATAATCCCAAATCCTATCTATTAGCAATGGACGTTTTCAAGAGCAGCAATCATTGTTCTGTGGCAAAATTGTTTAATGATTCGATGGCTATTTTGTGGCCGGACGGCATACGGTACAACAAGGTACTCCTGTTCGTCACCGACGCGGCACCGTACATGATCAAGGCTGGAGCAGGCTTACAAGTTCTGTACGAAAAAATGATCCACTTAACTTGTCTTGCCCATGCAATGCATAGAGTTTCAGAAAAAGTGCGGGAAATATATCTTAACGTAAACTTTATAATTTCAGATGTAAAAAAAATTGTTTGTAAAGCTCCATATCGCATACAAATATTTAGGGAAACTGCTCAAGAAGTGCCTCTCCCACCTGAGCCTGTAATAACAAAGTGGGGTACTTGACTTTCTGCAGCAGAATATTATGCAACTTATTTTGATATTATTAAAGCATTTGTAAATAAACTTAATAAACACTATGCACTATGCATACAAAGCGCACAGGATGCTTTTAATACTAAGGAGGTGAGGGCAGAATTATTGTTTGTTTTGATAAATTTTGTGCGGTTAGCTATAGTAATTCAGAAATTAGAAAGTCGGGGAAATTCATTAGATGAATCTCTTGAGCATGTACAATTGTTAGGTGTTTCTTTGAATAAAGTAAAAGGGCCAAAGGGTTTGACTATAAAACAAAAATTTAAATCCGTTATAGGCAAAAATCCTGGTTTTCACTTAATTAAAAGCATAAACGATGCATTATCTGGCCAAGACATTTTAGACGAGCTAAAACATTATTCGCTTGTAGAATTAAACAAATGTAAGTATGCCCCAATTACGTCTTGCGATGTGGAACGGAGTTTCTCAAAATATAAAACAATATTTAGGGATAATAGGCATATGTTTACTTTTGAAAATTTAAAAATGTACGTCATTGTGAACTGTAACGCTCTATGTTTAGAAAATATAATTAATTAAATTATTGCATAGGATGTCTAATTAAAATAATTTCTGTAAATAAAATGTAAATAACGCTAAATAGGTGTTTTTTAATAATGAAAGTGCATATATTTATTAAAAATTTCTAATAAACGCATATTTCATGATTTCTAAGTGCATATTTAAGTGCATATTTCACGTTTTTATAGTGCATAAGTGCATGCATATTTCAGCATTTTTAAGTGCATACAAATCCTATACCTAGTCATAACTAACTTATTGAGGATAAATGTTTGAAATCATGCGAAAATAATAATCAATAAGTTGAATAGTCGAATTTCGACGTACCCTTATAAATTCTATACAAGTTCTTATTTACTTATATAAAACATTTCTTTTAATTTATTTCGCAGTATAGTAACCCTAATTTGAAGTAAACAACCGGGGAATCCCTGATCAGTGACCATTCTTATTAGGCCGGTCCAATTTGTTTCCAGCATCCAACCTTCATTGGCGCTTCACCAACTCGTGAGTGAATTATGGATCTTGAGCTATGTATTACTTATTTATTGAGTTTACTTACTGAAGGTACAATGGTGAAACAAGTGGTGATTGGGGTTTTAAAGTAAATGTACCCGAACAGGATTTCATTGTAATAAAATAACAATAACATTTAATAAACAATATCATTAATAGTTTCTTTTCAGACCCACTCTTATATGGATTTTCATTTTTTATTGAAATAAGGCAACGTTGAAGAAAAAAAAAGGCCAAATGAAAAGAGTGGTGCTTTTCCATAACAAGCAAGTTGTTCTGAATGGCTTGTATAAATTAATGTTTGAATTACTTGTTAAATCGTTATAGCTGTAATTTGGTTTGATGCGCTCCTTTACAATAACAACACAACTACACACAATAATATGCGGTATATTCAGAAGAGAAGTGATATTTACCCATTTTCCACACCTTTATAGCCAGAAGTACACGCTGTACAACTGACTCCTTTCGTGATTAGTTATGTAGTTTATTTTTATTGTTATTTACCTGAGCACTAAAATGTTGCCCTCTACGCCTCCATAGTCTAGACAAAAATGC
Source organism: Agrypnus murinus (assembly GCA_929113105.1). NCBI lineage: Eukaryota > Metazoa > Arthropoda > Insecta > Coleoptera > Elateridae > Agrypnus > Agrypnus murinus. The sequence goes on from OV816030.1 coordinate 36,979,866, forward strand.
AGTTTAGCCAAGTAGACAAAGAAACGAAACGCAGAATGATTCATTGCGCCAGGTTTTTATTGCAATTTATTGCCCCCTGCATATCTACTCAGAGATGCATTCCAAGAGATATTACGCCTACGTCACGTGGCCTCACGTTGCTATTGCACCACTGCTAAAAATATACACACATACCATTCGAATCACACAAACATTGTATCAGTTCACTCACTGTCTTTTAAACTATAAAGAGATCATTTTACACGTTGTTACTAGGTATCGTTTCGCGGACCCTGTAGCAAAGTCAACATTTTGAGAACTTCTCAAACGAGAGAAGAGGGGTATCTGTGTAAAAGGTGCATTGGGTTAAGAGGTTTTTATCATAATATTCAAGGTTAAACAAAATATTTTCGAACATCAATCGTGTAGGAGAGAAAACAATAATTATTGAAGTGCTTATTTGAAGAACAACAAATTAATCTCTGATATTTTTTTCATCAGGTTCTTGTACCCCCCCACCCCAAGACACACTAGGCTTGGGATGCACAAACTACTAGGAGGCGTCACAAATGATGCGGTTGGGGGGATTTAAATTATAATTTAAATTTATTATTATTATTTAAAATATTATTATTTATATTCGTAATATTTTATTTTATTAATATTGAATTATTTTGTAAGTAAAAAATACATGTAATTTTTATTTTGTTTATAACATTGTTTATGTTCGTCAACATAAAACTTACCTCGAATAAAAGAAATCTTGCGAGCCCTAGAAGGAGGCTAAAATGACATCGTTACGAAGATTATTTTCATCTTTATGTTTGGTTTCGTATTTGGTATACTTTAGTTTTCAAAAACCCCAGAGAAAAAAATCGGAATCGCTCAAATTTGGGGATCGAAATGCAAATATTCTAACCCCTGAGTTTGAATGGAGGATAGCAAAAAACTAACCGCTCAAATTAATTCAAAATCAAACACAGACAGTTAAATAATTTATTTTTGTATAAAATAGTAAATTTGTAAATGACTTTAGGATTTGAATTTTTGCGAATTATGTTACTGAAAGTAGGGTTTTTAAGAGTTTTGACGTAATGCATATCTTTAATAATTAATATCTCAATAACAACTCGATAAAATAATGCAATTTTATACGCAAGTAGATAATAGTGTTTTGTGTATGTGGAAAATTTTGTAGTTTGGTATCTCTATTATTTTTTAAGTTATTCTATAAAAAAGAGGGTAATGCATTCTGGTATTCTAGTGCATTAATCAAATTTTTTACAAAAATTTTTTTTAAAACAATTGCGTCAAGAAATTTCGAGAATATTCACGAATTAATTAGTAAATAATTCTTTAAAAATTATTTTGAAAATATTTACAAATTAATACATAATTCTTTAAAGAATTATTTATTTATTAACTCGTGAATATTTTCAAAATTTCTTAATGTATTTGTTGTTTTATTGAAAATTATTATATTTTGTAAAAAAAGATTTTTATTAAGGCACCAGAACATCAGAATGCATTACCCTTTATTTCATAGAATAACTTGAGAAATAATACAGATATCAAATTACAAAATTCCCACTTACATACAACACTATTAGCTACTTGCATATAAAATTACATTCAATTATGTCGAGTAGTTATTGAAATATTAATTATTATTAAACAGATACTTTATGTGAAAACTCCCAAAAAACAACTTTTTGTAACATAATTCGCAAAAATTCAAAAACCTAAAATTAAATAAATTCTACACATTTACAATTTTTTATACAAAAATAAATTGTCTAACTTTTTGTTTGAATTAATTTGAGCTGTTAGTTTTTTGCTATCTCCCATTCAAACTCAAGGGTCAGAATATTTGCATCCGATAGTAGGTGGTCACGCAATCTATCCATTTCTCTGGATGTATGGTATCCGACCACTCTCTGTTTGCAAATCCCCGACCGTGATAAAACTATATTATAATGATTATCTTTAACGGACTCTATTGTCTCCATAGTTACTATCCGATATCTTAGTAGGTGGTCCACGCGGGTAGATGGCGCTGTTTTCAGAAATTCTTTTTAGGTAAACGATCCAAGTGGCAATAGTAAAATTGAGTAATTAAAAAAAAATAAAAGATAATCTGACTTGTTTCCATTGTATTGTAAAAATAATTTGTCATCATCTTTGGCAAAAAATGAATTGCAAATGAATTATTATTGTAGAAAGTATTTAGTCACTTTTAATATTTGAATTGAAATGTACGGAAATGAAAACTTAAAGAAAAAATCGTCATACACTACATGGAAAAGTTATCGAATACTTCATATATGTTGTGCAAGAAGACGTTTAATAGTCTGTTAAGAAAAGAAGCCATTGTAATACTTTCCCTTCCCAATAAAAATATGAAACGATATCTTTGAGAGTTGAGAACCACAAGTGTAACTGAAGGTGAGTAGAACAAACTATTATAGAAGTTACTGAAGTGAAATGGAGAACTAGAATAGCACAAATATTATTTTCAGCTCAAAAATCAAATTTAAACTTTATACTTGAACCAGAAGCGTCCCTAACGTCGGTCAGCCGGGAGTACGCCTGGGATCCGGGAACTAGTGGGGCCTCGCAACGAGCTACCTTATTTTAATCAACACAAAGAAATAATATAAAAAAAATAACTAATGATAGATATGAACAGCAATCTAGTTAATTTGATTGTTTGAAGTTAAACGTTAAATAATTTATAATGTAAAAGAGTTTTGTTCTGTAATGGTGTCAGTTGGTGTCTTTAATGGAGAATACCAACCTAATTTAGTAAATAAATTTTCTTTAACATGGCATATCTTTTCCTAATAGTTGCATATACTCAGTATTCCTATAATTTTAAATGTTCGCAAATGTTTGTATTTTTTAACTGTTTTTAATTTTTAGCATATTTTGCAAAAAATAATACTTATTTATGGTACAAGTGAGTTAAGTAAGATATTATCCACGAACGAGAAATTTACCCTCGAGGGCCGGCAGACCCGAGAGGGTTAATTTTTCTGAGTGGATAATATCCTTAACTCACGCGTGCCATACAAAATTTTATCCAACACCTCTTTATTTAAGTTTAAACATCGAATTTGCAATTTATAGTTAGTCTGAAGTTTTGACAGTAATAAATTTAATACTCTAGCACGATGACTGGATTTTAATAATATTAAGTAACGTAAGCTGGTGATTGGTTGTTATCTTTGAAGGAGTGAGTTTTTTAAAAATAACCCACGTTGCTAGGGGCAACGTAGGTTATAATATAACATAAGAGTAAACAATTCCTTATTTAAAATGACCATAGTAAACATGGTATTTATATAGAGGTGTTGGATAAATAGTTATAATTAACAGTTAAAAAATTACAATCATTTACGATCATCCGTATTACGATCAATAATATATTATTTTGAAGCAACGCAAATTTCGAAATTTGCACCATAAATTAGTTAATGGTCCACGTTGATAGATGAAGTTTTGGATACAAAAGTTAGTATGGAACATTACCATCTATTACGTATTGTTTATCTATGACCCCCGACAAGGTCCGTTGATGCATGCATATTTACTAGGTATACATACGCATGAATGGACCTTGATCCCCGATGAGCAGGGGCGCCATCTCTCTGATAAAATATCACTCTTGTAATAACTAAAGGAAAATCCATCAATATGTCTGTTACTTAAGATCTCAACATAATTTTCAGCATTTAGCCAGTCCAGTAGAAAAATTGGCACTATTACTCTGTTATTGAAAATAGCTACCCATACGTTTATGCTAAATCGCCGCTGGTGATTCCATATCATTGTATCTATGATAATAACTCCCCTATTACAAAGGCTAGTTTGAGGAAAATTTTGATTGTTCTCTGATAAGAATATATCGCTTCGAATAAAAAATTACCGTGATAAAAGATTGTTGATTAGACAGCAAAGTTATATTATGAGATATTAGAGGTGAGCGGGCAGCCTGGTTTAGCGGGTATACCTAAACCCGTCCGTGCCCGCTAGCAACGGGTTGATAGGGCTTCTCAATACAAAATGGGCGGGTTAGATCACTTCACGCTGCACTGTCCGTGTTGCCTATTGCGTAATAATAATAGATACTCAAACTTGTTTGGTACATACTATGGTGTACGTTGACTATCGTACAAAGTACTTTATTCTAAAATCTCTACAGTATTCATTTATTGGATGTACTTGCAAAGCCAACAGTCCAAACTGTCTTATAGATACAATGAAAGTTTATTTATTTTGACAGTTGACAATTCTGATTTTCTGCCAATTAGCCAGTACATTTGACTAAATTCTGTACCCAGTTATTTTCTTTTGGCAAAAATACGCATGTGCCATCTTAGTCGCCTGTTCATGTGAAGGCATATGTATTCGATTGCTTCACTTTGTGGTATATACGTTTTATGTAATTTTACTAGAGGGCAGTTTCCATGCATCAAGGTGAAATTTATTAGTTTCGTTGGCCTTTATTCTCAAAAGTTGTAACCATTCTTCAAATAAATAATGTAAATGCGTTTGCAGCCTTCGGAACGTTTCAATGGGGTTTCCATGTGATGCTAATGTTTCATCAGCATCGGTGACAATCATTGTTTTACAATTCAAAAATTCATAGGTGATAATTATTCAAACAATTCACATCCAGGAATACAAACAAGAATATTCACATATTCTTTACTAAGGTCGTATCTCACTGACACAACATTTTAAGTTAGATACGAAGAAGCCTACAGTGAATTATACTCAGTTTATCTGGAGTCCCACAAGGGAGTACTCTTGGGCCCACATTTTATGCATATGTAGATCGGCCCATAATAATATATGTCATACATTTATTTAATTTATTTCTGTCAAATTATTAATTTCTCTGTGCGCTAGCAAATTGCATAAAATATTTTACCCTTTGGATGCATAGAAATCCGCGTTTGGATCAAATAATTAATTGCAACAGGTTTAATTTATCGAAATTTTTCTATTAAGGAAGTGTACTTAAAATTATGATAGTAAATAGTTCCTTTTAAATTTAAATTTAATGCGAAATTTAGATGTTAATGCGGGCGCCCCCTAAATTGATGGTATGAATTAAAAGATATCAAATTTCGATCTTTCATATATGGTTCTAACGCTTTTCTGATTCTTTAATTGGATTTCCAATCGTAAAGTTTGGGTAGATTTTCGAATTCAGGCAATTAGATTGAAGAGTTGTGAAAGATACGTCATATCCGCTATCGCGAATTTTTGGTTCATCCAGAAACCTGAACGGACATATTAATTTTGTTTCTTATTGAGACAACCTCACGTGCTTTCGTTATAATGGTGATTATGAGTTTTGGTGGATTTACCTCCTTATTAAATTGGAGATCTTGTGAAAATTCGATGTGTAATTTGAAAATCATTGTTTTAACTTTCCTTTTGCGTATTAAGATTGTGCTGGAAACGAGGTGGTTTCCTCGAGTAATTTAAAAGAGATTAGATTTCGCCGTTACCCCATTGTGTTTCCCTAAGGCTTTGACGTACAAGCATCATTTTTGGATTTTCATATAGAAATTTATTGTTAGGATTGGAGCTAGATTACATTTCCAGTCGAATCTACCAAGGAATCTGGAATCTGTAATTATACTATAAGTGTAAGATCCTTCATAGTAAGCACCAAGTGACCGAGCCAAAGTACCACCCAGGTAACCATTTTGATTAGGGGAGAGTGAGCCACAATGGGTCATGTTCCACCATGGGTTATCATCATACTCATATGCAGTAAAGCTTTGGCGCTTTAGTGATCATTTTTAGAGGTACGTGTATGGCGCCTACAAAGTAAAATTTTATGATCCGGTAAGTTAATTTTTGATATTTTAATATTGATAAGTTATTGTATTATATTATTATTTAATAATAGTATTATTGATTAATATAATAACTTAAATATTAAATATTTAATATTTAAATAAATAAAATGCATAGTTTTAAGATTATTTTGAGTTTTATTTTTTTTCATTTCTCGTCTGCACTACGGGGAAACCAACAGCTAAGGTCATATTATGTTCCCCCATCTAACATGAAACACAATCATAGACCGACACACACTCATATTTGAGGGAGTGGTCTTTTACCACCTTTTAAATTTATCTGGAAGTTGTATGCTATGGTTACAATTGTTTCTACAATTGTATCCATGACAATTAACCCCAATTTGAGTAATTCAACCCCATTTTGGTTGTTTAAAGTATTTTGCCAAATAAGCTAGCGCCTTCCACCACAGTCTTCAAAAAATAATAATAATAATATAATAATAAATGATATCTGTTGCAAATTATTGTATTCATTTTTCATTGTTTTCAGGCAGAACACTTCTGGCGAGCTTGCATTCCGCGGAACAGTGGTTAATATGCACTGTCCCAATATCTTAATACTATACGCAGGACAATTTTACGTACAGCAGGGGCGTCGGAAGTACGGGTCAGATGGGAGGGGACGGAAAGCCCCCTCTACTTTTAAACAAGGGGGGCGTCGCTCCCTCTATAATCAAGGATGAAGGTATAAAATATAGGTATTTATTTTAAATATTACGCGATTTATTTTTGTTTTTACTAATAAATTTATTATTAAATTAGGTTTAATTATTGTTTATTTGTTTTCTCTTAGTTACTTATTCTTAATAATTTCAAAATTATTATTTTAATTTTCTGCTCATTTATTTGACTCATAAAAGCGGTAATGCCAAGTCAAATGGTAAAGCACTCCTGTCAATACTCGAGGTTATTTATTGGAGTAAATGGAATATCGCCAAACGGACAAAACGGACATATTTTGCCGAAGGTTGGGCAAAACGTCAAAAGAGGCTGTGGACATATAGCCGAAAGTGGATAAATCGCGGAAAGCATAAAACGACGAATAGATCGGAAAACATCACGGTCAAATCACCGAACGCGATTAAAACGCCGAAACTCATCTGTGGTAAAATCACCGAAAGTGGTCAAATCGCTGATATGTATTTGTGCACAAATAGCCGAACGTGAAAAACTCTTTATTGAAACTATATTATGTTACATACCAATATTAGAACTTTAATTAAAGAAAAAACACCTTGCTCCAAGTTTTCGGAATTATTTCATTAGTTTCGGTAAATAGCTCTATCTATTTTCTATTGTTTTATATTTTTCTGCGTTTCGCCTACGTTCGGCCATTTCCGTCCACAAACACGTTGCAGCGATTTTCCTGCGTTCGGTGATTTCTCCAAATATACCTTTCTTCGTTTTGAAAACTTTCGTCGATTTGTTCGCTGATGAGTTTCGGCGTTTTGACAACTTTCAGCGATTTGTCCACAGATATGTGTCGGCGATTTGTCCACATGTGTGTTTCGGCGTTTTGACCACCTTCGGCAATTTGTCTACAGATGTTTTTCGGCGACTTAACCTCTTTCGGTAGTTTTGTCAGAGCAGCCTGTCTGTGAGTTGGACAAAGCTGAGAGTTCGGCATCGACTCTTCGTTTCAGATCTATTTGGCGTTGTTTTATTCTTTCGGGGATTTGTTCACTTTCGGCAGTATCTCCAGTTCTCATTTATTGTTTATTTTATCTGTGAAATCGCAGTTCGCCCCCCCCCCAAAGTGAAACTACCTCCGACGTCCCTGACTCCTAGGACAGTAGTCCTGATCAATGATTTCCTTTATTGCATATTGTAAATTGGATCTACAAATTTCTTCATTTCTCCACTTGTTCATCACCAAACTTTAAACAATTAACATTTAAATTATTTTCTTCGAAATCCTCTTCGTAATTTCATACAAGAGCATACGTAGATAGAATATTATAATAAAAAACCCAACCACATAACTCTCCTACATTGCATTTTAATAAATTCTCAAATTAAAATTTATTTATGCATTCCGAACACAACTAAATATTTAATAATGCTCTCTATACTAGTATGTATTATAATGTTCTTGTAATAATATTATAAACTTTCCACTAGATTAAACAATAAAACCTCGAGAAATGTCCTTCTCTTCGGGTGTTCGAAATATCTTTTTCGGAATTTTAAATTATTTATTACTAGGTATGTGCTCACTATTATTATACAGGTATTGTTAAATAAACTCGTTGGACTTCTCAATAATACTGGCATAAAATCACAGGAGATGTAAATAGGTCAAGTTTAACAAGGCCATTCTAAATCTGTCTAGAGATCCGTCTTCTCTTTGTGTTACTCATTTTAAATGTGAACAAAGAGCATTTTACCATATTTATGAAGAAACTTTCTTTTTCAGACAAATACATAAGTTAAAATAGGCACTAAATCATTTTAAATAACCATAAAAACAATTTTCTAAGTTAAGTCGAAAATTGCCCCGGTGGTAGCTGTTCGTTGTTATTATTGTTGGACACATTTTCGCTCACTTTGAAATTTATGTTAAACTGTGACAACTTAGTGTTTCTTCTCTTTTTTTTTTCTTTGGACAGGTTGAGATTTCTCAAAGTGAGTTTATTATTTATACTAGGGATTAAAATAAAACTTTTTCCCCTTCACAGAGAAAAATAAAGCAATAATCCTTGGATTATATGCAGGTTCGAACAAAGGTAGGGTGTTTCTTTTTTGCTTGCGAAAAGGATCTTTTCTAGTTATCTGTATTTGAATTTAATTAGAAAAAAACATGATGACTACTTTCCTGGACCTTTCCTTTTTAAAATAAGCCCAGATTAGCACATGGTGCAGGTAAAAACTAACGATTATACTGCCGGTATGGCGTACTTAGCTGTAACCGTAATCCCTGTTTTACAGTCGTACCACTATAAGTAAAAATTAGCTTGAGAATTATTATCCCAAGTTAGTGAACGAATGAATGTACTAATTGTTTTGTCAATCAATGTGACTGGTTTGTAAACTAAAATTTGTGTTAATTTTAGTAAAATAATTTGTAAGAAAAGTAGCATTTTGTTTGACAGATTTGGCTTTTTATCAGGATTAATTAAATTTTTCTTCAAGAAATTAATTAGGTAAAATCGTGACGCTGGTGAAATATTAGGCCTACTACCATTTTTCTATGATCACTTGTAGTTTTGGTAGGATTTTTCAGATTGTATAAATCCTGTCTGTCCTTTTGAGAACATATTTACTTGGAAACGCGTAAAAATATTGCTATATGCTTACTCCTTTGTTTAATAGTTATTTACATTACAAGCTGCGAAAGTTTACTTTTAGGTGCAAGATGTTTTTGATTGACCGAGGCGAAGCGTAAGCGTAGCCAAGGTTAGTTAAAAACACCGAGCACCTGAAAGGGCTTTCGCAGCGTGTAATGTATAAAACTTTTTGGCCTCCTGTATTTTAAAACGTTTGTTTCAGTTTTGTTTACGTCAACTGTAGCTTCATATTTACGCATGATGTCGTAAAATGACAAGCGAATGTGGTAAAAATACTAAAAAACACTGGGCAATTAGAGATATTTAAGAAACCAACTATTCTTGTAATAATTAAGTTTATGTAATAAAATACATGTTACCTAAGTTATTATTAAAAATATTTCGGGCTTTAATAGAAAAAATTAAAATTTAATTAATTTAAATCGCCGCAGCGCCATCTATTGTACGTTTGGAAACTACAAATGTCATCCAAGAGCACACTATTATGTGCATGTTTTGAATTATTTTTTTTTATTTTCTATAAAACTTGTCGGCCAAAAAATCTTATACAAATCTCATGCGTCAAGTCATTTTACAGGGCTCCAACTAATAAGGCACTCGCCCTACGGGCTCGTGCTTTAAACAAAGTTGTCGCCCTGTAAAGTTCGACTTACCGCATTCGAGTGTAAATAGCTATTTCATTCTCCCCTTGACATGTATTAAAATGATGATTATGTGATTAAAATACAATAATGTTTGTATATACAACAGTATTTTTACGAAGGTAAATGTTGACAACAGCCACCTTATAATATTATATTTTAAAAAAATTGACAGTTTTACTTCGTTGTCCAGGGACCGAAAGTTTTTCATACCTAGCAACCACCTCGCATGTTTTACTTTCACTTTCGATTGCCTTATCAAGATAGAAATTTACGCTTTCGTAAAGGGGAGAATGAAAATGTTATTTAAAGTATGGTTTGTACCTTCTTTCATTCCTAGTGTGGCCTGATGTTTGAGCAGCATCATTAATTAATCTAATTACAGTGAATATCATTAAATAGTCCCAGAGAGACTCCATTACTATACTGCGTTTACCCAACAGATATAGTAATGAAAAACCAGAGACATTCAGATGCAACTTGAAACTTGAATATCCATTGGTTGAAATAAATGGGGCGGTACTCGATAGAAGTCTCATTTACACATACAAACACAAACGGCAAACGCCAGCTTTTTACGCATGCGTTTACGTCAGTTGTTTTGAAAGTTCCGTCAGTTTTTCCAACTGTGTTACATATTAGGTACATTACAAGTCTTTATTAAGACTCGCACCATTCAATACACGAACGGTTGTCAATAAGTAAGTTAGAATTATATGAAAAGTTAATAATAATAATGAGTTGGTTAATTTGTAGAATTTTCCTTACTGCAAAATTATTAAAAATGGATGATGAAAACGTCAACAATATTCAGTTGTCACCACCAAAAAAAACGCCAAAAAAGCACTTTTCTGTAGAGGTGAAACAAATAATTATGAACGCTTTTAAAGTGTGTGAAGAGCAGCATCCTCAATGGAAAAAACACGAAAAAGAGGAAAATGTTGCTAGATTGATAGGTCATGTTTTAATTTACCTTCCAATCCCACTGCTTATTTACTATAATTTTATGAATTGGTCTGGCCAGTGTTTACAACATACTTCGTGAGCACAAACAACATCCTGATTATTTTGCTGCTCCTAAGGCGTGTCATAGACCAAGAGCTATTTTGGACAATGTTTCCGAAGAAGACAAAAATGGCAAAAAAGTGTGGGCTGACATGTCCATAACAAATCCACGAGACGCATTTTTAAGAGGGTTATCGACTGACTTGAGAAATCCATCGGGGAAAGGAAAGCGGCTCATCACCCTTCATATAGGATCTGATGACGGTTTTGTAGATAATGGATTACTGTTATTGAAATCCAAGAAAACAAATGACTACCATGAAGAAATGAACGCAGATACATTTGAACAATGGTTTAAAAATATTTTGCCCAGTCTTCAAGAAGGTTGCGTTATCGTCTTGGATAACGCAAGTTATCACACAAGAAAAATTGAAAAAATTCCGTCTAGCAACACAAAGAAAGCTGGCATACATAACTGGCTGCAGAAAAAACTATCCCCTACGAAGACAGTATGTGAGAGCTGAATTGTTATCTTAAGTAAAACAGCATGCACCTAAACACAGTGCTAACGTAATCGACGAATTAACACAGGAAAGCAACAGAACTGTTCTGAGATTGCCACCTTACCATGCGATGTATATATAGTATGTTTGTATGTAATTTCTTTGTTTTATTGTAAAAAATATTTATTATATATTATAATATATGTAAACACATAGCACTCGCGAACTTTTCATGGCTTTTTTATTAAATTAATAAAATGCAATTTTTTAAAATGTATGGTTATTATTTATACTAGTATAAATTTCTCTAAGTGACATCATTTATAACGAATTAACAATTCATATACAAAAATGTTCTATTGTAAATTTAACTTTCACATAAAACCAATCAGAACAATCTGTGCTGCCTTGATTTTTTTTAACTATATCTGTTCAGTGTCCGGAGTATAGTATAGTATATTTGTCAATATGAGGGTGATGATTACTTTTGTTTGAAGGTAAATAGATACTCCATCTTTAATTTCAATTGTTCATTCAAAGTCCAAAGGGTGTATCTCAGGAATAATCAATTTTAAGATATTGAGGATTTTATAATATGTTGGTCAGTACAAATTAAAAAAGTAGAACCAATCTCTCTGTCGGCGTTTAACACTCCTCAATGGATCTTAAAGAGATTTGGAGTTGTCAAAGAGTATATATCTACTATGTCATAAGGAGTAAGTAGACCAGCATTTCTGAACCTTTTTTTGAACCCACTTGCGTACCCCTTGACCTATCATCACTGCTCCACGTACCCCAACACCACCCTCATTATGTATAATTACTAACATCTACATACAGGTACAGTAATAACATTATAATACAGAGACATTTTTAGTTTTGCAATATCAATATCATTTGTTATGCAAACCCGATTAACGCGGGTCTCACCTTTTGGTAAGGTGTTTCATCCTAAGGAATTTTTTTGTACAAATAGTATATTTATAGTTCGGTTGGCAACACTGAGACAAAGAAATAATGGACAAGTTACAACCAACCCGACCGAATTAGCCCAGATTCTTCGCAGAAATAAAATTGTATTACAGAAAACAATGCCGAAATGCCTGTCCGCTTTGTGTAAGGATTATTGAAGTATACCTCTCGATAGGTACTGGTCCTGCAGATAAAATATATACCTAAATTGAATTTAAAACATTCCTTTCTTTCTGAATTAAAAGTATTTCGGATTCAATTTAATTATTTTGATTTTTTCATAATGAAAAATAATTTGGATTAGAAATGCCAGTTGTTACAACAACTTTTTATATTTTCTCTTATGTTCAATTTATTTATGTCCACCATTACATTTTTTCTTTCCGCGTACTCCCTGAAACCATTTCGCGTACCCCCAGTACCACAGGTTGAGAAACGCTGATGTAGACAGTAAAATCTAAAATGTGAAAAAATTGAGATACGCCCTTTGGGTTTAGGACGGCAGTATACTTTTCGAACATCTGAATATTGTTTCGCCAAATAAATCAATTCAGTTTTTATCAATAGTGTAACTTTAGTACGCTATCTATTTTCCAACTTATGGAAATATTTTGAATTATATCGTACAGCTTGGTTGAACCTTCTTTTATTATCTGGGTGTCTAGTCATTTTCCAGATTTTTCGCAATTGTCTTTTTTCGATAATATTTTCTCTAATGTTGCGTGGGCAGTAAATTTTCCCTTTATTCTGTGTTGGTAGTGGCTTACTTCCCAGGCAATTTCTTTGAAAAATTGCCGATTAGTTTTATGATTATGTAACCTAGGCAGTGGTCTATCTGTTTTACAGGGGAATATGGAATTACTATAAGGGGTATGATCCGATTCTATGTCAAAGTTTGATTCGATGTCTAGATATCCAGCAGCGATACCTTTACTGCCAAAAAATGTCAACACAATCAGGAATCTTTGTAGATTCGTAGACCAATAGGTAGATGACTCAGATGTTCTAGTATTAGTTCATATAATACTCTGTCTCTTCCAGAGGCACACAAATTTGATCTAAGTTGCTAAAAATCAATTATCAGAATTGATATTGATTGAAAAGATTAAAAACTCTTTTGTTATTATTCCGCATTTTGTGCGTCTAAAAGGGGTTTATTTGAATACTAGAAACGTAATATTTTATTAAGAATTGAAGGAAGAAATATAAATTATTAAAACAATACTGGAAAAGAGAAAATAGAAGAAAATCTAGAATATAACATAAAAGGGGGAAAAAGTTATCACAAATAATAAGCAGGGAAGATATATACAGAAGAGTGGAAGAACAGTATTTTTAAGTGGTTCATGAATAAGTAAAGAACCATAAGGGTGAGACAATTTAAGAAAATCATCATCAATACTTACTGAGGTGTGGAAGAATAGTAGTCAGCAGCAGTTCCTGTACCGGAGGAGTACCAATAGGGTGAGAGGCCATTTTCAAGTTTCACATAAGATACTTACCGGAAGTGCTGAAGAAGTGTGGCCGTAATAATAGTCCTGTCAAAGACGATAGTAACGGGTGGCTTATATGAAAGAAGTATAGAGTTTCCTATCCAGCAGGGAAAGATTGAAGAGTTGGAACGTTTGGTGGTCCATCATCATAGAGTGCAGAGGAGGAAGATTGAAAGGTGTAAGAAGCGTATGTGCTGTGAAAGTGCAGTTATAGACGGTTTAAAAAGGAGTGGTCTATCAGTTAACCTACTTGGAACATCATACATTGCAGATTTAACTAAAGGAAGGAATAACTGTAAGTTGACAGGGTAAGATTTCTTTCTTTTAACATCCTAAACAAAAGAATGGTAAATAAAGAGATTGAACAAATATTTATTTTATGTTATGCTTACTTGACCTTATATACTTTAATTTGGGAACTGTCATGTATGACATTGCGGGTATATGTGTCAATGGTTGTCACTAACCCCACTTTATTTAATAAAATTCAATAACCACAAATAGGTAAAGTTTTTGGATCATTTAATAAAAGAACCCAAAGTTAGATGATCGAATTAACAGTCTCGTAGTAAGAACAATAAATAAAATTAAACATTGATATTATTATATAAATATATATATATATATATATATATATATATATATATATATATATATATATATATATATATATATATATATATATATATATATATATATATATATATATATATATATATATATATATATATATATATATATATATATATATATATATATATATATATATATATATATATATATATATATATATATATATATATATATATATATATATATATATATATATATATATATATATATATATATATATATATATATATATATATATATATATATATATATATATATATATATATATATATATATATATATATATATATATATATATATATACAATTTGTGCGACCCTGAGATCAAAAGGTATTCTTTTAAATATAAAACTAACCAATAACAATTAAAAAAAGAATAAATAAAATTATAATAACATCACAATATGTACATTTCGAAAGCTTGTGCCTGGTACAACGTAAATATACTTCGCTTTGGTCCGAAAGACAGAGCAGAGAGTGTTTTTTCAAAAACTTCTTGAATACGTTGGCTTTATACTTGTGCCCGATCCCTTATACTTTGGTTTGGCACCTTAGCTTAGATGCAGCTATGCTGACTGTTGCACTGATTGTGCACTAACAGTTACATAAATGAAAAATTCAACGAACAGAAATACGCAACATTGAGTGGTGTCTAGATAACTGCAGAATAATTTAAAGCCCCTCAAGTGGTCGATGAAACATTTATAAATCAGAAAGTGCTTCAATTCTGTCTACGAATGTAATACTGTGTTTTAAAACTGTCGGTATAAACGCAACTATTACTTATTGACTACACACTACACCAGCTTAAAAGAGCCTAAAGTATGACTGACTTTGAAAAATAACATATCCAAGCTTTTTTAAAGTAGAGACTGTGACTGACTTTACATTTTATGTAAGATGCAGCTGTTAACAGACAAAATACGAAACTTGCTGTTTCGGCAGTTGTTATCTAAAACGCTTCGTTATGAAGAATTCTTAAGATGCACTACTGTAGGTGTTAAAAGATTGTATCCATGTATGTCTTGTCCAAGTAAGTTAAAAAATCTAATGATATTTTGTTCATAGATGGCTGTTTTAAGAGGTATCAGCACTTTCAGTTATTTGAAAATGGCAACATAAGCTTCCTGAAAAGATATTTTAATCCCAGGCACCTTAATAAGAAAGAAGGTGTATTTAATAGAAACTAAAGGTACGAGCTAGGAAATAACCAACTGCAATATTTTCGAAGGTAACTACTTCACCAAAAACATTTGATATTTGATTTGATATATTATTATATTTGATTTCATTGGATCTTTTGCCAACACTTACTTTTTTGGATTATTCAAAATAAATAATTAAAATAATTTTTTCTAAACTGAAACTATTGGTTGATTATGTTAAAATCATATTAAAAAGTTGCTAGCATTTCTTTATTCGGCAACTCCATAGAACATATACAATTCATGACACATTTGTCATAATCTTGAAAAGACCGAATATTATTCAACTTGTAAAAAACCTTGTAAAGTAAGACAGTACAGTATTTTTAAATTTTAAATGCTAGAAGTATACTGTGCTTGTTTTCGCCAAATGTTAAGAGGTACTTCAATAATGTATTCCTCTTGAAGAAGATATCGAGAAAGAAAATGTTATTAGATTTCATGACTTTCTCTACTTTGAATCATCCAAACTTTAGCTTCATTCAGAAATCCGTAAAGCTTCATAGATTCATAGTTGCTACAAGCCCAAAATCATATTTTTTTAGTTCGTCTGCTTTTATTTTTGTTAAAGATCACATTACTCCGAAGTTTCTTTTGGTCTACCTCAGTGCCTACTCCATATGCAGCTTGATGAAGTTCTATCAGGGAGGTTCCTTACACCGCTGGGTGTTTCTTGTTACTGCTGCACCTACTCCATGCCAAGTTTCCTGAAATTCTGACTGTTTAAATTGACAACAGTGTACACAGGGGCGGATTATCCATTAGACACAGTAGGCTATAGTCTAGAAGCCCTAGACTTTGGGAGGCTTCTCCTTTTTGTCGCAGACAATCAAAACAAGTTCTTTTTGTTGTGGACCCCTATTCCAATTCAATTCCGGGTCCGTATTCCTGCAAAGAGTATTAGTGTTTAATTTTACTTTTATGAATTTTTTTAATTTTAAATAGCGTGCCATTGTCGCTGTTAGCCATTGTCGTTGCGAGCTACTATCCTTGAGAGTCTAAGTCGAAGAAACATGGTCAAAAAACCAGTGTCGGGTATCTATTATCGGGGAGCCATGGTCGTGCGAACCAATATACTGCGAGCCACCGTCATGTAGTCTATCTCAACATTGAATGTTTATATTAGTAGACTTACTTGCTGAACCTTGTCGATTCGAGAATTACGTAAATATGCGATAAAGGAAAAGTAATTCGTTAGCAATTTCTGCTGGATGAAATCGAAAGATAAATGCTCGCAGATACCAGCGTTGTCATCATTATTTGCTTCCGATTAAAATATTTCGTCTAAGGCGGTGTTATCTCTACATTTAAAGGCCGAAATATATGTGCATAGTAAGTGTAGACTTACTATATGCGGTGAATATGGTGGAAGGCGATGATATTGATCGCTATGGATTTCTAAATATATGTACTCCACTTTTAAGCCTGTTATACAATTTTGGTCAAGTTATAACGCTACCGAAATCGACGATGTTGAATGTGATTAATAAAGGTACACCTTCGAAAACTTGCAGGACTGGCGGACATGGTGTAAGGCGATGATGTTATTGATCGCTCTATGTCTAAGTATAAATAAATGTTACATCATTTTGGACAACTTGCAACGTTACTGAAAGCGATGATATCGATGAATTAAATTAACAAATGTAATCTTCAAAACCTTGCACGATTGGCAAACATGGTGTAAGGCGATGATGTTACTGGTTGCTCTATGTCTAAGTGTAAATAAATGTACGCCACTTAAGGCGGCTATATCATTTTGGGCAACTTATAACGATACTAAAAGCAACGATATTAATGAATGTAATTAACAAATGTGGATCTTCGAAACATTATAGGACTGGCGAACATGATGTAAGGCAATGATGTTACTGGTGGCTCTATGTCTAAGTATAAGTAAATGTATGCCGCTTAAGGCGGTTACATCATTTTGGCAACTTCTAACGATATCGAGAATATTGAGTAATATAGTTAATAAATGTAGATCTTAGAAACCTTGCAGGATTGGCGAACATGGTGTAAGGGGATGATGTTACTGGTCGCTCTATGTCTAACTATAAATAAATGTACACCGCTTAAGGCGGCTACATCAATCTAGACAACTTATAACGCTACTAAAAGGGGCGATACTGACGAATGTAATTAATAAATGTAGATCTTCGAAATATTACAGGACTGGCAAACATGGTGTAAGGCGATGATGTTACTGTCTTACTGATCGCTCTGTCTAAGTATAAATAAATGTGGCTACCTCTTATTGAACAACTTATAACGTTACTAAAAGTAACAATATTGATGAATGTAATTAATAAATGTAGATCATCTAGGCGAAGATGGTGTAAGGCGATGATGTTACTGATCGCTCTGTCTATAAATAAATGTACGCAGCTTAAGGTGAATGCATCATCTTGGAGAACTTATAATGGTACTAAAAGGGGTATTATTGATGAATGTAATTAATAAATGTAGATCTGCGAAACCTTGCAGAACTGGCGAAGATGGTGTAAGGCGATGACGTTACTGATAGTTCTGTGTTTATAAATAAAGTACGCAGCTTAAGGTGATTACATCACTTGGTCAACTTATAACGCTACACCGAACTCGACGATATTCATGAATGTTATTAATAAATCCAGATTTTCGAAATCTTGTAGGACTGGGCAAGGTGGTGTAAGGCAAATATTATATTGATCGTTCTGTTTCTCAAAAATCATGTCGCTTAAGGCGGCTAGATTATTTTGGTCACTTATAGCCCTACCGAAAGCGGGGATGTTAATGATTGTAATTAATAAGTGCAGATCTTCGAAACCTTGTAGAACTGGCGAAGATGATGTAAGGCGATGACGTTACTGATAGTTCTGTGTCTATAAATAAAGTACGCAAAATGATGCAGGTGACTGCATCATTTTGTCAACTTATAATGCTACGGAACTCGACGATATTCATGAATGTAATTAATAAATCCAGATTTTCGAAATCTTGTAGGACTGGGTAAGGTGGTGTAAGGCAAATATTATATTGATCATTCTGTTTCTCAAAAATCTTGTCGCTTAAGGTGGCTGGATTATTTTGGTCCATTTATAGCCCTACCGAAAGCGGGGATGTTGATGATTGTAATTAATAAGTGCAGATCTTCGAAACCTTGTAGAACTGGCGAAGATGATGTAAGGCGATGACGTTACTGATAGTTCTGTGTCTATAAATAAAGTACGCAAAATGATGCAGGTGACTGCATCATTTTGTCAACTTATAATGCTACGGAACTCGACGATATTCATGAATGTAATTAATAAATCCAGATTTTCGAAATCTTGTAGGACTGGGTAAGGTGGTGTAAGGCAAATATTATATTGATCATTCTGTTTCTCAAAAATCTTGTCGCTTAAGGTGGCTGGATTATTTTGGTCCATTTATAGCCCTACCGAAAGCGGGGAAGTTGATGAATGTAATTAATAAGTGCAGATAGATCTTCGCAACCTTGTAGATCTGACGAAGATGATGTAAGGCGATAACGTTACTGATAGTTCTGTGTCTATAAATAAAGTACGCAGCTTAAGGTGACTGCATCATTTTGTCAACTTATAATGCTACGGAACTCGACGATATTCATGAATGTAATTAATAAATCCAGATTTTCGAAATCTTGTAGGACTGGGTAAGGTGGTGTAAGGCAAATATTATATTGATCGTTCTCTTTCTCAAAAATCTTGTCGCTTAAGGTGGCTGGATTATTTTGGTCCACTTATAGCCCTATCGAAAGCGGGGAAGTTGATGAATGTAATTACTAAGTGCAGATAGATCTTCGCAACCTTGTAGATCTGACGAAGATGATGTAAGGCGATAACGTTACTGATAGTTCTGTGTCTATAAATAAAGTACGCAGCTTAAGGTGACTGCATCATTTTGTGAACTTATAATGCTACCGAACTCGACGATATTCATGAATGTAATTAATAAATCCAGATTTTCGAAATCTTGTAGGACTGGGTAAGGTGGTGTAAGGCAAATATTATATTGATCGTTCTCTTTCTCAAAAATCTTGTCGCTTAAGGTGGCTGGATTATTTTGGTCCACTTATAGCCCTACCGAAAGCGGGGAAGTTGATGAATGTAATTAATAAGTGCAGATAGATCTTCGCAACCTTGTAGATCTGACGAAGATGATGTAAGGCGATAACGTTACTGATAGTTCTGCGTCTATAAATAAAGTACGCAGCTTAAGGTGACTGCATCATTTTGTCAACTTATAATGCTACCGAACTCGACGATATTCATGAATGTAATTAATAAATCCACATTTTCGAAATCTTGTAGGACTGGGTAAGGTGGTGTAAGGCAAATATTATATTGATCGTTCTCTTTCTCAAAAACCATATCGAAAACAGGGATGTTGATGAATGTAATTAATAAGTGCAAATCTTCCAAACCTTGTAGAACAGGCGAAGATGGTATGTATAAGGTGATGATGTTGCTGATCTAAATAAATGTAGGCCACTATATAAGTTCCTGTTACAGTTCTAATGGCAGAGGTATTCTCGATTTCTAAAAGACATTTTTTAGCTATTATCGTTTTTGTGAATGATGTCTGTGCAATGTGCATGTCGATGTAATGGAGCTTTTTTTTTATTTATAATTTTTTTTCCATTTTTGATCATAAAAAGTACCACTTTTCGTGACATCATTCGATATCGCTTTTTATTACTCCTATTTTTAAACTAATAAAAGCAGTGTCAAAAACCCACAAAATCAAAAATAAAGATGGATATATTCGATGCGATTTTCTTAATGGATCATTAAATCCAAAACACCAACTTACCGTAGTTGCACTGGTAACAGTTGGAGACCGCCTGGGCCTTGCAATTCGGGTAAATTTGGAGGCCAGACGTGTTTTTGTTGACCCAGGTAACAGCCACCTGCCCTTCTACCGAGCAGAGCTGATATTTCGTAGAACAGCATATAACTGCCGACAAAATGCCATAAAATTCCTCTATGTTTCTATTCATTTTCTAATCATAGACCAATAATGAACAACATAATAATACTCATCATCAGCTCTTCGATTAACATAAACAGTTAATAAATATTGAGAAAAAACACTGTTATACCGATTAATCAGCGAGTGTTTTTGAAATGATAATTAACGCGCCTTCCTTATGAAGAAGAAGAAAAAGTAAAAGGAGCGAATGGATTTCTTTTTATGGTGACTTGGCGTACGTACATTTATAATTGTTAATAATTAATAAATGTTTTTTGTATGATTATTATTAAAGAGCAGGTGATAAAGGGCTTTTTTGATTATTTCTTATTTAAACGGCCTTCCTTTATACAGAGTGAGTATAAAGTATGGCATATATAATAAAATTATTAATAATCTTTCTATATATAGAGTAATCTAGCTAAATTATTCAATGTCAATAAAATGTCTAAATTGCAGATTGTTATGTACATTTAGGTCATTTAGCGATTATCGGTTGGTATTCCATTCAAGATGGTACCAATAGGTTTATTTGCACCATCTTGAATGGAATGTCATAAAATGCTTTAGGAATAAAACTTCAGTGGGTCATTTTACTTGTCTAATGGTTCTGAACTATTTTAACAATTTTTTAAATATTTTGATGAATTGGGTTTGGTAATGCAGGTTTGAGATCCTAGGATGGTATACATTTATGAAAAACGTTGTTATTGATTAAAATTGTAGAATTAAGAGATTAACTTTGTGGTTTTAATTAGTTTTAACGGAATGACAACATTTAAAACGCTATCAAAATTTTTACTTATTTCTGGTTTTTATTTGAATTTACACCGGTTGATTTTACGTAATTTTACGATGACCCACAGTAGTGTCCACATACCAATCAGAGTGGATGGGCTTGCAAAGTTCATCAGTGTAATGATTGGTCGTTAATTAACGGGTCTAAATTTGGATGCGGTGTTATGGTAATTATACAGTTATAGAATAACTAACTACAATACAAAATTGAAACTCTGGGCAAAAACAAGGTTTTCCAAAATCAAACCGAAGTTCTTTACATTTCACCGTATTTTACTCTTTTGAAAAGAACAGATAAACACGGAAATAAGAATGAAACTGAAATCAAAAGAGAATGAGCAACCGCTGTAAACGAGTGTGAATAGGACAGTGACAGAAGCAGAAGTGGTGGCTAGAACGGGGACAGAAAGATTTATGGCACCATTTAAAAACAAGAAAGAGTAGCAATTATGTTACGGGTGTGGAAAATAAAAAATTTGCGAGTCTCTATTAGAAATTGAAAACCGAAATTATTCAATGATTGTGTATCTGCTCTAAAGGCTATATTTAAACATTCCCAAACCATCTGCTCGGCGGCAGCGGTAAGGGGACAACGAAAGGGGAACCTCTAGAACTAGGCCCCCACCCCCACATTATTTTTGGAAAGGGATATATTTAGAGGAATATTGAGATCTTTGATACCACAAACAGCGTGCGTAAATGAATTAATATTAATTGTTGATTAATTAATATTAACCAATCAATAAGTGAATATGCAGTAATAATAATAAATAAATTAATAAAAAAGAAGCAAACAAAAAAGGATGATAAATGACATTAATTAAATAAGCAGACAACGTCAACAGAACTTGACTCCGTGGAGGAATGGCTGGATCTCAGACTAGAAGCCACGGTTCAAATCCCATGCAGTTCGCATAATTTTTTTTAAATAAAATATTTAATATATTCATAAATAAACATTTTTTTAATAATTATAATATTTATAAAACAGAATAACTTACAATTAAATGTTAATATGGTAGTGTATAATCAATTAGTTTTATTTTAAATTAACATAAATATTATACATATATTATGTAGTTTAAACAATGACTATAAAATTAAGGGATAATTGTATGTAATTATTCTTTTTGATAAATATTATAATAAAAAAATATTTACGAAATATATTAAATATTTTATTACAAAAATTAAAGGAACTGCATAGGATTTGAACCGTGGTTTTCTAGACGAAAATACACAGACCTTTCCACAGAACTACTGTTGACATTGGTTGCTTCTTTAGTGAAGGTCATTTATTATCCTTTTTTGTTTGTACTTTTAAGGAATTGATTATTTTATAAATAAACATAAAAAATAATAATTACGTACAATTATTCCTTAATTTCATAGTCATTGTTTAAACTACATAACATAAACTAACTAAGTACAGTGGTACTAGCCAATTATTTTATCTAACCCAATACATACACAATCTTGCCTTTTTTGAAAGATGACTGGACCATGTCCGGTTCTCAACGAATTTTTCTTAGCTACCTCATGACGAATATGACACTACAAAAAGTTATGTCCGAAAGTTCCTTGGGAAAATTTACTGGTGCAAATTGCTGCTCCATGTATGACATATTTTCTTTCTTCGATAACACATCAAGAAGTCGAGGTATTAAAAAACATTCGGACATCTTTTGTAGGGAATTAAATAAACTTATTTTACCTAACCTCTTTCATCTCGATAAATCTAAAAGTTTCTGAGAAAAACGACAAAAACCGGTAAGGGGCGTGGTTTAATTTAATTATCTCTTCCAGTTCACCACCTCAATCACCTTAACTTTCCGCTACTATTTCTAATTTGACTGGTCTATTAATATTATACAGTGTGTCATAAAAGTAAGGAATAAAATTCATGTTTTTTGTATTATCATTGTTTGGAAGAAAAACTCGGACACGTCAATTTTATTTTTTTCCTGCGGATTTTATGAACGTCAATTTTAATTTTTTTTTTTGCTAGAAATTAAAAGTATATATATTTTTATGAGTTCAGCAATACCCCATCATATGTGGTATTTATAAAGTAGTATTTTTTAAATATGGGTATATGGTATTGCTGAACTCATAAAAAATATATACTTTTAATTTCTATCAAAAGAATAAGGTGGTTCCATTTAAAAAAAGTCGATGACGTCAAGGTCTCACAGTAGTAAACTAAAAAATTAAAATTAGCGTCCATAAAATACGAAGGAAAAAATAAAATTGACGTGTTCGAGCTTTTCTTCCAAACAGTGATAATACAAAAATAGGAATTTTAGTTCTTGCTTTATTGACACACTGTATCGTAGTGAATCAAGAAACGCCGTGTATATCGAACAATCCAGAGAGCAGCGATTGTAGATGTTTCGAGAATTCGACACCGAGAATATAAATACTGCGACCGCACGAAAAAGGGGAATGGACAGTCGACAATTACAAGTGTCGTAATATAAAATAAAAAGTACTTCAGTGGTAATAAGTAATTGTGCGTTTAAAATAAATAATCTCGTGTTTAAATAAATTAGTTTAAATCCATGCAGTGATTAGTTTTTAATTAAACACAATTCATACAAAATCCTAGTTTTAATTAAGAGATCGCTACAATATCTTTAGGATTTAGTAGATTATAATTAGTTCTACTTTACACAGATAATTGCACTTTTTGCAGAATCTTTAAGTTTATCGTGAGATATGAGTCTTAGTTAAGGTTACTTATTACTACCCTCCTCCTAGGCTGGTAATTTTTTAGTGGAGCAATCGAAAGTACCTTCTACGACTTCTTTCTAGACATGGAAGTAAAATCGTAAACCCCGAATCAATGAGATTTTTGGCACGTTAAGTATCCCTATTCCAGATGGAATACTTCCAAGCTCAAAATACTATATACTTATAACAATCTGTGCCAATAATTACAAATGATATTCCTATTCAAAGCAAATTTCAAACGATTTTTTATTTTACAAGTTACTCTTTTTGGTGTTTTCCAACAGGAATTAAATGCACCCTTTTGTATTCACTCTGTATATTTCAACACCGTACTGTTGGATGTGTTTCAAATGCGTACTTTACAATAAAAACTTTCAGCGTCGGAGACTTTTCGACAGATGTTCCCACTTGGACGTGTGCGCATACCAGGGTGTACAAAATAAAAAAAAAGACGAGACGCATATAAATTTCTCCGATTATACAAAAGTGACAATGTGATCAATTCACGTGGACAATAAAACTGACCAGAATAAATTTGAGAAATTACATCCATTTAAACGATACAAATTATGGAAATAAATTTCCTCTTTATGTAATTGTCTTTGAATGTTTTCATTTCCCGTTCTATTAAAAATTAAATTTAGATCCATAAATCGAGATAAGCAGTAAAAGTGAATATTTAAGCGAAAATCACCTTCTATTTTTGCGATTCGAACGAAATTTCTAAAATTGGGTCACAGCCAACCCTGACCCAGTCTTGGCACTAAACATGCATTTTTGCGAATGTAGGAAAGGTATTTAAATCAGGGAATAATATTTTGATGAAAACGTAGTTTTTATAGTTACAGATGTTTTACTAGAATAAAAATGATTAGAATATAAAGACTTAATTCTGCTACATCTTTAGGCAACCCCACGAAACCTCAGTTTAACCAGTGGTAGTGTATGAGATGTGGGGTGGAGAATGTGCGAAGGTCCCCCCTAGTGATGCCCGAGCTGTGGGAAGGGGGGCGGCATTATCGAGTGCTACTATCACTTGACAATGTGTGTGCTGCAGACAGGGTCGGGTTTCAGTTATTTATCAGGACTGTAGTTTGATGGAGGACCCTTTATCACTATACAGGTTGTCACAAATTAAAAGAGCAATAACACAGAGGGTTAAAGAGCTTCAGAGATACTAACTAAACTAAACTAAAGGAAAAAATTCTAGGTTGAGATTTTCTTTAATTTAAGTAGTAAATAAAAGGGAGGAACATTGAAATAACCAAAACAATGTAAAATAATAATACCTATGCGATATGTATTTTAGCCTGCCGAGCTGACAGGAAATTCTGAAGAGGAATATTGGTCAAGGACAAATCTTTGTAAACGATGACATCAACGTAAGCGTTAGCATTCTTGCAATCATATCAGCTGAGTAATGTTTATTATCAAAAGTTTATTTAATGGTGTTTTCTATTTTAAATAAAATTGATTAACAGAAACTATTTATTTTATTAAATTAAATTTATTTAACAATTAATAAAAATGGCCCTTTAATTTAAGATGAAAAATAGGATTTACTCTTTTTATTATAAAGCCGAATGGCTTTTATGTTTTTTAAATTAAATTCAAAGTCGTCCACACTAGAAAAATTGCCCTTTAATCTAATTAATTTACCGTATTAGGAAACCAAATGTTCTCTTTAGAAATCGCATTACCTTAAATTTATTTTCAGATAAGCCAGACGCGACATATGTAAAAGGGAGATGTGTGTTTGACATTTACGAATGTAGTTTAAGATTAACAGTCATCTTCGTCAAGTTATTTTTAGTATTCTGCGGCATAGGCAAAATCGCGCTATATTGACAAATTATTTCAAGTTCAACAAACTACTAGCAGAGTACAGGACCGGACTAAAAACTTGAATTTTCAATAACTTGGAAAGTAAACATTTTAGAAACAAAAGTTATAAGAAAATTTTTTTCTACACATCAGCAACTATTTCGCATTCAAGTATTATTCGTTCTTTTTAAGATGTTTAAAAATTTAGACTAAATAAATGTCGTTATTGATACACAGCGCAGGGTAGCTAGCGGAAGAAAGGTTAAGCTTGATATTGCAAGCGGGAATTCAAATTTAAAAATCTAATCTTCTTTTATAAAGTAATTGTTTCAAATCAATAAAAGTTAAATTATAATAACTGTATTAAATTGATAAAATATTTAATGTTCAATAAGGTTTTAATTTTATTTATTAGACATACTATATTCGGCCTTTTTTTTCTCGGCAATATATTTTTTTAAATAAAAGAATAAAACAAAAACAAATTCTTATTCACGAGGGACCCGGGGCTGCAGTCCACCCTTAAATCCGGCTCTGGCTGCAGTTTTACGTCTCATACCTGCGTTTCAGGACCACGGTCCCCGTTTTAGCGAGGAATTGAAGTACGCTCAATTAGCACGTTACTCTTTTATGTGAATGCTGGAAACTCTCGCTTTCACGTTGACAACATCATCATTGTGGATTGAAATACATGACTCACGGTCATAAGCTCATAGTCAGGGTCCACTATTGGTCAAGCAATTGAGGTACATTAAATTAGTGTGTCACTCACTTAAACGAGTGTTACCAGTTGTCACTGGTTGGAGCGAGGTTAATATCCTTCCTCTATTAACATGCTTACCTCCCGAGGGAGTCCCTTCACTCCTAGTTAGTATGCGGACTTATAGCAATAATATCAGCTGTCGTAGGCTAGAAAAGGCCCGAACGAGATCAGATCAGATTAGAGATGTGTTACAAACTACCAGGCAAAGTGTATTGCGAAGTAAATCACCATTGATGCGAAGCCGTCCTAGTGCGGATGAAGGGAGATATAATTGATACGAAACAAAGCTCACTTTCAAATAATAGTTTTATGTACCCTATTTGCCTATTCTAAAGTACGTAAGTTATTAAATGTTATAATTTCTTGTTGTGTAAAGTATCTAAAATTGGAACTCCTCCAAAGTCTTCGGTGCTTCAGTCGGGAGATTGGTTTGAAAAAACAATCCATTTCTTTCCTGTGGGAAGCTTTCCTTGTCATTTCCTCGCATTTCTATTATTTGTCTTCCAATCTTTCCTTTTGTCTTGGTTTTTCTTCGCGACCAGCTGATTTCTAAGGCTCTTCTGAAGCACCACATCTCAAAAGCTTCTAATCCTTTTTGTCTAGTTTACTTATTGTCCTTGTTTCCCATCCATATAACGCGATGTTCCAAACATACGTTTTAGTAAAAAGTTTCTTTAATGTGGGCGATGTGTTGTTAGATGTTAGTAATTGGTTTTTTGTTCTAGAAGGCTCTTTTTACTTAATTTATTCGACTGCTAATTTCTTTGCTGCAGTGACCCTCTTTTTACAGGAACTTACTAACTGCTGTTATTGTTTTATTGTCTGTAACGATTGCCTTTGTTTTGTTTTTATCTTATGTTATCTATTTTTTTGAATATCGTGTCAATGTCTTTGAAAGATTTCGTTTGTGGCGTCTGTTCCAGCAAAGAGTGCTAGCTATATCGTCAGCATATCTCAGTGTTCACTCCGTGTATCTGAATCCCTGTATTTTTAATTTCTTTGAAATTATTGCTCGCGTTTAATATGGATATATTGAACAGCAATGGCGATAGGACGCATCCCTGTCTGACACCTTGTCCAATTTGTGCATCTTTTCCGTCTTCCTGATATTCGTCTGGTTTCCGTATATATTATGTATGATTCTTTTTTCTTTAATGCCAATTCGTCGTATCTCTTTCAGTATTGTAAACATTAGCTCCCAGTCTATCCTATAAAAAGCCTTCTTTGCGCCAATAGAAGTAATGTATACTTCCCAATCATCTTTTCAATTATCATCTTTAATTAATCTTAATTAAGCTCAGGAGTATTTCTCTGGTTTCCGAATTGATCCTCCGTCAGATTCTCCTCTATTATTCTTTCTATTCTACGGTAGTAAATGATTTTTAAAAGAATTTTTGATGTGTGTTTGTGTGTGATAAGGCCTATTATTATGTAGTCTTCACATCTAAGCGCCGTGGTCTGTTTTGGTATTGGTATTATTTGGCTCTCTCTGAAGGTTGTTGGAATTTGTCCTATGTTATATATTTTTTGTGTTAATGTAAAAATTTTGTCTAAGGTAGCTAAGGTCCAGGCTATTAATAATTTCATCGGGAATATGAGGTAAATCTTGTTATTTGTCAGGTCTTGAGGGCTTTGTTGAAACTTAATGTTAAAATCGTGCTTTCATGTTCTTCTTCGCTTTCATTTGTTATGGATTCTGTTATGTGGCTTTTCTTTTTGGCTTATATAGTTCTTCCAGATACTGTTTCTATTTCTTTGCTATATTTCTATTATTTAATATTAGTTTTCCATTTTTATTCTTGGTCGCATGGCATTTAGCTTTTCTTTCATTGAACATAATTTTAATTTTCTTGTGTGCTTTATCCACCTTTCCTTCATGCATTTCTCTTTGAACTATGCTACAGTTGTCTTTTATGTAGTTTTTCTTTTGTTTTTTTGGCCTCTCGTTGTATTTTGTTTCTATATTTGTATTTTTATATTGTTGACATTCTTCAATCGTGTCAATAATTTCTGTTGTTATCCATGCTTTTCTGTTCTCCTTTTCCTTTGTTCCAATAATTACTGGAAATACTTTTTAATGTAACATTTCTCAACTTTAAGCTGAGGTGGACAAAAGCTAGTTCTCTGGCCTAATAACTCTGCATGACTTATGTTATGTTATAACACTAGCCTGATTATTATCAATGAAATTATCTAATTGCCCAACGTACAATGTATATTTTGAGTCTTTAGTAGGTAATCCCAAGCAGCATCTAAGTAGCAGTAACTGAGATCGGAACTTTAATTGAGTAGTAGTTTGATCACGTAACTACAACTAAATTTATGACTTTATAGGTTTAATTACTTCAATTTGGAATATTTAGTAATTGTGTAGTTATTTATACTATTTATTGGAACTATGTACACTCTAAAAAATTCCCCTTGAAGTTGCCTCCATTTCTTGGGGTAAATTTACTTCAAAGTGTAATTTTCATAGGAAGTGGGAAATTTCAATATTATATATGCATGGCATATAATACCGAATTTGTTGAACATATGCATTCTATACGCAATTAAACAATGATTCAATAATAATTACATAGAATGTACCCTATTTTTAAATATTTATATTTATTGGACTTGACCTTATAGTGAAATTGTGCTCTAGAACAAGCACAAGCTTTTATAAAGTATACTTTGTTACCTCCATTTTTTGGGGTAAATTTACTTCCAATGTAATTTTCATAGGAAGTGGAAATTTCAATATTAGGTCAATATTAGGTAAAGTTATAACTTTACGCAGGTGTTTTAATGTTAAAATGAAATGTAAGATTGCATTGAGATCGTAATTTTAATCTGTAAATTTATTTAAAAAGGAAACATGACAATGCAAATTTAACCTAATATTGAAATTTCCCACTTCCTATGAAAATTACACTTTGAAGTAAATTTACCTCAAGAAATGGAGGCAACTTCAAGGGGAATTTTTTAGAGTGTAGTTCCATTACTTCTAAGTAACTTTTTAAAGTATTGTAACGAATAGTAAACCCACATATGACGTCATCAAACATTCTAGATGTATGAGTCATCAACTGTATGACTCATCAATCAACACCTGCGAGTATGACTCATCGACGCGCCTCATTGACGTGGCTTATCGGCAGCTGCGTGTATGACTCATCCACACGTCATCGAACATTCTAGATGTATGAGTCATCGTATGAAAGATATAAATTGAGGTCGCGGGTAGAAGGGAGTTAGTTAATGTTTAACCGGCGTCGTGTTGAAATGTACTCTGAATAAATAAGTGTCAATAATTATTGTAATACATAAATAGTTTTTATATAAATAGTCCTCAAATAAATTTGTAAATACCTAGCATTTTAATAGTTTGTTAAATAGTTTATAGTTATAGTGTTTTTAATTAACAGCATTTTTGTTATTATTTTAAAAAGAACGTTGCAGTATATGGAACGGTATTGCCACTTAGTATAATTATTTTAAAGTCGTTGCAACTTCAAAGTGGTATTATGATTGCAGCAGTGCTTGCCCGAAGCTGCTTTAGAGTTTTTAAAACTTTAAAGTAGTACTGAGAGTTCCTGCCACCTTCCTGGAACCATTGTTTAACCCTTGAAAGTAACGGAACTTTACAGTAGTATTGAAGTAAAACTTACGTTTTTGCTACCCAGGAGAAGCACTTTAAAGTAATTTTTCGTAAACTACTCCATCTCCATAGTTACTTGTAAAATGTTGGGGGCCATTAATCAATTTGCAATTTGTTACGATTCTTATTAGATGTTTTACTACATAACCTTCAATAAAAAACATTTATTTGTAGTGATGTAACTAATCCCGGCCAGTCCGTCAGTACCACTTGAGTCGACTTGGAGGACACGCATTTTGTATAGTGTATGCAATGTGTATGTAATGCTCCCTGCTCACTCAATATTAATAAAGTTTATTAATGACAATAATTGAGTATCTTTTATGTAAACACATAAAAGAACATAACAGGAACAATATAAAAATGGTTTCTATCATGTGTACCACTTATAAGTATTTTTGTAATATTTTATTAAAGACATTTTTTATTAACAAATATATTAAATTTTATTATTTTTCTTCATTACATTCAACAGAAAAGTTGGATTAGTTTATAATTTTGATTTACTGGAATGACAAAATAATCAAACAATTCATCGCTCTTTGTATTATCAAGTACGTATTACAAATAAAATAGTAACCCATTTTGACAGGATCGCGGCATTAGTATAGAAAATGATAAAATATTTGTTGAGTTGCAAGAGTAAGAGAGAGTAACCACGCGACACGATGTGTCAAAGAGAAAAGAAGCTCAACGAAGGTAGCAATTACTACGCGGCCATGTATCTGCTACCTAAAATTTGTTCCCCATTTTGGTTCCAGGCACGTAACGAAACCGTAGCAATTATGTGCTTTGACTATTGGCAAAAACTTAATAGTTCCACTGGTAGTTGCTGGTACGTAGCGATGACTAAAAATGCTGCTTGGGATGTTTCAGGTCTGAATATGCAACACATTTTACAAATCTTTAAAATTTTGAAATACATAAACCATAATTTTATAACATTTCTTATAGGATATACATAATATAAGAATTATATACGAAAGGAATAATATAAAATAAATTTATAGAATGTGTTACATATGGGGCTAGATTCAGACTGTACGTACAATCACTATCTGCATTTTGCATTTAAAGTTCATACTTTTATTAAACCTTTTCTTTTCTATTTTTAAATTATAAAGTGTCAAGATATTCACAATCAATATTTTGAAGCTTTGAACACGAAATATTAATCATTTCTAATGATATTATACAATACTGTTTGGTCTTTTTTTAATAAAAAATATCTACGAGAAGGATTAGTTTTATCAAACGACATGTATCATTGCACGAAACAGATATTGATATACTAGGTACTATTTTATCTCAATGCTAAGTACACATTTCAGTAATAAGTCATGGCCTACTTCTATCCAATGCATTTCGGATTTTAATAATTATATCCAATGATTGATTGCTAGTCTTAATAAATAATCATTCAGAAAAATCAAGGCTCTCATAAGAAACAGAAACATGATCATCATGGAACTGACAGATGCTTACATTGTTTTCAAATAAATCGTAACTTATCTATTACTTTCTTCAGAGTTGAAAACGAATGCCCACTTCCTACCTTTCATTCTCCTAAATTGAAATTTCGTAATCTATAGAAACTCAAACTCAAATAAAAGCTTCCAAAAGAACCATATGGAAACTATTGCCTGCTCAGCAAAACCTGTAGAATAACATCAGAAGACACATCTAATACAAGAAACTTAGAATACAATAGTTAGAAACATTTATTAAGAGATTTTGTATGGGACACTTAGGTAAGAATCATGATCTTCTTCTGTAGGGATAAGACTTTTTTGTTCTTTTTGATGTCTTCTATCACCCTTTAAGATTAACGCATAGTAACTCCTTACACCCTTATATTTCATGCAACAAGGTGTTATATACCCACTATAATAGTGTGAAACTTTAACTAATCTTTGTATTTATATTATATTTCACTATAATATTGCTAAGACTGCTACTAATATTTTTTATTATTATATCATTTATTATCCTGCCTCACCTTCATCTTATATCATATATTGTATTATAACGTTTCAATATTAGTTATTTTTAATGGTTGATAGCTATACTAATATGTGCGTACTAATATGCTAATATGTTTATACATCAATTATCATTATTAGATTGTATTATTCATTTGTTTACATTCATTTTCCATAGTTTACAAATTAACATTTTTTCGTTTTTTTTTTTGTTCAAGTAATTCTTTGTATACGTATAATATGTAGCACATACCATGTAGCACATAATAGTTTCCTTTATAATTACATTTACATAATGTAGTTAGTTGATGTAACAAGTTGAGATCTAAAACTAGTAACATCATTATTCTTGCTCTAGTATAATAAATATAATTTAAAAACGACAGTGATTTTTCTTTCTGCAAGAAACGCAACTTAAGATTTAAAGGCAACTTTGAGAAACACGACAAAGAGTTTAGAATATTTACTGTCTCGAGCCTTACTTTGTAGAACTCCATAATCATGAAATAACTAAAGATTAATAAAAACTTCAGAATATTGTAAATTTTTTTATTAATGTTTGTTTATTTCATTAGAATATTTAGTTAGTCGAGCGTATAGATAACTAGATACAGGTAACAACCACTTTATCCTAATAGCAAAGCTAAAATAGCCTATAGAATAGAAGATAAACAAAATTAATAAAGATGGCACTCGGACAAACACTTGGACAGTGCACCTCTTACAACAAGAAGCAGTGAAGGTACTGTAATGAACGGGATTAACCCCTATACGCCGCTGGCGAACATTCTCAACTGGCGCGGAATTTATGACACATTGGTCCTAAACGAAATACGATGCACCGGGCTAATCTGGGGTGTTCTAGCAATCTCATATGGCACTTGGGTTGGTGGAGCAGACCACACGGCGCCTGCCCATAGAACTGGTCCGACCTCTCCTATCTCAGGCTTGTCTGAGTAACGGTTATTTAGTAAACAAAGGCTTCTAGGTCTATTCTAAATGTGTGGGAGAGAAACACGCAAGTGTTCTCGACGTTTACTCATAAACGTTGCGGAGGAAACTCTGCTAACATGAGTAGGTACCGGTGTAGGTGGATTTGATTCTTACCTGGGTCACGGTCATCTATGGTTACCGTTAGGAACCCGCTGCTTGACTGAATCCTAAGGAGGAGAATTGAAGTGAAGTTTATCCTGAATACAGAAGGGTAAATCTGGACAAGTGGGAAACTGCATGCCAGCAGGTGCAGAGCTCAGGATGCCATTCGGTTCATTCTATGACTTGTGACTAGTCCTGGTGCTATGATCCGAAGAGGCTCTAGAACCTGTACTTTAAGGGGAATGAAGCGAGAAGGGTACATAGCCTCTCACTCCCAAGACAACTTCACCTGAAAGGGTACACACCGGGGGTCTATAACGTGTAGACTTGAAAACGAAGCGCTGTCGACGGCACACCACGACTATAATCTCGTAGATCGGGGTGGCAAAACTATTAAAAACCAAGTCCAGCCACAACTGAGGTTGGATTCGATCGGGTAGAGGTCGCCAACTCTGGAAGTTGAGGAAAAGCCCGAAGCTGGACGAGGTACCATCTCCTAGTAGAAGGTGCCGACGGGTGAGCACGTTTATCGCTCCGGTACTAACCTGGAGAGCTAGTAGAGGATGGATAGTAACCTCGCTCCCACCAGTAAGTTACTGGTAGCACTGTCTTAGACAATGCGCGCTAATTAGTTCATGTCCAACAGACGGGAAGGAACACCCGATCGTTCATACATAAACCAAGTAAAATACCATTAATATCAAATGCGGCCTAGTTTAAAATTTTAAGGCAATAGGTTATAAGTTACTGTTAGAGTGAACTCATGAACAGTTGTTTGGATAAGTTTTTCAGCAGCTTAGTAGAGCGATGAAATTCATTCGATAGAACAGTTACTCATACGAAAAATCTCATATATAAACCGCGTAAGAGTCATTAGTCAACATGTTACATGAATACGCGCATCGTGAATTAATAGAATATAAATGGGTATATAAAATAATACAAGCTAAATGTTGGAAATAAATAGTCTGTAAATAATCTAGTTTAAGTTCATTAGCAGTTTATAATTATAGTATTTGTAATTAGTGTTAATGTAAATATATCCCTTTGTTAATAAGACAATTAAAAAAGCACATTTAGTATTATTTAAAAATAATGTTACAGAACTATATTAAAACAGGATGAACTATTATTGTACCACCACTCCTATTTTATGACTACATTGTACTTTTTAGAAGGATGGCAAGGTAAAAACAACAACTCGAAGAATGGTTACATTTTTATAAAGAATTATGGATCAAAGGCAACTAGACAAAAGAGACAAGATGATATCAATGAAAATTAAACAGAAACAGTATAGAGATAGACAATATTGAGAGAGAATAACGAGAAGTTCTGGGATGAAAAAAACGGAAAAGAGGTGATATTCTAGACCTGTACAAGTATGCTAGTAAAAATATGAAAGAAAGTTTTTTAAAACTACTAATTCTGTATTGGAAACAGAGAAATGGACATTATACCACTACTTATATATTACCCTTGTATTAAAGTGAGATGGTATAGGAGAATAAGTTCACTGAACGCAGCTTATTTTAGATAAAAATGGACTGTTTAGCATACTACGAGTATTAAACGAAAGTCTTCTGTAATACTAATAAAAGTCATTAAAAACATGTATGAAGATTGAAATAAGGTATTTCCATTGTCGATGATAAGAGTAACATAACTGAGAAAATAGATTTGGGCTTACGACAAGGGTACAGCATGTCACCCATTCTTTTTAATATACATATACGTATATAGACAGTGCCATACGCCAACGGAACGAAAAAATAAACTTTTACTCAGAAATTCTAAATAAAAGTATAAAACTATTTGTTGGCGATGTTCAGGTAATAATAGCAAATCTCAAAGATACTTTGCAAAAAATCGTTATAGAAATTAAACAACACTATTATAACTAAGTACAACCTTAAAATATCTGTTGAAAAAAGCAAGCAAAGTGATGGTTAAATTCTTAGAATGCAAATAGACACAAAATATAAAATACAAAGATTTAATTATATATAAGCGGAACAATAAAAACAATGCTTAAGAACTATTGCTCGTCTCACGTTGAGACTACAGTGTGTGTTCTTATGGACAACGGGGTTGCCAAACATCTTGCAAGCAACTTTTAAAAACACTTTCTAAATATTGTAGTTGTAACTGCATAAACCTTTATAATGCCTATTGTTCGAGAAAGTTATATTGCAGGTAGACACTTCTTCTGACAGTGGTAGTAAAACAAAATTTCAAGATTTGCTGCTGTTCATAAAGTCTGGAACTATCGAAATAAATCTTTTGTTAAATATTTTTGAGAAAAATCCTCGAACACGTCGATTTTTATCTTAAAGGAGACATTTTAGTGTAATCGTTATTTGTAGATCGTCTTTTGTTTCCGAGTTATGACGATAACAACATTTTTTTAAATGGAAACCCTAATTTTTTTTATGATGGATTTGGAAAGATAATGTAATGCTAAGATCAAATATGCTAAACAAGTATGATACTGTATTAAGAAATTTCCGAGGTAATTGCTTTTAAAGTTTTAAAACAAAAATTGAAAAACAATCAAAAGTTCCAAGTTTTAATAAAAAAAAGAATTCTTTGAAGAACTGTCATAAGTTTAACACTAAGTCACTTGTTACATGGATACTTGATTTTTTTATTAAGAAAATTAAACTCTTGATTGTTATTCAATCAAAGTTCAAATCAAGAGTTGAAATTTTTTGATAAAACATCAAGTCGCCATGTAACAATTGACTAAATTTATGGCAGTTCTTAAAAGAATTTTTAATTTTTTTTATAATAGTGCCAATAAAAAATGTTATACTATAATTTCAGTAAGTACAAACTGTATTATGTAGTTCCGCGAAGTAAAAGTAGAAAAAACCAGAAGGGTTTATGTTTACTAAAATCGTTTGCATTTGCTGCTAATCCTAAATTTACGTTTTTACAAGTTTCTTTTGAAACAAGTTGAACAAATGAATGATTTTATCATGATGAAATCATTTTACCGTTAAAATTACGTTTGGGACTATTTACCTGCGAATTAAAAAATTAAAAAGATCATACAGAAGCTAACCAGCCGTTATTTTTATGTTTAAAGAATTTGAAGACGAAAGAATTAAACAAAAAAGTATAAGTAATAAAATATCGGATATTTAGATACATGTACGATGTAAAAATCCCAAGTAATGTTTAATAAAATAACAAATACATGTTAATAAGACTTTCTTTTAAATGCTTCTTTTGTATGGTTACGATTACACTTTTTCGGTTACTGTTTTCAAAGGTTTAGAACTTCTGGAATCTTAATTCACATTTCTATAGATTCATACAGTGAAATAGGTGGCAACAACAAAGCACAAACTCCCATAAGAAATGCATTGGCTATCTTTCCTTCACTGTAGTCCCAACGTGAGACGGACAATAGTTGTGAAAATAAACGATGCTTAAATTCTACAAAACACCTTGCGACATTGGACTGTATATAAGGAAGGGAGTCTTGGACAATGGAAGAGTTTGGTAAAAAATTACAAGAGTACAGATATACAAACACAATGGGGACGTAACAAGTTAGGCCAGAAAAAGAAGAATAACAATACATCGAGAAATAATAGTGCTTTACAGTGCTTATCCAGAAATTAAGCAAATGAACACTTTCGCGACATAAAATCTGTGCATCGACACGATAAAAAGTAAATCTCCGATATCGATTTGAATAAAATGCATCCCTACTTCATTTTATTGTATCGTTTGTATGGTTTCTTTTTATTTATAACCAAATAAAGTTAATCTTTTTCTGGACATCAAAAATAAAAAAAAAAGTAACAGCTTATGTAATATCTAATGCTTCAGCTAATTTAAAACACGTTCTGATCTACAGATACCACTAATAATAGCATATTATATATTAATAGATAATAAAGAAATAAATGGAATTTGCAGCCAGTTTTCCTATCCTTGCTTTCATGTTCTCTCTACAGGTTTTATAAACATCTATGATTCATAATAATCAAGCAACCAGGCACAAGCACCAGGTGGTTGGTTCCGCAATACAGATTGCAGCTCCGGGTTCAAATTCAGAACGTTCACTACTTGCATTACAACTGTTGCTAATTAATTTTGTTTTTGTTGCTCAGTTTGTTTATAAGCTGGTTCTAATATTGTAGTATCATGCAGGTTTGTGTCTGCTCAGACAAAAAAGATTATAAAAAAATAGTAATAGTAATTTTTCTTGTTCTGTGTACGCCGACGTATCGTGAGAATATAAAAGTAAACCACCAAGTCAGACGATTTTTTTCACTCCTGTACTTAAAAACTTTCTAGACTAAAAAATTCCTTTGCTGATTTCTTCTGTTAGAGGTATTGCTAAATACGTTACGGCTAGACGCTGTAATAGCTTATTTGAAATTAGAACAGCGTGTGCTAAATTCGACCGTGACTGCGATACTATAATATTCAATTCATAAAACGTCAATGAACCGGTATTAATTTAAATAATAGCAAAATAATGGCCACACAAAAACTTATTTATACTTGCAGGAAATAGTTTTATTGCAAAAAATCCCCATGCTCTAGTTGTTTATTGTTTATTAGATAGACTTGATCCTGTTGAAGGTATTCACAGTAATTTTGATACATCACTCGAGAATGTGCAATAAAACGAAGTTCTTTAAATTAATAGCTATCATTTGAGTCAGTTTTATTTGGAAGTCAATGTTATGTTGCAGCCAAGTAAGTGATTGATTCGTGTGACTGAAAGTGAAACTTTTTATCAGAAGTTTCTTATTCCAGAAGAAAAGATCCCAAGCAGCATCTAATAATAAGTAGCAGTAACTGAGATTGGAACTTTGATTGAGTAATTGTTACGTAACTATAACTAAATTTATGACGTTATAGGTTTAATTCCTTCAGTTCGGAATATTTTAGTAATTCTGTGGTTGTTTCTACTATTTATTGGAACTATGTAGTTCCATTATTTCTGAGTAACTTTTAAAGTATGTGAAATGATATCGCCACTTAGTAGTATAATTACTTTAAAGTCGTTGCAACTTCAAAGTGGTATTATGATTGTAGCAGTAACTTGCCCGAAAATACTTTAAAGTTTTTAAAACTTCTGAAAGTTCCTGCCACCTGCGTCTGAAATCATTGCGTAACCCTTTACAGTAACGCAACCTTACAGTAGTTTGAGACTTAAGATTTTGCTACTCAGGAGAATCACTTTAAGACTGCCGTCTGCCTAGTAAATGTAAACTTTGGGATCCAATTTATAGAAACTGGTATAACCTAGAATGCTGTATTTTTTATAGCAATATATAACAACATTTTCTCGGGCATGAAGTATTTTCAAGCCGTTAGTGTCTTTAGTTTTCAAGAAAAAAAAAATAAAAAAGAAATTTTTTCGAAAAGATGTCCGGTGATGTCTATTACAATTAATAGTGATCCTAAAATTGCTAGTAAAATTTTTTTATGAGTTATATATCTTTTGAAATTTAGTTTTATCCGTATTTCAAGAGTCCAAATTTGGAAGGCGTGGTTTGTTTGTTCGGCAAAAAGCTATTAACTGTTAATCACCTGACGTCATCCTATAATTCATCTTTCTTACCACCTCCTATCGCGGTGGTGTACGGATAATAAAATTATTATTTTTTGAATGCAAGGTTGAATGATAAGAAACGGTGAAAGCCATAGGCGTGCGTATAATATGTTTTAAGTACATTAATAACAGAATTTGAAATATAATTTTGAAATAATAATTTTTTTTATCAGTTGATTTAGTCGTGATTAAAGAATATAATACTTTCCAACATTATTTGTATTCTTTAATAATGAAATATTTGTGAAGAGGGCGGATAATCAGACTTCAAATTAACAAATTTTCTGTAATATGTAAATGTAGTATGCCAATCTGCGGGTTCGGTATCCCGTACAGAAACCAAATATTTTTTCCGAACCATACATTATTTTGTGTACAAATAATTTTATACACTATTATTTGCTTCTTATTATTAATACAGATCAAAGATGATTGATCTATGTATAGAATACATTCCCACAACGAAGCTGAAAGTTTATAAAAGCGTATGTTCAAATGTTTTTTCTTCTAAGGGTTTCTAAGAAAACTTTATTGCTTTGGGAACAAATTTCCAATGATAGGTTTTTTATAGAGTTATTACTCTATAGTCTATATATGTATGAATACATAATACCGTTAGAATACCATGACACTAGGTTGCAGATACAACAGTTATTTATGTATTAAGGATGTAAAGAGTTTTTTATGGCCGGAAGCGGAAAATGCTGCAGGGCCATAAAAGCAAGTTACGCCAGCTATACATACACTATTTTATGCACAGATTAAGTTTTTATCTCAAATATCAAATTGTGTAAAAATAATATATTATAATACACGTGTATAATAAGCAAGCCTTTAAAGCAAGCACGACGGGTTGAAAAGCACGAGGCGAAGCCGAGTGCCTTTTAACGGTGCAGTGTTTTAAAGGCTCTTATACACGTGTATTATACGCTATTTTTTATTATACCTACACTACAATCTGAAAATTGTAACAAAAAAAGTAATTTGAAATACCTTTTTCGAAATAATCTGCATCTTAATCGTTTATATAGAAATGGTTAAAAAGATTGTTGTTTGGTTGCTATGTATAAATTTTGCTGTATTGTTCAAAATTTGTAGAGTGTATTATTTTAACATAGTTGTTAATTTCTTGTTACCTGGGCAGCTTTAAAGGCCTTATTTCGCACGCTTAAGAGTACGATATACCAAGATTATGAGTCAGAGCCCGTATTCTTAAACTTATGCTAACAAGTTTCGCATACGAGATGACGTAATTTTTACGTCATAAGATGCTACTTAGCCAATCAAATGTTAGAGGGTAATAGAGAATTACGTCATCTCGTATGCTAAACTTGTTTGTATGAGTTCAAGAATACGGGCCCAGCTATAATAAAAACACAATTAAATGACTACGTAGGTTACATCAAGCCGCTGTGCTTACACTTGAAGTTACGTTACTATAGTAAATATTCTAAAATAGTTAGTTTCAGCTTATTTTCATTGTTGATAAGTTGCCAAATTATATTATGAACAAATCAAGTTTTACAGGAAATAGCTCTGATATTTAAGTAAAATTTTTTTTATTGCCCGTCGGACCATAAAGAAACTCGTGGGCCATAAAGAGCTGTTTATGTTTAGATGAGTATAGCAATAATAGTCTAATTATTATGTATTTTACGCATAAACTTCAAAATATAAAAACAAACCGAAAACACTTTCATACAAACACGGTCAACACAAAATAAATTTCCACGTTTTCATATACCTTTTTGGTATGGAGATCACGAATCTGCTATTGTTTTTTTGGGTCAGGTCAAATACCGTTGTTTCGATGTCATTCACGTGTCATGCAGCCAACACATACATGCCTCATGAGTCGTAACCCAAAATGGTTTGTTCACGAAGTGATTTCTACCTTACGAATGCAAACACCAATAGAAGAATAGCATACATACAACACATGAACAGGATTGATAGTTTTGATCTTTTGATGCTTCCAGGTTCTACAGTTTGTTTGTTTCAGTGCTTGGTACTGTAGTGATTTAGCATGCCTGGATTTAATATCCAAAGTAACAGATGTAAACAGAGTCAGATATGAATTCATAAATAAGCCAGTCAAACATTAATTCATTCTCTCCTCTCCAACATTTCTCTAAATTTGGCTATTATTTGATAGTGTTTGACTAGGCTATTGTATAATAAGTAGGGTACCCCGGACTCGACCTAACGATAGAAATGACGGGCGTGGTAACTATAACTCTCGTTCATCTGAACTGGTCTAGTGTCCTCAGCTCTTTGTGATGGGTAGTTGCGGATGAAGTCTAAATTCATTATGGAGCGATTACCCATGCCTATCTACCTGATAAACGCTAGAACTCGCATATTCCTAATTACTGGGTAATGATCTCTGTAACCAGGTAATAAGCTGCAGCATTGCCGGTTCTCATTACCGAAGAATAAAAATTGCACCAAAACGTATTTTATAACCACCAGGTAATAATTATGTTACTTGGTAAACGCTAAATCTCGCCGATTCTTAACAACCGGTAACAAGTTAACTGTAACAAGTTAATAATATGCGGCAATGGCAGTTCTTGAACCGAAGAACAAAAATTGCACCAAAACGTGTTTAATCACTACCAGGTAACAAATCTTGTTACCTGGTAAACGTAAAAGTTTGCCTACTGTTCTTGTGCATCTAAGAACGGGTTTTATTTGAAAACAAATTGGAATATAACTAAAATTTGACCAGACCTGAAAATTCATAATCTGCATCTTAAAAACCTCTAGAAACAGTGTATTAGAACCTGGAAATTCTTTTAAAGTTCAATTTTGTTGTAC
Organism: Agrypnus murinus; assembly: GCA_929113105.1. Lineage (NCBI taxonomy): Eukaryota > Metazoa > Arthropoda > Insecta > Coleoptera > Elateridae > Agrypnus > Agrypnus murinus. Next base: position 37,021,681 of record OV816030.1, read on the forward strand.
AGCGTAGTAAACGCTGTCTGTAGTAAAGACTGCAGTCTGTAGCTGCATCGTATTTTTAGTGTAATGATAGTTTTAATTATTATTAATAATTTTGCGACACATTAGTTTTTAGTGATTACCTTGATTATAGTGATAGTTAAGTTTAAAATAAACTAAGTTTGGTGTAAAAGCTTATGAAATAGCTATACTAGATTAGTCCCTTCGAAAGAATATACACCTAAATTGCTACTCTTGAATAGTTCTGCAACCAGTTAAGCAGCTAACCAGCTTTCGATAATATCTTCTTAGACCATCAACCAAAGACAGAACGCGTTCTTCTGTTGGTGACTGATGACGTACCCTACAAGACCAAGACGGTTTTCCAATTTTTCGATTAATAATACGTATTTCTTCAACTTCAAAAGGGTTGCATAGATGATCTCCGCATTAGAGCCGAATCTCTTTATTCCGAGTTATTTTTTCAAGTTCGGAAACAGGAAATAGTCGCTGGGGGCTAAGTCTGGAGAATATTCTGGATGTGGAAGCAATTCGAAGCCTAATTCATGGATTTTGGGCATGGCATGTGCATTGTCTTCATGGAAGAGAACGTTTTTTCAAAACGTCGCTGAAACGATCCAATAAGTTTGCAATCATATTCGCCGTTTGAGTAATATATTTCGTATACGTTCATCTGACATGCGTACTATCTCAACTATCTCGCGCAATTTTGCTCTGCGGTCTTGCAATACCATATAATGAATTTTGTCAATCATTTCTGGTGTGGTGGCCTCATTTGGCCGTCCTGAAAAGTCGGTTGTGTTTGTACGACCACAACGAAAATCAGTAGGTCACCACTTGTGAATCATTTTAATCGATGGTGAAGAACCTAATAATATTTATCAACCTTTTTTTCGGTTTGCGTAATGGTTTATCCACGCAAAAATAATGTTAATTAACACACGAAATTCGCTATTTTCCAAATTTGCAAAAATACTAGAGGTTGTCTGCTTTCAATGGCTGTTAAAACGGAAGTAAATAGCATATCTGTTTGAAAATATTAATATTGCCTACTGACAGATGGTATTAACAAATGTCATCTGGGATTTGCGATTGTGACGACCTATGATGTATTTTTGCCAGACTTTCCATCCGGCCTCGTAAATGTGAATAATCAGTTTTCTATTGGGACGCGCCAATAAATATAAATGGCGTTGACAACACCAAAATGTCGTCGATATGCGGTAGTTGATGACGTAGTATTTAGTGGTTTGTTTTTCTTGTATCGTATTTTAATGGTGATTGTAATTTTGACAGATTAAATTTAATAATCGTGTTAATATTTATGATAATTTAAAATAGAATATCTAGATTTTATAATTTTTGAAATATCAGTAAAATGGAATTGTCATTCATAAATCCCTCTCAATAATGTTTACTGTACTATCTTGACGTTCTGGGTTTTGTACTTTGGCGCGTCCCAATTGATTTGAATGAAGGAACCTCTCCTTGGTCCTTGGTGACAATTTTGAAAGTATTAGACTCCGTTACCTAACGAACGAAATACTCGGTGGAGAAGACTTAACTAAATCTAAACAAATTAAGATACGCAAATACAAAGAAAATTTGATTTTTCTTCCGTTATCATTTACTTTTCGTGACTTTGTAAATTTAAGATAGGTTTATGGTTGTTATTATACTTATAGGTTTTCAAGGAAGCCTTTTAGCAGTTTTAGCCTAAGTAAAGGTATATTTAGACATGGACACGGGACGCGCTGACAGTTAAGCATATGAGAATTTATACCTGACGGAGCGTGTTCAACACGAACTTCGGCCGACGGGCAATAAAGTTTGACGTAGATAGTATTTGTACTGTTCCCGTGAAAATGGCAGGGTATTTGTTTACTAATACTGATGAATTAGCAATGGTTGTGCCTCTTGATGAAGGGGAAATTAATGATAATAATCATAATAAGAAAAGGCGTATCTGGCTTCACAAAGTTGTTTCACTGTTCTACTAACAATTGCCCAATTTTTATTTTTGTGACTGTTGTCATTGTAACGCTGATGCATAGATTACACAATTTGAATTCGGGTGGATTTCGAACACACTCAATAAATTGACTATATACTATATAGTCGTCGTTATATACGCGTGATTGCAATTCACATATATCGTGACTGAATAGAAACGCGCCGAGAAATTCAAAAAATTCTGATTAATGTAATATTTTTATAATAATATGTAATATTTATGCGTTCTTGAATTGGGCGAATAAACTTTATTACGGGTATTAATTTTACTAGTAATTATTTACAAGAGATGCGATAGTAACATCCTTTAGAAAACACATAAACCACCGAATGCAGTTTATAACATTACATTTGATTTGAAATAAAATAGAAATTATAAGGTACTCCTTATGTTTAAGGAGTACCCTCCGTTACCCCTACATCTACGCTCACTTGAAAGAATGTATTTGGGTAGCTGTCGTTTGTTTATATGATGATGATGTCGTCAAATCCAGTTGATAATATTATTTAATTCTGCTGTTTACATTTAGTTGAAATATACTATTCAAATGTACGACTGTACTGGTATCAATTACATTAAATTCTTTCCATTACAAACCCGTACTTAAAGTAGAATCATTTCATGTTGCATTCTATAAATACGAATTCACGCAGAAAAAAAGGTTACAAGTTTGATAAGGACTTTGGTAGGTAGGAGGTCCTTGTTAAACGAAAGTTCACCCGAATATGAACGAATGGATAAATTTAAAAATTTCTATCGCAGCGCCATCCTTAGCTACAGAATTAAACTTAGCGGGACAGACGCCAGCGTTAAAGTGATGTTTCGTAAACTACTCCAGCTTCATATTTACTTGTAAAATGTTGAAGGCTATTAATCAATTTGCGCTTCAACGAAAGTAGCGATTACTACGCCGCCACGTTCCCGCTACGTAGCCTTAACGTAACCGAAACGTAACTGGACACAGGCGCGTGCTGGTCCACCGGAGTTTCCCGGTGGGCCTTTATAAAGTTGCCTCGAAAGGCCCTACGGCATGGCTGAATTTAGGTTATAAACAATTAAATTATATTTAAGTAGAAACAATATACCTCGCCGCTGTTCAATCTGACGAATAGCGACGATTGAATATAATCTTCTTCCTCGTTTTTTAACCTTGCGAACCATTAAGAACTCGCTAATTTAGAAGAATCGTGGTATCCTGATGTTGCGGATACGTTGCGTAATCATATTTATATTGATAGCGTAATTTGGGGATATGATTTTGTAGGCTCTGCCCAGAAACTTCAATTCCATCTTTATTAAGGTTTTAGGTCTTTATTGAGACCCCATGGCCGACGTTGTTTCTACTTGTGTCACCCTATAGATCGTCCTTTCACAAAAAAAATCTTATCGGAAGTAGCGCGAATTTATGATCCTTTAAGATTTTGAACCCCAGTAGTTCTCTTTGCAGAAAGGTTGATGCAGCAGTTATTGATGGTGAAAATAGATTAGGATTACCCTGTTCTTGAGGCAGTGATCAATAACTGGAATTTTTTTCAAGTTGGAACTTCCTAAACTTTCAAATTTAAAATTGTCTAGATGTATTATATACCAGTAAAATTAGGTCCAAAAAGAACTGCTTTACAAAAACGGGTGGAGTTCTGGAAACTGTTTTAATCACTCAAGCAGCTCTCTGATATGAATAATCTGAGTTTCCCCCGATTTCCGAGTGGGGCTTCAACCGTAATGTTAAAATCCTCGAAATTTTCGGATTTTCTCAGCATTTAATCAAAAAGTCCATTATAATCAGAAATATAGGGCATTAAATTCTGCGTCGATTGAGTACCAATACTAATTTGCCTGGCCTACTAATTTAGACTCGACCGTTAAAAAAGAACTTCTTGCAATCTCAGATGCCTCTGCAATTGGTTACAGTGTTGTAGCGCAGCGTTCCGCATCCTTTTTTATCTAGCTACCCAAAAATATCAATAAAATGGTAAGGCGACCCATACGTGAGGGAGAGGGGTGGTTACTTAAATTTACTTATAGCATATACTAGGATAATGGGCCCTACGGGCCTAAGCACTTAAGTATGATAGAAATAGCATTTATCGATTTTTTTTAAAGTAGGTCAGTATTTACATGACCTACATAAATCTCCAATCGATTCTCTATCGATAAAGCACATATTAGTACCAAATAACACTCAATAGCACTAAATAGTACGATAGAATCAGCATTTATCGATTTTTTAAAACATAACCTAATTTAAAAAATTTTAAAACATAACCTAATTTAAAAATTTTTTAAAACATAACCTAATTTTAATGCGGTCGTGCATTATCCTCGGCAAATTACGCGTCGAATGAGCCCAAGCCCATCTCTCTAGCCCTTATAGAACGCGAGAATGAGGCTCGGACACTCAACTTTAGTAGTATTGGAGTCGAATGAGCCCAACCCATCTCTAACATGACCTACTTTAAAACATTTTCGGTCGTGCATTATCCTCGGCAAATTACGCGTCGAATGAGCCCAAGCCCATCTCTCTAGCCCTTATAGAACGCGAGAATGGGGCTCGGACACACATACAAATCAACTTTAGTAGTATTGGATATCTCAGTAAATTTTACTTCGCCGGCCCTGAATAAGCACGTGGTTTATTTAGTTTTAGTGTTTTTGCGATAGGGGCCTAAGTCACACTACATGTACAAACGCGAGCAAAAAATGGAAACACAAGCATTAATCAAGTTAACGCTTTTTATAATTTTACACTCTGTAAATGTGGTTTAGTGCTATAAATTATTTAAAGGTTATTTAGACGTCAGAAACTTTTGGTAACAACTGACCAATATATTAAAACGTAATATGACACCAGCAATGTTGATTTTAACTCAATATATCCATTTACAATAGCAAACGATTGGAGTTTCCGTTTTTTTTGCCGATGTAGTACATACATAGATACAAGTCAAATGAAGTTCCTTATTACACAGGTGGTAGCGCAAAAATATGCCATATGTAATTAGGTCTGTTACAAAATACTCACTTGTCCAATCAACCTTCGCCTCTACAAACTCCTGTTAATAAAAGCTTATCAATACTTAGAATACGATAGATGCATAAATTAGAAAGAGGCCAAAATTTATGAAAATGACTATAAAAAGTAGGGCCGATAAGTAGGTACTTACCTTATTTCACAGTGTTCCTAATATTGTGCCTTGAACATAAAACTTAAATCATAATAAACAAATGGATCTCCAGGATGTTTATTTAGTAAGTTTGAAAAGTTTTTCCAAGAAAAATATGACAAAAGAATATTGAAAAGATAGTCAAAATTACCTAAAGTCTAAGGTCCTAAATTGTTAATTGGATAAGTAAAGGAGATCAATAAAAAGCTTGGACGGATAAATAATTACATAGAAGGAACTCTCGAATAAATTTAATTTATACACTAGAGCAGTGTTTCTCAAGCTTTTCGGTCCGCGACCCCCTTTTACACTTAAAAATTTTAATCGACCCCCCCCCTAAAAAATGGGTATGTGTTGGAAAACATCCCGGAGTGGAGGGTTTAACTACTGCTAAATAAATATTAAGAGTATTATAATAATGTTGAATCAAAGAATTTATTGACGTCGGTCTATATATTTTGTCAAGAAGCAATTTGTCAAATCAAGCTACTGAAAGTTGATAGGTGAAAATACTTTATGAGAAATCAAGTCGTTCTTGACATTGGATCCACATGTCCTAACTCTTATATAACCTATTATTATTGTATAAGAACTCTAGATATGAATGGGTATGGATATGATTTATTTCATGTATTTTTGGTAGAACTTTTTAGCGAACACCGTTACAAATGACAACGTTGTTCTATCATCGTTTAGGTGGGGAGTAGAAGCTCAGGTGATTTCCCAATAGCGCACAAATTTCTGGATGTTATGTTCAAGCTCGTATTAAGATATTTATAAGGTTATTACTCGAATTCGTAGAAAGTCAACAAATAAAAATAAGTATTTTAAATGCACAGAAACGATAATGAATCTCTTTCGCAAGCTCATTCAGTTAGTTTTATAGGCATTAAAATTATTCTGTGAAATACAATTTTCATTTTATGCATAGATATAAATATTGTAACGTTCTTTTTAAATAATACTAAAAGTGTTGTTTTAATTGTCTATTATCAAGAGGAAATATTTACACTAGCACTAATTACAAACACAATTATAAGCTATTAACAAACTTAAACTAGATTATTTACAGATTATTTAATTACAATATTTATTTCCAACATTTATCTATCTCGTACTAATTCACGATGCGCGTATTCAATTCTTTGGTTGACTAATAACTGCTCCCTTCCTTGCGCGGCGTTATATAGGCATACGTTCACGCTCTGGAACAATCCGCCGTCAGTCTCGAACATTGTAGATGCGATGTAATCTTCTCGCTTGTTCGCCGCCAGGCATAGGGGTTTTCTCGTTCATTACAGTATTATATTATTATTTAAATCATTTTTTAATTATAATAAAATAATTATATAATTTTTTATTTCTAATATTTCTAAACAGAATCCATAGTAACTTATAAAATATTTGAAAAAAAAGATCTGTCATCAATTTTCTGCGATTCCCCAAATATTTTCCGCGACCCCTTAGAGGTCGCGATCCCCACTTTGAAAATCACTGCACTAGAAGTTATGTTGAGAACATATTATGTAACACTGATAAAAAACTAACATAACTTGCTGACTTGCTGCATGTATTGCAAAAATAATGTAACATTAGTCAAACCTGAAAACTTAATTTTAGCCGAAAAGACTCCATATCCACGCAGCACCTAAATTAATTTTCATGCTTCAAAATAATATAAGTTGTTAATATCAAAATAGATAAACAGAAAAAAGAAACTTAAAAAATATAAAGTTTGGAAACTTTAAATACACATAGTATACAACAATACACATTACAGAAACTTACTGAAGCTAAGGAAACAAATATTGTAGGGCAAACCTTAAACTAAGTTTGACCCACATTTGGTTAAATGATTTAAATTGAGAAAATAATGGATGGTATTTTGCAATATTGAAATTTAAAGGTCGTATATAATACTTGGTACTATATATGGTATACAATTCAAGAAGGCAAACGAAGTTGTGTCTAATAGAAACCTCTATTGTACCTATTCTAATTTAAAACTTTGTACTAACCACTTAGTATGACCTTTATTACTCATGTATTACAATAATTGCAATACTAATAGGTAATTTGTCTTGTACATATTAACCGATAACGTTTTATTATTATTAAGAGGTAATTATCATTAAATAATTCTGAATGTTACTTTAGTGTAATGTTTTCCTATTTCGTATATTACTTTATATAACACACTAGCAGCAAGGACATAATCAGTATATCTATTGATCAGTGACGGATTTAAAACTTAAGTTTTTGGGGCCCCATAGTATAAATAAATTACTACAATTTATATACCTTTTATTTTTTGTATCAAAAATTAAGTACATATAATTATTAATATCAGGCGCGAATTCACGGTGGGGGGATGGAGGAAATTTCCTCCCCAAGATTTTTTAAATAATCACACTTCGTCTCATGCCGCAGTCACACGACTGTGAAATTGGCGTTTTATACGTGGTACACACTATACTTTATCTACGACCATATATTTAACCTAGAATATGATTTGAGATTGAGATGCTGGATTGTCAAAAGTAGACAATGCCCACAGTTTGTGGAAAACAGGTGTTAGTTGTAAAAATTAAGAAATGCGTATAACTCAATGTAATAATCATTTATTATTTAAAATTAATACTGAAATTTGAACAATTATTTAAATTAATAATAGTAGTTTTGTTGGTGTCTTCAATTTTTTAAATGTCATAGACACATTTTTAAATGCATTTTGGACGTCATGTTGCTCCGCCGCTGCTTTTTTGTCAAGGTAACTAATCATAACCTCAATTCTACAAATACATTGAATACCTAATGCTTTGTTTGTGTATAATTTGAAATAATAAAATCCCAAAACATTTTTAGATTTCCATGTAATAGATGATGTGATAGATTAGATAAAAGGATTACAGGGCCGGCGTAAGCTTTTGCGGGGCCGGGTTCAAAAATGCATCTGGCCTAAAACAACTTCTAAATAAATTATTTATTATACACACATTATTATATATTACAATAGGATCATGGAGTATCATTATAGATATTTACGTAAACGAGAAGTCGCGTATGAGCGCATTTTTTTAAGCACTAGCGACGAAGGAGCGAGTAATACATTCGCGCATCGAGTTTTGCACACTCTCACATTTGTCAGTGGAATTATTATCGATTACTAATCTTTCTTTTGTAATTTCTAATACCCAAATGGTTTCTAAATTAAATTTCAGGTATAATTAAAGAATTCCCCCCACCAAACATTTTTTACCAAACTGGTATCATTTTAACGGGAATTTTATGCTGATTCTGAATATGTAGATCATTTTTGGGGCAAACGCCCCAATGCGGGATCAAAAGTAAAAAAATGCTTCATTTGCATGGAATTGAATAATAATTATATTAAGTTTCTATAATTGTCAAATTGTGTAATTTACAATTACACAATTTAGTTAGGTTAGGTTTAGGTTAGGTTAAGTTTAGGTTACTTTAGGTTAGTGTAGGTTTAGGTTAGGTTTAGGTTAGGCTAGGTAAGGTTAGGTTTAAGTTAGGTTAGGTAAGATTGAGAAAAATTTTTGCATAGCGTTTTGGTTAGGTAGTGGCGTTTTTGTGGAGCTTAGGTTGGTAGCAACCAATTTTGGAGGCCTAGGGGCGTTTGCTCCAAAAAATGCTAATTCCAAATATGTAAATCATTTTTGGAGCGAGCGCCCCAAATTTGGAAATCACAAGTTAAGAGAATGTGTTAATCTCCAGGGAAAAGAATGGGCATTTACGATAATTGAATTGAGTTAACCGGGTTACTATTTCTTATACGGAACGGAACAGACGTTAAAAGGAAAATGACAGAAATAGTGGCCAGAACGAACCGCTCCAATTATCGTAAATGCCCATTAATAATTATATTAAGATTTGGTTAGTCTAGGTTTAGTTTGGGTTAAGTTTAGATTAGGTTATGTTAGGCTTGGATTAGGTTAGGTTAGGTTAAGTTAGGTTAAGTTGAAAAAAAATCGAATTTGCTTTTGCATAGCGTTTTGGTTAGGTAGGGGAGTTTTTATGAAGGTTAGGTTGGTAGCAACCAATTCTGGAGGCCTAGGAGCGTTTGCTCCAAAAAAATGTGTAAATCATTTTTGGAGCGAGCGTCCCAAAGGTTCCAAATTTGGGAATCAAAAGTAAAAAATGAATCTCCATGAAAATGAATAATAATTATATTAAGTTTGTACGATTGCCAACTTGTGTTATTTACAATTACACAATTTAGTTAGGTTAGATTTGGTTAGTCCAGCGTTAGGTTAGGTTAAGTTTAGCTTAGGTTTAGATTAGGTTAGGTTAGGTTTAGATTAGGTTAGGTTAGGTTTAGATTAGGTTAGGTTAGCCTTAGATTAGTTTAGGTTTGGTAAAGTAAATTAAGGTTTTGCTTATGTAGTGGCGTTTTTGTGAAGGTTATGTTGGTAGCAACCAATTTTGGAGGCTTAGGTGTGTTTCCCCAAAAATGATTTGCATATTCGGAATCAGCACAAAATCTCCGTTAAAATGAGACCAGTTTGATCAAAAAATGTTTAGTGGAGAAATTCTTTAATTTTTCCAAATTTTATTATTATTACTTAAGTCAAATTATTTTTAAAGAGCCTAAAAGGGCCAGTGCCTTTTGCATCTTTGTGAAACAAGAGTTCGCAAACACTACGTTTGCGTTTAACTGTTACTTTTTCACAAAATGTCATTTTTAAAGTGGTGAGTTTAAAAAATTATTTTTCTGGCCTTCTTCGTTGCAAAGTTTTTAATTAGGTCATCAAGATTTACGTAGGTTGAATGGTAGAAGTTTGCTTTACCAGTCGTTCCTGTGAACGCGCTGAACCCGCCTTGCGTCGGCCCTGAAAGGATATATCGTTAAATCAATTTTACGTTAATTCAATAACAATTTTTAAATAACTTTATATGGTAATAATAACTTTATATGCTGGTAGTCGACACAGTAGCTCAGAGGTAGAGGTGTGGAAGAAAGTGAAAGACCCAGGGTTCGATTTCCAGCTGGGGTGATAATTTTTTCTATATGGATTTGCATTCAAAATATAATTTAAAGTAAAACATTAATTAAACAAAATAAATTAACATAAATAAAACACAAAATGAACACTAATGTGTTCTAATAAAGTGAGTTTTATTGATGAACGACTATTATACCCACAATTTTATAGTGATATCTGTATAAATCACAGCGAGCTGCCTCTAACTTAGGACAACCAAAAGCTCGAAACAGCTGTCTTAAAGTGCCGTCTGTGATTTATACACATATCACTATAAAATTGTGAGTATAATAGTCGTCTATTAACAATTTTTAAACTTTTAAAAATAAATTAATCTTTATATAAAAGTTATAACTTTGTATATTTCAAATAATTCGAAATATTGCATGTGTTGGCATCTATGGCATTTTAATAGAACCACTGAAAATGCGAAATCATTTCCCACGTTTATTTCCGTAGAGTTTAAAGATTATGAACAATGAGTAATTTTCATGGTTACTAGACTGTGTGAAATGTGTAATTTTCTATAGTGGTCATAGATAAATTAGTTAGTTGTATACCAAATAAAGTTGTACTTTTTTATCACGAATATGGAGATTGTTGTCCAACCATAACGAGTGATAAAAAATCAACTTTAGTGCTGAGGTGTACATTACGTTTTTTTCTGAAATCTTGAAATTAAGATGCGCTTTTAATAACAGTAGAGTAGGCAACTAAGTCGACTTGGCTGTGTGAGACATATGTCAAATACATGTGAAACAATGCAAATAAAAATGACAGATGAGTCCGTAAAAGTCAATTTTGACATATGTCATTGTGACAGATGAGTCTGTAAAAGTTCTACTTTATTTCAGAAAAACATTTTATTCCATAATCCATTTGTAATGGATGTTTTCTGCTTTTAGAAGCATCAAATTTATCAATAATATTTTCAAAACAGTCAAAACATAAAACTTGCGTAATGCCGTTTTCAATAAACATTACTGATAAATTTTTTAAAAGACTTTGTCCAAGATTATTTGTTAAATAATTTTTTTAACTTTTAAGCATGGAGATCGATCGTTCTCCAGTTGCATTACATATCGGTAATGTTAAGATATTTTTTTAAATTGTTTCAACATTGGGAAAGAATGCATTGAAGGCAAGCCATTCGAAGCGACAGAGATGATACATTCCTTGCAGGTCTGCTGTGAAACTATATATTCCGTTACAAAATTTTACCTATCACTCTGAATGCTTGCCTTTTCGCACGAAACTCTATTGCGTTGACCGTACACCTTTTTTACCCGCCTGTACACGATATGAACTGTTGTTCTCACATGTTTCTCTATTCTCGAGAAAGTGAGTTCCCATGCCAATAATTTTATTTGTCGCATGTCCACTGTGATTCTGGGCAAGGATCCTCTGCGGAGCCCCCTGACTTGTGGGACCTGGAGCGACCGCTCCTACCGCTTGTGCGTAAATCCGCCACTGTTCACCGAATGTCTATCAGAAACCATTAATTCAAGCAATTAGTCATCATAGTAGTCGGATGACTGCGCTGATTGTGCGAGAAGACCAGCATTCGGAACGACAGAAGATCTCAATCAACTCGCAGGCCTGCTGTGGAACAGTATACTCCGTTACAATATTTTACCTATCGATCTGAGTGCCGCTTGCCTTTTCGTAAAAAACTCTAATGCGTCAACCGTACACTTTTTTTACCAGCCTGTAAACGACATGATCTGTTTCTTGTTTCATTTTTTGCGAGAAAGTGAATTCCCACGCCAGTAATTTTTATTTGTCGCGTGTGCAGTACGGGCCTTTGCGGGACCCCTGACTTGTGGGGCCTGAAGCGGCCGTTTCAAACGCTTGTGCCTAAATTCGCCACTGCTTTTGATAATCTTATATTGGTCCTTAAAGACGTAGGTTTGGCCTTAAAGGCTGACCCTCACGACGAGCAAGCTGGACCGGTAGTCATTTTAGAGAATTTATAAAAATCCAATTTATACCACAATTTCCTAATATACTTAACATTGGAATTAAGACCTAAATTCAGATAATCATAGCGGAGAATAGATTCCAGAATACATAAATTTTTCATTTCATTCAAATTTGTTCATGTTATTAAATTTACATATGTCAAATATTCTTAATTTAAGTCTGTTTTAATAATGAAACCATAATTCTAACATTCTTATGAACGAAAGAAACCGAGTCTGATCTACTAGTCAAATAAATATATTCAAAAATACACCAAGGAAACCTGAATATGCAAATAGGCCATGTCATTCACTGTTCATTCATTTATTCGCGAAATATAATTCTATGATTTCAGAGTTGTTAACATTTTAAGTAGATAATTGTAACATCATTTAGTTTATATTTATTATCCAGTTTTGTTTAATTAATTTGAATTCATACTGCTAAAAACGTTCATAAAATAATTCCATGGGAAATTATAATATTCCTTGGTGCTTGAAAACGAGACGACATTTTCCTTACGATAACAACCTTTTTGAAGACAAATACCCCAACGAATAAGCAAATATGAAAAAAATTACGAAACCGAAAAAGAATGAAGGCAAATATGCAATAATTTAGTTAAAGTACCTATTGCATTCCGAATTTAGGATAGAAAATTGCAGCCTTGGCGACAGTCAAGGTCAATGCGCAGACGGGATTTACCAAGAGGAGTCGTCGAACTGTACGGTCGTCATGCACTGAATCGCCATTTTAATAATGGTACACATCAATTTAGTATTCTTATCCTGCTTCGCTTTAAGAAAATTGCTAATTAACACAGAAAAAGGTAAAAAAATTAATTCAACATTATATACGTATACGTGTTATAGAGTATACCCTTTTAGAGGAACGGAACTTCCGACAAAACGAAAATTATGTATTTGCTTATGAAAATTATGGTAACTTACTACCGAGAAAATTGCGAATCATTTCCGGACTTACACTGTAGCTTGTAATTACTTCGTTGTTTTCTTTTATTATTTTTGATACCTTTGCATATTTTTGACCAGGCTAATAGGTATAATAAGATTGGAAAAGAAAATTATAATTTTAGCGAAGGAAGAATGAATTGGAATATTGAGGATGGCCTTAAAATAGGCCTACGGCTGCTTGTATAATTAACATAGAAAAGGCGGTATGGAATATTTCCGGTCTTGGATAAAAGATATGATGTGTTTGGGTCTCTTTTTTCGCGTGTCAAAGCGGAACTGAATGATTATAGTAAATTTTTGATTTTAATCGCTTGGACGTTTACATTTACCATTACTTACTTGCATGAAGATGTGACGAGATCTAGTAAACTGCGTTTTGAAGATTAGAACGAATGGGTGAGCACGAGATAATAACTAAAAATTGTATTCATTTCTAATTAACTTACAACATCAAAGTTGTTTTGTTCTGTTAAGTACAGAAAGTACTTAAAATCTGGTAATCAGTACTTTAAGTACTTTTGAAATTACTGTACTTGTACTTTTCAATACCCTATAAAATATTTGTGCTGGGTAATCAGTGCCGTAACGAGGGTATGAAGCGCCTGTGGCAAGTGTCTAACTTACCGGCGTGAAGTTAGCAGCTAAAAGCTAGCAGCCAAATTTCCGAAAATATCCGAATGCCCATAGGCGGAGGGTTTAAATAAATATTAAATAACAGCATTTAATAAAAATAATTAAGACATCAAGGCGTCATCCTTTCCAATTTAAAATCGGCGAGGGACTACATGATAAGGTAACATCATTTTCTAAAAGGACAACCCCCTTGGCAGCCGTCTAAGGGTAGCTGCCATCAACTTCTAACTAAAAAAAAAAATTTAAATATGAAGGCGTCATCCTTTCCAATTTAAAATTGGTGTGGGAGTACATGATAAGGTAACACATCATTTCCCAAAAGGACAACCACTTAGCAGCCGTCTAAGGATAGCTGCCATCAACCCCTAACTAAAAAAATATAATTTAAATATGAAGGCGTCATCCTTTCCAATTTAAAATAGGTGTGGGAGTACATGATAAGGTAACACATCATTTCCCAAAAGGACAACCCCTTAGGAGCCGTCTAAGGGTAGCTGCCATCAATCCCTAACTAAAAAAAATATAATTTAAATATGAAGGCGTCATCCTTTCCAATTTAAAATCGGTGTGGGAGTACATGATAAGGTAACACATTATTTCCCACAACGACAACCCCTTAGCAGCCGTCTAAGGGTAGCTGCCATCAACCCCTAACTAAAAAAATATAATTTAAATATGAAGGCGTCATCCTTTCCAATTTAAAATCGGTGTGGGAGTACATGATAAGGTAACACATCATTCACCAAAAGGACAACCCCTTAGCAGCCGTCTAAGGGTAGCTACCATCAACCCCTTACTAAAAAAAATAATTTAAATATGAAGGCGTCATCCTTTCCAATTTAAAATAGGTGTGGAAGTATATGATAAGGTAACACATCATTTCCCAAAAGGATATTCTTTTAGTTAGGGGTTAATGGCAGCTACCCTTAGACGGCTGCTAAGCGGTTGCCCTTTTGGGAAATGATGTGTTACCTTAGCATGTACTCCCACACCGATTTTAAATTGGAAAGGATGACGCCTTCATATTTAAGTTATATTTTTTAGTTAGGGGTTGATGGCAGCTACCCCTAGACGGCTGCTAAGGGGTTGTCCTTTTGGGAAATGATGTGTTACCTTATCATGTACTCCCACGCCGATTTTAAATTGGAAAGGATGACGCCTTCATATTTAAATTATATTCTTTTAGTTAGGGGTTGGTGGCAGCTACCCTTAGACGACTGCTAAGGGGTTGCCCTTTTGGGAAATGATGTGTTACCTTATCATGTACTCCCACACCGATTTTAAATTGGAAAGGATGACGCCTTCATATTTAAATTATATTTTTTTAGTTAGGGGTTAATGGCAGCTACCCTTAGACGGCTGCTAAGGGGTTGTCCTTTTGGGAAATGATGTGCTACCTTATCATATACTCCCACACCTATTTTAAATTGGAAAGGATGACGCCTTCATATTTAAATTATATTTTTTTAATTAGGGGTTGATGGCAGCTACCCTTAGACGGCTGCTAAGGGGTTGTCCTTTTGGAAAATGATGTTTTACCTTATCATGTACTCCCACACCGATTTTAAATTGGAAAGGATGACGCCTTCCTATTTAAATTATATTTTTTTAGTTAGGGGTTGATGGCAGCTACCGTTAGACGGCTGCTAAGGGGTTGTACTTTTGGGAAATGATGTGTTACCTTATCATGTACTCCCACGCCGATTTTAGATTGGAAAGGATGACGCCTTCATATTTAAATTATATTCTTTTAGTTAGGGGTTGATGGCAGCTACCCTTAGACGGCTGCTAAGGGGTTGTCCTTTTGGGAAATGATGTGTTACCTTATCATGTACTCCCACACCGATTTTAAATTGGAAAGGATGACGCCTTCATATTTAAATTATATGCTTTTAGCTAGGCGTTGATGGCAGCTACCCTTAGACGGCTGCTAAGGGGTTGTCCTTTTGGTAAATGATGTGTTACCTTATCATGTACTCCCACACCGATTTTAAATTGGAAAGGATGACGCCTTCATATTTAAATTATTTTTTTTAGTTAGGAGTTGATGGCAGCTACCCTTAGACGGCTGCTAAGGGATTGTCGTTGTGGGAAATGATGTGTTACCTTAGCATGTACCCCCACACCGATTTTAAATTGGAAAGGATGTCGCCTTCATATTTAAGTTATATTTTTTAGTTAGGGGTTAATGGCAGCTACCCTTAGACGGCTGCTAAAGGGTTGTCCTTTTAGAAAATGATGTGTTACCTTATAATGTAGTCCCTCACCGATTTTAAATTGGAAAGGATGACGCCTTGATGTCTTAATTATTTTTATTAAATGCTGCTATTTAATATTTACTTAAACCCTCCGCCTATGGGCATTCGGATATTTTCGGGAATTTGGCTGCTAGCTTTTAGCTGCTAACTTCACGCCGGTGTCTAACTTGCGCCTCTCCGTAACCCAAAAATGACAGAAAAATTAAAAATTTTAATGTAACAAGTTAAATTTTACTAAATGCAATGTATTAAATACTATTAACCTCATCAAAATGAGTTGCCTGTATATACGAGTACAATAATGTATTTGTCAAGGTATTTGTATGAATAAATAACCTATAACCTAATAGGGTCGTTGCATGGAATTTAAATTTTGATATAACTTGTATATTTTATTATTAGTATAACTGTTATCTAATGTATAGGTCCACATAAAATCGATAAATGCATTTAAGGGCTTTGAGGCACCCGTAAACATCGTCCAATTTCAAAATAAAAAAATAGGGATACCTTTTTTTTCGATACACAATAATCCTAGGGGGTGAGAGCATAAGATTTCCGACTTGCCTCCGTTTTTATTTTTGTAATTTGTACGCGGTGCATTCCAAAAGTCAAGAAAATAATTAAAGCGTTTGGCCCAACCCCTCGACGTCTCAGCATGTGATTATGGGCGTGACTTGTATTAAGTAAAAAGTTGAAAGAATCGAAGTTTTCCCGTACATTTCTATGGTATCTCCTCGATGCTCTAGTTTGGCTTGATATTTGTTATCAGTTTAATCCATTTCCTACTTGAACAATAAAGCAAGTGGTGGTACTAAAACTGGAGGACATTTGTGAAAGTTTAATATTTCTCTTGCATTCGTAACCATTTGACACGAGTAGTGCATTTGAATTGAACATTTGAACTAATTAAGTTTGTCATTTACAAAATTAAGTTCTTAACTTAATGTCAAAGCAACAGCTATGAAAATATAATATTTAGATTTATGGAAATGTTTATTACGCAAATACAGTCGGTTAGAATTAGAAGTGTCTATTGTACCATCTTAATTGGTCCGGAACTTTAATTAACTAACACCGGTGTATTATTTCTCTAATAAAAGCATATAAACCTGGCGACCAGGATAAATCCATACCGAAATTAATTTAGTAATACCATAGTCGAAATATTTAAAACCAAGGACATTTTCTATATTAAACTATTTACTCCATGGCTATGAAATGAAGTCATTTTCACATTAAAAACTGCAACAAAAACCTAACTCACTTCTTCCGTGAGGTGAATAAAATCGCCAATGAATGAGATTTGTGGGTAGAATTTCATACGAAATTTTTGGCATTTTACGTGTTCATAATAAAAAAAAAAAGATAATTTGTTACACTTTTAACGTGCAAGAACGTAGTAGGTACAACATAACGATATGTGATCTAATCGCATTATTAATTAAATTATTCGTTTCCTTTCATCATTTTGGTTGTTGCATTTGTGAAATGAATCACCACCTCATCATCATCATCACGAGTTGTGAAATGTGAACACAAGGCAACTGTATTATTATTATAGATCCGTTTTCTAAATGAATCACAATAGTTTAATGTTTTATTAAGTAGGAAAGTAAGTCACTTAAAATTGCTGAGATAAGATGTAGTACACAATAAAATTATTACACACACTGCATTGTTTGTGATTAAATTTAAATGGACTATGAATAAACAGTTGAAAGCTTAATTAAAGAATTCTATTGCAAGAAAATGAAATTTTGTTTTTAATAGCTGGATATTTCTGAAGCTTAGGATAGATAATTTTATAACTTGGGAATGCATTCAAAGTAGCCCTGTCAGCTTACGATATCAGCATCGACAGTATCCACATTTTTACTGAATTTGGATTATACCATTATACGTATACTACTGTCCGCTCACGTTGGGACTACAGTGAAGGAAAGATAGCCAATGTATTTCTTATGGGAGTTTGTGCTTCGTTGTTGGCACCTATGTCACTGTATGAGTCTATAGAAATGTGGATTAAGATTCCAGAAGATCTAAACCTTTGAAAACAGTAACCGAAAAAGTGTAATCGTAACCATACAAAAGAAGCAGTTAAAAGAAAGTCTTATTAACATGTATTTGTTATTTTATTAAACATTACTTGGGATTTTTACATCGTACATGTATCTAAATATTCGATATTTTATTACTTATACTTTTTTGTTTAATTCTTTCGTCTTCAATTTTGTTCAAAATAAAAATAACGGCTGGTTAGCTTCTGTATGATCTTTTTAATCTTTTAATTCGCAGGTAAATACAGGAAGTCCCAAACGCAATTTTAACGGTAAAATGATTTCATCATGATAAAATCATTCATTTGTTCAACTTGTTTCAAAAGAAACTCGCAAAAACGGAAATTTAGGATTAGCAGCAAATGCAAAGGATTTTAGTAAACAATAAACCCTTCTGGTTTTTTCTACTTTTACTTCGCGGAACTACATAATACAGTTTGTACTTGTACTAAATTATAGTATAACGTTTTTTGTCGGCACTATTATTTGTCACCGAACGCATATAAGCAAATATAACCTACTGTACTGGAATTAGGAGTGAAATTAGAAGAAAGGTGCACGAGTTTTTTTCGCAAACTATACCACCAACGATGAACAATATTGTAGCAGCTGTAAATGACGATGAAAACTTGCCCAACTTTAGTAGAAGTACCTTGAATAGATTATTACGTGATATGAATTTCCAGTATGTTAAGAGAGGACGACGATCTTATTTAATTGAAAGAGAAGAGATAATTGCATGGCGTCATCGTTATTTAAGACAAATTAAAAAATATAGAGAAGAGGATTACAATATAGTTTATATTGATGAATATTGGGTCAATCTTGGCCACAGAGTCAAAGCTCAATGGGTGGATATGTCAGTTAAATCATATCGGGACGCCTTCATTCGAGGATTAACCACTGGTTTGAAAGCTCCCACAAAGCGTGGCCCTCGTTTTATTTTACTTCATGCTGGCAGCAAACAAGGTTTTATAAATGGGGCAGAGTTGACCTTTCTAGCAAAGAAAAACAGTGCGGATTATCATGAAGAAATGGATGGATGTACTTTTGAGACTTGGTTTAGAAATTCTTTGTTGCCCAATTTACCTGCAAAATCAGTTGTAGTAATGGATAATGCACCATACCATTGCCGAAAAATTGAAAAGATACCAAATCAATCTAGGAAAAAAGAAGAAATACGATCATGGCTTTGGTGGAAAGATATATATTTTGACGATGATTACTTGAAAGCAGATCTATTGGACGTGGTGAAGGCTTTCAATTCTAATTACGACAAATACATTCTTGAAGAATGTGCAAAAGAATACGGCATTCCAATAGTAAGATTACCTCCGTACCATTGCGAGTTAAATGCTATTGAATTGGTTTGGGGTGATGTAAAACAGTATATCGCTAAAAAAATACCACATTTAAAGAAGGAGATGTTCGAAATTAAATTAGTGAAGCGTACGTTCAAGAGACAGCGGAAAAATGGAACAATTATGTTAACCATGTAATTAAAACAGAAGATAACATGTGGCAAATTGATGGACGATATTGAGCCAATACTTATAAATTTGGAAAGTGATAGTGAAAGTGACGTAGAAGATGAAAGTAATTTCGAGTGATTTGTGCTAATGCTGACTTTTTGCTGTTGTACTTTTCATACTCATATTATTTGTTTTCAATTTATCACTGATTTATATAAAAGCTGTACAATTAAAAAAGTGTAGTTTGATAGTACATAATTTGATAGTATACAATAATTTATTAGTTTTAATGTTTCTTTATTTAATAAAAATCAAATAACTACACAGAGAGAAATGTTTGTATATTTAGTGCACAATTGTTGAGAAAATTAAAACAAATTGGGTCTAAAACGGTGACAGGAACAATTTGTGCAATCTAATTGCATTGGTTTGTGTAAAACCAATTGTAATGTTTTTCCAAACAACATATTATTTTTATCTTCATACCAAATAGGTAACTACCTAAAACAATTTGTTTAAAGAATCTTCTACATTTTGTAGCATAGTTTTTGCACAATCCTGTATTAAACACTTGCGATCCTTATGTGGAATTTTTGCACAATGTTGTTGGAAACACATACGAATATTGGAGTAATTGTGTATATAGTATAGTAGTTTAGTGCATATTTGCACAATATTGTGCTTGTTTTTCTTCAACTTTTAATATTGCTGAAAGAAACGCTCAACACTGGGTGAATTAATAACACAAACTGTGCATAATTTTATTAAAAAGGTATATATTTAATTCAAACGCAAAAATATAAAGAGAAAACATTCATATAAAGACAAAATACAAATTAAGCAAACGATCTAATTGAAATAAACGATTTACTATTTAAATTAGTAACAAATCATGGCATATAAGAGTAAATTTTCAAGTTGGAAACATTATTTTCTCAATAATGCCAAACACTGGAAGATCATCGGTCCATTTCTGAATTAATGGAAAATTTGGTTTGTAAAACGTTCCTATAAGTGATTGGCCCAAGAAGATGGGAAAACTCCGCACACAATTATGCCTGGAAAAGGAATGTATAAATTACTTATTTATTACATATGCAGCACTTGCACTAAAATAAATGGATAAATAAAATGCGTACCTAATCATAATAATAATAATAATTTAAAATATAGGGTAAAAAATTAAAAATACTTAATAACATACTTACATTAATTAAAATTTTATTCACCTATATTATATCCATATTCTGCAACTATCACGAACTTACTAAACGAATGTGTGCCATTTTCACGTAGCACAGCGTTTTTTGCAGTTTGTTTATGTCTGGAGTCTGTGATCTGAGGGGTAAATAAATGCGATAGGTCAATCCTACATTAAAAATAACCTTGATATAAGATTTCGCTCAAATTGTATTTTACAGTTTCAAATTTTATTTGCATTTTTTCATCATATACAATTAAAAAGCTACAGAATACTGTGCATGATTACAGTTGTATCAACTTGTATCAAAATATACAACAAGATTGTGGACAAACGCAGCACAATTTTGTGAATTATTAATTCCTTTAGTTACTTCAATTTGCTTGGCACAATTTGTTAAATCAAATAGGGCCTTTCGTTACAGAAATATTAGTGGCGCATGCGCCGCGCGAAAGTGAATTTTATGAAAGTTTGCAGAAATGTGACAACATTGGCGATTGCGATTAACTGACAACTGTCAAACGTATTAGGTTAAATGGTGAAAACGGTGAAAATAATAAAAATAATATTGCACTTGCTCTTGCACATGCATTAGTAATTCGCGATTCTCGGCAGTTACATAAGAAAAATGTGCATTAGTAATGTTTAATGTATATCTTGTATAGAATTGAGAGTTTTATACTAACCTCACAATCAGTTCGTTTTTATTTCCCCTTGTACAAACATTTCTACACTTTAAAAACCGTTGAAGCTGCAATTTTGTCAGTTCTGATGGTCTCTTATTTCCCAATGAAGCACCAGGCACGTCATTTTCATTTAAAGTAACACTATAAAAAGGCAAGGAAGTAGCCATCTTTTGGTTGTTGTGTTTGTTTCAAATGACAGTTGACGATGTCCTGCTGGACAATGTTGCCAGATCATTTTTTTGACTCAAACGCGCTCTATGAACCGTTTAGGTAACTATGCAGTTTCAACAACTGAGCATGCGCACTCGTTGCTACGAAAGGCCCTATTCCACGGCGTCTTCAAACAATCTTATTAAGAAAGAATACGCAACGCTTTTAAATAATGGAACCCAATTGTACAAAAAAATCGTACAATCACAATTAACCAACGTGTGCAAAACTAAGCGATTGCATTTTTTTCTGTGTATAACTTGTGTTGTACTTTTTTATTTACTAAAATTCAAACACTCGAAATAAAACGTTTGACTTTTAATTATACTGCCATAAATTTAACGCTAAGTCAATTGTTACATGGCTACTTGTGGTTTTATCAAAAAATTTTAACTCTTGATTTGAACTTTGATTGAATAACAATCAAGAGTTTAATTTTCTTAATAAGAAAATCAAGTATCCATGTAACAAGTGACTTAGCGTTAAACTTATAGACGGAGACCCAGCAACGTATTTCGAGTTGTCATTTCAACAGTCGTGAAAATTTGGGTGCTAAATCTTATATACCTGCTGAACACTAAAAGCCGATTCTGGCAGCCCCCTGCGGCCGGTTTATACTACCCCAAAATTACTAAGAGGGTGAGAAATAAGATTCAATTTATTTAAAGTAACAGTCATGAAATTTCAGGAGTTACTTTCGATGGTATTCTTTAGATATAAAAAATATTGCCAGAACATTTCCTTCCCTTCTAAATGTTGCCAGAACTCTGTAAATGTTGATTTAAAAAAGTGACATTTTGTATTTTAATAGTCTTGAAATTTTGACACAATAAATAAAGTAGGTATATGTAGGTTTACATGTTAGTGCGAGCGGGACAGTTTTATAGCGGCCTGCGGGTTAGAGAGAGAATCTTACTGCTCACCCTCTTAGTAATTTTGGGGTAGTATAACCCGGCCGCAGGGGGCTGCCAGAATTGACTTTTAGTGTTCAGCAGGTATATAAGATTTAGTGCCCAAATTTTCACGACTGTTGAAATGACAACTCGAAATACGTTGCTGGCTCTTGGTCTATTATGACAGTTCTTCAAAGAATTCTTTTTTTTATTAAAACTTGGAATTCTTGATTGTTTTTTAATTTTTGTTTTAAAACTTTAAAAGCAATTATCTCGGAAATTCCTTAATACAGTATCATACTTTTTTAGCATATTTGATCTTAGCATTACATTATCTTTCCAAATCCATCATAAAAAATTAGGGTTTCCATTTAAAAAAAAATCATCGCCATAACATGGAAACAAAAGACGATCTACAAATAACGATTACACTAAAATATGTCTCCTTTAAGATAAAAATGACGTGTTCGAGGATTTTTCTCATAAATATTTAATAAAAGATTTATTTCGATAGTTCCAGACTTTATACGCGCACTATATGAACAGCAAGTTTTGAAATTTTTGTTTTACTACCACTGTCAGAAGAAGTGACTACCTGCAATATAACTTGCTCGAACAATAGGGATTATAAAGGTTTATGCAGTTACAACTGCAATATTTAGAAAGTGTTTTTAAAAGTTGCTTGCAAGATGTTTGGCAACCCCGTTGTCCATAATAACACACACTGTAGTCTCAACGTGAGACGACCAATAGATGAAATATACCTACATACTTTTATTTATTCGAACAAGTTCAAAAATATTTATTATATTGTTGAGAATTTTCTAAAGTTAAAGAATTACTAATTAATATCAGTTGGAATTACATTTTTTAATTAAATTGAAATTATTCAATTTTACATGCATACTGCACCATTTTACGTGGTGTTAATAGTTTTTTTGTAATAATATCACAATGAGAAAATACAAATAAAATTAATAAAATTATCTAAATTACACATATAAAATAATTTTTAGCGGGTATATTTATATGTACTTCTTCTATAGTAACTCTTTAATAAAATGTAATTTAAGTTTAATTATTAAAGGAAAAAGTTAATTGAATCTACTGCTTAAATAAGAATTTTATTATCCGAAAAAGTAAAGGATAGATTAATTGAAATGAAGATGTCTAAAAATGGAAAAGCAAATGTTTGCAGTTTCAATTTATTACATAAATTAATTTTACTTTACTTTCTATACCTAATGATTGATTATTGTGAAATTCAGATTTCCCGTGATATCTGCATATTCCATGAACATAAGATAACTTTTGAGATGAGTCAATAAATTATTTTAGAGCCATTGCAAAAAAATAATAGTGAATTTTTCCGATTAACTCAAAAAAATAATTGATGCGACTTATTACTCATATTATCAGCAGAGCTCAATACTAAAGTATGAATTTTTATAATTTTTGACAAGGTAGTTGGCGACCAAAAAGTCCACTATGTCATGTTATATTAATAATTCGTAAAACAAATTATACATTGGTATAAGTTTTCTAATGCAGTATTATCTTTGTTTATTAGTAGTTCAAATGATGTATGCCATGTATTATAGGAATGTTTTTATTTTGAACATAGTTTAATTTATTGGTTCGACTACTCACAACTAGGTCCACTGCGTCACGTTTTTCAACGTGACTAAGTGGACTTGTGACTTAGTGGACAATTAGCAGAAAATTCTGAATAAAGCAATATCTAAACACGCTTATTCGTTGATAAGATGGTAATTTCGGTATAATTTTAATTCACTAGTATCCTAAAAGCTCATATTAGATAGAAATTACTGTTATTTATCAAAATATTTACGTGACTTAGTAGACATGCAGTTTACGCACGCACTTGCCAATGATTTTATGATTGCCAGAACTTTTGATTTTAACTACCAAAATTATATCGTGTACCAAAGCACTAATTATGCGTCATCCAACGTGTTTGTTACTTTCGCATTTGGTGCTTTACCTTTTTATTGGGACGACACAACTTGCATTTTGTGACACAACGGAAAAACATGGGGGACAATGTTTAATTAAAGATAAAATGAAATTGTGATAAAATATGATTTAGATATTTGGTAGATCATAAGAACAACAAAGGTAAATGCCGGTAGTTTATCTATTTACTTCATATTAAGATCGTTATATTTCTAGGACTGTTTTTGATCATGAAGTATGTCTGGGTACATGGGGTTTTGTATAATAGCAGCAGCAGAAAGAATATCCTGTTTTCCATATTGTTAGCATAATTTTTTCAATCAGTTATAAAATGAGTTTCGTATATATGTATTATTAATGTGTACGAGCCCCGTCTCCATTGATGTTCGCACACTATTTTTGTTATTTAAAGGATGCCCCGCATTTTGTTTCTGATATATACATAGTAGCTGCCTCTTGTTGTTAGAATGAAGTCTGTCTTTACACTTATTCCATGTTAAGTTTCATGAAATTCTATCGAATGGTTTCCTCACGCCGTCCCTTCAATTCCGAACAGTCTGCGGACGGAAAGAGGCGGTAACAGGGATGCCTGCGTTAGTAAAATTTTAAAAAACGTGTCATGGAGTAGGTGCAGAAGCAATACTTTATTTTAACAATAAGGAACAGTTACTTTGAAGACCAAAGGAAATCTTGGGAAAAAAATTGTGAAAAAACCTAACTTATAATATAGCAGGTCAGTACTTTACTATAGCAACAAGAAATGGCTACTTCGAAAAACCAAAATACCCCCAGAGTGAAAATTGCGGGGCGCCGTTTAACAGCAATAGAAGTGCGCGAACTTCACTGAGACGGGGTTCGTATACGATAAATAATATAAATTATGAATTGTAATTCCAATTATTGATACATTTACTGAGGGACACAGTGTGATTTCGAATGGCTATGAAATAGTTTATTGGCTCAGATATTGAGTATAAGTGGGTGGGCTCCATACCATACCAGTACGATCACAAACACCTTAGGTTATACCACTCTACGAGTTCGTAAAAAGCTTTTCTTAACAGATGCTGTAAAAAGTGGAAAAGCGGGAAAAAAGTTTTCCCGAATGGAGGTTTGAACTCAAAACGGCCCGGGATGGTTCTACTCAGTAAACGTCATTATAATACTCTACTATAAATATACAGTGTGTTTCACTTCACAACTTGACACCTGTGTATTTTTGTTATTTATAATCAAATCCATCTCAAATTGTCATTGTCATCTCAATTTTATCAGGTATAGAACCCTTAAAATAAATTTATGGACAATTAAAAACCTCAATTATTATAAACTACCAGCCTACTACGATCAAAGATCATTGCAAAAAATTGAAAACATATTAGGCCTTATTTAATTGGAAAAGTCGTTTTGGAAATTTGTTCTGGACCAATTGAAAAGCGCAAAATTAAATTTTGATTGGTTAAAAATTTTCGAGTTGGATTGTCATTATTAAACACTTTTTAAAAAAATTCAATTTGTATCACATTTGTCATAACCTCACTTTTTTGACATCTCATTGACGTAAAATCTGCCACACATAACCTCAAAATTTAATAATCCAACATGGCTTCTGCTTTATATGAAAATCAACAAGCAATAAGTAACCAGATTTTCGATCTGCTTTTATGTTTTCTTGTGAAACAAATGACGATCGTCATTTCTACACAACAAAAATTTGGTAAGTAACTAGAAACAATTGAACATCTAACCTAATAAGAACTACATAACTAAAATGTTGTTAAAAAATTAAATTAAATGTTTAAACAAATTACATAATCGGAAAGAGGACAATTTTCTCTACCTTTTGGTATATTGCATGTCTAACAAAAAACAAATTTTACTCCAGGATTCAATGACAACCATCTTGAATTTCCTGACAATAAATGGTTTTATAAAATTATAGATAATTACATTTTCACACCTTATTCCCTCCTTTTTTTAATAATTAACTGAATCCACATATTCCATCACACAATATTTACAACAATTTTGGCACCAACATTTTAAATATTAACAATTTTATCATATTACCAGGTAAGGTTGAAACGATACAAATTATAAACTTCAACAGGCTAAACCTTCTCTATATAGAGCTGCCCACTTGAAAATTCTATTGCTAAAGGTGCTTTAGAATCTAATTAAGAATATTGCAGAAAAACATTTTGGCTGCAAGTTCAAAGATTAATGAAAATTATGCAATTATGCTGAAATTTATTGCATCGTTAAACCAGCATGGGGTTTACTTGAAATTTAAGAATAAAAACTGTAAGTATTGTGGTGATTACTTGCATACACCTTTCCAATTATACCTTACGATGGCTTCAAATATGAAAAACCAAGTCAACCGATCTAACGATATGCAAATCGTAATTTGTCAAAATAATTTTTTAATTTTTAGTGAGAAATCCTTTTAAGATCTACTTTTTATTATCACCAAGTGATGTAAAGTGTATCCTTTACCTATTAAATAACAAAATTACTCAATTTTCTTAAATTTAAAAAAAGAATTTTATGAACGCCTGTAAGATAGGCAACCCAAATGACACACCCAATTACCAGTGCTGAAAATCACAGCAATATGTATTAGTGTTTTAAGAGGTACAGATCAAGTATTATACGTAACACATCAATCAAGTGTTTTACATGACTCGTATGCTTGCCTACTCATCCTCCAATTTAACTTTCCTAACTTGTTACGTAAATAACTATTTTAACGTTACGGTTGGATTTGTAATTGGAATTTCATATTTCTTAAATTGTTTTAGAAATATACTTTATGGGTAGGTACAGGGTTATTCATTATATTTTGACAACCCTTTATTTGTGTTATTATTGGAGATAAAAAAAGTTTCCTATAAAATTTGTATTGTAACAAGATCAAAACTTGCTCTGGTTTATTACAATACATCAAATTTACCAAAGTAACATTTATTGCAAACAAAAGAATAAATTAAATATTACTAGTGTCGAAATTCTATTATTATTTTAAAATAACAAAGAAAGTTAATTAAACATTAGTTTGTAATTTGATTAAAAATATTAATTACTATTTGCGGCATTACTGACATGTACACCACACAAGAAAAAGTTAAAGTTGTTGAATAAGTTTTGATTGGAAGTAGCTTAGGAAGATCAGGGCAGAACTTTTTAGCATTTATGTTGAGGAAAAACCAATTCAATAAAGTGCAATTTGATTAATTTCTGTACATTTCTCAGACAATCTCCACTAAATTGTTTAATTGCTGCTTTTACTTACTGAAATGTTGATTATGTGACACATATTAATTTATCTTTTCATGATTCGATATTTGTTAATAAATTTATATTAGTACAATCCCAAAAGATAATTACAATTTGTAAAATAATTTATTGGAGCAGTGAGAATTTGTGTTTTTGAGAATAACATTCACACCAATATTTTAAGTTAAGGAGGCTACAGCAAACTCTGATCTTAATAATTTTTTCCCGTTTCAATTTACGTATGTTCTGGGCAACTAGAGACACCCTGTATACTTTTTAAATGGTATCGAGAAACTATTGCATGACATATGATGCGAAGTTTACATATATTTCTTTAAATTGTACACCATACATATTATTGCATTTTTAAATAACTAGTCTTTTTTCCCCTCTGGTTCTTAATATACAGCCTGTTCGTTCGCAAACTCGAACATATGCATTTAACATTGTATTGAATGTTTTTGGAAATTCATGGCTCGCCAAATTTAACTGCAATAAAGATAATGGTGTCAATAGAAAGAGAAAATTATAAAAAATTAAAATTATTGTTCATCAAATGATGCTAACAATAATATTAAGAGTGCAGTTTTTATTTTAAAATACTAACTTAAAAGTTGACTGTTGTTAAGTATTACAGGCCATGATTTTCAAATTATTTCATTTTAGCGTATGCGTGAAAAATAACGACTATTTAAACTGTTCAATACTTTAATATGCTTTGATTTAGTAGAAGTACAGCAAAATGAATAAAGATAAAATGCACAATAGTCACTGCCTATGATCGACTTTGAGAGTGGGCACCCGGTATAATGTTATTTAATATGTTTGACTGAAAATGTAAAAAACTCCTATTAAAATTTTTCAAAATCTGAGTGACCTGAAATGATTTTTTCAGCCTCACTGTTGGATGATCCATTTTAATTAAAGGAATGTCAAAAAAAATTTACTAATTGTTTTCATAGCCTACCTTGTCATTTTCAGTTTGAATCATATTTTGACAAGCATACTTCCGATGTCCTCACAATAGAAGCTTTTTTTACATTTTTAAAATCAAATAAGTATGTCGGAAAGTATTGCCTATACAACATTATATATTTACAATCAGTGAAAAAACGGCTATTAGAAATAATATACAGGGTGTTTCATTTAAAAAAGATATATATCGTATGATCAAAAAGTCTTTGGATCGCAATAGCCATGGAATGTAAAAACCATCTATAGAATTATTTACTTCTACTGGTCGTAGCTTTTGTGAACTGTACGGATTAGCGCCAATGTATCTTGAGTAGCGCTAATGGAGTCACCTGTGTTAAGAAAATACGACGCGCTGGCACCGCTAAATAGAGCCCCATAGTACACAGAAAATGTTAGGTTAGCGTACGCTATTATTATTTCTTGTGCTTGCAGTTATTTTAAATATTACTTAATAACATTTATAAAAAGAACACAGAATGGAATTTATTTGAACTATTATCTAATGACATGATAGTTGTGAAGTAAATGTCAAAACTAATAGAAATAAATAATTTCATATATAGCTTGTTAATTTCATGGCAATCCTGATCCAAAAAATTTTTAACATGCTAATGGCATTTAAACATGACTTTTGATGACATTTAAAAAAATATAGACATTACAATATGGGTAATTCTTCAGAAATATTAGATTTACTGTCCCTGCTTAATTAATATTATATTACGAATACCTTTTTACCGGTTAGTTCAGTATAGTGAAGATGTAATAGCAGTCTATCTAGCCAGGTATATATTAACAACTGACCTATTTTTTTAACAATAAAAAGTGAACTTTATTATGTCATATGTCATTCACGTGGCATGTCCCTAGTATGTATTCTCAAAGTAAAAAGCAGTTTTTCTAAAGCATCAGTTAATCATTATTGTTCTAATTAAGGAGAATTGTAAAACAAGTATAGGGCTCTTATCCAGAGCCAATTAATATATAAAATGTTAAGCATCGACTACTACACAATCAATAAAATGTTTTTCCTGCTAGTTTTGTCATTTGCGTGGATCTAACTAAGAGAGAAGAACATTATTAAATTTCACGTATAGTATCAGTATTTCTACAATATCAGCATTACACATGTATTGCTTGAATATGTAATTTTAATGAAATCAACATGTAGTGTCTTGTTCAGTTGATCTATAAACTTTATAGAGGTAGTTTATATGATTTGACGTAAGAGTAGGTACATTTATTTTGCGTCATTCACGTGGTTATCATAATTTCTTACTGCTGCTAAATTTAGAAATGAATTTTTCGTAAGTTGATACACTACTTGTATTGTTTCATGATAGCTAGTATGAAGCCTCCAAAGAAAATAGTCTATGCGCTATGTTATATTAATGCTCTAATAGTCATTCGCGTGGCATTTTTATTGCATCATTTGCGTGGATTTATAATTCCACGTAATACAATTTGTCCACGTAAATGACAACGCCTACATACATTCATGTTCTTACATTATGAGGTGCAAAGAAAATGTGGAAAAGAAGAAAAGAAGAGAAAAAATTAAAAATGATCCAGAAAAGAAACAAATGAAGAAGCTAAAACATGATGACTGTCATATCACGTAAAATAAAAATTACTAATTTTTATTTTACTTGTTATCCATGACTAAGCCATTATTAAGCATTACCGTGTTAGAAATATCTTTTTATTATAATATTAAAGTTCAGTATTTTTATTAAATATAATCTTTTCTGTCATTTGTATGTTATTTGGATCATTTGGGACGTGGATTTTAACACTGTAAAGGTCGAAAATGTCCAGATTAAGCTCTACTAATCAACAGTATGTGTTATATACAATCAATTAATCATACTATTTCTTAAAAAAACAGATTTCAACATTTTTCTTTTCCGAGAATTTTTCACATCCAAATTGTGGATTTCGGGAGAAACACCCATATACTCACTAATTATAGATGGAAAATCTAATTTCTACTGATTAAATGATTACCTTGGTCACTTTATCAAATTTTGCAATGCAGCTGAGACTCTTCATAATGTAGCGATTTTACCATGACAATCCAACTCGAAAATTTTTAACCAATCAAATTAAAGAATTTTTCAAATTGGGACCAATGAAATTAGTTTTATAGTGAAAAAACCACTAGTGGTTTTTTCTTATTGAAAAAATTTATGTCAAAATGAAATGTCAAATTTAATTAAATTAATATTAACTACACACGCTAAATAAAAATTTGCTCGATGGATTGTCAAGCCGAATACAACTCGTGGTCTAATTTTTTCTTGCAAAATTTATCATTTAAGACATTCGTAGCTTTTGCTTTTGGAAAATTACACTCGTCTCCTGCGTCGACTCGTGTAGTTTTCGTTGCGGAAGCTACTTATATCTGAAGTGACAAATTTTGTCGGAAAAAATTAGACCACTTGTTATATTATATGTGAAAAAACTACTCGTACCTTAGACAATGCAACCACAAACAGTCAAGTTAACCCTTTATATCAAAACCGACGGCAGATTGTATATTTAGGCGCGGATCCAGACTTTCGACTGGATGGGAGGGGAGAGGAAAGTCTTCATGCAGGCACCCGCCTGAACATGGGAAGCAAGAACTATGAAGAAACGAAAAGGAAAAGTTCCCACAGAAAGGAATGGACTGCTGTTTCAAACCAGTCTACGGACTGAAAACTTTTGAGGACAGGGAAGGGGACATGGCCCAGTTTTTTGACAATTTTTCCTAAATTTGCATTAATATTGTTGATCTGGTATAGTATTTGTTTTTAAGGGTCAGAATCACCAGAGCGATATTGACATGAATTAGCCAGAAATATCGGAGAAAGAGAAGGGCGCAAACAATAAATGTTTCCAGTCTCTTCCTGAGGTAGCTGTTTGGTTGAAAAAAAAAATAAAATATTAAGAAAAACAACCAGGAATGGAAGATCCTCACAGTATTGAACGAAGACTTTATCATCAGAAACCGTTCATGACTTATTGTAAAGTAGATTTTCGGCGTGGGCTTTCAGAAATTATTAATTTAGATGTAGATTCCTGTAATTGAAATTTCTTACCGCAAGTTCAGCTTTTAGCAGAATAATATGATGATTACTGAACCTAATATTGGAGATACCATCAGGTTTGTAAAAACTACTAAATATTAATATCTATTCTAAACTACTAAAGTATTTCTTTACGTTCTATGGTTTTTAATGGCCATCTATAGGGTAGTGAAGGAACAACAAAAAAACAATACATTATGTATACAGAAGCGGGTACGTTAAAGCCCATAACATTGGAATAACTACTACTAACTTTGTAGTAATTTCGCTACTGCAAAAGCCTTAAAACATCCTGGCAATGGTGGTTTTAACGGTACGATTGATTTCTAATGTTTTTAACCAAGTTAAAACAGTCGACGGTTTTGATTTAAATGATTGCACTGACTCCCTTCACACACCGAGGACCAGTTACTGTTTTATTTTAGTTTGGTTGCTTTGTATTTTTAATATTAAAACATTATTTAACGTTTGTTATTATTTTATTAAAGTTTTATCATTTTACAAGCGGATGTCATACGATTGGTCGGTTTGAGTCGATTTGACTCAAACCGACCAATCATATGACATACGCTGCTGTGAGTACTTACCTTTATTGTTGATGCTATGAAGTTAGTTGCAATGCTTTTTAGAGTATGTTCCACAACTACAATATGTGACAAGGGGAATGTTCTAAAACTACAATATGTAACAGTTCAATGTCAGAATTTACCCGAGAATCAACCAGGTTATATTAAATCCACTTTTTTAAAAATAGAATAAATCATATCAACTGGAGAACAATTTGACAATAAGAATAGTAATCAAATGAATTTAACTATTTAAGTTATAGTTTTTTAAACTTATACAACAATGGTAATAAAAAAATTCAAGGACTGGAAACATATTCCATGTAAGTACCCTCCGAAACGATACGCCACTGTTCAACCGGAAACAATTATCCGCCATATGCAAAGGCCATCCCTGTCACACATTAATTTAATACATGCTCCTTCTTAACGTTAACCCTTAACCTTAACCCTCGTCGTTTTACAAAGTGACGGGATAATAATTATATAAAAATAATTCTTTTTTCAAAATTTTCAAATATCAACATTTCCAAAGAAATGTAAAAAAATCTTAATTTTTTTAATACCAGTAAATCAAAAATCTTGGGTCAAATAAAAAAACTTAATTTTTCTTACAGTATTTGTGTTCAGTCCACAAGGAACTAAACTAAATTCTTATAATTTAGCTATGTTTTTCATTATTATAACCAATGTTGCCATTATTGGTCCTATGTTCTCAAAGTGCATATATGCTATTTGAATTTTATTGGTTCGCGCAATACGTGTCCAGATTCACGGTAGGTGGCCGTGACTAGCTGCGAAAATAGACTTCTGTCAAGATACAAAAAAAAATGAGACGGTCGGTCGACCATAGTAGAATTATTTGATTACGTCCAACAAAGAAGCTGAAGATAAAGAAGCTGAAGATTACAGGAAATTAAGTGTTGTGAAAGAAGATTTACACCTGAACAGCAGCAACAGCAGGTACGTCACATTTCCATGTTTTTGGGCACTTTCGACAGTCAATATAAAGTCAATACAGTCCATTATTATCGTTATTCCAAAACTATTAAATTCCGCTACAATTTGTATTAGGTAAATGTTAAATTATTATCATAACTGATGGTTAAGGTAAGTACTCACAGCAGCGGATCCGCAGGTGGATCTACGTTGGGTCATTTGAAATTTAGAATACATAGCAATAATTTTCGGAAACTTAAAAACAAAAAATCTCTAAAATGTAAATAGCCTTAAAATATTTTTCTTTAATGAAGAATTTAATTAAAACAATTTTTTCAACAGATTAGTTTACGGTTTATTATACAAATTTAGCATATACCAATTTATTATTATTGATAGTTAGTACAATCAACAGAAAAAAATGTGTGGCTACATGATGTTTAGAACAAATGGAAATTATATGCATAGTCAAAAGAAAAATCAAAAATGTGTAAAAAAATAAATTGAAAGTGCTTCAAGTGAATTAACATAATCTTAAAATTTACTTTCTGTTAGTTGTTTTTATTTGAAGGACATTTAAAATAATTTTGCTGCATTTAAAATAACAGAATGAAAATTAGATCATGTCCTTCAAATTTAGAATTTATAGAAATGGTTTTCAGTATTTCCAAATGCCAAAATTCCTAAAACATTCTTTTACTACAATGCAATCGCGAAGTTTGCTTGCTGGCATCTTTCTAAATTTTTTTATTAGCACCACAGGAAATTGGCAGAATTATTCCTATTATTATAACGATCATCATTATTATTCTATTCTAATGTTGATAGATCCTTTTCTTCAACCCATCCAGCAGACGGGCGGACGAACATCGGTTACGGTTAATAACTTCCAAATTTCGTCTAGTCACAAATCCAATAAAGCTGGGGCAAACGAGAATTCTGAGAAAGTAGAACTGCGCGGCATAGCAAGCAAGCACCAGAAATTCTCTGCTGTTGCACATGTATGCGACCGACGACGAGGAGGGCATCCAACAACACAACGGCTGACATTGAAAATTGCGACCTTGCAGACTTCCACCACTCCACTCCATCGTAGCTATTTATACATTTACATTTTTCGCGAACACGAGGCCGTCGGACTGACCAAGGATAAAGCACTATTACCATAAGATGATCCACTATTTCACGACCGCATCAAACACAAAGACAATGCACCCGACAACGCGATGTTATTATAAACGAAACCAACTAGAGAAGATATGCACGCTCTCGCTCCTTTAACTTTTTGGGAAGACAAAATATTTTGCATACCTATAATTAATGCGATCGGTATGTTGTTGCACGTGTGTTATTGATCTTTTTAAAAATGTACAAACAAAACGTTTATGACTCGTGTTTGCTTTGTCTAAATGGCAACGACGTAATTGTTGGTTGGTAAATCGGCGCAATTTGCAACACCAAAGAGTCCAAGGACCAAGGAAGCAAAAACACATAAACAGAACGTGCATAGCTCTCAATAATAATAATACAAAACACGTGGTTGTAAAGTTGTAACTCGTATGTATTTTTACTTCAGGCCATGTTTTTATTGCTGTTTTGATCAGTGTTTTCAAAGAAACCTCAGAACGTAAATAGTACGCGCATTCGAAAAATAGTCCTTCTAAAACTTCGAACTATCTGGCAAGGGTGGGTAACAAGCAGTGTTTTAATCCGTCTTTAACGGATTTTCAGTGAGTGCACACAAAAATTATTTAAATGGAAATTTGATTCATTGAATGTAAACGAACTCCCTGATATATTAATTAAGCTTATTCGTTTTGGGCTAGTCCTTGATGATGAAGATATGGTCTACTTTTGGGATGGTTGGTTCTCTTTAATTGTGTACGTGTTCATTATTGGCCAAAACATACCATTTGCAAAACGCAATAGGTATAACGACTTCATAAGCAAAAAAAGACTTGTTTAAGGAGGTTCCAAAAAGAGGAGGTCTAAAATTAGGCACTGCCTTATTCTATATTTAGTTTACTAGAATGCATCCATCATGATTTTTAAGTTGTTGTGACGGGCCCAAAAGTCTAGAATCATCTAATTTCTATGAAAGGAGATTAATTATTATTAGCCAAACATGGTTGTTCGTGGGTTACAAAAGGATGTCTCAAGCGTGACGCCTGGTGACGTCATTGCATATTTTAGCCAATAGAACACGCGAAACACTTTTTTCCCTTCGTCTTCTAATATGAGGTGATTATTTGTTTAGATTTGTAAAGTTGCGGGAGGTAACCATATTATTGATGCAGTTTTTTATGGTTAACAGCCTTTTAGAAATTTAAACTATTTTTGAATGGTGCCTCCTTTTTTCTTCCTTTCTTTAAGCTGGGTTAGTAGTAGTTCAAGGATTACAAGATAATGATTCTTTAAAGCTTGCTTGCATGGTTATTAGAATAGTTTGGAAAATTAAAAAGGATACCTGTTATCTAGAGATTTTTGTTTTGTATTTTTTGGTTGTTTGTTGTTAGCGGGCTTTTAATAAACCATTTTTGAAAGGAAGATGAATATTCATAAGTTGAATATTTTTGGATTGAGTAGCATTGGCTAGATAATGAGGAAAATAAAAATAGAATTTTTTGAACTAAGCCACTTTCTTTTTTTCTTTCCTTATGGAATAGTTGAATGATTGAGATAGCCTTCTGACCATCTCAAAGAGGATGATAATAAGTCTACAACAATTTCTTTCTTTTTTGAAGATTAAACAATTGAGAAAAATTAGGGAAAAAATCTTTACAAGTATAAACTGGATAATTGAACTCTTAAGAGTTTGGAATGCAGTGTAAGCATTAAGACTTGCGATGCTTGGCTTTGTTCCAAGTTCTTTGTTTGATTTGTGCCCTCTTTTGTCAATTCAAGTGCATATTTAGACTTTGTGTTTACTTAGTTCATACCAAGCTCAGTGGCGGATTTATACTTCTGCCGCCTAGGGGCTACCGGCAACTTGCTTCTTTTTCTTCAAAAAACTTCAATTTCGGCCATTTTTCACCAAAAAAAAATTAACTTTTAAATTGGTTAACGTTTTTATTTTTTTGTATTGTTATCACATGTGTTTTTGGTATTTTTCCAAAAATCTGCCGCCCCTGGATTTTGCCGCCCTGGGCTATAGCCCACCCCTAAATTCGCCACTGCTCAAGCTTCTTAATATGTCGTATACATGATTTCCATTGTCCCTAATTTTTGCAATGCTTATGGTGACTAACGGTTTTCCGGAATTGTCCCGATTTTTGTAATGTGTCCAGGTGTTCCGAAAACTGGCAATTCTGACCCGGTGTTTACAATTGAATTTAAAAAACAAAACGCCAATGAATTATTGAATGTAGATATGGTCATTCGTAGATATGTTAAAGTCATTAATGAGTGGAGGGGGGGGGGTAATACCGTTTTCCTTTTACCATTATCATTAACTTTTTGAATTTTGAGTCTTTGCGAAACGAAAGAAACTTGCAAAGATGAAGAAGGTTACAATGCCATATTTTTCAGTCAGTGCGGGGTACATATAAACATAATAAGCAATTAATTGTTTAGGGTCTCACCGAGGAGTCAACCATACCGTAATACATGTACATTTTGGCAGCAATCGCACGCAATCTTTAGCAATCACAAGAAAATCATTAAAACTCACTTCTGATCTTTATTGGCTATCAATGAAATCTTTCGCAATCCAGCAATCATCATCGCAGTCGCCGAAATCGAATGTAGTAGAAGTGGCGCCATCGTACAAATCACTTTTCAAACATTCACATGTCAATAAAGAAAAACTCTCAATTTAGAAATCACCTCGCAGACCTCGGAAATTATATGTCCCAGCCAGCACACAGAGGTTATAATGACGTGGTTATAATGTGCTGGCTGGGGTGTTGGGAAAACAATCCTTGGAAATCATAGATTGCGAAGGCAATCCTCGAAATCGCAGAGATTACAAGGAAATCCTGGATTTCGGCAATACATGTACATTTTTTGGAAGAATGGTTATAAAATTATATTGTTTAGATACTCTTTTAACCCCTCTCATTTTTAAGAAGGTGGGGG
This sequence comes from Agrypnus murinus, assembly GCA_929113105.1. Taxonomy (NCBI): domain Eukaryota; kingdom Metazoa; phylum Arthropoda; class Insecta; order Coleoptera; family Elateridae; genus Agrypnus; species Agrypnus murinus. Next base: position 37,059,098 of record OV816030.1, read on the forward strand.
TAACTTCGGAATTTTAGATGGGACGATACATTTTTCTTTTTGAAATTTGAATCTACATAAAAAAACTACGCATGTTTACACAAAATTACTAAATTTGTTCCACTGGTTACATAATTTATTAATTATTAAGTTATGTAGAAACAAAAATTAGTAATTTGCCATTTCATTTAAATTTATTTAACGTGGATAATGCTTCAGAAAAGGTGTTCGAATGCCCCCTTCAACTCCTACACAATTTTCTACCTTTTTCCTAAATGAATTTCATAGTCTGTGTAACATTTCAGGGCAAGCATGTCGAATTCGATTTTTCATATTTTCTTCTGTAGTGGGTACAATCTCCATAACTTTTTCTTTTATAAAACCTAACAGGTAAAAGTCAAAGGGGGGCAAATCAGCTCGACCAATCCATCTGTTCTCAAATACCGCATTTAAATAAACGCGGGTCTGTCTTACATAATGAGTTGGTGCCCCCATCCTGCTAGAACCACATGTCAGGATATATGTTTAAGAACTGGGGCAACTCGTTTCTTCAGAACTAATTTAAAGATTAAATTTAAATAGACGTCAAATAAATTGAAATGAAATGGCAAACTATCATTTTTCATTTCTAACCTAATATAATTATTAATAAATTATTCAACCAGTCGAGCAAATTTAGTAATTTCGTGTAAACATGCGTAGTTCTTTTATGTAGATTCAAATTTCAAAAAGAAAAATGTTTCATCCATTTAAAATTCCATCAAAGTTACCCCCACGCCTTAAAAATGGGAGGAGGATAAAAATTTAAAAGTTACATCAAAATGTGTCCCTCTACCTACTCATTACTTGTTCTCAATTGCATTCAGACGTTTTTGTGGTATCGCCTTGTAACACTTTAAAATCCTCACCCTGTATAATAAATTTTCCTTTATACATTGGGTTCCAAAAAATATTATTGTTTAAGACTTATTATTTATTATTGAGTATCCAAGTCTCCTTATATTCGATTCTCTTTATTTGTGTATTGAGTTTATTTTTTTAACCAATTCATCAGGGCCGGCGTTCTCCATAAAGAGGCCTGGGTGCAAGTAAATTTCTGGGACACCAGCAGAATTTATCAAAGATAAAATAGACTAAAATTCGATATATTTTATTTCATTACGGACACCAACATCTTATGCCATGAGTTCGGCCCTGTTAGGACCTAAGCTCGAACTCGTGTCGGTCTGGAATGGCATTGTTCAGTGACGATATCTTTTGACGAAATTAATAATAATAAGAATAATAAGAACAATAAAGATAAACAAACTTCGTTCAATGGTTCGGCGTCAATAAATACTAAATAAAATCTTAATTGTATTACTACTGTAATAATCAAAACCAATATACAACAGCAACATAGTATACAAGAGGATATAATGTCAAATGACTACGTCAACTGCACAGATTTTTTTCCTTAATCCCCTATTTTTATTCCCAGGTACTCATTTCCACAAGCTGAGTGGACCTGAAAGCCCTTCATATTTTTAAAAATTTCTTGATGTTATGGCGATCTTGGGAATCGAACCCACAACCTTTTGAAGACTGGTAGTCGATCGCTATATCCACAGAGCTACCAGGCGTACTAAGTATATAAATAGGCGGGCGCTATTTATTTATTAGGATTAGACACTTCAAATTAGAGTGTGCACAAATACAATAATTTTAAATTTATAAAAATTCACTCAGTTAACAGGTTAGAAATACAGTAACATCAAATGATTTTAACTTTCATCAATTATATACAGTGTCTGTAAAACTTTGCTTTGTGTTTGAGTTTTCGTATGTGAGCAAAGGAAAATCACCGAATAGTAATACATATGTGAAAGATAGACATATGGGTTACTAGGCATATCTGTCATAGTAACCTTCGGTTGATGCGTCATACATTCTGCCGCCAATCTAGAATGTTCACTGGCAGCGTATAGGGGTTAATCCCGTTCATTACACCAACTATCTTTCTCAAATGAATTGCTATTCGCTGTTTTTACTAATTCAATTTATTATGGTGTAAACTTAAATTGTGTTTAATTCATTTTTTAGTGAAAAATTGCCCTTTAGATTAGGCAACTCAAAATTGAAACTTTAATACGTTCAAAAACAAACGAATAGTTATTTTCATATCTAAAAAGTATTTATAGGCCTTTATTGTTCAGTAAGTTGAATAATATAAAAGAAAAGCATCATATTCCCCGCGTATAGATCGAAATTTTGTTTGGTTGCAACATTCCTTGAATTCATATAACTTATCTAAAATAATTTTGGACTTCTTAGTGCCTTGTAAATTTAGGGAATTGTAATCGTAAAAGAAATCTCTACTTTAGTAACGATGTTTTGAGAATTGTTAATTATATTGGATTTGGCATTGTCACAATCCTGATTTTTCAAAAATATTTGAGGGGTCAGATCTCATTTGATTTTATTTGATTCATTTGATTTATGTTTATACACACAAAAATTGAGCGATTCTGGTTCGGTTGATTGCGTGCGGGACTACCGACCAAGAGATTCGGATTCGAATGAACCCCGGTCAATATATCACTGGATTTTTAAAAATAACTTCTCCCTCGGAAGGCAATGTTAAACCACCGAGATAAACTTTTCTCAGGAAATTTTTTTGAAATTTATAAAAAATTCAAGTACTATGTACAGGGTGATACAAGTCTATGTTAACCCCCCTCCCTATATTTTTATTTTTAAGGTAATAGATTCACTCAGAAAAATAATTTTAAACAATATTATGTGTAGTGTTTAAACATACGAATAGTTGTTAAAAATTCGTATATTATACAGGGTGATAGAAAAAGTGAGCCTCTTTAAAAATAGAACACTATGTATATTTTTCAATAATTGAAGTCCTCACTATTTTCTATTGATTAATAATTACAAAATTTAAATTTTGAATTTTGATAAGGTACCAGATCTATAATCTTACCAAGGGGGGGGAGCGGCCCAAAAACCATTCAAAACAAGCCCAAAAAGTTTCAAAATCCTCCCGATTTGCGGCTTTTTCTTTCGAAAATACCAATAAATTAGTCTTCAACATAGTTCTTTAGACGGTTTATTTCACATTTTGTTATTGCACTGCATATCCTTTATTAAATCAGACGAGCAAATCAGTGCATTTAATACGAAAGGAATTTGATCAACAGACTTGCTGTTTATAACGCTTGACCAATTATTTTTACCTTTTGGAATACCAATGCCTACCTATTGACATATCATAATCTGCGCGATCCCGTTACAAATGCCGCAGGAATGAAAGAAAATCTTAATTTGCTAGGTCATCTCCGCAACTATCTTCTTCCACGTATACATACCTGGAATGCATTTACAGTGTACGACACAGAAATAAATTAAAAAAATAGCAGTACAACAATGTTAAGAAAAACACTTCATAATGATTGCAATGTGGTATGAGTTCATTAAGATGTGGAATTTATTAATTGGTGTTCTTATAAAAAGATAATATAAAGAAGGTTTCATTTAAGTTTGTTTATAGTAATTCTTAAAATGGTATTCATAGTATGTGAAATTTGTATTTATAAACAAAGGCCTGTAATAAAATATTTTATGTGGCCGTTTTATATTAAAAATTGTTTTAAGAAAATCTCAGTATTATTTATTATTATGTTTAAAATTAAATTAAGTATATCGTTGAATTTTATAACAATAGTAAAAAAAGAGCTACAGGTCTTATAGGCCCATGTTCTGTTCTATGTTTCTACATTTCTTTTATGTTATTTTCTTTGTCTTTTGCTCTATCTTCCTAGTCACGTTTCTTAAAAAACGTTGTAGAAGTTCCAACGTACAACGTTTCTCCTTCGCTGTCTCGAGCCTTCTTTCCTCGACGTGCTGTTCTTTTTTTACCCTCTGAATTATATATAAAATTATATTTTAAATGATTTGGAGGCCGAAATAAAAATATATAAAGTATTTTTATTTAGAAAAATACAAATTTGCCAAAACCACAAGTTGGTAAATTAATTCTACAATTGGCAAGATGCTTCACTACACTTTCACTGTTGACGTCTGGTGCTTTGAAACTGTTCAAACTACTGTTCTGGCTTGAATCCTTCTTTTATACGTTTTGAGGTGTGGGGTGACTTTCTTTGTCCGAACTACATCTGTAACTGTTCGGAGGAAGATTTAATACACTTCTACTATCTTACTGTAAAATAACTTTCGAGTTTACAGCAGCTTATAAGTTCAAATATAATATTACATTTAAATAATGATTACAATTAGTAATTTCAAAAGGGGAAACATATTGTATATTCTGTGTAAAGCTTTTTATATATCTAAATAAAGATATTTTTATATTATTATTAACGTATCACCTACGTAACGAGTAAAAAGATAGAGGAATGTGAAATGCACTTGCTATCTTGCCATTATCCGTTGTGATTAGTAGTTCCATCGGGTGATATCCAAGTCGCTTTATGATAATAAGTATTCATCGTCTCCATGTGCTTAATTTTGCCACCAGTTACACTCTTATAGTTTTTGTCGCGGTACATTTTAGTGTTAGTCTCCTAATTTTATTTTCTAAGTATTCCAATTCATAGTCCTTATCTAACTCTTTGTAAGACCTAACCTTTTAAAGCTGGTTTTCTTTATATTGAAATAAATTCTTGAATAATTCTAAATTGGGAGTCATGTGATGCTTCGAAATATGCCTTTTTGATATTAGAACTAGTAGTATTGATGAACAATAATATTGATACCGTCAAATATATTATTACAACAAAAATCAATAAATATTGAATAATAATGTCGCCATGACCGGCAGCAGATGGCAATTTGGGTTTCTTAGTCAGCACGTTGGTGGTCTTGGCCGTTGAGGGGATTTTCGCCTGGGAAGTTCTTTTCTCAGAGTCGGCGGGCGTCACGTTTGCTGCTTGTTGCTTCTAGCATCTGGAAGCGACGACCTTCTTCTCTGTCCCGGCCTTTTTGGTTTCAGCTTTTGGCTTCTTAACCTCTCGTGGCTTTGGCTTTTCCGGAGGAGTCGCGTTTGTCGCCGGTGAATTTCGCATTGTGGATCGCCTTCGGTGGGTGATTGGGTTTGGGACAAACGCCTTGTTCTGCCCGGGCGCCGAGGAGAACGCGATTAAAGCAAAGTTTGTTAAATAGGGGATCGCGATTTTTAGGGGTCAGAGATTTCAGTCTCCAAAACAACTTTATTGAACAACTTTAATGGACATGACCAGCGAATGTCAATATGTACATATTTTAAAAAGGGATACTGGTACCAATTTTAGTCAAATCTTAGGTTAGAGGTTAGGTTAACCCTTTATTGGATAAAAATCTGGGCCTGAGAGATCAATATTGTTATGGTTAGTATACTTATACATGATTTTATGTTACGTTTGCATAATTCAAAGTAAAAATGCCAAAACTGCCGATAATGGGTGGTACAAATGTGTAGAGGAGTTTATTCTGAGCATGCGTTGTTTAGAACATCGTTAGTATTTACATCTACCACTTTTTGTTTTACAGTTTCAATTCTTTGGTAATTATAGTGAGAGGCAGCCGACCGGAAGGGAATAGAGGGCCCCGTACTCATTCTGGCATCATTGTGGTACCCTCTCTCTATATGTATATGCGCAGGAAATCCACTTGTTCATATGTTTAATACTAATAGTTGCGCTAATACTAATAAGTATTTCAGAAAGTATGTATATGCTGCCAGGACAAACAAAGAACACATGTGGTATGTTTCCGTTTCCGACCTCGATCAACTTGCGGTCGAGGGCTTGGATTACTTTTCCAGAGTAGTGACCGATGAGCTGAGAAGCCAACATATTCCTAAACTGAAGACGGTTAAATGTTTTTTTCGATTGCTTTTGGTGGGCTATAGTGTTCTTATACATATACATATACTATGAGACTATTATAGTATACGAGCTTTCCAAACAGTAATAAAACATGTTCATCCACCATCCCATGATTTTCCCGCCTATATACTTATTGTAATCTTTTACTGACTCGGTACATTCAACAAATTCCGTCGTGTATGTGCTAATGGTCTATACTGAATCTACATATACTGGTCTATCTGAACTATTTTTTTAACTAACCACACTGTTTTTTTTCCCAATCCTTCTATTTGATAATGGCAATGTTATTAGTAATTACACTATCCATCCTATTTATACCATTTCTCAATCGGACCTCAAAATGGATTTAGGAAAATCTCTTTTAGTTCTTTTCTCAAACAGATTTTTTTTGAAAAATCTTTTCGCCAATGGCAACGTTGGTAAACCGTCGTTCACTAACTCAAAAAGTGGCACACATATATACAGTGTGTTTATTCGATCACCTGAGATTATTTAGGATAATAATACTTAATTTCCAACATAGAAGTGATTCCTATTGCAAGTGATTATAAAAGGTTAAAGGTAAGGTTATAGCTAAAGTTTTAGCTAAGTTAGACGTTTGGAAGAGGTTAGGTTAGAGTTTAGGTTACGTAGAGTTAAGTTTAGAGGTCAGACTAGAAGTTAGGTTTGAGATTGGATCAGGCGCGTGCTGGCCACCGGGATACCGAGAGTTTCCCGGTGAGCCTTTATAAAGTTGCCTCGAAGGGCCCTACGACACGACCGAATTTAAATTACCAACAATTAAATTATATTTAAAATAGAAACAGCTTACCTCGCCGCTGTTCAACTCGACCGCACCTGACGAACAGCGACGATTGAATCTAATTTTCTTCCGCGTTTTTAGCCTTGGGAACCATGCAAGGATTTGCTAATTTAGAAGAATCGAAGTATCCTAATGTTGCGGATGCATTGTATATAATGTTTATATTGATGACGTAATTTGGGGATATTTTGTAGGTTCTGCCTAGAAACTGCAATTGGAGTTATTAAAGGTTATGCGATCCGGTGAATTCGAGTTGCGTAAGTGGGTATGTAAATGTTCGGAACTCCTGGCGGTTGTACCTTTAAGATTGAGATTAAGATTAAGACCCCAGTGGTTCTTTTAGAAAAAAGGTTAATGCAGCAATTATGGATGGCGAAAATAGATTGGGATGAACCTGTTCCTGAAGCAGTGATCAATAATTGGAATTTGTTCAAGTTGGAACTTCCTAAACTTTCAAATTTAAAATTGTCTAGATGTATTAATTTAGACTCGGCCTTCATAAAAGAACTTTATGCATTTTCGGATGCGTCTGGTATTAGTTACAGTGCTGTAGCGTATTTAAAGGTTCTATATTCTAACGACACTATCAGAGTTTAATCCGTTCGTCAGCACATAATCAGATAATGCAGATATAGGACTTTTGCCCTCACAATTGCTAAATCATAGTTTGTGATGGAAGGGACCTCCATGGCTCTCTCATCTCCTAGACTCGTGGCCTCAACAACCTTTACACTCTGCAAGAAGAACGTAAAACTTATACTGACAGTTACTAATGAATCCCATATAATAGATGATCTAGTAACACAGGACCACAAAAATAAAAAAAAGGCTTGTAGTTGAAAGGTGAGATACCATAACGTATGCTGTGTGTTGAAAACGAATCCGAGGTCAGAATTGACCCATCGCCCAAGGATTTCGACATAACCTCCAAAAACACTTCAAAAAACACCTCAAAAATTTATAAAAATACATCTAAAAAATCCTTGGGTGATGGGTCAATTGTGACCTCGGATTCGTTTTCAGCACACCAAAAACCATACGGTATGGTACCTCACCTTTCAACTACAAGACTTTTTTTATTTTTGTGGACCTGTCTAATTAATCTAAATAAGTAGATTATCCTTAGAAGATTAACCGAAGTCAGGTGTGGGGCCGACTAAGGAAATATCTTCCCGGGCCATAAAATTGACCCAGCACGCGCCTGGATTGAATTAAATGTTTGCTTAGGACTTACGTTAGAGGCTAAGCTAGAAGATACGTTTGAAGTTAGACTAGAAGTTAGATACGAACTAGAGTGGGGTTAGGTTAGGACTTACGTTTGATATTAGGTTAGAGCTTAGGTAAGTGATTAAGTTAGTTTGTGTTAGTGCTGTTCTGCATTATTAGATTGTGAAATCACTAAACGCTGACTGAAAATGGTGTAGATAGTTTCCGTCTAGTACAGTTTCAGTACGTTTTAGAATATCTAACTACTACTAAAGTTGATTTGTATGTGTGTGAGTGTGTCCGAGCCCCATTCTCGCGTTCTATAAGGGCTGGAGAGATGGGCTTGGGCTCATTCGACGCGTAATTTGTCGAGGATAATGCACGACCGATGCTAAATTTTTTAAATTAGGTTGTTTTAAAAAATCGATAAATGCTGATTCTATCGTACTATTTAGTGCTATTGAGTGCTATTTGGTACTAATATGTGCTCTATCGATAGGGAATAGATTGGAGATTTATGTAGGTCATGTAAATACTGACCTACTTTTAAAAAAATCGATAAATGCTATTTCTATCATACTTAAGTGCTTAGGCCCGTAGGGCCCATTATCCTAGTACTATACATATTGACGTAGCTGCTCGTGTCCACTAAAATAAACTTATATTTGCCTTTGTTACCTATTTATTAAGTACCTAATTATTATAAATAGCACAGCGCTTCCATGAAGTCTCTTTAATCTCAATATCAGGGGCAGAACTTGATGTTTAACGTACAGATGCTTTTGAATTATCCAAAAGTAGCAAAATAGTTACCATGTTATTATACTGATAATGTTTTATCAGTGGTAATAAAGCAGTGGCACAGCTGTGTACTTTCCTAAATCCAGTTTATACATGAAGTAGATTAAGATCTTCCAGCTGGGGGTTTATACAGGGTGTCCCACAATGCTGTTTACACGCAATATCTACCTTATTTAAAAAGATAAAGAAATCAACCAAAAACTATTGTGAATGACTCAAAATGGACCATCAGAAAACATCCTTAAACGGTGGTTGCAAGCAACGTTTAAGAGATCATGCCAACTTGATTAATTTTTCAAATTGCACGCTCTATTGTTTTTCACAGAAATGTATTCTTAACTTCATTCTGCATACGGTAGTATGCCTTACTTAATTATCTAATGTGCATTTAGGGGTTGAAAAAATATTTTGTATAAATTGAATTTATCTTAAACTTAAAGCAAATGCTCAAAATGCCCTCCTGTGGACTCTACACGGACTTTAAAGTGCCTCAGTAGTTCCCTTGTAGACACGGCTCTATTCATATTTTTTGAATAAATAATTTAGTTAGTGAATATGAAGTGCACAATTTATAAAAAATATTTTTTTCAATCCCTAAATACACATGATAATTAAGTAAGGCATATTGCCGTATGCAGAATGAAGTGTAGAATACATTTCCGTAAAAAAAACAGAAGGTGCAATTTGAAAAATTAATCAAGATGGCATGATCTCTTAAACGTTGCTATGCAACCAGCGTTTAAGGATGTTTTCTGATGGTCCATTTTGAGTCATTCACAATAGTTGAATTTGGTTGATTTCTTTATCTTTTCAAATAAGGGAAATATTGCGTGTAAACAGCATTGTGGGACACCCTGTATATTTACTTAGTTGTGATTTTTTCGCGTGCAACACCTGCTTTAATTATGTGAGTATAAAAACAAATTAATATATGTATTATTAAATAATTAACAGGTGCAAAATATATTAGTGTTAAATCAGTTAACAGCAGCAAAAACGTCAAGTTAATTTCTTCCTTTTCAACAAATAAAAATATATTTTAAATAAACAAATAAAGAGGAAGAAGATATCACAAACATAAAGAATATCTCCTTTATTACCAAAGTTATTTGCGATATTCTAGTCAATACTTTCTCTAATAACAATACATATAATATTATTTATACAATCTAACGATACATTGTGATAGGCGCCTCCACCAAAATGTCATGTTAAAATTAATGCGAATAGGCATAGGAAAGCTAGGATAACAAAACAAAACAACAAACAAGTTAGTAAACAAATGCGGAATAGTTTGCACAGCCGACAACTGATGTCGTACGTTCTATCTGAAGCAACACTTATTGTAGAATTATTTTTGCGAATTATTTCTTAAGAGTACATTCATTCGCTTGGAATTAATCCAGGTTTCGCTCTACACTCTTAACGTTTTTCTGCAAAACAAGTGAGTCTATTGATTTCAAATAAAAACATATTTAAGATACTTCTTTTTTCTAGGTCTGCCTTGTAATACTTTTCGATATTTTTCTTGTTTTTGAAATATACGTGAGTAATAAGTGCTAAAATTGCTGATTTCTATGAGATATTTCCTGTAAACAGAACAATTAAAACAAAAATCCATTACAAGAGGGACATAAAGGAATATCCCGGCTTTCGAGTGATACCAAACCTACACTGATTTCATAAAAATTACTTGAGATTTTATACTAATTTCTAAACGTCTTTGCGGACCTTCGACATAACTTGTATGTATTAATGTAATGCACGCGACCCCCGAGCGCATCTTTAGCTGTATGCCGTAAACAGACTCTTAATGATAAATGTAAAAAAGAAAAGACACTTTAAGAAACAACAGATTGTTTTCAAAGATGTTTGGGCGCTGCCCAGAGTGTCTATCTACCCACAGCAACCAAAATGATCAAAGTATATGCTAGCTAGCAATTCAGAAGGATAGAAAAATAAGAATTACAAAAAAATAATTAAACAATTAATCAAGTGCAACTAAACGCAGTTACTAATTGAGAAAGTAAGATTACTAAAAGACCGTCTGAATTAGAAAGTGTACTTATTCTCAATTTTTTGGTTAGTGATTATTAGTAATAATTAGGTCATGATGTAAATATGACTTCTGAGTTCTGAATAGTAAAATAACATTTTAATCCATGAAATAATGTATAGAATAACTATTAATCAGCTGTATACGTTTACAGTTACATTATCTTATGTTATCGATGTTGCTCAGTGATATTTTAAACGGACTAATAATAATGTATTAACTAAAAATAAAAAGTCTATAAAAGAAGTGTAGGTAATTGAATAATGTGGTGCGAGAAAATGTACCGAAGTTGGAATGTGGCTCAAACAGTCAATGCCACCAAGGTAGATTTTATGAATTCCATAAAAATAATAAACGAATGAAAGGTAAGTTATCTACGATGTTTAACTTATAGTACGGGATGAAGTTGCTTAATACAAACATAACCTTACACTTTGTTAGCAGAGTGCATAGTGCTTCCACGATCTAGAATGAAGCAAATTACCAAAGAAATTAGAATAACACAAACCTATCACATAACAGCCCAAACACAAAATGTACAGCTTACTTTGAAGACGCCGCTCCCAGGCACATTATGGCTAGCGCATGTTTGGGGGTTTTGCCCATTTGGGCATTGCCTGCGTTGGGTAGGATGTAGCTAGAGGGCTGGGGTAGGAAAAGTAGTTTATCCGAGCACAGCCTAGTAGGCTGCACATGGAGCAGTCAGTGAGTGATTATAGCCAGGAAAGGATTTCCCGAGTTAATCTATATAGATATCAAAATCAGTCAATGAATAAAAAACTCTACCCATCCACCTTGTAGTTATTCATTTCGTTTGAGTTACGTTATTTATGGACCGATCTTGACATATTCCGTTTTCTTTAACTGTGCTCGCACGATCCCATGATCCACCATAACCGGAATCAGTTACAGCGGTGCTGTTTTGGTTACGAGACATTATTGCATCTATTTACTTCTAGATTTACGTATGTAAAAATTTTTCAGAATTTAGAAAAACGCATCAGATTTATGAATTGTATAGACTTACAATCCTAGAAAAATTTTAAACAATGTGAAATTTCCATTTAGAGATAAAATAAAATCGTAAGAACGGTTTTATTGGAGTTAGTAATTATAGTTTAATTGTGAAATGCGTAATCCTATTAATAGGGTTTGCGTACATTACGATTTTACAGTTACTTTTTTAGAAACGTAAAAATAGAATAATTGGTAATTTACATATGTATAAAAAGAATAAATAATATAATAAAATGTATAAAATTCCATTTCTGAAAGCGCCGATTGCGTAAAGAGTGACGTCAAGCGTCAAGGTTGTTACGTTCATTGAAGTTCAAAAGTAATAACCACGAGTTTTTGTTAGTTATTAATTTATTATGCTGAAGGCTGAAGGGTAGTTAGTATATTGATAATGTTGTTTGAAGTCGCGAAATTTTCAGCATTGTATTTATTAATTACCTAATGGACTGTTTTATTCATACTGCAATTATGTTAACAGAAATATACGAGAATTTGAATCTCCCTTATAAATAATGTTTTTACAATCACGTTTATTTTTTATTGTGCATCGCTACACTACAGGGACAACCAACAGTTACATTATCATAATATTTTATCAAGCATGCAAAGAGGCAAGGAAGAAAGCCTAGGACTCGGTAACTAATACTTGTCAAGTGCTAGACCCGTGCTACACCTTTTTTTAAGCACTTTTACGGCTGGCGCCTTTTGATGATATATCATTAAACTTCGTGCGCGTTAGCTATTCGAAAAGCGTAAACAAACAGTGGTCAGGTGACCGCGTAAAGCTACGTTCACATAATGATGCACTACGTTCTAGCACGCGAAATCCAAAGAGACGATGAAAATGTTTAACCCCAATTAAATTAGACCCGTTATGTATCATTACCAATAACAAAGCCGAGTTTAAAAGAGGTGTTTGTCATAAAAAGTACATTTTTTACGATGTAGACTCCCACTATAATAAATAAAAATTCAAGATCGAAATAGCTGTTATTAAAATTTTTTGCAAAATATTAACTGGTAAAAGAAAAAGGAAATGAAAATAAACGTCAGCGTTAACCCAAGTTTCGTCAGTAAAAAATATCGATCGCCTTTCTTCGTGATATTTTTTAATTGTCTTTAAAAAGTTTCGGCCCTCTTTTCGGTCAACAAGCATGGCATTCCTGCATCTACGAGCGTATTTAAATTTTTCCTTTAAAATCTTTTCCTTTTTAAAGGAAAATTGTCAAGATTTTCGGTCATTTTTTGAATTTGCAGAGTCATAATAAAAATAAATGCAATTACACTGTGTAAGATGAACATTAGTACTGACCGTTTATCCGCATTTCCACGCTTAAGTAAACGTTAGCAGTCATTCAGCGCGCCCACCAATAGCGTTGCATTTGGTTTGTTTACGCTTTCTGAACAGCTAACGCGACCAGACTTTAGATGAATAAAAGTAGGTATCAAAGTCAACAACTATTTTGTGTTTTATTGATATTGAGGTATGTTTAATTTAAATTTTCTTATAAATTTGACAATATAAAAAAAAACACTATTACCATAAATTTAAACTCAAATTCATTTAAGGAGTCATTATTACGTAATTTTAATTTGGCAAATCAGCAAATGTATATATACAATTTTGAAAATCTTTTTCAAAAATTTTTTGAAAAAAATTTTTTTTTTCAAATGGAACACCCTATATATCGGTACATTTTCTAATAGCCCTATTCAATATTTCATGGTTCTAAATATATAATGTTATATAACCTCTATTGAAAGGCTATGCTTTTCCAAATGTGAGTGAACTAAAATGACTTTTTGAGCCTCACTATAACCTATTTTGATTACAGGAATGTCAATAAACAGTAAACTAATTATTTCCATACCCTACCTTGGTATTTTCAGTTTAATCACATTTTGAGAAGGATAGGCCACTGCTCTTCCAATAGAGATCTTCACATTTTTGAAGTCAAATATACTAAAAAGTATTAATGATAGACCTATACAACATTATATAATTAGAATCAGGGAAAATAGGGCTGTACGAAAATGTAACAATATATAGGGTGTTCCATTTAAAGAATATATATATATAATATTTTGTATCAAGTGACCTATGCATGCAATTGTTTTTTAATGATGTTTTAAAAGATATATAGGCACAACGAAACAATTTTTATATGAAGCTTTTTTTTCTATATTTAATAGTAACAAAGATAAATTGGTGATCAAAATATAATGAATGACCCTGTACTTTCGCATTGTTTTACAAGTTGTCACCAGCGTTCACTCGACAGAGAGATTCTATAACCTTTACAAAAAATGTATTGGGCAAATAAATCCGTAAAAAGGTGTGTTGTGTAGAGGGCGATTCAGGTGTGCAGGGTAAGAATTTTAAAGTGTTACACGACGATATCTCAAAAATGACAAAAATGTCTCAATGTAATTCGGTACAGGTAATTGGTAGGAAGGTTGGCACATTTTGATAACCTTTACAAAAGATGTATTGGGCAAATAAATCCGTAAAATGGTGTGTTATGTAGAGGGCGATTCAGGTATGCAGGGTAAGGATTTTAAAGTGTTACACGACGACATCTCAAAAACGACTTGGACTATCTGAATGTAAAATGTAATTCGGTACAGGTAAGTGGTAGGAAGGTTGGCACATGATGTAGCTTTTAAATTTTCTCACCACCTTCTATTTTTAAGGGGTGGGGGGGTAACTTCAGAGTTTTAAATAGGATGAATAATATCTTGATAAGGATAATAATTTGTCATTTTGTTTCAATTTATGTACGTCTATCATGCTGCAGAAGGTGTTCGAAATGCTTCCCTTCAGCTTCTATACAGTTTTCCACCCTTTTCCTAAATGAATTTTGTATTCGGTGTAACATTACAGGCGTCATTAGTTCGCAAACATGTCAGATACGATTTTTCATATTTTCTTCTGTAGTACTTTTTCATTTATAAAACCACACAGAAAAAAGTCAAGGGGTCAAGCCGGGTGATCGAGAAGGCCAGTCCATCTGTTGTCAAACACCTCATTTAAATAATTGCAGGCCTGGCTTGCATAATGAGGTGGTACCTCAACCTACTCAAAACTACATGTCAGGATGTGAGTTAAATCATTGGGGAAATTCGTTTCGTCAGATATAATTGAATAGTTAATTTAAATAGACGTTAAATAAATTGAAATGAAATGGCAAATTATTATTTTTTAATGTAATTTTTAATTTTTATATTGTCAGAGATATATTATGTGTATATTATCCCATATTATTATTTTTATTTTTAAAATAACAGGTTTGTTCAAAAATAAAAACTTTAAACAATATTATGTGCAGTTTTTAAAAATACTAAAAGTTTTTTAAAATCCGTATATTACAGGGTGATAGAAAACTGTATTTTTTTTTTAAATGGAACCCCTTGTATATTTTTCAATAATTGAAGTCCTCTCTATTTTCTGATTTAAAATATATACAGGTTATTCGCAGTTATTGAACGTAACTTTTTTTTTTAAATGGGACACGTGGTCTATTTTTGTAGAAATGGATGGACAGTGACATTATAAGTACAGAAGTTTACGTTTATTACCTCTTTAAAATGAAAAATAAAGAAGTTATAGGACATTTTACATATTTCTCATGCATTGAATAACTCGAAAACGTTCAATTGTTTCGCGCCTCCGTCTTCGCCATGTTAATCAGCAGAGAAAAGATTGCTAATTTAACCGATTTCGTAGCTGCAATAATAGGGGAAACAGCAATGGTGTACCGATAATTGCGGTGTAGCAGTGCTACATGCTATCTCTGTTATTATTGCAGCTACGAAGTATGTTAAATTAGCAAAAGTATTTTTCTGCTGATTAACATGGCGACGACTAAGAAACAATTGCAGGTGGCGTTTTTCATTTTAAAGAGGTAATGAACATACACTTTGCACTTTGAACTTAAACACGCTTGGGTTTTTCAATTTAGTCATTTGGATTGTCTTACCCAAAATAAACTGTTTCCGAAATAATTGCAAAAAACCGGACAAAGTTCTTTGATCCGCTATTTCGATAGGTTGGATCGGTGAGGACTTTTTATGGGTTGTTTAGAAAGAGAGGAACACAGTAACAAAAATCATTATAAATTTATCGAAGACAGACAACTACGTGCAATATACTTTTGTATATTGTATATTTGGGTGTTCGGGAGACCACACGACGTTCACCCATAAAACTGGCTGTCTTCTATTGGGAGTATTGGGAGCCCAAAATGATTTTGATAATTTTAATAGAACTTGAGAGAAATGCAATGACAACAATTTCAGGTCAATCGGTGTTGAGGAACTCGGTATATTTGATAGCTAACACCTACACAGGTCCATAGACGAGGTATATTTATGCACAGGCTATATAGAATTTCTCATAGACTTAACATGTTTACCACTCATTTACGTACCAATATAATACCAATATAAAAATATTTAGTGCTCCCTTTAAAAAATAATCGTCCTTATCAAAAAAATCCCAAAGTTACCTACTACTTGTACATAAACATCGATCGCCTACCAAATCTATTTAATCTCCTCTGAATGCTCTTGAATAAAATTTAAAATTTACAAAGGGAAGGTTTAGAATTCACTTTTTGAAGGCTCATCCACATTCTAAAATTTCGGATTTAGAGAAGGTTAAATTCGAAACTTGAGAAGAGTCACCTTTTAGGGACAAATCAGCTATCGCAGATACTTGAAGAGTATCTCAGTAAAAGCGATGATCCTTCCTGACAAAATCTATTCACTTTTTCATATACAACCCTACCATTTCAATGTAGTGCGGATTTACGTGTAACACATGGGACTAGCCTACTTCTTAAAGAATTGAGATACGCTCAATTAGCGCGTCACTTACTTATGCGAGTGCTGCCAGTTCTCGTTTTCGTCTCGTGGTCAGAGCGAAGCTGCAATCCACCCTCTACTAACTCTCCAGGCTAATACCGGACATACGTGCTCACTCGTCGGGACCCATCTCCCCTTGGGAGTCTCCGAATGCGTGGAGGCTAGAAACTAGTCCAGTAATGAAAGAGAATTGTAATCGTCTCGCCATGTAGTCCTACGTGTTACAGTTATGTGCAAATTAATGTGAATTATATTATTATTTTATAGTTTTTGTATCTGGCAACACAATCACGCTATAGTTCAATTATGAAATATTTTGCGAAATATGACATAACCTCAAATCAAGAATTCTGTCAGCACACGCGGACGCATTTGCTTTATTGCTTGTACTCATTTCAAGATAAATATGGACATAAATGTCCATTTTTTTTATTTTTTCCATTCCAAAATTTATTTCTTTATCAAAATAGATTGAGCTCTATAACACCTCTATAAAAAGGGAATACCAAGAGAGTATGGTATACGTCTGGAAGCAATGAAAAAAATTGCAGAAAGCAGCTTGTAAAAGATACGACTTTTTTTAGTCAGAAACAGCAAAGTAATTCCCACAAATATAGGTTTTGATCTACAAGAAGACGATTCAACTGTCAATCAAGATACTAAAATCTTATTAGTAACTGTTGATTGTTCCCATGGGCCAAAAAAGTATTCCAGCTGGAAAGCAAAAGATTGTAAAAAGGTACTGTTCTCAGATGAGACACCTTTCTTAGTGCAGAGACAGCGATCACGATACACCAGAAAAAGTGCCAACGAAAAACGAATAGGATCTTCTGACACTACTTTTCCCGTATGGGAGCCGGGTCTCTTATACCAACTGAAGGAACCTCCAGACTTACCTCGAAATGTGGAATGATGAACTGACACAATTCTTGCAACTTAATGTAGAAAAAACCAAATTCGCAGTAATAATAAGCAATTAGAAGCTAATATTAGAATAGGAAACGACTACAGGGCGATCCAAAATGATTGAGGACGGTTTGAAGTTATCGCCACGTTTAATTATTGTCCCGTTGGCAACACGAATACTTTTCAGACATTTTTATCCTTCTTTTATTTTACAGTGGCGTCTCAAAAATAATATTGCTTACAAACTTTATTGATTTTAAATAATAAACTTTCCTGACAATAAAACCGTCTAACAAACTGTACCTTAGTTCTGAAAAGAACTGTTTTGTAAAATAAGAAAGCAAGCGAAATAAAGCAAAAATCCAATGAAAACCTGGAAAAACGTGAGAAAGCACAATGTAAACGAGAAAGTGACGAGTTGACGCTGTAATTTTACGCAACACATTTCAATAGTGCTACAGTAGCAACCTGAAATACACTAAGATCTATGGCGCGAAATTCAAACCGTTCTCATTCTATTTGGGTCACACTGTCCATCAGAACAAATAAATCATTTTAATGTTAGTATTAATCAAGGATCCTTTGAAGAAGAATTGAACAACAGAACATTATACAAAAACTTTTTAAATAAGTATCATAGCAAAAAAAAACAAAACTATTTACTTTCCAATAGTTACTATTGTTGTCTGATATGGGGGAGATACTTTTAAAAGCGATTATGAAACTCAAGGAAGAAGACAGAATGAAGAAAGGAAATTGGCAAGGCTGTGGACAATCTGAAGATTGCCTAAGATGGTGGGGAAGAAATGTATCTACCAGGTTCGAAAGGACCTCTAATTTCGTATACAAGTTTCGAATACGAGATGACGTAATTCTCTATTACCTTCTAACATTTGATTGGCTAAGTTGAATTTTATGACGTAAAAATTACGTCATCTCGTATGCGAAACTTGTTCGTATGAGTTCAAGAATACGGTCCCTGGAGTTTGTCCATCTATGACGGCAAACAGTAATATGAAAAACGCTTGAAACATTCCCTTTAAGTAGGCTATCAGTTATTGTTATCGTTGCTGATATGAATCACCACTCCATGGCGGAATTTACGTTTCTGAGGCCTGTCTGATCTCATCGTGAAATATGTTTATCTAAAATATTGAGAAGTGGTGTTGGTACAAAAGAAAATTCAGTCAGTACAAGTTACTTAAGGTCACTGTGATCTTATATAAAAAAACTTTATCTGAGATTCTTGCCTGAAGAATTTGAACAGTAAAGTTTCTTTTTCAGGAATCCTTATGCACTCAGTTTGTATGGGAGAAATTGATTCAAATTAAAGAAGTAAATACAAGATGATAGACGAATTATTAAATAAGGGTCCAGTAGACGAACAACCATGAAATGTAGGGTAACTTTACCTTTCCTTTGTATTCAAATGGTTAGGATTGCGGGAGTCGTCAGTTCCAAAATTTCAAATCCAAGCAACTTGAAGAACGAAATCAGTTGCAGTTGGGGCTGGTGAGTTAACACCAACCCCACATGCTAGGCACATGATATTTGTGTCATCAACCCTTATCCAGTAGAGTTGCCAACTTATCCTCTCCTTTGCTCAAAGCACCCAAAACAGTTTTGTGTGGTGTCCTGAACTCACTCTCGCGCTTTCTATGCTGAGAATAATTCAGGCTCAATCTGCTCAGGCTGCTCGAGTCTACTCGAACGTCGTACTCAGACGGTTAAGAGTCAAGAGTTGCATCTATAGCAGTCGGTTCTACTTGCAAAAGACGTTAAAATAGTGAAAAAAGTCTTACAAGTGAATTATTAACTCTAATGAGGCGATCTTAATCGATACTAAGAAATGATTCTTAAAAATAACAACATTGTTCAAATGTCAAGATTCTAACCTTTAATTTAGGTAACCTAACCTAGAAATACTTTTAGTGTCTGAATTTGGCAAATTGAAATGAAAATTTGGTAACACTGGTCGTAAGGTTTATTTCAGCAAAATTATTTACATTTAACATAAAAAAATTGTTAGAGACGGTAAGAGTGTTTTACATTATAAAATCTAAAATGGAAAAATAAAAAAGACTTCCGCACTCATTCACCTGCTCAGATTGATTAAATCTTACTAATTAATTTATTTGATATCATTATTAAGGCGGAAATTAATTTTAACAAATGCGTATACGTCTACATAAATGTTCGATCAATATCTGAGTATTAGCAACTCATGGTGTGATGATTATTATTATTACAACATTCATACATATATACAGACAGATTCTTAATTAACTTTCAGAGAGCACCTTTTCAGGGGCTTCTTTTTCATCTTATCTAGGATAAATTCATGAGATAAGTAGAACAATAATGGAGGAAGGATGCGACAAAATGGGAGCAGACTCTTTATTGTGTAAGGAACCATTTTCAAGGAGTGTCAGCTAAATGATTTTTCTGATGAGATGCTGTTGATGAGATCTAAGGACCCTTAGAAACATAGAAATTGTGTGATTATTCTCGTTTTTTGATGAGGATGTTTTTAGATTTTCTCCAATTTTATCTTTTATTGCAATTCTTGTAGATTATATTAATTCTACGTATTATTTTGATCTTAGATTTCAATTTGAAAGACGGATCGTCTAGGGCTGTTTTCAGTTTTTCAGAAAAACTTCGATTTTTGAATATTGCGCAACACACCGTCTCATATAGCAATTTTATCAATAATTCTTAATTCTTATCAAAAGAATCAATCTAACACGCTTCAGAAACATCGTTAAGAGTGAATTTTCAGTTTTTCATGATTTGGAAGGATTCAGATTTTCAAGGCGGATATTGACTTGAGCTATCCTATCTTTTTGCGTTGTATTCTTGTATTGTGTGCGTGCGTGTGGATACTGCGAATGAAACTTTTCTCCGCAAAAGTGTTTCAAAGTTGTTTCTACATATTGAAACAAAGTAAAATAAAACTTACCGTGAGTTGAATATATTGGGGAAGTTTTGGAAAAGTGCAAACTGCGACACCACCACCGGTAAACCAAATGATGGTTGAACCACGACCCGGCAAAAACGTGCAAAACAACCGACGATCGCAGTAGACAGACTGCAGCACTGCACCTTGCCAAGCATGCGCGCTTATTGACGCATTTTATGCATTTTTTAATTGATAAGAAAAATAATTTTGTTAAGATAAAAAATTCGTAAAAAGTCTACAATTATACGGATTTTGCTCGAAAATGACACTTGTTTCAGAAGCTGAAACTAATTCAATGAAATCGACTTTTAAAATAATTTATCCTTTTGTTACTAATTATATAAATGAAATTATTAATATGCTTTGATTTATTATGTAATTTATTCAACAAAAAATTAAGGCCAAATGACTTTCATTAGTTTCTTCATTCAAATGGAAATTGGCTGGACCTCAATTCCACTAAGGCATTTTTTATTTAGGATTATTAGTTTCTATTATCGTTATCGTTATTAACGTTATATTTTATTAAAATTTCTATTTATGAATTCCAAATTACACAGACAGTTTTATGCTTTTAAATTTAAGATTATTTTACACTATATTACAATCAGTAATATTTTTTATAAACACGCAATTTATACATTTTAATAAATGTTTTTTATGTTAATGTTAATGGTTTACGCTAAATCTTTAAGTTCTTGAAAATGTCTCGTTATAATTTTTTTTATTAACATTGATGAAATAAATACCTTAAAATTATTTTCTTACTCTTTAGCATGTAGTAATGGGTCTCTGACCCAAAAATCATATTGGAGCTCTTCAGGGGTGGGTTATCAAGCTCAATCGCCTTATTTACTCCCTCCCACTCTGCTAAATCAGAAAATAATAATTTTCATTTTTATTTCAAATTGAAGATATCCACACCTTTATATGAAATATTTTATTGTTATCGTTTATAATATTATTTATTTACTAATAATTTTTTAATGAGTTCAGTCGCATTCTCTTCACACAATTCCCAAGTAGCATCTAAGTAGCAGTAACTAAGATCGGAACTTTGATTGAGTAGTTGTTACGCAACTACAACTAAATTTATGACTTTATAAGTTTAATTACTTCAGTTTGGAATATTTTAGTAATTATGTAGTTGTTTTTATTTATTGGAACTACGTAGTTCCATTACTTCCAAGTAACTTTTAAAGTATGTGGGACGGTATTGCCACTTAGCATAATTACTTTAAAGTTGTTGTAACTCCAAAGTGGTTTTATGATTGTAGCAGTAACTTGTCTGAAACTACTTTAAAGTTTTCAAAACCTTAAACTACTACTGAAAGTTCTTTCCACCTGTCTGAAACCACTGGCTTAACCTTTAAAGTAACGGAACGTGACAGTAATATTGAAAGTAAATCTTACGTTTTTGCTATCCAGGAGAATCACTTGAAAGTTACTTTTATTACTTGTTTTGCATCAGAATTACTACAAAGTTGCAGTTACTATTAATACATTACAATGTAGTGACAGTAACTTCTATTCTAAATTTTTCCCATGTCTGTACACCAGGACAGCTATTTGCATCCTACCTGAACATTTCTAGGTCTGAAACTTTTAAATGATGGAGCCAATGCAAAATATTATTTTACTCCCATTTATAGGGAACAAGGGTGAAGTATGTATATTTCCCCTTATTCTTTGATTGTCACAACTTTACAATATGCCATATCTAATTATTACGTAGCAGTATAAAAACTATAATGTGCATGGGTAAATGCGAGGTTAAACTTAAACGTTTTTAAAGTCCCAATGGGAACTTTGCAGTGACAATAGAAACGAAGAGTGGCTACAGAAATGTTGACCTCATAGTAAGAGGTAAAGGGTCACCTGAAAGTAGAATTTATTTAGTTCCCGTTACTGGTAATTAAGTGACACCAACTTTAGACACGCATTTTACAGTGAATACTACTTTAAGGTAATTTTTCTAAAACTACTTTATAGTTTTTTTTATGTTGGTGGTTATTAATCAATTTGCAATTTTTTATAGTTGTTAAAAAATGTTACTTATATAACCTTTAATAAAAATAACAAATCGATGCCAAATTGTTCCTTAGGAATGGTTTCTATCGTGTGTGTCACCTTATAAGTATTTCATCTCTCTATGTATTATTATGTACTGATTACAAATAAAATAGTAATCCATTTTGTGACACGATCGTAGCATTAGTATTGAAAATGATAGTAGAATATTTTTTAATTTGCAAGAGAAAGAGGCTCTCTCTTTCTGTCGTGTCACCGCTCTGGTGACACGACACGATGTATCAAAGAGAAAGGAAGTTCCCCGAAAGTAGCAATTACTACAAGAATTGTTCCCCATTTTGGTTCCAGGGCCTGTATTCTTGAATTCATACGAACGAGTTTCGCATACGAGATGACATAATTTTTACGTCACAACATGCAACTAGCCAATCAAATGTTAAAAGATAATAGAGAATTACGTCATCTCGTATGCGATACTCAATAATACAGGCCCAGGCACTTAATAAAACGTAGCTTGTGCTTGTGACTAGTGGCAAAAAGTTTATAGTTCTCTTGGTAGTTGCTGGTACGTAGCAATGACAAAAATACTGCTTGGGTTGGTAGGTAATTATTATAGTTATTTATTTATTTTTTTATTTCACGCCTACACTACGGGGGAACCAACATCTAAGGTCATCTGTCCCCCATCTAACATGCAACACGAATACACACATCCATAGTTGAGGTGGCGGAATTTTCCAATTAGAAAAATCCCGCCGCCCCAAGTGGGATTCGAACCCACGACCCTTGGAACACGAGTGATGTACTGACACCACTCGTCCACCGCCGGCCCTTATTATAGTTATTGTTTAAGTCGTAATTTTAGTGTTTTTAGATTAAAATGGTCGAGTCTTTTGTTCGACTTGAATTTGATTAGATTAGATTAGGTTAGGTTAAGATGGGTTGGGTTAGGCTAGGTTAGGTTAGGTTGGGTTAGACTAGGACACCACCAGAGATAGCCAAACTGCTGGCGGAAAGAAACACGGAGCTATATCGCAAAGTAAGGGACACCGAACTAAAAAGAGGAACTTTCTCAAAAATATGGAAGACTGGGAAACTGGTGCTTATAGAAAAGCCGAAAAAGGATGGCAAAAAGGAAAGTTACAGGCCTCTGTGTCTCCTGAATACTATAAGGGAAAGCTGTATGAGTCAACCATTAATCGTAGACTACTAGAGGAGGACTACTAACGATGGATTCGCTGTCCTTGTTACACTGGATATCCGCAATCCTTTTAAACCTGTCCCATAGGCAAGTATAATAAAACCATTAGAAGAAAGGCGTATATGATTATACCTAAAAAGGTTGGTGTGTAGTTACCTACATAACAGAACAATACAGGTGGGCGATGGGCTCATGATGGAAATGATCAGCGGGTGTGATTAGGCCATCCTGTGCCTAACTCTATGGAATTTATATTATGATGGGGCTTTCGATATAAAAACGCCAGAAGTAACTACTCTAATTGAATTCGCCGATGACCTGGCATTGGTGGTCTATGGGGTGAATAAACAAGAGATTGAGGAGAACATTCCCAAGTAGCATATGATATTGGCTAAACATTGTTTTCATATTGACCCAATATTGATTCAGTTTCATTGTTATTAGAATATCTTGCGAATATTAGCGAAATATTGTTTTACAGATGTTGTAAACCAATATTACCCCAACATTAATTTACTAGTTTCAGCCGATGTTTGGGTCAATATAGGCGTTCGATTGGTTTTTACAATGTAGATGTGTAAGAGATTGTTCCAATATATGGCCAATATTTAAATCATTGTTTATGGCAAGAATCCAATATCTATCTAGGAACATAAAAATAGTTGCTTCAATAGTTGTATTGCCCATAATTATGATGTAAACAATTTATCTCGAAAGTAGTTTTCACTGACAATGTCAGAATTAACATAATAATTTGGATAACTTTCACATCAGTTGGATGTGGAAAAAATAAATGAAACATGGCAACTGCGCATCATGTGATATCGTTTCGTTTGTTTTGTAGTTACTGACTCTTCCGGTTGGTGGCTGACAATTCGCTAAGTAGTTGCATGATGGTTTCACGAATGAAGTTTTTGTTAGTATTCGACAAATCTTATTTGTTGTTAATTATCAAGTTGTGAACATTGAAAAGAGAACTGCGACTTCTCTATTAATGACGTTGGGCATTGCTAATCTAAAATGCTGTGATATACTCTACATATGTGTGTTAAGTTCTAAAATTTATAGTAAACGATTTATCTCAGTTAAAGGTAAATATTTCCTCTAGAAAATACAATGCCAGCATTGTAAATAAATAAAATATGTACAGTGGCGATCATTCGCTAAGAAACTATAAAAAAATAGTGATCGCCGGTTTTTCAGCTTTTTTTTTACAATGTACGCTGTAACTCGATCTGATTTATGAACTGGGCAATTAGGTATAATATTAAAAATGAAATGTACTTGCATACCATATAATAAATTTACATTTACATTGTACAAAAAACGGGAAAATCGGCGGTTATTATGATTTTTACATCGTTCCTTAGCGAATGATCGCAACTGTACTTATACGTATATAATGTAAGGTTTATTATACTTTTAACCAGCATTAGTTTATTATGAACTTAAATATCGGCATTAGTTATTGGTGCAATATTAGTATAAGTCATTGGGCTGTCATTGGCATATGTTGTTGGGCAAATATCGGGGCATGTTGTTGGACAAATATTGACAAATGTCGTTAGGTCAATATTGCACAATATCCACACTTTCCATTGGTCCAATATAGAGAATTCGTTTGGTCCAATATATCTTCGGCATTAGCTTAATATTGGAACGATATGGGTGTGCTACTTGGGTTGAATGGGCAATCTATAAGATCGAACTTTGGATAGTCAGAGAAGAACTCCAGATCGCCCCATACAAGACCGAAATGGTGACCGTGACAGGGAGGGGGAAACTTAAAACAGCAGCAATTACTATACACGATCAACTTCTGGTGAGTCAAAAAGATCTAAAATATTTGGGACTAACAATACTGCGCTAGGGTGGATGATGACTAACGTAAATAGTGCTAGAGCGAGCAAGCGAAGAGTGATGTGCTCGGTGGTGAATTCTGTCATGCTATATGATGCAGCTCCAGCATGGGCAAACTTCTTACAATTCTAAAAACATAGAAAAACAATGGCAACGATATAACGACGAGCAGCAATTAAAATACCAGAGTCATACAGAATAGTAGCTACAGGTGGTTGCCGGCACAATTCCCATTCGCCTAACTAGCGCAAGTAAGATCATACAAACTGAGCGAAAATAAAAGGACCCAGAAAAAACTGGAGAGAACTGAAACTCTAGCAAAATGAGAAGCAGGATATGGCAGGAATATGGTGAGACGGCGACGTGGACGAAATCACTGATAAAATAAATTACGCCATGGATAACAAGAACACCCGGAGAAGCGGGGTATATCCTTACGCAATTTCTGACAGACATGACAGGTTGCTTTGGTGGATACGTATACCGTATGAAACTGATAGACAGCGAAACATGTGCATACTGTGAAGAAATAGATTGGATGCAGCATAAATATGCATGTAAATGCGACTAATGGAAGGAAATAAGGACAGGACGAATCGGAAAATTGAAACAACACTAAACGTATACAACACAATGGAAACCATGTTGAATACCCAAGAAAATTTGAATTTGATTGGTATGATAAACGAAATCATGCTTACAAAAGAACAGCAAGAAAGGAGAAGAGAAACAGACAGAGGTGCACTAAATCGAAGCAATCGAAGCGATTGCAAGACAGTTCCGTTTTTAGAAGCACGAAACGAAAAGGGAAGGTTTTTAGTCGGTAGGCGAATGGGATTCGTTCCCACATGGATCCTACACACCAGACAGATTATCCGGGTGTCTTATGCAGATTTCTCTCCCCTTCACTCAAAGAAAAAAAAGATGAGGTTAGCGCCCTCGCTGCAACCTTTACCATTCAAATCTAGGACACGCCCACTTTTCGAAATGGACTTGCCCGATAAAGCGAATCTTTACCAATTTGTGATATAAAAATAGTAATTCTACTGAAAAATGTCACCTCAACAAAAAGTGCTATGTGGTACTGGTATCATGGAAAAATTACAAACTGCACAGAGTTTTCTATATTCTCCTTCGTGCTTAGCTTACAAATACAGAGGTTTCATGATGAATTTTAATTGCGAACTGGGTAAAATTAAATAAATAGATTAAGCAGGAAGAACGTACATTATGATGTAGGCTCGAAGAATTAGGTGCGTCTATGTCCCTAAAAGCACATTCCTTGAACCACCATGTTGACTATTTCGAGCGTCAGTTAGCCACAGGATCAGATGAAAAAGATGAAAGATTCCATCAAGTGGCTCTAATAATGGAAATTCAATGCAAAGAGAATATTTGAATGTTGTGTTAGGTGGCTGCGCAAACAGGTTGAAGATGACGATAGTGATAACCAAAGTGATTTAACTATTTGATAACTAAATTCCTGAGCCTCAAAATTCTACCTATTCATTCTATACCATGATACCATAGCTGTAGCTCGGCCAACTTAAAAAATTGATTACTCAATTTGCCGCACTAACCTAATGAAACTCGTTGGGATTTTGTTATTGGGCAGATCAACTTTCTGGTGCTTTTGACTTCATCTCATTTTAAACTTCTTGTTGCGCTGTCTAATTAAAGTATATATGTATTTCTTTAAATAAAATAGGTATAGTAAGAACTATTAAACAAGACTAGAAGACGAGAGAAGTGGGTGGAGACCGTTCAAGCATTGGACTTCAAAATAGCTAGCGGAAAAGCATGGCTGCTTCTGAGGAAACTGAACAACGGCTTTAGAGTGGAAACACAAGCCACGTAAAATCTCAGTGCATATCCTATCAATATCTAGAGCCCCGCGGGACAAAGCTCACACCACTAAAATAAAACACGAGCTTAAATCACTAAAAGACACATGTAAAAACCAGACAAATTATTCCTGCCCATTTATGGCGAACGGAATAATTACAGCACTCAAATACGTGAATTCAGGGAATCCACCTGGAATTTCTTCTGAACTATGGTAAATATAAATTATATACAAAAAAGTGGCTGGCAGAGTTCTTCACAGACATCATGATGACGGACACTATTCCACAAGAGATGAAGTGCTCACAAAATATTGCCGCCAGGGAAGCCAACCGATCAGCCAAAAAGCTTTATAGCCCAATAGCATTATTGAGCACAATCTATAAACTCCTTGAAAGGCTCATTTACAATCGGATTAGTGCAGAAATACTTGAAAAAGTTTCTATAGAGCTAACGGGATTTCGCCCTAATTGCAGCTGTACAGACCAGGTGATGGCATTAGGAACCCATGTAGAAGTAGGCTACGAAAATAAACTAAAGACTTATAGATCTGTCAGAAGCACACCACACGGTCTGGAGAAATGGTCTATTCTGTAAGTTGATCCAAGCAATTCCATGCCAGAGAACTACTCGACTCATTGATAACCTGCTTGATAACAGGACTTTTCAAATAGTAACGGGAAAATATAAGTGTTCAAAAAACTCTCAATAATGGCATACCACAAGGTTCCGTTCTAGCCCCACTCCTTTCAGTCTATATATTGATGATATTGCTAACACATTTTATAGAAAGTTTGGGTATGCAGATAATTGGGTCATACTAATACAACACTTTTGAGACTACAGAAACTACCTTAACGTCTCACTCCACTCCACAAAAACAGAAACAGCATGTTTTCAACTCTGTAACAGATCAGCGAATAGACATTTTGATGTTTATTTTGAAGATAATCAACTTCAACTGAACACGCACCCCAAATACCTCAGGCTCAGCGAACACTGGACAGGACACTCTCATACAAACAGCATTCAGAGAATAGTGCAGCTAAACTACAAACGAGAAACAATATTCTGTACAAGCTGACACACTACGTACTTCAACACTTGGGCTAGCCTACTCTACCGCAGAGTATTACGCTCCGGTGTCGCTGAATAGTAGGTAAACGAAGAGATTGATGTTCAGCGGAATCATCAGACCAACTCCAACTAATTGATTGCCCATTCTAAGTCATATACCTCCTTCGGATCTTCGGAAAAATGCCCTCCTCCGAGAATTCAGAAAGGTAGTCAACAACTCCTTTCTGCCAATCCATCGTGATACATCAAACTTACAAAGAAGCAGATTATGATCCAGATACCCTTCAATGACAACTGTCGGGGAACTGGATAGAACAAACGTTAATCTCCTTTACTCATGGAAAGAGCACTGGCATGAAACGTGCCTTCCGCACTCTCAGAATATTCCTTGTATCACTGACAAACCGCCTTTTGTCCAGTTTCGTCGAATATGGACAACCATCAATAGAATACGCACTAATAATGGTAGGTGCACAGATTCGCTTTGGAAATGGGGAAAAATATCATCTCCAAGATGCGACTAGGAGCTGACAGGACTACGACTAGATTATATAGTAATATCTAAGGAATACAAAAACAAATTATAAATTCAGAGAGTTTTGAGGATGATTCTTAAGGGTAAAAAGTAATAACCGTTGCCATAGATCCAATACCGAAGCGATGAACCAAAACGGTTCAAGAAATTAAAGTCCAAAGAATCAGGGGGCTAGGATGTGTTCAGAAACTTTACGATGAGATGATTGCAGAAGAAGTCTTGAAGCAAGGAGTAGAAGAGAGCGAGGCAGACACAGAAGTAAATGGGTCCTTGGTCGACTCAGTGTAGAACTGGAAGCAGCCGGTCATGGAACGGGAAGTTTGAAAGTCACCTCAACAAGCCTTGTGCCTTTAATGACGTGTTTGGGCTAATATATAACTAGCTGAAATGTTTCAAAGTTCAAAAACAGACTCTTCAGTTTGCAGATACGAAATCCATTTAGAAACCCTAAAAGCACAAGAGACTGAACCTGTTCAAATCAAGGAAGTATCACGAAGTATGGGTAATTCTAAAAAAGGGGAAAGAATTAAAACGAGATCTTTGTGCATGTACACCAATTACTTTTTGATCAGGTTCCAATAATTTATTTTAGTCTGCATTTATATTAATTCGTAATGCAATCAATATTCTTTTCATACGTTCTTTAAGTGAAAATATCATAGCAGATGTTATTATTTAATGACTTTTGCTACACCTTAAATATCCTCGTTAATTCCATGCTATTATCTTCTCGAACAAAAATTGTTATTTAGTAATAACCATGCAAGGTTTTAATACTATACTAGTACCTTCAAAAGTGGATCCACTTTTGTTCTTTTTCTTAGAAGGGAAGTCATTTTTGTGTGAGACGGTTGGTCGGTATACCAGTGGTAATTCTGTCAAGTTAATACCTTACACAATTTACGAAAAAAAACTGATTAGTGAATTTATCGAATTCATTTTTATGTATAGGTACAGTGATTATAAAGTGGACTTC
The DNA here is from genome assembly GCA_929113105.1 of Agrypnus murinus. Taxonomy (NCBI): domain Eukaryota; kingdom Metazoa; phylum Arthropoda; class Insecta; order Coleoptera; family Elateridae; genus Agrypnus; species Agrypnus murinus. The sequence continues at coordinate 37,089,097 of OV816030.1, forward strand.
GTTTCGCAGGTGTTCTCTTATAAATTCCACCTGCTTGCTTCATTATAATTACCAATCTTATACTTACTAGTTATTACACAAGAGGTAATAATGGCAATATTTGATTTCTGTGGATGGATGGTTATGGATAGAAAAAGAAAAAGTTCTTCTTAATTAAAGAGCAAACGTTTTAAACTGATTGCATTTTTTTTCTATTCTACTTGTTCAAAGAGCCACCACTATCGATTAGTTTTCCAGAAATTGAAACCTTTAAAAGAGTATGTGTAAAAGAGACAGCAAGATATTTCAGAATTCATTAGGTACTACGTCCGGTTGAATAGTGGACTAAACAATTTTCTTTATTTTGATGAAAGATATAAGAGGTCAAAGGTAGAGAAAATCAGTTTATCTTAGCACAGCTAAGTTTAAGAACCTCACAATCGGTAATTTTATAGTTGTACTATATCCAAAATCTGTTTGGTTAATGGTTTATCCTCCGAAAATTGCTCGCCACCCACAAATAAAACGTTTTCAAAATTCTTGTTACATTCGTTTGTCCACTTTTAGCGTACATATGAGCCCAACAGAGATTTCGTTTCGTTAAAAATATTCGTTACCAAATCAACAAAAAAGTTATTTAAATAATGAATTTCGAATGGGGGGGGGGGGTTGTTCACGATAGCCCCCCCCAAGTTTAAAAGTTTTGAGATTTCTTATACCACCCTTCATTTGTCCACTGATTAAATTCGTTTGACCACGAATCTAATTGATAAGCTTTACACACCCAGACCAACTTTACAGTTCGGCTCAGCATCGATGAGTTTGGTAGACGTAGTAGGACTAGCTCTTACAGAAAAAATCCAAATAGTGCTATATTTTGGTTCCAATTTTACAAAGGTCTAACAATGCAAATCTACAAATCTAATACAAACTAATTGTATACAAACTAATACAAAATCTACTAATTTTTTTGCCTTTTCTTCTAAGCAAAACCGTAGATCGATAACAATATTCTCTGAGAGTGTTCTGAATATTTAGAAGGTGTTGATGTATGATGTAATAATTATATATTTTAAAGGAACATGAAACAAGCCATGAAGTTAAATGTAAAAAAGTAAATTTTCCACCTGACTGCTCTTTACTCTCGTCCCTACTCCCTACTCCGCGTAACCAAGCATCTTGCATCTCGTTTGTCTCCATAGCTCGTTTTCTGTTTTGTGCTCTCCTCGAACAATTATTTGGAACAAAAATTTATTTATTACTTAAAAAGTTTTAGGTCCAGTCAATCAGTCTTTCTATATATTTGGGATTGTGACAATTGCTTCTACAGGGTGATTCAGAAATACCTGATATCCTTTAAATGGTAGATAGAGGGGAGGCAGTAGAGCTAATTTACCTCGACAAGTATAGGTCAAAAACGAAGGTTTCCAGAAAATTAATTTTATTTATTGAATTTTGGATCCGGTTCTGACCTTCGATCCTTCTGGATGAAGGTAAATTAGCTCTACTGCCTCCCCTCTACCTACCATTTAAAGAATTACCTTTATTTCTGAATCACCCTGCATAGAATTAATGAAAGATACTGAAGGATAGATACTGAAGGATACAAATTCATGAATTTTGGATCCGGTCCTGACCTTGGATCCTTTTGGATCCAAAATTCATTAAACTTTAAAATTCATTTTCTGGAAAACTATTCGTTTTTGACCTATACTTGTCCAGGTAAATTAGCTCTACTGCCTCTCCTCTACCTACCATTTAAAGGATATCAGTTATTTCTGAATCACCCTTTATAACCAACGACCATTAACCGCCAGATAAATTTATAAAGAGATGGAAAACCGGCCCTTATTTTGACATTTATTTCTAATCGCACAATAACTCTAAATCATGATCGATGAAATCATACATCCTTATCATTGTTGTGAAGTGGGTAGCCGCAAGGTAAAGAATTTAACTCTTGCTCAGGGTTCGATCCCCGGAACCGACGAGAGGATTTTCATCGTCGATAAAGCTTCAGTTTACTTCGCTGTGCTGTCAAATGGGCACGTTAAGCAGTTGGCTTCGACTACCACATATACATCTTTCTGTGGTTGTTAAAAATGACACCGCCCTGTACCTCACACAAGTAATGTATTTACTTCCGTAAGGCTTAGTTATCGGCTGAATTGAAAAAATGACACAATCACTTTTGAGATCATTCTTTGTGCCTTAAATTTACGCGATCCAATGCATCCCATTTGATTTTTTCTGCATGTACAGATTTTGTTTCTGATGTCTTGATTTCTATATTACTAACTTTTAAGTGATACAATCAATTATTACCTCAATAGAAAGCGGGGACAAAACATACTTGGTCTCCCTAGAGAGGAACAATATTCATGTTATCTATCTAGGGAGGAAAAGTAGCATTTTCCTCTTTGATTTCAGAGAGCAAAGTGAAAATAAAAAAACAGACAAAGAAAAATTATTAAAAAGATTTAGATACTCGTTTTCATCAAAGTTTTTTTTTTCTTAATTTTCTAAAGATAGTGGAAAAATCATATGTAAATGACGAAAGTCTTCTCCTTCCTTGCGTCTTTTAGATTCACCCTCGTAAAGAAAAGTCCATCTTTTCTCCCTTATTGCACAAATAACTATTAGATACTTTTCTGCATTCACACGATGACAAAAATATTTAATTGTTGAGAAAAAGCTAGAAGAGTTGTTAAAATGGGAAAAAATTTACCACGAACAATTTTCCTTCTGAAATTTCCAACCCTTGGTTGCTGCGGACAGGATTCTAAAAAATCGTAACACACTTTCACTTGATAGATAATACACTCTTAAATTGTCTAAAAAGTCTCAAAAAATCTTCCGTGGGGAATGATTTTGCAATTGTTGCACTAGCTCAGGGTCTTCCCAAAGGGTGGACCAAATGTGTCATGAACTTAATAACGTAAGGTAATATTCAAATTATTGTTGTTAAGGATTAATATTTTTTAGCAAAACTTATACAGGGTGTAAATTAATTGAAGGGTTTTGGGTGAATGGTAGATAGGTGAAATAGAGTAGAGCAAATTTTCCTTATAAAGTTTATTCCTCAAATGAATAGTTTTTGACAATGAATTTTAAAGTTTCATTAATTTTCAAGTTCGAACCTGTAACACTAACCTACCTTGATGCGTACAAAGGTAATTTAAAAATGTGATACCCTTTTAGAGCTACGTGCCTTTTAAAAAGTAATTTATCGATGTCTGAGTGTCTTAAACGTAAATAAAGTAGTCAGAAGTTGTTATTATTATCTTATTATCTTATCTTATTATCAGTAGATACTTTTTCAGAAATATGATCCGTTAGTATGAAAGGGATGCATCATGCAAAAACTTTTATTAAATATGCATTTATTTGTGTTGATATTAACAGACGTTCCCTTCTGCGAATTCTTAATATTTTGGTAGATTTGATTGATTTTGTTGAAATGACTAATTTTTTATTTCAAAATTGCAACTGTCGGAATATTTAGTTAGGGGTTATATCTAACAAAATATCTTCTTTTTTTTAATTTTTTGCGCATATGCGCTTGTTATTGAAACTGGTCTAAGAGACCAACCATCAATTTATCTTCAAACTCTTAAAACTAAATAAAACTTAAGCTACAGTTCATCCACTAATGTCCTATATTTTAGTCTGACTTTGCTTCTTGAAGCACTTGCACTCGTTACACTATCGCGCACCGTGCTCTGCTATTAACACGTTGCACAGTATTTAGACTAGTTCAAATGGCTTAGTCCTCTTCAGTCTTCTTATGATGTTTTGGTTGTCGAGTAGTTGTAATGCCTCGACGTTGACATGTTGATGTAGTCTGGCTTCGTGTTTAGTGGCGAATCTCTTGATTTCGCTTGTCACGTCTGAAATCCCTAAATCACGATGTAGATCTTTGTTTCTGATGTACCATGGAGCATTTACCATATTCCGTAGTACTTTATTTTGGAACGTTTGGATTCTTTTGGCATTGCTTTCTTTAGCACATCCCCATAATTGTATGCCATAGACCCGTATTGGTTTTAAGACTTGATTGTATACAAGTATTTTGTTATTTATTTACAATTGCAAGTTGAGTCCCAGTAGCCAGTACAATTGTCGATACTTGAGTTCAAGTTCTATTCTCTTTTTTTTTATATGCTCTTTCCACCGCAATTTCGTATCTAAGGTCATTCCTTAGTATTTGGCTGTGTTTTCATATGGAACTATGATGCCATTTAAATTAACTGAAGGTGTATTTATAAGCCTTTTATTAGTAAAATTTACATCACAACGAAATATCTTCTGAATGAATTAATTATTACGTCATATTCCAATGCTTTAATCATAAGAAATTATCCTATTACCATTAATGTAATATTGTTGTATGTACGTAAAATGAAATATTTTGTACTTTTTTTGGCAGTTTAATTGCAGCTATGCAAATGGATAATTCGGTGGTAAGGATATGGCCTGTTTTTTAATACTTCGTTTTATAACAATTTACCCATATAACTTATTTCTAACGATGTCTTGAGATTAAATACAATTTAAATTCGTTGACGATTTTCAACCTATAATAATACAGAAATGTACCTACTATTAGTTGTAATAAGAATAACAAAAAACCCGGTCACTGTTTAGTGTTTAGTCTATCTTACTGACACATTTACGTATTTATTACTATAATAACAGTTTAAATAGTAAATATCTTTTTGCTTGGAATAAACTAAATAGAACGATCAGCATAATATTTATTAAGCTTCACCAGACACCAGGGCCGTCTTCAGTTTGCTTAGTTTTCCGGGTGCCCAAAGATTTTCAGTGAACATTTATTTTTGAGATAGGGCGGAATTTTATGCATTTTTGCCTTGTTCCTTTATTCATATGTTGCCCATTAAGCCAAAAACCATTATTTAAAAAACACCCTACATATAGCAGGAGAGCCCCCGGTTACTCATAACAGTAATTAATAGATTAATAAATTATTATTTAATTAATTAATTAGTTAATCAATAAATAAATTAATTAATTTAAGATATATGCTTTTCGATACACCTTCTGTTCTTGCACACTTCTTTTTGACGTGACTGCTATAAGGTTTAGACGCAGTGTTGCCGCTGCTATCAAAATACAAGTAGGAAATCTTTTGACGCAAAAGAAGTACCTAGATGTAAGCAGTAGAAAGTTTTTGCTCGTTTAGGGAATTTAACGTATGGTATCATGTTTAAAGGACCTATTTTAATCCAAGTTATCTACCGTTTAGAGTTGACACGATCTTTTCGGGGTACACAGCATTGCAAAATGGGAAAAGTCCCATTTAAACTTAAATATCTACAGTCACTCTATATTATTTATAAGAGTTCGGCCAACGCGGGAACAGACGCTGATTGGTTGGATCCATTTGAACTAATGCCAATTTAAAAACACGAAGCTCAACAAAATTATGCAATTTAATTTGACAAATAAACTGATGTTTAGTAAATCGAGGAATTTGTATGTATTTCTCTTTAAGTTTTAAATAAATATAAATTGCAATTAAAGGGTTGATGTCAAAAACAGCATCAGTTTATTTGTCAAATTAACTCGTAACTTTATCTGGCAGTTAATTGTCATGGATACAATTAATTGTAGAAACAGTTTTAACCATAGCAATCAACTTCCACATAAATTTATGAGGAAGTGAAAAGACCTGTCCTAACTTACATAATTTTGTCAAACTTCGTGTTTTTAAATTGGCATTAGTGCAAATGGATCCAACCAATCAACGTCAGTTCCGGCATTAGCCAAACTTATAAGTTTAGTGATATAGAGTGACTCTATAAATATCTAGCCTACGGCGCTCCCTACATTTTAAAGCAAGTAAGCAATTAAATTGTGTATTTCACTTCTGCAACAAAAATACAATGATTTTCGTAAAATAAAGCAATTATCCATCCTTGCCCCTCCCAAATCCCGCCACTCAATTCATATTATAGCGCCGCGCGCCGGTGCACGATTTAACTATTTTATCGCTTTGGTTTTGAGATTTGTTGTTTTCGTGTATTAATGTCAGATTTTGGAAGGATGGTAGTTGTGTCATTTTTTCACTTAAACTTTAGTTAAAATATGTATGAAAGAATTGCGCAACCAAAATGATTAAAACCGCAACACCAAATCTAGAGCGAGTGGTATAGTAAAAACGAGCGCGTACAATGCACACTGTAGTGGTGCTGAAAATATTTAGATGGGGGGGGGGGTCTCAAAATCGAATTGCGCCTGGGGCCTCTCAAGTGTTAAATCCGCCACTGAAATGCAGAATTTGAATTTTCAATGTTGCCATCTGTTATAGTGTTTAACACGACGTTCACCCATAAAACTGGCTGTCTTCTATCCTATCCTGCTAGATGGGCAACGGATGAAGCTGTCAGATTAAGTGTGTGGTAGAGAAATTCGTGAGAATTCTCGACGGTAACTCTGACCGATCAGGGGGAGCCCTGGTATAAGGAATCTCGCCAGGGATAAGGTCATTTATGGTCACCAACGGAACCTGCTGTTTGACCGAGGTCATTTATGGTCACCAAGGAAGCCGCTGCATGACCGAGGTCATGTATGGTCACCGCAGTACGCGGTACGCACCGGGAGTCTATAACGTGTAGACTTAAACGAAGCCCTGTCGAGGGCCCGCCAAGCCTAAAATTGGTAGATCGGGGTGGCAAAACCATTAAAAAACCAAGTCCTGCCACAATTGAGGTTGGATTCGATCGGGCACCTTAAGTTGGGGAATAGTCCTATTGCTGGACGAGGTAACTTAGGCCCGTATGAAAGAGGACGGGGGGGTTGCCGGCGGGTGGGCAGCGCGCAATGAGCAACTGCTCCGGCACTATGCCCGAGTTAGCTAGTAGAGGGTGGATAGGCAACCTCGCTAAAACTAGATTTTTTAAAATAGAAAAATAGCATAAAGTATTCGTTTCATAAGACTTTTGGCTCACTTGTCCTTAATTTTTTTTAAGGATTTGACCTAACCATATTGTAGCATTCTTTTTAAAATAATAAGAAAAATGCTATTTAATCGTCTATTCACAAGAGATATATTATTTACATACACTAATTGAAACCACTATAATTATAAACCATTTAACGAACTTAAATGCTAGAAATTTACAAACTTAAAGTAGACTATTTATTTTTAATACAACAACTATTAAACATTTATTTATTCACTAATCTATTTGATTACTAATTACACCAAGCACATTTCAATACGCCGGTTAAATACTAACTGAACCCCCTTCTATGCGCGAACGTGAATTTATATCCCCATATAAATGTTCTAGAACGTACTCGATTAGACTAGTTGGTATATTGTTTTGTGCAGCCGTCGATGACTCACGCCGATGAATCATAGATGCAGGTGTTGATGAATCGTACATCTTGCCGCCAGAATCTAGAATTTTCGATGACGCCGATAGGGTTTTCTATTCGTTACAATATTTTACTTTTTGATATTTCACTTGTGAACACATTACTTTGATTCATTGTATTTTAGTAGAACCAGTTGGTTCGAAATATTTTTGGATTCCACTTATTTTGTGGAGGAAAACGGTGGTTTCATTTTAGTTTAATTTTGTTCCTGATTTTTGTGTACTTTTTTATTTTACATTTTTTGATCTCCAAATGCATGAATATGACGCGAATATCAAATTATTTTGTATAAAAAGCACACCATTTAGGAACTCTTACTGGTTACCATAGCAGGGCCCGTAGTCGCTTCATATTTTATGAAAATCTTCATATTCTAGACACGACTATATATTTATTCATATATTTTTTAAAACACCCGAATTTGTCATAAAATATTCAGAATATGTTAAGATTATATAGTTCTATTGTGGTGTAAACGTACCGTCTTTCATGTTGCTATAATTTCATTTTGAAAAGGAAGACAAATAAGTAAACGCTGTAAAAAAAGGCGCTAGATCTGGCGATAAAATCGCAAATTTGGCAACTCTGGCTGTATTTCTTCGCGACGTTCGTTAAGCCTTAATTTAACCAATCAGCACCCACTGTCCATTATTGCACTTCATACTTCAACTTATTTTGAGGCTAAGCGTCAAAATTGCGGGACTTTGGAGGTTGAAACTATAAAAGAATGTATAAATAAACTTGGGCCTCCTCCCTGTGTCACCCTGTATAAGAAATATATTTTATACTATAGTTTATCTCGACATATCATAGATTGTCCATTTGATAAATAATGTTTTCATAAATATACCATATTTTGTTGATTTTTGTTGCATAATTTCATATTATTTTAAAACTGAAGTGTACAAAAAAAGTACTAATTTTTTGTACTAGTACAAAAAGTAATGTGATGTTATGTGAGACATATTTTTCGCGGTGCTTTAATAGCTATTTAAGTTACACGTACATAATGTAGGACTTTATGGACGAGCGAGCGAAGCGAACAAGGCCTATAAAAAAGGGCGAGTCTATACATTCCGTTATGTACATGTTGCATACAAAGCTTTATGTTAGTCTGCTAAAATTGGTTGATAATCGAAAAAAAAACAGTTTATAAATTTGACATGCAGAAGAAAATTGAACATGAGAAAATTTAAAGTTGCTATTAAAAAACTGGATATGTTATAAGTGTGGTACTATTGCTATACATTGTTTTAGTACTACTACATACTTTATTTTACTAGTACTATAAAGAGCCTCTTTATAACCGCAAAACTATGACATAAACGGTACTTTATAATGTAGTCGTATATAAAACACTTTTTGGACTCACTACTTTCAAAATCACGTTTTGCGAGCATAAACGCGAACGTAGTGTTCATAAAATTTAGTTTAAAATACATATTTAAGATACAAGTATAAAAAGTCATTCTTTATTGCGCGAACGGTTTAAGGCACGAGCGAGTGTTTTAAAAGACGTGCAATGAAGAGATTTTTTACATGTGTATCTTACAACATTTTATCTACGATCATAACATTTTTACTTAAAAGTTAAAAGAGTATTCATTTTACTTAATTTACATATATATTTAAAACACAGAGCTGATTTTTGTTCCAGTTCGTTTGAGAGTTCTCCGGGGCAAATTTGCATGATTCTTTTTTTATATTGAAGCTTTCGTTTTGTATATTAGTCGACACTACTTAATATCTGTATTTCATTAAGTTTTATATTTTTAAATAAATAAATTGAAAAGACTTATTTCGATACGCAAGAGCATCCAGTTTATTGCGATATTTTGTTTTTGTATTTCACATAAATATGTGGTAGCAAAAGGCACCAACAAATAAAATAGTTATTAGGCCGTTATTGTAGGAAAGTTTAAAGCGTTTTGCAAGTTGTATTCTTTTGTTATATTACAGGACTTACAACTGGTCCCACGGAACCCCAAAATATTTCCACGAAACCCCAAAATATTTCCATGAAACTCCAGGGTAGCACGGAACATATTTTGTGAATCAACTTTTTTTTTGAAATTGGCCATTTCAATAAGTTTCCGGAAATATTTCCATGGAAAGTTACCAAAAAATTAATATTCGGAAATTTGCCAACACTATTTCTATTTCCGTATGTATGTAAGTAGAATAAACCAGAGTGGAGGGGTCAGCCAGAGAGGAAGATATGTCAGAAGGGAGGAGGGTCAGCTGGGAGAGAGGTGTGCTAGGTTTAGAATTTTCAACTGGTTATATATACAACGAATGTTGTATATAGGGAAATATCTGCAATCCTTTTGACCGTCATGTCTTAACGAGGTTTCCCTAGTAATTTTAAAAATTTGTGACTTATGTCATGTATATCAGCGTGCTTTGATTTGTACGTGCTAAGTTGTTCAGCAACCAGTTTGTAAAATATTCATAAATCATTTATCATACATATCTTGTGGACATTAGCGTGCAATAAATATTTTATAACACTAGCTTACTAAACGTTAACTTTTTACACGAGAATCAGTGCAAAAAGTAGTTACTTTTTGTGTGATCGTAGATAAATGCTATTTGACCCATTTACATAATTATTAGAAATCACAAAAGAAAGATTAGTAATCGCTAATAATAATAATAATAATAATAACGCACTGAATAAGTCAAATGGAGTACCTTCTATTGTCTGTGTAGTAGAAGTCTGGTTATGGGTGCCATTTTGTGTCAGCGGGAGATTTAGATTTAGGGTTTTTAGACTTATCGCGCAACCCTTATGTTGGCGAACTTCATTCTTGCTGTTTTTTTCTTTGTTTTGTAATTTTTTTCTGCAACAAGGCAATAAACAAACTTGTTTGTAGTGACAATCCAACTCGAAAATTTCTAACCAATCAAATTACAGAATTTTTCAAATTGGGACCAATGAAATTAGTTTATAGTGAGATTTTGGTGAAAGATTTTCACCAATTGATTTTTTCTCAGTGAAAAAATTCATGTCAAAATAAATAAAAATTTGCTCGATGCTTTTGCATTTGCGATTGCATTCGTAGCTTTTGATTTTGGAAAATTACACTCGTCTCCTTCGTCGACTCGTATAATTTTTCGTTGCAAAAGCTACTTATTTCTGAAATGATAAATTTTGCCAGAAAAAAATTAGACCACTTGTTAAATTATATATAATAATTTTTTTATTGATTTATTAGGGCTGTGAGTAATAATACGTTGGCAGATATCACCAACTACCTGAGGTGTACGGTTTCTGGGCCGTCCCATTGCTTTGCCCTTCGAGACACTTTCAGTATAAAACCAGTTGAGAATGCGCAGAGCTAGCATTGCCATAACGAACAAAAACAACTGTATACTTAATAAACTAATTTATTTTTGAAAACTAATGTTGACGTAACACATTAGTTGTCATAAAAACTAAAATTTTGTCCTAAAATTTTTCGAATTTTTTTTTGTTGCTAAAAATGTTTATTTTTTCGTAAATTTTTAAAAAATACAAAATTTTTCATTTTTCAAAAATTTACCGAAATTTTCGGTGGTCATTTTGACCACTTTCCCGAAGAGATACAAAAAGATATTTCAACCAAAAGTTTCTTAGAATTTGATGTACTATAAGATTCAAAAAAGAAAAATTCAAAAAAGTCAACAGGGAAAAAGGCGACAGACAGACAGACGGACTTCACAAATTCAGACACGAACGTTTTATTCGTCGAAAAAAACGTTCAATAAGTCTGTTGCAATGTTTAGAAAATGTGTGATAGGTAATATCAAATTCATCTGTTTCGTTGAATTGTTTATAAGTTTATCTATTAATATTACGTGTAGCCGTACGAGAATAAGTAATAATAATCGTTTCATGTTCTAAAGTAAAATCAATGATTTTTATAAAAAAATCACCTAAATCATTTATTAGGTTATGTTCCGGTTCAAAAATATTAAAATTATCCTACCTTAGTGTATTGGTTTATTACAGCTGTAGCTCTAAAAAGAATTGTTTTTTATTGATGAAAGTAGGAATTAATAAAAAGCAACGGAGCTTAAAGACCACAAAACTACCTTCAAACAGAAAAAAGTGTCGCCAACGTAAGGGTCGCGCGATAAGTCTAAAAATCCTAAATTTAAATTTCCCGCTGACTCAAAATGGCGCCCATGACCAAACTGACTGTACTACACGGACAATAGAAGGTACTCCAGTTGACTTTATACTGACATAGAGTCACTGCATCTAGTTACCTAGGCCAGCTGTTCGACCAGAGTACCGCAAACCGCCACCATATTGGGGCAAACGAAGCACGAAATTGTTCATTTTTGTATCTGTATTGCATTTAATCAAATCCACGTTTACTTTAAAAGGTTTTTCTTATTTTGAAAGATCAAACTTCTAATATGTCAAACGCGTAAAACGTGTTTTTAATTTGTCCATTATTAAAAATCATCCTTCTCTGCCCCAATATGGCGGCGGTTTGCGTTACTCTGATCGACCAGCTGGCCTAGGTGACTAGATGCAGTGACTCTATACTGACATAAAGTCACTAGATACAATAAGTAGTGCAATCAATTAGGCCTATAAGATAGAAAAAGATAGCTATCGAAATCCCAAACATGGCTGCCGTTTGACAATTTTTTTTGACAGTTGGACATGTGACATAATTTGAACTAAAGTTCCTAGGTAATTATAGAGACTTTAATTTTAACCTGTGATTTTAACCAGGGATTTTAACCTAAAGTTTCTTAGTTGTCGTCACGAGCTACAAGAGGAAGATGAATTTTATTCATATCTTAATTTGTCGAGCGCAGTGCAGGCCGGCTTATATTATTTGTTAGGTGCTGTTTTACATAAAATAAAAAAGCATTATGCAATATGCAATTATTATAAAGCAGTACATGAGGTTCCAGATGAAGTTACAGTTTTAACTAGATTTACTAAATTGAGAGAATATAAATCTAACATTTTAGTATATCCTAAATTATCATTATATGATTGCATATTTAATATAGAACTTAGTTTTAGAGCTCATGAAGATGACATTTTAGAAAATAGATTAATTTTAGATGATTTTATAAGCAATGCTATAAATACTTTTATGTGTCCTGATAGCATTCCGAATTGTCATGACATTTTTGAAAAAATTGTAAAATTATTTTTTAAGTGTCGGGTCAGCAATTTCACTTGCAGCAAGCAGAAAGTGAAATAAATGTTTGAGACATCTAATTTTGAATTTTCCGCTTTAAAAATCCCAAACATGGCGGACGATTGCGCTACTTATTGTATCTAGTGACTTTATACTGACAAATGTGCGAGCGCCATCTATTGGTAACAAGAGAATGCTATAGCCTACTTGCTTTTATATTTACTTTGAATTCGAAACAGTACTAAAGATTGTGGTTAATTATGTTTTTTTATTGTTAATGTTAGTATCAAAGCTTTTTGCACAAAACTCGATACGCAAAGTCACTTCGACGCATTCGCGCATATGAATCACTCGCTCCTTTGTCGCTCGTACTTTTTCTTTTTTCTTTGATAATAATTATAAAATATTAAATTGATTTCTTTAATTTAAATTCTAAATATTAATTTAATTTAGAAAAACAAAATCCGATCCTGACATCTTTTCTATTGAACGTGTTAACGGAAATCTCTGTCCGTTGCCTGTCAAAAGTTTTTTAAATTTTCAAAGAAACGAGAGTGAAGATTACGGAACTTACTGATTAAACGCGGGGTTTTGCGAAAAAATAGTATGTTCAGTTCATACAAAAAAAAAACTGTTTTTGAGACTCTTAAGATTGCCAGACTCCGCTAACGCGTCGTTCGGAAACTTTTATTTCTCCCAAAAACATATATTTTTTGTGCTAATTAGCCAAATAATTATTTAGGGTTCGTTCAGCTTGATCGCCTCCTAATTTGACTACCAGCATGAAACTATAGAAGAATTTTATAGAAACCACAAGATTTCAGTTAAGTAAAGCCAACATTTACGATGTTTGCTTACGTTATGTAAACTGTGAATTTCCACCCGCCTCAAAATTGTGAAACATATACAATTATACCTACTGCTGTGATTCCAGCACTCATAGTTGAATATAAGTCATTTATTTGGGTTGCCTATATATTTAGGGGTTTGGACTCAACTTCAACAAATCTTAATTAAATAAATTAATTTGTTACTTATTAAGTAGAGGTTACACTCTACATCACTTGATAATAATAAGAATAGATCTTAAACGGATTTTTCACTTAAAACTGAAAAATTATTTTGACAAGTTACGATTTGCATATCGTTAGGGCGTTGGACTTGGTTTTTCATAATTGAAGCCATTGTAAGGTGTAGTTTCACCTGGAAATTATAAGAGGCATAGATGGAAAGGTGTATGCAAGCAATCACCACAATACTCACAGTTTCTGTTGTTGAATTTCAAGTAAATCCCATGCTGGTTTAACGATTCATCAAATTTCATGTTAAATGTATAATTTCCATTAATCTATGCACTTGCAGCCAAAATGTTTTGCTGCATTATTCTTAATCTAGTGCATCTTTAGCAATAGAATCTTCAAGTGGGCAGCTCTATATAGAGAAGGTTTAGCCTGTTGAAGCCTAAAATTTGTATCGTTTGAACCTGATCTGTTAAAATAGTAAAATCTAGTTAATATTTAAAGTTTTGGTGCCAAAATTGATGTAAATATTGTGAAATAGGATGTTAGGATTCATTCAATAAAAAGAAAAGGAAGTAATAAGGTGTGAAAATGTTATTATCTGTAATTTTCTAAAACCATGTTTTGTCAGAAAATCCAAGATGGTTGCCATTGAATCCTGGAGTTAAATTTGCTTTTTGTTAGACATGTAATATACCAAATTATAGGAAAAAATTATCTTCTTTCCGATTATGTAATTTGTTTAAACATTTAGTTTAATTTTTTAACAATAATTTAGTTATGTAAATCTTGTTAGGTTAGATGTTCAATTGTTTTTAGTAAGTTACCAGAGTTTGTTAGTTGGAAAAATGACGTTTGTCGTTTATTTTTGAAAAATATATAAAAGCAGGTGAAAAATCTGGTTACTTGCTTGTTGATTTTCATATAAAGCAGAAGCCATGTCAGATCATGCAATAATTTGTTAAAATCTTGAGGTTATGTGTATCAAATTTTATGTCAATGAAATGTCAAAAAAGAGAGGTTACGACAAATGTCATCCAAATTTAATTTTTTTAAAAAAGTGGTAAATAATTTTAAATAATGGTAATAATAAAGAACAATTAAAGTGATTTGAATAAAAAGCAAAGTGAAGAGTTAATTTGGTTTTTGGACTAATTATTTATAAGAAGAAAATTTCTGTAAAACGTATTGGAACTTTATTTCTGGATGGAAGGAATTTTAAAACAGGATATAATGGAAACTTGTTGGAAATCACTAACTGATTTGATGTACTCACGCCATGGAGAAAACGTCCAATATTTCATAATGGTAATTATTTACAATTTTCACTGGAAAGATCAATTTAAAAATGTGTGTTCACCATCACAACAAATAAGCAGGTAAAGTTTCCGACTATTACAGAAAACTGTCAAATAATATGTGATGCGGAATGCGAAAAGGGACCTAAAGTCGGATACGTGAATTTTCAGGAGAAGCAAAATACGAGGTTGGGGTCAATAAATGGTGTTTTTTATTTTTTATGAATTGTGATACGATGATAACTCTTTTACCAACCCAAATTACAAAAAAAAATAATTTCCGTCCGGAAATAGGATAAAAACCCAATTTAATGGGGAAAGGTCGATTTTGAAAAATTGAAAAAATTGAAATAAAAATTTCAAAACGCTGTAAAATCCGTAATTTTTTAGGTATCCGCGTCATTTTTTTTGTAAAGTTTATCGTACTTTTCGAAAATGTCAATAACTCAAAATCGAATTTTCCGACTTTAGGTCCCTTTTCGTTTTCCGCATCACATATAGTGTGTGTGTGTGTGTGTGTGTAAATATTTTCGAGTGGCGCCATTTTTGAATTTAAAAATTTATTTTCAAACTAACTTTATTTTTGTTTCGTTTATTTCTTTAATTATAATTTAAGATCGTGGGATTGATAAAATAAAAATTATTCAGGGCAAAGGGTATTAGATTGTCTCTTGATTCTTATTTTGGTAAATCCAATTAACACCAATAATTAATTTAAATTATTTCAAGTTGGTTAATTGAATCCATTTTAGATAGTAAGAAATTTTTTTGTTTTCGTTTCTCTTTCATAAACTTTCAGTTTTCATTCTTTTTATGTGTTTATTAATAAAATAATATTTTAAATGTTCAAAATGAGATTTGTGTATTTTTTTGTTTTGTGTCTATTAACAGAATTTAACGGGTATAACAATATTGAACAATATTTTATTATTTTGTCAAAGAGCGACCCGCCTGAAATCTTCTCATGCAATTTTCCTGAGCTTGTCTTTGCACTTTAAAATCATAGCCGGTGCAAATTTTCTTTTCATCACAACGGTAAGTGGTGTTTGTTTTTGTATAACTTTTCAGTTTGCCTTGCTACCATTAAACATAAGTGATAGTGGTCTTTAATTTAAATAAATCTATGATCAAGTATTGTAAAGTGTATACTAGTACAACGCTTATCACGATAAAACATTTATGGCGCCCGAATATGACGCTATCTATTTTTCTTATTAAAAAATTTAACGCTCTCAATATCATATCAATACGTATATCTGAATCTACTTAGAACTCTAAAACTGAAATGCAAAATTCTGAAAGATTGACATCTCGAATTTTTTACCATTAACTTGAAAATGCCAATCTTAAACATGAAATGTTACTTATTAAAACATTAATTATAAGTTTCCTAGAAGTTGTGGATATTAAAAGGAAATAAACTGTTAATTCTATTAAAGCATCCACACATGTATGTACATTTTAGTATTACCAATTTTAGATGCAAACGGAAATTCCACACATAAGCACCAATATTAAGAATTCTCTCCTTCTAAGAAACACTCATTAATACCAACTTAAGGTGTGTATTTTATAAAAGGCAGCTGCAAACTATCGGTCCTTGCGTATTGTACGTATCATGTTGTTAAGAAGAACCATTCAAAATCTTATTTATGCAAAAAAAAGGCACAAAAAATATAAAATAGTAGAGGTTGATGCATTTTTATCGGCCGCGGAGTCGCGCGCGAGAGAGAAAGAACGGAAATGCCTAAGAGCCGCAACAATGTTTCTGATATCCGGTGTGTGCAACTCTCGAGTTAGTTGGACCATTTGGCATCAAAAGTATTTCCGTTTATACATCATACTTCATAGTAGTCCTATTTAAAAATTAATAAGTTAATTAGAAGGTTAGCTAAATGAATTATGCAGATGTATTACTTCCTAAATATTATAATGTGTACGATCCTTTTCCTGTCTTGGTCATCACATCATTGTTAAAATAATGATGTTCAAAAATTGGGCAATGCAAATAAACACAGTTTTAAATATTTTTTATCTTGTTAAACCAATATAGAATAATTTATATTTTTATAATCGCTTGGTTATCCATGTGTGTAATGAAATAACAAGCCTATCAATACCAAAAGAAAAGTGAAAATTGTTTGTAGCTATCATTTGTATAAAAACAGAGAGGTCGACACTTTTAATCAGTTGTTTAATCACTAAATCAGCTTATAGTAGACAGAATTTGCAATTTCCACTGGTGTTATGCTATTTCCATAGTCCACAAAATTTTTGGTTATCATCAGGTCTTGGAGAAGACGACTCATCTGGCTACCAGCTGCATACAAGGCGAATGCAGAAAATCTTGAAAATGTATTATTATATTAAATAAACACAAGAATTATAAAGGATTATAACTATGGAATATCGCGCAATAGCGATAAAAAGAAAAGAATAGCAGCCGTGTACACGTGTTTCGCACTTATTAATGCTCGTCAGGACGGCATAGCAAATAAGATCAAATAAAACGTATCCGGTCATCAACGAGAAAGACAACACTGAGAAAGACAACTACCGAGAAAGCAAAACCGAGAAACCACAACCAAGAAACCACAACCGAGAAACCATAACCGAGAAAACACAACCGAGAAACCATAACCGAGAAACCATAACCGAGAAACCACAACCGAGAGACCATAACCGAGAAACCACAACCGAGAAACTATAACCGAGAAATCACAACCGAGGAAACCAAAGCCGAGAATGAAAACTAGCGAGAATACTAACTAATACCGAGAATGCATGAAGTAACAAGTAAAAGTTAGTAACTTTGATAGATCTAAAAAAGACAGAGGAGAATATATAGGGTGGGGAAGGACAGAAAAAGACCAAATGCGTAAAAGAAACGCTATGCAATAGAGGTTAGGTTATAAGTTAGTAAGTTTGACAGATCTAACAGGGACAGAGTCCAATAATTAACTTGGCGACTGAGAGATAGATTAATTCTAACAGGACACGCTATGCAGCGGAGGTTAGGTTATAAGCTAGTAAGTTTGATATATCAAACAGGAACATACTCCAATAGTTAACGTGGCGTCTCTCGGTTATGTTTTCTCGGTTGGGGTTTCTCGGTTTTGGTTTCTCTGTAGTTGTCTTTCTCGCTGTTTGCATTCTCGGTGATAACCTGCAACCCAAATAAAAGCAACAAATTAAAAAAATGCACACAGCTGCTCACTTTTCTTTTTTTGTCTGTATTGCGCGATGTAATTCTTTGTTGTTGTGTATTGAGTATTGTTATAAATTATATTTCTATGCAATTTTAAACTAATGTAGACATAATGTACTGCGACTACTTGCAATTTAATTATGAGAATAAAATTAGCCAGTGTAATAATAAATTTGTAAAACTTTCCGCATACACACATATCATGACCAGAAGCGCCTAACCTAGGCTAGATGTATCGTCACCACTGGGACCTGTTTTACATACATTTGTCACAGAGAAGAGATGGTTCTTGATAAGTTGCCCTCACAGGGTTTGCAACTCTCATTTATAGCTCCTAATACCACACTCAGGTAACTGTGTTGATCTACAGGCTAAAACCAAATTACGTAGCCAGATATTACGAAGTGCTGGTATCAGGCAGCAGCGAATACCACAACTAATTTAAGACGATGAAAGCGAACTTCGGAACGGTTTGGGTTAGACACTCTCAAGTGAACGCCGCATAATGATTTCACCGGTTGTGACACTGCAATGGAGAAGGCAAAGAAAAATCACCTCACTATTCATTTCCTTATACAATCATCATGGCTGGAAACTCAAATTATACGGTCTTCGATCCTCGACAGTCCTTAAGTAAACAGACGGTATCAGGAATCCCCGGGTCAGCACTAAGAATTGGTACATGGAATGTGAAAAGTTCATAACGTGGTCCAATGGTAAGACTACAATTAACATATTAGGAATCAGCGGACGACGACAGCTATCACTGGAATGGTGTAGGAATCATAGAAATCGGAAAATAAACTTAGAATATCCACACAACAACGCAGGAATAAAAATACTATCGGATGGGGTGCATCTTATTCTTACATACAGAAATGAAATTCGGTATATTGATGTTATTCTTTTACAAAATCAACAGAAAGTAGATTCAAAGTGGTCTATATTTCCATTTATATTCTAAGTCATAACTTAAATTTGGGGCTCTTTAGAGTGAAACAGTTACCAGTAAGCGAGCGCGCACTCGCACAAACACGCACACGCACACGCACAAACACACACACGCACACACGTCGAAAACATATTACTAGGACTATTAGACGTGATAATGACATCGAAATGTCGCGATAATCAACCGTACTATTTCCAACGTTATGCGGTCGATTTTGCGTTATTTTATAACGCCAATTTGACGTTGAAATTGTTGCTGAAAAAAACGTTAGATTTTCGACGTTTCAAAGTAATAGAAATCACGTAATTTTACGTTACTTGGTGCAACAGTACCCGGGACCGACGGTTTGTCGTACACAAACAAAAACTAAACTTGCACGTCAACTTTCAACGCCAATGACACGTGATGGGTTACCAAATACTCCTGAATTCAACGGACTACATTTCACGTTGGAAGATCAACCGTATAAACTTGTATCAAATCTCAACGTTATTCTTCAATTAAACACGTGATTTTAACCTCCTAGGCGTAAATTCGACGTGTCAAAGGCGTGACTCTTATTAGGTAGCAGTGATTAATGCCGATGAATTAATGATTTTTTTACAATAACATACATATAATCTATCATGGTAAACAAGGATATAGTTCCGTTTTGTAATGAATATAATGAATCATTGCTGAATTTGTATAGAAGATTAAGCTGATCGAATCATTGTTTATTTTGAGCGCGTTTTGAAGAACTTTGCAATGAAGTTAATTTTTTACATTTTTTCCAATTCATAGTGTTAACATAAAATCCTAAGAAAATAATCAATTAAATTATATTAAACAAAGAATAATTTTGATCCTGTGGGGGCCCCGTTTACTTGTCTTTCCTCCGCATTGCAGGGATTGTTACGCCACTGGGCAACGAAACTAAAGAGGCAATGGATTACTTCTATTATCCCAAGAGAATAATATGATGGTAATAAATAAATTTTTCAAGTTACTAAACAGATGACTATACCTGGAGGTTGCCACAAGACAAAGAAAATAATAATGCAATCAGATTGATTTTGCGTTGATTAATGAACGTTAAAAAAATATCAAAAATAGTATATGCTAAGGCTAGGTTGTACAAAGGTAAATTTAAACCTTGTTTAATTCTTAGGCAACGATTATTGTTAATAAATTGTTTCTAAACGGCTAAGCATAATCTAGAAGAATGTCGTCAAAAAGTTTTCCCGAGTCTTGGCATCAGTGTACAGTACAGAATGACAAAATGTATCTTCAAAAACTACTCTACTAACGAAAATACAATAGAGAGGGAGAGGGGGCACACTGACTAACTTTTTATTTGACGACTCAGAAGCCGCAGAAAAAAATATATATTATATTCTAAGGTGCTCGTCGCTTAAAATTACCATATTGATAAAGCTAACTTTTCTCAAAGATTCTTGGGTACTAAATCTGTTATCGTATAGGTAACCAATTTCGATTTTTGGTTTATTTGCTACTAATCTGGGGGATCGCTTAGGGTGTTAATCATATAGAAAAGATCTAAGCGATTTTGGTTTATCGTTTTCAACGGTTAGCTAGCAAACATAATAATCTCTTAGCAGCGCTGCCCTTTGGATTTTGAGAACCCGTGCATAAATATGGAGTGAGGCCCCAATAAAAAACTGAATAAATAAATAAATTCTTTGATTATTATTAATACAAGAAAGGAACATATACAACATTTATTCTTATCTAAATAGTAATACTTAACGGCACTTTTTCTTTTTTGGTAGCCAGATCCATATTTTCTTCCTGTAGGATTTTATTTTTGGGCTACTATGTGTATAAAAGGAAATAATGTAAAAACAAATAGTTATAGTAATCAGCGATTACTATAACTATTTATTTTTACATTATTTCTTTTTATACATATAGTAGCCCAAAAATAAAATCCTATAGGATGGAGATTTTTTAATTTAATTTTTTTATGATAATAACCCTAATAGAACACTGAAAAAGCATTTAGTTGGGCCAATTAAATTTTATTAATTTAACTAAATATTTAGTTAAATCAAATAAAACTTAGTTTTGCTAAATAAATGTTTCGATAAGTTAAATAAAATTTAGTTTGTCCAACTAAATGCGTTTTTAACTTGACAGAGTATTCAATAAATATTTATAAATACGAGTATTAAAAAAATGCAAAATATTGTAACTAAATATTAAAAATATTTTAATTTTGAAAATTCACCGCCCTAGGCCATAGCCTCTAGCCCATATGTAAATCCGTGCCTGATTGTAGGTAAGATAGGCGATTACGCCGATTACTAATCGCGTGTGTTCTATTTTATGGTTATTATTATCATAATGAAAAATTAAATTACAAATATTGAAAATCTGTATTTTCTAATTTATTTTGAATGCATTTTTGGGCATTTCCACAAAAGCGTTCGTAATTCATCTTTTACAAAAAAATAATGTAATTTATTAAATACAGAAATTGAAGAAAAAATTTGCGTAATCATGTTTAAAATAATCAGATTTTTACTTTATAAAATTAACTATCTTTGTTAATATTTGTATTTTTAATAAATAATAAACTCGACAGAGGCGGCAAAATTAATGCAGCACAGGGCGTCAGAGAGACAAAATTTGCGTACTATTTAGTTTCATCACTCAATACACCATCACTAATTTTAGTTCGGCTACTATTCGGCACGGGACTACTCGGTTACAAACGTCTCACCGTTTCTTTGTCTCTTAGTACTGTAACGTTATTTTTAAAATAATAACAAACATGCTGTTTAATCGTCTATTAACAAGAGAAATATTATTTACATACACTAATTTAATCTTAACTAATTATTTAACACTATAATTATAAACTGTTTAATGAACTTAAATGCTAGATATTTACAAATTTAAAGTAGATTATGTAAGGACTATTTATTTATTATTACAACATTTATTAAACATTTATTTATTCACTAATACTCGACTACTAATTACACAAAGCATATTTATTCAATTCACCGGTTGAACGCTAATTGATTCTCGTCTATCCGCGACGACGATTTATATCCCCCATGTAAACGTTCTAGAAA
The DNA here is from genome assembly GCA_929113105.1 of Agrypnus murinus. Taxonomy (NCBI): domain Eukaryota; kingdom Metazoa; phylum Arthropoda; class Insecta; order Coleoptera; family Elateridae; genus Agrypnus; species Agrypnus murinus. The sequence goes on from OV816030.1 coordinate 37,111,196, forward strand.
CCGTTCGAGCATACCTACTTGTGTATTACGTGGTCTAGCCGCCAGCCGATGAGTGATATACCTCAAACATCGTAAATGGGCCGGGAATCTTCTAGTATGTTCTTTGCGGCGTATAGGGGTTTTCCCATTCGTTACAGTACATAAAAGTAAGTATCTGACGAATTTTAGATATTTGAGAAAAAAGGCTTAATGGATATGGTCTTTATAATCTTCTTTCCTTTTCTGTCTATTGAACCTACACATGTTGCTCGAGAAGACTGTAGAACTAAGCAGAAAGCTGTAAAACAAAACTGGTTAGGGTTATGACCCTGGATGGATTAGAATTCTGTAATAGGTTGTAAAACTCATAATTAAAAATTTTCAAAAGGCAAATTTAAAAAGATAAAAAAGCACTTTGAAAAGTTTTTATTAAATTATATTTTTAAATTATAGCTTTAAATTTCTTTTTTCTTCCGGAAATTAGCTTCCGGGGGTTGTTGAATCAAAACCTCAAAAGTTGGATATTAATTAGTCGATTGTTGTATCGATTATCTTTTGTTAATAAATTATCTAAATGTGTAGCAGAATTGAGATTTGACCAAAACAGAAGAATCTAGGAGGAAAACAACAATTTAATCAAGTATAAATCACATGTAATTTTCGCAAATTACTTATCTTATCTGACTTATCACAAATATGGGGAAACGAAATTCTTTAAAATTTAATGCATAACGAAAAGCAAGATGTAAACTGGTAATAGGGCCTGAAAAATAAATACATACTACCTTTATCAAGTTCATCAGGTTTCAATCACCTGCCGTGATAAATTAACAAGTAAGATTTACAAAACGAATGTGGTTTTATTTTGAATTAAAAAGATGACTTAAATTGCAAATCATACACTGTTGAACAGTGGCTGGCAGCATGCAAAAAGAAATTTCTTATTTGAACACCGACAGATGTCAGGTAGTTTTGTAAGGTACTAGAGTCACTGCATCTAGTCACCTAGGCCAGCTGGTCGATCAGAGTAACGCAAACCGCCGCCATATTGGGACAGAGAAGGGTGATTTTTAATAATGGACAAATTTAAACCACGTTTTACGTGTTTGACATATTAGAGATTTGATCTTTCAGAATAAGAAAAACTTTTTAAAGTAAACGTGGATTTGATTAAATTCAATACAGAACAAATAATGAACAATTTCGTGCTTCGTTTGCCCCAATATGGCGGCGGTTTGCGGTACTCTGGTCGACCAACTGGCCTAGGTAACTAGATGCAGTGACTCTATAAGGTACGGTTTAGGGTAGTGTTATTATCAACAAGATAAATTGTCACTTGGTTACATAGACTAACTGCTAAAATTACTTTCTTAGGGCCGGTATTATAAAACTTTTTACTTCCTAGATAAAATTTACTTTGAGAGTAAATTCATTTGTTCTGTCAATTTCATATGCAAATTGACAGAATAAATTAATTTACTCTCAAAGTTTTTATCTAGGAAGTAAAAAGTTTTATAATACCGGCCCTTAGACAATTAAATTTTTATAACGTTATTTTGTATGTATCAGTCATGATCAGAATAAGAATACCTATCTGTAACAATCGCAACAATTTTGTTTTATCGCAATGAAAAGGATTTACCTACGCACGTTCTTGCCAGAAAAGTGCTTAAACACTTTGTCGCACTTATTGGCAAAAGCTTACTTTCTGCATGTAAATACCTAAATAGCTTACCCACAGTTGTGGAAATAATTTTTTGTATAACACGTGGAGAAAGTGGTGTTTTTTTGTAAGTACCACGAAGACACCCTTAGTAACAAAAAATCAGTTTCCACATAAGGCACTTAAATACTGTTCTACGACCTTACAACATAAATAAAGGTACATACATACGGAAATTTATTGATTAAAATAATGTTTTGGCATTTATAAATATTTTCTTATTTAATAAAATGTCAAAATGATTTTTAATTTAAATCATTCATATAAAATGTTTATAGTACTTACTGAAGAGTCGAGAACTGTGATATTCACAGATGATTGTAACATTTACAACTAATGCGGAAATTATGCTTATCACTTTTCAATAGAAAGATTAATTTTTTAGAACTGTCAAAATCAGTGATTAAAATGTCACGATAACTTCGTTTTAGGTAACACAAAATAATTTTTTCTTCTTCGGCATTCTGTTAAATCTGTTTTTCTGTGTTAAACGTATAATCTTTTGCCGATTTGTGGTAATAATAACATTGCACGTTTTGCAAAAATCCTTTGTCACACTAGTGTAACAACAAAAATATGTATATATTGAACGATAAGTGTCTTTGGCAATCCTTCTTGGTTGCGGTTTCTTGGCGGTTGACATCGCGATTTCCATATGTTCAGTCAACGAATAAGTATCTCCCACTTACACAGGGTGTAACTAGAAGCCCTGTAATGGGGGGGGGGGTAGCTTAAGCCACATTTACCTTATCAACATGTGATCGCTACCTGTAGTTTTCGAGAAAATCGCATTTTAGATTTTAAGTACGCCCATTGTACTTGCATTACATTATTAGTATTTTCTGTCGCAACTGCAGAAAGTTAGCATTTGCAGGCCCGCAGTTGTTTGATGTCCAAGATAACGAAGCGAGGGCAGCAGACAACTAAGGGCTGCAAATACTTTTCTGTCCGAGTGACATACAAAAGTTTTTCGCCTACCTGTTTGAAAGTTTAAAAAAGAATTCCAAAAGTTAAACAGTAACGTAACTTATTAGTAAATTGAACAGGCATATGTCAGAGAGAATTAATATTGTTCTCGAAGCTCAGGTGGTTTATAGCCGAACTCATCACTTTCAGTATCGTTATTGGTGTCTATCATTGTACAATTTTCACTTTATTAATTAAGTAACTATAGTTATATTTTTAATTATAAACAAAGTTTGTCACAAATACCATTTAAAAATACAATAACAGTGTGAAAAGAAAAAAAACAAACTGCAAATTTAACGACAAAGACATGAAAAGTCAAGAAAAGTTTTACGAATGAGTTATGTTTTTAATTTTAGAAACTAATGATTTCATTTTTTGATTAAAAACTTTTTAGGATATTGCATAAAAGTATGACAATTTTAAAAACAATAAATCGGGCTTTCATCTAGTAGTAGTATACTAGTATAGAGGTTATATATTTGACATAAGATAGCAGAACAAAGTTTGACATAAGAGGGCAGAAAAGAAACCTTAACTGCCCTCAAAACCGGACATTTATAAAATACTTTCTGATCAAGTAGGCGAAAGAAATATTAAACAAGCAAAAAAAATTAATTTTTTTTAATTAAAAGAAAATTACACATTTCAAATTCAATATTTCAACTTAAATAAAAAGGTGTTAGATAAAACGTTGTATGGCACGCGATAATTCTTTTCTGCCTCAGCGACAGCATATAGAGCATTAAATAATTAACCCTAGTCAATTTTCCATTCGTGGATAATACCCTAGACTCACCCTCACTCACTAGTACCATAAATAACAATTTTTGTTTTTAACGTCTACAAAGAATTACAACTGAAACTTTCATAAATGATACTGATTTTTGGTGCCGATTCCGAAAATTAGGGTTTTCTTCTACTAAGGGCTCCCCCCTCTTTGCATCATAGGTACATACAGTGAGATCCAAATTGAGTGAGGGCGGTTTGAATTTCGCGCCGTAGGTTTTAGTGTATTTCACGTTGTTAGTGTAGCACTATTGAAATGAGTTGAGTCAAATTACAGCATCAACTCCTCACCTTCTCGTTTACATCGTTGTGCTTTGCTGCGTTGTTCGGTTTTCATTGCATGTTTGCTTTATTTCACTTGTTTTTTATTTTACAAAACAGTGCTTTTCAGTACTACGGTTTGTTAGACGATTTTATTATCAAGTAAGTTTATTATTGAAAATGAATAAAATTTATAAGCTATATTATTTTTGAGACGCCACTGTAAAATAAAAGAAGGATAAACATGTCTAAAAATTATTCGCGTTGCCAACGTGACAATAATTTAACGTGGCGGTAAATTCAAACCGTCTTCAATCAATTTGGATCACCCTGTACTTATGTTTAGAGAATTTAACATTTTATTCAAAGTATGATTATTTTTATTTCTGCTCCAAGAATTAATGCGGTACCTATTCCCTATGAATGTTTTATTTATCGTAGTAAGCAGAAAAGGATGAAGAGAAGTCTAATGTGTGAGAAGTCTATTAGATTTGGTTGATAAGAACGACTCACTGAAAATGTATTAAACTAATTAGTCACTATGAGTCATAAATCAAGTAGAGGAGCTCAAGAAGTATCCAATTCTGAGCGAGCACTGAATAAGACTCAGTTGCATTGTGATAATTTCAAAAAACTCGTAAGCCTCTTTACGCGTGCGCACGGCAATATGGTATCAGTTTGTGGATTTTTGTACCCAAAGACAGGTTTTTTTGCAACAACGCCTGTAAGCGAAATAAGATTTTAAACGATTGGGCCTTTATATGAAAAGAAATAATGATGAGGGCTATATGAAAAATTACATGAAGGCAACATGAAACACCACAGAAAAATTAGTGAAAGCGTCCGTCCAGAAAATGAGTGCTATCCGTATAAGTTTCAGTCCAGAAGATATCACTCAGTCCGGTAGTGTGTAAGGTAGTGTCAATGATGTAAGTAAAAACATTTTAATTTATTATACACATTGGAAACGTATGGGCTTAAATAGGAATATCAAAGCGATCATAAAAGTGACAGTGGGATAGTGAAAATTGCTGTACTACTACTTATCCTACCATCAAAACTTATCATAGACGTTTATCGGGTTAAAATGCGAGCGAACTTAAGCACCGGGTGCGGGTAAGTACCCGCACCAGGTTAAGTAACCTGCATCGTTTTTTATGAACGGATTTAAAGTATAGATAACTACCAAGTGAATGCATATACAACATCCAGTTGCAACCTAGTACAGTTACCTAGTAAAAGTTGAAATTAGATAAAAACATGAACAAACAATAATAGTTTTTCAATCGTTACTTTTTATACCTAATTTTTTTAGTTATTAAATCGGTCGTCCAAAAAAAATTGTACGTCACTTGTCCGGATAGTTCTCTACCGGACTCGCAGACTTCCAGAACTCGCCTGCGCCTCGTTCTAGAGTTTATCTACTCGTCCAGGAAACTATCACTTCCCTTTTGTAACAAACTACTATTAACGAGTTTAACGTTACAATTAATTTAGTTTTTAACGTACAATTTTAAAAAGAAAGAGATGCGTGGAACTCCAAAAGAAAGCCTTTAGGAGAGAATCCAGATAAAAGCAAAACAAACTAAAGTTTTAGAAATAGACGAAGTTCAAGCTACGGCTTCCGCGTGGGTTGAGGAAAATCCAGGAGAACTACAAAGAGAGGTAAAACTCAGTCTATTTACTGCATCTAACTGGAAGAAGAGAATATAAACCTATTTTTTTCCAAAAACCAGACAAGGTATAAAAAAAGCTTTTTAAGAAAAAACTAGACCATGAACCATAAAAACTTACTGCTTACAACCTACCTTACCTTATTGCGTTTTCTTACCGTCAAACGTTGAAGAAATGGGGAAAAATGTACCTTTAGGCATAAATTCTCTGTCAAAGTGAACACAAATCTCTACAAAAAAGGTTTTGTGTTTAACATCCCTGTGCCAAATTCTACATAAATCGGTTTGTAAATAAAGGAGGTACAAGCTTGCCCCTAGTGCCGTTGTCACCCGGTATATCAACGGTAGAAACTCGCTACGAAGGAAAATCGAAGCAAAAAATGCTCGCAAATTGTTGTTGGGCGTTCAAAACAAACGCTTTTTAAGCTAAAAATGACAGAAAAACCACTAAAAGTGCATTTTAAATGAGTTCACTATACAGGGTGGCGGATGTAAGATGACCCTGTACCTTAACTTGGAAACTGTACAAAATTACAAAAAAAGATTGAATACCAATGTTGATTGGTATAAAATAAATCTTAGCTTTGTAATATTTTTGTTGTACATACAGGACGAGTCTTTCGCTAAGGCTAGTATCCCCTTTTTTGTATTTTAAATAGAACACCATGTATATTTTTATGATTTTTGATAAGTTTTTAGCTTATCACCATATCCAACCATTATTAAAATTTATATTCTTTCCCGTTCAGTTAAACGTGCCATTTTTTGTTAACGGCAAAAAGAATTCGCTTTTAAAAAATTTGCGAAATGCCTCTTTCACACTCTCACTACAACACTCAAGTGCTTTTTTAAAACGTCAAATTTACGAGTATTAGTTTTTGTTTCATTCGTCAAAAGTGATACAGACGTGATAACGATAATTTGCAAAAACAAATTTAAATTTTTAAGTGTGTTATTTTCTCAAAGAATAGGTATCTAAGGTACCATTTTTTTTACACCATCGTTTAAGTAGTTGGCCCATCTATAAAAACCAGCAAAAAAATTGGGGTTGTCATTTTAAAAAACCAATGATGATGTTATTGTGCAAAAATACATGACGTCATAAGTAAAATTTTTATGTCGTAAGGTGACTAATTAAAAAATAAAATTGACCTGTCCGAGCGTTTTGCTTGAAAACATTAAATAACGCAATTATGAAATTTGTTCCTTACTTTATCACCAAACTGTATATCAAAAGTGAACAATTTCAAAGCTATCAGAGTTTTTATACTGTCTTGCTATTTCTCTAAAATTAATGTATAAGTCTGATCATAAACTCCGATCCATCTACACTTTACAAAATTATATAACGATAAAAAATATTAATAAAAAAAAATAAGTTACAGTAAAATAGCGAGACAGCATAGAAACGCTAATAACTTTAAAACTGTTTATTTTCGAAATACAGGGTGACCCATTAAGACATGTCAGACTTTGCCAGTGGTTAGATAACCATTAAAGAAAGAAAATTCCTAGATACCATTTTTCTTGTACTTCTATACTTTTGGAGAAAAACGGCATCGAAGTTCAGCCTAATAACAAAGCATATTGAGAAACGACCTCTCGTTAGATATTATGTTTCAAAAACGGTATTTTTGTTTTGTGATTTGTAATTGTAAGATAATTTCATATTCTTTTAATAGGTACGTTAACCCCTATGTGTAATACAAGCAGGTCTCTGAATAAAAAAAAGATTTTTGTATTAATTTTGTTTACAGTAAATTAAATAAGATATTTTTGAAATTTCGCTGTAAGGTACTGTGTCATTACAAGATCATTCAAACCACAATGTGTGCATAAAATAAATGCGTTTTTGGGTCATTTCAATTTTAATGTTATGTTTTAGTATTCTATTAGTATTATTATGTGTTTTGACTATTAGATTTCTGTTTCTGATAGTCGCGTACCAATTGTGTTATTTCTTGCGAATGCTGCACTGTATTATTTTCTATTATTTTTTATTTAAAATAATATTTATTCCCAGAAACTACATACTATGTAATAACTAAAGGGTACTGATTTCTAGTGAAAAGTAATCAAATCAGCACTGTAGATACCGTAAATATTCCTAAGAATTGTGACTAATAATTGGACACAGCTGCATTAGTAATAAAACAATAAAAACAACCCCGCCGGCAACTTTTATTTTGAGTACATATTATGTGTGTAAACACTCGGTTAAGGTCAGAGCCTAACAATCATCAAATCCCTTACACTACCGTTTTTAGTAAACGTACTTAAAAGTAACAGTACTTATTTTTTACGAATTGTTTTTATACTATGTAATTATTTTCTATGTAAACAAATTACCATCCATTAAGGTCGTTCTATCAAAACATAAAAAATAATAAAGGTTTTACTAAAGGCACTTTATACTACTGTATTTAGATTTTAGACTTCCAATAAAATAAATAAAAAATAACAATACCTTGATTAAATTGATAGATTAAATTATCTTAAACATATTTTTACTTAATTAACTAATATCGGTTTATTAACGAATAACAAATTAAATTTAATGATATCATTAAATGGGTCGGTATTAAAATGATGTCATTTCTGCATGCTTTTCCTACTATTAGAACACAGGGAAATCCCCCGGTTTTATAGAACGTTTTAAGTTTCAACAACATCCAAAATGGAACGTGCGCCGTCTGCAACCTTGTTGTGTTCATTCAACAGGTTTCACGTTTTTGTACCGATGGAGTCAATTTCTAAATCGTTTGCATTTAATTCTATTAGGCTTAAAAACTGACCTGCATCAATTATACGTACTTTTCTGAAAACATCGGGCCAAATTTTCCAAATTTTCAAGTTCATTTAATCCAAAAATGTTACTAAGGTTTTATGTTTCTAATGACCACAGAAGCTTATCCTCAAAGCCCTATCATTGGGTACTGAATCACCGAGAATACATATATAAGAACTGACAGAGAAGTAAAAAGCTGAATCATATAAAATGTAGATATAGAGGGTCTCCCATTTGGTAAAATGAGATTTTATGTATGTTTGGTGTAGTGGATTGAACACCCTGTATATTATTCAACAATAAATGTATGGAAAGACGTCTGATCTAGATACTTATAAGCGTGGTGTATTATTATTATAATTGTAGTTAAATATAACTTGTAGTGCATAAATACTTAATTAACCAAAAATACTTAAAAATAAAGTGTAAAAACGAAAACCGTAAAGATATACGCGGTGTTGCACTTGAAATAAAAAAGTTGAAAGTAGGCGTAGCAAATGACTCGCTCTGTATGTTAAAATATTTAAAAAAATTCATTTATTTTATACCAACCAACTGTGGCATGTTATTTTTGTTTTCGCAATTCACAATGTCCAAGGTAAGATACAGGATTACTTGGGTGAGCCACCCTGCACCTTCTGTATATACAGAGTGAGGTTTTTTTCGTAATCTCGTAAACTAGCGCAGATAGAGAGATAGTCAAATGGGGAAAGATTTGTAGTTTTATGAGCTCAATTTAATGTGGTCTTTGCTTTTGAGAAAAAGTTCATGGGTAACTAGATATTTTGAAAAACTTGATTTCTTATAATTTCATTATGTGCATATACCTTTCTTAATATTGGTTTTACAGAAAAAGTGCAAAGGAAAAAGTTGTAAATAAGTATGTTCTTAACATTTTTTCTTAATAAAATTTTGGTATTGAAGTTCTCGTTTTTGAGTTATGGAACAAATTTGTGTTTTTTTTAATGTAAACCATAGTTGGATATGACTTTATAAAAAAGGTATTTTTTCGGTAATTCCAGCGATATGGCATTTGATACTTTTGTTTTCAAAAAATAAAGCAGTTATAGCCATTTTTCTCTTTCAAAATATCTAGTTAGCCATGAACTTTTTGTCAACTGCAAAGACTATATTAAATTGAGCTCATAAAACTACAAATCTTTTCCCATTTGACCATCTCTATCTGCGCTGGTTTACGAGATATGCTAAAAATAAAAAAAACTCACCCTGTAGATATTATAGAAAATTTCTTAAGTGTTTGTCCAATATATACCGAATTACAAAAAGAACAATTTAAACGGTAAATGCCCGATTTCATGATATCATGTGTTCTGTCTTTAGCGTTAAATAAAAATGAAAATGTGTTAATGTTGGTTTTAAATGTTATTTTATAATTGTTGGTTTTTCTTAGTATATGTGCAATTTTTTCTGATATTTTGCCAAAATATGGTATAGATATGTAATTTGTGTCTCCTGTTTGATTGTCAATGGGATATATTCTTTTGATAGCTAACCCATAACCTTTTTGTTTAATTAAAGTGTCAATCATGTTCGGATTGTAATGATTTGCATGTGCTAGTTGTTTAATGGTTGATATCTCTTTGCTAAAATCTGGCTTTGTTAGTGATAGTTAAAGCTCTGTGTACTAATGATCTGTAGGCTGCTATTTTATGTGTTTTATGGTGACAAGATTCGTTTGGTATTGTTATGTGCGTTTGTGTTGGTTTCTGTATATGGAAAATTCAAATAGATTGTGTGCGTTAATCTTGATAGTTAAGTCTAGGAAGTTTATAGCCCTGTTTTGTTCTGTTTCTAGTGTAAAATTTATGTTTTGGTGGATATTAATAATAAGAATTAAAAATTCATTGATAACCTCAAAAGAACTGTCAAAACAAGCTAAAATGTCATCCAGACCAGTTGTATCATACATCAATGCACCTTATCACATTTTATCCAAAAAACTGAACCAGATTATTAACACGATAGGTTACAAATCGAAATACTCTGTTAGAAATTCATTAGAATTAGTAGATAAGCTACAAAACATACATCTTCCACCACATTTAAAACTTGTTAGTTTTGATATTTGTAACATGTTCTCCAGAATACCCCCACAAGAATGTATTCCTTTATTAGATAGTTTCTTGATTAATAGTAATATAGAATTAGTTAAAAGGTTAGAGTTAATTCAATTATTTGACCTTTGTATAAGTCAAAATTATTTCACTTTTAATAACATAATTTATTTACAAAAAGATGGTTTACCTATGGGTAATTCTCTAAGTCCTCTATTAGCTAACATATTTATGGACAAGTTTGAAGATCGAATATTTGAATTAAACCTCTCTAAACACATTATCTTCTGGTTTCGTTATGTTGATGACATTTTAGCTTGTTTTGACAGTTCTTTCGAGGTTATCAATAAATTTTTAATTCTTATTAATAGTATCCACCCTAACATAAATTTTACACTAGAAACAGAACAAAACAGGGCTATAGACTTCCTATACTTAACTATCAAGATTATCGCACACAATCATTTGAATTTTCCATATACAGAAAACCAACACAAAAGGACATAACAATACCAAATGAATCTTGTCACCATAAAGCACATAAAATAGCAGCCTACAGATCATTAGTACACAGAGCTTTAACTATTCCACTAACAAAGCCAGATTTTAGCAACGAGATATCAACCATTAAACAACTAGCACATGCAAATCATTACAATCCGAACATGATTAACACTTTAATTAAACAAAAAGATTATAGACAAAAAGATTTTGACAGTTCTTTCGAGGTTATCAATAAATTTTTAATTCTTATTAATAGTATCACCCTAACATAAATTTTACACTAGAAACAGAACAAAACAGGGCTATAAACTTTCTAGACTTAAATATCAAGATTAACGCAGACAATCTATTTGAATTTTCCATATACAGAAAACCAACCAAACAGACATAACAATACCAAATGAATCTTGTCACCATAATACACATAAAAGAGCAGCCTACAAATCATTAGTACACAGAGCTTTAACTATTCCACTAACAAAATCAGATTTTAGCAAAGAGATATCAACCATTAAACAACTAGCACATGTAAATCATTACAATCCGAACACGATTGACACTTTAATTAAACAAAAAGATTATAGGTTAGCTATCAAAAGAATATATCCCATTGACAATCAAACAGAAGACACAAATTACATATCTATACCATATTGTGGCAAAATATCAGAAAAAATTGCACATATACTAAGAAAAACCAACAATTATAAAATAACATTTAAAACCAACACTAACACTTTTTCATTTTTATTTAATGCTAAAGACAGAACACATGATATGAAATCGGGCATTTACCGTTTAAATTGTTCTTTTTGTAGTTCGGTATATATTGGGCAAACACTTCCGAGATTTTGACATAAGATATAAAGAACACGTACGTCAACAAAAATAAACATCCTGAAAAATCTAATTATGCCAAACACCTTTTAGAACAAAATCACACAATGACTCCTCAAAATAATATTAAATTCCTACATTTTTGTAATAACAAACGCAAATTCGACATTTTAGAAGCTTTCGAGATATACGAGCACAAACTCAGGGAACCTTCAATAAATGAACAGATTGAGCTCAGTAATTCTCCGTTACTTGAAGTGTTAGATATTTAATTCTGATTATTATTATTATTTTATCTAGTTACCTATTTTTGTATCTACCTTAGCGACGTGTTTGTTTATAATTATATTACCTTTGATAATGACAGCTCAGCTGTCGAAACAATATTGTCGGGTTATATTTTAATAAATACTGTGAAACTTTTTACTAATCTTTATTTATTTTATGTTTAATAAAATGCTTACTATCTGAGTACAAAGAGTTAAATAATTAACGTGGATGAATGCCGCGTAATCAATAGTACGCGTACCTCCTTCAAGACGCCTGTCTGGTCAGACGGGCAGGCCATCAGCCGCCGCTGATCAAAACCAACGAACTTTAAAGTTACATTTATTCTAAACTGTTGAATGCATTCTTTCTTCTTTAAAACGCTTTTGTAATCATCCACTCAAAGCAAAAATAAAAAAAGTAACTCTTTTCAGAATATATATTTCATTGACTATAATTACATTACTGCACACTACAACATAATACATACTACATCCTGACCCTAGTTATCGATTGCACTTTAATTAAGCCTCTCAATAAAACAAAACGCGATCGTGATACGGAGATAACGCAGAACAAAGACTCGATTAATAAATAATTATAACGAAAATAATTCAGTAAACCGCCCACGGAAATGCACCAAATAATCTTATTATAGTAATGCTCTTGCAGGTTGTATGAACTACTACTACACGTTGGTATAATGTATTTGTATTAAGGTATAGTAAGTACGCATGCATAAGCATGGGTATAATAAAACACACCACCGCGACGCAGAGCAGGTCAACTTTTGTTCTGGCCAGCGAACTCAATTTTCAATATAACAAAACAATGCCAATGGGAAAGTCAAATTATAAATCATACCAGTCTAGACGGCTGCTGCCAAAATAAGCTATGATGACAACTGTTATGAACTTGAGAAGGTCGGACGCTAACTTGTATATCAATTTTTATATGATTAAAGATGTTTCTTGCTGTAATAGGTAATGACCCTAATCCATGAAGGAAAAAGTAAATTAAACTTTTAGAAGGGGAACTAACTAAATAGCTATAAAGACGTCTTTGCTTGAAGGATTATTTCAATTTTCCTTTATCAAATGTTTGCGACAAAATCGCAAAAAGGCTAGAAAAGTCGAATCGTCGTCATCTACTATTTGGTTACACACAATTATTATTAAATAGTGGGTGCGTTACTTTTCGATTTTTTTGTTTATCTGTGGACCCCTTAGATCTCGACAATTAATTGTCATGTACAGTTTCAAGTTTATGTTTACAACTCAATTCGACAAAGTGTTAGTGACGTAAGTCAAGATCGTTAAGTTTGTAAATAAGAACATACATAGATCATGTAGGTGTATCATTGAAGAGCCTATTTAAAGGGCAATTATGTTATTTTCTAAGGATTGTTTAGAGTTTCGACCCATGAGCCAATATATTTTATCAAATTTAATTCGCAATCTACGTGTTTTGATCAATAGGCTGATTTTTTTCTCATTGACTTTTATTTTCCATTTGATGATTCAGCTTAGTATCAAGTTAGGGTGATGTGGTAAGTAGTGGCGGCTGGCCTTAAGGAACAAGATAAGCAACTGCATCCCCTAGAATTTTAGATACGTTATAATAAAAATACTAACAACACTAGTTTACAAATTTTGACAAATTTGTTCCTCAACCAATTTCAACCACGTTTTCTATAGTAGAATTTTGTGTAGATGCGGAAAATCATACTTGTCTTTTTAGGTTAGTTATAGATTTATGAGATACTTGCATAAAACCACTTTTTCGCATAGTTACAAGACAATACAGCCTATAAGGATATGTAAAACCTTATTTCGCATCCAAATTCATCAATTTTATAAAGGATACTTAGATGAAATTTTTGAGTTACAGAAATATCAAATCGCACCATTAGTTTAGTCGCTATGGCTATTACGAAAATTTTGAGCATAAGTACATATGTCGATATTGGACACGTTTTGTCGTAGTTATGACAATTTTTTTAAACTATGAAAATTTAACTTTTTCACATTTATTAATATTTAAGAGAGACAATTAATACATAAAATGATTTTTTTAAGAAATCAATTTAAATTTATTTATTTTATATCAATTTAGGTTTCCTTTAACAATTTTCAATTCAAAATTCATTTTTTTATATTTTTATATGTAAAAAGAATCCGATTTTACACATAAATGATTGATCATACGAAAAAATGTTATGAAGGTTTTTTGTTGTGCTAGATGAGATGCATCTTCTGACAAAGCCTCATAATTAAATTAATATTACTAACGCGGCAAAATGACGCTAAAGTTTACAATTTTATTATTTTTTTTTCTGACAAAGTGGTACGCCCTAAAACAAAGATCTATAAGACATACCCAAATGGTTTCTAATACCCAAATGGTTTCTAAATTAAATTTTATGTATAATTAAAGAATTCCCCCACCAAAAATTTTTTATCAACTGGTGTCATTTTAACAGATTTTCTGCTGATTCTGAATATTTTTGTGATTAATGTGGGGCCAAAAGAAAAAAAAATTAATTATTTCTTGTGAATAATATACCCTCCAACACTTGATAAAATATGAAAGGTTATACATTGCAAAATAAACATTATTTTATATCAATTTAGGTTTACTTTAACAATTTTCAATTCAAAATTCATTTTTTTATATTTTTAAATGTAAAAAGAATCCGATTTTACACATAAATGATTGATCATACGAAAAAATGTTATGAAGGTTTTTTGTTGTGCTAGATGAGATGCATCTTCTGACAAAGCCTCATAATTAAATTAATATTACTAACGCGGCAAAATGACGTTAAAGTTTACAATTTTATTATTTTTTTTTGGTACGCCCTAAAACAAAGATCTACAAGACTTTTTTGTTTCTTTTGATGTCTTTTATTAATACTTAAAATTAGCACAAGAACTCGTTACACCCAACTATAAAATAAAAGTAAAGACCACATAAGTGCCCAAGCAGCATCTAAGTAGTACTAATTGAGATCGGAACTTTAAGTAGTTGTAACTACAACTAAATTTATGACTTTATAGGCTTAATTACTTCGGTTCGGATTATTTTAGTAATGATGTAGTTTGTTTCTATTATTTATTGGAACTATGTAGTTCCATTACTTCTGAGTAACCTTTTAAAGTATGTGGAACGCTATTGCCACTTACAAGGGGACCTTACAGTTGACGTATCGCCGATTTCAAAATGTAAATTCGCAAGTTTATAGTTTTTGATTCATTTTTCAAAATGAATAATAATTAAAAAAGAAATAAATACTAAACGTTATGTCAATTATTCGAATGTATATAAATAAAGCATTTTATTAAATTTATGGTAACTCTAACTATATATTATTCGTAGGTTCTTGTTCCAATTTTCTGCATAATAATTAGAGAGAGTTAGAATTACCATCTAGTCAATACACGACTTATAATCGTCATAATTTTTATTGAAATATTTAACAGTCTAAGAAAAGTCCAACTGTAAACAGGGATGCATTTTTTACTAAAAAACTAATTTAAAAAAGTAACCGAGCTGGTTAGCCACGCAGGCGTCTGTTGCGAGTAACGTTTTTATTCCAAGAAAATACATTGCGCTTGTTTGTGTTAATTTGTTATTTTTTTTTAATAAGCCGTATGAGATTAAATGCAGAAACACGTATTTCCTTTTTTTTACTTTTGATTAACTATTGATTTATTTTTATTTAAAAAAAGAATTTTTGAAATGAGCGACACGTCAGCTGTAAGCTTCCATTGCTAGTATTATTACTTTAAAGTCGTACTGTAAGTTCTTGCTAACAGTCTGAAACCATTGCTTAGCCCTTTAAAGTCACAGAACCTTAAAGTAGCATTGAAAGTAAAACTTACGTTTTTGCTACCCAGGAGAATCACTTTAGTGATTTTTCGTAAACTACTCCATCTCCATATTTACTTGCAAAATGTAGGAGGCAATAATCAATTTGCAATTTGCTATGATTGTTAATAAGATGTTTTACTACAAAACCATCAATAAAAATAACAAGTTGGTGCCAAATTGTGCCTTAGGAATAATATAAAAATGGTGTATTTGCTAAGTTGCAAGTGTAAGAGAGAGCAACCACGCGACACAATGTGCCAAAGAGAAAGGAAGTTCCACGAAAGTAGCAATTAGTTACTATGCCGCCACGTAGCTGGACCAGTTCTAGAGAGGTTACTGCAACGTATCTGCTACCTAAAAATTGTTCCCCATTTTGGTTCCAGGCACGTAACAAAACCGTAGCAATTACGTGCTTGTGACTAGTGGCAAAAACTTAATAGTTCCGCCGATAGTTGCTGGTACGTAGTGATGACTAAAAGCGCTGCTTGCGTTCTTCACTACAAAAAAAATGAAAATTGTTAAAGTAAACCTCAACTGACGTAAAATAAATAAATTAAAAAAATATACATTATGTATTAATTGTCTTTCTTAAATACTTATTAATAAATGTGAAAAATCAGAAAAAGCAACATTCTCATAGTTTTAAAAAATTTGCTATAACTACCACAAAACATGTCTAATTATCGACAAGCTTAGGCTCAAGATTTTTGTAATGAGATTATCCATAACATAGGAGAGCTAACTTTTATTACCTATTAATTTTTTTGTAATTTTAGTTAGTTAAGGTTAAAAAATACCGAAACAAAATAGAAAAATAAATATTTTTCTCGTATATTTTGCCATTGTGACTAAACTAATAATGTCATGTGGCATTTCTAATAAGTTTTGTGAAGTTGAATTCGATACCATGCGAAATAGAGTTTTTACACATTCATATAGGCTATATTGTCTTGTGACTATGTGAAAAAGTGGTTTTATGCAAATATCTCAAAAATCCGACCTAACCTAAAATAACGAGTATGATTTTCCGAATCTACACGTAATTCTACTATAGAAAACATGGTTTTTCATTCGTTGACAAAATTTCTTGTAAACTAGAGTAATCAGCGAAAGGAAAATAGCAATGAAAATGCTAAATTGTTTTCTATAATCAGGGCCGGCGTAAGCTTTTGCGGGACCGGGTTCAAAAAATGTACTTGGCCTGCAACAACTTCTAAATAAATTATTTATTATAAATACATTATTACATATTACACTAGAATCATCGAGTATCATTATAATTATTTGCAAAAACGCGCATGAGCGCATTTTTTAAGCACGACCGACGAAGAAACGAAGATAACTGCGCGCATCGAGTTTTGCATAAAATGTTTTAAAACGAATTTGAACAACAATGAAAAGACATAATTAACCAAAATCTGTAATACTGTTTCGAATTCAAAGTAAACAAACCAAGTAGGCAATAGCATTTTCTTGTTGCCAATAGATGTCGCTCGCACAGTTGTCAGTATAAAGTATAGAATTATTATTGATTACTAATCTTGTCATTTCTAATACCCAAATGGTTTCAAAATTAAATTTTATGTATAATTAAAGAATTCCCCCACCAAAAATTTTTTATCAACTGGTGTCATTTTAACAGGTTTTCTGCTGATTCTGAATATCTTTGTGATTAATGTGGGGCCAAAAGAAAAAAAATTAATTATCTCTTGTGAATAATATACCCTCCAACACTTGATAAAATATGAAAGGTTATACATTGCAAAATAAACCTGTTATTGTTGAAATTCACAAACACAAAATCATGGTAAAACAGTCTGAAAATATACACAACTAAATATCACTTACCTTTATAAAAAAATTCTCCGGCTATAATTTCTAAACAGGAAAACAAGTTCCATAAATGCATGAGACGAAATCAGGCGGGTCGCTAATTAATTAGGAAGCTATTTAAATTAAATCTGTAGAATGTTGTTAATGAACCAGACACAAACAAATACACAAATAAATTTCTTTTTAAACATTTAAATGGATAATTTTATTTATTAACACAGAAAAGAAATAAAAATTTAAAATTCCATTAAGAGAAAAGAAAACAACTGTTAAAAATTAAAATTAAAGAAAATCAAATTAAATCTCGGTGTCAAATAGATTTAACAAAATAAGAATTAAGAGCCATTCTAATTCTCTTTGTCCTTTTCTTCTTATTCTTATCTGATCAATCTAACAATCTTAAATTACTATTAATAAAAAAAATTTTAAATTAAAAATTATTTTAATTTTAAAATTACTTGACGCCACACAAAAAAAGTTAATCACCCTAACTCGAAAGTTAGCAGATTCCTGTTATAGTTGGTAAAATTACCTGCTTATTTGTTGATAAGATGTTTACATTCCATGTCATCCTTCAAATGGATTTTATTTGTGACTGTTGAAGATAATTATAATTATTAATGAAGCAACACGTATCTTCCATGACGTTAGTACATAAAATAATTCGGTTATTTGTAATAAGACTCCATTACCTTCCTTTAATTTGTTTCATACAAAATAAAAATTCCAATATTTCTCCAAATAATAATAACACTCTGATCACAAAATTTAAAAAAAACTGCACTTTTGTTTATTTCACTTTAAGTTTACTTTGATTGTTCATTTTAATTATTATTAATTAAATTACCAAGAACCTTTAAAAAAAATTGACAAGATGACACTTGTCATAACCTCACTTTGTTGACATTTAAGTGACATAAAATTCACCAACATAACCTCGAAGTTTTATCAAAATAACGTTCAAACTGACATGACTTTTGCTCTGTATGAAAATTCAAGAGAGAGTAACCAAATTTTTGTGCTGTTGTTATAATAATTGGAAAACAATTGCGAATCGCTAGTGATTTTCCTAGTTCGGAACTAGATAAGTCTGGTTTCTAACTAGACACAAAACAACATCTTTCCCACCAATAACCTTTCTAACCAAGTTGTTGATAAAAAAATTAAATTAATTGTTTAAATAAATGTTATAAAATGAAAGAGGGGAATTTTTCCTTCATTTTGGTACCTAACACGGCTATTAAAATGCAAATTTAGAGTTAGATTCATTGACAACCATCTTGACTTTTCTGACAAACATTACTTCACAAAAGTTCAAATAAAAACATTTTAACATTTAGCTACATCCTTTTCTTATCACAAAATTAATCCTAAGATCATATCATATAAACTAAATTTTAACATTCCAGCAGACCCTGCTAAAACGTTAGCTCCCCACTTTAACATTCTAGTGTCAAATGCACCCTAGAACCTGGTTAACAATAATGCAGTAAAATATTTTACTTATAAATTCAAATAACATTGAAAAACATCCATTTACTATGGAAAATTATGAATCGTCAAAGAATTAGAACATTTTCTTGAAATTCATTGATAAAAACTGTAAGTAAAGTAATAAATACTTGTGTATACCTTCTCACCTATGCCTTTAATAATTTTCAGGTGAAAACATGCCATAAAATGGCATCAAAATCTCTCAGTGTGAAAAAATCAACCAACGACAGAAAATCATTCATCTTAAAATTGAGTTTGTGAAATTCAAGTGAAGATTCTGTTTAAAATTTATCGCCTTCCATCTCACAGTGTTGTAATGTGTATTTTCAACATATTTAATGCAAAATTTTATTGTTTTTAAAATAAAAAAAATTGTAAAATCCTTTCGCCTGCAAGATAGGCAACACATCGTGCATACATGTTATGCGGGATGCCTATATGACAACAATATGTAGATCATTTTTGGGGCAAACCTTCAAAATTTGGGAATCAAAAGTAAAAAAAAATGCTTCATCTCCATGGAATTGAATAATAATTATATTAAGTTTCTATGATTGCCAAATTGCCAAAGTTAATTAGGTTGAAAAAACTCGAATTTGCTTTTGCATAACGTTTTGGTTAGGTAGTGGAGTTTTTGTGAAGGTTAGGTTGGTAGCAACCGATTTTAAATGCTTAGGGGCGTTTCCCCAAAAATGATTTACGTATTCGGAATCAGCATAAAATTTCCGTTAAAATGACACTAATTTGGTTAAAAAATGTTGGGTGGGGGAATTCTTTAATTGTTCCAAATTTTATTATTATTCAGTCAAATTATTTTTAAAGAGCCTAAAAGGGCCAGTGCTTTTTGCATCTTTCTGAAGCACGGTTGCGCGCTACGCTACACTACGCAAACACGACATTTGCGTTTAACTGTTACATAAAAAATTATTTCTCTGGCCTTTTTCGTTGCAAAGTTTTTAATTGTGTCATCAAGATTTACGTAGGTTGAGTGATAGAAGTTTGCTTTACCAGTCGTTAAGTAACACGGAAACATCGGTGTGACCACAGCAGCGGAGAAAGCGCGTATTTGTAAATTGTAAAACGCTGCGCCTTAAAAGAACGCGTCCGTTCAAAATGCGGGGCCGGGTTCCGGGAAACACGCTGAATCCGCCTCGCACCGGCCCTGTCTCCAACATTAAAGTGCTTTTAAGTGTTAGCTTAGTGTCAAATAATAAAATAATAAACTGGGTGCTTAACGTTTTTTAAAACAAAAACCTTTTTCCTAATATCGCAACCTTCGTTGTTTTTGTTCTTTGTCTTCATCTTCCCTTTCTATTTCTGCATTTAAAATTTCTTCAAAATACTCCCTTCATCTTTCAAGCTGACCCTCATCATCCCCACTTATATTCCCTTCCTTATCTCTGTAACACACTGGATGTTACTTTGTACCATTGTGTCTCATTCTTAACATTTTTATAAAACCTTCTCGTTTCTTTAGCTTTGTAACATTCCTCTATTTCATTTAATTCATTTTCTTTGTGCCTTCTTTTTTTCTCTGCATATTTTCTTTACTTTCCTTCTTTGTTCCTTATATGCTTATTTATCCTTTTAACATCTTTTTAAGTCGCTTCCTTTTTTGGTTTTTTAATACACTCTTCATCTATCCATTTTTTTATTTGTTTTACACACTAAACCTGTTGCCTCTATAATTTCTGCGAATTTAATCCACATGGCAGGACTCAACGTTACGTACCAACGTTTCATGTCAACTGGATTTTTCATAAAAATCGAATTAGCTCGAAAACGGTTATCGACTTTTAACAAGAGTACCTTTTTGGGAGTTTTTTGCATGCCGTCAAAAATAGGGAAAAAATAATGTAAAAGATTTGGTAAAAGAACAGATCCTGGTCCTCCCATTTATCAGATGCACTTATCACAACGAAAGTAGGCTCTAATCTGCAACCGTAAGTAACCTACGCACATAAAATTTCAGAATACGACTCCAACTACACTCGAGGAAAAAGAAAACGCACTACTTGAAAACGCACCAAAAATAGCAAAATTTCAAACCGTCATAACTCGGCGGATTTTGGACGAAAATGGATGAACCTTTGAGTGCTAAAAAGTTTAAAGTGTCTAGTTTAAGAGCGTGTGAGCGAATGTTTTGTTTAAGCCTTTCCGCTCCCCGCCATCCCCCGAAGAATAAAAAATGTTTTTGATTCAAAAACTTTAACAGCTTGTACGGTGTACCAAAAAAATGGTGAACCCAATCGACCATCAGGGCAATAGAGTTCAGCCCTTTTTCTGTAACGTTCTCAAGATTTCGACTGCCTACGATGACGGCGCGAAGTTATGGATTTTTGAAATTTACCCTGCATTTTGTCTGGAGTCTTTCGTCTTCTGCCAGCGACATTATTACCGGTTGAGTTTGAAAATTACTTCTCAAATTCAAAAATTTTGAAAAATGTTTTTAATTAATACAAACATTTTTTTATTAACTTTAATTTTTTAACGTGTAACCGCCGACATCAGCATTACCCGATGTGCACTATGGTTGTCGGTCTGATTTTGCACATCGTTTGTTTGTGTGTGTGTGTGTGTGTGTGTGTGTGTGTGTGTGTGTGTGTGTGTGTGTGTGTGTGTGTGTGTGTGTGTGTGTGTGTCATACTCACTCCTGCCTCCAAAAGAGCAACAATTCGTGCACGTTGAATGTCCGTCAATTGCGGCATTGTAACGCTTTGAATAACTTTCTAATACTAATTAATTTCAAAACATTAGTAAAATAAAAATCAAAACATTAATTTAGGCACTTGCACATCGGGTAACATTGTCGGCGGTTACACGTTAAAAAAATGAACGTTAATAAAAAAATGTTTTTATTAATTAAACATTTTTCAAAATTTTTGAATTTGGAAAAGAAAAGATTCAAACTCAACCGATAATAATGTCGCTGCCAGAAGAGGAAAAACACTTGACAAAATGCAGGATAAACTCCAAAAATTCATAACATTGCGCCAAAAAATCGTAGGCACTCGAAGTTTTGAAAACTTGACAGAAAAAGAACTGAACTTTATTGCCTTGGTGGTCGATAAGATGCACGATTTTTTTGGTACGCCGTACAAGCTGTTAAAGCTTGACATTTTTTAATCAAAAACATTTTTTTTCTGCGGGCGGTCGCGGGGGGCGGAAAGGCCTTTACGTAACATTCGCTCGCACGTCCTTAAACTAGACACTTTAAACCTTTTAGCACTCAAAGGTTCATCCATTTTCGTCCAAGATCCGCCGAGTTATGACGGTTTGAAATTTTGGTATTTTTGGTGCGTTTTTCTCCCTCGAGTGTATTAGGTACCACAATAATTAGCAGAAAGTGATCGAACAAGTCCAGCTTTAGACGGTTGTAACTTCGTAACGAAACATTTTCGGACACATTTCGCAGACATGTTTATGACTCAAAGTTTGGGCATTTTAGTTACACCCTGTATTTACAAGAACATAATTGGCTGTTTTCTACAAATTTAATTATTTAAATTTCTTTGCTTAAATTTATAAACATAATTATAGTTGACGTTGTTTTTGTATAGAAAATGAAACGCTGTGGAGTTGGGTTTTCAATGTAATTAAAATTAAATTAACTTATTTAAGACTACTACTTCTTACTAGTTGGCAGCTAGTTTGAAATCTTATAAAGAAGTGTAATAAACGTATAAAGCTTATATATTTTTAATTCTATTGTGATTATTCGTCCACGAATAAATTCCATATGTTTTATTTTTGGTATTAAAAAACAACTCAAACAACCCTAATTTTAAAATGATTTAATAAGATATTAATCGCACATGTTATATAAAAAATCTACAATAATAAATCTCAATTACAACTTGTTTTAAAAATTACCAAATAAAATTTGCACTTGAAAAATTCATTCATGATTGTCTCCATTTATAAAATTCTTAATTTAAAATAAATTAGAAAAATTGACCTAAATAATAATACTTAAACCTTACCTTTAGAAAGTAATTACACCATAAGATACAATAATAAAAACATCCTAAAATTACAAGGTAGAACGAACATGTCGTAAGTGTAACAACAGTAACAACAAAAAAGACATTATAGGTATTAGTAGGTACTTGTATATAATTTGTTTCGTCGCACTTGATAATTAAAAAAAGGTCCACTATTTTTTTTCTTCCTTTTTCAATTTTTTTTCCTAAACAGGTACAGGTTGGGGCGGCACGAATGGTTTCCACTTCAAACCGGAAGGGTCCACTTCTTTAAGTAACGAACCTCTTCGTTTAACCCGTTCGACGTATTCGTCCAGCACGTCCTGCTTTTTGAGTATGATATGCTTACCCTTCCAATACTTCATCATACCTAGGGCTTGCAGTGTGGACACTATGTCGTATGAATGGATGGCGGTTTCTTGACTGATATCTTTGACTGACAATGTTGTACCGGCTCTTGAACAAAGGTAGCCTAATAACACGTCTTTCCAGTATGATCTGTACGATATTAGACCCAAGTCACTTAGAGGTTTCTCTGGTGAACCGATTTTACCTTCGACCCTAGTCAAAAGGTAACCTGAAAAAAAGGAAACAATTTGTTAGTAGGTACAAACTTTTTAATAACTCAATTTAAATTTTTGTTTGACATAATTTTAACATATGTAGTTTAAGTTTTATTATTACTTAAAATCTTATAGTTAAGTATTCTAATCTAAAGAATGTGCAAGAGCTACATCTTGCAAGAGTATTAAACAATGATCCGAAAATTACTATTTTATAACTATTTTATTCTTTCTTGTTTCATTCACACGTTATGGCCATATTCAGTATGATACAAAGCAAAACCTGTGACGTGTGAAACAAGCGTACTTAAATTTTTTACGATGTAAACCGTGCATCATTATGGAAGATATTGATACCTCCCTTAATAATAAACCCATTTTATTTAAAATATTTTAACTTTTCATAATTTCATAAGTATTTTTCACTATTTTATGTAGAATGTTTCTAATTAAATAAATAGAATTAATTAAACACTATTATGAAGTCAATAATATTTAATTTTATCAATTTAAAGTATAACGGGAACTTCCTGGCCGGCTAGCTAACGCTGTTAATAAGACGTCCCGCTATATTAACATTTATAAGACAAAACATTAATCTGAAACTAAATTTTGGGTTCGGCAAAAGTCTGCTACAAGATAACAGCCGCGTTTAATCTCAGCTTATGCATTAATAGAAATTAAAGACACAGTATACAAAAGAAACAGAAAGAGACTCATTAAACAACAAAAATAATGAACAGTAAAAAAAGGGTAAATATTAGTGATGGGAACTTGGGTGTCGAGTGTCGTGATACTGTTCGTGGTCGTGACACTTGAAGTGTCGCGACACTTCGTGTCGAACAGTATCGCTCTTATTAGAGTGTAATTCGAAGTTGCTTGATCATTCTTACAAAGAAATTAAAGGCAGATTTGTTGAACTGGCCAACAATCATTGAATAAGACGTACATATAAAACTATTTTGTTGTAGATTTTTTAGTTAAAATTATAAATTCATGAATTATTTGCAAAACATTAATTTAAAAGCCGAAACCTGAAAAGTTGACGCAACGCCTCCGTGGTTCGATGGCAAACCGTGGCTTGCTAAACTATACGGGCTGGTCGAATGCACGATCGAACCCCGTTACAAGCATAACTTTTTTTTAAATTTTATTTGTTATTATTCTTTTATTCGAAAAACGTACAAGAAATAATACATTACAAATAAAAAATAAAGATACCCAATTAATAAGACATTGTCTTATTAATTGGGTATCTTTATTTTTTATTTGTAATGTATTATTTCTTGTACGTTTTTCGAATAAAAGAATAATAACAAATTATTTAAATTGTTTTGCAACTATTAATCTCACCGACTTTTATTCGAGAACGAACTATTTGGCATATTTCAGATTTCCCATACTAATTTTCTATAGCAAATGTTAGAACGAATGCGGTGTATAAATAATTTAATGTCTTTTAATGTACTTAATGCATAAATATATAACCATAACAGAATTTACTCATAAACCTAATTGTTTTTTAATCCCTAGTTTATGATTTACGTATTAGCTATGAATCTTGACTGCTCGTTTCAATTATATTATATGAACTAGCGCATGCATGATGTGTAAATGCGAAGTATCGTTAAAGAGTCGTGAAGGAGTCGACACTTCACACGGCTAATGGTTTCGATTCGCAAGTGTCGTGATACGCGGGTGGTATCGCCAACCCAACACTAGTAAATATCAAAACCAAAATATTATTAAATATCAAAAAATTAAATTGCAATTAATTCACAATTACCTCCTATCGGTATAAACAATAGTTATTCAGTTCTTAAAATACTAAAAATCAATATTTTGAAAGTATTCAAATTAGAATTAAATCAATCAGTATTTTACAATAATAAGCAAATAGTTTTTAAATACTAAAATCAAACAGTATCAGTCAATCAAAGAGAAACAGAAAATTATATTAATTGCGATTTCTACAGAAAAAGTATTTTTAGATTAAATCTGGCAAATGTGTAAACGTAGCAAATATTTGAAATTCAAATACAAAATAAATTTTTGGCATATTTAATACATAATCTAAAAAGAGAAGAGAAAGAATTTTTAAACAGTTTAACAGATTAGGAAAATTTGATGTATAGAAGGATGTTGTGTATTCTGTTTTCTTAAGGTAAAGACTGTCCACAAAAAAATTCATCCATGAACCAGATGTGTTTTTACAATTATAGAAACAACATACTTAACTCATATATTTATTAAACACTTATTAATAGTTATAAGACTCGAAAAAACAAAAAAGTAATTAGTATCTAACTATGCATATAGAACTGTCTGACTTTTCTCTTGACTCCTCCCATTAAATCTTGTACGGTTAAATCTGTCACTTTATTAGTAACGTTTTTCCATTTCTTTTGAAAATCGGAGATATTAGAAGCCTCCCCCAAGCTTTTCATTAATTTTTGCTTAACAATAGCCCAGTACTTTTCAATTGGCCAAAGCTCCGGATAGTTGGAGGGATTCGCATCTTTTGATACAACTTGTACTTGATTCCTTTCATAACAATTCTTTGCACGTTTACCGCAATGGCAGGTGGCTAAATCGGGTCAAACAAGACAGCAGCATCATATGATCTTATAAGAGGTAATAGACGCTTTTCCAAACATTCTTCAACATAAATATCTTGGTTAATTGTGCCCGTTTATACAAAAAATCACTCTTCCTATCACAAGTGCAAAGTGTCTGCCAGATTAGGTATTTTTTAGGAAATTTGGAGGTTTTACGTACCATAAACCTTTTATCTACTCCTCCTCGAACGGTAGAAACATAATACTCTTGCTCAGAAAGTTTCTCAAAATTGCCTTTGGTGTATGTTTCATCGTCCATAACGACGCAATTGAATTTTGTCAATAACTGAGTATATAATTTTCTCATTTGTTTTTTCGCCTCTAAATCTTTTTCTTCGAATCGATCTGGTACTTTAGAAACTTTATATGACTTAAATTTTGCTTGACCTTTTATTTTCCAAACATAACTTTTTGAAACACGTAATTTCTGGGCAACATCTCTTATTGAAAGGTTAGGATTTCTTTTGAAAGTAGCAATGACCTTCTTTGCTAAATTTTGATCAACTGAATCCCGATTTTTTCGTATAAAACATTAATGTAGTATGTAATTTATTTTTTAAAATTAATTTGCTTGATCATTCATTCGTCTGAACTAATAAAAATACCCCGAAATAACTCTTCTTATCATTAATTATTATCTATACTTATTTCTCTTATGTTATGAATTGTAAAGGTTGTTTTATCTTGTTGTTGCCATAGCAACTGATAAAGCTCTCCCCGTATAAGAGAGGAACTGAGGTACGCTCAATTAGCGCGTCACTCCCTTATATGAGCGGGTGTAGAATATATAACTACTCGGTCGAGACCATCTCAAGGGTGGACTGCGCTTGGCCTAGAACCTGAGGTTCCGAGTTTAACGAGAAAAATCAGAGTAGTTGACCGACGTCTTTACTATACTAAGGAGCTACCTAGCCACACGGTCTCCCATAAGCCAGTTGTCAAGGAGACACTGATTGATGTAACGTAACGTTTTTTGAAACTAACAAATATTAAAGGAATCCACGGTCCTGGCAGTTTAGCAAAATTCAATTATTTCGGAACTGCAAATATTACATTAAGCTAAATAATGTTTCCTCCAAGTACAAAATAGTCACCTCGAAACATATTCGTAAGCAATACCTTATATTTTAGCAGAATTTTTATTGATGCGAGTGTTTATTTTAAGGCGTTCCCACATTAACCAAATGCTTATTTTCCGAGAATAGAATGTTCCAGAATAAAAATTGTTTTAAATTCCGAGCTTATATAACTGCTAAAATCTAATATTAGCTTTAACAAAAATTTCCTTATAGTTAAAACCTATGAAAGTTCGAATTTACAGCTTTAAAACATATTGGGTTGAAATCTCTTCTAGTAAACAAAATGTCGACAAACGGAACCTTCTAGAATAAAATTGTCTAAACAGCACCTGCAAGTATAATGTACAGATTCAGAAGCGAATCCCCGTAAGTTCTCGTTGGAAATTTATTCTAGAACAAAATGACGTAAACATACTTTATTGGCTAATGAAAATTCCGCTATATTTCTATTGGATTATTTAAAATTTCACCCTCCTCAAAAAATCATTCCGCTGCGAAATAGTATTTAGTTTAAGACAATTAGTCGAAGATAATTTTAAGATAGGGGCTGGTTGAATACACACCCGAGCGAAGTAGATAGTAGCTAATAGATCTGATGTCGATTTCCCTTTCCCGGGAGGGAGGTAGGGAGGGAGGAAAAGAGGGAGGGAGGGAAAGAGGGAGGGAGGGAGAGAGGGAGGGAGGGAGAGAGAGAGAAAGAGAGGCATTTCTATTTCTAATTATTCGTATTGAAACAAATACCACGCATTACACAATAGATAGACTCTGAGACCAAGCAGGAGCTTTTCGGATTCATGCCAAATGCATTGGAGGCCTTCCAAGTATCTCCCTCATTTACTATTTTGATAAATTTAATTACTCTTTACAGTTTTTGAAAAGAATAAAAACACTCATTTTGGCTTCGCAGGTACTTAGCATTGAGTTTTATACCACACCCTGTTCACAAGCTTTCGAGTTCATGGTCGAAAATGACCAAACTGCACAAGGTGTAGGTATCTTACGGCACTGGTAAACAAATTTATCGTAGCTCACAGTAACGCTGGCGCTTTTAGTAAGTAGGGTGAATTGGCATCGATCAGAAGAGGCCGAGACACTACTTACTTTGAATTTTTTCAGGTCTACGAACTGAGTCTTTGCTAGACTTCCAAGCATTAGCCAGGTGCGGTACAGCCTCCTCATTCTCTTACAAGAGCTAGAAATCTGTCCGGAGGTATGGCATCTTTCTCCGGAAACACCCAAAAGGTTAATTGCTCTTAAAAATGATTAAAACTTAGAATAGGTATGTATTTATAGTTGATATGCACAAAAAGGCAACTACAACTGACGTTCACGCACATCCTGTTTACCGTTTCGTAACTCAAATGTCCTTAGTTTAAGATGAATCTTAGAAACAAGATTCTTCCGAAAAGAAATGGAAAGGGAGAAAGATCCGTTATAATCCTATAACCATTAAAAGCGGAACTTTCAGGCAAATGGAAAATCCCAACCCCCAAGAATTACAATAAAACGGATTTGGTTTTCATACTTTGACTCAAACAACCGGAACACACTGTGCTAGAATCAATTCCACTCATACTGGATGCAATAAAGCAGCAGTGCAAATTGGGAGCAGCCTGGAAATTTTACCGCCTCTACAAGAATTCTTACTCACCTTAGTAAAGAGTGGCTGTAAAAAAGGGTGTTGACTTTCATTATCACTAGATTTACGATTACCTGCTGCACTTAATTTGCCCAGAGATCTGAGTATCAAAATAACTTATATGTGCAGGTGGAAACTCAGTACCCAATTCTTTCTGTACATATTTGTTAAATTAATCTTAAGGTTAAGATTGTAAAATATGTTAGATACTTTTCGATGTGTTCCTATTTATGATACTGATAATAATTTGGCCCTCGACTACACCTTTGCAAGGGGCTAAAATGGAACCTGATGCTGGGTTAACACGTGACAATAAAGTACATACATGGTTAAGTATTGTTGAAAGACAGTTTTATTGAAGTCAACTCAGAGTAAGTCGAACATTATTTACTCAACTTCTATACAGAAATTTCTAGGTCGAGGCATTAACTTAGCGATACACGACCAATGCAAGCTATCTTAAATGTTCTCAAGCAGTATTTTAGTAATCGCTACGTACCAGCAACTACCGGTGGAACTACTAAGTTTTTGCCACTGGCCACAATCACGTAATTGCTTCGGTTTTATTACGTGTCTAGAACCAAAATGGGGAACAATTTTTGGGTAGCAGATACGTTACAGTAACCTCTCTCGTACTTATCCAGCTACGTTTCGGTGACGTTTAGGCTACGCAGCGGGAACGTGGCGGCGTAGTAATTGCTACTTTCGTGGAACTTCTTTTCTCTTTGGCACATCGCGTCGCGTGGTTGCTATCTCTTAGTCTTGCAACTTAATAAATATCCTATCATTTTCTATACTAATGCTGCCATCGTGTCACAAAATGGATTACCATTTTATTTGTAATAGTACATACTTGATAATACAAAGAGCGATGAAATGTTTGATTATTTTGTCATTTCAGTATAACAAAATTATAAACCATTGAAACTTTTAAATGTGATGATGATAGATCGAAAAATAAAGACGCGAAATATATGAAATATACTTTTTAATAAAAAAATGTCTTTAATAAAATATGACAAAAAACTTATAAGTTGATACACATGACAGAAATCATTTTTATATTATTCCTAAGCCACACTTTGGCACAAGTTTGTTATTTTTATTGAAGGTTATATAGTAAAACATCTATTAACACTCATAACCAATTGCAAATTGAGTAATGGTCTCCAACATATTACAAGTAAATATGGTGATGGAGTAGTTTACGAAAAATCACTTTAAAGTGATTGATTCTACTGAGTAGCAAAAACGTAAGTTTTACTTTCAATACTACTTTAAGGTTCCGTTACTTTAAAGGGTAGGTTTCAGACAGGTGGCAGGAACTTTCAGTACTACTTTAAAGTTTTAAAAGCTGTAAAATAGCTTCGGGCAAGTTACTGCTACAATTATAATACCATTTTAAAGTTGCAACGACTTTAAAGTAATTATACTAAGTGGCAATACCGTTCCATATACTTTAAAAGTTACTCAGAAGTAATGGAACTAGATAGTTCCAATAAATAGTAGACACAACTACACAATTACTAAAATATTCTGAATTGAAGTAGTTAAACCTATAAAGTCATAAGTTTAGTTGTAGTTACGGAACAGCTACTCAATCAAAGTTCCGATCTCAGTTACTACTACTTAGAAGCTGCTTGGGTTATCAGCATCGTTAGAGAACTAAGAATGAGATGAAGGGATTAATTCTTCATTAATGATGCAATTCCATGAAAGCAACGAAAAACAGAAATATCCCTGTTGTTGTGAGTATCAGATGAGCCTATTCTGTAATAAATGTAAGTAGTTCCTACAGAGAGCACAGCTTACATAATATGATGTACAGAACTGATATATTTGCACAGCAGCCAAGTAGTTTCAGATGCTTAATCTTAAATAATAATAGCATCCATTTCTAACCGTGCTAGATTTTATAAGCATATAAAAGGGATTTGAAGGAAAATATCGAATTAAAAACAGCTTTTACTTATTGGTGTTCTGAATTTCTAGAGCTGAAAGTAGAAAAAACGAGAGTAACACCAATACCAAAAACAGATGCATTTAAAGTACAACTTATTTTCAATTTTCAATTGCTTTTTGCAACTTATCATCCAAACATAAATATTTTTCAATCCTCATCTTGCGATGAAGTTAAAATTTATCGAACAGTATTTCAATTTCCTAATTGGAACGTTCAAGTTGGATTTCTCAGAATATTGGTTATTTGAATTTCCGATTTGTTTTTGCACCTGAATTTGTGCACCATTACAAGAATATCAATAATTCTTGATTGCCATTTCCATTTCAAAGATACAAACCAGTTTTAGATAGAAATTCACATAAATACATGGTATGCCAAAGTAAAATTATGGGTTATGATACCTGTCATGCATAAAAAGCACTATACGTATAGAGAAACAAAGGTATCGCAAATATTTAAGAAATAAACATATTATGTATATCAATCATTTTAAGAGGAGTTACAGAAGCTGAAATAAAAAATATCGTCAGTATTAAAATGGCGTGACTGCACATTATTTTTAATTAATGATCAGTAGCGTAACTGGTATTAAGGGCCCAAAGGGACCCAGGGCCAACTTGGATATTTGCATATAACAGGGCAATTGGCCCCTTAACTCACAATTTTTTTCTCA
This sequence comes from Agrypnus murinus, assembly GCA_929113105.1. NCBI lineage: Eukaryota > Metazoa > Arthropoda > Insecta > Coleoptera > Elateridae > Agrypnus > Agrypnus murinus. Next base: position 37,142,776 of record OV816030.1, read on the forward strand.
AAAACTTTATTAAAAAATAAAACCATTCTATTGCTATTGTAATAATTAATCATACATATACGTTTATTTATCGTTAAATAAATCCAAAAATATTGAATCGATGATAAATACGAATATAATTTTATACAAAACCCAAGCAGCATTTTTAGTCACCACTACGTACCAGCAACCACCGGTGGAACTATAAAGTTTTTGCCGTTAGTCACAAGAACGTAATTGCTACGGTATTGTTACGTGCCTGGAACCAAAATGGGGAAAAATTCTCGGGTAGCAGATTCGTTGCAGTAACCTCTCCGGAACTTGTCCAGCTACCTTTAGACTACGTAGCGGGAACGTGGCGGCGTAGTAATTGCTACTTTCGTGGAACTTTTTTCTCTTTGACACATCGTGTCGCGTGTTGCAACTCTCTTACTCTTGCAACTTAACAAATATTCTTTCACATTCTCTACTAAGGCTGCGGTCGTGTCACAAAATGGATTACTATTTTATTTTTAATACGTACATAATACATAAAGAGATGAAATGTTTTGTTATTTTGTCAATCTAGCATATCAAAATTATAAACCATCGCAACTTTTCTGTTAAATGCAATCATGATAGATCCAAAAATAACAACGCGCCTTCTTTAAATATATTTTTTAATAAAAAATGTATTGAATAAAATATGACAAAAATACTTATAAATTCATAAACATGATCTAGAAACCATTTTATTTTATTCCTAAGGCACAATTTGGCATCGGTTTGTTATCTTTATTGAGAGTTATAGTAAAACACTTTTTAACAATTGCAACAAATTGCAAATTGATTAATAGCCTTCAACATTTTACAAGTAAATATGGAGTAGTTTTGAAAAAGTCACTTAAAGTAGTATTAACTGTAAAATGTGTGTCTAAAGTTTGTGTCACGCTATAAACAGTAACGGGAACTAAACAAATTCTATTTCTAGATTGTTGTTACCACGAAGTATAAAATAAGATAAAAAATTCTGGAACTTTCAAGAGACTCTTACTATAAAACGACGTCAACGTTTCCGTAGCCACTTTCTAGCTCCTAATGTCACTGCAAAATTCCTATTGGAACTTAACCTCAAATTTAAACGTCAATCGTAAACAAACAACCAATATTTTTATACTGATTGCTACTTAATAACAATTATTATTTAATGATGACTTATTTTAAAGTTGTAGCGACAAAAGAAAAAAGGGGAATATATTTCACTTGTTTACTACATGATGGTTTAGCAGTGATCTCATCCCTATTTTTTTCTATTTTGTATTGTAAACAGTTGATTTTGTTTCCACTGATTTCACCTAACTGCTGTTTTAATTTTCTATAAAAGGTGGACGTATATTTAAAATTCTTCTTTTTTCTTATTGAATTTGCCTTTGACATTTTTATTAAAAACTTGCAAAACTACTACCATTGCAAAAACGCAATTAACCTCCAAATTCCAAACTAACCTACAGGGGATATACCTCTTTAGATGTTACTGTCACTTCATTGTAATTTTTTAATAGTAACTGGAACTTTCTAGTAATTCTGATGCAAAATAAGTATTGAAAATTACTTTCAAGTGATTCTCCTGGGTAATATAAACGTAAGTTTTACTTTCAATACTACTGTATAGTTCAGTTTCTTTAAAGGTTAAGTAATGGTTTCGGACCGGTGGCAGGAACTTTCGGTGCTACTTTAAAGTTTTAAAAACTTTAAAGTAGCTTCGGGCAAGTTACTGCTACAATCATAATATCACTTGAAGTTGCAACAACATTAAAGTAATTATACTAAGTAGCAATACCGTTCCACATACTTTAAAAAGCTACTTAGAAGTAATGGAACTACATAGTTCTAATAAATAGTAGAAGTAACTACATAATTACTACAATATTCCAAATTGAAGTAATTAAACCTATAAAGTCATAAATTTAGTTGTAGTTACGTAACAGCTACTCAATCAAAGTTCCGATCTCAGTTACCGCTACTTAGATGCTGCTTGGGAATATACTTTATAATTGTATATATTTTATAATATAATTTTTTTGTTGCTAGCATAAAGCACTATACTCTACATACTCCATACAGTGGCGTACTAAGCAAAACAGGCGACCGAAGCCCGCAACATTTTGCACCCCTTTAGATAGAAGCAAACGCTTGTTTCCATTTGATTTTATTTTTACGTATTCAGTTCCTTGACTCGTGCCGACCCTAAAAAGTTGCGCCCTAAGCCCGGACTTTCTGGGCTTGTACAATAATACGCTCCTGACTTCAAACCAATTTTCATGAAATTGTATTAAAGATTCCTCACACCACTCCTTCAAAGTTTCTGGGCACTCTGTTAATCAGCAAACGCAAAAAGAATAGGTGTGAGGGAACTCACCAATATAATTTATTGAAATTTGGTATAAAGCAGGTTCAGATGATTTGCTTCTGATAATGGAAAAGCTCAAAGCTTTATGCCTGAAAACTCTCAAGTCTTCGTGCTTTAGAACTGTCGGAGACTTGTCTCGAATGGAACGGTTAGAAAACATAATATGTAAATAATATAATCTCATTTGGTTACTACTATATTTTTAGTAGTATGAAATAAATAAGATTAGTGAAAGTTTCACAGCTGGTGTTTCACAATTGTTCATGCTGTCATTATCAAAGGTAATAAATATAACTAGATAAAAAGTAAAAAATAATAGAAATTCAATATCTAACGCTTCCAATGACGGGGAATTACTGAGTTCAATCTGTTCATTTATTAAAGGTATCCTGAGCTTATGTTTGTATACCTCAAAAGCTTCTAAAATATCTAATTTGCATTTATTATTAGAAAAACGTAGGAATTGAATATTATTGTGGAGAGTCATTGTTCGTCGTGTTCTGTCTTTCGCATTAAATAAAAATGAAAAAAATGTTAGTCTTGGTCTTAAAGCCTATTTTGTAATTGTTAATTTTTCGTAGCATACTTGCAGCTTTTTCTGATATTTTTTGCCCAAGTATGGTATAGAGATCTAATTTGTGTACTTTGCTTGATTGTCAATTGGATATATTCTTTTGATAGCTAACCTATAATATAATGGTTGGAATCTCTTTACTAAAATCTGTATGTGTGAGAGGAATAGTTAAAGCTAATATTTAATATAATAATTTATTGGAATAGTTAATATTTATTAGGTTTATGCATGATAAAAAAAGAAAGAAAACAACAAAATAAAAACAAAAATTATATATGTATGTACTTAGTCAGTTTAGACGAATTATTACAGTTTATTTTCTTGAGTTAAAACTATCTCAGATCATGTGGCCTTTTCATAATGAAGACTACGCATGCGGTCAAATCTGTTCGAAACATGTTTTCTAAGGATATCTCCTTTGTGTATCCTATATTTTGCACGACCAAGAGGCAGGTTTTATCAATAAATGATGTGGTATTGAAATGTTAATTAACCTTTCACCGTTAACCGAAAAGACTTAGAAGTTCAGAGGTTTTTGGAATTTTGAGACGAGAAAAGACATCGATTTTAAGTAATTTGTACTGAAAGTGTAACCTTTGAAATACCATGAATAAGATAAAATTGTCGAAGTTCTCACAAACATTAAGACATTCTAACAAAAAAAAACATAATTTGGCAACGTCGCATCTGAAAAGGAAAATGTTGTAGTAGGACTGAATAGGGTCTTAGATGTATTATGTAATTGTTGGTAAATCAGACAGGATGTTCCATTTTGCATTAACTTATTTTCCTTAAGGTACGAGATAATTTGTAAATAAAACTGCACTTTTATTTTACTTCTTTCTAAACGCCACAACCGTTCAATGCTACTTTATTGTTAGATGCATGTAGGAGCAGTATCATTTCAGGAAGAACTCTTTTTAATTTTCAAATACAGGGTGTCTCATTATTTGTATTTACAGATATTGTTTAAATAACTATTTGGCATATGTAACAACATATGGGGAATAAAATCCGAACAAAGTTTCTAAGTAAAAAAAAGCAATCAAAAATATTTACATTTATTTTGTTGAAAAACCCTGGCATTTACACATTATTTACAAAAACATTGGTCATTCTAATATTTGCGGGTACTTTCTTCATTTGCTGTAGTAATTGTCTAAAATCTTGGAAAAAATTATCAACTCTCAGTTACATGAACATTTGGAAGTTAATAAATTGTTACCTGAAATACAATCTGGTTTTCGTCCTTTGCATAGCTGTGCAACTGCACTGCTACACATAACAGATGATATTTTTAGAGCATCTGATATGGGTCATTGCACTATTTTAACTCTGCTGGATTTTAGCAAAGCCTTTGATACTATTGACCACAGTTTGCTTTTAGCTATATTACACTACATGAGACTTGGTCAGCATGCACTTGCCCTCATGCAAAGCTATTTAAGTAACAGGCTCCAGAGAGTTAAAGTTGGGCATAGAGTGTCTGAGGTGGCGAATATTACAAGAGGCGTTCCTCAAGGGTCAACACTTGGTCCGCTATTATTTACATTATACACTTGTAATTTCTGTGAACACTTAAAGACCTGTCGTATCCACATGCATGCTGATGACACACAAATATATCATTCATTTGCTCCTACAGACATTAATCAAGCAGTAAATAGGGTAAATAGCGACTTAAATATTATATATGATCTTTCTACTAAACATGCATTGCATTTAAATTCATCTAAGTCTTGCGTTATACTCTTTAATAATAATTTATCTAATGTACAAGTACCTCCTATTAAAATAAATAATACCCCAATTCCAATTCAAGCCAAATCGAAAAATCTTGGACTTGTTTTGGAGAAAACCCTTAGATTTAAGGATCATGTATGCAAATGCGTACAAAAAGCTTTTATGAATTTGAAACTGCTATATCCTCATAAACTATATCTCAGCAGAGAAATAAAAATCATCTTGTGTAATTCGCTAGTCTTGTCACAGTTTACTTTCTGCGCTCCTGTTTATAATTTTTGCCTGGATTACGAAACATCACAACGTATTCAAAGAGTTCAAAATATCTGCTTAAGGTTCATTTATGGATTACAAAAAATGAACACGTCTCACCTAAATTAAAGAAAGCACATTGGCTGTCCATGAAAAATAGGAGATTTTTGTTGTCGGCAACGCTATTTCATAAAGTAATAATTACAAAGCAGCCACCGTACTTATATAATAAGATTAGGTTCAGGACTGACATTCACAACTTAAACCTGCGACACAGAGGTTTAATTACCATACCTAAACACAAAACTTCTTTTTTTGAACGCTCATACAGTTACAATATAGCATCAGTTTATAACAATATTCCTAGCCCATTAAAAGAATTGTCGCTATCACAATTTAAAAAGAAATTGCATAATTATTTGTTTAGCAAGCAAAAATAAATAAAATTAGCCAATTTATTCTCTTTACTTAGTTTACTCTTTTTGGTACTACAAATCTGTATTTGTTAAACTTGCCGAAAAACTTTTTTAATTTTTTTGATTTAATTTTGACTCTTCGACATCTTCACATCACTTTTTGTTTTATGATAATATGTTTTATATGTTTCACTTTCATATGCCACAGCATATAATTCAACGCCTTTTCCTTTATATAGTAACACTGTCTATCCAATAATAATTAATTAATTATATTAATCAACAAAATACTTAAGTCACTTTAATTTTTTATATTGAATGGAATTAACAAGGTACAAGTGGAAGATCAGCGATGGCTGAACTTGCACCTTGAGGTTCTATACATTTGGTAAAATATGTATTGATTTTTTTTTTACTGTATGTGTATATGTATATTATAATATTTCATTTATAATTCATTATGTATTATAAAACTTTCTGTATGCCAGATGTGTGGAATAAACGTATTATTATTATTATTAATTCAAATGTATAGATGGTTTTCAGGCCAACCACACTAAAACTTTAGCTGGAAACTTGGATTTTCTAATAAATTTGTCTTTATCAGGTGCTTCGTGGTCTACAGACTCATAGTAAGAATCCTGCTGCCATTTACTTTTCCATTTCCTTCAACTATGAAATAAGATTCCATCATCCATCACACACTTGTAGGTTGACCTGACAAAAACAAATTTTCTGGACAACATTTTCATTCTTGTTATGGTGGAAATTTGTGCATCAGTAATAAATGGAGCTGTGTTTTTAGCTTAGCGTGTTAGACCCATACATTCCAAATATTTCTTTGCAGTTTTTTGGTCGAATTTATACTTTCTTCCTAATTCCCTGCACAATTTTACACTTGGTCGTGCTGTTTCTGCTTTTAGTTTGGCCCTTACTTTGGTGTCTTGAAGGAAGTCTTTTTTTCCGGTTCCTTTTTCTCATTCTGCACTCTACTCATTCTTGCATAACTTTAAGTGCCCGATATACACTAGTTTTCTTAAACCCATTTTCTGAAAATATTAAAAGTCCTGGACTTTCTTTGCATTTTTTTTCACAAAATTGAAATATCAATTTTCAGCGTTCAACTTCTGTCAACGACATTTCTGCGACTAATTATGAGACATAAATGAAATGTCACTTTGTGCAATAAACAATCGAAGACAAGTCCTTCTACTGATATACAAATGCATTTTTTAAATAACGCATTTAAAATATAAGCAAAGAACTTCTGATCGGATTTCATTCCCCATATCTCAAGCAGCATTTTTAGTCATCGCTACGTACCAGCAGCTACCAGTGGAACTTTTAAGTTTTTGCCAATAGTCACAAGCACGTAATTGCTACGGTTTCATTACATGCTGGAACCATACTGGAAAACAATTAAGGTTAGCAGATATGTGGCGGCGTAGTAATTGCTACTTTCGAGGAACTCTTTGACTCATCGTGTCGCGTGGTTACTCTCTTTTACTCTTGGAACTTAATAAATATTCTATCATTTTCTATACCAATGCTGCAATCGTGTCACAAAATGGATTACTATTTTATTTGTAATAAGTACTTGATAATACAAAGAGCGATGGATTGATTGATTATTTTGTCATTCCAGTAAAGCAAAATTATAAACCATTGCAACTTTTCTGTTGAATGTGATGATGATAGGTCGAAAAATGACAGAGCGCCTTCTTTTAATATATTTTTAATAAAAAAATGACACATTTAATAATACCAATTTGTTATTTTGATTAAAGGTTATGTAGTAAAACATCTAATAACAATCATAACAAATTGCAATTCGATTAAAGGCCTTCAACAATTTACAACTAAATATGGAGATGAAGTAGTTACGAAAAATTACTTTAAAGTGATTCTCCTGGGTAGCAAAAACGTAAGTTTTACTTTCAATACTACTGTAAGGTTCCGTTACTTTCAAGGGTTCAACAATGGTTCCAGGCAGGTGGCTGAAACTTTCAGTACTAATTTAAAGTTTTAAAAACTTTAAAATAATTATACTAAGTGGCAATATCGCTCCATATACTTTAAAAGTTACTTAGAATTAATGGAACTACATAGTTCCGATAAATAGTATAAACAACTACACAATTACTAAAATATTCCGAATTGAAGTAATTAAATCGATAAAGTCGTAAATTTAGTTGTAGTTACGTAACAACTATACTCAAAGTTCCGAACTCAGTTACTGCTACTTAGGATGCAACTTGGGATGTTATATGTAGGATTAATATAGTAGACTACAAAATAGGCATTGATGATTTTCTTCGATAACCATGTAGCGTCGCGAAAATTGACAATGTCGTCCCACACCATATTCCCTATCTCATGTGGGTTATAAAAGTACAAAATCTTTTTATTAGATTTTCATAAAATCAGCATCTATAGATACTGCCGTTATCAAAGCATAGAAAGATGAATGAATAGGTCAATGTACTGAAGCAATTATAATAAGTTTTAGTAGGTAGGATACTAAACAATTTCTCTAAAGTAACGGACTTTAAAAGCTAATGGCTGGGCCGAAAGATAGGGAAGGGTAATAAAAATGTTTTAACCATTTGGTTTTGTATTTGTGTACAATAAGTCATAAAAATTCTTTTTAAATCTTTCATTTAAAATAATAACCTTTTAGATTAAGAAGATGAAAAACATTTAACCCTAAACACAACGGTTTTCTTTAACTCGATTTGGATATCGACAGTATACCCGCAAAACCTCGTAAGTCAAAATTTTCTAAAAATTACTTGCCTGCGATCTAGCGGCATTTAAAATAACTTGTAAGTCTGGACGGTCCCAGCAGGGTTGAAGTTCCTTACATACCTATTATAATAGGCAAGTGATATAACAGTCACAACTCGAATCCGCAAGGACCTCCGATATCAGAAACATGACCAAGTCATTTTTAGACAATTCAGACTTACGAGGTTTTGCGGGTATACTGTCGATATGTTTAAAAAATACGTTTTAATATAATGCCTATTTTTAATTTTTTTGGAATATCTTCCTTTATTGTCGTATCTTTGACTGTCTCAGTAGTTTACTGCCCCCTGTTGACTTATCTACAAAAACATAATATGAAGACATAAAGGGGACACCCTGTAAGAACGAAGCAAGAACACTTCCTGAAACTAAAATCGATTTTAATTAAATTACGGTACTCCTTTTTTTCTTTTCACTACTTCAAGGTATCAATCCTAACTGTTCCCTATTATCTTCTTGATTCCAAGAATCCAAACCAACTATTAGAACGATGACGACAACGACGACACGCAGCGATATGAATATTTTAATACTCGTGTCGATATTCATTCATAGAATTGTATTAAGAAAATATATTCCTCATAAATATCCTCGGCAGGTGAAACGTAAATGAATAATAGTAGTATTAACAACAACAACTAACAGCAATCTGTAATTTAAAATCGTAAATACACACAACAATAAATGCAGTCGTGCAATTATTAGCAACGAGAGGAGAGAGTACTGAACGGTCTACAACACTAAGTAGATTCTAGGTATGTCTAGGGAGGGTGGTGAGGTAGGAGGGTGGGTGTTGACCTCGCCGGTCGATAGTGGCGTCTGGCGCCGGCACGCGGCCCGTACTCGCGTCGCGGCGGCGTCAATGAGTGACGTCACGGCAGACGCCACGCCCTGGTCTGATATCAAATATGCAGCCCAAACACCACAGACGGTCCTGGCAATTAGCTCGGCGGCGGTTAATTAGTTATTTCGTCGCCTCGACACACACCAAAGCTCCCATGCATATACACACACACACACACATGCTCTGAACTTCTGATAACAAGCAACAGCAGAAGCGAGCGACCGACAAGAAACAACGGAACGGCGGCAACTCCTTTTCATTCTTCTTGTTCGCTGGTGTATTGCTCTTTTTATAAAGTGGCCACTACACAGAGAGCTATTTAGAAATTATGTCTTTATCCGTTCGGTGACTAATAACACTATTTGCCTTTTGAACTTTGGAAGTTCGTCGGTTCGGCCAGAAATTCTTTACTACGCCCACGGTTCGAGCGCAATCCGTTTGAGCCTACGTAGGTCACTCCTCGACTATAATAATAGTAGCGATTGTTTATAATTATGTCGTCTGAATGGTTTCAATTTCATATTAATTAATTATACACTTAAGCTGAGCGAGCTGAAATTTCATATTGGACCAATTTAGATTTTTTGGGGCAGACTATGTGAATGAGAATCGGAACCTTGCTTTTAGTTAACAGTTTAATTGATCCGGCTCCAAAGGACCGAAAAAGAATCACGCCAAGCATTACAGAAGATTTGTTTTCTTTCATGTATTTATGAATTACCGAGTGTTATCCTTATCAGAAGTATTATTATTAATTTCTAATCACTTGTACGTTCTCAGGATAGAAATAGAATATAATACAGAATACACAAGGCCGATCCTCTTTTTTACAATTATATTGTAAAAAGGGTTTACTTGTTAAAAGTATCAATTATTATACAACAAAATAAAACATAATATCAACCAAAGAAGATTTATTTAACTTCGTATCTCAGCTAACAGCGTCAATGCGTCTTAATTAGTCGGTCGTTGGGTAACCAATGCCCTCGGCAGTCCTTCGTCCGGTAGGGTTGTCCTCTGCTACTCCCCATCCCGCTTCCGTCTTGGACCGTGAAGGTAGGTTCTCCACCCCCGAGATCGTACAGATCATCACGCATGGTGAAGATGGAATCGACAAGTTAACACGGCCTTTCCTGATCTGCCAGAGTGTCTTCACTCGACCGGCAATCCAACTGACTGACATGACAGAAGCAATCTGAAACTTCGACACCAGACTAAGTAACTGCGGGAAAACAATTTATTTGTGATTTGCTGATGTCTCTTTTGGAGTTCCAGGAGCGTACCTAAATCTGTAAGTTTTGTACTTGGCGTCAAGTCGCAAAATTAATATTAATACATGTAAATTATGACTAAGGTAAAAAGGGAACGATAAACCTCTTCTAACTTAACGATAAACCTACCTTAATATTAATGGGTACTTAACTCGGGATGAGGACTTAAACTACGTGGTCACCTTGCCCCCTACCAAGGTGCGGACCGTGTGACCCAGGCTCAGACACCCGCGTATGACCTGGTCTCAACACCTCATAAGGAGGTGGAAAAATGAACAACCACCTTGCCCTGTGGTCATTCCCCATGAACAGCCACCCTGCTCGGTGATCATTCCCTCCAGCGACCGCCCAGGGCTGAGCCTCCAGGGAAGGGACTCACCACCCTTCCCCGCCAGTACCTGGACCAGTACTGCGCTGCATAGTGGATCCACGACTTCATTTCTCGATCGCCGCCACTCCACTATACTCCAACTGCGACTTCTCCGCCAGTACCTGGACCAGTACTGCTCCGCATAGTGGATCTACGGCTACCTTTCTCGGCCGCCTCCACTAGCAACTTCCGACTGGAACCAGTAGGAGGTGTACTGCCAACTCGGATCATCACCAGATCCCCAACAGCATATGTCTGAGCTTGGCACCGCCGCGCGCCGTTGGTCGAAACGGCATTTGGCAGTTCCTCCCTCCATACGCTTCCGTATGGCTGTTACATATGCAACTTCCCGATATTTTCGTTCCAGCATACCACTTACCCTTTCGTCTCGCGGTTTTACCTGTTTTACTACCTCAGACATCCCCTTAACAATAGCCTCACTCAGAAGGGAAACCGTTTCCTCCGCACGTCGGGAGCTGCTACGACCCATCGCCGGTCGTCCCGTACATTCGGAGCGGCTACGGCTCCTACCTTCGCGTCGCCTTTTGGATCCCGTGGAACGGCGATCCGGTGTCATACAGCGGTGACGACGCCGCTTCCCTTTCGACGCCTCACGACGTCTGGATCGACCTGCACGTGATCCTGATGTGGACCTGCTGCCACCAACCACTAACTCATTGGATCCTGATCTAGATCGCGTTTCCCTGTGGTCAACTCGTGACCGCGGCATTATTGATGATGGGTAAATAACTTTTATAATCACTAACTACACTGATTATAACTCACTACATTAATATGGGTTTCTAAATCCCACTCCTGATGTAAAAAGGGTTTATTTGTTAAAAGTTTCAATTATTATAAAACAAAATAAAACACAATATCAACCAAAGAAGATTTATTTAACTTCGTATCTCAGCTAACAGCGTCAATGCGTCTTAATTAATCGGTCGTTGGCTAACCAATGCCCTCGGCAGTCCTTCGTCTGGTAGGGTTGTTCTCTGCTACTTCCCATCCCGCTTCCGTCTTGGACCGTGAAGGTAGGTTCTCCACCCCCGAGATCGTACAGGTCATCACGGCATGGTGAAGATGGAATCGACAAGTTAACAATATTATGCTTTTCTTCTAATAGTGACTTTTTACAAGCATATATTACATAAAAAGCACTTTTTTATTTGTTTGATTTTGTTTTCCTAAAATTGGGATTCTGATTGCTTTTTGCTAATGCATCAAAAAGGTTGTTCAAACAAAACCTTTGATGACACAGATACCAAAGAAAATAACGGCGATAACAATTAGAAATGGTCCTGGATACTTTAGCTTAATACTTTAGCAATTTATATTAATGGAATTTAGCAATAGAATCTCATTAAATAAGCTGCATCATAAACTAATCTACATTCTCCATCAATTCAGAAATTACCATTTTGACATGATAAGTCACGTGTGTTTTCGTCAACAGATAATAATACACTAAAACCTTATAAAAAGACTACAAGCGGTTCTGAATAAAATGGTTAAAACTTAAATATCCAATTAAAAAAATAAACATTTAAAATAGTATATTGTACTATTGATTCCATAATGATCTAGAACAGCAAGACTAACATGATGCTATTTATTCTTTTTTTCAATGTAATGGGCACCACTCACGGTGTCTCCCCGACGACGTCGGCGAAAACGTCGTCGACGACGTCGGGGACAAGGTCGAAATAATGAGGTAATGTTTACATTTACTGTAATTTAATGCATGACTGTGTATAATAAAATTATGAATATCGTATTTCTTTTAAGACATCAAAATGAAAGAAAGTAGTTTTGAGCATAATAAAATGCGTACTGAATTTCTTTAAAGTATTTCGAAATAGCTTATGCAATTAACAAAACTTTTCATAAGCGGAATAATATTGATATCCATCGATAGAATTACAAGTAACCCTTTATTATAAAACGAAAACTCTTTGTTTTTTTTATTAATCTCATTCTTAATTTAGTTTAAAAATGGATATAATTAACGCAGGATTTAGGATTCTGAGTTCTGGTGCGCAAATAATGATTTCCTATAAAGGACTTTTGATAAAATTTGGTAGTGATAATCGTCGGAAAAATATCATGTTTAAAAATGTAATGGTTTCACCGTCGCTTCCTTTTCCGTGTAGTTTTAAAATTTTATGCTGATGGTACATAACCTTATACTATATCTATCTTTTTCGGGTTTACTTGAATTATTTCATTTTTATTACATTTGTTTACAAACAACTGTTTACAACTGTGAAAATAAAACCCTTGTCAACTGTAAATTATTATTAGGCAAAATAAACATATACATCTGGGATTACTAAAAAATATATGCTTTCTTTATTATACTTTTTAAGAAAACATTATGAATTCAATATGCTGTGAAACTTTCAAGTGATAAGATGGATTTTTATAACTTATCTTTGAGAAAAAAAATTGCAGTTGGTGTGGCAGTTGCCTTGTGCTTCGAAGAAGAAGAAACTGAAACACCACGAAAAAAAAAGAAAATAGGCAAAGAATTGGTTTTTAGATCGCAAACAATATTCACACATGTCCTTGTTAAAAGAATTGCGACAAAATGAGCCGAAGGATTTTTATTATAAGGTTATGTACCATCAGCATAAAATTTTAAAACTACACGGAAAAGGAAGCGACGGTGAAACCATTACATTTTTAAACATGATATTTTTCCGACGATTATCACTACCAAATTTTATCAAAAGTCCTTTATAGGAAATCCTTATTTGCGCACCAGAACTCCTAAATCCTGCGTTAATTATATCCATTTTTAAACTAAATTAAGAATGAGATTAATAAAAAAAACAAAGAGTTTTCGTTTTATAATAAAGGGTTACTTGTAATTCTATCGATGGATATCAATATTATTCCGCTTATGAAAAGTTTTGTTAATTGCATAAGCTATTTCGAAATACTTTAAAGAAATTCAGTACGCATTTTATTATGCTCAAAACTACTTTCTTTCATTTTGATGTCTTAAAAGAAATACGATATTCATAATTTTATTATACACAGTCATGCATTAAATTACAGTAAATGTAAACATTACCTCATTATTTCGACCTTGTCCCCGACGTCGTCGACGACGTTTTCGCCGACGTCGTCGGGGAGACACCGTGTATGTGCTATTTAAATGCATAAATGCTTGCTATGCTATAGTTCAACCATAAATACAATAAATGAGTCATCACAAATCACGTGGGCGAAAATCTAAAATGCTTCTAGAATTACGCGAAGTCCACGATGTAATTTAAATGATAAAATAAACAATAATTGCGCTAGAAAGATTCAGTAGCGGAATAAACTATTTGAACTAACATAAATGTAAAATCAGGAATGAAAATCTGTTGGTTCTAGCGTACGTCACTGAATTTTTAGCAACGTGAAATTTGCACTCTAATCTTATCTCACCCCGGGTCGTATTTATTTATTCCGGTGTGATTATGAATGTGACTCATTTCTTGTATTCGCGGTTCAAGTATAGATCATTATGAAACCAATCCCAAGGAAAATCTAAGTAGCAGTAACTGAGATCAGAACTTTGATTGAGTAGTTGTTACGTAACTACAACTAAATTTATGACTTGTATAGTTTTAATTACTTCAATCCGGAATATTTTAGTAATTGTGTAGTTGTTTATACTATTTATTGGAACTATGTAGTTCTATTACTTATAAGTAACTTTAAAGTATATGGAACGGTATTGCCACTTAGTATAATTACTTTAAAGTCGTTGCAACTTCAAAGTGGTATTATGATTGTACCGATAACTTAAACCAAGCTACTTTAATGTTTTTAAAACTTTAAAGTAGTACTGAAAGTTCCTGCCACCTGCCTGGAACCATTGTTTAACCCTTTAAAGTAACAGAACCACACAGTAGTATTGAAAGTTAGTATGGAAAGTAGTATAGAAAAACTTAATAGTTCCACTGGTAGTTGCTGGTACGTAGCGATGACTAAAAATGCTGCTTGGGAATAGTACATACGATATGATTTTGTTTGCAAAATCTATCCGAACATCCATTATTTGGTTCCGCTGCTTATTTTCATTACAATTTTCATTCTAGTCTGTTCGGTAGTGTTCTGTATTCGTCAGGATATTCTGAATTTGAGTTTTACCACAGATAAACTTCTTAACTTAACCTACTGCAAATGTCTGTTTTCGCGTTTTATTAATTCTACACTCACTTATACACAGCAACCAGGTATTTTTTATATTTCACAAATCTAAAATTCTTGGAAAATCAGCAAAACTAAAATCGACACCTAAAATCTAAAATTCCTAAAAAAAATCTGCAAATTAAAGCTAACAAAGAAAACATTAGAAGAATTTAAGTTAAATTGCAACCTGTCTATCTTTTTTTATAAACAAGTAAAAATATTTTTAAATACATGTAGTAGTGATCTTTTTAACCTTTATATTACTGAGTGGGGTACAAATTTACCTCTAGAGTTCTGTCTAATAATAATAAATTTATATATAACATATTATTATTATACAGACACTCTAGTTTTTATATACAGAAATGTCATGGTTATGTGAGGGTTATACGATGGTTATGTGATGGTTAGGTCATGACTATGTCATGGTTAATGGTTATGTAGTGTATATGCGATGGTTATGTCATGGTTATGTGATAGTTATTTGATGGTTGTCATGGTTATGTGATGGTTATGCCATGGCTATGCCATAGTTATGTGATAGTTATGTGATGGTTATGTGATAGCTAGATCATGTTATGTAATAGTTATGCAATGGTTATGTGATGGTTGTTATGGCTATGTCATGGTTATGTGATAGTTATGTCATGGTTGTGTGATAGTTATGTGACGGTTATGGCATGACTATGCCATGGTTGTCATGGTTATATTATGGTAATGGTAGAACACTCAACAAAAAAAACCTGTATGTAGATCGTGTAATGATGGACAGTAGTGAGCAAAAGAAATGATTTTTTGCTTGTTTAGTATGTTTAATGTAATATAAGTACAACGGGCGTACTTAAAATTTGAAATGCGATTTTCTTGAACGCTAGCAGGAAACGATCACATGTTGATAAGAAAGATATGTTCTAAATCATTACAGCTACCACCCATTACAAGGTTTGCATTTTTATTAGTTACACACTGTATAATTTAAAGCCTGTTTCAAACGTTGTTAAAAAAATCACTTGTCCCAAATTTATTCGCAACTAGCTGTACAGTGTACATATTTTCCCAAAATAATTATAGCTACTACTAAACTAAGTTTTGAAATTATATTATTTTGTTTGTGTTATTTTAATACCAAGACCACTATTTAATTTCCCGGATTTGTGTAAACTGAACGAGATAGGATTCTCGTTATTGTTGTGGCTTTATACAGAGTCTATGAATTAGTTCTAGAACAAGCATTACTACAATCACTGCCATTTCTATTTCCACCCGTACCTATAGCAACGCTTACCTTACGACTTGGCGAAAACAATCAACATTTTAGTGCGAAAATTTCAATTGTGTCGTATTTTCAGCGGAAAGTGTCGTTTCCGCATATTTCGAGGGTATGGAATCGATTGGTAATATCGAGTCAACATGACCCGCTTTGACGTGGCGCCACCATTTTGTTAGTGCTGAAAAATTGTGTTATCGCAAATTTACGTCAGCAGGCCGCAGTCATCAAAAAGAACCTTTATCTGTCAATTAGTTACACTACCATTATCAAGAAGGAACAAATATGTAAACCTGAGTTTGAATTTTGTATTTCTTTTGGTGTCTAATTTTGGTTGATGTCTGTCTGGTGAATCCTTGCATCAAAAGGCCTGCAGGATATCAAAAGCTATATATGGCCGATGTAACCTAAAGTTTTGATGAAGCCTTTGATAATACTTAATATAATCTGCACTGTTGTTTACCATAACCTTTACGACTCACTTAAAAGCATTTATTTGGCAAAGAAGTGGGAATTCGATGGTGAGATCGATAGCACGATAAAACTGCCAGATTTCTCTGATTACCTTTGTTTTAATATCACCTCGTATATTGGTGTTATAATTATTAGGCCAACATATTTTGTATCACCCCGTATAATATTTTCTCCTTTGTGAAATTTTAATAATATTTTTTATGGCACTATTTATGTTTGGCATTTTTCAATATA
The DNA here is from genome assembly GCA_929113105.1 of Agrypnus murinus. Lineage (NCBI taxonomy): Eukaryota > Metazoa > Arthropoda > Insecta > Coleoptera > Elateridae > Agrypnus > Agrypnus murinus. The sequence goes on from OV816030.1 coordinate 37,159,591, forward strand.
ACGAAATTCTAGTTTTCTTTGTATTCGTAGTTACGCTTTCAAGTCCACTTTGGAACCATTTCCTTTTGAATCTGAAAGGGAAATCGATCCAGATTTTAATTCAAGTTGGCGTTTAATTCTAGTGTCCATTTTGGATGATAGTTTAGTTTGATATTTGATCTTCGTATTTGAAACTGCGAGGTTTACCTTTGTTCATTTGATGTTATTGGCGAATATATGCCGAAATCAATTATAAGACATTATTAATGGTCTTGCCGTCAGCAATATTTTGAGTACCTACTCGTGGCAACTGGAGGCCTTCTTTAACCAGCTCATAACAACCTGGTGATCATCTACATGAGTCAATGGGAAAAACGTTTGTAGACTAAATTTTGTTTATGGAAATATCCAGGTAGGTTCTTTATATCTTACTTTTATGTGGAAGCGTTAATTAGTTCGTTGTATCAAAATATAAAAGTGAATCACTAGAATGTTTATAAAGTTACAATTTCAGGAAGATTACGATACGATAAGAAATCAATTTTTATAAGATTCCAAATTTAATTTTTCAAGTTATATGATCAAAGTATGAATTTCTAAGTATTTTTAAATTTAGTTTAACATTATTATTATTATTGGCTGTAATAAAACATTATTTAAATAACAACTGAAGGCGTTCTATTTCACTATTAATCCAATGGGTGGATACGGATTTGTTTGTGTAATTAAATAAATGATATTATTGGAGTTGCCTATTTATTTCCTTTTTTTATTGTTGTTTGTTATTCTGGTGTCATAACGAAGTGAAGGAATTCAATTCTTGTATGATTGAGACTGATTCACGTTAAGATCTAGAACTCCGTTGTTATGGAGCATTACTGCTAATATTTTACTTGTTTAAATAACTAAAATGCTGGCGCCCTCATCCATAGCTCTATGAATCACCTGGTATTTTAATTCATCTACAACCTGGTTTAATATAAAACGAGACGAGTCGTGCTTATTGTTCAGGCTAAATCGAGGCCTAATTAAGTATAACGTAAGTATTATTGTTTTTAAAAAATAGAAGAGTGGTAGTTTTGTATGCTACAAATTGTCGTCCAACAAAAGGCGGCTTTCGTTTTATTGTTTATCAGAATGTATTCGATTTGGATGACATAATCCGAGTTATTTATCTAAATGAAGTTTCTGCAATCCCAGTTTCATTTGAGATTGGAATCTTAGTAGTTTTCTCTTCGAAACTTGCATCAAGACATAACACCACAAGAACACAAATCCGTAGAGGTGTAGTACAGTAGCCTCTTTCTTAAGAGGCTTTACAATTTTAAATCCGTTCTCCACTCACCCTTCCATAAGTTGTGAGCTCTGATAGGTTCGTGTCGAAAGTTTAGTTTGCCTATAACCTTCTACTGCCTGAATTTCGAATGAGAAGGTTAGACAAAGTCCAAGCGTGGTTCTAGATAACTTAAGATCATGGGCACAGGTCTTTAGATTTATTCCAGCACCAAAGGCTCGGCAAGCCAAAAGCTCGAATTCGTATTACATTTCTCGAATTATTCGCATTTATTAGAGAACAACTCGTGCCCGTGTAGTTAATCAGGAACATTCCCCACATCAACAAAGTAAAACATGACCTTTGAAATTCCAACCTTTCGTAATAAGAATTTATGGTTTTCCGGTTTTCGTAATTGTTGACCGGCAATTGAAGGAAGATTGACGCTTAAATTGTGTATGATGCAGTACTAAGAAGGTATGGGACAGCTGTGCTTCTGCCACAACGACGTCCATTCATCTAAAGCATATCTATTGTTGTGATATAGGCATCCCGCATAACACGTATGCACGATGTGTTGCCTATCTTCCAGGCGAAAGGATTTCACAATTTTCTTTATTTTAAAAATAATAAAATTTCGGATTAAATACGTTTAGGATACACACTACAACACTATGAGATGGAAGTTTTAAACATATTTTTCACTTGAATTTCACAGACTCAATTTCATGATGGACGATGATCCTATGTCGTTGGTTGATATTTTCACATTTAGATATTTTGAAGCCATTTTATGGCATATTTTCACTTGAAAATTATTAAAGGCATGGGTGAGAAGGTATACACAAGTATTTATTACTTTACTTACAGTTTTTAATGTTGAATTTCAAGAAAGTGTTCTATTTCTTTGACGATTCATAATTTTCCATAGTAAATGGATATTTTTCAATGTTACTTGAATTTCTAGTAAAGTATTTTACTGCAATATTGTTAATCAAGTTCTAGGATGCATTTGATACTAGAATGTTAAAGTGGTGAACTTTATATAGAGAAGGTTTAGGCCATTGAAAAATTGCAAGTTTCAGAAGGTTCTGCTAGAATGTTAAAGTTTAGTTTATATTCATAATTTTTATGTCGAAATTTATGTAATTTTTGTTTGAGAGGATCTTAGGATTAACTTTATGATAAGAAAAGGATGTAACAAAATGTTAAAATTTTTAAATTTGTATTTTTGTGAAGTAATGTTTGTCAGAAAATTCAAGATGGTTGTCAATGAATCCTAACTCTAAATTTGCATTTTAATAGCCGTTAGGTACCAAAATGAAGGAAAAATTCTCCTCTTTCATTTTATAACATTTATTTAAACAATTAATTTAATTTTTTATCAATAATTTGGTTAGAAAGGTTTTTGATGGAAAAGATGTTTTGATTCTAGTTAGAAACCAGACTACTAACCTAGTTATGAACTAGGAAAATCACTAACGATTCGCAATTGTTTTCCAATTATTATAAAAACAGCACGAAGATTTGGTTACTTTCTCTTGACCTTTCACACACAGCAGAAATCACGTCAGCTTGTACGTTATTTTGATAAAATTTCGAGGTTATGTTACCTATTTTACGTCACTCAAACGCCAACAAAGTGAGATGACAAATGTCATCCCTAGGGTGAGATAAGAGTGCAAATTTCACGTTGCTAAGAATTCAGTGACGTACGCTAGAACCAACAGATTTTCATTGCTAATTTTACATTTATTTTTAATTAAAACGGGGTTTGTTCCGCTACTGAATTTTTTAGCTCATTTATTGCTTATTTTATCATTTAAATTACAGCGTGGTCTTCGCGTAATTCTGGATACATTTTACATTTTCGCCCACGTGGTTTGTGATGTCTCATTTATTGTATTTTTGGTTTTAGTACAGTTGTTTGTGATCCGCAAAGGTCCACTGAATTGGAGTTTAACGATATTGCCGGCAACGGCCCTGTTTGGTTCTATTTGACGAAAGATAACGATTGTCGAGACCCAGAAACCCTAGTATTTACATAGTGCAAACGTTTTGTTTGGTATTTTTTAATACCAAACAATAAAGATGTAAGATATTTTTTAACGATACGATCGACAACAATTTTCTAAAATTGCTAGTTGTAAAACTTCTAATTAGCAGGAATCATTTTAATTGCTCGTTGCGTATTCTACTTCTGTGATATTTTTTATTTGCGAAGGTAATCCACATATAATGTCTAATACTTGGAATTCACACGTTTGACGCTGGCTTGCTTCTGGTTAAAATGGCGGTTCTGGGTACCTGGGACAAATCGCAGCCCCGGAAAATCCTAGTGGCCTGGATACAGTTAACTTTATTAGATTATAATTGCTAATCAAGTTAATTCATTAGCATTGCATGTCTAATTGTTGTGAAAAACATTATTTTAATATATTCCTTATTGCTTGGTTGGGGTATCCTATTTTACTCAGAAGATTTAGCTATCCCAGCTGGCTATGATAACTGGAGCTTTGTTTTTCGTTGAATGAGTGATGCCTTTGTTAGGTAATCACAAGGGTGTCGCCATTTTTAATCATAGCCCTTATGCTTAGAAATTGTATAAAGTAGATTTTCTCATACTCTTATTCCAATTGACCTAAAAAAACCGTTACATAACAGGATTAAACTAAAATTTATATCACAATCTTAATATTCCCAAATTAAAAATTTCCAAAATCCCCAAATGAATACTTTATTATTACTTCAGAAACTTTCTATTCATAAAAGAATTGTATACACGCAAACCTCTAAGTTATTAATTAAAATTCTTGGCAACTACTATATTATTCCTAGAGAGAGATTTCAATTCTGTGACAAGAATTAAGAAAAAGCTTCGGTAATTTATCATTTGTTTGGATAAAAGAAATCCCTGGGGACAAGGGAATTACATCACTCTCTTTTAGTGATATTAATAATAAAAAAATAAAGCATCATCGTCATTTTCTTCCGGTTGCTTTCCTCGGCGTTTTTTTTGGCAAAAAGATTAATATTGTTCAATGAAACTGGAAGTATATGTAGCTCTTTTTTTTGTGTGTTAAAAGGTGTGTCCCAGTTATAACGAAACAGAATTTATTAAGTTAATTGCATGCAAGAGAGTTTATGCATAGTACATAATAATGCCCAGGTAAATTAAATTTTCCTAATTAGAAGTGTATCCGGCAACAACTCTATCAACTAGGATGGATTAGTACATGGAAGTTAGTCTCTTCTTGTGAATTTTAATGATTTAATTCTTCTTTGTTTTTAGACAACAATTAGACAGTTTATGTGTACAGCTCTTAATTAGTTAAGCATATTTTATTTATTCTGGTTTTGTAACGATGTTGCGTTTTTCACCACAATACTTTTTATTCCGTTTAAATATTCAAACTGTATCAACGCCTCAAATACAATTACATACAATATTTCTTGACAATAATAAACTGAACTTTACTGTCTCCAGCGTCCAGCCTTACTTTGTAGAACTCCATAATCATAAAATATAATAAAAATCAATAGATTAATTAAAGTTTCACAAGTTTTAATATAAATTCTTAACCTTACAATTGTTTTGACATTAAATGTCCTTATCGAAGGTAGATAAGACTGATAAACAAACACGTTGCTAAGGATAAATACAGAAAATAGGTAACTAGATACAATTCATACAAAAACTAAATACATGTCTAACACTTCTAATAAAGAAGAATTACTAAGTTCAGTTTGGTCATTCATTAAAGAACAGAATCACCTAATGACACCTTATTAAAACACAAATTAGACATTTTAGAAGCTTTTAAAATATACACACATAAACGCGCAGTACCTTTAATGAATGAACAAAATGAACTTAGTAATTCTCCTTTATTAGAAGTGTTAGATAGTTAGTTTTTGTATGTATTGTATGTATTGGCCGTCTCACTTTGGGACTACAGCTAAGGAAAGATAGCCAATGTAACACATCGTTCAATAAGTCCCGGGACTAACCCACAGATGGCGTTAGTAATATCAACTCGACTTCGTTTTCCAAAAGATCTAACTTTCAAATGACACATGTCTGATTTTCACGTCAATCAAATCATAAACAGCAAAGTTACCGTGGTGAAACTTACGCTACTTTTGCATTTGTAGAAAAAATTGACAAAAACGAATTTCGTGTATTGATAAAACATTGCTTTTTAATGGGAAAGAATACCGTGCAAGCTCAGCAATGGATTGAAAGACGTTATCCGCACTCTGCCCCTTCGAAAACAACCATTTGCCGGTGGTATGCTGATTTTAAGCGCGGTCGCACACATACAAATGATGCGGAACGCTCGGGTAGGCCAAATGAAGCAGTTACCCCAGAAAATGTGAAACAAGTTTTAAAAATCGTGATGGATAACCGCAAAGTGAAAGTTCGTGAGATTGCTGAGATGGTGAACATATCAACTTTTTTGTACAAATACGTGCCTTCGTTTCAAAAATAGACGATGTGACATTGGCGTAACAGGATTGAAAATTTGAATAGATAAAAAGAAATTTAAGTAATACAAAAAGGTATTTCTGTAGTAGATCGCAGAGTCATTTTAGAATTCTTCCAATTCAAAAAACATTTAGTTAAAATAAAAGCAGATAGCGAAAAAATTTGTTTTTTCTACTCCAGCATTTGAAAGTAGGATTTCTTCAGTTGTCTTTACAGAATTGAATGTTGGCGTTTTTTGGGAAGCCAGCAGAATTGTCACTTTCCGCTTGTCTCAAATGGCAACGAGGACAAAGTTTTTTTCTGCTTGCCCAAAACAACAAACAATTGCAATTTTTCTTATTTCTCTGACTATTGATTATTATGCCTGTATCTCATTTGTATCGTACGAATTTTATCTATGACTGCCTCATTTGAGTTGGGTAATGAATTGATTACATAACTCAGTTATGCAATGAATTGATTACTTCACTAGTGTTATAATCAACTTCATTACCTAACTCGAATGGTATAATGAGTTCTTATCCAAGCAGACGTAGATAAGAAATCTTATGTGTATTGTTAGCGTAAGTGTCGTTACCGCTCTCAAAAGTAGCCGAACTGCTACTTTCTCCCTTGACCGGTAATCTATCACTTTCAGCTCTTACAAACAATAAACAAATTAATACACAAATTCATAGCTATTTTGAAAACCAGTGCCTGTGGTTGAACTATTTTGTTTCAGTCTTTCCCCTTTGTATGTTCCATTTGGAATTATCATTTTTAAATCAAGTGTTATATGAACTTGATTTTCATATTTTTGTTTCATGTTGTTGTTTGTTTTTTGTTTAAGTTTGGTATTGTTAATGTAACGTAAAACAGATTATTTGTTTAATTTGTGGAGTGTAATTTTAGTTTATTATTGTAGTTTTGATGTGTCTTTATTCTTTAGAACAAAGTAATAGACCACGACCAGAAAAAATCGTTATGAAAGCTTTCAGATGGGTTCTTTTTATTTTCTGTGTTTGTAAAAGCTTGCGAGTTAACATTTATTCATTATTAAAGCAAAGTGTGACCTAATTATAAACACATGCAAGATAACGCCTCGAGCGCCCGCGCCCACATCTGCTACAATGAAAGCAGCTGCAGTATCAACCCACGGCCACGTGTGCGCACAGCAAGCCCCCACATATATCAAAGCGGAAGCAGCTGCAATACTCTATCTAATGCATTCTATGAATTCCTAGAGGAAGTAGAATGCTATCATCACGTAGGCATAACCCACGTGTGGTCAACTGAAGGATTTTACGCCCACAGAAAGAGTATATAAAGACCAGAGCTTTGTGGGACAGACCAGTCTGAGTTACGACGGGCTTGGAGATAGAAACTGATTACCAGGGTAATTGTTTACCTTCTCTCAAGCCATACTCGCCCAGAAAGCCATAGAAACTGATAACCAGGGTTATTGTTTACCTCGGTCTTTCTGTACATCATTATTACCAGTTTTAAGTTGAAACTGTAAATAGTATTCAAGTGAATATGCAAGTGCATAATGTGTAATTTCACGACGAATAAATATTTTATTGTACTTAACAGTAAACTGTGTTCATTTTGTAACTTGGACTCCGTGTTTTGCGTTTTTAAAATAAAGTACCATTTTTAAAAACGCTTTTCAACGTCAAGAAAAGTTAATTTGCAGCACATGTTTACTATGCAGCTTTTGTTTGCTGGTATGCATTTCTTGATTTATTTTGGACAATCAGTTATACCGTGTGCAGAACAAAGAAGTTTCTAACATAAGTTTGACATAGTAACTATAAGAGCTACTAGCGTGTTTCACATTTTCCCCATTTCTATTTTATTTTTTCCCAAATCAAGGTTAAAATGAAACGATCTGTTTATTTTTTGCTACTAAATGTATACCTCATTTTAAAAAAACCATAAAACGGCATACTAGATTATTAAAATCAGATATTTTCATTTGTGTTTTTAAGTGTTCCAAAAATCGAAAGTTGTATATTTTTTTGTATATTTACCCCACCTGACCCTATATCTTTTTTACCTTTCTAGTTGAAGCATTTTCAACAGCACATTTAATACCACCAGCTTAGCTCAGAGGATGGAGCCGGAGCGATTAGTTCGGGACAGACTGGGCTTAACTCGAGTAGGGATATCATAGCATTTGCGGTGAAAGTGGAAATAAATAAAAATAATTCTACAATAAACTGAAAAGTACGATACACTGTTAACATTATTAAGTCAGAATGATAATATTTTGGGTAATAATTGCTACAATGACCAACCACATATTAAAAAACTTCATCGGTTACTATGTATTGTAAATAGTGTAATAATAGTTTATTATACTTAATTGTTTGTTGCTGTTTAGACTATTAACAAATTTAGTTAAATATTTCAAAATTTTAACATTGTTTTAATTGATCTCCGAACAGTTATTCTTTTTAATGTTAATCCTATCTTCATACATAAAGATCAACAGTACTATATTGAGATGTTATGGGATCATTAGATTGAAAATTTACTTGACATTTGAAATTTTGAAGTATTTCAAGACTACGATTTGATCGTAAACATAAATATAATTATTTCATGCATTAAATAAAATAAAATGATACAACATGCTAGGATATTAGGTTTATTTAATCTAAAAGCTACATGTTAGGTTACAGATAGATTTATCAATTTTTAGAATAGAAATTATAGAAGGATAAATTTCATGCAGACGTAACCTCAACTTTTGCATAAAAAGTTTGAATTTATAAAAATGATATAATTATTTAGGTGGCTTTATAGTACTAATACGTGTTTTATGTAACCCAGGTCCATGTTAGGATGGCTTTTTCCATTTTTCTGGAAGATTTTATTTTCTTGTTAGACATGAGTTTAACGCTAAGTAACGTAAAACAAGTCTTTCTGTTTCCCATGAAACTAAATCAGTTTCGGGAAAATATTTTACTGGAAATATGTAAAACGGGTCATTATTGTAATGTCTATAACAGTACATTTAACTTACAATCTCCGGTATTTGAAAAAATTGTGTTAATCTTTGTGAAGGTATTGGCTTTGCTGATATGCTTCAATTTTTCCAAATGTTGATTTATTATAATATTTTACACCGTTGTTTGAATGCAGGCACTTGGAGGACTGTATGCTGGACAAGTTTGAGTATAGTTTGATTTCATTTATGTTGTTATTTGTATGGAGCCATGCAAAAGCATAGTTGGAATTTAAAAATGTATAAACGGATCTTGATTTTTGTTTTTCTTTTATTGTAAATATTTTTCAATGTAAACTGCAATATGTATGAGTTACCTTTGGTAGCCATGTAATCATTTCTTGTGCAGGTATAGCTGGAGTTAGTGAGTCTTCTTTGTAATTAAGTTTTAATGAGATTTTTTGACCGTTGGTCATTTTTGTTAAGTTAAATTTCTCAGTTAATGTTGATTTTATACTCTAAGTGTCTTATGTTGTTTTAATCATTATTTTGCCAGCTACATTTCTGTCTTTTTAGATTTAAGATTAGTGCTAATTATGAACACATGTTTTTCGTTAGTGACGTCATGATAAAACTTTGATGTGCGATTGTTTTGAAAATTTGTGTTGTTTCTCAGTTGTTTTGGTAAAACATATAAAAAGGCCGGAAAAAATTAACAAATTCAGCCGATAAAACGCATTGGGTGTATCCGTGCTCAACTCCAGACCAAAAAGCTGTAAAATAAAGTAAGGTTAAATGATAACCATATGTTTGTTTGTAAACAATCGAAAATTTTAACAAAGTGTTTTATGGAATTGAATACAGGTCATAATGATTCCTGAACCCGGTAAAAATCCAAATGAAGTGACGTCCTATCGACCAATAAGTCTTCTCCCAGTCCTTTCCAAACGCCTCGAAAAACTCATACTCAAACGACTAGCCAAGATCATAGAAGAAAATGAACTTATACCTTCTCACCAGTTTGGGTTTAGAAAACAACATGGAACTACTGAACAAATCCGTACTCACATGGAAGAAAGACGATACTGCTCGGCCGCCTTCGTTGATATAAGCCAAGCCTTCGACAGAATTTGGCACCCTGGACTAAACTACAAACTAAAACTCCTTCTCCCACATCCGTACCGTACACTCCTAAAATCCTACCGTTCGGACAGAACCTTTCAAGTGAAGTATCAGGAAACCTACACGGATCTCTATCCTGTGCAATCCGGAGTTCCCCAAGGAAGTATCTTAGGACCCACACTTTATTCACTGTATACAGCAGACCTACCTCAAACAAACTCTACAGTCAGGGCCACATATGCAGACGACACCACTCTCTTAGCATCACATCAGGATCCTATTTCTGCAACCAGAAATCTGCAAACACACCTCAATCAATTCGAGATCTGGTTAAAAAATGGAGAATGGAAGCAAATGCAACCAAGTCGACGCACATTACCTTCACCCTTGGAAAAGAAACCTGTCCTGCAGTCACACTAAATGGAACACCCATACACCAAAAGGACGTAGTCAAATACCTTGGCCTCCATTTGGACAAAAGATTAACCTGGCGTACTCACATCTTAACTATGCGAAAACAACTAGGTTCCAAATTTCACCAAATGTACTGAATGCTTGGAAGAACCTCGAACTTATCAATTGAAAATAAACTTTTGCTGTATAAAGTTATACTCAAGCCCATTTGGGGATCTGCCTGCACCTCAAACATAGAGATCCTACAAAGCTTCCAAAATAAAGCTCTTCGAGCAATTGTAAATGCCCCATGGTATGTACCAAATGCCTTAATCCATGAAGACTTAAAAATACCAACAGTTCGCGAAGAAATCACTCGATTCAGCACCAATTATAGGGATAAGCTGGCAGTACATCCTAATGAGCTAGCAAACATCTTGCTGCGTGAAGAAGACGAGCCAAGCCGACTCAAACGGTTTAAACCTTCTAACATTCCAAACAGATTCTAGTCAACTACCTAGATCTAATTTGTCATATCTTTAAAAATTTTACAGAGGATGCCCACAGGGACATTTCTTTACATGTCATGTAAATATTATTAATATAGTTCTAGCTTAAGCATACATCAGTTGTATTTATAGTCTTCACCGAGACTGATTTTACAAATAATGGGGTTAATAAAAAAAAATGGAATTGAATAGTTACCTGAATATTTAAATCAAAGAAGAGTTATTTTCGTTCTTCAACAATTATTCGGAATTATGAACGATTTTATTAAAACAAATTAAAGAAGATTTTTATTGATTTCAATTTTAATAATTTGGTTTTCGACCTTGAATGGAATGGAAGATTCCTATATTACCGATAGTACCAATGTGGATATTGACGTATAATATACAAGGTTGGTTTGGTTCAATTTTTGAAATAACAAAATCATAAAGATAATTATTTAATAAATTCAGTATTTATTTTCTTAATTGAGTGTTTTCAATAACAAAGTTGTAACATTTAAACAAGTTCAATTTGTTTATTCACAAAAATAATTGATTTTTCGTTAGATGAATTTATTTAGAAATTGTAAATATTTTTCTTCTGATATACTTAATTGATGTCAGTTTGTTCAAATGGAGACCAGTTACAACCCCCATGTCAGGTTGATAACAAATATTTAACACATTTGAGCAAGCTTAAGGAAGATTTTCCAATTTTTTTTAACTTTTCTGTTTAAGTATTCTTTAATTTTCTCTTTCGAGATAGATTTTCTAATTATCATAAATAAAAAAATAAAAACTGTGTTTCAATTTATCTATGTGTTTATTTGATGTTTATGCAAGCATCCATTTTATTTATTCACATATAATAGAGTTTAGTTTGCTGTTGTCCAGTTGCAGAAGTCCAAGTGCATTGGTAGTAAGTCCTTTTCTTCCAGGTTCAAGAATCAATAAGATTTTTTTATATTTCATTTTCTCATGCTCTATCGAATTAAACCTGAGTCAGTCTATTGGGAGAAAAAAATTGTGGGGCTTTCTGAATTATCATTTAAATAAATTTCACCTCAATATACTCGTACAGTTGCGACAATATAAATTCAACTCCGACATGATGTAAACGTGTATTCGCCACCTGATGTGAATGCAGCGCTTACACCAGTTTCCTCAATAATTTTAAATAATATTTCTATTATTTCAAAATATTCTTTGGGCTGTTGAGCTACAAATTGATCATGGGCAGATTACTTAGTCAACTTAGTCAAATGGAGTTTTACAAAAGAAATACTTGTACCAAATGAAGTTTTTATTTTTCTTGACAAAATCTGAAGATTAGCAGGAAAATAGTATAGGGGGTACAGCCACACATCTTTTATCAGGGTTGATTAATATACTCTGCTTCTTGTAAAGATTCCACTGTGGTTTTAGGTTTTTTCTTAATTTTTCCGAATGAAACCCAGTTGGTAAGAATCAGTTTTACTTGCAAAGATCACTCATATCAAATATGGAATTTTGACCTAATCTGTATCAGTAGTGGCAAGTCACAGATTGTGTTAAATATTTTTTTAATCAGGGCATCAAGTTCTTTCTAACCATATTCTACTTGCCTGGGGGTCATACAAAAAAATGTTGGATTTTAGTGACCTCTGGAGGTCAAAGATGATTCTTTTATGAGTGTCACTCTTCAGAAAAATCGTAAGGTACAGTCAGGTGTTCATCTGTATTTTCACTGTGTTTAAGTTCATATGTGGCAAATTTCATCGCAATCTATCGAAGAGTAATTTTCCTGTTTCTGACCTGCTTTGTTCTTTTATACTTTTGAAATTCACAAATAGCACACAGCGTAACTGTGTGTCATAGCTCTCATTTATGCGTCATATATTTGGTTTTATGGCATGTTTTAACTTGATAGATATTGCATCCTTTAATAACTAGAGTTCTAAAACTTGGTACATATCTATCGAGGAATGAAAGGTGTCATGTTTGATAGTAATTAAATAATCCAAAATGAGAATTCTAAACTATTTTTGTTTCAAAATACAAGTTAATAAAAACATGACCGTTGCGCATGAACATACTTTTGGTCCTTCGGACCGGACAAAACTTGACCTGCATGTTGATTTAAACTTTTAGTTGAGTTAAGATAAAAAATAACACATTCGTCAGAAAAACTTGAACCAGTTTATTGTTCCAGTAAGTTCAAGTATGATGGTTGACCGCAATTAATGAGAAAATATCCTAATAAACCTTGTTTAACACGAGCAGTTAATACCTTCCTACAATACCATAAATGTTTTAAAACTTGTTAATTGTTATAATAGTTGTTAGTAACCTTAAGAAACTGACGCAAAGATATTTTTTATTCTGTGATTGACGTGTTATGTCATCAATTCGAAAACTACAGGAAGCATTTTTCTACGACTATGCAAATTCCATATACAAATTTGTTTTCCTCAATGAAACCTGACGTCATACGGAATCATGGTGGCACTTACCTCTGATACCAAAAGTGATGGTCGATTTGTAAAACGATTAAGTTAGTATTTTACAGAAAGGTGAACGCTTGACCTTTAGACGTGCTTAGAACTACAATGACAAGCTTGAAATTAGAATCATTTCACGTGTACACGTTTTTAAAACTCACACCAGGTAGACTTCTTAGGAAGTTCACTCTCTTGCTTAAATGCATTGGCCTATTACGTAATCCTTAATGCTTTTGTGGCTAAAGTGGTATACCACCTTGTTATTTCTAAGGATGTGGTTTTTTTTAGAGATTTTTGTTGGTAAAAAGAAAATTATTAGGTAATGTTTAATGACGGAATTTGTATTTTCGGTGAACAGGGGTCGGATAATACTGTTCCATGAAAATACATCCTTGCAACACCTACTTTTTACACGCGAACTATAAATTGCAAGAAGGGCTAAATACAGTAATTGCGATGATGTTAATTACAATACTTTACTGGTCGGAAATGGTTTGTACTATGTTACCACTATTAACGTTATACCACTGACACATTATTAACGTCATCTCGGTGAGAAATAAACATTTAAATGCGTGTTGTAAACTGAATTTGCATTTTAACATTTACCTCATATAAATATGCACAACGTGCGTTTACAATTTCTTTTTTGGGCTGAGGCAAAACATTTCTCTTTTTACAGCGAACACGCATGATGATTCTTCTTCATTAAATAGCTCTCGATAATTGATACGAGGAAGGACCAATAAGAAGAAACAGGTAAGATAAAGAAAGTACCATTAATTTTTCTTCCAAGTCATTGAGTGACGAATGTAGTCTATTAATATGGTATACATACTAAAATACAGGGTGTCCATTTAGTGCACAATTATCTGAGATCGTCTAAACTACTAAATATCGAGAAACCCATATTCGCTATTCTTAAATGGGACACCCTATACATTTTACCCAGCATTGACTTCCCTATCAGTTGTTTACTCGACAATAGATTCTTTTTCTTAATTCGTTGCGATGTTATCAGTTCGAATCTTTTTACTCGAGTTTTAAAAACATTCTTTGCCGACAGAATGATTGGGGTCCTACCAACATTATTAAAATGTTTTCCAAGTTTTGTTTATATACCGGGTGTCCCAAAATGCTGTTTACACGCAATATCTCCCTTATTTAAAAAGATAAAGAAATCAACCAAAAACTATTGTGAATGACTCAAAATGGCCCTTCAGAAAAAATCCTTAAATGCTGGTTGCATAGCAACGTTTAAGAGATCATGCCCACTTGATTAATTTTTCAAATTGCACCTTCTGTTCTTTTTCACGGAAATGTATTCTTCACTTCATTCTGCTTATGGCAGTATGCCTTACGTAATTATCTAATGTGCATTTAGGGGTTGAAAAAAATATTTTTTATAAATAGTACACATTCATTGTTCATATTCATAACTAAATTATTTATTCAAAAAGTATTACGATTAGAGTTGTGTCTACTAGGGAACTACTGAGGCGCTTTGAAACCTGTGTAGAGTCCACAGGAGGGCATTTTGAGCATTTGCTTTAAGTTTAAGATAAATTCAATTTACAACAAATATTTTTAATACCTCTAAATGCACATTAGATAATTACGTAAGGCATACTACCATATGCAGAATAAAGTGAGGAATACATTTCCGTGAAAAAATGACAGAGGGTGCAATTTGAAAAATTAATCAAGTTGGCATGATCTCTTAAACGTTGCTATGCAACTAGCGTTTAAGGGTGTTTTCTGAAGGTCCATTTTGAGTCATTCACAATAGTTTTTGGTTGATTTCTTTATCTTTTCAAATAAGGGAGATATTGCGTGTAAACAGCATTTTGGGGCACCCTGTATATGGAGGACCAACTAATTGGCTTGCCAGATCTCCCGATTTGACCAGTATCTTCAAGGCTTCCAGGCTTCTTTTAGAGGAATACGCAAAATGGTATATGCAGCTCACGTGCTGCTACCAGAGATTATATGAAAGAAAGAATGTGGAAAGTTTTCCACGTATTACACAAGCGGCATTGACAAATACCAGAGATGTGAGATGTGCATAAATCAAACTGGAAAATATTTGGAAGAATTTCTTTAAAAATAAATTATTTTATTTCTTTTTTTGTAAAATAATCTAAAATTATTGGAATACAGCCATTTTCTGCATTGTAATAATGTAATGAATTAATAAAAGAATTAATGATTTGGCAATACTGCACCTACCTAACGAAGGAAATTTTAGTTACATTTGAGAAAATTGGGTAAATTTTATTTAATGTTATAACAATTTAAAGGTAGAATTTGAACACCCTGTACATAAACTTGGAAACATTTTAATAGCGTTTGTAGCGCCACGATAATACTGTCTGAAAAGAACGCTTTTGGAATTCAAGCAAATGAATAAACTGTGACTTATTTATTACGGCCTTACAAAAATGAAAAATTTAAGAAAATAATTTATAGACTGGCAGCGTCGCAACGGATTAAACAAAGAATCTATTATAATGTTTAATTTTAATTCTTTTTCGAGTTTGGCGCTATTTTCCCTCTTTTAAATTTTGACTCACTGGTCGTTTTGCATTTGATTGGTGCATTGTTAGTGCAGGTCTTGTGTGTTTTTGATTTTGTTTACCGAAGAGTAAGACAGGTTGGGTTTAACTTCCTCGTACGGTGTCCGAATTTTGTGAGACGCATGAAAGTGAGTTTTTAGTGTTTCTCGTGAAGAAGTTACCCTTGCGTAGGGGATTGTGATTCACTTTAAGTTCTTTTTTAGTGAGATTTTTTATGCTGTAATTTTTCCTGCTGCCGTTACGGAGAATCTCCGGATAAATGGCATATCTACCTTTTTTTTCTGAACAGTATTTTTCGATTACTAATCTTATAAATATTTTTAGGGTTCATGAAATATAACAATTAGGTTTATTGGAAACCTTTAACGTGATTACGATAGGGGGAATCGAGTCTACTATTTTACCATTGTATAGAGACGCAGGTCTGATAATTATTTATTTTAATTTAATATTATCTTATTTGGTAACTTTTTTTTGATTAAATTGCCAATTGGGCAATTTGTTGTATTTTGCATTTACAACTTTTAGTATTTATCTATATTCACTTATTTACGGATGAAAATACTTACTTTCGAGTAAATCGCATTTAGTTAAAATTGACAACATGTACAATATATTTATTTTTCATTATTTTTATTTCTCATAGAATAAATTGTGGCCTCCTTTAGTTGTTGTGTTTCCTCTTATATGGTAAGTTTCCCGTACATTAGTTATCCTAGACCTGAATCTGTTTGCTTTTCTGTGGAAGATTCATCCGTATCCTTAATTTTTATATCTCGACTATAACGCACGACTACTCCCGACTGCGACTAGCCGAATGTTCTGTTTGTCCACCCCTTACTGCGAAGATAAAGGCGTGGCACTATTAAATAAACAAGTGATAAGGGAATGCATTTCGGGTAAAATATATATGATGTCCCATTTAAGAAAAGCGTAGTTCTATTTGTCCCGCTTTAGTGAAACACCCTGTATCGTAAATTATAAATATTTTTAAAGTATCTTTGGCAACCACGAAACTTTTGTATTGAAAGTTTTTCTCGATATTAAGTAGTTTACGAGATATCGATTAATTGTGTACTAAATGGACACCTTGTCTATTTTGCACGAAATTATTCTTTGATAACTTCTTGGGATAAACCAGTCAAATACTATGTTGTTCGCCAGATTAAGTCAACATTTAAATGTTTATACAATCAGAGATTTCTACAAAAAGGTAAAGCATAATAAGCCTGCCATGATCAAAATTAAATGCAAATATTCGAAAAAAAAACATATTAGACCTTGTTTAATTGTAAAAATCGTTACGGAAATTTGTTTTGGACCACTTGGAAAACCAATTTTGGTTAGAAAATTATGACTAATAATTCTTTTATGTCCGGTCTGGCGATTTTGACCGATTTATCAACCTGTTTTTAGAGCGTAAATTGTTAAATTAGGGCTCTAAGGCTGTGAGACTTTTTCGAGTCCACTAGAAAAATAGCTACCCTTGTTTACGCCGATTAACGACTCCTGCGGGCTCTAAAACACTCAATTAAGCCCTTAATACATAATATATTATTAAATGCATTATTAGAATTGAAATAAAAAATTTTATTTTTTTTTTGTTTAAAAGAGTACCATGGAGATTGACAACAAAATTTAGTTTACTCTAAAATGTCTAAAACGGAAAGTACCCAAGCAGCATTTTTAGTCATCGCTACGTACCAGCAACGTACTAGAACTGGAACCAAAATGGGGAACAATTTTTAGGGTAGCAGATATGTTGCAGTAACCTCTCTGGAACTTGTCCAACTACGTATTGGGAACGTGGCGGCGTAGTAATTGCTACTTTCGTGGTACTTCTTTTCTCTTTGACACATCGTGTCGCGTGGTTGCTCTCTCTTACTGTTGCAACTTAGCAAATATTCTATCATTTTCTATACTAATGCTGCAATCGTGTCACAAAATGGATTAATATTTTGTTTGTAATACGTACTTAATAATACAAAAAGCGATGAAATGTTTAATTATTTTGACATTCCAGTATACCTTTATAAACTATTGCAACGTTTCTGTTAAACGTGATGATGATAGATCGAAAAATAATAACGCGCCTTCTTTAAATATATTTTTTAATAAAAAATGTCTTTAATAAAATATGACAAAAATATTTATAAGTTGATACACATGATAGAAACCATTTTTATATTATTCCTAAGGCACAATTTGGCACCAATTTGTTATTTTTATTGAAGGTTATATAGTAAAACATCTAATAACAATCATAACAAATTGCAAATTGATAAATGGCCTCCTACATTTTACAAGTAAATATGGAAATGGAGTAGTTTACGAAAATTCACTTTAAAGTGATTCTCCTGGGTAGCAAAAACGTAAATCTTACTTTCAATACTACTGTAAGATTCCGTGACTTTAAAAGGTTAAGCAATGGTTTCAGACTGGTGACAGGAAATCAATAGTTAAGCAAAAGTAGAAAAAATAAGGAAATGCGTGTTTCTGTATTAATCTCATACGGCTTATTTAAAAAATAAAAAAAAATAACAAATTAACACAAACAAGACGCAACGTATTTACTTGGAACAAAAACGTTACTCGCAACAGACAGGGTGCACGCGTGGTTAACGTAGTAGGTTTATACACGGTCGTCCTAGGGTTCTATTCCTTCTGTCTCCGTTACTTTTTTTAAATTAGTTTTTTTTAGTAAAAATGCACCCCTGTTTACAGTTGGTATAATAACGTTTAGTATTTATTGCTTTTTAAATTATTCCTAAAAATGAATCAAAAACTATAAACCTGCGAATTTACATTTTGAAATCGGCGACACGTGAACTGTAAGGTCTCCTTGTATGTGGCAATACCGTTCCTCATACTTTAAAGGTTACTCAAAAGTAATTGAATTACATAGTTCCAATAAATAGTAGAAACAACTACATAATTACTAAAATAATTCGAACTGAAGTAATTAAACCTATAAAGTCGTAAATTTAGTTGTAGTTACGTAACAACTACTCAATCAAAGTTCCGACCTCAGTTAGTGCTACTTAGATGCTGCTTGGGTACATATTCATTCAAGTTCCGTAGTAAATTGTGTTTGTATCTTATTCAACAAAATGACTGAAATTATTGGTTGTTGAAAAGGGAGAAACTGTTCGTTTGGTTGTGGAGAAACAGTTCCAAACAAACTGTTTCTTCCTTTTAACGAATAATAATTTCAGCCATTTTGTTAAATAAAATACCAGCACAACTTACTATTATTCAAGACTTTTTAGTCAAAATTTGGCTTTATGATTTTCAGGTGGTCCAGAACAAACTTCGGTAACGACTTTACCGATTAAACAAGGCCTACTATGTTTCTTCAATTATTTGCATTTTTCTTTATCGTAGTATAAGGCTTATAGTAGGCTTATAAGAAATGGGCAGGAAAAGTGTTTTCTCTCCTTAAAAAAGAAAAGTATTCCTTTGTCTCCCTAGGAAGAAAAAGTGCCATTCTGCTCCCTAATATTGATGAGCCAAATGGAAAAAAGCAAATCAAAATGATATAAAAAGCACAGATCAAAAAGTTACTAAAATCTTCTTATCAAATTATTAACAATTTTAGGCATTCGATTTTGTTAAAAGTTTTTCCAGATTTTCTCGAGGCGATAGAAGAAATCATATATGCAACTCAAAGGGAAAGCATCTTTTCCGCCTACGTGTGCTTGTCTCCTTTCTTACATTCGGTTGCCCAAATTCAATCCCGGGAAGAAAAGTTTAATATTCCTCCCTTGTTGTACAAATAGCTATTATATTATATCTTGGTTACTGCTTATGTATTAGTTCTTTCAGGTTTCTTTTCTGATATAGTGTGTATCGCTCATTCACTAGAAGCTAATTTCTTGCTTGATTGAGGCAATTTTGGTAAGTTTAGTTATAAAATCACATACAATTTCTTATTTCGTAGCATTTGATGTTGATTTACAAATTAATATTAACTACCATCTACATCCGTGGGGGACGATTTCTGTCTACTTCCTAGTGCAGTTACTCCACTTCAAGAATCTTGCAGGTCTTCTTTCCATCGCAGGCATTTAAAATGTAGTTTTCAAAAAAGTTACTGCTTTTATGTGATCCACTTTTACATCAAACTAAGATTGTTTTTATAGAATTAGAAAACACTTTTGCAGGATTCTAAGTTGAAACATTTTTATTCTTAGATGATTTGTTTGTGATTGTGGTTTCAAATTGAATTGATTGACATATTGGTTCATTATTCTAGTTCTCCTCGGGATTGTGACTTCTTTGACTATAATTTATTAATTTTCTTATAAATATTTATTTGTAGAACTATCAATCTTTGCAGACTTTCACTTCTTTGACTAAAATTCCATCTTAAACACATCCGGGAATGCATTTTATGAAAACCGAAAATACTCAGATGTTATCTTAAGTAACCTTTTACCAACCAAAAACTTGTTGAACTCAATCTTCGTAGCAGAATAACAAATAACTCACGTCAAGTAGCTCACGTTAATATATGTACACCCTGTAAACTGTGTTACTATTCCAAAAACTTTTCTCGTGGATTGGATTTTCCCGGATATAGCAAATACAAAGCGATTCTACAAAAAAAAAAAAAAACGCTAAATTTGTAGTTATTAAACTAAAATATTGATTCGGAATTAATTTCATAATCCATTCCATTTTCTGTAGAGATTCGAGATTTCATGTGGCTTGTTTAGAAGTAAAGCTTGTATTATTGCAGTCAGGTACGTATGAAAGGGTTTTAAAGCGTTTTACACGGAAGCACTTCAGTGTAGTACTATGCTACTATGTATCAATTAGTGGTGCATGCAGAATCCCCCTCGTTCTAATATTTTATAGAAGTTGAGACAGATTACAGCGTCGTGCAATTTGAACATGTATTACGTATCCTACCACAGACAATATCATGGAAAACTTCCAGAAATGAAAATTATTTAAATTTTTGTACAATTTTATTGTATTTAATTTAAAATTTGCACTTATCTGTACCTTTGTGTAGACCATAGAGTTAACTTCAATACAATGTTAGTGTTAATTTATGACAATCTAAAACAATTACATCTTTATAATCATTTATGGTAACTTTTTTACACTAAAACAGTCAAATTTATAATCGTTTCGGAGTAAGATTTTACTCTTGAGTTTTAAATCTTTTACTCTACATGGGAAAAATATTGCCTATTTAGAGTGGATTGATATAGAACTCTTGTATAATTTGTTTTCTATTTAGATCGAGATTTTAGAGTGAGAATAGTGTATTTTCTAAGGTCAAGGTCAATAATAAAAAAAGTGCTTTATTTATTTATTGCAATGCAAACATATGTAAAAAGTATATATGTTTATGCAATTAAAACATAAGAACATACTGAAAAAAATATATACGAGTCCGGTTGGGACAGTTCTACTTTTGTTAAAGGACACGTTTACTTTAAAACTGTTTTTCTTGGTCCATGGTATGGTTGTTAATTGTTGCTCTAGTGTGAACTACCGTCCGTGCTCCATGCCAACTCTCATGAAATTTCTATGATATTACCTTGCAGCACTCCGCGAACTCCAAGTTCAAAATTACTTCAACTATGATGTGATTACTCTTTTGTTCTATGAATTAGATATCATTATAATTACTGTTTTTACTTACCTAATTTCTCAATATTTTTGTTTATTGTTTGCAAATAAAACACTGAATATGAATTATTGAGAGAAATACAACTCCATTGAATATCAATATTAAATAGTTTCCGTTGAACATGTCTTATAAGTTCCAAGTTCTTCCGTCTTACTCGTCATAAGTAACATTAATTACTATGATTATACATGTTTTGACATGATTGACATGTTTTATTTTATAAATACATGTATACATACAAATCTGAACTTAATGTCGTTACAATTATTTATGTACAGGTACCTGTTTTTGGTTTAGTCAATACAATGTTGATCTCCAAATTTTGCTTAATTGTTCATTCCGTTTTGAATTGCACAGCTACATTAAGTTATTGAAAGATTTGTAAAATTTTGAAATTCCCACCAATTTTAGTAACTTTTGAAATTGCAAAGTTTCAACAGCTACATATAACTAGCCGAACTTGAATACAGCTGCAGTTGATTGTCGCCATTTTTTGTTAGTGCCGTTATTGCGCACACGCTTCTCTTGTCAAATACGCTGTCAAATGCATGTATACTGTTGCCAATTCGTTTTATTTACTCTAACTAGAGTAACATGAACACTAACAAACATTTTTTTACTAATTTAGATTACTTTTTCACGGCTCTTCTTCACTTAAAAAAATTAAAATTAGAATGGATATTTTTATACTTTTAAAGTAGAATAGATTGAATATTCAATTTATATAGAGTTAATTAATAATATAGAGAGAAAATAGATTTCAGTAGTGAAGAATTATTTTTGTTATAAGAATGGAGTGAAAAAAAGTTTTTGTACTCTAGGTTTTAACTCTTAAATCTTTACCCAGTACTCTAAACATTGTTCACAGGGCTGATTTTTTAATGTAAACAGGTGTTTGCTGTAACAACCTAAACGACTTCTGCTACAGATTTGCATATGCTGGTGATATAGGCAATCCAAAATATTGCCGTAGTGTGTAAGACATACAATGTCTCATGGACTCTTGTGTATACCATGTAATAAGAGTGATAAAGAGAGGGTGAGTGAGAGGGGGGTTATTCCCACCCCACTATTCACCAGTTGGAGTTGAGGAGTTGATGCAGTTAATTCGAAATAGACTAGGTTTATCTAGAGTACAGATAGAATAGCATGTACAGCAGTATATGTGGTTTCGCTCTTACTGCTATATAAAAAAATCGGTGATTCATCTTATATATAATTCTTTTCGTTACCGTTCAACGCTACTCTTCTAGACTTCTATCTACGAATATGTTGATATAGTCATTTAGTTAGTTCCTTTATTTAGTGAAAGTTCCGATGTATTTTCTCTGCTCTGATAATGTCCTCTACAACGAAGGAGATATTTTCCAAATTTCGCCACTATTTTGCATGGTCTAGCGCTGTGAGTAACTTATCGTACACATGTAATAGTTTCGGCTGATTCGAAGTCAACCCTTACCTAAAATAGTACATATCTTACGAATCTCAGCTTTACAAACACCAAGGTGTTCATCTAGGACACGTGCATACGAAGCTTTATTGCTTTTGAATTTCTTTTGATATACTATGTTACACGTACGTTATGAGAAACGTGCATCTTCCATCTAGTTCAGGTCAATTCATCAAATTGTTGTCCGTTAATTGTTCCTTATAGGAATCTAAAGTTTCATAGCTCTTTCAACCGTTGGCACAGAAAAACCTTCTCTCGTACCTCGTCAATATGGTGTCATAATTAGGAGGTTTGTCGCTATCTGCTTGCAAAATTAGACATAATTAAATGGCATTAGAAAATGAAGAAGTTGACACAAAGGCTAGTTTTATAAAACAAACGGAACCTTGGCCTGATCTTTAAGATGCGTTAGCTATTTGTATATAAAATTATAGGTATCTTGCATAGTTTTGCAATATAAAAATTTTATACAAATAAGATCCAAAAATGTAGTTTTCCAAGTATGTTGGATTGTGTACAATAAATATTTTGACGAGTATAGATCATAACTAAATCAGAAGCTTATCTTGCAGTACAATCCAGATGTGCATTTCAGTGTTCTATTTACAAATTTGTTTGCGGTATTGTGGACTTACCATTCGTAAATATATATATATTTTCATTTTATGTAAATGTAATTAACTTTTGGCTCGATAATCTTATACAACTTTAAAATCACTTTACGACTGTAGGTAAACATATTATAGATGAATGACAAATCATTGGAAGAAAAAATCCATTCAAGAAAAGTTCTGTATTATATTAAACAGAACCAAACCCCTTATGGAGTATATCATTAGACTCCTCATGACCCAAATAGTTCAAAACACCATCCAAGACACCAATATGTTAAAATTTCTGAATTTTACTGTATTCATTCTTAAATGTTCTCAATTTATTTTATATTAAAAACACCCTTTGTTTTTGGTGCAATTGCAGCTACCAAAGAAAACAAAACCACTCCAACAGTCAATTGTTGGCAATTTCTAAAAAACTGAATGAAAACGAATGGCAGGAAACAAACAACGATCATTTAAAAACCTCAAAACAGAATTGTAAAAATTTATTATTGGTTTTACGACATTTCCGCGGTAGGTCCAGAGGAACGACGTTCGCATAAAATGTAGCAGTTAAAATAATATTCGTGGCCATCAAAAAAGGGGTAAAAGTTGTGCCTTTTGCACTAGACAGAAGTGCCCACCCCAGTCAGTCTCGCCGGGTCATAGTCCTCAGTTGCTCCTGCTGCTGCTGCGTATGGATCCGTCTGCGGCCTGACCTGCCCTAACTACAGGGGTGAACATCCCTATCGAAACCGCCCCACCACCTGTAAACAGTGCGTACACGCACTAATAAGTAACCCCATGGATATCTATTCAACTGTCTCTTTGTCTGTGAACAAATTAATTTATGCATTTTTATTAATTTGTTTTTAATTGCAGTTTTTGTTATTAGTTTTGGTAATTGAATGACTGAAGTTACTATCTCCATTACTTTCTCAATTAAGACTTAATAAACAACCAGATGAGTACGGTTAATGTAGAAGGTAGTAGGACAGCATTACCTACATTTGCATTGAATTAAATGGAAAAGAAAAGTTGAAAAAGTGAGAAAACCGGTTGGAATACAAAAAATATCATACATAATAATAGGTAACCGAATGAAAAATTAGAATTTTGTTAGAGTTCTAACAAAATTAAAAAAATTATCAAAAAAAAACTGAAAATTCTACACTATACACTACACTGCGGATTATATTGGTCGTCTCACGTTGGGACTACAGCGAAGGATAGATAGCCAATGTATTTCTTATGGGAGTTTGTGCTTCGTTGTTACCACCTATGCATCTATAGAAATGTGGATGAAGATTCCAGAAGTTCTAAACATTTGAAAACAGTAACCGAAAAAGTGTAATCGTAACTATACAAAAGGAGCATTTAAAAGAAAGTCTTATTAACATGTATTTGTTATTTTATTAAACATTATTTGGGATTGTTACATCGTACATGGATCTAAATATCCGATATTTTATTACTTATACTTTTTGTTTAATTCTTTCGTCTTCAAATTCTTTTAAAATAAAAATAACGGCTGGTTAGCTTCTGTATGATCTTTTTAATCTTTTAATTCACAGGTAAATAAAGGAAGTCCCAAACGCAATTTTAACGGTAAAATAATTCATCATGATAAAATCATTCATTTGTTCAACTTGTTTCAAAAGAAACTTGCAAAAACGGAAATTTAGGATTAGCAGCAAATGCAAAAGATTTTAGTAAACAATAAACCCTTCGGGTTTTTTCTACTTTTACTTCGTGGAATTACATAATACAGTTTGTACTTACTGAAATTACAGTATAACGTTTTTTTGTCGGCACTATTATTTGTCACCGAATGCATATATAAGCAAATTTCTTAATACAGAAACACTTATTTGGTTTCAAATTTTGATAGCTTGTGCGTCTATAGATCTTCGCTTAGTTGTTTGGGTTTTATCGTTTGTAATTATTGTTAACATTGTCGTGTTGTTTGTTGTAACTATTCCTATTGTAGTATTACATAACGCACATAGTACATTATACATAAGTATGGCGGATATTGTTAAAAACAGAATTGGTTGAGTACTAAAGGTTGGTGAAAAACAGATTTTGTCAAATTTGATAAAATATCGTCTTACTGAGACCCGGCAGTCATTATCAGTAATTATTCGACAAGTTTCTAAAGAAACAGGTATTAGCGAAAAAACTTTGTTCTCAGTACGTTAAAAAAGTATTTCACCTGATGGAATAAAGTCGCCAAGAAAAAGAGCGAAGAATAAAAATACTTCAAATCGCATTGCATTATCTTTTTCAAATCCATTATAAAAAAAATAGGGTTTCCATTTAAAAAAATTTCGTTGTCGCCATAACTCGGAAACAAAAGACGATCTACAAATAACGATTACACTAAAATATCTCTCCTTTAAGATAAAAATCGACGTGTTCGAGGATTTTTCTCAAAAATACTTAATAAAAAATTTATTTCGATAGTTACAGACTTTATACGCGCACTATATGAACACCAAGTTTTGAAATTTTGTTTTACTACCGCTGTCAGAAGAAGTGACTACCTGCAATATAACTTACTCCAACAATAGGGATTATAAAGATGTATGCAGTTACAACTAGAATATTTAGAAAGTGTTTTTAAAAGTTGCTTGCAAGATGTTTGGCAACCCCGGTGTCCATAAGAACACACACTGTAGTCTCAACGTGAGACGACCATAGAATTGCCTAAATGTATATAGGGTTATTCGACACCCCTTTATCTCTTAGTTATTATTAGGGATTCAAAAAAAGCTTCCTATAAAAACAAATGTTAGGTCACGTACTGACGACTATATCTAGATTTTGTTAAACGGAACACCCTGTATATTACTGCATTTTCAAATAGCCGTTCTTTCCCTTATTCTAACTCTACCGTTAATACTTTCTAACATATTTGACTTTAAGATTGCAAAAAAACTTCTATTGAAAAAGCAGTGTAGGCTATGGTTTTTCAAAATTTGATTAAACTAAAAATAACAAGGTAGATTATGAAATAATCCCTTTCAGTTCACTTGCATTTTGAAAAGCATAGCCTACTCTTCTCTCGAAAAGTCAAATGTGTCAACAAATATCAATGATAGACTTTTATACAGTGTATAACAAAATTCATTAATACTGAATGTCAAATAAAAACGAATAAGTCTTGCGAAAAATGCCAAGACACGTCGATTTTTATTTTTTGAGATCTTTTTCCACAATGTCGTTCAATTGTTTTCGAACTATGACGTCATAATCAATTTTTTAAATAACAAGTTTGTTCATCAAAATTCGTTAGAATTTACTTGTCTGAGCGCGCTGGTCTGAGTCTTCTGTGTTCCTTATGGGCCCTTGTATTGTAGCTGGGGAATTTTTCTTCAAATTGAGAAATTTGGCAACCCTGATCCTTTCTATATCATTCCCTCCTTGCACTACTTATTTAAGATTACCATTTATTCTGATTCTACTAGGACAACACTTTTTTTTAAGATCTTTGTATAAACCATGTACCGTTTTTAGTTCCAGTTAATCAGGTTGACAAAGATTATTTATGTTTGTGCATAAGGAATTTTATATTATAAATTTCTTCAGTTCAATAATCAAACGGCCCCTACAATATTTTTAATATTTAGAATTTTAGAGATTTCTATTTGTGTTGAGAGAATCTCATAGATTCTAAAATATTCCCCCCTCCAAAACTATTTGACAGATTTTTACCAAACTTGATATAGCCTTCCTTATGGTAAGGTCTAAAAGTGATTTCGGATTTCTCCCCCCCCCCCCCGAGTGTCTTACTACAAAGCAACTTTCGTCAGGTACTCCTGCAAAGCGTATAAAGCACATGAACCGTACATGACACTCTGCGGGGTTGGGAAATCGGTCAAACAACTTGACATGTAAATTTATCTTTGTTGCAGCCTCCATCTACATATGCTCCGTCAGTAAGCTGCTGGGGTGGTTGTTTTTAATAGAATTTATGTAACCCACTAAACATAAATAGTTATAAAAATTATAATCGTATTATCGTTTTATACTTTTGTTAGTATAGCGCCAATGCAGAAAAAATTTTTAATGACAAACTAAAAGTGTCAATTTTTAAAATACAGACACTGAGCATTTTTAATAAAAAGTTTGTGTGATAATTTTGTTTAAAAATATGACCATGACGGAGAAGGAGATAAGCAAAATGAAATTGACTCAATTTTAAGGTATTGATCGAAATTCTACAGCAAGGGGTCTATTGATTCTATTGAACGGGGTAAGTACGAAAATAATGCCGTTTCGGGATTCACTTCCCCACTTCTCTGAATGTCAGAAACAATTCTTCACCGTTTCTGGATCCACGTCCCACTATTTCTGTAAATGTCAAGGCCAATGCTTCGCCGGTTTTGGATCCATTACAACCATTTCTTTTCATGGCCAAAGGACTTCAAGGTTATACTTTTAAGATCGTGCTTCGAGGTGAAGTTAAGTGACAATTTGGGAGTATCGTGTCTAAATCACTAATAAACGCCTATCAGATTGTGCGAGCAAGTAGGTTAGGGTTTGGAAATGGGTAGGTTGAAAGGTGGTAGAAGTATACAAGATTAGGTATTTTCTATAAAATAATAAAGCAAAGGGCAATAATCTGCATGAGTCTTATAAATATACAAGTCTTCTGAGAAGGTTTCGAGAAAATTATTATATAACATGTTAAAAGTAGTAAAAATTAAAGAAGTTTTAGTGCTTTAATTTTATTTAATAACTAATAACTTGCAGTCTCGACACCCATGTGTACGTAACACAAATAGGCATATTGATCCCATAAATGAAAATGCAGGGGGATTTCTAGTAAGAGACTATTGCAAAAGAAGAACTCTAACATACGCCTATGAATCACAAATTCTAATCCCAAGGTGAAGCCCAATCTCAATTTCAATCACAAAGCCAAGAATTCAATGAGCTTTTAGTCACATTTTTTAATTGTGTTATGCAATAGCGTAGACCAGTGATTGTCAACCTGTGGGCGCACTCCCTTAGGGAGCGTAAAATAACAAAGGAGGAAGCGCGAAGACAAAAAAAATCAAAAAACTCATTATTGAAACCAAAATAAGAAAAAATACATTCTGTTCATAAAAAAAAAAACTATACCCTTAAAAAGAGGTACTACTACATTACACGTAAAATACAAATAAGTAACACAAAAGGCTTCTCAGTGAAAACTCGAAATACGGTGGGGCGACAGTGTTGCCAAATCTGGCGTAATTTCGCTATTCGTACGGAATTTTAGGCTTGTTGTAACAAAATCATCATATTTAAAGAAGATCCCCCATGACGTAGGTCAAGGTGTCCATTAGTTAAAATAATGAATATTGAGAGCTTCTTGTGGATATTTGAAAAAATATGTAGATAAGGCAATGGACAGTTTACTAAAAATCAAATCTTAAAATATTGTTAATCTTGCAAACCTACAAGACCTTAAAATCTTGAGAATCTTGGAAATCCTAGGAACTCATAAATCTTGCAAACCTTGAATCCTCCAAACCTTGAATCCTCCAAACATTGAAACCTTGATGAATCAAGCGCCCTTGGATGGATTATGTTTCGGAAATCTCGAGATAAGAGAGATGCTCTAACGAAGATTTATGTCATAGTTCTTCTGGATTTTACCTAGGTATTTGGCTTCCTGTGCAAAATTGTTTCGATGTTCTCCATTAGAGTTAATGCTTAGTTAGTTTGTGCACGAGGGATAAGTCGGTAGTACGTTCAAGACTGTAGTTTTGCAAATTTCAAACATAAAGCTTTTGATGCTGTGATATGTAAATTTGTAATTCTAAACATTTGAGTATAAAATCTGAATCCTGGTTTTGCAACTTCAAAAATGGTTAACCACTGAGTTGTAGTTCAGTTAATTAAAGTTGGTTAATTTATTAGAGAAGGTGACAGGTACGTCATCAATTTCTAAGTTATTCTTTATGTGCACTCGATGCCATGACGATATATCTCTTTCTCTAAGTAAATGGACTATCTAATGAATCTAACCTCAGAAGTGAAAAACTTTTCTCAAAAATAAAAGACAGCTGGAAAGTTCAATATTAATTATTGTATTACATTGGACATTTATGTAGGAACTTGAATCGGTTAGGCTGCACTTCACCTGTACCATTTGTACTATGTATTTACTTTCAACAACTTACTTTATACATTAATGCACTCGATGTAATAATGTAACAGCAATTACTCGAATTATAAATCATATACTTATACAACACGATAAGACAATGCTGGCGCCCGTGTGCGAGACCGCCAATTGTATTTTTCTTCTATAACACAGGGATGTTATAAACTAGTCTTTACATCAGCTGTATGCCATCATTAAAACCAGTAATTATGCTTGGTAATAATATTAAAGACACCTTCATAATTTGAGGTGGGCTGTGGTAAAGTGGGTGGTTTCGTAAAGGTAGATTAACCGATATCATTACAAAACTAAACGTACGTGCACTTCAGGCTTTTAAAGAATCTTAAAAAGAAATTATCAATACACACTTAATTATTATCTACCTTTTGGTTCTTTTTTTATCTTGAATTTTGCAAGACTGAGATGCGGAAGATCGCGGTAACGAAATTAAACACACCCATGTTCCATTATATTCCAACAAGATGGAGCACTCTCCCATAATAACATACATACATTAATAGACATACTTGCTTTCCAAATGGACAGATTGGAGCTTCGGTACACGATTCTCAGAATAAATTTGGACTATTCTTCTCTGCAGTTATGTGAAGAATAAAGTTTATTTAATACCAGTACCCTATTTCATAAAAATAAGGTAAACTGGTAGTAAATAACTGGTAGAGCCATTCCATAAAATAAGAGCAATTATCAAATGCGATGGGTTTTAGATATTCTTCAAGATTTTGGTGCACTAACTATAAGACCTTAAGTGATCAAAATCGATAATATTAAATTTGCTTCCTTTTATAGTTTTGCCTGTACACAGTAAAGAATTTAGTGTAAAATTCGAACACTAGACCACTCTAAAAAGTATGTGTTTAGGTCCAATATATTTAGAGTAAAAAATATTTAATCTGTACCTTATTATAACCTAATAGTCCAGTCAAACTAAACATTTGAAATGGAAAATGGAAGTACATAAGATTTTTTTCTTCCAGCATGCAGGGGGGGTCTAGCAAAGCTTAACTTGAAGTTTTCGACCTCAAATTCATATGAGCTTTTTCCACCATTTTGAAAAGAAGGGTGAAGTGTTATTTTGAAATTATCTCTGTAACAGTAGGTCCGACAAAAAATTTGTAGAAAGCAGT
This sequence comes from Agrypnus murinus, assembly GCA_929113105.1. Classification (NCBI taxonomy): domain Eukaryota; kingdom Metazoa; phylum Arthropoda; class Insecta; order Coleoptera; family Elateridae; genus Agrypnus; species Agrypnus murinus. The sequence continues at coordinate 37,190,327 of OV816030.1, forward strand.
TTTGTCGGAAATACGATTGTCTACAACTTTTATTTCAAACTTTTTCGCGTAATATAAAAAATGAAAAAGTTGTAGACAATCGTATTGCATTGACAATCGACAAAAATGCTTTATACAAATTTTTTGTCGGACCTACGTTACAGAGATAATTTCAAAATAACACTTCATCCCTTCTTTTCAAAATGGCGGAAAAAGCTCATATGAATTTGAGGTCGAAAACTTCAAGTTAAGCTTTTCTAGACCCCCCCTGCATGCTGGAAGAAAAAAACCTTTTCAAAGACAATAAATGTAATGTGTTCTCTAGGAAACTGGCGAAAGGTAAATCGGCCACCACAATTTTTATTTTTGTTTTCCCTCACAACTTTTTCATTTTTTATATTACGCGAAAAAGTTTCAAATAAAAGTTGTAGACAATCGTATTGCCGACAAAAATGCTTCACGCAAATTTTTTGTCGGGCCTATTGTTACAGAGATAATTTCAAAATAACACTTCATCCCTTCTTTTTCCATTGTTTTCCCTTACAACTTTTTCGTTTTTTATATTACACGAAAAAGTTTGAAATAAAAGTTGTAAACAATCGCATTGCCGACAAAAATGCTTTGTACAAATTTTTTGTCGTACCTACTGTTACAGAAATAATTTCAAAATAACACTTCATCCCTTCTTTTCAAAATGGCGGAAAAAGCTCATATGAATTTGAGGTCGAAAACTTTAAGTTAAGCTTTTCTAGACCCCCCTGCATGCTGGAAGAAAAAAATCTTATGTACTTTCATTTTCCAAGTTAAGCCCATTTTTCGTACAGTTTGCTTGGACTTTAACCTTTATTATTAAACTTTAAAACAATTATATTTTTAATCATTTATGGTAACTTTTTTACACTAAAACAGTCAAAATTTGAATCGTTTCGGAGTAAGATTTTACTCTTGACTTGTGAACCATTTACTCTACTTAATCTTTTATGAGAAAAATATTGCCTATTAAGAGTGGATTATTATAAAACGTTTGTATAATTTGCTTTCTATTTAGATTAAAATTTAGTGTGAAAATAGTGAAGTTTTTCAAGGTGAAGGTTTTTTAATGCAAACATACATAAAAAGTATTACATACAATTAAAACATAAGAACGTATTGAAAAAATATATACGAGCCCAGTTGAGACACTTCTATTTTGGTTAAAGGACACCCCGGAATCTTTACTTCGAAATTGTTTTCTTGGCCCATGGTATGGTTGTTACTTATTGCTAGAATGAACTACTGCTCGTATTCCATGGCAACTCTCATGAAATTTCTATTAGGAGATTCTCTTGTAGTAAAGTTCAAAATTATTACAAATATGATATAATTACTCTTTTGTTCTGCGAATTAGATATAATTATAATTACTGCTTTTACTTACCTAATTTCTTAAAACCTTTGTTTATTGTTTGGGAATAAAACACTGAATATGAATTATTGAAAAACGTACAACTCCGTTGGATATCAATATTAAACAGTTTACTGTTGAACATATCTTATAAGAATCCATATGCTCCCTTCTTACTCATCATAAGTAACAATAATTACTAAAATTATAAAATACTATATGTATTAATAAAATGTTTAAAATGTAACATTATGTTAAGTTACCTTATATTAATTATTAAAACAAACTGCGAAGTTTCACATTAACACGCTATCAAAAGACGTGAACAGATTTGCAGAAATAGGTCTCTAGTCAATCTGTTAAAACTTCGCAGTTTGAAAAGTTACTAGAATTAGCGGGAATTCCGCTCGTTGCCAACACGAACAAACATTTTTTTACCAATTTAGATCACTTTTAACGGCTTTTCTTCTTTTAAAAAAAATTAAAATTAGCGTGGATTTTTTCAGACTTTGAAGTACAATACTATTAGATTGAATACTCAATCTATATACAGTTAATTAATAATATAGAGAGAAAATAGATTTCAGTAGTTAAGAATTATTTTTATTATAAGAATAGAGCGTAAAAAGTTTTTCTGCTCTAAATTTTAACTCTTTTCAAAATAATAATAATAAAAACGGAGGGATGGGAAAAAGGAGGGGGTATCAATTGTACAATTTCCCGTTTGGAAACAAAAATCAACATTTTCGAGTTCTACAAGTTAGAAACAGGCAGGAGCCTCAATTCCCCTTAAAAAGTGAAGTCGATCAATGTTTTAGAAACAATGGGACATTTTTTTCCACTTCAACCCCCAAAAATTCTTACTATTACAAAGAGATAAGTCTCAGAAAGTTGGCTTTCGTTATATCCTGCTGAAACTTACAGAAGAACTAAGACCTTACACATTCCCTACCTTCGAAGCAAGATTTCGCCAAAAAGGCGTTGAAAGTCCTGGGCAAAGATCACAACATTTTCCAAAACTATCCCACTTGATGGAAGAAATCAGTGGAAAAATGAAGATGCCACAAAACAATCGGCTTGTCGCTCATAAGAACCGCGATCAGGCAAACTAATCAGCAAATATTGGAATATAAGTGTGGAATTCATTTTTTCGATTTCGTTTGTTAGGGAATAATCTCTTTTGTTGAGCTAACGTGCACAAATTTCGTTGCGTTTCCCCGAATCTAGTTGGAAGAAATGAATAACAGATAAAATGTCCAAAAAAAGGTTTCAATGAGGTGCCTGGCCGTAAAAACGACAATTTTCTGGAATGAATTGGCGATGAATAAGGAGAAAGTAAGACTGAAACGCAACCAATTACTTCTGTCTATTTTTACAAGGTTTACAACAAATCTTGTCTTCGTACTAGAAAAGGTACCTTGTAACACATGTTGTATTAATATACTATAATTAAATTATTCAAAATCTTCAATGTACAGTCAAACAATGGTGCAATGTTGTTGTGTTCAATGAGTGTTCATGCCAGAGAGACCGAGAAATTCAAAACTGCGATATCAGTAGAAAAAAGCTAAAACATGGAAACGACCAAAATGTGGGGTAAAATTGAGCCAAAGCTGCTCAATCTTTTTTTAAAGACGTGTTTCCTAAAATTGTCGGTTTCAGGAATACTAGAGAATAGAGGAATACCATCCTACTAAGACATTATATTACACCAGCGTACGCCGCCAGTTCTTCGAACCTTTACAAATTTAATTACTTAATTAATATAATAATAATGTGGACACGAACCTTGAAATTGTTTTCATAGCAAAAGAAAGCTGCTTTTATGTCAGATTCTTTTCTTTTTAACAATTAACAATTTGCACCACGTAGTTACTTACTTTCTTCTCTACTTGATTTCTAGGTCAATGGCGGAGCTCAAGTGCTCACTTGGGCTCAACGGGAGTCCCTTCACCCCTAGTCCAGCATGCGGACTTTCACTGCTCGGTCGTTTCTTACCTCAAGGGAGGGTTGGGCTTGGATCCTAGATCTGTCTAAAATTACCTAAGATTTGCTCACCCCCGACCTATCAAATAGAGAATTGGTGCCCTTTTGGAAGTGCCCCGTCCGACTCTACCTAAAGTAGAGACCCGGCATATACTAACGTGGAGGCGGAGTTGTCTTGAAAGGCAGAGGCTCTATATTCTAATCAACATCCCGTACAGGTGATCCATAGAGATAACCTTGCTAGGTTCAACCATATTGGATCTCCGGAGAGACCGATAGGCTCCAGAGCAACTCCAGAAAAGCTGATCCACAGTTTTGACTACACCAGGAAACTACCCGACCAAACGGTCTCCGAGAGGCCAATAATTAGGGGTCACGGAGGAATAGACCGGAATAGATACTCTCTGTATTGGATACTATCCCAAACCAAGACATGGGAGCCCTAAGATCGTCTAGTCTGTTAACAAACGTAACGTCTTCTCAAGCCAATGAAACAACTAGAACTCCGAGTGAAAGCAATTTGCAAAAAAAAGTTGAAGGTAAAAGAAAAAGTTAGTATCTGAAAATTTCAATGCCAATAATAAAAAAATAGATGCTTTGTCACATAATCCGGGACAGAAATTCCAGTTTAGTTCAAGACCTTCCAAAACACCACCAAGTCCAGCCTGCCCACCCATCACCCATTCAGAATATATTACCAATGGATATCGTACCACAAAGACAAAAAATGCTTCTCAAAAAAATAAAGAGATTGACTTTTTAAAACACCTAGGTCTCTTAAGCTGGCTCAGCCAAAATAGCACAACACAAAAAGAAATATATAATGATTTAGTGCTAATTAATTGCCATTTAATTGCGCTAAATAAAAATTTATTGCTCTGTGTTTTTTAAAAGAAACCATGGCTGAGCTGGCAAAAACCGTGTGCTGGCTCAATCGAAAAAAAAGGAAATACATATTTTTTGACTTAGTGAGAATTAATTGCTAATTAATTGCAAATTAACTGCGCTAAATAAAAATGCATAGCTCTTATTAAACTGCATAAAAACGACGGCTAAGGCCATCATATAAGGTTGAACAGTGCAGTGCGACTGGCATAGGTGTGATAGAATAATTAATTGCTCCAGCACAACACACTAAAATGTGTTCTACCAAGTACTACCAACTCTAGAGTACTTAAAAATATACTCTTCGATTTAATTGCTACCAAAAAACTGCATAAAAACGGCGGATAGGCGGATAAGGCCGTCATATAATGTTGAACAGTGCGACTGGCATAGGTGCGGTAGAATAATTAACTATTCCAGCACAACACACTAAAATGTGTTCTACCAAGTACTACCAACTCTAGAATACTTAAAAATACACTCTTCGATTTAATTGTTACCAGAAAACTGCATAAAAACGGCAGATAAGGCCGTCATATGAGGTTGAACAGTGCGACTGGAATAGGTGCGGTTGAATAATAATTAATCGCTCCAGCACAATACACTAAAATGTGTTCTACCAAGTACTACCAACTCTAGAATACTTAAAAATTTACTTTTAGATTTAATTGCTACCAGAAAACTGCATAAAAACGGCAGATAAGCGGATAAGGCAGTCATGTAAGGTTGAACAGTGCGACTGGCATAGGTGCGGTAGAATAATTAATTGCTCCAACACAACACACTAAAATGTATTCTACCAAGTACTACCAACTCTAGAATACTCGAAAATACACTTTTTGATTTAATTGCTACCAGAGAACTGCAGAGAAACGGCGGATAAAGCCGTCATATATGATTAAACAGTGCGTCTGGAATAGGTGCGGTAGAATACTTAATTGCTCCAGCACAACACACTAAAATGTCTTCTACCAAGTACTACCAACTCTAGAATACTCGAAAATACACTTTTTGATTTAATTGCTACCAGAGAACTGCAGAGAAACGGCGGATAAAGCCGTCATATATGATTAAACAGTGCGTCTGGAATAGGTGCGGTAGAATAATTAATTGCTCCAGCACAACACACTAAAATGTATTGTACCAAGTACTACCAACTCTATAATACTCAAAAATACACTCTTTGATTTAACTGCTATCAGAGAACTGCATAAAAACGGCGGATAAGGACGTCATATTAGATTGAACAGTGCGACTGGCATAGGAGCGGTAGAATAATTAATTGCTCCAGCACAACACACTAGAATGTGTTCTACCAAGTACTACCAACTCTAGAATACTTAAAAATACACTATTCGATTGAATTGCTACCAGAAAACTGCATAGAAACGGCGGATAAAGCCGTCATGTATGATTAAACAGTGCGTCTGGAATAGGTGCGGTAGAATACTTAATTGCTCCAGCACAACACACTAAAATGTCTTCTACCAAGTACTACCAACTCTAGAATACTCGAAAATACACTTTTTGATTTAATTGCTACCAGAGAACTGCAGAGAAACGGCGGATAAAGCCGTCATATATGATTAAACAGTGCGTCTGGAATAGGTGCGGTAGAATAATTAATTGCTCAACACACTAAAATGTATTCTACCAAGTACTACCAACTCTAGAATATTCGAAAATACACTCTTTGATTTAATTGCTTCCAGAGAACTGCAGAGAAATGGCGGATACCAGTCTATCACACTATCGCACCTATGCCAGTCGCACTGTTCAACCTTATATGATGGACTTAGCCGCCGTTTTTATGCAGTTTTGTGGTAGCAAGTAAATCGAAGAGTGTATTTTTAAGTATTCTAAAGTTGGTAGTACTTGGTAGAACACATTTTAGTGTGTTGTGCTGGAGCAATTAATTATTCAACCGCACCTATGCCAGTCGCACTGTTCAACCACATATGACGGCCTTTTCCGCCGTTTTTATGCAGTTTTCTGGTAGCAATTAAATGGAAGAGTATATTTTTAAGTATTCTAGAGTTAGTAGTACTTGGTAGAACACATTTTAGTGTGTTGTGCTGGAGTAATTAATTATTCTACCGCACCTATGCCAGTCGCACTGTTCAACCTCATATAACGGCCTTATCCGCCGTTTTAATGCAGTTTTGTGGTAGCAATTAAATCGAAGAGTGTATTTTTAAGTATTCTAGAGTTGGTAGTGCTTGGTAGAACACATTTTGGTGTGTTGTGCTGGAGCAATTAATTATTCTACCGCACCTATGCCAGTCGTTTACCCTTATATGACGGCCTTATTCGCCGTTTTTATGCAGTTTAATAAGAGCTATGCATTTTTATTTATTTCAATTAATTTGCAATTAATTAGCAATTAATTCTCACTAAATCAAAAAATATGTATTTCCTTTTTTTTTCGATTAAGCCAGCACACGGTTTTTGCCAGCTCAGCCATGGTTTCTTTTAAAAAAAGCAGAGCAATAAATTTTTATTTAGCGCAATTAAATAGCAATTAATTAGCACTAAATCATTATATATTTCTTTTTGTGATGTGCTATTTTGGCTGAGCCAGCTTAAGAGACCTAAAACACCTATAGGGTGGACCACGTATATCAATGAAAATTCTAAGGTTATATCCAAGAATAGATAATTCGGTACAATGCATACATAAAACTATATATTTAACACTAATAGTAATGAAGAATTACTAAGCTCAATTTGTTCGTTCATTACAGATACTTTGTGTTAGTGCTTGAAAATATCAAAAGCTTCTAACATGTCTAATTTGTGATTGTTATTAAGAAAGTACAGGATTTTGATTGAAATTTTGGTAAAGTTCGAAATGAACTTTAATTGCACGTTCTTATCAAAAAATATATAAAAATGTCGATTTGCTGACTTCGTTCACTCGTTCCATACTTTCATAGAACACCTTGTATGACGGCAAATAACTTTCCAATAGAAAAAATAATACTGGTATAACTTTTCAAAATATATATCTTTTTTAATTTTTGCAAGTAGGAAGCACTGCAACCATTGCAAAGAATACTTTAAGATCATTAAATACTTAAAAGCTTGAAAAACTCAACATACCAAAAATTATAATTCCAAACCATTAAGACATCCTTCCTTGCTGAATTAACAACAGTTAATTTGCAATAATTATTAAAAACCCCCTTTTTAAACCTAAAATTTACCGGTTTCATTTTCCTAATTGATCATTATTAAATTTTATTGTAATATTAATTAGTTTTTAGTAATTAACACATCTTTATCATCATTATCATCACTAATTTCTTCACAAAATTACGATCTAATTTTTTCCTTTAAAATATGTTTTTTTAATAATATATAAAATATCAGTGGGTATGTAGGTATATATTTATAACGATCTCCAATTAAAATTTATAATAAAACCGGATTATGATAATCAAAATAATAATTAATTTTAATTTTATAATATGTTTAATTCGTTTCGGTATGCGCCGCGAACAAAGTAGTAAAAACTTGCATAGGAGAATTTATTTAAAGAAAAAAGAAAAGGGCATTTTTAGGAAATTTTCGTAAATATAAATTTCCGGTCAAATAATAATTACACCTACTTAAAATTAACGAACCACATTGCTTTTATTCCTTATTATTCTTTTATAGTATTTATTCAAAACGAGATTTTATTTAATGAATAGTTAATATTTTTAATAATGCAAACATAATTTTCATAATTTATGAAGATCTTTGTAGGATAACCTCGATATTATCATAATATACGAGGTCATTACTAAATTTATCTGTGAATGAGTATAACGGAATTTCTAGAAGTTTTGTTATATAAAGGAATGTGTGATGAAAATAGATTTTATTAAGATAAATAAAGATAACAAAAGATAAAGAAAATACTTTTTTTTTATAATACTTAGTTTAAAAAATCATTAGTTTTGCTGACGAAGGTCAACGAACAAAAATACTTATCTAACACGGAAATCAATGAATTGCTATCTTCGTGTTTGGCTGTAGCCTACTGCAACTATAAAAGTATTTTGCACTACCTAAATAATTAATTAAATCAGGCAATTTCATTTATTTTATCAATGGCATATTCCGTAAATATGTTATATACATTGACACCGCTGAAAGCGGGTATGGGGATTTTTTCTTTCATTTTCCTGGGTGACGTATGGAGAATTTGCACGAACAATATGTAGCAGATTGCTTTCCAGAGGTTTCTTTCAATGGCAGTCATTTTTTATCAAATGCTGTAGTAACCAAAATATGACAGTCGTAGTGGAAAAAAATATGAATACATTAAGGGCACAGGTACAGTTTACTTGTTCTACGATTTCTTTAAGCTTTAGAATTTGTGCAAAATTTTTCTCCCCATACGTTTTGGACTTTTTGAATATTTAAAATTTTTTAAAGCTCTTCTTTGCTTACTTTCCATATAAGAGGGTATAAAGTAGCTGTTTTACTTCCTAGAGAGTAGATTTGTGGGGGGGGTTCCAGCACGTTACCCCCTCCCTAAATACGCCACTACTACATCAGATTCCATCCAAACAGTCTTTTCTGTGCACCTCGTGACTAATGTAGCTTTATATCATGCACATCTATACAAGGTAGTGACCACAGCTACATTTTAAGACGCTGTCCATTACATAAGTAAACGTTAAAATCACCATATACCTTGCTTCATACAAGTTTACCATGGTCCTTTATGGAAAGCGACGTGCCACATCTCAGAATACGACAATAGGTAACCTGTCAACCATAAATAAATCCTGCTGTTGTATTACCAAGCACTAATCTCCTACTAATTACCTTACTTCGTTTAACTTGGATCTTTGTGTCAGCGGCATTTAAACTTTACGCAAAATATCTTTTTAATAAAATTACACATTAAAAACTTGTTGGTACACAGTAAAAAATCAGCCCCGTGGACAATTTTTGAAGGACTGGGTAAACATTTTTTAAGTTAAAATTTAGAGTAGAAAAACATTTTTCTCCACGACCACTATAGAATTTGTAAATTCTGAAATTAATTTTGATAATAAAAACTTAATATTCTAACTCTTGTTTTAGAATAAATATTCTAAATATTTATTCTAATGTGTTTTACTACTTATGTGTTTTGCATGTAGTTCATTCCATCACTAGATATGGAATGAATATTCTGTAACAGTATAATAAAAAAACGGTTAGCCTTGATTTCATTGTTTACATTAAATGTCATACTTTTTAAGGTTATTGTGCTTGTTTTCAAATTGTAAATACTGCTAAGTTTAAATTTTCTTGTGATCTTGGAGAAAGCACGGTCTGTTACTCGGTTAGAATCGAAATTTGATGCTCGTGGTTCCTCACGCTCGCTTTCAGCTGGCGTTCGGAATCTTCCACTCGCATCGAATTTCTTCTAACCTCGTTACAGAATATAGTATTCTTCACTTTATTCTTATATCAAGAATAATTCTTATGCTATAACTGAATACATACATATACTTTTTATTTATGCTTGCATTGCAATAGAAATGATATCGTATCATCGGTTTGAAAATTTAGTTAGTTAATAATAATATAAGAATATCTTAAAGGCTACGATTTGATCGTAAGCACAGATCTAATCAATTCATACAATAAAAGAAAGATGGACATGCTAGGATACTAGTTTTATTTGATCTAAAGGCTACATGCCAGGTTACAGATAGATTTATCTAGTTAAAATAGATTTTAAAGAAGGCAGATTATCTATCATGCAGACATAACCTCAATTCATATAAAAGATTTATAGTTTTTTTTAAAGGATATTAGTTAATCATGTTGTTTTATAGTAAAACCAGGGACGTCGGAAGTATGGGTCAGAGGGGGCGGACCGCCCCCTCTATCTTAAAACAGGGGGGGCGTCGCTCCCCCTAAAAACTATGGTTAAAATATAAAATATATTTACATTGAAACTTATGTAAAAGATCACCTGCATAAACAACCAAAATGTGGCGGAACGGATTATTTCCAATAGTGAAAAAACTTTACCTGTTTCAAATTATCCTTGCTTAACGTGAACAAGACCAATGTTTAATAGAAATTTCTTTGTAAAAAACATACTGTTTAAAAAGACCAATGCTACTGTATATAGTTAAAAATAGTTTTGCTTGTTTATAAAAGAAAAAGAGATTGGAAATTCCAGATAAACTACCTTTTTAAATACCTATAATCCTATAATTGAATGGTAGATACAAGTTTATTTAATGAAAGGTCGGGTACATAATGGTAGTTTCTTTGTCAAGTTAATCCCTTATTGAATATTTATAGACAGGTTGTAAAATGGTTTGCATGTTGTTGTAATTTCTGCAAATTCTTGCACTTTGCTCTTTCTTGTTTTTGTTTTGCAGATTTTCTAAGAATTTTAGATTTGTGATATATGGGAAATATTAAGTATATTTTAGTGCATTCATAAAATTCATTCATTACCAGGTGATTGAGTGTAAAAGTTTGAGTTAAGTGTAAAGCAAAAAGTAAGAATTTTGATTAAATTAGGACCTGTGTCTAGTTTGGAACTGTAAGGTAAGAAACTTGTTGAAGTTAGATTTTAATTTTTTTAATTTTTAATCTTTTTTATCTTTTATGCTTTTCTACTTGATATCACGTTACAGATGTAACGTGATATCAATTATTTTTTTATATTTGAATTAAACAATATATACTGTATTATTTTTATGCATCATGGAATTGGAGATTCTATGAAACGTGAAGAAAATGAAGAACCAAAGCATTCAATTTTTTTTCAAGCCGAGGCAGGCATTAATTGTAAATGATGGAGATGCATCAAATGAAGAAACATCAGTAAAAGCAAACCTAAAAAGGAATATTTTGACGGAAGTAAGACTCAAATCATAAAGAAAAAATATATAGAAGTAGTTACTGTAATTTTTAAAACCATAAAAAAATGACAAAATGTAGTAATTTACGTACACGTTTTTCATAACAAATTTAATAATAATTATAAATCTTTAAATTCGTTTAGTTATTAAGTTTTTACTGTTTTATTCATATACTATAAAAAATAAATTAAATATGACGATAATAAATAATTTCTTATAATTATGAAAGTTTCCTCGGACCAAAGATGATCGCTGCTGTCAACATGATTGGTTTATTAAATATCCATGGATGCACTATGTCGAAGAGAAGGACCACATTATATGCTTCACCTGTCGTCAAGCTCGTTGTTACGGAAAAAAGTGTACATCGCGTGGCAATGAAGATGCTTTTATTTCTGTTGGTTTCTGCAATTGGAAGAAAGGTATTGAAAAACTTAAAACGCATGCAGCTAGTCAACATCATTGCGATAGTCTTAATTCTATTCGTAACTTACGGAAAGGAAATCTAATTGATCAGCTCTTTGATGCAAATTTACGAAAGGAACAAGAAGATGCTCGTACTTCTTTACGCATCGTAATTAGTTCGATTCGTTACCTGGCTCGGTCTGGTCAAGCACTAAGAGGAAACTATAACGACGGAGGTAATCTTCTGCAGCTATTAAAGGAAAGATCACTAGACTCAGCACAACTTCAAAAGTGGTTACAACGTAGAGATAAATGGCTTAGTGGAGATATTCAAAATGAAATCATGTCTCATATGTTATTGCGAACAATGGTTGAAGAAATCAAGAAAAGCCCTTTCTTTTCTATTATGGCTGATGGAACCACGGATGTGACCGGTGATAAGCAGTTCTCTACGTGTTTACGTGTTGTGGATCCAATAAGTTTGGAAATAAAAGAGTTGTTCCTAGGACTCTATTGCCTTCCTGATTCTAAAGCAGAGACGCTTTATAACACTCTCAATGATCTTTTAATTCGCTTAAACATAGATAAATATAATATTAGAGGTCATTGTTTTGATGGTGCGGCAACAATGTCTGGTCATGTGAGTGGTGTTCAAAAGCGTATTTCTGTAGAACAACCTAAGTCAATATTTGTACATTGTGCTAGTCATTCGCTAGATTTAGTAATTCAAGAAGTGGCAAAAAAGTGTGAGCTGATTGCAGATAGCTTAATGCTAGTAAAAGTTGTTTCCAATGCAATATTAGAGTCATTTAAGCCGAAGAATATTTATGCTGGAATTGTTTTGGCACCTTGTTTGGAAGATAAGTTTTCTCAGCTGTTCCCCCTTTGTCCGACGCGATGGTGCGTCCGGGTTAAATCGATGAAAACATTTGTCGATAATTATCCACGAGTCATGGAGACTCTAAAAATTGTATTAAATGATCAATCGTGCGCATTAAGCAGTGATAGAAGATCTGTCTTAAGAAGTTACCTCACCATGATCGGAAAATTTGAAACATTACTGGCTCTTAAAGTTGCCATATCGATTTGTGAGCCCGCTGAATTACTTGCTAAGGCACTTCAAAGTGAGGACTACACAGCTACTAGTGCGAAGCAGCTGCTCAAATTCTGCGGAATACCTACAACAAAATGGGTGGCATTAATTTCGAACAAGTATGGAATGATTGCGAGAAAAGATCGAACGAATGTTTAGGTCAAGAAATGCCAAAACCGCCAAAATTACGGAGGCCCCCAAAACGATTTCAGGAAGGAAGTGCTCCAGTTCAAATAGATCCAAAAACTTCCTTACGCCAAAAATATATTTACGTACTTGAGTGGATAAAAAAATGAGTTAGATTGAAGGTTTGAGCAGCCAGGCATGAATCAACTCATAAAATTAGAGCAAATACTTCTAAACCCTCCTTCATCTGAGGAACATTTAAAACAAAATCTAGGTATTCAGGCAAATGACTTTGACGTCGGCACATTTGCTGCGGAGTTAAATTACTACCTACTGTCATACAAGACGTCAGTAACGTAAAACAGTTTACCGCTGCATTTAAGATTCTTCCGAATGATTGTCGTCGAATGCTTTGCGAAGTCCAAAAGCTGTTAATACTTATCCTGACAGTCCCAGCCACATCCACTTCGTGTGAAAGGTCGTTCAGCGCTCTACGCCGTCTCCTAACCCATCTTCGAGGAAATATGAGCCAAAAAAGATTAACAAATCTCCTAATTCTTCATATTCACCAAGAACGGACGAAACAAATCAATGTAGATGACGTTCTCAAAGAATTTGTGTCGCGAACACCAGAACGAAGAAAAGTGTTTGGAATTAAGTAAGATATAAATAATTATTTTATAATACTGTATATTTAATTAATATAATGTATCAGATTTTATAAGCAAATTAAATAAGAAAACTGAAACAAGTCTTGATATCTGTCTCTATGATTTAAAAGAACTTTATAAAAAGCAAAAGAAAGAAAAAACCGATTAGTTAACCCTTCGCTAGTATTGTTCACTATCCTTGACTATCGTAAACGGCGAGGATCGCCTCTAATTTTTTTTTATTGTAAACCTAAAATAAATCTAGCAGCATTGCACATCTCTGTCGTGATTATTAGTATATCATTTTTTTGACTTATTGTAACTTTATGGTAACTTGACTGTATTTGTGAAATCGAAGTTCGCCCCCCCTAATTGAAAATACTTCCGACGTCCCTGAGTAAAACACACTGTATGTAACACAGGTTACATGTTTAAGATAGTTTATCCACTTTTCTTGATTATTTATCTTCATGTTAGATTTGAGTTTTGACGTTTAGTCAACGCAGGATAGATTTTTCTTTCTCCCACAAAACTAATTCCTTGTAGTTTACCTTGTAGTTGAGTACCTTGATGTTTATGATGTTACAATTTACGTACTGAATCCTAGATTTGGTAGAAGTGATGTCATTTGAATGACATCACGCAGTATTGGTGTTTATTGATTTTGGAAATTTTGGTATTGATGTGATGATTTTCATCATTGTTTTGAGTCAGTCACCTGGAGTACTGTACTCTAGACGAGAATAGTTGAAGTTTTATTCAGCTTATGTTATTATTTATTTATAATTTGCAGAAGCATCGTTTGATTTCTAAAACGTTGTAAACAGATTTCTAAGTTAAGTTTTTTTTTGTATAAGAATATAATCTGTGTAAACTCCATTTGAGTAGGTTGGTTACCTTGTGTAACTATGTATATATTTATGTACAGAGATAATTGGGAATTCTTGTTTTTTGAGGTAATTAAGTTTTTAATGAGATTGGTGACAGCTGATCGTTTTATTGATTTTCTTTGTTATTGTTCAATTTAGACCATAAGTGTCTTATGTTATTTTAATCGTCCTTTTGCCAGCTATCTTCTGTCTTTCTGTCTTCAGAATTAAGATTAGTGTTAATTATGAACACATGTTCGTTTTTGTGACGTCATGATTTTCGCGATGTTCGACTTTTTTAGTGTGTTGTGTTTATTTCTGGCTCAAACGTATAAAAGGGCTTTCAAAAAAGAACAATTTCAGTCGATCAAAGCCATAAGGTGAATCTATGCTCTCTATTTTTTCCATTTCAATAATGTGTATGGATTTCGGTTATCGACATGGTATGAAACGGTTGATTTTATCAAGTGAGCACAAGGAATTTAGAAAGTAAATTTATCGACAGAATTGTTTCGTTAGAAACCATATACAAGGTGGGTCATAAGATTTGTTGCCCATTGGGAACAATTGTTTATACAATTTTAAAACTATTCTTGTAAATTTCAAGAGGTTCTTTTTGAACAAATTGTTGTTTCAACAATTTTAATTTGTGTATTAACAGTAAATATTTTATTTAGTTGGATAAATTTATTTTGATATTAGCTTGTTCAAAATGAAACCAGTTACAACTCCCATGTCAGGTTGACAACTACCTTTAATTCATTTAAACAAACTCAATGAAGATTTTCCTTTTCAATTTCTCTTTAGGATAAATTTTTATTTATTTTTATTAAAATAAAAATCTGTGTTTTAAAATTATAAAAGTGTTTATTTGTTTTGATGTGGATGCAAGTATCCAATTTATATACAGGGTTAAAGATTATTTCTTGTCCAGATGCAGCAGTCCAGGTGTGGCTTCTAGTAAGTTCTTTTCTTCCAGGAACAGGAATCAATAAGATTTTTATAATTTTTTTTATTTCATGCTCAATCTAATTAAACCTGAGTTAGCCTATTGGGAAAAAGAAAGCTATTAGGTTGTTATGTTTTCATTTTTTTATTAAAGCTAGCCAATTCAGTTCAAATCAAAGTTTATATTTTATTATCATAAATATCACCGCATAGTTTAGTGTTGCCCGAACGTGAGGTGTTATAATCATTTTAAATTTGAATATAACATCTTAATATAAATAAATCATTTATTTTTTATTGCCCTTGCACTTAGAAAACTACACTATTTTCACTCTAAGTTTTAATCTAAATAGATAACAAATTTGTATTGAAGTAATTTGTATTTGGACTAACATTGTATTGAAGTTAACTCTATGGTCTGCATGAAGGTACAGATTAGATATTTTACTCTAAATGTATTGGATCTAAATACACACTTTTTAGAGTGGTCTGGTGTTCGAATTTTACACTAAATTTGCAATTAATTTAATTAACTGGTTCTACATTATAAATTAAAAAATACAGTGAATGAAACAATATCTGCTAGACTACATATTTAATATTTACAACAAACCGTCTATTTGGCCAAAATAGAAATAATTTTTGTAAATAATAAATACAAAATTTTGTGAACATTGATTCATTCTTAATAATTGATCAATTAGTTTTCGCGCCATTTAATTCTTGGAATGAAAATTTTATAGCTCAAAACTGACACATATACTTTTTGTGTTACTTTTTCCAATTTTTTACCGTTCAAATTTTATACAACATGCTGCAACAGTACACAAATTAAACAATAAAGTAGCAATTAAGAAAGTGTACTTATTTTCGTAACATATCAACAGCAAAACCTTTTCAATTACAGATATAATTGAACTATTTACAAACAATGATATTAATATTATAATATTAATATAAAATTGAAAAAAAAAAATTAGTGTACGTAACGAAACTGTAACGCACTTTTAAACAGTACAATATTGGCTTTAAAAAAACATAACTGTAAATTACTTTTATTAACAATGATTTAACTTTGGTGTAGGCTTAGTTTTTATACGCGAAACCGATTGCGTATAATATTAGGTAAAACGAGCCGCATTCAATTTTATTTGGGAACTTCTGATTTTACTTTCAGTAAATTTAGACAGTTGTCAGTCACTTACCAAAACGTTGGCAACGTTGACCAGAAAAGTACCATAGTCCCATCTTCTTGTCTTCTACCCTATCCTTGGAACCTGGATACGGGGCATGGAAACATGACTGGGTAATGGATGAAGCAGTCAGGTTAAGTGTGTGGTAGATAAATTCCTGAGAATTCTCGACGGTTACTCATACCAATCAGGGGGAGCCCTGATAATATGATACCGGTGTGGGCGGATTCGAGACTCGCCTTGGAGGAGGTCATTTATGGTCACCAGAGGAACACGCTGTTTGGCTGAATCTTAAGGAGGAGAAGCGAAGTGAGGTTTATCCCGGTGTGAAGGGGTAAATTCATGCCAATGGTATACTGCATGTCGCCAGGTAATTGTGCTTAGGAGCTATCCCGGCCACCCTATGATACGGACTGCATCCGGGTACAGTGATTGGGAGAAGCTCTAAAAGTCTTTAAGCTTAAGGATAGTTGGAGCGAATACATAGCCTCTCACAATCAAGACAACTTCACCTTAACAAGGTACACACTGGGGGTCTATAAGCTGTAGACTTACGAACGACGCTCTGTCGAGGGCCCACCGAGCCTATATATTGGTAGATCGGGGTGGCAAAACCATTTAAAAACCAAGTCCTGCCACAATTGGGGTTGGATTCGATCGGGCAGTGGCTCCCACCAGCTTGGGACAATATGTTGGGGGAATAGTCCGAAGCTGGACTAGGTGAAATCTCCTTGGCCGTGTGATACGTCCCTCAAAGTCTCCTCGGAGATGGAGCCGACGGGTGAGCACGTTGATCGTGATCGCTCCGGTACTAGCCCCACCAGTGAGATACTGGTAGCATTGTGAAGTGTAGGCAATGCGCGCTAATTGAGCGTATCTCAATTCATGCTTCGGCATGTCTCAAAAGCGGGAAGGAACTACCTAAAGTTCGTACAAATCAGTCATGAATCAATTACCTAATAGACAATTACTACGGTCTATTGTATATTTAAAAGGTAATAGGCTAATAGTTCACTGTAGAAAAGGATTCAGTTCTTTTTCGCGGACAGTCAGCCGTCCAGTCCCATCCCTAGGGTGAACAGGAGACCACATGACGTTCACCCATAAAACTGGCTGTCTTCTACCCTATCCTTGGAAGCTGGATACGGGGCATGGAAACATGACTGGGCAATGGATGAAGCAGTCAGATCAAGTGTGTGGTAGAGAAATTCGCAAGAATTGTCGACGGTTACTTATACCGATCAGGGGGAGCCCTGGTAATATGATACCGATGTGGGCGGATTTGAGTCTCGCCTTGGATAAGGTCACTTATGGTCACCGTAAGGAACCCGCAGTTTGACTGAATCTTAAGGAGGAGAAGCGAAGTGAGGTTTATCTCGGTGTGAAGGGGTAAATTCATACCTATGGGAAACTGCATGCCGCCAGGTAACTGTGGTTAGGAGCTATCCCGACCACCCTATGATCCGGACTGCAGCTGGGTACAGTGATTGGGAGAAGCTCTAAAAGCCATTATACTTAAGGATAATTGAATCGAATACATAGCCTCTCACAATCAAGACAACTTCACCTCATTGAGGTACACACTAGGAGTCTATAACGTGTAGAATACTAACAAAGCTCTGTCGAGGGCCCACAAAGCCTATATATTGGTAGATCGGGGTAGCAAAACCATTAAAAAACCAAGTCCTGCCACAATTGAGGTTGGATTCGATCGGGCAGTGGTTCCTAACAGCTTGGGACAGCATATTATGGGAATAGTCCGAAGCTGGACGACGTGAAATCTCCTTGGTCGTGTGATAACGTCCCTCACATCCTCCTCTGAGATGGAGGCGACGGGTGAGCACCTTTATCGCTCCGGTACT
Organism: Agrypnus murinus; assembly: GCA_929113105.1. NCBI lineage: Eukaryota > Metazoa > Arthropoda > Insecta > Coleoptera > Elateridae > Agrypnus > Agrypnus murinus. The sequence goes on from OV816030.1 coordinate 37,208,578, forward strand.
AGCCTGCAGAGAGCTAGTATGGATAGTATCTCGCTCCCTAAGGTTCATACAACGATAAAGCATCAAATACCTAAGTAAAATTTTTACGGCCTATTGTATATTAACAGGTAATAGGCTAAAAGTTCGGTGTAGAGGGGAATGATATCCCTTTCACAGACAGCTATGCCTCACGATGTCCCATCTTCCCTGTACCTTGGAAAAATCAGTCAACCTAAATTTCCACTGGACGCTTAAATTCCCTATAATCTAATTCCCCGACTTTTGAATAAAATCAGAAAAGTGTCCTGACTTTCCCTGGGCAAAACAAATGTAAAATTGCCAGACTTTTTCCCTGTTTTCCAGGTTTTACTGAAGAGTGAGAACCCCGTTATTGCTTAATGAAACTTGTTTTCAGTCGAATGCGTTGCATTCTGGATACTTACGTGCTGTCAATATCATCGTGCACATGGTGACTGTGTTACTGCATATTAACAGTTTGTGATCTAGACCCCTTGTAAAGCTTCATCAATTGCTTCGCCTCCTTTATGCTTAGATCGTGCAATATCTCCTCCAAGAAGCAGAAAATCAAACAATTTTCTATAATGTTATTGCATCCCTATACAAATTTCTACTGACTAACTGGATCTAAACTTGGCAAAGGCATTACTGTGAAAACAATTCAATGATTCAAAGGCCATTAAAGCAATCGGTCAAGAGCACGTATAATTTTTGAATGTACCGTTACATATTTTTTGGGTACACTTGGACCTTAATGAAAATGGGTTATAGTGTGGCTGAAATGGTAATTCGGATCACTACGCCATACCTTATAGGTTTACGTACGTCCGTACAAGCGTGTATCGTTAGCCGAGTATTTGCAATGTAATTTCTGAGCACGCGATCCATGTATTTTCTTGTGTATGTTTATGTTGGTAACAATTGACAACAAAAACATTTGAATTGAAAATGTCATATCTGTGTTTGACTTTTGCAAAAGTAAAAGTTGTTAACATTCGAGAAAGATAAAAATTCCTAGCTTTTGCCGGCCTAGACCTTCTGAACTATTTTGGGATCTGCAATATTAATGAAATCCAACGAAGATACAAAAAACGCATTTCAGTCAACGTCACCTATAAACAAAGCCTAGTCACTGAATTCAAATCTGTCAATATGGCGGACGGTAGAGGTGTTTGTCGAATGAACAGTGCATTGACACTAAAACTTAAGATTTTTGATGCGTTGCTACAGGGTTTCGGGTTTGTGCGTTTAAATTTGTAAAATAGAACATACAGCCTCCAGTTGTTGCGCTCGTAACTGTCAATGCAGTCGTGAACGTTACCTAAATACCAACAAGTCCATGAACATGTTTTACGAAAATGATCACAAAACAGTTTACCGAATAAAGTAAGGTTATGTAACTCTCTTAGTTAACTTGATCTGTTGAACCCCGAATTCCAACCTTTCCCTTGTCGCTGTTGCAACTGAAACGGACCTTCTGGACTATAGTAAAACCAAAAAATGAAGAAACTAAACCGGAGTGAATCTAGCAGCCGCAGACTAGCAAACGGAGTTAATTGTGAACGAGCCTTGCTCACAAATTGTCAAATTTAGACAGTTTGAAATAAAAAAATAAACAGTGCAATCTGTCAAAGTTTTAAAAGGTTTTTCACAACTCCAATTATTAATTACTAAACTACTAGTTTAGTAATTACTCCGGTTTAGTTTCATCTTTTTTTGGTTTAGGTATAATTGTTAACCGCTTTAATAAATTTGTAACGTTGTAACTCAGTTCTGGTTCAAGAAAAACTCAAAATTTGATTTTTGCGGATTTAAAGTTGTTGTTTTGTCCTAACCGGAAAGTTGGAGACGATGGCATCTTCAACTTCGTATTGATTTGATGCACGAAAATAGGTTTTTGAAAATGTTTTGTAACCTTAAACCTTATTTTTCATTTTTTCCGAACAAGACCCTTTTTAATTGTTACTCAAATATTTTAAGACGGGATTTTGATGCTAAGAAATAAAATATGACAAAAATATTACGACGTACAAGGTACAACCATTCACCTGCTAAATTCTAGTATCATGAATTGGCCATTTTGTTTCTGTGCACAGACTAGAGGTGGTGCTGTTTCACTTCACTCACATTTTGACAAGCATAGCCTACTGCTCTTTCAGTAGAGGTTTTTTGCATTTTTAAAGTCAAATATGTCAAAAAGTATTAATGATAAACTTATACAACATTATATATTTATAATATAATCAGAGAAACAGGAGCTATTTGAAAATGCAATAATATACAGGGTGTTTTATTTAAAAAAATATATGTAGGTATATGCCATATCACGTGACCTATACATGCAATTGTTTTTTGATGATATTTATAAAATATATAGTTGGAACTAGAGTTCCTGAATGAAAACTTTAACTGTGTTATATTAAAGTTAGGACAAGGATGTCAAAATCTATCTCTTTCTAGGTCAAAGCCTAATAATTTACGACAGCTTTTAATAAAGTATTAACTCGGTTTCATTTATATAATTGTCATATTGACAGTTTAATTTACTAAACCAATTTTCATGATTACCAACCTTCCAATAAATAGTTTCAAAATATGAAATATCACTAAAATTTGATATGCGTAACTTAACTCTAAATAACACAGAGCTTAAGTCAGTTCATATTTAGGAACTCTAGATAGAACAATACAACTTTTACAGAAAACCTTTTTTTATATTCAATAATAACAAAGATAAAGGGATGATCACTTCACGTCACTTCCACGAAAATATTCTTATGATAAACACTTATGATACAAGGGTGACAGATTATTTTTCTACCAAGGAAGAGGTCTAATAAAAAGCAGTGTATTGGAGCATCCACAGCATAGTCTTGACGCGTGAACTTTAAAGAGTTATCAGCGTTTTTTTTTATATTGTCCTCCTATTGCACTAAAATTAATTTATCAGTTTCATCATGAATGCCACAATATCATAACTAAGAGTTTCATTTACACTTTACAGCCTAAAGCAATAATACAATAATAAAAGAAGAAATAATAAATAATAATAAAATACCAAGAGGGTCAAAAATAATAACGTCGTGATTATTAGAGTTAGTTAAAGGTAACTTGTAGTCTACACATTTGACTTTTCTAAAAAAAGTTCCATTTACAAAAAACTAAAAAACCGAATTTACTCAAAAACTGTCTCGGCATCCATGTATCAACCAAAAATATTTAAAATAAAATGTAGAATCGAAAATCGTAAAAATATATAGGTTGTTCCGTTTAAAATAAAAAGTTGATAGTAGCCGTAGCAAATGACTCATCCTGTATATTCCAAAACTAAAATTTGTTTTATACCAACCAAGTTTGGCATTTAACTTTTTTTCGTAACTCTTACAGTTTCCAAGATAAGGTAACGGTCAACTTAAGCCAGCCACCCTGTACATTCGCCGTATGCGCTTTTACCGTAAGATATATTTATAACTTTAAGAAATATTTAGCGGTATTACTTTTTAGACCAGAATGGCTTATCGTTACCTAGAGAATCTAGATCAAAGTTTGCAACCGTTACATAAGTTACACAAAAAGAACCGCACACTTATCAGTAGTGGCTGCGCCCCAATGAGGAAAAGAAGTGACCTGGTATACGGGTTGAGGCTTCCGGTTCGAATTCTGAACAGACCTTTATAATACAATTATCGATTTTGTTTTTTATTGCTGCTACTTTTGTAGCGACTGCAAACTTTGACAGGGCTGCTTAGTTTTTACTGTAAAATTATGTTCCTCAACCTATGCAATGCTCAACAGTTGTAGTGCTACTACAGATACTAGTGCTACTAAATAACTAACTTTCAGAAAACTGTGCAACCATTGAGGATGTGTACCATTTCGCTCCATGCACAAACTTTATATTATTTTGATTTTTCATAGGAATACATTTAAGGGGTCGTTTTCATACAACTACGTACATTCGATGATTTTTATTCTTTTCGATTATACTTGCATCGTTGAGTGTTTTGATTGAGAGTTTTGGTATTCGATCGAATGCCCTAACACTCATAACCATGTTCAGTTCATCCCAAACCAAAATTTGCTGAAATGTTATTTTTACCGACAGAATAATTTTGTCAAGTAATTTAAGTATTTTGGTAATCATACCTAGATGAGGAGTGAATCAACTGGCTAGGGGAGAGTGAGGCAATTAGAAACAGGGTATATATCAGCAATATTCTTCAAGAACGTGGGTTTGAAGTTTGTTAGTGGTTTATAAATGTTCTCCTTAGAGCATGAAATATGAAGTTTTTGTGCAATATTGTAACCGATAGGTATAACGGTTGTATAACTTTGACATAGTTTGACGGGTTGACATAGTCTTTGACATGGTCAGTGGTGGGGGTTAGATACCCCTTCCAACGGTATTATTCTCCGCAATTACATAAACTAAAAAAAAAGGTTTCATCATAATATGTCTATCCTGACCGATTCTAGACTGGGGAGAATGACACGAATGTCACACACCGTAACCATGAGCGTATGCACCCAGAACAATGAATGAAGTGTCATCTTAAAGCTCGAGATTCTAGACATGGCACTGGTTCCGTGCACACACCGCAGTTTTATTGGAACTAGATATCGAATATGCGGACGTGGTCCCATCGACGTGTGCCTTTGGGATTCATGCTCATATGATGGACCGAAAGAAATCAGGAAAACAAATCGCAATTCGCAAAGCTTCTGTTTTTATTTCGACTTTTTGTGCATGTTTCGCATTGTTATAGGATATCCATACTATATTCATGACCTGAAGGAGTATTCAGTAAAGTTAGGTAAGATCGAGGTCTAATAAGAAGGCGAAGAGAAACATGGAGAAAGTGATTCAGATGGTCTAAGCGGAAACTGCTACACAAAACTGTCTATTTTGTTTGATCACTGTTACTACACAAAATTTTAATTTGTCGCAATTCACCCATAATCTGCACCTTAGGTCATTCAGTACTTCCTTTTAATTAAATATAATTTATGAAGGTTCGATAATAGTTATTTATGTGTTAAGGGCATGATGAAGCTTTTATGGCCAGAAGCGTTATTTCTAGCCCGAGGCGTCAGCCGAGGGCTAGGAAAAGGCTGTAGGGCCCTAAAAGCAAGTTATGCCCGCTATACATACATTATTTTATGCACAGATTAAGTTTTTAATGTCAAATCTATTATTGTGTAAAAATATAATTAAATGAGTACGTAGGTACATCAACCAGCTGTGCGTATACTTATGTGATTATACGAAGTTCGTTACTATAGTTACTATTCCAAAATATTTAATTTCAGTTTATTTTCATTGGTGATAAGTTTACAAATTATATTAAGAACCAATCAAGTTCTACAAAAAAACTTCTGACATTTAATTGACTTTTCGTTATTGCCTGTCTGACCATAAAGAGGCCCTTGGGCCATAAAAAGACGTTTATGTTTAGATGAGTCTTGCAATAATAGTCTAATTATAATGCATCTGTGCATAATAGTTATTTATGTATTAAGGGCATAAAGAAGCCTTTCTGGCCAGAAGCGAAAAGGCTGTAGGGCCATAAAAACAAGTTATGCCCGCTATACATACACTATTTTATTCACAGATTAAGTTTTTATCTCAAATCTATTATTGTGTAAAAAATATAATTAAATGAGTACATACATCAAGCTGCTGCACGTTTACTTATGTGCTTTTACGAAGTACGTTACTATTCGAAAATATTTAATTTCAACTTATTTTCATTGGTGATAAGTTTACAAATTATATTAGGAACCAATCAAGATCTGCAAAAACAGCTCTGACATTTATGACATTACGTTTCTTTATTGCTCGTTGGACCATAAAGAGACGGTTATGTTTAGATGAGTCTAGCAATAATAGTCGAATTATAATGTATCTGTGCATAAACCCGTTTTATGAGGCAAGATCTCATTGGAGCATCTCATGGAGCATATTTCACAGCAGTTAAAAACATGAAACGCAAATCTCATGTAGTTGAAGTTAATTAACGTTAGAGATTCTGTAATTGTCAATCTATTTAATTGCTTAATGCTTATTAAAAAGCTTTCTATAGTAAACAAAAGTTTTTTGAATTTCTGACCTTATTTTGTACATATAGTAATAATTATAATCGCCCCCTCCCTCCCGCACAAGCTTATAGCTTCTGGGGTCTGGTTGCCAGGTTATGGGTTGTAGCAACTATTATTATTATTATTATTATAATACATACTAAATGTTTACAATGTATTAAATGAATTGAGTTGCCTTCTGAATCTGGATTTTTGTACATAATGTGCTGTCATATTTGTTCTTGTCATGTTTAGATCTTTTAAGAGTAAACGAATATATGACCAAAGTCAACTATTATAGTAGTGACAAGCTATATACAGGGTGGCAGGGGTTAGAACGCGTTAATCTTAAGGGGTGATAAAAGACATCAAAAGCAACAAAAAAGTATGATACAACTTTGTTCTAGAACGTAGTACTTTTTCAGAAAAACTAGCGTCAATAATAGTAGTTTAATTATGGGGCTTTGTGGGCAGATGCATCTCATCTATCACAACAATAAACCTTAATAACATTTTATCGTATCGTATGTCGTCGCCGTGTAAAATTGAATTCTTTTTACAATTAAAAATTCATTTTACTCAATTAAGAAACGTGACCACCCTGTAAAGTTTGTAATAAAATTTGTTCCACATTCGCACAAAATGCTGATATAGAGGGTTTGCTGAACTTGGAATAAAGCACATTTTGTTTACAACCTTGCAATTTAATGAAGAATATTTGGGTCAATGCCTGATCACAGCTGTGTAAATAATACCGTTTTAGAGTGAGATAATGCTGAGTTTGTAGTTTGTTGAAGTGAAAATAATTTGTCAATAAAGCACGACTTTGTATATTTAATAACGGTTTTTATTGATTTTATAAGAAAATATCTTTTAAAGAGAAGATTCATCTAATTTAAATTAGGTAATTAGGTTAAGGGATTATGATGAAGCCTTGTTTTGGCTACATTAATAAAAACTTTAATTTTATGGTAAGTAGTAATATTTTAGGTAATAATAAGTACATTACATCAAATCAGTATTGAAATCGTTTTTGAAATAAGCGTTCTATTTAATTACAGCATTTTATTCCTGAACACAGTATATTGTTCATTTACGAATAATTTTGTAAAATATATGGTGTCAGACTGAGACTGTTAACTAACTGAGGTGATGGATTGACCTTCTGGGTTCTTCAGTAACATCATTGCATTATATAAAATTAAAATTGATTTAAATAATGGGTTAATTAGAATACTTACTGAAATCGATGAGCAGTCGACCATAACCCTGTCGTTGATACGGAGGTAGTGTCAGGATACAAGAAACGTTATAATTAAGGAAAGAATTCTTTTCCTGTAACAAATTAATAAAATTAATATAATAAATATATGCAATATAGTTAATTAAAATCTATAATTAAAACAATGCAAAAAACAGACAAAAAAAGCATATGATGGTACTGATGATGAATGATAATAATGTATTCAAAGAATTATTAAATCATCAATTTATGCTTTATTGTTGTTTTTATTATCATCACAAATAGTTATGATTCTTCTCTTTCTTCCTACAAACACACATTGTTATTATTAGTATTGGAGAGAGAGATATTTCGAATAGTATTTTGGGAAACGATCATGGATAAATTTAGACCATTTAAATTTTTCTTTGCATATCAGCGTTTAAGAATTTCGAACGCATAAAAAGTATTAAAAACATTGCCTTCGGTATTTTAAATATAACAGTGACCATCATACTTATACACCAAACATCCACGCGCATCCGTCCGCTCCATCCGTGATTTATAATTTCAACATTTGACTTTATGAATGAAAATTCCAAGTGGTAAAATTATTTTCAAACAGTTTTTAATGTCAACAAACCATAGCGAAACACGCCAGAAAAGTTTTTAGACTAATTTTTCTTTGAGATTGTTTTTTGTATTTTATTCATGACGTCTGTGTGTTTGCTAGAGAGGGCGTAAAATAATAGATTACCTTTTGTGATATCCTGAATGTGAAAAACCAGTAAACGCCCTTTATGTCTATTATATACACTGTCATAAATTAACTAATTGAATTAAATTTTCCCCAATTAATTTATTCTTTTTCTTTAATCAAAGACCTATTCAATTTATATTTTTCATTTTCTTTTGAGCGCACACAAGTTATGTGTATAGTGAAGCCTCCAAGCAGTGGGCACTACTCGAGGCCAACTTATAAGACAAAATGTGTCCATTGGCTTACACAAAATAAAATATCAATTATGTTTATCAAAACACGATTATATGAATTTATCACTAATAGTTAGTTATTATACGCGGTGATTCACTACCCAATGATCGGACTTTGAGGCTAAGCTGATCTGCTCATTAGAAGCATAAAACCTTATTAACATTTTTTGATTAAATAAATTTGAAAATTCTGCCCGACGTTTTCAGAAAAGTACGTATAATGGATGCAAGTCAATGTTAAGTCTAATAGGATTAAACGCAAACTCTAGAAATTGAAACCATCAGCAGGGCCTATTTTACCATTAGGCGAACTAGGCGCGTGCCTAGGGTCCAACGGCAAGAAGGGCCCGAATTGGAAAACATAAAATTAATAAAATCATAAAAATGCACAAAAAAATCACGCGTGCAATACAATGCACATTACAGAAGTAAAACTTCTAGTAATAGTACGTTTCTATTGGCCGAAATTTGAAATTTCATTTTAGTGTTTCCACTGCACTTTTGTTAAGATTTCGTTGACGTTTATGTATGTGTTTGTTTACTTTTTACGACACCGCTCCAAAAATACCAAAATTTCAAACGGATTTTAGAAGAAAATGGATGAACCTTTGCGTGCTAAAAAGTTTGACGTGCCTAGTTTAAGATCGTGCGAGCGAATGTTACGTTTAAGCCTTTCCGCCTCCCACCACGCTGAAGAAAGAAATTTTGATTCAAGAAATGTCAAACTTTAACATCTTGTACGGTGTACCAAAAAAATCGTGGACTCAATCTACTACCAGGACAATAAAGTTCAGTCCTTTTTCTGTAGATTTTTCAAAACTTCGAGTGCCTATGATGATTTGGCGCGAATTTTTGAAATTCACCCTGCATTTTATCGGGTGTTTTTCCTCTTCTGCCTGGACATTATTAGCGCTTGAGTTTGAACCTTTTCCAAATTCAAGAAATTTTTAAAAATGTCAAAAAATGTTTTTAATTAATAAAAACATTTTTTTTTGTGCCGGCGGTGGACGAGTGATGTCAGTGCATCATGTAACCGCCGATACTACTGTTACTCGATGTATGTGCAAGTGTCTAAATTAATGTTTTGATTTTTATTTTACTAATGTATTGAAATTAATCAGTATCACAAATTATTCGAAGCGTTTCCATGCCGTATTTAACGGACATTTAACGTGCACACATTGTTGCTCTTTTGATCCTGTGAGAAGCGATCACATGATTGCAGTGGACGTGGACTTGATTCGACGAGTATCCAATAGGACGGTACAATGTCGTCTACATGAAGGTGAACTTCGTTGTCGTCTTAGAACTAATGTTCCTTACTTGACGGACCGACATTGTCAGGAGAGAATGCAGTATTCACTACGGATATTGTACTAAGAGGTAATGGCGAAAGGCTTGTCACCGACGAAAGCCGCTTTTGCCTCTTCCATTCTGATGCACGAGTTCGCGTATGGCGTCGTCGAGGAATGGAACTTCAACGGCGGATCTGTCATGGTGTGGGGAGGCGTTAGCTATGATGGTTACATCGATCTGGTGATTGCAGCAGCTCCTGAATTGACAGCGGTTCGGTACATCAACGTAATTCTTCGGCTTCACGTTCTGCCCATGCAATGTCGGATGGGACGAGCGTTTGTGTTTATGCAAGTCGATGTGCGTCCACACACTGCTCGAGTCACCCAGGAGCTTTTCCAGCAACACAACATACGTGTTCTTCCTCATCCGCCTATCAGGCCAGACCTCAACCCAATTGAACATGTGTGGGACATATTCGGGCGTTGTCTGCGAAATTTGCAGAGACCACCAACTAACTCTCCGAGAATTGGGAATAGAACTGACGCAATTGTGGAACAACATTCTTCGGAATGAGATTCGCGCAGTCAGTGGCGTAACTACTTAAGATTGCGCGACCCTGCGAGATTACGTTTGCGCCCCTCATATACAGGGTGGCTGATTTTTCATTGTCCAGGTTATATCTGCTGAAATATTAAAGGTAGAATAAAAAGTTAATGAGAGATTTGTTTAGCGTAATCTGATCTATAAAATAGCCCAAAAATGTTTTTTCACGGCCCATTTATTTTCCGGATAAATATCCAATTTTATAAATGGAACGTCCTGTACAATGATATATCACAAGTGGCTTTTTGCTTTTAAATCACACAGTCCACTGATGCATTTTCAAATTCATTTTATGTCTCACTTGCATATTATTTGTTGTTTATACCTGTGATATCAACTACAAAACAACCAGGGCATTATAAGCGGGCGTTATAATTCATAACGCCCGCTCATGGTTTACTTTACAATAGGAGCCGGCGTTATGGTCAATAGTAATTTGGATCATTAGGTCAGAAACTATATGTTTGCGTACGAGTATGTTACAACACAACAAATAACGAGTATTTGCACGTAAGTTTCTGAGCGCATGATTCACGAATTCTTTTGTGCCGACTTAACTACTGACAAAAATTTCGTAGCTAAAATTAACTTATTTTTTAGATGTCATTAGTGCTGTTAGGATATTTTTTGTTTTTTTGTTAGTAACAACAAAAAACATTTGAATCTAAATTGTCATTTATCCGTTTAACTTTTACCATCCGACAAACATAAGAATTCCTAGTTTCATAAATCTATAAGCAACGCCCTTGGCAACGCAAGTTAAAACTAATTTTCTACTTATACATATTCTCGTGAAAAATGAAATTTTATATGCACCACGAGCGTTACTAGATGATAATACCCATCGGGCGACTTAGTTGGCTGCTGCCCTCGCTTCGCTCGGGCATCAAACAACTGCGGGCTACAAATGGTATTTTTCTGCCCTTGAAACACAAAATACTATAAAACTTAATTCCGCAAGAATATACAGGACGTTCAATTAAAAAGATTTTCCGGAAAATAAGAAAAAATTGTGCTATTTTATAGATAAGCTTATGCTAAACAAGTCTCTCATTTAACTCTTTCCTCTGCCTTTAATATTTCAGCAGATTTAACCTGGACAATGAAAAATCAGTCACCCTGTATACAATTATACGTAGGTAACTTTTGTTAAAATAAAATATACAATAATTAATAATAGTTCATTACCGTAGAATAGTTCATAGAATGTTTTTTACATCGAATGCTTATTTTAAAATTTCTATTTCCAACGAACTAGTTTTACGAAAGCAGCCGGCGCCCTTCGGATGGTTGCGCCCGCCCTCCTTGTCCCAGGGTCTACGGGGGCGGTAGTTACGCTACTGCGCGCAGTTCTAAACACACCAGCGATGTTGCCAGAGGTGCGTCAGCAAAGAAGAGGAAACACACACACACACACACCATGTGCAAAATCCGACCGACAACGTCCTCGTGGTGCACATCGGGTAACGCTGATGTCGACGGTTATATGTGAAAAAAATTAACGTTAATAAAAAAAATGTATTTGGGTCATTCTTTCTGAACTCAACCACCTGCTAGATCCAAAAATTGGCGCAACTTAGAAAGGCCAGCAGGGGCTTATTTTAAAGCCCATATAAGTCATATTTGACCTCTAAAAACAGGGTAAACACGTATCCAATTCCAAAAAATTTTTAAACTGGACTTGGAACTTGGATTTTGGAACTTCTCAAAAGTTGAAGAAATTAGAAAAAGATATATTTTTTAATTTTTTTTTAACGGCATCGCATTCTTTGTAGAAGAATACATAAATTTTGTCCACTGTGTTTTTTTCCTAGAGTGCTTCAATTTCGAGCAAAATTCAGAACAACAATTTGCCATTTTTTAAAGTTTATCATTTTTTTCATCGAAAATGGCGTCAAATAGAAAAAAATGATAAAGAGTAAAAAATGCTTATTTTTACTCGACGAATTTAACGACTTTTTATTTTATTTCGTTTGTTACACCTGTTTGGTACTCCTTTCACTCGAATACGGGGCCCGAAATTTGCTAGCTGAGCCTAGGGCCCAACTCGGTTAAAAATAGGCCCTGACCATCAGTACAAAATGTGACATCTGTTGAATGAGTACAACAAGGATGCAGACGGCGCACAGTCCAATTTGGATGTTGTTGAAACAACTTAAAACGTTCTATTAGGAATAGTGCAGACAAAAGTCCGGGGGGATCCCCGAGTTCTAGTAGGAAACGCAGGCAGAAATGACATCATTCTACTACTGACCCATTTAAAGATATTAAGTTTGATTTGTTATTCGTTAATAAACATATAATAGTTAATTAAGTAAAGATATGTTTAGATAATTGAATCTATCCATCCATAGGTGTTATTATTTTTTATTGGAAGTTCCTTTAGTAAAACCTTTATTCTTTTTTATGTTTTGATAGAACGACCATGATGGATAGTAATTTGGTTACAAAGAAAATAACTACATGTATAAAAATAAGTACTGTTATTGTTTTATTATATTACTAAAAACTGCAGTGTAAGGAGTTGCAATTTGTTATTATTGCAATTATTAGTCACAATTCTTATGAATGCTTCTTGATTTCTTCTTGAAGTAATACTTCAAGTTTATTTAAACTTTATACACAATCAAATGCATCGCTCTCTTTCCTATCAACTTACAATACACTTGTTCTGCATATGTCTTTACTTTTTTTAACACATTCTGATGCATGAATGAAATCCGAAGGGCCAGTCTAGTGACCAAGCAACAAAGTAGGAAGGAGTGGTTTTCGCTGGTGAAAAGGGTACCACTCGTGCTCCACAAACTGGACTATTAAATAAAATGATTTCCGGCATAAAATTCCCATCTCCTCGTGACATGAACGTTATCTCCGTACAATGGACCAGAGTACTTTAGAGAACTTATTTAAGTAGTCTTATGCATTGGCGTAACTGGGAGGAGGGCAGGGAGGCCGGAACCCTTCAAGAAAAAGCCAATTGAGCGCCTGGATGTTTAAAACTCGCCGCGCTCTATAAGGCCGTCCATAAACCTGGGGCCTACCCCCCCCCCAGAAATTCTCTAGTTACACCCATCATCTTATGCCTCTTGAGCAGATCTTTCAGGGTACAGAACGATTTAATTTCTCTCACCAAGTAACTAATGCAAGTCTTATTGTAACTAAAAGGTTCGTTAACACATATCAGTCTATTGGCATCTGTTATAAGAGGTTGTTAACGTAAGTGGTGGTAAAATTATATTTCTAGCTGATTTATCAGAATCCTTGCCCATTTCCTTTGCCGTTTACAGGTGTGGAAGGGGATTATTGATGTCAAAATATCTAGATGCAGTGAAAGAGCCATTGAGTTGGGAGAACAATAAACCAAGACAAATAATTGGAATATTAAAAAAGAACAGATAATAACTCATCTTTTCGTTATCTGGTCTCCCAAAAGTAATTGTAAAAGTAAGTGCCAAATCTTACATTTCGGAGCATTTTATTACTTAAATAATACAAATTAGTAATTCATTATCAAATAGTTCTCAAACCCTTTAGCTGAATTTATTGGTTGTTTCTCAGACGTCTGGACAAATTGGATAATTTGACTCTTTTTTGATGATTTGATTTGATTCTTAAGACCTAGTAAGAGTTGATGTATCAATATTAAAATTACTAAAAAAAGTAAAGAATCGTTTGTTTATTAGTTTGTAAGATATAGCCGAACCTAGCGAAATTAATGTGCCTTACATATATGTGGGACCAGTTACTCTATCAAAATCTTACCTAACATTGTTATTGTTCCTTAAATAGTGTTTCATATCAGTGTTCTATCCAATTATTCATCTAATTAGGTGTCCCGCGAGAGAGTTGTTACGTGTTGGTTTCGTGACACCCTGTATCGCTTTTGGCCAATCGTATCAACCTTTAGTACTATCCTGTACTATCCTGTTCAGAACTTTTGGAAAACCAATTTACTAGTTTGATAATTTTGTCATTTCTTTATAAGTTTTCGTTTCGTTAGCTCCGTAAAAATGTTCCAGTGCCATCGCCTTAGTGAATTATGTGATTCTGGGTGATGAATGTTTCATTTATTTTTTGGAGGCTTCGGGGATTTCACACTATAATTCTTTTGAGGTTGTGGACACTCGTAATTATTGTATTTTACTACGTTCATTTCTTATTACTTTATGCAGGAATAATTTATTAAACGCTGGACACTTCTAATTCTGAAACAGCTTGACAATTCATCAGCGCCGCCCTTCAATGAGGGTAGTTATTTGAATGCTTGAGATGTGTATATTTGGTAATGTGTATATTTGCTTGTATGAAAGAAAGTATATGAATCGTGAGTTATATGTCTATAAGCTCATGTGTACGTCTAATTATATCAACTGGCAATCACTGTATTAATGTAGTTAATTAATTAATGTATTGTGTAACTTTTTCAATTTAATGGCTTTTCCCCAATGTGAGTAACACTTAGGATATATGAACTGTACATATAAACTTTGTTAGAATTTATTCTTGCGAGTGTGCTCCTTTATTTTGGTACTGCAAAGAATATTAACTAATTACTATTTACTTGGGGCATGTCTGATTGTACAATCAAAGTGAATCCGTAGAAGCGTTAACATTCGTGTTGTTTTGTGACCCTGTATTTAATTTTTGTACATAAACAAGACTTAGACTAATGATTATCCTGCTCGCGTAAATTCCTTAACTATTTTTTGGTTTATGTATAATTTTTACCTAAATAGTTAAGCTAAATTAGTGCTAACGTTACTTAGCTTTCAGTTAAAGTTTAAGTACACATTATTTATCATTGTAATAAAGCACTTTATATTTTATTTAGTAACTTATTATTTACGTTATTATTAGTGGTGTTGTTTGAACGTATTGGAAGTAGGCGGAAATGTGTAGTCCTTTACAGATATTATGGACACGGACTCTAGAGCTATATAATCGTCGTAAAATTGCAAAACATGAATTTGCAAATGTCGATATTTAAAACATTATGTTGATCATCTTGTATAAAAGAATTTGCTTCTAATACTTGCTTGGGAAAAATTGATCCTAACTACGATCTCAGTTTTATAAAAAAATATCAACAAAGGAAGGCGTAGATATTAAGATTAAGATGAAAAGTTGATGTTGACCAAAAAATACTTTAAAAAATCATAACTTGGCAACGTCGCATCTAAGGAGAGAGAACATCTAGGTTTCAAGACAGAACCTAAAGAGGCTTCATTTAAGACGAGATATATAAGTTGTTCCATTTAAAAAAATACGCTTTTATGCGTCACACTTTTTTGAGACACCCTGTAAAAGTATAAATGTATATGCTACTAATCATAAGATGCGCCTTCTTTAACCTCATTAACATTCCCCCAAATCAATTCTTTATCTGGGTAAGATAAACTTATAATCGAAGAACAGAGTACTAATTGGACACCCTGATGTATATCGACTATTCTTTCGTTACATACAGTGTGCTTTGAATTCAGTGAATTTTATATTTGTTTTCGAAATGTTTTATGATTTCAGTTTTTTATATTAGAAATATACAGGACCTGTTTTTTGTAAACGATAATATAGGAAATCCAATGGAGTTTTAGCATTTTCCTCTTAAATCTGTACCCTTGCAAATGTAAGTAGAAATTTTGGTATAAATCGAAAGAAGAATTCATTTTATGTCAAAAACAATAAACTTTATAAAAAAAACAAAAACTATTTAGAATAGCGCATTAATATTTCTATTCATTCTTAAAAAGCTGATTGATATACTGCTTTTGGTAATAAACTGTAAATAAAGAAAAACTGAAAGCTGTTCGCCTAGCGGTTAACGCATTAGATTCGTAATTAGAAATCGCGGGTTCAAGCCCCTTCCTCGTATACTTTTTTTTTATTGTATTGCTTACTAATTACTATTTTTAGAACATTATTACAATTATTATTATGAAATAAATAAAGATTAGTAAAAAGTTTCACAGTATTTATTAAAATATAACCTGACAATATTGTTTCGACAGCTAAGCTGTCATTATCAAAGATAATATAAATATAAACAAACACGTCGCTAAGGTAGATACAAAAATAGGTAACTAGATAAAAAGATAAAAATTATAATAATCAGAATTAAATATCTAACACTTCCAGTAACGGAGAATTACTGAGCTCAAGTTGTTCATTCATTAAAGGTACCCTGAGTTTGTGTTTGTATATCTCAAAGGCTTCTAAAATGTCTAATTTGCGTTTGTTATTACAAAAATGTAGGAATTTAATATTATTTTGAGGAGTCATTGTGTGATTTTGTTCTAAAAGGTGTTTGGCTTAATTAGATTTTTCAGGATGTTTATTTTTGTAATGACGTACGTGTTCTTTATATCTTATGTCAAAATTTCGAAGTGTTTGTCCAATATATACCGAACTACAAAAAGAACAATTTAAACGGTAAATGACCGATTTCATGATTACATGTGTTCTGTCTTTAGCATTAAATAAAAATGAAAAACTGTTAGTGTTGGTTTTAAATGTTATTTTATAATTGTTGGTTTTTCTTAGTATATGTGCAATTTTTTCTGATATTTTGCCAAAATATGGTATAGATATGTAATTGGTGTCTTCCGTTTGATTGTCAATGGGATATATTCTTTTGATAGCTAACCTATAATCTTTTTGTTTAATTAAAATGTCAATCATGTTCGGATTGTAATGATTTGCATGTGCTAATTGTTTAATAGTTGATATCTCTTTGCTAAAATCTGTGTTTGTTAGTGGAATAGTTAAAGCTCTGTGTACTAATGATCTGTAGGCTGCTATTTTATGTGCTTTATGGTGACAACATTCATTTGGTATTGTTATGTCCGTTTGTGTTGGTTTTCTGTATATGGAAAATTCAAATAGATTGTGTGCGTTAATCTTGATAGTTAAGTTTAGGAAGTTTATAGCCCTGTTTTGTTCTGTTTCTAGTGGAAAACTTATGTTTTGGTGGATACTATTAATAACAATTAAAGATTCATTGATAACCTCAAATGAACTGTCAAAACAAGCTAAAATGTCATCAACATAACGAAACCAGAAGATAATGTGTTTAGAAAGGTTTAATTCAAATATTTGATCTTCGAACTTGTCCATAAATTTGTTAGCTAATAGAGGACTTAGAGAATTGCACATAGGTAAACCATCTTTTTGTAAATAAATTATGTTATTAAAAGTGAAATAATTTTGACTTATACAAAGGTCAAATAATTGAATTAACTCTAACCTTTTAACTAATTCTATATTACTATTAATCAAGAAACTATCTAATAAAGGAATACATTCTTGTGGTGGTATTCTGGAGAACATGTTGCAAATATCAAAACTAACAAGTTTTGAATGTGGTGGAAGATGTATGTTTTGCTGCTTATCTACTAATTCTAATGAATTTCTAACAGAGTATTTCGATTTGTAACCTATCGTGTTAATAATCTGGTTCAGCTTTTTGGATAAAGTGTGATTAGGTGCATTGATGTGTGATACAACTGGTCTTATAGGCATATTCATTTTATGTGTTTTGACGAGTCCATACAGTTTAGGTGGTTGTGGGTTTTTATTTATGATTTGTTGCTTTTCTAATTCTGAAAAGCAGATATTGCAGTATTGCATATATCAGAAAAGCTAATAGTTAGGAATTTATTATCTCTCGGCTTCATTTAAGATATGGCAGTTTAGCAATACAAGGCCAGTTGCAGTGGAGACGAGGGTTTTTTTAATTTGGAACATATTGACGATCCAAAACAGAAATTCCCGTAATATACCTGCAGAGGGACTCGTATGGTTACCAAAAGTTAATTATCCGACAAAGTTGTTGATCATCCTCAATTATACAATGAAAACTATACAATGTTTTGTTAAGAAGTCGTTTTCAGAATTAACGGTGTAGGCTTTTATACAATTGGATGTAAAACACGACCCTCAATTAATTCCTTTAATTGGTTGAAATTCACAAAGTATTTGCCCTGTGCAGATGTGTTTAGGGAAATCAATATAATGAATGATTGCGTTACTGATAACCAGCACTGAAATTTACTATATTAATTTACTACATTACAGCCTTTGTTCTTTATAATTCGAAATCTCATTGCACCAGAGTGCATTATTAAATCTTCCTATCAACAATTGAACATGCAACTTGAAAACCAATCGAAAAATTGTTCCTCCTACTTGTCGCATATTTCTCTGTAATTTAAAACTAAAGTTTCAGATCGCCACTCATTTAATATTGTTTTATTTAACAACCAAGTGAATAATCAGCGAGGAATGCATAAACTGTAAAATTAAACTTTTTAATTTCATAGAGATTAAAATTCCATGCACTACATAAAAGGCACCCCGACAGTCTGGATCGTAAAATGGCGAACAAGTTTCGAGAAATTTTTTATTGTTCTACGACAGGAAACAATATCGTAAACTTACGCCAGTCTTAAAATCTCGAACCCGAAAATGGACCCGACAATTTTTGCAACAATTTTATGACACTTTTACACCTACCAATTACTTTTCGGTGGGTTAATAATTCTTTGGGAAGGATTTTTTTCTTTTCAAGCTGTTGCTGAAAATAATTAGCCGATATTCTTAAAATGTGTACCGATAATGGTACATCGGAAAATATGCAGACGTACACCAAAAGAAAAAACATTAAAATGTCACATATTTTTTATTCAAGTGACAGGATTAAGCGATCTTGAATGTGAACTTATGAACTTAACAAACGAACCACGGAGTTACATTATACCGAATATGGTACAAGTCATTTATGCCTTTCAAACATCGATAATAAAACTCGAGTGGCATTTTTTATATTGTAAAAAGCCACTCAAGTGTTCCCATAATCTTTAAACGTTCTTTGTATTTATCATTTCCTGACGCTGCTACATAATAATAAGAATTCTAAAATAAACACAGACAGCAAATTCACTTATGAAATTCTCAGTAACGGAATCTATATTATTATCTGACAACGAAGAATTTGTTAATATTCTAATAATTCAGTTTATTTAAATATAGAAGTTTTATCCCATAACTAAAGTTTATAGGTACAGGGTGGAAATAAATGATTTTCATCAAGTTACCATTGCATTCCCCATGTAAAAGCACGACATGCCGCTCTACGAAAATAGAGAAGGCACTACCATAACCTCAAATTCAATAAATTCTATGAATTATTTGACAGATTGATTTCAATTATTGACAGAACTAATTTAGTACTAAATCAAAAAGAGTAGAGCGGTACAGAAAAATTTACATGTGAAAAAATTCCAAAGGGAACTTGATGAAAATCATTTATTTCCACGCTGTATAAAGATTCTCTGTCGAAACCTCGTGGTGTCCCAAAGACTATATTCAACAAATAATAAAAAATTCATTACTTTTCCACAATCAATTTTCTGTTTCCTGTATGTTGGGTTGCATACACCTGCTAAAATTCTTTTTCATCTTCAATCGCATTGAGCTAACTGTATTGTTTCTAATAAATTATCACACTTTTAAAAAAATCGATAAAACTTCTCTATTTGGTAATTTGTAGTCAATGAATAATATACAGGGTGTACATTTAGTGCGCAATTATTCGATATCTCCTAATCTATTAGATATTGAGAAAAACTTTCAGTACAAAAGTTTCTTCGTTGCTATAGATGTACGAGGTAAACACCATAAATCCTCAGCCCGGCAGGCTTCTACAGGTGCCAACATGTTCAAACTCGGTTGCGTCATAGTTGAACATGTAAGAGGCCTACACTATATATATATATATATATATATATATATTACGGCTAGAAGCGTAATAGATCTTAGTAGCCACTCAAGCTTCGTGACGAGTGCATGAAAATGTCGCAGCTAACGAAAATTGAGTACCGCGAGGTGATTAGATTTTTAACAAAAGGCACACGCCTAATTAAATCAAACAACGTTTACACAGCTTTTATTGTGATTTATCTCCTTCATATTCACTGTAAAAAAAATGGTCAAAATGTTTCCGTTTGGGGCAAGAATCTCTTCAGGTCGGGCAATTGAAGCGGTAACGCATAAAAAAGTTGCAATCATTGAAGAAATGGTATTAGAAGATCGCCGTTTGAAAGTTAAGGAGTTAGCAGTGGTGTCTGACATTTCGGAAACAAGTGTTTGCCGAATTCTTCATGACCATTTGGGTATGAATAATATTAGTGCAAGATAGGTACCGCGTTTTCTTTCTGCTGTTCAACGTCAACGTCGCGTCGAATGTGCGCGCTCGCTTTTAAACTTGTGTGGAGACGATCCAAAGCCGATTTTGGACTCCATTGTCACTGGAGATGAAACAATGGTTCTGTATTATGATCCTCTATCCAAAAGGGAATCGATGGAATAGCGGCGACTGGATGAACCTCGTCCCAAAAAGGCGAAAGTCGTTCAATCGACAAAGAAAGTTGCGGCAACCATATTCTGGGATTGTGACGGCATTTTACTGATTGATTTTAAAGAACGCAATACAGTACATATTATGCCTCTTTATTGCACAAATTGAAAAACAATATTCGTGAAAAACGTCGAGGAAAATTGACAAGAGGTGTTCGATTATTACACGACAATGCACCCGTTCATACTGCCGCAATTTTACAAGCTTCCATTCGCGAATGCGATTTTGAAGTATTGGATCATACATCGTACAGTCCGGATATGGCTCCTAGTGACTATTATTTATTTTCCAATTTAAAGAAAGACCTTAGGGGACGTCGTTTTAAGGGCGAGAACGAGTTGCAAGCAGTTGTAAATGAACATTTTGAAGGAAAACCTTCAGATTATTTTTACAAGGGCATTGAATTATTTATTCCACGTTGTAATAAGTGTATTGACACTAGGGGAGATTATATTGAAAAATAAAAATTATTATATTTTACCAAGTTTATTTTTTTCTATCAGGCCAAGAATTTATGGCGCTTACCTTGTATATGTACGTTAAAAAATTTACAACTATACAGGGTGTTTCGCAAAAGCGGGACAAATAAAACTAGGCTTTTCTTAAATAGGACACCTTATATGTATATATTTTATCCGGAATTATTTCCTCTGATAAATGTTTTTCAACAATAGATTATTTTCTTAAGCAGTCAATCTATACAGACTGGAAGCAGTTAGGACGCGTTAATTTTAAGGCCTGATAGAAGACATGAAAAGAAACAAAAAAGTCTTGATACATTTTTTTCTATGTCAATTAGCTTTCGAGTAAATTAGAAAAAAACCATTGCCATATCTGGCAACCTTGCTAAGTATAATCGCATGATCTTGACCTTGCTTTAGACAATCAAACAAACAAACTGATGATGAGAGCCGTTGTTTGACGATAATTGACCTACATTTTATATTTATTAATTTCCTAAATATTCTCAAATTTTTTTGACGTATATTTGTTTTTTTTATTAAAAAATACTATCTTTTGTAAAAAGAAATTTGATTAAGGCACCTAATTACCATAAAATTAAAGATCTTATTAATGTAGCCAAAACAAGGTGTCATCAAAATCCCTTAACTTAAATTAGATAAATCTTCTCTTTGAAAGCAGATATTCTCTTATAAAATCATTAAAAACTGTTATTACTTATTAGATAAACAAAGTCAAATTATTTTCGGTTCAACAAACTACAAACTCAACATTATCTCACTCTAAAAGGGTGTTATTTACACAGCTGTGCTCAGGCATTGACCCAAATATTCTTCATTAAATTGTAAGGTTGTAAACAAAACGTGCTTTATTTCAAGTTCAACAAACTTCCACATCAGCATTTTGTACGAATGTGGAGCAAATTTTATTAGAAAGTTTACAGGATTGTCACGTTTGTTAATTGAGTAAAATGAATTTTTAATTGTAAAAAGAATTCAATTTTACGCGGAAACTACATACGATACGTTAAAATGTTATTTAGGTGTGTTTTTGTGATAGATGAGATGCATCTGTTGACAAAGCTCCATAATGAAAGTATTATTATTAACGCGACAAAATGATGTTAAAATTTCTAACTTATTACTTTTTTTCTGAAAAAATAGTAAGTTCTAGAACAAAGTTATAATAAGACCTTTTGTTCCTTTTGATGTCTTCTATCACCCCTTAAAACTAACGCGTCCTAACCCCTTCCACGTTGTATATTATTTTTCTTAATGTTTGAGTTTTGTTAGGTCATAATAAATAAGTCACAGTTTGTTTATGTATTTGAATTTTAAAAACATTCTTTAAAGACAGTATTATCAGAGTGCTGCAAACACTAATGTTTCCAAGTTTTCGTTATGTACAGGATATTTAAATTATACGTTCAAATTAAGTTCAAATGGAACACCCTGTATGTTTTACTGGAAAGACTTCTACTCACCATAACCAATCCTAAAATATTTTCGTCGGTAGGTGCAACGTTGCCAAATTATAACTTTTTTTCTTACAATTTCTAATTTTTTGAAAAACTTTCGGTTATTTTAGCTCCTTTAAACTTTTAATAATTATTACAATATCTTGTATTTCATGGTACTTGACAGTTTACGCTTGTTTACAAAATAGTTAACATTTATAGACTTATTAACTATTTATCCGCAGCAGTTGCCAAATTATATTTACTATTATTAACCTAGAATTATTAGAATAGGACCACTTTCTCCAATGTAATAATTTAATTTTTTAAAAATAATGATTTGGCATGATTTTAGGATTAGATAAAGTACCAATAAAAGTCTTAATTTTCGGTAAAACTACACCGTATTCCACTTGAAGCAAATGAGTAATTTCATTTAAGGTTATCAAAATTTGAAGGTATAATTTGAACATCCTGTACATAAAAAACTTGGAAATATTTTAACAGTGTAGAATTAGGAAATACCAAATAATTGCGCACCAAATGCACACCTTGCATATCCTTGGAAAGTTAATGGTTAACATCGAAGGTCAACACAAATTAATTTCCAGTATACAGGGTGTAACTGACATAACTAAAAAGTTAGTAATGGGGTGTAGCTGTAATGATTTACAACATATTTCATTCTAAACATGTTGTCGCTTCCTTTTTTTAAGAATTTTAAATTTTAAGTGCGCCCATTACATTACATTACAAACAAAAAACTTTTTTAATTTTTTTGTCATCCAGTGAACTAATAGCATCAGATTTTCCTGATATGAACATATTAGAAGTATGTTTATATTTACATACCATACAACATTTGAATATGTTGTAGAATTTGACCAACAAAGCAGGACTGTCATCTACAGGTCCGACAAACGTCGAAAAATGCCCAATCAGTAGATATCAGTGGAAAAGTAACACATGACCTCTGTATCACTACTGTAATGGAAATCTTCAAGAAATGGTTCAGTTATACAACATATTGGAAAGATCTCATAGAATTCGTTGAAAATGTGTAGCACATCATAATTCTGATTCTACCTGTGGCCCCGAAGGTCACGTAAGAAAAAATAAAAGGTTCCACTGCAATACCCATCATATAGCATACCGTTGATATAGTGTTATCAAGTATGTTGTAAAACGCAGCCAAAAATGACCTCCACGTCATGCCAGATGTAAAAGCTGAAATTATACTGCCCCACCCACCCACGTACACCCAACAACCCACATATATCGTTGGAATGATCTCATGGAGTATGATAAATACCGGAATAAGATTTACGGTTCTGTCACAGCAATATATACATCGTATAGATTTACGAAATGCAGCTATGATTTATTATTAAGTCACGCAAAAATCAAAACTTGGTTCTGTCACACCACCAAACAATCCAGGCAGCACTGGAAAGATCTGCTAGATTAATCAAATGCAGAAGCTGGATTGTTACCAAATATGTAGGCTTACAGATCACGCCAGAAGCCACAAAGAGCTACACAAATCACCAACACAGTTAACAAACTGCAGCATATGGGAACAATTACTCCATTACCCCATATGGGATGACACAGAGATATCTGGCTTTCTTAAAGTCTGCAAGATCTATGGCGTAGAACCTTCCTTTTACATGGCTATTTCGTACACTTGCAGTTGTTCACTTTTTTTTTGTTGCTTCCACTTGATTTTCCTAACTTACTCAACCAACCTTTGAAAGGATCATCCCACCACCAACTAGAATACTAGAGTCCCGAAGGTCACAGACCTGTTGTAGACTATACAGCGTGTATAAAAAAATAACGTAACGTAATGTCAATATCTCGTTTTATAAGTATAAAAAAAATTTTGAAATAAGAGTTTTAGGCAGTAACCTAAGCTACCTAAATACTTGTTAAATACTTTTGAATATACAGGGTGATTCATTTGCAAGGAGTGCATCGAGGTTGCTTTTTTTTTAATTGCAGATCTTGCATATTATTCCAGTTTTTAATACTCTATTAAATTACAAATTAGACATGTGAAAATCTTAAAATGTTGATGATTGAAAATCTAAAATGCTAAAACGATTTTCAAAATTCCAATTTTTTAAGGTTTAAATTAACCACCACATAACCAAAGCATTCAATATACCTACTATAAAACAATGAAATGAAAAAGCCTGAAACTGTAAAACAAGTTGTAGAACTTTGATGTATTGATGTGAAGCAATTTTGTTATATTAAATGTTATAATTTGAAGCCATGAAACTAACTCTGAAACCTCACCTTTCGGGCTTCTTGAAAATCTTGAACTTCTGAATCTCTGGGTTTGAGGAATTATTCGTGTAAATTAAGCTCTACTTAAAATTAAATGAAGCTTAATTTATTACGTCAAATGGGCGTAAAACTTTAGATCTCTGAACACCCGAAGATGTAAAGGTTTGTAGCCCTGAATATAAAATACATGAAACTGAGAAGATTATAAGTTATCACATTGAAATATAATAACACTGAAACTCATAGCAAAATTACTGAAAATCGAAAACTTTCAAGATTCGAACTCTGCAGGTATGACACCTAAACAAAATTTGAGTTTGGAAGTATTTTTTAACTCAACTCCAAAAGGCAAATTAAGTCACATAGATTGGTTATCACATTTTACAGGGGGTTCGTTTGCGCGAAGAAATAATTCGTTATGTAATAATCATAGAAAAAGTATTTCTAATTATTAAATTCATTTAATTAAAAGGTAATTAGTAATTTGTAGCACTCTGCATTAGAATTCTCTATATCTAGAGTTCACTATGCCCTGCAAGTGCCCACATACAAATCGGAGTAGCGGAGCACAAATGCCGATGTTGTTTAGCTGTTTCACAAGGTCATATAGGTACTATTAAACGAATTAGCGGGTTAATTCGAAATTAATTAAAGTTACAAAAACTTGAACTTTTGGAACGCAATGAGCTCTGGATATTCCTATTCTGTATTGGAGGGGGTGAGACGGAGACATAAAGAGAGATAACTTTACGATTCTCCTCTGACGGCTCTTACAAGTGTAACAGACGCGCTAATTGAGCGTAATTCAATTCGTAGTCCCCCAAGGGAATCATGCCCATATGTTGCGTCATGAGTTTTATTGGTCACATGGCTTCACCCCCGCTCTTTTCTGCAATAGGGTAGTTTCTCTACTAGCTCTCCACACTAGTGCTGGAGCTCACCCGTCGGGGTCCGTCTCCGAGGAAGTCCCATCACCCCTAGTCCAGCTTGCGGACTTTCACTGTCCGGACGAGTCCAACCTCAAGTGTGGCTGGGACTTGGGAACTGAGTCTGCCTAGGATATCATGCTTTGAAGTAGAGACTCCCTTATAAAATGCACTTCATAAGGGCTGTTGGGTTACCAGAAGGCGTAGTCTTCCTGGTATCGGCCATACCTATAGATCATTAGTCACCGAAGTGACTCAAACTACTGGCTCATCGCAAGGTTGCTGTCGCGGCATTTAATCCACAGTGCAATGCGACTACCCAGGGAGAAGCACCTGGTGATACTGTCTCCACTTAGACAGTGATCTGGGGGTCGCTGCCGGGATAGACTTTGCTAGTATCGACTCGCACACTAAAATCTAGCTGCGTTCTGGGCCCCACGCCAAATCAAGGGACGCACCCTGGACCAGTCCAGTCAAAGTGTAACGATACCAAACACCGGTCGGGCGACAAAATTAGAGGCATGAATCCCAAGATTTTATTTAACGTGGCCCACCTGTGTTAAGCTCATGACCACGCCCCCCCTTTAGGGGACTCGAATTAAACTACGCTTAATTAGCGCGTCAATTATATTTGTAAGAGCTGCCAGTGGTCACTGGTGGGAGCAAGGTTGCCTATCCACCCTCTAGCTCTTCAGGCTAGTTCAGGAGATATTAACGTGCTCACCCGTCGGGGTCTGTCTCCGAGGGAGTACCATTACCCCTAGCCCAGCACGCGAACTTTCACTGACCGTACGTGTGCAACCGTTAAGTGGACTTGGGTTGGGACTTGGACACTGGGCCTGTCTAGTACATCCCAAAAAATCAAGAGCAGGAAGCACTCGTGAGTTAGCCTAGCGGCTACCCTTGTAACATTTCTGAAGGTCAGACTGGAGAAAAACTGAACCCCGCCGGAAACTTGGTTGCATGGTAGCACCTCTCGGTTCTAAAACTGTTGAATGTTGTGCTCATTTTAGACTTAGGTTATGTGTAACATGAACCACACGTTCCATACGCATCCAATAAAATTCTTGCAGCGTTCTTCGACTGACTTGATTGACTGACTAACCACTCAAACGCGAAGTAGTACAAGAAAACGGTTGATTTAAGCATTAATCAGGACACTAGTGGCTACTTTTTGGCGTTGCTTAGAGCGCATACGGATAGCTCCAACTATATCTGATTCCCTGACATCTGGAGGTCAAAAATTAATTTGTACAAAAAAGTGGCCAATTCAAGCATTAATCAGGATGCTATAACAGCTACCTTTTGGTGTTAGAGTTCAATCGGACAAACCGAGTGCCTGATAATGTTGACTTCAATGGACTCTAGAGGTCAAACGTCAATTTTCAGGCACTTACTAAGGTATTTCCTAACTGAACTTTGTTAGGACGTCAAGGGGTATTTTTTATACGTATATCAAAATTTGATCAGGCTGTGCTGAGTAACAAAAAAATCTCAATATTCGATATTTATTAGACTTTCTTAGTTATAATAATTAAGCTTCATCGAATGTCTACTGCGTTTGAAACCCTGAAACTGCTAGAACTATAAATCGTAGTCTTGAATGTCATGTCTGAAATATCGCTTTCGAATTATTTCATAAATCCAAATTTTAATTCATTTTTATTTATACAAAACTGTAAATTAGATCAGTTTTGATACCTATACGTGTGTCCCAGATCGAGTGGGATTGCATGGGTAACTTTTCTTATTATTGAAGATGGAGATTTGGTTAAATAGGCAATGTTTTGCAGTTTTACATGCTGATTTAAAATCTGTTTGAAAAAGTTCAAAATGTAGAACGCATCAGAAGTTATTTAAAAAAAAACTAAAAATTATCATTTTCTTGTATGTCAAATATCTTCGTAAGTATGAGAGATACGAAAAAAAGTTTCAGATGAAAGTGACTGTATTCGATGAGACCAATTTAAAACTGATCTCAAACAAAAATTCAAGATGGCTACTTTTAAGGTACTCGTAGCAACTTCCCTAAGTTAAATGGACGCCATATTGGATTTTTTAGGTTACTGAATAGAATTTTTATTTTTCTTTTCAACGATGTAAGATAACGTATGATTGAATAAAAATACAATAATGGTTATGGTACCAGCAAGATGGTTTCCCAGCCCACAATTAAGAAACGTGGTAATTATTTAATTCACAATAAGGTTATTCTCACCAATACTGATGTTCGATGGCCAGCCAGAACAGCTCATCTAACGTCTCTCGACTTTTTTCTGTGAGATACGTTCAAGAATAAAGTATATGGAAGTATGAAATAAATAAAGATTAGTAAAAAGTTTCACAGTATTTATTAAAATATAACCTGACAATATTGTTTCGACAGCTATGCTGTCATTATCAAAGGTAATATAAATATAAACAAACACGTCGCTAAGGTAGATACAAAAATAGCTAACTAGATAAAAAGATAAAAATAATACTAATCAGAATTAAATATCTAATACTTCCAGTAACGGAGAATTACTGAGCTCAAGTTGTTCATTCATTAAAGGTACCCTGAGTTTGTGTTTGTATATCTCAAAGGCTTCTAAAATGTCTAATTTGCGTTTGTTATTACAAAAATGTAGGAATTTAATATTATTTTGAGGAATCATTGTGTAATTTTGTTCTAAAAGGTGTTTGGCGTAATTAGATTTTTCCGGATGTTTATTTTTGTAATGACATACGTCTTCTTTAAATCTTATGTCAAAATTTCGAAGTGTTTGTCCAATATATACCGAACTACAAAAAGAACAATTTAAACGGTAAATGCCCGATTTCATGATGTGTTTTGTCTTTAGCATTAAATAAAAATGAAAAAGTGTTAGTGTTGGTTTTAAATGTTATTTTATAATTGTTGGGTTTTCTTAGTATATGTGCAATTTTTTCTGATATTTTGCCAAAATATGGTATAGATATGTAATTTGTGTCTTCTGTTTGATTGTCAATGGGATATATTTTTTTGATAGCTAACCTATAATCTTTTTGTTTAATTAAAGTGTCAATCATGTTCGGATTGTAATGATTTGCATGTGCTAGTTGTATAATGGTTGATATCTATTTGCTAAAATCTGGCGTTGTTAGTGGAATAGTTAAAGCTCTGTGCTAATGATCTGTAGGCTGCTATTTTATGTGCTTTATGGTGACAAGATTCATTTGGTATTGTTATGTTCGTTTGTGTTGGTTTCTGTATATGGAAAATTCTGTATATGGAAGTAATTGCAGCTACAATAATGTTCAGGAACTGCACGAGCAGTGCTAGAAGCGTGTGCTAGTATTAATCGAAATACGTTGCCTAAAGTAACTCGAAGTGTCGTCAAACGGTGTCAACTCTGTTTAGGCCTAACAATGGCCAGCTTTTTGAATATTTCATGTGATTATTAAGATTAAGTCTTATTTTTTAAATAAATTTTGTTTGGATCCATGTAAACCTACCTTGATTAAAATGTAGAAACAATTAATTTTACTGGTATATTTTATTCAATCATACGTTATCTTACATCGTTGAAAAGAAAATAAGAAATTCTATTCGGTAACCTAAAAATCCAATATGGCGTCCATTTAACTTGGGGAAGTTGCTACGAGTACGAGTACAAAAGTAGCCATCTTGAATTTTTGTTTGAGACCAGTTTTAAATTGGTCTCATCGAATACAGTCACTTTCATATGAAACTTTTTTCGTATCTCTCATACTTACGAAAATATTTGACATACAAAAAAATGACAATTTTTAGTTTTTTTTTTAAATAACTTCTGACGCATTCGACATTTTGAACTTTTTCAAAAAGATTTTGAACCAGCATGTAAAACTGCAAAACATTACCGATTTAAACAAATCTCCATCTTCAATAATAAGAAAGTTACCCAGGCCATCAGGGCCGGCGCAAGGCGGGTTCAGCGCGTTCCCGGGAACCCGGCCCCGCGCTTTATAACAACTTATTATTACAACGCTTTTATTACAACTTATATTTTACAACTACGCGCGCTTTCTCTGTTGCTGTAGTCACACCGATGTTTCCGTGTCAATTAACGACTGACAAAGCAAACTCCCACAATGCAACGAAAAAGGCCAGAGAAATAATTTTTCAGACTCAACCACTTTCAAAATGACATTTTGCGAATGTAAATAACGTAAACATAGTGTTCGCAGACTATTGCTTCAAAAAGATGCAAAAAGCACTGGTCCTTTTAGGCTCATCAAAAATAATTTGTCTTGATAATAAAATTTGGAACAATTAACGAATTCCTCCACCAAACATTTTTTGACCAAATTGTTGTCATTTTAACGGAAATTTTATGCTGATTTCGAATATGTAAATCACTTTTGGGGCAAACGCCCCTAAGCCTCCAAAGTTGGTTTCTACCAACCTAACCTCCACAAAAACGCCACTACCTAATCAAAACGCTATGCGAAAGCAAATTCGAATTTTTTTTCAACCTAACCTAATCTAAACCTTACCTAAATCTAATCTAACCTAACCCTAACCTAAGTAAATTGTGTAATTCTAAATTACACAACATTTACATTTTACATTTATTGCCTACTTGGTTTTGTTTTTTTGAACTTGAAACAGTATTACAGATTTTGGTTAATTATGTCTTTTTATCGTTTCAAAAATTTTGTGCAAAGCCCGATGCGCGAAGTCATCCATCTTCGACGAATTCACGCATTTAAATAACTCGCTCCTTCGTCACTCGTGCTTTAAAAAATGCACTCATGCGCTAATAAAGTCTTCGCGTACTTCGTAAATAACTATAATGATACTCTATGATCCTATTGTAATATGTAATAATGTGTTTGTAATAAATAATTTATTTAGAAGTTTTTTACCCGGCCCCGCAAAAGCCTACGCCGGCCCTGCATGCAATCCCATTCGATCTCGAACACAGTGTATAAGTAAAATCGTGTAAAATTGCTTTAAAGTTAAAAATTGATTAAGTTGACTAAAACTTGATTAAAATAAGATTATCCAGACGAACAAATCTAAGTTATGTTATCGACGTTTGCATTATTCCACTTTTTATGTATGTAGATTGGTCGGTCAGTTTAAATAGTACATTAAAAACAGAAAAGATAAAGAATTACGAAATTAAAATTTTCATTTTTAAAGTCACTGCTTTCAATCACTACATAATAATAAGGAACTGGCAGTATTAACCATTGCGACTATCAGTTAAAAACAATGTCAGTGAGTGATGATATTTTATCTCTATTATCCTTTTTAACCATTTCGTGAACTCAAAACAAACGTGAAACTTCAATTAGGTAGACAGATTACTGAATAATAAATAAGAAACGTTACTTAAATTTGCACTTCCATTACAATTGTGTAACGGATTTTTTTACATTTGTCTATCACTCTACTTCCTAGTAGAATACAATCTCAGAATGATCTCGCCCTCATCTGCTGTTTTGTTTCGTCCCAGTGGGTGTTTTATTAGAAAGAACGGCCCTCAAGTGTGGGCAGTTAAAACAAAAAATTCCTGTTTTGCATTTGATCTGCTCCTATTATTTTGTTTTTGGGTCATTTCATGACATGTGCATTATTATCATCATTACAGGTTGCGATAATAAAACAATTTCGCATATTAATGATAGGTCTTTTGTTTGATGATGATGATTGTTAGTATTACCAATCAGTTGTTATTTTACATACGCTAAAAACAAAGAGAGATGGAAATATCCAATTAAGGATTGAAAGAAAAGATAAGAGAGAGATAAATCAATATTCTTTAAAGGTAGCAGCGAAAATGTGATCGTTTTGCGTCTGTGCTTTTGTGTATATCCGGTGTGTATCAGGAACGACGGCGACGACGACGTCGACGAACGGTGAGCCACGGGCATTGCCGGTCACTTCCAGGAATTCCAATAATTAGTATGATGTAATTTAGCGTCATATCCCGCCTCTGACTCATGTGAAACCTGCTCTCACGTCTTGTAAAAGGCTCATACAGTACACAACATACTCGTCATTGGAATCCAAACTGCTTGCTACTCTGCGAAATGTGGGAGGAGGATTTATATAATCGTCTTTTTCTATTTAACATGATTGTATTGGCACTTGAAACATACGTAGTGCTAACCTTTTTCATGTGACGCCAAAGCTTATCGCGTAACAGTTCTCGTATGGTTGCTTTTCTGTATATGGGTATAGACTGAAATGCTTTTACTATTTTGGTGTGCAGATTCTGCCATTCCTGTCAAAATGAAGTTGACCGCTGTAATAAAATTACATAATTGCAACCCACACTGTGAACAATTTTAAGAATTCGTGATATTACCATAGGAATTTAATTAAGTAATTTAATGTACAGGATGTTCTAGATTAATCAAATAATAAATCATTTGTGGCAATTTTAAAATAATTATATCAATTATTTAATAGTATAATTTATCTCTAATTAGCGTTTACTGTCTCCAGCCTTACTTTGTGGAACTCCATAATCATGAAATATAATATAAATACAAAGATTAGTTAAAGTTTCACAAGTTTTATTAATATCTTAACCTGACAATATTGTTCGACACTTTGTGTCATTATCAAAGGTAGATAAGATTGATAAACAAACACGTTGCTAAGGATAAATACATACAGAAAATAGGTAACTAGATACAATACATAACAAAAACTAAATATCTAACACTTCTAATAAAGGAGAATTACTAAGCTCAGTTTGTTCATTCATTAAAGGTACTGTGCGTTTATGTCTGTATACTTCAAAAGCTTCTAAAATGTCTAATTTGTGTTTGTTGTTGCAAAAATGTAAAAATTTAATGTTGTTTTGAGGTGTCATTGGGTGGTTCTGTTCCAAAATGTGTTCGGCATAATTCGATTTTTCTGGATGTTTAAGTCTATAAGAGCGTACGCGTTCTTTGTATCCTATGTCGAAATTTCTAAGTGTTTGGCCAATATAAACCGAGTTACAAAAACAACAATTCAAATGGTAAATGCCGGATTTCATGATATCCTGTGTTTTGTCTTTAGCATTGAATAAAAATGAAAAGGTGTTGGTGTTAGTTTTATAGGTTATTTTGTAACTGGTGGTTTTTCTTAGTATAGTTGCAATTTGTTCTGATATCTTGCCAAAGTATGGTATTGATATGTAGTTTGTGTCTTGTATTTGAGTGTCAATTGGAAATATTCTTTTGATAGCTAACCTATAATCTTTTTGTTGAATTAAAGTGTCAATCATGTTATGGTTATAATGGTTTGCATCTGCTAATTGTTTGATGATTGAAATTTCTTTATCAAAATGTGATCGTTTCATTGGAGTAGTTAAAGCTCGGTGTACTAAAGATCTATAAGCCGCTAGTTTATGCATTTTATGATGACATGAATCGTTACGTATAGTGACGTCTGTGCTTGTGGGTTTTCTGTATATGGAAAAATCAAATTCATTGTCTGTATTAATTGTAATAGTTAAATCCAAAAAATTAATAGCTCTATTTTGTTCTGTTTCTAGTGTGAACGTGATGTTTGTGTGAAGACTGTTAATAAGAATTAAAAACTCATTGATAACCTCAAAAGAACTGTCAAAACAAGCTAAAATGTCATCAACGTAACGAAACCAAAAAATAATGTGTTTAGAAAGATCTAATTCAAATATTCGATCTTCCAAATTATCCATAAATATGTTAGCTAATAGAGGACTTAGAGAATTACCCATAGGTAAACCATCTTTCTGTAAATAAATTATATTATTAAAAGTGAAATAATTTTGACTGATACAAAGATCAAATAATTGAATTAACTCTAATCTTTTTACTAATTCTACATTACTATTAACTAGGAAATTATCTAACAAAGGAATACAGTCTTGTGGTGGAATCTTTGAAAACATGTTACAAATGTCAAAGCTTACAAGTTTTGAATGTGCTGGAAGATGTATGTTCTGTAGTCTTTCTACTAATTCTAATGAATTTTTGACAGAGTATTTCGATTTGTATCCTATGATGTTAATAATATATATAAAATAAAACAAGCTTTAGCAAACTGCAATATCTGCTTTAACGAATTAGAAAAACAACAAATCATACATAAAAACCCACAACTACCAAAGCTATATGGACTGATTAAAACACATAAACACAACATGCCTATACGACCAGTAGTATCATATATCAACGCACCTAATCACACCTTGTCCAAGAAACTCAACCATATTATTAACATCATAGGATACAAATCGAAATACTCTGTCAAAAGTTCATTAGAATTAGTAGAAAAACTACAGAACATACATCTTCCAGCACATTCAAAACTTGTAAGCTTTGACATTTGTAACATGTTTTCAAAGATTCCACCACAAGACTGTATTCCTTTGTTAGATAATTTCCTAGTTAATAGTAATGTAGAATTAGTAAAAAGATTAGAGTTAATTCAATTATTTGATCTTTGTATCAGTCAAAATTATTTCACTTTTAATAATATAATTTATTTACAGAAAGATGGTTTACCTATGGGTAATTCTCTAAGTCCTCTATTAGCTAACATATTTATGGATAATTTGGAAGATCGAATATTTGAATTAGATCTTTCTAAACACATTATTTTTTGGTTTTGTTACGTTGATGACATTTTAGCTTGTTTTGACAGTTCTTTTGAGGTTATCAATGAGTTTTTAATTCTTATTAACAGTCTTCACACAAACATCACGTTCACACTAGAAACAGAACAAAATAGAGCTATTAATTTTTTGGATTTAACTATTACAATTAATACAGACAATGAATTTGGTTTTTCCATATACAGAAAACCCACAAGCACAGACGTCACTATACGTAACGATTCATGTCATCATAAAATGCATCAACTAGCGGCTTATAGATCTTTAGTACACCGAGCTTTAACTACTCCAATGAAACGATCACATTTTGATAAAGAAATTTCAATCATCAAACAATTAGCATATGCAAACCATTATAATCATAACATGATTGACACTTTAATTCAACAAAAAGATTATAGGTTAGCTATCAAAAGAATATTTCCAATTGACACTCAAATACAAGACACAAACTACATATCAATACCATACTTTGGCAAGATATCAGAACAAATTGCAACTATACTAAGAAAAACCACCAGTTACAAAATAACCTATAAAACTAACACCAACACCTTTTCATTTTTATTCAATGCTAAAGACAAAACACAAGATATCATGAAATCCGGCATTTACCGTTTGAATTGTTCTTTTTGTAACTCGGTTTATATTGGCCAAACACTTAGAAATTTCGACATAAGATACAAAGAACGCGTACGCTCTTATAGACTTAAACATCCAGAAAAATCGAATTATGCCGAACACGTTTTGGAACAGAACCACCCAATGACACCTCAAAACAACATTAAATTCTTACATTTTTGCAACAACAAACACAAATTAGACATTTTAGAAGCTTTTGAAGTATACAGACATAAACGCACAGTACCTTTAATGAATGAACAAACCGAGCTTAGTAATTCTCCTTTATTAGAAGTGTTAGATATTTAGTTTTTGTTATGTATTGTATCTAGTTACCTATTTTCTGTATGTATTTATCCTTAGCAACGTGTTTGTTTATCAATCTTATGTACCTTTGATAATGACATAAAGTGTCGAAAAAATATTGTCAGGTTAAGATATTAATAAAACTTGTGAAACTTTAACTCATCTTTGTATTTATATTATATTTCATGATTATGGAGTTCCACAAAGTAAGGCTGGAGACAGTAAACGCTATGATAATACAATTCAAAGAATCCTTAAGAACTTGATTGAACAATTTCCTGGTACTATTGCAAGATAAATAATTGGTACGTTTGAATTATAAATTGTGCGGATTCTTAAAAATTTCGGCATATTAAATCGACTTCGACAGCCACAGTTTCAAATTTTATATTTTTATAACGGGAGAGTGTCCTAAAGAGAAAGTCCCATTTAAACAGGAAAAATCTGCCATGCCAATTATTTATCTCCCAATAGTACATAACGTTGTTTTTTATTAGTTGTGTTTGACTTCGTTGTGACCTCTTTTGCTTTCTGTACGTTTTTAGATTTTTTTTTTCTAAATTCTTGGTACCGTTGATTGATTGAAATGTACCTACCTTTGAAGTACAGCTGATTTCAAATGAATCTAGCACATTCGGTATTCCATAGTGTAAATACTTGGAAACTAAGAAAACAACTAGACCTAGCTAGATCATCCTAGGCCATAAAGAGAAAGCTTATGAACTCATTATGCTCATTATGAACTAGTTTTTTAAACTTTTAGAAAAACCTAGTTTCGCAATTTGAGAAAGCATTTTAGAAAAAAAACTTTTAAATGCCTGTTGGTCGTCTCACTTTGGGACTACAGCGAAGGAAAGATATCCAATGTATTTCTTATGGGAGTTTGTGCTTCGTTGTTGCCAACTATTTCACTAAAGCTACTGCAAAACGAAGAACGAAGAAAGAAGAAGCTATTCTTAACATAATCGAAAATAGTCCCTCTACTAGTGTACGAAGAATAGCTACTCGTGTTCATGTTAGTCGAATGAAAGTGTGGAGAACATTACACAATTTTGGTTTGTACCCATATCACATACAATCTGTTCAACATTTACAACCAGCAGACTATGCAGCGCGTATGAACTTTTGCTTTGGTTGATTGCACACCAACAGCTTTGTGGACAAATTCTGTTTACGGATGAAGCCACGTTTACTAGAGATGGAATTACGAACACCAGAAATTCACATTCATGGGCACTTGAGAACCCTTTTGAAATCAGGGAAACGCATTTTCAACATAGCTTTTCCATGAATATTTGGTGTGGTATTCTTAATAACCTTCTTATTGGGCCATTCGTATTTCAAGGACGTTTAACATCCGAGCATTATCAAAAATTTTTACAAAATGAGTTGCCAGGATTAATGAAGGATGTTCCACCTCAGAATAGAGTTGACATGTGGTTTCAACATGATGGCGCACCACCTCATTTTGGTGTAAATCTGAGAGAATATCTAAATAACAATTTTGCTAGCCGGTGAATTGGAAGAGGAGGTCTAGTTCTCTGGCCTCCGAGGTCACCAGACCTAACGCCTCTCGACTATTATCTTTGGGGACACATGAAAAGTCTAGTGTATTCAAATCAACTACAAACCACAGATGAGCTAATTCAAAGTATTAAGGCTACAGCTGCATCCATACGAGACGACCCAGATACTCTTCAGAGAGCTACGTCTTCAATTATTAGAAGAGCAAGAATGTGTTGTGAGGCACGGGGGCATTTTCAATCAAAACTTTAATTAACGTTGTGTTAGCAATAAAAACATTTTAAATTAATAAAATATTACATTTCTTTATTCAACAGTGTCTTTACTTTCGTCGTTAAATTTAATAGTGCCCATAACTCCTTAACGAATAAGTTTTGGACAAACGTGTATCAAACACTTTCGACTTAAAATTGTCCAAAGAATACGCTCTTAATCTATGGCCATCGAGTCACTCTGATATGTATGCATATTTTCTAATTATTTTTTCTCGGGCTCAAAAACACAGCCCAATGAGAGATCCGTAGCAACCGCGTATCTCAAAAAGGTTTTACAGACTCTCCGTTATCCAAATCTTGAGCCTTTCTGATGAAATCAATCAATAAAAACACCGAACTTTGTAGCCGTCGCCTACTAAGGTGATTTTCTCAGCAAGGATAGAAATTAATTACATCTATGTCCGCATAAAAGCTTCTGTTCCTTAGAGTCGTCTAATAATCTCCTTAAAATATACTCGAGATTAGAATTTTTTCCTTGAATGTAATTGTTTCCTATTCAACCTAAGCTTCGTTTCCATTTGGCAATAATATCTATCAAATAGCTTCGATGACGTCATTTGTTTATTTCCCTTGACTTCAAAAACAACTAAATCCGACAAAAAGCCAATATTTTGTATAACTATTTGCCTCCAAATAATTGATTTCTTTTCACAATTCCCAAACTCTCTATTAGAATAAAAGATGGAAGAATTCTATTCAAAAAATAAACCTCAACCATGAGGATTCAATTCCGTACAGCTGTATTACAGTTTAATTGGTTACAAAGAAGCATTTTTAGTGAAAATAGAATGAAAACCGCAAAATAATCACTTGTTTTTCCTGTTCTAAGATATGGTGTTTCAATTTCCAAGCCATTCTTATAATTGCTTTAATCGACAACTAAGACATCTACAGTTACCTATTTGCATAGTATAGGACCTTGAAACCTTTCCAAAACTCAACAATGTTTCCGCATGAAAATAACGATCAGCCTCATAGTATGCCAATGACTAATTCTAAAGATCAAGTAATAATAGAATAATAGAAACTACTGGTAAATACTGGTCTGCAGGTAAAAAAAGTCTCCCCCTCGTTTCTCTCTGCATCTATGCGTTTGTTTACTATCTTAGTCCACACGTGTTGGAATACATCAAGGGATTCTTGGAACACCGCCATTATGTATTACATCATCTGTCGACCATCTTGTGGTGGTTATGCAATTGTATATTCAACCACCTTAATTTGGGCGAATCATCATGATACATAGTGCATGTAACTCCTCCTCATTTTATATTTTTGGAACCACGCCTAATTTTTGTGGTCAGCAAAGAGTCAAAGAGGGTTAATAATATTGTGTTCTAGGAATTCTGGTATAATATTGGAACATTTGAACAGATGGCTTGTTGGAAGAATTCTTGGAAACTGCTTTATATTTTTGGTATAGGATTGGAGATATATATCTTCATTTTTGGAATTTGGGCTTTTAATACTTTCTGAAAATTGGAAGAATTTGACTATTTTATTCATATTGAATTTAAATAACATTAAAACGATCAAATGTAAGTATAGGAAGAAAATGAATCTGATAATCTTAGAGTATACATCAGGCACCAACTTTGTCGAATTTTTCTTTGATTGACTAAGGAACTATTTAATAGACATCAAGTTTCTCTTTATAACGACTATTTGAAGCAATCTTAGATCATAATTGCATTTAAAACAATTTATTGTTTTAGTTACCTCATTTCAAGCAAACCATTGGGGAATTCCAGAATTTCTAATACTATCATCGAGGAAGAAAAGTTTTATCGAGCGAGACAAGAGAGAAAAATATCCATTTTAATGGTAGAGATCATTCTAGTATCAAAGTGAAGTAAGTAACTTTCACAAGATTATTATTTTATAACAGCTTTTATGATCTTATACGTAATATATCTATCTCGAAGCGGTTCATCCCACTCGGTAGTATCGCAGAAAATATATCGCGTTCGAACTGCAATATTATTGGTTAAAACACTTTTCTACCGATCTCGTTGGTCGTCTGGTTACTAAGTGCGGCGATTTAATTCCCCTTTTATACTTATACACCTCTCTATAAATCTTAACACACCAGAACTTTGTTTCTCGTTGCAATTTTAAGCATTTCCGTTATGACTTTGCCTGGCGGCTGGTTTTGATCTTACTATCCTTAAAATACCAAACTGTTGACATGAAATGCAAAAGTTCACGAGCCACTACCGGTGAAGATTGTTTTAAAAGTTATGACATCACCCGCAAATCTTACTATTTACAAACTTCTAATAAGAGATTATTCAGGTTACTTACGGTCATACCTACAGAAGAACAGTTTTATCCGATTACGTTTGACCTAATTAATGCAAGTTTATAGCTCTCTTCATTACCTTTAATATGTATAACAGTCATTATAAGATAAGTGACTCAAGACTGCAATATTGCCAAATGCCAAGGAAGTGAAAATGAATTGCAACAAGCGCGAGAGAAATGATTAACCCTAAAAATAAATTAAAGAAAAATGTGTGATTTCACACCTAATAACAGTAGTAGGTGTATTAGCATCCTTTCTTGACATATCCGTATTAAACGAAGAGTCGCGTTTTACACGGAACGCCAAAGTAAACGTGGAGAGTTAAGTAGTAATCGCAACCAAAAATGCTATCTGAATTAACATAAAAGAACGCTCTATGTGAGTAATTACAACAAAATGGGCTATCTAACAGCAATAAGCGGAAATAAGTGTCAAGAGTAACAGCTAATATTTCCTATCACTTTTATTTGGATTGTTAATTAACTGTCCTAATAATATTCTTCATCCGTTATTAGACAGACATTAATTCGACTTACGCGAAGCGGTGTTTTTTTAGGAAAGTTCCAGTTAGAAGACTCAATCCGCAATCTCCATCCCAGACTTTGTCAAAAGTTACTTCCTTTATAATTGTATAGTCTGTGTAGTGAATTCCCCACAATTTGGGACATGACAAATTTTATAATAAAGACAAGCAAGCGCCTTGTCTCAACTAGACAAATGAAATTCCCAAATATATATTTTTCTTTATCGCCGTAATGATAATAATATTTAGCTGTATATTTTATGCAGAGACTCCAACCTCTTGTTTTATAAAATACAATGGTTTATACTTTAAATAAAATAAATTTAATATTAATAGGTTTTCCTTTGTTCGTTGTTAACTAGAATGAAATATAAAGGACAAGGTTAGAATTTGTTTTAAAGGACAGGGTTCTGTTTCCCTTTAAAAAAATCAAATACACCAATTCAACTAAAAGTGTGTTCTCTATTTAGTTATTTAAGAAAGAATTATCACGCTGTCAAGAATAACATAACCTCGCTTTATTAGGTAAATATTGAATTTTGCTAATTAATTCTTATAACTGATTAAATGAAATTTAATTTTAATTTAAGGAAAACTTTTAATTATTGGTCAAGTTTGCAACTTACTTGAGAAAAAACCTAACATACAGGTAAGTACTATCAACTCTCCTTTTCTGATAATCTTCAATAGTACATACTCTCACTTTACTTTGTTTCAGCTCTAAAAATAACACCGGCTTTCCAATGCTCTAACGTATCGAGAAAACTTCCACTTCTTCTCTCTCCTCGAAACCAGATGACTATGCCTTGCCCATCGGTATATGATCAAGCATTAAGAAAACGTAAAATTTATTTTTTAATTGATTTCTGCAAGCTCTATATAAAAAAATATGCTACCCAAAACAGTTTAATTATTAGCATTCGATATATAGAATAACTGAAACACCTTTTGTGGTAAATACTTCTATTTACAAAACTTAACTTCACATTTACAGCATTATAAACATTTTTATACTATATAATTATTTAAATTTTATGTTTATGAATTTTCAATTTATTTGTACTCTTTCGTTTACTTTTTTATCAAGCTCCTTTTGTTTTCTCACTCTCCCTGGGAGATGTTTATTGTCTGACTACCTATAAGAAGTTTATTATTTTTTCACGTGAGATTAAATCTCCATGCATACCAAAATTATTTATAACCTTATAATTACATTGTTTGGCTTTATCTCGAAACATGTATAACGTAACACAAAACTTATAATCTCTTTTTATTTTCTTTTAGTCTGCAGTAAGTAAATAAGGAAAACTGTTGTATAAACAAAATATGAATAATTAGTTAAATTATGTTCTCCTTTTAAAAATAAATGCAAAAAATAAATTATCAAATAACTTTAATGTATCCTTTTTTATTTCATACTAGCTATGCATGAATAAAATAACCTGTGAAAATATTACTACAAGTCAGTGATATAAGTCTATATCTTAGTCGAAACAGGTTGTGAGGCTGCATTCAGGGAGTACTTACATCCATCCGAACGCTGTGGATCAGGTTTAAAATTAGGCGAATGAGACCGCTTTCCAAGTGTTTCCTTCCTTAGGATCACTGTAATTTAAGACTAAAACATACGGCATGTGAGTCTGTGTGTTGGCAGTGGCCCTTCCTATCTAATTTTACTTTAAGATACAGGGTGCCCATTAAGTATGGAATATATTATATATCTCGGTAAATATCGACTTTATAAACAAATTTGTTATATAAAAGTTGTTTAACATTTTATTTTTCATAATAAGATGGCATTCAATTGTTTTTATTTCAGAAAACAAATGAGTAATGAATAACACTTTAATTTTTTTAAATAGCAATGTACCCTTTCATTAGGCTCATCTGATAGAGATTTCTTTTCTCTTTTCGATGACCTAAAATCTTAGTACCCTTATATCAGAAAATTTTTGAAAAAAATGTAAAAAATGTTTATTAAGTTAATTTCACCAATAACATCAATCTAGATATCCGAGATCTCTTTCATTTGTCTTAACAATTGATTGTAGGCTTTTATTGTGACAGAAGTTTGTTTATTTAATTAAGTTGTTGGTACATGGAAAAATAAAAATGGTTCATTTAACAGAAACTGAACGTATAGA
This sequence comes from Agrypnus murinus, assembly GCA_929113105.1. Classification (NCBI taxonomy): domain Eukaryota; kingdom Metazoa; phylum Arthropoda; class Insecta; order Coleoptera; family Elateridae; genus Agrypnus; species Agrypnus murinus. The sequence goes on from OV816030.1 coordinate 37,250,627, forward strand.
AATTTTAATTATGGTCGGTTATGGTGATCGCAAACGAACACAATTAGAAGTATGTGAAATCTTTAATGAGCGTTATCCACATCGAGAACCAATCACCCAGTCAGTAGTTAGCAAAACCTTGAAACGGTTTAGGGAAACGGGCAATGTTAAAGATCTGGCGAAGACTGGTTCGCGGAGGTCTGCGAGCCTGCGACAAATGAAAATAAAAAGCTCGATGTTTTAATAGAAATCGAAGAAAATCCAAACATTTCAACTCGTCAGTTAAGTTTAAACCATGCCGTAAGTAAAGGTTCAATACAGAAAATATTACATTCAGAAAAATTATATCCGTACAAACCGACTTTATTGCAAGAATTATCCGAAGATGACTACGATCGACGTGTTGAATTTTGTGAATTTATGATGGAGCGAATCAACAACAATCCAAATTTTCTTAATAATATTGTTTTTTTCTGACGAGGCTACGTTTTGTTTAAATGGAAATGTAAATAGGCATAATTGTCGATATTGGGCCGCTGAAAATCCCCATTGGATGATCCAAAATCATACCCAAACACCACAAAAATTAAACGTATGGGTGGGAATTTGTGCAGATCACATAATTGGACCTTTCTTTATTCGTGGTACTCTAACTGGTGACCGTTATTTGCAATTATTGCAACAGCAAATTATTCCAGCTTGCCAAGCAAATCTTGATGATCTTTGGTTTCAACAAGATGGAGCACCGCCCCATTATCATTTAGATGTATGCCGATATTTAAATGTGGTATTTCCGGCTCGTTGGATAGGCAGAAGGGGGTCTGTGGAGTGGCCTCCTCGATCTCCGCATCTTACACCTTGCGATTTCTTCTTCTGGGGCTATTTAAAATCAAAAGTGTATACAAACCGACCCCAGAATGTGGCCGAATTAGAGCAACGAATACAAAATGAAGCTGCAGCAATTTCTCCCAGATCGCTCAGAAATTCTTTTCAAGCTTTTCGTGATAGGTTGGGCCACTGCCTTGCAGTTAATGATGAACATTTTGAACACTTATTGCCATGAAAACCATTTTATTGTTAATATCGTTTTGTCTTCAAGCTTTATAAGAGACGTACATAATTTTCTGTTCATTTGTTTTATTTTGTTTTTTGTTCATTTGTTTTGTTTTGTACATTATGTAGATGCACATCTGTTTATTTTAGGGTAATAACTCGAAATACTTTACGATCTCGGATATCTAGATTCATGTTATTGGTGAAATTAACTTAATAAACATTTTTTACATTTTTTCAAAAATTTTCTGATATAAGGGTACTAAGATTTTAGGTCATCGAAAAGAGAAAAAAAATCTCTATCAAATGAGCCTAATGAAAGGGTACATTGCTATTTAAAAAAATTAAAGTGTTATTCATTACTCATTTGTTTTCTGAAATAAAAACAATTGAATGCTATCTTATTATGGAAAATAAAATGTTAAACAACTTTTATATAACAAATGTTTTTATAAAGTCGATATTTACCGAGATATATACTATATTCCATACATAATGGGCACCCTGTATATTCATCTTAACAACTTAACCTGAGCCCGTAATTTTCCCCACAGAGCTCTATATTATGCTTCAGATGTATTTGTTCTGATACGTTTTAGGTCGTCAGTCCACCAATGCTTCGGATCTTAATCTGTACTCATGGATTCGTTTTGTCCATCAATTATCATCAGTAGTTGGTGTAGTGTGCCCTGTTCGGCTCTATTTGTGAATGTGGTTATTATCTCTACGGCGTTGGTTGTTTTATCTTTTCTACGTATTCATGTGTTGCATACACGGTCTCTAAATGAAACCGTTTCACTGCTCATCTTTTATGTTAGAGTATCTGCGTCATACGTGAGAACACATTAACTGTAGACCTCTGACCTCAAGCATATTGGGAGCTCTAATCTAAATGTTTGATTAAGATTCCCCAAAGCAGCCTGAGCCAGTCGCGGTTGTCGAGGAAGAATGTAGATTTCGCGGTCAAATATTTGAAGGACACTGTGTTTTATATGGTACCGTAAGGAATTCGCAACTAGTTCTTTCGGGAGGTTATGGACACGTTCTTGGGTTTCCTATTTTTAACTTTTCTTTACGTTACATTCCTTAAAATGTAATTCTTTTGACAGGATTCGTTATTTAGTCACCGTTAGCCGCATTTGGAAGCGATATAACTAATTCACAAGGTCGCCTTCCATCAAAGGTACTTATTCAATGTTTGGTACGTGCATTTTGGCAATTGATCTTGTTTGTTACAGACCTTTTTTTAGTTTTATTTTAACTTGATTCAGTCTCTTCGACTTTATCGTATTTGGGTTGTTAAAAGGCCACTTATTACGCTGAGCTTCTTACTCACGTACAGTTATTTGGTTGCTGGTTGTCCTTTGGATTAAACTATGTTCAACTTGGTGGTCGGTGACGTTGCTCTACAGGTTGGAAGAACACACACCGGTATCGTGAGTTGCGTTATACTGTAACAACTGTTTATGTCAACAATAACGTTTGGCAACTTGTACATACCTTAAAACCTTACTGTATATTTGTCCATTATAATTTTCTGTTTTAAATGGTTTTCCCCCAGTGTGCGTGTACAACGTGGATCTATGTACTCATTTCTTATACACTTATAAATTACTATTTCATATATATTACACCAGTTTTATTTTGTTAGGATTGTTTGCAAGTGTGTATGCATAATTTTGCTCCGTGAAAGTTAATCAACTATCTACTGGGGTTAACGATTACGCTAGTACCTGTAATCGCGTTAATTTGCTGTGCCCTTTTGGTTACATTTTTGAGACTTGAATTTTAGTTAGATTTATAGTAATTAGTCCCGTTCGCATGAATTCTCACTCCGTTCATATGTATATAAGAATTAATAACTTGCATGGCAATTTTTGCCAAGGCTATTCAACCTTAATTAAATTATCTACACCTAATTGATCTACACTTGATTGATTTATAATAAAGCACTGTATATCATACCTGCAGACTTATTATTTATACGAGTGCTATCTGAGGTTTGTATTTTCAACTATCGAGGTAGCTATATCGGGAAAAGTCGACCACGTTGGAAGTAGCCGTAAATGTATTGTTCTGTACAGATATTGTCGGTGAATACTGGAGTTATTTTAGACGACTCTTGGTGTCCATTACAGAAGACCTCTTGTGAGACCCACGACATCACACTAGTTAGCTGACATCCGACAAATTTAACTGCGGTTAAAAGTTGATACCGTTTACCAACTAAGCAACCCCCATTTTCTGGGTAACAGGTAGTCAACAACTTTGGTGATTTAGTGTCGCCTTGGCGAACACCCCTTCCTACATTAAATGTATGGAGCCTAGACGTAGATCGCCTTTTTTATGCATGAGTTTGTGTTATATATTATGTTTTATGTATTATCATGTATCATGCATTACGTACATATGTCATTTCTGAGTATTTTAAGGCTTTTTTTTTCTTCACTTTATTGGTTGTTTCTGAATGAAATCCCCAGACATTCTCTCTAATAACTTAAGAATCAGTGGGTAAATAATGAAAATTATTTTTTTATTTCTCTCTTTTTTGGCTGGTAACTTTAGAACGAATAAACTTAAGACACGAGCGGTTTTAATAGTTGAATTTGTAATTTAATCGAGTATCAAAATTGGAAAAATATACACGATCTGCTATTTAAAATAAGTAACCTTGATACACTCCTTACAAATAAACTACCATGTAAATGTAAAAGTGTTTCAGATTGGTAGCTTATGTTAAAGCTTAAAACTTTTATTTGAAACATTTTTTGTAGACTCATCAGAAGACGAGCTATTGACACGTTACGCTACTTCTTGTACACACTGTATGTTTGCCCAGATTTGCAAAGTATATTTCACACCTCTTTCCATTATTTTCTTTCGTTATCTGTCTGGAATTTTCGCTGGTTTTTTTTTGTTTATCACAACACAGCACCCTTTTACCCTTTTTAATAGTACTGCCAACTGCAGAAACATTTTGATTCTCGATGCTATATTTTTTCCTTGATCTGTATACTGTATCTGTTCAAATTCTTTTCGATTTTGTTTCTTTTCTATTTTTTTCGAAGAAAAAGAATTCAGCGCATATCTCTCCTATTGTAGATATTCTAATGGCATACTCTTGTTTCGTTTTCCATAACCAGAAACTAAGCGGATTTTGTTGCTATGTTTACTCCAATTCCTTTGTTTCTCCCAAAGTTTTGCATGAAAAACATCGTTAAGGCTATCTAAGAGCTCAAAGTCTTCGTCTTCTAATTTGAATGTGAAGTCATAAGTTTTGTGATCTAGAGACTAGGATTTTTAGGTCGTTACTTATATCTTTATTACTTATATTTGCAAATATGTGTTGTGAACAACAAATCCAAACACCCTCACATATGTTGTCTTATCCTTTATAATGAAATAGTTACCAGATTTCAAATTGATTTGACACGACTATTCTTAATTGGTACTAAAATAATGGAGATAAGAAGGGTCTAGTAGCATTTGGGCTGTTCTATTTTAGATATAGTACGAGGATATTGAGATCTATGTCAAGTCAGAAGTTGGTTGAATTTCGGCAGAGGCCAGAATTTATTATACAGTTCTTTATACTGTAGTTAGTGGTAGTTCACATTTCCGCTAAGTTTGGTTGGAATTGGAGATATCCAGCAAGGATCTTCCCTGGTTAGATCTTAACGAGATTCACAACTAATGCTGGGTCATATAACTCTGCCTTTTAAAGAATTTTTCGGAATTTCTCTCAAGATTTCGCGTTCGTTTAGTATATTGTATAACGTGTTTCTAAGGCATTACTGATAATTTAAAATAGAACTTTGAATCTCTTGCTCATTTCATTAACTTTTTCGTCTTTATAAATATTATCCTATTAATCCGACCTATAACATCTAAGTAATCTTATCCCGCCTTTTTTTGTTTTTGTTGCAGAAAATATCTTCAATGCATTTAATTAAATCCTGACATATCGTAGTTAAAATTAATTAATGGTTTCATTATAAAACAACTAATTGTTTTATTTATATAAAGCATAAGTTTTATTTCTTTTCATTAAAGAGCTAGTGGTATCCGCTTGTAACTAGTACTCCGCTTGTATGAGAGTTTAGTTATACAAGTTGCATTCGAATAACTGGCACTTAAACAAAATAATAACTAATTTATAACTAATAGTCTCAATAGTATCTACACCAAATAAATAATTGCCAACTCTTGAGAATGCACATAATAAGATACTAAAAATTTACTCACAATGAGAAAAAAAGAGAAAAACTTGAATAACCTTTCTTGCATAACTCGTTTAAAATTAATTACGGCTATCTGTTACATGTCATTGTTTAGATCATCATCATGGCTATAAAACCTTCTTTTCGTCTTTTTTCTAAACACGCCTTTAATACTGGGAACAATGTCCTCCTTAAAAAGTGTGATATTCTGAAGATTTCTTTATTATCTTTGCAAATTCCTTTCTATAAGTATTTTATGTTTGTTAATGTGCAAATGCAGGGTATTTGTTAACAGAATGGTGCATAAAAATTACCGAGCATCTACGACAATAAGATTAAAATGTAGCGAATCCCAGAATCCATGAACACAAATTTATAATTTAAATGCATTGAAATTCATAAATGACGCCACATTGTAGCTTACCTTAATGAAATTTAGATGACCATTTATCTTGACAGAAACTCTCGAGCTAGGGGGCTTTCTTTTTCATTCCGTTAATTTGAAGACAACTAACTATCTTTGAAGATTAATGTCAAAAGTCTAAAATATTCAAGATCGCTTATGTGTAAATAATACGGTTGTGTATGACATCGGGTACCTCGGTTAACAATAATTCACAATGATTCGAATATACCCAAAATCTTGGAAAAGTAACAGTTGCCGTTGTCTAAATTGAATTGATTCGGGTAAAATTAAGTAGTTTATGACTGTACTACAGTTGACCTAGGCAAGTGAAACAAATGAAAGCAATTGGAACTAGGGATTTTGAGTCTTGACAATTTTCAGATTCCGTTACTCCAAACCTTCTTTTTAAGATCCGAGAATCTCAGTAGTCATTTTACGTAGGATTACCTATTATTCAAAAATTACTTTAATTAATCCTCTAATCACTTTCCACCAAAAGTTATCAGTGCATAAAGTTATTCTTTTCTCTTTTTTATCCCAAAATATTTTCTGTTTTTAGTGTTAATTGTTTGTCAACAATTTTTAAGTCATTCATAGCCTTTACAAAGAATTCTTCCTGAATATAATGAGTCAGCCGAGCATTATCTTGTAAAAACTATTACTTATTAGAAAAAGTACCTGATATTGCGCTCACAAATTTTTATTAATTGTGTTTTAGTGAATAGTCAAATATTTCTCAACGTATTTATGGCTTATATTTTCCAGCAATCACATTTTCTATACACCTGAAATTGATTATTTTTAACTGTCTTCTACATTCTGTAAAATTCTCGCTTAGAAGAAAGTCTTCAATTCCACAATTTCAATAAATGCATTTTTATGTGCATTTTTGTCAGCAAGTCTTGTCATTCATAGCCTTTAAAAAAGAAATTCTTCATAAATATGATGATTCAACCGAGCATTATCTTCTCAAAACTACTACTTTATTAGTAAAAGTACCTGGTATTGCGCTCACAAATTCTTATTGTGTTTTATTGAATAGTCATAAATATTTCTCAACGTATTTATCAGCTTAAACTTTCCAACGATCACATCTGCAATATATTTGGAATTCATTACTTTTAACTGTCTCCTACATACTGGAAAATTTCTGCTGAAAAGGAAATCTTCCAATTCCAGAATTTCAATAAATGCATTTTTTATGTGCATATGCACATTAAATATAACATCGTTGTTTCTATAAGACCTTAAAAAGCTAGAAATATCTAGCAAAAAGATATGTAAATGCATTTAAATGTGATCATTTAACTACCTTGTAATAATATCCTAATAATTTTAAGTAAATACATTGTTTCGTGAGTCGTGACTCGATTTATTTTAGCAGTAGTTAATTATTTCAATACTTTCAATTGCCTAAATTGCCTTTCAAGCTTTTTATATTAAAGAAAATTTAGGGATTTTCTCGTTTCTTGGACTATTTATATTAGATTGTTGTGATGTGCAAAATTGAATGTTATTGTTATGGCCATTATAGCATAATTTTTCTTGTTTTTATAATTGAATTTTATGGTGATTAAAGGACCCCGCACAAATCTTATGGAAATTGAATTTCGGTCAAATTATCTGAAATTTTCAGAATAGTTTCTTGAAGTTATGCTGAGAAAAAGTCTCCATGGGCACAAAGTGCCAAGATGCTTCGGAGCCGAGATATGAGCGATGCGAAGTAGAAAAATGCGTTTTTCATGTCTCAGGCTCCCATAATCGGTTTCACGGCATCTGAACATTTTCACTGGAAAAAAACGTATAACTATAATCACACTAACGCATTTTATACAAAAGAAAACTATTTTTTAAGTCATTTCATACCGAAAAACGTTGAAATCTGATCAGAAATAAGCTTTTGACAAGGTTTCGTTATTGTTTTCTCTAATTGATATTCAGTATTGTAGTTATAAGAGTTGAAATACTTAATATTTAGTCTAATAGAATATTATTCTATTGTAAAAGACCAAATCCCATTGTTTCTTCAAAATATCATTTGTTATATATTCATCATTTCTTTTTATTATTCAATCTGAATAATTCAATGCTTCGTCTCATAACAATGATGTAAAAACCCTCCGTTCTTTTCGAAAGTTGATCTAAACTATAAGTTTCCTAGCATTTTTTCTATTCACTATACAGCGAGTTTCGGTGTCCCTGAAATACTAGCAGATTGATATGTTTTTTAGACATGGCTGGAAGAATCCCATGTTTTGTGTGTGATACCTGCTCTCATACCACGAGCTATGTCAAGATTAATAGGAGATCACAATGTTCAAAAAAGGGAAATTGCAATAAATAGGCGAGACGCAGCGGGTAGGCCTGCTTTGGAGATATTAGGTGATACTCGGATATGTAATAATTGCAATATCTCGATAACAAATGAAATCCGTATGATCGAAAATGACCCGGCGTGCATGAGACTCAATGTTTTGGCTCAAACATCTACCAATACTTGTTTAATATGCAACTCCCCTCAAGACATTCACCGGCTGTCATTAAAATGTAGAATTGATATTTTTGTTAAGCTGAGTATTTACGTTCCAAGTAATTGCTTATCCTGCCACCATCATCTGGATGCTAATGGGTTGTTATTGAATTATTTATTACGTGGACTAAGATTCGTCAACAGACCTTATATTTTAAGAGGAGCAGATTTGTATGCATTCTTACAGGGTTTTCGTGAACAGGTCAATTATGTAGCCAATCACAAGTATAGTGACGAAACCGATTTTACAGATGAAGAATTTAGAACAATTTCCCCCATAAACAAAGAACAGTATAATGAATTGTATACTTATTGCGATCCTATAGTAGTGGAGAATGGTCATAGATACGTTCACAAGAAGGATCTTTTATGTTTTCTTTGCAAGATGCGGCAAGGTGTTAGCGATGAATTCTTGAAAGTAATTTTCAATTATACTTCAAGACAGTCTACGAGTTTAGCCATCGCCACAGTAAGACAATCACTGACTCTAAGATTTTCTCCAGAAAACATAGGATTTGGAGCTATTACGAGGCAAGAATACATTGCGAATCATGTCACTGAATTCGCGACGCATTTGTATAATGAAATACCTCAAGAGCCAAAAGCAATAATCTACAATGATTGCACCTACCTTGATATTGAAAAAAGCTCTTGTTTTGACGTTTTAAGACGCTCGTATTGCGTTCATAAAGGCAGACATCTTTTAAAGCCAGCAATTTTCGTCGCTCCAAATGGCTATATATTGGATATACAGGGCCCATATTTTTCTAACGCAGCAAATAATGACGCGAATATTTTAGCTAAACCGTTTCAGTCGGGATGAAGATGTAATGCGTGATTGGTTACAAGAAGGCGATATTTTTATATTAGATGGAGGGTATAGAGACGTGATTCCATTACTCGATAGATTAGGAATTAATTATAGAATGCCATGATTGCTAGATCGAGGTAGGAGACAGTTTACAACAGAAGAGGCAAATCTATCGCGAATCGTAACAAAAACAAGATTTGTCATTGAATCTCGCAATGCACATCTGAAGAATATATTTAAGATTTTCGCAAATGTCATTAATGTAGCCCATGTTAAGAACCTAAATGATTTTCTATTGATCGCTGGAGCAATAATCAATCGATACTGTGGACCTATTGGATTGGCTAATGCAACTGTTGAACTAGCATTACGAATGCGAGAAAAATTAAATGATGTTAATGCAGTTCAAGCCTTTGTAGAAGTTGAAAATATGCTTGCAAGACGAGCAAGATGGGTTGTATTAACAGAAGGCCATGTGCCATTCTTTCCTCAATTAAGCATTGACAATATTAGGAATATCGCTTGTGGGGTGTATCAGGTAAACTTAGCTCCTTCATACATCCAAGATCCTTTACTAAGAGCAGTTGAGGAGGAAGACGACGAACAAGCAATACAAATAGATACGAATATTAAAATACCGGGCTTTTTAAGGTTACGACTATTTTCTCGCTTTCGCAGAGCTATTTTTCACCAAGTTTTTATTACATTTAATGAAGAATACGTGGAAAATGAATTGAATGAGTTTGATCCTATTGAGGGGTATTATTGCACATGCAAGTCAGGTGCACGGACATTAGGAGCTTGTGCTCATGTGATCGCAGCGATTTGGTACTTGGGGTGGGCTCGTCATCAAGGTTATGTCAAATATCCGTCTATTCAGGTTTTAGAGCGGGTATTAGATGTTGGGCTTTAATTTTTTAAGCTGGAGATAAAAAAGACAGTAGAGAGGGTTTGGAGTCATAAAATACTACGGGAGTGACTCACGATAAACAAGCACCCCAATGAGATGAGTCTCCCATCACGTCCACGTCGTTCATCTTGGGTTCAGCTGAGAATGGGATTTGGTCTTTTACAATAGAATAATATTCTATTAGACTAAATATTAAGTATTTCAACTCTTATAACTACAATACTGAATATCAATTAGAGAAAACAATAACGAAACCTTGTCAAAAGCTTATTTTTGATCAGATTTCAACGTTTTTCGGTATGAAATGACTTAAAAAATAGTTTTCTTTTGTATAAAATGCGTTAGTGTGATTATAGTTATACGTTTTTTTCCAGTGAAAATGTTCAGATGCCGTGAAACCGATTATGGGAGCCTGAGACATGAAAAACGCATTTTTCAACTTCGCATCGCTCATATCTCGGCTCCGAAGCATCTTGGCACTTTGTGCCCATGGAGACTTTTTCTCCTCATAACTTCAAGAAACTATTCTGAAAATTTCAGATGATTTGACCGAAATTCAATTTCCATAAGATTTGTGCGGGGTCCTTTGAAATTTTGATCAATTATTATTTAGAATCAATTATCAATTATTATTATCTATTAAATATATTCTCCAACAATCACATTTTCTATACACCTGAAATTGATTATTTTTAACTGTCTTCTACATTCTGTAAAATTCTCGCTTAGAAGAAAGTCTTCAATTCCACAATTTCAATAAATGCATTTTTATGTGCATTTTTGTCAGTAAGTCTTGTCATTCATAGCCTTTAAAAAAGAAATTCTTCATAAATATGATGATTCAACCGAGCATTATCTTCTCAAAACTACTACTTTATTAGTAAAAGTACCTGGTATTGCGCTCACAAATTCTTATTGTGTTTTATTGAATAGTCATAAATATTTCTCAACGTATTTATCAGCTTAAACTTTCCAACGATCACATCTTCAATATATTTGGAATTGATTATTTTTAACTGTCTCCTACATACTGGAAAATTTCTGCTGAAAAGGATATCTTCCAATTCCAGAATTTCAATAAATGCATTTTTTATGTGCATATGCACATTAAATATAACATCGTTGTTTCTATAAGACCTTAAAAAGCTAGAAATATCTAGCAAAAAGATATGTAAATGCATTTAAATGTGATCATTTAACTACCTTGAAATAATATCCTAATAATTTTAAGTAAATACATTGTTTCGTAAGTCGTGACTCGATTTATTTTAGCAGTAGTTAATTATTTCAATACTTTCAATTACCTTTCAAGCTTTTTATATTAAAGAAAATTTAGGGATTTTCTCGATTCTTGGACTATTTATATTAGATTGTTGTGATGTGCAAAATTGAATGTTATTGTTATGGCCATTATAGCATAGTTTTTATAATTGAATTTTATGGTGATTAAATTTGAAATTTTGATCTAATAATTTTTAAATCAGAACCTTTTTATTACATTTACTCAAAAATTTCTCTGTGAGGTGATAAACTGTATTTATGCTAGCCGATGGAAAATATTTATTGACAGTAATTGAGGGAGTTCATTTAATATAAAGCTAATCTGGTAAAGCCTGAGTGTAAGACTTCGTTTAAAGCTTATGCGTCCAAAACGCATTCATATTATCACAGAAGTTATTCCTGCATTCGATTCGTTGCATTATCTATCTTAAAAGCAATCGAAAAACTGTTACCTTTGTGGCTTTTGAGACTATGAGGTGCAAGAGCATAGTGAATAAGAATGGATTCGTTACTTAACTACATTGCACTTCATTATTGTAGGTCCCTGCACACTTCAAGCTTCTACCGTACTCATCGCACACTTAACGCATTGCCTACGGTGCCGAACAGACACGAGCCATTCAACGAATACCTATTTGCACGATTCTACCTGTATTCAATAGAATTAATGTGTGCTTCATGCTCTAGCAAATATAAAAAACAATTTATGTGATAATATAAAAGCGTTTTGGGCGATTCGTAGTAATCAAGATCTACGTTTTGTATAACTAATAAATACAGCTGTAACGAATTAAACATTGAAATATATTACATAAAAAATATTAGATTTAGAGCATATACAGGGTGCTTCGTTTAGGATACAAATGTAAACGACAGACCGAAATTCCATAAACATCTGAATATTAAATTTGATGTTAATCATATAAGACCTAGCTGAGATATTTGGAGTTTCATATTTTGGAATCACACTGTATACAACTAACAGTAAAAAAATGTGTAAAACTACACATAAAGCAGGTAAAAATTAAAATCAATACCGATGTCTGTTTTTGCTACATCATTGAGTGTTGAAATCTTAAGATTGTTGCATTCATATTAAGAAACATTAAAAGGGTAATATACTGAAAAGTAAATGCTCCAATTGTGTAGAAATATACTGGGTGTTCAGTCTGCACAATTACTTTCTTGAAAGTCACATTTCCTAAGAACAGTTTGTATGCATGGCAATCTTTCTAATTGACATTAATAAGTTACTACTGATATTCATCTTTTTAAGCAGAGCTATACAGGAAATACATCTTCTTGACTCACCCTTATACATTCATGGCCAACTAGAGTTTAAAATAATTTATAACGAATTAGATAAATTATTACATTGTCAGTTAATTTGATCGCCCTATATATCACTCAAACAATCAAATAAATACAAACGAGATTAAACATTATTTACTATACAATTACTATCGTCCTATTTTCATAGTTTATTATTTCTGTATTCCTGAACCATGAATCATAGGAGAAACACAGAGAATGGCATGTAGTATGTATGTATGCATGCATGAATTTTACGTCCATAAAATACGAGCTGGTATTAAGAGAGAAATGTGCGGCCATTGTGACGTCATCAATACCTTAATAGCGAATTCCTTTCATTCAACTGTTTAAAGCAAAAAGCTATTTGTAGAATCGAGTAGGCGGGCAATTAATTATTAAACACATTACTAAGAAAACTGTTCGACTTCCTTTTTTATATAAATAAATGGTGATGCACATATGTGAATTGCTACATAGACAACATGAAACTACTTCAGACAGATCAGTTAGTTATTAGAAAAGATAGGATGGAATCCCCGAAACAGAAATGCAACGGCGGATCGATAGCTTCCAAATTCCTAAATAATGCAGCTGGATGCTGCACTGCGGTATATTTGTGCTGCTTAAACCGGGATTTCCTACATAATCATATTAAAATTTATTCTTTTTAATTAAAGCTTTAACAAATTAATGAGGAGTGATATTTTAACTTTTCTCTTAATATCCAAATTTGTTTTTCTTTTAATTCAATGTGTTTTCATTATTGAGAAATTAATTATTAAAATTGGAGATATGTATATGAGGAATCTGTATGTATAAAATAATGTCTATTGATTCGGTTAATTAACGTAAACTGATTTTAATAAAAAGTGTATTTTATTAATTTGTTATCAGTAAAATCAGGTCTTCCGGGCAGTTAATGAAAAGTCTTAATTTAACTAAACCTAAAATTTCCACATCACTCTGCCACATAATCATCAATAAAGAAATTAATTTTCTTCCCAAATATATACTATTCCTTACCCCAATAACGATAATAATATTTAGCCCGTGTGTTTGATCTAGAGACTCCAGCCAATAAATATAAAGGATATAAGTAAGATTTTTTTTAACAAACGGGATACGGGATAGTCAGAGATGATTTTTACTGCCAAAAAAGCGCTATTGAGTTAATCAAGAAAGAATTATCAAGCTGTCAACAATAAAATTATAATCTCACATCACTAGGTAAAATTATGTTTTGGTTTTTATTGGTTAGATGAAATTTAAATTTTATTTAAAGAAAATTTTTAATTATTAGTCAGGTTTGCAACTTACTTTACAAACACCTGAAATTAATTAACCTTTTAACCGCCATCGTTCCCAAAATGGGAACATTGAAATAATTTTTCTTTTTAAATCATGAATTGATAGTTATGAATTATTCTTTAAATAAACTGAATATATACACCTAGAAGCAGTAATGAGAATTTTTTGGACCGCATAGAGACCTATAATGATAACATAAATAATTCTTGAAGTTTTGCAATTTTTTAAAATTTTACTTATTTTACTAAAAATATTATTACGATGTCAAGGACGGTGTGAAAATTTTGGTTATTTGATATTTATGAAGAATATAGGTCACTCTATAATATTTTCACGTTTGTTTGAATGTATTTGCTAAACTTTATTTGTAAGAGGCATTGAAAGTTGGATGTCCCAATTTGGGAACATTGGCGGTTGGCATTGTACCATTTCAGGTGTGGAATATGATTTCAATTTGCTCGGGGATTTGCTTGTATTTATTTTTGTGGTGTACAGAACGCTTATTGAGGGGAATTACCTGCACTAAAAAAGGAATGCATTGAACTGAAGTTTTGTTTTTATGTTCACTTGCAAAAGTTAGTAGGTACGTGAAAAGAATTTTAAAATATGGAAACTAGCGAAGTTCGAAAAACTGTACCTACTGGAGCATTTTATGACAAGTTCATTCGGAAATTTTAATTTATGTCAAGTGCACTGATGCAGTTAAATCTATCAGTAGTGAATCCATTGATATGGTGATTCTATTACTCGGGGGACAAAGACATGGAGAGTGATGAAGAAAACATCAACAACAATTATTTTTATAACAAAATTATGCCCGTTGAAGTAGCAGGTGAAATAGAAATTCACGAATATGAAGAATCCTCTAGGGATGAAGAACTACTCGTATCTCAAAGAGAAAGAAGGTAGTTCTATACCTTTGCTGCTAGATGGCGAAAAACCGAAAATACTGGGATAACAAGAAATCCTTTACAGGTTCCTGAAATTGGTTTAGAACACATTGTTGGTCAACAGCTCCAGATATTTCTACGCCAATTTTTGGTAAAACTATGAGTAGAGAAAGATTTAGAGCAATATCACGCTATTTGCATTTGGACAATCACAATTTACCTAAATAAAAAAAGCAGCAAATCAGACCTTTTATGAAAAGATTTACTCATCAGTTTCAGCAGTTTGGAGTATTTTATCAAGATTTCAGCATTGATGAATCAATGGTACCACACCATACCATGGTTTGGGTTCAAGCTTTGGATGTTATGTGGCACAAATGGTTATCCTTACAATTTGAAAATTTATTCTGGCAAAGCAGAGGGCCTGAAAGATCCCTTAGGTAGTCGGGTAGTAACTAATATGTTGTCCATTATTTCAGATCCCGCTTACCATGTGGTATCTTTCGATAATTTCTTTGCCAGTTACTCTCTTCTAATTGATCTTAGAAATAAAAATATTCGCGCATGTGGAACTGTAACTGTAATAATCGTTAATAAATAGTAATGCAACCATTCTAAGTTCTTATATAGCTTACCCCCTCAATCCGCCAACGTTCCCATAATGGGAACAACATTTTTTTCATAACCGCTAGCAATGTGCCAAATAGTAAATTATCCTTTGAGATGTTCATTAGTTCACACATATTATAGAAAATCATTAACTTCTGAACACTATTTCAAGGAGCGGCGGTTAAAGGGTTAACTATACAAAGAACTTCCAGCAATATACAGGTAATAATATAAGTAATATCTACTTTCCTTTTCTAATACTCATTTTCAATAATAATACTCTATCGCTTTGTTTTAGCGCTAAGAAGAGCAACACCAGCTTTCCAATTAGATAATTTATGGAGAAGATTTCCACTTCATCACTTTACTTTACAAATCTTGTTGTGTTATTAGCAGTTCAAACCATTGAATAACTTGAACACCTTTTGTGGTAAATAAAGTTGCATTTAATAAACTTTTCTTCACATTTATAGTATTTGTAATATATTAATATAAATATATTTTACACTTTATAATCTTTAAACTGGATCATTTATAATTTCGCTTTACAAAAATTATACTTGCACTCCTCGTTTACAATTTATTTTTTTTTGTTTGTTTTTTAACTCTTTCTGGGATAGGTTTATTATCCAACTTACCTTCTTTCAAGACTACCTCTTAACATTCAATTAATAGTCTTGGAAGATAGTTCTATTTCCTCATTCTTATAAGATGTTCATTATTTCTGACATGAGATCAAATCTCCATGCAAACCAAAATTCTTTTTAACCTTATAATTCAAATTGTTTGAGAGTATGTTAAAACATACATAACAAAAACATATAACATAAAATTTACAAATTCTCTTTTTTTTAGTTCTGCTGCAAAACCTGGATGTTCCAAAATACCAATATAAATATAAATTGCATTATACATTCTGCTATAGCTAATTGATCTAAGTAAGCTCTATGAATTTCTTTTTGTAAGTTTAGTTAAACTTTTTACGTAAGTATTAACATTTTAACATCACATCTGCTTAAGATCATCCGAGATCAACACGTGAGATTCTTATTGTTTCGTTTACGTTATGTTGTTTACATTCAACTGAATATTTCATTTTACTTTACAGCTTTTATTTTATTTGCTTACATATGCTGATGACTTGAGGAGAACTTAAATTTAGAAGCTAATTAAAATACAGGTGGCTTATACAGGTGTAGTCTAGTAAGAGTCGGGTAAATATCTACATAAACTTCATGATTACGGTTGATTTAATTGGAATTAATCGGGCTGCATTTTTTTAATAATTGCTTTAATTAATAATTTAATTCAATTAACAATTGCAGTGAGTCTCCCTTTGTGATTAGAGGTGTTATATGGTAGTTTAGTTCACCTTGTTACTTAATTAGATTATTTAAGATGTTTGAACCAAATAAGAGAATAAAAATGACTAGCTCTGGCAAAAGACTATACAATATCTCGGTTTGTTGGAGATTCAAAATTTGATTTATTTACTCATTAAGTCATTAAGGACACCTTCATATTATTGACTCACATCAAATAAATTAAATTGGTCAGGACGATTTGCTATAAAATTAAGTGAAATATTAATTAAACTACATATTTTATCTAGCCTTACGCTGAATTCAATTTATTTATACAAAAAGCTTGTATTATTGTTATCAAATTATCACTATTAGATCTTTCCATCTTTGCTTCGTTAATTTTCTTTAAAACAGGAAACATGCACAGAATTACCTTTTAACTTCCCGTTGGTAACGTGTCATATTGCAACGTTCTTATTAAAATAATAATCAAAATGCTGTTTAAATCGTCTATTAATTAAGAAAAGATTATTTACAATGCACTTAATTTTTAGATATAATTGACGTTTGTCATTTTGACACAATAACCTAAATCGTATTTGAAACTTTTTAAGTCAACAATAGTTGTACATTTAGTAACTAAAGATAAACAACTGGTAATTCCGCTGCACTCGCAGTAGAATAGTATACTACCAATTTATAATTTGTAGTTTTTCATGCGATTACATTTACAGCTATGTCAAAATGACAAACTATTTCTCAATTATTTTTATTTTTTTTTAACCTAGCACCAACTTTAGAAAAAAGTTACTATATTTTAAGTATTGGCAAGTAGGCCAAATTAGTAGTCGCTATTTTTCCTTTGCTCACACATGAAAACCCAATCCCAAAGCGAAGTCTTATCTATACTGTATAAGTGTATACTTCCAACAAACAAGAAGAGGCAAATTCTTTGAAATCGTAATAATAAATTATTGGTATTATTAATAAATAACTATAAGCCAAGCCTATAAATAATAAGACAACCGGACCAAAACATCGCTCTGTAATGCCACTATAATATGTATCTTATCTTTGCACTGTTAAGTTTTAATCTTTAAAGCTCAAACCGGCTCATGGCGCTGAATGTGAACTGAAGAACCTATCCCTTACAAAGAGCTAGCTAGAACAACACTTTTTACTATTTGTTACCTGTCTCCAAGTAATTCTTGTGGAGAAACATGTTGCGTCAATTGCAATACCAATGATGAAGCGGTCGACTGTATATAGGGTGGCAGGGGTTAGAACGCGTTAATTTTAATTTTAACGCGTTGATAGGAGACATCAAAAGGGACAAAGAAGTCTGATACAACTAGTTCTAGAACGTACTACTCTTTGGGAAAAAATAATAAAGTTGGAAACTATAACATCATTTTGCCGCGTTAATAATAGTATTTTAACTATAGGGCTTTGTCGGCAGAGCATCTCATTGTGATAGATGCATCTCATCCATCACAACAACAACTCTTAATAACATTTTATCGTATCGTAGTCGTTTCCGCGTAAAATTGTGTTCTTTTTACAATTAAAAATTCGTTTTACTCAATTAAGAAACGTGACAACACTGTAAAGTTTGTAATAAAATTTGCTCCACATTCGCACAAAATGCTGATGTAGGAAGTTTGTTGAACTTGGAATAAAGCGCGTTTTGTCTACAACCTTACAATTTAATGAAGAATATTTGGGTCAATGCCTGATCACAGTTGTGTAGATAATACGCTCTTAGAGTGAGATAATGCTGAGTTTGTAGTTTGTTGACCTGAAAATAATTTGCCAATAAAGCACGATTGTTTATTTAATAACAGTTTTTAATGATTTTATAAGATAATATCTTTTAAAAAGATTTATCTAATTTAAATTAGGTAATTAGGTTAAGGAATTTTGATGATGCCTCGTTTTGGCTACTTTAATAAAATTTTTAATTTTCTGGGAATTGCCTTGATCAATTTTTTTACAAAAGATATTTTAATAAAAGTATTTTTTTTAATTAAAAACAAATACGTCAAGAAATTTTAAAAATATTCCGGAAATTAATAAATATACAATGTAGGTCAATTATTGTCTTATTTTTACAGTTGGTTTGCTATGAATCAGCGTGTTTTTAAGCAGGTACAAATTTTGTTATTTGTTATACGGAACAACAGCGCCGATTACAATTTTCGTAGAATTAGTCAGCCGACTAATTTGCTTCGGATGTTTATTATTGTTAAACAACAGCAGTCACCATCAGTTTGTTTGTTTGATATTCTAAAAGAAGGTCAAGACCCAACTGTAGACTGCGAGTACACTTAAGGTGTATTTTTCCTAAATTACTCCAAAGCTAATTAACGTAGAAAAAATTTATTAAGACTTTTTTGTTCCTTTTGATGTCTTCTATCACCTCTTAAAATTAATGCGTTCTAACCCCTGCCACCCTGTATATATAGCTTGTCCAGGCCTTTTAGGTTCATAGCTTTGTAGTTTCTTTCCATTTTTTGTTTGTCTTTTGCTTTTCCCCTTTATTCTGTTATTTGTTTTTCTTCCAGTTCATATAGGATGGTCTCCTTTCATTTTCTTCTTGGTCTTCTTCTCTTCTTACTTTCTGGCTTCTTCCACCCTATAGTCTTCAATACTCGATCCTCGCTCATTCTGTCTAGATGACCAGCCCAGTATCGTCTTTTTGCCTTGACAACCAAACTTATTTTAGTTTCTTCAAAAAGCTCATACACTTCTTTATCTGTTCGCCTTTCCCATCCTAGCTCTGTTTTCTTTCCGCCAAATATTCTGCATAGGATTTTTCGTTCACAGTTTCGATTTTATTTTGGATTGTTTTGTCTTTGAAGTCTCGCTTCCGTAGAGTAAAGTTAGTCTTATACTGTTTTGTACAATTTTAACTTTGATATTCTGCTCTCTTGTTTAATTTAAAGTTAAATATGTTACTTAGCCCAGCGCGCAGCTGTTACTTTCTGCTATTGTTTGATTTACTTCACATTCTTCCTCACCTTTATCATTTATCAACACCCTTAGGTACATAAAGTTATCAACTTCTTTAAATTTTAACTCTCCCCCTGTGTTTTCACTTCCACCCCTTTACTATCTCTTTGTACCTTGTTAATATTAAGTTTCATATACGTAACTGCTTTTATGTTGATTAATCTGTAAATCCTTTTTATTTGCTGACACTACTAATTTTTGTGTTATTTCTTCTAATTCTTTTTTATTTCGAGCTACTAATACCACATCAACGGTATATGCTAGGCATTGATGGCTTTTTGTGTAGATTGTTCCTTTTCTGTTGATATTGGCTTATTTTATTATAGCTTCTAACATTAAACAGTATTAAACATGACGGTCGATAGTGGATCACCTTAATTTAGGCAGGCGCGGATCCACGAGGGTGGAAATAGGGGAAATTCCCCCTCCCAATGTTATAAATAAATATACATAGGATAGAAACAAATAATTTTTGTTTAATTATTAACTATTAAAACAATTTTTTTCCAAAAATTTCTCCCCTCCCCTAAAATAGTTCTCTGGATCCGCCACTGCTTTAGGGCTCTCTTTACTTCAAATTCTTCTGATGTACCTCCTACCATTCTGATCGAGCTTACCGTTTGTTGTAATGTCAATCCTATTAATCTGACTAGTTTATCATCCATAATATTTATCAACTCTTTCCTATTTACTGAGTTATATGCTCTTTTAAAATCTATGAACAACATATGCATTGAATAGTTATAGAATGTGTAAAAGATGTTAAACTGAACAAATTTGTAATATTTGTGTAAATAAATGGCATTAAAAACAAAACTTCGTTACTATATGTATTAAAACATTCACTTTCTAGACTAACTACATTTAATTGAACCACATTAAGTATTTCCCACTAATCTATAAACATGTACATAGATAACTGCACAAATTTCTATTTTAAGCAAATTTTGTTTAATTAATTAGAATAACACTAACGAAATTAATGTAAAAAGCTGCATTGCCCATCTCAGTTTCCCTCAGTTATTAGGCTAATGCACTATCTTTGTCGTATAGTGTCAAATTGTAGATGTGCATTTGTCGTGTGGTTAAGATTTACAATCGTCCATATAACATCAAAATAATAACGTCGCTCATTTTTTATAACATAGCTGGGCAACTGATTGTTTTTCATATCTATTTCGTGGACGGCGTGCGAGCTTCGGATGCCTCCGTAGCCTGCAGGCAAGTGCCCTTCTCTGTTCGATTAGGTAACACACGGTAGGATAAACAAAGAAAAATTCGTTTTTTGCTATAGGTGTAAGAGATGTGTTTTCTGAAAAATAGAATAAGGAATACGTTAAGATAAATTAATTTAAAGTGTGGTCACGTCTTATGCTCTTAAAAAGAATAAACTAATTTTTTGTGATGCTAATTGAAGACTTATATTTAAATAGTCTCGTGTTTAATTTTGTTTTGACTAACACAGCGTTTCACTCTTTAATACAGAACAAATAAATAATGAAGCCATTTCAGTTAAATTTCCATAGCGTACATTTATTATAAGCATAAGAAGCTTTAATCAATCATTTTCTTCTTGTAGTAGGTGGTATTCACCCACTGCTAGAACGTGCACCTTTTCATTTTACCCATTACTCCGTTATAAAGTTAATATTAGAACATTGTTTACCGCCCTTTAAGATTATTCTATTACTGAATACAAAAAAACTTTATTTTCAATCAACTCGAATAATGGCGACAAAAATAACTTTTTTTTTTAATCAATAAAGTTTTTACTCTCGAAGGCGTCTATTCATTCAGTAGTTTATTCATTAGTGCTAAATATATGGGCCGTTTATTTACGAACGTGTTTTATGTTCATACAATCACAAATAATGACTAACTAATAAATCGTATAATTAATTAAAAAGAA
This sequence comes from Agrypnus murinus, assembly GCA_929113105.1. NCBI lineage: Eukaryota > Metazoa > Arthropoda > Insecta > Coleoptera > Elateridae > Agrypnus > Agrypnus murinus. The sequence goes on from OV816030.1 coordinate 37,272,163, forward strand.
TTAAATATTTTATTATCGAAGTCCATTCCAATATTTAGATTTTGTGTTATTTAAAATCAAGCTCAAAAAATAATAAATAACATTTAGTAAGTAATACACTTAAAAAATAAAATTATATAAGGGTGGAAGACCCACGATTTCCGATTATGAATCTGATACATTAAGCGCTAAAGCAATTCGGTGTTGAACTTCAAGGTTTTTCTTATACTTTATTACCAACACTATTAAACCAATAATTTTTTAAGGATTTTTTCTGAATAGTGTTTGATTATCTTCTACTTGCGTTTGCAAAGGGTACAAATTTAGGAGGAAATTAATAAAATTTCGTTGTATTTCCTATATTATCGATATGATATATGCAAGTAACAAGCGCAATAGAGCCTTATATAAATATTGTATGGTATTAAGATGAACAAAAATGTGCAGAACGAAATTTTAAAAAATATAATCGGAACGAAATTTTCAAAAATATAATCTGAAAGAAAACGGCTTAGAATCTATAACTACACCACAATACTAAAAAAATGTATCTCAAATAAATAAAATGATGTATGTCCATTAGGGTACCATGGACCATGGTGGTCCAACAAAAAAGCAAAGTCCGAAATCTTATGCTCTCACCCCCTAGGATTATTGTATATCGAAAAAAAAGTACCCCTATTTGTTTATTTTGAAATCGGACGATGTTTAGGGGTGCCTCAAAGCCCTTAAAGTTTCCCATGTATTTTATATGGGAAAAAACACTTTTTCATAGATTTGGTATAGAATTTTAGAAAATCAATATTTTTCAACGGGACTACTCTGTTTCTCTTCAGAAATGTTCAGAGAATAACATCCAATAATTTATTTATCAAAATATTTTATATTAAAAAATAGTAATATTGTTTAACGATTTTTCTGTGTTTCTTTCATTTATGGTTTTTTTGCGGGTCTGTAAAAAATAGTTAATATAAAAAATTTAACAAATAAATTATTGGATGTCATTCTCTGAACATTTCTGAAGAGAAACAAAGTAGTCCGGTTGAAAAATATTAATTTTCTAGGATTCTATACCAAATCTACGAAAACGTGTTTTTTCCCATATAAAATACATGGGAAACTTTAAGGGCTTTGAGGCACCCCTAAACATTGCCCGATTTCAAAATAAAAAAATAGGGGTACTTTTTTTCGATATACAATAATCCTAGGGGGTGAGAGCATAAGATTTCCGACTTTGCTTTTTTGTTGGACCACCCTAATGTCCATGCCTCGTTAAAGCACTTGAAGCTAAGACCAAAGGCTACACTCAGCAGGAACTGTTGTGGCGAGGTTACCAGCTATTGAGTTTGTCCTCTACAATCTGTACATTAATATACATGCTATCCCGTTAGCTCTCTCTCTCTCCCTCACTTTGTCCTACTATCCTGCATCTCTGCAATATGTTCTTGAAACTCTGCACTCTGCAGAAACAAATTCCTCTGAACATTATACCTATAAGTATATTTCTTGCTATTGTTAAACCGCTTTGCAATCCTGTCTTGGCTCTTGTTTTATTTTCTTATTTTTATCATTACTGTTATTATTGTGCAGTTGATTTTTTCTTGGGTTCCAACCAAACTACCTGACAAAAATTTCACTTCGACCGTAGAGTTGAGGAATTGTACTATTCAGAGATATTGAATGTTTTACATACGTGGAGGTTTCATCATCAGCTTAGTCAATTCATCGCCGAAGGTAAATTCCCTTAGATTTCTATTCCTATCCATTGTCCGTTTTTGCACCCAGTCGTATCAGCAAATTTTTCAATGCCGTATATGGATCTAGTTTGGGATCTCCCTCTAGAACTTTTGTATGCTTTAGGCCTCCACTCAGCAATTCGGCGTATCCATTTTGTTGCCCGTCATTGTCATTCATTGTGAACGTACCGCAAAACATACCTAATCTTACTTGTGTAGTATTGTATACTTGAGTAGCATGTCGCAATTGACATTGACAATGTCAAACTTGTAATTAATTTCGTGATAAAGAAGTGAACGTAGTTTTTTTCCCTCTAAGATTGCCCCCCCTTTAGATCGCCAACATGCGCCTGAGTAGTTATTACACCGTGCATATGCAGAGTTCCAAATGTTGAAACTGTATAAAATGTATTATTCTAAACAGTTTAATAGGGCCTTTCGTAGCAACGAGTGCGCATGCTCAGTTGTTGAAACTGCATAGTTACCTAAACGGTTCATAGAGCGCGTTTGAGTCAAAAAAATGATCTCATGATGATGACATCGTCAACTGTCATTTGAAACAAACACAACAACAAAAAGATGGCTACTTCCTTGCCTTTTTATAGTGTTACTTTAAATGAAAATGACGTGCCTGGTGCTTCATTGGGAAATAAGAGACCATCAGAACTGACAAAATTGCAGCTTCAACGGTTTTTAAAGTGTAGAAATGTTTGTACAAGGGGAAATAAAAACGAACTGATTGTGAGGTTAGTATAAAATTGTTGCTTCTTATTAAACATTACTAATGCACATTTTTCTTATGTAACTGCCGAGAATCGCGAATTACTAATGCATGTGCAAGAGCAAGTGCAATATTATTTTTATTATTTTCACCGTTTTCACCATTTAACCTAATACGTTTGACAGTTGTCAGTTAATCGCAATCGCCAATGTTGCCACATTTCTGCAAACATTCATAAAATTCACTTTCGCGCGGCGCATGCGCCACTAATATTTCTGTAACTAAAGGCCTTATTACTCGCACAAATAATGTAATAGTGCTAACTAACGTACGAGTAAAAAGTAACTCCATCAAAGGCGCCTTTGGAATTTTAAACCCATGTGTATTATAGCAGCAGAAAATTATACAAAATAATCCTAAAATAAGTCCTTTGGCAGTGACATTTGTTAAATCTTTCTGGTGTTATAATACAGTGTAATCCAAAATGAGTGACGACGGTTTGAATTTCGCGCTGTAGGTTTTAGTGTATTTCACGTTGTTGGTGTAGCACTGTTGAAATGTATTCCCTAAAAAATTACAGCGTCAACTAGCCACTTTCTCGTTGACATGACTGTGCTTTGCCCCGATGTTCCGGGATTTCATTGAATTTTTGCTTTTTCTCACTTGTTTTCGTATTTTACTAAACCATTCTTATCAGAACTGGTTTGTTAAACGATTTTATAGTTAAGTAAGCTTACTATTTAAAATTAATAAAGTTTGTAAGCTATATTATTTTTGATACGCCACTGCAAAATAAAAGAAGAATAAAAGTCTGAAAAATATTCGTGTTGCCAACGTGACAATAAGTTTGTAACATATGTTTTGAAAATCATGTTGAAACACCCAGTACACATGAGTTCAAAATTCCAAAGGCACCTTTGATGTAGTTACTTTTTGCTCATACTTTATATTATCTCTATGCTCAAGAACTGCAGAACTTTGCTCAAAGAGGCGGTTCTCAGGGAAGCCTGATTTACAGGGCAAGATTTATTAAAGCTGCTTTATTAAAATGCGGGAAATATAAATTAAGCAATTGCCTGTTCATTCATCAAATGAAAAACTTTTACTATGGAACTTTAAATAAAGAATACGTTGAAATTATTAATATGTAAACAATTTATTTTTAATAATAACATGACCCTTATTTGTATTTTGAACAAATCCCTCACTGCAATGCTTTTGCTAGAGAAATTTTGAATTTTCCTTATGATACGTATCTCATTTTTGCACTATTAATTCTAGATCTATACGCAACAAATCTATTAATTATTTTTTTAATACTATAGCATTGCAGAAAAATCTTTTTGTACAATGCTCTTGTTTGATATGGACTTGAAATTTGAATACATTATACATCCATAATTTAAGTTTTTACCAAATGTTAACTAAAAGCAAAAAAAGGCTTTTTAGGGAAATTAATGCACAAAAACAGAAAATATTATTTATTCATTTACATTACATTGGAAATGTAAAAAATTCTCAAATAAACAACAAAGAAATTTTATGAATTTCACAGCTGTTAATATTTTCTCAACTGTAAGTGGGCCGTTTCATTTAAGAAATAAGATTATTTTAATCTATTGTTATAAAAAGTAAAACTTGATTTAAAAATGCAATAATATAGTATATTATATACCAAGGGACTAAAGTGCCTCTTTTAATCCCGAAGGTGCAGTTTGTTGCCCGAGACGTAGTCGAGGGCAACAATCACCCGAGGGATTAAAAGGCACTTTAGTTCCGTGGTATATACGCTATTTTTTGCACTCCGTTTTGCCTAATACATTGAGTTAAAGTTATATTATATAAAAAAAGAGTTAAAAATGTACAATCTAATTGTATAGTTGTTAAATAAATGCAATTACAATTACAAAACCGATTGGAAATGCTAAGTATAGTATTGCCAGACGATTCAATATTAAAATAAAATTTGATCTGGTACAAATTCCTCTATCCGTACGTCTACGAACAACCTGACATCCCGATTGTACTCGAAGAAGTGAAGGTTGATAATCTAACAGCTTCCACATTATTTCATAAACCTGAAGATTGACTATTTAATTTTGTTGATTGTGATTACGTCTATGTCATTGTACATATAAATCACAATAATTAACTCATATTGTATTTTGAATTTCGTTAAACTAGTATTTTGAATAAACTAGTTGGCATAGTAACATTAATTTGTTTGTTTACTTTTAATCCCTCCAGAAACGTTAATTGTGAACATGCCGCAAACACACCTAACCTTACTTTTGTAATTTTGTAGCAAATGTGTGACAGCCGATTGACAGCTGATTACGCTTTGACATTACAAAAGTAAGGTTAGCAAGTTTTGCGGTACTGTTTCACCACCATTAATTGTTAACATTTGTTTGTTTTACTTTTAATCCCCCCGGGATTAAAAGTATTTTTAATCCCTCCGGGACTAAAAGTGACACTTTAAGTCTTTCAAACGGAAGATTAAAATGGCACTTTTAGTCTACGGAGTGCAAAAAATTAATTATGCAACAATTTAGTTTTAAATAGTTATGCAACCTCTTTCACACTGAGTGACAACACTGTGCACTGGCTGTAAACTACGAGCGTTTTGCTGTATAGTGTAAATTAAGCTTTGTCAGGTTTGACGAATGAGAATCAAACCACGTGCTGTGACGTATTTTTTGTTACTGCAGTTCTTGGGTGAATAGATAATAGTAATTCTTCCAACCTACATTCCGTATTTATTATAATTTTAAGTCTTTAGTTTTCGTTTTTAAGAAAGGAATACATCAGACAACACTGCTTTAGATATTTTCTTCTATAGGTTATATTATTAGAATAATAAAAATTATTGTCAATGGTGACACTTGAGTAATACATGACCAATCATCATCTTTTTGCAAACAATATTACTGCATATTTGATGTAAGAATCACTCATCTGTTTAATTAGTGCCAAAAAATGCATGCAGAAAGTTGCCGGACGACGCGTCAGCAGAGTCTGGCAGTCTTACCAGTCCCAAAACCCCGTTTGTATGAATATATATCATTTTTCCAACCGCTTTTAACTAGAAAAGAGATTAGTTAGGTTTAGTTTTTGTGACGTCGTTGCGAAAACTAATTAAGATTTTAATACAAAGAAATGTCGAATTTGTTTTTGATGTTTTAAGAAATTAATTTAATATTATCAAACAAGCCGGCAGCACGGCAGGGTGGGTATAGTGCATTTATACCGCTTAACGGAGTTAAGTCGAGTTAGCTCCGGAAAGTACAAGGATGGGTGAACCGCGAGCGCAGTGTAACTGCCTCGTCTTACGCCCACATATCCATTCTGTGGCTCGGTGCGTCCGGCACCTCGACACCGAAAGGTATAAGGGGTTAAAGATTATATATACAGTGTGTCCACGGATTGAGTTCACAAGAGGGGAAAAATTTTTATTTTTACTTTTATCGAAAAATGCCATTTTAGATAAAAAGTTTTGCTTGTTGTAAGACCCCAGAAAATTAAAACAAATTCATGTTTTATTTTACCTGCTTCATTTTATAGTCAATTTTCTGTGAAACAATATGAGATTTTGCAGTTCAAAACTTTAACAATAATCTAGTGGGTGACGTTTATGTCATTATTAAGCAATAATTCTTTCAAATTGTGATTGTGTCACAATGTTAACTCTTCAACAAAGAATTTCCCTTGTAAAGTGCTAAAATGAATAATGAAATTCAATGAGACGGGGTCTGTTGAAGATAAAAAAAGGCGAAAAAGGCATACCGTGAAGACGATGATGCAGCTACTGCCTTAGCTATCCATTCCGTATTTGATTTACCCACTAGATTATTGTTAAAGTTTTGAACTTAGTGCAAAATTTCATATGGTTTCACAGAAAATTGGCTATAAAATGAAGCAGGTAAAATAAAACGTGAATTTGTTTTTAAATTTCTGGGGTCTTACAACAAGCAAAACTTTTTATCAAGAATGACATTTTTCGATAAAACTAAAAATAAAAAATTTTCCCCTCTTGTGAACTCAATCCGTGGACACACTGTATATAATATTATCAAAGAACAGATTAATGAGTATTATTTAATTGGAGATTTATATTTATTCTGCATAATTATTGGTATAAAATAAAATGTTTTAGCGCACCGCGAAAAATATGACATGCGCAACGTTAGATTAGATTACTTTTTGTACTAACACAAAAAATGGTTACTTGTTGAACAGTTATTATGGTAACCAGTAACGGTTCCTAAATGCTCTACTTTTTATACTGCGTGTTTCAGACCACCCCGAATATCTCGCGAAATACGAAACGGATTGAGAAAAGAAAAAAATACGTGCGAAATATTTTTTTGAAGCTCTATTGAATGGTAGCAAATGTAAGTCCCCCCACCCCCTGGTAGGGGGGAAGCTCCGTCATCTTTAATAGCAACTCCTAGTTTTTATGCAGATTTGGATTCTGCGCTAAAAAATATAAATTTTTTGTCTGAAACTTTTTTTTAAGTTTGTGACAGATGGTGCTGTAATCGCGAAAAAATGATTTAATTCTCCAATGTTGACGAATTTTAATTTCAGAATGAAGTAAGCTAATGTCAGGCATGTCAACAATTTGTAAAGCTGTTTAGGGTTTAAGTTATGCGTCACTCCCCTCCCCTTTACAAAACTGCAAGAACAAGTGTGTAATTTTGAGATATTTTGGCAGTAAAAGACAGAAAAAGTGTCTTAATACATAACGTTGTTACCAAGGTGAAACACCGAAGATGTCTTGTTGTCTGAAAATGAGACACTTGTTTTTCTAACGAACTTTGGTGCTCGATATCTGGGATGAAGGTAAGCCAACATTTTTTTTTACAATCCCAATCAACTTTAACTTGTAATTGATAATTGATTTATAAATGGTCATAATTAAAACGTTTAAAAAAAGGGTCGTAGGGGTGAGGAGGTTTTACATAAACCTCCCCACCCACCCCTTTTTATAAAACGTTAACATGCCTGACCTCATTTATCGAAACTGACCTTAAATTTTCCATCATTGCAGAATTAAATATTTTTTCTCGCGACTACAGCGCCATCTGTCACAAACTTTAAAAAAAGTTTAAGACAAAAAATTCATATTTTTTAGCGCAGAATCCAAATCTGCATAAAATGTATTTATTTCATACTGTATCGTATTATCCATGTTTACGGTAGCGATTACAGTCCAGAAAATGCGATTTTACGGTTTAGTATGACTGTAAAAATTTTTACCGGACTCAAATAAAATGAACTGAACAATAAACTAAAATAAACTGAACAATGCTGTAGTAATCAGTTACCATGTGCACTCGTTCTATGTTTTGAATTCGACTAATACTTGCCATAGATGCTCGTTGTTCATAGATGTCCATATTTTAAATTCAGAAATTTATTTTATATAATTTTTTTAAATTAAACAATAATTGCAGTAGGAAATAAAACGCATACGTCATACGTCCTGAAAATGTCCATTTCCAGGACTTATTACGTAAATTACTATACATTGCAAGACGACATGAGCGAACTTGTTATCCGTGCAAGCATTGTACAACGTTTTATGGTATACTGACTCGTAAATCTTTAATAAATAGTTCTTCATTTACTGAAGCAGTACAGCACAATACGTAAGCTATATACAGGGTGGGGCAAAAGTCCCGCAACGGCCAAATATCTCCCGAGGGGAAGGTTTTTTAAAAAAATGTTTCAGGCAAAAGTTGTATGGCTTTGAAAGAGGAATCATTTGCATACAAAACCATCTCCCACCCCTTCACCCCCTCCTGAGGGGTGGGGGTAACTTTTAAATTTTAAATGGCCAACCCTATTTTTTTTTGCTGATTAATATTCTCTAAGAAAAAACAAGAACTTTTGTCCGAAAAATTTTTTTTTAAAAAGACGAATTTCGCGATTGACCCAACGAACAAACTTTGGATATTCCAAAATATTCCGACTCTTTTACGCGAAAATGACGGGGTTTTCAGAAAAATTACAAGAGGTAAAAAAGGCTTAGAATTTTGCAAAAAATCTAGGAAAAAAAAATAAACAAAAAAATTTTTGAACAATTTTTGAAAAAAAAAACAAGACATTTTTTTGTTTATTTTTTTTTCCTAGATTTTTTGCAAAATTCTAAGCCTTTTTTACCTCTTGTAATTTTTCTGAAAACCCCGTCATTTTCGCGTAAAAGAGTCGGAATATTTTGGAATATCCAAAGTTTGTTCGTTGGGTCAATCGCAAAATTCGTCTTTTTAAAAAAAATTTTTCGGACAAAAGTTCTTGTTTTTTCTTAGAGAATATTAATCAGCAAAAAAAAATAGGGTTGGCCATTTAAAATTTAAAAGTTACCCCCACCCCTCAGGAGGGGGTGAAGGGGTGGGAGATGGTTTTGTATGCAAATGATTCCTCTTTCAAAGCCATACAACTTTTGCCTGAAACATTTTTTTAAAAAACCTTCCCCTCGGGAGATATTTGGCCGTTGCGGGACTTTTGCCCCACCCTGTATATGAATGTTTCAAATAAATATGTATGTTGCTATGGTATTGATGGTAACGAGCCCGTAATAATTTTTATTTCCACTTTCTATGTAAATGACAAATAAACTAAAGATTTTTCTCACAAAAAGTCAGGAACAGGAACACTTTTGCAATAAACAAAGATACGAGCTGAGATGTTGATTTTGAAGGACATGATGAACAGAAACCAACTAATAGTATATTTGCTGGTAGTGATATAAAAACTTCTGAAGCAAGATACTTTTCGTAATTATTATAAACTATTCAAAGCTGATAGCACCTTGTCAGTTAACACGACGTCTTGTAAAAGCATTTTCCTCCAAGGAGAATAAGGAATTGGCTAAAGAGTACAATTACTCAAAATCATTCTAGTTTGCCAATATTTAATGTAGGAATAGAACTAGCAAGTAAGGTGAACACTAAGAATCTATCCGCCAACCAGATATCAGAAGAGTGCAATTGCAGCTCTGAAATTCGTAAATCAATAATATTTTGTATATTCTATTTTCCTGTGGAAGACTCCCAAATAAATGTATAATACTGTGTTTGGATATTTTTAAATTTTGTTTCCTGTTTCCTACGAGAACTTTAGCATCCCTAAATTTGAAAGTCTAACTTCGTCTATGGAAATCAGTTAGGTCAGAAGGTTATGTTTAGACCTGAACATTGAGTATTTCAATATCTCGAAAAACAAAATTGGTTCTTTGTTATATGTGGTAGCTGAAGCCATCTTTAGATAATAGAGAAAATTTAATTTCTTTCAAAATGCACAACATAGATTTATAAGACTGCATACAGTCAGTACCTTAGGCGATAAAATATTGGGACTTTTCATTGATATTACATTCATTTAATAAACACAAAGCCCATTTTTTTCTAATAGGAAAATATACTTTAGGATTGTTGACCGTAATCTATTGATCGTCTCACGTTGAGACTACAGTGTGTGTTCTTATGGACAACGGGGTTGCCAAACATCTTGCAAGCAACTTTTAAAAACATTTTCTAAATATTGTAATTGTAACTGCATAAACCTTTATAATCCCTTTGTTCAAACAAGTTATATTGCAGGTAGTCACTTCTTCTGACAGCGGTAGTAAAACAAAATTTCAAAACTTGCTGCTGTTCATGTAGTGCGCATATAAAGTCTGGAACTATCGAAATAAATCTTTTATTAAATATTTTTGAGAAAAATCCTCGAACACGTGGATTTTTATCTTAAAGGAGACATATTTTAGTGTAATCGTTATTTATAGATCGTCTTTTGTTTCCGAGTTATGACGATACCTAATTTTTTATGATGGATTTGGAAAGATAATGTAATGCTAAGATCAAATATGCTAAAAAAGTATGATACTGTATTAAGAAATTTTCGAGATAATTGCTTTTAAAGTTTTAAAACAAAAATTAAAAAACAATCAAGAGTTCCAAGTTTTAATTAAAAAAAAGAATTCTTTGAAGAACTGTCATAAGTTTAACGCTAAGTCACTTGTTACATGGATACTTTTTATATTAATTATATTATATTTTTTTATTAAGAAAATTAAACTCTTGATTGTTATTCAATCAAAGTTCAAATCAAGAGTTAAAATTTTTTGATAAAAAATCAAGTAGCCATGTAACAATTGACTTAGCGTTAAATTTATGGCAGTTCTTAAAAGAATTTTTAATTTTTTTTATTAAAACTTGGAACTCTTGATTGTTTTTTAATTTTTGTTTTAAAACTTTAAAAGCAATTATCTCGGAAATTGTTTTCCAAATCCATCATAACAAATTAGGGTTTCCATTTAAAAATATTTTCGCTATCGCCATAACTCGGAAACAAAAGATGATCTGCAAATAACAATTACTACACTAAAATATGTCACATTTAAGATAAAAATCGACGTGTTCGAGGATTTTTCTCTATAGACGCACAAGCTATCAAAATTTGAAACCAAATAATTATTTCTATATTAAGAAATTTGCTTATATGCGTTCGGTGACAAATAATAGTGCCGACAAAAAACGTTATACTATAATTTCAGTAAGTACAAACTGTATTATGTAGTTCCGCGAAGTAAAAGTAGAAAAAGCAAGAAGGGTTTATTGTTTACTAAAATCCTTTGCATTGGCTGGTAATCCTAAATTTCCATTTTTGCAAGTTTCTTTTGAAACAAGTTGAACAAATGAATGATTTTATCATGATGAAATCATTTTACCGTTAAAATTACGTTGGGGACTTCCTGTATTTACCTGTGAATTAAAAGATTAAAAAGATCATACAGAAACTAACCAGCCGTTATTTTTGTGTTGAAAGAATTTGAAGACGAAAGAATTAAACAAAAAAGTATAAGTAATAAAATATCGGATATTTAGATACATGTACGATGTAAAAATCCAAGTAATGTTTAATAAAATAACAAATACATGTTAATAAGACTTTCCTTTAAATGCTTCTTTTGTATGGTTACGTTTACACTTTTTCGGTTACTGTTTTCAAAGGTTTAGAACTTCTGGAATCTTAATCCACATTTCTATAGATTCATACAGTGAAATAGGTGGCAACAACGAAGCACAAACTCCCACAAGAAATACATTGGCTATCTTTCCTTCACTGTAGTCCCAACGTGAGACGGACAATAGATTATTTTTTAAACATTCAAGATATTTTCTAAAAACCTAAATCACTTAAACAGAAAAACAAAATTGTTATATGTAGGTTACAGGGAACATCGGGCTCTGATCCCTGAAAAAATTAATAATGGAAAGAAAAAACCCATTTCGAGATTTGCATAAATATGAATTTATCTGATCCAAAATTTAAAGCAATCAGATTGATACGGATTTAACATATGATACACCTGCTACTTTATCAATTAATCAACCCAACTTATTTCTTCCCCCTTATCTTCTCGGCTGTATCTCTTCTTTTCAATATCTTTCAGATATCTTCAAGTTTATAATACCATTCATGTAATTAATAAATGAAAGCTGTAGAACATTCTTACAACCCCAATTTATTAAGACGAGACGCGTCCATACATATTTCCCATTGCGTACGCACGGTAATAACAGTAAAATGTTGTAAAACTCGGGTGGATGAACGGCGCGCGGTGCGCCCCACCTGCCCTGCCAGACACTAGGAGGGGGTCGACGACCTGACGCGTCGCGACGGCACAGACGCCCAAATCATCCATTCCATCCCAAACCGATGTGATTGACCTACCCTTCAACATCCCATTCTTATTCTCTCCATCCACCACTACCACCACCACCGTCAGTACAATCGCATCGCGTAAATACTAGAAGGCGGTGATCCTTGGATTCGTTACCATAATGTGTCTGTCTGCAATAAATTTCATTACACGCGAAAGGGAGAGGAGTTTCTGCGGCGTTAAAAACTTATTTTTAAACACTGCAATTTTTAATCAACCGTAAAGGAAGATTCATTTACTATTTTGTCTGTTCATTAAGGGGGCCATCAAAAAAGTTAACTTACGAAGCGTAATTAATAAATGTAAAATCTTGTAATAATTGTTGTAATAAAGTTAAAAGCCGTTATTTAAATTACGAATATTACCATATTTTGCTTTGTTATTATCTTCCGTTTTACTCGATGGAACTAAAATCGTTTTGAGGTTGTGAAATGGGTGGGGCTGAAAGTTGTGTTAACTCTTGTTACTATCTGATCTGAGTAGGCCACTGGCTTGTAATACAATTTCTAGTTCGTTGTTTTAGAAAATCTAATTACTACTTTATATTGTATGCGATTTAGAGGAGTTGCTATGTATTTCACGCATATTTTATTGGAATTTAGAACTAAAACTCCAGACAAGATCTTTTGCTGTACTTAACAAATTTCATCGATCAGTGAATGTCTGTCTGTCTGTTTTAACGGCATTTACGAAATTAAAAAAAAAAGAGAGAACAAAAGAACAGATTCGCTTTATTTTTATTTGCGAACAAACTTGCTTTTGTTTGATTTAAAATTTGTTTTTTCATGTTTCTGGCGGCTTTCTATTTACAAATGGTATCTCCAATCTTTTTAATAATAACGTTTTTAAATAGTTAATATCAAATATTTGATATTCATTTTATAATTGAACAATTTATCAGAAACATAACTGTAGCAAATTACAATTCAGCTTAGCTGCTAATTGTAATGATTCCATTTACATAAGTGTGTTTCATAGCCCCTGTACCAAATTTGAACAGGGCATTTTTAATAATATTATTTGGAGTAAAAATCTTAATTAAAGAAAGTCAAAATTTTGAGTAATTTTTATTTTTAATAAAACACGCGCGTGCGATGATTTAACAATCATAATGATTCATGAAAAGTAAACCGAGTTTTAGTGCTAACAGTGCAAATTTGAGAGGGATACAAAAGTGTTGACGATTTGTAATTACTGCAACGCATGTAAGTAAACAATGTGGGTAATGTTTATTTTTGAAGATCATCTGTTATTACGGGATTTTATTTATGTTCATGTAAACGTAAATCTCACTAGAAAAATAACAGATAAAACGAGAGTATAATGCGGTTACATGCGAAGTCTTCATACTTTTAATACTTATTTTATTAAAATATTAAAATGTCGGAACGAATAAAATAAAAGCCTGGTAATGAGGTGTTCCTCTAGCAGTAAATGTGTGCTATATGGCAATATAGCATACTCCATGGTAAATCTGATTCTGTGAACTAACTGATCCTGATAGTCCTTTACAATTAGTAAGACTAACTAAAAGCATGCAGATACACCGACAAACAACAGATACGCAAACCAAACTGTTAACTTAATTACACAGATTTACAAGAATAATTTTTTTTTAATATTAATAATGTAGATTTACAATCTACTTTACATAGCAATAAGTAAATTAGGTTAGCAAGTTACAATGAAGGGAGAAGTGATCCAGCGACTACACTCCGAACTAATTACTACTTATGTAATTTGTTTGACATATAATAAGTACTGTTATGGGTCCACATCTGTGGGCCATCTTCTGTTTAGTCTTCTTCGTACTGATGGGGGAACGTTTAAAGTACTAGCTTCTTCGTCTGAATGTCCAGGTAGGTTGTTGAAGTAGCTACTGGTTTGGTTACGGATTACCTCTTCTACAAGGGGTATGCCTAAGTCATCATGTAAGGTTTTGTTCCTGACATACCAAGGGGCATCGAATATCATCCTTAGTATTTTGGATTGCAACCTTTGGATGATTTTGGTATTTGAAGATTTAGATATCTTGTTCATGATATGGGCTTTCCATGTTAGTCTGCGATCCAATGTTAATCCAGATATTTTATCTCATTTTTCACTTTTACTTCAGGGCATTCAATGTGTCTATTTGTAAATGTGACATGCGCTGATTTGAGTTGGTTCACTGGGGTGATTGAGTTCACACAAGGCAGTATCATCCGCAAAAGTAGCGATTTTTGTGCTAACTGTAGTTGGAATATCGGCAGTAAAAAGTAGGTAAAGGAAGGGTCCCTGCACACTACCTTGTGGCACTCCTGACTTGATGGGATGATATGTGGATGTTTCCAGATTGAATTTTGTTTGGAAGTAGCGGTCGGATAGATAGGATTTGAGTAATAGATAATAGGGTGTGGGTAGAGTAAGCTTTAATTTGTATAATAGTCCGGTATGCCACACGCGGTCGAAAGCTTGCTTTATGCCAAGGAAGGCGGCAGTGCATAATTTCTTCTCCTCAAGACCTTTAAGTCTCTTAAGTTTCATTTACTATTCTGTGCATTTGTTGGATTGTGGAGTGATACTCTCTAAAACCGAACTGGTGTGATGGTAGTATCTCATTCAGATCAACTGCCTGTGTAAGCCTTTTCAACAAGAGTCTTTCAAATATTTTGGACATAGTTGGAAGTAAGCTAATGGGTCGGTATGATTCAGCATCTTGTGGTGGTTTACCGGGTTTGTAGATCATTATTATTTGCGCGAACTTCCACGTTACTGGGTAGTATGTTAACTTTAACGTACCATTATAAATGGTGGTCATTAACACTATTGCTTTTCTGGATAGTGTGTTTAAGAATTAAAGGCGAGATTAAGTTAAACCCAGGAGTTTTATAGTTTTTTCCTTTAGATATTTCGTGTTTCACTTCTGTCGGGGAGAAAGGTTTAATAGGCAATGTCATTGGGCAAGGACTGTCCAAGAAGTTCTCGATTTCTTGATCGTCATTATTGTTGTTTGCCTGAGGTGGACTAAATACTTTTGATAAATGCTCCGCGAAGATGGTTGCTTTTTCCTGTTCAGTTTTCCCCCAACTACCGTCTTGTTTTCTTAAAGGAGGGATGTGGGCGACTGGTCTTTTGAATTTTCTCGTCGTTTTCCAGATGGAATGGCCCTCTTTTGATAACGCAGTAATATAGTTTTCAAACGTAGCATTTCGGATTTCTTGCAATGCTGACTTCAGTGGCCTTGTAAGTCTATTGTACGAGATCTGGCTATTAAATAACGAGACTGCTTATGAAAAAGAGATTTATTTTAAAAATTATTCTACAATCGAATGCTCCCCTTCAATGTACTCCCCTCCCCTCGCCACACACCGTTCCATTCGTTTTTTCCATTGGTCAAAGCAATGCTGGAAGTCTTCTTTTGTAAGAGCATTTAGGAGCTCCGCCGATTTTCGCTTCACCACTTCGATCAACTCGAACCGGGTTCCTTTTAAGGCAGACTTGATTTTCGGAAACAGGAAAAAATCACAGGGTGCTAAATCAGGCGAGTATGGGCAGGTGCGTTGTCCTGGTGCAAGATCCACGACTTGTTTTCCACAACTCCGGCCGTTTCTTACGAACTCGCTCTCGCAGTGTTGCCAAAACTTTCAAATAGTAAGTTTGGTTTACAGTTTGACCCTGTGGCACCCATTCAGTCATCACGATGCCGTTGATGTCGAAAAAAACGATTAGCATGGCTTTAAATCTTGATTTCGACATCCTTGCTTTTTTCATTCTTGGCGATGCAGGAGTTTTCCAGTGCATGGATTGCCGCTTAGTTTCAACATCGTATTGGAATATCCATGTTTCATCGCAAGTGATGTTTTCCATCAATTCAGGCTCTTCATCTAACCTCTCAAAAAAATCTTAGCAGATCTGTTGACGGACGAGCTTTTGTTCAGGAGTCAAATTTTTTGGGACCAACTTCGCACAAACTTTCTCCATGTTCAACTCGTCATGTAAAATTTTTCTGACAGTTTCTTTATCGGCGTTTACAGTCTCAGCAATCATCCGAATGCTCATACGACGATCTCCGCGCACAATTTCATTGATTTTGGTCACTGTTTGCGGAGTTATAAAAAGACAGGTCGACCTGGACGTTTGTCATCTTCGGTGCTCTCTCGGCCTTCAGAAAACCGTTTATACCATTCGAAAACACGCGCACGAGATAGATAATTCTCACCATAGGCCTCTTTCAACAACTTATAGCACTCAATCGGAGTTTTTTTTTTTAATTTAACGAGAAATTTCACATTGATCCGTTGCTCGTGTTTTTCGTCACACATTTTTATCGGCACGAGAAAAAAACACGTTCGTTTCTAACCTCTATAGAAAAATACTACTACAGCGACAAAAACGTGTTTTCGTACTGGCATAGTAGACACTTCCAGCTATCCAACGCTGCATTCGTTTTCCCCCTTCCCCTCTAGGACGTCTCCTGTGCGCGCAGTCTCGTTATTTAATAGCCAGACCTCGTATGTGTTTCTATCAATAGGATTTTGACTTCTTTGCCATTTGCTTCTGGCTATCCTTTTTTGCAACAAGTTCACGAATATGTAGTGGTGTGTTATTTGTGGTATTCACATATCGACTTGTCACTGGGGTAGATTTCCAAGAAGCTTCTTGTATTACACAAGTGATGTGGTTTGCTGCAGCATCAAGATCGTCGGGACGTTTTAGGTTGAGATTGATATTTAGATTGTTCGTCGATGTATGCTCTAAAAGCATTCCAATCTGTTTTAGATGAAACGACCTTAGGAGCGTTGGGTAGGCAGATGATATATTATAAAATATTATTATTATAAAATGTATAAATAAAATATGAGAAGAAAATATTATAAAGAAGTCTTGTTTGTCTAACTACTTGTCACATTTGGTGTAACTATTACTACACCCTATTTTACCTGGTAACTAACCATTAATTTGTATTTTTCACGGTATAGGGCTAGCTTAACATATGGGCTAACGAGGCTATATCCCAGGGACGCTAAGCTAAAGGGGGTGCTTGATATGTAAAGATTTCCCTCGAGGGCACTCTAATACAGTGTCTGCTATAAAGCTGAACCCATTTATGTATATGGGAAATTTACAAATTTATATATGGGAAATGGGGAATATTCTGATTGGAAAAAAACTTTGTGGGGCAATCGTTTCTACTTCCAAAAATACTTGAAATACGCTATGTCAAAGATGACAAGTGACATTGGGTATCTCTTGAAATTCGCTATCTAAAAAAAAATCGGCGAAAAATGAAATAATGACATTTTACGTTCACATACCGACTTTGAACGAGATATTCCGACATAAGGAAAATTTAGTTTTTTTTAACATTTTTTGATACTCCACCGTAACTGACTATTTTGAAATCATTAAAAACGCTTTAAAGGAGTGGAAAAGCAACAATTCCATAGCATATTTTGCTAATAATATTCAATGGTGTAGGTGTTTTTGACAAATATTAAAAAATAAACTTTCTGGACGATTTTCCAATTTTCCAAAAAATAACTTTTCTATTAAGCCACGTCCGAATAATACAAAAATTGTTATAATCCTAATTTAAACAACTTAACACGAAACTACTACTTAAAAAATAGTCAGTTACGGGACTGTATCAAAAATACGTTAAAAACAACATTTTTCTTATGTCGGAATATCTTGTTCAAACTCGGTATGTGAACGTAAAATGTTATTAGAAACATTATTTTTAATAAAATTTTTCTTCCATGTTTTAACAAACAAGGTCGCTTGTCGCCGATCTTTTTTAAATAGTGAATTTGACGTCACCTGTCAGCTTTGACAGCATCAAATTCATTTTCAACTTTATTTTTGGAAGCGGAGCCCAAACAGCATTTTTAGTCATCGCTCCATACCAGCAACTACCGGTGGAACTATCAAGTCACACGCACGTAATTACTACGGTTTTATTACGTGCCTGGAACCAAAATGAGGAACAGTTTTTAGGTAGCAGTAACCTCTCTGAAACTTATCCAGCTACGTAGCGGGAACGTGGCGGTGTAGTAATTGCTACTTCCGTGGAACTTCTTTTCTCTTTGGCACATCGTGTCCCGTGGTTGCTCTGTCTTACTCTTGTAACTTGGCAAATATTCCATCATTTTCTATACTAATGCTGTGATCGTGTCACAAAATGGATTACTATTTTATTTGTAATATGTACTTAATAATACAAAGAGCGATGAAACGTTTAATTATTTTGTCATTCCAGTATACCAAAATTATAAACCATTGCAACTTTTCTGTTAAATGTAATGATGATAGATAGAAAAATAACAACGCGCCTTCTTTAAATATATACCTTAATAAAAAATGTCTTGAATAAAATATGACAAAAATACTTATAAGTTGATACACATGATAGAAACCATTTTTATATTATTCCTAAGGCACAATTTGGCACCAATTTGTTATTTTTATTAAAGGTTATATAGTAAAACATCTATTAACAATCATAACAAATTGCAAATTGATTAAAGGCCTCTAACATTTTACAAGTAAATATGAAGATAGTTTATGAAAAATCACTTTAAAATGATGATTAAAATGACTTTAAAGTTCTAAAAACTTTAAAGTAGCTTTGGGCAAGTTACTGCTGCAATCATAATATCACTTTGAAGTTGCGAACGACTTTAAAGTAATTATACTGTAACGTTTTTTTTTAAATAATAACCAAAATGCTGTTTAAATCGTCTATTAATAAAGAAAAGATTATTTACAAGGCACTTAATTAGAAACACTATAACTATAAACTATTTAAAAAACTAAAGCATTTAAATAAATGCTAGGTATTTACAAATTTATTTGAGGACTTATTTATATAAAAACTATTTATGTATTAACTAATTATTCAGAGTACATTTCAACACGACGCCGGTTAAACATTAACTAACTCCTTCTACCCGCGAACTCAATTTATATCTTTCATACGATGACTCATACATCTAGAATATTCGATGACGTGTTGATGAGTCATACACGCAGCTGTCGATAAGTGACGTCAATGAGCTGTGTCGATGAGTCATACTTACACGTGTTGATTGATGAGTCATACAGTTGATGACTCATACATCTAGAATGTTTGATGACGTCATATGTGGGTTTACTATTCGTTACAATACTAACAATGCGACCTTACAGCTGACGTGTCACTAATTTCAAAAATTCTTTCTTTAATAAAAGTAAATCAATAGTTAATCAAAAGTAAAAAATTAAGGAAATACGTGTTTCTGCATTTAATCTAATGCGGCTTATTTTAAAAAAATAGCAAATTAACACAAACAAGACGCAACATATTTGCTCGCAACAGATAAGGTGACCGCATGGCTAAAGTAGTCGCTTTGTATACGGTTGGCCTAACGTTCGATTCCCACTAGCTGCGTTCTCTTGTAAGTGGCAATACCGTTCCACATACTTTAAAGGTTACTTGCAAGTAATGGAACTACATAGTTCTGATAAATAGTAGAAACGACTACATAATTACTAAAATAATCTGAACTGAAGTAATAAACCTATAAAGTCATAAATTTAGTTGTAGTTACGTAACAACTACTCAATCAAAGTTCCGATCTCAGTTATTGCTACTTAGATGCTGCGTTTTTCCAATCAGAATATTAAGAAATTTTTCCATATGGAACCAACTTTATGACAGACACTGTATAAAAAAATCATTGTTAAAAATTAAGTTAAAATTATAAACAATCATGGTAATATAACTAAAAAGTTATACAGTGTGTTTCAAGGACTACTCAGTACTCACCCTAAATATATTTCTTCCTGGTAAGTTTTCAAAAAAATCTTGAAACACGTCAACTTTAATATTGAGGGGGACACAATACATAATAAATCTATGAATGGATCGATGAAAATGGAAGTAAATATAAGACTAAGTAGAAAACAAGAGGAAGGTCACAACAGATCAATAAATTGCAAAGGGATCAGCCTAGAAAGAGTAAGGATATTTGAGTACTTGAGAAACATAATTTAGTGAATATGAAGAAATTAATGCAGAATTAACAAATAGAGCAAAGAAGGAAACAAGAGTACAGAGTATGCAATACTGTTACATTACCAACTGTTATAATATATGTTAGCGAGAACTGGGTCCTTCCAGAGAGTTGAGAATGGCAATAAGTTGAGAGCGATTGAAATAAAATATGGGGATAAAATATAAGGATGTCTGATAAGACAAAACGGAATGGAATAATAAACATAAATTAAGGGAGACAGTAACAAGAGTAGTGATGTAAAATAAACGTTTTTTTTTCAGACTGAATCAAAAACATGAAAAAAAACATGTTTTGTTTTTGAAAAAAAACCACTTTCTGGTTTTTTTCAGCAGACGGGTGCTTATTAATAAAAACTTCTTGTAATGATTAGGGAAACAAGAAACCAACCGATTACTTTTCAAATATACATATATCGATGACCTATAACCTTCAATTTAAGATTCAAACTGATGGTGAGGATTATTATATTTAGTAAATCAATAGATAAAAAAAAAAGTTGAAAATCTTATAGCGCGATCAGGGCATAGGTCAATATATTTACTGTCATTTAGTTTTACTGCAAAAGTTACATATTTAGTAGATACTTTTTAAAACATTGAATTATATTACAGTGACAATTCAATACATTATCAACTAATCAAATTTCATAAATTTAGTCAAACCAATTAACAGCATGCTGATTACAACAATAAACACCATTGGTGGTAATTACAGAGATAATTTGTTAAATTTCCACATGAATTTCACTTTTGGTCCCAATTTTTTTGGTAATCTTGGCCTTCATATTAGATTATACTTGTAGTGATTCAGATGATAAGTGCGAGATGTGCTTTGCACTCATCACAATTTCCATCTCGATCAACTACGTGTGTTATGACATTCAGAATTATTGGCAAAATTGGAACCACTAGTAGTATTATATGTATATGACACATGATGTTAAATCAGCCATTGGAACTTATTAATTTGCTTAATTACAAAGCTATCACAGCAATAGTAAAAAACAAGTGATCATATTACCTTATTTTGGTCTGCTTCTAAGAACATAATTTGATTCCAATTTTCTCTCATCGAATATAACTAGTACTACGATTAATAATCGATGATTCTACTTGTGAAACTGGAGCACCATATTCAACTCGCCCTATAGGCTCCTTGAACTGCAGTTTGGTTTCACACGTACATGTCATTGATAATAATCTTACCACTTGTTATATTACAGCTGAAGATCCTCTCAGACAGAAAATGAACAATAATGAACATAATATATAAACATATAGACTGATATAGACATAATATTCGAAATTGTCTATATCAGAAAAAAACAGATTCAGAAAAAAAACAGACACACATGGTTTTTTTTTAAAAAAAACGGTTTTTTTTTTCCATTTACATCACTAAACAAGAGACCTAGGAAAACCTGGATGGGACAAGGAAGAAGAAGAGGGAAGACACTACAATAAATATAAATACTTGCAAAAAGCAAGAGAGAATGGAAACAATAGGTTCAAGAGGGTACGAAGACATAAATCTGATGCCTAACTTCAAATCAAAATCAAAAATCAAAATTATGTTACAATTATATTAACAGTAAAGAATTATGACTTGTCACAATATATATATGATCCAGTTTTTCAGAATTTATATGAATAAATAATTTTAAAAATCACAACTTTTAATTGCAGGTAGTTATTTCCTAAAATCCATTTTCTCAACTAACTAATAAATAATTAAAGTCTTCTTCAAAACAAATTACAGCTATTTACAAATTAATCATTTTAAACAGAACTATTTTTACTACAAATTTTACATATCTACTTCAAAGAAATGACAATTGAAAAGATTAATATTTGTAATACCAATTAGGTGAAATGCAAATAAACAACAAATAATAATAAAATTATCCGCTTCATCATTTTTCTCAAAAATGTATGTTAATGTAAAAGATACAATAATTTGTTGCTTCCTGGATTTGTTTATGACATTTACAGTTATGATATAATCTATTTATTTCTAAATAGCATTCTTTACATTTTCTTTTTTTTTCTGAAATTGTACTAAACATGCATTCAGATGATGTAACAAATGTAAGATGCTAATTAACTAAATCTTAATCATAGATGCTTGTAAAATGAGAACCTCATGTTTTTTAATTACAAAATATACTTAAAACGAGTTGATGACACTGACTTAAATTCTCGTTAATCAAGTTAATCCGTGACCTGCAATTTTTATTTTTGTACTACTACATAATGTTTTTATTAATAAATGTTTGCTTATAATATTCTACTAGTTATTCAAATGGTTTAATTTCCTTAATGGTATTTTATGCTGCAATTAATAGTATTTTATTATTAGCAATATTGCTAAAGAAATTTAGAAATTTTAGAAATTTAATATTGGAGCATATGTTATACCAAAGAATTTCTTTATTTTTCAACCAATTCCTATCAAATTTGGAATAGTATATACAGACATATATACACATCTTTCAATACAAGCTTTAGCTTTAGACTTTTGGTTTAACTGGAAGGGACATGCACTTTAGAATCTTAAATGGAACACCCTGTATATCTATACATATTTGGAATCTACATTAAATTCTGACTATGATGGTGTTCCATTTTTCATTTGTTTCTAAGATTTTTGTTTTTTCCTTTTTTTATTTTTAGGTTAAATTGGCTGTGTGACATATTAAATACCTTTTTTTGGATGAACTTATTTATTTATTTAAAATTAATTTTTTTTATTAACTCATGCAATAAAAAATTGGTGTCACATAGTAAATTCAAAGGTTATACATAACAAAGATCTTAGAAACAAATGAAAAATAGGGCACCACATAGTCACAATTTAATGTAGATTCCAAATATGTATAGATATACAGAGTGTTCCATTTAAGATTCTAAAGTTGATGACACTTCCAGTTAAACCTCAAGTCTAAAGCTAAAGGTTGTATTACAGAATGATATGGATACAAAATGGGAATCTTTAACAGAAGACAGGAAGAAATAGTTAAAGCCATGGGCCAGGAGGCCTAACGAGCTCATACATATATATTTTGCAAAATACAGCGAATCATATTTCATTGCTAATATGCATTTTAGAGCTTTCGTGTTTTGTAAATGTACCAGATTTCTTTGCTACATCTAATTTGGAGAACTTTTCACTAAAATTAAATATAACGTCCATTTTCAAAATATTGATGTAGTTTTTAAAATAAGGGTAGAATTTATCACGCATTATTATAAGCTTTTTGAGCATGAACAAGATTAACTCGCGACTAGCATGTAATATTGAAATATTACATAATTGCGCAATAAATGAAAAATTTATATTAAATAGGTAGATTTAAACATGCATTATAATAAAAGTTAGAGTGAACTAATAGTAAGTTAGGTTTTTGAGCATTATTATATACAGGGTTATGATAATGTAATGCACAAAATTCATAAAACGTACAACGATCACTTTGGAACAAAATGCAAAAACACGTCAAATGTTTTTTTTTATTCCGCATCTTTTGACATAAGTTACAAAAATAACACGTCAAATTTGTCAAAGTTATGACGTCATTAACATATTTTTTTAATGGGAAGCTAAGATTTTTATTACATTATTGGAGAAAGCTTGTTTTGTTACACTAGGGAACAATAGTTGCAGTAGGGCTCACATAAGAAAAAAAAACGAGAAAATGAATAAAAAACGAAATAAACGTAAGTTTCATAATAATCGTTGTACGTTTTATGAATTTTGTGCATTACATTATCATAACCCTGTATACCAAATGCTCAGATGATAGAGGGCAATATGCATGTTGTCCGTTTTATTGCGTATTTATTCGTTTTAGGGTTAAAATATTTTTTTAATTGCCTATTTATTTTTTGTTTATTTATTTGAATGGAGTGCTAACAAGAAAAACCCCAAGAACGCACTCACTATGCAAACATAAAAAACATACATAGAGTATAAACATTAAATTATTAAAATAGAGTAAAAAGTATAGACATTTTCATTAATTTATATAAACAATAAACATATTTATGTAATCTTTACTAATGTAAATGTAATATAAGTATATTTTTAATTATATATTATGTAGACGAAAAAAACATAAATAAAGGGTGTGCACGAAAAAATATGGCTACTTAAATATGACATCAGGCGCCCCTACACTGCAGGTACTAAAGTGGAACTGCAGCAATAGCTTCTTTGAATTGATACCTTACTGTAAATGACTATTCCAAAGTGTTTTCGTTGTGTAGTTTTCAAATAAATTCAAAAGAATACGAACGTTGTCAAAAAATTTTGCGCAAATCCTGCAATGTCATATTGCGCGATCGGAAAATGTAAAAAAATATCAAAATTGGCCGTAGAAAATATTTTAAACAATGACTCTGATAGCTTAACAGTAGATAGGCAGCCAGGTTCCGGTAGGAAATGGGTGCAATATATAAAAAACGGAAAGGAAGGTGATGCAAGCTTTCACGCAGAATCCGAACTTGTCAGTGGGGGATGTGGCCTAAAAGGTTGTAACATCTTCATTACATGTTCAAAAAGTAAAAAACAGGGGTGGACTGAAAACATTCAAGGTGCAGAACGCTCCGGATCGGGATGCAAAACTAAATTTCAAGGCGAAGGCCCTCGAAAAAAACTGTACACCAATTCTTTAATGAACGTAGATTGTGTAACAATGGAAGACAAGACGTACATCAAAAATGACATTCAAACAGCTTCCCGGTCAATAATTTCTTACTTGCAAACAACTTTGTGGAGTTGAGGACTAATACCAATGAGGACCAAACAAAAAGAAAATTTCTGAATCTTCTAGAAAATATTTGGTCTGACAATCGACTTGCACTCTTGCACTTACGGGCGAGAAAAAAGAAGAAACTTTGTAACGAAAGGCCATCAACACTGAAATCTATTTACAAGATTTTAAAAGGCGTCTGCTACCATTTTTAAGAAGTCATAATGTTTCTATTCTATTTTGGCCAGATCTGGCCATATGTCACCATGTCAAACAATTCACTGATTGGAATGCAAAGAATGGGATCACTTTTGTACTTAAAGATAGCAATCCACCGAACTGCCCCAAACTGTGGCCGATCAACAATACTCGGCTATTGTAAAGCAAACACTCTGAAAAACAAAAGAAACTGCTAAAGATATTGTTGACTTTTAGAAAAAGTGAAATAACGCGACAAAAAATTTACTTCTATGGCTGTACAAACTTTGATATCTGATGTGAAATGAAAAGTTAAAAATTTTAGTTATAGACAGTAATAATGTACAATATTTGTAAATACGTTTCAGAAGGAACATATATGTTAAAAGTTAATAATAGTTTTAAGTCATAAATAATTTCCGACGACCCTACTTTTTTGATGGTTCTGTGGCCAGATTTTTTCGTGCACACCCTTTATCACAAATGAAGTCGTTTTACTTGCTTCTTAAAGGTTGACAAGGAGTACATAAAAGGATCAATAGAATGGTAGAATTGATTGCAGATTCGAGATATTCGATTAATCAGGGACTGCTGACATGAATTAGTTCTGCAGAAAGGATAACTGAACAGTGCTGTATTTCTTATGAGACGAGGCAGTACATAAAAATTTACTAACTCTAAAAGTTCTGGACAGTCGACAACCTTACGTGCATCGGATAATATTAACAATCCTAATTCTTTGCAAAGTTCCTCATAGTTGATAATTGGCATATTGAATTTAGCTCTAACAAAATTTAAAAATCTGTGTTGAATATTTTCTAAAATATTGATGTAGGTTTGATATTGTGGATTCCAAACAGTACTAGCCCAATTTATAATATTGTAAACAAATGAGAAATACAGCGTTTTCACGAATTGAATATTAGAAAAAAATCTTGAAATATGTATAACAAAACCTAAATTTTTGAATGATCTCTTAGTTATATAATCAATATAATTCAAAAGCGTTAATTTAGTATCCAACATTACTCCCAAGTCTTTAATACAGAAAACTCGTGATAAAGACAGAATGTAAATGATATGGAAAGTCAATAAGAGATTGATTTCTTGTAAATGATATAATGCAACATTTATTAAAATTCTAAAACAGTTTGTTCTTAAGACAGTATACATGTAGCCTATCTAGATCCATTTGTAATAATGTACAATCGTGGATGCTCTCAATTTTCCAAAAAAATTTTAAAAGTTTTATAAGGCTATAAAAGTTTTATGTGAGAACACACTGCATATACTAAGCATAATAAAATTAAAATATTGTAAATATAGTAAAATGCAATATTATATAAAATGCAATATATTATAATGCAATATTATAAGCTAAAAGCCTTGGTTTAATTATAGATAATACATTTCGCTACAGAGATCAAGTTACCAAATACATTCGTCAGGCTTATGGCAATCTAAAGAAATTGTACCCGCATCGTTCCTATTTAAGCAGCGAGGTAAAAAAAAGTTTTTGTGAAGCATTTGTGTTGTCTCAATTTAATTACTGTTCATCTATATACAATTCAGCTATTGATAGCGTTACTACTAATAGAATTCAAAAAATACAAAATGCTTGTCTAAGGTTCATCTATGACATTAGAAAGCACGAACACATTTCTCACAAATTGGTTGATGCTGAATGGCTAACAATGAAGAATCGCAGAATATTGCAATCGCTAAGTCTTTATCATCAGATATTATTGAATAAAAAACCGCCATACTTATACGATAAAATTACATTTAGATCAGACATACATAATATATCTATTAGATTTCGAGGACTCATATCTCCTCCATTTCATAAACTTTCTATTTTTGAGCGATCTTTTACGTATCAAATATACTCATTATACAACAATCTACCATTGAGCTATAAATCATGTACCTTACAGTTATTCAAGGCTAAGCTGCGTAAGGAACTCTTCGCTGCTCAATAAGAATGTTACATTCAAATTTGAGTAAGTTGCTATATTAGAAAGACAGCTATACCCTAACATTTAAATGAAGGATTTAAAATTACCGATATCACGAGGGCAGAATTGTAAAAAGCATCTCAAATCACGCAGTGTCCACCTCATGATCACGTGGCCGACTCGAGAAATGTATCTGATAACAGAAATAACTGATAAACTGGAATGATTCAGTAGCGTCACAAAATGTCCTTTACGAAGGCTAACATTGATGCTTAATGTTGTATTCGATTATAATCAAATACACGTACAAAATAGGGAAAATGAAATTAATTTATACTAGAAGAACAATTATTATTAACGTCCAAGTTTAATTATTTCATTCCACCTATAAAATACTATTTGACTCACAGTTAGGCATATTTTTGTTTTCCATGTAACATGTATGCAAGTAAACGGCAAAAAATATAGATTAAATTAAACATATGAAAGCAGAAATATTGTTATAAACAAAAATTCTTAAGAACTACTATAATAGTTAAGTAATTCCTTTAAAACAGTAACAAATTGTTTATACATTAATTGTTTTATTGAAATTGGTAAATTATTATACAGTACGATTCCTAATATATAAAAAGGATTACCATCATTTAGTATCAGTTTTATGCACTTAAAAATGTAAATTAACACCAGTTATGATTTTGTGTAGTTATGATTATTGATTGATTCCCTATTTTTTACTTTTAACGATTTATAGTTAAAATTTTTGCAATTACTTTTCTTTAAATGTATTCATTACCCTATGCCATTTAAAACGTAATGAGATTTTTAATTATAAATCGTTATTAAGGTTGAATAGATACTTCAACGATGATAAATTTACATAATGTTAAAAAGTACTATCCGAATGTACGCTACTGACCTTTTTAAAACGTTTCTAGTAACACGATACTGTGCATACATTCTTAGCTTATCGTAATGTTCTCACAGCTGATGTGCACGCGCTCATTAAAATCCTTCATTTGCCAGCGAGACTATAGTGCTACACGTTGTTTCTACAGAAATATTTAATTTGTAAATAAAAAGTTTTGCTTCATTATATTTAAGTGCCTCTTGTACGGATTCGTATTTTAGTTAACCTATTACTCGCGGTTTAGGTGGAAGAGCAGGACTAGGATTTTCCTACAACTGAACCTCGCCGTGTGATTAAGGTGTCATACTTATTAATTAAACTGTTTAGAATTAATATTGTCAAAAATTTATTAATATTAATTAGTGTCAAGAATTAATTAAATAATTATCTGGTATGCAATATAAATACTACACCATTATTTTTTTCTTATCTGCCATTCTTAAATTTTGAAATTTTTAAAAAATCAGCATTTATGTATGTTCACTTTAATAAAGATTATTATTATTATTTATTTATTTATTTATTATTTATTTAGGGTGAAATATCTATACACGCTCTTGTGGGACAACTATAAGTCAAAATTTAGGGTAGATCTCTTTAATACTGATGGTCTTGTTAATACATCTTACAACAGTAGAAGAATTGTAGAAAAGTTATTAAAAGCACATTCTCGTAAATTTCATAAAGACTTATTACACTAAAACACTTTTAAACATCTTAAAATACAAAACTAGAATAAATATCTTACCTTGCTGAAATATCCAACAGTATGACAACCTTCACTATCAGCCATGGTCATCACATAAAACAAGAAAGGTTCAACATCATAATACAATGTCTTATGATCAAGAAAGAACTTAGCGAGTAAACATAAATTTTGACAATATTGTTTATATCGTTTTCCATCCACCTCCCAAACGGATATCTTGTCTTTACGATAAACTTCTTCGCCCGGTGGATGTCGCCACACACATTTAACAACGTGCCTTAGCAAAACAGTACGTGATTTCATGTATCGCAAACAAAATTCACAAATGTACAGTTTCGGTAACCTTGCATAATCCTCAGGATAAGGGCTTTGATACCACACTTCCATTTCAAATTTACCCATTTCTATGTATTTCGTGCCTTTTGTATTTGGAAGTGTTTTCAGATCCTCTTCGATTCTTTCACTTGCGATAGCTTGTGCATCTCTAAATAATTTTAAATCATATTCTGGTACAATATTATTTAGAATTGGCTCTTTGTTCTTATCCAAGTTGGGTTTGATATCTTCTATAGGTTCAAACTTGAATTTTGTGCGTAATTCTTTAACTTTCTGCAAATATTGCTTTTGATCTGTGCTTGCATGACCTCGAGGAGTTCTTTTATAATTCTCCAAAGCTTTCTTGCGTACTTCTTCCCTCTTTTTACGTTCTAAATAAAAATCTTTTGACTGAGGAATCGACATGTTGTGATACACAAGACATGCTTCAACGGTAAAGTGTTTGTCTTGACGTCCTCCTAAATGTCCGTTGCTATCACAACCTTCAAGAGGACATTTTCTTTCTTCCATTACTACAATTTCATTTGAACGAGCTTTACTTTCATTTCGTTTCGAATTTTTAGTTTTTCCTTTAGTTGAAACAGGAGCTCTTTTAACAGGCGATCGACTCAATGAACGTTTTGTACTTTCTGTGTCAGAATCTGTTTCTGAATAAACATTCTTGCCTAAGACGTGTTTTGATTTACGAGCGTTAGAAGAACGAGTTAATTTTCTAGGTACTTGCTTGACATTGTTTTCACTTTCAGACTCGGTGTTGCTGTCTTTCGCTACCTTTACCATGCTGGCTGACTTCTTTATTGCTTTCTTTTGTTCTTCTTGGTTTGAACCTGAAGAATTGCCTGTAATGATAGAAAATTTTAGAAAATCTATAAAATTGAAACATTTCTACCATTCACTTTAACAGACCAAAGGTGTTATATAAACTGAATTGATTAAGGCAGTCTCAGCTTGCAGAAGGCACAGTTAAAAAAACTATGCCCATTTAAACATAATCCATACCCAATATCAATCCATTCAGGTGTAACCCCCCCTCCCCCAATAACAATACATTAATAGCCTTGTTTATTTGTCTTACTTCAGATGTTTGGAGTGTATATAGTTTTAGAGTGGTACGAGCACATTAGAGTAGAGCAAACAGGTACTTTGTGCACACTTAAAAAAAGAATAACAACTAATCTAACCTAACAGAAAGCACAATTTTTGAATATAATGTGGATTTTAGGGCTTGACCGATGGTAATACCAATGCTGATGTTTATGCTTAAACATTGGTACAACAAAGATGATTTTGACCACAGGATTGAATTTTGTAAAGTAATGACGCATAAGATAATCCAGGACGGCAGCTTTATTAACCATGTACTATTTTCTGACGAATCTATTTTTTGTTTATCGGCTTAATAGAGATGTTAATCGGCGTAACTGTATATAGTGGTCAGATACAAATCCCCATTGGATGAAAGAAGATGATACCCAACTTCCACAAAAAATTAATGTTTAGTGTGGTATTATTAGTTGGAATATCATAGGTTCCTTTTTAATCAGTGGCAATTTAACATCTGAAAGATATTTGAACAACAAGTTATACCTCACCTCAGACAAATATTTCCGAATTATTAAAATTGAAATCTGCCAGCTAACACCATATGGTTTCAACAAGATGGAGCACAGTCCCATTTTGGACGTCAAGTATGCCAATATTTAGACAAAACATTTCCTGATAAGTGGATAGGACAACAAGGAACAATTTTGAATGACCTGATTCGACTCCAATCGACTTTTTCTTGTGGGATCAATGTCAAAAATCAACTTTATGCCAATAGACCACCAAAATTGCTAGTATTTCACCATACACTTTAATCGACTTATTACAAGACTTTCACTGTGTGTGTTTCACAGACATTAGAGTAAGCTAAAGTAAGATTTTAAGGTATGGTCCGTAAGTCAGCAGGTTGACCAAAGCAGTTGGTATTTGATTTTATTTATGGTTCACAACTGGATCTGTGAGAACTGATATATTTACGGAGCACGCCAGCAGACGAAAGATGACATTGGCAAGTAACAGGTTAAATATAATGGACAACGAACAATTAGTGCCTTTTCGAGGAAGAGCTACATAGCTTTTATGTATACAGAGTGTGCATAAATTCTCTTGCCAAATGGAAAACTTTAATACATCTTTTCAAAAAAACTCTTAAAAAAAGTTTTGTTTTACTTAAAACGTCAAATGCTGCCATTAAGATTAACCTATCACCCTCAGGGTGCCTTTGATTTTAATGTTTTAATGTTACTTTCTTTATGGTTCAACATTTAGCAAATATTATTATTTGTTATGTTACTACCAGATAATTGTTACAAAGGAGGGAGGGTAATAAAGAAGATGCAAATATAGTTGACAAATCAGCTCATGAGTACTCATGTCAACGAAAAACAAATAGATGGCTAGTGGCACTATTCTATTGTATGCTAGACATTGTCGTAGCTCCGAGCAAACCTCCGATTGAAAAAAGGCCGTCTTGATGCTAGAAGGGTGTTTCTGGAGTTCTTGAGAAAACAAATGACAAAAGGAACAATAATTCACCGTTACAAAAATAAATATATTCAGTCAGACATAGAAAGGACTTTATTGACCTTCCCGAGTTTCAGTGTGAAGAAAAAATAACTCAACCTCCTTCAACTTCAACTGGAAGTGTCATCTGTGCGCACGAAGAAAACACTGAATATCTAGATCTGCTGCAAACGTATTCAATTTATTTGTTTGGAATATTCTAAAAGTCAGTTTGTGTTAGTTTTATCTTAATGTATATTTTTTCTAGCCTTTCTACTAGTAATGAAAGTGTTTTTAATGTTGTAATGACCTACAAATGTTTATTAAATTTGAATCAGACTTGTGTAATCCAAGATTACTAAAGAATTCATACACATAGCATGAAAACTATATAGATAGGGTACGATTGTACCCTAATCGGGTGCATATGTAAGTTTTGGGGCTCAGTCATATGAAGGTTAAAATTGTTATTAATTTCGATAGTTTTGTAAAAAATGAAAGCTAAATAAATGGCCATGTGGAACTTTTGTTGGGAATTCTTTTCACAAAAAGTTTAAAAAGGTTCCACAATCTAACAGAATTGCAATTTCCATGAACATTTGAATGTTCAAAGCATAGGAAATAAAATTCTTTTGGAGTGTTGATTGCAACTTAACAGGGATAGCATGATTTTCCCCATCCCAGACTTTTTCCATTTAAAAAAGGCAGTGGCTACAAATACGTCCGACATGTATCAATGTATATACACGTTCGACATGTATCAACATACATCCACATCCGATGGGAACCAACTTACATTTATGTCTGACGTGCACCAATTTGTATCCATGTCCAATGTTCTTATTGCCCGTTTTCTCACGTAAAAATTCGGACATAAACCTATGAGCAACTAGGTATTCAATTAACCTTGTTTAGCAGACACATCGAAACATGAACATTGAACATGTGAGCAAGATATTATTAACAAATACGTTTAAAAAAAATAAAATACTAAACGCTCGGCCCTTTCTTTCTAAAACATAAAAATATATTAGTAAGCTTGAAGTTGTGGTAGGCTCCTTGTGAAAACATTGCATACAATAGTTTTAAGAAAAACTGTTGTATTTAAATGTTTCCATAAATTATGTATAATGTTCTCTACACGTGTTTTGGTTTATTAGACCTTTCTCAAGAGAATCTCGTTAGTTTCTAGTAGAAACTAAGAAGAGATAAGAAGCGATCATCATCAAGTGGATGGCAATAGCACAAGAGACGATAAATTAACAGAATGGGAACTAAGAATAAACCAATTGGCAAAATAAAAACATACAGACTAAGAGAGAGCGTGTTACAAAAGAAATTCAAAGACCACTTGGAAGAAAAATTAAAAGTACATATAGCAAGAACCAACAATTTTCGATTACAAGACATGTGTAAAACATTAAAAATTCAGCACAATAGAAAGTGCAAAAGAAGTCTACAGAACAGTGGAAAATAGAAAATGTAAACAAACAGCATGGTGGTCAGAAGAGGTGAAACAGACCATAAAAAATAAAAAGGAAATGTGGAAAAAATACCTAAGGGAACAAACATTAGAAAGATATGAGGAGTATAAACAACAAAGGAAAAATGCCAAAGAACAGGTGCTCAAAGCCAAGAAGATAGCATGGGAAAACTTTGGAACGAAAATGGAACAAAATTATAATAGCAATCAGAAGCTTTTCTACAGAATAGTAAGGAATATAAAGAAGGAAAAGGGAGAAGAAACTAATTAGAATAATTCACCAGAAATGGTGAAATATAGGAAAAAAAACTCCTTTTAGAACTGTTAAACAGAATTGCGAAGGGAAACGAATTGCCGCAAGACTGGGAAATGGCAATAATTCTACCTCTGTATAAAAAAGAAGACAAGAAAATATGCGGAAATTACCGGGGCATATCACTGGCTAAGTGTGGTACGGAAAATATATGAAAGCATTCTAACAGAACGTTTGAAAAAAGAAATTGACCAAAAATTAGAGGAAGATCAGTATGGGTTCAGAACAGGTAGAGGAACAATAGATGCACTGCACACTTTCAAACAAATAACTTAAAGAACAATAGATGCAAATAAAACATTATGTTTGTTTTATAGATGTTACAAAGGCCTTTGACTCAATTAGAAGAAAGGACATATGGTCGATCGTGAGATAAAAAAGGCAATAAAAATCTAGTAAGATGTATAAACAACATGTACAAATCAACTAATAATTATGTAAGAACTAAAAACCAGTCATCAGAGAGCTTCACAACATACGTAGGCGTGAGACAAGGTGGAACTTTGAGTCCATATCTATTTATTATAGTGATGAACAAAGTAATAAAAAAATGTAAAAACAACATTACAACATGGAAAGAGTAACAGTAAACCACTTGCCATTTGCGGACGATGTGGCACTACTGGTTAATACAGAAACAGAGTTACAACACAATCTACTGATATGGAAGAAAGAATTACAGAACCACGGACTTAGAATAAATATGGACAAAACAAAAATAATGGCAATATCGAGAATTCAATCGATATGTCAGATAAAAATAGAACAAGAAGAACAACAGGTGCGGTAGTTCAAATACCTGGGAACAGTCATAGCAGATAATGGAAAGATGGAAGATGAAATTAATGAAAGGATAAAAGCAGCTACAAGACTTTAATATTAAACAAGCAGATAATAAATAAAAAAGAAATATCAACAAAAACTAAAATAAGAATATATAATTTACTATACATAACAACATTGACATATTTATGGATCAGAGATTTAAGGGGACATTCCACCAAGTCCGGCGGTACACGTCACGTTGATGTACACCGATGTGTGTATTATTGCTTGCATAGATTGTAATGAGAGACATTCCACCGAACACGTCAATGCAAAGTCTTTCCGTCACATCGCACATCGACGGATGTTATGACTTGAGTATCAGTTGCAATCCGCCTGCCATATATAAAATATCACAAAATGAAAGAAAAATAATTATAATGGC
This sequence comes from Agrypnus murinus, assembly GCA_929113105.1. Lineage (NCBI taxonomy): Eukaryota > Metazoa > Arthropoda > Insecta > Coleoptera > Elateridae > Agrypnus > Agrypnus murinus. The sequence goes on from OV816030.1 coordinate 37,306,785, forward strand.
CGTAATAAAGATTACCGTGAAGGTGATAATTATAATGTGGTATAATATCTATCTGGGAGTGATTTTGACTGGGTACAAAGCCTTTTAAATTCGCCATCTATTGGCCGTTTTTGATTAATCAGGTGAACTCAATGTTGAGCTCACCTGCTTTTTTGTCTTTTCAAAAGCAACAAAGCAAGTACTCAGGTCAATTACCAGAGCAGTGGTTGAGCGCCACGCTCAACCACTCTACGCCACGTAGACCAATCTATAATAGGCTGGGTTACTGCGGCACTAAAAGACAGGAAAATCATAGTAGCCCTTGGAAATTATACCAAGGAGGCTATCATTACAAAAGGGTGTCCTCAAGGAGGAGTTCTCTCTCCTCTTCTTTGGAGCCTGGTAATTGATGACCTTCTCGCTGAACTAAATGTGAAAAGAATATATGCGCAAGGATATGCAGATGATATAACCATACTCATAAATGGGAAATTCGGGGGAGTAATATCAAATTTGATGCAGCAGGCCCTGAAAACCGTGGAGAGATGGTGTTTGAAAGAAGGACTCTCGGTTAATCCGGTTAAGACTTCGGTCATACCTTTCACATGTAAAAGAAACCTTCAAGATTTGAAGGAGGTACGAATAGGGGACCAACAGTTACCTATGGGGAAAGAGGCAAAATATCTGGGCGTCATTTTAGACACCAAATTGTCCTTTAATCCCCATCTGGAGAAGATAATTAACAAAGCCACAAGGGCCTTATGGGCTTGCAAAAGAACAATAGGTAAAACTTGGGACTTGAAACCAAGCATGACCTTGTGGGTATAAACAAGAGTGGTTGTACCAACAATCACTTATGCCTCTATTATCTGGTGGCACAAAACCAGAAACAGAGTGGTAATAAATAAATTAAACAAACTACAAAGACTTGCCTGTGTAGGTATTACTGGGGCAATGTCATCTACGCCCACAGCTTCAATGGAAACAATGCTAAGTCTACCTCCACTTCACCTAGTAGTGGAATCAGAAGCATTGGCAGCTGCATATAGGCTGAAAATAAGCGATCATGGGATAGGGAGACGAAGCTTCGGACCCAGTTCTGAGATCTTTAATATACTGGAAAAAACCAGTATCCTCAATATGCAATCTGATAAAATCAACACCGTTTGGGACTTCAGAAAACCTTTTAGGGTTGAAGAACGAAAACAAGAGTTGATTCAAAGACAAGGATCTGTATGGTATATAGATGGTTCCAAAACAGAAAACAGCTCTGGAGCAGAAGTGTTTGAGCAAAGTACAGGGAATGAAATATGTGTTAACCTGGGGAAGCTCACTTCCGTGTTCCAAGCTGAAATAACAGCCATAATGTTATGTGCACAAAGTATGATAGAGAGGGGCTTTGAAAATAGGCAAATCTCCACCTTAACGGATAGCCAAGCGGCACTAAAAGCCTTAGGAAGTACTGAAATTCACTCAAGGGTCGTGCTTAATTGCACAGAAGCACTGGTGATACTGGCCACACGCAACAATGTTTGCATAGAGTGGGTTCCAGGACATCAGGGTTATGAAGGAAATGAAAAAGCTGATCAACTTGCAAAACAAGCTTCCGAACAGAGATTAATAGGTCCTGAACCTACATGCGGGGTCCCTTATTTAACCGCAAGAGGGATTATCAAAGACTTACTGAAAGATAAATATAAAACCTGCTGGGAGAAATTACAGGGGCACAGGCAGTCTAAAATACTAATGATGTCCCCTTCCAGTAAGAGAACAAACGAACTGCTGAGACTGAGCAGGAAACAACTAAGGCATTTAACAGGACTATTAACAGGACACTGTAGCCTTAATAAACATCTCAACAGAATGAATATTGTCGATGATGCAACCTGTAGGCTATGTGAAGAGGAAAAAGAGACAGCCCTACACGTCCTATGTGAATGTTCAGCCCTCGGGGCTAAAAGATTTAAACAGTTCGGGGCTCAGTACGTTGAACCGAGCAAAATTGCATCAGAACCAATCAACTGTATCCTCAACCTCTTTGGCGATACAGGTCTGATGGAGTAAATTACTTCTTGGGGCACAATAAGCCTAGAGCTTCAGTGCAGTGGGTGAAGAGTGAAGACCACGCCCAGAATGAATGAATGAAGTACTCAGGCGAAGAGTCAACATTTTTGTTATTTATTCAGCAACTAAAGCACTTGCCGTAACGTATTCCAACGAACTTGGTGGAATTGCTAAATGCGTACGTCGACGTACAGCGAAGTGACGTATACAGTCGCACTTGGTGGAATGTCTTCTTTAGACACTGAACAAACAACAGAGAAGGAGGATACAGGCGCGCGAAATGAAAACACTTAGAAGAATATCAGGACTAAAAATACTAGACAAAGGAGAAATGAGGAGATAAGAAGAAGACTAGGAGTAAAGTCGGTAGATCATAGAATAAAACTTAATGCGTTACATTGGTTTGGACACATGGTAGGAATGCCAACGGCTAGGAGAACAAAAAAAGTATGGAAAATGGGTAGGCCCCAAAGAAAAGAGGAAGGGGCAGACCGAGACGAAAATGGAATGACGATATAGGAAGCTACCTGAAACAGATGGAAGTGGACTGGAGCAGAGCAGAAGAATTAGCAAAGGACAAGAAGTTATGGAAGAAGAGAATAATGGAATAATAGAAGTAAATTACACTCAACACTGACGTCAGTCAGTTGCACAAAATAAAAGCAAAACAAAACGAGAAATAACAGAACATTGCACGAATTAGCATTAGATATGTAATTTAACCATAAACAGTGGCCAGATTTCTATTATCTGTTATTGCGGGTGCAAAGTCGTGCATTCAACATTTAAATAAAACAAGTAGCTATCGTAAACACAAATACCATGATTTTGGCAGTCAGTGCAACCCAATCGCGTGATAAAATGGACCAATAAGAATAGTGGACGTGAATAGACATTGGTGCACTAGGACGTATTTCCAGTCACTTCATTAAAAAAACACATTTTAGACATGTTCTCTTTTTACCTTTTCAGCCTACAGTACGAAAATAAATATTAACATTATTAAGAAAAAAACTTTTATTTTTTATATCATAATTTAGCATTCCCATTAATTAAACATAAAAAGCTATTGGTAATAAAACCTTGCAAAACAATTGAATAAACAAGGAAATTCTAGCAGTGGGAAAATATATTAGCATTTTTTTATGAATTAAATGAAACCGTTAAAATGCCTGACACTAAAATATTATTAACAGAATATAAAAAAAATATTATAAAAAGTTAATTGCTTGAAGAAAAAAAAATACAATCAGAAATTGTTTTCTAATTCAGATAATGTAAACAAACTGTGTGATCAATTATTAATAATAAGTTAATAATAATAATCTTCACCATGTTTAATTCCAGCAAACAATTTCCACAGGTTTTTCACCAACATCAGAAGGGAACTTGTAGATAATTTACCTGATAAACCAGAACATGATTCAACTGTTCTTTTAAAATATAAACTGCTTACATCCAACAATAATTTGTCATTAATTTGTTACAGACAGAAAGTCATTTTATTTCAAACTGTGTCGTATCCTTTGACCAGTAAAAACTTTTACGGTACTGAAAAGCTTAAACAAACGTTTGCTAGACATATTTTATTCGGATTTAGACGGATTTTATTCCATTAACATGGAACTCATATTGTAAAATCTCATTTACCGGATTTATAATGTAAGTAATTATTGCCACTTACAGATACTATTAATACCTGTTTTGAAGAAGGTCTGTTCCCAAGTCAATTTAAAGTTTCTAAAGTGATTGTTATTTATAGATTTAGTAATCATTTACAAGAAATAAACTATCAGCCGATCTCAATCATTCCAATAGTCCAAAAGGTTTAGGAAATGACGCTATCCAATAGACTTAACAAACACCTTACCAAATTCAACCATTTTTGCCATATAATTAATTGTTCAACAGTGGACGCCACTTTGAAGCTTCAAAATGCATTTAGAGAAATTTGGCTTTATCTTTTCCAGAAAACTTCATCAAAAGTTCTTTTACAATGGAACCTACAACGATCTATTCCCAATCGCACAAGCGGTACTTCAAGATTCCGTTATCAGTCCGCTTCATTTTTTAATTGCTTAGAATTACTTTTAATTACTTGCTTAGAAATCATGACTGTCATGAATTTTATATGTGATGGCACTACTCTTATTATTCAAGAATGGACATTATCTTAAACTTTTAAAAAAGGCTTTTTAAAAAAAGGTAGCTTTGTAAAAAAGCTATTTTCCAAAGGGAACTTCTGGAAGAAAGTGATTAGAGGATTAATTAAAGCAACTTTAAAAACAAATATTTGGATTTTTATGTTAGTTACCTTTGTAAAATTACTCTCCGGAATTCCCAGACTTCCAGAGTCCCGAAAATGGCAAAATTGTTGAAGCCCGGAAACCCCAGTATAAACGCATAGCTGCAACTTATCTTTAGAGATTTTCTGCCACCAAAGAAAAAGTAAAAACGATTCCATTGGCCAGCAAGGTAATGACTTTTGGTATTTTGGGACATTAAAGGCATCTTGTTATAGTGTGGTGGCCTAGCGATAAGATTGTGACCTGCTGGATTAGCCTCAGTACTATCAAATGAGGGGGCGGTGCCTGATTTCAGTGCCCACCATCAAGAAATACAAAGCCATCTTTGTTCTCTTTGGACTGTACCTGTGTTTACAACTAGAACGATTGAATTTATTTCAATTTAAACTAAATTTGCTACTATTTGAGACCAAATCTCTATTTTTGTCGGTTTTTGCTAAATATGCAGTATGTTTTACAGCAAAGATTATTTAATCAATGTTTAAGAAATATAAATAGGCTACAACGTGAGCAATAAAAGACATATGTAGATACAATACATATTTGCTGGGATAATCTATTTGATCATGTTACAAACGTTTTATTAAAGAAAAATACAGAATAACTCTTGAAACAATTCAAAATTATATTTATAAGAAATAACTGTTGTTGATTACAGTTTACAACGGCCTTTGCAATGACGAAGAGCTGCATATGCAAGTGAAGCCTATTTACAATCCACACTTGATTAATTTCCTATAACTTTTGCTTGCTTCCGGTATAGACATCCAAATCAGTTTCCAGGTCTCTTCACTTCTTTTCCATTCAAAGTTAACCGGACTGATTTCAAACTCGTTAACCAGATGCTAGATTGATAGATGCAGCGATTAGTGTGTTCAATGAGGGCATCCTTGATAGGAGGTAGACTTTAAATCATCTTAACTTGTTTTTCTTGTATGAAGAGATTGTCTCTGAGCTTGTGGACGCTGTCAGATTCTGTTGTGCCATCGACATGATACACGTAAATCGTTCTATAAATTAAAATGCTTTTGTTTTAGCATCTATTGGCTGAAATGAATGTTTTGCAGGGAAAATAAATCCTTAGTGGCTGGAGAGTATGCTTTCCATACCTTCTATGTTTACTTTTTCGTCTTACCAGAAAACTGCGATGTGGTGTCTGTACCCGTGAAAACACATATTTTCTCCAAGCTCTTGGCAAATGGTGTTGATATGATAATATCGGAAGTGCTGAAAAAGATGCCTACTAATATCACAATAACATCTGCGTCAACTGTGCTTATAAGGATGTTAGTTGCACTCTTTTGTAATGCATTCAATATATGAAGACACATTCTAGTATCAGCTTCCTTATAGTCAGTTTTGAACATCGGTGCACTGCTATTTTTTTCAAATAACTCATTTACAATTTGGGGAGTATGGTTTCTCTAGTGACTTTTCTCCTCTCTCCCTTCTTTCTCTTCATGCTTCCTTCAGACTGTCTGGTTTGTGTACATCCCATGTAGATTTTCGGAACAACCTGAAAAAGTCCAAAACTTTGGCAGCTTGTATCTCGCAAGGTAACAAAGTTAAAAAAGTAGGTCTTGGTCTCAAATCATGCAGAAAATTTAGTTTACATTGAAATGGATTCAACAGTTTTTGTTGTAAACCCAACTGTTGGTAAGATATTTAGCAAAAACCACAGAAAAGTCGTAGATTTACAGGTACAATACAAAGAAAACAAAACAAGATTAAACAAAGATGGCTTTGTATTTCAAGATGGCGGGCACCACCCCCTGAATTGATAGTACTATATAAGAACTTTGCAAAATCTGGCACTTTAAACCAGCAGGTCACAATTCTGCCTAGCATTTGCTCTAAGCCGGGCATCGACAACCTTTTTTGGCTGTAGGTCAAAATCAACCAAAATGTGGCTATTAAGAGGACGTTTCGGGTCCATGGGTATTTTCATTTCAGACAATGTGCATTTCTGCAACTTTGTAATCAAATGAAAATGTTATTTATATTTTTTCAAAGTGTTCGTTTCATGTTTAATTTTTTTAATTTATTTTTATATATTATACTTTATTTGCACTCAAGTGGGTCACTTGAAATTATCAAACAGGTAACTTGGTGACCCGCGGGTCATAGGTTGCCAACGCCTGCTCTAAGCCACTACACTATTAACAGATAGCCTACCTACCTGAAAAAGTTATTATTACAGAATACTATGTCAGTTACAGTTAGGCAAATGTTCGAGCTAAACTGCCTGGATTTGAAAATAATGTGATACAAGTGTAAATGGGTCAGGGCAAAAATTCACAAATTAGGTTTCGATTTTTTTATCACACCTTATTTACCCGATGAACAACTTTCATTTGTTCCCTTGTCTAAAAACTTTCTTGCTGGATAAAATTCTTATTCAGTGGTTTATATTCAATGGCCAAGGTGAAATCAACCTTAGAAACATATTTTACAGGCCTTGAAATATCAAAGCTTCAGAATGGATATAATTACATTACTTGTTACGTGTATTAAAATCAAAACTTGGTACAGTTATTTCTGGAATATTTAAATTGCCAGCGATTAATAATCTGATTTTTTGTATATCAAACAATAATAATAATAATAAATAAAGACGATTTATTATTATTATTATTGTTTGATATACAAAAAATCAGATTATTAATCGCTGGCAATTTAAATATTCCAGAAATCACTGTACCAAATTTTGATTTTAATACACGTAACAAGCTTTCTTGTGAAGTTAACGAAATAGTCGATTTGTACAATTTGAAATCTTACAATTCTATACTGAATATTAACAACAGAACTCTGGATTTGATCCTAAGCAATGTAACTGTTAATGACCTCAGTACTTGTGATACTCCTGTAGTTTCTGCGATTGATCGTCATCATCCTCCGATCAATTTTGATTTAAATGTTTTCTTGTATGTTCCTTGCATGAGAATAAATACGGAAAAACATTATAACTATAAAAAAGCCGATTTCTTAGGATTATATAATACTTTTAAGGAGTGTGATTGGTCAGATTTAGAAGTACAAACAGATGTTGACCTGGCTGTTGATAAATTTTATGAAAAGGATTATGCGTGTATTGATGGTTATGTACCAAAGACTATTTTTACTACTAATACTTGTTATCCACCTTGGTTTAATACTGATATAATAAATCTAATTAGATTAAAAAAATATCATCATAAAAATAGACGTTATTCTCAGTATCATAGCACAGAATTCAAAAGAATACGAATCGAATTAAAACGCCTAATTAAGCAGTCATATAATTCTTACATTAGGTAAATAGAAAAACATTACTTCTAACAACTTAAGGTCTTTTTGGTGTTTAGTTAAAAATAGAAAACAAAACAGAGATAGAGAATCAGAGTTTGTAGAAAACGGTAAAATATTACAAAATAATAAGGAGGTGGCAGAAGCTTTCGCTCGACATCTTAGTTCCACCTATAGCCCGAAAAATGGTATTGGTAACAATGCAAATAAACCTGATTCAATTTATACCCATTTCTTGGACTAGCATTTAAAAAATTAAAACCTAAAAAATCTTCCAAACTGGATGAGATTCCACCGTATATTTTTAAACCCTGTGCCTACACAGGTACATCTACACAGATTTTTCCCAAAATTTGAAAAGCAGCTCAAGTTATTCCATTAGATAAGTAAACCTCTAAAAGCGATAATAAGAATTACAGACCTATATCTATTTTGTCAACACCATCCAAGCTGTTTGAATTTATTTTTTTGAAAGAATTTATTCCCATGTTAAAAAAGGACTTTTCAGAATTTCAGCATGGATTCATCAGAAACAGATCAACTGTCACAAACTTAGCCGTTTTTACAAATGATGTAAGTTTTGCCTTGGATAATCACAGTACGGTTGGTGTGATTTATACTGATTTTTCGAAGGCATTCGATAAAGTAGATTATAACGTGCTACTAAATAAATTATATCTCTTTGGACTCAACTCGAATTTGATTGCTATATCACAGTCTTACTTAGTTGATCATTCTCAAGCAGTTCAGTTTGAATTAGGTATTTCAAATCCTTTTTTAGTTACGTCAGGTGTTCCTCAGGGGTCAAATCTGGGGACATTATTGTTTTTGCTGTTGATTAACGACCTGCCAGAGGTTGTTAAGCATAGCAAATGTCTTTTATATGCGAATGATTTAAAATTTTACAAATCAATTAATAACGACTACGATAAACCACTACTACAAACCGGTATAGATAATATTTATAACTGGAGCATAGATAATAAACTTTGCTTTAATACAGATAAGTGCTTTGTAATTACTTACTCACTAAAAACAGACCGAGGTTGATAAACACAATTATAACATGAATACGGAGATTTTACGGAGAAACATAAAACAACTACCAAGGACCTTGGCGTTTGTTTTGTTTACATCAACTTTCAGTTTTCGGAATCACATGGAACAATTATGTTCTAATGCCTAGAAGGTTTTGGGTTTTATTATGCGTAACTGCATAGAATTTACATATTCAACAAGCCTTATCACATTATACAATTCTTTTGTGAGGTCTAAACTTGAATATACTGCAATGATTTGGTCACTTATTGTTATGGAGTATAAATGTTTACTAGAAACCATACAAAATAAATTTTTAAAATTTTTGTTTTATCAAAAACAGTTTTGCATTATAATGTATTTTTGTATAAACTATTTAATAATTTAATTGACTGCTCAGGCTGTACTGTCTAGAATTAAACTATACGTCCCAGGTCATGGCGTTAGAAATTTTGATTTATTTAAAGTAAATTATTATTGTACTAATTTTATAGAAAGCAAACCCTTGTTATTCAATCTACTATAATCTTCAATAAATTAGCTCGTTCCTCGCATCTGCAAATATTTGGGATCCCTTATGGCTGTTTTTTGAATAAACTTAAATCTATTATTAATTTTAATTTGTAATCAATAAAATATTATATAAATTTATTTATAAATTTTTCTATTTAAATAACAATCTACTGTTAAGCGATTATGTAAAATCTATTTTACTTTTATACTGAAACATGTAATTAGGCCTTTTTGTTTTTAGTTTAATAAATAAATAAATAAATAATGAAGTTGGAGCATCACTGGTTGAAATATATTACTGTTCAAGGGGATTGTGTTGAATAATAAAATCATATTCAAAACAAGTAGAACACGGAGAACTTTTCAATCCTTCTTCATATGAATCTGTTAATACAATGGATTTGTGAAATTCATACTAATTAGGGCTTTGCTGTAGTCTAAAAATAGATCTGATATTGACGGAATAGAACTGAAAAAACTCACATAAACAGAAGTCTTAGTAAAACTGCATTTTGTATAGTTCCATTTTACATATTGTCGTTGTGTCTCAAAAAACCGCTATGTGACATTTTAGTTGAAAATAAGTTAAGCATTGCAAAAGGTTCAAGAAGCTATTAGAAATCTGCTCTTGTAATCCAATATGTGATGATTCTATATTTCTTCTGTAATGATAGAAAAACAAGAACCGCTACATATAATAATGTTAGAATTGATCTAAATTCGAAAATGGTTACTGAAAATCAGCTACGAGGGTGGTTTGATAAATAACTTGGTTTGCATAGATTTAATGGCTGACAGCAATAACTGCATCGTAGATATGTAGGCTTCCTATAAATGATGTTTCTAAAATATTGAGTTATTCTGTCAGTAATTTGTTGTTTGAGAGTGACATAAACACAAGCGTTACTAGTGATATTAGGAAATGGATAAAATTGCAATTCGTGGTGTATCCAGTTCTTCTTTTTGGAAGGGAAAACGGCTAAAGAAATCCATGAAAAAATTGTTCCTGCATTGGGGGATTCATGTCCTTCTTACTAAGCGGTTCGTCTTTGGGTTAACAAGTTCAAGCGTGGCAGAACATCCATCAAAGACCCACCACATTTTGGAGCTCCAAAAACAGCCGTCATACCAGAACTCAGCGACAAAGTTCATGATATGGTTTTGGCCGACAGATGGGTGAAAGTGCGTGAGTTAGCAATAGCTACAGGCATCTCAACTGAGAGAATTTATTTCATTTTACATGAAGAATTACATATGAAAAAAATTTGTGCAAGGTGAGTGCCGCGTTTACTGACTCCAGAGCAAAAACAAATTCAAATGTGAACTTGAGCAGACTGCTTAGAGATTTTTAAGAGGGCTTTGACGGATTTCTTGCGGTGTTTTGTAACCAAGGACAAAAATTGGATTCGCCACTACATCTCGGAAACAAAACAGCAATCCAAGCAGTGGACTGTGCGAGATGAACCGACCCCAAAGAAGGCGAAGACATTACCGTCTGTGGGAAAGGTCATGGCGTCAGTCTTCTAGGATGCAAAGGAAATTCTTCTTATAGATCATCTCGAAAAGGGTTAAACCATTAATGGAGAATACTACGCAGTCCTCTTGGACAGGTTGAAGGCAGCCATCGTGGTGAAACGTCCTGGAATGGTTTAAAAAAGTGCTCTTTCACCATGATAATGCACCGGTGCATTCCAGCCGTGTTGTCAACCAAAAATTGACAGATTTAAGGTATGAAATTGTTACCCATCCAGCGGATCTAGCCCCCTCAGATTACCATCTGTTCCCTACACTTAAAACTTTCTTAGCTGGACAGAAATTTGTATCAAATGAAGAAGTGATACAGTGTGTAAACGACTATTTTAAGGGACTTGTAGAAGAATACTTCCGCGAAGGAATCAAGAAGATTGAGAAACGTTAGGGCAAGTGCGTTGAACTTTGAGGGGATTATGTTGAAAAATAAAGTTTTTTATAAAATTCAGATCATTGTTTTTAATATTATACCAAGTTATTTATCAAACCACCCTCGTATGTGTTGCATTATTCACATAGTAGATTTAGAAGATCAATTCTGACATTATTGTACATAGCGGTTCTTGTTTTTCTATAATTACAGGAAAAATATAGAATCATCACATATTGGATTACAAAAGCAGATTTCTAATAGCTTCTTGATGCTTTTGCAATGCTCAACTTATTTTCAACCAAAATGTCACATAGCGGTGTTTCAAGGCATAATGACAATATGTAAAACTGTCAGATATCCATGGTCGACCTTCATCCAAAAAGATCCTGAACAGCTTAGACATTGGCCATGTTAATCGGGAACATTCCTTACTAAGTGCTGTTTCTCAGTTGCTTAGTAAGTGTTTTCCCAGCTAGAGCTGGGCATTCCAACAAAGCAGTTTTTCTTCATAGATGTTTGGCATTAAAACAAACTGCAAGGTATATACTAAGTACAAGATTCCCGATTTGATAGATTTCATAAAACTAATAAATGTGAACGATTTTTTAAAATTAAAAAACATCATTTCTTAACTTAAGGTAACTGTATGAGCCTGACTTTTCTAGTACAGAAAGATTGAAAATAAAATAGACCACAGCTCTTGAAAAATCCAAGCAATGTCTGTATTGTGCTTTATAAAAGTGCATTTGAACTACCGTTAACTGTATTATTAGTACAAACTTCAAATAAATTTTGACAGTTCTACAATGTAGATTTAAAGCATCTTACAAAATAAACAAAATAAAACAGAAATCTTTTATTGTTTTATTTTCGAAGGCTCCCATGATCAAGTTATTTTCAATCTATCTGTATAATAACTGAGGAGTTTGTCATTCAAAGCAAAGATCCGTCAATTCAAATTATTAAATTGATTTATGGTGGAAATTCAATGGTGGTAATACTATCAAGTTATTTATAATGGCTTTTGTAAATCGCCGAATTTCCTTCACGTGAAATAATATTCAACATTGTTCGCAATTTTGAAAAATAGGGTTCTGTTTCCAAGTGCAAGTGCAATAGAAATGTGCCACAAGTGAACGAGAAGACAGCACAAAACATGATGATTTGTACTAGTGTCGGGATTATGTGGACATTTATTATAATTAGTTTGTTTAATTTGTGATATTTACTTTTTATGTTAAGGTTATTTAAGAGTTTTATTTGTAATTTTTTGTTAACCCTATCTGTTAATCTTGTTAATAAATAAATCTCTTGGATTATTGAGTAGTATTGGCAGCCCAATTCTTTCTGCGTATTGTTTAGTGGTTCTTATGACGTCACATCTCTTCTTCACAATTGAATAACATCGTGGTTTTAAACTGTACACTTTGAATGTTTGAATAAACGAATTAAAATGATCAGCAATTTAACCTTACTTTATGCTTTTAATGACAGATAAAATATTTACCACTGATGTTTTTGCTTGCTTGCTTGTTATTGGATAAAGATCTTTAGTTTAAAAAAATACCTAGCCATGATTGCATTCTGTCTTTGTTGTGCTACTCATATTGTTTATGTCTTGCTTGTTGCACTCATATATTCTGGATGTTTAGACTGGTTTTCGGTTAATCTGTATACTACATTTTGTAAATGGAATGATGCCTCTGAATTTATTTGTACTTGGCTACGCTCAACCTACTGCACAACCTAATACTCTCGCCATCATATAATGTGAGATCCATATAATCTGATTAGAAAAGGTCACTCCAGAAGAGCTCTAATTTACATAGAATTTTTCTGTAAATGAAATGCAATTGACATGAGTAATATAAAATAATAATAACAATAAGGGGCCGGCAATAGATGCATACCCCTTGTATTCCAAAAATCATCGATTCAAGTCCCACCTAAGGTAATAGGATTTTTCAATGAACTCATCCACCTCAACTACGGATGTGTGTGTATGATTTGTTTCGGCATATTGTATGCGGGTATATGACCTAAAGTAGTTAAAAAAGAATAAATGGCAATAAGATCAATCACATTCATATTTTTAACACTTTTGGTGATTTTCATTATCAATTTCTAAAATTCTTTAAATTAAATTTGGCTAGAAGGAAACTAGATTATTACATATTTAGCATCTGCTCCATAAACTGTGTATCAGGGCCAACTAATTTCAGTTTAGAAACGACCTTGATCAAAGTAGTTCAAGTTGTAGACTGCTTCAAGAATATGTATACCTACTTCAAGGTCTATATGACTGTTCTGTATGTCTGTTAAAAGTGAAGGGTACCACTTGTTTGAGTTTATTAAAACTCATAAATATTATAAATTCATTACAAATTTTCAACATTAGTTACCTGTGCTTTCACTATCTGAACTACTGCTACTGTCTGTGGAACTAGAGCCTGAACTCGCAGAACTCGCCCGTGATTTCGATTTCAATACAGGTGCTTTAGTTTCTTGTTTCGGTTTTTCTGGTAGTTTTGTTTTTGATACTGTTCTAGGAGATGCTTTAGTCCTAGGCTTTTGATTAGGATTCTTCGCTTGTGTTTTAACTGCACCAGGCTTGTTTACAGTTGCACTATCTGATTCAGAACTGTTTTCAGGAGAAAATATACTTTTCTTCTTGCTTGTATCAATTTTATTTGAAACTTTACTAACAGACTTTAATGGTTGTTTTGTAACTTCCTTTGCATTGCTTGTTTTGTTCGGTATTTTACTATTACTAACACTTTTTTGTATTGGTTTCGGTGGTGGTTTACCTGTTGGTGTTGTTTTTGGTGTAACAGTTGCACTAGTTTTCGGTTTTGCTGTACTTTTACGTTTAGTGGTTACTTTTGCTGGAACTGCTACTTTTGATGAAGGGTCTTCCTCTTCATCTGAAGAATAAATAGATTTAGGAATTTGCTTCTGTATTTTAGTTGGTGGCCCTTTTGTCCTGGCTTTAGGAGGATTTGCTTTAACATTATTCTCGGTACTTTTTCGCTGAACTTTCTGAACGGGAGCAACTTTTTTTGATTCTGCAACAGGGGCTTGAGATTTGTTACCTTCCTGAGAGCTAGAACTATCTGATTCACTAGAAGAAGATGAATCAGATCCACTGGAAGAAGAACTACTGCTTGTACTTTCTGAAGATGAACCAGATGTTGTTTCACTAGATGAACGACTTTCAACCTGTTAGGAGTATCTATTTACTAAGAGCATTTTCAAATATACTCAAATTGTACGTACCCTCTTCTTTGAAGTCATTGCGGAAAAAATACAATTTAAGTTTGAAATTTGCTAGAACCGCACTGTTTATATTTGTATGTCACTTTTGACGTTTGATTTGATTTTGACATTACTGTTTGACAATATTTTGGTATAGGCAGGTTTTGTACTGCAAGATGATACCTACCTGAATTATTTGCATTTAAATTTAAGAGTAGAATTATCTTATCTTGTTTGTATTTCAATTGTAACTAATTAGATAAATACAATATTTAAATATAAATTTAATTTAAATATAATAAATTATTAATTAATGCACAGAAAGTGTAACAGATTAAAGAATTAAAGTGGCCTGAGTGAAGGTTTGAAACTTGAATAGAGATGTAAAAATTCAATCGGTTTGTTACTTTGATAAACGTAACTGAAAAATTTTCAGTTTTGAAATTTTCACAAATTAAAAACAAGATGACATCACACAATTAAGGAAGAAAATGCGCCAAATAAAATCTTGTTTGCAGCTATGCAGGTAACTAATTGATCTTTTTTTTTACGTTTACGTAATATAACCTCAAAATTTCTAGTACTTTTGGATTTGCAGAAACCTCTCAGAAATTATTTCACAACTTCGTATATTTTCTTCCAAATAACTCGCAAAAAAGATATATTTTTGGTTTTTATGGAAAGAATAAAGACTATCATGGCAGGAAACTTGTTGGGTAATAATGAAGCTGTTAATATTTCAAGCAGTTTCATAACGTGCATATCAATTCTTATAACAGGTACTCCAGTGAACAGATGTTTGACGTAGTTGCAGATGTCAAAAACTACAAATATTTTGTGCCATTTTGCAAAAAGTCGTTTGTCGTAACTGAAAGAGACGATTTTATAGAAGCAGCTCTAGAAATAGGCTTTCCACCAGTAGTTGAAAGTTATACTTCTCGTGTTGTATTGGTCAAACCCTATCTAGTGAAAGCTATATGTAAAGATGGAAAATTATTTAATCATTTAATTACTACGTGGAAATTTAGTCCAGGATTACGGAGTAATCCACATTCGTGTATAGTGGATTTTTCGATTGAGTTCCAGTTCAAGTCACTGCTCCATTCGAATCTATCTTATATGTTCTTTGACAAGGTGGTTAAGCAAATGGAAAAAGCATTTCTAATTGAAGCAAAAAGAAGATATGGACAAGAAACAGTACCTAGTCATCCATTAGCTGTAACAAGAAGTTGACAAGATATACGTATTAGATTATAAAATGTTTTAATTTTAAAAGAATTGTTACCTATTTTTTAGATAATTTTATTAATAAACTTATGTGCATATATAAAAATGTGTAGTGTATAATTTATCTTTGGTTTTTTTTCTTTTGTATAAAGAAAAATTTTAGCTTGAAAACCATTGATAAGCATTTCCACTTTAGTAGTTTGATGGTAAGATTATCGCAGTGAAATTTTAATTAACAGTCGATAACAAGGTTACATGCAAAAAATTGGCTCGATCCGTACTGTTGCGGTATTTTATTAAAAAGTGTGTTTAATTGTGTGGTTGGTAAAGGGTGAAGATGCCAAAATTGGGACACAAAGATTAAGCAATGCCATTTTTAATTCAATAAATAGTTATTATTATTAGCCTTAAGTGTCCCGTCATCGGGCAAAAGCCTCCCCCAGCTTCTTCCATTCCCATTTGTTTCTTGCCTTCAGCAGCCATAATGTACCAGCTAGCTTAGTGATTTCATCGTCCCATCGTTGGTTAGGTTTCCCTCTTTTTCTCTTTCCATCTCCTGGATTCCATTTAGTAGTTCTCCATGCCCACCTATCTGGTGACATTCTTGCTACGTGATCTGCCCCATTTAAAATTCCATTTTAACTTTTTACACATATTTACTATATCTTTTGTCCCCATTTTTTTTAATTCTTGGATTTTCACATCACTTAATTTTATGTTAAGCATGGATCTTTGAATTTTATTTTGCGTAACAATTTATAACGGTTTTTTATTTAATATACAAGTTTGGGCCCCATATGATATTGATGGTATTATACATTTGTTAAATACAGTTCTTTTTAAGTTAAGAGAAATGTCACTATTTTTTAGAATGTTTCGTAGAGACCAAAAACTTTTCCACCCTATATCAATTCTGTTCATTTCTCTTTCAGTTGTGTTTTCGAATGAGATTAGTTGACCCGAATATATGACTTTTACATATTTCATTTTTTCCATATCTTCGGGCTGTCTGTTCGACAGTAAGTTTGTCTTACTAAAATTTATTTTTAGTCCCACCTTTTCACTCTCTTCCCTTAACTCTACAAGCATTCTTTTTAAAGTTCCACCACTTTCTGCTAGTAAGATTATATCATCTGTGAATTTTAAGTTTGTTAATTTTTTACCTCATCTCTATTTCATATTTTTCCCATCTCAATTTCCGAAAGATTTATTCAAGAGTAGCTGTGTGTGAATAAGTATGGTGATACTTATTTTCATTATTTTTATTTTCATTGGTGATACCTTGTTTCACTCCTCTTTCAGTCTTGAAATACTTCCCCTCTAATTCTAGCCTTATTCTTGCTTCAGCCCTTTTGTATAACTCTTCTATTATTTTAACATATTTTGCTGGTACTCCGTGTCAGGTAATGGCCTGGATCATCGAGTCGT
The DNA here is from genome assembly GCA_929113105.1 of Agrypnus murinus. Classification (NCBI taxonomy): domain Eukaryota; kingdom Metazoa; phylum Arthropoda; class Insecta; order Coleoptera; family Elateridae; genus Agrypnus; species Agrypnus murinus. Next base: position 37,323,786 of record OV816030.1, read on the forward strand.
GTTCTATGCTGTTGAATGCTTTGGAGAAGTCCACTACCGCTAGGTATAGCGACTTATTGAATTCTTGTCATTTTGCCATTAGTGGGTTAATTGATTGTAAGTTGTCAGTTCTGAACCCTGCTTGTTCTTTATTATAGTTACAAATACTTTGTATAGAGTTGGTATGAGACTGTTGGGAATATAATTTGTCATATCTTTTATATCCTTTTTTATAAATCAAAATAATTGTGGCCTTTTTCCATTGGGCTGTTATTTCTTTGTATTGTAGTACTGTAAGTTTAAACTTACAGTGTTCCAGAGCATTCTGGTGGTTAGAGAAAGTGTAGTAGTCCTGTCCAGCAAGTTTTTTAAAACTTTTTTAGCAGTCCTATTTTAACTACTATTATATTTAAAAAAAAATAAATAAATTAAAAATATTAAAAAATATATATGAAAAATATGAGATTCCGTTTTGTTTCTTATACGAAAAAATTCACCACCATAATTTGATGAATATAGGGATATGCAGTAGGTTTTGAGCTCACTAGCATAATTAAAAGAACCACTTGATAAGCCGGCTCACTTAAGGATTATGTCTTGAGTGGACTTGGAAATATCATTTTGTTTAATTAATACTTTGTTAAAATAACATTGTTTTTGATAAATTTGTCCTTTAAATAAAAATATTTTTGGGAATAAAGTTTCATTGTTTCAGGGTTACTGAACAGTGTTTAAAAAAATATTATTATTATTTGTGTTGTATTTTACTCGTGTTTATACACGAATATATTTACTTTTCACGCGTTTTTTCTACGAAAGTGAAGGTAAGTCTGTTGTTCTTATGTGAATATATTATCTCCTAAGAATTTCTTTACTACTTTACAGATGCTAAGGATGACAGATTTTTGCTTAGAAACATATAATAGATCTGGAATTTCTAGCCGTTTGAGGACTTCATGTAGCATTCGAGTAATCACTCCTGTTACAGAGATAATGATAGGTAAGATGTATGTAGTGTCTATTTGCCATAATTACTTCACTTCTATATTGAGTTCGGAATATTTTCTCAATTTTTCAGTGTATGCAGTTAGTATGTTGTCCGTGTTCGGTATAGATATGTCTATTAAGAAAACTGTTCTTGTACTTTTATCTAGCAGTGTAGAGTCCGGTCTATTATGTGGAATAGTACGATCAGTAAGTATTCCATGATCCCAGTATAGACGGGCTAAATTGTTTTCTCGCTGAGTATAATATAAAGACTCACACTGGAGTATATTTGTGTAGGGAGTGTCTTCGTGTATAAGAGAATACTTTTGCGCCAGTTTCTCATGTACAATTTTTCCGACATTATCGTGGCTGTTTTTATAGTCAGCCTGTGTTAGTGTTTGACATCTAGATATTATGTGTTGGTATCCTTTATTATATATTTTTTGTAGTTTTTTAGTATTAATTACTTGGTCTTGAATAGCACACATAGAACCTTCTGTTTCAGGGTACAGGTATGCCTTCATCAACCAAGCATTAGAAGCGATAGTGTCTACATAAGGCTGACTCAGAGTATGAGCGTATTTCCCGTGCAGCGCTTTTTATGCCCACACAAGCTTTTTCTCTTCGTTTGTTGTGATAGTAAAGGTACTATTGCCAGAAAGATTAAGTGGAGAGGAATCATTATCGATACTGACTACAGAATTGTGTAGTAAAGATGTTTGCTGTTTTTCAATAAAGTAATCTTTTAATTGATTTTTTTGTTTATTTAGTAGATTATTATTATTAGTAGAGTATTATTACATCTACACGTGGTAAGGTAAGTCTTTCAATTGCAGACCTTGGATGGTGCATTCTGGCATTCGACAGTAGTTTATTCGTTTTTATTTGCAGGTCATTGATGTCTGTATTTGTCCAATGAACAATACCAAAGGAATAGGTAAGTATATAGGAACTGCATAAGTATTTATTGCTTTTATCATGTTTTGAGCATGAAGCTTTGTTTTTGTCAACTGTTTAATTCTTTCTAAGTATTTTACTATTACTTCTTTTTTAGTTTCTGTTGACTCAATTATTTGTGCTTGTTTTATCCCCAAGTATCGCCTTCCTGCATACCTTCAATCGTCTCGTTGTTTTCTAGCTCGTATCCAATCACCTGTATTTTACCTCGTTGTATATTTTGGGTTTTACACTTTTCGAGACCAAGTTGCATACATATATGTTTGCTGAATATTTCAAGCGTCCTTAACTTTTGTTTCAGTTGTAGGGCAGTACTACCAGGGACGAGCCTAAAGAGTTGTTTAGGAGGGGGGGGAACCTTAAAATTGCCAACTTATTACGATGAAAATACCAACTACTAGTAAGAAAAAAATTTTATTTTTACCTAACATTATATGAAGCAAAATTAGTATTTTACACAAATCTTATTTTCATTTAAAACTCTCCAACGTCTATGCATGGCAATTCGATTAAATTTAAAAAAATAAATTGTTTTGGACACATCTTCTGATCTTCTCATTTTTCTCAAATTGTGAAATTGCCAACTCTCGCTCGAAATTATCAACTTTGAGGGGGGAGCTTCCCCTCCTATCCCCCCCATGGGTTCGTCCCTGAGTACTACTATAGATTTTAATGTCATCCATGAATAGCAGATGGGTCAATCTGTACATAGCATTTTGCTATTTTATAATGCTGTACCCAGCGTTGTTGTTATTTAATATATTGGAAAGTGGGTTGAGCGCGAGACAAAACCAAAGAGTACTGAGGGAGTCTCCCTGGAATATTCCTCTTTTGATATTTATAGGGTCACTGGTGATAGTTTTGTTGTTGGTATGTACTTTTAACAATACTTCCCAACGGGTCATGTTCTTTTCTAGGAAGTTGATAATCTTAGGGTTGATCTTATATATTTTTAAAACGTCCAACAGCCAGCTGTGAGGTATGGAATCAAAAGGTTTCCTGTAATCGATGCATGCAGTGTGGATGTTGCGATTCATTTTATAGGCTTGTTTCATGACTATTTGATCTGTTAGAAGTTGTTCTTTGCAGCCTTGAGCGTTCCTTTTGCACCCTTCTTATTGTTCTGTAAGGATATTTTGTTGTTCGCATTGGTTGTACGTTATATTTGCTATACAGGCAGTCATGATTTTGTATATCGTTGGTAGGCATGTTATCGGCCTATAATTAGCTGGGTTTTGAGTATCTCCTTTTTTCGGTAGCAAGTACGTTATTCCTCTTGTGAGAAACTCTGGCATTGTTTCAGGTTTGTCAATAAATTGATTTATGTGGGTTGCCAGTTTGGAGTGCACATTTGTAAATTATTTGATTCAGTAATTGTGTATTTGATCGTTACCAGTTGCCTTCCAATTATGTGTCTTATTAATTACTGCCATGACCTCTTCAGGTGATATACGTTGAAAGTGCATAGTTTCCGTGAGTTCATTTCTTTCTCTTTCTTGACTTATCCAACTTGCTTCTCTATTGTGAATTAGTTCATTGGACCATAGTCCCGACCAGTATAGTTGGACTCTTGGCTAGGTGTTTCAGTCTGGGTGTTATTTCTATCCTTTTGTAGGTGCCTATAAAATTTGCCTTCTGATTCTCAAAATACTTTGTTTTCAAATCTTCTTTTATACTGCTATCCACATTGCGCCTAAGTCTTTTTGACAACAAAGTTTTTGCTTTAGGGTGTCAAGTACCTCTTCTAAGTTACCGTTGTCTTCTTCATGTGAAGTATGGACCTTATTTTCATTCATAAGCTTATTTACTGCACTAACCAGATCTCTCTTGATCTTGATCTCTGCCCTTGCTTATATATTGTTAAACGATTTACATTGCTTCGTAGCTTTGATATTCTTTTCTCAAGCATTCTTTTCCATTTAAGTGATTTTCTAACAGACGCCATTTGCTGGGTTCCAGGTATATGTTCTTTAATTTTGGCTCTATTTTCTTTTGTGCATACTAGTGCTGTGATATATATTAGAGTATGTAGGCTAAGAAAATCATCGGTTTGTTCTACAAATTCGCGCAGTATATCATTCATTTTATTTACAATAGTTCTTAAATTTGCTGATATGTATTGTTTCGGTATGATAGGTCTTTGTGCAGTATCCATACCCTAGTAAAGGATTATGGATAGTTACAATTTATCCTTAAGATCTTCTATATGCTCAGTAATTACAGGAGCAGACTCGTTATCTCCATTAATGTTGTTTATTATTATTATTATTATTATTATTTCTTTTTTTCATGAGATACTTATAGCGGAAATCCTAGTTATTTAGAGTACAGAGAGACAATTCAGCCTATTCTGCATTCAAGAATTTTCTAACTAATCTGCATGTTTGTAGTATGGTAGTTCTTTGGATTGTTATTAGCATTCCTTTTGGTAGGTTTAGAGTTTCCAAGTTGTTCAGGAAATGTTTTGTTACTACTCCTTCCACAGACATAACTATTGGTATTATTTTAACTTCTTGAAGTTTCCATAAACGTTTCATTTCAATAGCAAGTCTTTGTATTTTTGCAATTTTCTGACTTCGGCATCTAAAACGTTATGGGTTAGGGGTATTGTTATATCTATACTTGTAGCATGTTTCTGTTCTTTATTTATAAAGAGAATATCCGGTCTGTTGTGGGTGACTCTTTGATCAGTAACGATTGTACAGTCCCAATACACCAAATATTCATCATCTTCAAGGACTGGCATGGGAGAATATTTATAATGTGGTGACTATGATTTTACTAAGTTATATCTTAAGGCAATGTTCTGATGGATTATTTTTGTCACAGCGTTATGCCTTTCAAAATAGGCTGAGTTTGTTAAATAAGTACAGCTACCTGTTATACATATGTTCTATGGTCTTTCCATGACTATTGCATTTTCTGCATTTATCGACGATTGAGTTGTCTTTAAAGATGTGCTTTTCGTAATTACGTGTCTTAAGGACCTTATCTTGTATTGCCATTATAAATCCTTCTGCTTCAGGAAAAAGATCGCTTAGGCGAACGATGAATCTTTATCAATGCTGTCATTGTCCACCTGGAGAGGATATCTGCCGTGAAGAGCCTTTGACTTCCATTCTTGAATATTATCTGTCTCGGTAGATAGTTCTTCTGCTGTATTCTATGTGCCATTTAAGTTTAGAGGAGTGTATGATGTATCAGCTTCTGCAACTGTTTTTATAAAGGGATCTGGATTGTTTAAGAAATATTCCCTTAGTTTTGCTTCTCCTTTTCTGGAAAGTAGTTGTACGTTAATCAAGCTTCTGCCATCCCTTTTCCTAGATATATATGTACGAGTAACAGATGAATTAGGGTGCATATTTCTAAATTTAACTAGTATTCTCCTAGTTAGGCTGTCTAGTTCATGCAGGTCTGTAGTTGACCATTTAACAATGCCAAACGTATAAATCAATAAGGACACTGCCCAGGCATTAATGGCGATGACTATGTTTTTAGAAGGCAGTTTGGTATTCATTAGTTTGGTCAGGCGTTTTTTATATTTCTCCGTGTAAATCTGTTTCATGTTAGTGTGATTTACACCCTTTAGCTGTTGAATTGCTAAATATTGGTAGTGCTGGTCAGGAAGTAATTCTGGAATTATATCCTAATATATTAACTCCCTCATATGTGACCTTTCCTTTTTTAGAGCAACTGTAGCGCATTTGTCTATGCCTAGTTCCATACAAATGCTATCGCTAAATTGCCTTGTAATGCTTATAAGTGATGTTAAATGAACCTTGGTTTCGGCAAATAGCTTCAAGTCGTCTACATATAGCAAATGGCTCACTCTTGTGGGATGTTTTTTGTCGACTCTGTACCCTTTTTGAGAATTATTTAAGAGAAGAGAAAGTGGATTTAAGGAAAGGCAAAACCAGGTAGGACTAAGTGAATCGCCCTGGAATATAACTTTTCTTATTTCTATATTGTCTAAAGTTTCTTTATTCAGTTGTAAGTTGACTTTCCATTCTTTCATCGTCTGTTTTAAAAGTTCTTGGATTGCAAGGCTTACTTTGTATATCTGCAAAATTTACAAAAGCCAGTTATGAGCCACGGAGTCGAAGGCTTTTGAGCCGTCAAAGTGAGCACACTCAAATAACAGGAACTGTAAAATTCCATTCCAATTCCCCTAAAAGTCTGAATACATTGAATTAAATACGGTGAACATAAAATCAAGATATTTCTGTTTACTAGTCAAAAATAAATGCAATGAGAAAAAACCGGACAATTTCCGTTCCGTTTTAAGTTTTTGGGGACAATGGCACACGAAGCATTAAAGTAAAGTAAAGTGAAGTGAAGTGAAGTGAAGTGAAGTGAAGTGCAGTGCAGTACAGTGCAGTGCAGTGCAGTGCAGTGCAGTGCAGTGCAGTACAGTACAGTACAGTAAAGTAAAGTTTATTTTTTTGTTAACTACCTACATTACATTAATACAAGATTACAAGAATAGTTTCTAATGTGACAAAGTTAAATACAATTTTATTTAATATGGCAAAGTTACAAAGGCCAGATTAAATTAACTAAACAAAAGTATAATAAATTTTGATTGTAATTATAACAAATAAATAAGCAAAATCGCCCATAAAGTCAGTGACTGTCTATGGGATTTAAAACAATATTTTATTTAATGAACAACATTTTAAGATTAAATTTAAGATTATAATTAATATAACAGAAAAAGAGTGAAATGAGACTACTTATGAATAATTAATTAAATAGTTGACATTACGCAAATTAGAATAAGCACTTTCACAATGCAAAATAATTACATACATAATAAATACAATAAATACTGGAAATGCATTCGAAACTATAATAACCAATCTAATGCTGCTTTAATAAGATGATAGCTATATTATAGGTATATAAATTCTAAAATTTTATTTATTTTTTTAATTTAATTTAATAAATTTATTTAGAAGAAATTAGAAATTCCTTCTAAACCAATTCTCAATAGGTAACTGCGGGCACAGTTTTTAAAAGAATATAATGATCGGCAGGATTCAACTTCAAAGGGCAAATGGTTATAAAATCTAGGTGCTAGGTAATTGTGTGATCTCTGCCCAATAGATTTGGTAGAAAAAGGAGTTTTAAAAGAGTGTTGTTTAAATCGTGTGTTATAACTATGGTCAATTTGAGTCAAAGTTTTATTTTTATATGTATGTAGAACTACTACCAAGAAATATAATTGACGCGGGTGGAACAATTTTTTACATAAAAAGGGACAATGCTGTTAAAAATGCGACGTCTGGTCACCCTATAATAGACCAGTATTTGTTTGTACACTTTCAATGCTAAATCTAATTAGACCGCTCCATCTTTTCTAAGGGTTCAGGTGCACGGATAAATTAGATTGTGCTTAGAATGTGAGCTATGCTGCCTAAGACCAGAGATTATTTAAAACACTATACCTATTGTCTGTCTCACGTTGGGACTACAGTGAAGGAAAGGTAGCCAATGTATTTCTTATGGGAGTTTGTGCTTCGTTGTTGCCACCTATTTCACTGTATGAATCTATAGAAATGTGGATTAAGATTCCAGAAGTTCTAAACCTTTGAAAACAGTAAACGAAAAAGTGTAACCGTAACCATACAAAAGAAGCATTTAAAAGAAAGTCTTATTAACATGCATTTGTTATTTTATTAAACATTACTTGGGCTTTTTACATCGTACATGTATCTAAATATCCGATATTTTATTACTTATGCTTTTTTGTTTAATTCTTTCGTATTCAAATTCTTTCAACATAAAAATAATGGCTGGTTAGCTTCTGTATGATCTTTTTAATCTTTTAATTCACAGGTAAATACAGGAAGTCCCAAACGTAATTTTAACAGTAAAATGATTCCATCATGAAAAAATCATTCATTTGTTCAACTTGTTTCAAAAGAAAGCTGCAAAAACGGAAATTTAGGATTAGCAGCAAATGCAAAGGATTTTAGTAAACAATAAGCCCTTGTGGTTTTTTCTGCTTTTACTTCACAGTTTGGAACTACATAATACAGTTGGTACTTACTGAAACGTTTTTTGTCGGCACTATTATTTGTCACCGAACGTATATAAGCAAATTTCTTAATACAGAAATAATTATTTCGTTTCAAATTTTGATAGCTTGTGCGTCTACAGATCTTCGCTTAGTTGTTTGGGTTTTATTTGTTTTCAATTTATCACTGATTTATATAAAAGCTGTACAATTAAAAAAGTTTAGTTTGATAGTATACAATAATTTATTAGTTTTAATGTTTCTTTATTTAATAAAAACCAAATAACTATAACTTGTGTTGTACTTTTTTATTTACCTAAAATTCAAAAACTCGAAATAAAACGTTTGACTTGTAATTATACTCAAAATCATCAGTTTTGTAATAGTACTTGCGTTCGAACACGTCGATTTTTATCTTAAATGAGACATATTTTAGTGTAATTGTTATTTGCAGATCATCTTTTGTTTCCGAGTTATGGCGATAGCGAAAATATTTTTAAATGGAAACCCTAATTTTTTATGATGGATTTGGAAAGCAATTTCCGAGATAATTGCTTTTAAAGTTTTAAAACAAAAATTAAAAAACAATCAAGAGTTCCAAGTTTTAATAAAAAAAATTAAAAATTCTTTTAAGAACTGCCATAAATTTAACGCTAAGTCAATTGTTACATGGCTACTTGATTTTTTATCAAAGAATTTGAACTCTTGATTTGAAATATAATATAAATACAAAGATTAGTTAAAGTTTCACAAGTTTTATTAATATCTTAACCTGACAATATTGTTTCGACACTTTGTGTCATTATCAAAGGTAGATAAGATTGATAAACAAACACGTTGCTAAGGATGAATACATACAGAAAATAGGTAACTAGATACAATACATAACAAAAACTAAATATCTAACACTTAGTTTGTTCAGTCATTAAAGGTACTGTGCGTTTATGTCTGTATATTTCAAAAGCTTCTAAAATAACTTGATTTGAACCTTGATTGAATAACAATCAAGAGTTTAATTTTCTTAATAAAAAAAAAGTATCCATGTAACAAGTGACTTAGTGTTAAACTTATGACAGTTCTTCAAAGAATTCTTTTTTTTTATGAAAACTTATTGGTTAAACTCTTGATTGGTTTTTAATTTTTGTTTGAAAACTTTAAAAGCAATTATCTCGGAAATTTCTTAATACAGTTTATACTTTTTTAGCATATTTGATCTTAGCATTACATTATCTTTCCAAATCCATCATAAAAAATTAGGGTTTCCATTTAAAAGAATTTCGATATCGTCATAACTCGGAAACAAAAGACGATCTACAAATAATGATTACACTAAAATACGTCTCCTTTAAAATAAAAATCGACGTGTTCGAGGATTTTTCTCAAAAATATTTAATTAAACATTTATTTCGATAGTTCCAGACTTTATATGCGCACTACATGAACAGCAGCAAATTTTGAAATTTTGTTTTACTACCGCTGTCAGAAGAAGTGACTACCTGCAATATAACTTGCTCGAACAATAGGGATTATAAAGGTTTATGCAGTTACAACTACAATATTTAGAAAGAGTTTTTAAAAGTTGCTTGCAAGATGTTGGCAACCCCGTTGTCCATAAGAACACACACTGTAGTCTCAACGTGAGACGATCAATAGTGCTTTATTTTATTCATATGAAATAAATTTATTTTTTATAAATATAAAGGTATAGGGTACAGGCTAGCCGTACCATATCCAGAAAGTTGCAGTTTTCTCACTTAATTGGAAATTAAGGTAAGGCCCTCAAGAACACTTTAAAGTGCATTGTCATTGGGTTTACACATATCCTGAAAGTCATTTTCTAGTTTAATTGGAAGTAGGTAAGCTTTAAGTTAAAAGTTCAAGATATGATACAAAGTTACATAAAAGCATTTAAAAAAGTAGTGGAAACCTCAAAAAGATGATAATGTATTGTACTAGTATTTAGTCATATCCTAAGTTACTTAAATTAGTGTGACGAGAAAATGACGAAAAATTAATTATTTATATAGCCTAATGCTGATTATTTAAGTGTAAATTAATCTGAATTAACTTATAAAATAAAGAGATATATTTGTAGTATAATCACAGGCATAATTAGTACTTACATAAAAATAAAATTTTAAATTTAGATTTACAGTGGTCTGTGTTATCGACCGAGTCATAATAATGACATAACACAACATACATAACCTTCAAAGCAGATCCGAAAATGGCTGCATTACGATTAAGAAAATCCATCATTGAAAAAACCCGTTCTGTCTTTAATACTCGACGAATTTCAACATCCAAGAAAAATCAAGATACAATAGCTGTGCGTGATGTTGCCAAAGATTGTAAAACCAAAGCACCAGCAGAAACTAGAAATTGGGTTAGTTATGGTTTCGACAGATACAATGAATCATCTGATCGAAGTGTTTTACATCTAACATTTTTGTCAACTATAACATTGGGATTAGTTGGTGGAGGCTTCGTATTTATGTATGGACCCGACATAAACCTAAAGGATTGGTCGCAACGAGAAGCGTTCATTCTATTAAGATGTAGAGAAGAGAATGGCTTGTTACCTATCGATCCTAATTTAATAGATCCAAAACAATTTACCTTACCTTCTGATGAAGAACTAGGAGATACAGAAATTATTATTTAAATATTATTATTTATGAAATGTCTAGATTCTTAGCAAGAACGTTTATAATTGCGATTTTACAAAAACACAATTGTGGGGCTCTTGTTTTCGAGCGAATTAATTGTAAATAGTCATACTTTTAAGCCCAAATATATATTAAAATGTATTTCGCTGTTTGTTTTGTGTAGTTTTCATAACCCTAAGAGGCTAAACTTAAAGAATTTGACAATCTTTTCTATAGCTTGGAAGTTAGGCAAGTGATTGTATTTGCTAAAGATTTTCTTATATTCATACATTTTTATATTGTAAGTATTTTCATTATTATAAGAAATTATTTATTTATAAAGAAAAGATTGTGGCATCGAATTCTGAAGTTTTCTTGCATAATAGTATTGTAAGATTTGAAGATTCATAGTTTAAAAGTTTTTTAGTGTTATTTAAGAAAGTAGATGTTGAACTTGAAATTTTCCGAAAAATAGTTGCTGGAAAATTTTAAATGTTAATTAATAAATCGTCTTTAAACTTGACCCAAACGTTTGGTTTCTCAAATTATTATTCAGATTCTACTATTAAAAAAAAATGGAAGTTAACATTTTAACTATTTTTGGTAGCTTGGTTTAGAAAAAGTTTTTTTTCTACTTATATAGAGTGTGACTATTTAATAGATAAAACTCTCCAGTATGGTATTCTACGATGAAAACTGTGTTAAAAACTCTAATAACATTTTCTTCTCTGATGGCTTCTTTAAGAGATAGAAACAGTTAGATTATTTCGAAGTATTGTACATTATTTTTAAATTTCTAGGCTTTTAGTAGTACATATTTGAATCGAATTAACAATATTAAACCATTCAGAAACCTTTTCAGCGGTCTTTGAAGTGTTAACTGCTTTAATTAGCTGCTGAATTAGTTATTTATTTAATTAGGCAAAAAAGTACTATACCATCAGGAATATCTAATTTTTCCACTAAGTTTGTAAATTAGGAAAGCCCATCACTCTTCCGAGGCATTGTATACTCATGTCATATCTGATATCAAATTGGAATACAGATTTGAGTTGTTCTTACTCTCACGATAAATGTAAAAGTGTAAAATTTTAACTTGTCCGAATAAGGAGCAAGTTAGCTATGATTGAACCCATTGTTGGTGATTACTCTTATCTCCACTATCAATATACAGCCCTAGGGGCAAAACCTGGTCTTCACCTTTGACATTGGTCAGAGGTTAAGTAGCAGGTCAATTGTGATTCCAGAACTGGACCTTTAACATCAGTTACTCCTGTTACTATTTACTGTTACTATTAGGGGTGAACGGTCAAGCAGTCGTTGGAGATGTCGGACTTCATTACTAGTATCCGATACTAGCCCGAAGATAGAGGGAGAGCAGTCGCCAGAGGTGTCGGGAAGCACTAGGATTCGAGACTAGCTTGAGGGCAGACCACTTAGAACTGGTCGTTGTCTACCCCATCCCAGGCTTGTCTGGGCAATGGATGACTCGGTCAGAATTAAATGTGTGGTACAGTTATGCTGAGGTGTTGCGTTTACGTTTCACCAGAGTGTTTCTTAACGATGACCCTAAAACGTTGCAGAGGGAGCTCTGCTAACAAGGGGGTCCGGTGTAGGTGGATTGGATCTTACCTGATGTAGGGCCTTTTATGGAGCTAAGTATCCCGCTGTCTGGCCTAGACGGATGGAGGAGATTCAAGTGAGGTTTATCCCAGTTAAGGACTTCGCTCGCTAACCCATGAGAAACTGCATGCCACCAGGTAGCGTTTCGGAGGTGACAGTACGAGGGTCTGACACATGCTGTCAGTTCCAGCGTCAGATTCCCAGAAATCGTCTAGAGACCTACACTTAAAGGGCGTTGATGCGAAAATACATAGCCTCTCACGTTCAAGACAACTTCACCTTAACGGGTACACACCGGGATGCTACTTTGATGGGCCCTTAAAGTAGCCTCGAAACGAAGCTCTGTAGAGGGCGCACCAGGCCTATAACTGGGAGATCGGGGTGACGAACCCATTTAAAATCCAAGTACCGCCACATTGTGGTTGGATTCGATCAGGCAGTGGCCCCAACTTTGGTTCGGTGTACTGAACTGACCTAAGTACGGGGAATAGTCCTAATGCTGGACGAGGCACTTTACCCCGTATGAAAGAGGACGGGAGGGTGCCGGCGAGTGAGCACGTGTTAAGTCAATCCCTCCGGTACTAACCTGGTTAGCTAGTAGAGGGTGGATAGGCAACCTCGCTCCGACCAGTGAGTGACTGGGAGCAATTGCTATGCGATTGCGCGCTGATTGAGTGTATCTCAATTACTTCCTCCCAAGGGAAGGAACGTGGAGCTATGTTAACACGGGGACTCCTCGTAAAGCATTCAGATAATCTCTGTTACTATTATTATCTGATCACTTCCTTGTGTTCCTTGTGATCACTGTTCCTTGTCACATAAGCCAGCATTTTATTCATTTTGTCTTGTACTTTAATATGAAACGTCTAACGATTTATAATTCCATTCGAAGCACTGATGATTTTAAAGGTTTAAATAACAATGTACAAATAAAATAATAATGACAAGTGTACCATTGGTGTACAGTACCACTCATTTGAAAGTGCACGACTATATGCAATATTACAAAATGACATCGTGTACGTCAGGACTTCATGGGCTAAGTGTTTATAACAGTTGCAGCAGCATGAAATGTTTTTTCTTATTTTCAGGTACTTGTTTAAAATAATTTATTTATCAGCTTAGAGTAAGTTATAGGAAATATAACCAAAGTATGTGAGTAAATGAGCGGCAGTGTACATATATTTGTTTAAATCAAAATTAAACTGTTGAGACTATTTATTGTATCAGACTTTTTCAAAATTATTGTAAAACCAAACAGTTCATACAATACCGAAAGATGATCATTTGCATCCATACCATTTCCAGCAAGTCTTCAGCCAGAAGATTAACTCAGACAAATGTAGTATTATCGATAGCTGTTGAATCATATGGAACAATCCTAATTTTTTTTAATCAAAAATTATATGAACTGAAGAAGCAAACATTTACAAGAGATGAGATTTTTAATGTTCATTATAGTCATCAATGGGTTCAATTAATATTTATGGAAATCCACATGCCCCCAGGCAACAATATCTTCAGCATTGCTTTAAAGGTAACAAGAGAGACAGAGAGAGGGAGATTTTATTGTGCTAACAAAATTTTACAATATTTTTACATCAAAATTCAATATCAAAAAATACAATTAAATATAAATATCAATCAATACAATTAAATATAATAGCAATGCTATTAAACAAAGCTATGGTATCACACTTTTTAAATTAGCCAAGATTTCACTAATAGCGTAAAAGGCATTATTAATAAAGAATGTTTTGTTTTTTTACAGTGACTGGGAGCTCATTGTAAGTGGTAGGACCATAATAGTTAATGCCATTTTTTATTCTATCAAATCTTAAGAAGTCGATATTTATTTAGAAGGTTACGTGTTCAAATCACGGTGGGGTCACCATTATAACGTGCTAGGGGTTAGTTTACCTTTAGCTACACTATTTTAAGATGAACTCAGTATCCTGATCACATTGAATAATGTCACTGAGACAAATAAGAAAGATAGCGGGGCCCAGTAGTGAATCGTACGGTAAACTTTTATTTATTTCTTCCCCACTAAAAGAAATATTATTAATTGAGACAGTTGCTCTGTAAATCTATAATAAAATAATTTTGTTTTAAGTATCTTGAGACAGACACAATCGAATCCCTTAGATAGGCCACACAAAATAGCACCTACTATGTAATCTCTAGTTTTCAAACCATTCACTATGATGTCCAGATGTCCACTATCTTGTTAATGGCATTGGTTGGTTGTTGATTGAGAATTCCTGAAACCAAATTGTGAAGATGTGAGCTGGTTGTTTGTTTCAATGTAATATACTAAATAGTTGCTTTTTTAAAGTTTTTTCATAAATTTTAGAAAACGGGTGTTACAGATATGAGTCACAGGACTCTTTTCTGTTGAATGGAAACGACTCTAGAGATCTTCAGACAATCCAGATAATTATCTGTTTTTATGCTTTCATTTCCAAGTTCAGTGAAGGGAATGAGTATTATGTTTCCTATAGATTTAAAAGTTTAAATCTTAATTTTCTTTTAAAGTCGCCAGCCATCTCGTTTAGTTAATCATTATACGGTCAATACCTAGTCATCTGAGATCAAATAGCATTTAAGAAATAATTACACTCTTGCCAGTTTTAAATATGTAAAAGTACTTATATCCTAAAGGAGCCATCGGAAAAGACAATGTTATCAGAATTTTTAACTTCGTTTTCATCGTAGAATACTACACTGCAGAGTTTTACCTATTAAACCATTACATTCTGAATATATCACAGTAGGCTATTTTTCTTACTGTTATGTCTAAAAATAAAAATTGCGTGTTGTTATGGAAACGATTACATAATTAGTTGGCACATAATAATTTTCGTGTAGTTTATTTTGATTATGATTACAAATACATTTGTATTTTCTAATTTAACTGTTGTTTCATGTAATTAACTGTGTAGAAATAGCAGTTACGACTCGAGATGAAATACATTTTCTTTGTTCGTGAGATTGTTCACTCACTACTGCACGACTTGTGAGCAAATTCTCACCTCACATACAAACAATGTGGAGGTGGCCGATTTGCATGCTATTTCTTCATAAGAACAAACAACGGTTAAAATCATAATGTATTGCAGACAAAGTGTTCAGAATTTAACATCATAATATTTGATCCTTTCCGAGCAACATATTATAATTTAACAACAAAAGAACAAACATAAATTATGTTAAAATGCAATTAACTAAGCATTGTAGATTTCGCTGTAAATTTCGATGTAATTATTGTATTTTTTGTAGAAATGAAATTGATTACACTGCTCATATTGTAATATGACAAGCACTGTAGGTCATATTAATGATTTATATTCATCCGATATAAATATGGGGTTTTATTAATTTAATTAACCGTTGTTTGTATTTTACCCATTTAAAGCAATGTAAATAGATAATTTGAAATAAATTAGAGAGATGGCGCATCGATTCAATAAATGAAAATTTAAATTCTTTTACTCAATATTACTTTCTAATGGCGACTTATATCATTCTAAATAATGAGGAAAAGCACCAGTAATGTTGTCCACATTGGAACTTACCAGATTTGACATTCCGTTTATAATAAATCTTAGGTTTAATAATAACAATGCACAAAAATATTGAAAATCTAATATTAATTTGATAATAGGCATTCATTTTATGTAAAGACGATCGCATTAATATAATATACACCTACGAAATTATAATTTCTAAACAACTTTTTATTAAATTTACGTAACAAAATGCATGTAGTAATTTTTTCTTTATTAAAGTTTGTGTCAGGTTTGCTCCACATCGCACATTTTACAATAAACACAACACACACACACAGAAAAATAAACTAATAACAGTAGCATTGACACAAAAGCTTACTATAACTCCGGACACTGAACAGATATAGTTTAAAAAAATCAAGATAGCACAGATTGTTCTGATTGGTTTTATGTGAAAGTTAAATTTACAATAGAACATTTTTGCATATGAATTGTTCATTCATATTAATTATAAATTCATTATTCATTATAAATAATGTCACTTCGCGAAATTTATGCTAGTATAAATAATAACCAAACATTTTAAAAAATTGCATTTTATTCATTTAATAAAAAAGCCATAAAAAGTTCACGAGTGCTATGTGTTTACACAATATATAATAAATATTTTTTACAATAAAACAAAGAAATTACATACAAACATACTATATATACGTCTGTAACAAAAAATGTTTTATGCAAAATAGAAAATGCAGATTCCAAAACACATAAAAATATACGATATGCAAAATATAGAACTGTAACTGAAACTATACTAAACAAATAGAGGGTACACAGGAAAACTATAAAATATGTACACACGAGAACAAGTCGGCAAACTGGATATAATTTTTGGTTGAATTAAAAAATAGATATTAATCAGAATCTGGGCTTGTTTTCACTATTATTATTATTATATGTGATACCGCTTTCTTCCAGTTTTCGGAGGAAACATAGCAACTCCAGTAAATACTTAGTAAGTTCTGTACATCTTGGATTTTAAAGGTGGTATTATTTCTTGCTACTTCTCGTTTTACTTAGATCCAAATTAATTCTATATAGGATTAACTTCGCATTGATATGGTGGCAATCGTTAACTTTTACGACCAACTGCTGTAGCTAATTCGTCAATAGCATATTTCTTTTTCGCCGGTGCGTGTTTTTGTACCAGAGTTAATAATTCAGCTCTAACCATATCGCCTTCATATGGAATAGAGTTCTTCCGTAACCAAGCGTGAATTTCTGCCTATTTTGCTGAAAAAGGATGTTTTCTATACTTTTGTGCTGTGATATGGGGAATTATTCATAATTATCATTGCTTCTTCTTCCAAAGCCGGCAATACTGCTTGGAACCACTTTTCAAAGACTTCGGCGTTCATTTCTTCATGACACCCACCAGTCTTCTTGGATTGCTTACACTGTGTGACCTGCAGTTACCCAAGTTTCATCTAAGTAATACATTTTTTTCCTTCTGCGCTCAATTTTCGCATGTTCCGGAGGTAATGTTGTCTTTAAGTCACAATTTAATTTTTTTTCCATTAACATTAGCCATTAACACTTCTTTTTCTTTTGCTATACCTTCAACAATAAAAAATTTAGATATAATGACATTACTTACAGCATATATATATTTACTGAAATCCAATTTCCTTCAGCAATGTTATCAAAGTAGTGCTTTTGAACTCGCCAGTTCTTCGTTATCATTAATAGTAAGCATTATTTTTGCTATTGTTGGTGGTTCATTTCGTAGGTAAAATTGGTGAATGATTCGTCTGACTCCGCTTTTTATATGTTCATCAATATTTGTCCAAAATGGGTTTACTTCAATGATAAGACTTTGGTGGCTTGAATTTATGGTCAGTCTTATATTGACATTAAAGTAATAACACAATGCGTACAAAACAACAGTAAATAACAAATACAAATAACAAACGAATGACAAAATGCAAAAAAAGATGCAGGAAAAATGGAATATCTCAAACAGAAAAACGGGGAAACTAAACATACAAACAAATGAAGAATATCTGGAAAATCTATAAATTTTGTAGAAAATATTTACAATTACCAGCAAATCTTATTCACTTTCAGAAGAAAAATCAGATGACGATGTATCGTCGCCTAAATGAATTATGAAGGGTTCGACTACTATGTCCATTGCAATATCCACTTGCCACATCTGTTCTTCAACATCTTTCACATGCCTACAGGCATTGCTCCAGTTGTCGGGAGTGACATTTGTAATAGCTTCAAGGAAGAGATTTTTGACATCCTGTAATTTAAATGTGGTGTTTTTTCGAGCTACTTCACCTTTAATTTGCGCCCATATTAACTCAATTGGGTTCAACTCGCAGTGGTAAGGTGTGGCAACCTCAAAACGGTTCTGTTGCTTTCCTGTGTTACGTCGACTACGTTAGCACTGTGTTTAGGTGCATGCTGTTTTACTAAAGATAACAATTCAGCTCTCACCATATTGTCTTCGTAGGGGATAGTTTTTTCTGCAGCCAGTTTTGTATGTCAGCTTTCCTTGTGTTGCTAGACGGAATTTTTTTAATTTTTCTTGTGTGATAACTTGCGTTATCCAAGACGATAACGCAACCTTCTTCAAGACTTGGCAAAATATTTTTAAACCATTGTTCAAATGTATCTGCGTTCATTTCTTCATGGTAGTCATTTGTTTTCTTGGATTCCAATAACAGTAATCCATTATCTACAAAACCGTCATCAGATCCTATATGAAGGGTGATGAGCCGCTTTCCTTTCCCCGATGGATTTCTCAAGCCAGTCGATAACCCTCTTAAAAATGCATCTCGTGGATTTGTTATGGACATGTCAGCCCACACTTTTTTTACAGTGTGACCCGCATTAACCCACGTTTCATCTAAATAATAGATTTTCTTCCCATCTTCTCGGAATTTCTTGATTTCGCGAAGATATCGTCTTCTCCATGAAATGATATCATCCTTCTCTTTCAAAATGCTGTTTCTAGATCTTGCTGTGAAACTACAACAAGCTTTTTTATATACCGTAAAAAGTAGTTGTTTTAATTACCTAAAGTTAATTTCTTTTAAAAGTTTTCTTAAAGTAGACCGTTTAAAATTTGGAAGATCTTCATTTTCATTTAATTTCATTAAAACTTTATCGAGAGTGGGAGGTTCATTTAAAAGAAAAAAACTATGAACAAGCCTTCTGATGCCATTTTTGACTTCTTCGGAAACATTGTCCAAAATAGCTCTTGGTCTATGATACGCCTTAGGAGCATCAAAATAATCAGGATGTTGCTTGTGCTCACGAAGTATGTTGTAAACACTGGCCACACCAATTCCTAAAATTATAGTATATAAGCAGGTGGATTGGAAGGCAAATTAAAACATTACCTATCAATCTAGCAACATTTTCCACTTTGTCGTGTTTTTTCCACTGAGGATTCTGCTCTTCACACACTTTAAAAGCGTTCATAATTATTTGTTTCACCTCTACAGAAAAGTGCTTTTTTTGCCGTTTTCTTTTGGTGGTGACAACTGAATATTGTTGACGTTTTCATCATCCATTTTAATTAACAATTTTGCAGTAAGAAAAATTCTACAAATTAACCAACTCATTATTATTATTAACTTTTCATATAATTATAACTTACTTATTGACAATCGTTCGTGTATTGAATAGTGTGAGTCTTAATAAAGACTTGTAATGTACGAATGTACCTAATATGTAGCACAGTTGGAAAAACTTTGGAAATTTTCAAAATAACTGACGTAAACGCATGCGTAATAAGCTGGCGTTTGCCGTTTGTGTTTGTATGTGTAAATGAGACTTTTATGGAGTACCGCCCCATTTATTTCAACCAATGGATATTCAAGTTTCAAGTTGCATCTGAATGTCTCTGGTTTTTCATTACTATATCTGTTGGGTAAACGGAGATTAGTAACTGATGTTTTCTGTGGTGGTAGATGTACATGGGCGGCGTGTATAATTGATGTACTAATTGCTTTCCATCTGTCTTGTATATTGTAGTTATCCTCTACCCTCTCTCCTATACTATAATCCATTTGTCTTATGAAAGGACTAGGCACCACTTAAATGGAAATCTAAGGACCAGTCGATTTTGTTCATTTTTATACCATTGGATAGATAATGAAAAAACGAAAAATTCATATCCTTGGCCCAACACGGAGCAATTCATAACAAAGCCGCAATTCGGGATTTTAGTGTAACATAATTCCCATTTAAAATGCATTGCTGTCAATAAATTCGTCCCAACAATCGAATCTGATACTAACCCTGTCAGTGGCTCTAAAACTTTTTAAAATTCTGAACGTAACAATATAAGGTTTTAGTGAGTTCTGTTTTCTTAAGTTACACATACTTGAAAATTTCAAAATTTGAATGACATTTGTTTCACAATTTATTCTAACCTTTTTGGAATAAATATTCAAAAATAAATAGGGTTTCTTGAAGTAAATGCTCATGAAAGAAATTAATAAAGCCTAAATAAAAATCAGATAGGTATTTACTTATACAAACATGTAGTTTTTGTAATTATCTATTGTAAAAAGTAGATTTTAAACTACAATTTGTGTATTTTCTGTTTCTTGTTAGCTTTTGTATTAATCAGAATGATAGAAAAATATTGCATACACAAAAGGTATTTGCGAAAAATAATATTACAACTATTTTAGAAACCAATGATTTAAATATTTTCTGCTAATAGCATTATTGTCAAAATTACTGAATTGTATGCTATTTAGTAGTGCTATTGAAAATCGACAATATCCATTTTTAACTCATTCTATTTAATACAAGTGCTGTAAAATGCAGTGTTACGTTTGTAAACGAGGAGGACGTCCAAAAGAATTTCAACATTTCAGTAATTTAGATATTTATCCAGAATATCAACAACTTGCAACCAAACATCGGTTAAACAATGGATTACAACCCAGAGATATGGACAGAAATGATGACGTGTTATTATTCATGCAAATTGCCACAAATGGTGCAAGCCCTTGATGTGGATGTAGGTGATGAAGACGGTCTCAAATTCAACTGCATAGTTCAAAGATGAAATAAATGTTTTATATGTGATAGTAATAGGCAACAATTACGCCGAGACTGCTCTTTGAAGTAAGATTTGAAGTTTACTGTTACAATGAAATCCTGATTCCCAGATATGCGTTCTGCTGCGAAGAACATTTTGATGAAAATGGCATGTTTCCCCAAAATATCGTCGAGCAATTCTGCACATCTTATTGCTTCCACAAGGGCTACCATTTGCTGAAACCTTTATTAGTCGTCGCACCTGATGGATATATTTTAAACGTTCACATAATAGATATTCTGGATAAATATCTAAATTACTGAAATGTTGAAATTCTTTTGGACGTCCTCCTCGTTTACAAACGTAACACTGCATTTTACAGCACTTGTATTAAATAGAATGAGTTAAAAATGGATATTGTCGATTTTCAATAGCACTACTAAATAGCATACAATTCAGTAATTTTGACAATAATGCTATTAGCAGAAAATATTTAAATCATTGGTTTCTAAAATAGTTGTAATATTATTTTTCGCAAATACCTTTTGTGTATGCAATATTTTTCTATCATTCTGATTAATACAAAAGCTAACAAGAAACAGAAAATACACAAATTGTAGTTTAAAATCTACTTTTTACAATAGATAATTACAAAAACTACATGTTTGTATAAGTAAATACCTATCTGATTTTTATTTAGGCTTTATTAATTTCTTTCATGAGCATTTACTTCAAGAAACCCTATTTATTTTTGAATATTTATTCCAAAAAGGTTAGAATAAATTGTGAAACAAATGTCATTCAAATTTTGAAATTTTCAAGTATGTGTAACTTAAGAAAACAGAACTCACTAAAACCTTATATTGTTACGTTCAGAATTTTAAAAAGTTTTAGAGCCACTGACAGGGTTTGTCTCATATTCGCGAAAATCAGCAACCAAGAGAGGGCGCTGCTAAAACCAAAATGTCGGATGATCAAGGGAAAACGAAGCAGCTGTCATTTGCTTAACGTGCAGTTTTGGTGATTTTTTTTACCAATTTGTGTGCCTTGTGTTTGCTGATTTATAGTTTTGTTTGTGTGTGAACGCGATTTAGACTTTTCACTTCTAATTTATAACTGTTTAGTTGAGTGTCACTCCTGTTAACTATTAGATTTTGTGTCTTGAAAATTGTGCTACTAGACATTGTGAGTTTTGTTTATGCTTGAGTTAGGTGTTGATTGTGTTTTTTGTAGATGCCGAAAGTACACATATCATTTTTCGACATCTTTACCTATGTGGGAGACCGTTCTAGGGCCATAAAAGAAGGTGAAGCTTTATTTAATGCCGGTCATATTGTTCTGTGTGGGGTTAACCACGAAGGTCAAGTTAAAAGTTTGTGCTTGCAAACTTCCGCTTTAACGTCACCCCCGCATGAAATTTTGATCGATCTTAGCAGTGAAAAGTGGATTTGCTTGTGCAGCTGTAAAGCTGGAAACTCCGGATATTGCAAGCATATCGTGGGGACATTAATATATGTAAACCGGTAAGGCAATGTTTTTTTGCAAAATACAAATTTAATAGACACAAATTTAGGAATGAAGATCTGGAATTAATTAGCTGTACCGATGTTACACAGTCCTGGGGCAAGGAGAAAAAGGCGATTGCAGAAAAGTATGGAAACACAGAGGTACAGGCATTTTGTCATAATCCAAAAGGGAAGTGCTCTACCCCAATTCGTCATTCTACTCGTGTAAACCAGCTTAATTTAGAACTTCTTGTTAATTGTAAGAATTGACACCATTTTGTTCATAAATATAAAATAATTATTGAATATTTTTCTAGATAGTCAGAAATCCGCCATTGGAAAATTTTTTGAGCGCACCGAAAACAACGAGAATTTGTCAAGGTTGTATTGGTATTCCTTTTTTAAATGGCATATCAAGCTTTTGCAATTTTCATGAGAATACTACACATGTTTTACTTTGTAGTTCCTTGTCTGCTGTGTTCTGTATTGTTTCAGGAATCTGAAAACGTGTGACACAGGACCAAAGAAATGGGATTGTATGATTGACAACATGCGTAAGTCAAAATTTTTAGGCAATATTGCAATCAATTTGAAGCCTATGCAACCGTGTTGTCAAGATGTTCTTAACAGTCTGTTTGATACAGAGATAGTTAAGAACATGGCACAGGGGTCAGATGAGTGGAAGAAAGCACGACAGTTACGGATAACAGGTTAATAATAATAACTGTTTATTATTCAACAGAAAAAAATTCCAATTACAGTCTAACAAAGTTTTGAAATGTTATCCACTTAGCACATACAAATTTAAATATTTTAGGGTCTCGATGTTACGCTGTATTTACGTACTCAAAAACAGACGAGTGGACACAAAAGGCTTTTACCTATTTTTGGCCAAAAGGGTTTACAGTAAAAGCAACGGAGTATGGCAAACGATATGAAGCAGAGGCACTGCAATGCTTCAGGAATGTAAGCAAACATGAGGTAGCGACGCCACCATTTATCGTATGTGAACGATTTCCTTGGCTCGGATATTCACCTGATGGTGTTATTTTAGAACATGAAAATCCTGTAGCCCTATTGGAAATTAAATGTCCATTTTCAGGTAATTCAGTTAAATTTATTTGTCTTATTTTAAATATTTCTGGTTTTAGGTAAAGACAACCCTGCAGAAACATTTGCAGACAGCTGTGACTACCTACAAGTTAAGGATGATAAAATTGAACTAAAAAAGCGACACCAATATTATGGTCAGGTACAAATGGGAATGGCCTTATTAAACGTACCTATGGCGTACTTTATCCTATATTCCCCTTATTCTAAATCATTTTTACAAATTAATGTTAAGTTTGATGAACATTTTACTCAAGATTTATTAATTACAATTTCAAACAACTATTTTAACCATATGTTACATGTGTACTGTGAAAATAAAAATAAATAGAATATTAGATTTTGGTCATTTTCAACATAAGTTTAATGCTTTCGACTGTACTTAAATGTCGTGTGTAAATTTGTCCTCTGCTAAAATTGGTGGTGATAAGTTGACCAATCCTACAACTATCGTCATAATATCGTTTATGTAAGGTATCAAATACCAACTTATTTGGTCACTTGTAATACGATACATTTTTATTCGTTGGATGGCACGCTCAACATGCACTCTTGCTCTTGCTATCAATGCAGTCTTTTCGGCATCTGCTTTAGAAAATTGTTTGCATTTTCTCAAAAAAGGTGGTCTTATCAAGGTTATTAAATTTTCTTCACATTCTTTCTCAATCAAAAATCCTTTGTCCACCATTATAGCATCTCCAACTTCTACTTTTTCAACAAGTTTCTCCTTATTAAAGATAGCTTTATCACTTGCTCGCCCCCCATGCCCTGAACTTAAAAAAGCTATTAACCCGGATGGAGTTATGCCGATTAAAAATTTGATAGTGTGCCTACCTTTGTAGTGAGAGTAAGTCACAATTCTGCAGTGCAAACATTTGCATTTATCGACCGGGATCTCTGTACAATCAAGTACAATGCAAGTTTTTTTAAAAGATTGAAAGCATGTAGGCATATTTGACAGATTTTCTTCTTTTGAAGGCCAATAAATGGTAGGTTTGATTGCTGTAGCTAACAACGACACAAATGAATAAAAATATCTGGTACAAGTTGTAGAAGAAATATTAAATAAAATTGCCAAACACAAAAAAGGTAAATTCAATTTCAATTTAACCAGTACCAAGATAATTTTTATTCTCATGTCACCGATGTTCAAGGCGTTTTCAGAGGCCACATTTTTGCAGCATTGATGTAATGTTTCCAACAACTGAAAATCGACATTGGTAAAGGCTTTCAACTTTTCATCATGATTTAAAATATCAGGCAATGTATTATTCCAGTCCTCTGTTTGTGTACCACGATCGACGTATGTTTTTGTAGACGCTGATGATGAACTGGGAATTATTATGGAAGAATTTTGATTTTTGGGAATCATGATGAATTCATTATTGACTTCTATAGCGTCATCAAAATTCATACAAGTTTCACCGTCTCTAGAAAGAAGTCTGCAACAACATAACCTCTAAATATTTCATTTAAAAATGTGTTTTGTTTTTAACTTACTGTTCTCTATGAAACCGTTCAGATTTACGCTTCTTGATTTTTTTTACATCGTGGCTTCCAACGGGCAGATTTTGAGACGGAACTACTATTTTTTTCAAACATCTTCGTCGCGTTTCTGGTGTAACTAAAAAGCACTTTTATAATGAACTAACTTGCTTGTGATATGTTCTTAACTTACTGGGATAATAATCACTTTCTAAAAAATGCTTGCTGCATACCATCATATATTTTGTTATGGGTTTTCCAATCTTTAAAGCAATTTTCCATTTCAAACACAAATTTTTGTCTTTTATTGGAAAAAAGTGGAGAGAACAACCCGTGCCACCATATGTAGTGCACTGAGGAACAGAGCAAAATCTTTTGCTCGCTTGCATTATGCACTGATCTTTAATTAATTTTGGTTATAACAACTTTAAATTAATGATAACTACTTTTATAAAATAGGTTTAATCAAATAGATTACACGCTTTATGATTAAAATCACACGTTGAGATAAACATAAAATGGCATTATTTTCCCTTTAACGACGTTGCCAAAATTCGCCACCAGAGGTCAGCCACTTTGATGATTTTCGCGAATAGATTAGCATAAGAAACATTGTGAACCTACCTTTAATAGCAAGTCATGTGAATGTACCATTATCATTGATGTTGATGTAATACTTGTGTTATGTGTTAATAAAGATAAAAATAAATGTTTGATCAGTTGGCTAATATAATATATGCTCCCTAATAACAAGACATGGTGTCAGGTGTAAAATAAACCAATTTTAAAAAGGAAACAGAAAGAAGAAAAAGGAAACGAGGAAAAAGAAGAATCCTAACCTAAAAAAAAAAAAAAAATAAAACGTGCTATGGACGTAGTAAGTAAAAACGAGAAGAATTTGTTATTGTAATAATAAAATTAATAAAAATGAGTCAAACAACCTTTAAAACACCACCAAATCTGACATTTGAAGGAGATCTAAACAAAAATTTTGAAAAATTTATGCAATCGTTTGACATGTATTTACAAGCAACGGAATTAAACAAAGCTAGTGATGAAAGAAAGATTGCCATTTTCCTAAATGTAGCAGGTGAAGAGGCTTTAGAAGTGTTTAATACATTTCAACTGAGTGATGAAGAAAAAAAGAAATATGATACAGTAAAACAAGCTTTTGCAAACTACTGTAAACCCAGAAGCAATGAAGTTTATGATCGATTTAAATTCTTCACGAGGAGTAAGAAAGATGAAGAAACTTTTGATTCATTTATAAAAGATTTAAAAATATTAGCGAAACCTTGTAATTTTGCAACTCAACAAGAGTCTCTAATTAGAGATAGATTAGTTCTAGGGATTAATGACAAAAATCTACAAGAAAAACTCTTGAGAACAACCGATCTAACACTGTTAAAAGCTGAAGAACTTGTAAGGGCTGCCGAGGCAACAACTATTCAAGTTAAAGGGTTACGAGGAGATCCTGAAGTAAACATCATTAAGAAAAAACCAAGAGGAAATAAGTTCAACTTTAAATCAGAAAATGGAAAAAGCAAGCAAGGTAACACAAGTGAAAGTGAGTATGATTGTTTAAAGTGTGGAAAATGTCATAAAAAAGGTGAATGTGGTGCATATGGTAAAATATGTAGAATATGTAATAAGTACAATCACTTTGCCATAGGGTGTAGATTTAATAGAAATAAACAAAATAATGATAAGAAGCAGAAATATGTTAAACATCACAAAATTAGAAATGTTAATAGTATTAATGATGAAAGTGATGACAATATGTTTATAGATAGTATAGAAATTAACAGCGTAAGAAATAATAGTAGACAAAATAACCTAGTATGGGACGAAAAGATCCTA
Source organism: Agrypnus murinus (assembly GCA_929113105.1). Lineage (NCBI taxonomy): Eukaryota > Metazoa > Arthropoda > Insecta > Coleoptera > Elateridae > Agrypnus > Agrypnus murinus. Next base: position 37,350,542 of record OV816030.1, read on the forward strand.
ATTGGAAATAATTATGTGAATTTCAAACTTGACACAGGAAGTCAATGTAATGTACTACCATTAAGATGTATAAAATTATTAGGTTTAGAATCTAAAATAGAAATAAGTAATGAAAAAATTTTAGCATATGGAGAAAATGAAATTCAGGTTTTAGGTTACATTATTTTAAAATGTTTAGTAAGGCATAGGAACTATAATATAAAATTTGTTATAGTAGATGTAAAAAGTAAACCAATATTGGGTCTTAATGCGTGTAATAAATTAGATTTAGTACAAAGGGTTAAAGATTTAAACGTAAGTAAAAGTCAGGTAAATGACATAAATTTAAAAAAGTCAGAAACAGTAAAAGTAGGAAAACAAAAAGAGATAAGTAGGGATACAGAAAAAATAAAATTTTTAGAAAAAAATAAAGATTTATTTGAAGGAGTAGGAAAAATTCCGATTCAGTATGAAATAAAATTGAAAGAAAATTATATTCCTTTTTCAAGTGGATGTAGGAGATTACCAAACAGTATAAATGATAGGTTAAGGGGAACGTTAAAAGAGCTTGAAGAGAAAGAAATTATAGAAAGGGTCGATGAGCCTACAGAATGGGTTAATAACATTGTAGTTAGAGAAAAAACTGATAAAAAATTAAGAATTTGTTTAGATCCACATAAACTTAATCAAAACATTTGCTTAGACCAACATCCAATACCTACTAGTGAGGAAATAAGTCTGAAATTAAAAGACAAAAAGGTTTTTAGTGTTATTGATATGAAAGATGGGTTTTTCCAAATTCCGCTAAGTAAAAAGTCATCAGATTTATGTACATTTATAACACCGTATGGGAAATGGAAATTTTTAAGATTACCATTTGGTTTATCAGTTAGTCCAGAAGTATTTCAGAAAGTAAATGAATCTATATTTGGAGATTTAGATATAGGTATTTATTTTGATGATTATATAATTGCAGGAAAGACAGAAAAAGAGCATGATGAATTAATGACAAAATTTTTAGACAGGGCTAGAAAACATAACATAAAATTTAATAAAGAAAAGCTACAGTATAAAGTAGATAAAGTAAAATACATAGGTAAGGAATATTCTGAAAAGGGAGAAAGACCAGACTTAGATTATATAAATGCTGTAGTAAAGCTAGAAGAACCTAAAAATAAAAAAGAGTTATTATCAGTATTAGGTATGGTAAATTATTTAGTCAAATACATTCCGCATTTAGCAGAATTGAGTGCACCTTTAAGAGATTTGACAAAGAAAAACATTGAATTTGTTTGGGACTTAGCTCAAAAAGAGGCATTTAAAAATATAAAGGAAGTAATAAGTGAAATGCCAACTCTAAAAATTTTTGATCCTAGTAAGAAAATAATAATACAAGCAGATGCAAGTCAAAATGGTCTAGGAGGATGCTTAATGCAAGAGGGAAGGCCAGTAGCATTTTGCTCTAGAAGTTTAACAGATTCAGAAAAACGGTGGGCACAAATAGAAAAAGAATTTCTAGCCATTACTTATTGTTTAACAAAATTCCATCAGTTTGTATATGGAAAAGACATTATAGTTCATTCAGATCACAAACCTCTTGTAGCAATACATGAAAAAGAAATAAATAAAGTAAGTTCTAGATTGCAAAGATTAAAATTAAAAGTTTTAAAATATAAATTTCAAATTCAGTACTTACCTGGAAACAAAATGTTTATCGCAGATCTTTTATCAAGGTCATATCTAAAGGATAGGGTCTCTGATGATCCAGAAATGAGAGAAATAGTACACTCAATTGAAACAGAATTACCAATAGCAGATGAAAGGATAAACGAAATAAAAGAAAAAACAAAGCAAGATCAAGTTCTAAGTAAAGTTTTAGAATATACAGAGTCAGGTTGGCCTGAAAATTTCAAAACAGATATTAAAGAATTAAAAGGTTATTATAAAATCAGAGAAAACATTATAAATAAAGAAAATATTCTGTTTTTGGAAGACAAAATCATAATTCCAAAAATGTTGAGATTATATATATTAAAACAATTACATAAAGCTCACTTTGGTGTAGAAAAGACTAAGAAAAGGGCTAGGAGATTATTTTATTGGCCAGGGATAACAACAGAAATTGAGAATTATGTATTAAGTTGTAAAGTATGTGAAAAGTTTAGGAGGTCAAATGTAAAAGAACCTTTAATACCTTATGAAATACCAAATCTACCATTTCAAAAGGTAACGGGTGATATTTTAGAGTTTGATTCAAATTCATATCTTGAAGTTACGGACTATTACTCAAATTGGATTGAACTTAAAAAATTAAATAATAAAACTATACAGGAAGTTATCAAAAAATTAACAGAAATTTTCACTATACATGGTTATCCATCTGAATGGGTATCTGATAATAATCCGTTCAATAGTCAAAATTTTAGGAAGTTTGCCAAGGACATTGGTATGAAACTAACTTTTATTAGTCCGAGGTATTCACAATCTAATGGGTTGTCTGAAAGATCAGTAGGCATTTGTAAAGACATGTTAAAAAAGAGTAAAGAGACAGGGAAAGATGTATTAGAATATTTGTTAGAGTATCGAGCTACTCCATTGTGTTCATTAGGAGTATCGCCATCAGAATTATTGTTTAATAGGTTAGTTAGGACAACATTGCCTATACATGAATCACAACTTAAACCAAAAATGAATAAAACTACTAAAAGTGATTTTAAATTAAAACAACAAAATCAAAAAAGACATTATGATAAAAATGCTAAAACAAGACCTGATTTTGATTTATATCAAAATGTAACATTAAAAAAAGGGAATAAATGGGTGCCGGGTAGAATTATTGAAAAGTGTAATACCCCTAGGTCTTATGTAGTTAAAGATGAGGAGGGTTCTGTACTTAGAAGAAATTCTAGATTTTTAAGAAAGTCTAGAAATATACCAAATTTTGAAAATATAATTAAGGATTTAGATGTAGACTTTGAAAATGTAGAAAATACTAAAATTGATTGTCAAGGAGAAGTAAATGGAGGACAAGAGATTATAGTAAGTAAGGAGAATAGTTTAAGAAAAAATGAGACATATCCAGAAATCGAAAATAAGTCAAATACTACACGAAGTGGTCGAAAATGTCAAAGACCAATTTGGTTGAAAGACTATGAAACATAATGCTTTGGAAAAAAGGAGATGTCTCATATAGATTAGCATAAGAAACATTGTGAACCTACCTTTAATAGCAAGTCATGTGAATGTACCATTATCATTGATGTTGATGTAATACTTGTGTTATGTGTTAATAAAGATAAAAATAAATGTTTGATCAGTTGGCTAATATAATATATGCTCCCTAATAACAAGACAGGGTTAGTATCAGATTCGATTGTTGGGACGAATTTATTGACAGCAATGCATTTTAAATGGGAATTATGTTACACTAAAATCCCGAATTGCGGCTTTGTTATGAATTGCTCCGTGTTGGGCCAAGGATATGAATTTTTCGTTTTTTCATTATCTATCCAATGGTATAAAAATGAACAAAATCGACTGGTCCTTAGATTTCCATTTAAGTGGTGCCTAGTCCTTTCATAAGACAAATGGATTATAGTATAGGAGAGAGGGTAGAGGATAACTACAATATACAAGACAGATGGAAAGCAATTAGTACATCAATTATACACGCCGCCCATGTACATCTACCACCACAGAAAACATCAGTTACTAATCTCCGTTTACCCAACAGATATAGTAATGAAAAACCAGAGACATTCAGATGCAACTTGAAACTTGAATATCCATTGGTTGAAATAAATGGGGCGGTACTCCATAAAAGTCTCATTTACACATACAAACACAAACGGCAAACGCCAGCTTATTACGCATGCGTTTACGTCAGTTATTTTGAAAATTTCCAAAGTTACTCATAACGGTTGGCTAATGAAGAATGTCGGGAGATCTTAAACAAATGAAAGGAAGCTAGAATGAAAGCACGGCAAGATAATATCTACTGAAGAAAACAAAGATTTATATAGAAGAGTATGAAGGACAGCAAAAGCTATATGTAGAAGTAGAATGAATACTATTCAAGGTAAATGCAGAGTATTGAAGGAAGATTTAGCAAATTTGAAACGAAATTGTTTTATTAGGAAATAAATACAATTAAGAAAGGTTACCAACCCCTAACCCAGAACATCGATGTGTATACGTAAAAATGGATAATTGATAGGAGGAGGTCATCTTCAGGAAGTGATGATACAAGAGGAAACGGAAAATGAGACGAGGAAAATTGAGGAAAGAACAAAAAAGATGTAACGGAGCCAACAATGTAAGAATTTTAAAATGCATTAGCAAGAATAAAAAATAATAAAAGTCCTGGAAGTGATAAAATAGAAGTATGAAAGAAATTTAGACTTATGAAAGGAAAAATGGAGAGGAAAAGAGATCCCTGATGATTGGAAACCAGCCATTATACCTACATATATACCCTATCTGCAAAAAAAGTAATCAGCTTTCATGTGAAAACTATAGACCACTCTGAATTCTAAATATAGCTTATAAAATACTATCTATACTTATTAATGAGAAATTAAAAGAAATAGCAGAAAATAAAATCAGAGAGTATCAATGCGGGTTCTGCCGAAATAAATTGGTAACAAATCAGATATTTACAGTAAAACAAATAGAAGAGATGCTGGACGAAGAACTTAAACATATACATTTTGTTTATAGATCTTAAGCATGCATACAACAAAGTAAAAAGCATTTTTCTTCTAAAGCTGATTGAACCAGTAAAAATGAGCGACACCAAGACCAAGTGAAAATCCAAGGCAACTATCTAGATGTTTTAGGACTTACAGCGGGTTGCGGCAACGAGATCCTCTAGCACCAACTCTCTTCAACACAGTATTAGAAAATATAATAAAAAAATGCGCAATGAGAACTAAAAAAACTATTTTTAAAAACTCACACCAATGTTTAGTATATGCTGATGATATGGTTATTATGAGTAGAACTAAAGAAGAAATGATACAAATTTGTATGAAAAGAGGAAGTAACATATTTAGGCGTGGAAATTTCAAATGATAATAGTAATGAAAAAGAAATCAAAAGAAGGTTAGTGCTAGGAAGGTGGATCGTGGAGAAGCAATAACCAAGAAATTTATATAGTGTATAATGAATCTAATATAGTGAACATAATCAAACAGAAAAGACCAAGATGGTTAGACCACCCCTAGAAAAATTCCTAAATATGCCACTAGGCGTTTTATTATTAATTTAGTCGAAAACAATGCGCCCCCTCCACAGAGTAATAAGACTCCCGAGGCTTTTGGCTGAGGGGGTGCTTAATTGGATTTGTTAGAAACATAAATACCTATAGAAATTTAGATTTACTTTTGATAGCAATGTGATAAAGCAAACAAAATATATTTTTAATGAAAAACTAAAAATATCCATTTTTAGAATCTAAGAATACGGGCACTAGACATTTTTAATAAAAAGTTTGTGTTCGTTTTGGTAAATGAAATGTCACATGGTCCCAATGTGACATTCTTGTAGATTTTAATTGTTTATTTGTAGATGTTACACTTCTATAGAAAAATCATATTTACATAATAAATCAAGAAAATATAAGATACAGTACAAGTATTTTGGCACTCAAAAAGAGTACTGGTACTTTTTATAGAATATGATAGTATAACCCTATTGAAAACTTATAAATTAGAAACAAATAGAGATTGTATATGTTTCATGATTACAATTATTTTACTTTTCCTTGATACGGAAGTATCAGAAGGAATTCTTTATCAATTTATTACGTATCAGCTATCATTTTGAATTAATGTAGCGAAAGAGCAATTAGGCAACCCAGAATACTCTCATGGGTTAAAACCCTCTATTCGGATATACTCGTATTCGTTCGCTCCTCGTCGCATTAGGCGTTGCGTTTTGTTGTTTAGCTCCTCGCTGTGTGCGAGTACATTTGATGGTGTTACTGTGTTCTTTAAAAAATTGTGCATTGCACTGAGTTTTTGCAGTGATTTTAACGTCTCATCACAAAGGAATTACCAGATCTTGGTAGGTGAAAACGAATTTTCATTTTGCATTTTTAGTTTTCCAGGCGTGGCCGAAAAAATAAGGGTGGCTTCTCACACGCCGGTGGTGCGTTTTTGTTTTGTTTTGCCCAGAAAATTTGAGGCTCTAATTATTTTAAGCTCATTAAGTAGGGTGACTGAGTGATAATAAGGGGTTAAAATTGAAAAAAATAAGGGGATTATTACGTGAAAAATTGAAAATACATGTTTGGAAACCCCTGTTTTAAAAAGTTAAGTTATCCAGAAAATGTCAAAGGTATATAATTAAATAAAGATGAATCATATTATTTCTAACCTCCCTCCATTAAGATGTCATGTTTTCTGGGGAATTATTCTTGTCTTATTGTAGTTTGAGATTTATTTGTCTCGGCTAATATCAACGTGCTTAAATTATTATTTCCAGTTAAGAATGTCTGGCGCTCGCTTTTGCTTTATTAGATACAGGAAATGTTCATAAGAAAGAGGGTGTGTTATATTCGTCTCTTTTCTCCTACGAATCAAAATCATGCTGGTACAGCAGCTGTGCTTTTTGAAAGAATCTAGTGACCACCACCTGTCTATATAAAAACGATAGTTGTAAAAGAGATCTGCTCATAAAATATGACCATTGATGGAGTGGTTTCCAGGTTTTTTTTCTTTTTCTTGTTATTATAGACCAGGTGCTTGGGAAAGATGTCAGTTTATTCTAAAAATTGCTGGACTGAAAATCTTGTGTTGGCTGACTGTTAAAAATAGCTTCCCTTGGAATGTTTTGACAAATCTGGATAATTCTAGATTTTTTTGATTTTGATTTTATTTTTATTATTAAGAGTTACTAGGTTATGATTAATTATAATAAATAATTATCTAATTTTTATTTAATTATTGTTGAAAACATCTTTGAAGTGACAAAATAACCTAAAAAATTATATTTGACATTTTGAAAAAGTTGAAGATCACTTAAAAGTTGTTTATTAATTACCATAGCCTACTCCTACTCTGAATTGCAAACGATATTATATTAATGGGCGATCTTAATATAGATCTTTTAACTATTACTACTGTTAATGATTTCTGAATTGTTTATTTAATGAATGAACATTGCAAATATGTGTTAAAATGAAAAACCATCTTGTCAGGAACTGAACTTTTATACTCCTGTTGGTGTTTGAGATAGATATTAAATCGTGTAGGAAGTGGAAGTATTACTATAACAAGCAGCTCGTTGACCCACATTTTAAGTGTTAGTGGACCCTCAAGATTCTTGTAGGAGGCAGATTTGTTTGCATTATAATAAGTAGTAACATTTTTTATGTATTTTCACTCCAGCTGATTCGATTTTATTATAAAATGTAAATATTTATATTGTGTTTGTTTATTACAGCGACTATTATTAAGACATATATGTATAGGTAGGTACCTATTTATAATGTTTGTAGTCTTCTGATGAAAGAAATATCTTTTTGGCAAAATTAACTTAATAATTAAATTTTCAAAATTCATTTAGGCATGACGTAATTTTCTATAATTTCTGCGAGTTATTCATTTATTAACATGCATGAATCATTTCTATAACGTTTAAATGACGAATATTTGTTCGAAATGTAAAATGCAATATAACTTGGAAGAATCACTGTCTTATTATTATTATGCGCTATTTGCCTGACCTTAAATTATAATCTCCATTTCGTTAAAGAGGAGATATTAAACAGTCACAGCTTCCTCTAGCGCGATAAGTTTTCCGCGGAGTGCTTTTTAACTGTCATCTTGATACTACGCAAGGTTTTCTCTGAAGATATTGCTGATATGCATTGTAGTGATTCAACCAAGAAGGACCAGGAACACGATCAAAAAAGGTCAAAATGCAATATTTCCGAATTAGCATTTTTTAAAGCAGTATTGTCTAAAATTTTATATACATTGCTAACAGTCACGTTACTAAAACCTCCGAAGAAAAATATTACTAGATTACTACACTCGAAACTTTATTTTTAATTTTAAGCACCCAATAAATTTGTACCTCTTAATTAAGTGCCCAATAAAGTCGGAACTTTTTACAGAATCGACTTTGTCACAGCAGGTCTAGTTAATCGGTAACGGTTTCGATTGTGTGACTTAATTTGTTTCAGAATTCTGCACTCGTTTCAGTTTTATCATTTTCGACCCTCAAGATGGCCTTTTTTATAGAGTATACACTCGGACTATCTATCTGGACGCTATATTGTTTCAAATCTCCAAATACTCAGGTTTTTGGCCATAACTGTACCTAGAAACAGCCGACGATCGATAGTTCATCAATATGTTTAGGCCCCATCCTAGAAGTCCCATTTGGATGCAACGTTTCGTTTCTATTATTTAAGGTTGGGACAAGAGGTTGTAAACAAACGTAAGGTAGTAATACCTAAAATGAAAGAGGCGAGAAAAGAAGGAAAGCACGCTAGCATAAAATATGACAAGCTAATAATCAACAGAGAAGAGATAAGCTGTGAAGAAACTTGCAACTCCGAAGACGAAGAACAATACGAAGAGATAAGTGGAGAGGACAATGAGGAAGCCAGAAAGATAGATGGAAAATAAGAAGTTGGAAGTATAACAAACTTATAGACTTATGTACTACAGCGGTGCATAGAAACACGGGACAGAGAACCTGAAAAAATCTAAAAAATACCGCACTGAAACTTAAACCAATAAATAAACGACTGCCGTTTAAGAATAAAAAGCTATGGTGGTTTTGCTATAAGAGGTGCAGCCTAATAATCGTGATTAGGAGCGCTATAGAGCCTATAAATAGCATATAATTATTTCAGAAGAAATTCCGATATCTCAAGATTAAGAATTTTGCATATTTCTGCGAGAGTGGTTTTTCCTATTAAGCCTGCAGTCTGCAGTCTAACAATTGTGATTAGAAGCGCTGTAGAGCCTATAAATCGACTGTATTTAATATACAAGAAATGATATATCTCCGAATTTACGGTTTTTGATATCTTCGAGGATGGTTTTGCTATAAGGGGTGCAATCTAAAAGCGACTGCTTAAACGTGTTGTAGAACCTATAAATAGCCTGTAATTGACACGCAAACAAATTTTGATATATGTATCTCAAACTAAACGATTTTGCATATTTCTGCGGAGGTGGTTTTGCTATTAAGGATGTAGCCTAAAAGTCGTGATTAGGATCGTTGTAGAGTCTATAAATAGCCTATAATTATTATACAAGAAATTTCGATATGTCTCAAAATGTACGGTTTTTGATGTATTCGAGGGTGGTTTTGCTATAAGGGGTGCAGCCTAAAAATCGGCTGATTATGCACGCTGTAGAACCTACAAATAGCCTGTAATTATAGCGCAAAAGATTTTGATGTATCTCACGATAAGGATTTTCCATATTTTTGCTAGTGCGGTTTTCTTATTAAGGATGCAGCCCAAAAAACTGTGATTTGGGTCGCTGTAGAACCTATAAATAGCCTGTAATTGCCATACAAGAAACGATATATCTCTGAATTTACGGTTTTTGATGTCTTCGAAGGTGGTAGTGCTATAAGGGGTGCAGCATAAAAGCGGCTGCTTAAACACGTTGTAGAATCTATAAATAGCCTGTAATTATCACGAAAAGATGTTTGAAATATGTATCTCAAAATAAACGATTTTGCATATTTCTGCGAAGGTGGTTTTGCTATTAAGGGTGTAGCCTAAAAACCGTGATTAGGAGCGTTGTAGAATCTATAAATAGCCTATAATTATTATACAATAAATTTCGATATGTCTCAAAATGTACGGTTTTTGATGTATTCGAGGGTGGTTTTGCTATAAGGGGTGCAGCCTAAAAATCGGCTCATTATGCACGCTGTAGAACCTACAAATAGCCTGTAATTATAGCGCAAAAGATTTTGATGTATCTCACGATAAGGATTTTCCATATTTTTGCTAGTGCGGTTTTCTTATTAAGGATGCAGCCCAAAAAACTGTGATTTGGGTCGCTGTAGAATCTATAAATAGCCTGTAATTGCCATACAAGAAACGATATATCTCTGATTTTACGGTTTTTGATGTCTTCGAGGGTGGTAGTGCTATAAGGAGTGCAGCATAAAAGCGGCTGATTAAACACGTTGTAGAACCTATAAATAGCCTGTAATTATCACGAAAAATGTTTGAAACTATGTATCTCTAAATAAACGATTTTGCATATTTCTGCGAAGGTGGTTTTGTTATTAAGGTTGTAGCTTAAAAACCGTGATTAGGAGCGTTGTAGAGTCTATAAATAGCCTATAATTATTATACAAGAAATTTCGACATGTCTCAAAATGTACGGGTTTTGATGTATGGTTTTGGGTGGTTTTGCTATAAGGGGGTGCAGCCTAAAAACCGGCTGATTATGCACGCTGTAGAACCTACAAATAGCCTGTAATTATAGCGCAAAAAATTTTGATGTATCTCACGATAAGTATTTTCCATATTTTTGCTAGTGCGGTTTTCTTATTAAGGATTCAGCCCAAAAAACTGTGATTTGGGTCTCTGTAGAACCTATAAATAGCCTGTAATTGCCATACAAGAAACGATATATCTCTGAATTTACGGTTTTTGATGTCTTCGAAGGTGGTAGTGCTATAAGGGCTGCAGCATAAAAGCGGCTGCTTAAACACGTTGTAGAATCTATAAATAGCCTGTAATTATCACGAAAAGATGTTTGAAATATATATCTCAAAATAAACGATTTTGCATATTTCTGCGAAGGTGGTTTTGTTATTAAGGGTGTAGCCTAAAAACCGTGATTAGGAGCGTTGTAGAGTCTATAAATAGCCTATAATTATTATACAAGAAATTTCGACATGTCTCAAAATGTACGGTTTTTGATGTATGGTTTTGGGTGGTTTTGCTATAAGGGGGTGCAGCCTAAAAATCGGCTGATTATGCACGCTGTAGAACCTACAAATAGCCTGTAATTCTAGCGCAAAAAATTTTGATGTATCTCACGATAAGGATTTTCCATATTTTTGCTAGTGCGGTTTTCTTATTAAGGATGCAGCCCAAAAAATTGTAATTAGGGGCGCTGTGGAACCTATAAATAGCCTGTAATTGCCATACAAGAAACGATATATCTCTGAATTTACGGTTTTTGATGTCTTCGAAGGTGGTTAGTGCTATAAGGGGTGCAGCATAAAAGCGGCTGCTTAAACACGTTGTAGAATCTATAAATAACCTGTAATTATCACGAAAAGATGTTTGAAATATGTATCTCAAAATAAACGATTTTGCATATTTCTGCGAAGGTGGTTTTGCTATTAAGGGTGTAGCCTAAAAACCGTGATTAGGAGCGTTGTAGAGTCTATAAATAGCCTATAATTATTATACAAGAAATTTCGATATGTCTCAAAATGTACGGTTTTTGATGTATGGTTTTGGGTGGTTTTGCTATAAGGGGGTGCAGCCTAAAAATCGGCTGATTATGCACGCTGTAGAACCTACAAATAGCCTGTAATTATAGCGCAAAAAACTTTGATGTATCTCACGATAAGGATTTTCCATATTTTTGCTAGTGCGGTTTTCTTATTAAGAATTCAGCCCAAAAAACTGTGATTTGGGTCGCTGTAGAACCTATAAATAGCCTGTAATTGCCATACAAGAAACGATATATCTCTGAATTTACGGTTTTTGATGTCTTCGAAGGTGGTTAGTGCTATAAGGGGTGCAGCATAAAAGCGGCTGCTTAAACACGTTGTAGAATCTATAAATAGCCTGTAATTATCACGAAAAGATGTTTGAAATATGTATCTCAAAATAAACGATTTTGCATATTTCTGCGAAGGTGGTTTTGCTATTAAGGGTGTAGCCTAAAAACCGTGATTAGGAGCGTTGTAGAGTCTATAAATAGCCTATAATTATTATACAAGAAATTTCGATATGTCTCAAAATGTAGGGATTTTGATGTATTCGAGGGTGGTTTTGCTATAAGGGGGTGCAGCCTAAAAATCGGCTGATTATGCACGCTGTAGAACCTACAAATAGCCTGTAATTATAGCGCAAAAAATTTTGATGTATCTCAAGATAAGGATTCTCCATATTTTTGCTAGTGCGGTTTTCTTATTAAGGATGCAGCCCAAAAAACTGTGATTTGAGGCGCTGTAGAACCTATAAATAGCCTTTAATTGCCATACAAGATACGATATATCTCTGATTTTACGGTTTTTGATGTCTTCGAGGGTGGTTAGTGCTATAAGCGGTGCAGCATAAAAGCGGCTGCTTACACACGTTGTAGAATCTATAAATAGCCTGTAATTATCACGAAAAGATGTTTGAAATATATATCTCAAAATAAACGATTTTGCATATTTCTGCGAAGGTGATTTTGCTATTAAGGGTGTAGCCTAAAAGTCGTGATTAGGAGCGTTGTAGAGTCTATAAATAGCTTATAATTATTATACAAGAAATTTCGATATGCCTCAAAATGTACGGTTTTTTATGTATTCGAGGGTAGTTTTGCTATAAGGGGGTGCAGCCTAAAAATTGGCTGATTATGCACGATGTAGAACATATAAATAGCCTGTAATTATAGCGCAAAAAATTTTGATATATCTCAAGATAAGGATTTTCCATATTTTTGCTAGTGCGGTTTTCTTATTAAGGATGCAGCCCAAAAAATTGTAATTAGGGGCGCTGTGGAACCTATAAATAGCCTGTAATTGCCATACAAGAAACGATATATCTCTGAATTTACGGTTTCTGATGTCTTCGAGGGTGGTTTTGTTATAAGGGATGCAGTCTAAAAGCGACTGCTTAAACACGTAGCACCTATAAATAGCCTGTAATTGTCAAAAACTTTGATATGTGTATCTAAAAAAAAAACGATTTTGCATATTTTTGCGAAGGTGCTTTTGCTATTAAGGGTGCAGCCTAAAAATCGTGATTAGGAGCATTGTAGAACCTGTAATAGCCTATAATTGTCACGCAAAAAATTGATATATGTATCTCAAAATAAACTATTTTGCATATTTCTGCGAAGGTGGTTTTCTTGTAAAGGAGCTTTCTTATTGCAGCCTAAAAATCGTGATTAGGCGCATTGAAGACCCCCATAATTAATTGATAAGTATAGCGTTAGAGGAAAAAATTATTTTTCGAATTATCAAAATTTTTTAATGGCGATTAACTTCCAAAGGGTAATTCCGATGAGATTTACGTATTCGAAGAGCTTATAAAAAAACCCCATAAATGTAATACCAAGCTAATATGCCTAATTATCTTACGGAAAAAATGGGCACTGGCTACACGTTAAACTAGCACCCTCCCACATTTGAATCTGGGTTTTCTTGGAATCGGCATGATCCCAAAAATTATTTCTAGCGAGATTTGAAAGCCCATAAAAAACTCAGTTTAAAAAGATTCTTGTAGTGGGGGTGCCATCTTAATGTACTTATGGATGGGCCATATATTCCGAATGGAAGAAACAAGTCCAACAAACAAGAACAGAAGATAACTGCATGGAATGTGATAGATAGCAGAAGAAGACAAGGCAGGCCAAGGAACAGGTGGTTTCAAGAAGTTCTGAAGAACTAAAAACTATGAAAATAAGCAATTGGAGAAGCCAAATAAGTGATACAAAAAAATGAAATTCAATTGCTGAACAGGCTAAGGGCCCAAAATGGGTTATAACGCGGACCTCGCGACGAAAATCGGCGCTACGGTGGCCGAGAATAAGCAAAATTCAAACTTTGACTCCCCTCACCCTCCTACAAGCAAAGTGTTGCAGTCATGTATAACAGCAATCCTTCGCCGAGTGTTCCAACTAATTCGCATTGTACTGTAAAGCGAACAAACACCAGTATTTGCTGCCGGGAAGGGAGGGCGTCTTGTTCTGGTCGGAACTGGGCTCCTGTGGGCTCTTGTGAGAATGGGTTTGGCACCGGTACGAAGATCTGGTTAAAGGTTTGTTTACCCATTCCCCTAGGGAAAGCTATGGAAAACCGTGCCTGTAGTGCCAGATAGTATTACTGGCATTTCTCGGGTCGCCATGTGAGGGTTGAGTTAAGGGTAAAAATACAATATAAATAAATACACAGATCTTTCCCAACACTCCATTTTTTATTAAATAAAATAAAATATGTAATGAACAAAGAATGACTTCCGGGTTTTGACCGTGTCATATTGAGAACAACAAAACAACTCTACGATGTGCCTGTAATTGTAAGGGGTTTTCAGGATATGCAATATCGGTGTAATCCACTCAATACACCGCTGCATTACATTCGGTGATCTGTCCGACCATACAAATGACTTGGTCCACCGGTTAAACACAGCACTGGGATCATAGTAAGTTTATATCGACTGATGCCTTAAATACCAGGTCTATTACTTGGACATTGGATGTGCATCCAATTCCAGTCCATGCTTAGATTGGCTTCGATGTGGCAGTGAAACGTCACGCATGCTAGATAAGGGATTCGAAGACGTCCCAGAAAAGCTGGACTGCGACGGGTAAGACGTAAATATCCTCGGCACTATCTTAGAGAGTAAAGGGTGGATAATAACTTCATTCCCACCAGCGATAACTGGCTGCACTCGTATAAGCAAGCGACGCGCTAATTAAGCGTGTTTCAATTTTTACCCCATAAAAGGGGATTAGTACTTGGATTGGCTTCGGTGTGGCAGTGAAACGTCACGCATGCTAGATAAGGGGTTCTAAGACTTCCCAGAAAAGCTGGACTGCGACGGGTAAGACGTAAATAGCCTCGGCACTAGCTTAGGGAGCTAGTAAAGGGTGGATAATAACTTCATTCCCACCATCGATAACTGGCTGCACTCGCATAACCAAGCGACGTGCTAATTAAGCGTGTTTGAATTTCCATGGCAAACAGAAGGCAGGTATGTCATGAATCTGATTTTATGAAGTACCTGATTCAAAATTTGAAAATCAGTACTGAGGGCGGAATCCGATTTTACCCCACCAAAACGCTGAATGTTTCGCATTGGGGGGGGGGGGCGAAGCACCCGTTAACACCTGATGCAAGATGAATGGAACCCGATGTAGATCCATCGCTATGGAGTACGAAGTATCTGGTCCTAAATTAGTGGCGTAGTATGGCAACTGCGTCCCGATGGTGGTTTCATACAGGCCGCCAAGTGTTTTCAACTAATTACAGCCGCACCATTCAACCAGATCTGTGAATAAATTTCCTAAGAATGTGCAGCAACATAAGTACGATGATGACATTTTGAATTTTCTGGACATGGCCTGCTTCTATGACTGCCGCCAAAAGAATTTTCTGATGAATGCGACTACCCACATAAAAAAGATTGAAGGCACAGCACCTGAGGTTACAATTAGAAGAGATTAAACCCTTTAATTAGTCTGCATTATTGCAAGATGAAAAATCAAACGCAAACGCTTCTATAAATAACTAAAATATTAAATATGAAGAACAAATATTCCTGGTGTATCAATGACGCTCTAATTAATTAGCTGAGATTAATCGAATCTGATTACGAGAAAGAAAAATTACGAAGTTTTTTTTAATAAATGCTTCACGTGTAGAAGTTCGGATTTTTGGAAATATTTCAAAATATGACGGATGCCTTCAAAAATCATCTTAGTGGTGTGTCAACGATAACTTAGACGAGCCCAAAAAAGACATCGAGATTCTGAAGCATCCCAATTATTTGAAATTGCTTATTGTTTGCCAATACCACGTAATTTTATTTTGTTTTGTGATTGACAAATTCTTCTTTAGTTGTTTCTCATGAAAAATAATCCGTACTGTCCGTTACGTTCAATAAAAAGACTGGCAGTGATACAATAAAAATAAAAGAGGATCTCGGATGTAATATTTCAAGCTAAAGTTCAACTACCGAATGGGTAAGTGTATTTTTTTCATGAAAAGCGAGATGGTGGTGATACCAAACACCGAAAGAAAAGAAAAAACAAGCTAGTCTAGTTATTCTTTAAAAGCGCCTACCGTAAAAAGAAGAGTTGAATAGAAACACTACTTTAAAAGTAAATGTTAAAAAAATTCTCGTAGTTAAAAACTGCAGCCCTTAATTATTCTAATGTAATGGCTAATACGAATTTGTAAGTTTAAGTTCAGAACGTGTTTTAGAGGTTAAACAAACGAAAACCTAAAACAAAATCAGGAATAGATGAACCGCATTGGCAGACAACGCTACACATAGTCGTTCTATTGTTTAGTTTAACACAATAGTGTCGCTATTTAAGACACGGCTAAACTTTCGTTATCGCACTTCTTGCACTTATTTGCGCTTCCGGCGATGATGTACATTTTTGTATTTCCTGTTTTTGTTCCGTGTAGCACGGTATGCATGTAATATAAAGCCTGCGATTCCTATCAAAAGAACAAAGCCTAATTTTCAGATGACGAAAGTACTTACTAATAATAATAATTCCTTAATAGTGATTGCTTAATTAAAATCTCAGACTATGTAATATGTGTCCTCGTACATTTAGCACTTGTCGTTTGCACATTTAAAGCCCATGTTATTATTATTTGCTTGTTCTTGTTATTAATTAATAAGGCCACTGTTTATTTTAATATTTAAGTGTTTTAAGTTGTTTAGAATAGCTACAGGAATGGAAGCTGAGTTAAAAGAAGCTTACTGCGATCTTGTAAAAATATGTAAACATTTTCAAATATTTGTAATACAACGACTCATTGGTTTGATAAAATATTTATTTTTTCCAACTACAGTAGAAACTGCCTAAAGTGACCACCTTTGGGACTGACCCAAAATGGCCAATTTAAGCAGGTGGTCACTTTGTAAAAGTGTGAATTTTTTATACACAACAAGTTTTATTTTCATGCGATATTCATTACATACAGGTAGGTATTTTGAGTTTTTGTGCTTATAGTAAATGCTAAAAAATGTATATGTACAATATATATTTATTCAATAGAGCACTTACCCTACTTATTACATGCGATAGATGTGTTATGTACATACTACTTATAGGTACATATTTATTTAAAAATCATGTAACGTAGATTGTCTCAAGATCATATGTTTAGCACAGATTAGTTCATTAATATTATTTTTAGCATGGTACAGTTCTGTTAGTATTCCAGGGCAGTTCTGTATAGTAAAATGTTCCGCTGTTTTTCTTTCACTGTGGTTTTCTAAACACTAACACCTTTTGTTTTTCTCTCATATTTAGGTCTTTGTAAACTTTTTTGAAGTCATCTTGATCGCACTAATTAACACAAGGGTTTCAATCAATAGATGAAACAAGACTGATTTTATAAAACAATTTTCAAACTATCCAAGGGTTACTAATGTGAAAGTTCGCAGGTAATGAATTTCTCAGAAGCAGAAATAAAGTCTTAAAACTTGGAAATACCTGAACCCAACGGGTCACTATTAAGGGATTAGATGCATTCTTAGAAATTCTTTGAATGCAATTTACATGTACATGCCTATTTAAACTTTTAGAAGATTAGTTATAACTGTAAGTAAAGTAATCTCTTGGCTAATGGTCACATTACACAAACATTTTTAAACAAATATTTGAGGTAAATGTGGTCAATGGTCACAAAAGACAAGTGGTCAGTTTATACAGTATAAATTACATTAAAGTAATGGGATTTTTGCAGGGACTGAGAAAAAGTGGTCAATATGACCAGAGGATCAGTTTAAGCAGGTGGTCAGATTTGCAGCTTTTACTGTATGTCTATTTCTTAAATGTAACTATTTCTTTGAAATCAAAATTGATTGCTTAATGGATCTTCATGTTGAAGTTTATCGTGACTAAATTTTTGCCTAGATAAGTAAATACATAGGTACTTATTTATAGCAAAATTGTAACTACAAAATAAACCGTTTAATCAGAACTAGTAATATTTTTATATATGTCTTAAATCTTTCAAGCTCTGCCAGGCGCATATTTATGGTTACACCTACGTGCAGCACTTGTTGATTAAACTACCAAAAAATTATAAACAAGTGTAGGAGTTCTTTCAATCGTTTAAGTTAATAATATTATTATCAATGAGCTTTTAGTAACAGAAGCGAAGATATAAGAATTTACTACAGGAAACCGCAGAGTTTCTTTGAAGTGGGCATCAAGGGAATTTTAAGCATTGCAAGAATTCATGAGTCGTGTTAATGTTTTTTTCATTACTAATAATAATAATAAAAACATATTTTTACATACATAAGATAATACTTGCAAACAAATTGCGATTCTATAACTAAAATTAGTTTTATCAAAAATGAACAAAATACCACAAGAAATAATCAATAATGGAAAAATTCAACCGTCTCCGCAGGGAAGTGGAAAATGAGTGGGAATTAAGTTGTGTTGTGTACATTGCGCTTGCAAAAGACGGTCGCAGACGGGCATTCGTCAACATTGCCGTAATGTTTCTTTTTTGCTATCCCTTTCTTGTTTATTAACATTTATTTTTCTGAATAAATTAAAATAAAATTAATATTGTATATACGGGGGATTTTCGAAAAATGGAAATGGGAAGCGAGGAATATTCGTCCACTGATGACGGAAATAAAAAAAGCTATAGGGGTGAAGAAAGAAGGTATGAGTCCTTTCGGAAAAAGAAAAAAAAATAATGCGATCACTCACGAAAAGAAGATCCTGAGATGTATTTTAATCACGACTTAACACTAGAGCAAGAGAATCAGCTATTGCCATAAGGGGATAGCCAAAAAAAGAATGGAAAGAGGGTAAAAATGGGTTACCAAGAAATTAGTATATTGGTCATCTCACGTTGGGACTACAGCGAAGGAAAGATAGCCAATGTATTTCTTATGGGAGTTTGTGATCCGTTGTTGTCACCTATTTTACTGTATGGATCTATAGAAATGTGGATTAAGATTCCAGAAGTTCTAAACTTTGAAAACAGTAACCGAAAAAGTGTAATCGTAACCATACAAAAGGAGATTTTAAAAGAAAGTCTTATTAACATGTATTTGTTATTTTCTTAAACATTACTTGGGATTGTTACATCGTACATGTATCTAAATATTCGATATTTTATTACTTATACTTTTTTGTTTAATTCTTTCGTCTTCAAATTCTTTCAAAATAAAAATAACGGCTGGTTAACTTCTGTATGATCTTTTTAATCTTTTAATTCACAAGTAAATAAAGGAAGTCCCAAACGCAATTTTAACGGTAAAATGATTCATCATGATAAAATCATTCATTTGTTCAACTTGTTTCAAAAGAAACTTGCAAAAACGGAAATTTAGGATTAGCAGCAAATGCTAAAGGATTTTAGTAAACAATAAACCCTTCGGGTTTTTTCTACTTTTACTTCGTGGAACTACATAAACAGTTTGTAATTACTAAAATTATAGTATAACGTTTTTTTGTCGGCACTATTATTTATAACCGAACGCATATAAGCAAATTTCTTAATACAGTAATAATTATTTGGTTTCAAATTTTGATAGCGTGTGCGTCTATAGATCTTCGCTTAGTTGTTTGGGTTTTATCGTTTGTAATTATTGTTAACATTGTCGTATTGTTTGTTGTAACTATTCGTATTGTAGTATTACATAACGCACATAGTCCATTATACATAAGTATGGCAGATATTGTTAAAAACAGAATGGGTTGTGTACTAAAGGTTGGTGAAAAACATTTTGTCAAATTTGATAAAATATCGTCTTACTGAGACCCGGCAGTCATTATCAGTAATTATTCGACAAGTTTCTAAAGAAACAGGTATTAGCGAAAAAACTTTGGTCTCAGTACGTCAAGAAAGTATTTCACCTGATGGAATAACATCTCCAAGAAAAAGAGCGAAGAATAAAAATATTTCAAATCGCATTGCATTATCTTTCCAAATACATCATAAAAAATTAGGGTTTCCATTTAAAAAAAATTTCGTAATCGCCATAACTCGGAAACAAAAGACGATCTACAAATAACGATTACACTAAAATATGTGTCCTTAAGATAAAAATCGACGTGTTCGAGGATTTTTCTCAAAAAACTTAATAAAAGATTTAGTTCCAGACTTTATACGCTCAATATATGAACAGCAAGTTTTGAAATTTTGTTTTACTACCGCTGTCAGAAGAAGTGACTTCCTGCAAATATAACTTGCTCGAACAATAGGTATTATAAAGGTTTATGCAGTTACAACTACAATATTCGGAAAGTGTTTTAAAAGTTGCTTGCAAGATGTTTGCCAACCCCGTTGTTCATAAGAACACACACTGTAGTAAGAAATAAAACAGTTTAAATTTGATATAGTAACACTGGAAGAGACGAAATAAATGGGAGATGTTATAATGGAAATTGGGGATTATATATCTCTTAATAGTGGGAAAGCGATAGGATGCTGGGCACGTGGTACATAATAAATGGAAGGATGGAATTGGTGATAGTATGCTTCAAACGTTTAAACAAATATCGAACAGATTGTGTCTATTAAGACCAAGGGGAAAGTACCAAAATATTACATTAATTAATGTTAAGTGCCGCAAATGCGAGTGATAATATATACAAACCAACGATAGCCACATACAGTATGCACGAATTCTCAAACGAAAATGGTACATTCTTAATATATTTTGCTAAGGAGAAGAATTTGATCAGGATAAGTACTTACTTTCAAAGAAACGAAATTTACAAAGGGACTGGACGGAAGAGCTATAATTCAAATATAAAAAATAGTAGAGATAGAAAGGGACAATGATATTAAAGAAAAATGGTTGGAGTTAAAAACAACAATAGAACGTGCAGCCGAAGGATGTATTAAAGCAGAGAAAAAAGAAAGCAAGAAATGGTTTGATGAGGAATGTAGAGATGAATTGAAAAAAAGAAGAAGGCTACAATTGAAAATGCTAACGGGAAGTACAGAAGATGCAAAAATTAAGTATGAGTAACAAAGAAAGAAAACTAAAACACTATTAAGGGATAAAAAAGGAAGTATAATGAAAAGATGTAACAGGAAATAGAAGAGATGAAAACAATCAAATCAGAAATTTATACTAAGGAATAAAAAACGAGAAAAAAGAACGAAAAAAGAAACGAGAAAAGAAAAGCCAAAATATATGGAGTGGATAGATACAGAGTTTAAAAAAGAAAAATACTGATAGAGGAAAAGGGTACAAATTCGAAGAAGTAGACTTTACATATCTAGGGTCTATATTTACAAGAAAGCCAAATATAAAAACAGAAATAGAAGCTAGAATAATGTCAGGAAAGCGATGCTCAGGAGCACTCAGTAGAGTACTGCGAAATAAAAATGTCTATAAGAAAGGAAAGATAAAAATTTACTTATAAGGCAGTAATACTTCTCACATATTCGTGCGAAACGTGTATGTTAAACAATGAAGAGCAGACAAGACTAGAGGTGTGGGAAAGGGAATAACTCCTTAGGATATTCGGAAGAAGGAAAATATAGGACAGGTGGATAAAAATATCAAATGAAGAGTTGAAGCAACTTTATAAAGAAACGAATATAATAGGGGTTATAAGAATACAAAGATTACGATAGATAGGTTGGAGGCAGCAAGAGTACTACCTAAATTATTAATGACGAGCACAATCGGTAGGAAAAATAAAAGGGGTCGACCAAAAGCAAGTTGGGGAACGGATCTGGAAAAACGTACATATAAGAACATTGAAAATTGCCAGATGAAAAGAGAAGGGAAGGGATAGGAAGCAATGGAAGATAGATAATTAATAATTAATCAAGCCATGGGCCAGCTGGGCTCGCACTACATATAATAATAAATATTTTTACATAAGATAGTACTTGCAAACAAATAGCAATTCTATAAATGAAATTACAGTTTTTATCAAACATGAAGAAAATATTATAAGAAATAAATAAATTCCCGCCAGGGAAGCGGAGGGGGGGCGGAAGGCATATTTCAACTTGCATCATATAAATGCAGAAAACAATGATTTTATAACCTCCAGTCCCTGAAACTCTATTGTGCAACATATAATAAAACCATATGCCTTGACTGATTCTGCAACTATTTATATTTTCTATATGGTCTACAAAACTAAGCTTGAAATCAAAGATCCTTAAACGTTTTCGATTTATTTCAAACTACGCTATTTATGCGGTATTAGACTCAATATTCTCCAGATTTGTGGTACACATTACATTTACTTATATTGAGATAGAGACTATTTACTAAATTCATAATGCTTATTTCGGTTACTTTGGAACTGTAGAGCATCTTTCCGAGACCTAATTATTTTGTACAGTTTTAAGTACAGCATATAAGAGATAATCAACATTAAGGCTTTCACCAATATAATTTATAAAAATATTGAAGAATAGTGGACCGAGTGCCGATCCCTGCGGAACACCGGATGTGACCAAGTATTCAACAGACCTGATCTCATGAAACGCAACGTACTGAAATACAAAAATTAAAAATGTCTGTAAGAGATGTAGACAACTTAAATATCCAACTATTTAAGTTTCTGACTTATAGCCAAAAGTATCCCCCCCTTTTTTAAGTGCCTCGAAATTCCTGTCGCCTATAACATTATATTTGCCTGAAATAATTTCATCATTAAAAATTGAGGAATTAAGCCAGGTTTCCGTGAGAGCAACAAAATCGAAATTGCATAGCAAAGTAAAGTTTAAGACATCTGTCAGTTTACTATGCAATATTCTCACATTTTGATAATATAGTTCAGACAATTTTTATTTTGGTTCTCAGTAATACTACAATTAACTGCAATAGCATTGGAATTCAATAGTGGGTTAAATGTACTTATAACATGGAGCAGAGGTTGAACTGGCGAAGTCGGTAGTTGTTCTACGCTGTTAGCTCTTAATGTCACACACGCATTATTGCAATTTGGACAGCAGAGATCACTTTCGTCACAAGCGGACAGTAATTGATCCTTTGCACATCTAGGACAAGTATGAGGCTTAGTACAATTTTTTGACGAATGATTAAACTCATTACAGTTGTAACATCTACATACCGTAACGCTATCATACATAGTACAACTGTCATAACTGACAAAAGCATTAACGACGTTGATCAATTGGCCATAAGTGCTGCTGATAACTTGAATAATAATCGCTCATTTTTCTTAGTTTTAATAATTTTGATTATTATACAGGGTGAAATGTCAGATATACTGTCAAGATTCAATTTTCCCAAAAATTTTCAATAAAGTTTCTTCACTATATGACACTAAATCTAATAGGAACCCAGGGGTTAAGACCAGTAAGTTCTTTAATCTTGTAGGTTGGATTTGTAAGCAAATCCCACTTATCTTTAGTTTGAACCTAAGAACCTAAAGCCGAGTATTACTTATATATAATACTATCATAACCATATATGGCTATGATTTTAAAAATTACCAAATTTGGAAATGATTTCAAAAATTACCAAATTTGACAATTGACAACATATCTATATATATTTTCTTATCTCAGTACCCATTTTTAACTTCCATATATGGGTTTTTCGCTGTTATTTCGGACCACGATGGCCGATCAGAGTCCAATTTGGTCTTATTTTCTATTCTGGGCCAAGACCTTTCAGGTCCAGTGGTTGCGGAGAAAATCGCATACATACATACATATATACAGACAGACAGACAATCTTTCCCTTTTATATATATAGATAACTTATGTATAATATTTGGAGTAGCTATATGTAATTGTCTGACTGTTACTCTTCTTTACCTTATAATATTTTACTTTATAATATTTATAACTTATGTATAATATTTGGAGTAGCTATATGTAATTGTCTGACTGTTACTCTTTTACCAGAGACTGCAATTTATCGGCAGTAAGTTTTAGAAAATAATTTTTTTAATGATTCCAAGGTTTTAATCAGAGTGAATAAAGCTACCTTTATTTTACTCTCCATCAAATTCCCTATATCCTCATTTTTTATTGTGATAGACCACTAACCTCCAACAGCAACTTCCTAATATCCACAGACTTGTGAACGTAGGTAGAATGACAAGAATTTCCACATTCTCTTTTTCTGCGCGTCGATACAGTTTCTTTATATACAACACAAATAGCCATCTTGATTGGATACGATATAAAATTTGAAATTAAACAACATTCACGTGTAGTCTCCTTTACGTTATTGATAACCACAATAATAAAACCACTGATAAGGAAGCTATTTGTTATGAAATTGTTTACTAATTTTCTAGAGACTGATGCTTTAAAAATTGCACTGATGGTAAGTTAACTGATTTATTATACGGACTCAACTGTTGCTCCAAGAGAGCACTTTAATAAGATAAACTTTGCTTACTACTAAAGCCGATCACACATTCCCATTTTAAGCAAACTATAGGGAAGGAACCCTGCAGCTTTCCTTACATACAAAATTTATACAACATCTTTTAATAGCTTTACTAATTAACTTGTCAAGAACAGCGGAAGTTGTTACAGCAGTTATTAGTTAGTGCAAGTATTACTATATTAACTATTTTATACGCGGTGTTAACGTCATGTTAATTGATTCCTTATGATGGGACGTCGGAACTTTATTGTCAAAACGTAGGTAATGTTTGACAAATGTCAATAAGAAAAAAAAATTAAAAAAGTATATAATCAGTTGTATCTGTTAGTACATAATGAATAAATAATTGCGTTAAATAATTTTAAATTACTTTTTGCAAATATTAAGAGAGCTGATAATGTTTTAGTGCCAAAAATCGCCAGCGACAAATTGTAGGGGCTACCAACTGTGTAATTCAAAGTCCAGTGTAGCGCTAGAAAATCGGTATTTCTATTTGAATTCAAATAAACCTGCTTACATAAATTAAATCCTCGAGCTCAATCAGTTTAACTTACTCTAAATGAGGTGATCGACCTATTCTTAGTAAGTAAAAACAATTATAGTTTAGAGATGAATGGAAAATGATCAAAATAACTTGCGTCATATCATGACAATTTTAAAACATTTTTTTGCGGAGATCAAGAGCTCTCACAATGTCTTGGTTCCAACTCCTAATGTTTGAGCACGCTTGATTTTTCGATTTTTCTTTTCTAATTCGCATTTAAAGTTACGGTTCCGTTTGAATGTCTCTTTATACTCTACTCGTGCATTTCCGATATTTTTTGCTTCAATTTCGTTTAATAACGAGTGTAGTGGTGCTGCACTGTATCTCGTTTCATTCGTATTTATTTATTCTAAATATTCGACAAGTATTGTGCAGTATATTAAATACTAGCGCAATAAAGACGGAGATATGTATTACTTATTCGTCGATTTTGACCTTTTTCAACGCTGTTTTTGTTATGCCTATCAGTGTAGTG
The DNA here is from genome assembly GCA_929113105.1 of Agrypnus murinus. Taxonomy (NCBI): domain Eukaryota; kingdom Metazoa; phylum Arthropoda; class Insecta; order Coleoptera; family Elateridae; genus Agrypnus; species Agrypnus murinus. The sequence continues at coordinate 37,375,823 of OV816030.1, forward strand.
ATATGTCGGTTTGAAAGATAAAACTTGTTGTTTCTCACAATCAACACTTTTGGTTATTTTTTTCTGGTGTGAGTAGATGATAAAATCCAAACATATTTTTGTTTGTTGATCCGCGGGAAAGTCTAGTCTTAGAGGTAATCTTGTTTCAGTAGAGGTTTATAAATAGCCAACATATAAATTTTCAAAATTTCTTGGTAGCCATGTTTTTCGTCAAGTTATAAATTAATGATAATAGCGATTATATCTAGTACACTTTGTATGTTTGCAATTAGTATCTACTTCGTATAGAAAAATTATCTTTCTTACTGGTAGGTTGGCCTGGTAGCTCACTTGATAGAGCGTCCGCGTAGGCTCGATTTCCATAATATGATTTAATGTAAAACATTAATTAATATTTACCTTAAGTTAATCTTTTTATAGGATTATTAAAAGTCTAGATTAGCTTTGACAGTTAATGTGCTGTCGACTGCCAATCCATCAAAACTTGATAAAGCAATTTATTATATATAGTACAGTTTGTTCGTTTGCAATAATCTAGTTCGTATAGAAAAATTATCATCCTTCTGTAAGTTGACCTAGTAGCTCACTTGGTAGAGCGTTCGCCCGGATAGCGGGCTATCTGAATGAAGGAGAAACTGTAGCAACTTATGAATTAAGACCCATTTACAAGTAAAATTGCGTTAACCAAATGATCTACAGAAAAACAATCAAGAAGATTCATCAAAAGGCGAAGTAATACCATGAAAGCTGATATATCTAATATTTAATCTAACCGTTGCAATCTATATTTAATAAACATTCTTTAAATCAAGAATTATTTTAATATTAGAAATAATATAAAATACAAATAATGCAAAATCAAAAAATACAAACAGAAATCCTGCTCTTAAGACCAAGCAATTTTTTTTTTATTAAAAAGTAAATCGCATCGCCAATAAATTCAATTACGTTTTGAAAATAAGTGCTCTTGTTTTTTCATTTGTATTTAACTAAGAAATAGTTCGGCTCTTTTTAAATTGAAGTGCTTTATTACTCAGGGGCTAACATTAATAGCTTTTTGAAATGAAGGCAAGATAAAATGTACGTAGTTGCACAAGAGCTCTATATAGGTTCTTCTAATTTTATTTTGTTTCTTCGAACATCAATCTATTTTAAAAAATTAAATTTAGCCCCCTGTAGATTTCTCAAGTTACATCTCTATCAAACGGGAAATTCTTTCATCAAAATAGACGCATGAATAGTTTTCGAACGAAAAAGCGTAGTAGGCCGTGATCACACAGAGAGAAATACTTCATAAGAGCTTTGCACAATATTGTTCAAAACGGTGTTGGAGAAATTTATATTATAATTGTAGAATCGTATTGTCCAGCGTTGTGTAGGATTTCGTTACTGAATTGTCTAACAGGAATTTACGACAATTATTTAACACAGTCAGATTTAGTTCTGCATTCTTTGGAACAATGTTGTAGAGGGTAAGCTAGCATATTATATTGAAGTATAATTGTAAAAAATGTTTAGAAAAATACAATATTTTGTTTGAATGAAATCATAATCCAGTGTTCAAACTGCTTGCTACTAATTATTGTGTTTCGCAAAGTTTATGGATGACATCCTATAGATGTCACCACTTGTAATTGTCGCTATTAATGTAAATTCGAAATTTATATATAAACAGCCGACGGCAAAAGAAAATTTTAGTGTTATACGTGTATATATTACACGTTGTATAGTATGTAAATACTATACATTTTATAGCTATATACATATTAGTTACATATGTTTTAATATATGTAAAAATATATATTTTATTTGTGATATCTAGCCTTCTGTATAGAATATTTGTGCCAGAGTATTGCACAATTTGTATAAATGTGAACAAGTAATTGTGTTAAATACTATTAAGCAATTGTGGCACTAGCGCAACAATTGTACAATTTTGTATAAAATTGTATGCAATACATTACACATTCTGTTTTAATAAGTAACACAATTTGTTATGGAAACTTATACACAACTATTCATTTGATTCTACAAAATTACTATTGACTTCCACAAAATCTTGACAAACTAAATGACACAATCTTGTTTTATAATTGTACACAAATTGTCCCTGTCACTTTTTTAAGACCAATTTGTTTTACAATACCACACAATTGTTGATGAAATTTAAATACATTTTTCTCTGTGCAGTAACTGTTAGTACTATTTAGTTATAGTAGAGTTCTAACACCTATTGTTTTCTGTATGTAACACATCAGTAAACAAAAACAAATAGGTATAACAAAATATTTTGGGTATTACTTGTTAGCGGTCACAGCCTACTAATTTTTATACGCTGGATTAATAACAACTGTTTTAATATTGACAGAGTTGATATGTTGTGGACGTTTATTGTAATGTACGGTTTAGAATTAGTTTGTCAGCGGACAATACTTTTAAGATTAATTGCTCTTCTTACAACGTAATAATATAAGAATGACGCTACTTGATTGACAGTGACGCTACGTAGGTTGGAAAATGTAATATAAAATACAGGGGTGAATACAAGCCCCATTAAAACTGCAGTGATAATGGTTTGGTTTGGTTTGGTGAGCCATCTGGTTTTATTGCATGTAAGAGATAATTCTTTTTAACATCTCAGCTAATCCTACTGGAATTATGAAATAGAATCCCACTAAATAAAGAGTTACAACTAAAAACTTGCACTAATTTGGGTTGGATCGTGATTAATCACAGATCATGAATTTCAATTTTCAAATAATATTTTAAAATAGTGTGCTATGGCTAATTACTGCAAACAAAAATAAGTGACCTGTTGAATTTATTATAAGTTATAAGTAATAACGCCATCCGAACAATAAAGGGTACGGTAGGCCGTTGTGACTTTATGTATTGGAATTTTTTATGAAAAATACTGGGATCAAGGTAAAAACTATACTATTGGGTAGTTTTATGTCAGAAGGGTTGTCAAAAAAAACAATCTAAATATTATCATAAGAGGTAGTGTAGTTAATAAAAGGGGATAATCTGGTCGTAAAGCAACAATAATGACAAAAAAATAAAAACATTCGAAGGTCTATTTAATACCACGCCTTTTCGTACGAAAAACGTACATTATTATTACTTATAATACATTTTTTCTATTTTGTGTCTATAATAGAGCTATTAAAGCACCCAAAGCAGTGCATTTATTCTTAAATGTCACATCAATGTTGCCAATCACCACGAAATTTCCTAAATTTTGAAATTGCGATTTTTATTATTTAAAAAGTGAATAAAAAGCGCAAAATAGAAAAAATAGCATAAAACACTCGTTTCATAAGTCATTATTGCACTCGTTCTTTAGAAAACTCGCCGCAACCGACCCGTTTTCCAATTTGGACTCGTGCAATAAATCTTGCCTTATAAAAAAAATGTTCGTTAATATACTATTATTTCCATTTTCTATGTAAATGACGCTTTATAGATATAGGGTAAGTAAGTAAATGAGTAGTTACAGCTGCAACCCTGTAAAATTTTACTGGCTCTTAAAAGGGACTTGTAATGTTTTACGATGATCATCAACAAAAAGCTAATGGAAACTAAATTGTTGCTTAACCACAACATTATGACAACATCAAGCTATAAATTATCCTACTGACTTTGATTATAAAATCAAATTATTAGTATTTATTATTATTATTAATTATTAATTATCATCTTTTTATACAAAATATACAACTACTTAATAAAAACCGTTGGTGAAAATAGTCTAGAAGACCAGGCTCACTGAATTATAACGACTCGCTCCTTCGTCGCTCGCCCCACAAACTTTCCAGTTCGCCCGTAAAAATTCATTTATTTCATACTGTCCGGTATATAGGGATTTACCGGCTTAATTTGAGTCCGGTAAATGACTTATTACGTTACAAGGCCGGTAAAAAATTTTACCGGACTGAAAATCCAATTTGAGTCCGGTAAAAAATTTTACCGGACTGAAAATCTAATTTGAGTCCGGTAAAAAATTTTACCGGACTGAAAATTTTAAATGCATTTTTTTAAAAAATGAACAATGTGAGGCAGTATGAAATAAAACGCCTTACGTCATACTTCCGGTAAACCATTACAGTAGCTCGTTTCAACATTCGAGACTCGGCTCCTTCGTCGCCTCGTCCCGAAACGTTTTCAACTCGCTACTGTAAACTTGGGTTTACCGGACTTATAACGTAATATACTATTACAGAGCTGCCATGTACATAACTATAACATGCCACTTATTATTGTTTTTGTAGTAATTAGCCTCAGCACACTCTTAAATTATTATTTGAAAATTGAAAACAATGATCTGCGATTAATATTACAATTTTAAGAAAGTTAGTGCCAATTTTTAGTTGTAACCCGGAACCATTGCAATGACTTGATAGAAACTTTTTATAGCGACAATGTTTTTTTTTTCAGAAATATTTTTATAAAGAATGACCTTATCATAAAGCAATAATAAAAAAGTATTTAAGCTTATGAAGCTCGTCTAGGACACACTGCATTCGCGGCGAATACTACTCATGATATGATAAACGTATATAAGATCTCCAAGTCCAAAAATTGTCATCGTCTATATAATTGTCTATATCAAAGAGCATCCAGAACGAGAACTTAGAAAAGGTATGAAGATCTAGAGATATGGACGTTTCTTGACGAATGACAACTCTGGTTGAATTCTTGCTGAATAGTATACCTAGGTCATCCGATAAAACTATTACATTCTCAAGAACATTGAACAACATTATTTATGTAGTTATTCTCGTATCTTTAAGCTTTCTTCCGCTGTAGAAATAATGTTTAAAAACACTCGTTATACAAAAAACTATAAATAAGAGGAAATTCTATAGATATATGCTGGGAGTAAGTACATTCACTGAATTGCTTGGTTAGTCTGTCACTAATCATAACGATCATAAATTTCTAAGAAAACCGATAAAAGGTACCTACTGACTTGAACGGTTTGAGAGATAGAGATAAACTTAATTTTAACAGCACAACTTATCTTATCCTCTTGAAGACTCGACACCAACTGAAAGCAGTCGTTTGATAATCTGAGAAAACTCATTTCATTTGCATAGATAAATGCATTCTGAGCCCCATTATCGTTAACAGCACGAGATTGCGTAGATACAGTAGGATGCAATACTTTATTCGGCGATGCCGAAATGAATATATGTTCCACGTCAACTGGGCCACCTGAATACCCAAAAATTAAAGCTACAAAAAAAATATTCCAGGGTGTCGATTTTTTCGTTGAAACATTGTCTTTCAAATGCAATGTGGTCCCTGAAAGAAACAAAATGGCGGTTCAAGATGGCTACACATAAACTCTGAGAACGTTTTTTTAAAAATTGATTAGGAAGCGAAAATAAGTTAGAAATAAATCCATAATACCGCCAAAACGATCCAGGCGCGAAGCCACGTAAAAAGCTAATTTTAAGAGAACATTAATTTTCCGGTCAATGTTCTCTCAAAACTAGCTTTTTAGGTTATATTGAAGGATCCAGGACAAATTCTGACTACGGGATCGTGTTCAGCTCGTCAACATACGTCGAAAATGATATGCCTGACCTTTGTATTTGGACTTTTTGAAATTCATGAAATTTTCGGTTTTATATTGGAAAAACAAAAATATGGTGTGCAGAATTAATTATACACTCAATAATACACTTTGGCTGTATTATGGATCTATTTCTAACTTATTTTCGCTTCCTAATCAATTTAAAAAAAAAATTTCTCAAGAGTTTATGTGTTCTGATAGCCATCTTGAACCGCCATTTGGTTTTTTTCCAGGGGCCATATTGCATTTGAAAGATAACGTTTCAACCAAAAAATTGACACCCTGAAATATTATTTTCGTAGCTTTAATTTTCGGGTATTCAGGTGGCCCAGTTGACGTGAAACGTCCCATATTGGAAGTATCCAAATCCGTGGACGTTAAAGCAAAATCAGCGAGTAACTTCGTAGTAAAGTAAAGTAAAGAAATATTTTCTCAGACAAACCTACTGGTATAGAACTAAACCATCGCAATTACAAATGGTGAATGAGATTAGCCGTAAATGTACGGACAATAAATGTAAAAATGGTACTGATAAGTAAAGAGACATGGAGAGCTAAGTAAAGTGGCATCCCATACTTAGAGTATGGGAAACAGATGTACCAAATCTAAAATTCTCGAGAACCATTAAGCAGGTCTCTCGTAGAGCACAAGTCTATTCCTTTCACCTAATAAAAAAAAAGGTAGACAAAATGCAAAGTCCAAAGCTCAAACAGTTCCAAGTTAATACAGTGACACATGACTCAAATTCTACGCAAAAATCGCATGATCGACCAGTAATTGATAAATGAATAATTCACAGAACAAAGAGGGAATCTACACGCTAGCTTTTTGGGTCGAATATACGTTTCTGCGTATTGAGTTTGCATTTGTGCAATTTTCTCCGTTTTTCTTAAAAATCGTCGAGTTTTGTTGCGTACACATCATACAAGCCAGTGATCGAATGGTTTAAGGGTTTTTGAACATTATTGAGAGGTGGAAATTAAATTCTTGTAAATATTAGAAAATTACGTAGAAACACGTAAGAAATTTTATATGAAAAACGGATGCTAAAGATTGAAATTTCTAAAGGTAGGTAGCAAAGAATAGAGAGGATAAGAATGGAAGGCTCCATAAGAACTATATGTAAAGATCCGACCTTAGTTTACAGTAATAGTTAACAGCTGACACGTAAAGATGGCGTAATAATTGCTAAACATTTTTAAAATTTTAATACATCAAAAAAACCAATATAATTATACTTTCTATAAAAATATCTATCTAACAAGTGTTATTAAACGCGAAATGTTAACCTATTTGATTCAACACGTGTCAACAGCATGCAAACTTACGTCAAAATATAATCGTCTTTCGTTCAGTTCACACGCTAGATGGCGTTACTATTTTTGAGGTCGTTAGCCTTCCATTCTTATCCTCTCTATTCTTTGGTAGGTAGGTATAAATTTTTTTACATCGGCGGAAGTTATATTGACAGTCGGGTTTAAAATAATCTCCCCTTCAAGAAAAATTGATCATAAAAAACCGACTCTACATAACATAATGAAAATGGATAGAAGAATGAGATTTTAACGGTTTTATTTTGCTGCGATGTTGTTGAAAGATCCGTTTTTCGTTAAAAACATTAACGAAAACTATAGCTGTGAAGAACTAGAAAACAGCTATTTATTAATTATATAAAGAAATATATCAAGAATTCTAATAGATGGGAGAGGACGATACATTGTAGCTCGCATAGAAAATCTTTTAGAATAAACATACTACATAAATACTAATAAACACAAAAAATCCCACGATTGACTTCAATTATAACAGCCTTAATCTCAATAAACACAATAAATCACTGATACATTAACATATTTCCCGGCTGAGACGTTTCATTAATTCAAATTATGCTCATGTGTCGTGGGTGTTAATCGCAAAGGCTTACTGATTAGGAATAGAACACAGGAACAATTAAAAATATTAGCGGGCGCCACCTAATTTCTTGCTATTTCCCAAATAGCATTATTTGGGAAATCTACAATTCGGGAAGGATTCTCCGTTAAATTCATTTTGACTAATCTTCTTTTATTTTGTGAATGAAACACCAACAATTTGTCATGGCAAACTGTAGCATTTGTTATTAATTTTAAAATCTATATATTGAAATATATTTAAGAATAAATCGTTTACACAATACAAAAACATACACAACAGTCGAAGATCATAAAGACCTACTAGCAGCATACGTTACTACATATTAACTTAATTTGGGATTCCATTCTAAATACATCCTTTTATTTTAATTTTTATCTAAAAACCAATCTGAATCTTCACTATCAACAAATGAAATTTCGACAAGAACAGTCATAAACAACTTACATAAATATGTGTGACCATAATCCTTTTAGTATACGATTACTTTTAGCAATTATTTATTTCTCTTTAACCTGCCAAATAGATGCTTAATCCACTAAAACAAAAGCTCAATGATCACACAAACAAAATACCACTAACGAGAAATGCACCGAAGCTTCGATTTAGCTTCAGTGTTCGGCAGATACAACCAATTTTTAACAGATTCGATTTTGGCCGAAGCAGCGCGACAGATTCGGTATATTTACAATATCTAATAATTTAAATCATGTCTCTTCAAGAACATTCTCAGTTATCGGTACAACTCAGCCAGGACAAAGTCATCATATCCTCGAAGTGCACTAGGTCGTACGATTCATTCCCTTCGTTAATTCAACTGCTATAACAAAAAAATACCCGCGGCAGATTTCTTACAGAATCTCCGACGAGGGTGCCCTGGACGTCCTAATAGGAGTGTCCGCCTTAATAGACAAAGCCAGACCAAAGGCGTACCCAGGATCTGAACTAGAGGGAGGCAACTCATATTAGTTTCAAGGAAGGAGGGGGGCAATGTGAAACTCGAGGCGATTTCTTACAAAATAAAACTCAAAATTATTGCAAAAATGTTTTCATTAGGCACTAAAAAATGGGTACCAATTCGCATCCCGCCCCGCCGTGCAGACACATCAATTTGAAGAGGGCTTTATTCTCTTTATTTTTTTACTAGGGGGCAACTGCCCCTTGTTGTGTACGCCCTTGAGCCAGACTATCCTGAAGTTTTCATGAGAAAGGTAAACTAACTGCCATTTTCTTAAATTTTTAAGAGGGGCTATATTAATCCAATTACACAATTTTAAATATGCATATTCAATAATAAAATGTAACAAATTTCTCTTTTTTTATTTTCACAAAAGGTGCTTAGAGCTAATAAACTCAATACTCGTAGCGATAAAAACTGTCAACTCAAATAAGCATAATGACATGAGAATATCCTGTTCTTTTGAAATTCTAAGAAGTATTGTATTTATTGTATAACGTTTACTGTCTCGAGCCTGACTTTGTGGAACTCCATAATCATGAAATGAATAAAGATTTAAAAAGTTTAACGATATTTATTAAAGTAAAACCTGACAATTGTTTCGAAGCTAAGCTGTCATTATCACAGGTAATATGAACATAAGCAAACACGTCGCTAAGCTAAATACAAAATAAATTATTTAATTATTTTTTGTATTTACCTTAGCGACGTGTTTGTTTATATTTATATTACCTTTGATAATGACAACTTAGCTGTCGAAACAATATTGTCAGGTTATAATTTAATAAATATTGTGAAACTTTTTATTAATCTTTATTTATTTCATGATGTTGTACTTATAAGAGAGTATTTACACAAAATAAAATCATAAAATAGATTAGGTTTCGTTTGTACCCAATTTTATTGCCTGCAAGCCAACATTTTATTTATTTTTTAAATAATGTTAATGGGAGTTTAAAGAATACGTGCCTAAAGCAAGATTTCAACCGTGAGAAATCGATTTTATTCCTACAAGTTTTGACTTGATATCAATTAAATAGCACGAAATTAGAGTGTATGCATTCTTAAATGTTAAAAGTGACGCAGGATTTTTCTAAATTACTTTTATTAAGAATTAATTAGTTAAGCCAATAGAGTTGAATTGAATGAAGTCCAGATATTACGCATGTCCGCGAGTTCCAATGTTGTATAGTATGTGTGCCCGTATTCTTGAACTCATACGAACAAGTCTCGCATACGAGATGACGTAATTTTTACGTCATAAGATGCAACTTAGTCAATGAAATGTTAGAAGGTAATAGAGAATTACGTCATCTCGTATGCGAAACTCAAGAATACGGGCCCTGGTCGAATTGGCACATTTACGGCAACTGCTATACTTCAACCGTAAATACAAGAAATGAGTCATTTTCGTAATCACACCTGAATAAACAAATACGACCCGGGGTGAGATAAAATAAGAGTGCAAATTTCACGTTGCTAAGAATTCAGTGACGTACGCTAGAACCAACAGATTTTCATTGCTGATTTTACATTTATTTTTAATTAAAAAGGGGTTTGTTCCGCTACTGAATCTTTCTAGCTCATTTATTGTTTATTTTATCATTTAGATTACAGCGCGGTCTTCTAGCGTAATTCTAGATGTGTTTTATATTTTCGTCCACGTGTTTGTGATGACTCATTTCTTGTAGTTTTGGTTGAACTATAGTTGGCCGGATCGTTTTTATTGGAGCGGTGGGTGGGGTTGGCCTAAAAACATGCAACCCCAACAGAGAAGCGAAATAATTACAAAATAGTATACAATATGTGTAGGTACCTTTAAGAGTGTTTAATAATTTCTAAATGCACTCTAGTCCTTTATGGCAGATCAATGGACAGCACTGTTAAGAAAAGTGAATTATTGAATTATTTTAATCACCGAAACTCTTAAAAGTGAGAGACAATGCTGTAATTGCGTTTATTGTAAACTTATTAAAGCTCAATGAAAAACGACTTGGGCTTCCTTAATATAACTGGGTTTTGTGGATTGTGCCAAGATTAATTTTTCCATTTTCCAAACTTTTTTTCAGATATAAAATTTAATTGAGAATTGGTGATCCTAAAAGTTTCTCCAATACTATGATGGTATGTTTTTTCGTGAACTCTATAAATGGAAACTTTTTATAAGTTTTATACCTATCTTTATGTTGGAAGTCAATCTCTTCAGACAAAAAGAAAACTTTTATATTTAGAAACTTTGTTGGCTTGAAAGAATTTTTCCAATATGTTCCAATCTAACTTTAGAGTAAATTATTATTGGTGTCCTTTTTTTACTAATTTATTAGTATTAACAGTTGAATGTATGATTCTCAAAACAAACAAAAGAGCGTTTTATAACTCACCGTAGAGATGCGTTTTTAGGTTAATTGTTTCAGTTTTAGTATAAAACCCACATTTATATGCATACATATATAACTTCCCCTAGCTAATATCGATTAACTTCTCTTCCTCCCGCCCTCACACAAAAAGGAAAATAATAAAGAATGTTGATTTATTATTAAAAACATGATTAATTAAGCTCCTTGTTTCAGGTCTACCAACATCTAAAGGTGTTTCTGTGCGTGATGCAGTGTAGTTCCATAAACATGTGGTCGTACTTGCTATACTTGACTTTATTGGTGTTTGTGCGCGCCGAAGACGATACCGTCGGACCCGTGTTTGTACGCGAACCGCCTAATCGAATCGATTTTTCCAATTCTAGCGGCGCCATTGTAGAATGTGGTGCACGTGGCCATCCACCGCCGGAAATCATTTGGGTTCGAGCTGATGGTACCGCTGTTGGGGATGTTCCTGGATTACGACAAGTTTTGGCCAATGGTAACTTGGTGTTTCCTCCCTTCAGGGCCGAAGATTATCGACAGGAAGTTCATGCTCAGGTCTACTCTTGTCTTGCCAAGAATTCTGTTGGCTCTGTACACTCTAGAGATGTCAACGTTAGAGCAGGTTAGTTAAGCGCTACAAATCTGCTAGACATCTATGAACATTATAAAATTGATTATTTAGGGTTGGTTTTCCCACCTCCTAAGATATTTGGTTGCCATAGGTAATTCTGATGAGCCAGTTAAAAATCTTAGGATCACTGTTTCTAACTCTTACTAACTTTCTCATCTGAAATTTATTTATCATAGATTCAATTGACTCAAAAACATATGGCATTTAACCTTTAGATACAATCTAGGAGATGGGAAACTAACTTTTATTAATGATAATGTGTTTTTATTCCAGTCTCTTTTATGTTGATATAAAATTCTAGTGGTATCTCAATTCTACGACACGGACGTAAACAAAGAATACGCAATCAGAGGAAATGCTGCTATTTTAAAGTGTCAGGTTCCTTCTTTTGTAGCAGATTTTGTTTCTGTTGTATCTTGGCATACAGATCAAAACGAGAACTTCTATCCAGGCGATCCTGATGGTAACTAACAACATTCTCGTCTCTTTTTGTTTGCAGTTGTCCAACAATTTTACCAGACCGAAGTTAACAACGAATACGTCATCCGTGGAAACGCTGCCGTTTTGAAATGTGCTATACCTTCATTTGTGGCTGATTTCGTGATAACCATATCATGGGTCGATAGTGAAGGAAACACTTACAGCATGGATCCGAAGAATTACGGTAATGATGGGAGCTTTCCACGGATGAACCTGTCGTTTTCTAGAATGTTTTCCTTTTTTTATCCCTTACAGATTCCAGATGGGAAATGAAAGGCAGACAAGGGCCTTATTTTTTTGTGTATTTAGAGAAAATAGTGACAAATTTATTTTGTTTCTACAGTTGTTAATCAGTACTACGAGGCTGAAGTGGTTTCTGAATATGTAATTCGAGGAAATACTGCTGTCCTTAAATGTAACATACCGTCTTTTGTGGCCGATTTTGTACGAGTAGAAGCGTGGGTTGGCAGTGACAATAAAGCATATACATATACAACAGATTATGGTAATTCCCAACGCAGCTCCCTTTTTGTCACCCTCTTCTTTGTAATTCCAGTTTGTCCTTATTTACTCTACCATCTCTATAAAGCGTGTCGCAAGTTACACGGAATTCCTTGACACTTCGAGAAGCCAGTGACCATCTATACGTTCCGTGTTGCTTGAGACACCGCTGTATTACACAGCGCCTGCTACTTTTTTTCAGATATAAAAAAGTTCTCAATACTATTTATTTAAAATCCAAACCCTTTTTGCAGTGGTAAATCAATTCTATAAAGCAGAGATCCTCACCGAATACGTAATAAGGGGCAACACAGCAATATTGAAATGCAGTATCCCATCGTTTGTAGCCGACTTTGTGCATGTGGAATCTTGGATTGACGATGCCGAAAACACCCTTAAAGTTTCAGCCGATGATTACGGTAATTTTGCTGTAGCGGCATGAACTGATTTTTACTCTTTTTCGGCAGTGGTATCGCAATTCTATGTGACCGAGGCCGAAAACGAGTACGTGATTAGGGGAAACGCAGCGGTTATGAAATGCAAGATCCCCAGTTTTGTTGCCGATTTTGTTCAAATCGATTCTTGGGTCGCGGATGATGGAATAACACTTAGATATGGGGATGGCAATTATGGTACATAATAACTGTTTTGTATTCTTGCTTAAATTGAGCGAAAGGGTTACAAAATAAATAGAATATACAGAGTGTAACTGAAATATAAGTTGCTACCTACTTACAGATCAAAACAAAAAATCGCTTTTAATGATTGTAATGCATTGGTTTTAATGTAAGACTCAATATTTAATTGTTCCAAATTGTTGGTTTAACAGCTACTGGTATTATTTAGGAATTTGTATACATGGAGTTAAAGTACAGAATTATGAAGTTAGCACATTTGGTTTCTTCAATTTGCTCAAATGAGGGCAAATAATTACTTTTGGAATTTATTTGCTCAATAGAAAATCGTTCTGTCTACCATATAATCGTTCTTCTATAGGCTAGAATTTAATATTTGTTTGTCAGCAGTGGTTCCTGTAGGTCACACACATAAATCAACTACATGGTTGGACTCGAAAGGGAGCAGAGGGGTTTAATGGGTGGGTCTGGTGGGCAGAGCTTTATGTAAGTGGGCGTGGTAAATCTGTTCGTCATATGTTTGGTGAGCGAGCTTAAACCCAATTAATCAATACAAATTGAGTTTATTTTTCAAGGTTCTATGATCTTATAACATTCATAAGAATTCAACTGAATTAGGCTGATTTTAGACTTCTCACGCCCCGCTTAAGATATTTAAAAATTTAATGTCACAACCATATCGAGATTTGTTTTTAATACTCTAGCGTATCATTGCTTCAAACACGCAATGCTTGTATTGTGTATCTCGCAATCGAGTGGTTTTTGAAATTTCGGACTCTAAAACACAATCAAAGTTGAAAACCGTAACTACAAATTTATTTTTTGAAACTAATCTCCACACTGCATAATTCATTTTCCATGCATTCCGTGAAGCTCGATCGATCAAGCGTCTTTAAGCTAGTAAAGCTAGCATAGAAAAGTGAGCAGAATGACTTCTAACATATTACAAAATTTAGTGCCCAATTAAAAAATTGAGTGCTCGGCATTTTTTTTAAATACATTTTGATAGCCTATATTAAAGTTACTTTTATTTAATATTTCTTTTTTTATTGTCAATTAATGTAAAAAATTATAAGCTCGAAAATAAAACATTTTTTTTTTGTTTATTTATTTACTCTTTTTTTTCTTCGATATAGTGCTTTTTAAGTGCTATATTAGCGCCCAAATAAAGAATTGGGTACTTAACGTTTAAAAAAAACATTTTGCTAACTTAAAGTGAAGTTAGCAGAGCATATATATATTTTTTTACTGCAAATTAATGTAAAAAAAATATATAAACTCGAAAACAATTTAGTTCTACTAAATTCGGGTAATAAAAGAATTCCTTTATTTATTTTTTTCAATAATATAGTGCTTTTTAAGTGCTACCTTAGTGCCCTAACAAAAAAATGAGTGCTTAACGTTTACAAAAAACATTTTGCTAACTTAAAGTGAAGTTAGCAGAGCATACATATATTTTTTTACTGCAAATCACTGTAAAAAAATATATAAACTCGAAAACAATTTAGTTCTACTAAATTCGGGTAATAAAAGAATTTATTTATTTATTTTCTTCAATAATATAGTGCTTTTTAAGTGCTACCTTAGTGCCCTAACAAAAAAATGAGTGCTTAACGTTTAAAAAAATCATTTAATGTTACTTAATACAAAACAATTTATAAACTCGAAAATTGCTACTTATCGTTTTTTTAAATACATTTAAAAATACATGCGATCTTCAATTAAAGTTAGCATAACATATCTATATATATTTTTTATTGTAAATTAACGTAAAAAAATTATAAACTCGACAAAACCTGTAAACAAAAAATGGTTTTATTACATGCATTTTGCTTCACTAAATGGGTACTAAATTATTGTCGAGTTTATAAATTTCAAAATATAGTATGTTTTCCGCTAATTTTAATTTGAGCACTCGAAATATATTTAAAAAAAATACGTTAAGTGGCAATTTTTTATTTGAGTACTAAGCTCACACTTATACCTTATATTATTAAAAAATAAACAAACAGTATATTGTTAAAAAAATTGTTTTATTATGTGGATCATGCAGCACTAAATTAATACTAAATTATTTTCGAGATTATAATTTTTTTCCATTAATTTACATTAAAAAAAATACATATGCTCTGCTAATTTTACTAAGCTAGCAAAATGTTTCTTTTTTAAAACGTTTGGCACCCAATTCTTTATTTGGGCACTAAGGTAACATATTATTAACTATATTATTGAAGACAAAAGAAAGTTAAATAAACAAAAGATATGTTCTACTAACTTTAATTTAAAATCGCAAAATGTATTTAATTTAATTAATTAAATTATTATATGTACTGTGTGTAAACGTTAAGCGGCATTTTTTTATTTGAATACTAAGGTCGTAAGGTCGCACTTAATAAAAAGTACTATATTATTAAAAAGATTAACAATAGTATATCGTTAAACAAAAATTGTTTTATTACGTTGATCATGTAGCACTAAATTATTTTCGAGTTTATAATTTTTTTTACATTAATTTACAATAAAAAAAATATATGTGCTCTGCTATCTTCATTTTAAGTTAGCAAAATGTTTTTTGTAAACGTTAAGCACTCATTTTTTTGTTAGGGCACTAAGGTAGCACTTAAAAAGCACTATATTATTGAAAAAAAAAATAAATAAATTCCTTTATTACCCGAATTTAGTAGAACTAAATTATTTTCGAGTTTATAAATTAAAATAAAGTAAAATATAAATTTTTTACATTAATTTACAATAAAAAATATATATATATTGCGGTGATCTTTGAAGATAAAATAAAATACAGTATGTCCACCGTTCCAAATGTAAACATAAATTATATACGGTGGATTGAAATGAGAACACCACAGATATTTTTCTTTATTCCTGTCAGCTAGCTCATGTTTGCTCAGTAAAGCATAAAGTATTTGAATTACGATACTCTTATTTACTTTTATGCCTGGAAAGGAAGAAGAACTTATATTGTAAGCACTAAAGCTCCTGCAGGCTGGACAACTGCTACTAAACTCTGAATTTAAAAGAAAAGAACACTGGATGCTTGTATTAGCATCAATTAAACACATATGTAAAATTGAAAACACATAAACTTTATTTAACGAACAAAAATAAAAATCCGAATGGAAAGTCAAAGTAAAAAAAAAAAAATGTTATTCAAGATAATACAATTGAAAATTGAGAAATAAATTCTCAGGTTTGCTCAAAACGTTAGAAATAGTTGTAGTGAACTGACATAGGGCCACTACGGTCATTCGTTTGAACAGACCAACACAAATAAAACTTTTATTATAAATGAAACTATTTATCAAATGAGAATAAATTTTAAATAAAAGAAATTTAGTTGTTTTATTTAATTCAAATCAAATAAATTCTCAAAAGAACTTAATAAACTAAACCAAATGGTTTTATATTTGAGGATGAACTTTACAAGTTAATTATTATTCATGAAATTAACAAGAATCATTTATGACCAACCTTGTATATTACGATATAATTTCCCCTTTTTAAAAGTTAATCCTTTTTATTGGTAACACTGCGATGAAACCAATCAGCTGACTTCTTGTTTATAAAATATCGATACGAAGATCGATGATGAAAATAAATCCAATCAGAATTTATTTGAACAATCACATTCACTTTATATAATTGTTAAACAACACATTAGTGTTATTTAACAATTTTGAAAATTGACAGAAGATATTAATCTTCTGTCAATTTTCAAAAATGTTCAGGTAACACTTTTAGTTTAATTTAAACTTTATTTATACAATGACATTTGTGTCAAAAACATATGGTTGAAATATAACCTCAAATTTATTACAGATATTATCCGGAGCCGGGCATAGATTCTGCCTTGCACGTTTTATCGACTGATTTTGTTACAATTTGCCCCAGCTTATATAGTTTATGCCAGAACAAAAGAAAACTATGACATTTTTTCAAAACAATGAAACATCGAGTAAGCTCGTGACGTCACTAATCCCGCACAGCTGTTATTTTTTATCACTAATCCTAATTCTGTTATTATAGAATTGTAGCCCTTGAAACAAAGATCAAAAAAGTATCATACATTCATTGTCCCAAAATGTATCGTAACGAAGATATTCAAGAAAAACGATTGACAATGTACATATCTCGTTACGATCTAATTACATATAAAGTTCAACAAATTAAGGTTCATCCTTTACAAACTAGTTACATGAATACATGACACAGGTAATGCAAACAATTTCTCCATAGAAACATCTTTACAATTTACTATAAACATAATTTTTTTTAGAGTACGAACACCAATTAATGCATATACAAGTGCCAGCTTAAATATTAAGTCAATGTTTATCAATTTATGCTCAAAATGTCCAGCATACAATGCTCCAAGCATTTACATCAAAACAATGGTGAGGAAAAACAGGATAAGAGTCTATAAGAGTCATATCAACACAAACGACAGGATTTAATACCTTCATTAATTGAAGTGATTAGAAATCTTATAAACAAATTCAAAAATTAATTGTATTGTATAAGTCACAACAAGATTGACCTAATTAATCTATTTTCAGCTAATTAGCAACATAAACTTGAGCTGGCCTCCTGGAAAATATAAAAATTTATCTAACGCTAAACATCGTAATCTGTAAATTTAAATATGGAAATTACTTCCTCCTAACAAGTGGGAAACCGTTCCAAAATGTAACTTGGGTTGCATAAACGTATTTATAATCAAGCAATATAACTAATTGATATCCTTTTTCTAAAATGAAACCTATTTATTTATGCATAAGAAAGCTAGGTTATGTTTGTATGGAATTTTTATTCTTAGTTTTTTAATTTAAGTATTAATGAACCTAACTATGGTCCTATGTATAGCCTTTATATTAATTATGCCCATGACATAGCATGTACCTCTTTTGATTTGAATCTGATATAAAAATATTTGTGTTAACGTTTCCGTTCCGTTGTTGATAAAATTTTCAATACGGTGATTTGACAACACCGCAATAAGCTCTGCTAACTTCATTTCAAGTTAGCAAAATGTTTTTTGTAAACGTTAAGCACTCAATGTTTTTGTTAGGGTACGAAGGTAACACTTAAAAAGCACTATATTATTGAAAAAAATAAATAAATTGTTTTATTACCCGAATTTAGTAGAACTAAACTATTTTCGAGTTTATATATTTTTTGCATTAATTTACATTAAAGAAAATATATATGCGATGCTAACTTCACTTTAAGTTAGCAAAATGTTTTTTGTAAACGTTAAACACTCAATTTTTTTGTTATGGCACTAAGATAGCACTTAAAAAGCACTATATTATTGAAAAAAAAAATAAAGAAATTCTTTTATTACCCGAATTTAGTAGAAATAAATTATTTTCGAGTTTATATATTTTTTTACATTAATTTACAGTAAGAAAATATATGTATGCTCTGCTAACTTCACTTTAAGTTAGCAAAATGTTTTTTGTAAACGTTAAGCACTCATTTTTTTTGTTAGGGCACTAAGGTAGCACTTAAAAAGCACTATATTATTGAAGAAAATAAATAAAGAAATTCTTTTATTACCCGAATTTAGTAGAACTAAATTGTTTTCGAGTTTATATATTTTTTACATTAATTTGCAGTAAAAAAATATATGTATGCTCTGCTAACTTCACATTAAGTTAGCAAAATGTTTTTTGTAAACGTTAAGCACTCATTTTTTTTGTTAGGGCACTAAGGTAGCACTTAGAAAGCACTATATTATTAAAAAAAAAATAAATAAAGAAATTGTTTTATTACCCGAATTTAGTAGAAGTAAATTATTTTCGGGGATAATATAACTAGTGTTATGATTATCATCGGTGATAGCCCGAGTTAAAACCGACGAAAATTGACCGAGTGCGAAGCACGAGTTCAATTTTCTAAAGGTTTTAACGAGTGGTATCATCGTTGATTAATCATAACACGTGTTATATTTGGTGAGAGAATATAATGAACGTTGAAAGAAAATAAACACTGAAACTTTCTGTCACTTTGACAGTAATCAATTTTATTTATTAAAAACAGTCAACATGCGGTGATAGAATTATCATCGATTTGATAGCCTATTCTGCGAGTTTGTTTTTGTACTTTCACCAATGAAATTAATAAAAAATGTACCATGTGACACGTGAATTATATTCTCGGGGATAATATAACTAGTGTTATGATTATCATCGGTGATAGCCCGAGTTAAAACCGACGAAAATTGACCGAGTGCGAAGCACGAGTTCAATTTTCTAAAGGTTTTAACGAGTGGTATCATCGTTGATTAATCATAACACGTGTTATATTTGGTGAGAGAATATAATGAACGTTGAAAGAAAATAAACACTGAAACTTTCTGTCACTTTGACAGTAAACAATTTTATTTATTAAAAACAGGTGACAGTCAACATGCGGTGATAGAATTATCATCGATTTGATAGCCTATTCTGCGAGTTTGTTTTTGTACTTTCACCAATGAAATTAATAAAAAATGTACCATGTGACACGTGAATTATATTCTCGGGGATAATATAACTAGTGTTATGATTATCATCGGTGATAGCCCGAGTTAAAACCGACGAAAATTGACCGAGTGCGAAGCACGAGTTCAATTTTCTAAAGGTTTTAACGAGTGGTATCATCGTTGATTAATCATAACACGTGTTATATTTGGTGAGAGAATATTGTAACGGGAGAGAAAAGGAACGAACCTCTTTTCGAGCGACAGGTGGTGTGTTCTGTCGCCTTCGAGAAAATGACGCATCGCACAAGCATGTAAATCAGACGTGGTTTATTCTAGCATTTTCTAAGAATACATAGAAGGTTCCAGCGATTTCTGGTGCGTTTATATGAGGATATAAAAGCGGATTGCGGATAAAAGAGAGCCAGTCAACAGCAAGTCATTAACTGTGTATTACAAAATAAATAGTGAATATAAATGTTGTATTAGAAATTCATAGTCTGTAAATAATAGTTTTTAATGGTTTATAATTATAGCGTTAATTTATAGTGTATTCATTAGTGTATAGAAATAAATATTTGTTTGTGAATAGACGATTTAAACAGCACTTGTATTATTATTTGAAAAAGAATGTTACAGTGGTGTTACAGGTGTGAGGTTTTAAAATAAATAAAATCGCGTAATAATTAAATAAAGTGCTGTGAGATTAAATTTTTAGTGTTAAAAATAATTTCAACAAACAATTAAGATGGCGATGAAATTGTTGAAAGATCTGAAAGTAATAGACTTGAAACATGAACTGGAAGAACGAGATTTGGAAACAACTGGCCTTAAAAACGTGTTAATAAATCGGCTAAAAGAATGGCTTATAGAACAGCAAGAAGATCCTGAAAGTTTCCTCTTCGAAATACCTGGACCCGCAATTGATACTAGTTTGTTGTTAAGTAAAATGGAAGAAAGTTCTAGAAAAGCCGAAGAAAATTCTAGAAAGTCCGAAGAAAATGTTAGAATGCTAAAAGAAGAACTACTGGAAAAGTCCGAAGAGAATTCTAGAATTTTAAAACAAGAATTACTTGAAAATACTAAAGCACTGGAAGAAAATGTTAAAATGATGAAAGGAGAATTGTTGGAAAATGTCAAAGCGTTGGAAGATAAAGTTTTCGAAGAATTTTTGGAGAATGCCAGTGCGTTAGGACTATTGGAAGGTAGATTGGCGGAACAAGATAGGGTAATAAAGATGGTAGAAGAGAAAATAGCCCAAATGCAATTACCACCAACAACTAAGAAAGACGATATGATCGAAATGCTGGAAGATAGAATGAGGCAACTACGGTTTTCCTCAACTTCTGAGTGGCCGTTTAATGAAGTAAAGAAACAATTTAAAGAAGAAAAGGTTCCTGCCGTAGGGATAAAAGTAAAACCACCCACGTTCGATGGAAAGATACCTTGGTCCACCTACTACAAACAATTTGAGGCGGCCGCTGGGGCCAACGGATGGACAGGCAAGGAAAAGGCCGTTTCTTTAACTGTGGCTTTGCGTGGAGACGCGTTGAACGTCCTGCAAACAATCCCAGCAGGACAGGAAAATGATTACCAATTGTTAGTGTCTAGATTGGAGATGAGATATGGCGACGCGCATCTTCAACAAGTGTATCACGCGCAAGTGAAGAATCGTATCCAGAAGAATGGAGAAAGCCTGCAGGAGTTTGAAGCCGATGTTGCGCGGCTTGTCCGATTGGCGTACCCTACGGCACCCGATTCATTTTTGGGACAGCTCGCTGTGCAGACCTTCATTGATGGGTTAAGAGACGGGGAAACACAACAATCATTGAGGCTAGCACGACCAAGAACAACTGATGATGCGCTTGCTCACGCTTTAGAATTTGAAGCTGCAAAACAAGCGTCCCGAGGTCACGGGCGTGTTCGGGCCGTTGTGGAGGAAGAAGAAGGTTCTAAAGATCACCTAGAAGAATTAGTACTGAGAGTTCTTCGGAAGGAAGAAAGTCGTAAGAAGAATCATCAAGAAGTTCGAGGGCCTCGTTGTTGGAACTGCGGCGAACAAGGACATGTAGAACGCCGTTGTCCCAAAATAAGAAAAGTACAACCGTCGGAAAAGTTAAAAAGGGTTGGTAAGAGGGGGCGAACGTTGACTGCGAGTGAAGATGCCCCGGAGATCACGATCCATGCCGTAACATCGAAGAACAGTACCAGCAGTTTGTTCGTAGATGGGAGGATTGCTAACCGAACTGTTCCACTACTTATTGATACGGGGGCGACAAAATCCATCGTACGCCCTGATGTTATACGATCAAGTATTAAGTTGTTACCCACAACTACTCAACTCCGTACAGCAACAGGTGAAGTGATACCAACACGCGGAGAGTGAAGATGGCACCACCATTAGGTCTCAGTTCGTGGTTCCAAGAAGCCGAGTGGCTACAGTATTGCGACATCTCCATGACGGTGCCTCAGGAGGACACTTCGGTGTGAAAAAGACTTTGGAGAAAGTTAGGGAGCGTTTTTATTGGGTCAATTGTAAAGAAGACGTGAAGGAGTGGTGCCGGAAATGTGAATTATGTGCCACTGGCAACGGACCCTTGGGGAAGCGAAGAGCACCCATGAGGCAGTACAATGTGGGTAGTCCTCTGGAGAGAATAGCTATAGACATTGCCGGACCATTTCCCGAAACTGACGATGGGAATAAATACATCTTAGTGGCAATGGACTATTTTACCAAATGGCCAGAAGCATATGCCCTACCAAACCAGGAAGCTGCGACTGTTGCTGACGTACTAGTCAAAGAGTTCTTCAGTCGTTTCGGAGTGCCCATGGAGCTGCATTCGGATCAAGGCCGTAATTTCGAGTCTGTACTCTTTGGAGAAGTCTGTCGATTGTTGGGCATTCGCAAGACTCGGACCACACCGTTACATCCGCAGTCCGATGGAATGGTAGAACGCATGAATCGGACAATGGGCAAATATTTGGCCAAGGTCGTCTCCGATCATCAACGAGACTGGGACCAATACCTGCATCTGTTCCTGATGGCTTATCGTGCATCGGTCCACGAAACAACCGGTCAGTCACCAGCGTCTGTAATGTTTGGACGCGAGTTACGGTTACCGTGTGATCTGGAATTTGGGTCTCCACCTATAGAGCAGGAGGTAGCTGGAAATGATTATGTCATCAACTTAAAGAAGAAGTTGGAGGATATTCACGACCGAACCCGAAATAATAGTCGAATCGCGAGTGACCGGATGAAGGCTACGTACGATGTGAGAGCCCAAGAAGGAGGGTTTCAACCTGGAGAGCTTGTCTGGTTATACAACCCGCAAAGGCGTCGTGGCTATTCTCCAAAGTTACAGCGAAATTGGGAGGGTCCATACCAGGTGAAGAAACGAATAAATGACTTGATTTATCGCATCCAGAAATTGCCAAGGGGGAAACCAAAGGTGGTACACTCCAATCGTCTGGCGCACTGTGAGGGAAATAATGACGCAGTCCCGGATCGGAAAGATGAGGCCGAGGTGGCTATCAAAATCGTAAGGCCTGAAGATGATCAGCCAACCTTTAGAGAATTTATGGCTGCGTTCTCTGGAACTAGAAAAGCGCGATTCGGAGTCACGACTGAGATGCAACAAGATCTCTTCCGGGTCCCTGGTGATTATTCCATTGCCCACTGTGTCTCCGCGGATCTCCGTATGTCCAGGGGGATCGCAGTAGTGTTTAGAAATAAATTTGGACGGCTGAATGAACTTCGAGAACAAAATCCCTCTGTTGGTAAATCCTTACGCTTGCCTGATCATGACCGATCCATTTACTACTTGGTAACCAAGCAGTTTTACTACCAGAAACCGAGTTACGCCGACTTGTGGAGGGCACTATGGAATTTGAGAATCGAGTTGCTTACCAGGGGAATTAACAAATTGGCAGTTCCCAAACTCGGCTGTGGGCGGGACCAGCTGGATTGGAGAATCGTTAGAAACATGCTGGAAGTTGTCTTCAGAGGTACGGACGTCAAGATCTTCGTCTGCAGTTTTGACCCACAGCCCGCATTAAGGCCAACGAAGAGTGTAGACTGTTATTTCTACCGTAATGGAACGTGTAGTCGAGGTGAAGACTGTCGATATCGTCATGACCCGTTCTACAGGAACCAGAGCATAAAACCTGTTCTGGGACAGAACAGACTTGAAGAGGGGGGCAGTGTAACGGGAGAGAAAAGGAACGAACCTCTTTTCGAGCGACAGGTGGTGTGTTCTGTCGCCTTCGAGAAAATGACGCATCGCACAAGCATGTAAATCAGACGTGGTTTATTCTAGCATTTTCGAAGAATACATAGAAGGTTCCAGCGATTTCTGGTGCGTTTATATGAGGATATAAAAGCGGATTGCGGATAAAAGAGAGCCAGTCAACAGCAAGTCATTAACTGTGTATTACAAAATAAATAGTGAATATAAATGTTGTATTAAAAATTCATAGTCTGTAAATAATAGTTTTTAATGGTTTATAATTATAGCGTTAATTTATAGTGTATTCATTAGTGTATAGAAATAAATATTTGTTTGTGAATAGACGATTTAAACAGCACTTGTATTATTATTTGAAAAAGAATGTTACAATATAATGAACGTTGAAAGAAAATAAACACTGAAACTTTCTGTCACTTTGACAGTAAACAATTTTATTTATTAAAAACAGGTGACAGTCAACATGCGGTGATAGAATTATCATCGATTTGATAGCCTATTCTGCGAGTTTGTTTTTGTACTTTCACCAATGAAATTAATAAAAAATGTACCATGTGACACGTGAATTATATTCTCGGGGATAATATAACTAGTGTTATGATTATCATCGGTGATAGCCCGAGTTAAAACCGACGAAAATTGACCGAGTGCGAAGCACGAGTTCAATTTTCTAAAGGTTTTAACGAGTGGTATCATCGTTGATTAATCATAACACGTGTTATATTTGGTGAGAGAATATAATGAACGTTGACAGAAAATAGATTTTCTCGCCTTCTTAAAAAAGTCAAAAATTTTAAACGATCTGTCAGTTTGAAAAACAGGTGACAGTCAACATGCGGTGATAGAATTATCATCGATTTGATAGCCTATTCTGCGAGTTTGTTTTTGTACTTTCACCAATGAAATTAATAAAAAATGTACCATGTGACACGTGAATTATATTCTCGAGTTTATATATATTCTTTTTGCATTAAGTTACAATTAAAAAAATATGCTCTGCTAACTTAAAATTTAGGCTAGCAAAATGTATTTAAAAAAACGCCGAGCACTCAATGTTTTAATTGGGCACTAAATTTTGCAGTCATTCTGCTCACTTCGCTATGCTAGCTTAAAGGCGCTGATCGATAAGATGTTGATCACGTTCTTATAGTCTGTACAATTTTATCAAAAATTCATTTATCAAAAAAATGCAAAGGCTTCTAGCTAGTGATATGTTGTTTGATTCTATTTTGAAACCTTAGTGTCCCAACGTTAATTAATCTAAACTTGATTCAAACATTTGATTTTCGAGCCACAACATTGCATTCAGTATCTCTGATTACTTACTACTAATTAAGTTGTTAATGATTAAACAACTTGATTAAAAGTTACTATGAGAAATATTTAATAACAAAATGCAAGCAATCAGAAGCAAAAAGAGTATCTGAGAAATGCAAATCAATTAGCATAACACCGAATTTTAATAAGAAGTCTGCAAAGATTGATAAATCAATAAAAATTATACTTTCAAGATAAACTAAATTCAAATTGACAATAATTTCGAATCTGTAACGAAAATATTGAAGGGTAGAAATTGCAGAAAATATTAAAAGCTGAATTAAGGCTAAACCAATGTTAACTATTATAGGTTTTCAAAAACTGTTTGATAACTACCTTAAACTCATGGTGTTACTCAATAAAGGTTTGTTAATTGGGAAATCGATAAAACAACTATTAAATGCAGTGAATTCTCCCGGCATTCGGCCAATTAAACCTGAGGTCGGGGTTCTCACGAGGTGTCCTTTAGAGTAGATGGCAAGAGTCGACTTTAAAAGCACTTGAATCCAACGTCAACAATATCTACAAAATTATAAACAAATTTGCGACTACTGCCAATGTGGTGTGCTGTTTGTCAATGAAATTTACTATACCTAAACCAAAAAATGAAGAAGAAGCTAAACCGAATGAATCTAGCAGACGCAGACTAGTAGTCGGAGTTGATTGTTAACGAGCCTTGCTCCCAAATTGTCAAATCTAGACAGTTTAAAATTAAAAATTGTCATTGCAATCTGTCAAAGTTTTAAAAGGTTTTTCACAACTCCAGTTGTTAATTATTAAAGTATTATTGATAAATATTAATTGGAGTTGTGAAAAATCTTTTAAGTAGCAACTAATGTCGTGCACACTTTTGCTATCAGAAGATTATTTATTAATAGTAGTTTAATAATTAACAATTGGAGTTGTGAAAAATGCAGAAAAACCTTTTAAAACTTTGACAGATTGCAATGACAATTTTTAATTTCAAACTGTCCAAATTTGGCAATTTGGGAGCATGTCTCGTTCACAATCAACTCCGACTGCTAGTCTGCACCTGCTAGATTAACTCGGTTTAGTTTCTTCATTTTTTGGTTATAGTATAGCAAATTTCAAATACTTCTTTTTTAGAAATAGACGCTTTTTTACAAAAAAAAAGAAATTGATATGCCATTATCATATTTCCTCAACGTGATTTTAAAGCCTAAAAATATAGATTATTCAATGACAGCAATCATTAATAACCAACGTAATTAAGTAATTACATCACAAGCAGCATAATTATTCATTTATTATTATTAATTATTGAATTAATACAAGCTCGGTAAGTTATCCAAAAAGGGTATTAACTTGTTTATCTGTATTAAATTTATCATAATAACTCAATAGAAATTCACGGATGATGCCAATGCTACTTCCGGTGATAAATACAATTACGAATTGTAAACAACTTGCATAAATATTGCTGTAAACGCATCTATCGACTAAATGTCATTTGCTTGGCAGTAAGAGTTGTAGAAAGGTTGAAGGCAACTCGATTAGATGGATATATCGAAGATTGATTATGACACTCTATACTTTTTGTTAAATATTTATTCTAAAATAAGGATACTCTTGTGCAAGTATCACGGTTTCTGCCCTACCCTGCACATTATGCATCTCAACTTGGAGCGCATTGGTGTTTAATAAATTTTAAGACATTCATCAAATTTCCGTGGTGGAACTTTTTGCTAAAGCTGACAATAAAAAAAGGCTTGATAAAAAGAATGATACTAGAATAAATAAAATTATAAATTGTTTGGGGATCTTTTATCAAATGCAAACAATAGGAAAAGAAAACATTTTTTCTAATTCTCCCAAAGTAATTAGCTCTTAACCTACAATAACCCAGCACTCCTAGCAGAATAGAGCTCTACCAAAAGGAACACGTCACTTAGCAGATAATGATTAGCTAGTATAAGGAAGTGCGTGGTATTCGGGAGTTGAGAAAGACATATTCGCGATATACAGGATGATTCAGAAATAGCTGATATCCTCTAAATGGTAGGTAGAGGGGAGGCAGTAGAGCTAATTTACCTTGACAAGTATAGGTCAAAAACGAAAAGTTTTTCAGAAAATGAATTTTAAAGTTTAATGAAGTTTGGATCCAAAAGGATCCAAGGTCAGAACCGAATCAAAAAATTCAATAAAACTTTAAAATGAATTTTTTGGAAAACTTCGTTTTTGACCTATACTTGTCAAGGTAAATTAGCTCTACTGCCTCCCCTCTACCTGCCATTTCAAGAATGTCAATTATTTTTGAATCACCCTGTAGACATAGATGGTTGGTGGTCAGCTTCTTTTAGTTTGGATTGGTACGAAATATAAAATTTTTTAAAATAGTTCTTCTAGCGTATTAGATAATTACAAAAACTAATTTTAATTATGTGCTCTACGTCAATTTTGGTTAAATTTTGAGATCAACAATTCTGAAAACATGCATTTTCGTAAATTCTTCTTTTCGTTTGAAAAGTCACGATCTGTAAGTAGCGAACAACCTTGTATGCAGTTGTATCCTGTGTATAAAATTGTAAACTTTAGGTGTGGTATAACCGACAGGGTTAACATCCTAAACTCCCTTTCTCCATCCATATATTTATACCCTGATACATACATGTACTTACTCTTGTTAAAAGGGACTGTTGCAGATTTATCTTTCTCTTTTACAGATTTTTTATTGTTACTTCTTTTTAAATTTATTACTTTAGACGTTTCTCTAAGATATACCTACATAGTAAGATTTTCTATCCTTTAACAGTGGTTGCCCAATCCTACGAGGTAGAAGCAGACAACGAATACGTGATACGCGGAAATTCAGCGGTTATGAAATGCGAAGTGCCCTCCTTCGTATCCGATTTTGTTATAGTCGAAAACTGGCAGGATTCACAAGGAAACACCTTTTTACCGGGAACAGATTACGGTAACTCAACTCAACTCCCGGGAAAGGGTGTTTGTGTTAATTTGATTTTGGTTCCGTAATGCATCCTTTTTCCATTTCCTGCATTTGGGAATCGATATAGCTGGAAGAGCAAGCTGGGAATAATAATCGATCCCATATAATTTTCTTTTACTATTAAACTCTCTCCTTTTTTCTATCCGCAGTGGTGCAACAGTTTTATCAGAGTCACGTTGTCGACGAGTTCGTTTTAAGAGGGAACACGGCGATATTAAAATGTTTGGTGCCAAGTTTTGTCACGGACTTCGTTATTGTCGATGCTTGGGTTGCTGATGATGGACAGACTTTCACTTCTCAAACTAATCTTACTAATGATAAATATGGTAAATAAACGTAGCTAAATACGCAAAAAATATCCTATTTTCCATCTTAACCTTTGACAATTTAACCACCAGAAGATATCATCACCACTTCTCTGGCTCATCGTTTGTTTTGATTTAATTTGTTAATCAACATTAATTTTCTTTTGCAGTTGTAAATCAATATTTTGAAGCCCAAGTGTACGATGTGTTCGTAATAAAAGGCAACACGGCAATTTTTAAATGCCAAATTCCATCGTTTGTATCCGACCATGTCGATGTTATCTCTTGGCAGGACACAGAAAATAACAAATTCCTCCCCCCAACTAACGACGAGTATGGTAATTAAATTTCCGTGTTTTAAGTTAATTAATTACTGATAATGTAATCATCCTTTGTTTTTTAATCCTTAAACTTAACCAAACACTTCTACTACACACTTCTTCATTTTCCAGATCGATTTATTTGTTTATTGTTATTATTTTATTTCAAAGCTACAATTAAAAATAAAATGATAAAAAATATAATTATGAATTTATCAGGAAAAACATGACTTCTTTTTAAAAATGTGGTTTTTAAAAAGTGATAATGTGTGCGGTTGCTTGTTGCCACCAAATGAATAAATTGCAATTAAGCTCTTCATTACCATGACTAATCTATTTGCTGGATGTTTCATGTTTTAAACGGACCTTAACACAGGAAATTTCTGGCGTTTAGGAAAACTAATTTCTGGATATATTAATTTAGGGAGCTTAATATTTTTACTAACATCAACAAATATCAAGATTCAATATGTATTACTTGTCAAAATATTCAGTTACTGTAGGCCTCGCATTGTGTAGACATAAATAAAAAAAAGGTATATTTTCGAATAGTCATGTAAGTGATCGTGGAAATCTATCGAGTGTACAATTGCGCATTGTAATCCCGATATACACCGTGTTCATAAAGTATGAAACAAGTTTTATTACCTGCTCGGTTTAAACACAATACGAAACTTGGGAATTATGATGTCGGTGTTGTGACATTTATCATTTTCATGCATTTGATTCCAAATTTAATTTAAATGCCACATTCTATGTAGTGTTATATTGTTTTAAAAAAATGAAAATAAAAACACTTTTCAATAATATAACACTATACACTTATACAGGATGTTCCATTTAAAATATTATATTTGTAATCAAATGTAGAAAAATGAAGAATTTGGCAACAGCACTTTTGAGTTTGTTGTAATAATTCCGAAGTGTGATGTTTAAATCCAGCACACCAGATAATGAATTTATTCCATAGTTTACGGATACACTGTATGCGACGTGTATAACTATAACATGCAAAGAAATCTGCCCCACAAATGGGCGCCAATTTGTAACAAATACATTTACTCAAAAAATCTACTAAACAATAATACGTACGTTCCACTTAATTAGGCCTCGGCTTAGCCTGAACAATAAGCACGACTCGTCTCTTGTTAAATTAAAGCAGATTGTGGGTGAATTGGAACATCATCAAATTCATAAAGCTACTGAGAGAGCGCCAGCACGATTGATTTAAACAACAAAATATTAGCATTATAATGCTCCCAATAACGGAGTTCTAGATCTTAACATGAATCAGCCCCAATCGTGCAAGGGCCGAATTCCGTCACTCTAGTAATTTACTCTTAGCTTTTGCTACATGAACTAAATAACGTTTCTACATAAAAATGAAATGTTAAGAACCCGCCTGGTTGTTTATATAAACTAAATTTGTTTACAAACTTTGATTCAGTCGACTCGTTGCAGATGATCACCAGATTGTTATGAACCTTTTGGAGAAGGCTTCCAGTTAATCACGTGTAGGGATTCAAAATACAGCGGACGACAAAATCATTTATAATGCATTGTGGTGGTTAGCATACATTCGCCAGTAACATCAAACAAACAAAGGTGAAGCTCGCAATTTCAACCATGAAGATTAACACCAAATTACGTTGTGATCCAAAATGGACACGAGGCTTAAAAACGCTTACTTGAATTAAAATCTGGATTTATTTTCCCTATAAATAATGATCGATATTGTAAAGAAAAGCTTATTGATCACGTCAATAAAATAAGAAGAAACTTCAATTAAAATAAAGGTATGTATTAACTTTCAAATTTAGCGGAATTCAAGATATAGCCAAGGCATCAATCACAAAGCAATATATAATTTCGTTATATTACGAAACTTCTATACAATGATTAAATGCTTCCAGAATTTCAGAAAAGCATTTTGTGCACTAATTTTACCATACATGGCCCATCAAACGGGAGTTTCACTATTAAAACACAAAAGTTTAAGCAACACCAAATCTTCTCCAAATCAACACGTTTTGCTCTGCTCTGTCAAAAAGATCTGCAAGAAGAAAGGATGTTCTATGAAGAGAATCGGGTCGCGGGGAAAGTTGTTTTCCCGCCACAAGACGCGTCTAGAGCTGAGTTCGGCAATTGCATCAGATTAATCTGATTGCTCGGGCAACTAGGGAGACGATTCTCTTAATAATGGTTGCTATAGTTACCCGAGCAATCAGATTAGTTTGATGTAGTTGAGTAATTGCCGAACTCGGTTTAAGATTTAATGGCTTGGTAACGAATCAGAATGCTAGAAAACAGTATGCCTATTGGGACGCACCAATAAATATAGATGGCGCTGTGCGGCAACAAAATTAGGCAAAATGACGTCCAAGGAGATGCATGTTTTAATTGTAACATAACCTTCAAACCCTCCAATATGGCAAGCATCATACCGCACAATTAGATTTAACAAAATTTCGCTAGAATGCAGGTCAATTTTTGGCGCGTCCCAATAGGGATTATGGAAAAATTGATATTTTGTAATTAAAATACCAAACCTAGATGGTACCATAAAAATATTATTAATTTAATGAAAACGGACAACCAAAGTCATTTGAAAAATCGATAATTAGCAATTAAAATGTCCACCTTAATTAACAGAACAGAAAAATACAATAAAAATGCACTTATCGCAAAGAAAAGATCGATGATTTTGCAGTCGATAATACTAAACCTAGATGGCGTTGCAAATCAACATTGAAAATCGAATTTTTATAGTATACAGGGTGCCTCCTAAGCATAACCGAATAACATTTTTATCAATATACGAGGTGCTCTTAAAATAAAAGATAGACAGAAAAAACTGGCTGTTACAAAACAGTGTAGGTTCATTCCCGAAAGTTTTCAGATTTCAGGCAGTAAATTCAGATTTTGGAGTTATAAAAAAAGTTCGAACGCTTGCAACAAAAGCACTTACGAATAATATTTAAAGAAGATTTTTAACGTTCAACATAAGAAAGTTGAGAAAGTTAAATATTGCAAATTACGAATGTAGTTATAAACAGGAAGATATGATTTACGCCAAGCCCTGATGTGTGGTAATATAGCGCCAGAGGAAAAATTTAGTTTTGAACCTCCAAAGAATCAGTGTTTATGTTGCTTTGTAATATTATTAGGGTTTCTAAGATTTTGAAGTTTCGTGGATTTTATTTCAGCTCTTTATTAGACGGGTATATGAACTATACGTGTAGCCGTATAATAACCATACACGTGTAGTGATATACCTACATGAACAGTTATTCATTATATTTTGACGGCCTCCCTAATACTTCTTGTTATTGGAGATAAGATTTGTAAAAAAGTTGTATTATTCTGCTCATATTTTTTAAAAAACAACCAAAGGGATAATAATGGGAGATCGCGCAAGAGAGTCAGAAGGGAGAGATTTTCAGATTTTCACTTAGGGGAGAGGGCGAACTTCAATTGCATAGATATAATGATCAGGAGAGGGGTGCTCAGTACTGCTAGCTATTTTAAGATAAACTTTAAACTAAAAATGTTCATTTTTAAAAAGTAATTCTTTTAATTTAACCTAATTAGTATCAACTATATTAAAGATTGGTTTACAAATAATTAAGTATATTGTTTTATGTTACTTTTATTTATATAAATATCATGTGCGTTTCCTAACTTTAGCTTGATGTTTATACACTAAACCAGTGGTTCTTAACCTTTTCTTTTCAACGCACCCCCGTTAAATTTTTTTATCGCAGACTCTCACTTTATTAACCTCTATAAGACCATAGTAGATATGATATGCGAGTCGCCATCCAGCCATCCGCCGGCGTTTATCGAAAACGATATCGTTTTTCTGTTTTGTTTATCGATCGTTCATCGATAAACAAAAATCAGTTTAACCAACGAAAACCAAATCAGTTTAAAAGACTTTTTACATAATTATTAATTTGAAGGTTCAATCCTCTAATATGTTAAATAAGTAAAATGCCATTTTAATTTGTCTATTATTAAAGGTCACGATTATCTGGCGGCGGTTTGGGGTACTTTGACTGATTAGATGTAGTGACTCTATGGAATGTAAATAAAAAATAAACTAATTATTTTCATAGCCTACCTTGTAATTTTCAGTTTAAACACAACAATCAAGCATAAGTCTACTACTCTTCCAATAGAAGTTTCTTTTGTATTTATAAAGTCAAATATGTCAAAACGTGTTAATGATAGCCTTATGAAACATTATACAGGGTGTATTATCGATTTTGTAACATAGGGGAATAGCATGTAAAAACACAATTTCTCAAATATTGGCTCCCCTAATTATTTTAGAGGAAAAGTCACTATATCAAAGTTGTAGATCTTATTGAGTACTGTTCAAAACACCCCCACTTTAATGTTCTGTGTTACATAGTTTCCAAGATATAAGTGATTTTTTGGTATAGGGAATTAACATTGTAAATCAAAAATTCGCTAATACCAATTACCACGTTAGATTTAGACATTAGGTGTAAATGCAAGAATTAATGGGCACAGTTTCATGGAGCAAAATCACTCATCCGAGTTTTACAATTGCTACCGTGTGGAAGAAATAGATGAGAATTCTCCAAGGAATTTATTTTTCTAAAATCTTATTAGCCATGACAACAATCAATAAAGTTAATAATAGAATAGTTTAAATGACAAATTTAGTATTAAAATAATTAGGGGAGCCATTATTTGAGAAATTGTGTTTTCACATGCTATTCCCCTATGTTACAAAATGGATAATACACCCTGTATATTTAAAATCAGGGATGAAAGCCTATCCATTATATGAGGTATTCCATTTGAAAAAATATAAAAAACTTCATATCACGTGGCCTATACATACAATTGTTTTTTTATATTTAAAAAATATATATGCACAACAATACAATTTTATAAAAAACCTTTTATCTCCAACAAAAATAAAAGGGTGATCAAATTAAGTGAATAACCTTGTATATGTATAATTAAGATTTTTGTTTGTTTTAGTTTGTATGAGAAAAAGTAGGTCGAGATTGTCCAGGTAGTGAGGTAGACTTTATATGAAATCAAAATTATATGAGGTAGAATAGAGTGAGATCGACAATGGGGTAAACTTTATGTCATATGATGTTCTATGCGGTTAAATGACTAATGGGATAAATTATGCTGTTATCACAAAATCAAATATATTTCGGAGTAAACTGAAGCATGACTTTCAGAAAGTGGTGGGGAGTGGATCTAGGAACTGCGTTCTTACCCTACTATTGAATATTTTGGACAATGAAGCGCTTAAGGTGCATACATAAATTTTGAAAAATCTAGGCCTTTAATAGAGAACAGATAATTATTTGAGCCTCTTAGAAATACCCTTTGTAAGAAATCTGCGTCTACAGAAATAATGTTTTAGTTTGCTATGGCAAGAATTTTTAGTGGAAAAGGTAGAATATCTAGAATGTAGTAGAATCTCAAAACAGTGGGCATTCTTACAAAAGATTCTTTATTATATTCTTGGATTGGGCTAGCTTTAACCCATTTACGTTAGGTTATACTGGGTGGAAATAAATGATTTTCATCAAGTTACCATTGCATTCCCCATGTAAAAGCACGACGTGCCGCTCTACGAAAATAGAGAAGGCAGTACCATAACCTCAAAATAAATTAATTCAATAAATTCTATGAATTGTTTGACAGATTGATTTCATTTATTGACAGAACTAATTTAGTACTAAATCAAAAAGAATAGAGCGGTACAGAAAAATTTACATGTAAAAAAACTCCAAAGGGAACTTGATGAAAATCATTTATTTCCACGCTGTAGATTCTTCATTTAGGATAGAGTAGATCATCTTGTTCTAAACCGAATAAGGTTAGGTTACAATAAGTTCAAGTTATTGAGTTAGGTTTGATAAAATATAATGTCATATTACATTATTCAGAATATTCGTTATTCAGCTACCTACATGAGAATCTAATTCCAGATGCGTTTAGGTGGGCGCGAACACTGAGAGTGGTACCAATTGAAGAGTGGAAATATGAAAGGTGATAAGTGCCATGTTTTAGTAAACTGAGTTTTTACTTGTAAAGGGTTCTATGTGCCGTTGCCAAAAACCTATGAAAGGCGCAAAGTGCCAGCTATGTTCTTATGGATTGTATGTTTGAAACTAGATGGCACAGGTTGTATGTCCTATTACTTTTGAAAGGTGCTAAGTGCCAGTAGTGGTTAAAGGTATTTTGTGAAGGCTTGTGAAGACTGTTCTGCGTTTTCTTGTTAAATAGTTCGTGAGAATTGTGTAGTTATTCATTATTTAAATTATGGTCGGATCACGTAAACGAGGTTGTTTCGTTGTTGAACAAAAAAAGCTCGAATCATCAGGGATGGCTTACAAAACCTATAAGAAGAAAGAAGTTCCCGCCAAAAAGAAACCTAACCAAGAAGTACGTACTACACCAATATTATTAAATTTAGTTTGTCATTAATTTTTATGAGTTTGCAAGTTGTTACTTAACGATTTTGTCTATTGCATTTGTAAGTCAAAATTCTCCTGCAAACATATTACTCATGAAAACAAGTTGAAACTCTTTGAAAACTTTTATTCAACGGAATATACTGTTCAAGGAACTTATATTATGGGCTTAGTGCACCTCGGAATGATTAATAGGATAAGACATGGTAGCTATGCAGATCCGGATGATAGCCGACGCCGAAGAAAACGTTCTGCTCTTTCCAAATTTACTGATTTGGGCCGTAAACTTGCCTGTGATCATATCAATTCCATACCACGAGACGTTTCCCATTATTCGAGAAATAAATCTGAAAAGGAATACTTGAATTCTTATTTAAACATTAATAGGCTACATAAAGCATTTTACCTAATTTTCCAGACACTGCGATTACCTATAAGTTTTATAGACAGGTATTCTTAAAATATTTTTCACACTTGTCTTTCAAACGCCCCCGATCTGATACTTGCAAAACATGTGACCGATTAAATTGTGAGATTAAAGCATCTATTAAGAAAAGTTCAAAACAAGAACTCAAAATTCATGAGAGGAAGGCAGAGCAAACCATGAAATTAATGAAGAATGACATACTCCTGTCCCAGCTTCCAACTAGTCAACCGTGTACTGTGTCGATAGATCTACAGCAAGTGTTGTTTATTCCGACTTTGACTCACTCGGATATGTTTTATTTAAGCCAACTTTCATGCTATAACCTGTGTATAAGTTTAGCAGATACAAAGCAGTCTTTCATGTGTTTGTGGCATGAAGGAGTTTCCAAAAGAGGGGCCAACGAAATAGCGTCCTGTTGTCCTGGTGAGAATTCTGAATTTGGATATTACTGTAAAAAAAAGATTTAGTGATATGGAGCGACAACTGAGCCGGCCAAAATAAGAACAGAATGTTTCTTACAGCCTGCATCTTTCTCGTCAACTCTGGGTTACTTGAAACTATAACACACAAATTTCTTGTAGTTGGTCGCAGTTTCTTACAATGCGATAGAGAAATTGCACAAATAGAAAAAAGGAAGAGAATTACAAAGTGCATGATATTCGAAGATCTACCAGAGATGATCGTCTCTGCCAATCACGTAAATCCTTTTAAAGTCATTGATATGACTAAGTATGGCTTCTTCGACTTGAATATGCGGCTGATAATTTGTTAAATACAAATAAACTTAATATTACCAAAGCCGTACAAATCCACATTGACAAAAATCACCTTAGCAATGTGTTTACCAAAAACCATTATAGCGACATAGAAGCATGGAAGTCGACAAACGTATTAAAGAGAGGCGTAACAATGGAGGACCTGAAGAATTTGAAAATTAAATTGACGGAGCCGACCAATAACATATCAAACAATAAAAGGGAGCATTTAAAGCCCATGATTCCATATTTACTTAAAAAAGAACACAAGGAATTTTATTCTGGACTATTAAAATAAGCAGTGGGCCTCTTTTCATAAGTTATGGGGCATGGCACATAACCACTTCTTCGCATTTTTTGCCTTTGTTTATAATATTATTTTCTGAGTTTCGAGATAATGTTTTTTTATTACATATGTTATATTTCCATAAAATAAAAGTTATGTATGAGTTTTTGCTTTGCTGCAAATTATATTTAAAGATATAAAAAGTTTTTTGTCAATAACTCGGCTTTATGATTTCGGTACTTACCACCTTTCATATTTCCACTCTTCAATTATAAATATCAAAGTGATGCTGAAGTATAATTCAACAAATGGTTGGCGACTGCCTAACAAAGTTTTAAAACATAATTATGCAATTAACAGAAATTTAAATTAATACACCAGTGAGTCTTAATATACCGGGTGTCCAATGGACCTGGTACACGGCGATATAAAAAATAATCAGATAAATGATCTTTACAAGTACTTAAAGAAATAACCGCTACAGTTACTAAAGAAACTTTAGTTATTGTTCCAAAGTTGCTATCAACCCGCTAAATAACAATATCTGAAGATGTTAAGGTAATGATTCTATAATTTATGAAGTATCTCGTAACACTTCCATTTCGCATATTTTAAAATAATTCTGAAATTGACAAAATGATGGTTTTTATAAAACTAGCAAACCTACAATTATCTTAAATAAAGTCAATTTATATAACCGTTACTTTGACAATTACCAGATCCTCAATGAATTTTTAAGTGTTGCTTTATTGAATAAAATTATCCATTAGGAAACCGCCACTATTTAGTTAGTTACTTCTATATCCTTGCATCAAAATAATTTCAGTTGTCTGTTTAATTGATCCTGGTGTTTATAGACCAATAATTATTTTCTTCGGTTAGTTAAACATGCAAACGCAGTTAATTTCTAATAATAACCTCCCTTTGAAAACTTATTATTTGCTTTTTAGATAGGTATCGCTCAATAGAATACTTGAATGCTAAAAAATTCTGAAAGCTAAACTTAATCAAAAGATTAATTGAGTTTGAAATTGTGAAAGGCTCGTGTTTCGAACGTTCGTGTTTAAAAAATCAGTTTATGAAATTAAAATAAATTTAAAAGATTTACAATTTAATTTAACCCTGTCTCTGATTAGTCTGATTGAATCAATTTGTTGGTTGTTGTTTGTAAAATAGTTGTTCTATATATTTTAAATTAGTAATTGACTTTTCAAATATAAAACTTGATATGGATTTTTAAATTAAATTTAATTTTATTAAATGCTTCTAAATAGTTAAGTAAAAATATAATAGATTTTAATGCACACAAACCATTTCTATTACTAAAAATAAGTAGTATAGGTTTTAACTTAAAATTTTTAAAAATATGAATTTTTGCTTTTTCTTTAAATAGTAAAATAAATGTTAAATATTTAAAAAGTATAATTATAATTATTCTATTAGTGTAATTATTTACTTACCTCATAGGAATTGCATTAATCACAATACATTAATTAATAATTGTAATACTAATCTTATTGAACTAGCAAAATATTTTGTTCAAAAGTGACTTGCAAAATACAGTAATGATGTATATTTACATTTAATTGTTTAAATTATTTAATTACTAATCGAATACCTCGATTAAAATATTTAGTCATATAATTCTTATCAGTACTATCTAAAACAATGTTTAATCTAATTTTATTTAAAAAATAAATTATAGTTACTTCGTTATTATTTATTACATGGTTTATAATAAATAAAATATACATATAAATAATACATAGTATAAAAATCATTTTTGATATTTTAGAATATGTATATTCAATTTTTTAATCATTTCCGTGACAATAGTACGATCAATTATTTAAACTGCATATAGTGCTTTTTTGGCAGCAACATTTAAAATTAAAATTTAATTTTAAGTTATTAAATATTATTGCAAAATATGTTATTGCAGTCAACTAAAGTTATAATAATCGATAAATGTAATGTTGTATAATTGTAATTGTACAAGCATTGTACATATACACTTATTGTACCACTTGCACTAGATACGCAGAAATAAACCAATTTAATGAGAAATTAATTTTTTTTTAAATAAAAATAGATGCTTTGAAAACGCAACTAAAATTTAATAAACCAGATATTGTGTTTTACATTTTTATATTAAATTACTCATAAAGCGAACTAATTTAATAAAATTTACACAATATTGTAAAATAATTTAAAATAAACCTTTTGTATAATTAAAAATATATAAGATTTAAATATTGCTCCCAATTTCAATTAAAATTAATCTATATAATATAAGAATATCCTAATTTTTAATAACATTCCTAATTTAACAAACATAAAATGACTGTTAATTTTTAAATGTTTCCCCCTTTTGTTTAATTTTATAAATCCAAAATTTCAAATTAAACTGCAATATAAATAAAACCATTAAATTAAAAATTAAAAATATATATTAAATTAAAAATATATATAAACAATAATAAAAGCTGCAAAACTATCATTTTTTAATTGTTTCCATAAAACAATTCCCAATTACTTATCATTTTATTACAGTTTTTGTATTTAAGAAGTATTAAGTACAATAAATATATAGTGTGTCCCACGAATCGCGGAACCTGCACTGTAATACATGTGAAATTTATTAATAGATCCACGAAGGATATGAAAACTTAAAAAATTGAGTTAAAACATATGCGATTATTATTTTTGACATTTCTTGATGATACGAAACATTACAGTTGCAAATTATTGTTTTAAATATTCATAAAAAAAATTGTTAAAAATACTTTTAGCCGATAATAATATAATTGGTTAGGTTAATCATAATTTTTATAATCTTAAGGACATTATTATTAATAAACTCCTTTTACTTAGTTGCTTTTGTAATTTATTGATGAATAGCTGATTCGCCAACTTTTGTATAAATTGCATTTACGGCGATGAACACGATGAAAATAGGTAGCTTCTGAGCTTTAACTTGTCCAAGCTTTTCAATGTTTCTAGATCAGTAATTTACATAGGTATTCGCAAAGAAGTTGTTTCTCTTATAGATATTAAAATCAACTAACCTTATTAAGTCTATACTGTGTGAACCTTAGCAAATGCTGAAGAAATAAAATTTGTACAATTTTATTGGAATCAGTTTAGCAACACGACATAGGTCGAAAAATTGATTAGGTGTCCCAATTGTAGCAATAAGAATGATGTATGTATGTATGTATGTACAGTTGCGATCATCCGCTAAAGAACGATGAAAAAATAGTGATCACCGTTTTTTGTACAATGTACGCTGTAACTCGACCCGATCTATGAACTGGCCAATTAAAATGTTAAAAATGAAATGTTCTTGAATACCATACAATAAACTTGCATTGAACTTATTTACATTGAATAAAAAACTGGAAAATCGGCGGTTATGATTTTTTCATCGTTCTTTAGCGAATGATCGCAACTGTACATAATGCACCAGTAAAAACAATAAAAACAAATTCAGTAGACGAAAATTTGTTTATTTATTAATTTTACATTACAATATAAAAGTGGAATACAATGTAAAGAAATCGTAGTGTAAATAATCTAACGCCGAACAGGACACGCTAGGCCGAAGAGGTTAGATTATAGGTTAGTAGATTTGATACACGCTATGCTAGGAAGGTTAGGTTGTAAGTTGGTTAGTTTGATAGATCTATCAGAGACACACTGAAAAAATTAAAGCCAACGGCGTACAGGACAAGCTATGCTGCGGAGGTTAGGTTATAAGTTAGTAAATTTGATAGATCTAACACTTCTAACAGAGACATATGAGACAACAGAGTATAGGGCGGAGAAAGATAGAGAGAGAGAGAGCTGCGTAAAATACAAGCTATACAACGGAGGTTAGGTTATAAGTTAGTAAGGTTAATAGATCTAACAGAGTCAGACTCCAACAGTAGTTAAAGTGGCGACTGAGCATAATTAGCTAACGAAGTACAGGACAGGCTATGCCCATCTAAAACACTATAATGATTTCGAAACAGTTGCAAATTGTGCCGACAAGTCAGTCGCTGAACCGAAACATTTGGGGTTCGCGTGAATGTGGAAATTTAAGGCGGCGTCGGCATTAATATTTAGGCTGTCAACGTTTGAAAAAAATACAATACCGACATATTTTATATTGACGCCTATCATAAAAAATTAGCAACAATATGTTGACTTCATTTGCTTTGGTTTGGGAGAAGCGGGTATTGAAGGAAATGGAATTGGGAGAAGCGAGAATTGGAAGAAATGGGGTGAAATTGAAAATTTAATGGCATAGGTGTTTTTAGAGTTGCTAAATATAAACTGAGCTCTGTGTTATTTAGAGTTAAGTCACGCATGTCAAATTTTCCCAGTGACATTTCATATTTTGAAACTGCTTATTAGAAGGTTGGTAATCATGATAAATAAATTGTCATATTGACAGTTATATAAATCTGAAATTGTTACAGTTAATAACTTTATTAAAAACTGTCGTTAAATTATTAGATAGTAGTATAAAATTGATATACGTACTATAGTAGTTTTAAGAATCAAGCTTTCTTATAAGGAGCGTGTCACTAAAATAATTAATTAAGTGCTTGGTTGCTTGGGACTCATCTCCTCCTAAACGGCTTAATATTTTTAAAAACGGTTTTCACCGTTGTGTTGCCCGTGACCAGGCGGTGTTCACTGGCTACTTTATTTTTTTTTAAAACTGCGAACAATTAAAATTAAAGGTTTAACTAGCTTAAACGGCCGGCCGGGCGCTGAAGCGCCCTTGCACGAGTATGCTTCACAACATAACAAGAACCTCCTACCCCCACCCCATCCCTCTCTATAATAACGACGTCGAAAAAATTCGCAGTGCACATTCCTAAATGCAGCGAGGCTGAGCGCTGTGAATATGAATTTTATTTTTGCCTCGCTGCATCTAGGAATGTGCACTGCGAATTTTTTCGACGTCGTTATTATAGAGAGGGATGGGGTGGGGGTAGGAGGTTCTTGTTATGTTGTGAAGCATACTCGTGCAAGGGCGCTTCAGCGCCCGGCCGGCCGTTTAAGCTAGTTCTCTATAAACAGTAAATAAATGATAATGTGCACATTAAAAACTTTTACATACATAAAAACAAACATGACATAAAGCATATCCTAAAATTTATAACTGACAGCTGCTGAATCTTGTCACTAAAATAAAAAGAGACAAAAAA
The DNA here is from genome assembly GCA_929113105.1 of Agrypnus murinus. Taxonomy (NCBI): domain Eukaryota; kingdom Metazoa; phylum Arthropoda; class Insecta; order Coleoptera; family Elateridae; genus Agrypnus; species Agrypnus murinus. Next base: position 37,417,663 of record OV816030.1, read on the forward strand.
TATCTCTGTTTCAGACAGCTTAGTTTTGGCCTAGAAAGAGATAGATTTTGACATCCGTGTCCTAACTCTAAAATAACACAGTTGAAGTTTTCATTCAGGAACTCTAGGTCTTTTAACTCAGTTTTTAATGTTTTCAAGGCATTCGTGGATCTATTAATAAATTTTAGATGTATTAAAGTACATGTTCTGCGATCCGTGGGACATACGGGACTATTTTATTTATAATTATTACTTATTAGACGGGGAATATTATTTATAATAATTATTTATTGAAAAAAAATAAATTAAAATTTAGAATATAGCCCTTTTTTAAATTATAAACTTATATTCTAGTATATAAGAACTATTTTCTGACACTTTCTCTTCGCGGCTTTTTATCAGGAGTAAGAAGTTTTCAAAGTCTCCAAACAACATAAAGTTAATAGCTCCATTAATTTTAAAATAACGATGACAGTCAGGAAATGGAATATCTTAACAGGAAAATCAAGCATTTGAACTTTTCTGAATCCATAAACTACTAACATGAAAGGATCTGAAAGATAAACCAATAGCCGCATTTTTAGAATATTGTTATTATTTTAGTCACGCCTTGAATGAGCTGGTTTTTAATGCATGCGACAAATGAGCGGCAAAAGATAAAAGAAAAAGCAGATATGAGTTATTTTTCGGAAGCTAGCTAAAGAAAATTGAGCAAAAAGGAAAACCACAATCGTAGATTGTACATAATGTTCAGTTCAAGTCCTCTGATTAAATTATGAATAATATTTACTTCACTTATGAAGCACCTTCTTTTTAGTAAGTTGAAATTACAAATGCCCTTTTTCTACATTTGCAGCTAAATACAAACATATAAGAATTGATATTAATAGTACTATTATCAACTAATGTAAGCCGAAGAAAAATCCATCCATCTAAATTTTTCACAATTACAACCTAATGATACACCTAATAAGTAATGATCACGTTAGGTCAAGGGCTAAACTCCCCACGATTTAATTAATTGAAGAATTCTACTCTTTCATCCATCAATTTTTAAACAAAACAAATATTATTTTCTAGTTCGGAATTATGGAATGAATGCGCAAAATTAAAAACAAAGAACGAGAGTTAAAATTTCTTTTTAGAATACTGGAAAAATGTTAAGGTAACTTTTTGAAATGTCTGAAAAGACGATTCAATATGCAGAAAGAGAAAACCCTTCAAACTGAATTTTGTTACTTATTTATTCAAATTTAAGGTTTACCTAAACCAAAAATTTTTTTTTTACTGTTATGAAATACATCAGAATGTATAGTGGCGCCAATGAAGGTATGTGGGTTCTCTCTGGATACACTATTTTTCCAACCTTAGCTGTCATTTTTCAACGTGTGGGGCGTTACTCCCACGGGTGCTTGTGTTCCTTTTTAATTCCCATTGAGCCTTTTATATTTTTTCACTCCAATAGATTATAATGAGAGAATTAATACGTTAAAAATATATAAACAATAAAGGAAAATGATTCTATTACACTACTAGGAAACCGACAGGAAACAAAAGAATATCAATTTTTCTAAATGCGAGTTACGATGCGTAAGGGGAACTTCTTTTGCCAAGAAATGGTTCTATTGTATTCTATGCTCTTCAAATGTGATTAATCTTTTAAATTGTAGGTAAAGGTGACGAAGGTTCACTGTAGAATATAAAATCTTAATCTGACTTACTTAAGAAATACAGTGCGGAAATGAAACGCACTTGACAGCTTTTGGATATTAGAAGTTTATCTTTTTTCACAAAATAAAACAACGAAAAGTACTTTTTTTGAGCTCTGCAGTAAGAGGGTTTTAGAATATTTTATTCAGAAAAAGATTTTTTTGTCGCTTTTATACGCAGATACTTTTTGTGTTGATCTTCAGATAAAATCATTGAAAACAGAGTTATCTATGTTTGGTTTCAACAACATGATGCTCCACCACACTGTGCAGTTTTTGTCAAACAGTATCTGGATGAAGTATTCCTCAAAATATGGATTGGAATGGCCAGCCCGGTTCAGTGACCTTATTCGCCCTAAATTATTTTTTGAGGGTATCTAAAAGCAAATTCTTAATAAAATGCTCAAAAAAGGGAAAAAGTAACAAAGTCCAAAATGTTATTATAGTCTTCAAACTATTGAACTTTCAAGCCGACAAAAAGATAAATACTTAATGAGATTTAATCTGAGAGCTGTAAAATGCAATAAGTTACAAATAGAATGGGTTGAATTAGATATGGCAGATAAAAAGGGAGCAGAAATAATAACAGATTACATTGTACAGTCTGAAGGACTGAAATTCTAAAAGTAAAGATTATTATAAGATACTGAACTAGTCTATGCATCGAGGTTTTTCATCCAGAATACCAAATCTCCAAAACGCATTAATTTATAGCGTAGGTTAAGAATGGACACAGCTGACGAAAACGGAAGCAATAAAGAAGAAATAAAACAATTAAGATTATGTTAGAAAAGCTAGAGGAAATAATAGAAAAACCGGTGGTAAGAATAACAAAATTAGAAGAGAAAATTAAGCAACAAGAAATAAAGATCGAAAAAAGGAAATAAAAAAGAAAAATTTGATTTGTTATAGAATAGAGGAAGAAAGTAAAGAAATACTGGAAGAATAATTTTAAGAAATCTTAATTAAAATGGGAATAGTGTGGTACTTCAAACTGAAGTGGATGATATCAAGAGAATGGGATAATAACAGAGAAGAAAGAAAAAACAGACCAATACTGATAGCCTTTGTTAAATACAATTTAAAAAAATGGAACTGCTAAAAAATTCTAACAAACTGAAAGGAGCCGAAATATGGTTAAGCAAAGACCTAACATTTCATGAACAAGATGAAAGGACAGAATTGATCAAACACAAGAAGCAGGAAGAGAGAAAGAATATATAGTTAGTTTGAAAGGAAACAGACTGGTGATAAATGGCAAAGCAATTAATTTCTACGATGAGTTAGAATGAATGAAATGACACCAAAAGAGGATATGATGATTACATTAGCTGATGTTAATGCGAAGATTGGAAAAGAATAATGCTGCAGAGAAATATCTGTCATCAACAGAGAAATGTTCGAACAATGTTCATACAAAGTTCAAACACAAAATGATTCATTAAATCACATTGATGATACCTGGAACAATTGATGGCAACCAAATAGATGACGTATTAGTGATCATAGATATGAGATCATATAGATAGAAGAGCTAAGATTGACTCGGATTACATATTAGTGATTGCTAAATACAAAATAAATGTAGAGGGATTAACACACAGAAAAATGGTGAAAAGAAAATGGGATATAGAAAAATTAGAACAAAGAAATAAAGAATAAATATAAGTTAGAAATTACGAAAACATTTAAGATAAAGAAGACAATAACATAGAAGAAGAATGGGAAATCATTAAAGGTAGTATAAACCATAAAGTATTGAAATAACCACTGGTTTGATCACATCTGCCCGAGTGCAATAAAAATAAAAATCGAAGCAAGAAGTAAATAGCCCACAACATGAAACGAAGAAGATATGAAGGTGTACAGAGAAAATAGAAGAGAAATAACAAAATTATGCAACAATGGATAGAAAGGAAAATGGATGAAATAGAAAAAGATTGCTGAAATAATAATACTAGAATGGAAAAAGAAAAAAAACAATGGTTAATATTAAAGAAGAAAGTTGGAAAAAACACTTCGAAGAACATATAAAAACGCAGACGAAAGAAACGTAGTTATAGACAAAGAAAATGAGAAACATGTAAATACAGAAGAACCAACACCCAAAGAAGTAGAGAAAGCAATAAAGCAATTGAAAGGGAAAAAAGCTGCTGGATGTGATAGTATAACCTGTGGCATTAATAAAACGATGAGAAGAATTACACAAGAAAATTTTCAAACTGATACTAACTGAGATCTAAAAACAGTTACGTTTGGAAACTTTGCAACTTTCTCAAGAATTATAGAGGTATTTCACTTCTATATGTAACATACAAGGTACTAACAGAAATATACAGAACACTCACCAGGAGATTACCGATGCAATCCACATATTAAGGAATCCACATAATAATGGAAAAAACACATAATTTTTGTAGACTTCAAGCAGACATTTGACCAACTAAAGAAAGATCAGTTAATGAAAGCTTTAAAATACATAGAAACACCAAAGATAATTGGAGACATTTTAAAACTTACGATGGAAGTTACACTCCACTCCTTACCTTCCAATGCAGTTACAGGACGAGGAACAATAGAGAAAATACAAGTTAAAAAGGAGTAAGACAAGGAGATGCTTTATCTGCTGTACTTTTTACTGTCAATAATAATAATAATAATTGCTACTACCCGTTACCTGGCAAACAAGATATAAAGAAAGCATTCAGAAATGACACAAGGCATTTTATTGTAATAAACAAATTTTAAAAATAAAAAGTTAAGTAAAAAGACCAAATTAAGAATCGACAAGACCAGGACCAGTAATAACATACACAGCAGAAACAATGTCTCTGGCTAGAAATGAAGAAGAAAAGCTTAAAATCCTAGAAAGAAAAATCATAAGAACAATAATGGGACCAAAGAAAGTACAAGAAAACGAAAATAGACGGTTAATGAATCATGAAATTTAAGAGAAGAATGGGAAAAGAAAATATAGCAAGAGTTATTAAATCAATGAGAACTAGATGCTACGGGCATATATACACTGTGTCTGAAATGAGTGTTGCTTACAATGGCAAAGTAATTTAACAATTATTTTAAAATTAAAAAAAGTTCATTATGGTGACACATATTAGTTTATCTTTTCATGATTATTGATTATTATTTAATTTTTATTGGTACAATCTGGGAGGTACGATTATTATATTGGTATAATCAACAGGGAGAATTGGTGTTTTTGAGAAAACATTCACATCAATATTTCAAGTTAAGGGGGCCACGGCAAACTCTGATCTTATTAGATTTTTCTCATTTTGTTTGTTTGTGTTTGGGCGAGGAATCAGGATGGCGGAGCATCCGTCGTACCTCATGGCACCGATTGCTATGATCATTTGGCCGACCCTACTAGAATTTAGCCGAATCTGGGGGAATTCCACTCCCAGTAGGGATCTTTATCGTGCCAAACATCGCATTGACACGGGACCTACAGTTTTACTTCCTATCCGAAAAGAAGGCAGTTCGGCCGGGGATCGAACCTGCGATCTTTGGATTATGAAGCAAACATGCAAACCACTAATCCACCGAGACTGGCTTTTCTCATTTTAATTTCTATATGTTCTGAGTGACTTCAGACACTCTGTATATAGAAGAAAGAAAAAGTCATTAAGAATTCTCAGACAGTGGAACCCAATAAACAGTAGACCCAAAAGAAGGCCAAACAGCAGATGGAAAGAGCAAGTAGAAGACAACATTGCAGAGGGTAGAACAGTGGAGATCTTAATAAAAGTTTCTTGATTAGAGAAAGTCAAAATTTTTACTAAAGTAGATATAAAATTCCAAACGTGTTTATGGTGATATCATTAATAACTGTGTCAGCTGAAATTCGAGAGACAGACAAAATAATTTGTCAATAAAGCACGAGTTGTTATCGCTTGGGAGGTATCACTTTGCTCGCTTAGCTGAAAACTAACTGTTGTTGGACCCACGTGTGCATTTATACCCCACGATGTGTTTTTGAAACAGTGGACTTTACTCTTAGAAGTGGACTTAGAGGGATGGTTTTTTAAACAAAATAAATAATATTTTATGGCTGACCACAATGTTGTGAAATTTGTAATAGAGTGAGTGCATAAATTCAAGTGTTTTATTTCCTGCAATCGACCCACATTACAGTACTTATTTAAGTTGGTCAGTCACTGGCCAATGAGGGAACTCACCAATGGAATTTAATGAAAATTGACAGCCAGTAGGCGTAGGTACATTACTTTACTCTAACATTCAGAAACAGCCACCTGGTGTACCAAAACTTTTTGGGGTAGGTAAAGACTGCAGAGTGTTCTTTCATTTAAAATATAAAAGATAGAATATACCATATAACACATTTTGTAAAATAGGATTTAATAAAATAAGGAATTAATAAAATAGGATATAAAAATATAATCTACATAGAAACCATCCTGTATTACAAGATATGTACATTTTTGTGGTATATTTATCTTTTACATTTTAAATGAAAGGACACTGCAGTCTTTACCCACGTAAAAATGTTTTTGGTACACCAGGTGGTTGTTTCTGGATGTTAGTGAAGTAATACCTTTGCACCTACTGCCTGCCAAGTTTCATTAAATTATATTGGTGAGTTTTCTCACACCGCTTCGTTTAATGTTCACAGAACATTAGAGTACTGAAAAACTTTGAATGGGTGTTGCGAGGGAAACTTCTAATAAAATTTCATGAAACCTGGCATGGAGTAGGTGCAGGGGTAGTACTTCACTCTAGCAACAAGAAATGGTCATATTGTGGACTAAGAAAAAAAATTCTTTCCAAGGTCTGGAGTTACATGGGACAAGGGACACTATGGTACTTTATGGTTTTAAAATTATTTAAGTAAAAAGTTGTGAAATTTCCCATAGATTTAACATTTAATACAGATCATTATATATTCTGAATACTGTTTAGACTTTAAGGCGAACACGAGTGTGGTTAGTATAAAAATTTTATAAAATTATTATATTAATTAGTGTTTAACCTATATCCTCCAACATTTGTAGAGATATCATTATTTAAATGGTGTCGAAATACGTAAAAAAAATTTAAATCGGCTTGAATTAAATGTTAAATATTTGAATGTTTTTATAAAAGTGAAAGTTTTAAAAAGAACGGTTGATTTTAACCTTTTACGAAGATATGATCCAGCATGCTTACATGTGATGATCATGGCACTGGCAAAAACCTTCTGAAATGTGCATTAACACTGGCGAGAATCCTTATAAATAGTGAGCTGTAATCGGAGTGGTATTAGCAGAATTTTTTCAATTAGAAAAAAAAACAATAAATAAAAATGACATGAACTTCAAGGACAATGCATAATTTATATTTATACATTTACACATATTATCACAACTACTGTGACTAAAACTTACTTAATCTTGATGGAATCAACTTTACCTTCAGTTCATGCATATGTGAATTATTTCTCTTTGGGTACATTTACATAGTAGGCAGTACTGGCTCAAACACTTAATACTTAAAAGTATTAAGTATAAATAAAAATATATTCATAGTACAATACTATTAATATATTTTTAATGTTTTATTACACAACCAAGTTTTGTAATGATTGTAATAAGCAATATGCTGAAAAGACTCAATAAAAATGTTTGATATTTAGGCTTAATAACGGGTGGGGAAATAGTGTGGGGAAGTCCGGTAGCTCCTAAACAGTAACAGCTAGAAAAATCGTTCTAATACGGATGTAAACAGTGGATAGAGGCGCATATAGAGAAATTATTTTCAAATATACAGGGTGTTGCAGAAAAGTATGGCATGCTTAAGGTAATTTTTTTTTTAAATAGAATGCCAAAAATATTTTTGCATATTTAACACCTTTCTTGGCAGGTTTATTCATATCTAAAATTCTAGCACCATCTAATGACCGGTTTAGAAGTTATAAATTTTTTTTCAAAAAATTGAGTTTTACATTATCCCACTTAACAGTTTACCGCTTTCACGGCCGCAACTGTGAAGACGAATTTAAGTAGGGATTTTGTTGCAGGGGCTTGTAGGGTGCTCTTCTTTAAAAGAAAATGGACCCACCATGTACAGGGTGTTCAAAATTAATTTTTAAATTTAGATAACTTCAAAGCTAAAATTCACAATTTTTTCAAATGGAACACCCTGTATATTTTGTACCTTTGTGATGCAGAATTAAATAACGAACATTTTTTGTAGGTACGTCCCTATAGCTATCTGTAACCACTTTTGATTTATTGAGAAAAAACTGCAAGAAGTACACAATTAAAAACAATTATTTATTTAGTTGTCAAGTGTGTTGGTTGTTTTTGTTCAACAAAACATTAAAGCATCTAGTAAGTTTTGTTGTGCACGTATGCAAAACGTACATTTCTCGCAGTTATCGACCATCAGAGTATGAAAAAAAATGAACTAATTAACAATGTTGTGAACGAAGAAAATGAGTTATCTGTTGTGCTGGCGACGATTGAGAATCCCCATGTTAGTCAGAGAGAAGTGAGTTCATCTATAGGAATAAGTAGATGTTCTGTTGGTCGAATCTTAAAGAAAAATAAGTTTCATATATATCACATTCAAATGCACCAGGAATTAACTGATGACGATTTTCTAAAACGTTTACAGTTTTGTAATTGGGCCATAGGTAAAATGCAAGACGATGCTACATTCTTCAACAATGTTTTGTTCACTGATGAGGCAACGTTTCATAAAAATGGATTTGTTAACAGGCACAATTTCCATTATTATGCTACAGAAAATCCCCACTTTTTCAGACAACTTGATAACCAGCACAGATGGTCCATAAACGTTTGGGGGGGAATTATTGGAGAACATGTAATAGGACCACATTTTTTTGATGGTACATTAACTGGAGCTATTTATCTTCATTTTTTGGAGAATTATCTGCCACAATCATTGGCGAACCTTCCTCAAAGGATCCGAAATGGGATGTGGCTTCACCAAGACGGTGCTCCACCGCATTATTTACAGGCAGTAAGAGACCACCTAAATAATATCTACCCACATCAATGGATTGGAAGGAATGGACCCACTAAATGGCCTGCGAGATCTCCTGATCTTACAAAAATGGATTTCTTTTTATGGGGATATGTGAAAGAAATTGTTTATACAGAGACACCAACCACAATCCAAAATATGAAGGATAGAATAATACATGCTTTTAGAAGGATCACGCCGGCAATGTTAAGAAACGTACAAAGATCGTTCCAAAGGCGCATCGAAATGTGTGTCCATGCAAATGGGCAACATATGGAGCATTTGTTATAGTTTTTTTTCTTTTGTTTTATTTGAAAAACCTTGATTTTTTAAATAAATAATTTTTTAATTGTGTACTTCTTGCAGTTTTTTCTCAATAAATCAAAAGTGGTTACAGATAGCTATAGGGACGTACCTACAAAAAATGTTCGTTATTTAATTCTGCATCACAAAGATAGAAAATATACAGGGTGTTCCATTTGAAAAAGTTGTGAATTTTAGCTTTGAAGTTCTCTAAATTTAAAAATTAATTTTAAATACCCTGTACATGGTGGGTCTATTTTCTTTTAAAGAAGAGCACCCTACAAGCCCCTGCAACAAAATCCTACTTAAATTCGTCTTCACAGTTGAGGCCGTGAAAGCGGTAAACTGTTTAGTGGGATAATGTAAAACTAAATTTTTTTGAAAAAAAATTTATAACTTCTAAACCGGTCATTAGATGGCGCTAGAATTCTATATATGAATAAACCTGCCAAGAAAGGTGTTAAATATGCAAAAATATTTGGGGCATTCTATTTAGAAAAAATTACCTTAAGAGTACCACACTTTTTTGCAACACCCTGTATATTTGAAAATAATTTCTCTATATGCGCCTCTATCCACTGTTTACATCCGTATTGAAACGATCTTTCTAGCTGTTACCGTTTAGGAGCTATCGGACTTGCCCACACTATTGCCCCACCCGGTATAAGATATTAGAATAAATAGCTTTTTACAGTGCGACTATTGCAAATATGTCCTAACACCTTATTTTTTTCTATCGTTAGTTAATTTTACATTTTTGTAAATACATATAACAGTATGAGGAAAAGTAATAAATTAAAAAAGATAAATTAGTAGGACATTCATGCATTGATATAGTATTCATAAATAAACCGATTAAACATTTATGACATCTTTAACAATCAAACCTCCACTTTTATAATTAAGTTATCCTTTGTTTTTTATTTCATTCAATAAGTTTTATCATTCTTTCTTACATTTAATGAGACTGATTTATAAAGACATGGTAATAGCACAATTTTAGAACACATTAATTTGTCTTTATAGTATGGGGTGATTGAAACACCAATCATACATAATTGAACTTACTTATCGTGTTAGAAAATGTCATTGTTCCATTATCCAGTAATTTCTTTATTACAGCTAGCTGAATTTATAAACCACATTAAAATAAGTTTTAATTTAAATTTTCTTACTCAATTCGAATTTCCATTAGCTGTTTATTATTCTTTGCAGTTGTTTCCCAACCATACACATCTAATGTTATGGATGAGAGTGTGCTTAAAGGAAACACGGCCATATTCAAGTGTCATATTCCTAGTTTTGTAAGCGACTATGTGCAGGTTACTTCCTGGTTACAAGACGATACCCATGAAATTTTACCAGAGGACGATCAGTATGGTGTGTGTCTGCTATTTATGCTTTAAAATTTCTTGATTCCTTTTTTATTTCCCAATTTTAATTTAAGCAAAAAGGTTTGCCCTTGTCATTGCATAAACAATATCTTATTATCATTCTACTACTAGTACTAGATAAAGGTATTATTAAGTATGGGACGTTGTGCATCTGGAATTCCTTGTGTCCTTTTTTCCATCCTTGTCTAACCTTCCTAGACTTTCCGCATAGAATTATTATTATTAGTATAAAGACATCTTTGCATGCAAATCAAATTGATTGAGCTATTAATAGATATCAGTTTATTGTCTTGGGTAACGATAGTTTCCCCCTTTCAAGGAAACTCGATACGAGTTTGATTTGTCATGTAAGGTTTTATTTTGCATGCTTGTTTTGAAAACCGTTTGGAAATTTATAATCTAAATAATAATACAGGGTGATCTAGAAATTGTAACAACATAAATATGTCTTTATTTTATTTGAATTGTTTCAATGTAGGTAACTCACCCTGTATAATAGGATCGTTTCATAATAACAGGTTAGATATTAAAGTTACTAGTTTTGGTTTTTCAGATATTTCCTGATCTTTATGTCTTATTTTAATAAAAGTTTTCAAAGGATGTTACCTATATGTATGTATATGACGTCACAATCTTACATAAATATGTGGTGGTTATTAAAATTACAATAATTTCTGGTATATATATATGGGTTTGATAATGGTAACTCATGGTATGGGCAACTCAAGTCAGCAAACAAATCATAAACAACAAAAGATTATAGATGATTGACAAGCTGTGACTGGGAGGGAGTTAACTTAAAGCCACTTCTTTTCAAAGCGATGGAAAACTAACACATAGGAAAGAATATTTAAAAATACATGTTTTTCACATTCACATACTAGAAACTTCTTGTCTGCCAAACTTAATTGACTTCATATATGTATGTAGTGTCATATATTACTAGATAATATAGTATGGGATCTGCTCTCTAAAAAGTTAGTTGTTCCCTTACAGCAATGCAATTTAGATGTTAGTTGTTTTGTCGAATTTCAGCATCTTTTTGTCTCTGTTTTTTTTAGAATGGACCATCAATCTACTTTATCTATAGTTTCTTAAGTGTTTTATTTGCTTGAAACTTGCAATTGTCAAAAATAAAGCCCTATTGCAAGCTTTTCCAGTTCCTTTTAACAGAATTACCCTAGTCTTTATAAGTAGTTTTTTGCCCAAATAGGAAGATAGCACAGGCCCACCAAATAAAAAAAAGTCTTGTAGTTGAAAGGTGAGGTAACATACAGTATGCTTTTTGGTGTGCTGAAAACGAATCAGAATTGACCCATCACCCAATGTTTTTTTTAAATATTTTTATAAATCTTTTGAGGTGTTTTTGAGGTTATGTCGAAATCCTTGGGCGATGGGTCGATTTTGACCCCGGATTCGTTTTCAGCACTCGAAAAAACGTATGTTGGTGTGCTGAAAACGAATCCGGGGTCAGAATTGACCCATCAAGGATTTTTTTAGATGTATTTTTATAAATTTTTGAGGTTATGTCGAAATCCTTGAGTGATGGGTCAATTATGACCCCGGATTCGTTTTCAGCACACTAAAAAGCATACGGTATGCTACCTCACCTTACTATAAGACATTTTTTTTCTATTTTGTGGGCCTGTGTAATCGAAGCTCTTCTTATAGTATATGGCAAAATCAATGTAGAAATAAAAAGGGCGCACAGAGAAATATTTAATAATTAACTACTTAGTAATCTCCCTAGTCGTAGTTGTTTTTTTTAAGAATCTTCCTTGCTTTTGTTAAAATTTTGACCCTGTGTGAAAATCTAAATATTTATAATTTGATTCTGGCTGCTTTGATTCTCTTGTTTTGTAGTTGGGCAGTCAAGAATTTCTAACGATTATTATAATTTTCTTCTTCGATGGTGAACTGCACATTCTTCTTGCAGCTAGCTTCATGAAGCAAACAATCTAAGGTCAGCCATTAAAGTTGGGAATTCGAGACTCGGTGCTTCAAGCCCGAACTCATCTAGCTGTATATTTTTGGAGATCTTCAAATAGAATACTTGAAGATGTTGAAAATTAAATTCAATCGTTGAAATTGAAGTATTGTGTAGAGTGCTCAACGGTGCATTGTGGTAGATTCATTTTGACTATTTCTGATATAAGAAACTAGGACACTATGGGGACGAACTTCGATCTCACAGATAAGATAAGCAATAAATGGGAACTGGACATCTCGCCAAAAGTGAACAAACCTCCGAAAACATAAAACGACACCGAATAGATCGGAAACGTGGTGTCGATGCCGAACTCTCTACTTCGTCCAATTCACAGACAGGCTGCTCTGACTAAAATACGGAAAGAGGTTAACTCGCCGAAAGACATCTGTGGACAAATTGCCGAAAGTGTTCAAAACGACGAAACATATGTGTGGACAAATCGCCGAAATCGAGCTTTCGGCGATTAGTCCGATTTGTTTCCACTCTATTCCAGCCAGCACACTGACGTGATAATGTCGCCGTTTTTTCGGCAGTAACGACGTCAAATTGTTGTAAAACTGACATCATTATGTTACAGCCCAAAGACGTCAATATAAGACGTCATTAAGACGTTCTATACTAGGACTAAGACAGGAATTATAAATAAATAGTTGAATATTAGAAATAATATTTATTATATACTACAGTCAAAACATTTCTATATTGTGAACACCTGCTTAATATGACCAGTATCCCTTGGCCCCTGCTAAAATAATATCGTTTTAATGAAATTTGTACGTATTGTATTGTACGTCCAAAAGACGTCGTTTTGAAGACGTATACGTACGTCCCATTATATGACGTCTTATGGACATCATTTATTAGTCATATGACGTCGTCGACCAATAATGACTTAAAAATAACGTCATTATAACCTCAGTGTGCTGGCTGGGATTCAGCGTCGTTTTTATGCTTTCGGCGATATGTCCACAACCTCATTTCGGCGTTTTGACCAACTTTCGGCAATATGTCCACAGACCCGTTTCGGCGTTTTAGTTAAGAAAACGGCAGCGATTCAAACCTAATCGTAAAATACTATCGATTCCCAAAAATAGATGTTCTGTAGAATTGAAATGGAAACACCACGGGCGAACTGAATATTTTATATCATTTGCAAAAACAGCGGATCTCTACGACTATGTTCTTTTGTGCTTTTTTTATGTCAAAATGGTAAATTTTGTGGAATTTATATCTATTTTTTATACAGAGTGCTTCATTTAAGATTCGCATCCTCTAGACAGGTGATAAGTAATATAAGTAAGTCCACTAATACCATTAGTGGACTGTCTTTCATAGTAATCGAGAAAAAAATCTTTGTTGAAAAGTGGGTTGGTGGTCAGTGGTTTAAGAATAGCAGTTGGAGCTGGATGCATCTAACTATATTTTCAACGTGATATCGGATACATTGATGCAACTGATGCTAGGTGACGTCACAGTTTGTTTTAACTATTATTTCTAGTTCCCAAAACTTAACCGTTTTAACAAATGTTTTTTTGATGTGCGTGAAACGAAAAATGGCATAAGGATTTTTGGTCCTATTAACGAGTACTATCACTTGTCCAGAGGATACGAATCTTCAGTGAAACACCCTGCAGATCTATATGAATTAAATTCGTTATTTTCATTTTTTCACGTGCTGTAGATTTTCATTCAGTCGAGACGATTCAAGTAGCAGCGTAGTGTGTAATGCAAGATATTGCATGCAGTACTTTTGCATTGAGTTTGATTTACAATTCTCTTTTTAGTGCCATTTTTCATGCATCTTTTCGTTTCACTGCTAGACAATGAGTTACAAGAAAAGGCAAATTTGTCCATCACAACTACAGCAGCTGGAGGCAGTTAAAAATTTCAACTTATATCACAATTATATTTTTTCAGTCGATTTTGAAGCGTTTGTTCGGTTCGGCTCTCATTGGATCAAATGTCAACGAGAATTAATTTTTCAAATTTTATTGGTCTGGAATAAAAATACAAAGTAATTAAAGCATTTTTCTACATAATCTCCTGCTCAGAAGACATTTTCCAGTCATTTTATGCCGTCACTCTAGAGTGAAGAGGAGCATGTCGTGAGCCAGTTGCGCACGAAAACCTCGATTCATACGCCGTCGGTCCAAACATGTGGAAATCACAGGGAGATAGATCTGGGGCTGTAAGGAAGGTGTTCCTGGGTGGACTGGGAGTACATCTGAGTTCATTTCCTCCAATTCTTAAACAGCCTTAACTTGTGTAAGAAGTTAGCAGTGGTACGCCGCATTGTACTTTGACCAAAAAGTTACGAACCGCACCAATAATGTCAACCGTCAGCCTCGTCCTTTGGCGGAGATTATGACTATGGTTTTCAGCCCTCTTTCGTCCTTCGGAGAAAGTTCTTTGCCAATAAGACATACTGAGCTGTGAGAGGGTGGATTCCTCGAAACTTAATTACTTAATCTTCGAAAAATTTTCGCGGGTCGACCACTGATCAAGAATTTGATTATGACGCTTTGCGTAACGGACGGATTCACTTCGGATACGCCCCACTTCCTTACATTCCTCACTAACAACCACTCAAGGTTGCATAAGTCCTTTCACAACTTTCAAGGGCCCTAGAACGAGATTCTCATTTATATTTGAACCTCCCTCGTATATTAACAATAAATTAAAAATCGCCCTGGTAGGAATTGAATAATGTTAAGGAAAAAAAATTTTAAACTTAAAAATACTGGGTCGAGAGGTGATAGTTACCATAAATTATGATAAATTGCAACGTTGTCGATACTACTATTTTCTACATGTAATTGCAGATTGTGACGTCACATTTAAAAAAAATCTTATTTTGAATGATCATATAATTCCAAGTAAAATTACCTTGCTTTTAGTTTAAATTTTACAGTTTTAAGAAACGATCTTATTAATTAAATTAACTGATTCATGCATGAATAAAAAAAAATCAAAATTTCCGCATGCTCTTAACTAAATCGTTCAAGAAAAATTATATCAAACTAATAATTTTTTTTTTTCACTGACTCTACAGACAGCAAATATTTAGTACTTCCATCTGGTGAATTACATATCAGAGATGTCGGACCTGAAGACGGATACAAAACATACCAATGCCGTACGAAACATCGTTTAACTGGAGAAACTCGACTTAGTGCCACCAAAGGACGTTTGGTCATCACTGGTAAGTTTGTTTTTAGATTTCTTTTGTAATGTTTCTTAAGATATTTTGGAATAGTAATAATAGGATGTTTCAAATTCTATTTTTTAAACTTTACTAAAAAGCTAATACTTAGTATGCATCATGCAGAACTTGTTTTCAGAACATTCACACTCTTTTCATTTCTCTTTCTCACACCACGTGTGATTATTGATTTCCTTCATTTCCTCTTATTATTATTCCATTCAGCTGATACGGCAATAGCTACTTGAATATGGTCTATTAGTAAATACTAACAAGGAGATTATTTCTCCTTATTTTTTGAATCATTGTTTTGTGACTGCTTTTTCTGTAATAAAATGATTCACTTCGTTAATAATGATGAACTTTGTACAAATTGTACATATTATACACATTCTTGTGGAGAAACAAAGCGTGTATAAATAAATATAGGGTTAGGTTTTCTTGTTGTAGTGGACTGGAGAGAAAAACCGCCCATATATTTCGGTTAGTTCGTTGACACATTAATTCATTCAGTTCGTGAACCTATAGTACTATCTATCAAGTTAACACTGTTAGGTATTATAATGGTACTTTTTTACCACGTCGTTCATTCATGTAATTACACCATTTATAATTGATCATAAATTGCAGGAAATATTCATTAAGACAGCTCTCTATTGTTTGTGTAAAATTAAATTTATTCTCATAAACAGGCCAGTGTGCTACTAATGTTTACTATTGACATGATAATATCATAATGGAGCCATAAATAATTTAACAACTTAATAATAATGTTAACTCTTTTGATTAACCTTAACGATTAATCCGAGACGGAAATAATACAGATTTATACTTTGTCCATTCATGTATGTATATATGTTTGCGGGCGTTTTTTGTAAGTTAACATTCAAAGGACACTTTTGCGGTTTATACGTCCTTGAAGACAAGTCAAGAATTTACATATATACAAAATGCAAATTAGTTTTTTTAACGTCTTGGTGGGACAAAGTCCGCATTTTCTTACTGGAAAGTGCAAATCTAATGCAATATGGAAATATTTTTAAAATTTATCAATAGTTTCTTGTTTTTTAAGTAACGAAAGTAAAAGTTAATAAAGCGTTGTCAACCTACATGATTTCGAAGTTAAAATTCTTACACCATCACCAAGGATGATGGATGACAAGGCCAGGTTGATAATCTTTCATTGTAGAGAAAACTTCTTTTTGGATAAGGAAGTAGAATCGTAGGCTCTAGAAAACTGCCCATTGGCCAGAGACTAAAGATATTGTAAATCCTGTCTAGCACAATAAATTTCCATTTTCCGTTGAATCCTCATACAGACACAAGAACAAGTGTCTTCGAAGTATGCCAGGCGAGCATTCGGCCTCCCACAAAGATCAATAAGGAAGTTCGATTAGTTTCCTATTTCGAAGACCGGAGGTTCTACAATCAACATTCATGCAGGAGATTTGAAAATTACTAAAAGAAACATGTTCAAGAAAACTTAAATCCTCTTCGGTTTTTCCACATAGCTTCCACCTTTCTCTACGGATGTTTGCCAGCGGATCGGAAGTTTTTGGATTCCTGTGTCGTACAAAGAAGGCGGATGTGTGTGTGTAGCCAGTTGCGCACGAACTGTTGCACCTGTTAATCATCGTCTAAACTCTCCCTTGATTAGATTATGATTAGCGCTTCCTTTAGTGGTCTAAAGAAAGGTCCGGACTGCATAGGGAGGATGTTCGAGGGCAGTCCAGAAGAACTCAACTAATTCTCGTTATGGGGGTGCGTTATGCGGTCTAGCGTTATCTTGAAGCAGTAATAGACAGCATTAACGATCAGCTTCAATGAGGTTGCAAACAGCTGCGATGTTCTCTTGAATCCTGCTTGTCCGGGGACGGCGTCTATGGCTCGTGTTGTGCACAGCGTCACAACCTCCACAAAATTCTTTGTTCCAAAATTGCACTTGCGTCTATGTTGATTTTCCATACTGTTAGCGCAATATATGATTATATTATATATCATATCATATATAATATATTATATCACAACCGTTCCTAAGAATTACAACGATTTATACAGTACTTCCTCTATATCCTCGAGATCATCCGCGATTTGAAAAAAGACTGTTAAGAGAATAATAAATCTTTCGCCTCGTGTCGGCTTCACCTCATGTATACATTCAGTCACGTGGTAGCTATCATAGTGAAAGCATTTTTTGCTCGTGATATTGCTGCTATGAGTTACTGAATAGGGATTTTTTTTTAAATGCACCCGAAATGCAAAGTTAATGACGATACCAATTCTGTCACTTTTTGTCTTGTGTTGCTTTCAACTACGAAGAAGGCAGTGGCCGATTTTGACTATTTTAGCCTCTTCAGCCTGGTTGAATCAGTTTGGATAGTTCGTTTTTCACGAGTCGGCACTTTTGGTAGTGGTTGGATGTGATGTTATTGATAGTCGGCAGCAGCATCAAATCGATGGGTGTGGGTGGTAGCGACAAGCAACCGACTGCAAGCGTAGTTGTAGTGGTTGAAGGTGAAAGTCTAGTTGGTGGAAGTAATAGAAAAAATTAAGATTGGAAGGAAAAGGATAGGTTAGTTGAGGTTGGCGATAAGAATGTAAAAAGCGACTCTTTTTAGAATCACATTATATATACAATTCTTGGGAGTGGCTCCTGCTGTGTCAGATACTCAAATACGGCGGTTCCACCGTTGGTTCATGCCCCAATCCGCATTGCTTGACCCCTAAGCGACTTGGGGAATGTTGGGAATGGCAGTCATTCAATGAGCAACCCGATGATAGGGGTTACTACCTGCACAGTGCACTAACCCTAAAATCAGAAAGGAACAGAGAACACTGTCGGGTTTCAGTGTCCTTCGATTTGGAGGATGATGGAGTGCTTCCTGAACTTCGATTTCTTCACCTTTACGGCACGAGCGGTCCAAAACCAAGATTCTAGGGGGTAGTTTTTTAGTAGGATACGTTCTACTACACTTTTCTGGAGTATCTTCAGTTAACAATTCTAAAATTATTAACACTGGCAACGCCGCTTTGTTCGAAGACAATAGAAATTCAATATGTGAAAAGTTGTGGGCATGCATTTATAGGTAGTACATGCATAAACTGTTTTATTTTGTTCAGACTTTTTTGATTAATAAAAGTAATAATAAAAAAAATGTGTTGCCTTAAATTGAGCTTAGGTGAGGGTAATTACCCCTTTTCCCTCCCCCTTGGTCCGTCCTTGTTACGGTTCAAAAAAGATGTAGAGTTACTGGTTTCAATATTGGTGCGTACCTGTGCTCGCAAGAATAGTATATCTAGCGGGAGTTCACGGAATCCTTTCAAAACACTACTCTATCCGGTACTTACATCACGAACACCACACCTTTATAATGCTAAAATGAAGGTATCGATTAAATATACGTTAAAAATGTATAAACAGTTGAGGCAAACTTCGCAATGAGATAGGTTCTTCAAACCTCCAAGCATGTAATTCAACAAAATCTAGCATTCGCAAAAGTGCCTTCTTACCGAAATATAAGACTTTAAAAATTATGAGTTCTTTAAATTACTCGGAACTGATTGCGAATTAAGTTTTGGATTAATTACACAATATATTTGTATGCCTATTTACCATAATATGGACAGAGCAAGCAGTTTTGCCTCACCAGTGGCGTAGAAACAGGAGTATACGTAGTTGTTTAAGGAGAAGAAAATGGCACGCCACTGTTTTTTTGGGTCGCTTGAATTGTCAAACTAGTGGGACCGATCGGAATGACAATATATAAACAACCATATTGAAAATAAAGATGGATTCTACCATATACGGATAGAACTCGGTAGACGTCCCTGCTCTGGACGCCAACTTGCTTGCGAAGGACGCTGATATTCTCGGTGATCGGTGGTAAATCTCGGGCGCCAGTTATTTTAACTGCTATGTTCCGGGTAGCTGCTAGTGGAGAAATGGTAATCCAGGAAACTGTTAGGGCCGTTGAGGCCAACCCTGTCTGGCTCACTCTTACATGTTTTCCTAAAACTTTCACAAAAGATAGGGATGCTAATTCTAGCAAATAATTCACAATCTGTGAACCTAATAGTATTTATTATCACCAAAACTTAAACAAGGGATTAGTCTAGCCTCAAAAGCATATCGTTAACTACGGTAGCCACAGCAATCAGGGTGTAATATATATATATATAAAGTGCGGTAACAAGCAAGCGTGCAAGGGGTATCGGAATACGGGGCCAGGAAAAAGGAGTGTCGGGTAACGGCGGACGGACAGGACCACGAGGATGAAGATATGATGAGACTCCTAGGCTACGCACAGCGAGGTCTCGGAAAGCGTAAGACATCAAATCGGGGCGGAGAGGGAATCGAAACTACGATTAAGAGGACGTACTCTTATATAGGGAACTGAATAAAACGGCTCGCGCACTCTCTTATATACGTACTTATGGAGCATGGGAGAAATGGTAAGAGTGAAATAAAGCGGCGCACGCCAAATAAACGCTAAGTGAAGGGACGCGTGCTCTTACTTGAGTCGGCGGCTTATCCGAGCGGCTATAGATCGCACTGATGATAAGTTTATTCACTCTTACACCCAAAATAATTAAACAAAATGTCGGTCAAAAAACTTGTAAACATACAAAATCTCAAAATCAAACATTACAAATGATTTCAGGAAAGGTTGACAATAAATTAATAGGAAGCCAGGTTCGATAGAAAATATGGGCCAGTGTGTAAGATGGCAGAAAAAAGAATGGTGGAAGATCTTAAACAAGATCCAGACAAAAAAAACATTATCTTATGTGCAAAGGGTAAAAATGAAACAAACTGAAAACCTTTCTTCAATGGTTTCAGAAAGCTCTAAATCATGATGGTAAGATGGCAGAAAAAAGAATGGTGGAAGATTTTAAGCAAGATCCAAACAAAAAAAAAACATTATCTTATGTGCAAAGGGTAAAAATGAAACAAACTGAAAACCTTTCTTCAATGGTTTCAGAAAGCTCTAAATCATGATGAAAAACAAAATTGCAAACCAACTACCCTTGCAAGGCAGTTGTACTAATTTCATAAAATTTGAATGTGTCATAATGGATGATATATCAAACCTATGTAAAAAGTGAGTTCCAACAAAAATAAATTTAAGCAAAAAAACTTGTAGACCAGTTTTTAGTCTGGTAAGAATTTGCACCTTTGATAAATGAAGCTTTGTAGCAAGAGGCAGGAATTTATTTAGAGGAATGCTAGAAAGAATGCTTATTACCACTTATAAGGACTCACACTGTTCGTACTCTGTTTTGGCTCAATTATGCCACTAATGTAAAGAGTTGGCTCAACAGACATGGGATAAATTTTGTGCTGGAAGACAACAAGTTTCCAATTTCCTGAAACTGACTTCTGAAAGAAAGTGGAGGAATATCTTAAATGTAATCTGCAACAATTAATGAGTAATGTGAAACAAAAACTCAAAAGTCTGAAATTTTCGTTAGAGGCAACTATAGTGGAGATGACAATATATGAATCCATGTTAAGAGCTCCGACGTTTTTGAAAATAAAACATCTTCATAGATGAATTATTGCTGTGTTAATTTTTTTGTGTGGTCAATCTTTTCGTGCAAGCCCTTTGGATAGAGTGAAGGAATATAGGAACAAAAGCAGAAAACTTTTCATAAAGCAAATGCTGTTTGAAAGGCAACGGGGATCTCTTGTTGGAAAAGTCTACACTTCTACCATTACAAAATGGTAAACTTCAATTTAAAAACACTGCATATTAATGGGTTACAACCAAAAATTTGGACTAACTTATTTTGAATTGTAATTGATCGCAGATCATGGTTTTCAATTTTCAAATAAAAATTTAAAAGTGTGCTCTGGCTAATTACTGCAAAACCAAAAATAAATGAACTCTCAAATTTATAATGCCATTTGAACAAGAAAGTTTGTGGTATCAAATAGATCCTTTTGCTTTTTTTTGTCATTATTGTTGTCTTGCGACTAGACCACCCACTTTTCTTAATTACACTACCTCTCTTGATAATATTTAGATTTTTCTTCTTGACAAACCTTCTGACAAAATCGTCAGCAACATAATTTTTACCTTGTTTCCTTTGTATTTTTCTTAAAAATTTATAACGGCCTTCTGTACCCTTTCTTGTTCAGATGGCATTATTAATTATAATAAATTTGAAAGATCACTTATTTTTGTTTTTTAGTAATTAACCACAGCATCGTTAAAATGTTATTTGAAAATTAAAAATCATAATCTATGATTAATTACAATCCAACACCAAGTTTGTTCAAATTTTTAGTTGTGACCCGTTATTTTAAAAATAGAATCAAAATTATAATAAAGAATCTGGATATGAATCTAATTATACTAACAATAAGAGCAATTAAAACAAATAATGCAATTCTCCTAATAATTTTGCACATTAAAATGGAGTGTATACATTGAACGTATCTTTCAAGCTTTATTAAAAATGATATCAAATGATAAACTGTTTAATTATTTTATTTTTAAAAAGTTCAGTCACTTTATTTAATTTTTGCAATCAGAAGAGCTAAATTTAGCCACATACAATATTAATAAATTTACAAATGAAATATTCAAGTAGCTATTTTACCTTGTACTTACTCTACCATCTAATAAATTTGACCAAAATTACTTTCGCTAATTGCAGTGTCTGTCTGACAAGAGAAGTGCATGTCATTTTCCATGACACATAACGTTTAGGTTTGTTCTACCAAAATTTTGTATTAAATGACGTGCAATTTGCAGCTAATTATAATTCTCACTTAAATGATTTGCCGTTAAAACATTACTTTATTATCTTGTTTGAAATAAAAAAAAGAGACAACACCTACCGTTTAGCACATCCATAATAATTATTACAATCATAATATGTTTTGAAGGAAATTGCACTGTAGCATGCAATGGTAATAAGCCGTATCAGTTATACTTAAGAATGAAATTAATTTAAAGGTTTTTCTGTCTAAAGAAATTTATAATTTTGCATTTTCTTGATTATTTTATTGATTAGTTAGTTCAAGGCGAAAATAATATTAATTATAAATTTCTTAAGAAAGAAAATTGTAAATATGAAATGCTCTATTAAAATAAATTTGTTTATTTATATAGATGAGCTATGATTTGTTTAAAACAAAATTGTTTAGTATTGAGATTAGTATGAATTGATAAAAAGAAGATAAGATTCATCCTAATCGTAATAATTAATAAGCTAGCTACATACTAGGAAATGTTTTTTGTTTAGATTGTTTGGTTGTTCACTTAAGAATGTCCTATAAGAAGACATCTTACTATTTAAACCTTGAAATGAAAAAAAAACAAAAACATGTGAATTATTAAAAAAAAGAGCATTTTATATTTAGCACATGTTCGCAAGCAGTGAAACTGTTCCATTAAAATATAATTTGCAGTTTCATTTGCAAAACAAATGTAACAGCTTTAAATTAAAACGTTAAAAAGTAATACACTAAATGATAATATTATTAATTAATTCGCTTTTATTAAAGCTGTTGCATTTGTTTAAAAATTATTTTTTGATTATTGTTAATGAAATTCACACCTACGGTAATCATTGCGAAGTCTATATAAATTAAATGCGTTTATAAAGCGTGTGAAATTCATTAACATTTATTTTTCCAAGCCCAGACTGCCTGAATGTTGGGATAGGGTACCCTTGTTTCTCGAACGGGCACTTTCAAAATTAATTCGGAAATTATGAAAATTGTTTGAAAACTGATCATCACATAAGAAATTCTATTTCTACTAAAAAAACCTATCCTATTGATATTCCTTTAGCTTGATTGATTAATTATATCTTTGTGTATATAAAAAACTTGTTTAATGTAGCTGTGGGTAGGTAACTTTTTAAATTTACTGTACTATTTGAAGGTGTCATAGCTAGTATTATTTAAGCATGAAAAATTAATAATAATGTGTATAATAGTTGAGCATTAAAAAGAAAAAAAGCACAGCAAAAAAAGTATGGTTGGTATAAAACAAGTGAACAGTTATTATTAAATTATTTCTTATCAGTTACATGCAATTATATTTGTAGCATTTAATAAATAATTATTATAAAACTCCTAAACAATTTTTCGTAAAAGATTGCATATTATTGACTAATAACATGCATGCTATGTAGGTGGCCTATTCAACAATTTACATTCGCAGATTCATTTACTAAGTAGATGAAATGTCATTTAAAACAAATTGAATTATAACAACTAAGGGGAAGATTTTGTTTGCAATTTGAAAAAGGTCTTCCTTCAAGAAATCCCATTTTGAAACGGTATCAGGAATTTGTGGAAAGTGATGCGCTCAAAAGATATAAAAGCTGTTAACTGTGTCTTGAAGGTACATGATGCTTTAATTCAAAATAATAAGTGTTAACAGTTACCAGCATAATCTATACGGATATGCTGGAAGACTTCTTTTATCTACATTTACAAAAGGTACAAGAAACTGAATTTCAACAAGATGGGGCTTCTCCTCATCAGAAAGAAATTTGAGTCAAGTGCATTTAGATACAAATGGATAAGAAGAGCAGTACCAAATGTTTTTTTTACTTTTCTTTTGGGGTTTTGTTGAAAAATAATACTCCAGGCTTTCCCACTAAATATTCAACAACTTAAAAAGAACATATGGAATATTATTGAATTAAATTTTACAAGAGATACTAAATTTTTTTGAAGATGTGTAGAACAAAACAGTGGAAATATTCAGCAATTTAATTAAAAAATTACATTGTTGCCTTACTATCAAAACCTTCTAAGTCCGATTTTTTCAATATTTCAATTTTTTTATCTAGTTTGTTTCATAATACATATTCTCATAAAAAAATTCCTAATGTCATAAGAAGACTAGCATTAGGGCAATTTTGATTTCTAAGATTACAATTATGTTTCTTGTGTTTCCGTTAAAAAACGGTCAAAACAAGTTAAATGGTCTTGATAGTAAGCTAAATGAATGTGTGTATAAAATGAAGGCCCTCCATGGTCGAATGCTAGAGATCCTACCTCTCGTTCAGAGGGACAGTGGTTCAAACCTCGGTTGCGACTGAATTTAAAAAAATTAGTACTATCGTGTTTTAGCTCCTTAGATTAAGGTATGAAAGTTGTATGAGTGAAAAAAGTATGGGGGAGCGTAATGTACTTACTACATTAGCTCCGTTACCTCCGTTGCACTCTCATAAGAGTTTGTGTGGAACCCCGACACTGCGAAATGCGTAAAAGGGGAATATGTATTATATGTTTATGTGTATAAAATGAAAAATTTAAATTTATTGTTGCATAGTTTCAATGGGATTTTATTTTTCCTCTGTAATATAAAAAAATTAACTTCTATTAAAAAATTTTGTTTGGCATAAATGTCATATTGTTCAGTTCGAGTGAAAAAACTTTAACAGGGTTTGATTACTGGTTCCATTCTGTCAAAAATGAAATTGGTTCGGTTCTAGTTTTGTAATTTCAATGGGGTTCCAGGGATTCAGTTCGGTTTTTCAGCTGTGTAACGTATTATCCGTCTTTTGTGTTTATTTTTAATATTTTCCTTATAAAACATGCATGTATTTACTTAAGGTAGAAAATCAGTTAACTTTACAACCGTACAAGTTGATGAAAATTGGATATGTTGTTAATAAATGTTTTAAGGAATTGATTGACCGCGAGAAAAGAAATTCTACCGTCTAGAACGTGAGAAAGTAATTAAAGAAATGTGACATTTTTGCAATAGAATATTAAATTCTAATGGGCGACAATGTCTGAGGCGCAAACATATTAAATTTATACCATCTTACCAATCGTACATCGTTATGGAAAATCGTGGAATAATAATTGAATATTTTTTTATTAGATTTCCGTGAAAAGTAACATCTTTTACCGTCTATGAGTTTAAATATTGTATTTATAAAATCCAACTTCCGGATGAACAAAATACACTACGAGTGCGCATGCACACGAAAAGTTAATCAAAATATGGCAACAACGCCATCGGCTGTTCCACGTGTGGTTTGAGCTGAGCTAACCTCGAAGCGCATGTCATGCGTTGACAACAAGCCGTTGCCACATTTCGCGGAGTGCCCTAGCGCGCAAGTCAAAGACAAGACCAATATTTCTATACATTTGTCAGTAAATTATTAGAATGAGCGACTTTTTAATAATAATGGAAATTTAAAATTATAAGGTAATTTTTCATGCGGAATTTAAATTTAATGAAAAAAGCTTTAATACGGATGCTTATTTGACTGGGGATGTTACTGATTTTCTACCTTAAAATGATTTATCTTCTACACTCTACTAAACAGTATAAATCTTATACTATAAAACATCAAACAAAAACCAAACGTAAAAATCATAGTAACTTGCAAACTGGAAAGAATATTTGCCTACATAAGACTACCGATCTTATCTGCTAATACATTCAAGGCTGGAACTCAAGAATCTTGTTTTTTAGAAAGGTTCTGGTACTAATTCTTCGAAGTTTTTATTTTGGGGTTATGGTTTTGATTCCAGGGGTTTGGTTCAGTTTTCTAGCTGTAGTTACAGCATACGTACATATAATGTTCATTTCTACAGTTTTTCTTACAATCCAGAGAATATGCACAGTTTCTTAATAATTAACTTTATTACTTTGAACAAAAAATTAAAAATTTATACATTTTTGAGAAAAATAGAAGAAGTCTCGGGTCTCGGAATCTCCAGAACATTCCGTATAAGAATTTTTATTTTGAATTGAAAATGAGTAATTATCTTAATACCCTGTAGAACTGGGAAATATTTGAAACAAATCTGAAAAAAAATCTTCTAAAATAAAACCTACTAGTGAAAATCAGACTAGCCCATCTTATTTTGTTTAAAATGTGTTACTTTTGGTTAGGACACCCTGCATGTTATGTGTAGTTGGTTATCTTATCAACACCAGATAGAGATGTGAGTTGGTAACTTGACTCCAACAAATATAAATGGAGCATTGCAGATACATCACGTGACTGTGCGACAATAGTGAACTTAATTATGTTTCCGTGCTCGTACTCGTGATACATATATGTAATAGAGCGTCTTATAAAACTGTATAACAACATTCTATATCAGGAACTTGCCTAATTAAAAAGAATATTGTTTATACTAGTTATTTGTTTAATTAGTACAAAAAATGAATATTTTTGGTCGAATAAGAAAGTTGTCGGACAACACGTTATCGGAGTCTGGCAATCTTATGAGAATCTGTTGTTTACAACACTGCCGTTCTTAGCTAGAAAGCAGTATCTCCACAGTAGCAATTTAAGAAATGTACCATGTTTTTTATTAGCATTCATTAGTATACCATGCAGTATATTTCTACACAACAGTTCTGGCAGATACTGCTTTCTTGCTAAGCACGGTAGAACACTGGAATTACTATTTTTTCTTGAATGGTTTATTAAAGTATTTAAGAAATTATTTATGTTCAAGCCGGTGAGTTCGTACTAATTCTCACATGATTTTAATATATTTGTCTCTACATTCTTATTACCCGCTAGCACTTCTAGAATATGGTTCTTTAGCTCAAAAAATGACGTTATTTTTGCTGCAGCCCATTCCAGCTTTCTTAATTCCTATGTTCGCAAATATTTTTCGTCTTTTCACTTCTGACTGCGAATAAGTTTTTGAGGCTCATTTTTTCGAGCAGAAGTTCCTGTCTGACTAGGAGTTTTGCCCTTTGGAAAAACACACTACGTTGTTAAATGTAGGAGGAACATTTGCTTTTGAGTTTGCCTCGCTCACCAAATTACTTGGGATTGTTGGATCATGGCATGTTTCATTAACACCAACATAGTTTTTTTCGTGGCTGTCTTGGAAGTAGTCCAACAAATTAGTACTCTTGAATCTGTCTGCAGGTTTGACTTTTGTTTCTTTGTTTTTGAAGTGACTCTTGAAGTGGTATTTCAAATTGAAAGTCACCCATTTTTTTGCATATTTCCCTTGGTGTAGATGGGCCATCTAAGCGTATTTGTCGAGTTTCAATAGTGTTAATGTTGGTAGCATCTTCGTTTTTCAACTTTTTTCACAAAAAGATTTATATAATTTTGAACATATTTTTTTATATGTCTTCAATCATCGACAGAACTCTCATTTTCCTTATTTTCTGTTTTGTCTTCTCAGCCTTCTTTATTTCCTTTTTCTGTAGAATTTTCATTATTATTTTTTCTTTTCCTGTCAATTATCTCCTGTTTTTTTTTTTACTTTTCGGACTTTTACCTGTGTTTACATTTGCAATGTGCTTGTGAAGCACCTTTGCAAGCTTCTTTAATTTTGTCGACATTTTCCATGAATTTTACCTAGGGAAGGCTTCTTAGTAAAAATTCAAAAAAAGAACATTGGTAAATCTTCTTGTATGAATTTTTTCATTTCATCTATGTTAGACTCTTTTTGGGAATCTCGGCACCAACTTTGGACAAGATCGCTTCAAATTCTTTATCAGGTTCAATGGCAGATTCCATGTTTTCCCCTGTAATTTCCGGCATTACATTAAAATCTGAAAAGGCACGACGTCGCTTAAGATAGGAAAACAATGTGTTTTTTTATGAGTGTGTAAACAAGCTCGTACCAAGTGTATTATCCATTGCAAAATATAAATGTGCATGTTAAATTAGTTTGATTTATTAAGTATCGAAGACTATTGCTAATGTTTATAGGGGAGCATTTTCTAAGGTATTTTTGTTTATTTAGATTTACGTTATTTATAGCAACTTATTATTAAATGCTCTACATCTAAAAGAAATTTTTAACACTAATTTAATGTTGTTGCAGCAAAATTAGTTGATTTTATACAATGTAATCTAATACTCGATCCACTTTTCACAAGTTTCAATCTAAGTCATGTTCCAAAATAGTTTTAAATAATAAACAATCAATAAACTGTCTATACTTTTACATTTTATAATTTATAGTTGTGATGCTTATTGTATATAATAATACACGTTTCGGATGGAAACTGGTCATTTAAATTCGAAAATGCAGTATAAGAATCTAAAGTTACCTTAAAAGTTTTCAAAAAGCTGTTTTAAAACGATTACAAAAAAACATGTTTTAAACATATGATTAAAAAATGTTTAAAAAGAAACAGTTTAAAACTTGGTTTGATGTTTTAAACTAGTTTTAAACTTGTGTTTTAAACAAAATGTTTTAAACATGCCAACCCTGACAATTATTGTAATAATAAAATTTTGACTCTGTAGTAATATTTAATTTATTCTTTTGTTTGCAATAATTGTCACTTTGTTAAATTTGAATGTATTATAATAAGCTACAGCAAGCTCTGATCTTTCATTCATGATGATTCATTTCATTCATTTTTTCCCATGTTAATTCTTATATGTCCTCGGTATTTCACACACAGTGTATATGCCCATAGCATCTAGTTTTCGTTCATTTGATATTCTTGCTATATTTTCTTTTCCCATTCTCTCTTAAATTTCATGATTCATTAACTGAAGGGTCGGCCGTAACAACATTGTATGTAACATTTTGCTGAAATGAGGTATTGCCGTAAAAATATCGTTAATATATCCCTATTGGAAGGTGTTGGCGTGATAGTGATATAAAATATTCTTAAACAGATTCCCGGAAAGCTAGTTTTTAAAGCTTGAATTTGTAGTATGCCGTTTAACAATGCTGTACGTCTGTTGTCAGTTCGTGTTGCTGTTTAATCCATTTGTTACATACAACGTTGTTACATATAAGAAACAGAGCAAATGACAGAACCATTTGGATTTTCAGAACACTGAAGTCATTTTATTATATTATAGTAATAGTTAAAACTTGATAGCTCTGTAGTACTGTTCTCACTCATTAATTTTAGATAGGCGATAAATAAAAAAGCCCGGTAACTCGGAGTCAGAACTTTTCTGGGGCCCCCATAATGGTCTTTTTTTTATTTTGCTAATAGATCATGAGAAAAGAGGAAAATTGAATAAAATTTAAAGAAAAAAATCAAAATAAAGACAGATAGAAAATATTATTTATTACTAAACTGTTGTAGAAATTGGACTTTCGAATTTCATAAGATGATGATATATGAAAGGTAAATTG
Organism: Agrypnus murinus; assembly: GCA_929113105.1. NCBI lineage: Eukaryota > Metazoa > Arthropoda > Insecta > Coleoptera > Elateridae > Agrypnus > Agrypnus murinus. The sequence goes on from OV816030.1 coordinate 37,447,322, forward strand.
TTACTAAATTTGTAGCAAATTAAATGAAGGTAATAAATTCAGCATCAAACCCGCTGTGAGTATTTTAAAAAATTTTAAGCTAAGAATAAAGAAATTATTTTAACGTTTACTGTCTCCAGCCTTACTTTGTGTAACTCCATAATCATGAAATATAATATAAATACAAAGATTAGTTAAAGTTTCACAAGTTTTATTAATATCTTAACCTGATAATTGTCAGGTTAAGATATTAATAAAACTTGTGAAACTTTAACTAATCTTTGTATTTATATTATATTTCAAAATTATTTTAAATTTACCATCTTTGGAAATCATAACAAGTGCTGCAGACGAACTGCAGATGCAATCAAACACAAGCAACAATAAGCACTCGTAGTTGTGTGGAATATTAAGTACAGAATCTTTCGACTCTTTGTCCCTACCTCTGTGTTTATTATACCCATCACTATACACTATAAACGTGGAGTCGAACGGCTGTGGATAACACACAGTTTACATTTACTGTAATTTATTACAGTAAATTATAAAGTAAATAATAAATAAGATGTCATAAATATTTTTGTGTGATTTGAAGTACTGAAACTTGAAAAACCCACCACCCACTACGGTCCACAACAATGCGATAATGTCTTTCATTGTGATAATACATTTTATAGAAATATGTACAATACTTATAATTTTATTATACAAACCATTTCGAAGCCCATCTTTATGCAATAAATTACAGCAAATCTAAACATTGGGCCATTATACGAACCGTAGTCCCCGAAATAATCCGCGACTACGTTGCGGATCGTAGTGAGTGGTGAGTTTAATAAAGTAGTAAAAAATACTTATGCAATAAGGAAAAATTTAAGTGTGATAATGATAAATAAAAATCGTTTTAGCTAAAACTATGTTGTCCTGGATATGTGTATAATCGGGATAACCTCACTGCCCAATTCATAGCTTATTTAAATGCTGCCATTGCCATCTCATTTCTGTCACTGCCTAATACAATGCTGCCACTGCCTACCTCACTGTGGTCGATGGCGGCACTGCCTAATTGCCTTGCTTAATGCCGTACTGCCTAATTTATTGCTGAAAATTTGTACACGACTGTCGACCGTGACACACTCCTCGATGGAAATAATTAATAAAGAAAAAATAGACTTAGAAATGACACATCTGTGGGTTAACTGTGGGTAGAAAAAAATACTTATGCAATAAGGAAAAATTTAAATGTGATAATGATAATTTAGCTAAAACTATGTTGTCCTGGATATGTGTATAATCGGGCTAACGTCACTACCCAATTCATTGCTCATTTAAATGCTGTCATTGCCGTCTCATTTCTGTCACTGCCTAATTCAATGCCATCACTGCCCACATCACTGCGGTCAATGCCAGCACCGCCTAATTGCCTTAAGTACTGCCTAATTTATTGCTGAAAATTTCTACATCACTGCCGACCGTGACACACTCCTCGATGGAAATAATTATTAAAGAAAAAACAGAACTAGAAATGACACATCTGTGGGTCAGTAACTTTCATTTAAAAAAAGAAATTATGAAGATTGCTTCAATAGGAGTTATTGGTGGATTGTGGAAAGAAAATGGGTGCGTCCATTACACCGCTGGAAATACAGCTCTGCAGCAGCTTTCACAGCTGTCTTAAGATTTAAAACCACCATTTAAAATTTTAATTTTTTTATTATATTTCTTATCAACTGTCAAAATTGATGTTTTGACATTTTGATTATTGACATTTAGTAAATTAGTCATCTAGTGTTACTTGTCAGCACTTCAAGCGTTTTAACAATGATATCGTATTTCAAACGATTCTATTGCTTCAGTGGCTTTTTAAATCTAAGACGGCTGTGAAAGCTGCTACAGTGCTGTATTTCCAGCATTGTGTTGGACACATCCATTGCCTTGTGTTTTAAATATATAGATATAATCTAAGTAAACAACAATGTTTCAAAAACAACCAAAATTATTGTGTGTCTACAAACTTTAATAGCTCAGAGGAATTCATCCACTAAGAGGATAGCACAGCAATTCAGTCTCCAACCATAACTGTATATAGTGGAGTTACCGGCTTAAGCATGTGTACCTACCTGACACTCCCGCTGCACTATCCTCCTATAGTATGAATTCCTCGGTATAATTAAAACTCCATTATTATATATCACCACACTTTTATTGCTGTACTATTTTTTCTAAACCAAGACATAAAACATGTAAAGATTTTGATACCAATATGAAGGTAGGTAGGAGATGCCACTCATTATTTCTTATTATATTTGGGAACCCGCAATAACATATATTTAAATAAAACAAGGTGGGTATATTAGTATTCCTGATTGAAATTAACCACATTTTGGTGAATTATGGTACCCTATCTCAAAATTTTAAATGGCGTGACAATTGATGAGAGAAAAAGGTTTGTATCCTCTTTCTAGAACCAGTTGGAAGAATGGCCCCAACACTAACTATAGAAACCAAAAAGGAGTACAAATTTCTAGTGGATAGCACTCTTAATTTACTCTGCCCCACACAGGCGTTTCCTGTGCCACTGATAAGGTACTTAATATTATTTCTTACCTGTTCATTTGTTTATTTAAATTCAAATAATACCAGTTGGGGTCTAAAAAAAAGAAAGCTAAACTGTTTAATTTTACAATCAGCATCTAAAATATAATGTTTGTTTTAGAACCTGTTGGTAGTGTTTTGCCAAAATTCCCATTAGAAACTAGAAAGGATCACAAGTTTTCGATGAACATAAGTCTAAATCTACTGTGCCCAGCGCAGGGTTATCCAGTTCCTCTAACAAGGTAGTCAATCTTATTTTAAATAATGACATTTAAATCCTATTCCCAACTTCATGCACAGTTTAATTTTGGAAGTGCTTCTTTAACTAAGGTCTGATTTAGAACCAGTTGGCAGTGTGGCACCTAAATTTCCGACTGTTGAGAATTCAAAAGCATTTAAAGGGAGTAGTGATCAGGATATAACCTTGATGTGTCCAGCTCAAGCATATCCTGTCCCATTAGTCAGGTAAATTATAATAATGATAAGTTAGCAATTGCCCTTTTTGGGAAGTAGGGGTACCATATGAGTAATAAAGACGAAATAGTTATTGATTTGTGACTATTTTACTATTAGAACCAATGGGGAGTGTTCTACCAAAGTTTCCAGCTATAGATAACATGAGAGGTTTTATTTCTAAAACTAACTCGAGTTTAACACTGCTGTGTCCAGCACAAGCGTTCCCTGTCCCACTTTATAGGTAAATATAAAGTTAATTTTCTTAATTTGTTCTTTTTTTTAAATCTAGAGCCAGTTGGTAGTGTTTTACTAAAATTTCCTGCAATCGATACTTTAAGAGGGTTTTCTTCAAAAATAAAATTGACTTTGACTTTGTTATGTCCAGCATAAGCGTTCCCTGTCCCACTTTATAGGTAAATACTTAAAATGATGAAATCTTATATTTTCATTTGTTTGTGTTTAAATTAGAGCCTGTTGGAAGTGTAAGACCAAACATACCAAACTTTCCAACTGTTTATTATGTGCGAAGCAATACTGCTGTTACACTTTTATGTCCTGCCCAGGCATTTCCTGCTCCTTTATTCAGGTATATTAATTTTAGACATTTTGAAATTGTTTGTAGAATCAAGGGTACTTGATTTTTTTTTCTGGGATTTTGTTTTACTATTAGTAATTTGTATTTTTTATAAAATTTTATAAATAGAACCGATTAGCAGCACAATTCCTAGATTAACATCAGGTGATAAGATTAGAACAAACGAGGCTAGGATCGGTAGTATTATAACACTGCTTTGCCCAATGCAAGGTCTTCCAGTTCCATTATCCAGGTAATTTTAAAACTGCTTTGATTCTTGATTAGAATAAGGCAGCAAGGGTGCCTGTATCAATGAATTATTGTATTAAAAAAATATATATCAGTAACAAAAACTTAAAATGTTAAAATTGATATGATTAAAATTATTGGTCCTTCATGCCGGATTAACAATATAAACGTGAAGATTTTTCAAATATTTTAACGTTTTCATATACTTCATAGTTTAAAAGAAAATAGTGACAAATTTAATAAAATAATTTTTAATGGTTTCTTTTAAACTCAAAAAGTTTAAATAATGTAAGTTCTATAAATTAATGATTGTACCTTTATTATTGTCCATGTTCAAGAGATTGTAACACTATCTAACTATGTAACATCTACAAAACAATAACTATTACTCTCCTATGCATACAAGTGGTCTATATAAATAAATCCAGTTTCAATTTCCAATCTTAATTTAAAGCTGAAAGACAATTTGCGAGTAATTGATGATAAAAATTCTTCTATTTAGAACCTATGGGCAGTGTAATACCTAAACTAACCTCGGGTGATCAATCTAGAACAACGGTTAGTGGTTCTGCTGAAAATGTCACGCTAGTCTGCCCTGCTCAAGCTTTTCCAGTACCCATCTATAGGTAACTATTATGCATTGCTGTATAAAACTTTGCATGGAATGAGAAATCAAAGGTACCCTATTTTTCATAATTTCCTTGCTCATTTAATTTTCATAATTTCTACTTAAAGTTTTATCATTTTAATTTAGAACCTGTTGGAAGCGTTAAGCCAAAATTCCCTACTGTTGATAAAAGTCATACTTTTGAATCACATTCTGGAAATAGCATTCCACTTCTATGTCCAGCACAAGCATACCCTGTTCCATCTCAAAGGTAATTATGTAATAATTGGGTACCCTTTCCACAACAGACTTGAATTATGTGTTGATCGTATTAGTTATTATTTTTACATTTCAATTTAGAACCAGTAGGAAGTGTTAAACCAAAATTCCCAACGGATGATAAAATTCATTCTTTCATGTCGAATTCTGGGGGAAGTATGACTCTCTTATGTCCAGCCCAGGCATACCCAGTTCCCTTGCAACGGTAATTTATTAAAGTTAATATGTGCCTGTTTTAATCCAAGAGTACCCATATGTTTGTACAGGTTAGTACAATACGATCAATTTTCTTTTCAGAACCTGTTGGTAGTAGAGCTCCTAAATTGCCAACAAATTCTAAATTAACTTCAATTGAAGAACATCTCGGTAATGGTTTAGCTATTCTATGTCAAGCTCAAGGTTATCCTGCACCTTCATTCAGGTACTAAACTTGAATTTAAAATAATTCGACATTAACCTTCAGTAAAAATAGTTTAATTTTGTAATAATTGTTTTCTTAGAACCAATTGGTGTAAGAGCTCCTGTCTTTTCAACCGACAATCTAATAAATGCATTTGCAAGAGGTTTTGGTCAGAGTTTTGCCCTACTTTGTCAAGCCCAAGGGTTACCTGTACCTAGATTTAGGTGGGTCTGTAATAGTAAATAATAAATTTGTTACTCTTTCGTTTTTAATTTTGTTTGTTAGAACCCATTGGAAGTAAAGGTCCTAGCTTGGCTACAAATTTAAAAATGATGGGTATTCAGTATGATGAAGGTCAGAGTTTTGCTTTGTTATGCCCAGCACAAGCTCTTCCACTGCCATTATTCAGGTAAGAGTAAACGTCGATTTCAAGGGTTCCTATTTCCCAAAATTCAGTTAAATTCTGTGTGCAATGATTTAAAAGATAACACTTTTTGATTATTAGAACCAGTTGGCAGTAAAGCTCCAACTCTTGCAAACGATGTGAAAATAATAGGATATGATCGGCAAGAGAGTCAAAGCTTTGGCTTATTATGTCCAGCGCAAGCGCTTCCACCCCCATTGTTCAGGTGAGCTTGTAAAGCCATTTATAATCAAGGGTTCCTATTCCTAATGTTCAGTTAGATTTTGAGACCAATAACTTAAAAAGCTTTTTTTTTAATTGTTAGAACCAGTTGGTAGTAAAGCCCCAACTTTGGCAAACGATTTGAAAATAATGGGATACGATCGATATGAGGGTCAGAATTTTGCTCTGATGTGTCCAGCGCAAGCACTCCCCTTACCTTTATTTAGGTAAGAAGCTTAAATCAGTAGGATTCTAAGAATTTTTAATATTCCAAACAATCGGGCAGCTGGATGATTATGATTAATTAGATTTGTTAGAAAGTTAACTTTTTTTTATCTTGAATCTAGAACCAATTGGTAGTAAGGCTCCAGCATTCTCAACGTCTGCAAAAAGCTCAACATACGAAATGCATTTTGGCCAGAGCTTTTCATTACTTTGTCCAGCTCAAGGTCTTCCTGTCCCATTATTTAGGTAGTTGAAATATTTGTTTTATTTTTCCCTAAACAGTTTAATATGTCCTTTTTAGAACCAATCGGATCAAAAGCTCCCAGTTTTGCATCTGATTCAAAGACTTTTTCATATGTAAGGAATTCTGGAGTTAGTTTTGCACTTATGTGCCCAGCTCAAGCATTACCTATCCCAATATTCAGGTGAGTTCTTTTAGAGACTGCAGTGTTTAATAATTATATTATTGAACTAATAGGTTTGAAAGAACACAGCTTTAGAATGCTTTAAATACATGAAATTTATTTTAAATAACATTATCTTTGAAACATAATACAAGAACTGCATGAAGTTCATCTTTAAAAAGGTCTTACTCATTTCCATCCCAGCATTTAGGTGGTTAGATTTTTCTTCAACAATTTTAATGTTAAATGTTACTTTTAGAACCAATTGGATCAAAAGCTCCTACCTTTGCATCTACTTCAAAGACTTTTTCATATGTAACAAATTCTGGGGTTAGTTTTCCACTTTTATGCCCAGCTCAAGCATTACCTATTCCAATATTTAGGTGAGTTGTTATGGTGATAAAATTGCTTAATCTCTGACCATATCTTACGATGCAGAGTCAATCTCTAAAATTCTAATTTTTCTAACCTGTCTATCCCAGCATTTAGATAGTAAAATTTTTTATTTTTCCCTAAACAATTTGAAATGTTATTTATAGAACCAATCGGATCGAAAGCTCCCAGTTTTGCGTCTGATTCAAAAAGTTTTACATATATAAGAAATTCTGGCGTTAGTTTTGCACTTTTGTGCCCAGCTCAAGCGTTACCTATTCCAATATTCAGGTGAGTTGTTGTAGTTACTAAATTGTTTAATTATACTACTCTAGAACCAATGGGTTCAAAAGCACCTGCATTCTCGAATGATGCAACCAGTATTTCGTACACTCGTCAAATTGGGCAGAGTTTTGGATTGTTGTGCCTAGCACAAGCATTTCCTGTAGCTATCTTTAGGTGGGTACTTTTAGCCTGTTTTCGTTTTATTTGGACATAAATCCTATCTTACATTCAGGACAGAAGTAATAATTATGTATAAGTAGGATTATTATGGTTTTGTTGTAGAACCTGTTGGCTATGCTCCGCCAAGGCTGCCACCAAAGTCAAAATTTGATACTATTATTAACTTACTTGGACTTTCTGTTGTTCTGCCTTGTGATGCTCAAGGGTATCCAGCTCCTTTATTTAGGTAAATCTTATTCAAGTCAATTTTATGAATTTTTATTTGGGAGTTTTTAAATACATTATTGCCTTAATGAGTCCCAAGCAACTTTGTTTTTCCCTATCCCTTCATTCATAACAGATTGTAGTTTAGGTTGAAATAGGTTTTTTTTTGTTTTAATAGAACCAATAGGTTATGCTCCTCCAAGACTTCCGCCCAAATCGAAATTAGATGCTGTAACTGGTTCTTACAACTCACATATTGTTATGCCTTGTGATGCTCAAGGATACCCAGCCCCGCTTTTTAGGTACGTTTAGTCAAGATTCTATAGTTCTTGCCTCTCTTAAGTTTTATTGCATGTGCAAATACATATTATTAGTTCACATACGAGGTAAGCGCCATAAATTCTCGACCTGATATAGAAAAAATTAACTTGGGTAAAATAAAGGGTTTTCCAATAAGGGCGGGTCGATGTTCAAGTGGAATAAAACAAGCTATGTGTGAGGTATTAACGAAATTCTTTTTTATTTGAAAGGCCCATGTATGCCATTATGATGGAATATAAAAACGTTCAAATGTCCGCCGCGGCTTCTCACGGTGGCACGGATCCGAGTGGTTCAATTTTCAATTACTCTGCCGCATAGATCCGGCTGAATTTGAGCGATGGCCCTGGTTATGTTGACTTTAAGGGCATCGGTCTATTGCGGCTTATTGGCATAGATCTGCGACTTCAGAAAACCCCACAAGAAAAAGTCTAGCGGGGTCAAATCGCATTATCTTGGTGGCCAATTAACGTCACCTCTGCGAGAGATAACCATACCCTCATATCGTTCATGCAGAATGTCCATCGTGGCATTCGCTGTGTGGCACGTAGCGCCATCCTGCTGGAAACACATGTCGTCTACGATCATGTTGTTCAATATGGGCCAAAAGAAATCGGTTATCATCGTTCTGTAGCGCTCGCCGTTGACGGTGATGGCCTCACCAACATTGTTTTCAAAAAAGTATGGACCAATGACACCGTCGGCCCAAAATCCGCACCAAACAGTAACCTTTTGTAGATGCATTGCCACCTGGTGAACCTCGTGTGGGTTGGCGTCGTCCCATATACGGCAATTTTGCTTGTTGCTATAGCCATTCATCCAAAAATGCGCCTCGTCGCTGAAGACGATTTTTCGGCCAAAATTGGGTTCCTCTTCCAAACGCTCCGAAGCCCAGCCAGCGAACAAACGGCGTTGTCTATAGTCATTAACTTTGAGCTCCTGGGTCAGTTGGATCTTGTACGGGTGAAGGCCCAAATCCCGACGCAAAATTCGCCAAGTTGAAGTCTGCGAAAGGCCGAGTTCCTGTGCACGGCGAGGAATTGACTGCCTCGGGTTCTCCTGCACACTGTCACGGACTGTGGCGATGTTGTTCGCCGATCTGGCGTTTCTCTGACGTACGGCTGTCGGCTGATTGTTTACCGAACCTGTCGTCTCAAATTTGCGCACCAAACGTTGGCGAGTCGTTTGCACTAACGAACACTCATTTTGATAATAAAGTTTTAATATTTGGAGGTGCTGCTCAAGCGTGTAACTTGTCGTGGTGATTTGGCATCATTGACTGAATAATAAACAACAGATTAGACAGACGCCACCAAAACAACATGGCCGCCAACATTAACCTGCCCCAATTGAAAAACCCTTTATAATAATTTTTATTTTTCAATATAATCTCCCCTAATGTTAATACACTTATTACAACGTGGAATTAATAATTCAATGCCCTTGTAAAAATATTCAGTTTTTCCTTCAAAATATTCAATTACAGCTGCTTGCAACTCGCTCTCGTCCTTAAAACGACGTCCTCTAAGGTCTTTCTTTAAATTGGAAAATAAATAATAGTCACTAAGAGCCATATCCGGACTGTACGGTGGATGATCCAATGCTTCAAAGTCGCATTCGCGAATGGCAGCTTGTGAAATTGCGGCAGTATGAACGGGTGCATTGTCGTGTAATAATCGAACACCTCTTGTCAATTTTCCTCGACGCTTTTCACGAATATTGTTTCTCAATTTATGCAATAAAGACGCATAATATGTACTGTTAACAGTTGTATTGCGTTCTTTAAAATCAATCAGTAAAATGCTGTCATAATCCCAGAATATTGTTGCCATAACTTTCTTTGTCGATTGAATGACTATCGACTTTTGCGACGAGTTTTATCGGGTCGCCACCATTTCATCGATTCCCTTTTGGATAGAGGATCATAATACAGAACCATTGTTTCATCTCCAGTGATAATGGACTCCAAAATCGGCTTTGGGTCGCCTCCACATAAGTTTAAAAACGAGCGGGCACATTCGACGCGACGTTGACGTTGAACAGCAGAAAGAAGACGCGGTACCCATCTTGCACTAATTTTATTCATACTCAAATGGCCATGAAGAATTCAGCGAACACTTGTTTCCGAAATGTCAGACATCACTACTAACTCCTTAACTTTCAAATGGCGATCTTCTAATACCATTTCTTCAATGATTGCAACTTTTTGAGGCGTTTACTGTCTCCAGCCTTACTTTGTGGAACTCCATAATCATGAAATATAATATAAATACAAAGATTAGTTAAAGTTTCACAATACATCTTCCAGCACATTCAAAACTTGTAAGCTTTGACATTTGTAACATGTTTTCAAAGATTCCACCACAAGACTGTATTCCTTTGTTAGATAATTTCCTAGTTAATAGTAATGTAGAATTAGTAAAAAGATTAGAGTTAATTCAATTATTTGATCTTTGTATCAGTCAAAATTATTTCACTTTTAATAATATAATATATTTACAGAAGGATGGTTTACCTATGGATAATTCTCTGAGTCCTCTATTAGCTAACATATTTATGGATAATTTGGAAGATCGAATATTTGAATTAGATCTTTCTAAACACATTATTTTTTGGTTTCGTTACGTTGATGACATTTTAGCTTGTTTTGACAGTTCTTTTGAGGTTATCAATGAATCTTTAATTCTTATTAACAGTCTTCACACAAACATCACGTTTACACTAGAAACAGAACAAAATAGAACTATTAATTTTTTGGATTTAACTATTACAATTAATACAGACAATAAATTTGATTTTTCCATATACAGAAAACCCACAACCACAGACGTCACTATTCCTAACGATTCATGTCATCATAAAATGCATAAACTAGCGGCTTATAGATCTTTAGTACACCGAGCTTTAACTACTCCAATGAAACAATCACATTTTGATAAAGAAATTTCAATCATCAAACAATTAGCACATTCAAACCATTATAACCATAACATGATTGACACTTTAATTCAACAAAAAGATTATAGGTTAGCTATCAAAAGAATATTTCCAATTGACACTCAAATACAAGACACAAACTACATATCAATACCATACTTTGGCAAGATATCAGAACAAATTGCAACTATAATAAGAAAAACCACCAGTTACAAAATAACCTATAAAACTAACACCAACACCTTTTCATTTCTATTCAATGCTAAAGACAAAACACAAGATATCATGAAGTCCGGCATTTACCGTTTGAATTGTTCTTTTTGTAACTCGGTTTATATTGGACAAACACTTAGAAATTTCGACATAAGATACAAAGAACACGTACGTTCTTATAGACTTAAACATCCAGAAAAATCGAATTATGCCAAACACATTTTGGAACAGAACCACCCAATGACACCTCAAAACAACATTAAATTCTTACATTTTTGCAACAACAAACACAAATTAGACATTTTAGAAGCTTTTGAAATATACAGACATAAACGCACAGTACCTTTAATGAATGAACAAACTGAGCTTAGTAATTCTCCTTTATTAGAAGTGTTAGATATTTAGTTTTTGTTATGTATTGTATCTAGTTACCTATTTTCTGTATGTATTTATCCTTAGCAACGTGTTTGTTTATCAATCTTATCTACCTTTGATAATGACACAATGTCGAAACAATATTGTCAGGTTAAGATATTAATAAAACTTGTGAAACTTTAACTAATCTTTGTATTTATATTATATTTCACTTTTTGAGGCGTTACCGCATCAATTGGCCGACCGGTGTGCTCATCATCTTCAAGAGAGTCTTGCCCCAAACGGAAACATTTTGACCACTTTTTTACAGTTGATTATGAAGGAGATAAATCACCATAAACACCATCTAAACGTTGTTTGATTTGATTAGGCGTGTTGTTAAAAATCTAATGACCGCGCGGTACTCAATTTTCGTTAGCTGTGACATTTTCATGCACTCGCCACGAAGCTTGAGTGGCTACTAAAATCTATTACGCTTCTAGCCGTAATATAAAATAGTGTAGGCCTCCTACATGTTCAACTATGACGCAATCGAGTTTGAACTTGAAGATTGAACACTTGTAGAAGCCTGCCGAGCCGAGAATGTATGGCGCTTACTTCGTAGGTCTGAATGTCAATGCGATGTTTGACATTTTTAAAACCTGTTGAAGATAGAATTCCACAAGGTCAAGCAAAATTCTATTAAGGTTAACTATAGGCGTTTTAGGGCGACCGGGTTGTTGAAAAACCAGAGTTAATTTGCGAATACCCTTATATTATGAAAGCAATCAGTGCCAAAAAATGTGAGATATGTTTTATCACTTCAATGCTTCATCAATAACAAACGAAGAAATAAATATAACTTATTATGAAAGAATCATCATGACAAGGCAATACAAACAGTTAAATCTTGGCTGTGGCCAAATGAATTTAAATGTCAAAAGTAAAATAATAAAAATAAGATAAATTATTCCATTAATGCTTTTTAATACACATATTGATGTTTGGAAAATATGATCCGAAAATGTTAGGATCCAATTTAACTAGTAAATGTCCAATCTTTTTCATGTAGGACTACCAAGTATTTAGATGCAGATTTAGAATAGTCAGTAGGTTCAGTGGATCAATAGTTAGCATGTTTACTTCATAATCGGGAAGGATAACAGGTTTTGATTTTTGGTTCAACTCATAATCTTTTATAGCAAAGAAAAGTTTAAACATGACTTTTTCATAGATAATGAAGTAAGACGGTAGTTGTTGTATCATTGCAATGTTTGCCTTACTAAATATTCCTACTGGGGGTGGAATTTTCACAGATTTGGATAAATTCTATAAGGATCAGCTATACAATTAAAGCAATTGGTGCCATAACCAATAAATAATCCATGGCAGTCAAAGATAAATTTTAAAAATTAAATTAAAAGCAATTTAAATTAACTAGTACCTTACCCAACATTCAGAATCTGTTTCTCTGTAACTTGCTGTCATAACCTTTTCTTCTAGAACCACAAACTAGTGTAGCCCCCACAGCAAAAGATAAATCAATAACAGGTTTGAAAAGTTCGGTTTTAATGGGAGAGATTGTGCCCTTAATGTGTGCCGCACAAGGGTTCCCTGCTCCATTATACAGGTAAACCTGACACTCTTAACACACATTTTCTTTTTAATAAATTTCAAAATTTTTGAAGAAACCTGTTATGAATCTTAATTTCAGAACCCATAACGGGTGTTGCCCCAAAGGTAAAAGATATAGAAATTGAAACGTTGAAGAAAGTTGTTGCCAGTGAGGAATTGGTACCTTTAATTTGTGCTGTACAAGGGTTCCCTGCTCCATTATTCAGGTACTTTTTAATTTTCTTTTCTTGAATAATTTGGGCTTTTGCATAAGTGTTCCATTCTTCTATTTAAATATCAATTTTTATTTCTGAAACTTCATTTCAGAACCTGTAACTAGTGTTGCACCAAAAGTAAAAGATACAGAAGTTAAATTATTGGAAAAAATTGTAGCCTCTGGTGAAATGGTACCCTTACTATGTTCTGCACAAGGGTTCCCTGCTCCACTTTTTAGGTATATCTTTAATTTATTGTTTTGCTTTTATTTTTAAAAGTAGTTTGGGCCTGGATTTTTTATGTGCAAAAACTGTTAAAAGTTAAATCATACCTTCTCACTAGTCAATACGTTCTAAAACTTAATTTCAGAACCTGTAGCCAGTGTTGCACCAAAGGTAAAAGACACAGAAACTGAAATTTTCAAGAAAATTGTAGCCAGTGGTGAAATGGTGCCTTTGATTTGTGCTGCACAAGGGTTTCCTGCACCACTATTTAGGTACTATATTCTTATTGAACTTTCAAAAGTAGTTTGGGCCTGGATCTTTTGTTTCTTTTCATTAAACCTATATTATATTAAGAATCATTTAATTATTTCAGAACCCACTAATAATATTGCTCCTAAGGCATTGGAAAAAAAATTTGGATTTTCCATTCTATCTGCCAATTCAAATGATTCGCTTTTTATGATGTGTCAAGTTGTTGGTTATCCAGTTCCTTTGTTTCGGTAAGTCTGTATAGGTACCTAATAGGCAGTAGTCTAGGGCTTGGAATCTTTCTCTTTTTATCCCTAACATATGTAAAGTGATCCTAGGAACTTTTATTTCTTCATTTCAGAACCAACAAATAATATTGCTCCGAAAGCTTTGGATAAAAAAATTGGTTTCACCTTAATTTCTGTAAACTTAGACGAAACACTTTTTATGATGTGTCAAGTTGTTGCTTATCCCGTCCCTTTGTTTCGGTAAGTCTTTTTAATAGTAGTCTTGGGCTTGGATCTTCCCTTGTAAGGAATGAAACTTTTAGGAAAACTATAATTTCAAAACCTACAAATAATATTGCCCCAAAGGTGTTAGACAAAAAAATTCTTTTGGGACTTGTATCAACAAAAATAGACGAGACCGTACTTCTTCTTTGTCAAGTCGTTGGTTATCCTGTCCCATTGTTTAGGTAAGTGGTGATTAATTGAAGCATGTTAAAACATCCTGGGCTTGGTTTTTCTTGTACTTTTGAAACGAATTATCAGAAAAGAATTTAGGATTTTGTGTTGTATATATATTCCAGAACCTACTAATAATATTGCACCTAAAGTTTTGGACAAAAAGATAGGATTAGTCTCAGCATCTGCAAGTGATACAATACTTCTTATGTGTCAGGTTGTTGGTTATCCTGCACCTTTATTTAGGTAAGCTCTTTAAAAGAACTTTACTTTTGTTTTTTATTTTTGGACGTGCCCGTTCTCTTGATTTGAATGTAGTATATGGTAGTACTTCACAAGCTCTACTATTAATTTCTTACAGAGCCAACCAATAATGTACCTCCCAAAAAAGTTGGTGCTGAATTTGGTGGTTGGAGGGTGTTAAATGTTTTGCAAAATCACTCTGCTTGGTTTACATGCCAAGTGACAGGATATCCCGTCCCTAGATTTATGTAAGTTTCTTAATCCTACTTTCGGTTATTTTATGACAATTATTTTGAAAGTGCTTGGTTAAAGACAGGGGATTTTGTTAGTATTTATTTCTGGGAGTCTTACGTATGTTATTGCAGAACCAACAAATAACGTGGCACCTAAGAAAGATTTTGAGAAATTTGAAGGTTGGAAAGTTGTTATGGTCCCTGGGAATAATACAGCTTGGCTTACATGTCAAGTTACTGGGTATCCTGTGCCACGTTACATGTAAGTTTCTTATGATTGGTTGAAGCTGTTTTGAATTTGTTGGTTGGAGGATATTTAAACATTTTGCAAAATCACTATGTTCCTAGATGTATGCAGGTTTCTCTTGTCATAGCTTTGCTTATTTTGAAAGTGCCCAATTAAGGAAATAGGGTTCAGTTAATATTTGTTTCTGGGAGTTTCATGTATGTTATTACAGAGCCAACTAATAATGTGGCACCTAAGAAAGATTTGCAAAGGTTTGAGGGTTGGAAAGTTGTTATGGTTCCTGAGCAAAACATAGCTTGGCTGACATGTCATGTTACTGGATACCCTGTGCCACGTTATATGTAAGTTTTTTGTGATTGGCTGATAATGTGATGTGATGAGTCCCGGGAATTGAAAAATTCACGAAACTCAGAAACACTATTTAGTACCTACTGCTCTATAGCTTATTGCTCTAATAAGGTAATTTGTAGAGTGACTTTCATACATAAAAAATACATAAGCCTTTCATCATCAACTCACTTATCAAACAGAAGTCAGTTCCTGTATTTTGTGAAAGATTAGGTGATTTTTAAAAGAGTAAGGTCTTTTATAGGTACTCCACTTGTCAATTAAAAACCAATGTAGGTATTATCTTGTGTAGTAGGATTATCTGAGTTGATGTTCATGAGCTTGTTTTGTTTGAGAATGGAAAGTCTCAGAAACTCATTTTGTGAGTAATTCACAAAATCATGGCTTGTCTATAGCAGCGGTTCCCAACCTTTTTCGTTCGCGGACCGCTAAACGACGGAGCATTTGCATGCGGACCGGTAAGGTAAAAACACATTTCGCAAAATAAAACTTATAATGATAAATTTACTTTTACAGTGTACAAGAATAATAAAATAAATAAATATCCATTCTTTATAATAACAAAAGTCGGTTTTTGTACCTCATCCGTTTTCCGCATACGAAACCTCGAACGACCAAAACGGGAAAAGGCCCAGAATCGGCGGATACCGAGAAGCCGGAGTTTTTCTCTTTTTGCTAAACGTACGTTGAGAAACGATCGCTGGGCGGGATGCGGCGCCGAATGATCGTTCTAGACCGGGTTCAAAATCAGAGCACGATATCTCGACAGGGAGCGGAAATATAACCGAAAACGCTGGCGAAGTGGCGAGTGGGTTTCGGGAGCGGCGGTTAAAAACGGGAATGGGTTCAAACGATCCTGGAGGCAATCATATAAGACCTCCAGAAGTGGTTTCGACTTAGAAGCCTGATTAGGCTGGTGGCGGCGATATTACTTTAGCACGATTCGCGGGTGAAAAATAAGTAAAAAATTTCGAGTTTTCGGCTGTGACTTTTGTCTTATGGTTTTGCACGGCATTTCACGGGGTGAGATTACCCGTCATCTGACACCAAGATAGTTGTTTAGGTTCTTATAGTTACCGTCTCTCGAAAACTGGCGAAACTCCCTAGAGTGGAGATACGGAAAAACCAACAGATGCACCACTCCTCGTACACATGTTCGATCGCCCCCAAAAACCCCATGTCTCCCCTAGCCCCCGCCCCCGGAGCAGTGTCGGCAAAAACTTTTCCGGTAGAAACGATTGGGGTATTGCGCCGCTGGCAAAGATTCTACGGTTATTTTGTCGCTTCGCATCGACACACAAAAAATGGTCCGGATTGAAGCAAGTCTTGCGGCCTCTCGAAACCGCATTTTTTCCGGATTTTGATCGTTCGCGTTAATCGGGGACGCAAGACGAAAATTCTTTCGGTTCTGGTATGACTAGACCGTGCGCGCCAAACCCGTTTAAAAATTATAAAATGGGATATCTTCCTTGTTACCTATTACTGGATATTACCTCACCACATAGGTACGGAGCCAGTGCGTTATATATCACGTTTGTATTTATACATAGCGCTGCTCCGTATAAAAGTCAGAGTTTACTCTTGGTCAACTCCGATAAACTATTTGACCATACGTTAGCTCCAGGATAACACGAATTAAAAAATTCTTTCAGTAA
Source organism: Agrypnus murinus (assembly GCA_929113105.1). Classification (NCBI taxonomy): domain Eukaryota; kingdom Metazoa; phylum Arthropoda; class Insecta; order Coleoptera; family Elateridae; genus Agrypnus; species Agrypnus murinus. The sequence goes on from OV816030.1 coordinate 37,464,290, forward strand.
AATTTTGAAAATACGGTTATTTCTCTGCGGACCGGCAAAAATCTCTGACGGACTGGCGGTTGGGAAACGCTGGTCTATAGGACATACGCCATTTAACTTAATACCTAGCATAATACTTCTCTATAGGGATCGTTATAATTGTATGTAATTTAGTGTTATAATTAGCAATGATTGTTCCACTGGTGTTTATAATTTTAAGTCATAAAATATATCTCCAGCTCTCTAATTTTTCTCATATTCAGACTGGTCTACTTGTAATATCACTAGCAAATATCTGTAAAAATACGCATCCAATGAAAAAATTTTCCAGAACAAATCTGTTTGATGAAGGACGAGGGACCCACAAGATGACCTTATCTGTTTCATCATACCATGTGTCCCAAAAAGTTGTAGACAAATGAGGATTTTTTTTGCTATTATGCTTCCGTGAAATCTTTTTTAAGGAAAAGTTTTACATGGTCTGCAACTAAAATATCTTTCGTAAAATATTGAAAAAAATCACCTTTTTTGCAAGATACAAAAAAATTGCAAAAGCTGTTTAGAATTAAAAGTTATCATCAAATATGAAATTGGTACTACATACAAATAAAATTTTTTAGTGTCTGGCATCTCAACACCGTAAGTTGGCTACATATGGAAAACTTTGTTATTATTGATTTTATGAAAAACAGTTATTCTTCATAAAAAGTTCTGCATGTTCTAAAACCCAAAATTCAACCATCAGATATTAAATTATATCAGTCGTATCATAATAATAATAATTGTATCATTTTTGTTCAAGAGTAAAGTACCTTCATTTTTGACCATATCGAAAATTTTTAATAAGAAAAGATGTTATGGATTAAAAATAATTTTTAAATATTCAATATTGTTTATTTACAATTACAAAATATTATTGAATAATCATTTACAAATCTACTTCTATCAAAACAAAAAAAACTTCATTTTTAGTGCCTCCTAGATTAATAATGTATTAATCTTCAAACTTAAACTTTCAATGTTATTGCAGAGAAAATGTAAAAATAATATTTTGTAATTGTAAATAAACAATATTGAATATTTAAAAATTATTTTTAATCCATAACATCTTTTCTTATTAAAAATTTTCGATATGGTCAAAAATGAAGGTACTTTACTCTTGAACAAAAATGATATAATTATTATTATTATTATGATACGACTCATATAATTTAATATCTGATGGTTGAATTTTGGGTTTTAGAACATGCAGAACTTTTTATGAAGAATAACTGTTTTTCATAAAATCAATAATAACAAAGTTTTCCATACGTAGCCAACTTACGCGGACACGGTGTATATACATTTTTTTGCTCACTAGTTTACATTTTATTGTAGATACTGGGTGATAATGTAATGTTCACTAGCCTTCTTATTTTTTTAACTTTTTTTTCTGAGTATCTTTCTTTTTTTTGCCCACTTTTGGTTTAATCGGAAATGACATAGCGTATTTTCGGGGATAGAGCATCTTTGTGATTTCAAATGGAACGCTCTGTATATTTTTTCACACTTGGAAAGCCCATTGTTTTCCCTTTCCAAAAGTGCCATACTTGTCATGTTTTCTTTAATTTCCATAGTCTACTTTGTGAATCATTATATTTTTTTGTAGCATTTCTATAACATGCAGTATTCATTTTAAGAGCTTATAAAGCCATTATCTTTATTTATTTATTTGTGATCTATACAGGAAACCCCATTACATTAAAATATAAACTTTCATTAACAATAGTACACATAACAATAATAGAATTAAAATAAGAAAACAAACAACACAATTATTTTAGTTAACAATATGTAATATAACTATAACAATATGTAATATCTTGTATAATAACCATGGCAATTCAGAATTTTTATTACTCTTTATATTAATAAATAAAAATAAAAGCGTTTGTTGATCATCGTAGGATTTGTCTACATCCAATGAGTAGTAACAGTATCAGCCAACAAATCGCGTCAGCTACTTGCTATAATCTTATTTATAATATTCGCCTTCCAAGAACGTTACATATTCAATTTTAGCATGTACTATTGCGAGATAAATAATTATCTCGTAATAGTACATAGAACTTTCTTGTTCAAATTAAAGAGATTTGTTCAAATTAAAGAGGATTTCGGATTCAAAGAGGTTTGTTCGGATTATAGCTCGTAAATGTTGTTGTTTGGATTACTGGATATTTGGAATACAGTGTGTTCGGATTATTTCTATTGTAGTTGTAATTTCATATTTGGTGATAACTTCTAATTCTAAACATCTTAATGCAGTTTTTTTGTATCTTGCAAAATAAAGGTACTATATGCTTGAGCGAATTTCAGATTGTATGTCTCTTCTGGAGAACATGCAGAACCAACTTTTTACGACACGTTATAGATGGTGCTGCTGCAGATGAAACCATGGTCAACTTTATTTTTTAAATGGGAACTTCCATTTTTATTTGCATATTCTTATAGCTGGGATCATGCCATTTTCAAAATTATACAATTAATTTCGTTTTTGTTTCGTGGAAATAATGGTACTGCTGCTATTAATACATAGAGGTCTCATAGTCTTAATGCACATTGATAATAATATTAATTAATGCACATGCAGGCATACACTAAGAACTTAACCCAACCATGAAACTTTTAAGTAACATATCTTTGGTAATGCTAATGCCAGCGGTATCATTCATTATTTCCATACCTTAACAACTCGGGGAGTTTCAGGAAATGCCACAATCTCAGCTACCAGAATATGCAATAAAAAATTCGAGTTCTCATTTAACAAATTGACGAAGTTGATCTTTCACCTACAACCGTGCCATCTATAATGAAATAGATAATAGCATCTTGTAGCTCCCTTGACACAAATAAATTAGGTCTGGAAGATTGTTTTATTGGATGCATATTTTTCAGATATTTTCTAGGTACATTATAAGTGGGTCATCTGGTATACCTCAGTAAAATCCTGGTAGATTTGTTTGTTAAATTAGACATTATTCATTTAAGTGGTGTAGAGTATTAATTCTTCTTATTACTTGGGAAAAAATTATACATATATTAAGGTATAAGAGTAAAAAAGTCTTTCTCTGGAAATCAGCAATAACTTAAAGGTAGGTTTTGTAAGTTAGAATTATTTATAATGTTCCCACACATGCTTTTCTTTAGTACCATATTCAAAGAAATAAATAATAAATAGATTTAAAATTAAAAATAGTATTTTAGATTCCATACTGTATAGTTATCAATGGAGATGTAATGGATAGTATAGGCTCATTCAATTGATTTTGCCAGATGTTGTTAAGCCTGATATTGATAATTGTTCAATAGCAAGTTCAGTTGATTTGGAAAAAATCGAGTACAGCTTATCAAGAACTTGAAGTCTTACAGTTTTTTAGACATGTAAATCTTTCTTTTTTGAATTTTGAATGCATTTTTTAAAATAGGTTATGTTTGACATAGCCATACCAATGAGGTTTCTAGGTTAACTTATCAAAAGTCACACAAAAAAAAAGAATGATTTCAAAATAAATAATAATCCTTCTCGCACAAGCTTTATAACTTCTGGGGCCTGGTTCACTAGGAAATTATTTAGTCATTATTATTACCTATTTGAATTAATTATTTAGCTGAATCATTTGATGTCTGGCATCGAATATTCAATATTCGACAACTTAACAGAATTTAATGTCCTCTTATCAGGTCTAAGAAATTCTATCCATTACATCTCTATTACCTATACCTAAGCGAGGTTAGAAACAATAGCAAGGTAAGCATGTGTAAAGGCAGCATAGGGATTCTGTATCATTATTATTACCATTGTTATTATTTTCTTCTTTTGTGAGACTCAAAACAATTTATATTTCACTTTGCTCACAATACAATGCAATGCAATGCATCATTATAACATATGCAGTAAATAAGAAATGTTTAAATATTGCAGAATCCTAATGCTTTAGTTCTTTACAGAACCAACAAATAATTTGCCACCGAAGTTGGTGGGTGAAAGAACTGCATGGAAGATACTGGTAGTTAATCAGAACGCATCTCTTGCACTGTTATGTCCTGTTGTTGGATATCCTTTCCCTTCTTTTAGGTAAGTACTGCTTTTATAAAATGAAATCTTCGTTTATTCGTTATTCCTGTCAAATCAAACTTATCCCAACATTTTGTAACGATTTGATGATCAAATCCAACACAGTATTTGTTTCTCTTTTTTTTAGAACCCACAGGTCAAACTGCACCTAGGGTTTCTGGAGACGGGTTGAATAAATTAATATCTCATATCACTTCTAATGTTGCCCTTTTATGCGATGCCCAAGCATTTCCAGCTCCTTTAAAAAGGTGAATTTAAGTTTAAAATCTTAGGTTACTTTTACTATTTTCTCTTAGGAAAAGGCATTTTGGGCTCTAGAAATTAAAAAGGTAGGAAAATACAGCTTATTAATATTTCTTTGCAGAACCTACGGGATCAGTCAAGCCTCAGTTAAGTAATCACATTATAGACATTAGGAAAGTACTTGTTGGACAAAACACTGTCGCATTTTGTCCAGCGCAAGCCTTTCCTGTGCCCTTATTCAGGTAAATTATTTGTTGAATACTACCTCTTGTGTATCATTAAACTCGTATTATCCTATTAATAGTTATACAATTACTAGTAACTAACAGTCTAAATAACACTGGTTTCCTTTTGTTACAGGTGGTATAAGTTCCTAGATGGCACGACTCGCAAACAAGCCGTACCATTAACTGATAGAGTTAAACAAGTAGCAGGAACACTTATAATTCGTGAAGCTAAAGTAGAAGACTCAGGAAAATATTTATGTGTTGTAAATAACTCCGTTGGTGGGGAGAGTGTTGAAACCGTCCTTACCGTTACTGCACCATTGAAGTCTAGCATCGAACCACAAGTCCAGACTATTGATTTTGGCAGACCTGCAGTGTTTACTTGCCATTTTGAAGGTATAGTAAGATGTTATAATTTATAATAAACATAGATGGAAATTACGAAAATTTGAAAAGTGTGGGCTTTAAGTTAGATATAATTGATGCGTTCATTGTATTCGACAGTTCGATATGTTAAGCAAAGGAGATATATTGATGTCATTATTAAACATTTCAATGTAAAAATTGTAGATTACAGACAATATCCATGATAACTCTCACATCTAGAATTTTTGATGAACTTAAAATTCCATTTAATACTATATGATCTTACTAAAATACAATCTTCTTCCACATAATGATAGTGTAGGCATTTACGAAAATTGGATTGTTTCTTAATGTTTAATAACAACATAACCTACAAAATCATAAAATAAATTCATTAAAATGTTTTTTGATATTGTTTAACTCTATTAGTGTACCACAGACAAAACAAATGCCTGACAAGTTATTCATATTTGCTATGAAGAACGAAAACATACATAAAAAACTGCACATTCCTATGAAACAATTTTAGGTTATGTTTACATTTCTATTTATTCACTCTATTGGCTAATTTTCGATGACGGTATACAATTTTCGAATGTTTTTGGTGCTTCAGTATATATCTAATAGCATTTTTGTAAATGACTTGTGTGTTGAAATACCTCGTGAAAAGCTTAACCGTGCGACTACAATATTTAAACATGGATAGATGTAGGCAAATACCAAAATCTATTTTGTCAAGAACCTAAAATATTTATTAATTTATCATCAATGCCAAACAAAACAACTAAATTAACGTTCTAAAAAATTTATTTTTAAAATATATATATTTTAATATATTCAAACTTTAAACGCAAAATGACCATCAAGTCACAATGTACTAGAGCAGAGGTTTCCAAAGTGTGAATGACCTCCACATTGGGAAGTATTTTGAGATTATTTGAGGTTAGATTAACATTTTGAGCTTATTTGAGGTTAGGTTCGGTTGATTGTGAGATGATGAGGTTATTGCAGGTTAGGTCGCATGTTTGTGACGGTTTTAGGATATTTGAGGATAACCTTGAGGATATACCTTGTCTCAAAATTACGAGGAATAGCTGGGACAGCCAAGTTTACATATCTTAATAGAAAACATTTTAGCGCCAGATTTGATCATATTACATACAATACACATTACATACAGTACAGATTACGTACGGTGAGATCAGAGTCAAAAATTGTTGCCAGTTCTTTAAAAAAGTGAGCTATAAAAATTTATTAGCGTTACTACGGATAAATTTCAGAAGAGAAAAACATAAAATCTAAATAAAACAACTGCAGAATAAATTTCAAATTATTGAATTATAATAAATGCTCAAAATGGGACCACTTGTTTTTAATGCAAACATTAAATATTAATTAATTGTTTGAAAAACATAAAATAAAGAAGTAGACTTCAAAAATGCCACACCATATCAAAATAAATAAGTGGTTTATTTGCACTGGTTTATTCAGTGTAGCCAATATAAAATTATTCGAATTATTTAATATAGGGATTTCAAAACCATCTGCTGCCAATGTACAGTTACAGCCAAAAAAATCTGGGCAAGAAGTTTAAATTATTGTTATTCAATGAATCATAATTAAAATTCTGAATCTTAAATTCAAAGCCTCATTGGAAATTATTAGGTAGGCGACGGTACTGTGTATTGATAGTAATATTAGTAGATCAAAAGCCAGATCTACAAACAACAAATTTACAAAAAGTTATGTAACCTCAAATAAGCACCCAGATTTTTTTTGGCTGTAACTGTACACGTTGCTAGACAACATTTCCAATCCTTCATGTAAACAAAATTAGCAAATTTACTGGATTTTAACTTGGCTTTTTAAGAACCAATCACAGCAGCGTTTTTCTGAGAGAATAATTCAAATCACTCCTCCGAATTTTGAGACAAAAGTATAGGTTGGGTCAGTTGTAACATATCAAGGTTATTTTAGCCCAGTTTGCATGATTGTGACATTTCTAGGTTATCCGAGATTAAATTCGGTCCACGATGACACTTTAAGGTTATTGTAGGTTAGGTTGACATTCTTAGGTTATTGGCGGTTAGATTGGGGTGACGCCCTTTTCGCTTAGTGTGTGACCACATTTATGATGTGGGAGGCACAATTAAATTATAAGAAATTTATTATTATTATTATTATTAGCACTTTTGAACTATCATTTGATCTTTAAGAAATCAGGGAATTTTCTCTAGTGATAGAAATTTGATAGAAGAGTTTTATGCTCCTACTTATCGTAGCATTTTTTTCAGATAGTCAGCTCGAATGAATTCATACAATCAATGCTCTTGTATATCTATATCAGCTATGATAAATGTGAAGTTTTCTTTGTTACATATACAGTATGTAAAGATCTGTTGTGGATATAAAGCTTGAAATTGTGTATATCCTCAGTCATCGATTATTTAGGGGTAACTTAAATTTTAGTTGGGGAATAGTCAGGGATTGCTTTTTGGGAATTAGAGTGCACATCACCAAAGCCAAGAAGAAGATATATGAGGCATACAACCAACTGATAGTCAACAATTGAATGACTGAAAATGCTTATTTAAATTATTTCACTGTGTAATACGTACATAACCTAAAAGCTATGATTATTAATAATGATAAGTATCGTTTTTTTTATGTAAGTAACAGTAATTCTAATAATTTCAGGAAACCCTATTAAGACAATAAGCTGGCTGAAAGATGGCAAACCTTTGGATCACCACGAAGCAATCCTCCGAATTGAAACTGTCCGTAAAGAAGATAAAGGAATGTACCAATGTTTCATTAGAAATGATCAAGAAAGTGCGGAAGCAGCTGCAGAACTTAAACTCGGCGGCCGTTTTGAACCTCCACAAATTCGTCACGCCTTCGCTGAAGAAACTTTACAACCTGGATCACACGTCTTTCTTAAATGCATCGCTGCTGGTAACCCAACTCCAGAAATTACATGGGAATTAGATGGCCGACGTTTATCAAACAGTGACAGATATCAAATTGGACAATATGTAACCGTCAATGGAGATGTTGTTTCTAATTTAAACGTTACTGCAACGCACACTAATGATGGCGGCCTCTACCGTTGTATTGCAAGTAGTAAAGTAGGTTCAGTAGATCATGCTGCAAGAATTAATGTTTATGGGCTTCCATTTGTACGATCTATGGAGAAACAGGCTATTGTTGCTGGTGGTACTTTGATTGTGCATTGTCCTGTTGCTGGTTATCCTATTGATACTATCGTTTGGGAAAGAGGTACTTACTAAAACAGTTTTAATGTTTTTATTTTTATAAATAATTACTAATGCTTGTTATATTACTTTTTTAAGATGGCAGAGTGCTTCCAATTAATAGAAAACAAAAAGTCTTCCCTAATGGCACACTCATCATTGAAAATGTAGAACGAGCTTCAGATCAAGCATCTTACACTTGTGTTGCGAAGAACTCCCAGGGCTACAGTGCAAGAGGATCATTAGAAGTTCAAGTTATGGGTGAGTTCTAGTTTACTCAATTGTAATAAAAATTTATGAATATTTTCAAAGAACTCCTAAAAAAATTAAAGTTATTTTCATAAAAAAAATTGAGTTTGATAATAAAATAATAAAGGAGTTCTGAAAATTAATTGTTAGGCAGATGATAGGTTTACCAAATTCATACAGTATTTTCATTTTCGTTGACTAATCTAACAAAATGACAAAAGCGATGTTTAGATTGTCAACTGACACATATACAAAAATAATCGAAACAAACCCACAAGTCATTTTCTGATGTATTAGTCAACAAGGTAAAAAGCATAAGTGTGCTCCCATTGGTTTACAACTGGCAGACTCCCTCCCCCCCTAGAAACCTCTTTCAACTGCTTCGTTGCATTGCAATAACCCTGTAACACCTAATGGATCTGTAACACTGTCTTTTGAGAGTAGATTTCAAATGAAGAAGCAAGTAAAAATTTGCCAGTGCCAAGTTGGGATTGTGGTGGATACTCCAAAGTCGTCGCATTGTGCAATTCTGGGTACTCTGGCAATTCTTGTGCAAAAGAATTTAACTGTTTACTTTCCAGCTTTCTTTTGATTGCAACCCTCAAACGATGAAGGATATCAACATACTGTTCACTGTTTGGCCCTCCGAAATGAATCTATGGTGGACAGTCTGGAATCAAAAAACTTATGACATATTTTTTCCTTTGTTTTTGTCAAATGAAATTTCTGTGTTCAGGGAAATCATGTAGATTTCCACTTAGACCAGCATTTCTCAACCTTTTTAACTTTTTAATTAATAACACTATAATATAGAGACATTTTTATTTTTACCAGTTATGCAAACCCCGTTAACGTGGGTCTTAATGTTTGGTAAGGTGTTTGATCTCAAGGGATTTTGTTTTCTCCTATAAGCGAAGCCTTAATAGTGTGCTGGAGTGTAACACGAATATTGGATGATTGGAGTTTTTACTTGCTATGTGGCTTTTCTTTAGTCAAACAATAAATATTTTTATTTTATTATTACCAGTTGTGCAAAAATGGTATACATTAGTAATTATACTCATTTAATTAAATTTTAAAAATATATATAAGCACTAGGGTAACCGTTAAAAAAAAATTTTTTTGCGCACCCCCTAAAACGTTAGAAAATGATGCAAAAATAAATGGAAATTTTTTTTTAATTTAATCCATGCCTATACATTTCTAAAACTGTTATAAGTTTTAAAAAATAGGTATTTTTATTTAATTTTATTGTTTGGTGTCTTTAAAAAACCTTTATAATACAATAACTTCTTTGAATCTATTTCTTTTTCATGCAATTGACATTGTTATATTGACAGCTGTTAACTGTCCAAATTTTATCTTGACATCAAATTTGAACTCCGCGACTTGAAAAACTCTTATAATGCTGTAAATTTCCTCGAAAATGCTCATTGTAGTTTGAAGACAACTGTCAATAATTTTTTGGTATTCAGATTCGTATTCAGCGATCCCAAAAACATAAAGATACGCATTTTGAAGCAAAAACATTGCAAAACAATAAAATTGTGAAACACAAAAACTACCTATTTTTTAAAACTTCTAACAGTTTTAGGCATGTATAGGCACGGTTTAAATTAAAAAAAAATTCCACTTCTTTTTGCATCATTTTCTAATGTTTCAGGGAGTGCGCGAAAAAATTTTTTTTTTAACGGTCATCCTTGTAGGCACATTTAATGGGAACTTGAGGTTGTTTGGTAGTACTCAGTAATTTAAAATCTGGATCGGAAGATGACAAATACAGTGTCAAGTCCGAACTTTCGCTGAATAATTGAAAGTGTAGGTCGAAAAAGCCCTCTTCACTAATACGGTGCTTGTGAACGCTAGCAGAATAGTGATTGCCTTGTTGAATAGTTCAAGATATTCTTTTTTTAAGACAGCTCAGAGTGAGATAAGGGATTTCTTTTCAAATTCTACCTTAAGTGAAGAATCCGTTTTTAGCGCAATCAACTTTTTCTCAAACTGATAATGAATTTTTCTTTTCTTAATAGTACAAAATTTTAACCATTGACCATGTGCAGAAAAATACAAGTTCACAATAATTATAAAACTATGGGACTATTCCTTTGAAAGCAAGCTAGGAACTGATTAAAAACAATATTATGATGATAAATAGAAACATGCATTTTAGTAAAGCATAAAACCACTATGTCAACGGAGCAATATAAACTGCAATGTAACACAAGTGGGCGGTTGAAAATGATGGGTTTGGAGTACCCTTGCCGCAAAAACATAAAGTGAAAAGGGGTTTATTTAAAATAAACAACTTGAGTTAAAGAAATTGTCAGTGGCGTGGCAAGTTTTATATAACAGATTTCGTATTTGTAAACTATATGTCCTATAACTTGTAGCGATGGCGCTTATGAAAGATGAGCTAATCAACGGTTTTTTCAAGTGAGGTCGCCTAAAATGCACGTCTCTAATGATAAAAATAGAAAGACAGTTCGGGAAATCCCCTTACTAACGCGCAGGGTGTTGTATGGTACATCACTTCGACTATTGTTTGTTAGATGGCGGTGCGAGTAGTCTTTCAATAGAGACTCTTTAATTAGAGTCTGGCCAATGTGTTGCCACGGTGCCCGCCATTTTATATCACAATAGGGTTAATGACATGGATTTTAACATTTTACTGTTAATCATGTTTTATAAACACAACCCACTATTTCGGGTTTTTTAATTGAGTCAAATATTGTTCACATGTGTGCCAATATTTGGGCGTGGAACCATTCTTGCAATTTTCAAATTTGGCGCATCATGTGTTGTGATATAAAATGGCTACCTTAGCCAGACTCTAATTGAAGGGTCTCTATTTTTTAAATTATAATTTGATGGTAATATTTCAGAGCAGGCTGTATGTTATTATAATTTGTAAATATTCTGAGTTTGCATATTGATAATATAAAATTTTAGTACAATGTATGTACTACATCCACTTCAAAATTTTACAGTACATAAAGTTTTAATTATTGTACAAATACTATATTTATATTACGGTTGGCAACACTAAGACAACCAATGACTAATACTGGGATTATCCCAGATTTTTCGCAGAAATAAAATTTTGTTACAGAAACAATGCCGAAATGCCTGCTCGCTTTGTGTAAGGATTATGGAAATATACACATTATTGTCAGGTGTGGGCCGGTGGTCCTATCCCTCTCGACAGGTACTGGTCCTGCAGATATATAAATATGTATAAGATGTAGATGTATAAATATATATACCTAAATTGAATTTAAAAGATTCATTTCTTTCTAAATTAAAATTATTTTGGATTCAATTTAATTATTTTGATTTTTCATAATGAAATACAACTTGGATTGGAAATGCCAGTTGTTACAACAACTTTTTATATTTTCTCTTATGTTCAATCTATCTATTAATGTCCACCATTACACCTTTTTTTCCACGTACCCCCTGAGTCCATATCATGTACCTCTGGGGGTACGCATACCACAGGTTGAGAAACCTGATTTAGACGATCAATGCTTTGTGTGTGAATCATACAAAAAAAACACCATTTTTCTTTTCCTGTGATTATATTGTTGAGAAAGCTTTTAACTTGATTAGTCGTAGTGATGTAGTCTACAAGCTATTGTGACTGCTCATTGACAGACTTTTTGAACTCCAACTTTGTCACACGTACGTTACACATCAAACTGCTAGTGCTGCAGTTGTAGAGGAAACAAGAAAGTGGTAACGTCATATATGGTGCCAACTTCTGACAACCTAATTTACCTGTTACGATTACTATTTAATGCAATAGGTGCCGATTCCAGGCAATTTTCGGAGACACCTTGTAGAGCTGGTGATATACCTAAATAAATGAATATGCCAAAAAAAGGAGCAGGTAAATAAAGTGTTATAATCACTTTATAAAAGACTATCAAATGTAGTAATTTTTGTGTTGTTACTAGTGATGCTATACAGTATCACAACATTAGTTTTTCTTGTAAAGAGTCGGCTACTTTGTATTTATTTTACATATTTTAATTCAGTATACTTTTTGGCAATTCCAGTGATTTTTTCTCTAATTTTTAATTTGTCTACAAGAATAATCAAGAAATTTAGAAATACTCTCTAAGAATGGTGCTATTTGCGAATAGTATCACAATTTTCGACCTTTGTGAAGACAAATGGATTTGTGGCACCCCGTAACTAAGTACCCATCACTAGTATTAATAATTTGGTAAACCTATCATAAGCAAAGTCATCTTATGAACAGTCTGTTATACCGTCAGGACTCTAATTTTTATAAACTGAAAATAGTGTTTATCTCACACCAAAAGACCTACAAAATTATAAAATTTATATAAGTTCATGACATGATCCAAATTTTTAAAATTTAAATTTTTATTATATATTTTTATGTATAAGTATATATGAAGCACATTTTTCCTCTGCCGAAAATTGTGTTTCTAAATGTTTGTATATTTCTTTAGCATCATCACCAACAACAGGAAGGAGACATCTGGCTTCTTAGCAATGATACTCTTAATTTTATTATTTTCATACTATGTCTTTTTACAGTAAGGTAAGATCATCTGCTGTGAGTGTGGAAATCTTGCTTACAACAGATTTTTGTTTTATTTCGTAGCAAAAATTCACTTTTAAGATTTTTTATTTTTATGTCATTTGCTTTGTGTTGAACAATTTTTTACAGCAGCATTTTTCGATTTTTTCTCCCATTACAGTATTGCCAGTGATTAGCCCTTTTCAGTTTGATGGTCCTTCAAATGCAGGCGAAACTGCACAATTATTTTGTCATGTCACCAAAGGTGATAGACCCTTAAAAATTAAATGGTACCATAATGGAAAGCATATTTCGCATCATAGCTTTGGTATTTCTACGGCCGCGTTTGGCACCCATACCAATATTCTTAGTATAAGTTCTGTTGAACCGATTCACAGAGGAGATTACACGTGTGTGGCTTCAAATGTTGCTGGAAAAACTCAGTATACAGCAGCTTTAGATGTTTTTGGTATCTATAGTTTACTTTTTTCTATAACTTTTCATTTTTTGTATGTATGTATTAAAAAACTTACCTTAAAAAACCCAAAACACTTGACTACCTTATTTTGCACCTTAATGGTTAACAACAATTGGTTGCAGTTGCACCTCAAATAGTACCATTTGATTTTGGTGAAGATGAAATTAATACAGGTGATATGACATCATTGCAGTGTACAGTTTCTAAAGGTGATTTTCCTATAAAGATCTCATGGACTCATAATGGCAGTCCTGTAAATATCGTTGAAGGTATTTCTACCAGTAAAGTTAATAAACGTATTAGTACCTTGAGTATCGATGCTGTCGAAGCCCATCATGTTGGCAATTATACTTGTATTGCTGAGAATTCAGCAGGAATCACCAGCCATTCTGCGACTTTAAATGTCAATGGTACTTTAAGAATGATCGTTTTGAGAATTTTAATTAATTTTTGTTTTATTTTTCCACTAAACCAAATTCTTCCTTTCTACCTTGAAGAGTTTTTTTTATTACAGTTTTACCTCAAATAGCTCCATTTGAATTTAGTCATGGAGAAGAATCGATTAATTCAGGCGAGACTGTTGCAGCACAATGTATTATTCTAAAGGGTGATTCACCGTTAAATTTTACATGGACATTAAATGGCAAGAATATAAGTCCAAATGATGGGATTACCATTATGACAGTAAAGAGATTTAGTACTCTCAGCATTGATTCAGTTGATGCACATCATGCAGGAAATTATACCTGTTTTTCCAGTAACTCGGCAGGAACTGCTAGTTATTTGGCCACTTTAAATGTTAATGGTATTTTACATGTGATTATAAATTTTAATTAATTGCACCACTAACCTAATCCGAATTACCATTTTATCTTTTGTTTTTGTTTGATTAAAAATTTACAGTTCTCCCTCAAATTGCGTCATTTGAATTTAGTCACGGTGAAGATTCTGTTAATTCTGGCGAAACGGTCACTGCACAGTGTACAATTTTAAAAGGCGATTCACCATTGACATTTACATGGACTCTGAATGGAAAATCTATAAGCCCAAATGATGGTGTAACCATTACAACTTTCAAACGTTTTAGTATATTAGGCATCGATTCTGTCCAAGCTAGGCACACTGGAGAATATAAGTGTACTGCTAAAAACGATGCTGGGACGAGCAGTCACTCAACTTATTTAAATGTCAAGGGTATATGATTGAAATGATAAAATATAAGTCTATGCTTGCAAATGGGAAAATGTCACCTAATCTTGCCAATTAATTTTTATATTGGGATTTACAGTGGTGTCACTTAAAATACTTGAAAAATGTTTAGAAACGAAACATGTTATGTACAAAGTTTTCAAGGTTATAAAATTAAAAACGTAAAATAGAAAACTGATTTATTTACTATACTTTCTAATACATTGAATTACTTCCTTCAAATTGCTATTGCTTCTAAGCTATCTACACCACAATGTAATGATAAATAGAAAATGGTTTGGAGTTCCTGTTTTCTAAGATTTTACAGCAAGTAAGGGCAACCTAATGGGCCATTACAGCGTAAGCATAAATTCCATGAAACATTAATATTCTTGTAACCTCAGTACAGCAATGGTTACATACAACAGAAAAATATTTTTTTTGTTAATTAATTGAAGGGTCGGTGTTACAACGGGTAACAACGTTGTATGTAACAAAATGATTGAACAGGAACGCGAATTGACAACAGACGTACAGCGTTGTTAACTGGCATACTACAAATTGAAGCTTTAAAATCTAGCATTCTGAGAATCTGTTTAAGAATATTTTATATTTCTAGGACACCAACACCTTCCAATAGCAGGGTGGCCAGCGAACCTGCAAACCTTGCTAACTGGGGAAAAAAACGAGAATTTGCACAATCGGGAAAAACCGGGAAAGAACCTTGAATTAGTGGTCAAAGTCGGGAATCTTTTCAAGAAAAATTTAAAAAATAAAATAATTTTAATAGTATGTACTTGTAAACATAATTAATATTTTACGTTATCTTTTTTTTTTCTATTTGCGTGTCCAAAAGAGATTTAGGTGAATACTGGGAACAGTAACATTTTATTTTTTAAAGTTGATATCATTGTTGTGCAGCTGTTCTTAAAATGTCAAACTTATTTACGCAAATTTAAAAACCAAATGCAAGATTAGGATGTTCAGTGTTGCAAACTATCAAATCTGTTAACAAAGTATCTCTAGCAAATTTTTTACGTCAATAATAGAAAAAATGGTGTGAAGTATTCGTTTTATAAGACACGTTTGTAGCGCACGTGTCCAAGTTTAGAAAACGACTCGCATAGGAGAAGTTTTGTGTCCAAAAGAATTCTGGAAACGGTAATATTTAATAATAACAGTATAATAAAATGTCAAACTTATGTTGAATTTGACTGGATGCACCGAAGATTCGAATCGGTTTAATCAGCGCTAGTGCAGTCACGTGATCGCATTGCCGCCTGTTAATTTTACATTCCTTTGAGTGTTATCACGTGTGTGTAACAATAATAACAATCCTAACCTCAGTTTTGACAATGAAAATCAAATGTAATTGTTTTAAATTGAAAATTAAATGTACCTAATAGTAATATTCGTTAACAATATCAAATAATTTTTTATTTTTGGTCTTTTTTCACCTGTTTCTATTATTAGTGCCACTTCATCGCTACTACTCTGCCCCGCTAAGCGAAAAAGTCCTATCTGCAAAACATCAACTTAGAAATATACCATATATTTTCTTACCTCACATTAACATTCTATATAGTGCATTTCTACGTTTCAGTTTTGCAGATACGACCTTTTTGCTTAGCAGGGCAGTAACTGCTCCTTTCTAGAACATCAAATAAACAAAAATTTAATAAAGCATTCTTTGGTTTACCATCCATTATGACAATGTTTTGGGTTATATACAGGGTGTATTATCGATTTTGTAACATAGGGGAATAGCATGTAAAAACACAATTTCTCAAATATTGGCTCCCCTAATTATTTTAGAGGAAAAGTCACTATAGTCTCAATATTTGAGAATTTGTGATTTTACATGCTATTCCCCTATGTTACAAAATCGATAATACACCCTTTATATTTTTTAATAATAAACAAAGCACTTTTTTGACGTTTTTCCTGCTGCACCATCAAAGCTCACGGTGCAAATTAATGTGAACTGGAAGCGAGCGCCCTAACCAGTCAAATGTATTGTTGAAATTACACCATTAATAGTCGATCCAAACGAATTTACGAACCTCGTTCGGTGTGCACCAGGACAACCAGCCGAATTCGCTATTATTTACTCTGTAAATTTGAAAAACAAATGCAGAATTAGAATTTTCATTGTTAATTAGTTATTTTTTAAATGATTACAAAATAACCAAATAAAAAAATAGTATATAAAGTAAAATGTGTCTTATGAAACTAATTCTTTAATATACTACGCGTTTGCGTGTTCAAAAAAGATTTATTTGAATACTGGAAACGGTAACATTTTATATTTTAAAGTTGATATCACTATTGAACAGTGTTCAAATGTCAAACTTATTAAGCTGTAAATTTAAAAAACAAATGCAGAATCTGAATTTTTCCAATTTTGCCAACTAACAAAAAACTTAACAAGTTTTTCTTAACAAGTTTTATTTAAAAGAAACTGTAAATTATTTTTTAAAATAATTAAAGATTAACACAAATAGAAAAAAGTATTCGTTTCGTAAGACATTTTAGCGCATTTGTCCTTGGTCACGTGCGCTAAAAACCTGTCTTATGAAACTAATACTTTAATATACTATTTTACAGAGTTCAGTTTAACATCAGTTTTGATCGTTATTTGGTTACTTAGGCAATAAGAAACGGCTTCAAGTGAAGTTTTATGTTCCATTATTATTAATTCTAAAGTAATAATTTGATCAATAATATGGATATGCATAAATTATTGATGGAAAAAACTGGGAAAAATGATATTTTACGACCTGGAAAACCGGGTGAAAATCTTGAATTTAGAAATACCACTCTTGCTGGCCACCCTGAATAGGCATATACTAACGAAGGTTTTACGTTAATACCTCATTTCAGCAAAATGTTACATACAACATTGTTACGACCAACCCTTCAATTGTTAATTCAATTTTTTTTTATTTGTGCGACCCAAAAAACTATTTTCAATATAGTTTTTAGAATAATACCTTCTAATGGCAGTATTTTAAGTTCAATTCACAATTTGATTGGACTGTTTTTTTAGATTTCCACAGTGATGTAAAAAACTAAAAATTATAGGTTATGTTTTTATATACTAGTTTCATTGTTTGTAGTTGTAGGCCAATTTGGAAGCAGTTTTATTTTTTTTCCGTACTGTGATAACAGAACACAGACCAGTCATTTTCATTTATTAAAATTTTCTTAATTTGAAGATCCACTTTCAGTCTGATTGAGGTTTCTTACTTGGCTCCAAATCAGAAAACCAACTCTAGAAACTTCATCCAAATCCTCCAAAACTTAAAAAAACTAGGAGGATATTAAAAGTCATAACATTATTGCAAGTTGTTCCTTCTGAACTGTTGTTTATGAATCAATCTTGACATATTCTTGTTCTTTGACCGATTTAGGACGTCTTATATTGGGAGATTCTCTAGATTTTGCTTGACACACCATAGTATACTAATAGTGGCATCTCCAAAAAACTATAACTTGATATGAAATAAAAATCCCATAACTTTGCAAAAGGGATAAATAGCTTTCCGACTTAGACGGCAGGTCATCACTGTATTTCTCAATCTTAATCTGAAATTAATTGGCAAGATTTCAAATGCCTGAGAAACGTTTTAGCACAACTGACGCAATCATAAATAACAAAATGCACATTTAGTCTTTAAGATTGCACATTTTATGTATTTCTCTTAACCGTGTTTGTTTTTACTTAACCCTCCTTTTTTTGTTCTATTTTAACAAAACTATAGTTGCACCACAGATATTTCCCTTTACCTTTGGAGAGGACGATATTAATGCTGGCGACACCATATCTGTTCAATGTACTGTATCAAAAGGCGACAATCCTTTGAATATAACTTGGATATTGAATGGTAACGAAGTAAAACATATAAGAGGAATTTCTTTGATAAATTCAAAACGTGTTAGTTCTTTAACCATAGAATCAGTCCAAGCCGAACACAGCGGAGAATATAGTTGTGTTGCAGCTAACATGGCTGGGGCTGCAAAGTATTCAGCATATTTAAATGTTAATGGTATTCACATATATATATATAGTTATATATATTCATTAATATATATAGTTTTTGCATTTGAAATGATTTGATAACTGCTTTATTATGTATTTTTGTTTTTTGCTTAACTTCCTTCCTAGGAAACTTCCTAGCTTCCAGTAATTTAATTTAACAATTTTCTCATCAGTTCCTCCCCAGATCTTACCCTTTGATTTTGGGGATGAGTCAATTAATGAAGGAGATGGAATATCCACTCAATGTACTGTAACTAAAGGGGATTACCCATTGAATATAACTTGGACATTAAATGAGAAACTTATAAATGGAGATAATGAAGGTGTATCTATCGTAAGAGCTTCAAAAAGATCAAGCACACTTACAATAGATTACGTGACACACAGTCACATTGGAAATTATACATGCGTTGCATCAAATAAGGCAGGATCAGTCATTTATAATGCTGCTTTAGCAGTTAATGGTATTTTCTGAACTGTTACACTTTATCGTTTACTTATAATTTTTCTTTATTTTTGTTCTGAATCCATCTGTAATCCTAAATGTAAAATTCTTTTGTTCCACCACTTTTTTAATCGAAATTTCAACTTTTTATCAAAAATTTAAATTTTTAGTGATTCCCCAAATAATGCATTTTGATTTCGGTGAAGAATCCGTCAATGCTGGAGATACAGTTTCTGCTCAGTGTACTATTACCAAAGGTGATCTCCCTATGCAGATTCATTGGTATCTAAATGGTAAATCAGTTAGCGATCTACAGGGCATATTTACCAGTTATGTTGGTAAACGAGTCAGCACTTTAGCTATTGATTCTGTTCATGCTGAACATAGTGGCGAATACACATGCAGTGCATCAAATTCTGCCGGATCAACTAATTTTACAACACATTTAAATGTTAATGGTATTATTTTAGAAAGTTTTTGTTTGTTTGTGAAGCTTTGCCTTTTTCTAACCTGCATAAGTTTTTACCTTTTATTTCATTTTTGCAGTCCTTCCTCAGATTTTACCTTTTAATTTTGGCGATGAAGTGATTAATTCGGGTGATATGGCTACTGTTCAATGTGCCGTAACTAAGGGAGACTTTCCTATAGAGTTTTTGTGGCAGCATAATTTCCAAGATATTGATCCATCAAGTGGGATTACTATTACACGATTGAATAAACGCATAAGTACTTTAAGTATTGATTCAGTAGATGCCTCTCACAGAGGAAACTATAGTTGCACAGCAACGAATTTTGCTGGCATTACAAGTTATTCAGCTGAACTTAACATTAACGGTATATCTACATTTTAGATTGTAGTTGTGATCGTTAGTTTTTTTTTCTTGTTTTTTTTAAGCATCCTTTCCTAATCTTTTCCCTAGATTGATTCTTAACACTTGTTATTATTTTTTATTTTCATACAGTGGCTCCTCAAATAATACCTTTCATCTTCGCCGAAGAATCTGTAAATGCAGGCGATACAATTTCTGCACAGTGTACAGTTACCAAGGGTGATCTTCCCATGACCATCCAGTGGTACTTAAATGGCAAACCGGTTAGTGAACAAGATGATATCCTCACTGCTTATTTAGGCAAAAAGATTAATAATTTAGCTATTGATTCTGTACAAGCTGAACATAGTGGGGAATACACGTGTAGCGCTACAAATGCTGCCGGATCAACTAATTTCACTACGCATTTACATGTTAATGGTACTTCTTTGAAAGATTGTTTTTGCTTTTTTTTGCTTACGCTATTACTAATAATTTTGTTTAGATATTTTATTTTCCTGTTAATTGCGTTTTTTTTTTGTAAATACATATTCCTTCCCCAGATCATCTTTCTCATCTTATTTTAAAACAGTGTGGCAAAAATTATATTCTTTTTTAATAAAGTAAACTTGTAGTTATTTTTTAAACTTGCAGTGGTTCCACAAATAGTACCTTTTGATTTCGGAGAACAATCCGTAAATGCAGGAGATACAATCTCTGCACATTGTACGGTTACTAAAGGCGATCTTCCCATAACTATGCAATGGTATTTAAATGGAAAACCAGTTAATAAACAGAATGGTATTATTACGGGTTATTTAGGGAAGAAAATTAATAGTCTAGCTATAGATGCTGTGCAAGCTGAACATAGTGGTGAATACACATGCGGTGCGACAAACTCTGCAGGATCAACTAACTTTACCACATATTTACATGTTAATGGTATCTAAACAATTGTTTTAACTTTTTTTTTATCGTTTTTCTCTTCTCTTAGTGTCCTTTCAATCCTAACCATATATTGGGAAATGATAAGTTATTACCATACATTTATTAATACTTACAGTCATTCCTCAAATAATGCCATTTGATTTCGGCGAGGAATCCATTAATGCTGGAGATACTGTGTCTGCACAATGCACTGTGACCAAAGGAGATCTTCCTGTAACCATTCAGTGGTATTTGAATGGCCAACCGGTCACTGAACAAAATGGCATCCTTACTGGTTATTTAGGAAAAAAAATTAGTAATTTAGCTATAGATTCTGTACAAGCTGAGCATATTGGTGAATACACATGTAGTGCTGCAAACTCTGCGGGCTCTACTAATTTTACTACACATTTAGATGTTAATGGTACTACTATTCTGTAAAAGATATTTTTTTAGTTTTTACTGATTTTATTTTGTTTTATTAATCCTTAATTTTTATATTTTTTATCGCCCTTCCTACAAATACTACCTTAATTTTGGAAATGAAGAAATTGAAAGATTATAAAACCAGATCATTTTGTTGCTGTATTTTAGACGTTTTTTTAAATGTTCCTATTGATATGTCTTTATGGATTTTTTCTTCAATTGCTCAAAATGTTGAGTGACACTCTTTTTTTTCTATAGAGGGGGGGATCTTCATAGACTCGCATAGCCCGCGCTACTAGGAAGTGTGGGATTCCCTCCCTTTTCAGGGAGGACCTACCAACTAAAACCCCTCCCCCTTTCCCCTTAACCAGCACCGGAACCACATTGCATTACTTCAGTGTTGGCGAGTGTTTCCATTCTTCACCTTCTAGTCTAGTTTTCCTGTTACTCGTTTCTCTCATCTCTCTCTCCTTAATTGACCTAATGTGTGTTGCATCCCAATTTCTAGGTCTATCCAGCATATTGTCAATTATGCTGTCTATATTTAACTCTTCTTCTAGTTCTATATTAAGGTGTATTCTTTCTCTTACCCATTTATCGCATTCAAAGAATGTGTGTTCAGGCAAGTCCTTGTTGTTGTAGTATCGGCATAGATCACTTTTACTTAGTTTAAATTTCTTTAGATAGGTTCCAAAACATCCATGCCCACTTAAAAATTAGGTTACATGATAGTCTACTTCGCCGTGCTTTCTTGATATCCATCTCTCTATGTTCCTAATCAGGATTTTATTTTATATTGCTTTTCCAGTGTTGCGCTTATCCATTGTGTCTGCCATTATTGTAGGGCATTTGCCTTGATCTTGTCTCTAGTTTCCTTTTCTGCTCCATAATGCCCATTCTTTGTTTTACCTGCAGCTCCATTGGTAGCAGACCCATTATCACTAGGATTGCTTCGGTAGAGACCGTACGGTCTCGGTGAGTGACACTCTACAGCAGTATATTTAAATCCCTTTTTCCATCTGATTATGACTTCTTATTCAACAAATTTCAAAAACAAACAATACAAAAAGTTTTAATTGTTTTGTAAGTAAAAAATATGGGCTAATTGCAGTTTTATTTGATCTGACTTGCCTCTGAAAGCTTCAAACCTCCGAGTCAATAGAATTAAGAGTCAGTTTTAAATTCTTGTGATGTTTCAAATTTCAGTCTGGTATATGTACCCACAAAGTGTTTGTTCCAGTGTTTTTTGGTGTTGTTCAATGTGCATGGTGTTATTCGATGTGCATGGTGTCAGCACAGATGAACACATCACGAGAAACTGCAGCTTGGTTCATGACAATATCAGCAAGAGTTAAGAATGGGTTTGTCTGCTCATTGCGAGTGAGAGAAGAGTAAAAAAAGCAATCTGACGAAACAATAATAATAATAAAGTCATTTATTGAACACTAAAACCGACAAATACATATTAAGTTAAAATTGGTGAAAATGATTAGGAGATGGGTGTTTTAAACTGACAATTCTTCTGCATCATGAAATTTCGATCTTAGGATTGATTTTCCTGTGGTCATGTTTTGTGACTTTCGTTTCCATTACGAAATTCGTTATGTAAAATCCGTGCAACATATTGTGAAATGATGATTAATTCAGTACATTTACAAAGTCATATACAGGGTGCGATTAAAGTTCCCAGAATGGTTTTAATATTAATTAAATTAATTTTATAAGAATAAATTTTATTTAGAACTATTAAATTAACAAAATTTAAAATAAATGCTCAAAATTATCTCCGTTGACTTAAATACATTGATGAAGGTGTTTTACAAAATTACCGACTATGGTCGCACACACATTCACAATAACTTTGTCCCCTTCCTGTCTGAGAGCTACTTTCAGTTCATTTGTTGACCTGCAATGGTTCGCAATATTTTCTGCTCCATGATGGACCATGCCGAATAATCCACTGGATTAAAGTCAGACAAGTTTGATGGCCAAACATCCTTACCCCAAAATCCAGGAAACAGTTCTTCACAAACCGCAATTGTCGATTGAGCTGAATGTGCCGGAGCTCAATCTTGTTGGAGCATGAATCCTTCTCTGCCGAAATGCTCCATTGCTCACGGCTGTAAAACGTTTCAAAGAACAATCTCTTGATAGCTGGCTGCATTGATTTTAACTTTCTTTTACAGTACATTACATTAGCTTTAACCCCTTATACCTTTCGGTGTCGAGGTGCCGGGACGCACCGAGCCGCAAAGTGGATATGTGGGTGTGAGACGAGGCAGTGGAGCCATGTAGGCAAGTACACTGCGCTCGTAGTTTACCCATCCGAGTACTTTCCGGAGTAAACTCGACTTAACTCTGTTAAGCGATATAATCCACTATAACCACCCTGCCGTGCTGCTGCCCTGATTTTGTTTTAATGAAGGCCAAAGGCGTCTTTCCCGTGAAGCAAATACCGGCCCACATTATAACAGATGCCGGAGAATGACTGCGGCTGACAATTTTGGCAGAAGCTGATTTCTGCTGCCCTTTCTTTTGCAGGTGGTGATGATTCTGACAATTGTGAGCACCCTCGACAGTAAAAATGGTTTCGTCAGTGAAAAGCACTTTTTGGAGTCGACCACCAACCGAAGCATTTGACGCGAATTTTCTAACCTATTTTTTCTCATTGCATCGTTTAGGAAATGTACCCTAATTACGAACGCTAAACTCACTGATTCCAATCGCTTTCGCATTGAACGCTTCGGATTACGGCAAATCTTGCATTTGTCTTTGTTGACATTGTCCGGTGTTGCTGCAGTTGCAGAATGATCACTTCTAGGGCGATCTGAAGTTCTGCCTAATTCTTGGAATCGTTTGACTGTATATATACTGTAGATTTTTTGAAACCAGTTATTTTAACGATTTCGGCAGTCTTTATTTCCCGCCTTGTGCAGCTCAATAATCGCAACACGTTTATTAATTCTATCTATTACAAGTTCACCTCAAACTAAATTATGATTGAAATTATCTTTCCGGGGACATGAATACGTAGAATATGATCTTTTATCTGGTTTGAAATAGCAAACCAAAGAAAAGAAACCCATCAAAAATGTTTCATAAATAAAAACATTCAAAAATTAATAATTTCAATACTGGGAGATACTCATTGAATACTCATAATTTTAAGGTTTGAAGTTTGGAAAAAGTAGCAATTTTCCCAAAAAACTAATTTGAATACTTGTAGTGATTGTCTCAATATATTGTAACGTTCTTTCTAAAATAATAATACAAGTGCTGTTTAAATCGTCTATTCACAAACAAATATTTATTTATATACACTAATGAATACACTATAAATTAACGCTATGATTATAAACCATTAAAAACTATTATTTACAGACTATGAATTTCTAATACAACATTTATATTCACTATTTATTTTGTAATACACAGTTAATGACTTGCTGTTGACCGCTCTCTTTTTATCCGCGAATCCGCTTTTATATCCTCATATAAACGCACCAGAAGTCGCTGGAACCTTCTAGGTATTCTAGAAAATGCTAGAATAAACCGCGTCTGGTTTACATGCTTGTGCGATGCGTCATTCTCTCGAATGCGGCAGAACACACCACCTGTCGCTCGAAAAGAGGTTCGTTCCTTTTCTCTCTTGTTACACTGCCCCCCTCTTCAAGTCTGTTCTGTCCCAGAACAGGTTTTATGCTCTGGTTCCTGTAGAACGGGTCATGACGATATCGACAGTCTTCACCTCGACTACACGTTCCATTACGGTAGAAATAACAGTCTACACTCTTCGTTGGCCTTAATGCAGGTTGTGGGTCAAAATTGCAGACGAAGATCTTGACGTCCGTACCTCTAAAGACAACTTCCAGCATGTTTCTAACGATTCTCCAATCCAGCTGGTCCCGCCCACAGCCGAGTTTGGGAACTGCCAATTTGTTAATTCCCCTGGTAAGCAACTCGATCCTCAAATTCCATAGTGCCCTCCACAAGTCGGCGTAACTCGGTTTCTGGTAGTAAAACTGCTTGGTTACCAAGTAGTAAATGGATCGGTCATGATCAGGCAAGCGTAAGAATTTACCAACAGAGGGATTTTGTTCTCGAAGTTCATTCAGCCGTCCAAATTTATTTCTAACCACTGCGATCCCCCTGGACATACGGAGATCCGCGGAGACACAGTGGGCAATGGAATAATTACCAGGGACCCGGAAGAGATCTTGTTGCATCTCAGTCGTGACTCCGAATCGCGCTTTTCTAGTTCCAGAGAACGCAGCCATAAATTCTCTAAAGGTTGGTTGATCATCTTCAGGCCTTACGGTATTGATAGTCACCTCAGCCTCATCTTTCCGATCCGGGACTGCGTCATTATTTCCCTTATAGTGCGCCAGACGATTGGAGTGTACCACCTTTGGTTTCCCCCTTGGCAACTTCTGGATGCGATAAATCAAGTCATTTATTCGTTTCTTCACCTGGTATGGGCCCTCCCAATTTCGCTGTAACTTTGGAGAATAGCCACGACGCCTTTGCGGGTTGTATAACCAGACAAGCTCTCCAGGTTGAAACCCTCCTTCTTGGGCTCTCACATCGTACGCAGCCTTCATCCGGTCACTCGCGATTCGATTATTATTTCGGGTTCGGTCGTGAATATCCTCCAACTTCTTCTTTAAGTTGATGACATAATCATTCCCGGCTACCTCCTGCTCTATAGGTGGAGACCCAAATTCCAGATCACACGGTAACCGTAACTCACGTCCAAACATTACAGACGCTGGTGACTGACCGGTTGTTTCGTGGACCGATGCACGATAAGCCATCAGGAACAGATGCAGGTATTGGTCCCAGTCTCGTTGATGATCGGAGACGACCTTGGCCAAATATTTGCCCATTGTCCGATTTATGCGTTCTACCATTCCATCGGACTGCGGATGTAACGGTGTGGTCCGAGTCTTACGAATGCCCAACAATCGACAGACTTCTCCAAAGAGTACAGATTCGAAATTGCGGCCTTGATCCGAATGCAGCTCCATGGGCACTCCGAAACGACTGAAGAACTCTTTGACTAGTACGTCAGCAACAGTCGCAGCTTCCTGGTTTGGTAGGGCATATGCTTCTGGCCATTTGGTAAAATAGTCCATTGCCACTAAGATGTATTTATTCCCATCGTCGGTTTCGGGAAATGGTCCGGCAATGTCTATAGCTATTCTCTCCAGAGGACTACCCACATTGTACTGCCTCATAGGTGCTCTTCGCTTCCCCAAGGGTCCGTTGCCAGTGGCACATAATTCACATTTCCGGCACCACTCCTTCACGTCTTCTTTACAATTGACCCAATAAAAACGCTCCCTAACTTTCTCCAAAGTCTTTTTCACACCGAAGTGTCCTCCTGAGGCACCGTCATGAAGATGTCGCAATACTGTAGCCACTCGGCTTCTTGGAACCACGAACTGAGACCTAATGGTGGTGCCATCTTCACTCTCCAGTACTCGCTTCAGGAGATCGTCTTCCACCTTCAAGGACTCCCATTGGGCCCAATATGCTTTGAGCGTTCTGTTGAAAGGGCTGACGGCCTCCCAGGCAGGCCTTTCTCCCACGCGCTTCCATTCCAGTACCATTTTTAGTTCGGGATCAGCCTCCTGCTGTCGTTGCAATTCTTCCGGCAACCAATTGTCGTTGACGATGGTAGTCCTTAATACTTGGCAAACCCTCTCCTCCAAACGAGAGCAATGACGGCAATCCGTTGGACAGGGTCTTCTTGAAAGAGCATCGGCATTTCGATGACTAGTGCCCGCTCGATGTTCGGTGTCAAAGTCGTATCCTTGTAATCGTTCGATCCACCTTGCGACCTGGCCTTCAGGATTACGGAATTGTAGAAGCCATTTCAACGCTGCATGGTCCGTCCCCAATAAAAACTTCCGTCCGTACAAGTATTTGTAGAAGTGCTCAACGGACTTCACGACGGCCAATAGTTCTTTTCTGGTCACACAATAATTCCTTTCGGCTTTCGACAAAACCTTACTAAAATAGCCGATGACCTTTTCTTGTCCATCCTGTATCTGAGAAAGTACCCCCCCAATGGCCAGATTACTTGCATCTGTGTCAAGTATGAATTGCCCTTCTGTCCGTGGATAGCTCAATATTGGTGCTGTTGTCAGGGCACGCTTCAGCTGTTGGAAAGCTGTTTCACACTCTCCGCTCCAAACATACTCGCGCCCATCTTCAGTTAACCTTGTCAGAGGTTTCGCTATATTGGCAAACCCAGGAACGAAACGCCGGTAGTAGGTACATAACCCAAGAAAACTACGAACTTGGTGTTTATCTTTCGGTGTTGGCCACTCTTGAACTGCACGAATCTTATCGGGGTCGGCTGCCACTCCATTTTGTGATACGACGTGCCCGAGATATTTCACTTCCTTTCTGAATATGTGGCACTTTTTCGGACTCAGTTTCAGATTGGCTCCACGTAGTCTTCGGAACACTTCCTCTAGGTTTTTCAAATGTTCGTTGAATGATTTTCCGACTACAATCACATCATCTAGGTATACCAGGCAGGTCTTCCACGACAGAGCCCTCTCAGGATGGTCTCCATTAAACGCTCAAAGGTGGCCGGAGCGTTACATAAACCAAAAGGCATAACCGTAAACTGCCATAGTCCGGAACCAATAGTGAACGCGGTCTTCTCCCGGTCTTCAGGTTCCATTTCAACTTGCCAATAACCACTCTTCAAGTCCAAAGTCGAAAACCATCGTGAACCAGACAGGGTATCTAACGTGTCGTCGATGCGTGGTAAGGGATAGCTGTCTTTCTTGGTCATGTCGTTAAGCTGCCGATAGTCCACACAAAATCTCGTTGACCCGTCCTTCTTACTGACCAGGACCACCGGTGATGCCCATGGACTGCTGGATGGCTCGATGACCCCTTGTTCTTCCATATCAGTAATAATCTTTTCAGCTTCTGCTCGCCTTGCTAGAGGTAGACGCCTCGGCTGCTGACGGACAGGCATAGAGTTGCCTGTATTGATTTTATGTTTTACTATATTTGTTCGTCCCTTCTGGGTATCGTCAAGAGCGAAGATATCTTGGTATCGGTGAACCAAACCCTGTACCTCTTTCACTTCCGTTCTGTTAAGGTCTTCACACGAACTAGTAACCATACCCACTAATTTTCCACCATGGTCTTTGGGCACTGGTTTTGGAACATCAGCCATACACCTGGCTACTCGGAATACTGGCACACACTGTCCCACAAGGGTACTCTTCTTCAATGTCACCGGATCCACATTAACGTTCATAAGCCTCACCGGTACAGTCTTTCCAACCTTGATCAGCGCTTTTCCCACCAATATGCCACTATGGATCTTCTTATCACAAACAGGCTCCATCATTCTCACACATCCTACCCGAAGATCTCCATCCAAACCTGCCTCGACAACCATCTCGCTTTGACCAGGCAATATCACATCTTCTGTCAGCAAAACCCTTACGACAGGATCTTCTCGTGGGTGCAACGGAAGTTCTTCGTTACCAACCTTCAAAACACCCTCCTTCAAGTCCAATGTAAAACCAAATTTTCTCAGGAGGTCCATTCCCAAGATGAAGTCATCAGTGATATCGGCTACCAGCACCTCATGATCACGTTCTTCACTTCCAATGCCAATCTTCATCTTCACCACTCCGCGTGTTGGTATCACTTCACCTGTTGCTGTACGGAGTTGAGTAGTTGTCGGTAACAATTTAATACTTGATTGTAGAACATCAGGGCGTACGATGGATTTTGTCGCCCCCGTATCAATAAGTAGTGGAACAGTTCGGTTAGCAATCTTTCCATCTACAAACAAACTGCCATTACTATTCTTTGATGTTACGGCATGGATCGTGATCTCCGGGGCATCTTCACTCGCAGTCAACGTTCGCCCCCTCTTGCCAACCCTTTTTAACTTTTCCGACGGTTGTACTTTTCTTATTTTGGGACAACGGCGTTCTACATGTCCTTGTTCGCCGCAGTTCCAACAACGAGGCCCTCGAACTTCTTGATGATTCTTCTTACGGTTCTCTTCCTTCTGAAGAACTCTCATTAATAATTCTTCTAGGCGATCTTTAGAACCTTCATCTTCTTCCACAACGGTCCGAACACGCCCGTGACCTCGGGACGCTTGTTTTGCAGCTTCAAATTCTAAGGCGTGAGCAAGCGCATCATCAGTTGTTCTTGGTCGTGCCAGCCTCAATGATTGTTGTGTTTCCCCGTCTCTTAACCCATCAATGAAGGTCTGCACAGCGAGCTGTCCCAGAAATGAATCGGGTGCCGTAGGGTACGCCAATCGGACAAGCCGCGCAACATTGGCTTCAAACTCCTGCAGGCTTTCTCCATTCTTCTGGATACGATTCTTCACTTGCGCGTGATACACTTGTTGAAGATGCGCGTCTCCATATCTCATCTCCAATCTAGACACTAACAATTGATAATCATTTTCCTGTCCTGCTGGGATTGTTTGCAGGACGTTCAACGCGTCTCCACGCAAAGCCACAGTTAGAGAAACGGCCTTTTCCTTGCGTGTCCATCCGTTGGCCCCAGCGGCCGCCTCAAATTGTTTGTAGTAGGTGGACCAAGGTATCTTTCCATCGAACGTGGGTGGTTTTACTTTTATCCCTACGGCAAGATCCTTTTCTTCTTTAAATTGTTTCTTTACTTCATTAAACAGCCTCTCAGAAGTTGAGGGAAACCGTAGTTGCCTCATTCTATCTTCCAGCATTTCGGCCATATCGTCTTTCTTAGTTGTTGGTGGTAATTGCATTTGGGCTATTTTCTCTTCTACCATCTTTATTACCCTATCTTGTTCCGCCAATCTACCTTCCAATAGTCCTAACGCGCTGGCATTCTCCAAAAATTCTTCGAAAACTTTATCTTCCAACGCTTTGACATTTTCCAACAATTCTCCTTTAAGCCTTCTAGAACTTTCTTCGGACTTTTCTAGTAATTCTTCTTTAAGCCTTCTAGAACTTTCTTCAGATTTTCTGGAATTCTGCAGTATTTCTTCCTTTAGCATTCTAACAGTTTCTTCGGCCTTTTCTAGTAATTCTTCTTTAAGCATTCTAACATTTTCTTCGGACTTTCTAGAATTCTCTTCGTGTTTTTCCAATACTTTTTCTTCCAGCGCTTTAGTATTTTCAAGTAATTCTTCTTTTAAAATTCTAGAATTCTCTTCGGACTTTCTAGAACTTTCTTCCATTTTACTTAACAACAAACTAGTATCAATTGCGGGTCCAGGTATTTCGAAGCGGTAATTTTCAGGATCTTCCTTCTGTTCTAAAAGCCATTCTCTTAGCCGATTTATCAAAACTTCTTTCTTTCCATTACTATCCAAGTCCCTCTCGTCCAATTCCCGTTTTAAATCTATTACTAAGAGATCTTTCTAGTTTCATAGTTTCATCACCATTTTAATCGTTTGTTGAAATTAATTTTAACGCTAAAAATTTATTCTCACAACACTTTATTTAATTATTACGCGATTTTATTTATTTTAGAACACCACACCTGACAACACTGTAACGTTCTTTCTAAAATAATAATACAAGTGCTGTTTAAATCGTCTATTCACAAACAAATATTTATTTATATACACTAATGAATACACTATAAATTAACGCTATGATTATAAACCATTAAAAACTATTATTTACAGACTATGAATTTCTAATACAACATTTATATTCACTATTTATTTTGTAATACACAGTTAATGACTTGCTGTTGACCGCTCTCTTTTTATCCGCGAATCCGCTTTTATATCCTCATATAAACGCACCAGAAGTCGCTGGAACCTTCTAGGTATTCTAGAAAATGCTAGAATAAACCGCGTCTGGTTTACATGCTTGTGCGATGCGTCATTCTCTCGAATGCGGCAGAACACACCACCTGTCGCTCGAAAAGAGGTTCGTTCCTTTTCTCTCTTGTTACAATATTTAATTGTGTTTTCTTTTATGTATTAACTAGAATCAATTGACAAACTCTTAACTAACTAATTGAGAAGTGATCCTCTGTTACCATATACATATTTATTACTTACAGTAATTCCTCAAATAATGCCATTTGTCTTCGGTGAAGAATCCATTAATGCTGGCGATACGGTTTCTGCACAATGCACTATCACTAAAGGAGATCTTCCTGTTACCATTCAGTGGTATTTGAATGGGAAGCCAGTCACTGAGCAAGTTGGCATCCTTACTGGTCATTTAGGCAAAAAAATTAGTACTTTAGCTATAGATTCCGTTCAAGCTGAGCATATTGGTGAATACACATGTAGTGCTACAAACTCTGCGGGCTCGACTAATTTTACTACACATTTAAATGTTAACGGTACTACTATTCTGTAAAAGATATTTTTTAGTTTTTACTAATTTTATTTTGTTTTATTAATGCTTAATTTTTATATTTTTATCACCCTTCCTTCAAATACTACCTTTTAATTTTGGAAATGAAGAAATTGAAAGATTAAAAAACCAGGTCATCTTGTTGTTGTATTTTAGATGCTTTTTTGTTTCTATTGATATCTTTGTGGATTTATTATTCAGTTGTTCAAAACGTTGAGTGACACTCTACATCGACATATTTAAATCCCATTTTCCATGTAATTATGACTTCTTATTCAAACAACACAAAAGTTTCAAGCTGATTTATAAGTAAAAAGTATGGACCAATTGAAGTTTTATTCGATCGGACTTGCCTTGCAAAGCTTCAAACTTCAAGCCATAGAATTAAGAGTCAATATCATTTGAAAGCTGTAGCGAAAAAAGTAGCAATTTTCCCAAAAAATTAATTTAAATCCGTTGTAGCGATTGTTTCAGTATTTTTAATTATTTTATCTTTGATTTATTTAATTAGAATCCATTGACAAGCTCTTAACTAACTAATTGAGAAATCATCCTCTGTTACTATACACTTATTAATTTATTAATACTTACAGTAATTCCTCAAATAATGCCATTTGACTTCGGTGAAGAATCCATTAATGCTGGTGATACAGTTTCTGCCCAATGCACTGTCACTAAAGGAGATCTTCCTGTAACTATTCAGTGGTATTTGAATGGAAAACCAGTTAGTAAACAAGATGGCATCCTTACTGGTTATTTAGGCAAAAAGAGCAATAATTTGGTTATAGATTCTGTACAGGCTGACCATATTGGTGAATACACATGCAGTGCTACAAACTCTGCAGGCTCGACTAATTTTACCACACATTTAAATGTTAATGGTACTATTTTCATAAAAAGATGTTTTTTGCTTTTTTTACTATTTTTTTTCCGTTAATCCTTACTTTTTATGTTTCACAGTCCTTCCTCAAATATTACCTTTTGACTTTGGAAACACAAACCAATAAACGCATAAGTACTTTAAGTATTGAATCTGTCGAAGCAGTTCACAGAGGAAATTATAGTTGTACAATAAAGAATTTTGATGGAACTACAACCTATTCCGCTGAACTAAACATTAATGGTATTTTGAGCAATATAAATTAAGGTGCATACTAGTAGATATATTTTTTTAATCTTTTGTTTTTGTTTGGTCCTTCCTTTTCCTCACCATTAAAATTGTTTTCTTATAGTTATTCCTCAGATCTCACCTTTCGATTTTGGGGAAGATCCTATTAATGAAGGTGATGGTGTATCTGCTCATTGTACGGTAGCAAAGGGGGATTATCCATTAAATATAACATGGACATTAAATGCGAGACGTATTAAGAAAAATGAAGGCATAACAGTTACTAGAGCTTCAAAACGGTTGAGTACTGTTAGTATCGATTATGTAACACACAGTCATATTGGAAATTATACTTGTATTGCTTCAAATAAAGCAGGGTCTATCACATATACTGCAATACTAGCAGTAAATGGTACCTACTTGAATGTTTTATTTATTGTTTGATATTTTGATTATTTTTTAATTAGAGCATTTTTATTTACAATCACATCTAACCTAACTTTATGTTTACCAATTTGTAGTAGCAAGACAAAATTTGCCTGTTTTCTCACATAAATTACATGCCTTTCGCAGTTGCTCCCCAATTAATCCCATTCGATTTTGGTGAAGAATCTATGAATGCGGGTGATGCGGCATCTGTACAATGTACCGTTACAAAGGGTGATCTTCCCCTCAAGATTATGTGGTTTCTAAATGGAAAATTAATTGCTAAAATTGAAGGGATTGTAACCAATAGATTAAGTAAGCGTGTTTCCAGTCTTACAATCGATTCAATACAAGCTGAACACGCTGGGGAATATACTTGCAGTGCTACAAATAAGGCTGGTTCTACTAATTCTACAACTCATCTTAATGTTAACGGTATCTTTTTTATAGTGCATCTACTATTGTATATTTAATTATTTTTTAACCTCTTTTGTTACCACAATTTCAATTCCCGATGATTCCCAAGTTACGGATTTATAATAACTATGGTGCAACCAAAACAAAACATGTTTTTTTATGGCAAATAAATCTTTTCTAGTTCTTCCTCAAATATTACCATTTGATTTTGGAGAAGACCCGATTAATACAGGTGATATGGCTACTGTTAATTGTGCCGTAACTAAAGGGGACTTTCCAATTAAAATACTTTGGACTTTAAATGGAAAACCTATTAAAGATATTCGAGGTGTTACAACAGGACAAATGAACAAACGTATCAGTACATTAAGTATCGAATCAGTTGAAGGCCATCATGCAGGAAATTACGCATGCACAGCAAAGAATTCGGCAGGAATTGCCAGCTTTTCTGCTGATTTAAATGTTAATGGTATCACTTTTTTATAAACATAGATTTAATTTTATTCTTTTGGTTTTCTTTTCTTTTTTGCATGAAGTACCTCCTCAAATTCTACCCTTTGATTTTGGCGAAGAAACAGTGAATTCTGGAGATGTAGTTGTCGCTACTTGTGTTGTATCTAAAGGAGATTTCCCTTACACAATTTCATGGACACTTAATGAGCAACCTGTAAAATATATTAAGGGCATTAGTGTTTTAAGCACAAGCAAGAGGGTTTGTCAGTTGACCATCGAGTCGGTTCGGGCAGAACATGCTGGAATGTACGTTTGCAATGTACTGAATTCTGCAGGATCTACAAACCATTCAGCAAATTTGCATGTTAATGGTATTTTATTATAAGAATAAATTAATTTAATTTTTCTTTGTTTTTCCTATGCACTTCAGTCCCTCCTCAAATTTTACCCTTTGATTTTGGTGAAGAAACTGTTAATTCTGGAGATGTTATCATTGTCAATTGTGCTGTAACCAAAGGAGATTTTCCTTTTACCATTTCTTGGACACTTAATGAAAAATCTGTCAAGAATATTGAAGGCATTAGTGTTATGAGCACAAACAAGAGGGTCAGTCAGTTGAGCATAGAATCAGTTCAAGCTCAACATGCAGGAATGTATGTGTGTAACGCAAAGAATTCTGCAGGATCTACAAATCATTCAGCATATTTACATGTTAATGGTATTTTGTTGTAGATATATTTAATTTATTGTATTTATTTTGTTTTGTTTTAATACCACAAATTCCGTTTTTTATTTCACATTTATAGTTGTCCCACAAATCCTATCGTTTGATTTTGGCGAAGAACCAGTTAATTCAGGCGATCTTGCATCTTTGACATGTTCTGTTAATAAAGGAGATTTGCCAATAATTATTTCGTGGCTACACAATAATCAAAATATTAAAAACGATGAAGGAATCTCGATTAATCGCATAAATAAAAAAATTAGTACTTTGAGTATTGATTCTGTCGAAGCTAAACATGCTGGAGAATATGTTTGTGTTGCAAATAATTCAGCTGGAACTGCAATGCATTCTGCTTATTTAAATGTAAATGGTATGAAAAGGTTTGAAGTATTTTTAAACTTTTAATTTTTTGTTTCTACTGCTTAACTTTTATTTTATTTCCTAAATCCTTGAAATATCCAATAACGGGTCATTACAAATTTTTACAAATGTAAATTAAATTTTGTTTCTTACAGTTCTTCCACAAATCTTGCCTTTTGATTTCGGGGATGAACCAATAAATTCTGGAGATATGGTTTCTTTGAGTTGTTCTGTAAACAAAGGAGACTTACCCTTAGATATTTTCTTTTCATTAAATGGTCGAGTTTTAGACAGTAACAATGGAATTATTATTAGTAAAGTTACCAAACGGCTTAGCACTTTGAGTATTGAATATGTCCAAGCAGAACATGTTGGAGAATATATCTGCACGGCTAAAAACCCAGCTGGAAGTAGCAGTTACTCGGCTTATTTGCATGTTAACGGTAAAATTAAAGTTAGTTTTGGCTTGACTGATTTATTATTTTTTTAATCTCTTAATTATTTTGTGTTCCATCCAAGATAAGATCCATCCATTAGAACTTTTGATTAGGTATTTCATGTGATAAAGTGAAAATAGTTTTAACAGCTAAAGCAATACACAAAGCTTGGGAATGTAATAATATGATGATATAACACAGGGTGGCCAGCGAACCTGAAAACCTTGAAAACCGGGAATTTGCACAACCGGGAAAAAAACTGGGAAAAACTTTGAATTAGCGATCAAAGTCGGGAATTTTTTTTCGCGTTAACTAACGCTTTATATGTACTGGGACTTATAGGCCCCACATGAGGCGATTAACTACAAGTTGATACCAACAACACTCGACCATACACTTGCAAACGCTTAACGCGGTATCACCAGTTATTAGACTCAGTACACATGAAAAGTTAGCTAACGCGCGATTACTAACCTGCGTTAGTGACTACATAAACATTGCATAGGACGCGTACCCATTCAAACACGCGATTTCAATTAAGGAGATTCTCCATACGAGTTACTGGTGGCGCCGCGTTAAGCGCTTGCATGTGTATGGCCGAGTGTTTTTGGTAACGCGCGATCAACGCTGTGCGTTAATCGCCCCATGTCTACTGTACATTAGACCCAGTACACATGAAGCGTTAGCTAACGCTCGATTACTAATGCGCGTTAGTTACTACATAGCATTGCATATTTGGGCGATTTTGGTGAAGCGTATTACAACGTTGCAATACGCTTCACCAAAATCGCCCTTTTGACTGTGTACAGGTCTTATGCAATGCTATGTAGTTACTAACGCGCGTTAGTAATCGCGTGTTAGCTAACGCTTCATGTGTACCGACTCTAAATCGATTACATTTTTTAAACTCTTTTTACTTATCTATTCTGTATTAATTGAAACATTACAAAGCAAAAAAACATTAGACTTTACCTTACTGGCTAAGATTTACTTTAGCGAGCAGAACGGAACTTCAAGGCACCCTACCCTTTCGATGCAGCTTGACGAGCTGAGTCAAACGACACTAGTTTCGAGGTGCGAAAATGCCCCGTTCAAAAGTTACGCCCATTTCTGCTACCTATGTTAAGAGACCTTGTTTCATTGAAACTAATGTGTTTTTTTGCGAGTTTAAGTTGTCGCCCAGCGTCTAAACCGCCATTTTAAGGGCGTGTCTTTAATTGATTTTAATGAATATTTTCGAAAAATTCCTTTATTTTCATAGAAAGATATGCAATACAGCATTAGGTTAGGTTAAGATAGGTCAGGTCAGGTTAGGTTAGGTTATTTCAGGTCAGATTAGGTTAGATCAGGATAGGATAGGTCAGGCCAGGTTAGGTTAGGTGCAGAACATTAAATTTCTTGCTTGATTGAATTTCTTATAAACTTAACATAAGGCATAAAAAGTGGCCTAAATATTTAAGAGGGCGTTTCTGCACTTTGGCACCGGCACCATTCGACTTCCCTTTTCAAGCCCTGTAGAGTGACTCCACTCCCGCCCTTTTTTTCCCGTGCCCACTAAAGAAAATTTATACCATTTAATCATGAATGTGGGTATGCGTAAATTATTGAAGGAAAAAACCGGAAAAAATGATATTTTACGACCTAGAAAACCGGGAAAAAACCTTAAATTTAAAATTACCACTCTTGCTGGCCACCCTGTAACAAGAAAAACATGAAATGAAGACAGAAATTGGCGTGGACTACTTCAACAATACTTTATTTATCTATTTCCATATGTAATGTACCTAAATATTGTGCTACTATTCTTAAAGCGACTGTTTTCAATTAAAAAGAGGTTCCATTTGGCTATCACACATTAGAAAGCACTTCTGTCTTCTATTTTGCAGTCCCTCCACAAATCTTACCTTTTGAATTTGGCGAAAATGCGTTAAATGCTGACGACATAGCTTCAGTGATATGCACAATAAATAAAGGCGATTTTCCTCTTAATATCACTTGGACTTTGAATGGTAAACCTGTAAAACAAATCAATGGAGTTACCGTTATGAAAACAAATAGACGAATTAGTCAACTGAGTATTGAATCTATCCAAGCAGAACATGTTGGCGACTATACTTGTATTGCTAGTAACGCTGCAGGAACAACAACTCACACTGCTCATTTACATGTTAACGGTACTTTTTTCATATCTATTTTTATTTAGACGAATTGTTTTATTTTTTAATCTTTTCCTTTATGTCCCTGTATCAAACATTGCTTCAATCTTATTTTTTGCTTTTTTTCTTATTTTCCACAGTTCTTCCCTATATTACCCCTTTTGACTTTGAAGGAGAGCTAAATACAGGAGAAAATGTTCAATTAAACTGCTACGTTAGTAAAGGAGACTTACCGGTTTCAATTTCATGGACACTTAATGAAAAAGTTATATCCTTGCATTCTGGAATTTCTGTGATACCAATAGGTGGTAGGACAAGTTTACTAACGATCAGCTCTGTTGAGGCTGGCCATGCAGGGGACTTTGTATGTACAGCTACTAATAGAGCTGGATCAAGTAGCCATACCGCTACATTATTTGTTAACGGTACTAATAAACACATGTTTTTGGCATTTTTATTATTTTTCTTTATACGTTATTATTTTACTTTAATTTTCATTTCCAGTACCTCCACAAATTTTACCTTTTGATTTTGGCGAAGATACTTTAAATGCAGATGACATGGTTTCTGTAATGTGTACTGTTAATAAAGGTGATCTTCCTTTAAATATCTCTTGGTTATTAAATGGTAAACCTGTTGCAATAATTAATGGGATTAATGTTTTAAAGACGAACAAACGAATCAGTCAGTTAAGCATCGAGTCGATTCAAGCAGAACATGTAGGCGAATATGTTTGCGTTGCTAGAAATGTCGCAGGAACGATCACACACAGTGCTCACTTGCATGTTAATGGTATTAACTTATTTTTAGATCATTATTTTTTCTCTTTTATGTTTTTTATTATTTTTTATAAATTAAACTTTGACCAACTCTCTCTCCCTTTCTACTGCAATTTACGAGGTTATGTAAGATTAGTCATCAAAGTTCAAACAGAAAGAAATGTAAGCACCCTTCTGCACTCTTAATAGTTGAGAAGATTATAGTAAGATCCATCTTATTGTCATTCTACAGTCCTTCCATACATTACACCTTTCGACTTTGAGGGAGAAGCAAACACTGGAGACAGTGTGCAACTGACTTGCTATGTTAGTAAAGGTGACCAACCTGTTTCCATTTCTTGGACTTTGAATGGCAAACCAGTCACTCTACATTCTGGCATCTCAATTATTCCAATTGGTGGTCGAACAAGTTTGTTAACTATTGCTGCTGTCGAAGCTGATCATGCTGGAGAATTTGTTTGTACTGCTACTAACAGAGCTGGATCTAGCAGTCATGGTGCTACATTATTTATTAATGGTACCGTTCTGAAACTCTAGAAGATTTTTTTATGCATTTGCTTAATTTATTTTAGTTATTTTTATTTTTCCCTTTTGCAGTTCCTCCACAAATTTTACCCTTTGATTTTGGCGAAGACCCTTTAAATTCTGAAGAGATGGCTTCGGTAACTTGTACAGTGAATAAAGGCGACTTACCGTTAAATATATCGTGGACTTTAAATGGAAATCCTGTTAATCGACTTAATAGTATTTCTATTTTACGTACAAATAAACGCATTAGCCAATTGAGTGTTGAATCAATAAAGGCCGAGCATTCCGGAGAATATTCTTGCGTTGCTACGAATGCTGCAGGAAGTGTTATGCACTCTGCAATTTTACTTGTTAACGGTATTCTACTACTTTTGATTAATTGTAGATTTTTTTTGCTTATTGTTTTATTAGTTTTACCTAAACTGCTCCACTTTACTTTTGGCGATGAGCCTTCATACCTTGGAGATTCCACTACTGTACAATGCAGTCTATCCTCTGGAGATTTACCTGTAAAATTTTCATGGTACTTAAATGAAAAACCAGTATCCAAAATAGATGGCATAAATGTTGGTTCGTTTGGCAAGAAAACCTCTGTTTTAAATATTGATTCTCTTGTTGAGTACCATGCTGGAAATTACACGTGTTTAGCAGAGAATAAAGCTGGACATGCTAGTTACTCCACAGAATTAATAGTAAAGGGTATATTATAACAGAATTGTAGTAAAATGCTTTTTTCTCTAATTTTCTTTTATTAAGTTTATTAATCCTAATGCTTTTTTTTTGTTTAATTAATTTCCCATTAGTTCCGCCACGAGTTTCTCCATTTTACTTTGAAAACAATCCACTACATTCAGGACAATATGCTCAAGTAACCTGTTTGGTATCAGAAGGAGATTTACCAATAAAGATTATATGGAAATTAAATGAACAATCATTAGAGAATTTTCCTGAAGCCACAGTTGCAAAAATAGGGAAACGTAGTTCAATTCTTACCATAGAATCAGTGTCCTACACCAATGCAGGAAATTACAGCTGCGAGGCAACAAATAAAGCTGGACAATCAATCCATATTGCTCAACTTCAAGTTAATGGTTATTTTTTTTAAAGAATTTTGTGTTTAATTTTAATCTTTTTTTTTCTTATGATTTTACCACAAAACTTAACCTTCAACTAAACAAACACATCTCTAATTTTATCATCAGTTGCACCAAGAATTACTCCTTTTGCCTTTGAAGACAATCCAGTACATGCAGGACATTTTGCTCAAATTCATTGCATAGTAGCCGATGGTGATTTACCTTTAGTAATCGACTGGAAACTTAATGGCCAATCACTAGACAAATTCCCAGAAGTATCAATATCGAAAATAGGAAAACGAAGCTCCATTCTAACTATCGAGAGTGTTGCTTATACAAATGCAGGAAATTATAGTTGTGAAGTTAGCAATAAAGCCGGAGAATCTGTTCACGTTGCTGAACTACAAGTGAATGGTTATATATTAAGCTTCTTGATTTTACTTTCTGTACCATAACATTTTTGTTTATGTGTTTGCTTGTTAAGGTAGCCCCCTAACCAATACTTAATTTTTTTTACATTTAGTTCCGCCAAGAATTACTCCATTTGCTTTTGAAGATAATCCTTTGCATGCCGGCCAGTTTGCCCAAGTGAATTGTATAGTAGCTGAGGGAGATTTACCTTTTAAAATCGTATGGAGATTAAATGGACAATCTTTAAATAACTTTCCTGAGGTGTCTGTAGCAAAAATGGGAAAACGCAGTTCGATTTTGACCATTGAATCAGTTTCTTATACAAACGCTGGAAATTACACTTGTGAAGTCAATAACAGAGCTGGACAGACCATTCATATTGCTGAACTTCACGTTAATGGTTATATTTTATAAACAATTTTCGTGTATATTTTTTATTGCTATCCCTTTTTCTTTTGTTAATAAACCAATAATATCTCCTAACCATTAAAATCTAATCTAACCTAACTTTTTTCATATTAGTTCCACCAAGGATTAGTCCTTTTGAATTTGAAGACAATCCTCTGCATGCAGGACAGTTCGCTCAAATAAATTGTATCGTAACTGAAGGAGATTTACCACTAACTATAATATGGAAACTTAATGACCAGTCTTTAGAAAGTTTTCCAGAGATATCAGTAGCAAAAATTGGCAAACGAAGTTCAGCATTGAGTATCGAATCTGTATCTTATACAAATGCAGGAAATTACAGTTGTGAAGCAAAAAATCATGGTGGAACATCCTTATATGTAGCTCAATTGCAAGTTAATGGTTAATCTTAATTTTCTTTCTAACGTTGTCTTTTCCATTCTTTAGTTGTTCCAAGAGTTACTCCTTTTTCCTTTGAGGATAACCCCCTTCAAGCTGAAGACTATGCCACTGTTCAATGCACAGTACCTCAAGGAGACTTCCCATTAAACATTACTTGGCTATTTAATGGCCTACCGATAACCCCAAAATTAAAAATATTAGTCACAGCTGTTGGTAGAAGAAGTAGTAGTTTAACAATAGAATCTGTTCGTTATGATCATGCAGGAAATTATACATGCAGAGGGGAAAACAGAGCTGGGCATGCTGAATATACTGCAACATTAATGGTCAATGGTTTGTTTTAAGTAAATCAGGGTTTTAATTTCTTTCCTTTTTTTATTTTGTTATTTTATTTTTTATTATCCTTTTTCCAGTTTTGCCCCACATTGTAGCTTTTGACTTTGGCGATACACCTGTATTTTCGGGTCAAGCAGCTCAGCTAACATGTTTGGTATCGGAAGGTGATCTGCCCTTAGAAA
Organism: Agrypnus murinus; assembly: GCA_929113105.1. Taxonomy (NCBI): domain Eukaryota; kingdom Metazoa; phylum Arthropoda; class Insecta; order Coleoptera; family Elateridae; genus Agrypnus; species Agrypnus murinus. The sequence continues at coordinate 37,506,156 of OV816030.1, forward strand.
TAAAATGGGATTTTCATGGAGACACAATGTCATCTTTAGAAGGAGTTACTACCACAAAGATAGGGAAAAAAGGCAGCCTACTTTTTATCGATTCTGTTACGGATGCTCATAGTGGAAATTACACGTGTACCGCTAAAAATAAGGCAGGCGTTGTTGATTATACAACTACTCTATCTGTTTACGGTACCACAGTTTGTCTGTATGTCAGTTCGGCTTTTTTTAAATGTGTGCGTGTGGCTTTTTGTGCTTTTTTGCTTCATCATGTTTTTGCTACATTTACATGCAGTTCGGCCAATTAAGAACTATTGGCGAAATGTTCATAGGGTCATATTTATTCCAATTGGTCCACTGTTTACTACTTATTTGTGTTTTTATTTTGGTTTTAACATATTTGTTTTCTAAGTTGAATACGAATAGAAAAAAAATGGAAATTTTTGCATTGTATGGTTGCATCGTCAGCGGAAAAGATAACAGAAAAAAGTAAAGAATCAAACATCAACCGATCTCAGGACATCCATTCTTTATCACAACCTCCTACCATGCCCACACTGAGATTGGTTAGGGGTGCTTATCCTCATCCTCACCTTTTCACATTTTTCTTTTGTTTTTATTACTAACATTAATTTTATGCTTTTAATTGCATGCTTTTTGTATATAAATTTTTGTTTCATTTTTATTATTTGTCACTAACATTTCTATTTTTTTGTTTTTGTTGTTTATTTCTATTGTTTTTGTAAATATAGTTTAATAATGCACTTTGCAAAAAAATTTACAATTTTTGTAATTTTTAAAAGCTCAATAAACCAAACATTGAAAATGCATTGTAAATTTTTTTGCATTAAATCTGTTAATATAATGAAACTTCAGAGTAGTAAAAGATAAGTAATAATTAAAAATCTTAATAAAAACAGGACCATTTCAATTTTGTTTACGAAATGTGAAGTGAAGATAAGTATGTGAAAACAAATGCAATAAAGGTACTTGAACATGCAGAAATATGCGAGGAAAACATATAGTTTTTTATATACTTAACACGTTAGTTGTGGTAGCTGCAAACCATTGTTTGTTGTTGATTGCAGTACATATTGCTGGGATATTGTATTAAGCAATTATTTATATGCCCTGCAAATGTAAGTGTTTGATTGTGCGCCATGTAGTTCATTTTTAAATAAATCTTGGATTGTTAAAGCATAAATGTGTGAGTTAATACTACCATTTATTTATTTCTTGAATCATAATGTCTGTAGCGACTAGATCTAACCTTAAAATATAAAACTGTAGAAGTAACATAATCATCTACCACATCCCAGCCAGCACACTGACGTCATAATGTCGCGGTTTTTTCGGCATTAACAACGTCAAATTGTCGTAAAACTGACATCATCATGTCACAGCCCAAAGTCATCAATATAAGACGTCATTAAAACTAGGACTAAGACAGGAATTATAAATAAATAGTTGAATATTGGAAATCACATATATTTTACACTACAGTCAAAACATCTCTATATTGTGAACACCTGCTTAATATGACCAGTATTCCTTGGCCCCTGCTAAAATAATATCTTTCTAATGAAATTTGTACGTATTGTATTGTACATCCAAAAGACGTCGTTTTGAAGACGTCTACGTACGTCCCATTATATGACGTCTTATGGACATTATTAGTTATATGACGTCGTTGATCAATAATCAATAATTATAACCTCTGTGTGTTGGTTGGGATACGACCGGGATGGGGTGTCATGATGGCAGTGAGGTGTTTCCGGTTTTATAATTAGATATTTACATTGGCGGTTCTCGCTGCCTCGAAATGTGCACATAAGCTACATAATCTCAATTTTAAAACATAGTATTTTGAAATTAATCTTAGAATATAAATTTTATTTTCTATTCTAATTCTATTCTATTCTATTCAGTTTTATATTCTAAGGATCTGACACTTGAATTTGAAAATGTTTTGAGTTTGATTTGTAAAAAATTCAAACTGTAAATAACTCAAGTTCAACTCAATGCATGTGTTTATGATGAAGTATAATGCAGTACACAGACAAGTTCCTACTCATTAGTACATACCACCGGGGGCATGTGCCGCACAGAACTAATTTGATATTACTCTAATGCAGTACATATTTACAAAAGAATTTAATACACTTACTCATGGTGATAAAGTTCCGCATAATATTCACAGTTTTGTTATAGTATAATGTAATTTAAAGAAATGTCCTTAATTTTGTTTTATCAATGTTTCATTTAAATCAGCTTTGGAAAGTGCAAAACACTACCTTGTCGCCTATTAAAAATCAACTAACAAGGGAAATAGCCAAGGTGTTCCCTCGGGATTTTTGAAAAACCATATACTGGGTGACACACAAAGTATTAACTACAAGATATTTCCGTTATAACAAAGGGAGATGCTTCAAATTCTGATGAAGTACGCCAGACTATGGAAGCTAGAATTTAATATTATAATAGCCAAAAGGGCTCTTCTCGTTTCACCGGAAATGACTTCTTTTTTTTATTTTAAATAGCAACTACTAATTTTTCTTAGCCAGTTGCTTCTGGCTTAGAATTCTCTGATCAATGATGTATCACAACATGATGTTATTCTTTGAAATGGCCGCCAAATGCCAATTGAATACTTTCTACTGAATTGGACTTGGAACATCATTGTATGTCTTTCAAAAACATAGCATGCTTCTGCTGCATCATACCAAAGGGTCAAATTCTAATTTTTGGAATCTATTTCGTGTGAGTGCATATTTTGACCATACCAACAATTGAAATCTGACACTTCCGTATGAATTTTGTTTGTGCAGGAAAAGTTTTTTCATGATTTGCCAAGATTATATAACAGTTAGCTAAATTTCCAAATTTCAAGATTATTCAATCTAAAGAACCCCTATAATATTGATAGCAAATGAAAGCTATAGTTGTTTGTTTAATTAGTAGTAGTAAAAAAATGCATGTTTTTGGGACAAATAAGAAAGTTATTCTTATAATCAATCTTATGAGTTCCATAAATGCCTTTTTTGTATGAATTAACCTTAATATTTTTTTCTTCAACTGCTTTTGACTAGCAAACTCCATGGGAGGTTTGTTTAGGACAAACTACTTGATGTTGAACTACCTTTTATTTACTGCAATATTAATACAGGTAAAAAGGGGAAATTTTAAGATTAATATCCATTAAGAAATAATCATAAATGTGTAATCTTCACTTGCGTTTCATTGAAGATTTGAAGAACTTACGAAGAATAGTAAACGCATCTGACCAGGCTTATAAAAAAACCTTAGGATGGGTTTTTGTTTTTGTAACATCGTTCTGAGCAACAACTAAGATTTTAATAGAAATGTCGAATTTGTTTTTGCTTTTTATGTTTAAAGAAATTAATTTAATATTATATTTTAAAGAAAAGATAAATGATTATTATTTAAATGAAGATTTTCACTTATTTCGCATTATTAGTCTAAAAGAAAATGTTTTAGAGCCCCGCGAAAATATGTCATTTATAACCTCAAACTACTTTCTGTTCTAAACTACGTCTGAAATAACCTCTCGCAAGACATAAACAAACTTGCAGTCACCTGAGCCTTGAAGCTTCATTTACGATGATACGCGTTTGTGTACCGTGTGCGCTTAACTCGCTTTTACGGTTTCAGCGTAATATGGAATGGAAAATGATACTGATGAAAATTAAATACACCACAATTAAATCAAACTCGTCACTCCTTATTTAAACATAACAAAGCCTAGTTTGAAAGAGGTGTTTGCCCTGAAAAGGGTAATTTTCAATCAGCGTCTGTGGCAAATCTTACAGTTGTATCCTGCCAAACCTTATTATGTGTTTGACCTGCATTTACAAAATAAATTAAATATGTATTTGAAATGAAAAGACTAATTGATTTTTCAGAGAAATAACTTTCTCTTTTCTAATGGTGTGCATCATGTATTATTATTATGTAATGTAACGTCATGTTATGTCATGTACAGGGTGATCCAAAATGACTGAGGACTGTTTGAATTTGCCGCCACGGTAAATTATTGTCACGTTGGCAACATGAATAATTTTCGGATATTCTTATGCTTCTTTTATTTTACAGTGGCGTCTGAAAAATAATATAGCTTATAAACTTCATTAATTTTAAATAATAAGCTTACTTGATAATAAAATCGTCTAACAAACTGTAGTTGTGAAAAGAACTTTTGTAAAATAAGAAAACAAGTGAAATAAAAGAAAAATGCAATGAAAATCCAGAACAACGTGGCAAAGCACAGCGATGTAAATGAGAAAGTGACGAGTTGCCGCTGTAATTTGACGCAACCTATTTCAATAGTGCTACACTAACAACGTGAAATACACTAAAACCTAAGGCGCCAAATTCAAACCATCCTCACTCAATTTGGATCTCACTGTATTTGAAATGAAAGTACAGTAGGTAATTGGTTTTTCAGAGAAATAACTTTCTCTTCTCTATTGGCGTGTGTCATTATCACCAATCCATTGGAGACGAGAATTCCAGATTTCATAAAATAGAAAGTAAACATAAACTCACCAGCGTTAACCCAAGTTTCATCAGTAAAAAAAATCTGTTGGACCTTCTTTCCGATACTTTTTAATAGTTTTTAAAAAGTTCACAGGACAATGTCTTTATGATCAATAAGCATGGCATTCTTTGATCGACATACATATTTAAATTTTAACTTTTTCTATAGTATTTTAGAAAAAGTGTCTATAGTACAACCAAAAAATGAAAAAAAATAAACCGGAGTGAATCTAGCAGCCGCAGGCTAGCACTCGGAGTTGGTTGTGAACGAGCCTTGCTCCCAAATTGTCAAATTTAGACAGTTTGAAATAAAAAAATAGTAATTGTTATTTATCAAAGTGTTTTAAAATTGGTAATTATTAAACAAAATAACGTTATAATAACCCCTGATAGCAAAAGTGTGCACGACATTAGTTGCTGCCTAAAAGATTTTTCACAACTCCAATTAATATTTATTAATTATAGTTTAATAATTTTATTAATAATTGGAGTGGTGAAAAACTTTTTAAATTTGACAATTTGGGAGCAAGGCTCGTTCACAATCAACTCTGCCTGCTAGTCTGCGGCTGCTAGATTCACTCCGGTTTATTTTCTTCATTTTTTGGTTGTACTATAGTTTACAATTTGGTAAGGTTTCGTCTTCAGTACTTACCTTCCTTAGTGTTGGAGGCTCGTTCCGCATAAAAAAATTCATAAACCCTAGGAATACTCTTATTGGAATCAAAATAGAAGAAAAAATATGAAACAAATGCAACTGCACGGTACAAACGTTAACGATAACTGATTGCGTATACGTGTTTCCGCATTTAGGTAAAGTAGCTTAAGCGTTAATGAGACCAGGTGCGCACCGACCAATAGCATCGCTTATGGTTTGTTTACGTCTTGCGACAGGTTATTTCAGACAAGGTTTAGTACAAAAAGTTATTACTTTTTAAGAAAACTTAAATTTTCTATCAAATTTAATTAAAAAATGTAGGGTTCCTCTTTGGAATTTTTGACTTATGGGCAATTATTTATTTTTTAATTTATTAGCTAATTTTTAACATTTACATGCTGGATGTGATATAGTGATATGTAGTAGCATAGTGCTAACAAGTAGTTATGGTCAATCTATCACATCCATAGCCTATGTAATGATTTTAAAACAGCAATGACGTTTCAATGCCAATTCAGTGAAAAGCGCTAAATTGGCATTTGGTGGCTATTGTGAATAATAATAAATCTATATTTAACAAATGTATTACAAACATTTATCCTGAAAAGGTGAAAATTAGCAACATAGCTATTCTTTATAATAATAATAATTTTCAGTGCTCAGAAAGCAAAAAAATATATAAAAAAATACAAGTACAATGAAATGTTAAATAAAATTCTTTTTTATTTAATTATTCTTATATTATAACATGATATTATTCTTAATATCATGTTATGATCTTACGATTGTGATGAGCAGAAAATCTTAAGCCAAAAGTAACTAAGAAAAACTTGGGCAAATCTTTCTGTGTCACCCGGTATAGTACTTGTTACTTGCGTCAGATAAAATAGATTTTTAATGTTTTTAGCCCCACACTTTTCGATTTTAATTTTATATTTATTTTTGGTTATTTGCAAAGCAAGTGGCCCACTAGAATAAAGTTAGCAAAGTACACAAGTCACATGTGATACATCATTGAACTCGTAGGGTGGAGAACCTTTTGAACTCCTTAAGTCATGGGGAGTCTAATAGTATACCATATGTGAACCAACTTTTTTGAATCAGCCACTTGTGCAGCTATAGCCGAATTGGTTCTCGCTGCTTACTTTGAAAATGAATGTAAAATTAAGATCAAACAGCATGAGCTAACGGGAACATTCCACTGAGTATGACGATACATGTCACGTTGATGTACAGTGATGTATACATTATTACCTGCATAGGTTGTAATCATTCCACCGAATACATCAATGCAAAACCTTTCTGTCACACCGACGTACGTTGCCAGATGTTATGACTCTAGCATCAGTTGCAATTTGTCTGCCGTATACAAAATATCTTAAAACAAAAGAAAAATTAATTATAAAAGTTGAAAAATGACCTATTTTGTATAATAAAACGATAAAAAACTGCAAATCTCGTGTGTCTGCCTGGAAAGAGATAGCTGAGGGAGCTGAGGCATTATTTTAAAATCGGCAGATATTGGCTGGTTCTCATTAATTAAGTAAAACTATATCAAACTTGCCTGCGTTTTTTCTTCTCAAAAGCAACAAAGCAAGTGCTTTTCTCTGGCAAAGAGTCGATTTTTGTTATTTATTCAGCAACTAGAACACTACTGCCGTAACATATTTCAACAGACTCGGTGACCAACGTGACGTGTACAGCCGGACTCAGTGAAGTGTACAGCCGGACTCAGTGAAGTGTCCCCTTAAAAGCATTAAAAATCTATTTTATCTGATACATAATATCTGGAAGAATCCTGAGGGGACTCCTCTTGGTACTTACCTTGTAAGTGTTTTTATATAAATAGTTCCTTTTACTCTCAAGAATGTTACCGTTATTAATATTTGGAGAATTTTAATTTAAGTTAGAATATTGCACTAAAACTGTCGATATTGATAGAAATTGAACAATTTTTCTGATATTTCATCAATTTTGTACCAAACTATCTTTAAATATTTCAATGAATAGGAAGTATTTCATAATGGATCATCAGAAATTGCACCCATGGGAATCTATTATTGTAATTAAGCTATTGTTAGATATTTTAGAGAAACATATACATTGTTACACATTGTCTTTATATTCAAAATCATTGTGCTTATTACACATATGAGGTGTGTCTGGGAAATTCCTCAACTTTTTAAATAAGAATCTTTCCATCTAACCTCACATTTAAAGTAACAACCTTCTCCACTTTGTGTTGAGGAGGTTGTTTCTTCTGTTCTTTCTGCTAGCAAATGTTTAAGACTCAAAGAATGAAAAAGAACTATCAGTATCACTTTAATGTTTAACTCTCCTTGTCTCTTTTTTGGGTCAAGGTGACCCTTTTGACACTGAAAATTTAAAACTAAAGACAAATCAAAAGAATGCAAATTGAGCATGTTCATTTAAAATCATGCGATCGAGAGAGATGGAGCTGTGTAGGAAAGTGAGATGCATACTAATAGCATGCAGTGTGGTCAAGCGGTATAGGGTGTTTCTAAAAAACAAACAATTTTCTGCATTTAATTGAATTCTACATTCTTTGCAATCACTTGTTAAATATAATTCATTATTCACTGTCTTCTACATAGATACACTACAATTTTATAAAGAATACTTTTTTAATTTAGACTTTTGTTTCAAAGATGTCAACTGCAGATTTATTAAAATTGAAACGAATTTCGAGGCAGTTCGAACCGAGCTATGCACTTGTTTGTAGTATTTCATCCCATAAGCACAAATGCTTTTTTTCTATATTTTACGGCCATGTACGTACATATCTCAAATTCTGAGTTTGGTGCCCTTTTCCATGGTCCGATTTTTGACAAATTTCGGATTTTAATTTTCGGTATAATTTTCGGTTTATAATTTCGAGACCCCCACGGATGTTAAAATAAGTTCTACCGAGCATAAGTTCTACTATAAGAATCTGACAGTTTTCAATTCATAGTATTCGAAATGTTACTTTTTCAGCTACCTTACAAACAGTTAAATGACAGAACAAATGTATTCATTAACTTTTGCAACTTTAAATAGTTTTCGATTTTAACAGTCATACTAGATGAGTGATCTTTCTGCAAACATTTTTATCACTCCTATGTTTGAGTCCAACTTAAAACTTTATTTTCAAATGTTTTTAACACACAAATTCATTGCTTGTATAAATGAATCGCTCATTTTAAATTCAACCAAAATTGTGAATATGTTGACATGAACAGAAATAGAGTTATGACATATTTTAGTTTTTCTGCAGAAGACGCACTACACACCTGTTAGTAAGCTTATTGGCATATTAATTCAACAGTTCAGAAGTTTTATCAGACAAATCTTCTGTAAACTATGTAAAGAGCAAAAGAAGTATCTATTAATCTCCCCATCAAGTTTATTGAGAGAGCATGCTTACAAAACATTGATTTGTATATTGTTGGAATCAGATAACACATCATCCGAGACACAATCCAATTATAAATTCAGGATGGACATTACTATGCTGTTATAACTTGAGCATAGCAATGTCCATTTATAATCAGTAATAAAATCATTATACTGATATATTTTGAATAAAATCGCACAAAATTGCAAAATAGCCATAAAAGTAAAAAAAGTATAAATAAACTGTATTAATGGCTTTAGGTATACAGGGTGGCTCATAACAAGGACATCAAACGCGGCTGGTATATAGACATCGATAAGACAAACAAAAAATCTTTATAACATTTTTTTCTCAGAAGCGTAGTTTAAAAAAAAAATGCAAATAAAACGAGTACAATATTTTTGTAAGCGATGATGATTTGCAAAATTGAAAAATCCCCCCATTACATCACAGATATTATAACCTAATAAACAAGTAAATGGCGAATCAGGGTCAACGCGCGATCAACACTTGTGTAAACAGATAAAAATGAGATCAGATTTCAAGCAACACTGATATTATCTAAGCTGTTAAAAATGTCAGCAACGTACGATATGACTAATATGGATAGGGGCAATAGATGATCATTTTCATTTTACTTCTCTTCTTAAAATTAACTAAATTAATGTTACTGTAATTAAATTACATTTTTAAATTTTGCCCTTTTACCCTGGTAATTGTTGTGACCCAGATTCTTCATTTTCTTGTTTAGGTTAGCATCATTAATTAACACTAATTAGTAAATTCCATAGGCGATTGGAATTCGATGTGGAAAACTCTTACCTAATTTATTACTATTGAAAGTTGAGACTAGATTTAACCAATTTTACAGTAAAAAGATATGTAAGGTCACGGTCAAATAAGATTAAAATCCCGTTGTAGGCAAACATCTTGTAAAAATTAAAAGCTTAATGCACAATTTTGTATATTTACGTTTTGTATTACAATTAGTCATCATTTGAGACGTGCATTTAAGTGAAGTAAAAACCACTATGTCACCGAAGCGAAGCGATTTAATTTGCAATAGTACAATGTAACGCAATTGGGCGCTTGAAAATGGTGGGTTTAGACTAGAAAAATACACAGTAATATGTGATCTCATCATGTTTGTCTCACTTTAAAATTTCGAATTTTACACTTTTACTTATACAGTTAATTTTATTTTTTATTAATGATATCAATATCATCATAAGCGCCTTATAATTTTATACACACCAGCCAAAATTATTGAAAATTTGAACTTTCTCTAATCAAAAAGCTTTATTAAGATTTTTTGTTCCAAATGTCATCAGAAATGCGCTGGTAAAGTCTGGTGCAGGGGCTATGAGACACCCTGTATAAGTCTTCTTAATCTTCTAATTTATCTTTATTTTTAATAAAAAAAAAAATTGTACTTATTGTAATATTTTGGTACATAGCAGAGGGATTAATGGTAAGGTCAGTATTACATTATATAGTCTAAATCAATATTGATCACGGCATGATACATAGGACAATTTTGATTACCGTTTTATAAGAATTTTTGATAGTTAGCAATTTAATAATTAGTAAGTAGTAGGTAAAGTTTATTACTTCATTACAAAAGATTTAATTCCAGAAAATGTAACAGCCTATTACAATATAACTCTTGCATGAGATATTTATAATATTCACAGTTCTGAGGTTTGTTGTTGCAAGAAATCATTTTCACAAATAGCACTACAACTTTTTAACAATCAAATGGAATGGTCCTGATTAACCACGATAATGTACACATTACTACTTGATTGTTTCATTATTTGCATGTACAAAACAGAAGTAGAAATGACTAAATTCAAAATTTCAAAGCAAAAATACAAATTTTTCAACCATTTTTTTTGTATTCATGCATGTTTCATACCAGATTGGTAAAAAAAGTTCATCTAGAATGACCAGATGAAATCTTTTAGTTCCACCAAGGTGGATTTTGGAACCAACTGATAAAGCATTTGCTCAAGGCTCTGATGCTGCGGTTGAATGTAAAGCCGACGGTTTCCCTAAGCCATCTGTGACATGGAAACGGGCTACGGGTAAGCTGTTTAAAACCATTTTTCAAGTTGAGGATTTTAAGTTATTATTCAATTAATAGGAGACACGCCTGGCGATTACAAAGATTTCAAACCAAATAACCCTGATATTAGAGTCGAAGAAGGAACATTAATGGTTAATAACATTCAAAAAAATAATGAAGGTTACTATTTGTGCGAAGCAGTTAATGGAATTGGCTCAGGACTTTCTGCTGTGATACTTATTAGTGTGCAAGGTAAGTTTATTGTTTTATCGTTTTTCGAGTTTCATTATTAAATACTTAATTATCTCTAGCTCCTCCTCAATTTGATATCAAATTACGTAATCAAACTTCAAGACGTGGTGACCCTGCTGTTTTGCAATGTGAAGCTAAAGGCGAAAAACCAATTGGAATTTTATGGAATATCAATAACAAACGATTGGAACCTAAAGGAGATGCTCGTTACACTATTAGAGAAGAAATCTTACCTACTGGCGTTATTTCTGATTTGAGCATCAAGCGTACTGATAGAAGTGATACTGCTTTGTTTACATGCGTGGCTACTAATGCATTTGGAAGTGATGATACTAGTATTAATATGATTGTTCAAGAAACACCAGAAGTTCCGTATGGCCTTAAAGTATTAGATAAATCTGGACGATCTGTACAATTGTCGTGGGTTGCACCATACGATGGAAATAGTCCTATTACAAGGTTAATATGTATATGTATGCTTTTACTAACCCTTAGTTAAGTTATAATGAAAAGGTTTACTAATTGATAAAAGATTTATTATTTTAATCTCTTTTTATATTTACAGATACATGATTGAATATAAACAAAGCAAACTATCATGGGAATCAGGAATGGAACGTGTTCTAGCCCCCGGCGATCAAACTGAAGCTGGCATATTCACTTTGAAACCAGCCACCACATATCATATTCGTATTGTAGCTGAAAATGAAATTGGTTCTAGTGATCCATCTGATACTGTGACTATTATCACTGCCGAAGAAGCACCTAGTGGACCACCAACTACGATTAGAGTAGATGGAAGTGATCAGCACTCGTTAAAAGTCTTCTGGAAACCCCCTGCACGTGCCGAATGGAATGGTGAAATATTAGGCTACTATGTCGGTTACAAACTGGCCTCATCTGATAAACCTTACTTGTTTGAGACTGTCGAATTTGTTAGGGAAGAAGGAAAAGAACACCATTTGACTATTACTAATTTGAAGACTTACACTCAGTATTCCATTGTTGTACAAGCATTTAATAAAGTAGGAGCTGGACCTATGTCAGAAGATATAAAGGCCTACACTGCTGAAGGGACTCCTGAACAACCACCACATGATACTACTTGCACTACTCTTACTGCTCAAACGATTAGGGTTCAATGGACTTCACCACCACTTAATTCTGCTAATGGAGTTATTAAAGGTTATAAAGTAATCTATGGACCATCTGATTCTTGGTATGGTAAGTATTTGCTCCTTAATTGAAGTGACATTTAAGTTTTATTTCATTGAAATAATTACAGATGAAAGCACTAAAGACACTAAAATAACTTCTTCAAGTGAAACCATCTTACATGTATTAAAGAAATACACAAATTATACAATGCAAGTTCTTGCTTATACTTCTGGCGGTGACGGAGTTCGCAGTAATCCAATTCATTGTCATACTGAGCAAGATGGTATTTAGCAAATTTTTTCTGTTTATACATATCTTTAATGTATGTAATTTATTGTAGTACCTGAGGCACCTGTCGCAGTTAAAGCTTTGGTAATGTCTTTAAATTCCATCTTGGTAAGCTGGAAACCACCTGCAGAACCTAACGGTATTGTTGAACAATATACAGTTTATGTAAGAGAAGCCGGACTTGCTGATAATGAGGAAGTTAACTCCGATGCTACTCCTAAAACACAGAAAATTGTGCCCAATATTAAAAATCAGAATCTCAGTTTCCAGGCAAAGGATCTTGATCCTAAACTTAAATACGAATTCTGGGTTACCGCTTCTACAAACATTGGTGAAGGACAACCATCAAAAAGTGTTGTGATTTCATCTAGTAACCGAGGTAACATTTTGCGATTAACTCTAAAAATTGATATTAATTAGCTTCAATTAATCAACAGTTCCTGCAAAGATTGCTTCATTTGATGATACATTCACGACAACTTACAAAGAAGATGTTACATTACCATGCCTTACTGTTGGTATACCACAACCTGAAATCAAATGGAAAATCAAGGGAGTTGCATTTGCTACTAACGACCATATCAGACAACAACCTGATGGCTCTTTATTCCTTCGTGATGTCACCCGTACAGATGCTGGAGAATATTCTTGCCATGTTGAGAATTCATTTGGACAGGACTCTGTGACACATCAACTGATTGTTAATTCACCACCGCGTTCTCCTCAAGTATGTGAAGATTGGTAGTTTACGGCTAATTCTTTCTTTTCAACTAAAATTAAGTTTCTTCTTAATTTGAATTTGTTTAGTATAGGTTCCATATTATATTACAATACGAGATCGATAAGTGCTTTATAACAGATCCAGAGAAAGTTTATTTACACCGGGTGATTCATTTTAAATGCATACCGGTTTAAGAGGCAAAAAATGAAAAATTTTGGGGCCCTCTCAATAATTCACCGAACTTGAGCCGGTGCTGGCAGTCTGGTTGCTTACTATGAAATACTACATGCTGAATAACAGATGTTAACAAGTTAACAAACACAAAGATTGACACTTTAAAAATACTGTAATAAAATACAGTATTGAGTATGAGTGTTTATTGAAGGTCATCACTTTGTAATTAAGAAATAATGAAATAAAGGCATTTAAATTACGTCATAAACATCTGTTTAAGAGATTCATTATCATTACGTACTGATATGATATTTTAATGGTTAATAAGCATCGCATTCGTGCATTCGTGACAATAAAGTTTTATCGTGATAAGCGCTGTACTAGTATACAGTTTACAACACTTGATCATAAATTTATTTAAATTTAAAGACTACTATCACTTATGTTTAATAGTAGTAAGGCAAACTGAAAAGTTATACAAAAACAAACACCACTTACCTTTGTGATGAAAAGAAAATTTGCTCTGTCTATGCTTTTAAAATGCAAAGACAAGCTCAGGAAAATTGCATGAGAAAATTTCAGGCTCTTTGACAAAATAATAAAATATTGTTCAACTTATACCTGTGAAATTTTGTTAATGGACACAAAACAAGAAAAATACACAAATGAATCTCCTTTTTAACATTTAAAATATTTTATTAATAAACACATAAAAAGAATGAAAACAGAAACGAAAACAAAAAAAAACTTATTACATAAAATGGATTCAATTAATTATTGATGGATGCCAATTGGATTTAACAAAATAAGAATCAAGAGACAGTCTAATTCTATTTGTCCTGCTCAATTTTTATTTGATCAATCCCACAATCTTAAATTATAATTGAAGGAAGAAATGAAAAAGAAAAAGTTGAAGGTTGAAAATACTTTTTTAAATTCAAAAATTTTGCGCCACTCTTGGAAATTTTTGCACACTATATTATTTGGCAGTTCTCTGTAGTAGTCAGTAAATTTACCAGCTTACTTGTTGCGTTGGTGAACACGCATTTCCATATAATTGTTCTTGTGGATCTTCTTTTGTAATTTATTACAACTATTAAATATTGAACAATTTACCTCCAATACATGAGTACATAAATCAATTGTCTATTTGCCAAAAATTCTTATTACATCCAGTTTTAATTTCCTTCTATCCAGAAATAAAGTTACGATACGTTTTCCAAAAAATTTTCTTTTTATAAATAAATAGTCCAAAAACCAAATTAACCCTTCCACTTTCCTTTTTATTTAAATCACTTTAATTGTTCATTGTTATTATCATTATTAAACACTTTTTAAAAAAATTAAATTTGGATGACATTTGTCATATCCTCACTTTTCTGACATTTAATTGACGTAAAATCTGTCACACATAACCTTAAAATTTTATTATTGCGTGATCTGACATGGCTTCTTCTTTATATGAAAATCAACAAGCAAGTCACCAGATTTTCGATCTGCTTTTATATTTTTTTCAAAAACAAATGACAAACGTCATTTTTCCAATGACTAACAACATCTGGGAAGTTATTAAAAACAATTGAACATCTAACCTAACAAGATCTACATAACTAAAATATTGTTAGAAAATTAAATTAAATGTTTAAACAAATTACATAATCGGAAAGAGGATAATTTTCCCTATATTTTGGTATATTGCATGTCTAACAAAAAGCAAATTTAACTCTAGGATTCAATGGCAACCATCTTGAATTTCCTGACGAACATGGTTTTTACAAAATTAAGATAATAGCTTTTTCACACCTTATTACTTCCTTTTTTAATTATTAAATGAATCCTAATACCCTATCACACAATATTTACATCAATTTTGGCACCAAAACTTTAAATATTAACAAAATTTTACCATATTAACAGATCAGGTTAAAACGATACAAATTTTAGGCTTCAACAGGCTAAACCTTCTCTATACAGAGGTGGGCAAAAGTATGGAACCAAGTAAATATCTCTGGAGTTTTTAGAGATATCGGAATGAAATTTGGTAGGCAGATATTACAGTAAATTTTGTATTTGCATTGAATGTTTTTGATAATTTTGAGTTTCCGGTTTAACTGGAAGTAATGCCGATTTTAAAATTAAAACATAAACTGTGAGTATTGTGGTGATTGCTTGCATACACCTTTCCATCTATGCCTTTTATAATTTCCAGGTGAAACTACACCTTATAATGGCTTCAATTATGAAAAACCAAGTCCAACGACCAAACGATATGCAAATCTGAACTTGTCAAAATAATTTTTCAGTTTTAAGTGAAAAATCCGTTTAAGATCTACTTCTTACTATTATCAAGTGATGTAGAGTGTAACCTTTTACTTATTAAGTAACAAATTAATTTATTTAAATAAGATTTGGTCCAGTTAAGTCCAAACCCCTAAATATATAGGCAACCCAAATGACATATTCAATTATGAGTTCTGGAATCACAGCAGTACGTAAATATTTGCTGTGTTTTTGAGAATTTTTTGTAAAATAATCTTTGTTACAATAATGAATGGTCTATGCGGGGCATAGAGCATTCGATAGCTTGCAAGCGCCTGAAACTGAAACATGCTCGAAGGGGAACAGGTCAGTCGGTTGGATGTTACCAAGAGAAGAGAAGCATTACATAGTTAATTGCATTGTTATGAATACTACTTAATTATTGCTGTGTCTTTGGCATAATCAATCGAATTTTTGTTGATTTATTATTTGGATTCTTAGTTTATTAGTTATCTCCGAACCTTGCTAACAAATGTTAATTACTTTATAACGGACTTTATTTTAAGCAGTATTTGTAGTATAAGTACTTTTTGTTTCGATTCCAATAAGAACACATTTGCTAATATTCAAATTCTTTAAAACAATATGCAAATAGTAATTCTTTAACAAAAATTCTCCATAATATTTCGTTATAAAATTGTGACCATGAACTACAAGTACAAACACATGAAGTACAAACACATCAATTTGCTGGTAGTGTCATTCAACCTTAACATAACAATAACAAACTCCGATCTTTTAAGTTGCAGACAAAACAGATCATATTTCTGTTTTTAAAAACAAGACTGCCTTCCGTAACTAGGTCAGTTACGAATGTCAGGACCGGATCCAAAATTCAATGAAACTTTAAAATTCATTTTCTGGAAAACTATTCGTTTTTGACCTATACTTGTCAAGGTAAACTAGTTTTACTTCCTCCTCTCTACCTACCATTTAAAGGATATCAGTTATCTCTGAATCACCCTGTATATTTGAGATTTGTTGCAAGCACTTAACGATGAATGTCGTATAATATTTGCTCTAATGCTGTTTAAAAATTAATATCTTTTTGTAAAAAAATCATAATTCGGTCAGAATTTGGCTGACTATAACAGCACCTAGAAGGTTAGGTAAGGTTTAAAGGTTACAGGTTAATGATGGTAAATGTAATCTATTTTATTATTAGAGAATTCAGAGTAGGCCATGTATACGCCTATATTTTTACATTCCTTAAAAGTTCAACTAAACAAATCAAATTAACCTTACAAAACTAAGGCATTTTTCCTTAATAAATATTCTTACAGGTAACGTTAACTGCGACAACCACAAACTCTTTAACTATCAAAATTAGATCAAATCCAGAGGATACAGAACCAATTCACGGATACACAATTCATTTCAAACCCGATTTTGGAAACTGGGAAACGATACAGGTAGAAAGTCAAACTCAGAAATACACTTTGGAGAATTTGCTTTGTGGAACACGGTATCAACTGCAAGTCACTGCGTATAATAGGTAAAGAGCTTTTACAATTTGTAAATTGATTTATAATGAGGACTTGACTCTTTTATAGTATTGGAACTGGAGACGCATCTGATAATTTGAATACCAGAACCCGTGGCGATAAACCTGGAATTCCTAGTGCTGATAAATTCATTGAAGTGTCTTCCAATAATGTGGTTTTGAAACTTGACACTTGGTCTGATGGAAGCTGCCCTATGTTGTACTTCGTTATTGAACAAAAAAAGAAGTAAATTTTTAATACTGATTGCATTTACATTGTTGAGCATAGTGTTGCGTGTTTTATAGTATTAAACCTTATATTTAGATTTATTTAGTTACTAAAAGATTTTAATAAAAAAAATACCTCTGTCCTGTATACATGCATGAATGAATACACTTGATCGATATGAAATAAACTAAAATTTGTACTGGCAGAGTTATTATCGATTAAGGGATGAGCATGTAACCCATCCAAGAATCTATAATTTTCAATATCAAGGCTACTGAAAGTAGTACTGGCAAGAGCGGTGGGAGATGGTTCTTGTATTTGACTTGTGTCTTTTTCTCAGTATAGGAGATGGCGGATATTCTTACGGTTTTATTTTGTGCACGAGAAAATATTCAGAATTCATCTAGCCGGAATTCGTCTACTACAAATAGTCTACAGCTGAGATTTTTGTACCAAGTGTTAGTCTATAGTTCAAAATGTAGTAGGTATTAAATAGTAGATAATACATTATCTACATATGAAGAAATAACCTTTTAACTAAACCTCACCCTTCTATTGACCTCCCCAGTTTCCCCAGATTAAAAATTTTTTGCAGGCAATACACTAATTTCCAGTAAAAAATTCTGGCTGTAAACAAATTTGGAGTGGGCCAATTCTGAGTATGCCAATACTGCCTATAAACCATATAAGGCTGTAGACTAATTTCGAGTAGGCAATTTCCAGATGTAGATGAATTTGGAGTGGACTAATTTCAAGCAGATCAATTCTGGCTTGCTCCTTATAATCATTCATTAGTTAAAAACATTACAGTACTTTTTTTTTCAATATAGGACAAGCACCGACTGGATTCAAGTTGGAAACAGTGTAAAACCAGGTGGCAATTTCCTCCTCTCAGAACTGGAACCTGCTGTTTGGTATCATCTCCGTGTAACTGCGCACAATAATGCTGGATTTAATGTTGCTGAATATGAATTTGCTACACTTACCCCTACTGGAGGTAAGATAATATTTTTTACTTATTTATTCTTTAGATTGCTATTTCTTTTTTTTAACTACAACAATGGTGTACAAGCAGTAACCCTTTACCTTGTTTTTATTACAGATCTTGCAAAGACTCATGACCACTCCGATGTGTGAAGGCTGAGTTAAAAGTTCACAAAAGGAAGTGGTGATGGATTATACTAACTGAACTAAAAAATTTAGCTTAACCTATAATTCTAAGAAATATTTGCAGTTTTTATTTTTTGTGTTTTAACCGGAATGTTAAAAATAAGGGCATTAAAGTCATGTTAACAAAAGTTATTAAGAATAATATTCTACCTGCAAAAGAGAAATTTTGCAGAGAAGAAAAAGTTTTTTTTGGGGTGCTAATATCTCATAGTTTGCTTTTGTTTGTATTACTGTGAAATTGTGTTTTTGTCACCTGAAGTGGTTTAGAAATCCTATTAGTAAGTGATTGTATCAACCATGGGCGTCGCCAGGAAAAAATATAGTTGAGGGCAGATAGATAAAAAAGAGTGTTTATTAATAAACATAATAAAAATATTTTAATAAAATAAAATATTCTATAATAAAATAAAATACAGTCAAACTCGGTTGTAGAGAGATAGTCGGGACCCCCGGTTCTTGCTCGTTATAACAGAGAAGAAAAAAATTGCAGGTGCAAAAATATTTATCTTCTATTTAAGTACGTATATAAATTTTAAAAACAAGTATAAAAATGTTTATTGCAATTTAATTGATGAATGACGTTATTGTAGTCAGCTTTAAAGAGTTAAAAACAAATATCCTTAGTTACATTTAATAATACTTACGTAAACTATCGGATAATTTCTTACACAAGAATGTGATTTAAAAAAATGCGTCACGGTTTTAACGCATTTTTTGCGACTGTAGAAGAATAACATTTATCAACACTTTTCGCATTTTCATCTCCTTTTTCTTCACCAACTAACCACTTCTTGTAATATTTCTTTGTCCACTTGGTCTGCTTATAGGAAACCCGAAATTTCGTTTAATTTTAAACCGACTTAAAAGTGCTTTATCAACATCACTCTTCACATTGTTTTATCTTTTTTTACTCGCTTAATACGTTTTCAAACACTGTCATAATTGCCGACCTATTTTTCCACAATGTCGAAGCAGTTGGGTTAAATTTTCTCCATACTGCAAAATTTTTTACCGCACTCTAATTCGAGAATAATTTCAGCTTTCGCGGGAATCGAAAAACTTTTCTTTTAGCCAACATGCACGCCAAAGAACGTATAGAACTGAACAGACCAGAGTACAAAAATGCAAATTGCAAGTAATAACGTTTGTTAACATTAAAAAGATTCCGAATTCCGGGAATAATGTAGTCATAAAAGTAAGTAAGATTAAAAGTACAAAAGTAAAATGTTAAGTGAAAGCAAACGGAACTTTGCACAGAGGTCTTTGTTTACAAAGATACAAAAGTAAGCCGAAACATTTGTTAACCCTCGTATTGAAAAGGTTCCGAGTTTCGAGAATAACGTATTTAAATCATAAAAATAAGTAGGATTAAAAGTAATTGAAAGTTTAGGTGCAGGTCATAAATCAGAAATATGTCTACTGCAAGAAGCATTATACTTAAGATTTTTGCTCGTTGTTCCTTGGAAACGTACACGTAGTAAACGGGAAATATTAGCATTAGGTGAATACGATTTCAAATATTAGCTGTAAAAGTGCTCGTAATATCCAGGATCTCGTTATACCTGTGCTCGTTGTAAGCGAGTTTAACTCTATTCTAAAATGCAAAAGAAATATTAGACTGAGATTTACTTTACCAGGCAGAAAAACTTTAACGCACTCTACCCTTTCGATGCAGTTTGATGAGCTGAGTCGAATGATGCTAGTCCCAAGGTGCTAAAATACCCGTTCAGAAGTTACGTTACTTTCTGCTCCCTACGTTAAGTCTATGGGATAAACTTTTTTCATTGAAAATCAATAGAACTTCATTGAAATCAATGGTGTTTTTGGTGAGTTTCATGACCCTGTTAGGTTAATTTAGGTTAGGTTAGTAGAAAACGAGTTTTTAAAACTCACTGCATCGTTTGGTGGTACCACCAAAGTGATCGATGAGGATTGTTAGGTTAGGTTAGGTTACTGCAAAAAGAGTTTTTCAAACTCACTGGTTTGGTGTGATACTTACCAAAGTGACCAATGAGGATTGTTAGGTTAGGTGAGTAGAAAACAAGTTTTTGAAACTCACCACACCGTTTGGCGATACTCACCAAAGTAACCAATGAGGATTGTTAGCTTAGGTTTAGTTAGGTTAAGTTAGGTTAGTAGAAAACAAGTTTTTGAAACACACTGGTTTGGTGATACTTACCGAAGTGACTGATGAGGTTGTTAGGTTAGTAGAAAATAAGTTTTTGAAACGCGCAACACCATTTGGCAATACTCACCAAAGTAACCAATGAGGATTATGAGCTTAGGTTTAGTTAGGTTAAATTAGATTAGGCTAGGTTAGGTTAGTAGAAAAGGAGTTTAAAAGTCACTGGTTTGGTGATATTTACCGAAGTCACCAATGAGGATTGTTAGGTTAGTAGAAAACGAGTTTTTAAAACTCACTGCAGCGTTTGGTGATACCACCAAAGTGACCGATGAGGATTGTTTAGTTAGGTTAGGTTAGTGCAAAAAGAGTATTTGAAATTCACTGGTTTGGTGATACTTACCAAAGTGACCAATGAGGATTGTTAGGTTAGTAGAAAATAAGTTTTTGAATCTCACAACACCATTTGGCGATACTGACCAAAGTAACCAATGAGGATATGAGCTTAGGTTTAGTTAGGTTAAATTAAATTAGGTTAGGTTAGTAGAAAACGAGTATCACCAAACTGACTGGTTTGGTGATACTTACCAGTGGCCAATGAGGATTGTTAGGTTAGATTAGTAGAAAACAAGTTTTTAAAACTCACTACATCATTTGGCGATACCAAAGTGACCAATGAGGATTGTTAGGTTAAGTTTGGTAGGTTAGGTGCAGATCATTATCAAATTTAATGCACCAGTGAATTTTAATGAAAACAAAATTTCCCATAAACTTAACATTATTTATGTACTTGGTATAACATTTATTATTTTCATACTTGTTTCTACTTCCTTTTGAGTTATTTTTGTATTCACGCCCTACACTTTCAACCAATTTTCATTAGTTCATGGTTTCCATCTCTCACTACATGTGCAACGGTTTCCTTAGAATATACCACGCTTCAAATGATCGCAAGCCATGTTTGCACACCACTATGGTCACACAATATGAATTAAGGAATATCGAACATTTGAACGTTTGCTGCGAATTTAATTCATTCCCAATAGTGTCTATCGTGTTAATTTAATATTAGTAAAATAAATTATGTATTTAAACTGTGTTTTGCATTAAAGTAACCAGTGTCAGTTTCAGCCTTTGACAATTGTGATACAAATGTATCTAAAATATTATTTTTTAAAGTATGCAGTGACGGAATCAAGGAAGGCTATTATGTGCTTTTTACAATATAAAAATCTAATTTTTGTTCTCATTATGCCTCTTTCCAAAGGTCGAGAAGTCTTTCCTAGAATTAAGTATTGATTGCATATAAAAATTTTATTTTTGTTGATGAGCTAGGGGGGTACACAGCCCACCCTTGCCCTGCAGTGGCGACGCCCATGGTATCAACACATGACCTGCTATTTTATTGGGATTATTTTGTTTACAAGTGGCATTATTTATCCTGGTAATACTATACATTAGGTAGTCATAAACTGCACATGCGTGTCCAGATGCGTAGTCCAGAGTACTGCAATGTTGTCAGATTCACATCTTTGTGGTAAGATCAAATATATTTTCTAAACTGAATAAATTATCATCTTATCTAATTTGTAATGATGTAATTGTGTTTGAATTCATACAAATTATAACATCCAATTCTCGCATAACATCACCCAGAAGCTTTCTCTTAAATACTGATCGTATCATTACAATTCTTTCTTCAATTCCCACAGAGTGGAATACAGGGATCATCCTACCGATTCACAAAAAAGGGGACGTAAGAGAATGCGCAAACTATTGAGGCATAACACTAATGAGTATACCAGCAAAGGTACTGGCTAAAGTATTAGAAACAAGAATAAAAGAAAAAATCGAAAATTCATTAGAAGAAACGCAATATGGCTTTAGAAAAGGTAGAAGCACTCAAGACCCAACATTTCATATTAAGACAATGTATAGAGAAGTGTACGAACAAAAACAAGGAAATACACATAGGTTTTATAGATTTGGAGAAAGCGTTTGATAGGATAAGACGACAAGACATATTGCAGAGTTTACATAGAAATGTAATAGACAGTGAAACAACGGAAATAATAAAAGCTATGTACGATTCAACAAAAACTATAGTGAGAACAAATAACGAAGAGTCAACAGAGTTTGAATTAAAAAATGGCCTGAAACAAGGATGCGTGTTGAGTCCTTTGCTATTCGCAGTTAGTGGTAAACGAGGCAATAAAGAGTGCAAAACGAGAAATGAAACCATTGACACTGGGATACTGGAAGATGCAAAAAGTTGAGATATCCGAGCTGCTATTTGCGGATGATATGGTGATAGTAGCAGACACAGAGGAAATTTACAGCATAATATACAACGGATTAAAGAAAACATTCCTTGAGAAAAGAGAAGTTACAGAAGATGTAAAGATAGAAGCGGTAAAAAAAGTAATAACCCACACACTTATATACGGTAGTGAAACATGGACGCTCACGAACAAAGATAAGAGCAGATTAAACGCAACCGAAATGAGATTCCTAAGGAAAATAGACAGAAAAATTAGAAGAGATAGAATTAGAAATGAAATATTTAGAAACAAATTTAAAATTAAACCAATACTGACAAATATCGAAGATAGGCAATTAGGATGGTTGGGACATATCCAAAGAATGACAGATGAAAGACTTACAAAGAGAGTGTATGAAACGCGAACACAGGGAGCCACAGAAGAGGACGACCAAGGAAAACGTGGCAAGAGGAAGTGAAAAAAGTAGTGCTAGAGAGAGGAATCCAATGGAACGAAGTCAAAACATTAGTGCAGAATAGGAAGGGATGGAAAAAGCTGATCAACTCAATCCCACTGTCTTACACCTCACGGTAGAAAGATGTAGGAATAAGTTAAGGTATTATTACAATTCTCCTAAGAAGTTATCTTATAAAATATAAAAATTAAAATGAAAAAAATGTTGGCATTGGTTAGTTTGGTGGGAATGACACAAACATTTCCATTAAAAAGTTTGTTTTATATTACACGACAATTCGGCAATGTTGCAAACACAAGGTTATGTGCTTGTACGATTTCTGGCTACCTAAAGTATAGGATTTACCTTCATTCTTTATATTTTTATTGAATAAAATTTTGTTGAAAATCACTTTTAATAAAACTAGAGTTGCCCAGAGTTTTCATCTTTAAAACGACAGTTTAATGGAAATTAGAATAAGAACACTATAACTAATAAATACAACACATGCAATAATATAATCAAGAAATGATTATAGCACGATAACAATAATTATGAAATCAGCGTTTAATGATTCAACAAGTACTATCTATTTGGTATAAAAAGGGGTAAGAACGAATACTGGTTGTTTGTGTTGTGGTCATGAGTCTATGGTCAAGATCTCTACTGCTCATTTAATATAATGACATTAAAAATAACTTGGCATTCTTTAAAATAAAAGTGATGTGTATTGTTTTGTGATTATTATGAATTTGTTGTAACATACAGCTTTAATAAATAATATAGAAAAAAGCAATTTAAAAAGTAATTGGGCACCTTATTATTACATCACTAACTCATAGCAATAGTACCTGAACGTATTATTTTTAATATTTCACATCTCATAAATTCATATTTGATTGTCTTATTTCAGGTACTATTGCTCCAGCAAGAGAAATACCCAAAGAGGATACCTTCCAAATAATCCTAGCCAACCTGAACCTTGTTGTACCTGTAGTAGCAGCTGTACTTGTCATAATTGTAGCCATCATCGTGATATGTGTATTGCGTGGAAAAGGAAACTACAACAAAGGTAAAATATCTTTTCTATTTACTTTTAGGAACAGTAGCGCCTGCCCGAGAAACTCCAGATGCAAAATTACTTTTCCCTTGGTTACCTGACTGGATTGATCTCAATATTGTAGTCCCAGTTGTCGCTACTGTTACAGTCATATTTGTTGGAATAATTGTTATTTGTGTTGCACTATCCCGAAGATCACATGGACCACAACAGACTCGTTTACGTGGAGACTGTATGTGTCGTACTTTAGCAATTTATTTTTTCAATTGAAACTTTTTAAGATTTAGCATTTCAATGAAATATTTTTAGATGATGTTGTATACAATCAATCTGTAAATGCCACTTCAACTTTGGACAAACGTCGCCCTGACTTACGAGATGAACTTGGCTACATTGCTCCACCAAATCGTAAACTACCACCTGTTCCTGGTTCTAATTACAACACTTGCGATCGCATCAAGAGAGGTACCGTTTTAAGTTAGAAATTCTTGACCTCATCCCTCTTCCTATCATTATTAATCACGTGCATGTTTGCAAATAATGACTTCCCATCACACTGAAGTATGCTGTCCTTTTTAATTAAATGTGGTTTTTCATCCCCTTTTTTCATTGGATATAGTAGACTGTATCCAACCTGTACTTATGAGAAATTTTAACTTTGTTTGCTTTTTTTATGATTATGACCTATTTGATAAGTTTTTGAATATTTTGGCTATATGTGCTTGGAACTTTATGTTGTAAATTATTAGGACATCATTATCGTAATCACTCAACCTGGGATCCCCGAAGACACCTGTATGAAGAATTGAGCAACCGTCGAGGCTCTAACGAAACTATCCATACTCATAGAGGTAAAAATTTGATAAAATTACAGAAAATTCAAATGTTGGAAGTGTAAGAGACAAGGACACTAATATTGTAAATGCCTGAAGAACAGTTTTGTCTTTTGTTCTTTTTTGTTTCTAGTTTTTGTATTTTGTTTCGAATCTGTAGATAATTGATGTTGAATTATCTTGTGGAATAAATTGTTTTAGATACTAACTTTTAAATGTTTAATATGAAAATGTAAACTGTTTTTTGCTATGGAGTCCCACATGGTGCTTTTTTTGGTCCATTGTTAATTTATTGTAATGTAATTTAATTTTAAGTTTCAATTTCTTTTGCTTTATAAATGTCATTGCTTGTTATATTTATTTTTTTCTATTTTGATGATACTAAGATACACTAGATACCAATTACATCTCTTTTATCTAAAGGGTCGAAACTAGTATTCATTAAGCTTACTTTCTCTGTAAGATTATATTTTAGTTAATATAAACTTTTAATCCTTTTTACAATCATGATTACTCAAAGTTATTGGTAGACCAAGATCACAAGCTAGAAAGATAAAAGAAGAATGATACAAATCTATCCAATTGGTCGTGCTTTCTGCTACTGAAAACTTATAGTAAAAGATTTTAATGTATAAGCAGTTTTAGCCAGCATCCTGTTAAAGAAAGGAATCAGATGAAACTGATTTTAGATCTGTTCTGTATGCTCTATGAATGTTATGAAAAGCAAACGGTCTACTGTACATTTTAGTAATTATTCACCTTAAAAATCTACCTATGCAGGGTATATCACTACCATATATCTCTACCTTCCAATCCACAACTTCCTCTTTCACAATTTGTTGATAATAGTGTAAGATAGAAGTAGTGTTGGTAAATTACCGGAAATTTATTTTTTGTAAATTCTTTGTTGAAATATTTTCAGAAACTTTCCCGGAAAGTTATTGAAATGGCAAATGTTAAAAAGATTTAACGAAATTCAAATGCAATTTTAGAGGTATCGATACTTTGTCTCAAAATCATGATGAGTCATTCGAATTATTCCTGCCAAAAAGTGCTACTGTGATTGGTTCTCACAAAGCCAATTAAATTTACTATTTTTGTTTACATGAAAGATTAGAAATTCAGCTAACAACGCGTACATTGTACCCTATATTAAATTATTCGGATAATTTTATACTGGCTACACTGAATAAACCAGTGCTAATGGAATTTGAATTATTTATTATTTGTTTTTTTCACTTTTTCTTTTTGATTCACCTGGATACTGCTTAAACTATGTTTGAATTTTGTTAGCTTTTGTTTGCCATTTCAATAAATTTCCAGGAAAGTTTCCGGAAATATTTTCATGGAAAATCTCCAAAAAATAAATTTCACTACATTTTTAGTAAAACTATTAGAATCTATTGTCCGTCTCACATTGGGACTACAGTGAAGGAAAGATAGCCAATGTATTTCTTATGGGAGTTTGTGCTTCGTTGTTGCCACCTATTTCACTGTATGAATCTATAGAAATGTGGATTAAGATTCCAGAAGTTCTAAACCTTTGAAAACAGTAACCGAAAAGGTGTAATCGTAACCATACAAAAGAAGCATTTAAAAGAAAGCCTTATTAACATGTATTTGTTATTTTATTAAACATTACTTGGGATTTTTACATCCTATATGTATCTAAATATCCGATATTTTATTACTTATACTTTTTTGTTTCTTTCGTCTTCAAATTCTTTCAATATAAAAATAATGGCTGGTTAGCTTCTGTATGATCTTTTTAATCTTTTAATTCACAGGTAAATACAGGAAGTCCCAAACGTAATTTTAACGGTAAAATGATTTCATCGTGATAAAATCATTCATTTGTTCAACTTGTTTCAGGAGAAACTTGCAAAAACGGAAATTTAGGATTAGCAGCAAATGCAAAGGATTTTAGTAAACAATAAACCCTTCTGGTTTTTTTCTACTTTTACTTCGCGGAACTACATAATACAGTTTGTACTTACTGAAATTGTAGTATAACATTTTTTGTCGGCACTATTATTTGTCACCGAACCATATAAGCAAATTTCTTAATACAGAAATAATTATTTGGTTTCAAATTTATCACTGCTTTATATAAAAGCTGTACAATTAAAAAAGTGTAGTTTGATAGTATACAATAATTTATTAGTTTTAGGGCCAGTATTATAAAGCTTTTTACTTCCTAGATAAAATTTACTGTCAAAGTAAATTTTATCTAGGAAGTAAAAAGTTTTATAATACCGGCCCTTAATGTTTCTTTATTTAATAAAAACCAAATAACTATAACTTGTGTTGTACTTTTTTATTTACGTAAAATTCAAAAACTTGAACTAAAAGTTTGACTTTTAATTATACTCAAAATTATTAGTTTTGTAATAGTACTGGAGTTAACTCATAAAGTATGGAACTATTGAAATAAAACTTTTATTAAATATTTTTGAGAAAAATCCTCAAATTTTTATCTTAAATGAGACATATTTTAGTGTAATTGTTATTTGCAGATCATCTTTTGTTTCCGAGTTATGGCGATAGCGAAAATATTTTTAAATGGAAACCCTAATTTTTTATGATTGATTTGGAAAGCAATTTCCGAGATAATTGCTTTTAAAGTTTTAAATTTTTGTTTTAAAACTTTAAAAGCAATTATCTCGGAAATTTCTTAATACAGTATCATACTTTTTTAGCATATTTGATCTTAGCATTACATTATCTTTCCAAATCCATCATAAAAAATTAGGGTTTCCATTTAAAGAAATTTCATTATCGTTATAACTCTGAAACAAAAGACGATCTACAAATAACGATTACACTAAAATATGTCTCCTTTAAGATAAAATCGACGTGTTCGAGGATTTTTCTTAAAAATATTTAATAAAAGATTTATTTCGATAGTTCCAGACTTTATATGCGCACTACATGAACAGCAGCAAATTTTGAAATTTTGTTTTACTACCGCTGTCAGAAGAAGTGACTACCTGCAATATAACTTGCTCGAACAATAGGGATTATAAAGGTTTATGCAGTTACAACTACAATATTTAGAAAGTTTTTTTAAAAGTTGCTTGCAAGATGTTTGGCAACCCCGTTGTCTATAAGAACACAATTTGTAGTCTCAACGTGAGACGATCAATAGTAACCTATATGAAAACAAAAGAAGCACACCACAAACAACCATTTAATAGCCAAATTCTAAATTGATAGTTCTACAATAATTTGTGCTCAAAAGCTTCAAATGGTTCAATGATAAGTGAGAGAAAGAATAAAATTTCTAATGATGATCAGTTTTGGTAATAGAATTAGATTCATCAGGAAGTGTGCAAACTCTTTAACAATTTACATCCCAATCAGCAACCAATAATGCCTGCTCTGGTTGGTAAAACTCTGCAAAGGTATCAATTAAGTGGAAACATTAACAATTTTCCAAAGAGCAAATGAACAAAATCTACAACAAATGAAAATACAGTACAAGAAATTGCTATTACATTAGAAGAAAGCAAATATCCAAAACAGAGCTTGCATATATCCATAGTGTTGGTTGTCGTTCAGTGGGAGAATTTTGGAAAAAGAAGTTTTATTCTTTCAAAATCCATCTTCTTCAAGAACTTTCTAAGGATGATTTTTTCGGAAGATTAGATTCTGCGAGATTATGATGGACATTTGTAAATAAGCGGGTGATTTCTGATGAAACAGCTTTCTATCTAAACAGTATGGTTAAGTGACATAACTGCTTCTATTGGTCGCAAAACAATCCTCATTGTATTCAATAGGTTCATACTCATCACCTCTCGAAAGCTGAACATCTAGGCTAAGGTTTATAAAAATCGTATTATTTATTTATTATTTAAAGTACCACCTCTGGTTGACGGTGTTACATGGGATTTTAACTTTTTTTATGTTGAAAACTAGTACTACTACGTAAGAAGAAAATAATTCTTTTCGGCAACCCATTTTTAATTTTTCATGATGACATGGTTGTGATCAGGGTTAGGTAATCCCTGGATTAGTTAATCATTAATCCGTGATTAGGATTAGGGATTAAATAACCACCAATCCCAAGCATATATTTTTAAGAATCTAATGTCCAATCCGTAATCCAGAAAAATATTTTTAAGTTTAACCTTCAATCTCTAATCTCAAAGAAATATTTTTAAAAACCTCGAGTCTCCAATCTTTAATTCCAAAAAATATTTAAAAAATAGTCCCAATGTTCAATCCTTAGTTCCAAAGAAATATTATTAAAAATCTATTCTTTAATCGGATTTTTTTTTAATTCAGTCCCCAATCTTGAAAGATATTTTGAAAAAACTTAATTCCTAATTATTGTCAAAGTTGGAGAATTATCCAACTCAGGTTATATCGAGATTGGGAAATGCCTGAATTAATCCATGATTAGGATTAGTGATTAACTCAATCCCCTAATCACCAATCCCAAGTAAATATTTAAAAATTCTAATGCCCAATCCTTAATTTTAAAAAATATTTAAAAATATCTAATCCTCAATCACTAAGCCCAAAAAATATTTTTAGAAATTCCAATCCTTAATTCCAAACAATATAAGAAGAAATTTAACGCTCAATCCCTAATTCCAAATTTATTTTTAAAAAGCAAATCCCTAATACAATTTTTTTTAAATCAATCAATTTCATTATATTATTCATTATTTATATCTTCAGAAGAGTAATTTTATATGTAGGTATAAATGGACTAGTCACCGACCATCTCTCCATAAAAATGATAATTGAGTACTGTAGAAAGTCAAGTTTTGCTTATCTGTAGATTCGAAACAATAATTACTCTTATTTTGCACTTCTAAAAGTACTTCTTTTAATTTGGGCCATGTGGTATACTAACATCTTTTTAAATGTTTCTGATATTTCTCTGTATTACTAACAACACCTTCAGAGTGAGCTTGCAACTGTAACCGTAAGTTTTAAGTTACTTCCATCTTAGTGCTTGTCCATCTGCATGATTTATCATTATCGTTCGTTGATAATAAGTTGTACAAGTGATACTGACAACATTTGAAAGTAACACTATCAGACTTGATGTATAATCTATTAATTCTCATTTTTCCCACCAATCCAAATGAAGGTATGGATGACGAAATTTGCCCCTATGCTACTTTCCATCTACTTGGTTTCCGTGAAGAAATGGACCCCAGCAAAGTCCAGCAATTCCAAACCTTCCCACATCCACATGCAGGTACCATGGGACCATCTGGTATGAACACACCCCATCAAATACACTCGCGATCTGGTTCTCAGTCTATGCCACGCTCAAACCGGCGCTATGAAAGAGCCGGATCTCAAGGTAAACGTTGTTGTTATCCCCATTTTATTTTTTAACTGTACCTTTTAGAGTTTTGGCAAAGTCTTTAATGTTGTTTTGCTAAAAACTACAGGAACATGCACATTTTTACATAAATGTGTAGGTAATGGAAGCATATACTCACCGGGACCCGAATACGACGACCCCGCCAATTGCGCACCCGAAGACGAACAGTACGGATCTCAGTATGGTGGTTACAATGCACCTTACGATCAATACGGCAGCCGTGGATCAATTGGAAGGCGATCATTGGGATCACTGCGTTTGCAACCAGGAAATACTAGCCCCGAGCCACCACCACCACCTCCACGTAATCATGATCCGTCTTTCAATGATTCCAAAGACAGTAACGAGATCTCAGAAGCTGAATGTGATCGTGATCAACTTATTAATAGTCGTAGTTATGGTGGTAAGTTGTAAATCTTTTAGTGATTTATTTTTTGTTGCTTAATTATCGCTTATGGTGAAGCTTAATATAATAGGTGAAATCAAAATCTGTGTTTAGAATTATTCATAGATACATTTTTTGTTTATAATTGTTTTAAGTTTTCTGTACCACCACAAAATTTCTAGGCTGTTTAGTTAAGAAGTATGGTTGCACAAAAAGATATTGATATTGATCATAACTGTATTGTCTTATAATATGTTGTTTGTGTATGGTATGTTCTTTCTTTTGCTAAAGAATTTACATTTCAACAAGAAAATGGAAAACTAATATGATGCAATTTGATGTTCATTATGACTTACATCTTTTACTAATAGAAATAAACAACAAGTGTTAAAGATAATTGAAAACAATAATGACTCAATAAAATTATTGTGTATTGTATTTGAGGTAAATACATCTATGTAGCTTTGTAGCTTATTAAAATGTTAAAGGTGAAAAATGTATTATTAAGCAAAGCTGCGCAACTACAAGTATGAAGTGCTTAAGAGGAGATTTTGTATAAGTAGCAAGTACCAAGTAGTTCTGGAAACTACTTGGAAATAGTATAGTCAAGAACCTACATGCAGTACGAGGTAAGCGCCATAAATTCTCGGCCTGATATAGAAAAACTAAACTTGGTAAAATATAATAATAGTCCAGTCAATAGAGATGTGAAGAGTGTATTTTCGTGTTAACAGCTATTTTATTGCACAAACCTATTCAGAATAGTGTGTAGAATAATATATGTAGTTGCGTACTAAATCATAGTGATAGCAGAAAAGTTATTAACAACTTAAGACGCCATCAACCGTTTTTGAGGTGTTTTTCTTCCGTAGATCATCAGAATGGCTTACTACGAAAAAAAGTTCAGTATATGATTTGTTTATAATAAGAATAGCTACAAAATGGCACCGGTTCGATTGTTATAACTGAAATAATTAAGTTGTAAAATTGAGGAAACTGCCAAAATCGCGTATGTTTTTTAAGTTGCCATAAAAATTTAAATAGTCAACGAATATTGATGAAACTTACGTTAAGTATAGTTTAAATTAGGTACAATAAGCACTCAAAACCCGTATGCCAGGTATGTAAAACTTTTTGTTTTACAAGATTTTATAGATCTACTGTACCTAAAATTTTGGAAGTTTGCAAAAGCTGTTTGAAGCTTTCCATACTATTGCAAATGTGCATATATATATAGCTTAAGTCATTAGCAATTGAACGCAGTTTGTAAAATTCGATTGTGTTTATTTTTGCAATTTTGGTGACGTTTTACATCTCTTCATAGTTTTGCTACTTTTATAAATAATTTAGTTTATACGTGGTCATTTATGAAATATACCATTGGGTTCGAATAGACGGCAAAAAATACGCAATTTAAAAAATACTTCAAGTTTTGATGCTTGGATCCTGCTAGTTTTTGCGTAAGTATGCATTAGACTAAGTAGGCGATTGTCCGATTTTTGATCGTGCGTCTCACCCTATTGCAATAATTTCTATTAGAAATATGCAACTAATAATTTTGGGCAATTGCATACTTATTCTACAAGGTTCATACTATACACACGATTTTGATTCATTTCAATATGATAAATAATATACGATTAGTGCATACTTACGCAAAAAGTTTAATATCTCAGGATCCAAGCATCGAAACTTGAATTTCTTTTTTTTAAATTGAGTGTTTTCTTGCCGTCCGTTCGAACCCGATGGAATATTTCATGAATGACCACGTATACGAACCAACAAACTAATTATTTATAAACGTAACAAAACTATGAAGAGATGTAAAACGTCACCAAAATTGCAAAAATAAACGCAATCGAATTTTACAAATTGAGTTTGTTTGCTAATGACTTAAGCTATATATATGCACATTTGCAATAGTATGCAAAGCTTCAAACAGCTTTTGCAAACTTCCAAAGTTTTAGGCGCAGTAGATTTATAAAACCTTGTTACACAAAAAGTTTTGCATACCTGGCATACGGGTTTTGAATGCTTATTGTACCTAATTTAAACTATACTTAACGTAAGTTTCATCAATATTGGTTGACTATTTAAATTTTTATGGCAACTTAAAAAACATACGCGATTTTGGCAGTTTCTCCGATTTTGCAAATTGAGTTCGTTTGCTAATGACTTAAGCTATATATATGCACATTTGCAATAGTATGCAAAGCTTCAAACAGCTTTTGCAAACTTCCAAAGTTTTAGGCGCAGTAGATTTATAAAACCTTGTTACACAAAAAGTTTTGCATACCTGGCATACGGGTTTTGAATGCTTATTGTACCTAATTTAAACTATACTTAACGTAAGTTTCATCAATATTGGTTGACTATTTAAATTTTTATGGCAACTTAAAAAACATACGCGATTTTGGCAGTTTCTCCGATTTTGCAAATTGAGTTCGTTTGCTAATGACTTAAGCTATATATATGCACATTTGCAATAGTATGCAAAGCTTCAAACAGCTTTTGCAAACTTCCAAAGTTTTAGGCGCAGTAGATTTATAAAACCTTGTTACACAAAAAGTTTTGCATACCTGGCATACGGGTTTTGAATGCTTATTGTACCTAATTTAAACTATACTTAACGTAAGTTTCATCAATATTAGTTGACTATTTAAATTTTTATGGCAACTTAAAAAACATACGCGATTTTGGCAGTTTCTCCGATTTTGCAACTTAATTATCTCAGTTATAACAATCGAACCGGTGCCAACTTGTAGCTATTTTTATTATAAACAAATCATATACTGAACATTTTGTCGTAGGAAATCATCCTGATGAGCTACGGAATAAAAACTCCTCGAAAACGGTTGATGGTGTCTTAAATTGTTAATAACTTTTCTGCTGTCACTACGATTTAGTACGCAACTACATATATTGCTCTACCCACTATTCTAAATATGTTAGTGCAATAAAATAGCTGTTAACACGAAAGAACCAAAAACAGATACTTTTGGTTCCCTGCCGACTGGACTATAATTTTTATTTTTCAATATAATCTCCCCTAATGTCAATACACTTATTACAATGTGGAATTAATAATTCAATGCCCTTGTAAAAATAATCTGAAGTTTTTCCTTCAAAATGTTCGAAAACAACTGCTTGCAACTCGTTCTCGTCCTTAAAACGACAAGTCCCCTAAGGTCTTTCTTTAAATTGGAAAATAAATAATAGTCACTAGGGGCCATATCCGGACTGTATGGTGGATGATCCAATACTTCAAAGCCGCATTCACGAATGACATTTTGTGAAATTGCGGCAGTATGAACGGGTGCATTGTCGTGTAATAACCGAACACCTCTTTTCAATTTTCGTCAATTTTCCTCGACGTCTTTCACGAATATTGTTTCTCCATTTAAGCAATAAAGACGCATAATATGTACTGTTAACAGTTGTATTGCGATCTTTAAAATTAATCTTAATCTTAATCTTAATTGGTCTTTCACTAATTTTATTCATACCCAAATCGTCATGAAGAATTCGGCAAATACTTTTTTCCGAAATGTCAGACATTACTGCTAACTCCTTAACTTTCAAACGGCGATCTTCTAATACCATTTCTTCAATGATTGCAATTTTTTGAGGCGTTACCGCTTCAGTTAGCCTACTGGTGCGCTCATCACCTTCAAGAGATTCTTGCCCCAAACGGAAACATTTTAACCACTTTTTTACAGTGGAATATGAAGGAGATAAATCACCATAAACACCGTCTAAACGTTGTTTGATTTGATTAGACGTGTGCCCTTCTTTTGTTAAAAATCTAATGACCGTGCACTACTCTATTTTCGTTATCTGTGACATTTTCATGCACTCGTCACGATCCTTGAGTGGCTACAAAAATCTATTACGCTCCTAGCCGTAATATATATAGTGTATGCCTCTTACGTGTTCAATAAGGTGGTTTTAAAAAATCGATGTCGGATTTTTTTTGGGGGCACCCCCCTAAAATGTTTCATTTTGTTAGATTTTAAGATTGCCAAAGTTTGAGCACAATTGGAAGATGTTAACCCGTGCCACTGGGACCTCAAAGTGTTGAAAATCTCGATTTTTTGGCAGTTTGGCGACTTCGGCGACCCATATCTCTGGAACGGCTAAAGCTATTTGCCCGTGTCATACATCAAATTAAAGACCATACTGTTTTTAACATTTTATATTCTACACAATAAATACGCAACTAGTACTGAAACCGAAAAAATAGAGCCAATGTCCCTAAAAACGTGACTAGGTACCCCTGAGAGCGAAGATGCGTTATTTGTATTATTATTGCTTATTATGGACAAATACTTGTATTTTGGAATCCCATTTCATTTAAATATGTTTGCTATGGTATACCGTTAATTTTAGACCCACAACAATGTTTTTTTTTATGTCAGGTATGTATCTATTTTTGCCTCATACTGTATCACTGGCGACCCCAAGCAGGTAAAACCAAACTAGTTTAAAAATGTATTGGGTTACCCTACTACCTATTGTTATATTTTAAGTAGAAGTCCAGGGGTTCAGAGTCTGTTATTAAAAAAAAGAAAAGGATAGCTAGGTGGTTCTTGCTTTTATGATTTTGTTTCTTGGTCAGTTGAAAAGTATTCGCTGAACAGTGAAAGTCGTATTTTGTTCTACATTCGTGTGATCGAGTTTAAAAAATCCCACTAAATATTAACTACAAAAAACATTTTTATTTTAATTAGGTCGGTACCTACTAACACGTACTCTTTGTTTTAGTTAGTGTCAGTCTGTGTCATTTATTCTTTCTTCTAGTGAACATTTTTATTTCTCGTAAAAGTGATGGCTTCTACATCTGGCATGAGAAGTAGAGGTAGAGACAAAATTTTTCTAATTGACTATCCAGCTCATCAGATAACTGGATGTAAGCTGCCCTCCAATCGACAGTTCTAGCTACTGTGTTCTACAATTTGCGTACTGTGAAGTTAAATGTGAGAGACTCTGCCACAACTACTGTTGACGAGGTTTTCGTTTTTTGGACAAAAGCAAGATGCCCTGACGATGATGACTTCAGAAGAAGACAAGGAGTTTCTGTTGAAACAAAGACAGAAAGGAAGACCAGGCTCCATGCTCGGAGTTGACCGGAAGTTGGCTCAAGCTGAAGAAAGACTACTACAGAAACAACGGAAGGTCTTGGACAAACAACTTGAAGCGGGAAATTTGGGTAAGCATTTAAAAAAAAAACAAATATTTTCCTTGTAGCGGAACTTTATAAGATCTAGATCACTAGCTGAAATTTCCATCAATATTAACTTTATACTTATTATCTCATCTCATTGTTCACAGAGACGGTGAAGCTCACGGACGACGAGACAACAGAAGAGTCAGAAGGACGTGAAACGCCGTATGAAGAGCTCGAGATGAACGTAGAATCTGAAGGACCATCTGCCCCCAAGAGAATCAAGCGTGGCTTCAAAGAGGTCCTAACCAAGAAATTGTCATTGTTGCTGGACCGCTGTAAGGTGTCCGATAGGAACGCTACTCGTATCATTTTGGCTACAGTAGAACAAGCCCTAGCAGTGTACGAATGTATAGAGGAATGGGGTCTCGCCAGCTCTGTCGTGGCTATGTGCTTCGATACAACAGCATCAAATACTGGGAGACTCAATGGAGCGTGCAATCTCCTGGAGCAGATGTTAGGTCGAGAGCTCCTGTACCTAGCGTGCCGACACCACGTTTTAGACGTCTTGTTGAGAGGGGTTTTTTACTGCAAGTTTGGAAGCACATCGGGACCTCAACCAGACATATTCAAGAGATTTCAAGAAGAATAGTCGGCGATTGATAAATCCAAGTTCGATGTAGGCGAGAATGTTTTGAAACTACTGCCCAAAGAAGAAGTAGAGAATATCAAAGAAGAACTGCAAAGAAAACTAATGGAATGCCAGCCAAGAGACGACTACAAAGAGCTGTTACAGTTGGCATTGATATATCTTGGCCATCTTGACGGAAAAGATGTGCGCTTCAGGTCTCCAGGTCCAGTACACCATGCCCGGTGGATGGCAAAAGCTATTTACTGTCTGAAAATACAGCTCTTCCGTGACCAGTTTAAGCTGACTTCCCAAGAACAAGAGGCCCTAGAAGCACTTTGTGTTTTCAACGTTCGAGTCTACTGTAAAGCCTGGTTTAACGCCCCCAGAGCGTGTTTAGCACCAAAACAAGACCTAGACCTCATTGAAAATCTATTGAAATACGAAAGCATTGACAAACAAATATCAGAAAAAGGAATTAACAAAATGATAAATCACCTGTGGTATCTTAGTCCTGAACTTGTTGCCCTGGCATTGTTTGACCCGACAGTGCAAAACACCGTAAAGAGCCAAATGGCGACAAAAATCTTAACAAATCAAGTAGAAGAAAATGAGAAGTGCTCCAGAAATATGCGACCCAAACTAAAAAAAGAACAACTGCCGAAATTCCTAGAAAAAGGTCTCCCAGCCCTAATTACAAGTGAGACTTACCTGTTGTTCAAGAGATTAAACATTAACACCGAATTTCTGGAAAAAGATCCTGCAACTTGGCCACAGAACATCAACTACCAGGAGGGGCAAAGGATGGTAAACAACTTGAAAGTTGTGAACGACATGGCAGAGCGAGGAGTCAAGCTCATCACAGATTACAACCAATTACTTTCAAAGGACGAGCAACAAAAACAATACGTTCTCCAAATAGTCAGCAGATGCCGTCAGCTGTATCCAGATAGCTCCAAAACCACATTATGTCAGTCCCTTGAATAAGAATAAAATGAAAAAGACATTTCTTATACTTGATTTTTTAAATACATAATTGTTTTCATTCCAAAAATTGATAATAGAGGAAGGAAAATGGGTTTTTTCACAATAGGTTTCATCTTCGCTCTAAGGGGTACCTAGTCACGTTTTTAGGGACATTGGCTTCATTATCTCGAATTCAGTACTACTTACGTATTTTTTTATTGCATATAAAATATTATAAACAGTATCGCCTTCAATTTGATGTATGACACGGGCAAATATATTAAACCGTTCTAGATATATGGGTCGGCAAAGTCGCCAAACAGCCAAAAATCGAGATTTTCAAAACTTTGAGGCCCCAGTGGCACGTGTTAACATCTTTCAATCGTGCTCAAACTTTGGCAATCCTAAAATCTGACAGAAAGAAACATTTTAGGGGGGTGCCCCCAAAAAAATTCTGACATTTTTTGTTACCCTATGAGATAAAACCACCCTAGTGTTCAACTATGATGCAACCGAGTTTGAATATGTTGGCATCTGTAGAAGCCTACCGGGCCGAGAATTTATGGCGCTTACTTCGTATAGTTGAATTTTTTTATCTTGGCCCTTACGTCCACAAACATTTGAAAAATTTTATGAATCAAGTTTTATTAATTTGGTTGGTCAAGTCATAAACTGTATATTTCACGGAAATCATATGGATAATTTTTGAATGCGTAGTATATAAACACGACGGTAGATGTAAAAATGCTCGAACGTAAACAACGAAAACATAACCTCATTATTTTTGTTTTTTATTTTAAATTGAAAATTGGTGTATCATTTAGATAATTAAAATTAGCTTTATATTTGTTGGTAAGTCAAATACAGCACGTAGTTATGATGTGCTAGTGTAATTAAAGTTAATTTAAATTATTTTAATTCTGAATAACAACGTGGCACGTGAATTTCATGTACTAATTAGCGTATAATAAATACGTCCTTTTCTGATTATCTTTGCATCACTTTGCACATCACAATGGCCTGTAAGATGATTGCAAAAGAATGGAGATTTCATCTATATGACATACGAAACTTTTTTCTTGAAATTCCGAGAATGTAATTTGTGGCATGCGGAATTTACGTAATTTTCATGTAATATGGCTACTTGGGAATGTTTTACTGCGAGTGTGCCTTCAAGATTAATCTAATTTTATTCGAAATTTCAATGTATCTAATTTCAATTTTATTATATTTCAATATGCCATTGAATTGAGGTTAAAAAGCCATTAATGTACACTAGGGTGGCTGTTATTTTGTAAAAATTAAAAATTTTTAGGTCCCCCTCCCTAGATCTCTGTAAAATGTAAACAAAAATATAAGCTGTGCAAAATTTCAGCCGATTTGGTGAATATTAACCCGTGCCACCGAGTGGTTAAAGTTTAAATGGGATTTAACATGGGTTTGATGCATTTCTAGCGACTTTGTGACCTAACTTTTTACCTTTCTATGTTTTAACTTAAAAATTTATATACTTATGTTGTTGAAACTGCTGAACACGAATATGAAAATACGATAATTCAAACTGTCGGAAAAACTTTTGACAGTTTACAGTTGTCAAAACAGTGGTCAATTTTACTAAAATTAGCATTTTTGCTGAACTGCTAAAGTGTTTTTGTCATCAGATTCATGTTAAGCAACTTCAACAACGTCAGTATACAATATTTTACATCAAAACATAGAAAGATAAAAAAGTTATGCCACAAAGTCTTTAGCAGTGCACCAAACCCATGTTAAATCCCATTTAAACTTTAATCACTTGGTGGCACAGGTTGATATTGATGATCAAATGTTCTAAAATTCTGCACAGTTCATTTTTTCGACATTATAAAGAGATCTAGGGGGAGGGACCGAACAAATTTTAACTTTTGTATTAGCAGCGACAACGATTGATCTCGTCACTGAGCAAAAGCACCAGATCGATATTGAATGTCACCAGATTTGACATTCCGTCTTACAATAAATCTTAGGTTTAGTCATAATCATGCACAAAAATAATAACAATGGAGCATTAATTTGATAATGGATAATAATGGACAATTATGTTTTGTAAAAACACCTTATTAATATGATATAGTACAGTCTGTTTGATTTAAAGCGCCCCGCTTTGTAGCAACTTTATTTTCAGTCAGAAATGGTATAAACCATATATATTATTAAATGGTATAAAATGCTCTATGATCTGGTTCAGAAAATTTTGTATTAACTAAATCGTGAGCGTGATGACATCATCGAAATTTTTTTTAAATTACATGATAGGTATTTTTTTACTGGAATCGATAGACTATTGTGTTCTCTTTTCAACCATAATAAATATTCATACTCTTACATAAGAAGATTTTCAAGAAAAACGTGAAAAATGATTTACGACTAGTAGGCTTTGATTTCTGGTTCTTAATTAATAAAACGAAATATCAAGCAAGCTTAGGTAAATAACAAAATTGGAGTTGTTCCAGTGGATTTACAAACTTTTTGACGGGGGGGGGGGGGGTACTCTATAAAAATTCTGAATCAAAATACTTAGATTTTCACATCACATACATTTTGTCATAAATGACTACCTGGCTAACTGACTGTGTACTATTAAAAAAAATCGGGGATGGCTTCATTTCGTTAGCTCCCCCTAAAAAAATATGCCACTGAGCTATTCTGATGATCTTTAATTTTCCATAAGGGAAAATGTAGAATAAAACAGTACAAAAACAAATAATCAATAGAATGAATTGAAAAACTTATTTTAGAATTCCGCTAATAGATAGAGAGCCGCAATAGGATATTATTGATATGTATTGGTGCAATGGAAGGGTTACGTGACATATTTTTTACCACTTGATAATTCTCTAATAACTTTTTGCATCATAAGGGATACCAAACCACAATTGTCAGAAACATTGAAAAGTCACGTGTGGGTGCCAGACTGGCCGAAAGACTTTAAACGAGCGTCTGCAGTGCCATTGAGATGCAAATTTCAAGTTTTTTATTTATTTTATTATTTATTTTTGTACTGTTTTGTTCTACATTTTCCCTAATTGAAAATTAAAGACCATCAGAATAACTCAGTGGCATATTTTCTTGGGGGGGGGGAGGGGCTAACGTGATGGAGCTACCCCCGATTTTGTAATAGTCCAGGTCATTTATGTCAAAATCTATGTTCTGTGAAAATCTAAGTATTTTGATTCTTAATTTTTAAAGCCCCCCCCCCCTTCAAAAAGGTTTGTAAAAACGCCATTGGAACAACTAAAATTTTGTTATTTACCTAAACTTGCTTGATATTTCTGTTTTATTAATTGGAAAAACAGAAATCAAAGCCTACTAGTCGTAAATGATTTTTCACGTTTTTCTTGAAAATATTCTTATGTAACAGTTTGAATACAGGGGTGTTTTTTAAATTTGCGGAAAGGGGTATAAAGAGAAGCATATTTCTTAATTTTAATTTTTTATTTTTCGATATAATCTCCTCGAACAGTGATACATTTATTACATCTCTGAATTAATTTTTGTAAACCTTCAGAAAAATAAATTTCCGATTTGCTCTCAAAATGTTCATTTACGGCAGCTTCCAATGATGTTTCGTCCTCAAAACGTCTTCCACGTAGGTCCTTTTTCAGATTGATAAAACAAAAAATAGTCACTGGGTGCCAGGTCAGGACTATATCGAGGATAGTTAATTTCTTCAAAGCCGTACGATGCCACAGCAGATACGGAAACGTGAGCCTTGTGAACAGGTGCATTATCGTGGAGTAAAAGAACACCTTTTGCCAACTATCCTTGCCTTTTTTGTTTTATGGCCTCCCTCAAACGAGTTAGAATGTTTGCATAGTATGCTGCTGTAATGGTCTCTCCCAAGCAGCATTTTTAGTGACCGCTATGCACCAGTAACCACCGGCGGAACTATAAAGTTTTTGCTGTTAGGCACAAGAACGTAATTGCTACGGTATTGTTACGTGCCTGGAACCAAAATGGGGAACAATTCTCGGGTAGCAGATACGTTGCAGTAACCTCTCTGGAACTTGTCCAGCTACCTTTAGGCTACGTAGCGGGAACGTGGCGGCGTAGTAATTGCTACTTTCGTGTAACTTTTTTTCTCGTTGACACATCGTGTCACGTAGTTGCTCTCTCTTACTCTTGCAACTTAACAAATATTCTTTCACTTTCTCTACTAATGCTGCCGTCGTGTCACAAAATCGATTACTATTTTATTTGTAATACGTACATAATATATAAAGAGATGAAATGTTTCGTTATTTTGTCAATCTAGCATACCAAAAATATAAACCATCGCAACTTCTCTGTTAAATGCAATGATGATAGATCGAAAAATAACAATGCGCCTTCTTTAAATATATTTTTTAATAAAAAATGTCTTGAATAAAATATGATTATAAATTGATAAACGTGATAGAAACCATTTTATTTTATTCCTAAGGCACAATTTGGCATCAATTTGTTATCTTTATTGAGAGTTATAGTAAAACACTTTTTAACAATTGCAATAAATTGCAAATTGATTAATAGCCTTCAACATTTTACAAGTAAATATGGAGTAGTTTTGAAAAAGTCACCTTAAAGTAGTATTAACTGTAAAATGTGTGTCTAAAGTTTGTGTCACTTTATAAACAGTAACGGGAACTAAAAATTCTACTTCTAGGTTGTTGTTACCAAGAAGTATAAAATAAGTTAAAAAATTCTGGAACTTTCAAGTGACTCTTACTATAAAACGACGTTTCCGTAGCCACTTCCTAGCTCCTAATGTCACTGCAAAATTCCCATTGGAACTTAACCACAAATCTTTCATAAATTAATTGTCGAAAAGCGACCACCCTACTTATATAACAAGATCAGATTCAGGACCGATGTTCATAGCGTAAACCTTCGCCATCGGGGTTTATTGACTATACCAAAGCATAGAACGACACTTTTCGAAAGGTCTTTCACTTATAATATTTCAAAGATTTATAATATTATCTCCCCATCTTTAAAATCACTTTCAGTTAATTCTTTCAAAAGGAGACTTTTTTTGTCATTATTGCAAACACAACAATAAGTTGGGTAGGGCACGTATTATGTATGTTAATACATACTGGTATCGATTAAACAATCTTGAGGTTTTAATGCTATCCTCTTCTTCAACTTTTTTTTATTACTTATTTCTTGTTTGCTTTTTTTTTATTATCCTTCCTGCGATGTATGTTTACCTAGATATCCGTTTTTCTAATTTAATATAGATCTACAGCCGCAGACAAAAGATTTTTTTTAATTGTAATGCAAGGTGTGGGTGGAAGACCAGTAATAAACTGAACCCTCACCTTGAGGTTCTGCATTCTTTGTTGTTATTATATAGTATACAGTGTTATTGCATTTAGTTATTTTGATTATTGTACTTCTTATTTCTTTTCTTGATATACATTTATGTAAGAATTGCAGAATAAAATATATATTATTTAAACGTCAATCATAAACAAACAACTAATATGTTTTATACTGATTGCTACTTAATAACAATTATTATTTAATTATGGCTTATTTTAAAGTTGTAACGACGAAAGAAAAAAGAGGAATATATTTCACCCTTGTTTACTACATGATGGTTTACCAGTGATCTCATCCCTATTTTTTTCTATTTTGTATTGTAAATAGTTGATTTTGTTTCCACTGATTTCACCTAACTGTTATTTTAATTTTCTATAAAAGGTATATCTAAAATTCTTCGTTTTTCTTATTGCATTTGCCTTTGACATTTTTATTAAAAACTTGTAAAACTATTACCACTGCAAAAACACAATTAACCTCCAAATTCCAAACTAACCTACAGGAGATATGCCTCTTTAGAAGTTACTGTCGCTTGTTTGTAATTTTTAATAGTAACTGGAACTTTTTAGTAATTCTGATGCAAAATAAGTAGTGAAAATTACTTTCAAGTGATTCTCCTGGGTAGCATAAATGTAAGTTTTACTTTCAATACTACTGTATAGTTCAGTTACTTTAAAGGTTAAGCAATGGTTTCAGACTGGTGGCAGGAACTTTCGGCGCTACTTTAAAGTTTTTAAACTTTAAAGTAGCTTCGGGCAAGTTACTGCTACAATCATAATATCACTTGAAGTTGCAACAACATTAAAGTAATTATACTAAGTAGCAATATCGTTCCACATACTTTAAAAAGCTACTTGGAAGTAATGGAACTACATAATTACTAAAATATTTCAAATTGACGTAATTAAACCTATAAAGTCATAAATTTAGTTGTAGTTACGTAACAGCTACTCAATCAAAGTTCCGATCTCAGTTACCGCTACTTAGATGCTGCTTGAGCTCCCTTAGGTTTGTAGTCTAAAAGTAAAATTCCTTGAAAGTCCCAAAAAATTGTCGCCATTACTTTTCCAGCCGATTGCTGGACTTTGAATTTCTTTGGGGCTGGCCCCCCCTTCACATGCCACTGTTTCGACTCTTCTTTTGATTCAGGATTGTAAAAATGAACCCATGTTTCATCTCCAGTCACAATTCTGCTGATAACATCTGCCTCATTGTCCCCACAAAGTTCCAAAAATTGCTTACAACAATCAACGCGGTATTGTTTTTGATGAGGTGTAAGGTTTCGGGGGACCCATCGCGCACTAACCTTTGACATTCCAAGATGTTCATGAAGAATTTTAAACGCAGTTGTTTCAGAAATATTGAATATTTTCGCAATCTCCTTTAGTTTTAGTCGACCAATTTCCATAATCACTTGGTCTTCCAGTGCGTTCATCGTCTTCTAGGGATTCCCTACCTTGTTTAAATAGGCGTGACCACTTATAAGTCATTGTTTTACCAGGGCAGGTATCTCCGTAAACAGCTCTCATTTCTTTTAAAATGGTATCTACACTTTTCCCCTGCTTCGTGAGAAATTTAATAACTGCGCGAAACTCGAAG
This sequence comes from Agrypnus murinus, assembly GCA_929113105.1. Taxonomy (NCBI): domain Eukaryota; kingdom Metazoa; phylum Arthropoda; class Insecta; order Coleoptera; family Elateridae; genus Agrypnus; species Agrypnus murinus. Next base: position 37,550,786 of record OV816030.1, read on the forward strand.
TTCGACATTTTTCCAAGAATGTGACGGATTTACTTAATCTTTTAACTACAGCGAAACCACTATCGTAAATACCGGAATGAAATTTGACGTTTCTACACAGAAATGAATAACAATTAATAGTAAAAAGTGAGATGTTTGTTTTTGCACCACCAACTTACAAATTCCGCGAATTTAAAAAACTACCCTCGTATTTATTATGGTTGAAAAGAGAATACAATACTCTTATTGATTCCAGTAAAAAAATACCTATCATGTAATTTAAGAAAAAGTTCAATGACGTCATCACGTTCACACCGATTTAGTCAATACAAAATTTTTTGAACCAGAACATAGAGAATTTTATGCTATTTAATAATATATATGGTTTATACCATTTCTGACTGAAAATAAAGTTGCTACAAAGCGGGGCACTTTAAATCAAACAGACTGTATACCGTACCTCCGTAATTGTAATTTTTTAACAACTTTTTATTAAATCTCCTCTACACTATACATATAGTAGTTTGTGTCAGATTTGTTCCACGAAGTCGTTACTCGTACATGTAACACCCCTTCCGGTTAGCGATCGTTGTTTTTATAGCATCTCTCTCGCACTAAATTTAGCAGAAGTTGTAACATACGTTCAAAAATATCTTCCTTTGGCACGCTATGAAATTCTGTATGACATACTAGCTTACTTGAACGATATGAATATGTCGGTATATGTAAGGGCCAAGATAGAAAAATTCAACAATATGATAATACCATAATAATTATTTGGAATTATTCCCAATGCTAAGTTATAAATTCTTAATTCTCATTCTAAATTCTAAGTTCTGAAAAATGAATCTAAAATTATAAAATATTTCAAAATGTTTAATTGTATGGGTATTCAAATTATGATTTGAAGTTTAAAATGTGAGTGAGCCTCAAGAATTCTTAACTACGAGTTCTAAATTCCAGATTTTAATGCATCTTGTAAAATATTAAAATTTGCAGTGGCATTTGTTGTTTATTGAAATTTATAAATTACTCTTTTTTTGTGCTTTGATATTTCTAAATAATTTAAAACAAAGAGAATTCAAAATATTTTCTGAAAATTCTATAGCAAAGAAAGAATAACGACTGAGTTTTAATATTAGAATTTTAATGATACTTCTAATTGGCATTAAAAAAAATTACATATGAAAACCAAATTTTCTTTTTTTTGTTTTCAGAAAAAGAAGAGGGTAAGTAATAAAGCAAAAACCACAACAAGTAAATGATTGTGTGTGACTCACTCATTTCAAACTTAGGTTTAGGATCTCATTAATCAATCATGTTTTTCTGTGTTTTTTGAAATTTTGTGTGGGGCATGTATTTGTATTGTTTTTGTGATTAATCCACACTTGTTTTGTGTGTTAACAGCATGTTGTTTTGAAAACTATTTGTCATTAAAAGTTTTTGTTTACTGCGATTGCCTCCTACGTTATCGTTCATGAGAAACAGTTGCGCATTACTATCTAAGCACCTTTCTTTTTTTTTATTTATTTATTTAATTGTATTATTAATTCACCTATTTTTTATTGATTGATTGTTGTCTCGTGGTCGTGTAGTTAAATGTGACTTGTTTTCAGTAATGAGAGGTAGCGCAAAGGATGGCATGTCCCACGAAGAAATGCGCAAACTGATTGAGAGGTTAGTAGAATTCTCCCCTGTTGTATTTTTTTCATATCTTCATCATAATCTCATGTTATATATCCCTTTTACTTTTTTAATAATGAGAAAGACAATAAAAAATAAAAAATTAATATAAATATAATAGCAGTTATAGGGTAGGGAGTCATTTAAAAAATCTCCTTTTAACTATTTATTAATGTACTCTTCATATTTACCCTTGTTGCTCTAATATTAATACATCTCATGTTGCTTTATGATAATTCGATTTATATTCATTTCATGAACTCCTCTCAAACAGGAAACCGTAAGTTTGGTTAAATATAATGCATGGCTTTTTGGCAGTACTTTCTTTTGATTTATTTCACTTAATTGGAGCACTTTTGTGTTACTAAACGAAAAGATGAATAGTATTGGTGTTTTGCAAAATCTAAAGAAATTGTCCACTAGGTAAATAATGTAGTGTATAAAGGCCAAAATGGTATTTAATAAATATATATTGAACAAATGAAACACGAAATTTAGTTTGTAAGAATTCGTCACAAATTTGTTCTGTGTGTAAGAGGGTAGTAAATAATTTCTTAGTAAATAAAATAATAAGGTAAGTTAATGATAAGGAAATACTACACCAGAAGATAGGGTTACATAAAACTTAATTAGAGATACTTCATACAAGCAAAGCTAACATAAAACAAGGGTATCGCTCCTTATGACAAATGATCATCCAAATAATTATTGTAAAATGAGGTTGACTGATGGCAGGAAATAAACATTTATAATTGATTGGGCTGAAGCTGATTTTGGATTGTACTTGTTCAACTGTATATCAGTTTAAAATTCTTAATTGTTTCAAAGTAGATTTTTGAAAACTGGGGCTAAGCAAGATTTTCGAGGAAAAGCTTTAAGAAAAAATTTTTTTGAACGTTAGTCCTGGATTGGAGCTTAAGAGTGCTTTAAAGACGTACCTAAAAAGTTTGGATTGGAAACTGAAATGTACAACACTTGAAGGCATACTTACAATATCTTTAGAAACTTGCAGACTGACATTTACATGTTTTAGAACTCATAGAGAGATCTGGAAGTAATTAATGACTAAATTTTTTAGAGTTAATCGCTTCATGTCTGCTGGGTCTGGCTACTAAAAAGCAGTCACTACACTTGGACACAAAATTAAAAAAGTGCTTTACAGCAGCGGTTCCCAACCTTTTTCGTTCGCAGACTGCCAAACGACGTAGCATTTGCTTGCAGACCAGTATTTGTATGTGACATATGAAGGGGGTAAGAACCCAGCACCGCGGCCTTAGGCTTATTGTACTCTCATCTTGTCACTTAGTCGGTAAAGAGTTTTGTGATTCTGATTAGGCTTAGTAACCTCTTTACCAGGTCCTTCCTTGCAGACCAGTAAGAAAGAAATTAAAGAAAACATTTCGTAAAATAAATCGTATAAAAATAAGTTTACTTTTACACTGTACAAGAACCATCTAAAATAAATAAATATTCATTCTTTATAATAACAAAAGTCTGTTTTTCCGGTTCCCGCATACCAAACCTCCAACGACCAAAACAGGGACCAACCCGAAATCGGCGGGTATCGAGAGGCCGGGGTTTTCTCTTGTCGTCAAACGAACGTCAAGAAACGATGGCTGGATAGGGTGCGGCGCCGAAGACCATAACCGGGCCCGACATATATAGGGCGCTCCGTCGTTGAAAATCAGAACGAGATAGCTCGAGACAGGGAGCGGAGATATAACCAAAAACGCTGGCGAGTGGGTTTCGGAAGCGGCGATCAAAAACTAGAATGGGCGGTCGAGAATAGGCTCAAACGAACCAGGAGGCAATCATATAAGACCTCCAAAACTGTTTTCTACTTAGGAGCCCGATTAGGCTGGTGGCGGCAATATTACTTTAACTCGATTTTCGGGTGAAAAAAAATAAAAAATTTCGAGTTTTGGCTGTAACTTTTTTCTTGTGGTTTTACACGGCTTTGGAAGAGGAAACCTTTTGAGATTGCCCATTGTTTGATGCCCAAGATAGTCGTTTTGGGTCCTATGGTGTCCGAGATCCCGCCACTCGAAAACGGGCGGAGCTTCCTAGAGCGGAGAGGGCTGTAGATACGGAAAAACCAATAGATGCACCGCTCGTAGCAGACCGCGAGACATCGAATGACGCCAACACATGTTCGATCCTCTCCAAAACTCCATGTCACCTCTAGCTCTCGCCCCCGAGTGTAGGCAAAAAACTTTTCCGGTAGAAACGATTGGGGTACTGCGCTGGCAAAGATTTCGCGGTCAGATTTTCGCTCTGACCTACCATAAGGCGGGACAGGTTTTTGCAGCCTCCGCTTAAACGGCTTACCGGAGACGGTCGAGACTGCAAATCCGGATCGAAGCAAGTTTTGCGGCCTTGCAAAATCCGGATTTTGATCGTCTCCGTTAATCGGGAATGCAAAACAAAAATTCTTTCGGTTCCGGTATGCCTAGACCCGTGCGAACCGAACCCGTTTAAAAATTCTAAAATGGGAGATTACCTATTATTGCGTAGTAATAGGTATTAATAGGTAGTAATAGAGTTATCAATACTGTCAACTCCTATAAACCATTTGACCCTACGTTAGCTCCAGGATAGCACGAATTAAAAAAATTCTTTTAGTAAAATGTTGAAAACACTGTTATTTCTCTGCGAACCGGCATACATTTCTGACAGACCGGCAGGTAACTCAGTAAAATGCAAGAGAATATATGAAGAATCTTAATAGGCACGAAAACAAAACATTTAGCAAAACTATTGTATGAAACGGTGTGGCTGTACTTAGTAGCAAAGTTAGTAAATATTAATGTTTAATCAGACTAGAGATGAAAAAATAAAATTGTATTAATAAAAGTGAAGGATAGAGAATTTGAAATGTAAATACTTTTCGAAATAAGGTTTATAGATGTGAAGATTTTTGGAAAGTATGATACTTTACAAGTTATGCATTCTGAACTAGTGATTAATTAGTGATATTAAAAGAAATGTATAGTCGGCTGAAATGCCTAGACTCTAGAAACTCTTGAGCTTTGCAAAATTACACAGCTAGAGACTTTAGATAGTTAAAGAAACTGAAAATAAAATGGCAAGAGCACCTAGATCAGGCGTCGGCAACCTTTTTTGGCTGCGGGTCAAAATCAACCAAAATGTGACTATTAAGAAGACGTTTCGGGTCAATGAGTATTTTCATTTTGGGCAATGTTACGTATTCCGCCTATGTTCATTTCTGCAACTTTGTAATCAAACCAGAATGTTAATCTTATTATTTATATTTTCTCAAAATATTTTTTTCATGTTTATGTTTTGTAATTTATTTTTATATATTATACTGTATTTATTTACACTCAAGTAGGTCAGTTGGTGACCTGCGAGTCATAGGTTGCTGATGCCTGACCTAGATGCTTTAATTTTTGCATATTTAGCTGTTTAATTGCATATTCAGTTGGTCGTAACAGTTGCAGTACACTTAAGATTTGAATCAATTCTAGAAATACATATTTACCTCAAGGTTCTGCACTTGGACACTTGGTATTTAGCCATATACTCTGTATAAATATGTTAAATAGTTCTACTTTAAACCAGAAAGCATTTAGATTTTGCAAAACCACAATCCAATGCACTGATTGCATGCACGGTTATATCAAAATTTTTTATAACTGTTGCATTTTGTTTTTATTAACTTTTCGTATTTTTCACAATACAGATTTAATACATAAACGAATATGCTTTTAGAAACGAAGCAGGCCACCAAGCCAGCAACAACGGGGGACTCACAACCTACGATACTGTGGCAGTGTAACCTGTAAACAGTGAAACTGCTGCCGTCTATCATTCATACTTTATTGTTTAGCAACACAATTGTTTTTCTAAATAATTATTAACATATGTTTTATGTTGATTTTATCATATTTACCTATGATTTAGTTAAGGAAGGAATAAAAACAGGCGTGTTGCAAAACTTTCAAAGTATTTACTCAAAATATTCATCAAGGTTTTTGGAGACTGAAGTTTTGTAATTTTCTACATTCGTTTTGTTTTAGAAAAAAAAATGCAAGCCATTTTAATTAGCACAAATTATTACACTATTTATTGGTTTGCTTTTGTGAATATTTTTTGTAAATACTTTTTTTTATTAATATTATTAATTATTTAACTTACTAACCAAAAATTAAAGTTAATTTTTTTATTAGCAATGATGGTGTGTGAAATTTACGAAAGCGTACACATTTTGCCAAAAAGTAGTTTTTTCTTTAATGTAATTATTATAAGTAATTGTTTATAATTTCTCGTTTGTCGTTATTTTTTTATGTATAGTGGCTCAATGTGTCATGTGATATTTTGAGGTTTGTGACTATTTCAATTTTTGCTTGTTCTATTTAAAAAGGATGAAGTTTGGTTTTAAATCTATGGTTGGTCTAAATAAGTAAGTGCTGGTGCCAAAAGTACGCTAAAAAATAAGATCGATCAACTACAGATACGTAGGTGCTTTTTGTATAGGTAGCATTCTTTTTTTTCCCTTCATTTTCATAGCTTGGCTTAGGATTGTTTTTGTTAGAATATAGATCGATATGTTAGGACGATACATGATTGGCGATTCCTTGGTCCTCTTTTGATGTTTTTTCGATGTTTGAAGGTTGTGCATCTCAAATCGCCAATCCGGGTTTTTCTTAAATTAATTGTTTGAGTTTTGTCTCTTTAGCTACTTCTGTCTCTACTATATAATATATTCTCTTTACATGAGAGAAGAAAAGAATATACAAATTTTTCGTGACTTTTAATATTTGTATCGATATAACTATTATACAACAAAACGATATCAGTGTTTATATAATACTAATAATAATATAGTAAGAAATATTAGTAAAGCATGCAAAATTTGAAGTTATGCATTTATGTAGGTGATACGAAGGTGAGTGATGATTTTCTTTTTATACGTTTTAATATGTACCATGTAGTAATTAGATCTCGGCTCAAGTAGTTTCTTAGTTTTCTTGACGACTGTTTTTGTATCCATTTATCTATTGGTCTTTCCTTTGTGATTACTGCAATGTGTACATTTACAAGGTGTTTATATAACATGAAATTGATAATTAGTTTGTGGATAAAATGATTAGAAGAATTACTCAAATTTTTTTTATTAAACATTGCTCTGTCAGCAATTCATGGACAAAATTTGTAACAACATGTTAATAGATTTATAAACTCGGATTGTCAGTTACATGTCTTTTAACACTGCTGTCATAAAATTAATTCAATTCTAAAATTTACAATTCTTTTATAACACGTATACAACTAACAGCGCATTGTCACAATCAAGAGAAATGGTATCAGTGTTCATAAGAGTTTTTAAACTTAAGCAGTTTTTAAGCATCATTTGCAGTTTTTGCATAAATAAAGGATCCTAATTTAAAATCGGGATAAATTTTGTTCCAAATTTCATTCATCAATTACCAATAACATATTGTAAAAAAGAAAATTGAAAAACGAAAATGGAAAGAGTTGATCTCTTGAAGGTATCTGTTTTTCATTTTATTGCCAAAATGATTATCAGTTCTAATTAGTCCTTTAAAAAAACCTTGTACAGGTAATATCAAAAAGAAATTTATCACAACCTTTCTACTATCCTACATTTATATGTTTGTAGATTTTCTCAGCCTTTTTTATTGAAATTTATTATACAACATTAAGCAAAAACTTTTTAAAAATATTTATAATAATTGATATTCAAGAAGAAGCATAAAAGTCCCCTATTATATAATGTTTTAGAATTAAATAATATGATACATACCTACTATTATAGCGTAAGTGTATCTTAAAATTTTTACGTTATTTATGAAGTCGCATTTTTTAAAAATTTAAAAAACTTCCTTTATTCAAACCATTCATTTTTTCTATTAATTGCTAATTTTGCCTTACTAATATATAACAACACACTTGGCGGAAATGTAAGTAGTGCACAAGTATAATACACCACTTGCTATTTTATTGTAGTGTAACATACTTGCTTTAGTGTAACATATTCACTCATCAATATTCAGTATGCATAATATTACATAAAATTTTGCTATTAGCTTAATAATAACTATTGTCACTATAAGTTCCTATAATTATAATAATTACGTATCTTTCTAAAAGTGTGTTGATATAAAGGCAACTAATTTGGTTACCGATTAATTTAAAGACAAAACTAGAAAAAAACTAAAACACCCATAGAATGCCAACGTTTGTCGCCAAACAAACTAGTCATTTCTTTGCGATATTTAGCATCACACGACTCTTATACACAATTAATTGGTGATTAATAAAATGACAAATTAAGGCATTCGTTTTTTGCATTTTATTTAAACTTTTATTTCCTTTTCCCCTCTCCATCCTCCTTAATTTTAAGTTTTAAATGTAGATGTGAAATGCCATAGTGTAGGTGTAATGTTAGTGTGCGATTATGTAATCATAGTGTTGTAAGTTAGTGGATTTAAAAACAAAAAATGTCTAATCGCATTATTTGTGTGAATTTTAATGAATTCTTTAGCTTCCAATATTTGAAATAATGATGGTAAAAACAAAGATTTTTGAGCAATATTTTATTACTCACAACTTGAGATTTTTAAAGTATGTAACTTACTCACTGTTTTTATCTTATTGCTTTTTTATATATATATTAATACTTTGCTATTTTGTAAATTTTACTGATGTGAGATTCTTAAAGGCAAACTTTTATGAAGATATTTTTTTATTTCTTCATGTTGTGATTTGTATACGTAATATTTTAACAGTGTTTAGTAGGTATTTCTTTTTTTATATTTTGTTAGATTAATTTGCCCATTTAAAAAAATACTTACTAATGTCATAAAGATATCTTTATAAAAGTGTGTTTTTATTTCCTTTTTTATAAATGTACCAAAGTTGTATTTCTTTACATTAATAAATTCCTGAATTTAATTGTTTTTGTTTTAAATACCTTGCTATTACAGAACCAAATCTCTTAAATACATTACTCAAATCATTTAAACTTGAATATTGTACTCTATTTACTCAACCAAGGACCGTTTGGATGTTCACAAAAAGGTAATATACTGTAATGATATTTGATCAAAATGGGATTGCTGTTCATCGTAAACTTTTCAAAGATTATTATGTTCTTAAAACATTATTCAAAAATGTTGCTACAAATAAATATATGAGCTCAAGGATATTTTTTCAAATTTAAAAGGAAAGATTGTTTTTTAAACAAAACTTTAGATTATCATGAACAATGCAGCATGAGTATAGGTTTATTGATTTAATACTGAATTACAAGTCAAGTCGTAATTAATAGGGCAATTGAAGTTCACTTGCAGTTCAATTCTGAAAAGAAAAATGTAATTAGTATTTTAGAAAAACAACAATCGAAACCGAATACCGTGAACCATGGGTACCAATAAGATTGTCATTAATTATTGTAATGAAGAGAATAAATGAAAATTGATCAAGGATGGTTTATAATAAAAAGCAAAGAAAAAAATGAAAATTTTATTGGTCACCAAGGTGATAAAAAATGGGGGTGGTTGTTGATACTTCATGTGTTTTGTAAAAAGGAGAAAAATATAAAGGTGACGACAATCCAACTCGAAAATTTTTAACCAATCAAATTACAAAATTTTTCAAATTGGGACCAATGAAATTAGTTTTATAGTGAAAAAACCACTAGTGGTTTTTTCACTAAGAAAAAACCACTTGTCAAAATGAAATGTCAAATTTATAGTTATTTATGGTACAAGTGAGTTAAGTAAGATATTATCCACGAACGAAAAATTTACCCTCGAGGGCCGGCAGGCCCGAGAGGGTTAATTTTTCTGAGTGGATAATATCCTTAACTCACGCGTGCCATACAAAATTTTATCCAACACCTGTTTATTTAAGTTTAAACATCGAATTTGAAATGTATAGTTAGTCTATAGTTTTGACAGTAATAAATTTAATACTCTAGCACGATGACTGGATTTTAATAATATTAAGTAACGTAAGCCGGTGATTGGTTGTTATCTTTGAAGGAGTGAGTTTTTTAAAAATAACCCACGTTGCTAGGGGCAACGTAGGTTATAATGTAACATAAGAGTAAACAATCACTTTCCTTATTTAAAATAACCATAGTAAACATGGTATTTATATAGAGGTGTTGGATAAATTAAATTAATATTAACTACACACGCTAAATAAAAATTTGCTCGGTGGATTATCATGCCGAATACAACTCGTGGTCTAATTTTCTCTTGCAAAATTTATCGTTTAAGACATTCGTAGCTTTTGCTTTTGGAAAATTTTCGTTGCAAAACTACTCATATCTGAAACGACAAATTTTGTCGGAAAAAATCAGACCACTTGCGATATTATTTATGATAAAAAATGGGGGTGGTTGTTGATACTTCATGTGTTTGGTAAAAAGGAGAAAAATATAAAAGAAGTGATAACATTTTGTTAAAATGAATTGTTATATGTAAAAATTGTAAAATAGACTATATTGTAAATAGTAAAGAACCAAGTAAATAGTATCCAAGTCTTCTTTAGTACAAAAAAACAAATAAAAAGAAAATAACGCCAAAAAGAAACGTGCAGATAATATTTATAAAGTACCAATAATTCCGAGGCAGCTAAGACAAGACGTCGAGTTAAGAAAATAAAGAGATTATCGTACAGCACACTCAAAAAGTATCCAAAGAAGAATTTTAAAATTAAATAAAAAAATATATAATTTAACAGCAAGGTAATATAATCAAAAAAATCACCTACACGTTTTCAGATATTTAAAAATCTGAACGAGAACAGACGTACTGCGTGGTGTCCAACATCGAATGGTGGAAAGTAGGATCCTGCCACAGATAGTCACCGATAACAGTGCCTGATAACATAAGGGGACAGATACTTTCAACAGGTTAGTGATAGAAAAGTGAATAAAAAATATTTAATTAAGAGTGATATTAGTTACCTACATATATAAGAAGATAGGTTACAGCATTCGAAATTTTAACGTAATAATCCTTACCTTTGGAGGTTGTAAAATCTCTTGGTAGATTTTACGTTAAAGCAGATTGGTACTACGACCTTTCTGTGGTCACCACTTCTTCATAAGGGTGACTGTTATTTTTACCTCCTTAGGTAATCAATACCGCTTGGTATCAGATTCTAAAGGAGATAATGATTGATTGATCAGTATACGTTACTAATTGATTTATTTGAAAATTCCCTTTGTTTATATACAAATTATAATTATTTTTATAAATCTGTGATGCTAAAACATTTACATTAATTACATTAATTGACAAGAAATTTTTATTCTAACATTTTGTTATTTTCTGTTTTGTCTAGTTAGCTCTTTAAGTAAGTGATTATTTTAGCATAATAGCATTTTATACTAACCTACTATTTTTAACTAGTAAGCATATCTTGCAATTATTAGAAAAAATGTGTTTATATTGCAAGAAAGCATTTGTTCATATTTTGAAATGTGAGTTGGCCTAGAAATTATTAACCTTTTAATGTTACATTATTTTTTGAAAGAAATTTAAAAAAAATTAAATTTTATGTTTAGTTTTAAACATTCTGGCGGCTCTCGGAATGGGGAGATTGTGATCTTAACGGCCGGAGCTCGATCATCTCAGGATGGCTGGGTGGCGTTTCTTCTGCAGGTGGAGTTCGTGTTGATTGGACATGACGATATTTTTTCCAAAGTCGACGAGTACCCCAGAACAGCAGCAGGAACATCGATATGATGATGATGGTGGTAATGCCACTGGATAATAGTGAATGATGACGGATGGTTCTCCATGTTGTTTCCTGAAGTTGTTTGCAGGGGCATTCCCTGTCGGTGTCTTCTCGCTGGGAATTCGTGATGAAGGTGCCCTTGGACATTTCATAAGGTGGTTTGAGGCTTCCTTATAAATTGTTTCGATCTGGTTGACGTATTTTGTTGTACAGTAACTATGTTGAGGAAGATCGAGGGACAGGATTATCTCGTTCTTTTCCTGAACTTCTTTCCATAGTTTTTCTAACTCGGCAAGGCGGTTAGAGATGTAGGCTTCTGTTTTTCGGGATGTAGCATCCTTCTTGGAGTTGGTTAGAATCTGAGCAATTTTTTGGCCCAATTGCTCTTGCTGGCTGCTGAGTTGATTCATTTGTTCCATGTTGGTGGTGGACATCTTGACGTCTGTAGATTTCAAATGAACTACCCACAGGCTCGAAGGACCAAAATGTAAAGTCCTTCGTGGAGTGTGTTCTAACGCGGCAGTGCGGTTAGACTAATGGTAAATGTTTGTAAGACATCTACTTGGTAGGATCCTTCTTGGTTCGAAGGATCAAATGTAAAGTCCAGCGTGAAGACTTTATTTCTAACTCGGCAAGGCGGTTAGACTAATTGTAAATGTTTGTAAGACATCTACTTGGTAGGATCCTTCTTGGTTCGAAGGATCAAATGTAAAGTCCAGCGTGAAGACTTTATTTCTAACTCGGCAAGGCGGTTAGACTAATTGTAAATGTTTGTAAGACATCTACTTGATAGGATCCTTCTTGGTTCGAAGGATCAAATGTAAAGTCCAGCGTGAAGACTTTATTTCTAACTCGGCAAGGCGGTTAGACTAATTGTAAATGTTTGTAAGACATTTACTTGATAGGATCCTTCTTGGTTCGAAGAATCAAATGTAAAGTCCAGCGTGAAGACTTCACTGGTAATGTAGTAAATGCTTGTAAAACATTTACTAGTGCACGATCCTTCTCGGTTTGAAGGACCAGATGTAAAGTTGTTGATGGTTGCTTGGATCTTGGTTGGTTGGATCTTCATTCACGGTCCCTTGGTGATGTTACCGCACAAGAGACCAAATGTTGAGTTGTAAATGGTTGGTTAGATGTCCTCAGGATGATGGTGGTACCAGGAATTGTTGACGTTAACAATGTTCGTAGAACATCCTGCCGGACACCAAATGCAAGATCCAGCTTCCTACCACTCCGAAATGTAGGTAATTCTTCAGTCCGTGTGACTGGCGATCTTCGTTAGTTTTGGACCACTGCCGACGTACAGTCTCATACGCAGAGGTTAGTTTTGACTTAAGTACAGTGGTCCATTGTTCTCGGAGTGGTAGGATGATTACCTCCTTAGGTAATCAATACCGCTTGGTATCAGATTCTAAAGGAGGTAATAGTTGAAGTGATCAGTATACGTTACTAATGATTTATTTGAAAATTCCCTTTGTTTATATACAAATTATAATTATTTTTATAAATCTGTGATGCTAAAACATTTACATTAATTACATTAATTGACAAGAAATTTTTATTCTAACATTTTGTTATTTTCTGTTTTGTCTAGTTAGCTCTTTAAGTAAGTGATTATTTTAGCATAATAGCATTTTATACTAACCTACTATTTTTAACTAGTAAGCATATCTTGCAATTATTAGAAAAAATGTGTTTATATTGCAAGAAAGCATTTGTTCATATTTTGAAATGTGAGTTGGCCTAGAAATTATTAACCTTTTAATGTTACATTATTTTTTGAAAGAAATTTAAAAAAAATTAAATTTTATGTTTAGTTTTAAACAGAGGTTTTCCGTTTTAATAGTAATATAGTGGATTAGCAGAATTTGTGTTAGCTCTACAAAAATTACGTCGAATCAATACAACCTTTAAATAATGTAAGGTAGTTAATATAAAAGTTTAGCAACATTCGGGTATGTAGTGTTTTAAATGTATCGTTGTAGTTTAAAGAAAATTCGAAAAGAATTTGTTCAGCACTGGAATTTATTGCCTTTAATTATGCTGAAGTATGCTGTTAAAAGTTAAACAAGAAAAATAATAGTTCAGAATTCAGAAGATTTGTTTCCATTTTGGTTCTTCAGGTTAACAGTTTGATAGTGAAAACTTATGTGTTATGGTCATTTTTTGTGAAATGTTTGGAGCCTTCTGTTTGTGCTAGAAATTTATGAAAATGAAGGAGATTTGTATTGGGATTTGTTCTTGTTTATTTAAGTTTAGTTATGTTTAATTTAATAGTTGGTTTGGGATCCCGAAATATTTTTAGAATATGATGAATTATTACTGTATTTTTTTTTTGAAAGAGAAAACTTTTCTAACATGTTTCATTTGTGTATTGTATTTTCAAATTTTTTTACTTTATTCAATATATAGATTTCAAATTTAATTATCGTATGATATAGTTTGGCTCAACAAATTGCTGATGTTTTTGTCAATTAAAATTCAGTAGTATCGATTGATATGTGTTTGATTAAATTAATGTCAATTTTAAATGAGCTATCTTTCCATATTGGGATTCTTAGATTCTGTTAACATCAATTTGGTGGCGCCCACTACTTTCTAATTTTTTTTGTTTGTTCCTGATTCCTTTAATTAATCTTTTGGGGTAAACATCCACACCTGAATTTAAATTTGCAGAATAAGAGAGCTCAACAGCCGGAGCATTTTAGTACAGTATTTAGTGATTTGAGTTTTTTATTAAGATTACAGTGACAGTCCATCGTGGGACTTTTAAATTAGTATTTAGAATTTTAGAGTAACAAAAAAAGCTCAGTTATATCTGACAGAAAAATTAAATATTGTTGAGCTGTCACTTTAAGCTTAGTAAAAGTTAATTTTTCTTCATTAACTAAAGGTTATTGGTGATCCCATAGTATAAAATTGTTATTGCTGAAATTTTAGAATCTCAACAAATGAATCCAGGTCAATTTGTTCACTGAACTCTTATTTACTAGAAACGGCATATGATACCAATATTTGAAGCCAACATAACCTCTTTCTTTGTTTACTGCGGACACAGCTTTTGTTGTTCAGTAAGGTGATGTAAATATGACCTTTAATGAACAATTAACAACAACTGAGTAGGAATTATTAGGTTATAATTCAATTTAAAGAAATATAGTGAACTGTGAATAGTGTATTAAAAAATGGTAAATTCATATAGTGTTTATGGAATTATCTACAAAAAAGAAACTTTTTTCATAAGTAAATTCTTTTCAGTTATATTTTATACATTGACACTTGCCATAGGCATTACATGAGATTTTTACCTGAATAAAGAAAAACGCAAATAAAGCAGAAATTCAAGGTTGTGTAAATATCACATGTTATGAATCGTAATAAAACTATAATAAATTTGAAATTCTAGCGACTACATACGGTTGCATACAAGTATGTTCTCTATTTATTATAAATATGGGTACCAATAATTTTGCACTATTAGGTACGTTGGAATTTAAGAGGAAAAGTATTTACAATTTTCTAGCAAAAATATTTGAATACTGAAAATGTCTCTACCCTCGCATGTCTTTTCATGTATAAAAGTTTGATTTATTTGTTAATTACTAACTTTCCAATATTCAATCTTTGGTATTATTAAACCAGAAAGTTTCTTAGTATCACTAGAAGGTAAGAAATAGTGAAGATTAATACAAAGTTAAATTATTGAAATTTTCTTCATTGCCCATAAATTTAGTGTCTCATACCCTGCTTTTTTATATCTCTGATCAAATTGTCACTACCCTGGTTTTTGTGCAACCCCCTTGAGTTGCAATTTTCCCTTGGTCACCATGAAACTCCGAAAATATGTAATGATTACTGACCCACTTTAAATTAGTGTGAAAATAGGAATTACTTTTTAGATAGTAAAACACACAAACTTATTCTTATATTTTTTTTTGGTCACAAAAATGGGTAGCCAGCACACAAATAGCAGATATTCACCCATATATAAAATTTAGAGCTACCTTTGTTCTTTTCTTGTCTTTCTTGCCTCTTACTTTAGTTCATAGTATAACTCTTGGCACATCCAATAACTACTTTTATTTCAGTTTTACATTCCAGAAACACTTTTAACAACATACACAGTATACTCTTTTAACTCCAGTAGAGATGGTGGTGTATAGGGTTATATAAGAAATGTTTAATAGCCAAAATATACAACGGCGACAGCAGTCTTTCTTTAACCCTTTATAAGAAAATATATTATTAAATATGCAATTTTGAGTTCAAAAACGGGTTGCTAGAAGGTGAAAGCATAACTTAGCATGAACTAAAAAAGATTTTTTTGATTAGTTTTTTGTAATTAGATTGGTACACATAAGTACCACAGTGCACTGCGATGATATTTTTGTGGTACATATTGACACCACAAATCATTCCAAAAAAAATTGCACGTATATCTTCATGGTACATATTCGTACCATAAGTAAAATAAACAATCTTATCAAAAACCCAGTTTATTCAGTAGAATAATACAAATCAAAATCTATGTATACTTATACCTCCTACATAACTGGTATCACTAGAAGAAATACCACAACAGGTAAGTACAGATATCACATTATTACTAATTTATAAAAACTATTTTATAATACTTAAGTAAAAGAAAACTAAACATAATTCAGTTCAGAAAAAAATAAACTAGTCATTTATTCCGCTACTTTATAAATAAAAACCTAGTAAGTAATTTTTTAGATACTCTTCATGTTTCTTATTCGACAAATCAAAAAGTTTCACGTTTTCCATATGAAAAAAGTCATAATACTTTAGAAATAAACATTGCTACAGGAATTTTATGGTACATACTTGTACCACCACTTTTTAGGGCTTTTTATTTTCCTTGCCGCAAACATTATACAACAAAACAAATAACAGAGTGAAATTATCATACAATTTGAAACCTTTTGTAAAAAAATTAAATCCGAGCAGGTAATATTAAGTTTGCAAATGAAATTCAAACAAACCACTGAAATTTAGCGATTCTAACCTTACATTTAATAATTGTTAAAATTTGGTGAAATAAAATAATTTAATATCAACTTTAATTGTTCAAACAATATCTAAAGTTATTTCACATCAATCCAAACAGTTAAAACAATTTGTGATATTATAATACCAGAAAATAACACAATTTACCTTGCACAAATACTTAGACGTTCACTGGTACACATGGATACCACTAAATCAAGTTTATACCGTTGCCGTCGCGCAATTCAATTTATGGTATATATTTCTACCACTATCCATTCAGAGCAAGTGTATAATTCGTAAGGATCATATTTAATGTTTATGTAATGGCGTAGATGCCTGTATGTGCATGTGGTACATATTTGTACCAGTGTCCTATAAATGGTTAAGGCTATTCATGACTTTTGCCCTTGATATTTTCTGTGCTCTATATCGTTCTAGGCAATATTTTGCACTCGATATACTAGTTGGTCACATGACTAAATGATATACTTTTTTACTCTGCTCTTGAAACGTAAAACCAAACGCAGCTAAGAAGAGATAAATCACTACCTCCTTTTGAAATTGCAATTACTTTAGTGTAGTTACAGTGGAAAAGTAACCAACTGGTTACTTATTAAGTTAAAATAATTTTTTGGTATTTATAAATTAATTATAGTGCATAAGATATTTTAGTAACAACCTTGCATATTGCGAACTTCTGTAAATTATACTTTACCTGTGATTGACGAGATGCCACTGGTGCTGTGGGAGGTGTAAACAAACATAAGCCAAATTTAGAGGTTTTGTTGGCGTCACCGGTTTATTACATAATGCCTCTTCTAGTAAATAAGAGTTCAGTGAATTTGTCATATTTTTATGGTAGCATATAAAATAAACCCTGAGATATAAAGAGCCTAATTAAAAGATCATATTTGGGTATCAAAACACCATCATCATATAAATAAAAGACGCCTAAAATGCTTGGCACGGTGAATTGAAACATCAATTAAAGCTAACGTTAAACATGGTAGGCAGTTTAATACATACATACATAATCTTTAACCTCATATACCTTTCAGTGTTGAGGCGTCAGACACATGTGCGTGCGAGACGAGGCAGCGGAGCCATATAGGCAAGTACACTGCGCTTGTGGTTTACCCATCTGAGTCCTGACTGCCACAAACTCAACTTAACTATGTTAAGCGATAGAAATCCACTATAACCACTCTGCCGTACTGCTGACGTAGGCAGTTTAATAGTACATAATTGTCGTCCAACGTAGATGGGTAGTAAAACCGTAATATCAGTACAATACTAATTACACAAATAATTTTTTTGTAATACACCCAGATTGGGGGAACAAATGTTAAAATGATATTAAAAGAAAAAATGGTAGTATGGCATGGAATATCCCCTACAAAGGTCCTAGCCAGCTTACTTAATTGCAGTCAGTGGCCATGGATTTTTAAATAAAAGCCAGAGCAATCAAACATTATATGTTAACTTTAATAATTATATAAATACTATATTATAATTCAAAAATTATTATAAAATTATTTTCTAGGGCCTGAAACTTATATGAAATAAATCTTTATATCAATTTAAGGTTAAAATATGATATTATAAATAAGCCCTGTAATATAACAAGGATGTCACTTAGTTTTAAAGTTTAACTCTCCTACAATAATGGTGTAATTACTACTTTTACTATCATTTACTTTTACTTCATAAAGTTTTTCTATATTTAATTTTATTATGTACAATTTATAGTTTTGTATTCTATTTTGTAATATTATTTACTGTGCTCGTCCTGTGTATCTTATACATGCATGCTTGAATAAACTATTTGTAAGTAATTTTTATTTTTTAATGCCCAGTTAAGATTAGGATGTTTGTAGATATGGCCTAGGGTTCCATAGAAAAATAAATTTGGTATAGGACAACCTGCCAACCTGACACAAAGCCGACCGCAGACACTTTGCTGACCATGGACACTATGCTGACCCTTAAACTGAATTTTGCTACATGACCCTTTTCCAACCAAACACTAATCTAACTTAAGGTCATATTGTAGAAAACGTCATAGAGGAGCTGCAATATGTGAAAACGGAAAATTTGGAAGAAAGACTTATTACAAGTTGATTCGTAACAGATGATAACTAACCAAATGTGTAATAGCAAGAGCAATGTATCGTCTAACTGTTAAGCAAGGATTTTCTTGTTGGCAAAAAATGTGGTGCAAGACTTGAATCTAATAAATAATTGAATC
Source organism: Agrypnus murinus (assembly GCA_929113105.1). Classification (NCBI taxonomy): domain Eukaryota; kingdom Metazoa; phylum Arthropoda; class Insecta; order Coleoptera; family Elateridae; genus Agrypnus; species Agrypnus murinus. The sequence continues at coordinate 37,569,447 of OV816030.1, forward strand.
ACTGATAATTCACTAGTTTACACGGTTTATATACCTTAGCTGAAAGTTATAATTTCTTATAGATTTTGAACCACTGAGTTCAGAAGAAATATTTAAAAAAATCCATCACGCCATGTTAAAGAAATATTTAATTAATAATAATAACACAAGAGTACTTTCTACAGCAACAAAACAAAAAATTAAAAATGACTTTGTTTCTTATAATTTGTTGGATCAGTTTCCCTTATAACGGACCAACAGTAACCCCCTAACATATTTTTTAGCAACAATTTCCTGATATCTGTCATCTTTTTTATTTCCTAAAAATCCTTTGACCTTTTTAAACGATGTCCAAGCATTTCTTTCTTTCAAAGACAACAGGTTGTCAAATTCTGTATTTTGCATGATTTTACATATCTGTGGGCCAATAAATATCCCCTCTTTTAGTTTTGCTTCCGAAATACATGGAGACATGTTTTGTAGATACTAGAAACCAGCACTGGTTTTATCCATTGCTTTCACAAAATTTTTCATGAGGCCTAATTTAATATGTAATGGGGGCAAAATTATGTTTTGTGGATCTACCACCCCAGTAGCACACCATATTTCTTTAATATTTAAAAAATATAAATATTTAAAAGATTAGGAAAGTATTTATAAAATATTGAAAATGAAATATTTAGAAATATATTGATATACATATTAAATAAATATGTTATTTGTGTGTAATTTTTAATATTTTGAAACATATATTAAACAAATATTTTTTTATTATGTTCTACAATAGATATCTATTGGAAACATGAAGAATTGTAGATCTTGCTTATGATCGTGCCCGATCGTGTGTCGTCGCGTATGTTCGTAGAAGGCAGGCAGAAGCACGATGTAACGACGCGACGCGTTTTGTCATCAGTTTTGTGTCTTTTTTGTCATTAAACTGTTTTATGTAGGTATATATTAATATTAAACAATAAAGTATTTACCTAAGAAGTGACTATTCTACTCCTACGAATAAAAGAGAGCCTGCATATCCACTGAAAAGCTGCTTATCATCAAATGGTGATAATATTACAAATAACATGGTTATTCAACCAGCTACAGATGGCTGTGAGTTTAACAAAGGTATGATGATTAATCACGTAGGTATGTTTAAATTTATACTTTTTCTAACGGGTGATTATAAACCCTCGACATCTCAGTTGTGAGATTTAAAACGTATGTGTCTTATTAGTCAAAAACAATAATTTTTTGAACGTCAAATAAAGTACATTAATTTATTATAAGTCTAAAAAAGGAATAAAACACATACCTTTTAAATTTCACAGCAACTGAGATGTGGAGGGTTTATAATCACACGTTACAATTTTAAATTTGTTTTGTAGAGTACAAAAGAAAAACCGAAAGTGACTTCCATCAGCAGAAGTTGGTTTTTGCAAATATTGAATGAGCAAAGCCGACCACAGATAATTCCTGATGATGATCAGAATTTCCACGAAGATTTTGAAGGAAGACTACCCATGAAGAGGGAAGAAGACATTGGTAAATGGGAAAGACGTCCAAGACCAAGAAAGGATGACCAGAAAAAGATGGTAGGTACTTGGATGCACATCTTGCTTTTCTTATAACATATTTTATTGTTTTCAGTTATCATTCCTTGTCCGAATTGGAAGTAAAAGAACAATATCAACGCTATTGTAAAAAATATTTTAAAGAACCTTCACAGATTCTGTTGCTCCTTATATGTATGACTGGGAGGGAAAGAAAATGGTTTCCTCCTTAATAGTATCTGACTGTATCAAAAGTATGTTAAATCTTCATTGTTTTTACCAATACGATTATTATTATGTTATTAAATATTACAGAAGCAGCAACCCTAAGCCCAAATACTAAACAACCGAGCACGACATCATAGCAGCTATTAAGGATTGGTTAAGACATGCTTCTAGAAGATTAAACAACAGCTAGTAAGTGCTTTTTTTTTATTTACCAGCTTACCATACGTACAGAAAGCTCAAGGTGTCCACCAGTTATGGGACGTCTAGACCACCAGGAAAGAGGAAACGATTTCAGATCTAACTAATTTAAATTAAAGGATGTGATAAATAAATAAAGAAATAGAGAGGCGTTAAGAAGTGATAAAAGAGAACTTTTGATTTTTAACTTTAATTATCTTGGTTGAAGTAACTTGTAAAAAATCTCCTGAGTTTTATGCTTGCATACTGTTTCGGAAGTATTTCATTAATTTTAAAAAATGTTTAATATTGGCTAATCACATTTTCTATTATTGGTCGCCCCACATAATGGTATTGTACTTGACTACATCAAATAAAGATTTTCTGAACAAGAATTATTTTTTCTTAAAATAATAAAACACTTCAATTTGTTGTAATCTTTGACTTTACACTAATATGGTGACTAGAAGTACAGATGATTCTAAAAGTCCTTGCTCATTATATAAATTTCCTTAAAATATGTTGCTGCGAGAGATCGACTATAACCCTAAATCTTTTTTTATTCTTACAGAAAGAAGAATTAAGTCCCAAGACAAGCTTCCTGTTGAATAATTATCGAGTATTTATATATTTTTACTGAGTGAATAAATTCTTTTTGCTACAATATATCTTTTATTCCAGTCTTATTCCATGAGGTGGGAATTATATCCTTAATATACCAGCAAATAAACTGCTATTTAATTTAATATTTCAGTTATAATATAATTATTGAAGTCTTCAGGATGGATGAGTAGTTATTTATTTATTAGATTGTCATGAATTAAAATGAGCTGTGAATATTTTTGTCAGGTGTATAATCCTTTTTGTGATACTACCTACATTTACAATTAGAGAAGTAAAACCATTTTCTTGTTGACGGTCATTTTACCATTCCGAAAGAATATACATATTTTAATTCAAACCAAAGTGTTTTATTACTTAGTGTAACTCTTATGCTAAATAAACTCAAATGCAATTTTTGTCAAAAATTTTCTTACGTAACACTTGTTAGAGAATATGGTTTCATAAAGAGAGCAAAATTCTCTTTTTAGTAGAAGAACAACATGTATAGGGTTTTATTTGAAAAGTTTAAAATGACCAATGATCAACAAGAAAATGAGTGGTGAAAAGAAAATTGAAATTCATGTTGCTATAGAGCATAATTTCCTGTACAAAAATATTCTTAAAAACATTCTAATAATATTCCAAAAATATAAAACTAATATTCTAGGAATATATGAATCAGAAATATAACATTCATAAGATATCCTAACTGTAGTATGAACAAAAAATAACTCCATCAAAGGTGCCTTTGGAATTTTAAACTCGTGCGTATTATAACACCAGAAAATTATATCAAATTAATAACAACTGTTACTGTCAAAGGACTCGGATTATTTTGTATAATCTTCAGGTGTTATAATACACATGGCTTCAAAATCCTAACGGCACCTTTGATGGAGTTACTTTTTACTCATACTATAGAATGTTAAATAAATATTATTGAAATAATATTGAAGAAATATTTTAAATAAGATATTAGCTAAATATTTAGGTGGTTGTTGAAAAAGATATATTTTAAATATTTGAAAATGAATATTTATTTAATATATTTCTGCTACTGTGGATATAACATTCATAAGATATCCTAACTAGAATGTTAAATAATAGTATTTTGTGTCTCAAGGACAGAAAATTAGCATTTGTAGCCCGCAGTTGTTTGATGCCCGAGCGAAGCGTAGCGTAGCGAACAACTTAGGGCTACAAATGCTTTTCGGTCCGAGTGACATACAAAAGTTTTTCGCCTACCTGTTTGAAAGTTTAAAAAATAATTCCAAAAGTTAAACAGTAACGTAACTTATTACTAAATTAAATAGGCATATGTTAGAGGGAATGAATAAATATGAAAATAACGCCAGACGTTTTTAGTAATTTATTAACTAAATTAACCTAATAATTACACTACATACAACACGGCCGTATAGTAAATGTTTTTATTATTATTGGTAAATAAAACGAACAGGATATGACTTTTAATTAGGATGAGTAATTAATCTATCATTGTATAATTTATTGAAATTACAATTTTCTTTTTATTAATTAATTGTCACAACCTCCATTTATACATGCAATGACACTGTGAAAAGAAAAAAACAAACGACAAATTTATCGACGAAGACATGAAAATCAAAGTTATGATCTAAGAAGCCTAGAAAAATTTGACGTATGTTTTTTATATTTTTAAAGGTTAAGTAAAAATATGTTTGAGATTACATTTTTCGTCATATTCCGTTGCTAAAAGTTTTACGAATGAGTTATATTTTTAATGTTAAAAACTAATGCTTTCATTTTTTGATTAAAATTTTTTTAGGATAATGCACAGGAGTGGTCAAAGTATGATAATTTAAAAAACAATTTCAATTTTTACAGTATCTCCAACTTAACATAAATAGATCGTGCTTTCATCTAGTAGTAGTATAGAGGTTATGTATTTGACATAAGAGGGCAGTAAAAAGTTTGACATAAGAGGCCCGCAAAGAACCCTTAACTGCCCTCAAAACAGGACATTTAGAAAGCACTTTCTGATCAGGTAGGCGAAAAATATTATTAAAATAATATTGAAGAAATATTTTAAGTAATATATAAGCTAAATATTTAGGCAGATGTTGAAAGAGATATATTTTAAATATTTGAAAATGAATATTTATATAATATACACCGTGACCCATTAAGACATACTCAGACTTTGCCAGTGGTTAGATAACCATTAAAGAAAGAAAATTCCTATATACCATTTTTCTCGTATTTCTATATTTTTGGAGAAAAACGGCATCGAAGTTCAGCCGAATGTTTTCAAATTTAATAGTATGAATGCACATGACACATATTTTAGTTCAAGCAGATATTCAATACTACTAGAATGTGCAAGGATAGCGTAAAGTAATAAAAACGTCTTTATTTTGGCCAAGTGTTTCGTAGAATAACAACAGATAAACAGAATTAAATAAACAAAGCATGTTGAGAACGACCTCTCGATGGATATTGTTTCAAAAATGGTATTTTTGTTTTGTGTTGTTTCTGATGACTAAGACAATTTCAAATTCTTTTAATAGACACATTAACCCCTATGTGTAATACAATACTGCAGGTTTGTGAATAAAAAATTATAGTACTCGTGATAGGGACACATCTTTTGAGGTCAAGATCAAGGAGATACCCGATACTATTTGGTTTCTCAAATGATAACAAACTGCAAACCCCTAACACTGCAGCTTTTAGTAATAAAACGTATAACAGTACTTGTACTTGACTATGTAAACAAATCCATCAATCATTCAGGGTCGTTGAATTAAAACATCAAAAAAAATAATAAGGTTTTAATAATGAAACATTCTAGAATTCCAATAAAAATAACAATACCTATTGATGGATAGATCAAATTAGCTAAACATGTCTTTACTTAATTAAAACTAATATCTGTTTATTAACGCATACACATCGAATTTAATGATACATTAAATGGGTCAGTATTAAAATGATGTCATTTCTGTCTGCGTTTACTATTAGAATAAAGGGGAATCCCCCGGATTAATAGATCGTTTTGTTTTAACATCTAAAAAATGGAATGTGCGTCGTTTGCATCCTTGTGCTTGTTTAAACAGATGTCACGTTTTTACTGATGGTGTCAATTTCTAAAGATCTTGCATTTATTTCTATTCGACTTAACTACACTGACCTGCATCAATTATACGTACTTTTCTGAAAACGTCGGTCAAAATTTTCGAAATTTTCAGGTTCATTTAATCAAAAAAAGTTACTAAGGTTTTATGTTTCTAATAACCAGAGAAGCTTATCCTCAAAGTCCGATCATTGAGTACTGAATCACTGTGTATGTGTGCTACTAGGGCAAAGATGTTTCTTTAACATTCATTTGTCCTGGAATAAATTCATTACGAGCAGACCATACTTTTCTTCTGTAGTGATGTTCTCTAGCCCGACTGTCCCATAAACACCGAAAACAGGCATATTTGGTATATCCACCTTGTAAATCCAGTAACCAGCCAACCACCTTTAGGTCTCCACAGATTCTCCAGTTATGCTGTTCATATTTTATCAGTTTAATTAGAACAAACATCGTGTCATATGTCTCCTTACTGTTCACACCATGGCCAATTGGTAAAGATGGTTGTTTATTATGATTATGAAGCAATATGGCTTTTAAGCTATATTTTGACGAATCAATGAATAACCGCCACTCGTTTGGGTCATATTCTTGATTCATAGCCTTGAAAAGTCCTGGAATATCCTGGCAGAGACAAAACTCATCCTTTTTAATGAAGAAAGCACTGCAACTTTTACTCCTTTTCCTATAATATGTCACTTCTGTCCTTGGTGTCAGCAGATTCCATTGTTGTAATCGAGATGCAAGAAGCTGTGCCTTGGATCTAGATAACTGTAAGTATCTTATAAGATCGTTCAATTCACTTTGGTCAATTAAATGCAGTTTATCGTCTTCTATGCTGAAAGTTTCATCAGAGTCAACATCGTCAACAAAATCTTGTTCTTTGTTACTTTGGCTACGTGTCATACCTGGACATGTGGTAGGATGTCTGAATGAAGTATTGGCTTTGTGACAGACAGAATATCCGGATAAACAATCTCATGTTTGTTTTTAGAATTAAAACCACAAGTCTATATCATGCAGAAGTAACAGTCGTTTTAGTGATTCATTTGCTCTCACCATAATACTGGAACCCCAAATTGAAGAAAATACATTTTCTCCTGATACCCATTGCACTAAAGTCATCCTACAACTTTCACAAAAAACATGCGGTACCCATTTTTTTCTCTCGATTAGACACTGTAAATCCAATAATGCAGATATGCTGTTTTCAGCGCTTCTGATATAGGTCTTCCTTTTTTTGCAAATATGAATTGTCCACAAACGTAACAAAAACGATCGAAATCTAATTTACACGATCTATTAGACATGTTGTAAAATTTATAACACTTCCGGATACCGTAATAGTATATTACGTTATAAGTCCGAAAACGTTTCGGGACGAGGCGACGAAGGAGCCGAGTCTCGAATGTTGAAACGAGCTACTGTAATGGTTTACCGGAAGTATGACGTAAGGCGTTTTATTTCATACTGCCTCACATTGTTCATTTTTTAAAAAAATGCATTTAAAATTTTCAGTCCGGTAAAATTTTTTACCGGACTCAAATTAGATTTTCAGTCCGGTAAAATTTTTTACCGGACTCAAATTGGATTTTCAGTCCGGTAAAATTTTTTACCGGCCTTGTAACGTAATAATTCATTTACCGGACTCAAATGAGTCCGGTAAATACCCTTTTACCGGACAGTATGAAATAAGAAAACGTTATCTGTAGCACACAACTTTGACGTGATAAAATATTTTCGATTGTCATTGTTGTTTTATCAAAGGCGACTAAACTTAAAAATAAGGGCTTGATTAAAGGTATACTATAACAAAAATAATTATTTGTAAACTTACATCTACATCAGTGGCGTGCGGTCCATGGAAGCAATGCTTGCCTTGAGAATTTATTAAAAATAAAAACAATGCAAACAAAAATACTTTTGTAAAATTATGGTTATCGTTTATTTAAATTGAAATATTTATCAAATTAAAGCTCAATATCAACTCTGTACAGCAAAAAGTATAATTATTTAGAGTACTATTTTAAATTAGGCTCATTAAACTTGCACGGAAAGGTAATACCGATTCAAATGTGATACATACACTTGATATAAGCACTGCTTACAAATGCTCTTCTCTTAACCTTGGCGTGAATCAGCGAGCGCGGGGTGTTATAATAGACGGATGCTGTTTGGCTGGTTAACATTGTTTGGTTGTAATTTTTATTGTGCTTCGTTCCCAAATGTTTATTTATTATAATTTGGTTATTTGTTCGATTTAGTGTTACTTAAGTAATGTAAATCTGCGAATGAGACTGTATTTTGTCACATTTATTATTTTAATTTTTAAGTTGGATTTTTTTAAAGACAAATAGTTCTATTTAGTTTGCCTGTATGCAAATTTAAAATTGCATTATCGTCACGACTGCAAATTCAACTGCTTCGGTGAAAGGTTCGAGTACCTTCGATATAGCCGAATTGGGACGATTTTTTGTTCAGTTTGTAAATTATTAATAAGGAATTTTTCGCATACAGTTTTGGAGAGAAATTACAAATTATTAAGAAAGGCAGATCAAAACCAGATCTTTCAAATTTAACAACAAAGATTAAAACCTGTACCGGTATTTTGCTAAGAAAGACCGGAAAATTGATACGTAGTAGTAGTTTTTTTTTAAATAAAGAATGATAGTCAACAAATTCCATAAGTATAAAGTGTAAAAGTGCTTCTTTGAAAAACTTTTAAGCTTAATAATTATAACACTGTTTTTTATTGTACCTAGCAGGGGCGGATCCAGAGAAGTATTTTGAGGGGGAAATCTTTGGAAAAATAATTGTTTTAATAAATAATAATTAAACAAACATTATTTGTTTCTATTCTATGTAAACTTATTTCTAAATTGAGGGGGGGGGATTATTCCCTCCCCGTTAATCCGCGCCTGTACCTAGGTGTATTATAATTAAAATCGTGGTTGCTTCCCTAGCCTAAATTCTCACCGCACGCCACTGATCTACATATGTAAATGTAAAATAATATATTGAGATGTCTTGAATTCATCTCATTGAAAATTTATTAGACGATTCGATCGTAAACATAAAAATAATTACCGTATTTACTCGAAAATAAGACCCCCCTATATTTTGGAGCGAATTTTTAAAAAAAGCTTTTGTATGCGAATATTGGACCCCTAAAAATATAAGTAATATAAGATATTGAACATTTTTCAGTTTTATTTTGTTAACAAATTCCGTTAGTTATGTTCATGGAAAAAAATCTACCCTTTATCTCTTCGCGGAAACAATGCCTTTGTGGAAGCAGTTTATCTGAATTCCAGGAAAACTTCTAAAATTGTAGGCAGTTCATTCAAAAATGGTCAGATGTCACTCCAATAGATAATAAGATTTTGCACACTTACTGGAAAGATTAAGGTGCTACTATTGTTAACAATTAGGGAGGTACTTAAGAGATTACAATTCTTCCGTCGGTACTATGAAAGGCTTAAATGAATTTCTTAGAAATGTTTTTGCCATCACTGGGTTTTTTCACTAATCGACCCTGTCAGTTGTCAAGCTTAATTTGTAAAACCATTGTTATAAAAATATATATTATAAAGGTTAATAACCATCTTACAGAGGGTGATGACGACAACGGCGATTCTGACTAGGTGCTAAGCTAACAATAATTGTATATGATTTCATAATTTTCGTAATTACTGTAGTTGTTGCAGTCAATAAACTTTGCTTATCGCGGGTTTCACAATGGCGGCATAGGTTTACGTGCATCAATATCGGCTAAAATGCAGACAACCGGGCGAGATGTTATAACGGGAGATCAAGATTGAATGTCCTGATTCTACACTACTTTCCACGAGCTTGATATCAATATTTACATCCATCACCTGAGAGTCAGGACAAAAGCAGTGGTGTGCGGTGACATTCAAAAAAACTAACCTCCAAAGTAATGCACAAAAACTTAGAAACACTTTGGTTTGTATGAAATTAAAAACAAGTTCGTTTTTAATTAAAAAATATATTGAAATGGTTATAAGGAGTGTTTATTTTCTCTCATTTGAACTAGACAAAAGTTTATCCTTTTCATACAAAATAAACATCAGGAATTTAAAAGAATTACTGAATGCTAATTGAAATATTTTACTGTTTTATGTGTTACCATTGATAACAGAAATAACAAGATGTGTCAATTATAAATACTGTAAACATTACTCAGTTACACTCATTGTTTTCATATTTTATTGAATATCTTTTTATACTCGATTATAAGACCCGACTCGAATATAAGACCCTCCCACATTTTAGAGCAAAAATCTAAGAAAAAAAAAGGGGGTCTTATTTTCGAGTAAATACGGTATTTCATGCAATAAAATAAAATAAAGGATAGACATGCTAGGATATTAGGTCTATTTAATCTAAAGGCTACATGTTAGGTCACAGATAGATTTATCAATTTTTAAAACAGAATTCAAGCAGGATAAATGTTATGAAGACGTAACCTCAATTTTTATATATAAAAAGTTTGATTTATAAGAAGGATATCAATCATTTAGATTGTTTCATAATACATGTTTTATGCAACCCAAGTCACATATTAGGATGGTTTTTCCATTTGTCTGGAAGATTTAATTTTCCTGATTAAATTTAAGGTCAACGATCGACAACGTAGGAAGATTTTTTCTGTTTTTCATGAGACTGACTCAGTTTCGGGCTAATATTTAACTAAAAATATGTAAATTAGGTCAATTTTGTAATGACTAATCTAGCACAATAAACTTACAATTTCTTGTATACTAATAATGAGCATTTATTTTAATGAAGGTTTCGGCTTTGCTGATATGCTTCAATTTTTCCAAATATTGATTCTTATATAACATTTCTCACCATTGTTTGAACTCAAACACTTGGAGGACTGTATATGCTAGACAATCTGACTATAATTTAACTTCATTTAAGTTGATTTTGATGATGGATTCTGTATAAGCATCATTGGGTCTATCAAACCGTAGAGAGGAATCTTAATTTGAGTTTTTCTTCTATTGTAAAGATGTTCTTATGTAAATTTTATATGTATCAGTTACATAGTGAGTTATGTATTCATTTTGTAAAGGATTAAGCTGGATTTAATGAGTTGTGTGTATAATTAAGTCCTAATGAGATTTTTTCATTGTTAATCGTTTTTGTTAGTTTTCTCAGTTACGGTAAACTGTAGAACATAAGTGTCTGATATTGTTTTAATCGTTATTTTGCCAGCTACAATCGTATCTTTGTAGAATTAAGATTAGTGTTAATTTTTATCAGCTGTGTCGGGCTTGTGGCTTCATGAAAAACATTCGAGAGGCGGATGTTTCGAAAAATTGACATAATCTTCATTTGTTTCGCCAAATCATATATAAAGCCCAGCAAAAATTTACAAATTCAGTCAATAAAAAGCTCTTGGAGAATCCACGCTCGACTCGAGACCAAAAATCTGTAAATTAAGTGGGGTTAAAGGTGTTAACCATATGTTATATGTCAAAAAATAAAATTTAACAAAGTGTAATAAAGATTTTACCTGGATATTTGAAATTTAAAGAAGATTTATTTGTTATTCTATAATTATATGGAATTGTGAACCAGTTATTTATTAACCCTTAACTACCCGGGTGCTGTAAGAGTAACGCAAACGCCTGGGACTAGTCACGGTGACTGCTGATCTCTAAAGCGCTATAAAATTTAAAAAAAATGCAAAATAAGTCATTTAAACTTGTTGTTATAGTCCTTGAATAGTGTGAATTCCTATTTAAAGATTTTTTAAAATTTTTATAATCAGAAATTAATATAACTAAAAGACATGATTTAACAACGGCGGAAATTACGAAAAAACAGTCTAGTAGATTCTAATATCAAAAAATTTATTACAGACAGAAAATAAAACAATTTTCTTACAAAACAGGATAAACTAAGTTAGAATAGATATATCTAGCAATGATTTTTCAAAATCCTTATCACCAAAACGAACCTTCAGTGAATCCGTCGAAGTGCTAGCCATAACTTAAATACCCGGGTTCGGTCACTATGTCCGCACGAAACATTTAAATTCAGATAATGACGTAATGCGTAAAAACAGATCGATGTGCAGCGGGCTAGAAACTGAAAATGATGCTATTTAGGAATACCTAACGGCACAAATCTTAATCCTTCCTAGAAATAGGAAAAACCACAAGTCACGCAGATACATGCGGTCACCGAGACCGCACCTGGGTAGTTAAGGGTTAAAATAAATTCAAGAAGATTTATTTACATTATCGATTTAAATAATCGACGTATTTACATTATAAAATCATTTCACAGATTTGAAAGCAGTACTACCAATTTAAAATAAGACTGAAGTGGATCTGGACGTACACTTGCTTTCAAAACTTTCGCGTACACACTCAAAATCAAGTAACAATAATATTGCAAAATTGTAGCTGTGTGAATGGGTAATTTTAAAATTAGGTTAAAAATGACACAAAGTAACTTTTACAAAACAAATACCTAATTCGGCAGTAATTAGTGTTTGAAGATAACAAATTTATTTAAAACGAATATAACAATAAATACAAATATTTTATATATACAATATTTTATATATACAAAACATGATTTTGACTTTTCAAAAATTTAAACGTCAAAGTTGATTAATTACAACCCTGATTTAATACAGCGAAAAATAGGTGTACGCGAAAGTTTTGAAAGCAAGTGTACTTTATATACAAGGTTGGTCAAAATAAAAGGTTTTGATTAAATTTTTCAATAACAAAATTATAAAGACAATCTGAATAATTTCAGAATTCATTTTTCTCACTTTAAAAGTTTTTAAATAATAAAATTCTTACGAATAAAACAATTTAAGTTTCTTTATTAAAATTTAATTGTCATAAATTAAATTTATCTTAACAAAACAACAACAATAACAGGAAGAACAACCTTGTTGAATTCCCTCATTGAGGTTCTATACCATGTAAAAATATTATAGAATATTATTTGTAAATATTTTTATTTGATTACATTGATTGATGTCAGTTTGCTCAAATGGAGAACTGTTATAGCCCTATGCCAGGTTATTAACGACTAATTAACACATTTGAGCAAGCTCAGGGAAGAATTTCCTATTTTACTTTACTGTTCTGTTCAAAATAATTTTTCTTTGAATTTGATTTTCTTTTATTCTCATTAATAAAAATAAAGACTGTGTTTTCAATTTATCTATGTATTTATTTGATGTGTATACAAGCATCCATTTCTTTTCACATATAGAGTTTAGCGTGCTGTTGTCCAGTTGCGGAAGTCCAAGTGTCTTCATAGTTCTTTTCTTCCAGGTATAAGAATCAATAAGATTTTATTATTTCATTTATATCATGCTCTAGCGAATTAAACCTGAGTTAGCCAATTGGGAAAAGGAAAAAATATTGGGGTGTATATTTTTTATTTTATTAGATTTCACCGCAGATATTTTATGACGCTGTCTACGTGAAGCAAAAATTTCTATATTTTATCATTATATCACCTCAATACATTATTTTTATTCTCACAAAATACATCAACATTCATAAAATAAGTACACATTTTTACATAGTAATTTATCCTTTTCCTTATTAATACAAATATATGATTTCACATTCTTAAATGCTGGTTGCACAGTAACGTTTAACAGATCATGCCAAGTTGATTAATTTTTCAAATTGCACCCTCTGTTTTTGATTTCATGGAAATGTAATCTTCACTTCATTATGCATATCGTAGTATGCCTTACTTAATTATCTAATGTGCATTTAGGGGGTTGAAAAAATATTTTTTATAAATTGTACACTTCATGTTCCCTAATTAAATTATTTATTCAAAAAATATTATGATTAGAGCCGTGTCTACAAGGAAACCACTGAGGCGCTTTGACACCTTTTGTAGTCCACAAGTGCATTTTGAACATTTGTTTTAAGTTTAAGATAAGTTCCTATGCTTTATAATAAATATTTTTTTAAATTGCTAAATGCACATCAGATAATTAGGCATACTGGCGTATGCAAAATGAAGCGAAGAATACCTGGCATGAACTCTTAAACATTGCTATGCATCCAGCATTTAAGGATGTTTTCTGAAGAACTATTTTGAGTCATTCACAATAATTTTTGATTGATTTCTTTATCTTTTCAAATAAGGGACATATTTCGTGTAAAGAGCATTTTGTAACACCCAGTATAACATTCTTTATTGAACAACTGTCCTACAATTAGAATTGCCTTGAGACACAGTATACCTTAACACTTTACAATTATAATAAAATATTGAAAACTATAACTTACTTTTTTAAACAACTTATATCAACACAGATAACAATAAGAGTATTAACAATAACCAGAAACAAAAAAAGACTTAAAGTACAATCAATGATACAATAACTACATATTTCTAAATTACTGTTTAACATTATAACATACAAATGGCTTCTCATCATTCTGAGTTAGAATGTGCTTTTGCAAATCTGCTTTTAGTGAGCATTCATAATTACATACAGTACATTCAAATAGTTTATCACCACTATGAATGAGCATGTGGCTTTGCAAATTTACTTTTTGCGAGCATTTATAACTACAAATATTACAACCAAATGGTTTCTCACCACTATGAATGAGCATATGTCTTTGCAAAATTGCTTTTAGTGAGCAATTATAATTACATACAGTGCATTCAAATGTTTTATCATCACTATGAATGAGCATATGCTTTAGCAAATTTGCTTTTAATGAGCATTTATAATTACACATATTACATTCAAATGGTTTCTTACCACTATGAATGAGATTGTGCCTTTGTAATCTTCCTTTTAGTGAGCACTTATAGTTACATACAGTGCATTCAAATGGTTTATTAGCACTATGAGTGAGCATGTGGCTTTTCAAACTTGCTTTTTGTGAGCATTTATAATTACATATATTACATTCAAATGGTTTAGCACCATTATGAGTATTCATGTGGCTTTGCAAATTTGCTTTTTGTGAAAATTTCAGGTTACAAATATTACATTCAAATGGTTTATCACCACTATGAGTGAGCATGTGGTTTTTCAAACCTGTTTTTTGTGAGCATTTAAAACTACAAATATTACAACCAAACGGTTTCTGACCGTTGTGAGTGAGCATGTGCCTTTGCAAAGTTGTTTTGTGCGAGTATTTATTATTACATATAGTACATTCAAATGGTTTCTCGCCAGTATGAGTGAGCATATGCCTTTGCAAAGTTCCTTTTTGTGAGCATTTATAACTACAAATGTTACATCCAAATGGTTTCTCACCACTATGAGTGAGCATGTGGTTTTTCAAACTTGCTTTGTGAGAGCATTTAAAATTACATACATTACATCCAAATGATTTCTCACCAGTATGAGTGAGCATGTGGTTTCTCAAACCTGCTCTGTATGGGCATTTATAATTACATATATCGCAAACGAATGGTTTCTCACCACTATGAGTGAGCATATGCCTTCGCAAAGTTCCTTTTTGTGAGCATTCATAACTACAAATAGTACAACCAAATGGTTTCTCACCGCTATGAGTGAGCAAGTGCCTTTGAAAAGTTCCTTTGTGTGAGAATTTACTATTACATATATTACATTCAAATGGTTTCTCACCACTATGAGTAATCATGTGCATTCGCAGTTTTGCTTTCAGTGAGAATTTATAATTACATATATTACATTCAAATGGTTTCACACCACTATGAATGAGCATATGACTGTTCAAACTTGCTTTTTGTGAACATTTATAACTACAAATATTACATCCAAATGGTTTCTCTCCACTATGAGTGAGCATGTGCCTTTTCAAACTTGTTTTTTGGGAGCATTTATAGCCACAAATATTACAATCCAATGGTTTCTCACCAGTATGAGTGAGCATATGTGTTTTCAAGCTTGCTTTACGTGAACATTTATGACCACAAATATTACAACCAAATGCTTTCTCACCACTATGCACGAGTACATGCCTTTTCAATGTTGCTTTGTGTGAGAATTTATAATTACATATATTACATCTAAATGGTTTGTCACCACTATGAGTAATCGTGTGCTTTTTCAAATTTGTTTTTTGTGAGAATTTATAATTGTATATATTACATCCAATTGGTTTATCATCACTATGACTGAACATGTGCTTTTGTAAATCTGCTTTTTGTGGACATTTGTAACTACAATTATTACATCCAAATAGTTTCTCGTCACTGGAAGTGAGCATGTGTTGTGTTATTCCGTTCATTGAGCTTTTATAGTCACATATATTACTAATACATATTTTGTCTAATAGCATGAACGCAATGATTTTAAAATTATCTTTAAAAAAAATTGTTTTATATCAAGCTTTGGTATAGTTCCCTTTTCGACGTTTTTAATATTTTTATTGTTGCCAACAGCTTTGTAAAATGGTAAACTATAAACAAACTAACAATTAGTCTTGCTTCCTGTGGACTACCGCAAAGATATGATAAACAATATATTTGATGCTTTTATTTCAAGTATTCTTCCTTGTAAGTTTATATCTTCATATTATTTTATTATCACAGTAGAGCTGGAGAGTTGTGACAATACACTAATTTATTTAAATCACTTCAAATTCTTTCTTAATAGGAAATATATTACAAACATCGGGCATCCTTTATTTCATTATTTGTAAAATATGCGTGTAGCGCTAGCGGTGTAGATATCGTAACACCGTTAAGGCAAGCACTCAGTGAGCTGCAATATTTCTTCAACATTAATAAAAACAATTGAAGTAAAAAGTAAATCAACAAAAATGTAACCAACCTTTCTATAATAACGCAGAAATACAGCTAATAATACATTTGCGTTGTACTTAATTATGTATAATAGTAATAATAATCACCATTTGCAATAATATTTGCATTGATCACGACCTCCTCGATTTCGACGTTTGACGTCTTTATATGGCCTGATCATCACGGCCTCCTCGATTTGTGAGAGACAAAGGTCTCTAGGTCTCTTACACGGCCGTTCGCATTTGTAGTTCCAGGCATTATTTCTGTTTTGAAGGGGGCGCCACAATACAGAACATCCAGGTTGCGTATTATCAGACTTTCTTTCGACATATTACATTACTACCCGGTTGCAAATTCTCAAAGTTGTTAATAAAACATAACCTCTCTTAAAATTCGCACTTGCATATTGTAATAGGTTAATATTAATGTCGAAATTCGATTATAAAAATGAAAAATCGTAAAGAGAATTCAACAAAAAAAAACAAACAAAGTCTTCTGTAGAATCTGATGAATTAAAGCAACAATTCAGTAATATTTTAATTGTAAGGAATATTATGTTTAAATCCTGCTTATTTATTAATTTATTATGGTTATAAATAAATTGACCAATAATGCAAACGAATAAATGCAACGAAACAGGTTGGTTCATCAAATAATAATAAATTATATCCACTGTAAAGATCATTGTGCTTTATTAACTCACTACAAAAATAAGAAAAGTGCTGATATATGATCATACTTCTAAACTATTATTAAAAGTGATTGGGAAATTGGTGATTACCATTTATCCTCTTATAAACTCATAAATCAAAGTACATATTACCTACACTTGGATGTTTCGCTGATGTACTACTGAAACTATTGTAAGAAATTCCCACACTCACAATGGGCGATTCAACCAATATTTCAAACTGTAAACCAATATCATTTCTCCGTAAGTCTTTGAAAAATGAATAAAATAATTTATAGATTATGTACCAGTATGATTAATTAGAGCTTCTTTCATCCAATTAAAATTTAATTCGACATTTGCAGGAAAACTATGGAGAGATACATTTTCTAATTCATACGAGCTACAGTTTGTAACACAACACTTTCGAGGAATTTTTAATAATTCTAACATAGTTTATAGAAAATTACAATATAGTTTACCACTAACAATAAGTAAATTATTGATGCTAATGTTTATTAAAAATAAACAAGGGGATATCTAGATTGCGCGCCAATATTGCTTAATCACTACAGGACTCGACAGATGGCGCTACAATAATAACTTAATACAATTTATAACTACAAATAATACACTCCAACAGTTTCTCACCACTATGAGTGAGAATGTGCTTTTGCAATCCTCCTTTTATCGAGCATTTATAACTACAAACATTACACTCAAATGGCTTCTCACCACTATGAGTCAGCATGTGCTTTTGCAAACTTACTTTTTGTGAGCATTTATAACTGCAAATATTACACTCAAATGGCTTCTCCCCACTATGAGTCAGCAAGTGCTTTTGCAAATTTGATTTCTGTGCGCATTTATAACTACAAATATTACACTCAAATGGCTTCTCACCAGTATGAGTGAGCATGTGCATTTGCAAATTTATTTTTTGCGACCCCTTGTAACTGCAAATATTACACTCAAATGGTTTCTCACCACTATGAGTGAACATATGGCTTTGCAGCCTAAAAGGAGGATTGCAAAAGCACATTCTCACTCATAGTGGTGAGAAACTGTTGGAGTGTATTATTTGTAGTTATAAATGTTCACAAAAAGTAAGTTTGCAAAAGCACATACTCACTCATAATTCTTCTTTTCGGATAAACGAAGATTTGGTGCACCATTTAAGGGAAAAACACGGTGTAGAATTTCTTGTTGACGAATTGGGCTTTCAAACGTTTAATGGTAACGTAACGCGTTCGATGTAAGTCGATGCGTTCACACATTCAACGAGTGCGTTCAAAATAAAGCCCGGACTTTTTTTAAGGTTGTTGACAAATATTTTATCACGAATTTAGTGCGTTTGATTTTGTTTCATAAATTTGTGGTATAAGAATAGTTTAAGAGCAGTAGTAGTTTTACTGAAAAATGTCAACTCATAAAAAATGCTATGTGGTAACATGCAGAAATTATAAAACTGCAAAGTGTTTCCACGAATTTCCTTCGTGTCTTAGCTTGCGACATAAGTGGATTAAAGGTTTATATATTCCTCCGGGTAGGATTAAAAAATTACGTACTTTAATAAAATATTCATTTATTTTATTATATACGTTTTATTATACATTTTAAAAAGTATATGTAATTTAGTGCATGTACAGTAGAAAGAGGCAACATAGTTAACATATAATTTTAATTTATTAAGCCCGTTTGACATAATACTAAATTTATGCAAAAACTTAGGAGTAAATTTTTTCATAAATCTTTTTATAACGTTGCAAACACGAAATTAATGTAACAAATTTATTACAAAATTTTTTAGTAAATTATTTAGATCTTGTTCTAAATATGTGAGTAAAAATGCGCGTAAATGTGCGCACAGCACTATGGCTAACTTCAGATCGCATACATTTTTAGCTAATTTTGTTTTTTTTTCTTGTTTACTACTAGTATGTCCAGTAACGTACATGCAGCTACCGCTGCAGATATCTCGACTGCACTAGTATCAGATGTTTTCCAAATATTGTAATAATAAGTAAACAGAACTAAATCCAAAGATAATTAACCTCAAATCGTAATATTAAAAATATAAATAAACATGAAGTCAACTTTTAGTTATATCAAGACTACAAACACTGCAACCATAAATATCACTAAAAAAATACTTTAATAGGCATGCGCGATTGACAGATTTTACATTAAAAATGAGATCCGTTGCAAACAGAAAATTGTCAATTTTTGTGAAATTGTATCAAAAAATTTATTGCAAGATTCACTGCTAAATTTTTGCATAAATTTAGTATCGTGTCAAACGGGCTTTACAGATACAAAAATACCCGAAAGTGCTGTTATCTGTAATCTACACTTTGCTAAAACTTAAGCTAAATAACACTACGGAACTTGCGACGGCAACTCTTGGAACCTGTAAACAGAAGAAAAAAAAAACAGAAAAGTGTTCAAATTTTTAAAGTCAACAGGTAAAAGGTTTTCAAAAGATGCCCTCGCGTAGCATTTGAAATCAGTTTATTGTTGCCTTAACATTATAAAGTAACTAATCTAAAAAATATGCAGGCTTTAGCCTATCTAAAGAGATAGGGCCAGTGTGATTTTCTAGAGTGGCGTATTTAACTGTCCGTTCTAACACTTTATAGGGGCCTAAATAACTGTCTTTCATGCCCAGAGTGTGCGTGTCATTACGAACGTATACGTGCGTGCAGTTGGTCAAGTCGCTGGGGACGAAGGACTGACTGGAATACGTTTTTGTAAAAAAATACTTCTGCTTCCTCATACGACGTTTGAGATTGGCTATGAAACTAGGGAGATTCATGTCGTTAGCCAGTTGTTCTTCTTCGAAGAAGTCACCAGGTAGTCGTAAAGGTGTAGCATATAAGATTTCTGCAGGAGAAACATTAACTTGTGATTTCAGGCTTGCACGTAAGCTCAAGAGAATCCAAGGGAGATTTGTTAACCAGGAGGAAGTTCCTGCGGTTTGAATGGATTGCTTGAGTGTCCGATTAAAACGTTCGATAACGCCTTGACTAATCGGATGGAAGGCCGTGCATTTGACGTGTTTAATTCCTAACATGGCCATGAAGTTGATCCATGCATGCGAAAGGAATATTCTTGCATTGTCCGTGGTGAGGTACTTGGGAATTCCAAAGCGGGGCACCCACGTGTCGACAAATGCAGTGATTACTGACTCCACGGAAGAATCCTTCAGAGGAATGGCTTCCGTCCACCGACTGTAGCGGTCAATAATGGTAAGGAGGAATTTATAACCTCCCGAAGAAGGAAGGTGTACTAGGTCGAGATGGACCTTAGTAAAACGTTCATCTGGTTCCACAATAGATTGTAATACTCCAGCTATAGTGGAAGACGAACTGTCTGCAGCTATACTGATAGGGTTATTAATTCGCGGATGTACCAATAAAGTAGCGGTAATCAAAGCATTCTTCGCGTGCCTAAAGGCTTCTATTTGTTCTTGATTTAACTGGACAGGCTTTAGCGAAGCTTTACCAGGAACAACTATAGAGGTTAACGGTGCCAAAATTTTCGCACAGTTTGGTACAAATGGTAATACGACATTAAGCCAATAAAATTGCGGAATGCTTTCTGACTTGAAGGCAATGGGTAATCAATTATAGCTTGGACTTTGGAAGCCATTGGTCTGATACCGCGTGTATTAACGTGATGTCCTAAAAAATCGAGCTCATTGACTCCAAAGAGACACTTTGGTAGGTTTATAATTAGGCCATTGTCTTTTAATCGGGAAAACACTTGGTGTAAATGTTCAATATGTTGCTGCGAATCAGCACTAAAAACTATATATCATCTAGATAAGAAAAACAAAATGGGAGCCCTGATAACACAGTGTCCATGAAACGACTCCAAGTGCTGGCTGCATTCCGTAGTCCGAAACACATCCGTTTGAACTCAAAGAGTCCCAGAGGTGTGATAATAGCAGTCTTGTGAATGTCCTCTGCCGCTATTGGTATTGCGAAGTAGGCCTTTTTGAGGTCTAGCTTCGAGAATATGGTTGCACCAGCAAGTTTTCTTGTAAAATCCGTTAAAAAAGGAATTGGATAACAGTCTGGTACTGTCACTGCATTAAGTTTTCTATAATCGCCAACCAAGCGATAACTGTCTGTTGGGGCGATGCGGGCTGAGATGTCTTGGTCGTCACCAGGAGGTAGTGCCTCTGCTGCGCCTACTGCTCGCTTTCCGACGATGTGAATTGGCGTGGCGTAGCTAGATGATGACCGCTGTACTACGTCAGCGTCCAAGAGCTCATTAAGATGATCTTCTAGAAAAGAAAGATGATTAGGGTTCAGTTTGCGACAGCGTGCTTTAACTGGAGGTCCGGTCGTGTCAATGTGATGGACTACAGTATGTTTTACTGGTTGATGGTAGTCGAATTTACGTAAAAGCTCTGGGAAGTGTGTGCTTAGCATCTTGCTATAAACATCAAGATTGCTAGACATGTTAACAGTACCTGAAGAGTGTACGTTAATGTTTGATGGTAAGGGAAGAAGAGGGGAAAAAATCGCAGGAGTAATGATTGACTCGGAAGGAGGAATCAAAACATTAGCCTGTGCGGAAAATATCTTTCGTTTAGTACCAGTCTTAACTTGGTGGGTCGTTGAACCTCGACTGCTAATTCGGGCGGGCTGAACATCTGCTGTGCAAATGACCCGTTGAGAAGAGCAGTCAGTCTTAACTGGGGGGGTTGTGGAACCTCGCCTGCGAGTTCGGGCGGGCTGGACATCTGCCGTGCAAATGACTCGTCGAGAAAAGCAGTCAATAGTTAGGTTGTGCTGCTGTAAAAAATCCAGGCCTAGAATGGCTGGAGATATGCCAGCGACATAAAATTTCCAGGGGCATGGCGGTAGGCCAGGAATTGGAAAATGCAACCTCAAAGTTACAATACCTGTCACAGGAATTGACGTATTGTTCACGGCCAAAAATGAAATGTTGGCAGGCGTGATTTTTTTGTTACAGGAAACTGCAATGTGGGTTGGTAAAATGGAAAAATCTGCACCACTGTCAACCACAAAATTAATTTTGTAGGTTAGGTCCTGTAAAAATATCAAAGAATAAGTGCTTGGTAAAGAAGAAGTTGGAGGGATTGAATTAACCCCGGGAAATGCGGAATTGGCATTGCCCGAAGGCATGGAACGGCGTTTATTAAAATGCTGAAGATTTTGGGGGTTCGGAGAGATGCTGGAAGTCATAGTGGACTGCCGTTTGTGCATAGTAGAAAGCTCATTGGAAATGATTGTAAGATTGGTCGTCAAACTGTCTAGTTTCGCTTCTAATGCAGTAGTAGTTAAAGGTTGTGGTGCCTTTTGCATAGAATAAATTAAATCTAATTTTTCTACAAAGGATATTAATGGTAAGTCATTGAAATTTAAGGACTGAATTTTAAGTTCTGGTGGTAGTTTAGCTATTAAAAAGTCTTTGGTCAATTCTTCAGTTAGATCAAGATCGATAGCTAACTTCTGAATGTTAAAAAGCAATTCTTTGACACTACCAGAGAATTGAAGAGTCTCCAAAAGATTATTAATGCGAGATTCTCTTGTACCTAGAATCGATTTTATTACTGCCCGTTTCAATGTAGTATATGGTCTTTCTTTCGGCGGATTTATAGTTAGGTCTCGATGAGCTCCTAAAACGTCAAAAGGTAAGTTTAGAGTTAATAAGTTATATTTAGCTAGTTCATCGTTGATCAGCATACGAGCAAAGTATCGTTCTACCAAAATAAAATATAGGTCGACATCGTTACTCGTAAAAACTGGAAATGGAACTTTGACAGCCGCCATTTGAAATATCAATTAAGTAAATAAAATGATTTGAACTTATCGGATCAGAAAGGAGCACTAGTTCCGGTTCCAACGGTCACCTTCAGCCAGCCACGACAAGTCACGCAAGCAAGGCAGGTAGCAGGATCTTACGATGACAGGAGTCGAGTAGCAGCTGATGACAGATAACGCAGGAGCAACTAGATGTGGTTCACCTGGAGAATTCAATGCAGCAGGTAAAGACCAATATTGCCAAATTATTCTTCAGGAACGTGGGGTCACCATTTATAGCGCGTTTAACACTGTGGGGTGAAGTGTTAGGGCTATATTTATTGATTCTTGTAGAAGGATAATAAAACACAAGTTTACTTCTATGAATCATTTATTTGACTCTCCTTGTTTATTGATACGCGTTGCCTAGTACCATTTCGTATCTATGCAAAAATATATGAGTTGTGAGTCGTTCACAACAGTACAACAAGAGACGTCCAACGGACGTTTGTTTTGGGCCCATAACAGGCCCTTGAGTCCCAGGACATGGTACAGACGTCTGACGGACGTGCATATGAGAAGGTTTTTCAGAAGTACAGCATAAGACGTCCAGCGAACGATTGGTTTGGGTCCATAAAAGGACGACCATAGGGGAACGTTTTACAGAAGTACAACAAAACATGTCCGGCAGACGTTCGATTTGGGTCCATAATACGTTCTAATAGGAATTACAAAATGATTACAAACAAACAATTTGTAGATTAAGATTAACAATTATTCTAGAAATCTATTTTAACAAAAGATGTCCACTGGACGTTCAGTTTAGATCATGGTAGGCCCGTGACTTCAAAGTCATAAAAAAGCCGGTCTGAACTTCAGATCTTTTTTTAAGAATAGTCTGTTACATGTACATATAATTTTGAGTAGAGTCACTGCATCTAGTCACCTAGGCCAGCTGGTCGATCAGAGTAACGCAAACCGCCGTCATATTGGGGCAGAGAAGGGTGATTTTTAATAATGGGCAAATTAAAACCACGTTTTACGTGTTTGACATATTAGAGGTTTGATCTTTCAGAATAAGAAAAACCTTTTAAAGTAAACGTGGATTTGATTAAATTTAATACAGAACAAATAATGAACAATTTCGTACTTCGTTTGCCCCAGTATGGCGGCGGTTTGCGGTACTCTGGCCGACAAGCTGGCCTAGGTAACTAGATGCAGCGACTCTAATTTTGAGAGCTTAACAAGGACCTGTATGAATACACATTTTTCTTATTGTTATTAAATACTACATTATGTAGTTCTCTAAACAAAGAATTAAAACTGTTATGGAATATCCGAAAATTGCTTCTCCCGTGTTTTAAATTAATTATATTTTCTGTACTTTATGGAATACTCTTTAATATACTAAAGTATATTAATATAATAATAATGGCACCCCTCCCTCCCGCACAAGCTTCTGGGTCCTGGTTTCCTGGTTATGGGTTGTAGCAATTATTATTATATTATTATATATTTCATACGTTCATACCATCATAAACTCATTAATAGTATATTATTTTATGCGGAGGAGAAGTATGACTTTTCATGGCGCCCCTGAATTTACCCGCCGAACGTAGTGAGGCGGGTAATAGAAGGCAAGCCATGAAAAGTCACTTCTCCTCCAAATTAAATATGCTATTTTTTCTTCAAACGCTTTAAAATATGTATTATAAAGCTGCCATGTTTTTGTGTTTTTGATACTCAGCTCTGGGTTTGATTTATGCATAGTGAAATGTAGTAGGCGATTAATAAATGCGAGTAGTTTCGATTGTTATACAAAAAAACGTTTTGACAGCTATAAATTCAACACTTTTCCCTCCATGGAGGGAAAAGGAAAAGTAAAACTGTCGCCGACGGAGAAGTTGCATTTTTCCGCAGCCACCTCAGTCAAAATATGACCTAATTATTTTACGTTTGAAGAAAAAAATATTTTCTTTTTAATTAATACAGCTATTTAAATTTCTCCGTTAATATAAAAATGAGACAGCATGTGTGTGACGTCAGTATGCACGGGTCATAAAAGACGTACTACGCAAACTCAGTGGCAACAGTAAATCCCCGTAAAGCCATTATAAGCCGCCATTCTGTTTTCGGTTGTTCGGTATTTGTTCTCATCGTTTTTGTCTTGCAGTTTCTGTTTGAACCAATTATTTATATATGCTTTTTTAACATCTATTTAATGTCTTTTACGTTATGTGTTTTAAGTAAATAGTGTGAAGTGCAAGGGTGATTATTAATATTTTATCACATTCCTTTCATCTGTTTATTATTATTGTGCAGTAATAACGGTAATAAATAGTTGAATGAGTAACTCACTAGCAAAATATTCATGGTAACTTGCAGTATTATAGTATATTAGATTGTTAAGTAATAAGGATTTATTATTATTTTCAGAATATCTAAAGTAAATTATATGAAGGTTGAACATGACTGAAATAATAATCTCTTCACTTGAAAAATGAAATATAAGGTATATAAAAAACACAACATAATGAAGAAATCAGAAAATATATGGGAAAACTTGAATTTACCTTTACTATGTGAAAATAATGAACTTCTACTGGAAGTTGAACAGTTTTTGGGAGATCCCTTAAATATGCAAAAATCTGTAAGTAATACTTTTTAGAATATCACTGTACAAAGTCAATAGAAAAACTCTTTGGATAGCATTTATGGCAACCAGCAGTTTTTTTTGAAAATCTATGTATGTTACCTGAAAAAAATTAAAAAGTGGAAATCTTTTCAGAAATCGTTCATTGGTGTAAAAACAAGTGTTTTATGCTTATTTTGCTGTATATGTCGTATGATACTGAATTTGCCTTCGAGGATTAATTCTTTTTGTAAATTTTACTTTCTGCAACGTTGCAGAAATCTTACTCAAAAAATCAATGCACAATGATATTATTAGTGAGAGTTTGATGTGTAGGGTGTCTTATATTTTTTTATGTTCGCAATATCATGTCATAACATCCTGCACATACAGACCTTTTAGTTCTTCTATAATTCTTTCTTCTTTTTAGCACAAATTTATTTAACACTACTGAGTGTCTGATTTTTTTAGACTGATCTGCTTTCCAAAGTTGGAGGAGACAATGTGAACGAATTTGTAAAAAGAACTTAGAAAAGATTGCTGACAAATCATGATAAAAAATAAAATATTTCTGAATATTCTTCAAACATAAGAACTTTTCTGCTCTTTTTATGGCCACGCTAATTAAGGGTAAGTAACATTTTTAATGTATCATGATAAGCGGGAAGCGTAACCTTGCCAAATGTATAGTTGATGTTCAATTTTGTGCAGTCGCACGTATAAAATCTTGAAGAGCGACCATCACATCATAATTTTATAGACACAGCTGCACAGGATAGCGTAGATAACTGCCCTTTAGCAAGGTCTGCTTCGCTCTGTTTATGATCAAAGATGATAATAAATGTACAGAGTAGATGCTAAGCAGTTGTTAACATAGGGAATATGCATATTATTGATTTCTAAAAGATTTAAATTTTTAAAATTTTCAGTTTTCTCAGAAATCCAAGGTAGAGGGTAAGAGAATGTTACTTCCCTATCTCAATTTTCTATTCACTTGTGCTCCTTTCAATTTAACTAAATATAGTATGAAAATTTAAAGTTCTGGACGGACTGGAAATTGGCACCTGCCGATAGAAGATTAGAAAAGCTAGGGGAGAGGCATTCATTTCCCGATGATTCAACAGTTTTCTCTTTGTGGTCGTTCAAAGATCGTAAAGTAGGAATTCAAAAACAAAATAATATACAGGGTAACTTATTAACATTAAAGTGCAAGTCTCTGTGATATAACAGTAGCACACTGCTCAATCTTTTTTTATTATCGTAATCTAGCATGAAAAAATAAAAGTATTTGCTAATTTAATGGATTTCATATTTTTAATAATAACAAAGTTGCCAAAAAAAGCTACGGATCTAAGATTTATGTTTTTCAAATAAAACATCTGAGTTTTATATTGTATTTTTGGATTTTAAATAAATCCATGTATGACCCGATGTCAGCAGAGGTTACTATGTACTGTTTTGGATATTCTGTTAGCATCACGGATGCAACCCGTGTAATCGGTTGCTAAGCAACCAGTTAATATATACTTGCCGTCTGCTAACAGAACATCCAAAAGTGTACAAACCGTCACTAGTTTGTACACAAAAGGCATATGGCATTTTTCAATCTTGAATGCTGGTATTGCATTGATAAAAGCTATGTGCACAATATATTAATTATATTTGCATTTATTTTTAGGTGCTGCTTTAAAACCGTTGCTGAAAAGTTGCACCGAAAAGAAAATAGAAGACACTTTCAAAAGCTACTTGAAAAGAACCTCTGAAGTGCCATCTAGAATTCTAGATGGCGGATCTAATATGGCCGGCTTAAACACAAATTTTATTTTTCTAGATTATTTGTTTTTCAATTAATTTTTTGAGGTTTGTTAAAGATTCTCGAGGTCACTAAATTCGAATATAATATAACAATTGAAAATCAATATGGCAGACATCAAATTTTTTTTATATTTATACTTTTCTTATATTTAAATATTATTTTCATATTTGCTTAGAGGTGTTTTAGAGGCTTAGAGGTCGCTGAATTCAAATATGGTAACAAAATATTAAAATTCAATATGGACGACTTGAATAAGAATTGACAGAAGAAAAATTGTTTCAATTAGTGATTATTAATTTATGAATAGATTTTTGGAATCATTGGATTAAGATATTTAGGATGAATTAAATAACAATTAATCTTCACTAACACATATTATTTATTGAGAACGTCCACTAGCAGTCCTAAGATAAGTCTTCTTGGATTTTTTGCTTTCGATTCTTCATGATAATCTTGTCATTATTGCCTAGCATTTCATAAAAAAAGTGTTGACAAAATTGAGATTCCAGACTTAACTTCAAAACTTTCACCTGTTAAAAGACTAACAGAAGATAACAATCGCTTGTCTTTTGGCCCACACTTGCGATGAATTTTCTAAAAAGACGAGAAACCTTGTGTGAAGCCATTTGACAGTTGGCTGACCAATCATAAATTAAATGCTTTTTTCTATTTCACATTAATTTTGGTCTCTTTTTGAAACCGAAACAGAACTCTTTTCAATACTATTTTAAAGATTTTTTATTTCTTGATTTTGAGATTGGTAAAACTTGGAAGTTATTATTTTGACCGATGACACGTAATCATAAAGCTGCATATTTTATTAAATTAAACTGAAGTTATTAAAGTAAATTATTGCCAAATAAAAAAAATAGCATAAAAAACTTGTGTCACAAGTACTTCTTATTGCACTCACCAATTAAAAACCTTTGCGCGACAAAAGCTTGCTTGCGACACTTTTTTAATTATATTTAAATGTATGGAAAATATATTTTTACAATTATATACGAATAATTAAGTAATATAATTAAAGTAATCAAGGTTTAAGAAAATTTGAAGCAAAAGAAAAGCTTATGTACCATTTTAGTGCAACCCTACACAACATTCATTAATGAGAAACAGGGAAAAAAGGAAGAAGAAATGCGTACAGTATTTTTCATTTTCATTCAAATATTATTACTTATGTTGAAATACAGATACAATTAATAAACAAAATTTGAAACAATGGTGGGCATTTTTAAGGGGGTTGAAAGTATTTATATGTGTGATAAAATTCACTTTCTCCTTATTGTCAATAATCGCAACCATGTTAATTACATTCAAACTCTTTTATCAGTGAAAATTGAAACATACATGTTACATTCAAATGATTTCTCATGATTATGAGCGTGCATGTGCTTTTAGTGAACATCTATAATTACATAATTATTATCATCAGATCACTATGAGTGAATGCAATGACCTTTCGTAAAGGTTTATTATTAGAAATATTACATACACTGACTCAAATGATGAAACCAAAAAATTCTTAGAGTTCTGAAAAAATAAAGTAGAATTCTAGAGTTCCTTACAATATTAACAATAGTTCTGGTATTTTCAGCACAGAACTCGAAAAAATGATTTTAGAGTGCTAAATTCACACAGCATCCTTATTTTCGCAAAACAGAGTTCTGATGGCATTTTTCGGCATAATTGAGTTCTAGAGTTCCTGATAAAAAATCTTAATAAACAAATATATAAACAATTAAAAAATTTACTATAAAATTAAATTTGTCAAAATGATGGTTCTGGGCAGATTTCTGAGTAGCCCACGAAGAGTTCTGTAGAGAACTATTATTAGAACTCCTAATTAAACAATATTTTTAATTGTTATAAACAAATTAAGAGTGCTACTTCAGAAAAATCATTTCGGACCGGTGGAAGTGTAATGTGACCAGCTCGACGATAGTTCTGAGTAGCCCTGGAAGAGTTCTGTAAAGAATTATTAACAGAACTCCATAATTAACAATATTTTTAATTATTATAAACAATTTAAAATTTGTAATTATGAAATATGTAATTTATTGATCTCGAACAATAGTTCTGAGTAGCCCTCGAAGAGTTCTGTACAGAACTGTTAACAGAATTCCATAATTAACAATAGTTTAATTGTTATTAAAAGTTATTATTTGTTAAAAAAAGAAAGCCAAAAATGGAAACTGGGAACGTGGAACGTAAGAGGTTTAAACTACGAAGGAGCCCTAAAACAATTAACACAACAAATGAAGAAATATAGAATTGATATATTAACAATACAAGAAACCAACCTTAAAGACGAAACTATAACGAATTTGGAAGATTTCATATTCTTTAATGGAGGAGGCCCACAAAATAGATTAGGCACAGGTTTTCTGATTAACAAAGAAAGAATGGTCAATTTAATAAATTATAAGAAAGTAAACGAGAGAATAAGTTACTTGCGAATACGAGGAACGCAAAGGAAAATAAGTATCATTAACATACACTCCCCTACAGAAGATGCAGAGAAAGAAGAAAAGAACAAATTTTACGAAGAATTAGATGAGCTATATGAATCCTTGCCGAAATATGACATTAAAATCGTCATAGGAGACTATAATGCCAAGGTAGGCCAAGAGCACAGAAACAGACCAGTAGTAGGGAAGCACAGCAAACACCAAAGAACTAATAAAAACGGACAGAGATTAGTAAATTTTGCTATGAACAAAAAATTGAAAATTAAAGCGACATGTTTAATGAATAAAGAGATACACAAAGGAACGTGGGTAAGTCCAGATAGAAAGACAGTTAATCAAATAGACCATGTCCTGATAGAAGAAAGACATAGTACCATTATTGATGATATCAAAAGTAAAAGGGGTGCAGAGATTGATTCAGACCACTATTTGGTATGTGCAAAAATTAATCAAGAAATTACAAAGGAAAAACAGCATAGAAAACAAGAGAGAAAATGGAACATAGATGCCCTGCAAAATGAAAAAGATAGAAATAAGTATAAGCAAGAAATAGAAACAGCAGTAATGGCAATAACTAAAACATCAGAAGAAATAAATGAAAAGTGGAATGAAATCAAAGAAATAGTCCAAAACACAGCGAGGAAAACTTTACCACAAAAGAAAAGAACTAAAAATACGTGGTACGATGAAGAGTGTAAAGAAATGACAGCGAAAGTGAGTACAGCAAAGATGGAAATGCTTAGTGGGAAAACAGCAAACGGCGAGGAAAAATTCAAAGAGTTAAGGAAAGAAGCGAAAAAGTTATATAGAAATAAGAAACGGAAAAACCAAGAGGATATATTAAAAGAAGTAGAAGAAAGCCATAGAAGAAATGATATCAAAACGTTCTATAGGAAAATCGGAATTACAAGGAAAGGTCATCAACCAAGGCTAGAAATATGTAAGAACAAAAATGGAGATATAATAGGTGGAAGGGAAGACGTAATAAGAAGATGGGTAGAATACTATCAAGAAACAATGGGAGGGGAGGAAGAACGGCAAAATAGAAATAACATAACAGAAGAGGAAGCAACACAACAAGAAGAAGAGGATCTACCAACAATGAAGAATGTATGGAGGTAATAAACAATATGAAAAATAACAAAAGTCCAGGGAAAGATAATATACAAAGCGAATTAATAAAATACGGAGGCCAACAATTAATAGAAAAAATTTACAAATTGATAAGCGAGATTTGGGTAAACAAAGAAATGCCAGCAGATTGGAAAGAAGCAGTAATTAACCCAATACATAAAAAAGGAGATCCTCTGATATGTAATAATTACAGACCAATTGCTCTACTTAATATTGCTTATAAAATCTTTACAACATTAATAAACAGAAGACTTCGAAAGGTTGTCGAAACAAAGATAGGTGAATATCAAGGTGGGTTCAGGGAAGGAAGATCTGTAACGGACCAAATATTTACACTGAGACAAATACATGAGAAAACAAGAAAGAAAGCTATAGTACTACATATTCTTTTCATAGATTTCAAGCAAGCTTATGACAACATTAATAGGTTAAAACTAATGCAAGCAATGGAAAAATTAAAAATCCCAAAAAACCTAGTAGAGTTAGTGGAAAGTACCTTGAAAGAAACTTGGAATCAAGTGAAAATTTGCGGGAACATGTCGCAAAAATTTGAAACAAAAAGAGGACTACGACAAGGGGACCCTTTATCATCCACCCTTTTTAACATAGTACTAGAAAACATAATACAGAACTGTAAAATAGATGGCAACAAAAATATACTACAGGGCCCATACCAAATAATGGCCTATGCAGACGATCTGACAATTATCACAAGGACCCAGCAGGAACTAAAAGAAAAATTCAAGAAAATAGAAAACGAAGCAAGAAAACACGGCCTGGAAATAAACGAAACAAAGACAAAATACCTAATAACCTCCACAAAAAAGATAGAGAATATGACAAAGCTCAAAATAAAAAGTGATAAAAATAACAGAACATATACTTTCGAACAAGTAACAGAATTTATATACCTAGGTACTGAATTTTCAAACGACCCGGAGAAAGAAATCGACCGAAGAATAACCTTGGGCATGAGATGCGCAGCATCCTTAAACAAAGTGTTAACAAGTAAAAGTATATCGCGATCAAGTAAATTAAGAGTGTATAAATCTATAATAAGAGCTTCAGTGATTTACGGGAGTGAAGTGTGGACTCTAAATCAAGGTTACGCAGAAAAACTTCTGGCATGGGAAAGGAAGATCTTGAGGAGAATTTTTGGAGGAATCAAAGAAGAAGGAGAATGGAGAAGAAGAACAAATGAAGAAGTATACCAGCTTTTCAAAGACAACACAATAGTAAGCACCATAAAACAGGGAAGACTGAGATGGTTAGGACATGTGCAGAGAATGGAGGAAAGAAGAACCCCAAAAAAGATATTTAGAACGATGCCAGAAGGAAAAAACCGAAGAGGACGTCCACTAAAGGAATGGTACCAAAATATAAAAGAAGACCTGAGAGTTATAAGAGAAGAACAGTGGGAGAAAACAGCAGAAGATAGAAAAAAGTGGAAAAGAGTTGTACAAAAAGCCAAGGTCCTTAATGGACTGTAGAGCTCACATATATATTAATTGTTATAAACAATTTAAAATTCATAATTAAGAAACACGTGATTTATTGAACTCGAACGATAGTTCTGAGTAGCCCTCGAAGAGTTCTGTACAGAACTGCTAACAGAACTCCATAATCCACAATAGTTTAATTGTTATAAACAATTTAAAATTCATAATTCTAAATCTTCTATAATTTTAAATTCATAAGGATTGTGGAGGTGTATGAAACTGCTCCCGGATTTTATATAGTAACCATTCTTTAACCCGTTGTGCTGTGTACTCAGGTTCATCATGCTGTTGGAAGATAAATGACTTTCCGAGCTGCAGCTTTTTGACAGTGAAATGTAAATTTTGTTTCAAAAAATCCAAATCAACATACTTATTCATTATATCCTTCATACATTTTAAATTCCCAAGCCCTGAAGCCCTCATACACCCCCATACAAGAACATTTCTACCAATGCGTTTCGCCATAGCACATAAATTTTTGGTTTTGAACTTTTCATTCTTCTATCTCTACAATTCCTTTCTCACATCTGTATCAAAATTGTTAAAATTTACATTCGTCACTTCAAAGAATGGATTCCAAATGCCTGAGCTTTTTTAATGTGAGCTTTTACAAATTCCAAATGTAACACTTTATTTTTCTTACTATGCTTCTAGGATAGGCGAGCTATCCGTAAAACAATTAATAAAACACCTAACACTAGTGCTCTTGAATTGGTAAATATGATAGAACATGATAATGGAATAGGAGTTAGTTCAGAAATAGTGAGAAATGTTTTGCAACAGCATGATTTTCATGGTGAGTTTCTATAGAGAGGCTGTACATTAGTAAGAAAAGTAAAATGTTAGACTTGGAAATTGCAAAAGCTTACGTTAATAAACCTCAGGCATTTTGGAAATCTGTCCTTTGTAGTGACTAATCTAAATTTAACATTTTAAGGTCAGATTGGAGAATGTTGGTGTGGAGAAAAAAGAATGTAAAGTTCAAAACAAAAAATTTATGTGCTACAGTGAAACATGATGGTAGAAATGTTCTTGTATGGAGATGTATGCATGCTTTGGGGGTTGGAAATTTAAAATTTACGGAGGGTATAATGAATCAGCATGCTTATTCAGATATTTTGAAACAAAAGGACCCTCTGTAAATTTTTCAGCAATTTTGATATGTTGTAGCTGATACCAAAAGAAGACTTTTTTATCACTGCGCCAAGGTTCTATGTCTACTGGGTGTGCTCGAAAAGTGAGGTCAAAGTTTCAAAAACAGACATTATTGAATAATGATTTTTTTAAATACCCAGACAAAAAGACTTAACTGAACTTCAAACCATTAGCTACGGGATGTCTC
The DNA here is from genome assembly GCA_929113105.1 of Agrypnus murinus. Classification (NCBI taxonomy): domain Eukaryota; kingdom Metazoa; phylum Arthropoda; class Insecta; order Coleoptera; family Elateridae; genus Agrypnus; species Agrypnus murinus. Next base: position 37,603,222 of record OV816030.1, read on the forward strand.
AGATATGTGTTTTCCAATAATCACATTTAGTGAGTTATAGGTACATATATCTATACTATATGTATTTAATTTTTATCTAATGCACAGTGCCTACTTATTTTTAAGAAACGTTCTAGTTTCTAATAATAGATTAGATACAGAATGTGCGAAACTGATCTATTGTTGATAGGCAGTGCACGAGGTCATAAAATGTAGTGTTATCGCTGTGTCATTAATTTACGAGAACAATAAATTGTAACATCGACATACGTAGAATAGTTCGAAAAAATCATTATTCAGTAATGTCTTTTTTTGAAACTTTGACCTCACTTTTCGAGTAGACCCGGTAGACATAGAACTTTGGCGCAATGATACAAAAGTCATCTTTTGGTATCAGCCACAACATATCAAAATTGCAGAAAGATTTACACTCCACTGTCAAAAATTGCAATTTGGAAAGTCATTTATCTTTCAACCGGATGATGACCCCCAAGTATATGGCGACTTTTTTGAACTGTGTTTATTCACTCCCGTTTTACTTACGTTTGTTATTCTGTTTTGCTAGAATAAAGTAAGAATATTTTATTTTTATAATAACCATTTTGAATTTTGTTATTTTTTTTTGTGTTGTCGATGCCATATAATATAAAATATGAAGGAACATTAAAAATTCTTGTTTGAGTATGGACTTATTTGAGTCAGTGTACAAATGGTTATTCACCAATATGAGTGAACATCTGTTTTTGCAAAACATGTTTTTAATGGGTATTTATAATTACATAAGATATATTCAGTTGGTTTTATCACCACTATGAGTGAGCATGTGCTTTTTCAAATGTATTTTTTGTAAACATCTATAACTACAAATATTACAACCAAATGGTTTCTCACCACTATGAGTGAGCATGTGCCTTTTCAAATGTATTTTTTGTGTACATCTATAACTACAAATATTACAACCAAATGGTTTCTCACCACTATGAGTGAGCATGTGATTTTGCAACTGTGCTTTGTGCGAGAATTTATAATTACATACGTTACATTGAAATGGCTTTTCACCACTATGCGTGAACATGTGGTTTTTTAAATGTCCTTTTCGTGAACATGTATACCCACAAATATTACAACCAAATGGTTTATCACCACTATGAGTGAGCATGTGTATTTGCAAATGTGATTTGAGTGAGCATTTATAATTACATACAGTACATTCAAATGGTTTATCACTACTATGAGTAAGCATATGTGTTTTCAAACTTGGTTTACGTGAGTATTTATAACCACAAATATTACAACCAAATGCTTTCTCAGCACTATGAGTGAGCATATGTGTTTTCAAAGTTTGTTTACGTGAGCATTTATAACCACAAATATTACAACCAAAGGCTTTCTCACCACTATGAGTGAGCATGTGGCTTTTTAAATCTGTTTTACGTGAGCATTTATAACTACACATATTACAACCAAATGCTTTCTCACCACTATGAGTGAACATGTGGTTTTTTAAATCTCCTTTTTGTGAGCATTTAAAACTACAAATATTACAATCAAACGGTTTCTCACCACTATGGGTGACCATGTGTCTTTGCAAATGTGCTTTGTGCGAGAATTTATAATTACATATGTTACATTGAAACGGTTTTTCTCCACTATGTGTGAGCATGTGCCTTTTCAAATTTTCTTTTCGTGAACATTTATGACCACAAGTATCACAACCAAATGGTTTCTCACCACTATGAGTACGCATGTGTATTGGCAAATCTGATTTAAGTGAACATGTAAAATTACATACAGTACATTCAAATGGTTTATCACCACTATGAGTGAGCATATGTGTTTTCAAACTTTGTTTAAATGAGCATTTATAATCACAAATATTACAACCAAATGCTTTCTCACCACTATGAGTGAGCATATGTGTTTTCAAACTTTGTTTACGTGAGCATTTATAACCACAAATATTACAACCAAATGCTTTCTCACCACTATGAGTGAGCATGTGCTTTTGAAAATTTATTTTTAATGTGCATGTGTAATTACAACTATTACACTCAAATGGTTTTACAGTACAGTGAGTGATCGTATGTGTTTGTAAGTTTACTTCCTGTGTATGTTGATTAGAAGTCCTGGTTTCCACAAACATTTCCTCTTTAGGGAAAGTGTCCATTAGGGAAGGAAAATCAAACACGTCTTATTTTTATAAATTATTTTCCATGTCAATATAACATCACAACACTTTGCATTAAACTTGGGGACGTATCTATATGTAACAATATCGTCGGGTTACTGAAAAAATAAGATAACTCTACTTTTTTGTGTTTTTGAGTTATATGCAGTTCTATGCTTAAGCTTTCAGTTTTATGTTACACTATATACCATTTACCGTTCGAATATTCAGTTTTAATCTTTGTCGTAATTTGGTTCTATGATCAGGCTCATCAAAGTTAAAATTCAATTTGTAATTGAAATTGTCTTTTATGAAAAAAATTACATGTTTTATAAACTTTGGAGTAGTTTCCTTTTTTATACTTTTTATTGTTGTTAACAGCTTTGTAAAATGGTCAACTACAAATAAACATCTTGCTTCTTGCCGGTAATTAAATGACTAGCACTAAAAGATATGATTACAGATATATTTGATGTTTTTATTTAAATTATTTGTCCTCTTATGTTTTTATCTTCTTTCTATAACCTATCAGAGTTGAGTTGGAAAGTTGTGACATAATACATGGATTTAATTAAATCACTTCAAACTCTTTCTTGAAAAGAAATAAAGATTCTGTCATACTTTATATTTAAAATGTGATGTATAGGTAGACAAGGTAAGCACGGAGTGACCTGAAATTTTTTAATATTAATAAAAATAAAAACAATTAGAATAAAAAACAAATCGCCAACCTTTCCATAAAAACGGCCAAATACTACTTAATGCCTTTGTATTGTACTTAATTATTCACAATAAATAAGAATAATAAATTAATAATCAGAGGACACCAATAATAGTTTTAGTTACGTTCGCGCAACATAAATTGGCGAGAGCGTTGGTTGCGCACTGACATGAACCGAGTGAGATTTAAGCAGTGGCGGAGCAGACTACGTTCATTTTCTTACAAATATGAGTTAGAAAATAGTCCCACAAGAATGACCGGATCTCGACAATAAACAAATAAATATACAGTAATGTATAATTTGCGTAAGCGAGTCAAATACTTTTCGAGGAATGTTAATAGGTAGTATGAGTAACTCTGATTTGATAATAATCGTTAACTATGCTTTCTCTTTTGGGAAATCTAAGTAATGAGATATATATATATATATATATATATATATATATATATATATATATATATATATATATATATATATATATATATATATATATATATATATATATATATATATATATATATATATATATATATATAGCGTTAAAAATGGATTTTAAGGCACATTGCATTATTGTTAGTGCAAGTAGTCGTACCAGCTGTTTGAAACAGCCGATCTGTAATTTAGTTTATCAGTTTTATAACTATGTCGTCAACTTTACGTGAAAAACTCTTCACAGTCAAGCGCGCGAAATGGCTTTTAACGTTTACAAATGGATAAAATCTGAAAACGAAGATCAGTGTATGAAGGGAATTAACGAAAACGTGTCAAGTGCTACTGGAGTATCCGTAAGGACTATCGAAAGGATTATTAAGGAAAGTAACACTTGGCCTGAATCTGAGACTGATAAACTATTTAAAAGTCCTGGAAAAAAACGAAGTCGCGTGTGTAACGTGACCGCACTTGAAGATTATGAGTTGGTTGATTTTCGCCGTATAATCTATAATTTCCATAAAACAGAAAATTGCAGAGTTACGCTTCCTGCTTTACAAGAAACACTTCGCAATGATTTGGGGTGGTAGGGGCAAGCGTCTTCTCTTCGGACAGTGTTAAAGAAGCTGGGGTTTAAGTGGCGCCGTACTCAAAATAATCGTAAACTATTAATTGAAAATAGTGAAATTCGTGCTTTAAGAATAGACCATTTAAATAAAATTAAGTTTTTTCGCCAACAGCAGCGTCCTATTGTTTTCTTAGATGAAACGTACATCCATAGAATATGTAACATAAATTGTAGATACCTATTGTATTTATTTTTTTTAAATTATTATATGATCGTTATCGTAGTACCACTCGTATTAACTTTGTTTTTCTCTATTATAGGTATAATTATGTAGTCAAAATATTTTTTGTAACATTATTATATATTATTGAAAATCTAATTTAAATATCTATAATATGGTTTCATTTCACTTTTTCAGTGAGTGCAATTAGCTAAATTATGATTTTATTTTATGAAAATATTTACTTTGGAATTTGGCAGTCCCGCTAGAAATATTTCGTTTGAAATACAGCAAGCAAATAAAATAAGGCGCCCTACGCCACTGTTAGAACAGTGCAACATTCGCAAATACTACACGAGGGGAAGCCGATCGTACTGGCTCTCGCCAATTTATGATGCGTTTGCTAACCTTTAGAGAAAGTGACAGACACATCAATTTTGCGCGAATATGGCGGGCAGGGTTCAGCTGTTACCAGTGGCGTAGAAGCTTAGAATGTTCTTGTCTTAATAATAAATTACTAAGGCCCGGTTTCACCCAAGGTCCATTAACTTTTATAGGTTACCTCAGTAGAGCAGTTAGTTGACCCCTCTTTGAGACGGAAGGGCGGAAGCAAATACGTCAGAGCACTACCTAGGACTACCCATCGACCTATTTGTTCTCACTTGCACTCATGTTGTGTTTATGCAGCGCTCGCAGTCACTGTCAAACGTCAGGGCAAATTTATTAATTTATTTATTATTAATTGGTAAACTATTGCATTGTATCATGTTAATTAATTTGCTATATCAATAAACATTATTATTATTTGTTTGAAGTAAAAAAGTCAGTTCTTGACAGTTATAAGTTTATAAATTCAATTACTAGTGTCTTGTTTTCCCCCATTTAATTTCTAGTAAGTATTCAGGTTGACAGTTTGTTTCTGATTGTTTTATACTTTATAGTATTATGCCGGGAGAAAGATGTACAGTTGCAGTTTGCAATAATAGTTTAATTGAAACCAGAGAAGCTAAGGAAGCTATTATATATATTGTGATGTTCACGTTTATGTGTGTTAGAAAATTTAATATGAGCATATACATAAGAATAGATAATTTCTGAAAATCATTATTGCACAGATGTGGTTATTAAGGATCAATAAATAAATAAATAAAAACAGATAAACTTACATACAAAGTCATAATGATATCCCAAGAATATAAAAATTTAGTATATAATTGTATAATAATGAAATAGAATGTAATAGCATATATTTATTATGGTATTTTGATACAATATTAAAATTAACAAGGATAATAAAAGGAAAGGATACCCTAGCCATAAGTCAACTTGAAAATTAAAAATCATGTAATAGTTTAAAGGTATATTGATTTTCTATTGCACATTTAAAATTCTCCCAGTACTTCAATAATAAGGTCTCATACACTTCTATGGTTATAGACATTGTTTATAAGAAAACTGAACGAATTACCAAAAATAGGGAGTATTTTAATAAAAGGAAAAAACACAGATAAAATACAGTCGAACTTCTATATAACGAAGTCGGTAAATCCCGAAAAAAAAATTCGCTATAGGGAAATTTCATTATGAAGAAATATCACATTTTGTAAATATTATTTTAATGCTTTGATTTTAATTCGAGTGATTTCGCAAACTGTAACGTCTTGTGTTAAATTAACTGTCTTGATAATGGTGCATTTTTGTCGCCAATTAAATGCACGCATTTTAAAACTCTACTCTTCATCTACGTCGTCATAAACATACGTTCTAGCACGTTTTGCTGTAAGTTCACACTGTGTAAGTAATTACTGACAGGAATTCCAAACTTTGCCGCGAGTTGCGATGTCTCTTTTTTGTATACAGTTATCAATTTCCCGCAACACGTTGATTTTCTCAGTAATGATTAAACACTTTCACTTTTTTTGTACTACATTGTAGGGCTGTTCTCACAAAACTAAAGTTAGTAAAAAATTTGCCATGCAAGCTTTTAATTTTACGTGAATGCTAATTGCATTTTAATCTTTCTTACAGGGGTGGAATATCCATTTAGACAAGTAACAATGTGTATAATGCATCGAAGTTTAATTTTTCCTAGAACTCTTATTCAGGTAAATTTACAGAAATTCCCTGAAAAACCAGTTGTAAGAGGCCTTTTAATGACAATTTTAACCCTTCTTAGAACTTCAATTTAAACAAATTTACAAAATCCTTTTGAAAGATTTACAGGTTTTTAAAAATGTGCGCAGGCTTCTTGGAAGAAAGGTAAATTTATAATCTTTTACTGCTGCTAAGAAAGAAATATTGATGCATACATAATACATACATTTACCTGGAAAAATTTATTTGTTTGGACTAAAAATTTCGTTATATAGAAATTTTATTTCGTTATTTAGATACACTTTTTGATGTATTTTTTCTAAAAGCGCAGTGTACAGCACAAAAATTCGTTATATAGAGAAATTCGCTATATAGAAGTTCGTAATATAGAAGTTTGACTGTAGTTGAAAAAAGAGGTATCTCGGGGAGATAATAATAATAATAAAAGGGGTTTTTTGAGTTAGGTATAAAAAATAAATAAAATTTTCTAAAAGAAGAAATTTGATTATATAATAGAAAAATAAAATAAATGTATATCTAGTAAATGTAAACTGATAAAGTCCAAGAAAATCTGTTAAATTAAAACATATAAAAGGAAAGTCCGGTGTTTTATTGAATAAAGGAAGAGTAAGAGCATTAAATACTGAAAACAAAATTAAAGGGTATTATGAGACAGTAGGTGTGATGGATAGAAAAAAATAAAATTAAAAAAAACTGTCTTTGAGCTGGGTTTGGTAATCATCAAGGTGTGGAAGATTTGAAGTCGTCATCATATTCCTGAAAAAGAAAATAATTATTAAGGTAACTTAATCATAAGAAAGAGATTAGAAGATACTTACTGAGGTGTTGGGGAGCTGGTAGTCATCATTCGGGTCCTCGATAAGAAGAAAACCATGAAAGCAGTTTATGAGGCAGTCCAGTAGTCCGGTGGTGTGAGGTCTGCTGAATCTACGGCGGTGATCACGGTTCTTGGCAGAAACTGTAGATTGTGGAAATTATAGGTTGTGAAAGTGGAGGTGATTGTTGGAAGAGGAGAAAAAATACATATGTCAAAATTTTAAGAAACTATTAGATGGCCATACAAGGAAGACTTACCTAAAGAAAATTTTACATGTAAGTTGACAAGGGTAAGATTTCTTTCCAATTTTGAATCCTAAAATAAAGGTTTATAACAATCGGTGCAATGCGTACGAAGGATGCTCCGCCATCCTGATTCTTCGTCCAAAAATAAAGGAAATAAAAAGATTTAATTACATAATTATAGTGCGTCCGCAAACCATGAGAAGTAATAAATTAAACTGACAGCCAGGTAAGCACATTACCGCAACGGTTTTCTATTGTCATTTGCTACTTAAAACCGTAAATTCTGCTGTTATTATAAGCAGCCGCAAAATGCTACTCAAATGACAATAGAAAACCCTTGTGGTAATCCGCTTATCTGACCGTCAGTTTAATTTATTACTTCGCATGGTTTGCGGACGGATTGGTGTGGATATAAGTAATTAAATTTGTGAACTATGGTGTTCAGGAAAATGGTTGAAAAAATTACTTTTAACCAAAAAAATAAATAATAAATATTGTTTAATTTTAAAATAAATGTTCCAGATTTCTCAAAAAGAAAGTGTGTAAAAAAAAATTTTTTGTGTGGACGATAGCGACTTTGGTTTATTACCGCCCCCCGCTTTTAACTACTGAGCTACTAAAAATATTAGTGCCGGCGAGTATCACATTTATCTTAAAAGTAGGTTATACTTATTTGACTGATTTTCCTTTAAAACAAAATTTTAATATAATGTTTTTCTCCCATTTTAAGGATATAAGTCTAATAGACTTATGATCAGAATGATAGTACTAACTGAATTACTTGGGGAGATTTTACAAAGGATTTTTTAAAAGTACGCCTTAATCCGTATATTTCCCAATAATAATTTAAAATTATTATTTAGAGATTCATAACCTCAAAGTAAAACCAATAAACAGTAATAAACAGTACGTTTGTCCCCGTATTTATATTAAATTCACAGACACTTACTATAAATTGCGAGCGTTAGAATAATTTAAATATTGTATATACAATATAATGCGATTCTAAGACTAAGATGGGAGGGGAAGCTCCCCCCTCAAAGTTGATAATTTTGAACGAGAGTTGGCAATTTCACAATTTGAGAAAAATGAGAAGAAAATGTGTCCAAAACAATTTATTTTTTTAAATTTAATCTAATTGCCATACATACACGTTGGAGAGTTTTAAATAAAAATAAGATTTATACTAATTTTGCTTCATATAATATTAGGTACAAATAAAAATATTTTCTTACTAGTAGTTGGTATTTTCATCGTAATAAGTTGGCAATTTTAAGGTTACCCCCCTCCAAAAAAACTCCTTAGGTTCGTCCCTGTTCTAAGAAAGTCTGAAACTATCGACATAAATCTTTTATTAAATGTTAAAAGAAAACCTGGAATATTTTAGTTGAATTGTTATTTTTAAATTGTGTTTTGTTTATGAATTATGGCAATAGCAAAGATTTTCTAAATGGGAACTCTTTTTTATGATGAAATTGGAAAGAGTATACAATTCTAAGACCAAATATACCTACTAGAAAAATTTCGAAAATTGAAATTTTGGAGATACTCTCATGCTTTTAAAGTTTAAAAACAAAAATCAAATAACAATCAAGAGTTCAGTTTTAATAAACTTTGTAAAGAATCGTCATAATTTTAACGCTAAGACAATTACTACATGGTTACTTGATTCAAACAATCTTTTAATAGCAAGCCTAAAACAAAAACCCTATAAACAAACGAAAATCAGGTTAAATTGTATTGGTGTCCAACTTAAATTCCCTAGATAATCAGTCTAGGGACCCTAGATTTTGTAAACAGTAACGGCGCATTCACAATGAACTTCGCCTTATTCATCGAATAACTAACTACGTCTACAAATGTGTTGGTGAAACAGTAATTTAGTTAACCTGAGATTAGATTTTATTCATAGAATAACTATTCACTGATTTATTTAGAGTTGGTAAACCCGGGCCTAAACACGCTAAAACTACGTAATATTAAGTAGTTTTATTATTCTATTAATTGCAAAGTGGTCCAAAGAATAAGAATTTAGCAAACACTGATGATAAACCATAAAGCATACCGAACGCAGGCATAATAGTATATTTTTCAACGAGCGTATAATGATGGCTATTATTCACGAGGGTGAAAACTACGTCGCTCGTCTACGGCTCACATCGTAAAAATGCATCGATCTTTGAAAAAATAATTGAGCAATGTTTAAAATGTTTTTATTTTTTATACGAAAGTTACATTCATCTTAGTTTATTAGAACCTCAAGCATTATATCAAACTTGTTAAAATATTACTATAAAAAACAACTAAACGAAAACATACATAGATACATAATAAGTAGTTTAAATTTACTTTTTGACAAAACTGATGGTGAGATTTTTGCAGTCATATAGTAATATTTACTACTATATTGTCACGTGGGGGTTCGTCGTGACTAGGTTCGTAGCTAAGGGCAGAGAATAAAACGCAAGGTTCATTTCAACAACATACTAAATAACAAGTTGGGTTACAAGCTACAAAGGGTTAGGACGGTAGAGTCCTCCTAAGAATTAACATTAGAGTAGTCGGAACCACCCTAGCAACTATATAGTACTAAGCTTTAGGAATACCAGGTAAGCGGTGTCCCAGGACACTAGCTTCTAGGCTCCTAATACTAAGCAGTAGGGGGAATCACGTAAGCAGAGCCCCTGGACACCAGCTTCTAGAAACCCCTACAAATAATTAATATAAAGTTACATAGCAGGCTTGCTTTATGGTTTGATGGAGTCAATTGAACGACTGGTTTTTGACTCGAACTTGACTTGACTTATATACTGTACCCTCATAATATCGCGGAAGTCGTTTAGCATATTAACGTTAACTCCTAAGTGCTGCTCAGTTTATCGTTTCCCGTATTCGATAGTATTCCTTTGTTCAGCATGCAGCTGTTCCTTGACGTGGGTTGTCGATATTGAGAGCAGCTGGCTCGTGCAATTAACATCAGCCAACGTTGTATAACATTGCGAAGAAGTGTATACTTGGTAAACATTTTCACTGGTTGGTAAACAAGTTGACGAATTATGAAATTATTCAATCATAAATAATTCCATTTGTGACAATATAATAGTGTTGACTCTTGATCAAAATTAACTTCATTTAAAGGTTTATACTTTTCGAAAGTTTTCGGAGTTTTGTAAAATAGACTAAGAAAGTGTTTACAGAAAAATAATTCCATGAAGCCGTGTATACTTAATTGTAGTGTTTTTTTAATTTCTCGGGTAATAAACTGATAGATGTTGCTTTAGCAGTTTCGCGTGGCGTAATCTTATCATTATTATCACTTTCACTGCTATCAAAACTCATTTTTTTAAGAAAAGCTATGTAAACTTAAAACGCGAGTTAATAATATATATTATGTAACTAGGAGATCAAGCGATACTTAAATCTTCGAGGATTTAAGACGCAAGACAATAAAAATTAAAATTTGACACTTTACATTGTGACTTGTTTAGCGGTTTATATGGGAGACGTGACCTATTGTTTGTAATGGAATCTGATTGTGTGATCTGCCTGTGGATTCTGAAAATACAAAGGATGTGATTGACTAACAGGTTGTCTTCCAAATTAGAATCTACGCCATGTGAAATTGATATCATTCATAAATTTAATATCCAGTAAGAATGCATAAATTATTTAATAGTCGTAGAGAAAAATATGACTCAACAAGCAAAACGACGCCGACGCCTCTAAATTATGACGCCTAAAAATATGTCGTTGCTAGGCAACGAAAGTATACATTCACAAATTCGTTTGTACTCATGATGACTAGGTTTACCAATAATCTCTAAGGTAATGGATTTTAATAGAGCTGATTATGGCAGACTTTAGTGTACCAGGCAGGAGCTGTAAAAAAGACAACGCTGTAATTTTACTCATATTTTCAAGGAGTATTAAATTATATATTTTTTTGTACGACCCTGCTATTTCGGATTGTTTACCAAACTTGGTTTTAGAGCAGTAGGTTATGTTTACTGGTTACTAAGCAACAACGCGTCGGTAAGTAATTACTTACCGTTCAGTTCTGTCAAAAACAGAACGGTAAGTAAATTATATATAATTTATAAAATAAATGCATCAGCTTTAGATGTCTCTTTCGTGAAAAATCATTATTTTCTAAATAATTATTGAACTATTTAAAAAAATTTATGTTTTTATTTAAATTTGCTGTGAAAAAATACCCAATAAATAATAATAACAACTATCTATTTATTTATGTTGAAACTACAAAAATATCGTGACATTCAAAAATAAAATTACAAACGTATCCATGGTAACGACAAAACCTACTTAATGGTTGGTGGATATACAGGGCAAAAATAAATTATCTTGAATCTATTTTTTTACCATCTTTGGGATATTTCCTTAGTTAATACATTTGTATTCATAATGGTCGTACAAAAAATAGTATAAGCATCTCAAACAGTAAGCAGTTTACCGATCTCCTCCAATATTGGCGACTTCGCTTCGCTCAGTCGCCAAACATTGTCGTCGATCGGTAAACTGTCCTTACTGTTCTCGATACTTAATATACTATTTTAATAGTTATTTATGTAGCAAGGGCGTAATAATGATACCAGGAGGGCGACGATGAGGCGAAGGGCCTTGTGAATTATAACGCCTGTTTATAATGCCCTGCTTGTTATGTAGTTCGTTTCGCAGGTATAAATAACAAATAATATGCAAGTGGAACATAAAAAATGTAAAACAAAATTTGTCATGCAATTATTGGTTAGAATAATGTCAACATCTGTCATTATTAATTTGTTTATTAAATTTAAAAAAACTAATGAACCTAATTGAATATTTTAAAATGGAGCAAAAAGTACATTTATTTCTACATATATAACAGTAACATATTGTATTCCTAATAGAAGCTTTGCATGCAACTCGAACATAATTGGACTTTATAGACTCGCCCTTTTTATAGACTTTGCTCGCTCGACCATAAACAGAACTCGTTCATAAAGTCCTACATTATGTACTCACATAAATAGCGATTATATCCTCTCATCAGCGGAGATAATAACTTTATCAAAAAATTCATTTTTCCCCTGATTGCTGATTCCTTACAAACTCTCTTATCATTGAACGTCTACTTTTGCAAACGTTATTTACTGCGACGTACGATGTACTTTTTGTGAAAATTTCATATTGCGAATATTACATTTAAACGATTTCTCATGATTATGATATTTATAATTTGCTTTTAATATACATCTATACTTACATATAATACATTCAAGTGTACATGTAGTACATTATCATCACTTTCAGTGCAAGCAATGACTTTTCGTAAAAACTTATAATTACTAATTATGGTTATTAATTAGAAATATTATAGCGTTTTTGATTTATTTGCACTAATACCCATACACAGTACACACATATCACTGTGAGATCAAGCAGGTTCTGAAATAGTGCAAATTAGCCACGAACACCGAGCATATAAATACGAAATATAAATCAAACGCGCTCGCGCCAATAAACAAAACAACTTAATCTTAACTCTATGAAACAATACGTTCACTAAACTGTTTTTTTCGTTGACCGTTTGTTAATGTCAATATTAATGAATGATTTTTTCTAAAAAAGGATGTATTAATGGACGTCATTAATACACTCTTTTTTATTAAGTAACTGTTTTGTGAAAAAAGGATGCATTAATGGACCTCATTAATACACTCTTTTTCATTAATAAACCCGTTTGTGATTTTGACGTTTTGATGATGTTTTACTTTGGGCAACCAGATATACGCACAAGTTTGGATTCGGTATTATTTGAAATTTTCTATCTTAAAATCGAAGAATTTTACGGTCAACGAAAAACTGTTGTAATCAATTCGTTTGTTAATGAGCAACTAATGATCTCAACTATTAAAGGCACTCACTCCCTATCGCTCGTTCGTGCTTTAAACAGTTTCGATCATTAATCGCTTTCATTAACAAACTAATTTATTAAATAACTATTATTATACTATAAATGACACACTGTATTGCTCTATTACATTATCGAACACTCAACTCTGAGTTAGGGTGAACCGAAAAACATAAATCGAACGATTGCACAGCATCTCTTTTAGGCTGATGCTATAAAACGGATGCCGTGCAAGCGTTTGATTTAAGATTTTCGGTTTCACATTAACTCGGTCCCGACTGCTCGATTTAGCGACAACTGATATAACACTGCACTAAATATGCACTCGTACAAGTTTTTTAGCACGACGTCGAAGAGATCGTGCTGTGGTTAGTGCGTCAGCTGATTTTAGGTTATAATCGTTTGTTTAGAAGTTTTTGTCGTCGTTTCATGCGTATTTAAAAAAATAGATAAGAACTAAATATAAAGTAATAGAGCTATACAATGTGTCCAATACTTATTGTACCATAAAAACAGCTCAGAGCACATGTTATTTCATAGATTTGAGCTTAGGTTGTTTTGTTTATTGTAGCATGCGAATTAACTTTTCTTGACATCGAAAGCTATTTTTTAAAATGGTTTGAGATTTTATTTAAAAACAAGAAAGATGGAATCTGGTTTACAAAATAAACAGTTTATTCTACTTTAATTACACAATATGCATTTGTACACGGTGATTCAGTACTCAATGATCGGACTTTGAGGATAAGCTTCTCTGGTTATTAGAAACATAAAACCTTGGTAACTTTTTTTGATTAAATGAACTTGAAAATTTCTAAAACTTTGACCGACGTTTTCAGAAAAGTACGTATAATTGATGCAGGTCAGTGTTGTTAAGTCGAATAGAAATAAATGCAAGATCTTTAGAAATTGACACCATCAGCAAAAACGTGACATCTGTTTAAACAAGCACAACAAGAATGCAAACGACGCACATTCCATTTTAGATGTTAAAACAAAACGATCTATTAATCCGGGGGATTCCCCTCTATTCTAATAGTAAACGCAGACAGAAATGACATTTTAATACAGACCCATTCAATGATATCATTAAATTCGATGTGTTATGCGTTAATAAACAGATATTAGTTTTAATTAAGTAAAGACATGTTTAGCTAATTTGATCTATCGATCAATAGGTATTGTTTTTTTTATTGAAATTCTAGAATGTTTCATTATTAAAACCTTATTATTCTTTTTGATGTTTTAATTCAACGACCCTGAATGCTTGATGGATTTGTTTACATAGTCAAGTACAAGTACTGTTACGTTTTATTACTAACAGCTGCAGTGTAAGAGGTTTGCAATTTGTTATCATTTGAGAAACCAAATATGTGTCACTATTACAGTACTATAATTTTTTATTCACAAACCTGCAGTTTTGTATTACACATAATTAATGTGGGGGTTAATGTGCCTATTAAAAGAATTTGAAATTATCTTAGTAATCAGAAACAAAAATACCATTTTTGAGACAATATCCATCGAGAGGTCGTTCTCAACATGCTTTGTTTATTTAATTCTGTTTATCTGTTGTTATTCTACGAAACACTTGGCCAAAATAAAGACGTTTTTATTACTTTATTACGCTATCCTTGCACATTCTAGGAGTATTGAATATCTGCTTGAACTTTTAAAATGTGTCATGTGCATTCATACTATTAAATTTGAAAACATTAGGCTGAATTTCGATGCCGTTTTTCTCCAAAAGTATAGAAATACGAGAAAAATGGTATATAGGAATTTTCTTTCTTTAATGGTTATCTAACCACTGGCAAAGTCCGATTACTCCGTAATGACTCACCGTGTATAATTATAAGCTGCAAACACTTAAACAGTATAATAATACAATTTTGAACAGAGATTACAGAGATATGTGTTTACTACAGAATGCAAACCTAAATTGAATCAAATGCCACATCCTGTGTATTTATATGCCAAGGTTGTATAAATGAATGCATTATCTTTAATGATGCATACATTAGAATACTTTATGATAAGGTTTCTGAATACTGAATTCATTAGTTTTTACTACTGTATCGAATGTATTAACGTTAATTCTTGTGCGTAGCTTAATCAAGTTTATAAAGATATTAACGGTTCCCTTTTATGACTGCATACATTGGTAACGTTAACTCGCGCGTTCGTTTTTATATGCTCGGTGTTCATGCTAATTTGCCCTATTGCAGAACTAGCTCGGTACCAGGGCTGTGTATAAATCAAAAACGCTATTTGTCAGTGTAGCATCAGTGCACATAAATCGAAAATGCTATTACATACAAATTTGTTAGTTACCATTATGAGTAAGCATGTGTTTTTGCAAATATGCTTTTTGTGAGCCTTTATAATTACATATAGCACATTCAAACGGTTTCTCACTACTATGAGTGAGCATGTGCTTTTGTAAATTTACTTTTTGTGAGCATTTATAATTACATATGGTGCATGCAAATGGTTTATCACCGCTATGAATGAACATGTGCCTTTGCAAACTTGCTTTTTGTGAGCATTTATAATTACATATAGTGCATTCAAATGGTCTCTCACTACTATGAGTGAGCATGTGCTTTTGTAAATTTACTTTTTGTGAGCATTTATAATTACATATGGTGCATGCAAATGGTTTATCACCGCTATGAGTGAGCATGTGCCTTTGCAAACTTGCTTTTTGTGAGCATTTATAATTACATATAGTGCATTCAAATGGTCTCTCACTACTATGAGTGAGCATGTGGCTCTTCAAACATGGTTTTCGGGAGCATTTATAACCACCAATAGTACAGCTCAATGGTTTCTCACCACTATGAGTGAGCACATGTCTTTTCAAACTTGTTTTTCGTAAGCATTTATAACCACAAATATTACAACCAAATGCATTCTCACAACTATGAGTGAACA
The DNA here is from genome assembly GCA_929113105.1 of Agrypnus murinus. Taxonomy (NCBI): domain Eukaryota; kingdom Metazoa; phylum Arthropoda; class Insecta; order Coleoptera; family Elateridae; genus Agrypnus; species Agrypnus murinus. The sequence goes on from OV816030.1 coordinate 37,619,332, forward strand.
TGTGGTTTTTTAAATCTGCTATTTGCGAGCATTTATAACTACAAATATTACATTCAAATGGTTTTTCACCGCTATGAATGGCCATGTGCCTTTGCAAATGTGCTTTGAGCGAGAATTTATAATTGCATATACCACATTCAAATGGTTTTTCACCACTATGCGTGAGCATGTGCCTTTTCAAATTTCCTTTTCGTGAACATTTATAACCACAAATATTACAACCAAATGGTTTGTCACCATTATGAGTGAGCATGTGCCTTTTCAAACTTGTTTTTTGTGAGCATTTATAACCACAAATATTACAATCTAATTGTTTCTCACCACTATGAGTGAGCATATGTTTTTTCAAACTTGCTTTACGTGAACATTTATAACCACAAACATTGCAACCGAATGCTTTCTCACCACTATGAGTGAGCATGTGGCTTTTTAAATCTGCTTTTTGTGAGCATTTAAAACTACAAATATTACAACCAAATGGTTTATCACCGCTATGAGTGAGCATGTGCCTTTTCAAACTTGTTTTTTGTGAGCATTTATAACCACAAATATTACAACCAAATGCTTTCTCACCACTATGAGTGAGCACATGTGTTTTTAAATTTACTTTACGTGAACATTTATGTCCACAAATATTACAACCAAATGGTTTCTCACCACTATGAGTGAGCATGTGGATTTTTAAATTTGCTTTTTGTGAGCATTTAAAACTACAAATATTACAACCAAATGGTTTCTCACCACTATGAGCAAGTATGTGCATTTTGAAATTTCCTTTTTTTGAACATGTATAACTACAAATATTACATCCAAATCACCAGATTATAGATAGGTATATTTGATGTTTTTATTTAAATTATTCTCCCTCGTATGTTTTTATCTTCTTACTATAACCTATCAGAGTCGAGTTGGAAAGTTGTGCCAAAAATCACATAGATTTAATTAAATCACTTCAAACTCTTTCTTTAGAAGAAATATTAAATTTTACAAAGATCTGTCATACTTTATATGTAAAATGTGATATATAGGTAGATAAGGTAAGCACAGACTGACCTGAAATTTTTTCAATATTAATAAAAACAATTAGAATAACAAAAAACAAGTCCCCAACCTTTCCATAAAAACGCGCAAATATAACTTAATGCCTTTGTATTGTACTTAATTATTCACAATAATAATAATAATAAATCACTAATAAAAGTTTGTTACTTTTATTATTAGAGAAAGTGACAGGCACGTCATCAATTTTGTGCAAATATGGCGGACAGGGTTCAGCTGTTACCAGTGGCGTACCAGCTTAGAATGTTCTTGTCTTAAGCGCAGAAATGAAAGCCCTCTACAACAAATATACAATCATGAGTACTAAATTTTGGTTAGTAATAAATATGTTATTTACTTTTCAACAAAAACCATTTACTTTTCAAAGCATAATATTTCTACCCTTCAACAGATGTCGTTACTATTTTTTTAAAGGATGGTCATTTTAAATTTAGAAATTGTCTTTTCTGGGCTTTTCTTTTTTTTAAACTAATCTCCCTATTTTTCTGCACAAGTTGAATAAATATATAACTATTTTATTACTCGGTTTCTTTATTCGTTTGTTTCTCATAACACAAACTACACCCAGACAATAACTAATGACTAATTACTTAATGAGTAACGGGATTTGCTACTGGAAACAACCCTGAATTCAAATATTATACTATGTTACTGCCCAAGTACCCACACAACTGAAAGAAGTAGAAATATTTGTATTTATTACAAACACGCGCCAAACCAAACCAGAGCCAAACCATTCGCTATATAACTTATGATTTATGTTCATTTTGTTATGTTGCTAAAAAGATTGTTATATAGTATGCGCCGCTTCTTAAAAGTACGTTCATACACGGCATTTTTGAGTCAATTAAGCGACAATATCAGCAGCGTGCAGTGCATACGAGACAGTGGAAGCAGTCGCGATATGACGTATGCGCTAGTACGCAATATGTACGAGCGTGTACAATATATTAAGCGGCCTTTGTATAAATTGTATATTTATATGATTAAAAGGAATTTATGAATCATAATAGTTAGTAGGTTAGGTAGTATGTATTTTTGTTCGAACTCAAATTTTCCAAATTTAAGCAGATTCTTAGAAACAAGATTCTTCCGGAAATAAATAAAAGGGAACAAGAACCGTTATAATCCTATATTCATTCAAAGCGGCACGTTCAAGAAGTATTGTAAGCAAATGGAAAATCCGAACCCTAAAAATGGCAGGGTAAGTAGTAAAAAAACTGTTAGTAAATCCAAAAGAAGTTTTGTATGTTATTAATTTTTTTGTTTAATGATGTAACTCCGACGGAGATAGAATTTAGTGATTCCAATAAACGGAAAGATTTTATAGATAATAAACGGATAAAATTATTAATTATTATTATTAAAACGCTTTAATTATTAGTAATTTTAATAACAATAATATATTTACAAAATAAAATATTTTATTTTCCCCTTCTATGTAAATGACACTTTACAGGCCTTTATGTAACTAAGTAAATGAGTAATTACAGCCACAGCCCTGTAAAACATTACGGGCTCCTAAAAGAGACCTGTAGAATTTTACAATGCTCATCAACAAAAAGCTATGGCAACTAATGTGTTGCGTAACCACAACACCATGGCAACGCCTAGCTATAAATTGTGCTACCGCCTTTGATTCCAAAATGTCTTTTTATAAAAAATATACAATTCATAAAAAATGCTGGTGAAGGTGGAAATAAAAATTTGTACGCGACACGCTTTGCAATTAATAGTTACTAGGCTCGCTGGATTATGGAAACTTTTCAGCTCGCCCGTAAAGATTAATTTACAAAGCTTGGCACATAAATAACTATTATCGTATCATCGATTATTATATCTCTATAATGTTACTTATTTCTCGATAATTATTAGCAATATAATATCATAGAAACGTCATAAGACGTTAGTTATTCATAACACATTCGTTACAGCCATAATACGTTAGTTACAGTTAAATGTATTTATTAGTATGAGATACAAAATTATTTATGAACATCAATTTCAATCTTTTCACAATTCTGAAAATTAAAGGACATCCTTCTGCTTCATCATAACTGCCGGATCTTCTGCAGCTTTACTAACAATATTGTTCCCAGATGATGCTGCACACATGACTTCTAATCCACTTGAGTTGTTCGAATTCTCATGTCTAATTGAAAATTCCGTTGATGTTTTAGTAGCAGACGAGGTAGCAGATGTACTTGCTATCGAAATCGATCCGACCTGAATCTTCTCTGCGATGGACACTTTCTTCGTTATGTTTTCTTCTAAGTACCCTCTAGCAACCTTGCTTGACTCCCATCCATCCAGCTCTTGCAGTTCTAAGACGTCTCCACCGGCGTTAACAAGAATAGTTGCTGCCGATCTCCTAATGCAGTGACCAGTGTACATAGATGGATTTTCAAGTTTGAGAAATGTAGCTATTTTTTCAGGTATTTTAGATAAAAAATGAATACCGCATAGCTGAATTGTACACTTGCCATTTCTGTACGATATGAACAATCTTTTATGCGTCACATGAGGCGGCCGTAATGCTAAATATTTTCTAATTAAAGGCACAGGATCAACGTCACCTTCAGAAACAATGGCAAAAAATCTTTTCTTGTGAGTTTTTGAGTCCGGAACAGTCACCATTATTTTATTATCTAAGATCTCAACATCTTCAGTAGACATTTTCACTAATTCGTTGGTTCTACAAGCTCCACCCAGTCCAATCAACAGCGCTACCTTCATTATTAAAAATACCTCATCTGGAGCTGTACGCACAAATTCATCAACTTGTTCTTTCGTCAGTATTAACGATTTTTTATGCCGATATCCAACATTCTTCTTTTTGATAAATTTTATCAAACTACCATACTTGTCAATTTGTATTCGTTCCTTCAGTTCCAAGCAAGCTCTCAACATAGAATATTTCGGCCAAAGAGATTAAGGAGAATATTCAGTTGACAGTTTTCCGAAATAAGCCAACAAAACTACTTCCGCAGCACCTCGAACATTTTCTTTATTTCGCCACTCACAGAACAAACGATATTCTTTTTCATAAAATACCTTTGATCTATCTGGCAACAAATCTAATGTTACACTATTTGCTGCCTCTAAAATATTTGCGGGAACATCAAAATCTTCCATGATTTCCTTCAAAAACAAACTTTGACGTTTTTTTTCAATGAATGTAAACAACACTTTTTTGTTTGCATTGCTATCTTTGATGATACGATAAAGCTTTGAATATAACTCGAATATTAGCGATTTAACCCATCTCGGACGTTGCTGAGGCGACTCGGCTACGCCTCGTCGCTTAGCAACGTCCTCGATATTTATAAATCGCTTAATATTCTCGTTATATTAATAGCTATAATTTTAGTTTTATTATTTTCATTTATTCCTTAAACTATTAATTAATCTATATTATTAATTATTCCATATCCTTATAGCCATCGTAGCCCTACAGATATAATATGTGACCGCGGACGAAAAAAGGGATTATTATATTAGGGGTCACATATTAGAAAGTCCGCTTTTTTCATTGAGACTAACCCCAGGCCTCTAGCATAGTTACTCGTGTCATAATTTGCAATTTAGTTATTGTACCCTAAAAAGTGACCACCCAAATATTTTTTAAAAATTGTTTCCATTTCCAAAAAAAAAATAAAAAAGCTCTTCAGTGCAGAAAAAAAGTGTGTTTTCTTTAAAACGCTTTATATTCGTAAATCTGGTAAATGTCCTGTGAATTGGAGTCGTTGATCCTGCAGCATTTATACATGATGAGCATGTTTTTGTTGTTCTCGTTATGCTGCGTAATATATAGCCAGAAATGTTGTATAACGAATTTAACTCACTATAATTTAAATTCATCACTGGCTCACTTATATCAACGGGAAGATGGATTTCTTGGTATTGGGGTTTCACTTCTGTCAAGATATCCAAGAAACCAGACAGAAATTCCCTGTCATCTTCATCATAGCTACCTTTCGAAGAATTTGTTAAAAACTGCGACACACATATTAGCTTTACATTATTTTTCACTTGAAGCGCATTGGGAATTATCTGTTTTGACCGTAACACACTAAACAGATTTTCCAAACAGTCCTGGGAAAACCGGCTGGTTAGGATGAATTTATAATTATCGTTTTCCAACAAACGCTCTTGTAGTTCCAACATCGACTGTGTTGAAATAAGGACACCAGTTTGTGATGGCTTCCACAACTTTTTATACCCCACCTCTATTTTTGCAAAAAGGTCCATAAAGTCTTTCAAAAATTGAATTGACACGTTGTATATGTCCAAATTCATTTTGCTCAAAGCAGAGGATGGATGCCTGGACGTCATTAGATAGAACCATTTTTCTATTTGATCCACAAACCAAGCTGTTGTGAGATACTCAGGTTTCCCAAGCTCTTCTGCAAGAAACTTGAGAGCACTGCTCACAGAGTGACTAATAACATTTGTTGAGGTCGAAACTTTCATTTTCGCAAAATGTGATGGAAGAAGGTCCGCTTCTGTGAGTTTTGGCGCCAATAGAAACGTATGCTCTTTTTGGTGGGCCATAAGTTCAGAAATGTGAGCTGCTGAAACTTCATTACTGACGAGTTCATGTTTCCTCACAATATCTTCGGGTATTATAATTATCTTATTTGTTATTAACATGGCTTTAATGTTCTTAAATAAATGTGGGACGTCGGCAAAAACATAAACAAACTGATCTGACCGTATTGGGTGAGGGATTTTGCTTTTTATTTCGGAATGTCTTCCTGCTGTAATTCCCCAGCTTCTCCAGAGGGCTTGGTTGCACGGTCCCATATCAGAGGTAATACTTATAATATGTAGACCAATCTCTTCAGCCTTTTCAAATACAGTTTTAATAATGGTTGAAAACACTGAGCCATTAACGGAATCCGCCGTGAAATAATAGGCCACTACTTGTTTCCAACGTGTGTTTACACCACCTAAGAGGAGCACCAAAACATGAGTGGCCATGCCTGTATGTTCAGGTAAGGTTACATCCCCAAAATATTTAGATAAGGATGTATCATAATTACTCCCGGGAGTAATAGCCATCTCATCTAAGACGAGGACACAGTCTTTTTCATGAGGTTCAAAACATTGAACCTTTATTTTCATAAATTGAAACACTTCACTCAAATTTCCGCAATCAAATTTGAGATTTTGAAGCCTTCGCTGTAAGGTCCTTATAGAAGGTAAAGGTTGGCCTTGCTTCAGCAATTCATGGTACCCATTATTACCACAACTAAATTTCAATTTCAAAGCTCTTGTAATGGTCGCATTCGACCATTTCATCAGCTTGGTAGATTTGTGTTCATTTTTTTTTTCAAGTCCCTTAATTTGATCCACATTAAATACCTGCTTCAACAAAACATATTCTTCGTTTTTCGAGTCCGCTTTTTTTTCCAAGTTCTTCAGTTTTCTTGTTGTGCTTCTTAGAAGATTTTTGTACTTCCTAGCTTTTTTCTTTTCATTTAAATACATTTTCTCGTATCTATTCACTTTGGCAAGTAAATCTGCATCTAACTGAGGCGGTGACAGAGTGGAAGATGAATTATTTCCGCTCTCTTCACTTGATGCTGATGAGACCTGTTGTGATGCAACTTCCACAGCAACATCAGCACGAGATGTAGATGGGAGTTGGCCGATATTCACTTCTACATTCTCAGGCAGGGCTTGCATAACATCCACATTCACATTACCTATGATTATTATTCATGATTATTACTTATATGAAAATATAAAACACACATACCTGATACAGTCTTGCCCTTCCGAGAAGGCAAAGGTGCCCTCCTTGTTGGGGGTTTTCTCTTCTTCTCAGGTGGAGAAAATGCGAAAATTGTAGGAACAGCATTACTTTTCAACTTACGTGAACCATCAGCTCGTGTTTTTTCCCACATATCTGGAGCAAAGTGAACCTAATGAAATAAAAAGTGTTAACACTCTGCAAATTCAATGATAAACCTCATAACACACATACCTCACATAAACATGAATAATCTGTCGGGGTCCATTTGTCTCGTTTCATTTTCACGAGCCATTCTTTCCTCCTCCGGGGATCTTTTGGAAAACGTTTCATAAGAAAACCTTTCTTCGCTGAATTGCTGCAATTTACTGCAGCACAACCAGGCATTTTACTTATCACCTAGAATTAGAACCAACTATGACAAATCGATATAAAAAAATTCAATCAACTTTTGTGGTTAGAAATGTTAGTAGCAACTGTTGTGTAGTGTGGTATCGGTAAAATATCTAATGATTTGTATAATATCACATTCAACAGATTAATAATTGACAGTAAATAGGTGGAAAGCTCACACTTTTCCTATTTATCATTGAGGATTGACTTTTGTAATTTGTAACCTCAAAAGTGAAAACTAGCAGCGTGGCGGTGCACAAGTGAATTACGTTAAATTAAGCTTCGTGATTAGTTCTAAACTACGGTCATTCGGTATTTATTAAATTATTCTAGGTAAATTGAAACAATACTTACACGTGTTTACACAGATTGATGATAAAACACGATGCACAACTCAGCTATTGTCATAGCTAAAATATTTTATAAAATAAGTTCCTTGTGCAAGCTTCATCTATTCCTTACACACTAAAAGCACATTCTGATTAGCGGATCAGTTCCATGAAAATGTGCTTAATAATTCTTGCAGTTACATCTATGTACTGTCTAAATTTAACGTGGTAAATGTTATTAGCCATTTCCCATTTACAATGTTATTTTCCTATACCTAAAAATCGCTTCTGTCTTGGAAACTATTTAACACATAATGAGAATGGAGTGTTATGAATAGCACTCAAGAAGACCTAAAACTTTGCTGTACCTACTGAATTTTACTCTGAAATAATTAGGGGAGCCAATATTTGAGAAAATGTGTTTCTAAGTGCTACTCTATGTAACAAAACGGATAATACACACTGTATATATGTTAACCAAAAATACTCAAAATAAAGTGTAAAATCGAAACTCGAAACGTAAAAATATATGTATAGGTTATTCCATTTAAAATATAATCAAATTTAAATTCCATTGATCTAATTTAAGGTCATCCCTAGTGGCTTATGGAAGTAAAACTCATCTTTGAAATTATTTGTTACTATTATTTTTATAATTAATTAAAATTGTAATAAAAGTAAATCAAGGAAAAAACTACATAACCAAACAAAATTCAGTTTGACACAAAAATAATAGAAATAAATAATTTCATAGATAACTTTTACTTCCATATGCCACTAAGGGTGACTTTAAATTGGATTACTTGCTGAATAAATTGAGAAACACCGCAACACAACGACTCTCTCTGTATACAGGGTGTAACTGATATAACTAGAAACCTCGTAATCGGGGATAGCTGTAATGATTTAGAACATATTTTCCTTATCAACATGTGGTAGATTGTAGTTTTCGAGAAAAGCGCATTTTAAATTTTAAGTACGCCTATTGTACTCACGTTACATTAAAAAAATTAAACACAATTGTTTTGCTTGTTTCGTATTTTTAATGTAATTTGAATACAATGAGCATACTTAAAATTAAAATATGTTCGAAATCATTACAGCTACCCCCCCCCCATTACGAGGTTCTAGTAATGTTAGTTACACCCTGTATACAAAAATATTACAAAGTTTAAATTTATTTTATACCAACTATATTTTTTTGGTATCTCTTAAGTTTCCAAGATAAAATACAGCGTCAGCTTACGTAAACGTACAGTCTTGTAAATTACCATACCTATCAAAGGGTTGAACAATTGTATTACTAATAGTGATCAACTTTTAGCAACAAAGGGATTTTATCTCAATAAAAACATGAAATATAATATAAATGCAAAGATTAGTTAAAGTTTCACAATGTTTTTTTTTAAGTTTTTCAAACTCACAGTCAAAAAGACAAATAAAACACAATAAGATACATTTGGTTCTAATAATCGTTTTAATATCTAAAAGTACATTACACTGTGTACAACAGCGTCTGACATTTTACAATTGCATTAGGGACAATATCATGTTTATGTATATTTAAATCATCATAATTATAATTCCCACTTGTTGTTATGACGGCAAGAGTGCCCTGTAAAATGCCCCACTTCGGAAATTGTAATAGACCCGTTATACCCTACTACACCCCGAAATATATAGCGAATATTCTCCCTGTTTAGAAATTTTGGAATATTATCCAATTTCACGCTTAATTCTAACATCTTATTATTTGTATTTACGGGTTCTATTAGCAAATACGAACCGCTCAGTTTTATACATATGTTTAAAGAGTTACGCTTGCATTTTATATATTTGCGGGTACATTTTTCGTTTACATAACAATCTAAACTATTCTGAATATTATCTATATCTATACTGGTCAATTCTAAGGATACGAAATATAACGGAGTTTCATTAATGTACTTGCAATTATTGCATTGTGCAAGTTTTGTACCCATTTTTATGTTTCCTAAACTATTGATGATGACATTACTAAGAGAGTCAACTGCATCGACCCCCCTTATGGTTCCCCCAGGTAAATCAATTTTCTTAGAAAATTTGAACAAAATGCTTGCCCTAATTCTGTATGTATGGATATTAACTCCAGAATGAATAATTTTGTATATCAGTATAGCAAATTCGTTACCATTTTCTTTTTTTCATTAATCAATTCGGCAAATTTGGCACTGTCACAATATGATACGGGTGAACGGTCAAGCAGTCGTTGGAGATGTCGGACTTCTAGTATCCGAGACTAGCCCGAAGGCAGACTGCCCCCCAGTCGTTCGAGGTGTCGGGAAGCACTAGGATTCGAGACGAGCTTGAGGACAGACCACACGCTGATTGAGCGTATCTCAATTACTTCCTCCTTTGGAAGGAACGTGGAGGTATGTTAACACGGGGACTCCACGTAAAACATTCAGATAATCTCTGTTACAATATGATGTGCAAAATATTTGTGTAATTGAATCAATTGCACATGTATTTGTTAAACTTACTAAGTTACCCTGTATATTTAAAGGTTTTTGATGTACAATATTTCCGTTACGTAATAGTCCAATATGTATTAAACGCTGGGATTCACTGAAATTCACATGAAGCAATTCAGATTTAGGTTCTAAGTAAGATTTTCTCAGTCTTTTCTTCGGAGACGAATTTAAAAGGATGGTAAATGACATTCATTAAAGAAGCAAACAACGTCAACAGATAGCATGGCACCGTGGATCAACGGCTGGATTTCTGACTAGAAAACCAAGGTTCAAATTCCATGCAGTTCGTCTAATTTTTTTAATAAAATATTTAATATATTTCTTAAATAAACTTTTTTTATAATATTACAAAATTATATTATTATTTTTTTTTATTTCACGCCTACACTACGGGGGAACCAACATCTAAGGTCATCTGTCCCCCATCTAACATGCAACACAAATACACACATCCATAGTTGAGGTGGCGGAATCTTCCAATTAGAAAAATCCCGTCGCCCCAAGTGGGATTCGAACCCACGACCCTTGGAACGCGAGTGATGCACTAACACCACTCGTCCACCGCCGATATTACTATAATAATAATATAGGGCCGGCCCTATATTATTATTATTATTATATTATAATTTTTATAAAACAGAATAACACAATTAAATACTAATATGGTAATGTACAATCAGTCTCCACTCGTCTACCGCCGGCCCTAACATACTAACATAAATATTATGCATTTGTTATGTAGTTTAAACAATGACTATAAAATTAAGGGATAATTTTAAAAATAATAATAATTATAATAATAATTTCTCTTAAATTTATTAATATTAATTAATCAACAATTAATATTAATTCATTTGCGCATGTAAACATGTTTTGAAATCTGTAATTTTGCGCGTTGGTAAATAGGGGAAATGAGTTGCCATGGCGAAGTGGCGAGTGTGTCGAATTATCCTCAGATTTTGCACAGTGCTTGTAAGTATTCGCTAATTCGGACTAATTAAAACAGGGGCAATCCGAATCATCGCGGTTTCCGGATTACCGCATCTGTAGAGTTATTATGTTTTATTTGTAAATAAATGCAATTAAAACATTGTGCAAAAACATTTATTTAAAAATAAATAAAACTACAAAGATATTTACGCAAAAACTGTTTTAAAAACACAAAAAATAATATTCCGTATTAATGTCATTTGAAAAAAGGCGGTGATTTTTGCTTGTTTCGTGTTATTTGAACTTAATACGTTAGATATGATTTTTTTTAAATCTTCCGGCATCACAATTGTTTCAAATTTTTACCGCCCAGTACAAAGCCACCACTTTGCAATAGTTTCTTAAATGGCTTCACTGCGTGCGAATCACTGAACAGCTTTTCTCCCGCGATTTTTAGCACTCGGAAATTGTCTTTTTTTAAATTAAATATCCAATCTTTACTTCCCCTGACGTCATCGTTTTGAAGACATCTTTTATAAAGTCACAGTAGCGTGCAGAGTATACGAAACAGTGGAACCAGTCGAGATACGACGCCGACGTATGTGTACGAGCGTGATAGCGCATACGTCGTATCGCGACTGCTTCCACTGTTTCGTATGTACCGCATGGTGCTGGATAAAGATGCTTTGCGTTTTCGGTCAAAATTTCGGAGGACATCAGTGACATATCTAAAACCATGCAAACAATTTTTCTCCCATCTCCGGATATTCCGCAGGTTTTAACGTATTTTTAACTTTGTTATACGATCCTTTTTACATTTAACAATTTTTAAATTTAGCACAAAATTTTTTTATGTATGCCGGAGATACATAAAGTCGTAATTCGTAAAAGTATCAATTCTTCTTTAACTTATACCTTTGTAACTAATACGAATTGTGAAGTTGCAATGTAACCACTTATAAAAAAACACGCGTCTTTTTATAAGAATTTATCACCAGACACAAATATATCGTAAACATAAATAAAATAAAATCTTATTTATCTTATCTACAACGGTAGTTTTCTATCAAATTACACATCTGAATACCCATTGCATTAGTTACTAAAACAAAATTTGATGAATAAAAACGATTAATTCTCAAGTTCGGATTATCAAAACCTTAAATCCGTATTACAATGAAACCAATGTAAATAAATTGCTGGTCCGGATTGTCGTGATATTCGGATTAACGTAGATTCGGATCAACGAGACTTCACTGTATTTACAATGACGCAACAAAGTAAGTTGTCTGAAAAATATCTGCTAATTCAGATTTTCGAAAATCTGTTATGCTGAGCATCGACTATTAAATTATTTGTATAATATTATTTACAATAACTATTACAAAGCGCGATGTATCGCGATTCTATAAATAACAATAATTCGAAAAAACTTTTGTTTTTATAATAACTATCCCTTGAATTTATATTAGGGGTAAACTTGTGTATATGTAGGAAGAACCGCTTCACGAGCATTCGAAAAAGCCCATACACAAGGGCTGTAGTATTTCATTACGAGTAACGAATATTATACGTATATTCTAGGGATGCAAAAGGTAACGTCGTTTCGTTAATAAACTTGTAATGAATGCATTGTGCATATTTTGCACTCTTGATGAGGCCTAATGCTCCTAGCAACCGACATCTTACCTAATATAAAAATATAAATAATTACTTAAAAGTTTTACTGAAATACGTAAATTCTTATTTTTAAAACAGAAAATGATATTACTCCTGTTAATTTAATATTGGAATTCCTTTTTAAAGTCTAAGGCAGTCTCACTGCAGCCACTACCACCCACCACCATCAACTACCATCGACCACCACCAATTAAAATAAATCGGTGCGGTCCCACTGAAGCAAGTAGTGACCACCAGTATCATGTACAATTTTAAATTTCGCGCTTATTTTATGTTTATCTCTGAAATAGATATATTGCCAACTTAGCAAGCACTGCTATTATTATTATTTCCTATTAAATGAGGTTATGTGCATTGTTTGTTTACTATAGTCGCGTTGTATTTAAAGTAATAATAAACCAAATTATTGCAAAAATATGACATTATCAGATGAATCAGATAGCGAGGAAGTTATAACCATGTGTTATGGTACATGTGGAATCAAATATAAAAAATCACGAAATATGTGGGTACGGGAAATCTTTCTTCATTAGGGTGTAGTTGGGAGAATTTTATCAATAAATAATTAGTGCCCCAGCGGCTCAGTCCCAGCTTATAAACAAGCGAAGAAAAACTTTCTTTTGAAAAGTTTTCACTACCAATTACCGAAAACGAAAAACCTATAAACAGGAAATTCAAATTTTTAGTGTTTATTGTCATCAAGTCCACTAGCGCGTGCGCATTGTCAGCCACCGCTGACCACCAACCACCAAAATTCGAACACGTCGGAAATTTCAAACTGGTGGTCACCGTTTGATGGTAGTAGGTGGCTAACAGTGGCTTAGTGGGACCAGCGCCATTGATTCATGCATGTTTAAATTTTAGTTGGTGGCGGTGGGTGGTTGACGGTGGCTCAGTGAGACTGCAGCCAATTTAATTCACAATCCATCCATAACGACAGACGGTAATATTTATTATTGAAATATTACCTATTTCTCTTAGTAGTAGTTTTTACAAGCATGCTTGTAAATTTGACGTGGTTCATGCTGAATTAGTCGTTAAGATGTTGAAGGGACTGAAAAAATTGTTTTTGTGTATTATGGTATATAACCCTCTGACCTATACAGGTCACATACAAGCATACGCTTGCATTGAAAAATTAAAATGGGTATAAAAAAGTTCATTCAAGCAGGGTTTTTTATACTAATTGGTAATTTATACGTAGTTATATGAAATGTGGTGACTTGGTCATTATGTTTTTTAGCTATTAAGGCGACTTTATGAAATTGGAATTTTAATATATCTGGGGTTTATACTCTACAATTCAGATAGTGTGCTTTATAAACGTATAAAATCTCTATATGTGTTTTAAGAAGTTACATTGTAAGGGGTTCATTAGAACATATCACATTTGTGTGTTGGAGTGTGAAAACTTTAATTTGAAGGTGGAATACTGTTGTATATCTAGAAACAATGGGTAAAAAGCGTTCTGAACGTGACATTAATATTATCAAAAGTGTAGTGTCTAAGTTCGATAGTGCCGCAATATAGGATGTAAATTCAAAGTGCTTTACAACCAAAGAAGATCCAATATGGAATGAAATTGCCAATTCAGCAGCATTACAAGAGATGAATATTACCACTTTAGGTATTTATACAGCTGTCTTAAAGAATTATTATAATTTATGGGATACAATGAAAATTCCAAAAAATTTGGAGCATGATTCAGAAAAAGAAACCAAATCAAGTACAGAATCTGATGAAGTTTCTCATGAAACGGATAGTAGTGATAACGCGTTGGAAACTCTTAAGATTTTGTTGTACAATGGAGTATGAAGAGTATGTTTCGTTGGGTGAACAGGTAACGTACTATAAACGCCAAGACAAGTCTAAACAAAAATCAAAACATATGGTATCGGTTCGGCGCGAAAATGTAATGCAAAAATATCATTGGTCACATATTATTTATAGAAAGATAGTAAATTTGATAAATTTGAAATGTGTTCTAGTATTCAAAAGATTAAGAATTGTTCCGTGTGGGCCGGTTTATGCAAAACTGTTTGCTAAATGCAAGGAATGTACAGCCACTCTAAACGGTTCTATTATAAATCAGCCAATTCCGAACGAACCTGTAGAAATAGAATTTGTTTTAAAAGGAAATTTTCATGCAGAACACAAAAGCGATTCAAAACGACCACTTCAAGGATATCCTCGACAAATTCTTATAGAAAAAATGGTAAAAGAAAAGTATTCTGCTACTAGGTTACGCAATTTAATGGCTGTAGAATATATGAGTGGTAAAGATAAGGAACCTGCTGACCTTCCAAAACTAGGAACACTTCGCGTAGCTAAGTCCAAATACTTGAAACAACATGTAATGATATTTTGATCGAGTTTAATTATTTACTCAAGTCGATGTTGTTCAAGTTAATAAAAGTTCATTATTGTTTTAAAATTGCTTGATGAACTGAGAAGAGGTAGATGTGATGTTTGACGTTCATAACATATAGCTGATGTTCATATAAAATAATTCATGAAAACAGAGTTCAAGTTTGATTTATCTATTTAGTTTATTGTTGTTACATAAAAGAAGTATTTGGGTTAATAGGTTATTACATCTGAAGCTCAAACCTGAAAAGAAAATTGTTATAAGAAGGAAAAGTTGTAAAATAGTTTTTAGC
This sequence comes from Agrypnus murinus, assembly GCA_929113105.1. Lineage (NCBI taxonomy): Eukaryota > Metazoa > Arthropoda > Insecta > Coleoptera > Elateridae > Agrypnus > Agrypnus murinus. Next base: position 37,634,654 of record OV816030.1, read on the forward strand.
ATGTTTCACAAAAGTCAAAACATAACATTTCATTTGAAATATCAATCAAAATTTATCCATAACAACCATCCATCAATAATAATGCATGGTTATAATAGAGATATCTAATAATTAGAAACACCAAATAATCATCTAAGAAAAGTTAATATTGGATTGTAAATAAAAAACAAAAGAAAAAAAAAGATAAAAGTAAAGAGAATGAGTTTTTTTTCTAGAGAGGTTGTTAAGAAAAAAAGGGCATACAATTGATGACCTATGTAACAATTCTTTTAAATTGTGAAATAAAGATAAAAAGCAGTTTAAAATACAGTAAAAGGTGTTATTTATTTCAATCAACAAATAAAATAAAAAGTTTACAGCAGAAGAAATTTTAAAATATGGAAATATACTTACTACCAAAAGAGGTTCGAATCTGATAGAAGCTTCGGATCTTCAAAGTTTCACTTTAATTCTAGAAGAAGAGAATAGTTACTTTAATAGTAAAGGTAAAGACAAACAGGTATCCTTGACCTACGATATTTTTAGCTGTCTGGCAATCCTTTGTATCCTGAGTTACACCAGATTCCTGAATCCAGGGCAGTTCGAGAGCGCAGGCGACATACAGGTTCCTGAGAACGTGCTACAAGAAGAGAGAAGCACTATCAATTCAATAACTAAAAAGGTTTGTGAAAGTGTTATTAAAAAGCAGAGCATTAGTGTCCTACCAGAAGGTTAAAGTGCAATTTTATAAGTTAATTTATGGGTTAAATCAACGTACCATTATTATTGTAAAAAGTTTCAAGCAGATGATGCACGTAACCTAAAAATAATAAAGAATTTAATTAATTTATTTAAAACTAAAATACTGATCAAACTTACCTCATTTTATGAAATTGTTCAAATTCATATGTGTGGTTATGGACAAAACGTCAAAATACTAGTTTTCAAGGAGCAAAGTTTCCCATTAAAGAAATTTCTCAATAGTTAAAGGTTACTTGAAATTCCATTGTAGTATAATATTTTTAAATAAACTTTGAATTATCTAAGTAAAAGAACCCATACTTGAAAATTCGATTATACTTATTTTAATCTCATTGCAAAGAAAAATCTAGTAAAGGCAAATAAAAAAAATAAAGGCGACCCTGAGAGATAACATTAATACAGCGAGTGCAGTTCATAATAAAATTAAAATATTAAGGCATTCTATTTGCATAGCTGCATAACATCGCAAACAACAGCTACATACAAATCCTATCCTGTCACTTTACATGCTCAAAACCAAGCAAGAGTTTTCAGGTATAATACGTAATATTGGTTATTCGCCTTTTTTTGTGTACTACTGGAGTAATAGCCAGATGCATGTATATAGAAAATATTGCGAAAATAATTATAGCCGTTTAGCAATAGATTCTACCGGAGGAGTAGTTCGTCGAATAAGTTATGCTGATGGTACTAAATCGAAGTACATTTTTATATATGAGATTGTAATATCCATTGCTAAAAATGCTCAGTACTCTGTTGGATCTATGATAAGCGAAAGTCATTCCACATTAGCTATTACAAACTGGTTTCCGACCTGGATCCGAAGTGGCGTAGCTATTCCCTCAGAAGTTGTAACTGACATGTCTTTAGCACTAATGTATGCTTGTGCAGCTGTATTTACCTCTTACAAATCCCTAGCTGATTATCTTAAAAAATGCTATGGAATCCTATTCAATGGGGATAATGACATACCGACCTGTTTTTTACGAAATGATGTGGCCCATGTAATAAAATTAATATCTAAGTGGAATAGTTTAAAAAATCAACATCGTATCACTAGAAAGTTTTATATGCATTGTATGGGACAAATTATTCAATGTCAGACAGTAAAGGAAGTTCAAGATCTGAGAGAAGCAATGTTTATAGTAGCCCTTTCTGATACCGAAGGATTTTGTAACGGAGTTGCTACATTGTGTGAAACCAAAAAGCAGTGGTTAATTAAAAGAATATCGACTGGATCATCAGAAATTGATGAAATAATTGAAGAACATAATAAAGAACAAGATAGTTTAACGATTAGAATGTTAAAAAATGTCGAAAAATGCTACTTATTCAAAGATTGGGTAAAAGATATTTCAGTGAAAGTTAATACCAACAATCAAGTTGGTGACAGGGGTAATGAACAACTTTTACCCGTATTGATAGATGATTTCCTAAAAATTGCCAAAACGTTGCCATTATGGACTGCTGTAATGTGTTCGAAATTTCCATTTTCTCCAAGAATTGCTAGTTCTGCAAATGTAGAGAGCAATTTTAATCAACTCAAAAATCGTGTGTTCGCTCATAAACAATTACCTTTAAGGGTAGATGATTTCGTTATTGAACACATTCGCAACATTTAAGGTCACACTAACATCATCAGGGCCAACTATTTAGTAACAGATAAGGTAAGTTGTTATTAGCTTACATAGAATAAATGTTTTCTAATAAAATATAAATTAGGGGGACCTTAACACGAAACGTTTTGACCAATCGAGTGTTCAAGAAAAAACAAATTGGGCTGATTTATATACAGAAGATACAACTATGGTAAGATTTTCTAGACGACTTTACGTACTACAGTTTACGTACTCAGTCTATGTTATTACCGACGTGTTAGTTTTAAATATTTACAGTTATAAATATTGCAGGATACACCACTGTGTGAAGCCGACATAGGAAGTGAGGTTCCAGTTGCTATAGGTAAATATTCATTTTCCCGCTAGTAATTATATTATATTTTGTTCATATCAGGCAAACAGCTTCAAGACAACGTTTGTTCATCTTGCCAGCTCAATCTACAGGCAAATACTAACGTTTTTTGCAAACAGTGTCTAATACAACTGCATAACAACGACAACTGTAAAATTATATACGAAAAAGAAATATTGTGCAAAGTTTGCTTTAAGACCGGGTTAAACAACACCGGTGTGTTGGAAGCTATCGCCGAAGAAAACTGGATGGGAAAAAATTCGTCTCCGAAGAAAAGACTACGAAAATCTTACTTAGAACCTGAATCTGAATTGCTTCATGTGGATTTCAGTCAATCCCAGCGTTTATTACCTATTGGACTATTACGTAACGGAAATGTTGTACATCAAAAACCTTTAAATATACTTAGTAATTAATTAAATTAAACTTAGTAAGTTTAAGAAACGCATGTGGAATTGATTCAATTACACAAATATTTTTGCACATCATATTGTGACAGTGCCAAATTTGCCGAATTTATTAATGAAAAAAAAAGAAAATGTTAACGAATTTGCTATACTGATATACAAAATTATTCATTCTGGAGTTAATATCCATACATACAGAATTAGGGCAAGCATTTTGTTCAAATTCTCTTAGAAAATTGATTTACCTGAGGGAATCATAAGGGTCGATGCAGTTGACTCTCTTAGTAATGTCATCATCAATAGTTTAGGAAACATAAACATTGGTATAAAACTTGCACAATGCAATAATTGCAAGTACATTAATGAAACTCCGTTATATTTCGTATCCTTAGAATTGACCAGTATAGATAATATTCAGAATAGTTTAGATTATGACAATAGCTGTCTAATTAATCTAAAGAATAACTAACAGGTTGATGTCCTGTTTTTGTAAACGCATTCTGATTAGTGATTATGTTGTATGATACTGTGCTTAGTGTGTGCTTCCATTGCATCGATTCCTTATGATACAGTGAAGTCTCATCAACGTACCAAGCATGAAAGGATTGACTTGGTCCTCACGAAGCCCCACGAAGTTCTCCTGACAGCACTGGGCTCTGTGTTCTCATGAAAGCTAGGTTACATTCAACTTTTTGTAAATTATTTCACTTACATAACTGACTTGTCAAGATGCCCATTACTTCAGATATTCGGGAAACTTTCATTCATTTGTCCGACAAAATAAAACCCATCACGCGCATCATGCCGGGTGTCTACTATAGCTAGAGCCAAACGGGACACTGTCGAAGGACTACCAAACCTTTAATTGGTAGGTCGGTGTGGGTAAATTCTAGAACAAGCTTTGCCCACACTCGGGATGGACTCTACCAGGCAGGGGCTTTCTAGAGAAAGTAGATTCTCTCGACGGGAGAGCACGTTAATAGCAGCGGTATTAACCTGGAAAGCTAGTTCAGGGGGATCACAACCTCGTTTCCACCAGTTAGAACTCGCATAAGTGACGCGGTTATGGAGTTTACTTCGATTTCCCGCCCGTATGCACAACGCACAAATAGCACAGACATTTATAGACCGGGAGCCAGCTGCAAACAAAACCACGTCATCGCGTTTCGAGATGAATTAATCATGTAGGAATAGGTCATCTACAGTATGTTTGAGAAACAGTGGTATGCCGCGGCTGATCTTGGTAGGTTATGGCAATGACGTCAACGCTCCCACGCCGATTTAGTAAATCAAAAATTTCCTGTACCAAAACGTAGACAACACTATGCCATTTAATAATATGTATGGTTTATACCATTTTTCGTTGACCGTTTGTTAATGTCAATATTAATGAATGATTTTTTCTAAAAAAGGATGTATTAATGGACGTCATTAATACACTCTTTTTTATTAAGTAACTGTTTTGTGAAAAAAGGATGCATTAATGGACCTCATTAATACACTCTTTTTCATTAATAAACCCGTTTGTGATTTTGACGTTTTGATGATGTTTTACTTTGGGCAACCAGATATACGCACAAGTTTGGATTCGGTATTATTTGAAATTTTCTATCTTAAAATCGAAGAATTTTACGGTCAACGAAAAACTGTTGTAATCAATTCGTTTGTTAATGAGCAACTAATGATCTCAACTATTAAAGGCACTCACTCCCTATCGCTCGTTCGTGCTTTAAACAGTTTCGATCATTAATCGCTTTCATTAACAAACTAATTTATTAAATAACTATTCTGGCCGAAAATAAAGTTGCTCCATAAACTGCAGCCATGTGTTCGATGCTCTACTTCGGCTTGCTTCCTTCTTTCAATTTTATGACAGAACGGTATTCCAAATCAAGGAATTTATTACTAGACTCGTTTGACGTGCCGTCTCTTTGAATGTTAAAATCGGACTAAACTGGGACTGCACATGGGTTATCTCAAGACATGTCTCAATGCGCAGAAATCTGTTTGAAAACGATCGTTACTTACTTTCATACCCAGATAGATAAATTATGGAAAACTCCTCGTATAACATCGTGTGCTTAATTCGTCTTTACCGCACTTCATCATTATCTATCCTTTTTATACCGTTTGAGAAGAGAAGATGGGAATATTATGCAGAGTCGTTCAAAACCTGTATTACCTAGAGCTCCAGTTCTAATTTAAATCCAGATAACTTATAAACGGTTTTGGTGTAATTTCTGAAAATTAAATACTAGGTCAATAGCTATAGTGTCGCACATTCGATTGAACTATTTACGATCTAAACCGATGCTAATTGTCAAACATTATATTTTTACCCTTGTTGTAGTGTTTGCTTTCCAATACGGGTGCTGACTGTAGTTAGTGCTACTTACAGGCAACTAGTGTTAGGTGTTTAACGCGACAGATTAAATTGGTAGCACAGGTGCTAACTTTCCACCCCCTCAAATTTTACCCCTAAATATCTTTTTAATGGTAGGAATGTCGGCTTTAGAGATTAGGTGCTAGCCAGTGCTAGCTACAAGCATTTGGTTCATCTACTTACAATGTATAAAAGATCACCTTGGGGGGGGCTAGGTGTCAAACTTTGAACCCTTATATTTCCACCCCTATTGTGGTGCTAGCTTTCTAACTTGAGTGCTAGCTATAGGCTATCTAGTGCTAGGTTTTGAAAGGGATAGAACAAATTGGCGGTGCTCGCGTTAACTTAGCCCCCCCGAATTCACCCTTAAATATCTCTGGAACGTTGTTGGTGCTAGCTTTAAAATTTGGGTGCTAGGTAAGAGGATCCTAGTGCTAGGTTTTGGTGGAAATCTACGAACTGGGGCGGGGGCCTAAGTTAACGGACCTGAAGGATTTTATGTTGTTTGAAAGAAATCTATTATCCAAGTGTCATTTCTTTTCCTGTCTTATATCGCTAGTAGTATAGTTTCATAACTGCTTATAGTTATGGAAGTGTATTAAGTTCTTAGATGCTTTGTATCTGTTTAAAGATTGGTCATGTAAGTCCATTAGCATTTTCATGTTATCAGTTAACCAAGGAGAATACGATCCAGTGAACCTAGATGTTTTCAAAGGCGCATGCAAATGAAGCAACATGGTCAAATTAAAGTTTAAGAATTCAAGCTTCTCTTCAATAGTATCAACGTCGTAGATGTTATTCCATGGTATAGATCTAAGATGATCATGGTATTGACTGTAATTAAAATTTTTGAAACCACTGTATGTTCTAATGACCGGCTTGGGTTTAGCTGATTCAGAATTTGTTTCACAATAAATCAACTCGTGATCTGAAACGTCAGGCAAGCTTACAACTCCTTGTTTTTTAATTAATTCTGGCTTATTAATGATTAAAAGATCTAACAAAGAGTGTTTATTATGACTAATACGAGTTGGTTTATCAATTATTTGCTTTAAACAACAACACAAACACAAACAACAAATCTACGTTAAAATCACCTGCACAGATTATATTATATTATATTATATTATTGGGGCAACATAATAGATAAGCTGTTTTCAAGTTGGTCAAGAAAAATATTTAAATTTGTTTTTGGTGTTTTGTAAACAACTGTAAATAATAAATTGCCACCTTTTATAGTTACCTCTATCCATAACTGCTCCACGTTCTGCTCAAGTGAGAGTGTTTTAAACTTTAAGTCACTTTTTATATAGATCCTACACCGCCGCCCTGTGTTAACCTGTCCTTACGTATAAAATTACATCCAGTAATGGCAACATTTTCACTAGGTATGTCATCTTTTAACCAGGTTTCTGTGACTGCCACTATGGAGTAATTTTGATTTAAGCTATAGGTGCTGAATGAATTAAATTTATTGCTTAAAGATTGAACGTTGAGATGCGCAATCCTCATGTTATCTAAAAATAAGAAATTTAATAACGGGTAATGCAATAGAAAAAGTAAAGCAGGATTTTAGTATTCGGTTTAGATTGTAAATGAAGTTAAGATTACGATATATTTATAGTAGGCATTACATACAATTGTAATTAACGAAACAAGAACAGTATTCTAACTAAAGAAAAACTAATATACTTAATGAAAGAAAAGTTAAAAACTCAGTATATGACCACCTTAATGGCAGTGTGCGAAATAAATATTTACAATTGCATTTTGTTCAGTTCATCTTTATTTGTTATTGTATATTTTTTGTTGTTACGGTTAATCACGATTCGCCCTTCGGAAGACCAGATGTTGGAGGCACCATATTTTTGAACCACTTCTTGAAGTAGCAGCAATCTCATTTTATTTAAATCCTCACGAATTATCACGCCAGACCCTTTCAATAATTTTTTGTTATTAAAAACCATTTTACGTTTCTGATAGCTAACAAACTTGACAATGATCCGTCAGTATTTCGGTTTATTTCTTGTTCTCCGCTTATCATCAACTGGCTTTCCTATGAGATGTGTACGATCGAGGTCGTCCATTGTGATGTTAGCATTTAGCTTGTTTTTTAATAAGTTTATTACTTTTTCATCTGTATTTTCTGTTGTCTCTTCAGGAATGCCGAAAATACGTTTTGATTATTTTCGTTTTTAAAACTGCTCGTTTCTTCCTGTAATGTTGTTATATCGGTTTTTGTCTCTTCCATTGTGTTGATAATTTTGCCAAGTAGTATCTTTGATAGGCGACTAGCTATCTCTTTGATGAAATCTTCATTGGTGAAAAGACTGATTATATGGGTAGAGATAATAGAGGTAGAATAAAGTAAGAATATTTTATTTTTATAATAACCATTTTGAACTTTGTTACTTTTTTGTGTTGTCGATGCCATATAATATAAAATACGCACAAGCTTATAGCTTCTGGGGCCTTGGTTTAGGTTATGGGTTGTAGTAATTATTATTATTATTATTATTATTATATGAAGGAACATTAAAAATTCTTGTTTGTGTATGGACTTATTTGAGTCAGTGTACAAATGGTTATTCACCAATATGAGTGAACATCTGTTTTTACAAAACATGTTTTTAATGGGTATTTATAATAACATAATATATATTCAGTTAGTTTTATCACCACTATGAGTGAGCATGTGCTTTTTCAAATGTATTTTTTGTAAACATCTATAACTACAAATATTACAACCAAATGGTTTCTCATCACTATGAGTGAGCATATGTGTTTTCAAACTTGGTTTACGTGAGCATTTATAATCACAAATATTACAACCAAATACTTTCTCACCACTATGAGTGAGCATGTGGCTTTTTAAATCCGTTTTACGTGAGCATTTATAACTACACATATTACAACCAAATGCTTTCTCACTACTATGAGTGAACATGTGGTTTTTTAAATCTCCTTTTTGTGAGCATTTAAAACTACAAATATTACAACCAAATGGTTTCTCACCACTATGAGTCAGCAAGTGCCTTTGCAAATGTGCTTTGTGCGAGAATTTATAATTACATATGTTGCATTGAAATGGTTTTTCACCAGTATGTGTGCGCATGTGGCATTTCAAATTTTCTTTTCGTGAACATTTATAACCACAAATATTACAACCAAATGGTTTCTCACCACTATGAGTGCGCATGTGTATTGGCAAATGTGATTTGAGTGAGCATGTAAAATTACATACAGTACATTCAATTGGCTTATCACCACTATGAGTGATCATATGTGTTTTCAAACTTTGTTTACGTGAGCATTTATAATCACAAATATTACAACCAAATGGTTTATCACCACTATGAGTGAGCATGTGGCTTTTTAAGGCTGCTTTTTGCTTGCATTTATAACTACAAATATTACATTCAAATGGTTTATCACCACTATGAGTAAGCATATGTGCTTTCATACTTGGTTTATGTGCGCATTTATAATCACAAATATTACAACCAAATGGTTTATCACCACTATGAGTGAGCATGTGGCTTTTTAAGGCTGCTTTTTGCTTGCATTTATAACTACAAATATTACATTCAAATGGTTTATCACCACTATGAGTAAGCATATGTGCTTTCAAACTTGGTTTAAGTGCGCATTTATAATCACAAATATTACAACCAAATGGTTTCTCACCACTATGAGTGAGCATGTGGTTTTTTAAATCTGTTTTACGCGAGCATTTATAACTACACATATTACAACCAAATGCTTTCTCACCACTATGAGTGAACATGTGGTTTTTTAAATCTCCTTTTAGTGAGCATTTAAAACTACAAATATTACAACCAAATGGTTTCTCACCACTATGAGTGAGCAAGTGCCTTTGCAAATGTGGTTTGTGAGAGAATTTATAATTACATATGTTGCATTGAAATGGTTTTTCACCACTATGTGTGAGCATGTGGCTTTTCAAATTTTCCTTTCGTGAACATTTATAACCACAAATATTACAACCAAATGGTTTCTCACCGCTATGAGTGCGCATGTGTATTGGCAAATATGATTTGAGTGAGCATGTAAAATTACATACAGTACATTCAAATGCTTTCTCACCACTATGAGTGATCATATGTGTTTTCAAACTTTGTTTACGTGAGCATTTATAATCACAAATATTACAACCAAATGCTTTCTCACCACTATGAGTGAGCATGTGCTTTTGCAAATTTATTTTTAATGTGCATTTGTAATTACAACTATTACACTCAAATGGTTTTACAGTACAGTGAGTGATCATATTTGTTTGTAAGTTTACTTCTCGTGTATGTTGATTAGAAGTCATGGTTTCCCCAGACATTTCCTCTTTAGGGAAGATGTCCATTAGGGAAGGAAAATCAAACATGTCTTATTTTTATGAATTATTTTCCATGTCAATATAACATCACAACACTTTGCATTACACTTGGGGAGGTATCTATATATAACATATATCGTCGGGTTACTGCAAAAATAAGACAAGTCTACTTTTTTGTGTTTTTGAGTTATATGCAGTTCTATGCTTAAGCTTTTAGTTTTATGTTACACTATATATGATTTAACTTTCAAATATTCAGTTTTAATCTTTGTCGTAATTTGGTGCTATGATAAGGCTCAGAGTTAAAATTCAATTTGTAATTGAAATTGTCTTTTATGAAAAAAACTACTTGTTTTATACTCGAACTTTGGTGTAGTTTCCTTTTTTAGTTGGAAAGTTGTGACATAACACATGGATTTAATTAAATCACTTCAAACTCTTTCTTGAAAAGAAATAAAGATTCTGTAATACTTTATATGTAAAATGTGATGTATAGGTAGATAAGGTAAGCACCGAGTGACCTGAAATTTTTTAATATTAATAAAAATAAAAACAATTAGAATAAAAAACAAATCGCCAACCTTTCCATAAAAACGCCCAAATACTACTTAATGCCTTTGCATTGTACTTAATTATTCACAATAAATAATAATAATAAATGATAATAATCATAGGACACCAATAATAGTTAGTTACTTTTAGAGAAAGTGACAGCACGTCATCAGTTTTGCGCGAATATGGCGGACAGGGTTCAGCTGTTACCAGTGGCGTAGAAGCTTAGAATGTTCTTGTCTTAATAATAAATTACTAAACACGCTAAAACTACGTAATATTAAGTAGTTTTATTATTCTATTAATTGCAAAGTGGTCCAAAGAATAAGAATTTAGCAAACACTGATGATAAACCATAAAACATACCGAACGCAGGCATAATAGTATATTTTTCACAAGCGTAGAATGATGTCCATTATTCACGAGGATGAAAATTACGTCGCTTGTTTACGGCTCATATCGTAAAAATGCATCGATCTTTGAAAAAATAATTGAGCAGATGTTTAAAATGTTTTTATTTTTTATACGAAAGTTACATTCATCTTAGTTTATTAGAACCTCAAGCATTATATCAAACTTGTTAAAATATTACTATAAAAAACAACTAAACGAAAACATACATAGATACATAATAAGTAGTTTAAATTTACTTTTTGGCAAAACTGATGGTGACATTAGTGCAGTCATATAGTAATATTTACTACTATATTGTCACGTGGGGGTTTGTCGTGACTAGGTTCGTAACTAAGGGTAGATTATAAAACGCAAGGTTCATTTTAACAATATACTAAATAACAAGTTGGATTACAAACTACAAAGGGTGAGGACGGTAGAGTCCTCCTAAGAACTAACATTAGAGTAGTCGGAACCACCCTAGCAACTATATAGTATGTACTAAGCTTTAAGAAGACCTGGTAAGTGGTGTCCCAGGACACTAGCTCCTAGGCTCCTAATACTAAGCAGTAGGGGAATCACGTAAGCAGAGCCCCTGGACCCCAGCTTCTAGAAACCCCTACAAATAATTAATATAAAGTTACATAGCAGGCTTGCTTTATGGTTTGATGGAGTCAATTGAACGACTGGTTTTTGACTCGAACTTGACTTGACTTATATACTGTACCCTCATAATATCGCGGAAGTCGTTTAGCATATTAACGTTAACTCGTAAGTGCTGCTCAGTTTATGGTTTCCTGTATTCGATAGTATTCCTTTTTTCAGCATGCAGCTGATCCTTGACGTGGGTTTGTCGATATTGAGAGCAGCTGGCTCACGAGTGCAATTAATATCAGCCAACGTTGTACAACGTTGCGAAGAAGTGTATAACCTTGGTAAACATTTTCACTGGTTGGCAAAGTTGACGAATTATGAAATTATTCAATCATAAATAATTCCATTTGTGACAATATAATAGTGTTGACTCCTGATCAAAATTAACTTCATTTAAGGCTTATACTTTTCGAAAGTTTTCGGAGTTTTGTAAAATAGACTAAGAGAGTGTTTACAGAAAAATAATTCCGTGAAGCCGTGTATACTTAATTGTAGTGTTTTTTAATTTCTCGGGTAATAAACTGATAGATGTTGCTTTAGCAGTTTGCAGAATCTTATCATTGTTATCACTTTCACTGCTATCAAAACTCATTTTTTTAAGAAAAGCTATGTAAACTTAAAAGGCAAGTTAATAATATATATTATGTAACTAGGAGATCAAGCGATACTTTAAATCTTCGAGGATTTAAGACGCAAGACAATAATATATATTATGTAATTAGGAGATCAAGCGATACTTTAAATCCGAGAAGATGTATTATAACGCAGAGGCGCCAGCCGAGGCGTTATAACATCTTCGAGGATTTAAAGAAGCTTGATCTCCGTATTGCATAAGTTGTTTTATTTTATTTCGTATTTCAATCCTAATTTCTCCCTTTTAAAATTCATCCGAGCTTATTGTTTAATGAAGCAAGTTGCCTTTTCTGTGTCATCATACGCGTAACCAAGGAGATAAAAAGCAACATGTCACGTGTGGCTGTTATGCAACATCAAATAATTTTTACGTTGCCAACAACAACGGAGATCAAGAACGTCTTGAACTCCGGTGTCATTGACAACGGAGATAAAGTTATACTTTATTTTACTAATTGTAGTATATACACAATTGTTTGAAATACGAAATGAAATAAAAATTAAAATTTGACACTTTACACTGTGACTTGTTTAGCGGTTTATATGGGAGACGTGACTTATTGTTTGTAATGGAATCTGATTGTGTAATCTGCCTGTGGATTCCAAAAATATAAAGGATGTGATTGACTGACAGGTTGTGTCTTCCAATTAGAACCTACGCCATATGCAATTGATATCATTCATTAATTTAATATCCAGTAAGAATGCATAAATTATTTAATAGTAGTAGAGAAAAATATGACTCAACAAGCAAAACGACGTCTCTAAATTATGACGCCTAAAAATATGTGGTTGCTAGGCAACGAAAGTATACATTCACAAATTCGTTTGTACTCATGATGACTAGGTTTACCAATAATCTCTAAGGTAATGGATTTTAATAAAGCTGATTATGGCAGACTTTAGTGTACCAGGCAGGAGCTGTAAAAAAGACAACGCTGTAATTTTACTCATATTTTGAAGGAGTATTAAATTATATATTTTTTTAATAGTTATTTATGTAACAAGGGCGTAATGATGATACCAGGAGGGCGACGATGAGGCGAAGGGCCTTGTGAATTATAACGCCTGTTTATAATGCCCTGCTTGTTATGGAGTAGTTTATGTAGTTCGTTTCGCAGGTATAAATAACAAATAATATGCAAGTGAAACATAAAAAGTGTAAAACAAAATTTGTCATGCAATTATTGGTTAGAATAATGTCAACATCTGTCATTATTAATTTGTTTATTAAATTAATAGTTATTTATGTATTAAGGGCATAAAGAAGCTTTTATGGCCAGAAGCGTTATTTCTAGCCCGAGGCGTCAGCCGAGGGCTAGGAAAAGGCTGTAGAGCCATAAAAGCAAGTTATGCCCGAAATGCATACACTATTTTATGCATGTGATATGGGTCATTGCACCATTTTAACTCTTCTGGATTTTAGCAAAGCTTTTGATACTATTGACCACAGTTTGCTCTTAGCTATACTACATTACATGGGACTTGGTGAGCATGCACTTGCCCTCATACAAAGCTATTTAAGTAACAGACTCCAGAAAGTTAAAGTTGGGCATAGAGTGTCTGAGGTAGCGAATATTACAAGAGGCGTTCCTCAAGGGTCAATACTTGGTCCGCTATTATTTACATTATACACTTGTAATTTCTGTAAACACTTAAAAACCTGTCGTATGCACATGTATGCTGATGACACACAAATATATCATTCATTTGCACCTACGGACATAAATCAAGCAGTAAATAGGGTAAACAGCGACTTAAATATTATATATGATCTTTCTACTAAACATGCATTGCATTTAAATCCTTCTAAGTCTTGCGTTATACTTTTCAATAATAATATACCTAATGTACAAGTACCTCCTATTAAAATAAATAATATGACAATACCAATTCAATCCAAATCGAAAAATCTTGGGCTTGTTTTGGAGAAAACCCTTAGATTTAAGGATCATGTATGCACATGTGTCCAAAAAGCTTTTATGAATTTAAAACTGCTATATCCTCATAAACTATATCTCAGCAAAGAAATAAAAATCATCTTGTGTAATTCGCTAGTCTTGTCACAGTTTACTTTCTGCGCTCATGTTTATAATTTCTGTCAATGCCTTACGGTATTGACAGCCACCTCAGCATCATCTTCTCGATCCGGGACTGCGTTATTGTTTCCCTCATAGTGCGCCAGACGATTGGAGTGTACCACCTTTGGTTTCCCTCTTGGCAATTTTTGGATGTAATAAATCAAGTCATTTATTCGTTTCTTCACCTGGTGTGGGCCCTCCCAATTTCGCTGTAACTTTGGAGAATAGCCACGACGTCTTTGCGGGTTGTATAACCAGACAAGCTCTCCAGGTTGAAACCCTCCTTCTTGGGCTGTCACATCGTACGTGGCCTTCATCCGGTCACTCGCGATTCGACTATTGTTTCGGGTTCGGTCGTGTATATCCTCCAACTTCTCCTTTAAGTTGATGACATAATCATTCCCGGCTACCTCCTGCTCTATAGGTGGAGACCCAAATTTCAGATCACACGGAAACCGTAACTCGCGTCCAAACATCACAGACGCTGGTGATTGACCGGTTGTTTCGTGGACCAATGCGCGATGAGCCATCAGGAACAGATGCAGGTATTGGTCCCAGTCTCGCTGATGATTCATGCGTTCTACCATTCCATCGGACTGCGGATGTAACGGTGTGGTCTGAGTCTTGCGAATGCCCCACAATCGACAGACTTCTCCAAAGAGTACAGACTCAAAATTGCGGCCTTGATCCGAATGCAGCTCCATGGGCACTCCGAAGCGACTGAAGAATTCTTTGACTAGTACGTCAGCAACAGTCGCAGCTTCCTGGTTTGGTAGGGCATATGCTTCTGGCCATTTGGTAAAATAGTCCATTGCCACTAAGATGTATTTATTCCCATCGTCGGTTTCGGGAAATGGTCCGGTAATATCTATAGCTATTCTTTCTAGAGGACTACCCACATTGCACTGCCTCATAGGTGCTCTTCGTTTCCCCAAGGGTCCGTTACCAGTGGCACAAAGTTCGCATTTCTGGCACCACTCTTTCACATCTTCTATACAATTGACCCAATAAAAACGCTCTCTAACTTTCTCCAAAGTCTTCTTCACACCGAAGTGTCCTCCTGAGGCACCATCATGGAGATGTCGCAATACTGTAGCCACTCGGCTCCTTGGAACCACGAACTGAGACCTAATGGTGGTACCATCTTCACTCTCCAGCACGCGCTTCAGATCATCTTCCACCTTCAAGGACACCCATTGGGCCCAATATGCTTTTAGGGTTCTGTTGAAAGGGCTGACAGCCTACCAGGCAGGCCTTTTTCCCAGACGCTTCCATTCCAGTACCATTTTTAATTCGAGATCAGCCTCCTGCTGTCGTTGCAATTCTTCCGGCAACCAGTTGTCGTTGACGATAGTAGTTCTTAATACTTGGCAAACCCTCTCTTCCAAACGAGAGCAATGACGGCAATCCGTTGGACAGGGTCTTCTTGAAAGAGAATCGGCATTTCGATGGCTGGTGCCCGCTTGATGTTCCATGTCAAAATCATATTCTTGTAGTCGTTCAATCCACCTTGCGACCTGGCCTTCTGGATTACGGAATTGCAGGAGCCATTTCAACGCGGCATGGTCCGTCCTCAATAAAAACTTCCTTCATACAAGTATTTATAAAAGTGCTCAACGGACTTCACGACGGCTAATAATTCTTTCCTGGTTGCACAATAATTCCTTTCGGCTTTCGATAAAACCTTACTAAAATAGCCGATGACCTTTTCTTGTCCATCCTGTATCTGAGAAAGTACACCCCCAATGGCCAGATTACTTGCATCTGTGTCAAGTATGAATTTCCCTTCTGTCCGTGGATAGCTCAATATTGGTGCTGTTGTCAGGGCACGATTCAACTGTTGGAAAGCTGTTTCGCACTCTCCGCTCCAAACGTACTCTCGCCCATCTTCAGTTAACCTTGTCAGTGGCTTCGCTATATTGGCAAACCCCGGAACAAAACGCCTGTAGTAGGTACATAACCCAAGAAAACTACGAACTTGGTGTTTATCTTCCGGTGTTGGCCACTCTTGAACTGCACGAAGATTGTCGGGGTCGGCTGCCACTCCATTTTGTGTTACGACATGCCCGAGATATTTCACCTCCCTTCGGAATACGTGGCACTTTTTCGAACTCAATTTCAGGTTGGCTGTACGCAGTCTCCGGAACACTTCTTCCAGATTTTTCAGATGTTCACTGAATGATCTTCCAACTACGATCACGTCATCCAGATAAACCAGGCAAGTCTTCCACGACAGCCCCCTCAGGATGGTCTCCATTAGACGCTCAAAGGTGGCCGGAGCGTTACATAGACCGAAAGGCATAACCGTAAACTGCCATAGTCCGGAACCAATAGTGAACGCGGTCTTCTCTCGGTCTTCAGGTTCCATTTCAACTTGCCAATAACCACTCTTTAAGTCCAAAGTCGAAAACCATCGTAAACCAGACAGGGTATCTAACGTGTCGTCGATGCGTGGTAAGGGATAGCTGTCTTTCTTGGTCACGTTATTCAGCTGCCGATAGTCCACACAAAATCTCGTTGACCCGTCCTTCTCAATGACCAGGACCACCGGTGATGCCCATGGACTGCTGGATGACCCCTTGTTCTTCCATATCGGTAATAATCTTCTCGGCTTCTGCTCGCCTTGCTAGAGGTAGACGCCTCGGCTGCTGACGGACAGGCATAGAGTTGCCTGTATTGATTTTGTTTTACTATATCTGTTCGTCCCTTCTGGCTATCGTCAAGAGCGAAGATATCTTAGTATCGGTGAACCAAACCCTGTACCTCTTTCACTTCCGTTCTATTTAGGTCTTCGCACGAACTAACAACCATACCCACTAATTTTTCACCATGGTCTTTGGGCACTGGTTTTGGAACATCAGCCATACACCTGGCTACTCGGAATACTGGCACACACTGTCCCACAAGGGTACTCTTCTTCAATGTCACAGGATCCAACGTTCATAAGCCTCACCGGTACTGTCTTTCCAACCTTGATCAGCGCTTTTCCCACCAGTATGCCACTATGGATCTTCTTATCACAAACAGGCTCCATCATTCGCACACATTCTACCCGAAGATTTCCATCCAAACCTGCCTCGACAACCATCTCGCTTTGACCTGGCAATATCACATCTTCTGTCAGCAAAACCCTTACGACAGGATCTTCTCGTGGGTGCAACGGAAGTTCTTCCTTACCAACCTTCAAAACACCCTCCTTCAAGTCCAATGTAAAACCAGATTTTCTCAGGAGGTCCATTCCCAAGATGAATTCGTCAATGATGTCGGCTAGCAGCACCTCATGATCACGTTCTTCACTTCCAATGTCAATCTTCATCTTCACCACTCCGCGTGTTGGTATTACTTCACCCGTCGCTGTACGGAGTTGAGTAGTTGTCTGTAACAGCTTCATACTTGTTCGTAGAACGTCAGGGCGTATAATTGATTTTGTCGCCCCCGTATCAATGAGTAGTGGAACAATTCGATTTGCAATTTTCCCATCTATGAACAAACTGCTGGCACTATTCCTTGATGTTACGGCATGGTCGGTGATCTCTGGAGCATCTTTATTAACAGTCAACGTTCGCCCTCTCTTGCCAACCCCCTTTAACTTTTCCGACGGTTGTACTTTTCTTATTTTGGGACAACGGCATTCTACATGTCCTTGTTCGTCGCAGTTCCGGCAACGGGGTCCTCGAACTTCTTGAGGATTCCTCTTACGATTGTCTTCCTTCTGAAGAACTCTCACTAGTAACTCCTCTAGGCGAATTTTCGAACCTTCTTCTTTTTCGGCAACGGTTCGAACTCGCCCGTGGCCTCGAGACGCTTGCTTTGCGGCTTCAAATTCTAGAGTATGGGCAAGCGCATCATCAGTCGTTCTTGGTCGTGCCAGGCTTAATGACTGCTGTGTTTCTCCGTCTCTTAACCCATCAATGAAGGTCTGCACAGCGAGTTGTCCCAGAAATGAATCGGGTGCCGTAAGGTACGCCAATCGGACAAGCCGCGCAGCATCGGCTTCAAACTCCTGAAGGCTTTCTGCATTCTTCTGGACACGATTCTTCACTTGAGCGTGATACACTTGTTGAAGATGCGCTTCTCCATATCTCATCTCCAATCTAGACACTAACAACTGGTAATTATTTTCCTGCCCTGCTGGGATTGTTTGCAGGACGTTCAACGCGTCTCCACGCAACGCCACAGTTAAAGAAACGGCCTTTTCTTTGCCTGTCCATCGGTTGGCTCCAGCGGCCGCCTTAAATTGTTTGTAGTAGGTGGACCAAGGTATCTTTCCATCGAACGTGGGTGGTTTTACTTTTATCCCTACGGCAGGAACCTTCTCTTCTTTAAATTGGTTCTTTCCTTCATTAAACGGTCACTCAGACGTTGAGGGAAACCGTAGTTGATTCATTCTATCATCCAACATTTTAGTTACGCTGTCTTCCTCAGTTGTTGGTGGTAATTGCATTTGGGCTATTTTCTCTTCTACCATCTTTATTACCCTATCTTGTTCCGCCAATCTACCTTCCAACAGTCCTAATGCGCTGGCATTCTCAAAAATTTCGCGCTCAATTTATATCTTTCATACGATCACTCATACATCTAGAATGTTCGATGACGTGTTGTTGAGCATACATGCAGCTGTTGATACGTGACGTCGATGAGGCGTGTCGATGAGTCATACTTCCAGGTGTTGATTGATGAGTCATACATGCAAGTGTGATTGATGAGTCATACAGTAGATGACTCATACATCTAGAATGTTTGATGACGTCATATGTGGGTTTACTATTCGTTACAATACATTAGAATACGTTACGTTAAGGTTTCTGAATACTGAATTCATTCAGCTTTTACAGTGTTTTTTTGATTTCTCGGGTAATAAACCGATAGATGTTGCTTTTGCAGTATTTACGGTAGCGTAATCTTATCATTAATATCTGATTCTGATTGATACGTTTCAGGTACGTTTCTAACGGTGAGTTCAGCATCACAAAAGTATTTTCGCTCTTAGGTGTTTTATTAATTACTGTTTAATATTTGTTTACACCAACAAACAATTCAAAAAGGTTATGTTTAAATTTTTAAAACTCTGTGATTCCCAACTGCGTTCGATTTTGTCAGTCTGCTCAAGCACGCTCTGTCAATGACGTCACGTTCTCGACACCTGCCCCGCTCGCTCTAACGAACTCACCCTTCATAGACTTGAGGATAGGTTGTTTTGTTTATTAACTTTTCTTGACATCGATCGCTGTTTTTTAAAAATGGTTTGAGAGTTTATTTAAAAACATGAAAGACGGGATCTGGTTTACAAAATAAACAGTTTATTCTACCTTAATTACGCAATATGCACTTGTATAATTATAAGGTGCAACCACTTAAACAATATAATAATGCAATTTTGAACAGAGATTAAAGGGATGTGTTTACTACATAATGCAAACTCGAATTGAATCAAATACCACACCCAGTGTATTTATATCCCAAGGTGTATGTATAAATGAATGCATTATCTTTAATGATGCATAATTAGAATACGTTGCGATAAGGTTTCTGAATACTGAATTCATTAGCTTTTACTATTGCATCCAATACATTAACGTTAATTCTTGCACGTGGCTTGATAAGATTTATAAAGATATTAACGGTTATCTTTTATGACTGCATACATTGGTAACGATAACTCGCGCGTTCGTTTTTATATGCTCGGTGTTCGTGCTAATTTGCCCTATTTCAGAATTTGCTCAGTACAAGGACTGTGTTTAAATCGAAAATACTATTAGTCAGTGTGGCATCAGTGCACATAAATCGAAAAAGCTATTACATACAAATGGTTATTTACCATTATGAGTAAGCATGTGTTTTTGCAAATATGCTTTTTGTGAGCCTTTATTTTTGTTTATAATTACATATAGTACATTCAAACGGTTTCTCACCGCTATGGGTGAGCATGTGCCATTTGCAAACTTACTTTTTGTGAGCATTTATAATAACATATAGTGCATTCAAATGGTCTCTATCCACTTTGAGTGAGCATGTGGCTCTTCAAACATGTTTTTCAGGGCATTTATAACTACATATATTACATTCAAATGGTTTCTCACCACTATGAATGGCCATGTGCCTTTGCAAATGTGCTTTGTGCGAGAATTTATAATTACATATAGTACATTAAAATAGTTTTTCACCACTATGCGTGAGCATATGCCTTTTCAAACTTGCTTTTCGTGAACATTTATAACCACAAATATTACAACCAAATGCGTTCTCACCACTATGAGTGACCATGTGGCTTTTTAAATCTCCTTTTTGTGAGCATTTATAACTACATATATTACATTCAAATGGCTTTTCACCACTATGAATGGCCATGTGCCTTTGCAAATGCGCTTTGAGCGAGAATTTATAATTACATATAGCACATTCAAATGGTTTTTCGCCACTATGCGTGAGCATATGCCTTTTCAAACTTGCTTTTCGTGAACATTTATAACCACAAATATTACAACCAAATGCGTTCTCACCACTATGAGTGACCATGTGGCTTTTTAAATCTCCTTTTTGCGAGCATTTATAACTACATATGTCACATTCAAATGGTTTCTCACCACTATGAATGGCCATGTGCCTTTGCAAATGTGCTTTGTGCGAAAATTTATAATTACATATAGCACATTCAAATGGTTTTTCACCACTATGCGTGAGCACATGCCTTTTCAAACTTGCTTTTCGTGAACATTTATAACCACAAATATTACAACCAAATGCGTTCTCACCACTATGAGTGACCATGTGGCTTTTTAAACCTGCTTTTTGCGAGCATTTATAACTACATATATTACATTCAAATGGTTTCTTACCACTATGAATGGCCATGTGCCTTTGCAAATGTGCTTTGTGCGAAAATTTATAATTACATATAGCACATTCAAATGGTTTTTCACCACTATGCGTGAGCACATGCCTTTTCAAAGTTGCTTTTCGTGAACATTTATAACCACAAATATTACAACCAAATGGTTTCTCACCACTATGAGTGAGCACGTGCGTTTTCAAAGTTGTTTTTCGTGAGCATTTATAACCACAAATATTACAACCAAATGCTTTCTCACCACTATGAGTGAGCATGTGGCTTTTTAAATCTGCTTTTTGCGAACATTTATAACGACATATATTACATTCAAATGGTTTCTTACCACTATGAACGGCCATGTGCCTTTGCAAACGTGCTTTGTGCGAGAATTTATAATTACATATAGCACATTCAAATGGTTTTTCACCACTATGCGTGAGCACATGCCTTTTCAAACTTGCTTTTTGTGAACATGTATAGCCACAAATATTACAACCAAATGGTTTATCACCACTATGAGTGACCATGTGGCTTTTTAAATCTGCTTTTTGCGAGCATTTATAACTACATATATTACACTCAAATGGTTTCTCACTACTATGAATGGCCATGTGCCTTTGCAAATGTGCTTTGTGCGAGAATTTATAATTACATATAGCACATTCAAATGGTTTTTCACCACTATGCGTGAGCACATGCCTTTTCAAACTTGCTTTTTGTGAACATTTATAGCCACAAATATTACAACCAAATGGTTTATCACCACTATGAGTGACCATGTGGGTTTTTAAATCTGCTTTTTGCGAGCATTTATAACTACATATATTACACTCAAATGGTTTCTCACCACTATGAATGGCCATGTGCCTTTGCAAATGTGCTTTGTGCGAGAATTTATAATTGCATATAGCACATTCAAATAGCTTTTCACCACTATGCGTGAGCATATGCCTTTTCAAATTTGCTTTTCGTGAACATTTATAACCACAAATATTACAACCAAATGCGTTCTCACCACTATGAGTGACCATGTGGCTTTTTAAATCTGCTTTTTGCGAGCATTTATAACTACATGTATTACACTCAAATGGTTTCTCACCACTATGAATGGCCATGTGCCTTTGCAAATGTGCTTTGTGTGAGAATTTATAATTACATATAGCACATTCAAATGGTTTCTCACCACTATGCGTGAGCACATGCCTTTTCAAACTTGCTTTTTGTGAACATTTATAGCCACAAATATTACAACCAAATGGTTTATCACCACTATGAGTGACCATGTGCATTTTCAAATGTGCTTGCGGGAATTTATAATTACATATAGTACATTCAAATGGTTTTTCACCACTAGGCATAAGCATGTGCCGTTTCAAATTTCTTTTTCGAACCACAAATATTACATCCCAATGGTTTCTCACCAGTATGAGTGAGCATGTGTATTTGCAGGTCTGTTATTTTATTTATTATATAGAAAGTAGGACCGTCAACAGTGTAAGAATTATTCCAATGAGTTTATTAGATATATTCGTTATGCACAATAGTATGCGTATGCTCGGGTACCTCTTTTGCATTTTTATCCAATTCTCTTTTATGAAAAGAACTACATGTTTTATTATACTCAAACTTTGGTGTAGTTTCCTTTTTTAGACTTTTTATTGTTGTTAACAGTTTTGTAAAATGGTCAACTATAAATAAATTAACATCTTGCTTTTTGTTCGTAATTAAATGACTACCACTATGATTATGATTGTAGATATATTAGTTGTTTTTATTTAAATTATTCTTCCTCGTATGTTTTTATCTTCTTACTATAACCTATCAGAGTTGAGTTGGAAAATTGTGACGTAACACATGGATTTAATTAAATCACTTCAAACTCTTTCTTGAAAAGAAATATTAAATTTTATTTTAGTAAAGATCTGTCATACTTTATATGTAAAATGTGATGTATAGGTAGATTAGGTCAGATAAGGTAAGCACAGAGTGACCTGAAATTATTTGCAATATTAATAAAAACAATCAGAATAAAAAAACAAATCGCCAACCTTTCCATAAAAATGCTCAAATTACTAGTTAATGACTGTGTATTGTACTTAATCATTCATAATAAATAATAATAATAAATTATAATACACTAATAAGTTTGTTACCAAAGAATAGGGAGGTTAAGAATAGAAGGCTCCATAAGAACTATATCTAAAAATTCGACCTTATTTTACAGTAATAGTTAACACCTGACACGTAAAGATGGCGTAATAATCACTTGATTTTAAAAATTTTTGCGCGCGCGGAATTTTAAACTTAATAAACCTTATTATGTATGTTGTACTGATATTCTAACTTATAAAATCTTAACCACAGATTATAGAATTATGGTTTTGTTATTAACACATAGTATTAAAAACACAAATATTTTCTTTGATACAAACATTTATTTACAACAACCCAAGAAGTTATGCTTTTTATACAGACTTAAAAATAAATAGGTAGACTTTTCTGAACATAATTCTAAAGTAATACCTAGACGACTGTTTATTAATTCACATATTTGTTAAGTTAAGTTACAATTTTCTAACAGAGATATAAAATTAACATTGAATAATAATTCAACAAATTGTTCATGCAATAAATTTGATAATTTTTAATTTTTTTTTTTTTTTTTTTTTTTTTTGTCATACCACCTTTTCCTTTTTTCTATTTAAAAAGTTAACAGCCCAATAAGTTCTGCTTTTTATAAAGAGAGTTAAAAATAAATTAGTAAACCTTTCTGAACTTAATTCTAAACTAATATCTCGACGACTGTTTATTAACTCACATATTTGTAGAGTTAAATTACAATTTTTTTTTTTTTTTTTTTTAACATGGACATAAAAACAGCATTGAACAATAATTTAACATTTTTTATAAATTTAAACACAGGAGGGCTAACAAACGTCAAACCTTGACTGGTGTTTAATTTGTCATTTTGTTTCAGATATGTAAAATATTGGTGCTCAATTATGCAATCACGATTTTGTTGTAATATAATGCTTGAGCAGATATCACATTTATGCATTTTTAGAAATTGCTAGGAAATAAATGGCATTATTATCTAAAGGTGTATTTGCCTCAATTACTTCAGGGATATCTATAGCTGGAACACTTTCTAAAACTTCATTTAGATCACAATTTGGTTTTATATTGCCACATAGAACATTTTTTAGTTTTGTTAACATAGTCGTGGAGTCCATTTCACAGTTACTATTCTTACTTAATTTAGAAATGGAAGTAAAATAATTGTGGCGGAGTCCATTTTCGAATTGATAAGCTGTTGGATTACTATTACAACCATGTTGTTGCCGAACTATAGAAAAAAATTCTCGAGAGGGTCCTCCCATTTAACTATTTTACCTTTGTATAAAAAGTTATATTTGACAAGGTTATTCCTAAGTGATTTTAATAAATGAGGGGCATCATCGAGAAAATAAATTTTTTCATTATTATGTACAAAAACTACATTATTTACATCAATTCTCAATTTATTTGCCAATGATTTGTTAGCTGCACCTTGATCACAAACTAAAGCTTTAACTATTAAGCCACTATCAGTAGCACATAGTATACATTCTTTTTTTTGGGGCCGGCGGTAGACGAGTGGTGTCAGTGCATCACTCGTGTTCCAAGGGTCGTGGGTTCGAATCCCACTTGGGGCGGTTGGATTTTTCTAATTGGAAAATTCCGCCACCTCAACTATGGGTGTGTGTCTTCGTGTTGCATGTTAGATGGGGGACAGATGACCTTAGCAGTTGGTTCCCCCGTAGTGTAGGATTGAAATAAATAAAAAAAAAATAATATACATTCTTTAACTATTTCTTCAATATTCTTAGTACATTCACTACCTCCTACAAACCAATAGCCTAACACATGTTTCCATTTACATGTAATGCCTCTAGCCATACAAACCAATACAGATGTAGCTGGTTTATTCAAACGTTCTTTACCTGTGCCTACAATACCTATTATTTTGTCTTGTTTAGCATTATAGAATTTTTAGATTCTTTCGATACTTGTAAAAAAAATTAAAATGTAAATAATAAATTAAACGTATCTTAAAAACCTTTATACATACCAGGAGGTTGCATATTATTTAACTTTGGAGTTAATTGTAATGTTGCAGGCTCATTAAAGCATATTCTTTTGTCAGATGATTCTGTAAATAACATAATATAAATAGCAATATAATCATTTAACATGCAGAAATACCATTTTCCAAAGGCGCAATTTCATTTTTTACACTTATGGAACTTCTTATCAATTGTTTTCGTGGTATTTCAGAGTTTACAACCACTTGCGACAAATCTGGAAAAAACTAGATTAAAAACCAGTAAGTGCTGAGAAAATCGGCTGTAACACAGATAAATGAGTTGCTTTTGCAGCTTTTGCGGTATGGAATCTTAAAGAGTACTTAGTAACACGTTAAACAATTAAAAACCTTTGTACATACCAGACTGCATATTATTTATCTCTGAAGATAACTGCTCATTTGAAAAGTGTCTTTTGATAGATACTTCTTCAGAAGAAATAACATGATCTACACTTTCAGTAGCATCTGTAATATAACAACAAACAAAATATTATGTAGTACTGTAATGAAATAAAGATACCTAATAAATTATACTTTCATTTAAATTTTTTAATTTTTTTAAATACTTTTACCTTGTACTATTGCAGGTTTGCAATTTGGCAGCAACAATATTCGTGGATAAGTTTTTTTAAACTGGTTATTCATAAAATGTTCACTACAAAGATGATAGTTTTTTTTCAAATAAGCTTCATCATGCAACAAGTCTTCACGATCTGCAAATCTTAACCATTCTTGGGCTGTTCTAAAACAACAAAATGAAACATTAACAAATATTTGAACTACAATGGCTCAATAAGAAATACATTATAACAATTTTCCATGTTTATGTTTATTTTTGGAAGATCAATTTACTTTAAGTTAACCTAATTAATCAAATCTTTAATGAGTGATCTTAAAAATGAATTTTAGAGAACTTGTCAGGATAAACTGATAAAAAAAATAAGATACTTACAGTGAGAAGCCTGATTTATAAACTTTCCGTTACCGTTCCCGCTCCCGTTGGTTTGCAGTTCCCGCTGCCGTTGCCACGGGCCCATTTATAAACTTTCTTAAGCGGAACTGCGACGCACGCCACATGTAATGGTTTACTTGACCTTGCTAATGTAAAAAACGTTATTATCATAAACATAACCTTATGGTTTGTTGTTATTTTCAAGTTGTATTTTGTATTATTATTAGTTTGGTGAACATTAACTTGGAAAGAGACAATATGTTGTTATTAGAAACTTTAGTTTAAATTAATGTCGATTTTGATTGACCGATGTGCGAACGGCAACGGCAAAAGTCAAAAGTTGGTTATCTCGAACGAACGGCAGCGGCAAACGGTAACGGCAGCGGTGCTTTATAAACGCACACAGGCATTTAAACCTTTTCATGTTTGAACGGGAACGGGAACGGGAACGGTAAGCGGGAACGGCAACGGAAAATTTTATAAATCAAGCTAGAATTCTGTAGGAAGTTGAAAAAATGCCACTTCTGGATTGTTAAATTTATTATTAAAGCAAAACGTTGCAATGCAGTAATTCCCGCGGCTCATTTTAAATTTACAATTAATACAGCATAAAACTAACTAACTAACTATATATATTAATATATAACACCAAAATATAACAGTTTCCATAAAAAGATCACTTTTCTTAACCTATTTGATTTAACACGTGTAAACAGCATGCAAACTTATGTCAAAATATAATCATCTTCCCCCCCCCCCCCAATTAGTTAAAGTTAACATCTAACACGCTAGATGGCGTTACTATTTTTGAGTTCGGTAGCCTTCCATTCTTACCCTCTCTATTCTTTGTTTGTTACCTTTTTTATTAGAGAAAGTGACAGACACGTCATCAATTTTACGCAAATATGGCAGAGAGGGTTCAGCGGTTGCCAGTGGCGTCCCAGCTTAGAATGTTCTTATCTTAATAATAAATTACTAAACACGCTAAAAGTACGTAATATTAAGTAGTTTTATTCTATTAATTGCAAAGTGGTCCAAAGAATAACAATTTAGCAAACACTGATGATAAACCATAAAACATAGTGAACGCAGGTATAATAGTATTTTTTTATCGAGCGTATAACGATGGCTATTATTCACGAGGATGAAAATTACGACACTCGCCTACGGCTCATATCGTAATCCTGGTTTTCTTTCTATACGATTAACGGGTGATGCCTAAAATTTGAGACTGGACTCTTCGTTTTATAAATCAAGTATTCATAAATGGTTTTCTTTTGTTTTGCTATTGATAAACGGAATGTTTTGCTATTGAAAATTTGTATCTAATAAAACATAATGACCAATTTAAACCCTAAAACTGAGAAGATATTAGAATGACATAACAACAAGCTTGTTTCGTTTCCAATAGTAACTTGCTAAAAATAAATTAAAAGACCTTAAAATTGTGTCAAAACTTTTGAGACGTTCGTTAAGTACTTCTTTTTTGGTAGATCTTTATCTTCCTATACCATCAATAGAATTTAAAATTTTTAAAAATATATCGGGTGGCCTAGATAAAACGCTTCACACTTTGGAGTCCAATGACGAATGTTACCAACCTCAAAATAGCTGCGCGTTTGTGAAAGTATAATTTTAAAAGTCTACATAATTACAATACATATTTAATTAATAGCACTTCTAATACAATATATTGTATTAGAGTTTACATATTGTAACGTTCTTTTTCAAATAATAACACAAGTGCTGTTTAAATCGTCTATTCACAAACAAATATTTATTTCTATACACTAATGAATACACTATAAATTAACGCTATGATTATAAACCATTAAAACTATTATTTACAGACTATGAATTTCTAATACAACATTTATATTCACTATTTATTTTGTAATACACAGTTAATGACTTGCTGTTGACTACTCTCTTTTATCCGCGAATCCGCTTTTATACCCTCATATAATCGCACCAGAAGTCGCTGGAACCTTCCATGTATTCTAGAAAGCGCCAGAATAAACCGCGTCTGGTTTACATGCTTGTACGATGCGCCATTCTCTCGAATGCGGTAGAACACACCATTTGTTGCTCGAAAAGAGGTTCTTTCCTTTTCTCTCTTGTTACACTGCCCCCCTCTTCAAGTCTGTTCTGTCCCAGAACAGGTTTTATGCTCTGGTTCCTGTAGAACGGGTCATGACGATATCGACAGTCTTCACCTCGACTACACGTTCCATTACGGTAGAAATAACAGTCTACACTCTTCGTTGGCCTTAATGCGGGTTGTGGGTCAAAATTGCAGACGAAGATCTTGACGTCCGTACCTCTAAAGACAACTTCCAGCATGTTTCTAACGATTCTCCAATCCAGCTGGTCCCGCCCACAGCCGAGTTTGGGAACTGCCAATTTGTTAATTCCCCTGGTAAGCAACTCGATCCTCAAATTCCATAATGCCCTCCACAAGTCGGCGTAACTCGGTTTCTGGTAGTAAAACTGCTTGGTTACCAAGTAGTAAATGGATCGGTCATGATCAGGCAAGCGTAAGGATTTACCAACAGAGGGATTTTGTTCTCGAAGTTCATTCAGCCGTCCAAATTTATTTCTAAACACTACTGCGATCCCCCTGGACATACGGAGATCCTCGGAGACACAGTGGGCAATGGAATAATCACCAGGGACCCGGAAGAGATCTTGTTGCATCTCAGTCGTGACTCCGAATCGCGCTTTTCTAGTTCCAGAGAACGCAGCCATAAATTCTCTAAAGGTTGGCTGATCATCTTCAAGCCTTACGGTATTGATAGCCACCTCAGCCTCATCTTCCCGATCCGGGACTGCGTCATTATTTCCCTCATAGTGCGCCAGACGATTGGAGTGTACCACCTTTGGTTTCCCCCTTGGCAATTTCTGGATGCGATAAATCAAGTCATTTATTCGTTTCTTCACCTGGTATGGACCCTCCCAATTTCGCTGTAACTTTGGAGAATAGCCACGACGCCTTTGCGGGTTGTATAACCAGACAAGCTCTCCAGGTTGAAACCCTCCTTCTTGGGCTCTCACATCGTACGTAGCCTTCATCCGGTCACTCGCGATTCGACTATTATTTCGGGTTCGGTCGTGAATATCCTCCAACTTCTTCTTTAAGTTGATGACATAATCATTCCCGGCTACCTCCTGCTCTATAGGTGGAGACCCAAATTCCAGATCACACGGTAACCGTAACTCGCGTCCAAACATCACAGACGCTGGTGACTGACCGGTTGTTTCGTGGACCGATGCACGATAAGCCATCAAGAACAGATGCAGGTATTGGTCCCAGTCTCGTTGATGATCGGAGACGACCTTGGCCAAATATTTGCCCATTGTCCGATTCATGCGTTCTACCATTCCATCGGACTGCGGATGTAACGGTGTGGTCCGAGTCTTGCGAATGCCCAACAATCGACAGACTTCTCCAAAGAGTACAGACTCAAAATTGCGGCCTTGATCCGAATGCAGCTCCATGGGCATTCCGAAGCGACTGAAAAACTCTTTGACTAGTACGTCAGCAACAGTCGCAGCTTCCTGGTTTGGTAGGGCATATGCTTCTGGCCATTTGGTAAAATAGTCCATTGCCACTAAGATGTATTTATTCCCATCGTCGGTTTCGGGAAATGGTCCGGCAATGTCTATAGCTATTCTCTCCAGAGGACTACCCACATTGTACTGCCTCATAGGTGCTCTTCGTTTCCCCAAGGGTCCGTTGCCAGTGGCACATAGTTCACATTTCCGGCACCACTCCTTCACGTCTTCTTTACGGTTGACCCAATAAAAACGCTCCCTAACTTTCTCCAAAGTCTTTTTCACACCGAAGTGTCCTCCTGAGGCACCGTCATGGAGATGTCGCAATACTGTAGCCACTCGGCTTCTTGGAACCACGAACTGTGACCTAATGGTGGTGCCATCTTTATATGCCACACTCGCCTACGGCTCATATCGTAATCCTGATTTACTTTCTATACGATTAACGGTTGATGCCTAAAATTTGAGACTGGACTCTTCGTTTTATAAATCAAGTATTCATAAATGGTTTTCTTTTGTTTTGCTATTGATAAACAGTCCAATTAATTCTCTTAAAATGTCTTGGCCAGATAATGCATCGTTTATGCTTTTCATTAAGTGAAAACCAGGATTTTTGTCTATAACGGATTTAAATTTTTGTTTTATAGTCAAACTCTTTGGCCCTTTTACTTTATTCACATAACACATAACAATTTTACATGCTCAAGAGATTCATCTAATGAATTTCCCTGACTTTCTAATTTCTGAATTACTTTAGCTAAACGCACAAAATTTGTCAAAACAAACAATAATTCTGCCCTCACCTCCTTAGTATTAAAAGCATCCTGTGCGCTTTGTATTCGTAGTGCATCGTGTTTATTAAGTTTATTTACAAATGCTTTAATAATATCAAAATAAGTTGCATAATATTCTGCTGCAGAAAGCCAAGTACCCCACCTTGTTATTACAGGCTCAGGTGGGAGAGGCACTTCTTGAGCAGTTTCCCTAAATATTTGTATTGCGATATGCAGCTTTACAAACAATTTTTTTACATCTGAAATTATAGAGTTTACGTTAGGATATATTTCCCGCACTTTTTCCGCAACTCTATGCATTGCATGAGCAAGACAAGTTAAGTGGATCATTTTTTTCGTACAGAACTTGTAAGCCTGCTCCAGCCTTGATCATGTACGGTGCCGCGTCGGTGACGAACAGGAGTACTTTGTTCTACTGTATGCCGTCCGGCCACAAAATAACCATCGAATCATTAAACAATTTTGCCACAGAACAATGATTGGTGCTCTTGAAAACGCCCATTGCTAATAGATAGGATTTGGGATTGTTCTCCGAATTTAAAACGCCAATTATAACGTTAGCCACGTATCTGAAAACAATAATTTGATTTTTATTTTATCGAACTACATAATTAGTCGGTTACAAACAATTAGCGCAAAACAGTTATTTAAAAAAATTATATTTTAATCAAGCAAAAATATTGTTGTGATTAAATATGTAACTAACAAAATAGAAAATAAAACATCCGTAAATTGCTCGGCTGTCTTTAATTAGTTAAATTTTACTAATAAAACGAAGGAAATGAAGTTTCTACGCACCTTCCAGTAGTGTCAGTATATTCGTCAATGGAAACCCATATGTAGTTATTCGCTACATGTTTTCTAATTGATTTTATGGTCTCTTCGTATAAACGAGGTAAATAATTTTTCCTGAGTGTAGACTCGTCGGGTATTGGCATTTTTGAAATTTCTTCCAGAAAATTACGAAATGCTGAGTGATTAATTTTACTTAACGGGATATCTGCAGCCACTAATGCACTACATAGTTTTTTTTATTAAATTCGATCGATTTGCTGGACTCACCGCGCGAATTATTAAGGTACCCCGGTAACAATGTTTGTTTTTTTGATTTCAGGGCAACACACTTTTGATGTCGAACCCTGTTCAGATGTTGTGTAACTTGAAAGCGTTTCGTTGCAGTCACTTTATCGTCGCACACTGTACAATACAACACCTTATCGTCAGTTGTAAGAACACTGAATTCCTTAACATAACTTCGAAGTGTAACAGACACAGACCGTTTTTCTTTGCCCATCTTTACACTCTAAAATTTCAAACTGAAATGCAGTTTGCAATTTCTGAACTGTCTTAATTGAAAGATTACAAGATTAGTAAACAAAAGTACAGGTAAATGTTTCTATGAACAGGAAGTTGTCAAAGGGTCTTTGGAATTTCCTAATACCTATTTATCACAATACCGCAGGATGTAAGTATTTAAATTTTAGTTGAAACTTTTCTTTCTTAGAAAATATTAACAAGTACACAGATGGTTAAGGCAGTAAAATATTTTAAAGCCTAGTATTTAACAATAAGTTTAAATTATGGGTTTCCCCTAGACTCAACTAAGCCGCCCTTGGTTGGTTGTCTAAAATGCTAAAATTATTTAAAAAATATTAGAAATTTCATAATTAAAGCATGTAAAACGCTCAAAAAATGGTAAAATATGCATGCATTTATAAAAAACACCTAAATATGCATTTATATGCACTTTCAAATTGACATATGTGATTCATATGTGGCTTAAACATGTAGAAATATAACTCTGCATATGTTTGCTATAAGCAGAAAAAACATGCAAATGCATAGAAATCCTATACCTAGTCATAGCAAACTGTCAAAGTTTTTTAAAACTTTATTAAAACTACTATTAATAAATAACCTTCTGATAGCAAAAGTGTGCACGACATTAGTTGCTGCTAAAAAGATTTTTCACAACTCCAATTGCTATTTATCCAAAAATTATTAATTATTAATAAAAGTATTAAACTACAATTTAATACTTTTATTAATAATTGGAGTGGTAAAAAACTTTTTAAATTTGACAATTTGGGAGCGAGGCTTGTTCACACAATCAACTCCGACTGCTAGATTCACTCCGGTTTATTTCTTCATTTCTCGGTTGTACTATAACTCGTAAATCTTTAATAAATAATTTTTCATTTGCTGAAGCAGTGCAGCACAATACATAAGACATATATAAATGTTTTAAATAAATATGTATGTTGCTATGGTATTGATGATAAAGAGCCCGTAATAATTTTTATTTCCACTTTCTATGTAAATAACACTTTACAGGCATTTATGGTAACTAAGTAAATGAGTAGTTACAACTACAGCCCTGTAAAACTTTACGGGCTCCCAAAGAGACCTGTAAAATTCTACAATGCTCATCAACAAAAAGCTATGGAAACTAATTTGTTGCTTAACCACAACACCATGACAACGCCTAGCTATATATTGTGCTACCGCTTTTGATTACAAAATGTCTTTTTATAAAAAATATACAATTCATAAAATAAAGCTGGCGAAAGTGGAAATAAAACTTTGTACGCGACACGCTTTGCAATTAATCAATTAATCTTTACTGGGCTCACTGGATTATGAAGACTCGCTCCTTCGTCGCTTGCCCTACAAATTTTCCAGCTCATCCGTAAAGATTCATTAACAAAGCTTGGCACGTAAATAATTATTACGGGTTTCATAACAGACTAGCTCGTAAAACAAACCTCTACCCATACAGACACAGTATACCCTAAATTACTATTGACAGCCGCATTTTATTTATCAACAATACATTAGTTTATTTTATAACTTCGTCACTATGACAATCACAACCTCGACCCCAAGCACATGATTTTTGCAACAAATATATTAATCACATAGTTTCTTTTTTAAATGCTTAATATAAATAGTATCCCAAAAAACTTTGTATGTTACGCGTTCTCTAAGGGCTCTGTCGATTTAAATATTCCGACCTCGCCCTTACAGACCTGTGACTTAATGAGGACTTATGACATAAATAACTATTAAATTGTATGTTTGTTATTTATTGTTAATTGTTTTTCTTTATTAAATGAGTTTTCTAAATAGATGGATTCTCCATTAGATATTATTCTTTGTATCAATAAGGTCTTGAATCATTGATCCTTCGGGATTTTGTAATCAAGTTTTAACCAATTTTTTTATAACGCTTTAAATTATGTTTTTTGATATTGCGAAGAAGTGTGGAATAAATACGTGGAGTAACTTAAACTATGTATAGTTTTGTTAATTGAAAAGAAAACTTGAAAATATATAATTATAAATATTATATTTATAAAAGAATTGTTTATTTATAAAACATTAATACGTTAGGGGGGAAAAAAGCAACTAAAGCTCATTGCGCCGGGTACTTACGCTTTTTCCTCCAGTTTTATATTCTAAGATAACTACTAAGAAGTTTGTGTTGTTTATAAAATATAATTTAGTTATTAAAAACTTTGTTTCTATCACCTAAAACATAACTTGCAGACGATCACCTGCGTCTTTTGTTCAAATAATACTGTTGGAAAAAGTCGATACCCTAAAGTTAATAAATTCTTATAGCATTTAAAACTTGCAACATAAAAGCATTTTAAGCTAGGGAAACCCAACAAGTTTTAATTTCTTGATGCTTTTATTTCCATTGTATTACAATTTTTTTAAAAGACAAATATTACAATCAAATGGTTTTTTGTGAGAATTTATAATTAGATATTGCTATAGAGTAAACGTTCCCTCGTATGCGACAAGTTAATATGAAAGATATTTAAAAAGAATTGATCAACTCCAATGACCATACAGACTTTGGTAGTAGCACAGTGATGAATAATACAAAATATAAACCACCCACCTTTACCATAAAAAAAATGCTCCGGCAAAATAACTGTTGTGAAGCTTGAACCTTTTCATAAAACTGAGACTCTCAGGCGGTTCGCTTTAATAGGGCACTAAATAAATATAGATTAGGGTGGCCGTTATTTTGCAAAAGTTAAAATTTTTTAGGTCGCCTCCCTCCTAGATCTTTTTAAAATGTCAAAAAAACGAGCTGTGCAAAATTCCAGCCGATTTGGTTAATATTAACCCGTGCCACTGAGAGGTTAAAGTTTAAATGGATTTGGTCCATTTCTACAGACTTTGTGACGTAACTTTTTATCTTTCTGTTTTAACTTGAAAATTTATATACTTATGTTGTTGAAACAGCTGAATACGAATATGATAAAATTCAAAATGTCTGAAAAACTTTTGACAGTTTACAGCTGTCAAAAAAGCGGTCAACTTCACTAAAATTAGCATTTTCGCGGGACTGCTAAAGTTTTTTTGGCTTCAGATTCGTGTTAAGCAACTACAACATAAGTATACAAAATTTCACGTTAAAACATAGAAAAATAAAAAAGTTATGCCACAAAGTTTCTAGCAGTGCACCAAACCCATTTTAAATCCCATTTAAAACTTTAACCTCTCGGTAGCACGGGTTAATATTGATCAAATGGGCTGAGATTTTGCACAGATAATTTTTCTGATATTTTAAAGAGATCTACGAGGGGGAGACCTAAAAAATTTTAACTTTTGCAAAATAACTGCCACCCTAATATAGATCTAGGAAACATAATTAAAGTACACAAAAAATATATATAAACCAAAAATTTATTTAAAATTGAACACCGAAAACAAACAAAAAAAATTAAAACATTAAACAGAATGAATTTTGGATACCCTGAATAAAAGAAAATTCAATCCTAAGATGTTTTAATGCCTTTTATCCGAGGAGTCATATTTCTGACATCCTCATAATCTTAATTACTAAATTTATTTAGAACTAAATAAATACCATAATTATTTTATAAATTAAATCAAAATTTGGCGTCAATAGTTTACCAACTGATATAGTAACAACACGGTAATCCTCTTTTTTTAAATTTTATAACTAATTTGGTTTATAACTAAAATGGTTGAAAGATAAACATTCACCTCTCTTTCAAATAATGCCCAAATAAATGGTATTAATAAAATTATTAAAATCCAGCTGCTTGCTTGAGATATGGTAAGTCTATTTAATGAATAAATTTATAAATTCCCTTCCAACATCCAAATTATAACGAAGGTTAATATTCCCATTATCCATATAAAAACTTTCTTCTTGTAAATGAGTATTATTCCACAAATAAATTCACAGCACTGATTATTATTATATCAATTAGAAGTAATTATTATTAAATTCAAAGATCTTAGATGATTATTAAACACTTTGACATTTCAACAAAATATAACCTAACATTTTGACGTATGGTTTGCTTACAAAATTATCAATTCATTACATAATCTTAAAATTTTGCTCTGAACATATGTGCACTGCTTGAAAGATCCAAAATAACAGAGTTTGTTACTAAATCGGTTGCTCTTTTTACATCCTTTTCAAAACAAAAGAAAACTATTGTGAGTTTTTTGGTTACAAACAAAAGAAGATTTAGAACTAAATACTACATAACCACATAATTGTTTATAACTATTATAATAGTTTAAACAAATTCAATAGATATATAGTCAAAGATATATGACACTTGTGATTGAGATACAAAAATAAAACCACTATAGAAAGTCGACCAAATCACATTTCTTACTCAACTATTAAATAACTAATTTTAACTTAATTACCTAAGTTTGCCTAGTTACAACTTCCTTTCTTGACAAAATCCAACTTTACATCCTAATTAACATTATTTAGATATTTTTAGATAAGAAACCATGAAAATACTAGCTAAACCACATTATTTCTGCTTGATATGGCAAAATGCAGAAAGTTGCATTTTATTTCAAAGATATCTCCTACAAAAAACAACCTCAACATTCACAATTGTTTCAAAATTGTGCCCAAGGAACTGCTTGACAAAACAGCAATGAAACATATTAGCCACAATTTAACGATTTCACTATTTCGTTAACTTGAAACATTTCTTCGCATTAATAATGCAGGTAAGGTAGCAAATATTTGCATACATCATCACTACCATGCACCTTGTCTGCTTTAGGTAAAAACTTGCCTTAATTTGGTCTCTACTTTATTTTAATTTGCATAAATAAAATGATACCACATCGTTAGCAGAATAATGAAAACTTACCAAGATTATAAGAAAAATTATCTTTAAGATTTATCCTTTTTCTACCTAGCGTGTTTTAGAGCGTATATTATTAAATTAAAACCCCTTTCTTTAGTTTCATCACAGTATAATATAATACAGTAGTTTCACTCTGTGTCGGTCTCTTTGATGTTTGTGTCGCCGTCGTGTTTTGGCGCAACTACCCATGAGTCGATATGCCCGCTTATTTTCTAGCGGCAATTTCAAATTGTTGTAGCGGGATATTTGAATATCTAACCTCTTTAGTGATGGTTTTTGTACGGCCCTTCTAAAAGTTCCGTTATAAACTAACAAAAAAAATGCTGAGAAATAATTTAATGACGTGGAATTTTCAAAATTTAAATTTCTTGTTTCTTTAATTCTTGTAGAAAGAATAATCATAATAAACATAATAGGGTAATCCAAAAGTATCAAGTTACTGGACGACAAACATAAGATATAACCTCAAATGATACCATAAATTGCTCTCTATTTAGATAAAATATACCCTAAAGCAAACATTGAATGTTTAAATTACTAACATGCGAAACAGATATTTAAAACAATTTTTAGAACTACAGAGCTTCAAACTGTTTATTTGTCCCTCTGCGTTCCTTGGAGAAATCTTGAATCTTATAAAATTCATAGGTGATACCTTTTATACAGTGTGAATTAGCTTTGAGCAAAGCTCTGCACCCCAGGATTATATTTTTATCTTGAAAATTCATTGTAAGAAATGTTATATTTAATACAAATATACATTTACTAATAAAAAGTAGATAATTGCATTAATATATTTTATTTTGCTTATAAGTTTTTAATTTTTTACATACAAATTATACAGCAGAAAACACTTTAATTAATATATTAACAAACTAATTAAAACTTGTATCGTGGCATTTCTCTATTTTTTATCTTGGTGAAAACCAAAAAACTTAGCACACTGTGGAAACCGATCGCATTTAAACACGTGGTGTTAACACTTTAACAGTACGATTTAGAGGTTAGAATTTACTGCGCTGCTCGCCCGGAGTCGATTATGCGCGTAGAAATTATGTGACAAAAAAACCAGGGAGTGAAACTACTGTATTATATTATACTGTGGTTTCATTAAAAAAAATTTTAAGTAAATATTTTTCTCCTTGAGGTTATGCAACCCAACTAACATCTTTTTGAATGGGTGTGCATACTTCCTATTGCATGTCAAATATCATGACAATACATTACATACAGATGGTTTATCACCACTATGAGTGAACATGTGACTTTTCAAACCTGCTTTTTTTGAACATTTATAACTACAAATATTACAAGCAAATGGTTTCTCACCACTATGAGTAAGCATGTGGCTTTGTAAATCTGATTTGCGTAAACATTTATAATTACATATAGTACATTTAAATGGTTTATCACCAGTATGAGTGAACATGTGACTTTTCAAACCTTCTTTTTTTGAACATTTATAACTACAAATATTACAAACAAATGGTTTCTCACCACTATGAGTAAGCATGTGGCTTTGTAAATTTGATTTGCGTGAACATTTATAATTACATACAGTACATTCAAATGGTTTATCACCAGTATGAGTGAGCAAGTGTCTTTTTAAACTTGCTTTGAATGCTAATTTAATACTACAAATATTGCAACTAAATGGTTTCTCACCACTATGAGTGAGCATATGTCTCTTCAAGCTTGCTTTACGTGAGTATTTATAACTACAAATATTACAAGCAAATGTTTTCTCAATACTATGGGTAAGCATGTGGCTTTGTAAATCTGATTTGCGTGAACATTTATAATTACATATGGTACACTCAAATGGTTTATCACCAGTATGAGTAAGCATGTGCATTTGCAATTGCCCTTTGTGTACGCATTTATAATTACATACAGTACATTCAAATGGTATTTCACCAATAGGCATGAGCATGTGGTGCGTGAGCATGTGGATTTTCAAACTTCCTTTTTGTAAGCATTTATAGCTGCAAATATTACAACCAAATGGTTTCTCACCACTATGAGTGAGCATGTGTTTTTGCAGAGTTGTTTTTTGTGAGAATTTATTATTGCATATATTACATACAAATGGTTGATCACCACTATGCGTGAACATGTGACATTTCAAATGTTCTTTTTGTAAACATTTATAATCACAAATATTACAACCAAATGGTTTCTCTCCACTATGAGTGAGCATATGTCTTTGCAAGCTTGTTTTACGTGAGTATTCATTACTACAAATATTACAAGCAAATGGTTTCTTACCACTATGAGTAAGCATGTGGCTTTGTAAATTTGGTTTGTGTGAACATTTATAATTACATATAGTACATTCTAATGGTTTATCACCACTGTGGGTTAGCATGTGTCTTTTTAAATCTGTTTTGCGTGCTACTTTAATACTACAAATATTACATCCAAATTGTTTCTCACCACTATGAGTGATCATGTGGCTTTGTAAGTGTAATTTGCGTGAGCATTTATAATTACATTTAATACATTCAAATGGTTTATCACCACTGTGGGTTAGCATGTGTCTTTTTAAATCTGTTTTGCGTGCTAATTTAATACTACAAATATTACAACCAAATGGTTTCTCACCACTATGAGTGAGCATGTGGCTTTGCAATTGTCCTTTGAGCGCGAATTTATAATTACATATAGTACATTCAAATGGTTTTTCACCAGTATGCGTGAGCATGTGGCTTTTCAAACTTGATTTTCGTGCGCATGTATAGCCACAAATATTACAACCAAATGGTTTTTCACCACTATGCGTGAACATGTGGCTTTTCAAACTTGATTTTCGTGTGCATGTATAGCCACAAATATTACAACGAAATGGTTTCTCGCCACTATGAGTGAGCATGTGGTTTTTCAAATCTACTTTTAACAAGCATTTGTAACTACAACTATTACACTCAAATGGTTTTACATCACAATGAGTGATCGTATCTGTTTGTAAGTTTACTTCCTGTGTATGTTGATCAAAAGCCCGGGGTTCCCCAGGCAATTCCTCTTTAGGGAAGGTATCCATCAGGGCAGGAAAATCAAACATGTTCTAAAAGATAAAATTCAATTTGTTTGCTTTTTATTTGGGAATTTTGTTTTATATTTTTCCAAATGACCCAAATAAGGGGTATCCAGGTTGTCCTATTTTTTCGTGTTTTAAAGTCGTAGGTAAATCAAACTAAATATGATCACTAGAGACGTGCATTTTAGGTTAGCATAAAACCACAATGTCAAGGAAGTGAAGCAATTCAATCTGCAATAGTGCAATGTAACACAAGTTGGCGCTTGAAAATGGTGGGTTTGGACTAACCATGCCGTAAATATTGAAAAGATGTCTATAACGTGAATTAAAAGAAATTGTGTGGTGTAGCAACATTACATAACAGCTTTCGTATTTGTAAACTGTATATCCTATAACTTGTAGTAATGGCGCTTATGAAAGATGAGGGTTTTTCAGGCGAGGTCACCTAAAATGCAGGTCTCTAATGATCACTCTAATTTTGTGAGCATTTCTAACTACAAATATTACATCTGAATGGTTTCTCACTACTGTGAGTGAACATACATTGTAATCACATATACCACTAGTAGATAGTTTGTTTAATCTCATTAATGCAGATGATTCAAACTTTGGTGTAGTTTCCTTTTGTATCTTTTGATTATTGCTAACAGCTTGGTAAAATGGTCACTATAAATAAATGTCTACCACTAAAAGATACAATGATAGATATATTTGATGTTTTTATTTAAATTATTCTCCCTCTTATGTTTTTATCTTCTTATTATAACCTATCGGAGTTGAGTTAGAAAGTTGTGACATAACACATGGATTTAATTAAATCACTTCAAACTCTTTCTTGAAAAGAAATATTAAATATTTACAAAGCTCTGTCATACTATATGTATAATGTGATGTGTAGGTAGATAAGATAAGCACGGAGTGAGCTGGAATTTTTTTAAATATTAATAAAAACAATTAGTATAAAAAACAAATTACCAACCTTTCCATAAAAACGTCCAAATACTACTTAATGCCTTTGTATTGTACTTAATTATTCATAATAAATAATAATCCAATACTACTAAAGTTGATTTGTATGTGTGTCCGAGCCCCATTCTCGCGTTCTATAAGGGCTGGAGAGATGGGCTTGGGCTGGGCTCATTCGACGCGTAATTTGCCGTGGATAATGCACGACCGAAAGTTTTTTAAAGTAGGTCATGTTAGAGATGGGTTGGGCTCATTCGACTCCAATACTACTAAAGTTGAGTGTCTGAGCCTCATTCTCGCGTTCTATAGGTGCGTTCGGCTATTCAACTCTTTTTACTCTAATCACCCCCTCGCCGTTCGTTTATTCCAAAAAGTGCAAACAGAGCTCGCCGGTGAGCGTTTGTTTAATACAGAGCAGAGTGAAAAGAATGCACTCCATTAGTACCACCTCGGGAAGGAGGAACTTGTGGAGTGCACATGCGCAATCGCAGTTTGCAGTTGTTGATCTTGCTAAAACAATGGTGGATGACAGTTTTGACTTAAAGATAAACAAGATGATGCAATCGATGCAATCTACCCCAAATGCACAAACCCACACTATTGTTTGCCTGCCTAATGGTAATCCCATAATCCAAGGCAATAATATATTATTAGAAAATAAAATAAGTAAGTGTTTAACAACCAGTACTTTTCGTTTCCATAATTTCCGTATCTTGTAGCGAAAAACTGTGTATTTGTTGCCCTTGATGAAGGTAGTATTAACGAATTTAATTTACAATACGAAACATGTAACGAGGAGGAAACCCCATCTGACTGCCCAGAACAAGATACAGTTGCAACAAAAATATGGACAAAATCAAACACTTTGTTTCTAATTGACAAAGTCAAAGAGTATGATAAAGAATTTGCCAATGGAATAAAGAAAAACGTGTGGGCAAAAGTAGCCAATGAATGTGAAAAACAATTTGGAAAAAATGTGACTGGTGGAATGTGCGAAACAAAGTTTAAAACTTTAAAAAGAACTTATAAAACAATCTCATTACATAAGAAAACGTCAGGTCAAAAAAGACGATATTGGGAATACTTCACGGTGATGCATGAAATAATGTTTAACAAACCGGAAATAGCACCAATCGCTACATGTAGCAGTCTGTCGGGTTGTCACGTTAATAACGGTAAGCTAGTAACATTACATTAGTGTTGAATGCATTTCATAACATTATTTCTTTTCTTGCAGATGCTCAAGCATCATCTTCATCAACTAGTGCGAGCAGTGTAAACATTGAGGGAAACAAAGATACTTCATCAGGTAAACCTTAAATATTTGTATGCGTTTATATAGATTCTTGGTGATGTTTTAGATCTTGCGTTTGAAAGTTCTTTTTCAATGAAACGGCGCATAAAGTCTACTGCAGCTGACAAACGTCATCAAGAGAAGATGCAACGTTTGGATCGTTTCAATGACCTATTTGAAACCATGTTGGACAAAATGCCAAAATAAAAACCAGTTTGTTAAATACTAGAGTTGAGACTTAAGTTTGTAAATTAAGCACCTTTTTTAAAAAAGAAGTTTTATTTTTGTTTGTGATACAACTAAGTCATTTTTTTTGTTATTGTGATTAATACTAGAAGACTAAAATATCTATTTTCTATTGTTCTTATTAAATGGTTTATATCATAATAAATGTCTGCTTAGTTACAATACCTTTAAACAAACAAAAAACCAACCTTAATTTAAACCTATATTTAATGCATTTACAATATTATTCCTTTTTGCAATAGCTTGTAAATGAATTTGACCTTCTAATATATCTAATTCATTGTCAGGCCTGTTTGCTCTTTCTTCTGCCAATTCTGCATCAACGTCCATAATGTCATTTGGAATGTCCCCATTCAAAATGCACATGTTATGTAATATGCAAGCTGTTATTATAAGTAACGATAATAGGTCAAGGCGTACAGTTTCCATATATTTCAATCTTCTAAATCTCCCTTTTAATAACGCAAAGGTGTTTTCAATAACAACCCGTTTTTTACTCAGAACTCTGTTGAACATTCTTTGCTGGGGTGTTAAATGCCCATTGTCTTTAAAACCAACCATTAAATTGGTTGATAATTTATATGCCAAATCACCAAGTAGGTAATTGTCTTCGTGAAAAATAATTTGTGCATTCTCAATTCCAGCATACAGTTCCGATCTTCTATATAATGTGTAATCATGTAGTGATCCTACCTCCCCCGTGTACACATCAGTA
Organism: Agrypnus murinus; assembly: GCA_929113105.1. Lineage (NCBI taxonomy): Eukaryota > Metazoa > Arthropoda > Insecta > Coleoptera > Elateridae > Agrypnus > Agrypnus murinus. The sequence goes on from OV816030.1 coordinate 37,677,504, forward strand.
AATAATTTTTTATGGTCGCAGACTCCCTGCAGTAGTAAAGAATGATATCCTTTTCTGTTGATGTATGAATTTCTATTGATTTTAGGGGCAGTAATTTTTATATGTGAACCATCTATGCATCCTATAATACCTGAAAATACCATTGGGATTACAATTAAATACGTGTATGTATTTTAAGTACCTACCAGTAAAATTATGGCTATTGAAATGGTTAGAAATTACCATCTGCCTTTCTTGATTAGGCCACTGAATAATTTTATAGGCCTGCTGGACTTGAAGAAGTAGACGAGCTGTTCTATATAAAACGTCCCAACACGTTGATTTAGTTATGCCAAATCTATCAGACACTGATCTAAAAAATTCATTATTTGATGATTAATGATACCATTATTCAACTCATGTTAATACTTGCCTGAAAGATTCTAAATTTCCAAGACACCATATAGTGATCATCAACTCCTTATCAATACCCATTCTAGGGTAACCAATATTAGAAACATTACGATCATTACGTCTCAGCACTATAGAGCACTTGTCAATTAAAACTTCAAAGGTCTGTGGATCCATTCGAAAATGTGTTTTAAATTGTCTAGTGTTCATGTGTGGCACTGTGGATTCTGCATATTGATCTATTTTTTCAACAACAGTTTCCTCATCTTCATCTGTAGAATCGTAAAATATTTCACGAGCAAAATGCACAATTGGTAAAAGAAAATTCATAATATGGCTGAACAACTACAATCTTCGAATCTAACCTTACATTTCACAATTTGACAGAAATACCCAGAGTGCAACGAACTCTGGGATACCCTTTTCGTTCGGTTATGAATGGTTCAATACACCCCATGAACTCTTGATCCACTCCTGCATCTACACCACTCCGTCCCGTGCACAAATTTCCGAACGCACCTTATAAGGGCTAGAGAGATGGGCTTGGGCTCATTCGACGCGTAATTTGCCGAGGATAATGCACGACCGAAATTTTTTTAAAGTAGGTCATGTTAGAGATGGGTTGGGCTCATTCGACTTCAATATTAATAAAGTTGATTTGTATGTGTGTCCGAGCCCCGAGAGTTGTATGTGTGTAAATTTTTTAAATTAGGTTATGTTTTAAAAATTTTTAAATTAGGTTATGTTTTAAAAAATCGATAAATGCTGATTCTATCGTACTATTTAGTGCTATTGAGTGTTATTTGGTACTAATATGTGCTCTATCGATAGAGAATCGATTGGAGATTTATGTAGGTCATGTAAATACTGACCTATTTAAAAAAATAAATGCTATTTCTATCATACTTAAGTGCTTAGGCCCGTAGGGCCCATTATCCTAGTAATAAATTATAATAATCATACGACACTAATAAAAGTTTGTTACCTTTAGAGAAAGTGACAGGCACGTCATCAATTTTGCGCGAATGTGGCGGACAGGGTTCATCTGTTGCCAGTGACGTGCCAGATTAGAATGTTCTTGTCTTTATAATAAATTACTAAACATGCTAAAACTACTTAATATTAAGTAGTTTTATTCTACACACATCGAAATGGTCTAGGGGACAAGGCTAAAAATAAACGTTGTTGCAACTAGTGGACGTATTATGACACAACAATGAAACAAGACATTTTGAACAATAATCTTTAATTGTTATATCAAAAACAAACAGAATTTACTGTAGTTTGCTTGTACAGGATGTGTAAAAAATAGAGCAAATCTTTAACTTGCAAATAACAGTAGAATATGAATGAAAAAATGAAATATTTGCACATTTAATACAGTGTATGGCCACCTCGACTGTTAATCACAGCTCGGCACCTATTGAGTAAACGTCTAATCAAATTGTCTATTTCATTTTGGTCAATTTGTTGCCACTGGTCTTGTAAACAATTTGAGAGCTCTTCCCTTATTTGAAACACCATGCTTTGATTCAGGTCACGTTTTCCCAGCATATCCCACACATGTTCTATGGGATTCAATTCATGTGGTGAGTCACGAACTTTTGCTGAAAAAACTCGAACATTTAGGAATAAGAGGGATCACGCTTGATCTGTTCAGAAGTTACTTGAACCACAGAGAACAAAAAGTCGAAATAGGCAATGAAATGAGTAGTAAACAACAAGTATTATTTGGTGTGCCCCAGGGCACAGTTTTAGGACCCATTTTGTTTCTCATATATTTGAATTCACTACTCACCTTGGATACGGATGGAAATATTACATCATTCGCAGATGATGGTGTTATATTATATGTCTCTGATACCTGGAAAGATGTAAGGATCAAAGCTGAAAGAGGTTTGAAAAAAATTACAAAATTATTTAATGCAAATCTATTAACTTTAAATGTGGATAAAACTCAAGTATTGGCATTTACATCTTATGAATCATATTTACCATATTACACACATATTACAATTAACTCCAAACAGGTTGACTTAGTAAGCTCCACAAAGCATCTGGGAATTCACATTAACTAATTCTTAAAATGGGATGTCTACGCTCACAACCTAAAAAATAAATTAAGAGGCCTTATCTATAGATTCTATCAGTTCAGACATATACTTACCTTAGACAAACTGAAAGTGCTTTATTTTGCACTTGTAGAATCCCTTTTGCAATGTGGCATTATTGGTTGGGGTGGAATTGAAAGAACTTATATGGACCCTCTAGAAAAGACACAAGAACGCACTTTAAAAGTAATGTATTTTAAATCTATTAGGTTCTCTAGTGAGCAACTGTTCGGTGAGCTCCAAATACTAGATATCAGAGAGATTTTTTTCAAAAAATATTATTATATATTAGTCGGCGAGCGGGGTGCCTAAATTCGACATGGTCGTCCGGACTCGATGACATACGCGTTTTGAAAACTGATTTGTATGTAGATTTTCCAGCTGAATCCGAATCCGGATTTATTACAGACAGCGATATAATTTTTTCACCAAAAACTTTTTTGAGCTTTTTACTAATTATAGTCTCGATTATACAGGGTGTCTCAAAAATAACGAACAATAACGCAGAGGATTAAAAAGCGTCCGAGGTAGAATCTAAAACTAAAGAAAAAAAAACTCTACCTTCAAAAAATTTTTTTTGTAAATTTGTTAAAAATTGTTTGCAATACTTTTTGCTAATACGGTCCTGTTATATTTTGCATCAATTTGATAATAAATAATAAGTCATCCAGCATTGGGATAGTCAAAACATTGTAAAGCGATATGTGTAGAGTTAAGCAAAAATTCGGAGAAGTCGATTTAAAAACACGTATATTGGTCAAGGTTACGTCTTTATAAACACCATGACATATCACCGTAATAAGCGTTTTTGTTCTAAACTGCATTGTTGCAAAAAAGTCCCAAACGTTTGATGATAGTTCATCAAACTAATAATTTTTATTATCAAGAGTTTATTTGAAGGTGTTTTCCGTTTTAAATAAAATAGATTAATGGTAAAAATTGCTCTTATTTAATAAATTGCGACCCTTGTAGTTTTTTGAGTAAACCACAATCGGGCCGCAAATTCAACCTGGCGGCTCCCTAATTATGAAAATGTTCTTTTTAAAAGTTTAATTTTATCTTCTGTTTATTTTCGAATGTTATTACAGAACGTAAAAATATATTTATGTTTTGTATCCTTTGTTTAAATTGCGTTTTGTTTATTTTACATAGATCAAATTTCACTATGTGTATTTTTGCGGAATGTTTAGTCCAAAATTTTATTTACAAGCACAGAATACGAAAGAAAGAATTGCTATAAATAAGGAAAGTCTGCGAAAGGGGATGTTTATAACAAAGAGAGTTTTTGATTATTGACTTACGTTCATTGAGAAATTTCGAGCCCAAGATCATTTTTGTAAAATTTTATTTCAGTTTTAATGAAAAGGTTTACTATTAGTTTTAAATATTAATGCTTCAGATTCTAGTAAAATGTATTAGCATCGCATTTTTTAAATTACGTTCAACGCCGCCACACATAAAGAATTCCGTTTAACTTATTGAAATATGATATCAGATGCTCTCTTTAAAGTAAGATGTTTTAAGCTGTTATTAGACCTTGAATTTATTTTAAAATAAACAAACCATAACATGGCAAATCGGAACGTGTCTTATTTACGAGTGTTTTCAAGATCAACTCATTTGGGTATTTTGCGGCATTGACAAAATTGTGCTGTATTGACAAATGCTGTAAAGTTCAACAAACTACAGTCCTCAGCATTATGTGACATCAGGAGATTGTGGAGCAGAACGTGCTGGACCGGACTCAAAACTTGAACCTTAAATAACTCTGAAAGTAAATATTTTAGAAAAAAAAGTTATGGGAAAAACTTTCTCTACACATCATCAACTATCTCGTATTCACGTATTGTCCGTTATTTTTGAGACATGCTGTATAGGCCTCTATCTCTTGTAATAAAAAAGTTTTTCGATTGGTGAAAATTTTAGTGCACAAATATGACATAGTATAACAAAATAGTAATTTTCTGAGATTATTTTTTCTCAAAACTGAATTTTAAGTAGTGCGTTGCAGTCTACAAGTCTGGGAGAATTTCTCAAAATAAAAATTAACTTTCTAGCTCCATCCAGGACGAAGTTATGACGATGCAAACAGAAAAGAAGCGCGTTTTTGATGTTTCAAGATTTTACGTAAAATGGACATTTTAAGGGTCAAGACCATTCCAAACCAACGGGCGCCCTCCGGATTCGGATTCAGTAGGAAAATCTACATACAAATCAGTTTTCAAAACGCGTGTGTCATCGAGTCCAGACCAACTCTTTAAAAAAGCGCTTTTTGAGGTGCCTGCTCCCCGACTATATCTATTTCAAAATAAGAAATACTTACTAAATTTGCAGCACCAACCAGAAACACGAGCACAAACATCAGCTTCGGTATCTGTTCCTAGAGCTCGAAAAGCAATAGGGCAGAAGGCTATTATAGAAAATTTGTTCAAGATTTTGCTAAAATAACTGAATTCTTAACTGTTTGCCTCAAAAAGGATAGGAAAATTGTACACACCCTTGAATTTTTTCAACATTTCAAACAGTGCAAAGAAATTGTAACTAATGAACCGTTACGTCAGTATCCAGAATTTAATGAAAATTTTGAGTTAACAACTAACGCACCCTAATAGCACACATTGCCCGATGGACGTTCTTTTTAGGTCCATTGTAGGTACTGTAGGTCAGATGTAAAATGGACGTCTGCTGGACACTCGCACGAGAACGTTTTGAATCCCCGGAATTGAATCCCAGGACATGATACGGATGTCTGGCGGACGTTTTTCAGAAGTACAGCATAAGATTTCCAGCGGACGTTTGTTTTGAGTCCATAGTTAAGCCCTTAATCCCAAGACAAGATACGGACATTTGGCGGACGTTCACACGCAGACGTTTTTCAGAAGTACAACAAGAGACGTCCGGAGGACGTTTGTTTTGGGCCCATAACAGGCCCTTGAGTCCCAGGACATGGTACAGACGTCTGGCGGATGTGCACATGAGAACGTTTTTCAGAAGTACAGCATAAGACGTCCAGCGAACGATTGGTTTGGGTCCATAAAAGGACGTTCATAGGAGAACGTTTTACAGAAGTACAACAAAACATGTCCGGCCGACGTTCGATCTGGGTCATATAATACGTTTTAATAGGAATTTCAAAATGATTACAAACAAACAATTTGTAGATTAAGATTAACAATTATTCTAGAAATCTATGTTAACAAAAGATGTCCACTGGACGTTCAGTTTAGATCATGGTAGGCCCGTGACTTCAAAATCATAGAAAAGCCGGTCTGAACTTCAGATAAGGAACTTTTTTAAGAATAGTCTGTTACATGTACATATAATTTTGAGAGCTTAACAAGGACCTATATGAATAGACATTTTTCTTATTGTTATTAAATACTACATTATGTAGTTCTCTAAACAAAGAATTAAAACTATTATGGAATATCCGAAAATTGCTTCTCCCGTGTTTTAAATTAATTATATTTTCTGTACTTTATGGAATACTCTTTAATATACTAAAATATATATTTCATACGTTCATACCATCATAAACTCATTAAAATATTTTCTTTTTAATTAATACAGCTATTTAAATTTCTCCGATAATATAAAAATGAGACAGCATGTGTGTGACGTCAGTATGTACGGGTCTAAAAAGACGTACTACGCAAACTCAGTGCTAACGGTAAATCCCCGTAAAGCCGTTATAAGCCGCCATTCGGTTTTCGGTTGTTCGGTATTTGTTCTCATCGTTTTTGTCTTGCAGTTTCTGTTTGAGCCAATTATTTAAATATGCTTTTTTAACATCTATTTAATCAGTCTTTTACGTTATGTGTTTTTAGTAAATAGTGTGAAGTGCAAGGCTGATTATTAATATTTTATCAAATTCCTTTCATTTGTTTATTATTATTATTGTGCAGTAATAACGGTAATAAATAGTTGAATGAGTAACTCACTAGCAAAATATTCATGGTAACTTGCAGTATTATAGTATTCTAGATTGTTAAGTAATAAGGATTTATTATTATTTTCAGAATATCTAAAGCAAATTATATGAAGGTTGAACATGACTGAAATAATAATCTCTTAACTTGAAAAATGAAATATAAGGTATATAAAAAACAAACATAATGAAGAAATCAGAAAATATATGGGAAAACTTGAATTTACCTTTACTATGTGAAAATAATGAACTTCTACTAATAATGTTTAATAATGTTTATTTACTCAACAGGCTTATGCCCAATTACAGAGTAAAAAAAAGTGACAAAGAAAAATCAAGAACTAATTTGGCAAGACGCTCTTAACTATAAGAAGAGAAAAAAAAATAAAAATTATATAGATATTAACATTTAGATATTTCATTTTCCTAATATACTAAAATGTCAGTAAATACCGATTATCAATGAAATTACATTTTCTTACTTATAATTTGAAAAACAAAAGTAAAAAGAAAAACTAATTCAATTCCTGGATAGTTGTGTAAGTGCTGCTTTCCCTAGCTTATTATTTCATTTAAACGGGTTCTGAATACTGTAAGTGACAGGTGAAATATATCTAACTGTTGCTGGTTTTCAATCTCACCAAACTTACTGCAAATTCTTATCAAAGGACTATTTTTCCGATAGTTGGTTCTTGCAAAGTCAGACTGAAAGGTCAACGGATTTCTCAGAAAAGCTGTGGGAACATGGAAATTAATGGCTCCTAGGAGGTTGGAGTCATTTATGCTACCGTTAACAATTTTATGTAAGAATAAACATTGACTTATCAACCGTCTACTACCTAAGGTCTTAACATTGAATAGCTCTATGAGTTCTTGATAATTGCCGTGAAATCCTTCCCCTGTTCTTTTGAAAAAGCAATATTTTAGGAACTTCTTTTGAATTCTTTCGACACTGATTTCATGATGCGTATACAGCGGGTTCCAAACCACCGATGCATATTCTAATTTAGGTCTGATTAATGTGTTAAAAAATGTTATCATGACGTCGGTGCTTCGAAAATCCGCAGTTAACCGAAAAAGAAATCCAAGCATCTTGTGGGAGTTACTGCATAAAGTATCTATGTGTTGATTGAATGTTAACTTTGAATCAAAAGTAATTCCCAAGTCTTTTATTTCCATTTTACGAACTAGTATGTGATCGCCCATTTTATAATCATAGATAAAATAATTATTTTTTTTTGTGAATGTCACTATCGCACACTTATTGATATTAAATTTAAGTTTATTGTTTAACGACCAGCTATGAATTGCTACTAAATCATCTTGCAGTTCTCCACAATCCTCTATTGATGTTATTTCTTTGTATAGTTTGAAATCATCCGCAAATATCAGGCACTGAGAGTATTTCACATGGGTTTGTATGTCATTTATAAAAATTAAGAACAACAGAGGCCCTAGATTGGACCCTTGAGGGACACCAGATGTTGATACGATGTTATCCGATTTATAACCACAACACTCAATATACTGACTTCTGTTTATGAGATAAGAGTACATTAATTTTAATAAATTTTCAGAGAGACCTAACTGAGTCATTTTTTCAAGCAATAGTTTATGATTAACTTTATCAAAAGCTTTGGAGAAATCCGTATAGACCGTATCAACCTGACTCCGCCTATCCAACGCATCTATTGTAAATTGTGTAAAAGTACATAAATTAGTGGCTGTTGACCTGCCCTTGAAAAATCCATGTTGACGAGAATTAATTTTATTTTTTAACTGAAAGTAAAGATCATCAAATATTATTCCTTCAAATAGTTTTGAAAACACATCCAATAGGGCTACTGGTCTATAGTTTTGCATATCAGATGGTCGACCGCTTTTTAAAATTGGACATATCTTGGATAATTTCCATGCTGTAGGAAAAATTCCTTGTTGAAGTGATGCGTTAAATATTTTATGTAATGGTTTTACAAACCATTCTTTGCAGCCTTTAATCACATAAACTGGAATTTCATCTGGCCCTACTGATTTTTTATTTTTTAATTTCATTATACCCTGTATAATTTGCTCTTCTGAAATGGTTTGTAAATTTATGATATTTTCATTTACTTGAAAGTTACTTTGAATTTCTGAAATTAAAAATGGAGGTGATATTTCATAAACACTTTTAAAATATTCAGCAAACCCCTTCGTTATTTCTTCGATACCTTTATACACTTCGGATCCAGAGTTCATTGATAGTGGAATAGAAGTTGAGTTCTTTTTACTCTTTATATAGTCCCACAAGAAATTATTATCAACATTTAGATTATTTTCAATATTTTCAATGTGTTTTTGATACGCACTTCGAATTTCACGTTTTAACTCCCTTCTAGTTTGTTTAAATTTATGATTATTAAATTCATTGTTGTTTTTCTGTAGTCGCTTTCTGCAGTTTTTCTTTTCCTTGATTAATTTTAGTACGGTTCTGTTATACCACGTCGGATATTTCTGTTTGATTTTTTTGGTTTTTGGAACAGTTTGATCCAAGATTTCATAAAGTTTTTTGTATAGTTGATGTATCATGTTCTCGACATTGGAGTCGTTCATTAACTCATCCCAGTTGATCTCCCTAATTTTATTGTATAACTCCAAAAAATCAGCCCTGCGAAAATTATACTTTAATTTATTAATTGGTACACATGCATCATTCATTTTGGTTGCTTTTAATTTTAAGTTAATTAATAAAGGGGGGTGGTTAACGTCTTCTGTAGTTAAAGGCTCATCGCGAATCACTTAAATATTGGTTACATTTGTAACCACAACATCCAAGAGATGTCCTATATAATTAAGGATACGATTATGTTGATTATATTGTATCATATTACAAAAGTTAATAAACATTTTTGCCTTACGTGACATATTGGATATGTTTTCATTATTTATATAGAATTTGAATAAGTCCGTGATATTGTAATCGCCAACCAGCACGCAGTTATTATTGTAAATAAAGTTTAGGTTACTTACAGCATCATGAAGATATTCATAATCCGCGTCCGATGCATCGGGAGGAATGTAAACAGCAATTACACAAATACTGGGAAACCCACGCCCTTTTATTTTCACACCTAAGATATCCACTAATGCACTGTCACATTTTACATTGAGATCCACAGCTTCCAGATAGTTTTTCACCCCAACGACCACTCCTCCGCCGCTGTGACGTCCAGTTTTTTGAAAATTTCTGTCTTTACGGAATGTTGAGTAACATTTATCAAACAACTCTGCACTGTTAATATCACTAGAGAGATTACTTTCTGTTAGGACTAATATATCAAATTCACAGCTGATTGTATTTAAGTAAAGGTCATTTGTTTTGGTTCGCAAGCCTCGTACGTTTTGGTAAAAGATAGAGATCTCTTTCTCAGCTGATGTAGTGACACTTGTGTTTGTTGTTGTTTATACATTCGGGATATCTATCTCTGATAGGATCTTTACAATATTGTGATTGTCATCCTTTTTCAAATGGATGACACCTTTGTTTGTCCATAAATATTTGTAATTCAACTCCCTTTTTGCTGCTTGTGTTTTCCATAACAGATTTTTATTGAATGGTGTAAGATTTTCATTTATATAAATGCGTGTGTCACTGGTATTGGGAACTATCATTTGTTATTTTTGATCTTTTTCCTGAATTGAGAATTTGGTCTCTTATTCTCCTCGCAAGAAATTGTATTATCACTGGACGGGGTTTATTGGCGTTTTTTGACGGTAATCTGTGTACTGCTTCGATATCAGTTTTTGAGAAGGCTGTAATTCCTAATCTGGTGATGATGGTTTCGATCTTTTCCGGTAAATTTTCTTCTTGTTGCTCAATTAGCCCGTGAATTTCCAAATTTTTATTTCTTGAATATTGGTCAAGTGAATTAATCTTACTTTCCAGTTCATCAATTCGTTTATTCTTAAGATTTACTAGGTTCTCCAGGTCTTGAAATTTTCTTTCATTTTTATTTACTTTTTCGGCCATCGCAACCATTTCGTTCTGAAATGCATCAAGCCTACCTGTAAGTGTTGATACAGAATCTTTTAATTGTTTAATATCACTAGACATGGTTTCTAGTAGGGTAAGTTTTCCATTTATGTTATTTAAAACATCTTCGATATTAAACGTTGGTAAAGGCGCGGGTACACTCGCGATTGAGCTATGCAACCCAATTGACGCCTCGCCTTGTTTATCTTCACTTGTCTTATCTTCCACACTTATCTTCTTGCATTTTTCACATCGCCATAATTTGTTTAATTTGTTTTCTACAAGTGAATAATATTCATCACTAGTAACACCAGCACACTTAATATGATAGGGTAACTTGCATACACCACTACACTCGATAATATCATCGTTTCTAGTAATTTTTAAAGAGCAACCTGCTCCACATGACAGACCACGTCCCGCCATCTTGAGTGAATCCTACTGGAAGTAGAACAGTTTTTGGGAGATCCCTTAAATATGCAAAAATCTGTAAGTAATACTTTTTAGAATATCACTGTACACAGTCAATAGAAAAACTCTTTGGATAGCATTTATGGCAACCAGCAGTTTTTTTTGAAAATCTATGTATATGTTACCTGAAAAAAATTAAAAAGTGGAAATCTTTTCGGAAATCGTTCATATTGGTGTAAAAACAAGTGTTTTATGCTTACTTTGCCGTATGATACTGAATTTGCCTTCGAGGATTAATTCTTTTTGTAAATTTTACTTTCTGCAACATTGCAGAAATATTACTCAAAAAATCAATGCACAATGATACTATTAGTGAGAGTTTGATGTGCAGGGTGTCTTATATTTTTTTTACGTTCGCAATATCATGTCATAACATCCTGCACATACAGACCTTTTAGTTCTTCTATAATTCTTTCGTCTTTTCAGCACAAATTTATTTAACACTACTGAGTGTCTGATTTTTTTTAGACTGATCTGCTTTCAAAAGTTGGAGGAGACAATGTGAACGAATTTGTAAAGAGAGCTTGCAAAGATTGCAGATTGCTGACAAATCATGATAAAAAATAAAATATTTCTGAATAGGCTGCAAACATAAGAACTTTTCTGCTCGTTTTATGACCACGCTAATTAAGGGTAAGTAACATTTTTAATGTATCATGATAAGAGGGAAGAGTAACCTTGCTAAATGTATAGTTGATGTTCAATTTTGTGCAGTCACATGTATAAAATCTTGAAGAGCGACCATCATATCATAATTTTATAGACACAGCCGCACAGGATAGCATAGATAACTGCCCTTTAGCAATGTCTGCCTCGCTGTTTATGATCAAAGATGATAATAAATGTACAGAGTAGATGCTAAGCAGTTGTCAACATAGGGAATATGCATATTATGAATTTCTACAATTCTAGATGGACTGGAAATTGGCACCTGCCGATAGAGGATTAGAAAAGCTAGGGGAGGAGCATTCATTTCCCTATGATTCATAACATGATAACATAAAAGTGCAAGTCTCTGTGATATAACAGTAGCACACTGCTCAATCATTTTTATTTTCGTAATCTAGCATGAAAAAATAAAAGTATTTGCTAATTTAATGGATTTCATATTTTTAATAATAACAAAGTTGCCAAAAAAAGCTACGGATCTAAGATTTATGTTTTTCAAATAAAACATCTGAGTTTTATATTGTATTTTTGGATTTTAAATAAATCCATGTATGACCCGATGCCAGCAGAGGTTACTATGTACTGTTTTGTATATTCTGTTAGCATCACGGATGCAACCCGTGTAATCGGCTGCTAAGCAACCAGTTAATATATACTTGCCGTCTGCTAACATAACATCCAAAAGTGTACAAACCGTCACTGCTTTAGGCATATGGCATTTTTCAATCTTGAATGCTGGTATTGCATTGATAAAAGCTATGTGCACAATATATTAATTATATTTGCATTTATTTTTAGGTGCTGCTTTAAAACTGTTGCTGAAAAGTTGCACCGAAAAGAAAATAGAAGACACTTTCAAAAGATACTTGAAACGAACCTCTGAAGCGGCTAAAAGTGAAGATAGAAAAACTTGGATTTTTAAAATTTTGATAATGATTCCTAACAGTTGAATTTACTTTTTATTTTAAGTTTTTATGCTGTATGTTTACATCATATAATCTATGTAATAATTATATTATTGTAGAAAAAGGATTTATATTTGTTAAAAAATTGATTTTTACCAATAATTAGCTTGCCATTAATTAGATTCCTATATAATTCGAAACAGCCTGAAAGTTTTGCAACTTTGAGAGTTTGTAGATTTTGGTGTTCTAAATGAAATTACAAAACTTGATTTTTCCAACGAAACCCGTTCTTAAATCCCTTTAACAGTTTTATAATTTTTTATTATTATCAAGTATGTACATATTGTAACATAGATTAAGATAATGTTTATATTGTGCTAAAAAAAAGGATATATACTGATAAAAAACGTAGTTGGATAAATCGAAAAATTATTCAATTTTTAAAATATTTATTACCTAAACCTAAAATCCAAAATTTGTTTTTCAGTATGTTTGTCCCTTCATAAACTCGCCCCATGTAGGTCTCACTCCCCAAACCACATATGGCTCAAGGCATGAACCAGAGTGGTGCAATAGATCGGTCTGGAAGGAATGGTAAGTAAAACAGAATTAAAATTGTAATGTCTAATTCCAGTTAATTTTCACTTATAATATACCAAGTGCATTGATTATTGCCGGAAATTTTTTGAGTGACATTTCTGCAACGTCTTAATTGCACGACACGGAGTGGAGTGCAATTACGTTGCAGAAATGCACGAAATCAAAATTTCCAGGCAGAATCAATGCACGAGGCTATATTCGGTAAGAGAATCGCACGACGCACAGAAAAAAAATACATTATGATTAATTGGTTTTTATTTCTAAAATCAGTGTTTCATGTACAGAGACTCCATGTTTTATGTAGCTATACAGTGCGCGTCTAAAGTCCGTTCCCCCCCTACTGATTTTTGAATCACCTGGTATATCGCAACGAGATTTTGAGGGCTTAAACAGGAGATAAAAACCTAATTTTCTATGGAAAGATGACAGCTAAAAGTTTCAAAATGGCCGCTGAGCGCCCTCTTGAATTACTTTTTTAAATAGAACACCCTGTATATTATTCCGTTTTCGAAATCTGCTCATAATTCTTAACATTTTTTTCTAATACACTTTACTTCTAAATTTAATTGATTTTCAAATATTAACGTTTGAAAAGTGACATTTTAATTAATTTCAAATCCAACAAAGACACGAATTCTGCTATCAATCAAGTTTGCATTAAAAACAAAAATCGTTGTTGGGGTATCTTACATCTTGTTTACTGTCAAACTTAACTGTTAGCTGTCAAATAGTCCGTTGAGAAAAATGTTTTACCGGAAGTGACCAAAATTCCTCGCAAAATCCATACTTCATTTTAAACCGGAATGTCACTTTTCAAACGTTAATATTTCGAAATCAATTAAATTTAGAAGTAAAGTGTATTAGAGAAAAATATTAAGAATTATGAGCAGATTTTGAAAACGGAATAATATACAGGGTGTTTTATTTAAAAAAGTAATTCAAGAGGGCTCTCAGTCGCCATTTTAAAACTTTTAGCTGTCATTTGTCCATAAAAAATTAGGTTCTTATCTCCTGTTTAAGCCCTCCAAATTTCGTTGCGATATACCAGGTGGTTCAAATTTAGTAGGGGGGGAACGGACTTTAGACGCGCACTGTATATGTTACAAGTATAATTTCCAAAAAATTAGCATATATATATATAAATTTCCGGAAAATTGTGTGATTGTCATGGATACAATTCAAATTTGAATTTTTCTATTGATTCTCGGCATCGTCGTGCGATTCTCTTAAGAATTTATTTTTGATACCAATCAACCTGTAATTATGTATTAAATAAAGTGACATAACTATTCAGTCCCAAGTTAAAAATTCGTTCTTGAAAGAGAAACCTTATATAGGAATCGAAATTACTTTTGTGTACAGGATATGACGTTTAAAAATAACTTTCTTTTATTTCCTCTTGTGTGGTTTGTTTATTTTAGATCCGTGCACTGGAGGACTGTAAAACATCTTTGGGACATTCGTCAAGTCGGCGGCGGATATCTATGTGGTGTAGAGCATTGAGTCGAGGATTCATTAGGTCCCCTTTGTACTTAACACTCAACACTCTTAAAATATCCAGCAAATCCTCGGCTGACGTATGCAGAACGTCTATCTGAGACGTTTTAAGAACATCCAAGTTTATGACGGTTAAACTTCCCATGGACATCCATAGAACGTCCGACCCAGTATAATCAAAACTCTATTACGTCTGTTGGACGTATAATGGAGGCTTTTAAAACGTCCGCCCGGGACATTTTAAAAACGTCGCAAGTTCGTGACATTTGGTCCTCCCGTGGACGTCCATGTAACGTCCCACGTTGTATAAATCGAAGGTCTATTATTTCCCTTGGACGTTTTTAAAACGTTCGTCGATTTCTTGAAAGACGTACGCAAAGCATCCGTCTGAAATGCTTCCCATGAACGTTCATATAACGTCTCACGGGCTATAGCCGATCGTCCGTTGGACGTTCATTAAATCATACAAAGACGTACGCAAAACGTCCGCCCGAGACATTTTAAGAACGTCGCAAGTTCGTGAGATTTGGACTTCCTGTGGACGTCCATATAATGTCCCACGTAGTATAAATCGAACGTTTATTAGGTCTCTTGGACATATAATGGACGTTTTTAAAACGTTCGACAAGTTCTTGGAAGACGTACGCAAAACGTCCGTCTGGAACGTTTTAATAATGCCCAACTTTGTGACATTTGAACTTCCCACGGACTATAACCGATCGTCCGTTGGACGTTCATTAAGTTCGACGAGGACATTGCTCAAACGTCCATTGGACGTCGGTGTGCTATTAGGGCATCTAAATATGCATTAGGTGTAGTATTATGACATGATGGAATACCTATTTGTTAGGTATCAAGAATCCTTAACAAAACTGAACAAAAATATTCGACAATAGAACGAGAACTGCGCGCTATGGTGTGAGCAACTCGACAATCTCCCCTTACTTATACGGCGTAAAATTCAAATTATCCACATATCATAGACCATTAATTTGGCTTAGAAATTTAAAAGAACCAAACTCGAAGAGTATGACTTTGATGTAAACTATTTACCAGGAAAATTAAACAAGGTAGCTGATGCTTTATCATGCATTCAAATTTATCCTATGAAAGTTGAAACCGATAGACTTGATTGATACCCCTGAACCAGAAACCTTCACCAATATGGATACCAGACTAGCAAGCAGAGCTAGCACCCCTGATATTACCAAATTATTCGACGTACCAATCACAAACCCTCCTGTGTTAGATAAACAATTAAAACCACCCGATAAACGACCCAACATAGCAAGTACCAAAAATATAGACGAAGACAGTAAATCCCTCACAGATACAATACCCTATATTGATCAACCCCAGTAATATTTCTAACAAACCACTACAACATTTTAAAAATCAAATTGAATTCATAAGAGCCCAAATTCAAAGAAAAAATCCGTAGTATAAAATATTATGGAAACGTGCACTACACTGTATTTATCAATGACCAATAAAATACTAATCGGATATTGTGTACCTACCTAAAACTCATTACTACTGTCACTTTCCTGATAACGAACTTTATTTTGTTTTCTCAAATTTCATCGCAGATATAACTAATGAAAACAAACGAAAATGTCATTGCTGTGCCATTCAAGTTATAAAAATTACAATTTAGGCAAATACCACGTCGAACAAAATTATCAACCTAAGACTACCAAATATTGACCAATTAGTAATATCTAAATCAAATCATGTTGACATCTCAAGAGTTGACTTAATCCCGATTTGTAAACGAGTAATCGGAAAAATACGTAGTAGGAGTTAGGAAAGCACAGTATCTTACGTATAAGAAAACTATACAGAGTTTATGTAGTTTTTACTAACGACATTTGTTTTTATTAGAAACACTTTAATAACTATATGATAGCTGTAAGTGCAGTTTAATATTTCACAAATTATGAATGCTCCCTTGAGATTTGAAATAAATACAAACCCATTAGTAAAATGATTCAGTCATTGTTATTCCATCATCGAAACCGTAACTCTGTTCGTTATAATATTTACCATTGTTGTAGTGTTTGTAGTAAAAGACGAGTATAATAAAGTTATAATCAGGCTTAGGATTTGGGTGCAAGATTTACACACCCGTGTTGTCGCAGACTGTACCCATGAGCCGCCTTAGTCTCCCACCTTTTCTATTAAACATTTTTGATAAGACTTTTAATTTCTTGATGCTTTTATTTCCAATGTATTACAAATCCTTTTAAAGGAAACTCAAAATTGTTTTAGACATTCTGGAATATGTCATTTTCTTTTTTTGATTTACTGTTTAGCGGTAGTAAAACTGTCTTTAATACTCATATTTTAAGGCTCACAAAATAATACAATACTACCACGACTACAATGAGTACAATAACAAATATTTCCTTTCACAAAGAATTGTTTTTTGGTTTGAAGTGTTTATCAGGTTATGGCCAATTCAACAATTTACCATATCCATAATTCCAATAATATCCAAAAGAATAATTTCGATAGGAAAAGATTTGTTTGTAGTTTTTTGTTGGCTCATTGTCTCTTATCACCCGTGTTAATAATAGCAGTTTTACTCTTTACGCCCTGTATAATTTGAAGCAACCCCACAACTTTCAGTAATGAGAAACAGGGAAAAAAGGATGAAGAAGTGCATACAGTATTTTTCATTTTTTTCCTTAAAATAATAGATAGGATATTAAAACACACACCTATACTCTAAAAGTAAGAAACTACAATTTATTCGAAATTTATTACTTATATTGAAATACAGATACTGTTAATAAATAAACAAAATTGAAACAATCGTGGGCATTTTTAAGGGATTGAAAGTATTTATATATGTGAATGCACTATGACAGTTAAATTAGGAGTGGTTGTTATTTTCTTAAATTTCATAAGAAAAACGATAAATCTTGATAAAATTCATTTTTCTCCTTTACAAGTTTGCTTTTAGTGAACATCTAGAATTACACGTAGTACATTCAAGTGTTTTATCATCATTATGAGTCAATGGAAAGTTTTCGTAAAAATTTATATTTAGAAATAATACATACAAATGGTTATTCACCATTATGAGTGAGCATGTGCCGATGTAACGTTGATTTTCGTGAGCACTTATAATGACATATAGTACATTCAAACGGTTTATCACCACTATGAATAAGCATGTGATTTTGTAAACTTCCTTTTTGTGAGCATTTATAATTACATATAGTGCATTCAAATGGTTTATCACCACTATGAATGAGCATGTGCTTTTTCAAACTTCCTTTTTGTGAACATTTATAATTACAAATCGTGCATTCGTATGGTTTATCACCACTATGAATGAGCATGTGCATTTGCAAACTTGACTTTTGTGACCCTTTATAAGGACATATACTACATTCAAATGGTTTCTCACCGCTATGAGTGAGCATGTGCCTTTGCAAATCTCCTTTATGGGAGAATTTATTACTGCAAATATTGCAACCAAATGGTTTCTCACCACTATGAGTGAGCATGTGCCTTTGCATATGTGCTTTGTATTGGAATTTATAAGTACATATAGTACATTCAAATGGTTTCTTACCACTATGCGTCAGCATGTGGGTGTTTAAATATCTTTTTCGTAAGCATTTATAGCTGCAGATATTACAACCAAATGGTTTCTCACCACTATGTGTGAGCATGTGTATTTGCAGATTTCTTTTTACTGAGAATTTATAATTACATACAGTACATTCAAATGATTTATCACCACTATGACTGAACATGTGACTTTTCAAACTTTCTTTTCTTGAGCATTTATAACTACAAATATTACAACCAAATGGTTTCTCATCACTATGAGTGAGCATGTGCATTTGCAGATTTCTTTTTACTGAGAATTTATAATTACATACAGTACATTCAAATGGTTTATCATCACTATGAGTGAGCATGTGGCTTTTCAAATGTACTTTTTGTGAACATTTATAACTACAAATATTACAACCAAATGGTTTCTCGCCACTATGAGTGAGCATGTGCCTTTGCAGTTGTCCTTTGTGTGCGAATTTATAATTACATATAGTACATTCAAATGGTTTTTCACCACTATGCGTGAGCATGTGGCTTTTCAAACTTCCTTTTCGTGAGCATTTATAGCCACAAATATTACAACCAAATGGTTTCTCACCACTATGAGTGAGCATGTGTACTTGCAGAGCTGTTTTTTGTGAGAATTTATAGTGACATATATTACATACAAATGGTTTATCACCACTATGATTGAACATGTGACTTTTCAAAAGTTCTTTTTTTGAGCATTTATAAGTACAAATATTACAACCGAATGGTTTCTCACCAGTGTGAGTGAGCATGTGCATTCTCAGATTTCTTTTTGCTGGGAATTTATGATTACATATAGTGCATTCAAATGGTTTATCACCAGTATGAGTACACATATGTCGTTCCAAGCTTGCTTTACGTGAGCATTTATAACTACAAATATTACAAGAAAATGGTTTCTCACCACTATGAGTAAGCATGTGGCTGTGTAAATTTGGTTTGTGTGAACATTTATAATTACATATAGTACATTCAAATGGTTTATCACCACTATGAGTGAGTATGTGTCTCTTTAAATCTGGTTTCCGTGATAATTTAATACTACAAATATTACAACCAAATGGTTTCTCACCACTATGAGTGACCATGTGGCTTTGCAAGTGTGATTTGCGTGAGCATTTATAATTACATTTAGTGCATTCAAATGGTTTATCACCACTGTGAGTGAGCATATGTGTTTTCAAACTTGCTTTACATGAGCATTTACAACTACACTGATTACAACTAAATGGTTTCTCATCACTATGAGTGAGTATGTGCGTTTGCAAATCTGAGCTTTGTGAAAATTCCAGGTTACAATTATTACATCCAAATAGTTTCTCACCACTATGAGTGAGCAGGCGCTTTTGTAAATTTACTTTTAACAAGCATTTGCAACTACAACTATTACACTCAAATGGCTTTACATCACAGTGAGTGATCGTATGTGTTTGTAAGTTTACGTCGTTTGTATGTTGATCAGAAGTCCTGGGTTCCTCAGGCATTTCCTCTTTAGGGAAGGTATCCATCAGGGCAGGAAAATCAAACATGTCTTAGTCAAACATAATTTTCAATTATATAAGAAATAGAATTTTCACTACACTAGCTGTTTAGATTTTAGTAGATATTTTGTTTAATCTCATTAATGCAGATGATTCAAACTTTGGTGTGGTTTCCTTTTTTATATTTTAATTGTTGTAAAATTGTCAACTATAAACAAACTAACAATTAGTCTTGCTTCTTGATGTTTTTATTTAAATTCTTCTTCCTCTATGTTTTTATCTTCTTGCTATAATCTATCAGACTTCAGTTGGAAAGTTGTGACATAACACATGAATTTCATTAAATCACTTCAAACTCTTTCTTGAAAAGAGTTAATATTAGAGTTATTAAGAGTTTTTTAGATTGAATATTACAAAGATCTGTCATACTTTATATGTAAAATGTGATGTATAGGTATATAAGGTAAGCACCAAGCGAGCTGTAATTTTTTTTTATATTAATAAAAACAGTTAAAATAAAAAAAAACAAATTACCAACCTTTCCATAAAAACGCCCAAATACTACTTAATGCCTTTGTATTGTACTTAATTATTCACAATAAATAATAATAATCACACGACACTAATAAAAAAAAAGTTTGTTACCAGGTCCGTCGTCAATTTTGTGCGAATATGGCGGACAGGGTTCACTTGTTGCCAGTGGCGTGCTAGCTTAGAATGTTCTTGCTGGTGGGCATCTTCAAGGGGTTGAAAATATTTATATTTTTTGGAAAGCACCACGACAGTTAAATTGGCAGGTTTTTTATTTTTTCAAATTTCATAAGAAAAACGGCACATCTTGATAAAATTCATTTTTCTACCTATTGTGAATAATTGTAACCATGTCGATTACATTACAACTCTCTTATCGACTGTAATTACACGAGAGGTCTTTTTTTGTCCGGATAAAATTGATTTTTTTAACGATAATTTGGTTGCTTGGTAAATTGACGATACAAACCACCTACGATAAAAAAACGAGTCCGAAGGACGAGTTTTTTTATCTGGTGGTTTGTAGAGTCAGTTTACCAAAAAGAAACCAAATTAGAGTTTAAAAAATCAATTTTATCCCGGAGAAAAAAACCTCGAGCGTAATTCGATGAGATAATTTAATGAATAATAAAAAGGAATAACTAGGTAATTATGAAGAAGTCAAGAACACATTTATTAACTTGAAAATGACAATTATTAAAAACAATAATCAGGTTCAAGAAAGTTAGCCATGGAAGTTTAAACACATTTTATCCAGATGCAAAGTTAGGGCTAACTTTATCCGATGTCAAAGTGACAAATGTATCGCGGCTTATGGGATTTTTTATACATGAATTAAATTATCAGTGAACATCTACTTTTGCAAACGTGCTTTACTGACATTTGTAGGTAATTTCAGGTTGCAAATATTACATTCAAACAATTTCTCATGATTATGAGTGAGTATGTGTTTTTACAAATTTGCCGTTAGTGAACATCTAGAATTACATGTAGTACATTCAAGAGTTTTATCATCACTATGAGTAAATGCGTTACGAAAGGTCGTAGTAGTATTTTGCCTCAAGGGCAAAAAATTAGCATTTGCAGCCCGTAGTTGTTTGATGCCAGAGCGAAGCGAGGGCAGCAGACAACTAAGGGGTGCTTTTCTGTCCGAGTGACATACAAAAGTTTTTCGCCTGTTTGAAAGTTTAAAAAAGAATGCCAAAAGTTAAACAGTAACGTAACTTATTAGTATTTTTTTTTTGTTTTTACAGTTTCATCGTTTATTTACAATCTGTTAGAAATTAACAATAAGTAAATGTTTTGATTAATAGTTGATTAACTAAACTACTATTGGCTTTCCGAGAATGATCTATCGATAATTCTCTTTTCTTTAGTAAATTAAATATAGTCGGTTTCCTGATGACAAAAAAAGAGCGATTCCTCGGAATTCGCCTCTTGGGCACCGATTTTGATGATTTTTTTTAAATTGTAAGTAATCGACTATATTTCAAAGTCTAAATGTTGAATTTGTCCGCTAATGCCCTGTTTAATTGTTATTAACAAATTATTATTTTCTCCATAAGGCGCTAATTAATAATTAAATAATTTCGTCAAATTTTATTATAATTGTATAAAATTAGGTACTTATAGCTTTTTGGGGTCGCAGATTACGAATTCGGGGTCCAAATCGGTCAAAAGTACAAAATGGCGGTTACAAAATGGACGCCGAGTTCAGAAATTTATTATTTGAAATGTCAAATGAAAAATAGTACTTACTAGGCAATTTTTAAAGTCGCAAATTGCGATGTTATAGTTATTTACGTATTAAGATCTGTTAAGATAGCTATAACAGCCAATGGAGCTGTTTGTAGTCCGACGAAGGAGGGCTTTAATGCTTCCGCGGTCGGAAAATCGTAGACGCCGTTGTCAGCTTGGCCATGAAAATTTTGAAAAAAGTGGATCGTTAGAAAAATAACGTCTGTTGAAACCTCCTTTAACAGCCCAAATCGGCCGAAAGTCTCGAATGGGGGCTACAAAATGGCCACCGGGGTCAAAAATTTAATATTTGAAATTTCAAATGACAAATAGTACTAGAGATTTTTAGTCACAAATTCCGATGTTAAGCTAAAAAATGACCTAGGTGCATAGTGCTGTTGTGAATGGTTCACAACTTGCATTCATTACGTAGATACGGAATGATACTAGGCAACGAGAATAATAAAAGAAACAAGTCGAATAAATATCCTTAAATCAAAATAAGTTTATGTTTTATTTGATCTTAATTAAATAAGTGGATTGCCCTCAAGAGCTAACTCAACAGCTCCCGCAACTACATTTGGTGACCCCTCGTTCCTGAAGAAGAATTTATCAGCACTGGTCTTTGCCTGCTGCCCTGAATTCTCCAGGTGAACCATTACTAGTTCTCCCTTCATCGTCTGTCATCGTGAGATCCTGCTATCACTGAGTACATATTAGTTAATAAAATTTTAAGATTGTTCCAATTATTAGTTAGAGTATTATTTATTTAAAATTCAAATTGGTGGAAAGAAATTTAGTTTGAATAGTGTTAAAGTAAATTAATATTCCACAATTTAACCATAATTCCGTTTAATATTGAAACTTTATTCATTGTCAGATTTAAACAAAGATTATTGTATTCATTATTATTTAGTTGTGTTTCTTTTAAAATACTGTTAGTTTCATCATCTACTTCTGTCAACGACAAAATCGGTTGTACAGCCATCCCCGTTGAATTCTCTGCAAGCTGAAGTACAGTATAGTCCTATTTCTTACACCCACATGCTGTTCCACGTCCAGTTTTGCATCCGCAAAATATAATCTGTAAATACATTTGCTGAAGCTGCAGGTTCTGTCATCCTTATGGGATAAAAGATTACATTCATAATTGTCCAACCTTAGTCTTGAATTGTTATACTATTTTCGAGCCATAGTTAAACTTGCAGATATACCCTCTTTAAATGTTGCTGCGCAGAATCGAGTGCTGGACACAAAGTCTGCTAAATTTAAAAAATTATCTTTCGACGTGGCTTTGGTAAACCTATAACACGATATTGCTAATCAGTATTGCTGACACGCAGGGTGCTAGTCGGGGGAGTCAGGGCGAACACGTTTCGTCATGAAAATACATTTTTTAAAAATCTTTTAAATGCGGCAACTTGTTTTGGTAAATATAGTTACTACATCTAAAAAGCTTTACACTTATGTTTTGATCACGTTGAATATTTATACAAAATAAAAGATTTGCGGAGATTCCTTTTTAACACAATAAAAAATGAACACTTAAAATAAACATACAGTAACTTTAGCAGTCCAACTTTAAACAAAGACTTTTGACCACAGAAATCAAACACGATCTTTTTACATTACAATATTGATACAATGGTTTCAAACGCTTTTAAATAACGCAGTGTCAATAATGTAGTGTAAAAAAATCGCGTCCAATTTCTTTGGTCAAAGTTATGTGGGGTGTAATAGTTTCTGAATCTTGTATATAAATATTTAGTATTAAAGTGTTAAGAAAATATTATATGCAAAAGTTTCGTGTTGTATATTGGTGATTAAAATGTTAGTGTAAAACTTTCTCTGTATAGTAAACTGTAGGTTCCCTTGTTTCGTGATAATCATTATACCATTTTTAAATTTTACCGGCCATTTTGTAACCGGCACTTTGCATCTAGGCCATTTTTTAGCTTTTTGCCATACTAATGTTGTTATAGAAGGAATAACGTTCAAACACTTGACACCCGTTAAGCTGTCAATAACACCCTGGTAAAACACATCAGGGCTGTTAAAAGAGGTTTCAACAGACGGTCTTTTTTAACGGCCCGCTTTTTTCAAAATTTCCATTGCTAACAGGTGACAACAGCGTCTACCATTATTCGACCGCGGAAGCATTAAAGCTTTAAACAGCTTCCTTGGCCGTTATAGCTATCTTAACAGATCTTAATACGTAAATAACTATAACATTGCAATTTGCGACTTTAAAAACCCTCTAGTACTATTTTTCATTCGCCATTTCAAATAATAAATTTCTGACCTGAGCGGCCATTTTGTAGCCGCCATTTTGCATTTTTGAGCTATTTGGGCACTGAATTCGTATTCTGCAACCCCAAAAAGCTGTAAGTTCCTAATTTTATTCGATTATAACAAAAATTTGAGGAAATTATTTAATGATTAATTAGCGGAAGCATTAAAGCGCTCCTTCGTCGGCCTTCAAACAGCTCCCTTAGATCTTACGCGCATTAATCTTTCTATTCATGTTGATATGTTTTGGGATTAGGTTGTCTCACGGTAGTGGCTATGGCTACCTCCGTAGTGACGTTTGTTGTTGCATTGAAAACTCAATGTCTTCGAGCCGAAACTGCAAATGTGTGGTTGGCTACTGTCTGTGAAACCTTGTGTTATACATTGTTTCTAGTTTGTTGCTTAAATTCTATTTCTTCTATCTGCTATGCCGTACTGATGAGCACTAATAAGTGCGAAACACGTGTATACGGCTGCAACTAACTTTCTCTTATAAATCTCTTGCGCAAATTCCCATTATTATCCCTTTGTTATATGTTTATATACGCGCATTAATCTTTCTATTCATATATATATATATATATATATATATATATATATATATATATATATATATATATATATATATATATATATATATATATATATATATATATATATATATATATATATATATATATATATATATATATATATATATATATATATATATATATCTGCTTTACGAGGTACAGTTTATATAAAAAAATTAGAATCTAATTAGCCAGTTTGCGTTACTTGGTATTATTCATTAGTGTAAAACCCAACATTCTTCTAGTTACCCCCATCAAAACCTAATTAACACGCAGCTATATTAACTCGTATCTCTGCTTTACAAAGTACATTTACCTATTTAGTTTACGTAGGTGAAGTTGTGGTATCATTTTGTATTGTTCAGTGATAAAACATTTAATTAAAACCATGGCATTCAGAAGCAAACGAGGTTGTGTGAATCATCCAGACGTTTTTTGCTATGTATGTGGTGAGTACACTTTTAAAGAAAGTAGAAAACCTATTTCTGGCTTTGAGAAAAGAAGTTATCTGGCCTATTTTGGTGTTCACTTGGGAGACCAGGATAAATCTTGGGCTCCACATTTCGTATGTAAAGCATGTGTTGCACATTTGCGTCAGTGGACAATTGGAAAGAGAAAATGCCTAAAGTTTGGAGTACCAATGGTTTGGAGAGAACCAAGAAACCATTACGATGACTGCTATTTTTGTCTCGTAAATATCAAAGGAATCAATCGGAACAATAGACAGAAATGGACATATCCTCATCTAGATTCAGAAAAGAGGCCTGTACTGCATAGTGAAGAAATACCCATTCCATCATTCAGCAGACTGCCTACGCTCCCGGAAGATGATGCAGAACTACCCCCGTTTGATGAAATTCAATGTATGGAATCAGAAAACGACAGTGATTTTGAAGCAGATTTAGCAAGTCCCCAACGTTTCAATTAACGAGAACTGAACGATAATAATAATAATGTTTATTAATATAACAAATTAAGTAACACATGACACAGTTCAATAATTTACAAAAGAAATAAACATTAGTAAAGCCAGCAGAAGTATATTAGACAGTGCGAGTGTAAAGTCTGGACCTATCGCAATAAATCGTTTATTAAACGTTTTTGAAAAAATCCTCGAACACGTCAATTTTTATCTTAAATGAGACATATTTTACTGTAATCGTCACTTAAAGATCGTCTTTTGTTTTTGAGTTATGACGTAAGCGATAATTTTTTTAAATGGAAGCCCTAATGTTTTATGATGAATTTGGAAAGAGCATGACATTCTAAGACCAAATATGCTAAAAAAGTATGGTACTGTATTTTGAAATTTTCGAGATAATTGCCGTTAAAGTTTTAAAACAAAAATCTAATAACAATCAAGAGTTCCAAGTTTTAATAAAAAAATCAAGTAGCCATTTAACAATTGACAGCGTTAAAATTATGACAGTTCTTTATCAGTTTGTTTATCTGTTTTTATTGTGGGCTTTTTTACGTAATTCAGTAAATAATGGTGCGATATTTGACTGAAAAAGAGCGAATTGAGATTTTAATATTGTGGGGATGTGGCGACCATACTAGAACACAACAAGAGGTTTGTGAGATATTTAATAACAAGTATCCCAATAAAGAACCTATCACAAGAGCGACAGTTTCCAAAATAGGAAGAAAGTTTTCTGTAACCCTTGGGATTACTTAGTTGTAACCCTTGTCCGCACGTACCCCTAAGCTGAAAACTTAAGTATAAATTACAGATGATAGCGTCGTCGTCAGAGGCCAGGGGTTGAAGTGCACGGCTAGATAATAAAAGAGTGCACTTACCTTATAATTTCGCTTTCTTACAGAAAGGGAGAGAGGTAATCCAAATAATATAAACACAGTTTATAGTTATTAATTAAAGACGAGTTTATTTATTATTGTTAATTGAATTAGTAAGTCAATTTATAACATTTTTCACAACAAACATAAATTATTGAAGTTTTATTACTTTCACGTAGGAAGAAGTAATATATTGAATTTAAATAATTGAAAATTGAAAAATTATAAAACCTAAACCGAAAGTGAATTCCTTCTTTCTTGAGGACCTAATCAGAACTAACTTAAAGAAAAACCCTATGTAAAAATGTAAACATTTGGAAAACAGTTTAGATGACTAAACAAACTTAATTAAATTAACAGTGTACGTGTGTTTGATAAACTCTAAGACAAAACTTACTTTCTTTTGATTAATACTAGAAAAATGCAATTATGCACGCCTTGCAGGAAGTCGCCTTATCGCCTATGAAAGAATAAAATATAGAATTTCAGAGTTTAGCAAAAAGGAAATGTTTTACGTTTTTTTCCATTTCCCGTGGGAAACTAAATTTTGCAATTTCTTCATGTTAGGTATGCAATAACTAAATTTTAAATTTTAATAAGTTGTATCTTTGAGTTTATTCAACCCTAAATAAATATATTATTCTAAATGCAGTTATGATTTGCAAAATTAAGTAAATATGAACTTTAGCTAAAATAGTTTAAAAATAAATGATACAAATTAATGAACTAATCAGGTTAGCTAATTATAATAAATCAATGTAGCCGTTCGGGTACATTTCTGAACTCGGACATGTGAGAGATCGCCATAGGGGTGGTCGTCCAACAACCGAAGAAGGTAACGAATTAGATATTCTGTTGTCTCTACAAGAAAATCCCCATGGAACTACAAGAGAACTAGCCACAAATAATGACATTTCTCAAAGGTCAGTTATATAGATTTTAAAGAAACATAAATGGCATCCCTACAAAGTTCAATTAGTGCAAGAGCTTAACGGAGATGATCCTGATCGCAGAACAGAGTTCTGTGAGGTAATGATGGAGCGGTGCAATATCGATGGCGACTTTTCAAATCGCATTATTTTTTCTGATGAAGCAACATTTCACCTTCAGTGAATCGTCATAACTATCGATAATGGGCACCTGAAAATCCGCGCTGGATGAACGAGACGCACACGCAGTTTCCTCAAAAACTCAACGTTTGGGCAGGAATTGTAGGCAATAGAATTCTAGGACCATTTTTTATCGACGGTTCATTGACAAGTGAAAAGTATTTAGATTTCTTAAGAAACGATCTAATTCCTGCTCTTGTGGTGCTTTATCCGAACAATGAAGATCCGGATCTACCAAGCGATACATTATGGTTTCAGCAAGAAGGTGCTCTGGCACACAGGGAAACTGTTGAGTGGCCTCCGAGATCACCCGACCTAACTTCGATGGATTTTTCTTTATGGGGTTATCTAAAGAGTAAGGTTTACATAACACGCCAACAGATAGTAGAAGAGCTACAGCAAAGAATTCGCACAGAAATAAGATTAATTCCACCCGAGACCTTGAGTAAAGATCGTGACGAATTTCAGTACAGACTCGGGTCCTGCCTTGCACAAAATGGTGGTCAGTTCGAACATTTAATTTAATTGTTTTTCTTTACTTTGTTATTTCTTGTTTCTTTTGTATTTCATAATAATTTCAATACGCAATTATACGCAATGAAACAGTAAATAAGCTATCAAATCATTGACCTATTTGACGTGTTTTCGATTTTTCATTACTATTATGTACAATATCTTCCAAATAGAAAAATACAATATCACACTTTTTTATCATATTTGGTCTAAGAATTTCATGCTTTTTCCAAATTTACCATAAAAAATTAGGGTTTCCATTTAAAAAAATTATCGCTTACGTCATAACTCAAAAACAAAAGACGATCTTTAAGTGACGATTACAGTAAAATATGTCTCATTTAAGATAAAAATTGACGTGTTCGAGGATTTTTTTCAAAAACGTTTAATAAACGATTTATTGCGATAGTTCCAGACTTTACACTCGCACTGTATACAGGGTGGTCCAGACCACCCGTACACCCCTTTTAAAATGTGGGGGATTAAAAATTTTTAACAAGACGATGGGTGATCTTACTAATGTCGATGTGCTCTTTCGAATGATCCTAGAATGGAACCCCCCTTATTCCCCCTTGTAGGGGGTAAGGGGGGCAACTTTGAAAATTCAAATAGGAACCCCGAAATTTTATTGCATATTTAGATTCTACTCATCAAAATATGACTAATTTATTTGAAACATTTTTTTATCTTGGCAACAGGTGGCGCTGTTATCGCAAAAAACCGACTTTTAGCATTTTCGCCGTCTCTGGCATATTTACAGGTGCAAATAACAGTTTTTCATAGTTTTTACTATTTTTTACTAAATAGTGATGAAAAAGCTTTGCTAATTAATGTGTACTTTCACGAGAAAAAATTTTACGTTACAATGAAAAACGCAAATTCTCTACCTAAGGTGTTTTCGACAAACAGATTTTTTTCTTGCGTTGTACGTGATAACAATATTTTTTGCCTTAAATGTTGTTAGAATTTGTGTTCCATTCTAACAACATTTTCCAAGATTCTACTGGGGAAGATGGTTTTACTTCAGAACATGTCGTCACGGTGCATTACAAAAATCTGCCGACGAGAATTTCACTTTATAATTCACTATTAAATTTCGGTGGTTATCTTTCTTTTACCGTATAGCAATGAATGATGAAATATGGATATCTCATCCACTCAGCCCATAAAGTAAGAATAATTTGAACGAATAAAATTTTAAATGTGAAATAAAAATTATTTATTTAACAGTTGATTTTCAACAATTACATACTATTTAAATAGAATTGCGAAATAAAGAATTGTAGCAAGTTATTTTCTGTTAAAATTAAATATTAAATTAGTACGATTTAAATATTATTTTTGCCATATGCAGAGCAGATTACAATGTTTTCTCGATCATTTGTATTAATTACATATGCTTAAAATAAATATTCAGATAAAGATTACAAAGATTAAGCAATATCTAAATAAGTAGACGTTAAAGTTAAAAAACGATCTAAAAATTTCAGAGAAAAATTGTTGTCACGTACAATGCAAGAAAAAAAAATCTGTTTGTCAAAAACACCTTAGGGAGAGAATTTCCGTTTTTCATCGTAACGTAAAATTCTTTCTCATGAAAGTACACATTAGCAAAGCTTTTTCATCACTATTTAGTAAAAAAATATGAAAAACTGCTATTTGCACATGTAAATATGCCAGAGACGGCGGAAAATGCAAAAAGTCGGTTTTTTTGTGATTACGTCACCCAAGATAAAAAAATGTTTCAAATAAATTATTCATATTTTGATGAGTAGAATCTAAATATGCA
Organism: Agrypnus murinus; assembly: GCA_929113105.1. NCBI lineage: Eukaryota > Metazoa > Arthropoda > Insecta > Coleoptera > Elateridae > Agrypnus > Agrypnus murinus. The sequence goes on from OV816030.1 coordinate 37,707,511, forward strand.
ATTTCGGGGTTCCCATTTGAATTTTCAAAGTTGTCCCCCTTACCCCCTACAAGGGTGGGTCAAGGGAGTTTCTTTTTGGCGTCATTCGATAGAGCATATCGACTTTAGTAAGATCACCCATTGTCTTGTTAAAAATTTTTAATCCCCCGCATTTTAAAAAGGGTGTACGGGTGGTCTGGACCACCCTGTATATACTTGTATGTGGCATATTAAAAAGTGAGTATGATATTTGAACAACAATTTCAATATAAACATATGAATTTAATAATAATGGCTTATAATTAACATTTTAAGGACTAATCAGTGTTTACGACTTTTTTCGAGAATAAGGCTAGTTTGGGTAACATGAGTGGTGTTTAGGGTAAATAACTAAACTAAATATATAAATTTACATTTATTTATTCGGTCGGTTCATTTCAGGTATTTTAGATCTATTAGATTATTTAGTTTTTTTCTGCTCGAATTTATCCAATATTTTAGGTTTTTTTTTGTATTGATATGGTTTTTCGAGAGATAGAATGTTATCCGGCACCAGTTTATAAAGAGTCGGTGCAAAATAGTTACTGCATCGTTGTCCAATTGTTTTTGAACATTTACTGATGCATATTGATTTTACTGTTATTTGGTAATTATGTGTTTGGTTTTCTACTTTAATTTTATTTTTAAAGATATTTATAAGCAGGATGTAGCAGTAGAGCTGGCGTATGTCAAAGAAATTACTCTCTACAAATAGAGCATCACTTGGAACATTCATTTTCCTTTGAAATATAATTCTAATAAACCATTTTTGGATAACCTTGGATCTCGCTAGAGAGCTGAATCTTTCAAAGGAATCTTCTGAATTACTCGCTTCCAGATTAAATGAGAAGAATCTACTTCAGGCAGGTACCAATATTACATTTTATCGTAAAAGAGATAAGGATCTGCTGCCCTTTTACTCTGAGGAAAATAACCTGGTATTCTGTAACGATATAAGAGGACTCTTACAAAAAATGGGTTTGTCGGAATACACACCAGACGAATGGCGCCTTTTTATAGACAGTTCAAGACGTAGTTTGAAATGTGTGCTTTAACACAATGGTAATAAATATGGCTCAATACCCATTGGTCATTCTACCAGCATGAAGGAGGAATATGAGGCAATATCACTAGTCCTGAAAAAAATTAAGTATGAAGAACATCAGTGGGTGATTTGTGTCGACCTAAAAATTGTGAACTTCCTGCTTCGGCAGCAAGTGGAAATACAAAATATCCTTGTTTTTTATGTATTTGGGACAGTAGAGCTAAGGATTAGCACTGGGTTAACAGAAATTGGCCTTTAAGAAATGTTATGATTCAAGGAAAGCAAAACGTAATCAACGAACCTTTGGTTGCGAGAGAGAAAATCGTATTTCCACCCCTGCATATCAAGTTGGGACTTATGAAGCAATTTGTGAAGGCTTTAAATCGAGATGGACTTTGTTTTGGCTACTTGATTCGTAAATTTCCTGAGATTAGCAAAAAACTGAAAGCCGGAATATTCGATGGCCCTCAGATAAGGTAGCTTATTAAAGATCCACAATTTACTGCCTCAATGATTTACTGCTTTCAAACTTTAATATTCTCGGTTGTAACATGAGCATAAAAGTTCACTACCTCTACAGCCACTTAGATCGGTTTCCAGAAAACCTAGGTGATTTGATTGAAGAACAGGGGGAAAGATTCCATCAGGACATTAAAACTATAGAAGATCGATATCAAGGAAGATGGGGTAGCCACATGATGGCCGACTACTGCTGGAGCCTTCAGCGAGACTGTCCTAGTAACTACCACGCTAAAAAGTCAAATAAAAGAAAATTTTTAAATGATATGTAAATATATACTTATTTGTTTATTTTGTGAAATAAATACCTTTGGATTTTTTGTGTTTTTTTTACTGGCAATTGGAGCATATAGTAATAGTAATAACGTAAAAGTTAAAAAATTAGACTATTTCTTTCTAAAAAAAGGCCAATATACAGTACCTCAAAAACTAGATCTGATAGACCAAATTTGAGGACAGTTTTGGATTCTGCACCCAAAACTTACATAGAAACAGTTACAAAAACCCTGGCACCAAAATGTGTGTTGGGCTGTGTTATTAGTAAAAGGAACAAGATATGATTTTTAATTAATAGGAGTGAGATCAACTTATAGTACAAGCATTTGCTACATTTTATGCATATCGCGGGCAGTCTCGCACTGTTAAACTTTAGTACTGGCTAGGCCGCTAGACAAGGTGGTTGTTGTCCCAGGCCACTTAGCTAAACCGGCTAGTTATTACATGATCATACCCAGTAACCCAAAACGCGTATGATCGAGTTCAAGTTATTTAATCATTATGTAAAATAAGATTGCATTAAATTTTTTGTAATGGTAAATATAATAGATATGTGTCAGTTATTACAAACAATGTTTTAATCTGCTATTATGTGTTGTGTATAGTGTATAGTCATTTTGATTAGGCCGTAAGGTAATGTAAATATGAGTAAGATGATGATATAAATAGTAGTACAGCATAGGGAACAATATTTTTAGCGTTAGTTGATGAAATACGGCGAACGTGTGCAGTCGTCGAGAAGTATGTAAAAAGTTAGTCCATGATAAACGGCGAAAGGTTATAGTCGTCCAGAAAATTGTAAAAGCTAATCACTGTGTTAAAAGTGTTTATATTGTTATGAAGAACCGTGCACTATTATTAATATAAAATACTTACTGAAGTTTAGTAAGTAAATAAATCTTCGTAAAAGCATAAATTGGTGTTTTATTTAATAAACAAATAAAACAAGTAATAATATTCTACGAATAAGAGAAATATTACCCGCAATTATAATTAAAGCAAAAGTGAGTTATCACGATTATTATTCCTTTGTGGAAAGTGTTTGGATGGTTAATATGGGAAATCCATATGGTAATTGAAGCTAAAATAAGATGCAAAGGCAAACATACCAGCATTGGAACAGTAAATAAAGTGACATACGCTGCCAATGGTTTGGGGAAGAATATTTGTGAAAAATATCAAGGAAAGAGAAGGACTGACTAAAATGGTAGGAAAGTTATTTTTCCTTTTTGTTAATTGGAACCTACTAAGAAGACGATCATCGTTAAGTGGAAAGAAGTGAATTAAACAATTTCTTTATAATTTAAATTTAATTAGTAGAATTCAATTTAATAGTCTTTTAAATTTCAATTATATTTTATTTATCTGTCGCAACCACGAGAATCCACATCGCCCTCAGATAAGCGTTTCATATTAATTTATTTCAGTTTTTTAAGTTACATAATTGGCGCCCAACTTATTTTACGTAATCTTGAAGTTAGTTAAGAACTCACGTAACATTTTTATATAACTATTGCATTAGTTAAATCTATTAAAATGTATTTTAAACTAAAATAAGAATTAATAAAAAGGGTAAATTGAAAAGTATTTCCAAAGTTCACTGTTCATTAACAATCTCAAATTATTATTAAGAACGTCTTCGATCTAAAGGCAGCTATTCGTACTTCTTAAGTATATGTTAAAAATTATTAAAATAATTTTATTATTTTAAATTAGCCAGTACCACCGCATTTTTAATATTAAATAAAATAAATTTAATATAATAATAAAAGAGGCGTTCGATTCGTATGTCATATCAATCGTATACGTGTGTGTATTGCTGTTGACGTAATTGTAAACACTAATAAATAATAATAACATAAAAAGACTGAGAAATTCTATTTATTAACAAAACATAAAAAAACTTTATTTATTGTAGTAATTGGTAGTTTATAGTGAAACTGATGTATAATAAACTACTTTCTAACTTTTTAAACGTCAGTAATGATCACATTATGTATCGATTGTGAATAATAGTAGATTACATACCGAGGCGGGAAGTGTTTCATTCCTGTCGAGAGCTAAGATAGCTCACCGAGGGCCCAGGCCCGAGGTGAGCTAATGCTCGAGACAGGAGGAAACGTCCCGCCGAGGTTTGTATACTATTTTATTCGGAATCATCATATTTTTTAACAAATAAACAACAATTAATGTGATGCAGTTTCATTTCTACCGTTTATCGACGTCCACTGAGTAAGCGTTGGAAACAAATGTCAATATATTTATGTCAAACATTTTTTGCGTAATGTCCGACAGTGAGATGGAATGTACAGCCATTGAATGTACGCCACCTGAATTAAAAAAGGCAGCAGAAAAAGCGGGTGAAGATTTGCTGCCTCAGAAAAGCAAATCGCGCTATGAGCTTACGTACAAGGTTTTCAAGGATTGGTGTCTCAAGAAAAGTGTTCAAAATGTAAATTCTGAAAACATTCTTATGGCCTACTTTAGCGAGCTTAGCGAAAGCCTAAAAGCCTCAACTTTGTGGGCAAGATACTCAATGCTACGAGCAACGCTGAAGATCCGTGAGAACGTTGACATTTCGAAATTTTCCAAATTAATTGCTTATTTAAAAAAACAAAACGTGGGGTACAAACCCAAAAAAGCAAGCGTCTTCAGCAAAGAAAATATAGATAAATTCCTGCAAGAAGCACCAGAAGAATTTCTTCCTCAGAAGGTATGTAATTTTATAAACAATTGTACCATTTTCTACAATATTTCATGTATTCCAGGTTGCTTTAATAATTGGCGTTTCTGGGGCCTGTCGATCAGATGAATTATTTAAGATGAAGTTTTCAGATGTGGAATTTCTAGAAAATAAAGTAGTGATTGTAATTCCCAATACTAAAACATACCAACCTAGAACATTTGTGATAACTAATCCTACGTGGATTGCAATTATTCAAGAGTATGTAAATCTCCGCAAGTCAATCGATGGTCTGCAAGACAGATTATTCATGCAAGTTCGATTTAAAAAAATGACCAGGCAGCCCTATGGACACAACTCAATTTCTAACTTCCCACAAAAAATAGCATCGTATCTGAAGCTAAATAATGTCACTGCATTCACTGGGCATTGCTTTCGACGTACAGCGGCTACTTTACTCGCCAACAATGGAGGAGATGTTCTCCAATTAAAAAGACTGGGAGGGTGGAAGTCGAGTGGTATAGCAGAGAGCTATGTTGATCACTCTCTGGATGGTCAACTGAAAATTTCAAGACTGCTGTCCGCAGAGGTTAAAAAACATCCATCCTCCTCACTTCCTGGTCCTTCCACTTTTGTACAACAAGAGTACAATTTCCCTGGTCCCTCAACTTCCACTACGATGCAAACAGATATTAGTAGTGCTGCTTTAATTTCAAATCCTGATTCGAGAATGAAACAACAGTTCAATTTTTCAACTGAACAGTTGAAACACGGACTGTGTATTGGAATTAATAGCTACGATAACTCCAGGATAACTATCAATTTTAACAACTTACCTGTAGAAGATAAAAACAACTCGTCTCCATAATGAATAAATATGTACGAGTTGTTAACGATGATGTGTTTTTACTAAACTTAAAATGTTTTTGTGTTTTTCTTGCTTTGTTCAAATAAATAAAAAAGATTCAGACAATAATTATTTACAACTGACAACTGAAGTGACAAACTTGACCTAATAATGCACCCGCCCTCTACCGAGCAAACTACGAACTTACAACAGGTCGGGAATGATCACATTCCTGACCAAGAGAGGGATAACAGGTAGGGAATGATTACATTCCTGACCAAGAGAGGGAATTAAAAGTAAGTTAGGAATGGTTAATTTCCCACCCTCTGAGGCGGTTAGGAATGCACATATTACCATATGATTCCGAATAAAATTTTTTATTCACAATCGATACATAATGTGTTCATTACTGACGTTTAAAAAGTTAGAAAGCAGTTTATTATACACCATAGTCAATAATAAGTTCTCTTGGTTAGTAATGAGTTCTCTTGGTTAGTAATATCCATTACTTACCTTTTGCTCGTTCTAAATATTCTCAACAGATGGCAGAAGTTTTCGTATCTACCTTTACTTTTAGCAGGTAACAAACAGCCAGTCACTGTTTTAGCAACTTCTCGCAATTCCGGTGGTGTGCAACTTACATCAGTTTCATTATCAGGCATTTTAAATCATGTAAATTGCAATTAAAAGCAATGTAATTAAATTTGGTTTAGTAGTGACACGAATTTACTTTGACAATTGTTGCAGCAATTGTCATTTTATCGCCACCTGAATAAAAACGCTGGTGTTGTGTCCTGCATATATCAAGTATAAGGTATCAATGTAAGAACGTAATTATGTACGATTGTGAATAAAATAGTATACATACCTCGGCGGGAAGACATTACGCGTCGAGCAATTGCTGCCCTTGGCGCTTCGCGCCTCGGGCAGCAGCATTGCTCTCCGCGTAATGTTCTACTTCCCGCCTCGGTAAGTAATCTACTATTACAGGACTTGTGACTGTAAAAGATTTTACCGGACGCAAATACAATCAATCACCTGGACAACGTTTTAGTACGTAATCAGTTACCATGGAAACTCGTTTTTCGTAGATGTCCATATTTTGCATTCGGAAATTTATTTTATATATATTTTTTTAAATTAAACCAATATTCCAATAATTGCAGAATGAAATAAAACGCATTACGTCATACGTCCTGGAAATGGTCTTACAGTCTCGTTTCGATATTCCGGACTCGGCTCCTTCGTCGCCTTGTCCGTAACATCTTACTCGACTGTAAAATTCCATTTCCAGGACTTATAACGTAAATTACTATTACACTGCTGGTTGATACACCTTTTAGTATGACATGTAATTTCCGACAGAAATTTTATTTTTCTTAAAATTGCAACTTAGTATACCCTTTTTGCAATCAAGGTTTCAATTAAATTAAGAAATAAGATTCAATTAAATTAAGGAATAAAATAAAATTCCATAAATAATAATAGACCGCGCATAATGTCAACTTATTTTAACAGTGTAGCATGCATGAGTAATTTACCATCGAAAACTATTGCCATTGCGCCTGATACTTAGGCAATTGTATTATGAAAAAATCCGTATCTTATCATCGTAAATGTAAGATATTTTAAAAAGTAGAAGGCACTATACGATGCGGTTTTTACTAAATGAAAGAAAAAACGTCAGTTCAAGTACCTACGATGAGATTTAGTTAATTTTATGGTTATCAGACATGCTTTGGTTAGTCGAAAATATACTAACTTAAGCAATTTTTTTCTAAAACAGATTACGTTTTGTAAAGATATTCGAGTCGTAGGTACCTACAGAATACCTATCTTAACAAATTGGTTTTGTTCCGTGTCATTATTTACATAAATAAAAAAGCTATTTTACAGATACGAACACATTATTTTTCTACTAGCGAATCTTCCCCTTAAATAATTAGAGGTTAAGATTGTTTTTGTTTTTGCGACGTCATTCCGACGTTCCGAGCAGCAACTAAAATTTTAATAGAAACGTCGATTTGTTTTTTTATGTCTTTAATTAATTTAATATTTTAATATTGTCATAGAAAAGATAAATGATTATTATTTAAATAAAAATTTCTACTTATTACTTTGTATTATTGCTATAAAAGAAAATCTTATAGAGCACCGCGGAAGCTAGTTCATACATAACCTCAGACTACTTTTTGTATTGTACAAAAAGGGACTACTTTTTGTACAATTGCTATGGTAACGAGTAACAGTTCCTAAATGGTCTACTTTTTATACAAAATAATTTGATGTTATAGTGTCATATTCGTGCGGTTGGAGAAAAAAATATATATTTAGAAATATTGCATACAAATGGTTATTCACCATTATGAGTTAGCATGTGCCGATGCAATGTTGATTTTAGTGAACACTTATAATTACATATAGTACATTCAAATGGCTTATCACCACTATGAATGAACATGTGCTTTTGTAAACTTCCTTTTTGTGAAGATTTATAATTACATATACTACATTCAAATGGTCTCTCACCGCTATGAGTGAACATGTGCCTTCGCAAATCTCCTTTAAGGGAGAACTTATTACCACAAATATTACAGCCAAATGGTTTCTCACCGCTATGATTGAACATGTGCCTTCGCAAATCTCCTTTAAGGGAGAACTTATTACCACAAATATTACAGCCAAATGGTTTCTCACCGCCATGAGTGAACATGTGCCTTTGCAAATGTGCTTTGTATTGGAATTTATAATTACATACAGTACATTCAAATCGTTTTTCACCGCTATGTGTGAGCATGTGGATTTTCAGATATCCTTTTCGTAAGCATTTATAGCTGCAAATATTACAACCAAATGGTTTCTCGCCACTATGTGTGATCATGTGTATTTGCAGAGTTGTTTTTTGTGAGAATTTAGAATTGCATAAATTACATACAAATGGTTTATCACAACTATGAGTGAACATGTGACTTTTCAAATGTGCTTTTCTTGAACATTTATAACTACAAATATTACAACCAAATGGTTTCTCACCACTATGAGTGAACATGTGCATTTGCATATTTCTTTTTATTGAGAATTTATAATTACATATAGTACATTCAAATGGTTTTTCACCACTATGCGTGAGCAGGTGATTTTTCAAACTTCCTTTTCGTAAGCACTTATAGCCACAAATATTACAAACAAATGGTTTCTCACCACTATGAGTGAGCATGTGCATTTGCAGAGTTGTTTTTTGTGAGAATTTATAGTTACATATATTACATACAAATGGTTTATCACCACTATGAGTAAACATGTGACTTTTCAAAAGTTCATTTTTTGAGCATTTATAACTACAAATATTACAACCAAATGGTTTCTCACCAGTGTGAGTGAGCATGTGCACTCTCAGATTCCTTTTTGCTGGGAATTTATGATCACATATAGTGCATTCAAATGGTTTATCACCAGTATGAGTAAACATATGTCTTTCCAAGCTTGCTTTACGTGAGCATGTATAACCACAAATATTACAAGAAAATGGTTTCTCACCACTATGAGTAAGCATGTGGCTTTGTAAATTTGGTTTGTGTGAACATTTATAATTACATATAGTACATTCAAATTGTTTATCACCACTATGAGTGAACATGTGTCTCTTTAAATCTGGTTTCCGTGATAATTTAATACTACAAATATTACAACCAAATGGTTTCTCACCACTATGAGTGACCATGTGGCTTTGCAAATGTGATTTGAGTGAGCATTTATAATTACATTCAGTACATTCAAATGGTTTATCACCACTATGAGTGAGCATGTGTCTCTTTAAATCTGGTTTCCGTGATAATTTAATACCACAAATATTACAACCAAATGGCTTCTCACCACTATGAGTGACCATGTGGCTTTGCAAGTGTGATTTGCGTGAGCATTTATAATTACATTTAGTACATTCAAATAGTTTATCACAACTATGAGTGAGCATGTGCTTTTGCAAATTTACTTTTAACAAGCTACAACTATTACACTCGAATGGTTTTACAGCACAGTGAGTGATCACATTTGTTTGTAAGCTTACTTCCTGTGCATGTTGATCGGAAGTTGTGGGCTCCCCAGGCATTTCCTCTTTAGGGAAGGTATCCATCATGGCAGGAAAATCAAATACGTTTTATTTTTATGAATTATTTTCCATGTCAATACAACACCCGACAGCACTTTCAGGACACTATCTGTTCAGATTTTAATAAGCAAATTAAAAATGAAAAAAAATGTTTTAGTAAAAATTGGGGTAAAAATTGTGAGTGAACATATGTTGTAGTCACATATGAGGGGTCTAGTATCAAAGGCTGCAATATCCGGTTTCTTTAATTTTCAGCGAAAAACTATCCTGAACTTTAGGATGGAAATATAAAAGCAAATCAAATATTAACACGTTATATAAAGCAGCAATATCAAAAATCAGTAATCAATTTAAATGATCATATGTAGTGTACAAAAACTACATCTATTCGAATACTTTTGGTGGTGGAGGACGAAGAAATTTAAAATTGCTGAATTTGTAAAATACTCATTTTTATACAAAATTGAGAATGTCACACATGTACAGTTGCTCCAAACCCCTCAATTTTCTTATTATGTCTACACTTCTGGTATTGAGGAAGACCAGAGAGGGAATATCTAACAAATATAAAATTAATAATGACATGAAATAAAGTTAGTAATGTTATCTCCGGCATATCTTAATCATTTTGCTACACTGTGCTTCCACAAATCCGAAATTCTAAGCCTTTTTTTTGTTTTATCAGGAGGCACTGGAGGTAAGCTTCTTTTTAATTTCTAATTATTATGATTAATATTATCAAAAACATGTAATAATTAATTAAATTCGCACTTTCATCACATCAATTACCAAACACATAATTCATCAGCAACAGTAATGTGCGAAACCATATACGAATGTTCAAGTGACGAACGGCTGTGATTTGATTCTATACCCCTCGTATACCACTATACCTAAACCAAAAAAATGAAGAAACTAAACCGGAGTGAATCTAGCAGCCAGAGTTGATTGTGAATAAGCCTATCTCCCAAATTGTCAAATTTAGACAATTTGAAATAAACAAATAGACATTGCAATTTGTCAAAGTGTTAAAAAGGTTTTTCAGAACTCCAATTGTTAATTATTATGAAAGTACTATTAATAAATATTAATTGGAGTTGTGAAAAATGTTTTAAGCAGAAACTAATGTCGTGCACCCTTTTGCTATCAGAAGATTATTTATCAATAGCATCTGTCATACGTTATATGTAAAATATGATGTATAGGTAGATAAAGTAAGTACCGAGTGAGGTGGAAAATATTTTTAATGTTAAAAACAATTAGAATAAAGAAACAAATACCAACCTTTCCATAAAAACGCCCAAATACTACTTAATGTCTTTGATATTGTACTGAATTATTCACAATAAATAATAAATTATAATAATCATACGAGACTAACAACATAGGTATAAAGTTTGTTTACCTTTTTAGAGAAAGTGACACGACATCAATTTTGGGCGAATATGGCGGACTGGGTTCAGCTGTTGTTGCCAGTGGCGTACCAGCTTAGAATGTTCTTGTCTGAATAATAAATTACTAAACACGTTATAACTATTAATAAGAGGTAATTATTTGATATACCGACCCCTATCGTACATGCATACATATACATACGGAAATACCAAGCGCTACGGGTTTTAGTTCGAAAAACGTCATAAAAACAGGTAAAGATTATAAAATATTCTTATCAGATGACATTAAACACTATTTTGAAGCCATTTTCACGTAAATACAGCTAACTTTTTTACTAACTGTAACCTAACATCATAACATTCTAACCTCAAAATAGCCATTTTAACATTGTTTTTCTTACTAATTACCGGCGACCGGCGCGATTTTTTTTCGGATTATTGTTCTCTAAGTTACCCTCTACAACTCAGTATAATTGGTTTACCTGGGTTCAGAAGGGTCGGTATATCGAATAATGAATGAATAAGAATTTAGCAAACACTGATGATAAACTATAAAACATACCGAACGATGAAGATTATACACGAGGATGAAAATTATGACACTCGCCTACAGCTCGTATCGTAATCATCTGGTTTACTTTCTCTAAGACTGTACGAAAAAAACGTATTGATCTTTGAAGAAATAGTTGAACAGATGTTTAAAATGCTTTTGTTTTTTGTACGAAAGTTACACTCGTAATCATAGTTTTATAACCTCAAACTTTATATCAAGCTTGTTAAAATTTTACTATAAAAGACCAGCTAAACAATACATGTATTAGATACATCATTAGTAGTTTTAATCTACTTTCTGACAAAATCGAAGGTGAAATTAGTGCAGTTATACAGTCTGTTTGATTAAAATAGCTCCGCTTTGTAGCAACTTTATTTTCGGTCAGAAATGGTAAAAACCATTTATATTATTAAATGGCATAAAAGTGTCTATGTTCTGATTCAGAAAACTTTGTATTTACTAAATTGGCGTGAACGTGATGACATCATCAATTTTTTTTAAATTATATGATAGGTATTTCTTTACTGAAATATATAGAGTATGATGTTCTCTTTTCAACCATAATAAATATTCATATTCTTAAGCACGTTTGACATGATACTAAATTTATGCAAAAATTTAGGAGTAAGTTTTTTCATCAATTTTTTTCACGTTGCAAACACGAAATTATGGTAAGAAATTTATTGCAAAATGTTTTAGTAAATTATTTAGATCTTGTTCTAAATATGTGAGTAAAAATGCGCGTAAATGTGCGCACAGCACCATGGCTAACTTCAGATCGCATACATTTTTGCCTTATTTTGTTTTTTTTCTTTTTTACTAATAGTATGTCCAGTAACGTACATGCAGCTACCGCTGCATACATTTGGGCTTTACTAGTATCAGACATTTTCCAAATAACATAATAATAAGTAAAACAGAACTAAATCCAAAGATAATTAACCGCAAAATGTAATATTAAAAATATAAACAGCCATGAAGTCAACTCTTGGTTATATCAAGACTACAAACACTACAACCACAAATAACACTAAAAAAATACGTTAATACGCATGCGCGATTCACAGATTTTGCATTAAAAATGAGATTCGTTGCAAACAGAAATTCGTCAATTTTTGTAAAATTTTATCAAAAAATTTATTACAAAATTCACTCCTAAGTTTTTACGTAAATTTAGTATCATGTCAAACGGGCTTTACATAAGAAAACTTTCAAGAAAAACATGAAAATGAAATGAAATTTACAACCAGTAGGCTTTGATTTATGGTTCTCCAATTAATAAAAGAATAACAGAAATATCTAGCAAGCTTAAGTAACTAATGAAACTTTAGTTATTTCACTGGCGTATTTACAAATTTCTCTCGGGGGGGGGGAGGTACTTTATAAAAATTCCGAATTAAAATACTTAGATTTTCACATAACCAATAAATGACCTGGACTATTAAAAAAAATCGGGGGTGGCTCCATCCCGTTGCCCCCCCCCCAAATATGCCTCTGGGTTATTCTGATGGTCTTTGATTTTTAATTAAGTTATGCCCGCTATACATACACTATTTTATGCACAGATTAAGTTTTTATTTCAAATCTATTATTGTATAAAAAATATAATTAAATGAGTAGGTAGGTACCATGGTTTGTAAAGACTGGTTGCGCCGTAACTTGTTGGAGAGTGGGAGATACCGCCATATTGCGCGTCATCCGGAGTACACAATACAATAGACTGTCATTGTTTACATGTGCCTGCTTGGGTTTTCAAGTTGATTACCAGTGATTTTTTAGAGTTCTAAGATTGTTAGATTGTCTAAAACATTCTTAAATGTTCTCTTTTTAATTAGTGAGTTTAAATATCAGTGTTGTTGTTAACAAAGACAATTAATTACAACCACAAGGATCAGTCCCTTTGGTTATCTGTTTCTTTTATATTAGCAAGAGTCGAAAAGACTGCCAAAGGGCAAAGTGAGTTGATAATAGGTAATAATATTCCTCTTAATTAATATCGCGGTTTTCAATATTAATTAGATGCCTGGAACTGGATGCAGTGTTGCTATTTGCAAGAGCAATATGATAAAAGCAAAAAAAGCGGGAGAAAAAATAATGTTTTTTAATTTTCCTAAAAATGCAGAGATAAGAAACAAATGGGTAAGGTGTTGTCATAGAAAAGATAAATGGAACCCAAGTACGTCAAGAATTTGCAGTGTACATTTTACCAATGATGATTATGAGGATAGTCTAAAAGCGAACCTCATGAATATTACTCCCAAAAAATTAAAAACAACTGGTACGTAGATAAATAATAGTAAGAAAAGAATTTGCGTTAATAAACTACTTTTAGCTGTTCCATCGTTGTATTTATTGCCACAAGCTACATCAAAAGCATTGCCTAGTCAAAGAGTACAAAGGGCTAAATGTAAAGAACAAAGACAAGTTGTAGAAGTACTAATGAAATCTTCAGATCCCCAATCACCTCACATAGTACCACCTGAAATAGAAAACATACCGTCCACTAGTGCAGAGACTGAAGTAGATATTTTACGTCGTCAGTTGAAGGATGTTATTCAAGAGAAAGAAAAACTGCATAAATTAGTAGAAGAAAAGGATAAGCTGAATGTTATGTTACAGAAAAAAAATCAACAGATGGAAATTTTAAGGCAAACAGGAGCTGATGACTTTGAAGCCAAAGTGAAAGACATTTTTGCCAATTTTCTATCCAGCAATCAAGTAGATATTCTCCTAAAGAAGAAATCAAAAGCTAGATGGACCACCGAAGAACTTGCTCAAGCGTTTACATTAAGATATTTTAGTAAACGATGTTATATTTATCTAAGAGAGAAGATACATTATCCTCTGCCTGGACTTTCTACGTTACAACATTGGGCTGCAAACATGAGCATAAGATCTGGTATTTTGGAGGATGTTGTCAGAATAATGGGTATTGCAGGAAGTTCCAAGACAGAAATAAACAAATTAACTGTCTTATCTTTTGATGAGGTAAAAGTATCATCGGTGTATGAGTATGATCAAAAAGAAGATGAGATAATGGGGCCTCACTCGTATCTACAAGTCATTATGGCTCGTGGATTATTTGACAATTGGAAACAACCAGTGTTTCTTGGTTTTGACAAAAAGATGACCAGTACATTACTGCAAAGTATTATCACAAAACTAAGCACTGTTAACTATAACGTAGTGGCATGTGTTTCCGATTGTGGTGGGGGCAATCAAGGCCTTTGGAAAGAATTAAATATAGACAGTAGTACCACTTACATTTTACATCCAGTGACAAAGGGAAAAATTTACTTTTTTGCTGATGCCCCACACCTGTTGAAACTGATACGAAATTGGTTTTTGGATAGAGGTTTTGAACTTGAAGATGGGAGTATCATCAACAAGGAACTAGTTGCAGCTTTAGTCACTTGTGCCAATACAGAAATTAGCTCCTGCCATAAATTATCCACCATACATTTAACGTGTGAGAAAGCGGAACGCCAAAATGTAGCTTTAGCAGCCCAACTCTTCTCCAATACAACAGCCACGGCTTTACGAGTTTATATGCCAGGACCTGATAAACAGTTGGCTACAAATGTGTCAAAATTTTTCCAACTAACAAATCATTGGTTTGATGTGATGAATTCTTATATTCCATTTCCCAAAGTGCCAAGCAAGAATCCATATGGCAAAGATTTGGAAATTCAAAATGAAACTTTAAATGAAATGATAGATACAATGAGCTCGATGCGCTGTATTTCAAAAAAACGAAAAACTGAAACTTTTTTACAAGTATTTCAAAAAGGGGTGATAATGTCATGTCATTCACTCCAAAGTTTATACATTGATTTGAAAGAAAAATACAATATTTCCTACGTATTAACGCACCGGCTGAATCAAGATTGCCTTGAAAATTTCTTTTCACAGGTTGGTACTTATTACTTTTAATAATAATTATGTTTACATGTTTTTATACTCTTATTTTTAACTGAGAACTCGAGGAGGATTGCATGACCATCCATCTCCATTAAATGCTTTATACCGAATACGCATGATACTTTTGGGGAAGAACCCAGGAATCGTTCAGACTCATGCCAATGTTCAGTCGCTTCCTGGAATGGAAGAAGAACAATATGTCGTCGCCAAAGCATTTCAGCAAGCAAAAATTGGTGAATTGACCGTCAAGGAACCAGAAACACTAGAGGAGGAAATTTCTGATGTTGCCAGTAGTACAAGCTCCAATAGTACTGCTTCAACAGTATCAATGACAGATGTCACAGAAAAGGATGGGTTGCTGTATGTGGCAGGTTATCTGGCTAAGAAGCATCAAAACGAATTTCCTGACTTAGGAACTAGGACAGAAAACATCGATACCGCTTTGACAGTCCATTCATACAGCATCCCCTCGTGGATCCAAAGTTTGTCATATGGTGGCCTTATACAGCCTTCGCAACAATGGCTACATAATGTACACAAAATGGAGAAACGCTTTAGAAAACTCCATGAAGACAGTTACAAAGGTGGACCAAACATTATTCGAAGAACGACAGATTATATATTTAAAAAAATAGACATCCCCAAAAAGTTGGTCCATTCATTTAGTCGACAAAGGATTTTTATGAGGATAAAATATCTAAATTCCCAAAGAAAAGGGAAAGTAGGTAAAAGAAAAAGTGGTGAACCATCACGAAAATTAGCCAAGAAGATGAGGAAGACCGTAACTTAACATTTTTACTTTATGACCTTCCCTTTGCTAAATAATGCTATTAGTATACAGTGAGGATTTTATTTCGCTGAACATCAGCACTATAAGTATTAACCCTATGTTCAGTTTTTAAAAAACCATGTCAATGCATTACAAGCAATTACAACATAGCCAAGCAACCTCTGATAAAACAATTGCCATTAATGTCCTTAAAAAGTGTCAAAACTGATTTTTTTTTAAGTTTTTGCACTTGCGGTTTACACGAGGGTTTACGGCATGTATTTAAAAGATGAAAAAACTGCTATAATGATAGTATGCAACAAGTTTGCGATTTGTTTGACACTTTTTAATGGCATTAATGGCAATTGTTTTATTAGAGGTTGCTTGGATATATTGTACTCGTAATTGCTTTTAATGTATTGACATGTTTTTTTTAAACTGAACATAGGGTTAATAGTGCTGATGTTCAGCGAAATAAAATCCTCACTGTACACAATTTTCAAATTAGATTTCTACAAAACCTATTACATATGTGTTTTAATTCTTGTAAGTCTTTTAACGATATTTTAATAAAAGATTATTATCGAGTTTTTGTTTTATAACTACAAAATTTAAAGCAAATTGATGCGGATAAATGATTGTAATCACTTTATTTGGCAATATAATTTATTCATTTACAGCGTTAATCATAATGACGAATTTGCATTAGGTACCTATTTCACATCTTCCATGCGTGTTATAGGTGACCCGTCTGTGTAAATGATATAGAAACTGTTTAAATGAGTACTCTGGATGACGTATTCGCGCCGCGTTCTCTCATTGGCCAAAAGTTACGGCGCAACCAGTCTTTACAAACCATGGGTAGGTACATCAAGCCGTTGTGCGTATACTTATGTGCTCATACGAAGTACGTTACTATAGTTACTATTCCAAAATATTTAACCTCAGCATATTTTCATTGGTGATAAGTTTACAAATTATATTAAGAACCAATCAAGTTCTACAAAAAACAGCTCTGACATTTAATTGACGTTTCTTTATTGCCCGTCGGACCATAAAGAGGCATTTTGGGCCATAAAGAGACGGTTATGTTTAGATGAGTCTAGCATTAATAGTCTAATTATAATGTACCTGAGCATAAAAAATTGTATGCCATTTAATAATATACATATATGGTTTGTACCATTTGTGACCGAAAATAAAGTTGCTACAAAGCGGGGCGCTTTAAATCAAACAGACTGTATAGTAATATTTGCTACTAGTAGGTATACCGTCCCTTGAGCTGACCCCCACTCTTTTTATGCAAATGACCCGCGATCTAATTAATATTCAAATGAGGCGTGGTCTAATTAAATGCGCGAATTAAATTAATTGATCTAATTAAATTAATTCACGGTATCATTTACATATCTCCTCTCTCATTTACATATATGATTTCTCGTATGCATATGAGAAAATACAACCTAGTATATTATATATTGAAGGTAAAGACATGAGGATATCCATCGTTTGACTAATGTCTATTTATTAAAACAAATAAGTTATGAAATGAAGCAGGGAGTCTATTCGATGAACATTGCCTAATAACATGCTAAATGCTTGCAATTCACCTACCCTATTAATATGTTGTACAATTTTAGATATGTAATGTATACGTTTGGTTTCTTACTTAAGTCTATTTTGTTTGTATGTTTGTAATATTTAGACATTTACGAAAATTAAATCAAGCTGAACAGCAGATTACTATTTTAAATTTAATAGATCATACGAATTATCTTACCCTGTTCTGAATGACTGCTTTGTATAAATTGTGCATTGTTTGTAAATGCTCTCTGAACTAAAATATTCATATATGAGAGAAATGTTATATAAGTCAATACAGCCCTATAACTATCATTTATTGAGCTATACAAAGAGATTTATATCTACGCTAAACTAAAGATTAATAGAAGTATTGCATTCCTGATATCATAAGATAACGATAAAACACATGATTATTCTTAGACTAAGGTCTAATTTAGGTAGTCAAATTGTAGGTAATCGAATTGTAGGTACATACCATGATGTGATATCATACAATTATATTCTAGTAAGAATTGTAATAAAGTCACTGCTATAAATAACAACATTCTTTATCACGATCATCTATCATTATCATAATCATCTAATGTCATGCAGAGTCAGCAGCTAGCTCCTAAGTTCGTATATGCGAGAATCGGTATTATATAACACACACATTAGTCTACATTCATTGCTCTAATATTGATAGGAACTTTCTAGAATCTATAAAGTTGTACTACATATATTCAACTAATTTGAATATACGATAACTGAGACTCATTATACTTCTATGCACACAATCGAGGTATCAGTACACTCCAACCGCGTGATCAAGATTGTAGTATTCAAATCAAGCATCACTAAACGTATTCTTCATATATGAAATCATAAAATTCGAGTCTAACTACTGACGAGGTGAAAGAATAGTTGCAATCGGTTTATGCCCATACCAGGCTCCCTATGATTATTATAAATGTCTTAACAGAATAAAAAGGGTGAAATGAATATAACTTATAGGATTTAATCAAACTAGAAGAATATCGATATATCCTACGTTAAGAAAATAATTATACTATGTAAGCATCGATACGCTACATATGATTGCGAGCCTGAGTATAAGCATAAACCCTATACTACAGATTTTTATCCTTTTTCATTATATCTACTACAGACGAGGTGAATGAATAGGTACATTTAACATGCGTATGCTACAATTATCTAATTTTCTAGTTTTCTAGACGTAATGTAATTTTGAACAGATTTTAACCTTTTTCGTTATATCTACTACCCCTGTAAGCGATTTCTACATATGTCTTCTTACTGTGTATAATTTTGCACCATGTAGATATTCGTCGTATCTATAGTAAACTCATATTTTAACGTTATTTTACAATATATCATCCATTTTCAATGGTTTCGAAATACGCAGATATGTAATAATATACTATATACTTTTGTAGGATATTAACTCGTATAATTAATACTAATTTGTAATTATTTTCGATACCTTCGAAATATAAGTCTATAACATATGTCATATGTTTTGTAATACGTCTTTATAACTTTGAAACTCTACGTGATTTCCTCTTACAATATCTATAGTTATGAGAACCTTGAAGTCTTAACCTGGAGAAATAAAACAGGTAAATATTTTACTTTTTATTGAAACTAGTTAACTTATATTCTAACATACATATTTGAAACTAGACAACTTATGTTCTAACATACAAATATACAACAACAAAATAAAAAAGTATACTTGAGGGTAACATTTTGTATAACCATTATCTTTTATTCTATAATACCTTCTTCTTTAAGCTCAGAAATAATTGAAATAATCTCATCCTAGTTTTCTAAACTACTGCTACCCCTCTGTTTTAAGGTATACAGTAGACGAAGCCTGTCGACAACTTGATTCCAATACGGCCCTACCCTATCATTATGTCGTACAATGTATACATTTAATATTATTATTAAAATTTTATAAATAAAACGATAAAACAAGTTTATAACCTTTCATTTATTTTTATGTTAAAGATATACGGTAGCAAGATCTAAAATGCCTAGACATTCGAATTTTGAACAGATTGATAACATGTTTCTCATTTAATCATAACTAGGGTCAAGTTGAATAACAAAATAAAGTACATAAAAGTTAACAGGTTCAAATAGAAATTCATTTTGCTACTTTTATATGTGCTAAGTAAATTAATAAACAGATATTTCCAAAATTTTATGCATTCTTGAGAGAACAGGGTATAATTTTTAAAACACACTGTAGAAAACATATCAGCAGAGAAAGGTATTTAAAAATTCCTAACATGGATGGAGCTTTATCTGTTTTAGAATATTCAAAGGCAGTATATGACAATAAATTATCGTGAGACCACTGATCTATATAAAACGCCTTATATAAAATTAGAGATAAAAAATTAAACCTATGACATATGGTGAAAATGCAAATATTCAACAATTCTAACACCAATTTTTCTACTTTTCTAGACGTAATGTAATTTTGAACTGATTTTTAACCTTTTTCGTTATATCTACTACCCTTGTAAACGATTTCTACATGTCGTCTTACCGTGTATAATTTTGCCCCATGTAGATATTCGTCGTATTCCTGTATATTACCTATAAATTTTACTTTAACAATACATGTAGTCAGGTTTGGCGTAAATAACAATTAGGGATATCAAAGCCATACTAACTGAACGCTAACATAATATGCTCTACAGGTCAAACTCAATTAATTAACCCTGGAGTTATACATCCTTAGGCTAGAAACAGTCTTGAAACAAAAAATGGCTGAGTCCACCCTGTTAGACAAGAAATCAGAGTATGGGCGTGATAAATAAAACATATAAAGTTATTTTACAAACATTTATTTAGTATACATAACATAATACAAGAATATAGATCATAAGTTGTTTTCTATGACGACTGTTGTAGTTCTACGGGTCTCTGAGTCGTCGTATGCCCTCGCAGCAATACTAATACGTATAAAGTCCGACGACTGACTCATTGGAACTGTACCGGTAGCCCTTTCCTTGTTCAACTCTTCGTTACTATCACAGTTGGTAAACGAGGAATCACATTCATCAATACCCAAATGCATGGCTGAAGTCATATCTTCTTCTTCTTCTTCTGTATCAACGATATCAGTAGGTCCATTTGCTTCCTTTACCAGAGCTGTCTTTACAACATTTGCGTTATTATGTACGTTTTTTAAATGCCTTTTATAGCTGTCGATGCGTGAAAGATATTTGAAGAAATTAGAACACCGGACTTTGATTGATTCGTGAACGCTTTTCGTATGTCTTTTTAAGTTGTCAGAGCGTGAAAAAGTTTTGACACAGCTAGAACAGCAGATTCTGTTTGAATCGGGTATGGTTTTTACGTGTCTCTTGCAGGTGAATGGCCTCGCGAAAGACTTGAAGCAAACCGGACACTGTATTTTGCAATCCTGTCGACTAGAGCCATTCTTCTTCTTACGCTGCTCCATCTCGACTAATGAAGGAACAGGAACACTATCCGTCTATTTATACTGATCGACCAGAGCAATCGGTTGTTCTATCCTACGTTGAGAAAATAATTATACTATGTAAGCTTAGATACGCTACATATGATTGCAAGCCTGAGTATAAGCATACACCCTATACTACAGATTTTTATCCTTTTTCATTATATCTACTACAGACGAGGAGAAGAATAGGTACATTTAACACGCGTATGCTACAATTATCTAATTTCTAGTTTTCTAGACGTAATGTAATTTTGAACAGATTTTAACCCTTTTCGTTATATCTACTACCCTTGTAATCGATTTCTACATATACGTTCTTATTGTTTATACACCATATAGATATTCGTAGCATCTAAAGTAAACTCTTATTTAAACGTTATTTTACAATATATCATACATTTCAGCAACTCGTATGATTATCCGTCTCTATCGTAACCCAGTATGTAAGGGCATTATGTTAAATACTATCTCATACATGTAAATAAACAGTTCTTTAAAGAGTTTGTTAGGCCACCTAATCTGTTATAATATTACTATGATATTAGATCTCGTCGATTACAGTTTTACCATTAGGACATACTTAGTAGGTTATATGTGCTAAGTAAAATAATAAACAGATATTTCGAAAATTTTATGCATTCTTGAGAGAACGGGCTATAATATTTAAAAACACACTGTAGAGAACAGAACAGCAGAGAAAGGGAATACATAAATACAGTATGTTTTGTATGATGAGTTGTCAGTTTAAAAGAAATAAGTTCGTCGCCATATTTAAACGTTATTTTACAATACATCATACATTTTCAATAGCTTCGAAATACGCAGATATGTAATAATATACTATATACTCTTGTAGGTTATTCAACGTATCTATAGAAAACTCTTATGATTAATAATAATCTGTAACCTTATTGTTTTTTATTACATCACAGGTTAGAGCATACGAATATAATTTAGGTTAGATTAGGTTAGAGCCTACGAATACATTTTTAGGGCAGAACGTAGGGAGCAGAGTAAGTACAAAACAACATACTTTCATACAAGAACGTTTATTGATACGAGTAGTTTCGACGCTACTGAAAACATAATACATAACTTATATATATAATATCTATTAAAATAGTACATTTCGTATACACTAATAATGGTACTACATACCCGACTATAAAGTAAACATGGTAAGTATAACAGCCGTTTAAAAGAATAGATAGTAAATATAACTATATCTAATTATTTTATAAAATACTATGTTAACTAAGAGGTTATATACAGAATATATACGCCTGTATTCGACCTCTAGAGGGTTCATAAGACTAGACTAGACCAGACCAGACCAGACCAGACCAGACCAGACCAGACCATAGCAGACCAGACCAGACCAGACCAGATCAGATCAGACCAGACCATACCAGACCAGACCAGACTAGACTATAGATGATAGACAGTAAAATCATGAACAATTATACCACCTGTATTTATATTTTAGGTTAGATTTAGGTCGCGCGCGACCTAAATCTAACCTAAAATATATTCGTAGACTGTAACCCAACTAATATCATATGTATGTTTTTCGAATGTTAATGACGATTTTGTAAGTAGCTACAATGGTCTAACCTAATAAATATTTTATGAACTAATCTTAATAGAGATTTTTTGTAAGTAGCTACATGCTCTAACCTAATAAATGTTTTATGAACTAATCTTAATAGAGATTCTTGAATCTTTGCAACAACCGGAGTCTAAAATCTATAACCTTAATATAATTTTTGGGGGTCTAACCTAGATTGCTTCATTTAATTTAATCAGTTATATTAATATTATATTGATTTATCATGCAATTTTGGGTTTTAAAGTAAAGAAGAATTAATGTTTTTTATCACAGAATTTTGAAATAAACTTCTAAACTTTGTATTCATCGTTTTGTTCCGAGCTATCTCAATTTCAAAATCAAGACTACAGCAATGTTATTTTTCCTTACGGCGCCAATCTTACAAAACAAATAGTTTCTAAAAACGATTTGATTATAACACCCTCTATTAATCTAACCTGACTACTAAAAACTTCTAACTTTAGATGTTTTAAAGATTACATCTTCAGTTTCTACAATTGAATTTCTGTAATAATTAGATTCAGCCACTAATTTTAAAATATCAAGTAAGCTCTATTATATTACAGGTGGTATAATTGTTCATGATTTTACTGTCTATCATCTATAGTCTAGTCTAGTCTGGTCTGGTATGGTCTGGTCTGGTCTGCTATGGTCTGGTCTGGTCTGGTATGGTCTGGTCTGGTCTGGTCTGGTCTGGTCTAGTCTGGTCTGGTCCGGTCTAGTCTGGTCTGGTCTAGTCTAGTCTTATGAACCCTCTAGAGGTCGAATACAAGCGTATATATTCTGTATATAACCTCTTAGTTAACATAGTATTTTATAAAATAATTAGATATAGTTATATTTACTATCTATTCTTTTAAACGGCTGTTATACTTACCATGTTTACTTTATAGTCGGGTATGTAGTACCATTATTAGTGTATACGAAATGTACTATTTTAATAGATATTATATATATATATATATATATATATATATATATATATATATATATATAATGGGTGTTCATTTAAATTCGTAATCTAGCAACCTTTGGATTATTGCCTGTCTCTATCTGCGACGTATTATATATGTCGCTCTGCCTTCTTTCATTAAAATTCCAAAGGTTGCTAGATTACGAATTTAAATGAACACCCTATATATCTATATATATATATATATATATATATATATATATATATATATATATATATATATATATAAAATATTTGCGTTTTATTAAAAATAAAACAACAGTTTTCTTTTGCTGTAAAACACATAAGTTTAAAAACATATAAGTTTAAACCATTTCTTGGGTATAAGCAGCAATTAAAATAATAATCAAAATAATGATTATAATAATATTTGAGAGGTACAGAATTTCAAACAAAACACCCCTAGACAATTGTTTCGCCCTTTCTTTGGGCTCCTCCTGAGGAGCCCAAAGAAAGGGCGAAACAATTGTCTAGGGGTGTTTTGTTTGAAATTCTGTACCTCTCAAATATTATTATAATCATTATTTTGATTATTATTTTAATTGCTGCTTATACCCAAGAAATGGTTTAAACTTATATGTTTTTAAACTTATATATATATATATATATATATATATATATATATATATATATATATATATATATATATATATATATATATATATATATATATATATATATATATATATATATATATATATATATATTACTAGTTGGGAAATCTTTTGACTTTATTAATTAATATAATTGTTATTGAGGTTGAAGTCAATAGTATTTCAAAGAAAACTCTTAGTTAATAAGTACTAAGCTTTCGCAATATATTTATTTGCTTCTTCAGAGTACTGTAATATAATGTAATAAAGATGATATGGTTTTTAACATAGAAAATAATTATAAATTACTTACATTAACGTGAGACTATATAATAAAGGTCGCAAAACTTATTATAGAGATCATTAGTTATATAAAATATGAATCATCAAATATGACAATTTTTGAATTTTTCAAACACGTCAAAAAAGGATAACATGGGAAGCCATGTTAATTCTTATATACTACAATAAAGGTGAAAAGATTATTATTTTTGTTACAAGTAAAATAGAAATTAAGGGAAAATATTGTAATTAACATATGCAGATTTAAAATTATAAAAAGATTACCAATATTTTAAATGAATGCAAAAAATAGTAGTTTAAATATTCAAAGGAGATCTCAAAATAAAAACGACATCAAATAAGAGTAGAATTGTTACTAATAGTCTTAAATTTGTTAATTTCCAAATATAACAAATAATTATATATACTACTTAAGTTATGTAAGTCAGTTTTTTTATTTAGAGTATTAGCATCAACTTTTATATAAAACATTTCTAAAAATGATCTCTTTGTGAGATTGTTTTGTGTACAAAGGACTCTTGCATTGTCAAAATCCCACTTATGTCCAGTGTTAATAGTATGTTCTGTTAAAGCACAAGTATTTACCATTCTCCGACAATCACTTTTATGAGAAGTTATTCGCCCTAATAAGTTTCTAGATGTTTGACCTACATAAGTACTATTACATCTTAAACAAGAAATACTATAAACTATGTTAGATTTTTCAAAATTAGTCAAAGGACATTTTTTCTTAGTGTAAACTCTAGATAAGGTTTTAACATTTTTGGTAGCAATTTTAATGTTTGTGTTTTTGAAAATATTTGAAATTTTAGGAGTAAGTTGTTCAACAAAAGGTAGCGAGCTAAAAACGGGCAATGGATCCTGATCAACATTATTGGATATAAGTATGGTATTCTGAGTGACATTATTATTATTGGAAACAGGATTTTGATAATTATTATTATGCTGCTGGACTTGAAAGATGTTAGAGTCAGTATTAAAAAGAAGTTTATTAACAAGATGAAAGGGATAAGAATTTTCAAGTAATATATTCTTCAACAAACTTAAACTTTCATTACGAAAAGTAGAATGTGACAGTTTAACAGCTCTGTTTTTTAAAGCTAAAATCAAGTTAATTTTCTGTTTAGTAGGATGATAAGACCAATAATTTAAGAATCTATTACTACTAATTGGCTTACGATACCAATTAGTAGTAATAGATTCTTAAATTATTGGTCTTATCATCCTACTAAACAGAAAATTAACTTGATTTTAGCTTTAAAAAACAGAGCTGTTAAACTGTCACATTCTACTTTTCGTAATGAAAGTTTAAGTTTGTTGAAGAATATATTACTTGAAAATTCTTATCCCTTTCATCTTGTTAATAAACTTCTTTTTAATACTGACTCTAACATCTTTCAAGTCCAGCAGCATAATAATAATTATCAAAATCCTGTTTCCAATAATAATAATGTCACTCAGAATACCATACTTATATCCAATAATGTTGATCAGGATCCATTGCCCGTTTTTAGCTCGCTACCTTTTGTTGAACAACTTACTCCTAAAATTTCAAATATTTTCAAAAACACAAACATTAAAATTGCTACCAAAAATGTTAAAACCTTATCTAGAGTTTACACTAAGAAAAAATGTCCTTTGACTAATTTTGAAAAATCTAACATAGTTTATAGTATTTCTTGTTTAAGATGTAATAGTACTTATGTAGGTCAAACATCTAGAAACTTATTAGGGCGAATAACTTCTCATAAAAGTGATTGTCGGAGAATGGTAAATACTTGTGCTTTAACAGAACATACTATTAACACTGGACATAAGTGGGATTTTGACAATGCAAGAGTCCTTTGTACACAAAACAATCTCACAAAGAGATCATTTTTAGAAATGTTTTATATAAAAGTTGATGCTAATACTCTAAATAAAAAAACTGACTTACATAACTTAAGTAGTATATATAATTATTTGTTATATTTGGAAATTAACAAATTTAAGACTATTAGTAACAATTCTACTCTTATTTGATGTCGTTTTTATTTTGAGATCTCCTTTGAATATTTAAACTACTATTTTTTGCATTCATTTAAAATATTGGTAATCTTTTTATAATTTTAAATCTGCATATGTTAATTACAATATTTTCCCTTAATTTCTATTTTACTTGTAACAAAAATAATAATCTTTTCACCTTTATTGTAGTATATAAGAATTAACATGGCTTCCCATGTTATCCTTTTTTGACGTGTTTGAAAAATTCAAAAATTGTCATATTTGATGATTCATATTTTATATAACTAATGATCTCTATAATAAGTTTTGCGACCTTTATTATATAGTCTCACGTTAATGTAAGTAATTTATAATTATTTTCTATGTTAAAAACCATATCATCTTTATTACATTATATTACAGTACTCTGAAGAAGCAAATAAATATATTGCGAAAGCTTAGTACTTATTAACTAAGAGTTTTCTTTGAAATACTATTGACTTCAACCTCAATAACAATTATATTATATATATATATATATATATATATATATATATATATATATATATATATATATATATATATATATATATATATATATATATATATATATATATATATATATATATATATATATATATATATATATATATATATATATATATATATATATATATATATATATATATATATATATATATATATATATATATATATATATATATATATATATATATATATTTTTTAGTTGATATTAATTTTTGTTAAGTTGAATAATGATTTTACATTAAATAATATTTAGAATGCAAATTCATATAGAAAAATTTTTATAGAAAAATTTATTTGTATGTTCTGCTTTAACATCTAATTCATATAGAAAATTTCTCGCTATGCTGGTAGTCGTACTCTGTAGCTCAGTTGGTAGAGATACCACCTAGACAGTGGAGGGTCCTGGGTTCGTGTCCCAGCAGAGTCGATGATAAATTTTTCTATATGAATTTGCATTCTAAATATTATTTAATGTAAAATCATTATATATATATATATATATATATATATATATAAGTTATGTATTATGTTTTAAGTAGCGTCGAAACTACTCGTATCAATAAACGTTCTTGTATGAAAGTATGTTGTTTTGTACTTACTCTGCTCCCTACGTTCTGCCCTAAAAATGTATTCGTAGGCTCTAACCTAATCTAACCTAAATTATCTTGTTTATTGTTTCCAGCCTTATTTTGTGGAACTCCATAATCATGAAATAAATAAAGATTATTAAAAGTTTCACAGTTTTGTATAAGTCAAAATTATTTCACTTTTAATAACATAATTTATTTACAAAAGGATGGTTTACCTATGGGTAATTCTCTAAGTCCTCTATTAGCTAACATATTTATGGACAAGTTTGAAGATAGAATATTTGAATTAAACCTCTCTAAACACATTATCTTCTGGTTTCGTTATGTTGATGACATTTTAGCTTGTTTTGACAGTTCTTTTGAGGTTATCAATGAATTTTTAATTCTTATAAACAATATCCATCCTAATATAAAATTTACACTAGAAACAGAACAAAACAGGGCTATAAACTTTCTAGACTTAAATATCAAGATTAACGCAGACAATCTTTTTGAATTTTCCATATACAGAAAACCAACACAAACAGACATAACAATACCAAATGAATCTTGTCACCACAATACACATAAAATAGCAGCATACAGATCATTAGTACACAGAGCTTTAACTATTCCACTAACAAAATCAGATTTTAGCAGAGATATCAACCATTAAACAACTAGCACATGCAAATCATTATAATCCGAACATGATTGACACTTTAATTAAACAAAAAGATTATAGGTTAGCTATCAAAAGAATATATCCCATTGACAATCAAACAGAAGACACAAATTACATATCTATACCATATTTTGGCAAAATATCAGAAAAAATTGCACATATACTAAGAAAAACCAACAATTATAAAATAACATTTAAAACCAACACTAACACTTTTTCATTTTTATTTAATGCTAAAGACAGAACACATGATATCATGAAATCGGGCATTTACCGTTTAAATTGTTCTTTTTGTAGTTCGGTATATATTGGACAAACACTTCGAAATTTTGACATAAGATATAAAGAACACGTACGTCATTACAAAAATAAACATCCTGAAAAATCGAATTACGCCAAACACCTTTTAGAACAAAATCACACAATGACTCCTCAAAATAATATTAAATTCCTACATTTTTGTAATAACAAACGCAAATTAGACATTTTAGAAGCCTTTGAGATATACAAACACAAACTCAGGGTACCTTTAATGAATGAACAACTTGAGCTCAGTAATTCTCCGTTACTGGAAGTATTAGATGTTTAATTATGATTTTTATTATTAATTTTTATTATTATTATTATTATTTTATCTAGTTACCTATTTTGTATCTACCTTAGCGACGTGTTTGTTTATAATTATATTACCTTTGATAATGACAGCATAGCTGTCGAAACAATATTGTCAGGTATATTTTAATAAAACTGTGAAACTTTTAATAATCTTTATTTATTTCATAACCTAAATTATATTCGTATGCTCTAACCTGTGATGTAATAAAAAGCAATAAGGTTACAGATTATTATTAATCATAAGAGTTTACTATAGATACGTTGAATAACCTACAAGAGTATATAGTATATTATTACATATCTGCGTATTTCGAAGCTATTGAAAATGTATGATGTATTGTAAAATAACGTTTAAATATGGCGACGAACTTATTTCTTTTAAACTGACAACTCATCATACAAAATATACTGTATTTATGTATTCCCTTTTTCTGCTGATATGTTTTCTACAGTGTGTTTTTAAATATTATACCCCGTTCTCTCAAGAATGCATAAAATTTTCGAAATATCTGTTTATTATTTTACTTAGCGCATATAACCTACTAAGTATGTCCTAATGGTAAAACTGTAATCGACGAGATCTAATATCATAGTAATATTATAACAGATTAGGTGACCTAACAAACTCTTTAAAGAAATGTTTATTTACATGTATGAGATAGTATTTAACATAATGTCCTTACATACTGGGTTACGATAGAGACGGATAATCATACGAGTTGCTGAAATGTATGATATATTGTAAAATAACGTTTAAATAAGAGTTTACTTTAGATGCTACGAATATCTATATGGTGTATAAACAATAAGAACGTATATGTAGAAATCGCTTACAAGGGTAGTAGATATAACGAAAAAGGTTGAAATCTGTTCAAAATTACATTACGTCTAGAAAACTAGAAATTAGATAATTGTAGCATACGCATGTTAAATGTACCTATTCTTCACCTCGTCTGTAGTATATATAATGAAAAAGGATAAAAATCTGTAGTATAGGGTTTATGCTTATACTCAGGCTCGCAATCATATGTAGCGTATCTAAGCTTACATAGTATAATTATTTTCTCAACGTAGGATAGAACAACCGATTGCTCTGGTCGATCAGTATAAATAGACGGATAGTGTTCCTGTTCCTTCATTAGTCGAGATGGAGCAGCGTAAGAAGAAGAATGGCTCTGGTCGACAGGATTGCAAAATACAGTGTCCGGTTTGCTTCAAGTCTTTCGCGAGGCCATTCACCTGCAAGAGACACGTAAAAACCATACCCGATTCAAACAGAATCTGCTGTTCTAGCTGTGTCAAAACTTAAAAAGACATACGAAAAGCGTTCACGAATCAATCAAAGTCCGGTGTTCTAATTGCTTCAAATATCTTTCACGCATCGACAGCTATAAAAGGCATTTAAAAAACGTACATAATAACGCAAATGTTGTAAAGACAGCTCTGGTAAAGGAAGCAAATGGACCTACTGATATCGTTGATACAGAAGAAGAAGAAGAAGATATGACTTCAGCCATGCATTTGGGTATTGATGAATGTGATTCCTCGTTTACCAACTGTGATAGTAGCGAAGAGTTGAACAAGGAAGGGGCTACCGGTACAGTTCCAATGAGTCAGTCGTCGGACTTTATACGTATTAGTATTGCTGCGAGGGCATACGACGACTCAGAGACCCGTAGAACTACAACAGTCGTCATAGAAAACAACTTATGATCTATATTCTTGTATTATGTTATGTATACTAAATAAATGTTTGTAAAATAACTTTATATGTTTTATTTATCACGCCCATACTCTGATTTCTTGTCTAACAGGGTGAACTCAGCCATTTTTTGTTTCAAGACTGTTTCTAGCCTAAGGATGTATAGCCCCAGGGTTAATTAATTGAGTTTGACCTGTAGAGCATATTATGTTAGCGTTCAGTTAGTATGGCTTTGATATCCCTAATTGTTATTTACGCCAAACCTGACTACATGTATTGTTAAAGTAAAATTTATAGGTAATATACAGGAATACGACGAATATCTACATGGGGCAAAATTATACACGGTAAGAAGACATATGTAGAAATCGTTTACAAGGGTAGTAGATATAACGAAGAAGGTTAAAAATCAGTTCAAAATTACATTACGTCTAGAAAAGTAGAAAAATTGGGGTTAGAATTGTTGAATATTTGCATTTTCACCATATGTCATAGGTTTAGTTTTTTATCTCTAATTTTATATAAGGCGTTTTGTATAGATCAGTAGTCTCACGATAATTTATTGTCATATACTGCCTTTGAATATTCTAAAACAGATAAAGCTATCCATGTTAGGAATTTTTAAATACCTTTCTCTGCTGATATGTTTTCTACAGTGTGTTTTAAAAATTATACCCTGTTCTCTGAAGAATGCATAAAATTTTGGAAATATCTGTTTATTAATTTACTTAGCACATATAAAAGTAGCAAAATGAATTTCTATTTGAACCTGTTAACTTTTATGTACTTTATTTTGTTATTCAACTTGACCCTAGTTATGATTAAATGAGAAAACATGTTATCAATCTGTTCAAAATTCGAATGTCTAGGCATTTTAGATCTTGCTACCGTATATCTTTAACATAAAAATAAATGAAAGGTTATAAACTTGTTTTATCGTTTTATTTATAAAATTTTAATAATAATATTAAATGTATACATTGTACGACATAATGATAGGGTAGGGCCGTATTGGAATCAAGTTGTCGACAGGCTTCGTCTACTGTATACCTTAAAACAGAGGGGTAGCAGTAGTTTAGAAAACTAGGATGAGATTATTTCAATTATTTCTGAGCTTAAAGAAGAATAAAAGATAATGGTTATACAAAATGTTACCCTCAAGTATACTTTTCTATTTTGTTGTTGTATATTTGTATGTTAGAATATAAGTTGTCTAGTTTCAAATATGTATGTTAGAATATAAGTTAACTAGTTTCAATAAAAAAGTAAAATATTTACCTGTTTTATTTCTCCAGGTTAAGACTTCAAGGTTTTCATAACTATAGATATTGTAAGAGGAAATCACGTAGAGTTTCAAAGTTATAAAGACGTATTACAAAACATATGACATATGTTATAGACTTATATTTCGAAGGTATCGAAAATAATTACAAATTAGTATTAATTATACGAGTTAATATCCTACAAAAGTATATAGTATATTATTACATATCTGCGTATTTCGAAACCATTGAAAATGGATGATATATTGTAAAATAACGTTAAAATATGAGTTTACTATAGATACGACGAATATCTACATGGTGCAAAATTATACACAGTAAGAAGACATATGTAGAAATCGCTTACAGGGATAGTAGATATAACGAAAAAGGTTAAAATCTGTTCAAAATTACATTACGTCTAGAAAACTAGAAAATTAGATAATTGTAGCATACGCATGTTAAATGTACCTATTCATTCACCTTGTCTGTAGTAGATATAATGAAAAAGGATAAAAATCTGTAGTATAGGGTTTATGCTTATACTCAGGCTCGCAATCATATGTAGCGTATCGATGCTTACATAGTATAATTATTTTCTCAACGTAGGATATATCGATATTCTTCTAGTTTGATTAAATCCTATAAGTTATATTCATTTCACCCTTTTTATTCTGTTAAGACATTTATAATAATCATAGGGAGCCTGGTATGGGCATAAACCGATTGCAACTATTCTTTCACCTCGTCAGTAGTTAGACTCGAATTTTATGATTTCGTATATGAAGAATACGTTTAGTGATGCTTGATTTGAATACTACAATCTTGATCACGCGGTTGGAGTGTACTGATACCTCGATTGTGTGCATAGAAGTATAATGAGTATCAGTTATCGTATATTCAAATTAGTTGAATATATGTAGTACAACTTTATAGATTCTAGAAAGTTCCTATCAATATTAGAGCAATGAATGTAGACTGATGTGTGTGTTATATAATACCGATTCTCGCATATACGAACTTAGGAGCTAGCTGCTGACTCTGCATGACATTAGATGATTATGATAATGATAGATGATCGTGATAAAGAATGTTGTTATTTATAGCAGTGACTTTATTACAATTCTTACTAGAATATAATTGTATGATATCACATCATGGTATGTACCTACAATTCGATTACCTACAATTTGACTACCTAAATTAGACCTTAGTCTAAGAATAATCATGTGTTTTATCGTTATCTTATGATATCAGGAATGCAATACTTCTATTAATCTTTAGTTTAGCGTAGATATAAATCTCTTTGTATAGCTCAATAAATGATAGTTATAGGGCTGTATTGACTTATATAACATTTCTCTCATATATGAATATTTTAGTTCAGAGAGCATTTACAAACAATGCACAATTTATACAAAGCAGTCATTCAGAACAGGGTAAGATAATTCGTATGATCTATTAAATTTAAAATAGTAATCTGCTGTTCAGCTTGATTTAATTTTCGTAAATGTCTAAATATTACAAACATACAAACAAAATAGACTTAAGTAAGAAACAAAACGTATACATTACATATCTAAAATTGTACAACATATTGATAGGGTAGGTGAATTGCAGGCATTTAGCAGGCCCGTGTTTCTAACTGCTGATCTATAGGCTAGAAAAATCATAAAAGTATTAGGCAATGTTCATTGAATAGACTCCCTGCTTCATTTCATAACTTATTTGTTTTAATAAATAGACATTAGTCAAACGATGGATATCCTCATGTCTTTACCTTCAATATATAATATATTTATTTATATCTAGTTAATGATATGTGTTGTGATCTTGATTGACTGTAATCTTTTTCCTGTAAGATCCTATAAAAGCCGTAATTAATATTTCTTAATATATATAGTTTAGTTTAATCCGTGTACGTATTTTATTCTTGCATTTTTTATTTCACAATGTATAACTACATACAATTTATTTTAAATCCGTTTTTCTGAAATTTCTAGATTTTAATACAAACAAAATTGATTTAGGCTTCAGGAAATATCCAAACAGATTTACTCAGAATTTACGGTTGTTATTAAATAATAATTAGCCGTCGGCAACTTTTAAAATATTTCGATTAAACCAATAGTCTTTCATGTTTGAATTTTAACTTTCTACACCCGCTAATTGGAAATTCATTAGCAATGGTGAAATCATCGTTACAGAAAATAAATTTTACAATCAAGACGTCATGTTTTTACCTTACCGATCTCATTTTTCATATTAGTTAATGTAGGATAATAATGGTACTACATACCCGACTATAAAGTAATCATGGAAAGTATAACTGCTGTTTAAAAGAATAGATAGTAAATATAACTATATCTAATTATTTTGTACTGATATAAAAAGCCGCGGATCGACTGATGTTACGGGCCTCATGTAGTAATAATATTAGCACATTCGGATAATCTTAGAAAACATATTTAACCGAGCGTCAGTATTAAAATTTTATTTCATTTTTTAAGTTTTATTTAAATAAATCTTTAGGATTCAAAAAGCATTTTTCCTATTATTATTATTAATGTACAATATTTATCAATATTTTCCGGGAATTATTTTTAAATAAATTGGATTTAATCAAATATACGTGAAAGCATTTTTATAAATAACTCGTATGCAGTAATTTAAAAGACAAGCTCCGTGGTCTCGGGGTTAAGCTATGGACTTGTAAACAGACGTACTTTACGAACCCTGGTTCGAAACTCGTTGGATCCATTGATTTTTATAAAAAAGTGTAGCAGGTTGCCTATCTACAGGTGTATAGAAATCTACTATACCGATCACAGGACGTTATCGATAGATGGCATTAGCAGCGCTAGGAATTCAAATCTTTCAGCGGGAAATGATGACAAGTTGGAAATGAGGAGAGAGAGGGAGAGAGAAGGCGAGAGAGAGCCAGAGCGAAATCCGAGCGAGAGAGAGGGCCAGCCAAGCGAGAGCGAGAGAAAGGGCCTGAACCAAGCGAGAGCGAGAGAGAGGGCCAGAGCAAGAGCGAGAGAGAGGGTCAGAGCGAGAGCGAGAGAGAGGGCCAGAGCAAGAGCGAGAAAGAGGGTCAGAGCCAAGCGAGAGCGAGAGAGAGGGCCTGAACCAAGCGAGAGCGAGAGAGAGGGCCAGAGCAAGAGCGAGAGAGAGGGTCAGAGCCAAGCGAGAGCGAGAGAGAGGAATCTACTATACCGATGACATGACGTCGCCGATAGATGGCAGTAGCAGTACTAAAAATTCAAATCCAAGGGCGGGAAATCTAAGATGACAAATTGAAAATGATAGATACAAAATGGCGGATATGTAAATGACATTCAAAATTGACAGATTCAAAATGACATTTCAAAATGGCTATTCAAAATGGCGATCCAAAATGGCGTTTCAAAATGGCTATTCAAAATGGCGATTCAAAATGGCTATTCAAAATAGCGATCCAAGATGGCGATTCAAAATGGCTATTCAAAATGGCGATTCAAAATGGCGATTCAAAATGGCGATTCAAAATGGCTATTCAAAATGGCGATTCAAAATGGCGTCGACCAATCAGAAGCAAGGGGAGGAGCTAACAGAAGGGAGATGGGGAAAGGGGCGTGGCCAAAAAAAGAGTGGGAGGTATCTCAGGTGGCCCAATACCTACTGCTGCTTTGACTTTCAATCTTGAACCAGGCCATATTTCGAAGGTAATCCATAAAAAGGTAGTTGGCAAAAGTCCTGGACAATTTACAAAAAAATACGTGAAAGCTGTGGAAACCAAATCAAAGTGGGTGAAATGCCGAAAAAGACTGTTTAGTGAAAAATCACAAAGAAGGAAGATTTACCAGTCAGCACCAGCCGATAGCAAATATGGGAAAATAGAGGAAGAAAACATGCAGTTATCAGCAGAAGAATATTCTTTAAAGGAAAACGAAATTTTACAAGTAATGAAAAAAACTGAAGGCGAATTACATCTGATACAGTTAGAAACAATTGGTCAGCATAATAATCTACTTTGGCGTCAAGAAAGATCGTCGCGAATAACAGCTTCTAATTTTGGCCAGATTTGTAAAATGAAAAGCTTAACACATTGTAAAAATATAGTAAAAAATTTGTTGTATAGCACGTTTAAAGGAAATCTCGCTACACGATGGGGACAAGATCATGAAATAGTAGCACTTCGGGAATTGCAAGAGCAATCTAATATTCAAATTCAACAATGCGGACTTTTTATTGATAAAGATGATTGTTTTTGGCAGCGTCGCCAGACGGACTATTAAGTGAAGACTGATTAATTGAAATCAAATGCCCTGCATCAGCTGCAAAAATGAAAGTTATGAGTGCTGTTAACGAAAAGAAAATTAAATTTTTGGAAAACTGGGCTGGTGAAATCTGTTTAAAAAGGACTCATAATTACTACTTTCAAATACAAGGACAGTTACATATTACGAACCGCGATTATTGCATATTCGTTGTATGGACACCGCAAGAAATGATAAGTGAGAAAATTTATCGTGACGATCTGTTTTGGCAAACAAAAATGAAAAACGAGTTAACGTCTTTCTTTTATAAGTGCTTGTTACCTGAATTGATTGATCCTCAGGGACGCCCAATAACAGACCTTCAAAAATAATTAGGTATGTATGTACCTACTTATTGTTGCTTATGATCTTACTTGTAATTATATTTCTTGTAAAAGTTAAAATTTCAATTTAATTTTATTTTAAAAAGTAAAAGAAAACAAAATCTCATACATATATAATATATGTACCTTCAAAACCTTCTACTAGTATGTAATGAAAAGTTTTTTTATTTCATACTGTCACATTTGTCAGTTTTACATCAAACTTTTTAGTCCAGAACATGCGATTTTACGGTCTAGTATGCTTGTAATAGTAGATTACTTACCGAGGCGGGAAGTAGAACATTACGCGGAGAGCAATGATTGTGAATAAAATTTTTTATTCAAAATCGATACATAATGTGTTCATTACTGACGTTTAAAAAGTTAGAAAGCAGTTTATTATACACCATAGTCAATAATAAGTTCTCTTGGTTAGTAATGAGTTCTCTTGGTTAGTAATATCCATTACTTACCTTTTGCTCGTTCTAAATATTCTCAACAGATGGCAGAAATTTTCGTATCTACCTTTACTTTTAGCAGGTAACCAACAGCCAGTCACTGTTTTAGCAACTTCTCGCAATTCCGGTGGTGTGCAACTTACATCAGTTTCATTATCAGGCATTTTAAATCGTGTAAATTGCAATTTGGAGCAATGTAATTAAATTTGGTTTAGTAGTGACACGAATTTACTTTGACAATTGTTGCAGCAATTGTCATTTTATCGCCACCTGAATAAAAACGCTGGTGTTGTGTCCTGCATATATCAAGTATAAGGTATCAATGTAAGAACGTAATTATGTACGATTGTGAATAAAATAGTATACATACCTCGGCGGGAAGACATTACGCGTCGAGCAATTGCTGCCCTTGGCGCTTCGCGCCTCGGGCAGCAGCATTGCTCTCCGCGTAATGTTCTACTTCCCGCCTCGGTAAGTAATCTACTATTACAGGACTTGTGACTGTAAAAGATTTTACCGGACGCAAATACAATCAATCACCTGGACAACGTTTTAGTACGTAATCAGTTACCATGGAAACTCGTTCTTCGTAGATGTCCATATTTTGCATTCGGAAATTTATTTTATAATTTTTTTTAAATTAAACCAATATTCCAATAATTGCAGAATGAAATAAAACGCATTACGTCATACGTCCTGGAAATGGTCTTACAGTCTCGTTTCGATATTCCGGACCCGGCTCCTTCGTCGCCTTGTCCGTAACATCTTACTCGACTGTAAAATTCCATTTCCAGGACTTATAACGTAAATTACTATTACACTGCTGGTTGATGTAATTTCCGACAGAAATTTTATTTTTCTTAAAATTGCAACTTAGTATACCATTTTTGCAATCAAGGTTTCAGTTAAATTAAGAAATAAGATTCAATTAAATTAAGGAATAAAATAAAATTCCATAAATAATAATAGACCGCGCATAATGTCAACTTATTTTAACAGTGTAGCGTGCATGAGTAATTTACCATCGAAAACTATTGCCATTGCGCCTGATACTAGGCAATTGTATTAAGAAAAAATCCGTATCTTATCATCGTAAATGTAAGATATTTTATTTCATACTGTCCGGTAAAAGGGTATTTACCGGACTCATTTGAGTCCGGTAAATGAATTATTACATTACAAGGCCGGTAAAAAATTTTACCGGACTGAAAATCCAATTTGAGTCCGGTAAAAAATTTTACCGGACTGAAAATCTAATTTGAGTCCGGTAAAAAATTTTACCGGACTGAAAATTTTAAATGCATTTTTTTAAAAAATGAACAATGTGAGGCAGTATGAAATAAAACGCCTTACGTCATACTTCCGGTAAACCATTACAGTAGCTCGTTTCAACATTCGAGACTCGGCTCCTTCGTCGCCTCGTCCCGAAACGTTTTCAACTCGCTACTGTAAACTTGGGTTTACCGGACTTATAACGTAATATACTATTAAAAAGTAGAAGGCACTATACGATGCGGTTTTTACTAAATGAAAGAAAAAACGTCAGTTGAAGTACCTACGATGAGATTTAGTTAATTTTATGGTTATGAGACATGCTTTGGTTAGTCGAAAATATACTAACTTAAGCAATTTTTTTCTAAAACAGATTACGTTTTGTAAAGATATTCGAGTCGTAGGTACCTACAGAATACCTATCTTAACAAATTGGTTTTGTTCCGTGTCATTATTTACATAAATAAAAAAGCTATTTTACAGATACGAACACATTATTTTTCTACTAGCGAATCTTCCCCTTAAATAATTAGAGGTTAAGATTGGTTTTTGTTTTTGCGACGTCATTCCGACGTTCCGAGCAGCAACTAAAATTTTAATAGAAACGTCGAATTTGTTTTTTTATGTCTTTAATTAATTTAGTATTTTAATATTGTCATAGAAAAGATAAATGATTATTATTTAAATAAAAATTTCTACTTATTACTGTGTATTATTGCTATAAAAGAAAATCTTATAGAGCACCGCGGAAGCTAGTTCATACATAACCTCAGGCTACTTTTTGTATTGTACAAAAAGTGACTACTTTTTGTACAATTGCTATGGTAACGAGTAACAGTTCCTAAATGGTCTACTTTTTATACAAAATAATTTGATGTTATAGTGTCATATTCGTGCGGTTGGAGAAAAAAATATATATTTAGAAATATTGCATACAAATGGTTATTCACCATTATGAGTTAGCATGTGCCGATGCAATGTTGATTTTAGTGAACACTTATAATTACATATAGTACATTCAAATGGCTTATCACCACTATGAATGAACATGTGCTTTTGTAAACTTCCTTTTTGTGAAGATTTATAATTACATATACTACATTCAAATGGTCTCTCACCGCTATGAGTGAACATGTGCCTTCGCAAATCTCCTTTAAGGGAGAACTTATTACCACAAATATTACAGCCAAATGGTTTCTCACCGCCATGAGTGAACATGTGCCTTTGCAAATGTGCTTTGTATTGGAATTTATAATTACATATAGTACATTCAAATCGTTTTTCACCGCTATGTGTGAGCATGTGGATTTTCAGATATCCTTTTCGTAAGCATTTATAGCTGCAAATATTACAACCAAATGGTTTCTCGCCACTATGTGTGATCATGTGTATTTGCAGAGTTGTTTTTTGTGAGAATTTAGAATTGCATACATTACATACAAATGGTTTATCACAACTATGAGTGAACATGTGACTTTTCAAATGTGCTTTTCTTGAACATTTATAACTACAAATATTACAACCAAATGGTTTCTCACCACTATGAGTGAACATGTGCATTTGCATATTTCTTTTTATTGAGAATTTATAATTACATATAGTACATTCAAATGGTTTTTCACCACTATGCGTGAGCAGGTGATTTTTCAAACTTCCTTTTCGTAAGCACTTATAGCCACAAATATTACAAACAAATGGTTTCTCACCACTATGAGTGAGCATGTGCATTTGCAGAGTTGTTTTTTGTGAGAATTTATAGTTACATATATTACATACAAATGGTTTATCACCACTATGAGTAAACATGTGACTTTTCAAAAGTTCATTTTTTGAGCATTTATAACTACAAATATTACAACCAAATGGTTTCTCACAAGTGTGAGTGAGCATGTGCATTCTCAGATTCCTTTTTGCTGGGAATTTATGATCACATATAGTGCATTCAAATGGTTTATCACCAGTATGAGTAAACATATGTCTTTCCAAGCTTGCTTTACGTGAGCATTTATAACCACAAATATTACAAGAAAATGGTTTCTCACCACTATGAGTAAGCATGTGGCTTTGTAAATTTGTTTTGTGTGAACATTTATAATTACATATAGTACATTCAAATGGTTTATCACCACTATGAGTGAACATGTGTCTCTTTAAATCTGGTTTCCGTGATAATTTAATACTACAAATATTACAACCAAATGGTTTCTCACCACTATGAGTGACCATGTGGCTTTGCAAGTGTGATTTGCGTGAGCATTTATAATTACATTTTGTACATTCAAATGGTTTCTCACCACTATGAGTGACCATGTGGCTTTGCAAATGTGATTTGAGTGAGCATTTATAATTACATTCAGTACATTCAAATGGTTTATCACCACTATGAGTGAGCATGTGTCTCTTTAAATCTGGTTTCCGTGATAATTTAATACCACAAATATTACAACCAAATGGCTTCTCACCACTATGAGTGACCATGTGGCTTTGCAAGTGTGATTTGCGTGAGCATTTATAATTACATTTAGTACATTCAAATAGTTTATCACAACTATGAGTGAGCATGTGCTTTTGCAAATTTACTTTTAACAAGCTACAACTATTACACTCGAATGGTTTTACAGCACAGTGAGTGATCACATTTGTTTGTAAGCTTACTTCCTGTGCATGTTGATCGGAAGTTGTGGGCTCCCCAGGCATTTCCTCTTTAGGGAAGGTATCCATCATGGCAGGAAAATCAAATACGTTTTATTTTTATGAATTATTTTCCATGTCAATACAACACCCGACAGCACTTTCAGGACACTATCTGTTCAGATTTTAATAAGCAAATTAAAAATGAAAAAAAATGTTTTAGTAAAAATTGGGGTAAAAACTGTGAGTGAACATATGTTGTAGTCACATATGAGGGGTCTAGTATCAAAGGCTGCAATATCCGGTTTCTTTAATTTTCAGCGAAAAACTATCCTGAACTTTAGGATGGAAATATAAAAGCAAATCAAATATTAACACGTTATATAAAGCAGCAATATCAAAAATCAGTAATCAATTTAAATGATCATATGTAGTGTACAAAAACTACATCTATTCGAATACTTTTGGTGGTGGAGG
Source organism: Agrypnus murinus (assembly GCA_929113105.1). Taxonomy (NCBI): domain Eukaryota; kingdom Metazoa; phylum Arthropoda; class Insecta; order Coleoptera; family Elateridae; genus Agrypnus; species Agrypnus murinus. The sequence goes on from OV816030.1 coordinate 37,749,038, forward strand.
ACGAAGAAATTTAAAATTGCTGAATTTGTAAAATACTCATTTTTATACAAAATTGAGAATGTCACACATGTACAGTTGCTCCAAACCCCTCAATTTTCTTATTATGTCTACACTTCTGGTATTGAGGAAGACCAGAGAGGGAATATCTAACAAATATAAAATTAATAATGACATGAAATAAAGTTAGTAATGTTATCTCCGGCATATCTTAATCATTTTGCTACACTGTGCTTCCACAAATCCGAAATTCTAAGCCTTTTTTTTGTTTTATCAGGAGGCACTGGAGGTAAGCTTCTTTTTAATTTCTAATTATTATGATTAATATTATCAAAAACATGTAATAATTAATTAAATTCGCACTTTCATCACATCAATTACCAAACACATAATTCATCAGCAACAGTAATGTGCGAAACCATATACGAATGTTCAAGTGACGAACGGCTGTGATTTGATTCTATACCCCTCGTATACCACTATACCTAAACCAAAAAAATGAAGAAACTAAACCGGAGTGAATCTAGCAGCCAGAGTTGATTGTGAATAAGCCTATCTCCCAAATTGTCAAATTTAGACAATTTGAAATAAACAAATAGACATTGCAATTTGTCAAAGTGTTAAAAAGGTTTTTCAGAACTCCAATTGTTAATTATTATGAAAGTACTATTAATAAATATTAATTGGAGTTGTGAAAAATGTTTTAAGCAGAAACTAATGTCGTGCACCCTTTTGCTATCAGAAGATTATTTATCAATAGCATCTGTCATACGTTATATGTAAAATATGATGTATAGGTAGATAAAGTAAGTACCGAGTGAGGTGGAAAATATTTTTAATGTTAAAAACAATTAGAATAAAGAAACAAATACCAACCTTTCCATAAAAACGCCCAAATACTACTTAATGTCTTTGATATTGTACTGAATTATTCACAATAAATAATAAATTATAATAATCATACGAGACTAACAACATAGGTATAAAGTTTGTTTACCTTTTTAGAGAAAGTGACACGACATCAATTTTGGGCGAATATGGCGGACTGGGTTCAGCTGTTGTTGCCAGTGGCGTACCAGCTTAGAATGTTCTTGTCTGAATAATAAATTACTAAACACGTTATAACTATTAATAAGAGGTAATTATTTGATATACCGACCCCTATCGTACATGCATACATATACATACGGAAATACCAAGCGCTACGGGTTTTAGTTCGAAAAACGTCATAAAAACAGGTAAAGATTATAAAATATTCTTATCAGATGACATAAACACTATTTTGAAGCCATTTTCACGTAAATACAGCCAACTTTTTTACTAACTGTAACCTAACATCATAACATTCTAACCTCAAAATAGCCATTTTAACATTGTTTTTCTTACTAATTACCGGCGACCGGCGCGAGTTTTTTTCGGATTATTGTTCTCTAAGTTACCCTCTACAACTCAGTATAATTGGTTTACCTGGGTTCAGAAGGGTCGGTATATCGAATAATGAATGAATAAGAATTTAGCAAACACTGATGATAAACTATAAAACATACCGAACGATGAAAATTATACACGAGGATGAAAATTATGACACTCGCCTACAGCTCGTATCGTAATCATCTGGTTTACTTTCTCTAAGACTGTACGAAAAAAACGTATTGATCTTTGAAGAAATAGTTGAACAGATGTTTAAAATGCTTTTGTTTTTTGTACGAAAGTTACACTCGTAATCATAGTTTTATAACCTCAAACTTTATATCAAGCTTGTTAAAATTTTACTATAAAAGACCAGCTAAACAAAACATGTATTAGATACATCATTAGTAGTTTTAATCTACTTTCTGACAAAATCGAAGGTGAAATTAGTGCAGTTATACAGTCTGTTTGATTAAAATAGCTCCGCTTTGTAGCAACTTTATTTTCGCTCAGAAATGGTAAAAACCATTTATATTATTAAATGGCATAAAAGTGTCTATGTTCTGATTCACAAAACTTTGTATTTACTAAATTGGCGTGAACGTGATGACATCATCAATTTTTTTTAATTATATGATAGGTATTTCTTTACTGAAATATATAGAGTATTATGTTCTCTTTTCAACCATAATAAATATTCATATTCTTAAGCACGTTTGACATGATACTAAATTTATGCAAAAATTTAGGAGTAAGTTTTTTCATCATTTTTTTTTTCACGTTGCAAACACGAAATTATGGTAAGAAATTTATTACAAAATGTTTTAGTAAATTATTTAGATCTTGTTCTAAATATGTGAGTAAAAATGCGCGTAAATGTGCGCACAGCACCATGGCTAACTTCAGATCGCATACATTTTTGCCTTATTTTGTTTTTTTTCTTTTTTACTAATAGTATGTCCAGTAACGTACATGCAGCTACCGCTGCATACATTTGGGCTTTACTAGTATCAGACATTTTCCAAATAACATAATAATAAGTAAAACAGAACTAAATCCAAAGATAATTAACCGCAAAATGTAATATTAAAAATATAAACAGCCATGAAGTCAACTCTTGGTTATATCAAGACTACAAACACTACAGCCACAAATAACACTAGAAAAATACGTTAATACGCATGCGCGATTCACAGATTTTGCATTAAAAATGAGATTCGTTGCAAACAGAAATTCGTCAATTTTTGTAAAATTTTATCAAAAAATTTATTACAAAATTCATTCCTAAGTTTTTACGTAAATTTAGTATCATGTCAAACGGGCTTTACATAAGAAAACTTTCAAGAAAAACATGAAAATGAAATGAAATTTACAACTAGTAGGCTTTGATTTATGGTTCTCCAATTAATAAAAGAATAACAGAAATATCTAGCAAGCTTAAGTAACTAATGAAACTTTAGTTATTTCACTGGCGTATTTACAAATTTCTCTCGGGGGGGGAGGTACTTTATAAAAATTCCGAATTAAAATACTTAGATTTTCACATAACCAATAAATGACCTGGATTATTAAAAAAAATCGGGGGTGGCTCCATCCCGTTGCCCCCCCCCCCAAATATGCCTCTGGGTTATTCTGATGGTCTTTGATTTTTAATTAAGTTATGCCCGCTATACATACACTATTTTATGCACAGATTAAGTTTTTATCTCAAATCTATTATTGTATAAAAAATATAATTAAATGAGTAGGTAGGTACATCAAGCCGCTGTGCGTATACTTATGTGCTCATACGAAGTACGTTACTATAGTTACTATTCCAAAATATTTAATCTCAGCATATTTTCATTGGTGATAAGTTTACAAATTATATTAAGAACCAATCAAGTTCTACAAAAAAACAGCTCTGACATTTAATTGACGTTTCTTTATTGCCCGTCGGACCATAAAGAGGCATTTTGGGCCATAAAGAGACGGTTATGTTTAGATGAGTCTAGCATTAATAGTCTAATTATAATGTACCTGAGCATAAAAAATTGTATGCCATTTAATAATATACATATATGGTTTGTACCATTTGTGACCGAAAATAAAGTTGCTACAAAGCGGGGCGCTTTAAATCAAATAGACTGTATAGTAATATTTGCTACTGTATAATGATGTTGACTCTTGATCAAAATTAACTTCATTTATGTTTCACTTGCATATTATTTGGTGATTATACCTGTGATACGAACTCTATAAACAACTCCATAACAACCAGGGCATTGTCGGGCGTTATAGTCTATAATGCCCGCTCATCGTTTACTTTGCGGAGACGGCGTTACGTTTAATAGTAATTTGGATCATTAGCCTAAAACCAATACTGTACTATGTACTTTACTTTACTATTTGACGATACTCTCTATAATCTGTCCCGTAAGTATTTATTGTTAATTTATATAACAATTACGAACGCCGCCGTGAAGATAATTGTTTATTTCAACGTATAACATCTTACATTACGGTAAATAAGCAACGAAAAGATATGAGAATGGAGATGAGTTAGGACTCACGATCAGTAGGTCTATTAAAACGCCATAGATGTCAGTACATGCAATATTATAATATTATTAATTATTTAAAATATAAAAGTTATAACTTTTAGATAAAGGTAAATTCATTTTGTTTAATTAATGTTTTATATTAAATTATATTTTGAATGCAAATCCATCTAGAAAAATTATGACTACGGCAGAGAATCGAACCCTGGACCACCTGCTTCCTAATAAGCCAGATCTCCTACCGTTGACCTATCGAGACGACGTACTATACCTTAGTTATTATTACTATATAAAGTTATTGTAAAATTGTTATTATAAAACGCAAAATTGATTAATTCTTTAGATTATTATGTAATTTTTAATATAATATTATTAATTATTATTGCTAAATTACAATAAAAACAATGAAAGCTTTGATAATTTGCTATATAATTCACAAGTGCAAGCGCGATGGGTACACTTAAAGCTCTCTTTCCTTGTCATTCACAATACCTGCAATGCCAGAATATGTTTACATTTTGCGGGAAAGGGATTAATAACCTTGACAATTGGATTGTGATTGTTTATAAAAAATTACTTTTGAAAACTACTACGTACGTATAATTGTTTAGCTGTACTAAATAGTAGATTGACTGAAATTATACAGATTGTAAACGTATTAGTAGTAGTAGAGCAGGGTGGTTCCGTCCACCCTCATGATTATGTTAGATTTAAGAGGACATGTACGTCCTCACACTGTATAACCTATGTGTGTAACCATTTGTATTCTTTATTCTGTTGTTAGTATATAGTTGTTTTTACGACTTGTGTTTATTTTCCTCTCTACCTCTGACTACGTCCTCCAGTCACGAAAACCCCACGTGACAATACTTCTTCACCCTCGTGAGAAATTGGCACTTTTCTTCATTTGTAACACAATATACTATTAAAGTGCCAGAAAACGCATCAAACGGGTATACTCGTAGCTATGTCCTATGACTATTTATTTCAATAGCACTTATTCAGGAAGCGTTTCAGAGATGCAGTCTGCGAAATCAGCAAAAACATTTAATACCTCTGCAACTGTTATAAACGCATGGTCCATGAAATCCTGACTTACACGATGTCATTTTAGAATATTTACGTATAAAGAGTCTTGCACTTTCAAATGAGCGGCACTTAAAAGGAAACTGTTGCTTTGTAGAGCCCGTACAATTTAAAGCAAGTCAGGAGTTAAATCGTGCACTGCAAGAAGAAAACTTTATTCGTTACCAAGGTCTTATAAATAAAGAAAATTAGGATTTCAAAAAAGGCGAAACACCCTGTACGTATTGGGTTGAGTACAAAAATTGACTAGTACTTTTCTAAGAATTAACTTGCCAATATGAATTTTTCAGCAGACTGGCACCAAAATATCGATAATATCGCCTGATAGATTTTGCCAAAGAGATACTAAGGTAAAAGACGACTGGACCACGATACGTCCAGCTCTCAACAATTTTTTCTTAGCTGCTTTATGACGAATATGAGACCACAAGAAGTTACGCCCGAAAGTTCCTTGAGCAAATTGCAGATCCATCTATGACATATCTTCTTTCTTCGATAACAAAAAAAAGCTAGGTACAAAAAAGCATTTAGACATTCTTGGTAGGGATTTAAATAAGGTTTATTTTGCCTAACCTCCTTCATCTCGATAAACCTAATAGTTTTGAAGAAAAACGACAAAAACAGTTAGGGAGCGTGGTTTACTCTCCGTATCTCTTCGAGTTCACCACCTACAGGTGTTGACTTTTAGGGGGTTATTTAAATACACAGTAAGCAGACTAACGTCATTTTAACGTCAATAATTGGTAAGTCATTAGTCATTACGTCATTCTAACCTTTGAAGTGACGTTATAATGATGTTAATAAGACGGGTAAATGTCACAGCCCAACGACGTAAGTAGGTATTGCGGCACCTGGCCCAGACAGTTCTATGGACCCTAGATTTTCTGTCTCTCTCTAATCTGGTGACTTTTTGTCTGTCTCTCTCTAGGTGGTTAAGTACGGAATCTGCATTACCGACATTCTGTATTATCAGCATTTGGTTCGTCACTTGGCTAAATGGTGTTAGTGTTGCTAGGGGAAAACAGATGGCGCCAGTGTCGTTTTACGTTGAATATGGGGTCTTTTTATGTCGATCTCTCTCTAATCTGAGGACTTTTTATGTCGATCTCTCTCTAATCTAGGGATTTTTGTCTCGAAGTACGGAATCTGTATTACCGGCCTTGTATATTACCGGCATTTGGTTCGGCGCTCGGTTAAATGGTGTTAGTGTTGCTAGGAAAAAATAGAGGGCGCTAGTGTTTAATTATTTCCTTCACGCTCTAACCGATTACGGTCGTTCTGCTAGTTGTTAATAGAGGGCGTCATGAAGAAATCTGTATTATCGACGACCTAGGTAATGCAAATAGAGGGCGTCATGAAGAAATCTGTATTATCGACGACCTATGTACTACCAATAGAGGTCGGATTAAAGAAACCTGTATTACCCTATGTACTGATGTTACTAGAGGTCGCAATAAAGAATCTCCTCTCTCGATATCTCCTCTCTCACTCTCTGACTCTCTCCGTTTCGCCCTCTCTCCTTCATCCTAATGCTAGTAAATGAAACAACAACAACACACTGTTTAAATAGAATATTTATTTAGGAATTATTATTATTACAATTAATTTCACATTTCATCAAATGATGAATATTGCAAAGTAAAGAGTCTCCTCTCTCACTTTCTCGCTTTCTCCTTCTCTCCCATCATCCTAATGCTAGTAAATGAAACATCAAGGTTTAAATATAAATATGTTATTTATTTTGCTATACATTTAATGGACAATTGTAACATATTATTTGACAAATTATTCATTACATAGTATGAGTTGTAGTAAATGAAACAACAACACAATGTTTAAATAGAATATTTATTTAGGAATTATTATTATTACAATTAATTTCACATTTCATCAAATGATGAATATTGCAGAGTAAAGAGTCTCCTCTTTCACTCTCTCACTCTCTCGCTTTCTCCTTCTCTCCCATCATCCTAATGCTAGTAAATGAAACAACTTTTGACGCTAAAATATTACAGAATGATAGGTATGTTTAATTTTAATGATATTTACATACAGGGAATGTTTAAGTTTAATGATGCAGCATTTGTTAGTACATTACTGGATCTACTACTACAATCTCGTTGCAGGTTGTCGATGACATATATTTTCTTTTAACTTGGGTGATTTTACAAATTTAATATCTGGCCCCTCACTTCCTCGCCTCTGAAATAACCTTGAACTGGTATGTTATCTCTCTCTAACCCTTTAGTTTTGTATGTGACTATCTCCCTCACACAGCAGTATTGCCAACTATTCATAGGCGTGCAAGACAAATTTTAATAGGGGGCTATCATTTTAACCAATTTTCTACCCACGGTGGCGTACAGGATCGGATAAAAAGGGGTCAAGAAATAGCCATTACGGGAATCTGTATTACCGACAACCAACGTATCGTCAATAGAGGACGTCATGAAGGAATCTGTATTGCCGACAAAATATGAACTGCCAACAGAAGGCGTCATGAAGAAATCTGTATTATCCGCATGTAGAGGACGCAAAGAAGAAATCTGTGTTATCGATGCTAATAGAGGTCATGATTGTAAAAAGAAATCTGTATTATCACCTAACAATTTACTGATATTTGCTAATAGATGTCGAGTTAGCATGAATACTGCTACATTAGATCATAACGCAACTATGTACCCTACGAATATATAAAAGTTCATTTACGCAAATTAATTAAATCCCTATTTTATGATACTGTATAATTTATGAAACACGTTCTGGTTGATTCGGCCATCTTTTATCCCGACTACTACTCGGCGCTCATCTTGAAACCCCTACCCCTAGCGTTTAATGTCTTGCGTACCTTTGTTATCTCTCTCTCTTTCTCGCTACTAATACTTACAAGTTCTGCTGCCTTTCTCTCTCTCACGCACACACTGTACTCTTTCTACCTTTTCTAGAAGAAATAATAATGCCAGATAGGAATTAGATTATGTTTCTACTTTTCGTGTACCCTCTCTCGCGGATAACGATCTACCTTTCATATAGTCACCCTTCTCCCTCAATCATGCTAGTAAATGAGACATCAATGTTTAAATATATTATTTATTTAGCTATCTCTCTCTCTCTCTCTCTCTCTCTCTCTTTCTCTCTCTCTCTCTCGGTAACTTTTTCGTATATATCCCTCTCTATTCTAGTAATTTTGGTTGAGGATCGAAGCCCGTCACGCGGTTTCAATTAACTCAACAAAGGTCCTTGCAACGACGACGACAGCTCGATAAAACGTTTAAAATTTTGAATTTGTCTTTCTTGAAGTTACAATCATGGATTTCCAGCCCTGAATTTTATATTTCACGGATTACTAACCACGTGATCAAGACCGTTGTATTTTAATGAAACTTTCTACCCAACGAGATCAAGAATTTAAAGAAACCAACAATCGTCAATTATATCAACGAGTTTTGCAAGCTCGACTAACCGATATATCTATGTCAGTTACTACCCTACGTGAAAGGCTTCCTAATCTCAAGTTGGTTAGAAATTACGTTAATAAATACAGGCTCTTGAATCACGTTCAGGGATCTGATATGTATAACACTAATATGTGTTATTATCACCTGCTGAATTAACTATTTAAAATAGGGAAAAAACTAGTTCTAATGCAGAAAATATATATAGACTTACCATTTACGCATTGTATGACTTTTAAATTAAAGCGGGTAACAACAACATTAAAACCGAAAACACACAACTATACGATATAACGTACCGCCATAAACTGAACTCAAATATCTGGGCCTCGACGGCAAAAAGGGAAACAAACACCCTGAGGCTATGGGGCATTTTTTTAAAAAAGCATTATTTGACCTGTAAATCACTAGAACTTTTTGCGGTTTTATATCTGCTTCGAACCCCAAAACAGGTAATTTTAATGGTTCTTTCTGTAAAAAAATTCTCCCTTTTAACGTAATTGTTCCAATGCTTTGCCGTCGTCAATATAATCTTTTCAAACTTCTTTAAAGGATTTTACTGTAATCAACATCATCTTAAAACTCTGTCTACCTGAGAAAACCTTTTTAAACAACAAGAATGTACAGTTTACCTAAAGAATCGTTTCTCGAATTTGGAGAGAATGTGTGCGTAACACAGCTCTGTAAATTATAAATTTATATTACATTTTTATTTACAAACTTTGCCTAGGTCGATTCCTGTCCCCAATTTAAAAGCTAAATTATTACTTATTTTAAATTTTAATACTTTACTTTAAAATACAAGCATATATTCTTTATTAGTTACTTATATTTTTTACTTTGTTAGTTATATATTTATTAATTATCTAACTTTTATGTTATTGCAATAAGCAACATCAATATCCATACATAAGAATCTTTTTACCTAAGCACACCCTTAAAAGGGATCCGTATAGAGTGCTAAAAACGCGGGTAAAATCTTTAGGGCGGTCTGTCACTTTTCTTTTTTAATAAACAAAACATTTGTTCCGACACTTTCCTCTTTTTCCCCTTAATTTTGATATTACAGGAATCTAATAAACAACTTACCTATTTCCAGGGGGCAATAAGTCAATCACACAGTTCTCATCATCATAACAATAATTAGTTATAAAGAGGAATTTTACACTATTGATAGATATTAATAGATATTGTATTATTTATATTTGTTTCACATGGATATTAGTTATTATAGGTTACAATTATGATGCTATTTAATACATACTAGAAAATAGTGTTTAAACATTTAGTAATACTTTTAGAAAGGATTCCTATTCTAAGCTGATAATATAAATTGTTTTAAAAAGTTTTATTCAGCAATAATGACATCGTTTTTGTTATAAAAATTCTTTTTCTCTCAGGTAAATCTTTATCGATAGGTCGATCGATACCTTAATTAAGAGTTTGGGAAATAATTCGCTCTCACAGGTTTCGTTATCATGACAATAATTAGGACTGCTTTTATAAGCTGGTAGTAGACTCAGTTCATTAAAATTATTGAAACTAGAGCGCAAGTACGTTTTCACCGGGGAGATTATTAAAATTAAAAATTATTGAAACCCTTAGCAGGTAAACACTTATAAATGGATTACATCTTTCTTGCAAAAAAGTAGGTTGTAATATTTTCTTCATTTGAAGGTGTATACGTGTATTTTTGAAATATACTAATAACAAGTCATTCATCAGTTACTACTGCTGGCGTAAGAGCAATCAAACCAACCAAAAATATATCAAGGAACAAGAATTAACAATAACAAACATCATAATGAACCAAGTACGTAACACGTATACAATCAACACCGGCTTAAGCCAACTTGATCAGAATAATAATTTTGATATTAAAAGAAAATTCAACATGATTTACGATTTACTTCAAAAAAGTTGTTCCAGTTATTCTATAGATTAAATGTTAAAAATTAAACTGATTTAGGTCTCTGAGACGGTTTCTAACTGAAGTGATATTTTCTAAAATTTAAATTTATTTTTTTAATCTAGCTGTCAATTGATTCGATAGCTAATCTATCATTATCAAAGATGATACTTATAAACTAATGTTGACTTTTTTATATTGTATTTATTATCTGGTCTACACGGAGATGTATTCTATTTCTATTAAAGTCACTATTATAGTAATTGGGGATGATATAATTCAAAACTACCTATCCATTTAAATATTAACATACATGATGATGTCACCCATTAAATCAGATGTTGTAACACTATAATAGCATTATCAAAAAGAGTCTTTTGGATGCTGTCTTAAAATTGTATGATATCCTCATTCCGTCTAATTAACAGATAGTAGTATAGCTATGTTCGTTCTAGCACAAAATCCCATGTATTTTCTTATGAAGGTCCGTTTTAGATTTCAAGGTCATCCGCTAAATTCGCGGTTCATTTGCATATCATTCGCGGGGTCATTAGTGGATCATTTGCATATCATTCGGTGTTATGTATGTATCATTAACGGTATTATTTGCATATCACGATCTAATTAATTTAATTCGCGGGGTCATTAGCGGATCATTTTTATATCTAGCGGAGTCATCTGCATATCTCATCTCTCATGTCCCTCTCTCTCTCCTCATTCCCAACTTGGATTTCCCGCCCATAGATATGAATTCACTCTGCTGCCATCAGTCGGTGACGTCATATGATCGGTATAGTAGATTTCTATACGCCTGTAGATAGGCAACCCGCTATATTTTTTTATAAAACCAATGGAGCCAACAGGGTTTCAACGCTCGACCGTCTGGTTATAAGCCTAGGACTTAACCATTACACCATGAAGGTAATCTATTAAAGCACTGCAAACGGGTTATAAAAAAAATGTTGACTAGCGACCACGTACTCAGAATACATGTCAGTAATTTCATATTATCAGATATGATATCCATTATTATTAATTTTAGATATAAATCTAAACGTGATACATTATTATTATTAATTTTAAATATAAATGTAGACATTATAGTCGTTTAAAATATAGTAACATCAATTTATTTATTAAAATAAAAATAACCCAGAACTAAATTATTAATATCAAGAAATTTATTTAAAAGAACATTTCAATTCTAAATGTAACTGCTTTCAAATAAATACATAATAAACAAAACGCGCTTAAACAAACGCAAATCATTAGCAAAGACGTGTTTTAGTTATAAGTTTAAGCAATAACAAAATGATTGGAATTTCTTATTGTCAATATATCAGGGTTAGATTTAATAATCCGATATACATTTTACCTTTCAAATATAAATTTCATAACAAAAGAATTAGCTTTTCTTGGAAGCGAATTTAAAAAAAAACATTTCAATTCTAAATGTAACTGCTTTCAAATAAATACATAATAAACAAAACGCGCTTAAACAAACGCAAATCATTAGCAAAGACGTGTTTTAGTTATAAGTTTCGGTATCATTAGCATATCTCATCTCTCATTTACATTTATCATTTCTCATACGGATGCTCGAATTAAATTAATTCACGGTAACGTTTGCATATCTCAACTCTCATTTACATTTATCATTTCTCATATGCATGCTCGAATTAAATTAATTCATGGTATCATTAGCATATCTCATCTCTCATTTACATTTATCATTGCTCATACACATGCTTGAATTAAATTAATTCACGGTATCATTAGCATATCTCATCTCTCATTTACATTTATCATTTCTCATATGGATGCTCGAATTAAATTAATTCACGGTATCGTTTGCATATCTCATCTCTCATTTACATTTATCATTTCTCGTATGCATGCTCGAATTAAATTAATTCACGGTATCATTTACATATCTCATCTCTCTCATAAATTTATTTTAAAATAAATCGTATGTTGTCATTCCTATTTGATATTTAAATATAGATCTATACGTCATATGATTAACATACGTGTAATATAATTAACACTTAGAAACATCTAGGATAATATAACGAGAAAAATTTACTTTCAAGTATACAAGGTAATCACCTGTCGGATTATCTCTATTGCATTTTGGCTTGTTTAAATCCAAACGTCATAAACATTCAAAATACAGTCTACAAGTAAATTGATAATGGTCATGTAATTATTATCTTAGCATCTTTTTATTTACAATTATCTAGTAAAAATGTATTGTTTCATACGACAGACAAAGGAATTTAGTGAGTTAGTTCAGGAGGAATCTAAGTCACTTGTTTTGTCAATGTAGACAGATATGATGTACGCTTCATTAACTTTTTAATCAAGAAATATGTTTATTATTGTTTAGTTAGACAAAGTGTTTTTATAATAACAGCTCTCAAAAGAGTCGTTCCTTTAAAAATAATAATAATGTTCATGATGTACTAATTACGTAGACGCTAAAAATGATATAAAACCGAACGGTTTTTTAAATTAAACCATTCCGAAAGTGTTCCTCGAATCATTAAGATAGTTACACCAGGTGTATATTTAGCTAAAATCAGGTATGTTTATTTTCATTTGCTTATATTTAAAAAACTATATGTAAATGTTTACGATTGTTTTTAGATTAACTTCCATTTAGATCATCTACAGTTCCTAAGAAATATAATTTGTTTATTTGAAATCAATCATGTAAGTGCTTTAATTTTTAATTATTTTATGCAAACTAATCATTTGAACTTTTTAGATCGTCTACAATTCCGTATCATTAAGAAATATTAATTTTCCTTATTTGAAATTCGTCAAAGTGAGTGTTGGTTTATAACTATATGTATGTATATATTTATATTAATTATTTCACTTCTTACAGCCTCCGACTAACATCTGACCAAAACAATGTCTTCTTCTTCGACAACCAATTACGATAGCGACTATATTGATTATGAAGATGCTGATACAGCATTTTGGTCAAACGACGATCAAGAATTGCAGCAGCAATTTCATAGTTATGATGTTTGTTATTGTTAATTCTTGTTCCTTGATATATTTTTGGTTGGTTTGATTGCTCTTACGCCAGCAGTAGTAACTGATGAATGACTTGTTATTAGTATATTTCAAAAATACACGTATACACCTTCAAATGAAGAAAATATTACAACCTACTTTTTTGCAAGAAAGATGTAATCCATTTATAAGTGTTTACCTGATAAGGGTTTCAATAATTTTTAATTTTAATAATCTCCCCGGTGAAAACGTACTTGCGCTCTAGTTTCAATAATTTTAATGAACTGAGTCTACTACCAGCTTATAAAAGCAGTCCTAATTATTGTCATGATAACGAGACCTGTGAGAGCGAATTATTTCCCAAACTCTTAATTAAGGTATCGATCGACCTATCGATAAAGATTTACCTGAGAGAAAAAGAATTTTTATAACAAAAACGATGTTATTATTGCTGACTAAAACTTTTTAAAACAATTTATATTATCAGCTTAGAATAGGAATCCTTTCTAAAAGTATTACTAAATGTTTAAACACTATTTTCTAGTATGTATTAAATAGCATCATAATTGTAACCTATAATAACTAATATCCATGTGAAACAAATATAAATAATACAATATCTATCAATATCTATCAATAGTATAAAATTCCTCTTTATAACTAATTATTGTTATGATGATGAGACCTGTGTGATTGACTTATTGCCCCCTGGAAATAGATAAGTTGTTTATTAGATTCCTGTAATATCAAAATTAAGGGGAAAAAGAGGAAAGTGTCGGAACAAATGTTTTGTTTATTAAAAAAGAAAAGTGACAGACCGCCCTAAAGATTTTACCCGCGTTTTTAGCACTCGATACGGATCCCTTTTAAGGGCGTGCTTAGGTAAAAAGATTCTTATGTATGGATATTGATGTTGCTTATTGCAATAACATAAAAGTTAGATAATTAATAAATATATAACTAACAAAGTAAAAAATATAAGTAACTAATAAAGAATATATGCTTGTATTTTAAAGTAAAGTATTAAAATTTAAAATAAGTAATAATTTAGCTTTTAAATTGGGGACAGGAATCGACCTAGGCAAAGTTTGTAAATAAAAATGTAATATAAATTTATAATTTACAGAGCTGTGTTACGCACACATTCTCTCCAAATTCGAGAAACGATTCTTTAGGTAAACTGTACATTCTTGTTGTTTAAAAAGGTTTTCTCAGGTAGACAGAGTTTTAAGATGATATTGATTACAGTAAAATCCTTTAAAGAAGTTTGAAAAGATTATATTGACGACGGCAAAGCATTGGAACAATTACGTTAAAAGGGAGAATTTTTTTACAGAAAGAACCATTAAAATTACCTGTTTTGGGGTTCGAAGCAGATATAAAACCGCAAAAAGTTCTAGTGATTTACAGGTCAAATAATGCTTTTTTAAAAAAATGCCCCATAGCCTCAGGGTGTTTGTATCCCTTTTTGCCGTCGAGGCCCAGATATTTGAGTTCAGTTTATGGCGGTACGTTATATCGTATAGTTGTGTGTTTTCGGTTTTAATGTTGTTGTTACCCGCTTTAATTTAAAAGTCATACAATGCGTAAATGGTAAGTCTATATATATTTTCTGCATTAGAACTAGTTTTTTCCCTATTTTAAATAGTTAATTCAGCAGGTGATAATAATACATATTAGTGTTATCCATATCAGATCCCTGAACGTGATTCAAGAGCCGGTATTTATTAACGTAATTTTTAACCAACTTGAGATTAGGAAGCCTTTCACGTAGGGTAGTAACTGACATAGATATATCGGTTAGTCGAGCTTGCAAAATTCGTTGATATAATTGACGATTGTTGGTTTCTTTAAATTCTTGATCTCGTTGGGTAGAAAGTTTCATTAAAATACAACGGTCTTGATCACGTGGTTAGTCATCCGTGAAATATAAAATTCAGGGCGGGAAATCCATGATTGTAACTTCAAGAAAGACAAATTCAAAATTTTAAACGTTTTATCGAGCTGTCGTCGTCGTTGCAAGGACCTTTGTTGAGTTAATTGAAACCGCGTGACGGGCTTCGATCCTCAACCAAAATTACTAGAATAGAGGGATATATACGAAAAAGTTACCGAGAGAGAGAGAAAGAGAGAGAGAGAGAGAGATAGCTAAATAAATAATATATTTAAACATTGATGTCTCATTTACTAGCATGATTGAGGGAGAAGGGTGACTATATGAAAGGTAGATCGTTATCCGCGAGAGAGGGTACACGAAAAGTAGAAACATAATCTAATTCCTATCTGGCATTATTATTTCTTCTAGAAAAGGTAGAAAGAGTACAGTGTGTGCGTGAGAGAGAGAAAGGCAGCAGAACTTGTAAGTATTAGTAGCGAGAAAGAGAGAGAGATAACAAAGGTACGAAGACATTAAACGCTAGGGGTAGTGGTTTCAAGATGAGCTCCGAGTAGTAGTCGGGATAAAAGATGGCCGAATCAACCAGAACGTGTTTCATAAATTATACAGTATCATAAAATAGGGATTTAATTAATTTGCGTAAATGAACTTTTATATATTCGTAGGGTACATAGTTGCGTTATGATCTAATGTAGCAGTATTCATACTAACTCGACATCTATTAGCAAATATCAGTAAATTGTTAGGTGATAATACAGATTTCTTTTTACAATCATGACCTCTATTAGCATCGATAACACAGATTTCTTCTTTGCGTCCTCTACATGCGGATAATACAGATTTCTTCATGACGCCTTCTGTTGGCAGTTCATATTTTGTCGGCAATACAGATTCCTTTATGACGCCCTCTATTGACGATACGTTGGTTGTCGGTAATACAGATTCCCGTAATGGCTATTTCTTGACCCCTTTTTATCCGATCCTGTACGCCACTGTGGGTAGAAAATTGGTTAAAATGATAGCCCCCTATTAAAATTTGTCTTGCACGCGTATGAATAGTTGGCAATACTGCTGTGTGAGGGAGATAGTCACATACAAAACTAAAGGGTTAGAGAGAGATAGCATACCAGTTCAAGGTTATTTCAGAGGCGAGGAAGTGAGGGGCCAGATATTAAATTTGTAAAATCACCCAAGTTAAAAGAAAATATATGTCATCGACAACCTGCAATGCGATTGTAGTAGTACATCCAGTAATGTACTAACAAATGCTGCATCATTAAACTTAAACATTCCCTGTATGTAAATATCATTAAAATTAAACATACCTATCATTCTGTAATATTTTAGCGTCAAAAGTTGTTTCATTTACTAGCATTAGGATGATGGGAGAGAAGGAGAAAGCGAGAGAGTGAAAGAGGAGACTCTTTACTCTGCAATATTCATCATTTGATGAAATGTGAAATTAATTGTAATAATAATAATTCCTAAATAAATATTCTAATTAAACATTGTGTTGTTGTTTCATTTACTACAACTCATACTATGTAATGAATAATTTGTCAAATAATATGTTACAATTGTCCATTAAATGTATAGCAAAATAAATAACATGTATATTTAAACCTTGATGTTTCATTTACTAGCATTAGGATGATGGGAGAGAAGGAGAAAGCGAGAAAGTGAGAGAGGAGACTCTTTACTTTGCAATATTCATCATTTGATGAAATGTGAAATTAATTGTAATAATAATAATTCCGAAATAAATATTCTATTTAAACAGTGTGTTGTTGTTGTTTCATTTACTAGCATTAGGATGAAGGAGAGAGGGCGAAACGGAGAGAGTGAGAGAGTGAGAGAGGAGATATCGAGAGAGGAGATTCTTTATTGCGACCTCTAGTAACATCAGTACATAGGGTAATACAGGTTTCTTTAATCCGACCTCTATTGGTAGTACATAGGTCGTCGATAATACAGATTTCTTCATGACGCCCTCTATTTGCATTACCTAGGTCGTCGATAATACAGATTTCTTCATGAAGCCCTCTATTAACAACTAGCAGAACGACCGTAATCGGTTAGAGCGTGAAGGAAATAATTAAACACTAGCGCCCTCTATTTTTTCCTAGCAACACTAACACCATTTAACCGAGCGCCGAACCAAATGCCGGTAATATACAAGGCCGGTAATACAGATTCCGTACTTCGAGACAAAAATCCCTAGATTAGAGAGAGATCGACATAAAAAGTCCTCAGATTAGAGAGAGATCGACATAAAAAGACCCCCAACACTAACACCATTTAGCCAAGTGACGAACCAAATGCCGATAATACAGAATGTCGGTAATGCAGATTCCGACAGATTCCGATGACAGACAAAAAGTCACCAGATTAGAGAGAGACAGAAAGTCTAGGGTCCCTAGAACTGTCTGGGCCAGGTGCCGCAATAGCTACTGACGTAGACTAGTGACTAGGTAGTTCTGTCATTATCTGTGTTTGCTATAATAAACAACTTAAAATATCAAAAATACTACTCTATCTTTTGTAAAATCTATAAATATAAATTAATAAATAAAGTTTAAATACAATATGTTTTAAGTAATAAACTAATATTTATAATATTAACGAGCAAAAATCTAAAGCTTTTTCAACTTTGATAATTTTAAAACTTCTGGTATTTCAATATCGTCGAAACATATGACCGATGGATTAAATGAATACTCTATAGGAAAACAATATTGGGTATCCATCTGGAGCGTCTGAAAAAAAAAATTATGTACATTAAAACATTCATTAAGTTACAACATAACATGGACATTTCAATGTTCATGATTAAAAAAAATAATTAGTAAAATACAGTAATATTCAAATTAATAGAGAGATACTGCGGTATCATCCAGTGTAGTACGAGGTTTAAGTCAACGTTATTTCTAAATCGCGTTAAGGTTTGACGTTAATTACGGTAAGGGTTGAACTATCATATTGCAACCAATCAAGGATCAAGGTTATGATAATGTTTTATTATAGTGGCCTACCCTACCTACCGTTCGGTTTATGACTGCGGACCCGCTTTCAGAGTCACGAATTGAGATACGCTCAGTTAGCGTGCAATTACTAATGCAAATGCTACCGCTACCAGTACGCATTAGTGGGAGCGAGGTTGCCGATCTACCCTCTGCTAGCTCTTTAGGTTAGTGCCGGAGCTATAAATGTACTCACTCATGGGGTTACTTCTCAAGGTTTCTTGCAATAATATCAAAACAGGTACAAGAAATCAAAAAAGCTTCATTTTGAAATATTTGTGACAGATGTATCGGTTACCATGACGACGCAGTGGCGTCATTTAACTTTTTTAAATAGAACCATATATTATGTACATTTTTTTAGGTCACTAGAATCTGCATTAGTCGATTTTTGCCGAGAAGGCTTTATTCTTATTCAACACAAACTCAAATTTTCAATGACCAGTGGCGAGTAGTTGAATGTTGACGCATTTTGGAAGGTATTTTACTTTCCATTGTAAAACAGGATTTTTGATAACGCGATTTTTCCAATTTTGTTTTTTTTAAATTTTATCACATATCTGTCACTTGCTACAATCTTAGTAGCTTGGGAGGTCTGATTTAAAGGATTTACACGTTGTTATTTAAGCGAATTTCGTGTAAAGAGACTTCAACTTGCAACTGACAGATAACAGACTGTACAGTTGCGATCATTCGATAAGAAACGATGATAAAATCATAACCGCCGATTTTCCAGTTTTTGTACAATGTAAATGTAAGTTTATTATATATGATAATCAAGAACATTTCATTTTTTAACATGATAATTGCCCAGTCTATAAATCAGGTCCAATTACAGCGTACATTGTACAAAAACTAAAAAACCAGCTATCACGATTTTTTCATCGTTTAGCAAATGATCTCAACTGTACATACAATTTAAAAATCTAAACAGTATATTGTACATGAAAGTCATACTTTTTTCACGAGTTTGTAACATTGACAAACGACATTTATTTATTTATTCATTCATTCATTCATTCATTCATTCATTCATTCATTCATTCATTCATTCACTCACTCACTCACTCACTCACTCACTCACTCACTCACTCACTCACCCACCCAATTATAATTTTATAATTTTCTTCAAATTTGAGGTCGACGTTGACTACGAAACGTTCATTGTGGACATACCGCAAAATATACTAACCTTACTTTTGTAATTTTATAATGTCAAATTCTAAGCGTTAGCTGTCACCGAATTACAAAAGTAAGGTTAGGTATGTTTTGCGGTGTTCACAATGAAGCTATTTTAATCATTTTATACTCATTTATTTTCATAACAGCATCCAGACACGTTATGAATTATAACAGTTCTGTTATTTTCTTGTTGTCATAGCAACCGGGAACGATAACACACGAACATAAAAACAGGTCGGCAGCACAAAAATAACTATTAACAGCATAAGCTACGCTTGGAAATCAGTTTGTTTCTGATTCATACATACCAGAGCCGAATAACCGACACAATCTTAAGAAGTCAAAAAATGACTTCAAGTTTGTGCATATTTTCTTTTGACCCTTAAAACATTCACTTTTTCACTTATTAAGTACATAAAATGCTATTTAGAGCAAACATTAATAACTGCCCTGTAAAACTTACCTGTTCTTCTTGATAATTTGGTCTTTCTTGTAATTTAGCTTCTACTTTGTTAATAAAGCTAGCAGGGACTCTTTGTTCAAATTCATCTACGGGTGTGTATAAATTCAGTATGTTACAAATTTGTAAAGGTGTCAGAGCATTGCACATCTCGCACACACTTTCTACGTCTTCATCGGTTTTTTGTGTTTGCAAAAGATGTGCAGCCTGGATAATAGGTTGTAAGATAGACTGCATTGATTGCTCCTATAAGATTGCAATTATTAATGCATAACTTGTAAAAAATAAAAAAAACTTACATCTAATTGTTTTTCACGAGTCCACATCTCGAAACGCGCCAGATTATGACTAATTTGAAGACCCTTCGACCAATGGCACAACTCTTTACGTGTGAGTAAATTATTAAGACTAAACGCACATAAGTAGTAGAATTCTTGTTTGAGTATTAGTAATATTACCTCAGGATCCACACCGTAAAATGTAAATATCTAAAGTTGTTATATATCATGAGTATTAATGAATGTGAAACGTTATTGATATCATTTACTTTATAATGACAAGTAAGTTCTTGTAAGAGTGCATCAGTTCCAAAACCACTCATTTTGTTTCTACCAATACCAGGTACTTCTTCATTTTCCAGAATTGCAGGTACTATTAGAGGTTGGATTTTTTCTAATATACAACCAAGAAGGCCTAAAGAAAATTATTATATATGTTAAGTTTATTAGTCTCAAGAGATTTTCAAGAAAAAAAACCTACCTTCATGAATCCAAACAGCTATGTCAGTGAAGACTTGTATGTACCGAGAGAGATCAAAGTATTGGAGTAAGTGCTCATTTTGTTTAGGTGAATTGTTATTTTGAAGTGATTTATCACCACTGTATTGCTTTATACAGTGTAGCAATCTGCAAATAAGTGAATATGTAGTGCGGTGATATCAAATCACCTCATTGAAAATTTTATCAACGATAGAACGGAAACGTCAGAACAAATATTTCACATATCTGATTTAAATTAAAAGAGAGACATGTCAAGTGATTGGCATAATTAATATAAAGGTTACATATAGGGTCACAGTTAGGCTCATCAATATTTAAATTAGAAATCAAGAATATAAATTTCATGCAAACATAACCTAAGTTTCATATGCATAAATAAAAGGTTTCATATTTTTAAAAAGGATGTCAATCAGTTAGTTTGTTTTATCATAATACATGTTTATGCAACCCAAGTTACACATTGGGATGGGTTTTCCACTTGTAAAGAAGAAATAATCTTCTTATTTAAATTTAGAGGCTACGAACTTTAACGTAGGGTAAATTTTTCTACTTTCCAAGAGACCAACTCAGTTTCGCGCTGTTATTTAACTGAAAACATATAAATTAGGTCAATTTTGTTATGACTTTATATAGTACAATTAGTTTTTAAACTTTGTTATAAAAATTCTGACCATTTTTATTATAGAAGGTTTTAATCTTGTCGTTTTGCTTCATTATGACGATTGTTGACTCTTATCCTATTTGTTCCTACCATTGTTTTTATGTAACCACTTGGAGAACTGTATGCTGGACATTTTGATCATAAATTGATTTTATTTGAACCAATATTTAAGCTGGAACTTGCAAATGCATTAATTGGTCAATTCAATGTAGTATCGCACTGTAAAATTATGTTTGTTGTAAATTGTAAAGATGTTCCTGTGGAGAATTTATATGTATTACTTGTATTGTGTAATTATGTTACTATTTTGTAAAGGATAAACCTTGATTTGTTGAATTGTGTATGCATTTAAGTCGTAACGAGATTTGTATATTGTCAATCGTTTGTCTCTCATATCTTCGTTACGATGCATTTTTGGACAAGGGATGTATTATACTGTTTTGATCCTCGTTTCATTACCTAATCCTGTGTTTATAGAATTAGGATTAGTGATAATCAAGAACAGCTGTGCGGGTTAGTGACGTCATCAATCGTTCGCGATTTGCTTTTGTTTTGGAAAAATGTCAGTGCAGGCTTTTGTTTTTTATTTATTTATTTAGTAATAAAAGTAAAAGTATAAACAGGAAAGTTTAGTTTTAACAAACTCTATATAAGTTGGAGCCAAATTTAACAAAGGCAGTCGATAAAACGTTCACGGCAAAACCTATGCCCGACTCCGGATATAAATCTGTAATTTAAAGTGAGGTTAGATATTTTAACCATATGTTTGACGTAAATGTCATATATAAAAGGAATTTGAATTAAATTAAAGTGTTACTTGAACAATCTCAAAAATTTAAAGAAGATTTCAGTGTTGTTCCATAATTATTTAAAGTGGACGTGATTATTTAAATAAATTCTGGGTGAATTTATTTTTTTCATCGATCTATGTATTGATGTTTTGAAGACAGAAAATCAGCTGACAGGTTCTGTCACAGTGTTACCAATAGAGTATTATTATTTAAAAGGAAACTATTCTTGTAACATACCAGGTTGGTCAAAAATAAAAGGTTTTAATAAATAAATTTGATTTATTTATTATAATAAAAAATTTGTAAAGTTTAATTTAAGTAATTTCTAAATTACTTTGTTTTAACCTTAAAGGTTTTAAAAAGAATTTCTTCTTTGGAAATAAAACAATTCAATTTATTTTATTTCAATTTATTTTTTCATTAAGATAAACAGTTTTATTTGTGAACAATTTTTGATTTGTGTTGGTTTGTTCAAGTGAATGACCGTATTGGCCCTATGTCAGGCCATTACAACTTTTTATCACATTTAAGCAAGCCTGGGAATTCATTTCTCAATTGTTAATTGTATTAATTTGAACAACATTTCTTGCCATTTACTTTTCATTTGAATTTTTATTTATTCATTAAATAAAGTTTATGTGTTATTTTAAATTTACTTATGTGTTTAATTGATGCATATACAAGCATTCAGTTTTCTTTCTTTTTGAATTTAGAATTTAGCAGTGGTTGTCCCGTTTGCAGGAGCTTTAGCGTTTACAACATAAGTTTTTCTTCTTTTCCAGGCATAAGAGTTAATAAGAGTCTCGTAATTCAAATAATTTATGCTTTACCGAGTAACCCTGAGCTGGCTGATTGGAATAAAGAAAAATATCTGTGGTGTATTTTTATTTTAATCCACCGTATATAATTCATGTTTTTATTTGGAACGGTGGGCATACTATATTTTATGTTAATATCACCGCAGTAGATAAGTAGAAATCGTATCAAAACTGATTTCTAGAGATAAAATTCTGGAAAACAAACAGGGCAAACGGCATTGTCACTGTTTATTGCGAAATTTAATATTTTCCATATTAGCAAATCGTACAATTTGGTGACAAACAGGCATTTATCTGTGGACTCAAAAATGATTTCAAATGCAAAGACCTGATCAAAAGATGAGTAAAGCCAGAGACCTTGTTTTTAAGCAGTTTACATTTTTAAAATCTGTTTGTATTTGTGAACCACAAATTCGTAGAGCAACTTCAGGTTTTCAACTCTGACAATATACAAGCAAAACTAAAAATATATTTTTGAGGTAATGTCTTCGATATCAATGGAATGAACTGAATGGTGTTAATGAATTTCCAAAACTCCCCAACCAAGAGCCCAAACTTTCAAATCTCCAATATTCCAAGACTCCCAATTGGCGAGACCCCAAAGCGAATGTCCAGGACGTTTGGCTTGTAACTTCTTGAAAGTCTTGAAAATTTTTTGAAGAAGGGAAAAGACCATTTAAAAGTTATATTAAATACAAAACAAGATGCTTTAACTGTACTCAAGAATAAAAAGAAATTGGCTGTTCCTAAAATCCATGTTTATAGCGACCAAACAAAGAAGTAAGATGAATATTATTTCAAACATAAAAAACCAAATGCCAACTGCTGAGTTAAATCATTTAATGAACAAATGAGATCAAAGAAAAGCAATTAAACATATAATCACAAACCTAGTACTACTGATAAAAAATGAACTGATGCTTAAAAAACTGACATTAACGAATAAAATAAAAATTATCAAGTATACAAACTCCTCATCGAATATGCACCTCAACGTCGTGGGAAATTGGGAATAACAGCAAATAAAAAACGGGAACTCGAAATATTGATAAAAGACAGATTAATTTTACCAAATGTATTGCTATGGTACCTTGCCATGCTTATAATATGCCTTCAAAAGGGTATTTTAACTTGTTGAGATTTTTTTATTAATTTAATTTTATTGTTCCAACACCGAAAGGTATATGAGGTTAAAGATTATGTATGTAGTATGTTCTAATGACCACCCAAAACATCCAAATTACATACGCTATAACAAAGAAAATCTTTGTTAGATATAAGCATCATTACATACTACCCACCTGCATTAAAAGAAAATATCTTAATAAAAGGTTTACTACAGTGAACATTAAAAATAAAGGTTTCTAAACATAGACAATTAAAATAATAATTTATTATCTATTGATAAGAGGACGAGATAAGTATAAAACAACTTAGATGCTTTAATAATGGAAATAATTGAAAATAATAACAAGAAAATTTGAAATTATAAAAATTTCTTAAAATTTAAAACATGTTAAAAGTTGTATAAAACTTGTCAATTTGGATAAAAATTGTTATTAGAAATTAGGTTATAAAATTGTCTTTTTGTGAAACTGCAAAGTTAAATGGCCGTAAATATAAAATATAAACATCTCTTGCAGGTAACTAGTCCCAGTGTTTCATTATACCGGGTGGGCCAATAGTGTGGGGAAGTCCGATAGCTCCTAAACGGTAACAGCTAGAAAAATCGTTCTAATACGGATGTAAACAATGGATACAGGCGCATCTACAGAAATTATTTTCAAATATACTGGATGTTGCAGAAAAGTGTGGCACGCTTAAGGTAGTTTTTTTAAATAGATTGCCCCAAATATTTTTGCATATTTAACACATCTCTTGGCAGGTTTATTCATATCTAAAATTTTAGCGCCATCTAATGACCCGTTTAGAAATTATAATTTCTTTTCAAAAAGATTGAGTTTTACTTTATCCCACTTAGCAGTTTACCGCTTTCACGACCGCAACTGTGAAGACGAATATAAGTAGGGACTTTATTGCAGGGGCTTGTAAGGTGCTCTTTTTTTAAAAGAAAATGGACCCACCATGTACAGGGTGTTCAAAATTAATTTTTAAATTTAGAGAACTTCAAAGCTAAAATTCACAACTTTTACAAATGGAACACCCTGTATATTTTGTACCTTTGTGATGCAGAATTAAATAACGAACATTTTTTGTAGGTACGTCCCTATAGCTATCTGTAACTACTTTTGATTTATTGAGAAAAAACTGCAAGAAGTACACAATTAAAAACAATTATTTATTTAGTTGTCAAGTGCGTTGGTTGTTTTTGTTCAACAAAACATTAAAGCATCTAGCAATTGTTTAGCAAGTGTTTAGTTCTAGTAGGTGTTTTAGTTTTTCAAAATGAATTTTAGTAATGAAGAACTTGTAGACATGACTTTTGTTTTGGGCGAGTCGGAAAGAAATTGTTTGCCCGCAGAATTTACCACCAACGGTATCCTGAACGGAGGCTCCCTAAAGTTCACAGCTTTCAAAACCTGCTTGATAGATTTGTGACGACCGGCAATGTACAGTATGAAAAAAGTGAACGAATTAACAATGTTGTGAACGAAGAAAATGAGTTATCTGTTGTGCTGGCAACGATTGAAACTCCCCATGTTAGTCAAAGAAAAGTGAGTTCATCTGTAGGAATAAGTAGACGTTCTGTTGGCCGAATCTTAAGCGGCCCCTAGATGCTCAATAATATTGTGCAATAATTGATATTGCGCAATATTATTGATCGTCTGGAGCGTATATTGAAAGATTGCGCAATATATTGTGTCAATCTAAAACTGTTTGAAATTATTGCGCAGTGTGTAAAATATTGTAGTATCCTGTCTGTGGATACTATTGCACAATATTAATTCATTTTCACGACCGTTAAATATAGTACATCTAAAACTGACAAAAGGGCTTTCATAAATGAATGTATTGAGGTATAAAAGTCGCTATCAGCCCTGTAGAATATGAAACAACATTAAGTTACAAGGGTATACATACAGTGTGTCCACGGATTGAGTTCACAAGAAGGGGAAAATTTTTATTTTTAGTTTTATCGAAAAATGTCATTCTTGATAAAAAGTTTTGCTTGTTGTAAGACCCCAGAAAATTTAAGAAAAATCATGTTTTATTTTACCTGCTTTATTTTATAGTCAGTATTCTGTGAAACAATATAATAATAATTGCTACAACCCATAGCCTGGAAACCAGGCCCCAGAAGCTATAAGCTTGTGCGGGAGGGAGAGGGCGATTATTATTATTATGTAGGCCCTTTTTTAGCAAAATATGTAATTTTGCATTTCAAAACTTTAACAATAGTCTAGTAGGTGACGGTTATCTGATTATTAAGCAATAATTCTTTCAAATTGTGCAACAGTAATCGTTTGTTTATAATCAATAACAAAAGTAATAAAGAAGAAGTAACATTAAGTAAAAATGAACACCAACTATTCGACGTAGCCTCCACCAACCTCATAACATTTTTCCACTGTAATTCGAAATACTTTAATTTGAGAGAATTATTGCTTAATAATGACATATCACCTACTAGGTTATTGTTAAAGTTTTGAACTTAGTGCAAAATTTCATATGCTTTCACAGAAAAATGACTATAAAATGAAGCAAGTAAAATAAACCGTGAATTTGTTTTAATTTTCTGGGGTCTTACAAAAAGCAAAACTTTTTATCAAGTATGACATTCTTCGATAAAACTAAAAATGAAAGTTTTCCCCTCTTATGAATTCAATCCGTGGACACAATGTATACATACCGTAAGTGGAAATATATTAGCAAAATTTAGTTTCCCATGGCACTTTTCCCTCATTGCTAGAATAATTAGAAAAGTTATCTCTTTGTTACGTTTAGAAGGACTTCTTGAATAATAATAATAATCATTACTACAACCCATTACCTGGCTAACCAGTAACCAGGCCCCATAAACTAGAGTTTTTGCGGGAGGAAGGAGGCGATTAATATTATTACGCAGGCCCATCGTGCGGCTGCAGCCGACTTACAGATGGTATAGCTCAAATCCCACATTTGTATTACAGATAAGGAAAAACTGCAGAAAAACCTTAACTAGATTTGCCGGTTCCGGGGTGTCGAACCCGGTCCGCTCAGGTGAGTCTAGCATGCTAGACGCTACACTACCGAGGCTAATGATAAGAATAAGAAGATTGTATTCTTCAACAGCCTGCGACTAATCTTTCCGTTTCCAGGTCTTCAGTATCAAGTTGTCCTACATTGCAATAAGATGTTTTCCTTTTTTGTAGGAAATTATGAAAATAACAACAAGCTTGAAAGACTGATTTTTTTTTCTCAGATGCTAAATTAATACATCTTTGATTTTTTTTATTTCACGCCTACACTGCGGGAGAACCAACAGCTAAGGTCATCTGTCACCCATCTAAGATGCAACACGAATACACACATTCATAGTTGAGGTGGCGAAATTTTCCAATTAGAAAAACCCCGTCGCCCCAAGTGGGATTCGAACCCACGACACTTGGACCATGAGTGATGCACTGACACCACTCGTCCACCGCCGGCCCTTATCTTTGAAATATTTCAAATTTTGAATTTCTAAAGCCAAATTTCCATAATCTAAATCTTAAATCGTTCATTAAATTCTTATGAGTATACTTCTGTCTTTTCATATACCATTTTTTTATTATTCTTCTTTTTTATTTCTTCTTCTTCTTCCTTTCTTCTCTTTTTTTATTAAAAAGAACCAAAGCAATAGCTACACAAGCAGCATCCGTGTCACTCAACATTTTGTTATAAAGTGAATTATTGCACAATATTTATTGCACAATTTTTTAATAAATTATTGAGTTGTCTGGAGGGTGCATCAATAATATTGCACAATATTATTGCGCAATATTATTGAGCGTCTAGGGTCCGCTTTAAAGAAAAATAAGTTTCAGGCATATCACATTCAAATGCACCATGAATTAACTGATGACGATTTTCTAAAACGTTTACAGTTTTTTAATTGGGCCATAGGTAAAATGCAAGACGATGCTACATTCTTCAATAATGTTTTGTTCACTGATTTGGCAACGTTTCATAAAAATGGATTTGTTAACAAGCACAATTATTATGCTACAGAAAATCCCCACTTTTTCAGACAACTTGATAACCAGCACAGATGGTTCATAAACGTTTGGGGGGGAATTATTGGAGAACATGTAATAGGGCCACATTTTTTTGATGGTACATTAACTGGAGCTATTTATTTTCATTTTTTGGAGAACTATCTGCCACATTTATTGGCGAACCTTCCTCAAAGGATCCGAAATGGGATGTGGCTTCAGCAAGACGGTCGGAGCTTCAACGCATTATTTACATGCAGTAAGAGACCACCTAAATAATATCTACCCACATCAATGGATTGGAAGGAATGGACCCACTAAATGGCCTGCGAAATCTCCTGATCTTACAAAAATGGATTTCTTTTTATGGAGATATGTGAAAGAAATTGTTTTACAGAGACACCAACCACAATCCAAAATATGAAAGATAGAATAATACATGTTTTTGAAGTATCACGCCGGCAATGTTAAGAAACGTACAAAGATCGTTTCAAAGACGCATCGAAATGTGTGTCCATGCAAATCGGCAACATATGGAGCATTTGTAGAGTTTTTTCTTTTGTTTTATTTGAAAAACCTTGATTTGTTAAATAAATTATTTTTTAATTGTGTACTTCTTGCAGTTTTTTCTCAATAAATCAAAAGTGGTTACAGATAGCTATAGGGATGTGCCTACAAAAAATGTTCGTTATTTAATTCTGCATCACAAAGATACAAAATATACAGGATGTTC
The DNA here is from genome assembly GCA_929113105.1 of Agrypnus murinus. Taxonomy (NCBI): domain Eukaryota; kingdom Metazoa; phylum Arthropoda; class Insecta; order Coleoptera; family Elateridae; genus Agrypnus; species Agrypnus murinus. The sequence goes on from OV816030.1 coordinate 37,777,938, forward strand.
CATTTGCATTGAAAGTTGTGAATTTTAGCTTTGAAGTTTTTTTAAAGAAGAGCACCCTACAAGCCCCTGCGACAAAATCCCTACTTAAATTCGTCTTCACAGTTGCGGCCGTGAAAGCGGTAAATTGTTAAGTGGGATAAAGTAAAACTCAATCTTTTGAAAAAAAATTTATAACTTCTAAACCGGTCATTAAATGGCGCTAAGATTCTAGATATGAATAAACCTGCCAAGAGAGGTGTTAAATATGCAAAAATATTTGGGTCATTGTATTTAAAAAAATTACCTTAAGCGTGCCACACTTTTCCGCAACACCCTGTATATTTGAAAATTATTTCTCTAGATGCGCCTCTATCCACTGTTTACATCCGTATTAGAACGATTTTTCTAGCTGTTACCGTTTAGGAGCTATCGGACTTCCCAACACTATTGCGCACCCGGTATAGGTAAAAGAAAGAAAAATAAGAAGGAAGTAAATTTAATTAGCCAGGAATGGAAATATTGTGTCCAGGTGGAATAATGTCTTCATGATATGATTTCAATTGTGATACCTGTCTATCGAGAAAGAGAGAACTGATATGTCGTGCTAACGTTTTGGTTTGTCTGAATCATACAAAGAAGAGAGGTGAATAGCTAGTTGTGATTGTGTGCTTATTTCTCACCGCAAAACAAATATCCCATAGAACAGGTCAGTCAAGGTGTGATATAATCAATCTAAATACAAAATAGTTATTGTAATGCACATGTAATTTGGTAAATGCAGATTGTCGTTAGTTTTCACCATAAAATATTGTCTAATGCAATTAATCTTTTCTACTTACATTCAATATAAAATAAGATACTCAGACAGTTGAATTTGACATCAGTAAAGAAAAATTTATTTATATGCCAAAATAGTATATCATCTGTCACAATTTAGGGATATTAAATAAAAAAGGGACTTTAAGTAATAAACGTAAAAGTCAGTATATCATCAAACAGAGAATCATCAGAAATCAAAAAGAGGCCACTGCTACCACTACATTTGTTAATACCAAAATTGGTTCCGCCCAGTGATGTCAAAAACAAGCTGCGAGAATTTTTCACTTATTTTCCCTTTTTGTTACATAATTCCAACATGGCTAAATTATGAACTAAATTTTAAATTTCAGAAGAAACTTTATATGCATAAAAAAATTAATATTAATTGTTGATTATTGATAATATTATTAATCAATTAATAAGTTCATGTACCTACTGTAATTAGTAATTGTAAAAAATCATAAGAAGTAATTAATAATAAAAAATACAAAAAACAGAATAAACGACATTCATTAAAGAAGCAAAACACATTAACAGCTAACATGGTCGAGTGGAAGGTACGTTACATTTCCAATTACAAAACGCCAGTTCTATTGCCGGCTGGGTTAATTTCTTTTTTAATAAATATAATATTCATAAAACGGAGTAATTTAGAATTAAAGGCTAATATGGCATGCATAGTGATTTAGTTTTTTAACATAAATATACATATTGTTGTGATATGGGGGGTCATATTAGTGAATAATAAACCCTTCAACACTTGATGAAATATGAAAGGTTATAAATTGCAAAATAAACATGTTATTGTTGAAATTCACAAACACAAAATCATGATAAAACAGTCTGAAAATATACACAATTAAATATCACTTACCTTTATAAAAAATGCTCCGGCTATCATTTCTAAAGTGGAAAACAAGTTCCATAAATGCATGAGACGAAATCAGGCGGGTCGCTAATTAATTAGGAAGTTATTTAAATTATATCTGTAAAACGTTGTTAATGGACCAGATACAAATAAATTTCTTTTTAAACATTTAAATAGACAATTTTATTTATTAACATAGAAAAGAAATAAAAATTTTAAATTCCATTAAGAGAAAAGAAAAAACAACTATTAAAAATTAAAATTAAAAAAAATCAAATTAAATCTAGGTGTCAAATAGATTTACCAAAATTAGAATTAAAAGACATTCTCATTCTCTTTGTCCTTTTTAATTCTTATCTGATCAATCCAACAATCTTAAATTACTACTAATAAATAAAAAATTTAAAATTGTTTTAAATTTTAAAATTAGTTGCGCCACACAAAAAAGTTAATCACCCTAACTTGAAAGTTAGCAGATTCCTGTTACAGTTGATAAAATTACATGCTTATTTGTTGATGTATTTACATTCCATGTCATCCTTCAAATGGATTTTATCTATGATTGTTGAAGATAATTATAATTATTAATGCAGCAACACGTATCTTGACGTGAGTACATAAAATAATTCGTTTATTTGCAATAAGATTTCATTACCTTCCTTTAAATTCGTTCCAGACAAAATAAAAATTCCAAATATTTCTCCAAACAACATTGTTGTTTGATCACTAAATTTTAAAAACACTGCACTTTCGTTTTATTTCACTTTTAGTTCACTTTAATTGTTCATTTAAATTATTAAGAACTTATAAAAAATTTAAAAATAAAACAATATGACATTTGTCATAACCTCACTTTGTTGACATTTAAGTGACATAAAATTCACCAACATAACCTCGAAATTTTATCAAAATAACGTACAAACAGACATGACTTCTGCTCTGTATGAAAATTCAAGAGAGAGTAACCAGATTTTCGTGCTGTTTTTATAATAATTGGAAAACAATTGCGAATCGCTAGTGATTTTCCTAGTTGTAACTAGAAACAAGACATCTTTTCCACCAAAAACCTTTCTAACCAAATTATTGATAAAAAATTAAATTAATTGTTTAAATAAATGTTATAAAATGAAAGAGGATAATTTTTCCTTCATTTTGGTGCCTAATACGGCTATTAAAATTCGAATTAAAAGTTAGGATTTATTGGCAACCATTTTGGACTTTTTGACAAACATTAATTCACTACAATTCAAATAAAAACATTTTAACAGATTGCTACATCCTTTTCTTATCACAAAATTAATCCTAAGATCCTATCAAACAAAAATCACATAAATTTTGACACCAAAATTATAAATATAAACTAAATTTTTAACATTCTAGCAGACCCTGCTGAAACGTTACAATTTTGGGATTTTAAAGGGCTAAACCTTCTCTACACAAAGTTCCTCACTTTCATTCTAGTGTCAAATGCACCCTAGAACTTGGTTAACAATATTGCAGTAAAATATTTTACTTCGAAATTCAAATAACATTGAAAAATATCCATTTACTATGGAAAATTATGAATCGTCAAAGAAATAGAACATTTTCTTGAAATTCAATAATAAAAACTGTAAGTAAAGTAATAAATACTTGTGTATACCTTCTCACATATGCCTTTAATAATTTTCAGGTGAAAACATGCCATAAAATGGCTTCAAAATATCTAAATATGAAAACATCAACCAACGACAGAAAACTGTTCATCTTTAAATGAAAGAAGTGAGGAATCTGTTTAAGATTTATCCCCTATCATCTCGCAGTGTTGTAGTGTATGTCTTGAACATAATTAATGCAAAATTTTATTTTAAAATATAAAAAGATAATTAACTCTTTTCGCCTGGAAGATAGGCAACACATCATACGTGTTATGCGTGATGCATATATCACAACAATATGTAGATTAAACTATGACTATAAAATTAATATTTATAATAATTTTTTTTATAAATAAAATATTTATAAAAATGAGTAATTACCTAAAATTATCGCTATACATAATAGTCTTTAATTGTAAATTATTCCTTTTTATAAATATTATATTTATAAAAAAATTGTTTATTTATAAAATAAGCAATTCAACAAAGAAGGATGTGAAATGACATTCATTAAAGAAGCAGGCTATATCAACAGTCAGCATGGTCGAATGGAAGGCTGTTACATTTCCAATAATAAAACGTCGGTCGGTTCTATTCCCAACTGTGTTAACTGGGTCGCCACACGTTCTGGAGCATTTGCGAGTTATTAGACGGCATTCAGTAATTATACGTTGTCGTTAATCTTTTAAAGAGTCCGCTGCCGTTACGTAAATTTTATTCTTCAGATGAGATAAATCTGGCGACCTTAAAAGCCATTCAGGAGCGGCCCCTTTTCCAATACATTGACCGAGAAACTTTCGATCCAAATATTGTCGAACAGGCATAATGCGGAGAAGCTCCGTCCTGTTGAAATGCAAATGATCTGCGAGTTAATGATCATTTGCTATCATATCAGTTAATAAAGATCAATGTTGTCTTTTAATAATTCCAAGTACATTTCTCCATTCAAATTAGTAGGTTTAGTGCCTCAAAAGAGCTCGTCTCGTTTTTGATGGGCTACTCCTTATATATTCACATGAAGAACAACGTGATACATTCATATAATACACGAAGGGATAATGAGTTGCGTCTATCCTATTCGTGATTGGCACTAGGTCAAAGCGTTTTAGATTATTAAGAAATTATTTCTACAATCTTGAAGAAAAGACAAGTCGATGGAGACTCCGTAGACGATGAATAATAAATAGTCAACAATCTGGCTTGAAATTGATTTCGTGTTGGACTGAAAAAATATTAAATAAATGTTAATGATTCTTTTAGTGAAATCAATTTTAATAAACGGAGACAAAAATGGGAAAGTACCATCTTGTTGTTATAATAATGCACATTTAATATTTGATATACTCCTCGTGAGCATTACGAATGACGAACAGATGAACGATTCGAGTGATAAAACAAACTAAATGCAATCGATACCAATTGCAGAGATAATCCGTTGCAATTTTTCTGGATCAAGAATCCACGAAGGATTAGCTGCATTTATATCATCTAATGTATTTATTTAGGTTACTAAGAAGTTACATCGACTATTCCAAGTTTTAAATTAATAATAAATGAACAGACTTTCAGTGTTGTTTGCAACCGTCTGTGTAACAATGTAATGAGAGTAGGGCTCGACCGATAGTAATGTCCATGCCAATGTTTATCCTTAAAAATATTCCGATATTCATTATTCGAGTAGGCCTATTTTAAACAAAAATGAAATTATCTTCTTGATGTTTTTAACCAGTTAAAGTTCAAGTTGACTCACTTGTGGGTTTTAAGATGGCAGATTTTTAAAATTTTTTGATTCCTTACCTAGAGATGTCGCATCGTTCGTTTTAGCTCCATTACAAAGAGGCGGCATAAAACGAAATTGTTTCGTCAAATTTGCCGCGCAAATGGGAATAGAGATTATAGAAAATAGTTTTGATATTGTGAAGATTTTCACGTAAATATAAAATATCAAGTAGCGGCATGACGGAGTCTAACTTTCTAATGTTTTTACAAATTGATTAATAACAATTAAATTGTTTCTCATCATTTCCATATTTTATCCAAGGTTTATAAATATCTAAGCAAGCTTAGAAAAGTAGATCGTCTCATACATTTCCACTATTGAATGGGTATTAAAATGGCGGCAAATTTAAAATTAACGCGTGTTGTAATGCTGTGATATGACTTTTTATATTGTTCATTAAAAGCGAAAAAATAAAATACCTTCAAAACAACTGTTAGATACAGAACAGTACACTATGATGTTTTCTTTTTATTAAGAAGTATACACATTTATTTACAAACTTCTTCAAAAACCAAACTGTGAAACTTTTAATAATCTTTATTTATTTCATAATTTCAAAAAGATCTAAACGCACTTCTTGAACCATGATCGAAGTTTCTTTTTCTGTAGATGTATTTGACGTTAAAATATTACGCATTTATACTATGTTTATGCAACACCTCTTTATAAACACCATGTTTACTGTGGCCATTATAAATAAGGAAAGTGATTGTTTACTCTTTTATCCAACACCTCTATATAAATACCATGTTTACTATGGTCATTTTAAATAAGGAAAGTGATCGTTTACTCTTATGTTACATTATAACCTACGTTGCCCCTAGCAACGTGGGTTATTTTTAAAAAACTCACTCCTTCAAAGATAACAACCAATCACCAGCTTACGTTACTTAATATTATTAAAATCCAGTCATCGTGCTAAAGTATTAAATTTATTACCGTCAAAACTACAGACTAACATTAAATTGAAAATTCGATGTTTAAACTTAAATAAAGAAGCGTTGGATAAAATTTTGTGTGGCACGCGTGAGTTAAGGATATTATTCACTCACAAAAATTTTTCGTTCGTGGATAATATCTTAACTCACTTGTACCATAAATAACTATTGTTACACTATAACCTACACGTTGCTATGGGCAACGTGGGTTATTTTTAAAAAACTCACTCCCTGGAAACGAACCTTTCGTTTCATTCCACAAATATATTTATTGTTATCACCAAAAGCTGGTAGTGAAGGACATCAATTTTCCGGTTATTTATAATAAGAAATAGTTATTTAAAACATATAAATATTTGATAATCTTCTACTTTTCGGCTCCCCAATGCGCATTGATCATAACAAGTATGTTTAATAAAGTCGCTGGGATTGATTAGTACGGTGTTGTCAGTTTTACTTTCTCTATCCTAAAAAAATTATTAATTCATAGTTTATAAAAGAAATTCTGTATTAACTAAATTATAGGGTAAAATGCTTATTATAATGTGATTGATATAATCTCATCAGATATAAAAATCAGATTTTAATAATCATCTCTACTTATAATATAGAAAATGTTAAACATTATATTTTGTTTACGATAAAGTAGAACCAACAACAGTGTACGAGTGATTGGCACGACTGTATTGCACATAGTAGTTGTTTATGCGCTCTTAACCTAAAAGAAGAAACGTCAAACAAATTATTTTTCATTCATTAAACCAAGGAACGTCAAACTAGCAACTACTTGCTTACTTTCAAAGCCACCTACTATTACATGTACCATCATGAAATAATACATTTGTAATGTATGTATAAAATCTTCAATAAATTAGGTTTTTATGAAATATAATGAGGTGTCGGTTAAAATTTTCTATGGCACAATCCACTCAGAAAATTGTATAATTGACTAATTTTGAACTCGTTATAAAAGGTGCTTAGACAAGTGCATGTGCAGACAATGTACAGACAATTTACAAACAATATCTATTTATGCAGGACATAATCACGCCGAATACCCCGCGCGCATATAAAACAGCCTGATTAAATTTGACGATTTTTTGTTAAAATGTCTTGCTCTAAAGAAATACGTCTCGAAAATCTTTCCGCCTAAAATTCCTCGCGCTACGCACTCGAGATTTTGTTGCGCGGATAAATTTACTAGACGTATTTCTGAGCAAAATATTCTGTCACAAATCGTCAAAATTTATTCGGCTATTTTACATGCACTTGGGATATTACTGTTGACAATATTTACATACAGGGAATGTTATGTTTAATTTTAATAACGCATTATTTATTATTACATTAATGCATCTCGTGCTCTATGCACAATCGTTGCAAGTTATCAATGGCATATGTACTTTCTTTCAACAAAAAACTAAATATTTTGTCAACTTGAGGCAATTTTTTACAAATGCGCAGCACAAGGTACATACGTAGCCAATAGGTTGAGTTCTCGTATTCTGGCTTGCACACACGAGTACTGTCCTGACATATTGACAGCGTTGTCATAACTCTAGCCACGGTAGTTTGCAAGGTCAATTCCCATTATGTTCAAAAAGGCACAAAGAACATCAACAAGCTGTTGGCCTATATGACCTGTGTTCAGCAAAAATATCAGGAATCGTTCCATTGGAGACCCAATTTTATTGACAACAGTTACTTGGTCGATGTGGCTGGTATCAGGTGTTGAATCGATTATTATCGAATAATATTTAGCATCTTTATTTCATCTACAATTTTATCCTGTACTTGTTGTACCATCTGAACAATTAATTCATCGATAATGTGATGGGAAAGGTAGGAAGGAATACCTTTACCCTAAATTGTACAACATGGTCCGTCATGAATATGCCGAATTTGGCGATTAACTTTATTACGCCCAAGAGCTTTCTATTCGACACGTTGCCAATTGTTTCACTATGTCCGCGTATTGCTAGGCCACGTGAGGGCAACATTTTGATTGGTTTCTACAACCCTCAGTAACACAATGCGCCAGTAAAGGACTTCGTTAGCAAGTTGCTCTATCAAAAGACTGTCAATGCGGCTGGAAATTCTCCCGCGTGCAATGAAGGCGGACACGCATTGACGGTGTTCTGGACTAGTTTCATGATCGTCAATTCTTCTGGGACTCCTCCAGTCACTAAAACCAACTGTAGCAAATTTTGTGGAGCCCCCATAAAGTTTACACACAGCACAAAATACAGCTCCAGTTGATTTTGAATAGATTAACCAAATTCGCCTGCATGTTTTCCCGTTGGGATGACGTCTTGAGAACAGAGACTTTGTGCAATCTCTTGTCGTACCATCAGCATACTTTCGAGTTGATTGCAAAAAGTCACTGTCATAATTTTCATTTACTCCACATAGAGCTATTTTATCTCAAACAGCCTCGGTGATCTTCCATTTAGCTAGATCAGGTTCATCTTCTTTCTAGAGCTTCCCTGTGTGCACTTAATAAGAAGAGTGGCGAAATTAGACCAATCGCTGTGGGAAATACTTTCAGAAGACTTGCCGCTAAAGTTGTGTGTATGAATAGTTAAGAAACACTCGGGCAATATTTTAAACCAAAACAACTGGGGTTTGCTAGAAAAGGAGGTTGTGAAGCAGTTGTACACGCAATCCGTACCTATATTTCTGAAAATAGAAACACCAATAAAATCATCATAAAGGTTGCTTTTGCTAACGCTTTTAATTCAGTCGAGAGAGACATAATGTTGGATGAAATTTTACATGTACCTAAATTTGTACCCATTCATGTTCCAGTGTTACGCTGAGCCATCCTTGTTTTTCTTCGGAAAAGACACCATTCTGCAGTGGGAGCTCAACAGGGAGACTCGGCTGGTCCGATGGCATTCGGTTTAGCTATTCAATTGAGTGTCTTAAATCTGAATTTAATACCTGCTATTTAGACGACGAAAACTAGGAGATTTACCTCAAGATGTCTTGTCGGACTTTCAACTCATAATTGAACATTGCAAACAGTTGGGATTGAAAATAAACCCGTCAAAGTGCGAGATTTACTTTTGTTCTGGTAAGGATGACACAATCAAAAGGAAATTCAAAGAAAATATCACCTGGAATAAAATTATTATCTGACGATACCCTTTGTTTGTTAGGGGCTTCAATTCAGAAACCTGCCTGTCAGCCACTACTAGCTAGCAAAATTGAGGAACTTGAGGTTTTGTTCACGCGTCTAAAAAAATTAAATAACCACATGTCGTATTTTTTACTCCGTTAATGCTTTGCAATTCCTAAATTAACCTACCTTTTCCGAACTTGTCCTGTTTGCAGCTTTCCTGGCACTATTTGTGAAATCGATACACACATTGCCAACGCCAATCTGGACGGAACGCAATGGAAATAGCTTTTTTACCAATTGGTTTCGGAGGAATTGGTGTTCGTAAAGTAGCAAATATTGTTCTCCCAAGCTTTCTTGCTTTGTGAAATGCGACTTTTAATTTGGTCGAACTGATGTTACCGAATATACCCACCGACCAATTAAAAATCGCGTACTACAAGGATGATTTGGAATAATAAAAAACTTAAATGCCCTGACGAGGCTACTTTTATTCCAGTTGTCCCTTTTTTTCAAAATAATTGGGATCTCATGAATATTAAAACTACCCGTTCAACTTTTAATTTTGAAAATAAAATTGATAACGCTAGATATTTAGCTTCTTGGGAAAATGAATCCCGTGCATGGTTGAAGGTCATCCACTCAAAAGCTATTGGAACATTACTAGCTAACAATACTTTCCGAATATATATTGCCTTAAGGCTTGAATGTAACATACGTGTGTGTTCCGCACACATGTATTTGTGTGCCCGTCATTCATTTCATCATTTCAACTTGGCATGGCTGAGCTTGGCATCAGTCGAATTTTGTTCTGTCCTGGCAGCAACTGGACTTAAAACGGACGAGGGGAAGAGACATGATGGAATGACTGTTATAACATGTATAAATGGACAAATTCTTATCTGGGATAGCACATGCAGTGATACCTTCGCTCCGTCATATTTAAATTTTTCCTTTAGCTAGAAAATTTGCAGCTAATGTAGCTTTGAAGAAGTTGAATAAGTATAAGAATATAATAAATCAAAACTATTATTTCGTGCCATTTGCAGTGGAAACTATGTGCCCTTTGAGCATAGAAGCTTTAGATTTTGTGGATTCTATCGGACGGCTGGCTACAATTTCAAGAGAACCGCGCCCGAAGCCTACTTAATTCAGAAAATAAGCATTGTAATTCAAAGAGGGAACGTGGTCTGGGAACATTTCCTCCTTCGGTGGCTATGGAGGAAATTTTTTATTTACTTTAATTTCACGCAGTAATTTGTTAAAGCAGTTATTTATTATTTTTTATTTGGAAAAACTAGTCATGTAACATTTAAATATTCAGTTATAAGTAATTATTAAAAAATCAAAATTTTGAATTTTTAACATTTACATAGTATATCTAAAATTCAATTAAACATAGTAAGCTTGTGTCAATGCTACTGTTATGAGTTTATTTTTCTGTGTGTGTTGTGTTTATTGTAAAATGTGCGATGTGGAGCAAACCTGACACAAACTTTAATAAAGAAAAAATTACTACATGCATTTTGTTACGTAAATTTAATAAAAAGTTGTATCAAAATTATAATTTCGTAGGTGCATATTATATTAATGTGATCGTGTTTACATAAGATGAATGCCTATTATCAAATTAATATTAGATTTTCAATATTTTTGTGCATTGTTATTATTAAACCTAAGATTTATTATAAACGGAATGTCAAATCTGGTAACTTCCAATGTGGCCAACATTACTGGTGCTTTTACTCATTATTTAGAAGGATATAAGTCGGTATTAGAAAGTAATATTGAGTAAATGAATTTAAATCTTCATTTATTGAATCGATGCGCCATATGTCTAATTCATTTCAAATTATCGATTTACATTGCTTTATATGGATAAAATACAAACAACGGTTAATTAAATTAATAAAACCCCATATTTATATCGGATGAATATAAATCATTAATATGACCTACAGTGCTTGTCATATTACAATATGAGCAGTGTAATCAATTTCATTTCTACGAAAAATACAATAATTACAACGAAATTTACAGCGAAATTTACAATGCTTAGTTAATTGTATTTTAACATAATTTATGTTTTTTCTTTTGTTGTTAAATTATAATATGTTGTTCGGAAAGGATCAAGTACTATACTGTTAAATTCTGAACACTTTGTCTACAATACTTTATGATTTTAACCGTTGTTTGTTCTTATGGGGAAATAGCATGCAAATCGGCCACCTTAAAAAAGCTTTTTACCCACTGTGGACTATGATTGGCTGCTATTGTACGGAGCAACCAATCGCCAGCTTGCCATGCTATTAATAAAATCCAGTCATCGGGCTAGAGTGTCAAATTTATTACCTTCAAAAACTACAGATTAAATTATACACGGAGCCGGACATTTCGGCGCGGTCGGTTAGGCGCAGCTGTTTCGGTACGTCTGTTTCGACGCGGAACACTTCGGCGCCGCCAATTAATTACAAACGCTATTAATTGCAAAAATGATAGTTGAAACTTAAATATTTTTTTATAAAAAAAATTATCTCAATTTAGTAAATTTTCTTTTTCATGAAATTAGGTTAACCTTTCTCAAAAATTTTTAATTATACAGTTATATTCTTTAATAGTTTCAATGTAAAATAGTTCGATATCTCTTTAATAAAATGTTTGTCCGAAATTATTTTTGACTGGCCAGTATAATGAATTTTAAATCACTTACGATTTTCCGCACACTAGATACATCCTTTAACCGATCCCAGGAACAACAGACTGCTTTAATAACCACTGCCAACCTCTTCACTGGTGGAAGTGTAAAATTGCTTGATTGCAATAAAATTAAATCTTCTTAAAAAATTTTTATCAGATTAAACTTTTGATCTGATATGAAGCCATCCAAATCGATTCTATAATTTATATTCTTGAAATTATGACGATAGCGTAAGTTATATATATTTTTCTTGCACGAAATCTTATTTTGTTTTATATCCATAACCTCCCTTTATTTTTTTAAATTATGAAAATGCATGTTTTTAAAGGTTAATCAACATAGAAACAACACAACCTCCTCTAACTGCATTCTGGAGATTACTCATTGTTTTTCTCATTGTAATTTACATTAAAAACATATAGAAACAAAAACAATATAATACTATCAAGTAATCCATGGATTGAACTGTCATTTAACATTTTTCAATAAAATATAAATTTCTTTAAATTTTTCATTTGATTACATAAAAAGAAACCCCAACACTTCCTTAAAATAACAATATAACATTTCTATCTAAAAAACCCAACAATAACTTACAATTTGAGTTGAACAAACCAAATTCACACGGTCGACTAAAATTGTATAAATTTCCATTTAAATAGGTCCACATACCAATTTTACCCGTTAATCTGTACACAATATGTTTATTTAACTTTTCCCATTAGTTTGACATCAAAAAACAAATACTTAAGATACAAAATTAACTAAAAATGAAATTTTACTATCGGCACAGGTCTGTGGACATTTTTAAATTAAATTGGGTAAAAACACACACATTGAACTACAAAAACTTTATACAGCTTACACAGCCAAGATGTTAACCAACAAAACTCCAACAATAACTTCATAAACCTACATAAATTAAATTAGAACTGTGGCTCGACAAACCAACACTAGGAACCGTAAAAAGAAAAATCACCCATTCTTGAAAATTAAGTAAGGTAAGTAACTTTCATATATGCAAATCTACTCATAATAGCGTTTTATTTAATTATAGGTGCATTTTATCAAATCTGAGCTATTGACGGAAGATTAAGATAATATTTCAACGTACCAGTCGTTGTATTAAAAATTACAATTATAAAGTTATATACACACTTAACTAGTATACTTTTGTTGAAATATAAAACTTTTTATGCATGTTAACATAATATGAATAAATTATTCCACTAAAGAAACCCATTTTTAAAATTATTTTCAAAATTTGAGGTTATGTAATGAATAGATCGGAACGTTAAATAACCTTGCATGAAATGTAACTTTAACAAGAAAATATCGCAAATAGAATGTATTTATCTAAATTCCTGTATTTAGCTGGCTTCAACCGTACTTTTGAAACTATAAAATAAACCTTTTAACATGGATTAGTTTATGAACGCCTGAAAGATAGGCAACCCAAATTACCTATATAAAATTTTTAACTGCATATAACACAACAATATGTATAATACTGTGAAACTTATTATTAATCTTTATTTATTTCATGATTATGAAGTTCCATAAAGTAAGGCTAGAAACAACAAACAACCTTAATTTATTGATTTTATAAAATTTTAGATTTTTTTAAAGTTATTAACAATAACATTTCTGCGCAACGATTTAAGAAAAAAACAATTTTTTAAGCTACTAAAACATTAAAACCAAAAAGAGAATAATTTGTAATAAGAATTTAATTTGTTTATTATAAATCCCTTATTGTTTATAAGAATATCATATTTGATAAAAAATATTTACTTCTTCTTAATCTTTATTCCCTTATGCAGAGATTTGCTGAACAGTTTTGATTTTAATGTTTTCGTAGTTAGAAAAATGAATTATTCTTAAATCGTTGCGCAAAAATGTTATTCTTAATAACTTTTAAGAAAATCTAAAATTTTATTAAATCAATAAATTAAGGATCAGGTGACTACCATTAAATAACATACGAAAATTCATGTTAAACATATGTTAACTGATAAATAGTCCTTGCTTATAGTCCAGTGCTTAAAGACAAAACGCACTGGAATAACGCAATTTAACCAATCCAAGTGAAATTCTGGAATTAAGAAGGTGTATGTGTGTACATAAAAATAAAAAAGGTTACACTGACAACAGGGTAGCTTGTACCAAAAAAAAAATTAATGATCCAAAAAAACGTTTATTGTTAAATATTTCCGAAAGTTTTACCCTAATTTGCCACGTAAAAATGTACATGCACCGAACTTTTTCGTCGAAGTGTTCCTGATCCAAACTGTCATCGCGCAGAAACGGCCGCGCCCAAATGTCCTAGATCGGAACTATACAATGCAAATTCAACATTTGCTTCAATAAAGAGGCGTTGGATAAAACGTTGTATAGCGTTGTTACACAGGAGTTTTATAATATTATCCACTCATAGAAATTAACCAAACTTAACATTCAATTTAACCAAATTCAATTTTTCGTTGGTGGATAATATCTTACTACATACATCCATCACAGAGTTCGGTCTCTAAATGTGCAAATTCACTGTTTAATCACTAGTCATAGAGTTTAAAAGTACTAGTACTAAATGTCGTAGAGTATTTATCGCTAGTGTGCAATTAGAGAAGGCACAAAAACTACTTACCGTAAAGTATTTGAAAGCCATAACACAAGAGTATGGAAATCTCGGTGTTTCTTAACAACCTTCATAACTGAATTTGTAAATGCTGCAAGAAGAGTTTGAGCTTTATGTTCAGCTTTTATGTAATCGGTGTATCGAACACACATAAACACTATGTAAGCTGGTAGACCAGGAAGTAATGTTACTGCAATCGCTGGCTTTAATTCTAAAAGCAATCTTGAACAATAAACAACTTAAAATATTATTTTCTACAATTTTATACTAACCAAAAATTAGTTGTTTCATAATAGCATTTTCATCGCTAGTATTGAAAGAGAACATTCCAAGACATTTTTTTTTCTTCTTTCTGACTTCAGGTTTACTCTCTACAAGTCGACTACGTGGAACAATGTTCGTTTCTTTTTTATCATCATCTTTAATGGTGACCTTATTTAGTGCATCATCGAAATCTAATTCACGTTTTCTTAATTTTCTGCCTAGTATTTTGAGTTTTCGTATAGTTTCGTTTAGTGAGTCGTTTTGATCTTGCAAATCAAGATTTTCAGTTGCTAATCTGGTAATTTCGTGTCGCAAAAATGCTTCTGTTTGTGATTGAGGGCTGGTGGGTAGATTTGTCAATAAGAGGTGTTGTTGCCGTTCATTGTCTCCTCTTAACTTTTCGATTTCTAGTTTAACTTCTTTTTCGTAAGCTTCGTATTTAGCCTTTTCATCTTGTAGTTGAAGCTCCAATTGCTTGTTGAAAGCTTTTTGAGTTTCGTGTGCAAGAGCAAGTTCTCCATCTTCGTCAATGTATTCTCCTGAAACAAAATAAATTGTAAGTAAAGTATGTAACAAAGAAGTGAGAAATGTTCTGTACATTTTCATATTGCAAAAAATATTTAGGAGGTAGCAGAGGTAGATACCAGTTACAGTCCATATTTCAGAATGACTATACGTATATGTCCTACTTAAATATATTCGAAGCACCCAAAGCTATATAGTATTTGCTATTCTTCCTATGTAGATGTAGATAGAAGCATTTCCTGCTTTTTAATTATACAGGTTGGCTAACTTTTCGTTGTCCAGGTTATATCTACTGAAATATTAAAGCTAGAGGAAAAAGTTAAATAAAAGACTTGTTTAGCATAACCTGATCTCTAAAATAGCCCAAAAAGATTTTTTCATGACCAACTTATTTTCCTGATAAATATCCAACTTTAGTTTTTGATGCAACTACTATATAATAATTGTGTGGTTTGTCACAAAGTGTGAGTATTAATAATTACTTGTTCCGTTGCAATACTATATAACCTATACAATTTTACCCGTTCGACTATTTTGTGAGATTACTATTGTTAATAAATTAATACTAATGCAATGGTTTCTTAGTACTTACTAATATTATTTTAGTATAATCATTATTCTGCATATTGTTTTAGCAGCTTTTCAGTTAGTAAATGTTTAATTTTTTAATAATTATGAGATGTTGAGTTAATAGAAGCGATGTATGTTCTGTTATTGAAATAGTATATAATAAATATTATATCCAATATTCAACTATTTATTTATAATTCCTGGCCTAGTCCTAGTCTAGGACGTTTTAATGGCGTCATTGAACAACGATTTAATGACGTCGTTGAACTACGTTTTAATGACGTCTTATATTGACGTCCTTGGGCTGTGACATAATTCTGTCAGTTTTACGACAATTTGACCTCATTTGACGTCGTTACTGCCGAGAAAACGGCGACATTATGACGTCAGTGTGCTGGCTCGGTAACATCTTCCTGTTTCCCAGATTTAAAAAAACCACACCACCTCTTTTTCTAGTTTTGCAACGGTCGATGATCCCAAAAAAATGTAAACTATAAAAAAGGAAAACAGTTTTCTTAACAGACCTATGGATTAGGTTTCCTCCGGTTTTTCGCAACATTGTAGATGTAATTAACAAGGCAGTGATTTTATTTTGATGTTTTAGTTGAGAACTTTGAGAAAGAAATCAAGAATAGACACGTCAGGTGACCTATAAGAGGTCACAAGACGGTTCTTGTTATTATCTTCACGTTTTTGACCACATTCTTGTTTAAACCTTTATACAATCTGCTAATGTAGCTCCATTATGAGGTGGGGCAGCGTCGTGTTGAAACCATAAGCTAACGGAAGATCGATATTTCGCAAAAACACTAAATTCTGTTCTGGATCACAGTTCCATCGTAAAAATGAGGCCCTAGAATTTTGTTGCCAAGTATCTCTATTCATAAATTAATTGAAAAACGTACTTGCGGACGAGTTTCAATAATTTTGAAAAAGTTCTCATCATCCCAATAATGCGAATTAAGCTTATTAAACATTATATTTCTGTAAAAATTGGATTCGTAGTCGTTTTTCGTTACATTTTGGACAGTATTGAAAATGCATCAGTGGACAGTGTAATTTAAAATCAAAAAGACACAAAAGACATTGTCATATATCATTGTAAAGAGAAATTTATTTAGAGCTTTAGTCTACAAAAATATACCGGACGTTCCATTTAAAAAATTAAAGTTGGATATTTTTTCGGAAAATAAGTTTGCTATGAAAAAATATGTTTGTGCTATTTTATAGATCAGGTTATGCTAAACAAGCCTCTTGTTTAACTTTTTCCTCTACCTTTAGTATGTTAGCAGATATAACCTGGACAATAGAAAATCGGCCACCAGTGTTATAGAAATATAACACTTTCAAAATTACAGAAACAGAAAATTTTAAATCTTCAAGTTCTAAAGTTCTCAAAATTTAGAGTATTTTTAGGTTTTGAAATGACTGAATATCACAACATGTTTTAAATTCTGAAATTGGAGATCTCCACTTCTGAAAATTCTAAAATTCCTACAGTTGTAAAAATACTTTTGCGCGCAGTGGTAAATCTTAAAATCATGACAATCTAGAAATTCAAATTATCTTAAAATCCTAAATCTTAACATCTCAAAAGAATAACTCTAAAATTCTGAATCTAAACTCAAAAACTCTATTCTAAAACCATAATTTAATAAAAATTAATGATTTAAAACTAAATATATTTGAAATTCGTTTTACACCCAGACAACTTACGTCAATGTTTTTGCGTGTGTAACGCTAAGATTACAAAATCCGATGATTTTAAAGCCGTTAAAACTAAAAATATTAAAGAGAACACATAAACATAAAAATGAATCAAAGAATGGAAAATAATTTAAAAAAAAGAATAATCCTCATTTTTTACAATTTAAAATTTGATTTAAGTTGATAGTAATTATATTAAATAAAAAAATTTAAAAACCTGAAAATTAAAATCTGAGTTTGACAAACCCCCAAAACTCAAACAGTCCAAAGTTTGAAAGTCCCAAATTATTAGATTAAAGATTTATTATAGAAACTTCTAAGAAAATCTGAGGCTACCAAAATTAATCGTTAACTAGAGAATTAAAAAAATTACAAGGAAATTAAACTCGAAGGACTCCAAAATTCCAAAACTCCGATCACTAAATTTAAAAATTTTAAAAAATTAAACTTTATGGTCCCAAAATTTTACATCTCAAATAATCCTAAAATATAAAATTTTAGGGTCCAAACTATGAAACCTGGTCCTGAAAGTCTCAAATTATTAATTAAGAATTTTAGAAAACCCTAAAATATTAAGAGTGAAAGTCCCAGAACTCTAAAACTTTAAAATAATACTCGTCCTGAAAGTCGCAAATAATTAAAGTAAAAATTTAAAAAATAATTCTAAAACATTTAAGATCTGAGGGCCCCAAAATTCGAAAACTCATATTATATAATTTGTAGTTCTAAATTATTAGATTAATTTTTTTTACTGATAAAACCCAAACAGTTCATCCTGAAAACCCCAATAAACAAATTCTAAATAATTAAGATCTAGGTGTACCAAAACTCTAAAACCAAAATAGTCATAGTCCTCAAGTACCAAATCCTTAAATTGAAATATTCACAATAATTCAAGAGCCATATTCTAAGCTCCGAAGAGTTTAAAATAATAATATCATAAAACCCTGTATAAATAAATCTCAACAAATAGATCCTAATTACTTACCAGTCTTTAAACGGCAGTTAATCATATTATCAGCCTGATTCACTAGAACACCTTTGTGTATAATCTCTTCGCTTCTTCTCACTAACTCTTCTTGAACTACTTTCATTTGATTTTTCAATTCATATTTTACGTTTTCATCTTCAGTACTATTCCTCAATTCATACAATTGCATTTTGAGTTTAAAGTTTGCAAGTTCTAATTGAGCAATTCTTAATGCAGTATCGGATGTCTCTGACTTTCGCGATAGCTCTATCTGATCTAAACGTTTCTGCAGGCTAACCTTTTTCTTCTCGGTATCAATCAGCTTGTGTTGTAATTTTAAAATCAGGCCAACATCTACCTTTGCATTATTACGAGCGTTGGTAATGGTTATGTTATTTGTACTTCTACCTGTATCAAAAATAAACAGTTTAGAAGATGTTAATAAAATAACATAGTTACCTAGGTTTACTTCTTCTACGCGCTTCCAAATTAACAGTCGATCTCACTGAACCATGACCACGAACTTCAGATATATCCGTCGTCGGTATATCTTCATCGATCGTAGATTCCATCTTTATTTCTTCCTCTAACTTTCCTATTATTTTATTCTTTTCTTATTCGTATTAGGAGATTGTTGAGGTTCTTAAGTTATATCTCAACCGCTTTGAACGTAGATAATTTATTCCTGTGAAGTTACATTATTATTAAGGTCGTAATAATGAATAGAATTTAATATTTACCGTAGTAATTTTGCTCTCAAGACCTTTGTTTTGATGTCCAGTCACAAGATTGTCCAATCTTCGTACAGCAGCTTATTTCTTTTTGGTAATTTCTTCTTGCTAACCATCCACGAACGTGCTTCTGATCAATTGTTGCCTGAAAGAATATAAACATTTGAATATTAGAGGAGAGTTGGTAAATCGGATTAGAACTGTAAACATTTTAGTGTGTTGTACGTATAATATATGTATGTGTACAATTTTAGATAAGGGGGTCCTTTAGAACGAGTTATCTCGGTGGACCCCAGTGGTTTTTGTCTAGTTCTATAAATGTTTTTTTTCTGTGACGGGAAAAAAACTTGACATTTCATCTCTGTTGACAGGTAATAAAATATGACTTTTCACGAAATTACTTTTTTCCCCGGGAAAAAAGTGAGTACTTTTTTCCCGGATATTTATACATAGATATAGATAGGAAGATGTTTGATTTTAGAATATTTTATTGAACATACATAAGTTACATTTCCTTTATATCAAAAGAACAATTATTGAATGTGCATTGCGTGAATGACATGTTATTCGGCACAACAGAAGAATTTTCTTGTGTTGAAATGATATTTTTCCCTGACATGGACACAACTGCTGTTGATGTACCTGGTTGCAAATCTGGTGTTATTTTAGAACTGCCACACGTTCTGAACACTTTATTAGCAATTTCTGTTCTGTGTGCCACCGATTCATCAACATACCCTTCAGCAACCGTTGATGACTTCCAACCGCCATGTTTCTTCAGTGTCATCAAGTCTCCCCCAGATTCAACTAACAGTGTGGCAGACGATCTCCGAAATGAATGGCCTGTGTATGAGGTAGCATTTTCAAGTTGAAGATAATTAGCTACTGTTTCAGGTACCTTATAAAACATATTTCTACCCACAACCTGATTTATACATTTTCCTTTGCGATATGCATAAAACAGGCGGCGATCTTTTGCTGCTGCTGGACGGAGGGCTATGTACATTCGGTAATATTTAATATATTCTTCAGTAACAACAAATCTCCTATTGACATCATTCTTTGTTTGCTTCAGTTTCACAATTAATAACTTTCCCGAATCTTCAATATCATCTAATGTTACCTGGCTGATTTCACAAATTCGACAAGCTCCTGCAATCCCAAATACAACAACAACCTTGGCCATCAAAAAATCTTCATCGGGTGCATTATTTAAAAAATCACTAATTTGTGTACTCGTAAAAATCGCAGCTTTCTTGGGCGTGTAACCTTTTCCATTTTGTTTTAGAAATGTAATTAGTTTCAAATATTTTGAAATGTCTACATCATGATTGGATCGTAACATACTTTTAACCATTGAATAATTCGACCACACTGTTGATGGCTTTTGTAGTTGTGTCATTTCCGAAAAATAAGCCAATAACACTGTCTCCGAGAAAGAACTGCATGTCTTTTTCATTCTCCAGTCCATAAATCTTGAATACGCGGTTTCGTAAATTTTCTGCGATTTTGCTGGCAATAATTTTTGTGACGCTACTTGCGCTGCTTCTACCAACTCAGGTGGAGTCAGAGAAAACCCGGAATCATACATTTTTTATATCTATATTATTCTAAACAACTAATGAACAATTATTACTGAGTTCGCAATTTCTGAATCAAATAACAGAATTAAATTGACAGATATGTCTTTGATTACTTTGAAGGTTTCCTTAACAACGCAAGTCCAATTGTCGCTATAACTACAACAGCTTACTAGTTTAAAAGTTTCAATTTCATATCGAAAACATTCTTATATTGTAATAGTTCTTTTAATATTAAATCGTCGTTTTTCCCGTCACAGAAAAAAATAGTGTATTATACACGGGAAAATATTAGATTTTAGCTCTCGGTTTTTTGTCTCCCTCCGCTACGCGTCGGGAGACAACACAACCTCGAGCTAAAATCTAATACTTTTTTCCCTTGTATAATAAATAACTATTTTTAATATTTCTTCACATAAGCTCAATTAAAAATAAAATTAAAATAGACTATTTTCATTTGTAACGTTACGTTTTTGTCGATTTTCGACGAACAAAAAGTTTGACTCTGAATTCGTGAAGTCTGTCTGTCGCCTTTTTCCCTGTTGACTTTTTGGAATCTTATAGTACATCAAATTCTAAGAAACTTTTCGTTGAAACATTATTTTGCATCTCTTCGGGAAAGTGGTCAAATGACCACCGAAAATTTCGGTAAATTTTTGAAAAATGAAAAATTTTGTATTTTTTAAAAATTTACGAAAAATAAATATTTTTAGCAACAACAAAAATTCGGAAAATTTTAGGACTTTATACTTAAAAAAACTTATTAACTTACTTAATAAAATAGTTTATTAAGTATACAGTTCTTTTTGTTCGTCATGGCAATGCTAGCTCTGCGCATTCTCAATTGGTTAAATAATGCAATTTAACGTATTTAACAAAAATTCTAAATGCGGTCCTGCGTATTCATATATTTTCTCTTTCAATATAAAATTACCGTTGATATACTGCATAAAATAAACCCCATAAATCTTATTAAAGAAACATCCCAGACGGATGAAATTGTTTTTTATAAGAATTTACCGACTTTGTTTTAGATAAAGGTATTGTTTTCACACGTGTTACCATCACATATTATTCGTGAGAACAATAATATTTTCGAGTAGACTAGCCATTTAAAATGCAAATTGCCAGCCATTCCCATCTAAATAAGTTGAAATTTTATGAGAAAACATCATTAAAACTTCTGCCGTGATTTATGATTCCCTTGTACGTGTTTATCGGTAAATAAACACATCTGCGTTTTGAAAGATCTTATGTCTGCAAATCTTGTTGTAAAACCCCGGGCTCTATACTTTCTTTGTGTAAAAAATATTAATTTTGGTTGGCTTAAAAAAGTCACGTCATTCCCTTATTGGTCTATTTGAAAGTGCACCCCTCTTAAAATCCCGTCTACTGTCGAAATACTTTAGTTTTCGTAGTTAGTCTACAGTCAGGGTTTAATAAAGCAAGTAAGAGAATAATACAGAGATAGTGGGACGCTTTCGCGTCGCCGGGGTACGGCCCCCGCGTCATGTTTGGCGTTCAGGTCAAATAATGATAGCTTTTTATTCTAAGTCCGTAGTTTGTTCCAGTTTAGTTTATCGTATCAATATTATAGAATAAAGTAAATTCAGTGGAGAATTATTTCTAATTACAGTTCCAGTTTAAAACTTTAAAGTCTAAAGTTGTTTAGTTAGATTTTGTGTGTAATAAACAAGCGCGAGGCTCTCACAATTGTTGCCGCATTCGATGGGGTGGTCGCCGCTGGCGTTCCCAATGTTTAGTGTTGCTTTTAGTTGCCGTCAAAGTACGAAAAATACAGTGATTGGTCGAGGATCAATTTATCGAACTTTACAGTTGAATTCTTAATGAATTAATTCTCAAATGGTTCGAAATATAGCAGGCGGAAGGGGACTTAATCTGCACATATTTTATTTTTCGTATCCCGCCTATCTACGCCCTTGATTTAATATGTTTAATGACTTTTGAATAAAATGATTAAAAAATAAATATGGTGTTGGTGTGCCACCACATTGTGAAGTTAAGATAAGGTAAGCAGATCTTAGCCTGTGGAATGTCTACTAAAGAGCTGGAAAGAAAAATAATGCTGAAAGATTTTTTAAAAAGTCAGTTTTTATACAGAGTAATCATACGCTGCACAGAATATTTTTTTATTTTTCGGTAGATTTCTATCGGCAATAGTGAATACAGACATAGTAATTCAGAAGTCCAGATCTGCTGGGAATACTTCATCCAGATACTGTCCGACAGGAACTGCACAATGTGGTGGTGCACCAGCTTGTTGATAAGAAATATTCATAACTTTGTGTTTTCAGTGATTTTATCCAAAAATAATCATATTAAAAATTTGTTTATAAAAGTTTGGTAGGTTAGGTAGAGAACCATAGTTTGTAAACTATTTATTTCAGAGCCTTGGAAAAAAGAGTAGTTTTAATTTCTGGTGAAAAATGGTAAACTTCTAATTTAAAAAATTGACAATAATATCGTAAGGTGGTGGGAAAAACATTTTTTTTTGGAAGGACATTTTTTTCTACGAAACAGTTTCCCAACAAAAAATACCTGTGTTGGTAAAGAGCAATATTGTGTTAGTTTGTTTTGAGCCAGTTCTGTGAATTAAACCATTTGAACGAAATATTGCGAATTGTTGACTCTTTGAATTTTGTGAACATTGCGTAAATTGCATATTGTTTATGTATTGATTATTTGTATCATTTTGTTGTATGAAGACGTTCCCATTTGATAAGAGCTCTTATACAGGGTATGGTGATTTTACTTAATGGTTAACTTTTTGGTTTATGAATAAACACAATTTCGCTAAAACTTAATTATACTGAATAATATCCTAACCTAACTTTGACATTATTGAATATAACTAACAAGTTGAATTAAATTCATTAGATCTGACTCCAGTTTCTGGTTAAAGGGGCCAGGTCATTGTTTTAATTACCATCATTATCAAAACTTTCATAATTAGATGGCGCCCAAATATATGTAGTTTCTTGTGTTTTTGAAACCTTTATTTATCCTCTTAATAATTAGTGAACTGTGGAACCAATACCTACAACCTGAACTTCAAATTTGTAAAGATAAGATCTCAAGGTGGGGCAATTTTGAGCATTACTGTAACGTAAGTATAAATATTTTGAAGATTTTAAAATAAGATTTTAAAAATAAGAAAAAAAAAGGCAGTCCAACGTGGGCCTAGTTTGATGTTGTTTCACATTTTTTTTAATTAGTCGAGACATCTGTGATTTTTGAGCACCAATATATGCAACCTTGTCCCAATTGAATCTACCTTCTAACCCTTCTAATTTCCGAGTTACCATTGTTGACGCATGAATATGAAACACTGTCCGAATAGTATGGAATAAACATTATTATTTTTTCTTTGCTGATTTTTGAGCAAACCGCTTCAACACTGATTTTGTTTTTTGTTGGGAAACTGTTTCGTAGAAAAAAATGTCCTTCCAAAAAAAATGTTTTTCCTACCACCTTACGAGCTACGATATTATTGTCAATTTTTTTAAATTAGAAGTTTACCATTTTTCACCAGAAATTAAAACTACTCTTTTTTCCAAGGCTCTGAAATAAATAGTTTACAAACTATGGTTCTCTACCTAACCTACCAAACTTTTATAAACAAATTTTTAATATGATTATTTGTTTATGCATGTTCAAGGGGGGGGTTGAAGTATCCCTTTTCTACCCCCATATCTACGCCCTTGGATTACATGTATATGTGCAGACCTTTATATTTTGTGAACTTTTATTTCAGACATTCCATATGCGTATAGTGGAACTTGGAACAGAATACTTTTCGTTTCTGGTGAAAAGGATGTAACTAAAAATATAATTGATGACATAGCTCATAAGATGGCGAGGGAGACAATAAGTTATCATACGAAATAGATTACTACCAAAAAAAGTTTTACTCAAAAGTCAACCCAAAGGGAATCAATTTTATTCCATACTTTTTGAGCACATTCTGTAACCTGAAAGCTTGCACTGTAAAAACTGTAACTAAGGTCGCATTATAGTACCCCAGTCTGAGGTAGCAAATTAAATGTAAAAATTGTTTCATCAGTGGGCTTTTACAGTCACATGCTTTATTGTATTGTGCAATAGCCCGTAATAGTGGACTTAGAAATTTACGTTAGTAATAATATTTTGTGCCGCACATCAGCTCTTACGAGAAAAAAAATATTATAAATAGTTCCAATTCTCGCCATATGTGACGTATTAGAAATCTTGCATTAATTAAATCGCCATGAGAGTGATGACATCATCTATCTGTTTTTAAATTACATGACAGGTATTTTTTTTTATTAAAATCGATAGAATATTGTGTTCTCTTTTTGAATGATAAATATTCATACTCTTACATAGGAAAATTTTCAAGAAAAACGTAAAAAATGATTTACGACTAGTATGCTTTGATTTCTCTAATTAATAAAACAGAATTATCTAGCAAGCTTAGGTAAATAAAGAAACTTTAGTTATTCTGATGGGCTTTAATCTACAATTAGGGAGATTGTAAAAGAAAATAGTTCTGCTTTAGTTCTACTACTAGTACTAGTGTTGTTAGAAGATGCGAATTAAGTATTGAAAAAAATGGATATTATATTGAACCTTAATTACTATAATACGTCAATTATTTAAATGTGGCTTTATATGTATTTAATTTCTAACTCAATTAATGAGTTTACTTTTTATTTTCAATCTTAAGAATAATACTGTTTTTTTTAATTGTTCAGTTAGTGAGATTCTAAAAGAAGTTTTTCAATTTATTTTATTTATTTTTGTACTGTTTTGTTCTACATTTTCCCTAATTTAAAATATTATAATATTTCATGTGCTGACATCTATGACGTTTTAGTTTGGAGATTGTGAGCAATAAGTCATTTTCATGGTTACTAGACTGTGCGAAATGTGTAATTTTCTCTGTGGTTGTAGATAAATTCGTTTATATACGGACACTATAGAAACTGTTAAAACGTCATAGATAAAAGTTTAGATAAAGGTAAATTTATTTTGTTTAATTAATGTTTTACATTAAATTATATTTTGAATGCAAATCCATCTAGAAAAATTATCGCTTCGGCGGGGAGTCGAACCTTGGACCGTCTGTTTGCTAAGCCAGACCTCATACCGTTCACCTATCTAGGCAACTTCACATAATTTAGTTATTATTATTATATAAAGTTAGTATAAAATTGTTATTTAATTAACGTAAAATTGATTAATATTTTACATTCTTATATATTTGTTAATATAATAGTATTCATTATCCAATACTACTAAAGTTGATTTGTATGTGTGTCCGAGCCCCATTCTCGCGTTCTATAAGGGCTGGAGAGATGGGCTTGGGCTCATTCGACGCGTAATTTGCCGAGGATAATGCACGACCGTTTAAGTATTTTTTAAAGCAGGTCATGTTAGAGATGGGTTGGGCTCATTCGACTCCAATATTAATAAAGTTGATTTGTATGTGTGTCCGAGCCCCATTCTCGCGTTCTATAAGGGCTGGAGAGATGGGCTTGGGCTCATTCGACGAAAATTTTTTAAATTAGGTTATGTTTTAAAATTTTTTAAATTAGGTTATGTTTTAAAAAATCGATAAATGC
Source organism: Agrypnus murinus (assembly GCA_929113105.1). Taxonomy (NCBI): domain Eukaryota; kingdom Metazoa; phylum Arthropoda; class Insecta; order Coleoptera; family Elateridae; genus Agrypnus; species Agrypnus murinus. The sequence goes on from OV816030.1 coordinate 37,804,387, forward strand.
TGATTCTATCGTACTATTTAGTGCTATTGAGTGTTATTTGGTACTAATATGTGCTCTATCGATAGAGAATCGATTGGAGATTTATGTAGGTCATGTAAATACTGACCTACTTTTAAAAAAATCGATAAATGCTATTTCTATCATACTTAAGTGCTTAGGCCCGTAGGGCCCATTATCCTAGTACTTATATATAATAATAATAATACATATCCAAAATGAAACTAAGAAAAATAGGAAAAACAAAGGGCCCATTATCCTAGTTATTACTAAATTAGAATGAAAGCAATGAAACTTTTTTAATTTACTACATAATTCACTAGTACAAGCGCGATGGGTACACTTATAGCTACCTTTCTTGTCGCCCACAATATGTTTGCATGCCCGAATATGTTTACATTTCGCAGCAAATGGATTGAATCACCTTGACAATTGAATTGCAATTGTTTATAAAAAATTACTTTTTGAAAACGAGTACATACGTATGATTTTTAGTTGTAAGTACTAAATAGTAGATTTACTGAAATTATACAGATTGTAAACGTATTAATACTATTGTCTTTAAAAATTTCACATTTACTTTTGTCGTTTTCAAAGTTCTAGATGTATTATGAGTGAATCCGATGATGGGAAAATGGGGTGTACACTTGTGGAAGCGGCTCACATTACATCTCTTAATTTGTTGCCGGAGATTTCACGTAAAAAATATGAATGCGAGTATAAATTCTAGGTTAAATATTTTTCTTGGCTTTTGGTGGTTTATTTACTTTTTTGTGGTCGTAGATAAAGTATAGTGTGTAACGGGTGCAAAAAGGCCAATTTCACACTCGCGTGATTGCTTCCTCAACTGCTGCACACTCGTGAGAAATTGGCACTTTTCTGCACTTGTAACACAAAATACTATTGTGCGCATGATGACTAGGTGTCCAGCCATTCTCTAAGGCAGTGATTCTTAACCTTTTTGAAGTCAGGGAACACTTTTGATTATAAGAAAAATCCGCGGAGCGCCAAAATCAAAGATTTAAAAAACATCAGACATAACAGTTAAAAATAACATTAATTAAAAAATATATACGAGGTAAGCGCTATAAATTCTCGGCCTGATATAGAAAAAATAAACTTGGTAAAATATAATAATTTTTATTTTTCAATATAATCTCTCCTAATGTCAATACACTTATTACAACGTGAAATTAATAATTCAGTGCTCTTGTAAAAATAATCTAAAGTTTTTCCTTCAAAATGTTCAATTACAGCTGCTTGCACTTCGTTCTCGTCCTTAAAACGACGTCCCCTAAGGTCTTTCTTTAAATTGGAACATAAATAATAGTTACTAAGAGCCATATCCGGACTGTACGGTGGATGATCCAATGCTTCAAAGCCCCATTGGCGAATGGCAGCTTGTGAAATTGCGGCAGTATGAAGTGGTGCATTCTCGTGTAATAATCGAACATTTTCATCTAACATCGATTTTCCTCGACGTTTTTCACGAATATTGTTTTTCAATTTATGCAATAAAGACACATATGTACGTATGTACTGTTAACAGTACATTGCGTTCTTTAAAATCAATCAGTAAAATGCCATCACAATCCCAGAATATTGTTGCCATAACTTTTCTTTGTCGATTGAACGACTTTCGCCTTTTTGGGACGAAGTTCATCAGCTCGCCGCCAAGAAAACGCAGTACTCCTCTTGCACTAATTTTATTCATACCCCAATGATCATGAATAATTCGGCGAACACTTGCTTCCGAAATGTCAGACATCACTGCTAACTCCTTAACTTTCAAACAGCGATCTTTTCTAATACCATTTCTTCAATGATTTTTGAACTTTTTGAGGCGTTACCGCGTCAATTGGCCGCTCATCATCTTCAAGAGATTTTTGCCCCAAACGGAAACATTTTGAATACTTTTTTACAGTGGAATACGAAGGAGATATATCACCATAAACGCCGTCTAAACGTTGTTTGATTTGATTAGGCGTGTGCCCTTCTTTTGTTAAAAATCTAATGACCGCGCGGTACTCCATTTTCGTTAGTTGCGCCATTTTTATGCACTCGTCACGATGCTTGAGTAGCTACTAATAGTTATTTACGTGCCAAGCTTTGTAAATTAATCTTTACGGGCGACTTGGAAAGTTTATGGGGCGAGCGACGAAGGACACGACTTCACTTCACTTTGCAAAGGTGCTGCCATCTAGCCATTATTTGTGCAACTCAAATCCCATACAGTAGATGAGCCAAAATTAAATTTCGGCTTTCATAATTTCACGGAGCACTTGCAACAAGCTCGCGGAGCACCAATGTTCCGCGGAGCACCGGTTAAGAACCACTGCTCTAAGGAGTCTTAAGATAATGGAGTTTAACAAACTTTTTAAAGTAGCAGATCCATAATTTGTGCATCTGGTACATATACCGGTAGATTTAGTGAAATTAACAAACGCGGTCGGTTAGAACTTATCTGTATTAACGTACTCTCCGAGATATACACCGGTGTGAAGCGCTCCAATTATCATAAATGCTCACTGTTCACCTTCAAACTTCCAAAACCTTCTAAAAATTAACAAAAATGCCTTCGAATAATCTAGTTTTAATGCGACGATTTATCGGCGTTTTAAAGTCCCCTGACTAAAAATATGCCATTTTTATAAAGTAGTTTGCGAGTATAAAGATTTAGTAACCTTACAATTCCCGGGTAGCCAGCGCCATTCGGGGACATGTGCATAATGTCAGTTTTCAAATTTGAACATGCCGTATAACGATGTCCAACGTAGAATCGAGAAGGTTGTGACAACAACAAACATATTTTTGTAGTGAGTGTACCAGATATCTAGTGACAAAAAGTTGCTAATTTTATATTCTGGTTAAATTGTCAAAAATAGAAGAGAGCGTTGGTCAGTATTTGCATGTATCTGTAATATTTTTTATTTTTTAGTAACATGATATGGATTATTTTCGTCCTAGATACCAACTATGAAAAGCAACTCATATCTCCCAAGGGAGTTTTAACACCATCCATACATGAAATCGGTCATATTCTTTGATGTACAAATGTTCAGACTTCTTCGGAACCAATAACTCACTGGCTTTTTCCGCTTTTATAATCACACTGTGAGGAATAACGCTGCTGCTTTCAGACATTTTTTTTTGTTGATTGAAAAACAAATTCATGCAACTGTAGCAACCATCGTAACAACGGCACAGTCAAACCACCTTTGATATTCACAATTTATTTTAATTTTGAATGTTTTTTTACGTTTTAAGTTGAAAATAAAGAATATGATGTTACTAAAAAATAAAATATTTAATGCACTACGGGAGATATTCTGTTTTTTGCCCTCGGTAGACTTACAGACCGCGGGCCTTCGGCCCTTGGTCTGTAACACGTCAACCTCGGGGGAAAAAACATTCATATCTCCCTTAATGCATAAATATCTAATAATTTTACGTGGTGATATTGTTAACTGTTGTAATTTCTATCTATTTACAATAAATATATAAATGTATAAAACAGTTTAAAAACGCTTGAAGGTTAATTCTAACCTAAATAAAACCACGCCTGCGTGTACCGAAGTCGATAATGCAGGTCGTATCGAATACCGCGACCGCCACTTTTCTTATTGGTCAGGGCTCTATTACGTATCAACCGATCTATTTAAAAAAACGAAAACTTTAATGCCATTTTTTGGCATAACTAATATTGTTAAACAACAGTATATTGTGTTACAAGTGCAGAAAAGTGCCAATTTCTCACGAGTGTGAAGATTTTGCGGCATGAGACGTAGTCGAATGCCGCAATCACACGAGTGAGAAATTGGTGTTTTTGCACGCGTTACACACTATACTTTATCTACGACAACAAAAAAAGTAATAAACCACCAACAGCTAAGAAAGTTTTTTAACCTAGAATTTATACTCGCATTCATATTTTTTACGTGAAATATTTGGCAATAAATTAAGAGATGTAATGTGAGCCGCTTCCACGACGTTTGGAGGTGTACGAGTGTACACCCCAATTTTCCTTCATCGGATTCACTCATGATACATCTAGAATTTTAAAAACGACAAAAGTAAACATTAAATTTGTAAAGACAATAGTAATAATACGTTTACAATTTGAATAATTTCAGTCAATCTACTATTTAGTACTTACAGCTAAATAATTATGTACTCGTTTTCAAAAAATAATTTATATGTACAAAAATCACAATTCAATTGTCAAGGTTATTAACCTCTGCTCAAAATGTCAAATATTCTCGCATTATGTAGCAAATTATAAATGTTTTCAATGTTTTTATTGTAATTTAACAATAATAATAAATAAAATTACATTAAGAATTATATAATAATGTAAAACATTAATTAATTTTACGTTTTAATTGAATAACAATCATTGTAACTTTATATAATGAGAAAAAACATCATTGAAAGGCGTCTCGGTAGCTCAATGGTTACGCTGTAGCTACTAACCGAGCGATCCGGGTTCAATTCCCCGGGTCTGACCTTAGTTTTTTTTCTAGATGGATTTCCATTCGAAATATAATTTAATGTAAAATATTAATTAAACAAAATAAATTAACCTTTATCTAAAATTTATAACATTTTATATTTCAAATAATTAATAATATTATAAATATTGCAAGTGGTGACATCTATGGCGTTTTAATAGAACTATTTATTATTGAAAACTCCTTCCTCACATACTTTACCATTGAGTTTGGAGATTGTTTGCAATTGGTCGTTTTCACGGTTACTAGATTGTGCGGAATATGTAACTTTCTATGGTGGTCGTAGATAAAAAATATTTCTTTGTTGTATGCTAAGGTTGTATGCAACCATTGCGGTACTGGAGCTACAGGAATATTAATGTTTTAATGGAATTTATTCTTACGCTGCAAAGGCTCTCAACAGGAATTGCAAAATCCGTATTTTATTTCCCGAAATCTGTTTAGTACTCCCTTAGCTGCGTTCGGTTTTACGTTTCAAGAGCAGAGTAAAAAGAGTAGATCATTTAGTCAAATTTGGTCACGTGACCAACGAGTATATCGAGCGCAAAATATTGTATAGAACGATATACTATAGCACAGAAAATAGCCTTAAAGATAGACTGCTGTCGTCGTTGTATAGTTTGGTATTAAATATTTTTTATATCACAGAAAGTGATGATGACTACGTTGATAATAAAATTCTAAATTTTAGCGAAGAAATAGTGCGATCAATAAATGATAAACAGCTCAGAATTCAGTTTTAAATTTCCATATAATAATTATAAAGAATAATAATTACAAATATTAATCTACTTTTAACATTGTGTTGCTTTTGTATATGCTGAGTTATTACGTTTTTATCAAAACTTTGAGGTTTGCATTCTGAACATTAAATAATTGTCTCGAATTACCACATAAATCATAAATTTTTAGGTTATGTTATCGTGTCATTATATTTGCTCCATTTACACTCACCACTCGCCGCCATTTCTACTGGAGTTAAAAGAGTATTATATTTTTATGCTCCTCACTATTATAAACGAACGTATGAATGCATACACTATTTGCTCCAATTCTAATAAACGAACCGATTGGCGTTAAAAGTGTTGCTGGAACGTAAAACCGAACGCAGCTTTAAATTATCGAAGTTGCCAGAGTTGGCCACTGTGACGAGTTGATTAAAACGACTTGTTAATGTAATTAATATACGCGAATTAAACCTTTATTTTAAACACGAATGTAATACAACTGTTTATTCAATTTTGCTTTTATAAATTCTTCAGTTTTGGGCCTACTGTTAATAATTAAATTACAAGAGGAGTTTGAGATCTTTTGCGTTTTTTAGACGATCACAATTATCGCATCATCATGTTTTTGTTGTAATCATAGCAACGAGAGAATGCTTATAAATGATCAGAAAATTCAAAGAAGCTTTAATAGACGTTTTTGCCCGATCGGGCGTTTTGGTTCATTTACAAGCTCTGCTCTCAGGGCGGTAAGTTCAACTTACCGCCCAAGGCTCGGTAATAAAGTACCTCGTCATTTAAGTCGAAAAACACTCACTATCATTCTAAAATTCGTTCGGATTGAGACAAAAATTGTTTTTGTTTATTCAACTCTATAACAACTAGGCACATTAACCGACTGAAAATTCACATTTTCAGTGTGATGTGTTTAATGTTTACTCTATATATTTAAAATTCACTCATAGATCCGATCGGGCAAAAAATAGTGTAAGTGTTACGGGCATTAGGTACGCTTTACCAGTCTTAACTAATATGGAGACCTCCGCTACGCGTCGGTCTCCACACTATTAGCTTCGACTGGTAAAGCGTACCTACCGCCCTTAATACTTAAATTACTATTATGCACAATACATTATAATTAGACTATTATTGCAAGACTCATCTAAACATAAAAGTCTTTTTATGGCCCAAGGGTCTCTTTATGGTCAGGCGGGCAATAACGAAACGTCAATGAAATGTCAGAAGCTTTTTGTAGAACCGGATTGGTTCTTAATATAATTTGTAAACTTACCACCAACGAAAATAAACTGAAATTAAATATTTTGGAATAGTAACTATAGTAACGAACTTCATATAATCACATAAGTATACGCACAGCTGCTTGATGTATCTACGTACTCATTTAATTATATTTTTACACAATAATAGATTTGACATTAAAAACTTAATCTGTGCATAAAATAGTGTATGTATAGCGGGCATAACTTGCTTTTAGGGCCCTACAACCGTTTCCTAGAAATAACGCTTCTGGTCATAAAAGCTTCATTATGCCCTTAATACATAAATAACTATTTCCAGTGTTTTCTCATTCAAAAAGAAGAATGATTTAAAAGAAGCAATGGTAGAACGAGAGGAGATTATGGAAGTTTTACTTTCTAAAAAAAGCACTAAATAAAATCTTTTTCCACTACCAGTAGTATAGGATACATTTTAAGTATGACATAGCCAACTGTGAAATTTAATTTCTTGACCTTTATTTTTCATTATTAACCTGTTAATAATGAACAAATTTACATTTTCTGAGAACTCGGAGATAGTTTTAGAGAAAGAATTTGAACAGCATAGTTATGTATATCCAAGAGATTATATTTAACATGTTTGAGTCATTGAAATAAAGGCTGTAACAAAACTATTTTAATAAAAAAATTAAAGCAAATTTGAATTTCGCGCCTTCCGAATACCTACCTGTTCAAATGACAGTTAAATGCGAGACGACTTCAAGATCTATAAAGGATGGTAAATCTAAACGAAGAAAGGTAAAACTTTTTGTAACTAACTTTAACTTGTGTTTTAGATTGAAACTGATGAAACTAATAATGCTGAAAATGTGGTTTGTTAGCTATTTGAACGCGACGGGCGCCTTTTATCACCCATTTTTAGGTTAGGAACCTTTGTGCAAACAAACCTCCAAACACAAAATTTTTATTGTAAATATTGAATAAACTGTAATTATAAACAATGTTTATTTCTTAATTATTTATTAAAGTTGATTGTACAATTGTAGCAAGTCATTGTGATCCCTGATCCGGATGTGCTGAGTAAACTGTTATTGGTTACGTTTGTTGGTAAATTTATAATTGCATTCCTATGCACAGTGGAAGTTTCTTGAATCGAGGAGGTGGAAGGTTGTACTTCATCTAATAGATTTTATGAGGTTGAAGGTAGGAGCTCAACGCATGAAGTTGAAGGCGCTTGGACCATTTGTGCAATGGTTTGTTTTCATGCCAGTGAATCTTCTATGCAACCCTCTGCTACTGTTGCAGACTTCCACCCTTCCATGTTGCTTTAGTTGCAGGGTGTTTCCACCATTAGAGGCTAAAAAAGTGGCAGAAGTTCTTCGGAAAGTGTGCCCAGTATAGGACTCAGGATTTGCCAATTTTAAATATATGGCAATTTTTTTAGGCACTTGTGCGATTGTGTTATGCCCTATATTTTGCCTGACTGCTTTTCCATTCTTAACAGCAATAAATAATCGGAGTAAGTCCAAAAGTGACCTAATGTTTAGATAATTTTTTATCGTTTCTATCCACAGAGCATCCATAACAACAAATTTTCTAGATGACCCATTTTTGCTGTGACGAATATTAATGATAATCATATCTTCTTTCACCGTTAAATCAGTCATAAGCAAATTACAAATTGCCTCGGCAAGCCCCAGCAACTCCTATTGCAAGAACTGCCTAAAATTGTGAAACATTTACTTACATAGCATACATATGCAATGCACAGACTAGTTACCTTAACAGCAATGTAAGAATCAGCAGGTGCGTAACTCAGAAATTTTATTATATCATCTTGTGTAAAAACTAAAGATTTTTAGGTGTGTAATTTGTATTTTGTCTTTTCAGGTACCTGACAAGCTTAAGAAATTTACATATATCTACATTATCCTTTAGCAAAAGTGTTGCTTTCAACATTGAATAATGGGCCCACAGAGTGTATGCCTTTTGCCCTTGGAGTACTCTTGAAAATAAGCCAACATTTTCAGAACTAACACTTGCGTTTTTCAGCTGGCACCAATTTTTAAATATTTCGTATGTTTTCATGTACACACCTTTCGATTTTTCAAGCAGTAATCCCTCTGAAAGTTCTTCTACCAAGTCTTTAATTTCTGGTGGAGTACAGTTTATGTCTGAACTGTCCATTTTTCCAGATACAATAAAAGATTTCTTTTAAACCAATTGTCATTTTCATGAAATAAATAAAGATTAGTAAAAGTTTCACAGCTTTATTAAAATAATATTAAATTCCTACATTTTTGTAATAACAAACGCAAATTAGACATTTTAGAAGCCTTTGAGATATACAAACACAAACTCAGGGTGCCTTTAATGAATGAACAACTTGAGCTCAGTAATTCTCCGTTACTGGAAGTATTAGATATTTAATTATTTTATCTAGTTATCTATTTTTGTTTCTACCTTAGCGACGTGTTTGTTTATAATTATATTACCTTTGATAATGACAGCATAGCTGCCGAAACAATATTGTCAGGTTCTATTTTAATAAAGCTGTGAAACTTTTACTAATCTTTATTTATTTCATGATTATGGAGTTCCACAAAGTAAGGCTGGAAACAATAAACTAGACAATTGTCATTTATTTATTACAAATGTCAATTTTTAGGCTACTTGATTTTCTTATGAACAAAGTAAATAAAATTACAAAGTAATTCAAATTAAAAAATCTCATGACTCATTCTAATTAAAAAATTACTAGTGGTGGAAAAAATAGTGTATAAACCACGGTAGTGAAGACCATTATAGCCCTCACGCCTTATAGCCCTAGGTGCTTCGCATCTCGGGCTCTAAACTGGCGATCGGCTATAATGATAGTCTTCACTACCTTGGTGTATAATATACTATTAAACCGTTAAGGTGCGTACAGACCGCCGCGCCAAGCGGCGCCAAACGTTCGCAAATGTTTTCGAGCGACGTGCGCTAAAGACGTCCACACTGCTTCAACAGATACAAATTTGTTCGTGTTTGTAAAGGTTCCAGTTTTATTTTTAAAGCAACTTGCTATTACTTATATTGCATTCTAATTATTATTCCCAATCTGTTATGAACGAGGAAGACCTAAACCACGTTTTACTCATTCATTGTTATTATTGATAATAAATTAATAATGCAAATATCTAAGTAGTTCTTCCGCGACAAGCGTAATAAAGAAATAGTTAATAATAATAAAACAGAAACGCACCACATCCACGAACAAAACACGTCCTAACTAGATTTGTTGCAGCAACAAATTTCTTTTGATGTACCGACAGTAAGTCGAACCTGTTTGCGTGAGTGCGAAGTAGCACGTTCGTGCCTGGTTTGCCGTCCTAACTGACTATATCTGCAATGTTCGCAAATGTTTGGTGCGGTTTGGCGCGTCGGTCTGTACGCACCTTTAGAGGAATGCAATTTTTATTTTGTTGTTTATTAAATAACTGCATTAATGATCTGTATCGAAGTAAATAAACATGACTTTATAAGGTAAAATTGAATAAAGATAATATCTTGATTTAATATGTTTAATAATATAGAATCTTTTCACTAATTATAACCTCAATGTCAGTAATCGGCAGATCACCTTTTAAATCTAGAGCTCCTTGTCTGAGTATTTTGAGTTCTTCTTTCCCACAGTTTACCATTTCGCAAATCCACCACTTTACATTGGAAGGAGGCCGAGTGCACACACTTTAACTCTTCTACACTCTATAGTACTATGGTAAAAGAAAACACAAAAATAAACTGAATAAAACATACAATAGAGATTGAACCGGATTGATAAGGTTACTATTTCTGTCAGTGTTGACGTTAAACGAAAAATAAGACAGAAAGAATGATCTAAAATCTACCCGGTCTAATTTTTAATTATTTCTAACAATTACTGTTTTAAAATAAAACATGAACTAAATGTTAATGAATTTGTTGAGATTGAGCCAGATTGTATATTATGCTCATATGTATTGTAATCTAAAGCAAGCACTCGTACAAATGTATAATAGGTAAAAAGTGCCATTTCTATTGCGAGAGATACCTTTTATGCCAACATTGGTTTATTTTTATACTTTGTCAGGAATCGATTTTACTACAATCTATTTAAATTAAAAACAAGCTTTACTTTATTTTAATGATTTCACATGTTTAAAGTGGGTTTTTACTATGAGCAACCGTTCAAGACTGTATATAAAAATATTAATGAATTTTAAGCACAAAATAAAATAACTACGTAAATTAAAAAGCATGAAATATATCATTTAATAGTTCCTATATAGAAACTTTAAAAACAACCATGCATTATTTATTATTTTATCACTTAAAAAATCTTTTTTTATACTTACGTATCTTTCAAGACGTAGGAACAGAAACAAGGTTGGTTCTCTGATTATTACAAACTAAAAATTATGTTAATTTGTAATAATTACATAATTACCGCGACTGATAAAAAAATATAAAAAACGTAAATGACCACAATACACATTTAAAACCGTTAAAAATATTAAAATTAAAACCCCGACACTACAATTTACATTGAACATCAAAACTAACAACACTCAAAATCAAATATTACGCGCCAATAAATATAGATGGCGTTAATCATGTATGCAACCCACGGCCTACTAGATTCATATAAGCTTCGATCTGCTTCGATAAGCGAAGCTTATATGAATCTAGTAGGCCGTGATGCAACCAATGGGATGCATGCTTTAGTTGTAACACATAGAGTTACTGCATCTAGTTACCTAGGCCAGTTGCAGTACCTCTAGTAACACAACCTGCAAAGCTCCCCTGTTTGACAATTATTATTTTACAGTACACGGCCTCCTGGATTTGAGACAAACGTCTTTTATCTCCGACTGCATGATAAAGACTCGATTATTTCACTATTTAGAATCAATAATCAGTTTTAATACCACGAGAGCAAACGAAAATAATCGATTATACCTACCGAGCGACGAGACGTATTCTGCGAAACACCACGACAGCGTAGCTGGAGTGGTGTTTTAAGGAATACGTCGTGTCGCGAGGTAGGTATAAGATTATTTTCGGTTGCTCTAGTGGTATTCGATACGATTATATAACAAATAAAATTTAGAATCAACTATTATTTTTGCTTTCAAAAGCGATGCTTTTTTGACAGATTAATTTAATTTATTGCATGCACAGGTATGTCGATGACTTCAAAATAATTGTTACTCTGACAACGATTGCTTGAACCAATAGTGTTGCAGGCTTGGAAATACCGAAACGATTATACAACGTCGTGAAGCGTATATTCACTTATCTATATGTGGTAACTAGGATAATTCGCAACTACTATTGGCTAATTTTATTATGAGTTGTATAATCCACATAATTATTGACTAGTCAATAGAAAAAAACTGCCGCCTACCATAGTGACAATTTCTGTCACAAATAAACTCGAAATGTTAGATATTTTTTATTTTTCTTCAGTCATTACAGTTAAGGTAATTGAAACCACTTAAAGCAATTGCGTGGCACATAATTCATTATGAACCGTTAATATTATAATTGATGTTGGTGACACATTTAACATTATCGCTTATCGACATTGGTACGTCTGACTGACGTACATTTTCGGTTCTTCCATTAACAACTGTAGAGAATTCTTCTGTCCCAAAATCTTTGCTGCAGTATCAATTTTTTTAGTTACTGACTGGTCTACATAACCTTCGGCAATACTCATAGAAGACCATCCTCCATGACACAATAAATCGCTCATGCTGCCTCCAGAATTCGCCAAAAGACTTGCCGATGATCTCCGCATTCCCTGTGTAGGAATTACTATCTGGCAATTTCAAGAATTTGGCCACAACACTGGGAACAGATTCAGTTTTGTGTATTTCAACGGGCTGCACAGTACATTTTCCTTTGGCATAGTTTATGAAGAATCTATTATGGGACGTTGTTTTCGGTCGAAGTTTAATGTATTTTCTAATTAACTCTAAAGAATTGCGTTTCTCTGAAGGTAAGATAACAAAAGATCTATCTTTCCTATTTTTGGTATCCACCAGCTTGACCAAGAAGTGCTTCTCATGATCTTTTACATCTTTCGTAGTTAAAAAAACTAATTCTTGGCATCTGCACGCCCCCGCGACTCCAAAGATGATAATAACCTATAGAAATACACTGTTATGAAGCTTTATCTAAGAAAATTTCAAACCTAGTTACCTTGTTTAGTAAATGTTCTTCTCCAGCATTTATTAAAAAAGTTTCCACATGTTCTTTACCTAATATTAACGATTTTTTTGGCTTGTAACCTTCTCCTTTCCTTTTCAAAAAACAGATAATACTTCCAAATTTGCTTATATCGACTTTTTCGTTTAACTTAATTGTTGTACGGAGCATGGAATATTTAGTCCAAAGAGAGGATGCTTTGTAAGGAGCCAGTTCAGTGTCAAAGTAAGCCAAAATAGTATCTTCGGTAGTTTCCTTAATGTTTCGTTTTACGCAACATTGTCTGTAGCAGGAGTACGCCTCTTCATATAGCTGTTTTGATTTAATAGGACGTAGACCCTGTTTCACTCTTGAAGCAATTTCGGTAACTTCTTCCATATTTTTCTGCGAGTTTAGCAAAAAATTGACGGAACACTTTTAGAGTTTTTTTAGTCAACAACTTGGTAACCAAGTAATTGCTAGGAAGGCACACTATGAAAGTATGACAATTTTCAATGGCAAATTGAATTGAATACTTAGTAAATAGTATATTAAAGAACAAGTTTTATACGACATGATTTATTACACGAATGCTAGTTTAAAAAACGACCGCGTACCGGGAGTTTTTTAACTCATGAGTGCAATAAATGTCTTATAAAACGAGTTCTTTATACTATTTTTTGTAGTTTGCACCTCTTTTTTACTAATTTTATCCGTTTTAAAATAAAAATTCGCACTTTTAAAATTTGGGGAATTTTATCGTGGTTCCAAACATTCTTTATATACAACCACGGCATCTATAAACGACTGTACATCTTCAGTCGGCTTTCCAGCAAAGCGACTGCAACACCTGAAGAAATTACCGGTTTCATGCGTCTTTGGTCCAGGATTTGCTACCACTGGAGCAGGTGTAGTCGTTATTCGTTCTAGCAAAATTCGAAATTGTTCATCCGTTAGCGTCACGCCTTGTGCCATAGCTGGTATTTTATTATGTTCGTCAACGAGCGATTGTAATTCAAAAGCCTGTTCTTGTACGCCACCGCGATTACGCGGTCGTAAATTATAATTGTACGACGTAATATTTGAAAACTTAACCTTTCACAAAGTAAACAAACACAAATCGATGATCGAAAATAACACTAAAAGTTACTAAGCATTGTCACTAGAAAGTTACTAAACAATGTCACTAGAAAGTTACTAAACAATCAGGGCCGGCGCGAGGCGGGTTCAGCGCGTTCCCCGGAACCCGGCCCCGCGCTTTAGACGGCCCCGCGATTTATAGGCTGTCGCATTACAATTTATAAATACACGCGCTTTTTTTATGCTGTACTCACACCGGTGAGTAGAGATTGTAATTTGCCTGGAAATAATCCTCTCATTTTAACAATATTTAATACTTCTAAGAACTTTTACTTTTAATGGTTTTAAAAGCTACCCTAATAAATACAAGAAAACTATAAAATGTCATAAATTATATGTTCCCAATAACCGCTTTTGTAGTGATAAAAAAGGAATGTTTTAAATAAAAGAAAATTGGACATTCAACCAGACTATATTATTTTAGGGCAATTTTTGTCAGAATTTATTGTGTGGTTTACAGGTTTACTGCACTTAAGTATTTATTTATCATATTGTTGCATTTTAGGCTGTTTTTAGTAAATCCCTTATATTATGTACTTCCTGTTACAATTGAGGTTAAATAGATTTAAATATAGATTCTAAAGAATTTGCCGAAAAAAGACGTCTTAAGTTTAATGTTGTTACTAAGAATAGTTATTGATATTTAAATGCGTTTCTGCAGAGAATGTATATATCTGCCTGACGGGAGTACTGTCCGAGTTAAAGGAAGCATATATTACAAATTTTCAATATTTCGGAAAAATTAGACGCTGTTGCATTTATGATTATTTATTCATTTTGTTAATTAGTTTTGTTGTGTTGTGACTTGTGACTTTATCAGAGATTTATTGCTGATAGCTGCTACTTATAAATTTATACGGTAAGTTCCATTTTTATTTTATTAACTAAATTTGAAATTACTTTATCATTTTTTTTAGTATTCAATTTCATTATGGCTAGCAGAGATAGAGATCGTGGAAGAAAATACATGGGTGGAACTGAAAAATTGAAAAGAAAGAAGAAGCGAGCTAATTATATTAAGCATCAAGCAAACAGTATTATGAAATACGTCACTGAAACTAGACGACCAAATGATGTTGAAAATCACTTGTATACAGATCAAACAGGTGAGTTTGAAAACAACAGAAACACAACACAATTTCCTATGAACGATTGTGTTAACCACCCCGAAGATAAAATTGAAGACATCGATAATAGAGAAATAGTCGCATTTCCCACCAACAATAATTGTGAAAACACTGAAAACAGTGTGGAGGAAGGAGAAAACAGGAACCATTCTGAAGAAGAAATGGAATACATCGGTAATAGGGAAACAATCGAACTTACTACCAAAAATTGTGAAAACACTAGAAACCGTCCTGAGGAAGAAAAAGGCGGGAATTTTGACATTGACGATCCTGGTACGTGTCCAACTGAAAGAACAAATAAAATAGTAAGTTTAATAGTTGAACATGGTCCTGTACAAGTCAGTCAATTTAACTTCCCTAAAAATGAACACAAAAGAAGTTTTTCTACAACATATTTTACAAGAATATTAGTGAATGGAGAAAGAAAAACACGAAGATGGTTAATTTATTCTAAGTCTAAAGATAAGATATACTGTTTCGCTTGCAAATTATTTTCTGTAAGTGATGTTTCATTGGGGACAGATGGATTTTGTGATTGGTCTCATTTAACTCAGCGAATCACAATGCACGAACGATCTTCAATACATTTACAAGCTATAAACAAATGGCTTCAAACGGAGCAAAAATTCCGGACTAACAACCTAATCGATAAAGACTTCGAAAATTGTTTAAAACTGGAAACTGAACGGTGGAAACAAGTTCTTCGAAGAATAGTTTCATCTATTTTATATTTGGCGCAACATAATTTAGCTTTCCGAGGTACTTCCGATACTTTGTACACGCCACACAATGGTAATTTCTTAGGTTTAATTGAATTAATTGCGAAATTTGATCCAGTTTTAAATGATCATTTAAATAGAACTGCCATAAAAGGACACCATTATTTATCTCATTCAATTCAAAATGAATTAATAAGTGCAATGGCAAGTAAAGTGCAAACAGTAATTATAGACGCAGTAAAGAGAGCGAAATATTATTCGATTTTATTGGATTGTACTCCAGATGTGAGCCACCAAGAACAGCTGTCAGTTGTTCTTCGGTATGTCAGTATAACAAATGATGATGTTGAAATAAAAGAACGGTTTATTAAATTTCAAGTAGTCCACGATACAACAGGAAAAGGACTCTCCGAAACAATCAAGATTATTTTGGGCAATATGGGATTAAATTTATTTGATTGTCGTGGTCAAGGATATGACAACGGCGCCAATATGAGGGGAATATATCAGGGGGTACAAGCAAATATACGGCGTGAAAACTCAAAAGCGTTTTATGTACCATGCGGAAGTCATAATTTGAATTTGTTACTGGGAGACATAGCAAACTCTTCACCCCAAGCTCTAACCTTTTTTGGTATTTTACAAAAGATATATACGACATTTGCAGCATCAACGTTACGTTGGGATGTTTTAAAAAAACATGTTCAAAAAATGACTCCTAAGCCATTATCAGATACTAGATGGGAATGTCGTTTTAATAGTGTAAGAGCTGTTCGCTTTCAACTTCCCCAATTTCGAAATGCTCTAAACGAAGTTGCTACAAACACATCTGACTGTAAATTAAAAAGTGAAATTTTGTCCATTGTCCGAAAAATAAATGAATTTGAATTTGTAGTTAGTCTCATCATTTGGTACGATATATTATCTAAGGTCAATATCGTTAGTAAAGTTTTGCAGAACCAAAACATGCATATAGATGTGGCCACAAAGCATTTAAAAGAACTGAATGCATTTTTTGAAAAATATAGAAACGAAGGATTCGTAAATGCCATTTCCACAGCAAAAGAAACTGCAAAAGAATTAAACATAACACCTAATTTTAAGTCTACATACAGAGGCAAAAAAAGAAAATTTTTTGATTACGAAGGAGAGGATGAGCCGTCAACAATCAGTGATGAAGAGAATTTCCGAGTGAATTATTTTCTGACCATAATAGATACTGCATTAGTATCATTTCAAAATAGGTTTGAATTATATGAAAACCATGAAAAAATGTTTGGTTTTTTATATATGAGTGAAATCGTAAATACGGATGAGCAATATTTATTCAAATGTTGTCAAGATTTGAATCTGTATTTAGAAGGGGACATAGACGGAGCAGATGTATTTGAAGAAATCAAGATGTTCCGGACGATTATACCAGAAAATTGTTCTACTAGCCTTAACGCAATGAAATACATTATAAAAAACAATCTTTCAGAAGCATACCCCAATTTATTAATTGCCTGGCAAATAATGATGACAACGCCGGTAACCGTTGCATCAGCTGAGCGTAGTTTTTCACGATTAAAATTAATTAAGAATTACCTTCGATCTGCAGTAAGCCAAGAACGTTTTACATCTCTGGCTATTTTGTCTATCGAAAGCGAGATAGCAAATTCTGTAAATTTTGATGAAGTAATTAAAGACTTTGCAACGAAAAAGGCCAGAAAAATTATTTAATAGTAGTAATACTCTATGATTCTATATAATATGTAATAATGTGTTTATAATAAATAATAATTTATTTAGAAGTGTTTTTTTTCTGGCCCCGCCCAATCTTTGAACCCGGCCCCGCAAAAGCTTACGCCGGCCCTGTAAACAATGTCACTAGAAAGTTATTAAACAGAACCGGAAATAATGGCGGGTAACATAGAATATGTTATATGCGATTTTACAAATAATTTTACTTTTGCAGAGTTTATTGCTGAGAAATATCACTTGATAACAATGCGATAGAAGTTACTTACTCGCGAAATCAACTCGATTTCGAAATGCGTGGAAAATCCTCACCACGTGGTACTATAACTGCGAACACCGGCACACGCGGCGTCGTTAAATTTCACTTATTTACACAAACATTAATTATTATTTTAAGCGGATTATCGGCCGAACGTTGGGCAGCCTCTTGTTACACGGGTTAAATAATAAAACAACCACAAAGTATAACTAAAATAAATCTATTTGTTCAACATAATTTTAAAGGAAAGCGGACACAACGGTTGCTAGAAGTGAAGTGAAAAGTAACTAATGCTATGTAAAAATATACAACAATGTCGATACATGGCGCCATCTGTTGGGTCGCTACAAGTTGGATTTTCTTAAAGACAAATAATTCTATTTAGTTTGCCTGTATGCAAATTTAAAATTGCATTATCGTAACGACTGCAAATTCAGCTGCTTCGGTGAAAGGTTCGAGTACCTTCGATACATCCGAATCGGGTCGATTTTGTTTTTGTTCAGTTTGTAAATTATTAATAAAGAATTTTCCGCATACAGTTTTGGGGAGAAATTACAAATTATTAAGAAAGGCAGATCAAAACCAGAACTTTCAAATTTAACAACAAAGATTAAAACCTGCACTGGTATTTTGCTAAGACCGGAAAATCAGTTGCAGTATAAATACATAGTAGTAGTTTTTTTAAAATAAAGAATAATAGTCAACAAATTCCATAAGTATAAAGTGTAAAAGTTCTTCTTTGAAAAACTTTTAAGCTTAATAATTATAACAGTTTTTTTATTGTACCTAGCAGGGGCGGATCCAGAGAATTATTTTGAGGGGAAAATTTTTGGAAAAATAATTGTTTTAATAAATAATAATTAAACAAATATTATTTGTTTCTATTCTATGTGTACTTATTTTTAAATTGGGGAGGGGGGAATTATTCCCTCCCCGTTAATCCGCGCCTGTACCTAGGTGTATTATAATTAAAATCGTGGTTGCTTCCCTAGCTTAAATTCTCACCGCACGCCACTGACTTATATTGTTTGTTTTTGTATTGTTGCATTGTATAAATGTTAATTGTACTTAACATTGCCAAACCACTGAAGCAAATTCATACTTGTGCGTGGTGTAGGGCGGTTATTTTTAACGACAACCACAGAAAGCACTATGACAGTTAAATTGGCACCAGTTTTTTTTTATACTCTCAAAACTCAAAATTCATAAAAAAGACACATCTTGATAAAATTCATTTTCCTCCTTAATAATCGTAACCATGTCGATTACATTCAAACTCTCTTATCAGTGAACATTCTACTTTTGTAAAATGTGCTTTTTGTGAAAATTCCAGGTTACAAATATTATATATTTTTTTTATTATATAATATTTTTATTATATATAATAAAATTATTATATAATTTTTATTATAAAATTATATAACGGGAATCACTTATTGATCACGTTTTAGTTTCTAATGCTAGTCTAATTATCAATTCCGGTACTAATAATTATAAATTTTCAGAACACGAAGATATTTTTGTAATCTTGCTATTCAGCCTCCCTTTGTAACTTGTTCAGTTACTAGAACTGTAAGATGCTTTCATAACTTTGATCATGAGGAATTCTTAAGGGACCTTAAAGCTATGTGGTGGCAAAGGATATATCGGACTGTATCAGTTGAGGATAAAGTAAGATTCTTCTGTGAGAATATTGTAAATTGTCTGGATAAGCATGCTCCTTATAAAAATATTAAACTGTCTAAACGTAAAACTCCATGGCTTATTGATAACTTAAAACTGTTAATGAAACTTTGTGATAAAGCATTTACTAAATTCAAACAATCTAAAGCTCTAGCTCACTGGAACTGTTGTGTAAATCTCAAATGTTCAGTACTTTGTACATGTAGCGCACTCTAGTAACAAAATGTAGAGGTGCTACTTGTTTCTAGAATAAATAAGTTAGTTGGTACGCGAGATTCAACAGAGCTGCACGTGTTTGTATTTAAACCCTTTTATTACCTCTTCCTATTGCAATAATATCAGGTTATCGACCCAGTTAACGCGAACCGCGTGAGATAGGTGTTAATAAAAAACAGTAAATCAAAAGTTTGTGTTAGTTGTTGAACGTGTAAGATTGAAAGAAAGAAAAACAATGGCAGTAAATTATTTAGCTAGCGTGCCGAAGCTATTAGGCCGCGAAAACTACGATGAGTGGTCATTCGCAGTTGAAAATGTTTTCGTGCTTGAAGGTTTAAGTAAGTGTATTGATGGCACTGAAGAAGACACCGTGTTAATAGCGAAAGCAAAGGCTAAATTAGTTTTAACAGTTGATCCATCATTGTTTCCGCACGTGAAAGATGCATCAACAGCCAAGGACGTTTGGACGAAGCTCAAGAACCTGTACGATGACAGTGGTTTCACAAGAAAGATTGGGTTATTACGCGCCCTGATATCTGCACGATTAGAAAATCATGATTCCATGGATTCATACGTGAACCAAATCGTTGAAACATCGCAAAAACTGCGTAGAACCGGTTTCAAGATAGACGAAGAATGGGTTGGCTCTTTATTATTGGCGGGATTACCTGATCGGTTTGCACCAATGATAATGGCAGTGGAGCATTCGGGAATAAGCATAACAACAGATTCCATAAAAACGAAGTTGTTAGACATGCACACAGATGACAGCAGTAGCATTGCAGGTGCTTTTGCAGCAAACTACAGTCAAAGGAACAAGTCGTTCAAAAAGATGCCAAAAGGTGGCAGCACCAGTAAATTACAGAATGATGAAAATCATGTAAATAAAAACAAATTAAAAGATAGGAGCAAAATTATTTGTTTTAAATGTAAACAGTCAGGACATTTTATGTCCAAATGCCCAAATTATAAACAAGATGCTGGATTAAGCGTTGTGTTTACTACTGGACAATTTAAAAATACAGATTGGTACATAGATAGTGGTGCCAGTGTTCATTTAACCGCAAAAAGAGAATGGTTAACGAATGAACGAAAACCAGACCTATCTGAAATTATGATAGCCAACAAAACAAAAATACCAGTTGAATGTGCAGGCGATGTGCAAATAGAGACGGTAATAGATAAAGAAACTTTTAGTGTTCGTTTAAGTGATGTGCAGTACATTCCAAATTTAACCACAAATTTGTTGTCAGTAAGTCAGCTGATTAGTAATGGCAATAAAGTTAATTTTGATGAGAATGGTTGTAAGATTTACAATGATAGTAACATTTTAATGGCAACAGCAGATTTAAAAGATAATGTTTATAAACTGAACATAAAAAAACAAGACGTGAGTTTCTTAGTGGCACCTATTACAAAGAAAATTTGGCATCAACGTTTAGGTCACATAAACAGTGGATATTTAAACAAAATGTGTAAATTAGTGGACGGACTCATTTATAAAGGACATCAAGGTGATACAGAGAAGCAGAACTGTGAAGTGTGTTGTGAAGGAAAGCAAGCCCGCTTGTCTTTTCCAAACAAAGGCAGCAGAGCTGGAGGTTTGTTGGAGGTTGTTCACAGTGAT
Organism: Agrypnus murinus; assembly: GCA_929113105.1. Lineage (NCBI taxonomy): Eukaryota > Metazoa > Arthropoda > Insecta > Coleoptera > Elateridae > Agrypnus > Agrypnus murinus. The sequence goes on from OV816030.1 coordinate 37,825,582, forward strand.
GTGTGTGGTCCGATGGAAAAAACATCTTTAGGGGGATCCAAATATTTTTTAACTTTCATTGACGACTACAGCAGAATGTGCTTTATTTATTTTTTGAAGACGAAAGGTGAAGTATATGAAAAGTTTGTAAATTTTAAAAGTTTAGTTGAAAAACAACAGAATAAACAGATTAAAGTGTTGAGAACAGACAATGGAGGAGAATACTGCAGTAAGGAATTTGAGAAATTCTTAAGGGATAATGGCATTATCCACCAGAAGACAAATAGTCATACACCAGAACAAAATGGTATGGCCGAAAGGTTTAACCGTAGTATTGTTGAAAAGGCTAGGTGTTTGTTGTTCGATAAAAACCTGAATAAAGTTTTTTGGGCAGAAGCCTGTAATACTGCATGTTACCTTAAAAACCGTTCTGTAGCTTCAGGCATTTTAAAAACTCCAATTGAACTTTGGACACAAAAGAAACCAGACGTTAGCCACTTGAGGATATTTGGTAGTACAGCTATGGTGCACGTGCCAAAAACAAACAGATTAAAGTGGGACAAAAAGGCTACAAAGCATATTCTAGTGGGTTACGAAGAAAATATTAAGGGTTATAGGTGTTACAATCCATATACAAGAAAAATTATAACTAGCCGAAACGTAACTGTGATGGAAGACACGAATGAAACGACTATGGTCACAGAAAGTAAGGCAGAGAACACAGAATTGTTAAATTCAGTGGGGGAAGAAAGCGAACTAATTCCTCTGACTGAAGAGCGAAGTATCGAAAACGAAGAAGCGACGATGGATGATTCAGATCATGAAGATGTGAAAGATCAGACAAGAGATGATGACAGCGATTATATTCCTGAGGAAGAACCTGAAAACGAGGTGATAGTTCCGAGGAGGTCAGAAAGACAAAAAAAACCAAAAACCTTCGAGGATTTTGTAAGTTACTTGAGTACATGTGCAACCAGTGAAATCAACATAGAGGAAGTTCCAGTAACCGTACGTGAAGCTTTTTCAAGACCTGATAAGCACAAGTGGAAGCAGGCAATGATGGAAGAGATCAGTTCGTTTGAGGAGAATGAGACATGGGAACTAGTGGATCTACCAGAAAAAGGAACAATAGTTGAATGCAAGTGGGTGTATAAGCTTAAGTGTAATAGTGAAGGTGAAGTTAATTATAAAGCTAGATTAGTGGCGAAAGGTTTTACTCAAAAGGAAGGCATAGACTATAATGAAACATTTGCTCCAGTTGTGAGACATTCTACTCTAAGACTTTTAATAGCTTTAGCTGTAAAATTAGATCTAGGGATGACACATTTAGATGTAAAAACTGCTTTCCTAAATGGGGTTTTAGAGGAAAATGTTTACATGCAGCAACCAGAGGGTTTTGTTTTAAAAAATAATGAGAACAAAGTGTACAAATTAAAAAAGGCAGTTTATGGCTTGAAACAGTCAAGCAGGGCCTGGAACAAAAGGGTAGATGAAGTTTTGTTAAATTTAAATTATAAAAAATCTAAATTGGAACCTTGCCTGTACATAAAAAAGGATAATAATTTGTTAACAGTGGTGGCCCTGTATGTAGATGATTTCTTTATTTTTTCAAATGATCCAAAAGAACTGTGCTTCTTGGAAGAGCAATTAAGTTCAAAATTTAAGATTAAAAACCTTGGTGAAGCCAAGCAATGTCTAGGTGTTAGAATTATAAGGGATCACGAGAATGATTGTATAACTTTAGATCAAGAAAGTTACATTGATCAAATTTTAAAGAAATTTAACATGTCCGATTGTAAAGGTGTCGCTACACCTATGGACAATAGCATTTGCCTTGATAATGTTGAAGGTATTTGTGATAAAAATTTGCCTTATCAAAAACTCATTGGAAGTTTAATGTATCTTGCGGTTTTAACCAGACCAGATATTGCCTATACAGTAAGTTTTCTAAGTCAGTTCAATAATAGTTACAGTGAGTTGCATTGGAAATGTGCTAAACGGGTTCTTAGATATTTAAAAGGCACCAAAACTTATAAATTGAAATTTTATAAAGATAATTGTGAATTGCAAGGTTATGCTGATGCTGACTGGGCCAGCAATAAAATAGACAGAAAGTCCTATACAGGATTTACTTTTAAACTTTCAGGAGCAGTTATTTCCTGGGAAAGTTATAAACAAAAAACTGTAGCTCTTTCGAGCACGGAGGCCGAATACATGGCTTTAAGTGAAGCATCCAAAGAGGCTATATATCTGAAAAATATTCTATCTGAATTGATCAAGTATGATAATAGCATAACTGTATTTAATGACAATCAGAGTGCAAATAAATTGTCGTTGAATCCAATATTTCATAAAAGGACAAAACATATAGATGTAAAGCATCATTTTATCAGGGAGGCCATCTCAAAGAATTTAGTAAAAATTGAATATCTTCCTACAGATGAGATGACAGCTGATGTTTTGACAAAAGGTTTACCAGTTGTAAAACATTCTAAGTTTGTAAATAGATTAGGCTTAGTGGAACCTTTGAGATAGTGGGGGTGTTGTGTAAATCTCAAATGTTCAGTACTTTGTACATGTAGCGCACTCTAGTAACAAAATGTAGAGGTGCTACTTGTTTCTAGAATAAATAAGTTAGTTGGTACGCGAGATTCAACAGAGCTGCACGTGTTTGTATTTAAACCCTTTTATTACCTCTTCCTATTACAATAATATCAGGAACTACTACAAACAATTACTAATCAAGTGGTTAAAAATGAAAAACGAGCATACTTTCAATATCTTTTATTTCAAATAAAAAATCTAAGGAAACTTGGAATGAACTCAGAAAGATTAATGTCCTTTCGAAAAATAATAAACAACTACCTAGTCACTTTAATAATCCCGACGACATTAATAATTTCTTTATTGATAACGTACCTACACTGCTCTATACACGCTCTCATAATAACAATAATAATGATGATGAACTGCAAAATAACAATAGATTTACCTTCAGTTCCATCTCTATTGAAACTGATAAAAATAACAAGTAAAATTAAAAGTAATGTTGTGGGATATGATGGATTGAACATTTTCATTATAAAACTGTGTTGTCCTTTCATTTTACCATTTATAACCCACATTATTAACTGCTGCTTTGAATCTGCTTCATTTCCTAACTCGAGGAAGAAAGCAATTGTTGTTCCTGTTCCTAAGGTCTCCAATCCATCTAATTTAACTGTCTTAAGACCAATTAGTCTACTTCCTGTGCTCTCAAAGATTATGGAAAGGGTGATTGATATGCAACTGAGAAGTTATTTAAATGAATTTGGTATAATTCCTGATACGAAATCTGAATTTCGTTCTGGCTACAGCTGCACAACTGTCCTTACTAATGTAGTCAATGATGTATTGTTTGCCACTGAACGTGGAAAGGTTACCGTATTAATTCTTCTTGATTTTAGTAAAGCATTTGATACTATTAGTCACGATAACCTCTTAACTATACTTAATAACATTAGTTTAACTGCCTCTGCGGTTAGATTGTTTCGAGAGTACTTGACTAATTGGAGCCAAAGTGTTCGTATACCTGCAGGTCAAAGTAACTGGAGAGCTATTTCAAGTTCCTCAGGGATCTGTACTGGGTCCACTATTATTTTCAATTTATACCTACCTTCTTCCTAAAACAGCAACTACCTACTACCTGTAAATGTTCAGGTATGCCGATGACACACAACTGTATCACTCTTTCTATATACAAAATACTATGGCTGCTGTATCATGCATACAGAAAGATTTAGATAACATAAGCAATGTTTGTAACAAAAATTATTTGATTGTAAATCAAAAAAAATCTGTTCTTTTGTTCGAAAACCAACGTTTAATCGAGTATATAAAAGAAAGCATTTGCTTAACTATTAACGGGCAGGTGTTGCCTATAAAAGGAAGAAGCTAGAAATGTAGCTAGAGGTCTAGCAATGGACAATGGTTTTCGATTTGGAACTCAAATTAGGAACTGCATTGGAAGGGGCTATATGAATCTTAGACTAATTTATCCGCACCGGCATTCCTTTACTCACAGTGTTAAGAAGATGCTTTGTGATACTGTTGTACTGTCTCAACTTTCATATTGCTCTGAAATCTATGATTCTCGATTGACATTAGATGTTATTAATCGGATTCAGAGAGTACAAAATTCATGTTTACGGTTAATATACAGAATACGAAAATATGATCATATCACTCATAAATTATCAGATATTAACTGGCTTAACATGAAAAATAGGAGACTCTTGCAAACCGCTTGCTCCTATTATAAAATAATTACTACACAAAAACCTCCTTATTTATATAATAAAATCTCTTTTAGAAATGATGTCCATCATTTAAATTTACGTTTTCGAGGTAAGATAACGATACCGCCACACCGTCTAAATCTAACTAAAGGTTCCTTTATAGTAAATCTACCGAAAATATATAATGCCATACTTCTAGAGTTCCAACATCATTCACCTGTTTTATTTAAGACCAAACTCCATCAGTTGCTCTTTATGGAACAAACTGCTAGTTAACACATTTAATCGTTTATCGTCCATTCTTTAAGTTTTTCATTATTATTATTTTCTTTACTCTTAGTAATTGTTTTAATTATGAGCTGGCATCACAGAGTATAGTTTAATATTAGTCGTTTTTTTTATACGTAGGATTAAGCATTTCTTTAAATTTAAGTTTTTCTTTATCAGTCAAGGTTGTGATGGTAGATCAATTAAACTTTTGCAAATTGAATCTCAACCTTGTGGTTTCCATGACTTGTTACTTGTAAGGTACTCTATGTTTTATTGTTATTACATATAAGATTTATTTGTGTTTTTTTGATTGTATCAGTGTATCAATGTTTATATTTATTGTATCAAATAATTTTTCATTTGTAACAAGTGCGGGAATAAATCCCTTTATTATTATTATTATATCCAAACCACGAGAATGTACTTTTACATATTTGCTTTTAGTGAACATAATTACATACTATAATTACATATAGTACATTTAAGTGGTTTATCATCACTATGACTGAATGTGTGATATTGCAATGACTTTTCGTAAAACTTTAATTATAAATATTACATATAAATCGTTTCTCAGCAGTATGTGTGGGAACATGTGCTTTTGCAGATATGCTTTTATTCACCATTATTTTATAAACAGAAATAGTTAATACAACAAAATGCTTTCTCGCCACTATGAGACATCATGTGCTTTGGCAAATTTACTTTTAACGAGCAATTGGTAACTGGAAATATTACAATCAAATCATTACTCACCAGTATGAGTGAGCATGTGCTTCTGCAGACTTGTTTTTAGTGAGAATTTATAACTACATATATTACATTCAAATGGTTTATCCCCATTATGAGTGAGCATGTGGCTTTGCAAACCTGCTTTATAAGAGCATTTATAGCTACAAATATTACAACCAAATGGTTTCTCATCACTATGAGTGAACATGTGCCTTTGCAAAGTTTCTTTTCGTGAGGATTTATAACTACAAATCTTACAACCAAATGGTTTTTCACCAGTATGGGTGAGCATGTGGCCTTGCAGAGTTGTTTTTATTGAGAATTTATAACCACATATATTACATACAAATGGTTTATCACCACTATGAGTGAGCATGTGCCTTTTCAAACTTGCTTTTTGTGAGAATTTATACCTACAAAGATTACAACCAAATGGTTTCTCACCAATATGGGTGAGCATGTGCTTTTGCAGATTAGTTTTTTGCGAGGATTTATAATTACATATAATACATCCAAATGGTTTCTCACCACTATGAGTAAGCATGTGCTTTCGCAAATTTATTTTTAATGAGCATTTGTAACTACAAATATTACAAACAAATGGTTTCTCACCAGTATGGGTGAGCATGTGCTTTTGCAGACTTGTTTTTAGTGAGAATTTATAATTACATATATTACATTCAAATGGTTTCTCACCACTATGAGTGAGCATGTGGCTTTTCAAACACGCTTTACGAGAGCATTTATAGCTACAAATATTACAAACAAATGGTTTCTCATCAGCATGCGTAAGCATGTGATTTTGCAGATTTGTTTTTAGTGAGAATCGGTAGCTACATATATTACATCCAAATGGTTTCTCATCAGCATGAGTAAGCAAGTGATTTTGCAGATTTGTTTTTAGTGAGAATCGGTAATTACATATATTACATCCAAATGGTTTATCGCCACTGTGAGTGAGCATGTGGCTTTCCAAACTGGCTTTTTGTGAACATTTATATCTACAAATATTACAACTATATGGTTTCTCACCAGTATGGGTGAGCATATGCTGTTGCAGATTTGTTCTTTGTGAGGATTTATACGTACATATATTACATTCAAATGGTTTTTCACCGCTATGAGTGAGCATGTGCTTCTGCAGACTTGCTTTTAGTATACATTTATAACTACAAATATTACAAACAAATGGTTTCTCGCCACTATGAGTAAGCATGTGGTATTTCAAACTTGTTTTTCTTGAACATTTATAACTACAAATATTACAACTAAATGGTTTCTCACCAGTATGGGTGAGCATGTGCTTTTGCAGACTTGTTTTGACTGAAAATTTATTACTGCATATATTACAACCAAATGGTTTCTCACCAGTGTGGGTGAGCATGTGCCTTTGGAGACTTGTTTTTAGTGAGAATTTAGTCCTACATATATTACATTCAAATGGTTTATCACCACTATGAGTGACCATGTGGCTTTTCAAACCTTCTTTACGAGAGCATTTATAATTACATATAGTGCATTCAAATGGTTTCTCACCACTATGAGTGAGCATGTGCCTTTGCAAGGTTTCTTTTCGTGAGGATTTATAACTACAAATATTACAACCAAATGGTTTCTCACTAGTCTGGGCGACCATTTGGTTTTGCAGAATTGTTTTTAATGAGATTTTATAGCTAGAAATATTACATCCAAGTAGTTTCTCATCATTATGAGTGAGCATTTGGTGCTTCAAACTTGCTTCTTTTGAGTATTTATAACTACAATTATTACACTCAAATGATTTCTTGGCACTGTGAGTGAACACATGTGTTTGTAAGCTTGCTTCCTGTGTATGTTGATGGGAAGTCCTGGATTCCCCAGGTATTTCCTCTTTAGGGAAGGTGTCCATTTGGGCAGGAAAATCAAACACGTCTAACTTTTATGAATTACCCAGGTTTTCCACTTTTTTTCCAAGGGTTTAAAGTCCTAGGTAAATGAAAATTAATATGGTTACTCTTAACTGTGAGCATTTATAAATACTAATAGCTATTACATATGAAGAGTTTCTCAACTACTGCGAGTGAGCATGTGTTGTAGTCACATAACAATATACTACTATAATATATATAATGATGGATATATTTGCTGTTTTTATTTGAATTATTCTTCTTCTTAGATTTTTATCGTCTTACTATAAACATCACCCTATCATAATTTAAAGTTGGAAAGTTGTCGTAACACATGGACTTATTTAAATCACTTCAAACACTTTCTTGAAAAGAAATACTCTGATTAAATATTACATAGATCTGGCATACTTTATATGTAAAATGTGATGTACAGGTATCGTAGGACCAATAAGGTAAGCACCGGAGTAAGCTAGAATATTTTTTAATATTAATAATGACAATTGGAATAAAACAACGAATCAACAAAAATGTCACCAACCTTTCCATAAAAACGTCCAAATACTACTAAATGCCTTTGTATTGTATTAAATTACTTATAATAAATAATAGGAGTAATAATAATTGTAATAATCTGTAACAATTATACGACTGTAATAATAGCATAGCATAATACGATAATACCATAAAATATTATTCTAGGCAGAGCAGGGTTGCCAGAACTTAAAATGAAAAAGTATTATTGACAGGAGTTACAAAAAGTAAGATTTTTTCAATAAGTAATAGAAGTTGTCAAGAGAGGGCGCTTTATAAAATAATTCATTATAGCCACTTTATTTTCAAATAGTAGCGATAACTCGCCGCTGCGCTGGAGCAAAAGCACCAGAACGATGTTGGCGACATTGAATGTTACCAGATTTGACATTCTGTCTTACAATAAATCTTAGGTTTAATAATAATCATGCACAAAAATATTCACAGTTTAACATTAATTTGATAATGGACATTCATGTTCTGTAAAAACGACCATATTAATGACATATACCTCAGTAATTGTAATTTTTGAACAACTTTTTATTAAATTTCCTCAAAACCATGCATGCAGTATATAATTCATTATAGCTAATTCATCCTTCAAAAATATTTATTTTACTTTATTTCTTCTTAAAAAACAAATAACATACTTATATATAATAATAATATATATCCAAAATGAAACTAAGAAAAATAGCAAAAACAAAATCCCTCTCCGCTGCTGCCAAAGAAAGGGGTAATGGCATAGTTGCTTACACCAATTTATATAAAATAGGAAATGACATTTTGTTCATAATGTTTATATTGTTAAAGAAAAAGTGGATAACTTTCGATTGAGAAAAACATTAAGATAATGATTTTTGTAGAAAAGTAATAGATCTTTAATGAAAGATAACTAAAGTAATAGCACTGGCAACCCTGCCAGGCAGTAGTGACATTGTCCTAGCCGCACTTTGATCTTTATAATTTGACTTGTCACTTTGTCAGCACTTAAGTTTTTAGAGTTAGCTGCGTTCATTTATCTGCATTTTATCGGACGTTTCTAAATTGTAATGCTGGTTGCATAAGCACCTATCATAAATCATTGATTTATGGCCTCTAAGGTGACCAGACATCCCGCTTTTGCTTCAAATGTCCTGGTTTAATAATAATGATAATCACAATTTTATGATCATAAGACCGCTAAACAGTTACATTACGTTTTTTGGTTGAAACAATAAACGTAAATGAGATATTTTTAATTAATTTTCTTCTAACTTCTAAATTGCAGTAAACTGTATTTAATATTGGTATCCAACGGAGTAATACTTCTTATCACACTTAATATCAACAAAATATATCAAAATATATCAACAAAATATCAAACAAAAGTAAAATCTGTAAAAAAAGGGGAAGCCCACTCAACTAACAGTTGTCCTTGGCAATGATGACATGAAAAAAATGTATTTTTTAAGTATTAATTTTAACGCGCCAAAAATTTACCGAGAGGCACGTAATTAATACATGCCATTGAGCATCACTTCGGAATATTAATTGTGGCATGCAAAAAGAATTAAAGGCAAAGCTACTTGGGCACAAAGCATCTGGCTACCGATAGGCATAAAATATATTTAAATGTTGCTACCTCTTCTTCTTAGCTACAAGATTTTTTCCGTAAAAGTAATTTTTGAAACAAAGAAACGCAATTAGCGTTAACTGAAAAACTATTTGAATTTCACACTATTAATAAAAATCAGAGTTTCTGGTCGATGGATGGGGTTAGGGGCCATTTGATCAATAAAATCAAACTAATAAACATCTTAACAAGTCAAACTACCCTTCTATATAAATATTGTATGCATGGTAAGATACCATAACAATATATTAAAAAAAGAAAGGATTTTTACAGTATACAATACTTTATTTAGCTTATTAGTTACAAAATTAATTACAAAGTGCCAAAGTTATTAGTATATCATTTTTACTGTAATTAATCGTTAAGTAACACTAATTTTTAAAAAATATTAACAAGTTGTATATACTATAATATACCTAGGAAAAATGGTTGTTGGGAAATATTGGGTGATGGTATATTGTAAAAAGATTTATTAAAAAAGGAGAACACAAAATAAGATGCTATTAAAATTTATTTAATTTTTTTAAGCTTGTGACTAATACTCACATTGTGGATGACTTTAAAAAGTACCGATTAGGTAAGAGATTGTATAATACATGTCGTAATGAGGGATTCTAGGTTATTATGTTGTATTTAAATCCATAAATACAATAACCGGACGAGAAGGGATTCATTTAATTAAAAGTACCTGAGCACAATGTAAAGCAGAGATACCTTCAGGAAAGATAAATAACTGTGCATTCCAAATAAACTATTTACTACTTTAGTCTTAGTAGTGTTAAAATATTCTTTACAATAACGTAGATATATCCATGTTTATTTCTTTTTCGTTTATAAAACTCGTTTATAAACTTTTCTTGATTACATTTTAAACATGTTTTAATTTAAGTGGAGTGTTTAGTAACTTTTCTAGTCGCTGAAAATGGTATATTTCTGGGGATATTTCAGAAACTTTATTAGCATTATTTTTATTTGCTATAGTAGATGAAATGAAGGTGACATTTTTAATAGATATATATTATACAGATATAGTTCCCCATGTTGAAGATTTTTGAAAAATGTCGTTTGATTTGAAATAATTAATAATTTTGTATAATTAAATAGAAGTAATTATATTCGAATATGCAGGAATATTAATACTTTTTTAACCTAGGGACACTCGAATTGCAATACTAGACAAGTATAAGTACCAAACACCGTTTCAGTTAATTAACAAAATGTGAAAGAGTGTTAATTAATTTTCATATAAAAGTTCTCAAGGTTCAGAAAATTAGTTATGTTAGGCAACCAACGTAACAATATTTCAGGTAATAGAAGACCGCTGACTAACAATGAATTTCTGAACACAGTTAATCCATAATCCTCCTATTATTAGTATTAGAGATATTACTATTATGTACAACAGTTGTACATAAACTGATATTTTGTGGGAAAATTGTTTTCATAATCGCCTATTATCTGAGTAAGATTTCTCAGAACAATAACAACACCAAGTTTCGTTCAAATGAAACGAGTTTTTAAAAAGATTTTTTATTTTCCCTGGATCTTTATTTTAAACCAGCGGAAGTAATGACAATTACAATACACAATAATATAAATGCTCATTAGAGCTTAGATGTAAACTTAACTATGATCAAAACTTAATGAATCTACTGTCTAAAACTCTTTATATATGATTCTCTTATCTAAATAAAATATTACTAAGCAGTTCCCACGAGAAAAGTAATACAATATTATCTGCATGATAAGCAATTCTCATGAGAAAGTTAATACTGCATTCTAAGCAGTTCCCACGATAGATAATACTTTATTCTTATCTTGAAATGTAATATGATATTATCTGCTTGCTGATAGTAAGCAGTATTTCTACGTAACTCCTCAGCGCTAAAATGTTTTAATATGGTTTTTATTTAAAACAATATTAAAATCAGTAAAAGGAAAATGAAAATTTTAATTTTCTGTGTTTTTATTTATCACAACTAAATCTTTATTTAGAAAGTCAATGAATTTTATTTTTAAGGAATTACGTTTACAGTATAAATATACAAAAATACTTATAACTAAAATTATAGCAATTATCGTTAATATAATAGATGATATGCTTAAATGATTAGCAGTCACATGATCAATTGATTTTAGTAGATAACCGTTATCGGTAATTTTGATTTGATTGTCAATTAACTTTTGTGTATCGATCGGAATTAAGTCGCCTCTTGAGATGTCAACATTGCTTGATTCAGATATTACTAGTTGGCAGTGGCGTGCGGTGAGAATTTAGGCTAGGGAAGCAACCACGATTTTAATTTTAATATACCTAGGTACAGGGGCGGATTCACGGGGAGGGGAATTCCCCCCCAAATTCAGAAATAAGTATTGCGATGTTATGCAGCTATGCAAATAGAATGCCTTTATGTTTTAGTTTAATTATGAACTGCACTCGCTAGATTGTTATCTCTCAGGGTCGCCTTTACTAATTTTTATTTGCTTTTAATATATTTTATCTACATAATGAGATTAAAATAATTATAATTGAATTTTCAAGTATGGGTTCCTTTCCTTGAAAATTTTAAAACTTTAACTAAAAATATTATATAACAATGGAATTTTAAGTAATCTTTAACTATTGAGAATTTTATTTAATGGGAAACTTTGCTTAACCTTAAAAAATTAATATTTTGACGTTTTGTCATAACCACACATATGAATGTGAACAACTTTATAAAATGAGGTAAGTTTGATCAATATTTTAGTTTTAATTAATTAATTAAATTCTTTATTACTTTATAGGTGATGTGCATCCTCTGCTTGAAGCCTTTTTACAATAATAATGGTACGTTGATTTAACCTCCGAATTAAATTATAAAATCGCACTTCAAACATCTTGTAGTAAGTACACTAATGCTCTGCTTTTTAATAACACTTTCACAAACCTTTTTTGGTTATGTAGTTAATAATGCTTCTCCTTTCTTGTAGCCCTTTCTCAGGAACCGGTATGCCGCTTGCTCTCTCGAACTGCCCTGGATTCAGGAACTTGCGTAACTCAGGATACGAAGAATTTCCAAGCAGCTAAAAATGTTGTAGGTCAAGAGTACCTGTTTGTCGTTACCTTTATGATTGAAATAACTATTCTCTTCTTCTAGGATCAAAGAGAAACTTTGAAGATCTTGCGCCTGTATTCATTTCGAACATCTTTTTGTAGTGAGTATTTTCCCCTATTTTAAACTTCGTCTTCTGTAGACTGCTTATTATGTTTGTTGGTTAAATAAATAACAGCTTTACTATATTTTAAACTGGTTTTTAATCTTTATTTTTCATTAACAAAAATTATTACATCTTCCATTTTAAAGAATTATTATATCTTTTTTCAAAAATGTTTTTTCTAACAACCTCCCTAGAAACCACCATTCTTATTACCTTCATATTTTTCTTTCTTTGTTTCATAATTTAAAATACAAAATTAACTTTTCTTAGATGATTATTTAGTTTCTCATTATTTATATATCTCCATTGCAACCATGCATTATTATCGAAGAATGGTTGTTATGGATAAATTTTGATTGATATTTAAAATGGAATGCTATGTTTTGACTATTTTTAAATGTACTAAAAGCTATTTTACAAGTTTTCCTTAATTCTAATAACAATTTTATTTTCAGGTTTGAGCTTCAGATGTGATAACCTATATAGCCCAAATACTTCTTTTATGTAACAACAATAAACTAAATAGATAAATTTAAACTTGAACTCTGTTTTCATTAATGATTTTATATGAAAGTCAATGTTATGAATGTTCAACATCACAACTACCTCTTTTCTGTTCATCAAGCAATTTTAAAACAATAATGAACTTTTATTAACTTGAACTTGGTCAAAATATCATTACAGTATACATAGAATAGAAACAACTAATGTTTGTTTAATTATTATTTATTAAAACAATTACTTTTCCACAAATCTTCCCCTCAAAATAATTCTATGTATCCGCCCCTGCTAGGTACAATAAAAAAACAGTGTTATAATTATTAAGCTTAAAAGTTTTTCAAAGAAGAACTTTTACACTTTATACTTATAGAATTTGTTGACTATTATGCTTTATTTAAAAAAAAACTACTACTATGCATTTATAATGCAACTCGATTTTCCGGCCTTTTTTAGCAAAATATCGGTTCAGGTATCAATCTTTGTTGTTAAATTTGAAAGTTTTGGTTTTGATCTGCCTTTCTCAATAATTTGTAATTTCTCTCCAAAACTGTATACAGAAAATTCTTTATTAATAATTTACAAAGTGAACAAAAAAATCGTCCCGATTCGGATGTATCGGAAGTACTCGAACCTTCCACCGAAGCAGCTGAATTTGCAGTCATGACGATAAAGCAATTTTAAGTTTGCATATAGAGCAAACTAAATAGAATTATTTGTCTTTAAAAAAATTCCAACTTATATAAATTGAAATAATAAAATGTGATAAAATACAGTCTCATACGCAGATTTACAGTACTTAAGTAACATTAAATTTAACAAACACTAAATCGAGCAAATAACCAAATTATAATAAATAAACATTTGGGCATGAGGCACACTAAAAATAACGACCAAACAATGCTAACCGAATCGTCTCTATCACCACGCCCGCTGATTCACGCCCTGATTCATTGCTTCCATGGACCGCACGCCACTGCTAGTTCACCTGCTAGGTCAATATTTGGTAATTTTAGGTCGATAATTTTGTTTGGCGTAGTTTTAGCTACAAATAACATTTGCTCGAGATTAATTAACGCAGTGCAATCAGGGCTCAAATGTAAAATTTTAGAACCATAAAGTTCTTTTCGAAAATTTTGATTTTTACAATTAATATCTAGAATTGTTTTGGAAGGTACAGTTACTAGCCAAGTGGCAGTATCTATTTGAGAGATTTTAATATGAGTTAGATTGGAATATTGTAGGTTGGAATAATCATACGGAAATGACGGGTGCTAATAAATATTGGAAAAGGTATCAATTGTATAAGTTGATATTGGTTAGTTTTAGAGGTTAGAGGAATTTCAAAGATGAAGGTGATTCTATTCGCAATTTGATAGGCTTTGGTAATAATGATACTTTCATATAGATGTAGATAACTTTGATCTGCGGAATAGGGAATGGTTAATGTTGTTTGGTGGGACAAGTGTTTAGAAATATCCTTTAGATTTTGAGTTAGTTCAATATTGTCAATTAATTACATATGCATTTGTTGATTCTGTGAGAAAGTTAATGCGTTTTCGAGTTCAAAGTAGGTGTTTATAAGAAGTTATTAAATTTTCTTTAAGCATACCATATTGAGTAATGATAGGTGTATAATCTATAGTCTTAATTAATGTAAATTCGCTTTCTTTTAGGATAGCGTTACCTAAGTTTAATGGATAAAGTCCAGGATTGTCATCTAAGTTTTCGATAATTACGTCACTGGTCACAAATTGGGTGGTGAGGATGTAGCAGGCGATAATGGTTAACCTGAAAATGGTAATAGTTCGTTTATATGTCGTTTAATTTGAGGTCCTTCATTAGGAGGTGTTAATTCATAAGTATCATGTTCAAAAATTTGGGAAATAGTGTATGGTCCAGAAAATTTCGGGTTCTTTTTATTTCTAGTGTTAGTCGTAATGAAAACTTTACTTCCTAGTTCAAGTTTTTTGTTCCGCGCTTTTGGTTTAATTTTATATTTCGTTTTTCTTTGGTGTCCGTTTGTTCTTTTTGCAATGATTCATATAGATAGCGCATTCTTGTTTTATGTTCCGACATATAATCATGATAATAGGTTTTTGTATAATCTAAGTCGAATGGATTTTTGCCTCTGTGTGCCCGAACATTATTTCAAAAGGTGTTAGCTTAAGGTTTGAATGGATTGTGTGATTGTAAGCCAAGATACAGTATTGAATTTTTTGGTGTTCTGGTATATTAGTCAATAAACGATAATGTTCGATGATAGTGGAATGTAGACGTTCTACAAGCGAATGTGATTGGTGGTGAGCGGGGGTTGTAGTTGAATTTTGTGAAGAATTAGGAAATCTTTAAATATGTTTTTATTAAATTCTCCATCAGCAATAATTATATTTGGGGCTGTGAAGACGCATATATAAGTTAGTAATTGTTCAATAACATCTATCAGGTTATGAGATTTAATAGGATAAGCTTGAGCAAATCGGGAAAAGGCGTCGATTATGGTCAAATAACTTTTATTGCCTATTCGAAAGATATCTAAATGTACGGTATGAAATGGTCTATTAAGAGTCGGTGTAAGGTGAAAAGGTTGTTTAATCGGATTACGATTATATTTTTGAGTTTTACAAATTTGACATTTATTAATAAATTCAGTGATGTCTTTATTGATAGATTTCCAATAATACTTGAGTTTAATATGTTCTAAAGTTTCGTTAATTCCGCGATGATTGGTTTTGCCTAAATGGTAACTTTGAATTTGATTTTGTCTTTCTTCAGGGTCTATAATATATGTAACTTGAATGGTACAGCTTGATGGAATTTGGGGGTGTTTTCATTAGTTATTTCTGCGATGAAATTTGAGAAATCAAGGTAAAGTTCGTTATCAGGAAAGTGACAGTAGTAATGAGTTTTAGGTTCACAATGTTCTATTAGTATTTTATTAAACATATCAGTTTTATTGTGGTCATTGATAAATACAGTGTAATGGATGTTTCCATCATATTTTGTACTACGAATTTTTCTTAGAATTTGGGCTCTTATAAATTCAATTTGATGTTTAAAATGTTGTAGTGGTTTGTCAGAGATATCTATTACTGGGGTTGATGATAATTGGGTTTGTATTGTATCTGTAAGGCATTTACTGTCTTCGACTTTGTTTTTACTACTTGGTATGTTGGGGCGGTTATCAGGTGGTTTTACTTGTACATCAGAAAGTATTTTAATACGAAGTTTATCTAACACAGGAGGATTTATGATTGGTATGTCGAATAATTCGGTAATATCAGGGGAGCTAGCTCTGCTTGCTAGTCTACTATCGATATTGGTGAAAATTTGTGGTTCGGGGGTTTCAAGTCTATCGGTTTCAACATAATAAATAATTTTGAATAATAAATAATAAATAAATTTGAATGCGTGATAAAGCATCAGCTACCTTGTTTAGTTTTCCTGGTAAATAGTTTACGTCAAAGTCATACTCTTCGAGTTTGAGTACCCAACGGGTTAATTTTGAATTTGGTTCTTTTAAATTTCTAAGCCAAATTAACGGTCTATGGTCTGTGTATAATTTGAATTTTACACCGTATAAGTAAGGGCGAAATTGTTGAGTTGCCCACACTATAGCGAGCAGTTCTCGTTCTATTGTAGAATATTTTTGTTCAGCTTATAAGGGTTCTTGACGCATAACAAATAGGTTTTCCATCTTGTGATAATACTGAACCTAAGGCATATTTAGATGCATCAGTGGTTACTTCAAAAATTTTATTAAACTCGGGATATTGAAGTAACGGTTCATTAGTTAAAATTATTTTAGCAAAGTCTTTAACAAATTTTCTATAATATCCGAATAATCCTAGAGATATTTCTGTTTTGGTTTTTGGGGCAGGGAAGTTTTTAATGGCTGAAATTTTAGAAGGTTCAGGTTTTATTCCTTCCGAGGTTATTACATGACCAAGATATTTTACGGATTTATGTAAAAATTCGGATTTATCTAATTGAATTTTGATATTTGATTGTCGGCATCGATTAAAAACATTTTTTAAGCGGGTTATGTGTTCTTGTAAAGAAGTAGAGTAAATAATAATATCGTCAAGATAAACGAGGCATTGTTGGGGGGGTTAGTCCTATGAGAGCATTATTTATAGCTCGCTGAAATGTGGCTGGAGCATTTTTTAATCCAAAGGGCATACGTCGAAATTGAAAGTGGCCCTCTTCAGTCGAAAAGGCTGTTTCTTCGCGGTCTGATTCTTCTATTTTAATCTGGTGGAAACCAGATGCGAGATCTAAACTCGTGAAGTAGTTGGCTCGACCAAGGTGGTCTAAAACGGTTTCGATTCGTGGTAAAGGGTATTTGTCTTCTATCGTCTGTTCGTTTAATTTACGATAATCGATAACAATGCGCCATTTCTGATGTCCTGAGGCGTCTAATTTCTTAGCAACGACCCAAATTGGAAAATTATATGGACTTTCCGAAGGTTCTATAATTTTGTCATCTAACATTTTACAAATTTGATTTTTTACTTCTTCTCGATGCACATGTGGGTATCTATATGTTTTTGTGAATATAGGAACATCAGTTTTGGTTCTAATATGATGTTTGGTTAAATTGGTGGAAGATAAAGGGATATTTGGAGAATAAAAAATATCTGTATACTGATAACAAAGATTGGTTAATAATGTTTGTTCTTCTTCGTTTAGATGGTCAGTTCTTAAATTTGTATGTAAATTCTCATTAAGAATGGCTTTGATGTTTAATTTGGAATTATGAACGTCTATGTTGTTGATTTGTATTGATTCTTCATTATTAGTCTCATATTCATCTAAAATTAATAGGGAGTATATATTTATTTTTTGTATTTCATTAGAAGTGTTTATTACACTAGTTTGAAACCAATTATTATGTAATTTAACTAATGCAGAAGGGATCATGACATGTTTACTAAAATTTAATCTTGGGATTATTTTTATTCCACTTTTACCAACGGCTGGTAAAGTCACAAACATTTCAGTACGTGGGGGTATTTCAATTTGTTTTATTGGGATTTCGTTATGTTTTAATTTGGAAAAATTACATTCATTACGTCTTTGGGTTTCCCGTTTAATCATGGATGAATTATAATAAAACGGTATTGTAGTGCTATCGGTTTGGATATGCATCCATTTATAATCAATTCTGGCTGATAAATTGTTAAGTAGATCTGAGCCAATTAAGCCTACGTTGTAATAACTCCTCCTAGATAGGAAGGGTTTAAAATAAAACGAACTACATTGAACTAAATACAATTTTATTTCCTTTCTGTTATGGTTTAAACTCAATCAAGTTCTCGTTAATAATGTATTATATTGAAAAGTTCTTTGTGTTTTAATTATTACAAAAATGTATGATTTAGCAACTTTAAAGTTCAACGTATCATACTTCCTGCTGTCTGATGATCCTGTTAAATAACAAGTGCAGCACAATAGATATTGTTGATCTTTCAATTTGCTTTACAATAAATTCTATTTTCTTAACTAAGTTTTTTACATAATAATTAATTTATTTGATCATTTCAAAATTTGATTAATTGAGTTTGTTTAGGTCACCACAACGTATTCAGAATGAAAATCGTATAAATAGCAAAGATGAAATCCATCTTCTGAAAAAAGGTTTGGGAGAGGTAGATTAGCAACTAAATTATGTCTGGTGGTTCCATGAGAAGTGGTAATTTCAAAGTTAAAATTATAAACGAAATTAGGGAAATGTTCATTAACAAATTTAGGGGAAATTATGGTTTTAGAGCTACCAGTGTCCATTAGGGGTTTTTGTCCAGTGGACGGTATGACAATATATGGGAGATTCGATTTGGGGTTAATACTAAAGCTTTCAATATTTTTCGAGGCCGTTAACGAAAATTTTCGGCATCTTCATTGTCGTGATTTGAGTATTGTATTGATAATAAGAATTTTCCAATTCTTCAGTGGATATTTCTTCTTCGGTTGATTGTTCAAGGTACTGTTCAGGGAACTGTTCAGACCTAGTGATAGAATCTTGATAGTCATATTGGGGGTATGTGGAAGTTTCAGGTTCATAGTCATCATGATAGAATAATTCTTCGGAGATAAAAGTTCGTTGTGGACCAGCTGGAGTAGGCAAAGTCCTTATATTTTGAGAATTAGCTCGAAATTTATTATGATTGGTTAATTGTGTAGTGGGAGGTCTTTTTACTATTGTGTTTGCTTCCATAGGTATAGGTTTATTGGTTGGCCTATAATTTTGTTTTGGAGCGAAGACATTTCGATGTTGATGGCTGGTTGGATTGTTTTGCCTATTAAAATTAGGATTAAATTGTCTAGGGACAAATGATTGTGCAAACGGTTGAGGTTGTATAAAAGGTTCAGGTTGCCTTACTAGAACAATATTTTTCCTTTTCTTCTCAAAAATAATAGATAGGTTATTAAGACACACACCTAAATTATACTCTAAAACAGCAGTAGCTTTCAGATCTTGCGAGCCAATAAATTCATAATTTTAAATCCTACGGATAACTAATATGGATTTTTAAAAAAGATAAATATATTTGTAAAATAATGATCAAAGAATTTCCATTTTATCGATATGAAATGCACATATTTAATATAACAAAATTATAAATGCTTATTTAATCATAACAAAATTTTTAAACATTTAATTGTAACAAAATTATTAAAATTTCCAAAATAATTGAAGCTTTTTTAAGTATACCACAGTTTTAGTATATTTCTGACTGCTTGTTTAAAATAAGTTTATGGATTTTTAACTCGAATGACATTACTGCAAGACAGAGAGCAGTTTTTATTTCAAGCCGAGACCAGTACCGAGTTTTAATTGCTGACTGTTTAAAATAAGCTTATTTGATAAACAGGTAGCGAAGTAAATATTCACTATTCAGAAACAAGCTTTTTGTTAAATTAATCTATCTGTATATTTGTTACTATTAGTATGCATAATGTGGGTACCCGTGATAATGTGTCCACCGATAGTAAGAATTTCTTAGAATATTAATTTTATGATATTATTAATAAAACATAACAAATGCAAATAATGTCCAGATTTTTCTGTGGACCACCAAGATTTTCTCACGAACCATCGGTTGGCAACCGCTGCTCTAAAAGTAAGAAACTAAAATTTATTCAAGCTTACTTATGTTGACACGCAGATACAGCTCATAAATAAACTAAACTGAACCAGTGGTGGTCAGGGGTGTAGCTGGAGTTTGTGACGCCCCTGTGCAAGGCAGCGCAATGTCGCCACTCATATAAAGAAATATGAGCTATATTTTATCAGTAAATTTCATTTCAACTTTGCACTGGTTGTATTTAAGTTATATTATATTCTACTCTGTCAGGGAGCTGGCGCCCCTGACTGCGGCGCCTCTGTGCCGAACACAGGCAGCACAGGCGCTAGCTACGCCTCTGGTGGTGGTGCATTTTTAACTGTTTGAAACTATTTATATATGAGAAAGAACAATGCCAGTTAAATTGGCAGCAGTTTTTCTTTTCTCGCAAAGCTCAAAATTAACAAAAAATGACACATCTTAATAAAATTAATTTTTCCCCTTATTATGAATAATTGTAATCATGTCTATTACAAACTCTGATGTCAATTACATTCAAACACTTTCATGTCGATTACATTCAAACTTTTTGTGGAAATTTCAGGCTGCAAATATTACATCCAAATGATTTCTTACGATTATGAGTGAGAATGTGCTATTAGTGAACATCTATGTATAATTACATATGCTACATTTAATTGGTTTTATCACTACCATGAGTGATCATGTGCGTTTGCAAACTTGCTTTTCTTAAGCATTCATAATTACATATACTACATTTAAATGGTTTCTCACCACTATGAGTGAGCATGTGGCTTTTCAAATTTCCTTTCTGTGAGCATTTATAATTACATATAGTACAAGCAAATGGTTTATCACCACTATGAGTGAGCATGTGGTTTTTCAAAGATGCTCTTTGTAAGAATTTGTAACCACAAATATTACAACTAGGTTTCTCACCACTATGAGTAAGCATGTGGCTTTTTAAATTTCCTTTTTGTGAACATTTATAATTACATTTAGTACAAGCAAATGGCTTATCACCACTATGAGTGAGCATGTGGCTTTTCAAAGATGCTCTTCGTAAGCATTTATAACCACAAATATTACAAGTAAACGGCTTATCACCATTATGAGTGAGCATGTGTATTTTCAAACCTCCTTTATGGGAGAATCTATAACTACAAATCTTACAAGCAAATGGCTTCTCACCAGTATGCGTGAGCATGTGGCATTTCAAGTTTCCTTTTTGTGAGCATTTATAATTGCAGATTGTACATTGAAATGGCTTATCACCACTATGAGTAAGAATGTGGTTTTTCAAAGTTGCTTTTAGTGCACATTTATAACCACAAATATTACAACTAAATGGTTTATCACCACTATGAGTGAGCATGTGTATTTTCAAAACTCCTTTACGAGAGAATTTATAATTACAAATATTACAACCAAATGGTTTCTCGATATGGAGCAAGCGTGTTTGCAGATCTGTTTTTAGTGAGAATTTATAATTATATGTATTACAAGCAAATGGTTTCTCATCGGTATGAGTGAACATGTGCTTTTGCAGACTTGTTTTTAATGAGAATTTATAACTACATATATTACATCCAAATGGTTTATCACCACTATGAGTGAGCATGTGGCTTTTCAAATTTGATTTTTGTGAGCATTTATACTTACAAATATTACAAACAAATGGTTTGTCACCGGTATGAGTGAGCATGTGTATTTTCAAAACTCCTTTACGGAAGGATTTATAATTACATATATTACATCCAAATGGTTTAACACTATTATGAGTGAGCATGTGGTTTTTCAAAGTTGTTTTTTGTGAGCATTTATATCTACAAATATTACAACCAAACGGTTTCTCACTGCTATGAGTGTTCATGTGTATTTTCAAAACTCCTTTACGGGAGAATTTATAACTACAAATATTACAGCTGAATGGTTTCTCACCACTATGAGTGAGCATGTGAGTTTTCAAATTTGTTTTTTGTGAGCATTTATATCCACAAATATTACAACTAAATGGTTTCTCACCACTATGAATGAGCAGGTGCCTCTGCAAAGCTTCTTTTCGTGAGCATTTATAACTACAAATATTACAACCAAATGGTTTCTCACCACTATGAGTGAGCATGTGCCTTTGCAAAGCTCCTTTTCGTGAGCATTTATAATTACATATAGTGCATTCAAATGGTTTCTCACCATTATGAGTGAGCAGGTGGCTTTTCAAGCTTGCTATTTTTGAGCATTTATAACTACAACTATTACACTCGAATGGTTTCACAGCACTGTGAGTGATCATATGCGTTTGTAAGCTTACATCCTGTATATTTTGACCAGAAGTCCTGGTTTCCCCAGACATATCTACTTTAGAAAAGAAATCCATCCGGGCAGAGAATATTTTCCATGCCAATAAATCACCTAATTCTTATCTTAGTGATTTTCCCAAATGAGTTGGAGAATGTTTTTGCACTACTGTGAGTGAGAATGTGTTATATTTAAACTTTGGTGTAGTTCTATTTTCTATATTCTTTTTTGTTGCTAACAGTTTTGTAAAATGGTCAACTAGAAACAAACTTAATCATTAGTCTTGGTTCTTGGGTCTTATCATGTTTTTTTCTTACTATAATTATCTCTAACACAGTTTAAAGTTGTTAAGTTGTGACAAATAGATTTATTTAAATCGTTTCAAACACTGTCTTGAATGGAAATATTAAAATTTGCAAAGATCTGGCATAGTTGATATGTAAAATACAATATATCTGTATTTTAGGACTGATAAGAGAAGCACAGAGTGAGCTAGAATATTTTTAATATTAATAAAAACAATTCGAATAAAAAAAAATCAGCAAAAATGTCACGGACACCAACCGTTTCATAATCCGCCCCCAAATATTTTATTTATAATTGATAAATAACATAATAATAATTAAAATAACTATACTACTCTAATCACAGTACCTAGGTATAGCTTTCTACTATAGGCAGTAGTTATAGTTACTCTGCTGCGGGACTGTGATCTTTATTATAAAGGGCATGCAGTGTTGTCAAATGAAAATTTGTGGTGGCTGTAGAACTCTACATAAAATAGCTGTAGATGTCAGCAACACAGCGGAATATTCAAAAATTTAAATAAACAGTGGTTATTGTTGTCGATTGTTTCTATTCAGGGCTGAAGTAGTTGAGGTTGGTAGCTTTTAATACAACTGACGCAATATTCGCTCCGTTTTCCTTTTATAGTCGAACCACAAGAAATTCTTGGGTGGAAACTCTATATTCGATAGAAACATTTCAAAAAATCGCAGCTATACAATGGAAACTAGGAATACAATCTATTCGCTAAGAGAGGGCATCACAAGAATTAGAAACGTGCATCAAGTCTTAAGTGACTGAAATAATTTTTATTAAAGAAGAAAAAACTAAAAAGCGGTAGCTTAAGATGTCAAAACTGGACAACTACAGATCACACCTCAAAACGGTAGAAATACAGTTTCAGTTGTAGATCTGGCAACACTGAGTGCATGGTCAGCACTCAAGCAATTGCCTTTTAGCCTTCTCTTTCTCCCTTTCTCTATTTCTTCTTTCTTCTTCTGTTTGTTTAGTTAGTAGTAGATAGGTAAAAAAAGTACGTTTTTGGATATGGATATCCTTCAAATTTTTTAAAAGTTGACGGATCGAAGAGAAGTACATTTTTGGACGGCGCTAATTGGCGCTATATTAACGCCGTTGATTGCGTATGGATATATTTAAAATATTTTAAAGGTTGAGACAGATCGAAAAGAAGTACATTTTTGGACGGCGCTAATCAGCGCTATATTAGCGCCGTTGATTGCGTATGCATATATTTAAAATATTTTAAAAGTTGAGACAGATCGAAGAGAAGTACATTTTTGAACGGTGCTAGTTGGCGCTATATTAGCGCCGTCGATTTCTTATTCTTATTCCTCAAAGCAGTACTTCTGATTCCATGATCGTTATTGACGCTGGTTTCCCTGCCCAGTCTAGATGAAACCGGATATACACGTTGAGTATTAAGAAGAAAGTGTAGTTTGTTTTGAAAAAAATAAACTACATGGTGGGATGCTTAATTAAGCGCTTAAAAACACTCATTTTTGACTAATGAACCATTTATTTCTATAAAAATACTCGGTTTCACGTTTATTTAATTTCATAATTACATACTGTTTTAAAGGTTTCAACCTTAATAGGAGCATTTCTCTATTTGTGGGCGCTAATTGGCGCAAATTCAGCGCTAAATATTGATATTAGGAATAGCAGGTTTCGGAAGAAAAGTGCGGCCAACTTCAGGTTTAATTTAATTCTTAATTACATATTATTTTAAATGTTTTAACATTTTAACCTTAAGAAGAGCATTTCTCTATTTGTGGTCGCTAATTTGCGCAAATTCAGCGCTAAATATTGATATTAGGAATAGAACCTATTAAGAACATTGGTTATCAAGAGTTTAGTGAAAACGATGACGTAATTAGTCCTAGCAACATCAAACCTAATTCAGTATTCATTTTCGACGATATTATCTGTGACAAACAGGAAAAAATTAGAGAATATTTTAGCATGGGTAGGCATAAGTGTGTTGACTCGTTTTATTTAGGTCAGACATATGCAAAGATACCGAAACATTTGATAAGGGATAACGCAAACTTGATTATTCTTTTCAAACAGGACGAATTAAATTTAAAGCATGTGTATGGGGATCATGTTGTAGGAGATGTTAGCTATGAGGACTTCAAAAACATTTGTCGTATGTGTTGGAAGGATTCGTATGATTTCCTAGTTATTAATAAAGATTGTTCCCTAAACAACGGTAGATATCGGAAAGGTTTTGATACATATATAAGTTTATAATTAGACTCGAATCGTTTAGTTCTCTCCTAGAGTTAACAGCATGTCGAGCTCATATGATTTAAGTTTAAAACGTAAAATAATAAACGCACGCAAGGCTATACGTAAGAAATTTGCATACTTTCGTCGTGATAGAGCAGAAGCAGAACGTATTTATCATGATACTCATAAACAGGTTATATCTCCTTTGGAAACTATTGCTAAATCAGTAAACGTTCCCCTATTGAAAATTAAAACACAACCATCTGCTGTTACTACTACTACTACTGCTAGTTACATTCCCCTGTTGAAAGTTAAAAAACAAGCAGCATCATCCTCTTCAGATACAAATGAGGAAGAAGAAGAATCTAATAAAACTCAGGATCTCCCTACTCATTACGGTATGTTAATAGCTAACGCTGTCGGAAACAAAAATATAGATAGAACTAGATTCGGTATTAGATATAAAATTGATCGAGACGCGTGGACATTTGCATCTTCCCCTGTGACTATGCGTGATACAAACATCATAATTAAAAACAACGGTTTCGAAGCAACACCCGGTCTGTTTGACTTACTCACGTTTAGAGAATTAGAGTCTACACCATCGCAAGATGATATCAATAATTATATGCAGATAATAGCCCTTACTAATGCGCATAAGAAGTCCTATAGACCACACGGTAAACTAACAACTGTTAAACATTGGAAGTATGATTATATAATTAAACCGAACTTACCCAGAATCAAAGGTTTAGGCATTTTTAGGCAGTTTTAGGTTTTAGACTATCATCATCATCGTCAAATTTTAAAAAATTAAGCAATTGCAAAGTCAAATACGTCTACTGGAATAAGGCTAACGAGCTAGTCGACGGGCTACGTTTGTTATATGCTGTAAAAGAAGCCGGTAACAGTAGTCCTCTGAATGAAAACGAAATAATTTCAATTATTTCCGAGTTAAAAGAAGAAGGTATTATAGAATAATAGATTTCATCACGGTTGTAAGTAGTCAGTTCGTTACCATTATCATTCGCAGTATGAATGCTACTATAGATTTGTTAGGACGTTCAATAGTTGGAGATGCTGTAACAGTTCCAGGTTCTCCCGGGGTAGGATTTAAGCTAACAGAAGATCAGAATTTCGATTTAGAAAACAAAAGAATTACAAACGCAGGCTACGCTATTAATGATTCAGATCTCGTAACAAAGAAACATGCTTTAATACTAGAAAATAAAACTATTGGTTGTAAGAAACGAAGATTAATCAATTTAGCGGACCCCGTAGATGCAGAGGATGCAGTTACAAAATGGTATATGGATAGCGAGATCAGTCACGACGCGCTACGCGATAGTATTAAAACTTTGACCTTGCTTTCTATAGAACTGTCTAGGGCAACTTTATGGCTTCTTGCTAAAGCAGATTCCAGGTCTAAAATTTTGATAGATGACAGCTCGTAGACCTACAAAATTTGTTATTTACTCAAAGAACCTCACAATAGTCGTAGGATATATTACTTTACAATCTATTTAATAGTTCAGTCTTACATAGCTTATAATTCGAGTAACTGTAGTTATTAACAGAGATGAACGCAAAACAAACCGTTGTCGATGAAATACATAGATCTGCTAGAAAAAAGTTTCAAAGACGTAGTACTATAATTAAAGGCTTATGATGATTTGTTCCAAATAGATTTAGCGGAGTTTATTCCCTACGCTAAAGTAAATAAAGGTTATCGTTACATACTGATGATGATAAACTGTTATTAGAAATACTTGTATGGACGTCCATTGAAAACTAATACCGGAGAAGAGGTGACAAAGCAGGTCCGTAGTATTTTTAAGGATTCAGTCATACCTAAAAATTTACAGTCTGATCTCGGGAAAGAGTTTTATAATAAACATTTTAAAAAGTTAATGAATGAATACAACATAAATCATTACTCTACGTATTCCGTGATTAAGGCTTCAATAGTCGAACGAGTTATTCGTACAATTAAGCAAAAGCTGTATAAGGAGTTTAGCTACAGAGGGAAATTTAAATGGGTCGATATATTACAACGAGTAGTTGATAGTTATAATAATACAAAACATGGAACAATAGGGATGCCTCCTGCATCTGTTAAACCTACGACACAGCTGTCGGTGTATAACACTAATTTAAAAACTATCAGTAAACGCAGGTTGGATTTGAATGACATCGTACGTATAAGCAAATTCAAAGGAGTCTTTTCCAAGGGATATACACCTAACTGGTCAACAGAATTATTCAAAGTAGTTAAAGTTCAATTTACAAAAACTATCACATACTTGTTGGAAGATCTACACGGAGTTCCCGTTCTAGGAGCTTTCTATGAGTTCGAGCTGCAGAAAACCAATCAACCTGATGTATACCTAGTTGAAAAAATACTTAAACGTCGCAGCAATGGCGACATTTACGTGAAATGGCTCGGTTTAAATAAAAAGTCCTGGATAAAGAAGGAAGATCTACTCACTCGCTAGCTCCTTTATAGTATTATTATTATTAGTATACTTATGTATTATTTTAGATATAATTTAGTATTATATGTCAGTATGAAATGTATTTTCTTCTAGATATAATTTAGTATTATATATCAATATGAAATGTATTTTCTTCTTTCAATAAAAGTTCTTGTATAAAATATTTGCTTTTTATTTTTTACCTTAAATTACAGAAATAAAAAGACAAGAAATAAATCATATTACATCTATTATTTACGAATAATATAATACATGTTATAACATTACAAAATAATTGATAACACAGTGAAACATGTAAAGATATAATAAATATATGTAAGATATAACAATTTGAAAACTATATACAGGTATTATTTAAACTATTACATCTATTACATACGAATAATATAAATACATGGTGAAAAATGTACAAACATTATTAAACTATATAAAGAAAAAAAATTATTTTGTAAACTATATACAGACATTATTACTACAAGAGACGCGTAGCATCAGTTGATCCTAGGCTTTTTATATCCGTACGGAACGGAATCAGAGTCGTCTATACGACGTAACGCTTGCCGAACGTTATTCTATAGGTCTTTGATTCGGTCCTGGTGACGAGTTGATGCTGTGCGGTTCTTCGTATGTTATCGGACTCAATCATAATCTTTGAGTCCATGTCGTCCAATAGACGCAACATGGAGTCAAAGTTTATTTTTTGAGTTGCGGCGTAATTGAGGGTGATCCCTTTCACCTTTACGACCACGTGTACTAGACCTGTGGCCGGACAATATACCTTATAGGCGTAATTTTTGGGACCCCCTGATACAAATTCTATAATGTATGCCCCTGGTCCGTAATCCTCGAGTTCATCCGTGAGATCGCCTAGGAAGTTACCGGTTGGTAGATCTTCTCCAGGCCTAGACACATATATTACAGAATCTGTAACAAAAAACTTACTTAGTAGTTATCAAATTATAAGAAAGAAATAAATAATTGTTACATGTATCATAGTATAAGACTCTCTCGCCCAATCGATGAAGGTAGGAATAGAGTTTAAGTCGGGCCTGTGCAGTGACAAATGCCGCGATGACAACGTTTACTGACGATAGAAGATCTGCTGCTTCCTCCTTATGTTGCCAGTTAACGGCAATCACCTCGTCATTTATCTCCTGCACGTTGTTGACTTCTACGCTAGGGTTGGAGACTAAATTGAAAAACTCCTTGAGCTCGTTGATAATCGTTTTGGAATTGATTCTCACGTTGACCAAATTTCCCTATAATACAATTATTATTAAGTAAAGAAAACTACGTAAGACTATTGTACTACTTACCCCAAAATGAATTTAACATCAACTTGGCCAGCGATCTCAATCCGGGATTCTTCACGATTTTCGACGATTTCAGGAGGACTCCTTCGTTCAAGACATACTCATCAACGTAGGCTTGTTTTCGGATTTCATCAGCAGCAGCGTTATCGGGACATGTTGTAGAGGGCCATCCGCTAGCTTCCTGGTTCATTTAAAGGAACTTATCTATGAACCCTGAAAACAAACCGCCGTCCATCGACTTCCTGTCATACTGGGTTACATCGTATGACCAGATTTCCTGTACATCTTGTATGATGTAACCCTTTCGTACCGCTGTAACCACCTCATCCACGACCCATGTTCCGCTAATGACTCGTTCGGCAACGGAATGATGGCATTCTGCTTGGTTAAGGTCTTCAGTACAGGAGCGACATAAGGGAAACAACAACTTTTTATGTAACTTTACGGGTAAGACCGGATGGTATAGATCAGGCTGGGCCACCGGAGGGGCCCCTTACGCGTGTTTAACTTCCACTACTGCATCATATTGAGTCATTTGGGTTGTCTTTAACCCTCACTATTCCCCTACGCGGCTCCCACCTCTAGTTAAATTCCTTGTAGTAGCACGTTTAAATAAATATTTAGATAAATGTTAAATATAAATTGAAAATTTATGTTTGGTTTGGGATTATGAAAATACATATTTTAAAAAATTATAACAATATAACTGAAAGAGTAACTAATAAATCCTACATTTAATATAAGCAGATAAAAAAGTAATTTATAGAAATTGCAAGATATAAAATAAAATTATAAATTCATCTTTCTTTTAAGATTAGACTAATTTAGACCGGCAGTGATTGCTCTGAGTAGGGGTACGAGTAGAACGTTGCACGGGCACGGGCACGAGCGTGATCGTCGCAGTATTAGCAGAGTAGGGGAATGTCTCGAGCTCGCGGGCTTGAGCTTGGCCCACTCTGGTATAGATCTTGAGGCGGTAAAACAGTGCATTTCATTATACCATTAACGTTTTCTATACCCCCTTTATCCTTAATAAACTGTTGACATTCTTCCCTACCGACGTAGACTTTAGGATGTCCAATGGGGAACTTTCCATATTTACATATTCATGGATAAAGGGAGCATACATCTACATACCTGATCTTTTCTCCGTTTTTCACATTATGTTTAAGCTTTGCAGCTCCTGTACGTGCGCCGTAAAAAGCATCACGCGGATTTAGCGGTGTGTTTAAGAGCATTGGGTGCTTCTCTAGCTGTTTCATCTCAGGTGTTAACTTCTTCCTGAAGTCGCACTCCCATTGTTCAATAACATCATAACCCATGGATTTGAATTTTTCCGTCGTAAACTGAGTTTTCTCATAACGCATATTCATAGTATCAGACGGGTCGTTATGTAGAGGTTCATTACGCCTAGTGATGTAGCATGTAGGACAGCCGTGATAGAAGCAACCATGGAATTGGAATATTTGTCTTTCATACAGCCCGTCTACCTTTTGACCGCCCACGATAACTTCTCGCTGTCTGCCTGCATGCTGAATTTGTACACCGCGTTGCTGTTCCTCCCACAGCAACATCTCATTCTTTAATAAAGAAATTCTTAAAGTAGATACAGGCTCTCTTCAGAATATCAACGTCGGTTCTGCAATATCCGACTAGGTCACGCTGCATATCAAACTCTGTGTCCCTGTTTGCATCGTACCACTTTAGGAACTCTTCGCGAGCTTTTGGTTTCATAGTATCAGGGCTGTAGAATTTGACGTCGGGTAACGGGCCGACATAGTTGGCGTTGACTTCGGTGTTGAATAGGTGCGGGAAGTATCCCTTGGGAGCCGGTAGATCGAAGGCTTTAGGCAATTCTGCCAGAACCATAGGGAAAAAGTTGAGTGAATCGATATATTTCAGGTTATCTAGTTCTAACAGTAGAATTTTTGTACCACGCATGATGAGTTCTGGTTTTATTGAGGTGTTTGTAATAACGTGGTTTAAAATGAATTGGGTGTCAAAAGCTTGCCCGTTATGAGCAACTGCTACAACCTTTTTGAATTTTTTCCTTACCTCTAACAGATGCGTCATAAAACCTTCGATGCATTTTTCTTTTAGGATTTGTTCCCGCACACCGCATCTTTAACATATCAGCATACCCGGAGAATCATAGCATTCAGGACAAACCTGCTGGAAAACGCATAAATTTGCTTCGTGTAGTTTCATGTCGGGTGCAATTTCCTTTTCTTGACGGGTCTCCAAGTCAAAGAACACGAAGAGAACGTCTTGCTTCCCAGCCATTTTACCCGATGGTCGTATGTAGCAAAAATGATTCTCCGGCATATGGCTTTGGCACATCTTACAATAAATTTCTCCGCATACATGGGCTTCCTTTCTGGTTTTGAGGTTTATGATCCTAAAACAGTCTTCACACTTTTTAACACTCTGACACATTGCATGTTTGTGTTTGTCAAAACATTCTTGACTTCGGAAATCACGTCTGCAGTCCTGACACTTGATCAACAAGGCTTGTCTTACACATAGCGGAGAGCTACCACACCCTATACATGACTTCTCGCACCTATGCTCGTTTTTATGGTCGTGCGGTGTATGGCAGTGCTCGCAAAAGTAGCTACAGGCAAAGGCCAGAGGTCAGAGAGGTGATTACGTTGTAATGACCTTCATGGTACAGGAGATTTATCTTCTTCTTCGTATCAGCAGCACCTTCAAAGATCACATCGCGACCCTTTGTACCGTAGCTATACACAGTGATCTTATAGTTGGTAAGGTACTGTTCGAAGAGTCTTAACTCGTTGACCCCGGCTCTTTCTGCTGGAATGGGAATTACATCAGCTTCTCGCATCAATTCATCAGCCTTTATCTTTTGAGCACTCTGGTTATTTCTAAGCTTCTTACACTCGGTGCTGTTATCTGCGTAAGCTTTCCCCACAGCCAGAGCTCTGGGTAGACAGAGGTCTGTATTTTTAATACTAACAATCCCTCTACGTTTGCTACACTCTTCAGCGAAGGAGCTATAAATACCAGCACGACTGCGTCCTCGCCCTTGTCCTGCAGGTGGTGTCACAGCTGTGGCTATTAATCTAAACGTATCAGACCTGAGCGCTTCAGGATCGGATTGTAGGATGCTCTCTAGTATGCCCCAGACATCGTTAAATGTGTTTTTATCGACTCTTTTGAAGCTCATGTTTTTGATTGAAGTTGTCGAATTCAAGCGTGGCTCCAATTTTATCTGAAAACTGTGCTCGATTTAATAAATTCGATAAAATTTGATTAACGGCCGATTTAGAAAAGTTCAAATGGTCTTCGCCGTCTGGTACATCGTTGACTTTAAATACCACTCTGTGTTTCTGTGTACCAAATT
Source organism: Agrypnus murinus (assembly GCA_929113105.1). Taxonomy (NCBI): domain Eukaryota; kingdom Metazoa; phylum Arthropoda; class Insecta; order Coleoptera; family Elateridae; genus Agrypnus; species Agrypnus murinus. The sequence goes on from OV816030.1 coordinate 37,857,670, forward strand.
TCTTTATAGTGGACACACTTTCGTTGATTACTTCGTAGAGAGAAGACATTTTGGATAAGATGTATGTATATAGGAACTGTAGTCAATCTGAAACAAATTTCAAGAACATTAACAGGGGGCTTACAGAACATTAGGTATAGAAGGGAAACAGGAATGAACACAGGATGTGCGGTCTCACACACCGTATTTTAGACCTGGTCCGCTGTGTTCGGCTAGGTAAGTACTCCCTGAGCGCTAGGTATAAAGGTAGAAATATAGTTAAAACATAAATAACTTAATCTGAAACAAATTTCAAAAATAATAAGTGCAGTCTCATTGGGGGGCTTAAGAACATTAGGTATAGAAGGGAAACAGGAATGAACACACACCGTATTTTAGACCTGGTCCGCTGGTTCGGCTAGGTAAGTATTCCCTGAGCACTAGGTATAAAGGTAGAAATGTAGTTAAAACATAAATAGCTTACCAGTTGAATTTCAGATAAGGATATAATATTTATTATTGATATGGAATTGTAGACTATCTAAAAAAGTTCAGAATGATTAGTTTGCATAACATAGTTAAAAATTAAAACACTTACATTATGAATTTCAAATAATGAAAATTAATATTTCTTAAAGAGGATATAATATTTCTTATTGATATGAAATTGTAGACTATCTAAAAAAGTTCAGAATGATTAGTTTGCATAACATAGTTAAAAATTAAAACACTTACATGATGAATTTCAAATAAGGAAAATTAATATTTCTTAAAGAGGATATAATATTTCTTATTGATATGGAATTGTAGACTATCTACAAAGTTCAGAATGATTAGTTTGCATAACATAGTTAAAAATTAAAACACTTACATGATGAATTTCAAATAAGGAAAATTAATATTTCTTAAAGATACGAAATTGTAGACGATCTAAATGAAAGTCGATCTAAAACATTCGTAAATCATTTACATACAGTTTTTAAAATATAAGAAAAAATAAAACAAACCTGATTTTAATTAAATATTCACTTAATGTAACTATCTTGATGGTTCGAGAACACTTTCGGAATGAATGGGAACCAGAAATCTCGGGGTTTTTATATCAGTTTTCGGCGTTTGCGTAATTAGTACGTCATGAACATTATTATTTTTAAAGGAACGACTCTTTTTGAAAGCTGTTAGTTATTATAAAAACACTTTGTCTTATTCCCCAGCTAAACAATAATAAGAGCACTTAAATTTTCTTAAGTTAATGAGGCGTAGAGCTAATCCGTCTCATTCCTAAGAAATAAGTAATACTAAACAAGTGACTATATTGAGATTCCTTGAAGTTTCTTTATGACTAGCTCATACAGAATAACACAAAGGAAGAGTAATTGTCATTACTTTTTAAAACAATAATTTATTGTTTTGTAGAGTTGTGGTTTTAAGATGTTAATGATTGACTATAATATTCTTTTCCTGTAAGATAATACTAATGGGAGTTTCTACTTAAAACATTTATAATATTTACAAGATTTCAAATAAGTTTTTTGAATTTAAAAAGGCATTACACAATATTCCTTTTCTAAGTTTTTTGTTTTTAACAACAATACATTTTAAAGTTTGTCATTCAATGGAGTGTTATCTTCGAGAAGCTATTCCTTTTGTTATGAGTGTTCTTTAAGCTTTTAATTTTTAAATAAATAAAAGGGATTTAAAATATATGTGTAAGCATTTAACCTTTACATCTGTATTAAAATTCCGCGAAGTTTCTTCATGAATAACTAGTGATTAACACAGAGGGTTAGTTATTGTCAATACTTATTTAAAACAATAATTTATTATTCTTGTAAAGATGTCGTTTTAAAAGACGAAGATGATTAATGCACCTACAAATATTTCAACTAGATAATTGCTTTTACGGGTTAACACCTATTACATAAGAGGGAAAGAATGTTTATCTGGTAAACTCCTGATGATTCCTGTTAAATATTATTTAACTGCGTTTACTATGTATAGCGATAGGGTTAACATACATTTCAAGTTTCTACGTGTTAATTATGTTGCTCGGATGTATTTAAATGTTAGCCCTATGACGTTTAGATTTATATTTAAATAAAACTTTAAGAATGACAGCAGTTGAAAAGCATAAGATTTATTTTAAAATAAATTTATGAGAGAGGGAGATGAGAGATGAGAGAGAGAGGAGAGATGACAAATGACAAATGAGAGAGGAAAGATGTGAGATGACAAATGAGAGATGAGATATGCGAATGATACCGTGAATTAATTTAATTTAATTAAAATAGATCAATTAATTTAATTCGCGCATTTAATTAGATCGCGCCTCATTTGAATATTAATTAGATCGCGGGTCATTTGCATAAAAAGAGTGGGGGTCGGCCCAACTGCCGGAATACCTACTGTCGGACTTTTCCAGTAATTCTTCCTTCAGCATTCTAACATTTTCTTCGGACTTCCTAGAATTTTCCAAAACTTTTTCTTCCAGTGCTTTAGTATTATCCATTAGCTTTCTAGTATTCTCTTCCATTTTACTTAACAACACGTTAGTATCAATTGAGGGTCCAGGTATTTCGAAGAGGAAACTTTCAGGGTCTTCCTTCTGTTCCAAAAGCCACTCTCTTAACCGATGTATTAACACGCTTTTAAGGCCCGTTGTGTGTAAATCTCGTTCTTCAAGTTCGTGTTTTAAGTCTATTACTTTGAGATCTTTTAACAATTTCATCGCCATTTTGATTATTCGTTGTAATTGTTTTTAACACTAAACATTTATTCTCGTAGCACTTTATTTATTACGCGATTGTATTTATTTTAAAACCCGACACCTGTAACACCACTATAACGTTCTTTTTAAAATAATAACCAAAATGCTGTTTAAATCGTCTATTCATAAGAGAAATATTAATTTACATAGACTTAATTAAAAACACTATAACTATAAACTATTTAACAACTATTTAAATGCTAGGTATTTACAAATTTATATGAGGACTATTTATATAAAAACTATTTATGTATTACAGTAATTATTAACATTTATTTATTCACAGTACACTTCACTATGCTGATCAAACATTAACTGCCCCCTTCTACTCGCGACTCAATTTATATCTTGCATACGATGACTCATACATCTAGAATGTTCGATGACGTGTTGATGAGTCATACATGCAACTATTGTTAAGTCACGTCGATGAGGCGTGTCGATGAGTCATACTTGCAGGTGTTGATTGATGAGTCATACATGCAAGTGTTATTGATGAGTCATACAGTTGATGACTCATACATCTAGAATGTTTGATGACGTCATATGTGGGTTTACTATTCGTTACAATATGTTGAATATTTTGATTCATTTGGGTTTGTAAATCCGCCTATAGAATTACAAAAATACGTACAAACTGATGATATATGGTTAAATAAGCATTATACACAAGTATATGATGACCCTCCTATATGTGGTTATGAATGTTTATATTGGTTGTTAAATAGAACATCTTTTTTATTTGAAATAAATGGAACCTTCATTTTTTGATCGTAGACAAATTCAGCCTGTAAATGATACACAAATGAATAAACAGGGAGGTAAAATAGAGTATGATGTACAATTAACAAACGAATGGTGTGGTAGAGGTCAAGATTTTTATTTACATATAACAGGAAAATTTCTTCATCAAGATGATTCACCATTTGTACAAAATAGGCGTACTTCTTTGCATTTTTTAGAAATAATAAAAAACCAATATATAATGCTTATTTCAAATTTGAGTTTGTCAGAAATACTGATGATGATGTTTTATATAGATACCATGGTGAAGGACAAAAACCAGAGGATATTCCAACAGAATGTAAGGTTGTGCTAGATAACGTTAGTTTGTATGTACCATATTTAACTTTTGATGATAATATAGACGATCATCTTAGAACTGAAGATCAAGTTTTTGTATTTTACCCTTGGGAGTGTATTGAAATTTATATAGATGAAGGAATAACAAAACTTATTAAAGATTTAACAAACTTATATAATCATCATAAACCTCCTATTGGAGTATTTTTGATATTTCAAACAAATAGAATAAATAATCAGTTGGTTGATACACATTTATTTGATCATTGTAATGTTAAATCTACTTGGATTGATTTCGCTACTATGAAATATCCAACGGAACAAATTGAGGTTGACTTTAGAAATAACAAATTTATGCAACTCTTTGATAAATTATTTGAATATAAAGTTATAATGAAAGCTAAAGATACTAGTTTATATATAACACCTGATGATTTTAAAACAAAATATCCAATTTTTTATTTTAATCTTTTTTATCAAAAACCAAATATAACTGGGGATAAGATTAAAATCGTTTTAAATACTACATTTGATAAACCTGTACCTAAAAATACAAGAGCATATATTTGTTTATTTCCAGAGGATAAATTTAAATATTCACCTAAAAATCGAACAGTTGAAGTTAATTAATTATAAGTAAATGAGTATGTTATTTGAAATAAGAGACAATCACTTAAGACTAGACTCTCCTATATATTTGGATCCAACAAAACATTATAAGATTGGTTTATATCAAATGTATTATGATTTTTTTTATTTAGCAAAACTACATGATGCAAAACTTATAACTTTTCCAAAAAATTCAATATTTTATTTGAAATGGGGTAATGAATATTATAATTATATGTTAAGCTTCACAGCAAAAAACGAAGTATTATTTTCTACATATAATTTTGAAAAGGCAATGATTGACAGTTTCTTACCCAATTTTAAAAAATATATAAAGACTGGTGTAAAAGAAGATGATCTTATTTATTTTAAATCGTTTTATTCCACTGCAAATAGATTAAAACAACCACCAAAAAAATGGGTTAATGAAGATCTGTTTGATGAAAAAAAAATTAAATTTACAACAGATAGTTTAATATCAATTTATACACCCGTTGATCTTTTATTTTCTACTGAATTTTTAGAAAAAACGGAAATTGTAAGAAATACTCAAATAGAAATACCTATTAAGATTCTACTTAATAATGCGATAATAAAAATCCAATGTAATTTGGTTAAACCTACATACATAAACCATACTGAGATTCAACATTCTCACGATCATGAAAACATTTTATCTGCATTTTTGTTAACCGAAAATAGAAGATCTCATATTCCCTACAATATCTTGTGGATTCCAATTGATGATAAATATAGATAAAATCAGTGAAATAAATATTAAAATTACTAATTCAAGGGGAAATGATATTGAACTATTAATAAATACAAAAATATATCTACAAATTATAGTAGACAACAAAAAAGAAAGAAATGAAGGATTTTCTCACACACCTATACCTGTTTATCTTGTCTGAAAAGATTTGTCCTAAAGTAGACGTCTTATTAAAATAAGCACAAAATCAACAAATGACTACCGTTTTCTTAGACCCGCTGCGGTTCCTATTTTCTCATTACAAATTAACAAATAATCCTTATTTCTAGAGGTGTACCAAATTGGCCCACTACAAATCAAAAAGAAAATAACCCTTATTTTAGCTTTCTTATTAAAAATAAGCATAAAAATCGAGAAAATGGCCCTTATTTTTCATTTTTGTCTCATTTGTCTCAAACTAGCCCACTATAAATCAAAAAGAAAATAACCCTTATTTTAGCTTGCTTATTAAAATAAGCTTAACAATCGATAAGATGCCCCTTTTTTTAGCTTACTTATTAAAAATAAGCATAAAAATCGAGAAAATGGCCCTTATTTTTCATTTTTGTCTCATTTGTCTCAAACTAGCCCACTATAAATCAAAAAGAAAATAATCCTTATTTTAGCTTGCTTATTAAAATAAGCTTAAAAATCGAGAAGATGCCCCTTTTTTTAGCTTACTTATTAAAAATAAGCATAAAAATCAAGAAAATGGCCCTTATTTTCATTTTTGTCTCAAACTAGCCCACTATAAATCAATAAAGAAAATAACCCTTATTTTAGCTTGCTTATTAAAATAAGCTTAAAAATCGATAAAATGCCCCTTCTTTTAGCTTACTTATTAAAAATAAGCATAAAAATCAAGAAAATGGCCCTTATTTTTCATTTTTGTCTCATTTGTCTCAAACTAGCCCACTATAAATCAAAAAGAAAATAACCCTTATTTTAGCTTGCTTATTAAAATAAGCTTAAAAATCGAGAACATGCCCCTTTTTTTATCTTACTTATTAAAAATAAGCATAAAAATCAAGAAAATGGCCCTTATTTTTCATTTTTGTCTCAAACTAGCCCACTATAAATCAAAAAGAAAATAACCCTTATTTTAGCTTGCTTATTAAAATAAGCTTAAAAATCGATAAAATGCCCCTTCTTTTAGCTTACTTATTAAAAATAAGCATAAAAATCAAGAAAATGGCCCTTATTTTTCATTTTTGTCTCATTTGTCTCAAACTAGCCCACTATAAATCAAAAAGAAAATAACCCTTATTTTAGCTTGCTTATTAAAATAAGCTTAAAAATCGAGAACATGCCCCTTTTTTTAGCTTACTTATTAAAAATAAGCATAAAAATCAAGAAAATGGCCCTTATTTTTCATTTTTGTCTCAAACTAGCCCACTATAAATCAAAAAGAAAATAACCCTTATTTTAGCTTGCTTATTAAAATAAGCTTAAAAATCGAGAACATGCCCCTTTTTTTAGCTTACTTATTAAAAATAAGCATAAAAATCAAGAAAATGGCCCTTATTTTTCATTTTTGTCTCAAACTAGCCCACTATAAATCAAAAAGAAAATAACCCTTATTTTAGCTTGCTTATCAAAATAAGCTTAAAAATCGATAAAATGCCCCTTCTTTTAGCTTACTTATTAAAAATAAGCATAAAAATCAAGAAAATGGCCCTTATTTTTCATTTTTGTCTCATTTGTCTCAAACTAGCCCACTAGAAATCAAAAAGAAAATAACCCTTATTTTAGCTTGCTTATTAAAATAAGCTTAAAAATCGAGAACATGCCCCTTTTTTTAGCTTACTTATTAAAAATAAGCATAAAAATCAAGAAAATGGCCCTTATTTTTCATTTTTGTCTCAAACTAGCCCACTATAAATCAAAAAGAAAATAACCCTTATTTTAGCTTGCTTATTAAAATAAGCTTAACAATCGATAAGATGCCCCTTTTTTTATCTTACTTATTAAAAATAAGCATAAAAATCAAGAAAATGGCCCTTATTTTTCATTTTTGTCTCATTTGTCTCAAACTAGCCCACTATAAATCAAAAAGAAAATAACCCTTATTTTAGCTTGCTTATTAAAATAAGCTTAAAAATCGAGAAGATGCCCCTTTTTTTAGCTTATTGAAAATAAGCATAAAAATCGAGAAAATGGCCCTTAGTTTTCATTATTTGTCTCATTTGTCTCAAACTAGCCCACTATAAATCAAAAAGAAAATAACCCTTATTTTAGCTTGCTTATTAAAATAAGCTTAACAATCGATAAGATGCCCCTTCTTTTAGCTTACTTATTAAAAATAAGCATAAAAATCAAGAAAATGGCCCTTATTTTTCATTTTTGTCTCATTTGTCTCAAACTAGCCCACTAGAAATCAAAAAGAAAATAACCCTTATTTTAGCTTGCTTATTAAAATAAGCTTAAAAATCGAGAACATGCCCCTTTTTTTAGCTTACTTATTAAAAATAAGCATAAAAATCAAGAAAATGGCCCTTATTTTTCATTTTTGTCTCAAACTAGCCCACTATAAATCAAAAAGAAAATAACCCTTATTTTAGCTTGCTTATTAAAATAAGCTTAACAATCGATAAGATGCCCCTTTTTTTATCTTACTTATTAAAAATAAGCATAAAAATCAAGAAAATGGCCCTTATTTTTCATTTTTGTCTCATTTGTCTCAAACTAGCCCACTATAAATCAAAAAGAAAATAACCCTTATTTTAGCTTGCTTATTAAAATAAGCTTAAAAATCGAGAAGATGCCCCTTTTTTTAGCTTATTAAAAATAAGCATAAAAATCGAGAAAATGGCCCTTATTTTTCATTTTTGTCTCATTTGTCTCAAACTAGCCCACTATAAATCAAAAAGAAAATAACCCTTATTTTAGCTTGCTTATTAAAATAAGCTTAACAATCGATAAGATGCCCCTTTTTTTAGCTTACTTATTAAAAATAAGCATAAAAATCGAGAAAATGGCCCTTATTTTTCATTTTTGTCTCATTTGTCTCAAACTAGCCCACTATAAATCAAAAAGAAAATAACCTTTATTTTGGCTTGCTTATTAAAATAAGCTTAAAAATCGAGATGTCCCTTTTTTTTAGCTTACTTATTAAAAATAAGCATAAAAATCGGGAAAATGGCCCTCATTTTTCATTTTGTCCCATATAGGCCCTCTTATGTGTCCATTTGTTTGTTTTTTGTAGCAGATCAAAGTTAATAATAAAACTAGCACCTTTTTCATATTTTAGATTGAGTGAGACGAGTGCGATAATAGTTGTTTTCGTTACATGTCAGGCGCTGTCAGGTCAGTTTTTAGGCCCGATGCTGAAATTTAAGACACGACGCATTAGCGGATTGCTTTAAAAGACGCCAATAATCTAAAAATTGACAGCGCACCTGTATGGAACGATATTTCTTAATATTCGTTTACACAAAATTGTAAAAAGCATTAATTTAAATGATAAATAATTAAATTTGTAAAGGTAATTATAGTTATTGAAAAGCACAGCAGGCATTTGCTTACCCTAAAATGACTTTTCTATCGAAATCACTCCTTAATCTTGTCCATACATATCAAAATGGTGATACCATCGATACCAATATATTATTAGAGCCATAAGTATCCAAGGTTCTCAATTTTTTGTAAAAATCTTAAAAAGATAGATAATTTTTGAAAGATGGGTATATTCTTATTATCTTTATCTCAGAAGTGTATTATAAAAGTGATCTCAAATGTCGTTCAAATAACTAGTCTATGTCATGCATTCCGCAAAATAAGTCCTCAAGAATTCAGTATTTGTTAGTTTAGTTTAGTTTTTATTTACTAACTTATTAATAATATATGTATAAGACGAACACATGTACAGTTTAAATATAAATAAAAGTAACTAAATAATTATATCACACATTTTAAAAATAATTATTTTTTTATAATTAAGTAAATCCCTCATTATCAGCCCAGTGTACTCTCCTTGGTTCTAAATTACTAAAGCCCAATCCAAAATTTTTATGCAACTCTTCAAGAGATTGATTTGTACTTTCTTGCTGATAATATTTCTTATATCTTCTAATCATTAATGCAGCACAAGTAATCAGGATGATTTGAGTCAGCGTCCATGTAACGATAATTGCAATTAATAGTGAGTAATCAATACACACTTCATTTGTTACTAAGTCTAAAACAGTTTTATTATAATAAGAAACACTGGTATTTTCAACTATAAACTTACCATAGCCTGCTACCAGAATTTTTTTATTATCTCCATATATTAACCGATCTGATGATATTTTTGAGTTTCTAACAACTAGAACAAATTCCAAAGGCATCTGTACTGTATCCTTTCCCTGATTATCATATTGTTGTTTGTTTACTTGCGTTATAGTTGTACTACTTGTGTCTGCCATCATTAATGGTTCAATTTCTCTTTTCCTTCTACCAGCTGATACAACACTGTTTCCACAGTCGGCCTATAATTTATTAATCGCTATTCATGTAAATCCCAAAGAATACTTTTGAAACTTACAGGTATACAATGTATTGGACAAAACTGAACTATAACACTAAATCTAACTATAGGTGATGAGGTGAATTTAAAAGCTTGGAAATTTCCTGTCAACTTTCGTGTTTCATTGCTGACTACTTTTATTAAGCCTGGAAAAATGTTCAAGTTTGTTGGGCACCCTCGATCATCTAGTAGTAGGATGGAGTCTCGACCATCTTCTGTCATTGCAACTAAATGTCCGGCCCATATATCATATGGTCCTAAAAAGAGGAAGATTGTTAAAATATATTTCTCCACGGCCACTATGGAATTTGTAAATTCTGATAATAAAAACATAAGTTACTGCTAATATTTATTTATTAATTGTTTCTTTTATATGTTTTAACTTTTGGTATACAATTAAGTTCGGTACTCAGTTTATTCAAAACCTATATATCGACCCATTTTGGATCTTCGTCAGGGTTATATTAACATTAATATCGTGGAACTTAATATTAAGACTTTAAAATGCTAATAACAAAATAATTTTTGAGATGTATCTTAAAAATTATTTTGTTATTAAGTTTAAGTTGTCTTGTGGTCTTGGAGAAAGCACAGTCTGCTACTCGGTTAGAATGCAAATTCGATGCTCGTGGTTTCTTTCGCTCGCGTTCGTAACCTTCCACTCGCATCGAATTTCCATTCTAACCTCGTTACAGAATACACTATTCTAATGCTAGTATAGAATTGAACTGGACGATTTGTGTTAGAAGCTTACAACTTTGTATCTGTCGTTCCTTAGATGTTCAGATTTATAATTCCAATTAGAAGTAGCGTAATAAAAAATAAATGGACTTGAGTAGAAATAAATAGTAAATAATTGCCCGCTTAATAATAAATGATCTTGTAGTATTAAATTTGTAAATCGTAAGTTTGTTTAGTGAGATCTCGCAAGAAAGTCTTCTTGCATGTTAATTAGTTTTAGTTTAGTGTTAATTCGTTAGTTATTGTAAATATTTTTATGTAATTAAACAATTTAAACGAAATTAGAGTTTTAATTAAAATATCGTTATAGAGTCATTGCTTGCGGTAATACGATTTAGCATATTGATACAAAGTAACCGAGTCATGAAAATCCGAGCTTGTTCAAACTTGCAAGAAAATTGAAAATAAAATATAAATACGTTTTTTCTCAATGCAATCCACATGTCTGATATGTCCCACAACCGAGAAACAACTGCATGTATGTAGCATGTAGCTATGTATTAAGTTATAAAGAAATCAATAACAAGACGAGATTAAAAACATTAATGTATAAATGAATTAATATCTGAGACAAAAACAGAAAGGATATGCTATACTTTTATAACTTTGCACTCTATAGAACGTAGAACCGAACATTCTAGGCTTGCACCCCTGGACAAATCTCTGCGGGCGTCTATGGAACCGAAGGATGATTCTATAATCACTATTAAGATATTCATAAATACAATTCATCTTTTTAATTTTCAAGGAACAGATGTGTAGTCATCCATTGCACAATTTTTGTATATTTTATCAGAATCGGTCGATAGTAAAGTAAGGAACTATGGAAATTTTCTCGTTCATTACCTAAATAATGATAATAATTACATGTTATTTCTTTATAGACCAAGAGCCAGCAACGTATTTCGAGTTGTCATTTCAACAGTCGTGAAAATTTTGGTACTAAATCTTATATACCTGCTGAACACTAAAAGTCGATTCTGGCAGCCCCCTGCGGCCGGGTTATACCACCCCAAAATTACTAAGAGGGTGAGAAATAAGATTCAATTTATTTAAAGTAACAGTCATGAAATTTCAGGAGGTTACTTTCGATAGTATTCTTTATTTATAAAAATTATTGCCAGAACATTTCCACCCCTCCTAAATGTCGCCAGAACGCTGTAAATGTTTATTTAAAAAAGTGCCATTTTTGTTATTTTAAAAGTCTTGAAGTTTTCACAAAATAAATAAAATATATGTAGGATAGGTAATACAAAAAGCCAGAACACAATTCCATCACTAACTGTCTGCCAGAACGAAAAAGGTTCCCATGTTAGTGGGAGCGAGACAGTTATATAGCGGCCTGCGGATTAGAGAGAGAACGTATATGGAAAGTAAACGGTAAAATTTAACAAAATATTCACATACTGTGGGTGGCAGTTGACCTCCCTCGAACCATTTAAAATTATACCGGCCATCATTTAACATCCAATCATTGTCTTCTGGACTCATAGTTGTTGACATCTTCAGACAGTGGCGTATTTATGGGAGGGGCTATCGGGCTGAACCTGTTTTTTTAATTTTTACAATAAATTTTATATATTTAGCCCGTTTTACTGTCCATATACGTTCTCTGTCTAACCCGCAGGCCGCTATATAACTGTCTTCTCGCACTAATATGGGAACATGGTTCAGGCAGACATTTGGTGAAGGAATTTTGTTCTGGCTTCTTATATTACCTATCCTACATATATTTTATTTATGCTGTGAAAATTTCAAGACTATTAAAATAACAAAAATAGCTCTTTTTAAATCAACACTTACAGTGTTCTGGCAACATTTAGAGGGGGGGGGAGAAATTTTCTGGCAATATTTTTTATAAATACAGAATACTATCAAAAGTAACCTCCTGAAATTTCATGACTGTTACTTTAAATAAATTGAATCTTATTTCTCACCCTCTTAGTAATTTTGGGGTAGTATAACCCGCCCGCAGGGGGCGGCTAGAATCGACTTTTAGTGTTCAGCAGGTATATAAGATCTAGTATCCAAATTTTCACGACTGTTGAAATGACAACTCGAAATACGTTGCTGGCTCTCCCTCTATTATATCCTATAGCTACAACAAAAGATGCTATGGGGAAGATACTGAACCAAGCGATGCACGTCATTATAAAATAACGACGTCACTTCTAAATATAAAAATAAATTGTTTATACATAGCCTTAAAACGACTAATTTCTTGCGTAGGATATGCAACCCTTTAAGCACAGGCTTGTATTATCAGAACGCTGCTGTTTTGAAATTATCAATGCAGTAACCGATATGTAAACATGGCAAGCAGCTGTTACCAACCTTATTTCAAAAAATTTAACTATATTTTATATTGGTATTTTAAGGTATTATCAGGCGCGAATTTAGTCTCCCTGACTCCATGGCCTACATTAATTTTGCCGCCCCTGTAGAGCTTATTATTTATCAAAAACAGATTTTTTAATTTAAATCACAATTAAGATATTCCTAAAATTGTTTGATTTTTTTAAAACATGATACGAAAAGTTTTCTAAAATTTCTGTATTTAATAAATTATACCCTATTACGTTTTGTAAACTATGAGTTACGAACGCTGTTGTGGTAATTCCCAAAATGAATTCAAAATAAATTTAAAATATTTGAAAAAATAAGGTTTTTAAAATGAATATTTTTATCTGAATATTAGAAATATTCTTTAGAAAACGATAATAATTCTAACAGGACACTGAGAAAAGCTTTAATTTGGACCAACTAAATTTTATTTAATTCAACAAAAGATTTAGTTAAATCAAATAAAATTTAGTTTTGCTAACTAAATGTTATTCTCGGTGTACAGATTATTCAATAAATATTTTCTAAATATTAAAAGATTTTACAAAATATTGTAAATAATATTAAAAATATTTCAACTTTAAAATTTGCCGCCCTGGGTCCATAGCCCATCTAGCCCATATATAAATCCGCGCTTGGGTAGTATATAATTAATACTTACTTAATAGGTACTTCAGTACCTTCCCTATAGAACACATATAGATCAAGTTGCATACAAGGACATTATGAGTTTGTAATTTTTATTGCTAGCAGGTTTACAGTTGAAAGCAGGGCCGTGTGAAGTGGGAGTTCAGTCCTCAGGCGCCAGCTCAGCGAATCGCGAAAAGCAAGCTCTTACAAGTACCTAACTTAAGCAATAATAATAATGAAATTATTACCTAATTTGATATGTTCGGAGCTATAGATTATGAAATCTGGACATTATGTTCTAAGCATGAGAAAATACTGTCTATGTTCAATCAGTGACATAACAACTAATTGAGGGGCCGTCCTGCAAGTTTGAAAACGGGACCCTGTTGTAAAAACTTTTGTAGCATTTTAAAAAAGCTTTATTAAGTATATTCGATGTTTATGTATAGACAATAAAATATTTATACACAAAATCATAAAAATAAAATGTAAACAACATAACACAGTACTAGTACTACACTAGTACAGTGAGATCAAGATTGATTGTCTTGATCCTACACTACTTTCCATCACCTTGATATCAATATTTACATCCAATTTATAAATAAAACTAGTGATATAAAGAATTCTGGGGAATTTATTAGATGTCCCTAGATGTCAATCTGTCAAAATTGTTTTTGTTGTTAACTCATTGCCGTGCATTGTTAATTCCGTTTATTTCTATACATAAAAGTCTTTTTCAAGACTACCACTGAAGGATTATATTGAGTGCAAGGTAAATAAAAAATATTTTTATTGTTGTTATAAAGTTATTATATGTAGAAATTATGAATTACAGGTTACAGGTCAATAACCTCTATCAAAATGCCCTTTTCTCTTGAACAAGAGAAATTTATTATAGAAGCTTATTTTCGCAACGGTGAACGAGATAGTAATGCAGAATGGAAATATTCTCCAACGCTTTGTGCAGAAGAATGGATAAATCGCTTCCCTGATATGGAAATTGATGAAGAAACTTTGATTCGACATATACACCGGATTGTGCACCGTTTTCATGAAACAGGGAGTGTGTTAGTAAGGGGAAGTCAAGTGGTCGTGGTACTGTACTTACGGAAGATGTTGTTGCAGATGTGCGTACTCGTGTAGAACGTAGTCCAAACAAACCATTACGTTAACTTACTCAACAAACAGGTAATCGTAACAGTTATATGAAAATTACTTTGAAATATTAAATGAAAATTATTGTAGGTTTATCATATGGTACAGCTCACAAGGCAGTAAAGAAAATACTACACTTCCATCCATATAAAGTTACTGTCGTGCAAGAGTTCCTTCCCCCTGATTATGAAAGACGAATTCAATATGTAACTGGTTTAATGCAAATCTTCGCAATGATGATTTATTGGATCTCACATTCTTTTCCGATGAATCGTGGTTTCATTTGTCCGGAAACATTAATTCACAAAATTATTCGAAAATATGAAAAAACGAGTAGATGCTTGTCTGGCTGTACATGGAGGTCATTTTGAACACATACTATAAATCTATTGTAATAATTTTAATTGTAAATTGTTTTGTTTTGTTTGTATTTACTTCTTATTTTTGATCGTAATTGATCTTAATGATAATAATTGATAATAATAGTATTGGTTACCAATACTGTGGCAAGAGAAATTGACACGTCTTGTTATTTCTGTTATCAATGGTAACACATAAAACAGTAAAATATTTCAATTAGCATTCAGTAATTCTTTTAAATTCCTGTTTATTTTGTATGAAAAGGATAAACTTTTGCATAGTTCAAATGAGAGAAAATAAACAATCCTTATAACCATTTCAATATATTTTTTAATTAAAAACGAACTTGTTTTTCATGTTTTTAATTTCATACAAACCAAAGTGTTTCTAAGTTTTTGTACATTACTTTGGAGGTTAGTTTTTTTGAATGTCATCCGCACACCACTGCTTTTGTCCTGACTCTCAGGTGATGGATGTAAATATTGATATCAAGCTCGTGGAAAGTAGTGTAGGATCAGGACATTCAATCTTGATCTTCCTGTACTACAAATAAATAAAGTACAATTTTAGGTTATTTAAAAACACATTTTCTAAATAACAACGTGAAAATAAAAATGACATCGGATGGGGTGCACTTCATTCTCACACAAAGAAATGAAATTTGATATATTGATGTTATTGTTTTATAAAATCAACAGAAATCGTATATTTCCATTTTTATTCTAGAGGTAAGTTCGAAGATGTGCGATTATGTGGTTGCGTAATAGGATGAATTAAACAACATCCTTTTTAAGACGTTTATAGCGGTGCCCCTATATATATTGACACTTATTTTATGGTATTGCTTAAATTTACTAAATTAAACTAGTGAATAAGATAGACTCCATCTTGAAAATAGTAAAAATCTATAGAATATGTTATTAACACAATATCACGCCCAGCAAAGAAGAAAGAATTATTTTTTTAACATCTAACCTCACTTCATATTTGAAAACACTACGCTGTCAACGGAAGAGATTACTTCAAATTACTTATTTATTTAGAGAATGTAACCTTCAAACTCCAAAGTTAACCAAACTAGATCGTTTTGGAACGGGGAAAAAATTAAATGCTAGAATTAATCAGCATGAAAACTCATAGAAAAATAGAAGAAGATTAAATTCAGGTTGTTATTAAATCTGAAAAGTATATCCAATTAGAAAAGCATAAAAAATAAAGAGGAAAAATTTTGAAAGCATATTTACCGTTATTCTTTATTTATCAAAAGGTATAGACATTAGACAGTAGAGATTTTTTTCTAAAATTTTTTTGGCATTTTAAACTAATTTAAGGCATTACAGGTAATAGCTAAACACAACCCAGAAATACGATGCTATGTCGAGTCTGTAAAATCTCCAGGATAAGAAAACCAAAAAAGAAGCGGGTGAAGGACTGGCACAAGAAACTTTCAACTAACTGTAGGCCAATAACTTAAGATTAGACATACAGAGCTATAGAACTTAAGTTTTAATGTTAACATGACGGGAAATACAAATGAGTGCAAGCTCGTAATACGGAAATCAAGGAATTTGCTTATTTTGTACAATGCTCATCACATTCAGTAAATGTAGTTAGAGTTCACCTAAACTTAAATTAGAGAAAAATTATTAAAGATCTGCAATGGGCTAGGAGATGACAGTTTCCGCTAGCCCAACGTTTGTCCTACTATGAAGGAAGTAGGGCACCAAATTCATGTTATGCTCTAGGCGCAGTTTTATCTTCGCACAGTCCTGGTTGAAAACACAAGGAAGATGTACAATGGTTTAAGTTTTGTTTGTTAAGACGTCGGTATGGATATGGATGGAAATGGATGGAATTTGCTCAAAAAGTAAACAATTGGGCCTGGAAACTAAGAATTACTTTCTACACAATGCTAGGAGTCAGTTTTAAAGCTATATAATTGGGTAGTCAATTCTGTTTTTGGTTTATGCTTCTAACGTTTCGGCGCAAGAACAGTTTGACGCAGGGAACTGTCTGCGAAACGGCTGCACCTAAATGGCCTCGCCGAAATGTCCGGCTCCGTATATCAGTACGTATTTCCAAAGAATTTTACATACAAAAAAAAATACAATGTAAAAGGTCTAAATACTCAAATCGAATTTAGAGATTAACCTGTGCTTTTAAACAATCGTTTGTAAGATTTCCCCAAGTAAATAAAATTTTGTTTATTGGTATAAACGGTACTCATATACCAAAAATGAAAAAAAAATACATTTGGTACATCTTTAAAGAAAATCATTTAAAATAGTGCAACTTAAAATAAGTGTGGTGAGTTCAAGAGCCAACATGTTTCCATTGTTCAGTTAGCCAGAGCGGGGTAATAATAACCGAGGTGATCATAAGTCGCTGTCGTCACGGGTTCGATTCCAGCTGGCAGATGATAACTTCTAATTTTTATATATTTTTACAAAACAAAATTTAAAATGATAATTTTTCTCTTTGGTACTGTTCATTTTGCACATAATTTTAATAGATTTCATTTCAAAATTGTAATTCTGATCCATAGTATCCACCGACCATCCAGGAATGATGATATTCTTTGCATTGACAATCTAAATATGTACTTAACTAATGAAAATTATTATTAAATTTGTGATATCTTATTCAAAGAAAAATGGTGCATCGCACTCCTGAATCAATTATTACTACATAATGTCCGCATTTATCTTATCAAATTAAACAGGTCAGAAAAATGCGCAAACAAAGGCAGTAAAACAAAACATTTAGCAAAACTACCAGTCACATGAGTAATATACATAAAAACAAAACTATGCAATTTTATTAAAATTATGCAGAAGAACGTTTTTGAAGAGAAAGATTGCATTTTAGATTGTGTTTTGTAAAAATAGTAAATTATAAAAGAAATCTGCCAACTGGTATTGAACCTGGGGCGACAGTAACCTAGGATTATTATCACCCCGCTCCAGTTAACTAAGCTGGGGAGATTTTACAATCGATTTTTTAAAAGTACAGGTCAATTCTTATATGTATTCGATTTCCAAATGAGGCATACGGTATTAAAAAGAGAAAATATATTCTTCAAGGAACATAGAAAACTAAATAGGAATATCTAGATATTGAGACGCGTCAAGAAATATAGACAGCGTTATACAGCAACAAAACTAGACAAAATAACGTCGATATGCGACAGTTGATCATGTATGCAACCAATGAGATGCATGCTTTAGTTGTAACGTAACCTTCAAGCCATCCAAAATTTTAGTGAAATCCACTGGGAAGCAGGTGAATCTCTGGCGTGTCCCAACAACATAATATAACTAATAATAACAGTTAACAGAAAATATTTGGATTTCAAAATAATAAGCTTTTATTTAGAATAATACCTAGACTAAGAAAAGGTTTCTTAGAGCACCACTTCTTTTAATGAAGATATTTGTAACTTTTTCTGTCTAGTTCTTTAGCAATGTCTTAGGCAAATATCTTTTTAGGCGTGCGTAATACAGAAAATAATCTTTCAGCTCTACATGTGGATATAGGTATGGTCATCAAAAATGTAATTAAGTCGAAATACCTTTTTGCATTTTTGAAAAAAACCCAAAAATATCCCAGTTGGATAAGTGCGTAGATTACTCTATGAGGGCTCAGCCCTCACTACATTATTTTAATGAGGGCCACAGCCTGCGAGCCACCGCATAGTCGGCGCCTATGTGTATGGTTGACTTCAGTATCTATGCCAAAACTCGGAATTCGAATACTTTTTAGCAGTAGGAACAGTTTTGAGTTTTTTCCTGAAAATGCTTTTGAAAAATTTTAAAATATCCCGTGAAACATAAATGCGGTACTGATACTGAACTAGGTCTATTAAGGAAGAGAAGACTTGTCTTTTGATGAGGAGTTTCGATTCCTGGTGGGAGCATATCAATGTGAAACTAAGACATGAAGCCAATTTATAATTTACATACAGAGCTATCGCACCCCCTAAATGGAGTGTTGTCTAATCAACACAAAGGTGTTGATACTTTACTGACTAAGCTCTTTCAAGTAAATTGGCTCACAATTAATAAAAAATTATTAAAAATATTTACCATTTGCGGGTTCAATCTCAATTATAAGCTGCAGCTCTTGCCCAATTTGTGTATCCGCTACTTCTCTCTGTGTATAAAAATCAACAATACGCATTTCTACTGTAGGTCTTATTGAAGTGGTATTAACCACTGTTGTACCTCGATTTGGATAAGTCCTGCAATAAAAATAAGCATGTTATTAGATAATAAAAACGTTTTTATTGCATATTCATGTTTGCTTACGCATTAGTAAAGTTTACACCTGTCCCAAGGATAATTTTACTTTCATTAGAGAAAATGCATCCAACTTTTATTAAACGATCTCCTTGTGTTTGTATTAGAGGATTGTATTGCAAAACCATTGTTCCAGAAAGTAGCGTCCTAGAAATATTATTAAATATAAGATTACTTATTCAACAAGATGCCAATATGTATTTGTATATAAATGATGGATCCTCCTTTACAATTACGAGTACTTAAAGATTTAATAAACGAAACCAAAAGATAATGGGCCGTATTCTCATGCCACTATTAAAGGTGTATTTAACTAAAGTTATGATTAAGATCAACAAGAAAAGAGATAGCTTTACCTAATTCTAATAGGCGGGAAAAGGTTAGAACTGGTTGCCATGGTAATTAAACATGCTATTAGCTTAATAGTGGGATGTGAATACGGCCCAATGTGTTTAGTGAGGTTTGTTTTTGACATTTTAGCTTGTTTTGGCAGTTTTTGAGATTATCAATACATTTTTAATTCTTATTAATAGTCTTCACCAAAACATAAATTTTACATTAGGAAAAGAACAAAAATAGGTCTATTAACTTTTTGGACTTAACTATTAAGATTAACGCACACAATCTATTTTAATTTTCCATATACAGCAAACCAACACATACGGACATAACCATAACAAATAAATTCTGTCAGGTAATAATCACATAAACTAGCAGCTTACAGGTCCTTAGTACACACAGCTTTAACTATTCCACTCATACAGTCAGATTTTAGCAAAGAGGTTTAAACCGGTAACACAGATAATAAACAGATACGCAGCCTCTTGAAAATAAATACGCTTACTTTTTTGGTTAGTTCGTGCAACTGAACTAGGTGGCGTGACTGAGCTCTGGGCAACTACATTTGTCCATACAAATAATGAAGTAATATTCATTAATTGTTTGGTCGACTGCGACGTTATTATAGCATGCGCAAATTTACAGCCGACGCGGCAGCAGTATGACACACATGGTGTCTGACACGTGATAAAATTCTTCAGTATATAAACACATAAAAGGGATGAAATTTTAACAATATTATTTGTCTCACAGCGAGCTCTTCTTGGTGTGTTTGACTCGATTTGATATATATTCTGCATTTGTAGTATTTGTGCGGAGTGGATTAATAAATACCTCTTTCTTCTTAATTTGTTTTAGTTTGAAGAGTTTAGTTTCGATTTGTTTATAGTTTCGGTTTGTTTAGTTTCGTTTTGTTTAGTTTCGATTAGAATATTGTTCATTAGCAAATATTAGAGTTCTTAAATATTTCCTACAACACTTTCTTTAAGAACCTATCAATTGTTTTAGTCGTTTTAGATTCGATTCACTTGGGATTTCTCGCAGTTAGTATACTTTAAATTTTTATTCATATTATTAAGTATTTGTGGTAATATTTAATTGTCTTAATACGCTGGTTACCAGTTTTAGCTGTGGGTTAAAAAAATAGTTGCATATTCATTGGTATATTAATTGTTTCTTGTTGTAACAATGCCGAATAGAAGTAGCAAATGTGCCGTGAAAGGTTGTGAAAAGTCTAACCGGTTTTTCCCAAATTTGAATTATTTCTTCTTTCCAAAAAATGATATGCAAAGAGAAAATACTTGCAAATAGCTGATGTTTTTTGAAAGAATTTCCAAAAACTGGAAATCATTGTACGCTTTACTCAGAATACTTTGAAAATGTCTGGAAATATACTTGGGAATACTGTGAGAATACCTAGAAATATTTGGAAATACTTGAAAATACCTGAGAATATTTAGAAATACCTGAGAATACTTGGAAATAGCTGGCGTTTTTAAAAGTATTCCCAAAAAACTTAAAATCACTGTACATCTTTTGGGGAGTAATTGACAATTGGGGGTCAACCATTGTTGAAAACAACTGTACACTTTGCTGGGAATACTTTGAAAATAATTGGGAACACCTGAGAATATCTGCGAAAATTTGGTAATTCCTAAGGACACTTGGAAATACCTGCCCATATAGAATTTTCCAAACGGGCCAATATTGGCTCGCCATTGGCACCGTTATTGCCAATATTGGCAACCAATATTGGGACAGTGCAGAAATGATAACACCGGTAAGTACTTGGGCCATTTTACATAGCCGATATTGGCAGCCAATATTGGGCCAGTGTCGAAATGATAACACTGGCAAGTACTTGGACCATTTTACATAACCAAGATTGGCCAAATGTTGTTGATATGTTGGTATAACTCTGGTTTCATACTGTATATCGGTTGCATACCGGTGTATAATAATGATCATTATTATATCTTTTAATTATATTATATTGTACACTGAGAAACATAGTTCGAAAAATCTATTAGTTTAAAAATTGTAGATCAAGAGCGCTAATATGACGACATATGTATAACTTTTACGAACCATTTTTCTCAGTGTATAATAACGGGTGTTCATTTAAATTCGTAATCTAGCAACCTTTGGATTATTGCCTGTCTCTATCTGCGACGTATTATATCTGTCGCTCTGTCTTCTTTCATTAAAATTCCAAAGGTTGCTAGATTACGAATTTAAATGAACATGCGTTATAATATAATTAAAAAATATAATAACGATGATTATTATGCACCGGTGTGCAACCATATCCAACGATATCCATCCATACTGTGCCAGTATGAGACCCGTTATACCAACATATTAACATTATTGAGTTAATATTGGCTAATTACACACAGAAAAGAATACTTGATTCCAAATTTTATTGTGTTTAATAAACAAAGTTCTTGTAACAATTAATAATATAATACATTATTAGTCATATAGATACAAATTAACAAATACATTATAATAGGTACTGTAGTGATAATTTATTCAGAATTGAGATTGTATGAATAAATATAAGTCATTAATTAAAATGTAAAAAGGATATATCAATTTGATTTAAAAACAGCCATTAATGTCATACCATCTAATTAAAGTATTATCAAATTATGTAAATATTCAATTAAAAATAATGTAATGTTTCGTTGTTCGTAAGAAAAGGTTCCTTTATGAATATTCTTGTACCACATTCTTCTCTAAAGGCTTGTAGGAATCTAAAACAAATAAAATTTACAAACAAGTAAAATAAATATTTACGATTTATAAAAATGAATGACAAAATGTAAAAGATAACAAAATAAGATTACGAATATTGTTAGTTATTGAACATTTTGTTGACAAAAAATGTAATTAGCTCCCAAGACAACATAATACACTCAGGAAATAATTACATAAGAATCATCTCCTACACGAAAAAAACAAAATAAAGATTAATAAATAAGATTTGTGATGTATAACGAAGGAGACATAATAAATTTCGTAACAAAAAATTTCCTTCCAGAAATCCAGATTTCTTAAAGAAATTTCACATCTTAATTTAAAGGATCGAGCACAAAGCAAATGGAAAACGGGGTACAGTCAGATTAAGGTGAAAGCCAGGGTAGGAAGAACGAAAAAATTTAATTCGCTTGCAAAAGAATAATTCTTATAAGAATTTAAACATACTATCATGATTCAAGCAACAAGAGTTTGGATTATCTATAAATATATACAGGGTGTCCCAAAATGCTGTTTACACGCATGATCTCCCTTATTTGAAAAGATAAAGAAATCAACCAAAAACTATTGTGAATGACTCAAAATGGACCTCCAAAAAACATCCTTAAACGCTGGTTGCATAGCAACGCTTAAGAGATCATGCCAACTTGATTAATTTTTCAAATTGCACCCTATATTTCTTTTCACGGAAATGTATTCTTCACTTCATTCTGCATATGGTAGTATGCCTTACTTAATTATCTAATGTGCATTTAAGGGTTGAAAAAATATTTTTTTATAAATTGTTCACTTCATATTCACTAACTAAATTATTTATTCAAAAAATATTATGATTAGAGCCGTGTCTACAAGGGGACTCCTGAGGCACTTTAAAGCCCATGTAGAGTCCACCGGAGGGTATTTTGAGCATTTGCTTTAAGTTTAAGATAAATTCAATTTATAACAAATATTTTTTAAAACCCCTAAATGCACATTAGACAATTAAGTAAGGCATACTACCATATGGAGAATAAAGTGAAGAATACATTTCTGTGAAAAATAAACAGAAGGTGCAATTTGAAAAATTAATCAAGTTGGCATGATCTCTTAAACGTTGCACTATGTAACCAGCGTTTAAGGATGTTTTTTGAAGGTCCATTTTGAGGCATTCACAATAGTATTTGGTTGATTTCTTTATCTTTTCAAATAAGGGAGATATTGCATGTAAACAGCATTTTGGGACACCCTGTATAACCAGAGAAGTGATTTTTTTTATTTTAAAATTCATTCTTATATAAAAAAATATTAACTTTATTAATCTATAAAATCCTTTATAATAAATAATGCTTGTGGTTAATACACCACGACCACAGTGCATGATGTATGAAAAAAATTGTAATTTGAATCTTACCAATTTCTAATTTTAACAATCCACTACTTGTACTGATAGGTACATACAGCTGAAGATGCAGATGTCCGCTTCGCATCCACAAGGCTCTGTTGTTTTGGTTTTTGTTGTTACTGCCTGACTTTTTCATTTTTTAACTGACTGTCATAATTAGACTTACATCTAGGCGCAACACATCGGCGAGGCATCTAAAAAATGTAAATATATAGTATTTATTATGTCAGTAGCGTATTTAGGATTTTTTCGGGGGGGAGCTACTCTATAAAAATTCCGAATCAAAATACTACTTAGATTTTCACACATATCCTAGATTTTGATAATAAAAAAGAATCGGGAGGTCCAGCCCGTTAACCCCCCCCCCCTTACGACGCCACTTTATTATGTAATAATAATAAACGCCTTTATTAATTTTTATATACAAAGAAACACTGCTTTATTTTGCAAATAACTAAAATTTATATTAGTATAGTTTTCTGGCAAAGGGCTACTCTATTTAACCAGGAAACCATAAGGATAAATACTTACATATAAACATTAATATAAAATGAGGGATTTAGAAGTAAAAGGGTTTATGTGCATTTTTGGTAATTCTTAGATACTTAGCTTAAAAGTCAATTTCTAAATGTAAATTACAGTAATATCAAAGAGTATGCACAAATAAATATTTGTAAAAGACACGTGAAGGTTATGCCGTCATGTGTTTATATATAAGCAAGATAGGTTACTTACCTTTTTAGTTCGATAGAAATTCCCTCTTATAAAAAAACTAATGTAATATACTGTTATCATTACGCTTATAATGTAACTAATTATTACACACACTTATACAGACAAAATAACTATGAACACCATTATTACGCATTACTAATAACATGGCATGTTGCAGTGAACAAGTGACGCTAGCGGCTAGTAGAATACCTTACCGGAAGCCTGACTGCCTACTGTACCGACCAGGTTCAACCAAACGGTAAAATTCAATTTACAATATTAATCAATTTATTAAATTCATAAATATATATACTTAGAACTTTCATAAAAAACAACAGTAAAAGCCATTTTTATAGAAATAAATTTTAATGTAATGTATCTAGTGTTGGGTTCGCGATACCACCCGCGTATCACGACACTTGCGAGTCGAAACCATTAGCCGTGTGAAGTGTCGACTCCTTCACGACTCTTTAACGATACTTCGCATTTACACATCATGCATGCGCTAGTTCATATAATATAATTGAAACGAGCAGTCAAGATTCATAGCTAATACGTAAATCATAAACTAGGGATTAAAAAACAATTAGGTTTATGAGTAAATTCTGTTATGGTTATATATTTATGCATTAAGTACATTAAAAGACATTAAATTATTTATACACCGCATTCGTTCTAACATTTGCTATAGAAAATTAGTATGGGAAATCTGAAATATGCCAAATAGTTCGTTCTCGAATAAAAGTCGGTGAGATTAATAGTTGCAAAACAATTTAAATAATTTGTTATTATTCTTTTATTCGAAAAACGTACAAGAAATAATACATTACAAATAAAAAATAAAGATACCCAATTAATAAGACAATGTCTTATTAATTGGGTATCTTTATTTTTTATTTGTAATGTATTATTTCTTGTACGTTTTTCGAATAAAAGAATAATAACAAATAAAATTTAAAAAAAAGTTATGCTTGTAACGGGGTTCGATCTTGCATTCCACCAGCCCGTGCAGTTTAGCAAGCCGCGGTTTGTCATCGAACCACGGAGGCGTTGCGTCAACTTTTCAGGTTTCGGCTTTTAAATTAATGTTTTGCAAATAATTCATGAATTTATAATTTTAACTAAAAAATCTACAACAAAATAGTTTTATATGTACGTCTTATTCAATGATTGTTGGCCAGTTCAACAAATCTGCCTTTAATTTCTTTGTAAGAATGGTCAAGCAACTTCGAATTACACTCTAATAAGAGCGATACTGTTCGACACGAAGTGTCGCGACACTTCAAGTGTCACGACCACGAACAGTATCACGACACTCGACACTCAAGTTCCCATCACTAAATGTATCATTTATAATGCGAAACACACGGAAAATATGTATACAACGGTAGCCAATATTGGCTCAATATTGGCGGCCGTTGTACGGCAATCTGCATTAGTTCCATATTGGCTGAACATATTTTCCGTGGTTCGCATTATAAATGATACATTACATTAAAATTTATTTCTATAAAAATGGCTTTTACTGTTGTTTTTTATGAAAGTTCTAAGTATATATATTTATGAATTTAATAAATTAATTAATAATATTGTAAATTGAATTTTACCGTTTGGTTGAACCTGGTCGGTATAGTAGGCAGTCAGGCTTCCGGTAAGGTATTCTACTAGCCGCTAGCGTCACTTGTTCACTGCAACATGCCATGTTATTAGTAATGCGTAATAATGGTTTTCATAGTTATTTTGTCTGTATAAGTGTGTGCAATAATTAGTTACATTATAAGCGTAATGATAACAGTATATTACATTAGTTTTTTTATAAGAGGGAATTTTTATCGAACTAAAAAGGTAAGTAACCTATCTTGATTATATATAAACACATGACGGCATAACCTTCACGTGTCTTTTACAAATATTTATTTGTGCATACTCTTTGATATTACTGTAATTTACATTTAGAAATTGACTTTTAAGCTAAGTATCTCAGAATTACTAAAAATGCACATAAACCCTTTTACTTCTAAATCCCTCATTTTATATTAATGTTTATATGTAAGTATTTATTCTTATGGTTTCCTGGTTAAATAGAGTAGCCCTTTGCCAGAAAACTATACTAATATAAATTTTAGTTATTTGCAAAATAAAGCAGTGTTTCTTTGTATATAAAAATTAATAAAGGCGTCTATTATTATTATTACATAATACAGTGGCGTCGTAAGGGGGGGTTAACGGGCTGGACCTCCCGATTCTTTTTTATTATCAAAATCTAGGATATGTGAAAATCTAAGTAGTATTTTGATTTGGAATTTTTATAGAGTAGCTCCCCCCCGAAAAAATCCTAAATACGCTACTGTCATAATACATACTATATATTTACATTTTTTAGATGCCTCGCCGATGTGTTGCGCCTAGATATAAGTCTAATTATGAGAGTCAGTTAAAAAATGAAAAAGTCAGGCAGTAACAACAAAAACCAAAACAACAGAACCTTGTGGATGCGAAGCGGACATCTGCATCTTCAGCTGTATGTACCTATCAGTACAAGTAGTGGATTGTTAAAATTAGAAATTGGTAAGATTCAAATTACAATTTGTTTCATACATCATGCACTGTGGTCGTGGTGTATTAACCACAAGCATTATTTATTATAAAGGATTTTATAGATTAATAAAGTTAATATTTTTTTATATAAGAATGAATTTTAAAATAAAAAAAAATCACTTCTCTGGTTATACAGGGTGTCCCAAAATGCTGTTTACACGCAATATCTCCCTTATTTGAAAAGATAAAGAAATCAACCAAATACTATTGTGAATGCCTCAAAATGGACCTTCAAAAAACATCCTTAAACGCTGGTTACATAGTGCAACGTTTAAGAGATCATGCCAACTTGATTAATTTTTCAAATTGCACCTTCTGTTTATTTTTCACAGAAATGTATTCTTCACTTTATTCTGCATATGGTAGTATGCCTTACTCAATTGTCTAATGTGCATTTAGGGGTTTTAAAAAATATTTGTTATAAATTGAATTTATCTTAAACTTAAAGCAAATGCTCAAAATACCCTCCGGTGGACTCTACATGGGCTTTAAAGTGCCTCAGGAGTCCCCTTGTAGACACGGCTCTAATCATAATATTTTTTGAATAAATAATTTAGTTAGTGAATATGAAGTGTACAATTTATAAAAAAATATTTTTTCAACCCTTAAATGCACATTAGATAATTAAGTAAGGCATACTACCATATGCAGAATGAAGTGAAGAATACATTTCCGTGAAAAGAAATATAGGGTGCAATTTGAAAAATTAATCAAGTTGGCATGATCTCTTAAACGTTGCTATGCAACCAGCGTTTAAGGATGTTTTTTGGAGGTCCATTTTGAGTCATTCACAATAGTTTTTGGTTGATTTCTTTATCTTTTCAAATAAGGGAGATCATGCGTGTAAACAGCATTTTGGGACACCCTGTATATATTTATAGATAATCCAAACTCTTGTTGCTTGAATCATGATAGTATGTTTAAATTCTTATAAGAATTATTCTTTTGCAAGCGAATTAAATTTTTTCGTTCTTCCTACCCTGGCTTTCACCTCAATCTGACTGTACCCCGTTTTCCATTTGCTTTGTGCTCGATCCTTTAAATTAAGATGTGAAATTTCTTTAAGAAATCTGGATTTCTGGAAGGAAATTTTTTGTTACGAAATTTATTATGTCTCCTTCGTTATACATCACAAATCTTATTTATTAATCTTTATTTTGTTTTTTTCGTGTAGGAGATGATTCTTATGTAATTATTTCCTGAGTGTATTATGTTGTCTTGGGAGTTAATTACATTTTTTTGTCAACAAAATGTTCAATAACTAACAATATTCGTAATCTTATTTTGTTATCTTTTACATTTTGTCATTCATTTTTATAAATCGTAAATATTTATTTTACTTGTTTGTAAATTTTATTTGTTTTAGATTCCTACAAGCCTTTAGAGAAGAATGTGGTACAAGAATATTCATAAAGGAACCTTTTCTTACGAACAACGAAACATTACATTATTTTTAATTGAATATTTACATAATTTGATAATACTTTAATTAGATGGTATGACATTAATGGCTGTTTTTAAATCAAATTGATATATCCTTTTTACATTTTAATTAATGACTTATATTTATTCATACAATCTCAATTCTGAATAAATTATCACTACAGTACCTATTATAATGTATTTGTTAATTTGTATCTATATGACTAATAATGTATTATATTATTAATTGTTACAAGAACTTTGTTTATTAAACACAATAAAATTTGGAATCAAGGTATTCTTTTCTGTGTGTAATTAGCCAATATTAACTCAATAATGTTAATATGTTGGTATAACGGGTCTCATACTGGCACAGTATGGATGGATATCGTTGGATATGGTTGCACACCGGTGCATAATAATCATCGTTATTATATTTTTTAATTATATTATATTATACACTGAGAAAAATGGTTCGTAAAAGTTATACATATGTCGTCATATTAGCGCTCTTGATCTACAATTTTTAAACTAATAGATTTTTCGAACTATATGTTTCTCAGTGTAGAATATAATATAATTAAAAGATATAATAATGATCATTATTATACACCGGTATGCTACCTATATACAGCCAATGTTTCCCAGTATGAAACCAGAGTTATACCAACATATCAACAACATTGGGCCAATCTTGGTTAGGTAAAATGGTCCAAGTACTTGCCAGTGTTATCATTTCGACACTGGCCCAATATTGGCTGCCAATATCGGCTATGTAAAATGGCCCAAGTACTTACCGGTGTTATCATTTCTGCACTGTTCCAATATTGGTTGCCAGGATTGGTAATAACGGTGCCAATATTGACCCAATATTGGTCCGTCTGTTCAACATCGGCAAATTCTATATGGGTGGGAATATTTGGGTATACAAGGAAGTACCGAGGAATACTTCAAAATACCTGATGTTTTTAACAGTATTCCTAAAAACTGAAAATCACTGTACGATTTTTGGGGAGTAAACCATTGCTGGAAACGACTGTACACTTTGCTGGCAATACTTTCAGAATACTTGGGAAGACCTGGAAGTGCCCGGGAATATTTGGGAATACCTGGGTATACTTTGAGAATACCTGGGAGTATTTGGAAATACCTGATGTTATTAAAAGTGAATACTTTTAATAACATCACTGTATGTTTTTTGGCGAGTTATTGCGCCCAACTACAGAGTCGGGACCAACCATTGCTGGAAACAACTGTATACTTTGCTGGGAATACATTGAACTCAATATTGAAAAGGCCTGGAAATACCTGAAACACCTGAAAATATTTGGAAATACCTGGGAGTACCTGATGTTTTTTTGAAAGTATTCTCAAAATTGGAAATCACTGTACTTTTTTAAGGAGCGGCTGGCCTCTCGTAATTACTTATATTCTAAATCTAATATAAATAAATGCGTATAAAGCACTTAAGCTCAATCTAAGAGCACCATAAAGGTCTAACTTCAAATATTTTCATAATCCTCCGTTTTGCACCATGAAATTTGGTTGCGATATATCTTTTAATTTCTTGTAATTCAGCGTTTATGATATACAACCTTAGTTTGACTGGGTTAAGAAATTCAATGTGAGGATCGTTAATTGACATCGGTAAAAAGTTCGGGCGTCAGAGACATCGTTTTCTTGGTTTGTGTCCACCCCTACATCTTTCTCGATGGGTAGCAAGGTTTAGACAATTTTAATATATAACTTTAATAGGCACCCTTTAATGTGTATTCGAACCGGCAGCTTTGACTTTCGATATTTCTTAAATTCATTACTTTACAAGCAAATTATGAAAAACATTTTATAAAAAAATAAATCTACCTGTTCAATCGATCAGCACTTTTGGCTTCGGCAATCCCGCACTGATTTCTAAAAAGTGGCATTTTGAGGGTTACTAGTTGTCTTCCATTCCCCAAAACATAACATTCCAAATTTTCAGAGTATCCATTCATGTACAATTTTCCGTTATAGTTTACTTCTGGTAGATACCTAATAGTTATGTAAGTCTCGCTGCACTCCACCGTAACTGAAACAAAAATAGAATTAGATGGTTAATGGCAAAATGGAGAAAGGCAAAATTTACTATTTAAGCATCTCGCTTTTTCATAGTACCGTGCTCCATTAAGTGTAACTAATGATGTTGGTCCGTGCAATTTACTATCTTCACTATGTATAAGGCATGTCTCGGTATTGTTTGTTATTATAATACTATACCCTCGACAGTTAAAAATTGTCGTGTTGTCACATATTTCTTCGCATTCGTTCTTAGATCTACCAATATACCTCATGTCTACATGTCCTAATATGGCATTTTCATATTCTTCATAAGCACAAAATTCATTCGTTGTCTCTTAGAAAACAAAACAAATTCATCTGTAAAATACCAGTTAAACCACCCCATCTAATAGTACTTACCATTTGAACACTGGTTTTCAAAATACTCTTCATTAAAGCTAGATACACGATATGAATTCGGCATTAAATGCCGATCAGTATCGCTTAAAATACAAACACCCATGGTTTCGGTTGCATTAGGTTCGTCGAAAATTCGGAATTTTATGGATTTGCAAGGATTGTCAGTCTCATCAAGGCAGTATTGTTGACATTCACGTCTTGTTATCATATTAGGCAGTGTTTTAATATCGTTTCCGATTAGGATTGCTCCGGGCACACGATCGAATACCCACAGTTTGTCGCAATTGCTTACTGTAAGAGAAACAATTGGTTACTTGCGTTTAATTATAACAGAAAAATAGTTTGTTGATATTTCAGTAATAGAAATCCAAAGTTTGAGGACTAAATTTCAGATAATAAGATATTCATGAACATTATGAGAGAGTCGCTAGAAGTAGTCAAGAGCCCAGACAAATTAGACTAAAGAGGAACATCGGTTCCTCTTTAGTCTAGATTGCTGGAGTGTACGGAAAAATTCCTACCTCGCTGGATTTTTACATACATCATGATATTGTTATTGTAAACAACCTCTCAAAAGTCCCCATCGACACCCCGTAAGATTGTAAGATTATAATCATCGGGAAAACCCACTATGTATTGTAGGGTCTATGATTGAAGTGCACTCCGAAAGTACCCTTCACCATAAAACCTTGAAGGACAGGTGTCAGCCATTCTTTTGTATGTGTATAATGGTCTCTGTATACCTGCTCCACTCTTTGTAGAGAATCAATGTTAGTTTTTAACTATTCTTAGTTCTGAACGAACGTGTCAGCAGGCGTAAGCTTTTGCGGGGCCGGGTTCAAAAATGCATTTGGGTTACAAAAAATTCTGAATAAATTATTTATTATAAACACATTATTACATACTCAAGTATTACGATATAATCATAGAGCTCATTATAATTATTTACGAAGTAGGCGAAGTCTTTATTCGCGCGTTTTTTGAAGCACGAGAGACGAAGAAGCGATTGATTCATTTGCGCGAATGTGTCGAAGATAACTTCTCGCATCGAGTTTTGCACAACATTTTTTGAAACGAACTTTAACAATAAAAAAAACATAACCAACCAAAAATTGTAATACTGTATCGAATTCAAGGTAAACATAAAACCAAGTACATGGCAATAGATAGCGCTCGCATATTTGTCAGTGTAGTCACTATATTAGTCACGTAGGCCGCGCTGGTCGATCAGAATACCGCACAACGCCGCCATTTTGGGACAGAGAAAGGTGATCTTTAATAATGGACAAATTAAAATCACATTTTAGGTATTTGATATATTAGAGGTTTGAACTTTCAGAATAAGAAAAATTTTAAACTAAACGTGGATTTGATTAAATTCAAGCTTAGCTTAAAATAATAAATAATTTCGTGCTTTTTGTCCCAATACGGCGGCGTTTTGCTGGCTGCAAAAGTGACTAGATGTAGTGACTCTACGTCACTGGATTATTAGCAATTACTAATTTTTCTTTTGTGATTTCTAATACCCAAATGGGAAATATGGCATTTTCTAAATTTAATTTTAGGTATAATTAAAGAACTCCCTTACCGAACATTCTTTGACCAAGCTGGTGTCATTTTAACGAAATTTTGTGCTGATTCTGAATATGTAAATCATATTTGGGACAAACACCTCAATGGCGCGCAAATTTGGGATCAAAAATAAAAAATTCTTAATCTCCATATCAATGAATAATAATAATGATATTAAGTTACTATGATTGATAAATTTAGTTAGGTTAGGGTTAAGTTTAGAGTAGCTTAGGTTAGGTTAGGCTAAATTAGGTTATGTTGAAAAAAAATCAAATTTGCTTTTGCCTAACGATTTGGTTAGGTAGCGGGGTTTTTGTGGGGGTTTGGTTGGTAGCAACCAATTTTGGAGGCTTAGAGGCGTTTGATCTAAAAATTATTTACATATTCGGAATCAGCATAAATAATTTTTTATGGTTAAATTAATTTTTAATTTAAATTAATTCTTAATATCTGCAATAATAGAAGAACTTTACTTGATTTCTTGCGAGTCATTATCGAGTGGAAATACTGTTGTTGTGGAGCGTGGAATACAAACATTGCTAAACCGCTTAACGCGAGTGTTGAGAGGAATTATGGAAAAATTGAACAATTACGTCGTGTTAATTCCAAATACAATGTCGTAAATAGTATACTCGCAGGAGCAGCACTTCTGCAATTGTTCTAAAGGCTGCAATTGTAGAAAAGTTAGTTTGTGTTGCTCAGCTGTATCTGGTAATCACCATGGTCAATCTTGCACAAATCACGCTGAAAATACCACTGAAGACATATATTTTGACATAGATGAAGATATAGTGGAAGTTGTAGAAATGAAGGAAACAGACACAGAGATCATAGAATTTGGGGATACTTCAGAAACAGATGAAACCGAAAATCAATTTAACAGAGCATAAAAATGTGGATTAGGTCTTTAGGGGATACCATATAAAAAAAAACGTGCCCGATACTCTACCTCTCCGGTAGTGTGGAAAGGAATTTATTTTATCAATCAAATACGATCGTTTTTCGCAATTCGATTTTTGCAAAAATTCAATATTTTTCAAGGTATTCACAAACAACTGTTTTCCATCGAATTTCAACCCTTGAAAACATTTGCTTAAGGGGTATCGATAGGGACCTTTGAGAGGTTGTTTAAAATAGCAATATTTCGTTGTATGCAAGAATCCAACAAGGTGGGATTCTTTTTAGCAAACGAATGCTTAGTTGACAGGATTCTTGAGCGAACCCTCAAAAGTGCTGATTTAGCTTGTGAGGATGGTCTTACGCTCTTGGTCTTACGCTCAATCGCCGATAAATCTATTCAGTTTATGTGACAGTAAATATCTCAAAATTATTGTTTCGTGTTTGTACCCGTAGAGTATTTCGTACATTGCAGGATTTGCATATAGTACAAACATACCAGTTGTCCACCAGCAGAGACTTACTGCAACTCTCCAGTTCAACCGGCAATTTCGAAATGTGATTCCTGTCACCTTTTTAGCAATTTCCGCATTTTCACGAATCTTCAGGTGTTAATATTTGTATGTTCAGGTAAACTAATTTGTATTTTTTTTATTCCTATGATAGAAGAATTAAGGCGTTAACAAATAATATCGATTGTATACAAATAATATCTTGTTAAAAGGGTAGTACAGTAATAATGGTACATTCGTCCTTCTGACAAAATCGTTCGAATAGCTTTTGTTATTCTTGTTTTCTCAATATATAGACAGTATAGACATCCTTAATGCAGACTGGTGCGCATGTGCATCAACCTTTGTTATCATTTGTCCCAAAACCTAGACACATGTTGTAAAACCACATTGTTTCTGGCGATTTAGCAGCCGGTGGTTTTATATTGTGTTTAATTAAAGGTTGTGCACAGCAAAATCTGATCACTGCTTTAGGTTAGGCTAGGTTAGTTTCGATTAGGTTAGGTTACGTTAAGTTTAGGTTAGCTTAGGCGAGGTTAGATTAGGTTAGGTGTCTATTTTTTGGGTGTCGGAATATTGTGTCATGTGGCTGTCTAGACCTTGGGCGTCGGGATATTAGGACATGAACCTGTTACTAAGTAGATCTTAGAGTTAATATTTTTGTAAAGCCACGTTTTGATGTTCCTTTGAAACGCCAATACCTGCAAAAGCTGAGAATTCATAATATTGCATATATCCTGGACTGTCGCTGATAAAAACAAGGCTTGATATAGAGTTGGGCGTAATGCAGTTGGTTAGAGATTAGGTCAAAACGAAGTCAATTCGCTGAATCAACCATCAATTATATTTCGAAAAGCATTGTAAAAAAATCAGTGATTAACCTTTAAAGAACTAAAACTTTAAAAACTCTTCAGATTTGTAATCTTAGAAGCTTTTAAAGATTATAGTAGATTTTTGAAGTTTAGACCCCGCAATTCGGAAAACTCAGATTCGAGACCATAGATCGAGATTGTATGGAATACATGAAATTATAAACCATAGTTTTTCAATCTTTGGTAGTATGAAATTTTTTTGTTTTGGTTTTTGTTGTTTCATCTCAGCCTATAAAAGTTATATGGTTATATAACTTATAAGTTATATAAAAGTAATAGTTATAATACCACTTGGAATTATGGATTTCATAGTCTCGTGTCATTTACTGAGTTCACTGAAGCCTTTGCGAAAACTGTAAATGTGCCTGAATCTACCGTTGTGTATCAAACACCCTAAAAGTGGTACATACACTGAGAAAAAGGTTTATTAGATGTAACTAAAATTTATTTGAGGTAAACAAATACTAAAGTTGAATACGGCGAAAGAAAGATACAGTTATATGAACCAAAGGCTTAAGTTCGATATTACAATTAAGCAATAATTTAGTAGAGTCAAGAATTATGTAACTGAAATAAAAGTGTTTCTAAAGAAACAAAGCGGAAAGTTAAGTCAAATATATTGTTTGTTTCACAGAACTAAATATAATTCCTACAACTTATGGCTTATTTGCCATAACATAAGTAAAATAGTTGTAACATAGAACTAATTATTTAGATCAACTAAATCTTAGGTTGTAGGAAATGTAGGCCGTCTTCCCGTAAGTATGCTTCAGAATTGTTTCATTCTTCGGATTATTTCTTCATAATTCGAGATTATTTGTAACAACCAAATTTTTTGTTCTTTTACATTAATGAAAATTTTATTGCAAGGTTGGCTAGTTTAAAAGAAATTAAATTATTATTTACCTCAAGGCAAGCAAAATATTCATAATTAAAGTATGCATGTCACAACTAAATCAAATTGTTAATAGAATTGATTGTTACTTCTTTTAATTATTTATAAAAATTGAATGAAATCATGTTTTGTTCACAAAACTTCACCATTCTGTTTAGACAATAAAACATCTGATTTACCTTTAATGTGTTTTATTTCAAATTTACAGATACAAAACATTTTTCTACATTAGTAACAGGCTAATTTCATGGCAAATCACCTAATTTTAAAACATGACCGTGCTTCGATATCTCAGATTTTGTTCACATTTTTTCCTTGCATAGATACATTCGAGGGCATCAGATTAGAGGGGCGTATCACCAAATTTGTGATCTTTTGTCTCTCAAAACAGGCGAATGTTTTGTATGACCAGATTAATGTCTTACAAAAAATCACAATTCGCCCCTCTGATCAGATGCCCTTGAATTATGAAATGACATTAAACTAATTTTTTGGGTGAAAATACTGCTATCCCACACTAAGGAACGAACCCATGGGGGGGGTGGGAGTTGAAGTTCCCCCCTCAAAGTTGATAATTTTGAGCGAGAGTTGGCAATTTCACAATTTGAGAAAAATGAGAAGATAAGAAAATGTGTCCAAAATAATTTATTTTTTTTAAATTTAATCTAATTGCCATACATAGTACACGTTGGAGAGTTTTAAATAAAAATAAGATTTATACTAATTTTGCTTCATATAATGTTAGGTACAAATAAAAATATTTTCTTACTAGTAGTTGGTATTTTCATCTTAATAAGTTGGCAATTTTAAGGTTACCCCCCTCCAAAAAAACTCCTTAGGTTCGTCCCTGCCCACACTTTGCATCATCTGGCTAAAATTGTCATAACTCCCTTATTTTTTATGTTATCTGGCTAATTCAGGTATCAGATTAAAACTAGTTTTTGGATCTTTCAGAGTATATCAAGAAACGTGCAACAGACATTGAACAGTAGAAAAAGAGGAGGCTCTGAGAACAATTTTTTTTCAAAAATAATTTTTTTAAAACTACAAAGAACACCCTTTTTGTTTTTTAACCAAGCCACGTATATGCTAAGGTAATTCTATAAAACAAGATTCAAAGGTATAAAACACTAAAATTTGCTTTTCTACTGTGCATGCCTTTGAACGTTACTTGATATAATCTGAAAGATCTAAAAACTAGCTTTTAATCTGACACTTGGATGAGCCAGATAACTCAGAAAAAACAGAGTAATGACAATAAGTCAGATGATGGGCAGCGTAGGATAGCAGTATTTGCAAAGATATCGAAATTTTCAAAAATCTTCGGCTGTTTTCATCCAAGAAATCTGAAAAAATTAATTTAATGTCATTTCATAATTTATGTGTCTATACAAGAAAAAAATTTTAAAAAATTTAAGACTTGAAGCAAATAGCTCTAGGTGATTTGGCGTGAAATTAGCCAATAATTAATGAAAATCATTGAATAAATGAAACATCAACATAATATTTATCAAGTATTATTGAAATAGGCAACATAAACCCTTTGAATGTCTGTTATTGAACGACTCACTACTACAAACATATAATGAATTGTTGAAAGGTCAATCCAAACTTGGACATTTTATTTTAGTCTTGTTTATGTTTACACATCCAGTGTGCACCAGGATTCTGTAACAAAAATAATGAATAAGATACTTATTACGTTTTGATTTAATGCAATAATTTGTACCTTCACCTGTAAAATAATCCCCGCCTTTGCTTCATGAGTGGTAGGATTCCAAAATTGCTGTTACCTTGCTTGGCTTGAACTGCATTTTCTCCTGGTGCCGGTGGAACCAACGATGATACTCGTATAAGTGATAATTTCATCACTATTCGCGAATCTGCAAACTCTTAATATTTAAACAAACATGATAAATGTATACACTGAGAGAAATGAAAATGTTGATTCAAAAATTTCTTGTTCAAAAATTATTTATTGTTGACATACTTATTACTTTATGATTTAATGCAATATATTTATACCTTCACATGTAAAATAATGCCTTCTTTTGCCTCATGAGTGGTAGGTTTCCAAAATTGCTGTTACCTTGCTTGGCTTGAACTGTATATGCCCCCGGTGCTCAGTGCTGGTGGAACCAAGGATGATACTCGTATAAATGATAATTTCATCACTATCCCCGAATCTGCAAACTCCTAATATTTAAACAAACATGATAAATGTATGCACTGAGAGAAATGAAAATGTTGATTCAAAAATTTCTTGTTCAAAAATTATTTATTGTTGACACAACAAAAAGACTACCACTTACCAATGTTGCTTTGAATGACGTTTTAATGGTAATTAAATATAATTGTTTTGTTTGATATTTATATTTTCTTAAAACTTAAAGCGAAGAGGTAAAAACACTTTTCACAACATTAGAAATTGTTTAATATAAGATCAACAATGTTAATTTTGTTTAAAACGAATGTTAAAACAGTTTAAACCTTTAACCAAAAGATGCAGATTGTTGAACAAACAAACCAAAATTAACATTTTATTTTGCACACATTGCACATATTTAAAGTTTAGAATATGCTGATTTCTTCTTTGATTTAACAATTTCCTTCTTTCAGTGTAATATAAAACTATTTAAAAATTAATTGAATATATAGTTAGTACTTTGATTAGTTACTGGTACTTCTAATAAGAATTACATAATGACTTACTTAAATATTGCACTAATCAATCAAATTTTTCTTACCTTTAAAATAATCAATTAGCTGTTCTTTCCAGTTCCACTTAACATTTTTAACTTTTTTGGTCACTCATTGAAATAATAAACACTTAATCAGTAATCACAATTAACTACAACTGCAACCCGTGTAATAGAACTTCCAAACTTGGTGAAGGTCGAAATGTTGTGATGCAATCTTTTTGGACGCGTCATCTTAACGTACACCCAAACGCAAAGAAAATGTCACCCCTATAAACTCGGGTCTCTACCGCCGTAATGAGTTTATGGCATATTGTAAATTATAACCGAGCGAGTCTAGGTAGACAGAACTTTCGATGAAATACTTAGGACAAGTAAAATTTTCATCATGTGACCATTAAATTTCAAGAATATTGTTAAAACAACCAAAAAAATTTGTACGTTGACTTTTGCACTAATTTTTGTTTAAAGAAATTTTTTGATCAGTAGATACATTAACAGTAACTTGACTCACACAAAGATTTTTTTCCGTAGTTTAGAATATGTGAGATTAAAATTCTCCTTTGAAGCTCTCGTCTTAAAAAGGATTAGGTATTCTGAGAAAATTTTACCTACTTTAAGACAACAATGAACTGGCTGTTTCCTAGATTATGAGTAAGCATGTAATATTCCTTTTGGCAAAATCTGGTTGACAGTATGCCGAGACGCTTAACTGAGTGTATAGAAAACAATGGATATTACACTAAATATTAATAAAAATTATACATACTTAATCGAGCATTATCTAATAGTTTTATTACTTGTTACCTAACGAAAAAATTGTTTTTCCACTACTAACCTTAAAAAAGACAATTATTGGCATTGTTTGTGACTGCAGAAATTGATTTTCTTAACCCCTTGCCAGAAGCCTCTATTATATATATTATTGACCTAGGTTAATAATGAAAACAATGCTAAACCACCTGTCAAAGTCTATGCCTTCTATTAAAATAAATATAACACATAAAAATTACATTTCTAACATAACCTAATTTTTTGTATGAAGGGTGTATTTTTAATAAATGATTACTTGAACTTATTATTTCGAACTTCAGATATATTATATTTAGTATCGGAAAGTAAATAGTATATATAATGAAAAAACAAAAGCTTATTAATTAGAAGCAAAATAATAGTTAATTGTACAGTTGTTATAATTTATGTTATTTACAATTCCTGAGGAAGTAGTGTGTGTTTCCTGTGTATTAATTAAAAGAATGTTGATTTGTTAATAGTTAAATTGTATTTTAATAACGGTCGTAAAACAAGAATTCTACTGTTGAAAACAGAAGATGTGACTAAAACCAATTACACGTTTGAAATCTCAAACACCAAGCGACGTTGCCAGCTTTACTCGCTGAAGAATTAACCGGTCAACATTTTTTAAAATAATTTAATGATCAGGATAACTTACATGTTAGTAGTGGAAAAAATTGTATATTAACCGCGGTTTAGACACGCAATTATAGCCCACGCGTCTTAAATCCCTCGGCGCTACGCGCCTCGGCATTTAAAATCAACGCTAGGGCTATAATAGCGTATGTCTAAACCTTGGGTAATAATATACTATTTTAAGCATATTATTTCTTACAAAAAAAACCTTTCAAAAACACCGAAAAAATGCTGAATGCGAATCTCGCTCGGTTATAATTTACAATATGCCATAAACTCATTACGGCGGTAGAGACCCGAGTTTATAGGGGTGACATTTTCTTTGCGTTTGGCTGTGCATTTGATGAACAAAGAGATCGTAAAACTAAATTAACTGCAATTCATTTAAATAAATAGTTTATATTCTGCACGGAACGCAAGCTTGCAGTAAATAAAGATAGAATATCAGCAATTCATAATTTAGTTCTGAGAACTTTATTAAACATTTGTTGCAACTTTCACATTAAATCAGTCCCATTATAATAATTCATTTTATTTAAATGAAGAGCTGGTCAACTAAACTGATAGCGTCAAAAAAGTCAAAAATATTTACAACACTGAAATAAATTATACTCAAATAAAGTACCAACTTGAAGCAAAATATCTTCGTTCTTTTAAAAACAGCAATATTAAACTAAAAAGCATTTGTTAGCTTTAATTAAAGAACTCTCAATTGTACCTAAGTAAATACATTTTGTATTTGGAAATAAACCTTTTTTTCAGTGTAGTAAAATTACAGTGGCGGCTAGTATGCATATAAGAGCTCCAGCACTGACTAAATTTTACAAAAGTTATTAGCTGTAATCAAAAATAAAAAGTAATTTTGTTTATGTATTAATTAAAACAGCATTACAATATATTTATTTTCAACTTAAGACATTAATTAAATAGCTAAAATACCGCGCCCAATCAAAATTTATTGCATGAATTTCAACGTTTCGGACTGATAAATATTTAGCACAGTTTGAATTACCGAACAATGTGCGAGAATACCCGAGCATATCTATTTAAGTCGGCACCGGGCTCCCGATATCATATCACTTGTTAGTTGAAGAACAGACCCTCTGAATTCGATACGATCTATACAACTCATGCACCTAAAAAATAGGTAATCTAATGTAAAATGAACTGCTGAATTTGATTTTTTTAGAACGCCGATTGACTTGAGATTGGCCAGAATGGCCAAGTCGCTAATTTATGAAACAAATTAAAAATTATCTTAATTTCGTATCTTACCTTTATTTTACTTTTGATTAAGCTCAATTTTTTACACAATATTCTTTGACAAGTTTATGGTAAAAAATACTTTATTTTGGAAGTAATAAACTTCTTAAAAAATTAATTACTTTCTTTTGACACGAAATGTTTGAAATTTGCAGAGGAAAATGTCCGATCAAGGTTACTTTTTTTTATTTTTTCAGTTAAGTGCCTACTATAAACACCAAAAATATTTCTAATGAATTAAATAAAACCTTTTATTAAGGTTTTCTTTTAAATTTCGCTACCTGGGCCAAATATTTATTGATATAATATAAGCGCATTGTTGGGAGTGCCGCTAACCGGCCGTTATTTATTCTTGGTATTATTTTTTAACTTTTAAACAAAATAAATTAATTATGACTTCTTCTTGCCGAAAATTTTTTATCTTAATGTTTTAGTAGCTTAGAAAAACGATTTTTTCGAATACCTGTTTAACAAAAACATAGTTTATTATAAAAAATTACGAAAATGCAAAAATTATATTAAATTTTTATTAGTCGACTAAAAAATGTTACCAATAGAAAAAGATTTTGTTTAAAATATTAAAAATTTTAATTCTAACGTTATAGACAAATTTGTGTTACAAAAATCGTCACATGGACTTTATTTTCTGAAATTAATAGCTTTTCTCCTTAGAGTTTTATTTAGAGTTTTTTCGGCAGCCATTATTCCTAAAAACAAAGAGATTTTTATATAACTAACGTTATTGTTGTGTTACATTGAGTACGAGTACGATTGAAGGATATTTTGAAATCTTTTTCGTGTTTGGAATCTTCTTTGGGTGGCTAATTAGGAGACACTTTCCGCTAAGAGAGGTCACAACCTGTGGTATCTAAACAGAGTGATACGTAGGTGCGAGTGTTCTCCCTATAAAGATGGTTTATGTCATTCCTGATGTCGAATGTTTGGAATGTCTAGCTATTTTTTACTTCAATGTTCTGAAATTTTCTCTTTTGTTAGTTTCGACTCTTCTTTTTTAGATTGTCACTTGGTCTTCTTGTTTTTTATTATTAATTTACCAAAGCAGAGCTCAATAAAGAAGACTTTCTTTTTAAAGGTAAAGACATAAAGATACTGATTTATCGATGTAGTTGTATACCGGGTGTTCACTCTCAAAGTCGATTATAGGTAATTAACATTGTGCATTTTACTTTTATGTATTTTGCTATACTTCTACTAAATCAATACATATTCAAGTATTGAACAGTTTAAATAGGTCAATTCAGTCATTGTATATGACTTGTATATGACAAGCCATGCTTAACGACAGTCTTAAATGCTGTTAAGTATGCTTAACAACAGTCAACATTTAAATTAGTATTTAAAATAAAAATTGCACTCGTAAAATTATTATTAGTATCATTTGATGAGCAATAATTTTCTCTTTCTATTGATACCATTATCTTTCTTGTAGCTGAATTTGACGAGCAGAAATCACCAAAAATGCTCAATGCAATGTTAAATGCATATGTTCGAGTTTGAGAACGAACAGGCTGTATAGTAAACACAATTTCTAAGGTTAGGTTAGTGAACCAATTTTACCATTTGAAATATTTTTTAATTTTATGTGCAATAAACAAATTATAATTAAACTTTCTTTATTTAATGATTATGGAGTTCCATAAAGTAAGGCTGCAGACAGTAAACAATAATTAATCTTGTCTTTTTCTATATTATGAAGTCTATATTGGTTAATGGTTGTTTAAATCTACGTTCTGTGTTTACAGGAGAAACGATTTTTAAATTAGCGTTTAATGAAGTGTACTACATGAGATATATTTTTATAACAGGTGCGCCAATGAGTTGTGATGTCTTTCAGTACGCCACTGTATGATGAACAAATGAGCGTGGCGAGTGTTAATTGTTTCACATCCTATTAGGGCGTATTCCTCTCGTGAATTTAAAAAGAAAAGCTTAGATTAACATGGGTCTGGAAATGCCTCGTTATAGAGATACAGGGCGTTAGAAATTGGAAAAAATGTTTGCTTCTACCAGTGGCGTAGAAATAGCAGTGTACATAGTTATTTAAGGAGAAACAGTTTTTATTTCTTGACACTATATTTAAATCGCCCAACCACTTTACCAATTAAAACGCCCCTGAGCTTTCTCCCTATAGTTTCCTAGCTCAGTCCGAAAAACTGCCTATTGCTGGGGCAAATGTAGTAATATCTACCTTTAAGGGCCACGATGGTTTTCTTTTTTAGAAAAAAATCCTTCAACGGTTACCACATTGAGTCGATTTATAACTCTGATTGCAAAAAGGCGTCATCTGGTTTTTAATTTTATAACCAGGGATCTATATTTCATTTCGATGAGTAAT
Organism: Agrypnus murinus; assembly: GCA_929113105.1. Taxonomy (NCBI): domain Eukaryota; kingdom Metazoa; phylum Arthropoda; class Insecta; order Coleoptera; family Elateridae; genus Agrypnus; species Agrypnus murinus. The sequence continues at coordinate 37,901,067 of OV816030.1, forward strand.
GCATACAATAAAATGATAAAATAACAAAAAAAAAATCTAAAATCCAACAATATACACTGGGTGCTCCACGAAGAAGATATATGTATATATCAAGTGACCTGTACATGCAACTGTTTATTTGATAATATTTAAAAAAATAGGTACATCACTACAACTTTTATAGCAAACTTTTTTTATATCTCCAATAATATCAAAGATAAAGGGGTGGTCAAAATATAAAGAATAACCTAGTATTGTTTTGCTTTATTGAAGTCCTGTAGAAAAAATATACAAACACAGTACTACCTTCTCCAACTTGTTTAATAATAAAAATATAAATACTTTGATAGCGTAAGCTCCAATGAATGAGTCATTGAACTAAAACTAGGTTTTATGTCATCAGATCAATCACATAACGAGGTCTGCACTAGCGAATCAGACTGATCACGTAACCTGGTCTGCACGGCCATCCTCTAGTAGCGTTCGTCGATCCTTGATCCTGAAAGATACGACAGCATTAATTTATGTAGTCTATCTTTCAATAGTACCTAGTCAATTAACTTTGCACAGGCTGAAGTTTTTGGCTGAAGGACAAGCTGTTGCTATGAGACGATCTTTTATCTCTTAAGAACAAACTTTTGCCATTAAAGGGCAATCCTTTATCGCTGAAGACGAGCTTTTGCCTTTGGTGGCAAACTGTTTCAATTAGTGCAAACTTTTTGTCATTGAGGATGAACTGCTGCCGTTGAAAGTCGAATCACATGTGGATCTTTGCGTGAACCAATCTTTCTAGACTTCATATCGGTCGTTTGGCAATGATTCCACTACTTATGGAGTTCAAAAACAGCTGCTCACTGTAATTATTTCCGGGAAAACTGGTAACTTTCATCATAAATACCAAGTCTCGAACTTAGAGCACTTTTGGTATGTTGCGTTCCTCATAAGTTTATGTCTGTATCTTGACTATTGCTGCTATGATTTTAAATACATTTATAATCTTATCTTCCTCGTTCACGTTGTGATTGTTGCTGTTTGTTCGTAACTGGACACCGAATGATAGTTTTGCAAACGTATTTTGTGTGATCCGATGTTTTGCACCTGCATGAGTTCGGTTCTGTATACGTAGTACGTTTGTGTCCTAGTTTTTTGTAATCGTATTTATCTCTGTAGTTGCATCTAGAATCGTCTTGTTTGCGGGCTCACATAAATAAGCTGATATCTCTGGATTCAAAAAATTCTTTAAAGTTGCTTGACGTAAATACTGCTTCTGCCCCCGTATTAAAGTCGTCTTGGGTTTCCAAAGGTCGTAAATATTTCTAATAACAATAACGAACAATACTTGAATACAAAACAGATGATGGTGTGCAGAGAAAACTTTTGTCATAGCTTTTTTTCTAAAATGTTGACTTTCCAAGTTATTTAAAGTTCAAGCTTTTAGTCCGGTCCTGCAGTCTGCTAGACATTTTCATATGTCGCATAATGCCGAGAATTGTAGTGGAACTTGAAATAATTTGTCAATAAAGCACGATTTTGCCTTTGTCGCATAATACTAAGAATAACTTACCGAAAATGACTGTAGATCTTGAAACACATTCGCCAATAAAAGTATTTTTTACTTATGTTACGGTTTGTTTATCTTAAAATAAATTCAAGGTCTAATAACAGCTTTAAAATAAAAATATCTGATTTTTAAAGAGGAAATTAGTTTTCTGATAAGGTAAGTTAATTAGATTAAAAGGTAGTTTTTATTAATGTGAGCGGTATTGAGTTTAATTTAGACAACATAAAAGCCATTCGGATTTACAAGCAAATTACATTACGAGTTCTAATCTGCGATGTTAATAGATTGTCTGCAATCTGAATAATTACTTGATTTCAGTAATCCTCTTCAGTAAAACTGAAACCATCATGAAAGAAATAAACATTAAACGCTAAGAATATCTAATTCTTATTAGTTAAAATAGTTTATTATCGGTTATTAGATTATTTATTACAATAAAATCAGTCTGCACAAGACAGTTGTGTATACACAACATTTTACGTTCTTTAATGGGATTCGAAAATAAACAAAATACAGAAGAATAAATCCTACTTTTAATCTTAAATTAAAGGGCAATTTTTAAGTACGTGTTTAAGTAAACTGCTAAATGAAGTGCGGGTGGTTTTTATTGTTAATTAATTTTATTTAAAAGAAAAAGCTTCATCGAATAAAATTTTGATAGTTTATGATAGCAAGAACTTTGATGTTTTCATTTACAAAGTTTTGACCTTGACTGATATTCCTCCTCGGAATTGCTGTCAACTCGTCAGGCTAAAATACATATTGCATAGGTATCACTTTACATTGTTTTGGAAATCTCGACCACTTTTATTTATTACTTAAATTGAAGCAAGATATAACAGAACCGTATTAGCAACAATTTCTTATAAATTAAAAAAAAATTATTTTATCTCTGACGCTCTTTAACCTTCTGTGTAATTCTTGTTTATTTTGAGACACCCTGTGTAGTGATAAAAGGCACCAGCAAACTTTAGTCCTGGAGCCCCCCATAACTAAAATCCGGCTATACAAAGACTGCTTTCAGATTTCCTTTTGCGACTTTCTTTTGATTATTTACGTCGGATGTGTTTTACCACGGCTACTATCAATTTTTTATTTCAAGTGGGACACCCTTTTTTGGGTTTTTTTGGTTACACGAATTTCGCACAGCTAAACTGCAATTTTTTAAGAAGGTTTATGTGATACTTATGCCAACTTGTAACAAAAAATAGAATTTAAAAAAATTGATCGTAAGTCACATGTAAGGTCATACAATTACTATTTTTTTTAAATAATAATAAAGATAGTAAATAAGTGTAGTAGTGCTTAAATAAAATATGCATGCATTTATGAAATATAAAGTTTATATAGTGTTCATTTGAAAACTTCCTACCTCGATTATCTCTTAAACTATACAAAAACAGGTCAGGTGATTTTTCAAAGACATTTAATTTAATATCATCAAGATTTTGCATCTTACCCCCTCAATCTCAGCAAGACCAACTTTAAAGTGTCAAATGACAATTTGAATGACGATTTCAATTTTCTTTTTTATGCTGTTTTAAATGTTGTTTATGCTGTGGGTGAGGGGGTGAAATGCAGAATTTTGACAATAGATGTCCCCGTTGAAAAATCAATTATGATCAATTGATCTTTCGTACGATTTTAAGAGATATTTGATGAGGGAAGTTTTAAAATGAACACACTGTATAAAATCTACTTATGTTAATTTCTATTTTCTTCTTAAATAGTAAGTCATTTTTAAAATTAATTAATGATACCTTAGTAGAAAAGTTGTAATTGGTTTAAAGATAATAATAAACAATAATTTATTATTTACTAATTTATTCGTTTGCGTAAAAAGTTAGTTTTAAGGTTGATAATAAACATTTCGCAACTCACCATTAAGGCAGGTTTTTTCAAACCACGCTACTTCCGAGTCGATAATATTTTCATTTTCTTGTACACCCTCCAATCGAATATTGTACCAATAACATTCAGAAACATTATAATATATCACAAAACTAACACAATCGTCTTTTGGTAAACATTTTGATATACATTCTAACGTTACCGGTTCGTGATTTTGCTGTTTATGTAACAAATAACCGCTAAAATCATGAGAAGGTCGCAATCCTATTATCTTTTCAAACTTCACCTGATCCCGAGGACAATTCATTAATTGAGCACCTAAAACAATTCACATTTGTTTTTTTTATAGAACTATTCCCGCTAAGTGTATTTTGACTGATTTTGACTTACCAAAAGCAACTTTAATTGCTAACAATAAGAAACTAAATAAACAACAATACATTATAAACGAATCATAATAACTACAAAATATGAAACATTCAACAAGAATAAATTATTATTAAAAAATGCTTTTTGTTCTCTAAAAATGGTCGCGAGCTCGACGGACAACACACTAAAATAAAAAGACGCGCGCGTCTTCGTCGTTGCGGTCGTGTTTAAAATACTGATTGATATTGGTCGTCATTGTTATAGGCCCGTATCTGTACGTCGTTAATAGGTTTTTTTCACACATGCATATGTATGTTTTTTGTATGTGTGTTTTACCTCTACAAATTACGCAATCAACCTTGGACTATATTATTGTCATGTCCAATGCAACTAACTGCAGGCAGGTTATGTTAAAAGTGTAATTATCTTTACTACTATTACGGCAGAAAAAAAACGAAACTTTCTTCGATATGAAGCAAATGGTTTTAATAACTGTCATTCAACTAATATTGAGAAATAGATGAACCCCTCAATTTTATATCATTTTGTTTTATTGCAATTTTTATTGCTTATTTTTGCAATTCCCTCATAGCTCATACCCTGTTTTTATTACATATGAAGATGGAGGAAGTGTTTTATAAACGTTCTAATTGTTGCAAATGCAATAATCAACCTAAGTATGTATTTCGTGAGATATTTCGAAAACGTTAAACCAAAGTTAATGAGGACATTGAATTTTTATTTTTAAAATTTTGTAAAAATATAAATAATGTAAAAACAAAATGTTATATTGGGATGTAGCATGATTTTCCCCATATTCTCTTCACTATTCTTACTTTTTGTATGTACCACAACAGACAATAAAAATAATCGAGCTCACCCTGTATACTAGGCAAACTGCCAGAAGTGAGACACAATTGATACTAAACGTTGCTATTTTTCTTTATAATTATTTCCATTGAAGACTAATCTAGCAAGGAGGATACCTTTGACGCGATTTAGATAAATTAAATTATTTTTTTCGCTATTGTTCTTTTTTCTAGAAGCCATGAGTTCAAAGACAAGTTAGTTAGTTAACTACAAAAAAAACTTGTCTCTTTTTGACCTTATAAAAAACAAAGAAAATACATAATTTGCATAACCTACAGAATATTTGTCTTGTTATTGTCTTGCAGATAACTCCAAGGGTAGCCATTCAGGGTTGGCTACATTAACATGCATTAATTAGCAAGCATTTGGGTATTTTAAAATTAAGATTCGATAATAATGGGAAATTCTATTTAAAAGATGGAACATTCCGTAGAATTTCTGCATGGTTTTTAAAAATACTTTTATTTTGAAAAACGATTTTTTTCTCCACTGCTTTAACTTATCATAGCGAAAACCTGTATACACTGAAACAGTTTATTTTCTCTTTAGGATCATTCCATCATGCGAAATCGATCACTAAAATGGGTCGATCTCACGGATTTCGATGAAAATCAGTTACGAGGTAGCAATCAACTGAAGAACATAACTTTCATTCATCAATTTGCTAAATTACGTAAAACTTCGGTAATATTCAAACTGAAAAAATTATTAAAACTGCTTGCACATTTTTTAAAGAAATATAAATATCTCTAAAAGTATTTATCCTAGAACAAACAATTTTTTTATATATTGGTCACAAGAAGACGAGCTTTTAATAATTTTTTGTTGCCAAAGCTATTTTTATTTTTTTTTTGTAAACGAAATGCTTTACAGAAAAATCAGTGCGGTCACATTTTTAAAAATCTAAAAAAATTAAACATTTCTATATTTAAATGCAAAATGGCAAGTTGGACGTTTTAATAGTTTTGATAGGAGAAATTTCTAAAGAGCGCATTGCAGGCAGTGGGCGCACCATAGTCCACGGCCGACCGGCGCAACCCTCATTGGCTACCTTCTAAGCAGTCAGTAACAGTGACGTGCGGTCCATGGAAGCAACGCTAACAAAAATATTTTTAAAAAATTATGGTTATCGTTTATTTAAATTTGTCATATTTATTCAACTTAAAGCTCAACATCAATTGAGTTCAACAAAAAGTATAATTATTTAGAGTACTATTTTAAATTAGGGTTATTAAAATGGCGCGGAAAGGTAATACAGATTCAAATGTGTTACATATACTGCGTATATGCAACCGATTCATTGCTTACTGCACTTCTCCGTCGGCCGTCTTCGCTTTCCTTAGTGGGCTGTGCGTTTTAGGGATACGGTTGGCATCGTAAAGTCAAGTTATTTTTATTAGTCTGCTTCGTACTCAAATGGTTAATTTGGCTATTTGTTCGAGTTAGTGTTGGATAAATGTTATTTAAACAATGTTAATCTGCGAATGAGACTGTATTTTGGAATATTTTATTATTTCAATGTATACTCGTATAAGTTGGGATTTTTTTCAAGACAAATAATTCTATTTAGTTTGCTCTGTGTAGGCAACATTTAAAACTGTTTTATCCTCATGACTGCAAATTCGCCTGCTTCGGTAGAATATTTGATACTTCCGATAAATCCGAATCGCGACGATTTTATTGTTCAGTGTGTAAATTATTAGATAAAGAATTTTCTGCGTACAGTTTTTTATAAAAATTACAAATTGTTGAGAAAGGCAGACCAAAACCAGAACTTCCAAATTCACGAAAATGTCATTAATTTGTTTGCTAAAAAAGATCGGAGAATCGAGTTGGATTATAAAAAATAGTTAATAGTTAAAATTAAAATCATGGTTGCTTCCCTAGTCTAAATTCTCACCGCACGCCACTGGTCAGTAAAATACGGCCCATAATACTATTAGTGCACATAAGATAAATGTATATCTGTGTGGATATGATTATACTGATTAATTATTTACTTATGTATTTAAATCGATTTTACATAAAATATTTTTCTTGTTGCCGTCAAAGACCCTTAAATATTATAATGCTTAAATACATTTTTGTTTATAAGCCTTTAATAATGTTTAATAGATCAAGCTGTTACTGTTTTTTCTGCATCTAACCAGAAAATGAGTTGTGTTTTATCTTAAATTTAAAAATAGATGTTTACTGGGTTAGACCGGAGATGCTGTACGGATAATAGTCATGTATGGTACAAGTGAGTAGAGTAAGATATTATCGAAGAATTGGCCCACAAGTGGGTATATCTTTCTGAGTAAATAATGTTCTTAGCTCACGTGTGCCGTACAACGTTTTCTCCAACACCTCGTTTTTTAAGTTTAAATATTGAATTTGCGATTATACCTTTTAGCCACTGACTGTACACTGTATAATGGTGATTGGCTGCTATAGAAGATAGCAACCAATCACCAGTATACGTTGTATAATATTATTAACTACAGACTAAATTATAGGTACATTGCAAAATTCAACATTTGCACTTCTGGCACACGTGAGTTAATGATATTATCTTCTTAGAAACATTATCGTAATATCTTAGTAGCTTACTTGTACCATAAATACCTATTACCAATCTCTATTGTAGGTTTTGATGTTTAATAAAACTTAAATTAAAAAATCTATTACATTGTAATATTTTAGGATGTTTGATGGCCATAAGAAAAGTATTTTATGTAACACACACAAAGAAATCAGTATTAACTAATCAGAATAATCATATCCCCATAGATATACATTTATCGTATATATACTAGTTCTCCTCGTACTTCTAGTACTTCTGCCTTAAAACTATTAAAACGTCCAACTTGTCATTTTGCATAGAATCTGTACAATTCTTTTCAGATTTTTAAAATTTTTTAAACATTTCGTTTAAAAAACAATAATACATTTGATAACAAAAAATTATTAAGCCGTCCAAAAAGCCCGCATTCTTGTGGGTTATAGTATCAAAATTTGTTATATTTCACAAAATCTTTGTTTTAAAACTATCACTTTTAAAATTATTGATTGATTTTTCTAATTAAAAATGAATATAAATTATTTAATTGTGTGTCATTGATTACAGAATCAATATTAGTTTTTAAAAAAAGGTGAAATAAGCAAATTTTTCTTTAGTTGTTATCAAACAGTTTAATCATCAAGTCTTTAAGAATACGTAATATACTTACAGTTGTGTGGAAGTTATCGTTATTATGTAATTCGTCTATGTTAAATTCTAAATGAGTAATATCGACGGCCAATGAGATACTCCAAAGGTTTTTGTTAAATTAAATAAATCAGTGTTGCAATAAAGTAATGATTGTATGAAGTGTGTACACTTCATACAATCATTACTTTATTTACACATATAATAGATGCGTATCAGTTAAATATTACAAATAATGTTATAATCTGTTTTTTGTATTGTAAATAAGTGTATAGTCATGTTTGATTATGCTGAAATATGATGTAAATATTAGGTAAAATGATGTAAATAAGTGTATATAAGCTTAGGAAACAATAATTTTTGGCAGTCCTGTTAGAAACGCCGAAATACTACAGTCGTCGATATTACAGTAAAATATAAACAGTCTGTTATAATACGGCGAACGAGAATAGTCGTCGATAAGTATATAAAAATGTAAAGGCAGTCCATAAAATGCGTCGAAAGAGTACAGTCGTCGATAAGTTAAAAATGTAATCAGTCTTGTTAATAAACCGAACGAGAATAGTCGTCGATAATATAGTACAAGTGTAAATAAGTGCATAAAGTGTATAAGTCTAGTTATATTAAATTAAAAATACTTGCTAAAGTTCTGTAAGAAGTATCTCCGTACATAAACAAATTGGTGTTTCATTTAATTAAGCAAATAAGACAAAAATGACAAAACTCTAGGAATATAAAAAGGGGAATATTACCCTTAATTATAAATAAAACTTAAAGTGTTTTACCACTATTAATTTTCTTACGTGGAAAAGCGTTTGGATACTAAAAATATGGGAAGTGTATATGGTAATGGAAGCTATAATTAGATGCAAAGGCAAATATACCAGCATTGGAACAGGAAATAAAGTAATAAACTCTAACTACGCTGCCAATGGTTTGGTGAAGAAAATTATGATAATTATGAAGGAAAGGACTGGCACAACCGCAAAAGGTAGGAAAGTATTTTTCCTTTTACTTGTTTGGAACCTGCTAACAAGAAGATTGCTATTGTGGAGTGGAAATTAATTAATTAAACAATCTAATAAACTTTAAATAGAAGATTTCAATTCAATAGTCAATAGTTTTCAATTTATGTTATTTTTTACAACCACGAGAATCCACATCGCTCTGAAATGAGTGTTTCATAATAATTTATTCTTAAGTTATTTAGAAGTTATATTTGGCGCCGAACTTATTTTACGTAATCTTGAAGTTAGTTAAGGACTCACGTAACGTTTTTATGACTCTTGTGTTATTTAAACCTGTATTAAAAAGTATTTTAAAATTAAATAAGAATTTGGTAAAAAGGGAAGTTGAAGAGTATTTCCAAAGTTTCACTGTTAATTAAAGATCTCAAATTAATTATTAAAAACGTCTACGATGTAAAGGTGTACTTCTGAAGTATATGTTAAAATTATTAAATAATTTTATTATTTTAATTTAGCCCAATATATTGCGGTGTATTTTTGAATATAAAATAAAATAACATACAATATATCCGCCGTTCCGAATATAAACATAAATTATATACGGTGGGTTGAAATGAGAATACACCACAGATATTTTTCTTTATTCCTCTCAGCTAGCTCAGGTTTGCTCAGTAAAGTATAAATTATTTGAATTACGAGACTCTTATTTACTTTTATGCCTGGAAAGAAAGAAAAACTTATATCGTAAACACTAAAGCTCCTGCAAGCTGGACAACTGCTACTAAACTCCGAATTTAAAAGAAAAGAACGCTGGATGCTTGTATTAACATCAATTAAACACATATGTAAAATTGAAAACACATAAACTTTATTTAACGAACAAAAATAAAAATCCAAATGGAACGTCAAAATAAAAATGTTATTCAAGATAATACAATGGGTAATTGAGAAATAAATTCTCAGGTTTGCTCAAACGTTAGAAATAATTGTAGTGACCTGACATAGGATCAGTACGGTCATTCGTTTGAACAAACCAACACAAATGAAATTTGTTTATAAATAAAAATATTTGTCAAATGAAAATAAATTTTATATAAAAGAAATTTAGTTGTTTTGTTTACTTCAAATCAAATAAATTCTGAAAAGAACTTAATAAACTAAACCAAATAATTTTATATTTGAGGATGAACTTTACAAGTTAATTATTATTTATGAACTTAACAAGAATCATTTATTATAACCAACCTTGTATATTACGATATACTTTCCTTTTTAAAAGTTAATCCTTATTATTGGTAACACTGCCATGAAACCAAACAGCTGACTTCTTGTTTATAAAATCGATACGTAGATCGATGTCAAAAAATAAATTCAATCCGAATTTATTAAAACAATCACTTTACTTTTAATAATTGTTGCACACTAATCAAATCTTCTTTTAATCCTCTTAAAAAATGTTCAGGTAACACTTTAATTTATTTTAAAACTTTATTTATACTGTGACATTTATATCAAAACATATAATTAACTATCTAACCTCAAATTAATTACAGATATTTTATCCGGAGTCGAGCATAGGTTCTGCCTTCTACGTTTTTTCAACTCATTTTTTTACAATTTGCCCCAGCTTATATAGTTTATGCCAGAACAAAAGAAAACTATGACACTTTTTCAAAACAACGGAACATCGAGCAAACTCGTGACGTCACTAATCCGGGACAGCTAATATTTTTTCTCACTAATCTTAATTCTGTTATTATAAGATTGTAGCCCTTGAAACGAAGATTAATAAAGTATAATACATTTATTATCCCAAAATGTATCGTAACGAAGATATTCGAGAAAAACGTTTAACAATGTACAAAACTCATTACGATCTAATTACATATAAAGTTCAACAAATCAAGGTTCATCCTTTACAAGCTAGTTACAGGAATACATGATATAGGTAATACAAATAATTTCTCCATAGAAACATCTTTACAATTTAATATAAACATGATTTTTACAGTACGCAATACAATGAATAAGTCAATTGATGCATACAGATTCCAACTTAAATATAAAATCAACATTAATCAAATTATGCTCAAAATGTCCAGCATACAGTACTCAAACACTTACATCAAAACAATGGTGAGGAAAAACAGGATAAGAGTCTATAAGAGTCATATCAACACGAACAACATGATTCAATACCTTCATTAATTGTAGTGACCAGAAATCTTATAAACAAATTCAAAAATTAATTGTATTGTATAGGTCATAATAAGATTGACCTAATTAATCTATTTTCAGCTAATTAACAACATGAAACTGAGCTGGTCTCTGGAATATAGAAAAATCTATCTAACGTTAAACATCGTAATATGTAAATTTTAATATGGAAATTACTTCTTCCTAACAAGTGGGAAACCGTCCCAAAGTAACATGGGTTGCATAAACGTACCTATGATCAATCAATCTAACTAATTGATATTCTTTTTCTGAAAATGAAACCTATTATTATTATGCATGAGAAAGCTAGGTTATGTTTGCATGAAGTCTTTATTCTTAAGTTTTTAATTTAGACATTAATGAACCTAACTGTGGTCCTATCTATAACCTTCATGTTAATTATGCCCATGACATAGCATGTCCCTCTTTTAATTTAAATCCGATATAAAAATATTTGTGTTAACGTTTCAGTTCGGTCGTTAAAATTTTCAATACGGTGATTTGATATCACCGCAATATAAAAAACCAATCCTATTTTGTTTTGCTTTCTGTAAAGTACTAAAACCTTGTGAGATCTTGTGAACAACGGGCGTTTGTGATCAAATGGCAATATAATCCTCAAATATTTTTGTCCTCATCCAGCGCCTGGGATGGTTGGAATTAGTGTCTCTGGGCCGGGAATTTTGTTGCTCCTGTTCAATTTTTTTTGTCCCGGGGAAAATAACCAGAGACACGAAGACTTTAGTATACAGTGTGGGATTAAAGTATGGAATATTAAAAAAAAGCGAACTGAACCGTTTTTTTTAAAAACGCTGAAACACGTCGATTTTGTTTTTTAAAATACACATTAATATGTGCGATTCACCTCTCGACTTTCATTTGTTTTTAAGTTATGACGTCATCGCAAAAAAATTTAAATGACAATATAGATTTTTAATAGTGGAATCCGATAGTGATTTTTCTTCTCTTTATGATCATGCAAATAAATCATAAGGTTGTATAACAAAGATTCTGAGAAAAATCGATCTGAACTTTGTAAATGTTTGTTAGTTATGACGTCATCACAAAAATTTTAAATGATAATATAGATTTGTAGTAGTGGAATCCGATAGTGATTTTTGTTCTCTTTATGATCATGCAAATAAATCATAAGGTTGTATAACAAAAATTCTGAGAAAAATCGATCTGATATATTGATATATTGATACCATAATATCAATAACATTAAATGTTCAGATCGATTTTTCTCAGAACTTTTGTTATACAACCTTATGATTTATTTGCATGATCATAAAGGGAAGAAAAATCACTATCGAATTCCACTATTCAAAATCTATATTGTCATTTAAATTTTTTTGTGATGACGTCATAACTTAGAAACAAATGAAAGTCGGGAGGTGAATCGCACATATTAATGTGTATTTTTAAAAAACAAAATCGACGTGTTTCAGCGTTTAAAAAAAACCGGTTGAGTTCGCTTTTTTTTTTAATATTCCATACTTTAATCCCACCCTGTATAAGATATTCAATTAAAGTCTTTACTTTAGAATTAAGATTTGTTTAATTTCTTGCGCAAATTATTAGTTTAAAAAGCAGTTCTGAACAAGAGTGCCGCCGAGATTTTTTGAAAGTACCCAGTAAACTGCCATTACATGAATACTTATACAAAATATTTATTACCTGCCTATAAACAATCAATGAAGGGAAATGGATTCGTTTCAGGGAAAAGAAACTACCATTAGACACGATATCTGGTCAGGTCATTAATTAAGTAAATTAGTACTTTCTATTGAATTATATTCGAAAAGGGATTCCATTCGAAATTTTCTCTAGAGACCTAAAGACCTAATCAGAATGCTTTTAATTAAAAGTCCATATGGAAGTATGGTCTTGAGCACGTTAACAAACAGTCGTTTTCAAGAGGCAGGGGGTTCCAAGAAAGTGTTAATAGTTTTTGTAAAGACAATATTCTGCGTTTATAATTGTTTATAATGCGTTTTATTACATTTCTGAATTAGTTTCATTTGACTTAGATATTTATGACCTCTCAATAACCCAGAAATAAGAAAAAGGTATTCTCTGTTAGGAAATAGTAAAGTGGTTTACAAAGATGAACATATTTAAAACTTTGTTTATTCTGAAACTTGAGATGAATTTTTAAAATAATACATGCCTTATATTCAGGAAAAATCTTTTGTAAAAGCTATAAATGACTTATTAAAATCTGCCGAGAAACAATACTTGCCATAAAAGAGAGAGAAAGATAAGAATTTTATAATACGATAATTTATTTATGTACTGCTGTGCTTTTCATTAAATGCTATTTTTTCAATGGGAAGTTCTGGGGAAAGTGATTAGGCGATTTTGAAAACGAATATTTGAACGAATGAAATGAAACTGCAACATACTGTCGTAAGAAAGGCCGTTGCAGTAATAATGCTCTTCGACTATAAGGATTTAATATTCGTTATTGGAGCGAGTGTCTAATACTATCTGGAACGTTTGTGGTTTGGTTGCCCTTGAAATCGTTTTTTCACCACAAGTTTTATATATTGGCACACTTCGAAATTTTGAGATAAGATATAAAGAGCACGTATGTTGTTACAGAAATAAACATCGTGAAAAATCAAATTATGCCAAACACTTTTTAGAACAAAATCACACAATGACTCCAAAATAATAATAAATTCCTACATTCTTGTAATAACAAACGCAAATTAGACATTTTAGAAGCTTTTGAGATATACAAACTCAAACTCAGGGTACCTTTAATAAATGAACAGATTGAGCTCGGTAATTCTTGGTTACTGCAAGTGTTACAAATTTACTTCTTATTATTTGTATCTTTTATCTAGTTATCTATTTTTTGTATTTACCACACGAAAATTTTTTATTAATCTTTATTTATTTCATTTAATGGAGTTCCACAAAGTAAGGCTCGAGACAGTAAACGTTATAGTATGTTTGTTTTCAAGATCGTCTGGAGGTTTTTGTACAGATTTGGGTAAAGATCTGCTTTTTCCCACCCCTGTATGAGCGACAGATGATTCCTCGCTCGTAGTGTTTTTGTCTTCGAGCATAAAAATTGAGAGGGTAACAGTCTGTCTCAGCTGTCGAGTTTAATAAATGCTTATATTTTTTATCACTACATCAAAGTCAACAATATATGATAATTAAAAATGAACAAAAATTTCTTATCAATAAAGGAGGTGCAAATTAAAACATTATACAGGTCAGTGTTATTATACATTATTATAATTATACATTACAATATGAATACTATACTTACAAATTAGTTTTGTATATTTTGCAGATTGTGGAATATTTGCGTTTTTCCTTTTAAAATGTGTTTGTTGTCGAATAAGAATTTTTGTATGATTTACCAGCTAAATTATATAAATATATTTAAATCTGAATTTAAACATTAACATGCGAACATTAAAACGATAAGGTTGTATAAATAGACAACAATAATGTAAAGGCAATTGATTTGTCGTGTATCCAATTTAATTTAAATAAGTCATAAGCTTAGAAATGGGCAATCTTTGATTGTGAATTTTACTACATAAAATAATAACTTTTAAAATGGACAGGCAGTTATACGACAACTCTTATTCCAAAGGTCCTGGGTTCAAATCCCACTTTTGCAACAGGAGGTTTTTCTAAAATAGGCCACTCAACTATGGCTATTGGTGTGTTGTGGTGTAATTTATTTGCGAATCTAGTTGATATGATCTTAGCTGATGGTTCCCCCTGTAGTGTAAGTATAAAATAAAAAATTAACTAGATACTCCTGTTTTAAAGTTAGAAACTTCTCGATCAAACCTGGTATGAAGCGAATACATTAAAAAATAGTATGAATTAATGACTAATACGATTCAAGTTCAATAGCTAGTAAACACGGTTCGTTTACTATTTTTAGAATTTTATCGTTCCGTTAATGTATCATCATCGGTTGTTACTCACCACTTTTCCATTTTTCTTGTTTTTACCAACCTGTCGGAATAAACGAGTTCGCAATTAAAATGCATTACAATTTAGAATTCAAGGTTTCTTGAATAATAATAATACCTAATGAATTCAGATAAGTGTGAGCTTCAAAATAAAAATTATCACATGAACCTGCACATACATCAAAATAGAGTTATTAGGGAAAATACTCTATCTCCTATTTTTAAATTCATTAATGCATTATAACAATAATTATAGTCGACTTGTTATTGGTAATGCATGACATAACTAATTAACAACAAACCACATCAATACATTGGTATTGTTGGTTTTCAGTATAATCGTGTACAGGCTGGCTCATTACAAGGGCATCAAACAGAGCAGGTATATAAGACAAACAAAAAATCCCTATAACATTTTTTCTCAGAAGCGTGGTTTTCGGAAAAAATGCAAATAAAGACTGGTATAATGTTTTTAGCACATACAGTAGTGTTTGTTATGTTCTTCAAACAAGATGTTTTATGGTTTGTTATGTTTACATTGCTGATTCTGCAACATGATCATTTTTACAATATAATTTTATGAGGTCAGTCACTTAAATGATAATTCCGCGTATAATGATATGTGACTGTAATTAAATTACAGTTTTAAATTTTGCACTTTTACCCTGGTAATTTTTGTGGCCCAGATTCTTCATTTTCTTGTTTAGGTTAGCATCATTAATTAACACTAACTAGTAAATTTCATGGGCGATTGGAATTCGATGTGAAAAACTCTTACCCAATTTTTTACTAGTGAAAGTTGAGACTAGTTAATCAATTTTACAGTAAAAAGGTATGCGGGGTCAGGGTTAAACAAAATTCAAATCCCGTTATAGACAAATATTTTGTAAAAATTAAAAGCTTAATACACATATTTACGTTTTGTAATACAATTAGTCATCATTTGAGACGTGCACTGTAGTAAACCAAAAACCACTATGTCAACGAAGCGAAGCGATTTAATTTGCAATAGTACAATGTAACACAATTGGGCGGTTGAAAATGGTGGGTTTGGACTAGAAAAACCCACAGTGATATGTGATCTCATCATGTTTATTGTTTCCAGCCTTACTTTGTGGAACTCCATAATTTAACTTTTACTAATCTTTATTTATTTCATGATCTCATCATGCTTGTCTGGCTTTAAAATCTTAAACCTTACACTTACATATACAGTTAATTTTATTTTTTATTAATGGTATCAATATCACCATGAGCGCGTTATAATTTTATACGTACTTTTATAAAAACGTCGGTCAAACTTATTAAAAATTTGGACTTTCTCTAATCAAAAAACTTTATTAAGATTTCTTTGTTCCAAATGCCATCAGCAATGTGCTGGTAAAGTCTGGTGCAGGGGCTATGAGACACCCTGTATATGTGTATCAATAATTAATATTCACAGAGGTTTAATTCTGAATAAATACAATTTTTTATTTTATTTAAATACAGCATTTTTCACAAGATAATAAAGATTTTTTTGTTGAACAGATTTTCCGGGTAATCCCAGATAGCAGATTTCTTATCAGACATAGAACAAAAATTCCTTCAAGACGATCGTCAATATGTTTCTTTTTCATTCACCTAGAATTCCAACAGAAGAGATCATTACCCAAATATAATCATCTTTACGAACTACTCCTAAGGATACTGACGATATTATCAGGTTAGAAAGTGTTCTGCCAGTACTTCATCAGTAAGTGAAAAGGCTCATTTTCAGGTTAGGACTGGGTTAACAGGACCGGATCGGCAGGTCCCTGAATGTGTCGAGCCGTGCCGGGCCGGTCTGCCAACGTTGGCCGTCCAAATGCGAACACAAAAGACTCTCGAAGCATGATAGAGAGTGAAATTGACATTTCACGCTGAACTGTCTAGTGATGAAGGTCCACAGGAAGTAGGAGGCAAAAGGATTGATGTATTTAATTTAAAAATGGACAAGATAGTTAATATTCTGGAATCTAGATTTCTAAGCCATACTGATCTTTATACTGGATTTGACATGTTTCACTCTTCGAATTTTCCTAATTCTGAGTATCCAGAGAACAGCCTAAATTATGAATGTTTAAAAATTAAACAGTATCACTCAGAGGTAGAATAAACTGAACTCGAAATGCAGTTAAACGATTTTGCATCCAAGAAGTCAAAATTGCCAATATCCTTACCGGCAAAGGTAAGACTTTACTTTGGCATATAGCCGATAGGTTGCACTGTTATAGATGCTTAGACTTATCTCTCATCATCCAGTTATATGGGTTCAAAGTTTCACAGTTAGCCTCCCCCGCTCCCCGGTGACCTTTTGTACATTATAAGTAAATAACTCAAATGCTTGTAAGCTAGCACCTAATTTTTAAAGCCGATATTACTACCATTAACGAGATATTTAGAGGTCAAATCGGAAGAGAGTGGCACGTGAGTTCCAGAGCCACCAATCTAATCTATCGCGTTAAAAACCTAGCACTAGTTGTCTGTAAGTAACGCTAACTATAGTCAGTACCGATATTGCAAAACGAACACTAGGTACTTATTTAAAATTAATGAAGTGTATAAGCTAAATTATTTTTAAGACACTATTGTAAAATAAAAGAAGGACCAATAGTAACGAAGATATTGGCGAACAACTGATTCCCTTGACCTTTGACCTCTTATATCTTTTGAAGCGCAAGCCACATCCCATATGACTTTTCACATCTTATTTATAATATCAAAACACAGCTCTATACAAAAAAGTAGCTTGGTGGGAATTAATTTGTCTGAAATGACTGGACTAGTTTTTCATTATTATTCTCTAACATCAAACACTCCACAACTTAAAAAATTGACGTTAGAAAATTTGTTAAACATGAAACAATCTTTTATTAGTTCGGGTTCTAACACGCCACATATGGCGCGAATTTAAACTATTGCTCCCAGTTATTCACTGGTCGGAGCGAGGTTGCCTCTCCACCCTCTACTAGCTATCCAGGATAATACCGGAGCGATTGACTTAACACGTGCTCACCCGCCGGCACCCTCCCGTCCTCTTTCATACGGGATGAAGTGCTTCGTCCAGCATTAGGACTATCCCCCCAACTTAGGTCAGTTCAGTACAACCGAGCCAGAGTTGGGGCCACTGCCCGATCGAATCCAACCTCAAGTGTGGCGGGACTTGGTTTTTAAACGATTTTGCCACCCCGATTTCCCAGTTATAGGCCTGGTGTGCCCTCGACAGAGCTTCGTTTCGAGGCTACTTTAAGGGCTCATCAAAGTAGCATCCCGGTGTGTACCCGTTAAGGTGAAGTTGTCTTGAGCGTGAGAAGCTATGTATCTTCGCATCAACGTCCTTTAAGTGTAGGTCTCTAGACGATTTCTGGGAATCCGACGCTGGAACTGACAGCATATGCCAGACCCTCGTACTATCACCTCCGAAACGCTACTTGGTGGCTTGCAGTTTCTCATGGGTTACCGAGCGAATTCCCTAACCGAGATAAACCTCACTTGAATCTTCTCCATTCGTCTAGGTCAGACAGAGGGATACTTAGCTCCATAAAAGACCCTGACGTCAGGTAAGATTCAATCCACCCACACCGGACGGACACTCTTGTTAGCAGAGCTCCCTCCGCAACGTTTTAGAGTTGTTAACTCTCCTTTTACTTTTGAGAAAAAGCACCCTATTGTATTATCAAGTCAACATCATTTAACAAGATTACTGTTGAAAACTGAACATTTGAGATTGTTACATGCGGGACCTCAGCATATTTTAGCTTCTATTCGTGATAAATATTGGCCTGTAAATGGCAAGTCTTTGGCAAGAAAAATTGTTCATGAATATGTATATATATAATATGTATATATATAATATGTGTCATTTGTTTTCGATATAATTCAAAAATTACAAAACCAATAATGGGCAATTTACCTTCACAACGATTTCAGTCAAAAACAGCCTTTTGAAGTAGTAGGAGTTGATTATGCAATGTTCAGTTTTCAACAGTAATGTTGTTAAATGATGTTGACTTGATAATACAATAGGGTGCTTTTTCTCAAAAGTAAAAGGAGAGTTAACAAGCCGACCTCCAACACGAATAATACAATTTTCGTCAATAAATGAAAATAAAGAGCATCGTCCAGATCTCGCTGAAATTATACAGACAGATTTTTACGTTGATGATATGCTAACAGGGGCACAATCGGTGGAAGAAGCGATATATATTTGTAAAGGCATTTCTAATATTTTAAGTCAAGGGTGTTTTAATTTGCGTAGGTTTTACTCAAATAATTCAGAAATTCTTAAATTAATACCAGGTAGTGAGATTCCTTCAAAAATTGTAAATCTGGGAGAAAATGAAAACGCAAAAACTCTTGGCCTGATTTGGGGTCCTGCTGATGATAGTTTAATGTTCTCCATACCAGCTAAAATAGAAAACAATAATATTTCTAAGCGGTCTTTACTCTCTGATATCTCTCAAATCTTTGATCCTTTAGGGATTTTAAGTCCATGTACTATTATGTCGAAGATATTTCTCCAAAAAATGTGGTTAGAAAAGATATCGTGGGATGAACGTCTCCCGCCACATTTGCTAAAGTTTTGGTTAAAGTTTAGAGTAGAACTTCATCTCTTGAATAACCTTAGAATCAACAGACATGCCATTTGTAACAATCCTAATAAAATAGAAATGCACGGTTTTGCAGATGCATCGGAAAGCGCGTATGGGGCATGCATATATTTACGGTCAATTGATGAAAAGGGAGATATACATGTTAATTTGCTTTGTGCAAAATCTAAGGTTGCTCCATTAAAACCGGTTACAATACCACGATTAGAATTGTGTGCAGCAGTACTCTTGTCTAGATTGGCAAACAAAGTTTCAGAATCCTTGAGATTGAAATTGCATGAAAAGATATTCTGGTCTGATTCAACTGTGGTTCTGGGTTGGCTCAAAACGGAGCCAAACAAATTAAAGACATTTGTTAGCAACAGAGTATCGGAAATTCACGACCTTACAGCATCTGACATTTGGAAGCACGTACCTTCTGAAAGTAATCCTGCTGCTCTTGTATCTAGAGGTGTTAGGCCTAGTGCAATACAAAATATTAATCTTTGGTGGCATGGCCCTGGGTGGCTTTTAAAACCAAGTTCTAAATGGCCAAATAAAATCCTTTCCAGTGTTAATTTACCTGACCAACGTAAAAATAATAGAGCATTTTCTTTACATGTTAATATTGAAGAATCCATATTCAAAAGATTCTCTAATTTGTCAAAATTGAAAAGAGTTACGGCTTACTTATATCGATTTATACACAACACTCAAAAATCTTCTAATGAACGTATAGTTGGACCTCTTACGTTGTCTGAACTTAATTCAGCATTTGAAGTTTTGATAAAGCTGGCTCAAAATGAATCTTTTTCCAGAGAAATTCAATGCTTAAGAAAAAATAAGCCTCTATTCTGTGAAAGTAGAATTGTTAATTTAAATCCATTTATTGACGAAAATTGTATTATTCGTGTTGGAGGTCGGCTTGTTAACTCTCCTTTTACTTTTGAGAAAAAGCACCCTATTGTATTATCAAGTCAACATCATTTAACAACATTACTGTTGAAAACTGAACATTTGAGATTGTTACATGCGGGACCTCAGCATATTTTAGCTTCTATTCGTGATAAATATTGGCCTGTAAATGGCAAGTCTTTGGCAAGAAAAATTGTTCATGAATGTGTCATTTGTTTTCGATATAATTCAAAAATTACAAAACCAATAATGGGCAATTTACCTTCACAACGATTTCAGTCAAAACAGCCTTTTGAAGTAGTAGGAGTTGATTATGCATGAGATGTTTTAAGCATTGAATATGTTGATACAACGAAAGACGGTTTTCAGGAATTAGAGTAACGTCACAGTCGGGAATTGATGTAAGAGGTTTGCCTACCAAGAAGTGAGCGGGCGTCAAGGGTATCACGTCTTGGGGATTTGAAGACAGAGGCGAAATAGGTCTAGAGTTGAGTATGGCTTCCACCTGCACAAGAAGTGTATAAAGGCACTCAAAAGTAAGGGGAGTTTTACCTGCTACTCGTTTAAGATGGTGTTTGGTGCTTTTTACCCCTGCTTCCCACAAACCGCCAAAATGCGGAGAGCGAAGGGGAATAAATCTCCAATCTATACTTTCGCTTGAAAATGACTCTACTAGTTTGTTTTGGTTTTCTTTAATAAAGTTACCCAGTTCCATTAAATCTGAATTTGCTCCCACAAAAGTTGTAGCATTATCTGAGAACACTATGGAAGGTTTACCACGGCGTGCAGTAAATCTCCGCAAGGTCATAATGAAAGCTTCTGCTGACAACTCACTAACAAGCTCCAAGTGTATTGCTTTTGTTACAAAACATATAAATAAACATATATAGCACTTGGAAATGCGACATCCGCGGCCCTGTCTATCTTTTATTAAAAATGGACCAACGATTAAGTGATGGTCGATTTGTTGTAGCATTGCCTTTGAAGATATCTACTAATACATTGGGTGAATCTTATTTTCAGGCAGAGAAACGTTTTTTGTCCTTAGAACGTAATAGATTAACAATAAGCAAGTTGGAATAAACAGCGAATAGCCAGAAAAGCAGCAGCCGCTGTACCGTAAGTGACAGTTTGCAACTCGTAAACTTGAAGAGGTTCATTTGGATTAAAACGCCATAAAATTCTATGGAAAGGTAACTGATCTGATCTAAGGTTTACCATACGGTACATCTTCTCACAATCAGCTGCTATAACGATGTTGTGTTGCCGAAAACGAACTAAAATAGAAAATAGATCTTGCTGTATTCGAGGACCTACTAACTGCAGATGATTTAAAGAGAACCCTGTAGATGTCGGGGCAGATGCGTCAAACACTACCCTAAGTTTAGTTGTAAGACTATCTTCACGTAAAACACCGTGATGCGGTAGAAAATAATGAGGTTCTGAACTTAATTTATTCAAATCAACATCTACCTTTTTCATATGGCCCAATTCTATATATTCCGTCATAAAATTCAAATAAAGATTTTTAAATCTTTCATTTTTTGTTAATCTATTACGTTCTAAGGACAAAAAACGTTTCTCTGCCTGAAAATAAGATTCACCCAATGTATTAGTAGATATCTTCAAAGGCAATGCTACAACAAATCGACCATCACTTAATCGTTGGGTATTTTTTATAAAATGTTCTTCACACTGCATTTCCTCCTTTGAAAATACTCTGCTTTTTGGAAGCTCCTCTAATTCCCAAAAACGCGATAATTGAGCCTGAACATCATTTTCATTATTGCGACCGAGATTACTTACCACCGATTTACGCTGCATTTCTCCATAGGTACCACCTACTATCCAACCAAACTGCGTTAACTGTAAAGTGGGTTTATTGGGGCCTAACTGAATTGAATCAGGAAGCAGTATCTGCCAAAATATATCTCCCCCAAGTATCATTTCAACAATCCCTGGCTCATAGAATAAAGGATCAGCAAGGTGTATGCTAGAAGGTATTGAAAGTTTTTTCAAATCTAACTTGACATCAGGAAACATCCCTTTTATCTCATCTATTACAAAGCAACAAACAGAAGCTGAAAACGTATTATACTTTGAAGAGATGGAAACCTTACATTTAAGTTTCGAATTAGATGTCATACCATTTAACCCGTTAATAGTAAGGTTTGTTTGCTCAATATTCAACTCCAACCTTTCACATAACTTACGCGTTATGAAACTAGACTGAGATCCGTTGTCAAGGAGAGCACGCACAACCTTTTTTCTGGCAAACTTATCGAATACTTCGATGGAAATGGTAGATAATAATACCTGTTTAGCTGTACCACCACTAAACGTCATAATGCTTGAATTAGGCATAGAATCAGAATCGCTACTATTATTATTATTTTTAGACAATGTAACGTTAGCACTTACTGAATCAGTTACATGTTTTTTAGAATCAATATGCAAAAGGGTATTATGTTTACCATGACACTTTCGACAGGTTGTTTTACGGCAAAACTTGCTAAAGTGCCCTTTACGTAAACAATTTATACATAATTTTAAAGCCTTGACCTTTTCAAAACGGTCACTTATATCAAAATTCAAAAAATCTGGACAACTTTGAATAAAATGATTTTTATTACAAACAGGGCAACATGTAACCATTTTATTACAATCTGGAGCTAAAAAACATTTTGCAGAGCTATTCTTACGCTTGTCGAAGCCTTTTTCAGATTTTTGTTCCCTAGTAACATTTTGTTCCAAAGATTCCAGAAAATCAGCTCTAGATTTTAAAAAACATTTAAAATCATTGAGTGTAAGAGTATTAATTTTCGAGACTTTAAGCTTTTCCCATTCATTTTTATTTGATTTGTCAAGCTTTTCCGCAGCTAACGCGATAATTAATACATCCCATTGATCTGTTGGTTGATTTAATTGCTTAAGGGCTCGTAAATTTTTCATTATACAGTCAATCATTTTCCTAAGACTTTCAGAACACTCTTTTTTAACTTGATCTATATTTAGTAATGCTTTTATATGATAATCAATTAATAATCGAGTACTATCATATCTTTCAGTAAGACATTTCCAAGCAGTTATATAATTCGGAGCAGAAAATTCAAGTGACTTTAGAACTTCCGCAGGAGGACCTTCCAATGACGCTCTCAGATAATGAAATTTCTGTATTTCATTTAAATCAGTGTTATTATGAATTAAAGATAAATAAGTATCCCGAAATTCAAGCCATTCACTATGTTTACCATCAAATATGGGTATTTTTATTTCAGGTAACTTCACTACTCCTAACTGACTACCAAATTGACCACCAGGAGATTGGAAAGCTGAAGAGCTGGAAGCGTTGTTTAGATTATTCGATAGTTTGTGTTTGTCTAAAAACTGTTTTGCCAATGACATTTGCATAAAGAAATTGCTTTCAAATTCATCTCTTTCTTTATATTCAAGCTCCAAATTTGCTTCCAACTCATCACCTTCCGCGTAACTACATTCAATTATATTTTGTATCTGTTCAAATTCATCTATTAACGTTTCAATTTTTAATTTACGATTCTCTAATTGAATCACATCTAATTGAGTAACCTGGTCAACAGGTTTGGTAAAAACTGCTTCAATAAACTTTGCAAAATTAGTTAATCTGGCTTTAAGCGTTCCCCTTTTACGCTTATCCGTTTCAGCCATTACTTATCTACTTGTCAATTAATAAAGTGTCAGGTAAAAATTGCAAGAAGTGGTAATTAAATTAATCAAATTCGTAAAAGCTAATACCTTTATACACTTCTGTACAAGCAAAAAGTGATAAACAACTCAAATGCCTCACTATAAGGACAGTACTCACTGTTTCAAGACTTCACTTTCAAAGTGAATTCTGCTTTGTATTTAGACAACCTCTTTCCGATTGTAGTAATTTTAGCTTACTAAACTCTCAAACAACGCAGATTCTACCAGTCGGTAATATGTGAACTTCTACAGGTACAACTGGGTTAGAGATCTTCGTTGACATTAACTTTCAATGTACTGCTTCACCGTCAGATTACTTGCTTTTCCATCCGGCTCGAAGGACCATGATATTGTTTGCAAGTAATATTTCTTGTTTTATGTCTTTGATTAGATTTCAATTTTATCTAATCTGGTGTTTTATTAAAACTTTACCAATATACATGTGACATGCTATTTTATTGACTTTTTTGTACACACTTTTTTACCATTCTCATGGAAACCAAAAATAATTTTATCAACCCTTAACTATAACCATACAACAATACAACAATAACATAACTATAAAGACAATCCAACAATACTGTATAAAACATAACATATAACATACCCCCCAACTTGAAGGATTTCACCTTTAAACGAAAGAAAGAAAAAAAAATAACAATAAACGCGAATCACTTTACTCTTTTGAAACTGGAACATCTTGTTTTTCTTCACAAGTACCTTGGATTGGCAATGGACAGATTTTAGAAAATGATCTTCTTATTGTGCCTCCAGAGATTTGAATAGTTGCTACTCTAGATATACTATCCTTGCCCGGATGAACCTCCAGAACTCTTCCAATCTTCCAATGCATGGGTGCTTGGTTGTCTTCTTTAATTAAGACCAAAGTATTTGCTTTTAATTGACTCTGCGTTGTTTTCCACTTTGTTCGTTGTTGCAATTCCGAAATATATTCTTGAGACCATCTTTTCCAAAAGTGTTGTTTTAAGCATTGAATATGTTGATACAACGAAAGACGGTTTTCAGGAATTAGAGTAACGTCACAGTCGGGAATTGATGTAAGAGGTTTGCCTACCAAGAAGTGAGCGGGCGTCAAGGGTATCACGTCTTGGGAATTTGAAGACAGAGGCGAAATAGGTCTAGAGTTGAGTATGGCTTCCACCTGCACAAGAAGTGTATAAAGGCACTCAAAAGTAAGGGGAGTTTTACCTGCTACTCGTTTAAGATGGTGTTTGGTGCTTTTTACCCCTGCTTCCCACAAACCGCCAAAATGCGGAGAGCGAGGGGGAATAAATCTCCAATCTATACTTTCGCTTGAAAATGACTCTACTAGTTTGTTTTGGTTTTCTTTAATAAAGTTACCCAGTTCCCTTAAATCTGAATTTGCTCCCACAAAAGTTGTGGCATTATCTGAGAACACTATGGAAGGTTTACCACGGCGTGCAGTAAATCTCCGCAAGGTCATAATGAAAGCTTCTGCTGACAACTCACTAACAAGCTCCAAGTGTATTGCTTTTGTTACAAAACATATAAATAAACATATATAGCACTTGGAAATGCGACATCCGCGGCCCTGTCTATCTTTTATTAAAAATGGACCAACGATTAAGTGATGGTCGATTTGTTGTAGCATTGCCTTTGAAGATATCTACTAATACATTGGGTGAATCTTATTTTCAGGCAGAGAAACGTTTTTTGTCCTTAGAACGTAATAGATTAACAAGAGTCATCGTCGAGAAACACTTCGGTGAAACGTAAACGAAACACCCCTCGGCGTATCTCTACCACACATTTCATTCTGATCGCGTCATCCGTTGCCCAGACAAGCCTGGGATTGGGTAGACAACGACCAGTTCTAAGGGCGAACGCCGTGTGGTCTGCCCTCAAGCTAGTCTCGAATCCTAGTGCTTCCCGACACCTCTAACGACTGTCCTCTCTCTATCTTCGGGCTAGTCTCGGATACTAGTGAAGTCTTTCATACGGGGCGAAGTACCTCGTCCAGCAATAGGACTATTCCCCAGCTAAGCGCTCTTGCAAAGTGGGACCACCGCCCGATCGAATCCAACATCAATTGTGGCGGGACTTGGTTTTTAATGGTTTTGCCACCCCGATCTACCAATTTTAGGCTTGGTGGGCCCTCGACAGAGCTTTGTTTAAGTCTACACGTTATAGACTCCCGGTGTGTACCCGTTTTTGGTGAAGTTGTCTTGATTGTGAGAGGCTATGTATTCGCTTCAACTCTCCTTAAGTGTAATGGCTTTCAGAGCTTCTCGCAATCACTGTACTCGGCTGAAGTCCGGATCATAGGGTGGTCGGGATAGCTCCTAAGCACATTTACCTGGCGGCCTGCAGTTTCCCATGTGCCTACGCTATATTCAGCTGGATAAACCTCACTTCGATTCTCCGCACTTAAGATTCAGTCAAACAGCGGGTTCCTTTGGTGACCATAAATGACCTCGGTCAAGCAGCGGGTTCCGTTGGTGACCATAAATGACCTCGGTCAAGTAGCGGGTTCCATTGGTGACCATAAATGACCTCGGTCAAGTAGCGGGTTCCATTGGTGACCATAAATGACCTCGGTCAAGCAGCGGGTTCCTTGGTGACCATAAATGACCTTATCCCAGGCGAGATTCGAATCCGCCCACACCGGTCTCATCTACCAGGGCTCCCTCTGATCGGTATGAGTTACCGTCGAGAATTCTCACGAATTTCTCTACCACACACTGTAAAAGCCCATTGTCGAATTTTTCTTATAACGGTTATGAAGAAAATATACAGGACCGGATTTAAGGAAGGGCTGGGTGGGCTGCAGACCAAGCCCCCCACCAATCGAGGACCCCCACCAATAAAAACATTACAATTTTTCTAAATTAGAGAATTTGTTTTTGTTTTATTTCTTTGTATTTAAAAAATATAGTTGGAAACAAAGACCGAATATATACAGTCTAATAATTGAAATCATAAAACCTTATTGAACATTTTTTTTATTGTTTCCAGCCTTACTTTGTGGAACTCCATAATCTGTACTGACAACAAAGCTAAGGATGTGCGCGAACCCGGCCGGCTCCCCACTCCTCATAAACCAAACATCTACTCCACACAACATCAGCTACCTCGGAACTGCATTCTAAGCGGAATAGCAAAATTACCGTTTATATTTGATTTACCCTCGTATTAGTCTGCAAAAGAAAGGCTACTAACATAGTGATACCTTTCTTTGTCTTACAAATAACAAATTTCTAATTTGCGTTGTAGTAGAAATATATTACCATTTACCAACTATAGTATGAGCAAAAAGTAACTCCATCAAAGGTGCTTTTGGAATTTTGAACTCATGTGTATTACAACACAGAAAATTATATCAAATTAATAAAAACTATCACTGTCAAAGGATTCTGATTATTATTGTGATGTATTTAGAATTATTAAATAATAATATTTGTATTTACAATAATACCATTATTGTTATTGAATTTAAATGATTCCTTTTATTAATATTTTTATGCGCACGTGTGTGCGACTTCGAGCATTCTTTAGGTTTATTCAGATTATTGTATTATTATCATTCATGTACTGATCGTGATATTGTTCATTTGTCTGTTTTGGTGTGGTAATAAATAATATATAAAAATACTGTATTGTTTATATTAACGAAGCAATTAAAAGGCTTACACTCGTATTTACACCCCGAAATAGCATATAATAGTATAATTTTCTGGTGTTATAATACACATGAGGATAATACACTTTGATGGAATTACTTTTTGCTCATAGTATAGTTTCCAACTATAAAAAGTTTTGTACTAGTTGCATAAAAATCTGCAAACCGTTTATGATTTGTTGATGGAACAAACTTCATATATCGCTGTATGCGGGTCTTAGTTTTACGTTTAGTCTAGCAACCTGGGAGCTGGACTTGATAGCTGTCAGTTGGACACATCTAATAGTAGATTACTTACCGAGGCGGGAAGTAGAACATTACACGGAGAGCAATGTTGCTGCCCGAGCCGCGAAGCGCCAAGGGCAGCAATTGCTCGACGCGTAATGTCTTCCCGCCGAGGTATGTATACTATTTTATTCACAATCGTACATAATTATGTTCTTACATTGATACCTTATACTTGATATGTAGGACACAACACCAGAGTTTTTATTCAGGTGGCGATAAAATGACAATTGCTGCAACAATTGTCAAAGTAAATTCGTGTCACTACTAAACTAAATTTAATTACATTGCTCCTAATTGCAATTTACACGATTTAAAATGTCTGATAGTGAAACTGATGTAAGTTGCACACCACCGGAATTGCGAGAAGTTGCTAAAACAGTGACTGACTGTTTGTTACCTGCTAAAAGTAAAGATAGATACGAAAACTTCTGCCATCTGTTGAGAATATTTAGAACAAGCAAACGGTAAGTAATGGATATTACTAACCAAGAGAACTCATTACTAACCAAGAGAGCTTATTATTGACTATGGTGTATAATAAACTACTTTCTAACTTTTTAAATGTCAGTAATGGACTCATTACCAATACGATTGCGAATAATAGTTATTTATGTACCAAGGGCGTTAGAATGATGATAATGCTAAGAGAGAGATTATTTTTCACCAGAATATCTATAAGTAGAAAATTAGTTTTAATTTATAACTGGTGGCCTTGCCACCGGCGTTGTTTATATATTTATAAAACTAGGAATTTTTATGTTTGTCGGATAGTAACAACTTTTACTAAATTTACAAAAGTCAAACAGATAAATGACAATTTAAATTCAAATGTTTTTGTTGTTGTTATCCACATAAAAACAAAAAATCCTAATAGCACTAATGTCATCTAGAAATAAGTTAATTTTAGCTAATAAATTTTTGTCGGTAATTAAGGGCGCGTTATCGCCGCCAGTGTTAATAATAGGAAGCTTCACAAACTATAAACACCTAAAGATGGCGCTACGGTCCGCAAAACTGAATTAATTTCTTTAAAACTAAAATTTGAAAATGTAAATAGAAACATTATTTGATCGCATCGCAGTTCTCTGCTCACAGTGTTGCCAGACATGCGTGAACTTTAAAAATATTTTAAGTTTAACTGAAATTCTTAATTTTTAAATTCCAAGGAATAATTTAAGGTAGTTGAAATTAAAAAGGGGAATATAAAACTGCTAAATATCTTTAAAAATATCGGTTGTTCTTGCTGGTTTTAAGAAAAAGAAAAGTATTACTATATTAAATATTGAAAATATATATTCGTTTTAAGAAATTAATTAGGACTAATTAAGAATGAAATAGTTTATTCAAAAATTAACCGTCGCATGCTCTTAAGTAAAGAAAAACAACATTTACTTCGGGAATTTATCATGTAATAGTTAAAAGATTAGGAAAGTTAAATTACTTTTAAATGTCCCGCGAACATTACCACCAAACGCTTCCTAGTGCAGAAAGCGTTCAACTAAAAATGGCTGATTTTCGTGCTGCCATATTTAAATTTTTAATTAATTTTATAATTTTTAATTTTTAATTTTTTTAAATATTTAAATTTTATTTCGATCAATATTAAATAAGTAAGCAAAAACATGTATCCATTGTCATAGATTTTGCTATTAAACAGTGTTATAATGACTGTATTATGTTTAGTTTTATTATTTTTTTAGAAAACCTTAATTCTACAAGATTGGCGATGTTCGACTACGATTATAAAATTTATTTTAGATATCTACTCCTTACAAACTATGATCCACACTACCTTAACAGTTTAGCAATCGACATCAAACGTTATCTTGCTAAAAAAACGATTATTAAAAGAAAACCGAATGAAGAACGTGAGCTATATTTTGACGTTAATATTTTGCGCCAATAACGCCCCCGTAAGTCAGCACAAAAGAATTCGTGGATCACGCGCCCAGAAACTAGGTGCAAGTACTTGTTATTTGTTGTGTTGCAACATACTATTACGCAAACGTATAGTTTCTGACCTAATCCAATTACTATTGAAAGTAACGCGTGCTCCGATTGTAAAGTAAACGATGAGCGGGCGTTATGAATTATAATGCCCGCTTATAATGCCCTGGTTGTTATGGAGTTGTTTATGTAGTTCGTATCACAGGTATAAACAACACATAATATGCAAGTAAAACAGAAAATAGATTTAGTAGATATATTTAAAAGATTCGTGTAGTTCTAGAAAAAAGACCGTAAGTTTACATTTGCAAGTAGGTAATTCAAATTTAAATGTACAAACCAGCTTATTATTTTAGGTATTTATCCAAAAAGTAAAGGATCTAAAATGCATGCTAAAGAACTGTCGTTGAAAATCGCCATAACGGTAGTGGGAGAAAAAATTGTTCACGAAAAATTCGAATACAGAAAAGTGTGTAAAAGGGTGTACTGGTTGGGTTCCATATCTCTTATGCAAAGCAGAAGCAACGTTGCAATGTATGTTCTATTTAGGACACAGCAGGTTACAAAGGAGATTCATAGTAATGCAGTGCCTACTATTAGCATGCATCAATACATTCATTTTCATTCTAATGTTCTTCACCTATATCTAATTCATATAAACCAGTACATGCATAGAAAAGCTATTCAATAACGAAACTGAAACTGTTCCCAAGCCTTTTAAATATTTTTAATGCTACTCAACTAATTCGATTCCCTTTAATCATTATAACAATAGTACGCTGATGTCACCCATGCATAACTAATGTGTAATTAGAAAACCAATTTGTCGAAAGCGTATCATTGTTAAATGGTTTAAACTCAAAACTACGCATCACCATTAAATGCTAAATTTTGCATTCACGACAATTTAAATAACCGTTTACACACGGAAGCTTTACGTAATAATAATAAATGAGAATTATTGTTTAGAAAACAGAAGCAATTTCAAATGTGTAATAATAAATAAGTAGGTAAATGGCAAACCGTTACTTCTTGCTTTTTTCCAATACCTATAATTACAATTTTAAATGTACTTGTACATCTGAAATAGTAAGTAAATGTGTTACAATATTAAATATCTCAAAATTAGGAAAGAATTAGTGAAAAATTGAGTAAATATTTAAAAAAAAACACCTCCAAAATAACATATTCTTGAAATCACCTTTACTTATTTAGTAAGAAGTAGAATAGTCTGTTTATGGAGGTTTATTCATTGTCATCTCTATGTGTACCTAGAAGAGTTCATGTCATGGTTCTGCTAACCTGTCACAAACTAATAAAGATAATAAGATTACTACCTCAATTTAATAAAACGTTGTTTAAAAATTACAATTTCATAGATTACATATAATAATTAGATCGTTTTTACAGAACGTGATTGTCCATTATCAAATTAATGTTAAAATGTAAATATTTTTGTGCATGACTATTATTAAACAAAGTTTATTTATTGCAAAATGGAATGCCATATCTGATTATTTTCAATGTAACCAACATCGTTTGGTGCTTTCGCTCCAGCAGAGAGATCAATTGTTGTCGCTACTGTTTGAAAATAAAATGGCTACACAATTTATAATTTTTGGTTGCGGTACAATTTCCCGTGTTTGTTTCGTAATCTAATTTACAATGTTTATTTTTATTTATTTGTCTTTGGGCCAGAAATCGGGATGGCAGAGCCTCCTCCGTGCCTCATGACACCGATTACTATATGATGATTTGGTCGACTCTACTAGAATTTAGCCGAATCTGGGGGATTTCTACCCCCAGATATATGTACGTAATATTTATATTAGGGTTTAAAACAAAATGCAAGTAAAGCTGTATTGTGCATGAAACGATTCCACACTCTTCATGTAATCGTAACAATTATAAAGGATGATATTACTATTAAACCGTCGCCTGCAATTTATTAAATAGGCCTTGCTGAAAAATAACGTTTTTGAAAAGACTTGACAAATTTTAAATATTGGCACCTTTCTATTGTTGTAACTGTCAAGTTTTTATTATTTTGTTATCTAGTTGTGGAAATGTCAATGCCTAAATTTACGGAAAATCCTTATATTTCTACTTTGACGCTTGTAAAGAATTTCCCAGAGAACAATACAAAGGTGCTTAAAGTAAATACAGACAAGTAAAAATCGCGTGAAGGTCACCACCCGAACCCGTGACAGAAAATTAGAAGCAAAATTCTTTTAAGTTATATAATAAGAATTCGTAGTAGGATAAAAATGAGTACCGTGGAGCCACACAACCTTGACCTCCTTTCACTTCCCCCCCTCCAAGCACTTTATAAGTCTCTCCCCTCTTTACTCACTCCCCTTTTCAAGCCCCTCCCTTTATAAGCGACACCCTTCTGCTCTCTACTTGCGCAAATCACACTCTTTATAAGCCACATCCTTGTATACCATTTGTTTCAAAGACCACCCCCCCTTACCTCTAGATAGTTACAATCACATTACTATCTCCAAATATATTATAAGGATGTAAAAAACGCATAGCCAAATGAAGTTTGGATAATAAGAAAATCGTATCAAATACATCTCCTTTATTCAATCGTTCAAAATTGGTGTTTTTACGAGACAAGAAAGTGTGGTACAATATAAAACATTATAAGATATAAAGCTGAACGTAAGCATGTCATATAATAAAAAAATATATTCATGGAAAACTATTTACTATTATATTTATCACTATTTATTACAAAATATTGTTTGCAACTATATTATAATTATTCGAGTTTAACCCGAACATGGTTTGGGTTGTTGTTGTTGTAGAGCCATGTTTCCAATTCGTAAGGATTTATAAGATATAAAGCTGAACGTAAGTTAGTAAAGAAACACATCTTGCATAATAAGAAAAAGCATATCATATAATAAAAAAATATATTTATTAAAAACTATTTACTATTATATTTATCACTATTTATTACAAATATTGTTTGCAACTATATTATAATTATTCGGGTCTAACCCGAAAATGGTTAGGGTTGTTGTTGTAAAGAGATGTTTCCAATTCGTATAGATTAAATGGTCTAGACTCCGCGGTACCATCCAAACCGAGGAACCAAAACCGTTAGTATTTCAAACTGTGGGAGTTAACTCGAAAACTTCATACGCAGCTGGATAATATATCTTCTCACATATTAATTGAGCAATTCGATCGCCTTTACGGACTGTAAAATATTGTGAAGAATGGATAAATAACAAGGCGTAAATGTTGCCTCTATAGTCTTCATCGATAACGCCTGCACTAACGTCCATAGCATCCTGCAAGTAGATTAATTTGCAGCCCAGTATGAATTAGCTGTTTATCATGAGGGTGAATGATGTAGTGCTCCACGCTGCACAGATCAAAACCAGCAAAAAACGGTGTAGCTCTTGTTGGCGTCACAGCATCAGGATGAGCTTTTTTAAAAAACCAATGATTGTTCTGTAGGAGTTGGAAAAAGCATGATGTACACAAATACCAAATTTCTTGTCTTGTAAAACGCTAACTTCGAACGATTGAATGAAAGGCAAGAATTGTATTTTAGATGTATGATTGGGCCCTTTTCCACCCCAGAAAAAGGGCGGACCGTTGGCTTACGAGGGGGGCTTTATCCCCTCCTTCCCCTATAAAGAGATGTGGCTTATAAAGGGTGTGGTCTATGAGACAAGTGGTCTGGTAGAGGAGAGAAGGTAGGTATAGAGGGGAGGGGCTTGGAGTGGGGGAAAGCAGTGAGGGGAGGGGTGTGGCTTATAAAGGGAGGGGCTTGGAGACGGGTGTGAGTAGAGAGGAGAGGGGCTTATAAAGGGTGTGGCTTGAAGAGGGGGAAGTGAAAGGAGGTCAAATGAAAGGTCAAGGTTGTGTGGCTCCACTAGATTCATTTGTTCTCTACTATTCGTAGATTTCATCTAGAGATGTGCCAAAAAAAGTTGGTACTAGTCAACCAAATGTCACACATAAAAAGCAAAAAGCACCAAAATAAACGGTGGAACAGTATTATAATCGTGCGATTAGACGTTCTAGATTATGTACGATATGTTGTTGCAGAAGAATGGTTCTGATTTTTTTGTTGGAACGAAAACTAATGTGAAAGCTGATTTCAAGATTATACCAGGAAACCAATATTACATTGTATCATGACATTTCAAGACTAGATAAATCTGAAAAAGTAATTGCAGCGGAAAGATTTGTCAACAAGTACCTCGTATAGCAGGTGATATGTCAATGTGGCATGAGAAGCACTTCTTTTGTGAGTACCGGCACAATTAATGTCAAAGTTTACATATCGGAATGCTTAGAAAAACACACTTCAACAACATTATTTTGGCTCGATTTAGTAAGTTGTCACTTTCATCATGCTCAATGAATTAGTGTACAGTAAATTCCGTCATTGTGGTACTTAAACTACCCTGAACTTCTTCCAATCGAGAAGTATTGGGCCAACATCAAAACCAAATTGAGAAAAACATGCGTACCAATTTAATAACAGATAAATCTGTGCAGAAATCAATGAGCCGGGCCAAAAGTAAAGTGAGAGTAGCCCGTATCGTTTACACATGCGGAACACTGAGAAAAATATCACTAACTATATTATAGTAAACCGATTTTTTGTTGTTCTAACTTAATTTTAGCAGCGTTAACTAAAAATCTAGGTCAAAATAAACAAACGATTTGTAAAGTGAACTATTTGTTTATGGTCAATCGGTCTTTGGCAGATCTTACTGGGCTTCTAGTAAAATCAACCATTAGTATGGGTAAAGTCAGCTTAACAAGGATTTTACGTTAGCAGGGCTATTTCAGTCTATAACTCAGGCTAAAATAGCTTAAAAAATTGATTTAATCGACTATATAAACAGGCAAAATAAACCAAACCTTACGGTTACCATTCGAAATAGTAGTTTTCACTTTGTAAAATAAAGTTGAATTTAGAATAATGATGTCATACATACGTACATAAAAACAAAAGTAGCTTTGTTATTTGATATCCATAACATATATCAGTCACGTACAATATGCATTTATGTTTTGATAAAACGTCTGTGGAATTAAATTTTATTTACGAGTTATAAATTCCTATTAAAAATGCTATATCAGCTTTTTAGCCTGCGAAAATTAAAAGACATTTTATATTGTGTCTTTCAAACGCGAGTTCATTTTATCGAGTGCTGTTACAAGTGAATATAAAGTTTATTGGCAGAGGGGTTTTAGGAGTACATAGACACCTTCAAAGGTAAGTCACTTTATTTGTTCATGATACCAATAATATTTAACTGTCTTACAATGACAAGAAAAAAAATTTTAAAATTCGATATCTGACAATGAGTCGGGTCTTTAAGCATAATTTAATTATGTATTTATGTACGTTAATAAACTTGTTCCACAGTCATTAACGCGTAAAATTTGTTACTTTTCCGGTTTTCAAGTCTCAGCGAATTCATAAATTTTTAAAGAGCAAACCCATCGAATTTCTAGGTTTAAAGATTGATTCTTCTGAATTATCTAGTATTTGTTTTTAAGCATAATTTTAACGTATTTCATTCTTTATAAGTTGAACTTCTCACTACTATCCATTTTTTTTTCTAGAGTCCTCTGACTTTGATACCGTATTGACTTTTAAACACCTTAACTTTGAAATGAGTTGGTTATGTTTTGAATTGGAAAAATAACAATTCAAGTGGTGAGAAGCCATTGAAATAAGACGGTTTATATAATATTTTATATTATTAAATAAAGATATTAAAACTAACACATGAAGCTTTTTAAATGAGGAGTTTACATTTTCTTAATGACTACTGCAAGTGGTGACAAGCCTTTGAAATGACGAGTTGACATTTTCTTAACGAATTGTATTGTAATTTTCTTAACAAGTAATGAGAGTTTACATCTTCTTAACGACTAGTGCAAGTGGTTAGAAGCCTTTGAAATGAGGAGTTTACATTTTCTTAACGAATTGAGCAAATGGTGAGAAGCCCTTTAAATCAGCAGTTTACATTTTCTTAACGACTAGTGCAAGTGGTGAGAAACCTATAAAATGAGGAGTTAGAAGCCTTTGAAATAACGAACTTACATTTTCTAAATGAATAGTGCAAGTGGTGAAAAGCCTTTGAAATGAGAAGTTTACATATTCTTAATGAATTGTGCAAGTGGTAAAAAGCCTTTGAAATGAGACGTTTATATTTTCTTAATGAATTGTGCAAGGGGGAAGAAGCTTTTGAAATAACGAACTTACATTTTATTTTATTTCGTTATTTTAAAGGCTTCTTCCCACTTGCATAATTCATTAAAAACATGTATACTTCTCATTTCAAAGGCTTTGATCATATTGCCCTTTCTTTTCTCTTTGCTTCTTCGTATTTTACGGGGTCACTTTTTATTCTTTCTCGCTTTCTTCTCATACTTTGTTTTACTACTTTTTGTTTTTTTGTCTGTGCTATTGCTCTTCACTTTGGCTCGTGCCATTTTAGGTGAACTGACTGTAAAGTTGTAAATACATATCATTTTTATGTTGGAAGATTAAAAGTTTCTAACCGCCATTACCTCCATTATCAGAAATATTTACGGACGTGAGGTTCACGGAGGTGTGAAACTTTGATAATTTCCGTTATAAAAGAAATAATTTTGAGGTTAGAAAGATTTTGCATTCGGTTAAATGAATTTATATATGTATTTTAATTATGTACAAAATAATGAGCAAATTAGATAAACAATGCTTGTCTTAGAATGTACTAACGGAGGTGACAAATCATCTTGAACAAATATATTTCCTTACCTTTTTTAATAAATTATCACAAAACACTTCACCATTAACCACTACTTCCAACATTAAAATGAATTTGCAATACTTGTGAGTTAACTACAGCACCTGCTAGATATATGGCGCATCAGTTACGAAATTTATCATAGTTTAATAAAAAAGAACCGGAGGTGAGAACTATTTGGGAGACAACATAATTTTAGAAGTATTTATGTTTTCCTTTAGATTCAGGATAAAATTTTTATAACGGATGCAGTTAAACATTACATTGTAACTGTATACCATCCTTAAACTTGATCAATATTATTTAGCCTTGCCATAAATACATGAAACATTCTTGATTTCTGGAGGAGAGACAGTTCACGGAGGTGAAATCTCATCTTCGGTTATGAGGTTAAAATAATAAAAAAATATATACAAATATTACAAGGTATTGATGATATTTAATATAGTTTAATAGTGCTTTAGCATTTGTGTAATTGTTGTGAGCTGAACTGTAATTGTGTAGTTTGTTAGAGACGGGTGTTATGGTTTCCATAAGAATGACCCATTTACATTCTGCAAATGTAAAAATAGACATATAAAATAGAATAAAAGACTATATAATACATTTCACAGAATATATCACTTTTTGGATACCTAGATGAATAAATCATAGTACAGTAGAAATCTTTACTCCGAACCTATAAATGCAGGGCTAATTCGTATTAAGGAGGAATTCGGATTACTGGATGTACGAATATAACATTGCTTTATGTCATGGTACTTTATTATAAAGGACTTATATATCGCTGACTGTCTATTTACCAACACCATATATTAAACCGTTCCTTAAACACTAACACAACATTTAATTGCTGAATAATTTCACTGATTATGTGTTTACGTTTTGACATTTTGTAATTAAATTTTGAAAGCCACCAATACAAACTGTGTATTAACAAAATTGCGAGAAAAAAGTTTTAAGGTAGATGATGTCATTATACAAACAATTGCGGCAAAACTGCAAAGTCAAAACATTTAGGGCGCCTTGGTGATGGTATGATTACTATATTTATAGCTTAATTTTTACATCTGTAGCCTTCAGGGTTTTTATTACTCTTTATATTAGTAACAAAAGTGTTTGTTGATAATCGTAGAATTTGTTTGTACCCGTCGGGTCATAACAGTATAAGGGACCCACCACCCTTCCCCGACAGTACCTGGACCAGTACTACTACTCATAGTGGATCCACGGCTTCATATGTTCGGCCGCCGCCACTCCACTATAACGTAACTGCGATCGAGTACTCCCTGGAATATCAGCCACCCTATATCTGTCGTGGCCCAGGAACTCCATCACCTTAAACGGACCTCGCCACCTCGGAAGCAACTTCCGACTGGAACCGGTAGGAGGTGTACTGCCAACCCGGATCATCACCAGATCCCCAACAACATATGGCTGAGCTCGGCACCGACGTTGATCAAAACGTTGCTTTTGCTCGGCCTGGTATTTGGCAGTTAGCCCCTCTATACGCTCCCGTATGGCTGTTACATCGGCAACTTCCCGATCTTCTGGTTCCAGTTGACCCTGCGACACAACCCGATATCCCATTAATGCTTGGCTTGGTGTTACCCCTATAGCTTTATTCATTGTGCCATTTAGCCCCAGTTGAATATTCATTATGTTTGCGTCCCGCCGATTATCATTGATATCCGCACCCATAGTTGCAAGCGAAGCGATTATGGTACGGTTGTACCGTTCTACTTGCTCATTTCCCCGTGGCATACCCATAGCATTTAAATGATATCCTAAACCCCTGTCCCGACAAAACTGAGTGAACATCGAACTAGTCAAGGCGGTACCCTGGTCACTAATTAGGTCGCTAATATCACTTAATAATAACGTGATTATAACATCAGTGTGCTGGGTGGGATAAGACCCTCACAAATTTTAGAGCAAAAATCTAGCAAAAACAGCGGGTCTTATTTTCGAGTAATTACAGTATATATTATTATCCAAAGTATTTGTTTTCGTAACTGGCGAAACCGACGATGTATCTGATAGGATACAAAATAGAAACAAATAGCATGTTCAATAGTTTGGTAATCTATCCTCTAGGATCAGTGATGTCAGAATCAAGCCGCTGTTGCTGTTTCCCCTTACGAGCTGTAGCTCCTACCATGCCCACCCGGTGGGCTATCTTCGGCCGCACTCGACCGACGGCGACAGCATTCGTTGAAGTACATGCATTATCTTATCTCTCCAAGACTATTTTAAAATTATTATTTACTCAGCGAATTATTTATAATACAATCTTGAAAATAAATTGAAAAATTTAATAAAATATCCACATTGCATATTAATCGTTAATTTTAATATGAAAACAATGGTCACTCAAAGTCGATATAACAAATTAATTTTTAATTATTAATATGTATTTCATATCGATAATGAATTGTTATAAATCTAATAAAATGTTATTGTTCAATGGAAACCGTGAGAAAGTGGTGATTTCTTCCATCAGGAGAAAAACGTAAAAAATGTTTCTCTTTACGTTTAGTTAGTTAATAGAATGTAAACCAGGAATTAATTAAGAAAGTTAACCTCCAATAAAATAATTGTGGACAACTAATTTTGGCAAAATAAGGCAGAACATTTCTTTACACTTCCAAAGGGTATGGGATAAGATACACATTACCCACGGAAACAAGAAAAATGGAAATTTTGCTGGTTTCTCGGAAGACGTCAACTTTCAATTCTCTATAATTATGACAACTGAAAACTCTTACTATCAAATGAAAAACATATCGTATTTACAAAATAATTCTATACAATATTGAATGCGTTAAATAATAAAATTAACCAACTAAACAAACAGAACTACTTTTAAATGCAGCATTTTTAAATGCTTTATGTTGATAGTTCACAATTTAAATAATTCAGAGAAAATTGTACGTACTACTTAGGCAATTTGAAGCAAATTTGTTAATTAACTACCATAAGATGCATAAGATTAGCATATCAAAATTTAATATCAGAATTTAAACGTATCAACTGGAAACCCAAAAATATTAGAACACAACAAACCGAGTAGTATGCGCGCAAATGTTAAATCAAACGATATTCAATGAGGCATCTAATAAATCAAATTCTTCTAATTCATCAACACTACAAAGACGTAGCTCACTTTTTTCTGAAGTCTCATACTTGTACAAGTATTTAGATGACATACGAGTCAAGTGCTTTTCTTCAATGGCCATGGTCAATGCAGTTTCGTTCTTAGCTTTCAATGCTGACTTAACAACGCATATTGCATTGACCGTTGAAGGATCAAGTCTGTTGCGTTTTTTGGTGACAATGTCAGTTAACATGGAAAACACTCTGTATCGGCATTTGAGTTAGAAAAAGATCTTACGGTGTTAACAAATTTTAACAAATTAGGATACCTGGGCAGTTCGTTTGATTCATTTTGCGAAAGAACACTTTTCCAAAAGTTATCAAATTTTAAATTAAATAGTGTTGCTTTCTCTTTTTCTGAAAAATCTAAAGGTAACGAAGACCATTCTTTCTTAAAACCATCAATGTCAAGATTACCAATCTTTGTTGCTACAAATTCAATGCTTTCGAGGGAAAGAGTCCTGTTTGACAAAGATAGTGTCGTAGTTGGTTGAAGGGCACTCAACTTAGCAAAAAACTCGTCATCGAAAGGTAACCTTTTACAAATACCCTCTGCGGCAGCAATACAAAAGTTGAGACAGTTTTTTCTAATGATTTCAACGATCTCAGATTGAGTTCCCAAGTTGTTTAAATACAAATTGCATTTTGGCCCACAATCAATTTCATAAAGAGGTAAGTGGTTTTCGTGTGAAGAAAAGCACACCTTCCAAATCGAAGTTATGTCCTTAGAAAGGTCTGGCTTTAAGAAATGTCTCAGCACCCCTTGTAACAATTTAGCCGATTCCATTTGAAGTGCATGAATTCGTGTTTTTTCGCTTTGAAATTGCAGATTAAATCTATCGAACTGCTCCAAAACATAGTCGAAAAAGTAAAGATAGGCTTGCATGTCTGGTTTTTGCATCATAGATAGCAGATGTTCACCCGATTTCTTTTTATCATTCTGAATATTTTCTAACAGGAAATGGAGCAACGCATCCCAATTTTCCAATATTCGTTCTATGCAAGCACGACTAGATAACCACCGCGTTTCACATAGTCTAACAATCTTCCGATGAGATTCCGAGAAGCACTCTTGAAATTCTTGAAAAATTGCAGTCCGTTTGCTGCTGGTGTTAAAAAAACTCGCAATTTTCGAATGAGTTTTTCGCATTCTTCCGGAATCGCATCACAAGCGCCGTTAGCAATTAATGCACAAGAATGGCAAGGACAAGGCATAGTAATCAATCGCGGACATTTTTCTCGTAGCAACCTACTGAACGCCGACCTCATGACGCTTGCATTATTGCACGCCAAAGCAACAATGTTAAGCATGGGAATTTGGAGTTTGTTCATCTCATTCCTCAACGCTGCAAACAGATTCTCAGCACTAGTGATCGTTGCGTTGAGATTGATTAATTTCACTAATTCCGTCTTGACATCTAAAGACTGAGGATCAATGTATCGGACAAGACAAGTCATCCATTTTTTAAGAGTTAAATTTGACGATTTATCGACTTTCTGAAAAAAATCGAGGAATTGTTCAGCAACTTGAAGAAGAATGTTATGTTGAGCAATTAAAGCTGCGTATCGAATCTCAGCGATATGTACCTTATCATCGAACGAAAATGATGAATCTTCGCCCGATAGATTATTTGGAAAATGTTCAACTGCAATACCTTGTTTTTTACACTCAGCTAAGTGAGTTACAGAGATGGCATGGCGTTCTAATTTGGAAATTCCACAACTTAATGATATGCCACAAACAGCACATTTACACGAATAAGGATCTTCTGCAACCTCTCGAAGCCAAAACTGAAACCTACTATCGCTCAACCATTTTTTAAGAAATTTTTGTTTATACGAATCTTTAGCCGGTGTACTGACCGCCGAATCGCCACTTTTCGCATGGAATTTAGCGTGACTGGTCACATGACCACTACCACAAGAAGATTCTTTGTTGAATATAATACACTTAAACCGATATATATTGCCCTCGACTTCGCGAATCCAATGATTTCGACTGCTCGTCAGTAAGCCACTTTTGCACAAAAGATTGTGGTTTGCGTTTTTTCTTTGGAATTTCACACAAAGAATTGGCCATTCTAGCGATAATAATAATTCTAGCCTAATATTGACCTTTTCTTTAATAGAAAATGTATACTAATATACATATATGTGTACCATAAAGAATATTATATAGCCTGACTTGACGTAGATTCGAAACTTAATCTAAATGTAAGTATATACAAGAAAATTAATTAACAGTAGTAAATAAACTAAAATAAAAGAATTGTTCGACTAAAAACCCACGCCGGGTGGGCATGGTAGGAGCTACGGCTCGTAAGGGGAAACAGCAGCAGCGGCTTGATTCTGACATCACTGTCTAGGATACAACTCAGAAAACCCAGGTTTTTCATAAAATCTGTTTTTTTCTGTCAGAATATGTTAATTTAGATCATAAACAATACAAAAAGTCATAAAAGATTTTCATTTATGATTTGAAAGAAACTTTGTCAAATTAAGGGTTAAGTAGCACTTAAAATTATTTTATATTTTATAGACCACTAAATTTAAAACAAAATTTGAGACAAGATTTGCACCTCGACAAGCATAATCAAGCTACCACAGGCGCTGTGATGATAAAATAAATTTGACGAACAAACTGTCATCACTGGGTGTTCAAGAAACAACATTTTTTGTAGGAAATGAAAGTTTATGTACACAAGTAGCTTTCATTTTTATTTTGATATGAAAAACGAATCAAATCTACTACTAATGAACAATTAATAAATTTCCTTTCAAGTAAACCTTTCCTACTCCTAGTTAGTTTTCTTGTAATAAATACGATGTTTATGCAAAAATTAATTATGAAATATATAAAGATTAGTAAAAGTTTCACAGTTTTATTAAAATATAACCTGACAATATTGTTTCGACAGCTATGCTGTCATTATCAGAGGTAATATAATATTACCTCTGATAATGACAGCTGGTACCCTAGTTGAACGTAGGGATGGCAAAAGTTGTTCAATAAAGGCAAGTTATTTTTATTATATAAAAAATATTTATAATAAACGATGGTAATTCTAAGTTTATTACAGCACAAACATTCCTTGCTTAGAAGTGATGTACAAGGTAAGCGCCATAAATTCTCGGCCCGGCGGCTTCTACAGGTGTCAACATGTTCAAATTCGGTTGCGTCATAGTTGAACATGTAAGAGGTCTACACAATATATATTACGGCTAGAAGCGTAATAGATTTTAGTAGCCACTCAAGCATCGTGACGAGTGCATGAAAATGTCGCAGATGCAGAAGATTGAGTACCGCGCGGTCATTAAATTTGTAACAAAAGAAAGGCACACGCTTAATCAAATCAAACAACGTTTATACGGCGTTTATGGTGATTTATCTCCTTCATATTCCACTATAAAAGAGTGGTCAAAATGTTTCCGTTTGGGGTAAGAATCTCTTGAAGATGATGAGAAATGGTTTGAAAGCTAAGGAGTTAGCAGTGATGTCTGACATTTCGGAAACAAGTGTTCTGCCGAATTCTTCACGACCATTTGGGTATGAATAAAATTAGTGCAAGATGGGTCTTCTTACTGCTGTTCAACGTCAACGTCGCGTCAAATGTGCGCGCTCGTTTTTAAACTTATGTGAAGACGACCCAAAGCCGATTTTGGAGTGCATTGTCACTGGAGATGAAACAATGGTTCTGTATTATGATCCTCTATCCATGGAAATGATAAGGAAGATCACACAGTGGACACCCCTCGGACCCAGGAAACAGGGTAGACCAAGGAAAAGATGGGAAGACGCCCTAGAAGAAGATATAAAAGTAATAGGAATACAAGACTGAAGATCAAAATGTAGAGATCGGAAAGCATGGAAGAAAATAACAGAGTGCCAGGACCAACAAGCTATGAAACAAAACCAGAAACAAGAGGATTAATCCACCTCAATAATAGGATTGGAAACGCCTTTGGCGTTAGCCATAATTCCAAGAATTGCACGGCTCGATGATGATGATCCAAAAGGGAATCGATGGAATGGCGGAGACCCGATGAACCTCGTCCCAAAAAGGCGAAAGTCGTTCAATCAACAAAGAAAGTTATGGCAACAATATTCTGGGATTGTGACGACATTTTACTGATTGATTTTAAAGAACGCAATACAACTGTTAACAGTACATATTATGCGTCTTTATTGCATAAATTGAGAAACAATAT
The DNA here is from genome assembly GCA_929113105.1 of Agrypnus murinus. Lineage (NCBI taxonomy): Eukaryota > Metazoa > Arthropoda > Insecta > Coleoptera > Elateridae > Agrypnus > Agrypnus murinus. The sequence continues at coordinate 37,945,319 of OV816030.1, forward strand.
TCGTGAAAAACGTCGAGGAAAATTGACAAGAGGTGTTCGATTATTACACGACAATGCACCCGTTCAAGCTGTCATTCACGAATGCGGCTTCGAAGCATTGGATCATATACCGTACAGTCTGGATATGGCTCCTAGTGACTATTATTTATATTCCAATTTAAAGAAAGACCTTAGGGGACGTCGTTTTAAGGACGAGAATGAGTTGCAAGCAGCTGTAATTGAACATTTTGAAGGAAAAACTTCAGATTATTTTTATAAGGGCATTGAATTATTAATTCCACTAATAAGTGTTTTAATAAGTGTATTGACATTAGGGGAGATTATATTGAAATTATATTTTACCAAGTTTATTTTTTCTATATCAGGCCGAGAATTTATGTCTCTTACCTCGTACATGTGAATTTTTGACTTTAAGAAGTTTTGTAAAACATAAATGGATTAAAATAATTATTAGCCTATTGTTATTTAATCAAGAACCATGGTTTCCCTTCACACTTCTCACTTATGTTGGCTGTTGCAATAACATTGCATCCCTAATTGAATACCATAGGTCTCAGTATTACCGGTTTTGTGTATTTGGTTTCAAGCTCATTTCTTTTTTATACATGGACTTTCCAGTTTAATTTAGCATTCAGTGTCATTTCTAAACATTTTGCTGTATTTGTATTTGAGTGTGGTAAAAATATTATTATTGATCACCACCAGTAAAAATTGGATAGTAAGATTGAATGATATATACTAATCATTTCGTTAATTAATGGTTGAACATTTTTTCCTGTTACAAATGAATTTTTTTACCATAAGGCCCAAAAAGGACTAAAATAAAGGGTACACCGGACATTTTCCCGGCAGCCCAGTCCGACACTGCAAAAAAGGAATAAATAAATTCAAAAGTTAAACTGGTTTATTTTATGAACAGACTTTAATATTGTACAACTTATTATTAATGATTACTTTATATATTTATTTACACATATTACACGTTACTATCAATTTGTCGACCCATCTAGAGCTGACCGACTATATAAATATTTAATTGTCCATCACAAGCACCTACTGTAACAATCTACCCTTTCTGCAGATAATACTGCAGACTTGTAAAAAGGCTGTATGGACATGTCAGCATTGAACTTATTACTGAATTCTTTGCTGTACGTATTGAATGAATGCCATATGGATACGCACAACTCTTCAGACACCCTACAACTAACTGGGTGAATTCAAAAAAATTCTTACAAAATCATTTATTACTTTTTTAAGTATTAACTGCATAATTAACAGAAAAAGAAATTTTTTATAAATTAGAATATCACATAAAATCAATAAATATCTTGTAAGAATTATTTTCTGGGATATGCAGGAAATTTATAAAAATAAAAAGACATCATTACTATCGAATTTACTGTTTACTGCACAAAATATATTCATCGAACATTCTCATTGCTTTACAACACTCGATTTTTACAAGTCAAGTTGCAGGTAAATTTGTATATTTTATGTTAAGAAAGTGATAAGTCTGCTCGTTACAAACTATAAGAGACGTCATTAAAAATAAAACAAACTACTAGATTATGTCTTCAATCGTATATTAACATATACATATATATATTCTTTTCTCTACAATTCAAATATTTATTTACAAGCAGAATTATCACTAGAGTTTTATTAAACGGGAGATGCACAGAACCAAATACGGCACGAAAAAGTAATTAGCCATAATGGTTCAAAAAACTTGCATAATACTGCCACTAGTTTGCTCAGTATAAAATTAACACACAGTATTAATCAATAATAATCATCATCTCGATATACAATTAATTAATTAACCAATAATATATATATAAAAAAAGGTAAATTAGTAAAATTTGTACATATTGCACTTTTTAATTAATCTAATAAATCAATAATAGATTCTTCACTCTTGAAGGAATGGATTCTTTCATATTAACAGACAATAGCAAAATTGACAACAATTGTACATAATTAACAAAATGTTTTAACAATAAAAAATTAATCTACTTGCAGCGTGTTCCAAAACAAATAGCACAATCTTGTAGAACTGATGAAAAATCATCAATTTATTTTCTTAAATATCAAGACACATTACATTTAAAGCTTCGTTTAGGAGGGTTTCTTGAAACATGCTGCAAAACTCATTATTGTAAAACACTTGCTCATTGTCTGCTAAAATAAAAGATGCATAATTAAAAGAAAAAGAAAAACAAAAAACAAGTTAGAGGATGCGCACTTATTGTTGGTACCTTTGTATATCATCATTTACATGACTATATTTCTTACAAATTATATAGTATATACATATACAAACGTCCGTTCCAAACTTCTATTTTGAATTTTAAAAATCAGTTTCGTACTGCTGTACAAGGCAGACCAAAACACAACTAATTCTGGTCAAATGTGCACTCTATTACTTGATTTTCTAAACCAAACTTTTGTTATGTTATTGTTTCAATGAGAGCATCTGCAATATTCAATATAAAAAGCAAAATGATATCATAATTTTTTCTGTTATCTCGTTTAGGTCATGTAGTCTAATCAGAATATTGAAATGATAATAAACTGTTTGCTTTTTAAATTAAACTTGCAAACACCACACGTTTGAATTTCATTATTATCTGCTAGCTAGAATCATCATTATTAGTTCAACCTCTCCGATAAAAGTAGATTCTAGTACCAAAAGATTTTTTGTTACGTAATAATAGTGTATATTATAGTATACACAACATTCATTACAAAATGTTTAATAGAACAAGGAAATTTCAACGTGTATACAAGTAGTAACAGCAGTTCGTGTTTAATTTTAATTATGATATCCGTGCAGCCCTTGATACGCAATGCAATTTGATCGCTTAATTTACGTTATTCGTACAACTACTCAAGATTATTTATTTATATTAGGAAGTGGCAGTTCAACAGATGTGGCAGTGTTGACAGAACAATTTGTTTTTTTATTACAGAGTTTGTGCTATTCAATAAATTAATCAAAATGAAATGATTAATAACATTTAACATTCTATGAATTTTAAATAACATTTATCCAAAAATTAAAAATGCAAATAAAACAAAAAAAATAATCGTTCCTATATATTATAAAAAAATGAGCTACTATCGTATCTCTAAGTTGAATCAGTTCACTTTAATAACAGGCTGCACGGACATTTACACATTTAATAATGAGACACAAGAAGAGGATGATACCACATATTATGAATGAGAGAGACAGAGCCACTGTTGGCAGTGAACTTAGAAGGGCCGACCGACTTTTTTCTTGTTTTATTTTAAAAGACAAAAGTATCGATAATGCACTTGTGAGCTCCTGAAATTTTGTACCCGACGTTCTTCTTTATATATTTTGTACATACAATTAAGCCATTGTTATTATAATTCATTATTATTAGATATTTTGAAACAAAATGATATAAATAATTTAAAATATATACAATTGTTACACACATAAATTCATTTCTTGTTTGTAATGCATTCCTAAAGCTCGACTTTAAAAGTAAAAATATATTCAATGGTCATCTTTGAGTTTTAGAATAGTTTAGAAAACTGATTCAAATATTTTTCTAATAGAACACAAAATGGTAATAGTGATGGGTGTTCTAAACTTTCATTTGTTGATTACCGAGTAAAAGGTTTAAAAATGCATTCGTTTGTTTTATTTCATGACATTTTGTTTCAAAATATCACCAACGATTCATTTAAGAAAAAATTCGTTTCCTCTTTCTCGCTTTTCTAAAAAAATAGAATAAGGTTGACCCCTCGACTTTTTAAAAAATAGCGAGTGCTTCCCAGATAGATAAGGCAATAAACGGCGCAAATGAATCTCTGCGTCCAACACAAAAATAATACATCTCTCTCTGTTTTATGAAAATATGGTTTATATACACTGATGAATTAATATGAAAATATGAATTGTGAAATGTTATTATATGCATGTATGTAGTTAATTTTTCATTTCTTGTATATATGTATTGTATGTATGTATGTATGTAGTATCTCTAGCAGCAGAAGTACTAATGCAGAAAACTATAATAGTATCAAAATGAGAAGCTAAGAACTACACACCAAGAGTTACTGTGTTAAAACATTAAAAAGTTTGTAAAGGCAGGACAGTTTATAGTGCAACTATATGACAGATGCCCAGTGTACTTGGCATTTGTCTACGAGAAACCACTGAGTCACCTCGACGTATTTGTCACTTCCAAATATATACATAAAACGGACGGCTGCTTCTTTGTTTCGTTTTCCTCCATGTTCAATGCCATACGAGAAATTTTCAATTACCAAAATCCATCTTCCAAAACCTTCCTCAAGTGCTTTCTTTAGAACTAGAATTTCAATCCATATTTAGCTTTTAAATACATATTGCATTAATTAAACCTTCTAATCTATATTTCCTTTCAAGAATTATTCTAAATTGCACTTTTTAGACAGAACAGAACGGATCATTTAAAATTTTCCTAATTTTTTAAAGCAGTTTGCTACTGGTGTTGTTAACCATCTGCCATTTTGATATCGTGCCACTGTCCTATTATTTTTTGCACCTGCCCTCAGTCTGGTGAGCCATGTGTCGTGAAGGCACCTCTGTTTATATCAGTCCAGTCCAGTCTTACATCTTAAGTAAGCAAATCGCCTGGTATATATATATATATAATAGTATATAAAACGATGCATAATTTATACATGCTTATAAAAGCTACGTATATTCTTTTTTTTTCAAGTCGAGCACTATCTTCTAAGTAATTATCTAAATAAATCTATACTCAATAATAACATTCTCTAGATGCCGTCTCAACATTCAGTTAGTAAAAAAGTTTAATTATACAATATTTCACAGCCAACAATTTGGTGGTGGACTCTGCAATTGCTATTTTTATATTCGTCTTGTGTAGTTATCTATTTTTGGGCACACATTCCACAATAATATGAGAGAAATCTTTCTTCAATTCCAGATGTAGTGGTAATAATTGTACTTGATAGTTTACAATTCTAATCGTAAACCACATTAATATTATTATAGCACTGCACATCCATCGCACCCACCCGGCATATCCGGTCAACATCTGAGAGACGTGTCTGTCTACTATGTCCTCATATCAACATCCCATATTTCAGCAAGGAATGGTGGTAATTTCTTGTTCTTCAATTTGAGGGAGAAACACATCTCAGAATTCTGATTACCCAATGTCCTTAACTCTGTCAAAACGGATAGTAATTTCGCGAAAACTGTTCCTGGTTTTGGTTTTCTTCTGTTATCTACATATGCCCTAAGTGCTTCTAAATATATTTCTTGAATCTTTTCTACTTTCCAGCCTTCTATTAGAGATGGCCGCTCTGAAATAAAAAAAAAAGATACATTAGATCACATTCGCTTAATTAATTGCTTATTAATAATTAAATAGTACCTACTAAGATTACTTTTTATATTATAGAAAGTGTATACCTATATCAAAGCTTTATTTACTTTAAAAGGAATAAAACTAGTGAGAAAAATTTAAACTAGATAAACTGTATCGATTGGAAAAGTGAAGAATAAAGTAAAAAAAAAACTACATATGTTGCAAAATTATTGACAAAGATTTATGGAATTGTAAAATTCTGCAAGTCTTAAATTATGAAACTTTGGTCGCCTGAAATCTCATAATCCTAAAAGTATTAAATTCAAAGTTTCTTCAAAACGAAATTTGAAACGTCTGAAGATTTCTAATTCTAAAGTTATAATCTTCCAAAAGTAATAAACTATTATGCCTGGTTTATACAGCAACTAACAACTAACAATTCATAACTAAGATACTGCAAGATAAATAATGGAACGGTTGAATTATAAAGTGGATTATAAAAAAATTTGGCATAACACACCGACTTTAGTAGTGACAGTGACAAATTTTATATTTATTACGGAAGTGAATCCTAAGAAGAAAGTCCTATTTAAACAGGAAAAGCGTGTAGTGCCAATTATTTATCTCGCATTAGTACCTATTTACTCAGATGGGTTTATACAATCCACTAACAAAGAATTATGAATTGGATTTAATCTAATTCTTCTGATTATTCTCTAGTTAAATCGCTAGTGCGCGTATAGACCAAGAGAACAGAACAGGTTAGCCACTACATTATTATGAAGATGTCCTCAAGAAATTCAAATTTTTATGGCGGTATTGCGAACATATGGCAGTATGCACTACCTTAATTATTAATTTTTAATTGTTATATAAACCGACAGGATTTTCTTAGTTGTTAGTTATTGATTCTTAGTTCTTAGTTGCTGTATAAACTAGACATTAGTCACTGTAAACTACACTAGAGGGAAAAAAATGCATCACTTAAAACACATTAATAATACCAAAATTTCAAACAGCCATAACTCAGCTGATTTTGAACAAAAATGGATGAACTTTTACGTGATGAGAAGTTTAAAGTGTCTAGTTTAAGGGCGTGTGAGGAGCAAATGTTACGTTTAAGCCTTTCCGCCACCAGTGACCCTCCGCAGAAAAGTTTTTAATTAAAAAAAATGTTAAACTTCAACTTTTCTTAACTTAGCTTGTACGGTGAACCAAAAAAATCAGGGACGTAATCAACTACCAGGTCAATAAAGTTCAGTCCTTTTTCTGTAAAGCATTCGAAACTTCGAGTGCCTATAATGATTAGGTGAGAAGCTATGAATTTTTGAAATTTACCCTGTATTTTGTCGTCGGGAGTTTTTCGTCTTTTGCCAGCAACATTATTACCGGTTGAGTTTGAACATTTTTCTCCTAATTCAAAAATTTTGGAAAATGTTTTTAGTTAGTAAAAACATTTTTTTTATTAACGTTAATCTTTTTAACATGTACTGCCGACACCAGCATTACCCGATGTGCACCATTGTCGGTCGGATTTTGTACATCGTGTGTGTATGTGTGTGTGGGGGGAGGCATTGTAACGCTTCGAATAATTAAAATAACTTCTAATAACTGACTGCGATACTTTCAAAATATTAGTAAAATAAAAATCAAAACATTAGTTTAGACACTTGCACATCAGGTAACGCTGATGTCGGCGGTTGCAGGTTAAAAATATAAACGTTGATAAAAAAATGTTTTAAAACATTTTTCGACATTTTTTTTAAATTTTTTGGATTTGGAAAAGAAAAGATTCAAACTCAACGGATAATAATGTCGCTGGCAGAAGAGAAAAACCACCCAACAAAATGCAGGATAAATTTCAAAAATTCATAATTTCGCGCCAAATCATTGTAGGCACTCGAAGTTTTGAAACCTTTACAGAAAAAGGACTGAATTTTATTGCCATGGCGGTCGATTGGGTCTACGATCTGTTTGATACAGGCTGTTAAAGTTTGACATTTTTTTAATCCAAAACATTTTTTTTTCTTTGGGGGTTGGCGGGTGGCGAAAAGGTTTAAACATAACATTCGCTCACACGCTCTTAAACTAGACACTTCAAACTTTTCAGCACGCAAATGTTTATTCATTTTCGCCCAAAATCCGCAGAGTTATGAGGATTTGGATTTTTGGCATTTTTGGAGCATTTTCAAGTGGTACTTTTATTTTTTCCTCAAGAGTATAAAACCCAAAACATTCAAAGTGCTGAACATGTAACCATGAAACCTAAAAACTTGTACACTATGCAAATTATAATTGCTAACTCTGAGATTCTGAAACTTTGAGATCCTGAAATTCTAATGGCAATGGTAAAAATAAAAATTAATGACATAGGTCATTTTGTAGATTTTGAAGCATCCTTAGTAACAGCTTCATAATAGAGCTCAAAGTTTCCATAGCCTCTGTCTAAAAAAATTTAAAATGAGTACTAAAATCTTATAATAAAATTTGATTCATCTGATACCTAATAATGATCTTAATTAGTTTAAGAGGTCAAACATTAATTTTCATTTAGTAATCTTTTTCTATAGAAGTTTGAGCTCCAGTTTATGGGTGTTCCTAAGCATGCTTTTTTAAATTGAATGTCCTTAATTTTTCTGAAACACTGTCGAGATAGTGGGCACTTTTGCATTGCCATTGTTGATTTTTTTTCAAAATGTTAATCCTCTGAAACTTAAGGTCTGAAACTCAGAGACTTAATAAGCTAAATACTGTTGAAACCCCAATATTTGACACTCAAAAGTACTACTTTGCATGTTCTGAAAGAAAACTTGAAATCTCAAAGCTTTGAAATTCGAAACAATTAGGAAGTGTGAAACTACTACATACATTCAACTTATGCACTCTAATATAGTAAATATCAGGTCTTTGAAGTTATGGAAGTTTTAAACTCCGACTTCTGAAACTTGAAAATCTAAAATCTCAAAACCTCAGCTTTAAAATTTTGAATTATTGAAACTTCAAAACAATTGAGAGGTTTCCGTGAAAAACACATCAATTTTTTGTTGACTTTTCAGGTTGACTCGACAGCACTGAGGTACTTCAACATGTTCGTTTTTTGCATAAGAAGTACATTCATTTCTTTAAATATTGATACTATGTCTTCTAGAGAGGGCCGAATATCTATAGTTCCATAAAAACCAAACTATTCAGGTTACAATTCCCGTAAAAACAACTCTTTCCGGCAAACTTTTTGACAAATGTTCTTACAAAAAAAAACTCAATTGAAACTGTGGGTTTCTAGAAACTTTGAGAAAACTTTTGAGAATTTCTATATTGGTTCATCATATCTTAAAAAGCCTAAAAGAATTACCTGAGAAGATCACAATGGCAGTAAGTAGTGCATATTCAGCGTTATCCACTTTCATTGAGTACATAGTCCTGCAAAAGTGAAGTAGATCCTCGATGGTGTCACCCATACCAGCCAGAGTGTAACTATCACGAGAGTAAGGTTGGTTGTTTACAAACAAGATGGAATCCGTTTGTGCATCATAGCGTCGTGCCATTCTGAACATCATCACCTCACTCGAACATGCCTGAGAATTACCAGAGTTGCATTAGATATTAAAAAACTTTTTGATCAACCACCCACATACCTTTAAAAGAGCAATCTGATCTTCTCGTAATAATTTATCGAAACCTGGCAATCGTTTGGCAAATTCCACAATTAACTGTACTGTTAAGATGGTTATTTCTGTAATGTGCCTGAATCTCATATCACATTGATCTTCTCCCTCTACAGGTTGGTTCTAAAAGTAAAAAATAATTAACAAATTAAAAAACTTGTTCAATAGTAATAATTACATACCATTATTCGCTTTACATCATCGTCTGGAGGATGTTCAAATTCATTTTGGAAGTAGACAAGTCGATGTATAAGTTCTTCTTGTTCGGGAGAGATCGGTTTTATGCCATTTACCAGCAATGGTCTATCGGGATCAATTGACTGAAACGTACAATTCTTTATTAGCTTATATGAAAAATAGGGAGAAGGTAACTATGAGCCGAATTTATACTGAATAAAACGTTTTTGGACCTACAGATAGTTTCATATTTAGTCTAGCAAAAAATAAAACTTCAGTTATGTGTAGGATCAAACAACAGAAGCAAGTGGGAAAAAGACGAAAGCTTTGAGTTTCAATGCATTGAATAGACAAAAAGTTGTTCGTATTCCGAATCTTGTAGAAAAAGTAATTATTTCAGAACAATATTGAGTAAAGAAAAAGCTCTATGGCCAAATACACAATACTTCAAACTGCCAAAAATAAGTTACACCATGGATTTAGAATAAGTTGCTTAAAATTCAGAATAATATGGAACAAATGAAATTGTAAAGTGCCATAGGTATTGATGCACCAGATCATTGAATGTAAAAACAGACAAAAAACGAGCAAAAAGTATCCAATGGTAGAAATTGTGTATCCAGTAAATGCCTATAGCTTATTATTTACAGACTATAGATTTGTTAGAGCTTTGGGAGTGTGTTGGATTGGTATCCCATGAGTCAGCTTTGAATATATTTGGGCAGTTGTTGGACACAATTTAAACATTTTCTGTGTACAATTTCAATGACAGTCAGAATAGGATAGTCATTGGGGAAATGCTTTCCACATAACTTTCTGGAAGGATACATGATAAAGATCTTGATTTTGAGTATTCAAAGAATGATGGTAAAATCTGCTAAATCGGGCATTCCAGAGATCAATGGACAAATTATATATCATTTTCGTTCGTCTTGAAGCGCAGATTTTAATGCTACCAAAATCAAGAGCGCGCGCATTGGAACGAGCGTTATTAGCGTAGAAATTGGTTATTTTGATATAGTATAACAACCGCATGTAGTTAATATTGTATTTGTGAATCGAAAGTTTTATGCTTATAACTTCCCTTCATTCAGGTGTTCGGTCTTGATTTTGGCTTTGATTGATTGGTACCATTAGAAATTAAGCGTTAAGATGAACAAAATGATATACAAATTGTCTATTGACCTCTAGACTTTTACTATCATTCTTATGTATGCAATTTCTTCAAATGAAAACGTACAGTACTCAACTTCCACAAACATGGACTAATTATGAACTAGTCTGAACTTTTGGGCTAGGATAATTTCTGTAAATGCATGGGATGAATTGAACATAGACTTAGCACTCAATCACAGCAAGTACTGATTTCATGAAAATGAATTGAAGTTGAATAACAATCATACAAAAAATTTTCAAAGTAGTCAGTCGTCATATAAGCCAGCATGAAATAGTTGGTAAGACTTGGATTTAGAGAAAGATGGCAGACAACACATACTTTTGTTTTTTTTTGTGTCTAAGCACTAAATGTCTACTTTACATCTACTAAATATTTTTAATTATTGGAAAAATCCAATTGAACTAACTAGAAGTATTCAAACGTGGTTGCTGAAAAATTTTAAAAATGACAAAAAGGCAAGCAAGCTCTTAGTGATTAATGAGTGTAATATTTGGAATTACCAGACTGACAAATTAATATTACCTCAGGTTCTATTTTAATTATATCAGGTGATCCATTTGTAGTACTATTGGGTTTATCCTTTTCTTTCTGCGCTTTCTTTTCTTTTCGTTTTACAGCACACTGTACTTCTGGCACAACACACTCGGGTCGCATACCCACACTGAGGCACTTTTTAAGTCGACACTCTTGGCATTTCCGCCGCATATACATATCTATCTCACAATTATTACCATATTTGCATTGATATACCGCATTCTTTGTTATACTTCTTCTAAAGAAACCTAAAAGTGAAGAAAAATCGATTTTAGTAACTCGACAATTTCTTCCAGTAGTACCAAAACGTTTATTATGACTGCGTGTTACTAACCTTTGCATCCTTCGCACGTGAGAGCATTGTAGTGATAACCAGACGCCCTGTCACCACAAACGAGGCACAATTCTTCCTGTTGCCGCGGTGTCGGCCCTTTTTTCTTTTTTGCATCGCAGCTATCCGCACTATATCCATTTAAACTACTAGGTGGTGAGAGATCTTCTCGTCCTGGAAAGAAAAGATAGGAAAGATTAAAAAAAAAGTTATTTTCAGAAACGCATTATGTTTTGGGGAAAAAAGGTAACCTACCATGATAATTTTTGGGCAACATTTATTTATTGTTTATTGGCAGTTTTTTTTTCTCTTGAGAGAAGACATTATAATTTTGTTTGCCCACAACAACAACCGATTGAACAATATGTAGTAATCATGATTTACTAGACCTTGGATGAGTGTTGAGACGGTCACATCCTTAATAATTCCGGAATATACAAAAAGGTTGTTACATAATAACTTTAATAAATCTAAATTTATTCCTTTAGGTGGACACATTCGTTTATAGCTAGTTACTTTTTATTACTTCTGGATTTTGTTCTTTAATGGATAACGGATGTGACGTGATATGTGTATATGTGTGTGTTGGTGACGAGGAGTTGCTTGAAGAACACTTCCTGTGATAATTCCGCGTGAGAATGAAGACTATTTTTTGAAAAGTCACCAAATAGAATTAAAATAACATTAAATTACTTTTGCTTCGAATTAGAAGAAGATAACAGATGACATGGAGGAAGAAAGGTGCAGGAGAAAAAACTAGATCTCGCGAGTGTTATTTTTTGATGGGAAAACACGCTGACCAGATGGTACATTGTAGTATCCCACTACTTTAACACTTTGGTTTAATTACAATAGAAAACTGCACAACCATGTTCAACTTTTTTTTTTACTTTTGTTGTTAGGCGAAAAATAGCTAAATCATCTAGTGATTTTACGCATGTTGCTGCAGAGAGCAATTTAGAGAAATCTTCGTTTCGAAATTATACGACGAAGAAGCCTATAAGTATTGTCCTTGAAAGCTAAACACGTATTCCATAGAAGATTACAAACATTAGCCACAGATTTCTGACAAGGCTTCGAATTGCGACATGCTACGATTGTTTCACGTTGGATAGGTAGGTATGCGGAGTGTGTAGTTTTCAACTCCTGCAATTTAATCAGAAGACCTGTTCAGTAACAATAAGAAGGATTTGTGTATGGGATTTCCTTTATTATGTTGGTATATTACAACCAAGTTGAAACAACTAGGGAAAAAACAATTGAAAATCTTTTTCAAAATAATCGGTGAGTAAGCACTAGATAATTTAATCTTAATTTGCTTTTGATTGTTTCCAGAGTATACCATTGTATGAGCCTTACGCAAACCTGTCCTGTATTAAAATTTCACATTTTGAAATTTTCAAAATGTTTTGGGTGAAAACGGACTGTATGGATGGATACTTTCGCATTGGAAAAACATTTATGAATTAATGTTTAGGTGATATTTGAGAAAAATTCGGGCTCCATAATAAAGATAAAAAACCCAACCAAACCATACAAACAAACAAGCATAGAATAGAGCAATAATCGTGACGCGGTTGCAAAAGCGTGTTTCCTCGCGATTCGAGAAATCTCAGGCAGGCACATAGAGTCAAGGTCGCGCACTGCCCCTGGTCATTCTACTACTCGACCAAACAACATCACCTAACATTTACCTCTCCACCGACATTGGCAATGCGACGATCGTACCTAGAGAGGCCAACAGCACATTGATCTACATACACAGTGACGGTGATGTCAGTGGACGCCCACATGCCTAGCCGTCCAAATTAGATACATGACTATTATTATATACCATGTTGCGCATTTTATTTATTTACTCTTCTTTTTAGTCTTGTCCACTTCCAAATCCAATTAATTCCATTCCACGCCGAATTTCTATCAAACGAAGTCCTACACTTCACCCTTATTTTGGCAGTTTCAAAAGTTTCCTTACAATTAGAACCATTCTCAATTCAAGTAGCAAACAACTTGTGTGTTTACGTGTATAATAATATATGGGATAACTTACAAGTAGTATCCATGTATCATCTGACCTTGATTATAAAAAGAAAAGACATGGACTGAATATTAGTTCAGCATACTTGACATTGACTTGTAATTGAATGTTACAACATCAACGAGCGTAAATACGAAATAATTTTAAGGTGTCAAGACACAACAAAAAAAAGAACAATATAGTTGTTATAAGGATTGGGAAAGAGTAATTAACATTATTCGGTGATTTATCACTAGAACGATCGACAAGGTAGAGGATTAAGTAAACAAATTATTTATGGGAAAAGCTACAGGGAGAAATTATATTGACTGCAGACTTTAATGACAAATTAAAGTTTTATTGATTTGTTTATTCTTGGGAACAACGAAATTGATTATATGCGATAAACGAAGTGCCGCCCAATTTATCATCTTTTGTTGCAGATTTTGGTTCTTCAACCACCCCAAACTTTTGGGTCTGGTAAAACAATTCGTTGGACCGGACCGTTTGAAAGCGTGGAACTAGAGCTTACTTTCCATTAATCTAATCGTTTCAACAATCTATATGTAAACAAATATGACGGAATAGGGCTTTAAAGGGAGCTTTAGTTCTTATTAGCCCAAACATGACATTGACATTAGACCGATCGATGGTTTTTTAATCTCACCTAACCAGACCTATAGATATATTATCGTTATCGTCAACAATTATTTTTCCCGTTCTTGTATTTTGCAAATATGATTTCGCCCAAAAGTAGTTTACTTTGATTAGACGTTCTTCTCCAGCGTTAATAGCATCAATCTTAACTAGAGTAAAATAAACGCTGAGTGATGGATGTTGCAAGACTTTAACCTAGACGAATTTTCATTTTCTACACTTCTTATAGTAATATCTTTTTCTAAATATCTGGGAAGGTCCAAAATACTACACCTTGCTTTTTTACAGTTTCTTCTCATCTTTTGCAAACACATACAGAATCTTTGGACGGAATCACACTCAGCAGACAGTCCAAATTGTTCAAAGTGAAAACTGAATCAAATAAACCAAACGCTGCTTTCTCTTGCACCATCCTAATACAGGCACTCCGTGTTTTGCCCCACAAATATACAACACTCCAAAAACATATCAATTTTTCCATATAATATTTCATCTTGATGTAGAGGAGTAATAGTTATTATATAGGCAAAGAATCTTAGTTGGCAGCGAAACGATACACAAAATATATTTTCAGTTTGTGTCATTGATCTTGATGATGACTTATCTGAAATCTGTTTAAAAAGATGATACTTGGAATCGGTTCTGATTTTGGTTCAGATTTCGTCAATTCCAGCTGCGCTGATGTGTCCAAGCCAACAAACTCATATGACGCCTCTCAATAGGATCTAATCATTGATATTCATGGGTCATGATCATCCATTCATTGGGCTCACAAGTTCTTGTTGTCTTTGCTTGTTTCTGTGGATTCTTATTGTGAATTCTGTTCGGACATTTCTGGCTACGGCTAATCAATATTCAACGCTTTCAAGGGCCTAGATTCTATCAGAAATCGGATAAATCAAGAAGATAATTCTTCTCCTTTAAAATTGTTTTTGGTTTTAGTTCTTCTCCAGCAATCAAGTGTATCAAGGCAACGTCCATTTGTGCACTTTAAAGCTGTATGACTTTACGAGCTTTTTACCAGAATGTGAATTATCAATGCAGAAACTTAAATACTCCCACATTACTGCAATAAGCAGTTGTGATGCTCATTTTATGTAATTATAAACAGTATTGTTTTATAAATATTTACTTGTTTATCAACAAAAGAATATAATAGTTGGTAATTAAAACCGATCATTCAGAGAATTATTTCTTATTATTTCATAACTGTGGATATTTTAATAGGCTGTATATTATTATTGAACGTGCGTGCATACCATGCAATTATCTTTTGAGAGATAAAAATTAATTAAATGCAGGGAGTTTCCAAATGCATCAAGGTAAGTACGGATTTTCACACTTTTTCTTGAACAAATAAAACCTTTTTTTTCTCTATTTAATTGCATGGTTGGTAATTGCACTAATAATTCATAAGAGTTTAGTCATGCTAAAAAATAGTAACTACACATTAAATTAATAAAGTCGTACACGTAATAAAAGTAAAAGTTCAACATTTAAGTGGACTATACAAAAGTGTTACACAGGAAACTTCAATGATCGATGAGCGGACAACGGAACCGCCGAGCAGCCTCCAGCTATTTCAGGTACATTAAAAACTTAAAATGTTGTATCTTTTTTGATCTAGTCATCAATTAATATTTAAATGTGTTTATTGATGATTGATTATTAATATAGTTCGTTTAAAGAATGATACAGCTAATATTTGATCAAATATGATACCAAATATTAACTATTATCCAGCAAATATTCCCAAATATCAGTAACCCAAGCACTCCAAAGTTACTCCGTTTCGAAACTTCAGAATTTCAGATGTTCAAGAAGAGTGTTCGCTTATTCATAGTTTAGAAGCGAAGAAAATCACATCTCTCGAGTTTTAGTGTGATTCTTGCAGAATTTGATTGCCTACTTGCCATAACTACTTCCACAGTTTCAAATACTGAACGCATATTTTCATTTTCTGTAACCTACGAGATCAAATTTCAACGCTTTACATATTTCAACGCTTCATGGTATTTGAAAATTTCAAAGTTTCAGAGTTTCAACGTTCATAATTTGGAAGTCTATAGTTGCAGAGATAAAAAATTTCAAAATGTATGGTTTTAGTTTCTTCTATTGGGCGTTCATTTCATTGCGATTTGGTAATCTAGAAACTTTAGGTTTTTAGAAATTCTAATATTTGAGTTTCAGTTATTAATTTCTTTGGGTTTGAAGGGGTTTTAGTTTCTTGGGTATTGGTATACGTATCACTTTTTCCAAAAATTTTTTAATCTTCAATTTTCTACAATTTATGTATGGTATAGATTCTCTATAGCTTTTAGTTCGCATTCCGTGGTATTCGGTGCCATTTGCAATAGTCGAGACTTCAGGAACTACAGTCTCAGTATAAAATCCTTATTTGTAGTGTATCATTGTTAATTCATAATTTGTATAGGTATACTATAGTACATACTTTCAGTATAGTCTTTACCTACATCCCATAGTTCTTTAGTCAATAGTTGATAATCAATAGTTTAGGATCTGTATCACACAACTACAGCTAATAGACCACACGCGCAAGTTGTATAGGTCGAATAGGTATTATTAGATGCATTCTACGGCTTATGCTATACCGTTCATAGTTTATCATGTACTGCCTATTGTTTGTAGTCAACGGTCTACATCTTGTGATCTACAGTCTATGACAATGTTCTTCAATTTCTTTCCTATGATGTGTTGTATAATATATTCTATGTATTGTATAATTGTCATACGATAAATAAAATAAATAAATATATATTGTATAGTCTATAGTTAACATCTGCAGTCTAGAATCAACAATTTCTAGTTTAGAGTACATGGCAATGCTTCACTTTTTAACAGTTTTTGTAGTTTTTGCCAATAACCTATAATCTACATTCTACGAATTATAATCCATAGTCTATGTTCTACAATCTGAAGCCTCTTATACTTTAACTGGCGTGTAAACGATAGCTGTAGTCTGGTAACTCTATCTGAAGATCAGTGACTTCGAAAATTGTAATCTCGAATGCTTCGTTGAAAGAAATTCGAAGATTGCAAGAAAAAGAGTTTTAAAAGCTACGTAGTGAAGAACTCCAAAAATTGTATTCTATTATCTTACCTAATCAACTTGCATACCATACCGGAGCCACTTTCGATACCATATTATGATGAATTTTAAGTTTCTATTGACTTATAGGGGAATCAAGCATTTTCATAAATCTTTCGAAACTTCATTTTCCCTTCGAACACTCCAAATCTTCGTTCTTCACGAAGAGTTCCATTCGTGCCTTCGAATTCTTATAGAATATTCGAAGTTTCGGAAAACTAACAACGCTAACATAGATTATCGTTCATTTACAGCCTATTATTATGTGGCTTGCAATCAAGATTTTTTTACAGTTTAATTAACAGTTTGTAGTATACGCTCACTGCTCTCTGTCGATCGATCATCGATGGTGTATTTTCTACGGGCGACAGCGTATGGTCTATACTGTATTCTAGGCCTGTAGCCTTTGCATACAGGGATTCTACTACAAAACCAACTCCCGCCATATCTGAGGTTGGATTCGATCGGGTAGTGAAGTCCCAGTCGGGTAGTGAGAGTAGTCCTAATGCTGGACGAAGGGTAGGCCCCGACGTCGACGGATGAGCACATTCATAGCTCGGTACTAGCCTGGAGAGCTAGTAGAGGGTGGATAGCCAACCTCCCTCCAACCAGTGAGTGACTGGTAGCATTTGCTATGCAAATATGCGCTGAATTTACGTATCTCAATCACTTCCTGTTGGAAGGAACGTGGGGATTCTTACGTCAGGTGCCCCACATAAATCAATTTTCGGATTCTGTATCCTTTGTGTTATGATTTTTTAATAGTATCTATGGTATACAATCTATTAATTATCCTCTATGCGACAGTACATTTCAACTGTTCTTCCTCTGGAATATTATATTTAATATTTGTAGTGCCTCAATGCTTCAGAGTCATCATTCAGAGCTCATTTGATTCAACAATATGATTTTAAGTGTCTAAGAAATATATTTTCTTGGAATATGGATATTGAAGAAAAACTGTTTTTTAGGTTTACTAAACAGCAAAACTGTCCATGCCGAAAATTAAACCTTTTCTAAACCAATGACGTGACGTGAAACTCCGAATAAAATGAAAAGAAACGAAAAACTTTCGACTAGGATTGAAAAGAGATGCACATTGAATAGATAATAAATTAAATAATAATTTCCACATGTTTATAGATTCCAGACGATAAGCTCAAAACACCATATAATTTTTATTTTTGCATAATTATTGGGCTTTTTTTTAATTTGTTTTTTGTTTATTCTAAAAATAGTAAAAAATAAATGTACTGCGTTATTGGGTTTTATACACATCGGATATATTATATATGTGATTTTTATTGTTGATACATCATATTTTATGGCATCTGAACAATAATAATGAGTCAGTCACATGTCAGTGGCGGCAACCTTAACCTCCCATCGGCTATGTTAATGAATAGTGACTGTTTAACCATACGTTATTATAAATAAAAAGAAAAATGGTTGGCGTATACTATTGGAACATTTTTCGAGTGGGAGTAATAAAAGGAAAAGTTGGTTTTTAATCGATTTTTAAATTAAGCTGCACAAAAAGATGAACATGACATTAAGATCTTCGCATTGTAATTTTTGAATTTTTTTCTTCTTTGAGTTTGAAGTCACATAATTCACACCGAGAACATAAATATAATGATAGATCGTAGGTTCTTATTAGGTTCTTCTAAAATTACCGATACTTGTATTAGCATATAATTAAATTACATATATAGTCAGGTAACTCTGACAATGATTTATTTGCTTCTCATATTGACATCCATTAATTTTCCAAGACAAAGAGGAATCGGTTAATAAGCATCCCTTAAGAGTTGTTTGCAAATTAAGATCTTTCTACTTGTTAGTGTACTATATGTTGTCAGATAAGATGATTGATTGCTTAAAATACTGAAATATTATTAATGAAATTATAATAAAAAACAACCGGTTTTATTAAAATTACTAATAAAATCCTTCATTATACACAATATACGTAATTACACATACAAGTGTTTAATTATGAATTTTAATTATTATAGTTATATAACGCTTGAAAATGATTATGATTACCAATTTAGGCAAAAAATACAACACATTCATATACTTATTAAAAGAATCGAGATTTTTTTAAAGGTTTTTCACCACAGTGCAACTGCCTTGCACATTGACCTTACTTAACTAATTTTTTCATATTTCGATTCTCATGATCAAAATAAAGTGATTAAAATATTATAAATAACAAAAAAAAAATGGAATCATAATTAGATATTAAAAAACACAAAACGTTAAACTTGTTTACTTGAGAAAGTAAGGGGCAAAGAACGTCCTTCTAATTTCTCTGAAATGCAGACAAGCCCATCAAGAAATTACTAAACTAGAAACTATGTGTGTACAAACTTGAAACAATTGCTATGCCAATAGCAAGCCGTGAGGTTTTGCATTCAAATTGTGCAATTCGTCTCATACTGTACATACAAAATATAGAATAAAAACATCTAATAGGTATATAACAAAATGGCACTATAGCAAACGGCAACACTTCTTACCTATCAGTATGGACATTTAAAAAAAGGGTTTTAAGTTCTTTGTACAAAGTTTGGTACAAGGTTATCAATCGTTTTCAAACTAACAAATTAAGGTAAATAGAATTGGCAACTATACAGGGTGGTTCACGTAAGATGATCCGTACCTTACTTTGGAAACTGTAAAAGTTACGGAAAAAAATAAATACCAAAGTTGGTTGGTTTAAAACAAATTTTAATTTTATAATATTTTTGTATGTACAGAATGAGTCGTCTTGCTAGGCTACTATCAACTTTTTTTTATTTTCAATGGAACACCCTGTATATTTTGCGATTTTTGATTCTGCACTTTATTGCAAGTACTTGTGGTTAATATACGGAAAGTCCGCACAATGTTTCAGCAAATGCAATTTCTTCAAGTTTTTCTAAGAATGTAACTTAAAAAAACTTAATTTACCTACTGCAACTTATATTTAAGTAATTATAATAATACACGATGCTTATAAATATCTAAGTCAACGCTTTTTCATAAATTCATTGTTGAATAATATACAGGGTGTTCAATCCATTACACCAAAGATAGAGACTTTTAACATGAAAATCTCTTTTTCCTAAATGGAACACTCTGTATATTTACATTTTACCTGATTCAGTTTTTTGGTCTCTATCAATTCGTATAATAAAATTTCTATTTGTCGAGTTTTTTGCCAAGTTTTTATACTGTATTTATGTATCTATATTCAAAAATTGTGCATTTAAAAAATTTAATTTACTCAAAAACTGTGCGCACACTTCCGGTATGTATGTTAAATACTTATAATGACGTAAGGAAGCAAAAATTATAAAAATACACAGTGTTACAAATACAAAAATAATATAAAGCTTAAATTTGTTTTATACCAACCAACTCTGGTAGTGATCTTTTTTCCGTGATTCTTACAGTGGTCATCTTACATGAGCCACCCTGTACTCGAATTCAGATTTCGAACATTGTTTCTGCAACATATTCTTGTTTAGAAAAAAAAGTCTTTCACATTATTATTATTATTATTATTAGGACGAATCTAAGGCGAAATTCTAGGTTGCCACCAGCAGCTACTTTCTGTTTCAGCCCCTTCCAGGCAATGCTCACAAGAATTATTCTAGTAGTAGATCACGCAGTTCCTACCTCTGTCCCTTCTGCGAGATTTTTATTGGCCCAGAAAAATCAAGAAATTGATTTTATAACTCTCATCAGACATTTACAATGCTCCCCTTACCTTCTCCTCCTCAGACATTCATCATTCAAGCAAGTTCATTAAATTTCTAGTGACAACTTTAAGTTCTTCACTTAGCTGACTAACCAACAAGGGACTTCATGCGAAATAAAAAAACTTTTACGATATGGCAGCACTTCTCATTTATGCAGTCTCATTATTTAAAACTTTGTAATACTTTCGGCCATTCCATTTAAGAAGAATCCATTTCGAATAATAAAAGGTTAGTAATCCAGTGAAAAGCTGCAAAAACTGCACAGTTTTGCTCTTCAGTATCTCATTTATATGCTTCTTATTTAAATTGCTTCGCTTTCGATTTCACCACAAAATTTGCCATCAAAGTGAACGTTTTCGGCAAGCCATTGAGAATAACGAACTTTGCTGGTCAATGCTAACCTATGGTGTCTCCATCTCAATTGTACAAAAGAATGTTTTGGAACCGCTTTCTTTCGGATACAAATATTTTGCCGTTGTCTTTCAGAAACAACAATTCCAAGTTTTTGAGCACACCATAGTGGTTTCTGTGGAATGAGAAAGTACAGTTTCGATATCTCGAAAGATAACCAAACTTACCATTTGGAATTTCTTTCTTGCAGGAATCGCACATTTATAGGCAAGGTCAGTTTTCGACAATTTTGGATTCAAACTTATGAATAGTTATCACATCTATGGAACAGAAAAATTGACAGACATGCTTTTTACTTTTCAACTAATAAAATAAAAGCTCTGGCTCTATTCAGATAAATAGCTACCAATTTCTAAAAATTCATCAAGTTTTATTCGAAGATGGGAGTCATATACTACAGAACTTACAGGATGACAGTTATTCGTCTTCGTAAGCCAAAAAAAGAATAGAAAACCAATCAAGAATAAACTTTTTATAACGAGCCGATGCTTTCCTCAATGAATAGAACCCCTCCAGTTTCTTCTTATGAACATAGAAAGAACGATCTTTTCCTTCCTTAATCTCCTAGATTGGCCATGGTCTTGTTCTTGTTACGTGGGAATATGTTGATCTGTAGAAAAGATTCAAGCTTGATATGTTGAACTTTTGATATGCAATTTGTATCAAGATGTTCACCAAGAAGGTATATTGTGGCTTGTTGAAGTGGCTCTTAAATAACGATGACCAAAAGCCTTCAGTTACCCAAGCGTTTTAGAATTTTTCATGTGAAACAATAGAAGATTCGATTACCTTTTCCAGATAAACTCTAGTAACTGTCTTTATTTGGAAGGATATCTGAAGTTGCTAAATTATTTTGACAAAACTTAGATTTATGGTAAGCAGAATATTTTGGGGAAAAATGTAAGAATTGGTAACAGAAATCATAGGAGAGCAGATAAGTTTATGAGGTCAACTTAAAAATCTATTTACCTGCTACTTCCAGTTCATTTTCTGGTCAAACAAACTTCACGCTTGAGTGCAAAAATGAAATAGGCAAAAATCCAATTATACACTAATGGTAAAACGTTTTTGCTAATATCATCTCAGCGCTGCCCAGACGATTCCTAATTATTAGGCATGATTGTGGTTGTGTTTGAAACCACATTCAATTCGCGCTTATACGGATGTATTAAACAATAAATTATCCACTTTTTGCACCGTGACAAAAAATCAAAGCGTTATTATTATTTTTGTGTCTTACGTCCTAAAAGTAAACGTATAGCAGCAAAAGCGGTTTAGCAAGTGGTTGAACTTTGATGTTTACAATCGAAGTCTCTTTCTCTCCGCTGGCACAACCGACACATATTTCAGGTGCTATTAACTGGACGGGCTGGTTTTGAATGCGAAAATACAAGAATTATATGCCGAAGGCGTTTTTGAAAGTGTAACGTCGCCATATTTGGTCATGAATTTTAAGAATATATAGTCATTAAATGTTGTGTGTGTAGAAATATATATGTGTCTGTATGTCTGGATACTTATGAAATGCCTTTGGTGAGAAAAGTTCACCAAATATATAATTAAGGATTTGTAAATTAATTTTTCTCAGTATTAATACGTGTTTGTTAGAATGTTTCATTTATAATAGATGTGTAAATTGTATGCGCGATGATCATTTAGAAAAAAAGTGTTAGTTGGATGTAAACTTTTCCACAAAAAAATATTTGTTAAAGGTCAAGAGCACCAAAAGAAAAAATAATGTCAAGAAATGTTTCATTTGAAGCCATCAATTAATTATTTCTATCAAAAATAGAATATGAGGCAATTCGAGACTCTCAAAACAAAATTTAATATTCCAAGATGGTTAGATACACAATTTATTAAAATTAATCCATGGGACATTAAGGTCGATGTGTTTGAATGACAAATTCGAAGAACTCGGTTGTGCAATAACAAATTGATGCATTAGAAAACAAGATGAAATATGACTACGGATTTTAGTATAAAAGAGAGTTGAGGTTATGTAATAAATGAAACACGAAAATATGCTATCATGGATGATTGGGAACATAATATTTAATACCTTTTTGGGAGTAAACTCAACTAATTCAATTTCATAATCCCCATTTTTTTGTCATTTCTCTGCCTCCAAGCAAATAACAGGATAAAATAATAGAATAGGGACCTCCGTGACTTGGGCTCTAAGTCATTATCATTAGCCAGATGTTGCGATTACGTCATCTCAAAGAACATCAAGACAAATTTCTTGAATACACATTCAGTTTGAAATCTCTTTTTATATTCGGCATTTCGATTCAAGAGCGAGACCAAGCCAGAAAAAAATTATACATCACTGTACCAAACCTACAGTGTTGTATAAAGCTTATTTTCATGTTCACTCGCCATGCCGGGAGTTTTTTTAATCGAAAAGATGCGGCCCTGGTTTGTGCCAGTGAATGGCTGTAAACAATGTAACTCAGGTTGATGTTAAGTTCAGGTTGAAGGCCATGGGCATAATTAAGCAAGATATTAATCATCCTGCAATTCTTTATTAATGAATAAAATGCCACGCACTGAAGGAGATCATGAAACAAGTTATTTAAATAAGGTTGCGTCTGTAATAATAAAAATCCGGTTTATTGCCGGAAAATCCTAGCAATTCAAGTGAAAAATACATACATTTCACACGTTTTTTACATGATTGTTTTAATTTTTCCACGTTCATGAACCTTTAAACTTATGTGTATGATTTTAATATACATTTAATCATCTCGCAGCAAATGACCTCTAAGTCACACCTACTCCCTCTTAATAATAATCTTTGAATTCTTTGAGGTTAATCTCTCTCGATTTAGATTTGAAAAAAAGGTACTTGGGTCCCGCTATGGAAGTGTGCAAAAAATTATAGGGTAAAATACTGTATTGAAATATATGTTCGCACAGCCCACACTGGAATGTCTGTGGATATATTTGGCGTTAGTTCATGGCACTTAATGTCAGTCAAAGAGAGAAAAAAAAATGTATCAAAGAACTATTTATGGAAACTCTCTGTTCAAACAGTACCGAGTTAACAAGTTCTTAGAGTGTGGCATCAAAATATTTATTTAAAATCTGCAACTAAATGTTTCTATCTATTATTATTTTAATGCGATGTTGCCATATATGGCAATCTTTCCCCAGGGTCTTTATTTATTGGAGTAATAATAGCGTGCAAAAGTGAAAACAAATTTGGCAAGTCCCAATTAATGGCCTTTCAGAATCTATAATAATTAATTGTACTTCTCCTGTGGTTCTTGTACATATTTGTACTTAACATATGTTCTTGATCGGCCTATGAAAAGATGTTGTGCAACTTTTTGATAGACAAGCTACTCAATTAGGAAAACGGTTTACCCATATAAATAGGCAACCGATTCTCAGAATTCAAGTACCAGTTCAAGAGTTCAAGATACTACAATTACTAATTATTAATGAAAACGATTTAGTAATATTTATTTTTTTTGTATTAGTTAAACATTAGATTTTGATTGATAAGTACTTGCAAAACTGGTACTGCAGTTTAATCGATATTATTAGGTATCGAAGATGATTTTAAAACTACTAACAATAGTTAGCAATCGGTTACCTTTAAAGCTAACCTTAGTTATAGGTAGCTGATTGCTCGAAATCCAGCTACGTGGAAAACACATACAAAAACTTTCATTCGGTCCGCAAAGTTAGCACCAAAGTAAAAATCCTGGGGAAACAAAAGGCAAAAGCAAAGTGAGACAAAAAGAAGAGTCAACTCAATTATGAATTCATGTTATAATTATTAACGCTCCATGGGCAAGCTTTTGTTGAGGTAGCTAAAAGTGTAAAAAGAAGTTAAAGTCTTGATTCGGAAACTGACATTTGGAATGCTAAACATTTTTTATTGTTGTAAATATGTGCCGGAAAAATTGTGTCATATAAAAATTGCACTTGAAGGCATTGCGGAATAAAGATGTGCAACTTTTACTTGCGGAGACAAAAAACATTTTGGTTTTGGTGGCACACGTATGGGCTAGGTCAGTACGACATTCGTATTTGGGAAATGTTAGCTTCAAAGACTTTCTTCACTTTGTTACAAAAGAGTGAGTAAAGAAGAAAAACATTCCAATAAGGCTAATAATATTAGTCAAAACGTAAAAGTTATTTTTCCTACCACTACCGGTACACATGGTACGTACCACTTCACTATAACTCATAAGCTCTACGTATCTACCAATATGTTTACTGCTATTAGATAGATAGATTCTAAACTCCAATCTAAACTCTAAGCTAAACTTCTCGATCTCGTGAAATAGTAAGTGTGCAATTAGGATTTAAAGGGACATTATCAGCTTTAAAAACTCCATAGTATGACATGCTTATTGGTTAAGGTTTACCCGGGTTTTTCAGAAGACAAAAATGATATGGTAATGAAATTATGTGGTTTGTGATTTGGAAATGTCCATAAAGGTTTGGCATGAAAAAGTTCATGCAAATGATCTGAAAATATGTCCCAAGAATTGTCGATTTTCGTCGTAAATAACCTAACCTAATTTAACCTAAAGTTAGGTTAGGTTACATAAAGTTAGCATTGCAAAGTCATTCAAATAATCTGAATATATGTTCAAAAATTGTCGTAAATTTTTCATGGAAACACTACACCAACTTAACCTAACCTAAGGTTACGTTACGTTACGTTACATAAAGTTAGTATGGCAAAGTCATCCAAATGATCTGAAAATATGTTCAAAAATTGTCGTTTGGTGTTGTAAATTTGTTGTGTAAACACTATACTAACCTAACTCTTAAGGTTAGGTTACGTTACATAGGTTAGCATGACAAAGTCATCCAAATGATCTGAAAATATGTCCAAAAATTATCGTTTTGTATCGTGGAAAAAACAACATTCAGTTAAGGTCATCTGAATGATCTGAACTGATATGTTCAAAAATCGTCGGTTTTTGTCGTGAATAACCCAACGTAATCTAACCTAAAGTTAGGTTACATAGAGTTAGCACGACAATTCATCCAAATGATCTGAAAATATGTTCAAAGATTGTTAATCTTTGTCTTAAATTTGTCGTGGAAACACTGCACTAACCTAACCTAAGGTTAGGTTACGTTACATAAAGTTAGCAAGTTGGCAAAGTCATCCAAATAATCTAAGAATATGTTGAAAAATTGTCGTGGAAATACTACAATAACCTAACCTAACTTAAGGTTACGTTACGTTACATAGTTAGCATGACAACGTCATCCAAATGATATGAAAATATGTTTCAAATTATCGTTTTTTATCATGAAAAACTAACATTAAGTTGAAGTCATCCAAATGATCTGAAAATATGTTCAAAAATTGGCGTATTTTGTCGTAAACTTGACGTGAAAGAACTACACTAACCTAAAGTTAGGTTACGTTACATGAAGTTGTCATGACAAAACTAACCTAATTTAACCTAAGGTTAGTTTTTCCACGACAAAAAACGACAATTTTTGAATATAATTTTAGATCATTTAGATGACTTGTCACGCTAACTTTATGGAGAGTTATGTTCAAACATTGTTTTTCTAAAGTTAGGTTAGATTACATAGTTAGCATGACATAGTCATCTAAATCATTTGAAGTCTGAGTCATTTGGATGAAGTTAACACGCTAGTTTTATGGACCTGATTTAGGCCTGGAAACCGCTGAACATTCATCGTGGACATCAGCATAGACTAGGTTTTCAGTTGCTTGCGAAGAAGTACAATCACATTTACAGTGGAGTTTACTCAATTAAAAACGTAGTATAGGGGCAGCGCCAGATGGGAGGTATACGTGACTACAGTGACTGCTTGAGATTAAGAAGAGATTTTGTATAGAATTTTTAAAAGAACTTTTCAATTTCACAAGTTATAGTAAAAAGGCGATACCACAACAACTTTGTTTCATAATACTCACAGTGCGGGAATATCGAGCTGAATTCAACCAACAAGCGAAAATGGCAACTTACCATTTTTCAATTTTGAAAACTTTTTATTGATCCATTTCGAACAGTATTATATTATTAGCAATTAATTTGGAATATTAAGACTAATAAAGTGGTATCAAAAAAAACTAGGAGCAACTCTAGACTTCTAACCTCAAACAGAAAATTTTCAGAGAAAATCCAAAGAGTGTACGTTTCTGCTCTCTACAAATAGCAGAGCAGATTCTATCAAAAGGAAACATGGCGATCAAACCAGAAATAAAAGAGATAGGAATCTTTCCAATTTGGTCAATGGATTTTTGAACTTTTGCGTTTGGCGCAATACAAACAGAGTAGTTGGAAAAATCGAGTTATCGACATACCTGGAGGAAGGCTAGAGCTGTAGAGGTGCAGTTTAAACTGTCCACCTAGCGGCATTCTATCTTATAAGTTTGATATGGATATCGGGATTATAACACCTTGATGCTTTCCAAGAGCTTTATTAATAGTTAATCCCCAAATCTAGTGGCATTAGATTATATAGCATGAGCAAAAAGTCAGTCCATCAAAGGTGCCTTTGGAATTTTGGACTCATGTGTATTATAACACCAGAAAATAATAACAACTGTCACTGTCAAAGGACTCTGATTATTTTGTATGAGTTCAAAATGCCAAAGGCACCTTTGATGGAGTTACTTTTTGCTGATACTATTATAGTACAGTGGCTATTCCAGTTCAGTCAGCATGAGCATGACAGTTTGACTGCACTTGTTGTATCTTCTCACTGATTGTTAGTGAGCTGCCTTTGGCATGGGCCTGCATCGATATGTGATCTATGCTCGCCACGTAATATCAATTCTTAATATATGTGGCTGACCTTGATTCCAGATGGTTCCAGGCTGGCTACTTAATTGATTA
Source organism: Agrypnus murinus (assembly GCA_929113105.1). NCBI lineage: Eukaryota > Metazoa > Arthropoda > Insecta > Coleoptera > Elateridae > Agrypnus > Agrypnus murinus. Next base: position 37,973,366 of record OV816030.1, read on the forward strand.
TGCATACCATTATTCTTTACATGACAGCATTTGGATGATTTCTCGCTTGGTCGTTGCGCAAAGTAAACTACTACCCGTGTAAAACCCAAGGTTGAATTTGACTCGTTTCTTGTGGTTACTGAGACTTTTGACTTTAGGAGTTGTTTTCTTCTAGGTCAAAACCGACCATTTGTTTATTTATTCGTTAGGCCAATTCACTCACGAGTTAACCAAAAACCCCAAACATAAAAAGAAAAAATTTTTCTCTCTGTGTTAACAACAGACCGTGAATTATTATAAAATACAAATGCGGCCATTATTTCACACTTCGTACACATTATTTACTAGAGCACAAACTTCATTAAACAACAACCCAGACTCGTGGTGGCAGAATTTAATAAAGCACTCATAAAAGAAAAAGAAAATAAAGAAACTAATGAAAGGAAGAGTTGAAACTGCACACAGTTGTACATTATTTATATTAGTTAGTAACCAGAAAGTTCCACTCAATTATTTTATTCTAACTCTCTATGACTTTTTTTTTAATTTTCAACCGGAAATTCGATTAGCGTCGATGTATAATAACGTAACTATTAAGGATGTGATGTTGCACTATCCTAAAAATATTTGAACCATTTTATGTTTCAAGGTGAATTGCAGGAAATTATGAAATGGTTGCAGAAATCCAAGAACTAATCAAGGATAAATATGATTATACCTAACGTCCATATGTGCATTTTTCCAGTAAAGCAGTTGAAGAGGCCAAAAAGTGCAAAAGTAGTAATTAGCCTACTGAAATTAACTTTTCTTGTGGTTTTGACTATAGGCACGCTTTTTTTCTGCGCCAAAACCGCAGAAATAAATAACAAGTCGGAAATTTAAAAGGAATCTTATAAATCTCTTGTTGTGGAAAGACTCACATTAAAACTCCACCTTTTCCTGGCTTATGTTGACCTTCACGCCCTAAAATTTAATCTACTCAACCTGTTCAGTGTGTTGTGTGTGTACAAAAAAATAAAATGACAGAGAGAATAAAACTGAAAAAGTGGTTGTAGTAGCAGCGGAGCTGCTACACGATAATGTTACAAGAGAATTGCTACTTTTGTTTTTTATGATGTTCACAAAATAACTTTTTTAGTTATGGTGCCTAATAAACTATAAAGAGAGGTATTCTTAGAAAGAACAAATAATAAAGTAGCTGAAAAAGTGTGTTAAATATTCCCAGGCCTGGACTGCCATTAATCTAGAAAACCATACGGAAACCGAACTAACATTAAAAGCGACAAGTAATTAGTGCGACATCTATGCGTAAAAATTAAGACCGCGGCGCAGCAGGGGTAAAACACGATAATCATGTTGCAAAATGATTACTACTTTTGTTTTTTACGACGTTGATGTTGTTCACAAATAACCTTTAGTTATTATGCTGCCTAATAAACAATAAAGAGTGGTTTTCTTGGAAAGAACAATAGTAAAAAGTAAAGCTGAAAATGAAGTTGAAACAACAGCAACATAGTAGTTAGTAATAGTGTGTGGTGTTGTTCATTTTCGTTCGTGATTCTTGATGTGTTACGCAACATCCTTTCCCGTCTACTAAACTACTTTTAATGTTAGTCTTGGCCTTAGCAGTGTGACCACAAACCGCGAGACCGCGACCAGCCAAGTGGAACTACGTTCTTCTCTAATATCTATCTAGCATGATTTTATAAGGATGTGAACTAAGAAAGGCGAGGGAACACGTTTTCAAGTTGAATTTATTCACCGGTTATCGAGTCAGTAAATCTTCGTTTCTTGTCTGTTTTGTATACTGTGCATACTTTTCTTATTCAAAGGATATTTTCGGATTTTTTTTTGCCTTGAAGTAAACATAAAGGGCAGTTTCTTTTTTTCAGCAAACATCCTTCAAACTTGTTTCTTTTTTAATCTTGATCTATTGCAATCTATCTCGGTGCAAGAGAATGGTGCATTGGAGCTAACTGTTGCATGCCTTCGAAGAGTTATTATTTATAACAGGGGAAACGGAAATTGTGTAGACGTATTATGATTTTAAATAACTTGAATAATATTCCTATCAAACCAAACGATAGTTGTTTAGATTTTTATATTTTGCTAAGATTTTTCCATTTAATAATAACCTTAGATACGGATTAAAATTTTAAAAAGCCCCACGTTGGGCGCCGGGGGCTCGTGCGATTATTATTATTATTATCAATTCGAGATGATTGTCCTATACTACAAACAAAAAATAGTCTGTACACAATGTTGGTAGATTCAATTCTCATGTGTGCGCAAAAGGAAAAATAGCAAGATAAATATACAGAGTGTAAGGATTTACTACGTGTTAATTTTAAGGGGTGATAGAAGGCATGAAAAGGAATAAAAACTATTTAATATATTTTTTCTATCTTAATTAGCTTTCGAGTAATTTAGAAAAAAAACATTGCTATATTTGGCAACCTTGCTTGAAAAAGAATCACAGCTGAAACCCCTGGCCTTGTTTCTGAATTAAAATCGTAGTCTAAACAACCCAATCAGCTTTGTTTATCATTGTGCACATGATACATGCCTTAGTTTTGATGTACAAACTAGATTAAGAATGTTTTGTTGCTTTTTATTACAAAAGGTCGACGCTCTGTCTCCAGTAATTTTAGTGGGAATTACCGATTGTATTTCTAATAATTTTAAAACATAATCCGTTTCGAAGAGCGTGCAAAGGATACGTAAAACTTCCTGCTCTTTTGTCACCTATTAAATAATGCAACAAACTAAAACATTAAGTAATAAAAAAAAGTGTCTACGAACGTCCTCGTCAAAAATTTGCTTAGGCAAGTATAAACTGCTTAGGGCACCGTGTTGTATTAAAGTTGTTGCAGGGTTGCTACATTTCTTAATTGAGTAAAACGAATTTTTAAATGTAAATAGAATCCGATTTTACGCATAAACGATTGATCATACGAAAAAAATGTTATTTAGGTTTTTTGTTGTGCTAGATGAGATACATATTCTGACAAAGCCTACCATAATTAAATTACCTTTATTAAAGCGGCAAAATGATGTTAAAGTTTCCAACTTTGCATATTTTTTTTTTCTGAAAAAGTTTTACGTTCTAGAATGAAATTGTATCAGACTATTTTGTTCCTTGTAATGCCTTCTATCACCCCTTAAAATTAACGCATAGTAACTCCTTACAGCCTGTATATTGTATTATTATTGTCATAGTAACCTTTTTGCTAGGGAAAAGATTTTATTAACTAATTGACGTTCTATTCTAAAGCTTGGCAAGTATGCGATGATATCTCTCTTTCTCAGATGTATTGCTATTAGCTATTCTTCATTTGCTCACATGAAAATTCAAACCCAAAACGACGTTTTATAAACACTGTATGCTATAGAACTTACAGTTTTAGACATATAGGTACATTTATTGACCATAACCATAATGTAGACTCAGTACAGAGATTACAGAATATAGATATGAATTTCAGACCAAATACTAAACATTAATCAAATTCATTAATTTTAGACCACTGAGTAGGGACTATGAATTGGAATTTGTATATTGAGGTCTGTACATGATCTGGTGCATAGGTACATATATGGTCTATATACTGCACACATTATACGGAGTGTATGTGCTGGATTATGGGTTGCAGACATAATATCTATGAATTATGTGCTATAGATATATGAATTTTGGGCTGGAAACATCAGAGTTTATAAACACTATTGTTCCTAGCTATAGACTAGAGGATTTATAGCCTAGAACTCGACTTTCGATTTTGACAAGTGAACAATATACTACAAAATATGTGCTAGCGACTAATGGCTATGGAATCTGGGATAGATAATTCTCTACAATAAATGACCTGTTGCACCTTCAATTGGCATATAACGAAGCCGATACATCGTCACCGTCAATATATGGGTTCAAACATAATATGGCAGTGCTTGGTCTAGTTCCTCGATTTTATTTTGCCATTTAAAAATGCCAATTAAAGAGATCTGGGCTCTAACTGAGTCTAACTAATATCAATTATGCACTTTTGGGTTAGGTTAGATTTTAAGAACCAAATTGAAAGTTTCGGTTATCCCCGAGAGAAAGTATTTACTATTATTAGTCTCTATTAAACGAAGAATAGAAAAGCAAAATAATGTGACAATCGCGCAAGAGATTTATAGAAGTTTGTGTTCTCGAGATCACTCCTCTTCCCAAGTTTTAACGATTTTAGATTTTCCCACGAATAATCCTTTTTGGGCTTCTTGAATAGTACAGACTTAATACAAAGAACTCTCTACGACAATCTGTTTGATTGCTGCAATATTTTTGCGTTCGCTCTCTAGAAATATACTACCTCTTCTACCGACAGTGTAGAAGTTCCACTTGGTCGCATATTATTTTGCGCCACTGAGAAAGGAAGTGAGGAGACTATTGACTTCATTTTATGTTTGACGGCGGACTGTGATAGGAAGTCATTAGACATTCCAAGAGGTCAAGAAAAGCTAAAACTGTATTAGGTCAAGCATGGAAGAGATGCGCCAAAAGCATAAGTGCTGAATTTAGAACATCTGAATCGAAACATTTATTTATATATAATAATAATTGCTACTACCCATAACCTGGAAACTAGGCCCCAGAAGCTATGAAGCTTGTGCGGGAGGGAGGGGCGACTATTAATATCATGCGGCTGCAGCCGACTTACAGATGTTATATCACAAATCCCACATTTGTATTACAGCTAAGGAAAACTGTAGACACAGGTAGTCGATCCCGGTCAGCTTGGTTGGGATACTAGCACACTCACCGCTACACTACCATGGCTATTTGAAAATAATCATTGTAATTTCAGCCAGTAGAGGGGGAAAATCGCCAAATTCTGCCGATAAAAGAAAAATGGTAGAAAATACCAATGCTACTCATGCTCATGCCAAAACGTTGAAGATTTCCAGAAATATCGCTAGCAGCAGCTTTGTAAGCGACACCAGCAGCATACAATGGCGCGCAGGAGATGATTGGTTGTTTTTTAGATGTCAAGGTTTAGGTAGATAAGTGTGATTGCAACTTTTTTACCCGCTTGCCCTCATGGCCATATGATTCCTATTCTCAATGTTATGATAAATATATTGACTTCAGAATCGAACCTTAATACCTACTAATTATTACACTGCTTAATATTTTTGCTAATTTTGATGAAAACGACTTATTTAAATCTATAAATAGACGTTTCCTTTTACGAACCAACTCAATTAAGCAAACGTTTGCTTTAATTACAGAAGTCATCTTGTTTTCATTGCTCATTAAAAGTTCTTTCAATATCTCTGACCGGCGTAACGATGAGCAAGAATAATAGAAGGAAAAACATGACTGTAAAGGGGAACATCAAAAATGAAATGATATGGAATGTAGAGAGATACGTAACACCTCATTATCGTGACAAATTGGGCAAAATTAAGGTTCCTGTTTCTTCACGGGCGGGTGAATACTTGGTACTAAAAGCACGTGGCTCATCGAACTGTGAATTAAGGACTCTCGATACTTGTCAAAGCACAAGCGATGAACTCGATAAATCGAAACCGATACCATCAACTTATTAAATTCTCGTTTGACCAACTTCAAATAATATGTTGTTCCCAACATTAGAAACAGAGAATAATGTTTATCAATTAACTGTTTTTGTAAATGATATTCAAACCGTTGTGGGTGTGTGTATAAAATGATCTAACGATTTTTATTGTCAATCATAAAAACGAAAAACCGTAGGCGTCGTGGACACATTCTGCTATAAAGGAAACATATTTTTATGTCCATGTATATGGAAATTTTGCGCACCTAAAATGAGAAGCCTATTAGGGACTTGCTCTCAATTATATTTTCCAAGTTCAATGATTGAAGTTCAAGTTCAAAAGAGCAGAAATGTGTTTTTTCCCTTTTAAAAACACGAATTGATTTCGTTATTTTCAGGCTTTCTTCCTTGGTAACACAAATTTATAAAAAGAGGGCCGAATTCAAAATGAGGTAAAAGAAGTCGTGTAACGATTTAATGACGTTTGATTTCAATAAAGAATTTCGCTTCTTATTAAAAAAAAAGGTAAATTGAATTCTTATTGGAATTGTTTGTTTCAGGGTTCATGATTGAGTCTTGATTAGATATTTTTTGATTGACGTTCCCAATTTGTTAGAAGCAAAACTTACAAAAGGGAACCATTTTAATTATTATTTTCCAACCTTTTCGAATTTATTTTCAGTACTTTCACAAGCATTTTCAGCTGATTCAGAATTTCTCGTTCGATCTAAGTTCTAGCAGACAAACCCAATCCCAGGCAAGCTGGCCTAGATTTCCTATATGGATCGTCGTGTAACCTAACCGACTGCTGCCATTTTCGACTGATTTTTAGTTCATAGGAGTTTTAGTTCATTCCTGCGCGAGATAACCTTAACCCCAATAAGCGAAAGCTAATCTAATCTAACGCTTACTGTTTAGGTTAGGATGCATAAGGTTAGGCTTAGAATTTTTTTGCTAATTTTCAAACTTTCAGCCTAGACTAACCTAACCTAACAGCACGTGCGTTTACTAGGCGGAATCTAACCCAATCTACGAGTAGTTATTGCTTAAACTAACGTAACCAGGTGAAGAGATTCAGAATTTTTCCAAGGACTTTGAGTTATCTAGAAATGTCTTTAACCGTTTCACTATTCTTGCAAGTATTTCCTCATTTCTAGAAGGATCTAATTCAACTGCAAATAAATATCTTAACCTCACTGAAGGGAAACTAACTTAACTGTCTACTGTATTAATTATGTGAGGGTGAATCATCTGAGCCCTGCCTTTGATGATCTACCGTAATCCTACGAAAGATAACCTTAACCTCAATAAGCCAAGCTAATCTAATCTAACGCTTTCTGCTTAGGTTAGGTTAGGCTAGCATGCACCAGGTCAAGTTAGATTACCTAAGAAGCAAATCTTTTTTTCCTAATTTTCAAACTTTCAGTCTAGACTAATCCAACCTAACCTAACCTAACAGCACGTGAGTTTACTATCCGGAACCTAACCCAATCTAATATTACATAAACTAACCTAACCAGATGAAGATGATTCAGAATTTCTCCAAGAACTTTGAATTATCTAGAAGTGTCTTGAACCGTTTCACTATTCTTGGGGGTATTTCCACCTTTCTAGAAGCATGTAACACAACCGCACATAAATATCTTAACCTCATTGAAGGGAAGCTAACCTAACTGTCTACTGCATTCATTCTGTAAGGGTGAGTCAGCTTAAGTTACATAGACGTTAGAAGTGCTACCATCTATGTAGAGACATATCTATGCTATGTGATTGTTGTAATTCATAATTGATAGAAACATTAATTGCACAAAAGAGGATATTTGTTGTTTAAATAGTTTAACAGGTTACAGGGAAGATAAATAAGGCGTAACTCTTCATGATGCATACATATACCAGACGTGTACTTGAAACTGCGTACATATCGTCAGCAGTGTCGGGAGTGTGCATGACTTATACATAGTGTATGTATGTATTTGATAGAATAGTAAAGAAAGGTCTACATATATGAATCTCCAGCAAAAACAAGATACGCCCTTTTCTGGCACAGTTGATCAAACGTTACGCGTTCAAGATAATAACACTACAACAGAAATAACAGCAGTAGTCGATTAGTGTTATCGTTTTTTTAAGTTTCATCTAGGGCCGTGGCAAACTTACGTGCAGATTGTGCAGTATGTAAATATCTCTTGTAATTCAATTCGTTTCTTTGCGTGGCTGTTCTGTAAAGTAATCTTTAATTTTTTGCTTTTATTATCTTAATATTAGTGATTAATCTCCTCTCGTGTAATTAATTCTCTTTAACGCAAATAAAAAGATTTCTGTATGTCTCTTTCTCCCCACCTTAACAACCTATGCCTAGATACGCATTATATGCTACTTATGACCCGGATTCTAGTGATTCTTGGTATTTTTCTGGGATTGGGCTAACGATGCCTGCAACAACACTTTAAAAACGACAGAATTTTACGTAAGTTGAAAGTTCAAACGATTATTCCACCTTTCTACATCAATTATTCAAAGCGCTTCATTTGTTTTGCTATATATAGATTTAATTAGAAAAAATAAGTTTAACTATTTCAGGGTTTTTAAGTGTAGGCAATAGAAGGCCATGAAAGATACTTTAAATAATCGGGTCATGTCTCTATGCATTTCATAGCCGGCAACGTTGCCAAATTGTCAGATTTCTCTGCAATTCCCAGATTTTTGTTTTAAAATAATTCAAGTCTCAAAATAAACAGTCATTTCTCAATATTTATAATCTTTTAAGCAAAAAATTGTTTCTTTTTCTCCTCGAGAGGAAATAAGAAATCAGATAACTTACAAGAAACCTTGAATGTCAGTAGCTATTTGTTCAAACAATTGATTACCATACAGACCGCCGATAGTATCACTTTTATAATCCGATTTGCTTTACGACACACTATAACAATAATAATAAAACCGACAAGACATACACAAAAAAGTTTCATTTATGTAAATAAGACAATGAATTCAAAAATGAAGTGACAAGGTTAGGGAATATTTAATTAGAAAATGAAACAAAAATCGCACATTTTGCATATGTTTTACTTTTAGTTAACATAAATTTATGTATTTTTTTAAAGCACCAGGAATATTAATTTCGTAATACATTAATAAGCCCACATTCACTAAAAACGAAGGTGTCAACTAATATATTTTTTCACTGTGTGCAGATTCTTCTATTCTTGTTTTGTTGTTAAGAGGAAGTATATGTTTACTATTGCAAAAATTATCATCCTATTTGGTAATGGGTTTGTGTTACTTTATTCATTATCAAAGAATAAATTTGTTTCGTGCTTAATTGGTTGCATTTACACATTTTAACCTTGTAACTAAATTTAAATAAATAGAATCGCTTGATAAAAAAATTGTGTTATTAGCTGACGGTCTTGCGATTATTTACTGCTAGACATAATTACTACTATAAAGGCGGTGTTGCCAAATAGCTAAGGTTGCAGCACTTGGAAATATCTTTATTAAGAAGAATCCAAGTACAAAAATGGCTACCTTTTGAAAACGGTCACAAGCGATGGAACACCCTATAGAAATTAAGTCCTTGTTTACACTATTATGTTGTGTTTTTGAACGATTTATAAGCGCCAAAAAAAGCAAGAGGTAGAGAGCCTAAGCAAATTCTAGTTTGCAATTAGAAAATTGATAGTCAAAAGGTGTTGATCTGCCTGGGCAAAATGATTACTTAAAAAAAGGGTAACAGTAAGAATATTTTCTTACTGATATGTAACATTTAATAAGGATTGAAAAGAATACCTATTTTTTGTTAAAGATGGTACTTACTTATGAAATTTTTGATATTCGCAAAGTAATGTTCTGCCTTTCTGTTATAGAACTCACCTGAAACAAGCAAAAAAAAAACGAATTATTAATATAACCATGTTGAATGTAGTGTTAATATGAAAAAATGTGATGTCCACGTACAACCAAACGGGTTACTTAAGAAAACGGTCACAAATCGATGGGACACCCTATACGAATTTTAAAAAAATAACTCGGCATCGAGTTTTTATATTAATCCCTGTGTGCACTATTAATATTAATTATAATATGTTTGTTGGCAGATATATAAGAGTCAAGAAAATAGAAATAGAGAGTCTAAGCAAGTTCTAGTTCCCAATAAAAATATAGTGCCCAATGACTCTTCGATTTATCAAATTTTGAAAGTGTGGTCGATTTGTGGAAAAATTTTCAAAACGCGTTTTGATCCGCATTCTGGAAGTACTATGGAGGACTACTGTCTAAATTGAAAGAAAGAATATGCCAAAAATTGGTTGTAGTATTTGAACTAGCATTCTGGATCAATCGATGTCTCATTTTGCTAAATATTTGGATTTAAAGGAACTACTGGTCAATATGTATTTTTTCTCTGGCAAGATCAATTACGCCTTTTCATTTAATAGTCCCGTTACTAGAAACCTAGGAAATATATCATTTCCAACCGATTTCCATGCATTCGTTATCATTATAGCCCAGGTAAATTAAGTCATTTTCATATTAATTTCTATAGTCATTAAAATAGGGGGTGGTGATGAAAAACATATCAAAACTCCACACGCGTGGGAGATGAGCCAGCTGTGCCATCTTGAAAAAATGGCGGACAAAATTGCTTTTTTGCTAATATTTCAAAAAGTATTAATTTTACAGGCGTCAGCGTTCAACATGAAAATGTAGCTGAGAAAGTTTATTTTTTAATCGAATCTTACGTCCAATAGTTTCTGAGATACAATTTTTTCAGCAACTGTCTTTTCTCAACATTCCGAAAAAGTGTCGTTTCTTTGCGCGTTTTTCGTAAATATTTCAAATTTGCCTGCTCTTATTACAAAAGTTCCCCACAATTTTATTTTTTGACGAATCTTGTACGTCCAATAGTTTCTGACATACAATTTTTTTCAGAAATTGTCTTTTTTCAACATTCCGAAAAAGTGCCGTTTTTTGCGCGTTTTTCGTAAATATTTCAAATTTGGCTGCTCCTATTACAAAAGTTCCCCACAATTTTATTTTTTGTCGAACCTTGTACGCCCAATAGTTTCTGAGATACAATTTTTTTTCAGCAACTGTCATTTTTCAACATTCCGAAAAAGTGCCGTTTTTTGCGCGTTTTTCGTAAATATTTCAAATTTGGCTGCTCCTATTACAAAAGTTCCCCACAATTTTATTTTTTGTCGAACCGTGTACGCCCAATAGTTCCTGAGATACAATTTTTTAACACCAACTATCATTTTTCAACATTCTGAAAAAGTGTCGTTTCTTTGCGCGTTTTTTGTAAATATTTCAAATTTGGCTGCTCCTATTACAAAAGTTCCCCATAATTTTATTTTTTGTCGATCCTCACGCCCAATAGTTTCTGAGATACAATTTTTTTTCAGCAACTGTCATTTTTCAACATTCTGAAAAAGTGCCGTTTTTTGCGCGTTTTTCGTAAATATTTCAAATTTGGCTGCTCCTATTACAAAAGTTCCCCACAATTTTATTTTTTGCCGAACCTTGTACGCCCAATAGTTTCTGAGATACAATTTTTTTTCAGCAACTGTCATTTTTCAACATTCTGAAAAAGTGCCGTCTTTGCGCGTTTTTCGTAAATATTTCAAATTTGGCTGCTCCTATTACAAAAGTTCCCCACAATTTTATTTTTTGTCGAACCTTGTACGCCCAATAGTTTCTGAGATACAATTTTTTTTCAGCAACTGTCATTTTTCAACATTCTGAAAAAGTGCCATTTTTTGCGCGTTTTTCGTAAATATTTCAAATTTGGCTGCTCCTATTACAAAAGTTCCCCATAATTTTATTTTTTGTCGATCCTTCACGCCCAATAGTTTCTGAGATACAATTTTTTAACACCAAATATCATTTTTCAACATTCTGAAAAAGTGTCGTTTCTTTGCGCGTTTTTTGTAAATATTTCAAATTTGGCTGCTCCTATTACAAAAGTTCCCCATAATTTTATTTTTTGTCGATCCTTCACGCCCAATAGTTTCTGAGATACAATTTTTTTCAGCAACTGTCATTTTTCGACATTCCGAAAAAGTGTCGTTTCTTTGCGCGTTTTGCAATTTTGTCAGTCGCTTATTTAAGATGACGTAACCGGTTCATCACCCAGGATGGGGAGTTTCGATGTTTTTGGGTACCACATTTAAAGCCTATAGTACACTAGTTTTTGGCTTTTCCCCAATTTTTTTCCTTTTAAGGCGTTATCTACATGGGCTATAGACACTGAAACTTTCAGCAGTGTTATATTTTATTCTAAATAAAAGCCAATTAATATTATATTACCTGCTCGTTCTCAGCAAATATAATCGCATCGATTTCATTAACAGAGTGTTAATTCTCAATTTTATTCCCTACAACAGGTTTCTGATATCATTAAACTTGATCAAAATCGCAATTTTATTGCACAGTTATCCAATAAGAAAGCGACTCCATTTTTTAAATAACAAAATGTTAACATTTCTTATGCCAAAAAAAATACGAATAATTGCAAAACTTTCTTCTTCACTTGGGTGTACCCTTTTAGATTTTTAAATAAAATGGTAGTCGTGCAAACTTAACAAGGTTATCAGGGAGTATCAAAACTTATAAAACCACATAATTATTTTAATGGCTACTTTCCAAAACATTTTAGAATCTTCTTTAGAAAATTATACTTTCCATAGCAACAATTTTTATCTTTCTCTTTCATGAATCAAAAACTTTTAATAATTTACGCTGATCAAATAAAAAAAATCCAGAAACATGTATAAGATGCTTAAAGGATGATCATTAAACTACAATGTGTCGTTAATTAATAAACCTTAAAAACAGCGAATTATCGTACAACAAAGAAATACGAAAGTATTCAAAAGTATACAACTGAAGATGTTTGTTTTTAATCCAGTAGTCAACTATTTCAAAAGAATGTTTATATTCGTGCCCATTTTTCTTCAAGAGTTAATCCAGTATAAGTCATGCTTGCCATCTGCTTTGGTAATGAAATCTGATTTGTTTTCGCTTTTTGCACTCAAGGTTAGTTATGCAATGGCGACAGGTGGTCGCTATTGCATCTGCTGCTGCATTATGCTAAAGCTGTTTGCTCCGTTTGCTTCCAGGCGCCGGATGACGCCCTATTTCTTCGCAAATTTCCGTACTTTTTTAGTTTATAGATTTCCTACTATTATCAAACCGTCCATCTTCCCATCAGTTAAAAAAAGTGTAATCATCAACTAGCTAATATGCACTTTTTGCTTTTGGTAGATGATTCGCCAAAAAGATTTATTTATGGCTTTTGTTAGATCCTAAAATACAAATACAGGGGAGCGCTTTAGCTGTTTTTGAATTCAGTAGTTGATGATAGTTGTTAACAATACTTATGCACACGCAGATGAGGTGATGTTCGTGTTCGCTACTCCAGCATTTTTTGCAGCCTGCAGTTAAAATTTATAGAACGTAATAGAGGTGCATGCAGTTGCATATTGCAGATGTTGATCTGGTTGACCCTGACCGTGACATTGTGCAACCTCTACAAAAGGCAGGTGAATTAGCAGTAGGGCAAATGTTGGCTGGTTGGACCTTTACGATGATTTTTATATTTGGCTCCATTCTTGTTATTACCCTTGTGAAACCCTTTTTGTCTAATTGGCAGTACGGATGAATGAATGCTTTTTTGACGAGTGAGTCGTAATATGGGTATAAATAGCAATAGAACAGTTGGAGTTTGATGCTTTTTGAAATAATAATCTCTTAATGTGAGAGTGATTGCTTGGAACCTTTAGAGGAAGAAATTAGTAATTAAACTGGCAGCTTGAAAAATCTCATACAGTTTTTGCAATGATGATCAAGCTTCATGCTAATTATCTTTAATGAAGCTTTTTAAAGGTTTTAAAGGCTTGTGTCTAAAAAGAACCACAAAAGTCGTACATTTTAAAAATCTTCATTTAGAATAAAATCTATACACCTAAACCAAGAAAACTTCTTTAAATTCTGCCGAAAATTTCATACCTCTGAAATCTAGTATTTGAGCAAAATTTGATATTACGAGTAAGACATCACAAAAGGAATATATTCTCCACCCGTTTGAACTGTTTGACGACTAATGATCACAAAGACAGTCTCCAAAGAGTAGGAATTAGATCTTAAACAGCCTATCACCAGAAAGCCATTCGAATAATTTTTTGGCGTTGTAGAGGACGTTTTACAAAACGATTCGCTCACATTACAGTTGAATCAGGTGCGGCAAAAAGAAAGAAAAATGAAGAAAGCGAACAAGCTTTCAACCTAACATGAAAAAGTAATCAGAAAGATTTTTTTGTAGTTTATTAGTTTCAAAACTTGGGAAACGGTAAGAACGTAAAAGAAGATGTGATAACATAGAAAATCCTACCACTAGATGACTCTGATATAGAAAGCATCTGAGAAGTCACGCGCTTCCTAGTGAACTGGTTCAAAATGCCCACAGAAGAGCAAACAGAAAATTGTCCATGAAGGTAGTTTAAATCTTGTCGGAATCGTCTAAAAATTGGTTTTTGAAGGTTAGGTTAGGGTAGGACTATTTAATATTCTTTATTTAATAAATTTCTATGTTTTGACCACGGGGTCAACCACTCATTAAAAAATCGTACAACGATAAAAAACTTCAGGTATTTCCAAATATTCTCACTAAAGTGTGCGGTGATTTCCAGCAGTGCTCACTCTCGGGGTTAACCACTCCCCAAAAAACCGACAGTGATTTCCAGTTTTTGGGAATACTTTCAAAATAACATCAGGTATTTCCAAGTATTCCCAGGCATTGCCAAATATTCCCAGATGTTTCCAGGTATTTCCAAGTATTCCCAGATATTTTCAAGTGTCTCCAGGTATCTCCAAAGTATTCCCAACAAAGTACACAGTGATTTACAGCAGTCCTTGATCCCGAGAGGCCAACCACTCCCCAAAAAAGCTACAGTAATTTTCGATTTTTGGAATACTTTCAAACAATATCAGGTATTTCCAAGTATTCACAGGCATTCCCAAATGTTCCTAGGTATTTCCAAGTATTGTACAGTGTTCCAGCAGTGGTTGACCCCTCGGTTTTCTATAGTATTTATGTCTCTGTTATGGCTTGCTATGTTTTTTATTCTGTTTCGGCCGTTCTACGTTTTGGCTTTCTATGTTTTTACTGGGAATCTCGAAACTTCCCTATAAAGTTTTCTTGCGGATCTTGCTCAAAGAACTCATCAATTGGTCCATTTGACTTATTTTTCCTACTGCCCTAATTGATCGTTTGTGATTTGCTGGCATAAATGTTCATAATTCTGTTGTCTATTTCCGAGTGAAACTTGAAAAGGAGTTCTCCAGTCTCTAACCGTTTGGTCAAAATAGTTCACATTTGTTAATCCTAGCCACAATTGTTCAACCTACTAGTACGATGAAACAGTTTCCTTCTATCGCAAAACCCAACGGAATCATCTTACCTTTCCATAGGTTTGCTTAAGAAGCGCCAGAATAGGTTAGCTGCAAAATCTTTTCTTCGGATTTTCTTGAAAGTTAAGTTCACTCTTCAACTTAGAACCAAGACCATAATGAGATAATCAGATTTGATCAATATCTTAATTTACTCTTACACAGTATATCATAGATTGGTGTAAATCGATGTCAATATGGCCTACGTGATAGCACTATTTAGGTTCGCATCCACAGCTTAAATCATGACAACGATGATTTAGATTTATGATTTAGTCTAGATCTTGAAAATTGGCTTTTGGCTTAAAAACCGAGTTTGGCTATATCGAAATAGTCTTATTGTACGTAGAGGTAATATTGGATCTGCTTAGACATTGTAAAGAGTTAATCCAAAACTCAGAAATATTTATCTAACATTTATCTACTAAAAAGTCTTGGTAAGAACCGTTGGTTTTGTTTCTGATAGTTCTTCAATTTGTCATCTTTAGCTTTTACTTTGTATACTATCTAAGCCAAGACCGAAATAAGCAAAAGAGAAAATTAATTATATATCTTAAACTAGACATTGAGACCTTTGGTTCTGATATACTTCTGATCTCCTGATTTGTCAAGGAAAAAAACCTTTGTATATTGAGATTTGTATCAAGTTATTTATCAAAAACTATGATCTAGTTGTCGCCTGTGTTTACATCTTGATTGCAGCTTCCAAAGTGAGACTAGTGAAGACCAATTTTAAAACCTATAGTGGCTGATTTTCTTTCTTGAAGTTTTGATGGAATCTTGAACTTAGACACTGGATCACATGTGCTTTCCAATATCCCAAAATCTACTTGTATCAGTAATAAAAAAAAATTAGCCAATCAGCTATTAATTGGCTGCTACATGACTTTTTGGTGTAAACTTTTCCTAATGGTATTATTTAAGAAGCCCAAAGATATTTCTTCTTCGGTCGGCCAAAAGTAGAAATTTGTCTATATTACTTTTTTAGTTTTATTTTGAATTTTTCTCAAAGCTCAGTTTCACTAGGTTCAACAATTCCGAGTAATACCTATCCAACCAATTGTTAATGAAGAATGCAATTTCATGTGCATTATTCGCAATAAAATGCTCTTTTTAGTATTCCTAGGTGAAGAACCGTTATGGCCAAACTCGATTAGATCATATCATAACACCAAGAGGCTACAATCAGCACTACCTGCCTTTCTTTGACCTACTCCTGAGCTATATTACAGAAATCACGGAAGCCCAAAATTGAAGTTCCAATATCATTACCAGGTCCCCGCGCAGTTTCAGAAGCAGATGAAAATTGAAACCAAGACCAAATTATCTGGTATATAGAATCTTACCCTATGTGTAGCTTGTTCAAAATCAAAATGGGTTTGGATTAATTTAAGTCCAACTCTAGAAACTATGTAGTAGTATAACTGTTTCGATTGATTCTTGAGTCAATTTTTGATGAGATAATAGATTTACTTAGATCTTAGTAGATTCAATGAAAAGACTCTTTCATTATTCCTTTCCTATGGCATAAGTCGTTTTATTCTCAGCCAACTCTTAATGCATTTTACTATTGTGTATGCAAATCCAAGAAAGAAATAATTTACAAGATTACAATTCCGATACAAATAATGATCTAAGAAGAACGTATTAAAAAACACCGGACATACCTCAATTTAAATAAATACAAAACCACACCTCCGAGAAAGGTGAAGTGCGAAGAAACAACTAACTACTCCAAGGTTTCCGTTAGGAAAAAAAAATTGAAAATAATAATTGGATGTCCATCAACTGCACATGCTAAATCAAAAAACAACGCTTCTCGTGGGTACTATAATAGGCTTTATACCAGGATGAGGTGAACCTTGAAAAAGTTTTTATTTGGCAATTTAGTTGTACGATAGTATAGTGTTATTTAAACTTGCACCTGCTCAAAATCTGGGAAGAGTACTACAGCTGTTGTTCCTGTAACCCTGAAATTCTAAATTTACAAATCCCCTCTGACCTATTTGCCCTTGTCTAGGTCCGTTTGGACTAAATACCATCTGCATTATAGGCAATTAGAACCCTCATATGCTAATTCATACACACACACGTACCACGCTTGGAAATATTTTTTTGTAAGCGCTTGGCATCCATTTGAAATTAAAATTTTAATAATAATACAACTGACTGATGGCATATTCAATATGGGGGAACCAGCACGTCCGATGTTAATGAAAGTTAAAAAAGAGAGTGCTCCAAGTTTGTCATTAAAAATAGAAAATTTATTTTTATAAAAAATAACAATGTCGACAAAACGCGGAACAAGCCAAGAATTTCGTTCCTTACCTCTACTGAAAAAATAACACAAAAAATACACCTGTGTGAACTTTCAATATATTTTGCATTTTATTCAAATTCTTAAGCTGTTACGTATGTGTGTCATAAGGGAAAAAGTTGAACATCGTTCAGTCATCCAGACACGATGTATGACGACGATGTTGATAATAATAATAATAGTTTTAATATATTTACTTGCAATTATAACCGACATGCTAAAATTATTCATTAACGAAGCAAAATGAAGTTTATTGAACCAAATTAGTAACACTGGCCTCTAAACATAACAAACCTAGTGTGCTGTGCTGGTTGGTCTTGCTGTTGCGTCACTCTCATTTTTACGACGGTGTTTTGTTATTTTCAGTTTCTAGGACGAGTTTTTCACTGTCTCGGATAATTTGTTTTGGACAACCTAATCGGTTAGTTTTGGGTTCAAATTTTGGAAAATTTTAATTTCTGAACATGAAACTCTTGGTTTTGCAAAATCAATTTTCTTTCAAGTAGAGGAGCAATCGGTCTAAAGAGTTCTTCTGAAAATATACTAATGTACATACATTTCGATAAGCATATTCTACAGTTGTTCATTTTTTTATATCTCTCAGGGATCATGTTCAGCAATTACAAATAGACATCTTGGGGACTGAGGCATCTCACTTGGTTTCAGATTATGTAATGCATACTATCTATCAATTCTAATTTCCAAATTAGTAGGCTTAAATAAATCTTGATTACGAAGATTTCTTCACTACAGTGGAAGATTCTTTCGCTTTCTTAGATGATTTTTTGGACAACATCCAGAAAACAGAAAACACTATTGAGTTTTACTACTCCCAAAAAGTAAAGATAGTGTTCTCGAAGTCTTTCTCAGAGATCAATGGATCTAGCGGCCAATGAAACTGAAAATCAAAAAAGTCTTAGATGATTTTTTGGACAACATCCAGAAAACAGAAAACACTATTGAGTTTTACTACTCCCAAAAAGTAAAGATAGTGTTCTCGAAGTCTTTCTCAGAAATGAATGGATCTTGCGGCCAATGAAACTGAAAATCAAAAAAGTATTAAGCGAAGAGGATGACGTTTTTACAGTTCTTGCGTGTTTGAATTGAAAGACGTTTGAATTGAAAGACGTTTGAATGAAGAGTTTGAATGAAGACGTTGCCCTCCAAAAATCATAGAGTTCTTTTTCTGAAAGTTCTTCTTGCCCTTTTTTAACAATTAAATGGAGATTTCTAGCAGCGACTTGACGTAACTAAGTCAAGTATGCAATACAAGATTTCGAAAGAGAACAGGATCATCACATATTCCTTGGAGCAAATTTCGCTGGAAGGATCTAAATCTATGAAATAGGTCTTTACTTAGCTCCATTGTATTTAATCTCGCTCTGAATATCCTTGATGTTCAACAAAAATATTCAAAGCGAGATTAAATACAATAGTGCGCAGTTAAGACCTACATCATAGATTCAGAGCCTTCCGGCATTTATTTCTAAGTGGAGAAGTTTGACATTTGAAGGTATTAGGTCTCAGAAACTACGCAATTTTATTTAGTCAGGAAATTTCTTAATTAGTTTGATTGGGATTCTACTGTGTATGTAAGGTTCTGCAATACCGAAGGAAAATATTTCAGCCCAGATTACTCTTGATCAAGCCCCTAGCATCCTTGATCAAATGAGCGGCTCTAAACGGTTCTTAGGAGAAGTAAGCAGGAACTTATTTCATAAATCTGACGACCTATAGACCTATGACTCCAGAGAATTAAAGTGTTCATCAATCAAATTAGAGGCGGTGGGGAAAAAGGGGAGGGGCGATATATTTTCTTAAATCGGCTTTGAAAAGTTTCTTACCAATAAGTTTAACGTTTTAAGACAAAAGTGATGACCAAAGCTGAATGAAAGGAAGCCTGAGGTAGTCAGAATTTAGAGGTTATGCAGATCCAGCGTTTGTGTAAATAATCAAGCATTGAGCAAGCCGCGGAAAATCTTGATGAAGGTATCAAAATCCCAGCCGAGGGTCTGCGGTTAATTAACGCAATGCATACAACGTCTTTTAGTGTTATTTTTAAGTGTAAACTGATACTGAGATTCGTAAGCCTTTCTACTGGAGGTTGCGTCTTCTTAATATCGTAGCAACGGATAATGCATCATTTTTAATCACACAATTTGCATCCATTGTCCAAAGAATTTTTGTTTTTTCTACGTAAGGTATTATTACGTAAGAAAAACAAAATTTCTTGGGCAAAATTGACGCAGATACGTAAGGCACGTAAGTCAAAATCGTAATCTTGTCCAATTCTTATGCTCTATAATTCTTTTCACATATTTTCACCACGCTTGATCACCAAAAGATATGTCAAAATTGAAGTTTCGGCACATTTTTAGTGTGCTGCAAGCACAATTGCGATTCCTGTGCAATTTTTTGACCAAATTCTGCTAGAATGTGCTAACTACAATTTTTCTCCGATTATTGAATTTAGATGTAGGTGCTGTTTTGGTAATCTTTTTCATGTCCTACGTTTTGTAATTGCGCTTATGTCAGCTTATTTGTTTACAATCTTTTGATGGGCAACTTTGAGCAAAATGTACATACGTGCTTGGCATGATTAGAAAATTTTAAAAACGCCATTTGGACGTTGCTGCAACATAAAATTGGGCAAAATATCAACTTTACCTGCATACGTATTCAGGTTTAGCGAACAAACGGAATTTTCTCTGGTAGGAAAAATTGGACTGGCGAATGGCGTTCGTTTTATCAAGAAATTTTGAACATAGCGGTTCTGTTATAAATTCTTTGTTCTAACGTTTTTACGTATGGTTTACAAATGTTTCATTGAAGAAAAAAACTTGGTTTATTTGGTGTTGGCGTTTTGTTGGCGTTGGTGTTGGTTTTCTCAACCTTATCTTGGATTTGCAAAATTTTGGCGATTTGCGGTAGGGAGGGGGGCTCCTTGTTCAGTGTTGAAACACTTGCATTTTGAAATGTTGTAGTGTATTTGGTGATCCTTCAACTAATATATCGTCAACTTTCCTCCAATCTCAAACATTTATCTTCTAGTCTAATTAAAGAAAAAACATATTTGACGGGGCTAAGTTAAGGTCCTGCTGACAGTTTTTGGTGTATACTAGAGTCACGTTTGGTATTTCAGATCTATTTACTCGAAGAGCTCAGTTTCCATAGTATCCATTGTTGTAAATAATTGTAAATATTGGAAATAGAGTATCAAGAGTTGAAATACCGAAGCATAGGATATTGTATTGGGCAATCGACTCCCCACAACTCCAATCTATCATGACTCCCCTTCACCATTGAAATTGAGCATTTCATCTTCATGACGACCTCTGAGTGAACCCTGAGCTCAATATTAATGATGGCAAAAATCAAACAATTTCAAACCAACACATTGAACGATAAGACCAAGAAGCGCCAATTTGACCCAAGAATGAATTCGCCGGGAGATTTAAATCAACAGTGGCTCCCAGATTCGTTCTGTGAATCATTCTTTTATCATTTTTACTTTAGAAAACGTCCGCCGCTGCTGACCGAGGAGCCGGACTCTTTGCGCAGATTTTAATGAAGTCAATGGTGTTGATTTGAAACTGTTCTACCTATTTTAGTGTATAGTACACTAAAAACCGATTTGGAGTCATTTGGTTGGGGGGGGGGGTTAGACCCGTAAAACAGGACCCGTAGGGCCAGGTCATTGGATTTGCGCTCGGTTGGAGGCCAGAAGAGCTGAAGAATAGTGTCTTCAGGCTTCCTGAGACAAAAACACCCCAAGCAGCATTTTTAGTCACCGCTACGTACCAGCAACCACCGGTGGAACTATAAAGTTTTTGCCGTTAGTCAGAAGAACGTAATTGCTATGGTATTGTTACGTGCCTGGAACCAAAATGGGGTACAATTTTCGGGTAGCAGATACGTTGCAGTAACCTCTCCGGAACTTGTCCAGCTACCTTTAGGATACGTAGCGGGAACGTGGGGGCGTAGTAATTGCTACTTTCGTGGAATTTTTTTCTCTTTGACACATCGTGTCGCGTAGTTGCTCTCTCTTACTCTTGCAACTTAACAAATATTCTTTCACTTTCTCTACTAATGCTGCGGTCATGTCACAAAATGGATTACTATTTTATTTGTAATATGTACATAATACATAAAGAGATGAAATGTTTCGTTATTTTGTCATTCTAGTATACCATAATTATAAACCATCGCAACTTTTCTGTTAAATGCGATGATGTTAGATCGAAAAATAACAACGCGCCTTCTTTAAATATATTTTTTAATAAAAAATGTCTTGAATAAAATATGACAAAAATACTTATAAAAATTGATAAACATGATAGAAACCATTTTATTTTATTCCTAAGGCACAATTTGACATCGATTTGTTATTTTTATTGAGAGTTATGGTAAAACGCTTTTTAACAATTGCAACAAATTGCAAATTCATTAATAGCCTTCAAGTAAATATGGAGTAGTTTTGAAAAAGTCATCTTAAAGTAGTATTAACTGTAAAATGTGTGTATAAAGTTTGTGTCACTTTATAAACAGTAACGGGAACTAAACAAATTCTACTTCTAGGTTGTTGTTACCACGAAGTATAAAATAAGTTAAAAAATTCTGGAACTTTCAAGTGACTCTTACTATAAAACGACGTCAGCATTTCCGTAGCCATTTTCTAGCTCCTAATGCCACTGCAAAATTCCCGTTGGAACTTAACGTCAAATTTAAACGTCAATCGTAAACAAACAACCAATATTTTTATACTGATTGCTACTTAATACTTAACAATTATTATTTAATTATGGCTTATTTTAAAGTTGTAGCGACGAAAGAAAAGAGGGGAATATGTTTCACCCTTGTTTACTACATGATGGTTTACCAGTGATCTTATCCCTATTTTTTTTCTATTTTGTATTGTAAACAGTTGATTTTGTTTCCACTGATTTCACCTAACTGCTGTTTTAATTTTCTATAAACGGTGGATGTATATCTAAAATTCTTCTTTTTTCTTATTGCATTTGCCTTTGACATTTTTATTAAAAACTTGCAAAACTACTACCACTGCAAAAACACAATAACCTCCAAATTCCAAACTAACCTACAGGAGATATGCCTCTTTAGAAGTTACTGTCACTTCATTGTAATTTTTTAATAGTAACTGGAACTTTCTACTAATTCTGATGCAAAATAAGTAGTGAAAATTACTTTCAAGTGATTCTCCTGGGTAGCATAACTACTGTATAGTTATGCTACTCATACAGTAGTCAATACTACTGTATAGTTCAGTTACTTTAAAGGTTAAGGAGTGGTTTCAGACCGGTGGCAGGAACTTTCGGTGCTACTTTAAAGTTTTAAAAACTTTAAAGTAGCTTCGGGCAAGTTACTGCTACAATCATAATATCACTTTAAGTTGCAACAATATTAAAGTAATTATACTAAGTAGCAATACCGTTCCGCATACCTTAAAAAGCTACTTAGAAGTAATGGAACTACATAGTTCTAATAAATAGTAGAAGTAACTACATAATTACTAAAATATTCCAAATTGAAGTAATTAAACCTATAAAGTCATAAATTTAGTTGTAGTTACGTAACAGCTACTCAATCAAAGTTCCGAGTTCAGTTACCGCTACTTAGATGCTGTTTGGGACTGTCTTTAAGTTTATAGGAGTGAATCAGATAATAAATAAAGAGAAGCGATGAGTTTTTCGTTAGTATATCCCCGGAAATTGAGTGCAATGCTCATTTGCATCATTATTAGTTACGACAGCCAGGCATTGTTGTCAGGCATTTATATTTTAAGATATCCGTGGACGTAAGCCCACCCAAAGCTGAAAAGATCCCTTATCTTTCTCGTGAAGCTAGGTACGCTGCGTCATTTCTTCGACCTTCTCCTATATATCATAATTTAATAGAGTGCTTTACTTTTGCGGGTTTAGCACTTTGGAAATTTCCCACAGAAATTGCTTCTATACAGAAAAAGTCTTGCGGATCTCTTTCAAAGATCCACGTCTATTTTGGTGTATTGTGTAAAATGCGTTTATTTCGTTTTCATACGGATAAGTTGAAATAATAGTTGCAATTAAAATACCCATTTAAATGAAGTTAAAAAGTTATCATTTTGTTATTATGAATTGTTTTTGTTTGTTATCGTTTTAAAAATAGCTCGTTCTCTTTATTTTACTTCTTATTTATGCTAAAAAGATTGGTTTGCAGTATAAACACGTGGGAGTTCTTGGAATGCATCCTTCGTAGTATAAAATTATGATAATGCAAACAGTACAAATATGTATGTATTGTGATACTGTTGCTGTTATATCATTCGAGTACTCATCACTTTTTGCGACAATCGACACTAATAAGTAATCCCACGCTTAAAACAAAAGAAACCATAATAACAGCGCTCACTCTATTAGCGGCTACCTATTTTTATTTTTTCTTAAATACAGAACTATTCATAAGTAACCAATAACGTGTATGTGTCACTCATTTTCTATAATAATAATAATAATAATAGAGATTCATTCTAGAAAACAAGAATGGATTAACCTTGTATAGATAAAAGTAACGTCATGAGCAACAAACACCACGTCCTACTTTATAAAAGGATCGGTGTCACTTTCCAGTCAAGAGCACGATTGCACAACATTAAGCAGAGAGAATATATTAAAAGCACTTTCTCGGTGAAAAGCGAATGATTATGACAAAATGTCTGCATCAACGTTTTTTAATTCTTTGAAAATTCGTGCTAAATGAATCAAATCTTTCGCTTTCGCAATATTACCATTGGTAAGTGCAACTATTGCGATAAACTTTTCGGAGCCGAAAAGTCTAGAGAAAACCAACAATGTGGAACCGGATGATTCGTCATCATTGGATAATTTAGTGACGTTGCCCAGTTTGAAACGGAAGCACGGTTTTACATCAAAAGATTAGTAGTATTACACACAAATAGCAACAATAATTTTGTTAATAGAATTTTTAATTCTCAGAATTCATTCAGTCGGTACATTTTGAGGCATTTTCGATGTTTTCGAATCATAATGATTCGAGTTGTCTCGAATGGAAGAGAATATCGGCAGGTACTAGGTACGAAACACCTGTGGAGATTTTATTGTTTTAATTCATATAATAAAACAAACGTATATATACGCTGCTTGTATTTTAAAAGTTCATTTACGGTTATACTGTACTTACTTAACACGGTGTGAATATTAAATATTTTGCCGGTTTTCTTAGAACAACGGGATGTAGTATGTTTGCTTGTTGTCCGTCCGTCGCCGTCTTTCAAGAAAACTTAGCGTTTCCAATTAACCTCAACCAGTTCGACTGGCCGATTTTTTTCAATTATATTTTACTAATTAAGAGTACCAAGTAGGGCAACTAATTCAAATTGAGACATATCTAAGAAACCTTGTTAACGGTTACCAGTTTGTCGTTTATTAAAGTATCTCGAAAAACACCAGTTTTTGTTGCTTTAATGCACTCCGCTTGACCGCCGTGCCCTGTATATTAATTTTGGAAATAATAATTCTGACTAGTTTTCTTTGGGCTTTGTCATTTTGGGATGACCCTCGTATACATAGGCGCCCGGAAGGGGCGGCAAGGAGGGGCGCTTGCCCCCCCCTGGAAGTTGAACAATTTGAATTTTATTGAAAATTCTATATAATATGCCGTTTTTTCTAGGCTTGCCCCCCCCCTAGCATGTCGTTTATTCTAGACTTGCCCCCTAGCATGCCGTTCATTCTAGGCTTCCCCCCCCTGGATAAATTTCTGCGGGCGCCTATGCTCGTACATAGGTTTGCATCAAATAAAGTGTTTAATAGTTCATCATCTGTGGGGATATCCGATCCCTGCTACCCCCCATATAGGTTGACTTTGTCTACAAAGATTCCTTCCATGACTTTCTGACCAGAAAATCAATTTCGTCAAAGAGAGAAAAATTTTAGTTAGTCTCTATTTCGTTAATTTATGAATTAATCAATAGATTCAAGACTTCTTGTCGGATTGCAATCCACACATCTACAGTGTGTCGCAAATTAGGCGGCATCACCTTTATATCTTTTTATTCTTTGTCCAATTTAAACCAAATTTTCCTCAAAGGTAGTAAACATTTATGGTTTACTTGTGGCCAAAAAAATGGAAAAAAATCATATTAGGAATTTTTTTCGGAAAATCTTACGAACAAAGATTTTTCAGAATTGCCCAAAAAGCATGAATTCAAGATTAAATTAAACACAAAAAAAATTGAAAATTTCTCTAATAATCCGGTAAATTTAAAAACAATGTTCTCAGATGTTTGGCCATGAATTTTCATGAATAACAACGAAAAAAATAATCAACAAATCATTTGTGGAATTAAAATGTCGATTTTGAATAACATAAAATCCATGGTTAACTTTTGAGAGCATTGTTTTTAAATTTATTGAACTTTTTAAAAACATTAAATTTTGAATTTAAGGTTTTTGGGCAATTCTGAACCATTTCTGAATTTCCCGATAAAAATAATGTCTAATATGATTTTTTTCGTTTATTTTGGTATCGCAGGTGGCTTTTGCATTTGAAGGGGGCGAATGGTTTTTGATCACAAGTACAGCATAATGTGTTCTATTTGAGAAAAATTTGGTTTAAAGTTCAATAAAAATTTAAAAAATAAAAGGTGATCCGCCTAAGTTGCAACACACTGTATACACATGTATATTGGATTATTTTTGCATGTGTTCGTTGCGATTCATATTTATTTTAGTCCTGCAAGGCAGGTCATGAATGCCAAGATTAGTTTAACGTAGCCCACCTGCGTTAGCTTTATGGTCATGGGATCAATGAATTGAGTTACGCTCAATTAACGCGTCACTGATTTTAGTAAGAGCTCCCAATTCGCACTGGTGGGAGCGAGGTTGCATGTCCACCCTCTACTAGCTCACCCGTCGGGGTCTGTGTCCATCACCCCTAGTTCAGCGTGCGTATTGCACTGCCCGAACGAGTCCAACCTCAAGTGCAGCTGGGACTTGGATCGTAGATCTGTCTAGGATATCCTAAGATTTAGCCACCCCCGCTCTACTATAATTAAAGCTTGGTGAGCCCCGTCCGACTCTACGGAAAAGTATAAACCCGACCTATACCAACGTGGAGGTGGGCATTGTCTTAGAGCAGAGGCTAATAGTCGGATTCGCCTGTATTCGCATCAACTCCCCTTGTAAAGCTGATATCCCTAGGTAGCGCCCACCCTGGGTTCAAGCCATACCTGTGATTCACTGAACTATAGCCGAGTTGCCTCCACTGTATCTGATTCACCGACTACACCGAGTTAAGCACCTGGCGAAACGGTTTCCAAAAGAACAGTGATCTGGGAGTTACTGTCGAGATAAACCTTACTAACATATCTCTCATCTGAAGTCCAGGCGTGTACTACTAGGTTTGCCCCTAAACCAAGAGACGGAACCCCAGAATTAGTCCTGCTTAACCTAACCGTAATCGCAACCAATCTCCGACAGCCGACACCTTCGCGCGCCACCACCATCCCCAACACCAACAACACTCACCAACCCAGGAGACGATCTCATTTGCCACGATCGCTTCTGCCTGTCTTCCCTCGGCGGGCCATCCTGCGATTGGGAGTTCGGAGGGAACAAGAGTGCAGCTGATACCAACCACTTATTCCAACATAACCAGGATGAAGAGGTATAGTAAGCCTAAAATAGCCACTGCCCTCCTTCGCAGGGCAGAAAACTACATTGATCATGATGATGAAGACCAATCCAGTACCTAACGCCTGCGCAACGTAGGGCAGTTGCTACTTTAGGCTCATCATGCTTCTTCAGCCTTGTGAGTCAATTTTAGTTTGAGTTATTTTTCGCCCTGTTTTTCGCTGCACCCCGCCTTACCCGCGCCACATCTGCAATGACTGTATTGCAGATAATGAACGAAATAAAAGTGAAAATAATAGCAGGTTGGCCGGTGTCGGAGTGGTGGTGTTGGTGATAGCAGCATGGTCAACGGTGTTAGAATTAAGCGCCTAAATTCTTTTCCCCCAATCAAATACAAGAAAAGCGGCTCAAACGTCGCTTGGAGGGAGGAGCTATAACCTTTGGAGCGTATGTCTATAGCGTACTAGTTACTATATCAAAAAGTCTGTAGTAGCAGGCAGTGTGTAGTCAATAGCTTATAGTTAGTTAATAATAGCTACAGAATCAGTATATGATCTAATATACATATAATCTATAGTTTCTAATCTAGGGCTATAGCGTATATTTATACAGTGAGGTCTATAGTCTGCGATTTATGTAATCCATGAAAACTTGATAAGTACGAGGAGATATATTTATGACAACTCGAAATTTTTTAAAGCATACTTATTCTAGTAAATCAGCACATCCAGGAAAAATATCATTTGTAAAAGCTAAAAAGCAGCCTAAAGCTTGCTGACAAAACCTGCTGTGTTTTTCAATAACTGCAGTTATCTTTCTATAGCAACTTCTGGGAGGATTAATTCAAGTAATATTAAAAATGATTTTTGTTAGATCTTTATCTAAAATTATTACTAGGGATTTCCAGAAATTCTCAGTACTAAAAAAGTTCCCGGTCCGGGGAATAGAAAAATTGTCGAGACTCAAAAACCCTACCCTATGTACGTTTATAATCTATGGTGTTTTTTTCTACCAAGACATTAAGTAAAAGCTACAAACATGCTATACCTACTAATTCTCTAAATCCAGTGATTCACGCCTTTTGGAAAACACTGCAATACCGTAGAAATGTTTTGTACTAAAGGGTAGCTTAAATCATTGCTGTTCAGAAGTTCTTGAGCATCGAGATACGAAAATAATATCAGTGTTCATTGTCACAGAGCATATCAGATATAAAAAATGATTCAACTAGCATCTAGCAGTTTTCGTTTGTGCAAAGAATGATTAACTGTGCCCAAGGTGTACACTATTCAAAGTGCTGAGTTAAGTCATTCAGACATGGCTTGCTAAACATTTTTCCTTTTGGCCAAAATTAGATTTTTGACAACAATGTTGTAGAAAAACATGTTTTAGCCTAGGAGGCTTCTAAAATAGAGCAAACTCTCAGTGTTTGAATGCCACAAGAAATAACGCACATAAAAAGTAAAAGCCGTATTAAAACAGGCCCTTAATCGCAAAACGATTTGATTATGAAGTTACTTCTAAAGACCAAAGAATGATGATTGTTTGAATAACCTTCTCTATGTATATGTATTAGTCATAATTGTTTATACACTTTTATTTAAAGTGGATAAATGTCAATAAGCAGTCTTGCTTGGAGAAAATAATCTTGAAAAACATTTTGCTTTCGTTTCTAAGGCGCGCATTTCTCATGATCTTGGAATTGATAAAAACAACTGATAAAGTAAAAGAGATATCTCTTTGTCAATTAACAATATAAATGCGAGTGTGTGCATAATTCTCACGTTTCTATGGTTTCTAGTTCAAATGCTGTCGTTTAGCAATAGTTTGGGAAAGATGCAATTAGACACAATAGATGTTTTTCAAAATGCTTAGTGTTTTAACAAAATGAGATGATATACTAACAGATGAATACTCTTAGTAGGGCCACTGAGAATTTGAAGAATTAGTTTTGCATTTCAAGATTAGTCAAACCTTTGGCAAAATGATAGGCTAATATTCTGAATTGGGGCTTCCAATCATTACAAGGTTGCAGAGAGCTCAGACATTTTCGTAAAAAATACTTTAGGCTATGGTGAGATTTGTTCAAAATTTTGGCGTAATAGGTAATAGTGTGTCAAAAACATAAATATGATCGGCAAGCCCACAAATAGAAATTAGAGAGGACAATGCTATTTGCTTCATTTCCGTCTTATGCATTTTCTTCGCACTATCTTTAAAAGTTAGAAACGATGGAAAGATTCAAGTCTAAGAAAGTTCTAAGAAATCCAATTATTTCCCCATTCAGTGTTTTACAATATTTTGAGATGAGAAGAATGATGCTCTTGATCTAGGTGTCTAATAACATCTACGTTAGAATCGCCTAAGCACAATAACTTTTTTCTAATACGAGCAAAACTAATATAATTAATCAAAGCCAACTTTGATGCTGTTTAACAAAATAGTTTTCTTTATAAATTATTAACGTAAAATGAAGAAGACGATAAGCACTAATAACAAAAGTCTTCATAACAGAAATCTCATTAAATTTTAAATTTCCTTTTTTAAACAATGAAGCAAAAATGGGCAATTTTAATAATAAAAGCTAGAAGCTTCATTATTCTGAAATAAACATTGTTAAGCAAAGAATTTACATTAAGTCATATACTAGATTAAATAAAGATGGAAATTGTGTTGTATTTCGTGGAATTTGCAGTGGAAAAATTCATTTGAAATTAGCATTTTGCAATTTTGGAGTTGGAATAAATTTAAAAACTGTGGTGACCTGAAAACAATATATGACGTGCAGTTGTGCATATTAAAGATGTGAAGAAAAAAAAATTATATTTGGGTTGTTGTTGCTTGTTTATACACGGTGTTTATATAAATATGGGCCATAAGAGACTTCCAAATGCAACTTGATTATTTCATGCGAAAAAAAGTTAATCGCTGGTTTTGATTACGCATTTTGCTTCAAACACTTGCCTTAGTGACTTCCTATATGGGCATCTATATGGCCGATATTGCCAAAAACACGGTGCATTTCTAGATTATTTATTTTGTTATTGTTATGAATTACCTGACATCGGGCTAGTTTCTGACTTAATATGGTGAGTATTAGCAATAACAGTCTGGCCAGGAAGTCCGAAACAGTTCTGCACAATAGTCAAATTACGCGCATGATTCTGCGCGTTCAAGTCTAAATCCCAAAACTCTAAATCAACATCACCAATGTCCGTAGAAGCCAAAGAGTTTGCTGGGCTCATCACAAGCACTGCAGAAGAAGACGTCACTTCTGAACTGCTCTCTTCAGGTGTAACTCTTACGGCCTGAAGGCCCGACCATCTACGCTTCATCTCGCATTGAAAACGAATAAATCCACTACACACACACAATGGATTTATATATCCGATTTGCTACACATAAAAAACACTTAAAAAATCCGTGCTGTATACCAAAAAGGGGTGCACACGTTCACTCCGGTAAGAATTCCGGTTTACCGCTTGGACCGGCGTTGAAATCTCTTGTATTGCAGACTAGTTTGTAAACCCCCGACACTGATGATGATAAAAGTCAGTCAGTCACTGTTCACATGAAACTAACACAACAAATTATTTACAAAACGTATCACAAATGTGTTCCAAAGTCAAGAATTTCCGATTATTTACAAAAGAAGATAAACCGGAATATAACACACCAAGTCTACCGACGAAACAAACCATAAAAAAAAAGATACTAGTCAACTCCTACACTAGTTTATTAAGAGGTGTTAAAATAAAATTGTCCCAATTTTTAAAAATCAATTTAAATCCACTCTTGATTCGTTTTTCCTTTTTTTTGTACCAGGTGAGTTCAAGAGAGCACGTGGTGTTAAAATATGTAAGTAGGCCCAGCAACAAATGAAAGTAGCAC
Source organism: Agrypnus murinus (assembly GCA_929113105.1). Taxonomy (NCBI): domain Eukaryota; kingdom Metazoa; phylum Arthropoda; class Insecta; order Coleoptera; family Elateridae; genus Agrypnus; species Agrypnus murinus. Next base: position 38,004,208 of record OV816030.1, read on the forward strand.
TAAACTAGTAAACGCTTAACTCTGAGTCGGTCGGCCACTAGCACTAATGTTGCTCTTCGGTGAGGAGAGGTTGCTAATGGCAGCTGTGACGTCACAACAGGTTGTTACCTTGTCCCCCCCAATACATTCCAATACATTTACCTGGCGCTCTGTTCCACTGTCAGGGCCATCTTACGTTCTCTGGCTATACGAAAAACAATACAATTTTTGTCTTTTTCACTTTTTTATAATAGTTTATAATAATTAATTGAACCAATTTAAGCATAATAAATAATAATGTTGTGTATTTTTAAACTTTTAATAGTTAATTAAAAAGTTAGTGAGCTAAAAAACAAAAGTAATAAAATAGCAATTGTTTATTAAAACAAAAAAAATAAAAATTGTCCCCGCAGAATCTAATAAGATAGCATGATTTTAATAAGCATGCAGATGACTAAAAGATTCTGAGAAAATCGTCTAGAACCAGAAAATATTATTTTTAAGATGCTGCAAGGTTAATGATATACAACTACTAGTAATGCGTAATTTTCAGAGGGACACCTGTTCTAAAAACACAAATCGATCACATCATAACGAAATGTGGTGTTCTAATTTTTACAACTTTGTCCTATTTTATCGTCCTACACTAGTGTAAACAACGCGCGTGTTACTTTATCGTGCCTCGCTCTTCAAATCCCAACTGTGAAATAATCACTAATCAGTTGTGTTATTTATAAAAAACAACCTCTTTATGTAAACTGAAATATGCAATCACCATTTACTAATAAAAACACAGCGCTTTTTTTTACGAAATTTGACATTATCTTATATTGATTACCGATAAGACAATTTATAGGTTATTCACACATATTGTTAAAATAAACACAAATTAGAAAAAAAATCTAATTTATGGAAAGTATTAAAATTTTAATTAATTATAAAAAAGTGTAATTATAAACAAATTTTGATCGACTGGAGGCAAACGCAGAAAAACTGTTTCATAATTATTAATTTTAAAAACGACATCATTAAATCATCCTCTTGCTGATGGCAGTGCTAATAATAGACGTTATAACGACATTAACGAATATAGTAATTGACAAATATTTTAGAAATAAAAAGTGAAACATTTTTAACTCCCACCAACTTTTTAACATTATAAGAATGATACAGTCAAGCTCCTCCAAGTCAAACCCATGCAATTTAAATCCTCAAATTATTTACTGGCTCGAAATTATAATTTCGTCAAGTTACAATAATTAAATTCCTTCTGTAATGTATTTCTGAAAAAAAAGATTTTGAAGTTTAAATATTTAAAAAGATTCGGTTTATAAACGTTCCACTGTATTTAAAGCTAGTTAAGCATAAATAAAAATATACAGTGAGATCCAAATTGAGTGAGGACGGTTTGAATTTCCCGCCGAAGATTTTAGTGTATTTCATGTTGTTAGTGTAGCACTATTGAAATGTGTTGCATCAAATTACAGCGTCAACTCGTCACTTTCTCGTTTACATCGTTGTGCTTTGCCACGTTGTTCTGGGTTTTCATTGAATTTTTGCTTTATTTCGCTTGTTTTCTTATTTTACAAAACAGTTCTTTTCAGATCTGCAGTTTGTTAGACAATTTTATTGTCAGGTAAGTTTATTATTTAAAATTAATGAATTTTTATAAGCTAGATTATTTTTGAGACGCCACTGTAAAATAAAAGAATGATGAAAAGTATTCGTGTCGCCAACGTGACAACAATTTAACATGGCGGTAAATTCAAACTGTTTTCAGTCATTTTGGATCACCCTGTATGTATGTTCTGTGTATTAATAGAAAACGTTGTAAACGTGCAGGTTGCGCAGCGGACAGGCAGCCACAACTAGGAGTCGCATGACACAATTATCTACATTTTTCATTTCAAATTGAATTTCATCACTAAAACTCCAATAATTTCACGCTTATAACCATCGACAGCCTCCACACTTGTTATGTGTCTTTTCAGAAAATTTCTCACTCTGTAAGTTGCATTTACCGATGCCATAAGTTGCTGAATTTAGTGTAATTGACCACGGGCCACCGGCTAGCGAATTTCGGGTAGATTCGCTGCGAAACTAGGGAACTTTTAGGTACCATTCAGGTACCAATTTAAGATCGTCTGTTAGAAATCTAAAAAAAAAACTGAGTTTCAGGATTGCCAGTTGAGGGCAGAATTCGTTTCCCTACCTACAGGCAAATACATAATACATGTAATATTCAGTAACATTTCTCTCGATTCTAACTAACTTTCTGTAGAGCAGATGTTTTGGGGCAGCCCCTTGTGATTTTTGGACGTGAGCTGACTCAATATATCTGACAACCCTGTCAGTATTAAAAAACTCCGATTTTTAACACAATTAAGCAATGTACTTTTCGGCCCATTGGCATAGCGTAGGGCCTTTTAGGTAGCATGTCCTGTTAGGAAACCCTAATGACCTTGAGTTGCAACCTACTTAGAAGAAGAGCTTCTGTTGCTCTTTTCTAGCAAGGTCTGTCAATGAACGTTTTGCCATGGTTATGTCCTAATCGATTATTCTAGTAGATGCTGTGCTAAGTGCGGTACTAGTCATTGACATAGCCCTGGACTGCACTTCTGAGTACTTTCAAGGCAGGTTCTCCCCCCCCCCCCAGGAACGGTGGTTCGTTGGCTTTTTCATTGCCTTCAATTGCGCAGTGAAATTGTAACCAAAACAGTTTGACAGTGTTTTCTGTTTTGGTCTGCCAATTCATAGAGTTCCGTAAAAACATTCCCATACCAGTCTAAAGTAAGTCCTAGAACTCGAAAGAGCTTTTAGAGCTGCCTGGCTGTCTGATATTAATAAATAGATTCGCTTATAATTATTCGTAAGTCCCCCCTGACGTTTTCACGCTCACCCTGTAGTATCTCGTAAGTTTCCGTTTGAAAGATGGAGGCGAACCGTCCAGAAGAAAGCAAAACTCGGCTCTTGGATTCTCAGCACCTGTCTCGGTTTTCGAGTCGTCTGTGAACCAGATCAGGCTTCCAGGAAGATTATTCGCCCGAGATTTTATCCACTCTGGCGATCACCTCAACGAGTGGGTTCTCAAGAATTCTAGGTGGATGGGCGAGTTCTGCTACATATCTATCTGGACCTAGTCTTGCCTCTTCTTGTATTACTATGTAAAGAAGGGAAGGTCCAGAAGTGTCTCCATTTGTTCTAATCGCCTCTGTCAGACTCATTCGGATCCCTTGGTACCGAATTTTGTCGGGAAAATAATTGACAAATAACAATCTTCGGTCTTTCAAGTGTCATTCAGGTACTGACTTAGGATCAGCCAATTTTTTCATATCAATCTCGGATGACCAGGAATCTCGATGACAAGTTTTTACCTTTTCGCCGGAAAGTACAAAGAAACATCGAGAACAGGCAGACAGACACGACATGGATTTTATGTATTTAGATATCATAATTGGGTACATGATGATTTGAATAGCCTCTAAAATAGCCGTGTTCCGCACAAGATTTTCTCCCTTTATCTGAATTGAATACAACCCTACATATATGTCTCAGCATGCTGCTGCTGACAATTCTTGCTTCTTTCATTAAACAGGCTGCGGCAGAAAAAACTCTCGATTTGCGCAAACAAAACTCCCGTGCAGCAGTGGGAAGTGTGTCATTGGACAGTTGCCGTTTTCAGGTCACACCATGGCTTGGTAGGAAGAGCACCGCGCTTTTGTTGTCGAGGAGTTCATTCAAAACGGCGGTTCGTCTATAACAAACGTAGCGGGCGCTCGGTCGACGTGATCCCGTTCATGATAAAGATTCACAATTCGGTGTCAGACTTCAGACATATAAGTTCTGCATTAAAAAGGAAATCTACCGGCCTACCTCGGACCTGTGAGAGCTTCCATTGAGCAATCTCCACGGCGTTCTGCACGGAAACACGGAGCTACCTTATAGTTATCTCATCGAAGTGTTCGGAGAATTCTGCACCGAGATCTCAAAATGCATCCCTACAAAATTGTGATTGTGAAGCCTGTACGACCTTGGGTCAAGAACTCCTTCGGAACGTTTCTACCTTTCAGGCACAGTCAGCAAAATAACCCCTTGGGAATTTCACCAACGACCAGTCTACAGTCCTAAGGTTACAGTTTGGTGTGTCCTATTTGAGTTTGATGTGTAAGGTCAGTATTTTTTTGAGAGGACGGTGTTACTGTAACGGTGACCTCCGACTTGCATTGTGCAATGATAGAGAACTTTCTCCTACCTACATTGGGTGATCTTTTCGATGAACGTGGAGAAGAAAATGTGTGATTTTAGCAAGATGGTGTGTAACAGCCCACACATCTCGCCGTTCATTCGGAATTCTGAGCGAAAAATCTCTTGGGCATGTTGTTTCCTTGTGTGGGGACATCTTTGACCCCATGCAATTTTTCTCTCTGGGACTACTCAAAGCCCAGGTATACCAACATCGTCCCCACACATTGGGAGTTCTTAAGAAGATATAACCCGGGAAGTTGCTGTCATTCCGCCCGAAATAACCTTCAGAACCATGGAAAACTACCGATAAAGTTCTGAGCTCACTCAATGTATCTACAATAGAGACCGCCACTAGAGTTATGTACTTTTAAAAACTCATTGACTTCAGGAATAAACAATTTTTTATCTTGTTTGGTTTGGTTTTTATTAGCTTCCTAAATTGGGCAGTTCTTTCTGTCGCACCATGTATTATTTTGTAAAGCTAAGATGGTTGACTCATGGTTCAGAGTATGCTCTCATTTATAATAATCGTACTGGATTCCTGACTGTATCCGTATATGATCCCCGGCTCAATTCTAAACCCGTTTTATAGACTTAGGAATAACAAGTTTCACAACCATGCCAAAAGCAAGTAGGTAGCTATTTAGAAGAATATAAACAAAACGATTATCCACTATTAGTCCATTCTTGCTCACTCTCTACATGACTACAATACATTAATAATTTATGTTTGCCATATTTAATTGCATTTGGACAAACATTTAGGATTCGGCTGAAACTATGCAACCTATAAACACTCAATAGTATTTTGCAAACTCCGACTGGCATTTAAAAAGATTAATACGTCCAAAACACTCATCGAGTTATCTTGTTATCGACAGAGACGGAGATGGAAAAGTTTGCAGACCCAAACACGCTGGTAAGATTAAATTTCCGATAGAAATCCAGAATACCAGACTAAGTACGTATATAAAAATTAAGTTCATGTTACTAATCAAGATGTGTGTTGAAATAAATCTCAAACCAGGTCAGGTCGATTCAGAATTTTGAAACAAAACTAGTACTTTATTGGGACACGCCAATAAATATAGATGGCGTTGTGCAGCAACAGAATTAGACAAAATAACAATGAGACACATAACAGTTGTTGTAACATTGTAACATTTCCTTGAAACCTTCCAATATGACAATTATCCTACCGCATAATTAGATTTAATAAAATCCCGACTGTAATTTTGAGTTTTAGGAGGGGATGGAGTATCAAAATTGCTGAATGCTGATGGTCAAAATATTCATCTGCCAACAAAGTTGCCATTGTTGGCTGTTCTTGATTTTGAGTCATTTTCAACCCTAATTGTTGATATCTCAATTTGAATCGACGAAGCCGCCAAAAGTAGCGATGTTGTTGAACACTCTAGATTTCTAAAGAAAGTAGCACTCCACTTAAATCGACGATTTTTGATCTATTGGTTCTGAGTATTGCTAGCCCATCTGGTTTTGTATGGAATGTACGCCGGTTCCGAAGATGTGCCGTGAATGGTCTAGCCTAACCTAACTTTTTTTTCTAAGATGGATGTAAAAATGAAATTTGTGACGATTGAGGTAATATCAGTTAAGTACTGCCAATTCAGTCTGCAACGACTTTTACTGACACCATCATATAAAATAAAAAGAGTTGATCAAAATTCTAGCAAATCTCGGCCCAGTAGAATCGTTGTCATCAACACAACAAGGGGTTAAATAGTCCACCCCATTTTGCTTGGGCCAAGATTCGATATGTTTTCGATCAACTCCTTTAAAAAATCTTTTTTTCATTTTAAGTTCCGTAGCCAACGACCCAGCAATAGAGCTAACTACCCAACAACTAAATATATCTGTTCTCATCTGTTTTTCTACTTTAACCTGTAAATTGATGTGCTAGAGGGATTTGCTAAAAATAGTTGGTAATGAGCCAACAAAGACATTGTACGCGTACATTCCTAACAAGCTGTCGCGAAGTGGCCATGGGCAGCACAACTTATCAATATTTTTTGCTTCCATGATTCAGATAACATTTTAGGGCAACTTGAGTCTTGAATTTGGCGTGTTGAACATGTGTGGAACAAACCACTTTATGTCAAGGTGTGAAGCACAGTGAGTCAAAAACCGCCTCTTGGCCTCTCATAACCTAACTTACTATTAATGAGCAATAGTAGCATTTTTATTTTGAAGAGGCTACATTGTTTCATAAATAATGTTTAATAGCTACTTTAGCATTCACATGTAATCCGAAAGTTTGTTATTTCTTGAACATCCAATTTGCGGTCGATGATTTCAACTTTTTGAGCTGATTGGAATTATATTGCCCATGATATGTTTTGTATGTTTAATCGTACGCAGATTTTATTGTTGTCTTTGGTTTTTTTACGCTTTGTTTTAGCGTTTTATTCTTGGTCCAATGTTTGATCCTTAGGTAGTATGTAATATTTCAAGAGTTATGATTACTGTCTCTGCCATTATTTTAAGAAATTTTCTTCTATTCTGTAGTAAATTTACTGATAGGATTCGACCAAATAGATAGTATTGTACTTTTCTGACTGTTAGGTTGTCAATTTCGGTTAAAATATGTTTCGTCTGTTTTGATCACTCTTGAAGATAGACACAAAAGGCTAACTATTATTAATCGTCAAATACCTTCTTCACTGCCTTTTTCACAACTTTTTCAAAACTGCAAACTTAGATTAAAATTGTCAATTTTTGGCCACACAGATTATTGTCTGAGCAATGAAACCATTTTAAGTATCTACAGAAAGGGATATCAAGATCAAATGTAAACATGACAGTTTAACAGTAAATTAGATCAATATGTCGCGTGGGACGTATGCGGTCTGATTTACTTATTTAATTTTCGCATATTTCATACAAATTTAAACAATACGTTACAGTAAGCAACAGTATGCAATTCCTTTAGAAATTATATAATATACTGCGCATTATAAAACACAACATCTAAAGAATTGAAACCATAAATTACACCTTTAGATAAATTTCTACATAAACCAGCATTCACAGAAGAAGATAGCAGATAGTGAAATGTACGTGTAAAAGCACTGTATCCACTATTTACTGTTGAAGGTTATCAACATTTTCTCATGATGAGCAACCTCTTTTTAGACTTGAGTGTGTATATCTTTCGGATAATTAGCTCGGGTAAATTCCGATTGCTCAGAATAACAAAACGACAAAAACGTAGTCTTTATAGAAAAGGTAAGGTATGGTATCACATTTAAAACACAACGAGCATCGCAAATGAAGCAAGTAACTAATATAAAATGTTAAAATTTTATATAATTGTTGTTCTGCCGGTAATATTAATTAGTAAATTAGTCATGATTAACAACCGGAAACGGCAGATACTACTGGTTACCGGAAATTTCAAATGTATGCAAAATGTTGCGCGGCTTCAACGCACACTGGCTTCTTTTATAATAATAATAATGATGATGAAAAAACTAGAGGTTGTAGTTACGCAGAAAATAGTAACAACTCCCCCTCTTTATTTATTATTTCTTGTGAGTAAATGAATAAATTTGCATCGTTCATTAAAGAGGTGTTCATTAGAATTAATTTGACTCTGTTTAATTAACAGGTGATACTTTTGCTTTTTTTGATATTTCCAAGTGATTCCACACACTTTCATACGCTTGGAAATTAATTGAAATTAGCAAAAACGTAAAATGGTTTAATAAATCAACTTGCTTTTGTTAGTTTACGTTATCTATATTTATAGACCTAGATCAGTTAAGGATAGAGTGACGTCATTTTTGGCGGAGTTTTCAAAAAACATTGCGCTTAAACGAACTAACTATGATGAGGCATAAAACAATAATCAATTACACAGTGTGATAAATTTCAACTTTTGTTTCTTGATATGGGATTTCTCTTCTGGAATGGAAAGATTAGGTGAAGGTTAATTTTTATTATGTTTAATTAATGATTTACATTAAATTATATTTTGAATGCAAATTCTGGCTGGGAATCGAACCCATGACCCTCCACTATCTAGGTGGTATCTCTACCAACTGATTAGATTAGGTGCCAAATAGCAATTCCCTAGCGGCATTTCTCTAGGTTAGTTAAGATAAGAGACTTTTTTAATTTAAAAGTTTGAGAACTATCAGGGTATTGCGCTGGCTTGAAAAATTTGGAGATGTATCTAAAAATATAGTTCTCGAGGTGTTTTTGGGCTTGCTTGAAAGGAAAATGAAAGTAGATACAAAAAATATAATTAAAATTTTTGCACCACCAGGAGTCGCTTCAATATCCATTTAAAGCGCTAATTTGAATGGGGCATGGGGTAGAGAGGGGACAGGAGGCAGTTTCTTTTTTATAAGAACTTTTCTCCAAATGTCCTCTATTATGCTGCAAAATTCCAGCCTGATAGTAATGTTTCTTCATAGAAAAATAAGTGTTTGAATTAAAGGAGAATTATGACTCCATGTTTTTATTTTGTTTCAATTTTTTTTATTGAAATTAAATTAGCAATCAGATACAATACAATCTTTAAGGTAGTGTACTGACTGGTACAATGTTTAATAAGTACTTACACTTAATTTTTTAATTGTGTTGAACAAATACAATTTTTACTTTAACTCTATTGATCTATTTTCTTCTTTTTAGACGCTGGTTCTTCCTTTCCGTTCTCCTTTCTGATTTGTATGTCTGAGCTGGATGTGTTTACATCATCCTCGCTATCTTCCGCACCTCTCTTTAACATATAGAGTACACTTTAGATTTTAGGAATCCCCCACAGAAAAGAATCCGGGACCGTCAGGTCTGGTGATCTTGCGAGCCAAGCAATGTCGACCTGCAATTTCAAACCTTGAAATTAGGAACATGTGCTGTAAAATATCAATGGTCTAGCTGGGTGCGCTTTTGCGCCTGACTGTAACGGTGTGGCCGTTTTCTCCAAAAAAGTATGGCCGATCACACAAATGTGAACCCTCCACACCACACCGTTACCTTTTATCATGAAGCAGGTTTTCATCATTTCTCTTGGGTTGCGTTCTACCCAGTAGGGGAAGTTCTGCTAGTGGGCTTCGTGAGACATGATCAATTTTATCAAGAATTTCTGCATTGTTGTTCAATGTTTCCAAAAATTGCCTACAGAAATTGACGCGATTAACTTTATTAATAGGATCTAAACTACCTGCATCTTATAGGGACGAAACTTCAAACCCAGATGTAAGATTCGTCGCAAACTTCGCTCTGAAATTCAAGGTGCAATCGAATGCCGAGTTTCAGAATGTTGTGGACTCCGAGCAACGGCTACCCATCTCTCTTTCAATATTCCCTTGCGTACGCACTGTACGGGTACGGCCGACAAATTTTGAGCTTACACTGTCCCTCTCTCATTCATCTCAAAATCAAAATTTCTTATTGGGACGCACTGGCAAATTAAGTGCATCACAAAAACAAAAATGTCAAGATAAACGAATTTACAACAAAAATCCGTTGATTGGCCAGCCACTTTGCCATTATACTACAAAACCTTCCAACAATAAAATACAAATTTATTATTATTTGACGTTTGTCAAATAAACAGTATTTCCATGGCAACCTTTTCAAAACCGTTCAATCCTACTGCCGGACTTAAAAAAAAATTGAAACAATAAAAACATGTAAGGTGAAGTGGGGTAAATGCGATGTAGTTTTGAAATAGTCTAACTTTGACGCTCTACCTCTTTTCAATAAATGACCTGGGAACTGCAGATATTTGCATCGAGTCTTTAGGATTCTTGACGAGTATGACCGCAATGACAAAAAATCTGTTTACATAAGCGTTTGGGCACTATAATTTTTTTTTTAAAACGATGTCACTATGTCACATTTACCCCGTAAAATGGGGCAAATGTGACAGCCGCTTAGTATTTCTCTAAGGTTTTAGATGGGTACGAGGTATGGGGCTAATGTGAAAGTATAAAAGAAAAGCTACATTTTCATATATAATTATTAACTGTTGTATAACCACTTGTAAGTTTTAAATTCAGACAAAATAAAAAAATATAAAATTCTTATGTGAGTTTATATTCATTGAAATAAAAATCAAATTTGTGAATACCGCGCCTAATGTCTTTTGGGTCCGGCAAAATTTTAACGACGTCTTGGTCTGACACAGTGTCTAAATCCTCAAATTTGGGCCAAATAAACTTCTTGTTTTCGTACTTCAAGAATTTGATTACCCAGTCATCACCACATTTCTCTTGAACTTGTCCTACAAAATGCTTCAGCTGTTTTTTGGTACAATATTGCACAATAACCCATTTGCCTTTCGCGATAAAGGGGGGTGCGACAGGAATATCATCTTCTTCCTGCTGTTCATCACAAAAGTCTTCATCATCTGACTCCATGTACGGGACTTGATCTATGTCCTCTTCCGAACTAGATGAACTTAACAGGTGCTTTTGTGTTTGTTTCACCTTTTTAACAATCTTTTTCTTTTTTTCTTTGTCAATAGTAATGTCATTCTTCTCTTTTATTCGAGCTAATGCTTCTTCTGTCGTTAAAATTTCTGCTCCTGGGCCCACTTTTGACCTTTTCTCTTTCTCTGGTTGTGGTTTTTGTCGTATTTGCGTCAATAATATTTCTTCGAAAGATAAATTGGCTTCTTTAGATGTTTCTTGTGTCTGCGGAGATACTGAATGTGATGTTGATGGCCCTCCACGATTTTCTTCTGATTCTCCACATTGACGGTCAGGGTGACTTTTTGAACATTCTGCTTCCCATCTTTTCATGGCATCTGGTGGAAATGTTTCTTTGGGAATCACGTTTTTGTTTAGGGGATAAATTCCACTTTTGCGGAAGCCGTTTCTTATAACTTCTGGTGAGATAGACTGCCAAGTTTCACAAAGAAATTGAGAAAATATTTTCTTAGGTATTTTTCTTCCAAAATTTTGACGTTGCCAGGAAATAACTTTTTGGTCCCACTTACTTTTAAACGATCTGAAAACTGCTAGGTCTAAAGGCTGAAGGAGATGGCTGGTATGAGCGGGTAATTTAATGATTATAACGTTGTTCTGAATAGCTGCTTCGATTATTTCCATGGATACATGGGTGCTATGTCCATCGTACACAATAACAACAGGTCGCTCATTACCAATAGTACGGATGATGGTTTTCAAAAAATAGTTTTTGAAAATATTGCTCTCCATCCATCCTTTCTTGCTAGCGGCGTAAACAGTGCCTGCAAATTCTGTCCCTTTCGGGGCAAACCATTGATCCCACACATACGCACCTTTGAAAATAATCAAAGGTGGTGCTTTACCACCTGCAGCATTACACATGGCAAGAACAGTGGTATTTTCTCTGCCTGGGGAGCTAACTGTTCGCGACGAAGGTTTATTTATTTCTCCGACGACTTTACTCTTTCGTGGATCTATTGAAAGACTTGTTTCGTCAAGATTCCATATGCGTTCAGGTTTATCGATTAAATTGTTTTCTGTTAAGACCTTCTCTAAGAGGTTGAAATAGGCATAAATTAGAAATGGATCAGTTGCTTTTTTTCTTGCGTACTCAATATTTTGAGGTATCTTGAGACTGAGGTTATGTCGTTTTTTAAAGGATAAGAACCAGTCTTCTCCTGGGACACCCTCCTTGAAGTTGGTTTGTTTTTCATTAGCAGCAATGTAAGTTCCAACTGCTTCCAATACCTCCTTGCGTGACATGCCAAAACCCCATTTTTCCATGATCTTTAAGCTTTCAGCCAATTTAACCTCTTCATTGTGATCAATGTAGGTGGGACGCCCTTTGTGGTTTTTAACTTTACCACGCAGCCCTTTCACGCGACTATATAGTGTGACGTAAGGTATTTTGTACTGCTTATGTGCCCCATAAACTGTGGCTCTGCCCGCCTTAACTTCTTCTATTGCCTTTTGAAGATCGGCTTGGCTATAGTTTGGGTTGTCAGTGGTTTTTCGCACATAATTGCGCACCATGTCTGAAAGGGGTAAATGTGATATAGTTTATGTTACATTTTTCCCACAGGTTTTTCGCGGAGGGGTAAATGAGACAGTTTGATAAAAAAAAATGAAGATAATGTTCAATTGAAATGATATTATGTGTGGTAGAAAGACATATTATTAAAGTAAGTGGGTGACAAATTTCAAAGTTACCTTATTTAAACTGACTTATTTAAACGACTTTATAACGAGTTGCATGCGGCGTCGAAATTCCACTGAAAATGACGACTTACTACGTACAGCTGGTTAGGAAGTTTCCGACTCAAAAGAAGTGACCTTTTTTGGGTTGAATCTTATGTTAACACCATATAGACTATTCTACGTTAGGTGGCGTTGACAACAGTTTTTGTTTCAAATTAATTTAAGTCGCTGTCACATTAACCCCGTTATCACATTTACCCCACTTCACCTTAATCATAATTTGGTATTAATTCAAAAACTCATTTTTCTATGAAGAAACAAAAAAAAGTATCAGGTTGAAATTTTGCAGTATAATAGGGAACATTCGGAGAATACTTCTTATAAAAAAGAAACCTTTACCCCATCCCCCATTCAAATTAGCGCTTTAAATGTAGAGTTCCTGTATAATAATATAAGTTCTTATTTAATATTATTATAGAGGGACTCTATTTAAATGCATTTTGAAGCGACTGGTGTTGCAAGAATCTTTCAATTTCTTTTCAAAGAAGCCCAAAAACACTTCGAAACTATATTTTTAGGTATTTTTCCAAATTTTTCAGGCTAAACCAATATTCTGATAGTTCTCAAACTTTAAAACTAAAAAAGTCTCTTATTTTAACTGACTCAGAGAAATGCCATTGAATTGTTATTTACTTGTTTCTCTGTGTTATAGTTGAGACTCAAAACATAGGGGGAGCTATAAAGCAGCAATTGATATATTAAAAAAAATAATAAAAATAAAAGGATTAATTAAAAGTTTCACAAGTTTTATCAATTTCTTAACCTAACATTGGCATTGACAATTGTTTCAACATTAAATGTCATTATCAAAGGCAGATAAGATTGATAAACAGACACGTTGCTAAGGATAAATACAGAAAATAGGTAACTAGATACAATACATACAAAAACTAAATAATAAAGGAGAATTATTAAGCTCAGTTTGTTCATTAAAGATACTGTGCATTTACGTTTGTATATTTCAAAAACTTCTAAAATGTCTAATTTGTGTTTGTTGTTGCAAAAATGTAAAAATTTGATATTATTTTGAGGTGTCATTAGGTGGTTCTGTTACAAAAGGTGGTTAGCTTAATTAAATTTTTCTGGATGTTTACTTCTATAAGAGCGTACGTGTTCTTTGTATCTTATGTCGAAATTTCTAAGTGTATTTTATGATTAAGGAGTTTCACAAAGTAAGGCTGGAGACTAAATTCAATTGATATATTCATCAAGAAAGAAAACATTTCTTTAGAAAGTTCAATGTACCAAAGTTCTAATGTGCCAATCTAGCCGATTTACTTCCCATTATCCCAACCTGGATCTAGGTTCAGATTTGTACAAAGAATTTGCAATCTATCAAGAAACACAGACCAAGTTTCTAGCACTAAATTCTAAAAAAGCAATAAAATAAGTAAAGTCTTGAAGTGAAACTAATAATATCGGGAATAGCCAGTACAGAATATTGAATAATACTTTGTCCAGCAAATTTTTAAGTTAACCCCCCCTTCCTCGATGGATCAAGTGACTGGATTAAAACAAAAACAAAAAAAAAAAAGATTAGAATTCATTAGAGGGCTACAGTGGGCCTACCAGCTGCTGGAAAAGTACAATTCTGTCACTTCTCGAGATTCTTCGGGATTTCTCAATCACAATATTGGATGAAAATACTATTTTAATAAATTTAGAAAAACTCTATTGTGCTCAGGTTTAACTCGACTCGATAATTTGAGCTAATTCCAATATACTGGTACTTTATGGTCAGTTCATTAATGCTTTTGTTTTGTAGCCCAGCAGTCTTTCAAGTGTCTAATTTATTTCTTATTATTCATTTTTTTCGGCGATTTTTGCTGCTAACCTATAATACCAAAATACAGTTCGGGTACTTCCTTGCGTAGAAAAAAATCGGAACTAAGGGGCAGCCAAGATCAGTCAAAATTTCATTGCTCGTTAAATAAGGGTTTTTAGCCTAATTGACAAGCAAATTCAAAGCAAAAAACAGCCTCATTGGTCGATAAGTGTAATTCTACATGATACAGTTCTGCAATGATTAGTGGAGTTAATTAAATATGGCTGATGTACCCTTTAGATTATTTATAGGCGAAAGCAACAGAGACAGAGATTTTTTGGTCATTTCTAGATCTATTGGATACATTTTTTTTGCAGACTGTATCTGCAAGTGGTTGACCAAACCACTTTACGAACTTTTTTGGACGGTATGGTGACCCGAAAAAAATGCTTGCTCTAGTGGCAATGGGTCGATAAACGTTTACTCTGAAAATATAGCTCTAAACAACAATTTTACTCTACCTCGCGCCTTGAAACGATCTTTAACATTAATTTATGGACCGATCGGACTGTAGTATGTCCGATCGGTCCTCGCTATATTGCAGACTAGTAAGCCAATTTTTCTGGGTATCTCTGTTATTATGGGACATAGCGGAACCTGTTTATTTTGTCCAGCAGTCGTGGGAAAAATTTCTCAAGCTTTATAGTTACTGTCCTCTAGTGCGTGTTGTTATAATAGGCTTTACTCGGCATGGACAATAGCTGTTGAATTTCATATCAGTATCTTACAAAATGATTTTCTCTTCTACATCCTTTATCTAACTCCCATGACATTGAGTTATTTTGATGAAGACAATGAATAACGACCTCCACAAACGTTTCCACTATTTCCGTATGCGATCTTGCGGGAAAATATCTACGTTTTAGGCAAAAATATACTCAAAAGTAGTATTATGTATCCAAAAGGGCAATCAATGCAGGTTTTAACTTGAACAATTGAATTGCACTGCTGTGAAGTAAGAGAAGTTTCTACAAGTAGACTTTATTTTTATACATTTCCTATATTTTGGTTTTTATTACCTTACACGTGTATGTTGCAGTGCATACTTTTGATATAGAGTTATAAAATAGGGGCGGAAGTACATGCAGGTCTACGGGTAACAAATTTGTAAATAACTATCACTAATTATTATTATTAATAATAATTATTATAACAATAGGGGTTTTTTAGGTTATTAATAATTATGAAACGAGGATATTATTTCTTCTATCCAAATCCTCAACCTTTAATGAAGAACTACAAGGTAGTACTAGGACTTTGTTTCGAATTATGCTTCCATTTTATTAAAGTTTCCGTTATTACCCAAGCGTATCAGATTGAATCTAATATCTTTATACTCGTAAATGGCCTTACGCTTACCTTTTTAAATTCTTCAGGCTTGGGATTTCCGGTATGTTAATTTTTGTAAACTTCTTCCTTTCGAATAACAACCTTAATTCTTCCCTTCTGTATTTTTACTCAATGATCTTAATGATTAACATTTAAATAAACTCTAATAACACAACATGCTGAAGAACCTATTATTTACCAAAGCCATGCGAAGATGAATATAATAGAGAACTTAGCACTTCGCCGCTGTTTGTCGGTATGTACTTACCAGTTGCATATATGCATTTTGTATGCAAATTAATTAATTAACTGTACAATTACGTCTGTAAATGGAATGTGTGTACATTGTATGGTTGCCTATAGAGGCTTTAGAAGTGGGAAGCATCTTAATTCAGTAATATAGCACCTGTCGGAATATTGTTGAATTTTCAACAACATACGCACACATAATATCATTTCGAATAGCTACCCTATTCTTTATTGAAAAAAAAAACATGTAAATTTATCTAAAATTTGAATCTACAAAAAATGGGTACACCTTTAGTAAATTATTTCCGTAACGTTTATTTTCACGGTTGTGGTTACATTAGGTGGAGTGGACAGAATAAAAGGTTTGTTCCTGCATTAGAGAATTAAATTACAAAAATACCTAAATACATAGAAACAGAGAAGTTCATAAATTATTACTCAAGTCATTAGGTGTACCCCAAGGGTCCAACTTGGGACCTTTATATTTTTACTTACACTCAGGCTTCAATTTCCACATCATCCCCAAGTGGGATTAACCAAAAATATGTATGTTTACAAATGTTATCCATTCGATCTATCTTTGGCTAGCAGATAGAAGAGTATGTGGTACATAGAAACGAAGCCAAGGACTATTCATAAAAATTCGTCTATGAACTGCCCATTTTTCGAACCAATTTGAAGTTTAATTGAAGCAGTAATATTACTAATATTGAACACTTACACAGTGATCAGTATGTGAACAGCTTATGTTGGCCTACGGAAACGCTGTTTTCACTGTAATATTTATTAGTTATTACCTTGCAAAGGCAACCTTGCAGAGTCACTTCGGTGACTTAAGGTCTAGAGGTATCGCCGATCCCAAGAAGGCTACTACAGGGATCACTTTATAAGGGGTGTGATGGGAATATAGAACATCTCAAACTAAGACAACTTCACCTCCTAGTGGGTATTGGCTGGGTCTCTATTTTTAGGTAGATTCGGACGGGGCCCTGTCGGGGCTCACTAAGCTTTAATATGGTTAGGCATGGTGTCTAAATTCTGGAATATCCTAGGCAGATCCAGTTTCCAATTCCCAGCCACGCTTGAGGTTGGACACATTCGGGTACAGCATGCTGAACTATGGGTAATTGGATCACGACGGGTAAGCATATTAATAGCTAGGATAGGCAACCACGGTTTAGGATATTTGTGCGCAGCCGTTTAGGAGCAACCTTTTAGGCGCGGCCGTTTCGGCGCGAGGACAGTTTGGCGCCGGACAGTTCGGCGCAAAGACACTTCGGCGCAGGCACACTTCGGCGCCGAGACACTTAGGCCTAAGCTCACTTCGACCAAAAGCAGTTCGGGGCATGTACATTTTTTCGCGACAAATTAGGGTAAAACTTTCGGAGAGCTTTAAATAAAACGTTTTTTGACCCATTAGTCTAATTTTTTGGGAAAAGATACCCTATTATCAGAGTAGCCTTTTTTATTTTTATGTACACTCATACACCTTCTTAATTCCAGAATTTCGCTTCGATTGGTTAAATTGCGTCATTCCAGTGGTTTTTGTCTTTAAGCAGTGGACACACATTTACAAGTGTTACCTACTGAGACAAGATTTGTGAAGTGGGACACGTATTTATCAGTAGTACGATAGTCAATGTTAATGTCAATTTTCCTATTTGATTTAATTGATCTTATAAAATTTCTGATTTTTTAAAAATTATAATAACATCTTTATCAAACATGATATTCTTATAAATAATAAGGGATTTATAATAAGCAAATTAAGTTCTTATTACAAATTATTCCCTTATGCAGAGATTTGCAGAAGAATCTTAATTTTAATGCTTTAGCAGCTTAGAAACTTTTTCTTAAATCTGTCAGTACATACGAGCTTTTGTGATTGGCAAATATTGAATTTTTTTTCTCATCATACCGTATTATATATAATACTGTGTTTCATCGATCATACTGTATTTATTACCTGTAAATACCTATAGATTTTGTTCGTTACAATAATACTAGACAATTTCTCGCGCCGAAATGTCCCCGCGCCTAAGTGGTCCGCGCCGAAGTGTCCCTGCGCCAAAGTGTCCTCGCGCAGAAGTGGCCCGCGCCGAAACGGCCGCGCCCAAATGTCCGGCTCCATAGGCAACCACGCTCCCACCAGTGAGTACTGGCAGCTCTTACAAATGAGTAACGCACTAATTGAGCGTAACTCAATATTAGTTTTTGTAACATTTATTTGGTGTTTTACAAACAACATTCTTTGTTAAATCTTAAGATTCCAGATTAGTTTGTTAGATTCTCAGCATTCGTCCCCCTGGTTGCACAACTGGATATTTTCAATTCTTCCTGGCTAGCTCTAAATTGTGCAGAGATTAAATTTCCAACAATGGAATTCGTAAATTTCATGGTTACTTTATTCCTTTTTTAGGAGTCTATAGAAGTCTAGTTAAATTTATTCTGTTCAGTGACCCCCCTTCATCGACCCAGGTAGCAAATGGACATTATAATGACGTCAACATCTGGTGATAACTCGTCATAAGACGTCAGCGGACCAAAAGTCGACGACATAATGACGTAATAATAATTTTGACGTATCCAGTAAATGACATTAAAATGACGTGACATATATCACATTATTTTCGCACAAATAGTATTTTTAGTACATCTTCAATCCTTGATAGATTCCAACAGTAATTCAGCAATACGATGGAGCTACTTTCAAAGTTAGAACCAATCGGTGTAGGCGTCGGTTACGCGATAAGCGCATGCAGTCCATCTTGGTTATCAGTACCAGTTTTTGTTCTGTCGTTTATGTGGAGTTTGCCTCCTCCGCCATTTTTGATTTGAATGTTTAAGAACTCAACATTTTTGTGGTGAAAAACTTGTCAGAACTTAATGTATGACCTATTATAGAAATATGTATTTGGCAAATGCATTGGTTTGGCTTATAGGTTCTGTGGCGATGACTATTATTCATAGAATTTGATTTATCGTTGAAGTCTTCAAATGAAACATGATGTGACAATGGGTGAACTATGTTACCTTTAATTTGAATGAGCAAATTCTTGTTTGTAATTTTTTAGCTTCTTCGTGTGTATTCCTAAAAATCTGGGGGAAGGGGGTACCAAATACAACTTGAAAAAGACGTCAAGTTATGGTGACTGTAAGCCGTGAAATTAACATCTTGCGTATGACGTCATTGGTCTGAGACATTAGGAAGTCATCACCACGTCATAGTTACGTCATACAACGACGACATTTACGTCACTTAGAGGTCAGTTTTACACGTCATTTTTACATGCCTTTGCTACCTGGGGAAACTGTGGCACCAGGTAGAAGGTTGTGTACATACCTGTGATGTCCTAATATTAATGACCTTGCACGGGCCCCGATGGCTCCAAGAAGGATCCGTTTGTGCCAGGGTTTGATAGGGTTCTAAAGAGGAACTGTCGAAGTCGAAGATACACCAAGGCTACAAATGAGAAGTCGAACGGGCAATTCCCCAAGACCAGTCCACACTTGGGTTGGCTTCGATATGACAGTGAGGAATCCGGATGCTGAACAAAGGGTATACAGGTATGCCGCAGAAAAAACTGGCAACATTCTTATAAGTAAGAGGATAGCTAATTGAACGTACGTATGTCTTGAAATTATCATTCTGTGCATTTACCTTATGCTACTTTCTAAAGAACTCTACGTTAAAAGTTTCTATCTTTTGAAATTTGTTTCATCTGATTTAAGTTTCACGTATTGTATTGTATCTCCCGTTACAATATCAGTAGAAGAGTTTAGCAAACAACTAAATTTCCCAAATCCAGCACTCAAGATTATTGGTGATTGTTATAAAAGATAGGTTACTGATCTCTCACGGTCATCACGCTACCCTAACCTAGAGAAACGATGTTATCTCATCTCGTCTAATCTCCCTTCATATCCTGTTCTAGATATCTACTACATATCGCTGGGGCCCGACGGAGGAAGCTTATTAATAAGAGATAAGAATGGATTTATTACGTTTCTTGCACATTTTCTAAGAAAAAACCTTAAGTAGCAGATCATTTTCTTCTCACCTATATTATTAAAACTAAGAAAACGTACCTATAAGAAAATTAAAACGGGGAGTCTTACTCCATGTACTTTAACATGCACTACAAGTATAAATATGTCTGAATAAAATAAAAAGAGAAAACAATACAAACCCAACTCGTTCTTAGTGCTTAAGATTTGTAAGATGTTTCTCAAGGATTAAACTAGGGACCTCTGCTGTGTCATTTGCACATTTTTCTGCGTGTTCATTCATTAGATTAAAAAACCAATTTGTTCTGTTAAACGAACCGTAATATATCTGAATAATGACTTTTAAGCACAGCTAAAAAAGAAACAGAAGATTTAAAGCATTGTGTCTTTTTTGATATTGGCGATAAGCTTCCCACATGTATATTATTATTTATTTATTATGTTATATTATCAGTTCTTGCAACAGTTTAACAAATTATTTACATTCAAATATTATAAACACCAATGTACGATTAGTACTTATTTCAAAATAATCTTTGTGAGCTTATCGTGCGGTAGCATTTGTGTTTCTTATCAGGATCTTATCTATCTGTTTAGTTGTCTGACTCCGATAATGACCCTGAATTTAGATATGCCCTTGAAATATGTACCGTTATCAAACGTAATAGTAATTAAGTTTTATAAAGTTACTGTCGTAATTTCTTCACGTCATCTCAATAATTTCTTCTGGTAATAGTTTAAACAAACTGTTTAAAAAATATTTAATTAGATTAACTAAGATTAAACTTGTTATTATTTACAATATTACAGAAAATTATTCAAGCGCGAATAGCTGCCATTATGGATAACCTGTTTCGAGTAGGCCAACCAATTTACATACATTAGTTAAAATTTGTTTCTTACATATAGTATGTATTATGTAATGCACAGAGTGTTCATTGAAGTTCATTTTTTTAGTTGTATAATATTAGTAAACTTTAAAATACCCAAGAAACGAATCGTAAGATTTTTTTCGTTTCGCAGACTGGGAAATGTGCGGATTTTAAGATGCACAATTTAGACCTTCATGGTTTCATATTGTTACATCTTCAGAAACACACATTTCTAAAGTTTCAGAAATTCCCACTTGAAAAAGCTTCAGACACTTAGCAGTATTATCTAATTACAACGATTCGAGGTTATAAATTTCGAAGATAAAAAAATTTAACATTTACACAGCTTTGAAGGTTTTTAGTTTATAGTTTAAAGTTTTCAAACCAAAATCTCAATGTGTACATTTGCAGATTCACTCATCTTTAACAAAACTTTAAGGATCCAGACTGTCAAAGTTTCACACTGGTTCGAAGTTTCAGAATTGCACATCTTTAATAATTCAAATATTCAGGTGCTTAGAATTTCAAACGCTTGTGTTTAAAACACTGCAAGGTTTGTCAGAGCAAAGAATTTCAAGCGCCAAATTTCAAAGATTGGGTTCGCTAAATTTTAAAAGTTCATAGGTTATAAAGTTCCAGGTATTGCAATTTTCACTGTTTCGAGGTTCTGAATTTTCATAGCAATGAAGTATCAAATTTTCAAGTATCACGGCCATCAAATCAGATTGAGGGTTAGAAAGTTTCAAAGTCAAAGGTTTCAAAGATACACAATTTTAATGCTTCAAAGTTCCAGAAATTTCAGACGCTTGGAGACGACGAAATTTCAGACGAATCAGTTTCAGTTCAGTTTTAGTTTTAGAATTCCAAAGAATGAAGAGGCGTTAGTTAGTTTCACAGATTTAGTGATAAAGTTTTAGTGCCTCTTCTGATCCGGAGAATTCTCGGGACATAAGTCCCGTAAATTGCTTGTTACCTCGGGACTTTTATAGATGTAGTATTCCATTAAAATTCTTATTTTAGAGTTAAGGTTTTATTTATTTCAATTTCTTGACCAAATTATTAGTTAAAAAGAAATTCTGCACAAGAGAGTTACGCAGGTGAGTTTTTATAACCTGTCTATAAACCATCAATGAAGGGAAAGGGGTTAGTTTCACAAAACTACCGTTACATACGATACATTATATTCATTAAGTTAACTTGTACTTTCCGTTCAATTATATTCAAAAAGGGTTTCCATTCGGCATTTCCTATCTAACAACATTGTTTTAACATGTATTGCTATTTTTAAATGGAGTCTTCATAAAGACCTACACAGAATGTTTTTGTTTAAAAATCTATATTGAAGCAATCGTTTTCAAGAAATAAAAGATACCAAGAAAGTTTTGATCGTTTTTGTAAGAACAATAGCGCTTTTATTTAATTATTTATAGTGTGTTTTACTACATTTTTTAATTTGTTTCATTTGATTTTGATAGATTTTTATGACCACTCAATAAACCAGAAATAATCAAAAAAATGTGGGTGCAATACCAGGTATTTTTTTCTGGAAAATAGAAAAGCAGTTTACAAAGATGACTATATTCAAGACTGTTTATTTTAAAATTTTAAATGAATTTTTGAAATAATATTTGCTTATCTAAATAAATGTTTTGTAAAAGCTATGAATGACTTGAAACTTGCCGACAAACAATGTAACACTAAACAGGAAACGTTATGCCATAAGAAACAGAGGAAAAAAGGTATAATTTTAAGATAAGAGAATTTATTTATGTACTGCTGTGCTTTTCATTAAAGATAGTTTTGTTCAATAGCAATTTTTGGAAGAAAGTGATTAGAAATCAGTTAATGCAATTTTGAAATGAATATTTGGGATTTTTTGTTAGGTAAAATGACTATCCGAGATTCCCGAGAATTCGTGGGAAAAAAGTATCGACTCTTGGGAACAGAAAATTTGTCGAGACTCAGAAACGCCATTTTAAACACAATGTATCTATCAAGAGTTGATGTTTTTTCAAAGCTTCATAGCTTTAAATAAAGGGCTCTCTCGTAGCTCCGTGCATCTTCACATCCTTTCTTAGGTTCATTCTAAACCAATTTGAAGAATTTACCAGCCACCAAAATTGCGCCACTTGCTATTCTCGCAGAATGAAAAATATAGTTCATGTATCGACCCAGCCATGCTTCATCGCGCGAACAGAGAGTGAGGCTTATCAGCCAAAAAATTGTTTTTGCAAAGTTTTAACAAATCCAGTTGCCTATAGTATATGAAACTGTAAAGCTTTTTAATTTCAAAATTCTTGACCGCCGAATCTTAAAAGTTTGACTGCCAGAGTTGCAGTAATAGGAAGTAAGAGTAATATCAATTTAAGTACTCAACTATATGGTTTTGTAAAGTGAAGGTCAAATTCAGAAAATGTTCTGAAAGGTCCCACTGAAGCATCATGTTCATTCAGAACATACTTGTGTTAGAAGTCGATGTATTTAGTTTTCCACTTTGTTAACCTTAGAATTAACCAGAGACGTTCAGATTTTTAAGATCTTTGTTGTTAAAACTTTGAAATTTTTACAGTAACAATGCCTTAAATTGTATTTTTAAAAACCTTAAAAGTTCAGAACTTTTTAAACGTCCAAATTAGGTTGCAACTACAAATTTCCGAATTTTTGCCATGCCCCAATTTATATACCTTAGAAATCGAAAATCTCAGCAGCCGAACTTAAAAAAAGCTTTTATAATCTTAGAATTTATAAAGGTTTCAGAAGCTTCGCTTCGATTGCGCGAAGTTTCAGATTCTAAGTGTCTCAGCTTATGCAGACATTTTGTTGTGCTATAGAACAACATCAGATTTTGAGGATATGTATGATGGGCGCATATAAGGAGCGATATTTCTGTGCTAATTTATCACTCACTCTGTATACTACATATTTATAATACATGAAATATTTAAAAATGCAAAGACGCAGATGTTATAATCATCAACCAGCAAAGCAACCAACCCCTTCTTCATCAAAATTCCAAAAACGTTTCATTTACTCTAATAATATTCAAAGTCATTTCTATTAAAAGCATGAACAGTTCGTCTTGCCTCCCAGCACACAACTTTCAACAGTATGTCCCCTACATATAAAGCTCCCTCTTTGAGGAAACTCGATTCCACGCAGGTAAAAGATCCATTAAAGACGGCTCTATACTATATACATAAGATCTTTCAGAATTCAACAAGCGTGCATGTATCTGGGAATCTCTCTTAGAATATTAAAAACATTAGGGTTGTTACCCCTGCACCTGCAGTGGGCCAAGGACGATGTAGGGTGTTCATTTTTTATACACTCACACGCAGGACCTTTTAACAACCGGCTTGGTTTAGTTCAATTACCAGACCTACCTATAGGAGAAAAAATTAAGTTGTTTTAAATATTTTCTCTTCTCACATTGGAGAAAAGATCGAGTTTAAAGTTAGTCGAGATAAACTAACAGGACCAGGATACGAAAAAAAGAGATCTTTAAAATGCTTTATAACCTTTTGAAAAGGTTAATGAATGCTCGGTAGGCCTTGAAATTCAAACAATTCGTTTTGGGTCTTTGAAGCATTTTTCTAAACTGATGAGAGATTTAATTGACCGTATTATCTAAAAACATTTGGCGATCAAGTTTTCAATTTTCATTTTAATTTTAATGACTCGACTTGGGACTTAGCAAAAGTAGAGTAGAACAATTAAATCAATAATTTTGAAGTAATTTCGTTGTCATTTAATAAATTTAACCTCAATTTAATGTCAAGGCAAATAGG
Organism: Agrypnus murinus; assembly: GCA_929113105.1. Classification (NCBI taxonomy): domain Eukaryota; kingdom Metazoa; phylum Arthropoda; class Insecta; order Coleoptera; family Elateridae; genus Agrypnus; species Agrypnus murinus. The sequence goes on from OV816030.1 coordinate 38,028,701, forward strand.
CGTCAATGAAAATTAAATATTTAAATTTAATAAAATTTTACTAAACACATTTGGCAATTTAAAACCACAATTTTCAAATGTTTTTGAAGAATATGCTCAAATATTATTGGTTATTGCTAAATAAGACATCATAATTCGTGGATCCTTTTCGAGATGAGATAGGTTAAAAATTATAAACGCAGATTTCACGTTTCAAAATAATTATAACACCTGTCAAAAACAGCGTTTCCTCAATCATTTCTGATACAAAATGACCTATTAATTGGCGACCTATTTTGATTCGTCTATATTTCAAGATCTACCAAAGAAGTCATTTACTTCCTAGGCTATATAACTACATAACAGCAAAACTACTTAATTTTGGCCGTTCGTTGGTAAAATATATCTAAAGAGGTAATGGCCCAATTGTACAATCTCAGATTTAATTAATATTTTAGCAAGACTTGGCTAATTTTGGGCACACGCTTGAAATGGTCTTTTGTAGGCCCAAAATATCCACATTTTTCAACTATACGTAGTTGCGAAGAATTCATTGGTATTGCATATCTAGTGTTTACTATTATAGTACACGTACTATAGTCCTACTAAGGTCATGCTATGAAATCCTAGGGGCCTTTTTACTGTCCCTACTAAGCAGAACCCGAAACCCTTTTTATACTTGTGCTATTCTAGCTTAAGGCTATATTTGTGGACAAAATATGAGCTAAATATGAGATTGCTCAATTTGGACCATCTGCTCTAGTGTTGAAAGATAAGAAAAATCAACAAAAGTTCGAGGTAGTCTCGCCTAAAGTTCTAACATGAAACAAAAGTTTCGAAAGCGACAGCAGTTCTAATAAAATTAGAGCTTAAAAGACATGGAGAATTTTGTGAAACATCTAAGTATATCAGATTTAGAGAGATGATTCTGGTATAACTAAAGAGGAGACGACACAGGGTTCAAAATTAGTTGTGAATCTACACCCTTATTATCATGTGAGGTTGAGTAACCATTAAGACACAAATATAATAAATTTTACAAATTAAACTGGCGATAGAGGATGAGAGCAGAAAAGAAAAGAAAATTCCCAGAATCAGTATTACGAAAAGATATAGGATTTCGAGTTTCTTTTCCTAAAGATAGGGCGCTGGACAATACGTGAAGGTCGCAGGTACGAATTTCGGTAGGAGTGAATTTGCTGGTCGGTCCCCCGGGTCCATTCGTAAATGTTAATGTTCTTTTGTCTCGATAGCTGATTTGATAGGTCCATTACTAACCTTTAAAAAGTTGGGAAATAAGTTATTATTTTACTTTAACTTTCCAATCGGTCGGGAAGTTTGCTGAGTGTTGTTTAAAATTAAATGGTTGTGAATAAAATAGTATACATACCTCGGTGGAAGGATTCAGTACAGCCTCGCGCTATAGCATATATCGGTACTTCTTAGTCATCTATCTTAGCCCTCGGGCTATAATGAAGTAATTCCCACCTCGGTGTGTAATTTACTATTATTATCGATCTGGAAAGAGCAATGCTCATTTCGGCTTCTAATGTATGCAATGCTATAAGTATACTACGAATTCTTTTGAGATATCGAATGACTTGTAATGCATGTATACAGGGTGTTTCAGTGAAGATTCGTATCCTCTGGACGGTGATAGTACATATAAAATGCAACAAAAAAAGCTTCATACAATTAATGCCTATGTTTCATAACAACCGGGAAAAAAACTGTTTTTGAAAAGCGGGTTGGTGGTCACTGGTTTAAGAATAGCAGTTGGAGCTGGATGTACCTAACTACACTTTCAACGTGATATCTGATACATTGATGCAGGTAATATCACAGTTTGTTTTGACTATTATTTTCAGCAGTTCCAAAAGTTGATCTTTTTAGCAAATGTTTTTCGATGTGCGTAAAATCAAAAATGGCTCTAGGGATCATTTCAGTTACCACCAGATGTTTCTTATGCAAGTTGATGATACTCATTTTTCTTTCTATATCTGACAGAAAACATACAAGAAGTTGTCTTCAGTATGCCGACTGTGAATTTTAGTCCAATGTATGTAGATCAAGGAGGACTTTATTGTACTGGGAGTCGGGAAAACCTTTGCTCAAGGTTAATTTAGTTGGAAGGGCAGACATCAAATCTTTCACCCAAGTAAACTCTCTGAATTACCCTTCCATTAATTTTTAGCCAGACGTGGAAGTTCAGCCCTCCTTAGTGCAATGGATAAGTCCAAGAATAGACCAGTTCTGGGCCATTTTTAACATACAAAGCCGTCTATTAAACTAACTCACAGTATGGCTCCTTTTTACCATTTGGGATCCGCGTGGGGACGCATATCTCCATATCCGATCCAGCAGATTTTTGTTTCGATAGTAGCCAAATGACGCGGCTGCGAGCGATCAAAGTCACATCACGGAGCGCAAAAGTGGTCAAATTAGTCTCGAAGTCTCGACCGCCCCCGCAGAAAGCGAGAAGCAGCTTGCGGAAGAATTGTCAGTATTGTCTACCGGTTTTTGTTATTTAAAATTTTTTTCTTGTCCCTCTTCTGTAGAGGGAGGAAGTGGGGCATTGCATTATTTAGGAAAATTAAAAGCTTAGTGGTGTTTGATATCCTGCGTCATCCTAGAATCAAATCTATTATAGGTTTTTCCATAAAGCCACCCGTCATTTCTCCAGGAGACATCAAGAGTCATAATTTTTATTTTTGTTTGGGGGGGGGCGTTATCTCGGAAACAGCTCGAGCCAAAACGACGAGCCGAGCATTGAAAGATGCAGAATCTCAAAATGTTTAAAAGTCTTACCAACGACGAGTCTCGCAAATCTATAGCAAAATGTTATAGCCAAAAAACGAAGATTTTGTCCTTTTTTAACCCGAAAATCGTGCAAAAGTAAAATCGTCGTCACTAGTCTAACTTTTGCGCGAAAAAATCGATACTGTTTCTTCAGGAGGTCTTGTATGCCACCCCCCTCGAGTAGCACCCTCCGTTTCCGATTTTGCATTCCCGAGATCCTCCCACGTGGTTTTCGGTTATACCTACGCCCCCTGTGAGACACAGAAATCTTGAGTGACCGTTGTCACTAGTGTAACTAGATGAAAGCAGCTTTCATTCAAATCTACGACAACTGGAGTATTTTCAATATAAACTCTTTGTGATGATTAATTCACTCTTTCATCCGAATTCTATGCAAAGCTTAATGATGGATGCTGAGATGACCAGCATTTTTCACCAGCATTATTATAGAATTCCGTTCTTACTCCATTTCAATTTTTTTAATGCAGTATTCCAATTAATATTAGCATAAAGGTGTCTCGTTTTTTTTTCTAATCCTCCCCAGTTTCGCTGTTTGTCAATTTCCATTTACATTCGCTCCATAAACAAATACGAGCAAAACGGTTAGTTTTCGTACAAACTCAAACGAGTCAAAAATTACGAACTAGTTCAAAATGTTTGCTGAATCGATTGAACTACATATATGAAGAGATTCAGCGAATTTCAAGAGCGACTTGCATTTAGGTCACATTCACAGTAAACAACTTCTATAATAAAATATTTGCATACATTTCCAATTACGACCTTACTAACAAATAAGATAAAAAAGTTTATTGTTATATGAAATATGTATGCGACGGCGGGTTTTGGCATAGTTTGCTTTTCTCTTTCTTACTTTTGTTCGGCTAAAAAAATTAATACAAATAGGCAAATCTCGACGTTATTTGACTCCGAATTATTCGAAACAAACCTTCTTCTTTGCGTAAAAAATGCAAAAAGTACTATCTATTATTCAAATTTTACGTTTTATGTATACATATATTCGTATTTACAAATACAACAGACTTTTGTTAAATTTCAAGGTTTCAGGATAAAGAACTGCTTTGTGTATAAAATTTATGTTGGCTCATGATATTTAAACAAACGGTTCGTTCAAATAGTAGGTATTCGTTTGACTAATAATTTACATGTTACGGATAGTTTAGTTGCTTGCATATTTATCTACAAATTGTTTATTAAAGTGGATATGAAATTATGGTTCTATTTAAAGAGATGTAAGTGATGTAAGGAATACATAAAAAATGTGTACCAGTTTCGTGGCACATTAAAATGGCGCCCAACGTGGGGCATACCATACAATATAGTGTGCAACAAAAGTGAAATCTCGAAATCTTTGGATAATTCTATTACATGTTAAAAGATTGCTACATCTGATGCTATAGAATGATTCATAAAAGAGTCGCGTGATCGAACTCTAATAATGTAAGGTTAGGGATTATTTAAAATGATGAATTATTGAAATTCGTTAGGATTTACTTACAAAGTTTTTCCTTACAACCATCACGTCATTCTTGAAAATGAAACTCACCTGAAACAAAAGAACAAAATGGATTAGTAGTGATAAAAATAAAATAATAAAATATGTAAGGAAAAATAAAATAAGTACATTATGTTTATTGTTTCGATCCTTATTTGGTGAAACTCCATAATGATGAAATAAATAAATAATACAGTACATTTTGTTCTAGAAAAGAATAGAAATAATCATTTTTTTATTATTTTTATATTAGGCTAGTTCTGTATTTGCAAATCTTGACATTTTTCTCTTGTTATTTTTTTGTACAAAAGGTCTCTTGTAAAGGTAAGCGAAGATGTAAAGCGTTCAGTAAACAGTCCTACGTCTTTAAAAACAATAATAACCACTCCACTATTATTTGGATTTAAATGTAGTATATGTTTGACTTATATGCGATCAGAGGCACATGGGTTCAAATCTGGGTTGCGACTGAATAAAAATTTAGTACAATCGCATTTGAGCTCATTAGGATAAGGTATGAAAGTTGTATATATGGTAAAGAATAGGGAAGCGTAAAGTACTTGCTACGATAGCTTCATTGAGATTTATTTCTCGTCAGAAAAACATGACATTTTTCCACTCAATATATAAAGTTGTACATTTTTGTCGCCGGTCGTCAGCGGCAGTAAAACTACTTTTGCCGTCGTTGATCGCCGCATAGTGTGCCGAAATGAGAAATTAGTGCTCGGAGTATTTTGCAGGTCACAAATATGGGCAGATCTTGATGTTTTCTGAATGAAAGCTATAATGTAAAATCCTACAGTCCGATTTTTTGAAAAATTACTTTTTCCAAAATTGCGAATGCGTCAAGTCATGCAATTTATAAGAGTCGGTTTCATCAGAAAAATGATCGTGAAAAGTGCGTCTGTTCGTTCAGGTTAATCTTGAGAACAACTGGACAACATGCCGCCACACAAACTAAATTTGATAGGTGGGGCTCCTATTATGTTGTTAAGTGATCTTAACCTGTAAAAAGTTATGCAATGGGACACGTTTGCAAATAAAAACTTTGAAAAACTTTTTGATTGAAGTTACTGATTTAACTATTTTGTTGTTTAATTTCAAGTGAATTCAATTTTTGTTAGATGTTGCAAAGCCGTGACGGTAGTTCTGACACACAGTAGTGAACTGCCCAATATTGAAAATTCGGCCGACTCGTAACAGAGAGTTGTTTGAATACTACCAATTTAGAACCGCAACTCTCTAGCAATTTTCTAGCAGAAGACAGTCCAAGAATCGTGGTGTAATGTTTAATGCCCATATCACCCTATGTCTTAGTTTCTGATTTAGACCATAAGGCCGGCCTAGATCGCATTTTCATGTTTGTTCAAGTCATCGATATCAAACTTAACGTCAACGATATTTCGTATTACGATATGAATTCACTTGAAATTGTGCATCTGACGAACTTATCGAATATTTCGTTCGCAGACGACACCCCGATTAACTGGCCTCAACTCTTGATCAATACATATTTAATATGTTTGACCTATTTAAAAACAGAAGGATAGTGGGAAATTCTACAGGACCTTGCGATTCTGAAAATTGATGAAAGCGTGTTCATCATTGAGAGCATACATACAATCAAGATGTCCGGCGGTCAATTGGCGGTTGTCCGATCGGCCATCTGCCAAATCCCAAACGGACAAATAACAATGGACAAGATAGTTAATATTATGGAATCTAGATTTTTGAGCCATGCCGATCTTTTTACTGGATTTGACATTTCTCACCCCTCAAATTTTCCCAATCATGAGTACCCAGAAAGCAGCCTTGATTAGGCATGTTCAAAAATTAAACGGTATCATTCAAAGGTAAAAAAAACTCGAAATGCAGTTAAAAGATTTTGCATCCAAATGGTACAAATTGTCAATGTCATTACCAGGAGAAGTAAGACTTGCCAGAGTTATAGTAGAGAGAGGGCACTATTATAGTCGGCTAGACGCATCTCTCAAAGCTGAGCAAAAAAGTTTCAAGGATAAACACTCGCAGACCATCCATTTATGAAATATCGCTGTTTCAAAATTGCATTGAAACTCTATGGAGAATGATTAATTCAGATGAGAATGGGACAGCAGAAAATCAATTGAACCTAACAAAGCTTAACCTAACGTAACGTAACATAACCTAACCTACCCTACGCTAGACAACCGGTGTCTAGGCAGTCACCTGGTATTCCACAGCCGCATAAAACCTTTAGTTAAAGCCATTCTGTTCAAAATTTAATGATAATAAAAATAAGTCTCAATCCTATCAACAAAAATATGTACTCACATTGAATAGGGGCAAAACAAACCAAATAAAAAGTGACCCAATAATATTAATATTAAAGATATAACAAATTAGCGTCCATTCTCAGGCAATCAAATACAGTGCTTTATTATCGTGGCGCCATCTAGTGCAAGACATGTCTTCATAAACTTTACATCGGCGGTAGAATGAACACGTACCCATATACTGTGTCCATAGACATACCATGGGCCCATAGGTTTAACTTGTTCGTATAGATTTAACATGAGAAAAACAAATTGCTATATCTTTTGACGAAGGGTTACAGTTCCTGTATAATAATTATAAATAATAAGAAGAGGACCTGGGACATCTACGACACCAGATTTTAATTGGCTGAGTCCAATGTCAAGGAGTACATCATCTTAATAGTCTGACACTTCGCTTGTTAAATTGTATAACTAAGTTTTGATCTGCGTTACATCCTAATACACATTTTTCTTAATCGGAATTAAATTTTCTTAATAATAATATGTATTGTTTATTAGTAAATAAATGTTAATCTATGTTAATGTGTAAATCTATGTACATATTTGACAAGCAACAATTTGTCAAATCAAACAACTAAAAGTTGATGTTGAAAAGGTGAAAATATGATATCAATATGAAAAATCGTTCTTGACATTGGATCCGCATGTCCTAGCTCTTATCTTATATAACCTAACATTAATATACAGGAACTCTATGAAGGGTCTGCGGATGATGGCATCTAGCGTCTATACGCTAAAGTAAATTCAAGCCTCAGTCATCTGCAATTCTCAAGAAACTTTGTCTCTGAATTCCAGTTTACAACATCTCAAAGATGTTTATGAAAATACTGATCACTCCGTATGTACAAAATTGACTGAAAATGTGAAACGGCTGGCCATATTATTTTGCACCCGGGCCGATTTTTAAACCCAGTCAGGCCCTGTACTTAAGGTGGAGTTTAGTTTAAGCTGTAGATCACCTATACTTGTTATCACTGGGCACACACGAAACGCCAACGCTTTGCAACATAGTACGGTACTCGAAGAAGAAGAAGAAGTTGAGTTAGATAAATAAATCTTCTAGCAAGTAAAATTGAATGAGCCATAGACTTTAGGATTTCCCATAGAACTCCAGTTTAAACTCTAAGTTAAAGTATATCTACTGACTCCTAGGAGTACTTTTTAATTTGAGAGTACCAATTGACATCTCATGTCCTAAGCTTTCGGTTGATACTTCCGTCATCCACAGTCTCAGCGGTGTCCCGGAAACCGAACTCCAGCGAAAAATATATACATACATCTTTTGAAAGTCTAGCACTCTTCAACAATTAACATATTGGCAACAACAACAGCTTCCTAGCAACACATTGAAGAGCATGTACATGTGAGATATCTGCGAAAGGAGAAGTAGCCCAAGCAGCATCTAAGTAACAGTAACTGAGATCGGAACTTTGATTGAGTAGTTGTTACGTAACAGTAACTAAATTTATGACTTTATAGGTTTAATTACTTCAATTCGGAATATTTTAGTAATTGTGTAGTTGTTTATACTATTTATTGGAACTATTGTATTTCCATTACTTCTAAGTAACTTTTAAAGTATGTGGAACGGTATTGCCACTTAATATAATTACTTTAAAGTCGTTGCAACTTCAAAGTGATATTATGATTGTAGCAATAACTTGCACGAAGCTACTTTAAAGTTTTTAAAACTTTTAAGTAGTACTGAAAGTTCCTGCCACCTGCCTGGAACCATTGCTTAACCCTTTAAAATAACGGAACCTTATAGTAGTATTGAAAGTAAAACTTACGTTTTTGCTACCCAGGAGAATCACTTTAAAGTAATTTTTCTTAAACTACTCCATCGCCATATTTGATTGTAAAATGTTGGAGGCCATTAATCAATTTGCAACTTGTTATGATTGTTAATAGATGTTTCACTACATAACCTTCAATAAAAATAACAAATTGGTGCCAAATTGTGCCTTAGGAATTGTTATGTATGTAACTTGAAGTTGGTAACATTTATTTCTAGAGATGTAACTAACCAATCCTGGCCCATCCGTTATTACCACTTGAGTCGGCTTGGAGGACACATATCTTATACAGTACATGCATTGTGTATGTAATACCTCCCTGCTCACTCAATATTGGTAAAGTTGATTAATGACAATAATTGATTATCTTTAAATACTTTCGTAAAATACTCCATCTCCATATTTACTTATAAAATATTGTTATTTTTCGACCTATCATCATCACATTCAACAGAAAAGTTGCAATGGTTTATAATTTTGGTTTACGGGAATGACAAAATAATCAAACAATTCATCGTTCATTATTAAATACGTATTACAAATAAATAAAATAGTAATCCATTTTGTGACATGATCGCAACATTACAAAAAATTATACAAAATGATAGAATATTTGTTAAGTTACAAGAGTAAGAGAGAGTAACACGCGACACGATGTGTCAAAGAGAAGAAGAGAAAGAAGTTCCACGAAAGTAGCAATTACTACGCCGCCACGTAGCTGCTACCCAAAAATTGTTCCCCATTTTGGTTCCACGCACGTAATGAAATCGTAACAATTACGTGCTTGTGACTATCGGCAAAAACTTAGTAGTTCCACTGGTAGTTGCTGGTACGTAGCGATGACTAAAAATGCTGCTTGGGATAGAAATACGTGGCGTTCAGCGAAATCATACGAAGAGCAGTGATGGATAATTCGAGCTGATTGGTTAACTCAAGGTTAAACAAACTTCCCGACAAAATATAATCCGGGTTGCAAAAGCAGCGATCATATCACCGGTGACCGGATCTAGTGACTTCGCTTGGTCATTTGTGGCATTGAAGCAAATTTTGAGACAAATTACGTGGGGGGGGGGGATGATGTTTCGGAAACCGAATTCCAAGCCTTTTCGAAGCGCATTAGTTCACTATATTTTCCTTTCGTTTAAAAAATGATAATATTAAAAAAATATATAAGATGGTACATAAATGTCAAATGCGAATATTTTATGAAAAATTAGGCGAATTTTTTAAATACATAATATATGAATAAGTATACAGTAGTGTCAAAAATATGAAGCGTCTACGGGCCTTAGTATTGTCTTTGAATTAAAACGAATAAGCATATTGGTAGCCGGCCACAATGATCGCCCTAGCGATTTAACGGTCAAACCTAACTAACGTTGTATGGTTACTGCTAACTTTGTTATTTGTGAATCGATTTTCAAGCGGTTTTTTTCATATTATAGATCTAACAACACTGAAGAAACTGTAACTAATAATAATCTTAGGAATGTAATCTCAACAAAAATCAAGGATTAGTTGTGCGCAAACCCTGAAATCTTCTTATCCATAAAATAAACAATTACACGCGGAAAATTTATTTAATATCATTTTATGCAGATCTTAGTTTTCTAATCCTTTCTAAACTGTAGCAGTTGATATCAACAATGACCCCCCCCCCATTAATAAACAAGCAATGTTTCATTTGCAAATACAAGATAACATTGAATGCTTGATTATAAGTAATCTCTTAAACATTTTTTATAAATAAACAAACAATCCAATCCTCTAAACTTTTATTGTATAGAACAGTGTGTAACAATGACATTAAACTTGCATATTCTACTTTTGTTTTCAACCTGCTGAGTCGGTCACGCTCTGGTGGAGCAAGGCGCCGGTAAAATGGCGTCGGTGACGTCACACGATCTGCTATTTTATGGTATAGAATCGTATAAACCCAAGCAAACAGCTTTTATTATGTATGGTATCTATTGAAACTCGATTGGTTTGAGTCAACTTGATAAAATTTCCACCGCACTTGAAGAAGATTTAAATAATAAATAATAAAATTCCCCAGATGAGCTGAAATAATAATTTACATTCTCTTTCCTGGGCAGAAAAGCATGCAAATAAAACACCAACCATTACCGTTACACGGAACTGTTGTTATACTACTACTAGTATTATAAAAAGGGTCCTAGAACCATAAACAAGGGAGGTAGGTAAACACATAGAAAAAAATCAGAAACCTCAGATAAGTACCGTTAACTTTGCAATATAACCAACCGAGAACGAGAAGAATCCCAAGTTGTAAAAATATATAGGACGCAGGTAGATTGTGTCCCGCTATTCAAAAGTTTTCTCTTCGAATATTCAAGGACGTAATGTGGGTCAAAAAAATAACAAATTCCTCTTTTTGAGAACTCAGGCAAGGTCTGCGAATACATACATATAGGTATGTGATCGGTATCTTTTTTGGCGAATTTTCGATGTTTTGTATGCATGACATATATAGTAATGTAAATGGAAAGGATGACGGATCTACGATAAAAGCAAACCCTTTTCTTACAAAGCTTGCCAGGTGCACTTTAATTTATTGAAATAAGAATAACCATGGTAGAAGTATCTAGATCGTTATCTTTGGAATAAACAAACTTTTATGAAGTTCATTTATTATCTAAAAATACATTTTTCTTTGTTAGAATCATCACCTTTGATTCTAATTAGTTCTAATGAACCATAAGGGTAAGAACAAAAATTAAAAGGATGAGAAAGAGTACTTGACCTACATGCAAGTAAACACATCCGACCTACCCTAATGCATTCATCCTGAGGCAGCATGACCCAAAACGAATGACCGCCTGGTATTCCTGTTGAATACGGGCAGGATATTGGGGTAGGCCTGGTGTACTCTTTAAAAACGTCATACGATATGCACGTGGTGTTTAATAACTGACGTATCTCATGCGAAATTAATGCAATTGCGTGTGCACTTTTAGGGTTTCATCATTAAGTAAGTTAAGCAAGTAAAAAAAACGGAATGTTAATCGCGTTTTTGACCGAGACCTTGGGTGCTTGCATTTCCGCTAGTATCGTATTCACTTTTGACATTGAGGTTAGATTTCAAGGGTGACGAATTTTTATACAACAGATACGCATGTAACATGTTTTAGTTCAAGGCATAATTAAAGTTACCAGCTCTACAGATACCCGCAATCATTGGTCATTAATTCGATATTTGAAGAATTCTAGTATAATAAAAAATAACCGATAGATGGTGCGACTATTGTACTTTGCATGCATGTTCGGCATTTATTGAGATATTGAAAAATACCTTAATAATAGTAATAATACACCCTCTAGTAAAGGTGGAACGTATCTAGTTTCAGGATTTAAATATACGTGGTACAAACGTTCATACTGCATATTATAATTCGGCTTTTCTATACAATTTACTTTCACCTCCCCTTTATAGAAATTGAGGGGTAGGCAGCCTTTATATGTACAAAGGAACATTGGATTCTCAATAGGATTTTTTTAGGCGTTTTATGCTAAACTACATGCGTAACGTCAATATTATAGTAGGTACTGTATGTCCGTCTGTTCGCTTTAACAAAAATGGTGTCCAGGGGATTTGACTTCAAAGGGTTCAATTTTGGAATCAGATTTTAAGACTGAGGTGAAAAATTTCACATTTTTATCCCTTAATAAAGGGTGGGTTGTATAAACACAGATTAACTTTAAACCAGGATCCACATCCTAGACAACGATTGTTCCGACAATCGTTACTGCGGCAACTGAACCAAGTTTAAAATTAAACCACATTTATACATCTCCCCGAATTTAGCAATTTACATTGACATTTAGGACATTACGGATATACGTGACATACCTGCCGAATTGAGATGCGCTCGATCAGCGCGTCACTCTCTTAAGGAAGTGTTGCCAGTTCTCACTGGTGGAGGCGATGTTGCTATACACCTCCTATTAGTCCTCCAGGCTAGTGCCGGAGCTACTAACATGCTCACCCGTCAGGGTCCTTCACTGTCAGTTCAGCATGCGCACTATCCACTGCCCGGTCGAGTCCATCCCAAGTGTGCGGTGAGATTATCCTAGGATTTACCTAGGTTTTGCCCACCCCGACCTATCAAATTAAAGGCTTGATAGACCTCCGACAGAGCCCCGTTAGACTCTACCTAAAGCACATAAAGCAGGAGAGTTTACTAAAACAGGGGAAAAAACACTAACCGAATTCGTTCGGCTACACTTTCCTGGATCAGTAATTGTAGAACACTCGCTCTCAGAATGGAAAAGCCAAGGACCCAATGCTACTGGAAACGATGCATTAAGGCAGGACAGGCAGACTGCGAGGCAGGTTGTCACTTTTAGCAAACTCAAATGGGCGATAAATTCATTTGAAACATACAAATCACTGCGACCGGACGGGATTATTCCAGCCATGCCACAGAAGGGACCTGAACTTCTGATTACAAGGCTATGTAAGTTATTGAGAGCCAGTTTGGCTGTAAACTATCTGCTAAGGGTGTGGAGATTAACCAGCGTGGTATTTATACCCAACACTGGTACAGCCAACAACTACTACTACTACTACTCACAGGCAAAATATGATAGACCCATCAGTCTAATGTATTATGTACTAAAGACTATGGAGAAAGTACTTGACAGGCACATTCGGGATAACATACCGGTGCAAACCCCATTATGTCAAGAACAATTTGCCTACCAAGCGGGTTTATCAACAGAGACATCTCTCCACTATTTTACCAGACGAGTGGAGAAAACTCTGGAAAACAAAGAGATTCTTCTAGGAGCTTTCCTACATATAGAAGGACTCTTTGTCAACATCCTTTAACTCTATAACATCTGCCCTTCAAGATCGTGGGCTAGAAGAGATCTGCTACAGGTGGATTACTTGGATTGCTTGACAAGACCTTGGTGGTCCAGGTAGCACGAGTCTGTCCGTAGGGTGGAGTTCTCTCGCCGCTGCTATGAAGCCTTGTGATGGATGGACTTCTTAGGAATCTCTACAATGAAGTATTTACTCCCTGACGATACAGTCATAATAGTCGAGGGGAAAGTCGTAAACATGTACAGAGAGCGAATGCAACAAGCTCTGGACATTGTAGCTAGATGGGTTCAACAGTAAGGCCTTAGAGTCAGTCAATCCTGAAAAAACACAGTAGTACTGTTTACACAAATGGAAAATGTGGAATGCCTTCGACCTCTGTACCTTTGTGGTAAAAAATAATGTTGTCGAGAAAGGTAAAATAGGAGTTATTCTAAACTTCAAACTTACCTGCAATCGAAAAATCGAGAAAATTGTTAGAAGTTCGGAGACCACTTTAGCCGACGCCAGACGAATGTATGACAAATATTGGGAGTCTTAAACCAGGAATGGTGTACTGATTGTATACCAGAGGGTTTAGACTAGTAATAACCTACGCAACTTTGATTTAGTGGTCCAAAGTCAAGCAAGAAACCACTTGCCAGCTTGCATGCCTTGGTACCAGAGGGGCGATAAAAACAACGCCCACTGCTGCAATGGAGATAACATCTTGAACCTACCCCTCTTCACAAAGTGATAGGGAGAGGCAATATTAAGTTTATATAGATTGCAGAACTCACCGTACCATCTTCATGGGTACAGAACATACGAGAAATATTAGTTGCCCAGGAGGGGGGTCTCCTTACTGGAGATGGGCCACATGACGCCTAGAATTCTTAACAGAATAACTAGGAGTTTTTAAAATCCAAGCAGAACATTCTTCATGAAAACCTGATCTGGTACATGGGCTCTAAAACCGAGGCGGATGCTGGATCAGACCTATATGGTAAAAATCCAAGAGCGGAGTTTTACTTTCCTCTTGAACAGTTCGTCCCCGTCTTTCAAACGAAAACTTACACGAAACTATAGTGCGTGCGTGAAATCATCAGGAGAACTTGGTTTTACGGAACTCAATGAACTGGCAGACCAAAAAACTGTCAAACTACTTTGGGCGCCGATCCGAAGAATTAGCCAGGTAGGACTCCGCCGAAGATTTTCCTGGTCCAGAATCTGTTTTGGGAGTACCAAGAAGTGCAGTCCTAAGCTATGCTAACGACTGCTCCTGCACTCAGTACAATATCTACTGGACTAATTGACCATGACACAACCATAGCAGGGCACGACTAAAGTAGGTTAACTCAATATCATTATGGGTTTCGTATCAGGGCATGCTACTATTAAGGAACACCTGTGTAAGATCGGAAAATATAATGAAGACCTTGCAGACTCTGCAACAAATAACTATGTTTTATGCAACTGCAATGCACCGAGTAGAAAAAGATAGCGCATTTTCGGACCACTTTTCTTGAAACCGAAAGACTTCATCACACATCTAGCGAGAACTCTGTATCTATTGATACAGGGGACTACTATTACAGGTTGGTTGTGATTAACTTGTTAAAAGGTAGTACAATAAGCCTTCTAGGTTGCAGTGCCACCGGTACCGACATGTAGACGGAACCCTAACTTTAAAATGACCAAGCAGAAAAACTCAGAGCTCTTTAAATATTTAATAGTTTAAATAATAGCCAAAAAGCGCAAACTTTCTTGCTAAAAAGGTTTTTTAACAAATATGCACGTGCTAAAAACCAATACCAAAATTTGTCCAAGGTTTATTTATGAATTTAAATTAAGCCAGGAATAGCTTTGTAAATGCTTCTTCAAGTCAGATTGAGATAAAGCTTTTCGATACCAAGACCAAGCTCACTCTGTTTTGTATTTTTTGTCCAGAAATTCAAAGATGGAAGATATGTACTAAAAATAAACTGCACTGATCTTGATCCTACGAAATCCGACCAGCACAGAAGATAATGTAAAGATTCTTAGAAAATCAGACCAAAATAGGAACTCTAAGTCCTAGTAAGGGTCTCTAGCCCCTCTTGGGCAATGTTCAAAATAGCAAAGCATTGTTCGTTGTTTCACATTGAAATCTGTGCTCTAGGGATAAGATTTCATTCAGAGACTCGGAACCTTCATTATGTTTAGATTATAATCTATGAATTGATTTCACGCATCCCCATCATTTCCGGGTCAGTTTTTCTGTTTACAAACGTAGATTCTTTTCCAGTATTTGCACTTTCAAAATTGGAACTCGTGTAGAATAGAAAACATAACATTCGACGGGTTCGGACACGGGCTGAAGGGACAGTTCAAACACAAATGCCCGCATACCTCTGTTTGCATGTATTCACTACATCTCACTACTTATTGGCGTCACTTTTAGTTCTTTACAGCGCCGCCCTTTGGATTTTGAGGTCCCGGGCACAAATATGGAGCAGGGACTGGAACCCTTTTCAAATATAGGTTCCGGTTCCAGTTTTTTTTAGGTTCCGTAAGGTTTCCGGAAGCAAAAGTAATGACGTCACATTTTATATTGATATATAGCTCCAAATATTTCCAAACAAATATGACCTTGATAACTGGCAGTCGATGCATGTTAGGTTAAAGTATTGTTTATAACATGGGTGATAAATATATCCAGCTTGGAGAATAATTCTTTTTTAATTTTTTTTATAAAACAAAATTTAAAATAATAATTTTCTCTTCGAAAATGTTCAATTTCTGGAAAGTTTTAATAATTCTCTTAAAAATTGTACAATGACGGGGATTTTATAAACCATATTTTAGCATGGATAAAAGCATAGGTTAATCCTTATATTCGATTTCTCAAGGAGACGTGCAATCTATTTTGTAATTGTTTTGCTTAGTCGAAGAAAAAAGGTACTGTACAACTTGGGTGGAATGCCTATATCGCCCTCGAACGACTGAGGCACTCCGCCTTCGGCGTCGTGCCTCAAACTTCGTTCTCGTGCTATATAGGCATCAGGATTTTGGCTTGGGCTTTTTGATGTTTCTTTTATGATGCGTTTTGACATATAAATTCTGATATACATTCAATCGCAAATATAACCAACCTAATTCTTTTGTCTCCTAAAATTGCAGTGTTCCACGGAACACCGATTAGCAAGCACTGTGATCTAACTTATCATTGGAGTTCGCATTTCTTAATGAAAAATAACTCGTTCAATCTAATAACTCATCTACATCTAAAGATCTGCACAGCTTTTGCTATATTTTGAAAATAAGTAGCTACAGTGTGTGCAAAACTGATTGTCAGTACTAAATAGTATTGTATTCACCCAATACAATGTAAGTAAATATAAGTTATAGGCATTTCTAAGACAATAATTAAAATCAACCAAACCAAGAAAAATTTAAAAGTCATAAAATTCTTTAAAATACGGTTATTTCCGTTTTTAATTGTTTCTAAAACGTTGCCACGAAAAAAAAGTAAAATTATTACATGCAGGTAAGTATTTCTCACGGTGGTTCTTCTTCTTTTCTTCGTCATGTGTGCGGTTTTTAAGAAATAGTACATAATAATTATATTTAATAGTGAGTTGTATAGCCTATAATACAAAATTTATTTTGTAAAAGTTTTTCCTTAAAACGGTAATTTTGTTATTTTACATAGAATTAGATAGAAAATTATAATAATTTACACTGCTTGCTTATAATACCATAAAATGGTAAATTAGGAAAGAACATTCTGTACCTATAGAAGTATACAAGATAATGTTAGGAATAAAATACAGGCAATGAAGAATAATAGTCCAGTAGTATAAGATTTGCACCAATTATTTCAGCTATAATAAATGTCCAATTTTAATTTAAACTTAATTCACTTTCCAAGTTAAAAATAACAACAGGAACAATTTATTAATGTTTAGTTCTGTGCTGATTATTTTTATAAACGAACGAGAGTACGTCAACTATAAATAGATAGTTCATTAAGAAAGCAGAAGATGGATAACCACAGTTGCACTAAAGGTGCAGTTGAAGATGCAGTTAGTGAAATTAAAGTAGAAAATTAAGAAACCATCAAAGTGTGAAGACATTCTGATTCTAAATGAATAAAGCTTAATTTTCCTATGGTATTAATTTCATTCCCATTTGAATTCTTTGATTAATTGTAATTTTCTACAGTAGCTATTTTTACTCAAACAAAATTTGAAGAGGCAATTTTTGATTGAAATCAGGTTACTTGCGAGATCACTTTGAAAGCACATAAATCAGCAAAGTTCTGAAAAACTCTTACATAACTGTGACCCTTGAAATGAAACAAAGCCAACTATTTTATCATAATTTGTCTAAATAAACACGAAGACTTTCACGGCCTACGTCAATGGACAAAGAACGACTTCCCGGATTGGACCATGTCTTATTAAGAACAATAGGAAACATTCAGCTCTGAGAGTTCTATCGTTTTCCATATATCCTCTGGGGAGGGTGGAGTAGACCACACGGTACCTACCCATAGAACTGGGCAACGATGACTCAAGGCAGAATCAAATGTGTGGTAGAGTTATACGAAAGTGTATCTCGACGAATACTCATAAACGTTGCAGAGGAAGCTCTGCTAACATGAGAACTGGTGTGGGTGGATTCGATTCTTACCTGGTATAAGATCTCTTATTGTGTAAGTACCCGCTGTTTGACTGAATCTTATGGAGGAAAATTGAAGCGAGGTTTATCACGGTCAGAAGGGGTAAACTCTGGCCAATGGGTAACTGCATGATACCAGGTAGTGTTTTCAGGAAGCTATTCGGATCACCTTATAACTTGACTGCAGTGAGTCCTGTGACCTGAAGAAGCTCTAGAGCCTTAAGGGGTGTTGAAGAGAATACATAGCCTCTCACGCTCAAGATAACTTCACCCAGAAACGGGTACATACCGGGAGTCTAGAACGTGTAGACTTTAAAGAAGTCCGCTACCAAAGGCATACCAGGCCTATAACTGGGAGATCGGGGTGGAAAAACCGTTAAAAAACCCTGCTCCCCAAGTCCTGCCACATTTGTAGTTGGACTTGGTCAGGCAGTTGCCCCAACATGGTAACAACCACGGTTGAAATTATATTAGGAGTAATCCGAGACTGGACGAGGCTAGTCATGTCTTGGAGACAGGTGCCGCAGGGTGAGCAAGATCATAGCTCCGGTACTAGCCTAGAGAGCTAGTAGAGGGTGGATAGTAACCTTGCCCCCACCAGTGCGTACTGGTAGCATTGCATCCGCAACGTGCGCTAATTGAGCGTATCTCAATTGATGTCTTCGGACCATATTAACAAATCAAACACCTCAATTTCAATAGGGCCTATTTTAGTACCTAGATGATAGGAGGCTATTAGGGCAAGGATTGAAATAAACATTCACACGCATATATGTAGATGCTCTCAATATAACACGATCCAAACCCGGAAGTCGTTTTTTGATCAGTGTTGTCTACTTCTGGGTACATTCATCTACTATTTTCTGTCCCGAGCCTATGTAGAAACTAAAGAAAACAGTTTGTAAATGCAGTATCTGGAATTCAACTTACATAATTGTTCTATTTTCGCCTAATTTTGCTCATTTCTTCTACAAATCAATATGTAAACATTTAGAAGAAATAAGTTGAATAATTGATCTGGGATAACCTCACTCACATCACAAACAAAATTAGAATTATTCTGCCATTTAAAAAATAGAGAAGTGGCTGAATGCCGTTATATGTTACACGTTAATTTCTTCGCCCTGCGATTTAGATTCATAGCATTTCTATTCAATGCGCTACACAACGTGTTATGCAAAAAAAGTTCTTCAATACCTTCTTTCTCCCGAAACTCGATTTCATTTGAATCTGATCGTGCAAGACCTTTCAATATGGAAAGATAACAGTGGAATACGCGGAGTTTTTTTTTTCACAAACGAAACAAGAAAGTACTACCTACCAAAAAAGTTTCAAAGATTCTCATATCTAATGATTATCCTGTTCAGCCTGTGAATTTTGACACAAGGGTATACAGAGTAGCCCAACTTCTCAAATTCAAAATAATTCCACTGTTAGTAGGATTTTTGCTAACTTATGAATATATCATCTATTTACACTTTAGGCTATTATTTTTTATTTAATTCTGCTGCTATGGGATAATACTCCATAGCAAGAATTCTTATGACTGAAACTTAGTATGCCGTGGAAAATCACATGCCAGAACAATAAGGTTCTATAGCAAATATGAACAAAAAGCGAGATTGATTGTATCCAAGTGGTAAATAACTTTGAAGAAAATTCAGTTTCACTTCAATTTTACGGTAATTGACAGGTTTCCAATTTCACCTCTACTTGAAGAAATATTTTTCAGAAACTCCTACCTTTCTTTCTCAAGGAGTATCAAGGTTGAGTCTGCAACGGATTATGACGATGAACTTCAACTAATTTCCACAGAGAATTTAACTAAAAAGACTCCACCAGTCCATCAGAGAAAACTATTGGCTTATCGGTTGGAAATGATCTCGAACGCTTGGTACATGCATGATGGAGCGACTACATAAGAAGAGATATCTTGGCTCTTTTATAAGAACATTTTGAAGAAATCATTACTATTGATTGTTGATAATTTCGAATTTCTCCTCGGGTAGGATTATTGCATCTGGGTAACATTTCGGACGTATTAAACAAGTTATCTCTTTAATACCTAAATATTTTGACTTTTTCTATATTTCAATAAATTCTTAAAAGTTGCGTGACTTTTGGGACAACCTGTATATGTGCCTACATTTTAAAATACTAGTAGTAAAATTGATTAAATTACAAACACACGCAGTAGAAGCGGTAAAAGCTTTCAAAAAGATTTATGTACTTATAATGTTATACCAAGGCTGTACAAAACACTAAAGATAAACCACAACAGTTCTGAATAATAAAATTATAGAATATCTAGAACGACTTTTTTTATACATAAATCTCAAAAATGTTCTCTACAGTTACGTTACACCACTACACAATGTACAAAGGAATACTTCATCCGGATATTTCAGACAGGTATTGCAAAATGTGGTGTGGACCTCCCTTATGAGAAACTCAGAAAAGAAAGCTACTTCTTGATTCTAGTAACAAAATGTGGACGTGCAATTTAAAAAGAAAACGATAACGTCATACATTTTTATACGAAACAGATCCCTAACAAAAAAAGCAATATGTCTTATTAAAAGTCAACCAAAAAGAAATAATAAACACTATTTTTCACACATATTTTAGTTGCTCCTGTATATGCATCTTCTTCGAGGTTATATGCGGGTAATTTAAACTGAAGAAGAGACGATTTGCATTCAGCAGTATCAGATTTGGCTCAAACTTAGCCAGTAGGTACACAATTAATCATGTATGTTTTACGTGGGGCTCCTGAAATAACTATACCCCCACGTTTCTTTCAAGAGGAAGTAATTGAGATACGCTCAATCAGCACGCAATTGCATGGCAATTGCTTCCAGTAGCTCACTGGTCGGAGCGAGGTTGCCAATCCACCTTCTACTAGCTCACCAGGCTAGTGCCGGAACGATTACAGGGGATGTACATGCTCACCCTCCGGAACCCTCCCGTCCTCTTTCATACGGAGGTAAGTTCCTCGTCCAGCATTAGGACTATTCCCTAACCTAGGTTAGGTACATTAGAACCCTCCAGTCCTCTTTCATTCCTTCACTAAGCCTTAGTTGGGGCCACTGCCCGATCGAATCCAACCTCAGTTGTGGCAGGACTTTTTTTGGTTTTTAATGGTTTTACCACCCCGATCTCCCAGTTATAGGCATGGTGTGCCCTTGACAGAGCTTCATTTCGAGGCTAGTTCATAGGGCCCATCGAAGTAGCGTCCCGGTGTGTACCC
Source organism: Agrypnus murinus (assembly GCA_929113105.1). Lineage (NCBI taxonomy): Eukaryota > Metazoa > Arthropoda > Insecta > Coleoptera > Elateridae > Agrypnus > Agrypnus murinus. Next base: position 38,049,849 of record OV816030.1, read on the forward strand.
GTTAGTCTTGAACGTGAGAGGCTATGTATCTTTTACTTAAGCGTAGGTCTCTAGGCAATTTCTGGGGATTCGAAGACTGGAACTGCACAGCGAAAGCCGGACCCCCATACTGTCATCTCCGAAACGCCACCTAATGGTATGTAGTTTCCCGTAGGTCAGCGAGCGAATTCTCTGACCGAGATAAACTTCACTTGATTCTCCTCCATTCGTCTAGGCCAGACAGCATGATACTTAGCTCCATAAAAGACCCTGACGTCAGGTAAGAATCAAACCAAGCCAGTAGGTACAGATGGGAATATTAGTGTAAGAGTTAGGACCCTGGCCAGTAGGCCCGGGTTAGGGGAATGAAAGCAGACTCTAAAAATATGTTTCCAACCCCACTCGGATACAATCCATTCATATTGCATAGAGGTTACTGGTGGATTGCTAAATGCTGGGGTACATTGTACGTGGATATCTGACGTTTACTGATTACTATTAATAGTACCAATATTGTAAATGGGACAATCCAAAGAAAAATCTATTTGTTATATTCTAACCCAGGTGCTACTAACAGGTGTGAAAAACATGAGCTAAAACTGAAGATTGCACAACAGGAACGATTTTCTTAAGAGCAAACCTACATACAGGGATGGACTAGGAAGTACTACTTTTCTAAATTTGGATTACCTCGATCACTTGGTAGATATTAATTAACTATGTGAAGTTAGGGCCACAAAGATCAGTGTAATTCGTTTGTTCACATTTGTTTGCGGGTGAGGAATCAGGGTGGCAAAATGTCTGAACACTTAGGGTTCACTAAAAATACATTTAATACTATCTTACTGTAAAGTATTCTCCGAGTTTACAGCAGCTAAGGTATATTAGCCATATAACTATTACAATTAGAATATTTAGAAGGGAGAAATATAAATACATACAAATACATATATCTTTTGAATAAATCTTTTTATATGTTTGTATAAAGGTAATTTTATATATTAACCTACAACTTATGTAAATTGTGAGACGATGGTTGGAGTAAAAGGTGGGGGGGATGTAAAATGCACTTGCTATCTTGCCATTATCCGTTGTGATATCATAATTTTGCGTCTTGGACTTAGAAAAGAACAATTAAGTAGTAGTAGTTGACTGTTAAATTTGAAAATAACTGAGGCAAGTTCTCATCATCAAAAATTATGTTATTATAAAAATTAAAAAAATGATATGTTTATTGTTTTCCTTTTGCCCTCCTATATGCTAATTTAGTAAAGATTTCGACAGAAATTGTCCTATTTTCTTGTTTGAGATATTTGTTAACCTTAGGTAGGAGGGTGCATTTCCTCAGAGAGTCAGAACAATATAAGAAGTCTCATTTGCTCTTGTCAATGCCTCAATTGAAAAGAGGCTCTTGTCAATGCCTCAATTGAAAAGAGGGAATTTCTTTGAATTGTCGCTCCGCTGATATATGATTTACTGAATTCCGTTCTTATCATAACTTGTTTTGATAATTTTTGCTGTTCATGACTTGTCTTGTGTTATAATCAGGGCCGAGCGCGACCTTACTGATTGTGTAGTTCATAATAGCTATCGCTCTTGAAATAGTAACTGTAGCATATTTAAAAAGAGGTTTTTTTTTACTTTTCTACAAAAATTACTAAAACCAGAAACGAATACTAAATATTTGAATAATGTACGAAATTACTTTTTTGTCTAGAGTTTAACAGGATTACTTGTTTTCTTTTAGCCCAGTTTTTCAATTGTAGCTCAGAAAAAAATTGTTGATGAATTAAAACCGAGACATAAAAAAGGTTGGCGACCCCTGGTTTAGGGGAATCGCGGAAGGTGACTAAAGCATACAGTTCTAGGAGTACTCGACGTTGAGTCCAAGAACACTATTTTTAATGCGTGGAAATACTTTTTTGGGGAAATGTTTTAAAAGATTCATAGATATTAAGTATATGGAAGATAAATTCAGCACGCTGAGTCATTCAGACAATCATATAAGACGGCTGCTCAACATTCTCTAGTCATGTGTGGGACTGCTGTGTACTGCTGACTCTCACAGCTCTCATTCATTCGAAGTTAGGTTATAACCTACGTGAGGTTAAGTTAGAGGTTAGGTTACAGGTTAAAAAGAGAATAGATTAGAGGTTGTTAGAATTTAGGTTAAAAGTTAAATTAGAGGTTATGTTAGAGGTTTCGTTCGAAGTTAAGCTAGGCTAGGTTAGGTTAGGTTAGGTTTTACGAAGTCAACATGCTAACCACCACAAAGGTGAATGATCTGTCCTATTTTTTTCTAAGATTCAGCCAATTATTTGATTGACAACTGTCTTTATTAGTTTTAGCTACTTGCTATCAGGATTCGTAGGGCTTGCACGTTGGACTTGAGAATCATTATAATGATTTGCTGCCCATTTTATTTACAGATGGATATTTTCTTTCTTGCTTCTAGATGTCACTGCATATCTAATCATGAAAAAACTTTTTGTTACATCCTCACAATAACTACATACTTAAAAACTACCTATTTAGATTTGCTCAATTTTTATTGAACCTTCATTTCTTAGATATATAGTTTTATGCTTTTTTCGTATTTATTCTAAATAGAGAATAGTCAATTGCATTTGTTTTTTTAAACTTATCTCTAAGCGATGGCAATTTCTCACAGCTTAATTATGCAACTACAGAACAATGTTCCAATTATTGTAATTATGTTTTATCTAACCCTTTCTAAGTCTTTAGCCCAAAATACCGGAAAGCAACCTCTTTCAACAAACAAATGGTTTTCTAACAACCATCATAACAAACCAACCATTAGGAACAAAACCTTTATACGCTCCCTCGTGCGTACTCTGCTACTGCTATCATATCAATAGCTGTTCCCTAGAAAAAACTGTTATATTCAACTGTCCTTACTTCCTTTTACATCGAGGGCTCCATGCAATGTGTACGTCCCTTGCTTGTTTCATACCCACATCAAGTGTAACGACAATTTTAGACCGGAAATGAAGGCACCGTACAGTTTCAAAGCGATCCTCACAGCTTCCCCCGATTTGCATGGGTACCCAACAACACACGAAAACGAAATGTCCTATAAGCCTTTTCGTTTCATTAGCGTCAGATCCGTACTTGAATAAATTGTTTGGGGAATACATTAGTTGTGGACTTTTTTTTTCTGTATTTGAATCTTTAAAGGAAAATTATTAAAGACTGTGTTACCTTTAAGAATAAAATGATATTTGTATGTTTAGTAGATGAAAATAACCAAATTAGAAATGAGTCCTTGAAAACAGTTTTTTTTTGACAGAGATGCGTGATTAATTTATAATTCAAATTTTGGTATGTAGACACGAAACCGAAACTAGTTATATTAATTTAAATGTATTTTTAAAACAATGTGGTCACAACTTTAAACAAATTTATCTTCGTCGGCAAAAAAAAATTGAAAGTAGACACAGCTTTTCTTCCAAACTTGCTCAACTCTTCATGTCCTTAATATCGATCTATCAAATATTACGTGGGTAATTAATTAATAAATAAGTGATTGCATCATAGTTGGGGAAAAGTTGGTAATGATAGCAAGTGAAGTGCAGGAGTCAGCGGAGCGTCACTTGACATGGTCACAGAACTGGTTTAGTAAATTAGAACCATCCGCGACCACTTCTACTTCACTACATTCCCGCTGTCCTGGTCTTGTTTCTATCTTTAAATAAAGGTCATTGCCTGTCGACGCCATAACTAACCGCAGAAGCAGTATTATGTTTCCAGTTTTTATATTAAAAGATCTCGAGGTGCGATCATTATTTTAGATTGTTGACGATAATAGAAAACGAAAATGTATATATTTGATCGCAGAAAAATATGCAAATGCTGAATTTATTAAGGTGGCAATAACTTGTGGAGAATTTCAACAAGACGGTGTTGCTTCATTTACCTGGATTTCATTTATTTGTAAATGGAGCTTGATAGTAGCAAGCAAACAAAAATCATTTACAACTTTTAAAGACAAGGGGATGCAATAAACTATTAAAACCATAAATTATTGAAATCTAGATGTATAAAATAATTCGAATCACGCTCATCTGCTCTACTCACTTTAAAGAAATGAAGTATTCGAAAAAAGAACTATGCAACAGTATGATGGGAGGATCAGTTTCTGTTAAAATTCTTTAAAACTCTTTTATAACCCCAGCTCCACACATGCGTTATTCGTTGACGAATGTTTGTTATTCGTACGCAAATATGTGCAGTGTGGATAAAACATTCGTATTCGTATACCAATATTTGTTATTCGTTTACGACTATTTGCTATTCATCCACGAACTCGAGCACGATCCGTCTTGTAGCGGTAAATTTGCGCGAGTCAAAGGAATCAAACATTCGTCTTAACCCTCACCCCAACTCCACACATGCGTTATTCGTTGACGAATGTTTGTTATTCGTACACAAATACGTGAAGTGTGGATAGAATATTCGTATTCGTATATTCGACTATTTGCTATTCGTCCACAAACTCGAGCACGATCCGTCTTGTAGCGGTAAATTAGCGCTCAAAGGGATGAAACATTCGTCTTAACCCCCACGTGGTGGCCTCTACACACTATACGCGATTATTCGGTTATTTTCCCCGAATGTATATGAAAAATTCCCTATACACTTCGCCTACTGTAACCGAATATTCGAGTATAGTGTGTAACCCCAGCTCCACACATGCGTTATTCGTTGACGAATGTTTGTTATTCGTACGCAAATATGTGCAGTGTGTATAAAACATTCGTATTCGTATACCAATTCGTCTACGACTATTTGCTATTCATCCACGAACTCGAGCACGATCCGTCTTGTAGCGGTAAATTTGCGCGAGTCAAAGGAATCAAACATTCGTCTTAACCCTCACCCCCAACTCCACACATGCGTTATTCGTTGACGAATGTTTGTTATTCGTACACAAATACGTGAAGTGTGGATAGAATATTCGTATTCGTATACGACTATTTGCTATTCGTCCACAAACTCGAGCACGATCCGTCTTGTAGCGGTAAATTAGCGCTCAAAGGGATGAAACATTCGTCTTAACCCCCACGTGGTAGCCTCTACACACACTATACGCGATTATTCGGTTATTTTCCCCAAATGTATATGAAAAATTCCCTATACACTTCGCCTACTGTAACCGAATATTCGAGTATAGTGTGTAACCCCAGCTCCACACATGCGTTATTCGTTGACGAATGTTTGTTATTCGTACGCAAATATGTGCAGTGTGTATAAAACATTCGTATTCGTATACCAATATTTGCTATTCGTCTACGACTATTTGCTATTCATCCACGAACTCGAGCACGATCCGCCTTGTAGCGGTAAATTTGCGCGAGTCAAAGGAATCTGTTGGTTACACGCGACACCTTCTTAACGAATATAGTGGACTGTATTGATAATGAATACTGTTGTGGTGTGAATATCGCGTATACCAACTTTAAGATAAATATAAATCACACTAAAATGGTTTTAACTGTTTATTTTTTACTACCAAGCTATTTAACCAACGATACAAAAAAAGACTGTCTTTTGACTAAAATTTCTTACACATATATACAACTTAACAAAAAAGGAAGGGAAAACTATACAAATTGGAAAAACACACTATTTGTTAAAAGGCCCAAGCCTACCTCACTGTACCTAACGGTACTTAAAGAAATTCTAGAAAATGGTAATCCAGCTTATTATTATAAAGGAAGATTACATTAAAGCCGACTTTCTTGCTGCCGACAATTAATTACAAATGCCGTTACCACTTGGCGCCAACAGAATCAAACATTCGTCTTAACCCTCACCCCAACTCCACACATGCGTTATTCGTTGACGAATGTTTGTTATTCGTACACAAATACGTGAAGTATGGATAGAATATTCGTATTCGTATATTCGACTATTTGCTATTCGTCCACAAACTCGAGCACGATCCGTCTTGTAGCGGTAAATTAGCGCTCAAAGGGATGAAACATTCGTCTTAACCCCCACGTGGTAGCCTTTACACACTATACGCGATTATTCGGTTATTTTCCCCGAATGTATATGAAAAATTCCCTATACACTTCGCCTACTGTAACCGAATATTCGAGTATAGTGTGTAACCCCGGCTCCACACATGCGTATACGAATTTTCGTGTGCAAACACGAATATTCGTGGCTGAATGTTCGTTTGTGAATGTATTCGAAGAATTCCCTACACACTTCGCATACTGTAACCGAATATTCGCGTACAGTGTGTAGAGGCCACGATGTGGGGGTTAAGACGAATGTTTGATCCCTTTAAACCCCAGCTCCACACATGCGTTATTCATTGACGAATGTTTGTTATTTGTACATAAATACGTGAAGTGTGGATGAAATTTTCGTATTCGTATACGAATATTTGCTATTCGTCCACGAACACGAGCACGATGCGTCTTGTAGCGGTAAATTAACGCGAGTCAAAGGGATCATACATTCGTCTAACCCAGACATGGTAGCCTATATACACTAGACGCGAATATTCGGTTACAGTATGCGAAGTGTGTAGGGAATTGTTCGCATACATTCGCAAACGAACATTCAGGCACGAATATTTGTGTTTGCACACGAATATTCGTATACGCATGTGTAGAGCCGGGGTTTGACTTGCGCTTTGATCGTGCTCGTGTTCGAGGACGAATAGCAAATTTTCGTATACAAAACGAATGTTTTATCCACACTTCACGTATTTTTGTACGAATATTGTGATTCGTCCACGAATAACGCATGTGTGGAGCTGGGGTTTAAAGGCTCAACGGGATCAAATATTCATCTAACCCCCACGTGGTAGCCTCTAGACACTATACGCGAATATTCGGTTATAGTATTCGGAAGTGTGTAGGGAACCAGTCTTGGTAGTGTAATGTCTAGCGTGCTGGACTTTTACAGTATGCGAAGTGTGTCGGGAATTGTTCGTATATGTTCGGAAACGAATATTCAGCCATGAATATTCGTGTTTACACACGAATAGGCATGTGTGGAGCTGGGGCCACGTGGTGGCCTTTATACACTATACGCAGATATTTGGTTACCCCAGCTCCACACATGCGTTATTCGTTGACGAATATTTGTTATTCGTACACAAATACATGAAGTGTGGATAATACATTCGTATTCGTATACGAATATTTGCTATTCGTCCACGAACACGAGCACGATCCGTCTTGTAGCGGTAAATTAGCGCGAGTCAAAGGGATCAAGCATTCGTCTTAACCCTCACGTGTCTGCCTTATACACTATACGCGAATATTCGGTTACCGTATGGAAGTGTGTAGGGAATTGTTCGGATACATTCGCAAACGAACATTCAGTCATGAATATTCGCGTTTGCACACGAATATTCGTATACGCATGTGTGGAGCTGGGGTTATAGTATGCGAAGTGTGTAGGGAAACGAACATTTAGCCACGAATGTTCGTGTTTGCACACGAATATTCGTATACGCATGTGTGGAGCCGGGGTTGCCGAATGAAAATTGTGTATAGTCGGATTTTTATCTCACGACACATAACTCACCTAATACTTTTATAACAGATCATAACTTGCTGCCCTTAGCATGACGACCGAAAGGGTAGATATTCAGACATATCACCAAACAAACGGTATAAGGGTGTCTTATTAAAGAAGCACAATCCTCTTACGAAATAGTTAACCTGCAGTTAAGTTAAGCTTGTTAAATTTTGTCAAGTGTTTAGGACCTGCCATAATTTTTATAATACGTAATAGTCTTTATAGTTTATTGATACCGTGGGAGAAAAAACCGGCTACACATTGTGCCCTTCAATTTCACGTCTTCACCATCAAGATACTGAAAACTGTCTGAAATATAACATGGTGTAGGTTTTTATTTTCGGCCCGAACATGGCTATATCAGCTAGTTCTTGTCGTTTTCATTGACCCTTCAATAGACCACTTTGTCGTGGCGCAACTCATTTGATCGTTAAAGGGCTTCCAATTTAATACAGGCTTTGAAGCACTTTCCAGGCAATTTCTCTGAAACCTCAGAAATCAGCTCTTCTAACGAAGCCATTTAATGTTTAAATAAGAATTTTTTAAATAATTCTAATAACCACCCCATCCCCCGTCAGAGAACTTCGAAGTTTTGTTTTCAACACAGGTTTTGTCATCATTTTTCGTTCAATTTGTCTGAAACTTCGGAAATCAAATCTCCTAGCCCTTTAAGACCTTCAATGTTCAAATGGGGAACGTTTTTAATAAATCAAATCTCTTGTTCACCAGAGGCTTCCAATCATTGAAAGAAGTGCCGAAAGAAAGACTGGGTATGATTGAAGCTCCAAAAAGTTGTTATTGAGTATAATATTCAATAAAAAAGATCTCCATTATCACAATAATGTGTTCAGTTCAGATTGTGATGTACGTAACAGGCTTTTCAGTTACAATATAACTCTTTCAACTGATTGACTTGATAAGCCGACGAGTAAACAAGAAAGTAACAACGCAGAATGGGTCTCTAGGTCGATAAAGTCGACAGAACAGAATTCCAACACTTGAATTTGACTGTGACATTTCATTTATTTATAGACAAAGGACGCGGCAATTACTGCTGACTTACCCCCAGAGTCGACCTCTTTACAAAGGGGCCCAGGTATAAAAAATTCTTGAAACCTTAAAAAACACCTTTCAAAACATAAAGAAGTCCAACATCTTTTTTTATTTCATTTTTCACTTATCGTACTATTATTTTATTGTTTATACCTGTGATACGAAATATAACATTAGGTTTATACAAGCAGGGCATTATTAGCGAGCGTTATGAATTATAATGCCCGCTTATAATAAACGTCCTCGGCAATGCCAGGGTTACTACTCTTAGGGCGGGTTGTACAAACACAGCTTAACTTTAAACTAGGATCAATATCATAGACAACGATTGTTCTGACAATTGTTACTGGCAACTGAGCCAAGTTTAAAGTTAAACCACATTTATACAACTCGCCTTTATGCATTACTATAATCGCAAGCTTATAAGTTAAAATTCTGCTCCTATTCACTGTACGTTAGATACGCTTAGATCTACGTTTGACGCAAACCATTCAGGTCTCGTTCATAAAATGAAGGTAATTTTAATAACTAATTCATTAGAAATTTCCATTCTCTTTCTATTTGTTTTTCTTTTCTTTCTTTTTCTGGGGCCCACCCTCTGCACCCGGCAGGCTGCACCCTCTTGTAGCTGAACTCTATGCTTAGTGCTGGCAAAGTTAGCATTGCGACAGATTTGACATTCGCCGTGTAATAAATAAAGAAATGCCCGATTTGTTGAAGAATTGTCGAATGACGTCTGTCAAACAACTCTCTAACTGAGATGCATAATTGAGCTCTTTTGACGGCATTTTCCATAAATCGAGTCAAGACATATGGAGTTGGGGTCTCCACTTCACTACGGATGTTGTCTGTCAGGTGGTACATGGTCGGGGGTGCGGGTGAAGGATTATTGAGTATACTTTTTTTTAGGTATCTCCTTAAAAAGATTAAGAACTGTCAGATCTAGCGATCTGGCTCGATCTGACTAAATTGAAAGGCCGTGCTAAATCACTAAAATAGGGAAATTAAACATGTTCCTCAGAAGGGCCATTATCTGTTTGTATGTGTGAGCCACCGCACCGTAAGTTCCAATCACATATCATTTCCAGTCTAAGTTCTTCTAATTGGAGTGAAAAAGAGTTCTCCAGCATTTTTCTATAGCACTTGCCGTTGACTGAAGGATACAATAGTGTCCTGCTCCCTAGAAGCAGTAGTTCTGCTTATTGCCAAATCTACTTAATTACATACCTACAGTATACCAAGTTCAGTGACCAATGATGGTCTAGAGATGTTTTTCTGGGCGATTCTGAACACCAACTCGTTAGTGAACCAGGTTGGATGTGCAAGCCCCGTACTAAAAGTGGTGACGAATTTCACCTTCAATTTGATGTCATACCTGAATGTTCCAGCACTCAGCATTACATTACTAACTTTGTGAACTGGAGCTACTGTTGCTCCCAACAGCCACTACTCAGCACTTATAAAGGTACTTTCCAATGCTTGTCATACTACTTACGTGCCTACTATCTAGTTATAACTTTTACATAGCCTAGCTATAATTTAGAAGCCCTCTGTTGGGTGAAGAAGCCGAGACATGATATATTAGATAATTAAGTACAGGCCAAAAATATAAATATAACTTCAGGCAGTTAAAGTGAGTGTACTGGTTTTTTTACATGTAAAATATTACAAGTAGTACCCATTAACAATAATGTTTGGCCGACTAGAGGATAATAAAGACATATGACCATTTTGGGCTTGTATTTATTTAAATACACCAGGAAACATTCGTTTTGGCTTAACAAGAATTCCAAACCCTCTTTAAAGAACTGTTTGAAAAATATTTTGAACTTGACTCAGTTACGATTAGTTTTGAGTGGTTACGTTGTTCCGTTTGTTTGCTTTTGGGGGCAAATCAGGGTGGAAGAACCTCGTACCTCGTGGCACCAATTGCCATTGATTATTTGGGCGGATGCTAGTAGAATTTAGCCGAATCTGGGCAATTCCAACTCTAGGGTTATTTAACATTCCAAACATCGTATTAGCAGGGGCGTACGGTTTTATCTTCTTATCTGAGAAAATATGCTTTAAGTTTTCTCCGCTATGAAAAATTAACCAGCTTGAAGATTTATTGAAGAAATCGCTGAAAGGCATCGTGCCTTATTTTATACCCTCCACATACAAGCGTTTCCAGGAGAGGACAAGAATGGGCCACTATTTAGTATTTAAGAGTAGATTTGCTTTTTGCCCAGCAGGGAATCTCAATCAATCAGCAACTCAGTAAACAAGCAAGTAATAGCCAACCATAAGAAAAGAAACCCGAGGAGTTCTGGTTGACTCGATTCTATTGTTGACCGCCACCATTTTAACCACGGAAAGAAATAAGATTAAAAAAGTCGTGTAACTCGAATACCGTGCGATGACTAAATTTTGCATTATAATAAAAGAATAGGGGGCAAGTGTATCAACTATTGTAACAAGAACAGAAGGAGTAGAAGCAAAGTAATTATAGCGTGATGTGAAAACAACATTTATAATGATGCGTGAGAAAGATAGGTTTACAAAAGAATAGATGACGATAAAGAAAGAGAACGCAATTTAATGTTGCTGAGGAACGGTCTATTGCAGTTGGCCTTGACTGGAGTGCAAGTTCTTCAGGTTCTTTGCGGAGTAGGTACAGTCTCGTCGCAGACATTTCATAATTTAATGAGTGTGTACCGTCTTAGATGGGTAGCACAAAGTTATACTAGAAGTCTTGTAACTTAAAAAAGGAATTTCAGAAGTATAACAAACAAGAACAAAAAAGCTTCTTCAAAAAAAGCTTGATCTTCAACTTTCACCTTAACACATCCTAGACGGATTATGTTGCTACTACCATAGAGGCATTGCAACATACCCGACTCTTTCCCAATGGAATGTCAATGCCACAAAGAAGAGAAGTTTCAATCAATGGTGAAATAATACGAGGTGGTACATAGCACATACAACTTTCGAGAAAAGAATGCAGGAATAAATATGGAGAGAAATGTGTGATAATTTTTCTTGTACTGCAGTTGTATAATTAGCTTTGACATAAAATCCTTAAATGCGACTTAAAAATAAGATCAAAGAAATCTGATATAAAAATATATGTACTTCTGTTTGGTAATCCGATTTACTTTTTTAAATTTAAAGCTTCAACCAAGGGCATTTTCCTTTTATATCTAAGTATTATATTTTTATCCCTGGTATAAAAAAAATATTATGCTACCTACAAGGCGATTAAGGTTTGATTATTATCCTGCATATATTTTCTTTGAAATTAAATTACACATTTATGTGTCCACTGTTAAAAAAATAACACCACCAACGTCAATCAGAAAATGGGTTAATATCGTGACAACACCGCATCATACGTAGATATGCATTATGGCTAAACTTCTACTAGTAAAATATACCTTTATGAGAATCTTCATATTCTCATATAAGTATTCTTAAGGGCATTGGCACGGGGTCTACAGTTTTTGTTCTTTATTCGAAAAGAAGACTTGTTTTTAATTTTTTCCCGTTATGACAAATTACCAGCTCGGTCGGGGATCGAACCTGCGACACTTAGATTTCATAATATAAGTGTCGCAGGTTCGATTCCCTTGACGTCATGATCAACATGCTAAAAAATCTAGCTTCCAAATAGTTATTTCAAAACAAAGAAACTAATCTGGGCTATATTAAATCCATTGTCTACACAAAATGTACTTACAAAGATCTTCAAAGACACGACCATCACGATTTTGGATCGAAACTCACCTAAAACAAAAGAAATTCAGTTAATAACAATAAAAAAATACACTAATAATAAGTAGTACAAAATATATCAAAGAAGAACACATATTTCATCTTTGCATAGACAATAGCATTCAATTGCTTTACATTTTTGTTCCGATGAAGGACTACCAAATAACTTTATGAGTAGGTATGGCGTGACTTGAGTCCACTCCCACCCTTCCTACTTTTAGCCACGCCCCTTTCCCCTTCTCCCTTCTGTTAGCTCCTCCCCTTCGCTCTGATTGGTCGACGCCATCTTGGATGACACGCCTACTTCTCTCTGATTGGTCGACGCCATCTTGGATGACACGCCTACTGCTCTCTGATTGGTCAATTAAGTCACCCTTACTGCTCTCTCATTGGTCAATTAAGTCACCCTTACTGCTCTCTGATTGGTCAATTACACCACCCCTATAGCTCTCTGATTGGTCAATTAAAATAAGAGAGTTGTCCGGATTATTGATTGAGTTGATCGGCTTCGCCCCTATAGCTCTCTGATTGGTCAATTAAAAATAAAGGCGTTGTCCTGATTATTGATTGAGTTGATTGTCCAATAGAAACCTCTAGAAGGTATTAATTAAACATAATAATAATTGAAGGGTTGTGCGCGCGCGTTACCCTGAGTATTGATTTGTAGATTAGCCCAATAGGAAGCAGGGATTCACAATATTGATTTTCCCTAACTGTTGTCACGTCCCTACGATTACGGAAATCTGTATTACCGACAACGTACTGAACTACCGACAGACGGAGCCATTTGTAAAAGGAATCGATATTACAGAAAACGTATTCATGCCAATTGTAAAAAGGATAGTTACGTACTTTATGCATGTTTTCAACTATTATAATAATAATAATAAGAGTATATTCAAAAGCATGAAAAAATTCTTGTTTGAAATTACCGAAATACCAGTTGAAAGGGTTAACATATGGAAAGATCACTAGTACTAACTAACTATAAACGAGATATATTTTAAATGTAAATACAAAGTGTAAAGATATTGATTAGTTATAATAAAGGGTGTGAAATGAACCGTAACAAGGGGTAAATGCATAGGTTATATTATGATGTATCCGTGATTGAAACGTCAATTACTTACGTAATAATACATAGCTACCATTGTTTTTATTATTATTAATAATAATTCATTTTTATTAACAATTATGTTATTGCTTTCTCTTGTCGGGTGTCACTGTACATGCTTATAGGTATACGATATTTATTTATCTTTATGTTTTGAAGGCGAATGAGCATATTTACCATAAAAACGTATGCAAAATACTTAGAAATGTATTATCCTAGATATCAAGTCTTTCAAATCCTTAGGTGTTTATATTGTATTAGATTATTATTACTAAATGTAAAGAAAACAAGTAGCAAAACTATGAAGAGATGTAAAACGTCACCAAAATTGCAAAAATAAACGCAATCGAATTTTACAAATTGGGTTCGATTGCTAATGACTTAAGCTACATATATGCACATTTTATATAAATAATAAAGTAGACGCTAATGTCAGTAAAATAGAAATTCTAGAATCAGTGTTGTTAAACTTAACCTGTAAAAATAGAAAGCCACACTTTTGGCATTACAGCATATTATAGTCCCCATATAATAACTTAGATACATATCAGGGCCGGTAACAATGGAACATTTATTTACCCCTCTCTCTCTCTCTCTCTCTCTCTCTCTCTCTCTCTCTCTCTCTCTCTCGCTCTCTCCTTCTCACTCTCTCCTTATCATCTATTAGAGAGGACGCATTAAAGAACCTTCTCTCCCTCTCTCACTCTCACGCTCTCTCCCTTCATCCTAATGCTAGTAAATGAAACAGCATTGGATAGAGGTAACCGTTAGGTCTACTGTTCTGGGATTGGTTCGGACGATAATTATTCAAAAAGCGTAAAAGCATACGATGTTTACTAAATTAAATGCGGGCTGATTACGAGAAGTCTCAGTACCGTCTACGATTATGTCCGAGAACATCCGACGAACTGTATAAATCTCATGACGTATTGAAATATGTACATCATTGCGCTATGAAGATCTCAGCTATAAATACTGTGTATTCTGTTCATGCGTGACAGTTATTTGTCATACGTCATCATGAACACAATAGATCTCTTCGGTAGAGCTATGATGAGTATGACAGATGAAGCAATGGCTGCAACAAAACGTGGACCGAGAGGTTATGGTTTCAAATTAACACCAGAGGGTAATTTCGATGTTGAGAACCGTCGTATAACTAATGTAGGCGCTCCTATCAACGATAACGATCTTGTCACGAAGCGTTCTGTACTAATGTTATCAGATAACGATGAAGGTGTAATTGATGTTAAGAAAAGAAGGTTAGTACACGTTAAAGAACCGCTTGACAACCACGATGTTTGTACGAAAAAGTATACCGACGAGCTGGTGGACGATGTTGAAAGAAAATTACTCTCTAATTGTTTGAGACGACGACGAGAGGATAAAGGACAGGGGTCGTACTATGATGCTAAAGATGGAAGAATTTGTAATATAGGGGAGCCTCTAGAGGATAAAGATGTAATTTCTAGGCAGTATTTTAACAATCGGGCTATGCATACAAACGATCAAATGCAGTTTAATGCAGATGGTAAACGTATTGTTTCAGTAAGTTACCCTATAGATGGCACGGATGTCACTTCTAAAGCTTATGTAGATGCTCAATTCGACTCTGCTGTACAAACCTTCATTACAATGACTACCGACACTCAGAACACTATTAAAGATCTAAAGCAAAAGGTAACAAAGGTTGACATTGAAACTAGCAAACTTAACAGTTTGCTAACAACGTTGGAAAAAGAAACAAAGAGAAATCACCTAATAGCGAATGATGAGATGGAAACTAATCATTCGAGTGTGCTGACAAAGATAGAAGAAACGAATAATACCCTAGATAGTAATTATAAAAAATTATTAGATAAAGTACAAGTGCTCGAGGATACTCAAAAAGTTATGCGATCATCGTTTGATGCCCTAATAGCCGAATCTGCAACACGTACGAACTCTTACAACATAAAGAGAGTGTACAATACCGACTAATAACGGAATTTACTACTACTATCGGTTGACCTAATCATATTGACACCATTTTTTATTCTAGTTTTAAGTGTATTATATCAAATGCCTGATTAGAGCAGATAGGAAACGTGGTGAGCCTTACGGGAATGCTGCGCAAATGCTTAGTTTGCTTATATCTACGCTAATCAGTTATTTTTTTCTATCTTAGCCTAAATGTATCGTTGAAGAAATAAAAATGTATTTAAACAAAGTTTTTAGTTTTACTAATGTCAATAACTCTCCAAACATAGCGATTTGTAGCAACAGCAGCAGCAGCAACACATCGATATGGTAAAGAAAGTAAGTTTCGCCGACGCAAGCATGAATAATATACATCATATGATAGTATGGGAGTATGCATACAGACAGGCAAGAAAGGGAAACTGGCAAACATTAGCTCTGGACAGATACCGTTTTCAAACAAGAATACATAATGTTGAAAAGCATCTGTGTGAAATTCTACAAGCTGATCATAGAGACTTTATCTATACGCAGAGATTTCAGAACACAGATTAGTCCGGCTGCAGTGGTGACCGAGTATAAATACAGGTACAAGCAGTCTCTTCTCTCAGTACCAGATGTTAGTTCACGAAGGTAACGGCTTTGTTAACAAGCTCATAGACAAGCTGCCTATTGAACTACATCTTCCTTCATATCAGTACTGTGGACCTGGTACTAAATTATCTAAAAGATTACAACGTGGCGATAAAGGTATAAATCCTTTGGACCAGGCGTGTATGCAGCACGACATCTCGTACGCTCAAAGCTCCGATTTGAACAGTAGACACCAGGCAGATCGTGTATTAGAAGAAGCCGCTTGGAAGCGTGTTAAGGCTAAAGACTCTAAATTAGGGGAAAAAGCATCAGCTCTGTTTGTAACCGGTATAATGAAGGCTAAAAGAAAGTTGGGAATGGGCGTAAAGACAAACAAACTGTCGGCGAAAAAGGGTCTCGCTAAAAAGATGATGAAGAAAACTGTCACTTTCAAAGGTGGCGTTTTAAAGAAGCTTGTTGGTGTAGTGAATCGTGCAAGCAAGAGACTCACGGGTAAAGATTTAATACATCATGCCCTGAGCGCTGCCAGAAGAATCATTCAAAACGTAGGCGGTCGAAAAAACGTTAAAGTACCCCGAATAATTCCAGTGCCTACAGCTACAGGGGGTATTTTACCACTCATACCAATTTTTGCTGGCCTCTCGGCTCTCGGTGCAATTATAGGAGGCGCCTCAGGGGTAGCAAAAGCTGTTAACACTGCTAATAGTAATAAGAGACAGCTAGAAGAAACTACACGGCATAATAAAAGTATGGAAGCTATCGCTTTAGGCGGTAAGAACGGGAACGCCCTTTACCTGAAGCCGTATAGAGCTGGCGGAGCTGCATTGTACTTAAAACCATATGTCAGGCGGTCAAAAAACTGAATAACTTGCCTCGGAGACCACTTACAGACCTAGATATAATAAAACATGCTAAAGACATTCCCTATTTTAGAGGTGTCTATATGAGAACAAGTCTACCTGCAACGAAACCTTTGCAATTCGAAAGAGCTATTGTTAATCTTGACTACGCTGGAGGACCGGGTACTCATTGGGTTGCCTATAGAAAGGATCGAAACGTGGTTTTGTACTATGACCCCTTCGGAGACCTGAGACCACCATCTGAACTTGTGAAATATTTAGGGCCTCGCTGCGCCGTATACTACAACGTAGCCCAAGAACAAAAGTTCAATACATACAACTGCGGACATCTGTGTCTACGATTTTTGTATAAAAGAGAGGTGAAAGTGTAAATCGGTTAAGTATGGCTAGGACCATCACGGTGTACGGTACAGGAAACAGGCTTTCTACGGATCGTATTTATCCACCTATAACACTAGATCACGTGCGTTACGAATACTCACTAGGTTTAGTCGGCTTATATACAAGTCACACGATACGGAATATATACCCAGGCAAAAATAAATTTTATTACGGAGAAAAGGCTATAACTATTGAACCGGGTAGCTACGAGTTGTCTGAAATCGTTAACTATATAAAGAATCAAATTAGTGGCGATCCCGAAGAGGGAGATCTACTACTACAAATCAAAGCTAACACTAATACGGGAAAGTGTGAGATTGAATCAGCTACCGAGTTGATTGATTTTACCAAACCCGATAACATAGGATCACTACTAGGATTTAAGAAGCGCGTGCTAGAACCCGGTAGTAGACACGTATCAGATCGAGTTGTCGATATACTTTCAACTCCAAACATCTTTGTAGACACGAATATTACAGGCGGCTCATATAGAAACAATCAAGCAGGTCATACAATCTTCGAATTTGGTGTTTGCGTACCACCCGGTTATCTGATTGAAAAGGAGCCATCGCATGTGATTTACTTTCCCATCACTGTCACCGAGATCGACAACATTACCATTAGACTGGTAGACGCGAGAGGAGAGTTGATAAATTTGTCTGAAGACACTTTCACGAGCATCAGGCTAGAACTTAAACGTGAAAAATGGGAATAAACTTTAGCTATAAAAACATCAGCATATGTCCATCAAAGGTCATTCACCGTCGAACGTCAGCACGTGCAGACCTTCGATTAAAACTAACTAAAGCTCGTCGCCTTTTTCTTGAATCTTTAGGCTTTAAAGTACGATAACAGCAGCATGTCAAAACGAAGTAAAATGCATATTAACACCGACACCTTTACCATTGATAAATTAAACATATTTGGGAAGCCTCGCGTCGATACAGATATAATAAAAGAGGATTTTTATACCTATCTGCCGTTTACGCTAAATGCCAATCATTCCGACACCATTAGAATCAGCATACAAAATTCCGATAACGTTTTAGCTTTGTATGACAGCTATGTACTTGTTAAAGGTAGCATAACGCGTGCAGAAAACAAGCAATTCCTTCTGGTAAACAATTTTGCCCACTTTCTGTTTGATGAAATTCAACTAATATTAGGCACAAACCAGCTCATAGATGTCTGTAAACAGCCCGGCATTACAAGCACTATAAAAGGTCTCGTTTCACATGGCGCCGAGGATAGAGCTTTAACCAGCTCAGCATGGAACTTAGGGATTACTAGCGATAATGATTTGTTACATAACCAGGGTAATAACGTCTTTCATTTCACGTGTAGAATACCATTAAAAGATATCTTTGGATTTGCAGACGATTATAAAAAAATAATACCTCATATGAGTTGTCAGCTAGTTTTAATTCGCTCCAAGAACGATTTTAATTGCTATAAAAGCGACGCAGGTGATGCAGGTACTGATATAGATATCAAGATTGATAAGCTCTCGTGGGAGGTTCCACATATACTGTTATCAGATGAAAGCAAAGTGAACCTGGTGGAGAGTTTAAGAGATAATTCTTCTATTATCGCTCCGTTTAGACGTTGGGAATTACATGAGTTACCCTCGTTGGGAACTACTAAAAACCAGGTTTGGCGTGTAAAGAACTCCAATGATCTAGAGAAACCGCGCTGGGTCTTTGTAGTTTTACAAGACGAGCGCCAGCTGGGTATAAGAACGGGTAACCCGACTACATTTACTCATTCGAACTTGGTCGACGTTAAGTTGTATTTAAATTCGCAAGTGTTCCCGCATCAGCGTTTAAATCTCGATTTCGACCGTAAGGACTACATTCCTGCGTATCTGAATTATACTCGTTTTCGCGAGAACTACTATGACGGTATAGGTAGAGGTGCGGCTGAGAGCTGTTTACTCAGCTACAAATCGTTTGAAACGTATCCCATTTTTGTTATTGACTGTTCAAGACAGTTAGAGAGTTTTAAGGATTCCACTGTCGATATTAGACTAGAGCTCGAGTCTTCAGCCGCATTTACGAACACAACTAAGGCGTATTGTTTGATCCTTCACGACGCATTAATCGAGTATAATCCGTTTAACGAGACCGTGACTAGACACGTACGCATACCGTAATGATGAAGGTTGTTAAACAAAATAAGTCACTAAACATATGTAACCTAGACGACTGCGATGATACATCTTTACGACGACGATCAGGCGAGGATGTTAGGAAACATGGCGACCTGTTACCTGTATCATGTAGAGCAATATTGAGCGGTCCATCTTGCTGCGGTAAAACTAATGCTATGTTAGGTTTACTTATTAGCGAAAACGGATTAAAATTTGAAAATATCTACCTATACGCCAAGTCTTTATTTCAGCCTAAATATGAATTCTTAAGACGTGTTATGAAACCGCTTACAGGTATGGGATATCATGAATTTAGCGAAAACGATGACGTAATCAACCCCGGTGATGTTAAACCTAATTCTGTGTTCATTTTTGATGATATAATTTGCAGCAAGCAGGAAAAGATTAGAGAATATTTTAGCATGGGTAGGCATAACGGCGTCGACTGTTTTTATCTAGGTCAAACGTACGCCAAGATACCGAAACATCTGATTAGGGACAATGCAAACCTAATTATTCTCTTTAGACAAGACGAGTTGAACTTAAAACACGTGTTTAGCGATCATGTTGTCGGAGACGGTATTAGCTATGATCAGTTTAAAAACATTTGCTTTCTGTGTTGGAAGGAGCCGCATGATTTCCTGGTAATTAATAAAGACTGCTCTCTAGACAGGGGCAGATATCGGAAGGGTTTTGATTCATATATAAGTTTATAATTAGAGTCGAGTCGTTTAGTAGTCTCTGCATCGCCGACATGTCCAACACGTATGATCTGAGTTTAAAGCGTAAAATAATACACGCTCGTAACGCTATACGTAAGAAATTTGCATACTTTCGTCGTGATAGAGCAGAAGCAGAACGTATGTATCGCGTCACGCACAATCCAGTTATATCGCCGTTGGAAACCATTGCTAAATCAGTAAACATCTCTAACGTACCTCTATTGAAAGTCAAAACACAACCATCTGCTGCTGCTACTACTACTACTGCTAGTTACACTCCCCTGTTGAAAGTTAAAAAACAATCTGCTGCATCAGCATCATCATCATCATCATCATCGGAAGCAGATGAAGAAGAAGAAGAAGAAGAAGAATCTAATAAAACTCACGATGTCTCTACTCGTTACGGTATGTTAATAGCTAACGCTGTCGGAAACAAAAATATCGATAGAACTAGATTCGGTATTAGATATAAAATTGATCGAGACGCTTGGACATTTGCATCTTCCCCTGTGACTATGCGTGATACAAACATCATAATTAAAAACAACGTTTTCGAAGCAACACCCGGTCTGTTTGACTTACTCACGTTTAGAGAATTAGAGTCTATACCATCGCAAGCTGATATCAATAATTATATGCAGATAATAGCCCTTACTAACGCGCATAAGAAATCCTATAGACCACATGGTAAACTAACAGCTGTTAAACATTGGAAGTATGATTATATAATTAAGCCCAACTTATCCAGAATCAAAGGTTTAGGTATTAGACTATCATCATCATCGTCGTCTAATTTTAAAAAATTAAGCGATTGCAAAGTCGAATACGTCTACTGGAATAAGGCTAACGAGCTAGTCGACAGGCTTCGTTTGTTATATGCTGTAAAGAGTGCCGGCAACAGTAGCCCGCAGAATGAAAACGAAATAATATCAATTATAAGTGAACTTAAGGAGGAAGGCATCATAGAATAAAATATTTCGAGTATATAATGATATATTGCTTTTAACAGTATTCAGTATTCATCAAACACGGCAGCCGCTAATATAATTATTTGAGACGTTGCTCTCTCAGCGTCGTTGAGATTAATTGTATTACTCTATGATGATGATGAGTGCTAAACAAACCGTTGTTGATGAAATACATAGGGCTGCTAGAAAAAACTTTCAAAGACGTCGCACTATAATAAAAAATTTCCAGGATTTGTTCCAGGCTGACTTAGCCGAGTTTATTCCCTATGCTAAAGTAAATAAGGGGTATCGTTACATACTGCTGATGATAAACTGTTTTTCGAAATATCTGTATGCACGACCGTTGAAAACTAAATCCGGAGAAGAGGTGACAAAGCAGGTCCGCAGCATCTTCAAGAGTGCTAATGCAGTCATACCTAAGAATCTTCAGACGGATCTCGGGAAAGAGTTTTACAATAAACATTTTAAACGATTAATGAAAGAACACAGTATAAATCATTACTCTACATATTCCGTAATTAAGGCTTCAATAGTTGAACGCGTTATCCGTACAATTAAGCAAAAACTGTATAAAGAGTTTAGCTACCGTGGATCATTTAAATGGATAGATATATTACAGAGGGTAGTTGACAGCTATAACAACACCAGACATAGAACGATAGGCCGAGCTCCTGCTACTGTTACACCTACGACCCAACTAGCCGTTTATGACACTAATGTAAAAGCTGATGTCGCGGCAGGAAGTAAACGTAAACTAGACTTGAATGACCTCGTACGTATTAGTAAGTTCAAAGGGGCCTTTTCTAAGGGATACACGCCCAACTGGTCAACTGAATTATTCAAAATAGTTAAAGTTCAATTTACAAAACCTGTCACATATCTGCTGGAAGATCTTCATGGGGTTGCTGTTCGAGGAGCTTTCTACGAGTTCGAGTTGCAGAAAACCAAACAGCCAGACGTTTACTTAGTTGAAAAAGTACTTAAACACCGCAGCAATGGTGACATTTACGTCAAATGGCTTGGTTTAAACGAAAAGTCCTGGATAATGGCTGAAGATGTTCTCACATAACATCTAAGTTCATTTATAAATGATATACTCTCATATAGTTTCATGCATATGTAAGTTATATTTAGTAAAAGGATTATACTTCTATATTACTAAGTTAAAGTTAATCTAAGTAATTTAGACAATGGTATACTCATATAGTTTAATGTGTATGTGTCTCTGTGTGTGTAGTTTATTTTAAGTAAAAGAAAAACTGTTAGCATATAAGTTGATTTAAGTTAGTTTATAAAATGATATACTCATATAATCTCATGCATATGTAATTTATATTAAGTAAAAGTATGAAATAAAACCAATAAAAAATTATTTATCGAGTTTTATTATTATTATTATTATTATCATTATTATTATTATTAGGTCATAAAACATGTGAGGAGAAAAAATAATTCAGATAAGTATTAATATTGTCTTACATCTTTATTTAGTATTGCTATTGCTGTTGATATGTAAATCGAGGATTTGCTACCGCTATGAATATTAATTGCTTGCTTTCATCGAATCAATAATATTCATTGCTACTTCTACTACTACTGATTCCTTCTACAATTGGCACAAATACGCCTTCTGTTAACAGTATAGTACGTAATCGGTAATACAGATTCCTTTTACAAAGGACGCATAGTAGGGGTGTTACAAGTAGGGAAAATCAATATTTTGGACCCCTCAGTGCTTCCATCCAATTATTATTATGTTTAATCAATACCGGCTAGTAGGTTTCTATTGGACGATCAACTCAATCAATAACCCGGACAACTCCCTTATTTTTAATTGACCAATCAGAGAGCAGCAGCGAATAATCAATATCTGCTGGTTCCGTACCACCTAACGAGACAAAAAGTCACTAGATTAGAGAGTGATCCAAACACAGGTTATGACATGTTATCACTTCTTTATTCGTTTAGAGCTGACAGAATTATAAGGAACGAACGAATGATTCATCCGTCTAAAACACTCATAGTATTATTATTCCACTACCCCTACGAATATTAATTGCTTGCTTTTTCATCGAATCAATAATATCAATTACTATTACTATTACTTCCTTCCTTTAACACTCTATAAAACACTATTTTTCATTTAATTTGACGTTATACATATCTACCCTAACTCCCCCTTTCATTCGAAAAATCAATATCCAGACAAATCGTACTCTTGTAGTAATTTAATCAACACCCCAATCACGGTTCATTTCACATCCTTTTATTCATTTGCAAAAATCAATATCTCAATTTCAAACAAGAATATTTCATGCTTTGAATATACGCTTATTATTATTATTATAGTTGCAAAGATGCATAAAGTAATAAGTAAATACTACTATAATATAGATGATAAAATATATTTTCATTTTAGCTCGAATGTTTTGATCTAACTGCGTTAATAAGTTAACATAGATTTTATCTTTCATTGAGTGGATGATGATGACGATGGTGACCACGTTTTTTCGATAGAGGGTTTGTTGTTTATATGTAAATCGAGGTTTTTCTACCTCTATGAATATTAATTGCTTGCTTTTCTTCTAATCAATAATATCCATTACTATCGCTACTACTGATTCCTTTTACAATTAGCACAAATACGCCCTCTGTTAACAGTGCAGCAGTACGTAATCGGTAATATAGATTCCTTTTACAAAGGACGCAATCTATCAGCAGTAAGTACGTTATCGGTAATACAGTATTCCGTAATCTTAGGGACGTGACAGCAGCTAGGAAAAATGACGACCGTCCAATCACAAAGCCGTAGGCGAAAATCAATATTGTGGACCCCTCAGTGCTTCCTATTCAATTATTATTTTTAATCAATATCTGCTAAAAGGTTTCTATTGGACGATCAACTCAATCAATAATCAGGACAACGCCCTTATTTTTAATTGACCAATCAGAGAGCTATAGGGGCGATGCCGATCAACTCAATCAATAATCCGGACAACGCACTTATTTTTAATTGACCAATTAGAGAGCTATAGGGGGTGATTTAATTGACCAATCAGAGAGCAGTAGGGGTGACTTAATTGACCATAGGGGAGACTTAATTGACCCCCTTGAGAGCACAGTGGGTGGGATTTCGTTGACCAATCAGAGAGCAGTAGGCGTGTCATCCAAGATGGCGTCGACCAATCAGAGAGAAGTAGGCGTGTCATCCAAGATGGCGTCGACCAATCAGAGCGAAGGGGAGGAGCTAACAGAAGGGAGAAGGGGAAAGGGGCGTGGCTAAAAGTAGGAAGGGTGGGAGTGGACTCAAGTCACGCCATACCTACTTTTATGAAATACCAAAATTGATCAAAAAGCTAGAGGTACTCATTGCCTCCACTATTACGATTACAAAGACTGGGGTTTATCACAACACTGTATTCAATCCGAACATATTTGTATTTAAATACGTGCCTGTAGTCAGATATGTTTGGTTTGGCGTTGGCGACAGTGTTTTGAATATAGTATCATATGCCTCTTCAATGGCAAAGAAACGAGTTCTATCAACTTCTTCTTCTTCGATAATATTTTCCATGAGCTTGTCTCTTGTTTAGATAGTCCTCTATTTTCCCAGTATTCCTTTTTCAAATCATTTCGTCCCATTGCATTTTTTATGTGTATAACACTTCAAGTCGCTCCTTTTTCTTTTACATTTTAAATACCATTCCATTAATTTCTTGGGTATCTCTATTCGGGCATTTGTTTAAAATGCCCAATTGCCCATGCAATTGAAGCTTCCGATTTTCTAAAGTTTTGACGATTGATTGCGTCCAATTCGATTCCAGATTTCTTCTATTCTCACCATATCTCTTAGTGTACCTGCAGACATTTCAACAGTTTTAAGCCTCTGTCATACTTCGTTAATGGCCCAATCTTGACTGCACATAGCTCGATATTTTCGGCTATACTGTGGAATCTTTTTGGTGTCTCGACTAATATTCTTATTGCAAAACTTTTGTTGCTAGTTTGCCGATGGCAATTCTTGCGGATATATTTTTTCACTTGTACCTGTTGAGTCCATAATCGTTCCTAGATACCTACAGGTATAGATGCCGGTATTTCTATGCTGTGCCAATAGCAAGTTTGTAATGTGTCTTCGTCTATTTTTCCTCTGGTTATCAAACATTTTCCACACTATCTTCCCAAGGTTTGATAAGTAACTGCAGCCGGTATAGCAGATCCATATCTCTTCTGAAGCACCTGATTGACAATTTTGTATCCTAATGTTAAGAGATCGTATGCCCATTTTTCAAAATTTCCTACTTTGCCCACTTTGATACAATCCGAAGGCACTAGGTGTCACAGACCAATAAAAAACAAGGAATTTCAGCCTTCTAAGAGGTTTTGTACTTTAATAGACAACATTTAATAAGCAAATGCAAGGCATTTTTAATTTTCATGATAAATATTTTGGGACACATTCAACCCATAACATGGATAATTAACCAACTCCATGGCTAGTGTATATATACGAGTTTGTAGGATTTGGAGGCTAACTACAAGAATTGCTGAACATTTAACTACCTATATGAAAACCATCCTGGATATATCCTACATGTTACATCAACTCGTGATGGTAACTGGTAACCAGTGGAGTGTTTGGCAAACCGATTTGATACTTCCAGATAATTGCAGTTTGTTC
Source organism: Agrypnus murinus (assembly GCA_929113105.1). NCBI lineage: Eukaryota > Metazoa > Arthropoda > Insecta > Coleoptera > Elateridae > Agrypnus > Agrypnus murinus. The sequence continues at coordinate 38,075,628 of OV816030.1, forward strand.
GTGTGGCTAATAAATGGACGCGTCTTGAAAAGAATATGTCGATAAAATTGCCTTCTCTTTTTCTGTTTAATTGGACTTGAGATTTTCAATTTTTGTTTAAAACGCCAATTCCATATTGCAAGTAGTCTAGGACAGTTTATAAAAAATTTATTTATAAACAGTTCCATGGCGATGAAAAAGCTAAAAAAACTGGTCTTACGCTTTTGATATTGTATTATCTACAAATAAGTAACAAGCTCTTATTGAGTGCCAAGTACATAATTAAAAAGTAAAAATGCCCCTTTCCGCATACGTACTTGAAGCTGATTGTGAAGCAACTGATGGTAGGAAAAATCGGAAATGATCGCGACGCTTTTCCTTCAGCACAGATTCTCCTACCAGACGGTAATTCGTGAACGGTAATTCCCGCATAAAAACATTTTGTGATACGGAAATTTACAGTCGGGGGTATTTTTTCCTGTCTAGTTATATGCCTTTCCACGTCCCGATGAAAGTTATAAGTTATCGTTATAAGATACTACGAATAAAGCTTGGACAGAGTTCATATAAGGTGAACGAACCCCATAGCCCTTTAAATATTTCGAGCAACCATAATTATTGCAAACGTGAAGAATTCTTCTGTACATCTTAATCCATTTTCCAGTTTCTAAATTCCATCTTTTTTCGTTTGGAACAGTGTAAAACTATAAGACAATCAACAAAAACACCGTTCTTCAATTCATCTTAAATTGTATCTATAGTCTATAGATCAATAGTTCTTGCATTCGTTTTCAGAGTATTTCCTTAGTCCGCATAGTATATTTTCTAGCCCATGGTACATAGTGCACAGTAGTCTCACTTCATATTTCGTTGTCCACAGACTACAAAATTGCAGCAGTCCTAGTCCACAGTTTCTAATGCACATATTTAAAGGGCCACAACCCACAATATCTTTGATGATGATAATCATTTGATCCGTATCCATGAACAGCATTCTTCAAGCGTCTTGAAGCTTCTATGTAGCGTGTCCGTGATGGATCACCATCAACATCAGTAAAGGCTTATTCCAGCTTGGTTTCGGTATTGGTCTGTCGTTGAAGAAACGCGGCAACGAACTTGAAGATTATTGAATGACGATCACCTAACATCAACTTAAATGTACGGTGGGTACCCTAAACGGAGTGTCATTCCAAAACAACTCCATAGACCAATTGCAAATATTGGGTTCCTACGGTGCCTCCCACACCTATTTAAACTCCCGACCCACGTATGTTCAAGATAGTGGAGGAAAGAGATTAGTATTTCTTAATTTTCAGTCTGATCGTAAGCATGCTTGACATGTTGAACCAGAACAAATGCCAGTGCCAAAAATGCTTCATCTCCAAAACAAGTTCAGGACCAATTCCACAGTTGTCCAAAATTGGTCTGATGTCTTAATATGCTTCCATATGAGCCTTTAAAAGCCAGAAGGGCTTTCTAAGTCAAAATTATACGATTTTTGGTTATAAGTGCCATCGTACTCCACAGTAGTACTCTACTTGTATATAAATTATGAAACATGTATGTTCAGTACAATTACTACAGATGTCGTTACTATTATCAATGTAAAACAAAATAATCAGAACTAATTGAGAGGCAGAGTGATTTAGGTCTGACTTAGACCATTATGCTCAATTTTTTTCAATGTGCTACCATTCTAAAATATAGTGGTACATGTAACAAGAGACAAGGGTGGGAAAGGTAAACATATTGCTTTTGTAGTATTTTTGATATGTCGTTTAAGTAAAACCTTACTAAGTCTAAGTTTGTAAAAAGTGTTTTTATATTTGCTATAAGGATTTAATCATGCAGCATGAACTTTAACCCTTCATATCTCCAAACTTACTTTTTCTGACTTATACCTCTCTGGCTTTCAACGGCTCGTATATATTGGGAAAAGTGAAAGAAACGTGCCGCATTCCGGAAGTACTTGTAAAATGAGACGATGGAGGCTTTTTCAATATCAGACATTGTTGTATTGGGATCGAATCTCCCATGAGATCGTATAATGCCGATAGAACTCAATCTTAGGTTTGAACGTCAGGCATTATGAGTGGAAGAATTGAGCCGCTAATGTCGCCAAAACAATTATCCGGAAGGACTGCCTTAAACATCCTATCGCAGTACCAATTTGGAGTACTCTGAAACGCTTCTCAATTTGCTATTGAAATAAACACGAGAATCTTATCCTCGACCGGTCCAGAGTGAAACGCTAAGAAGTTCTCTCCAGTGGACAGAGATAGGTAACACCAAATTTGTTCTACTTGCCAGAGTAGTAACACGGTCTTGTAGAGCTTCATGAGGATGTGTCACGGATTCTGCTACTCACTGAGTGGCGTCCGAACCGAGAGAGGAAGGAGTGCGGTACTAAGAACAACCAGTTTTTTTTCTGGGCCTCCCATTACATCATCGCTTACTTGTGTCCTACTTACTACTACCCCGAACGGAGAGCTGATGGACCAAGCCAGAGCACGGAACATCAAACCAATTCCACATAGCTGAAGAGGCTGTAAGAGCCTATGAAGACGAAACCACTTTGAAGAAACAGAATCTTCTAGTTGACCTAGGAGTCTGAAACTTTTCCCATTAATCCATTAATCAAAAATTATGGAGTAACTTGGCCTGTAGAAGTATGTCCAAAGTGCTTAGATAATAATAGTTCATAGATCACAGTATATGGTATATAGCTTATAGTTAGACTATGAACAGCAATATATGGTGTATCTGTATAGTTTGCATCTATATTATAATCTATATACGTAGTATGTGTTCATAATGTACAGTAAATAGTCTATTTCTTATCTACTTTCCAAAAAATTGATGAAAATCTCAGAATTTTCCAGTTTCCGATTGTCTTCGAACTATATTCTATGGTCTCTAGTCTGTAGCTGTGTTTTCCAATATTTTTGTCTTTGAAAGACTACAATTAAAAACCGTTACTGGATTACTAAATTAATAATAGCTACTCAAATAGTATCTTCCAACAATTCTCAAAGATTCAAGAACTGAGCAGCTTTTGAGATTTAGAAGTCCATATTTCCCCGGATTGTTAGTGGGTGATGGCTTCATAGCCAGATCGCTATTTTCAACCTGTTTTGTTTCCGAGCATATTAACCAGAGTACATAACAAAAATTTTACTCTCTAATAGAACTATGTTTTCACAAGAATCTAGAGGATTTACATACATTCTGCATTAAGAGTATCCTTCACAGGAAACAATAATTAGTTTCCCTACGTACTTACTCTTCACTCCATGAAGCTTAATTAAGAAGGTTGTAATTATCTGTGTAATTTATAACAAAACTAATTAATTAATTGATAGGATTATTTAAATTTTCGAAGTTAGTAGTCAAACTAGACACCTATATATTTATTTTTAAACATTTGCACGATAATTTTAACACGAGTATGAGAAGTTATTAATTTATTAAAAACTGGTTATAAATAATAATTAAAAGTATATATAACCATTAACAGTACACAAGACATGAAATAATAGTACAAAGATCAAAAAATCATTTTAATTTAGATTTGAAATTGTTCAACACCACTGCACTGGTTGCTAAGGACAACTTCGAATAATGTTTATTCTAACATTTCCGAGCGTTCCAATTCAGCGGAATGATTTCATTCTAATATTTACTTTTGCATTTCTCTTTACTTTTATATATACACTGCGTTCATAAAGTTTCAAACGCTTAAATTTGGAAAACCAAACTTTAGGGTATGAAATAGTAATGAAAAGGGCTTTCAAATGAGTCGTCACTCAACCCATCGTGCCATTTAAAATTATTGTATAGTTGGGCATCGCGGTGCCACCGCAGCATAAATCAATTTTTTGTTTGCTCAAAAAGTAGCCTTTTTAGTTTTAGAGTTTATGTAGTTTTCCTAATTCAAAAATTAAGCAGTGGGGCTTACTTTAAGAACGCAGTGTATAAATGAATAATATACTAACCAGAATCATAAATACAATTTTAATATAAAGACTGAAGAGGCAAATATGTATAATTAAATAATTAAATAAAACGAGTTTTTTTTTCTGTCCAAAATCTAAAAGTATTTATATATTTCAACTTCTATCTTATTAAAATGAAGAGTGGTTTTCCTTGATATTTCATTGCCTTTTTGGCTTAAAAATAAAGCTGTAGAAATAAACACAAGACGTAAGCAAGCGTATTATTACATAAAAATTGATTAAAAAGGAAAAAAAGAATATAGGTGTTCAATTTCAATTTTATTGCAGGCACCCATTTATAACCGTAAAATTAGAAAGTTCTTTTTCGTGAAATCGAAATGGAGTTGTTGAATAATAAGAAGCGAGAGAAACACCAGAGACATCCGTGGCAAAAGGTAAGAATTATAAGTTTCTTTTCTTGAAGCTAGGTGTCAGGTGCAAGCAAAAGCTTACCTTACGCAACGTTTCACAGATTTTTATATTATAAAGATAAACTATTAGTGCCTTTTTAAAATTAAACAATTATAAATTAATCTCAATTTAAAATCTATTTAATTAATTAATTACTACAATAGTACTATTGTAAGTATTGTTAAAATTGCCAGGTCATTTATTTTAAAAGGATGGCACCTCCTGAAACAAATCAAAATATCTCGTTTATTCACTTCAAAACCAGCAATTAACCTTCAAGACTTCAGAGATTCTTTATATTTTAAATAATGAATAAATTAAAAGAAAAACTATACACCTTACGTAATCAATCTTGTAATAAGTGTCGGTTCGGTTACCTTTTTATTATATTGGGTACCTAAATCCATATAATTACAACACAGCCTTTTAAATTTGATATTTCCACTTCTTTTAAATATATTTTAGGAAATTTTGGTCGGTTCTATTTAAGTTTGGTTATTAGTCGTAACTTACGACCTACTTTAAATTGTCATAGAAAAGGATTTATTCAAGTTAAAAGAGAGATTTTATTTCTTTATTCTTTAACGGTGCCATATTTGTTTTTAATATTACTGTAGCATAATAAATCCATATTTTATTGTTTATTTATTCCGCAGAAAGTGAGAAATGGCACATTAATATTCACACTTGTATGCTGTGTTACTGTCAATATTAAAATTATTGATTTCCTTTTTGAGAAGTTTTTATTAGTGTTAAGGTAGGTTATTGCATTGTATTCTAGAAATCTACTTGTACCATTTAATAGAATCAAACAAGTATAGTTTAGCCTTTTCAGACAACTCTTATTTATACTGAGCAATGTTGACTCTAAAAAGGGTAATTGGGCAAATGACTGCAAGGAAACTGCAGAAGTCATCATCATAGCGATCGCTGGGTGCCCAGCAGACCCGGATTAACCTCCTGGGCGCCCTGAAGCACTTGTACGACTGGCACCTTCTAATGATATATCATTAAACTTCGGTTGCGTTAGCTATTTGGAAAGCGTAAACAAACAGCGGTCACATGACCGTTCAAAGCTTCGTTCACATGATGATGCGTTACCGCTTAGAGTACACGTTCTAGCGCGCGAAATCCAAAATGACGATGAAAATGTTTAACACCGCAATTAAATTAGACTGGTTACGTATCATTATCAATAACAAAGTCGAGTTTAAAAGAGGTGTTTGTCATAAAAAGGACATTTCATACGACGTAGACTCCCACTATAATAAATAAAAGTTCAAGGCCCAAATAGCTGTTATTAAATTTTTTTTGCAAAATATGTATTTAACTGGTAAAACAAAAAAGAAATAAAAAAATATCGATCGCCTTTCTTCTCGATACTCTTTAATTGTCTTTAAAAAGCTTCGGCGCCAGGGAACAGTTTCCAGTCAACAAGCATGGCATTCCTGCATCTACGAGTGTATTTAGACTTTAGTTTTTCTGTTAAACTTTTTACAACATTCAACACTTACACAATAAAAATAAATGCAATTGCACCGTGTAAGATGAACATTAGTACTGCATTTCCGCGTAAGTAAGTAAAAGTTATCAATTATTAAGCGCGCCCACCAATAGCGTTGCTTTTGGTTTGTTTACACTTTCCGAATAGCTAAAGTGGCCAGAGTTTAGATGAATAGAAGTAGGTATAAAACTCAACTATTTTGTGTTTTTTTATATATAGGTATGTTTATTATAAATTTGACAATATCAACAAAAAAAAATATTACCACAAATTTAACTCAAATTAATTTAAGCAATCATTTTTTAAGTGATTTTAATTTGGCAAATCCACAAATGCATTTATACAATTTTGAAAATCTACACAATCAGTTATTTCTGTGTCAATGGATAAAATTGATAAAAGATAAAAAAGAGGATCTAAGATAATCTTTTGCCCTTTTGAGGACTGAAAATCAATGCTCTCCAGAGCATTTTTGTTGTAGCCATTACAACTACTTCCGGCGGTCCAGACCCAGACCTTTCTAAGAATTTGCGATTGTCTGGCGCTGGCGTCCCCAAAAACGTGGCTTCTGAAGCACGAGCTTCGTAGGCTTCAGTGTTAATCCAGGCCTGGTGCCCAGTCAGTCATTAATGTGCTTATCTTTATGCCCTGCGAAGTAGGGCACCAACTATTTTAAGCTATCACCTGTTGGAATGTGCTGGTTGGTTGATGCCTATGTTCCGGAGTGGTTGGTGGATGTGGTTCCTTTTGGTTATTTGGTAGTCTTCGGTTAATAGTAGCGGATGGCAACACGCGTGATACTTGGCTAGCCCAATGGTTTTTTGATGGCCGAAAAGATCGATAAGAAGAATTTTCATTAAGAAAGAAAAATCTTGATGAGCAATGAAGTGGTTACAAAGAAAAACGAAAAATAATAACGGTGTAATAATAAAAAGGATGAGTAGCGGTCGCTACAGTCATATCATACATTCAAGTAGTTTTATAATCATAACGGATTACTATCAATGACTAAAATCTTCCTACATCTTACAAAATCTACATACATATGACGGAAAGCTTTGCTATGAATGTTTGGCTGCATTCTTGTTATTAGCTTACCATCTAAAATATTAAAGTAAGCCGTTTTTGGCTTTTCTGGTTTTTGATATATAAATTTGTAGTAACGCCCGGGTGTTCCGTCCCATCTCGAATTGAGATACGCTCAATTAGCTCACGATTGCCAATCCAATGAAAAACCCAACAAACTAGCCAGGCTAGCTTAACTAGCTCTCCAGGATAGTGCCGAAGCAGTAAACACGCTTACCCGTCGGCGCCTTCTCCAGGGAAATGGCCCCTTGTCCAGCTTCGGACTAATCCACAACTTTTTTAGGGTCGACGACCACTTGTCGATCGAATCCAACCTCAATTGTGGCGGGACTTGGTTTTATGGTTTTTCCACCACGATCTACCAAGTTATAGGTCTGGTATGCTTTTGACAGCGCTTAGTTTGTAGTCTACACGTTCTAGATTTCTGGTATGTACCCGTTAGGGCGAAGTTGTCTTGAGTGTGAGAGGCTATGTATTCGCTTCAACACCCCTTCTGTGTAATGTCTGTTTAGCACTATCTTAATACACGGACTTGGATTGCAATTTCCAAGTGATAATGGTAGACCACTACCTGGTGGCATGCAGTTTCCTATTGGCTGAAATTTACCCCTTCCAACCGGATAAACGTCACTTGTTACAATTTTTCTTTAAAGGCTTTCCCCAGTTCAATTTCACTTAATGTAACCTAAAATTTTGCTTTCTTAAAAGGTTTTTCTCCAGTGTGTTTATCATGTTTTTGTCATTCCAAATATGGAAGTGTTTATGGGAACACTCTTTTATTGGCTATTTCTTATTTAGTAATATTTCTGTTCAGGCTACCTCATTGGTAAATTCAGCTTTATCTCTGTTTCCTTGAACATTTTGATAAGATAATCATTTTCTTTGCTTTTAAAAAGTGAGTTGTAATTTGACTTACAAATAGAGAGTTTGCCTTATTCCAGTTTTAGAAAATTTTGATGATTTCTCTCTTTATGAGTTTATTGTGGAATTGAAGTGCAATTAAATTCCTGGTGATCAGTTTTTCACAGTGGTGATTTTGTATCACAAGAATCCAACTTGTTGGTCTTTTAAGCTCTGCTGCAAGGTAATTTTTTTTAGCTACTCTAATCTTTAAGGTTATCTCTAACAATTCCTTGATTTGTAGGAATACCTTTCAACACAAATATAACAAGAGGTGATAATCCACCCGTTGACTATTGTTTTAAAGCCGATGAAAATTTATATAGAAAATTATATTAATTATACAGTTATTTAATACAGTTAATTTATACAGAATTTCTTTCTAGGCTCTTTTTCCCCTTTTTTTCTTTTCCTCCTCCGGTTCGAAGAAGGTTTGAAAGAAGACAAACCAATACCAACACAGAACTCAAAACCAAAACTATTCAAACATTTTCTCCTTCTTGACTTTTAGGTTATGTAACAACTTCCTCAATTCATTTTTAACAAAGTATATTAAAGGCGCAGTTGCCACTTGTACCATATTACTTTTCTGCAGAAAGCGTAAGTCTGATTCAGATGTCTATTTTAGTTAAAATATGTAATTAAATTATTGTTATTTCATTTATGTGAATTTATTTTATGTAAAATTGTATAAGATTTGTGATTTCGTAATATTATTTCTATAGTAATAGGGGTTTATTTAGAAATTATGTTGTGTTTTGTTTAATCATTGATTTTGAGTGTGGTATGAACCTCGCCATTTTCATTTGTGTTTAGAAAATAAATAACCTTCTGTTTCTTTTGTATCTGTGTCTTTCATTTCTACCTACGCTTGTGCCGAGTTCAAACGGCTGCTGCTATCTTAGAGCAGACGTTTGCCGGACCCAAAGATTCAGTCAGATTAAGGTTAATGTTTTGTGTAATAAATTCTAATATAGCTGGGACTTTTTTTAACATCGTGGGCTAGCCGTTCAGGAAGTTCCCGTTATACACTTGGATTCTCCGCCATCATATTAGTCAATCAGCGGATTATCTAACGGTGAACCATGAAAATAAGTATATCTTTCAGGTAAGAATCCAATCCCCCCGCACCAGTACTCATGTCTGTAGAGCCTCCTCCACAGCGTTAATGAGTCGCCGTCGAAAACCTTTACGTGAATCTCTACCGCATATTATTTTCTGATTTTGTCTCCGTTATCCAGATTTCAGGGATAGTCCCGCTAGTTTTGTGAGTGAAGTTTGGTCTACCTTTACGAGGGTAGATTGAAAAGTTTCCGGAATGGGCAAGAAAACGCAGTAATTGAACAGGTTTTTGTTTTTATTTTTCAACATAATATCCTTGCAGGGCGATACACTTTTCCCAGCGGTGCTCCAACTTTTTTAAGCCTTCAGAAAAATATGATTTCGGGAACTCTGCAAAATAAGCTTTAGTGGCGGCGATGACCTCCTCATTTGACGTAAAGCGCTTGCCTCCGAGCCAAGTCTTCATGTTTGTGAACAAAAAGAAGTCGCACGGGGCCAGGTCTGGAGAGTACGGGGGATGCGGCACCACCTCGTAGCCCAATTCAACCAATTTAGCATTGGCGATTCGGGATGAATGGGCCGGCGCGTTGTCGTGATGGAAGAGCACTTTTTTTCGCTGCAAATGAGGCCGTTTCTCCTTCAAAATGCCGTTGAATTGATCCAATAAATCGCTGTAGTATTGTCCCGTGATAGTTCTTCCCTTCTGCAAAAAGTCGATGTGTATCACACCTTGCGAATCCCAAAAAACGGTGGCCATGACCTTTCCAGCAGATGGGACAGTCTTTGCCTTCTTCGGAGCAGATTCGCCTGGAGAAATCCACTGTTTCGACTGCTGCTTGGTTTCTGGTGTGTAGTGGTGGATCCATGTTTCGTCCACGGTCACGAATCGGCGAAAAAAATCCGTTGGATTACGATTTAACAAGGCCAAACACTCTTTCGAAGTGGTCACACGATTTCGCTTGTTGTCCATAGTCAGCAAACGCGGCACCCATCGCGCCGAGAGCTTCCTCATGCCCAAATGTTCGTGCACGATATTTTGCACACGTTCATATGAGATGCCCGTGGTCTCTACTATTTCGCGCAACTTCACTCGTCGATCGGCTAACACGAGATCATGGACTTTATCGACCATTTCTTCATTTGTGGCCGTTTTTGGACGTCCACTGCGTGGTTCATCCTTGGTGCTCGTACGGCCACGTTTGAACTCGCTCACCCAGAAACTAATAGTCGAAAATGAAGGTGTGGATGTGCCATGAACTTTCTGCAAAATATCTCGTATCTCCGTCGCCGTTTTCCCGTCCATCCAGAAATGTTTGATGACTGCACGAAATTCGTTTTTATCCATTTTTGCAAAAGTGCCTGAATTGCTTCACAAGATATCCTAGTAAACATAAACGGAACGACGCACGTGTCTGAAAATTTGACAGCTTTCCTAAAATAGGTTAGCCTTGACAACCATCATAACAATTTCACGATACGCGCGCCATCTCTTGCCCATTCCGGAAACTTTTCAATCTACCCTCGTATTACTTACAAAAAATTTAGAAAATGATATAATAAAGTTGTTGCTAGAGATTACTAACAAACACCTTCGTTTATGATTTAAGTACGTGGAGATTTTTTCCTTTCTTCTCCTTAGGTTTCCGTCTGCCAGTTGGTATCGATGGCACTGCACCCTAGAACGCTTATTGTACTCAACAGTACTCATAATCAGTCTGTAGTACAGATTCCATGAAGTGTTGCTCGAAAATGCGCTGTATTTACCTGCTTAGCGCATCACAGTTGCATAGGATGCAAAGGGCATGCATAATTGTTTCTGGTTTCTTGTTGCGAAATCTTCAAGTGAAGTCTCCATTAAATTTCCCGATCTTCCACAGTTTTTCGTTAACAAAGCATGTCCTGTTAGAAAGTCCGTAATGACCTTGACTTGCAATTTACTTGGGAAAGGTTGTTCTTTTGTTTTTTTTTTCTGGCAAGGTCTGTCAATGAAAGGGTGCTCTTGGATTGTCGCCATTTATGTCTGATCCAGCACCTGTCTCGGCTTTAGAGCTGTCCGTGTACCAGATTTAAATTTTATCCATCCGACATAATCACCTCAAAGAATGAGTTCTCAAAAATCCTAGGCATCATGTGTCATCCGAGGATGGTACGGGGAGTCCTGCAATCTACGTAGGCCCAATCTTACCTATCCATGTATCACTATGTGAAAAAATGGACGGATGGTCCAGGGATGTCTCCATTGCAGCAAAGAGCGTTGTTCTCATCCCCTTGTAATACTAAGACATGCAAGCCTTTGAAAATCTTGCTTAGTCTTAGTTTGACGGTTTCTTGCTTATCTTTGAGCAACCAAATCAAAGCCGCGTAGATTATAGCTGGTCTGACCACTCTGGTACATATAACCAGTATACTATACCCAACATTTGTCATACGAGTATATTCGTCTGGCCACAGTTAAAGTAGTCTACAATCTTCTAAAAATTTTTTAAATTTGTCGATTCCAGGTAAATTTGGAGTATAGAATAACTCTTAAGTATTTTACCTCTCTCGACAGAGTAATTTTTTTACCACAAATGAATAGGGGTCTAAGGACCTCCACATTCTTGTTTCGTGTGAACGGTACTACTGTGTTTTTTCCGGACTGACTCTGAGGCCTACCTGTTGAACCCATTTAACTACAACGTCCAGGGCTTGTTGCATTCGCTCCCTGGCCGTGTTTATGAATTTCTCCTCTACTACTATGATTAAAGCATTGCAGAGCTCCAGTCCATCTATCAAAGGTTCCATAGCAGCGAAGAGAGAACTACCCTACCTTTGAGCATGCGGTCAATCCACCTACAGCAGATGTCTTATAATTCACGATCTTGAAGGGTAGCGGATACAGAATTAAAGGATGTGTTTTCAAAGGCTCCTTCTATATCTAGAAAAAAGTCTAGAAGGCTGTGTTTGTGTTCTAGAGTTGTCTCCGCCCATCTGGTACGATGGTGGAGAGTCGTCTCTGTTGATAAACCTGATTGATACCCCCTGCCTTAACGCACCATTTTCAGAATCTTCAGGTCCCTGCCTCTTCCATTCTGAGTTCCTTTTCTGTTTTGGTAAACTCTTCAGTTCAGTTTGTAGAGTGCTTTTCGAGCTTTAAGGAATTTTAAGATACTGTCATCGATGAAGGGTACGCAATAAATGTTCCATCGGTCAGAAAAAGAATCATTAAAAGGTCCAAATAGGGTCGGATATGGAATGGGTAAAATAAATTGATATTGAATGAATAAACATGATTTAGGTTTTTTGGAAAATACTTTTAACATGCATAACTTAAAAATTGATTTTTTAAGCATATTCATCCACACTGATACACCCGGACATAAAAATCCGTTACATGAAATTGCGGTAAGTGGAGAATCCGCGCCAAATCTCGGCTCCATGTTGGGTTGGGATTTTTTAATTACCGGATTTTTTGCGTTTTCTTTGAATCTTTCACTCCAATTGAATTGTAGGTTGTTAGAATGATAGTATTTGGGAGACACTATTTTGCACCGTACTGCTTTGAGATTCCATCTACTAAGTACTAAGTATATTACACAATAGAAATTTTACTGAGTTTTTTTTTGGAGATTTCATTTACCTTTTCCGACAAGTCGCGCTTTTTGACCCAGTCGTGCTTATGGAGCGATTTTATCAAAAAGTCCAGTTCTGAGCTGTTTTATTAAATTAGCGGAGCCAGATATCTTTGGAAGAATTTTTTACGAATGCGATACGAATCGCAGAAATACTACTACGAAGAAAGTGTTTCTGGTTTGTACGATAACGAACAAGAAGAGCTAGAAATCATCGCTGACGAGTTGAACTCTTTGCGTCTCTATCATCTATTGATATTCATTTTTTACCCTCGAACTCTTGTGCAAACTCATTGTCAGTAACTAAACGTAGTAACATTTTGGGAATCTTCCCTGCCGTTTAGGTAGGATAGAAATTATTCATTATTTTTCAAAGGTTCAATTAGTCGCTGTTTTGGATTATATAAGCCACAAAGTTGAACATGTCAAATAGTTCTTTTGCATGGTCTGTAAAAGTTCTGTTTACAGGGTGCAGCTTAAAAATGTTAAAATGTTCAATTCCGAAATTGGTACAGTAAAAAAAATCCCGTGATTCTAAAACTCAGAGAATGTAACTAATTGAAGGGCATCAATTTGGACTTAATGAGTAATGCAAGAAATAGTTCTCTGTGACTTTGAAGCTCAGATAAATTGAACTCAGTAGTAGATCAGATGGCTTCGTCAGTACAAATATTAGAAACCTATCAAAATAATTTCTTCTTTATCTTAAAGAGTTATTTTAGAATGTTCAATTCAAAAGTTGAGTGAGGAGTGACCCAAGATAACGCCAGTGGCAACGGTGGTTTGATTTCAACGTTTGTTTTGCCAGATCTTTGCCTCATTTAAAGATCTAATGTTCGGTGTCTTCTTTCGTTTCAGGTACGCTCAATACCACGAAAATTTACCAAGATGCAATGAATACTGTAATTGTGTAAACATGGCTAATTAAGAATACGCGTCTTGACAATGATCCAAATATATTATTAACATTGGTGTGTCATAGATGGAACTAAACAAACTCTTTCAGTTATTTCACTGTATCTTAACCATAGAATTCTTTTCTATAGAATTTTTTGCAATTCTTACGATTTTCTCGTAATAGGTGAAATGGAGCAAGTACCTATGTTGCGCCTCATGTCAATTCTGATTATTTATTTGCACACAGAAGGGTTTTGTTTTAGGAGTACAATTTTGGATCAATTCAATGACTGACTCTAGGAGACCTTAATTAGAAACACCTGATGTGCGCTTTTATCTATTGGTTTTGCCACTTGTTGATGAATGTTATTTGGAATAACATTTCACTGGTGATGGTTATATGCTGAAACGTTGTTGATAATCTTATATTTTATTGTATGCCCTAAGTTTGCCTAAAAACGTAGCATCGAGTCGAAAGATTATTTAAAATGTTACATGAGTATCTTAGTTCTTGTTAGAATTTCATTAATAGCAAAGCTTACGTTTATTAACATTTTGGTTTGTCCGATAATTGTATTGCGAATCTCTGACGTAGTCATCACTATTTTCACTGGGTAATTCTGCCCAATATTTGTTGAGAACTATCCATGATACTTTTTAAACCTAGGTATGTGACTATTTAAAGTGCCTATAAGGAGATCTGGACTTGTTTGCCATTCAACATAAACTCAGAATAAAAATACCAAGCCGGAAAAGGAAATTGCAAGTTAATGTTAATGAATTTGGCCTTGGGCTTTGGTTCAACGATTTAACTACAAATCTGTTATAAAGAAATAATACTTTTGTATACTTTTTATTAAAAGCTCATATTAAGAAAAAAAAATTAAAATGATGCAGTACTGGACAGAATTATAAATTAAAGGGAAGCATTCACTTAATGATTACAGTAAAATCAGCACTCATTATTAATAAATTAAGCGAGTATATTATGTAACATGGTTCCATTTATGCTTGTAACGGAGTCGGTAGAGTAATCATAAACATAAAAAAGTTCATTAATTACATAAATTACAGTAAATAATTACATGACATTTGTATAGAATAACAAAATACTGGTTTTATTGGAACCACACAGTGGTAAAATGTTCGCAAATTTACATAACACTTGCAAGGGCTTAAAAGTAAAACGGTTCAGCACACTGCACTGGTGAAAAAAGAATGTAAATACTTATAATTTTTGTATTTCATGCCCATGAGATACAAATGGAGACGTCCCTAAAGTTAGCGAAGCCCATACACCAGGATAACAGGAAAGCATATGGGAAATTAAAGGCTAATTAAATGCCCTATTTTTAAATTTAAGGCTCAGCTAATTTTTCTACAACGGCGGGTTTTGCTAGCTTTAGAAAACGTTAGCGCAACCCACATCAAACATCTAATGTAGAATCCGCAATTAAAAAAACTAACCTATAGAAAATTACGAGCTAATTAAATGCCCTATTTTCAAATTTAAGGCTCAGCTAATGTTTGTAAAACCGCGGGTTTCGCTAGCTTTAAAAAACGTTAGCGGAACCCACATCAAAAATCTAATGTAGAATCCGCAATTAAAAAAACTAACCTATGGAAAATTAAGGGCTAATTAAATGCCCTATTTTCAAATTTAAGGCTCAGTTAATTTTTTAAAACTGCGGGTTTCGCTAGCTTTAGAAAAAGTTAGCGGAATCATCATCAAAAATCTAATGTAAAACCCGCAATTAAAAAAACTAACCTATATAAAATTAAGGGCTAATTAAATGCCCTATATGCAAGTTTAAGGTTCCGCTAATTTTTCTAAAACCGCGGATTTCGCTAGCTTTAGAAAACGAAGCGGAACGTTAGCGGAAGCCACATCAAAAATCTAATGTAGAATCCACAATTAAAAAAACTAACCTATGGAAAATTAAGGGCTAATTAAATGCTCTATTTTCAAATTTAAGGCTCAGCTAATTTTTTTAAAACTGCGGGTTTCGCTAGCTTTAGAAAAAGTTAGCGGAATCATCATCAAAAATCTAATGTAGAACCCGCAATTAAAAAAACTAACCTATATAAAATTAAGGGCTAATTAAATGCCCTATTTGCAAGTTTAAGGCTCAGCTAATTTTTCTAAAACCGCGGATTTAGCTAGCTTTAGAAAACGTTAGCGGAAGCCACATCAAAAATCTAATGTAGAATGCGCAATTAAAAAAACTAACCTATATAAAATTGAGGGCTAATTAAATGCCCTATTTGCAAGTTTAAGGCTCCGCTAATTTTTCTAAAACCGCGGATTTCGCTAGCTTTAGAAAACGTTAGCGGAAGTCACATCAAAAATCTAATGTAGAATCCACAATTAAAAAACTAACCTATGGAAAATTAAGGGCTAATTAAATGCCCTATTTTCAAATTTAATGCTCAGCTAATTTTTTTAAAACTGCGGGTTTAGCTAGCTTTAGAAAACGTTAGCGGAAGCCAGATCAAAAATCTAATGTAGAATCCGCAATTAAAAAAACTAACCTATGGAAAATTCAGGGCTAATTAAATGCCCTATTTTCAAATTTAAGGCTCAGTTAATTTTTTAAAACTGCGGGTTTCGCTAGCTTTAGAAAAAGTTAGCGGAATCATCATCAAAAATCTAATGTAGAACCCGCAATTAAAAAAACTAACCTATATAAAATTAAGGGCTAATTAAATGCCCTATTTGCAAGTTTAAGGCTCAGCTAATTTTTCTAAAACCGCGGATTTAGCTAGCTTTAGAAAACGTTAGCGGAAGCCACATCAAAAATCTAATGTAGAATGCGCAATTAAAAAAACTAACCTATATAAAATTGAGGGCTAATTAAATGCCCTATTTGCAAGTTTAAGGCTCCGCTAATTTTTCTAAAACCGCGGATTTCGCTAGCTTTAGAAAACGTTAGCGGAAGTCACATCAAAAATCTAATGTAGAATCCACAATTAAAAAACTAACCTATGGAAAATTAAGGGCTAATTAAATGCCCTATTTTCAAATTTAATGCTCAGCTAATTTTTTTAAAACTGCGGGTTTAGCTAGCTTTAGAAAACGTTAGCGGAAGCTAGATCAAAAATCTAATGTAGAATCCGCAATTAAAAAAACTAACCTATGGAAAATTCAGGGCTAATTAAATGCCCTATTTGCAAGTTTAGGCTCAGCTAATTTTTCTAAAACCGCGGATTTCGCTAGCTTTAGAAAACGTTAGCGGAAGCCACATCAAAAATCTAATGTAGAATCCACAATTGAAAAACTAACCTATAGAAAATTAAGGGCTAATTAAATGCCCTATTTTCAAATTTAAGGCTCAGCTAATTTTTCTAAAACAGCGGGTTTCGCTAGCTTTAAAAAACGTTAGCAAAACCCTCATCAAAAATCTAATGTAGAATCCGCAATTAAAAAACTAACCTATGGAAAATTAAGGGCTAATTAAATGCCCTATTTTCAAATTTAATGCTCAGCTAATTTTTCTAAAACTGCGGGTTTCGCTAGCTTTAGAAAACGTTAGCGGGACCCAAATCAAAAATCTAATGTAGACTCCGCAATTAAAAAACTAACCTATGGAAAATTCAGGGCTAATTAAATGCCCTATTTTCAAATTTAAGGCTCAGCTAATTTTTCTAAAACAGCGGACTTCGCTAGCTATAGAAAAAGTTAACGGAATCAACATCAAAAATCTAATGTAGAACCCGCAGTTAAAAAAAGTAACCTATAAAAAATTAAGCGCTAATTAAATGCCCTATTTTCAAATTTAATGCTTAGCTAATTTTTTTAAAACTGCGGGTTTCGCTAGCTTTGAAAAAACTTTAGCAAAACCCACATCAAAAATCTAATGTAGAATCCGCAGTTAAAAAACTAACCTATGGAAAATTAAGGGCTAATTAAATGCCCTATTTTCAAATTTAAGGCTCAGCTAATTTTTCTAAAACTGCGGGTTTCGTTAGCTTGAGAAAAAGTTAGCGGAATCAACATCAAAAATCTAATGTAGAACCCGCAGTTAAAAAAAGTAACCTATAAAAAATTAAGGGCTAATTAAATGCCCTATTTTCAAATTTAAGGGTCAGCTAATTTTTCTAAAACAGCGGATTTCACTAGCTTTAGAAATATGTGTGTACAAATTGTAATGTTACAAAAAAAAGTTAATTTTCACTAACAAAGAAGAACGAAAAATAAATTACCTTATGATAAATGAAAAGTTAGGGAAGCGGAATTAGTCGAGTTGGCAATCACATTATGAAGTTTTTGTAAAATTCGATAACTTAATTTCAACGAAATGAAACAAACTGAATTAATCCAATGAACGCAAATTAGTTTGGGGCAGGTCTGTAATGAATATATTTTACGGTAGTAGGCAGTAGTAGAATATAAACAAAAAATATTTCGTATAATGAACAATTATGATTTATGAATTAAATTTTGATTGAACTATTAATTGTGTTTAGACTTAAAAAAATAATAAAGATACTATATGCCACTACATTTAAATAAATTTTCAGTTCAAGGTTAGCAGTTAAAATAATAAACAAGTGGAACATAAACCACCACACGTCTACACACATACACAAAAAAGGCAATTGAGGTTCTCCTTACCGGATACAATTTTTTATCTGTCTACACATAAACATGTGAAACATAAATATATGATGATGCGTTATAAACACACCATGGGAAATCTGTGCCTAGTTTCGACCCTTTTTTTCGCTCCACCGTATCTTTCGAGATTCATCCAGACAGACGAACATCTCAACGAACATCTGGGATGTGTGGTTAAGGTCGTATTATACATGCATAATATAAGGTACATATGTGCATATGGGATGGTAGTGATTACAGCAAGGAGGAAAAAAAAGGAAAAACACCGTATTGCACTCGAAGAGGTTTAGCGTAGGTCATGCAATATCTCTTGCTATACATACTAAGTAATGTGACTGCAATATATTGCCAACTTCAAGTATTTAAATGAGATATATTTAAATCTCGCCTCCTTATGAAATTTAATATGTGTGAGAAAGACCAACAGAAGTTTTTTAAAGCAGATGTGTTTATCAATATGTCGAAAGCTATTTGATTATAAATGGAACTTTCAGTGGTAGGTGACAATTATATGAAGTAGCTACCACAAAAGAATTATTTTCTCAGTAACACAACATTCAGAGTTAGAATCAACCTTCCACTATCTAGCATCAAAACAATAAAAGCAGGAATACCCCAGGGGAACCTTCTGGGGCCAACATCGTTTAATCTTTATGGCCACGATTTGCCAACTGTAAATAATGCAATACTATGCAAACGACATGTTTGCAGACGATAATAAATATCATGGAACCCAAAGAATGCTGCTAGATACAAAACTCAACTGGGGATATCACTTAAAAAATGAGTGCCACACAAGATTATTCTATTATACTATCCAAGGCACGTGTGATCATCACATTTACACAGGTTTTTGTAAAGAATGATTCCAAAACCTACTTACTTAGGCCCGTTCGGGATTCTTTCACGAACAAACAAATACATGGTCTTAAATAACTATGGAAAGACTGGGGTAGTATCTTTAGACCGTTTAAAACCTGCTGATTTTGTGTAATCCATTTTTATTACAGAATATTTTCAACCTTTTCAAATTTTATGGCCTGTTAGACATTCTTGTGTACATGTATTTACCAATTTGCTTTTATGTTGCATATACCATGATCCAACAACATACAAGTCCAACAGAAGCATCACACGTTCCTCTTAGGTTAACTTTTGTAGTTATTCACATTTTGTAACGAGCCCTAAAGTTAAGAACCTGCTGTCTTAATTTTAAGCGTTTTCAATTATCTCACTCAATTTAATTCAATTCAATATAGGTTAAGTTCTGATAATTGTAGCGAACATTAACACCCCTGTCCTAGTTTTAATCAAAAATTGTAAAACCATTAAAAAAAACAGTTTTTTAGGTATCTACCAAGTTGCTTGGTAGAAACACAACTGCAGTTTATGCGTACAATCACCAGTTTTTACCAACTTGATGGAGACTTTTTCTGCTGAAAAACCCTAAAGAACAAGGGGGAGGGAATAAATGTGATCGTTACCGGTGCCTTGGATAATTTGTAGTATACAAGGCAACAAATAAAATGTAAACAGAAAGAGAAAAACGAATTCATAAAACAAACAGTCAAAGTATTAATTCGCTCGTCTTTAACAGTAAAAGAATAAAGCTTATAAACCATAATTCGTCTTTTACTCGACGTAATACAGAAAATATTACAATGGCCATTGGTTAGCCGACAATTATTATATCCTAGATCTGAATGTTCTGTATTAATTTATAAGGCGATTCACTGACATACATTTGTTTGGAGTAATACTTCCAAAACATTGTTGAAGAAACTGCAAACCATGCAAAAAACGCAGAACAAAGCGCTACGAGTTGCAATTAATTGCACATAGTTCTTTTGCAATAGTCAAATAAACCTTAAGACTGAAGTGCTTCTCTAATAACAGACTACATCCACAAACTAACTAGTCATTTCTTTAACAAATTAGTGTTGTGTAAAAGTACAGCCAAATTAAATCTCGGCCAAAAGAACATAATACACGACTTAAGCGTAAGCTTCCACAAGACCTATCTAACATATGAGCAAACGTAAAAAAATATTCAAAACCTTCAGATCTTACAAACCGTTCAAAACGTTTGAAACGTCCAACGGTCATAGGTCTAGAGGATTATAGAAGGTCGTAGAAGATCGTAAAATATCCTAGAAGTTTGTTAAAGATCTTAGAAGTTCGTAATAGATCATAGAAGATCGTTGAAGATCATAGAAGTTCGTAGAAGATCGTTTATGTTTGTAGAAGATCGTAGAAGTTCGTAGAAGATCGAAGAAGTTTTGTAAAGGATCGTTGAAGAACGTAAAAGATCGTAGAAGTTCGTAAAAGGTCGTAGAACACCTTAGTAGATAGTAGAAGATCGCAGAAGGTTGTAGAAGATCGTAGAAGGTCGTAAAATATCGTATAAGTTCGTAAGGGATAGTAGATCCCAGAAGATTGTAGAAAATAGTAGAAGATCGCAAAAGTTCGTAGAAGATCGTAGAAGTTCGTAAAAAACGGTAGAAGTTCGTAAAAGGTCGTAGAACACCTTAGTAGATAGTAGAAGATCGTAAAAGTTCGTAGAAGATCGTAGAAGTTCGTAAAAAACGGTAGAAGTTCGTAAAAGGTCGTAGAACACCTTAGTAGATAGTAGAAGATCGTAAAAGTTCGTAGAAGATCGTAGAAGTTCATAAAATATCGTATAAGTTCGTAAAGAATCGTTGAAGATTGTAGAAGATCCCAGAAGATTGTAGAAAATAGTAAAAGATCGTAGAAGTACGTAATGATCGTAGAAGATCATAGAAGTTTGTAGAAGATCGTAAAATTTTGTAAAATATCATATAAGTTCGTAGAAGAGCGTAAAGGATCGTTGAAGATCGTTGAAGTTCGTAATACATCATAAAAGTTCGTAGAAGATCGAAAAAGATCGTAGAAGTTCGTAAAATATCGTATAAGTTCGTAGAAATCGTAGAAGTTCGTAAGGGATCGTAGAAGATCGTAAAAGGTTGTAGAACACCTTAGTAGATAGTAGAAGATCGCAGAAGGTTGTAGAAGGTCGTAAAATATCGTATAAGTTCGTAAAGGATCGTTGAAGATTGTAGAAGATCGTAGAAGATCCCAGAAGATTGTAGAAAATAGTAGAAGATCGTAAAAGTTCGTAGAAGATCGTAGAGTTCGTAAAAGACGGTAGAAGTTCGTAAAAAGTCGTAGAACACCCTAGTAGATAGTAGAAGATCGCAGAAGGTTGTAGAAGATAGAAGGTCGTAAAACTTTGTAGAAGATCGTAGATGATAAAAGATCTTAGAAAGTTGTAAAAGATCGTAAAAATTATAGAAGATTGTAGAATATCGTAGAAGATCGTAGAAGTTCATAGAAGATCGTGAAAGTTCGTAGACGTTCATAGAAGATCGTGGAAGATATAAAATATCATAGAAGTTTGTAGATCATTAAAGATGGTAGAAGTTTGTAGGAGATCGTTGAGGATCGTAGAAGATTGTAGAAGTTCATAGAAGTTCGTTGAAGGTTGTTGAAAGTCGCATAAGATTGCAGAAGACCGTAGAAGATCGTAGAATATCGTAGAAGATCGTAGAAGTTCGTAAAAGGTCGTAAAAGTTTGTAGAAGATCGTAGAAAGTCGGAAAAGATCGTAAAAATTGTAGAATATTGTAGAATATCGTAGAAAGTCATGAAAGATCGTGAAAGTTCGTAGAAGTTCATAGAAGATCTTCGAAGATATGGAATATCGTAGAAGTTTGTAGATCATTAATGATGGTAGAAGTTTGTAGATCATTAAAGATGGTACAAGTTTGTAGATCATTAAAGATGGTAGAAGTTTGTAGGAGATCGTTGAAGATCGTAAAAGATTGTAGAAGTTCGTAGAAGATCGTAGAATATCGAAGAAGATCGTATAAGTTCATAAAACGTCTTAGAAGAATGTAGAAGATCGTAGAAGAATGTAAAAGATCGTAGAAAACTGTAGAAAAATGTAGAAATTCGTAAAAGAACGTAGAAATTCCTAGAAGTTCGTAGAAGATAGTAGATGATCGTAGAAGTTAGTAGAAGGTGACCAAAACATTCAACACGTCCGTAAGTACAAAATGTTAGCAGAAGATCGTATAAGCTCGTGAAAGGTCGAAAGGTCGACATGATTGTAGAAGTGCGTCAGAACATTCAACACGGCCCAAGTAACTCCATCAAAGGTGCTTTTAGAATTTTAAGATCATGTGTATTATAACACCAGAAAATTATATAAAATAATCCGAGTCCTTTGACAGTGACAGTTGTTAAAACTTTCTGGTGTTATAATACACATGTGTTCAAAATTCCAAGGCACCTCTGATGGAGTTACTTTTTGCTCATACTTTAGATTAATTAGCCTTAAGTAATATTAGAGCTCAGAATGTTGTAGCCAGAGGTGCGAATGCACTCTTTTAATCCTGTCTTTATATAGACTATACACATTATACATATTATTCTTAGCCATAAGTTTGTTTAGTGTAACAAAGCCGTGTTTTGCATTTTGTTTGCAAAGCCAGCTAATCTCAAATGAGAAAAAAAATGCAGGAGAAAAAGTCATAGATGTCATAGATTCAGAATTAGATGATTACATCCTTTTATAATTCTAATATTTTAAAGAATAAGAATTCATAATATCTGTAGTACTGTAGATCTTACAAATAGATTCGAATTTCAAAAGAATAGACGGGCCAGCATTCGTCTACTCCATTCTGGATTGGGCCAATAATTAGATTAATCCAAATTCGGCAACAGCCGGAAATTGTCAACTCGAAATTGGTCTACAGTCTGTATGTCTACCGGCGGTATTAGTGTACTTGACACTTGTCCATTTCAAATTGGTCTATAGTTGAAATTCATTTAGTCGGAACTGCCTAAAATGGTTTGAAATGCGGGGAAACATCAAAATTACAAAAGCTACGAATATCAAATCGATTTGCTTTTCGAAGTTTATAGTACTTCAATCGAGTAGTTCATAGTTTCGGTATTTCATGGTTCTGGATTTTCTGAATTTTGAGAATGAAGGATCGGTGAGTAAGAGATTTAAACACCTTAAAAGCAACCAAAAATTTTATCTCTGCAAATCTATAAAATACAAAATCAAGCTATTAATTGGTTTTCTTTGGATGAACTTTATTATTCTAGTCTATGATAAAGAAAACGTTGTCAAATGTGTATCCCCTAGCTACATATATCTTCGAAAAAAAAGTCTTAAACTCACCTGAAATGAAGAAAGCAACATTATATGTCACAGGCCTCATATAGTGCTTATTGGAATAACTTTAGCGAGCTATTAATCGTAAATGGTTTGCCATAGCAAACAGAAGCATATTTGTTGTCCACTAATGTAATGCCAGAACTAACAAGGAGGGGATCCAACTTGTAGATGTTATAAGCAGAAAAGCTAATAATTTGGGGATCTAACGGCCGTTTGCTAATTAACTTACTAAATAACTTCACGCATTGTTAAGCAGACTTATTTTCCATGGATACAATTGTTTCAATATCCAGATCCACCAAGATTGAGTCCTCCTTAAAGCCAACTGGAGTTATACTCAAATCTTGAATACCTGAGGACCTGCCTTCAAAATTAATATTTAAATATTTGGACTGTTTTGAAATTGGCCAGTTTTCAGCAAATTTCAGCACTAACTGTGTGTTGAGAAGTTGAGAGCTAAGCACACTAACCTCTGCTCCACTCAGACCGACTACAATTATCTACCTCTACAGGGAGTAACTAATATAACTAGAAAGCTCGTAACGGGGGGTAGCTCTAATGGTTTAAAACATATCTTCTTTATCAACATATAACATGCTAAAAAATTAGAAAAAATTTAATATGTGATTTTCTCGAAAACTAGCATGAAGCGACCACATGTTGATAAGGAAAATATGTTCTAATTCCACCCCTCCCCCATAACGAGGTTTCTAATTATATTAGTTACACCCTGTATACAGAAGGTGTTTATGAAGTTTATGAAAGAGGACTGACTGTAGGTACTACATATATAAGTACGTGCTATTTGCTACAAAATTGTAAAACATACCCTGTCTGCTATGGTTTAAATAACAGACATATTAGATCAGAAACTTTTGAAAAAATATTTTCTTTTATTTAGAAATACAAACTATGTTATCGTATTATGCTTTCAGCGACTTTCATCATGTTATAATAATAATACAGGAAGCCCTTTTAAGAACAAAGCTGATACTTGCAAATAGATGCAGGAAGTATTCTTAGAAATTTTCTTTCAATCTTTCGCGTGATTGCTGTAAAAAAAGTTTTATCTTATTTACATAATTTTACGAAGAATTTTATGAAGAAAACATTTTAAAATTGAATTTACTCAGAGAAGTTTCACGGCCTGTCAATATAACTCGTATTTATGAATATTAACAAGTCCAATCTGCTGTTTAATATTTATTATTATCACAGGGACATAATGTTTGTTTAGTTACTTGTTGAAGTTATTAAATTGATTAAATAATTAATGTAGTCCTGAGATTGTCTTGTTTTTTAAGCATAAATAAGATATTACCTAAAAAGCCATATACATACAGCACAACTGTTATTAGTATTCGACATTTATGAAGGAGTGTAATTCCTGCGCATGCAGTTACTAATAGAATTACACATACACATCCTATATGTAGTCTGGAATTCCTGTCGCCCAACCTCCGCGCAGTCGACTGCAGCTGTTTGTATGAAATTATTGGTTTATTTAGGTACTACTCAATCGTGATTCCAAATGGTGCTAATGTTTTTTTCTACATCAAAAGAAATTAAAATAGTATATCTATTTTTTTTATTTCACACCTACACTACGGGGGAACCAACAGCTAAGGTCATCTGTCCCCCATCTAACATGCAACACGAATACACACACACCCATAGTCTATTTTTTTATTTCACACCTACACTACGGGGGAACCAATAGCTAAGGTCATCTGTCCCCCATCTAACATGCAACACGAATACACACACCCATAGTTGAGGTGGCGGAATTTTCCAATTAGAAAAATCCCGTCGCCCCAAGTGGGATTCGAACCCACGACCCTTGGAACACGAGTGATTTACTGACACCACTCGTCAACCACCGGTCCAATAGTATATCTATTAAATTTAATTGGAATAAGCAAACTAAATAAACCTCTTTAATCACGCAGTAAATATTAAAAATATTTGTTACGTTTTAAATAAATTGTCGCTACAATTAAATAAATTCTCAAACAGTGATTTAGTAATTTAAATTCAATTAATTTTAAGTTAATTACAAAAACTATTTTAATGCAGAAAAAATTTTAGCATTTTTTTAAGACTTAATGAACTTTTGGTGCTTTTTCAAAGTCGAGATTTATCTGAAACAGACAGAACATGTTACATTTATGATGTAACTACTCATCTGTAGAAATTATTACAGAAATTTGTTTTGTGTTTTATTTTAAGGAGGTATTTTGTTTGTATAGTACCTTTGTGTAACATTCAAGTTTGATATTTTTAAAGCTTTCTGATAAGGTGTTTTATTGAAAATAAGTATAGTAGCATCTTAACCACCTAATTAAATTATCATATAAAGATTGTTTCGTTCTTATATATGTGAAAAACATGTTTACATGCTGCGCTTTTGTAACGTGCAGTAGTTTTATGTAATTTGGACTGCATAGTGTTTTGTAGCATCTAGAAAAATATTCAAATAAGATCATAAAAGGTGTAATGTACAGTTTTATAAATAAGGAGTAGTGGAAAATTGTGTTTTTATAAATTATGTGAGTAATAAAGTTTAATACAATGTTATACTGTCGACAACAAAATTTAATGTATAACCTATTATTTCTGCCAAATGTTTTACATCGTACAAAATGGAATAGTTTTTTCTGTAAATGAAAATTTGTGAAATGAAATAGGGTAAGTGGAAATTTGGAGGAGTCATATTTCATTGTTTCTTGAAATAGTATATAAAGGAAACCATTTTTTAACAAATTAGTAGCGCTAAACCATTGAAGGATCAAGATGCTTTTTTAAAGCGCTCCAAAACCAATTTTTTATAAGGTTACGTTCACAAATGCAATAGACGTCAGATAATATTTTGAGGTTATAATTTAAACTTCAAACATAAAAAGTGATTTAATATGTAAACAAAGTCTTTTATTTAATTGTGAAAGTGGATAAACAAAATTTGATGATAACAACGAATGTATTTGTCAATTTTCTTAATGAGATCAAGATATTTGAAGCTGAATGGAATTAATGAAAAATTAGAACTTACCTTTGGCTTATAAATAATTAATTGATATTGCAATACAAGCAAATAATTATATTCTGTATGGATCTTCTTTATTAATTAACGATCGAATTGCAATCTTTGAGTTGATATCGTATAAGGAAATAATGGAAGCAAACAGCTGTTATTGGAAATTGAAAAAGATCTGTATAGAGATCGGGTCACTTTTTAAAGTTAGAGATGAAATTTGATTGTTGAAAAAATTTAATTCAAGTAAATAATAAACTGTGCACTGTGGGTTTTTTATATATAAATATAAAATTTATTGTATTATTAAGAGCAAGGTACCAATGTAAAAGAATAATTATAAACAAATTATAATTGAAATAATTTTCATTCATAACATTTCACAAATTAATAATTCAATTTTATTTATGAGAAAGATCAGTCTTTTTGAATCTAAAGAAAAATATTTCAGTTTGGTATCAATTTTAATATGTTCATTTGTGTTAATGAAAATAAAGAATTTTGTTTTAACCATTATGGACATGTATTTGTATATTGGTATTTTATTATTTGTATAAAATAAGCCGGAGCAGAAGGAATTCAGACAAGGTAAGGTGGTATATCTTCTTCATTTGAATACAATTTATTGGTTTTGTTTTAATTTTTTTTTTATTTTAAATATATTTATATAATATTTAAATAATTAATTTAAAAAATTATAACCCCCCCCCCCAGATCGTAGCAATATGTAACTCACGTACTTCCTCTCCACATGCACGGTAATTACACTCCTTCAGATGACTAGTATTAATAGCTGTTCTGTCTATGTGCTGATGGATAAATATTATAATTCTAGAACAGTTGTTGTAACAATCCAAAGAATAATCTATGAATAAATACCTGAACGAAACCCAACTATATTGTGGCGTTAAATAACAATAAATTAACACCACGATAAGATAAAAAAATGTAGGTTAGTTTCACAATTATTAAACTACTTTTCTTATCAATTTGGGCCACCCTGTATAACGGACGACATAATGATAAGCTCTATCAGTAAAATTATTTACTCGCATTATTTATAGAGCACTATTGCATTCATCAAACAATCGGACACATTTTTATCAAGGATGATGAGTCAATAAAAACCATATTTTTTTTAATAATATACAGAAAAGACGATAAAACGAATAGCGGGATAACTAAGTAAAACATTCCGAGAAACAAGTAAACAGTAAACAAATTAAAACAAAGAAATAATTCAAAAATGAACACAATTAAAAATATTTTAAAACATATTATTATTACTACATAAATAATAGTTACATCAAAAGAACAATACCACAATAAATAATTTCTGCGCAATAATATTATTATCGTTTCGGTTGATAAACTTTTCAAGTTCAAGGCTGAGTTCGCAATTATTATGTTTATTATATGCCAGGTTTTTGGCATCCGACGACTATGAGCTTTATTTATCACAGCCTTGAATTTTACATAAAACAATTTAGATTTTTGTTCGTTTTGGCGTGAGCCAATTTATCAGATTTTATCGATTACTATTTTCGCTGGCTTACTAACGGAATTCTTGTTTAATAACCTCTAAAATGTTTGCGTGTCTCGATAGGACCCATATGGATTTTCGTATTTTTCGAAAGTACAGACACGGTTTTAATTTAATAAAATATACAGGGTAAATAAAAAAGGACGTCAAAATTTAAACAAAAGCTGAAATACGGAACATTTTGTTTGATTTAAGGCAAAGCTACTTGCCGAAAAGTTTCTTTAACGTGAGACTTCTTCAATCTTACACGTTTTACCTTGTACAAGAAGCAATCTTTCGTTTCCATACGGATACACAAAAACCTAATCTGCTATTATTGTACAGAGTGTCGCTGCTTTTCGGGTTACTTACAAGTTACTGCTACAATCATAATATCACTTTGAAGTTGCAACGACTTCGTAATTATACTAAGTAGCAATACCGTTCCACATACTTTAAAAGTTACTTAGAAGTAATGAAACTACATAGTTCCAATAAATAGTAGAAACAACTACATAATTACTAAAGAAGTAATTAAACCTATAAAGTCATAAATTTAGTTGTAGTTACGTAATAACTACTCAATCAAAGTTCCAATCTCAGTCACTGCTACTTAGATGCTGATTGAGTAAAACCTTGAAAGTCTTGATCAATTATTGAAGTTTTACTACTTTTTTGTTACTTTTCAGTTGCGAAATTCCGAACCGGAATTACAATTTGATGAATTTGGAACTAGCTGAGCGTGAAAGTGCAAAATCAACATCTGAGATTGCGCATCTTTTATTTGATTTTAACAAAATAACCTACTACTACAGTCCACCTTCCACAACACATCGATGAAAAGTAAGAGCAGAGCAGATAGAAGAGTGAAAGAAGTGCTTCCTCTTGGTGGCAGTTGGTTCGTTTTTGGGTAGTAAGACCAAGAAATCCATCTGACTTGGATCAGGTGGTCCTGTTTTCCGATTGAGTTTCGACAATTTTTAGAATACTCTGTCGGTGGCAAATCATGATTCCATGTAGTGGGTCCACACCGCAGACTATCCTAGAGCCTTCTAAAAATTTCTCGAACTCAATGGTTCAGATCTCAATGGACTCAGTCTGTAAGCGTTAACAAGTAAACAAAATAGAAACTCTCTGGACTGCTGAAGGGATTTATAAGTGATATCCAACGTCGTTGACGTTGTCCAGGAGTATGTTAGGAACATCTTCTATTGATATAGGTTCTAATCAACTAAAGGAGTTAATTAAAGAGCTTGTAGAACTAAGTAAACAGCCAGTCTTTAGTCGCAAACACTGCAGTACTTATAGGAGATACTTCACTACTTATGCTCTTAGGTACTAAGCTGCAAGAACAAGAAAGAAATCGACTGTATATGACACCGTCAGTCATATAGAACCAGATCTTGATTTATGTTAGTCTAAATTCAAATGTTACAGTCAAAGTTCCATAAATCTAAGCGTCAGAAGCTCGATATGATGCGCTGTGTAAGAATCATCAACCAGGCTTGAAAAAATTGCCATATCTGATGTATAGAAACTATGAGATTTTATTTTATGAAAACGTGAACTCGGAAAGCAAAAATTGAATCAGAACTTCGTTGTATTTCGGTTAATCTTTTAGTGTTTGAAACTTTGAAAGTCCGAGTTTCTAAATATTCTAATATCTGGAACATTAATGTTTAAAATACTAAAGCTTTAAAATTCTAGAACAATAATAAAAAACTTTAAAAAAAATTGATATATACAGAAAACATCAAAGCAGTAAGAATGATAAATGTTCTGACGAATTTAACTACTACCGCCCAGGCTGTACAATTCTGAAACATTAACGTTTCTTAAACTCTGTTGTTTACTTTTTTAGCAAAAGCCATATTTATGTTACAACAATCTTACAAATAATTTATTATAAGGTATGATTCAGAGACCTAAATAGACAGAACAAAATTAATAAAGAGTTTTGGATTTTTCTTTACATTTGGGAACTTTTTTAATCGTGGAACATACATACATAGATAAAATTGCAATTGTGCTGGATGCACGTTTTGACCATCGTTTGAAATTGTTTTAAAAATTGTCAACTAATTGATGTAATATCTCCGCCAACAGATGAACTTACCATTAACCGCATCGGTAATCACCCGATGAACCGGCTCCAAATGGGCTGCTGCGATCAGAGGTCAAAAATAATTTTGATTGGCTGCCAAAATGCGATGAGACTGCCGTTTACTCTAGTTGTTAATTCTTTCCAACCAATAAGGCCCGAAAAGTAAAGCGATTTATGCTTTTTTACTAGAACTACAAGTTGAATTAAACTATTGTTCTCTTTAAGGTCTTGAGGTTACTAAAACAGGTTCCTTAGGTTAGATATTTGAATTTGAATTGTTGTAAACAGAAAAACTGGAGCAACTTCGTTTTTTATACTCACCCTGTATAGTGCTCATATTAAACTTTCTGATTTTGAAAAAGTCACTTTCATAATGTTCTCACTTATTACTATGTATGTCAACAGCAACATCACGCAGCCATGTCTCGTCTAGTACAACTAACTCCAAAACAGACAAACAGAACCAGAGATTACAGATTATTATTCGGAAGGTTAGCGAGTTGCATTTGCCAAAATGTACGTGAGTAGTTTTAAATGTCTACAACAAATTTTAAGGATTTATTTCGAACAAACCAGCGGTGCGTATATAAAACGCTTTTATTCTCTAGCTTGGCATATACAAATTAGCATCAACTGCCAACTTTCCATGAATAACTAAACTGAACAAGTAGTTATTTACGTAAGTCAGGAACGTGTAACTATTATTCTCTTGTGCCTTGCATGCACACTAGTTGGAGAAGTTTAAATATGTTTGCGGATGGACGGTTTTGTTATGTACTAGACTTGAATGTAAATTAAAAAAAAAAGAGAAACGATTTTAATGAAGAAAATGGATTTCAAATGTACATATGCAGACAATTCGTGTGCTAGTTAACTAGTTTAGCTAAATAACTAGGCCTTTAATATTAAAATGTGATTTCTTTATAATGTAACGCTGTTCTGTGGAATCGCTCGCATTCTCGTTTGGAAATTATAAAAAAAGAAAAGTAATTGGTACTGTTTCCTCTGTGTCGTAGAGATGTGTTTATAATAATTCTTATGTGATCGTTAATGAGCTCCGACAAAGTGATTTTTTCGATTGAGAATTTACAGTAACGAGTAAATCCACTTTACACTGTTACACAAAACTAACGTGGAATAACAAAAAAATTAATTCAGTTGAAAAGCTAGATAATCTAACGTAGTTCAATCGATTCCATTGGATCTATTTAAGTATATCGTAAAACCAAAATATTAGAAAAAATTTCCAACAAAATTTTTCAAAACAAAAATCCAAGAGCGAAGTCGTACACCAAGCTGGAATATTTGGTTTTAGAATTTAGTAAGAGTAATCTTAAATAATATATCACAATATTTAAAAAGTTATTCTTCCTGGCCCAATCTTCACTAATTTTCACTACTAATTTCCACTAAGACAGCAAGAATATACAGGGTGTCCTGTTTAACAGTTTACACTCCATCATTTGGTCAAGTTTCTGGCTATAGCAATGAAATTAAAAATACCTTGTATATGTCCATCTCTAGTTTACGAAATCAGTATTAGAACCTACCCGTTTTAGAACACTTGCTGGTACCAGATTAGACGGTACTGCGATTTTTCTAAACGGAACCATTAGATTTTAAGTATGAAAATCAATAGCAGGTGTGATTCTGAATAAAGAAAAAACAAGGTACCACAGGTCTAAAATGAAAACAGTGGAGTTAGAACCAATTAACGCATGAACTCATTCGAATAAGTTACTGGCTATGGCAATGAATTTAAAGGAAGTTAAGGATAATAAAATGAGTTTGTATATTTCTAGTTTGTGACTTTATTAGAACCCATTTTAGGGCTTTTGTTGGTCTTGGTTATGGCGTCTTGGATATCATTACGATTGTTCTTATTTTGTTTTTATATTTGAAAAATCGCGATGGCGTCATATCTCGAATATGAAGTCATTGCGAATATTTTGATTTTATTTTTATATTTAAAAATCGCGATAATGTCATTACCAGTGCCAGTATATTTTCTAAAATGAGTTCTAAACCCGTTAGTTGATTCTAGCTCCGTTACGTAAAACCTAATGGTTCCATTCAAAAAAATCCCCATGACGTCATATAAGGTACCAAAAATATCTAGTGTTGATTTTTTAATTTCATTGATATAGCCATAAGCTGTTATAACCGAATCATAGACTCTTAAACGGGACAGAACAGGTTAATTGGTGCTCCGTTATTATGCATTGTAGACCTGTGGAACATTTACACTTCTTTATGTAGACTAGAATCACACTTGCCATCGATTGTCATACTTAAAACCTAATGGTTCCGTTTAAGAAAATCCCGATGACGTCATATTCGGTACCAGCAAATGTTCTAAAATTGGTTCTAATACTGTTTTCGTAAACTAGAGATCGACATATACAAGGTCATTTAATTCCATTGTTATAGGCAGAAGCTTGTCCGAATGATTTCGTGTAGACTGTTCAACACGACAGAAGCCGTATAATTGGTTCTGGCATTGTTATTATGCATTTTAGACCTGTGGTACCTTCATCCTTTTTTATGTAGAATCATACTTTCTATTGATTTTCATACTATAAATGCTAATAATTCGATTTAAAAAATTCCAATGATGGAATATCCGGTACCAGCAAATGTTCTAAAATAATTCTAATACTGATTTCGTACACTATAGGTCGAAATATACAAGGTCCTTTAATTCCATTGTTATAGGCAGAAGCTTGTCCGAATGATTTTGTGTAGACTGTTCAACGCGACAGAAGCCGTATAATTGGTTCTGGCATTGTAATTATGCATTTTAGACCTGTGGTACCTTCATCCTTTTTTATGCAGAATCATACTTTCTGTTGATTTTCCTACTTAAATGCTAATAATTCGATTTAAAAAATTCCAATGATGGAATATCCGGTATCAGCAAATGTTCTAAAATAATTCTAATACTGATTTCGTACACTAGAGGTCGAAATATACAAGGTCCTTTAATTCCATTGTTATAGGTGGAAGCTTGTCCAAATGATTTTGTGTAGACTGTTCAACGCAACAGAAGCCGTATAATTGGTTCTGGCATTGTTATTATGCATTTTAGACCTGTGGTACCTTCATCCTTTTTTATGCAGAATCATACTTTCTATTGATTTTCCTACTTAAATACTAATAATTCGATTTAAAAAATTCCAATGATGGAATATCCGGTATCAGCAAATGTTCTAAAATAATTCTAATACTGATTTCGTACACTAGAGGTCGAAATATACAAGGTCCTTTAATTCCATTGTTATAGGCTGAAGCTTGTCCGAGTGATTTTGTGTAGACTGTTCAACGCGACAGAAGCCGTATAATTGGTTCTGGCATTGTTATTATGCATTTTAGACCTGTGGTACCTTCATCCTTTTTTATGCAGAATCATACTTTCTATTGATTTTCCTACTTAAATGCTAATAATTCGATTAAAAAAATTCCAATGATGGAATATCCGGTATCAGCAAATGTTCTAAAATAATTCTAATACTGATTTCGTACACTAGAGGTCGAAATATACAAGGTCCTTTAATTCCATTGTTATAGGCTGAAGCTTGTCCGAATGATTTTGTGTAGACTGTTCAACGCGTCAGAAGCCGTATAATTGATTCTGGCATTGTAATTATGCATTTTAGACCTGTGGTACCTTCATCCTTTTTTATGTAGAATCATACTTTCTATTGATTTTCATACTTAAAAGCTAATAATTCGATTTAAAAATTCCAATGATGAAATATCCGGTACCAGCAAATGTTCTAAAATAATTCTAATACTGATTTCGTAACGTAGAGGTCGAAACATCGAAAGTCCTTTCAATTCCATTGCAATAGCCGGAAGGTTGTTCGAATGATTGAGTGTATTGTTGACACCCTGTATATAGCTCCTTCATCTCTTCGAGGGGGCTCATGGTTCTAAAGTGAGATTTTTGAGGGTGTGTACATATGTATTTCTAACTTCTTCCTTTATCAGATGAAAAACGGGCACGTGCATAATTTCCCACGAAATTCTCCTAAAAATCTTATCCGAAAATTTTATGAAAGTTAGGTATAGGTGAACAGGTGAGTCATTTATTTAATATCGCACATCCCAATCGGAATCCGATTAGCATATCAGCAGTAACCCAGACTTAAAAGATTTATCGAAGCTATTAATGTTAATGATCGTCCTAAAGTTGGGTAAAGTAAAGTTGGGAAGATCTGCCACACGTGAAGCTAGTTCTCTAGATGTATTACTAATGTGCTTGAGCAACCGAAAACGTCAGTTCAACAATTTGTCTTAAAACACAATATGATATGTTCAAGAATTATTGCACAATGCACAAGATCTAGTACTGTCCATATAAAGTACATTCAGTGCAGGGACTAGCAGAAAACGATTTCGACAAGAGGCTTCGGTTTTAGGAATGAATCATGGAAGTTGCCTTTCCGAAGCTTCACTGTGAGCACGATACACTCACAACGGTATGACAACGCGCAGCTCGATAGTCTATCCTTCTCTGGTTTGTGACGTCAGTGCGAAGCAAACCAGGCTTGTTTCGCATTACGTTCTTATGTATAATGATGTTTTCATCATTTATAATGACAATGGTTAGTAAAGTATGACGTTTGATAATCGTTCTAATATTAGCCACTTAATATTAAAGGCATAATTAATAAATTATAGTATGAGGAAATGTTATTATTTATAATTATGCCCGTATTGCCCGTGGTGCATATAACGATTTATTTTATTTTGATTCAGAAATATTCCAAATTTTAACAATTTACTAATCATGTACCGCCGATATGGATTGTTATGCTTTCTATAAAATATATATATAATAGTAAAATTTGTTAGGGAGGTACTTAGAAAAATAATATATAGGTAGATACTAAATAATCGAAAGTTACCATATCACTAAATTTAAAATTGTTTATTTTTATTAATTACAAAGCCAATGTTACTTAATGAGAAATTAAAACCTGTAGGCAACATTCAAATGTATCATAGTGATAAAAATTTGATTAATAATTGAAGTATCCTCTCCGCAATGTTATTTTATAATCTTTCTAAAAATTCTTACCATTTTTTAGATTTATTTTATCATTTCTGCGACAAGCAATTTCCCAACGCTTTGAAAGTTCTTCGTTCTTTGGGAATCGAAAGTATTTTATACCAGTTCCTTTTGTATTCCTGTTATAATTGCAACAGTCAGTAACAGCACAACCAGGCATACTGTTCGATATATACCTGTGTAAGAATTTCACCTTGTTATCTTCGATATTTCACAAGTTTACACTCACCAAAACAAAAGGAATTTCAAAATTAATTATTTAAAGCCGCTTTTCCTAACATACACCCACCGTACTGTGTAGCTGGAAAAGATCAAATGGGAGGAAAGTTAGAGTCCTTGGAAAGTTGCTTCGCAGCGACGTCACATGCGCGCGGAGAACGACTTTTGGTCGTGAAGTTGGCATACCGTTGTGGGTGACTGTGAGTACTTAGGGAGGCCCCATTCCTTACCCGGTCTGTCCGTTACCATCCGACCCCGTACCTCTTTACCGTACCCGCACGCTTGGTTTGCTGTTGCGACGCTGTATTGCACCCCGGTTACCTGGAACGCCGTTATTAACTGTAAGATTATTTTGGTAGAAGTAGAGCTTGCTTGTAGAAGCTAGTGGTATTAATCAATTGTTATCTTTTTAGTATTTTGATAGTGTGTTTTATTTACTGATAAC
Source organism: Agrypnus murinus (assembly GCA_929113105.1). Taxonomy (NCBI): domain Eukaryota; kingdom Metazoa; phylum Arthropoda; class Insecta; order Coleoptera; family Elateridae; genus Agrypnus; species Agrypnus murinus. The sequence continues at coordinate 38,111,297 of OV816030.1, forward strand.
ACCTTTACCTTTTCTGAGTGTGTTAGACAAAACAGCTCGAGACCTGTGGAGCCGTCCAAACTGTGCAGTCCTCTGTGAACCCAGCAGTTCCTTGGAATACTTTTGGATCCGTGAAGCATACCACGTTAAAATAACTGGCAACAGAGATATGTCGCCGATCACTGAGAACGTCAGCGATCTTCATAAGTAAGTTGGTGCCTAGGGCAGAGACACTTACAATTTGGCGCCCGAACAGGGACGCCCACCGAAGTCAACGCCCGAGCCAACAAACCCCGCTTACAAAAGTGTACTTACAATACAGGATGCACCATATTTTTTCTACTGCCAGTACTTAGTATTATGATTAAACTGTACAAACAAAATTCCCAATATTTACATCTGCTTTGCGTTTTAAAATATCTAGCTGGATGTTTGTTATCTATAATTAAGAAAAACACAAGTAGTAAAATATTGTAACTCAAAGACGTACCATAATCTCGTGTACTTAGTGCAATTGATAGAATGCAGCTGCTAATTATTATTTATGTTCAATTCGATAACCACTGCATTATTTGTTTCCTAGAAGTTCTGTTCAATAATTCTAGAATGGCTAGAATGACATTTTGATACAAAAGCATAATACTGAATTACAGATACCCACAAAAGGCTTTTCACCGCCCCTGAGCATTAAATTCCATTTAAATAAAATATTTCCCCAAGGCTTTTGTGTCTGTCTCTAGTGTAAGCTTAGGAAATTGTTTTTTAATACTACATATCCCATTTTTAGTATAATATGCACATACATACATACATTTTAAAATATAATCAGGTTTGAAAAATATAATCTAGTATCCATACCCACAATGTTCAAAGGACAATGCCATTATCCAACCAATTAAATCAACTTTTTATAATAATGGTATTCCATGTTGTAGAGCGGTTCTTGGAAACATCTATAAATATGTTATGAGGATATCACAGAGTATTGATTATGTAATGGGGGCAATATTCGGGAATAAACAAAACTAGAAAAAAAAACACCTTATAATTATTGTGATACTTTTTGTGGATAAAAGTAATAATAGTAGCCATTTAGTGAGACAGTATTAACTTACATAAGTATAATGGTAATGGTAATAATAACAATACAACCGATGTACACTAGAAGGGCTTTCACAAATAATTGCGTTGGGATGCGTGTAATAGATAGAAGACGGGAAAAAGAACAAAAATAGTCTATAAACTTGTAATTGACAATTATTATGTATGTTTACTTACACCTAATTGTTTTTCATTCAAAAACGTAAATTACTAAACAAATAATATTTAATGTATTGACAAAGTAGCTGGATCGCGAGATTTATAAAAGCGTTCACGTACTTTCGTCGATCACTGTAGAGCGTTCAAAATTTTGCATTTTGAGAAAATTATAACATGAGAGTGCACTGATTCTCAGAGGGTACTAGAAACTTAAACTTTTCTTACTACTAACCTGTATTTTTGTGCCTAGTACTAATTATTGTTACCGAAGGGCCATAAAATAGTGACAAGCGGGACATTAAATCAATTACGCGATTGCCCGGTGAACCAGCTCCATCCTTAAAGTCATCCTTAAACCTTAAACGTCATAACAAACTAAACTTTCAAAACTGAAGTGCTTTCATTTCGTGTACATTGCTAATTAGAAATATATAATTGAAAACAGGCGACCACCGTCATATTGATCCGAGTCATCAACAGCTTGTTTCAATTCTAATTTAATTGCATATCAATTATCGATATTAAAAATTGTGCCTGTCAACTAAATACATACATACCAAACGTTCATGATTTGTAAGACAAAACCTACTTCTTTTGCCGATAAACAAGTATTCGGTCAGTATGTGCTTGGAGTAACTTACCTGAAATAAAAAAAATAATTACTTTCATTGCAAAAATAAAAAAAATCTTAGAAAATCAATAAAACTATTTTATGAACATATTCTAGTTAATTTGTTTAAGAAACTGGAAAACGTACAAGTTTATAAAAAAGATCAAGAATGATATAAGGATTACATAATTTTGCAGATGTGGTTATTAGTTATCATGATCATTATGAATCTATTAAGTAAGCTTTTGGAACCTCTTCATCTCATGAAAAGCATTTATAAAAAAAAATAATGAACACATTGAAAATCTAAACTATGGAAATCTTACAATCTGAGAATTTTGAAACACTGAACGTTTATCTGTGCAATTTTTAATCTTCCATGATATAAAATACTAGAACCCTGAAACTTAAAAAAATGAAAGAAATCTTCAGAACTTCCGAATGTTTGAAATTGTCAGTTTAAGTTGAGGATGTTTTAATATAGTTTATTTTTGCATATTTCCAATGACTAGAAAGTGATAAAGAAGAAAAGGCAGGCTTTTAAATTATTAACCTGGTACCTAATCAATTCAAAATTTAGGACACGTTCAACTGCGTAACAAATGTTTGATACTCAATTGTAAAACCGGTTCCTTTGAGTAAAACTTGGGCATGATGAACATATTAAAATCATATGACCACTTCAGAATGTTTGATAATTCCATGAAGATATATAAGTGGCAAAAGAAAATGTAGTGTTTTCCAGGAATAGGGTTTTTATCACTGAAGCATTAAAATTTAATTTACTAGGACCAACCTAGGAGAAACCAATTAGGACAATCAAGACTATAGAAAGTTACTTTATTTTATTTAATTATCTTGAGTGTAAGAGTGAGTAAGCTTATCATCCTTGCAATCTATAGCCAATCGGATAAGCCGTCGACTCAAGCGAGAGCACGTGTCTCTTCCCTAAGTCTATTCAGTTCCTTCCCGGAACTCGAAACGAAACAACCAGCCGACCCTGAAGGGCCAGCTTAGCAGCCAGCAGCCCGTTATACAAGGAATATAAAGGTAAGTCCTCTTAAACGTTGTTCCGATTCCCTTTCCATCTCGATTTGATTCCTCATCCTTTCCGAGACCTCGCTGTGCGTGAGCCTGGTGGTCTCATCCTTTCATTCCTCGCCTTTTCCGAGACTTTGCTGTGCGTGAGCCTAGGTGTGTCATCCTGTCCCGACCCTCCTAGTCCAGTACGTCCGTCATTACCCGACACCCTATTTTCCAGTATTCCTACCACACGCTTGCTTGTTATCGCACGCTGTATTGCACACCACGTGCTGTTGTGAAACTAAGGACTAGAGATAACGATTGCTGGAGTATTGGAGAAAATTAAACTAAAAGGTTTACTGATTGTGTGTTCTATTTGCTAGAATTAACACCCTTTTCTTTAGTATCAACTTTAGGGGCAGGTAAAACTGATTCAGAATGAGTTGGCCTCAACGACTCCAGCAGTTCCCTGGATTACCATATCTCCACTAGCAGTGGAGCCCAATACTTACCGTTGAGCACATCGGCGCCCTTCATAAGCAAGTTGGCGCCCAGGGCAGATCTCTCAATTTAGCGCCCAAGCAGGGGGCCTACCGAATCAAGCGGTCGGGCCAAGCATACAACACCGATTAGTAGAAAATTGTATTGTAAATGTGTCCAAATGTCATCGCGACTACATGTCTTAGCACTCCATACCCATGCGGCCTTGACTGCCTTCAAATGACGTGGCGTTCCTTTCAATATAGCCTTTTTCAAGTAAGAAATAATAACGCCTACTCATGACTACTCAGATCCGTAATCCCACAACTGCAAATTAACAACTTCGCCACCAAGCTTTGCCATCATGAATTGCTAATAAAAAAAACTGTATTTATGTTTTATGTTTAAAGATGATTAACTACATTCAGGAGTATGCTCAAGCAGTTTATTCAACAAAACTGAATTCTAATTAAAATGTCTCTCGAGTTGCAGAAAGATTCAACTGTACAAAGAAAGGCCTTAAATGATATATATAAAGGACAAGAAAGCGCAAATCAGCGGATCGAAATAGGCAGTAACAAAAGTTGAAAACGTCTAATTTTTCATTAACCTTTGGTTTTTAGAATTTAGACACTAATGTGTCATTCCAGCTCAAGCGAAGATTCTCAATGTTCACAAAGTAGGTGATCGATCATGGGATTGCCCTTACTTTATTACGAGTGTGTGAATGTGGCAGCTATGATGAATTATATAATACTTTATGGAGGGTAAGCTGATAATTTTAGTCTATCTTAACACGGTTGAAGCGGTATAAAAGACAGCGATTATACAGTGCGAATTTTATATCTCTGAACATGCAGATTTTTTGCATATAAAACTCGTACGTTGGATTATTAAAATAACACGTCAACAAATGCATTGACACCTCTGACAGTGATGCAACTATTCTTATTTATTTCTACAACTATTTAACAAAATGTAATAACCTCATTCACAAAGCTACCCATTATTTTGTTAAATACGTTTATTTAATAATAATGAATAAAAAAGAAAAAAAAAATAGAAATTTTGAGAACAGGTGGATAAATATAGGAACACAAACAAAACCTTTTGGCTATTAGGGCGTAGAAAATAATAATTATTATTATTGTTAAAATACTTTTCATTAATAAAATATTTAATTTTTATCGTTGTACAACACACGTATGTTCACAACAAATGAGTAAAACTTCAAATTTCATTGTAATTCAGTGCTGTCATGTACGACAGCCTTCATGACATGAGTCTGCAGCTGCATCGAACGGTAATTAACGTTCAAGATACATAGGATTATAAAATAATTTAAAGCCCTTTTTATTGTCCCTTGTTACTTTTGTTATTAGACAACATTTAAAATTTAGTTTCTTTTAGAAAATTGCTTTGTGTATTGTAACATTTTGTAATATGTACATTACGTATTAATATTATTTAGAATGACTAATAGAATAATTCATATTCCGAGTAAAAAGAAAATAACGAGAGAATTAAACAAAAATAAAGATAGTTTGAGCTTTTAAAAAATTCAAAAACATGGAAAATATATCTTCATATTGTAACATTCTTTTTCAAATAATAATACAAGTGCTGTTTAAATCGTCTATTCACAAACAAATATTTATTTCTATACACTAATGAATACACTATAAATTAACGCTATGATTATAAACCATTAAAACTATTATTTACAGACTATGAGTTTCTAATACAACATTTATATTCACTATTTATTTTGTAATACACAGTTAATGACTTGCTGTTGACTGCCTCTCTTTTATCCGCCATCCGCTTTTATATCTTCATATAAACGCACCAGAAAACGCTGGAACCTTCTATGTATTCTTAGAAAATGCTAGAATAAACCACGTCTAATTTACATGCTTGTGCGATACGTCATTTTCTCGAAGGCGGCAGAACACACCACCTGTCGCTCGAAAAGAGGTTCGTTCCTTTTCTCTCCCGTTACACTGCCCCCCTCTTCAAGTCTGTTCTGTCCCAGAACAGGTTTTATGCTCTGATTCCTGTAGAACGGGTCATGACGATATCGACAGTCTTCACCTCGACTACACGTTCCATTACGGTAGAAATAACAGTCTACACTCTTCGTTGGCCTTAATGCGGGCTGTGGGTCAAAACTGCAGACGAAGATCTTGACGTCCGTACCTCTAAAGACAACTTCCAGCATGTTTCTAACGATTCTCCAATCCAGCTGGTCCCGCCCACAGCCGAGTTTGGGAACTGCCAATTTGTTAATTCCCCTGGTAAGCAACTCGATTCTCAAATTCCATAGTGCCCTCCACAAGTCGGCGTAACTCGGTTTCTGGTAGTAAAACTGCTTGGTTACCAAGTAGTAAATGGATCGGTCATGATCAGGCAAGCGTAAGGATTTACCAACAGAGGGATTTTGTTCTCGAAGTTCATTCAGCCGTCCAAATTTATTTCTAAACACTACTGCGATCCCCCTGGACATACGGAGATCCGCGGAGACACAGTGGGCAATGGAATAATCACCAGGGACCCGGAAGAGATCTTGTTGCATCTCAGTCGTGACTCCGAATCGCGCTTTTCTAGTTCCAGAGAACGCAGCCATAAATTCTCTAAAGGTTGGCTGATCATCTTCAGGCCTTACGATTTTGATAGCCACCTCGGCCTCATCTTTCCGATCCGGGACTGCGTCATTATTTCCCTCATAGTGCGCCAGACGATTGGAGTGTACCACCTTTGGTTTCCCCCTTGGCAATTTCTGGATGCGATAAATCAAGTCATTTATTCGTTTCTTCACCTGGTATGGACCCTCCCAATTTCGCTGTAATTTTGGAGAATAGCCACGACGCCTTTGCGGGTTGTATAACCAGACAAGCTCTCCAGGTTGAAACCCTCCTTCTTGGGCCCTCACATCGTACGTAGCCTTCATCCGGTCACTCGCGATTCGACTATTATTTCGGGTTCGGTCGTGAATATCCTCCAACTTCTTCTTTAAGTTGATGACATAATCATTCCCGGCTACCTCCTGCTCTATAGGTGGAGACCCAAATTCCAGATCACACGGTAACCGTAACTCGCGTCCAAACATCACAGACGCTGGTGACTGACCGGTTGTTTCGTGGACCGATGCACGATAAGCCATCAGGAACAGATGCAGGTATCGGTCCCAGTCTCGTTGATGATCGGAGACGACCTTGGCCAAATATTTGCCCATTGTTCGATTCATGCGTTCTACCATTCCATCGGACTGCGGATGTAACGGTGTGGTCCGAGTCTTGCGAATGCCCAACAATCGACAGACTTCTCCAAAGAGTACAGACTCGAAATTGCGGCCTTGATCCGAATGCAGCTCCATGGGCACTCCGAAACGACTGAAGAACTCTTTGACTAGTACGTCAGCAACAGTCGCAGCTTCCTGGTTTGGTAGGGCATATGCTTCTGGCCATTTGGTAAAATAGTCCATTGCCACTAAGATGTATTTATTCCCATCGTCGGTTTCGGGAAATGGTCCGGCAATGTCTATAGCTATTCTCTCCAGAGGACTACCCACATTGTACTGCCTCATAGGTGCTCTTCGCTTCCCCAAGGGTCCGTTGCCAGTGGCACATAATTCACATTTCCGGCACCACTCCTTCACGTCTTCTTTACAATTGACCCAATAAAAACGCTCCCTAACTTTCTCCAAAGTCTTTTTCACACCGAAGTGTCCTCCTGAGGCACCGTCATGGAGATGTCGCAATACTGTAGCCACTCGGCTTCTTGGAACCACGAACTGAGACCTAATGGTGGTGCCATCTTCACTCTCCAGTACTCGCTTCAGGAGATCGTCTTCCACCTTCAAGGACCCCCATTGGGCCCAATATGCTTTGAGCGTTCTGTTGAAAGGGCTGACGGCCTCCCAGGCAGGCCTTTCTCCCACGCGCTTCCATTCCAGTACCATTTTTAGTTCGGGATCAGCCTCCTGCTGTCGCTGCAATTCTTCCGGCAACCAATTGTCGTTGACGATGGTAGTCCTTAATACTTGGCAAACCCTCTCTTCCAAACGAGAGCAATGACGGCAATCCGTTGGACAGGGTCTTCTTGAAAGAGCATCGGCATTTCGATGACTAGTGCCCGCTCGATGTTCGGTGTCAAAGTCGTATCCTTGTAATCGTTCGATCCACCTTGCGACCTGGCCTTCAGGATTACGGAATTGTAACAGCCATTTCAACGCTGCATGGTCCGTCCTCAATAAAAACTTCCGTCCGTACAAGTATTTGTAGAAGTGCTCAACGGACTTCACGACGGCCAATAGTTCTTTTCTGGTCACACAATAATTCCTTTCGGCTTTCGACAAAACCTTACTAAAATAGCCGATGACCTTTTCTTGTCCATCCTGTATCTGAGAAAGTACCCCCCCAATGGCCAAATTACTTGCATCTGTGTCAAGTATGAATTTCCCTTCTGTCCGTGGATAGCTCAATATTGGTGCTGTTGTCAGGGCACGCTTCAGCTGTTGGAAAGCTGTTTCACACTCTCCGCTCCAAACATACTCGCGCCCATCTTCAGTTAACCTTGTCAGAGGTTTCGCTATATTGGCAAACCCAGGAACGAAACGCCGGTAGTAGGTACATAACCCAAGAAAACTACGAACTTGGTGTTTATCTTTCGGTGTTGGCCACTCTTGAACTGCACGAATCTTATCGGGGTCGGCTGCCACTCCATTTTGTGATACGACGTGCCCGAGATATTTCACTTCCTTTCTGAATATGTGGCACTTTTTCGGACTCAGTTTCAGATTGGCTCCACGTAGTCTTCGGAACACTTCCTCTAGGTTTTTCAAATGTTCGTTGAATGATTTTCCGACTACAATCACATCATCTAGGTATACCAGGCAGGTCTTCCACGACAGCCCTCTCAGGATGGTCTCCATTAAACGCTCAAAGGTGGCCGGAGCGTTACATAGACCAAAAGGCATAACCGTAAACTGCCATAGTCCGGAACCAATAGTGAACGCGGTCTTCTCCCGGTCTTCAGGTTCCATTTCAACTTGCCAATAACCACTCTTCAAGTCCAAAGTCGAAAACCATCGTGAACCAGACAGGGTATCTAACGTGTCGTCGATGCGTGGTAAGGGATAGCTGTCTTTCTTGGTCACGTCATTAAGCTGCCGATAGTCCACACAAAATCTCGTTGACCCGTCCTTCTTACTGACCAGGACCACCGGTGATGCCCAGGGACTGCTGGATGGCTCGATGACCCCTTGTTCTTCCATATCGATAATAATCTTCTCGGCTTCTGCTCTCCTTGCTAGAGGTAGACGCCTCGGCTGCTGACGGACAGGCATAGAGTTGCCTGTATTGATTTTATGTTTTATTATATCTGTTCGTCCCTTCTGGCTATCGTCAAGAGCGAAGATATCTTGGTATCGATGAACCAAACCCTGTACCTCTTTCACTTCTGTTCTGTTAAGGTCTTCGCACGAACTAGTAACCATGCCCACTAATTTTCCACCATGGTCTTTGGGCGCTGGTTTTGGAACATCAGCCATACACCTGGCTACTCGGAATACTGGCACACACTGTCCCACAAGGGTACTCTTCTTCAATGTCACCGGATCCACATTAACGTTCATAAGCCTCACCGGTACTGTCTTTCCAACCTTGATCAGCGCTTTTCCCACCAGTATGCCACTATGGATCTTCTTATCACAAACAGGCTCCATCATTCGCACACATCCAACCCGAAGATCTCCATCCAAACCTGCCTCGACAACCATCTCGCTTTGACCCGGCAATATCACATCTTCAGTCAGCAAAACCCTTACAACCGGATCTTCTCGTGGGTGCAACGGAAGTTCTTCGTTACCGACCTTCAAAACACCCTCTTTCAAATCCAACGTAAAACCAAATTTTCTCAGGAGGTCCATTCCAAAGATGAAGTCATCAGTGATATCGGCTACCAGCACCTCATGATCACGTTCTTCACTTCCAATGCCAATCTTCATCTTCACCACTCCGCGTGTTGGTATCACTTCACCTGTTGCTGTACGGAGTTGAGTAGTTGTTGATAACAGCTTCATACTTGATTGTAGAACATCAGGGCGTACGATGGATTTTGTCGCCCCCGTATCAATAAGTAGTGGAACAGTTCGGTTAGCAATCTTTCCATCTACAAACAAACTGCCGTTACTATTCTTTGATGTTACGGCATGGATCGTGATCTCCGGGGCATCTTCACTCGCAGCCAACGTTCGCCCCCTCTTGCCAACCCCTTTTAACTTTTCCGACGGTTGTACTTTTCTGGGTTTAGGGCAGCGGCGTCGTATGTGCCCTTGTTCACCGCAGTTCCAGCAACGGGGTCCTCGAACTTCTTGAGGATTCCTCTTACGACTATCTTCCTTCTGAAGAACTCTCATTAATAATTCTTCTAGGCGATCTTTGGAACTGGAACCTTCCTCTTCTTCCGCAACGGTTCGAACTCGCCCGTGGCCTCGGGACACTTGTTTTGCAGCTTCAAATTCTAAGGCGTGAGCAAGCGCATCATCAGTTGTTCTTGGTCGTGCCAGCCTCAATGATTGTTGTGTTTCTCCGTCTCTTAACCCATCAATGAAGGTCTGCACAGCCAGCTGTCCCAGAAATGAATCGGGTGCCGTAGGATACGCCAATCGGACAAGCCGCGCAACATCGGCTTCAAACTCCTGCAGGCTTTCTCCATTCTTCTGGATACGATTCTTCACTTGCGCGTGATACACCTGTTGTAGATGCGCGTCTCCATATCTCATTTCCAATCTAGACACTAACAATTGGTAATCATTTTCCTGTCCTGCTGGGATTGTTTGCAGGACGTTCAACGCGTCTCCACGCAAAGCCACAGTTAGAGAAACGGCCTTTTCCTTGCGTGTCCATCCGTTGGCCCCAGCGGCCGCCTCAAATTGTTTGTAGTAGGTGGACCAAGGTATCTTTCCATCGAACGTGGGTGGTTTTACTTTTATCCCTACGGCAGGATCCTTTTCTTCTTTAAATTGTTTCTTTACTTCATTAAACGGCCTCTCAGAAGTTGAGGGAAACCGTAGTTGCCTCATTCTATCTTCCAGCATTTCGGCCATATCGTCTTTCTTAGTTGTTGGTGGTAATTGCATTTGGGCTATTTTCTCTTCTACCATCTTTATTACCCTATCTTGTTCCGCCAATCTACCTTCCAATAGTCCTAACGCGCTGGTATTCTCCAAAAATTCTTCGAAAACTTTTTCTTCTAACACCTTGACATTGTCCAGCAATTCTTCTTTAAGCCTTCTAGAACTTTCTTCGGACTTTTCTAGTAATTCTTCTTTAAGCGTTCTAGAATTTTCAAGTAAATCTTCTTTAAGCATTTTAACATTTTCTTCCAGTGCTTTAGTATTTTCAAGTAATTCTTCTTTAAGCATTTTAGAATTTTCAAAAACTTTTTGTTCCAGCACTTTAGTATTTTCCATTAATTCTTGTTTAAGCATTTTAGAATTTTCTTCAGACTTTTCCAATAATTCCTCTTTTAAAATTCTAGAATTCTCTTCGGACTTTTGCAGTAATTCTTCTTTTAAAATTCTAGAATTCTCTTCAGACTTTCTAGAATTTTCTTCGGCTTTTCTAGAACTTTCTTCCATTTTACTTAACAACAAACTAGTATCAATTGCGGGTCCAGGTATTTCGAAGCGGTAATTTTCAGGATCTTCCTTCTGTTCTAAAAGCCATTCTCTTAGCCGATTTATCAAAACTTCTTTCTTTCCATTACTATCCAAGTCCCTCTCGTCCAACTCCCGCTTCAAATCTATTACTAAGAGATCCTTTAATAGTTTCATCACCATTTTGATTGTTTGTTGAAATTATGTTTTAACACCAAAAATTTTATTCTCACAGCACTTTAATTAATTATTACGCGATTTTATTTATTTTAAAACCCCACACCTGACACCACTGTAACATTCTTTTTCAAATAATAATACAAGTGCTGTTTAAATCGTCTATTCACAAACAAATATTTATTTCTATACACTAATGAATACACTATAAATTAACGCTATGATTATAAACCATTAAAACTATTATTTACAGACTATGAGTTTCTAATACAACATTTATATTCACTATTTATTTTGTAATACACAGTTAATGACTTGCTGTTGACTGCCTCTCTTTTATCCGCCATCCGCTTTTATATCTTCATATAAACGCACCAGAAAACGCTGGAACCTTCTATGTATTCTTAGAAAATGCTAGAATAAACCACGTCTAATTTACATGCTTGTGCGATACGTCATTTTCTCGAAGGCGGCAGAACACACCACCTGTCGCTCGAAAAGAGGTTCGTTCCTTTTCTCTCCCGTTACAATATACTCCATAAAATATACATAAAATACACACTCATAAAATTATAATCCTCTCTTTGATATATTGTTCGATAGAAGTACTTTTGGCCACAATTGCAGTTTGCTATGCAATCTGCGGTTTTAGCTACGAGCAAATAGAAACAGGAGAGAACATTGCATTATATTCCACGCGACGGAACTGCTAGAAAAAGTGGTTTATAAGAGTGAGTGAGAGAGGGTACGAGTGAGTGAGAGAGGGTACCGGCACCCGATGAATATCGATCGATTGTATACGTCAACAACCCCGACCTGACACGGACAATATCGAACGTCGTACGTCAACAACCCCGACCTGCTCAACGTGGTTTATATAATGGCCGACTTCCGTCGCGTCGGTTCCTTACCCCCGACCATTGAAATGTTCTCTCCTGTTTCTATTTGCTCGTAGGGTTTTAGTGCGTGATTAATTTTGCGGTTAGCTAGTCATAACGGACATACTACAAACGTTGCGCTGAATGAATTATATCTTGTTTGCGGTTAAATTTAAATCCAGAGTCCCATCAAAATGTTTTTACTTCAGGGTCATTATTTATTCATGCCTATTTTTCTTTCCTAACGAACTTCGTTAATTATGTATTGAACAATTTCAAATTAAGTTTGGGAAAAAATTGGTTCAAAACAAAACCCCATTAACATCAATTTCCAAACAAAAAAATGAATATGAAACAACACAATTAACCGGAAGGGTTAAAACAACTATACGCATAATGGATAATGCCCTTCTACTACTTAAATCTTTTGTCAATGCAGAAATACAATGCAATTGTGAAACCTTGAACTTGAAATTTCCTTTTCGTTGTGACCTAGTTGTATGTTTTTCTACCGTGGTGTGTACGTACTGTTGAATTAATTAAAGGGATGGATGTTGGCAGTTCGTTCTGCTGTAAAAAATTTTAATCATCGGATATGTTTAATTTGCATTTAAAAAAATTTTTTTAATTACATTAAATATTCACCTAAAATTATGTTTTCCGTGGTTACCAATTAAACCGCTAATGCCTTTGAAGTTTAATATTATTTACCAAAAAGTTCGTCGATTTCAAAGCGCTTCTATTAATACTGAATAATTTGGATTTTCCTCGCTCGTTTGGGAAAATCAAAGTCAGTTTCAATAATAATTGATGCGGGCGCTGATTAATATTTAAAGTTATTGTACAGGATGTTGTTAAAATGGCACGGCAGCGGCAGTGAGAAAAGTTGATTATTATTAATATTCTACGAAAAGAAAATGAATAATTAAACCTATTGTACATTGTAATTTTGTAAAATATTACACAATTAATTAATTTTAATTCAAAATATAACTAATATAGTAGTTCATTGAACAATTACAATATGAGTTTTAATTCATAGATTTGAATTAATTGCAATAAAAAGCCTAATATGGCAATATCAAATGGAATATATAAAATTCCCTGTAAGAAATATCAAAACAGTTATGTTGGTATATTTTCTACCCTCATTTAAAATTTTGAGATTGAATTTAAAATTTATATTAAATGAATCATCAAAAAATTACTAAAATTAATACAGTAGGCATTTATTTTACAAATTCATTTAAAAAAGTTTTTCAATTCAATATGCGTCAGTCTAATACAGTGATAATCAATTTCATCTATAATTACTATGATACTTTTCATAATTTGATTTATATTCTTTTCCAAACCTCTAATTTATTTAAATATATTACATGAATTCATAACTTAAATTAAAAAATAATTTAAAATGACGCAATGCAACGTAAGCAGTATTAAATTATTACTAGTATTTATTTTTGATATCAATAATTTGAATAAGTATCAGCAAGTAATATTGAAATAAATATTAAAATTATACAATGAATAAAATGAATGAAGACGATATAAGTGAATGAAATTTTTTAATTTGCACAGTTTAGATTTTAATAATTAATTAATCGAGAAAACAATTACATTTGCTGCACATACAATTACTGTAAACAGTAATGCGGTTTGTCTTTGACTGCTATATACTTTATTAATTGGTTTAATTTTAAATTTAAATTTTGCTAATTGAATGAAAGTTTAAATTCCCAAAATTAATAGTTTGAAGTTTTAGATTTAATTAAAATTAAAACTCGAAATAGAAATTATCGGAAATATCAATTTATTAAAGGAATTTTTAAATATTTGTTTTAATGTCTGAATTTAGATTGCTGTTTTATATTTTATTTTGTAATCATGTTCCATGTTAAAATTATTGTATAATTTGATTAATTGATAAACATATTGGTTTAATTATTTTTTGTTAAAAGTATAATTACTCGTATTATTTAAAAAATATTTGTTAAAACTTAAGTTCTTTCATAAAATTAATTCCAAATTTCAATTATGTAATTAACAATACCAGATAAGATTTTTAATACATGGTTAAGATACAGATTTAATACATTAATATATTTATTTATTATTTTTTAAGAGTAGTATTTAATATTTATTATCTTTTATATTATTGTTCTGTCCTATATGAATTTATATACTTATTATTATTGATTACATTAATATTTAAGAATTTAGAGATATTTCAATATTGTATTGTATGGTCTTAACAAGCTTATTTAAAGTTGTTTAAACAATATCCCAGTTTGTTAAGGTTTTAAATTTGATCATTTATTCATTAACGCCGCCTTCATACTTTTCATTCACATCAAATACTTAAATTAATATGTTTATATACAGTAATGACTAAGTTTGTAAATTAAGTGAAATATTACTTTTAAATTATATTTATCTAGCCTTAAGTTGAATTCAAATTTATTTGTCAAAAATATCACTATTAACAAAAATGTTTGTTTAAAATTTAAGTAAATATTTCTCTCTTGATTTCTTTAATTTTTATATTTTTAAAACTCACAAACATGGATCAAGTTACCTTTTAACTTCTCTGGTATACACCTGTAGTAGCAGAGACACTGATATTCCATTTCTTGTGTAGCTGCATTTTCAGTCCCGTAACCTCAAACTTTCTTCTTTTTTATGATTTATGATATCTTTGAAATGATGGTTTCAACACGAATATTTATTAGGCAAATCATCCTATTTGTTAGTTTAAAACTCCATGGGTTTTGTAATAAAATTGCAAGACTTAAATTTCGTTCATGAAGAATTACTCCAAAATTATAAATAACAATTTCATATTAATAGAGTTCATATGAACAAATTCTGTTGAAAACATAAATTGTTTACAAATTGTTTTAATTGAATAATTACATAGAATGCAGTCAACTATAAAAATAATACCAAAAAGGTATTTATATTTTATTTAAGAATCACATTTTGTAACATAATATTTATACAGATCTAATCGGCGAACTAGGTTGATAGGCTGATACTAAATATATAGAATTTCTCTTTTTAATATGAAATTAAATATAAATATAAATTATACAAATATAAATACAAATTAAGGAATTTAATGAATTATGTGTGTACTGTGTGTAATTATTAGCATTGTAATTCATTCATGTGAAATTATATAAAATATTAGTTATAAATACATAAACTTCATTTGTTTCGATCATTCAATTAGAAATCGCATGTACATCGTTTGTTTATTTGTTTTTATTTGTTTATTTGAAAGGAGTGCTAACAGAAAAAATCCTAAGAAAGCACTCACTATGCAAACATAAAAAACATACATAAAGTATAAACATTAAATTATTAAAAAGAATAAAAATTATAGATATTTTCATTAATTTATATAAACAAATTTATGTATTCTTTACTAATGTAATCTAAAGTATATTTTTAATTATATATTATGTAGACCGGAAAAACATAAATTTTACAAATGAAGTCGTTTTACTTGCTTCGTAAAGGTTGATAAAGGGTACATAAAAGAATCAATTTAATGGTAGAATGGTAGAAAATAATAAATGGTAATAATAAATGCTGATAAGTTTAAGCTGATTAATTGTTTTAGTTTTTAAACTCTTTTTATTTTTTAAATAAAAAATTCTTTTTATATTTTTAAAATTTATAATTTTAAACTTTCCCAGTTTCTGTTAGATATTGATTTAAATAAATATTTTATTTAAAAAAAATTATTAATCTGTATTGTTCTATTAAAAATAATAAATATAATAATTAAAAATAATAATAAAAAATTATTAGACCCTCCGTGATCAGTGGTAGAGATCCTACCTCTCGTTCAGAGGGACAAGGCTTCAAACTTCGGTTGCGACTGAATTTTAAAAATTTAGTACTATCGTGATTGAGCTCCGTAGGTTAAGGTATAAAAGTTGTATGAGCGATAAAGTATGGGGGAGCGTAATGTACAATAGCTCCATTACCTCCGTTGCACTCCCATAAGAGTTTGTGTGGAACCCCGACACTGCGAAATGCGGAAAAGGGGAATGGATTATGTATGTATAAAAAATTATAAAATTATTTCTTTATTAAAAGTTTTCTTGAAAAATATCTGTTTTTCATTAATGAATGATTTATATGTAATGACATTAAAAGTTTCATTTTTTTTGAAATTTTTCCGAGTAGCATTATTAATGCAACAATTGTCTAATTAAAATGTACTTTTTATAATTTGAATATTCATTTTTTGGTTTTACATATTACAACTCTATAATATTTATTTTATTCTTATCGTTATAGTCTTTATCGTTTATTCTACTTTAAATTTGGAAAATTTTATATTTAAATATTTAAAGACTTTTATCTATGCTATATTTTCCAATGTTATTAAAAATTAAGCTAAACATCGCAAGATATAATTTATATCATTTTTTTTAACAATCTATAACCTAGAAATTGACCAATCATTTACTTAATATTTTTTAAATATATTAAAATATTGTAAAATAATTTTTTTATGGTTCCTTGAAACTTTTTATTTCTACACACAAATACAAAGAGATACTCTTGTGTATAGAATTACAACCGCAAAAAAGTCATTTTACTACCTAATATTTCATCCAGAGACACAATTACGACTTTATAGCGATGAAATTAACCGAAGGTTATTAAAATGAAGGATGCAAAACCAAGACTGAAAAAGTAACCTTCCATAAACGAAACTCCCAAGCGGACCCTAAATAAAAAACAGACTCGTTAACGACCAAAGAAAACCGCGTAGTTCAGAAAAACCTACATATGTTTGTTTAAAAAAACATCGGTTGCAGAAATTTGACAAAAATATGTATTATAAAAAAAGAACTGTTTTGGCTCAAGTACCAAAGCGAGAATGCAAACAAAAAACTGAAAATAAGATTAAAAAAAACTGCAGCGTTTGGAATTTCAAGAGAAAAATAAGATTTTGGCAAACGGGTGCTTGAGGTTCACTTTTAGTGCATTTTTTTGATTGCTCCGTTTAATTGATGGTACACATTAAAGCCAAATATTTTTATTTAAAATTTTGCAGGAATTCCTTTACGCTGTGGTGATCTGGTTTAAAATAAGACTGTATGGCTTGCAAGCGGATATACTGGCAAAAACATTGTCGTGATTCTGTCAAATATGTCGGGAATTACAAAAGGAGGTGAGGTTTTTATTACGAAAAAGCACATTAAGTGTACAAAAAAAAAGATGGAATGAAAATCTCTTGGTTATTTAAAATAGCGTGGATTATGTTGCGTTAGTTTAAAAAACGAGTCTTGTTGCATGGTTTGGAAACCCCGAAAATCCGCCATTAAAATTCTGTGCACATTTTTAGGTCACTAGAAACAGCAAAAACATATTTTATTAGTACTGAAAAGCCCACATACATTATTCAGATGTATTGCTTTTAAAATATCAAAAAAGGATAAATAAATAAGATATCCATCAATTTCATATTATGGGCAATAAACTTCTTGAGATAAAATACCTATAAAAGGGCTAGATCAAATTGTTAATGAAATAGAATAAAATATTTATAAACAGGGTTGCATTCATTGAAATCACAGTAAATTTTAATCGCTTTATTCAATAACTTAAAATTGCTAAAATTAATAATCAATTTTTCATTCCTGCTGGTACTGCCATCTTTTATAGTTTCTTGTATTTTGCAGTAGAAAACAAATTCTACCAATCTTATAAAATAGTTTCTAAAAACAATTTAATAATAGCCTCTATTGTTAAACTATTTTCAGTATATAGCATACTATAACGAGCTTGGTCAGGATATATATCCTATACTCAGAGTGGTCCTTATCACTGGCGCCACTGCGCGGTGGAAAATTTAAGTTCTAGCGAAGAAAAGAAAACCTAACATAAAAGCCGCTATTTTTGCTATGAAGACAGCGTACTTAATTTCAAGGTTCGTACCCACATAATTATTATATTAGTTAAGAGAATTAATTGCCCTGAATTGGTCAATTTTCTTGGTCAAGGTTCGAAGAACCGCCCTTGTTCGCTAGCATTTACTATATTAATATTGTATAATTTCTTATTTATTATATTTATTATTTAATCTAATTAGTTTTCTTACAGATGAGTGAGAAAAAAGGCATATTAAAAGAAATAAATATACTGCACAAAATTGGCTAATGTAAACTGGATTGGTCTGCGCCTTTAGCGTGGCTAGGAAGGCAGCAATATAAAAGGACAAGGGCACACGAAGTTTTATTACTTTATCTGTTGGTTGGTTTCTCTCATGTACAGCTATTAGCTATTTTTGCTTTGCTCATGCATAAAAGAAAATTCAAACCCAAAGCCAAAACTTACCAACACTGTATAAAAAGTCATAATAGTCAACCAGAATTATGATACAGGGCGCGATTGTGGTTTCTATAGTGACCAAGCATCTGGAATAGCTGTCTAGGAAAAAGCCTTAAAATTTAATTTTAGAAAATTTATGTTGGCAGCACTAGTATCACTTATCATTTTTTTTCGATACTCTACATCTGACAGTTGCCAATAACAACAACCTAGCCTATCTTTTTAGTATTAATTGCAGCATAAAGAAAGTTAGTTGGTTTAAACACTAAGGCATCGATTTCGAAAAAGCTTTCGACACAATTGACGGAGATGTAACAAATAAATTAGTCAGTGTTTACTATACACCACTATAGCATAGGAAATGATCGAAAATACATTGCCGAATAACGGGACGTGTTACTAAGTAACATTCCGAGGTGCGTCGCGTCGACAGATGTTTTGCGGCAACAATTCGGCTAAGGAGGTAAATGTATTTTCGATTATTTTCATTTGTTCCATAGGTATAGTATAACTAGGTTATTATAATGAATTGTAAAAAACTTCTTAATTCGATGAACTCTATTTATTAACAATATTAAAACACAGTTATCATGAGCAAAGATACTTGATTTATGCTTCATAATTACATATTAATCAGTTATTAACGCCTTTGTAACTAAGGAAATACAGATTTGATTGGCTTATAATATAATGAATTATATAATCGAGGAATATGGAGTACCACAAAAATGTGTTCGGATAATTAAAACTGCTATAAATAATATTTATAATGCAAGTAGTTTTGACGACAAAATTAGAATAAAGAATGGAGCGACACAGGGATGCACGTAGAAAAAAACGGCATATTATACAAAATTTTCTATAAAATTCAAATTGTTCAACTTCTAGGAAGGGAGGCAAGTGCCCCCCCTTCCGGGCGCCTATGACAAAGTAATTAGTAAGCATTTCTATGCAATTTTAGAATCACCCGATTGAAATGGTTGCATAACCTAACTTTCAAATTGAAAAATGTATTAGGTTTTCTTTTATGAAATAAAATCTAGGTAATTAAAACTTTAGAATGCACACTAGAACTCATTAAGTTTGTAAAGGATATGTGGAAATCTTGATTTTCCATAGAATATACACAATTATCTTGTTCACTTGACGTTTAAGTCGTGTTTTGATATTTTTTTAACTTATTAAAGTTTAGTTCAAATTCAATGAAAGATATTATCTGGAATAAACAGAATATGTTGTTTTGAGGATGTATGCAAATATTTAGCAACTTATCTTGTGTAATCTTAGTTAAAACTTTGTTTTCATATTAACGATATATCTTCAGATTGCAATTTTCATGCATTTCAAATTTTAAAGCTATTTGCTAGCTTGTTTTTTGTGGGAATTTGTAGAGTAACATCATATCCACAGAATAGTTACACTTTTTTTATGAAAGGCTGAATTTTGTTAATTGTAGCACATGCAAATATTTTCACAAGTTGCGCCTTACTAACGTTCAAGTGATTTATGTAAATTGGCTTGTAAGCCAAAGTTTTTGCCATCTTAAAACATTCAAATAATGTTGTTAATGATGTACTGTTTAGTTTTGTAAAGATAGGGATGAGCAAAAGGTGTTAATAAATATAATTAAGCCATGTGCTAGTTTTAAGAAATAGTTATCTCATCCACACTCAATTGTACGGTTAATTTTATTTTTTCACCTAAGTGTGGTCTATTGTTGAATTTGGAATTTAATTTTCTACAAAACTGTTTAGTTAGTTTTTGCATTAATGAAAGATTATAAACAAAAATTTGGCTATTATGTTTATAATGTGAGAATCTTCATAGACGTCTTTTGTTTCGGCCAAATCTTATAAAAGGACGGCAATTTTTCATAAAACTTTCTTCTAATTCCATCTTTCAAAATGAGCACACATTTTGTTAAGATTAAAGAAATTTAAGATTATGTTTAAGTTTGTAAACAAATGTCAAATATGTGAGGTTATAATTATTTTTGGGAAACGTCAAAGTTTTTTTAATTTAAACAGTGTTTAATTAACAAGTGCCGAAAGCTAAATGAGTGTTAAATTAATTCTTAGATTAATATATTGTTAACAAAGAAAAATTTATGGAAATTTTATAGAATAATAACTGGATTTGGATGTTAATAAATACAATTTACTTACCATTAATTTAGAATTCCGATTTTAAAACATTTTTATTTTGACATAATTACGAAAAGATCGATGACACATGTTTCTTGAATGATTTGCCAACTTTAATGACAGAAAGCAGCTGGTATATAGGGATTTGGGATATAAAGTTGGTAATCTTGTGGCGCCAATTTTTAAAAGGGAATAATCATATGGATATGAATAAATAAAATAAAAACGTAAATTGTTCATATTAGTTAATTTTATTAGTTTAAGAAATATATGATACCAAAATAAACAAATTATAATCCTTAAACATAATTTTTTATAGTTAATAATATTTGAAATTAAATGATTTTTAAAATAAAATTATTAATCTCCAAATAAAGGAAACTTAACTATTTTGGGATTAATTAAATTTAATTAGAGAATTAAAAAGATAGAAGTTTGTAGTCAGATTTTTCGTTTGTAATTAATTTTAAAAAGATTCATAAATAAGAGCTATTTCATTTTAATTCACATAATAGAAAATCATTTTTTATTGTTGTCGTTTCATTGTTTTGTATTAATAAAAATAAAACTGTGTTCATTATTATTTTGAAAATTTATTTGTGTATGCGTTTTTCGATTATTTTGTCTATAATTAATAAGAATTTAGAAAACCTTTAAAGCGACCCGCCTGAGAGAGTCTTAATTCTGTGGAGCTTAAGTAAAGCTTTCTACTACTGCAATTTAATTAGTTAGAACATTATTTTATTATAAAGTAAGCAAGTTGTAAGTTGTATGCTTTGTGTCATTCTTATATGCAAATCATCTTTTGTCTGTTATTTATTATTATTTTAAAAACTTACCCCATACCATAGTAATACGTAGATTCACACAATCCATTCCCCTTTTACCACATTTGCAGTGTCGGGGTTTCACACAAACTCTGATGGGGGTGTAATGGAGCTATTGTAGCAAGTACATTACGCTCCCTATCTCATACAACTTTCATTCCTTATCCTAAAGATATCCAATATACGATTGTACTAAATTTTTTAAATTCTGTCTCATTCGAGATTTGAACACCTGCCGCTTTGACCGAGAAGCAGGATCTCTGCCACTCGACCACGACGGCCTTAATATTAATAAAAACAAAACAAAAACAATGAGGGCGAATTCAGAGGATAACAATAAAGAATATGAACAAATTAATATGTTTAAGACGCGTAATCGACGAAGAAGGTGGCTGGTAGCTGCACCAAAGATTTCGAAAAGAATAATAGAAAAAGCACTAGAAGGCTTTTAACAAACTATTGAGCGATAAAGCGGTGAAGTACCATAGTAGAACCCAACACTGTAGCAATTAAGACTAAGAGCAATGACCGCACTCAACTCATAAGAAAAATTTGGAAAGATGAGACTTATGACCTTATCTCAGCTATAGTAGATCACTATCTTCATCACTTTATCTTCTTCATAGAAAAGAAGACTAATGGGCACCACTCACGGTGTCTCCCCGACGACGTCGGCGAAAACGTCGTCGACGACGTCGGGGACAAGGTCGAAATAATGAGGTAATGTTTACATTTACTGTAATTTAATGCATGACTGTGAATAATAAAATTATGAATATCGTATTTCTTTTAAGACATCAAAATGAAAGAAAGTAGTTTTGAGCATAATAAAATGCGTACTGAATTTCTTTAAAGTATTTCGAAATAGCTTATGCAATTAACAAAACTTTTCATAAGCGGAATAATATTGATATCCATCGATAGAATTACAAGTAACCCTTTATTATAAAACGAAAACTCTTTGTTTTTTTTATTAATCTCATTCTTAATTTAGTTTAAAAATGGATATAATTAACGCAGGATTTAGGATTTAGGAGTTCTGGTGCGCAAATAATGATTTCCTATAAAGGACTCTTGATAAAATTTGGTAGTGATAATCGTCGGAAAAATATCATGTTTAAAAATGTAATGGTTTCACCGTCGCTTCCTTTTCCGTGTAGTTTTAAAATTTTATGCTGATGGTACATAACCTTATACTATATCTATCTTTTTCGGGTTTACTTGAATTATTTCATTTTTATTACATTTGTTTACAAACAACTGTTTACAACTGTGAAAATAAAACCCTTGTCAACTGTAAATTATTATTAGGCAAAATAAACATATACATCTGGGATTACTAAAAAATATATGCTTTCTTTATTATACTTTTTAAGAAAACATTATGAATTCAATATGCTGTGACACTTTCAAGTGATAAGATGGATTTTTATAAATTATCTTTGAGAAAAAAAATTGCAGTTGGTGTGGCAGTTGCCTTGTGCTTCGAAGAAGAAGAAACTGAAACACCACGAAAAAAAAGAAAATATGGTTTTTAGATCGCAAACAATATTCACACATGTCCTTGTTAAAAGAATTGCGACAAAATGAGCCGAAGGATTTTTATTATAAGGTTATGTACCATCAGCATAAAATTTTAAAACTACACGGAAAAGGAAGCGACGGTGAAACCATTACATTTTTAAACATGATATTTTTCCGACGATTATCACTACCAAATTTTATCAAAAGTCGTCCTTTATAGGAAATCCTTATTTGCGAACCAAAACTCAGAATCCTAAATCCTGCGTTAATTATATCCATTTTTAAACTAAATTAAGAATGAGATTAATAAAAAAAACAAAGAGTTTTCGTTTTATAATAAAGGGTTACTTGTAATTCTATCGATGGATATCAATATTATTCCGCTTATGAAAAGTTTTGTTAATTGCATAAGCTATTTCGAAATACTTTAAAGAAAGAAATTCAGTACGCATTTTATTATGCTCAAAACTACTTTCTTTCATTTTGATGTCTTAAAAGAAATACGATATTAATAATTTTATTATACACAGTCATGCATTAAATTACAGTAAATGTAAACATTACCTCATTATTTCGACCTTGTCCCCGACGTCGTCGACGACGTTTTCGCCGACGTCGTCGGGGAGTCACCGTGTATGTGCTATTTAATGGGCACCACTCACGGTGTCTCCCCGACGACGTCGGCGAAAACGTCGTCGACGACGTCGGGGACAAGGTCGAAATAATGAGGTAATGTTTACATTTACTGTAATTTAATGCATGACTGTGAATAATAAAATTATGAATATCGTATTTCTTTTAAGACATCAAAATGAAAGAAAGTAGTTTTGAGCATAATAAAATGCGTACTGAATTTCTTTAAAGTATTTCGAAATAGCTTATGCAATTAACAAAACTTTTCATAAGCGGAATAATATTGATATCCATCGATAGAATTACAAGTAACCCTTTATTATAAAACGAAAACTCTTTGTTTTTTTTATTAATCTCATTCTTAATTTAGTTTAAAAATGGATATAATTAACGCAGGATTTAGGATTTAGGAGTTCTGGTGCGCAAATAATGATTTCCTATAAAGGACTCTTGATAAAATTTGGTAGTGATAATCGTCGGAAAAATATCATGTTTAAAAATGTAATGGTTTCACCGTCGCTTTCTTTTCCGTGTAGTTTTAAAATTTTATGCTGATGGTACATAACCTTATACTATATCTATCTTTTTCGGGTTTACTTGAATTATTTCATTTTTATTACATTTGTTTACAAACAACTGTTTACAACTGTGAAAATAAAACCCTTGTCAACTGTAAATTATTATTAGGCAAAATAAACATATACATCTGGGATTACTAAAAAATATATGCTTTCTTTATTATACTTTTTAAGAAAACATTATGAATTCAATATGCTGTGAAACTTTCAAGTGATAAGATGGATTTTTATAAATTATCTTTGAGAAAAAAAATTGCAGTTGGTGTGGCAGTTGCCTTGTGCTTCGAAGAAGAAGAAACTGAAACACCACGAAAAAAAAGAAAATAGGCAAAGAATTGGTTTTTAGATCGCAAACAATATTCACACATGTCCTTGTTAAAAGAATTGCGACAAAATGAGCCGAAGGATTTTTATTATAAGGTTATGTACCATCAGCATAAAATTTTAAAACTACACGGAAAAGGAAGCGACGGTGAAACCATTACATTTTTAAATATGATATTTTTCCGACGATTATCACTACCAAATTTTATCAAAAGTCCTTTATAGGAAATCATTATTTGCGCACCAGAACTCAGAAAATCCTAAATCCTGCGTTAATTATATCCATTTTTAAACTAAATTAAGAATGAGATTAATAAAAAAAACAAAGAGTTTTCGTTTTATAATAAAGGGTTACTTGTAATTCTATCGATGGATATCAATATTATTCCGCTTATGAAAAGTTTTGTTAATTGCATAAGCTATTTCGAAATACTTTAAAGAAAGAAATTCAGTACGCATTTTATTATGCTCAAAACTACTTTCTTTCATTTTGATGTCTTAAAAGAAATACGATATTAATAATTTTATTATACACAGTCATGCATTAAATTACAGTAAATGTAAACATTACCTCATTATTTCGACCTTGTCCCCGACGTCGTCGACGACGTTTTCGCCGACGTCGTCGGGGAGTCACCGTGTATGTGCTATTTAAAAGTATAGAAGTAGCGTGTCGCCCAAACCTTTCTCACATTGCCATTTAGATTTATCTAAACTATCTTGAAGAAGTCAGCGAAGAGCAAGGTGAATGGTTTCGCCAAGATATCAAAGTAATGAAGAAGAATATTTTGGTAAAACTATGGAAAAGTATTGCCGGATGCTGTACGAAGAAGTTCAAGTCAAGAAAACCACAGGAAGGCAAAAACCATCTCATTTTTAGTTTGAGACTATTTACTATACTGCATTTAAATTTAATAATAATTATATCTGTAATTAGAATTAAATTGAAAAAACTTGCTGTATTTTTGGAAAGAATTTGTCGGTTTTGTGCTACGTAAAAAAGCGAGAACATGTTTGAATATTGCAGAGTTTGCACAGCATTCTGTGCAGTGGCCCCATCTTGTTGAAAGTTCATTGGCGGTTCATTGTCAGTTAATTTATTAAAGATATTTCAAATATGTTTGATGCATTGCAATGGCATGGTTTAGTCTAGATAAGAAGATCAAAACTCCGGAAGTAATATAATAAATGAAAAGGCAGAAATTAAGAGACTGCTGGTGCAGTAACTTGAAGAATTAAAATCTGTGGAATTAAAATCCCGGTTATGTCCCATAAATTAAAATATGCAAGATATGCAACATTTTTTCTTAACCTTGTAACATATCACATTAAAAGACAATTAAATTAAACATCAATAATATCACAGAGAAAGGAAACTTCAATTAATTTTCCTTGTGGTTTACAGTAATTGTCTTTTGTGTCATACAAAACAAATAATTACAAACATCTTAAAGAACAATGCACTTGACAGCTGGTTTTAATCCCACACACCTCTCGTAAAGTTGTAAACATGCATGTTTACTTCAACGAGTGTTTACCTTTAAAAAAATGAAACGTTAATTAACAACCAATTTCTGTTATTTTTTCGCTAATTTTTTATCCTTGAATAGCAAAATAATAATTTTTAATTATTTGACAATAATTGTAGAAAAAATCAATTTCCAATTGATTTGGTTTAATAAGAGCTGTTACTATGTCATAAATGTTAAATATTATTATAATCACACGCAATTCTGTGATTCCTAATAATGATTAACATTTTGAAAGTTCAGCCTTTTCCATATTTCATGATTCGTGCATGCATATTAGTAGGAACGTGTTCTCATTAAAAATCAATAAACCTTTATAACTTATTGTTGTTCGAGCATAACGTTTTACTTCCATTGTGTATTTAAAAGAACGAATTACCCATCTCTAAAAACCATTTATAACCCTAATTAATTGCAGTTCATTATGAGGGCAATTATTTAGTTATTGTGTCGCCGCGTTAAAGCTAAAACAAACATTTGTGTGTACCCAACAACATATTATAAACAATCTGTAGTTTAGTTTAATATTATTTAATTAAATTAATCGATTCTGATTGCAAACAAACACTCTGATGTTAATCTAGGTGTTATTTTAAATAACACATTAACTTGTTTTCAATCAAGTTTATTGAATTAAACAGCACGTTTCAATTTAAAATTATTATTTTACTTTAATAAATGCAATTATTTGTTATATTAATATTATTATAGCGCACAATAGTTTATTATTTACAGATACAACCTATTATTAAACTGAAATATATCAGTTATTGCAACCAACATTCTAAAAATCAGCGTTATTTTACCTCAGTACAACCTGTTTCAAATAATGGTACCAGGTTTTAAAACACCCTGTATGAATTTTTAGTATCGCCATGCTGTAGGTTCAAAGTCACTTCATTATTTTTGTGTTTTATAAACATATAGAAGAAAACACAAAGACACTTCTTCCATCGAAATTTTTAAAAATCTCTGTGCAACTCAAAACTTCAAAACCTCGAAGATTTACACATTTCGAGATCCTGAAGATACAATTTTTTCAGTCTCAGATTCCAAAAGTTTCAAGGTTCTCAATACGCTGCGAAGTATCAGCGGATAAAATATTAAAAGCTGTTGATTTGGGAGACATATTAAATCATACTAATAAAATTGAAGTAGTTTTTGAGTTTTAATGTTTTGGTGAAATTCTAAATTTTTTTTATTGACAATTTGCGAATTTACAATCTACTTCTATACAGAGTATTGAGTAAATGTGTTAAATGTATTAAGACTTGTAAGGGAATCATCCACTGATGTTTCCCCTTGTAGATTGAGGTTTCATTATTACGCTAGGTCTTGAGGCCAGGTTCTACGTAGTCTTCTCACAGTGGGACCGCTGTTGTTGAGTTGCTTTATTAGGTCGTTCTCGCGGTTTGTTACTTGATCTTTGTATTTGGTGGCAGCTCGCTGTATCTCTTCTGTTATAAAGGGGATCTTTAGGTAGTTATGGAGCACTTCATTGGTGATATACCATGGAGCATCCACCATTGTTCTCAGTATTTTAGATTGGAACATTTGTATGATTTTTAGGTTTGATGGCTTGGCGCATCCCCACAGCTGGAGCCCGTATGTCCATATCGGTTTGAGTATAACTTTGTATAACAGTAACTTGTTGGTTAGAGAGAGCTTGATGTTCGTCCAACAAGCCAATGCATCTGTCGAAATTTGATTTTGTTTGTATGTGCTTTTTCCATGTGAGTTTTTGGTCCAGGATGAGTCCAAGGTATTTCGCTTCCGTTTTAGTAGGTATAGGTACGTTATTGATGGTTACAAGAGGGCAGTGAACGTGCCTGGTGGTGAATGTGACTTGGACTGATTTTGTTTGATTGATTTTTATTCTCCATCTATTGTACCATTCGGTAAGGAGGTCCAGATGAGTTTGTTCATTTTCAGAGGCCAATAGTGGGTTTTCATTTACAGATAATACAGCTCTACGTCATCGGCAAACGAGGCAATTGTAGTGTTATGTGTTCGGGTATGTCGGCAGTGTAGATTAGGAATAGCAGAGGTCCTAGAACACTCCCCTGAGGAATAGGGGATTCGATAGTATAGTAGTTGGATTGACTGTCATTATGTCTTATGGTGAAGTTTCTGGCGGTTAGGTAGGATTTTAAAAGGAGATAGAAATTGCTGGATAATGTGTTTTTTATTTTGTAGAGAAGGCCCGTGTGCCACACTTTATCGAAAGCCTGGGATATGTCAAGGAATACTGCGTTGCAGAATTTCTTTTCTTCAATACTCTTGGCAATTGCGTTGACTACCCTATGAATCTGTTGTATAGTGGAGTGGCGTTCCCGGAATCCGAACTGGTGGTTAGGTAGTAGTGTCATGGGGTCATGCTCTACGTATATTCTTTTAACGAGGAGTCTTTCGAAAATTTTACTTACTAAGGGCAGGAGGCTGATAGGACGATATGATGATGGTTCATGTGGAGGTTTTTGTGGTTTGTGTATCGTGATGATTTTGGCGTATTTCCATATTATAGGGAAGTAGGACAGACTAAAAAAAATTCTAAAATTTCAATGTATCGAGATTCGATACTTCACAATCCACAAGTTTCAACAAATAATTGAAACTTAAAAAATTTTGAGATTTAGAATACCAAGGATTCAAAAATTAACAATATTGCGAAGTGTCAACTTTTAGGGTATTCAGAAGCTTAAAGCTTGGCTGTACAAGGTTTCAAAGCTACAGATTATCGTCGCTTTATATTGTCTAAATTTAAAATGTAACATTTAAAAGAGACAAGATTTCAGAATTACAAACATTTACACTTCTAGCTCTCTTAGAGTTTTTAAGGCAGGAACGTTATAAACATTCAAAGTTTAAAGCTATGTAGTTTAATAAACTGAGTGTTTTGAAGTTTTGGATTTGATGTGTTTCAAGTGCGTAATGACTAAAAATCTGCTTTATACAAATCTAGAATCGAATCTAAAAAATTAAGTTGACAAGATAAATATGAAGTAATGCAGATACATATTGTTATGATATTTGATCATACTAGGGAGAATACACTTTAATAAATTATTTAATAGGCAGAATTTATACAATTTGGTAACTACCCAATTTAATGGTTGCGTAACTCTTTTAAAATAATAAATTGTGAAAAAGATTTTCTTAATGAAAATAAATTTAGTTAATTAAGACTAACAGTGCGCACAAAAACTCTTTAAGCAGATGAAGGATATGTGAGAATTCAGATTTTCATAGAAACTAGATAATTCTTCTCATAAATTAACAAATTGGGGATTATTTATGCATTTTTTCCAACCTAATAAAGTTTAGTTAAATTTTAATGTTATAAATCATCTGTAACAGACTAAATATGTTGTATTGAAGGCGCATGCAAATGTATACCAACTTCCCTGTTGAAATATAGTTGTAACGTAAAATTCATGTTAACAAGATATGTTTACTTTGCAGTCTTATTGAATTTTAAAAATTTTAAAACTGTGGAAATAAGTAGAGTAACATTATAACTACAGAATTGATACACATTTTAAGAGTAGGATCTTGTTGATGGAATCACAAAAACATGTTTGACAAGCTGCGCTTGTCTAAAGTTCAATTGCATTATGCAATTTGGTTTGTATGTCTAAGTTTTTGGCATCTAAAAATATTTAGATAATATTTTTAATGATTAAATGTTTAGATTTGTGGAAAAAACAATGTGTGAAAAAGTGTTTTTATGAAATAAAGCCATTTATTAGTTATAAGAAAATGTTCTTTCGTCGCATTAAAATTAAGGGTATTGCTCAACACATTTTCAACCCAAATGTTGTATATAGTTGGATACAGAATTTTCTTTTTTATAAGTATCTATAATGAAACTTAATAAAGTATAATTGGGTTATGTAAAATCTAAAATGTCAAGAATGTTTGTTTTTTGAGAAACTCCTTTTGTTTCTCAAAAGAGTATAAAAAGAAAGCAATTTATTTAACAATTAAGTAGCAATATTGTATCAGAGGAACAAGGTGTGTTTCTAGCTGTTTCGAAAATTAAAATTTCTAAGGTTAGAATTCAACTTTGAAAATAATGAAGAAGTAAAACGTCAATAATAGATCTTTTTTTTTTGAATATATAGTTGCTTATCGAATACAATACAGTTTTTAAACTTTTAAAAATCATTTTAAAGATAATAACATTCATAATTTTATTTAACCTTGTAAATGTTAAATTAATTTTGGAAATATCAGAAGGAAGTATCTACTATTATATTTACTTGTATAATTGAAAGAAAATCCCTTTTTAAAAAACAACTATAATTTGGTTTTCAATTGGTCTGAAATTACATTAGAAATTCATACGTCTAAATGAAATTCGAATTGAGAACGAAGGCCCATACAATGCAGCTTTAAGTTTAGTATTCTAATTTTTTTTACTAAAGAAAATAGTATATTGCTGTTCGCCCTCAGGCCAGATTTAACCGGTCCTAGTAAGAGGATGTAAACCAAACAACTGAAATTAAACGGGATGAAACCCAAATGAGTGAAAACTAAGCGGATAAAAACAAACTGAGTGAAGATTTGAGACAAAATTTGTTAAATCTGATCGGTTTCCCACCTCTACTCTTAACTAATGCCTTGACGCTACCTTTAATTCTCATTGGGACTGATGGAAACCAACGGGAAAACTTGGAAATCTTACATCCATTTAGATTGATTTAGACGAGAAAGAAGAACAAAGTGTCAAGGTATTGTTGGCGTTGGATACCAGAGTCATTAAAGACGACTCTTGACGCCCTTTGGAAAAGACAACATGTGAGAACACCGAATAACACAAGTAGTTGGCCGGAAGCCGACAAAATTCACTGCGGTTCATAGTTGTTTATCCATTTTCCAAATAACGATCCTTTCTTAGGTACCACAGAAATGAAAATTGCTCAAATAATTGCAGATGAACAAATGGATTATTGGAAGAAAATAATGTGATATCAATGGAAGATTTTAAAGAAGTAGTGATATTCACAGATATCCAGAATTTAGTGTAATAAAGAAAGTACAGATAAATGATGGTAACAAAATCAAACAAGTAGGCGACTTC
The DNA here is from genome assembly GCA_929113105.1 of Agrypnus murinus. Classification (NCBI taxonomy): domain Eukaryota; kingdom Metazoa; phylum Arthropoda; class Insecta; order Coleoptera; family Elateridae; genus Agrypnus; species Agrypnus murinus. The sequence continues at coordinate 38,142,363 of OV816030.1, forward strand.
GGAAACCGAAAATTTCAAGACTAATTTGACGGAAATCGCACAAATCTCAAGGTTCAAGTGTAGACTAGATTTTAACATTATTTTCTTCGTTGTTTTATTAGTTTATATTATTTTTACGTTGAATTGAATACTTTCTCAATTTGGCACCAATTCTACTCACATTTCTTTTACTCCTTTTGTTTCTAATTAGTCAGTTTTACCCACTAGGTAAATACAGTTTGTAGTTTCACATTCTTTGCACTGCTTTTTATCGAACCTCCAAATTCATTATATTCAACCATTTTCTTTTAGAATTTTGCAGAATCAGCTTAAGTTTCGTCTTCGAAACAAATGCAACCTTTTTTCAATCATACCATCTTGACTACTTTGGGCTTGACTGCTGAGATTGATGTGGCATGGTGACCTTCGTATTTTTTCGATACTTTAGTTTCTGTTTTATCTTCGAAATTAAGTTGTCGGCAATTCAAATCTTGTCTGTATTATTAATCATCTTTGTATAACCACCAAAAACTTTGTTTTCGAAGTTACCGCGTCAAATAGATGTTTTAGACATTATGAATCTTAATTATGAATTACAAAGTTTCTAACCTAAGTAATCTATAAATAAAGCTTAAAATATTTCAAGGTAGGCAGTTTTAGAATTATCTGAAGATATTATCATTCGATTGGATTTCAGTAACCAATAGTACTTGGCGCATTATTGAAATTTTTTAGTAGAGGTGAGATAATAAAATGAGTCGTTTTTGTCGTATGGTCTTTTAAATCCAAGTTGTTTGGTTTTTCTGAAATTTTCCAAAGACTTTTTCACATACATCTTTACATATGAAATATCACTATAAAGAGGGGGTGAACTATGTCAAACTGATAAAACAGTAACGTAGCAAGTGATCAAATTGTTGAAAACCAGATCAGTAGATGATAGTCTGCGTCATGTCACTTAACCACTCCTGTACGTTTTGCCTGAACTGTCATGAACTGCCTGAAAAATCAGTATTTGGCTTTTTCTGTTCTCTTTGGATGAGACGTTTTTTATAATCATGATTCAGGATTGGTGTCAGTGATTTAACAAATTATCAATTACGGTTTGTATCGTTGGGTGGAAACTATTTTTCAGTACACATATCTATGAGGCGGAAAAGCCTTGAAAAGCTTTAGCATAGAAATAGCATTTTTTAAAGTTATTATTACGTCAATACGCTTTAGTTATTTTTATTAAATATGAAGCTAAAAAAAATTTCTTTTCTAACAAACATTTTTGTAAAATGAATTTTTCAAGTAAATTAAATTGGTTACGTTCCAAAACTCGTTTAGGTCGACTTCAAAAGTGAAGAGGGGTCCATGAGTCTCAGTTAACATGAGTCAGGTTTGGAAATATAAATGTGACAGTGATAAATATTAGTGAAGTGACACAATAGTGTTTTTTCCTAATACATATCGCGACACATACGACATTAACATTTAAAAAAGAATGTATTAGCTACTAATAACAACAATTCGATTTTTTCAAAGTAAGCTCAGACAACACAGTAGCTCTGCAATAATTGGAATTTATCTATAATCAATTGCTCTTGTTGGCTGAAAGAAGAAAAAAATCTGAATGTCAACCTACAACGATAGGTAATATTCGCAAGATAAGTTATTATCGAAATACAGGATAGAGCAATTAAGTAAGATTACTTGCATACTACAAATACACCGATTTCGAATAATAATATATCATCGAGATTAATTAGTATTGGTTATCTGGATTGGTCTTAACCGCGATTACCGTAGATGGAGATACAACAATCACTAAAGAGAACGTGACTGGTCGTTTAACTACAAATACTTGCTAGTTAATCGTTGAACATCTATAAAACCATAATGGATTCGAACTATGTCTAAATTATTGTGTATCACATGAGAGCAGTGTATAAAATTTCATAATAAATTATGAATAGGAATAAATTCTTATGCATTATTTATATGAAAACGTCGCCAAAGAGAGAGAATCTCGCAGTAATGAGTATCATATCTTACTGCAGAGATGTAACTAGCTGATAACAGAGCAATAAGGCGATAATAAATACTAGTACATAAACTGACATGCAATTATTATTATACCCAGTTATTTGCTATTACCATGTTTTTTATACTACCTGATTTCTCTTGACCCCGTGAGAACGGTTTAACTTTTCTAAAATCTTTAAGTTTAACCCGCATTAATTATATTTGTGTGTGAATACTTATTGGAGCTTATACAGATACAAATATTAACCTAACCTCACTTTTACGTCAGAGGCAGTCATCGAATAAACGCTCAATAGATTTTCGCTTTCTCCGTTATTAAAGATTTCTTTTCTGTTAAACAAATGTCCCACGAAATATACATGAATGTGTATTGTATCCATTTATCTGTACCATATAGGAAGTTAACGCAGTATAGATTAGCTGTCCCAAATGCCAAGCCATTCTATGTTGTATGTTCGAAGGGAATTTAAGTAAAATGGAAAAATTTAAAAGTAGATTAATAATATTTTGATTAGCCCCGTATAATGTAGTTTTATTAATTTACGAATTGTAATTGTAATCAGATTTTTATTCTACAGAAACGCAATAGGATGCATTGTTTGCGAATAACCTTTTCATATTGATATTCAATTTATCATGGTTTAAGCTATTACATATCTTTGATTATCCCTAATGGTATACAATTTATTGATGCACCATTATGAAATGCCTAATCCACTTCAACTCAGGCTGTCCTAACTCAGAATTCTATGAAATTTTGATATGATGTAGAGAACCAAATTAAGAACTACATTTTGTTTTGTTTTTCTCTCCGATTTATAGACCTTCGCAACTAACCAATTCTAATGATTTTATGTTAAACGTAATTAAGCAACTTGAATCAACGCCTAAAGGCAGCTCACAGTAAACATCTTGGCGCGCCCAACGTGGGGCAACGAAATTGTTTATTTTATAGTGTAATATAAACAAAAACCTCTTGTTGTAGGTTTTCTGTGAAGATCCTAAATACTGAGCATTTATAAACTAAGATACGTTCTGGTAGCAAGGGAAATGATTAATAACCCAAAAAGTATCAAAACAATATGAACTTGACCAACTTGTTTTCTAAACTTTTTGAATTTTACTAACATTGACTTTGTTCTTCATGTACACAGTCTAACAACTTCCATACACTTGTATGCAATTTTGTACTTGTATTTTGTTTCCAAACGTTCCCTCGAAGATCAATTACACCAACTTATAGTTTGATTGATCAGCTTGATTATGCCAAAGTATTTTTCTGGTTTTTATTTACTTAAAACTCTGATCATTCAGCTCCAGTGGTTTTTTATATCTCCTTCTCTCCCCAATAGTACTGTGTTTTCGTTTTCGCTAAAGCCAGTTCCTTCACTGGGCTTCAGCTTTCATTTGAATCTTTGGTACTTTTTACTTGTACATGTACATTCTACTAACACAGAAGAATTTTTCGAGTTTAAAGCTAGGTGGGTAAAAAAGACTACGGAAGCAAATACAAGGTCTACTAACGTGACCAATTTAAGTAATCAATTCCAAATATTACGCTGTTTTCTTGAAAACTGCCGCGACAGTTTCTAACCTAAATGATATGATGCTATAATAGCAATTGTATGGTTAAACAGCATTGAGGGCGTTTCAGTGGTCTTTTCTATCTGCCCAGTTAACAAAAAAATGGAGAAAATGCTAGGTTATTAGCATTTATAAAAACTGACCCGTCCAACTGATAGGCAAAATATTTTCCTATTTACTCCCTTTGTCTAATTAGTAAAACCGACTTCTATTATTGGGAATCGAATTTTTTCAACAAATTGCCTCATGATCTATGAATTGTCTCTTATTCATTAAATATATTACAAATAAGAATAGTTCTTTTGTACTTACCAATTTTTCCGTTTGGACTATAAGGGTCGTAGCTTCCACCAGAAGACATAGGTGACGAGTATCCATTACTAATAACGGTCGTATATTGTTGGCTAGGTGGACCAGGCGAAGGTGTGAGAGGAGGTACACTAACACTAATTGTCCCCGGACTAGGAGAACTTAACCATTCTTCAGTACGCGGCCGTTTATTACTAGTACTGCTTGTACCGACCACACTATACGAACCATTTCCACTGAGCCCATTACTGGGAACACCACTACCCGCCAAACCGTTACTGGACGTAATCGCCGGGTTTCCAGTAACGATTGCCAGACTCGTGGTTAGTCCATTCGTGGGTATACCGGTGGAACTAACATTGACCAGCAGATTTGAATTTGTTAATCCGTTACTGCTGGTGGCACAGGGAGAATGCAGCCTGGGCTCGGTCTTGACCAGTAACGTGTCATCCCGGTACATCATCTCCTGCTTAAGATCCATATCTGCTACATGTGCTTATTTTTTGATTACTAACTGTTGCTGCTGTGTTACCGGCTCGGATCGAGGCGCGGCATGCTATCACACTGAAACAAAATTGAAAATCAATATCAAAATTATATTCTTATTTTTAAGATAAGGAAGATGGGGAGGATAAATAATTACATCATTTAACTTTAAACGTAACTGACAAAACCTTCTAATATTACGTGTAATCCGTCTGAGTAGTAAAGTGGAAACACTTTAAACCAAGCAGAATGCATTATCTGATATGTAAAGTACTCGAAGGCTGACGTCTAATCAGCCATGAGCAGACATAGTAGTTCAAATGCGCCATCAAGTAGTCGGCTACGGATGTAACCAGATGCAGTTCCTGACTGATTGGATGGTCCTTGAGGGAGCCTTGTGCAGGATTGAGGAGACTGCTCTATCTTACGCTCTTTGAAATATTCTAGGGCATGTAATTTTAATCTTCCAAGATGTTTTTTCTTGAAGAGATTGTTTTTAAAGGGAATTAGGTGGACGCACAAAACAATATTATGTAAGGTTATTTATAAAGAAAGCCGATGTTAAAATACCAGCATGAGTGGGTTGTTTCATTCCATTCCACTTAGCCAACTTAATAGCACTTATTCGCAGGGGAGCTATGGGGAAACAATTGACCTGATTCTTGAACAACTTCGCGAGAGAGAAAAAAAAGAGTAGTGCTCAAGACGCAGTCCCTTGTCGCATTACACCCACATTGCTTCTGCTCAATGACCTACCGCGGACGCCCACAAAACGTTTTTAACAAAGATTAAAAGTAGCAGCACCAGCTGCTTTTTGTTCTACTTTTCAAGAAGACTGAGAGACGTTATACCTTTTAACTCTTTTATAAGTGTTGCCTTTGCCGTATCTACAGATAATGAGTTGCCTTTCAGTCCCTGAAACGACTTTTGAGAGTGTGTGCGCGCTCGAGAGAAGTTTGACAGTTTTGCTGCAACAACTTGAGAGATAAAATTTTAAGTTGCCAAGGTAAAATGTTGAGCTATAAAGCTATAAAGTTTTAACGGACAATTATATTTGTGAAACTAACAATAGCAAGCACGAAATGAAATTCATTAACTTGAAACTCTACAGACAACAATTTAAATGACTTACAAAATGTATCCATTTAATAGAAGGACGCGATACGTTGCAGGGATTTATTCTGTGAAATTATAAGAAAATATACTGCTAGTCGTTGGAAGATATTTACAGAATGGTAGTATAGCGTTGGTTTTTTATTGTGTCTGACTAGATTGGAATATAACAAGGAAAACTGTCTCATTTTAATGTATGCACTATGTAACGTATGTAAATATGTACAAATCCAGCTTCATACTAATGGTATTTCTTAAGTGACGGGCAGCTTATTTTTGCTGTCATCTGTCAAGACTGTTAACTTAGTTGTTCGTTCTTGTGGAAGAATTAACCGGTGCAATTTACATGATATACTACTTTCAATGATATTTTGCCTTACGATGCCCTACGTGGATGTTATTAACATTCTCGTTAAGTTTTCAGGCAGGCATATCTGACACAATAATTGCGTGCGGTGAATTTATTAAAGAAAAGTGCTCTTAAAATGTTACCAAAAATGAAAACCAATGGTTTTCAATAAATTTACATCGGAAGCTTCGCTTCTTGAATTCTATTCCATTGAATATACCAAGGGGTTATTATCTCTACTAAACGTTAGACGTTAAGATCATTGGAGACTCGTGGAAAATCGTCGTTATTCCCTTTGATTGTGATCGTTCGCGAATCAGAGCAATAATATATTAATTCATTAAGTGAGAAATATTTTTTGCATCGCTTTAACTAAATTTCTAGAATTTCTTTTGCGTGATTTTTTGCATGTTTGGTTGCATATACCTTCTTAGGGACTATTTTTTATCACCATTTGATTGGTCTTCACCTGCTATCAATAGTCGCCTGGAAAAACTGTCACTTTCTTTCACTTTTCGTATCGACATGTGCTTGTGAAAATATCATCCCTAAACGTTGTTGGGATAATTCTCGTCTTCTGTCGCTCTCGCTAGTAGTTGTGTATCAAATTTCATCTTCAGCCGTTTTGCATTAAGATAAGGCTTACGTAATAATCCAAATTATTTAAAAAAAAACAAACAAACAAGAAAATATTCCTCAATTCCTCATCGTCTCCTCGATTTGTCCATCTTCCTCATCTCCTACCGGAGCACCCGACGAGGAGTCTATTAAGGCTTCAGGATCTTCAGATTACAGGTGGCATCAGTAGAAATTGATGGAAGTTGTGGAGCAAATATTTGCTGGAGTCCCAAACATGGCTTCATATGGGGTGCATTTTATGCGCCCAGACCAATGCGGAGTTTGGTGTGTTTTTCTGCAAGTCGTCTGATTATTCATTCATCATTATCGCTTTTCCGTATGCTGAGAGCGCCCAAAACGGTGAAAATATCAAACAGGGTATGCGCCACTTCCTCTGCTCTTTTACTTTTCAAACTAAAGTAGACTTCGAGATACATAGACTAGGACAACTTTACAATATCTTTCACGAAGTCTACATGATTTTTGTGGACACGTCGCAGGTGCATTTGCTAGCCTATAGTGAACGAAAATTGACAATTTTATGACAATTCTAAAACATAAGAAACTAGATAAAAATAAAACTAGATTTTTTTGAACTCATGGCCTGTCAAATGACAGATTTATTTGTTAGTCTATAATGACCTACAATTAGCAATTTTATTTCGATTTTAAAACATTGGCGTCGCCTACAATTTGTCGCAACCTTTTTCGTGAAGTCTAGATGATTTCGGTAAACTCGCCCTCTGTCAAATGGCAGGTTTGTTTGCTAGTCTATAGTGAACGACAATTCGCATTTTTATGACAATTTTAAAACATTTTTCGCAAATAGCCCGATAATTTTTGTGGATTCGTCGCCTCCCTGTCAAATGGCAGATTTGTTTATTTGCTAGTCTCTAATCAGCGACAATTGGCTAATTTTTGGCAAAGTCTGGATAATTTTTGTGGATTTTGCGGACTGATCGCCTGCCTATCAAATGACAGGTTTGATTGCTAGTCTGTAGTAACCGACAATAGGCAACTTTATGACAATTTTAAAACACTTTTCTCCAAGTCTATTTTTTGTGGATTTTGTGGACTCATCGCCTGACCGTTAAATGGCAGGTTTATTTGCTAGACTATAAATGCACGACAATTGGCAAATTTTATGACAATTTTAAAACATTTTACGCAATGTTTGGATAATTTTTGTGGATTTTGTGGGCACATTGTCTCTCTGTCAAATGGCAGGTTTATTTGCTAGTCTATAATGAACAACAATCGGCAAATTTTATTACAATTTTAAAACATTTTTCGCAAATGTCTAGATAATTTTTGTGGATTTTGTGGACTCGTCGCCTAGGTATGAAAGGATAAACGACAATTGACAAATTTTATGATAATTTTAAAACATTTTTCGCAAATGTCTAGATAATTTTAGTGGATCCATCGCCTACCTGTCAAATGCCAGGTTTACTTGCTAGTCTATAATGAACGACAATTGTCAAATTTTATGTCAATTTTAAAACATTTTTCGCGAAGTCTGAATAATTTTTGTAGATCTTGTGGACACGTCGCCTTTCTGTCAAATGGCAGGTTTGTTTGTTTGTTAGTCTATAATCAGCGACAATTGGAAAATTTTATGAGAACTTAAAATATTTTTCGTAAAGTCTTGGTGGATTTTGTGGACTTGTCGCCTGAACGACAATTGCCAATTTTATGACAATTTTAAAACATTTTTCACAAATATCTAGATAGTTTTTATGGATTTTGTGAATTCATCGCTTGCCTGTCAAATGGCAGATTTGTTTGCTAGCTAATAGTAAACGACAATTGGCAATTTTATCGCAATTTTAAAACATTTTTCGCGAAGTTTGAATAATTTTTGTGGATCTTGTGGACTCGTCGCCTGCCTTTCAAATGGCAGGTTTCTTTGTTTGCTAGTCTATAATCAGCAACAATTGGCAAATTTTATGAGAACTTAAAATATTTTTCGTAAAGTCTAGGTGGATTTTGTGGACTCGTCGCCTGAACGACAATTGCCAATTTTAAAACATTTTTCACAAATATCTAGATAATTCTTGTGGATTTTGTGAATTCATTGCTTGCCTGTCTAATGACAGATTTGTTTGCTAACTTATAGTAAACGACAATTGACAATTTTATGGGAATTTTAAAACATTTCTCGAGAAGTCTGAATAATTTTTGTGGATCTTGTGAATCCGTCGTCTGTCGGCCTGTCGTATGGCAGGTTTGTTTGTTTGCTAGTCTATAAAATTGTCAAATTTTATGAGAACTTAAAATATGTTTCGTAAAGTCTAGGTGGATTTTGTGGACTTGTCGCCTGAACGACAATTGCCAATTTTATGACAATTTTAAAACATTTTTCACAAATATCTAGATAGTTTTTATGGATTTTGTGAATTCATCGCTTGCCTGTCAAATGGCAGATTTGTTTGCTAGCTAATAGTAAACGACAATTGGCAATTTTATCGCAATTTTAAAACATTTTTCGCGAAGTTTGAATAATTTTTGTGGATCTTGTGGACTCGTCGCCTGCCTTTCAAATGGCAGGTTTCTTTGTTTGCTAGTCTATAATCAGCAACAATTGGCAAATTTTATGAGAACTTAAAATATTTTTCGTAAAGTCTAGGTGGATTTTGTGGACTCGTCGCCTGAACGACAATTGCCAATTTTAAAACATTTTTCACAAATATCTAGATAATTCTTGTGGATTTTGTGAATTCATTGCTTGCCTGTCTAATGACAGATTTGTTTGCTAACTTATAGTAAACGACAATTGACAATTTTATGGGAATTTTAAAACATTTCTCGAGAAGTCTGAATAATTTTTGTGGATCTTGTGAATCCGTCGTCTGTCGGCCTGTCGTATGGCAGGTTTGTTTGTTTGCTAGTCTATAAAATTGTCAAATTTTATGAGAACTTAAAATATGTTTCGTAAAGTCTAGGTGGATTTTGTGGACTTGTCGCCTGAACGACAATTGCCAATTTTATGACAATTTTAAAACATTTTTCACAAATATCTAGATAGTTTTTATGGATTTTGTGAATTCATCGCTTGCCTGTCAAATGACAGATTTGTTTGCTACCTTATACAAAACGACAATTGGCAATTTTATGGCAATTTTAAAACATTTTTCGCAAAGTCTGAATAATTTTTGTGGATCTTGTGGACTCGTCGCCTGCCTTTCAAATGGCAGGTTTCTTTGTTTGCTAGTCTATAATCAGCAACAATTGGCAAATTTTATGAGAACTTAAAAATATTTTTCGTAAAGTCTGGGTGGATTTTGTGGACTCGTCGCCTGAACGACAATTGCCAATTTTAAAACATTTTTCACAAATATCTAGATAATTCTTGTGGATTTTGTGAATTCATTGCTTGCCTGTCAAATGACAGATTTGTTTGCTAGCTTATAGTAAACGACAATTGACAATTTTATGGGAATTTTAAAACATTTTTCACAAATATCTAGATAGTTTTTATGGATTTTGTGAATTCATCGCTTTCCTGTCAAATGACAGATTTGTTTGCTAGCTAATAGTAAACGACAATTGGCAATTTTATCGCAATTTTAAAACATTTTTCGCGAAGTTTGAATAATTTTTGTGGATCTTGTGGACTCGTCGCCTGCCTTTCAAATGGCAGGTTTCTTTGTTTGCTAGTCTATAATCAGCAACAATTGGCAAATTTTATGAGAACTTAAAATATTTTTCGTAAAGTCTAGGTGGATTTTGTGGACTCGTCGCCTGAACGACAATTGCCAATTTTAAAACATTTTTCACAAATATCTAGATAATTCTTGTGGATTTTGTGAATTCATTGCTTGCCTGTCTAATGACAGATTTGTTTGCTAACTTATAGTAAACGACAATTGACAATTTTATGGGAATTTTAAAACATTTCTCGAGAAGTCTGAATAATTTTTGTGGATCTTGTGAATCCGTCGTCTGTCGGCCTGTCGTATGGCAGGTTTGTTTGTTTGCTAGTCTATAAAATTGTCAAATTTTATGAGAACTTAAAATATGTTTCGTAAAGTCTAGGTGGATTTTGTGGACTTGTCGCCTGAACGACAATTGCCAATTTTATGACAATTTTAAAACATTTTTCACAAATATCTAGATAGTTTTTATGGATTTTGTGAATTCATCGCTTGCCTGTCAAATGGCAGATTTGTTTGCTAGCTAATAGTAAACGACAATTGGCAATTTTATCGCAATTTTAAAACATTTTTCGCGAAGTTTGAATAATTTTTGTGGATCTTGTGGACTCGTCGCCTGCCTTTCAAATGGCAGGTTTCTTTGTTTGCTAGTCTATAATCAGCAACAATTGGCAAATTTTATGAGAACTTAAAATATTTTTCGTAAAGTCTAGGTGGATTTTGTGGACTCGTCGCCTGAACGACAATTGCCAATTTTAAAACATTTTTCACAAATATCTAGATAATTCTTGTGGATTTTGTGAATTCATTGCTTGCCTGTCTAATGACAGATTTGTTTGCTAACTTATAGTAAACGACAATTGACAATTTTATGGGAATTTTAAAACATTTCTCGAGAAGTCTGAATAATTTTTGTGGATCTTGTGAATCCGTCGTCTGTCGGCCTGTCGTATGGCAGGTTTGTTTGTTTGCTAGTCTATAAAATTGTCAAATTTTATGAGAACTTAAAATATGTTTCGTAAAGTCTAGGTGGATTTTGTGGACTTGTCGCCTGAACGACAATTGCCAATTTTATGACAATTTTAAAACATTTTTCACAAATATCTAGATAGTTTTTATGGATTTTGTGAATTCATCGCTTGCCTGTCAAATGACAGATTTGTTTGCTACCTTATACAAAACGACAATTGGCAATTTTATGGCAATTTTAAAACATTTTTCGCAAAGTCTGAATAATTTTTGTGGATCTTGTGGACTCGTCGCCTGCCTTTCAAATGGCAGGTTTCTTTGTTTGCTAGTCTATAATCAGCAACAATTGGCAAATTTTATGAGAACTTAAAAATATTTTTCGTAAAGTCTGGGTGGATTTTGTGGACTCGTCGCCTGAACGACAATTGCCAATTTTAAAACATTTTTCACAAATATCTAGATAATTCTTGTGGATTTTGTGAATTCATTGCTTGCCTGTCAAATGACAGATTTGTTTGCTAGCTTATAGTAAACGACAATTGACAATTTTATGGGAATTTTAAAACATTTTTCACAAATATCTAGATAGTTTTTATGGATTTTGTGAATTCATCGCTTTCCTGTCAAATGACAGATTTGTTTGCTAGCTAATAGTAAACGACAATTGGCAATTTTATCGCAATATTAAAACATTTTTCGCGAAGTTTGAATAATTTTTGTGGATCTTGTGGACTCGTCGCCTGCCTTTCAAATGGCAGGTTTTTTGTTTGCTAGTCTATAATCAGCGACAATTGGCAAATTTTGGGAGAACTTAAAATATTTTTCATAAAGTCTAGATATATTAGTCGCCTGAACGACAATTAGCAGATTTTATTATAATTTTAAAACATTTTTCGCAAATGTCGAGATAATTTATTCGTCGCCTCCCTGTCAAATGGCAGGTTTGTTTGTTTGCTAGTCTATAATCAGCGACAATTGGCAAATTTTAGAACTTAAAACATTTTTCGTAGTCTGGGTAATTTTTGTGGATTTTGTGGAGTCATCGCCTGAACGACAATTGGCAATGTTATGACAATTTTAAAACATTTTTCGCAAATATCTAGATAATTTTTGTGGATTCATCTCCTGCCTGTCAAATGGCAGATTTGTTTGCTGGTTTATAGTGAACGACATTGGTAATTTTATGGTAATTTTAAAATATTTTTCGCAAATTCTGGATAATTTTTGTGGATTTTGTGGACTCATCGCCTGTATCTCAAATGACAAACTGCAATTGGCAAGCTACACTATTCTTAATTCAATCAAAGTTTTTCGTGCTTTTGTACGATGTGTTTCTACGGTGCTTTGACAAAAATCAAAGGAAATTTCAAAAACTTCCTGTTAAATAAACGGACAAGAAAAGAACAGAGGAATTATCACATTAAAAAATGGGTAAAAGTAGCAAATACCTCTGAACAATTCAGACAACCTTTTTGGTTCTTCAACCAAGAAAATTATGTTTGAGCCCTCACATTTAGATTATATGGACTTTCCTTCGTTGTAGAGGTCTCAGTATATTCTATAAAAGAAGTGCAGCTTTATTGAATTTTGATTGTTTTTCTTTAGAAGTCTTTCAAAAACTTCTAGCAAAACTTCTAAAAAATAGGACTCATTTCTACAGATTCTCCTACCATACCTAAGCAAGTCAATACCAAAGATCTCAAGAAAGCACAGGAAGAAGTGAAAGCTGACAACAGAAATCATAGCAGTAGATTTCGGGGTATAAGGTACTTTTGGTCGTACAAATCGTTAATGCTTTGTTCAATGGATTCTTCCAAAAGCGTAGAAAAACAAACTATTTTCCATATTGTGAACAGTTCCCAAATATTTGTGTACATTCCAACCGTTAAAAAGCTCAATTGCTGTCAATCGAAAATCTACCAATTTCGTAGTAAAAATGAGAAAATTGAGAATATATCACGACAAACACAAAGAAATTGCCCTAATTCCAAGACTGGAATTACAGTTCCTGTGTATTCATGAGAACATCCAAGCGTTCTACGTTTATGTATTTACAAAGTGTGTAAACAAGCCAACGCCCAATAAATGTGTTTCTGATTTAGTCCTCGATTCAAAAGAGGAAATATATGGCTTCACATAGTCTTTTTTTATTTGTAAATCCTAAAGTGTTATATTAAGTAATGACGCCATTCATTCTTTATAAAAGAAAACCAGAATGCTTGACCTGAATAACGCGACAGGTCTTGAATGACGAGCTGATGAATTCAACATTGAATAAAAGACTGTAAACATCATAATATAATTTGCAACAAATTCCCATTCACAGAACAACCTTTGAAGAAGTCAAACCAGCAGCTGTCAACTTCTGTGTGCCATTCTGTATAATTACTGTCGTCTGCATTTACTATGTAAAAGTAGTCGGGGTTGTCTAGACTAAAGAGTTTGAGGGAATGGCTGTGGTGCAGCAGGCGCAATACGGTAGTAAACTAGAAAGGGAATGAGGGTAGAAGAGGTAAGGACTATGATTACAAGGACGAGGTCGTGGAACTGAGAAAGTGAAATCCGCGACGCATAAAAACTGTATCTCCCTCTCTGTTTCTCCGGCGCTACTGTTTCTGTCGACACCCCTTTTTTGGTAGGTCTGCACAGGATTTCCCCTCTTGCAACCCTGCTCCATCAGGATACACCACAGCAATGTTATATAGCCTGATGCAGTTACACACCCCGGTCCTATCAGCCCCAGACGCGTCTGGACGCCCGCCCGCGCTTTTGGGCAAGATCGATATCCGCAGACACAACACTGTACCTGTCTTCGTCGCAGACATACAGTCTCTTTCTGTTTCACTTTCAAGAAGCGTTTATATAAAAATTAATTTTTTATTTCTGTCTGGTTCATGCAAGGTTATTACATTCTGAACCTTCATAAAGCTGGTAAATCGACATCGACAGATAGCAATAATTATATTGTGGTTACTTTGTTGTATTTACCTTTCAGCAGATTGTGGCTTAAACAAATCTTTCTACTATAGAGAAGCTGCGTAAAAGATAATAATAATAATAATAATAGAAAAGATATATGATACATCATGAATAAAAATAAAAATACACACTCCCATATAAATACATAATACCACCACTTAATGCAACAATTTATGATGTGTGCTTATGTACCAGTTAAGCTTTATTTGTTGCGTAAAACTTGTGCCTCTTTATAATATATTATGTAAAATGATACTTCATCTTCATTAAAAGTAGCAACAGTAAAAATGCCGGCTACTTGAAAAAAATTTCTAAATTAACACCAACATTCATTGTTAACAAGGGTCACCATTTCTCTTTTTGTGTCAGCAACTGATAATAGCTATTTGTGTATTAAGAGCAGAAAGTGATAGATTGCCGATCGAGAGAGAAAGGAAACGCGCGGCGGGAAGCGGAGCTCGGCTATCTTTCGAGAGCGGCAATGACACTTTCCGCTTGCAATACACATAAGGCATTTTTTACGGCAGCAAGAATAATAAGAAAATATAAATTTTATATCGAGGGCATCAGATCAGAGGGGCGTATCCGCCAAATGTGTGATCTTCAATTTATTAGGTCGTATTGATTTCTGGTATCGACTTGCGTGTTGTTACATACGGGCGTATGTTTTGTAAGGCATTAATCTGGCCTTACAAAACATTCGCCCGTTTGTGACAACACGCAGGTAGATACCAGAAGTCAATACGACATAAAAATTGAAGATAAAAATTTTGGCGGATACGCCCCTCTGATCTGATGCCCTCGATATATATCTGAACGCAGTACATTAACAGCAATCTGTAGTCTAATCAGTTTAATTCTCTTCCGCGCGTTGCCATTTGAGAAATCGAAAAAGTGACAATTCTGCTTGTTTTACCTAGGTCACTACATCGGAACTCTGGAGTTCCTTCACCGAGCCAGGGTTGGGGCCACTGCCCGATCGAATCCAACCTCAAGTGTGGCGGGACTTGATTTTTAAACAGTTTTGCCACCCCGATCTCCCAGTTATAGGCCTGGTGTGCCCCTGATAGAGCTTCGTTTTGAGGCTACTTTATAGGGCCCAACAAAGTAGCGACCCGGTGTGTACCCGTTAAGGTGAAGCTGTCTTGAACGTGAGAGGCTGGGTATCTTCGCATCGACGTCCCTTAAATGTAGGTCTCTAGACGATTTCTGAGAATCCGACGGCTGGAACTGATAGCCATTGCCGGACCCCATACTGTCACCTCCGAAACGCTACCTGGTGGCTTGCAGTTTCTCATGGGTCAGCGAGCGTACGCCCTGAACGAGATAAACCTCACTTGAATCTCCTCCATTCGTCTAGGTCAGACAGCGGGATGTTTAGCTCCATAAAAGACCCTGACGTCAGGTAAAGATTCAATCCACCCACACCGGACCCTCTTGTTAGCAGAGCTCCCACCGCAACGTTTTAGAGTCATCGTCGAGAAACACTTCGGTGACACGTAACGAAACACCTAGGCGTAACTCTACCACACATTACCTTCTGATTCTTTACCCAGACAAGCCTGGGATAGGGTAGACAACGACCAGTTCTAAGGGTGAACGCAGTGTGGTCTGCCCACAAGTTAGTCTCGAATCCTAGTGCTTCCCGACACCTCTAACGACTGCCCTCCCTCCGTCTTCGGGTTAGTCTCAGATACTATGGAAGTCCGACATCTCCAGCGATTGCTTGTCCGTTCACCCTGAATTTTCAGTGACAGCTGAAAAAGTCCACTTTCAAATGCTGGAGTAGAAAATGTATTTACAGTACGAAAAATACATACAATGATTGTATTTCAATCTGATCAATCAATCTAAAGAGAATAAGGAAGTAGCATTTCGAACATCTATAGGGGCCTAAACAAAGACAAGGAAGTTATATTGTGAGCTTTAGTTGTACGACAATGAACAATAGTTATGAATGTCAAGTCCGTCATTATCTCTCGCTTTAGAGCTTGGCGAGATCTCGAAATGTGTATTCTATAACTTCCGAGTGCTTACCAGTCCCAGATTAAACTCGCCACCTTTTGGGTAGGTAGGTGGGGCGGGGGTAGAATATTTGCAAGTGTAAAGACGTACAGTAGTTTCTAATCATGAGAAATTAAATAATCGTGCAATAATAAACGCCATTTCAAGATCAAAATATAGGAGGAGATTTTTTTATTTAGATTTCAGACTGGAATTGCCTTGTGAATTGTGAAAGGTACAGCTTTCTCCAAAATTCCCAGTGGTCAGTCACAACAGTGGTCAGTCACAACAGTGGTCAAAGCTAAAAAATATTCGAAATAAACATCTTGGCGATCTTTGCTGTGCATACTTTATGTTTCAGCTATGCTCTCATTGATTTAATAAAGTAAACAAAGGTTGGCTAGAATTTTCTCATGGGCCCTAATCAGGTGGATGCCAAGGTCCATGGAAATGGCTATGTTTGCTAAATCTTTGAAACGTTGAAATCCTTGTTTTTGTGTAGCAGTGAGTTTATGCTTAATTGGTGAAACGATTTGAAAACTTCTGAATCTCTCGGACTTTTGAAATTATGCATCATTGAAACTTGGGATAACGAAACTTTCAAAAAGTTGAAATTAATATCTTGGAAATCTTATTCTCTAAAGGAACCTTGGTTTCAAAAACTTTCTATCATCGAACTTCTAAGTTGCGTATTATTTGTTTCAGAGTTTCAATTATTTGAGATTTTGATTTTCAGGATTTCATACTCACAATTTATGAAGTTTAGACTTTAACTTTTTTAACACTTAAGTTTCAAAGATTAGAATAATTAACCTTCGGAGATTAGGAATTTCTAAGACTCAATATGGTTCATAGTTTTGAATTTCAGATTTTCAAGGTTTCAGAGATTCAGTGTTTCAAAAATTCACAATTTCAACTCACTTCTTATAAAACAGCAACTTAAGGCTTTCATTCTAAAATTATTAGGCCGTAAAAAGCCTAATCATCCGAAAATGTGGAAACTCATAAAATCAGTGTCTTGCACATGTCCAATTGTCTGTAAAAAAAGTACATCAACGTTTCAAAAAAAAAAGCGTAACAATAAACAAAACTTAAGTTTAAGCAATTGAAGTTTATTTTATAAATATAATCAAAAGATTAAGATGTAAGAACAAAATCCAAAAATTGTTACATAGATCAAGAAGGAATGGAAGTTAACTTAGCTACCTGATGAGTTTTCTAAAAGCCTTCGTTCATTCAAACGATATAAATTAGCTTTTTGTCTTTACAAAAGTTTCAGAAATATTCATTCAAGTACCACAACATTTTATCGGAATTAAATTCAGATTAAAATATGAAACAAGAAGTTAAAATGGGCGTAAAGCTCCTTTGTTTAACATTTCAAACGATTAAACTTAGAAACTCATCAAGGTTTTATGATGGAAGAAGAGTAATAAATTTATTGCAGTAGAAGTTACGGTTTTCTGTATTATCACCGAGGAAACTTGTATCACAAAGAAGCGCATTTCTTTGCAGTTGTGATTAATGGTTATGATTATACCTTATATTTTTATCAATCACTGCTGATGGGTGACTTATTTATGAATGGACGGACTTTTCTTCTGTGCTCTCTATAAAATGTTTTTCTGACACGAGAGAATTGCACGTGAAGCATTTTTATTAATCGGTATTACTTGTACACGTTAATGTATATAATAGAATTAAGTGTGCATTTCATTAGGATGCTCAATAAGGTAACAGCAAGCAAAATCTTCTGGGTTTGGGAAGGGTTATTTCTCTTGGAGACTTTGATAGTCCATTCAGGTCCCACTGACAACAAAAGAACTCTTAATTTCTAACGTTTGAGGATAAAAACAAGCGAGTGTCCCCTTTTCGGGCAGTAACAGATTCCCTTTCAAGAGAAGCTTCTGATTCAACAGAGGCACCATCATCCGGAAAGAGAAAACGTATGACAAATATTTCTACGCGAATTTTCCGCACATTCGAAAAGTTTCGTGAAGCGGTGGTTGCCAAATTCATTGCTGGTCCAAACAGCACAGAACTTGCTGTTCATAGGTCTACTGAACAAGATATCTTGTACAAGATGCAAGTCCTGCACCATATAACAAAAGGTGACCCTGACCGCAGGATGGAAATCGTATGTGTTAATGGATCCTTCACAAGATGAATTAGGAGGAGAATTTCCTATCCAACATTTTGTTATCCTAAGAATCCGATTTAAGGTTTGCGGAGAACTGGGAAATATAACTTGCATACATGTTGCAAGCAAAAACGTGCTGATACTCTTCCGTCACACGCGCATTACGATCTGATATGTCATCTGAAAAGACTATATCAGCGGTCCAGAATCATATCTGGAACATGTTGGGCATTGTCAGAATGCTGATGTTGGAGCCGCCTGCAAGGTTAATGCGGAATGGAGCCCCGTCACATAACGCAACAGTATTGGCAAAAAGATAACTTATTATTCGCTGAATTGGTCGTACAGGTCCTCCAGAATGGGCCCTACGCTCGTTAGGCAGACAGTGTCAAAATTAGAGACAAAGAGTAATTTTGTATAAGGAACGAAGACTAGTACAGCGCCACACCATCTGACTTTGTGACCTACGTTTTAACCATAATGAAGGTCTGCGTGTAGACCTTTCTCGAGCTACTACTTCAGAGAACATGTACTGTTATTTTTTCTCTGGTATAAAACTTTTAGCCACGCTTTAATAATCTTATCTATTAACAGATAGAGACATTCTGACGTACTGTTTTTTCTTCTATGTTACAAAGACTTTTTGGCAACACTGTACATATCTTCTCTATTGGTCAATAGAAAAACTCCGACAACTTGGTTCCCAGAGATAGATAATGCTAGATGCACAAAATGAGAGGCAAATATACAATAGTAATTAAAGCTCACACGTACTGTTTTTTTCTTCTATGATACAAAGACTTTTTGGCAACACTGTAGATATCTTCTCTATTGGTAAATAGAACAACTCCGACAATTTGGTTCCCAGACCGATAATGGGAGATGCACGAAATCAGTGACAAATATACAATAGTAACTAGAACTCACACGTACTGTTTTTTCTTCTTTGGTACAAAATTTTTTGGCAACACTGTACATATCTTCTCTATTGGTAAAAAGAACCAACTCCGATAATTTGGTTCACATAGACAGATAATGGGAAATGCACAAAGCAGAGACAAAAATACAACAGTAACTATGACTCACACATACTGTTTTTTCTTCTATGGTACAAAAATCTTTGGCAACACTGTACATATCTTTTCTACTGGTAAATAGTAAAACTCCGACAATTTGGTACACAGAGATAGATAATTGGACATGCACGAAATCAGTGACAAAAATGCTTCTATGGTACAAAACCTTTTGGCAACGCTGTTGGCTACACGTACATATCTTCTCTATTGATAAATAAAACAACTCCGAGAATTTAGTTCCCAGAGACAGATAATGAGAGCTGGACAAAATCAGCGACAAATATACAATAGTAACTATAGCTCACACGTACTGTTTTTTCTTCTACGGCACAAAAACTTTTGGCAACACTATACATATCTTCCCTATTGGTAAAAAGAACAACTCCGACAATTTCGTTCCCGGAGACAGTTAATGGGAGATGCACAAAATCAGAAACAAATATACAATAGTAACTATAGCTCGTACGTACTGTTCTTTCTCCTATGGTACAAAACTTTTTGGCAACAAACTGCGACAATTTCGTTTCCAGAGATAGGTAAAGGGAGACGCACCGAATCAGCGACAACTATATCATTGTTTAAAACTGTTTAAAAAGTAAAGAATTTTAAACAATGCTAGGTTAAGCTACGTGTACCCAATCGAAAATGTTAACGTAGTTAATTTGATTTTGATCTAAATTAAGGGGCAAATATATATCTATAAGTTCTTGTACCATAGTAACGGCGCACTCCTTCTGTATCCCCCACCCTTTCCAATGTATCAAGTATAAATACTTATTTTCAAGTTTCAGTGTACACTTCCGGCTGCAAACGATTTTGACAAAACTCTAATAAGGTATCAATAAAGCGTTTCAGAGCTGTAGAGTTTTTTTTTGTGTTTATGTGATGTATTTTATCTCAATTGGACCGAATGGTCAGGTCTTTTTGAGGTTCATTTCCATTCATTCCATTTCTAAGCTATCCAGTAAAATATCAGTTTTAATATGCAGACTTCGTGTAAAGCTAAGTACCTAAATAGTCTTCTTGACTTTCTGAAGGAGATAAGTAGGTTTTGGTGGCAAGGACGCTGTTGTGAAGTGACAGATCTCTTAACATATACAAAAATAAGATTTGCGAAACATCCAAAGACGCTATTTAGAAAAGCTATTCCAGCTTCATATATGTATCAGTTTTGTGAAAAATTCCAAGAACAGATATTTCACGTATTAAGTAACTGAAGTTCACCAGCAGAAAATAACCCCAGAATTACTTTTAACTATACGTATGACCATCTTTAGGAATTGTCTACGAATCATCTAATGCTTTTTACGGATTCTGATATAAAGAGGCCATTAGTACTTGAAGATCAGTTTGGGCAATGAGAAAGTACGACTACTTAAGCCTTCTGTGTCCAATTACTTAAGTGATCTTTGTACAATTTTTTGTCTCAAATGGAATTGGAAATTTCAAAACTGAATACTTTTAAAATGACGCTAGAATGTCAATTGATTTTTTTTAGAAACAGAAGGAGTAAAAACGAATTGTAAACAAGGTTCTTAATTTTTTTTATGAAAGAACTGTGTAATCCAAAAAGCTTATATTCTTAATCATTGTTCATTTGTGAACTAGATATAAAAAGGAACTAGATAATCTCCAAAAGAAGTTGGGGTTTTTCGTCCACAATCAGCCCTAACATCCAAACTATTAACTTAATAGGTCAAGCTAGGCTTCGCAATTATTTCCAAAGAAACTCTCAGATACAAGTACGTGCAACGAAGATATCCGTGAACAACAACATATTTCAAGATATTAAAAGGGACAAGTCCACGGATAATGACGATAATCATCATCAATGTTATTATCGTAAGCGTTTTATAAAAGAACTGCCATTGTCTTTGGCTCGAATGCCCCACCCCAAGAACTCCGCCGTATCTAGGTCGCAGCCTTCAGCAGGGTTCAGAGGTCACGGTAGAGAGCTGATTCAGCTGCATTCAACGTGAGGGGGGAAAGGGAACAGTAAATACCCAAGCCGGGAACGGGTCGATACTGCGGGACAGTGAATGGGGTTACAAACTGCGAGTGTATATGGGAGAGGGAGGGATGAACTCATTCCATGTATAAACGGCGACATTGAATATATTTTCTTATGTTTGTTAACAAACTACGGTTTTTCGTAATGGTTTTATCATCTCAATCTGTCTGGTGATTATTTTGAAACAAATATTGGCTGGGAGATGATTAAAAAAAGAAAGTTGGAAACGTGTCAATAGAAATGTTCTATTGTATCAAATGTTTGAATGAGAAATGGCAACCATGCATATCAAAATCGGCTGTCAGTCGCTCAAAATGGTTGTCTATTCATTAATTTCTGACGAGTGAATCATGAGAAGGAGACAGAGAGGGAAAGCTATTGTTATTTTATAATCCGGTCGCGTTATTTCTTTAGTGTGCGGCAGTCCGTGATTCTTATTAGCAAGTTAAAGACGTAAAACTTGTAGATGTTCTGTCATAAATTCTAACCTAAAAGTATTCAGATAAGTAATTATTACGATTGAAATGTCACAAAACACAAAAGCTCGGTACAGTAACACACCTACAGCATAGCTCAATATAAAGCCATAACCTCAAATTTAATCTTTCAAAGAAAATATTAAGAAATTAAAAGCGTCCGTAGGGGAAAAAAGGGGGTAATGTTTGACGCCAATGGGGTTTACCTTCAAAGGGAAAATCAGTGTGGGGTGACCGACGCACACTAAAAGAAAAGGAGAGTTGGCGCCGCGGCGGCGCGCTGCAATCTGTATATTCAGGTCAGAGACTGCACAATGGGGGCGAGCGTCACAAATATCGTGTGGGTGATGGGGTATAGGGGATGTAGCTGTTCTCCTGCTTCCTACCGCGATGGGATTAATAGCGAACTACATCCAACACCTACGTTTATTATCTCTATTTATGTATAAGCCACATACTGATTAGTACCTTTATTAATTCTGGTCGCAAATTTAATTTTATGTAAATATGTGACATGTTTAATTCAGAAATACAAATAAGGATGAACATAGCGAGTGAATATAATATACAAAACAAGAAAATCTTTTTATTCAATCGAGTTTCGAGTGTATCGACATACTGATAGACTTTGTAAACTGCTGATTGGTAATCAATAGCAAATCTATTAACGCGCTCGTGTCAAGTTTGCGGAGTGTATAAAACAGGATAAACAGCCTTAAGTAGTTCATATACACGATACATTACTGATTTTTATATACGTTAATAAGAGCGCTATACAACGTGCGCTACACAAGAGCGCAGCTAATTGAGACACTAAGAAGTGATTTAACAATTTGCTAATGTTTTGCCCTCGGTAGAGTGCATTCCAAAATAGTTCTATAATAATAATTATTATAATTGCTATTACCCATTACCTGGCGAATCAGGCCCCAGAAGCTAAGAAGCTTGTGCGGGAGGGAGGGACGATTATTACTGTTACGCAGGCCCAACGTGCGGCTGCAGCCGACTTAACAGATGGTATTAGCATAAATCTCACATTTGTGTTACAGCTAAGGAAAACTGCAGAAAACCTTAACCAGACCTGCCGATACCGGGAGTCGATCCCGGTCCGCTTGGGAGAGAGAAGAACACACTAGTCTTTATACTACCAAGGCTATGATGCTTTAGAATCAAAACTGAACCTTTTAATATACAAATCAAATCTTACATCAGGCTCAGTCTAACCAAGACTAGGATATGCACATTACTGCAAAACTAATAGAGATCTAAACACAGAGGTGATATTAGTTACCTTGGTCTTGCAAAGCATCATCTAGAGATGACCTTAAGAACCTTAAGATTCCTGAAATTCCCAATTCCTTAGCTACATTTCCCAGGATTCAAAGTAGCAATTTCATTTCAGTTTCAGATGTTTAGAGCCGTTCATGTTTCAAAGGTAAAGCTTCATTCAATTCAAGATTCGATATTTCAAAGTAAAAGATGTTTCGGTTGTTTCCGTAAATAAGAACTATTAAGTTTGAGATTGTAAGAAAATCTGTAAAATATCATAATCTATTAATCGCTGAGTTCATGACGTTCGCCTTTGATGAATGTCTGCGACTTCTAAAATATCCGTGACATGCAAAGCATGGAATTTTGGTTTGTCGTATGTAATAGGCCACACGGGAGATTTAGTGACATAAGACTATGTAGGGTGTCCTGTTTAATAGTCTGTACTCGTTTATTCGAACAAGCTTGGAACTGTCGCAATGGAATTAAAATAACTTTGTGTATTTCGATTTCTAGTTTACGAAATTTAGAACCCATTTTAGAACAGGCGCTGGTTCCGCACATGACGTCATCTAGAGTTTTTTTAAATTGAACTATTAGGTTTTAAGTATGCACATCGATAGCAAGTGTGGTCATGAATACAAAAGCACTAAGACTGTGCTGGTATTGGATCACTGGGACTTTTAAAAATGAAATCATTAGATTTTTAGCATGCAAGACGATAGCAAATTAATTTTTTAACAAAAAGGTATTAAGGTACCAAAAGTCTAAAATGCATATTAGCTGAGCTAGAACCAATTAACGGGTTCTGTGACATTTAACAGTATACATTCAAGGCAATCTTCTGGCCTTAGCAACGGAATTAAAAAAACTTTGTATATTTTAACCTCTCGTTTACGCAATTAGTATTAGAATCATTTTAGAACATGTGCTGGTACCGAACATGACGTCATCGAGATTTCTTAAATAAAAACATTAGGTTATAAGTATGAAATGCAATAGCAAGTGAGATTATGAATATAACAGTATTAAAGTATTACAGGTCTAAAATGGTGGTACATTAAGACTGTTCTATTCAGAAACACATGTACTATCAATTTGCCTACTTAAAACCTAATAGTTCCATTTAAAAAATCCCGATGACGTCATGTACGATACCAGCACATGTTCTAAAATATGTTCTAATATCGATTTCGTAAACTAGAAGTGGAAATACACAGTTATTTTAATTCCATTGCTATAGCCCAAAGCTTATCCGAATGATTCAGTGTAGAATATTGAAAAGGATGTGCGGTACCAGACATGTTCTAAAATGCGTTCTGAAATATTGATGTTGTAAACTAGAGGTGGAAATATACTAAGTTTGGTTAATTCCATTGCCAAGGCCAAAAGATTGTCCAAATGATTGATTATAGACTGTTAAATGGGACAGAATCTCTTAATTGGTTTTAGGTCAGTTAGCATTTTAGACTTTTGGTACCTTAAAGACTATTCAGAATCACATGTGCTATCGATTTCCTTACTTAAAACCTAATAGTTTCATTTGAAAAATCCCGATGACGTCATGTACGGTACCAGCACATGTTCTAAAATATGTTCTAATACTGGTTTCGTAAACTAGTAGTGGAAATACACAAAGTTATTTTAATTCCATTGCTATAGCCCAAAGCTTAGCCGAATGATTGAGTGTAGACTATTGAAAAGAATGTGCGGTACCAGACATGTTTTAAAATGCGTTCTGAAATACTGATGTTGTAAACTAGAGGTGGAAATATACTAAGTTTAGTTAATTCCATTGCCAAGGACAGAAGGCTTAAAGGCTTTTCTATTCAGAATCACATGAGCTATCGATTTGCCTACTTAAAACCTAATAGTTCCATTTGAAAAATCCCGATGACGTCACGTACGGTACCAGCACATGTTGTAATACTGATTTCGTAAACTAGAAGTGGAAATACACAAAGTTACTTTAATTCCATTGCTATATAGCCCAAAGCTTATCCGAATTATTGAGTGTAGACTATTGAAAAGGACACCCTGTATATCGAAATCACCAGATTGATACGGAGACATGAACTTTTTCGAAGTTTTAAAAGTTTTTCGAAACCAAAGAAGGTATACGACCAATTGTGTAATTACATTTCCCGCTACTCCGCCCTGCAAGGCTATCTTCAGAGCCCCCTCCACATATAGGTCAGGGCTTAGCTATACCTGACTAAGACAAAATTTCGAAGTTTAGTGTCAATATTAATGTTAATAGTGTTTATACATACACACGGGTGTTGCTGTAAAATTATTTTTTTAGCGGATTTCCTTACTCGCGAACCGGTGTAGGGGGCGACACTACAGAAACTGGTAGTTGATTATTCATCTAGAATAGTGGTTTAGTGTCTTCTAAGGTCCTTTGTTAAATCATTAGCTTGGTCGGTTATAGCTAGGCTAAATCTGGCTAAATTTTCACCAAAATCATGTGATCTGGAATTTAGAAACGCAGTTAGTAGCCACTACGTCAATTTGCACAATATGGATAGCTAGCATGTAGAAATATGCGACTAACTGGGTGTAAAAGTATTCTGTATTCAAAACGCTAATTAGTGGTAGTATCGATCTTTCTATATCAGGTCAAGTTGATATGATATTAAAGGCATGTGCTGCCGAAACCATAATATTTTTTTGGAAATTAGACTTAGTCCAATTACTTTTGTCTAGTGGATTTTGTGTCCAATTAGTTTGGTCCAAAAGGATTTTTAGTCAGTAGCTACTACTTTAGGTCCAATAAAACTTTATCCAATGGAATAACCATTTTTACAATGAATAGGAAATCAAATATCCTTTTTTAAATCCTTTATTGACGAGAAACACTTGTTATCAAAGTTTAGGTTAGGTTAGAATATCAGATGAGCAGTTTACAATAACAAAGGCTGTCTTTTAAGTTACGAATAGACACCGTTGTTTAAGTTCACCCAGTTATTACGTTTTAGTTAGATTAAAAGTATTATGGGGCAAAAAGCACCACTGGACAAAAAGTATCATTGGATCAAAGTCCCGTTGGACAAAAAGTCTCACTTTTCAAATATCCATTAGACTAAAAAGCCCGTTGAAACAAAAATCATTGGATCGAAAACCCATTGAGCCGAAAAACAGCGGTCAAAAAGTCCTAAACGTATGTATGTAGGGATGTACTAACACACCTCTGCAAGCAATTAATTGCATCTACTAAGGTATGGTTCTACTCACTGGAACAAATCTTTTTCCATCGTAACTTGAATTGAAGGAACTCCTTTTCAGATATATGTACTCAGGGATTGAGAAGGAGGATGAGAATTATTGTAATTGTTACACACGTAGTCTTTAGAATTAAAAAGGCAAAAAACAGTACGAAGACTTTTGTTATTATAATTTTTATAAGACATTCAAGGCTGGTGAAATATCTACTATTGATTATTTGACCTAGGTCGGCTCATTGACCTTCTACGCTTCCAACACAAAACTTTGTATTTATTCGCTAGATACCATCTTAGAAACGTGACGTCTAACTTTCCTAACTAAATTTTCCTTGCTTCTAAGGGTCTATAAAACTTGATTAGAATTGAAATGTTTTTCTATACTCAAAGGTTATAAAAGTTGAATAAAATCTGGAAAAATAAAGACTAGTTAATAAAAGAAATTAATGAAGTCTTTAGTTTCGTTGGCCAAAAAAAAATCTTGATTGGTTAAGTACATGCTCCAATAAAAGAGAACTATAGTATAGAAACCACTTTTAAAATTCAATCCTGTACTTATACATAACTCTCTCAAACATGACTGTAGGATATTAATAGTTACAACAAGATTTGCTATGATAGTAAATTGATTGACATGTATGATGTGATCTAAAGACAGATATAGAAGACAAACTAGGCGCGGCAGCTGGAAAGTGGGTTACCCGGACTATTCTAGGCGCTGCGGCATTCACTCCCAGAAAACCAGCTCGATAACGTTTTAGCTGGGACGAGAGCGAGAGTTTAACAGTTTACAAAGTTAATTTCACCTTGGAAGTTAACCTCTTCCGATAATCATCATCTATCGGTGATTTATTGAACATTTGCCTACTACTACCACTACTACTACTTTAAAGTTTGCTCTAGGTCCTTTCTGAGTAGTCTCCTGAAAAGTCTTTCCAACTAATTAATTTGGAGGTAAATACATGGAAAATGCATGCCTATCAAGATTAAAACTAGGACTATTTAATTTCGAACTACGAACTATCTCAGAAAACATCTCCATTCCATCTAGTAAACAACTTGAAAAGGGAAACCACCTCCATTTTTTTTCAATAACAAGTACTTACAAAGCTCTTCTATTGAGTCTCTACCTTTTACCTTGTACAATTCAATTGAGTCTTATTATTATTACGGCTTCCTGTTTGCTACTATACGGTTTCCATTGTAAAGCGAAAAAAAAGAGTACAAAATCGTCCCACTTTAGAAGTGACCCATATCGGAAGTAGGATTCTTTAAGATTTGAAATACAGGTTACTAGTGCAGCCAACGACATTATTTTTAGTGCGCATGTTTTGTCACCTTTTGACCTCTAGGGTCGGTATTAGTTTAATATACAAAAATAATTAACCACATACATTCTCATGCACTCATGCACCTTAGGGCTTGATTATCTACATTCCCTATCCAGCTTCATACATTGTATGGAATCCGCCAGAAACATACCTACTACCTACCACTTCTCAGTAGTAACGTTCAAGTTCAAACTAACAAACTTTTGGGCTGATTTGGGGAAAGGATTTCAACGAAATCTTAAAACAAGCCTTCCTGTTTCCGCTTAAGAGGAAACCCTTTTTTCTTTGTTAATATAGACAACCGGTAATTGGGTCTTTAATGTACTTTTTGTGTACGCGGATTAAAAAGTTGTTCCAAAAGATCCAGGTTTATGTGTTTTACGGAAGTTCATCAAATCTTAGCTGACTGGCTCGAAGAACGCTAATAAGGTATTTAAATTTGATTTAAAAGGATCTTTATAGCCCAAGTTTATGGCGGCTCTACTAATAGTTAATGTGCTTTGAAAACGTGCTTTTAAATGGAATAATAATGGCTGCCAATAAGGTCAAGTAGACAACATCACTTTCCAATAAGGACGTTTAGGAATTTACGAGAAAATTTTTAGTTGGTCAGATATTTATTTTTTAGGTTTTCGAACACTTAAAATGGCTTAAATCAATGTATACTTTTCTAAAAGTGGCACTGGTAAAAAGCTTGCCAATTTGTGTGATACTCACAAGTAAGATGAAGACGTCAGTTGTCTACATGTATCAATCTTTCCGAGTTTTCGCGAGCCTCGCTTCCGAATAAAATGGACAATTTATAGGAATGCTCTGGAATATTGCGTACTGGATATTAAAATAGTTGGACGACCACACAACTCCAAATAGGTCAGTGTGATCGGTGGTGGACAATATTGTCCTTAAACTTTGAAGAGTATACCTGATGCTATGATTCTTGAAAATCTGGAACTACTAAATTCTCCAAAATTTGATAACACTTAACACTTACTGCGAAGCTAGCGACAATTCTAATCAAATCCTGAACTGTATTTAAATTTATAAAACAAAACAGTAACCTGAAAATATCATTCATTTAGGTCCGGCAAACGGCTGCTACAAAATAAACAGCAGCCGTTCAACTCAGCATAAGCGAAATAGAAATAAAACAGAAATAGTTTTATTTATGTAATCATAGATCGTAATCGTAGTACTTTTTCTGCAGAAAACATAGCATTCAATTAAATCGTGCAACATTCTGTCAACATTCTGTTAAACAGTATCGCAAAAGTTGTGTTTAATAAATGCATAATCTAAAAAGCGTGAGCAAAAAAGGATTTATAAATTCACAAAGCAAGAGGTGTTTTCTCCCCTTCTCTTGGCGTTAACTTGAACAGGTTAAAATGACTACTGTTCTAGATGTACCGGTCCGTTGTTTACAACGGGAAGAAGACAAGTCCAAAAAATTCAGAGAAAAACCAAAGAAAAGCCAAAAAAACTTCTACAATTATTACAATTACGTCTCAGTATAATCAGAGGTATCCTAGGAACAATTTTGCCTCTGGAATTTGAAGCAGTGGATTTGCTACAAGAGCAAGGAGTAGATTAAAGCAAACCGTTTCGCATAATATCGGTTTGCATAAAAATTAGCAAACAACGCAGCTTAGAGGTTAAGTAAGAAGGTAGGTTAGCAGTTAGGTTATAAGTTATGTTAGAGGTTAGGTTAGATGTTGGGTGAGAAACGTAAATATCCTAAAAAATCTCTACAATAAACCAAGGCATACCGAACAGTTTGTCTTCGGCCTCAGTATAATCAGAGGTCTTATAGGAATGGTGTTACCTCTAGAATCTTAAGCATTGCGTTTCTACAAAAGCAACGAATGGATTGAAATAAATCTCATTAGTAATAAATTGTAGTTTACCGACTAGTTTGACATACGAGGTGTGTGAGAAAAGTAATGAGACTGATTTTTTATTTACCAAAGTTTTTATTTTTTTTCAAACAACAATACTGTCCCCTTCAAAGTAGTTTCCTTCAGCAGCTATACACCAGCGGAGTCGTTGTTCCCAGTCTTGGTAGCAGCGCTGAAAGGCTTCAACTGGTAGAACCTCTAACATTCGGTCACATTATTTTGAAAGAATGTCCAGTGTCCCAAAATGACGTCCTTTTAAGACATTTTTCAATTTGGAGAAAATAAAAAAGTCATAAGGACTCAAATCGAGTGAATAGGGGGGCTGGGGAACAACAGGGAAGCCTTTTGAGGTCAAAAAGTCCGTGATGAAGATGGCCGTGTGACATGGGGCGTTGTCATGATGAAGCATCCACTTGTCTGCAATGTCCGGTCTCACACGTAGCACCTATTTTCTGAGCCATCTTCGTAAAACTCTTGCTTGACAGTTTGTTCTGGAGAGGAACAAATTTTTTGTGCAAAAAGCAAATCACCGTTGTCTTGATCTTTGATTTGCTCATTCGAGCTTTCTTCGGACGAGGAGATGTCTCAATGTGTCACTCCCGACTTTGTCGCTTTGTCTCAGGATCGTACTCAAAAATCCAGGATTCATCATCTGTGATCACACGATTTAAGAATTGGTGGCCATTGACAATCCTCTCAAGAAGATCAACGCACACGTTTCTTCGATTGACTTTCTGCTAAGTTGGTCAGTCAAACGGTGAGGTTTTTCGGCACCATTTTGGCACAAACCTTTCGCATGTGAAAATCTTTGGTTAAAATTTGATGTATGGTGAAAGTGTTTAAAGTTTAACTAGTCACTCATCATCCTTATTGTTAAACGACGATCTGATCTCACGAGAGCCCTCACACGTTCGACGTTTTCTTCACTTTTTGAAGTTGAAGATCTCCCTGGGCGAGGTTCATCGTCAACGTGTTCTCGGCCTTCCAAAAATAATTTGTGCCAGCAAAAAACCCCTTGTGCCCTTGATAAGGAAAGTTCCCCATAGGCCTGTTTCAACTTTTCAAAGGCCACACTCGCGAATTTCCCAAGTTTAACACAAAACTTGATGGCATAACGTTGCTCTAAATTCCGCTGTTCCATTTTCGCAACACACAACAAAATCACAACTTGACTGATGGCGCTCTCAAAAATCACGTGATGGCTGTACGGAGTTGAAACTCGGACTGAGCATTTGGAAGGGATTAACACACCTGTCGTGAAGTAGAACAACATAGCGTTGCCAGATTGCTCGCAGTGTTGTCAGCAAGTTCTCAGTCTCATTAGTTTTCTCACATACCTCGTAGGTGATGGATAAATCCCTGTAAAATGGATTTCCAGTGCGAATACAAATTAAAAAAGTCATACATATATGCATTAACTAATAAAATAGTATAAAATGCAATAATACATTAAAATATAGAAAATTATATTAATAAGAAGTAGTAACACAGTGGAGAAAACTCTTTTAACAAAACTTGTAGGTTAAGGTATATGCTGTGAAATCGAACTGGGGAGAAGACAAAAAAAATGTAATAAACTTCAAAACCTCAAACCATAACTTTCGAAAATACTAAATTTCATAATAATGAACAATTTTGGTTCATGTCAGTTCCCTAATCAACCTCCTCGTTTGTTGATGAAGACCTCTTAAAAGCTTAAATGAGCTTTCCTCTATGTCTTCAGGTATAAACACTAGTATAAACCGAAAAGATCGTTTTGATTGCCATTCATATAGATCACCGATCAAAGTTTATGTAGAATTAGCTAGCATTGAGCAACTACCAAATCCACTTTGTACTTTAGGATAAGAAAAACGTTTTAGGTAACCTGAAAGAACCTTTCAACCTTTTTTCCACTTTACCCTCCTCTCATGATTCTGGAGAACTGGGGTTTTATGTATCACACGAATCACACCATGGACTAACCATCTGAAAGTTGTCAAAATATGGTTTATGAAACTTCCTAGAAGTAGAAATTGGGACTGTGCTGTAGGCAGAAATTTGTGAAGCACAAAAGTTAAAAGTCCGTGCAATTGTTAGTGCTTCAAGTGTGTTTCACATCGTATATCAGTAACAGCAACCGTTTTTACGTACAGTGCAATTAAATAAAATGTCTGTCAACGTCGCGCCAGCAAGCACCTTATTTTTATAAATAATAAATTTTATGTCAAATGTTAGCGGTTAGCTTTTTCGTGCTTCATATCTTACGTCAACAACAGTAACTGTTTTTGCGTACAGTGAGATAAAAAAAGTACCGACCGCGAAGCAGGCAGACATTTAATTTAATTATTGCACTGTACACGAAAGCGGTTGCTGTTATAAGATACGATGCCATGAAGAAGCACAATTCACGCACTAAGAATTGCACACTCTTACGATTTTTGTGCTTCACAAATGTCTGCCTACTTCACTGTCCCCACTTTCTTATCTCACTGTACGCAAAAACGATTACTGTTGTTGATATAACATATAAAACACGAAGAACTACAAACGAAGCACTAAGATTTGACATACAATGTATGAATTATAAAAATAAGTTGCTTGCTGGTGGGAAGTAGGCAAACACTCTTTTAATCTCACAAGCAAAATCGGTTACTGTTGCTGATAAAAGACGTGAAGCATTAACGTTTGGCATAAAATTTGCAGATTATAAAAATAAGTTGCGTGAAATAAGTAGGCAGGCATTTTATTTAATTGCACTATACATAAAAACGATTTCTGTTACTGATATACGATGTGAAGCACGATGAAGCACGAACGATTGACGGACTTCTGACTTTTGTGCTTCACAAATGTTTGCCTACTTCACGGTTCCGTATAAATTGAATATAAATTGATCTTTACACCTTCGAACTCGACCAGACCTACGGTCGATTTTTAAGCCTTCACAACCAAAATCTTTAGGCCCTATTTAATTTACACAGACGATCACCATAATTATGAACATATTTCTAACTGTGAAGATTTTAAGATCTTCTCCTCGCCCTTGATACAGAATTCCACAATTTCTATCAATTTTGGGTTAGCCGACCACACAAACTCATTTGAGGTAACTTATGTGGGACTATTTGGTCGAGAACGCAACTCTAGAACTGTGAGTCCGAATGTCCTGAACTTCTCCTGGACTAATTTATCCATAATTTCTATGGGACACATACGGTTATTGACTCCTGACGGGCCAAGTTCATTACTTAACGACTAACGCATATAAGGTCCAGAATAGCCATTCTTCCTTAAGAGTCGCACATAATGGCTGCTATTTACAATTTGTCTTACCAACAAATACCCATTAATGATTCCCTGGTAGAGCAGATACTCACCTGAAACAAAAAAAGAACAATCAGTTTCCATGTCAAAAAATAAAACACAATTTCTTAAAATTTAAGTTTGCAGCGTTTCGCATAATGTCGGTTTGCATAAAATCGCATACAACGCAGCTTAGAGGTTAAGTGAAATGTTAGGTTAGAGATTAGGTAAGACGTAGAGATTTTTATACAAAACCACACCAATTCGCTTTATAGAAAAAAACATTTTATAAGTTAAAACCAGTCATATTGATAATAGTTATGTAGGTACCAAGGTACATAAGTGTATTTTGGCGGTCTACACATTTCTCACACACACAGACCTCAAAGACTACACGAGGTGCATAAAATATTTTTTCTACTATTAATATGGTTACGAAAGGTTACTAAAACCAATAATTTATCATGAAAATCATGGAAGCTATAAGGATTGTGTAATCTTCATCCAGGATTACAAACAGACTTTGTTTTTATTATATTCTAATCCTTTATTATTATCTTAAATTATTATTATTATTATTAGATACGGTGTGTCCTACAAGAACAAGATTGAAAGACCATTAATGTAGCTTTATGTAATTCGTAAACAGTGAACGATCGATTACAACGAATTTCCAAAAGTTATACTGGCATCTCCATTACTGCGGGCACTATTCATAAACATATCGTTAAAAACAAACAAATAAATATGGCCTCATTTCGGTTTTTAACAAAAACACAATTTGTAGACAACATTTATCTATTCGTTATTATAAAAGACGGGATTAATTATCATCTCTAACGATGACCTTAAAAATATAAAGTTACCATTAATCATACAGATGAATAATTTATTCTTTTAGCCTTAAGGAAACGGAACACATTCGTTGACATGTTGAGATGAGATTTTCTATTAATTTCATGCACTTTTATTATGGTTTTTAAATCTTTTTGTAATTATGATGGCAGAACTGAGAGAAAGCTTAGATGGAACTTGAAAACGTGCATTACAAAAACTAAAACAAATATGAACTTAATTCATACTGGTTGGTAGAGTTTTCGAACAGAAATCGTGATTAAAATAAGGCCACATAGTTGAAGAACACAATAAAATGAAAGAAGAAAATGTACGGATGGTACTGTATACTTACTACAACAATGAGGTGTGGAATATTAATGATTCCCGCATTCAATCGCTTAATT
This sequence comes from Agrypnus murinus, assembly GCA_929113105.1. Lineage (NCBI taxonomy): Eukaryota > Metazoa > Arthropoda > Insecta > Coleoptera > Elateridae > Agrypnus > Agrypnus murinus. The sequence continues at coordinate 38,176,385 of OV816030.1, forward strand.
TGAATATAAAGGATATTTGAAATCGACTAGAAATGAATTAAATAGCTACCGATTGTTTCCAAATAAACAAGTTACAGTCTAGACTATTAATAGTCCAACACTTCAGCGGAGCTATCTTATCTACCGACCCTTAAACAACACTGTTGTAAATTTTATTGTATTAATTATGTTTATTTATTTATAAAACAGACTACTTGCGCAAAGAAGATTTTAATATCATCACACTTTTACTGATCCATAAACTGATTTTGTGAGTCAATAGGCACATTTCTCCTGTAGGTGCTCTATTTGAAGAATAGCGATGTCTATATAGGCAACGGACATACAGGGTGGAATATACAAACGGGTTTCTTGGAAATTATCCCTAAGAGGTATTGCTCAAGTACATAATTTTTATACCATTGAAGAATCTCGAAGAGAGGTTTAAACCAAGCGTATCAAGCTTATAGATGTCTTCGATTTCTTCAAAGACAATGTTTCTTGTTCGTATGTGTTGGGACAATATCTTTATTGGCTTTGAGCAAAATAATCTAGACAATCTATATTTTGCTGCATCGAGTTTTCATTGTTCCTTACAACTTTTGAGCAAAATATATGTACAAGGAAGTACATATTTATTTGAATCAGTGCATTAGACTAAAATATTAAATTTACTAGAATTCCCTTATTCTATGCCCTTTTTAATTATTTATGGACGATTTTGGACAATGATAATAAGTCTAAATAAGTTAATCCCTCTTTACTCCCTCGATCAAGTTTGGATTAGATACTTTTTACAGCGTACCTCCTTATCTTGTCTTATTTTTAACTTCCATACGCAATTTCTCATGAATTGATTTGAAGATTTAATTGTTTTCTATGAAAGATTCTCATAGTTCGCCGCAATGCATACTAAGTATTTTTCACAACTTTTTATAATATTCTTAGGTTATAATAAAACTAACCATTCGCTTTAGATCTGAATAAATTTAGGCAACATCAAAAAATTTTGCAGATGAAAGATTCTTCCTACAGCTTCCTCGTTGAAATGTTTTGACTATATAACAATCTTTAACCAAGCTTATTTTTTCCATGAAAAATATGTTGACATAAAAATTCCTGCAAGCTCAAGATTCTTCGTCTTAAGACTTTCTTGTACAAATATCTTAGTCAGAAACGTGAAAACGGTTTTGGACAACGAATCAGAAGAGTATTTAAATTTCCAAAAGAACCAAGACCTTTCTTCAGGGCACTTTCTCCTTGACAGGGTTAGTCATGTTGGCATGTTCTAAGCAGACTTGAAGGTTTTAGGCAAAACTTACCTTAAAGAAAGTTTATCAATTTATTTTAAATCCAAAGAATATTTCGAAAACGTCAAAGATTTTTTACAAGAGAAACATTCTTTTTCCTAACACACGCTCGTTGACATGTTTTGACTAGAAACTATTGACCAAGCTTAAAAACAATTAAAGCTGTTTTGGGAAATGCCTAATATTCTACCACAAATAGCAAAACAACTAATGGTTATGCAGTAAAAGGAGTTCTGGATGGAATTCTTGGCCATCTTTCCATTGGCTACTGATACTCATAGATTTAAACAGTGGCAATTCTTCTTTGCAGCAGTTGCTTAGTAAGGAAATGTCTTGGGCAAAGATATTAAAGAATATCCTGTACCTAGACAATATCCAACCTACATATAAGAATATTAAGTTTGTTTCTTTTTAAAGGATTCTTGGTGATACTAACAGCAAACTTGATGACCCAGCGTATCAAAAAATGCTTTGCCTAACCATATTAACTATATTAAATGTTATTATGTTATTGAAACACATTCAATAGTCGTTTGATCGTATCAAGTTTTGCATGCTTATAAATAACAGTTTTTTCTCTATCAGTCTCTAAGCAATAATGGAAAAATTCTTCAATATTGGCATAGGTGTCGAAAGTAACAAAAAGATTCAAATCATATATGCGAAACTGTTCTCATGTAGTACAAAAATTCGATTCAATATAAACAATATCTAGAATTTTTGCTTCTCTTTGGCAGTAACTAGTTGGACTGCGCGATTTTGGAAATCAATAATCAAAACTCGATTAAAAAATCGATTGATCGATGATTTGAAAAAAATAATCGAAAGCCCGATTAATCGATTATTATGCACAACCCTAGTAACTAGATAGAGCTAAAAAACTTTTAGCTAGCAAGGTCCGTAAATGCCTAAGCGAGCTTAGAAAGATAGGTCGTATCATTAGACGCCATTTTCGTGCCCACTAACATTTCTCGGCGAAGCTACCGTAATTATCGTTTGACATTTTCGCCGTTTTAAAACTCAGGCCATTTTCATAGCTTCTAAGCTTGCTTAGACATTTACGAACCTTGTTTAGTCAACCATAAGAGACATAAATAATGTTTTCTATATATTTCGGACAAATTTCGAAATTTTTACTAACCATTTGGTACTTAAAATTTTTATAAAAGCAAAAGATTCTATGTTACTTGTGTAAGTTTTTTCATATAGTCTTTCCACCACGAAAGACATATCTCTTAAGTTTCCTATATGAACAAAAGTCCCCTAAATGCAGTGTATTTGTTGTATCACTAAGAATCTTTCGATAAAACCCAATAAATGTATAGAGCTGCAAAATTTGCTGCCTCAAATCTGAGTTCCAGAATAGAATAGTGCGAAAGAAGCCTGTGGAACAACAAAGACAATCAGAAAACAAACAGCCTGGTGCATAGTGCTCAGAAGTTAAACAAGCCATAAAAATGAAAAAAGAAGCATGGAGAAAATACTTAAAAGAAACAAAAACATATGACCAGTATACAAAATACAGCGAAAATGCAAAAAGGAAGGTAATCAAAGCAAAACAAGAATCATGGGAGATATTTGGGAAGAAAATGCAGGAGAGCTTTAAGAGAAACCAGAAGTTATTTTACAGAGTATTGAGACATATAATAAGATAAGTTATAGTATAAGGAATAAAAACTACTACTAATAAAAGAAAAAGAGACTATGAAAAGATTGCGTGAATATTTTAAAGAATTATTAGTAACCAAAGAAGGAACCAATGACACCAAAGACACAATAAATGAAGTAGAGGAAGACATAACAAAGGAAGAACTAGATAAAGCGATAAAAATAACTAAAAATAGGGAAAGCATGCAGAAACACTAAAGTACATGTCAACTACAGGAGGAAAAATAATACTGGAACTTATGAATAAAATATACATTAATGAGAAACACTAAGTCCATATCTGTATGAAATAAATAAAGATTATTAAAGATTATTATTAGTCCATATCTGTACGTTAAAATATGGTTCGCGGCTGAGGGCACCGAGAAAAATACAAAGAAGAAGAATAGAAGCTAGTGAGATGAAGACCCTAAGAAAAATCGCAAGATTAAAACTAATAGATAAAGTGGGAAACGAAGAAATAAGGAAGAAATTAGAAGTACAACCGATTGGAAAACAACAAGATTACTACATAAAGGGCAAGGGAAAAAACAAAAGCAAGAGGATGACTTAGACGCAAATGGAATGACGAAATAGGAAGATACATAAAGGAGAACAGCTGGACTGAAAGAAAGCAAAAGATATCACAAGAAAAAGAGATAAACGCAGAAAAAAAGATAGTAACTAGAAACACAAGAACCCAATACATAGGAATGATTAAGTAAGTGAGTAAATAAGAATGATTAAGTAAGTGAGTAAATAAAGTAATATACTTACAATTTTTATAAAAACAAAAGATTCTACTTTTGTAAGTTTTTTCCATATACCTAGTCTTTCCATCACAGAAGACATATCTCTTAAGCTTCCTATGTGCATGAGCAAAACTCTCCTAAATGCTAAATTCTCCTAAACTCTGCAAAATGTGTATTCGTGGTCACGGTCATCACTAAGGATCTGTTAATAAAACCCAATAAATGTATAGATCAGCAAAATTAGCTACCTCAAATCTGAATTCCAGAATAAAGTGCCCAGCAAAAACGTTTGTGTAAAAAAATTAATTCTTGGCAAACCTTGATTTTAATTATGAAAGCTACACTTTCCCTACGTTTGCCCATTTTGCAAATATCTGTCCACTCATACATATAGTAAAAAGTCCCAAGCACTCCCAAATGGACTCTTTCAAATAACATGTGCTTGCTCATACTCTCCTCAGATTTACCCACCAAAAATTGTTTGCTATCCTCATAATAGTGATGATACCCTCATATTAAAACTCGAAATTTTACGAAGCGCTTCCTTGTTGTAGCATCCTGATTTCCATTTTAACTTTACATATCTTCTGCTTTAGATTTTTTTGTTCCAGCCATTAATATATCCGTTAATAGACTCAGACAAGAAGTTCGTTGTGATTGAATATCAGAACCTACTTGGATTTTCGCAACTATAGGAATATGAATATATTATAATTTCGAATTTAGTGATATTGCATTTAAATGTGTGCATATGTGTTGCTGTTGAATAAGCAACACTATACAGGATGTTCTATATATCAAACTTACTTCGTATGAGTCACGTTTTTTCAACAGTTTAATAGTTAGAAATATTGTTTGAAACATACCCTACATCAGTTTTATCTATAGTCATCTGTCTCTACCTCTCTAGATGGAGTAATGATAAATGCAATTCGCACTATTAGCTCACCCTGTATACAATTTATTAAAAAAAATCTCTAATGTTAGCCATAGTCGCTAAGAACACAAAGTGGGAAGGTGCAGCAATTTAAATCATTTCAAAAAGTAATTTGGCACACACTTTTCATGTTTTTCCTACATAAAGGTTTTCATTCTAAAATACTTTTAGGTTTGTGTTACCTTGGGAGTTGTTGAACTTTAACATTAATAATAATTATTATATATTTTGAAACACAATTTTTTCCAAGTCGAAATTCAAATGTGATATAAACAACTTGGCAAATATTTATAAATATAGTAAATTTATGCAAACTAAAACGAGAAAACCTATAGATTGGAACGAACACCCACCCGTGTGTATGTATACGATCTTTTGTGAAAAGACCACCTATGGAGGTTGTATTGTAGTTGTGGCGATTGAAAAATGGGAAGTTGTATCTAGTAGGCAATCATAGTAACAGTCCATGTTAAGTTTTGTAAAATTCCATATTGGTAGTGCAGTAATAAATAATGACATCGAAAATGCCATACATAATATAAATAGTTTGAGCTCAAGATTTATAGTAACAGCGAATTTCCATTAGATGAGTGCCGCATAAGTGATGCTTCCTAAATTGGAATCTGAACTTTTCTACACCAAGAAGATCTAATATAATTAACTCCTTAAACATATCAAAGTAAGATAAACAATTATCGTTAAATTTTTGCTTAGTTGTACACATTAGCCTTGACAATATCACAAAAATATACATCAGTAACATTTTATATTATCTAAAAAAGATAGTTTGATTATTACTTTCTGATTTACTTTCGCTTATTCTCTCTGTTGGGGCAATAAAGGGCAATCGTTAATATTCAAGTCCATTACTTTATCAATTTTGATAAGTTGACAAAGTCCTTTAATGCATTGTCATCTTTGACAACAATCTACAGTTCCTGTATTAACAATAAATAGGCAATGGTGACAATAACCTATAAGGACACTTTTGGCGGCAAAGGTAATGTAGGGGACTGAGATTGATGAATCTTACATTAACTATTCGAAGATGAGAAATGTAAATACATCTCCGTGTATAAAACTACTGATACTTTTTATATCGATCGTCATTTCGAGAACAATACTGAATAATTCCCGTATTAACCTAACAATGACCTCTGTCCAAAAGGAGACCCCCAGTTAGTTAGTGGGATATTATAGGCAGATAAGTTGTCTGAAATCGGAATGTACAAGAGGCTTTTGATTGCGTAAATCATCAAGCACTTTTCAAAATGAAGATTTGTAAACGTTCGCGAGTGGTTTCAATTCTACCTAATTGGGAGATCTCAAGAAGTATTCGTGTTCAAAAGAAGTTACTGCTGGAGTCCCGCAGGGGACTATGCTCGGTCCTATATCCATATCCTATTTTGCAAACCAATGACTTGGCAAATGTGCTTTAAATAGTGCTTCAGCAATACCTATAAATATATAGATGGCACTAACATTCCAAGCAGCATCTAAGTAGCAGTAGCTGAGATCGGAACTTTGATTAAGTAGTTGTTACGTAACTACTACTAAATCTATGACTTTATAGGTTTAATTATTTTAGTTTAGAATATTTTAGGAATTATGAAACCATGCAGTTCCATTACTTCTAAGTAACTTTTAAAGTATGTCAAACCGTATTGCCACTTAGTATAATTACTTTAAAGTTGTTGCAACTTCAAAGTGGTATTATGATTGTAGCAGTAACTTGCCCAAAGCTACTTCAAAGTAGTACTGAAAGTTCCTGCCACCTGTCTGAAATTATTGCTTAAGATTTAATTAAAGTAAGGGAACATTACAGTAGTATTGGAAGTAAAACTTACGTGTTTGCTACCTAGGAGAATCACATGAAAGTGATTTTTACTACTTGTTTTGCATCGGAATTACTACAAGGTTCATTTTATAATACATGCAGGTAAATTTTTCCTACACATCAGGGACAGATATTTGCATCCGACCTCAACATTTCTCGGTGTGAAAATTATATTCCCCTCTTTTCTTGGGTTGCCACAATCTTAAAATATGCCATATCTAACTATTATGGACGTAGGTCCAATTGGTTTCATAATGATCTAGGACAGCAGCCTTACCTTGATGCTATTTTTTATTATTTTATCATATGCATTTACACTGAAAAAAAAGAATAAAATAGCATATCATCATATTAGTCCTGATGTCCTAGATCATTATGAAATCAAAGTAGAGCAAACCGCTGTGCGGACACTTGACGTACGTTATTACAGCAAATACTCTAAAATATTTAGTTTTAGCTTATTTTAATTGTTGATAAGTTTACAAATTATATTAAGTTGTTCTTAATATAATTAACGTCGGAGCTGTTTCTTGTAAAAATTGTTTTGTTAACAATTTTTACAAGAAACAGCTCCGACGTTTAATTGACGGTTTTTTTTGTTGCAGGTCGGAACATAAACAGGCTCGCGGGCCATAAAGAGACGTTTATGTTTAGATGAGTCTAGCAATAATAATCTAATTATTATGTATCTGTGCACAAAGGTTTTTACAGTTCCAATGGGAACGTTGCAGTGACTGAAACATGCATTAGATATGCTTTTATAGTAACAGTCACTTGAAAGTCCCACACTTTTTTAACTTATTTTATACTTCGTTGTAACAGCAACCTTGAAGTAGAATTTGTTTAGTTCCCATTACAGGTAATTAAGTAACACAAACTTTAGAGTGAATGCATTTTCCCTGTTCGACTTTGGCGGGAAAGTGAGGCATTATATTATCGAACGAGTTAGGTTTTTTAAGAACCAGACTTTATGGGCAAAATGTGTTAAAAAATATTTAAAAAATTTGCGAAGACTTTGCCAAAATTCTTCGGGCCTCAAACAACTTCAAATGAAAGTTTTGCAATTTTTGCTGTTTTTTTGTGATATTCAAAACTTTTCTCAGTAATTCAAGTAGATTCAGTAGATTCAAAAATAGTCGCAGATTTTTTAGAAATATTTTTGGGTGTTTTACTTCAACTAAAAAAGAAGACAAAACTCAGGCTTTTGTTTTAGAGAAGCGAGTTTATCTCATACTGCTAATCAAAATTTATCACTTTCAGATGAGAACAGCAATTAAATGTCTCTTATGAAAAAATAAACCGCTGTTCATATCAAACTCACATAGGTACAGAGTATCTCATGAGGCAATTTCTATAATTCTGATAATGTGACATAGAACACTTAGCTTGCAAGTACGCTTCCGTTTCTAAAATATCAGCTACTTTTGACTAAGAATAAAATAAAGAACCCATCGCCAAACCGTTGTATGTCCCAGATCTTGGAGAAGGATCTTTAATTAATTCATTATTCTTGCACTACTAACTACAAAAATTACAAAAGTTTTAAATTGGATAGTCCTCGAGGAACCATAGATCTTCTAGAGTAAAAAGGAAATAATTCCTAGTTCGCTAGAAAATCCAAATAATATATTTTGTCAAAAGAAACACTACCATTTCCATCTCTTATATTTTCATGAAAATTGCCTTCGTTTGTAATAAAAAGTATCGAGCGACTCATTAAATTATTTCCTCCTACCTAATGAACATCCACTTTGAAATATGTTCCTCCTACAGGTACTATAAGAGAAAACTGAGTTAACGGGAATGCAAAGACTAAATTTCATTAAGTAGTCTGATCTAGTTTGTAGACTGCAGAGGAAGCGACGATCTTTAGTAAATGAACGTAAGCTCAACTTGAAACGGCTTTAATAAGGCGACTCTTGTAAATCTAGCCTTCTTCATCTGCTGAACTGCAGTTTCAGCTAAATTTAGTATGAAATTGATTTTATGCTTCTATGGTAGCAAAAAGTTTTAATTTAAATGAAATATTGACTTGTTTGTTTGAAGGTATTCCCCACCAAAGCTATTAGGCATAAAAAATCCCGATTGGAGCTAAAATTGGAATGGAATATTTTTGCTTAAGTTAACATCGGTTAACTAAAATTTTGCGCGATAAAAGATTTGTCCATGAGGGATACTTTCTAGAGTACGATTTTGATGTTATGTTTTCGTGGACAAATACAGCAACAGACATATTCCCCTAAATTACATGCTTGGGAACACAATTATAATATGAATCAAAAAAGAAAAACCTGATTTATTGTGTGCTGAAGAATTCAACAATTGGTTTTCCTAACTCGAGCAAAGAACAGAGAAATAAGAAATAGGTGAACCCAATGAGAGAATTCCTGCTGCTGAGGTATACGTCGATAAAGCCGCATTTCAAGGTTCACGGTCAGGTTCGTGATGGAACGATAGCGTGGAAAGATGTGCCCCCTTGCGTGGGTGCGTAAGGGAGGCAAAACCGTGTGCGTGCTCCGAATTTTGTCGACCATAAAAATCGATTTTGCAGTATTATGTTTGAATCGTGCAACGAACTTAATTCCAATTTTGCTCGAGCTTTAAAGTTCCAAGAGATGTATGCATATTCATTGAACAGAAACGATTGCTCAATCGGGCGACCTTGTCCTCATCGTTGCCACCAATGAAAAATGAAAATAGAAGTATAACTTGTACATTTCTAAAGTTGTTGCTCAACTAATAATAATTACTTACCTAAAACATTTGTATTGAAATTTATGTAGAAAGCATTTTGAATAACATATGCAGAGTAATACACTTCCCTTGCTCAGTATAAGAGGCAGCCGAAATAAGATATTCAGACATCCATTGATAATAATCTAGAAATTAGCAAAATTCCTAAACATACTTTTTTTTAAGTTTAAACATACCATCATGAAATACCATTTTCTGAATGTACAGAGATAACACACAAAATCATTAAGCGGACCCACGTTGGGCGCCAATAATTCCAGGAAAAAAGGCAAGTACAAAGAAAACTCAAAATGAGTGCGATATCAAGTGACGTAATAGAAACGTTTCAATGCATTGAGAAAACAACAATACTAACACTAACAGACAAGCCCAAGTTACTTTGCAAAAATAACAATTGCGTAGTTGTTAGCTACGATCAAGCTTTGGATTTCCTACAAACCGTATTTTTGCCTTTTCAGTAAACCTTTTCCAAAAACTTTCTCAATATTTGGGAAAACTGGCAGATCATATTCCAAAATACCCCTTCTTCTTTTGTATGTTTCCTTTAGGTAAAAACCAGATGATGCCGATGTCTATTCTAAGAGTCTTGAACCAAGGCCAGAATCACATACTTTTTTGTCTTGTCAAGACTTATTCTATCTTCGTTGAAAAAGACAAAGACTTTTCATGAAAACGTAGTCCCCAGATAAGGCCTTCCACCTATCACTTCTCTGGTATGTCTGGTCGTTCTGGGGAGCGATCAATTTCATTATTGTAGAAAATATTTAAACCAGGCTCTTTTTAGGACTCTCTAAGAACTGATTAATTGATAGAAAAGATCTGTACTTATAGATATTCGAAAACTTAGAATTCTGATCGCTTTCAGGAAATAGCTAAGCTCCTGTAAGTCTCTACGATTATTAATTTGATTTCACTTTAGGGGTAAATAATGGCCGAAAAATATCTATAATTCGTAACTCAGTTATTCATAATTTTTTGCGCTTCCATGGCCTTTTACGTCTATCGAGCTCTATAACTGACGTCAATAAACCTTATGCATAGTTACCTTCGTAGAGCAGTTGGTTGGTCTCTCTTTAAGAAGGAACGCTCGAAGCAAATACGTCAGAAGACGACCAGATGACCTATCTCTATGCAGCGCTCACACTTCGAGTCAGGCGTTACGTCATATAGTAGCCAGAGTAATCAGTCTTCTGCTTTTATAATAAATTTAAGTTCACACAATAAACATCGAGTGATATAAACCAAAATAACGTTTTCTTCTTAATAATAAAAGAAATTAGTTTCTTTAAATTACGACTCAGTAAATTATATTAAAAAACACAGGTAGGCTCAGTTTTGATTGAGCTGTAGAACTACAGCTTGCACATCGGAAAGTTAAAATGTTCACACGAAGACAATTTTAACATTTGAATAGATCTCTTTGAAAGATTTTAAAACGATACCATGCACAGTCGCTTTTCACTCGTGGTTTTCCCCACAAACTGCAGTAGTATCCAAATTGTTTACCGGTTAACCAGAAAATAATCTTTAAAACGTTTACTGCGAAATGTTCTTCGTATATTTAAATAGATCTTGTCGAGCGCTTTAAAACGATATACCATGAATAGTCGTGTCCCAAGAAATTTTTTTTTGAAAAGTTCTGACTACCCAAAAGGTTTCTATGTGCTCTTATGATAACGTGTGTAAAATTTGGTCCTGAAGCTACGTACTGCCACAATAAATTGCTGAAAATTATTTACCTTTATTAACAACATTTATATATACAACCCTGAAATCATTCATCAACATATTTTGACTAGGCTACGCTATACACAAAATATAAAATATTTTGTGGTGAACTGGTCCAACTATTCTCTGGGTTTGCACAGTATGTCCAAAAAACCGTTAGTAAGATACAAACTTACAAAATTACTCTACAGAAATATAATAGCAGGGACAGGTATCATGATCACATTGATTCTAATAAATGATTTTCGGTATCACCGTGGAATGTAATATGCATTTAGAAATTTTAATTCGTAATGGTCTGTGTCATTTCTATTGACCGTGACGTGGGCAGTAGAAGCAAAAGATAACTTGATACATTTGTGGTTTTAGGTTTAGTACACAATTTCAGATGTTCAAAATGTGGTTGAAAACTTATTTAAGACTAACGACACTACTCGTTTTTAGCCAGCTTCATCTCGCTCTTGTGCAAAATTTTTGGAGTTCTAATATATTCATAGCCACTACTCTGTAATGTCACTATTTTTTACAGAGATATTTAATGCGCCTTTAGTTCATTTACTGAACCATGAGTGGGGGGTGGAGAGATTTACAAAGCTAAACATTACCAGAATCAAGAATGAGGAGAAGTAGCTAATGAGAATAAAGAAGATATAGGACGAGATGTACTTGGGCTTAGGCCGTACCGGTAGGAGCGGCAACGGGGGACCCAGATTCGGAGGATCCAGTCAACTATAGCTGATCCACAGCCTAGCACACTAGTGAACTATCTGATCATACGGTTTCCCATAGGTTAGGTCAGGGGACGGAATAAACTTCCACACGCCTTACTAGCATCTCTGCACCAACTTTGTTCTAGAGACATAATAGTCTAAGAGCCGAGAGCCCCCAGACCTACGTCATTTTAGCAAAGCTAAAATTTTCACTATGGATAGTACAATATGTACTTAAGAACGTATGGGTACTTGCTTGTTTGAAAGCGGGGGCCCTTCACAGGTAGCAGGTACTAAAGGTATATAAAAACCTTACTCGCCTACGTTAAACTATGATAGCTGCAATTTATATATGTTTCACAGAATATTGTTAAAAATTAATATTCATCATTGCCAGACACTTCCTGTGGGCCCTAACTTCCGCCAGACGCTTTAAAGCTCCTAAACAAATTAGTTAACTTACGTCATACTAGCAAGTCTACATTTTATATATGTTACTTGGGGATACTATCTTAATACTTTTTGTTAACAGCCAGACCAATCGGAAGGGCCAAACATCCCCCCAGACACAATAAAAGTTCCGCTATGAGTTAGAGCGCGAGAACATTATCTTAGCGCTTGGGTGCGAGTGAGATGTACTCGGTGCATGAATCTCTCCCTGTCATACTCATGGATTACTCTGTGTGTGTAGCGTGTTTACTTGCCTGTGATTGCGCAACTGTTATACAGTTTCCGATGTAAATGAAAAATTCAATCGCAAAAGTATCAACAACTTTGATGCTAGTAATTTACCCCTTTCAAAAGTGAGCTATTCCAGCAATTCCGCCGAGCAAACTATATTGCAAGTATCTGGAGTAATGCTCTGTAACGAAGTTACTTAATTTTTGGTTATTTATTTTGAGGAAAAGAATTAAATCCGTATCTTAAGCTGCAATCAGTTTCCGCTCGGATAAGCGGCCGACTCTAGCGAGAGCACGCGTCCTTTCCCTGACCGAATTCTGGCGTGCACCGCTCCGTTTCTCTCCTACCATTTCCCCCACGTTCCGAGAGCGCCTATATAAACAGGCACCGAGCAATGATTTATTCAGTCCACGTCCGGGACTCACCATCAGGATCAGCCAGCCCAGCCAAGCAGCCAGCCGCCGCCCCAGAGGGAAGATAAGAGTTAGTCCTCTTGCCGTAAGCTCCGATACCGTTTTCCGCCCCGATTTCATCCCTCGCCCCTTTCCGAGACTTCACTGCGTGTGAACCTAGGAGTCTCATCCTTTCATCCCTCACCCCTTTCCGAGACTTCACTGCGTGTGAACCTGGGAGTCTCATCCTTTCACCCCCCCTCTTTCCGAGACTTCACTGCGTGTGAACCTGGGAGTCTCATCCTTTCATCCCTCACCTCTTTCCGAGACCTCACTGCGTGGTGAACCTGGGGGTCTCTTTCCGTTTCCGAGTACCACCCGTCCGATCCCGTTACCAGCCCCGCATTACGACACCGTTTGCTTGCTCGCTTATTATTGCACGCCGTATTGCACCCGCCGACTGGTCTCCACAGCTACGCGAGGCCATGATGCAGGAGAGACCCAGCACCTACCCAGTACATAGGCCCTACCGGTGGGTGCATCCTACCTCAGCCGGGGTTAGGGTCCGCATCTACATCCCGCCGCCTTAGTATTTTGTTTATTTAAGTTTTGGGTGTAGAGTTTTGTTTTTTTTTTGAGATGATTATTTTACAAATAACAGGGTTTTGATAATATTTGTGTTTTAATTTTCCAGAAAAGACCGTCCTATCCACACGCATCCGTCGCTTTACGCTTGTTTCAGAGATGACAAGTCCGGTTTTAAATTTAAGCACCTCGCCGCTAAAAGATGAGCAGAATGACCTCGTCCGGTTGTTGGAGGAAGTCATTGGAGAAACAATCCAGCCTACTCTTCCAAGACCAGCACGCCCCAAAGAAGATGCCAAAGGGGAAAGCAGTTCCCCGCATCCAAGTCCTTTGAAGAGGACCCCGTCCCCGGTCTACTTCCAAGACTGGGAAAGGATTGATCCGATGAAAGATCATTTTGGTCCCGTTCCGTTACCTGAACCCACAGAACCTCGCCTACAGGTTCGCAAAGGACTCTGTTGGAGATGTGGGCGTCCTGGACATCAACGATCCGGCTGTCGCCTGGAACCCGTCCTGTTCTGTTCTCGTTGTGGGCCCATTGGAGTTCTTTCCAGGGATTGCCCGTGTCCAGCTGAGAAGTCATCACCGTCAAGGCGAAACCGAAAAGACCGCACCTCCGCTCCGTATCCACCAAGAAGGAGGTCCACCAGGGGGACTCACTGCTCAGAACCGTACGCAGAAGGGAAACGCAACCCCTGTCCAACGTGTGGATGTCCGAAACCTCCACGCCGAAGCCGTTAGCAGCTCAAACCAAGATTCCAGGGAGAAGAGAGTACCGTTTTGCTTATTTAAGTTAGGGCGACGCCTTACGCGTCTTATTATGTATTTTGATATATATTAAGTTGCTTTATTTAAGGTTTTGATTTGTAATGATGCATGTTGCATCTTTTGAAAAAAAAAGAGTTTTTTTTGGTAAGAAAAGGGGGTGTGTAACGAAGTTACTTAATTTTTGGTTATTTATTTTGAGGAAAAGAATTAAACCCGTATCTTAAGCTGCAATCAGTTGCCGCTCGGATAAGCAGCCAATTCTAGCGAGAGCACGCGTCCCTTCCCTGAACGAATTCTGGCGTGCGCCGCTCCGTTTCTCTCCTACCATTTCCTCCACATTCCGCGAGCGCCTATATAAACAGGCACCGAGCGATGATTTATTCAGTCCACGTCCGGGACTCACCATCAGGATTAGCCAGCTGAACCGACCAGCCAGCCCAGCCAAGCAGCCAGCCGCCGCCCCAGAGGGAAGATAAGAGTAAGTCCTCTTGCCGTAAGCTCCGATACCGTTTTCCGCCCCGATTTCACCCCTCGCCCCTTTCCGAGGACTTCACTGCGTGTGAACCTGGGAGTCTTATCCTTTCATTCCCCCCCCTGTTTCCGAGACTTCACTGCGTGTGAACTGGGAGTCTCATCCTTTCCTGCTTGCTGTGGCTTATGTAGAAAACCGTATGTTTGTTTTAGTTATAGAGCGGAGCTTTTTGGAAGGTAGAGAGTTAGTAAGAATAAATATTGTTTGGTTTAACAATTGTGTGTTTTATTTGTTAGCTTTAAGACCTTCTTGTTTTATGAAAGCTTTAGTGACAGGTAAAGTGATCCAGACTGGGCCGACCTCAGCAACCCCAGCAGTTCCCTAGAGTATCCGTTCTCCACTAGCAGTTACCCGGTCCCGTGGAGCATGCCACGTTAAAATAACTGGCGCCCGAGAGTACCGAGATCACCGAAAAGCATATAAGCGCCACTTCGTAAGCAAGCCCCTTACAAACACCGAGACAACTCAGGGGCACCCCCAAACCCGGCTTACAGCTCATAAAAAGCACCCAAGTATTATCAATCCCGACAATAATGGTTGGACATTGGCAGAGAACCAGTACAATTCTCACTGGTTCGATGGCGATCAATTACCAAGTTTTGTTAGTGATTCACTTCTAAATGAATCAGGTATTTTTCTTTTACTTCTAGTTATTTTTATGTATTTGAAGCTTTTCGTATCTTAATTAATTTATTTGTTTTTATAGAGGAATTAAACAACGATGTAGATGATGATGAATCGAATATTCAATTGGAAGGTTATCTTAACGAAGAATCACAAAAATGTCATGATGATGACGACGAAAATGAAGATTCGTTAATATAATAATAAATTAATAAAAAAATATAGTTTTTAAATTTTCATTCTTTGCATTCTTTATCTTTGTAAAAAATATCAATAAATCATCACTTTAATGAATTTATTTCTGTCAAAAAATATTGATTTTAAATAACTTCAAACAATTAAATAGAAATTTGCAAAAATTAATAATTGAGTTGCCTTCGAACTCTTTAAACATCTATTTTGCCAAATTTAATGCATTTTTATTAATTTTATAATTAGGCATTAGAATATTACTGAATAATTATAAAAGAAATCTATTAAAATCATGAACAACTTAAATTTTATGTACCTGTCTTATAGAACCAATCACAGGCAAGTAAAGACGCTACACACACACACACACAGAGTAGCCCATGAGTATGATAGGGATTCATGCGCCGAGTACATCTCACTCGCACCCTAGCACATAGATAATGCTCTCGCGCTCTAACTCATAGCGGCACTTTTATTGTGTCTGGGGGGATGTTTGGTCCTTCCGATTGGTCTGGCTGTTAACAAAAAGTATTAAGATAGTATCCCCAAGTAACATATATAAAATGTAGACTTGCTAGTATGACGTAAGTTAACTAATTTTTTTAGGAGCTTTAAAGCGTCTGGCGGAAGTTAGGGCCCACAGGAAGTGTCTGGCAATGATGAATATTAATTTTTAATAATATTCTGTGAAACATATATAAAAGCTATCATAGTTTAACGTAGGCGAGTAAGGCTTTTGTATACCTTTAGCACTGTTGTGAATAGCTCACAACTTGCATTCATTGCGTAGATACGGAATGGTACTAGGCAACAAGAATAATAAACAAGTCATATAAAAATAGTAAAATAAATATCTCATAGAAGTAAACTTGAATCCCCTCACTGACTGCTCTTCTCAGCGGGTCATTTGCACGGCAGATGTCCAGCCCGCCCGAACTCGCAGTTGAGGTTCCACAACCCCCCCAGTTAAGACTGACTGCTCTTCTCAGCGGATCATTTGCACAGCAGATGTCCAGCTCGCCTGAACTCGCAGTCGAGGTTCCACAACACTCCCAGTTAAGACTGGCACTAAACGCAAACTATTTTCTGCTCAGGCTAATGTTTTGACTCCTCCTTCCGAGTCAATCGTTACTCCTGCGATTTCTTCCCCCTTTCTTCCCTTACCCTCACCCATTAACGTATCCTCTTCAGGTACTGTTAACAACATGTCTAGCGATCTTGATGTTTATAGCAAGATGCTAAACACACACTTCCCGGAGCTTTTGCGTAAGTTCGACTACCATCAACCCGTAAAACATACTGTAGTCCATCACATTGACATGACCGGCACTCCGGTTAAAGCACGCTGTCGCAAACTGAACCCTAATCATCTTTCTTTTCTAGAAGATCATCTTAATGAGCTCTTGGACGCTGACGTAGTACAGCGGTCATCATCTAGCTACGCTACGCCAATTCACATCGTCGGGAAGCGAGCAGTAGGCACAGCAGAGACGCTACCTCCTGGTGACGACCAAGACATCACAGCCCCCATCGCCCCAACAGACAGTTATCGCTTGGTTGGCGATTATAGAAAACTCAATTCAGTGACAGTACCAGATCGTTACTCGATTCCTTTTTTAACGGACTTTACAAGAAAGATTGCTGGCGCAACCATATTCTCGAAGCTAGACCTCCAAAAGGCCTACTTCGCAATACCAATTGCAGCAGAGGACATTCTCAAGACTGCTATTATCACACCTCTGGGGCTCTTTGAGTTCAAACGGATGTGTTTCGGACTACGGAATGCAGCCAGCACCTGGAGTCGTTTCATGGACACTGTATTATCAGGGCTCCCATTTTGTTTTTCATACCTAGACGATATGCTAGTCTTTAGTGCTGATTCGCAGCAACATGTTGAACATTTACACCAAGTGTTTTCCCGATTAAAAGACAATGGCCTAATTATAAACCTACCAAAGTGTCTCTTTGGAGTCAATGAGTTCGATTTTTTAGGACATCACGTTAATACACGCGGTATCAAACCAATGGCTTCCAAAGTCCAGGCTATAATTGCTTACCCATTGCCTTCAAGTCAGAAAGCACTCCGCAATTTTATTGGCTTAATTTCGTATTACCATCAATTTGTACCAAACTGTGCGAAAATTTTGGCACCGTTAATCTCTATAGTTATTCCTGGTAAAGCTTCGCTAAAGCCTGTCCAGTTAAATCATGAGCAAATAGAAGCCTTTAGGCACGCGAAGAATGCTTTGATTACCGCTACTTTATTGGTACATCCGCGAATTAATAACCCTCTCAGTATAGCTGCAGACAGTTCGTCTTCCACTATAGCTGGAGTATTACAACAGTTTGAAGATGGCATGTGGAAACCACTAGCTTTTTGTTCCCGGAAGTTAACCACCACAGAGCAAAAGTACAGTATTTTTTCTCGGGAACTTCTTGCAATATACTTTGCTTTAAAGAAGTTTCGTTACTACGTTGAGTGCCGAGACTTTCAAATCTTTACGGTTCACAAACCTTTGTGTACGGCGATCAAAAATAATGGTTATCAATATTTACCACGTGAGTTTCGACAACCAGAGTTTATTTCTCAATTCACAACTGACCTCCAATATATCAAAGGTCAAGAGAATATTCCGGCGGACGCTCTGACAAGAGTTAATCTTATTAACGTCCCTGGATCTGATCTTAATTACGACGAAGTCGCTCTATCTCAAGAACAAGATCCCGAGTTAAACCATCTCCGATCACTGCATCACTGCATTTGT
The DNA here is from genome assembly GCA_929113105.1 of Agrypnus murinus. Taxonomy (NCBI): domain Eukaryota; kingdom Metazoa; phylum Arthropoda; class Insecta; order Coleoptera; family Elateridae; genus Agrypnus; species Agrypnus murinus. Next base: position 38,194,578 of record OV816030.1, read on the forward strand.
CGACACGTGGGTGTCCCGCTTTGGAATTCCCAAGTATCTCACTACGGACAATGCAAGAATATTCCTTTCTCATGCATGGATCAACTTCATGGCCATGTTAGGAATTAAACACGTCAAATGCACGGCCTTCCATCGAACGTTTTAATCGGACACTCAAGCAATCCATTCAAACCACAGGAACTTCCTCCTGGTTAACGAATCTCCCTTGGATTCTCTTGAGCTTACCTGCAACACTGAAATCGCAAGTTAATGTTTCTCCTGCAGAAATCCTGTATGCTACCCCTTTACGACTACCTGGAGATTTCTTTGAAGAAGAACAACTGGCTAACGACATGAACCTCCCTAATTTCATAGCCAATATCAAAAGTCGTATGTGGAAGCAGAAGCATTTTTTTTACAAAAACTTATTCCGGTCAGTCCTTCGTTCCCAGCGACTTGACCAACTACACACGCGTATACGTTCGTAACGACACGCACACTCTGGGCATGAAAGACAGTTACTTAGGCCCCTATAAAGTGTTAGAACGGACAGTTAAATACGCCACTGTAGAAAATCACACTCGCCCTATCTCTTTAGATAGGCTAAAGCCTGCATATTTTTTAGATTAGTTACTTTATAATGTTAAGCCAACAATGAACTGATTTCAAATGCTACGCGAAGGCATCTTTTGAAAACTTTTTACCTGTTGACTTTGAAAATTTGAACACTTTTCTGTTTTTTTTTTCTTTCTGTTTACAGGTTCCAAGAGTTGCCGTCGCAAGTTCCGTATTGTTAGTTAGCTTAAGTTTTTTATTGTATACTACCTAGTGGAGTTTTTGTAGCTGGAGCATTTTACAACTTTAATCAAGTTCCTTTAAAATACTCCATTTTTTCTCCAAAATACTATTCCGTATTTTTTCCTTTTCGTGTATTACCATCGTTTCAGACCGGGCGGGGTAATGTTGTGAATAGCTCACAACTTGCATTCATTGCGTAGATACGGAATGGTATTAGGCAACAAGAATAATAAACAAGTTATATAAAAATAGTAAAATAAATATCTCATAGAAGTAAACTTGTGTTTTATTACTCCTACAAGAGATATATGTAGCCCTAACACCACCACGTGTTAAAACCCGCTACAGTACCTGCTACCTGTGAAAGGGCCCCGCTTTCAAACAAGCAAGTACCCATACGTTCTTAGGTACATATTGTACTATCCATAGTGAGAATTTTAGCTTTGCTAAAATGACGTAGTCTGGGGGCTCGCGGCTCTCACTCTATAAGATTAGACTAGTCATAATAAGATAGATAAATGCCATGTCATCGATGACACCATAATAAAAGTAATCTTAAATAAAAAAACATAAAAGCCGAGATCAATAAAAAAGTGATTAAATTGAAGTTCAACCTTGGGGAGCTCAACTGTAATTAATATTGTAATTTAGTCACTAAATGAGCAGAAATGTATACTAAGTATTACAGGGAAAACAATTTCAAATGTGAACTTAAGGCATCAAGCAAGCCGCTCTCGAGAGCGGCTTTAAAAGAATGTAAAATTCTTGGTTGCTCATGAGTCATGAGGGGGGTGTGAATAAACCTCATAATAAGAACAAATATTAATTTTATCACCGCGCCTCTGTCTGGCACCAGAGATTGGTTCATGACAGCCCAGTGCCAATACCACCCAATACATAACCAAACATAACCTAAAAGGCAAGGAAGACTGATGAATACAAAGTGACAAGATTTAAAATCCTACTATTTCTTAAAATACACGACAGGAAACAATCGATAAACAACAAACAGTAGACTAGGGCTGCATTTTTTCTTTAATAACACATTATCTGTTAAACTAGTTAGGTTAGTTCACCGTAAACGAACCCTAATAAAAGGTTTAACGTAAATCTTGTTTATTTTGCATTAAGGCCGTGCAAAGCTTATGCATGCATTATGCGCCTGTATAATCCATTTAGTAACATAGAAGAGACAGTTGTGTGGCAGTGTCAACAACACGAGACGTCCATTTTGCTTCTCATCAACGTGTGAACAAGTCGAGTAGAAAATGACGTAGGGCATTGTTTAGTAATTCGAGCATACGTGTGTGTGTGTGTGTGTGTGTGTGTAGTTGCAGTGACCTAGTGTATAGAAGCCACACAAACGCGAAATATATAGACAGTTGACCTCAAACGTTAGTGTAGGTCATGTGTTGTTGTCGAATGTCTGCAACCTCGTCCTCTCCTGCTATTAACGTCGCCTACTTTGATTTAATTTGTGACACTGGCGAGAGCTGCTATCAAATGCATACACAGATGATAACTAAATTTAATAATTTTGATATCAACATCAACATGTTTGTTATTACAGACACACCCGTTGTTCATGAAGAATACACACAATATTGAGTCATCCATGTTTCATAATGGGATACTTTGTTCCAGAATATGCGGCAACGCAGCCAACTTAACTGTTTAAACTTTCTCTTCTTAAACGAAAATTAAATCCGATGAAACTGATGGATATTACATTTCGGAACTATTCTAATAAAACTGAAAGTAACAATTTGAGTACTATACATATAATTAAGAGATCTCAATTTCAGCTCATTGATAAAATTTAAAAAGTACCTACGATTGGTTTCAAAAGTCTATTAGGTATACTACTCAATACTTCTGGCGGTTACTGTATATTTCTGTTAACTACGAGATAACTTTCTTTTTTAATATTGGCTAAATTTGTCAAACAATCTATCAATAATGACGCTTTAAATGTTACATACCATGTGGGTGATAAAAAATGATCATATTCAACCTCACATATTTAACCTTTCGCCCCCAAGTGGATCTCAACAAAGGCGGAACGAAAATTACAACCTACGTTTATAAAACAATGACAAACCGGTAGTACGTACGTACTCCACTACATACTCAACATGTAATTATTATGGTTAAATCATAAAAAAATTGTTTTTACCGTCAACAATGGTAATAACAAAATGTGTTTTAAAAACAAAACGAATATCTTAATTTTCCTCATTTTGGCTCCACTAATCTGCTTCCGTGGAAAAAAGTCAATTTTACATCAATTTCTTTTGTCACATAAAATAATGGCCCCCTAAAATGTTCTCATGCTTTGGGCGACCTTGTACGCGAAATTGCCATTGTTATCTGTCAATTACAGCGTCTAGCAATTTGTACAAAGGTCATTATTATTGTTGAAATTATACAACAACAAATTGGTTTTAGTCATGTCTGATTTTATATTAACGACAGAATTATATGGTATGACGTTATTCTTACTTATTATTAAAGGAAATAATACACGAGGTTATGTGTAGTTTTTGAATGGAATCATCTAATTTTTAGAGAAAAAAATTTAAATGAGCACTTTGTAATAATACTACTTTGATATACTTAACGAAAAAATTCAAAAGTCTAAATTATAAGTAATTTTGTAATTACGATGGAAGAGGTGGGTGGCTTCAGCTAAAGGAAGAGCAGAAGTGACTCAATTAAAGGGAATCGTGAAGCGGAGAAGTTTTAAATGAGTATTCTGCCCAATATGCTATTGTCAGAGATATCGGTTCGAAGACACTCAACTCAGGATCAGCATCAAACGTGGCACCAAATATCTCTTGGGTTTTCCATACCATAGTTACCATCAAGTCGAAGCAAATAATTCACAGTTTTTCGATAAGATCTGCTATAAATGTACTAAATGTACATTCTAAGGCCATACTACTTAAAGAAATGATATGATTGCAAATACATCAGCGGCAGCTGCTATGACATCTGTATTGTAGTGAATGCCCTACAATTTACGACCAGATAATTTCGTTTTCTGACTTAAAAAATCTCGCTTCACTAGGTAAATATTGAATTTTTGATCTTTTTATTATTTACTTAAGAAAAACTTTAATTATCAATCAGTTTTGCAACTTACTGTACACGAACCTGATATTAACTAATTATAAAGAATTTCCAACAATACAGGTAAGTAATATTAATTCCCCTTTTCTGATAACTTTAAATAATAATACTCTCACGTTATCTTATCCCAGCACTAAAAACAACAGCGACTTTCCAACGAGATAATGTATGGAAAAAACTTTCACTTCTCCCCTCTCTTCGAAATCAGCTGACTATACTGAAAGCCCTATATAAGGAACACCTATTATGGTCAATACTTCTATTTAATTAACTTTTATTTACATTTACAGCCTTAGGATATTTATATAAAGGTATTTTACATTTTATAATTACTATTTAAATTTTATATTTTATGAATTTTCTCGTTACAAAATTTTTATTCGTACTCTTTAGTTTACAACTGTATTGTCCAGCTGCCTTTACAAAGTACACTTTAAGATTGAAATCGTCTTATCACAGAAATGATAATATTTATACCTACCATATGTTTCCAACCTCTTGTTTTAGAAATACCTTGGTTTAATTTTAAATAAACGAAATCTATTATTTATATATTTTTCTTTGTTTGTCGTTAAATTCTAATTAACTTAAATTAAATGTAAAGAAAATATTAAGAATTTAATTTAAAAAAAGACTCTAAAATTGGAAAGACTTTAAAAATTCAATTCTCCAAATCAAGCATGAACGAAATTTGAAATCATTTATACTACTAAAAAGAGTACTCTCTAATGAGTTAAACGAGAGAATCATCAAGCTGTCAAAAAAAACATAACCTTACTTCACTAGGTAAATATTGAATTCTTGTATTTGATTTTTGTTGTTGGTTAAATGAAATTTAATTTTTATTTAAGAAAAACTTTAAGTATCAATAAGGTTTGCAACTTACTGTACACGGATCACATATTAACTAATTATATAAAGAACATCCAACACTATAGGTAAGTGATATTAATTCTCCTTTTCTGATAATTTTCAATAATAATACTCTCACTTTATCTTGTTTCAGCACTAAAAACAACACCGACTTTCCAATGGGATAATATATGGAGAAAACGCCCACTTCTTCCCTCTCTTCAAAATCAACTGACTATACCTTACCCATCGAGCTAGAATCAAGCATTAAGAAAACCTGAAACTTATTTTTTTCATGATTTCTGCAAGCCCTATAGTATAAGGAATGTGATATGCATATATAGATAGAAAATACTTCTGTTTATTAAACTTTTCTTCACATTTACAGCATTATGAATATTTATACAGGGTGATTCAGAAATAACATATAACGGAGATCCAAAAGGATCCAAGGTCAGGACCGGATCCAAAAATTCAATAAAAATTTAATATTAATTTTTTGGAAAACTTCGTTTTTGATCTATACTTGTCAAGGTAAATTAGCTCTACTGCCTCCCTTCTACCTACCAGGTAGAGGTATTTTACACTTTATAATTATTTTATGAATTTTATATATAGTTACAAAATTTTTATTTCTACTCTTTCGTTTACAACTTTATTCGTCTATAACTGCTTTTGTTTTCTATCTCTCCCTGGGAGAGTTTATTGCTCAACAACCTTTCCAGACTACACCTTAACATTCAATTAATCGTCTTGAAAAATAGTTGGATTTTCTCATCTGTGTTCGTTATTTTTTACGTGAGATTTATGTGCCTCCATGCAACCTAAATTCTTTATAACCTTAAAGCTCATGCTGTTCGACTTTAATTTATTTTCTTTTAGTTCTGTTGCAAACCCTGGATGTACCAAAATACTAATAAGGAAAACTTTAGTTAGGAACTGCTGTTAGATACAAATAGTACATCTACTAAACTTATTTAAGACTTGAGGATAGTATATTCTTTTAAGTAAAGCCCAAGATCAACGTTAAGGATGCAGATCAAAACATAGCCTATAGTTATGGAAATAAATATTTTAACCAAGTCCCATGATATCAAAACTACTACTTACATAATTCTTAATGTTATTTTTGGGTTCAGGCCGATATTCTGATAGTTGTTTAGAAAACATGGCAAATTCCGCAATGTTTATATTGGTTTTGAAAAACTGGGCCTAAATGTAAGAGGGTGTTACTGTTTTAGACTATGCCAAATCAAAATCCATATAAACTCAGTTATATTCATAAAGTCTGATATAAAGAAGACATGGATAACTCGGTTATTATAGCCTACTATTCGCTGATGCTACACATCTATTCTACATTACCATTTTCGATACATTACCACCACTGTACTGCAGTGTGCATCAGTCCACCAAATCTCACTGGATTTCTCACTAGCGAACCATTAATGATTTTTGGATAAGAACTGAGTATATCAGATTCCACAGGGCAATTTGTTCCAATTTTCAATTTCCTGCATTCAGAGTTTTCAGGACATCCATCCACTCCAAACACAGAACAAAATGAAAGTCTCATAACTTTGATTAGATATAGCGAAAAGAAACACCAAAAGATGTTCGAGTTAATGAGGAAAATTTGACGAAGCTGAAACTGCATCGTTGTTATAATGCTAATGTTGGTACTAAACAGGACCAAAATTCTATTCCATAATAGTAAAGTATTTTTCAATGGGCTTATTCCACCAAAACTAGCAGGAAGGTTAGTCATAAAGAAATTGTAGTTTTTTCATGATAGAAGTATTTCCTAGTGCACACTTAGATAGATTTGAAAAGGATCATTATATCATCATTGCCAAGACATATAAAACCATTAGAGCAAAGAAATCGAATGAAGAACACATCAGAATGATTATGAAGTGATTTTAACAGTGGCGGCTCGTGATCTTGAAAGAGGAAGAAGTCAAGGTTGGCACTAGCCAAGGTTGTACTCCAGATGATATTAGGCCTAATTATTAATCTAAAATTAAATAGATAAGAAGCATTTCCCTTGAGAATTCGGCACTGTTTTCAAAGAGCAATAATTAAGAAGGAAGAACGACGGACATGAAAGTAAAAACTTGCAATTATATTTCTTTCAAAACAGCGATCCAGTTCTTTCACTTAAAATTAATTAAAACCCTCTCTTTTCAACTGGCGGCAAAAGTTCATCCTGTTTTCCTCAACAATTTCTTCCTCACGAGTACACTCAGACATAAACACTCCATAATAATTATACTGTTAGTAAGCAATTAACGGAAATTAAAATAGTACATTACCAGGCTGACTTACATAAACGGAAAAATTCCACAGAATCCTTTTTAATAAGGCAGCCTTGTTACATATTACATAGTACAGTCAATATAATATCCGTAAAGTAGACAGACAGTGAATGCAGCAACGGCAAGAGACCGTGATGGGTACACAGATATGCCGCTGCTGCATCAATGTGCATAATTGTTGGAAGTGCAGTGAGCCGTAACGGAGGCCAGCTCGGCCTTGGACAAACTCCGGTCAAGTGGCTGACGTCAGTTGTATGTGCACTGTCCTCTCACAGGAAAGTGCCACTTTATTGAGGTTAAACAGTCACCCAAACAATTGCATTCTAGCAGACGCTGTAATTTCGTCCAATCAATGATGAAATGAAAATAGTGTTGTTTTTTTCACTGTTGTAGGTTTTATTATATTGCACGTGTCTATCAAAAATGGTTTTTTTTGAAGTGCCTCCGTAACACCGAAATCTTAACATCCGTAAAATCGTGTAGCTTTAATTGAATTTTGACAAAAAAAGGATTTATCTGCTGATCAAAAAGAAAAAGGAAAACCGTTCGTCTTCAAAAAAGGTTTCACAAAGAGCGGATAAAGAAATAAAATCAACCAAATTGTTTTAATTACATGAAGACGGCTTAATCGAGAGAAAGTTGGTGTTCATTAAGGATGTGGAGTGAACCTTGAATTTCTCTTAACGAAATAATTTTGATAGGGGCGATCAATACGATAGTAGAAGTAGTATTTATGCAGATGCAAGATACTCTTTTATCCATAATTTAGATACAAACAATGCGAAGAACATTGAACTATTAGCGCAGTTGCATTTGTAGGGATCAGTCAGTAGTAGTGAAGGAACATTTCACTCAGGTGGAGACCTGACTTAGGTATAAAATTAGGAGTACCTTAAAAGTCTAATAATTACATATTTTTTAATTATTGAACCGTTAAAGCTGGAAAATCGGAATTTTCTTATTTTAGGACATTTTCCTAAAGTTATGTACATTTTAATAACACCGAACGGTGTTTTTATTCAACACTTAATTCAAAATTATCTTTTGCACACAACCATACCGCTTACTCGGTAGTTAATAACTCGTAAAAAAATCCTTTTTATGAAAATTTTTACTATCGCCACTTTGTTGAAGGGAAAACTACGGGATTAGTGCGTGCCCCATTAGCTCGACTTACGTCATAGCACAATAACCTGCAAATGCGTGTTTTCAGCAATCAATAATGTAATCGTATAAAAAGCTTTTCTTTCTAAACATAATCACACTATAAAAGCGTTATACTTGAAAATAAAAAAATCCCGAAATATTACTGCCCCTGCACACATTAAACGCTGGCGAGAAACCTTTAAAATATAAACTAAAATAATAAATGCGCAAGGTGATGATGTTAATTTATCCAAATTTCTAACAACTAAAGAGCTTCTCGCAATAAATCACAAGCTTCGTCACTATTTGTTTTTTGTATAAAAAACAAGAGAATATGCCAGAGTGAAGAATTTCTTCAGGGGATTTTTGAAGGTTACTCGGTCTTGTTCCCATTTAATAGATTAGCTTGTATAATGTATAGGAGTGACCGGCAAAAGTTGAAAGCATGCTAAAACTTACTAATATTAGTTTTGATGAGAAAAATGATATACAGGGTGTATTTTATTTCCTTTCATGAATGATATTACAGCGTAGCGTTTGCTAGAGATACTTTATTAATAGATTGTGACCCAAAAACTAAGGAATTGTAACTTTAACGTTTGTTCGAGAGAGTCCTTTGATTCTTTGCGAGTCTCGGCGGCCCACCGATTCTTAAAAAGAGAACACCCTGTATATTATTTTTTTTTCTCTCTTCTCTTCCTCTATACTCGTGTCATTATATAAAGCACCGATGTAACTTTTTAAAAATAAACCGTGAGATCTACACTCATTAATCAAACTTACGAATCGAAAGACGTATTTAAGGCTATTTACTCGTTAAGCCTCCGCGAAGACGGAGCGAACCGTGGTAATTAGAGCTAATGGAACTTAAAAACAACCAAGGACATGTTTTGTGGAGACGCTTCGTCTACGAATAGAGCAAAAAGAGTTTATTTTCTCGGCGCATATATAAAGATGATATTAAAACTCGTAATATTATTAAACGCACGCCGTATATCTTACCAGCGTTCTTCACCCTTATGGCGCCTTTAACTGTTTACGAGGTGCGCCAGGAGATAACTGTGTATGTGCATAAGGTTTCATTATGAGATTTCTAATTCGCTTCGTGCAGAAAGTTTATCTATCTGTTTTTAAGTTAATTGCGGATGTTTGGATCTTGTTTTTACGTATTTCTTGTTGTAAGAGAAGATTACCTACTCGATCCGCAGTAGTTTTCCCAAAGGCATTTAATTTTGTTATAATTGGGTCGCCCACAACACAACCACGATGTAAACAAAAACACGTGGTTAAATTACAGTCCCTATGGATCGATTGTTTAATAATACATAATTAGATCATTTCAAACCTGATCTATGATATAACTTACGTAAAGTTTAAGATAAATTTATTTCCTTACTTCTAAAACAATCTATGGTATAAAGATCTGCATACATATGGGGAGACCTACGAGTGCCTGATGGCCCTGCAGTTTTAGGAGCAGTGTTATTACAGTTTGATAAACAGCAAACGTCACAAGTCATTTCGTTTGCAAGTAAAAACATATCGGCAGTGGAACGACATTATTCACAAACAGAAAAGGAAGTATTAGCAGTTGTTTGGTCCGTTGTTGAGAGTTTTTATTAAGTACTAATTCTACAGATTAGACGTTGAGTTAGTTACTGACCATAAGCCTTTAGAAGTCACATCTTAAGCAACCTCAACGTCACCTGATGGGTTATTATTGACCATTTGCCATTGTCAGATAGAGAAAGTGAATATGTTTACAGTAATAGAGAAGAAATGGAATTCTTATTCTAAAGGCATGCGATTCAAAGTACTTCAGTTGGCGCATGAAGGCCATCCAGACGAGACAGCAATGATAAGAAAAATAAGGGCTAAAGTATCGTGATCTTTCATATAGATCGACAAATCGGGAGGTTTTCGAAAACATGTCGCGAATGTTTATTAGTTCCTCTAACAGATAAGCCTTCACAAATGAAATGACACAAGCTTCCAGATGTACCATGGCAATGTTCAAGAAATACTTATAGTTTTTAGTGAGATATAGTTAAGAAAAAATATGTAACGTCCAGTAGCTTTTTAGGTTATTTTACTACAAACGTCTTTGATCACGTTACAATTTTTATTTGGCTTTTCCCCAGTTCAATTTCACTTTAGTGTTTAACCTGAAATTTTTCTTCTTAAAAGACTTTCCGTATTGTGGTAATATCAGTTTTGTCACTCCAAATATAGTCGTGTTTGTGGACACACCTTTTTATTGCTTATTCCTTATTTGCGATAGGTGATAGTTTAGTGTCTTGTTGATCTTTAATCGCTACCAAGGTACACTTCTTAACTAATCTATTCATTATAATTATCTCTAACAATTCCTTTTAAATATATATTTACAAGAGGTAATAATCTTCCATCTGTGCCTCTATTGTTTTTATGCCGATAAAAACATCTTATTCCGGTAGGCTATAGTCTTTAGGTACGTTTGACAAAATACCTTCCAAAATGTTGGGTATTGTTATCCATCAACCAAGCTACCATTTGAAGCCGCAACTAAAAATATTAGTGTATTACCAACAATCAACATACAGAAAGAAGACAAAAACCATAACATTTTCTAACACAGAATTACCACCCATCTATGACTGCATCTAGTATAAACATTTTCTCTCTTCATTCTTTTTAGGTTATGTAATAGAGTGACTGTATTATTCTTTTGTTGTTTCAAATATATTAGTGGCGCAGTTGCCAGTTGTAAGCCAGTAATCTAAATTACCTTTTCTGCAGAGATCGTAAGCAATCGTATTCTAATATTCATTTCCGTTAAGATCTTTAATTAATTTGTTTCTTTGATTATGTGTAATTATAGTATTTTAAGAAATGTATAGAAATCTTGCTCTTTTGTTTTTATCTTTAATATTGAATTTGATATTAATCTTTACTGTTCAATATTTTTGTTCTTTTGAATAAATCTCTTTCTGTTTCTTTTGTATCCCGTGTCTTTTATTTCTATTATTGTTTGTGCTGAATTCAAATGACGGCTGTTATCTTAAAGTTTGCCGGACCCAAACATTCAGTAAGTTTCAGGTTTATGTTTTGTGTTATAAATTCTAATATAGCTGGAAATCTTATTAACATCTGCGAGTTAGCCAGTTAGGAAGTTCCCGTTATAAATTATCAGCGTTAACAACCATCGATTCCAAATTCTAATCAAAGGTATAGGTTTGAAATCTCTGTATATGAAATTGTTCCGGAATCGGTATAGATATACTACTGCTGGATTTTTACATCAATATTCTAAAGCGACTAAAATGTTTTTGTTACTTACTTCACTATCTTGTTGGATAACTCCTCCAAATTTGGCAATGGCAGTTCTGTAAGAAAAAGAACAAAACAATTATTCAGTCTATTCAAGTCCATAACGTCTAACCAACAATATTAATTTTCTGAGAAAACTTTAAAAACACCAACTAATAATATTATCGCTCGTAAAATTTTTTTATTACCGTTTTCGATTACTACACGATTTCCGACATGAAATTACAACAAGACGGGAACTTTTGTAATAACGACCGATGACGACAAATATAAAGCAAGCCTTTAGAAAGTAGACAGAAATTAAATGAAATGAGACGTTAATCATCGCTATTAATCCCAATTACTCAAACCAACACGCTATAAAGGCTTGGTCAACATGTAGTCTTCTTCTTCTTAAGTACGTGAGTTGAGAATTTAAGATTGTTAACTAAAAAGGTTTATATATCTTTTAGAAAATGTTAGAATTAGTAGTTGTACTAAATAGACTAGGATAGTTTAACACGCAAGGCCGAAAAGATTACACGAGGATAATTAACATCCATTAGGTAGTTATTATAAAAGCGCTTGGGTTTTGCTTTAGCAAAGTGATTTATTGCAATGGATTTTAGTTAGTTTAAAAAAGTTTAAAAACTTAGTAATACGCGTGATTTATAACTTGTTTCTGCTAGATTACTGCTTATAATCTTTTAATTAGGTGGGAGCAGTATGTAAATGCAAAATTAATTATTAAATATTTATTAGTTTAATCAAGGAAATGACAAACCAATCGATAATAATTTATTTGAGAAGAGATAAATTAATAACTGAAGTGGTGTTGTGTGTGTCTGTGCGTACCGTAACGTAACGTACCGAACCGCACCAATTTTAATAAGGGGAATAGCAACGTGCCGGCAATACAACCCTGAGGCGCACCTTTATTATATGATTTATACGGTATCAGTTTACATTTATTAATCATTTCCCTTTTTTTATTACTTATATATGTCTTAATAAATTTCATATCATTAGATAGTGTAATTTTATTTCTTCGTTGCAACATAATTTCCGTCTCGTTGCTGCTTTATATTAAAATAAAACGTAAAAAAGTCTCAACGTAAAACTACAAAGATCTATAAATAAAAGAGTTTTAAGGGTACTCAATAGGATAGAATAATAGCTACAAACTTCATTATTTCTTAGTTATTTTATTTTCTAAAGTTGAAAGCCATACTTAGAAGAAAATACTTACTTCCAGACACCTGACATTAATCTTTTTGATCCCATATTTGGTAGAGGATTAACCGAAGGAATAATTTTGTTGAATGCACCAATGAAGCAATTGCAGGGAATTTAAGGCATTGGAAGTAATCTACGACAAGTTGGACACAGACCACTGCGAAAAGATGTAATGATATTTTGTTACTTATTTTTCACTTCGTAAGCTGATATACTCGTGCTCAATAATTGGGTGTGATAAAATCTATGGTAAATTAGCAAGGAATTACAGATTAGGTACAGCACGATGAACGTGGCCCCGATACTTGGACTCGAGAGTCAGCAATGCAAAAATCTCTCAAAATCCACCAATGAATCTCAATAATAATGCTACATTCGTCGTCTCAAGTATACCATTCTTAATAGCTGTATGCAAAGGTCCTTTTATACCTTGGTTGAAATCTTAAATGTGACCATTAGTTTCTGGTAGCCACCCTTTAACAGTAAAACAGATAATAGTCGTTCTAAATGGAAATTGAAGCGGTATTCAACATTCAATAAACACTTGTCTCATGCTTCAACTTAATTCTTTCAGTCCCCTCCTTCAAGATCTTAGAATCGCACCAAGCGATGCAACAGATGCCATTGGTACCCTGGTCACTGCTAAAAGCAAGCATCCTTAGTTTTTCTTTGGACCGTGAGAAGTGTTAGAGCGACAAAGATTTGGAAAGCCGGGACTTCTATATATGTAGTTGCTAAGTTTGATCGATGTATGTTACAAATTTTCAGCAGTTTCCTGTCGCCTTCTTATTTGTAGATCTCGTGTGGTTACTTTCCAGAATATGTTAATGTTCCAGAAGAAACAAAAAGATCTGTCACATTTATAGCAGTACTCGCCATTAAAATTCCTTTAAAAACTATGCCAAAAGTCTGCATTTGGTCGTGGAAGAAATGTTACAAATTCTTAGTAAATTGGCTCCAAAAATTAAAATGAGAAGAGAATTCTCGATTTTGTGCACCGGTTTCTTTTTTGCATTTGAAGTGGGCAAAAAGATTTTATTAAAAAATTGCATTCAGGGATACTTTCCAACAATTCTCAAAAGATGTTTCTATTACTCTTGCCTTCTATATCTTTATTTGTTACAAACAGCATAATCAGTTCGGCTTCTTGGTCTTGGACCATACAGAAGGTAATTATACTTTTTCATCAATGTAAAACTGCCCCACATTATGATCTTAAATCAACAATTTTTCGATAACATTAATGAGGCATGGACAATGAGATTTTTTATAGTAATTGAAATCTAAAGGAAAAAAAATGCACAAACAATTGACAATCACACTACCTCTTCTTTTGTTAACCCACATCACACTATCTACTACAAAGAAAAATTCATTGTGATGCAATTACTAGTTTCCAATGTGTTCGATTTCCAAGAAGAATTAAAATCATCAAAATCGATTGATTGCACTAATTACAAGCCTCATCTCTTTTCAATTACAAGTTAACCATATAGTACGTAACTCTTTGAATTCATTTCCATAGAAGATTTTACTTTAATTTTAATAGAATTAGCCTTTTTCTCCTTCACCATTTTAGTTAATTCTAAACGTGATGGTCCAAAAATGACCATAAGAGTAGCGTAGTTTGGCTTCTACATCAACTAAAAACATCATCATCGGTTACTCATATACAATTTTGGGCATAGAAGTCTTAAAAAGTGTGAAAACTAATTGGTAATTCTTAGAAGCAGGAATACTTTTGCTCTTTACACCCAATTTGTCTGTAAGCAAATAAGATCAGATTGTATTATCGTCCTTAAAGAGGAATTTGTCAGATTCTTTGATGTAAAGATAATCTTAGAAGGCCATAAGTTCCAGCTTAACATATGATTTTGTCTACGGAAATACATCCCTAAGGATGTACCATCCAACAGGCGGGGAGGGGTCACCAAACTGTGATACCTTTACCACTCAAATTTTGGAATAAAAAAATATTTATTGTCAAATATCGTTATCTCATTCATGGATTCATGGACTGTAAACGCTGTTCAAAACTCTACGCAGATATGTACTTTTGCTTGGTCTGAACCTATTGTAACGAATAGAAAACCCTATACGCCGTCATCGAATATGCTAGATTCTGGCGGCAAGATGTATGATTCATCAACACCTGCATGTATGATTTATCAACACCTGCATGTATGATTCATCAACACCTGCATGTATGATTCATCGGCGTGAGTCATCGACGGCTGCACAAAACAATACACTAACTAGTCTAATCGAGTACGTTCTAGAACATTTATATGGGGATATAAATTGACGTTCGCGCACAGAAGGGAGTTCAGTTAGTATTCAACCGGTGAATTGAAATGTGCTTTGTGTAATTAGTTAATAGTCGAATATTAGTGAATAAATAAATGTTATAAATGAATGTTGTATTAAAAATAAATAGCCTACTTTAAATTTGTAAATATCTAGCATTTAAGTTGGTTAAGTAGTTTATAATTATAGTGTTTTTAATTAGCGTATGTAAATAATATATCTCTTGTGAATAGACGATTAAACAGCATTTTTGTTATTATTTTAAAAAGAACGTTACACTATTATTATTCTTGAAGACACACTTTGGAGAGTCTGTAGACTCTTTGTGCTCGATGTGTTTTAAAAATACAAGGTAAACTCCATTAATATTTAAGATGAAAAAAAAGAGCCTTCCTAAGATTTCCAAACTAGTTTTTAAATGGAATTATCTATGGTACATTTGATGAGCCCTTTTGGAGCAACAACAAACGAATATTGCTTTCCTAATCATACCAATAATTTACAAAGTGGCGTCTTTTGACTCGTAAAATCCCACCACATCAAGTTTGTTATAATTTTACAAAGAGTAAGAAAAAGCATCACATAATAAAAGCTCACCTCTCCATAATGAAACACTCCATTCACATAATAAATGGCTTGATATAATTTAATAAAAAACGCCACCACACACAATGAAGAAGCGTTCAAAAAAACCAACACTACAATAATAACTAGTAGATAAATAACATTATGAATTGAAACCGCCGACAGAAAACATCCCATAAATACAACAAGCAATTACCAACACAGACTTATCTAGACAAGCTCGTTCAATTGCAACGAAACGAGTACACACACATGCAGTAAAACTATTTACACATACAGAAATGCACCGCTGCACAACATAACCTAACTATATGGGCTAGAATATACTATACACAAATAAATAGAAGTGTGTGTACATACGGTCTCAAGGACTCCGTCCAACAAAGCAAGGGAGTGTTGTTTGATTTAAAAATGGCTCACTGACTCTCTAATTATTTTTGAAATTTTCAGTAGGATGTATGAGAAACAGTGAAAAATGATATATATGTAAAGAAAGAATTTTCTTTGAAGCAACTAATAAAAGCAAGAAGTTTTTCTTCTGTCAATGACAGCTGCCACACACTGTTACACCCTACATAAAGCAAAGACTTTGTTCAATAAAAGAAGCCAAGTTGGAAAATTTACCCTTTTCATTTTACTTGAAGATAAAAAGGAAAATTACGAAAGACATCCATGTCGACATTAACTGCCAAATTTTATTTTATTTAAAGAAGCGAACAAAGTAAAATGTTTCCTTGCGGGTAAATACTTATAAATCCTTACACTATCGATATAAATTATTTTTTTAGTAATTTACCCAGAATATACATTGCCGCTCTAAATAGGCGTATAAAATGTCGACACACTAGGATGCCGTAGCGCAAAACCCTTTCCGTATTGCAAATTCAGAATGTTGCGTTTGTCAGGTCACAAAGTTTTATAAAAAGCTCAAATCGCAAATGTTAAAATAAATATCTAAAGGACGGTTCGCGTAAGTGGTCCCTCCATACCATGGTAAAACTTGCTGAAATCTTGTTTGCAAAAAAGATCCAAAATTTTGTTCTTATACTTTATCTAAATAGAAAAGTGTTTTTCAAGAAGGTTTCTTGTTTCTATGACCGACGCGATATCTACGGAGGGGGGGGGTCAAGGATGCTCCACGTTGAGCGCCAGAATCGGTGTATTGATATTTGGTTTTAATCAGTATTGGTTCTGCTCAATGAAGAAAAAAATCGATCTCTGAGCTAAACTGACCTTTAAAATATTTTATTTTATTTTACTTATATGTTTGAACAATTCTCGACACTAAACTGCATACAATAAATATTAAAGTGACTGACCTTTGAAAATATTGAAATTAAACCAACTACCCAGATGATATCCAAAAATAACACTTCTAATAAAACACTATGGGCCAATTTCTACGACATACTGGCCATTACAACTTTCTTTTTTATTGTTGCCCCCCCCTTCTTTATCGCCTTTCTGGGGATTTCATAGTGGACTTCCTCCAAATGATTGTAATAAAAATATTTTTTAATAAACGGTCCAAATG
Organism: Agrypnus murinus; assembly: GCA_929113105.1. Lineage (NCBI taxonomy): Eukaryota > Metazoa > Arthropoda > Insecta > Coleoptera > Elateridae > Agrypnus > Agrypnus murinus. The sequence continues at coordinate 38,211,753 of OV816030.1, forward strand.
CAGACAGCCTGTATACTGTCCAAGAAGAAAATAGTTACACTTCTACTGTAAAAAAGGAGCAATAATGGGTGGCGGGGGGGGTCGAGTAAAATGCAAGAAATATAAAAGACTTTAATATCAATATCAATTCAATAATCAATATCAACTTTGTAGAATGAAGAATAAAGGCGGCAAAAAAGAAAGTGGCAATAATCACGAATAAAAAAAGTTTCGGAATTACACATACCCATTTAGTGTAGCATTTGCTTTGAAGTTGTGCTCTTTCAGATACATCCCCTGAAATTACAGTCCATTTTGTAAGATTTCCTTTGATACGTCCTTTATTCCAATCTTAAACTTGCACGTTGCCGAAATTCTTGATACATTCTTTTGAATGAATTATTTTGGCCGTTTACCTCACATAATGTACCTAAAGATTTGAAATTATTGCTCTCTCGAATTTATGGATTCTTTAAAAGGAAAACATGTTTAAATTACTAACTCCGAAAGGGTCTGTCCAAAATGTATAAATACCAAATGCAATTAATTTAAAAGGACAATCATGGGCTTAATGCTCAATAGAGTTAAAAAGTAAAAATGAGTTGCAGCAGCCTATACGCCTTTCACATGTATTATTATAAGGTGCAATTTAAAAGCAAAAAGTCACTTGTGATATATCATTGTAAAGAGAAATTCATTTAGAACGTTATTTCGCAAAAATATACAGAATGTTCCATTTAACAAACTAAAGTTCAATATTTTTCCGGAAAATAAGTTGGGTCATGAAAAAAAGCTTTTTGTGCTATTTTATAGATGAGGTTATGCTAAACAAGTCCCTCATTTAACTTTTTCCTCTACCTATAATATTTCAGCAGTTATAACCCGGACAATGAAAGATCAGCCACTCTGTACAACACGTGTGCTTGAGTCTATTCAAAGTTCGGCAACAAATTTTTCGCCAAATTATTTCGCAAAAATATACAGAATGTTCCATTTAACAAACTAAAGTTCAATATTTTTCCGGAAAATAAGTTGGGTCATGAAAAAAAGCTTTTTGTGCTATTTTATAGATGAGGTTATGCTAAACAAGTCCCTCATTTAACTTTTTCCTCTACCTATAATATTTCAGCAGTTATAACCCGGACAATGAAAGATCAGCCACTCTGTACAACACGTGTGCTTGAGTCTATTCGAAGTTCGGCAACAAATTTTTGTAGGGTCCTTAAGAAACAATTCAAGGAGCAAGAATTTGATTTATCTAAATCGAAGAAATGGTGAGGGGGGAGGGTTAAATTTGAGAATTTATAACGTTTTATTGGATCTTAGTAGAAAGTGACACAATTACGGGCCGTACTTAAAAGATACTGGGCAGTGGTGCCAGTGCATCACTCGTGTTCCAAAGGTCGTGGGTTGAGCCCCACTTGGAGCGGCAGGATTTTTCTAATTGGAAAGTTCGACCGCCTCAACTATAGGTGTGTAGGATTGTGTTGCATGTTAGATGGGGGACATACGACCTTAAATGTTGGTTGTCCCATAGTGTAGGCGTTAAATAGGGAAAAACACTGATTCCCCCCCCCCTTCACCGATAAGTCGATTTAATCGAGGTCGAAGTCAAATTTTCTGTAACGAATTGGGTTGAATATTCTCTATATTAATTTGTTCGTTTTTTATGTACGATTTTATATCTGCCGCCACAGGTCGAATATGTCATAGCTTTGCGTTCTCTTTACACCCGAATATTGGTACTTAGGTAGGTTCAGAAATTATTCCTTTATCGCCTTTGATCACTTTTTTCAATCGTATAATATAGTGTAAATCTTTTCCAAACTCCAAAATTGGGTGCCAGAAATCGGATCAAAATATCCTCATAAATGACATTTTTAATACTTTATTGAAAAGATATTTTCATGAAATTTCTAACCCACTTCTTAATCTAATTAATAAATAACAGTTTACAATAGGGGCGAGGAAAGGGAGGTAATAACAATATACAAATAAACTTTCCAGTCGATTACGTTTTCCGAGTAGTCTTTTGAGCTTGTTGGACTTTTCGAACCCGTCTTGTTTTCAGTGCCTATTAGGCTTTTAGGGACTATCAGAATTTCCGAAGTGCTTAGGGTGGCAGCAGAAAGCAGGTGAATCTCTTGATCCACTCAAAACTCTTCAAAATAGAGCCAATTAAGGTCAGCTTGATACGCCCTAAAGCATAAACTTGGCATAAACTACATAAAGCATAAACTAGTAAGCCCAGGTGGCTCCATACACACTTATACTTTACTAAGCGAGTTACTGCGGAGCACGTGTGAAAAGAAGCTTTAATGAATTTGTAAGTATTGTGATCAAGTCATCATATATCACAATATATGATGACCAGAGACGAGACAGATTTGCTTATAAGCCTGTGCAATATGTCGGATCATTGGCGTACCAATAATCGTGTGTAGTAATGTGTCTTTATGTGATTTAGATAGAATAAAAGTGTTAGATAAAAGTCTAAATTTTATTATATGCTTTAGCTGATAATGAAAAATTAAAAAAAACATGTGCTGCAGTGGAGCACCTGGTAAGTTATCCGGTTTCTTTATAAATTAAATGAACATAAACATATAAAATTGTTTGGATGATTATCAAAATGTATCATTTCTTGAAATTTGCCACTTTATTTACGAAACAAGGTTAGGGGTGTATAAAATTTCACGTTTAAATTATTATTATATGTGTTTATTCCATTTATAAATAAATCGTTGCTTTGGACACACATTACATTATTTTACATTCATTTCTTTATCAGCTTTTAAATCTCGTCTTTGATGATGACGGAAATAGTTGTCGGTGATTTATTATCACAAAATGTATTGCTTGGTCCAATTCATGTGAGACAAACCCAAGCAGCATTTTTAGTCACCGCTACGTACCAGCAACCACCGGTGGAACTATCAAGTTTTTGCCGTTAGTCACAAGAACGTAATTGCTACGGTATTGTTACGTGCCTGTAACCAAAATGGGGAACAATTCTCGGGTAGCAGATACATTGCAGTAACCTCTCCTGAACTTGTCTAGCTATCTTTAGGCTACGTAGCGGGAACGTGGCGGCGTAGTAATTGCTACTTTCGTGGAACTTTTTTTTCTCTTTGACACATCGTGTGGCATAGTTGCTCTCTCTTACTCTTGCAACTTAACAAATATTCTTTCACTTTCTCTAATGCTGCGGTCGTGTCACAAAATGGATTACTATTTTATTTGTAATACGTACATAATACATAAAGAGATGAAATGTTTCGTTATTTTGTCATTCTAGCATACCAAAATTATAAACGATCGCAACTTTTCTGTTAAATGCGATGATGATAGATCGAAAAATAACCACGCGCCTTCTTTAAATAAATTTTTTAATAAAAAATGTCTTGAATAAAATATGACAAAAATACTTATAAATTGATAAAAACCATGATAGAAACCATTTTATTTTATTCCTAAGGCACAATTTGGCATCGATTTGTTATCTTTATTGAGAGTTATAGTAAAACACTTTGTAACAATTGCAACAACATTTCAGTGCTTCAACATTTTACAAGTAAATATGGAGTAGTTTTGAAAAAGTCACCTTAAAGTAGTATTAACTGTAAAATGTGTGTATAAAGTGTCACTTTATAAACAGTAACGGGAACTAAACAAATTCTACTTCTAGGTTGTTGTTACCACGAAGTATAAAATAAGTTAAAAAATTCTGGAACTTTCAAGTGACTCTTACTATAAAACGACGTCAACGTTTCCGTAGCCACTTTCTAGCACCTAATGTCACTACAAAATTCCCATTGGAACTTAACCTCAAATTTAAACGTGAATCTTAACCTCCACATTCCAAACCAACCTACAGGAGATATGCCTCTTTAGAAGTTACTGTCACTTCATTGTAATTTTTTAATAGTAACTGGAACTTTCTAGTAATTCTGATGCAAAATAAGTAGTGAAAATTACTTTCAAGTGATTCTCCTGGGTAGCATAAACGTAAGTTTTATTTTCAATACTACTGTATAGTTCAGTTACTTTAAAGGCTAAGCAATGGTCTCAGACCGGTGGCAGAAACTTTCGGTGCTACTTTAAAGTTTTAAAAACTTTAAAGTACGTAAATAGTAGAAGTAACTACATAATTACTAAAATATTCCAAATTGAAGTAATTAAACCTATAAAGTAATAAATTAAGTTGTAGTTACGTAACAGCTACTCAATCAAAGTTCCAATCTAGTTACCGCTACTTAGATGCTGCTTGGGAAGGCCCGTACATAGTAAGTCAGAGCAAGAAGTGTATAGAATTGAATACATGTCTATTGAACAGCATAAAGGCTGTCTGAAACCACCCAGAACTTAGAAATTGAAACGAGAAAAATTTAATAAGATCGGAGTTTGCTGTGGCTTCCTTAACTTGAAATATTCATGTAAATGTTATTCTCAAAAACACCAATTCTCACTGCTCCAATAAATTATTTTATAAACGTCAATAATTATCTTTTTAGATTGTTCCAATATAAATTAAATAAAATTATGAAAAGATAAACTAATATCTGTTAAATTACTTTGGCACTGTAAACAACAATTGTTGTAATAATAAAATTTTGACTCTATATTGTAATATTTAATTTAGTCTTTTGTTTGCAATAAATGCCACTTTATTAAAATTTGATGTATTAAGCCACTTTGATCTGATTCGTTTTTTCCCACGTTAAGTTTTATATGTCCTGGGTCATACTCTTTACAGTATACTCGCCTAGCGTTAATAGTAATTATTACGATAGAGTATTCAGGTTTGCATTAAAGAATTCAGAAACTTAATTAGGATCGGTACTAGTAAAAGCAAATGCTTGTTGAAATGTATAGTAAAATTTATTAAAAGCTGATACATAAACATTGTTTTAATCAAGGCGGCACTGGTGTTGGTATGAATATTTACGTCTTTTACAATCACTTCAAACTGATTTTATCGGGCTCAAGGATAATCGGAGTTTTTCTTAAATGTTCTTATTACAAAACTTGGGCATTTACGTATATTTATTTCCAGTTGTATCATAAAAATGTATTTCTCATTTCGTGTTAGTCAGTCAGTAATGCAATACTTAAGTGTGTTATTAATTCACTTGCGCTCTAAATACCTATGGATAATTTTAGGAACGCACATTCCAAACTTCAGTAATTAAATTTTCACAGGATATGATTAAGAATCTAGATTAATGCGCTATATAGAAAATAATAACAAACAATAAATACACAGAATACCTTTTAAGCTAGTGCAAACACTTCACAGACACAGATAACAGTAATCATTCAATTTTCTGTATATTATTATTTAAACACCAAGACTGCAAATATTTTCCCATAAAAAAATATTTAGGCATGAAAGTTAACTGAAAAGGCACTTTTTTGTGTTTTATGCCAAAATAACATTTACATACTTACGATAGAGTAAGCATATGGATTTCTGTGAAAGCATCTATATTTATTTGCGGACTTTACTCGCTTGCGAATGTATTTTTGCAGCCAGACTAAAGTAAACACTTCTATATGCAGGGCAATGCATCAATTCAAGGTAAAACTAAACAGAGATCAAACACGTACACATATTTGTTTTTGACTAAAGAGGAAATTGCAATAACGTAAATCCTAATGCACATACTATAAAAATATGGGTGTGTCTTTTTTTCTGATATTCTAGAAACTGCAGCAGTAGTAACATATGGATGATATCATTGTCCAAATGTGAAAGTAAAAAACGAATCTTTAGCGAAAAGTATTAGAAGAATATTTATTGTCAAAGTGAACACTCCCTTGGGAGTTTTCTTGATGAACTATTTTTGGTCGCTTATCCACTGAATCCACTCCCTGTTGGGTATTTTGTCAACCTATTATAGCAAACCTTAACTTGCAATGGCAAGTCTAAGTAGTACATCGCCCCACATTTACTGTTTATGGACGACAAAAGCAAATAAGTAATATAATGTTCCATCTGTTACAATCACCAATACTTTATAGATTTTTGCCATTTATTTAATTGCCAATTTAAAATACATTTCATATTTGGGAAAACCGCTGGGAATTGATTGATAAGGTTATAATAGGCTTGAGATGTAAGCAAGGGTATTTTTTCCTCATATCGCATTCCTATCGAAATTCATGCTTCATACCAATGTTAACGGATGCGGCTTCCGAAAGCATTCCCTGCCTTTCAAAGTTGGCCATGACTTTGTTGTATGATACACAATACTGCAGTTTGTTTCCTACAAGGGGCAATTTCAAACTAACTGAATCGAAAAAATTCCAAATGTAAACATACATTTACCGTAAAAATAACTTCCATAATCCGTAATTATGTTCGAAATCGTCTCCGCATTCTAAGTACGTAGGTATAGCAAGAGTTGTTAGAAAGGAAAAACCCCTTAAGCCAACCAGTTAATCTGTTGTAGTAATTTAATCTCGGTAGTGCAGTGTCTAGCATGCTAGACTCTCGCCCGAGCGGTCCGGGTTCGACTCCCGGGACCGGCAAATCTGGTTAAGGTTTTTCTGCAGTTTTTCCTTATCTGTAACACAAATGTGAGATTTGAGCTAATACTACTATCTGTAAGTCGACTGCAGCCGCGCGATGGGCCTGCGTAATAATATTAATCTCGCACAAGTTTTAGCTTATGGAGCCTGGTTACTGGTTAGCCAGATAATGGGTTGTAGCAATTATTATTATTATTATTATGGTATACTAAAGCCAAAAAGTGTGTTTATTTCCCATTTTTTAATTTATCGCCTAGGACGATGAGTCAGTGCAGCATTACTATGATTTTTTTTACTAACCCATTTATACATCATTTCAACAAACTTGAAGCACAACTCAAAGCTCAAATTTCCACACGAAGGCTTTCATAAGCCCTAGCACATCTACTGATGTCTATTAGAATCCCTCCACATGTCAAGTTTACAAGTCGAGTCTGCGTGGTGTAACAAGAATCTTGGATTTTGGGCAAGACTGAATTTGAATGGAGGTCTGGTATTAGTCGAGATTTTAAGCTTTTGAGGCCCGGAAATTTTCGACCAATTGGTCTTTCTGGGCCAGTTCTACCTTTCAGACTGATTTGGAATACCAATGATTTTGCTGGATTTTTCTGAAGCGAAATTAATGTACTTCAACTTCGTTCGAACAGATCTTACACTTTCGGCTTGTATTCTGTTACAAGATTCTGTGCATTCTTTTAATCTCCTCAATGGATGTTGTATTTATCGATGTCGGCGGTAGAGGAAGCTTCCATTGTAGTCTTAAGTGTCCATAATTCCGGCAACTCAGTCCTTGTTCTCAGATTGTTCTTTGTATAAAACACATTTTCATTCCATAAATTCCCCACAAAAAGGGATGAGGGCTATTCGTGCTAACTCGTTCTCCACCATCTCACGGACCCAATTGATAAATTATAAAATGTTGCCTTTTTTTCGTTGATGTAATTATGGGGATAGATACATAATTTAGAAATCATTAAAGGTCAAACTACCACATCATTGTTCCTGATTAGTTCTTCCTCACCTGGGAGGATTTACCATATCAATTCCTTTAAGAATCCCTGACTCCATAAAAAATTGGAACAGTATTAAATATAAACACACATCAAGTTACAGTAGTAGCCTTCTTTTAAAAAACAAAAGCTTTTTAAATTCTCAGTAGACCAAAAGACAGTCACATCAAAATAGTGACCTTGCTGTTTTATGGAGTAAAGTGTAGCTATAGATCTGTTCTAGGTACTGGCATTTTTGTTAAATGATAACAAATGGACCAATCAAAATTTGTTCGGTCAAAATTATAATAGAGGCAAAATGATTCTCGCCTACTGACTGCTGTATATTATCCAGGATTCTCAGGAGCTCGGGAAACTCGAAGTACAGTGAGTCCAAGAGCCCATCGTGCAGCAGTTTGTATCTCCAAGGACGACTCTGAAATAAACACTACAGTGAGCTACAAGTATAAGCAAACGCTTCTTACTCATTGACCATGTAATGACCACCGAGGTTCCTAGAAAACTGATTCCACCGGAAAGGCATCATTTGTAGATTGATTCGATTGCCTGTTTTGGCAATTGTAAGTACCTACTTTGGTTATTTTTCAGCATATATAAATACTCTTAATTATGATTTTAATCTGCGTTCAAAATAAATAGGGGGTTTCCATGATTGCAATTAGCTGGTTATTGAAGTTTGCTCGCATCTATAGAAGAACAACTTAAATACCTAATTTCAAGAATTTCGAAATTACCGCGCATTGAAAAACGACCAATTCAAATCACATGACCAGTTGCTGTAACCGACACAACGCCATCAATTATTTTTATTTGTCTGTTTTATATGTCTTTTGTTCACCGCCTCCTAGATTCTCGAGACGAACGTCTCTTACACGACTGGTCACGTTAGAAAAAATTCTTTTGTCTATTTCGCGTATACAAAGATTACTTTGTGACACTGTTTTTGCGAAAGACAGTTACACAAAGTGCTACTTTGAGCAACTGAAAGTGGTGATTTTTTTATTTGTAAGGCTGGCAGTAGGTAAGTAAATTTTGCTGCCAGCCTTCTCTGTCATGTCATTCTGTCAACGAAGTCCAGTGTCAGACGTAAATACGTAATAAGCAATAATTCTGATTTCAAGATCAAAATTAGATTAAAAAGTCAAAACGTATATCGCTTGTCGATATTGAGGTAAGTTTAATTGAGTTGAATGATGTACACCTCCATTTCATCAAATATCTTTTTCAGTTTTTACCTACTAATGGGAACATAAACAAGGTGTTAGGAAGAATATAAAAAGGAAAGGAATAATGCTCGACAACCAACCCGCGGAAGTATTTTGGGGGCACATTATCCAAAAGAAAAGCACTTTCCCGTGATAGGTACTAATAAGTATTCATTAACTGGCGCCGTTTTGAAAATTTGAATGTTATGATGCTCAGAAATAACAGCGAGAATAATGAAATATATTTCATTTTAAGAAGCTTTAAACTCAAACAAAGCGCGGCTAATAGCGGATTTCCTACGAAAATGCGCTGAAAAGCTTGTTGGTTTTCCGGATCAAGTTGATGGTCGTGAATCCCGTGTCCGTCCCTACTCAAATTTCATTTGCATTGTTTAGATTTAGAGGTTAGGTTAGTTATTTTCTATTGTTGTATGTTAAGCAGTTTTGATGTATTAAAATGTTTATTGTAATAGAAACAGTAAAACCTTGATTGAGTACATGATTGTCTTATCAAAATAATTATTTATAATAAAAATACATTTTTATCTTATACGAGAAGAAACAACTAAGCTGTCACATTTTTTAAACTTGAATTTTTTCCTGCCTAGTGATTTTTTCAAAATGACAGTGGATCATTGTATGCGTTATCAGTTATTACCAACATTACCACATCAAAAATACCCGCGTGTACATTTTCCCATTTCTTTAAAGTAAATTGTAAATTAAGGCGAAATAGACAAAGTAGTATGTAAAACACGTGTTACAATACCTTTTTGTAATACTCGTATATAGCTTAACTCGCCTCTTCGAGGCTCGTTAAGCAAACTTATACTCGTATTACAAACATCGTCATTGTAACACTAGTTGTACAATATACTATTTCTTTGACAGTTTTCGTATAGTGGCGCCATTTTCGAGTCCTGTAGTAAGAATTGTAATATATAATACTAAATTTCATTTGAATAGTATATTAAAGAACAAGTTTTATACGACATGATTTATTGCACGAATGCTAGTAGAATGAGTGCAATAAATGTCTTATAAAACGAGTTCTTTATACTATTTTTTGTACTTTGCACCTCTTTTTTACTAATTTTATCAGTTTTAAAATAAAAATTAGCACTTTTAAAATTTGGGGAATTTTATCGTGGTTGGTACCAACAATCGATAAATGTCAAATTTTGACATTTGAAAATTCAAATTTTAATTTAACAATGATTTCAATGACATTTCGTTTGTCATGGTTCGTGACTGACAACCTCGAAAAACTAAATTACACTAGTTCTAATTCGAAACTCAAATGAGCTAGTTCAGCACTACTTTCGATTCTGAATGAGCCTTGATATAAACGCAAAGTAGAAAAAAAAATTTTCTACTCATGACATTGAAATCACTCATTTTGCAATCGATAACAATGGTTGTAATCGCATTTCAACCTCTAGAGGTTGAAATTATCGGACTACCGCGATTTTGAATTTCAAACTGTTCGACATTCAATTGCTGTCAAGAGAAATGTCACTTTAATGACATGTTTTGTCACTTAAATGTAATATTTTTTTCTAAAGTGCATTAATTTACTAAAAATTCGAAGAAAAAATAGTATATGGAACGCGTGGCTGATAGAATTTCAACGTCTCGAGTTACTTTTTTCAACTAGCTGTCGCTCGTTGAAAAAAACCACTCTCAACGTTGAAATTTTATTTCAACCACTTGTCCCATAATATACTATATTTGGCACTGTTTATTAATAATATTTGTATTGTTGTGCCCCCTTCAAAACCGAAATAATACCTGGAACTACAAACGCGAATGGCCGTATAAACAGACTTTTATCTCTCAAATCGATGAGGCCGTGAGGCCATCCTTTTATTTCTAGGCAGCAAATGACAGTTGACAGTTGACTTACATCTTTTACGCGAATTGTGCAAATATTTTACAAAACTTTCAATAAAAGGTAAATAAATAACTAAATAACAATTATTTTCCTTTTGTTACTGTATTTTCTAGATTTTGAACACTTCAATTTTTTGTGACTTTGCAAAAACGAGTGCGTTTTTTTCCAGTCATGAATGTCTTCAAGAAAATATCAGAAGAAACTAAATCCTTTTTCAAAGAACTTAAAAAGGGTATTGATAAAACGACGATAAGTAAAAAAGCAGGAAGTAGTGCCGATTGTACTCCATCAGGTGGTGGTGGACCAATGAAATTTCCATATACATACACTGCAAAAATCGTGCAGTTCCCCTGGAAGTATTACATAAAAAATAATTGGGTTTTCAGGTATTACTTCATTTCGGTTATACTTTGCATTCCGATATTCAAGAAAATTGAAAATGTTTGTAAGTATAAAAAATATCTTAGTTATTATTGTCGATACAGTGTATTAATCGAACTTGAGATGGTGCGCTGTTGCCATATTGTTACTTAAGTAGTTAAATCTAGAACTTTTTACCCGAAGCAGAGTCTAGAGTCAGTGATGGCGAACCTTTTTGAGAAGTGGGTCAAATTTTGTTCATTATTTTTTTTTATACTAGCCCGTGGGTCACCAAGTCAGTGGCGTCACTTGGAAGGGGGGGTAAAAAGGGTATGAATAATTTGGAAACACCGAAAATTTGTTAACAGAAAAACTTGACAGTTGACCCTTATTTTTGGTTCTCACTTTTACAATCCTCTAAAAAGGATTACGTTTCCTTTTTGTTTTACAAAAGTTTGCAAGTGACGAGCAAAACATAAAGATCGGACATCAAAAAATTGATATCAATGGGATGATATCATGGATTACCGCACCAGGTGACACCATGCCCAGTGGTGCCTCTGCACTGAGTATTTGAAAGAACAAGGAATAAAAAAAAGCACATATATATTATGAAATATTCTTTATTAATTAACATAGTTACAGATATGTGTATGTATAATACAGTTAATAGAAGTATATTTAACGTGAAATCTGCTGTTGCTTATTTTCCGATAGTTTCTTAATATTAGGTTCATATTCCGTATTCATTGTGTTAAGTCTTGTGTTAAGTTTAAGACCGACTGTCATGGGTCATACACAGGTGCAGTGATACGATAGAAAATCAGTTAGCCAACATCCACTTGGAAATATTTTTCAAAATTCCACGTTAGATATTTATACTTTAATTTTTTAATATTTTCGATTGTCTGTTCTATTTTTTATGATAAAAATAAGTTTACAAAAATCAATGCGTGGGCCATTTAAAAAGCCTTCGTGGGTCATTGTCTGACCCACGGGTCATAGGTTCGCCACCACTGGTCTAGACTCTGGAAATAAAATAGGGTGATACATTTTATAGTAAAAATTTTTTTGTTGCACAACTCTTTTAACTATCGAATGCGTACACCCTGTATATAACAGCCAGGCGAAATTAATTTAATTACGTTTATGTCGAACAGTTTGATCTTTAAAAATTTTAAATTCGTTTTCTCTTTCAGTTAACTCTCCTTACAACGTTCAAAAATGGGAGGAAATAAAACGAAAGGAGCGTGAAGAAGAACATCATTAAAATGGTTATCTTAACTGAACGCCAAAATCTATAAAAAAATCCTTGGATGTTGAATAAAAACCTTTATTGTAAAATAAACTGTACTGCATTCCATTTTACTCATGTAAATCTGGGCAATAAAAAAACTGTTACTGCACTACATGTGTAAAGTTTATCTTTCATTTTATATTATTGCATAAATGAAAGTTTAACTAACCTACTTTCCTGAATTAAGGCTCGGGTTTTTTATGTACAAGATTTATTTCATGAACGGTTGCGAAAAAAAAGGTTATTTAATCTCGAGCATTTTTAAGTTTTGTTTGTACAAAGTGGAACTAATAAAATTTTAATAAAAATTGTAATATCTGCTGCATTAGAAAAGTTAACAGATGAACTAACGAGCATGCGATTTTAGTAGGCGTAGCGATTTCTAAGGGGATTCCCCCAGGTGTGACTAAATTTTAAATTGGCTATTTTGATTGGAGGTTTAATTCCTTAGATCATGGTGAGTACAATGGTATACCACATGTGGGAACTTTGTTAATTTTTGTGGTTAAGGACAGTGAGTGGTACCTAGGGTGGCACCTTAGGTCATGGGGAATCTAATGATAAAGATTCTGCAAATCTTTTTTACTGGGCCATTTGCGCAGGTGCAACCAGTAGATTTACTTTAGTTGTGAGTAAAAGTTGTTCAATGGACTATAGCCTGCTAATCTAGAACAAAAAAGATCTCACACATCGGGGTGAGTATGGTTTTACATGGTTAAACATGTCCCAATGCATCTTCATACATTGTTTTTCTGTAAAGAAGTGCTCTGAAGGAAGAAATGGGGGAAAGCTTTCTGACAAAAAAAAGAACAGGCAGGCTCAGGTCAGGCTTCTGATTGGGCCTGTAAGTTTGGCGCGTAGGACTGCGCTTGCAGATTGGAGAGTTGAAATTTCCTAAACGAGTATGGTTCTCTTTATACATCTAAATATATCTGGGCGAGAACTTTAAAACCATACCACACACAGTCGTTTTGCACTCGCGGTTGTCTAGATAGATCGCGATATTGTAAAGACCGTTCACTGGTTCACAAGAAAACACTCTTTAAAAATACATACTGTTCAAAGCACTGCGAGATGTTCTTCGTATATTTGAATACATCTCATCGAGGGCTTTAAAACGATATCACGCACAGTGGTATTGGTAAGAAATATCGCATCTATTTATCTTGCCCGTGCAAGGGAAGCGAGAGGATATACCTTCCTCAACTCGAAGATTTTAGCTGTGTCTAAAGGCATCGATCAAATGTTTATTTTTTACTCTTTTGCACGCATGCCCGTGCCCGTCTACCATACGGACAAAGATGATAAAGCTTCGAATATATTTTTGGTGAGTATGCTCATCGCTAATGAAGTAAAGTCGTTGCCTCTACGAGTTACTGCAATTCTGTAATAATAATAAAGAGATATTTTCAATAGTGATGACCTGTATTGAAACTCCATACATAATATGGAAATTATACGAGTTTAATGCCTGTGGAACACTATTGGTGTTGAAAGACTAAAAAATGGAAATTATCTGAGGAATGTCTTTAGGAATGTGAGGAATCACTGTACATAAACAGTAGCTGCAAATCAATGTTCGCAAAATCTTATGTTGGAGTGAATTAGGTTTCTTAGGCAACACCTAGTCTGAGTCCACACATGGGTGGGGATGGTTATGATGTGCAAGACACGTACAACATAATGCCCGCTTATAATGCCCTGGTTGTTATGGACTTGTTTATATAGCTCGTATAGCAGGTATAAACAACAAATACTACCAAAATCACATAGTTTCAGGATAATGGATTGTCATGGACGTAAGTTTGTCCACGGTAATTTACTCCTTTTTTAAGGTAGTAAAGTACAGCTTTATATATAGGCCGTATCAAAAAGTACTTTTTTTACTGTTTTGAGAAAATTGCAAAAATAGCGTATAAAACACGTGCAAAATTAGTGTTTTTCCTCACGTAGTACTCGTATTTGAGCAATGAGGCTTGCCGAACTGAAGTTCCAAACTGAATTCAATTAAAAGCTACAATATTAAAAAAAATCTTAACATGGAATTGATTTTGGGTTAGTTACGTTTAGTCTAATGATAGTGGAGCGAGCATCTACAAATTTTGCCTCTCCCCCTCCCAATTACAGACATTTCTGAATTTTATTAACATAATGCTAATAACAACAATGCTTCGTCTGCAACCTTTGCCCCTCCGCGTCCTACCCCACCCATCACTCCCAGGGATTTGTAGCACATATTACATCACTTATATCATGGGATCAGTACGGGCATGTTTTGCTGATCTGATACTGTAATTGAATTGGTGAGTCCAAGAACAGCACAACTCCACAAAATGGAGTTTTGACTTGAGATAGCCAAAGTGTTTAAAAACTAATCTTGTCTTAAGCGCCACCTATTTACGGCGTTGCGATGAAAAACATAAAAAAGACTGAGTCCAAGAACAGTACAAGTGCATATTTTTTTCTCTCTATAGCTTGGAAGGGGATGATATTTTCGGATTTTTTATATTGAATTATCATTTGTCTAAAGAATTATCACAACTGTTATATGAAGACCAACACGGTGACTTTACTCGTTGTGGAGCTATTATGTTTTTTCATTTTTTCTCAAAACTACCTTTTTGGACTTGTACTGTTCTTGGACTCACCGATTCAATTAGTCTAATGCTTTTGTTTTTTACTTATGTTATTGTTAACCTAACAAACCTTGCGGTCGCCGCAGTAAGGAGTTTGCTACACCACTGACCAAGTAAATAGAAAGAGACAGAAATCAATCCTGTACAGACGAAAGGAGACTGCAGTAACGTAGACCAATACCATTGCTAAATGTTGCACATAAATACCAAGAATAATAAACAATAGACTTCGGAGAGTAGCAGAAATAAAAATAGGAGATACCAGTGCGACTTCAGAGAAAAGAGATATGTGAGAGATCAGTTTTTTTTACATTAGGATAGATGCACGAGAAGAAAAGAAAGGACCGTAGTACTGTACATGCTCTTACAAAAACAAATCTTTTGCAAATAATGAGTGATCTAGAAATTCCAAAAATCTAATAGAAATCTAGAGATCTAGTAGGAATGACTCTGAAAAGAGACCTGGAGTCAAGCGAAGATGCAAACGAAGATAGTTACAAACAGAAAAGGACGCAATAAAAGTGTCCAAAAAAGGTTTACAAGAATAAAGAGTGGACAATGGGAAAAATTGGGTATGAGTAAAATGGAGTGAAGAAGAGTAGTAGAAAAACCCGTATATACAGTGATCAAATGCATCAATTCATAATACTTTACTTTTCTAACACATTCTTATGTGTTAACGAAATTGGAACGATTGGTATTTGGATTTCGATATATTTATACATTGAACGGTTGAACACTTTTTCCTGTTACAAATTACTCCAGAGTAGGCCCAGGCAGGTGCGAAATGGAGAGCCTACCAGGCATTTGCAGCAAAATCTTATTACAGAAAGTTATTGACCAAGCTCAGGGCAACCTTAAATAAAGCAACAATAGAAATGTTCAAAATTATCTGGCAAGTTCAGGAACGTTGGTTTCTCAGAATCTTCTTCTTCCGTAGTCTTCAATGGCCACTTGTACAGGTTTCTAGATCTTATGTTCTATTGTCTGAGATTTATAGGATATGAAAATATTTCTCTTTCTCAAGATATATTGATCAAGAAACGTGTTGCATTTTTCTATGCGAAGACACAAATTAATATATTGCAAGGTATGGGTACGTAGAATATCTGTAATTAAATTCCTATAATTTCGCATTTCTATTACTCAATACTATGGTAGTGCCGTTCATTTCGTGCGAAATTAAGAAATTACAACCAGCAAATATGCATCTTATGAATCTTTCAAAGCAGTATGCAATTATGGAATTCAAATGCACCGTCGTTCTCTGAATCTAAACAGGTACTTAAATGACAAATGCAATAAACGCCTACTTGCACGTAGCTATTGCAAGTCTTTTCTATATAATATACATTCTGAATTCTTCTTGGCGCAGTGGTTGGTTATATTTTGAGTACATGCTACGTACTACGGTGTGAATGCGGTTTCATAATAAAAGTAATACGTGCTCGACGCTAAAATAAATCCCAAACACCCTAGACAATTTCTAACAAGAAGCGTAAGGAAGAAAACGCATTTTTGCTGTTGCGTATACAAATGCGCATTCCAAACGGAGATTCACTTTTGTTTACCTTTTAAAAATCACTAAGTATTGTTTCATTCTTGTTTTTTTAACTTCCTAGTAAACAGAAATCAATCATAAGTAGTGAAATCAATTAGAAATAATGATATGTTAATTGTTGATAGTTTGAAGTAATAATGTGGAATAATAGTCGAAAATAGCGCTTGGAATGCAATTAATTGATTTTGAATCGTGTGTTATGGAGAGTCAGCGTATTATCAACACTCTATTGGATATAACAAATATCAATTACAATTTTAATTAGAATTAGTGTAAATAGAGACAGAGATGCATATATAATATGGGTTTGCTATGTTAATCATATTTGCAAATAAACCGAAAGATATTTAATATTACGCAGCTTCCTTCCATATGTTTTATATTAAGGTAAAACCGAGTTCCATTTAGATAATTGGATTAATTAAATTGAATTAAGAGCTCAATTAAATTCTTTTATATATTATACATCTAGGAGACTGATTTCAAGGTCAGCTATTGAACATGATTTAAGTGGCATCATTCGTGATGCTGATCGATGAGTAATTATAATCGAGGCGCAGACACAGAACCAAAAAAAAGGAAAGAGTGACAAGTCAAGTTATTCGGCGTACAGCTCGCTGGTAAGTACTTACAAGCATCTCAGCCCAAGAGCTACAAACACAATTATTATTACTATACTATAGATCAGGTCAGTATATAAACCAAATCAATCATTAAAAGTTAACATCTCTTCTAGAAAGAAGGCACTTATGTTAATAAACAATGTTAATAAAAGCACTACCAACAGTGCCTATGTATGTTATATGTTTTGCCTATGCAATAGTTTCGGCACGGAAAACAGTACCACTCGGATGCGAAAAACAATAACTGAAAGTGTTAATTTGCATCTAGCAAAAACCATTTTTGTAAATAATTTGCGGACTATCCATACACTTTTTAAATGTTACGTTTAAAGTTGCAATTTTTAGAGGTTATGTTAATCATTTTTTCAATAATATGTATTTTGATGTTTGCCGATGGCTGTAGTGTCTAAGTTACCACTAACGTGATATTACAGCAAGGGTTTACCGTAAAAATAATCTTTTCACTATTATTCAATATTTTCATGACTTGATTAAAATGAAAAAATGCAGTCGCGAGAGACAACATAAATCATAATTTCCACACATTAACATAGAAGAAAATAGATTAGGATATAAGATAGCTTACAGGTTAGGTTATAGGTTCGGTTGTAGATTAGGAATTAGGTTATAGGTTTGGGTGTGGGAGAGGTTATAGTTAGATTGTCAGTTTGAGTTATGGGTTAGAATACGGTTAGGTTAGGTGTTAGATTACGTTAAGTTGTTACAGGTTAGACTATTGTTTACGTTATGGATTAGGTTATAGGTTAAGTTAGAGGCTCAAGTTTCAGCAAGTGTTTATAAAGTTAGAGATGGAGATAGGTTACAGATTAGATTAGACTAGAAGTTACGTTAAACTAAGCTAGAGCTTTTTCCAGAATTAGTTAAGTTTAAAGAGCGAAGTTACTGTAAAGTTTAGGGAACGGTATACCTTGAGGCTTAAGCTTAACAACAGCTTACGTTAAAGGACAGTAATTTACAGGATAGGTTAGGTTAGAATAGGTAAGTTTAGATCAGGTCATGTTAAAAATTAGGGGTTAAATTAAGGTTAGAGGTTAGTTTGGAACCCAAGCTAGTTTACAGAATATGGATTATGTTATACGTTATATTAGATTATAGGTTAGGTTATGAATTAGGTTGTAAGTTTGAGTATAAGTTAAATTAGACTAGACTACTTAAGTCAGGGGTTAAGCTTAGTGGTTACAATATGTTAGAGATCAGGTTAGGTTAGAGATTAGATTGAATTACGTTATAGATTTGGTTTGGTTAGGTAAAGGTAGAATTTATGTCAGAGGAACGATAAGTTGGAGGTTGTATTAAATTATAGATTGAGTTAGAAATTATGTTAGGCTATTTTAGTTTCTGTAATGAGAGAAGTAAGGTAAGGTAAGATATTGGGCTATATATTGGTTGGATTGCTTTGGTTTTCATAAAAGTTTTATTGTTTTTGACGCCTGCAAATCGTGGTCATATACTAGAACACACCTCATTTGACCACTCTTAAACATTAATGTCTATCATATTAATACGAATGATAAAATAGTGCAACAAATACAATTCCAATTCATTTTACCTGTAATAATTTAAAAAAAACTCATCCAACATTTTTGCCGCAGCGGTCTTGTACCGTCTCTCGCGATGGCATTTTATTGATTTAATTAGGTAAGTCGTATTAGTGAGAAAATGTTTTCGATGATAAACTCTTGCTGTAATATCTCTTTAAGGTAAGTTTTAGACACAACCATTGGCAAGCTTATTTGGGACACGCCAAAGATTCACCTAAACACTAGCGGAATTTTATTAAATCTAATTATGCGATAGGATAATTGTAATATTGGAAGGTTTGAAAGTTATGTTACAATTGCAGCATGCATCTCATTGGTTACATGCACAATCAATTACCTATCACATATCAACGTTATTTTGACTAAGTTTGTTAGAGTCACTACATCTAGTCACCTAGGCCTCGCTGGTGGATCAGACAGCACGACCTAGGTGACCAGATGTAGTGACTCTAAAGTTTGTTAGAATCACTACATCTAGTTACCTAGGTTGCTGGTCGATCAGAGTACCGCAAAACGCCGCCATATTGCGGCAAAAGAAGCACGAAATTGTTCATTATTTATATCTGATTGCATTTAATCAAATCTACGTTTACTTTAAAAGGTTTTTCTTATTCTGAAAGATCAAACCTCTAATATGTCAAATACGTAAAACGTGGTTTTAATTTGTCCATTATTTAATATCATCTTTTTCTGCCCCAATATGGCGGCGTTCTGTGGTACTCTGATCGAACAGCGTGGCCTAGGTGACTAGATGTAGTGACTCTAAAGTTTGTTACAGTCACTGCATTTAGTTACCTAGGCCAGGTGGTCGACCAGAGTATCGCAAACCGCCGCCATATTGGTGCAAACAAAGCACGAAATTTTTCGTTATTTGTTCTGAATTGAATTTAATCAAATCCCATTTACTTTAAAAGGTTTTTCTTATTCTGAAAGATCAAACCTCTAATATGTCAAACACGTAAAACGTGGTTTTAATTTTTTCATAATAAAAAAACCACCCTTCTCTGTCCCCAATATGGCGGCGGTTTGCGGTACTCTGATCGACCAGCTGGCCTAGGTGACTAGACGCAGTGACTCTAAAGTTTGTTGCTGTTCAACGCCATCTATATTTATTGACGCGTCCCACTTAGACAATTCAATGACCTGTCAGATAGTGTTTTTGTGGTGCCAACGGAAATATTTGCACACGGTAGCCATTTTTTTTGATAGATTAGGCAATCCAGCAATCTGTCAAATGGTGATTTTATGGCGATGACGGTAATGCTTACCCACAGCGATCATTTGGATTGGATTGTCTAATTGAAAAAATAATTGACCTATCCTCCAAAAACTGCAACTTTAAACGTAAATATTTGTTTAAAAGTTTGTGTATAATCTCTTTTTTTGTAGAAATTGCTTCAGGTAGATGTAAATTACCAATTTCAGTCATTGTGTTTCGGATTCGAGTTTTCTGTATCAGACCATTATTTTAATAGTATAGAAAAGGTTCAGTACATTTCAAACAACTGTGATACTAGATAAAGAGGAAAACTTTGATGAGAACATTTCTATATTAGAGAATGACTCACATCCAGGTAGACAAAGTGAGACTCCTGAAAACGTGTGCAGCGTACGTACAGCTACTGGTATGTGTAGTGTACAAATAAACTCAAGAAAGCCTAGAGATGACCCAAACCCTATTGAACTACGCGATGTAAGAGAGAGAGGTGAGGATCCGAGCTTGAATTCTTTTTTCGTATTTCAACAAAAGCAACAAGTTACTAAAGCAGTTGGCACCTAGTTATTATTATTATTATTAATGCAATATAACAAACTGTTGCATGTTTGGAGTCTCCTAGTATCACAGGTTACTAGAACATCCCCATAGTTTCTTTTTTGGGAAGAAGGGGGTGGAATTTTGCAATTTCATTCTTCAAAAATCTCCGAAGGTCGTACTCATTTCGATCTAGAATTCGAGGGATTGCACGTCAGACCCTACCTAAGTATACATATGTGTATGCAAAATGAGCTCGGTATACTTGCGACCGTGGGTGCCAGAGGTAATCAAAGTTCAAAGCCCAAAATTCTTAATTTTGAGGAGTTTTTTCATTATATCTCCGGTGATTTTTGTGCTAGAGGATTGAAATTTGGCGTGAAACCTTTAATTAAATCTTTTTGAGGATATATTCTCGACTTTTCCCAAATAAGGGACAATGCGAGGAATACCACCACGAATGAACAGGTCGTACTCCCAGGATTATATTGTCGGCATTACCCATAGGAAATATCTGTGCTTTTTGACATCAACCACCACACTGTGCGTCGGAGAAAAAAAGGTAAATTGAAGTTGTCGAGGTCCAACTTTTTGCATCAAATTGGACAGAATGGGGGAGTTTGGGAAGCCGTCAAATATTATATCCTCTGGAAAACAACATTGTTTTTAATCCAGAAAAGAATATGCCGTTTGTTCACTCTGTATATTTATAAGCACCCTGTATATTTCATTTCCTTGCTTATCTAACTTTTAAGTTACAACTCCCAGCCCTAATAAGATTTTCGCAAACTGTCGTTTATACAAACTAAATTTCCAAAACATCTTCAGCTATTCCATTTCTCTTCCTCCACCAACATCACATGACATTTCCCTCTTATCAAGACACAATTCAAATATTAAGAATGGAGAGAAAAATCGATTTCAATGCGGGCGGGCGTCTGAATAAAAAGATGGCATTAAGAATGCTTAGTCGTTGAGAGTTTGTTGTAACAAGGATTTTTCTATGATTGATTCCGGTTCCATAGATACTGAAAAGATTTCCACAGCTGTCTTTTTTTATTATAATCAACAAGTTTTAATATTCTCTGCAAACTTCACCCTTTCTTTCATTGAAGACAAACAAGGATTTCCATCGCCTCGTGCTGAAATCAGACAAGTAGGAGAACTGGGGCGTAAATAATAATAGAGAGGAAAAAAGTTGTAAAAGGTGACTTTTTTACAAATTAAAAGTTGTGTGTTCGCTGTTGTTGTGTGTATGTGAAGCGAAGAAGAATGGAGATATGAAAGAGGCCAACTTTGAGAGTTATTTAGAAAACATTAAAAGTAAAAATTTTATCTTCTTTTGTATCGAGCTTTATAGTAATAATAAAAAGAGTTGGGAGATCATTGAAGCGTGAAGGTTGTTTCAATAAAAAGATCATAAAACTTCATAGGCAGACAAAATTGACAATCAACAATAAAAATTCCTTTAATGTACATGTGTATATGAGTGTAATTTTTCCATTTAAACAGAGCTACCGTAAATTTAATTCGATCAATGCATTTTTTCCTTCTCTGTCTGGTTAATGTACTTGTAAACAGTACTTGTTTCCTTTTGAATTAGTTATGGATATTAAAAATGTGATCATATCTAAACAAATTTAGTTACAGTGAATTAAGAAGTAAATGAATAGCGTGTGAAATTGTTTTTTGTTTATAAGTTCACTTAATTCATTTTAATAAAAAAAAACTGGGCTTGCTGAATGCTGAAAAATTTACACAGTGTTGTAATGCAGTATTACACAACTTGGATATTGTAACTCCCCTAAAACTAGATGCAGAATATTGGATAGACAGGATCCTTAAATAAGCACAATCTTATCCAAACCTGAAATCTTAGATGAAAAGATGCATATTTGAAGAAAATGGAACTTACAGGGAAGAACCGAGATGCACCAAGAGATTCTTCCAGAAATTATCCCATCTCTCTTTCTCCTTCTCTCATTCTCCTTATCCCTCAAAGTCCCTTGAAAAGTAAATTTTTAAAAGTTCCTACATGTGACATACTAGTAGGCATCCCATCCCATGAGTTCAAAGACACCATACAAGACACCTATCCATCCACCTCCTCACTCTCCATTATCCCTCAGAATTCCTTGAAAAGTAAATTTCCAAACACCCTACATGTGGTATCCTATGACCTACTACGGTATCTCCATGACCTAAAGAGTTCAAAGACACCACCCAAGACACCTATCCACCCACCTCCTCCCTTAGCAGTCAAGATCCCTTGAAAAACAAATTTCCAAAGACCCTACATGTGATATACTATGACCATTGACAAGCGTGAGACTAAAAACCTTGAAATCTATTGACATGATTTTTACAATACTGATGATACAATACAAACTATGCACCCACACATAAATTTTTTTCAAGATGTTAAATGGGTTGGATAACCTCAATGTAAAAATAATTATTTTTAAAAAATTTGTATGAAGCCAAATAGAAAGGTTTTAATTTAATAAACATGCACTCTAGAACACACTAGGCAGTAAAAGGGTAAAATCTAAAGTTGATTTTTCTTAGAATTTTGGTAATTTTTCATTATTCAGCTAACGATGTGAAATCGTGACCTAATTAGGTAATTAAAATAACCTAAAGGTTAAATTAAGGCAAGTTTTGACCTAAAATAGATAAAGTGTATGGTAGTGATGATGTATGCAAGTATTTGCTACCTTATCTGAATTATTTGTATGAGACAATAATGTTTCAAGTTAACGAGATTTTGATATCGATAAATTTTTCCTCATTAGCTAGATTATGTAACTCGTGGCTAAAATGTTTTAATGCGGATTTGTTAAGCAGTTTCTTAAGCACAATTTTTGAACAATCTCGAATGTTGGGGATTGCTTTTTGTAGAAGATATCATTGAAATAAAATGCAAGTTTGTGCAAACAAGTAATTTAGCTACTATTCCCGGACATTAGTTATAGATATCCAAAAGTATGTAAATAATGTTTATTAGGATGTAAGGTTGGATGTTGTCAAGATAGGAAGATGTAAATAGGTAGTTTTAAGTAATTAAGTTAATTTTAGAAAATGTATTTTGGTTGACATTCTCTAGTGGCCTTATTTATTATGTCAATATAAATATAAATACATCAATGGAAAGGGAGGAATTTTTTTAGCTATCTATTTATTAAATTTATTTAAAAAATAATTAATAGTTATAAACAATTATGTTAAACAATCAAACAATTACACGATTACGTTGAATTTAGTTTAAAAAATTCTGTTTGTAACCAAAAAAATCACTATAGCCTTCTTTTGTTTGAAAAAGGGTATAAAAATAGCGTCTATATTAGTAACAAATTCTCTGTGTTTTTAGAACTTCCAAACAGTGCACACATGTTGAGAGCAAAAATTTAAAATTTCCAGGTTATGTTGTAAGTTGTGAAAAATTTAAACAAAAAAATGTAAAAAATGTTAGAATTTCGTAGCACTATGGATAGCCCAGTCAGCAGTCCGCAAAATAGGGGTTCGAAATGCATCAAATTTTAACAGCAATTTTGTTATTGGAGTTTGTTACTCGGTCGATCCTGAGTATGCTTCAGCCGCCATCGTGATAAACGTTTTTGCAAATATCTGGAGAACGGCTGGTCCTACGAAGAAAATAGAAGAGACCTTTTTTTGTAGAATATTAAACTATCTATCTTTTATTCAAACAATCTGTTTGTAAAATTAATGTTTTAAGATTTATTACACTGCAAAGTTTTCATAGTTCAGTGTAATACGCCGTAATAACAGCCGTTTGCAAATTATTTATCAAGATGACGGCTGAAGCTACCCGCCCCCACCGCGCCCATCTTGGTTTTATACTCAGAGCTGACCTAATAACAAATTTCAATAATAACATTGCTGTTGGAATTTGATGTAAAAATGGACTAGGGGAGATAAGACTCTCTCGGAAACGGACCCCGACGGGTGAGCACGTAAATCGTTCCGGCACTAGCCTGGTGAGCTAGTGAGTACTAGTAGCTCCTACAAAAGTAAGTTACGCGCTAATTGAGCGTAACTCAATTTGTTGTCTCCTAAGGGGGCCGTAGTCATAACAAACGTTATAATAAAATTTTGCATCTTGGGTACTTCCTTGTTACTCAGAAACAGTCAAACAATTTATAAATATGAGACTTTGTTACTTCTGTACCTTGACCAGCAATCTTTGCTTCGAATAGCAACAAAGAGTGAAAGTAGTCCGAGTCAATGGTTTTGCTCAAATTTAGAGAAGAGCTCTCCAGAATCTCGTCCACCTGATTAATCTGTGTAACCGTTCTTTTGAAGGCCCAGACCCAGTTGTTCTGCGACATGCATTCAATCTTTCGACTCAAGACGTATATAAGAAGCCGTACACACTCTGCTCTGGTATATATGAGATGATGGTTAAAGTTACTAACAACAGAAATTGCATGCTTTATACTTTACTTTAAAAGTTGTTACTTCATGTTCTAATGGTTTAGTAAAAAAAATTGATAACGTTCAGATACTATTCTGGATTTTCCATGCTGCGGGGGAGTCTTATGACAGACTCAAAGAGCTGAGCTTTTCGTTCTTCATGTATATAGCAAGATGCAAGGTTCTAATTCTAATAGGTTCTGTTGGTAAACGATGCAGTTTTCGCTTCTAGAACTTCCTAAAATTGCAGAAAGAAATTTTATTTAAGTTAAAAATGACTTGCAGTAGTCCTGTTACTCGAACAATCTGTATCGAATAAATTTTATCGTATGCGACCTCAACCATTAAGCGACGTAAAGCGCATCAGTAGAACCACAGTAAATGATTGGAATAACTATATTGTCATTGGCAGTAGGTGGTATCGTAAAACGATGTGAAGCATGTAGTAAAATAACAGTAAACGGATTACACTTTTTTGTTATCACTGTCAATTTTCTAAAGCGCTAGTGTTGTAACATGCCCAGTTTCGCAGTAGAGCTTTAAAGTGCTTCACTCGCTCATTCGCTGTGTTCAGCAGGACTCATTTAGTCGTTAGCACTTGCAAAGACAAAGCCTAAATTGGTACTGAAGTGCGCATTAGCAAAAAAAGCGTCTGTCAGCGCAGTTAGATAAATAATGACGCATTGAAAAGCACCCATTACTAGCTAGCACATAATAATAATAATAATAGTCCCATTTCACAGGCCATGAAGGTGCATCGGGGTATAGCAGAGTAGGCTGCGCTATTATTCGATCGGTTCGGTACCCAAGCGGTTAGGTTAGGTTAGGTCGGTACCCAAGCGGCTACGCTAACTTTATGCCGATCTGGAGGAACCCTTAGATATTTTTAAAAATTCTAATGTGCCATCCCTAAGAATCGAACCCAGGGCCTCAAGATTGGTAGCTAAGTGCTATACCACTGAACTACCACATAGAACACATAGGCATAGCAATCGTTCCTAGGAACTCAAAGTCCACATTTTCACAGTTTTCGATGGCTAAATGAACCAATCAGTCCATTTGATCTGATCTGATCTCGACATACGGAGTTTTTTTACAAGAAGAGTATTTACTATCATAGGAGATCATAGAATGATGACTATAAAAAGTGTTAGAGGAAACACCCAAAGCCATTTAAAATTTTTGTCAAGTTTCCTTTTTCCGATATTTAAACTGTCGCTCAACAACACATATTGGTGTTCTTTAATTCTTTAACTTAACTGTGGGCCAAGCATTCCCATTGGCATCTAGATCAGAAATTTTTGAAAAAATCTTCAATGATTGAGGTTTTCTGGTTTTACCATCTTTAGCATCGACACTTGGGTACCAGGGAGGCCTTTGAAGTATTTCAGTAGAAATTATTGTTTCTCATAATATCAAGATGGAACTTTTTGACACATTGGCTTTTTGTTAGTTAGAGTTTGTTAGTTGTCATTTACCTATAGAGTATTCCATGTTTAACTCATCAAAGCGCAAACAAACATTGAACTGCGTCGATTTTTGTTTAGATTTTTTCAATTGCTAAATTTATCATTTTATCGTCATAGACTTTATCCTATCGTAGTTTCAGCGACATCAAATATTGCAATTTAACGGAAAATTACAATGTATAAAGACAAATACAGAACCTGTGTTAACAAAGATCGCCGTATGCAATTATTATTTTAAGGTTCGTTCAATCTTCTAGTTTGAATATTTTCCAAGCAATAAAGTGTAAAAATATCTTTTGCATGGGAACTGTAACAATATAAGAAAAAGTCACTTCCGTTCTATAAATACAATCAAACAGAAGAAAATCTGTGACACAGATGTCGAGGTTTTATAGGTTGCACATTCTAGTGCCATTCTTTGCGTTTGCATACTTTATATCTCCGCTTTTTCTGCAACATACAGGGTGTACTAAGCATTAGAATATACAGGGCGTATACGAAAAGTAACATACTACTAAAAAAGTTAAGTATCGAGCATCTATTGGAAAATTTATAGAAAAATTATACCATTCGCTTCAGCTCACAATATAATGACCAACAAGGAAGTCTACAAAAGAATGAAACAAAGAGGTCTACATCAGTGGACAGTCTAAGCATTTAGTTGTGCTTCAGAAAATTATTCTATTTTATGGCTACAAGTTAATTAGTAATTTGATTCTGATTTCTACCATATTATTATTTTATGCTGAAACTTGACGACGAATACATTTCAACTATTTGAATGGGCAGATGTTTATTAATTATTTAATTGAACATGAAATTAATGAGAATAAAGAGCTACAAATGATAATTGAACTGAACTAAATTGTTGATGTCGGCATTGTTAATAGAGGTATTAATTTTCAATATCATTTTTAATAAGCAAGAATACAATTATTGTTATTGCATAACAAAAGTCTGACTGAAATTTAATCAATGCCCCATGCGTGTAGTATCCGAAACGAATACATGCATGACAACACCATTCATTCATTCATTTGTTGGTTTGTATTTTATAACGGGCAGGCAGCAGGCACTCTTTCCGTGGTGTAGGCTCGCTATAACGCGCCTGCAAAAAAATGCAACAAAGAAACATCAATCATTTACGAACAATAAGTTTTACGATGCTTTGTAGAGTTATAGCCTATCAAAGCGAACAAATAGAAATATTTTCTGTGTTGCACGTTTATTAGTTTTGACTAACTAAATTCTTATTAGTCAACCAACTAATATTTTGAAGTTATTCCTATTTAAGCAATCTATTCCTCGCCTTGGAGTGCTTCTGAGCGCCACACACAGGGCTGAAACCTGATTCTAGCCAGTCAAAACTCCAAAAACAATTGTTAAAAAAAATCAAAGGTATTCTAAGAAGTAGTATTTTATTAGAAAGCTTAATGAACTCGTAACTGCCTGTCGTTTACCGTTACGGCAAATAATAACCATAAAAAAATCGGACAATTCCGCTAAACTGCAGGTCAGTGTTAACACTTCCGAAGGCGCCAATCTGTGTAGATGTATTTGTAGTTTGTTCGTTAACGTGAAAGTGTTTCTTGTGAAACTGTTTTTTTTTATTGATTACAATAATTTATAAAAACAGAATTGAAGCGTTAAAAAGTCTTATAAAAAGGTAAGTTGATACCCTTCTAATATAGAAAACGGTGAGTTTTACTTTCCGAATGATAAATGTTTTATTTTATGGTTTATAACTTAGAACTCTTGCAAGCTCTTGCGTTCGTATTTTTAATATTTTTTTTACTATAGTATAAAGAATAACATATTTAAAAATCAGCATGCACAATGATGCATAAACTGAAATACAATCGAAATAAAAAGGGATAGTTATTAAATGATTAGCAATATAATTTTTGCACGTTATTTCATTTAGATATTAAAGAAGCATTTTAAGTTGTAATATTTCTATAAAGGTGTAATATAAGGTGTAACATTTCTTAAAATACAGAAAAATTCGTGTAAATGGTATTCATTTTACGTCTTTACCTTATTTTTTAATAACATAATTATGTAAATAACTTTTTCTTGGGAAAAGTATCAAACTGATCCAGTTCTAGTGACTAAAAAATTTTTTTTTTATTTCTTTTTTGATAATTTTATTATTTTTATACTACTCCAGTCATTTGCTTCCAGTTAAGCCTATAAAATAATTTTGACCGGTTTCCAGCCCTGTGTGCGCTAGCTGCTTGTGATAAAATATTTTAATCACAGGGAGGTTTTGAAGCAAAACGCCAATCCTTTCTCTGAAGTTACGTCATTCCTCTAAGACCACAATCGATGATAGGATTTTGAAACATACAAACTCCCCCCCTTTCTCCACCAAATGATTAAGAGAAAGCTACCTACATCATGCAGCCTTCATGATAATTGATAGCAGAAGCACAGAATAAAGATTCTGCGTCTGAAGTCGTACACATCTAGACATATTATGACCATACCCGTTGATGCAGTTTGAGATAAACCTTTGTTGCTTGCAATGGAAAAGCTCAGAGAGACTCATAGAAACACCTACCAGAGCTGTCTCAAAGCATTGTGCTTAGAAGCACAGTGATTACGAGCACTTTTTAAAACCGGTGCCTAGTGCTTGAAGCACTTCACGAAAAGGCTTAGTGCTCAGTAGTCCCGAAAAGTGCTCGGGAGCACTTGAAATGCTCGCGAGCAAGACAAATATTTACCGGTCAAGGCATGCAAAGAACTTTACTATACAGGGTAGACCAACTTACTCATTTTCACGGACATTTTCTGCATTGCCTAGGCCTAGAC
Organism: Agrypnus murinus; assembly: GCA_929113105.1. NCBI lineage: Eukaryota > Metazoa > Arthropoda > Insecta > Coleoptera > Elateridae > Agrypnus > Agrypnus murinus. The sequence goes on from OV816030.1 coordinate 38,240,884, forward strand.
GGTTTGAATTTTGAAAATTCTGATAATAGAGAATCGTGTACGTCCAAAATGGCCACAATTCAAAATTGGTTTGAAATATACAGGATGTCCCAAAAAGTTGTGACATATCAGAGTGCTGTTTTTACTTTTGTATTTTATTGCATTTTGAATTCCTCTCAATAAGGTGATTTCAACGACTTATACTTAGGGACTGAAACCGAACATCCTATATAATTAAAAATACTTTTAAAGGCTTAAGGTGCCTGATATTTTTTCTAAATAACATTTTTTCGTAATTGCGAACAATTTTGACGCCAATAACACTAGAAATCGGAGAAAAATGGGAGGATGAACCGTGAATAATGAAAGAAATGAAGGGGGAAAGCATAATGAAAATAATAAAAGCAAAACAATTACAATGGATCGGGCATGTTATGAGAAGTGATACAGAAAGGGTAATAAGACGAATTATGGAATGGAAGCCAGTAGAAAGAAGAAGCAGAGGAAGACCGAAAAAAGATGGATGGATAGCTTAAAAGACGACTTAAGAAAGATGAACGTATACAATTGGAGAGAGATTTGCAAGGATAGAAAAAAAGATGGAAGAAATAGTAAAAAACACTAAAACCCATCAAAGAATATAAAAGGAATGAAGGAAGAAAGAATAAGAGGATTGATCCACCTCTATGCAAAATGGACCAATACATCAATTATGATGTGGCAATAATCCCTAGGGATTGGAATGCCAAGAAGAAGAACATTTTTTCGTATCTACTATAATAAGAGAGTTATTGAGCATTATTAGGCAGCCCTGCGTATGAATAAAAATAGAGAACAATTAATAGTATGAATTAGGCATCAAGTAGTAATGGAACGAAACATCATTGCTCCTCCAATAATTCTAGAGAGTGATCGGCTCAGCTCTTCATCCTACTAGGGTATCTCTTCTCTCTGACGAAACGTCAACACGGAACTATTATTGTCAGGGTAAATTGTAGTCTATAACAGGAATGATGGGATACGAAGCCTATATTGGGCCTACATAATAATAATAATCGCCACCTCCCTCCCGCACAAGCTTATAGCTTCTGGGGCCTTGGTTTAGGTTATGGGTTGCAGTAGTTATTATTATTATTATTATTATATATTATTATTAAGCGAGAAGAGATAGTAAGTTATTCTTAAATCTAGTTATAGGGAGACTCCAATATCCGTAACCATTAACGTTTTGAGACAAAAATTTTGAGTATAATATAATTTCTAGCTTCACATCTATGCTGCTTTAGAATTCACTCAAGAGTAGATTCACTCGATTGAAACTTTAAAGCTTGTCAGCTAGTTTCGAATATCGCACACACCACGATCAGTTCGCCGAGGCTTGCCGATCGTCATTCTCAACTTATGCTGGTAATAACGAGCAACGGATATCATAGCGTAACATTCTCCTCAACAACCAAAGTGCAAACAAAAAACTGCTCTTCCTCCATTCAACTCTCAAATTCTCCATTTGCTGCAAAGCTATTAAGGAAGTCGTTAATTGCTTGAATGCAATTTAACGATATATATTTTGAAGTCCGATGGTGTTATAAATAGATCAAAATGAAATTCTGCTGGTTACATTGTCCCGGCATTCCAGAAACTATAACAGAAACTTTTTTTCATTCACTTTACAACTATAATGGATATGCCGATAACGGCATAATATGGCAAACGTGTTCACTAGCTTATAGAGAATGGCGTAATCTAAAAGATTTTTGGCAGATTTATTATTAATCTTGAATTTCACATTTAAAACACAGAATTAAGATTTATCCTAATTCCACATATTAGAATAATTTAAACATCAGCAAATTCATAGACCAAGGACTTGACAACTTTCCTGGTGAAGATGGTGTCTGCTACCAAACTATGAGATTTGAATTTTGTATTAGTGACTTACCTTACTGTTATTTATCTTGTTCTACTTTGTAATTTATTTGACACCCTTATTGCACAAATTCATTAAGTTCCTTTATAAGATATATTTTTGCAAGTATGTATTACATGTGAATACAACTGACTTATTTAGTGTTACTTACTCGTGTACATAATAATAATAATAATAATAATAATAATAATAACTACTACAACCCATAACCTAAACCAAGGCCCCAGAAGCTATAAGCTTGTGCGGGAGGGAGGGGGCGATTATTATTATTATGTAGGCCCAATGTGCGGCTGCAACCGACTTACAGATGGAACAGCGCAAATCCCACATTTGTGTCACAGCTAAGGAAAACTGCAGAAAACCTTAACCAGATCTGCCGGCGCCGGGAGTCGATCGCGGGCCGCTTGGGTGAAAGTCCGGCACGCCAGGTATTACACTACCAAGGCTATGTTTACAGATAATAAACTCTCAAAAAAACAATTTGTATAGAGGAATCGATGTTCTTTGTCAAATTTTATTTGAAATCATTGTTTGGATACTGACGCACCCTTGCACGTCTCCCTGGTGGCATACATTCTAGTTACATAATACGATCAGAGATTTGTTGTGGGCAAATTTGCAAACCCTGCTTTAGGTCTTCCTTCAAATTTTAAGAAAAAGTTACTTGAAATGATTAAAAAATGACAATTTTCATTCAAGTATTACCGCTTTTAAATCCAGTCCATACACGTCAAAGAACAAGCTTTCCACATACAGCTGCAATTTTTCAACTCAAGGAAGAATGTTAAAAGGACAAAGCCACCTTTACCAGATGAGATTTCCAGAATGAAATGGTTACAACCACTACCGCACGTCTGTGGAGATACATCCTACAGTATAACGTACTGCTCGTTTTATTCTTGAAACCGAACGAGCGCCACGGTTGCAGCCTGTAAAACGGATGCATTCCTTTCAGATAAGATAGTAAAGCTTCACGACGACGACGACGCGCCCGATAAAGCAAAGCTCATAAAAGAGCTTTGGCAGCAGCGGCAGCGGTTGAAACTCTGAAATGTCGCGAATTCACACACACACCAAAGCAGACACCATTCCCTCCTCAATTCTTATAGCGAAAATGTTTAGTTTGTCTCGATTACTTGAATGCCATTTTCGTTGAACAAAGGAGATGTTCTCGCGTTTGCTTGAAATTTATCGAAGAGTTTGAATGGATAATTTGACCTAGATTTTTAAAAGAATTGTTTACGTTTCATTATTGAAGTCTGCGAAGTTGGTTATTGGCATAAACAAAAGTGATAAATTTATGTCAACAAAGAGAGATGAAAATTGTAAAACGAGATATGATCGCTATGGCTGGTAGGGATTTCGCGTGCACGATTCAAATAAACGAGCATTTATTAAGTTGAAGGTCTAGACACTCCTTCGGAACATCGTTTTCATAGAATTTGTTTGCGCTTCAGTGCTTCAACATTAATCGTGGTCTATCTCATCCACGACGACCTCGCTTGCGCTACCTTAAAATAAAGAGTAACAATTCGTGTTATATTAGATTCTAAAAGTGTTTTGAAACTAGAAAACTTAACACTCGGTTTTTGTTTGATTTATATATGTTGACATTGCCCTCCACTTTAATCTCATTTCTACCCTCTTTATTCTACCCTTGAATTGTCACACATTATATTTGCGACCCTCCCTGTATCCATATACAGTTACAGGAGGGTCCAATCGATATAGGAATTTATTGATTAGCCTTACTATTATCTCCTACTGTTTTGGAATTTCTTCTCTGCAAGAATAAAACGTATACCTTTTACTATGCAGACTTACGACTGATTTTACGTAAAGCACTGATGAGCCAAATATGAGACTATCTCAGTGGTGCACCAATATTATGTTGGGTTAAACGACGATTAAGGGTCCACGATCTAAAGGGGCCCAGGCCCAACTTGAATGTTTATGAGAGAAAAAAAGAGGAAAAGAATTGGCCCCTTAATAACTCTCACACTGAGGCAATGCGCAACTAGCAATTAGCAACTGACAATAAGCAACAGACAATATTATTTCGACCACCTCTCACACTGAAGCAACTGATTCCTTTTAGTTTGTGTAGCAATCTCAAACCATCATGTCATCCTTTAACAACTCTGCATATGTCATTTTAATTTGGTGGCATTTAAGGAACATAAATTTAATAACAACGAAGAAATTAGCGAAACTTCGAATTTATTAATAGGTTACTTAAAAAATATATAAGTTGTAACAACTATCCGAACTTATTAAGTGCTAGATGAAGAACAATCCGAATTGTGTTAGCCTGGCACGCAAAAATTTTTAACAACTTAATAAAACTTTTTCTTTTTATACTAATATATTCACATTTCTTATATAGACCGTCTTTAATTACATTGTCCACTAACCTCATAAATATTTCGGCCACAGTCATAAAACTAATAATACCAGTAAATAATAAAGCAGTTGAGAATGCGCAGAGCTAGCATTGCCATGAAGAACAAAAACAACTGTATACTTAATAATAGTTATTTATGGTACAAGTGAGTTAAGTAAGATATTATCCACGAACGAAAAATTTACCCTCGAGGGCCGGCAGGCCCGAGAGGGTTAATTTTTCTGAGTGGATAATATCCTTAACTCACGCGTGCCATACAAAATTTTATCCAACACCTCTTTATTTAAGTTTAAACATCGAATTTGCAATTTATAGTTAGTCTGAAGTTTTGACAGTAATACTCTAGCACGATGACTGGATTTTAATAATATTAAGTAACAAAAGCTGGTGATTGGTTGTTATCTTTGAAGGAGTGAGTTTTTAAAAATAACCCAGGTTGCTAGGGGCAACGTAGGTTATAATGTAACATAAGAGTAAACAATCACTTTCCTTATTTAAAATCACCATAGTAAACATGTTATTTATATAGAGGTGTTGGATAAATAACTATTATTTTTGAAAACTGCTGACCTAACACATTAGTAGTCATAAAAACTAAAATTCTAAGTCCTAAGACTTTTCGTTATAAAAAAAGTTGCTAAAAATGTTTATTTTCTCGTAAATTTTTAAAAAATACAAAATTTTTCATTTTTCAAAAATTTACCGAAATCTTCAGTGGTCATTTTGACCACTTTCCCGAAGAGATACAAAAGAATGTTTCAACCAAAAGTCTCTTAGAATTCGATGTACTATAAGATTCCAAAAAGAAAAATTCAAAAAAGTCAACATGGAAAAAGGCGACAGACCGACAGACAGACAGACTTCACGAATTCAGAGACGAACTTTTTGTTCGTCGAAAATTAATAATTTACAAGTATTCCTAGAATACTAATATGATAAAGAATAGTTTGTTAAACACTGTGCCATCCTAGTAGCCAGGATGTACAATATTAATGCTCACGGTGCTCAAAGTTAAAAGGACAGCTGGTAGGTTGGTGCGTCGATGATAGCTACTAAAAAATAACGATTTGCTGCCTGGGCGCCAATCTAGAAACATAGAAAGAAGGGGAATGACCAAATACACACAATCATAACAAAAACACAACACGATCATGTAAAACGTATAATTAATATTAAGATTTAATAATGTAATATAATGTAAATAGTAACAGTAGTAATAACAAATATACAAATATAGTTAATAACAAAAGCTGCAAAAACTAAACAAAACAATAGTCACCAAGGACTAAACAAACACCCTACTATAATAATAAATGGCCACAATATGGTATGAAAAATGACCACTGATATGACTAACAGCCAGTATAATAAATGTACTACAAGATTTTCTGATAAATAATCGATAACAAAATGTCAATAATGAACTTTTTTGTATACAATCAAATTACAAAAATATATAATAAAGTGCAACTTGCAGTGAACAGGAGTGTGCAAAAATAATAAATAAAATTGTTGGAAACTGTGTGAGGTGAGATAGGAAACAAATATCGGGTAAGTATATATAAACTCAATTCCTAACCTTAAATCTTTACCAATAAACAAGAATAATAAATGTAAAAAGATCATAAAAAATAACCTATAATAGTTTCAGGCAAGCTTGCTTAATAAGGCGCCGTACCAGCATATGAATACCAAAGCAAAAATTTACAAAAATACCACCAGTACAAATATCAAAGATTTGATCACAACGAAAGGTAAGTAATTAACTTTAAATAGGAATAAGGATAATAAAAAGGAAAAACACTTCTGTAATACTTACAGTTACAAACTCTCAAAATTTACCAAAAATTACAACAGTACCAAAGATGTCGAAGCTGACAAAACCAGCTACTATAATTAAACGGCAGGAACACAATACTCCAGGTTGTGAGACAATGTGGTCTACGGGTGTCTTCATAGATTTAAAACCACCATTACCGGAGGGTAAGATTATCACATCCTAATCACAAATAGCAGGATAAAATATAGTTGACAATAACCAGCTTCTAGGATTAAAAGGCAGGAACAACCAACTCCTGGTTGCGAGACAGTGCTGTGGCCTACAGGTGTCTTCAATGATTTAAACCAGGGGTGGCCAACAAGTCGATCGCGGTCGACCGGTCGATCGCGAAGCCAATTTTGGTCGATCGTCGATCGCTCGCAATGTCTGGGGTGGAATTCCGTGTATCATGGACTTTGAAGCGATTGTAGAAGACAAAACGGAAAGTTAAATCTTGAATTGCAGCAACAATTTCACTCTTGTTCTTAAAATTGTTAAAAAGTGAATCTGACATTTCCAAAAAAGTTTCCTTTATAAATTCACCGTCGGAAAATGGCTTACATTTTTTTGCTAAGAGATAGCTTACCTTGAATGATGCAGTAGTTACTGCTTGCGACTTCAACCTTGGCTTTTTAAAAACGCTTTGTTGATTGGTTAATTGAGTTTTAAGATCCCTAACTTTATGTTTTCTCAGTTCAGAATTTGGTGGATAATCTGTTTGATACTTGTCATGTAAAGCTAAAAAATGCCTCTCCAGATTACCCTTTTTAGCAATGGCTACTGAGCTAAGGCATATTAACAATTTCAGACATATTTCATATGGATCAAAAGGCATTAGAAAATGAATTTATAATTTTACAAACTGACTTCATCTTACAAGCCAGAAAATTTGAAGCAGATTTTTGGAAATATGTCAACCGAGAAAAATATCCCAGTATCACCCAAATGTAGCGAATATATCTATTCTTGTTTCGGATCTACATACCTATGCGAATCGGCATTATCATACTTGAAGCTAACGAAGACTAAACAACGGTCTGTCCTGACTGATTCTTATACTGAAGACTCATTATTATTATCTTTGTCCGGATATACACCTAATTATGATTCCTTGGTTAGAGACATGTAAACTCAGTCTTCCCATTAATCTTAAGGCAACAAAGTAAATTCTAAATCTGTCTTTATCTGTAGCTACTTGGAATTAATATAAATATTGTTAATAATTATCCATGTTCTTTTAATTCCCCTGGACGTGAGTTTTTTTACCCTTTAAATAATTATTGTTGTTGTTTCTTACGTAGGTAGACAAGCCGTATATCTATATTTCAGTACGAAGTGTACTCAGCGAGCTATTGATAGATTAGCAAAAAGTAAGTCATAATTATTCTTTCATGATAAATTTTCCTGGCCAAAAAAAAAACGCGAAAGTGAAATATTGAAATAAAATTATCAGTCATACTGTGCATTTTTATAACAACTTTTTCATATTTACGAATAAATAGTACAACATACATTGCAGTTGATAAAAAAATTAAATTGCATTTTAAGTTGGTAAAAATCTTTCTTTAAAAAGTGTCAGAAAATCGAATTTTTTAGGTACCGCATGTACGGAATGCTGCTATAAAAAGTTGGGGCTGGAAATTTATTTTCTTTATGAGCCTATATCTCGAAAACTTAATAAGTGATTTAAAAAATAAAAAATAGTTTTGAACATATATTTTACTTATCTACCCATACCTCGCTGGAATGCACCTTATACTGAAACACAGTGTATAAACATAGTATGCATTTCACACCCCTTCTTCCCCCTTAGACTACGCCTATGACAACCAGTCGATCGCGACACACTTTTAAGATAAAAAGTAGATCTTATATACAGAAAAGTTGGCCACCCCTGAATTTTAAACCACCATCACCGGAGGGTAAGATTCTCACATGGAAATTCGAACTAGCAGGATAAAAAATACTATTCTTTTAGAACTTGCGTATACCAAAACAACCATTTCCATGATGCAAGCCAATAAGATTAGCCAAGTAAATCTCAATAAAATTAGAAAAACCCTCAACCATAAAGGTGAAAAATGTGGGTTATATAAGAGAGGCCTAAAAATAAAATAATAAATTACCCCCAAGCAAAAGTAGGTATAAATCTCAAATGAAAATCAAAGAATTAGAAAAATTCAAAAATTAGCAAACATAATTACCTAGATGTTCTTGGGTCAAAAGTTCAATAGGAAATGAGCTTGAAAAATTTAAAATGTCTTCTCATTATCAAAAAGAGATTAGAATTCCTCCTACACATAGTTGGTAAAACTTTCACATCAAAAGATAAAAAGAAAGTAGAAATGGCTGACAATGTTTATAATAAGATAACAAAAATACTCAGGGGAAAATATCAGAAAACACCCCTAAAGGAAAAATCCGAATAGTAATTTAAAGAACAAATATAATTGAAGTTAGGTAGGCACACTTAAACAATTAAGACAATTCCTTTCTTTTTTTTTTATTTTAGGAAACTTGAATCCGAAGAATCAAGAGGATTAATAAAAATTGGGAACGTCACAACACATATGTCTTTGTTTCTAACAAATGTTGGATTGTCATGTCTGTTATATAAATAATTTAAAAAAATTCCACTCTCTATTTATAATAATAATGCAAGTATTCCTCTATATTGACACGATAATATCGGCATTCGATATGCCGATCAACAAATATTAACGCAACCGGCAACATTTTTGTAGAAGTGATAACAAGTTGCTTCAATATGAGACTTCTGATTAAATTCAATGTAAACAACCCGATGGCGATAATATTGCGTGTTTCCAATTGCTAGTTGCTGATTGTTTATTGCTTCAGTGTGAGAGCCGCCTTAAATCTCAATTTCTTACCATAAAATTCTATTAAAAAGTAAAATTATTCTATTGTTATTGTGAAAATTATACATAAATATTAAGTACTTATCCTTAATTGAACAACATGAATACAATTTTGTACAACATATACTTCATAAAAGCAAAAATAATTCCTTAAAGCGCGGGGCCCTATTGCTGCTCTGATGTTTGGGCCGGCTGACGACTCTTGTCGGTCCGAGCTCAGAGGCATTCTATAACCCGACTGGATTATAGAACTTGGGTTATTTAGACTTAAATATGAAATGAGTATAAATATATGAAGTATTTAAAATATTTTTTTATATTTGCTATTACTGGGAACGATTTTAATTTCCGATGTCATTTTTACTGTTTATTTTTTCGATTATGTTAAGCATTGACAGTTTCGCGGCTGAAAACAGAAATTTTTTTAAAATTTAATTTGATAGACGTATGTATCATATGTTTTACTTCAAGCTATATTTAGAATGCAAATTCATAGAGAAAAATGTATCAACCCGGCTGGGAATCGTACCCAGGACCTTCTGCTATCTAGGCGTATCTCTACCTCTGAGCTACGTTTGGCGACTATCAGCAGAGGACAAATTTTACACATGAAATGTCGATCTTCATTAATTAATTTAAACAATAATCTAGTTACATGTGTATGTTTGCTAAATATCTAATTAATGTGAAAAATTTGTCGCTCTGCTGATAATTTTAAAAAACGTTAATTTTCCTGTATACCTAAAAAAATTTTTGGATGCCCTTTTACATATTTTGCTTAAGAAACTAAAATTCCTAGTTAGGCCATGAATCCATAATAATTACTCCTATGTATTTATTATTATACATATTTGATAATCTGCAATTCTCAAATAATTTTTTGAAATTCAAGTAAACTGCTTTTAAGTCTCTCAGATTGATGCTTAAGGGTGCTGCCTAGCTTTAATATTTTGAAAGTTTTTTTCCTTGTACAGTGAGCATTCTGCCACTACAAGAAACCGAACTGTATGGGATAGTAAAAGTGTTATTACATGGTTAATTAATCTTGATTAATTAATTGGTTAACGCGAATTTTCTATTTGTTTTCGAAATGATTTATGATTTCAATTTTTTTATATTAAACATATCAAGGACCTATTTTTTGTAAACAATAATACAGGAAATCCAATGGAATTTTATTCATTTTCTAAAATATTTATTAAAAATAGTGAACATCCAAATTCCTAGTTTTTGAAATGCCTCTAGGATTTTTTAAAGAAGGTATTAATTAGTTTTTAATTTTGAAAGTTTTCCCGCCTTCACAAATTAACAAGGATATATGACCAATATGACCATAACAGTTTTTACGAGACCTACGGATGCAAGATATCTCATCCGACAAGAACAAATTCCTCTCCAGGGCGTTCCCATTCATTGCCTTTAATACCGCGATACGATACCTACACAGGATGTAATAGTTTGATAAGTAAAACTCCTCAGTACGGTATTCTACGACGAAAACTGAGTTAAAATATCTCTTTATAACATTTTCTTCTCCGATGGCTCCTTTAAGAGGTTAACATAGTTTACCTCTTGTACTCACTAGAGTGCTGTCACTGGGCAGCTTCTCCTCTCAAAGTATAGTTTTCATCTTATTTACTTATAGCTCCTACTGAGCAGCTTGTAAATTTGCATTGTATATAATATATATTAAAAAAAACATTATTACAGCTACCCCCATGACGAGGTTGTACTTATATTAGTTACACCCTATATATACTCTTGCCTTAATGCTTGCCTTAAGTGAACTCTGAAATAAATAAAAATGTCGGAATCAGAAGGCGCAATGTTCGAAGAATAAGATGGGTGTCTGGTCCAAAAATTTCCAACCTAAATTTTTGGTGAAGTTTGTGCGTTTCAGTGTAGCATGGCAAAAAAAGTATTTGGCAGCATGCCACGTCGTTTTAATAATTGTGCTTTGAATCTGCATGTTAGTACATTCAGATTAGTATTTTCAGACAGAACGCTGCACAGTCCCAGAAACTGTTGCTGAAGATTCTGTAACTTTAGACTTTTCAGGATCGTTTTTTCCAGGTGTCCACGCACGACATTTTCAACAGGAACAAATCATAGCTATCTTGGAACAAAATCTTATTTCTTCTACTTAATACTAAAAGAAAGAACATAGAAGATGGAGGTGAATATACCTTGAGTGTCTCTTGAAAGTATTCTGGTTGAACAAACTTCTGACGTACACGCCTTTCAATGTGTTGCTAGGAAACTGTTTACTCCAAAAATTTACAACTGGATATATATATATATATATATATATATATATATATATATATATATATATATATATATATATATATATATATATATATGATACTTCACTACTTTTCCGGGTTTCACTCCGCGTATTCACTATTCGGCTCCTAGAGGAACCAGACAATGGTTGACGACGTTTCGGCAAGATCACACTTGCCATCTTCAGGTCACTTCTAACTTCCTTCTGCTTCGCGTGGTTACACGATGTAGACTGACGTCTTGCTGACGTCTACATCGTGTAACCACGCGAAGCAGAAGGAAGTTAGAAGTGACCTGAAGATGGCAAGTGTGATCTTGCCGAAACGTCGTCAACCATTGTCTGGTTCCTCTAGGAGCCGAATAGTGAATACGCGGAGTGAAACCCGGAAAAGTAGTGAAGTATCATATAATATCCGCGGAAACTTAAAATGTAACATATATATATATATATATATATATATATATATATATATATATATATATATATATATATATATATATATATATATATATACAAGAAAGGGTTATAATAATGGGATATCGCGCAACAGAGAAGAAAGAAAACATAAGTTGCAGCCGTCTACACGTGTTTCACACTTATTAGTGATCATCAGGACGGCATAGCAGATGGAATAAATATAAAAGCAACTAACTAAAAAAGATGTAACAACACAAGGTTTCACTGATAGCAGCCAACCGCACATTTGCAGTATCGGCCTGAAGACACTGAGTTTTCAGTGCAACAACAAACGTCACTACGGAGGCAGCTATAGCCACTACCGTGAGACACCCAATCCCAAAGTATAATATCAATGATTAGAAGTATTAATGCGCGTAGAGATATACAAGAAAGGGTTATAATAATGGGATATCGAGCAACAGAGAAGAAAGAAAACATAATGCGCGATATCCCATTATTATAACCCTTTCTTGTATATCTCTACGCGCATTAATACTTCTAATCATTGATATTATACTTTGGGATTGGGTGTCTCACGGTAGTGGCTATAGCTGCCTCCGTAGTGACGTTTGTTGTTGCACTGAAAACTCAGTGTCTTCAGGCCGATACTGCAAATGTGCGGTTGGCTGCTATCAGTGAAACCTTGTGTTGTTACATCTTTTTGAGTTAGTTGCTTTTATATTTATTCCATCTGCTATGCCGTCCTGATGATCACTAATAAGTGTGAAACACGTGTAGACGGCTGCAACTTATGTTTTCTTTCTTCTCTGTTGCGCGATATCCCATTATTATAACCCTTTCTTGTATATCTCTACGCGCATTAATACTTCTAATCATATATATATATATATATATATATATATATATATATATATATATATATATATATATATATATATATATATATATATATATATATATATATATAAAATATAATATAATATAATATAATATAACTACCTTATGGTAAGCGCCAAACTGTGCATGAATCACAAACCAGAAACTCAAATATATCAAGCAACCTACATCCACAGGCCCCTCCATTTATCGAAAAAAAGAAAGCAACACGTATAAAGAAAAGAAGAAGAAATAAGCAATAAAAAGATAGATAAGAGAATGAAAGCTATGTAACGTAGAAAACCGCAGAATTAAAAATTGCTAAAGGTTAAAACCTAAACAAAAGAAAATAACAGATACAAATAATGAAAGATACACAATGAAATAAAAATAGAAACGCATAGAAGTTATAGCGTGTTTCTAACCAACACTGGGAAAATCTTTCAATATATTATAATATCTTTCAAATGAGAGCAAAAAATACAGAAATAATTAAGTGAAAACTAGGAGCGATCGTTGAGGAATTTTACCAAGAGCTCTATAGCTCGAAGGTCAGACCAAATAAAAGTCACACAAAACATAAAAAGGAAGATCATGAACGTAAATTCAGAAGAATAGAAATGGAAAGCTACGAAACCGAAAAAGCTTGACATAATATGAAAAACAAAAAAGCTCCAGGTGGTAATGGTGTAACATCCATCGTACCTCATGGCACCGATTCCAGCCGATACAACCTAAAAGGTTACGTTTTTGACCAGTGCATATTATCAATTCTGAACTACGGTTACCAAGTGTAGGCCTTTACGAGAACCAATATTGATAAACTGCCAAAAACACAAAGAGTGATAGAGAAATACATGCAAGATACGAAACTGAAAGATAGAAAATCGAAACAGTTGATTAGGTGAAAAACATAAATAGCGACGTTATTGAGCATGCTGGCCAAAACATAAGACGAAACGCAATTATCTAGGAATGGAAACCGGATTTGGGAAAATGGCAACTAGGGAAGCTGCAGAAAAAGTGAAAAAATGATCTGGTTAAAGTGGTATTTTCCGGATGGACAAGAAGAGCACAAAGCCGAAGAAAGTGGAACAAGGTGAGAGATGTTGGACAATGTAAGGAAGACCAAGAAGAAGAACACAATGAAAACTTTTTTTTTTCGATCGCTTCTATATTTATAAACGTACCTTGGTACACGTTTTCGAACTAATCCTTGAAAAACTTCCAAATCCTCATGTATTGAGGTTTAGTGATTTGGTTATTATGTATCGTTTATTACGGATCGGAAGGATAAATTTAGTTCGCTCGACCTCTTATAGATTACGAAATAATTAAATTGATAATCCATCTTGCTCTGTTATCACTCTGATTTGTTCTCTTTTAGAGAAAGTCATACATTATCTATGCAAATCTCGTTGTCTCGCAGATTAACCCCAACAGCTTTTGGGTAAGCACCAATGTCTTCTCGTAATGTTTCTTTTGCAAGATTTTTATCTGGTTCTAGCTTTCGTTGTAACCTTTGAAGCTGACCTACGGCTTCCAGTCGAAGATAAGATTAGATCCACCAGCAACTTGATTCTAGAATCCTATGCTGTAATACATTAGGACATTTTCTACCGTTTTATTAGATTTAATATTATTGCTTTGCAGTTCGAAAATATCTCGTTAATTCAAAGTTAATTGTAGAGTTCTATACAAGGTGATCGTTTATTGATCGTTCGCTTTATGTTTGTTTATTTTAATATTGAAGGAATTAATGTATTTATTTTGTATGTGTAATAAACAAGGTGGACGGTGAAAGATGTCTTATTGTTTAAAAACCCACATGCTTTCCACTATTTAGTTCTTTTTTATTATTCAAGCTTTAGCTGTAGCTAAAATTTGCTAAATTTAATATAGTGGGAAAAGGAGCTAGGACAAGCCAGGTGATATCCAGCACCTATATCTTTTCAAGATTTTTGCCGCAAAAGTCGTTTCCCAAACTAGTGGTATAGAACCTTTTTGTCATGGGGCAACCCAACATGGGGCAACCTATAAATAAATATTTGTTAAAAAATAAATAGTACTTGCATAAACAGTAAAAATATTAATGTGTGCTTTTTTTATTTAAAAAGTAAGTGTAGGCTATGCTTATAAATGCTTTGGAGAAAAAAAAAGTAAACATAGAACCAACCAACAATCGATAACTATTCAATATTCCACTGTAAATTACTTAATAATCGAATCGAGAATACTTGGAAATGGGGTAATTGTACTTTCGACTACTATCGCTTAAATATTTATAATTCAAACATTCAAACAAAAGCCATTTTATAAATATGTACATGTAATGAGCATTAATTTTCAAGCTACAATGTAGGATGTATACATAAGTATGTTAATATAACCTCAATACCCGAATTCATTTACGATAGCACTATTCTATTTTTCCAGTTTTAGAGAGAAAAGTAATTTTTTTTTATATATAATGAGGAATCGGGGGCAATTATTTTCACGCATGGAAAACCCGAAACCCAGGGAATCTACATCCCTAAGATGATAATAATAACCTTCGGAAAATAAATGGTTGTTGATGGTGGAAACTGCGATGACGCAATATCTTAATATTATCTGTCTGTGTGAATTCCATTCCAACCGAATGAACTAATAACACCTAAATGAAGGCGAAGGTTGAATCGATAGAGGCGTACATTGATACCAGTTCACAAAGTCAAAAGCGGTCCTTGTAACCTCGTTATAAGCATGCATCTGGAATGTATAAATAAAGCTCGTATTATAAATAGAGGAGGAGGCATTCACAGCTGCAAATACCAATCCCAGCCGCTATTTTTACAGGCGCATGTTAATGTAATTGCCATGTTGATTGCACTCTCTCCTCGTCGTATGGTCGGCAGTTTATAACACCTCAGTCAGTACCGAATCAGTTGGTGTAGGTCATGATAATTTCTGACAGACAGCAATGTGTAGCCTACTTCGTCAGTCAACCGGGTGCATGTTGTTGTGTTGTTAATAGTATTTAGTGCCGTCTTCGTCTTGGTCGCAGTCGTCTTTCTGTATACTATATAATATAAAATATAAACATGAATCCCGCCAACTTCTTTTAAGAGTTATGGGTGAACAGTTGGGAGGTCTCTATAAATCTGGAAACACAGTTGGTTCTGGATATAACACACGAACTGGCACTTCATCCTGCAGTGTGTATACATGTATGTATGTATACATATACGTATATCTTCTAGAAATAAAACATGTACTGCATATCCATAAACTTTACTCAACTACACAAATATTTAGACTGGCAGTGATCTATTTGCATCAGTAAAAAGCGACGAGCAGGAGGTTTTCAGCTAGAACTATTTAGTAAACTTGACTTAGTCATAGAGAACCCTAAATGAGATAGGTTATCTAGACGGCACTGTTATTTTTAATTTTCCATTACATCTTTCAACTTCTCCAAAATCTCGAAAACAATGCATCCTTCATTGTCATCCTGTCATCATTGCATCCTTCATGGATATGCATACATATATCTCCCTGAAGGGTCACATTTATTTTAAAGCATTTTTTAAAATCATTTTTGGAGAACACTTTGGTGCCACGTTATCAATGTTTATTCATTTAGCCTTTATCTGCTTGGATTCCAGATTGTTCTTAATTTTTATTAGTGGCGTCTTATAAAATTATTTATCTTTTTATTAAGTAATTCAGCATATTATGTTTGTTGTCAGTGATTAACAAGTTTTCTCTTTTTGTTAATATATTATTTGTAAAGGCTATCTAGAGCTAATTAGGACGTATCTAGTTAGAACCTTTTGGGAAACAACTTCGCAAGCAATACTGTTTTACACCTTTAACAATTTGTAGTGTAACGACTGTAAAAATTAGCGGACTGTATTCGAAACATCAAAGTAACATGCCCAATCCCAATTATGGTCCGAAATCTAGAACTCTTCCCTGTTGTTCGACGTCAAAATTCGTCGAAAATTGGTTTTTCAAACAAAAACCCAAGACTTTATTTGTTTAATCGAAACATTTCAAATTATTATTTTTATTTATTGTTTTTTCCCGGCAAACTATTTTAAATTTAAATATGGCGGCCAAAGAATGGGCTGCGGTTCTGGAGGGCTGTCACTCTGCTGGATGCAGTCGCCGTTAAAGTAAAACCTTGGCGAGAGGAAAAATCAATCCTGCATGGGTTTATCCAAAACAGGCGTTATATGTTTCAAACGGGCGTTACAGTGCAGTAAAGTTCTTAGATTTTGCTGTTTTTTCCATCTACAATAAAATTATTAAAAGGTTCTAATAAAGTTTATAATTATGATAAGTTTGATATTGATATTTTTTATAATGAATGTGATAATAGCATCCATAATAGCAGCAGATAATAGTTCATCCCCTTTGGTTTGCAATTGATGATTGTGTGCCTCCCCTCGGTTTATCATCTTATCGTAGTATATATATTTTTATCTTTGTCTTTATAGTTAGCAATGAAAATATTTAATTAATTGCTTTAAAGTTATGCTTCCGTGGCTGAGTGGTAGAGATCCTGCTTCTCGATCAGAATGACATGAGTTCAAATCTGGGATGGCGAATTCATGAAATTTTAACATTCTGGATGTGTAAAACTGATAACCGAAAAGTCTGATATTTTATATATGTTGCATATACTGTATATTATGCATATAGTTAGTGTCTTAAATGATATTCTATTTGGAAATCTACAAGTTAAATATCATATTGAAGCTGAGCCACTTAATTAATGTATGATTTTTTCTATGGGATATGTTAACAGAACGGCAATCTAAAATACAAGTAAAATGGCCGTTTGAAAGCACCACTTCTTTTCTCTCGACTAGTGTTAACAGGTCGCTTTTTCTGCAAGCAGCAGATTCTCGCCATTTATCTTGCAGTTCTAGAAATTCTTACCACGTACTGGTATGATTAAAGGGCGTAACCTCCTACTAAAATCTAACCCAACCTAGAGGAATTCTATACCTACGTAAATGAATAGTGGACCAACGTGAGTTTTTAATTTAGACCTTTTGAGATCGCTAGCAGTGTTACCAGGTCTAATATCAACTGTTTATTAGTCATAATTTACCAAAAAATCAAAATCGGACTTTTGTTGAATATGAGCCACTTAACTAAAACACTGATACCCCAGTGTTTTAATACCTTTTCTACCAGGTAAACATCGAATGATGACAAATAACCAGTTTATGGGGCTCAAGAAGGTAAATCAGTGAAAATATTTGTTATTTCGAGCGGTTAAGAACCTTAAATTGCACTGGAAAAAAGTAAATGGAGATAATTATTATCCATGACAACCTCTGTACACCTATAGAAGCAACTAATATACAAACGTATTAAGTACTAATAAGCACCTGAAAATTAATTCTTCCACCATTTCAAACTGAAATAATTACTCTTGGTTTCTCTTTCGCCGTTCGTGTATTTTCGTTTATCTCCAGACCCACCAAAAGATCCTATCTATATTTTGCAGAGTATATGTAGGTTTCACATTATTTTCTTAAGTTAGTCTTAACATTGAATGTTCAGTGAGTGGGATGCTGTTTAGATTTATTAGTGACGTAGTTCCTAGACCAGACTAGAAGAACGTGCACATGTTACCTTGTTACGGCACCTCATTTCTCACTTTTAGACAGGATTCCTGTTGTTTCCCGGATAAACCGTTTTCTATAAACAATCATATATAACAAATTTAAACATTTATATTCTAACATCGAAATCACAATATTCTGTTTGCTTATAATTAATTAGTCTCTGAAACAGACATATTTAAAGTATAAGTGAGGTTAAGATTTATAAAAGGAGATTGTGAAGAGAAAAACTTGACAAGTTTAATGAAGACACCAATAAATTTCTATTATATCCATAAAACGTCAATAAAAGATCAGATTTATTAATGATAAAATAACAGAGGACGGGACGACG
The DNA here is from genome assembly GCA_929113105.1 of Agrypnus murinus. NCBI lineage: Eukaryota > Metazoa > Arthropoda > Insecta > Coleoptera > Elateridae > Agrypnus > Agrypnus murinus. The sequence goes on from OV816030.1 coordinate 38,259,433, forward strand.
GTGGCGGTAATAGATCCTTATTAATCTCGTTAAAAATGGTGACGTTTTAAAATGTAGTTGGCAGTTGAGAGAGAATGAATTTATATTATACTTACTCTATAGAGTTGACTAAATTATTCATTCCGCGTTTCGAGCAGAAATTTAGATCAGAAATAAAGCGTATTCAACAGTTTTCAGTGCCATTAAGAAAATGTAAGTCTTTTGGTTTCCGAGGCGCGTGCTTTAATTTCTAATGAGAATACATCTGCTGTTGAAACAGTGTTATACAGTGATTCGTAGTTGGGAAAAATGTTCCTTCCGAATGGATTCTGAAGATAAATTCGTTTAAAGAATTTAATTTTAAATTCTCTTGTTAGTTGTTGGAAATATTGCGTGATAATTGTGTTTCTTTTTATGTGGAACGTTCCCTGATTTAAATGGCATCAATAGTAAGATGCAAAAAATAAATTTGCAAATTAATATTAAATAAAACTTGGAACTCGTTTAGACCAGTGGAATTTTCCTTATGAGATTTCTAGGTTTCATTTAAGATTCTACGCCTGTTTCGCTGGATTGTGTAAGACGTAGCCAAATGTCAATTACGGATTGCATATGCAATCGCTTATTCGAACTCTAATAGGTTTTTCAAAGGAGTGCGTTTAAACCTGCAATTATGCTTGTAACATCATCTGACGCCTTAAGTTAGTTAATTTTGTACACAAAGATAAATAGAGATACGATAATATTATAAAAGATAAATAAACAGTGACAATGATAATTGTTTAATAAGATAAGAATACTTAATAAAGGCGAATAAAATACTCGTTGAAAACAACATGGAAGCTGAAAATTTTCTTATGATTCGATTTAACTGTACATGTAAAAGAAACCTTTTAAGTAAGTAATGGAAATGCACCTAATAGTACAATTTCATTACATGAACAAGAACAAGAAATACAATGCGTTCTCTAACAAAATAAGACATACACAACAACAATTTAAAATTAAGAAGATCCACTCTTCTCATGATCCTATGACCGTTTCGATGTATATTAGATACTAATCCATTTCAAAGCGTCAATTAAATTACAATGTATTGTGTATACTGTTTAAATGACCTTCTCATCCTCAAACCATGATTGGTTATCAAGCAAATAGAGAGAGAAGGTCACCAGGGCGCTACTATGTATATATCACCACCTGAAAAGGTCAAAAGCACTGAAGTTTAATACCATAATAATTATTACAATAGCGAACGATTGTAGCAGTGTCAAAATTTTAGACATTTAAATGGCTTTTCTCCATTATCGCCTAACTAGCCCAAATTAAAAGTTTTCACTCGAATATTCATGAACCTTTTTGTTCTATTTATTTCTCGGAAAAGAATCAATTTGTCAGTAACTAAAGGTTAAATATTTACTACACGGTTACCAAGTGGATGGGAAATTTCCTGTACAGGTTGTTAACCTTGAGGGAAGCCGTAATTTACATTTTTTTTCATCTATTTGGGTCAGGCGATTGTTTGTCTATTAAAGGAAGAACCGATCGATATGATGTTAATTTGATAATGAAAGTTTTTGGGTAGTAATTTGTGATGCATTTAAAACGTAGGTATATATAATTTGTATTGTCTCTTTGTCTCATTGTTACAGTTTTAATTCAGTAGACACTATTAATTTGTCGAAGTAGGTATAACTAGTTCATGAATATTTTAATGCTTTTAATGTTCAAATATCTCCATCGGACATAATACACTGATGCCCTGCTGTCTAGGACTCAATTACAGTGAATAAGTGTATTTAAAAATAATTAAGTCGTATTTTCAATAGTATATCATGACGTGAGAGCCATGGGGTTCTAAGTAACAATTTTAAAATTTTGCAGCAGTATGTTTCATACTTGAAATGCCAATAAATGTCACTTAAACATTTAATTTAGGATATGTTCCTGAATATTTGTTAATATTTTTACATGGAGTTCCTTTAAATCTTCTATTCCTATGGTCCTCAGGTCACGACATAATGACTCTAATGTAGTTTTTTGGGTGCCCAGTAAAGATCTAGTTCTGCATTCATCTTTCATCGAACAAGAAGTCGTATCAAATCTACTTTTCTGTAAAATAATTTTCGATGACGAGACATGGCTAGGGCATTAGTTAAGACGGATCAAATCACATTCAACATTTCATTTTACATGAAAAAATACAAAAACAAATGTAACCGGTAGAAAAGGTAATAAAATGCAAAGGTAATCATCCATAAGTAAAGTGGTTTAGATTCGAGACTTGTAATCATAATCATTTCTGGGGGGTGGGGGGGGGGTCGTAGAAAAAATAACTAAATGACTGTGCATTTTACAATATTAAAATACAATTCTTGCTAGGATGGTAATGTAATGGCATCAAAAGTACTACAATTTTTTCAATAAGACGGTTCCTGCCTAATTTCCGATATATAATTGTAAAATATATTTTGATGATAATTTCGCAGGTTAATCTATTCATACATAGCCAATTAGCCACTATGAAATACAAAGGATACATTAAAGGTATTTGTTAATTTATTGCATTTGGTTCATGGAGAATTATCAACATAAATTAACTGTTCACTTATATCTTGTTCATATGAAGTTTTGTTCTTTATTCAAAAGTTTTGGAACTTCCAGGATTTTCAGAAATAAAAGAAAAGAAAAAGAAATTCTAAATTTTTTGTTACGACTTTGAGCTCAACAATGAACAGCTTATAAAGGTAAGAAAATCCAAATATCTTTCAAGACAATTAATTGAATGTTAAGGTGTAGTCTTGAAAGGTAAATTAGACAATAAACGTTCCCCAGGGAGGGTAATACAAACAAAACAGTTAGCTCAAAAAAAGTTGTAAACGAAAGAGTACAAGTATAAATTTTATAATAAGAAAATTTATAAAATATCCAATTTGAATAATATGAAGTGTAAAATACCTTTATATCAATATTCGAAATACTATAAATGTGAAGAAAAGTTTATTAAATAGAAGTATTTACGATAAAAGGTGTTCAAGTTGTTTAATGGATTGAGCTGCAAAAAAGATTTGGGTATCATATTTCTTATGTAGGGCTTGCAGATATAATTTGGAAAATGAATTTCAGGTTTTCTTAGTGCTTGTCCAATATGGATAATCAAGGTATAATCAGCTGGATTCAAAGAAAAGGAAGATGTAGAAAATGTCTCCATACATTATCTTATTGCAAAGCTGGCGTTGCTTTTAGTGCTGAAATAAAATGAGTTAATATTACTTACCTGTATATTGTTGGAAGTTCTTTGTATAGTTAATTTATTGATTCATTTTAGAGCACTGCAGGTAGATTGGTTATTTATAAAATATTAATAGTATGAAACACTATCCTGCAACTTTTTATTAAAAAAAACTTTTCGCAAATATATTTTGCCTACAAAGTAGGGCACATCAATGGTGTATATAAAATGTTTATATACACTAGTTTATATACTACTACTACTACTACTTTGTAGGTGAAATATATTTGTGAAATTTTTTAATAAAAAGTTGCAGGAAGGTGTTTTACATTATTAATATTTTATAAATAGTTAATTTATATCAGGTCTTTGTAAAGTAAGTTGCAAACCTGACTTATAAAGTTTTACCTTAAATTAAAGTAAGTAAGATTGGTAGTTTCATTCGTCTATTTGAGATAAGGCGCTTGATTGGTTTAATTACAAAGGAGCTGGATGATAGTGTGACACATCACACATTCGTAACAAAAATACTTTGTTATCAGTGTCACGTAGCAATAAAGTCCTATACTACTGTTTCTGTTATCTATATAAACATATATGCAAGCTTTTAATTTTTTTAAGTTTCAGTTCTCCTTTCTACAAAAGGAAAGATTGTGCAAAACGTCGACCAAGTCAAAGTTGAATATTACCCTACAAGCATTATAAATAATATAGTAAATAATTTGGTTTGAATCGTTTCTATGATTTCGTTTCTGCTTCCTTTGCGTGAGTTCCTTCCTATCCATTATTCCTAAAAAGCAAAAACCGATACCCGACAAAAAAGTAGGAACAAACAAAAATCAATATTAAAATAAAACTCTCATAAATACGTATTATTAGATTTACAAGTCAAGAAAATAAGCAAATGATTTTCAAAGTCCATTTTTCAAAGAACTTATCAGACATGCAAATGAAGCGTCTATGTTTTACATTCAAGAATTTACATTTCAAATTTTAAAAAACTTCTCGCCATTCATGTTTATGCTGATAAAATAAAAAGGCTTAAAAAAACCCGCACACATATTGTAGTGATTAATTTAAGACGCTGAAAAATGAAAAACTAATAAGTGGAAAATCAATCAGAACGTCTACTTGCTGATGTATTAAATGAAAAAGAGGATTAAGAAATTTCCCAATAATAATTCAAACAGAAAATTGAAAAAACAAGTGTTAAATGGCTTCAGATACGAGGAAAACCGATTCATTTTCATGAATACCAAATCCAATTTTCCCATCATTTTTAAACCTGTAATTTAAGGTAATAAAAGTGTTCAGGGGTGGAATTTGTAAACATCCTGTAATTCATAAACGAGGAGTTTGCTAGTCGAAACAAACGAGAAATGAATTTCTAAAACACACGAGGGATTTTTAAAAATTTATTGATTTGTCGGCTGGGGTAAAACTGTATATATATAGTTTGCTCATTATTCCTTTGCACTTACGTCATCAATTTGAGTAGCGTATACAGGTCAAATGGTTATTAATATTACGCATATATCTTTTTCGTGTATGATCTTAGTAATGAAGTAGAGAAAGTTTAGCCAACAAATGTTGCTCATTAGTCCACACAAAAGAAAACGTCACATGTCATTAGTGACGTAATGCGAGGTTCCAGCGTATCGAGTATATAATATTACTACTACTCCTGAGTTATCACGATTCTTGTTGCTTCTTTTATTTACGCTACAATAACGCAATAGTCTTTCCCATAGATTACTACAAAAACCGTCCTAATTGATCCTTGAATAAAATATAACACCAGTCTAATATTTTCTGTAAGAATCTTATAACGATAAATATCTTATTTCTTCCCAGAAATTAAATGTAACAATTTGGGTTATTATGAGAGGTATCATCACATCTTATTTGTATGTACCTAATCCAAATATGGTTTTCATATCCATATACTATAATTTAATTACCGAATTTATATGTTCCTTAACAATGATTTTTTTTATGCAAGGTTATAAATGTGTGGACGCATGGTTCTGAATGAAATTTCTTAATTGATAGAAGTCCTTGGAGCTTCATCGATTATGTATAAATATAAAAATTGTTTACGAACAGGTCCACGTAGGCAACACTGCGCGTAATGGTATCCCTCTGGAACCTCTACCCTTCTTGAGCTCCCGACGACCTGAACTGTCCGACCTGACCTACTGACGAACTGAATACTAATTTTCTGTGAAATTAAACAGCATTTGGAGTAGATACTAATAAAATCAACGTCTTTTCGTAATTTTTTGGGTACCTAATCGGAATGTAGACATCAAACGCATCAGATGCTAAGGTGTATCTAAGCATATCGATCTACGACTCATTAGCACAGTGGTTCTTAAAAGAAGTTTCTGCAGGCAGTAATGTTGCTATCTACAACTCTACAAGCATTGCAAACGATGCTTTTTAGTAAAATGAATTGGATTATCGCCTTTATCTATTACATATTACACTATACAACGTCTGGTAGGTCACCAAGGCTGAGAGATGAAGTCATGTTTGAATTCTCGACAGTCCATTATCAAAGCCTGACAATTCAAAATGTACAGTGAGTGTCTAAAGTAGGATGAGATTGAGCATTTTGTCACAGATTGCAATACTCAAATTCATTTCTCTTGATATCTATAATTTTCAATAATAAATTTTTATTCTACAGGCATCAATGGGTAAATTTTTAACCAATTTTTATTTAATGCAAAAAATGTATGCGAAATTCCACAAAATTACTTACAATTCCTCAAATATTTCCATATTCTTTATAAATTCTATAATTTCTCATAAATGCCTACATTTTTTTGCAAATTCCTATAATAGGACTCGGAAGTTCTAGGACTAGGATTCTTGGGACATCTTTAAAGTATTTAGTATCCTTGGTATGTGTTTTAAATAGATTAACCACTATTAATTCCGTCACTTCTGCTGACCAAAATAATTCAATTAAAAGAATTAAATATTCAAACTACTATAAAAAAGAAACATTCATGTAGACTTATTTTGTTAATTTTTAGAGTACTGGGTAAAGAGTTAAAATTTATTCGAGTAGAAATTATTTAATTATTATTTGTTATTATTATTTAAAGTAGATTTATCCATACTATTAATTAATTTTGTATAGATTGAATATTTAATTTAATAGTATTCTACTCTAAAAGTATAAGATTCACTCTAATTTTAATTTCTTGAGAAAAAAAGTCCATAAAAATCTAAATTGGTAAAAAATTTTTTGTTAGTGTTCATGTTACTCTAGTTAGAGTAAAAAAACGAATTGGCACCAATATACACTTGACAGTGTTTTTAACGAGAAGCGTGTGCGCAATAACAAAAAATGTGACAAGCAGCTGCTGTGTTCGACTTCGTTCATTTTCATAATTACAAATAAAATGCATAAAATTCATATTCAGTATTAAATAGTTTGCTTTCCAATTTCACCAATATTTCGGACGCAAAAGGCTATCCTTTTTTCAAGATATCTGAAACTGCAAAGAACAATTAACACTATTTACAAGAGACGATAGAATTTAGAATTTTTTAATGTTTAATAATTAAAACGAACATGCAAAAGTTTCATACGCAGTAAAACGACATGAATATATTTGCAACAGGTGTCTTAGTTATAACTGTTAAATATTTGCGATTTAAAAGGTTACTAAAATTGGTGGGAATTTGAAAATTTTATAAATCTTTAATTAATAATTATTGGTTTTATGTACAGATACCTGTTTTGGTCTAGTCAATATAATTTTGATCTTCTACCTACATTAAGTTATTAAAAATTTTAAAATTCCCGCCAATTTTAGTAATTTTATTGCAAAATAAATTGCAAAGTTTCAACAGTTATAACTAAGACACCCGTTGCAAATATGTTAACGTCGATTTACTGCGTGTGAAACTTTGCAGCTTGTTTTAATTATTAATATAACATAAAACAATTTTACGTTTTAAACATTTTATTAATACATAAAATATTTTATAATTAATTATTGTTACTATGATGAGTTAGAGGAAGCTTTTAACACTTGAAACTTATCAATTTTTTTTAATTCTATCGTATCTTGTTAATATGCTTCATTGTTCTTTCAATTTGTTCAATTTGTTGTATGTTGATGTGTTCAATCATTTTGTTGTAGTTTGAGATAGATACCTTGAAAAAGGTAGTCGCAGAACAAAATAGTAATTTTGAACAGTGATGGAGTTCACTGAGTGGTGCATGGGAATCTCCTAATAGAATTTCATGAAGATTGGCATGGAGTAGGGACATTAGTTGAGTCTAGCAACAATTAACAACCATACTGTGAACCAAAAAAAACAATGTTGATGTAAAGGTCCTTTAACAAAAATAAAAGTGTCCGAACTATCAACATATACACCAGGGCTCGTATAAATCTTTTCAATACATTCTTATGTTTTAGTTATATTATATACTTTTTATGTATGTTTGCATTGCAATAAATAAATAAAACACTTATTTTATTTTTGACCTCCACCAACAGCATAAAAATACTACACTACTTTTACTCCTAATTTTAGTGCTTCCTAAAATTTAAATCTAAGTAAAAAACAAATTAATACAAAAGTTTTATAACATACTTTCTGAATAGACAAATTTTTTCCCATGTAGAGTAAAAAATTCAAAAGTCAAGAGTAAAATCTTACTCCAAAACGATTAGAAATTTGACTGTTTTAGTATAAAAAGTTACCATAAATGATTAAAGATATAGAAATGGTGTATTAGCGCCTCCTGAAATTGAACCATGAAAACTCCTTAGTTACATTTTCTTAACTTACACAGAGTACAGAGAAACAGAATAAGCCGAAAATTATCCAAACAGAGCCTTGGTACCCAAAGGTTTGAATAGCACTGGCATAGACTACGCCGAAACGGCGTGTGAAAGGTAACATTGGATAACATCTGAAAAATACTACAATTATTTCATCTTCGCCCGCATGATTTACTGACGGATCAAAAAATAAGTTTTCTCGAGTATTACTAATTGTAGGTTCTTAGAGTGCCCATCACTTCATTTTTGAAGTTAAATTACAGAGGGGCTAAGTAAATGTTTGTAAGAAGATTTTTAATGATAAGGCACCTAAATTCTTATTTGGAATTACCTTCAGAACTTTTCTAGATTTGAAAAATCATATTGAACTTAAGATGAAGAACAGCGTTCGTTGGTACAATTTTTTGTTTTCTGAGTGTATCTACAACGCACTTTTTGGCGTAATAAATAACAAACAAAAATCTGGTCAAAGAGAGTCAACGTTTCAATTTTCGAAATTTGGCCAATACGATACTAAGCAAACAAAATTTTTTTTTGATAATGGAGTGCCTAAAAGTCACGATTATTGTTTCTATTTGAACGTTGAACTAGTTATTATGAGCTGCAAACAGGAAAGTTTGATTTGAATCGCCATTGATTCGAATATCTCATAAACTTAAAAATTCCAAACTTTGATGTATGTAGGTCAGGTCAACTCCATCCTTTCCAGGTAAAGACTTTTGACTGTGACGTTTTTGTTTTCATATCTCTATAGAACTATAAGCTAGAGATTAGTAGACGCAACTACTAAAGTACTTTAAGCAGAATAACAAGTATTAAATTATTACATAAAAGAAAAATGACTAAAATAAATATTTCCAATGTAGTCAAATTGGGAGGTATTTACAAGAATTATGCAAATAATTAGTCACAGATAAAAATGTACACGGAACTACTGATTTTTCTCTATCTTATTTTCTATGCAGACAAATCCAATTTCTAAATTGATTTCACTTTTATTCGGTTAGAACCAGAATCCATTAACATTATTATCACATTCCTATGACACGGAGCGCTATCTTCTCTTACAACACCAGTTATGTTGGCCATAATTCCTTCCGAAATTACAACCCATCTACTATAAATTCTAAATGGTGCAACACATATAATATAAATTTTACAACTACACAGCACATATACATTATAATTATGTGTATGTCTGTGTGTATACAAGCCTTTTGGCAAAACGTTTTGGCTGGCTCACTTGCAACATAATGTACAAAACCTCTCAGAATATTACCACACTAAACTTCCTGCTTTAAAACGCATTCATTTTCTTGTTCTTATCTTACGTATTCTTGCATAACCCTGGTTTGAAAATTATCAAAAATCGAGGATTACATTTCCTCATCGCTTTTGTAATTTTTTCTCTTATTTATATGTAACACCCTGTATAAAATTGATCTAGATCAAAGATCCTACAAGGCTTAAGTACAGTGTACGTCAAATTTAATAAATCAGTGACGTAGACACTGCAACATAATTTCGATCTTAGAAGCATAGACTCTCAGACCTTTCAGAAAATCTTGAGACAAAGCCTGCTGACAGGCAACACATTGTTATCATTCTTAAAAATAAAGGTTACGATAACAAATACACTCATTCTGTATACACAACATAAAATTACGTATACGAAATCATGTATGTGTAGGATGTCTTTTTAGGTTAATGATCTATAGCTTCAGTCTGCGTCTTGTGCCTACTGAAATATTTTTCCAGAGGTGTAGGTTGACTCGAAGACAATACAAAAAAATGTAACAACTCGATTTTATTGTACTACATTCATGAAGTGTATGAAATGTACTACAAAAGTGGCACATAAAGTGAAAAATCATCTTTGCTTAAAAAGCTTGAAAACCTAACCTACACCTGTCCTTGAACTCGTTTGGAAAGCGCTCGATCCTTAAAGCCAAGCAAACCATTAAAGTCGTATATATAATAAAGTTTATTTTTAATGTTTAGATTGTAATTAGTTGACAGTAATAAACAATTTTGCAATAATTAAATACATCTTTTAAAATCATTTAGCAATAAATTCTGCATATCTATTCAATATTTTTCCATCTAATTATGAAAACCTTCACCAACTCAAATTTTAAAACAATAATAATCAATTTGTGCTTAATAACTATTAATTAAATCAACAATAAATCAGAATTTAAAAAAATATTCAATGCGTTTCGGTTTTAATTTAACAATGAACAGGTACGGACCGACTTAAACGTGTTTACTAGAAAGCGTGCACAGGTAGATGGTAGATTGCTAGATACACCATACATGGAGTCAGATTGTGTGGGTTGCTGATCTGCAACAACAGTGCGTGGGAGTCATAGTAATTAATATTTACAACTTCGGCCTACACATCTCATTAATATATAATGCGATACATGTATTGGGAAGCAAGAGTTTGTGATTTGGTTAATAAATGCTCAAGAAGGATAATATGAGCAAACTTTCTTACATCTAATTAGAAACTTGAGCCATTTTAAATACCATTTTCCTTATTTTCTGCCCTTAAAATTGCAAACGATCTCGTGAGAATATCGCTTTTACTTGTTTTATAATGTATATAGTGAGGTTAGGTGTACTCCAGCCTCTAACTTGAAGTAAGCAAACAGGCGCCTGTCTTGCAATGCAGTTCCCACTAAGGAGCGGTTAGAGTAGGTTAGGTGTGTAATGAGCAGACTAAGTTTTATATTTTGAAGAAAAAAACCACATCTTTCAATATTCAAGACAATAAATTATGTACATCCAAAATATACTTCAATAAAATCTAAGTCCATCTAGTTAAAGGGTTTGCATATTAATTGCCAACTGCAACTGCCTTATCAGTCCGGTAGCGCATTTTTTACTTGAACGTCTTGCGGTGCACTTCGGGTAGAATCAGATGTAAAAGCGTTTGAACGTTGTCGCGATAGAGTGTGAGCGATACCGCAACTCTTTTACTCCGAATGCTCCCACACAAAAGTTCTCGTTTGATAGACTGTAACAGTCTTTACTAAAACTCACTTGCCCTTTAGTCCTTTGCTTAATGTGTAGATATATTGCATCAATAGCAGATTAAATTCTACTAACTATACCAAAAACGGTCTAACTTACATTACAGTGGGAGATGAGTAACAGTGGTATTGGCCAAGCTTACCTGAAAGCAGAATAGAAGCGTTAATATTTTTTCAGTAACATAAAAAATGTAAAAGAAAGGATATGTTTGAAGTATCTATATATTTCACTTAGGAAGTGTCAATGAAAATATTACGATAGCAACGTGGGGCATCGGGTAGTACGTTTATATGTTGGATGGAAAAATGGGTAGTAGTATTTTTTTAGAGCTATGATTCTTAACTAGTGTTCCGCGTAACACTGGAGCTTCGCGAACTTGTCATTAGTGGTTATCGAAGTTTAGCAAAAAATCATTTAAATAGAAGGCATATAAGACTAATTAGACTTCCTAACTAAAAGTTCCCAGGATATTCTAGTACTAGCACTAAGAGATTTTCTGGCATTGGTACTGTTTTGTATTGCATTTTTTTACCCAAAGACATTGCGATTTACATGGTAACTTTCACTTTTGAATAAAGAACTTTGATACTATATTTGATATACTAAGATTTGTTGTTCATTATTATTACAGAATGAATCAGGAAGAGTAGGAAATTCTTCATCTTACACATCTTCCAATCTTATGCCTATTACACCCACGCTAATTTGAAAATATCTTCCATTCGCCTGCTAAAGAACTAACATGAATGATCACAAATAATTTATTATGGATACTGTGTTCTTGTATCTAAACTTCTATTAGACCTTATATATCAGAAACATCAAAACAGTCCAAGACACCTACAAATAATACAGACATTTGAACTGTGGAAACTTTCCCAAAACTTAGGTTTTTATAAATTTAAAATGAGATTACATGGCCCAACTAGAAATACACCTTCAGCTTGTTTGGTTGAATGGAAATACAGTGCGGGACACCCGTCGGGGTCAGGGTCGTCTCCGAGGGAGTTCCATCACCCCTAGTCCAGCATGCGGACTTTCTTTAGGCAGAACGATTATGAGACTTTTCTATTATTGAACTGGTCTCGGGTCCCCAACATTTTTGTGGATGTGTGGTTGCACATTAAACCTGAATCTAGTACAGAGAGCCTACTCAGGTCTATGCTGTCAGTGGCCTCCTCATCACTAGTCTATGGGAAGCCGTCTGGCCAGGTAGTCTTTAGGTGTAGTACTCGGTCTTCTCGGGCACCTCAATGCGGGTATCGTGGAGCGGTTAAGGGTTTTGCCTGACCTTAAGTGCGGGCAGCCCACATCAAGCCTTTAATTAGTACGCCGAGGTGGGCAAAATTTGGCCAATCCCAGAATACACTTGGGATGGAATCGAATGGACAGTCTGCTTGCTGGACTAAGGGTGCGGTGACCCCGACGAGCACGTAAATAGTTCCAGCATTAGACACGAGTGCTAATATAGGGTGGATAGCAACATCGCTTCCCATAACGAAACTAACACATCAGTTACGCGTTAATTGAGCGTATCTCAACTTCGTAACCTATAAAGGTATGTATGTCACGTAAACCTGCAACAATTAAAATATGTACAATCTGAAAACGCCATTCGGAAAAATCTACACTAAAAGAACTGACCCTTCCCTATAACAACTGCTATGCTCTGATTTGTACCGTAGTTTTGGTTAGATGGTGATCCCAATGAGTTGCTAGGTGTGTTAAAAAACATGTCCTCAAAACATAGTTTACCACTACAAACAAAAAGCAAAATCCCAAATGTAGCTTTTGTTACCGAAGCTGGGAAAAGAAACTAATGAAATTCATGTTTGGTTACAATAGTACAACCAGTGAATTACCCAATAGGCTGATTAGCCTGCAACTTACGGCTTCAAGATATTTGAAGACGTAAAATCTTTTCTCAGACTATAATAACTTATTCTTCACTTACTTATTAAATCAATAAATGATTAATTGCAGTTAATATTTTATTTTATTACTGTTTACTTCTCAAAAGATCGTTAGTTATGCCTCCATTCCATTTCCTCATGCCCCTTTACTACTATTTACGGCAGTTTTACTCATGAAGAATAGGCCACACATTGTACACTGCTTTGTTGCAGTTTTCAGGTGTTATATATGTTTGACCTTGTTCCGTCTATATGTATTTGTGTTTATGTAAGGCTATTTTGCTTATTTTTAGGGAAGTGTTTAGACGCCATAAGAGATTAGTCTTTTCTATTTCCAGCTTGTTGTAGAAAATCTTTGCAACCTTTGTAGGCGTTTCGGTTCAGTAATTTGGTTGGTCTCGTGAAGAGGATTTTTAGGGAAAATGATTTCACTTTGTTTCTACCAATACTAAAAGCCTTCGAAATCTTAAGTAATTTTTCTTTTTTTGTTCAACCATTCTTTTTGTGATTTAAGCTCTTTTCAACTTTTTTCGGGACTGTTTTTCTTTTTTTAAAATTTTATTCGGATTTTTTTCAGTAAGTTTACCAAACATTTTGTGGATAAAAATTTGTTATTATTATTATTTTTTTTGAAGATAAATGATAGATTTGGTAGCTTTTATTAAACGTTTTTGTCTTATTTATTTATCTTTGTTTGTTCTGATTTATTTAATGATGTCTTTTACAAGTATTTGTTGACATATACATTACGCATAGGTACATTTATTACCTATGAAATATAATCTTAACCTGACAATATTGTTTCGACACTTTATGTCATTATCAAAGGTAGATAAGATTGATAAACAAACATGCATAAACAACGTTGCTAAGGATAAATACATACAGAAAATAGGTAACTAGATACAATACATACAAAAACTAAATATCTAACACTTCTAATAAAGGAGAATTACTAAGCTTAGTTTGTTCATTCATTAAAGGTACTGTGCTTTTATGTCTGTATATTTCAAAAGCTTCTAAAATGTCTAATTTGTGTTTGTTGTTGCAAAAATGTAAGAATTTAATGTTGTGTTGAGGTGTCATTGGGTGGTTCTGTTCCAAAATGATTATGGAGTTCCACAAAGTAAGGCTGGAGACAGTAAACGCTAACATTTATTACCTAGTTTCTTCTGAAACTAAGCAGTGGTTTACAATAAGTTCTCGAGAGATTTTGGGAGTATTATCTTGGTATTTAACAGAACCGTCTGATTCCGGCGTGTGAAGCAGTTAAAAGTTTTTCGTGGCGTTTAGCGGTTGGTCAGTGGCGCCTTGTATTTTTGTTCTGTGCCAGATACCTAAAAACACCTATAATTCTTGAACTAAACGTGCTAATGCTGTGTTTATATGAAATTTATATTTCAGTGATATAGTCAATATAAATAATTATTGAATGCATATAAAAGTGTCATATGGATGTAACATTGCTTTAGAGTTCTTCATTCAGTAAAAAATAATACTTCAATAGCATAAGCTTGACCTAGTTGACCTAGCGGCGAAGAAAGCCGCCACCATTACCTTATAATAAAGTAGAGGGTGCTTACTGTGCGTGAAACTGTCTCAAGCCAGCGTGAGCGTGGATTTAGCAAACGACTTCTCGGCTCTACAATAGAATGAATGGATCCTTAGCTCATGCCCCATGTTGCATGTCCTCCAAGATGTTAGTTTCAACAATTGACATTTAAAAAATAAACTTAAAAAAAAAGACGATTATAAGGTAATATAAACGTTATTTAACATAAAAATACAATTATCAAATAAATCTTCTGAACACTGAAAGTCTTATACAAGTATACTCTTATACCGTATTATTATACAACTGAAAACAAATGTGAATATCTGAAAAAACGGAAGTGATAACTCTTTGGCTTGTAGCTGCCGCCTCGAAGTTTTACAGGTTATTGTTTTTGCAAACGCAGCGAATTTTTCTTCTATAAATCATGCATCGAGACAAAACGAATTTTTCTCCTGCAAATAGTACAGAACATAGAAATGCTATAAAATATGCAACCCTCATCGTTTCACCACCCCCAATATCTATCTGAAGGAGTGAAGTAGCGCCATCTTTCCAATAAGCCAAATATCCATCTAAGTACAGCCTTAACGAAATTTTTCCCTTTGAAAATAAATTCGGCCTAGAAATTACGTATTTCTCACCCAAATTATTAATCTTAATTATATTTGTATAAGGATAAAAGGAAACTTTATTATTTAATAACTCCCCCTCAAAGTTTAATAGTTTTATTACCGTCCATAATTAAAACAGTTCCGACCTAAATTTGGAGATGAAATTAGAGTTGGGAGTTTCTAGCGTTATTGATATTCTTCCCGTGTTTACGCCTCTCAAAGAGAAGAGGCTAAGTGTACTAACAAAATTTTTTATTTTTCTGATTAACATTTTCGAGTTAATCGGTTTAGGAGAAGGAAAACTTGATGAGGATTAAAGCCCGGCACTTTATTGCTGCTAATGAATGTAAATGTTAATTGGCCTGTTTTGCAGCAGCAGACAGGTAAGGTTAGTTAATTTTTGTATCGACGACTTATCGACTGCACTTTTTTAATACCGTTAGTAAATGTCGCCGTATTAATATACCGTATACAGGGCAAGTAATAAAATAAGGAATAAACTTGATATTTCTCTTATTTGTAATATTGAATCGGCAAAAAGTTTTTTTTAGTTTTCTGGGACAAAGAATAGAAATTAATAAAAAATAATTATTGTTTATTGTTTCTACCATTATATGCTGAAACTCCATCATTAGTTACACCCTAATCTGCATAATCTCATTAGGCCAAACACCTTTTAGAACAGAATCACACAATGACTCCCCAAAATAACATCAAATTCTTACATTTTTGTAATAACAAACGCAAATTAGATATTTTAGAAGCTTTCCATATATGTAAACACAAACTCGGGGTACCTTTAATAAATGAACAGATTGAGCTCAATAATTTCCCGTTACTGGAAGTGTTAGATATATAATTTTTATTATTTTTATCTAATCATCTATTTCTTGGTTCCTGATGGGTTCCTGGACGAGAAACGTTAGTTATCTTTATGCATTCTTTTTTCTTGACATAGTTACAACAGAAATTGGCTGAATGACAATTGGTCTAAGCCAAATTAAAAAAAAATATATTTTTTATATTTACCTTCGCGATATGTTTGTTTATATTTATATTAGCTTTGATAAGGGCAGCTTAGCTGTCAAAACAATTGTCAGGTAGATCATAACATACTTTTGAAACTTTTACTAAATCTGTTTTATTGATTTCATTATTATAAATATAATAATTAACAGAAAGTTCAATTTTGCTCCCAGAAATCATGAAGCAAAATGATACTTTGCCACCCTAAGGTGAAAAAAGTATCTCCCTAGGGAGGAAAACCAGATGCAAAAAGTTACAATGATCTTATAAACATTCTTATAAAATTATGAAAAGATTTAGATACTCGTTTTTTATTAAAATTTAATTTTTTCGAAATTTATTACAGGTAGTAGAAACATAGTTATATGCAACAGTAGGAAAGTGTCTTCTTCTCTCTCGTGTGTTCGTCCAAACTCCCGCTCAGCAGGAAAAGTCCGACTTTCCTTCTTCGTTGCACAATCAGCTATTTGTTAAGCAAACGATACATGTATGTATAAGTCGTAGTATAGTACAACTTTTAAGATTTTGAGGCTATGTTTGTTGGGGTGGCTGTAGCAACAACTCTTTTTCCGTTACGTACAGTATTTCAATGCCGTTTATAATAATCAGGTAGTGTAATCCCTGGTGTGCCGGACTTTCACCCAAGCGGCCCGCGATCAACTCCCGGCGCCGGCAGATCTGGTTAAGGCTTTCTGCAGTTTTCCTTAGCTGTGACACAAATGTGGGATTGGCGCTGTTCCATCTGTAAGTCGGCTGCAGCCGCAATTAGGGCCTACGTAATAATAATAATCGCCCCCTCCCTCCCGCACAAGCTTATAGCTTCTGGGGCCTTGGTTTAGGTTATGGGTTGTAGCAATTATTATTATTATTATTATTATTATTATATAATAAATATATAAGGTTTGTGCATTGTTTTATAAACACATTAAAGGTATGCAGTTACTTAACGATCAACTAATTCGCCTATTGAACACGACGAATTCAATAACTTTGCAATAATAATTAATAGATGCGATCACATCATCAGTATTCAAAAGGGTTACCGTTTCACTTCCATTTATCGAGACCTTGCAGTCTAAGTGTTATTGGCTTATTGTTAAAATTTTTGATTATTTGTCAGTTTGTCCTTGATTTCCAAATTAAAATACGGCGCGTGGAGCGGTTTGATGGTTATTTAAACGATATTATAATCAAAAGGGATGTTTTTGACATTACCCTTGGTGTTACGTCACGAAGGTGGTTATAATTAATAAAAAAGGGGGAATTGTTGTTATGTTTATCGTCATCTTAAATTCATTATAATTTGTAATTAAGTCGTTTCCATTTTGATTGGTTTGCTTATTTTTGGATTTTCGATTTAGATGGTTTGTGTACTACCTTGACCTTTTTAATGGACGATTAAAACGAAAACAACTTTTGCAGAAATTAATCATTCAGTAGTTGTTGTTAATTAAATTATCAAATACCAGTGGGTTATTTTGTTAAAAAATGTTAGGGACAGAAAGGTATTCTTATATTTTTAAATTGTTGCATACATTTTTATAATCTTGTATAATAATTTATGTTAAATTCAGAGGTATTTTTGCGAAATTGCAAACTATTTCATATACCACTGCTAAGTTCTGCCAACTAGGCGAACAGTGCGGTGACAGGCTTGGCGTGCACACATGGCATTTCTGGTGTGTGCGCTTGCGGTTGCCGATTGAATTGCCATTGAATTTTTCATCTTCCTACTTGAGAAAACTTAGCGGTATAAACGAATGAATTGTTTGTGATTTATAAATATTTAGGAAAACATTCCAGAAAAATAAATATACGAAGACGTCTTACCTATCATCTCTCTATTCAAATTATTTACAGTCCTATATCAGCAACATAATCAAGGGATTTTCATACTCGAGTTTCTCAAGAAGCCGATTGGCTCTCTTTGCGTCTTCCTTTCGAATTTGACGGGTTCCAAAGTCGCAGTCTTTTACCGTTTGATGTTAATTATATATGAAGAAATTGTAACTCTTGATGAAAATTGAATACGAAAAACGCTTGATTACACCATTCAATTTCTCTGTTCTTTTCCTATGCGTGTGAGGAGTCATCAGTAACGTGTGGCTAAAGTCATTTCTGATCTGAGATGTCCTCCCTATGACTAGTCGCAAAGACGCTGAAATGGAACCGAATTTGGTCAGTTGTCAACTTAGAGAACGAATATGAGATGAATCGAAGTCATTCAATTCAATTCAACCAAATTCAAAGATTAAATTTTAATACAGTCTAAAGGTACTCATCTACCAAGAAAATAATGTCAAAAGCGAGTCCTAGTCTCTCTTGTCATAGAATCTCCAAGAGCCCAAGAGGACTCCTAGATTTGCATCTGGAGGTTGTATCAGAATCTTTGGTTAATTGAAGTTATTGCTCAGATGTGGGAAAATTATTACCAAACACCATAACATGACTTTAGAAAGTAAATTTCTTTTCAAAAACAGTGCTTCAAGTTTGATGGCTGTTACACTTTTCGTAATATTAAATATGAACGGTTGGTTGTAGATTCTGGTAGTTTCGGCCAAAATTGCAGTATCCTGGTATGACTGTTCTGTTTAGCCACCTTTCTAAAAACTGACGTTAAAAATTCCTAAGATCCGGTTAACACATCCACCTACCAGATTGCTATCTAGATCTTAGCGGCCATAAAAAAATTAAAGTTGGCCCTGCAACGTAATAACGGCTGAAAGTGGCAACTAATCATTTGGTGCTCCAGTATATGAAATTCTTGCATTTTTTTAGTTTAACATGCAATCCTATATTCGAAATAGTATCACGAAAAGCACATTAGCTTTAACTTAAGTCATCTTCGGAATAATGCAATATATTTTTATACTCTTGTTGCCTCTTGGTACCTTTATTTTTTGACGAGGAATAAATCGGCAGAAATCTCAGACAAGAATTAATTCAAGCAGCAATATTAAGGGCTGTATGGTTCTAGAAAGTTCGTATTTTAGCACCTATAAAGTTTTTTAAATTTTCTCTTCTCCTAAACCTGAAGCTATTTAGATCACAGACATGTTCCACTTCAACAATGCACCATATTCGATTTACAGGCATATATGCAAAGGCTATTTGCCTCTGATTCTGCAATAGTATATTCATATTATGTAGTTTCTAGGAGTACTTTGATACTAAGCAACATGTTTTAGTGATGGTGTTTATTCTAATCTTTTGGCTTAAAGAACACGTAGCAGAACGGCTCCGGTGCAATTTTTAGTCGATTAACAATTCTTCTCTAGGATTCATTCGAAAGGTTTTCGAGGCTTTGCTAGCCACCAAAATGATGCCGCTCTCTGTTTGCGCGGTTCAACAGAGCTCACGATAAAATATGAGGAAATCAGCAATTGATTCGGAGAAATTAAGTGATTTCTTGGGACCTTGCGACGTGACAGTACGCCCAAATTCTTTATAAAGCTATTATTTTGAACTGGGCATGTTAATTGAAATCCATTTTACATGTGCAGACTTATTAGTGTATAAAGCGCTGTAGGGACCGGATACACTATGTCTCACGATGACGAACGAATTAATTTGGTGACTGATAAAGCTTTCGAATGAACCCATAAAAAGGTTGCGGTCAACGATCAAAAAGTTTGCAAGGGAACCCTTTTGCAAACGTGTTCTTTGGTTATTTTTAAATGTTTTAATCTAGGTTGGTTTTTGACATGTATCTTGTACGAACAAGTATATGGTAATCTTCCAAATTTGAGGCCAACAGGACCTTTGAGACCTTCTTAATTTGCAACATATTTGATCTCTCTAAAACTTTTTACATTTGCACTGCTAAATTTCCATCCATACATTTATTCCAAGTGATGTTCTTCCAAATGATTGTTCTATTCAGTAGGACAGTATTTCAAGAATCGAAGTAAGTTTAGGCTTGTTACAGCTTGAACGAAAATGTTAATGCTGAAATAGACAGCTGTTATACTTTACGCTGACTTTTGCTTTTTTATTAAAAAGCACAAAACAACTTATTTTGAGATGCATCCTCTACGGTTTGATCTTGCTTTTTGGTACTATTTACTATAAACTATTATTGTGGGTTATAGTAGTACCAGAGGGCAAGATCAAACCGTAGATGATTTATTTTAAAATAATAACTATGCAAAAAATGATACGGGAGATACTGTCAGTATCCAACTTACACACGGACTTATGAGCTAAGTGGGACCATGACACATTTTAAGAGTTCTTACAACCTTATAATCTTGACCCTACTCTTTTCCTAAGTGGGAGAACGATCATACACTAGGTTTATTGGTAACGTGGAAAACCAAAGTGAACCGAACGATCAGATCCAAATCTTCCTCTCTATCATCGATTGTACGCTCTTAATGAAGTGGTCAGTTCAAAAAGTGCTATCTAACAATCTCAGAAAAAAATCACTAAATCTTAATTATCAAGCAAGGTCTTTCTTTTGAATAGCATGTAGTCATAACTTTAAGAAATTTAAAAATAAGTCGAAGACATCACATTATACAGCCTTGATGTTACGAAGCCTTCGCAATGGTTCCACTTTTATATTTTATTAGAACATAAAAAAGAGAATTGTTGATCGTAAAATTATACAATACGAAAAAATACAGAGTTCTAAAAGATTGTTTTTCAGTCAACACTCATTCCTCTCCAACGCACAACAGAAATACTCGTCTCTCTTACGAAAATCCTTCTTTCAAAATAACAATCAAAAAAGTTTCTATTGCTCACAATAATAATTAAAAATTCTAAAACAATTTTCAGCATACTTCATCGACCTAAAAAGTTTTACTTTTAAGTCGGGGTGGTATCTTGTGTACTAGATTTTTAGCAAGCACTATTGAGATTATACTAAAGGTGTGCCTACGTGATCTGACTGCTGAGATAAGCACAAAAAATTCTTGGCTCCGTGCCAAAAACTTTTGTAAGCGTTTTCAAGGACTACAGTGTATGTCGCAGAGGAAACTGTAAAAGAGTGAAGACAGAAAAAAAAATAATTTGCTTCTAAGAAAGTCTTAGGGAAGTTAATTTGTTAAGATTTAAAGAAAGCGTTTAAAATAATTTTACAATATAAAATTAAAAATAATATACATATATCTAAGTAGTGTTCAAAAATATTGGATTTTTAATAAATTCAAAATCAAGGTATAATTTGTTAGTATTATAGAATAACTCATACACAAGCTTTTTAAAAATTGGTAAAAATGTGAAGTATTTATTTTGTGTTTATTATATCTGCCGTGGAAATCGATAGACATCAATTAATAGATTGATTGACAATCGATACAGAGTTTAATATGCTATCACATACAGTACACAAATACAGGTAATCCAAGAAAGAAGTTAAAGGGAAATAAATTTCGCACTAAAAATGTCAGCTAACCGGAAGGTAATGTCAGATCAAAAAAAGGGCCTTAAGAGCAAACCATTGGTGGTGCACGTTAAATAACTTTCAATCAAACAATCAAAACATGACAAAAGAATTGACAGTCTAGAATTCAATAAGTTTCACCACGTACAAGACATAGAAACTTGACCTCTAGAGGTCAAAAGACTGGACACATATTTCTGCGTCCCTATTTGAAATTGCTCAGGAGGTCAAGATCTATGAGTACACAAAGACTGAAAAAGTTTATACGAAAATCCATATTTTAATGTATATGACCTCTAATGACCTCGTTAAATATAATCGTTAGAATATTTTGAATTTGAGTACCAATTTAGTTAACATTGTTCAAGAGATCAAGATTAAGATATATGATCAAAATTTGAATGAATTTCTACAGAATCCTATATGTTGTTGTAGTTACGTATACCTGACTTAACGGTCTCTAGAGGTCAAGCGGTTTGACAGATTTGTTTGTCTTCCATTTAACAACGCTCAGAAGGTCAAGATCTATAAGTATGTAACGCTTGAATTTCTACAACATCCTATATTTTAATGTATTTGGCCTTTATCGACATCTAGAGGTCGTGCGGCTGGAAGGATCTTTTTCCAACCCATTTAACATTGCTCAGGAGGTCTAGATCTATAAGAATACAAAAAAATGTTTAAAAGATATAACATATTTTAATATATTTGCCATTTAATGATATCTAGAGGTTAAATGGCTGGATCCATTTGAGTCTTTGAGATCTTTTTGATCTCTCTTAATTTTTGATATTTCCTATTTAGTTGACACTTTTCGGGAAGTCAAGATTTATATATGTAAAATTTGAAAGATTCGCTACAGAACCCACATCTTAAGGTACCTGACCTTTCACGACCTCTAGAGGCCGTGAAAGGTCATCGAGTGGCTGCACAGATTCTTTCGCATCCTATTTAATATGGCTCAGGAGGTCAAGATCTATTAGTATAAGTTTAAAATGCTTTCTGTAGAATTCCATATTTTAATACCTACTTGACATTTAATGACCTCTAGAGGTTAAACCTGGATCTTTTTGATGTTTTGAGAACTTTTTGATTCCCTATTTACTTAACACTGTCCAGGAGATCGAGTTCTATAGTAAAATTTGAATCTTCACAAAATCTGATTTTTTAATGTATATGAACATTAATGACCTCAACAGATTAAACGGCTAGATTGTTCGTATGATCTTTTCATTTTTTTGTGTCCCTATTTAGTGTTCACTGTTCAGGAGGTCAAGATCTACAAGTATGCAAAGTTTGAACGAATTTCTACCGAATCCCATATTTTAATGCAATTGACATTTAATAACCTCTAGTGATTTAATGGCCGAGTCTTTTTAATCTTTCAAGATCTTTTTGAGTCTCTATTTAGCTAACGTTGCTCGGGAGGTCAAACTTTATAAGTACGTAACTCTTGAAAGAAGAATCCTATATGTTAATGTACTTGACCTTTAACGAGTTTAAATCTAGCGACTAGAGAGATCCATATGCCATTTAATATTGCTCAGAAGGTTAAAGGATTTCTATGGAATTCCATATTTTAATGTATTTGACATTTAAGATCTTTCGAGATTGAGATCGTCTTTGAGTTCCTATTTAGTTAACATTGTTCAAGAGATCGAGCTATATAATTACTACATATAATTCTATATTTTAATTACTTAACCATTAATGACCTCTAGCTGTCAATCAGGTGGACATATGTTTTTTCGCCCCTATTTTCATTGGTCAGGAGGTATACTAAGAGACCAAGAGATCAAGTAGGTATACTAAGTTTGGATGGATTTCTACGGAACCTCATATTTTAATGCACTTGATATTTAATGACCTCTAGTGATTCAACGGCTGGATCTTTTTGATCTTTTGAAATCTTTTTGAGTCCCTATTTAGTTAAAACTTGCACCGAACTTGCAGAATTCCATATTTTGACCTAATTGATCTTTAACGACCCTCTAAAACTGCAGAACAGATCTTTCTTGCGCCGCTATTTAATATTGCTCAAGAGATCAAAATTTATATGTATGCACAGTCTGAAAAAGTTTCTATGGATTCCCATATTTTAATGTACCTACATATTCTTAATGGCATCCAGAAGCCAAACGGCTGGGGAGGTGTTTTTTGGGCTTCATTTAAGATTGTTCCGGAGGTCAGCATATTTGTGTAAAGTTGGAGTAAAATCTGACGGAATTCATTTTATGCGAGGTCTTTTGAAATTACAAAATCTTACCACCAATAAGCGATTTGCAGAGACCTTCGGAATTTGATTGCCTTATACATAAGCGTTATATCTTTGAAATTCGGACTTCTAAATATTTGGAGTCAAAAGTAAACATTGATAATGAAGAACAAGATAATCAAACTATGGAGGTCCGAAACCCCGATACTTTCATATTTCTATAATTAGGTAATGCAAAAGTTTAGAACTTGAAAACGTGCACGCTATGAAATCTTGAAATACAGAACTTAAAAGTTAAGTTTGCTACTTTGAAACATAGAAGATTCTTCTATAGATTATTTAAATAATCTGGACCTTGCTATAACGGCGACAGACTTCTGAAACTAATAAATTAGAAATTATGGACTTTGAACTGCAAATTTCTAAAACGTTAACTTCCAAACCGATATAACGAATCTTACAAGCTCTAATTAGACGTAGAAATTTGGAACTTTGAAGATCTTGGAAGCTTTTACTATTTGAATCATTCAACGATTGAAGCGCTTAAGGCCTGGAACTGTAGAAAACTGAAAATACTTTGATATATTACTGAATGGCTGCATTTGTAAAATGCTTATGTGCCCAATCTTGAAATTTCGAAGTTTCAAAGTTTCGAAATTCCTACCTTGCTAAAGAGGCTGGCTCACCTAACATTATCAATCTCCTTCAGATGTAGGGCATAGGGGATCTCATTCTACATATTAGAGTTGCACCGTTTTAAAAATCTAAGGTGGCTAGGTTACAAAGTTTCATTCTTTTGGGAAGTTTAGAGTTTGAGAACTATTGGATAAGTCATTAAAACTTCAAGTTCTATTTTTAGTAGTTAGAAGTTAGAGAGCTTGAGAAGTTTTAGAGTTCTCTAAATAAATTTCATTTTTTTAAATTAAAATTTCAAAGATTCAGAAGTCTTAGACTCTTGAGTACTTGCATTACACTACGGAATTCAAAAGCGGCAGAAGATGAGTAACTATTCAGGTAACTATTGTGGTTTTGAGAGTACCTAAAGTAAGTAGCGTTGAAGTTTCAAAGTTTCAAAAACTGGATTTTATAGTTAAATTCAAAATTTGGAATTTAAATTTTCGACCGGAAAAAATTGATAATGTCAATCAATAGATCCAGAGGCTACTGAATGAGTCTTTGCAATTATGAAGCACGTTGGTGGAAAGAAAACTGAACGACGATATTAGCAATGTCTAACACTTGTCCTTTGTGCTGCTTCCCTCATGAAACACAAGAGCCGAAACTTGTTAGGTCGGGATATGTTTACTTTAAACCCTTGAATCTCTTTAAGTATGGAACATGAAGGTTGTGTTCTGAAAAACATCCCCAAATCTCCTTTCCAATCATGAGCATATCAACATTAAAATTTATCACGATCTCTCTGGCGCATAAAAGACAGATATGTTGTTCTTTAAAATTGGAATAAGTTGCCTTTATCATCTTTGGATCAAAGCTGTTCTTTTCACTGTAATTACCCGAAAGTGTAAATAATTTAACTCTCGTCTAATATTTCGTGTTTCATACAAAATATGCAAACAAGATCTGTAATTACAACGCAGATTTTAATGAAAAGCTTCTATGAAGCTGTCGACAGTCATTGAAACAAGCATTAATAAATGAAAGGGAGAGCGCCCTTATTGATTGCGTCCTTGGATGTCGCTGCCAAGAAGCTCCACGGGCTTGTAGCTAGCATCAACCCCCTAGCGGGTTGGTAATTACAAATATATGGAACATACGGAATGAATTACTTCAATTTAAGCTTGTATATGTGTGTGAGAGCAGCGTTTTATAAATGGTTCCTACAGGCACAACCTTGAATCAACACAACATCGGGATGAGGACTAGGACTTGAAGTTATAAATAATGTAATTGGTTGTTTTCTTTCGTTCTCGTCTGATTTATAAAGTAGTTTCTGATAACCCTGAGCTTGTTTTCAATTTTAAAATCAAGGACAAATAACGAAACATACACGACTAGGGATGAGTGTGTGTACTATTAATTTAATTATTTTTGCCATCGAGGTTAATTTCTTTTAAATTGTACCAGCATTACTGAATTACACAAAGTTAGTCGAAATGAAAAGTAATAATAATTTTCATTGATTGTTATTATTCTTCTTTTTCTAATTACATACATACATAATCCATTCCCCTTTTACCGCATTTCGCAGTATCGGGGTTCCACACAAACTCTTACGGGAGTGCAACGGAGGTAATGGAGCTATTGTAGCAAGTACATTACGCTCCCCCATACTTTATCACTCATACAACTTTCATGCCTTAACCTAAGGAGCTCAAACACTATAGTACTAAATTTTTAAAATTCAGTCGCAACCGAGGTTTGAACCCCTGTCCCTCTGAACGAGAGGTAGGATCTCTACCACTCGACTACGGAGGGCCTTCTTTTTCTAATTACGACTAATAAATATTCAAAATATGCAAGGACATCTTTATTATGATCATCTTTAAACTTTACAGCTAAATTAATTACCCCTTAAGAATACAATAACAATTAAGTGGATTCAATAGAAATTAGTAAATAGGACGACAGCTATTCACGCAATCTACATAACTGGAACGCCTGTTGACCTGGGCCAGTCTTTCGTTTAAAGAAAGAACAACGATAATTCACTGACTGCTATTTATTTTCCTTTTGTAATTACGACTAATAAATATTCAAACTATGCAAGGCCATCTTTATTGTGATCATCATTAAAATTCGCAGTTAAATTAATTACGCTTCCAACAACTGAAATGAAATTATTTTATTTAATCGAAAATAGGAGATTTCCTGAACCTCTTTTATCTTTTGCCAGTAATTTTTAAAAATTTTGTAAGGCTTCACTCACTCAAGGCTTGGTTCACATATTTTTAATTGAATAGCAAATCAAATATTCTTTTTTAAATTCTTTTTCACCTTCCGATTGGACCTTGATGCGACTGTAGGTCTCTTTGATGGTATTCATCAAAAAGCTTTAACCACTAAAAGGTACTGAGGATAACTGAAAATGCGACTGCACTCGGTGCCTAAACTTTAACTGATATTAAATAAATGACCGGTGGACAAGAATAGGTTAGGTCAAAGATAACCGGTGAACAATAACATGTTGCCAATAAGAGCCGAAGTTGATTTAGTAAGTACCGATGACCGAAAAACGTCCATTAGACGAAAAGTCCAGGTGAAGAAAGTGTCGGCCATTGGACAGAAAGTGTCATTCCTAGCAGATCTTCTTCCTTCCTCGTTCTAGATTGGACCACAAACGATATTACACTTCTTTCTTTGCATTTCGTCTTTCTCAGGCGAGGTGGGTAAGAGCAATAATCTATAGATAGTTTTGGGTCAAAGTTGTTCTTAAGTTCTCTTGAAATACAGCAGTTGATGTCTGAATTCAAGTCGGTTCAATTCAATGTTCCAAAAAGCAATTCAATGGTGACAAAATCGGTTTAGAAAAATGGCTGACCTACTATCAAATACACTACTGGCTACTAATTGTTTACTTAATTACTAACAATTAATTACGGTTAAGTTAAATTGTCCAAGATCTAGATCTGGTTTCGCGAAATGTAGCCTACGGCCACGATATCGAGGTCTTTGTTCTCAGTTATAGAATATGTAAACATAAAGAGTGCAATTAATTCTATTTATATGTTTCATTAGATTTGCTCCAAAGGCCAAAGCTCAGTTGTCCTAAAGGCTGTTGTTCCGATCTTGGATTTACTGCTCCTGACTTATTTAATCGTGGCGATTAATTTGCTGATACCTTTTGTAGTCTAACCCAAAAAATAAAAAAATTTCTGTTATTAAATCCAAAGCTTTCAAAACAAGTGTTCTGCAGCATATGTCTTCAGTGACCACAAGCTAAACCGCTCCAAAAATGACCATTCGTGTATAATTTAAGTCCTTGAATTCAATGGTGAAGGTTACGGGCCAGAATGGACTATCCTAAAGGGACTAGAGATCTCTATATGGTGCACATGTTCAGTATATATACCACTTAATAGCAGCGTTTTTTATGTCATTAAAGACCGAGATCCGTGTGGGTCCTGCGAAGGGGGGCTAGAAGGAAAACTAAGTCTAAGAAATCACTCTCTCGAACCATTAGCACCCTTAAGAAAGCTCATGCAGATCTGAGACCATTCAATCCAGGACCGCGAATTACATAAGAACAATCATTTTTACAGCGGATTGGTGTGTAGTCAACAAAAGGCTGAGACCTTTTGAAGTCTAACCAGAAAAATAAAAATTCTTCTCTGATATTAAATCCAAAGCTTTCTGAATAAGTGTTCTGCAGCATATTACTGTGGTCTTGTGGTCTTCAGTGACCACAAGCCAAACCGCTCCAAAAATGACCATTCGTGTATAATTTATGCCCTTGAATTCAATGGTGAAAGCTAGGGGCCAGAATGGACCCTCTTCAACGTTCGGTATATGTACCACTTAATAACAGTGTTTTTCTTATGTCATTAAAGACCGAGACCTGTGTGGGTCCTCCGAAGGGCGCTAGAACGAAAACTAGGTATAAAAAAAATCACTCTCTTGGACAATTAGCACCCTTAAGAAAGCTCATACAGATCTGAGACCATTCAATCCAGAACCGCTAATTACATAAGAACAATCATTTTTAGAGCGGATTGGTGTGTAGTCAATGAAAGGCATGAATTGACACTTCTTGGAGAAGGAGAAAAATATCAACAGACCCTAATTTTTTCCACACTTTGTTTCGTTTTTTAAGTTGTAGGGGTCGTTCACATCCTGGGTTTGGGATTTCTCGTCCAATGCCTTTTAGTCCATGGACTGTTAAGGTCCATGGTCTAAAGAGTTTGGTCCAATGATACTTCTCATCCAATACTTGACCAGTACCATTCCAGTAATTCTAGTCCAATTAAAACGCAATAACTGGATAAATTTATATCCTATTGCTAATTTAAAAGTGAACGTCTTCAGGTTTTGTGATTGTAACAATAAGAAATGTACTACTCATTCAAAAAATGACTAAAAAATATAATTTCCACTAAACAGGACGTCTCACTGGTCGAAAGGTCCTATTCAACCAAAAGCGTAATTGAATGTGTACAGTCGATTGAACCAAAAGTCCCAGTGTATACAAATTCTCGTTGAGCCAAACGGCCATTGGTCCAAAATTCCCGTTGGATCAAATGCCATTGGACCAGAAGCCCATTAGGAAAAGAGTCACTGGACCAAAACAGATTGTGATAAGAGCAAGGGCAAATCTATTTGTTGTAGTGAGATTTAAAACCAAGATTTTTGATAACAGTATTTTTATTATTCGCGATCTTTCATTTAATTTGATAGCATAAAACGACCTGTATAACTATGACAAGATCAAAATAAATTTACCTACAAGACACTATCGCCATACAAACTACTTTAATTACTTACGAAACCATAGAAATGAATTATTAATTATAGGGTAGTCTTAAGGTAAGTACTCACAGTAGCGGATCCGCAGGCGGATGTCATACGATTGGTCGGTTCGGGTCAGTTTAAGCCAAATCGACCAATCGTATGACATCCGCCTGCGGATCCGCTGCTGTGGGTACTTAGCTTTAGGCTTACCTGTAAAAGAAAAAAAAATTTAAACAATGTGCAAAATTTGATGTTATTAGATTAATAAAACAAATTAAACTATATCAAAGTAAAATTAAGATTGGTCTAGGTCTAGTAAACTACAATCGAATACGCAGTTCATCTGTACTATAAATGATCAGGGAATGACCAGCATAGAAATGTCTAAATACTTCCAAGCAGTCAACTGAAACTTTTGTCAAAAACCTTTTTGTATAATTGATAGCCTAATACAGAATATATGTATACCAAAGATGTGCTGAAAGACAAAAAGTCTCAGAGGTATCTTTTGATTAGATAGGATTTTGTCATGAAGCAATGCGCCTTCGCATGAAGATTTAAAACACTAAGTTTAGCGAATATTAATGGTATTTCAGCGCTTCGCACCCCTCCTCCACCGTCCACCCCTACTCTAAAGAGGAATGGAAAAGATCTTCAAATGCTGTTTTTTAAACAGCTTCAGTAGATATTAAACCGCTTTAGAACAACTTTTGGGCAATTTTTGGATAGTTTGCACTGACTTTAGGTCTAAAAAACTGTTAGGTAGCTTTTGTACAGGTTGAAAGATAGGATCTGACGACGCTGAACCAATCCGTTACGGTGTTTGGGGCGCTTCCCTCACTCCTGTCCTTTAGGGTAGAAGTGGTGAGTAGTATACCTAACGCCGCAATACCTAGTTTGACTTCAAGTGGCCATTTGAAAACCATTGAAAGAAGGTAGTATAGCTGAAAGTCATTTCGAAAAGTTGTGGAGTATGATGTTGCAGACTACTTAAAAAGTTCTGGAAAATCTTAACCTTTTGAAACACGAGTTTCTGTAACTTTGAAACATAGGAAATCTGATTCTGAAAATCCAAAATAAAAAAAATGTTAATGTTTGAAAGCTTGTGCCTCTGAACCTCTAAGGGTACGTTAAAGTTTCACAATGAAGAAATGCATTAATGTATTCATTTGTATGATTATTTCGACTGGCAAGTCTGCCAAAATTCAGTCGCGATGAATATGAATTTAGCTTACAAACCAATTTAGGTAAACAGTGCGTAACCTATACGAAAATAGGGTGAACGTTTTTCAGCAACCACATAAATAAACAACCACAGCGAATGAAGGATTAACATTAACATTAATTGTCAGTAGGGGAGTGTCATTACGGATTTTCGAATTTCAATTGGTTTGACCTGTGTGTATGCAGTTTCAACTGTTTGAAATCGATTATGTCCGACACTCAGGGTACATTATTCCTAAAATAGACATTGGCCGATTAATTTGAATTGGGGTTTTACCTCCATAAAAAAACAAGAACTATTACGAATCGATAGTCTCCAATATAGCGAATATATTGGAGACTATATTTTCAGTAGTAACCTATTATCCTAAATTGGACAAAAAAGTAAACCCTCATTATATATTCAACTATGTATCCCAACATAAATAACAAATAAGGAAAATTTTAACGTTGATCCGTGCCAAAACCGCGTCTTTCCAAATCCACCAAAACTCACCACCAACCATATCGATTTCTTTAAAAGCATTGCTTTTATCTGCTAAAACTCGCCTAAATCTAGGCAATTTTTATTATTCAATACAGTTTTCTGTTCCTTTCCCTCTTCTTTTCATTTATTCTCTCTCCTCAATAACTTAACTGGTTGGTTACGATAAACACGGGCATTACTTCCAAAGTAGCCGTCCCCGACATACACGCACGGTTGTGCAACGATACCGCCCAACCGACCAACCACACATTCACTTTCAAGTAACCGTTATCGACCGCTTTGAAAGAGCCATTACTAAGCTGGGCCAACAGTGAAAACGAGGACATCGCCTGACCCAATAACAACATTGCCTCTCGAAAATTTTATACGTGTTCATTCCCATCGTTGGTTCGTTTGGTTGTTAAACTCGGTGAGGTTTTATAAGTAAAGAAAACAATAATTGCATTATGATTGATTGATAATATGTGGAAGGAAGAAAATAGATAATTAATGGTCATAGAAGTGGTGACCAGGTTTTCCAATTTCAAGGATAACACGTCTTGAATTACATACTTCAATAAAATGGGGTTAGCTTTTCGTCGCTATTGCGTGAGTGAGGAAAAGTTACTTTAGGATATAAACTGAAGCTAATAAAATAATATCACTGTCAAAATAGATCGCAGCTACAGCTTACACAAAAACAAAAGTTTAGTCAGCAAAACTTTGTTTCGCTATTCATTTATGTTGAAAGTTTTCCACTTTTAAGGTAAACTTTTTCCAAAATAAAAACGAATCTATCGAAGAGTGGTGTTGATGATTCTGAATGAAGCCCACGCCTATTTCTACTGATTAAATACAAATCAAAAACACTTTTTATGTTTTTGCCAACTAAATAAAAACAAACCTCAAATAAAAATACACAAACCTATAATCAACTCCCATCAATAGGGCTATTTTAAGAAAAACTTGCTATCTAGGGTAGAAGAAGACATCATTCAGAATTTAGTGTCATTCGATCCATCCCTTCAATCTCAACCCGTTTCGGGTTTCGCTTTATCTGTCCCCAAGTTAGCTAACTTGAGTAAATTCAAACTTTCTTTACTTCTGCGATCTCTTCATTTTCTTTTCGAAATGGAAAACTTCAATTATGGTATTGATTGGGTTTGAGTCAGGTCTTGTTCGTATTGTAGACCAAACCAAAGTTCTATCTAATAAGATATTCTCCAAAAGGTTAATG
The DNA here is from genome assembly GCA_929113105.1 of Agrypnus murinus. Classification (NCBI taxonomy): domain Eukaryota; kingdom Metazoa; phylum Arthropoda; class Insecta; order Coleoptera; family Elateridae; genus Agrypnus; species Agrypnus murinus. Next base: position 38,291,539 of record OV816030.1, read on the forward strand.
TCCTCTTAATTTTAATTCATACACCTGACATTTTACTCGACCTACATTATTTTAGAAAAGAAAACGATTACCAAGGACGATACCTGGACACCTCTACTAACAGCTGATAATGGTTAGGTCGGTGACCTCGTGCCCTACTTGGTAATTTCATTGCTCACAATATAGAGCACTCTACACAAGGAATGACGCAATCAAGGCACGTGTACCTCTATATCACACTATAAGCGTGTAGAAAAGATATGTGGATGTGTGAGCGTGTGTGTAAATACCTATCTGGTATGTATGTGTGCGAGTACATAATGTGCACCAGTTATGTAGGTGAACTACTTACTTTAAGTAGTAATCAGCTTAATAATAGTGTGTATGTAGTAAGGAATATGGTGTTGTTATATGATTAAAATGTCTACAAGTGACATTTATTAAATGGTACATTACATGTATTTTTTTTCTTCGTCCAATAAATTGGTATTTAGAATGTTAGGTATATCGACATGAGTAGGCTACTTTCATGTTTAATCATACTGATTTATCTAGTTTCATTAGAACATTTCATTTATTTTTCTACAGGCTTGCTTTGGCAAACATTTCTATTCACCAAAACGGTCTATGCGCACTATGCCCTTCTACTATATAACTATTCTAACTAACTGTTTGAAAGTAGTGTTTTGACAGACCAATAATGACTTTAGACTTGGTCTTAGTTTTATCGTATTGTTATTGATTCTAAAAGAACTTTGGCCTTGGAAAGCAGATCAAAACCAAGAACTCCTATTTTTGAGAAGTAAACTAATTTTGAGCAACTTGGACCCTATCACGCACATATTCTCAGTAAAGGACTATCCGACAGTCCAAACAGAAAATCTCTTTTCGTTAAAACTCTTTAAAGCGTATACCGAATCATAGTGTTAATTGTGTTATTTAGTATTGGATGTTGTGTCAAGGGGTGAGAAACTACATACAATATAACATGGAGTAGTAGGTTGGCATCTTTGGCCACACTTGATTACCTAATAGATATTACCGTCTTCATCGGCCTCTACATGAGCCACTTTGTTGTGCTTCAGCTACCTTGCCTACCAAGTGGCTGGACATTTCACTGATCGGAAACAACGTCAACTACCTACACTACGCCGACTGGCTGTTTTGGACACTTCGCTGACCGTGGACACTACGCCCACCGCAACAGATGGACACTTTTGGATACTACGCCGACCCTTCAAAGCCGCCTATTACTGTTCTTATGGCGATGTTAACGTAAAGTTCCGAAGCTAAAACTAATTAACCTGTTGATCGATTTTGATATGATTTTCACTAATACCATATCATGGTATTCCCATATATTGGAATTTATATCCCTTACAACAACCAATGATGATCTAGAATAACTTAGCACTCTTCTGTGTTCTTTCTGATAAAATTGTGGCCATCAATCGTGAAAGTGAACCAAATTCGCTCAAATAGGGTGGTACAAACTTACAGCTATAGATCAAATCACTCTATGATTTTTTTTCGTTTGGTTAGCGAATTACTACAGGAAGGTCTAGGACTCCTAGGTCAACTTGCAAATAATCTCAAAGCATCACTTGTTTCTCACATCACATAACATTACATTATGTAACTGTACTCTTTGAAGATTTAAATGCGTCTTTAACAAAAAGATGGAGCAATATCAATTGTTCAACTAAAACAGAAACAACAAAGCAATCAATTAACAGTCAACAAAATTAATCGCATTTTTTTCGTAGAGGTTTAGTCCTGTCAAGTTCTTGTCTTTGTGGTGTACTTCTGGTATTGTATAGTAGAATATTATCATAAACACTGTGCATGCTGTGCTTGTATTGCTTGATGGAGCAGATAGCTAGATTACTTACTTTCAAAAAACGTCGCACAATACCTTTTTATGACTATGACTATTTGGGCGGTCACTGTGCACTAGTTTGGGTCGTTTTTCAACTTTTTTTTCCGATCGATTATACATACCCGGTAAAAGTGGATCACCTATTCGCAGTAAATAGCGGCTAAATTTTCGGTCCGATCAGACAATATCTTCTATTCGTTTATGAGCCTCAAGTCTTAAGATTTTGGCTAAAAACATCAAAATTACGGCTATCAACAAAGGGTCTCCTGTGACATTACTGATGCGTTCGCTGGCATGTTTTATGATGAAAAGCCATCAGCAAAGCCCTATGACCAAGTGAACCATGCAAGGGTTGTTGGGAGGGTGGCAAAAAGGTGTTCTGGACAGTCTTCCCTCACCTAATGATTGGGAAATGCGCTCTAACAAGTAACACACAGTTCACCACGTGGAGGTAGCTGCACTTCAGACTCCTCCCAAGTCCTACGCAATCAACCAACCATACGTAGGACTTGTTCAGTGTTTAATCTCAATCATCGTCTGCAAGGAAAATGCTCACAGATTGTGCCTTGTTATGAATTGAAGGGATCCTCTGTCTTGATAGTATTGGCCAAATTTGGTTTTCACGTGCCTCTGTATCACACACTCTTGATGATACATACCTCAGTTACTAGCTTTACAGTACGCTCTACTACGAGTGTTTGGCATAAGTACCTCATTAAAGACCATTCTGGCACGATACTGTCGGGAAGGGATAGCTTTTAAATCAGTTTTGAGATTTGAAACGCGTCTGAACACGGGTGGGCATAGCCACGCAGACGTCTCGATTATTCCAGGTAGTCATACATTTACAATTAAACACTGAACAAGCCCTAGGTATGTTTAGTTGGTTGGGTAGAGCTCTGGGTCACTTGGTAGATCACATCTCGCAGCAAACAGCTGCACGAAAACAAGTTTCCAGAACGCCTTTTTGCCTCCCTCCCATCACCCGCTGCATGGTTCACTTGGTTTGTTTTCGAATGGATCATGAGTCTGGAGTCCTTACTGATGACATTCATCATAATACATTCCAGTGAACGCACCAGTATAGCAACAGGAATTACTTCGCAGGTAGCCGTAATTTTAGTGTTTTTAGACAAAATCTTAAAATTTGAGGCTCATAAGACGGACAGAAGGTATTGTCCGATCGGGCTAGAATTTTACAGGAGAATTACCCTTTATGGGTGGCTCACTTTTGCCGGCTATGCCCAATAGATCTGAAAGAAAAGTTGAAAAAAGAATTCTACCTGTACCTTCTCATTATACTTACCGAATGATCCATCATTTAGCACTTGCGTTGTCTACCGAATGATGTGGGCTCAGCACGTGTGGAGCCGTTTAGCAACGGTCACACAAAACGTTTTCTCACTGTTTTGTCAGTGTTTAAGTGCCCACTATCTAGTTACAGTCTTTAGTAATTATAAAACTTGACTGAATTTGAATCGTGTAGGGTTGAGTCCTGTGGGATTGGAGTTCTTAAAGGATGCCCAGTAAACATTAAAGGACTTCGTTAGAAGAGATGGTTTCCCGTTTCAGAGAAATTCAACAGAAAGGGGTACAAAACATGTCCTTACTTTAAGGTCAGCACTTAGGTGTGAAGCATGACATATTGGCTCATGTGAATAAAATATAGCAAATTCTTTTACAACTATTAATAAAAGGTAACAGATATGATTTTTAATTAATAAGAATAATATAGAGATATAGTAAAAGCTCTTACTATATTTTAGACACATTACCCAAGAACTAGTCCATTTAAAAGTTGGTTAACCAACTGTGGTAGTTTTCTATCCCTTGGCGGTGGTCCTATAAAGTTGAGACCACAATGTATTAAAGAATTTTAATGAAACTGATTTTTTGGACTTTTAATTGACAATACTTCGCAATTCTTAGCTTACAGTGGCACTTTTTGTGACCTTGAGAGTTAATCAATCGGTTATGGGAAATGAAAACGTCGATATTTCCATAAAATAGACTTGACGAGATGACGACGTCTACTGTCTACATCACTTGATTTTTTCTAGTATTCCAACTTCTTATTTATAGACCGATTTTGGCCAAGTTTATATTGAAATCGATTAGATTCCCTAGATGACTAAACTATCGTAAAGCAGCCAGAAAGGCATTCAAATACTAAAAGCATCATACGAGACCTTGAAATGAATGAAAGATGACAAACAATGAATTGAACCTGGATCTTCGCTCCCTATTCCATTGGAAAGGAATTTTCAAGTTAAATCGAATAGAAGTGATAGAAGTTTTGTGTAACTTTTGTTTTGTTTTTGTTTTGTGTAACAGACAATTGGAACTGAAATTGAAGATTTATCTCCAGAACTCTGCCTGAAATTTCGAAACTATTAAACTATGAGAACATGAGTGAAATCTGAAGGTTAATTCATGTATATACTTATTGAAATGCATAGAACGTCTTAGTTGATATAAAGAGCTAGAATGCTAATAATCCTTGAATTTCTGAATGCTTCCTGAAACGACCTGCCAAATTTCAAAATAATGAATGAATTATTAAAACAGCATATTTAGTCACATCATTTATGGTTTTTTTGTAACGATATTCTCTGTAATGCGGGAGCTCGTATAATCAAATATAATTGTTTTAAAATACGTGGCGATTACTTCATAGATACCTTGCATTATTAGAATATACAGCAGGTGCACTTGATTGTTGGCACTTTCAGATTCTTCAGCGAGCTTCGAATCACACCACGATTAGTTCGCGAAGGCTTGCTGATCGCCATCGTCATTATATGCCGGTAATAACGAGCAGCGGATATCCCAGCATAACTGTTGCTCTATAGTCGGCCAATAGCCCGAGAATACATCAAGCACGGCCGGGTGAAATATTTGCGAGGGTGCACCTATTGGTTATTATAGTACTATTCTGTACTATAAGGATACATACTATGTATAGTTTTTTTTGTTTTAATAAATTATTATAGCAGATTTAATTATTAATTTTATATGCAATGTTTCTTTTCTTCTTTGTTGATCAAGGCCTAGCTGTCTAACTTGCTCTGATAACAATTGGCGCCCTTATTTCTAAATACCTCGAATCTACCCTTTTGTCTAGTACTATAGCATTATGTGTTTGTTAAAATTAATAAATTTATGAAGTGAATCACACCAATAGGTGATCACCTTTTATTCCTAATCAAATTTCAATAGCTTTAACTGTAATTAACATTAACAAATATCATATTAAGTTACTTCTATATAATACGTAAGCGTGTAATATCAGAAATTCGTATACCACACAAATTCTGTAGAAGTCTACAACATTGTAGATATGTACTTTTGATAAACTCCATTATACTTCCATCAAAACAAGTAATATGAACGTATCGTATCGAGGGAGTTTAGTTACTGAGTCGTACAACATAAGCCAATCAATAATAGTCAGCCGATTGCTTCTCGAAAGAATTTTATACATTTAGCTATTTTCGCTCTCATATTTACGGGTTCTTTTTATATAGACCGTTAAAATTGGAACATTTCAACTATAAAATCCTAACTGAGGAAATTGTTCAGCGGAAAAACCTATCCCACACATTCGGAAGGCAATAGAAATCAGCGATAACTTAAATACATTAAGTTTCTGTGGCTACAGTATTACATTAGTAGCCAGCCATTGATTGGTTTGTTAACGCCTTGCAATTTTGCAAATAAATAAAAGGTTTGCTTTAAGATTGGATCGGGTATCATCAGGATAGAATACTTTAGATAACATTTACTGCGTTTAAACATCGAACATGATGCGAGCTGTCTCTTCGCATTTTTTTTTATTGTAGGCGTGATTATGTTTTTCATTAAATGTTCTCAAGCTTTTCTGTATGCCTGAAGTGGTGACATTCTACCACTCTGATCTCACTGAAATCCATCTTAATCTTGACAATTGAGCTTTTTCGGATCGTCCTTCCATCCCGAGAACTGCTTAAGTTATGTCAAAATATTTGTCTAAGGGCCAATTTTTCAATCTCTGGTTAACATTAACTGGAAATTAATTGCCATAGATACATTTATTAAGGCCCAACGCAACTAACTTTGATTTGTTAGTGACAGCTAGAAGTATACTAGACATTGAAAAACTGATCCTTAGAGAAGGATATTAGATGAATAAATTGTGCATCTCAAAACTCTCTATAAAAGATGAACAAATTGTATCTTACCCATTCATTCAAACTTAACTACGTTTTACACCAGTATTGCCTGGGTCTTTTTGGCACGATCGGTTGCGGGTAAGAACCATAAACAGCCTGGAAATTTTTTGTTCCAATCTAGGCTGTCTAGACGTTCCTAAAATTAGCAGAGTCCTTAATACAGTAGGATAACAGGAAAGCCTACAGGAAATTAAAAGCTAATTAAATGTTCTTTTTTCAAATTCAGGCTATTTCAAGGCTCAGCTGATTTTTTAAAACCACTAACTTTAGAACACGTTAGTGGAACCCGTATCAAATATCAAATGTAGAATGCACAATTAAAACAAATAATCTATGCTGAATTAAACGCTAAAGTAAATAGCCTATTTTCCAATTTACGGTTGAGTTCTTTTTTTAATCACGGATTTCACTAACTTTAGAAAAGAGTTAGCGGAACCCGTCAGAAATCCAATATAGCATGCACAACTGAAAAAAAAGTAACCTATGGAGAATTAAAGGCTAATAATTAAGTGATCTATTTTCAGATTTAAAAGATAGCAGATATTTAATTGTGCATTTACACTTGATATTTGATACAGGTTCCGCTAACGTTTTCTAAAACTAGAGAAACCCGTGGATTAAAAAAATCAGCTAAGCCTTAAATTTGCTTTTAACTCTACATTTGAGAACAGAGCATTTAACTAGCCTTCATTCAGCATAGATTCATTGTTTTAATTGTGCATTTACATTTGATATTTGATACGGGTTCCGCTAACGTTTTCTAAAGCTAGCAAACCCGCGGTTTAAAAAATCAGCTAAGCCTTAAATTTGCTTTTAGCTCTAGATAGGTTTTTTTTTCTAATTGTGCATTCTAAATTAGATTTTTGATATGGGTTCCGATAACTTTATCTAAAGTTACGAAACCCACAGTTAAAACTGAACTGAGCCCTAAATTTGAAAATACGGCATTTAATTAGTCTTTAATTCTGGACAGATTATTTATTTTAATTGTGCATTTACATTTGATATTTGCTACAGGTTCCGCTAACGTTTTCTAAAGTAATCAAAACCATTGGTTTAACAAAATCAGCTAAGTCTTAAATTTGCTTTTAACTCTAAATAGTTTGTTTTTTAAATTGTGCTTTGTACATTAGATTTTTAATATGGGTTCCGCTAACTTTATCTAGAACTAGCGAAACACACAGTTAAAAGAATGAACTGAGCCTTAAATCTGAAAATAGGGCATTTAATTAACCTTTAATTGTGCAGAGATTATTTGTTTTAATTATGCATTTCCATTTGATATTTGGTACGGGTTCCGTTAACGTTTTCTAAAGCTAGCGAAACCAAGCTAGTTTGAAAAATCAGTTAAGCCTTAAATTTCCATTTAACTCTAGGTAAGTTGTTTTTTTATTGCGCATTTTATTCAGATTTTTGACATGGGTTCCGTAAACTTTATCTAGAGCTAGCGAACCCCACAGTTAATAGAATCAACTGAGCCTTAAATTTGAAAATATGATAATTAACCTTTAATTCTGTATAGATTATTTGTTTGAATTGTGCATTTACATGTAATATTTGGTATGGGTTCCGTTAACGTTTTTTAAAGCTAGCGAAACCCGTGGTTTGAAAAATCAGCTAAGCCTTAAATTTGCTTTTAACTCTAGATAGATTGTTTTTTTTTCAATTGTGCATCCTACATTAGATTTTTGATATGGGTTCCGCTAACCGTATCTAGAGCTAGCGAAAACCACTGTTGAATAAATGAACTGAGCCTTAAATTTGAAAATACGGCATTTAATTAACCTTTAATTGTGCAGAGATTATTTGTTTTAATTATGCATTTCCATTTGATATTTGGTACGGGTTCTGTTAACGTTTCCTAAAGCTAGCGAAACCAAGCTAGTTTGAAAAATCAGTTAAGCCTTAAATTTCCATTTAACTCTAGGTAAGTTGTTTTTTTATTGCGCATTTTATTCCGATTTTTGACATGGGTTCCGTAAACTTTATCTAGAGCTAGCGAACCCCACAGTTAATAGAATCAACTGAGCCTTAAATTTGAAAATATGATAATTAACCTTTAATTCTGTATAGATTATTTGTTTGAATTGTGCATTTACATGTAATATTTGGTATGGGTTCCGTTAACGTTTTTTAAAGCTAGCGAAACCCGTGGTTTGAAAAATCAGCTAAGCCTTAAATTTGCTTTTAACTCTAGATAGATTGTTTTTTTTCAATTGTGCATCCTACATTAGATTTTTGATATGGGTTCCGCTAACCGTATATAGAGCTAGCGAAAACCACTGTTGAATAAATGAACTGAGCCTTAAATTTGAAAATACGGCATTTAATTAACCTTTAATTCTGCATAGATTATTTGTTTGAATTGAGCATTTACATGTGATAATGATACGGGTTCCGCTAACGTTTTCTAAAGTTAGCAAAACCCGCCGTTTAAAAAATCTGCTGTACCTTAAATTTGCTTTTAACTCTAAATAGGTTGATTTTTTCCTAATTGTGCATTCTACATGAGGTTCTTGATATGGGTTCCGCTAACCTTATCGAGAGCTAGCGAAAGCGACGGTTAAATAAATGAACTGAGCCTTAAATTTGACAATACGGCATGTTGTAATTAACCTTTAATTCTGCATAGATTATTTGTTTGAATTGAATTACATGTGCTATTTGATACGGGTTCTGCTAACCTTTTCTAAAGCTTTAAACCCTTGGTTAAAGAAAAACATCAGCTAAGCCTTAAATTTGATAGTTTTAAGAAAAACTGCTCAGCAAGATGGAACAGTTGTTTAACCTAAAACTTTTATATCGAGCTCTCTATCAACCCTATCATGGTCTAAAAAATCATTCCATGACATGGAATGATTTTTTCATTATCGATATAATGCATTTTTAATAACTTTCAAAACCATTAAGTACTTGGCATATTATTTCATAATTGAAGAGAACTAATTTTTGATATTCTGGCAATAAATTATATCGATGGCACAACTCAAAGTTATATGTGTGTGCAAGGCCTTAATTAGTAGTAAAGATCCGTTAAATAATAATTAAGGTAATATGTATACCACGACATAAATCAAGTTGCCCTTGAGCACACCCACAATAATTTAGTGCATGCAAACTGAACACAATAGGAACTTCTGAATGGTGGAAGGATTTTCTTTTTATGACAAATAAAAAATCCTTTATCATGTATTAAAATTATGTCTTCCAAATCAGTCAATAAGAATTAAAAAGAAATCTAAAACCTTTATTATTAAAATTATTCACATCATTACGTCAATTAAAGGTCTTTTATAAAATGACAGAACAGTACAAAGTACGTAATTATCAAAAAGTTTTATGCTTATGTTGTTAATTGCTGATAACGGTTTATTTGGGTTAAGATATGAACTGGAAAGGCAAATAACCTAAAATAGTAACATATTCGCAATTTTGTCAATGTGTTATCAGGTCTTATCATATTATGTTCATTATGATGGGTATATGTTATTAGGTCGTACTATTGTATTAATTTTAGTGTTATTTTCGACAGTATTCATAAATCTTTCTATAAAGCAGTACGTACAATTTAACGTAGCACTTTAACCTTTGCATTTACTAAATACTTAGCAAGTTATTTATTTATGCATGTTGGTTTGATTGGGCAGCACCGCAATCCATGTTTTATATTTTATTTATTATAACATATAATATAGAAAAGGTGCAAAGTGAAAGGAGCAGGTTGTAAAGTATGTAGGATCTAATAATAATTTTCAATAAATAAGATTAAATTGACCCTTAAGGGTATGGATGCGTGTCCTACTTAGAATTTCAACTTGTCTTGCCTTATTAACTCAAGAAAAATGTTATAATATGTAAAATTATTTCTTAAATTACTCCGATTATTATATTTATTCTTGTGGCATATATTGAAGAGCTCACGTACTCTCAGAAGATGCAACCACATTTAATTTTCATAGTGAAACGGAACTGAAATTGCAGACATTAGTAACGTTAAATGTCAAGAGTCACATTTCAGTCAACATCCCGAAAAAGATAGATTTTTCATTTTTTGTTTTGGCTTGGTACCCCAGAATATCTCAAGAGAGTCAATTTGGTTATGGTACTGAATTTATTGAAGAATTGGAACAGCTTTCTTCATTTTTTAACCGCTTCCTAGAAGAGATTTTAGCTTTTTTTCCACCAAGATTTTAGTTAGAGGGATTCCTCGTTGACCGTTCACTCAGTTGTGCTTGCCCAGTAGATATGAAATCTTGTTATACTTTGTCGACTTAGTAACCCATTCGCCGAAACCATGGAGAAAACTGATAATTGGAACATTAAGACCATGCATTGTCTGAATCGTTGGGGTAACTGCAGAAAAAATCCAACCAATGAGTTATAATGCAAGTGTACTTGCATTATGCAAGAAACTAAACCGCTTCTCATAAAAGCTATGGCGTAAATCTTAAACTTCGATTGCAGTGGAGAGGAGCAATGGACATAAAGACGCTCAAGATATTGATTTTTGTCATTGAAAACGTTTATAGTTTTAATAAAGCAAAAAAACCTTCACCTTATTTTGTTTGGAGCAAAAATTATCTCAATCCTGGCGTAGGATATGGTCAAATCACCTTTTTTGTTTGTATCTACGATCTGTAGGTTTTCGGTGTTTCTCAAAAGTCAAATCAATTGAAAACAGCTCGAAATATACTTATTAAGAATAAAAAGGCGTTAAAAGGAATTGTCAAGAGAATGCTAGAAAATTGGAATTTTTTCCCATCAGTCCGGATTGCCTAGCGGTGATGATCTCACACGGTCATATGACTTTTGATGTTGGTGCCCGTAATCAAATAAAAAATTTAAAAAAGAAAGAATTTGGTTATACTTAAACGTTCAAAACCATTTATAACTTGACAATAATCCAATAAATATTTTACCAAAAATTCAATAAATAAATTTAATAAATTTGTTCCGCCTTTTCCACTTTGTCCTCTTGTCCAATTTGGCCTCTATCCCATTAAAAAGTTTCCATTCTTGCTCTGCAAAGTACGTATGTACAAACCGCTGTCACGACTTTGTCATCTACGGAGAATCTCCTCCCTCGCAGGTTTATTTTCTTGTTTCAAAATAAATACTAGTCACGGGGGGGGAGGTCTGGGCGGCAAGGAAGATAGTTTACTTCTTGAAAGCTTTAGTCCAGAACTGACTTGCAGACGGGGACATTGTTGTGGAACAACAGAACTTCAGCTGATCTTCTCGCGCCTCTTTTCCAACAACCCTCTTTCAATTTTTCCTGTAATTGTTTTCTTGTATTAAAGGCAATAATCAATCAAAACTATGCCGTCTCTATAGCAGAAGATTGTTGCTATCATCTTGCCAGTCGGCTCCGAAATTTCTTTGGTGGCGCTAATCCCTTGTGTTTCCACTGCATAGATTATCTTTCTTCAAAGGTCTCGAAGTGCTGATGGGAATACCGAGGTGGTGAATCACCGGTTACTAATCCTGACAAAAATTAGACTTTGTCTTCGTTAGAAATGTCTAAGTTTTCTTCTGAAATGAGTTCACAGGACTGCTTCTGTAAAGGTGTCAGTATTCTCGTCATTCACCTTACGCCAACCCTGGACATCCTGAAATTTTCATATTGATTCTTGAAACCGATGTTCCTGAAATGCCACATTCTCGGGCAATCTGGGACAACTGGAAGCGGCGGTCATCAATAATCAAGTTTGCAACCATGGTGATAATTTCGGGAGAAGTTGCTTCCACGGCTCTTTCTGTCCAAGGATCATTATCGATGGTGTACCGGTCCCATTTAAATTGTTTAGAGTGTATGAAATTGCGAAGCTGACTCTTGAGGGTGAACATGCGTTCATGGATCTCTTTTGTCCATTTTCTTTTCGTTTGTTAAAAGTTTTATGACAGACGGTGTTGCAAACTCAAATTTGCCATTTTCTACACAACTCTTGCAAGAAGGGTGAACCGCTACTGGTGTGATACCGGTGCCTTTTCGCTACAGAGACATGTCTGAATTTGCACTAAACATTTGATTGCGACAATGGCATATCTAATATGCTAGGTAGATTACTTAGAAAATCTCCCTCGTAGGTTTGATTTATTGTGTCTGCTTGAGTAACTGAATTTTCGCCTAAAAAATCGTTAAAATTCAATAGACCGTTACAAAAAACGCGAATGTATGTCGAATTACTCCTTTTATAGATCAAAGAGTTGATGAACTAGAAATTATTACAATTTTGGCCTTTGTCGCAATTGATACCAAGGCCGAGGCCAACGACTTTAATAGTGCTATTGTTAGTTTTTGAAGGGAATCGGAAATCCTTCTAAAATTCTGTCAACAGGTTGAATTGATCTTACGAATTGACGTACTATATTTTTAAATCTGAGGATGAAATGAATAGGCAAATCTTCTTCCAGGTACAATTTCTCTTGCGAGAAAAGCGACCAGAGTGATCGTATGATTTTGATTTTCAACATTTACTATTTACTGGTAGCAGAGCTTAACTTTCAAGAAATGAGAACTGGGGCCCAAAGCGAAAACTCAAGAAAATCTACGTCAGTGAAGTTGGTACCCCCAAATTTGAATTTTGTAATGATGATTATGTGAATCGTTTGCCCAACGTAGGACCAATTTTGCACAACAAACAATTTTTTTGCCCACCCTTATTAAAATTATTAAAAAAACAAATTTTTTGGTTGAGATTCACTGCATAACCTTTTTTCAATTGCAACCTTTTAACACGCCCGTGGGTCAACTTCTCAGATCTAGTAAATCCTGTGGTTTGGATTGGTTTCTATCGGATGAAAAGTTCCAATACATTCTGTTTGTTACCATGAGATTTTACTGAATTTTTGCTTGCTATTTTTGATTGTAGTGTATAACGTGACCTTTCGTTATAATACGGATAATAAACTATCCTTGTAGTAGTAGCTGCAACACATTCTTGATTGAATATTAAGCAGTAAATCCGTCTTCGGTCTCCTAGAGTTCCGAAAAAGAAATCCATCTGTAACTTCACATGGATGCAATTAATGTGTGCGGCTTTGTAAAATAAAATTTTGATTTGCAATAAAAAATCTTTTCTGTGAAAGGTATTCAGGGTGGCCAACAAGAGTGGTACTTTTAAATTAAAGGTTTTTTCCCGGTTTTCCAGGTCGCAAAGTATCATTTTTCCCGGTTTTTCCTTCAATAATTTACGCATACCCACATTCATGATCAAATGGTAAAAAATTTCTTTAGCGGGCAAGGGAAAAAAGAAGCGGGAGTGGCGTCACTCTACAGGGCTTGAAGAGGGAAGTCAAACGGTGCCGGTACTAATGTGCAGAAACGCCACTTTTTATGCCTTATGTTAAGTTTATAAGAATTATTTTCATTGAAATTCAATGACGCAAGAAATTTAATGTTCCGCACCTAACCTAACCTGACCTGACCTATCCTATCCTGACCTAACCTAATCTGACCTGAAATAACCTAACCTGACCTGACCTGACCTATTCTAACCTAATCTACGCCGTATTGCATATTTTTCTACGAAAATTAAGGAATATTTCGAAAATATTTATTAAAATCAATTAGGGACACGCCCTTAAAAGGGCGGTTTAGACGCTGAGCGTCAACTTAAACTCGCAAAAAAACACATTGGTTTCAATAAAACAAGGTCTCTCGCATAGACTTAACATAGGTAGCAGAAATGGGCGTAACTTTTGAACGGGGCATTTCCGCACCAAGACTGTGTCATTCGACTCAGCTCGCCAACTGAATCGACATGGTAGGGTACGTTGAAGCTCCGTTATGCTCTAACACATGAAGCGTTAGCTAACACGCGATTACTAACGCGTGTTAGTGATTACATAGCATTGATAGCAGTACACATCCAACACACATGAGGCGATTAACGCTGCATTGATCGCGCGTTACCAAAAACACTGGAACCACCAGTCATTAGTATGGCGAATCACGAATCGCACGTTGTAATGCGCTTCTCCAAAATCGCCCATTGGAATGTGTACAGGTCTTATGAAATGCTGTGTAGTCACTAACGCACGTTAGTAATCGAACGTTAGCTAACACCTCATGTGTATTGGGTCTATTGTACAGCACACATTAAGCGATTAACGCGCAGCGTTGATAGCGTGTTACCACAAACACTCGACCATACACATGCAAGCGCTTAACGCGGCGTCACCAGTCATTCGTACGGAGAATCTCCTTAACTGAAATCGCGTGTTTGAATGTGTACGCGTCTTATGCAATGTTTATCTAGGCACTAACACACGTTAGTAATCGCGCATTAGCTAACGCTTCATGTTCATGTTCATGAGTCGATAACTGGTGATGCCGCGTTAAGCGTTTGCAAGTGTATGGTCGAGTGTTGTTAGTATCAACTTGTAGTTAATCGCCTCATGTGTATTGGGCCTGTAAGTCCTAGTACGCATGAAGCTTTAGTTAACGCGAAAAGAAATCCCCGACTTTGAATGCTAATTCACGGTTTTCTCCAGGTTTTTTCCCGGTTGTGCAAATTCCCGGTTTTCAAGATTTCCAAGTTCGCTGGCCATCCTGGTATTGCTTTTACATGTTATCATATTCAATACCTCATTCTTATTGTTATTTTATCTGAGGTATAAACATTCTGGATTTCATTCAAATGAACTCCTCTAGCTCCTGGTTCATCGGAATATCAAATCAGATCTAATAATAAGAAAAGTCTTTGGTGAAATGAAAATAACGAAGTTACAAAAAAATTGTAGTTTAATAAAATTAAATATTAACAGCCCTGCAACAATTTATCTTTTTTATATTGTTTTCAACAAAAATCATATTTGTTTTTATACATCATTTTATTTGAGAGAAATATTTGTAGACTCCCTCTCAAAAATAGTTTTCAAGTTCAAAATTGTAGCAAGATAAACTAATATAACCAGTTACAGCGAAAATAACAAGGCCGAACGTAGCTGTAGTACATGAATGCTGTTGTTTGTAAATGTATGTGTGGTGGTGTGTACTGGCATATTATCAATCAAAAGCCAGTACGTAAATAATGTTGACCTTGATAGGTTAATAAAACCAACAAATGTGTTTGTCCGAGCCAAGGCAATCACCTACGATGTATGTATGTACATATCCCGCCAATGGAAGCGGATGAGATGGTTATCATATCTTCCTACATATTAAATGCACATTCATCTCTTTATATTGCCAGACTTTCAGCTACTGGGCTGTACGTAATACAAACTAATGTCAAGCTGCTTTTCAAATGACATTTAAAGAGCAGCTAGCCTCTATGTTTCTTTAAAAATCTGGTATGCTAATTGAAGAAATATGTAAGAAATTCTTTTCAAGATTAATGGAGAAGAGGTGTTTCCAGATAAATTATTTTGAAACGTTTTTCCTAAAATAAATCCAGTAGATATTTAAAACATTTAGTATCAGCCTATTGAGTTAAGTAATTTTCTGAAAAATCCACGAATTGCAGAAAGGTCACATAAAGATCACATCAATTTGATGCCTTGATGAACTTTACTTCTGCAACATCCTTAATTGGAGGAAACAGAAAGGACCTGATACGATATTCATTGGATTGCGAAAAATTGCCTCTTTATTAGTATAACAAATTATAGCCATCATATGGGGCATATAAAAATAACTTTCAGATATTCAGGTAGGTGGCTGCTGTAGAAGTTCCATTTTCGGCGTCAAATATTGAAAAGTCTTTTACCAATATTTTCTCAACAGCACAAAAAAGAAACGTATTTATTTATTCGACGTAATTTGTTTCCAGGGCCCAGAACATTTTTATAGCGAGCAGTCAAAATTCCATCATTTCACGAAACAACCTTTAAACAGCTAATTGCAGATTTGCAGAAAAAACTGTAATTATGTTTGTCCCAAGGCCCAAGCAGTTTGCACTTTAACGACCTTAAACGTCGAATTCCTTGCGATATTCGTTTTAGGCGGACAACGTCTGGTTTTGTTTTGACCTTTTTTTACGGCCAAAACTAAAATAGAGGTGGAAGACATGCTATTAGTATGATAGAGTAACTTATTTTCATTTAGGAAAATGCGATGAGATGTAAAAGAATGTAAAATCCTACCTGTTTTACCGACAAACAACTATTTGAACTCATTTTCTAGTAGAAACTCACCTGAAACAAAAAAGCACAATTAATGTTGATAACAAGAACAAAATAAGACATTATAAAGGTTAGAAAAGTCAATTCTTCAACGGAAACACGAACTTGTACAATAAGACCAGGACAAATTAATATAACTAACATCTAGTCATAAAAAATATATCGATTCATCTAAAAATCAAGAATAATATAAAGATTAGGTAATTTTCTTTTTGGCATTCAGTTATTATCAAGGGCAACCACATGGTTGCTGAATGGGTAGTTAAGCGCACAATTTCGTGTAGTCGCATGTACACCTAACCGTACCGTAACCTACCGTAATTTTATACCTATACATTCGACTACACGAAATTGTGCAATTAACTACCCATTCAGCACCCAGTTGGTTGGGCTTGGTTATTATTAACGATTTTCTGTTCTGCATTAGACAAAATAATTGTACATTAAGACTTGTTGCTGTGTGGTCTATGATGTAACGTAAATACTCTTTGTTATACTTTTCACTCGATCAAGAGAAAAATGTTTAATTTCCATATGGGTAATTTGCCAATTACCTATGACCTAAAATGTATTACTTTGTATTTGCGCAGCTTTTGTTACGAAAATGCGTCCAATTGTTACTTAACGTTATCTTAAATCCAAAGGACCTTCCTGAGGAGATATCGATTTTGAGTTAGTCGGGATAGCTGGGACTTAAAGTGGTAATAACTGACAAAAAATTCAGATTCCTACTTGTAACCTTCTTTTTGAGAAAAGTGTTTCAAAGGTCGTCGAAACATCGCAACATAAATACCGCATCTTCGCAATTGTTTGGCCAAAAAATTAAAAACAATTGCAATGTCATCGATCATCATTGTTATTGATCAAAATTTGTTTATGTCTTGATTCAAGTCCGTAATCAAAATGAGAAACTTCGGATTCGAGTTTCATGACCCTTTCAACACTCTGAGAATGTAAAGGCAGATCACACAGTGTACCATTTGCAGCTTTTTTTCAGGAAAGTCTTCTGTGAAAGAAAGTTGGTTCACAGATACCACTATGGAAAGAATTTGATCTAAAGCTGTCCACTGGTCAAAACTAACCGAATTTTTTCATATGTCATATGTGAACCTGTAACAGAAGACTTTTATGATAAGGAGCTTCAAGAAGCAGTAAATGCCCCGCGCTGCCTCATCTGGCCGGAAGCCTGACTCCGATGCTTCCAATCCCATTATATTTATGGACTTGAATCAAGCCACAAAGAAATCCTGATCAAACCTGTAAGCCGCCACACAAGGCATTCTTTTGCTTCCAATGGCTCTTACAATAAAAACTATGATGATTTTAGGGTCTAAATGTATCTCTTTTTGACCCCGTAGGTAAATGTTTTGTTTTTACATTTTTTCAACAAAATTATTTTCGATTTTTCTATTATAGCATGTTTTTCTTGGCCAAACATTGCAAATCTACATTGCGGTGTTTTGGTGCAATATCTTGAGATCTTTGAAACTGTTTCCTCAAAAAATGCTCACAACTAGATATTTCAGTTTTTTGTCAGTTAAACGCACATTTACATCTTGTTTTGGATCAAAGCATAACTTACAGCATAATAATACAGATTTAATGTGAAATTACAGGAGAAGTATACTCTTTTGATGTTGATATACAAAGCCGTGGTTTTTGTCTTAATCTCCATTTAAAATGTTCCAACTATAGGCACAGTCCAACATGTTTTGTAAGATCACCCACAATACAGGCTCAGTATTAGTTTTCTCGTAGGTAATAAATCGGTAATAGTTTTTATCAGAAGAATTATAATGCAAGATCCATTTTTGAGAGACGGGGGGCTCTAATGAGCCCATGGAACATTGAGACCTGTAACATTTTAATTCGAACTGAACGCGATCAGTAAAATTCGTCATATTTTATTATATTGTTATCATTTACTGAGCTATTATTTTCTTTCGACTCTTGATTGAAATATAGATTCTACTCAAAAAGGTCAATTACTGAAGGTCCCTAAAATGAGAGAGAGGGAGAAAAGCGCGATAATTCAGTTAGCGGGAGCTTTATTAGTGACACAAAGACTGTAGAATTGCATTCTAAGGGAGATTATAGCAGGATGAGGAGAAAGGTTAGTTGTTAAGATACCAAAATTGATTCTTTTGAATCGATCATATGAATGATCATGATCGCACCTATAACTTGAAATTTAGTAGTCATGTGTGTAGAGTACCTCCATGTGCCGACTGAATGAGACAGTATCCAAATAGCTGAAAATAGTGTTCAACTTTATCAGGAACCTTAGAAGTCAAATAGATTATGTCCTGCTCGTAGTAAAGTGAGCTGTATTAAATCGGAATAGTTGCAGAACGGACAATCATCAATACCGCATCGAGATAGCATAAAAATGCTGTTTTGATACCATTCAGTCAGATTACTGTACTTCGTAGTCTATACACCGAATCGACTAGAATAAATCGCATCCAAATAGGCTAATAAATCGAGGATCATGTCTAGGTGATCTGTCACATTTCTTCATTTGCCAAAGATATTGATGGCAGCTTGATAATAGTACCACATATAACCTTAGGCATTCGTATGGACCGTAGCAAGAACATCTTTGTGCTTGGTTAACATTGGCTTAACTACTCAAGTATCATTATTGCTCCGTAATATGTTATCATAATTGAAGATACTGAAGGAAGGATGTCTGTTTAATGATCCATTGAGAAATTGTTAGCTTTTTAAATGATTTAGCTTTAATAATGGAGTTCCTTTTCTTTAAGAAAAATGAGTTCATTTTATCAGTAAAATGCCAGGAAGTATCCCACTTTCTTTTTACATGATAAAAACACGCACGCTACAGCTATGGCATACACTTGTATCTAAATGAAAAAATAGGTTATTACTGATAACAAAACCAGACGTTATTTATCGTATGGTGGTTAATAAATCACAGTATTTCAGTCTAATCTTTTAAATTATTTTAAATTCATTTTTTATACATGTATAAATAATGTAGAAAAGATATAGATAGATATTCATATTTGGTCAAGCAGACTATATACTCATTACTAGAAAGTACAGGGTGTCTACACACGCTTAGGTCACATTATCTTTGAAATGAGTTGCGCTTCCTAGAACTTCTGAATTCAACCTAACCAAGAGTTATCATGTGAAAAGAACATGCGTGTTGTTATTTATCATCTTAGTAATTACTATAATGTTAAATCTGTGTTTAACATCATGGGCGCCAGGATCACAGTCATGATAAACACCCTGTATTATTAGCGCCATCCGCATTGCAACGAGAATCCTGGTTTACCTGTTTGATATTTTTCGTTCATTGTCGTGCCGTCGTTGTTGAGTTGCATGCATCAAGAATGAATGTCTTGCTGTTTTCACATTAACATGAATATCAAGTCTCGCAAAAGTCCGATACAAAGTGCATTCCCACTAGTCCCTGCATATTGTTAACCTTGTCGCACCTTGCTTGTACCCGTCACTCACGGCTGTCTAAGCCATCCCGTGAAATGCGTTTTGCATGTAAATTCACCGGACACACACACACTCGCTTGCACACATACACATTCACATACGGACGCATTCGCTGATGTGCAGAATTCATTAAATGAGTGATTTAAAAATTCGAAACGGAAAGAATGCAGACATTGACAACGGTTTTATTTGAAGAGAGTGAGGGCGATATGTGCACCAGGAGAGTTACGAAATCCCACGTAGACTAGAGTGAAGTAAGTGAAACGGTGAAAATAGTCGAAAATGTATAGGTATTTGCTCATTCCTGTAGAACGTGCAGTTTCTACAATTTTTTTATTTTTTTTTCTTTCTTTTCCAACCGAATTGCTACATATTACAATCTAGAAATCCGTTGGTTAACAGCGCCATTTAATGAAAGATCCGCGACCTACAGATAAAACATCTTTAAAAACAGCAGAATAAGAAGTTTGAAGAACAATTTTAGTGATAATATGGAAACAGTTGAAGATCAAAATGTTTTGTAACAAAGACTTTCACGGTCTCGGTCAATGAAAAAAGAACGACTTGCAAAATTCAACCGTTTTATATTAGAACAACAAATTCAAAAATTTTTGAAAAAAGAAAGATGTGACTGTTTCAGATCTGAGCGTCCTACCAGGTACCTCTTGAATTTCTTCCCATCGCAAATGATTTCGCACAATTCCAAAGTGACTCCTCCCAGCTAATTCAAATTCAGCCTAACCTAACTCAATTAAAACCTTAGTCATTAATGTACACAAACCTTCATGAAAATCGCTTGATGGCTGGATATGCCCCCAAGATCATGCCAGCTGACAAATTTACACCAGGAATTTCTTCTATAACCAGCACTATGTTGACTTACTTCTCTCATAAGCTCTTCATATCACTTACTTATTGGGGATGGTCGAAATCAAAGGACTTAATCAGTAGTAGTGAACGTACCCGACTGATTCTTCTAAGGGTGCCGAGAGATTTCAATGTGAGCCTTGCATCTGCGATTAATATTCTGATAAATTCTCTCAAAAATAGTTTGTCTATTTAAGCTGGCGGCTAGAATTCGTGCAAGCAGTTGTTCCTTTTCTGAGTCGACAAGGGTCTCGGCAAGTCACGTGCGGTCGAATCAGGTAAACCTGGAGGCTACCCAACTACACCATCTCGACCAACGCATCTTTTTCCAAATGTTGCGTTAAGGTGAGCTAGGACATCGACTCGGAAGTGTACTGGTAGTCCATCACTATGAAACCACACTCGTGGACGAAGGACTACTGAAACGACACCCAACACCTCCAGTAACTCTTCCAGGAATGTTAAGTATATGAGACAGGTAAGCCAATGGAAAAAGCTGTGATCCTGTCAAAGAATCGCAGACATGCCAGCCCGTATGTTCATAGATGAGAACTTGTTTGGGTATGCTCTGGAGCTAGTGGCGTGAGTGATTTCTTACCTGCTGTTTCGGTTGTTGTAGGTATGGATCTGGTAAATGAAGCTTCGTCCCTGAACATCTGAAAAACAAAGCTCTTTCAAACAACATTGTAGGTGCCGTAGAAAGAATTCAACCCGTGACGCAAAATTAGCTGGAACCAATGTTTGATTTCTCGGAGGATGGTGTTGTTTGGAGGACGATCACAGTCTAGGGAACTAAGATGATCAACCATGCCTTGGATAAGATTTAATATCAAAGGCAACAAATGTAACCAAGTGAGATGATATAAACTCATAGACAGTAATGCTTTGGCATTACTTATCTCTTCTTCAACATTAAAAGAATAAAGCTTATAAACCACAATCCGTCTTTAACTCAATGTAATACAATAGTTATTACAGAACTCATCCTTAGAAATCTTGGGAACGGCGTATAAAAACTGATGTGACTCAATGACAAATAAGGAACATCAATTCGTACAAATTCGTCATCGTTCTTAAAATTGAAGCCAATTCGTTTACGTGTAGCTACTGATAAGATCCAATTACGTTCACAGCAGAATACAGTTTAACTGTACACCCAACACTGACGAAATTCTATGTTGCACTCTGACTCTTGGTCACATGTGAAAAATAATTATGTTTCTTTTAAGAATCAGAATGTATTTATTCCCATCAGTTTTATCTTGGTAATAGCAAATGCTTATCTGTTCAGAAATAATACTGTATTCAGTGTTTTCTGACGTTGTGGAATGTTATTGTGGAGATATTGCCAAGAAAATTGAAGAACAGTGCATGAGGCCATGGAAACATTTGTTGGTACTTATTATTATTGAACGCAAAATTAGTAAATGCCAAAATTTAAAAAGAATTTAGAGGAACAACCGAAACATTTTTCTTGGCAGACGTTATAAAAAAAATAGTTAAGAAATGTACCGAGTCTTACTTTCCGACTCAGCAAATGACAGTAACCACTGAAACAATACATCCACAAATACATTTTTTCAGCAAACTCATTATTATTATCAACCGACCAAAACTGAAAAATATTCTAAGTAATTTATTTTTTCTTTTTCCTTCTCGTTCGTGACCTATAACAACCTGAAAAATTACGTCTCAGTTTTACATACTTAAAAGTTCAGTGACTTTCTAATTCTTTGTTTATTATATTGCGATAATGGCAGTTTAATTCTATTTATTGATTTGTTCATTAATTTATTTAAATTGTTATGATATTTGCATAAATGTTGAAACAAAGTGGAAATATAAGGTAGAAAACTGGTTTTAATCTATTAGACATAAATTTTTTTATAGCAAAAGTGTTATTAGAATATATTATGGCCTATTTTTTCAGTTTTTTTTCTTAATATTCTAAGAAATAAATGAAACAGATATACAGAAACACACGGAAAAAACTGTTAAAATAATGAAATTAATAATTCTAACGGAAAGTACTTCAGATGTCAATCACAGAATGAAATGATAATTAAAACTACAAAATATCTTCCTCCCCCCCCTCTTTTGAGGAGTTTCAAAAAATATCAGATTGTTGAAGTTCAAGAGTACACAATATCATGATCCATTGCGGCACCACAAAGATAATGTTTCAATCTTATTACAATGTGACGACATGTTTAATTTAATTTGGAGCGTGCTGTAGAACGACCCAGGTCTTCTTTAATGGAGTTTTTAGTAGATAAAATTTTGATATTTAATTAATTACTAATATCTTTTAATTAATGGGCCTTCATGGCCTGTGAAAGGGGACTATTATTATTATTATCTTTTAATTAATATTACGAATAACCTAAAATTTTGTTGCTATCAAAGAGAAACCTCGAAAAATACAAAATTTCAGAAACCCCCTTTTAAATATCTAAGTAGGTTATGAAAGTACGTAAAAACACTTAAAAATCTCTTCAAGTACATATTGTCCAAAAACTTTCGATTTTAGTTATTCCAACTACCACAGTTTTACACAAATGTGAGAGTGGGACGAATTTATTAATATATTACTGGGTGGGCAAAAAATAACTCATTTTCCACATATTTGAATGAGTCGCCGTTTAGTTATTTTGTTATTCTCAGTTTTATTATTCAACATTTCAGCAAATGTGTGAAAATTCATTGTGGGGCAATCAGGAAACTCTGAATTGAGTCACAAAAATTCACCAACAATTGTCAATATGTTGGTACACAACTTACATCGTGATTCACCGACAGACTAAGTAAGGCCTGCATGTGAAGTAGGTGGCCGCCCGGTAAAGAGTCCAACTCTTACTCAGCCAGCCCCCTTCGATCCTTGGAACCGACGAGACGATTGTTTTGGTCGATAAAGCCTCAGTACACTACGCCGTACTGTCAGATGGGCACGTTAAGCAGTCGGTCCCGATAACCACATAAACATATTTCTGTGGTTGTCATTAAAAATGCACCGCCCTATACCATGCACATTATGCACAAGTATGTATTTACTTCCGTGGTTTTGGCAATGTTAATTACAGTTAACATTCCACACACAGACAAGTAGTATGTATGTGTACAAGGTGTTCCGGACAAATATGCAATGCTTTAAGGGGGTCAAAGGTGACCATATAGAGACCCCAAAACTCATAAAATAAAAAATAAAATAAATCCCGTATTTTTTACAAGTCACGAGTCGACTATGGATTGTTTGTAAGATTTTGACCCTGAATTACTGATAAAGCAAACAATGATCTCACATCTGCACTACTAAATTAATAACTGACCTCCGCTACGTACGTATCAATTTACAGAAACAACAGAATTGAATTTCAGCAGCGGTTGCCGAGTGACTCACTACCTTGATCATTTATTAAGGTCGGTAAATAAAATGTAACATACGTCGTTGACCTAATTGTGATGGAAACATTGCCTGCTTTTCATTTTACGAATCTCATTTTAACAAAATGAGTAAAACTTACCGTTTAGATGCAAACAATCTTTATAACATGTGTTTAAAAACTCCCGTACCTGTCGAGCAAAGTGTAGTGGTGCTCAATAGTGGTACTCCGTCGAACACTTCATTGACCAGAAAATGTAGGCGGCAGTCACCGGTTAATCGTTGGAGCAGAATAAAATTTCGTATGTGGCTGTTGTGTGAATTAAAAACACCCGCCCGAGTAAAACATTTTGTGCAAACTGGGGATTTTCCTGTTTGCGTTCGAATAGCCATTGACAAAATTTCACTCGCGGTATAAGTGTACTTTTTGAAAATGGTTGATTTGAAAAGTTCTGTTCATTCAGCAGGCGTGTTTGGTTCTGCTATAATTTAAACAGTAACTAAATACACTTAAATAAACTACTTATCACTAAAACAAACACTTAACACTACCTAATGCAAGTTATTAATTCTAAAACGTTTATTAATCGAAACTCAAGTTTACCACCACCTAACGCAAAGAAACTTGACGACAAACTGCATACTGCAGTTACAAATCTCAAAGATCTGAGTCAGTAACAGTTATTACAGATGTTCAAAATGACTGTTATTATTTAGTTAAAAACGTTTTAAAAGCACGTACTGCTATTTGGTGTTGATTACAATTTTCGAAGAATTTATATTTATTCTGCTACCTGCTTGGGTTAGTTTATGGTTCTTTTGTCCATGACCTTTAAAAGTATGTACTAGTAGACACAATTTTCTTTTCATACAGTTTTATCTACTATTTTGCAGTGGCGTGCCTATTATTTTTATAAGGGGGGTTGTCATTTCAAAGGGGCATTTCAGGAAATTGTTAGTAAAATGTTACTCTACACATGTTTCTCTATTGCCCTTTAACGAGAAAGGCATCTTTTCCAAAATACCCTGTATGTATCTCGATGTCTAACATCCAGGAAAGGAAAAATTCAGCGTGTCCTCACAAATTTGCAGTTGACTTAGAAACTGCGTAAGTGATTACGAACTTCATCGATAATTCAATAATTTAAGGTTGTGACTCAATCTGGACAACAAAACTAATGCGGAAATGCGCAAGGCGGGTTATTTCAACATGATAGCTGCAGTGACTGTCAATAACTGAATTAGCCGATTTTACTGTATGAATATCCTCGTTTGATTCATTAGAAATCTTATGTTCCCCACTATGTGCCGCAGCATTTCTGTCGGAGGTGGATTGGAGAATACTATCTTTTTGAATACACTTTAGCCAATGCTGTTACTGAGACCGGCGGTTAATATCTGGAAATATACTAACGCTTCCTGGATTTTAAAAAGCATTCAACAAGATGGTTTCAACAAGATGGTGCCACAAATCACAATTTTAATTAATTTAATTAATTAATTAATTTTTGATTATATTTTTCCCTAACTGATGGTAAGCAAACTGTCCTAACTGTTTTTTAAACTCGATTTACATTAATAATAATACAGAACCTGAAGAATATTGTTTGTTATAAAAAAAGCCTGGAAATCTGCCATCTTGGGAACAATTATAACAAATCATTTCACGGCTGATTAGTTTACAAATTGTTAAAGTCTTTCAACTTACCACCAATTTAAAATTATTTTTCGAATTTAAACATCAGATTAGAAAAAAGATAGGAAAGATAAATTAACAAAGTATAAAAAGGTTTAGGCGACTTACGTAAAAAAAGAGTAATACTACTGCTCGATCAGCTTACCTGAAATAGAAAACATAAGAATTAATTTGAATGCTTTACTATAATTAACGCAATTATGTTAATATATATATATACAAAATGTATTTTTCACAATATAAATAAAAAAGCAGTTCAAGTACTCCAATTAAGGACATAGCATTTATTCAGTTGGCTGTAATAAGCTGATGGTGAGCCAAAGCACCATTGGCTCATGACAATCAATAAAAGGCTGTTAATATCAAGAGCGGTGTAAATAGTAATGGTCAAAAGCCGGGCCTTATAAACTATATACGTAATCAATTTCATACATCTAAAACAGACTTGAATTAAATTTAATATTTTGACCTAATCTAAACCAATATAGCCTATGTCAGCTTAAAATATAAACCAGTTGATCTATGGCAGCTGCTTGCTCGTACAGACGTTAAACTGACTAACAGAAGTCAGAAAACAGCAATAGAGATGGCTAGGGTACTTGAATTGTCTTCAATGTAGTGAAGCAGAACCTTATCAAATCATAGGTACGCGATTTCTTTTACTCCTCTCACATTTTATTCTGTTAACTATGAGTCACTTATATGTGTCAAAAATTATGGCTGGCTCAAACAGTTACAAGCAAGCAAGTAGTACTCAGTGTCGTGTCGGTTTTAGCGTTCTTTTCGCCGGGGCAGAACTAATAGGAGCGCCTACAGTTACTTGCTTATTGTAATTTACTTATTCGCATTACTTTGCAAAACGCTTTGGTAGTTAGGTATTATGAACCGTGTTTTAACTTACTTTAAAAAAACTTATTTAGAATTGTTTTATGCAAATATGTATAATAATAATTACCAATTTATAAGATTAATAAAAGCTGCAACACTTTGGCGATTTAAATCAAGTGAACAAGGCCAATAGATATGATGACATCACGTCCCTCGCCAAAACCGGCTTTAAAATGCTAGTTATTTTTATCTACGATATTTTTATCTACTTGTGAAATTATTTAAATAATTGCTTTCAAAACTTTAAAACACCTCAAAATTATGAAACTCGTGATCTTACACCACATAAACCAATATGTATACAAACTTTCTTTGTGTAAAAACATCAACACTTCAAAACCTTTACCGGATCGAAAGGCTTAGAAAAATTCCTCTTTAGCTAAGAAGCCACAAAAACACGTGTGAACGAGACTCCTGGTCTCAGTATTCTATTCGCATTATAACTTTCTTCTTAAAGAAACAATCATTCATAATCAGCAAACGTTTTGGATGGTATGTATTGTGACTGGGCGTATGTATTGTGAACATGCATATGGCGTACGTTATAACCAAAGGTTTGTTGTTTACGTGTTCGTTATAACGAAGGAGAAAGGAGAATTACATTAGTTCTTGATGGAACTGTCGCGAATAGTTCGTTATACCGTTAGATCGCTTTAGACAACATCGTTGTAAGAGAGATCTACAGTCTACTGCATCAGTAGTTCAGATTACAGGATTATCCAGTTATCACATTGGGCAAGATCAAACGCCGCTTTGATTTTTTAAAACCTATAGACGATCTTCTTCTTAACAATAGTTCTTAACAAGCTTCTAAAAAGTACTTTACTTACTTGTAGAATTCGATAGACTATACTTCCACCTGCAGTGAGGTGGAAGATTGTGAAGCCGCAATAGAGAATGACAGTCAGTGATAACTTTAAAATGGAATCCCTCCAGATAGTGTCGGGGTTTCCTTATGGCCCAGATAACGGCCAAACATTTAAGTTATTAAGTCATTAAAGTTATATTTTCGTTCCTGGGAGGTCATAGCTAACAGATGACTTTCTCCGCTTTATCAAAATATTAGCTCAAAATGGCTCCGATGCCAAAGACCAAAGCATTTGTCTGAACGTAGAAGGGGTGTTCAAAGTCAGACCTAGCCAACAAACAAGTGGCAGTCAACAACTCCTTTAAGATAGAAAAGACCCTATCACATTCTGAGGTCCAAAACCATTTCACGTTTTTTTTAGTAGATGAGTTCATACATATATACGTCCATCAGATCTATGACATCACAATCCGAGAATTTCAAAAACCAATTTCCATAAGGATATTATCTTCTCTTGTGATTGAGTTGTGAACGTTGTGAAACTCAACGTACTTGATTCAGCCATGATTTCAATTGGAAGGGAATTTTGTTTTCTGCTCAAATGTAGAATGAATCAATTTACTGAAGTATAAACGCCACCAAAGATCAAATAATGAAAATGTAAGCAATGTTGCTTTTGCCTTCAAGTTTAATTTTAGCATCGGCTATAAAGTAACAGGGATTTGAACCCATGTCCATATTCAGATATATGTGCAAAACTACAAAGTACTTCGTTTTTATGCCTAATTAATGAGAAATCTCACTACTTTTGTAATAGATATCGGTTTGTACAAAGGATCGATTGATAATAAATATTTGCTAAGAGGTCAAAAATACTTTTTTCCTGTTTTCAAAGAAATTTCTGAAGCAATAAGGAAAACAAATCATTTACAAACGAATTAAAACAAACTTTTTATCATACAGACATTGTGTAAATAATGTACACATGCATTTCATTTATTTAGATACAGTCCATGCATCTTCGCTATGGTATTTTCAGTGTATAATATCAGTGACCCCCCGATATGATTGGGATTATCGTAAGCAAACTGATATTCTTCAAATAAACACGCTAATGAAAGCAAACCGAATTGTGTTATTTCCGTTTTAAAACTGGAAATGCATTTCCTTTCTCAAAAACCGTATCAATGTGTTTTGAAACGATAGCAATTTGTCTACGCTATGCTACTCTATAAATAATAATCTCATTAGTATTGCTTTTATTGGAGAGATTTTATAGGCGACTAATTAAGTTTAATCATCAAAACTGTTTACATGAGAGCAGGATATAAAAATACATCGCACAATCGTTTACTTTATCTAAAAAGGCAATGGGTCAAGATCAACCACACGAGAAGAAATGATGAAAAAACGGCTTAAAGAAAACAGTAAAAAAATTAATATCAGCTTCTATAAAAATATAATAAATTTTTTTTCTTATTGCATTCACGTCGGAAATATAATGGAAAAAAACTTGAAAGATACATATAAAATTTAATAATAATAATTCAACTGTTGACATAAATGTTGTATGCAATAACGTGTTATGCAGGCATCTTCATTCGTCCTGAGAAAAAAAAAAACGAATTTCAGATTAAATTAGATTTCTGTGACGTGAATCTAGAACGTGTGTATAAATATAAATATTGCCTCAAGAATTCTTTTATTGCGAATTTCGACATTCTTTCATTAGTCTCTAATACGAGGTAGACACGAAATATTCTTAAGTTTCTTCAATCAAAAAATATCTAAGGGTTGATTTCACAAAAAATGCTAGACCTGACAAAAAGAATACTTTCGGTTAATGTTACATATTTCACCGTTTGAATATATATAATTTGGTTCAACACAGTCTCCTGTTTTTTCAGTTTTCTTTTCAGTTTACAAAGCACAAGACATGCAAACACTTTTCCAATTAGTTATTTCCTAGATTTATCGCAATATATTTCGTTTATTAAATATAAAAATTCAATCATGACTCAGTGCAAACTGTATTCCAACCCCTATAATATATTAGGGTAAGTCACTTGATATCCTCTTTTGATCGACTTTCGCTGATTAATTCTAATAGATGGTCGTACTTGCAGTTTGCAAATAGAAGCGATGTTGAAAGTCTAAATTGGAAGTTTCAGGATAGGAAGCTTTTAAAACAGCCTTGGTAGTGTAATGTCTAGAGTGCTGGACTTTCACCCAAGCGGCCCGAGGCCGATTCCTGGTGCCCGCAGATCTGGTAAAGGTTTTCTGCAGTTTTCCTTAGCTGTGACACAAATGTAGGATTTGCGCTGTTCCATCTGTAAGTCGGCTGCAGCCGCACTTAGGGCCTACGTAATAATAAAAATCGCCCCCTCCCTCCCGCACAAGCTTATAGCTTCTGGAGTCTGGTTTCCAGGCTATGGGTTGTAGCAATTATTATTATCATTATTAGAAAGTTGAAGCCTGAACTTCTATAGAACTTTAGAAACCGACGTTGAAATTTAGAAACCAAGAAGCTTAGAGATTGTAATACTCTGGTATGGGATGTCGTATTTTCTTTAAGTAGATCAGTATCAGGTATTGATCAAATAGTCAGTGATAATGGCTAATTATGTTTAACTTAAATCATTAAAGCTTTGAATTCTCTGTAAAAACCCCAAATGTATTATAACAGAACGAAAGGAACGCTGGGCGATAAATTATTTAGTCCCTTTGACACTATGTTATGTGTACACCCTTCACTCAAGAAACCAATATCCAAATGTATAGAAAACAAGGCAGTCAGTCGGTCGGTGGTAATGCGAAAGGAACGGTTAACAGTCGGGTTAAAAGTGGTGTAAAGGAGACCAAAAGTTGCAGATGTGGATTTTGTAATATTTGTTATTGTGCGTTTTGGTTATGAAGTGATAATTGTTTGTGGTTGTTGAAATTATGGTTGCATTATGGTTATTGGCAAATATGGTTGCTATTGTATGTTATTAGCAATAATGACTGCTATTCTATGTTATTAGATATAATGTGTGATATTTTGTGGTATTAGCAATAATGGTTGCTAGCCTCTGTTATTAGCAATAATGGTTGC
This sequence comes from Agrypnus murinus, assembly GCA_929113105.1. Classification (NCBI taxonomy): domain Eukaryota; kingdom Metazoa; phylum Arthropoda; class Insecta; order Coleoptera; family Elateridae; genus Agrypnus; species Agrypnus murinus. The sequence goes on from OV816030.1 coordinate 38,321,948, forward strand.
TATTTGATAAGCTGAAAGAAGCTTAAATAGCTTAGCTGTGTACTTGTAAGACTGAAGGCTCGGCGAAGTTTTCAGTTGACCTCGACCTGGGTGACAGATAAAGTCACACCAGCAGTGGCCCCGGCCGATATCACCCTTCCCTCCCACAACCGTGTATTATGGTGCATGACGGTTTACACCTGGTCCTCTAGCATTCCGCTAGAGGGCGCCCGATGCGGCAAGCATCTGTTTCAGGTCACCATGAAGAATGGTCACTGAAGATCCTCACTCTCCAATGCTCCAATCATCCAGAAGCAACATGGGATATGCATGAGACCCCCCCCCGTAAGTACTCCTATTCTCATGTAAAGGGTAAGCCTCTAATATGAAATTGTCTTTTCATGTTTCCCTAAATCCGACCCTGTGGTATTTTATATTTGGGTCTCACCACTGAAATAAGTTACTGCAAGTGAAGCATATCAAAGATCGACACGCCCACAAGGGAGCAAGCAGTCACACGATCTAGAAGAAACTCCTGAATGTCATATTTATAGCTAGGCTTAACTTTGCTTTGTGAAAATTAGGAATCTTTAAAATAAATATGCTGAAACGAGTTTTTAATAAAAGTTAAATTATTGAATTGCGCCCCCGTCCTCCACTGGATGCTTTAAAAACCGGGAAAAGTGAAGTGGCTCAGTTTAAATAAGTCCCTTGCTCTTATGCACGTAGTTCCCACTGCATACACGGTATATGAAACATTCAATGCCCAACGCTACAAAAGCATGAAACTGAATTAAATACTAGGGAATATTTAACACTTTAATACATTAGGATTGTAGAACTTCCAATGCTTCAAAACTTTCAACTCTATTAGAACTGTTAAGCATTAAAGCGTTGAAAGTAATTGTACAGTTCTTTTATTCCTGAATGCTTAGGTTCTTAAGATTCTGAAACCGTCTGAAGTTACAAAACTTAACTTACTAGAAGGTATGCAACTATATTAAATTAAAATTTCGGAACTAAGAAATCCTTGAAGAGAAATGGACAATTGAATTCCGAAAACATAAAATCCCAAAACTTTGGAATCTCTAAATCTGAATAATAACTTAGAATTTTCAAATATTTTAAATGGCTGAAAGTTGTTTACTCGTTGTAGTAATCATTATTAAAGAGATTCTTGTTAAAACTCATATTCAACCACTTAAAAATAAACCATCAAAACCAATGCTTCGTTCAAGCGTTATTTAACAAGGAAGATAATAAATTACGTGTGTGGTTTACATTTTTTAACATGCTGTAGAGTTATTTACAACCAATTTTAAATTCTAGTAAACATTGGATTTACTGACTGATATTACTCATATAGCGCGATGACAGCGATTTTAAATCGATAGCCCCATTGTTATTGTTCCCATATTTCCGGATTATTATTGCGGATTTTGAATTTGTAACTTGTCATTGACGTTAATGAAACGACATTCTGATATGAACTGTTTTTTAAAAATAAATTCGTCCCCATAAATCCCAATAAATAAATTTCTGGTTTTACGTCAAATATGTCTATACATTCGCGTGTGTGCTGCGCGCTTTTTTGGAATTTTAAAATTTTGTTGATATATTTGAACGTGTTATCAACAGGCATAATTGGAATGTCTGAAGCAGTAACCCATGATCTCAAACCATTTCCGAGGTATGTGACAAAAATACATAGGACACATAGGCAATTCCCTATGTGAGTTATGCACATACGTAGGATAATCATATCTACTTCTAATCATCCCAATTGATAATATATTTGAGTGTGCTACCAAAAAGTAGAATAGAATGATTAAAAGTAACAAACTCTAATAGTTTCCGCGATATTGACTAAATACAGCTAGTTCCCTATACTACTAAGGCAGGTGTACGCGAATTAGCCCCTCCCACATTGAGGGGTGTCAGATAACATATTTAATTATAAGAGATTTTCTATTTCTAATGCGAATACTATAATCTTAAAGCATCAAAGAATTTCGGTTCCGGTTATTTGAATCACTGGTTATTTTGCATCAGCCGCTTATATGGATCAAAGTATAAAAATCACTTTCTCTTAAATTTATTAAATGTAAATTTTTGCGTTTATTGGAATTACTAACTTCTATCTCCGCTGGATCTTTGCGCCATTACCAAAAAAAAAAATAATAACATACAAAACTTCTTTTGTACTTACTAACAGCTTTTAATGAATATAAGATTATAACGGATCTTTTTCCTTTTTATTTCTTTTCGGAAAAATTTTGTTTCTAAGAATCTGCTTAAATTTGGGTAATTTAAGTTACGAAACAATAAACAGGTGATTCCTTGCACCTTACACATTGCACCGATCGATCTAGGATAAAACTGTGATATAATAAATATGTGATATAATAAGTCATAATTGATCGTAATCCTTGGTGTGGTGTTTCAGTAACGAAACAACTCGCATTTAAATAGGTTTAGTTAATTAGTTTGAAACATTTGATTAGTTTGAAAGTTATAATTCTTCGACTCAATCATGCCGCATAACACGTAAGGGTTCTCATTTAGATATGAATGTGTATGCTACCATGAAAGACATACTTTTCCTGAATTATTTAAGACTAGTTGTATCTTTCCTCAAATTACAAACTAATACAATTCCTTCTAGCCCTTAAATGTTTAGTAAATTTACTTCTTAAATTCATTCCTTTAACTTATACCATGAACAGTTTGAAACTTTTAATCGTCATGCTCAACATACTCCGTGAAACTACAAGCACAAATCTAGGTCACAATACCATTTTGTGTCAAGCTTGAAATCTCACTTGTAAAGAGTAAACATCCACAGTCCATGCCGATTTTGAACTAAACTTGAGATTTTGCACTTTTTAAAAAAATATAAGAAATCAACTTCAATTTACTCTCGCGAAGAACAAAACAACAATTCCTTCCATCCGTTTGTATTTATTTACGTGCAAATGAAGACCGCACTACTGCTCGCTTTCTCTGCAAATAATGGAAATTTCAATCTAATTAAGCTAATTGTTGCAAACAATTAACCTAGACTCATATACCTAACTATTAAACATTACTGTTCACACGTACAACTCCTAACAAATTAAAGCACGCAAATCACACTCTTTTGTATGATTTAGATAGAGTTGCAGATTTTTCCAGTTTTCCTTTGACAAGGATAATGTAATTAGAAATTACTTTTAAAACAAGTCTTAAGGCGACAAAAAGGACTTTTTAGTTAAAGGTGTGGTTAGAAATTAATTAATTAGTTGTTTAGTTAATGAAATGTGATTGCTTTGTAAATGTAGAGAATAACCACAAAGGCAGCTTGCTATAGTATAGCAAATATTTCGTAAAAAAAAGTAAAAGTTAATAACCTCATTCCAGTAGATTATTTAAAAATTCAGCATAACCGTGACGATAATGATAGTAACGTAAGCAAGCAGTAGCGGTTGCCGTTTCTGTGTCAAGTAAGGTGGAAGACTACCAAGAAATCATTAAATTTTATCTTCAAATAAATAAAAATGGTTTCGAAGAATGTTAGTGCTCCAATTGTGCTCCTATGTTGAAACAGTCACATGGTGACCGTTTTATCTGTTCCAGGTTGTGCAAAACCGCGTCCAATGTGGGCCAACCCCGTTGTAAGTTTTCATCAGCCAACGTCTTATCACGATCAGCACCATTAGTACGCCGCCATTATCAAACATGACGACATCAAAGTTAACGCCAGGAACATCAACTACCTTTTTAAACTTCACAGTATCGTCCAACATCATCACCGTTGTCTTTCGGGAGGCCACAGGCTCCTTTTTAATCTTACCCTAGAGAGATTCCCTAAGGTCAGGGGTGTATTTCTTTCTTAGCACGATTCTAATGCAGATTGCTTTACTTGCGGTCTGAAACAGTGACAACTTTCGATTGTTCCTTAAGGCTAATTCTCACTATACGGTAGGCTACCAAGTCACCGGACCGATGATGCATTGTACTGTACGTTTTATATGGTCGCGACGGTCCGTGTCTGTGATGGTTGATGTGAATACCTTCATATAAAATGTACATACACTACAATGTTTTGTCGGTCCGGTGACTTTTGGTAGCCCGCCGTTTAGTGAGAATCAGCCTTTACGGCCACGCTTCCGGTTTGGTCACCACAAGCTGCGTCTTGTTTGTCCAAACCCTTATTATACAGGGAGTCTTATTGTATCTGACACTCAGACATTCGGAGTAGCTTTTGGCTATAGCAATAGAATTAAAATAGATGTGTATATTTCGACTTCTAGTTTACGAAATCAGTATTAGAACCCATTTTAGATCATGTGCTGGTACCGTACAGGTCGTCATCGGAAGTTTTTTTAAATGGAACCATTACGTTTTAAGTATGAAACTCGATAGCACACAGAGAGAAATACTTCATAAGAGCTTTGCACAATATTGTTCAAAACGGTGTTGGAGAAATTTATATTATAATTGTAGAATCGTATTGTCCAGCGTTGTGTAGGATTTCGTTACTGAATTGTCTAACAGGAACTTACGACAATTATTTAACACAGTCAGATTTAGTTCAGCATTCTTTGGAACAATGTTGTAGAGGATAAGCTAGCATATTATGTTGAAGTATAATTGTAAAAATGTTTAGAAAAATACAATATTTTGTTTGAATGAAATCATAATCCAGTGTTCAAACTGCTTGCTACTAATTATTGTGTTTCGCAAAGTTTATGGATGACATCCTATAGATGTCACCACTTGTAATTGTCGCTATTAATGTAAATTCGAGATTTATATATAAACAGCCGACGGCAAAAAGAAATTTTAGTGTTATACGTGTATATACTACACGTTGTATAGTATGTAAATACTATACATTGTATAGCTATATACATATTAGTTACATATATTTTAATATATGTAAAAATATATATTTTATTTGTGATATCTAGCCTTCTGTATAGAATATTTGTGCCAGAGTATTGCACAATTTGTATAAATGTGAACAAGTAATTGTGTTAAATACTATTAAGCAATTGTGGCACACACTAGCGCAACAATTGTACAATTTTGTATAAAATTGTATGCAATAACATTACACATTCTGTTTTAATAAGTAACACAATTTGTTATGGAAACTTATACACAACTATTCATTTGATTCTACAAAATTACTATTGACTTCCACAAAATCTTGACAAACTAAATGACACAATCTTGTTTTATAATTGTACACAAATTGTCCCTGTCACTTTTTTAAGACCAATTTGTTTTACAATACCACACAATTGTTGATGAAATTTAAATACATTTTTCTCTGTGCAAGCGTGATTCTAAATACAAAAGTATTAAGCTACTACAGGTCTTAAACGCATAATAAAGGATTTAGAACCAATTAACGGGGCAGAAACCATTAGGTACTAGATCCGTTATTATGAATTTTACACAGTCTACATTCAATCATTCGGACAAGCTTTTGGCGTTAACAATAGAATCAAAAGAACTTTGTATATTTCAGCCGCTAGTTTCTAAGTCAGTATTAGAACCCATTTTAGAACATGTGTTGGTACCGCACATGACGTGCCATCGGGATTTTCTTAAATAGAACCATTAGGTTTTAACTATGAAACTCGATAGCAAGTGTGATTCTAAATACAAAAATATTAAGGTACTACATATCTAAAACGAATAATAACGGAGCTAGAACCAATTAACGGGTTCTAAACTAAAAAAAATACTTTGTATATTTCGACATCTAATTTATATCGACATTTAATTTATGAAGTCAGTATTAGAACCACTTTTAGAACATGTGCTGGTACCGTTCATGACGTCATCTTGATCTTTTTAAATGTAGCCATTAGGTTTAAGTATGAAATTCGATAGCAAGTGTGATTCTGAATACAAGATTATTAAGATACTACAGGTCTAAAAAGTATAATAACGGAGTTAGAACCAATTAACGTATTCTGTCCCCCGTTTCAACAGTTTACACTCAATCATCCGTTCTGGCCATTTTACTGGAATTAAAACAAAACTTTGTATATTTTGATCTTTAGTTTACGAAGGCAGTATTAGAACCCATTTTAGAACATGTGCTGGTACTTTTAAACGGAGCCATTCGGTTTTAAGTATGAAATTCGATAGCAAGTATGATTCTAAATACAAAAGTTTTAAGATACTATAGGTCTTAAATGCATAATAACGGATCTAGAACCAATTAACAGGTTCTATCTCGTTTAACAGTCTACACTCAATCATTCGAACAAGCGTTTGACCATAGCAATGAAATCAGAAGGATCTTATATATTTCGAGCTCTAGTTTCTAAGTCAGTATTAGAACTCTTTTTAGAACCTGCGTTGGTACCGCACATGACGTCATCGGAATTTCTTAAATAGAACCATTAGGTTTTAAGTATGAAACTCGATAGCAAGTGTGACTCTGAATAAAAAAGTATCAAGGTACTACAGATCTACAATGCATAATAACGGAGCTAGAACCAATTAACGGGTTCTGTCCCGTTAAACAGTCTACACTCACCTATTCGGACAAGCTTCTGGTCATAGCAAGGGAATTAAACAAAAATGGTACATTTCGACCTCTTACTTCGAAATCAGTATTAGAACCCATTTTTCTGTCCCGCTTAACAGTTTATAATAATAATAATAATTGCTACAACTCAGTTTGAACTACAATCGGACAATCTTCTGGCCTTAGCAATGGAATTAAACAAACTTGGTATATTTACTATAGTTTACGAAATCAGTATTAGCATCTATTTTAGAACATCGGGATAGTCATCGGGATTTCTTTAAATGAAACCATTAGGTTTCAAGTATGAAATTCGATAGAAAGTGCGATTCTGAATAAAAAAGTATGGAAGTACTACAGGTCTAAAATGCATAATAACGGAGTTATAACCAACTAACGGGTTCTGTCCCGTTTAAACAGTTTACACTTAATCATTTGGACAAGCTTCTGGCCATTTTAATGGAATTAAAAAGACGTTTGTTTATTTTGACCTCTACTTTACGAAGTCACTATTTGAACCCATTTTACAACATGTGCTGGTACTGCAAATGACGTCATCGGGATTATTTTAAATGGAGCCATTAGGTTTTAGGCATGAAAATATATTAAGAAAGTATGTTAAATGTTGACTGTTAAACAGGACAGAACCCGTTAATTTGTTTTAACTCCGTAATTACTTGTAGTATCTTAGTACTTTTGTATTCAGAATCACACTTGCACTGACTCACATTTAAGAAATCTAGATGACGTCATGTACGGTACCATCACATTCTAAAATAAGTTCTAATAATGATTTTGTAAACTAGACGTTGAAATACAAAGTTATTTTAATTCAATTGCTTTAGCCCAAAGTTTGTCTGAATGATTTGAGTGTACACTAACAGGACCCCCTGTAGTACGTACACTTGGCCAGAGTACAAAAACAATTGTCTGTCACTAGGCCGCGTCGACAAAAACGCAAGCCTTGACTGTAACAGGATGACTGTGAAACGCAAAACGCAAGATTGGCCGTCATAGGACCATCATATAACAATAATAATAATAATTGCTACAACCCATCACTTATGCACCAGACCCCAGAAGTTATGAAGCTTGTGCAGGAAGGAGGAGGCGATTATTATCATTATGCATGCCCAACATGCAGCTGCAGCCGACTTACAACGCAAATCCCACATTTATGTCACAGCTAAGGAAAAACTGGAGAAAACATTAATCAATAGGACTCGTTAGGCTGGATAGGACTCGAACCTGGGCCGCTTGGGTGAAAGTTTAGCACGCTAGACAATACACTACCAAGGCTGTATGTACATAGGTATCTTTAAAGAATGATTATAGAAATATCGGTACTTTAAGCATCACGAAACTGTGGTCAATTGACTCTCCGCACAGCTTCTGCTTGTACTTTGAGCACTCTTGAGAACGAGCAAAGCATTTCTGGATTCAGTTCACACACAAGTTTCAATCAAGAACCTGACTAGGGCTGAATGGTGGCCAGTGTTCCACTTATTTCATCCTTACGAGGTACTACTATTATTTTAGTTCTTCCTTATAAATCCAATGGTTGCTGAACTATCCTAAACTCGTCCATGTTTTGTTCCTGAGGTCTCTGGACCAATGACAGTCGTGTTAAAATTTAACGTTGGTGGTATTTCAAAGACGAATACATTGAATTAATTGTTTTATGGTAAAAGCGGTCAAAACGTTGAGCTATTTTTAGGTGTCCCTTGTGAGACACTCGGATCCTATCCTTGGGTCCGTCGAGCTACAACTCCCATAGTAACTAGATCGAAAATAAACTATACCAGAATTAAGTGTAAATTATGTGTAATTTATGTGTAGGTTCAAAAATCTTTGTGTAATAAAAATGACTTAGATTTTTAAAAAAACGTCGTGGGGGTTCTGAGTCCCCAGTGAGCCACAACCCCCACCCACTTAGAAACATATTATCAAAGAGAAAAATATACAGGCACTATCTGTAAATTATGTGTAATTAATGTGTAGCCACTAAAACCTTCCACGAAAAAGAATAAAGTATTTATTTAAAAAAACATCGTGGGGGTTGTAGCTCACCGGCGAGCCACAACCTACCCACTTAAAAATGCACTATTAGAAGAATCTATTTATTCAGGATTTATTGGTAAATTATGTGTAATTTATGTGTAGCCACCATAACTTTCCACAAACAAGGGTTAATTAGTATTTTCAAAAACATTGTGGGGGTTGAGAGACACAGTGAGCTACACCCAACCACTTAAAAAGACATTATTACAGAAAGTTCTTGACTCGGTACTTATCTCTAAATAATGTGTAATTTATGTGTAGCTTCCAAAGTTTTCGTGCAGCAACCCTTACAACGGATAGAACAACACTGATTTTTGTGTAACAACCCTTACTTCAGAAATCCACCCTCAGTACTGAGGTATCGGTTTAATCACAGTAAAAAAAAGGAAAAATTGTATTTCTTTATACAGTAAAAGACTCAGCAATTTATGTGTAATTGATAGGATAACTCACTGATTTTTGTGTAACAACCCTTACTTCAGAAACCCACCCTCAGTACTTAAATATCGGTATACTCACAGTAAAAACAAGGAAAAATTATATTTTTTTATGCAGTAATTGCGCTCATATAGAGCTTCAAAATTTTTTCATTTTATCGTTTGTAATAAGCCGAACTTTATAGTAGTTGTTATAATAAAACCAGTTGAAAATGCGCAGCGCTAGCATTGCCAACCACTGTATACTTAATAAACTAATTTATTTTTGAAAACTAATTTTTCGTTTAAAAAAAGAAGAAAAAAAAGTTGCTAAAAATGTTTATTTTTTCCTAAATTCTTGAAAAACAATTCAACACAACAATTCGAACAGATAATAATGGAACATTTTAAGCCAGCTTTTCGGCATCCACAGCCAGCCCCGCAATTTTTTATGCATTTGCAAGATATTATTTGCAGCAAACTTGATGGTGCGGGAGCCATAGTAGTTCGAATTGGTTGAAGTTCATTTGTAGTCCGCTTCCAACCCCATTCTTCAGGATCATGGTAAAATCCAAGGCAAGTTTGAACCTGGTGGTAGGTTCTAAAAGAATGGTAACGTGCCGTACTTTTTCACACTATTTATAATATTAATAGATTCACTACACGGTATTGTCATTTTTCTGAACACTTTTCGCTGTTTTATGTATTACGAAATGTTTTCCGTGTACTACGAGCAACATTTCCACTGATAATTCACGCGGTGCAATAGTTTACCAAGCTATAGCTATTAAAATATCAATTTTATATAAAAAAGCTTCAAATAAATTTTAATGGAAATCTTGTGTTCTACAAATTTGGTTATTACCATTTTTAATGTATCATCAACCGTTAACTATATATTTAGCAATAACCATGTTGGAAAAAGTTTGGCGCGCTATAAATCGAAATCTATGCACTATACAGAAAAGAGTTTCGGATAAAAGTTGCAGAAAATGTTATTATCTACGAAAATGATCTCTACTATTTTTGTCGTACGAAGTACGGTTCACGAGATATTTGATAAAACGTGTTTTCCAAGATGGCGGCTAACGCTCAACCGCCCCCGTCCCGCCAACTTGAAGTTAGATTCAGGGGACACCCCGAACATTTTCCAACAAGAAAATCAATTCTGTAGAAGATTGCATTATGAACCTACTTTTTTTGCTCTGGTGCTTGGACTAGATTGGCAGAAAAATGTTTATATCATAATGTTGACTTTCCTTTAACTTCCTTAAAAACACCATAACAATTTATTATAATCAAATGTTTATATAGTTATATACCAGATAATGTTTTTATTTTTTTAAAACTTTGTTTCAAATGTAAATAAAAGTTTTGTGTATTTTGGTGCTTGTATTGTATTAGTTATGTTCATTTTGATTTATATATTTATATTGTAAAATATGTTATATAGTAGTAGAAAGCACAACAGTTGCGACATTTAATTTTTCGTTCCAGTTCTGTTTTACATCTTTATTTTTCCAAATGCAGTTTCACAAATAACCATATTCTGCATTAGCTTACTGCTTCACCTACAGCTTCTTTTTTTAAAGTTCAAAAGATTAACCGTATCATATAAATACATATTACCATGTGAGCTTATAAATTATAGAATTGATAAATGTAAAACGATGGCCAACAACAACATTGTCCATTTTTTTTTAGAATTAACGAGCATCGATGCTACTTTTAGGTAAGAAAAAAAATTATATGGGACATTTCACATCACTTCAACCCTAATTGAACGGTGCATTATTTTGAATTTATTTGTAAATCGTTGGAAAAAAATCGAATGCAACATATAATTTTTTTGTGCCTAAAAGTAGTATCGAACCCTGTTAATTCCAAAAAAAATCAATTGTCTTTTATGTATAAAGAAATAGAATTTTTCCTTTTTTTACTGTGATTAAACTGATACTTCAGTACTGAGGTTGGGTTTCTGAAGTAAGGGTTGTTACACAAAAATCAGTGATTTATCGTATCAATTACACATCAATTGCAGAGTGTTTTATTGTATAAAGAAATAGAATTTTTCCTTTTTTTTTTTTAATGTGATTATACCGATACTTCGGTACTGAGGGTGGGTTTCTGAAGTAAGGGTTGTTACACAAAAATCAGTGTTATTCTATCCGTTGTAAGGGTTGCTGCACGAAAACTTTGGAAGCTACACATAAATTACACATTATTTAGAGATAAGTACCGAGTAAAGAACTTTCTGTAATAATGTGTTTTTAAGTGGTTGAGTGTAGCTCTCACTCTGTCTCACAATCCCCACAATGTTTTTTAAAATACTAATTAACCCTTGTTCGTGGAAAGTTATGGTGGCTACACATAAATTACACATAATTTACCAATAAATCCTGAATAAATAGATTCTTCTAATAGTGCATTTTTAAGTGGGTGGGTTGTGGCTAGCCGGTGAGCTACAACCCCCACGATGTTTTTTTAAATAAATACGTTATTCTTTTTCGTAGAAGGTTTTGGTGGCTACACATTAATTACACATAATTTACAGATAGTGCCTGTATATTTTTCTCTTTGATAATATGTTTCTAAGTGGGTGGGGGTTGTGGCTCACCGGGGACTCAGAACCCACACGTTTTTTTTAAATCTAAGTCATTTTTATTACACAAAAATTTTTGAACCTACACATAAATTACACATAATTTACACTTAATTCTGGTATAGTTTATTTTCGATTTAGTTAGTTACTGTGGGGGTTGTAGCTCGACGGACCCCCTTATCCTTCTACTGATTATTAACTTCCTCATTCCTTTTGAAGGCAAATGGAGTGTTCTTATTTGAAACTATTTTCACGCTTCTTGCTTGTTTAGTATCGAGTGGAGATTAAATAAATATAGAACCAAACTAAGCCAGTTCAAAATCATTTACTTTTCTGCTTTTCCAAAAAAGAAAACATGTGACAAGGGTTAAAGATGAGATAATGCAAGTATTATCTTCTCTTACATCCACTTGAGATGTCACCGGATGATTAATTTCTTCATGTTCCTGGTCAGTCTTTAATGGCCTATATTCTTACCATTCATATATCGGAAGACACCGACATAGTACTTTCTATTTCAATTCAGGGGCGGGATTTTTTCACACAATGCTCAATGGTTCAGAAATTGTAGCGCCTCAGCGCTGATAGTGCAAATGTTACATGCAATGGTACGTGAGTCCAAAATCATAATGTTTCGACCTAAATGGAAATTTTTCTATATTAAGTTGTAGAACATAATAGAAAGCGATCTAAAAGTCGTTCATGATATACAGGGTGATTCAGAAATAAAGTTAATTCTTTAAATGGTAGGTAGAGGGGAGGCAGTATAGGTATAGGTCAAAAACGAAGTTTTCCAGAAAATTAATTTTAAAGTTTTATTGAATTTTGAATCTGGCCCTGACCTTGGATCTTTTTGGATCCAAAATTCAATAAAGCTTTAAAATTCATTTTCTGGAAAACTATTCGTTTTTGACCTATACTTGTCAAGGTAAATTAGCTCTACTGCCTCCCCTCTACCTACCATTTAAAGGATTACCTTTATTTCTGAATCACCCGTATGTCAACTTTGTGATCGTACATTGCACATTGTGTGAATCGTCGAGTTGTTTCAGCTGTATTCCCTAAAATGATAAAGATGATATCACCAATACCATGATAGTAGAGGGTGGACACATTATAAGACATTATTCTCAGGACATAATGTACCACTGTACGATCTACTGACCACTTACATAGAAAATGTTGCACATGTGCCCCCGATACGGGCATTCACAAATTGTTGATCACGCGGCATCGTTACAATAATCCTCTACCATCTATGCCTTAATAACTAACTATCTAATGCTAGTTACATAAATCTAAGGTCATAGTTTCACACATGAAGAATGTAAACGCCGGTAACTTTTTTAACAAACACTTATTACTGGTTATTCAAATTATTCATTAATTCAAATAACGACTTATCAATCGATAAATCTATCAATAACATTATAATTAAAATCACAAACAAAATGTTATCTGATTTATCTTTCTCAATAAAATTATGTAAAGACCGCGATTTAGCAAATCGATTTGGGTTAATGCATTTTAGCAAAAGAACAGAAAGAAAGTGAAAGTAACTAACTATACAATGTGTCGAAATAATTGGAATTTCACGGACGTAACACCCAGAATATTAAATACCGAAAATGTTATCCGTTTTTTCACACTACTCTATTGTTTTTCGTTTCGAACCAAGTTTAGGCGGCCACGTGTTTGCAAATTTGCAGCTCGGTACAAAATAGTTTAACGTGTAGGATCTTCAAGTTCATGTTGGGATATTTGAATATCTAATGTAGGCACGCTTTTGCTTAAAGATAAAATTACCAGAACAGGGCTAAATTAATATGAGGGGGTGGGTGTAATTTATATATACGCTCATTTGTTATTTAAACATTAAAGTCATTCCAGTTTATCTAATTTAGTTTTTAAAGAAGCCTTTAGTGGCTCTATCTACCGAGTGTTGTACAGTGGTGGATCTAGGCCGGATTTACTTTTAAATTCTACATAAGAGGCCTTATGTTTTACCCTTTTAATGTTTTGTTTTAGCAAGATTTGCAAAATGTTAAAGTTAGAGTATTTAAAGTTTAAATTGATTGAGTCTAATAGCTGTCAAAGTGTATGCAGTTTTATTACGTAATCATCCTACTTTGGAGGTAATGGTCAAATTCAGTACAAAGTCCAAAAGGGGTCTTCTGGTGGTACATTTTTGCTTATGTTTTGATTATCGAATTATTCTTGTAAATATTGTAGGGTTTGTCCAGCACTATGCGATGTAGCCCCGTCTTGTTGAAAGTTTCCTAGATGTAACTCATCTTAAAATATGGCTCCATAGCTCTCTGCAGTCATGGTATTTTTACAAATATCGAGCAGCTAACCACATGCTAACTTATAATAGAAGATGGGTGAGTGAAATGGGGGTCATCACTCCAAATCCCAATAAAAATTGCCCCAGCAAACAATTTAGTGTGTTCGTTGGCTAAACCTTTACGTACATCATTAAATGTTTCTTCCATAACAATTAATAGACGGCCATTATCAACTATTTTCAAAACAGTTTCAATGAAAATATGTTTTGGATCCGTCCCTGTTATGCTGGATGGCTTGCCTTCATCGATAGCGAGTTTGTGAATGGTTGTTAAACGAGAATCATAATAATAAACGCTTCTATTAAATTTCCCGAGTAGAGTGCAAATAAAATTATTTTCCTTTAAATATACACGGTTAAAAAGATTTCTTAGATGATTACGACCGCGTATAATTAAATTTGAATGGGCGGAAGAGCGGAGCCACGCTTATTACAATCAAGGTCTCGTCTGGATCTCTTCACCGTGAACATTTAATAGGATTAACATTGAAATATGTACTTAGGTTATACGCTAAAACATTATCTGCATGCATAATTCAATTTTGTTGAGACATAAAATAAAAAGAAAATCAGTATCAAAAAAGTATCACACGTTACCTAATGGTAGCCTCTTGGGCAGCCTACGTTCGGTATGTTTAGAAAATTACAGCCGACAAACGAAGTTTAAAAAAAGTACATCGGCACTGACTTAACTACTGCGCGCTGTATCTTTGTATTCAACCAAGGCAAACGCAAGGACACAGGACTTAAAAATATTAAGAAGGTTATTTATTTCAGAAATATCTTGCTGTAAAAATAATAAAATGACACACCTGAGAAAAAAGTAGTATGAAAACAATAAAGGTGGTGGCAATGACGAGATTTCAGGACTTCTCAATGAATTTATCACTAGGTATATAATTAAAACTAGCTGCAGTCAGTTGGAATATGAATCGATAATTTAATATCTCTACTGACTTTTAAAACTATATGACTAGAAGTGACTCTTTTTAACTCGATAGATAAGATAGACCGTATATTTTTTCACACCAAATACAAAAAAAAACTAGCATTAAGTTAGATCAGAAAAATATTTTTCTTGTAATTTTTTAAGTAATTATGTGATTTTTTAACCAATTCGACTGATTGACCTAGCCTAACCTTTATTTACCTAATCTAAGATTTACTGGCCTAACCCAACTTAACCTAATTGGCCAAAATTGCCTTATTGCTTTTAGCTAACTCGGTGTTGATTGAAGTGTAGAATATTAAATTTACTATAGCACTTGAATTTCAGATATGAGTAGGTAAAAATATACAGGTAAGCAATGAACCAAATAAGAAGTCATAAACGCCATCAGCATGAAACGAGAAGGTTTCCGGTAGATTTCCGTAGGCGTACGAAACGCGACGCACAAAGCAAGATATCACCAACCGTTCATTGTATGTTTTTTTTCTTTTAGATTAATTAATCCCAGTGTATGTATGTATTTTGTAACTATTTTCAATTTTTACTGTTTCGACATTGAGGTACTTCCAGATTTAGTGATTAAACAACTCTACATTAATAAAAAACGACTTTTAATGAAGTAAAACTTCACAAAAAGAAATATCCGAAAAAATTTAGTATATTGTGGTTGGATCAAAATTACGATGTTGTTTCTTTTGGCGTCTGTCTGTCTGCTCACCACTATTTTCTGTTTGACTTGACTGAGCAAGGGCGAACAATGGCTGGTATCGAAGTTTTCTCGTCTTCAGGCGTTCTGAAATGATATTAAATGGAAAAAACAGGTGAAGGCTGCTGGCGCAGAAGACCGGTAGTGTTCTCTTCCCTGCTCCAATCCGTAGATGTTAAACCGCACACCACTCGCAGGATCCCCAGGTAGCGCACAACCGATGGTCTATGTCTTTTGGCAGGCAACAAACCAGCCCCTTAATCTCATTTGTAATCAGTAAAATAAATCTAAAAACCCACCAGCACAAAAATGCTCTATAGCGTCGTAAACCAAGCTACATTAGCTAAAAAAACCCGATTAGCTCGAAAGACACCAAAAGCCCGCTAGAAAACAGAATAGTTAAAAGAATTTTACAAAGCTGGGAACTTGAGTTGTATCCTTCGTGTTGTTTTTTGAGAAGCTTCAAACAAAAGTAAACTTCTAGAAAAATATACAAAACATAATAAACCTGCGAAAAAAAAGAAAAGAATTGGGATTCCGTTAGATCTTCTCTAAAAATTGACTCATAAATACTTAATTCATGTTCCACTGAAGAAGAAATCGAAGAAAGGAAGACGTCACAAGTACATGTTGTATATAAACAAAAATGGCTGCCTATATAAGAAATAACAAAGGAAGTGACGTCACATGTAAACAAAAAATGCTGTGATTGGCTGTTAGATTTACCCGCTAAAACAAAACCATGTGTCCAGAAGTAAACAATTGTTGTGATTGGCTATTAGATATATCCGGTAAAAACAAAACATACAAGGTGTCCAAAACACATTTCGTCGGCTTCATATGAAAAGTGCCAAAATTGAGATTTTAACGTTATCTGGTGAATTATTACTTTTTCTATAAAATAAATATGAGAAATTCCGAAAATAATTAGTAGAAGTCGCTTAAATAGCAAAAATAAAATCAGACACAAGTGCAAAAGCATTGACAGGCAACATGAAAAATTTATACATTTCTTGTAAACAGGTTTTTCGGACTTATGCACTTTTCATATGAAGCCGACGATT
The DNA here is from genome assembly GCA_929113105.1 of Agrypnus murinus. Lineage (NCBI taxonomy): Eukaryota > Metazoa > Arthropoda > Insecta > Coleoptera > Elateridae > Agrypnus > Agrypnus murinus. The sequence goes on from OV816030.1 coordinate 38,338,604, forward strand.
TGGTTAAAAACAAAAAGGACTAGATTAACAGAAATTTCCTAGATTTTAAATGTAAATATGCAAGGTTGCCAAATCACATTTGATTAAAAAACAGTAGATTAACAGAAAATCCGTAGATTTAAAATGGAAACATACAGGGTTCCCAAAACACATTTGGTTAAAAACAAAAAGCACTAGAATAACAAACAAATGTTATGTTTTTCTGTTAATCTAGTGCTTTTTAATCAAATGTGTTTTGGCAACCCTGTATGCGCATAGCTTAAATCTAGAGATTTTCTGTTTGTTAATCTAGTGCTTTTTATTTTTAACCAAATGTGTTTTGTCACCCTGTATGTTTTGTTTTTTACCGGAGATCTAATAGCCAATCACATTTGTTTACTTCTGGACACATGGTTTTGTTTTGGCGGTCATCTTTGTTTACCTACAACATGAGCTGGTGACGTCACGGCAGCCACGTTTGTTTTGGCTTAGAACATACATTACTGTACTACTGTGAAGCTATGACTGTTTGAAACCTTAAGGCTTCACTGGTACTACAAAACCTTAAAACTGTAAAAAATTGGAACTGTATAATAAATAAGTCCGAAATTTTGACCTTTTAATTCGGGAATTACAGAGTTTTGAAGTTCTTTAACTTTAAAACTCACATAGAACTTTAAATATTTAAATAGCCCTAAAAGTCTGCAAAAGGACAAAATATTCCATAGAGCATCCCCTGATAATGAAAATCCCAATACAGTATATAATAGCTTAGGTGTAAAGTGTAGTAAAGAGCATTCCAAGAACGAGTTAGTATCTTGAAAAAATCTCAGGTTACAACTTCTGTTTTCGTGCTATGGTTGCTGTTAGGAGTTTACTCGTTCAAAGTATTCCTACGGTAACACCATATTTCGTTTGAAAACTAGAGGTTCGATACCTGTTAACTTTAGACATAGACTTAGACTTTACCGTAGATTTGGAGGTTGAAAATGACTTAGAGCAAAGATTTTGTTCACTTTCATACTTTCAAGGCTCAAATCAAGATTGTAAACCGAGCTCAATTGGGTTTCCTAGCGAACAATCATTTCCAAGAAATTCAGGCAGTTATAAAATAGGCTGCCTATCTGTACAAAGATCTTCTTGAGTTATCTAAACAAAATAATAAGACATTTAGAGGAAACAATTTGAAACTTGAAGACCTAAAAATTTAAACCTTTGGTATGTTGAGATTGAGAAATCCTGAAAAATCATAAGAAACCATAGATTTAGATGTTGAAATCCTTTCGGCTTAAGATTTTGTTATATAGACTTAAAAAAAAAACTTATTTGAAACAATTTAAAACTTGAAGACCTAAAGATTTAAATCTTTGGTATCTTGAGATTGGGAAATCCTGAAAAATCATAAGAAACCAAAGACTTAGATGTTGAAATCTTTTCGGCTTAACATTTTGTTATATAGACTTAAAACAACTTAACTTTATTAAGCTTGGAGTATAACAGTATAGAAGCAGAAACTGAAGCGAGTTTGAGATTTTAAAGACAAAAAAATACTAATCCTAACAAAACATTTTGCTAGATGCAATTAAATCGCATCCTATCAGACTATTAATCGGAACGAGCGTACGTTTTTCCTCGTAATTTTATTATTTTGTTGCTTTTATACTGTAGAAAAATGAATAGTAATATTCACGATACCCTTGGGTCAGTGAAATTCCAAATACGTATATTTAAAGCCGGGTGGAGAAGAGGTTACCAGACCTAGATAACATAAATCATATTGTGCCAGCCAACTATGCAACTGTTATCGGTGCATTATTGTGTTGTTTCTGCTGCTGCCGCTGTTGCATTTGACCTATTGAACTAATGATAAGAGATAAAGGCTCTCAACTCCAATTGGTACTACCTTGATTACTTTAGCATTTCTGAGTAGTGATAATAAATAAGAGGCAATGAATTAAAAATAATTGCATTCGGATTAAAATAAACACGCAAAGTTTTTAGAAACTCATGGTGCAATAATTATACAGAATGTTATACACTCGTATATGTGTTTACATATTTGTAATGAATAATGTGAAATATTAAATAGTAATAATAATAACAATAATAAAAAGAAAACTAAATTTTAAAATATACTATTCGGAGATGACCTGGTGGAGTATATATTGGGTTTCATTAAAATGAATTCAGGTGCAGCGATCATCAGCAGTAAACGAAGTAAAAAAAAGTAAAAACTGAGTCTACCAATTTAAGTGCCACATATGTAAACAATCTATATTCAATATTTTCGATGTGTCTAGTCTAGATTAGATCAACATTTAAAAATTTTTTCAGATATAAATGTCAACTTGGTTTATTCTCGAAGTATAGTACAGGGTGTGCCGGATAAATATGCAATACTTTAAGGGGGTGAAAGGTATAGAGACCCCAAAACTCATAAAATAAAAAAATAAAAATAAATTTCGGATTTTTCCGTATTTTTTGCAAGACACGAGTCGACTATGGATTGTTTGTAAGATTTTAAGCAAGAATTACTGATAAAGCAAACAATGATCTCACGTCTGCACTACTAAATTAATAACTGACCTCCGTTACATACGTATCAATTTACAGAAACAACAGAATTGAATTTCAGTAGCGGTTGCCGAGTGACTCACTACCTTGATGACGTGATCATTAAATTGTGATGGAAATTCCATTGCCTGTTTTTTTATTTTACGAATGTCATTTTAACAAAATGAGTAAAACTTACCGTTTAGATGCAAACAATCTTTATAACATGTGTTTAAAAACTCCCGTACCTGTCGAACAAAGTGTAGTGGTGCTCAATAGTGGTAGTCCGTCGAACACTTCATTGACCAGAAAATGTAGGCGGCAGTCACCGGTTAATCGTTGGAGCAGAATAAAATTTCGTATGTGGCTGTTGTGTGAATTAAAAACACCCGCCCGCGTAAAACATTTTGTGCAAACTGGGGATTTTCCTGTTTGCGTTCCAATAGCCATTGACAAAATTGCACTCGCGGTATATGGAGTGTACTTTTTGAAAATGGTTGATCTGAAAAGTTCCGTTCATTCAGCAGGCGTGTTTGGTTCTGCCATAATTTTAACAGTAACTAACTACGATTAATTAAACTACTAACACCACCTCATTCAAGTTATTAATTCTAAAACGTGTATTAATACGTAATCGAAACTCAAGTTCACGACCACCTTAACACAAAGAAAGTTGACAACAAACTGCATACTGCTAATTACAAGCTTCAAAGATCTGGGTCATTAACAGTTATTTACAGATGGTCAAAATGACTTGTTTATTATTTAGCTAAAACGTTTTAAAAGCACGTCCTAATGTTTTGTTTTGCTTACAATTTCGAAGAATTAATTTATCCGGCTTGGGTTTATTATGATTATTTTTTTGATGACTTTTAAAAGTGTGTACTATTTAATAGGCATAATTTTCATACAATTTTATCTACTACTTTGCAGTGGCGTGCCTATTATTTTTATAAGGGGGGTTGTCATTTCAAAGGGACATTTCAGTAAATTGTTAGTAAGATGTTACTGTACAGGTGTTTCCCTATTGCCCTTTAACGGGACGGGCACATAAACACCCTGTATTTTTATACAAAGCAAGAAAAACAAAAAAAACCTGCATAGTCACGCATAACTGAATAGCGACCCACCCTTTTAATTTTAATTAAAATCCATACTACACCCTTACGCTAAAATTAATTAAGTCGTATTCCATTAAGCGTAAACTACCTTGAACTGTGTTTTGAGAAATGTAATTTATTTTGTATACAAAAACAAAAAATATGTTTTAATTGACATTCCCACAAATAATGCTTTAATAAATAATTAGCATTCTCTTTATTATTGCCAAAACATAGTGTGAGGATTAATGTAAGAAAAATCACATAAAAAAAATTTTAACAAAAAATTAATTAATTCAACTAAAACTAGGGCTGCATTGTGCATAATTTAAGGGTTTAGGATACGAATTAATAAAAAAAATCACAACATAATATCTACAGTGACTGCGAAATTTCATATTTTATAATATGACTTTAATTCTATTAACACAATCGGATAAAATTTGTTGCAACGAAGCGACTGCTAGCATCAGTGATGACATTCTGTAGATTTTGGCTCCTATATTTGGTAAACCCGCGATTAGTTCAATCTAATATCTAACGTTACTGTTAAATCTCTGTACGACAACGACTTAATAGACGACAGTCTTGGTTGAGACTCTCTATGGTCGTCACCTTTTTTGTTTCTGAAGAACATTACGCTCTCTTCAATGTTGATTCTAAGCACGGCGCACTACATTTTTGAACCTTTGTAACCCACCGTTTTATCTAACAGCAGAGATTGCTATGGATGGCTCATTTTTCGCTATGCGGCCGTTCTAGAGCAGCTATAGGTTGTTCTGTCTTGGGCTTTCTTAAAGGCACCATGTTTGGTGTATTCTACAAATCCAATTCTTTCAGCTCTCAAGCATTTGGAAACTTTTATGCCACCACCAAGCAGCAACTGCTATAAATTCATACTTTTTGTGTTGTAACTCGTTAGGTATGGTTTCTCCGCAACAGGTAGGCTTTTTAAAGACTCTTCGCAGATAAGGTAATTCACCAATCATAATGACATCACAGTGGCTCACTATATGCTAATGTCCCATTGACCAAACCATGATATGATGATACAGCCGTTTGTTAAATTTTTGCAATTCGATAGTCTTTCAACATTCTGGCTTGCAGTTGCTTATAGACTTCGTCAAGCAGCATTAGCCTGATGCCGTAGATGGCAGATCGCTCAAATGCTAGGTAAGCCGCTTTTATATTTTCCATTTTTCTTCGCCAGTACTCTTCATCGTCAACAGGGGTGCTTTGCGACACAAACTCATTCCTATAATTAGGAGAAATATCTCTTTGACTCAAAATTTCGAGGTATTCTGCAAATTGAGTTTTCTTAACTTTCTCGGATTAATAATCGATTTTTCGTGAATAAATTGGAGGTTATCGTCGTCTTGGAGGTTATTTATCGTCTTAACAATGCCTTCGACTCGTTAGGTAACGGGATGTTTACGATTTTACCGTCTGGAACTAACTTCGCCGGTATATTCGAAGGTTCTTAAAGTTCTTTAATTTTATATCCAGCTAGAATAATAAAACCTTTATTATTCTAAAATTATAGTTAAATACTAGATTTGTAGTTTCTCTTCGGGGATACAATTGGTGAAAAAAATACTACAGGAAGCTGGCGAAGCGAACAACGGTGTTTCAATTCAACTGATGGGGGATATATCTGGGCATATATTCTTCCAAAAATGACCCCTGAAAATATGAGCAACGCCTCCATCAGTATTTAACGAGTAATGCATTCCTGTTCTTTCTGAAATCAATGAAAAAGTGAGATTTTTGTTTGTTAAATCGTGGAACCACATTTGCTCTATGTAACTTGGACATATATAGCTGATAGTGTGATGAAATGATGTTAAAAAGCCATAGAGATCAATACACGGAATAGAGGATATGTGATCTTGGAGATATTTTGGACTATATAAAAAAATAAATGAACGATACTCGATGGCTACTATTTCGTCTACAAAGCATTTAGACATTCGGTAGATATTGTATCATTCTGTAATTCGTTCACATTACGACAAAACCAATAAACTTCGTTGAAGACACTAATTCTTTCTAAATATAACTATATCATCTGTTATATTAAAATTCAAAATTTGTTTGTGAGTCTGTTAGCCTCTTTATAGACTCGGTCCCTGTAAATCCCACCCCCAAGCCACTTCTAAGGTTAGACTCGGCATAAACCAGAGGGGTGCAACGGGATGGTCTGGTGGGCGTGGTTTTATGTTAGTGGATATGGTACATGTTTTTGTCAGCATGTTTTTTTCTTTATAGACTCAATCCATATAAATCCCACATCGGAACTAGATAGTTGGACTGAGCATGGGCCAGAAATGGACAATGGGTGAATCTGATGAGCTTGGTAATATTTTTGTTAATATATTGGTTACTTTACAGACTTAATCCCTGTAAGTCTTACACCCAAGGCTGATCATTGACCGGAGGCGTACAAATAATGGATCTGGTAGGTAGTATATCTTCATGTTATTGAACATGGTTAATTTCTCTGTCGTGTTTGGCTCTTTATAGACTTGGTCTCTCTGACTCCCTCTGTTGGACTTGTTTATTAGTATGCTTGTGTTTTTATAGACTCGACCTATGTAGTTTCCACTCCATATCTCCATACCTGATGTGCAGATACTGGAAAATAGTTGAGCATGAGATTTTTAATTTTATAATAACCATATAGATTCCAACCTATTGGATTTTTATCTTTCTTTTTATTCTTATTTTATTTTATGGTTTTATTTATGAATTACAATTATTATAAAAGTAAGTACTCACAGCAGCGGATCCGCATGCGGATGTCATACGATTGGTTGGTTTGAGTCGATTTTTCTTTCATGCGTGATTTCATTTCCAATGTGTCTTAAATGAACTATAACATGAAATTACTAGCCCCCTCTTTTAATATTAACAAGCAACATCAAAACATTAAAACCACATAACCTGATCTTTTTGTGACAAGTGTTGAAATTCTTTAGAGAATGACATATTTAAAAAATAAACCGATAAAATGAGAGTTGAGAAATTATAACGTTGAAATTCACAACCCATTGATTGTTTGACGGTCACTGTTTAACACCAAGCTTCTCCGTTAGTTTGGGTATCACTGGGTTTCCCTTTCTCTCTGTCTATCGTAAAGTCGTAACTGCGTGGTCAAGCGCATTCTCAATAGGCAGTTGATAGAACAAAATGGCTGGCTTTTGCATTAGAAGTTGAATGGGAGATGAATTAGAAAATTGGTTTTGGTATAATTCGCTATAGCGGAGAAAATCTCGCATTCAACAAAATGATCATATGATTGTTTATATGTGATCAATCGTCAAATTAGACGGAGTAAATTCTAGTGTTAACCATTTAGGTAACATTTTCCCTATCAGTTACCTTGAAGGAATTGTGTAATAAAAGACCTTTCAGTTTATAGAAAGGTCTTTTATTTACTTTTTGGGTTTTGCTGCTCGTTGTTTGTTTTCCTGTTCCTACCCCTTTGACTTTGGGTTTAATTCGAAGGTCTTCCCCTTTGGGTTCGTACCTGCATACATACGTACAGGGTAACAAGATTATATCATAGGGTGAAACGAAAAATCCTAAGCAAGGCTTTAAAACCGTACTGTATCAGCCGTGGGTCATCGAATGGTGGGATGTTTGTTTGAAACTGTATGTATATGTATATTGTGTCATTTTATCTATGTTTATATATATTTATGAAACGTTTATACAATTTATTTATTCATGCATATTAGTTTTAAGTGGTAGTTAAAGCGAGATCTCGGGTAGTGAAATTATCATAGGGTAGTTTTTAAGATTTACAACCAGCTGTGATACAAATCACCATTCTGTTAGTTTTACTAGACATTGAAATCCTTAATCAGTATAATTACTGTTTACAATTTGCATTAAACAATAAATCCCTACTTAGAAAGTTTACATTTCACTACGTTTGTGTTTTATTTATTACTATTTATTTATTGTGTGGTTTTTAATACTGCTTTCCAACTCGTCAACTGTAAGTGTATATGCACCGTACGACCAAAATTGTGGAAGTTGCCTATATCTTAGTAAAAGATCTATTTCTTCGTTTATCTAATAAGTTTGAAGCTTTAGTAAGGAGAATTGTTTTAAAACGAAGTGGCGCTTGTTTTTTTTAATCTTGTATATCTTGTATTATCCCGCCCCTCTCCGACTTATTGGGGTTAGCCGGCAAAAACTAAAGTAGTGTTATTTAGGTCAAGCTGATACTTCCAGCCCAGCGATATTTTGGTAGGTTAGGTATTTATATATATAAAAGTAGCCTATGTGATTCTGTAGGCTATAGGAAATTGGCTCCCAACGTGGGGCCTTTTGTTGGAAATTCCACTTTGTTAAAACCACTCGAGATTTGTTGTTCTTGAATGTTAGGATAGTTTTGGGGAATATAGTTTGCCTGATCGATTAAGTATTTAGTAATTTAGGATAAAGAACCAACTCCAGGATTGTATTTTGTAATTTGTTGTATTGTTGTTACAAGTTATTTGATTAGTATTGATTATTAATCTAATTATAAATTGGTTATTTGTTTTGTTAGCTTTGATTATTAATTAGTTCATTATGGAACGGAAGATCCATATAGATAGGTTACGTAAATCAGAACTATCTTATGAGTTAGCTATTAGAGGTCTTCCCGACTCTAATGATGATAGTATGCGAAAGTCTCTTCGACAGTTAATAAAAATGGAATAAGATCAGTCCGTACTTGAGCTACCATCTCATCCGTTTACTTTTGAAGAAGATTCAGAGGCTATTTCTATAGCTCTTATTGAACTTAATACGGCTTTGGAGTCATTTGATGATAGTGTGGATTCTAATCCGTATAAAAAATTGCAAACTAGGTTGTCACCTATTAGGTAGGGCAGCTGCCATGAAAGCCAAAGATGAGGCTTCTGCATCAAAGCGGGCAGAGTTCATTCAATCCATTCTTGGATTAATGAGCTAAAACAATGCTCGCCATAGAAAGATTGACGAAGGAAGTCATTCGGTTTTTCGTAATTATCTTGTTTTCTATGCGTCATTGTCATTTAAGGTTCATATAAAACTTGTAGAACATAAAATTACCTACAATTTTTATTACATACATTTTGTCGTATGATCAACCGTTCTCGAGATATAGCGCGGACAGTGGCACGCGCGCATGTAAACTGCGGAGCCAGGTATATAGTTCGCTATACAAAGTTAATTATTCAATAAAATGGCACAATATTGAAATTATTATTTTTTATTATTTTATTATAAATTAAAAACTGTTAACATCGAATAAAAAATAATAATTTCAATATTGTGCCATTTTATTCAATAATTAGCTTTGTATAGCAAACTATATACCTGGCTCCGCAGTTTACATGCGCGCGTGCCACTCTCCGCGCTATATCTCGAGAACGGGTGATCATACGACAAAATGCATCAAATAAAAATTGTAGATAATTTTATGATCTACAGGTTTTATACGAACCTTAAATGACCTATGACGCATAGAAAACGAGATATTTGCGAAAAACCGATTTTCGTGACCTTTGACCTTTAATATCTTGTGACGCGAACACGAGATTATGGAAGACTTTTCAGCCAGTCTGCAGAACGTCAAAGCTCATGCAAAAATACAGCTTTCTTACTTTCATTCCGAGGTTGAATCCTTATTTTACTGAAGTATGTAAGGTGTAAAGCTCTAAAATTGTTTTCATAAAGGTGTCAGCATTTGGCGCCATTTTCAAATCTTAACGCTGAACTTAACACGTTTAAGTTCAGTTCACGCTTATCTTAAGCACTTTTCAAGAAAATCTGATTTCACCTTTAAAATGTGTATATTTTAAATGATTTGCACGTGTAAGTACTTTTCGCTTGACTGAGCTAGTGAGCCAATAATAGAAAAACAAACGAAATAATCAATACTCACCTTGCATGCAATCAATCCAACAAGCTTTCCTTAAATGTAAACGTATCCCAAATTGAATTTATTTAAAAAACACCACAATCAATTTTAAAAAGTTTTTCAATTTTTAAGTGTTTGTATTTTTAATTTCGTTAATCTCGGCACTGATGAATAGTAATAGTAATAACTTACAATATTAAACTTTCTACGATTAATATATAATATTATTATAGGTTAGATAAATACGTGGATTATAAATGTTGTAATTATTATAGCAAATGATGTTGTTTTTTTATATCAACAACGATTATTATTATTTTTAAAAAGTAGTCACTGGCACTAATATTGCACTAGCGCGATGTTATTATTTTTATAATAACGAACTCTATCTCACTATATAAAAAACAGAAACACTTAATGTTATTAGTCTTATGATAAAAGGGTTGGGGGACCGCTTCCGGGGTGTTACAGGACAAGGGTGGGTTCGAATTATACCCCGCGGTCAGCTTTTCATGGCACCGGAAATTGGTTTATAAGAACAGCACGGCTTATCCATTAAATCTGAAACAAACAAGAAAATGGTTTAGTGTTAACGAATGTGTACATAATACATACATAATTTAATAGAACAAACACTTCAAAGCGTTCATTATAATGCGCGCGAAAATGCGCCAACAAACCAAAAGAAGCGAAGAATTCTCGGTATCATCAACCGCGCGCGAGATACAAAAATAAATCTAAACCATCATAGCATTGAAGGTGGCGTGGCGCGCGGAATGCTCATATAGTCGCTACTTCTGAGTTCTGACATTAGTTTCTGTACGTGCTGTCTATCCTGAAGCATTTAACACATGACTCGTGAGGCCTTGAAATGTTATTAGCCTTTGTTATGAAACAGAATGCTTGACAATGATATTTGTAAATTACGACGAGCCAATGGCTTAGAAGTTAGAGAGTTGTAGTAAGATACATTTTGTTAATGCATTTGCATAGCACCATTGTCAAGTTCATTTGAAAATGCTTAATTACTAATTAAACCTATAATATGTATAACAGTAATAAACATGTTAACACTTAAAAGAAAGAGCCATTTTTAGGCAGAAAAATAAGAACTAAATAATTCTGTCCCATTTTTGACACCATAGTGTGCTTTATACAAAATGAGGACACGAATTAATATTATCAGTTGTAATTGAATACAAAACTAAAATATCCCTCGTTTACTGATTATGCTGCGGTAAAAAGATCAAAAATGCCAGATTTGTTCAATATGTGATTTTGATTATGTATTTACATTTTTGTACGTGTTTTTGTTATTTATATGTATTGTATTTGTTATATTGTTGTTATTCAATAAATCATCATTGTTATTAGCAATCATGGCTACTGTTGCAATTTAAAATTGATGCATTTAATGGAACTTCAAGAGATTAATCAATCTCACAGCTACCTGTCTGCTTGGAGGATGAAAATTCGGTGTGACACGACCTAGGTGTCAATAGATAAAGACACACCATCATATTACAGGCCGATATTATCGGAAAACATTGGGGTGCTCGTTCTCTGCTGGTTTCCTATACGTCAATCCCGACGAGAGGCTGTCTCGGCGAAGAAGAATATATATGACGGTGTTTTTTACACGCGGTTCTTCAACATTCCGCTGCAGAGCACCATATGCGGAAAGTATCTTGTTTCAGGTAGTGATAGTGAACAGTAATCTCCAACCCCCCCCCCGTAAGTACTCCTCATTTCCATATAAAGGGTAAGCCAATAATAAAGTAAACTGTCTTCTCATGTTTCTCTACATGCGGTCAAGTGATAATTATTTTAGTTTTGATCTCAACGCCGAAGCACCATATCAACTGACCGTTCCTATTCTATTAAAAATTAGAAATCTTAAAAATGAACGTACAAGCTGCCGAAAGATTTCATAAAAGCATCATACGTCTCTAAAGTACTAATATCACGCTGCCTCAAAAAACTAGTTTTACAGTGTACATAAAGAGGCATTACGTTCAAAATGAAACGTGTGTAAGGTGGTAGCAAATCTACTACTTTACAAACTCTTATTATTGGTTTAACAAAAAAAAACTAACGAAATATCAACAAAATCCAATGCGTGATGTCATATTATTTTAACAATAATAAAGATTATCGACTCATACAAATGTAGCCCATGAATTTACAAACAAAATTACGTAAGATACTTGTATCATAAGTTGGCTAATAAGGCTGTAAATGAACATCGATGGTAGCTGTCAAATGGATTGCAAAAATGACGATTACATCCTATTTACATAACTGCAAGCTATAACAAGCTATTATGGTGCAGCTACACTACACCAATTAACAACTTTCCTGAATAAATTTACATCATGAACAAATTAATACATAAAGAAAAACTTTAAAATAGTTTTTGACGGTGCTAGGTTTTAATGATGTAGCTTTGACTCAAGATTTTTGTGCCTTTAAACTTAAAACGTTTTATTTTATTTCAGATTAATCTCACTCGGAACTGAGTTAATTCATTGAAAACTGCATAATTGCTGCTGCGGTAGCACACATATTTGCAATGGGAAATACCTTTATAAACAGCTGATATCGTATCTTATATTTTGTTAATTAGCTTTTAAGTGCCTGTATTGAGTCTAAAGACTAAAATGTTTATCATTATAATCTTGTATTGAAACTTTAATTCAGAAAGTTAGGTTATGTTTGCATGGTAAATAGTAAACTTTCTTGAATCCAGTTCCTAGATAAACAGCACGTAACTTTTAGGTATCTGGAACAGTTTTGCCGCTGACAAACGCTGCTCTAACTAATTAAACAATATAACAGGCGCTACCCAAATTGTTTGTTGTTACTGTTTAAAAGCAATGACGGGAATCTACAATCCGAGAAAAGACTTCCATCTGAGTTACGTTAAGTTATTTATCTCTTATTATTATTTTATTTTTGGTTAAATGGAACACAAACAATTTGTCGTCCAAAGCTATAACTAAGGAATATTGACGTTTAACTTTGTTTTAACTCACTTATCACTCACTTCGTTTATTAAACAGTTATTATTCGGTAACCTTTGATAAAAAGTATTTTATATGTTATGGAGTCATAACAATCTCATTTTTAGGTTTTTGCGGATTAAGGTATTAGGAGGTAGTAGTGTCTCACACACGATTAGTTAGGAGTACTGAGGCATAATCAGTTGTTAAAATTCGTATTTCGACTTATGTATGTATTGAGTCAAAACGGTCAGAATGTAACCAAAAGTACGGGATGGGTTATTTTAATAAAATACTAAAGTTTCTTAGTTCATTCTTATGCTTTGAAGAGCGTTCGAGCGCTAAGAGTCTCAAGAATTGCGATTATTTGAGCTCCTGCCGGTACACACTTCAAAAATACATTGCTCTCCTTGGTTTTCGGTTTCTGTATGGCACACTTCTTTTCTCAGATTTTCTAATATGTTTCTTGAAAAAAAATACCTTCCAAGGGACAGTGGCATGGAAACAACAAAAGCGAATAAAATCATGCCTAGGCAAAACTGTTTAGAATGCAACATTCTTTGCTTGTAAGGCATCCGTCCTCCATCCGGTTGTTAAATACTTCCTATTTGTGATCATTATTAATATGACCAAAAGACGTAGTACTGGCAATGACTATTATTTTGAAACGAAGCCTTTGATTTCGTACAAGTATGGTAATGACTCTTTATGTACAGGCAACGCCCAAAACAGTGATTTAATATCTTTAATAACGAAACAGAAAATATGTAGGATTCTCTCCTTTTCACACCTAACGCTGGTTTTTAATGTTTGTAATAACGAAAGAATTATTTTAGGTATCCTTGGAAGCAGGTCCAAAATCATCAACGGGTCATAGTCGCGGCACTGAAATCTTGTTTTGAAATTTTGAAGCTCCTTCCGGAGGCCGACCATAAGCGATTAATCAATCTAATTGATTGATCGGATTAATCAATTGATTGGATTAATCAATTGATCGGATTAATCGATTGATCGAATATTTAGAAACATAGTTAATCTAAGGTCCGATTAATCACTTGTTTTGAAAATTCATGTCTTCTATACAGGTTATTACGGTATAGGACATTTGGGCACGGCCATCTCGGCGCGGCCGTTTCGGCACGAGGACAGTTCGGCGCAAGCACACTTCGGCGCGGGGACACTTAGGCGCAGACAATTTTTTCCGCGACAGCGGGCTTCTAGGGTAAAGCCTTCGGACCATTAGTCTAATTTTTTGGGACAAGCTACCCTATTATCAGTGTAACTTTTTTTTTATTTTTATGTACACCCATATACCGTCTTAATTCTAGAGTTTCGCTTGGATTGGTTAAATTTTGTTATTCCAGTGCTTTTTGTCTTTAAGTACTGGACTATAATCAATAAGCAGTGTCCATTTATAAGTTAGTAAGATTGAAGTTGCGGTAGGCTCCTTGTGAAACATTGCATATAATAGTTTTATGAAGAATCGTTGGATTTAAATGTTTCCATAAATTATGTAGAATGTTCTCTACACGTGTTTTGGTTGATTAGACCTTTCTCAAGAGAATCTCGTTAGTTTCTGAACTAGTCAGAAACTAACGAGATTTTGATGTTTTAGTAGCTCAGAAAAATGGAATTTTTCTTAAATTTGGCAGTACATACTAACTTTTGTGATTTATGATTTATCGTATGCTGTATTTCATTGAATACTGTATTTATTACCTGTATGTACCTACATATTTTGTGCATTACAATACTAGACAATTTCTCGCGTCGAAGTGTCCCTGCGCCTAAATGGTCCGCGCTGAAGTGTCCTTGTGTCGAAGTGTCCCGCGCCGAAACGGCCGCGCCCAAATGTCCGGCTCCGAGGTTATTATGGTATAAAGCCTTTTCTGAATTAACAAATAGTACCGTCTTCTGAGATTTTGCTATAGTATATTTTTTAATAAATCATATTTTTTAAAATCCACTTCAATTTGTGTGCAGTGTATGTTCTGTTTGGTCCCGATCTGGTGCTCTGGTAAACTCCGGCCATACATTGTACTTGTAGTATGAATACGAGTAATACGACATCACTAATGATGTGCTTTTAGTAGAGAAGCAATTTGTGGTCGTTGTTAATGCTACTTCAACTAATGTTTGAGAAGTAACTAGGGTTGTGCGATTATGGACATCAATAATAGAAAATCGATTAATCGGATCTACGAATATTTTCTTAAAATAATCGATTAATCGATCAATTTCCGACGGAAATGCTACTATCAAAACATCCCAGAACCATCTTAAGTTGTAGCTTTGATCTTTTGACTTTGTCTTTTTCATCTCTTCCTGCTTATCTTACCACTTTTCATAATTATTTTGTTTTGACTTTTACTGATGGTATCATTCACCCCTCTTGCCGAGCTTGAACCCTTCTGCTAATCTTCTAAAAAATTGTTTCTGAAAAACAATTTTCGATTATTATTTTTCTATATTTACTTTTCTAATCCCCAATCCATGCCCAAGGTTAGAATTTATCAGTAAATAACAGAGTGGCCTAAGGAGCCATTTATTACAAAGAAACGGTAAAAAGTATCGACAGACGGTTATCAAACTAAATACAACTTATACTATACACTACTTGGGATGCGCCGATAAATATAGATGGCGTTCTACAACATCAAAATGTCTACGATATATGGTGGTTGATGACATAGTTTTTAGCAGTTGTTTCTGCTGTATTGTTTTTTAATGGTGATTGTAATTTTGATAGATTAAATTTAATATTCAAGTCAATATTTATAATAATTTGAAGTAGAATATTTAATTTAAGCTAGAATTGTAAACTGAAATTGTAATTCATAATACTGGTGATTATATTGGCAACAGAACTATCGAATAATTTCTTTTTTGTACGTCCTATATATAAGGCTCTACTTTAGTCCCCCAAGAGAGGGGAGTAAAGTAGTACTTTTACTCCCGGAGGGAGTCAAGTGTTTCCATGACAACAACAACAAGTAAACAACAAAAAAAAAAGTAATCGCGGTACATGTTAGGATTTATTATCCTGAAATTATGTGATTTTAGCGTTTGCAGAGTTCAATTGTCAGAATGACATGTAACGAAATTTTTGAAAAAAATTTTCGAAATTTTGAATTTTTGCGATTAAGTCCTTTAGGACGTGCAAAAAATAGCGTATATGCCACTGGATTAAAGTGTCTTTTAATTCCTCACGTGTTTATTTTCCTCGCTAAAGCTCGGAAAATAAACTCACATTCGGGATTAAAAGATGCACTTTAGTCCCTGGGTATATATACAGGGTGTCCAAAAAGTGTGGAAACGCTTGAATTTCTCGAGAACGACACATCCGATTACAAAAAGAAAAAACACGTGTTCCTTTATTTTTTGAAACATATTCAGTGATGATATGCAAACATCACCCCCACCCCCCTGGGGGTGGGGCGGGAGTAAGTTGTGAAAACTTAAATGTGAACACCTATGTTTTATTGCACTTTTGCATTCTTCATAAAAAACTGTTCTCACTACAAATTTCGCCCCCACACCCCCGACCCCTCTTGGTGGTGTAAAGAAGGAAAATTGCACATGTCCGCAGAAAAACGATTTTCTTTTACTTTTTTTCCTCCAAAATTTTTTTTGTGATTTACAAATTGTCCGCCCGCCCCCACCCCTTTGGGGGTGGAAATTTTGGAAGAAAAAAAAGTAAAAAAAGCTCGTTTTTCTGCAGACATGTGCAATTCTCCCTCTTTCCACCCCCAAGAGGGGATGGGGATGGGGGGGCGAAATTTGCAATTTGAGAACAGTTTTTTATGGAGAATGCAAAAGTGCAATAAAAAATAGGTGTTCCCATTTAAGTTTTCACAACTTACTCCCGCCCCGCCCCGCAGGGGGGTGGGGGAGATGTTTGCATATCATGACTGAATAGGTTTCAAAAAATAAAGGAACACATTTTCTTTTTGTAACCGGATGTGTCGTTCTCGAGAAATCCAAGCGTTTCCACACTTTTTGGACACCCGGTATATACTATTAACAACTTGCCGCGAGAGTGCAGATCAATCTTTGGCGCGTCCCAATAGCATTTTGAAATTCGGTTGCGTTACTCACTCATCAGCGTTAGTTCATTAATTTTTTAATTTCCGCCTAACTTGTATGTCTTATTTTGTTATTACGTCATGTAGTAGGCGGCACCAAATAAAAATAAATAGCAAGCTATTGGAGAAAAATTATAAAAAAAAACAATTTCACACTCAGTTTAAGAACTTAAAAGATAAATTATTCTTTTCAACAGAACTTCTAATGAGCGTAAAATGACAAACACAGCCGACTAGATTTTAACAACCATTGTTTACTTCTCAACCGGTTTTATAAATTAAAGCCGACTTTTTTAGTTCCATAAATTAAAAGATTTCGCTTTTTCCAAAATGAGACGTCAGATCTTATTAATCGTTAACTAGGTCACCATCCCTAGGGTGATAAATATGTGGTATGATAGAGCTGCATTCGAAAATTAGCACACGAGGTGGTGGGTTTTATATTATTTTAAGGATAATGAGGATTGTTTACGCACGCATTATCATGGTCGGGATTACTGAGTGCGTAATGAAATTCCAATTAACACACGAAACTAGGAGGTTTCATTAATATATTTGTTCAACGACGGATTGCCCACATTTACGACGAGGTCAGTTTCGATTAGATGTGGTGGAAAACAAATTATCCCTGGATGTACTATAAACATTATTCGTAGCAGGCAAATAGAATGGAAGGAAAAATAATGCAAAAGTTTCTGTACATTTAAATAATACACTGTTTTCTGAATAGTTTGTTTCATTAAAAGCAACTACCATTTAGAAATATACTTTATCAAATATGTTTATCCTATGCACTCATATAATGTATATTTCAAAAAGTTCGTACAGCCAATTCGACCCTCATAATAGTTTATTTTTTAATACCTCTACACCTACAACATCTTGCTGCTAGAAAACTTTACAGAAGTAATTTTTCATAATCTGTCATTAATGAATGAAGAATGATAAAAGATAATGTAGTGAAATAAGAAACGCGGAAGCGAATATCTCTTTTACATACAGGTACTGTCAACCATGTATTATATTTAATTGCATTGACGTTTACATGGTTAGATATGATTGACAAATGGTAACCTGCAATAAGCAATAAAATATACTTTATATTCTATTTATTATCGATATCTCATTTGCTATAAAATTATTAGAAACCGAACCTTATCAGAATACATCTAAATGATTGATTGATATTTATTATTAATATTTCGTGATTCATTTATTATACCCCATAAAAACCAAAGCGGTTTGTAAAAGCCTCAGCATGTGTGTCTGTATAGTATAAACCACATTCGTACATAATAGATATTTGGCTAAGAACAATTCTCTTTGCATTGATATTTGTACGACTTTTTATATTCTAGCAAGAGACCAATGTTTATTTTCTTCATCAGGTCTTGGCAACTTTTATGTTGAGATTCTTCTGATAGACTATGGAAGACCCGCTGTGATTGTTTAGTTCTCAAATTAATGTATGTAGTCCCTCGAGAAAAACTTAGGGTTTTATATATGCCTATGATGTAGGCAACCCAAAGAAGTGTATTTATACTTCTGCTTATCACCGCAAGGCGATGTTTCTGTTTCGGTTGTGATTTCGTACGCTAAGAAAACTGTAACAAAGATGGATATTTGTCAGCCTTTTTGTTATTATAGTCTGAAGCAATTTTGCTGACAATTGCCGCAAATCTTTTTTTAATGCAATTTTTAAAGTCGTGCTAAATATTCCGTTAGATACATGCCGTTTTATATTTTGAAACATCAGGTCCAGGCTATTATTTTTATAATGTGATGTTTTATAAGCTCTCAAAATTCCATATAACAAGCGAAATGGGAAAAATTGAAGAAGCACGTGTACATACAACCCACTAAAATTAACTATCCCTAAGAAAAAAAATCTTTTAATTTAAAATTAATATTACGCAACTAGCTTATTATGAGTTTACTCCAAGATAAATTAAATGTTAATGAATAGTGTCTTAATTATGATTGATGACGCTTTCTAGTAATTTCCAAGAAGGTATTTTAGCGCGTATCTATTTATTTTTTCATGTCCAATGCGATTTTAATAAGTAACTGTTCAATTTAATTGAACGATAAGAGACTTACTTTACTATACTCGGGACGCTGAACAGATATAGTAATTAAAACCGCCTACAACTACCCCCTCTTTTTAACAAAACCTTTCTATTGGTAGCATTCAAATATACCGCTCAAATTGAAAGGCATGTTTACTTGTACCAAAAAGATATCAATTCGTTTACTGTCAAACTGTCTTACTCACGAACTTTGAATAACATTTTTATTAAATTAATAAAACTGCAATTTTTTAAAATGTATGGTTATTATTTATACTAGCATCTCTCGAAGTGACATTATTTATAATGAATTAACAATTCATATGCAAAAATGTTTTATTGTAACTGTCACTTTCACATAAAACCAATCAGAACAATCTGTGCTGCCTTGATTTTTTTTGTACTATATCTATTCGGCGGCCCCAGTATAGAGTATCAGTGTAGCTCTCTCAGAAACTGTGGTTTCTAGGATCGTTTTCTTAAAAACATATTTTAAATGTATAAATAATTCAAGGGTCCCATTTTGTATTTATATTCATTATAGAAATTGTGTAAAACGTTAATATATTATAGAATAGTTTTTTTCTATTGCTGGTGTGCAAGCTTTTTACAATAAAGATTTGTTCATTCTTCCTTATGTTTATTTTTATGGTGTATAAAAAGGAATTTAGGTGCTGTAGACTATTTATACATTTTTGATATTTTGATATTATATTTTTTTCAGTATTCTTTAAATGTCAGAATCATTCAGCCCACTTAGAATGGTGGTATAAACAGTGTATCCACCCACTGTTTCTTATTTTTCTGATACTTATTCTCTTTCTTAAAAACAACTTTTACTTATTTAATTGTCACAAAAACAAAACAAAAAAGCATTTATTTTATAATAAATTCCCCAGAGCTTAAATCTCCACTCAATTTTAATCAGCTTAAAATTATCTTTTCAAATTATAAGGCGATTATAAAAACAGCAGAGATATTAACATTTACAATTTACTTACTAACATTCATTTTATTTTCATATTTGACGCATTTATATACCTACCCTCCTTTTCCTTCTTCTTCCTTTTCTTCTTATAAATTCACAATTTGTAATTTATCTTTTTAAATGCGTCCCCATTTTAAAGAAAAGAGAAAAGATGATGATGCGTATTTCAGTTTAAATGACTTTATATTTCTGAAAGTAACGAAACTCGAGAGAGGAAGTAGAGCAACAAAGGTATAAGTATTTAAGCTAACTGTGTCCCTTATCACACGCAAACCATAAGCAAATGAGATAATTTTTGAAGCTAGATAGCTCATGCTACTTTAAGTCTTTCAATTTAATCTGCTTGTACTGGAAGAGGCTTTTACAAATTCAAAAGTTAGTAGTTGAAGGTAAATTGAAGGATAATGAAATTAACATTTAAAGTCGACCATGTAGATAAGAGTTGTGTAATTCTAATTGCTTCTCTTGGCTAGATATGTGCGTATTTAGAGAAGGAAAGGAAAAAAACGCAAAACAGGTTAGTTGGAAAATTTCTATGCTGATGAAATAATTTAGTTAGTTTGTCGTCAAGAGAGCTGCGAGGGAAATTATCTTAGAATTACTTACAAAATATTAACAAAGATACACGGTGTATCTGCCAATTTTTTTTTGTTTATCTAAATTAGAAAAGTTCAATATATTTTCCATTACGTCATAAATAAAACAAGTAAAGGAATCTTTACTGTCATTAAATAAGCAAAAGTTATAACGTGTTAATGATATACCAGGGGTTCCATCAGAAGAAAACTTTAATATTCAATTGCCCCATTTCTGAGTACACCCTGTATAATCAAACCTTAAGTTGGTAATTGCACTTAATTCTGAACTTAACTATATAAATCAGCAAACAAATGCCCCGGCCTGCTTGTTGCATGATGAAATGTTGCTAGATTTTGGCAGAATTATTTAAACTCATTTAAGATAATTTTACCGTTAGGCTACTTTAGCCATTTACTAAAGTAGAGCTACTTAGATCGTCTGCATATCGTCAAAAGCATCTCGCAGTCAAGATTGCTTAGACACTGTAACATTAGTACTCCATGTTTATGTGGAAAAGGACCAAGAAAAAAGTAAATGAATGTCTTCAAATACACTATAGCGGCGAAAGCAATGGCGACAGCAGCACAAAAATTATGAAGCTCCTAAGACATTGACATTTCAAAAGAAAATACAGTGCGAAGGTTTGAATCCTTCCACAGTACACGAACATCAAATACCAGAATTATACCATTCATAACTGGGGGAGATAAGAAATTATATGAACAGATATTATCACAGATTAAATAATTCCAAATTGTAATCCAACTAAATATAAATAAACGTTCTCTAAGGTTGCACACATATTCCCAATTTCGTGCAAGCTTAGTGATAAAAATAGTCTAAGGCACCTGCATCCTGCTTGCTAGAGAGAGATATCTATTTGCGAACGTGTGACCATAACACACGCGCTACGTTGTCGCCCACATTGCAATCTCCCCCTCGCCTGTTTCTGCTAATCTTGCTTTTACGAATCCTATATAAACGAGGTTTTGCTCTTAAGGAAACTCAGTTCCTTCGAGAGCTCATCACCAACATCTTCAGAGCCTGACCCGGCAAGTGACTTTATTTTAACTTTGCTTGTACTTTTCCTATATGGCGAGTCTAGAAACTGCTATGGTTGACTTAGTCTTTACCATATTTCCCTTCTGCTTACTTAGCTATGTCTAGAAACTGCTGTGGTTGACATAATGCTTACCCAACTGTTCTAATGCTTTTATATTAATTTGTTTGTTAGTTGTTCATTATATTGTTAAATTCAACTTTGTGTTTTATTCTACATTACTGCCCTTAACTACGTCCCTAGTTACGACAACTCCCATTCGTGACAATATCGAACTGTCAAGTCCAATCAATATAAAATGGTTTAATAAATAAGTTATGCTGCCAATGCCGTTGAACTTTTCATATACAGGGCTCAAAAATAACGACAATACTTGAATACGAGATAGTTGATGTGTAGAGAAAAGTAGAGAAAATGTTTACCTTATTTGAAGTTTAAGTTTTGAGTCCGATCCTACATGTTCTGCTGAACATTCTCCTTATGTCGCATAATGCTGTGTTTTATAGTTTTTGAACTTAAAAATAATTTTTATAAAATAATAATATGTTGCATAATACTGAAAATGGAGACTGCTGATCTTGAAATAAATTCAAGGTCTAATAACAGCTTTAAAATAAAATATCAGATTTTTAAAGAGAACAAGGTAAGATAATTAGATTAATGGACGATTTTTATTAGTGTACGCGTCTTTAAATTTAATTTAAAAAACATACTACGGTTATATGTTTTGACAGTTGTGTATACACAACATGAATACATTTTTATGTTCTTTAATGGCATTCAAAAATAAACAGACGAATAAATTCTACTTTAAATTTAGAAATTGTTTAATTAATTTAATTAAACAGTTTAATAATTAATTAGGACGCCAGATTGAATTTGCGGCGAATTTTACGAACAGCACAAAAATTTAGAGATACGAAGATTATGTAAATTAATCTTAAAATTAAAGGGCGATTTTTAAATTAGTGCGAGTGATTTTTACTACTAATCAATTTTATTTAAACCAGAAAACACATCGAATAAATTCGATAATAAAATTAATCAGTTTATGATTATTGAAGTTCATGATAACAAGAACGCTTACGTTAATGCCATCGTTTACAAAGACTTGAGCTTGAAAATATTCCTCTTCTTAATTCGACGTTCTTGGAATTTCCTTCAACTCGGCAGACTAATACATATAGCGTATTACTTTACACAATTTTGGTTATCTTAATGTTCGGCGAATGTTCGACGTTTTATTTATTACTAAATTGAAGCAGAATATAACAGGACCGTATTAAAAAACATTTGCAAGCAACTTTTTATAAATAATTTTTTTCCTAGATAGTTTTTTTTCTTCAGTTTTAGATTCGATCTCTAACCTTTTAACCCTCTGCGTTATTTCTGGCTTATCTTGAGACATCCTGTATATTCAAGATATACTTTTATTCTAAAGAATTCTTCACACTCGTTCTTTTTAAACGTTCTTGTTCTTTTGCTAAAAGTGGAATTTGAAATTTTTTAAGAGATCTTAAAGAACACTTTAACACTTTACTCAACGCTATTTACATATCTATATTTATCGTCATTGATGCGTGTGTGGCCTTTGATCAATTATTGCCATCACAATTGGCCTTTGGGATTAACTGCTGGTACATATGTATACCCAATCATTTAGAGTGGTTTATAAGGATTCACGAACAAATTATGACTGGATTTGTCTAAATGTCAGCATAAGGGCACAGTAATTGAATACAATAACAAATTTTTAGATCTATAGCTACAGTATTATACAATACAGTAATATGTATTCCAGAAACAAATATTTTAGGTTAGTCATTACTCATTTCTAAAATGTTGGAAAATCGATAAATTGAATGTTTGTAATGTTGGAAGTTGGTTGGTAGTTACTACACAGCTAAAGTTGCTCACTTGTTATTTTTACACAACATGAACGATGTAGGCCATATGTATTGGTAAGGATATGCGGGCGACAATAATTATATAAATAACACTACACATATATATATATACCTATTATTTTTACTATTTGCATTCTATATGATGCGGGTTTTGTATAACATCCGCCTTTTATGTTCTCATTAATAAAATTCGTTGTAATTAAAAAACCCACATGCGACACATAAAATATATGACTATTGATGGGGCCAAGGTTATGAAAATTATAAAACAACTATTAACAAAGTGTTTTAGTTAGCTGAGTTAGTTCTAGACAATCTTGAGGCACATGATCTAAACTGCAGCAATTAAACTATATTTTCGGCTTGTCAAATTATCGATTCTTGACTTAACTGGACAATATATGAAGAGTAGTTCAGATGTCCACAGAATATCTCGATTGGCAAGGAACTAAAAATAATTATACAAGTATGTTCAATCGCAAAATACATACAAAATTGACGGTTTAAAAAACATCACGATCGGTCTGGAATGTTTTAAAAATAAAGATTTACCCTTCAAATCGGCTTTAAGTGTCTATAGTAGCAGTCAAGATAAAAATCTACCTTGACACGTGTTAATTTTGTCCAGACGAAAAAATGTACAAACACACACACACGTACACATTTTTAATCGAACGCTACATTAATGGCAAGTTAATAATAGCAATTTTCAGGTTATTTTATTTAATATCGTAAACCAAGTTGTCAAGGTGTGTCCCTGAAACATGACTGCATGCAATGCAACAACTGAAGTCAACGCCCTTTAGTAGTTGGCTAGTTTTATGCATATATAATAAAACTTTAAACTCATTAGTTAGAAAAGTAAATAAGTGTTTCTTTCTCACAAATACACTACCCGTATTATGTATTTTACATTTACTTTTCCACACAGACAACCTTGTGTGTAATAATAAAGACGTCAAAAATAACTTTTTTTAACCTTCTACTTCAATTATCAATCAAATTCAAAGTGAGATTGTACATAATAACTTATATAAGTAATGCGAAACGAAATATGTACATAGAAAAAAAGTTATGGAACTACCAATATTGATTTCTAAACAGACGGAACCTCTGATCAAGGTATATCTGATATTGCCACGTGTTCGAACCCACTGTTTAAGATGAACTATGTATTTCACTCTCTGTACTTACGGATAGAATGTGTCTTACATAATCGGACTCTACTGAGTTTTATTTCTCCTGAAAAAGATCCTAAAATGTTCAGTTATTAAAGACCATCGCGTAGACAACAAAAACAGACTCTTTTTCTGACGAATGAAAACAAGCCATAATTGCAATCCAATTTTTTCAAATTTAACTCACAGGAAGACGCAAGTATGTTCTATAAGCTACGCATATATGAATATTTCCAAAGAAATATAATGATTTTTAAAATTCCGATTAGTTTCACTAAGGCAAAAGAGTTTTCTACGGTGATTTAAATGGCTTTCTAACCAAGAGGTGTCCCTGTCTCTGAAACCAATTATCTGAAACCGAAGTTCTAGTAAACTCCTGGACAAAACCATCTGTGTCTTCTATAGTTCACCCGGTGCTACCCTCAATCAGGAAATTGACAACTGCTAGAACAGGTCGGAAATTTATGCGACAAATTAGTACCTTCAAAGCACAACATATCGAGAAAAGATATAGCTTTCTAGCATCCCTAAATCACCAAAAATTCTAATACATTACAAATAATATGTATTATACGGTGTGGTGTACCTTACCTTTCCTGTCATCGCAAACAATTTCTATTTTGATGAACTCAATATACATAATGAAAAGTAAGTGACGAGTTTAGAGCAGATGGTGGACGCAATCCGGTATTGCTACTTTTAAGCTACATGCTCCAATCAAGCTATGCATGTTCTGACATGCATGTCAGGTTGTACGTAATCAGTTAGTAGTTATACTTCGATTGATATGCACTGGATTAAATAAGAGATGTATTAAAAACATTTGCGTAAGAAAATATCAGACATTTTTATTCCGATTATCATAAAACGGTGGTTTTACGGTAATTTTATTTACTAGCGCATTAGAAAAAAAAGCAGCTATTCTACTATGACCTGTCTGCCAAATACTGGAGTAAAATCCTCTCGAAACTACTCGAAAAATAAACATTTTTACAGACCGCCTCAGAGGCGGTAATTCGTGATACCACAGCATACCCACTCGACTGTCGGCACTTTGAAGTTGTTAAGGCAGCTTCAAATATCGCACACAACAGCGACACACCACGATCAGTTTGCAGACACTTGCCGAACGTCATCGTCATTGCATGCATTTAGCATTAGAGGAAAAAGCAGCTATTATACTATGACCTGTCTGCCAAGTACTGGAGTAAGATCCTCTGGAAACTACTCGAAAGAAATAGTAATTTACGTTATAAGTCCTGGAAATGGAATTTTACAGTCGAGTAAGATGTTACGGACAAGGCGACGAAGGAGCCGAGTCCGGAACATCGAAACGAGATTGTAAGACCATTTCCAGGACGTATGACGTAATGCGTTTTATTTCATACTGCAATTATTGGAATATTGGTTTAATTTAAAAAAAATTATATAAAATAAATTTCCGAATGCAAAATATGGACATCTATGAAGAACGAGTTTCCATGGTAACTGATTACGTACTAAAACGTTGACCAGGTGATTGATTGTATTTGCGTCCGGTAAAATTTTTTACAGTCACAAGTCCTGTAAAATTTTTTACAAGCATACTAGACCGTAAAATCGCATGTTCTGGACTAAAAAGTTTGACGTAAAACTGACAAATGTGACACAGTATGAAATAAAATAATTTTATTTCATACTGTCCGGTAAAAGGGTATTTACCGGACTCATTTGAGTCCGGTAAATGAATTATTACGTTACAAGGCCGGTAAAAAATTTTACCGGACTGAAAATCCAATTTGAGTCCGGTAATAGTATATTACGTTATAAGTCCGGTAAACCCAAGTTTACAGTAGCGAGTTGAAAACGTTTCGGGACGAGGCGACGAAGGAGCCGAGTCTCGAATGTTGAAACGAGCTACTGTAATGGTTTACCGGAAGTATGACGTAAGGCGTTTTATTTCATACTGCCTCACATTGTTCATTTTTTAAAAAAATGCATTTAAAATTTTCAGTCCGGTCCGGACTCAAATTAGATTTTCAGTCCGGTAAAATTTTTTACCGGACTCAAATTGGATTTTCAGTCCGGTAAGATTTTTTACCGGCCTTGTAACGTAATAATTCATTTACCGGACTCAAACGAGTCCGGTAAATACCCTTTTATTTCATACTGTCCGGTAAAAGGGTATTTACCGGACTCATTTGAGTCCGGTAAATGAATTATTACGTTACAAGGCCGGTAAAAAATTTTACCGGACTGAAAATCCAATTTGAGTCCGGTAAAAAATTTTACCGGACTGAAAATTTTAAATGCATTTTTTTAAAAAATGAACAATGTGAGGCAGTATGAAATAAAACGCCTTACGTCATACTTCCGGTAAACCATTACAGTAGCTCGTTTCAACATTCGAGACTCGGCTCCTTCGTCGCCTCGTCCCGAAACGTTTTCAACTCGCTACTGTAAACTTGGGTTTACCGGACTTATAACGTAATATACTATTACCGGACAGTATGAAATAAAAAATTTTACCGGACTGAAAATCTAATTTGAATCCGGTAATAGTATATTACGTTATAAGTCCGGTAAACCCAAGTTTACAGTAGCGAGTTGAAAACGTTTCGGGACGAGGCGACGAAGGAGCCGAGTCTCGAATGTTGAAACGAGCTACTGTAATGGTTTACCGGAAGTATGACGTAAGGCGTTTTATTTCATACTGCCTCACATTGTTCATTTTTTTAAAAAATGCATTTAAAATTTTCAGTCCGGTAAAATTTTTTACCGGACTCAAATTAGATTTTCAGTCCGGTAAAATTTTTTACCGGACTCAAATTGGATTTTCAGTCCGGTAAAATTTTTTACCGGCCTTGTAACGTAATAATTCATTTACCGGACTCAAATGAGTCCGGTAAATACCCTTTTACCGGACAGTATGAAATAAAAAATTTTACCGGACTGAAAATTTTAAATGCATTTTTTTAAAAAATGAACAATGTGAGGCAGTATGAAATAAAACGCCTTACGTCATACTTCCGGTAAACCATTACAGTAGCTCGTTTCAACATTCGAGACTCGGCTCCTTCGTCGCCTCGTCCCGAAACGTTTTCAACTCGCTACTGTAAACTTGGGTTTACCGGACTTATAACGTAATATACTATTATAGACCGCCTCAGAGGCGGTCATTCGTGATACCACAGCATACTCCCTCGACTGTCGGCACTTTGAAGTTGTTAAGGCAGCTTCGAATATCGCACACAACAGTGATACACCACGAACAGTTCGCAGAGACTTGCCGAACATCGTCGTCATTGCATGCATTGTTATCAACAGCAACAATTGTTATCACAGGATAACAATTGTTCAAGGTCACACAGCGGCTTTCAATATTTGCTAGAGTGCACCTACTGGTTGTTATACTGTGGTGATACCTCACTCCTAAACATTTTGTGTGATACGGGGATTTCAAGAGCATTTCTTACTTAGTTCATTTACCTTGGCTGGAATCTTGGTGGTCTTTGTGATCGGTAACATAGTGTAGAATTTCATCGTCTTGTTACGGTATAAAAATAACCAGAAGTGCACTGGCACTAATAATCTCAGCCGCCCAGTATGACCTTGATTGATTCCCAGACTGCTTGGCAGACTACGAAGCAGCAGTTGTGTATAGCATTCCCACACGTCGGCGAACAGTTCGTGCGTGTGAGATATGCAAGACTGGCTGAAAAATATAAAATTGCCGACAACAGAATGAATCTGCTGTTTATTTTTATGTGGTCTTACATCAATTCTCAGGTGGTTAGCCCTTTCTAAGTTATAATTTATTTAAGCGTTTGCTCATAAACCTATGCTTTCTTAACGTCATCAAGTTTAGTCTAATGGTATTAAAGGTACTTGAAAAACGTTTGTATACTTCAAAATGTATGACTTTGTACAACATATGTATCCCAGTCTGGAAGAGGTTGGTATCAACAATTTACAGGCTACGGTATCACTAGAACCGGCTTGTCTGAGGAAGCATGCAAGTTCTGTAAATGTAATTTAAAGATATCTTTCTGAATAAAAGATGTAATTCATAAATTGAAATGTTGATGTGATTATTTGGTATTTAGTGATATTTGGACTTGATACATAAACTCCTTACTCCTGCTTGAATCGATTTGAAAAATCAAAACTGGAGTGTTGAAAAGGATGAGGCGCACCATTGCAGCTAGTGATGGACTCGAGCCCGAGCCAAGCTCGACTCGACGAGTTTCGAGTCGAGTTCGATAATTCTTTATTCGAGTCGAGTCGAGCTTAACGTGTGTCGAGCCCGAGTCGAGTCGAGTTTTTAAAGTCGAATTTTTCGAGTTTTACGAGCTTTTCGAGCCGGCTCGAGAAAACTGTACAGTTTATAGTATTTCCCCTATTTTGTACTTCAACGGATTATAACTAAGAATTTGTGCAATTACTTTTCTTTAAATGGCTTCATTACATTATAACACTTAAAACATAATGAAATTTTCCAAAGTTGGTAGCATTGAAAATAAAATTGAATAAAACAGAAAATTGACAAAAACTTTACCCTAAAAATTTGAATTTTCAAATGTCACATCAGTATTGTCAACTACCACAAAATTTCCTAAATTTTGAAATAGCTTTTTTTTATTTAAAAAGGGAATAAAAGAGGGAAAATATAAAAAAATAGCATAAAAAGCTCGTTTCATAAGTCATTATTGCACTCGTCCTTTAGAAAACTCGCCGCAAGCGGCTCGTTTTCTGACTAAGAGGAGAAAAAAGTTTTCGCGACTGCTATATAAATTTGGAAAATAACTATGATTACAAAACGAGCCGGCTCGACTCGACTCTATTTTGAGCCGAGTCGAGTTGAAACAGATTATTTCGAGTCGAGCTTGAATATTTTTTTCGAGTCGAGTCGAGCTTACTAGGAAAGCTCGGCTCGAGTCCATCACTAATTGCAGCTTTTCGCGTTAAAAACTTTTATTAAATCGAAAAAAAAAATAAATAAAATAATTAGAATGCGAATTCTACGCTGTTTACTATTTGACTCTTGGACCAGCTGAATCAAACTGGTCAATAAAGTTCTAATTTTACCCATACGATTATCTTTCCACTTCCCATATATGATACTAACAGAATTATCATTCCGTATCGTTTTACGTACATTAATTCTAGGCTCAGAATACACTACACCAGGGATCTCCAAACTACGGCACCACTTAATCAACTCCGGCACATAGATTTTAGTTAACCTTCCTGTGTTACGAGTGCTACAACGACATCGAAATGTCTCGACTAGAACGTTTTAAATTTTCTTCCATTCGTGGATCAACAAGTTAAAAAATACTGTTATACACCTTAGCCTTATCGCTCAGCTGCACTTAATAACAATTATTAATTTGACCTACCTATAAGACTTATTTCTAGATACTTAAATCTTACCAACATATATCTATTTGGCAATTTCCTTATAGCAGAAACTTACCTGCAACAAAAAAAAAACAAATTAATTAATCTAGTAGACAGAATATAATTTTATACAAACTAAATATAATAAAGATTCATTTTTTCAGTAGCAAAGTCTAGTTCCTAGGATCTACTTACTTCCCAAACAATTATTGGTAGAAATCAAGAAAGATATAAGGATTACGTACACTAAACCCAACTTTTCAAACTTAGCTAGCAGTAATGATTATTTCTGGTGGTTCAGGAAATTCTAAAAATACTGTGGGTCAACACTTTCTTAAGACTCACTACCTTCTACCAGCTCATTGTGCAGCGATCTTTCGCATTCGTTTATTGATCAAACCTCCATTGATAATGGCTTTTGCAATGATAGCAGAGGTCCTCTTTTTTTCGGTAATTATTATTTTGTTTTGTTACCAGTCTCAGGCTCACATTTAACCATGAACATGAACTAATAGTTTAAGGTTGTGGCAATCAAAGAAAAAAGGGAAATATACTTCACCCTTGTTCCCTATAAATGAGAGCCAAATAAGATTTTGTATTGGCCCCAACAACTACTAGTGCAAAAACAAATAATTAATCTCCAGATTTTATGCCGTCGACGGAAATGTTTGACCACAGCATCCATTTTGGGTTGGTTTGCCTAATAGAAGTTACTGTCACTTCGTTGTAATTTTAATAGTAACTGGAACTTTGTAGTAATTCTGATGCAAAACAAATAATAAAAATCACTTTAAAGTAATTCTCCTGGGTTGCAAAAAACGTAAGTTTTACTTTCAATACTACTGTTAAGGTACCGTTACTTTAAAGGTTAAGCTTGCTTAACATCTAAATAAAATCATTGGGTCTCAAGACAGGTAGGTGACAGGAACTTTCGGTAAGTGCTACTTTAAAGTTTCAAAATACTTTAAAGTAGCTTCGAGCAAGTTATTGCTACGATAATAATACCACTTTGAAGTTGCAACAACTTTCCACACTTGTTAAAAGTTACTCAAAAGTAGTGGAACTACATAGTTCCACTAAAAAGTAGAAACAACTATATAATTACTAAAATATTCCGAACTGCAGTGATAAAGCCTATAAAGTCATAAATTTAGTTGTAGTCACTACTTAATCAAAGTTCCGATCTCAGTTGCTGCTACTTAGATGCTGCTTGGGATGTAATAATGAGTAAAAAATACGTTTTTAACATTTCAAATATTTTTGAAGACTTGCTGAATTATAAGCAATTTTTTAAAAATTCTGTAAGAGAATTAATCGACTTAATTATATTGCTTAGTATTGATGGACTATAATTGCATCGATAATAGTTTATTAATGATCCACGCCTATTACATCATGAATGAAAATTTATAGTTATTGATTTAGATCAAGTACTTGGGAGTTAATCCTACATACACTCACTGAATACAAAAATGATCTAAGAAAATCTAATGACGTTGTAGAACAGTACAGTACTTGAATTAAATAGAGCTTATATAAAAATGTAAACTTTATTATATGAGTTATTACATGAAAATGAAATCGGTAGATTTTGTCACGATTAAGTCAACTGTAAATAATCGAACATAAGCTGCGGCACATGCTATTAATAATTAATATACATCTTTAAAAAAGTAGAGTTTTGACCTCTAAGGTTCCACGTTTATTTTGTGTATTGTATAATTTATATCTTTCTGAACTACCGGTAAAAATTTATTTTTACTACTATTTGAATACTATATAAAAAGCAACAACTCTTTAATGTTTAATTAATCATAGGTCCAAATTTTTAACGCATTCCTAGTTCTTTCATTTTGTACTTTTTCAATTTACAGTCATGCTTTCCACATGATGAAGATTATTCATCATAATCAAGAAAACATAAATTCCTATTGTTATTAATCTTTATTTTCGACGTCTTGCATTAATTTTGACAAGTACAAATGCACACCCACCGCTAGGTTGTAGCATTTCAAAAACGAACCATATCAAGCACATGCAACTTTGTAGCCATTTCATTATTTCTTTCTAAATGCATTTCTCTTTGAAGTACATTAGTATTCAATAAACAAAACGAGGCTGCGCCCAGTTTACATTTTATGTTTACGTTTGAAATAGACACGTGTATATTAATAAAAAGGAATTTTAATTAAAAAAATATTTTTAAGTAAAAATGTATTTGTTTTTGTCTACAAGATATATACGTACGAGTGAGAGTTTTGAAAAAACAAGATAAGATAATAAATGAAAACCTGTAAACATTGCTTTTAAAAAAATAGAACGAGATTAGTAGTGTTATGGGATGTCAGGTGATCCAACTATTATCTGTGATAGATTAAATTACGACTGAAACTAACCTCAGACAAAGAAATTCTAAAAAGTAGTTGACACTATTAAATCCATATGGTAGGTAGTGTTAATTAATTAAATAAACAATAATAAATAAAACAAACTTTGCACATAATATGAATATTTTTTTAAATTGAACTACTACTATTTAAGAATGGATTTTATTTTAACGATGTTTATTTTTGTATGCTTTGAATTAGTTCATTAACGCTCTTAGTGCACCGTTTTTCAGACAACCTAGCACTCACCGAATTAAAAAGAAAATAAACACCTGTTTAACATCAATCTTTCGGAATTAATAGAACTCTATAGCACAACAAATTTAAAGCGCGAGTCAGTCAACATAGGGGAGACTATTATTCAAATTAAAAATAAATTAATGAAATAATAGATATATAAATTCCAATATTTCCATTCCAGTTTATATTTAAGAAAGTGTAATAGCAAAAAGCGAGACAGGAACAAACGGAAACGTTATGTCAGAAAATTTCTAATATACGGGGTACCGCAACAACAAGTTCTCCCTTCAGAGATCATCCAGTATCAACATTGATTTTTGATTTTTTTTTTTTAGTTTAGTACCGCTTCCATCTTTTTCTTTTTTCTGTTTTGGGCAATGACTCCGATATGTTAGAATGGAAGGGACAACTTTCTTGAATAATTCTATTTATATATTTCTTTTATACTAAAAGAGAACTATTTTTATAGTATCTCCGTCAGCTATTCGTTCTCTTTATTTCCTCCTCTGTTTTCCTGCGCTGTGATATCAATTTTACTTAACCAGATGGCAGTGGCGTGCGGTCCATGGAAACAATGGAAGCAATGCTTCCCTAAGAAATTATATGAACATAAAAAACTATGTTATCAAACTATTTTTTATAGGATTACATAATATAAGATTATTATTTATTTACTTAATTTATTATTTAATTAATTTATTTATTAAATTTCTAATATTTAATTAACTTAAAACTGTCAATTTTGTGCAGCAAAAATATTAAAATAGAGTATCTACTATTTTAGTGTCATTAACTTGCACAGAACGGTAATGTAGATTCAAATATACTACATATAAGCAACGGCTAATTTGCTTACCGCACTTAGAGTTTTCATTAGCGGGTGGTGCACTGTGGTGATGCAGTTGACATCGTAAGGTCATGTTATTAAATGCTCGTTGCTCAGATAAATTTGATTATTTATTCCCTTTAGTGTTACTTATTAAACACTCTATATCTGGGTATGATACTGAATTTAAAAAAATGTTATTACTTTAACTTATATTAGTTGGAATTATTTCATAGACGGAAATAATTGTAATAATCGTAGTTGGATTCTACGCAAAGTTAAAATTGCTTATCGGGTGACTGCAAATTCGGCTGGTTTGGTAAAAGGTCCGAATATTTCCGATACCCTTGAATCGCGTCATTTCTGATTGTCAATTATTAGAGAAAGAATTTTTTGCACACAGTTTTAGAAAAAAAAATATATAAATTGCTGATAAAGACAGACGAAAACCAGAACCTCCAAATTTAATTTTTTTTCATTTCTTTAGTAAAGATTAAAACGTGCAACAGATATTTTAAAATTGAAGCCTACAAAAATTAGTGGCTAACAGCCCGTATTAGTTTAGGTGTTATTCTGTTGTCCTTACCTTCTTTTTAATTATGAAGCAGGCGTTTGGAATAAGTCTGATCTCTCTACATCAATCAATCTATCTATATATTGCATTGTAAATACTTTTTTTTAATAAAGATTATAATCTGCTATCACAAATTTCATAAAGTATAAAGCGAAAAGTTCTTATTTAAAGATCTTTTATAAACCTAATAATTATGTTTTTATTTTTTTTGCACCTAAGTATAGCAAAATCAAAATCATTGTTGCTTCCCTTGCTTAGATTCTCACCGCACGCCACTGCCAGCTGGATTGTATGACGATTCTCTTTACTTACTGTCTTCTTATATTCTTTACGTATTATGATTCGATGTTTTGTTGATGAATTTTCATGTTTATTTTTTCTGGCGCTTCTTTGTATATTTTCAGATTTTTATTTAATGTCCTTTTGCTGGATTTGGCAATTATCACTGTGTCTTTCAGGCTCTAAATAAAACCTCTTAAGATTCGTGCGTTTATTTTGCTGCAGTTAAATAGAGAAAGTTCTTATAATTGCAGCACTCTCTACTGTTATCCCCTTTTTGAATATTGATATTATAATTCCAGTTTGCCAGTCTTCAGGTGCATGTTCTATTTCATAGCTTGATTCATTATTTGTCCCATTTCTTCTATTGCCATGCCCAGTAGCACTTTCAGTAAATCTGTAGTTATTTAGTCATGTCCTAGTGTGCTTTCTCTGGCTTTGCTGTTCATAAGGTCCGTCTTATTTCTTCTTGTATTATTTCCTCTTATCAGATTTCATTGCTTTTTTATTACTATCTTATTGACTACTTCTAGTAGTTACTTAAAGTATTTTCTCCTTCTTTCTATTATTATGTCTACATCTGGTATGATATTTCCTTCTTTATATTTTATGTTTTCTTACTGTTACTACTTTTCTCTGTTCTATAGTATGCACTCATCGTTTCGTACTATTCGTTCTTGTCATGACTTTTTCTTCTTATTTATTATTCTTTTGACATGTCCTTCTTGTGTCTTATATTCTTCATAATTTGCTGTATTTCTGTCTCAAAGTCTAGTTAGTTACAATACACGTGGCTCCGCAGCTTTCTTCTAATGCCGATAATATTGCATTTTTGGTTCTCATCTTCCTTCTATTGCCGTCTCAGCTGTATTTATTACAGCTATAAAATCATTCTTACAAAAATTAAATGGTTCCAAAAATGTTATTGCCCTCCTCTGTCGACCAAGCATTTTTATTAAGAATTTGTTATGTGCCATCTCTTAGAGCGTCCGTGTACTAAACAGCCAGAGGACTAAGAGACTAATGGAAGTGCGCACGTGGCATCACTGTAAAGAACTGTGACGTTGCACAGAAGACCGCTGGTAGCAACATCACCAAAACACATAATTCAATGTAAAATAAGGTATATTGCACGCCGACAGTGGGCACTACGCCGACCGCAAGTGGTAACACTTTCCCAATCGTGGAAACTAATCTAACCTAACCTAACTTAAGGTCATATTGTAAAAAAAATCACAGGCATCGTCAATCAACAGGTTAATTAGTTTTAGCTTCGGAAATGTACGTTAACATCCCTAAAGAGACCACCACTTGCGATCGGCGTAGTGTTCATGGTCGGCAAAGTGTTCAGAAGCAAAATTTATTTTAAGGTTCGGCGTAGTGTCCACGGTCAGAAAAATGTCCAAAACTGTTAGCCGGCGTTGTGTCCAGCCACCCAGTGTTTGAGCGACCAGGCGTTTTATAGAAAATTTCTTACTGTGCGGTTGAATTTGATTATTGTAAATACTCTTCCTCATCTGTCCCTTACAAAATTACAAAAGATGCACAGTAGATTTAATAGCCTTCATCTTTTGAAACACCACAAAACTGCGTCCTGTTCGCGTTCATATTATTCCTCCTGGCATACCACTTACAGTGAAAAAAAAAATAACAATAGCTATCTGTGTATTACAAGCGCAAAGTGATAATTTACTGATCGAAGGAGAATTTGCGCGACGTGAAACGGAGCACGTAAATCGGAGAGCGGCAATGACACTATGTTTTAGAAATATAACCGAGATCTGTGTTACGACAGCAAAAATACTAAAGAAAAATCATTTTATAATGTCTATCTGAAAGCAGCGCACTAAAATTTAAAAAAAAATCCATTGTTACTGTTTGCTCTGAGCAAAGCCTAAAAAAGCTTACTTTCAAATGTTAGGACAGAAAAAAACCAGTTCGTAGGTCGCTCATGAATGACGCACGGCAAATCGCTAAACATTTTGGTCATTGCGGCCTGGCCTAATAATTTATTGGAACACTTACTAAATTCAATAAAGAAATGTACTATTTATAATCTGATATGAGATAGGTAGCGTGTTGAAGCGAGGCATTGACAGATTTTTGGGTATCATAAGAAAAT
Source organism: Agrypnus murinus (assembly GCA_929113105.1). NCBI lineage: Eukaryota > Metazoa > Arthropoda > Insecta > Coleoptera > Elateridae > Agrypnus > Agrypnus murinus. Next base: position 38,374,813 of record OV816030.1, read on the forward strand.
TAATTATCTTATTTAGTCTATCATCGACCCTGCACATATATACGAAATTCTTAATTATTCTTTAAAAAAGGGCGCGATCTCGAAAGAAGACGTAAGGAATGGGACACCCTGTATACATTCTGATGGAAAGGGATTTTTAATACTAAAAAACATCCAAAGGTATGACACACCCAATTCGCGTGTTCTCATTAACAGCACGTTTCGTATGTTTTGTGCCGGTGAAATGTGCCCTCGAAAATGTGTTTTGTCTAGTTGGTGTACTTTCAATCCCATGCACATTTGGCATCCGTTGTAGTTTTACCCAATTTATGGCACTGTTCATTATGCAGTCTATGTTATGTCTGCGCTCGTATACTGCAACGTCAGGAATGTTTTATAGGCGAATGCGTTCCGAATACACATACTACACAGAGTGCAAAAGTACAACAAAACGAAAAAGGCAAAAACTCATATTTCCAAAGCGCGTTGTGCTGTTGCTGCTTATAATGTGTATGTGGGGAGACGAATATAATGTGTTTGCGCTAAACGTATAAACATCAAAGGCGACTTTTACACCATAACCTTACCTATATCAATTAAGTTGCGACATTTATTACTTTTTAAGTGCCTCTCTCACGCCCTCTCTTGTGTATTTTATTAAAAAGTAAAAACTGGGTGACATATCGATTTCACCTTCTATTTTAACGACGATGAAAAATATATGGCAACTATATTATTGTAGTTTATGAGGTATAAGTGAGAAAGAGGTAATAGGCGACAGGTTTAAATACTAAAACAAGGAAATAAACAATGACATAAATAGATATTACCATATCAATAAGCTATTATGAAATGTAGAATTTCAGTACACTTGTGTATTTGAAACGCAAAGAAAGTTTAAACAATACACAACACCATCCAACATTATCAAAATTTTCACTACCATCACATTCAGGGAAAGATTATGTAATCTTTATAGTATCACTTCTTGCTGCGTATCGTACGCTATACGTATCCCCGGGGGTACATATAGTAAGTAGTTCTATCTAGTGATTTTCCTAATTTACTGCTATTGTTGAATGCTTTTATATATTTTAACAACAAGTAGATTTAACATTGTTCGGCCAAGCTCTAAACAATAAATTATAAACATTTTAAGGTACCTACCCCCGGCGATATATTTCGCATTAAATTAATATAGTTTTCATTACAAACGGGACACATCTCCGGGGATATGTACATAACCGAAGTGTAGTTTTTCGGCTATAGATGTACAGTTGGGGAATAAATATAGTTTAGTTTTGCCAATGTAAGTTTTTTTGATAAACCACATTTACAATATGCAAAAATTAAAAACATCGGTAACTAGATTTATAAAAATGTAAATTACGTACATTGATCCCCAACTGTACACAGTTTCATTGGAGAGTAAACTCAAAATAGCATCTTTCGGGTAATCTTGCGATGATCCTGTTAATGATTATTACGAGCGTGCACTGCCGTGCAAAATGAGTAAAACATGCACAATTTTTGCATGGAGTCACGATAACACACTGCTATCACACTTGCTCCACGTGAAATTCTGTCATGATGATTCCCCCGATTCAAAGTCTTAAAGTTTTTCACTGGCTTTTGCCGCGTTAAGTTTAAATCTTGAGATATTACAATACTCGAGGCACCTCAAGACTCCATTTTTAATACGTCAATTCAAAAGTCTTCAACTGCAACTGGCGTCACTTTCACTAGAATTGCATCATCCACTATGCAGTGTTGCCACCTTGAGCATTATTTATGAAATAACCCTTGTATTAAATGGTCATTTTTCAAGCTAGGCAATAGGTACAGGCGGTTTTCAGTACAGGTTGAAAAATCAAAACAAGCATACGATTGAGACAAACGACATTTGTACATCAGTGCGTTTGCTCTCGTTTTTTTTCCAAAACACATTGTGCAGACGCAACGAGACTTTAGACTCAAATTTCAAGAGTATTGCATTACGGGTCGATTTTTTTGTTTTTTAGCCCACTGAAAATTACCAGAACCTATTGCCTTGGCCCTTTAGTATAAAGTGTCAAAGATTCCGAGTTTTAAGGTTTTACAATTCTTAGGCAAGAGATTTCAGGATTCTTTTTGTTCAGTTCAAAGTCTCCAAAACTTACAGTTACTGACAAAAACCTCAAGATTCGAATAATTCTAATATTGTAAATAATTTATGTGTCTGGATCAAAAGTATAACAGATTTTCATATATTCATACATCCAGGATTAGATAACTTCGAAATTTCCGATTAACACTAAAGAATCGGGAAATTCAAGGCTGCAAATGTGTATAGATATTGTGGGTTTGAGCTACATCAGGTCTGGAAATAAACTAAATAGGTACACTACATAAAAATATTTGTATGGTTATTAAACGCACTAAAAAAATAAAATAAAAAAAAAACTTGCTACTCCCACTTACTCTTTACGACCCTATTTGAAAAATACATATATAGTACTAAAAATGTAGTATATTTTTACGATAATATAACAAAAAAAAACTAGATGGCCTTTTAAAATCCAAAATATAATAACTAATAACTTCTTGATTTAACAAACTAAAGAATTTATAGTATGAGAAATAAAAGAGAGAAGCAATAAAAATTTAAGATTTAAATTATATTTTATTACCTTCCTTTTTGAATATAAATCATTTTTTTAACGATTTAAATTAAATTAGAAGAATGTAGGAAGAGAATAATAAAAGACTTTATTAAAACTCCTGATGATAATCTGGGCAAGATTGTGTGAGTGATTAACAAAAGAATGGATTATAATATACAGATGGATGGATACACATGTGTACAGTTTACCACTGAAATTCAATTGGATGATATGTTGCCCAACGGGAATTATTGTCGGAAAAGGTAATTACAGTGCTTGAACGCCGACATTGTCCATTTCATAAAAATAAGACTTCATAAAACATAAGACCATTCTAAAATATAATATAAAAGCTTATCTGATACAGACATACGAGTACATAAACAATGGCTTGCAGTTATGTTATAAATAAAATAAAGCCATATTTTGTTTTTCAATTTAAAACAATGCTGAACATAAAAAATAAATGTATATTTATTTCTATTATACACTTTTTATATATAAAGTTCATTACTTTAGAAAAGGTGACAGCACGTCATCAATATCTAAGTTATTATTCTTATGTCCCAAGATGACGAGCTGTCCCATTCTCTAAGGAAACGGAGTTTGCCTATATTTTAATATTTTATATTTGTATATTCTTTTTCCAAGTAGAGAACGGCATATTTAAAAAGATATTTCGATTTAAAAAGATAAGGTTCGTCAAATTGATACATTTTTCTGTGCTATGAAATGAACTGTGTGGAATTCGTTTCTGAACATATAAAATTTGACTGCAAGCAAGAAAAACGCATATTTTAATTAAATCAAGATGGAAAAACTGAATTGTCGGTCTGTGGTTAGGCTGGCCTGCACTGTTGCTTAGTCCGTATATTCGGTACAGTGACGTGGGTGTCGCTATAGTAGTATTAATGATATAAGGTCCTCTATATAGGGGGGCCTGCTAACCATCCCAATCAAATAATTACAAATTCTCAGTTACTAATTAGGATTCCACCCAACTTCTCCCAATTCCGGTTATTCCCAATCCTACTTATCGCAATCCCATTTCCCCCAACTCACTTTCCCCAATTCCCGCTTCCCCAATCACTTTCATCGAACCAAAGCAAACGAATAAATGAAATTAATATATTGTTGCTAATTTTTAATGATTGTCGTCGATATAAAAAATCTCGGGTTTTGTATTTTTTTACCCCCTAAATCGCCGCCGCTGTGTTTGTGTCTTCGTGTCCTGCACGGCGCCGACGCCGCGCCGTTAGCGGTATTAATCCCTATTAGTCGTCTAGTTTAAATGTTGGAGACTGTTTCTGTTAGATTTATCAATCTTACTCACTTATAACCTAACCTGCGCTGCATAGCGTGTCCTTCACGCCGTTGGTCTTTCTCTCTCTTTCCCCGCTCTATCTAGTCTCATCTGTCTTTGTTAGGTGTATCAAAATAACCTAACTTTCGTACCGAAGCGTTCTGTACGTCATCGGTGTATCTCTCTACATCGCATCGCCACTTTAACTATTCGAGAGTGTCTCTGATAGATCTATCAACTTACTAACTTACAATCTAACCTCCTCAGCCTAACGTGTATCAAACTTACTAACCTATAACCTAAACTCCTCTGCATAACGTATCCCATACGCCGTTAGCGTTAATCTCTCCCTTTCGCCATTTTAAAGTTTTAGATCTATCAAACTTACTAACTTATAATCCAATATCCGGTGCATTGCATGTCCTTTACGCAGTTGGTCTTCCTCTCTCTTTCTTCGTTCTATGTATTCTCCTCTGTCTCTGTTGAAGGCAAACAGACTGGAAATTTGGAATATTTTTTCTTTCTTGAAAAAATGCATTTTTCTTTGGAAATCCTTTGGTTTAGGAGAAATTGAAACAAAAGATTTTTGTGGCAAATAAGAGCAAAAAACTCTTTTTGGGAGAAATGGGAATGGAGGAAAGAGTTTTTTCTTTGAAAGAATGGGATTTTTTGGTAAAAGTGGGATTAGGAGAAGAACCCCTAATTGGGCGAAGTGGGAAGGCACGCTAATTAGTATTGTTTTTTCGAGACTTACAGTCTGAAGACCCAAAAGAAAGACCGTATAAATTCTATTCAAAGCCTCAAATGATAGTTTGGGGAATTACATTGGGAATGTTTCTCCAGACACAATATAATAGAAACAAAGACAGTGCTAAATATAACACTTTGGAGGTATACCGGGTGACAACTGCCATATGACACCAGCTATTAATTCTTTATTTACTAACCGATTTAAATGAAACTTGTGTGAGTGACCTTCAACTTCAGAATCTTAAATGGAACGTACAACGCATTTTTGCATATTTCGAATCTGTAAGTTATTCTGAATCCAGTAATATTTCATTTGTTAAATTGCGTTACATTTGGAACAAATGCGTTTCGGGGTAAAAATGACAAAGATAAGCTTTTGCGGTGCTGTGGAAACAAGTAAAACAAAATACCATCGATTTCACATTTTCTTAGTTAGCACAATTGTTCGATCCCTAATGATTTTAAATGATTCACGGCCATCTAGATTCTAAATTTAAAAAATAGCTTTTTCATTCCCATGGCAAGAAAAGTCAACAAATGAACTGTTATTAAATTAAAAGTTTCTTGTAGATTCAAAACATGCAAAGGTCAGTGGTTCGAACCATTAAGTTCGGTAAGTAATTAAGATTTTGAAGTTGATCATTGCCTGTTGTTGTTGCCTCAAAAAAGAAAGTTGTAGAATAAGCAGTCATGATGCAGAGCACTTATTTCTATCTCCGATTCCATCCACCAGGCCGGCAATTACATATTTTGAGCATGTGAGGCTCTTCTTTCTAAAACTCGATCCACTCAAAATACGATGAATACCGGTTACCTGCTCGCTGGTTACCAGCGTCTGTTGGCCCTTATTTTCTGAGCTGGTTTGTAGGTGAATCAAAACACAGTCATTGAACGAAACCTGCAATCTACTTACCTATTCAGTTTTCGTTTATCGTAAAAATGATAAGTTCAAGTGATGCTGAATATTTTCGATTTGCCTGAGACTTTAGGCAATTATTCCGCAACGGAAGCTTTTAGTAGCAAGTGAAATTAACTGTTCTGTATGCATATTTTAAACAAAATACTTTTTGAAGGTATTGAAAATAATTTTTCAACTTCAACATTGGACATTCCGGTAGAAAGTCGGCGCGGGCAGCCAGCGCTGACTTACCGGCGTCTGCCTCTATGGTGACTGACTGTACTTGATGGTATGAATATATTCGTTTCGCTGGTCGACGCCGGTAAACAGTGAACAGCTGACCGGCTTTCACTATGTTCATATCCTTAGGCTAGTTCATTACAGATCAGTAAGGAATGGCACTATACCCTGTATTTTAACTGTTTTATTTCTAAATATAGAGATATTTTATTGAACACAACTTGTTTCTTCGAAATTATGCCATAATGAAATGATTATGCACAGTGTTATTATGTATCAAAATTAATTTAGCATTTTATCAGTTACTATTAATTTCGTGAACTAGTTTTACGCTATAAGTGAGAGCTTTTGATCAGTATTTTGAAACAATAAGTGTAATGTAATAGGAATTATTAATTAATTCGTAATATTGTTCGTATTAGAGCTGATCAGTGTGTCATATACACTCGTTAAAGTTATTATTGTATTTGCATTTCTCGATTTGTCGTAATCTTATCCTATATTATAAATATCTACCAGATTAGCGAGAGTGCTCTGCTTGTTATACCTGGTTTTTTTTCTCTCTCTCTCGATTATTATTATTATTATTACAAGAACAATATTGTAAACCATTTTTTACAACGCGATCTTTCAAACCAGTTTTCTGAACAAGATTTCTTCAGTCGCAATAATTAAAATAATTCCAGAATGAGTTCGTCAGGTATCTAAAACTACAACGGCTTGTCACAAAATGATATTGGATATTTAATAAAAAAAAAGTTGACAGCTTAATTAACCGGCTTTTGTATTAGCATTCCGATAGGGATTTTTGGATATTTTTCGAGCCTTGTTTATTAAATTTTAATATTTATGTTGTTTTAATAATATTAAACATTCTCAATCAATCCATTAGAAGGACTTCCGAAGAACTTCCAATCACATGGTTCATCACAAACCATGATATTTACTAACTAGTATCTAGCAAATATTAAGTAGTAATCTAGGCACACACCTCTTTAATCCCATCAATCAGGCTACCGCTAGAAATAGACTACCTTGAGCATGTCAACACTTAAATCACTGATGATCCATAGTTTTGACATCTTCATTTGACTTATTATTAGTAGGGATAATGATTGGTTATTAGTGGAAATCCATTAAACAAACCGCAATCAACAGTCCATTAACATAGTTCTTTTTAGGGAATGCTTTAAATGGACACTTCTTGATTGACTGTAATAAATATAATGGAGGGATAATAGAAGCTTCTGATAAGACAATATATTAGAATGATTCTCAATAAAAGTGAGCAAGTCTTGAAAGAGGTCTGCAGAATGTCGAAATACTTAAGATCTACGTAGACATATTTCGTAAACTTGTAGTTCTTGTCTTGACGCACCTTTACAGTTTTCGTTGAATACAGAAGCGGCTTCATTATCTACCACCAACATCTTTCAAGTCTCTATTGTAATTGTTATTTGGCAATACGTTTCACTATATATCAATATATCAAGAAAACTTTACCAGTAAATATCAAATAAAATTTAAAAATGTATAAGTGGAGAATATTGGAATTTTTGGTATTAATTTTCACGTTAGTAGAAGCTCAATCCTTGACCCTCAATCAGTTCTACTCCTGTAAATTTGGATTTTGAATGGATTTTATGCAAAAGGATGCTTATGTTTGATGGCATCAAGATGATGACCTGGCTACATTTAAGCAAACAGAATGCAATGCAATTTTTAGAATGCAGACAGTCTCATTTCGTGCTTTAGACACGTATTCTTCAAAACTCCCATTAAAATCTATTTTTGTAATTCCTTTATTGCATTGAGCAACTAAGTGCTCTCAAGTAATAATTCTTATTTGGCTGACAGTCTTTATCGGTAGGAATATTGAGTTTACTAACCCTGTGCACCTTTTAAAATAATAAAAGAGAGAGATTCGTACGATTTTGTTATTGGCTAAGCCTGTTGTCATATTCAAGTTAAAATCATAAGAAACGAATGAAAAAGTTACCCTTATCAAAAGAGTTTGGCTTTGCCTATCAGGGCGGACGCTTCGCGTTTAAGGCACCTTTCCTAAGGTCACTTTGCGCTGTTGTTTTTTTCTCGTGTACCAGCTACAGAATTAATTAATGCGACTGTAAAATCAGTTTGTTTATTTGTGGAAGGGAATTTCTGATAATTCCGTATTGTGGATCTGCATATGTAGAGACCAGTTTTTGAGTATAAGCTTCAGTGTGATAATCTGCCGCGGGTTTTCCTTGTTAGAGGAATTGAATTAACGAAGGGAATGAATCGTGGAACCTAGTGCACTTCCGAGGATATGGAGAATTTGTCCTGACTGGGCCGTCCGTACCGATTAGTGAAAATGTTCTTCTACTTCTTATTTAAAGCAATAAATATTGCGAATACGCGGAATGTTACGCGCTTTCATATTGACAAGTTAACGCCCATTATGTTCTTTAAAAGGATGGCTAATAAAAGTTTAAACAACATTTTAAATCATTGTATATGACACCGTTCAAGTTTAGAAACATTTAATAATAATAAAACCAAAGTTACTAATGGAAATTTTAGTAACGTTCGAAGATTCGGTGTTTAAAGTAAATCGTTCAATTGCGCTTTTTTAGTGAAGTAAGAGGTTTAGTGAAATAAAGAACTTCTAGTAGTTGAAATTTCATTTATTGATAAAGAAAATCTCAATTGATTTTTAGATAAGAAACTCAAATGAAAATGTATTTAGAATGGGATCTCAAATCTCAAAGGTATAATATAGAAAATAATAAAGGGAGTTGGTTTTTATGATCTTAAACCGTTGTGTATATTTTTGTATGTAAACAATTTAAGCTTCAACTTATTTCAATATACAGATTTCAAAATTATTAATCAATGCTATAGTTTGGCACAAGTTGTTGGTGTTTCATTCATAAAAGAAGGATTATTTAAATTGAATTTAACGTAAATTATCGGGGATAATGTTTTTCCAAATTGAGAATTTCTCTAACTTTTGCTATTATTTAACAAAATCAAAAAATTTGAGTGGCGCCATCTATCTTATTAATTGTTCCTGCGTTACATTTTCTCATCAGTACGCCTTTGCGATTTACACCCAGGACACCGACACTATTCGAATTAATAAGACATCTCTGCTGGGAGATATGCTAACCTAAGTAGGTTTAAGTGATTTATTGTGCTTATTATTTTATTGAGATTAAGGCTGTTACAAATAATGATCCTTTTTGAGAGTATTTGCTTTTTGACGATTAATGTCTCTGAGAGAGTTTTATACCAAAGTTTTTCAGATATGGGCTACTAGCCATTAAGCTGAGGGTTGTCACATGTATTGCATAGTCTTGTTTGAAACACCTTTAGTTTCAGTTAGTAAAGGTGTTGGGGATGTTCTGGTTTATATTTAGTTAAAACTAGACGGACCATTCTATTTATATATTTATTTATAAGAGTACTTCTTGGTACTGCTTAGGAGCTGATTACATGATGATGCTGTTCTTCAGAAGTAAAAGAAATTCATAAAATCCCCAGGTATTGATACTGGCTTAGATACAGCCACAATCTGCCCTATGCTGCCATAGCGTCTGTTTTTAATTAATGCAACAACAGTATAAATAGTTATGTACATTTAGCTCTTAAAGCACCAAAAGTATTTATGATAGCAGTAACCTTGTGGTGTATTGATTTTTTACTCATTTGCGATTCTCCTTTTTTTATAGTAGCAATTTTTTGAGATACTCAACCTGCAATTCTTTAAGAAACAACACTTCATCAAAGTGTATGCCATGATAAACTAATAGGGATTAACAAATTGTATTCTACCTACGTAGAAACACACTACAGTCGAGATGTGTACCCTTTTCTGGAAATTCTTTGCAGAGAGAAACGTTTTCTTATCATTTATCACACGTCATGCAAAGTCTGATTTATTGCAAGACAAATTAACTTGAGTCTTGTTATGCCTGTTTTGCGAGTCTATGTAAAAAAGCAATTGTAACCATACATTCCACCAAATCGTACCAATCCAAAGGCAATATTTTGCATTTTACAATTAGCATCTAAGAAATACCCAAGAGAAAAAAAATTCCTTCTAGGAGGGAAAAACATTCTTTTTCTTGTTTAAGATTTGGTGGCTAACAAATTTATATACTAGCCCTAAAATGTTGTGCAGAAAGGTTTGCGGGTAGTTTCAGAAAAATACGGCTGTTTCGGAGAACACCAAGCAGGAGGAAAGAAGAAATACGTTCGATTTGCGTGAGGACAATGCGTGCGGTATCCAAATAAGGGAAGTTAGTAACGGTCAAGAGGGTGATGGACGACGTAAATATTCTCCTTGATACGGTCAATAACTTACTTGGAAGTTTCCGTGTGCTGGTCATGACCCACTACGACCTCGAAGTGACCGGAAACAGTAGCCCACGCCAGAACAAAATTATGTCAACTCACGCTTCGTATCTATGTAATGGGGACGTTGACGCCCTATCGATCATTTCCTCATTATAGAACTTTTTTCGCTGTTTATTAACTTACCATACGGTTGGTTCACCATTATTAGACACCCATGGTTTGCCATACATATACCTATATATACATTTTTCTAAATATAGGTTACACTTTATCAATTATAGAAACCTTCTTTATGAAAGAATCTTCCATTCCAACACACTTCTAGGTTATATTTGTAGAGCTTCCTATTTATTGAACTTTTCATGTGTGTGTAGGTGTGTGCATTTGGAATTGTTTACTTACCACTGAAATCGTTTGTGTTGGCGTCCTGTTGCGTAAGAACAGTTGTTTTATGAACAACATTCAGCAAACGTTCTAATTTTCTAAGCTGCAAGGAAAAACTAATTTTAATGTTGTTTAATGGACAGTTGGCTGAATTGGGACTATTGAAACGATTTTGCGGTTGTGGTAGTACTAACTGGAACATAGCTAACACTTTGATCCTGAATAATTAAACGCTGAAAATAAATCTTTAAAAGTGAGGTAGTTATGAAGTTTTAATGTTCGGGCCTATTTTTAGTTTTGTGATCAATACTGGCAATTAGGGAGTAGAAGTAGAGCTGGTAGGGGAATGTAAAAATTATAGAGGAGGAAATTGAGTAATAACAAGGATTTGTTAGAAAGAATATGAATTATTCATCGATTAGTTTTTTAATAATTCAATGGTTGCTTGCTAGTGTTACCAAAATATGGCAATGTGCCTGCTTGCGTGGTTTCTTACCAGTGTGAATAGGACTACCTCAATAGCAACATGTAGTTATTAGAACGAAAATGTCAGCGATTTTCTTAATTGGGAAAATTCCAGACAGTTACAATGCGATATATCGAAGAATGGTTTCAAAGTTCATAGTCTTCGATTTCCACTTTTTGAATTTTTTATGTCCTTAAATTATCAAAGTTTCATAGTTGAAACGTTTGGTATCCCAAACCTGCAATGTTTCAGATATCTCCATTTTCAAAGTTTAAAATATCCACATTTTCGAAAATTGTACTTCAAAAGCTCAAATATTCCTGAGATTTATAATTCGAGGGCATCAGATCAGAGGGGGGCGTATCCGCCAAATGTGTGATCTTCAATTTATTAGGTCGTATTGATTTCTGGTATCGACCTGCGTGTTGTTACATACGGGCGTATGTTTTGTAATGCATTAATCTGGCCTTACAAAACATTCGCCCGTTTGTGACAACACGCAGGTCGATACCAGAAGTCAATACGATATAAAAATTGAAGATCAAAATTTTGGGGGATACGCCCCTCTGATCTGATGCCCTCGAATCTAATTATAAATTCTCAGGTTGCCAGAGATCAGATACCTAAGCTTTTAAAGTTCTGTAATACAAAACAGAAGAGTTTAGATCTAAAATATTCTTACCTTAATATCACATTTCGAATCTTCAGGATGTTACAGTAATGTAAGTTTAAAAGATTACGGTAAATTCAAAGACAAAATCAACTTACAAAAAAAGAATCATTCACAAATTGTATGAATTCCTGTAAATTGACCAAAATTCTTTACCATTTCTCTAAATTCCTCACAATTCTTTGGAACTTCCTGAATACTCTTCCATAGAACCATTTACGATTTTTTTAAATTTCTGTAACTTGGCTAAAATTCTTTACAATTTCTCTAAATTCCCAACAACTCTTTGCAAATTTCCGCCATCATCTTTCAATTTACTGCAAATTTAAATGATTCCTATACATTATTTTATTACCATCATGAATCATTCACAATTTCTTTAAATTCCTAACAATTTCTCTAAATTGAGATCATTTACAATTTTTTTAAATTCCTGTAAATTGGTCAAAATTCTTTGTAATTTCTCGAAATGCAGATTTCTGGGACTCCTTTACATTTTCTACTTCCTATACATTAATACGATCAAGAATCAATTCTTTAAATTCCTATCAAGTCCTGTAAATTGCCCAAAATTCTTTATAATTTTCCAAAATCCTTACAACTCTGCAAATTTCTGGTATGTCCTTTACATTTTCTGCACAATTAAATAATTCCTATACATTTTACCATCAAGAATCATTCACAAATTCTTATTGAGTCCTGTAAATTTGCTAAAATTATTTACAATTTCTCTAAATCCCTCACAATTATTTGCAATTTTATGAATTCTCATCCACAAAACCATTCACGATTTCTTTAAATTCCTGTTAACCAAAATTCTATACAATTTCACCAAATTCCTTACATTGCTTTGCAAATTCCTGAATATACATCCACAAATCTATTAACGATTTCTTTACATTCCTGTAAATGGCCCAAAATTATTTACAATTTCTCTAAATTCCTAACAGCTCTTTGCAGATTTCTGCAAACTCCTTTAAATTTTCTGCAAATTTAAATGATTTCTATAAATTATTTTGCTACCATCAAGAATCTCCCCAATTTCTTTAAATTCCTACCAATTTCTCTAAATTGAGGCCATTTACGATTGTTCAAATTCCTGTAAATTGGCTAAAATTTTTTACAATCTCTCTAAATTGCTCACAATTATTTGCATTTCCTGGATTCTCATCCACAGAACCATTAACAATTTCTTTAAATTCCTGTAAATTGATCAAAATTCTTTACAATTTCTCCAAATTCCTTACAATTCTTTGCAAATTCCTGGATATTCATTCACAGAACTATTAAAGATTTCTTTACATTCCTGTAAATTGCCCAAAATTATTTGCAATTTCTTCAAACTCCTTTAGATTTTCTGCAAATTTAAATGATTTCTATACATTACTTTATTACCATCAAGAATCTCCACAATTCCTTTAAATTCCTACGAATTTCTCTAAATTGAGACCATTTACGATTTTTTTATAGTTCCTGTAAATTGGCTAAAATTCTTTACAATTTCTCTAAATTCCTTACAACGTGCAAGTTTCTGGGACTCCTTTAAATCTTCTACTTTAAATAATTCCTAAACATTATTACTATCAAGAATCACTTCCATAATTTCTTTAAATTCCTACAAAGTCCTATATTTTGGCCAAAATTATTTACAATTTTTCTAAATGCCTTACAACTCTTTGCAAATTTCCTCTAACTCCTTTAGATTTTCTGCAAATTTAAATGATTCCTATACATTATTTTATTACCATCATGAATCATCCACAAATTCTTTAAATTCCTAACAATTTCTCTAAATTGAGATCATTTACATTTTTTAAATTCTTTGTAATTTCTCGAAATGGAAATTTCTGGAACTGCTTTAATAATTCCTATACATTATTGCTATTAAAAATCAGTTTCATAAGCTCATAAGCTGTAAATTTGCTAAGATTTTTTACAATTTCTCTAAATTCCTCACAATTATTTCCAATTTTCTGGATACACATCCACCGAACCATTAATGATTTCTTTAAATTCCTGTAAATTGACCAAAATTCTTTACAATTCTTTGCAAATTCCTGAATATTCATCCACAGAACGATTAACGATTTCTTTTCATTCCTGTAAATTGCCCAAAATTATTTACAATTTCTCTGAATTTCTAGCAACTCTTTGCAGATTTCTTCAAACTCCTTTAGATTTTCTGCAAATTTGAAATGATTCCTATACACTATTTTATTACCATCAAGAATCTCCACAATTTCTTTAAATTCCTAGCAATTTCTCTAAATTGACTTTAGAGACCATTTACGATTTTGTTTAATTCCTTTAAATTGGCTAAAATTCTTTACAATTTCTCTAAATTCCTTACAACTTTGCAACTTTCTGGAACTCCTTTAAATTTTCTACTTTAAATAATTTCTAAACATTATTACTATCAAGAATCACTTCATCTCTTTAAATTCCTACAAAGTTCTGTGAATTGGCCAAAATTCTTTACAATTTTTCTAAATGCCTTACAACTCTTTGCAAATTTCTGGTAATTCCTTTAAATTTTCTGCAAATTTAAGAATCAAGAATCATCCACAAATTCCTATTAAGTTCCGTAAATTTGCTAAAATTCCTTACAATTTTTCTAAATTCCTCATAATTATTTGCAACTTCCTGGATACTCATCCACACAGAAACATTAACGATTTATTTAGATTCCTGTAAATTGATCAAGATTCTTTACAATTTCTCTAATTCCTTACAACTCGTTGCAAATTCCTGGATACTAATCCACAGAACCATTTAGGATTTGGAATTGTATGATTGGTTAGGCAAGGATCGTAAAGTAATTTTAATTTTCTTCGCTCTCGGTATGTAAAGACAAAATTACGAGCCTCTTCCAATGCAGAAAAGAACTGACGAAAAATTGCTAAATTCTTCAAATTAAAAAGATTCAATTTGCAGTAGCTGCACTAGCGACAATAGACGCATACGGTTACGAAAATAAGATAAGTTGTTTGTAAGAGAGGTAGCATATTCAGTTCAGACTTTCTGAATCGGTGTAGGCACAACTTTATATCTGAACAAGTTCCGTTTGTTTCCATAAGACCTTTGCATCCCCTACTCAAGCGTAATTTTCGGCCACTATACCGGCCAACTCCAATGATTTACATGCACTGTTCAAAATCTATTACGCTAAGTGAACTACATGCACTGTTCAAAATCTATTACGCTAAGTGCACTATCTAGTTGGCTAGTTTGGAACACCTCTCATCATGTAGGGTTGGGGATGTGCGCAGAAATAAAATCATTTTCATGATTCATTCGGTAAGTCGGTAGGGTGTTGGGACGAAGGTTCCAGGTTCGACTTTCGTTTGGATGAACTACCTTCTGAAGCGTTTGTACCCCCCCCCCACAACCCGATCACTTAGTAAAAGTTGAAGTGACTGTCTTATTGGGCTACCAAAAGTCTAAAGCTTTCAAATATGGAACTATATCTTGCATAGTACACTTTTCTTGCATCCAGAACAATCTTTTATGCATGGAAATCATTTAATTTAGCACTAAAGAGAAGCTTCCAATCTGAAAAGTCTCCATGTAATTAAATTTACTGGTTGATGTGTAATTATCAACCTCATTAATTAATCCTACATTACTGATATTACTCACATAAAAAGGCTTATCACTTTTCTATCAAAATTTTATTTTTCTTATCAACTTATTTATTTCCAAATAATATATATTTTTGTAAATATGCCAGCTCATTTAGTCGTTAGTTTGATGACTTGACTATTGTTTTTGTTAAAGTTTATTGAGGCTGATTAATACTTACGCACTTTATATTATTATTTAATAGTACCTATTAAGATTATATGTACGAATATGTAATTTCTTATTTAAGACTCCTTGGAATATGCCTGATATCACACATACGTATCAAATAATCTTTGTTTTGGTGTATTATTTTCTTTCTTTTTGTATTAATGAGCTAGGGTTGTCCATTTCTGGGAGTTTGCTATCTAAGATCTGCAGGATAGTTGGCGCCCTAGACCTTGGCTTTTGCAGTTTATGCTTATGGTGTTTCCGAAATGAACTTAAATATTTGTTAAGATAAGATTCTAAAGTAGGTACTCATATGTAAGTACAATTACATTTTTTAACGATCAACAGACTTGTTTGTTGTTAATTAAAATGCGTGTACACAACAATTATTGCTTCAAAGAAAATTCATTTATCCAAATGTGTACTACGTAAATTCTTAACACAAGGTTAATTGTTGCGTAAATCATCGAATTGTGATACCTTTCAAATTAACAGACAGATCAATGATCAGCCTACAAATGGCATTTAAATCATGTCAGTTACCACAAGTAGGCGTTCTTTGATTAAAACCGATAACTCAATTTATTGTACTGTAAACCAGTCAATACCTTCCTTAGAACGGGGAAAAATATACACGTGTAAGAGATCAAATTACATCCCGTCTGTCTGTCTGTCTATCTCCCCGACAAGAGACAATTTTTTTAACGAAATCCAATTTAATTCTTCTTAGCTAAAAACATCTCTTTTAATTGTTTTTAAAACTGGAATCGCAAACAACCAGAAGGCCAAATGAAAATTACAGAGTTGGGAATTTAGAAATCTATTTGCAAAGGAATCCGAGTAAGCTGCCCGAAGGCAATTATCTGGACGATCAAGGCCTCTCCACTCTTTTCCACCTACGCAAACATCTAACAATTTCCAAGGATTTACGAAAAACAAACAATCAGACACAACCACCGCTTTCGTTTTAATTATAAAAAAGTCCATTCCGTTAAACGAACCCATTTTATTATTGAACGGGGCAGCTCCCGGAATGTACTGCTTTATCTCGAATGGACGGTATAGCTATAGTGTAACACAACACTCCGTTACAGATATAGTTTCGTGTGGTTGGGACTTTGGAGGGGACCAAGTGGGTCAGATGGTGCAGCGGACGCATCGAGCTGCAAGCCGGGAGCTGTTTGTGGATCGTTGCGTTCATTTTTCCCTTTCGTTCCCCCTACTGAAATAAACGCACCCACGCTGCTGCTACTCTACGCACCGACAGTTATCCTACGCACTTCTTCCCATTTTCTCTTTCACTCCTACCACGTGGATGTACCACGCACGCACCGTTTCACTCTCACCATCAACAGGAATAACTTACTACACATGCGTTCCATATTTCGATCCGTGTTTTTATTTTCATGGTGCTCAGAATAATAGGAACGTTGGGAATTTTAGATGGTAACAGTTCCGAATCGATAATATAATGCCGACTCCCCCACCTCTATGCCCCTTTTTTCTGTAATATTGAAACCAACAATTCATTCCGATAAAAAACACAATATAAATCACATTTCTAAGTTTTATGTCTCCTGTCGAGAATGAACATTCGATTTTTTCTTTTTGGAACTTTTCTAGGTGTAAGACCTAAGAGTGATCTAAAAAACCACTACTCTCTCTCTCTCTCTCTTGGAAGTGGATGTTGTCTACAATTCCAAGCATTACGAAATAGTTGACGGTGTATTCCTCTTTTCAATTTGGCTATCGAATAAATTGTTCATTAAACAGAATGGAATGTAAATACAATCCGTTTGATTTAAACATAATTTGATTTAGTTAAAGTTGGCTACTTATCACTCGAATATCCATCCTATTGCTTTGATAGGGAGGCATGTCCCTGACCTCCCGTCTATATTAAAGGAATATGTTAAGTAACTATCCCCAATTACTAGTTCCAAAATTAGTGTTGTAAATAGTTGGGACAATGTAATAGTAAGCTGCAGTAGTTGACAATTTTTCTCTGTGTCAACGTTGTCTTAAACAGTGCAGCATTCGCAGACAATCGAAGGTTTCAATTCTACGAAAGAATTGCAATTGAGCAACAAAATTTGTTTCTTTTTGGCATTTCTTTTTCATATACAAATACAACCATCCAATGTAGTTAGTAACAAGAAAAATATATCTGCTATTCGCCTACTAACAAAAGAGGAAACTCTTGTTTCAAATAATTCCTTGTTAAAACTGACATTTCTTTTCCGATGGTATACGCTCCGGTAAAACATTTAATGTAACCACTTAATACAACTTTTTCCCTCATTAAAAAAAGAATCTTCACGATTCAGCCTACTTCTTATTAATTTAAATGAAATTTAACATTGGGATTTCATCGGAAATTTTTACTTCTATAATAATATTACGTATTGTCGAGGGTAAAAAATTACATTTAACATGATACATTTAATCCAGAAAAAGATTATTTGGGATTTTTCTAAATTTCTACCGTACATATAGAACTGGCCTTTATTGAAGAAGATTTATTAATGTATCGGGAAAGTTCAATGTTCAAATGATAGCACAATATTGATTTAAGTTATTAAATTCTTAATTAATTGCTGCAGCATGTTGGTTTTAGATTTCAACCCTCACGTTGGTCGATTATAAAGAAGAAATTGTTTATTTATTTATTTTTCATACTCTAAACCAAAATCTATAAGTTTATACAAAAAACCAGAATGAATTCATAATTCCAATAATATTTGTCTTTTCATTATTCTCATTACTATTTTTATAGTTTACCAAACTTGTAATCACTTTCATTGATCTTAAACAGCTGCTATTTGACTTGAAAATGCAAGAATAAATTTACGAATTAGATCCGGCTCGAAAGACCAATGTTAAGTATCAATGATTGTTAGATTAGATTATAATGTCGTGTCGCCAGATTGGATAGTTTCGTTTTTTGAATAAAAGCACCTAGTTTGTAACCTTACAATATAAGAAGACACAATTAAAGACTTACCTTATGCATACATATTTTTCATACACTAATCTTATGTGCATATTCTCATATAAGCAAATTTTTATAAAATCCAGCTGTAATTAAATATAATTTCAAAATATGTGAAGCCTTTCTTTATTTTGCAATTAAATGATCTTTCGAGCTCATAGAGCATATTTACCTCCAGCAAATGTTTAACAGATTTTAAAGCATATCAGATGCGCTTCAGGTGTATATGCATTTAAATGCAATTTTGAGTGGTTGAGTACATACCTGATTGCTAATATCTATTTATATTTACAATATCAAAACACATGCAGCATATTTTTAACTATAAAGCAGCATATTTTAATGTTTAGCTCTTTTTGGTGCATATACCCGTGAAACATCTTCATTTTGTATAGAGCCACGTACACCACATACATACACCGCATACTTTCATACTTTCCATTTTGTACATACGCACACATATATCTACCTCATATGTAACCACGTCCAGTTAGCTGCATGTTTTTTATATTTTAGTGTGGCTTACATATTAACGTAGTTATTTGTTTAGACATTAGCCTGCTTATCACTTTGGATAAACACTACAGTTGGGGGCTAATCACTCCTCAGTATTCAAACTTTTAAGCATATATCCTATGTTTTTGCTCTAAATTTTACTACAGTTAAGTACTACATATTATTAAATTTTTCAGTTTTTTTTATAAAGTACCAAAAAATATGCATAAATCTGTCAGATAGCATATGAAAAACATGCACTTTTATGGAACATATATTTTTGCTAATTCCAGATTATTTGGGTTAAAAATGTTAAAAGTTATATGCCTTAGATCGTTCGTAAACTAATAAACCTTTATTTAGTTTCATGGTAGACATCTTTCATATATTTATGTAACTTCTTTGGTGCATACTTACATATAAAAAGATTTGCAAATATCATAGGTTGCTGTTTTTCCCCCAAAAATAAATCACATGAGTGTACACTTTAGCATATTTTGACTTAGTTGCGCATATTCTTATTTTGTTCAACTTCAACTATAATGCACACAATGAATACCTATACATAATGGGTCATATGAACATGTAGTAAATGCTTTTACTATATATCTATCTTACTTTTACTAATTAGAAATTATATATTTTCTCTTTTATTAATACTAGTAAAAGCATTTGCTATGTTTTATTGATATGGCCCAATATGTATTTATTTATAAGTACTTGAATTCTTTAGAGTTCTTTTTGCATATTTCTGCACTCTTCGTATATTTTTGTTGCTGCAATTTCTGCAATACCTTTTTTTTTAAATATGTACAAAAGCATAAGCATTGTGTTGCTAGTCTGCAGTAAATCGTAGTTGTTTTCTTAATGAATTTTATGGAGCATATTTCTCTATCTCTAATAATATGAAAGGAAGTGTCTGTCTTTGTGTATGTCTATTCGGAGTAATATATACTGCGAATATAGTATCTCTTGAAAGTACGCACCTCATCAATTAACATGTTAGCAACAACAGTTCCTTAGCGACACATTTATATATGAGATGTCTGTAGAAAGGCATGTACGTAATGTTATGATATAGGCATCCCGCATAACATGTATGCACGATGTGTTGCCTATCTTCCAAGCGAAAGGATTTCACAATTTTTTTATTTTAAAAAAACAATAAAATTTTGCATCAAATATGTTGAAGATACACACTACAACACTATAAGATGATAAGGGATACATTTTAAACAGATTCTTCACTTGAATTTCACAAACTCAATTTCATGATGGACGACGATCCTATGTCGTTGGTTGATATTTAACATTTAGATATTTTGAAGCCATTTTATGGCATGTTTTCACCTGAAAATTATTAAAGGCATGGGTGAGAAGGTGTACACAGGTATTTATTAGTTTAATTACAGTTCTTATTATCGAATTTCAAGAAAATGCTCTAGTTCTTTGACGATTCATAATTTTCCATAGTAAATGGATATTTTTCAATGTTATTTGAATTTCTAAGTAAAATATTTTACTGCAATATTGTTAACCAACTTCTAGGGTGCATTTGACACTAGAATGTTAAAGTGGGGAACTTTTTATAGAGAAGGTTTAGGCATTTGAAATCCCAAAATTGTAACGTTTCAGAAGGGCCTGCTAGAATGTTAAAATTTAGTTTATATTTATGATTTTGGTCTCAAAATTTATGTAATTTTTGTTTGATAGGATCTTAGGATTAATTTTATGATAAGAAAAGGATGTAGCATGATGTTAAAATGTTTTTATTTGAATTCTTGTGAAGTTATGTTTGTGAGAAAATCCAACATGGTTGTCAATGAATCCTAACTCTAAATTTGCATTTTAATAGCCGTGTTCGGTATTAAAATGAAGGAAAAATTCTCCTCTTTCATTTTATAACATTTATTTAAACAATTAACTTAATTTTTTATCAACAATTTGGTGGAAAAAATGTTGTTTTGTTTCTAGTTAGAAACCAGACTAATCTAGTTCCGAACCAGAAAAATCACTAGCGATTCGCAATTGTTTTCTAATTATTATAAAAAGCAGCACGAAAATTTGGTTACTCTCTATTGAATTTTCATACAGAGCAGAAGTCATGTCAGTTTGTACGTTATTTCGATAAAATTTCGAGGTTATGTTGGTGAACTTTACGTCACTCAAATGTCAACAAAGTGAGATTATGACAAATGTCATCTTGTTTTTAATTTTTTCTTAAGTTCTTAATAATTTAAATAGCTTCCTAATTAATCAGCGACCCGCCTGATTTCGTCTCATGCATTTATGGAACTTGTTTTCCAGTCTAGAAATTATAGCCAGAGATTTTTTTTATAAAAGTAAGTGATATTTAGTTGTATATATTTTCACTGTTTTTTTACCATGATTTTGTGTTTGTGAATTTTAACAATAACAAATTTATTTTGCAATTTATAATCTTTCAAGTGCTGGAAGGTTTATTATTCACTACAATTAATTTATTTTTTCTTATAGACAATCATATAATCACATCAGTATGTATATACTTTCAAGATACTCGCGGTATAAAAGGAAGTGTTTGTCCCCCTGTCTGTTTGGAATATCTCCGAAAGCACTGCAACGATTTTGATGAAACTTCAACTAACCCATTTCTTGAATTCCTGGGAGTGTCCTGTTAGCAACAACAGTTTCCTAGCGACATATTGAAAGGCGTGTATGTCAGATGTCTGTGGAAAGGGATGTATAATTGTATATACTTTCAAGAGATATCGGAGTATGAAAGGAAGTGTTTGCTTTCCTGTCTGTTTGGGATATCTAGGAAAGTACTGCATCGACTTTGATGAAACTTTGACTAACGCATTTCTTGAATTCCTGGGAGTGTCCTAGGCTACATACGTACAATCACGATAAGTAGCCATATGAGTGAGCAGTGATCAGAAATGTACGACACCGACGCTCGTGGTGGGAGCCTTTAGTGGAAGGCTGCGATGCTCATAAAGTCTCGGGTGAAGCAGAGCACAACCAGTATTTTTCATATTTTTACATTTTACCCATTTTCATTCAGCCCTCATGTTTACAGTCTACATTGTCTCGTTTTAACTTTGTATGTTCTGAACGAATACAAATTATGATCATGGCCGGCTCTAATATTTCGGGAACCCGAAGAATTACTGAATTACTTTTTGTTTATTATTATATTTGATTTTGTTACTGCATTTTTTAACCAGTCTATATGAACTCATGAGTAGGTAAATAGGTAGGTAGGGTAGGAAACCCTGAATAATCTAGTTTTGGGGCTCTAATATACGTATGGCCCGGAAACTGCAGCCTTCACCAGCGTTTAATCCAGGTGTGACTATGACTATTTAAGACTATTATTTGCACACTTGTATGTCCTAGTGAACTCCAGTTACGCCCATGACCTTATCAGCTTTCCTCTAAAACCCATTAAAATTAAAACACATCAAAGTCAGACTACTTTTTTATCAATTTCCTATATACGATACAGTTTCCTCTTTTCTGAATCGATATCGTCCACTTTCAAGGGGAACTTCCGAACAATATAAGCTGTTATTAATACCATGTTATAACGTATAATCGACAATAAATCAATAGAGACCGGAGCAAAAAGGAGAAAATTCTAAACTATTCATTATTAAGTTTAGAAGCATAAAATTGTAGGATGCCAGGGGGTTCTTTTGTTGTTTTCTACTGAAATATTAATTTTCATTTTTAAATTATTTAAAGTAAACCACAATGGTATTATGCAGCAAGAAAGGTATTATGCCTTTAGAGGATGAAGTAAGTTTCAAATAAGTTTCGTGAAGTTTACAAACTCGACAATAGCAGTAGTGGTACTGCATACGAGGTAGCTTTGGAAAACATTTCATTTTAACTTTTATATAATTTACCCATCAAGACAACATCATTTTAACTTTTTTTATAAGTCACATTTCTGTCATCAGCTCGTTCAGATAAAAACGAATTCGAACTTTCAAAAGGTTAAATACCGATCTAAGCAGTTGCAACTATATAAATGACACCATGTCACTCCTGGCGTATTTCCAATATTCCACTCCATTAACATAAACCACTTACTCAATGACAAAGAAATTTTTTCAACTTTGATAATGTGGTAAACAAACTCATGATTCACAGTGTTTTAATTGTTACGAAACCAGACGAACTTTTCTCTGTCTGAAATATTCCAATTATAGTTCGAGACACACTATAGCGGTAGATTCTTCAGCAGAGATCACACAGATTGCTGAATTCTTAAATTTTACTACCAAGTCTTAAAAAGGATTTTTTATCTTTGCGTTTTACCACGTCTGGTACACTTCCTTTAAACTTTTATCGTTTGATATCCCAAATGCGGCCCTGGATACGGCCAAGGAATAAACAGGTCGTTTATAAATAGCGAAGCACGGTCGATATTTGCGCCTACTGCTATGTCTGAATGACGAGAGAGAAAGACAGACCTCAGCCACTGCCCTATTTATTACCAGCACATCTTTTATAAACATTACAAAATCTAATTTTTCATCTCGGAATTCTGAGATTAAAATTTCACGCAATAATAAGCACACGTTATAGTTTGTCACAAAAATTTTCACAACCAAGTCAAATTTATGAATCCGTTAGGACAGAGTCGGCGACAGTATCAGTGAGAGCGAATCGGTTGATATAGTATACAAGAATGTCTGACCGAGATACATAGAGATCCTAAATCGTTTATTTTGCTACTGACTTGAAAGAATTTATAGGTTTTTTTATATGCAGCTTTTTCTGGATTTACTACCACCAATGACACAATCTCTTGTTTGTGAATTCCAGTTCAGTGAAACATTTCATCAACAAGATGGTATAATCCTTCGTGGAAGAGAAAAAATAATCAAAGCTTGCAATGAATTTTTTATTGTTGCAATTATTATTGCTGTATTGTGTAAACTGTATGTGGTTGTTTATCTAATAAAAAATCTATTTCCTCAAATAAATCTTAGCTTGGTGTAACCATTACATTTTCCAGAAGAGGCCAAAAAAGTACTGCTCCAGCCAATATAATCAATATGATGATATCAAATATGCATCAAGAAAACTCGTGGCATAAATTGCCATAACCAGTTACGTGCAATCTATTATTCACCGTAATGCCCAGTGTTGTAACAAGATTTGCAGTAGAATTAGCTTCTCATTAAACTACACTTTAGTTCGTGTAAATTTAATATTGCCGACTCCAAGAGATCCCCTTTCAACAATAATTACAGAGTAAGATGTAGACGAGGATAGACGTGCGTATCTGACGTCACGTTGATATCTATATAATTACATCTGAGAGGGGCACTATATAGTTCGAAATTATCTATCATATTGAATTCGAATTCACTTTAGATGTTTCAGATAACTCGTAAGCATGAGGGCACAGGAAAGAATTGCAGAGATCTTGTAATAGCGAGATTTGTTCTGGACAGAAAATGTTGTTGAATTCTTTCCTTTATCATTAATTAAATGTAGCTCTAGGAATTGGGGAAGATGTAATAGGAAACGTCGTTAATCTTTTGTGTTTCTGTTTGTGTTCTTACGAAACATACGTTTGTTTTTTGTTAAAAACACATGTAAGGTAGATCAACATTCAATGTAAAGCTTATACATTTGTGTAGCTTATACGTACATATGTATGCTGGAATAGGTGCATATTTTTGCATATTTTTACAGGACAAGATTATTTGTGCATACCCGCATGTGGTTGGTTGGTTGGAGTTGGACACACTGTACACACACTAATGTAGACATGTAGTATAGTCTCGCTGACAAATGAAGGATTTAAATGAACGCGTGCACATCAGCTGTGAGAACATTACGATAAGCTAAGAATGTAAGCAGAGTATTGTGTTACTAGAGACGTTTTAAAAAAGTCAGTAGCGTACGTTCGGATAGTACTTTTTAACATTATGTAAATTTATCATTGTTGAAGTATCTATTCAACCTTAATAACGATTTCTAATTAAAAATCTCATTACGTTTTAAATGGCATAGGGTAATGAATACATTTAAAGAAAAGTAAATGCAAAAATTTTAACTATAAATCGTTAAAAGTAAAAAATAGGGAATCAATCAATAATCATAACTACACAAAATCATAACTGGTGTTAATTTACATTTTTAAGTGCATAAAACTGATACTAAATGATGGCAATCCTTTTTATATATTAGGAATCGTAATGTATAATAATTTACCAATTTCAAATAACCAATAAAACAATTAATGTATAAACAATTTGTTACTGTTGTAAAAGAATTACTTAACTATTATAGTAGTTCTTAAGAATTTTTGTTTATAACAATATTTCTGCTTTCATATGTTTAATTTAATTTATATTTTTTGCCGTTTACTTGCATACATGTTACATGGAAAACAAAAATATGCCTAACTGTGAGTCGAATAGTATTTTATAGGTGGAATGAAATAATTAAACTTGGACGTTAATAATAATTGTTCTTCTAGTATAAATTAATTTCATTTTCCCTATTTTGTACGTGTATTCGATTATAATCGAATACAACATTAAGCATCAATGTTGGCCTTCGTAAAAGACATTTTGTAACGCTACTGAATCATTCCAGTTTATCAGTTGTTTCTGTTATCAGATACATTTTTCGGGTCGACCACGTGATCATCAGGTGGACACTGCGTGATTTGAGATGCTTTTTACAATTCTGCCCTCGTGATATCGGTAATCTTAAATCCTTCATTTGTTGGCGAGACTATAGACACTTATATGATGCATATTTTCATGTTGATGGGTATATTTGCATGTAAGTTGGTTTACTACAAATAAACCATTTATTTATAGTACATATTTAGAATATACAGAGCATGCACTATATTTATATGTTATAGGCTAACTAAATATGTAGCATAACTTTTCAGCTGTAATGGAACATATTTTAACATATTTTAAAATAAAAATATTTCTGCAGCTTTTACAACGAAAATTTTTGTGAGTTATTGAACTATTAATATTTTGATCTAGCTTCAGCGTAACTTACATTAAACATAGCAGTTGCATATTTTGACCTCAATGTGCATATGCCCATGCTTTGCACTTTTAACTAAACTTAAACTTTTAAAACAGCATTCTTTCACATTGCAATGGCAGTTTTTCTTGTTTTTAATTGGGAGGCAGTTTTGAGAAGTTGATCGCATTTGCATATATCTGATATATGCTGATATTTTCTATATGACCGACTACAGAATATTTATTTATATGAAGTCGCCTACTTAAGTAAGTTTGTACATATTTATTTAAAAATAATTTTTCTATTTGCAAAGTTTACTGTTACATGTATTATGTATGCGATGTTTGAATAAAAGCGTGGTGTGCATATATTAATGAAAATCAGTTTTTGTAAGTCCCAGGACTAACTCTTACAATTACGTGGATATATAACATATTGCATATACATGATATGCAGTTAAATACAGAAATTTAGGCTGCATATATTTTAACATATTTCGACAATACATATTTGTAGAGTGTGCCGTGAATTAGTACGATTCTACAATTACTCCCGAAATATGTGAATAATGTGAAGTTCGAATTTTATATAATCTCGTTATGCTACAGATTTTTAGTATCCAAATATTTTTAATTTCATAAAACATTTGCAATACAGTTATTCCCAATTTGTCAATGAACTCTTCAGAGATCAACAAGTATAGAAATTATATGGGTTCATTAGTGACTTTGGGTTGAATCTTTTTCTAGTCAGTAAGTAAGGAGGCAATTACGAGCTATATCTGTATATTTTCCAGACTAGAATGGGGAGTAAGAGAGAGTAAGGAGAACAAAATCTTCTCACGAAAATTGCCAACAAGAAAAAAGGAGAGGGTAAGATATCAGGAATAAACAATCGGAAATTGACTCAGTATAAATTCTCTATCTAACCTATTTTTCCTCCCAACGTAATTCTTCGAAACTAATTATGGTTATCCAAATAAATAGCCGAGGGGGAGGAAAAGGTCAAGTTTCGATTTTTCCTAATTGATACCAATAACGTACGCATTTTGAATATTTGACCATAAAAATGAGTCTAATTAGATTCATCTAGTTCGCCCCCCCCCCTTAGTCCGGCGCTTCATCGAACCTATGTGTACGTACGACCAGCCGAATATTCGTGGAACCGCGACTATTTTAGTAGTGTGGTGATTGGCATGCCTTGGATAGGCAATTAGTATCCAAGGCAAATACAACTCTCATCAATATACAAACAGCCTTTTATTCAAAGTAGTAAGAAAATACTACAGTACTGGGATCCTAGTAAGCTTATACCGACTAATTCGGTTGATGCTTCCAATAGTTTCTCGTGGTCGTGGTATGTCCTGGACTACTCTACTAGGGTCCGGTAGAAGGTCGATTAAGCTGGCAGTGCAAAGTGAGCAGAATCCCATGGGAGAACGTTTTGCTTTAGGTTTAAGCTAGCAAAGCATTATTTATAAACTCATGTACACGTGAGCTAAATCATTTCTGCATACATAATAATTAAGTGCTTTTTGAGTCTTATTTAACTAACCAACCAAAAATTTAAGTGTTCGTCCATTTAAAAAAACAGATGTTTTGCTTTAAGTTTAAGCTAGCAAAGCATTATTTATAAACGCATGTACACGTGAGCTAAATCATTTCAGCATACATAATAATTAAGTGCTTTTTGAGTGCTATTTAACTACCCAGCCAAAAATTTAAGTGCTCGTCCATTTAAAAACGGATATTTTGCTAGAAGTTTATGTACACGTAAGCGAAATCATTTCTGCATACATAATAATTAAGTGCTTTCTGAGTGCTATTTAACTACCCAGCCAAAAATTAAGCTAGCAAAACATCCGTTTTTTACACTTAAGCTTTTAATTTTTAGCACTTAAATTTTTGGTTGGATAGTTAAATAGCACTCAAAAAGCACTTGATTATTATGTATGCAGAAATGATTTAGCTCACGTGTACATGAGTTTATAAATAATGCTTTGCTAGCTTAAACCTAAAGCAAAACATCCATTTTTTAACACTTAAACTTTTAATTTTTAGCACTTAAATTATTGGTTGGGTAGTTAAATAGCACTCAAAAAGCTCTTAATTATTATGTATGCAGAAATGATTTAGCTCACGTGTACATGCGTTTATAAATAATGCTTTGCTGGCTTAAACTTAAGCTAGCAAAACATCCGTTTTTTTGTTAATGGACGAGTACTTAAATTTTTGGTTGGGTAGTTAAATAGCACTCAAAAAACACTTAATTCTCCAATGGGTCCCATGGAATTCTGCTCACTTTGCACTGCCAGCTTAATCGACCTTCCGGTAGAAGCTAACGAGGCGCTGTCGAAGGCATAGCAAGCCTATAACTGGGTCATAGTGTTGTGTAATAATTCTAAGCTCAGTTCCCACTTGGGATGATTTGGATCGTGAAACGTCCGCATGCTGGTCAAGGGGTACGGAAACCACAAAAGCCGCTGGACCCCGACGGGTGAGCACGTAAATAGCTCCGGCACTATTAGTATGGAGAGCACCCCCCCCCCATTCCATCAGTGAGAACTGCTAGCACTCACATATTTAAGTGATGAGATTATTGAACGTACCTAGCTCGATTCTTCGGCCATACAACTTGTAGTTGGCTTCAAAGCTTTTTCAATTGTTATTAAATGCTAGCATGATGTCAGGCTAGTAATGCAACTGTTTTAATAGTAGCACGAATTTATTTTTTATTCAATGTATTTTCCCAAGATCTCTAAGGATTTGACCACTCATTTAAAACTCTCTGTTAGATAGCTATTTATTTAAAGAAAAAATTGATTCTGACCTTCCAACCTCTTGTAAAATCACACCACCTTTATTTATCGTCCTTATGATATACATACATTGTATTAAA
Source organism: Agrypnus murinus (assembly GCA_929113105.1). Lineage (NCBI taxonomy): Eukaryota > Metazoa > Arthropoda > Insecta > Coleoptera > Elateridae > Agrypnus > Agrypnus murinus. Next base: position 38,403,665 of record OV816030.1, read on the forward strand.
ACCAATAACTTTTGTAATTTCCACGGCTCTCGAAAAAGGTTCATTTTAGATGTTATCATTTATTAAATCTAATATTTGTTTTATTTTCGTTCAAAGCAAACAAGATGTTTGCACTTAATTTTATTATAATCGTTTGCTTAATGATGATATCCGTTTATAAGTAGATAAGGCAACTGATTAGATAGATGTACTGTGATACAGAACATTTTAAATCTGGACAGAAGCATTTTTTTCTTTATTTAATAAATAAGAACTTCGAGCACAACTTTTTTTTAAATTTTTTATATACGCTACCCGATAGTGCCACCTGTTTGCGATCGGAAAGCGAAAAAACTGTAATAAGAAGTTGAAATATACGTAATGTAATAAATAATAATTCAAAAGTTGAGCCCACGTGGAAAAGAATAGTAGATATAAAAAGCCAGACAGATATAAAAAGAGCATTAGATCGCAAAATGATGACATCACTTCACATATCTTTTCTAACGAACGTATAACACATGATATTCCACATGGACTGAATAATTGAAAAGAATGAAAAAATCCAATATTATTACATAGTACATACAATCACCAAACATCTGCAACCTTGACATTAACCCCGCTATACACTGAACCCACCCGCTTGAATGACATCAACTAAAACGGCTGTATTGTGTGTATATCTCGACCGGAAATATTTTTTTATGTGTGATTGCTCGACTCCTCGCACAGTTAACTAGATTTCAAGGACGCTGTATTTTTGGCGGGCAATGTTAATATTGCTAAAATAGTGATGAGCACTAGCGCGAGGACATTTATCATTATTATTCGATGTTAGTTAATGGTGAATTACATAAAAGATTTGCTTTATTAAATCGGAAAACAATGGGTTTATCTGGGATTGGTTTTAAGGTTTAATATTAGCCAATAGTTTTATATTCGTGCATGACCTTTAACATTCTATGAACTTTAAGTGGTAGTTATCATGTTTACTGTGTGTATTGTGTGGGTTGTGCATTCATACTCAGACTTACACACTTCTACAGTGTTTTATTAATAAATAATATTGAAAAATGTCGAAATAGTTATGTAAATATCAAACAATAAAAAAAAACTTAAGTTTTGGCATGATCAAGCAGATATCAACATTATCTGTTGGTATACATGGTTTTTCTTCGTTTAGAACCGTAAGAGATTATCCTGAGTGCACAGATTTCCTACAACTTCAAGTATTTTATTACGGCACCGCAAGTGTATTAGATTTGTTAGTGCATGCATCCTTTTTCTACTTATTTATGTTGAAAAAGAGAAAGCATGCAGGTAAAAGTTTTATGAAACGGCTACTAGTTTTTGTAATGTTAATTCATCAAGATTTATAAAATCGCATTCTCCGACAAAATATACACTACAAGTTGTTGCATACAAGGTATTCCTTGTTCGAGGGTGTAACAAGGTAGGTTCAATTCTGAGAGTTAAAAACACAAAAGTGGTTTCGGAGATACAAGGCTATGAAGTTATTTTACAAAGTACTAATTCGTTTTTCGAAGAACAACAAACAATATAAATGAAGGAGTGACTAACTTAAATTTAATGGTTAATTAATTATCAAAATTCCCTCCCTAGCTTTACAAGTTGTGCTAGCATGTCGACAGATGCAGTGATGCAACTTATTTCGTGCTTGTGTAGGCCAGCCTGCTAAATGTGCTCCAATAATTATTTTCGGGTATTTGTATATTTATAATAATAATAATAATCGCCTTTATTCAAATAAACAAATAAGCATAAAACAAAAATAAATAAGTAACGAACTCTGCATCTTAAAAAAAATATATGTATGTATATAATACTGTATAATAAACAGGTTCTTATAAATAACTAAATAAAACAAAAAAATGATTATTATAATAATTATGAAGGAAGTCTCCTGGCCATTTCATGTAACTCCAGAAATAAAAATGAAGGGGATTATGATTCGGAGATCTAGCTGGCCGTGCAACCGGTCCAACACGACCAATCCACCTTAGGTAATTGATATAACATGAAAAAATAGGTGCCAATGAGTTTGTTTGATAGGGCGAAATGTAGGTTACGGTTTCAGGCAGGTTTTTCTTGAGTCAAGGATACCCTTCAACGATTAATAGCCCTGTATCTCCGAAACAAACAAAAAAAGACCTACCACTTTTGTGTCTTTTTAATTCAGAATTGAACCTAGTTTACACTCTCGAGGCTTGAACATAACGCTACGAAACACCTTGTATAGTGTGTATATTTAGTTTACATTTAACATTTTTTATTGAACATTTAATATTAAACTTATAATTTTCAATTTAAGGTTATTCAGGTTTCTCAATGATAAGACATTTTTATAAATGTTTATTGTTTTTGACATACAAATTTGGGCGAAATATGTGCCTACGTTAAGCTCTCGTTTATGTATGAGTATGAGCAAAAGGTGACTCCATCAAAGGTGCCTTTGAAATTTTCGACTCATGTCTAGTAATAACAACTGTTACTGTCAAAAGACTATTTATTTTGCGTAATTTTCAAAGATACCTTTGATGGTGTTACTATAGCTTTAAATGTTGTCCAACCGTGGTGCAATGTGCAGAATCCTTAATTAAACATGACAGAAAGAGTCCCAACTCTATTGAACTGTGTAACTTCTACTGGTTCATAACTCAAAGTTTCATAGGTATCAAAAATTTTAAATATTATCTTTTCACCATGTTCCAAAATTTCAGAAACAGAGATTATGAAGCTCACGAACTTAAGAGATGTCCTACAGAAGCCCAAGGTTTCCAGGGGGTCAGTTTCAGTTTTCTTGGACAGGCTCAATTATGGCTAACATATTATGAGAAAATATGAACATGTTTTTCTAATCTTACATTCAACCTGTTCTTGTATAGAAGTCATAGATTTAGAATTTTGTATGCTTTAACCTTCTAAAACCTTTCTAAAAGCTTTAATCGCTCATGCAGAGAAATGATCCGAGATCAAGTTAATTCTAACATCTATTACGAATATCTCTTGAAAGTACACACTTCAATAATTAACACATTCCAACAGCAAAACTTTCATCTCGGCTCTAAAAATGTCGGCTATGTTTCTCATATTTACCATGACTGACTTCAAGACTTAAAGATTGAATAATTGAGGATTCAAATCGTCAAAAAGAATCAAAAGAAGTAGTATACGATCTAAAATTGGTCCCAGAAGTTTGATGCTGCGTTGGATACAGCTTAGAAATTGAGATATCTCGCATACAAACTTATAGATATGTGTAAACTATAGCGCTCCAAAGTAGTCATTTACTAGGAAGCGTAAATAAGGAAACAGTTCAGTATCAGTCATCTTTCTTGAATATCAATTGTTCAAATGAAAGAGAACTGGTTAGAATCGCTCCATCTCTATGTTTATTGTAGCTTGACGTCAAAGTCGTTATTTCCAAGATACAACTTTGATCCATCGTGCTGATTTGAGCGATCAAATGCAGAAGGTGTGCCATGGGAACGAAAAACCAGAATTAATTTTTCCCACTTGCGCCCATAATAAAGAAAATTTTTTAGAGCACCATAGTTCAACAAATATAGCAAATTTCAATATTGGTTTGTGCATGAAATAATTATGAACAATTTTTTATCTCCAGTATACAAGTATGCAACGCAGTATCTAACTCCTGGGCTCAATTCTAGATCTTATGTTTTGCCCACCTTTCTAATTTCAATGATCCTCAAGTTTCTTAATTTTCAAGTCAAACATCAAATAAAGTTTCAGACTATATTAGAGGTCCGTAAGGCTAGCACCCCCACTTCAATTAAATTCAAAAATGTTTAGCCTATAATTAAGTACTAAGTAAAGGCTAATTTGCACTAACAAACTTGTACCTATCCTCGTTTAGCCGTAATTTAAGCTTTAAAAGCTTTCTGCCAGCACTCCTATTTTTAAAACTTAAATTACGACTAAACGGGGATACGTGGTACATTATTTTTTTGTTGGTACAAATTAGGCTTTAATTAGTACTTAATTATAGGCTAGAGATTATTGAACTTAATTGAAGTGGGGTTGGTTGCTACCTTCAGCTTCTGCCAGAACTCCTATTTTTAAAACGTAAATTACAGCTAAACGGGGAATAGGTACAATTATTTCTTGTTGGTACAAATTAGTCTTTAATTACTACTAAATTGTAGGTTATAAATTAGTGAATTTAATTGAAGAACTACCTTCAGTTTCTACCAGTACCCCTATTTTATAATTATAATTACATTATTGTTTAAAGCTTAAATTACAGTTAAACGGGGATAGGTAAAATCTTTTTTGTTGGTACAAATTAGTTTTTAATTAGTACTTAATTATAGGCTATAAATTTCTAAATTTAACTGGAGTGGGAGTGCTGTCGTTACGGACCTGTATATTAGTATTCCTTTTTAAAATTTCAGAGGGGGGATTCTCCCCAGCATTTCAAACTCATATTTGCAAAGATTAAGTCGTTAAGTCTTAAGAGTTTCACTTTAGAATTTGACTCCTAAAAGTTTAAAATTCTCAATTTTGATTTTAGAGTTCAGAGCTCAAAGATTGTGATGATACGGAACGTATTAAAAATTTTGGGGTACTATAACTGCCGATTCTGAAAATGTTAATTCCATGTTTAATTTCATCGGTAGTTCGATTTCCACGAATTCGAACATATAATTCCCATTATGATATTCAGAAATGTTGAGTTTCAAAGTTCTAGAACCTATGACCATTCAGATTATCATGGTTTCATGATTCACAGTGTCTTCAACACCAAATATTTTTAGTTTCCCAAAATTCAAGCTTCAAAGATTCCAGATTAGGATTTCTATGGAACTACGAACTACGGAACGGTGAATCAAAGTTTCAAAGAATTGAAAATTTTGAAGACTTCGAGTTTTTGAAGCATGATAATTTAATTTCAAAGATTTAAGAGTGTTTTTAGTTAAAGAGGTTCAGGCATTTAAACTTCTTTTTGTCTAGTTTCAAGTTTTAGAGTATCGGAAAAGTAGAATCATCATAGTCAGCCAAAAAATTCATCACGAGCAGTAGCGATAGGGCTATTCTTATTGCATCATTGTTTGGGGCCGCATTAAAATGCTTTTCTCGATTTGTTACTTCACAATGAGAAGTTAGACCACCAGGTGAGCTCTCGATCGGCTTGAGGACCAGTCATCCTGTGTAAGTCACGTGTTTTGAGTATACAATTATAAAAAACATGAACTTTAGGCGTTACCTTCTCTATCTCTGCTAGCATCAGATCTAGCTTAAACTGATTTTAAAATGAATTTCATTACTAAAAATAAATGATAAAATTAAACAAAAACAGGTGGAAATGATTATATCATTTAAGTAGACAACAATTGACCGTTGAGCAGGGCAGTAACCGATTTAATCCATTTAAAAATACATATCATAATTTATTATTATTGATACATTTTCTATAAAATTTATGTACTTAATAAATAAGTGAAATTTGATATGATAATAAAAATAATTAGATATATAACTGTAATCAAATTATTATTATTATTCCAATTAATTCGATTATGAAAATCAAGGATAGAAACTTAATGGATGCCGTTGCGCTTAAAAAAGTCTTTATAGTTAAATAATCCAATGAAAGCATAAAACTTTAATAAATAGACTTTAAACATTAACAGCGTTATTAAATGCATTAATTGGAGAGAAATAAAGTTCATGTTGGTCCAAGCAAGAGACGCTGGTGATTTTAATATTAATATTTTAGCTGAATCTTGGCATCGGGTCAGAGAGAAGTTGTCAGTTCCGCTTTTTATGATGCCATTTACTACACTGTTAAAAATAATGCTCTATATTTAAATCGCATACCTACTTTGTTAAGAAATTTATGTCAAAAGGACAGTTCTAATTCTTCTTTCCCAAGCTGCAATACATTCGTATTTTTGCCTCATTAGTCTATCTCTACTGTGCCAGAATTTCATTTTAATTGACTTTATCCTCTATAACTAAATATTCCTACTTGTTTATTTAAATAAACAGCAAGTTTTAGGTTATTGGTTAATAAGAGACCAAAAAATCCACTTTCACTTTTTTCAGGTCTACAACATCCGTAGTACCACGTAACATTCGTGGGTATCCAAAACGCACACACACGTAGAGTTTTAAAGTTTATTTCAGATCAGAGAGCTCGTTGCTCATCAACCGAAATGGTTGCCAATACTGGATTTATATTTAGCATAATCATTTTTACTTGCTTCGTTTGTGACAGGTCGTAGGAGAGTCAAGTTTTCAACGGTGAAAGCTCGCAAATAAAAACATCGATTTCTGGTAAATGTCTAATAGAGAGAGAGAGAGAGAGAGAGAGACAAGACTATGTTTTTAATCTTCATGAGTTTATTCTATTAATCAGGATCAAATAAACCACTCAAAATTCTTTGCAAAAAGTCAATATACTCATTTTTTCTAAATAAGTTTTTAATCTTAAGTATACATCTCTCTGACGCACTTCTCCATAGGTGCTACGCAAGAGTGGTAGCAATTCACCCAACAGATCTCAACTTCTTAGTTTTATCGGGCGTATCTTAATTGGAATTTTCAACTAACTATAAATTTAATTTGAATAAATAATCTCTTGAAAACACATGTATATTTAAACTTTTAAATTTGTATTGCTCAGATAAGTTTGGTAAGTAAAACGCTGGGGACTGACGGTGTTACGGCAACACTCTACATCCACGATACACCCACAACGGTATGACAACGCGCAGCTCGATAGTCTATCCTTCTCTGGTTTGTGACGTCAGTGCGAAGCAAACCAGGCTTGTTTCGCATTACGTTCTTATGTATAATGATGTTTTTATCATTTATAATGACAATGGTTAGTAAAGTATGACGTTTGATAATCGTTCTAATATTAGCCACTTAATATTAAAGGCATAATTAATAAATTATAGTATGAGGGAATGTTATTATTTATAATTATGCCCGTATTGCCCGTGGTGCATATAACGATTTATTTTATTTTGATTCAGAAATATTCCAAATTTTAACAATTTACTAATCATCTACCGCCGATATGGATTGTTATGCTTTCTATAAAATATATATATATATATATATATATATATATATATATATATATATATATATATATATATAATAGTAAAATTTGTTAGGGAGGTACTTAGAAAAATTATATATAGGTAGATACTAAATAATCGAAAGTTACCATATCACTAAATTTAAAATTGTTTATTTTTATTAATTACAAAGCCAATGTTACTTAATGAGAAATTAAAACCTGTAGGCAACATTCAAATGTATCATAGTGATAAAAATTTGATTAATAATTGAAGTATCCTCTCCGCCATGTTATTTTATAATTTTTCTAAAAATTCTTACCATTTTTTAGATTTATTTTATCATATCTTCGACAAGCAATTTCCCAACGCTTTGAAAGTTCTTCGTTCTTTGGGAATCGAAAGTATTTTATCCCAGTTCCTTTTGTATTCCTGTTATAATTGCAACAGTCAGTAACAGCACAACCAGGCATACTGTTCGATATATACCTGTGTAAGAATTTCACCTTGTTATCTTCGATATTTCACAAGTTTACACTCACCAAAACAAAAGGAATTTCAAAATTAATTATTTAAAGCCGCTTTTCCTAACATACACCCACCGTACTGTGTAGCTGGAAGAGATCAAATGGGAGAAAAGTTAGAGTCCTTGGAAAGTTGCTTCGCAGCGACGTCACATGCGCGCGGAGAACGAGTTTTGGTCGTGAAGCTGGCATACCGTTGTGGGTGTATCGTGTCTACATCAACCTATTTGCAGGTTCTTATGCAACTGTTTTCTCATCATCAGAGAAATTTTGTGATCAAGTGATAATTCGCAAACTAATATGCCATGCATCATCATTGGTTTGAATGACAAACAATAAAAAGAAAAGTAAGAATAAATTTAAGTTGGTGTATACCTATAGAGCAATCGTTTCCAGGAAAACTATTTTGTTTAAATTGCAGCAGGCTTTTTCTCGTCGTTACATCAAAGCAACCGATTATGATTTTTATGAGTTTTGGTGGATTGGTCAATACAAACAACTTTTGTCTATACTCCAGCCAAAAATGCATGAAATGAGTCATTTTCGTAATCATTCACGTTGCTAAGAATTCAGTGACGTACGCTAGAATCAACACATTTTCATTGCTTCGTTCACATGTACTTTTAATTAAAAAGGGGTTTATTCCGCTAATGAATCTTTCTAGCTCATTTATTGTTTATTTTATCATTTAGATTACAGCGTGACCTTCGGGTAATTGTAGATGCATTTTACAATTTCGCCCACGTGTATGGGATGACTCATTTCTTCTCACTTTGGTCACAGTATAGACAATTTGTTATTAAAAAATCCCAGAGCTAAGATTAGTAAAGCCTCCGAACAGGGTGAGTCTAGTCACACTCGAAAGTTCTCGTGAAGCAGAAGCAAGATGACACTCCATCTTGAAGAGATGAAACTGAATGAAAGCAAAACTTGAAAGGGCAAAGCGAAGAAAATCTGTTCATGCCATTAGTAAATCTGACCATCTCTAAATTAATGTTGTGCAACAGGACTCTGTATTATACTATGTGAGGGAGATTGAAACAAGAGATGTTATACAGATGATAATACAATTAGGTACTTGTCACGATATTCCAGAAGACACAATACAAAAGAATCGAACTGCCATGTTTCACTCTGTACCTAGGCAATTGGGACTTGTCCACATCATCAAACAAAAGTTCAGAGACCATTATGTGGTGATTCTGCAGATCGACTTTGTAATACGCCCCCACCACCTCCGGTGTGTCCTTTAGAGATAATCAGAATCCCAACCAGCACATGATATTGCCTAAACATTGTTTTCATATTGGCCCCATATCGGCTCAGTTTCATTGTTATTACAAGATCCTGCCACTATTGACGCAATATTGTTTTAGAAATGTTGTAAGCCAATATTACCGCAACATTGATTTACTAGTTTCAGCCGATGTTTAGGTTTATCAATATTGGCCCTAGATGTGTTTTTACAATGTTGGTATGTCTAATATTCAATTTAAATCGTCCACTTATGCTAAGGATTCGATACTGATCCAGAGGCATAAAAATAGTTACTTCAACAATTTCATTGCTCATAATTATGACAATTTGTCTTAAAAGTATTTTTAACATAATAATAATTCGGGTAACTTGCTATGGGACAGTTGTATGTAGAGAAAATAATGAAAGGTGACTACTGTGCATCATGTGTAATCGTTGCGTTTGTTTTGTAGTTTCAGTTTCAGTTCAGTAGAACAGTTTCATGTTGATTTTATGAAAGTCTTGTTGGTAAACGACAAATTTGGTTTTTCCTATCATTGCTGTTATCCTCAAATATCAAGTTGTGAATATTGAGAAGAAAACTGCGACTCATGTAATTTTTGTATAATTCACAATCTTTACAAGAAATTCAACCAGTCAGGATTAGCGACGAATCTAAACCAAAGAGCCTTGCTTCAAAATATTTGAGGATGCAGTAATCCAGCCTTCATGTGACCAATATTGCAGAACTCCCCGGAACTACCTGTGCAATAATTAACGTATACCATCCACCAATAACAATACAGAAGAAGTAAGAAGAGCTTGTACTCTCTATACTAAATCAGGCTGGAAAAGTAAATGTGAAGAAAGCTTCCAACGACATCACACTAACCTAACGGTTATAAACTAAAGGTGGTTTACTTAAAGAAATTTTCCTGCGCTTCCACTCAACTACCTTCGAGACCTGTCCTTAAAGTTTGCAAACGTCGTATGTGATAGGCAAAATGCACGGCAAAAGGCACGGTTCGTAATAGTCTTACCTCCACAATGAGTGGAGTGTCCGGTGTGGGTGGTTTGATTCTTACCTGACGTCAGGGACTTTTATGGAGCTAAGTATCCCGCTATCTGACCTAGACGAATGGAGGAGAATCAAGTGAAGTTTATCTCCGTCAGGGAGTTCGCTCGCTGACCTATGAAAAACTGCATGCCACCAGGTACTGTTTCGGAGGTGACAGTATGGGGGTCCAGCTTTGGCTGTGCAGTTCCAGTCGTCGGATTCTCAGAATTCGTCTAGAAGACATACACTTAAGGGACGTTGATGCGGTGATACATAGCCTCTCACGTTCAAGACAACTACACCTTAACGGGTACACACCGGGATGCTACTTTAATGGGCCCTTAAAGTAGCGTCGAAACGAAGCTCTGTCGAGGGCACACCAGGCCTATAACTGGGAGATCGGGGTGGCGAACCCATTTAAAAACCAAGTCCCGCCATATTGAGGTTGGATTCGATCGGGCAGTGGCCCCAACTAAAGCTGTGTGAAGGAACTTATGAAGGCATAAAAGTGGGCTGGAGGGTTCCGATGTACCTAACCTAGGTTGGAGGAATAGTCCTAATGCTGGACGAGGCACTTGGTCCCGTATGAAAGAGGACGGGGAGTACCAGCGGGTGAGCACGTATTAAGTTAATCGCTCCGGTACTAACCTGGTTAGCTAGTAAAGGGTGGATAGGCAACCTCGCTCCGGCCAATGAGTAACTGGGAGCAATTGCTACGCAATTGCGTGCTGATTGAGCGTATCTCAATTACTTCGTCCTAAAGGAAGGAACGTGGGGGTGCTGTTTTTATAGGTACTCCACGTAAAGCTTTTCATGATATTAATGTATTGCCTAATCATATCTCGAGATATTTCAGTTTTTGTAGAATTTCTTCCCAGTTAGATAGATGACGATATAACCAAGCTAAAGAAGCAAAGAATATTGATATCTCTATAATGAGACGCGAGATAAGTCGAATTTTTTTTGAGACAAAAGCTTTTTGCAGAATGTATGCCAAATGATTTAATTTTAATCGCATTGTCCTACTGAGCACTCTTTAGGAGGCGGAAACATAGGTCCCACGCTTTCTTCTTCGTTATCGTTTATCGTTTATTTTACAAAGCATCCTCATTATTTAAGGCTCATATTGAAAGAATATGTATAGTATGAGCTATTACAAATAAAACATGCCTCATATTGATTCCTTGTTATTTGCAATTGATGTCATCTGGGAGCTTTCGAAGACACATACGATTCGTCTTGTCTTCGTTGAGCTGGAATCATTCAGCTTAATATAGAATATCTCCGGAATAAAAATGAATTAGTCCACTTTGTATAGAATGTTTTATTTATTTTCGCGTGCGAAACGCAGCTGCATTTAGATAAACATTTAAGAATTCAGACAGTGAATATCGTCCAAGTTAAAACTTAAATAAAATCCAATTCCCACGGATTGAAATCTTGCTTTAGGCACGTATTCTACAAAATTCCCCTTAATATTATAAAAAACGAACAAAGTATTGGTTTGCAGGCAATAAATCTGGGTACAAACGAAACCTAAGTCATTATTCTTATTTGGGTTGACGGGTTTTTATTGATACGAATCATGTTGAGTTTTTTAGTTTTGTGCACTTTTTGATAAAATAAAAGACAGAAAAAGAACAAATTTGTTCAATTTTATTATTGGCTATACATGTTGTCATATTTAAACTTGAGTGGATCGATTCATATAGCTCCCTTGAAACTTTAAGAAAAGAATAGTTAGTTTGCGCTTCTCAGGGAAACTTAAAATTAATTAACAAAGGTAATAAAACGTACAAGTGAATGCGCTTCGAGGATATGGTGAATTTGTCAAAATAAATTTAGCGTAAATTAATGGAAACCCTTTCCCCGAACTCTGCAGATTTCTCAATTTTTGCTATTAAATAATAACATCAAAAAATTTGAGTGGCGCCCAGTAGCTAAAACATGGGAGAACTGAAACCACCCCCCACTACTGACCTTGAACCTATCTCTCTCTAACACATGGCGAACCTATCTCTGTCACCCAAACGTGGCAACAACGCATTCTCAAGGTCAACAAATGGCAACAATGAATTGTCAAGGCTTTGGCCTTGAACCTATCTCTGTCGCCCAAACGTGGCAACAACGCATTCTCAAGGTCATCAAATGGCAACAATGAATTGTCAAGGCCTTGGCCTTGAACCTATCTCTGTCACCCAAATGTGGCAACAACGCATTCTCAAGGTCATCAAATGGCAACAATGAATTGTCAAGGCCTTGGCCTTGAACCTATCTCTGTCGCCCAAACGTGGCAACAACGCATTCTCAAGGTCATCAAATGGCAACAATGCATTGTCAAGGCCTTGACCTTGAGTCTATACCTGTAATACACTTTCAATGACCTTGAACCTATATCAAAACGTGGCAACAATGCATTCTCTAGGTAATCAAATGGCGAAAATGCATTGTCAAGACCTTGAGCTTGAGTCTATACCTGTAATACATTGTCAAGGTCAGCTTGTGAATATATACAATCGAGGGCAAATTTCAAAATGTGTGTTGAAGCTAGCTTGCAGAATACGTGCTTGACAGTACGAGTGTTATCGTTTCAGAATTGGAAGGGTCTACAAACGCCAAAATCCTTAGCTGAGGCTGGATTTGTGTAGACGAGGCATGAAGATAGAGTAGAATGCTTGTATTGTCGAGTTAATATTTTCAAATGGGAAGCGTTGGATATCCCAATCGTTGAGCACGTGAAACGGTCACCGCGTTGTGTGTTTGCAAACTTATTATTATTAGTATTACAGGTATAGACTCAAGGTTAAGGCCTTGACAATGCATTTTTGCCATTTGATGACCTTGAGAATGCGTCGCCACATTTGGGTGACAGAGATAGGTTCAAGGTCACCATGTGTTAGAGAGAGATGGGTTCAAGGTCAAGGCCTTGACAATGCATCGTTGCCGTTTGATGACCTTGAGAATGCGGTGTTGCCACGTTTGGGTGACAGAGATAGGTTCAAGGTCACCATGTGTTAGAGAGAGAGATAGGTTCAAGGTCACTAGGGAGGGTGTTAGTAGTGGGGGGGGGGGGTTTCCAGTTCTCCCATATTTTAGCTACTGCGCCCTCCAACCATTTTAATTGTTCCTGTGTACTATTCCTAACCAGTAAGCCTCGCGATTAACATCCGCGACACCTGAGCATAATTTGAGTTAATAAAACGTCTCTGTCGGGAGATATGTTAACAGTAAGTATAAGTAATTTTTGTTAAACTTTAGTCAGTTTGCGCTCATCGCGGGACGTTTGTGTTTTTATTGAAATTGTTTCTTGAGTGAAATTTAGTAGGTTACAACTGACGCCCAAGAGTGAAATTTTTATCAGATTTATTATTTGCTATCTCGTTTATCTTGCATAAACGTTGATTTTCAACAAATTTGGAGGTTTGATCGTAATTTTTGGAAATTAGGACCGTATTAAACATACGACTACTAACTTCACAGATTTCATTAGCCAGATAAAGGGCAAGGCTCCTTCTACACTACAATAAATAGAATAATTCCTCACAGCACCGCTAAAGGATGATACAAAAGGATTGCTTTAAAAGACTTGTTCTACATGTATAAAAAATCGAATACTGATAGTCGTATGTCGAAAGCTGTTTCCATCTCATTGTTGCCAATTTGGTCAGGAAGGTCTACAGTAATATAGATCCGTTTACTGTCCTTATTAAGATTTTACCTTAGATATGAAAATTCTTCCTAAGAGTCCCAAAATTCCTCTCGGGATTTTCTAGCTCATTCTCAGCAGCATTCTCTATTTCTATAGCGTTTGAGCCGTGTTCTATTCTTAGAAGCAGACACAGTATGATAGTTTTGATTCAGGAGAATCTATTCGGATCAAGTGTCCTTGTTTGATCTTATCATTTTAGCCAGACTTTAGGTCTATGAATCTGAAATCATTGTCAATGAGGCATAAATTGCTATCATAATATAATAATAAAACATAAAACTTTCCATTTGGTTTGCGCTGAAAATACTTTTTTGAAAGATTTAGATATTTAGGTACATACTTAGTTGAAATTCACAGAATTTAGACTAGTTATTTTTTAAATTCAGCAGTTACAGCTTGTGAAAAATAGAATTGAAGTAGATTTATGTTATTTTCAGTTGAAGGCTGTAAAAATAAAACTTGCAAAGAATTCTTTTCATTATTTTCAGTAATGCTCCTGCGTTTGGAAGCGAAGCTGGGATTATAAAAGGTAATAATTAAGTATCTATTTTTAACCGCCCCCCCCCCCACCGGGAGCCAATTTAATTCTGTATTCGTATTTAGATGCAACCAAATATATTGTGAAGTCTTCTGAAAAACATTTCCGTTGTTGTTTTTGACGTTAAACGTGTTGGTAGTTTACTTTGATCTTCTCAAATGTTGGGAAGTGAAGCTGTGATGTGCATGAAGGGGATTATTTTTAGATCTCATCTTTTTTGGTTTGTGAATAAACAAAAAAAAATATGTTTAGTGAAAAAATGCATCATCGGAAGTCTCAATAGAAATAGTCAAGACCACACCTACTATAACATCCAGGATTACTGTTATAGAAAAGACAGAAAAACGCATCATTTCAATGATGTAATCAATTTAATTCGATTGAACTTTTGTGTAATTACTATGTTTTTTAACCTTGCCAATTCTGTTAAAAATAGCGATTATATTCGTTTGACAATGGCAAATAACAGATAGCGACCAAGGCTAATGATAGGAGTGCACGAGGCACCCAATCTTCATAGCGACAAATTCCACTAAAATTAATTTTTTTAAAACATAATTCAGCCAACAGGCATACTGATTTTAATTTTTCGCTGACCTTAAGCGCTTAAATAATAAATAGTATAAATAAATATAAACAAGACAGAAGAATTCAAGCTACCTATATACCAACCATACCATCCAACTCTTAAAACTTCGTGATCGGAAGCTATTTCTGAAACAAGAGTTCTAGGTTATTTTTAAATCTCAAGTTGTTCGTTGTTGCGCAATATAGAGTGGCGGGCTTTAAAAATGAATTTAAATATAGAAAGTGAATGTGCTCCAGGTGTAAATGTTGTAGTAAGTAGATCTATATGTAGAACAAGATCAATTTTCCAGATTTTTATATTTATTAAATTAAATTCTTTTACTTTTTATAAACAATTACAAAAATAGAAAAATTCAGGCAAAAAGTTTTTATTTTTGGCAAGGAGAAAAGATAGTGGGTGACATTGAGAACGTTCACCCTCCTCGTAAAAATCGTGCTGTCATAAAAATGTAGGAAATAGCACAAGCTCGGATTGAAGGGCAATAAGACCAATGAGAAACAAATTTGTTTGAATCTAATAAAAAAAAATATATTCCAAGCCTATTTGATATTTTCATGAAATTATGATGGAAGGATATCGGATGTAGTAGAATTAACAGAGAGTAAATAAATCCACCCTAGTCTGGGAAAAGTCGTCGTTTGTCGACCTACGTTGCTTTGACATTTCCCTGACCTAAAGATTTAAATTCGCAAACATTTTCAACTTTTAGGTTAATAGATATTCTCTGACACACTAAACTACTTCAAAATGTGCTCCAAGTTAGCGATTCTCTGGTTGCTAAGAACCCCCAATAGTCGAATATCTGGGGAACAACAGAAGCGGGAAAGCTCGCGCCTAAAATTACAACCAAATTTAATTTGATGTAATTTTCTTTACTTACCATTAACGACATTTAGTGT
Source organism: Agrypnus murinus (assembly GCA_929113105.1). Classification (NCBI taxonomy): domain Eukaryota; kingdom Metazoa; phylum Arthropoda; class Insecta; order Coleoptera; family Elateridae; genus Agrypnus; species Agrypnus murinus. The sequence continues at coordinate 38,419,272 of OV816030.1, forward strand.
TTATTTAATTAAATATTACATTTGTTGTTAGAGCAAAGAGAATAGTATTTAGATGTCAAGTACTGTATATTCAAGCAACCAAGTTCAGTGCATCAAAAACTTTATTTTTTAATAGAGGCTTGGAAGTTGACAACATCTTCGTTGTAGCACAGCGTAAAAATATACAGCACACCCACTCGATTGACAACAGTGAGAACCCCCAACAGTGACAAACCATGACCAGCTCGCCGAGGCTTGCCGATCGTCATCGTATTTCATGCGGATCGTATAAGAATCGTATATAACCGTAACCCGCCAGCCCGTTGTTTAACAGCCCGAGAATCAACAAGGTCACACGCGACGGCTTTCAATATTTACGAGAGTGCACCTACTGGTTATAACTATACTGTGGTTGTAGTTTAAAGAAAATATAAGAGTAATGAGTTAATGAATAGGGATTTTTTGATATATGGCTCTCATGAGCTGCATAATCTACACAACGCTTAAGCGCACCTTGTGTCTCACTTTTTGTAAGGGAATATTTTCCGCCATTATATAATTACTAAATGATAAAATTTTTTTCGAAAACTGTCAACACGGTTTATATTTTAGTATTAAATCGAATATATTTTGTGATATATATTTTTTAAACTTACTGAATTCACAATTACTTACCAGAATCCGTTTTAAACCCCCTTTTACATTTATTTTAACCTTCATTAAAAAAAAGTAATCCAAACGATTATTAACCTACTCTAGTAGCCTTTATAAATTTTTACACAACGGAAGTAACATAAAATTAAATTTTAATTAATTCTTGTTATCTCTTTCGATTTTCTTTGATAACTTAATGAATATGTAACACGTAATTTTATTATAATTGTATTACAAATTTGTTTATGTTATTTAATTTATTAAAAAAAGGTAACTGAAACATTTAACATTTCACAGTATTGAAAATTAAAAAAAATTAATTATATAAAAAGCATCCTACCTTTGCCTATTGATTTTCTTAACATATTTAAACTTTTGACAACAGTAGCAAACTGATTATTTGCACAAATTTCTAAAAACTGAAATAAAATTCACCTTTTTTTTTAGGTTAATTATATGTTTTGATTTTCTTTTAAGCTGATAAATTTTTAATTATTTTTTTATAAAATTATATTAACACCCGTTTCCTTATTTTTATTTCAGTCAAAGATGTTAAATAAAATGAGAAGCTTTAATAATATACATTATAATAATAATAAATTTTGCACAAATTGACAATATAATAGTATGTTGTATATTAAATATTTGTTTTTTTTAATAATTAATAAAAAAATAAATTAAAAAGAAACCAACTTTTAGCAAAATTTTAAAATGCAATTCTTAATTGCGAGGTCAAGGTTACACTGCAGAGATATTTTCAGGTATTTCTACTATACAGTTTTCATTCAAAAAAATAAAATGTTTGAATCGTAATCAAATTTAATCATTAACTTATAATTAATTTTATTTTAAGTGTATTAACTGAAATCAAGCATAATTTGAGAGATCAAATTGTACCAGGGTTATACACATGTATACTCAATTACAAAAGTGTTAATACTAATCAATTTGTTTTCATTTAATAATCTATTACAATAGTAGTATTGGAATGTTAATTACTTAAGGTAATAATTAATTACAAAGCTAATCCCGTTTTTAATTATTTATTTCTATATCGCATTAATTTTCCTAAAAAGTGAAATTAGTATAATTAGAACTTACCAACTGCATGCAACAAAAATTCTAGAAATCTATTTGTTTAGAGCTTTTTTATAGGAAATTTCAATTATACTAAAAAATAGAATTCAAATTTAAATAAAACCTTAAAACTAAAAAATCTAGTTTTTATTCTGCAATTTTATTTTGTGATTATTTTGTTAATCGATTAAATATGTCTTTTATAGTAATTTATAAATACAAAAAAATACACAGCTATGTAGCGTATTAGATCTTGTATTTATTTTCAAATATTTTCCTCTTCAAATGTATTTAATAATATTGACTGCTATTTAAATGTATTTTAGTGGTATTTGAATGTATTTAAAGTTATTTAAATTTATTGAAATATATTTAACTGTATTTAATTACATTTAAATGTATTAAAAGTATATATTTATTTTCTAATAGAAAGAATTGTGACTTTAATTATTACCATTAAAGTTACGAAAACATATTATTTTTAGATAAAAAACTGTGCGTGTTGTACAATGCGCTCCCAAAGACAGTTAATCCTCAGCCTTGAACCATGCGTATGCAGATTTTGCATTTCACAAAATTTGCTAAAATATAAAGCTACTAAATGCATATTATGCTAAATGCATAATGCAATTATGAATTATAAATGCAATTATTTAGAAGCAATGTTGCCACATAGAGATATATGACAAATAATTTTTTCTAAAGTATTACCTATTCTAAGTTTGTAAAGATAGAACAAAATTTATTAAGAACTTTTTATTTATTTCTGTCAGTAGGAAAGTGTCTTACAGTACCTGGTAGATGAATTAGACTCAACCAATATTGTAATATTAAGATTCAATAATTTGTTAATTAAGTTAAAGCTTGATCTATTTTTACTGTTGATTGTGATACATTGTATTTTAATATCACGTTAGGTACAGTTTGTATTGTGTAATAACTCTTGAATCAGACTTTTTACCAATTTCAGAAATTGCTTTGCCACGGCCTATTTTCAACCCTATACAGTATGTAAGGCAACTTTTACAAACATGTCCTTGTTATTTTGTCAGTATAACTATAATAAGAGTATAATTAAAATATATATAAAATTAAATTACCTTGATACGTTTTAAAAAACACAATGGAAATTATAAAAAAATATATAAAATCTTTGGCTTTTATTAAAAACGTACCCACTAACATGCCAAATAAAATGAAATGCAAAGTAGTATTTGCTATCAACAAATTAACAAATTATTAAATCTTAATATTACAATTTTGGTTGAGTCTAATTAATCTGCCAGATACTGTATTATTTAAAATTAAAAAAATACGGATAATCCTTCAAATATTACCTGATGTAATAAGACTTCAAGGCCTAACAATCAATTTTGACATTTTTCATGCAGTAACTGATATAGTCACGGTACGAAAGATGGGGTTACCAGACAAGATTCAATCATTTTTCAAATTAATACTGTCAGATGTGGACAAAGCTTACGTATGGTTATAACACAAGCAAGTTATATTTCAAATGGTAGACGAACCATTTTTTATAAAAGTATGAGACATGCGCTGTATTATTCTATAGATGCCGTATCTGTTTATCTTGAAATTAATGTTGGCTATGTATTATAAGCCGGTATGGTGTGTGTAATTCACAAGCGACTGCCTCAAGCTGAAGAGAGCCAAAAGTTCGTAACAGCTGTCCTGGAAAGTCGATTGTAAATTACACACGCATATCATTTAAATATAATATTGTGGGTATTAATAACGTCATTTTTAGATTTATTAGTAAATATTTTAAATTTAATAATTGTGCAGCAAATATTTTTTGTATTATATTTTGTTAAAAGCAAGTGAAGTTTAACTGAAATTTATTTAATTGCAAGTCCGAAAAAAAAAAGAAATAGTTATTAGAAAAATGGTTATTTATACTTTTTTGTTAATATTTGTTTCAAAATTCAGGTTAAGGTTGGATTTTAAAAACTATTTCCAAAAAAAACTTTGCAACTTCATATCAATCTTCTAATACCAGTGGTCACATGACAAAATATAAAAGTTGATTTCCAAGTTATCGAACATGCAAAAGTGATTGACTGGATTTTTTTCGATATCCTAATACAGTGAAACCTTTCGATGTAGACACCTATGTAATAGGAACATCTCTATAATATGGGCACTTTTGAAGGTCCGAACTTATTTCCATAAAGAATATTCTTTATACAAAGAAAACCTCTTTTATGTAGACACTCAAATGTAGACTTGGACAGGCATTTATGTCCCATATCTATAGATTAACTTTCCATTATGAACATTTAGAACTCGTATTTACAAACAGTCATTAAAACCCATTTACAGGTAGTCCATTCATTTCTTCTGAAAATAATTTAGGTATGCTGCTTTCAGTATTCAATAGCTTTATTGCCTTTTTTCCCGGATTTCGGTATCTTTACAATATATAATCTTCTATTACCTATACATGTATGTAATCTTATGACAGATGGGGATATATGACCTAAATAGATCAACTTTAGCAAACAATAACTGCAGATCATTTTAGGAAAAACGACATTATCAAAAAGAATTAAAAGTCCTGAAAAGAAGAGGGATTTGTGGTATTCAACTCGAGAAAAAATTGTGTATAATTAATTTGACCTTCTACAGTTCTTGTATCTTTTCTGAATATCTTAATATCTATTTTTGTGTTCTTGTAATAAAAGGTGCGTTTTGCAAAAAAATTATTGTTTTTAATTTTAATAAATTTTAATTAAAGTTGATTGGCACTACTTATGTATACTGATCTTTATTTATGTATGTAGGTACAAATGTATGTAAGCTTGTAAAATAATCTTTATTTGGCTAAATAAACTTAATATACCTATACAATTTAAAGTGCATATGCATGATTTCTCTTAAAATAAGAAAACACCTCTACAATGGAACCTCCCAAAAGAGGTGTCCACATTAGAGAGGTTCTACTGTAATAGAAGGTTTTCTTATGCAGTGTTTAAATTCCAATTTATTAAAAAAAAATAAAAAAGTGGTATATTAGGCCAGGCTTATGAATTTCTTATAAGAAGAAGAAAAATGCTAAAGTTGAAATAAAATCGATAATTTATGATTTATTTAGTAGAAATCTAATTATACCTATACCTACCTTCCTATAATGCTCAATACCATCCCATTCGATTTGGCTTAATTATATTTTAAATGCGACCTCGTTTTTTTTTTCTAAAAGTGTTAATCGGACAAATGAACAGCAAAAATTTCAAAAACCAGAAAAAACTTTTCATCATACCAATTAGCAGTCATTATGTGTCACACTACTTAAGGGTAGATTCCTTTGTTTATCTTCTATCTATAAAAACGTGTGCTCTTTGTATTCAGACAATATAGAAATTATAAATAGTACTGAGCTAATATTTATCTGTATCCTGCTATCTCCCCCTAAACGGCTGGATGAATTTTGATATGATCAGTCATTCGATTCGGTTCCAGAGAACAGCGTGAAAGGGTTCAGATGTTGATCAGACCCAACTTTGACCCTTAATAATTACACCCGATGGTTACTTCGATGTTACTTAGGGATCCCGTACTTGTATTTAATAAAAATAAATAAAATATATATAAAACTAACACCTATGACAAATTTTAATATAAAATATTAATCAAGTAAGCACAACTAATAGAATACAATTTAAAGGCCCCATTTCTATCTAACCACCTTGACAATTAGAAACATAAGGTGAGAATCGATAATTGAACTACTAAATTTCACCCATTACTTTTATTACATGTTCTCATTCCCTAATTACAAATAACTTGGAAGCATTTTGAATTATTCACTTTGCTTCATCAAAAATATGCTTTTATTATATCAGATTTTGTTTGTTTTTTTATTCGCTGGCGTTTCTTTAACAGTATTAAATCCCACATTATGTATAGTTCTCACACCTGTTAAGTATTTGACCTTTATCCAATTCTCTTTCATATAAATTGTAGGTCTTTTGTTCTTATTGTTAGATAATGTTTTTGTTTTGTCTATGTTCAATTGTTAAAAATCTCATTTGCATTATTTGGGAACACTAAATACACTACATTGTTTCTTTCTGTTACAATTTTTATATTTTGGCACGTTCGTAGGCAGAATTTTTGATATTAGAACAAAAAAGAAATCTGGCCTGATAATTTTGATTAGGTTATTTACAAACAAATCTGGAATAAAGTAATTAATTTTATGCTTAAAAATCATAGACAGAAAAAGATTGTAACAGCAATGTATTGGCGCCCAACGTGGGGCTCGAGCCATATTGGTACTCCCAGTAATTTTTTTTTTAAGTTCATCAAGGGTAAATTCACACGACAACAATTTCACAGTTACCAGTGCAAAAGTAAAGTGTTTGAATATCATAGGTCTTTTCTTGTTCGAAGGCAGTTAGTCACTTCAACATAGTACATCATACAATAAATTCATCAATATTGCCACCACGAGATAAGAATTATTCTGGCAATTGTCAGTAAAATAGACAAACAATATGATTTTGGCGTTACACGTGTTAGGTATTGGAAAGTATATCCGCTGCCAGAAATAAAATCCAAAAATAAAACATCGACATGCACATCTGCATGCAAAATATGTGGACAAAAGTTGCACGTGTACAAAAACAATAAACTAATTGATGACCTGGGTGCAATAATGGGCTAACCCACAGTTGCAAAATTGAAACAAATATAATGTAAATCAAGAGTATTTCTTTGATTATAAAATTTTAGTTTCTGAAACTAAAGAGGCTCTTGAGGAAGAGTAAGTAGCCGTCTATATGTATAACATCTGTAGTTATGTATACATAGGGTTTTCAAGAAGTATATGTACTAAAATATGCAACTGTGGTTTATCCTGCTATTCAATTGTTATTACCAGTGAAAATATGTAGAACAGCAGAAAATAAGAACGGAATTTAATCATCCTAGCTTTGCGCAAATTTTTATAAGTGCCCCGTAAACCCAAAAAGATTGAGTTAAAACAACTAAGTTAAAAGTATTATACAAACATATGTCTAAATTAGTCTAAAAAAAGTCTTAAACTACCGAAGAGCTTTGGAATCAAATCTAATAACATTCATCCATATGAAGTCTAGCTAGCTGCTTCAGGTTTAATTAAACTGAGACACTTGACCAGGCAAGTTGACCATTCCTGTTTTTGTATACATGACCAAGGTGTACGTTCTTTAGAAAAGTAATTTTAATTAAAAGCATTTAGTAATCTAAAACAGCGGACCCAAAATATATGTTACAAATATAGGCTATAAGGACCTGTAGTTTTAAGTAACCCCCTCTCCATCTCTCCTCGTATGGGTCCCCTTATAATTTTATTGATATTTTTAGGTCGCTACCTAAGAATGGTTGCGGAACGCTGATCTAAAGCATTCGATACAAATATACGACTGTCCAAATTGGCTGCATATGGTTTCAAGGTCATATAGTGTGTTTCAAGTATCCACTAAACTTTGCTTTTAAGATAGATTCTTGCGTTTGGACTATTTTGGCAGTTTAGGTTTCCAAAATGCAATCAGGAAATCTAAAGTATTTAATCAAATCTTCGTTACTATACAAATAGGGATTGTCTAAATTGGCTGCATTGCAAGTTTGATACTTCTTACAAGTTGCTTTAACATAGACATTCTTGGTTTTGCATAATTTCAACTAGTTCAAGTCCTTTGGAAACACATAATGAAGCTTTTGAGCAATTTTGAAAATCTGGATTGTCCAGGATCTTGTTCCCAAGTACAAATTCAACAAAGCTAACAAGTTCAAATGTTAGGAATTCTTCAGAAAAACAGGAAGTAACTTTTGGGCAATTTTGGCAATGTAGGTTTCGATGTAAATTCAATCAGGCACTCTTAAGTTTTACGAAACGTAACCAAGACTTCCCAAATTAATTGCATATAGTTTCAAGGTTATATAGCGTGCTTAGGTTTTATAGTGCTCAAGTATCCACTAAACACTGCTTTTGAGAGGAATTCTTGCGTTTGATCAATTTTAGTAGTCTAGGTTTCCAAAATTCAATCAGGAAATCTAAAGTATTTAATCAAATTTTCGTTACTATACAATTAGGGATTGTCTAAATTGGCTGCATTGCAAGTTTGATACTTCTTATATTTCAACAAGTTCAAGTGAGAACATAGAATGAAACTTTTGGGCAAATCAGAAATCTAGAGTTTCCAGGATCTTGCTCACAAGTACACTAATCGTCACTTTAAGGTCATTTAACAAGTTCAAATGTTAGGAATTCTTCAGAAAAACAGGAAGTAACATTTGGGCAATTTTGGCAATGTAGGTTTTGATGTATTCAATCAGGCACACTTAAGTTTTACGAAACGTAACAAAGACTTCCCAAATTAACTGGATATAGTTTCAAGGTTATATAGCGTGCTTAGGTTTTATAGTGCTCAAGTATCCACTAAACACTGCTTTTGAGAGGAATTCTTGCGTTTGATCAATTTTGGTAGTCTAGGTTTCCAAAATTCAATCAGGAAATCTAAAGTATTTAATCAAGTTTTCGTTACTATACAATTAGGGATTGTCTAAATTAGCTGCATTGCAAGTTTGATACTTCTTACAAGTTGCTTTAAGATGGTCATTCTTGGTTTTGCATAATTTCAACAAGTTCAAGTACTAGGAGAGTCCTTTGAGAACACATAATGGAACTTTTGAGCAATTTTGGAAATTTAGAATTTCCAGCATCTTGTTCACAAGTGCACTAATCATCACTTTAAGGTCATTTAACAAGTTCAAATGTTAGAAATTCTTCAAAAAAACAGTAAGTAGCTTTTGGGCAATTTTGGCAATGTAGGTTTCGATGTAATTCAATCAGGCACTCTTAAGTTTTAAGAAACGTAACAAAGACTTCCCAAATTAACTGCATATAGTTTCTAGGTTATACGTATAGCGTACTTAGGTTGTATATAGTGCTCAAGTATCCACTAAACTTTGGTTTTGAGAGGGATTCTTGAGTTTGATCAATTTTGGTATAGTCTAGATTTCCAAAATGCAATCAGTAAATCTAAAATATTCAATCAAAGCTTCGTTACTATACAATTAGGGATTGTCAAATTGGCTGCATTGCAAGTTTGATACTTCTTACAAGTTGCTTTAAGATGGTCATTCTTGGTTTTGCATAATTTCAACAAGTGTAAGTACTAGGAGTCCTTTGAGAACACATAATGAAACTTTTAGGCAATTTTGGAAATCTAGAATTTCCAGGATCTTGCTCACAAGTACACTAATCGTCACTTTAAGGTCATTTAACAAGTTCAAATATTAGGAATTCTTCAGAAAAACAGGAAGTAACTTTTGGGGCAATTTTGGCAATATAGGTTTCGATGTAATTCAATCAGACACTCTTAAGTTTTACGAAATATAACAAAGACTTATTACCCAAATTAACTGCATATAGTTTCAAGGTTATATAGCGTGCTTAGGTTTTATAGTGCTCAAGTATCCACTAAACTTTGCTTTCGCGAGAGATTCATTCTTGCGTTTGATCAATTTTGGTATAGTCTAGGTTTCCAAAATTCAATCAGGAAATCTAAAGTATTTAATCAAATCTTCGTTACTATACAATTAGGGATTGTCTAAATTGGCTGCATTGAAGTTTGATACTTCTTATAAGTTGTTTTATGATGGTCATTCTTGGTTTTGCACAATTTCAACAAGTTCATGTGAAAACACAGAATGAAACTTTTGGGTAATTTAGAAATCTAGAGTTTCCATGATCTTACTCACAAGTACACTAATCGTCACTTTAAGGTCATTTAACAAGTTCAAGTGCTAGTAATTCTTCAGAAAAAAAGGAAGTAACTTTTGGGCAATTTTGGCAATCTAGGTTTCGATGTATTCAATAAATCTGGTGTGCTTCTTAGGTTTGGTACTGATCAAAATGGTTGTCCCATGACGGCCAAAACAGAAAAAAAACTTTTGGCCAATCTTGGTTTTAAGATTCCAACAATAACATCCAAACGATGTAAAAGAGGTCGTGAAGTTACAATATTAACAACGTTACCTTGAGATTGAGATATCGCTTCAAAACAATATCAATAATATCTACACCTACATTTTACTGATAGCGAGTATGTGTTTGTATTTTTATTGGCCAAACAATTTTATGGTTCAAACGTATCTTGAAAATCTTGCTCAAGTCGACTGTTTTTGTTTTTGGTATCATAAATTAATGTTCCTGGATTTTGTCCAGAATTTAATTGCACAACGAGATATAATAGTAAATAGGTAGTATACCTATTTACTATTATATCTAATACTACTTTTGCTGACTGCATTTCTTTTAAAACTAGTATTGAAAACATCTTCAATGACTTTTGAATGCTTCAGAATAATGCCTTTTATGCAATTAAAGCATCAGAAACTTTCTGCGTTTAAAGCAATTTTTTCTATAAAAAAAACAAGAGAAAAATTATTCATTAACAATAGATCCATTCTTTCGTAAACAAAGAATTTAACTTTCACAGTACCTAGTGCACTGTTTTATTACAAATTGACAGAATGCAACAACTTTCGACGAATTATATAAAAGTATCTACTATTCGAAACGAAAATATTCGTCTGAAACAGTATAACAAATGCGAATCAATGAAATTCGGATCATCAAACAACTGACGGTACATGCGGCTTGTAAACAAATGCCCTTTAAACAGGCCCTTTAAAAATGGGTGAAACAATTTGAGGTCAACTCAACCCAAAAAAACGAAATACCCTTGAATGATTTTATTTATTGCTGCAAAAGCCCAGATTTGGAAAAAAAGAATTTTGAGAGAGGAAAATCAAAATATGACCATGACTTTCTCGGTGAATTTATGAGGTCAATTTCATCAAGCGTCCCAGTGAAACACTTTAAAACAAACGAAGTTAGATGTGAATTTTCTTTGGGAGGAAAAAAATAAAAAAGCCGGGAATCATTTCAATGAGTTAATCGAAATGAATATTTTTCTTTATATCTTTATAATAAAACGTGAAAATTATTAATAAACATCAAAGTCAAACGGAACCGGTTTTACTTATCAACGGTAAAAAAAAGTAACAGCAGCTTCTGCAATAAAATTCAAGTTCACTTGTTTTCTAAAGATAGCCAACCACACATAACATAAAGCTGTAGTGTTGTAGACCGCATAGCCACATGACCGAGTTGATAAGAAACAATTCGGAGCGCCGACCTACAAAAATAATGTGTTGCGGTGAAACTTACTTTCGAAACTCGATGTATTAATCCATTGATACATGAATAAAGTCAGGATTCACTTATAAAAAACAATGTCACATTAACTCGCACTGTTATTCACCCTCAGTATATTCAATTTGTACATGTAAATAAATTCGTACGGGCTGCAAAACCCAACACGTCTTTACTACATTCACTGGCACGACCGACTAACTTCTTGCGCATGAACGTTGCGTTCTACGTAGGCATAATAATGGTGGACGATCATGCGCCATGTATACGCGGCCCGCGAATACAAAATGTCAACACGACCAACATTATATTAATCCATACGAGAAGACTACACGATGATTATCGGCGAATGTTGATCAACAAAGATTATTAAGTTGCACGTGCGTCTAGTGCATTTATATGACCGCACAAACGCTGTTTATTTACTAACACTATTAATGACTCGTTCTCCTTGGAGGATATCACAAACAAAACCGGCAGATAAAATGCTTTTTCTTGAAGTAAGAGTCCATGTCGCGATATACGATACCCTTCTAGTGTACCGTAATAGAAACTGAGTAAATAATAAAGTTTCAGGATAGCGTTTTCTGTTTTTCACACTATTAGATTCCGCGCCTTGTATATGTAGGAAGCCATGCATAATTATTATTGGCAGTGATTTTTCTTTTTAGCCAGCCTTGGTGAAATTCCATAATCATGAAATAAATAAATGCAAAGCGATTAATAAATTTCACAAGTTTCTGGCATTTAATCTACCTGCCAATTGTTTTACTGTCATCAATGTTAATAGAAATATAAATAATGGTAATTATTGTATTACCATAGCGACGTGTTTGTTTATATATCCATTGCCACCTTTGATACTTGATAACACTAGAGATTATAAATAGAGAATAAAATGTATTTAAATATAATTTATACGAAAATAAAACATTCATTAATACTAGTAAAAATCATAAATGAATTATTTGCAATTTTTAGTGTTATGCGTTTTATACATACAGGGTGCGGAGAAAGTCCCGGAACCGTCAATTATCTCGAGACATGCTCGTAAGGTTAAAAAAAACAGAAAACACGGCTTAAATATTTTTTAAAAAACTATCCAATGGTACCACAGTCGACCCCCCACCCCCAGAGGGGGAAGGGGGCAACTTAAAAATCTTAAATAGGAACCCCCATTTTTTATTGCAGATTCGGATTCTCCATTAAAAAGTAAGTTAGTTTTCAATTAAAAACTGGAATACATAATATCCGAAACATTTTTTTTTCATTATTTAGCTTGTTTCGGGTGAGTCGTCTTACCTCTCACCAACGGGGTGCTTATTTTGGGTGAGTCCCATCGCCTCTCACCAACGGGGTGCTTGTTTTTGGTGAGTCCCTTCCCCTCTCACCAACGGGGTGCTTGTTTTGGGCGAGTCCCTTCCCTCCCTCGCACCAACGGGCGGATTGGGAATGTTTCACCGGCCCGGGAAATTGAGTTACACAGGCCTCAAGTTTTATTGCACAAGTCGTATATATTGTTTGCTTATACAATTTAACATGAACGCAATAAAAAACGAAGAAAAATTTATTAAACTTCGTTTAAAAATAATAATTAAAATAAGAAATAATTAAAATGTCGATTTTATAAAACTATACTACTTAAACTAAGGCCATGGACGTCGCCAGGAAAAATATAGAGGAGTGCAGATAGAGAAAAAAGTATTTATTATATGTTAAGTCTATGGGATAAACTTTTTTCATTGATAATCAATAGTAGGTACTACATTTAAATCAGGGTGTTTTTGGGGAGTTTCACGGCCCTGTTAGATTAATTTAGGTTGGGTTAGGTTAAAAGAAAACGAGGTTTTGAAAGTCACTACACCGCTTGGCGATACTCACCAAAGTAACCAATGAGAATTGTTATTAGGTTTGGTTAGCTTAAATTAGATTAGATTAGGTTAAGTGAGGTTAGATTAGTAGAAAACGAGTTTTTGAAACTTACAGGTTTGGCGATAGGTACCAAAGTGGCCAATGGGACTTGTTCGGATTAGTTAGGTTAGGTTAGTAAAAAACAAGTTTTTGAAACTCACTACACCGTTTGACGATACTCACGAAAGTAACCAATGAGGATTAGGAATAACAAGCTTAGGTTTGGTTAGGTAAAATTAGATTAGGTTAGGCTAGGTTAGATTAGATTAGATTAGGTTACTAGAAAACGAGTTTTTAAAACACCCTACACTGTTTGCAGTGTTGTAATGTATCTAGATACAAGTATCTAGATACAGTATCTAGATACTTTTGTGATACCTAGATACATATCTAGATACTTTTAAAATTTTGTAACTGTATTTGGATCTAGGTACATTTTCTGTAGTATCTGTGTATCTATATTGTGCAGATACTATTTTCATATTTTTATAATACAAAAACTATCATAAATGATGTGTAGAATTCTAAATTTGAAATAAACCACCGAACATTAACAAATAAAATTAATTTTTTATTACGGAATTGCTTTGAAATCTACTAGATGGTACACAGTAAAAAATGGAGTGTTAAATCTTACACTCAAATAACACCCAGAGTGGTTCCTATTTATCCACACTGACGAGCGTAAATAACAATGGTCTTAAAAGTGGTAAAATATATAACAACTTTAACCTTCAATGCAGGTTAAAGTCATGGACACTAAGTGTAAAAATGACAACCATATTGTTGAGAAAACATTTGTTGAGTGTAAAGTATGCACGAACTGAGTGTTAATTTCCCATTCTTTTAGTGTAAAAATTATTGCTTATAATGGTAAGGAACATTTTTTTAATGGAAAAGGAACCAACTATAGTGGTTACAATCATTTATTGGAGTGTAAATAACTATTATGTTCGTGTAATTATATACTTCTATTTTTTGGTTCAGATATTTTTTTTGTAATTTAAGATAAAACAGAAAAAGGTAAAAAAATAGTGCACACAAATATTAGTTTTATTTTAAAACAAAATGCAAAATATAAATACATTCTAAATCTAAATAAACCGATGTAAATACATATTGTGATGATTTTCCTTCATTATTTGAAAATCATGAATTCTTAATTTTGTTACCCAATGTAAAAAAGTTCAAAGTTGACTGTTTGTGTTTATCATTTGTAATTATGAATTGAATTTTTAAAAGGATTTATTGTTAAAACTATTCAAGTTTGAGTTAATTTATTTATTGGATACATGTATATAGTAACAAAATTTGATCAGGAAAACAATTTTGGGTCTACAGGATCTTCACTTCCAGTTAAATCTGAAAAAGAAAATGTATTAGTTACAAAGGTTTATAAAACATTACAAACATTATTAACAGCAATATAAAAATAGTCTTGACGACCATATATAGTTAGTAGGTACATAATACAATTGCTTTATATACAATAATCAAATTACTGAAATAATGATCAAGGTCAAGCTATTTTTTGAATAAAATTATAAACTATCAAAATATATGGAAAATAATTGCAAGAAAAACAATATTAAGTTACCAAGGGATAGTGATGTAAATAAAAGGGGGAGATGAATTTAATAAAATGATAAAAATGGTTGTAAATGAATTTGTCCAGTAAATAAATGTATAATTTATAAAGAAAATAATAAATAAAAGTTTAAGAAGTTATCCTGGGTTAATAGTGTATAGTTTATTGGTCAAAATAATTAAAAAAGAACTACAGGAGAAGAACGTAAAATATTAATTAGTATCCTACATACGGTTGTTTTCAAGAAACCAGCAACAAGTGAAGAAGAACTTAGCAATAATGTTTCTTGAATAGTAATCAAGAAATGCTATTTAAGAAAGGTAAATAAATAAAAAGAAAATTGAGCTCACCATTTCAGTATTGACAGCTATCCAGCCCAGAGAACGGTTTTGGGGGTACAACAGCAGCAGAATCTTGAAGGGCATAACACCAAGCAGCATGCAGCTACAAAAGAAAATAAAGTGAATCACAGAATAAGGTTTGTGGAAATAGAAACAAGTGTATATAAAGCATATCTAGTGTTTCTCATAGAAAGAAAAGTAAATCCAATTAAAAGGAAATTTCATACAGACTCACCTGTCACAACACTCATTTGTAAAACTGCAAGTGATCAACCTATGGCCTAAAAAAATTAAATGGTTAAATTATAAATACAGAATTAATAAATAAAAATATGTACACTATAATAGGTACAATATTTAAATATTATAGAATACCTTATAGACAAAATGTTATAATTTGTATATTATATTATTTACATATTATTATTTACAGCCGTACTTATAGATAAATTACACGCGTGTAACACAATGTTTATTAATGTTACACGCGTGTAAATCTTTCTATAGGTACCGCTGATAATATTAAAATAATAAAAAAGTTAATCTTTACTACTAGGAAATCAACATTAGTTTTGAACAATTACCTATGAGCTCCTTTGTATGATTAGGGTAAATGACCCAGCCATCACCATCATGACCTCCAGAGTTTCTGTAATTATTAAAGTTTTATTAAATTTATTATTGACACATTCTAATTTACATTACAAACCTTACCTGTAATTATAGAAACGACATTTAATGTCACTAATCACAATGTCAGTTCTTAATAATCACACGTGAATTTTATAAACACATGTGCGCCATCGCCGCCATCTTTTTAAGCTGAGTTAGGCCGTCAATGTACCAACCTACTATACCAATGCGTAGAGCGCGGCAATTATTAAACTATGGAAGTATAATTTTATTACATACAGTGGCGTAGCCACGGGGGGGGATATGGGGGATATATCCCCCCCCAAAGGGTCGAAAACTTAAAAAAAGTAGATGAAATATTTGACAAACTGACCAAAAACCATGGCACCTAGATTTTGTTTTGTAATGTTTTTTGTTGAATAAAGACTAGTATTCTTAATAGTGCTAGATTGAGATGACACCATGCTAGATTTTATATTACAGTAGTAGGTACAGATGATATTTTGACCGGTGGTTACTGTGTATGAGTGGGATCCTCTTTTCTGACGGCATTTAGGAAAATGGCGGATGCAAATATTTGATTGTTCGTAGTTTGGAAACCACTCAACCTAGAAACTTGATCTTGGTGTCAAATTATATGTTTTTGTGGTCAAGGAATTCAAAAAGTCTTTAATTTATTCATATATACAACCCATCTCCCATTTTTCAAAATGGGGACCAATATATGGCATTAAATGAACTTTTAGTTAATTATTTTCAACTATTACAATCTTCCTTTATTAAATAAAGATAATGATATTTCTTCTGACTCAAACATAAAAACCACAATTAAAAATGTCCTTTATGGGACCTAACTTCCCTGTGTGATAGAATATAAATTCAAGAATTACACTGTTTCATCCTCATCATCCTGGTTTGAATATATGTTCTTACACTGCTCAAGAGAACTCCCATACACTTTGAGACATGGTAGCTTGTTTACTGTACACACACAATTAGATCGAGCATAATCTGGTTTTAATTCACCATTATCATCATACCATCCGCCATCAAGTAAATCAGGCAACAATGGCTTAGCCTCCAGTGCTTTTCTTTACACAAATGCTTGGGAATGTGCACGTTGGATGTGTAGCGTCAATGAAGCATATGTAGGAGAAAGCATTTCTGGTGAATTTCTCCCAAACTGTAAATAAAAAAATTAAAATCTTCAACCGATTTGATTGCACTATCCGATAATGTTCCAACACCTATTTCTGCAAGCAATTTAGGATTTTTCATAAACGTTCCATGCAGTGTTCTTTCCAATACAATTTAGCTGACTGGTTGTGTCACATCCAGTTATTGAGTGAAAATCAATAATAGATTCTCTTACATCAGTTGGTATGCCTGAGAATATTGTATGCACAGGGACGAATATTTTCTGTGATGATGTTCCTTTGGATATCCATACTTCGTCTGCGTGAATTTATCGAAACATGTTCACTAACATAACTAGCACATCTGTATCTTTGCATTGCACAACAATCTGACAGAATTCCAGATGTGGAAGTAGCCGTATCACACTGTTTATAACCACCTGCTGTCACTACAACACAACTTGGTTTGGGTTTAATTTCTTAGAGGATACATCCATCAACTGATTTGAGAGGAAATGAGTTAGAGCTTTTTTATTCTCAAGAAGATTAATAAATCCATTCCAATTCTGTGGCAAGAGAATCTTGTATGTCATGTCTTACAAGGGGGGGTGCTCTTGTTTTTGCGTTTGGCCCTAATTGCTGATTTAATAGAATTATTTTTCTAGCTATCAACGACAACGTCAATTCTCGAAGTGTAATCAGAGAAATTCTGCAATACTAACTTCACAAATTGTGGTTTTAATTAATTGTGGTTTTCATGTTTGAGTAGGAAGAAATTATCTTTGTTTAATAAAGCAGGATTGTAATAGTTGAAAAATAATTAAATATAAGTTCATTTAATGTCATATTGGTCCACATTTTGAAAAATGGGAGGTGGGTTGTATATATGAATAAATTAAAGACTTTCAGAATTCCATGACCCCAAAAGCATATAATTTGACACCAAGATCACATTTTTAGGTTACTGGATTCCAAAGTACGAACAATAAAATATGTATTTGCATTCGCCATTTTCCTAAATGGCGTCCAGAAAAGAGAGTCCCACTCATACACAGTGAGCACTGGTCAAAATATCATCTGTACTACTGTAATATAAAATTTAGCATGGTGGTTGCTAGTTAGGTTTCAAGACGAGCCAACTTTGTAATTTTACATATTTTACTAAATGCGCCTTCCCACTATAAAATGTTTTTGTTTTTTATTCAGTATTCTTTAATATTTGCACTTTTGTTCCGTACAATCTATAAAAAAACCTAAATAAACAGTTATTATAGGTATACGTTCAGAGCCAAGCCCGCGGATTTCCTTTTATTATTGTATATCCCCCCCAAGGGCCAACTCTGGCTACGCCACTGATTACATACATACTTAGGGTTAGGTACTACATAGCAGGAACCAGAAACGGTTTTGCATTTAAATTGTTCCTTGTAAACCAAAAATCTGAAAATAATTTTATCTATTATTTATCCACAATTCACGTAAACATTATTATTTTTATTTATGCATAATGATGACTTAAATTAAAATGAGCTACAACTTTTACATATGAAAAAGCTGAATAGACACAACCAGGACTGGAAATTATAGTTTTAAAATCTTACTTAATTGCACAAGATCGTAGAAAGATGCATCCTCTTCTATTTTAGCATATTTACTTTTATTGGCTAGTTGAATCTTAAAAATCATTGTTGTCACTTTCAAAGAGAACCAACTACATTCAAACACAAACAGTAAATAAAAGTGCTCACGTCCAATCGTGATTATTCGCGTTGGAGGTTGGAGGTGGATGTTCGGTGGATGACACTCGCGAGGGTTAAATCGGTTTTGTTGGATCTTATTAACACTCTTTAATTATAAGTGGATTATGTGTTAGCCTAGTAACCAATGTTGTTATTAAAAATAATATAAATATGTCAATTTCTAAGTTGTAAATTGCAATCTATTAAAAGAATTCTCTCAATTGCTTTTGTACCTGAACCTTAAAAAATACAAATACAGTCCACTGATTTATTAGAAAACCGTTAACAGTTGTTAACATGCTAGAATAGTGAAATACATTTTTTGAAAGATGACTCTTACACCAACGAGAGTATCTTTACTAAATTCAAATCATTTTTGTACACAAAAAACATTATTTTTACCATTTTTTAAATTAAGATAACACTCATAAGAAACCTGGTGATGCGTGTTAATTTTGGTTGTTAATTTCATTCACATGAGTGTAGAAATTTACACTCAGATATTTCACCACACCAAATATGTTTTTCACCACCACTACATTTTTTACTGTGTAGTCACCTCGTTGAACAATAAATTAGAGTTACTACATCGAGTCAACCAGGCTTCGTAAGTAATTCGTAAATTAAAATGGCATGTTACATATTTGACATATTACAATTTTGGGCTGTCAGTATACAAACTATGTAGAAAAACCTAACGTGGATTTAATTAATTCAATGGGGATAATAATAATTAACAATTTCGGGCTTTTCTCATCCCAAAATGTGGTCGTTTGCGGTACTCTGATCCACCAGCATGGCCTGACTGACTAGATATAGTGATTCTATAAGCAATGGATATTATTACAGAATGATGATATTGTGATATTACCATTACTATCCATTTTTAATATGTATACATTTTAATAAATATTGCTGTCCTAGACTAGTCCTGGAATTGATGCTTAGTTAAACGACTATTTTCGATACAAAAAATTGACTAGGAAATTCTTATTTTTGGGATGATTACAGTAAAACCAGTATCTACAAATGTATCTAGATACGTTATGCTAGGCTTTGTATTTGGATCTAGATACTTCACAGCAAAAGCATCTGTATCTAGGTACCTTTTTTCTGATAGTATCTGTATCTGTATCTAGATACACAAAATAATGTATCTGTATCTGTTACAACACTGACTGTTTGGTGATACTTACCAAAGGAACCACTGAGAATTGTTAGCTTAGGTTAGGTTAGGTTATGTTAAGTTAGGTTAGGTTGCATTAAGTTAGGTTAGGTTAGTAGAAAACGAGTTTTTGAAACTCAGGTTTGGTGATACTTGCCAAGTGACCAATGAGTATTGTTAGGTTAGGTTTTTTCGGTGGATATTATTAAAAAAACAAATTGCAAACTTTTATTGCTTGATGCTTTTGCAGTATAGTGCACGTGTTGTGTTTCTCTATCGGAATTCGGAATTGGAATACCAAAAGGGTCAACGAAAGAAGTTTATTTCATAAATTATTTATAGGAAGTTTCAGTTCCAGATGTCGAGGCCACAATCGGGTTTTTAGGTTTGGTAAATGTTTTATTTTTATGCGAAAAAGCCGAGTGAACGGCCACTGAAAACACTCGAATGTGAAACAAATGTGAAAACAACCTGGATTTTTCAGTATTACTACACATTCTTAAATTAAAGTTAAAACCGATCATTTCCTTGCCTTATAAGAAAAGATTATATCCGGATTCCCAAGATTAGCTGACACTCACCCTGGGTGAGAGAATCTCATAGCCAGTATCAGCAGAAAGTCAATGTCTGGGCAGGAATTTTGTGTAATCGTATTGTAGGGCCATTTTTTATTAAAGGGAATTTGAATGGTGAAAAGTATTTCAACATGTTAAATGATGAAATTAAACCTGCAATACGAGAAATTGTTGGAAATGCATTTGACCGTGTATTATTTCAACAGGATGAAGCCCCACCCCATTATTCTCTTCGTGTGCGAAATTTCCTACATAATACTTTTCCGGGAAGATGGATTGGTCGAAGGGGTGCAATAGAGTAGCCACCAAGGTCACCTGATTTTACTCCTCTCGCCTTCTTTTATTGGGAATTTTTAAAGTGTGAGGTTTACAAAACCAAACAAGAAAATATTGACCAGCTGAAAGAAAGAATACGCAATGTTTCGATCTCACTAACACTTAACACAAGAGACATTGCAGAATGTTTCTCAACAAGTGTATTTTCGATTAGCACATTGCCAAGAGCAGGGAGGTGGGCAATTTGAACATCTGGCATAATTTTCTTCAATCACCCCGTTGGTGAAAGGCGAGGGGACTCACCTAAAACAAGCACCCCGTTGGTGAGAGGCGAAGGGACTCACCCAAAACAAGCACCCCCAGGGGCGTATTGGCCAGTCGGGAAATCGAGAAAATCCCGAGAGGCCGTTGCATCAACGAAATCCGAGGCCGATGGTCTCAATTGATACAGATATTATAAAAAACTTTATTTTTCATTGTTGTACAAATATTTCTTAGCGTTTAATGCTGATAGCCAATAACTATGAAGACTTACAAATAATGTTGCAACAACTAGATGACAAATCACAAGCCATAGGAGTAAAAATGAACAAGAATAAAACGAAAATTATGACAAATGTACAAGAAGAAGGAAGAAACATAATGGTGGGAAATGAAATAATAGAAAGGGTCGATAAATATGTGTACCTGGGACAAGAAATAACACTGAACAAAGAAAATCAAACTATGAAAGTGAGTAGAAGAATAAGAATGGGCTGGGCTGCATTTGGAAGACTGAGCTATATTTTGAAGAATAAAGTATTTCCCCAGTATATAAGAGCTAAAGTGTATAATATGTGCGTTCTACCCGTTTTAACATATGGAGTGCAGACGTGGACATTTACAAAGAACAACGTTGATAGAGTAACTAAAACCCAGAGAGCTGCTATGGGACGAGCAACGCTCGAAATAAGTTTCAAAGACAGAGGAACTAATGAATACATAAGGAATAGTACAAAAGTCACAGACGTCGCGTCGTCGACAGAATGGTCCGCCTCAAATGGAAATGGACAGGGCACAACGAAAGATACACGGACAGTAGATGGAACAACACAATAAATAAATGGAGAGCCTGGCACGGGAAAAAAAATTGTGGAAGAATACAAATGCGCTGGGTCGACGATATAAAAAGTACAGGGGGTTTAGGATGGATGCGGACAGCACAAAATAGAAACCAGTGGAAGTTTTTAGAGGCCTATGTCCAAAGTTGGAATACAAGAGGCTAAATTAGAGAGCGAGAGAAGAGATAAGAGAGATCTAGCAATGACCAAAATATTACCATAAATAGCGAAAAAAATGTAGAAGTACAATCCAGGACCCCCTCGCCCAACACTAACCAACATTTCCTCAGCAATGGAAAAATACTGTAAATGTAGTTTTTACCTTTTATATCAATACTAAACTAACTAAAACTATACAAAAGAACAAAAAAGCGTTTCTGGAAATTACTTGAGTATTTATTTTATTTCAGACAGTGATGCCCCAACACATGCCGTTACTTTTAGAGAAAGATTAGAAACAATACAGACGCACACATATACTACACAGACTTTGAAGTGTTTATTGATAAAAATAATATTGACGTTATATAAGACACTGGAGAACTACAGCGTGGAAATAAATGATTTTCATCAAGTTCCCTTTGGAATTTTTTCACATGTAAATTTTTCTGTACCGCTCTACTCTTTTTGATTTAGTACTAAATTAGTTCTGTCAATAAAAGAAATCAATCTGTCAAGCAATTCATAGAATTTATTGAATTAATTTATTTTGAGGTTATGGTACTGCCTTCTCTATTTTCGTAGAGCGGCACGTCGTGCTTTTACATGGAGAATGCAATGGTAACTTGATGAAAATCATTTATTTCCAGCCAGTACCATTACTGCTAGGAAAATATTTTTATTTTCTTCGTCTTATTAACAGTGGCAGCAAAATGCGAGAATAATAAAATTAGAGTTAGTTTCTAATTAATTTCTGTATGTGGGTAGCGCACATTGTTTAAAAGTTGTTAAATTGATATGCTCGTGGTTGATAAGTGAATCGTCCAACTTTATCGACAGTTAAACAAAGCTGTTAGTAGTTATTAAACCTCCTCAATATAGCATCATTTACTAATAATCAGATCAAGTTCATAGAGCAACTGTAGCAGTGGCGTAACTGGGAGTTTATTACTCGGTGTATAAAGATACAGTCTTATCAAGAAAAAAAAACTAGAAAACGATAAGAAAATTTACTATTTTCGAGAAATACAGTCTGTTTTTTGTAAACGACAATATAGGAAATCCAATGGAATTTTATCAATTTTTACCCTTGCAATTGTAAGTAGAAATTTTGGTATCAATCGAAAGCAGGAATTCATTTTACGTCAAACACATATTAAACTTCATGAAGAAAACGAAAAACTATTTAGAAGAGTACTTAAAAAAGCTTATTGATTTATTGCTTTTGGTAATAAGCTATAAAAAAAAAGCTGGAAGCTGAACGCCGATTGGTGTAGCGGTTAACGCTTCAGATTCCTAATCAAAAATCGCGGGTTCAAACCCCATCCTCGTATACTTTCTTTAACTGTATTGCTTGAATTATTATTTTTTAGAACATTATTACAATTATATTATTAATTTTTTTTATTATTACATATTTTTGCTACGGTGGTTTACCGTTACTTTTTGTACAATTTTAACTACTTATCAGAAAGATAAATGAAAAAAGGGCATAAAGCTAAAAATCGTTGTAATACAGTTCTAAAAATAATAATTAGTAAGCAATAAAATTTAAAAAAAGTATACGAAGATGGGGCGTGAACCCGCGACTTCTGATTAGGAATCTGAAGAGTTAACCGCTACACCAATCAGCGTACAGCTTCCAGCTTTTTTAAACAGCTTACAACCAAAAGCAGTAAATCAATAAGCTTTTTAAGTATTTTTCTAAATAGGTTTTGGTTGTCTTCATAAAGTTTAATATTCTTTTGACTTAAAATGAATTCTTCTTTCGATTGATACCAAAATTTCTACTTACATTTGCAAGGGTACAGACTTAGACTTAGAAAATTCTATTGGATTTCCTTTAGTTATTATCGTTTACAAGAAACACACTGTATACGTGAAATGTTAAATGCTGTTTTTCGTTTATACGAAGTATTCTATTTCTTATCTTGTCAAATGGAAACCTACCCTGATCAACTGGTGTTTAGCTATCTGAATTACGGGAGATACTTGGCGCGTATAGTGCACTGATTAGCTTCAATTGTGTTCACCATGTGTTTTGCTAATTCTTTTAATATTTTTACACAAAACAACTTCAATAAGTTTCTGTTATTTACAAAGTACGTTGTTTTGTAATGTTATTTTATTACACCTCATTCTACAACATAAACTGCGGTTTTTGTGTTTTATGATTAAATAAACATCAAAAAGATTTACTAACCAGATAATGCTAAATTAAAATTTTATTTAAAGAGTTCTGAGATTATAATTTAATTTTCCACTTCTTTTAACAGGAAACATTTTCGTTTCCTGTGGCAACTTTGTAACAACAAATCAATACCAGCGGTGAAAAAAGGAAATTTCGTACTGTTAACATCGAGACATTGGAAAAGTTTAAGATTTTATTTAACTTATTTTATTATTGCTTAAGCAAATCATGTCCTTTAAAAATGTACATAATCGTAGTTAAGTGGTTTATTAAGTTCTTTATGACGCTATTTGTGTTCAAGTACCGGAATTAAGATGATTGTTAAGTTATCTTACAATTAGTACATATTTACTCCAGTTTTAAAATTTTGAAATTATAAAACGTCATCTGAAGCCATTGACTTAAACCTAAAAATTATGAAACTTTAAAGATCGAAAAATTAAAAAGATTTGAAGCTTCTGAACTTCGCACCTCTTCAGTCTTCGAAACTTAGGTCACAAAAAGCTGGAACTTCTTTTTCGAATCGCTGATATCCTAAAACGATACGCAATTTGAAGCCGTATTAGTTTGAAGCTAAAACTTCAGTAGTTTAAAATATTAGACAGTAGAACACTGAAACCTTACGCAATAACTCCCCCCCCCTATTTAAATTCCCCCCCAACCCTATAGTGAGATTTCAGTTTTCGTTTTACTTTTTTCTGTAACATACAATCTGACACAAAATATGGAAACACGATCGAGGCGAGTTTTGGAACACTTATTTGGATAATATTCAAAACTGCCCAAGCAGCATTTTTAGTCATCGCTACGTACCAGCAACTACTAGTGGATCTGTTAAGTTTTTGCCAATAGTCACACGATATTATTGCTACGGTTTCATTACGTGCCTGGAACCAAAATGGGGAACAATGTGTGTGTAGCAGATACGTGGCGGCGTAGTAATTGCTACTTTCGTGAAACTTCTTTTCTCTTCTCTTTCACACATCGCGTCGCGTGGTTACTCTCTCTTACTCTTGCAACTTAACAAATATTCTATCATTTTCTATACTAATGCTGCGATCGTGTCACAAAATGGATTACTATTTTATTTGTAATACGTACTTAATGAGCGATGAATTGTTTGATTATTTTGTCATTTCAGTAAACCAAAATTATAACCCATTTCAACTCTTCTGTTCAATGTGATGATGATAGGTCAAAAAAACAACGCGACTTGTTTAAATATATTTTTTAATAAAAAATGTCTTTAATAAAATATGACAAAAATACTTATAAGTTGATACACATGATAGAAACCATTTTTATACAGGGTGACAATTATGTTTGGACGCAGTTATATTCTTAACACGTTTATTAAATAAATGGTGAAACTAATAAAAATATATATTTACAATAATTGTTATGTACCGAACAAACAACAAGACTAAAATTCAATGTATAACCATCCCTCTCTCTAACTATAACTCTCAAACATGTTGCAAACTGCTCTACAATTTTCCGCACTGTGTCACTATCTATATCTTCCCATGGAGCAATTAAAGATTACTTCAGCAATTCAATAGTTGGATGGAGTATAGTAGCACAAGCTCTACTCTCCAGAATACTCTATAGAGAATAATCCGGTGGATTAAGATCAGGCGAGTAAGGCGGCCAATCTTCAGTGCTAATGTATGCTGGAAAATTGTCTCTACACCACTATTGGACAGTTTAAGCCCCGCAACATAACATAGAGTCGAATCTTGTTGGAAGATCCATTTTTACTCTCGAAAATCTTGTTGACACCACAAAAGCGGAAAACCCCGAAGAATATCACGACGGTATACTTCTTGGTCGTTTTCACTCCTCTATCCACAAAAACTATAGATATGTTTTACCATTTGATGTTATCCCGAACCAAACCTTAACAGGCGTGGATTTTTGCGAACTTGAGACTTTACGTCCAGTCAAGTTTGCTCTCTCAAGGCACATAACGTCTAATTGTTTTTGATACTATGCCAACATCCAGCCATTTTGTTATTTCACAATTATGCATACCAGATTTAAATAACTCTATGATGGCTGTTCTTTTCTCATAAATCTTAAGAAAATCTGAAGCGACAGTAATTCGTGCTAAAACATAAAGTGCAGATGTCAAACTAATAAACAAACAAACAATTGAAAAATGATAGTGATGAGCAAGGTTGCTAAGACACTTAAAAGTTTGCGTCCAAACATAGTTGTCACCCTGTATTATTCCTGTTATGTTATTTTATGTATTTAAATAAAAGATTATTTAAATTATTGTCATTAATTAACTTTATTAATATTGAGTGAGCAGGCAGCATTCCATACACAATCCATGCACAGTACAAGATGTGTGTCCTCCAAAGCGACTCAAGTGGTACTGACTGACATGCTGACGGAGGCCGTCGGATGGGCCAGGATTGGCTAGTTAATGGCCTCCAACATTTTACAAGTAAATATGGAGATGGGGTAGTTTACAAAAAATTACTTTAAGGTGATTCTCCTGGGTAGCAAAAACGTAAGTTGTACTTTCAATACGTTAAGGTTCTGTTACTTTAAAGTGGTAATCAATGGTTCCAGGCAGGTGGCAGGAACTTTCAGTACTACTTTAAAGTTTTAAAAACTTTAAAGTAGCTTTGGACAAGTTACTGCTACAATAATAATGCCACTTTAAAGTTGCAACGACTTTAAAGTAATTATACTAAGTGGCAATACCATTCCACATACTTTAAAAGTTACTCAGAAGTAATGGAGCTACATAGTTCCAATATATAGTATATACAACTACAGAATTACTAAAATATTCCGAATTGAAGTAATTAAACCTATAAAGTCATAAATTTAGTTGTAGTTACGTAACAACTATTCGATCTCAGTTAATGCTAGTTATGTAGATGCTGTTTCGGTGATGTCGACAGTATTGCCAAGATGATAGTTCTTTCGGACGCTTTACCAACTTTTGGATTTTGTGAACTGAATAGGATACCCTGTATATTTCTATATTTTGAATTCCCCTCCCCTACACATAATTTGAGTAGCGTTCTCCTATACCTAACTTCAATCGTTTTCGAGGTATTTTAACATTTTTAACTTTATACGTAACATTAAATCAGAACTTTTAAGGCCTACGCCTACTTTGTTATTTATTATGTTCATCAAATATCGACTATCACCGTCTCACTAACTGCTGTCCCCTCCCAAGATGGAAAAATTAAAAACAATAAAACAAAAAATATAAATAACAAATTTTTGACAAAATTAGGATTAAACATTTTGAAAGAAACTACAAAATAGCATAGATGATATGATATGATAAATAAACGTAGGTTGTAGATTAAAAACATATCAAAAAGTTTGGTACATCTTCCCCATTTCATTCTAACCTGCATGTCCATCCATTCTTCATTTTCTTCTTTAGTCAACCATGTGTATGTGATTAATTTAACATATAAAAATGTTCAATTGTTTCACTTATGTAAGTCTAGGATTTTAAAACATGTCAAATATTATTTAATTTAATGTTAATACTAGAAAATGCTACAAAAATATTATTTATTATTAATAAATACCTAGTTTATACACAGTCTGTTTTGTTTGTAAACGTGAACTTTGAACTTTTTATCTTGATTAATTTTATTATTACTAATACTATTATATAATATGTAGGTAAGTAAAATAAAGTTTAAAAAATAATAATTAGTAAGCAACACAATTAGAAACTAAAGTTTACGGGTGTGGGATTTGAACCCGCGATATCTGATAACTGTCCTGATACTTTAACCACATATCCAATTCGGACTACAACTTAAGGCTTCTCCTTATTAACCAATGCAAGAAATCAATAATCTTTTTAAGTACTTTTCTGAATAGTTTTTGATTTTCTTCATAAAACTTAATATGTTTTTGACGAAAAATGAATTCTTCTTTCGATTAATATCAAAATTTTTTAAAATAAATATTTTATTCTTCCTTTTGTTATTGTGAATTTTTGCATAGCACTCCCCCCCTCATGGACTACCCTTCCACCATGAAATAAGTTAAATTCAGAAAGCTGTCCCCCCTTCCGCTTTGAGCTGGATACGCCCTTGCGTAGGCCTAGGAGAATTCTCACGACCGACATGTAAATCATGACTTGTTCTTATGGTCTATAAAAATTTTCAGATTTGTAGCCTAAACAATATCTCAATAGTTAACAAAAAGAGAAAAACGTTAATGTATTAGTTCTTCGTCTATGGCTAGTGAGTCATGATTTTTTTACATCTGTAAGCGTCAGTGTAGTTTTGATAATTTCAACTCGCGTAAGTATTGTGTAATGAAATTATCGTCATATCCATCACCCTTACAAGATCTTTATTCTGTGCTTTTTTAGGAAATACTTTTCGAAGCTGTTAGTCGCAGCTACATAAAACAAAAACCAGCTTCTGAGGAATTT
Organism: Agrypnus murinus; assembly: GCA_929113105.1. Lineage (NCBI taxonomy): Eukaryota > Metazoa > Arthropoda > Insecta > Coleoptera > Elateridae > Agrypnus > Agrypnus murinus. The sequence goes on from OV816030.1 coordinate 38,447,460, forward strand.
TACAAGCAATAAAAAAGCCTTTATTACGTTTTTTACGTAAAACAACCAAAATCGACTTATTTAGAAATTTTCCATTGTAACCACCTTGTTTTCCAAGATGGCGATTCGAGGATACCTTCTTCAATTCGAGACTGATCGGTTTCTTAAATAGTACGTATTCGCAAACATCTATGCCAATTTTCAGCTTCTTATTAATTTCTTCCTTTATTTGCTTAATTTTTACCTGATATTATTGTACTTTTGGCCGTTGACATTTTCGTAGTCCGTTGCTTACCGATGAATTATATACCCTTGGAAAGTATTTAAAATTAACTTTTAAGTGATATATAATATGACATAAATTATCTCTGATTGGATATGTTTACAAACTTCCACATTTAATGAATTTCTATATACTAATGAAAGCTTTACAGTCGGTATGTTTATACAAGAAAGGATAGCAACTTAGCAATGCCAATTCACAGAAAACGATTAGTCATGTAGATATCGGATCTTGAATTTTGCCTTTTGAATTCACAGTTTAAATGCAATATCGCAAAATCATAAGATTAGTACTTATAGAGAAATTACTTAGATAATAAACCAATTAGACAGAAAATGTCAATAATCTAAATATTAGTTTGGATCAACAGTCGGTTTAACACAACAGGTAGTAACTTTTGCGCCCCACAAAGTTCCAACAATGGAATCTGCATATATCTATGAATATGCAAATCTGCGAGCACCTGGAACTGGAATTTCAAAAATCTTTGCTTTGACAGGTATTAATACAGACAATTTTATATTGACATTGTAAAGTTCTAAAAGTAAATAAAGTAAACCGTGGATTTTACAAAACTAACGAGATTGATGATGTATATTTTAAAAATATACCTATACATGATATGAAAACTGTTTGTGAAGATTTTGTCAGACATAAGGTTGTTTCTAAACTTCTATTCTAAAAGTTTTTATTTACCTCGTTTGTCGACACACAATAATCGAGCTCCTTTAAGCATGAATTTGATCTATAGCAAAATTTGAAAAAGTCAAGTACTGCTTTTCTGTTTTCACTTCACTGATAGTCTTCACTGCTTTTAAGCTGCAGTTAATAACTGAAAAAAAATCTAGAGAAATCTGTCTTAGGTTCGAGAAAAGCTTTCGAATCAGAATTTTCTAGAACTGAGTTAGTTCAATATTATAAACAGTTGCCTTTACTTATATCACTGCTACTATAATTGTTTAATTGTTTAGTCCTATCGGTCATCGATTACACGTTCTCAGTAGTATATGTACTTACAAGAAGAAGACGTCGACGTTGGACTTTTGGGACGATCTTAATAAAATTGATATTAATACTTTAAATATGTTCATAAAAAAAGATGCAAGTTAAGCACCCGCACCCAGGTGTATAAGTTCGACCACATTTTAATCCAATAAACGTCTACTATAAGTCTTGATGGTACAGTAAAATAAAACATTTCCTCCTATCGCAATCTTCACTACCACTTTTACCATTGAACGTTTTTTTATCTCAAAGTATATCAAGCCCATATGTTTCCAGTCTGTATAGATATTCTATTTCGAGATAGGAGTACTATTTAACTTGTAAGCTAAGAAAAATTAAGTACAACTTAAAGTCGTACTCAGTTGTCGTCGTTCGGTTGCTCTGACCAGTAGCGGAACGTAATTACAAAAACATCCAGGTAAATTAAAGCTAAAAAACAACTGATAAGCCAGCCGGAGCATTCTTAAGTCGTGCGGATTGTACAGAGTGTTTTATTATATTTTAGCCAGTGAACATCCTATTTAGAAAATTCTAGTAGAAAATTCCTATTTTTTTCATTTCTTTAGTTCAATGTTATGATGGAGCTTTGTTAAATATTGTATGGAGTACGTGAACTGTATAAGGTTTTCTTATTTTAAGTTGCATTAAGGTTATTCATAACATGTCCCAAGGTAATATCATCATCACGATGATATCGTTAAACGATTTTTTGAATTTTCTCGTATATAATTGTTTGTTAACGATATACATTTATGCAAGGAAGTTGATAAATGGTATGATGCAGTTGCACCATTATTGTACTATTGGTTTTCTAATGATCTAAGACAGCAAGGCTAACATGATACCATTTGTTAGTACTTTGTTAATACAAAAAATAGTATTATATTAGCTTTACCGACCAAAATCGTTATGGAACCTATAGTACATTTAGTTGTGGTGTTTGACATTTGTGGTCAGACTTGAATTACAAACTTATTTGTTAAATTTGATGAAAAGTGTTGTATATCATGGTAAGCAGCAATTTAAGAGCTAAATTTTGCTTCTCAAATTGAAGATAAAGTTAGGTTATAGTTATGTAACCATTTATAGTAAACAAAAGTCAAAGTTGATTGATATCAAGAAGATTGACCATATTATTTTACATAAGAAAGAAGAAGTTTCTTATTCAACGCTCAATGGTTTAATTTGGATTTCCATTTTATTAATTCCAAATAGTATTGATTTATTGTTGATAAAAATCAGTCTAGGTTGGCTGTCAAATATTTGTCTTGACAAATTGTATAAGAATATTTAAATTACAGAACTTTGATATTTAAAATATTTGAATAAAAATATTTGAAAACAAATTTAATTCAGTTATTTGGTTACCAATTTGTTTATTTGAAAAGTTTATAAATTTAAAAATAGAGGTTAATTTCAATTGCGATTTAAACCTTAATTAACTTTCTTTTATTAATTTAAGATAAACTTTAAAATACATCAACCTATTAGAACTTATTTTTGATAAATTGTGTTAAACGATTTTAATCGTTTCTGGGTTTTTCTTTAAGTTAAATAAATAAAACATTTGTTTATTTTTGTACCACTAATTTGTTTATTTATCTATTGCGTTATAAATTATTACCACTACTGCATATTTATAATTTGTGAGGATATATGAGCATAAGAACATTGATTATTTAGAAAAAGAATAACATTAAACAGTTCTTGTACGGTTTAAGCTGCAGTTCAGGTAATTTTGAGAGAAAAGGAGAAACGTAAGTTCATTTTACGCCGTTGTTTTGTTTAAATAGGATATAAAAGGTACAAAATAGAAAAATAGCATACAAAACTCGTTGCATAAGTTATTATTGCACCCGTCCTTCAAAACTCGCCGCAAGGAGGCACGTTTTCTGAACTTGGACTCTTTCAATAAATCTTGCGTTATGAAACTCGTTTTTGAATATACTATTTCGACACACACATATAGAAAATAGTATATTAAAATATTAGTTTCATAAGAAACGTTTTTAGCGCACGCGTCCGAGTTTAGAAAATGACCCCCTTAGAGGGGACTTTTCTAAAGAATATAACCTACAGAAACACAAAGGCTATTTTTATATAGATAAATACCTAACCTACCAAAATATAGCTGTGCTGGAAGTATCATTGATCCAAATAACACTGCTTTAGTTTTTGCCGGCTAACCCCCATAAGTTGGAGAGGGGTGGGGTAATAAAGATATAAAAGATAAAAAAAAACAAGCGCCACTTCGTTTAAAAACAATGCTTATTACTAAAGCTTCAAGCTTATCAGACAAACGAAGAAATAGATCTTCTACTAAAATATGGGCAACAAATTGTATACACGTTTAATAAATATATGTAAACATAAATAGAATGATACAAAATACATACAATTTTAGACAAACATCCCACCATTCGAAGACCCACGGCTGTTTTAGTATAATTTAAAGCCTTGCTTAGGGGTTTTCGCTTCACCCTTCGATATTTTGTTGTTTTGTTACGACCCGGTACATATATAGATGCAGGTACGGACCCAAAGGGGAAGGACCTTCTAATTAAACCCACGGTCAGAGGGGCAGGAACAGGAATAAAAGACAACGAGCAACAAAACCCAAAAGAAAAGACCTAAATGGTTTGCACTAGAACGTAATCCGTCTAATTTGACGATTGATCGCATATAAATAATCAAGCGATCATTCTGTTGAATGCGAGATTTTCTCCGCTGAAGCGAATTATATCCAAAACCAATTTCTTAATATATCTCGCACATTCAACTTTTAATGCCAGACAGCCATTTTGTTACTCAACTCTACTATTGAGAAGAAGCTTAACAGCGCAGGTATGACTTTACGATAAACAGAAAGAAAGGGAAACTCAGTGACAACCAAACAACGGAGAAGCTTGGTTTTAAACAGTGACCGTCAAACAAACAATGGGTTGTGAATTTTAACGTTATAAGAACAAGTGCGCTAAAACGTCTTATGAAACGAATACTATTTTTTCTATTTGCGTTGATTTGTAAACATTTTAGAAAATAACTAAATTTGATATAAAATTTATTAGAGATATCTTGTTAAGAAGGTTGACAGTTGGCAACACTGAAAATTATAATTCTGCATTTGTTTTTCATCATGTTTCAATTGTTGCAAATAATTTTGACATTTGAAGAACAGCTGTTCAACAATATCAACTTTAAAAAATAAAATGTTATTGATCCCAGTATTCAAATAAATCTCTTTTCAACAGTCAAATGGAAAAATATATGATTGTTAAAAATATTAATTCAACATTTTAGAAATAATATCTTAAAATATCCGAAGTGCCTATTATACACAGGGATACCTGTGTATAGGTGTCTGCCCCCACTAAAAAAAATCCTGACTACGCCCATGTCGCAATATATATAATAGTCTGGTCTAAAGTGGGGCAAGTCAGTTCTCACATTCGAAATCATCATGATATCTATTCATTCAAGTAGAAAAGAATATATATGGTGTCCCATTTAAAAAAAGGAAACTTATAATACAATTTTTATTTCCTGATGCTCATTTATTTTTTTGTGGCAGATTATCTTGGTTTGGGAAAATCCCTAAACCTTTACTAACTTAAACTTTTTCGTAGACCCAGCAACAATGGAGATAAACGATACGTCTTTTGCGTATAGAGTATTGACAATGCTCGTCTAGTTACATAATGGGAAAAGTAGTTCATTGTCCTTTATATAAGCTATTTTAAGAAAAATATAATTACGATTCAAGCTACGGTGTAAGTATTCATAGGTTACTTTTCAAATTACTTACGAATTTGGGTTTTCCAAAAATTAAGACATTTAAAATATTTAAATGAATATTTGCTAATAGACTTACAATTAGGAAAGTGAGCGTTTGTTATTTGCTCTTACTCACTGACTTACGTAACATTGTCTTATTTAACAGCCTTTGAGGAGTAAATGATACGAGAAAAGATTTACTCAGCTAAGTGAAATAACATTTAAAAAAATATTCTTTATCCGATTGAGTTGAGACATTGCATTCATCTAGAGCTGATCATCGTAAGCAAGGTTTAAATCGGACATCTATGATATCCTGTTTTTTACAATATCCCGGGCAGGACTGGTCTCCAAGATCTTGAGTTCAAAATGAATGGACACCTTTGGCTTCAACTAGGTACCGACCTGGTATTCACCAGTCGAATTCGGTACTAGTATCTAGTAGAATGCTACCCTGTATCGACTGATATTTCAAAAGGGATGGTTGAGCGATATCAAAATTGATATCAATGAAACATAATGGGGAGATCGTCTATCTGTAACGAAGGTTAATTTTAATTAATAACCAGCCCTAATGCTAGTAAATAAGTTGGATATACAGGCAGTACAATAAAGAAAACATAAAATAATCGCCATATAGATACTTCAACCTACATTGGGATATGATGCAATCTGGACAAGGTTTGCATCAGCCACGCGTGTGGAAAATATAAAAACAAAATTTTGAAATAAATTATGGTTAAACACATTAAACAGATTTATTGTATTATCTGTGTGAATATTACATAAAAGCAAACACTCTTGAAATGTTCAACAGCGTATCTTATACTTACCCCCCCCCCCGGAATGTTATCTTCAACTATATAAACTGTCAGTATTAAAACTCTATATTAACCCCATAAACCATTTATTTAACGCAATATCAATTTTTAGCTTCTGTCCTAGAATTCCTGCTTTATTTGAGGAGAAGAAAAGGTAATGTCAACTACGTCTGATTTAATGTTGTCTATAGTTTTAATTCTTAAAAAACGCTTTTATGTTCTAGGTTTTGATTTTTGATACAAAATAGCAAATAACATAAAGTAGTTACAGAAATATTGATTTTGTTTCTCATTCACTAGCGTATAAATTATCCAAATACATATATGTTTGGATCAGTAACTAATTAGTAAGTAGTTACTTGCGAGTAAAGATTCAAATTTTTCTCTCCAGACGTTTAAAAAATTACTTCTCATGCATTTAAATGGAGAAAAACTGCTTTACGTGACGACTGCTAAGATTGGGACATGACAGTGAAAATAACATGTTTTTTGGAGAGACCATATCATATCCTCCAATTTGTTATTCAGCCGGTAATTCCATCTTTGATCTTTTCCAACATTGACCTCATTTCTAACTATAAGGGAAGCATTAGAAGTTCATGGTATGGGGGACCGACATTAACTTAAATTTTCCAAAAAACATGTTACTTTTAACATGTCATGTTCCACATTAGTCTGTTTCAGTTGTCGCGTGGGGTAAGTCGGGAAATTCTGATTCTCTCTATTTTATCGAATTTTAGGGTTGTCTCTATTCTCGGTGGTTTTGCCGATAATGAGGGGCTAGAAAGTTTCCTCTTTTCGAGAATTGCTTCTGAGCCTAACCATGAACTACTGAATATAGGAATTATAAAATGGAAATCTCTTAAACTTTCACTAAAAGTTTTTCACTTCCGAAGCGACATTTATAAATTTAAAATTTCATAATTCTGTAGCGTGAAACTTAAGTATATTAAATTATTGAAATTCTGGATCTATCAAGCTTTGAAATCTTGGAGATTTATCCTCAGAAATCTCGTTTTTAGAACTTTAAAGTTTCAACGCGTTGCAACTCGAAAAAGATTAAAGATTTTTACTCTTTGAATATTTAATTTAAGAAACCATTGAGTTTCTGACTTCGATCCGATTAGTTGAATTCCAGAAAAATTAAAGATTCTTAATCTCCTTGGAATTCCAACGAGATTAAAAAGTTTTAATCTGAATATTTTAACTTCACTTTTAATTTTAGAAATCGGTTTTGATTTTTTGGAAGTCATTGGGTTGTCGACCTTAATTCTACGAGTTGGAACTCCAAAGAGATTAAAGATTTTTTTTATGTTTGAATGTTTAGAATTTTAAAAACTTATAAATCAGTAGAGTCATTGAGTTTTTTCCGACTTTAAAATATCAAATCTGTAAATATGTGGCACTCACTCTGATACGGTGTATTTCTTGTTTCAGATTTTTCAACTACATGTATGAAATAAGGTCTGAAACAAAATTGAATTGTAGGTATTGTACAGGGTGATTCAGAAATAAAGGTAATCCTTTAAATGGTAGGTAAAGGGGAGGCGGTAGAGCTAATTTACCTTAACAAGTATAGATCAAAAAACGCAGTTTTTCAGAAAATCAATTTTAAAGTCTTATTGAATTTTTGGATCCGCTCCTGACTTTGGATCCAAAATTCATAAAACACTAAAATTCATTTTCTGGAAAACTATTCGTTTTTGACCTATACTTGTCAAGGTAAATTAGCTCTACTGCCTCCCCTCTACCTACCATTTAAAGGATTACCTTTATTCCTGAATCACCCTGTATACTAGCCTTGGTAGTGTGCTATTCTCTCACCCAAGCGGTTTTTCCCATACTTCTCCTCTCTAAAGGGATACAAACTTTGATGAAATTGTGTACGAGCCCACTTGGGACATTTCTATTTTAGTTAAAGGACACCCCACCCCGTAAGGTGTACTTCGAAATTGTTTCTCTTGGTCCATGGTATGGTTGTTAATTGTTGCAAGAGTGAACACTGCTCGTGTTCCATGTCAATTCTCATGAAATTTCTATTAGAAGATTTCCTTGCAGCACTCCGTGAACTCCGCCAAAGTTCAAAATTACTACAATTATGATATAATCACTCTTTTATTCTGCAAATTAGATATAATTATAATTATTGCTTTTACTTACATAATTTCTTAATATCTCAGTTTATTGTTTGGAAATAAAACACTGAATATGAATTAGTATATAAAGTACAACTCCGTTGGATATCAATATTAAATAGTTTACTGTTGAACATGTCTTATAAGTTTCCAAGTACTTCCGTCTTACACATCATAAACAACACTAATAAATTTCTCCACACTTGCTCCATGTCAATTCTCATGAAATTTCTATTAGGAGATTTCCTTTCAGCACTCCGTGAACTCCGCCAAAGTTCAAAATTACTACAATTATGATATAATCACTCTTTTATTCTGCCAATTAGATATAATTATAATTATTGCTTTTACTTACATAAGTTCTTAATATCTCAGTTTATTGTTTGGAAATAAAACACTGAATGTGAATTAGTGAATAAAGTACAACTCCGTTGGATATCAATATTAAATAGTTTACTGTTGAACATGTCTTATAAGTTTCCAAGTACTTCCGTCTTACAAATCATAAATAACACTAATAAATTTCTCCACACTTGCTCCATGTCAATTCACATGAAATTTCTATTATGAGATTTCCTTTCAGCACTCCGTGAACTCCGCCAAAGTTCAAAATTACTACAATTATGATATAATCACTCTTTTATTCTGCCAATTAGATATAATTATAATTATTGCTTTTACTTACATAATTTCTTAATATCTCAGTTTATTGTTTGGAAATAAAACACTGAATGTGAATTAGTGAATAAAGTACAACTCCGTTGGATATCAATATTAAATAGTTTACTGTTGAACATGTCTTATAAGTTTCCAAGTACTTCCGTCTTACAAATCATAAATAACACTAATAAATTTCTCCACACTTGCTCCATGTCAATTCACATGAAATTTCTATTATGAGATTTCCTTTCAGCACTCCGTGAACTCCGCCAAAGTTCAAAATTACTACAATTATGATATAATCACTCTTTTATTCTGCCAATTAGATATAATTATAATTATTGCTTTTACTTACATAATTTCTTAATATCTCAGTTTATTGTTTGGAAATAAAACACTGAATGTGAATTAGTGAATAAAGTACAACTCCGTTGGATATCAATATTAAATAGTTTACTGTTGAACATGTCTTATAAGTTTCCAAGTACTTCCGTCTTACAAATCATAAATAACACTAATAAATTTCTCCACACTTGCTCCATGTCAATTCACATGAAATTTCTATTAGGAGATTTCCTTTCAGCACTCCGTGAACTCCGCCAAAGTTCAAAATTACTACAATTATGATATAATCAATCTTTTATTCTGCCAATTAGATATAATTATAATTATTGCTTTTACTTACATAAGTTCTTAATATCTCAGTTTATTGTTTGGAAATAAAACACTGAATGTGAATTAGTGAATAAAGTACAACTCCGTTGGATATCAATATTAAATAGTTTACTGTTGAACATGTCTTATAAGTTTCCAAGTACTTCCGTCTTACACATCATAAATAACACTAATAAATTTCTCCACACTTGCTCCATGTCAATTCTCATGAAATTTCTATTAGGAGATTCCCTTGCAGCACTCCGTGAACTCCGCCAAAGTTCAAAATTACTACAATTATGATATAATCACTCTTTTATTCTGCAAATTAGATATAATTATAATTATTGATTTTACTTACATAATTTCTTAATATCTCAGTTTATTGTTTGGAAATAAAACACTGAATATGAATTAGTGAATAAAGTACAACTCCGTTGGATATCAATATTAAATAGTTTACTGTTGAACATGTCTTATAAGTTTCCAAGTACTTCCGTCTTACACATCATAAATTACGAAAATTATGAAATAATAGATATGTATCAATAACATGTTTAAAATGTAAAATTGTTTTATGTTACCTTATATTAATTATGAAAACAAATTGCGAAGGTTCACATTCACACGCAGTAAAAAGACGTGAACATATTTAGAGACTAGAGAACAGGTCTCTAGTCCTAACTTCTAAAACTTTGCAATTTCAAAAGTTACTAAAATTATCGGGAATTTCAAAATTTTTCAAATCTAAACTTAACCTATTTCCAGCCAATGTTGCGTTAACGTAACACTCCAGATGAAATTTGTTTTAAGTATGTTGGGTCCAATTTATATCTGTTTTTATAACTTCTGTGGGATTTTATAGTATGAAATTAAATGTAGCATATTTTTTTCTATTTAAATTCAGCTTTTATTTTATCAAAATTACAGCCTGAATTTATTGAATTTTGAATACTACTACATGGGTGACAGAAACGTCGTTAAAAAAATTACTCGTACAATTAAAATTTTTAATTTTTATCTAGAATGCCTCTGGAAAGATTAAAAAATGTCACTGTTGATATAAAAAGTAAAAAACTTATATAGTTTTGAAAAAACGTGATTATAAATTAGAGCGTTGCGTTAACGCAACATTGGCTTGATAAGGGATACAAATGTACGTATCCTGCATTGTTAAAAGTTCCTGCATTTCTGGTGTGAAATGGTGAAATGGGTTAAGTCTGTTGAGGTTACAGTGTTGTTTCTTGTGCTAGTAAATACTTGCACAAGAAGCAAATTTATATTCGAAAAAGGGTTATAGAATACTACGCCGATCGGACACAACCCCGACCGTGGACACTACGTCGCCCGCAAGCGGTGGACACACTCGTCCACAACCTAAGATCATATTGTAGAAAACATCTCAGAGATTATATTTGTGAAAACCATATAAAAATTGACCAACCGGTTAATTAGTTTTAGTTTTTGTGGAACTATGGAACTGTGGAACTTTATGTTTGTATTCACATCAGAATTGTGACTATGGACTGCTCTTATGGGTCTCCCGTTTGTGATCGGCGCTGTGTCGAGGATCGGCGAAGTTTACAGCGATATTTAAGGGGTTGGCGTCGTCTCCAAGTTCGGCAAAGTGTCCATCGCTTGCGGTCGGCATAGTGTCCACGTTTGGTAAAGTGTCCACTGCTTGCAGTAGGCATAGCGTCCACGATTGGCAAAGTGTCCACAGGATGCGGTCGGCGTACTTTCCACGGTCAGCTAAGTGTCTACGGTCGGGAAAGTGTCCAGTAGCAAAATTTATTTTAAGGGTCGGCTTAGTGTTGTCGGTCGGCAAAGTGTTCAAAACCGACAGTCAGCGTAGTATCCACGGTGGGGATTGTGTCCCCGGTCGGCGTTGTGCATTCGCGTAAGTGGTATATCCTCCCAATGTTGCGTTTACGCAACGTTAAATTTTTTTATGTTCTAATATATTATTTAATTTTTTTTGTATTAAACAGCTTCAGTTAATGTTAATAAAAATATCAAAACACAAAGAAATTAATTTGTAAATTTTCTTTAGTAGTGGTTTTAAATGGGTTAATGTAGGTACTATTATTTATGTACATATACCTGTTTTTGGTTTAGTCAATATAATCTTGATCTCTAAATTTTGCTTCGCTGTTCATTACCTTTTAGATTGTACAGCTACATTAAGTTATTTATATACGTACATAATAGGGTGGCCGTTATTTTGCAAAAGTTAGCATTTTTTAGGTCCCCCCTTAGATCTCTTTGAAACACCAAAAATGAGCTGTGCAAAACTTTAGCTCATTTGGTCAATATTAATCCGTGCCACAGAGAGCTTAAAGTTTTAAATGGGATTTAACATGGGTTTGGTGCACTGCTAGAAACTTTGTGGCATAACTCTTTTTATCTTTAAATGTTTTAAGGTGAACTATTGTATACTTATGTTGCTGAAGTTGCTTAACACGAATCTGAAATCAAAGAACTTTGGCAGTTCCGTGAAAATGCTAATGCTAGTTTTAGTGAAGTTGACCGCTTTTTTGATAGTTGTAAACTTTCTTTTTTCTGGTGTGAATTTTATCATATTCGTGTTCAGCAGTTTCAGCAACATAAGTATATAAATTTTCAAGTTAAAACAGAAAGATAAAAAGTTACGCCACAAAGTCTCTAGAAATGCACCAAACGCATGTTAATTCCCATTTAAATATTAACCTTTCGGTGGCACGGGTTAATATTGACCAAATCGGCTGAAATTTTGCACCGCTCATTTTTGAGCATTTTAAGAGATCTAGGGGGGGGGGGCTAAAAAATCTTTTTGCGAAACAACGGCCACCCTAATACATAATTTTTAACCCCTTATACCTTTCGGTTTCGAGATGTCGGGCGCACTGAGCCGCAGAGTGGGTATGTGTGTGAGAGACGAGGCAGCGGAGCCATGTAGGCAAGTACACTGCGGTCGTGGTTTGCCCCTCCGAGTTCTTTCCGGAGCGAACTCAACTTAACTCTGTTAAGCGATATAATCCACTATAACCACCCTGTCGAACTGCCGTCTGTCATTAAGTTATTTAAAAATTTGTAAAATTTTAAAATTTTTAATAATTTTAGTAACTTTTGAAATTGCAAAGTTTCAACAGTTATAATCTAGTCGAAATCAAATACAGCAGACAGCTGATTTCACCATTTTTTGTTAATGTTTTTATTGCGCATACGCTTCTCTTGTCAAATACACTGTCAAGTGTATATTGGTGCCAATACATTTTATTTATTCTAACTTTTATTTATCTAACTAGAGTGACAGGAACACTAACAAACATTATCTTACCAATTTAGATGGCTTTTTAACGGCTTTTCTTCTCTTAAAAAAATTAAAATTAGAGTGGACCTTTTGTTAAACTTTTAAAGTAGAAGACTATTAGATTGAATATTCAATCTATACAGAGTTAATTAATAATATAGAGAGAAAATAGATTTCAGTAGTGAAGAATTATTTTTGTTACAAGAACAGAGCAAAAAAAATGTTTTTCTACTCTAAATATTAGCTCTAAAATCTTTACCCAGTACTCTAAAAATTGTTCACGGACTGATTTTTTTACTGTGTAGTCTTCTGGGGTGTTGGGGAGACCACACGACGTTCACCCATAAAACTGGCTGTCTTCTACCCTACCCCTATAAAGGGCAATGGATGAAGCTGTCGGATTAAGTGTGTGGTAGAGAAATTCGTGAGAATTCTCGACGGGAACTCATACCGATCAGGGGGAGCCCTGGTAGATGAGACCGGTGTGGGCGGATTCGAATCTCGCCTGGAATAAGGTCATTTATGGTCACCAAGGAACCCGCTGCTTGACCGAGGTCATTTATGGTCACCAATGGAACCCGCTACTTGACCGAGGTCATTTATGGTCACCAACGGAACCCGCTACTTGACCGAGGTCATTTATGGTCACCAACGGAACCCGCTGCGTGACCGAGGTCATTTATGGTCACCAAAGGAACCCTCTGTTTGACTGAATCTCAAGTGCGGAGAATCGAAGTGAGGTCATTTATGGTCACCAATGGAACCCGCTACTTGACCGAGGTCATTTATGGTCACCAACGGAACCCGCTACTTGACCGAGGTCATTTATGGTCACCAACGGAACCCGCTGCGTGACCGAGGTCATTTATGGTCACCAAAGGAACCCTCTGTTTGACTGAATCTCAAGTGCGGAGAATCGAAGTGAGGTTTACCCTGCTTTTGGGCTAATGGGAAACTGCAGGCCGCCAGGTAAATGTGCTTAGGAGCTATCCCGACCACCCTATGATCCGGACTGCAGCCGGGTACAGTGATTGGGAGAAGCTCCGAAAGCCATTACACTTAAGGAGAGTTGAAGCGAATACATAGCCTCTCACAATCAAGACAACTTCACGAAAAACGGGTACACACCGGGAGTCTATAACGTGTAGACTTAAACGAAGCTCTGTCGAGGGCACACCAAGCCTAAAATTGGTAGATCGCGGTGGCAAAACCATTAAAAAACCAAGTCCCGCCACAATTGAAGTTGGATTCGATCGGGCAGTGGTCCCACTTTGCAATAGCGCACAGCTGGGGAATAGTCCTATTGCTGGACGAGGTACTTCGGTATCGGCGGGTGAGCAACGTGTTAAGTCAGTTGCTCCGGCACTAGTCCTGAGTTAGCTAGTAGAGGATAGATAGGCAACCTCGCTCCGACCAGTGTGCTGATCTGGTAGCAATTGCTGTACTGCTGGTTATGCAACTTGCGCGCTGATTGGGCGTATCCCAATCACTTCCTTCTGGAAGGGAACGTGGGTGTAAGTTCACACAGGTACCTCACGTAAAACAATCATGACATTCGATGTGTAGTCTTCTGAACTTTGAAATCTTGAATATCTATAAAGATTTACATATATTTAAGTAAAAAGCTTTTAACCTGTGGTGTTTTATGAAACTTAAACATCTGATCTTTAAACTACTCAATCGCTGAAATATCGACTTACTAACGTTAAATTTATTTAAAGTACTTTGATATACCAAAGCTGTTAAAAGTTAAAGAATACTTCAAATTAAAACTACAAAGGTTTAGCCTTTGACGACCTATAAACCTTTTAATTTATAGGCCTTTGAATCTCTAAATCTTCCATATCCTGAATTATGTTTAAATTTTATATCCTATCCAACTTTGAGTGTTGGAAATCTTGAAGTCAATTGGAAATACATAATGCATCATTTCAATTATTAAACTTTGAAACCTCTTACCATCCAAAGATATCTTCTATAACTAATTATCACTCTCTTGATTGGCACAAAGGTGAAACTTTTATTAACTGGCTTTTGTAAAAATGTACAAGTTTATAAAACAGTATTTCAAATCAGACTGAAAAACTAGATGGTAATGAAAAAAATATAATCTTCTACATTTTCTAAGGCGATACTCATATACGTCAACATAGAATTAGAGAGAACCGTGTGTCTCAGTTTCGAAAAACTTGGAAAATCCAATTTTTATTTCTTGATATATAGTTGGTCATTCACTGTTTGTAATCATTCAATACTATTTTCCGTTTATATACGTGTTTATAATTAAATATATTAACCTGTCAGTGCTATCTCGTACAATTTAAGTACTACATGCCAAAAAAAGCTGCCAGAATGTATTTCAGCAACACACAGAGGTGAATTTCCGCTCTTCGAACCGCAAAAATGAGTCAAACCTATCCGTAAAATCCAGCAGAGGCTGTCGTGTTCAGGACACAATCCAAGCCACGTGGGCGTGAGTTCGAATCCCACTCCTAAATTCCATTTCTGTTCTGTGTATATACACAACAAGCTGATTGTCTAGTTTTTAATACGGACCGACTGACCTTGAATGGAGAAGCGATTGCAGAGAGATGCATTACCGCTTTTATAAACTTCAGGTTTCAGTTCAAACGCGAAAACGAGTTTTATCGAAGAGAGTAAGTATATAAGTAAATGTTAAATTTGCGACATGTTTGCTACCACGGCATAATTTCAGGTTTTTGTTAAACGAGATTTAAGGTATAACACATAATCAAGCTGGTTTTCTGCTGTGAATGTAAATGTGATCAACTGGTCTCGTTTGTGAACTTAAACATAAATACTATAAAACTAAACTTTAATTTTAGTCTGAAAATCCCAGAATGAGCAGTACAGTCTGAAAATTGTCACTAAGAACAAGCACTACCGACACTAAGTTATCTCAGTTCCTACAGAAATAAATGAAACTTGTCACCCACTATCCTATAAATATCATAGCAGAACTCGCAAGATATGTATGCTTGGCTAGGGTTTTATTGCACATCTCGACTCATAAAATTCGGTTTCTCACTTGATTTTATCTTAAAGTTTAACTTTGCTATTAAAATTCTAATATATTTTGTGAATTTTTGTTGATTTCACTTGTTGAGATCTAAGTTTGATTGATTCGAATTCATAAATGATACGAACAGGCAAGATTTAGGAAGGGGGATTGACAAAATGAATAATAATAATAATAATAATTGCTACAACCCATAGCCTGGAAAGCAGGCCCCAGAAGCTATAAGCTTGTGCGGGAGGAATATCTCACATTGTTTAGTTTTTACATTAGAGGAAACTGAGAATAGAAAAGAAAGATGTTCAAAACTTGAAGCTGTCAATTGTCAGTAGCGTAAGCAGACCTTGCTTGCAGGGTGTGAGATCAGGAAGGAATTGGGTTGTAGATATATATTTTTAATTGTAAAATAGTTATTTATACAAGTTGCAAAAAGTAAGTGCTTTTCATTGGTTGTAGAATTTGTGCAACGAGGTTTTCTAGTTGCACAAATACGACCCGTGGAAAAAAAGCTGATTTTGCACATACAATTTTCTTAAAAGACTAAGAAAGGTCCCGTTTTTAGAAATGGTTGTTCTTCCGAAAAAGTACTTTTTACGCTTGTAAAAATCGTTTTAACATTGAAAATAGTAACTTTTTGAATGTTGCAAAAATATATTTTTCAAACACAAAAAATCCGATGTAGTACGATCAAAAAGTACTTTCATAATATAAATGTTATATAAAAATAAACAATAAATATTTCCTAAATAAAATATAAAAATAAGATAAGATAAAATATAAAAGGGGCACCGGCCTGTCATTCGCATTTGTCATTGTCAAAGTGCACAAGGTATGTATTGGCAACCGACATTCTTTTATTATAGTATAAAAATCTAAAATATTACAAAAGAATTACATAATAAAATAATTTTGTATTTAAATATAATAGAATTATGATAAATAATATTAATTCTCGGAATTTTTGGTAATATGCGACTTCATAAAACATTTAGATATATGTACATATTTGTTAAAAACTTTTTTTTTATTTATTTCTTTTTGTATTTTCTGATTTCCTATATTTTAATAAACAATTTACAGTTACCAATACACCACAATTAACCCTGGTATACATGCAAGACGGCCTTCGGTGCCGAAAATTAAAATATTCTCGTACGTGAAGGACGGAGATCTTTAGCCCCTTGGTTACGCCACTGGACATTGGCATCAAATAGATGCCATATCAACTCTGGCAGCTTTTATTTCCCGATATGTTATTGCTGTGGATTTTAGTATCCAAAATTTGGTAAATTTTTATAAAATATTGAATACTTTGTTTAAAAATTAATACTTTAGAAATATGTGATCAACATTTTCAATTAGAAATGAATATGTCATTGATTTGAATTTACATGTACTTTTTACTAAAGGTTAAATAATCTATTTTCTTTATTTGTTATCAAACAGTTTACTCATCAAGTTTTTAAGATTACGTAACATACAGTTGTGTGGAAGTTGTTGTTTTATGTAATTCCTTATTGATTAATTTTAAATGAGTAATATCGACGGGTAATGAGATTCTTTAAATGTTTTTGTTAATACAAATAAATTATTAATATTGCATAAAGTGTTGTGTAATAAACTATAATAGATATGTGTCACGTTTACAAACAATGTTAGTCTGCTGTTACGTCTTGTACATAAGTGTATAGTCATTTTATTAGGTCGTAAGGTGACGTAAAATTGAGTAATGTGATGATGTAAATGTTAGTGTTTAAGCTTAGGAAACAATAATTTTTAAGGCACTTCATGAAATACAGCGACAGAGTAAAGTCGTGAAAAATAATATAGTAAAAATGTTTAGTCTTGCATAGGTTGGTTAGTTGATGATAAACAGCGAAAGTGTAGAGTTGTTATAAATTTGTAAAAGTGTTTATTTGGTTCTTAAGAACCGCCTGCAATATTTAATTTAAATTACTTACGGAAGTAACGCTAGTGAATAAATTTTTGTAAACACCATAAATTGGTGTTTTATTTTAAATAAACAGTTAAAATAAATATTCTATGAATAAGGGAAATATTACCCGCTATGAATTAAAACAAAAGTGAGTTATCAAGATTGTTATTTCTTTATGGAAAGTGTGTGGATGGTGATATATGAGAAGTCCGGTCCATATGGTTAAATGCAAAGACAATTAAACCGGATTTGGAAACCAGCATTGGAACATTATAAAGTGACATACGCTGCCAATGGTTTGGGGAAGGATATGGCGAAGAAAGTTGTGACTACTATAGTAAAAGGGAAGAACCAACTCTATATAAAAAGGTAGGAAAGTTATTTTCCTTTTTTGTAACTGGAACCTGCTAAAGAAAAGACAACCTTTGTGAGGTGTATTTAAGTGAATTAAACATTTATATTATAATTCAACTTTATTATTAAGATTTCAATTTATTAGTCATTTCAATTACAATTTGTATTTTATTTTTTATCCACGAGAATCCATATCGCCCTGAGATGAGTGTTTCATAATAATTTATTTCAGTTATTTTAAGTTACTTAATTGGCGCCCAACTTCTTTTACGTAATCTTGAGTTAGTTAAGAACGCACGTAACATTTTTATATAACTATTGTATTATTTAAATCTATTAAAAGTATTATAAAATCATATAGGAATTTATAAAAAAGGGAAGTTAAAAAGTATTTCCAAAGTTCATTGTCATTCTAAATCTAAAATTAATTATAAAAAACATCTACGATCTAACAGCAATTATTCGCAATTTTAAAGTATATGATGAAATTTAATAAAAATAATTTTATTATTTTTAATTAGCCAATATCACCGCATATATATTTTTTACTAGCCAACGTAGGGTAAAAGATTAAATTTTTTCTTTTTATGCGATTTCATCGCAGTATATTAGGGTAGTTCTTATTTGGGTTATGTTGGAATTTCGGTTTTGACGCGTGACCTTTAATTAAAAAAAAACAAAAATTTTAAGACCAATGCGAACTTCCTATCTCTATTCTAATCATTCGCTGTAACGAGGAGAAGTTTCCCATTTAAAATGCACGCTTTTTTTTCAATTCTTATTCTTATGTACATATTTGATCATGATATAGGAGCCGAAAAATTCTAAAAAACAAACGAACGGAGAATTAAATATCAAGAAGCCGGAAAATAAATCGATGGATTAGTGGTGCGTATGTTTGCTTCATAATCCAAAGGTCGCAGATTCGATCCCTGGTCAAGCTGGTAATTTTTCATAGCAGGTAAACATTAAAACATGCCTTCTTGAATAGGAAGTAGAACCGGTGTCAATGCAATGTTTGGCACGTAAAAATATCTACTGGAGTTGTAATTGAAGATGGCGGTGCTATGAGGTACGAGGAATGTTCAAAGAAAGAAACACGACCAAGCAGTGTACAGAATGAATTCGAAGATGTCTAAATGAGATTTGTCAGTATCAAAATTAGAGTAGCTGAGAAGCAAAGATTCTTTCGTGTACTAAAATCTTGAAAATACTAATAAACAAAGCAATTTACAGTCAGGAAACGATGCCTCTTTCTCGGATAGGAAGTAAAACTTAAGGCTCCGTGTCAATGCGAGGTTTGGCAAGATAAAGATCTTTACTGGGGTTAGATATTTCCCCCAATTCAGCTAGATTCTAGTAGGGTCAGCCAAATGCTCATAGTAATAGTAAACAAATAAATACAAATATCAAAAAACGTTCAAAATTTTTGAGTAGCCATTATAAATTCTAATTAAAAATCTCTAGTCTAAATGTATTAAATGTTTTATTTTTTGGAATTATCGTACACAAGTTTCGTTGGACGCCCCTGAACATTCAGAATCTCTCTCTCTCTCTCCCCCCCCTCTTTCTCTCTCCCCCTCTCTCTCTCTCTCCCTCTCTCCCTCCCTCCCTCTCTCCCACTCTCCCTCTCTCCCTCTCTCTCCCTCTCTCTCCCTCTCTCCCTCTCTCTCTCCCTCTCTCTCTCTCCCTCTCTCTCTCTCCCTCTCTCTCTCTCCCTCTCTCTCTCCCTCTCTCTCCCTCTCTCTCTCCCTCTTTCTCTCCCTCTCTCTCTCCCTCTCTCCCTCCCTCGCTCCCTCTCTCCCTCTCACCCTCTCACTCTCTCTCTCCCCCTCCCTCTCTCCCCCTCCCTCTCTCCCATCCTCTCTCCCCCTCTCTCTCCCTCCCTCCCTCTCTCTCCCTCCTTCTCTCCCCCTCTCTCACCCCCTCTCTCTCACTGCTTCTCCCTCGCTCTCCCTCTCCCTCCCTCTCCTTCCCTCTCCCTCCCTCTCTCTCCCTCTCCCCCCCTCCTTCTCCCTCCTTATCCCTCTCCATCCCTCCTTCTCCCTCCTTATCCCTCTCCCTCCCTCTTTCTCCCTCCTTCTCCCTCCTTCTCCCTCTCTCTCCCTCTCTCTCCCTCTCACTCCCTCTCTCTCCCTCTCTCTCTCTGCGATCACACGGTACAGTAGCTACGACACTGTTAAAGGGAGAAACGCATAGTGGGAAGAAATCTCAAGTTACTGGTCAATAAACCTTCTAAATTTAAAAATAAAAAATGAAAATAAAAATATAAGAAGAAAGAAAATGTTAATGGTACTTAAAGGGTAGGCAACACACCAACCTTCAAATAATAAATCGAACACAGGTTTATAATTAATTAAATGAAAATATTACTAACGGTTAGCCTTTTAGAAAAACATTAAATTAGAGTAAAAAATTAACAATGAATAGGAGATAAATACTTTTACATTTAGATCTGATTTTCGTGAAATTAGTGTGCCGATGTCCACAAATAGGTACTAGCCAAAAGTGAGAAAATCAACATTTGTGGTTTTTGTTGAAGCTTAACATTATAAATCTCTAAGAGATTAAAAAACTGCATTATTGACAATTTGAAAGTAAAAGTAATAATAAAAAAGATTTATAATTTATAATCATTTATAATTAACATTTCGATACATGAATACTTTGAACCTATAACATTTATTGTAAAACTTTTTACTTTGAACAAATAAACGCTTAAATAATTTAGCATCTAAAGTTTGGAAACATTATAGCTTAAAGCTGAAAGTATACTTTAAGTCTAGATATCTGAATCTGAAAGTAGAAATTCCGTGTTTGTAATGGATATATGAGTTTCTGGCTCTTCCGCAACTTAAAAACTCTAAAATTTTCAAACTCGATGAAACTTTAACAATCTATACATGTGCTAGCTACTCAAAAATAAATCCACAAACCGCTACTGATCACTAGCATAACATGATGGATTTTAAAGACCGTGCACTTTATTTTTCTAATTTGTAGTTTATATATTGAGATGTTATATTCAATAAATAAATATAATTAGAATGCCCGACGTTCGGGCAACAATAAACTATAAACATTTTATTTGATTTGTCTAGCTTTAATAATAATTAAATATAACAACCCAATAGCTTTTCTCCTTCCCAGTAGGCTAGCTCAGTTTAATTCGATTGAGCATGAGATAAAAATAAAAATTGAACTTATTAATTCCTGTACCTGGAAAGAAAATCTTACTACAAGCCACACCTCGAATCTTTAATCTGGACGAAAAATAATCTTCAACTCTGTTCATAAAATTGGATACTTGCATCCACATAAATAATAAAAAACCTATTTTTTTAGAGGTTTTATTTATTCAAAATGAGATTACTAAAAAAAGAGAAATATAAATTCCAACACAAAATTAAATCTAGAAAAACTATCTTTAATTTATTTATATGAATTGTTTATTTGTGAATGATGTGACATGAGTATCGCCATAAGCTTCATTTAAATAAGCTAATATCAAAGAAATTTAAAAAGAAATTAAATTTAAAAACAAAGAAATGTGTTCTTTGAAGAATTAAATAAATTGATAACAAATTTATTGAAATAATAATCAACTTGTTAATGTTTCTGATCAGAGAACAAAATCTTAAATTTGACCCACCTTGTATATAGTGTAATAATAATCCAAAACAAATATGTGGCGCTAAAATTTACTTCACAAATATTTTTGTTGTGCGGAATCGGTAACAACAAGCTTCCATAAGGTTCCACTCAGTTGTAAATTTCATACAATGTCGATAATTCGGTCGATGACGGAAAATAATTGTTTCTTCAACATTAAAAGAAGATGAAGACAAATCTTCTTTATTCCAAATATTACAGGTAAATATCCAATTTCAAATATGTTTGACGTCTATTGTAAACAAATAGAACACGTGGGTCAACTCAAACCATATTTTATTTTTCAGATTTTCATCTGGAGCATGGTCTCGCCCTATAGCTTTTATCGACTGAATTTGTTCATTTTCGAGGGTGCTTTTAAACATTTATCGAAAAACATATGAAGAAAAAATGAAATCGTAGAAAGTAAAACACATAAATAAAAACATATGTTAGTAATTAACACCAATCTTAATTTTTGAGAAAAAAATTGAAAATTAATTTTATGGCACTAACGGGCATCGATGCTACTTTTAGGTAAAAAAATATTATATGGGGCATTCTACATCACTTCAACAGTAGCGGAACGGTGAATTATTTTAGATTTACTTGAAAATCGTTGGAAAAAATCGAATGCCCCATATATCTTTTTTATCTGAAAGTATCATCGATTCGGGTTAATGCCATCAAATTAATTTTCAATTTATTTCTTAAAAATTCTGAATTGAAAAAATTGAAAAAACGGTGTATTTTAAATAGGAAACTTCTCCTCGTTACAGCGAATGATTAGAATAGAGGTGGGAAGTTCGAATTGGTCTTAAAATTTTTGTTTTTTTTTTAATCAAATGGGTACCCGTCAAAACCGAAATTCCAACATTCTGCTTTACATCACTTAAAAAGCGAATAAAATGCTATATGAGAACGAGAGCACGATTGATTTTACACACGTGTTGAGTAGCCCGAAAAAGCTTATTCCAGTTAAGTTTATATTGGGGAAGAATACACGTAAGTAGTGCAATGCTGTTACGATTTTACCGTTTGTCGAGTTTTATGGTTTAAATCGTTTATTTGTGAAGATTTGTAACTGTTATGATAAACTATAATTTAAAAGAAAAGGAAGTGAACAAAGGAAAGTTGTGTTCTAGTGAAGCAACTCGAGAATTTGTCTTGATTGGTTTATCACTCATTAAAAGTAAGACTGCTCACTACTTTCACATTTGATAAATAATGCGAGTTTTTATAAATTCTGGGATTAACTTCTATAATTTCTGTACTGGGAGTCCTTAACAATATTGGGAGCTGAATTTGTTTTGATATTGGTTTCGATTATAGTATAATAATGACTAAATTTTGCAAAACTCTTAAATAATTAATAAGTCAACAAGTCTTGGAAATAATTGCAACACCGAAGATCTAGCTTTTTTTTATAAAAAACCTTCAGAATTCAACTCTGCTTATTCAATTGTTGTTTCTAAGTTCCCGCATCTTTTTTGTTTGCTTGTTCTTATCTGTGAGTGCTAAGATAAACTGAAGGAATACTAGAATACTAATAAAAGGATTACTGACACATACATTTTCTGTAAGTTATTTGTAACTATACTATTTGAGATTTCATTTGTTGACAAGAAAAATATATAGTGTTTACTGTCTCCAGCCTTACTTTGTGGAACTCCATAATCATGAAATATAATATAAATACAAAGATTAGTTAAAGTTTCACAAGTTTTATTAATATCTTAACCTGACAATATTGTTTCGACATTTTGTGTCATTATCATTTCAATTTTTTTTCCAAAATTCACTAACAAAATTAAGAAATCTTGGATGTTGAATGTGAAACTATACTCAGAAAAGATCACAACAATTATGCAAAATTCCAAATCTTGGATCTGATAAAAGAAATATCTTTGAAAAAGGACTAAACACAGAATAAAACATCTAACCTGTCACTACTTCAATCTATCAGACATAAAATTACAGAAAACAATTTAATTTCTGTTAAAGCAGATAAGGGTAACACTTTGGTAATCCTTTCGAAAGATGTTTACACACAAAAGGGTAATGATTTTATTAATAAAGAAAATTTAGATGTTTTAAACAAAGATCCTACCACAAAATTCCAAAAAGAAATAAAACAAGCTTTAGCAAACTTCAATATCTGCTTTAACGAATTAGAAAAACAAAAAATCATACATAAAAACCCACAACCACCAAAACTATATGGACAGATTAAAACACATAAACACAACATGCCTATACGACCAGTAGTATCATAGATCAACGCACCTAATCACACCTTGTCCAAGAAACTCAACCGTATTATTAACATCATAGGATACAAATCGAAATACTCGGTCAAAAATTCATTAGAATTAGTAGAAAAACTACAGAACATACATCTTCCAGCACATTCAAAACTTGTAAGCTTTGACATTTGTAATATGTTTTCAAAGATTCCACCACAAGACTGTATTCCTTTGTTAGATAATTTCCTAGTTAATAGTAATGTAGAATTAGTAAAAAGATTAGAGTTAATTCAATTATTTGATCTTTGTATCAGTCAAAATTATTTCACTTTTAATAATATAATATATTTACGGAAGGATGGTTTACCTATGGATAATTCTCTGAGTCCTCTATTAGTTAACATATTTATGGATAATTTGGAAGATCGAATATTTGAATTAGATCTTTCTAAACACATTATTTTTTGGTTTCGTTACGTTGATGACATTTTAGCTTGTTTTGACAGTTCTTTTGAGGTTATCAATGAATTTTTAATTCTTATTAACAGTCTTCACACAAACATCACGTTTACACTAGAAACAGAACAAAATAGAGCTATTAATTTTTTGGATTTAACTATTACAATTAATACAAACAATGAATTTGATTTTTCCATATACAGAAAACCCACAAGCACAGACGTCACTATTCCTAACGATTCATGTCATCATAAAATGCATAAACTAGCGGCTTACAGATCTTTAGTACACCGTGCTTTAACTACTCCAATGAAACGATCACATTTTGATAAAGAAATTTCAATCATCAAACAATTAGCACATACAAACCATTATAACCATAACATGATTGACACTTTAATTCAACAAAAAGATTATAGGTTAACTATCAAAAGAATATTTCCAATTGACACTCAAATACAAGACACAAACTACATATCAATACCATACTTTGGCAAGATATCAGAACAAATTGCAACTATAATAAGAAAAACCACCAGTTACAAAATAACCTATGAAACTAACACCAACACCTTTTCATTTTTATTCAATGCTAAAAACAAAACACAAGATATCACGAAATCCGGCATTTACCGTTTGAATTGTTCTTTTTGTAACTCGGTTTATATTGGCCAAACACTTAGAAATTTCGACATAAGATACAAAGAACACGTACGTTCTTATAGACTTAAACATACAGAAAAATCGAATTATGCCAAACACATTTTGGAACAGAACCACCCAATGACACCTCAAAACAACATTAAATTCTTACATTTTTGCAACAACAAACACAAATTAGACATTTTAGAAGCTTTTGAAATATACAGACATAAACGCACAGTACCTTTAATGAATGAACAAACTGAGCTTAGTAATTCTCCTTTATTAGAAGTGTTAGATATCTAGTTTTTGTTATGTATTGTATCTAGTTACCTATTTTCTGTATGTATTTATCCTTAGCAACGTGTTTGTTTATCAATCTTATCTACCTTTGATAATGACACAAAGTGTCGAAACAATATTGTCAGGTTAAGATATTAATAAAACTTGTGAAACTTTAACTAATCTTTGTATTTATATTAAAAATATATAGTATTGGTTTTAATTAAGGAATTTAATGCAAATGTGTTCATAAAGGGATTTTTATAATGCGAGTAGGTTTCCGATGATCATTAACTGTTGTGTATGTTTTATAACACGAAGTGTTGTGTGAATGTGGTAAACGATTTTTTTGAAGCTCAATATATAAAGTTTAAAAATAGTACACATTGCTGTAGTTTGGCACGACAAATTGTTGGTGTTTGTAAAATAAGCCTTATAAGTAAAAGAATTAGGGGAAAGTTGCCCATATTGGACCGAAATTAAAATTAAATTTTTTGTAGGCAGTGTAATTAGTGTAATCGCAACCAAATTTCATCCATGGTTTTGACTATCTTTTTTACGATTTGAATGTGCAAAAAATCTTCAAAATCTTGAAAACTTACTTGCTCACGTAACTTGAAACCAGACAATGGAATCAGTCCAATATAGGCAACTAGTTTCTCAATTTGGACCGTATGATTCCTAAATTGGACTTTACAAGAAATAATCGCGTAACAAAAGGAATATGTTTATTATTTATAGGTACAAAGCCAAGTACAAAAATAAAAAATATTCTAGGAACAATTATATATCTCATATCTTGTCACCAAAAAACAGAACGTGAAATGAAAATGTTAACGAACTGGGAAGTTAAACTCAATACCAAATGTAATACTGGCTTGTTGACGTTTTGTTTGGACGTGTTTCTGTGGGATTGGTAGTTTCATCTTCACGTCACAATCATCAACTACAGAAACATCAGGTACAGCCGGAAAGAAAAATGCTGTGTTTAGTTTAGCAGACTTTCGCAAAAAAGAAACATCAATTGCACCTTTCGATGATTTCTCCTGCACAATTTGTCCAGCATAATAGACATCATTCTTTTTCTCGTCTTGTAAACACACGATGACGTAGTCATTGACTTTCAATTCATTACGATCAAAATCCTTAAAATCATTGGTTCCAATCAAATCATCTTCGAAACCTTCACCACCAGACGATGATCCACTTGCTTCAAATTCCTCAGATGTGTCATCGCTGTCCGACAAATTTATATTTTTCTGGAGTCTTTTTATTTTACTGTTATCTAAAAACTATTTTTGTTTCAATTTCGCTGCTGCCTCTTCTTCTATCTTCTGTTGCTTTACTTCCGCTTCTCTTTTATCGCTTTCCAATTTTGTTCTTTTTTTCTTTGGCTTCTCCTGGTTACTGTTATCAGCAAACACATTTCTTTTCAATTTTGCCTCTGCCTTTTCTTGTGTTTTTCTTTTCTGCTGCAAATTTTCTTTGTAAGGGGTACTTGTTAGAATTTCAGCATCTCGTTGTTTTCTTTGCCTAGAGGTACCATAGATTGCCTGCGGCAATGGGGAAACAATATTCAACGACTCTGCGAAACTTTCTGCTGGTGTAGGTAGAACATTATCACATGTTGGGATTGGTGCAGCATTGCCCCAGATTTTTCTTTCAGCGCTTCTGAAGCAGCAAAATGGTGATCTTTGAATACATGCCGATTGACAGGCCAGATGACAGAAGCTTTGAAGGCATTTTCAGCAACGCCGACGGTTGCTGCTCTACCGTAAGCTTCTGCAAGTAATGCAACTACGTCGTATTGAGTTATTTGTTTTCCTACATGTTGCCTTAGATATGTTTCTTGTGCCTGGACGTAGTAAATTCCGAGAGGCCGGAAAAAGGCAACATCAAGTGGTTGCATACGGTGTGTTGTATGGCTAGGCAATTGTAACATAATAATGCCATTATCCCTTGCAAATAACAATGCTTCTAAATTTTGGCTGTGGGTGGAATGACCATCTAAGAGTAAAATAACTGGCTCTTCTTTTGAACATACTACATTATTTTTGAAATGGCGAAGCCATTGTGCAAAGAGTTCACTTGTGATGTATCCCGAATCAGAAATAGCCACTTCGCTTCCTATTGGGGCTCCCTTCGTCAATTCTGGAGCTAACCGTTTCCGCTTGAAAATAAAAGTAGGCGGTATAAACGAGCCCGAAGCGCTTACACAACATACAATAGTGGTATTTACTCCCCGCTCACCACTGCTTGCTGCTCCAATCTGATGTTTGCCTTTCAGGCCAACTATCTTTTGTGGTTTTTTCTGGACAGTAGTGAAGCCACTTTCGTCTACATTATAAATTTTTGTGCCAGTGATTTTATGCTTATCTACTAAGTAGTTCTTCTAACATCTTAAAAAATGCGTCCACCCTCTCTTTACTGAAACCTCTCATTCTGGCAAGAGATGTGGCTTCTGGCTGTCTCAGTGATAATTTGGAATTTCTTTTCATAAACTTATAGAACCATTTTTTTCCTGCTAATCCATTTTCAACATTGAAACAATGTGGAATTCCGTACATTTTTGCAATATCAAAGGCGCGAGTTTCCTAACATTTTTTATAGTAAGGCCGAAAAATCTTTCTTCAAATTGAAGTATATGTGCCACTAACTCTTTTTCCATTTCTTCGGTAAATACAGGCCGCCGGCCGGAACGTTTAGTGACTATGGGCCCTTCTTTTTCGTTCTTAAGATATCGTTTCAGCGTGG
Organism: Agrypnus murinus; assembly: GCA_929113105.1. NCBI lineage: Eukaryota > Metazoa > Arthropoda > Insecta > Coleoptera > Elateridae > Agrypnus > Agrypnus murinus. Next base: position 38,475,424 of record OV816030.1, read on the forward strand.
TTTGTGGTACACCATATCTTTGAGCAGCTTTGTTTACTCCAATATTTTCTTGGCGAACTGCATTGACAGCTAAAACCAAATCTTCTTTGGACCACTCACTGTATTTTCGTGACATACTGATATCTAAAAAAAAGGCCTTTCTTGACATACGTACGGAAATAGTGAGGAAAAATAATTAAATTGCGATCGTCTCCCAAATTGGACCGGTCCAACATCGGCTCCCACTAATGGTTCAATTTAGGAAACAACGCCATTTTGTAAGAAAAAGCTTTTTGTGAAAAAACCGGTAGAGATAACTATGCCATGCATGCATAAAAATGTTGCTAACAAGTTTATCTATATCGCAAAATAATTGAATTTATCCCTACCTTCGTCACTTTCTAACAATTGCGTATTTGAGATGTGCGAACTCTTACTACATGGGATGTAAAATTCAACTATCCTCTCTGACAGAACACTTGAGGATGACTGACCACGTGGAACCTGTTTATCATGAATATTTAGAGTAGTACCACAATTTCACACCAGAATAGCAGCACTGATGCAGGTTTATATACGTTAAACATTGCTGGTCCATTTTAGGAGTCGGTCCAATATAGGCAACTTTCCCCTACATAAAGTAACAAACGTAATTTAAACGAAAGTTTTTTCCCAAATTGTGGATTCTCATATTGTTTTTACATAACAACAACAATTTGGGTGACGCCGTTCTATTGTTTGTTCATTTCTGTTTTTATCTGTAATTAGTAAGCCTTTGCAATTAACATCCACAACCACTGAAAGCAGTTTGAATCAATAAGGCCTATCTGCCGGGACATATTCAGTAATTTCGGGACATATAGTTTGGTATTCAGATGGAAGGTATGAGCTCATATTTAAGATGAAATCAGGCACAACATGTAGAAACGTACTGAAAGCAAGCAGATTATAAAAAAAGGGAACGGTAGATAAACTTAGAAAACCTGAATAAGACAAATTATAGAGTTAGGAAGGAAAAGAGGGGAGATAGTGAAGGAAATGATAATAGTTGTAAGGAACAAGAGAGGATACGGTAGGAGGATACATAAATTCACCACCTGAAAAGGCAGGAGTATAGGACAAGAAGATAGAAGAATATAATTTTGACGCAACTTCAAACTTGGCCAGTTTTACTTCCGTATTGTACGTAATGTCTTTATGATTCAGCATGAAAATATTTTGTAGCCAAGTCTCGGGCACATTGATAATCTCAATGATCTCAGTACGTCACCTTTTACTTTTAGCTATTTTCTTCCTACAATAAATATTTTCAGCTTAAGTATGATTACATTGCTTGAATTTGTCTTGAACGTTATATATATGAAAGAGAAGTACAGATAATGTAAGATTCTATGATTATATTAAATGTAAATAAAATATTGATTCATTTTGGCAAATGATTTTTTTTATTTAATGTTTGCCATTTTATATTGATCTAACTTTATAATCCCAAATGAACGTTATTACTTGATATTTACAAAATGTAGCTTTTATTACAGTCTGTTATAATTTCACAAAGGTCAACTCCAGTAACATACTATTATCAAAGGATATTATTGCATACACATTGGTTTTTAAAATGCTGTAGGTATATGAATCAACAATCAGGGTGGTACTCGCATTTTAATTAGAAACAACATCAATACAGAATACATTTACACCGCTAAACATTTTAATTACATTTTAATATTCCAGGGGCTTTATGTAACTTTGTCTTTTTCTATTGGTAATCTTTCATTTCAAGGAACCTAAAGGTTAATGATTTCAATATTTTTTATGAAACAATATCTAAATAAACTTCTGAGCAGGTTCCAACACCGATTTTTATCTAAAATCTCTGTACGAGAACGCAAAAATAGTGGGCATCCTTGAATTAAGATTTATAATGCCCTGTCATTCAAAGCACGAAAAAGTGCTGAGTGATACTCATAAATAATGTTGGATAGAAAAAACAGCGAAAATTAGAATATGGAAGAGTAGTTTCTTTCCACCGCTTCCAACTACAATGTGAAGTTTAAATTACTCTTAACAATAAGTACCTACCTAAGAAAATTACAAATAATAACAGTAAAGTAACATTCTTTGTTGTTTTCATTTTCGAAACATCCTGTGTATTAAACTTATCATCACTATTTCTAAAAGAAATTATGTACATATAAAAATAAACATAACTATTATTAATAGTTACTACACTTCTGGTTCTGAGTTTTTTAGACTAATGAAGTAGAAGAGGAATTTTACTCACCTTCGGTCTTAAATAATCCTTACAATAATACCCAGTGAGAAAATTTCTCTAAAATGTATGCCTTTCATTCGTTTTGCAAACATAAGTTCCGATATTAAAGTTAGATGGAACTCGCGCGTCGATGCTTGGTCCGTCTAGAGATGCAGTTTCACGCGCCAACTTTTTTTTGCGCCGCGAGCTTGGCGAGGTTTCAAGGTCAGAGAAACAGAAAGGACATAGTAGAGGAGAACTCGGCTTGTCGTGCGACTGGTACACTCCATAAATAGTACAACAGAACAGGGTACAGTCATTTAAAAAACATACACATTTAATGCGAGAATAACAATCCGGAATGGTGTTTCAAGTTTCGTTTTATATACCTTTGTAGGTGAACTTTTAGCGAATTTGTTTGTTGTCGTGTCTTAGGAAAAGATTTATAAAACTGACTTATGTTAGTGTACAGTTTTGACTCGGGAATGCTTGCGTGGTAGACACAACATCATTCACAATATATTTAAAGTAGTCACGACTTTAGAGTCTAGAAATATTTCTGTTGATGCTGGACATCTATCCCCTATTGAAATTGTTCACACTCAAACACAAAAGTACAAACTAATTGTTACAGAATGTTTATAGTTTTAAGGACATTGAGGACAATCATATTATAGTGCGATTTTTGTCATTTATTGCTAAAATGCGCCTAATAAGTATCATTCCATTGGTGGCATTTGTCATGTAAAAGGTTTGCAAAGGCTTTTCAAACATCATGCATTATATGTATGTGTCATTTCAGTATTTTTTATTATTGGACCAGTGGCGGATTTTAACACCTAAGGGGCCCGAAGCGTTACAGATTTTTGGGGCCCCATAGTATAAATCAGTTACTACAATTTATATACCTTTTATTTTTTATCAAAAATTAAGTACATATAATTATTAATATGAGGTGCGAATTCACGGGGGGAGGAGGAAATTTTGCTCCACAAGATTTTTTAAATAATTCAACTTTGTCTCATGCCGCACTCACAGAAGTGTGAAATTGACGTTTTTGTATGTGTTACACACTATACTTTATCTACGACCATATATTTAACCTAGAATATGATTTGAGATTGAGGTGCTGGATTGTCAAAAGTAGATAATGCCCCGTTTTTTGTGGAAAACAGGCGTTAGTTGTAAAAATTAAGAAATGCCTATAACTCAATGTAATAATCATTTATTATTTAAAATTAATACTGAAATTTGAACAATCATTTAAATTAATAATAGTAGTTTTGTTGATGTCTTCAATTTTTTAAATGTCATAGACACATGTATTTTGGACGTCGTGTTGTTCCGGCGCTGTTTTTTTGTTAATGTAAGTAAATCATAACCTCAATCTACAAATACATTGAATACCTAATGCTTCATTTGAATGTAATTTGAAGTAATAAACTCCCAAAACATTTTTAGATTTCCATGTAATAGACCGGTTATTCTAAATGTATGGATTAAAGGCATCAGAAAGCTATATCGTTAAATCAATTTTACGTTAATTCAACAACAATTTTTGTAATAACTTTATATGGTAATAATAACTTTAGATGCTGGTAGTCGATACAGTAGCTCAAACGTAGAGATGTCTCTCAGAAAGTGGAAGACCCAGGGTTCGATTTCCAGTTAGGGTAAAAATTTTTTCTATATGGATTTGCATTCAAAATATAATTTAAAGTAAAACATTAATTAAACAAAATAAATTAACGTAAATAAAATACAAAATGAACACAAACGTGTTTTAATAAAGTGAGTTTTGTTGATGAACTTAACTGAGGAGAACCAAAAGCTCGAAACAGCTGTCTTAAAGTGCCGTCTGTGATTTATACACATATCACTATAAAACTGTGACTATAATAGTCGTCCATTAACAATTTCTAAACTTTTAAATTTATTAAAAACTCACTTTATTAAAACATATTTGTATTTTATTCATATTAATTATACGGTCGGACGCTCGACCGGATTTTATTTTGTATATTCCTGTATTGGATAATCAAATTACGTCGTTTAGTGCGGTTTTATACCTACAGGAGCCACTACAGTTATTTGATGGTGTTAATGTTATTCCAAGCTAGTATATACACTCAGGTGATGTGTGTAGAATTCACATACGAGCTGCCCCTAATTGAGGAGAGCCAAAAGCTCGAAACAGCTGTATTAGGATGCCGTCTGTGATTTATACACATATCACTATAAAAGTATGCTGACATCTATGGCATTTTAATAGAACCAATGAAAATGCGAAATCCCGGTCATTTCCGTACAGTTTAAAGATTATAAACAATGAGTCATTTTCATAGTTGCTAGACTGTGTGAAATGTGTAATTTTCTATAGTGGTCGTAGATAAATTAGTTATTTGTATACCAAATAAAGTTGTACTTTTTTATCACGAATATGGAGATTGTTGAACAACCATAACGAGTGATAAAAAAATCAACTTTAGTGCTGAGGTGTACATTAGGTTTTTTCTGAAATTAAGAATTTAAAATACAAAATGTGCTTTTAATAACAGTAGAGTAGGCAACTAAGTCAACGTGGCTGTGTGCGACATATGTCAAATACATGTGAAACAATGCAAATAAAAATGACAGATGAGTCCTTAAAAGTCAGTTTTGACATATGTCATTGTGACAGATGAGTCCATAAAAGTTCTATTATATTTTAGAAAAACATTTTATTCCTTAAAATCAGTTCATTTATAATTGAACTTTTCTGCTTTTAGAAGCATCAAATTTATCAATAATATTTTCAAAACAGTCAAAACATAAATTTTGCATAATGTCATTTTCAATAAACATTACTGATCAATTTTTTAAATAACTTTGTCCAAAATTATTTCTTAAATAATTTTTTACACGTTTAAGAACGGAGTTTAAGTTACATTACATATCAGTAATGTTAAGATTTTCCTTTAAGTTGTTTCAACATTGGGAAATGTTGACAAATGACATTAAGGAATTTCACCCATTCGAAAGCATGGTACAGTTCCCCTTCCCCGAATGTAAGTCGGACGACCGCGCATAGTTTTCTAGAAGGCATTGAAGGCAAGCCATTCGTAGCGACAGAGATGATATGTTCCTTGCAGATATGCTGCGAAACTGTATATTCCGTTACAAAATTTTACCTATCACTCTGAATGCTTGCCTTTTCGCACGAAACTCTATTGCGTCGACCGTACACCTTTTTTACCCGCCTGTACACCATACGAACTGTTATTCTCACATGTTTCACTGATTTGTGGGGCCTAGAGCTACCGCTTCCATCGCTTGTGCGTAAATCCGCCACTGTTCACCAATGTCTATCAGAAACCATTAATTCAAGAAATTAGTCATCATAGTAGTCGGATGACCGCGCTGATTGTGCGAGAAGACCAGCATTCGGACCGACAAAGATGATACATTCCTCGCAGGTCTGCGGTGAAACAGTATACTAGTTACAATATCGCTCTGACTGCCGCTTGTGTTTTTGTACGAAACTCTAATGCGTCAACCATACACTTTTTTTACCAGCCTGTACACGATATGATCTGTTTCTTGTTTCACTTTTTTGTGAGAAAGTGAATTCCTACGCCAATAATTTTTATTTGTCGCGTGTCCAGTGCGGTCCTTGGCAGGAGGCCTCTGCGGGGCCCCCTGACTTGCGGGGTCTGAGGCGGCCGCTTTCGACGCTTGTGCCTAAATCCGCCACTGTATTGGACTACCTAAGTTTGGTTTGTGTTTTCAAAAATTCTTATCGGTATAATGAATAATGCGTAATACTGAGTCACTGCAGGGATGCCAGACTTCCCGGATTCTGCGGGATTGTCCCGCGTCCCGCGATATAATCAAATTGTCCCGCAAGGCAAATTTTCTTGTACATCAGTGCCATTCTAAATTATGGAATGAATTCGATAAAAGGGAAAGTATTGATTTTTGAAAAAATTCCAAAAACACGTCAATTTTGTTTTTAAAATCCACAGTTTTCGACATAATATTCGAATATACAGGGTGATGCGTTAAGTGTGGTGACGTCATCGGCATTTTTCTTAAATAGCAACTTTTATTTTTTATTCCATATTCTGACACTTCATCCAATTACCAACATGATAATGTAATAAGCTTGTTACCTTACATGAAAAAATTTTTGAAAAAAATAATTATGAAGACGGGAAAGTGTGCTATAGTTAGTGTTACACAAGACAAGATTTCTTGTCTTGTGCGACTACTTCTTGTCTAGTCTCGCAAAACAAGACAAGAATTCTAATAAACGCTTGTCTTGCTTCATTCTTGCAAACAAAAATCTTGTCTTGCTTGCAAGACTCTTGCATTATCTTGTCTTGCATGTTTGCGCTTGGAATTTACTCCGGGACTTCCCCGTTTCTTTATTTTTCTGGAATTCTTATACTACTGCGACCCGAATTTAGTTTTGCCGTTCTGTTAATGAATCACAACCTCATTGTCAGTATTCAATTGGACTTCGCGTAGCATACGTATGGACCAATAAAGCGTAGTCAATATCGATAAAACATTTAACACAGGTAAGGACACATTCAAGGACAGATACATGGCGTAGCGGACGAAATGAATATTTCGCTTATAAACGGGTAAGCTAAGATACTGACAGTGTAGTGCAATCATACAAAAGTTTACCTTGATTTTTTGAAAATGGTGAAGCCTTTATACGTTAATTCCTAGTTTGACGTTTTCAATGGATAATAATTATAATAAAGAACCCAACTTAGGCGTTTAATTACGTTTCTGTAATATTTTCTTTTATTGTTTTAGCTTTTAGGTTATTACGTAATTTCTAGTCGCCTAAATGTTGATATCTTATTAGTCACCACACTAGAAAATATGTGTAATAGTGTAATAAATAAATATTTTATACATTGTTTTTATATTTTTTGTTTTATTAATACAGCTTTTAAATAAATAAATTAAATATATTATAAATTCATGATATACCTAGACTAACACTGCCAATAATAATTCAAACGTACCAATATTTTTTCAAAACCTGAATTTTAGCAAGACTGCAAGAAAATGCAAGAAAATCTTGCTATTTTTGCACTTTTCTTGCCGGAATGATTCTTGTCTTGTCTTGCGGAACTGACGGCGATTCTTGTCTTGTTCTTGTCTAGCAACTTGTGCAAGAGCAAGACAAGAACAAGAAAAATGCAAGACTCTCGTGAAACAATAGCTATAGTCTTAACTTAAACGTATCACTCTGTATATCCGATATGTCAAAAAGTGCGGACTTTAAAAACAAAATTGACATGTTTTTGGAATTTTTCTAAAAATTAATACTTTGCGTCTCGCTTTACGCTTAAGTGTGGTGACTATAACACTTTCCCGTCTTCATAATTATTTTTTTCAAAAATTTCCTTATTACTTATTACATTACCATATTGGCAATTGGATGAATATGTGTCAGAATATGGAATAAAAAAATGCAACTTGCCGTTTTAAAAAATGCCGATGACGTCACCACACTTAAACGCATCACCTTGTATATTCGATTATTATGTCAAAAAGTGCGGAATTTAAAAAAAATTGATTGTTTGTGGAAATTTTCCAAAAATCAATACTTTCCCTTTTATCGAATTTATTCTATACTTTAGAATCCCACTGGTATATGCAGTGTGGTAATAAAGTAAGGAACAAAATTCATAATTGCGTTATTTAATGTTTTCAAGCAAAACGCTAGAACAGGTCAATTTTATTTTTTAATTAACCACCTTATGACATAAAAATTCTACATGTGACGTCATGTATTTTTGCACAATGACGTCATCATTGGTTTTTTAAATGACAACTCCAATTTCTTTTGCTGGTTTTTATAGATGGTCCAACTACTTAAATGATGGTGTAAAAAAATTGGTACCTTAGATAACTATTTTTTGAGTATTCTTTTCAGTGTAAATGTATAAGACAAAATAATAAACAATAGCATCATATTAACCTTTCATATCATTCTGTCCTAGATACATAATTATGAAATCAATGTACAATTTCACAAATCGTGGTATTTGTCAAATGCTTTAGGTATGTTTTATTAAAATGAGCAAACTTCTAGTCACTTTTATCTTTAAATGGCAGGAGTTGTCAATACATAAATTGACAATACATCAAATGATTAAATCAATTTGAATCTTTATTATGGATTGGTTTTTTCGTATCCACACACGTATGAATCAAAACGTGTGTACATCAAACTATATCTTTGAACAACCACTGTACAAATATAATCTGTAAATTAATGTTTAATAATGTAATGTATAGCTTTTTTTTACTTCAATGGTTTTTCTCCAGTGTGTGCGTTACACATTGTGAATTGTATATAAACTCTGTTAGAATTTATTCCTGCAAGTGTGCCCGTTTATCTTGCTTCGTAAAGTTAATTAAATAATTATATCAATTACTTAATCGGTTGTACAATCTAATGTAAACCTGTAGTCGCGTTAACATACTGATCTTTTGTGACCCTGAGTTAACATTCATACTAATCAAGTAGAGAGTAATTATCCCGCTAGCATAAATTCATTCCTTAATTTTTGGTTTGTACATATTATTCATTAATTAAACACTTAACTATTTAACCTTACTGAAATTTATTTACACATAATAAAGCATTTTATGATTTATTTGGTGAATTCTTATTTATGTGTATACTATTTGTGGTTTTGTTTGTTGGAAGGAAAGCTTTTCAGTTATTTAAGTACGTATTATTGAGAAGAGTCTACCACATTGGAAGCAGTCGCAAATGTGTAGTTCGTTGGAGATATTGTCGGCAGGCTCTTATTTAGACGACTCCTGGTGCCCGTTACAGACGACACCTTGCGAGACCCACGACCTTACACTAGTTAGCTGGCAGCCGACAAATTTAACTGCAGTTAAAGTTTGTTATCGTTTCCCAATTAGCGGCACCCATTTTGTGGGCAATACCCTATGCCCACCCGAATACCCATCCTTGTCAAACGGAAATCATAATAAAAAAATACATGTAACCTTTTACTTCTTTTGGTCGATAGATGGCTGATTGGAATTTATTGACAGTTTACAAAAAAAAATTATTTTAAAATTAATAATTAGTTTATATATTGATTATTTAAGTCTAATGATTGTGAATAAAATAGTATACATGTTTTGTTGGTAAAGTTTCCAAGCCTCGCGATATTGTTCGACCTCGACGTACGATTTTGGTCAAACAATATCGCTTGGCTTGTAAAGATGTCCTATACGTTACGAAAATGAATCTGAAACTGCAGTCTACGTGACTGCAGAGAAAACTTGTTCATAACTATCTCCATGAATTGTTCTGAATTAATATTCACTTTTTCTTGATGAACACTTAGCAAATCTTAACTCGGCATAAAGTACTGAACGATCTATTCACTGGACCATCCAACAATGTTATATAATATTTTGACGTTTTTTTATCATTCAGAGTAGGGTTTGCATTTTTATTATTTTAGAAACGTACAGAATTTAGTTGCAAAATATCATGCGTTCAATTTAATTTGTTCAATTAATTCAATTAATTAGTTTTGAAAAGATAGAACAGTTCTGTTATTTGGCATTAGACCATCTAATTTTTGTATTCTATTATATTCTATTGTGTAATGAAAATTAATTATTCTTTTTTTTTGTTTCAGGTAAGTCTACAAGCAAATAATACAGCAGAACAGATATTTGTTGGTAAGACTTGCAGTTTCGAATATGTCTTATTTAAATTGTTTTATTTACTAAATCGTTGTAACCTTTTACTGAATTTACTGATAACTAGTTGAAGTTCAAATTCAGAGAAGTTCTACAGGATGAACTGAATAAATTTTATTAAAACCACCTCAATTAAGTTGACTTTATAAACAAGCTGTTATGATTCCATAAATTTTGCACATACGAGCCCCGTCCCAGTGAAGTTCGCACACTTCTATTTCTGTTAATCGGCGCCTCACAATTTTCACCCTGGATTTTTTTGGTTTTTCGAAGTAGCTATTGCTTGTTGCTAGAGTAAACTACTGTCCTCCTTTATTATAAGTTATGTTGTTTTTTATTGTTAGATTTCGTTGTATATTTATCTTTTATATTTTAAAACAAAGTACACCCCACAATTTTTCCCCAAAATTTCCTTTGGTCTTCAGAGTAACTGCTTCTTATTGTTAAAATAAAATACTGCTGCTGCACCTTTTTTTAACGTTTTTTAAATTTTACTATGGCAGGGATCCCTCTTACCGCCTCTGTGCGTCCGCAGACTGTTCGGAATTGAACGGGCGGCGTGAGGACATCATTCGATAGAATTTCATGAAACTTAACATGGAATAAGTACAAAGACAGTACTTCACTCTAACAACAAGAAACAGCTACTATGTATATCAGAAAAAAATGCGAGGCACCCTTTAAATAACAAAAAGAGAGTGTGCGAATTTCACTGGGACGGTGCTCGTACAATGAACATTATTTTATTACTGAATTTATAAGTTTTAGAGAAATCAACGCCAAACAGCATTGTTTTTAGTTGAAACTTTAAAGATCATATCACTTTATATAACTAAATGTTATTGACTTGAACAAAAGATATTTTATTACTGAAATTGCTTCATGACTCGTTAAGAACCACTAATAATTCCACTTCAATTCCACTAATAAAACGTTGAGAACCACTGTTTTCGAAGGTCTAGGACCTATACTTACTGCTATATCACCCGATCAATTTGTAAAGAAATCGAACTCTTCAATTCTATTTTGAGTATATTCAGCCAAGACAACAAATTGCGATTCGCTCAATTAGCGCGTCACTTACGTATGTGAGTGCTGCCAGTTTTCACTGCTGGGAGCGAGGTTACTATCCACTTTCTACTAGCTCGCCAGGGTAGTGTCGGAGCTATTTACCATTTTTGAAGGAGTCCTGTTAACCCTAGCCCAACATGCGGCTTTCACAACGGCCAGACTTTCACTGTCTGGACGATTCCTTAATGTGGCTAGGCTTGGTCCCTAGGTTTATCTAGAATTTCCTAGGAATTTGCCAACCGGCCTACCATAATCAAGACTTGGTCAGCCTTCGACAGAGCCCCGTGCGATTCTACCTGAAAGTAGAAACCCGGCTTATACCAACGTGGAGTTGGGATTGTCTAGGGTGCGAAAGGCTAAGTGGCTTAAGACATGTATTTGCAGCAGCTCCCCTTACAAGTGATCCCTAGGCGTTGCCTTCCTGGCAATGAATCACATCCACCAAATACAGATAATCAAACTCCACGGTCGCGACTACTTCAGGGAAAGCTCCTGGCGAAACGGTTTCTTCAAATACAGTGTTTAGGGGGGCACTGTCGGGATAAACCTTACTAATTACACTTGCGTCCAGCCTTGTTCTGAGGCCACCTACAAACTAAGCGGCGGGAGCCCTAAGACCAGCCTAGTCATAGAGAAAGACGTAATGCCTGTCTAATTTGCCCTGCGGCCAGTTTCTCGCCCCCATGCGATGAGGTTAAGAATCAACGTGATTTTGAGTATATGGCACATGTTCCTAGGGGGATTGTGGAATCCTCAGGAGTCTCGACGTTCATGAAGTTTGTTCTACTAATTGACCTTTTTAAGTTGTTTAATTCTAAGGCGGACAGCACGATTACTCGTAAACATTGATTCCAAGAGTGTTTTACGTGGAGCACCTGTCGTTACACTTAGTCTCCACGTTCCTTCCAAGAGGAAGTAATTGAGGTTCGCACAATCAGCGCGCATATGCTTAGCATATGCTGTGGGGCGAGGTTGCCTATCCACCCTCTAGTGGCTCTCCAGGTCAGTTCCGGAGTGATAAACGTGCTCCCCCAACCCCCTCGTCCTATTTCAAACGAGCGCCGGGTTCCTCGTCCAGCATTAGGACTATTCCCCAACCTAAGTTAGGTACATCCGAATCCTCCAGCCCTTTTTCATGTCTTCACAAGTTCTTTCACTCAACCTTAGTTGGTGCCACTCCCCGATCGAATCCAACCTAATATATGGCGGGACTTGGTTTTTAAGCGATTTTGTCACCCCGATCTCCCCGTTATATGCCTGGTGTGCCCCTGGCAGAGCTTCGTTTCGAGGCTGCTTCGTACGGCCGATCGAAGCTGCATTCCGGTGTGTACTCGTTAAGGTGAAGTTGTCTTGAACGAGAGAAGCCGCCTGATGCGATGTATCTTCGTTGATGCGAAGATACATAGCCATGTATCTTCACATCAACGTCCCTTAAGTGTAGGTCTCTAGACGATTTCTGAGAATCCGACGACTGGAACTGCACAGCTAAAGCCGGACTCCCATACTGTCGTCTCCGAAACGCTACCTGGCGGCATGCAGCTTCTCATAGGTTAGCCAGCGAACTCCCTGACGGAGATAAACTTTACTTGATTCTCCTCCATTCGTCTAGGTAAGACAAGATTGGCTGTATGTTTTACGTGGGGTTCCTATATCAACATACCTCCACGTTCCCTTCCAGAAGGAAGTAATTGGGATACGCCCTATCAGCGCGCGAATTGCATAGCAATTTCTACCAGTAACTCACTGGTGGAAGCGAGGTTGCCTATCCACCCTCTACTAGTTATCCAGGCTAGTACCGGAGCGATTGACTTAACACGTGCTCACCCGCCGGCACCCTCCCGTCCTCTTTCATACGGGGCTAAGCACCTCGTCCAGCAATAGGACTATTCCTCCAACTTAACTCAGTTAAATAGAGAGAGCCCTCCAGTCCTCTTTCGTACCTTCATAAGCTCCTCCCTGAGACAGGGGTTGGGGCCACTGCCCGATCGAATCCAACCTCAATGGTGGCGGGACTTGGTTTTATAATGGTTTTGCCACCCCGATCTACCAATATACAGGATTGGTGGGCCCTCGACAGAGCTTCGTTCGTAAGTCTACACGTTATAGACACCCAGTGTGTACCCGTTAAGGTGAAGTTGTCTTGATTGTGAGAGGCTATGTATTCCCTTCAACTCTCCTTAAGTGTAGTGGCTTTTGGAACATCTCCCAACCACTGTACCCGGCTGCAGTCCGGATCATAGGGTGGTCGGGATAGCTCCTAAGCACATCTACCTGGCGGCATGCAGTTTCCTATCGACCAAAAAGCGGGATAAACCTCACTTCGCTTCTCCTCACTTAGGATTCAGTCAAACAGCGGGTTCCTTTGGTGACCATAACTGACCTCGATCAGACAGCGGGTTCCTTCGGTGACCATAAATGACCTTCACCAAGGCGAGACTCGAATCCGCCCACACCGGTATCATATTACCAGGGCTCCCCCTGATCGGTGTGAGTAACCGTCGAGAATTCTCACGAATCTCTCTACCACACACTTGACCTGACTGCTTCATCCATTGCCCAGTTTCCAAGGAAACAAGGATAGGGTAGAAGACAGTCAGTTTTATGGGTGAACGTCGTGTGGTCTCCCGAACACCCAGTCTAGGTCAGACAGTGGGATACTTAGCTCCATAAAAGATCCTGACGTTAGGTAAGAATCAAACCACCCACAACGAACCCTCTTGTTAGCAGAACTTCCTCTGCAACGTTTTAGAGTCATCGTCGAGAAACACTTAGGTGTAACTCTACCACACATTTCCTTCACGACCAGTTCTAAGGGTGAACGTCGTGTGGTCTGCCCACAAGCTAGTCTCGAATCCTAGTGCTCTACGACACCTCTAACGACTGGCCTCTCTCTGTCTTCTGGGCTGCTCTCGGATACTATGGGAGTCCGACATCTTCAGCGACTGCTTGTCCGTTCTCCGTAGGTTACTCGTAAACAGTCAGTTTTATTGATTGACAGTTTTAATACGTTCTAGCATTAGTATTTTTCTTGTAACCGAATATCTACTCTGTTACATACTTCCACTTATTCCCTTTTTGTTTCTGTAATTTCTGGTATATTCATCTTTTCTATCAGTTTTCTATGGTTTTTTGTTTGCCGGCGTTGATATCGCTACACTTTGACTGAACTGGTCTTAGGGTCCGTTCCTTCCTAGAGTCCAGTACGTGAGGTCTAAGTGGTGAGTGTATCGCCGGGTGCTTTTTCCTGGGTAGTCGCATTGCACTTTGGATTTGATACCACGAAGTCAACCAGTAGTTTAAGTCATTTTGGTTACTTAAGATCTGTAGGTATGGCCGATCCCAGGAAGGCTACTCCAGGAGACAGTTTATAAGGGGTGTTCATGCGAATACCTAGTCTCTCACGCTTGAGACATTCCCTGCTCCTAGTTGGTATTGGTCGGGTCTCTACTTCCAAGTAGAGTTGGACGGGGCTCTGTCGAAGGCTCACCAAGCCTAATTATCGGCGGGAGGGGTGGCTAGAATCTGAGATATTCTAGGCAGACCCAGTTTCTAAGTCTCAGCCACACTTGAAGTTGGACTCGTCCGGGCCGTGAAAGTCAACGCTAGCCCAGACTGCTTCGGGATCGGGATGGTTCCGTATGATTTGAGATGTTGGCGTTTATAATGAAAAAACAAAGAAAGCATTACTCTTGCAATTACTGGAATTACATGTCGAGAAAACAATCAAAGAACTCAACGTTTCGCTCGCATTTAAATGGGGATTCTTCAGGAGAAGTTACAAACACCACATGTCCCAATGCATGATCTTTACCAGTAGAATGATAATGAAGTTAAGTTTTTGACCTTCGGTTTCTATTTTTCACAGGTTTTGACATCAGAGCATTTTGTTATCTTTGGCCAAATTTCAGATACAATAATTTGTACTTAGGTGGATCCATGTCCTGTTTAGCGTATTTTCTATAATTTTTGTAAAGAATTAGGCGCAAAAACCTATTCTTGTTTTGTATTTACGCTAAAAGGGTATTCGTTAATGGTACAGTGGTAGTTTAAATTGATAAAACATAAAATGATATCAAAGCGTTAATGGTGGCGTGTTGTAGAAAAGGAAAGGCCACTAAAAAATAATAGGTAAGACAAAGAGGAAAATAATAACCTTTATTTAAAGTCATTGAGTGACATAATTAATCGATTGCGATATATTCCACATGAAATTAGTCTTTCGAACAAAACAGTTCAATACAATGTTGTTGACTAGATGAATTCAATATATAAATGTTTACACAATCCAAGATCTCTTATCAACAAGTAATCCATAATCTCGTTAATAAAAGACATTTTCTTTTGTTACATTAAGAGATATTTCCATTTTCTATTAGTATGTGATGCTTAGCTGTAAATTAAACAACTTAACAATGACTGCGACTGAAGATATTGTTTGTTTCTTTATCTTACCTGTTGCTTTCAGTAGTCCTTCCTTTTTTATAATACGCTAACCTTAATAATAATTTATTTATGAATTATACAGTATTGTTTTTTCAACATTTTGACACAAAAAAGAAATTAAATCGCATTTTACTTAATATTGTAACGGAATATAGCGGGAATAATCAATTTGTTCCTATCTTTCTATATACATACACAATAGTTTAATTAAAAATGTTAACAAAAACAAATCCTGTTTATCTTCAACAAAGTTCTCCGTTATTACGAAACATTTGATAATATTAAAGTCAATTCATACCCTAACAACAACATTCAGTCTTTTGTTAAATTTTAAATTCGTATTTGAATAAACCTTAATTAAATGAATAGGATGTACGATTGTCCTTTTTACAAAAGGGTTATTTTTCCTTTTTAAAGAACACTTAGGATTCTTTTGCTTGTTTTTTAAACGCTGTTTTCAATTAAGTTTTTTCTCTTGGGAAATGTTAAATTTAGTTCGAGCATGCAGTTCTTTTGTACAGAAGTGTGAGAGCGTCATATAATAAAAGATAAAAAATAAACGTGCTCTTGGGAAATTTTATCAATTTTTTAACTATATTGTTTTTGTTTTTATTTTTGGGAAAATTTTAATCTACCTAAATAAACTGGTGATAGAAAAACAAAATACATACAAAAATGATTAGCAAATTAAATTTTGGTGTTAGTGTTAAGCATATATGGGTGTTTCTCCCGAAAACCACAATTTGGATGTGAAAAATTCTCGGAAAAGAAAATTGTTGAAATATGTTTTTCTAAGAAATAGTATTATTAATTGATTGTATATAACACATACTGTTGATTAGTAGAGCTTAATCTGGACATTTCCGACATTTACAGTGTTAAAATCCACGTAAATGATCCAAATAACATGCAAATGACAGACAAGATTATATTTAATAAAAAAACTGAACTTTAATATTATAATAAAAAGATATTTCCAACACGATAATGCTTAATAATGGCTTAGTAATGGATAACAAGTAAAATAAAAATTAGTAATTTTTATTTTACGTGATATGACAGCCATCATGTTTTAGCTTCTCCATTTGTTTCTTTTCTGGATCATTTTTAATTTTTTCTCTTCTTTTCTTGTTTTCCACATTTTCTTTGCACCTCATAATGTAAGAACATGAATGTATGTAGGAGTTGTCATTTACGTAAACGAATTGTATTACGTGGAATTATAAATACACGCAAATGATGCAATGAAAATGCCACGCGAATGACTATTAGAGCATTAATATAACATAGCGCCTAGACAATTTTCTTTGGAGGCTTCATACTAGCTATAATGAAACAACACAAGTAGTGTATCAACTTACGAACAATTCATTTCTAAATTCAACACCAGTAAGAAATTATGATAACCACGTGAATGATGCGAAATAAATGTACTCTTACATCAAACCATATAATCTACCTCTATAAAGTTTATAGATCAACTGAACGAGACACTACATGTTGATTTCATTAAAATTACATATGCAAGCCATACATGTGTCGTGCTGATATTGTAGAAATACTGATACTATACGTGAAATTTAATAATGTTCTCCTCTCTTAGTTAGATCCACGCAAATGCCAAACTATCAGGGACAACATTTAATTGATTTTGTAGTAGTCTATGCTTAATATTTTATATATTAATTGACTCTGGATGAGAGCCCTATACTTGTTTTACAATTCTCCTTAATTAGAACAATAATGATTAGCTGATGCCTTAGAAAAACTGCTTTTTACTTTGAGAATAAATCCTAGGGACATGCCACGTGAATGATATATGACATAATCAAGTTTACTTTTTATTGTTAAAAAAGTAGGTCAGTTGTAAATATATACTTGGCTAAATAGACTGCTATTACATCTTCACTGTACTGAACTAACAGGTAAAAAAGGCATTCGTAATATAATATTAATTAAACAGGGACAGTAATTTTAATATTTCTGAAGAATTACCCATATAAAATAAACGGATTAATTTCAATACAGTCTATTTGATAGATTTGATCTATAATAATAATGTATCACCTTCAATTTGTTCAACATCTAAGCTAATAATTTTAAAGAATCGCTGTTAAGTATATTTATGTATAAACAGCAAAATATGAATTACTGGTTAATAAAGGTAGTTCTGAACAAGAGAGTCACTTTACACAGGTTTTAACCAGTTTTTTTAAGAAAGAAGTAAACAGCCATTTTAAATACATACAAATTATTTACGATCTGTCTGTATAGGTAAACAAACAATAAAGGAAAGAGTTTAGCTTTAGTAAGAAACTACCGTTAAATATAATGCCTGTTCAGGACATTCAATAGGTAAACTTGTACTTTCTATTCAATGATTTTCAAAAAGGGTTTCCATCCGGAAATTTCTATCTGATTTATAAACAGGTACTAATATTTAAATAGTAGTCTTCCTAAAGACCTAAACAGAATATTTTCACTTAAAAATTCATATTGAACTATGGTCTTGATTACGTTAACAACTAGTCGTTTTCAATAGGTAAAGAATTCCAAGAAGATTTTGATAGCTTTTGTAAAGATAATAATAGTGTGCTTAGAATTGTTTATAGTGTGTTATTTCTACATTTTTGAACTTGTTTCATTTGACTTGGCATATCGGTCCAAAGTCCAAAACCAATTTTATTTATATATTTATTAAATTTATAAATAACATGTTTCTTTTTGTTTAACGTCAAGATGAACATAAACGAAAGCTTTTTTGAAGTAATTTTTAAAATGCAACATAAAAATGTAGAATTGACCCAATGTAATTATTGTCCGAAACAAGTTTTGAATACTAACTAGTTGATGTGGAATTTAGAATGCCTACACGGATCGCGTTTCAAAAAATGAACAAATCAATTTTAGAATTTTGCAAAAAAAGAATTATAGTGAAATTGTATCTCGATATACCGCAGAAGGTGGAATATCAATTCAAATTATTGCTAATAATACTACATATCATATTCATATTCATATTCAAGAAAAATGTTTTGTAAAACCTATCGACTTAAAGCTTATCGACAAACAATACAACACTAAACAGAAAAGGTTTTGCCATAAAAAACAGATAAAAAAAGAATATTATGATAGGAAAATTTATTTATGTACTGCTGTGCTTTTTATTAAGTACAATTATTTTCCAGGAGTTTTGGGAGCCAGTCATTACAGGATTAGTTAAAGCAACCTTAAACACGAATATTTAAATTTGTGCGTGGGGTACCTAAAAGGTGTGTGAAATTACTATTCGATATTCCTGGGAACCTAGGACCGGGAAAAAGTCTCGAGAATAGAAGAATTGTCGAGATTCTGAAACACTAATGAAAACGAATCCGAATTAGATTATTCTTTTAGGTGTTGTATAGATAAAGTAAACTGTATAAGGTATATTAAGGAAGGGAAGGATAATAAGGAATATAACATTGAAGAATAATACCTAATCAAGAAGGTAAATTGTAACAAAAGACAAAGTGTACTAGCTATCATGCAATAGGAAAAAATCCCCAATAAATGACAATATCTAATCATAAAGAAAAAGGAAGTATATTTATTCTGTTGTACAACATACGCCTGCAGTTTACTAGGGCCAGCCGACAATGGTTTGAAGAATTTGTTTAATTGGTTACAATAAACGAACAGAGGTGCTCAGAGTATTTAGCATTTGTTTAACAAACGGTAAAACGATTATCTAATGTTTATAACAGTAAACGAAGTCAAAGAAAGAAAAAACTAATTAGTTTTGAAAGCTCTGGAATTTTGCCACTCTGCCCCAGTTCATAAAAGTGGTTTCTGTGCTTACCCTTTCTTTAATACGCAAACTATCACCAACTGTTAGAAATGGCTGCCATGGGAAATAAAGGCTAGAAAAATAAGCTATAAAGTGTAAATAAACAGGAAACAACGGCGGTTTGAATATTTTATTCGATCAGTGCCGGCCTTTGGGGGGTGCGAGGTCTGGCGCCGCCCGAGGGCGCTAGGCTGTTTGGGAAGCCGAAATTAGTAAAATCATTAAATCATTCGATAACGGTAACTTTTTAAAGGGCGCTCTGAAGGACTTTGCCCGAGGGCGCCAAGAGGGCTAAGACCGGCACTGTATTTGAGACTTTTAAATAAAAAGACTTTTATTTTGACGTTGTTAAGCAAAATGATTTTTATTCACTAGCGAGTAAAATGACTTGTTACTCACTACTGAGTTCCTAAATCCACTTGCAAGCCTAAATTGCATAATACTGTTAAAATTCAATCACCTACCTAGAGTGTCAAATTGATTATTGTCAAAAACGGTACACTAAATTATACATTTCAAATATTAAACTTGAATATAAGGGTGTTAGATAAAATATTGTATAATAAACATGAAAGAATCTTTCATTTGTTTTAGCACGACGTGCTCTACTTTTCGCTTTCCAAACGAAATCGTTCTCTTGTATCATAAATAACTGTCGGTTGTAGAGCCTACTGCTGTGAGTACTAGTCAAACAGTGTTTAGAGTTAAGCAACGCTGCCTCGGAGCAGAAGTTGGATGGGCGACCCCTACAGTGGTACTAAAATCGAAACATGCTTTCGAAGGCTCGTTAAGTTGTCGGTCGGTCCCGGGTGCCATTGTTATTACATTGGTACTTGTTAGGACATATCAAAGGCGCTAGCGCGACCATACGATACACACATCCATAATAACAATAATTAAATATCCCAGCGTGAATTAATATACTGATATATTATATTTCTGTTGTGTCAATAAGAAAAAGTACCACGTTCGGTTGCCATATGAGATGATGTTTATTATTCTCCCGTTATTTACTAAATAATAGGGAACGTCCCAATTAACTCGATGAATGAAAGGTAACAGGTTAAAATTTAAAATTGACTTATAACTAGTGTTACTCATTAACACATGAAACAGACACACGACAAAAACACAGTGGAGATATACACAAAGCAAAATCACCTACATTCAACATCGAAGAAAAATGCACCGGCTAGATATTTTCTTTAATTAGAAAGCAAGTTTCAAAATTAAGTAAGACTCTTTCAGGCGGGTCGCTACAAATAGGGCACTACTTAAATACAGCTGCTAAAGCTAAAGTTTACAAAAAAATTCAAATGAATTAATTTATTTATCACCACACATCCAAAAGAAAAACCAAATATAACTTTTAACAAAATTCTCATAATTAATTTTAAACAACAATTAAATTCTGGATACCAACTACGATTAAATAAAATAAAAGAAAATGAATTGATAGACAGTTTAATTCTCTTTGTCTTATCAATTTTTCTTTCTTTCATTAGCTAAATATTTTTATAACTAAAAACAACAAACAATTATCTTACTTAAAATTCAAACTACCTAGTTTTGGCGCTTTAAATAAATTACCGACCTGTATTAGTAGATCTCTGTAAAACCTGTGAATGCTAGTGCTCTCAACAAAAGAGAAACAAGATATTTGATGTGTTCCAAGCTCTTCTCTCTCTTGCAGTTTAATTTTGTGATATTGGATAATTTTAAAATATTAACAACCGGCGTTTTCTCTTCCATAAGGTAAATGGCTAGGCTTTTCCTACCAAGCGCTAGGTTTTCGTTGGAAGGACATAATAAAAACAGGTAAGAAATATAAAATCTTCTTGCCATATGACACAAACACTATTTTCACGTAAATACAGCCAATTTTTTTACTAACTGTAACCTAACATCATAACATTCTAACCTCAAACTAGCGATTTTAACATTGTTTTTCTTCTTAATTATTTTTCGGATTATTGTTCTTTGAGTTATCCTCTACAACTCAGTATCATTGGTTTACTTGGGTTCAGAAGGGTCGGTATATCGAATAATTAATAATTCAATTATAAATTATACATTGAAAAATCTTTATATATCCACAAAGTTCCATTCATCAATGATATAAACCATTAATAACACATGGTAAAAATTTCTTTTCCAAAAATAAATTAAGTCATTAACAAATTTCACATCACTGTTTAAATAATTAATTTAAATTGTTTATTATTATTAACACTCACTAACTTAAAAAAATATATAATTGACAAAACACTTTACGTAACAGAATTATAACCTCAAATTCTGTCACATGTCATTGATTACAAATTTTCCTGCTTAACCTTAAAATTTTTTCAAATTTGCTCGGTGAACATACACACTGGATGAACGATATAAAATTACAGAGAAAGTAACAAGATTTTGATTTTGTTTTATACCTTTTGAAGAAACAAAAGCATAAGCTGTCACTAATTTGGTGAAATCCACTAGAAACAATTGAATTCATTATAACTAAATTTCTTTAACCAAATAATTGTTTATAAATACTAATAATTGACAAAACTAACATTATAATTTCGCAGAGGAAATTTCCCTCTTTTTAAAAATGTATAATAGTAGTAATTTGGTATATTCCTAAGAAGGACACAACTCCACATTGGCATTAATTTTAAATGCCTTCAGTTACACCTTAATATATGAAATAATTAACCTAAATTTGTTAATTACTTCCTTTTTTGAATACAAAATCCTTCCTTAGACCCTATATCACAATATTTAAAAGTTTTTAGGTATCCAATCTACTAAATAACATTAAATTTCATACTTTTAGATTACTATGTCAAAACGCAGCTATATTGTGATGTTTAAACCCATAGATATTCTCTAAGAATTGATCTTTACATTAACATTTATGTATGTCTCAAACATACTCTAGAACTTACTGAACAATATAACAATAAAATATTTGCCCCCATAGATTAATTAATCTTATTATTGACAACAAAGCAAAATTATGAAAATATACTGAAATCGTAGATACACAAAAAGTCTTGACAAATTTGGGAGACCAATCTAACAGGTAAGGTAATAAACCCTTGCATATACATCCTTGTGTTTGTTTTAGGTGAAAACAAGCCTTGGAATGGCTTTGATACCTAATTATTTATAAAAATCCAGCAACGGCAGTGTACCGTCGTTTTGACTAAGAAAAATTATCAAATTTAAGAAATAAATCAACTTTTAAACCTATTTCTGCTCTATATAAAGTGTTCTAGAGTGTAACCTTCACAAAATAAACAATTTTAATTTAAAAATAAATCAATCTTTAATGATTTTAAAATTTTGTCCCCTGGGAAGTTAGTCAACCAAACCAACATATATGTATTCCGGGATGCCTATATTTTCCTATGTATGTAAAATACACGACAATACATACATAATTATTAACCCTAATAATTAAAGATTATTATTATCTTAATTAGCTTTCGAGTAATTTATTAAAAATATTGCTATCTCTGGCAACCTTACTTAAAAAGGATCGCATTTTACAACCGAAGACTTGACCTTGTTTCAGAATTCAAATCGTTCTTTTGTTTGTTATGCCTTCAAAACAACTTGTTTTATGTTTTGTTATGTTTACGAATGCTGATTCTGCAACATGATCTTTTTTACAATACAATTTTACGAGGCCAATCACTCAGATGACAACACCGATAATCTGAAATGGTGTAGGTCGTTGTAAACAATGACATCAACGAAATAAAATTCGCCGGACATCAACTCTGGACTTATTACTTTAACTACCATAAGATTAAACATTTTATTAATGTAGCCAAAACAAGACGTCATCACAATTCCCTTTAATCTAATTACCTTGCCTTATTAGGAAACCAAATGTTCTCTTTCAAAGATATTTATGGTTACAGTTGTTTCAACAATTGTATCTATGACAATTAGCTGTCAGTTAAAGTTTCAAGGTGGTGAAAGGATCGGCCCTGAATCATTAAAAACTGTTATTAGATAAACAAACTCGTGTTTTATTGACAAATTATTTCAAGTTCTACAAACTATAAACTCAGGCTGTGATATTAAAAAACGTCGCACAGATTGTAATACAAACTTTACAGGGTTGTCACGTTTCTTAGTTAAGATTAAGTAAAATGAAATTTTAAATGTAAAAAGAATCCGATTTTACGCGCAAACGATTGTTTATACGAAAAAATGTTATGAAGGTTTTTTGTTGTGCAAAATGAGATGCATCTGCTGACAAAGCCCCATAATTTAACTACTATTGTTAACGCGGCGCATTGATTTTTCTGAAAAAGTGATACGTTCTAGACCAAAGTTATACTAGACTTTTTTGTTCCTTTTGATGTCTTCTATCACCAATTAAAATTAATGCGTCGAATACTCTTCCACGCTGTATAGCGCAGTAGTTTCTATTAAGTATTCTTATTAAATGGTACCTTGATGGAAACTGATAAGTTGTTTCGAATTTAGGACGAAGAAAGAAAAGGTAATTTAACTTCACAGAATGCTGATAGGCAACAAAAGCTGCAAGCGTGCTAATTAATAATTATGCTAATAATTATATACAGCTTTAATATACAGAGTGTTTCCTGAAAATTCGTATCCTCTGAACAGGTGATAGTACACATAAAATGCAACAAGAAAATAAAAGTTTTTGAAAAGTGGGTTTGGTGGGCACTGGTTTAAGAATCAGAGTTAGAGCTGGATGTATCTAACTGCATTTTCAACTTGATATCTGATACATTAAAGCAGCTGATGCTACTAGATGATGTCAGTTTGTTTTCACTATTAGTTTCATTTCGTTCTATCTAGTTTACGTAAACTCAATTTCACCTAATGTTTATGTACTTTACACGTGATCATCACTTCTTCCAGGAAATAGATTTCACAGTATGTATTGTTTGAATTTTGCACGTTTGACGATGCAAACAATCTTACAGACTTTATTAAATCTATTTTTAATTAATTAATTATTGTCCAAGTTTAAAATAATGTACCTGTAGTGGCTGTAACACAAGGGTTAATTAACGGTTAACTCTTGAGGAGATTAATGTATTTACTCGATTTTAAATTATCAATAAATAATAAACTATTTACAATACAGGGCTGTCTTGTTATGTTGTTTTAAGAAGATTATTAATTTGCAGGTAATTTAACAGTAAATAGCCGTGCATTTAAAAGGATTTACTTATTAGTTATTAGAAGCATATTTTATTAAATTAAAAACTGATGTTTGTCAAGAACAATCAACTTTCAAATAATCCTGAAAGGTCGCGTAGTTTTATGAAGTAATAAAAGTAGCAATTAAGCTGTTTATTTATTTCTAAGATGGTTAAACTCAAAGATACTATATTTTAATTATATTTGCGGTAGTAATGTTAGGCAAAAGAGAAGTATTCCTACAAAAATTCAGTCACTAATTTTCCATTATTAAATATTTAAAATTCAAAACATTAATTTCGTTGTGTTTTAAATAAATGTAGTTTTTCTTTAAGTATATCATTTTACATAAAACACATTTGATGTAATGTTACAAAGAATGCACTGATATTGTGATTTATTGATTTCGTGTTATTACGATTATTTCTACTTAATTATTTTGATTTAGAAATAAATTAAAAACCTTTGCATGTTTTGTAATCTACCATTTCCATTGAAGGTAGCGGGTCAAACTCCAACAGAAGGAAATGTGTGTTGTTTATTATTAGTATTTAGTTTTCAAAGCAAAAAAGTAAGTTAATGTTACGTTATAGTAAAGAAACTCGCCCCTAAAATTCAATAATAATAAAGTGTTAAATAAATGTAAATATACCATTTATTTATGCCATGGCTGATTCTCAATACACCGACTAAAATCACAAACAAAATAAAATGTGATACCGTCAGTGCGTTTGTTAAACTTATATGTATATAGGAGGGAGGTGGTGATACGACCGAATTAAGCTAATGTAAATAATAAAAACTTCTTTTTACCTAAACACTTTTGTTTAATTCAAGTGCACCACTTTCAATCTCGTGATTCTAACCGGAGACTAATTACTTTGAATTGTATCTAGAAATATATCTATGATAATTAATCGTTAAGCAGAAATTATCATACCTAGATGATCGTTTAGGTGATGACATTTCCTCTGAAACTGAAAAATAAAAGGCGTCTAGCAGTCGCGAATAAAATATGTTAACAGGCAATGTTTTCTAATAAATAAGTTCCGTCTTCGACAGGTTCGTATTCTTTACACACCCACGCATTTCATTTAATTTGTATGGATTTCTGTCAATTTAAAACGGAACAAAACGGCAGGAAAGGTTTAATTGTTGTATATGAAGCCTAGTTTTGCACTTTCATGTGTAGTACTTAATTACATGTAGTTGTTCTTTAAAATATATTATTGTCACCTTCACCTGCTTACTCTCAACCTAATACAATAAACTATTATCTTGCATAACCCGCATGTTCCTAGTATAGACATGAACATGCATAAATAAGTGGATAACAAGATACAAAAGCAGCTTTACATTCTATACTAATGCCAACATCAACAAAGTTAATAATAATACAGGGTATCTGCATACATATACGTGTGCATAAACATGTGTAGTACACCACAATCCTATATGTATATATTTATATTTTAACACCATGTAGAAACACTTTATGTCTCGTTATTATAAATATGTGCACCTATCTATGTGGAGATAATCTGCAACACAAACTTGGAGAAAAAACGTTTTTTATTTATATAACTATATATGAAATCATTGAATTAAAATGAATTTAAATATATTATTACTCGTCGGTATGCTTCTAAAACCAAGTCTAATATTAAATTGTTTAAAATAAGAAATGAGTACATTAACAAGTTGGACAAACGATTTAGTACACACATCCATGTTTATTTACATATGTATACTCACAATATTTGCATACATTTAAATAATGTTAAATAAAACAAGAAATACGTCAAATAATTTATTGAAGCGAATACATCTACAAGCTTATTAATAGGCTATTCTTTCTTCACAAAAAATTAGGATTTATATCATTATTTATTACAGCCTTTTTTGAAAAGAAGTAGCTTCCATATTTATGCAGTACTGATTGTAGAAGCTATCAAAACAACTAAAGATGATGAATTTGGGGATAAGTCTTTTAAAGACCACTGAAACTAGTGTAATAAATTTAGGTATGAACAGATTTATCTAGTATTTGTCGGTATATAATAAAAGGTAATATTTCAATCTCCCTGATTTAAGAAAGTATTAACATGTCTTAAAATATTTTTAAAATTCTTATACTTACTTATTTTGTGGTCACTCTCAGCTTAACAGGTCAACTCTTCTTCTACCAGAAATACCTAAGATTTATTTTAATCAGCATTTAAGCACAGGCTTGTGCCAAGCCAGGGATACAAGTGGCGTAAGAAACCATGGCACCAATATTTTAGCGGAAGTCCTAAGATTCTTTCCTGCGAATACAAAACTGCCACTCTCTGAGCGGCTCGTGGACCACAACAACTGTGGCAAACTCTTATTTGTTTAAAAATTGCAGCGGCGGTCGGCGACGCTTTTTTTAATTTGTCACATGTCCATGTCAGTCGACAGCCCAGTGCTATGGCCATCATCTGTAAAAAATAATTAGTAATAAATAATATTATACATAAAAATAATAATAAATATTTCATACAAAAATGTGGCTTCAATTTGAAATAATTCCTTAAAAAGATTATGAAAATAATGGTTTCAAATTTTCCGCAATGCATTGCGTCAATCTAGGTCTAGAGTAGAGGTGTTGGAGCAGTCAGATTTAACGGGCAAATTCAACCCGATCTTGTGATCATACGTAATGGGTAGGACGGACGGAGATATGGTGGTCATACCCACGGGCTTTGAGTAGGACAGACTAGGATATATTTGGTCGTGGGTGGTTAACTAACCGCCCCACTGACCACGGGTCTTGGGCAAAGACGGAATTACGTTATTGCTACTCTTCGTGAGAACATTCATCGGGCACCAGCCGTGCGCTATAAATCTGATGTAAGTGCTTACATACAAATCTCTTTCACAAGGTCATATACTTTATTAAATAAATCTGCAGATTAGTTAATTAATGTTTCAACAACGCGGATTTGTGGCGTGTAGTGAGCTCTAGATATTAATATCTAGATATTAGCTCTACGATATTAGCCCAACTAAACTTGTTAACTTCCTCGGCGCCACTCTCTGAGCGGCGCATGGACCACAGCAAGTGCGACACAAAATGAACCCTTATGTGTTTATAGAAACTGGCCTCCTTCAAGGTAGCATAACAAAGTGAGCAGAATAACTTCTAATATATTTTTAATTTGCTAATTTAGTGCCTAATTAAAAAATTGAGTGCTTAATTAAGTTTAACTTAAAGTTAGCAGAAGAGCATTTTTTTGTTGTAAATTAATGCAAAAAATTCATAAACTCGAAAATAATTTAGTTCTAATTTGATCTACAATTATTTTATTTATTTATTTAACTTTTTTTTTCTTCAATAATATAGTGAGTGCTACCTTACTGCCCAAATAAAATGTTGGGTGTTTAACGTTTAAAACAACATTTTGTTATATTGAAGTACAGTTAGCAGAGCATGTATATTTTTTAATGTAAATTAATACAAAAAGATATAAATTCGAAAATAATTTAGTGCTGCATGATTTACGTAATAAAACAATTTTTTGTTTAACAATATACTATTTGTTAATTTTTTAATAATATAGTACTTTTTATTAAGTGCGACCATAGTATGTACTCAAATAACAAATTGCCGCTTAACGTTTTTTTAAAATATTTGAAAATATTTTGAAAAAAAAAATTCAAAGCATCCTATTTTTTAATTGGGGAGTAAAGTAGCACCTAAAAATTATTATATTTAAAAAAAAAATTAAACACATAGTATATTGTTAAACAAAAAAAATGTTTTATTACGTGAATTTTGCACGGTCTAGGACAGTTGGGCGAGGCCGTTCAGGCGCGGCCATTTAGGCGCGGCCTTTTCGGCTCGAGGACTGTTTGGCGCAGGACAGTTCGGCGCAAGGACACTTCGACGCAGGCATACTTCGGCGCCGGGACACTTAGGCGCAAGCACACTTCGACTAAAAGCAGTTCGGGGCAAGTACATTTTTGCGCGGCAAATTAGGGTAAAACTTTCGGAGATCTTTAAATAAAACGTTTTTTTGGACCATTAGTCTAATTTTTTGGAACAAGCTACCCTATTATCACAGTAACCTTTTTTATTTGTATGTACACACATACACCTTCTTAATTTTAGAACTTCGCTTGGATTGGTTCAATTGCAGTGTTTTTAAGCACTGAGCAGTATCCATTTACAAGTGTTATGGTGTTACCTACTTAGACAAAATTCGTGAAGTGGGAATGTTAATGTCAATTTTTCTATTCTATTTAATTGATTTTATAACATTTTTGATTTTTTGAAATTTATATTAACATGATATTCTTATAAACAATAAGGAATTTATAATAAACAAATTAAGTTCTTATTACAAATTATTCCCTTATTCAGATATTTGCAAAAGAATTTTGATTTTAATGCTTTGGCAGCTTAGAAAAATGATTTTCTTTTAAATCTGGCAGTACATACGCACTTTTCTTAGCAAATATTGAGTTTTTTTTTCTCATCATACCGTATTTATCGAATACTGTATTTCATTGAGCATACTGTATTTATTACCTGTAAGTACCTACAGATTTTGTTCATTACAATAATACTAGACAGTTTCTCGCGCTGAAGTGTCCCTGCGCCTAAGTGGTCCGCGCCGAAGTGTCCCTGCGCCAAAGTGTCCTCGCGACGAAGTGTCCCGCGCCGAAACGGCCGCGCCCAAATGCCCGGTTCCGAATCTTGCAACACTAAATTATGTTCGAGTTTACATTTTTTTGCTTTAATTTATATCGAGTGTTTTTTTAAATTTGACGTCGAAGGCGGCTATGGGTAGTTGATTGTGAACGGATCTTGATCGTATTAATAAATGTCATTGTCAAAACGTTCAAATCCAACCTCTGTCCAATAATTCACAATCGACTATTCACAGCCTACGTTGACGTCAAATTTAAAAAAACACTCGATACTAAATGTACTAAAAAAATGTATATGCTCTGCTAACTTAACTTTAGGCTAGCAAAATGTTTTTGTTAAAAAAAACGTTAAGCATCCAATTTTTTATTTGAGCACTAAGGAAGCATTTAAAAAGCACTGTTATATTATTGAAGAGAAAAAATAAACAAAACAATTGTTTTATTACGCGAATCTAGTAGCTAAAAATAATTTAACACTAAATTATTTTCAAGTTTATAAATTTTTTTACATTAATTTACAATAAAAAAATATATGCTCTACTAATTCAATTTAAGCTAGCAAAAAGTATTAAAAAGAAAAAACACCGTGCACTCAATTTCTTAATTGAGCACTAAATTAGCACTAAATTTTGAAAAATGTTAAAAGTCATTCTGTTTACTTTGTTTGTGCTAGCTTAAAAACTGCAAAGCCGTCTGGGATGCTTTGTTTTATTTTGCTGGTTTAGTTTTGTTGGTTAAGTACGTGGGCAGACCACTGTCGAAAATTCTAGATCAATGGATTTTATAGTACGAAACATTTTTACGTCATCAGCAAAGAGTGGACACTCTGAATACTCCAGATAATTAGGTAGAGCGTCGATTAGTATTAGAAATAATAAGGGACCTCAATTTGCACCCTGTGGTACACCAGAAAAGACGTTAGACTTAGGCAATTCTGTATTTTTGTAAACCATATATTCTTATCTGGTTTCTAAGTAAAATATAAAAAATTTTAGTGCTTCAGTAGAAAATCCATGGTAACTCATTTTCTGTAGGAGGACATCATGGTCATTGGTCAACCTTATCAAATGCTTTTGCGAAGTCTGTACAGACAACATCTACTTGTGAACCATTCGCAAAACCATCTATTACATTCTCAACAAAATTAAGTAGATTCGAATTTGTAGATCGACCTGCAATGAACCCAGGTTGAAAAGGCGATAAATAAGGCTTTATTTGGTTAGAAATTCGAATCGTAAGTAAAGACTCAAATATTTTGGCGGATAAACATAGAATTTGCTACCGGTCTATAATATAATTGGTGATGTCAGTTTTTGCACTAGATTTTAGGTATTCGACTTACCTCGGAAATTTTCCATTTTCATTCTGCTCACTTTGCTATGCTAGGAATTTTTAACTCGTGTGTATTATAACACCAGAAGATTATAAAATAATCATTTTTTTGACAGTGACAGTTGTTATTAATTTGCTATAATCTTCTGGTGTTATAGTACTCATGAGTTGAAAATTCCAAAGGCACCTTTGATAGAGTTACTTTTTGCTCATACTACAGGGTGTTTTGGAAAATATGTCCTTCCCGTTAAAGGATAATAGGGAAACATGTGTAGAGGAACATCTTACTAACAATTTACTGAAATGCCCCTTTGAAATGACAACCCCCCTTATAAAAATAACAGACACGCCACTTCAAAGTAGTCGATAAAAGTGCATAAAAATTATGCCTATTAAATAGTACATACTTCTAAAGGTCATCAACAAAATAACCATAATAAGCCCAAGCAGGTAGCCGGGTAAATAAATTCTTCGAAAATTGTAACCAAAACAAAATAGTAAGTACGTGCTTTTAAAACGTTTTAGCTAAATGATAACAAACATTCATTCTGACCATCTGTAAATAACTGTTAATGACTCAGATCTCTGAAATTTGTAATCTGCAATTTGTCAACTTTCTTTGTGTTAAGGTGGCGGTAAACTTGAGTTTCGATTACGTATTAATACGCGTTTTAGAATTAATAACTTGAGTGAGGTAGTGTTAAGTGTTTGTTAGTGTTACGTAGTTTAATTAATTGTAGTTAGTTACTGTTTGAATTATGGCAAAACCAAACACGCCTGCTGAATGGACGGAACTTATTATTTTATATGGTGAATGTCATCGCAATGCTGCTGGACGCCAAGAGGACGCAATTCGCATCACGGAGATGTCGCGGAGGAAGAAAACATCCTAGAGTTAGTGGAAAAGGATCCCACTCTTAGCGTGCATACCTTAGCAGCACAAACTTTTGTACCCTCTACTCGCGTTTGGCGCATTTTAAAAGAAGAATCCCTACTCCCATAGCATTTTCAAAAAGTATACTCACTAGAACCTGCAGATGATATACCGCGAGTGCAATTTTGCCAATGGCTATTGGAACGTAAACAGGAAAATCCCCAGTTTGCACAAAATGTACTGTGGACAGACGAATGCTGTTTTACTCGGGCGGGGGTTTTTAATTCACACAACAGCCACATTTGAGCTGACGAGAATCCTCATGCTGTCCGAAGACAATATTTCTAGGCGTTTCGCTTTAAATGTGTGAGAGGGAATTTATCAGAACCGTTTAATAGGACCTTTTATTCTGCTCCAACGATTAACCGGTGGCAACTTTCTGGGCAATGAAGTGTTCGACGGACGCCCACTATTGAGCACCACCACACTTTGCTCGCTAGGTACGGGAGTTTTTGAATAACGAATACCCTAACCGGTGGATAGGACGTGAAGGACGCATCGCCTGGCCTGTGAGATCACCGGACTTGACTCCCCTCAATTTTTGTATTTGGGGATATTTTAAAACGTTAGTGTACAGGACAGAACTGAATACCGAGGAAGAACTACGCGCACGCATTGAAATCGCCGCAGAATCAATTCGCGCAAATACCGATATGTTTGCTAGCATAAATTTGTGTGTACAGACAAACGGCGATTTATTTGAACACATGTTATAAAGCTTGTTTGCATCTAAACGGTAAGTTTTACTCGTTTTGTTAAGATAACATTCGTAAAATAAAAAACAGGCAATGAAATTTGCATCACTCTTAGGTCAATGAACGTATGTTACATTTTATTTACCGACCTTAATAAATGATCAAGTAATCAAGGTAGTGAGTCACTCGGCAACCGCTGCTGAAATTCAATTCTGTTGTTTCTGTAAATTGATACGTACGTAGCGGAGGTCAGTTATTAATTTAGTAGTGCAGATGTGAGATCATTGTTTGCTTTATCACTAATTCATTGTTAAAATCTTACAAACAATCCATAGTCGACTCGTGTCTTGCAAAAATACGGAAAAATCCGAAAATTCTTTTAATTTTTAATTTTTATTTTATGAATTTTGGGATCTCTATATGGTCACCGTTCATATTTTAGAGACAAATTCAACCACAAACAAACTTGAAACAAAACAAAACGTGGATTGTTGAACTCAACGAAGGTATATCTAGGATATCTTTGTTTACAACACAAAGCAGATCATTGAAAATAAGCATATAAATGCTCATTTATCATTAATTATATACGAGTATAAGCTTAACTAGATAGCAAAGTTAAAGAAATGTACAAGTTTCTCCTAATTATTTCTATTACCTAATAATATCTCGACGTTGATGATCGTCAGCTTTAGGCAGTATCTATCGAATTAAATAGAGCTAAACAGTTAGAAAGATCTGACACTCTTATTACCTCGACTCCGTTGACTGCAGTACATATTAGTATTTTTATAAGCACATGAAAAAAATGTATAATTACTGGGTACCTTATACCGCCTCAACCTAACCTAATCCAAGTTAGATTATCTTAACCTATCTGTGTTCAAGGTAACCTCCCACATAACTAAACTTACTTAGACTAGCAAGGCCTGTCAGTAATCCTAAATAATGTAACTTGATTCATTAGAAAAAGGTAAGGTTATCTTATTTGTAGGCCCTCAAATAAAAAAGTATAATACAATCTGTTAAACATTGAATCAACTTCCTTTGTGAGTAAGCTACTTTCCAGTTTCCGCTGCTAAGAAATCGGTGCGTATTCAAGCAAAAAAATCTCGTTTCGTGTTTGAAAGCTTCATAAGTGCTTTGGGAAGAAAAGGAGAAAACTCTTGTTTGAAAACCTATGCTTTCAGAGAAAAGTCTACGTTTAAGAAATCATAACTTCTAAAAGATTGTTATGTACTAGGAGTCAGCTTAGTCTTACGATCTCTTATTGTGAAAAACTCCATTTCAAGAAAATTTCCAATTTTTCAATTTCAATGAGAAATGTTATGCAATAAAATGTTTGATTTAAAAAGCGTTGCTTCCGCTCGATTTGGAAGCTATTTAACACAAAGTTTGTGTTTAGTATGATGCAATTTCTCCTAGAAGATATTATCTCTGACATCTCTAAATTCTTTATAAAACTAATAGTAAAACTAAATGCTTTTCTGTTAAAGTTAAGAAATTTGAATTATTTAAAATCTTATTTTCGACAAAGCTCTATCCAACAATATTTTTCTTCGATAGCTAAGCTTAGCTTTGGCTGAACCACCAATTTAGAGCGTAGGGCTATGACTTGCAGATCGGAGAGTTGAAATGACTGTCAAGTATGATTTCAAAGCGTTTATATAATTTGTTATGTATAATCAACACAGGTCTATGATATGAAAAATAACTTAATAAATAAATAACATAATCTTTATAAATAATCCCGGCGCCGGCAAATCGGGTTAAGGTTTTCTGCAGTTTTTCCTTAGCCGTAACATAAATGTGGGATTTGTGCTATAACATCTATAATTAATGTTGCGGAATAATCCTCCACCGGATTAATTTTCTAACAACAAAATCGGTACTGTATAACACTTAAAGTAGTGTTGTTCTAAACTGGACTATAATTATTTAACTGTAAAACCGCTTACACACGATAATAGCACGGGAAACAAAATGCTGGGACAAGCCCGTCAGCTTGGGGTAAAACACCCACCGTCCGACTGGACGCTACTTTAGGGTACGAGACCCACTGCCCAACTGAACTTTTTAGATGCGAATTTGTACTACTTTTTAAATATTGAAAAGAGGGAAGATTTTAAGCTAACCTATGGCGAAATAGCGTGATTTTTCTTAACCCAATGAGGAACAAGCATATGAAAGCTTTGAAATGATTCTAGAATAAAAATTTGACGCGTAAACCACCACAACCCACACGTGACCGCAAGCTGCACTTTATACGTCTGGGATTGGAAGTTTGTTTAAACAGAATTTGCCGATAGACATGCACAGGAAGCCATAAATAAAAGCTAAATGCATTTTAAGACCTGAAATGCTTTGTAGGAAAGGCGGCATTCCTTTAAAATATGTATAAATTAAATTTTATCAAGGTTCTTTCCTGCGAGATCACTTTTAGAACCATGGGAACACTTTAAAATTGACCTTTGATATCTTACAAGGACTGCAATTACATTAAAATGATGTCTACGATATCTTTCTAGCCGAAATTTTATCTGTACAAAAACATGAGAAGGTGACCCCTGGTATTTAAAAGAACATCAAATAAATCTTAATATCGTCGCACTTTTAACTCAACTAAAATATACTAAAATGTACAGGGCCGCACTAAGGTTTTTTTAATCATTTATGCATACAAAATTATATTTTTAATAAATCGAGAATTTCTGTCCGTTACAATGTAAACATAGCAAAACATAAAACGTCCTTTATTGTATTTATTTTGAAGAATTTAACAAACCCTACTGTATACGCTAAAAACATTATACTCGTCTTTATTTGCTGCTTAACTACTTGCCGCGTTTGATGTGCTTCTTATAGTACATCCTGTATATTTTATTAAACGTTTGTTACTTTATATTCCTGATTCTCAAATTTTTTGTTATCGTTTTAAACAATGCACTATTGATATATGTATAATTAAATAATGAATTAAATAATAATAAATAAGACCACATAATTATCTTGGAAACTGTCAGATTTTGTATTGTTCTTTCTTATAGTACGAAGTATTTATTTTTCTTTACAAACATGTTAGGAACACCTTTTTCAAATTGGGGGTTTAGCTATTTCGACTGTGTGGGATAGCTGTCTATTATCTATTTCGAGACTATTTTTTACAAACTCTGTTAGATAAAAGGACTGCAATCAATGTATAAACTGTTAGTTTTCATATTGTTCGACTATCTTAGCATCTATTTTAAGCGCTGACTTTAGAAATATTGAAAAACTACCCATTTGATACAAAAATAATTATAGTATATGTATTCTTTAGTTTTCAAGACAGATACTTCACTATCGATAGAATCACCGGGTATTTTCCTTTACCTTTCAACTTAGTAAAACAAATATAAAAACCTTTCTGAGATAAATGATTAACATCTTATTGTGAAGGTTGTCTGGTTGGTACCTTTATAAGATGCAGCGTCATACAGAATTAAATCGATATAGTCTTTAAATTTAAATCTGCTGTTAAATATATTAAGTGCAACCTTATCATTTCCCGAATCCATCCTTAAAGCCGAACAAAAGGAATACATTTTTAAATGTAAACCAGAGAGCAATTTCTGAAATGTGTTTTTTCCAGGCGTTTAATTTACTTCTGTATAAGGTAGATTGTAAATCTGGTTGACTTGATAAGTTTATTGGGCAATTCATTTCAATTGCCCATATCCTTACCTTAATTTACCTTTAGTGTCAGGTAATGGGCAATTTAAAAATGTAAGACAAGTTGAAATGATACTTGTTGAATATGTTGTTTCGTTTTTAACTTTGTTTTATTGCTCTTATAACTTCATAAATTTTCGAGGTCGGCAATACCCTTTTTCTTTGCGAATTCATCCGTTTTTTTATTATTTGCCGAATGTTAACCAACCACCTCTTGTTCTTGAAGATTACAACTCTTTAACTGTAAGTCACTTGACGTCACAGGTCAAAACTCTTATAACTAGTCTTTCTTGCAATGATCTTATACTCACGTTTGTAAAATTATTATTATTATATGTACTCTGCACTCCTGCAGTCTTTGTTATGTCAAAATCACTGCAGGCTATAAAAAGACATGATGAAGATAAAGAAATAAAACCATAAGTAGGAATGCACCTGTGAGGTCCTCCCGACTAAAGTTTTCTCACCTCTCTGCAGATGCTACGCTACGATCTTAGGCGGAAATTCCAAAGAGTTAGTGAAACGTTGTAAACGAAATAGTGAATAGGTCAGTGGCTACAAATTCGATCCGTTTTCTTTTACAAACTTCCGCAATCTCAAAATCTTACCTGACGACAGAAAAAACGGATAAACTAGTTTGGAGCATTGAAAGACTGGATTTATGTGTTTGATATTCTTCGTATTAATTGATATATAGGGTTGTCTTAACACTTAAGGTGTTCATTATAGAGGTAGTAATATTTACTAATTAACTTATTTAAAGATTGATGCATCTTAAACTCAGAATTTTTTTGCTTATGGTATTTGCTGCATTTAATCAAAGTAAAGAATCCACTTAAATATACTAGGGGATTGACGACAATCTTGTTCTACTTGAATTGCGAAATGTCGCAGCTTTAAAAGTGCATGGTATGAAATAAAATATATCTTGAAAGACGAAGCAACGTGTGCCTCAGGGACATTTCGATACGGAGTCATTTCGGTTCATGTTAATTTTGCTTGGATTCGTTAAATTGCATTATTCCAGTGCTTTTTGTCTTTAAGTACTAGGATAAGTACTAAGCAGTATCCATTTGTAAGTGTCCCTGAACCTAAACGGCCTGCACCTAAATGGCCTGTGCCGAAGTGTCCCAGCGCAGAAGTATCTCTGCGCCAAAGTGTCCCGGGCCTAAACGGCCGCGCCTAAATGACCACCCCGAAATGCCTTTCTCATTTGCTTTAGATAAACCAATGCTGCGTTCTGTATTTTAAGTCTTCTTGCTCTGAAAGCCCTATTGGTATAGTTACAATTTTTAAAACAATGTATACTATAGAAACCGAGCTCTTCAACTAAATAGATCTGAAATACCAAACGCGGCTCAAGTGTCTAAATGGTATCAGTATTCATATAAGCTTCAGGAACTTATTTATCAAATTTAGGTAGTTGGTGTTAAGCCTTGCTTTTTTTTAATTAAACTTATCTAATGTGAATTGTATTTTTCATTTTCTTTTCCATTATTTCTAAATAAATAGTAAGAGGCTTAATTACTTTATTCTTTTGATGCTTTTGTCGGGGATTTGTCAAATATAATGGAAGAATGATTTGTTTGGTATAATAACGTCTTAGGCATGGAACATAATTAAATTCAGGAAGGGAGTCTTAGTCGGTTATAAAGAAAAAAGAGGATTAATAAGTTTTCCGGAGAAATTAAGAATCCCGATGTTATGGTGCTTGTTATTACTACATTTTAAAAAGGAAGGCATCTCAGATTGAGATTATTATTATTCTCAGGTGTCGTGGGTTTTAATCATAAAGGCTTACGAATTTTAGACTAGCCTCTGGAATAAATGAGCATTATAGAGAGCGCCACCCAAATTGTTTGTTATTATTATTATAATTATGTTTATTAAAAAGTAGCGGCGGGAATTTGGAAAAATAATTCCGTTTGGTTGATGTTTTGTTTCTCTTTTGACTATTAACTACAAACAATTTGTGAGCCAATCTATAACAAGCGCTTGTCTATTTTTAATTCTCATTGATTAAATGACGTTCATAAATGTCAATTAGTTGTAAATAAAGTGCGCTATTTAGTTTATTACAAATATATACATTTTTATTTGTTACTCACTCGTAAACGTCATTTAATGTAACAGAACACAAACAACGAAAAGTTACTCTTACAAGCTACTGACTTGTAAAAGTTTTACAAGTTAGTAGAATATGACATTTATAGATCAATTGGCATAATAACATCTACGTCTACGCACACTTCCACTTCTCATAAAATTATTAAAAGAGTTTCACATTTTGTTGGCATTGTTAAGACTAGGGCCAGGTTTTATTGATACAATAAATGTTGTGTGTTGTTTACGAATTAATAACAAATAAAATATTGTAATTATAAGCAAGTTAACTGTTTTTACTGGCTCAAGCAAGTGACAGGCTCGCCTGCCGGCTCTCCAGTCATTTCCTTCTATCGCCAGTAAAATTTACCTTGTTAATAATGTAAAATACTATTTATTGTTTGAGACAAAGAAATTATGAAGAATCACACATTAAACTTACTTAGGGGTCCCGTTCTAAAATACAGTTTAGTGTTGTTTTTCGGACTCAAATGTTATAAGTATTTTAAGGGAAAATAATCCCGTTGAAACATTCACAGATTCTTCGATTTAAAGCGCCATGTTACACCAATAATTCACTTGGCGTTACATAAATTAACCCAAATTATTTTCTGGAAACTTATCTAGAATTTTGTTTAGTAGCTTGCGACGAGTTAACTATAACTCCAACGGTAAGATACGAAAACGTTGAGTTTCTTTTTACACTAAACCAAAATAATAAGAGAACCACACTTGAATTCTACTAGACAAACTTGAATCAAATTAATATCTATAAGTTAGACGGCAAAGCCGCCTAGACGGACACTTTCGCACACCCCTGAACACTCGTCTCCACTTCTTGCTTGACTAATATATAATATTTTTCAGCTCCCTTTTTAAAATTTAACAGGAGGGATTATGTTTTAACCAACCACACAATATTCCTGACATCATTATTTGTCAATCCGAAATTCGGCCAAATCTCTTCACATATTTTTATTAAAAGGTGCAAAAGCCTTAAAACTTTAAGACTAGAGCACGTTATCGGAATCCCAACCATAACAATGTGTTGTAAAGCATGTATTATAGTTCTAAAAGTTTTTGTTTTTTTGTTAACATTTTACTTTAACACTTTGTTAACCGTAAAATATCAATTACAAATTTCATTGCTTTTAAAAAACAAAAGTTTAATTCATTGCAAATAGAAAGGAGGATTTTATGTTACAATACTGGCATTAAGTTACAAAGATTGACACAAAAAGAATCAACTTTCATCTCGTTCGTTTTTTTACAATAAAATAAGCAGAAATGTAATAAGTATGTGACCAAAAAGGGAATATGGCCCATAGAAAAGCAAGCACTTCATACAAACAATAATTTTATTATAACGGATACTGAGACGGAAATAGCGTTGATTTATACTTTGTTTGAATTTAAAAAGTAGCACATTACAGATGTAATTTAAGGAACTCGTTGTAATGTTTAGTTATAACATACCTGCTTGTAAGTTTTACCCATGCTGTGTCATATATTCCTATATAACCGTTTAACTCTAAGCCAATGTTATACATGCTTAAATTGTTACTGCCATGCAGATAGTCTCAACAGTTTATAATAAATAATATAATTATAATAAAATTCCTAGATTTTTGATAGTTAGAACAGTTACGCATTTATTAACTTGACTAACTTACAACTAATTAACATTAAATATTAACATTAATAACATTTGTAATTAACATTACAACTTACTTCAGATAATAAACAATAAACTCGACGATACGGTAATGTAGCTAAAAAACTCTAACATCAAACCGAAAATCTGAAATTTCTTTCATGAGTTTGTGACT
This sequence comes from Agrypnus murinus, assembly GCA_929113105.1. Classification (NCBI taxonomy): domain Eukaryota; kingdom Metazoa; phylum Arthropoda; class Insecta; order Coleoptera; family Elateridae; genus Agrypnus; species Agrypnus murinus. The sequence goes on from OV816030.1 coordinate 38,515,208, forward strand.
CAGCTTCTGCTACGCTAGTGAGCGCTACCCACTCTGTCTAGAGACTCTCCTGCAAATGTCTTTTTGCAAAATGTTGATCTACCTTTGTAAAATTTGAAAAGGGGCGATTATATTTTAGAAAGTTTCAGTCAACCGGATACATCTTCTTCTCGACATCATTGCTACCAATAACAAAATGACTTAGAACAAATTTCCTCTCATGTTTATCAGAAAGTACAGACAATTAAAAAACGTCCGGTACTACAAAAGAGATCAACTATAATGTAATTGTACCCGAAGTATAATTATGTCTCATATGTCTCACTTTTATTTAATTCGTCTTTTACGATAAACAAAAATTGCTTAAATATTTATGTGAAAAAAAGGGAAATTGATACTTGTGGAAATGTAATTATGTTTACACAAGTGGTAACTAACTATGTTTAAATGTGTATCAAGAAGTAAACATTATAAATTTGCCTACGCTCCAATGCGGAAATCTATTCTTTTTTACACCATATCTGAATCTAAAACGAAGTGAATTAAATATTCAAAACAATAAGTTTGTTACGATAATTAACATCATATGCCTTTTTTAATCTCCCTATTTTAATCTATTGTAAATTAACCTTAGTTTAAAAAATTCGAGCTGTTTAATAAAACTGAACTTCTTGTGCTTATTAGATATTCACCCTTAAAATATCACCACTTAGTTTAACAGTTTAATACTCAAAACCAAATTGGATGCATATAAAGAAATAGTTCATCGTATTAAAATTAACAAAAAATTTATCAAAAACCAAATATTTTGGTATAACAATAACACAATTGTAGAGAATTTATAATAAACAATTTCAAAATGAAAACAATGAAAATATATTTAATAACAATTAAATGATTCAATGTAACAATAATAGTTTTGAATAAGAATTTACAAATATTAAAAATATTTCATAAATTGTAGACCAAACATAAGATAAGATAAAGCTTAATAAAACTTGTGGGCGTTTTTACAATCATATTTTTTAAAAACATAATAAATCCAATAAATAAGTAAATAAATAATGCCTGCTTTTAATTGTAATATTGTAAAATTGCAATAATGCGTTGTAACGTAAATGAGAATAAATTTATTAAAGTGAAGTGTTATTAGAGGTAAAGATAATAATGAAAATGTTAAAATGATATGGATAATATGTATTACAATAAAATGTGGCAAATAAGACTGCAAAACAAAAAAAAAATGCGTACGGCCTAAATATATTCTGCAGCTTCTGTAGATAGTCACTTCTGTGAAGGAAGTGCAGCGTGGAATTGAAAAACTGGAAACTATTGGAAAATTATTGAATTATAATAAATGTTCAATACAAAATAAAATCATTCTGGCTTTGACATAAGATAATATTCTTATTAGGTAACTCTTTAATATCCATTTGGGCTGCCTCATCTGTTTTGATATGAGAAACTCCAAGTCCAGATAAATACTCGTGGCCGATGCTGTTCCACTAATAATTTATAATAATTTATTTTTAAATTTTACATTAGAAACAGTACAGAACAGGGCTATTAACTTTTTGGACTTAACTATTAAGAAGATTAAGGCATTGAATAATTTTCCATATATAGAAAACTATATAGAGAGAATAATTTGTTTACAACTCTATATGAACTTTTGGTATCATCAAAATTTCTTATATTAATGATTAAATTAAATACTATAGAAAAATTCACGGTTTTTAATTACTAGGATTTTATCCTTTCCTTGTTTAGTAATTGGACAAGGTTACCAACTTGATGTTTTTTAATTACCTTGAATCAGCTGTCTGGTTTCATTAAGGTTGACAACTAAATCAAGAAACATGTGTCGTTGATCTCATTGATGCATAATTACTGCAAGTTTTGATTATATTCTGTGGCCGAAGCTTTTTTTAAAACTTTATTTATTGAATATAATAAAACACATTTATATATTTCGTTTGCAGTCGTAGAATATATTTTATTATTTTTAATCGAGAGAAAACTTTATCTCTTTTAATATTTAGAATACAAATATATTAATATTACTTTGTCTGTAATTATTTAACGAGTTTAAGACGAGCTTAAATAATTAGATTTGAATTAACACACTTAACAGAACAATTTTAGAATTCACATTTAAATGACATTAAGCAAAATAATTAATTAAAACTCGAATGAGCCTTTATGTTTTTACTAGCAAGACAATTTTAAAATCCACACCTAGTTTTAATACTCACTCAGGATAAACACTTGTTGAATACTTAATAAAGACTTGTGTGTTGAATGAATATTTAATAAAGACTTGTGTGTTAAATGAATATTTAATAAACACGTGTGTTGAATGAATATTTAATAAAGACCCAAGACTTAAGATTAAAACAGAGGTATGTATACCTTATCTACCTACACAGTTTTCATGGTCATGAGAGAATAAATGCCAAAGAAGTTCTCTTAGAGATAACGTCGACTTACCAGAAAACTGTAATTTGATATCGTGAGTTTTATTATCTTAAGCAATTCTCATGTAACATGATCTATAGTGCGATTCTACGTACGTTACTTGCAATAACTTTGACATTTCATTATTAGGTCAACATAACCTTAATTTTTATTAATCTAAACAAAACATGTGCACTTTCTGCATGATGTAATTTGAAACAGAGTTTGTTGAAAATATGGCTGTCTATTTATATGATTTGGCTAAAGCAATTGCCTTTTATACAAATTTTGAACAAAAGAAAACACTGTTGACATTACATGAATAGAGTAACCAATTTCTTATTTACAAATTTTCATTAAAGCAAAAACTAATTAAGTGTTCCAGATATCCTTTATCTGGATATAGTGTTCGAGTGTGCATGTTAATCATAAATAACTATATTTTACTTCATAAAAGAAAAATTACTCAAAATTATTATTTTTAAAAACTGAGGTTATGCAACAAATTTAACGTATCGTTTTGAAAATACATAAATCTGTTTATTAAAAATTATTGTGTGGGTGAATTCACTTTTTGCATGTTAAATATTATGACTACATCTATACCATATTTTGGTAAAACATCAGAAAGTTGTAGCAACAATTAATTATAAAATAGCCTTTAAAATTTACTTTTTCATTTTATTTAATGCTAAAGACAGAACAGACGATATCATGAAATCGGGCATTTACTGTTTGAATTGTTCTTTTTGTAATTCGGTATATATTGGACAAACACTTTTTTAGAAATTTTAACATAAAATATAAAGAGCACGTGCGTTGTTACAGAAATAAACATCCCGAAAAATCCAATTACGCCAAGCACCTTTTAGAACAGAATCACACAAGGACTCCCCAAAATATTATCAAATTCCTACATTTTTATTCTAACAAACGCAAATTAGACAATTTAGAAGCTTTCGAGATATACAAGCACAAACTCAGGGTACCTTTAATAACTGAACAGATTGAACTCAGTAATTCTCCGTTACTGCAAGTGTTAGGTATTTAAATCTTATTATTTTTATCTTGTTATATAGTTATCTATTTTTTGTATTTACATTACGGACGTGTTTGTTTCTATTTATATTACCTTTGATAATGAAAGCTTAGCTGTCGAAACAATTGGCAGGTTATAATTTAATAAATATTGTGAAACTTTTTATTAATCTTTATTTATTTCTTGATATTAAAAATTTAAATTTTTGAAATTGATGATCTTTTTAATTATTTAAGATCCGTCAGTGTGTTTATAATTTGAATTGAAAGTACGACAGAAGAGGTTCTTTCTTCTCTAACGCTTTCAAGAAAGTTCCAAAAACAAACAATTCTTTAACTTAATATAATTGACAGTATTTAAATAAAGTAACGAAAAAGGATAGGCTGATTGGTCAAACCTTATTGATATTAAACACAACAGGGAAGAAATGCAGAGTCTAAGCATGCACACGGTGTCCAAATTCATTCTATTATACTAAATCATGGAGGTTTAATATTGTTTGTGAGGCTAGTATACTATAATGAAGTATTTTTTAACAGCGACGTTGGTATTTTAGAAACCGTTTAAGAGACCAAAGTTATTACAACGAAGATAACATGAATATGTAATGAATATCTTAAAATATCCCAATTGTATAAGAAAAATATGTAAAATAATTAGAAAATATGACAAGGCAAATTAAATAATACGCGAAAATTGGTAGGAAAGAATATCATGAAGACTTACCCTATTACGATAACTACTAAACCGGATTAGATAGTTTACTGTCCCGATAACGTTAATGGTTTTATGAGTTCTATTTGTTTCACAATTCCATTACACTTTTTGAACTGAAAATTGAAATTGAATTGAAGAATATAAACCAAAGGAGGAAGAAGTTACGGTAAATGACGAAACTTTCCTCACAAGTTTTTGTTTTTTCTAAAGTTCTTCTAGAAAGATTAAAACTTGGGTGCTTAAAAATTTTAATTGTACGATTGATAGAAAATATGAAAGATCGGTCGATCCATTCTGTAGCAACGGCTGTAAATTCAATTCAATTACCTTGAATCAGCTGTCTGGTTTCATTACGGTTGACAAATAAATCAAGAAACATGTGCCGTTGATCTCCGCATAATTATTTTCACTTACAAAAAAGGTTTTACAAAATTGGAATACCAAATCCGTTTAATTCTTTTAAAACCATGATAAGTAAAATATTATTTATTTATATCCAAATTCATTTAGGTATTCAGTAACTGCCGTACATTTTCTTGTTACCAGATATTAAACGAAGAATCAAATAAACACTTAATTAACTTTTGGCACTTGTTAATTAAAGACTTTGAATTAATTTTTTTTAAATTATTACACTTTGTCGTTTAACATAAATAAATCTAACCTCAAAACTTGGACATTTCATTATTAGCCAACATAACCTTAATTTTTATTAATCTAAATAAAACGTGTGCACTTTCTGCAAGATGTAATTTGAAACATAGTTTGTTGAGAAAATGGCTGTCTATTTATATAGTTTGGCTAAAGCAATTGCTTTTTACACAACTTTTGAACAAAACACAACACTGTTAACATTACTTTTTTTTTAAATAAGGCCGCCCATCACCTCTCCGAGCAACTCTTTAGAGACTAGCACTGACCAGTTGCTCGAGCCTTTTCCTTACCTTCATACGCCCATCCTACGAAGCCTTGAAGACTTATTTGTGGAAAAGTTTGATTTATAACTAATTTTTGACGGAAAGCTAGGAGAACATTTAACATGTGGTAGATCGCATACAAGTGAATTAAAATTAACAAGGATCAGTTCCCGGCAGCGATCAAAAGGTAATCAAAGCCGTCTAGGAACTAAGATCCCAGTCCAAACCCATCCACCTCCATGCAACCTACTCACAATATAATACTATATAAACATAGTCTAGAACACACGTTATGTAGTTGGATTCCAAATTTTAATTTTATTTTTAATTTCAGAAACCGAAGTAAGTTCTTTAAACGGAAATTTATTTACATGAATACAGTAACCAATTTCTTATTTACAAATTGTCATTAAAGCAAAAACTAATTAAGTTTTCCAGATATCCTTTATCTGGATATAGTGTTCAAGTGTGCATTTTAATCGTAAATAACTATATTTTACTTAATAAAAGAAAAATTACTCAAAATTATTATTTTGAAAATTGACGATATGCAACAAATCTAACGTGTCGTTTTGAAAATACATAAATCTGTTTATTAAAAATTATTGTGTGGGTGAATTCACTTTTTGCATGTTAAATATTATGACAATATCTATACCATATTTTGGTAAAACATCAGAAAAAGTTGTAGCAACAATTAATTATAAAATAGCCTTTAAAATCTACTTTTTCATTTTATTTAATGCTAAAGATAGAACAGACGATATCATGAAATCGGGCATTTACTGCTTGAATTGTTCTTTTTGTAATTCGGTATATATTGGACAAACACTTTTTTAGAAATTTTAACATAAAATATAAAGAGCACGTGTGTTGTTACAGAAATAAACATCCCGAAAAATCCAATTACGCCAAGCACCTTTTAGAACAGAATCACACAAGGACTCCCCAAAATATTATCAAATTCCTACATTTTTATTCTAACAAACGCAAATTAGACATTTTAGAAGATTTCGAGATATACAAGCACAAATTCAGGGTACCTTTAATAACTGAACAGATTGAGCTCAGTAATTCTCCGTTACTGGTAGTGTTATATATTTTTTGTATTTACATTAGGGACATGTTTGTTTCTATTTATATTACCTTTGATAATGAAAGCTTAGCTGTCGAAACAATTGGCAGGTTATAATTTAATAAATATTGTGAAACTGTTTATTAATCTTTATTTATTTCTTGATATTAAAAATTTAAGTTTTTGAAATTGATGATCTTTTTAGTTATTTAAGATCCGTCAGTGTGTTTATAATTTGAGTTGAAAGTACGACAGAAGGGGTTCTTTGAGTTGCTCCTGTAAACATTTTTTGTTGCTCGTTCATATTTTTATTGCACTATTTTATGTGAAATTATTTTTTGTTATTTGGATTCTATAAAGAAAATATTATTTGATATTACAATTAGATCAAAGGTGACTGGAAAAGACTGTAAAAGTAGGCGAAACAAAAAAATTGGAATTAGTCATTTTACATTCATAATATCTTGTAGATTGCAAAGTAGATTATTAGATGACTCGCGACATTTTTGAGGATATTTTAACAATGAGTCCAACCACAATAATAATAATAGACAAACAGCTCTAAAAAAAGATGTATGTACAATTGTGACTTTAACCTTGTCTTTTTTTACTTTTAGTGATGATGTCAGTTTTTTTGAGGTGGAGCTCAATTTACTCTCATTAATTGAAATTTGCACAGAACACTTTTATTTGTTTGCTACTATTGTATAATACTTATTGCATTGTTATTGTAAAACGCGAAAAATTGTTAAAAATTATTATTATATATTATTATTATTATCACCTTGTGCACATACTCTAGGCAAGCGCTATCGCGTCACACATTCTCACCGCTCATGTACAAAACTAATAGAATTTAGAAGAACTACGGTTTCCAAACTGAAAATTAAGGAAATAGTTCAATTCTTAACATAAAGGTGCTGAAATTGTTCGAATTTTGACTTGCTTTAACTTGAATTGATGAATATGAACCTATAATCGGTGTAATCAAAAAACCGCTGCTAGATATTTTTACATAATTAGCAATAAACCTTGTTTTTAATTTGTATGTGACATTTTATATTTCATCTCGAATTAAAGTGATTTATGTGTTGCTAATATTATGCACAATCAAAGACATAATCGTTTAATCATTGATATTTATTTGTTGAACGATAAATATTAATTACAGAAACATACAGTGCTCCATTCAATACAAGGCTCGAATGTGCTGCGATCTTTTTAACCAAAGAAAGGGTCACATATGCGCTGGAATGCACGGACAAATTCAGGGAGACTATGGTCATGAGTTCATATAAATAGGCGTTTTCTTATAATACTTTTACCTTTACCTACACCTATTAGTCTAAGAGCTAGCGAACACGACCGCTTCACACCTCCGTAATTGATAAAATCCCTTTTATTACCTGTATTCATAGTATATGAGTAGGAATAGCGTTGTCTGGCAGGGCAACTCCTCTGATTTATGGAGGAAGAGATCAAATAGTGTGGTTAAAAATTACACATTTGAAACACATATGTAATGGTTTTTCTAATTTATATATGAATCAATATACTGAAAAAATACGATAGCAAACTTGCCAGACAAATATTCCTCTGATTAATTAGTACCAGATCAGTACTAATTAATTAATTACATATTAAAATATTTCAAGTATAAGAGCATTGGGCACACATAGGCAACCAGTTATACATAAAATAGCGTAAGTTTATTAACTTTTCAGGGATGAAATCAGTGGAATCTTGATCTGCCATTTTGCTATCACATTATACAAGGATCAACTATACTTAAAAAGTCAAAAAGACAGACATTACACTTATGCTTAAAATTTCTAAATAATTAATTAATGAGTGTTGCTCTGGTACTAATCTGAAGAATATTGGTCTGGCAAGTTTGCTAGCGTTCTTTTTCAGTATTTTGATTCATATAAAAATTAAAAAAACCATTACATATGTGTTTCAAATGTGACATTTCTTAACTATACTATTTTATCTCTTTCTCCCTAAATCAGAGAGATTGCCCTGCCAGATGAGAGTTTTCCTACTCATGTACTATCAATACAGATAATAAAAGGGATTTTATCCATTACAGAGTTGTGAAGCGGTCGTGTTCGCTAGCTCTCCGACTATATACCTTTATCTAAAGCTTAAACATGCTTACTACAGAAAAATTGGTAAAGATAAGCTACGTTTTTAAAAATTTATAACTTACAAGGAAACAATTGCCAATGAAAAATATCTTACACAAGATTCATAATAACGTTATAGAAATCAAAAGTTTACATTCTCAAAGTTTTAAAACGAACTATACAATCTTCAGAATCAAAAACAAGATTGTTAGAAAATATGAAAGATCGGTTGATCCATTCTGTAGCAAGGGCTTTATTTTTGAATGTTTCATACATTACGCAACTTTCGATTATAGTATACGTCATTGACTGAATTTTGACAGATCATGCAAAAATTACGTCGTTACATCAATTATTAGCCCCTGGCTCAAAACAGAAACCTGTAGCACCCAAGATACCAAGATATAACTTATTTTGAATTAAGATTTCAAGAAAATAATCTTAAGCTTATTTAAACCATGCCAGGTTAGCATGGTAGTCGAGCAAAGTGACTAATCACACTCCTTTAGTAACACCCCCGTTAGGGAGTATCGGATTGACATCAGTTATAACGAGGTGGAAATATTTGTTGAGCGCCACTAGATTTAAAATAATTATAATCGTCATAAGCTTGATATTAAATATTATCCTCTTGCAGAAAATTCAATTGTTAATTAATTAATTAATTAATTTGGGCAGTACCAATTATTGTTATTATAATTATTTAAACTCATTGTAACTAACAGGTTAACAAATATTATCCTATACGAACTTATGTAATAAAACCCAGTTAGAAACTTTATTTCACGTAAAAAAATTAATAAATTTGTAAAAGGTTGTTACCAACAAAATGGGGACTGCATATTGGGAAATGGTAACAAACTTTAACCGCAGTTAAATCTGTCGGCTGCCAGCTAACTAGTGGGAGGTCGTGGGTCTCACTAAAGGTCTTCTGTAATGGGCGCCAAGAATCGTCTAAGATAGCTACAGTATTGACCGACAAAGTCTGAAAAGAACAACACACTTGCGACTACTACCAATGTGGTCGATTTTCCCCAATAAAGACTCCTTGTTAGCTGAAAATATAAACTCCAGACACCACACATATAAATAATTAAATCTTCAAGTAAGTTATATACAGTGCTTTATTATTAATTAATTAATTCAAATTATCAAGTAGGGCAAATTATTTAAAGTGAAATAACCTTGGCAAAAATTGAATAGTGGTTATTGAATGCTACACACAAATTGCAAGGGAAAAAGAGATTAATGCGAGCGCGATTACTTACTCTAAAGTTGATTTAAAGTCACAAAAGCAATAAGCAAAGGGCACGGTAAAATTTAACGCGACTACAGGTACCAATCAGATTGCGCAATCATCAGCTCCAGTAGTGAGCTATTCATCTATTACGGAGCAAAGACATACGTACACACTCGCAAATATTCTTAACAATATCATACAATAAATGGTATGTGATAGAATTATAAATATGAAGCAGATATCTAGAAATGAGTGCTACACGCACACTGGTGAAAAACCATTTAACACAAAATCATAATATACAAATATACATAAATGTTTTATATACAATAAAGAGTTGTCAAACGTTACTGTTGTTGTAACCAGTTGCTATATTATAACCAACTCACGATACGGTGTCTGTTCTTAGAGCTGAAGAGGAACGTCACCAAAGCTCGAACGTAACGTGATCACGACAACAGCAACCAGGTCTGCGTAATGGTCTTGTAACAACCCAAATATCCAACGTATACTGGTTATACGGCAAGCAATAAAATGAGTAAAGGATAAACCCAAACTTAGAGAAAAAAATAAAAGGTCTGTAACAAATAAATCAAATTAACAGAATGACCATCACAACACTCTATAAATACCTTCGATGGAAGTTGACCTTAAGAGAGATTTATATCGCCTGCATATAACGACGGTTATACATAAAAACCTATCGAAAGAATTAAGTATAAGAGACTGAATGATAGAAAAGTTAATCGATAAACTTACGAAAAGGTGTGCTTCCATAACCTCAAAAGAACAAGTGGAAATACATCCCATAAACGGCTTCCAATAAACTAAATCGGAAAACTAACGCCACAATCAATCATCAAATCTGCACTAAGGCAATTCCCATAACTTAACATAAAGGAAAAGATTAATTAGACGGCGATGTCCACGAAAAGGTTCTTTAAGGAACTTCTAGCTTCACGAGCGGATCAAACTAAAAAGTGACAATCTCTTAACAAAAAAGGAAATTAGTTCCACAACAAAATGGCAACTACAAGGAGAGAAAATGCAAAAATCCCTAAACGCTATACAACTTAATACAAAAGCATAGCTATACAGGGTGCTACGAAATTAGCACGTAACAAGGTATTAGCAGGTATATGTTAAATACCAGTACTTTTAGGTCTTAAACTATAGTACATATAGAAAAAAAAAGAAAAAAGGCTTTATTTGAATTTGTTCAACTATTGTTATGTTAAAAATATAAAATTAAAACGATTGTAATCGTATTAAGTTTCCAGTCTAACAACAAAGTTATAATTTAATAACAAAACTAAATTGGAAAAATGTTATATTTCTTTATTAACAAAGGCTGGGAACATCTTCAGGTGCATTATACGAGGAGCATTCAAATTTAAATTATAATTCAATAATTATAAATTACATGACATAATTTTCCAAGGTAGTTTCTCTCCTTTTGAATACACTGTCGACATCGTTCAGGAAGCTTTCCTAAAAAAATTCTTTTGGCTGCAGACGCACCCATTATCGAACAGTTTCAACGACTTCTTTATTAGAATGAAACATCTTTCCCTATAAAAATTCTTTTAAAGGTCCAAACACGTGGAAATCTGAGGGAGTTCAGCATGAAAGTTTTTACTGGGCCTTCTAGCAAGTCTGAATAATACTCGACGTTTAATCCGTTATACTGCCAGGAACTTTATGTGTAAGTCATCATCCCCGTATCCCAAAAGAATGTAGCCATAATTCTGCTTACTGAAACAATGGACTTGGCTTTCTTTGGTTTTGGAGACGAAGGCTGCCGCCACTGCATAGGAGCTGTTTTGTGTTAAGGGGTAAGATGGTGTACCCAAGTTTCAACAGTAGTCTCACTAGACCCTAGAAAGACATCCCCATCTTCTTCATATCTTGCCAGTAGAGCAATAATGCGTTGTTTCATGAATGAATGCACTTTGGTTTGTGTAATAGTTCACTTGGTCAAACAAACCAAAGTTGATGCAGACGACTCAACTCTGAACTAAGTTGACACTTGACACGCCTTCGCGCATCATTTAGTGTATACAACTTCCTCGTTTGTTTCTTAGATTTGGCGCGAAATTTGAATTATAATTTAAATTTGAATGCTCCTCATACAATTAACATAAGTTTTGACACGAAAAAGTTCTTTGAATTCCTGATGTAAAATTAAATGAAATCCGTACCAACTGGGCAGGTGAGTTCGATGAGAGGTCGATTGTATGCAGAAATGATTTAGTTCTCGTGTACATACGTTTATAAATAATGCTTGGCTTTCTTAAACTTAAGTTAGCAAAACGTGATTTTTAAAAAAATTAAAGAACACTCAAATTTTTTGTTGGGTAGTTAAATAGCACTCAGAAAGCACTTAATTATTATGTAGGCTGAAATGATTTAGTTCACGTGTGCATGCGTTTATAAATAATGCTTTGCTAGCTTAAACTCAAGCTAGCAAAACATCCGATTTTTAAAAGAAATAACGAGCACTCAAATTTTTTGGGTAGTTAAATAGCACTTAATTATTATGTATGCAGAAATGATTTAGTTCTCGTGGACATGCGTTTATAAATAATGCTTTGCTAGCTTAAAATTAAGCTAGCAAAACATCCGATTTAAAAAAAATTAACGAGCACTCAAATGTTTTGTTGGGTAGTTAAATAGCACTCAAAAAGCACTTATTATTATGTATGCAGAAATGACTTAGCTCACGTGTGCATGCGTTTATAATGCTTTGCTAGCTTAAACTTAAGCTAGCAAACCATCTGATTTTAAAAAAATTAACGAGCACTCAAATTTTTTTGTCACACTCAAAAAGCACTTGATTCTCCCATGGGATTCTCCTCACTTTGCACTTCCAGCTTAATCGGTCTTTCGATGAGGCACAACTTGCTTCTAACTGTCTTTCTAGCTGTAGTTTATTTGTAATTCACACAGAAACTGTCAAGAAATTTCGTTTTATCCTCAATGCAATCCAGTGAGTTAGCATCGCTAACTCTAAAACTGTCGAACTACCTTTGCTTTCTAGAAGTTCCTTAGGTTTAGGACATTCTTTATATTTGTCTGTAGAATATAGCCTCACAAAACTAACCACGTAGCAGCCGAGATAGCGATACTTTCAATGGTAAAACTGGGTAACAATCAAGTAAAACTGGAAAAATCTAAACAGGTTAGTCATAAACGAAGTTCAGGAATATTGAGGAAGGATTTATCAGTCAATTGTTCTCAGTAAAACGGGAATATCTCCTTCAAAATCTCTTTATAAATATAAATAATGTTATCATATCGTCCTGAAATCAAAATCAGAGCACTTGTTTGATGTTAGATCTTACTTATATATACATTTCAGTGGATTCTGTCATTCAAATTACCTGCGGGAAATTAAACATAATGGTTGAGATTTGCTTATACTAATTTATTGACTTTCCCTGAATTGCTTTGTTCACCTAATTATACGATGTGGTCTTTGTAGTAACATAAACTAGTGTACTAATTAATCCGATGTAGGATGTGTGATTACTAGAAAATCTATTTCCCTCTCTCTTGCTTTCCCTTTTAATATTGTGCAATTTTGTGCCTGAGAGGCATGTATGTATGTATGTATGTATGTTTTCCGATAATTCCATCATTTTGAATAATTCAAAACCGCTCTCGAATTCTCTGAAACAATAGACTTCTCAGAATCATTTTAAGCCAACGTTACAATAAGAACTAAAATATATCGTTCCTCTCTCGTGTACAAATTTTAATTGAGTCTCAGTAGCTGATCTGATACGTTCTAGACTTCTTAAGAATAATAAATTCTACAGCTTTGTTAAAGTAACTTTATTGGTTTCAAATAAGAATTTTAATTGACTTTTGCAAAGTCTATAGCTGTACGTTTTTATTATGGTATGTACATATGTCAGGGTATATTGTGTTAAACATTTATTGTTCAGTTTAAAATTTCCAAACCTAAATTTTTCCTGGAATCGGTAATTGAAAGTAGATATTGATATTTCCATCAATACACTGTAAAAGTTTTTTTAAAGTTCATTACAATACTGCTATAATATTGTTTGCTATTGTTGTTGCTTAAAAATTATTTTGATTGCATAAAGATAAAAATAAAATTGATTGACTCAGATGATCATACAAACAGGCTAAATAGCAACAGACTTCTGTTAAAGCACAGTGATTATACATACCAAAATATAAAATAATGTTGGGAAGCTTAAATCTTACTACAACTGACTCAACAGGCGGGTCGCTTTAATGTAGGGCACTAAATACTTATGGATCTAAGAAACATAATTAAAATACACAAAAAATATCCCAAAAACCTCTTTAATGAGAATTTAACAATTCACAGAAAATAAACTAATAATTAAAATAGAACAATAAAAAATGAAATTTTGAAACCCTGAATAAAAGAAAAATCGACCTTAAGGCAGTTTAATGCCTTTTACCTTCAGGAGTAATATCTTTGTCATCCTCATTATCTTCAACACTAGATTATAACTAAATAAATACCTTGAAATAATTAAATAATATTAAAATTTTAGCACCTTCTTAAATTCCCAACCGATAATAAAAGTAATAAAACAGAAATCATCTTTCGTCCATATGGTTTATAATTAAAAATTGTTGGAACACATGAAATTCATCTCGCTTTCAAATAATGTCCAAATTAAATGGTAATGATAAAATAATTAAAAATCTGCTGCTTTCTTGAGATAAGGTAAGTCGATTCAATGAATTAATTTTTAAATTCCATTTCATTATCCAATTTATAACGAAGGTTGCCATTCTCATAAACTAAAAAAAATTCTTCGCGAAAAAGAAAATTATTTCACGTATAAAATTCACAGCATTGATTTAATTAAAAGTAATTATTATTAAAACACATAGTCAAATGCAAAGAACTTCAACAATTATTAATCACTTTGACAATTCACCAAAGTATAACCTAACGTTTTGATGTTTGGGATTGTTTACATTTTCAAATCACATCATAATTTTCAAATTTTAAAATTTTGCTCTGAACACAAGTGCACTGCTTGAAATGTTGAAAATAACAGAGGGTTTGTCACCAAAATGGCTGCTATTTTTATATCCTTTTGAAAACAAAACACTGCTATGGTGATTTTTAGAAACAACGATAGTTAGAAACAAAAGCCAATTTGAAACTAAATACTTCATAACCACGTGTTTGTTTATAACTATTAACTATTGTTTAAACAATTTCAATAAATAGATAGCCTAAAAAACTTCCTTTTCAAAGATATCTTACACTTGTATCGGTATAACAAAATAAATTCACTAGAACTTGTCGACCAAATCAACTTTCGAATGCAATTATTAAATGACTAAATTTAACTTAATTACCTTAATTTGCCTATTTACATTTACCTATCTTTACAAAATCCATCCTTACAACTTATTTAGATATTTTTAAGACATCCAACCATGAGATACCAACTAAATTACATTATTTTCGATTGCTATGCCAAAACCGCAGAAATCTGTATCTTATTTTAAAGATTTCGTCCATAAAAAATAATCCTCACATTTACATTTATGTCAAAATTGTGCCCAAGGAACTGCTTGACAACTCAATGAAATACTTTAGCCACAAGCTAAATAATGTCACTACAGAAGAAGTTTTTACCGAATTCACCAAATTGTTAATTTGAAACATATTTGTAAAAATTTTAATTTTTTAAAATTAAACATGCAGGTAAGGTAGCAAACATTTGCATACATAATCACAACCAAGTACCTTGTTTGTTTTAGGTCATATATGTCTTGAAATAGCTTCAAATTCATTTTTATGTACAAAAATAAGTAACGATACTTCGTTAGCTGAACAATGGCGATTTATCAAGATAGTAAGAAAAATCAACTCTAAACTTTATCCTTTTACTGCCTAGTGTGTTCTAGAGTGCATATTTATTAAATTAAAACATTTTCCTTGGTTTTATATAAAAAAACATCTTAATATTTTGCCCCATGAGATTATGCAACCCATCAAACATGTTTGTAAATAGGGGTACCTTCATTTCCAATGCATGTCATAATATCATGACAATACCTAGTACTAAATAAGTACTTACCTTTTATTTCCGTATCGCTTTTATCATATGTACTTATCGTTGTACTCACAAATAGCTAAAGTAGCATTATTTATTACAAATTATTCAGTAGGGTGATAGGCAACTCATATTGCATAGGGAGTCTGTTAAAGGATTTTTTAGGTGACTAAACGAACAAAAAAATCACAGAAATATAAGCACGTTTTAGCATTAATCTAGAACACATTGTATTGTTTAAAGTAAATCAAATTATACTACATATTAACTTAAATATTAAAATTACCTAAAGCTTCCTTCATAGGGTTGTTACCCACAAAATGGAGGTCGCTAGGTGGGGAAACGGTAACAACCTTTAACCGCAGTTAAATCTGTATGCTGCCAGCTAACTAGTGTGAGGTCATGGGTCTCACAAAAGTCCTTCTGTAACGAGCACCAAGAGTTATCTAAACTAGCTCTAGGATATACCGACAATACCTGCAAAGAACAACACATTTGTAACTACTACCAATGTGGTCGACTTTTCCCAATATACTGTATCTTGATAATTGAACGCTGTGAAACAAATTACAGATAACATAATGTAAATAACAAGTCACCAAGTAAGTTATAAAGTGCTTTATTACAAAATTAAAGGATGAGTATAGATAAATGAATAAGTTTTACATAACTTTGGCACAAATTGACTAACAAATAATTAATAAATTATGTACAAACATTATGGAAAGAATTTATGCGAGCGGGACAAATTACTCTAAATCTGCGTAATATCAAAAAGTAAATTGGAGAACCAAGTACCGAAGTAGCTATTAGTTATTTAATAAACTTCTCGGAGCAAAATTATACGGACACACTCGCAATAATACTCCTAACGCAGTGTACTGGAGTGTTGCAGACTTTTAATTGTTAAAAAGAAATTTCGTTTTTGATTTTCTAATTTGCAAACCTACATAAACAATTCTACGTATATCGCAATTAGACTTATTGTTTATAAATTATTCTATAACCTTTTACGTATTTTACTCTTTTATGAAACTTTAATAATGTCCAATGAATCCCCAGTTGGATTCTTTTGAAAATTCACGGATTTATAAAAAAAAGATTATACTTAAGATTATACTAAGGTATACTTGTACCCTATTATCTTTTACTATATTTGAATAAATGGGAATCTCTATTTACCTTGAACTGTCAAGTTCGACATTTGGCCCTTAACATAACCTCACAATGTGTGTATCCGAAGTGAAGCTGATAAATTCACGTAAGTTTAGATTTTACTATTAAGAAATATTTATCTTTGATCTTTTATTATTTTATTTACTTAACTACCTCTTAACAACTAAACATTCTTTTAGATTGCAATTATTTCTCATATCTTCTTGTTTATATTTCAATCCAAATTAGCCTGCCTTTGGTCATTATTATAATATCATGATTGTCGTCAACTATGTAATTGCATTTCAAGACAGATATTGGTTTGTCAATAACCGTATTCAAGGATATTTTGTATTGTTATATTAAATCCAAATTATGTTATGTTATCATTATCAATGAAATATCTAATGTTTTATAATTTTACTAAACTAATACATTTTCTTTTTTCAGAAGTAACTGCAAATGAAAATCCTATCAACCAAAAATAACTTCTCTAACCAAATTGTTATTTTGAACATGTACCAAATTAATAAAATCAACTGAAACTTGGATCATTTTATGATAAATTCTTTATAAATGTCCAATTGACAATTATTAATGATAAACGCATATAGTCAACACTTAACTTTTCTTTATTGGGTATCAATAAGAATTCATGAATCAGCTAACAAACTCTTTTTTAACAGCTGAGGCAATTATTTTAATTTATGTTATACTAGAAAAATCATTGCAGTATATACAAATGATTATAAAGACCTAGGTGCTACGCACGTATGGGTAAACCATATGTTAACGCAAAACATGATGCTTTACTATATTACAATAATTAATTAGTTTATATTTATTTATATAAGGTTGCTAGACGTTATCGTTGACATATACAAAAGTTTCAAGACATGCAGCTCACGATATTTGTGTGTTCTTCAGTAGTTCCAGCCTGTAGAGGAATGTCACCAACAAGCCGAACGTTGTTTAAAATCTTGTGACAACCAGCAACCAGATAATTAAAGGTGAGCAATAAGGCGGATCAAGAGACAACAACCCCAAAAAGAAAGAAAGTAATACAAACACAAGGTCTGGAACAAAAAAATTAATTACCAATATGCACATAGCAAGCTTTGATGTACATAGTACCTTTGATGGTAGGCGACTTTGTGATAATGCTAAACCGCTTCCAAAACTGGCTAAGCGGCAATTAATTAAAGAATCCTTAAAAGAATTAAACTATAAGAAACGGAATGTAATAGAATAGCCATAAATACGAACCTTTAGAACGCGTTCCTAACCTCCAAAATATCTACTGGAAAATATCCGACGGCTCCAATATAAATTGAAAATCATCACCCAAAAATGCGATTCTAATTAACTAACAAATATAATTTAACAGGCGATGCTACTAACACATTTTTATAAGGAGTTACTTCAACAACGTACGTAAGGTAAGTCGACTTATTAACAAACAACAGAATATTATTTCTGATTAAAATGGCAAAATGGAAAACGTTGAATCTGTGTTGAACTATTGGGTTCAACATCTATCGACTAAAAATACATAGAAATCAAGCAACTTATTTGAACGGTTGGCAACTTTGCTAGTGCGGATATGCCCTAATTCCAACGCAGCGCACTCAGATTGCACGGCGGCCAGATGCTTTCGTTGGGGGTTACAGTGGTTATCAGTTATTTATTTAATCGTTGCGCAACTTTGCTGTTGTTTTTACTTAATTTATCTAAAATTTCTAATAGTCTAAGATCCGTTATTGATGTCGTTGAGCACCGATCGAGTAACCGAATAAAATGTATTTTTTATGAAATAAAATATGTTAACAAAAGTAACGTAGATGAGTTGGCTAAATAAATTTGTTCAAGGATATTTTTCATTAAAAATTCAATATTTAATTTTTTTAAATACTTTCACCGATCTCGTAACCAAAAAAATGAACACTGAAAGTGCACAACGCTTACCGTTTACTAACCGCTCAACCGCACAGAGCAAGCGCACTCTCTGTCATACGTCACAAGAGGCGGGCCCAGTTGCTATGCCCCGTCCTTTTCTACCGCATTGGACAGTACGCATAGACCCTCTCTCTCGCACAATTTCAAACGACGGACTTAGTGTGAGCAGCTATCATTCTGCGTCCCCCTTATCGCACTGAATAGAATGGGTCTATCTCTCTCACTCGCACGCTTCGATTTAAAAATCTTAAACCCTTGCAACCCTGACTCTTGAACGGTTTTTTGCAAGCAACCTTATACTATCGTTTTGCAAAAAAATAAGCTTTATTTTGACATATAATTTATTTGGTTACTCGATCGGTGAAGGTATCACTTTCAATTCACTTATTTAAACTTGGCAACTGTATAGCCTTGAACAGAAAAAGGTAAGCAACCCTATGTTTGCGTCTTCTATAGGGTTTGCACTTTCAATTAGTGTTAATTCTTTTTGGTTACGAGATCGGTAAAAGTATTTAAAAAAATTAAATATTGAATTTTTAATTAAAAATATCCTTGAACAAATTTATTTAGGCAACTCATCTACGTTACTTTTGTTAACATATTTTATTTCATAAAAAATACATTTTATTCGGTTACTCGATCGGTGCTCAACGACATCAATAACGGATCCTGTACTATAAGACCTAGTGCACATTTGTGTATATTAAAGTACGTACCGAAAACGATTAATATTGATGAGTTAGTCAGATTAATTAGTCTTAGACATATTATCGTTTTAATGTGTCAATTGTAAATTGTTTATAATAACTTTTTGTTATAAATAAAACTATACGTATACATACATTTTGGGATTATTGCAAATGAATATGATTCAACGAAATCTTGACAGTTTATGCTTGTAAATGAAAGCCAACTGGACGCAAATGGCTTAAAAAAAATTTGCTTTATTTTACCAAATTGTGGGGGTTTTCAATTGAGTATTTTCAATTTTTTCAGGTTTACTAAGATAGGTAATTTTATAGTTTTTTAATCAATTTTTACTTTTTATAACAACAGACTAAAATAATTGTTATAACCATTTATTAAAAGAAGATTATTATCATTTATTTAAAAAAAATTATACGGAATAGAAACCTGGCGAGCTTTTATTAATTGGTAGCGTGTGAAACTTGTTTTTGCGCTCACTGTTCTACGCAAGCATACATTTGTGGGGAGTGTCTTAATTATTTCTGTTTGATGAACAACGTTTAGTAAAGAAGAATTACTGAGCTCAATCCGTTCATTCATTGTGCTTGTATATTTTAAAAGCTTCTGAAATGTTTTGTTGCTGTAGAAGTGTAAGAATTTGGTGTTGTTTTGAGGTGTCATTGTGTGGTTTTGTTACAAAAGGTGTTTATTTTTGTAACAGCCCACGTGCTCTTTGTTCCTTATGTTGAAATTTCGAAGTGTTTCAAAAACAACAATTTAAACGCTAAATGCTGAATTTCATGATATCGCGTGTCAGTATATTTAAGCTTAGCAACGTGTTTGTTTATCGTTCTAATATTTACCTTTGATAATGACATTTTATGTCGAAACAATTGTCAGGTATATAAATTGCTATAAATCTTGTGGAATCTTTAATAATTATTTTATTTCTAATTTATTTGTGAACGAATGGTTGGGTTTTTTGTGATTGAAACCTGAAAGTCCTTGTTCGTGCGCATGGAAGTACTTACTTACTGAAAAAATAAATGATTAAAAACTTGTATCAAAAGCTAAAGCAACTTTGCAAAGTTATAAGGTACTTACTTGCGCTATTGTTGTTCACGTGATTACATTTCATTTTCATTTGGAACTCGACGCATGGCCACGAAGTAATAAACCGTACCGTAAATGAAAGTACAAGTACAGAGAATAATTGTTTAGGTTAGTGATATGCTGGTCTGTAGAACATTTTGGATAGGTACTGTTAACTCTGAAGGTCGTAAACTACTTGATGTACATCTAAATTCAGACATAAATCCTAACTAGATTAAACACATACCGTAAAAGTACTTTAATAGTAACTTTGAGGAAAATCCATTATTATAAACGTACTACCTACAAAGCAACAGCTTTCACAACCCTGAAAATAAAATTTTCAAAATAACATTCAGCAAACTCCTGCACATTTCAGCAGCAGAAATCCAGGTGTTATAAACATAATAAACACCGTATAAAAGGAAGAAAACTGTTTTGTATATGGTTGTAGCTTGTTCTAAATGCTCGGAAGCTTTTCCACTACCTACACCTTTATTAGTTGCTCTCCCAAAAGGGAAAATTTTCCTTCGAGCCTCAGAATAATCATGAAAATGTAATTTTAGACCTGAATATCAACTGGGGATTTTCGTGGCAAAGTTTTTTCATCTTCCTATTAAGAGTCTTGTCAACGAATCGATTTCTTGCTGTACTTGATTCTGGCGATGTTGTGTAGGAGGACAGCTTTTCTTTTCCGTTTTCCGCTGCTTTCGTTTTCGTTCTCTCCGATTTATATATATTTTTATATACGTAATTAAATCTTGTTGTGGTTTATAAAAAGTGTTTACATTTCAAAGTGTTAAAAATAGCGGTGGAATTATTATTTTAAGATGTAGTTACTACAATGTACTTTAAATTTTGCATTGTCGTGTTAATATTATTTCTAAATTGTATGGGATGTGACGTCATAGATTTAATGAAAGTCACGATCTCCGGCTGTTTCTGTATAAAGAACAGACATCACGATTCACGATCGAGGCGACCTACCCAGCCTACCAAGGTTTAATATTTTTGCATACATTTGTCTGCATTTTCAAGACAGATAATGAAGTTATCATCATCAGTGTCTAATTCCAATTATTTATCTCCTATTATTTTGTGCATAAGAGATGTTTAATAGCCAATGATGTCTTTATCTTTAAGTGGATAAGCTGCACTGACCTTGAAAGAAAAAGTAGGTACCTATATAGAAACACGATTACATAAATAAAAGCGATCGTGCATTAACTTACTATGGAGAGAAATATGAGTACTGTCATTAATAAATTAATAATGGTAATTAAATCAAGTGATAATCGAATAAATTGCATTCATTTGAATTGATAAAGATAATTTACAATATACCAAATAATACCTATATTATCCAGTTTTCAATGAAAAGATTACTCAAAATATATTGTTTTAAAATGTATCGGGGCTAATTTATGTAACAGTGAGTTAGGATGTGTCTACGTATTTTTTCATATTATAAAATAATAACTTATTAAATTAATTTAATTTGTCAATAAGTTTTTGACAAAGTTTGAGCCTATTATAAAAAAGTTGAAAGCTTTAATAAGTTTTAAAAGGTTTAGAGTGGCGAGTCTCGGTTTAGAGAACCAAGTCTCGGCTAGCATAGGTTTTAAAATAAGTATGATCTCAGAATTAAATTGTAAAAGAGGGCATGGTAATTATGAATGGGTAACAAATTACGATATGAGGTGGAAATACGTTTGGGGCGCCACTGAATTTAATGTAATGATATTATGGGCAATTACGTTTTTGAATAAAATTTAAATTAATTTTATTTTTCGAAAACTAAACATTTGTGGTCAAAATCTTATTAATACATCTACAGACATCTTAAATAAAGCTAATTACTGGTCTGCCAACTTTAAAAATTCTGTATTATAAACATGCATCACTTTATTATCATCACTAGAATGATAGTTGTTGCTTTCTATTACGATTCCAGTTTTCATCGTCATTTTTTCTTGTAATTTTGTCTTATACTTTTTTTCTGATATAATAATAAAAATGTTTATTATCTAATTTCTAACAAACAGTTTTGCATGCATTTACATATAATAATAATAATAATAATAACAATAAATAATAAACATAGACACTCCACTGAGGTATTTTTCACACCTGTGCGTGGCAAGTGTGTGTGCGAGTTGTTACACACTATACATAAATTGAGACTACATTATTGTTACATTTTAAATTACTTTTAGAATTGGGAAATTTTGTATACATTGGGAAGTAAGTCTAATCAGGATGATAATCACATTCAGGGTAAATTCTTAATCAAATAAGGCTATCTTAAATATTTAAGATCTATCAAATTATTGAACATACTTCGAGTATTAGTTAAAATCCAGTTTTTCACGCCAATCTTGTATCTTATAAGGTTTTGTGAGTTTTTAATATTACTTGGTAACATATTGTACAAGCGTGGTGCAATGTAGTTGCAACAACGTTGTCCTATTGTTTTTAAGGATAAACTTAAGTATGCTATTTTCCTCCTGGTATCGTACTCATGTTGAGGCGGTACTAATTTAACTTTTTTTTGAAAAATATTGATTAGTATTGCGGTGACCCTGAATAAAAATATAAAAATAGTTAAATAAATTTATCCACCGTTCTATATAAATTATATACGATGGATTAAGACTAAAATACACCACACATATTCTTTATTTCTCTCAGCTAGCTCAGGTTTGTTCGGTAAAACATAAATTATTTGAATTTCGAGACTCTTATATTCTTTTATGCCTGGAAATAAGAAAAAACTTAAACTGTAAGCACTTATGCTTCTGCAAGCTGGACACCTGTAACTGTAATCTGAATTTGAAAGAGAATAATGCCGTATGCTTGTATTAGCATCAATTAAACACATACGTTAATTAAAAATACAAAGACTTTATTCAACAAACAAAATTAAATTCAGGAAAGCAAAAACAAAGAAAAATAAAATATAATTCACAATTGGAAATTGAGAATAAATTCTCTGGTTTTCTCAAACGTTAAGAAAAGTCGTATTATCTGACATAGGATTAAATACAGTTATTCGTTTGAACAAACCAACACAAATAATTATTTAAATGTAACTAAAAATGTTATCCAAAATAAATAAATCTTTATTAAAGCAAATTTGAATTGTTTTCTTTTAATTGAAAATTAAACAAATTCTTAAAAAGAATTTAATGAATTAAATCAAATAGATTTTTCTACCCTAAGATGAACTTTACAAATCAAATTATTATTCCTTTTATTTATGAGAATCAATTATTTTTTAAACCAACCTGGTATATTGTGGAATAAATTTCCTTTTAAAATAATCCAATTGGCAATACGGCGATATAACCAAACAGCTGATTGTTGTTCTTAAAATATTCGATACGTTGATCGATGAACACAAATTAAATTCCCTTGAATTTATTTATAAAAACGAAGAAGCACTTTCACTTTTATTTATACGTAGCACAATAATAAATCTTCATTAAAATTCTTGTAGATAAAACAGGTAAACACCTTTAATCTTATTTTGAATAACTTTGTGTACTTCAATGACACTTGTCAAAACATATGATAGGTACATATAAGCTCAAATTTTACAGATTTTTAAACTGGAGCCGAGCGTGGATTGTGCCTTGAATATTTTACGACTCAATTTGTTTCAAAAATGCAGCAGCTTATATAGGAAATGCCATAACAAAAGAACTCTATGACAGATTTCGAAAACAAAAGACAATCGGGCGACGCTCGTGACGTCATAATCCAAAAACATGTGATTCGGATTAACACAGATCCCAGATCTGATGTTATAAACTTGTAGATTTTTGAACGCTGATCAAAAACATATAGGACATATATAGTCCCAAAATGAGTAATAAAGAAGGTACAGACGAAAAACACTTGACAATGAAGATTCTCGTTACAACATAATTACATACACAAAATTAACAAATCCAGAGTTCATCTCTTACAAATTAGCTATATGGATATACAATGTGTGTGATACAATTGTTTTATACATAAAAATATCTTTACAATTTCATACAAACATGATTTTGTTACAGTACGATATACCATATCTGCTAATAGATGCTTTCACAAACACCAACTTGAAAATAACATCTACATTAATCAATTTGCGCTCAAAATGTCCAGTGTGCAGTGCTCTAAGAGCTCACTTAAAAACAATGACAAGAAAAACCAGGATAAAAGCTATAAAAGTAAAAGCTATATATAAATTTTCGCGAACCAAGAGGATTTCAAATACCTCCTGTAAATAAAATGACCAGGTTTCTATTAAATGAATTCAAAAGTTAATTGTGTTATATCAATCATAACAAGATTAATCTACTTAATCTATTTACAGGAAAATAACCATGTAAACTTGAGCTGGCCTCTAAGAATACCAAAGAATATGCTTAACGCTGAATCATCGTAACTGAAAATCTTAAATATGGAAATTATTTTCCCTGGCAAGTGGGAATCTGACCTAAAGTGTAACTTAGCTTGCCTATACATGATTGTGATCAAACAGTCTAGCTAAATCATATCCTTTTTATTTATAAATGTGATTTATTTATTTATGCATGAAATATTAGGAAAGTAAGGTTATATTTGCACGAAACCTTTAATCATAAGTTTTTATTTTAAACATTGATGAATCTAACTAAGCTCCTAACTATAGTCTTTATTAATTATGTGGCCAAGACATAACATGCCCCTCTATTAACTTAAAAACCGATGAAAATATTCCTTTTAACGTTTCCGAACATCTTTTGATGAAATTTTCAAAAACGGTGATACGACATCACCTCAGTATATTATAACAATACAACTGCCTGATATCAAATAGCTTACTTTCTTTAAACAAAACATCGCTTGGATAGTCCCTTTTTTCCAGTAAATAATTTTATGCAACCATTTTTGCAAAACAATCAGATTTTGCATATGACATTCAGCTGCTCCTCCCCACCCAAGAATACCATAATTAAGGTGTGATTGCACCAGAGAGAAATATAGTACCCTTAGGAGATCTGTATTTAGAAAGTCACGTAAGTATCTAAATTTGAACAAAAGTCCTCTAATCTTACTAATAACATTTTTTATTTGAAGATCCCATTTTTCCAATTTTTTCTAATATTTTTGAAAATACAGAGGTCAGTGATACTGGTCTATAATTCTCGACTTTAGCTTTATCTCCATTTTTATGAAGAGGTTTGATAATACCAATCTTGAGACAGTCCAAAAAACACTAATCATTAAAACATTTATTAATTAAATAAGTCATGGGTTGGGAGATTTCATTTACAATATTCTGTATAGTCTCAGCTCTAATGTTATCCCAACCCGGTGACTTCTTTAATTTTAGACTCTTTATGACGTTTGCTACTTCACTTTGGTTTGTTTCATGCAAATATAATGTTTTGTCTAAATTGTCGATAACTTCTCCAAAATTTTCTGGTGGTAATATTTTATTAGCGTAGTTCTGCCCTAAATCGCTGTAATAATTGTTGAAGTTATTTGCAATGTCTAGTTTGTTTAGTATTTCTTGTCCGGTATCAGTTACTATTTTTTCTATTTTCGTTACTGATTTATTTTTCCCACATATAGAGTTTACGGTATCCCATAGGGTTGAAGAAGATTTTTTATTTTTATTTATTACATTGTTTATATAATATCTTTTTGAATCTTTAATTAGGGATGTAATTTTATTTTTATAATAATTGTACTGTATTTTTAAATCCTTATTATTAGGTTCTTTTATTAGTTTAATATAAAGATTGATATTTCAATTCTTTTTTGCTTTCTACCTCGACATCCAGTATTTCATATCAACCAATGTGCACTTATCTTTTATTTTTGTTTTAGGTCAACAACAAATTTCCCACATGAGATTTCCCATTCTAAAGGAATTTTTGCAATTTTATTTTCTGAAATTATGAATTGTTTCTATGGGCGCCATTTTTATATTCTTTTTTTATTATAACGCAAGAATCTAATCTAATATTATTTATATTTCGTGCAGACGTACCCACAAGCAATCGTAACCCAATGTTATGCTTACGTTCAGTGCCGGCGCTAGGGGTTATGGCGCCCCGATGATAAGATTTTTCGGTGCCCGTAATGAATTTATTTTCGGATCGGGAAAACTTTTTCTTCGATTCCATTGCTGCATTTATTAGAAGTAATTAGAGTGTTAAATAAATAAGTAAATAAATACATTAACCTTTTCTGAAGCTGTTAATGAAGGCATAATAATAAGACAAGAACAATAAATAAAAAATAGGCTTGACAATAGGCCCCAGCTTGGCTGAATATTGAATAACCAAATGTCGTTATTTCAGCATTGGTCGAAGCCTAGGCCAACCTTCACATCCCACGTCTCGGCTGCTTTGTAGTGGCCCAAGGGTCAACCAACGCCTATGTACCAATGCTGGGCTCTCTAATCTCTGCCCAAGTCAGAGCCAACATTCAGCGCCCTAGTCTCGGTTTCTTACTGTTTGCCCAAGCCTCAACCAATGCTAGTGTTTTTAGACTTGGTTTCTTACCCTTGAACCAAGTTTGGGCCAATCTTCACATATTCTACCAAATCAAGCTTGTGAAGTTTTCTGTCTTTCTTATATCAGCTAGTAATTAATTAAGAGAAAAATATGAGAAAAGTTAAACTAAAATACCTACATACATAGATTATAATTATTATTACTAAATATAAATTCAGCTTTCAAATTTTTGCGCGCTTCGTTTCTTCGAAACAAGCACAGACATGAAAAGTCAGTAACGCAGCAGCTACAAGGGGAAGCCTTTACCGACGTATTAGTCAGTGTTCATCCGCCTACCATGAGTGATGTTACGTTTAACCGTTTTGTAATATTATTAATAAAATAATGTATATGAAATAAAAAGTGTGTATTTAAAAACAAAGCTACGTTAATAAGAATAAACACAATTTTTAGTAGTAAAAATTAAACTTGTATGCTTGAAAACAATTTTCTAAGTCACTTTTTTTTTTAATTTATTTGTTAAACACCTAAAATATTATTAATTTCGTATAGAATCAGTCTCAGCCTTGTTCTTGTGTCACAATTTTTTTAAGTTACGTTGTTATGTTACTAATAATTGAACGAATTAAAATAATTGGTAATAATTTAGAATGTTTGTGTTACTTTGTTTTCTTCATCAAAGTTATTTCATACAAGTCTTAATAAGCTATAGTACAATATTAAATATTAGGTTGGTCTCATACTCAAAGGTCAGTAATAACCCGGAGCTACCGTTGGATTCCGAACCTACACTATCAATGATTGTCAGCCATGATACCACAATAATATTAAGAGTGGCCCAATATTGGTTATATACCTTGGGCCAAGACTCAGTATTAGCGTCGGCACTATATTGGTTTTCACTATTGGGCCAATATGTATCACCAATCTAGGGCCATGACTGATTAACAAGCTTGGCACGAAGTTATCATCCCGATATTAGACCAGTCATGGGCCAGTCTTGGATTTCAGACTTGTACCAAAGTTGATAAGCATCGTCCCAATCCTGAGCCAAGCCCGGGCCCTTTGTTATTTCCTATATGGGATTTTCAATTTTAAAACAAAATTAGTATGCAATCTTTCTAACACTGAAATATAACTGAAATAGAAATGAATAAAACAAAATTATTTCAAATGTTTCCATCTCATACTCTATAGAAAATCCGTTTTTGGAAGAATAATAAGCAAGTGTTCTATTAAACCAGTACCGCAACCGCCAAGGGCAAGGGCGGCAACATACAATACCTTGTATATGCGCCAGATTTTGCGAAATGCTATAGTCTTGTTAAGTACAATACTAACATTAGATTCTTGGTGTGTCGCCAAATCTTTACATTATTAAAGTGTTCCGCAAGGGAATTTCGCCGCCCTTCGCGTATGGCACCCCGATGCGACGCATCCGTTGCTTACCTATGGAGTCGGCACTGCTTACGTTGAAGTTATAGTTAGCACCGCACCATCTCTTCATCGCTTTTATTAAATTTCGGAAAGTAACTGAAAGGAAGCGACTACTCCAACCAATCAACAGAATACTTGTCCATCTGCAGTTGGTTTTCTTCTGGGTCGAATTTTTTGAGAGATGGATGGGGCCGTTTCCAGCATGGCCGCGAACTGTATAATCAAATAATTATGATTATCAAAACAAGAAGGATTTTTCCATTTGTTTGCATATTTGGGTCTACCAGACGATATTCGATGTCTATCCAATAAATACTCTTCCTGTTAACAACTATTTTCCGTAGGAACAATAAATCATAATTTTGAGCCAAGGGACATATTCTCGAATTAAATAGGCTGTGTTTCTGGGCGCCACTGAACTTTAATGATACTAATAAAAACTGCGAGTGATCATCAATTATTATTTGAACTTTGTTGGTCATCAACTCTTAAGTCCAAGAAAAGTTAGAATCACATGCATTTCCAGTATATCTATCTCAAGAATACAAAAATTACACAACTCGATTTATATTATCAAACAGTAGAAAGAGCCCAGCCTATATAGAATATTTATGCTAATTAAGTGAAATCCATCTATTTTACGGCTAGCGCGGTTGGTCTTCCACAGGTGTCACGCATAATACCATTGAGTATTAATGTTATTCAGGGCTCATATATAAAACCAAGGATGGTGTGTGTTATGGCGAAGCACAGTGGATGCTGGTTCAATTTTGTGTTAACATCCAATACTGTACTTCTGTTTATTTTCTTTGAATTATCTTTATTTTAAATTTATACAAGTTTAGTGTGTCAATACAATTTTAATTGATTTTCTGTCATTTTTTAAAACAACGAACAGCCTTCTACGTCTACTAACATTTTAAAATTATAAAGTAAAAAGGCTGGCTGTAACATGCCGCCCTCCTTGAAATATTTAAGATTTCAATAAATAGCCAGTAATGTAGCTGAGGAGCGTCTCATGCTATGACCACTATAGGAACTAGCATCCGGTAATTGCAAAAAACAGGCCACTGTAGCAGGTATTCTTGACATGGTGTTGATACCCACAGATTGGTATGTACATTTTCCATTTGTATATCGTAAAAAAAATCTGCCCTGGGAAGCCATAGAAGCTGGGCGTAGTTGCATATACCTCCTACACATATCCAGAGCGTCAACAGAAAAACCCTCTTCCATTACTGTGAAACTTCGTGAAACATAGGTTTTTGTGTCAGCAATCGTAATAAACAAATATTTTCCTTTATCTTGGACATTTTCAATTTTCAAGTACGTCAACTCATTACATCTACAAGCGCCAGCTACACCCATTATAAGTCCCACCTAAAGAAGAAACTGTAAATTTGAATGCAAACAAACACAAATCACAACTATTAGGTACCTTCATCATCAAATATTTTTCATCTGGAGCCTCCTGCAAAAATTGCTTGATGTGTTTGTTTTCAAGAATTTTGGCCTTCTTAGGTCTGTAGGTGCGAGACTTGCTTTTCAAAAAGGCGATCAACTTGCTGTATTTTGAGATATCTATATTTCTGTGCACGTTTAATGTCGTCTTCAACATAGAATATTTCGTCCATAATGTTGATGCCGCAAACTTTTTATTAACATTGTAGAAATATGCTAGGAGTACCTCTTCGTTTATTGCTCCTTTTACACCACTTTTTTCTTTCCAATTATTGAACTCGGCAAATACTTTTTCGTAGGCGTCCTTTGACTTCCACGGCAATAAATCTAAAGTTGCTTTCTGAGCTTCTTCAAGTATTTGTTCAGGAATAAAGTCGTTCTCACAAATCTCTTCCATCTTTTCCACTTTTCAAATAGTAAGATGAATTTTTACAAATGGAGTCCATAAACAATCGCAACTAAATAGCAACATGATAGCAACCATTCAACACGTCCCACGATTTTTTAAATTAATTTCAATAATTTTTGACGTTACAGCCGCTGTCAGAGCGAAATGTCAAATTATTTTTTGATGAAATCTGATTCTAAATGACTGTGATTGTGGATAAAACGTTGTATTGCATTCGTGTTTTAGACGCGTTTTATCCACTCAAGAAAATTAAACGCTCGAGCTTCGCTCTCGCGTTTAAACATTCTTGCGTGGATAAAACGCTGTCTAAAACACTTTTACAATAAATAACTATAACTATAACATTTTCAAATTGTTCATTCACGATTCACAGTCCTAAATCTGGATTCGGTAGAACACACAACTTCGCGACGGGTCGTTTATATACGCCACTTGAAGTCTTAACTGTTACGACGCGGATGACACCGTCAGAACCTGGATGAGTCTCTATTACTCTACCAATACTCCATCTCAGAGGGGGTAAGTTGTCTTGCTTAATAACAACTATAACATTTGGTTTTATAAGTTGAGGATAAGTTTCTTTCCATTTACAACGTGTTTGTAACTCAGATATGCACTCCTTTGACCATCTGCTCCAAATATGTTGAACTATCTGCTGACACCTTTTAAATCTGGATAGCAGGGTTTCTTTGACAGTAGTTAGATCTTCTTGGGGTATCGTTGTTAACGGTTGTCCAATTAAGAAGTGCCCGGGAGTCAAGGGAGTGGGATCATTTGGATCATTTGAAAGGGGATACAAGGGTCTTGAGTTAAGACAAGCCTCTACTTGCGTTAAAATTGTATCAAACTCTTCAAACGTAAGTTTAGTGTTACCGATTACCCTCTTAAGATGGTATTTTACCTATTTTACATTAGACTCCCATATACCGCCAAAATGGGGTGAACTTGGGGGTATGAATTTAAAGTTTATGCCTTCTTGATTAAAATTTGTAGATAAAGTATTTTGATATTTTAACAAAAATCTTTGGAATTCGGCATTAGCTCCGACAAAACGATGTAGACTCGCAAGGAAAGCCTCCGTACTCAACTCACTTACCAGTTCGAGATGGCACGCCTTTGTCACAAAGCATACGAAAACGCAGACATAGGCCTTGGTCAACTTGAAATTTCTCGTTTTTCTGTCTCTTAAATAAAAATAACCACAAAAATCAACACCTACATTAGTAAAAGGTCGGGAAGGTGTTGTTCTATTTTTTGGCAGGTCAGACATAATGTATTTTGCGTTAGGTACGGGTTTCGTTTTAAAACATACTGTACAATTATGTACAATCTTACGAACTAAAGATCTGCCTGCAAGTATCCAAAACCTTTCACGAATATTTGCAAGTAGTAACTGTGGTCCGGCCTGTAGCAGGGATTTATGTTCATTTTCTACTAAAAGCTTTGTAAAAACATGTTTGTTAGGCAAGACGATTGGAAATCTTTTATCGAAACTAAATTTTGCATTTCGGGGACGTCCACCTACACGAATAAGACCAGTCTCATCAATGAAAGGATTTAGTTGTAGAAGTTTACTTTTTGTACTAACTCTCTGGTTTAGCTGTAAATCTCTTAGTTCTGTATATAACTCTTCTGCCTGTACTAGTTTGATTAAAGTATGAAAAGACTGTTCAAGTTCATTAGGAGTTAATGGGCCGCACTCTCTTATATCCCTTCTTGTAACGGCATTGGTTTTAAATCTAATTAAATAAGCTACAACCCTCTGTAATTTAATTAAATTTGAAAATTTTTGAAATATATTGAAGCTTTCAATCGCAACAGCTATATGAGCTTTTTTCGAATTTCCAAGTTACATTCAGAAGGAACCTGACATAGCTCAGTAACAGCTGGCCATGCTTCTGTATTATTATGTAACCAGTTCGGCCCATACCACCATAACTTAATTTTACCTAAATCCTTGGGAAATAAGCCTCTGGAAATTAGGTCAGCAGGATTTTATAATGTATTTACATATCTCCAGTCTGACGAATTTGTTAATGACTGAATTTCCGAGACTCTGCAATAAATATTTTCCAAGTGCCTGGTGTTGCATGTAACCAACCTAAAACTATTGTCGAATCACTCCATAGATATGTACTATCAAATTTACGATTCCAAGAGTCTTTAACTTTATTTATAAGTCTGGCTAATAAAAGCGCAGCACATAACTCAGGCCTAGGTATAGTAATGACTTTTAAAGGTGCGACTCTGGACATAGAAAAAGATTTACCGTTATTTGGCCATGACTATTAATACTCCTGACATAAACACAGGCTCCATATGATGAATCACTAGCGTCTGCAAAGCCATGCAATTCTGCTCTAAGTCCATTGTTGCAAAGAACGAATCTCGGAATTTCAATATCATTTAAAATATATAGCTGATTGGCTAAAAACTCCCACTTATTCAGTAAGTCGATGGGCACAGGATCATCCCATAACAGTTTATATGACCAACGTTTCTGAAGAATGACCTTGGCATTAATAATGACAGGTCCCAATAAACCCAATGGATCAAATATTTGTGACACGGCGGAAAGAATTGCTCGTTTAGTTACAGCCTTATTAATTTTTATATTATTGACATCATATTTTAACATGTCAGATTTCGAATGCCACAAAAGACCGAGTGAATGAGTTTTATCGTCATCCCCTATATTAAAAATGATAACATCAGGATTAGAGTTTTTAATTAGCTTTAATATATCAGGATTATTAGAAATCCACTTATTTAATGAAAATCCTGCTGAACTTAACAACTTTGAAATGTCATTATACAGGCGAATAAGGCTATCTAACTCATTTGACCCAGTAAGCAAGTCGTCAACATAAAAATCATTCAGTATGACTTGACTAGCTATGAGATATTTTTCAATGTTTTTATGAGCAATTTCCTGTAAACATCGAATTGCAAGGAAGGGAGCAGACGAAATGCCGTATGTTAGGGTGTTAAGTTCATATGTGTCTATTTTGCTACTTAAATCCGAACGCCAGAAAATTCTTTGCAGTTTACGGTCATTAGGATGTATAAGTATTTGCCTGTACATTTTAGTTATGTCTCCAGCTAAAATAAACCTATGAGGCCTAAACCGCAACACAATAGACACTAGATCCTGCTGGATTGTGGGGCCCACCATCTGTAAGTCGTTTAAAGAATAGCCTGAAGACGTTTTTACAAGACGCGTCAAAAACGACTCTTAGTTTAGTCGTTAAACTAGTTTCACGCTTAATAAAATGATGTGGAATATAACAAGTCATACAATCTTCATTAGTTTCAGTGACCTTAGTCATATGATTCATTCATACAATCTACATACATTTTCTTTAAATTTTCATCCTTGGATAATTTATGCTCGATTGATAGAAAACGTTCAGTTGCAATGTGTCTTGATTCCCCCAAAATATCACTAGATTGTTTTAAAGGTAAACGTACAATGAAACGGCCTTCCGAGTTCCGTTGAGTAGTTGCTTGAAAATAATTTTCAGCTGCTTGCACTTCTTGTGAACAAGGCATTTTATTTGAGTATTCCTCCAACTCCCAAAATTTAGCTATGTTTTGATCGATTTCAACTTCTGAAATATAGTTACAGTGCTGAATACTACAGTTAACTACTGATTGAGGAATTTCACCGGACACCACCCATCCTAGTAAAGTGTTTTGCAAGATCGGCTTGTGCTGTCCAAGTTTTATTTGACCAACCCTTATTAATTGCCAAATGTTAAATGTTAAATTTGCACAATGGGTTATATCGCTCGTAGATTTATTTATACCTGAAATGGCAATGTTAGTTTTAAGTTTATTTAATTTTAATTTATTAGAAAATTCTTGAGAAACTAAATGAGAAGTAGATCCCGAATCCAAAAGATCCGATCTGCATGTATGAAATTTACCAAACTAATCTCGGACTTGAATCTTTGCCGTGTTAAGTAGCACCTGATTGTGACTAATAGCATGAGTGCAAGTAGCCGTAATGTCATTATTTGAATTAATGGTTTTTAAATCACCGGTTTCGATATACTGTGGTTTAAATTCACTACTTGCTATCATCGCCGACTCTGAAACAGTACTCGTTGCAACGTTTGCTGGTAGAGGCAATGAAGCAAAGTGTGATGGCGCTTATTGCATGTTCTACAATTGCTACTTAAACATAGTTTATTTGTATGGTCACCTTTAAGGCAATTCGTGCACAAATTCCTGAGCTTTGCTTCTTTATAACGAACATTGGGTTTTAAACTTAAAAATCTAGAACACTTTGTAATAAAATGTCTTCCTGAACATAATGTACAAGATATATCACTGTCTTCAGCGGCAAAAAATGATTTTGACTTGTAAGTATTATAACCTACAGAAACACAAAGGCTATTTTTATATAAAGAAATACTTAACCAACCAAAATGTAGCTGTGCTGGAAGTATCAGCTTGATCTAAATAACACTGCTTTAGTTTTTGCCAGCTAGCCCCCAATAAGTCGGAGAGGGGCGGGGTAATACAAAATATAAAAGATAAAAAAACAAGCACCACTTCGTTTAAAAACAATGCTTATTACTAAAGCTTCAAGCTTATCAGACAAACGAAGAAATAGATCTTCTACTAAAATATGGGCAACTTCCAATATTTTGGTCGTACCGTACATATATACTTACAAATGACGAACTGAAAAGCAATATTAAAATCACACAAACAAATGAATAATAAATAAATAAAACACACGTAGTGAACTGTAAACTTTCTAAGTAGGGCTTTATTTGAACTATTGGCGGATTTTAAAAGTTAACTTTAAATGCAATTTTAATGTTTAATAGAGAAAAAAAAAAGGTGAATGGTGATCTGTATCACAGTTGGTTGTACTTAAAATTACCCTACAACAATTCCACTACTCGAGATCTCGTTTCTTAAAATTAACATGCATGACGAAATTGTAAATACATTAAATAAATAAATATATATATATATATATATATATATATATATATATATATATATATATATATACACAAACAAAATACATACAAATTTTCACAAACATCCCACCATTCGCTGATCCACGGCTGTTTCAGTTAAAACCCTGCGTAGGGGTTATCACTTCACCCTTCGATGTTTGATGTTTTGCTCAATCCCGATACCTGTACAGATGTAGGTACGGACCTCCTAAATGAAACCCACGATCAGAGAGCGGGAACACGAATACGACAACGAACAACAAAACCCAAAACCAAGGAAAGAAAAAAAAAGACCTACAAAGAAATCACCCTGTGTATCGTATTAATTTAAAATATTTGAAGATTTTTACCTTTCTATAAACTGAAAGGTCTTTTACAAAACAATTTCCTCAAGGTGACTGCTAGGGAAATAATATTACCTAAAATAAAAAGACATTTGTAAGATTTTAAGCGCATGGAAAGGAAACGAAAAGAATTTACCTGAAATGGTTAGCACTAGAACGTAATCCGTCCAATTTGACGATTGATCGCATATAAACAGTCAAGCGATCATGCTGTTGAATGCGAGATTTATTCCGCTGAAGCGAATTATATATAAAACCAATTTCCTAATATATCGTACATCCAACTTCTAGTACCAAAAACCAGCCATTTTGTTACTTCACTCTACTATTGAGAAGGAAGCTCAAACGCACAGGAGCGACTTCACGATAAACCGAAAGAAAGGGAAAACCAGTGACAACCAAACAACGGAGAAGCTTGGTTTTAAACAGTGACCATCAAACAAAGAATGGGTTGTGAATTTCAACGTTATAGTATTACTAGATGTTGAAGGATTTAAAGTTTCTAGTAAACTACAACGCTCGTTTAGAAATTTAACTAAATCATTTAATGTCGGTGGAGCAGTGGAATTCTTGTCTACCATAGAACGTAGTCCAATATGGGCCTCTTTATTTATGTGTGGTAGATTAAAAAGTGCATCTACATGAGTATTTATTAGCAGTGGTTTATTTTCGTATCTATCCTTTAAAAGATTCCAGGCAGTTTCATAATTATCGGAAGAAATTTCAAGTGACCTTATGACCCCTGCTGCTTCCTTCTTTAAAGATAACTGAAGGTAATGAAACTTCTCAATATTACTTATTGAAGTATTATTATGAACTATAGAAGTAAATGTATCTTTAAAGAAGAACCATTGACTATACGAGCCATCAAAACTAGGTAAATTAATAGCTGTTAATTTAAAATTCCTTACATTACTTGAATGTAAAGTTGGGACCGAGGGCGCTCCGGGCGAACAACCACTGGGCAACAGTATTCGTTTAGCACGAGCTTCAAGTGTATAAAATTCCATTTTGAACTTAGCACGTTCCAGATCATGCAAACTTAAATTTTGCTCAATATTTTTGTCTGCAAGTTCAATTTGCAGTTGAGCATCCTCAAACGATTGCATGATTAAGTCTAGTTTTTTCATTCTACTGTCGATCAAAACTAAATCAAGATTATTAGGATCTAAACTTTCTAAGAAATTCTTAAAACGTGTAAGATTTCCTTTGGCTGCAGCTCTTCTTCGTATGAGTGCAGCTTTGTTACTTGGTTCGGGGTTATGACCAGTTTCACTGTGAAGATTTTCAGAATCAAGCATTATTATTATAGTTATGTTAAAATATAGTTAAATCTATTTGGTATTATTATTTTGGTTTAAGACTAGCTTTGAGTAATTGACAATTATAGGATAACAGTGACACTCAAAATTAAGACTGATACAAGTTTATTGTCTAACCGTAATTTTGTTAGACTAGGTAAATACATATTTATTGTACCTTCTAATAGGTAATTTGTTTGTTAAAAAGACAAATAATAACAATTAAGTTTAATTAAAGGTGCAGTAATATTATAACAATTTCAACACAAGCAAGGTGTATATAGGAAATTGGATAGGATTACTTTATTTATTGGGATAGGGGTTGAAAGTGGATTGTAGGATAAGGAAAGGACACTTCTTATATTCTTATGATGTATCTGACCTTAGTTATTGCACTTGCTGATTTCTGGCTATGACTGAACACCAAACAGAGTTCTTACTATATTGCTGATGCACATTATCCGGCTCGAAGGACCATTTCAATGTTATGGCGAAGCACAGTGGATGCTGGTTCAATTTTGTGTTAACATCCAATACTGTACTTCTGTTTATTTTCTTTGAATTATCTTTATTTTAAATTTATACAACTTTAGTGTGTCAATACAATTTTAATTAATTTTCTGTCACGAACAGCCTTCTACGTCTACTAACATTTTAAAATTATAAAGTAAAAAGGTTGGCTGTAACAGTGCTTACAAATCACAGACGGTTATCTCCGACTGAAGAGAGTAATCAAACTCCAAACTTGGAGTACCGTCTGTGATTTGTACACATTTATTCTTTTTAGTGGGTGCGAGACTTTGAGTTTTATATTTTTACCTTATTAAGTGAAAGGGATTATCTTTATCTGCTAATTATCTAGTACTGTATTAGTATCCGACGAAATATTTGTTAAACAACTCATTCAGAGAATTACATTAATCGTTTTCAAGATTATTTATATTACGAAAATATAAGAGTTAGAATCGTTTCTGTAGTTGAATATGATGATACTTGAATTTTTAATTTTTATTTATTTATTAATTTTCTTAAATTTCCTTAAAGAAATATGATCTCGTAGTAGAATTTATAACATTCAGAATAAACTGTATAAAAGACATACTTTGCTTTACAAAAGAAATTTGAGTAACTACAATGCCTAAATAGGAGTCTTATGAAACCGGATTTTTGCTAAAGCAGGACAAACAAATTTTTGTTAAAACTCGTTGTAAAAACTAAAAAAAAAATCAGACATGAAAACGCATTTGAACATAAAAACGGTAGAAAAGATATGTTACCTTTGAAATTAACACGAACCATCTTCCAACCACAAATCTCTAGATATTCTTCTAGATCACTTCTAGAAAATTAAAACCTTAATCACCACATAATGCTAAATTACAGCTCAGAATCAGAAGCTGCAATACCTGCAACAACACTTGCCGCTGAAGCTACGAGTAGCATTAATTCAAAATTGGAAAGGATCTGAATTAAAAATAAAAATATAATAACTTTTAAGTAACACGCCGTAAACACGTCAAAGTCAAGTAACGCTCTCTCGGAGGAGGCGAGAGGAGCCTTTCCAATTACATTTATAGTAACTGCCAATTGAGTCAGGACTTTGTGTGGCAGTAGGTAATTTAGAGTCAATTGCTTTAACGTACTTAGATGATGGTAAGTAGATGGATACCTGCTTTGTGCGATATGAAGAGGAATTTAGTCTGTAGGATCTAGAAATAGTCTTATTTCTTAAGATGTATAATTACCAGAGGAATCTGAGCTCTTGTTTAATGTTAAAAGAAGCAATATTGTATCTCATGTTGCATTTATAAGGGACGAGAAAGTGAAAGTAGTTAGGTAGAAGAAATTTGTTTATATTAATCAATTTAGAACTCCAAAACATGGAAAAATGTAAACAACATATGATTCATAAGAATTCAGATTTCAAATGAGAAGACTGGGATCGTTCAGTTCAGAATATGCTGCAGCATTCGGTTAAGCCTAAGTGAACAACCCTAAGAAGGTCCACTACATTGTTCGTAGATTTTTTGTATTTCTCAAGCAGTTAATAAACAAAACGTAAGAATATGGAGGAGTACTCAAAAACCACTTATTCGCCAAGATGCACTTCTGCATTACCCAAAATGCACAGTCTGGTGTGCTCTTTCTGACATTGGTAGTATTTCTAAATGTACAGGTCAATGCTACTCGCTATTCTACCTTACGCTGATTAATTTTCTTATAGGTTGTTATTTGTTTACACATCTATTCATATTCTTCTTTCTAGAGATGTCACGAATAGTAATTTTGCTGAATACCGAATATTCGGCCACGCTCTCGGCCGCAGCGCCGAATATTCGGCGGCCGATTGTTAGGCATAATATGTGCACATTTCGCGGGTGACAGAATTCGCAAGAATTTATCTATCGTCTCCTGGCAGTAGTGTATATAGTGAGAGGCTATTTTCAGAAGCAGGTATAGTTTATGAGGAAAAGAGCAATCGTTTGCTATTAACAAATGCTGAAAAAATTGTTTTCATTCATCACAACTTACGACTGATAGATTTTAAGTATTAAATGTAATAATTTGTGATTAAAATAATAGTATATTAAAGTATTAGTTTCATAAGACGCGTTTTTAGCGCACGCGTCCGAGTTTAGAAAACGTACCCGCGAAACGGGGAGTTTTCTAACGGACAAGTGCGCTAAAACGCCTTATAAAACGAATACTTTATACTATTTTTTATACTTGCGTCGTTATTTCGTTAATTATTAAAAAATAAATTAGTTTTAAATAAGATTTGTTAGTGAAATTTTGTTAAGTAGGTACTTTTGACAGTTGGCTACACTGAAAATTCAACTTCAGTATTTGCTATTTAAATTGTTTTGTATTTATAAAATTAATTTAGTTTCTGTGACAAGAAGGTAAAATGGTCAGATATTCTCTCCCTCCATCTTATTAAAAAGAATTAACTTATCTTAATTAATCTTAATTTATTAAAATATTGGAATTTAACCATATTGATAGATTTATAACAACTGCAGAAAATAACCAACATTTAGCTATGAAAGTAAGTAAAATTTTGTGCTAAATAGTTTCAATTTTTAATATATTTCAATTATTTAAGGTCGCGTTAATAATGGGATTCTGTGGTGCCTGCCGAAGAGATGAATTGACCAACATGTTATTAGACGATATTGTGGTCAAAGATGATGTGTTCACTGTGACTGTAACAAAAACAAAAAATAAAGTTCGAAGAGAATTCTTAATTACAGAGAAACTGTGGATTGATTTAATTAAGCAATATTTGAGCCTAAGGCCTAAGAAAATAAACCACAGGCGGTTTTTTATAACCTACCGCAACGGAAAATGTATTTCTACTCCTATCGGTATAAACACCATGGGAAAAGTTCCTTTTATTATTGCCACTTATTTGCATTTAGCCAACCCGAAGCTTTTTACAGGTCATTGCTTTCGACGTTCAAGTGCTTCCCAATTGACAAACAAAGGTGGCGATTTAATAACTATAAAACGGCATGGAGGTTGGAAGTCTTCAGCTGTGGCTGAGGGCTGTATTGATGCTTCAGTTAAAAAAAATGGAGGTAGCTGAATTGCTTTCTAATAAGCCATGTACTTCCACCTCGACGGCTCAAGTGGTAATTGACCAGTCTTCCACTGCTTCATTTTTACATGAAGAATCACACTTTTAGCAGCAACCCAATAACAAGTCAACAAAACATTGTTGAGGGGCAAAATTTACCTTCATTTAAGATTAATGCCCAGGACACTTCTGCTGTTACAATCAAAGTGTATAATAACTGTACTTTTAATACAAAAGATGTATAAAGAATAA
Source organism: Agrypnus murinus (assembly GCA_929113105.1). NCBI lineage: Eukaryota > Metazoa > Arthropoda > Insecta > Coleoptera > Elateridae > Agrypnus > Agrypnus murinus. Next base: position 38,555,997 of record OV816030.1, read on the forward strand.
TTTGTGAATTTATTAAATAATTTCATTCAGGCATTGATAGTAACATATTGCAAGTACCAAGTGGTAACAAGTAACTTTCTTTGCTTCCTCTATACGATACTCATGCTTGTCATCCTCATCATTGTGTATTTCTATATTCATAAAGCTATAATGGATAACCAACTTGTAAAGCTGAGCTGATATTTACTTTAACCTTTTTAGTAAAGTTTTCAGTTTCAAGTTACTTCCCAATACATTTATTTCTCTTAAAGCTCCAATTTAGCTATTTCTTTTTCTAAAACAAGCTCTTTTACTTTTAGAAGTTAAGTTTTACCAATCATCTTTGAATTACCCAGTCGGTCTTCCTGTCTTAAAAAGTGTATTCTTCCAACTAAAATAACAAATCACAATCTCCATCTCGAGCTAATGTAGTAGCAAACGCTCAAAGATACTCAAAGATAGTGAGAGATTTTCTCAAGTGATAAAAATGAAAATCAAAGATTAAAGTATGTAGGTACCTCTAAAAGTTAGAAAGATTAGGCCAATTAATTTCTCAAATAAAAAAACATAAATTTTTTCGATTTAATAGAATTGATTACTGACAAAAATCTATATTGAAATCGTTTAACGCTTGCACTTGTAACGAAAAATTCTTCCCAAACACAAAATTCTCTATATAAACAAATAAATCACATTATATTTTATACTTACGTTAATTATTGCTCCCGGTAGAGACTTCTTACCTATTAATATTATGTTTAGGTGTCGTGGGTGTTAATCGCAAAGTCTTACTAATTTGAGATAGGACACAAAAACAATTGTCTGTTATCAATAGTTTAAAAGCAACGATGGAATCTACAATTCGGGAAAACATTTATATCTAAATTACGTTAAGTTTCTTTCAGATATTTATATTATATAGTTCTAGTGTATATCTTGGTTAAAATGATCAGATTTTAGTCATTGTAAACTTTATTTATTTATTGAAATTTATAAAAATTGTTTAACAATCTATAATTTGGTGATTACATTATGAAAACATAAACAACATTTATTGGTTTGTTGAAACCTATCAACGTTTATAATTCTACAATTTAGCTTATATTGAGATCCCATTTTAGATACATTTTAAGTTTCTAATTAAAAAACTTCGAAAAGTTTAATAACAAATAACTTTCAGAAAGTGTGTTTGACAGTAATCTTATTATCCTTATATTTTGCTTTAACTTCAATCCACCTTGGCACTCTCAGATAAAGGCTTCTATTCGCAATACACCAAAAGACTAGTGATCACAAATAAGTAAAACGACCACAAACACACTGTCCAAACTAAAGTTACCGGAAGATAATAGCTTCACTGATCTCTGAACTCTGATGAACAAAAACTAACTTTTCAGAGTTTTTATTTAAATAAGCAATAGACAACGCCTAAATCTCAAAACGTGTACTTATAGAAAAATGACTATTAACAAAAGTAAAAAACTGAAAATATGGAAAAGTAACAAATTTCTACTTTAACTCTTAATAAGATATTTCATCCAAGCCTGATTTTACAAGTGTCGGATAAAGCAAATGCAAAACTATTCTAAGTACAAATTCTACAGCAACAACCATGGTTGTTAAATTTTTATTACTAATATAATCTTAGCGTCTAAAGATTGTAAAATCGAGCCTTAATAATATATTTAAAAAATAGCTTCTTGTAACTTGTTTTGCACATTAATTCAATTCAATTAAATTCCAGTTAAATCAAGTTTTACAAAAAGGGAAATAATTGTTTTATACTAATTGTGTATTCTTTACATTTATGGCTTTACTAACATTTTTACGTAGACACTATAGGCAAATGCACTTACATTATGGATATTATGCTGGTTTATTATAATTATTCTACTCAGCCATCGATTTGGTTAACCAACAAATGAAATGGTGTTGACAGAATAATTAATTACTTAGCAGCCATTGTTACTATTTGAAGAGTGGCATCAACTTTCTTATTAAAGAAATCTGATACTAAATCCTTTGATTTCTTTCTCAGTTGTGGTATTTATTAACATTTGAAATTGGCCATTTTGTATATAACAATTTTAAAAGTCTATAAAATACCACCCATCGAAGGCCATTCGCGATCTAAAGGTTTATTGTATTGGAAGTGTAAGTATGTACCATATGGTGATATAAATAAGCCATTATGATAATTCAATAGTAAATTACAAATTACATTCTAACTTTAACCTTTAATTATTTAAAAGCGATTATGTCTAAAGATCTTGTAGGTAAAAAACAAGTGGATGCAATTTACGTTTACGAGCTACAATAACTTATAATAATAATTTACGAACCATTTATAACCAGGTAATAAAATAGGCAAGTCTGTAAAAAAATATAATTACAAAAGACCTTTTTGGTTTTAGAGGTATATTTCAATCTAGATCGTGGACAGTCTACTTAAATAATAGTTTTCTGTGAAAAGTAATTAGATGAGACACACGACTGAGATATGGTGTTTGCTTTTATAGAATTTTTCGTACCAAATGGCCTATAACCTGCCAAGATAAAGAAATCACACCAAGAGCTATACCAACATATAGTAAGGAATTCTTCCTTGTATACTATGCAGTTGATTGTTCTCTCTTTGAGTAAATTTGTACGTTGAGTTGTATAAGGTGTCACTTAGAACCTTTTATAACACTATACAGGGTGGCTCACTACAAGGACATCAGACGCTGCAGGTATATACACATCGATAAGACAAACAAAAAATCCCTATAACATTTTTTCTCAGAAGCGTAGTTTTCGAAAAAAAAATGCAAATAAAGACGGGTATAACGCTTTTAGCACATACAGTAGTGTTCGTTATGTTCTTCAAACCAGAACTTTTATGGTTTATTATGTTTACATTGCTGATTCTGCAACATGATCATTTTTACAATACAATTTTATAAGGCCAGTTACTTAAATGATAATTCCGCGAACGCAGATAATTAAGAAAAGGATATTGGTGTAGGTCAAGTCATTGTAAACGATGATGATTTGCAAAATCGGGGAATCATATTGAATCACGGATATTATAACCTAATAAACAGGTAAATGGAGAATCTGGGTCAACGCGTAATCAACACTTGTGTAAACAGATAAAATGAGATCAGATTTCAAGCAACTCTGATATTACCTAAGCTGTTAAAAGTGTCAGCGACGTACGATATGACTAAATATGGATAGGAGCAATAGATGTTTATTTTCATTTTACTTTTCTTCCTAAAATTAACTAAATTAATGTTACCGTAATTAAATTACATTTTTAAATTTTACACTTTTACCCTGGTAATTTTTGTGTCCCAGATTCTTCATTTTCTTGTTTAGATTAGCATCGTTAATTAACACTAATTAGTAAATTCCATAGGCGATTGGAATTTGATGTGGAAAACTCTTACCCAATTTTTTACTATTTAAAGTTTAGACTAGATTTAACCAATTTTACAGTAAAGAGATTTGCAAGGTCACGGTTAAATAAAATTAAAATCCCGTTATAGGCAAATGTCTTGCTTAATACACAATTTTGTATATTTACGTTTTGTATTACAATTAGTCATCATTTGAGACGTGCATCTTAGTAAAGCAAAAACCATGATATCAACGAAGCGAAGCGATTTAATTTGCAATAGCACAATGCAACACAATTGGGCGCTTGAAAATGGTGGGTTTGGACTAGAAAAATACACAGTGATATGTGATCATATCATGTTTCTCTGGCTTTAAAGTTTTAAACCTTGCACTTAAACATACAGTTAACTTTATTTTTGATTAATGATATCAATATCACCATGAGCGCGTTATAATCTTAGACGTAAAAAAATTAAAAACCTGGACTTTCTCTAACCAAAAAACTTTATTAAAATTTTTTGCTCCAAATGCCATCAGAAATGGCTGGTTAAGTCTGTGCAGGGGCTATGAGACACAATGTATACATTCCTGAAGCAATCCCCTCCAGCTCAACTATTGAAACTTCTTCCTTTCTTTCTTCTAGATTAGTCTTTGTACGTTCTTTCTTCAATGTTGCCTTTTATGCATGCAGTTTGTCGCTCCATCGTTTTCTGGGTCATCCTACATTCTAGTAATGTGCTCGTCCAATTTTTGTTTTTTATGACACCAGTCGGTGATGTTTTCCACATTACACTGTTGTCTAATCTTCTCATTGGTTTCTCGGTCTAGTAGTGTTTTTCCTGCAATTATGCATAATATTTATTTCAGTTGTTTGAATTAGGCGTTTGGTTTTGGCAGTATATGTCAATAAATGTCTTATCGTTGTTTTATATATTTTTTCTTTTGTGTCATTACTAATGACCTTATATCGCCAGAATATAGAGGAATTTATAAAAGACACAACAGACAAAAGCTGTTTTGCAAAAACAGATGACATGGAATACAATTTCTTATCTTACAATAAAAATTTTATATAATGCTCCGTAGGGTGGTCCAACAAAAAAGCAAGGTCGGAAATCTTATGCTCTCACCCCCTAGGATTATTGTATATCGAAAAAAAAGTACTCCTATTTTTCTATTTTGAAATCGGTCGATGTTTAGGAGTGCCTCAAAACCCTTAAAGTTTCCCATGTATTTTATATGGGAAAAAAATACGTTTTCGTAGATTTGGTATAGAATCCTAGAAAATCAATATTTTTCAACCGGACTATCTGTTTCTCTTAAGAAATGTTCAGAGAATGACATACAATAATTTATTTGTAAAATTTTTTATATTAACTATTTATTACAGACCCGCAAAAAACCCATAAATGAAAGAAACACAGAAAAATCGTTAAAAAATATTTATTACTATTTTTTTAATATAAAATATTTTGATAAATAAATTATTGGATGTCACTTCCCATTCGTTTAGGAATTGTTCCCAATACTGTTCTTTAGTGTGTGTAACTAATGATTTTGTCTCGTTTTTTATTTTCTTATATCCTTCGTGATACTCCTTGTTTCTAAAGTTTTGTATTTCAGATCCGGTCTCCTTTTTTCTTTGATTTATTTTCGAAACCATGGTGTTCTATTAATTCTTTTTATTAGTGTGGCATTTGATGATCTTTGTTCCTAAAGCTTCATGGGCCATTTCTTCAATATTTGTTCTGATCTTCTTCCAGCTATTTTCTTTTGTTTCGTCTTCGCTTATGGGATTTAAAGTGATTTTCTCAGTTAACCTTTTATTGTAGATATCCTTAGTAGATTCATTCCACAATGATTTGATATTTATCTTAATCATACATGTCACATTAATGTATTCTCTTGTTTCTTCATTATTTTTTGATTAGATGCCATTTTTATTCTTATTATACTTAACACTAAGCTATGTTCGCTGCCTACATTGGCGGAGTTTAGCGTCGTATCATAGATTCTTGTCCCCTTGTATTGTATTTTAAAATGTGTACTTATTGTCACGTGGGGGTTTTCGTGACTAGGGACGTAGTTAGAAGGTAGAGTTAGAACTAATCACACAGTGCAATTTAACAATATAAGGAATAATAAAATGGACCACAAACTACAGCACAGTCGGACTTCATAAATAACTTACATACTAACATTAAGGATTAAGGTGGTCAAGACCACCCCAATAACTACATACTAATACTAAGTTTATAGGATGACAAAGCATGCCGCAACCCTAGATTGCCTACAGTTAAAAAAACATAAAAGTTACGTACCCGAGGTCTGGCTGATGGTGCTGGTGAGCACCCTGGGGGGGGGACTGAGTTCTTAAGCCAAGACTTCGCCTTTATAAAGATTTTGGAAATGCAAGATAAGCATTTCTGGTAAGAGGGGAAATGTAATGTGGGAGCTATCAAAGTAGGGGAATTGTAAGCGCGTGAACCGAAGGTTACACATGTGCTCTAGACAGCGGACGCAGTTGTTGAGTTCAGCTGTGTGCTGGAGTATTAATAGCGCCAAGCGCTTGTGAGATATGATATGAGCAGGAACCTTGGAGAGCATTTCTGCTAGATAAAATTAAAAAACAATGAATAATTTAGTTTTAAATTATTTCGTCTGTAGCATTATGCTTGCTGAAGTTTAAAAAAGGCGTCATTAGTTCTAATTTCACTTTGCGCACAGAAATTATTCACTTTTTGTGAAAGCGCTATTTTACATGATTAAGAGATGATTACAGAAAAAACCGAATGCTTCTACTACATACCGGCCCCTGTGTCTTTTAAGTACAGCAGGGAAAATACTCGAAAGATTGGTATATAACCGACTTAAACATGAAATTAACAAGAAAGGGGGACTCTAAAAATTAGTAAGGTTTCCAAATTGGTTACTCCATAATAAGTACCATGAAAGCAATTAAATGTTTTAAGAAAATGCGAGTAGAGGAAAGTACGAGAAAAGAGGCTATAGTGCTATGATCTCAGTGGACATTCTTAATGCGTTCAACACTAACCCGTGGTCAGGAATAATAAAAGAACTAGAACGAAGCAACATCAACGCATATTTGATGCGAGTAATTAAAAACTATTTTAGAACTTTAACCATCAGTAACAACACAAAGGTGAAATTATCTACCGGCGTTCCGCAGGGGTCGATAATACTAAATATCTAGGAGTATACTTCGATCAAGACATGAAAATGGCCTCTCACATACTGAACACGGTTAAAATGACAGAAAAAACTATGCAGACACTATCACGAATTGTGACCAATATACGCGGGCCTAAATACAACAAAAGAAAATTGCTTCTGTCTACTCTAAGATTCTGTATGGAGCACCAATATGGTGAGTAGTAATGCGAAAGAAAAAATATAAAAACATTTTCAAAAACATACAGCAAAGACCATTATTTAGAGTATGTTCCGCCTATAGAACCTCTACCAAAGAAGCAGTACAAGTGATAGCGGGTTTCCCATCAATTGACTTACTAATTGAGAAAAGATGCACACTTTACAAATCACGAATTTAGACGATGCGTAAACGACAAATAAGATGGAATATATTGGGAAACAAACCAACATGCACGAAGAGCCTAATTCCGGATATTGCAGCATGGGCTAACAGAAAGTTTAGCGAATTAGACTATTATTTCACGCAAATCCTAACTGGGCATGTGGATGCACGAGATAGTGGCAAATGCATATACTGTGGAAGGCAAGATACAACCCATCATACAATTCTTGAATGTCCGTGATGGATAGATGATAGATGACTAAAATCAGAACAAATGTGGAAATAAATTCACAAAAGGCTTATCAAAATAATGAGCTCAAAAGGAAGAACAAGACAGACAACGGGTATAATGTGTACGTAGTACGTATGCTATATGCATACCATCTGACTCAAATTATACATTGGCATTAGCCTGTAGTAGAAGGGATACTGAAGTAGTTGGTTTCCAACACTGGCGATAAATCTTCTAATCTAAGCACATCTTAAAGTATTTCAGATTGTCGGATTTCATAAATCAGCAGAATTCATCACCAACTCTACCAACACATACATATGCAATACGAATTGTATATCTCTGAACACGCGGATATGTTCAATTATTAAGGTAAAACGTCAAACGCTTTGGCACCCTTGACAATTATACAACCAATCTTACATGACAGCTCTGAGTACAGTGAGATTTGAATTTTTCATCAATTGCTGCGAATTGTTCAATGCACGTGTGTGGTTACTGTATGTTCCACAACGATAAAAACTAAGTATTTTATTCATTAAAATGCATAAGTACTTTAACGATAATAATAATAATTATTATTATTTCCTCCGCTATAATAGGCAAAAACATAATTTTAAAAAATCAACACAATATTAATGAATATGGAGAACAATCCTGAACGTGGACAAAAACGATTTATATGGGGTATTTAAAATGTTCTAGCAATTGTTGTCTAACTCTTTGTTCTAAGCAATTCTCAAACTAATTTTGTCAAAACCAATATAAAATTTCTAATGTTTCTTGTTTTGTATACATTTATTATTAAATAAACTTACTCGTATTTAAGCAGAAATGACGCGAATTTTTGTAAATGCGGTTATTAAATTTTGTTTAAGAAGTAATTCGTTTTTTTATTTAATTCATCTGCATTTAAATTGTGTTTGCATTAAAGTAACCAGTGCCGTCCCAAGCAGCATTTTTAGTCATGTACCAGCAACTATCAGTGGAGTTATTAAGTTTTTGCCACTAGTCACAAGCACGTAATTGCTACGGTTTCATTATGTGTCTGGAACCAAAATGAGGAACAATTTCTGGGTAGCAGATACGTGACGGCGTAGTAATTGCTACTTTCGTGGAACTTCTTTTCTCTTCTCTTCTTCTCTTTTCGCTTTGAGACATCGTGTCGCGTGGTTACTCTCTCTTACTCTTGCAACTTAACAAATATTCTATCATTTTCTATACTAATGCTGCGATCGTGTCACAAAATGGATTACAATTTTATTTGTAATACGTACTTAATAATACAAAGAGCGATGAATTGTTTGATTATTTTGTCATTACAGTATATACCAAAATTACATACCATTGCAACTTTTCTGTTAAATGTGATGATGATATGTCAAAAAATAACAATATAATTAAATATACTTTTTAATAAAACATGTTTTTAATAAAATATGAAACAAATATTTAGGTATACGTTGATACACATGATAGAAATGATTTTTATATTATTCCTGTTATGTTTTTTTATATGTTTAGATAAAAGAACGGACCAGGATTAGCTAGGTACATCACTACAAATAAATGTTACCAACTTCAAGTTACATACATAACAATTGCTAAGGCATAATTTGGCACCAACTTGTTATTTTGATTGAATGTTTTGTAGTAGAATGTCTAATAACAATTATAATAAATAGCAAATTTATTAATGGTCTCCAACATTTTACGTAAATATGGAAATGGAGTAGTTTACGAAAAATTACTTTAAAATGATTCTCCTGGATAGCAAAACGTAAGTTTACTTTCAATATTACTGTAAGGTTCTGTTACTTTAAAAGGTTAAGCAATGGTTCCAGGCAGGTGGCAGGAACTTTCAGTACTACTTTAAAGTTTTAAAAACTTTAAGTAGCTTCGGGCAAGTTACTGCTACAATCATAATACCACTTTGAAGTTGCAACGACTTTAAAGTAATTATACTAAGTGGCAATACCGTTCCAAATACTTTAAAGTTACTTAGAAGTAATGACACTACATAGCTCCAATACACAGTATAAGCAACTACACAATTACTAAAATATTCTGAATTGAAGTAATTAAACCTATAAAGTCATAAATTTAGTTGTAGTTACGTAACAACTACTCAATCAAAGTTCCTATCTCAGTTACTGCTACTTAGATGCTGCTTGGGGTTTGAGTCTTGACGATTGTGGTATAAATGTAACAAATATCCTTTTTTAATGTATGCAGTAACGGAATCAAGGGAGGCTATTAAGATAAACCCCTTTATATTCTTTTTACATTATAAAATTCTAATTTTTGTTCTCATTATGAGTGTTGTGCCTCTTTCCAAAGGTCGAGAAGCCTTTTCTAGAATTAAGTCTTGAATGCATATACAAGTTTTATTTTTGTCGATGAGCCAGAGGGGGCATGGCTCCCTTGCCCTGTAGTGGTTGCCATGGAACCGCGGTTCTATGGCTACATTCATATGCCCACTTGAGTCTCCTGTGGGATATCAACGACTTAAAAAAATCAGTATCTTTTATGGACTTGCGTAATGGGATAGTGCAAGCATAACCCCAGAACCACTACTAGAGCTACTGACAAGAAGCTTAAGAAGGCTTTCCTGACAAAAAAAGGTAAATTAATTTGGCCAGTCTAGTAGTACTTTTGATGCGGTTAAATGAATAAACTGACGAAAAGTTTTTGAAGATGTAGGCGCAAAAAACCCCCAATTTTTGCGCTAAACAACCCACCTAACTACGAATATACACCTTAGTCCTCTAAAAAGAGGAGATATGTAGAATTTGTAGTGTATTTTTTTAAAAAAATTTTTATTTCACGCCTACACTACGGGGGAACTAACAGCTAAGGTCATCTGTACTCCATCTAACATGCAACACGAATACACACATCCATAGTTGAGGTGGCGGAATTTTCCAATTAGAAAAATCCTGTCGCCCCAAGTAGGATTCGAACCCACGACCCTTGGAACACGAGTGATGCACTGACACCACTCGTCCACCGCCGGCCCTTTTTAGTGTATTTATTTATCCGTGTGATGTCTTTCTAATTTATTTGAAAACCCATAGATAACTAAATTAATTTTGGCCAGTCTAGTAAATAGCTGAACGTTTTATTAATTTAATACGAAAAACAAGTAACTGCCAAGAATCCAAGATAATAATAATTTAACAAGGATTCGTGACTTCTTACAATTTAATAAAATTACTTTGTTATCTCCAAAGAATATTTTGTTTCAGTTTATTTCTTCATCTTATTACAGTATAAATACTAAACTGTGTAAGAAATCTTAAATATTTCAAGGAAATCTCGAAAATTCACGCTTACATTAAAAATAATAGTGATAAAATTTAATATACCTTTATAAAACCATGACTTCTTTAACAACCAAAAAAAGTAATTTTGTTAGTATAGCATAATCACCACTTAAGGTAAGGAGTGTGACAAACAACAAACACACAGGAAATGAAGGTAATAATATTTTTCTTTATTTTTCTCTAAAATACTGGTGGCAGCCTCGTAGAGATTATTTTGTTATGTACACACACACATTTTGCTTTATTTAAAACTCGCAGGTAATTTTACACTGGGTATATTCCAGAAACCTTGCAAAGCGATGAAATTGTGCGAAACTCAATTAAAATAGACCTTGGTATAACATACAAATTGGATGCGGGTAAATTGGTCATAATATGTTGCTAACAAAGATGTTGGTGGTCAACAAGCCACGCTGAAGATGTTTTGTAAATGTTTAGTGTTTTTTTCATCTTGGCACTGCCTATTAACTACACACATCAATTGTTATCCATTTTTAGTTTTACTGTGCTCTCTTTTTAGTCATATAAGGATTTTGTCTGAAAATAATTCCCCTAAAGGGGAGACTATACACAGTGCCGGTCTTAGCCCTCTTGGCGCCCTCGGGCAGAGTCCTTCAGAGCGCCCTTATTAACTTTAAAAAGTTACTGTTATCGAATGATTTTACTAATTTCGGCACCCCAAACAGCCTAGCGCCCTCGGGTGGTGCCCGACCTCGCACCCCCAAAGGCCGGCACTGACTATACACATATTCAAACTAAAAATTAAGACTTGTGTATGCTTGTGTTACAGCCGCCATCTTGGGAAATGGCGGTCGGTGTTTAGTTTTTCACTTATTATGCCAGTAACGGTTGGAAATATCAAAAAATGCTTCGAACAAAAGTTGAATAAATTTTTCAAATGATTAGGCGACTATGAGTGACAAATATGAATAGTCGCCTTAGGTAGCTCAGAGGTAGAGAAGCCGCCGCCTAGATAGAGGAATAGATAGAGGTTCGATTCCTAGCCGGAGTAAAGTTCCATTCTAAATATAACTTTTTACAATTTAATTTTATTTGTTAATGAACAAGATAGAATAATGTGTGGAATTTACGAATACCCGCAATACCTTGCATATAAATGCAATTAGAACGCATTCGTAAATAGGTCAGTTCTATTGGATTTCAGCACTTGTTTTCGAGTCACACTTCATGTATAATTATGTATTTTTGTTGGAAATCTCAAGGGATGAAAGTTCGTCTTTTGCTGACAACATCATTAAAAATAGTTGTTTACACCAAAAAAAGGGACCTACATAATTCGTATTGCGACACAAAAACTGCAAAAACAAATCATCGCATTGTTGGAATTTATACTGCTGTAGAATTTTCCATGAAGTTTGTTTTGGGTTTGTAATGAATACCGTTAAACTTTACTTCAAATCGAAGACGGAGTAGGTTTTGTATAAACGCCATATTTAGGTCCCTATCAAATAACTCTAACAAATTTAACTACAACAGGAAACAAATATTTTTAAATAGAAATACGAGTGGTTATTACTCTGATTAGATCACTGCCAAATATAAAAAAATGTTGTCTAAAGGTGGTCGTGTAGATACATTCTAAGTCCTAGACTTCTCACGGTCGGCTTTTCAATTTTCAGACTACTTTCAGTAATGGCGCTGACATCGTCCTTCGTCGCCATTATACAGGGCTTTTTGTCGATTTTGGCCAAATAACTCATAACATTTGAACCTTAATATCTTTTAAGTTTGCTTTTATGCCGAGAACAGCAAATTTAAAACAATTGGACTAAAGTTTGCAAATATACAGTTTTTACATTAGCACTCTTAATCTAAAAAGATGTTATAAACTTTGTTTCTTTATTTATTTGATGCATTGTCTCGATTATATTTGTAACGAAACAATTTTTGTTGCTTAAATTATTCTTTAATTTTAGCCAGTTCGCAATTAAAACTCATTGGTGTACTTATTTACATATATTAATAGATATGCGTATATTACTCTGCTTAGTCGAGAGCATACAAAATCCGCTCTCATATTTCTGTATATGCAATACTCCTGTTGTATTGTTTTTCAAATAAATATTTTATATAAGGCTGTATTACATAGGAGATTTCCCTTGTATTTTGATAAATAATTAGACTGTTCCTATTTTTAATTTATAGAAACTATTAACATTTTATTATAATTTCTTTTCTTGGTAGAACTACAAAAACTATTTACAACGCCCCCGAAATATGGTTGTTTTATTACTAAATGTAACAATTTAGTTGAATTTTAATCCATTGTAGTGGTTAACGACTGTTTTTTAAATATAATTATTGGATTATTTGTAGAATATTGGCGATTAATAAAATTTGCTTTGTTGACATTGGTCATTGCGAATGGTGGATTAAAGCCTTGTATAATAATATGTGGAAGGTAAAATATATATTAAGTTATTCATCTATATTTTACATTAAAGAAGTTTATAGTCAATCTTTCTCTTACTAAATCTTACTAAAGCCTTTCATGAGTTTTTGTTTCAAATGTAATTGGATCTTCCGCAAGTTAAATTAAGCTGGTTTTCTCCTTGGAATTGGATAGAATGAAAATCTACAGGACTCTAGAAAGCTGGAAATCTGTTTACAATAATCATTCCAGCTATTATTACTATTATTCCCGGAAGAATAAAATCGTAAGTCACAGTCTTTTAGTTGTTTCAACCTTTAATGTGGAAAGAAGTTAAAGATGATGCTTAGTTTTCAACAATTAAAGGATCAGATTTTATACGACAGAGAAATTAATCTAATGTTATGAAATTCAAGGTGAATTTGTTAAATTGCAGACTAAATTCTAATTGTAATTTTATTTCAAGTAGAATAATTTGGCGTAACCTTTGCACAGCGAAACCTCTAAATACTTTTTTTAATAGCGACGAATATAAAATTAGTAAACTAAGTGAAGCTGCTGATAGTTCCCTATCCCAGAAGTACCCTGGTGGTTAGGCTTGCTAGTAGGGCTTCGGAAATCCCCATCCTCAGTAGGCCCTGATGGGATTTGGTGCACCATATTCCCCTCCAAGAGATTGTACAGGCGTATGTAGTAAGTAACTCGATTAGGCGGGACTTCGCATAAGCGTGCTACTGCTGCAACGACTTCCATATCGTCACCACAGTATTGTCTTTTGTCGGGGTATTTCTGTATAAGTGGTTGGGCAGCTGATATCACCTGGACATCGCATATTACTGCTTTTCCTTCTTTTGAAGCGACAATATCTGGCTTTTTCCCGCTTATTTTTGTATGACGGGCTCTCGTATGGTGGCCCATCCATTGTCAGTCATTCCTGATGCTAGTGTGTTACATATAGCATCTTGACGCTTCACGGGTTCACCATGTGTCCGCCAGCAACATTGAATAATATGGGCTGCTGTTTCGGTGGCATCGCATCCAGCTCTGCATCGGGTGTTGTAGTTTGCTCGTCTTATTCCTCTGGATGTTCTTATTTGGTTTATCCTCACCTGATGATACTGGATATAATCTCTGCCAGGGATGCCTCTACTTCTTTCATATACCCATTTGGAACTCAGTTGACTTATCGAAGATTTCTAGAGTTCCTTTCTATCGAGCCATGTTCTTATTATCTTGCGGATTTGACTATCGAGAGCTTGTAAACGTCCTTTAGTGGTCTGGACCAAGACGAGTGCATGATAAAAGCGTGGTACTAGATAAGTTCTGAGAATCATTAAGCGCTGTTGGTGTTTGAGGGCGCTTTTGTTATGCTCGTTACTACATTTCCAGTTGCTTGAAAATCTATTCCGAGGTATTGCCACTTTGTTAATACCCTGGCTGCTGGTAAGATGCCGGACTGGAGTCGAAAACGGTGTTCTGTGATTATCTTCGCCTTCTTGTTCTTACCATCTGGGATGATGGAGAAGGTGTAGCTTTTCTCATGGTTCAGTGTTAAGCCAAGAGATTTGGATGCGTCTTCTACTTGGCGTAGTGCAGTATCCATTCCAATAGGTGTAGATGTGACATAATCATGTCATCGGCATATCTAAGGGCTGAGATCTTTGTCTCATTTATACGGAAGCCCACTTCGGGTGGTATGACGGCTAGGATTTTGTTCATAGCCATGTTAAATAGTACTGGCGATAGGGGATCGCCTTGGAGTACCACTCGTTACTGGTATCGGCGGAGCTTGTTGTTGTCCTTGGTTGGAGTGAATTTTGCTTCTTTGGGATGAAGACCGTTTTGGTGGTCGTCATAGCTTGGAGGAACTTTCGTATCAGCATTATCGTGTTGTAAAGTAATGCTCGGATGTAGCTCGGGATGCTTCTCCATTGTCTCGGGGATACTTTGTCTAGGATATTAGGTTGATAGTTGTGGAGTCAACATCTTCATCGGTTACTGGATGCCAGATAGATTGTAAGTGCTGATCTTCTTGTTGATTCCCGGCATTTGGATATGGAGATGATGGGGTGTTGAAGATTTGTTGCCAGAATGCAGATAGTTCTTCGAGGTTGTCGGCTGGAGGTGCATTGCTGCCATCTAGTATCTCATGGATGGTCTTGTTTCTAGATTTTGTCCATCCATGTTGGATACGGGCATATTCCCTCCTTCTTTGCTGTTTCTTGGTGGTGTATCTTCGGCTCACTCGTTGCCTTTGGAGTCGTACCGGTGGTTCTTGTTGTTGTGGAAACATTAGGTTGGCCCATTGTTGTATGACATGGAGGCAGTCTTCTCCTTCAAGGGCTGATTGTGCTGCTTGAATGAGCAGCTGGATGTGGTAGTCGCGGGTAGATTCCTCGGCTATTAGTTTGAATCTTCTTATTGCTGCTTTAATAGGGACGTGTATTAAGGAGCGCCTTCTTGGTACGGCCTAATTGTCGGCAGTTTCGTTTAGATTTTCGAAAGGATCTGCTTCCTGTTCTTTTTCATCAGGAACGGGTATGTTGGCGGCTCGCATGTCCGTAATTGCAGCTTGAACCATCTGCTTGTAGTCTTGGCGTCGTCGGACACCTTTGATGCCTTCTAAGGTTTGGTGAGGGATTCGGGTCAGTAAATGTTGGTTTATGAATGTGACCCTATCGATTGTAGCAGTAGCTTCTTGCCTAGGCATTAGTCGTAGTTCCCCTTCGGCCAAGCGGACCTTAACTTGTGGGATATGTATTTGTTAGTTTACTATTTCAGGGTGTTTGGCCCTTCGATGTACGCCCAAGCACCTATTTGTGTTAAAAGTTCTGGGGCAATCTGGTTATTGAAACTCGGGTATCGCTGGTTCTGGGCTAGAATTAGAATCTGAATCTTCAGATATTCCTTGGTTTATGACAGGCCCGACGCGCTGCGGCATGCGCCGGATTCTGTATCTATTTTCATTTGTGTCATGGTAGTCCACGTACCTACCCGTTTGAACCGTAATAATGCAGAAATTGTTCAAAAAGTTGTATTTTACAATTTCATTAGTCAATTTCTGACTTAAATTCAAGTCGTTATGAAAAAGTAATGCTAGATTATAATACAAGATGTAACCTGAAAGGTGCTTAAAAAATGATTTTTGTCTCGATTGTCAAGGCCGTGATTGCAAATTGCTCAAGAAATCAGGGCGCCAATGCTCTAAGAGCGCCCAATAAATTTTAATTTTATTGACAAAATATCCTAATTTGCCGCCTTATGCAGACCGAAAGTACGCGTACGTCGTTCCTCCTTTTCGTAAAATTCTTTTGAACCCCGAAGACGCACACCGACTTTAGCAGGCATCAGAAAATTAATTTCTTCCGCAAATCAAAAACGCCGCTCTCTTATAGGCGCGTGGACCCCGACAAATGCGACATAAAAAAGTTTTTGCCTGGTTGTATATTAAGGTTTCTTTTAGTTTGTTGGCAACCCTTGCACGGTATACTTGCACTTCTTAGCTTACACAGTATCAATTACTCATACTCATTTATTTATTAATCAATAATGTTTTGTTTTGTGTTTAGAAATGTGACCACCCTTGCTTCTTGCTTATTTGGAGAGACAAATTTGAAGTTGCATCATGGAGTGAACTACCTCAAGGATGGCCCTGTCAATTGTTTACCACAACCCAGAACTGATATATGTCATCTTGAGCAAAGTCTTACGAAAGCACAACTACAAAAATAATGACGACGCTGGACTTAACGCACGAGGATCATCGCAATAAAAATATAAAGAATTTCTGAGATAGTCAAGCAAGCATTTCATTAATTTCTGTACCACTTGAAATTGATTGACTCTACTCCAAATGTTCCAGACATCAAGTTTTCTTTGAACTATATACAGGGCGTTTGAAAATACACAGAACAGAGATCACAATGAATCCTACACGAAAGAATTTATGTTAGTTTAAATTTAATTTTTCTTCTTTTTGTATGATCTTAATGAACTATGTTTACCTCAAAAACTGCAGTTTAAATCTAAATAAATAAAGATGAAAACAATGAAATGGTTTATCTTATTTTTGATGGAAGAATTTGTAAAAACTATATGCAGGGTGTAAGAAGTTAACTATACATTGATTTTAAGGGGCGATAGAAGATATGAAAAAAAGTCTTGTACAACTTTGTTCTAGGACGTACCACTTTTTCCGAAAAAAGTTGGGAACTTTAACATCATTTTGTATGCATGCATCTCAGCTAATACAACAAAAACCTTAATAACATTTTTTCGTATGGTCAATCGTTTATATGTAAAATCTGACATTTTTTACATTAAAATATTCATTTTAATTAATTAAGAAACCCTGCAACGTTATTTAATACAATACCGTGCCCTAAACAATTTATGCCTGCGTAAGCAACTTCTAAAGAACGGTTTTAAACAATCTTTTTGTATTACTTCTTATCTGTACACGTCGGTTATGTCTTTCAGAGTCGGTTAGTTTTTCTTGCATGTTTAGTCATTTGTTGTCGTTTGTTTTGTTGTTTATTGTTACGGCTGATATTGTTTTTGTTATTCTCATTATTGTTGATTGGTTCTTGTTAAAGATGGCAGATTTTAGCATTCGTGAATATCACGACATGCAGATATTTGTCAGAATTGTTTAGTTTGCTTCATTATTTAATAGGTGACAAAAGAGTCGTCGGTTGCGTGCACTTAGAAATTGATTATGTTTTCAACATTTCAGAGAAGACAACAATTGCTAGAAGGGTAGAATTTTATAAGAAAAATAACAAAAAATCTATAAAAGGGATAAGCTTCAGGTGGTTACCTTATTTAGTTTCTAATATTTTTTCCCAATTCTTTTATATTTTAAAATTGTTAGAAATACAATCGGCAATTCCCATTAAAATCGCCGGAGACAGAGCATCAACCTTTTCTATTAAAAAGCAATAAAACGTGCATAATTTCGCTTGTACAGCAAAACAAGGGCTGCATCATTCAACAAGTGTGCTACAAAATAAACAAAGCTGATCGGTTTGTTTAGACTAAACGAAGAAGGTCAGGGGCTTCAGCTGTAAAATGTGATTCCTTCTCAGCAAGGTTGCCAGACATGGCAATAGTTTCTTCTAAATTGCTCAAAAGCTAATTAAGATAGAAAAAGCATATTAAGAAGTATTTGTTCCTTTTCATGTTTTCTACCACCCCTTAAAATTAATGTGTAGTAACTACTTACAAATTGTATAAAATAGAAACCAACCAAGTTGAGAATGTGCAAACTGCATTGCCAGAACGAACTTGAAACCATTTAACCAGCTTGAGTTTTGATAATTTAGGGGCATTATTCTCTTCAAGTTATGCAATTCTCAAAATGAAGCACTAACCTGCAGAATGTAAACTGTATTAATATGTCGATAATCAACACAAAAGCAGTATGAATGTCGCGCTTTTTCATTTTAGTCGCCATTTTAAGGGTGTTCCTTAACAGATAAAAAGTTAGTATCCCTGCGTTATGTTATAATTTTTGTAAGCTCTATCCGAATCTGCAATAAAAATTTTAAAATTCCAAAAAATCGTACGGACGGATCAACTGATTTTCCGATTCCAGAACGAACTTTTCTATGCATCAAAATATAGTTCACATAACCTTGACTAACTCAAAGACAAACGTTACATAATCATCCGATGCCAGTATGTAACATGTAATTTAAATCACTGTTTATTTTTTGTTGTTGTCAAAAGATACAAGACGTTTTTAAAACTAATGACATGTTATTATGTTTTAGTTAACACGATACAGAGGTTATGTAGTGTATCTTTTTTTCGCACACTTCTTATTTATTACTTATTTAGGAAATTCCAAAAGCAATAGCAGGAAAATAAATAATTGCAGTCGGTATAAATGTTTAATTGCGCGCATGAGCTACAAGTTGTAACAACGAACTAATATATAAAATCACGTCGCGTGCATATACATGAGTTACAATTTACTAGTTCTGTGAAGAACCGTAGTGGCTTGCATGAATTTGCTGCATAATAAATCTAAAGCTGTTCAATGTGGAATGTAGTCGGTCTGTGTAATAATAATATAAATAGAAGCAATGGTAGAAAACTCGTTTCAGGGTTAATTACGGAAAGCGATAGTCATAAAAACACGCTACCACGATTCGGTCACGAAATTTTCAAATTAAGCTACAGAAATTGAAAAACTGTTAGGAATAACATTAAAAAAAGAACACAACTACTATAATAATATTTAAAATGCGTTTATTATCGTGTTCTAACTACTATTTAATCTTCTTTGTGTAAATTATTGTAAATGTTTTGTGTTATGTAAATCATAACAATCCAAGATTGGAATAAATTAGTTATAGGTATTTGGAAATTCCTTTAAGTTTTGCAGTTCTACTTCGTTAAAATTTTAATTTTCTATAGTTGAAAAGCTGAAAATAGCTATTTTAATAAGATTAGAAATATAATTTCGGAGTTCCACAAGCACCACATTTAGTCCATTACTGTTTATATTTATATTCTGTGCTGTGAGATATCCTAATTTGCGTAGTGGGCTCCCTGGTTTTGCTCTCTTGGGCCTACCCTGCGGTAAAAACTCCTTTGCAGTAACAAAAAAATGTTCAACCGTTAACTCACCAGATGATTAATAAATATCTATATTCAAAAATCTATTATTAAAAATAATAATGTACCTACTAGTCTGGGACTGCCCGACCGGTGTGCTGCGATGGAAATTCACCTTGGATACTGATATGATATAGATTTATAGATGGATGATATTGTTATATAATGTCAATAAGAAAAAAAGAAAGCACCGCGTTCGGGTGCCATATGATATGATATCTTAGGATAATGGGGGTTGATTAATATTTATTGTTGGGAATAATAAACCCTCCAACACTTGATGAAAGATAAAAGGTTATAAATTCCAAAATAAAAAATAAATATTATTGTTAAAATTCAACTAAAATTCAATTAAACAGTCTGAGAATATACACAACTAAATATCATTTACCTTTATTATCAAGAAAATTCTCCGGTTATAATTTATAAACTGGAAAACAAGTTCCATAAATGCATGAGACGAAATCAGGCGAGTCGCTAATTAAGTAGAAAGCTAGAAAGCTATTTAAATTAAATCTGTAAAATATTGTTAATAGATTGTTAATTTTTTTTAAACATTTAAATGGATAAATTTTATTTATGAACACACAAAAGAAATAAAAATTTAAAATTCATTAGAGAGAAACGAAAACAATCATTAACACTTTAAATTTAAATCAATTAAATCTTGGTGTCAAATAAATTTAACAAAATAAGAATTAAGAGACATTCTAATTCTCTTTGACCATTTTAATTCTTATCTGGTCAATCCAACAAACTTAAATTACTATTAAAAAAATTGAAAATTATTTTAAATTTTTAAATTATTTGCGCCACACAAAAAAATTAATCGCCCTAACTTGAATATTAGCAGATTCTTGTTATAGTTGGTAAAATCATCTGCTTATTTGTTGACAAGATGAGCACATTCCAGATCACACTTCAAATTGATTTTATTTGTGATTTATGAAGATATTCATTATTAAAGGTGCAACATGTATCTTCTATGACGTGAGTACATAAAATAATTCGGTTATTTGCAACAAGATTCCATTATCTTCCTTTAATCCGTTCCATTCAAAATAAAATTCCATAAAGTTCCTTCAATTTATGACATCAGTCGGTACACTAAATCAACACTTCACTTTTGTTTTATTTTACTTTTAGTTCACTTTGATTGTTCATTATAATTATTATTAATTAAATTATAAAGAACTTAAAATTAAAAACAAGATGACATTTGTCATAACCTCACTTTATTGACAGTTAAAGTGACGTAAAATTCACCAACATAACCTCCAAATTTTAACAAAATAACATACAAACTGACATGACTTCTGCTCTGTATGGAAATTCAAGAGAAAGTAACCAAATTCTCGCGCTGTTTGTATAATAATTGGAAAATAATTGCGAATCGCTAGTGATTTTCCTAGTTCGGAACTAGATTAATTTAGTAAGTTACTAGAAACAAAAGAGTGTCTTTTACACTAAAATGTTCATAACCACATTGTTAATAATAAATTAAACTAACTGTTTAAACAAATGTTATAAAATGAAAGATGAGAATTTCTCCTTTATTTTGATACCTAACATGGCTATCAAAACGCAGATTTAGAGTTAGGATTAATTGACAACCATCTTGAATTTTCTGTCAATCATTGCTTTACAAAAATTGAAATACAAACATTTCAACATCTTGCTGCATCCTTTTCTTAACATAAAATTAATCCTAAAATCCTATCAAACAAAAATTACATAAATTTTGACACCAAAATTATAAATATAAACTAAATTTTAACATTCTAGCAGACCATGCTGAAACGTTACAATTTTGGGATTTCAAAGGCCTAAACCTTCTCTTAGAAAAATTGCTCACTTTAACATACTATTGTCAAATGCACCCTAGAGCTTGGTTAACATTAGTGCAGTAAAATATTTTACTTAGAAACTCAAATTACATTGAAGAATATCCATTTATTATGGAAAATTATGAATCGTCAAAGAAATAGAACATTTTCTTGAAATTCAATAATAAAAACTGTAAGTAGTAATAAATACTTGTGTATACCTTCTCAATTATGCCTTTAATAACTTTCAGGTGAAAACATGCCATAAAATGACTTCAAAATATCTAAATGTCAAAATATCTACCAAAGACAGAAGCTCGTCCGTCATAAAAATAAAATTATTGAGTTTGAGTAAAAAATCTGTTTAAAATTTATCCCTCATCATCTTACAGTGTTGTAGTGTGTATCCTCAACATATTTAATTAAAAATTTTGTTTTAAAATAAAAAGTTGTGACATATTTGTTTCGCCTGGAAGATAGGCAACACATCGTGCATACATGTAATTCGGGATGCCTATATCATAACAATACTTTGCACGTTGTTCTTAATTAGATAAGGAATTTAAATGATCGACAGTGACCGAGCCCAATCGGGACATACACGGTTTCAAAATGTCTAGTTCGTCGAGTTAAACAAGAAGAGATGAAAAATGTACGTCTCAGATCTTTGTGGGGCACGAGTGGGGAGCACTCTAAGTGATGGCGACGCCTACTCATAAATGGTAACTCAGTAGTAACTCAAATATTAACCTCAAAAATATGAATAAAAATGAAGAATAAGTCATCTTTGATTGGCTGAAACTTCACCCGTCACTCTGTGTGTCGCTTGGTCTGCATCTAATTTCGAATGACCTATGCAGATACGAGCACAAAAATAGCGTTTTAGCCAAATTCGCGGGTTGCTGCTTTTTGATTTATGACAACAAATTATTAATTTTTCTGGGAAGGAAATTTTGGCCAAATAAGGAAACTTTTCAGGTTACAAAAAAAGACAGTACTGTAACGTTCTTTTTAAAATAATAACAAAACTGCTGTTTAATCGTCTATTAACAAGAGAAATATTATTTATATGCACTAATTTAATCTTAACTAATTATTTAACACTATAATTATAAACTGTTAACGAACTTGATTGATAAATATTTAGAAACGTATTTGAGGACTATTTACTATTACGACATTTATTCACTAATATTTGACTACGAATTACACAAAGCACATTTGTTCGATTTACCGGTTGAACACTAGTTGCCTCCCTTCTATCCACGACGACGATTTATATCTCCCATATAAACGTTCTAGAAAACGCTGGAACATAGTCGTGCATTGTACATCGTCTAGCCCCCTGCCGATGTGTCATATATCTCGAACATTGTAAATGGCCCGGGAATCTTCTAGCATGTTCGCCGCGGCGTATAGGGGGTTTTCCCATTCGTTACAGCAGTTTAACAATGCGAGCAAGACTGCCCTTTAGTTAACAGTTGGTCGTCACGATGCCGTGTGTTTTTATTTTTTTGCATATTGTTACGTTTTCGAATATTCGAATTACATTGTGGTTTAAAAATACATGGAACTTCTACACGTTAGATTTATTCAAAAATTGATTTATTTTTTAAGGGTTTTTTGTTTTTAATTACGTTATTTCTATAACCGAAGCAAAACAAATAGTAGGTGAGGTTTGGCGATAATCAGATTAGGTGATGTTGGTAACTGGGCGGTAACGATCTCAAAAGACATTCGTAACCACACTGCGACAGGTGCCAAAACGAAATTTTGTACTTAACTATAACCCTACACAAACATAACATAACCACAAATTTAATTTCTTTCTGAGTTTATTTATTTCTAGTTCTTTTTTATAAAAGTGAGCAGTACCGAAAGTGATATTAAATTTAGGTTGAGAACTATTAGAACTAGATTTGTGACCTGTAATGTCACTTGCATCGCGAGGCTGTAATGAAGCCTTATATCGAGTGTTTTTTTAAATTTGACGTCGAAGGCGGCTATGGGTAGTTGATTGTGAACGGATCTTGATCGTATTAATAAATGTCATTGTCGAAACGTTCAAATCCAACCTCTGTCCAATAATTCACAATCGACTATTCACAGCCTACGTTGACGTCAAATTTTAAAAAACACTCGATATGTTGAAATAAAAGAAGTGAAAAATTATATTACTCAATAAGGCATGTTCTTAATGAATAACTAAAATGAGAATGTGCTGTTTATTCTACCATTGTTTAGGAGATGAAATATTTAGGAATAGTCACAGATGTATTATATCAGCTTTTAATAGCCTCAGAAGGCCTTTATCTAGGTGAGTGGTCTTTCAGTATTATAAATGAAAGAGACCTTCATTTTAATGTACTAACTCCAAACCGTCAATATTCTTTAGTGACATTTTTATTATAATCTATATCTAAAAATATCTTGCAATATGTGCTTCATATGAAAATATATGTTTCACTGCTTTTTCGCAAATCATTCTCCTCATATTCAAGTATATTTTTTATGGTACTCCTTTGTTCATTTTGAAAATTAATCTCCAGTTATCCCACTTTGGGTACATTGCCGACTATTGTCTCTTCTCTTATTAATTTGTGAAGAGAGTTAAGTTTAAGTTTCTTTTAATTAAACCGCACGTAAGGGAGTTTAAATGCACCTTTGTTGATTGATCAATAAAACCCAATGAGATTATCAAAATATTGATTTCCTTTTTAATAACTGTGTGATGGAACAATCCCGGGGAGAAGTCTTGCGATAATTCTTTCGAAAAAGTAAAGAAAATAATTTTGAGAGAGATTCAAGATTCTCGCTGACGCTCGTTCAGCAAACCAACAGATTCGCCGCATAATGTCTTACTTCAGCTCTTTATAATATAATGTGCTATTTTCTTCAAACGTCAGTGAAATGTGACATTCTACTGCTGGATTGACAAAGCTAAAATGTCACTTCGTTGCCATGGCACGTAAATCGCTTTACTGCCGCTCACGAGCAGCAGATAATCACTTTACTACCGTTCACGAGCGGCAGATAATATATCTGCCATTGAAAGCTGCACTGAACAAGTAAGTTTTAATCAGGAAATTGGTAATTAATTACAAAACATACTTACGATTTCTTTCCAAATTTAATTTTTATGACAGAAGAACTTTATATGCCAAATTGCTCACAACTTTGTTTATAGTGAAACCCTAGTAACGCTCTCCAAAGCTAAAGTATTATTTAAAATCGTGTAGCTCATTCTCTAAATAATTAAAATAATTCATGAATTTCATTCATTCATCAAACCAACAGATTTTCTACTTACTATTTTCTACATTCATACTTTAGTTATTGTATACGCAATAGTGTTTATTTACAATCATATCTCACTAAAGGTCTTCTGTAATGGGCGCCAAGAATCGTCTAAAATAGCTACAGTATTGACCGACAAAATCTGAAATGAACAACACATTTGCGACTACTACCAATGTGGTCGACTTTTCCCAATAATGACTCCTCGATGGCTGAAAATATAAACTCCAAATACCACACATATAAATAATAAATCGACAAGTAAGAGATATACAGTGCTTTATTATTAATTAAACAAATTATCAATTAAAACAAATTAATCAATGTAAAATAACCTTGGCAAAAGTTGAATATAAGTTATTGTTTGCTATACACAAATTGAAAGGGAAAAGGATTAATGCGAGCATTTTATTTACTCTAAATCTGGCTTGCCTTAAAGTCTCAAGAATGTAACAAACACGGTAAATTTAACGCGAATACCTGTGATATAGATTGCGCAATCGTAACCTCAGAATTTAAAGCTTTAACTAATTCATTACGGAGCAAAGTCGTTTTAATTCGCAAATTCACTCGCAAATACTCCTAACAATATAATACAGTAAATAATACGTGGCAAAATTATATATATGAAACAGATACTTAGATATTAGTGCTACACGCACACTGGTGAAAAACCATTTAACACATAAATTTATAATATACAAATATACAGAAATGTTTTATATACAAAAAGGATTGTCGAACGTTATTGATGTTGTAAATAGTTGCTACAATATAACCAACTCACGATACGGTGTCTTCGAACTGACGAGGAATGTCACCAACCAGCTCGAACGAGACAACACCAACAACGTATACTTGTTATACAGCATGTTATAAAATGAGTCAAGGATAAACCCAAGATAAAAAAAGTCTGTAACAAATTACTAGAACGCACAAACACTTTATAAATACCTTCGATTGAATGTGACCTTAAGAGAGAATTATATCGCCACCAAAAGCTGCTAACGACGATTATACATCAAGACCTATCAAAAGAATTAAGTATCAAAGACTGAATGATAGAAAAGTTAACCTATAAACTTACGGGCATGTGTGCTTCTATAACCTCAAAAGAACAGTGGAAAAATATCCCATAAAGGTTCCAAACAAAATTGGAAAAACTAACGCCACAATTAATCATCAAATCTGCACTAAGGCAATTCCCGATACACAACACAAGGAAATAGATTAATTAAACGGCGATGTTCATCAAATTCTTTAAAAGGACTAGCTTGTCAAGGGGATCGAACTAAAGTGACAATCTCTTATCAATACAGGAAATTAGTTCCACAACAAAATGGCAACTACAAGGAGAGAAAATGCGAAAATCCCTAACCGCTATACAACTTAACACAAAAGCATAGCTATACAGGGTGCTACGAAATTAGCACGTAACAAACTTTGGAAAGTAAGCTATTGATATAGCAATACCAAAGTGGTTAACAATTTCCTTTACATGTCTGTAAAACTGGCATGTAAAGTCTTGGGCAACTTTTTTTTGTAAATAATTTAAAACAGGACGTTTTATCCGATTTAAATTTAGGTTTTTATAAATATATTTAACGCTAAACCATCTTTTTTTATTTAATATTAGTTTTATTTTTATTTTTCCGTATTTTATATTTAATAATTACGATGGAATTAATTATTAATTTTAAAATACTGAGCGCATACATTGCCATCTAACGGCGAAGAATGAAACCTTACTTAAAATGTCTTTTGGTCGATAGATGGCGCTGATTGGAATTATGACATATAGTCACCACATCTGGTCACCTGGGCCGCGCTGGTCGATCAGAGTACCGCAAAACGCCGCCGCAAAAAAAAATTGGGACAAAAGAAGCACAAAATCGTTCATTATTTGTATCTGATTCCATTTAATCAAATTCACGATTACTTTAAAAGGCTTCTCTTATTCTGAAAGATGAAACTTCTAATATGTCAAATACTTAAAATGTGGTTTTAATTTGTCCATTATTAAAAATAATCCTTTTCTGTCCCAATATGGTGGCGTTTTGCGGTAGTATAATCGACCAGCGCGGCCTAGGCGACTGGATATAGTGACTATTATGACAGTTATAGAAAATATATTTTAAAATTTAAAATTACTTTTTATTTTGATTATTTAAGTCTAATGATTGTGAATAAAATAGTATACATGTTTCGTTGGTAAGGTTTCCAAGCCTCGCAATATTGTTTGACTTCGATGTACCGTCTCGGTCAAACAATTATCGCTTGGTTTGTAAAGATATCCTTTACCAACTCAACATATAATATACTATTTATTATGAGGGTCATAATGAAACAACTTTTCATAATGCAACGAGTTGTTGACCAATCAAAGTCAATAATATCAAACGGTTGCGTAGGAGGAAACGAGTCAAAGTTCGTATATACTAAACTTGGAATGTACTTCATCGTTAATCGTCACGCAACGATTAATAAATATTATCGATAATTAATAACACTAATATTACTCTAAATAATTAATCAATAACTATTCTTAACAACAATAATTATTCTTATTGTTAATTTTATTTAAAAAATGAATTTAAATAAAGAAATTTTGATTATAGTAGTTGGTACTTTTAATAAAAATTCTTAAATTTTTTAATAATAAATCTTATCATTTTTTTGATAATAATAAAGTTATCATCAAAAAAAGGTGTACTCAAATTAACTTTTCTTGACGTGGAAAAGCGTTTTTAAAATAATACTTTATTATTCAAAAAC
Source organism: Agrypnus murinus (assembly GCA_929113105.1). NCBI lineage: Eukaryota > Metazoa > Arthropoda > Insecta > Coleoptera > Elateridae > Agrypnus > Agrypnus murinus. The sequence goes on from OV816030.1 coordinate 38,583,388, forward strand.
GCAAAAGACGTCCAGTTACAAAAATGAACACAGTTTACTGTTAAATACAATAACATATTTATTCGTCGTGAAATTACACAATATGCACTTGCATAATCACTTAAATACTATTGTACAATTTCATGTTCAGAAAGACCGAGGTAAACAGTACCAGTTGCTACCAGAGGCTACCAGTTTCTATGGCTTTTTGGGTGAGTCTGGCTTGAAGGAAGGTAAACAATGACCCTGGCCATCAGTTTCTATCCACAAGCCCGTGGTAACACGGACTGAAGGATCTCATCGAGGTCCGGTGTTTATATACCATCCTATGGTCATAAAATGCGCCTACTTAGCGTAAATCAAATTGAAGTTTTTAATGAATCACATTAGTATTCAGTCATTAAAATAAAGATTCTGAGTATCTTGCATACATTATTTAAATTAAGATAAGATTTCTAAGTACGTTCGCATACATTATGTAAATGAGAAGAATAATTATGCAGATCAGAGTCCGTTTGCATACATTATGTAAATTAGAATAAATTATGTAAATGAGCATAATATTATGAGAAGCATTATCTAAAAGACAAAGCATATGGTTTATACATCGTTTTATATGACTGCATACAGTTCGAACGTTAATTCGCAGAGAGCAGCGGGTGTTGTAAACGTCATACTCGTGTATGAATAATCATTATTATGTGCTCGTTTCATAATATACTATACTAATTTTTTCAGCAGATGTTTTATAGTTTCGGTAAAATTAAGGCAACTTCATCAAAATTATCATTCAATAATAAATGAACTTTAGGTGGGGTGTCAATGTTACTTTGCCAGGGCCGTAGTCTCGTACTGGTACAAACCAGAAATTGTACATCTTCAAAAACTGTTATTATAAATATTATCTTGTAAAAAAACTGAGTTATCTGACAGCTGGTATCGAACCAACGACGACAATGACTTTAGTTTGCTACCACTTCGCTCCTGATAACTGAGCTACAAAATCACATTAGTGATCGCATGTATTTATATGATGTAATATTTACTTTTTAATTATAAAACGCTGAGTTCAGCAATTACATCCAACTAATCTAATTGGTGAGAGCGGTCGTGGCTTAGAGAGTCTAGCGGCAGACTGCTAAGCAAGCGGCGCGAGTTCAAATTCCAGCCAAAGCATAACGTACAACAATTTTTTACGGTCGTTTCTCTATCGGAATGGAATGGCAAACCACCGGTGTATTCTTGGCCAGGAGATATCACCTAAATAAGGCGTCGACGGGCATTTCGGCGATTCGGAACGCAACTAAAACTGTATGATGCTCCTGTACTTGTGTTCACTGGAACCACACAACATGAGTACATGAGGAGGGGGTAGGTAGGTCTCATTATAGTAGCAGTGTTCGACAGTAATTATAGCTGTAGAGATTGAACAGTAGACGGTAAACGAGTGATAAGATTACGTTAATGCTTAAGTCATTTAGTGATAAATATTGTAAATACGAGGGTGGTTTGATAAGTCAGTGACTTTTTGAATAAAATATATTTATTTCGGCAAATAAGCGTTTTATTTCTCAACATAGTCTCCTTTTAGCTCTATACATTTAGACCAGCGTTTTTCCAATTTTTTTATTCCTTCCAAATATAGGTTTCTCAAGGCCCTCAAAATAGGCGTTTGTTTCAGTGATGACCTGTTCATTCGACCCAAATCTCTTACCGCCCAGCCATTTCTTCAGGTTTGGAAACAAGAAATAGTCACAGGGGGCTAAATCTGGATAATATGCTGGATGGGGTAGCAGTTCGTAGCCCAATTTATGGATTTTTACCATGGTGACTTCACACGTGTGCATCCGTGCATAGTCTTGATGGAACAGCAGCTTTTTCTTCACCAAATGTGGTCGTTTCTGCGTCAAATCAATATCGAATCTGTCCAAAAGCTCTGAATAATATTCGCCGGTGATCGTTTTACCCTTTTCAAGGTAATCGATGTGAATGACATCGCGTGCGTACCAAAAAACTGTGGCCATGACCTTGTTGACCGACAGACCCACCTTGGACTTCTTTGGTGCACGTTCACCCGGAGAAACCCACTGTCTTGATTGTTCCTTGGTCGCTGGTGTAGTGTGATGGATCCATGTTTCGTCTACGGTAACGAAACTCCGCAAAAACTCGTTCGGATTGCGGCTGAAAATCACTAAACACTCCTTTGAAATGGTCAAACGGTTGCGCTTATGATCGAGTGTGAGCAATCGCGGCACCCATCGCGTGGATAGCTTTTTCATGTCCAAATATTGATGTAAAATGTGATGTACCTGCTCAGTTGAGATGCCTACAGCCTCAGCCACCTCACGCACTTTCATTCTCCGATCGTCCAATATAATTCCATGGATTCTGGACGCTTTCTGGCGTGACTACCTCTTTTGGGCGACCCGAACGTTCGTCGTCATTTGTGCTGGTACGACCACAACGGAACTTAGTAAACCACTTCTTAACCATTGAAATTGATGGTGGAGTCCCCATAGTATTTATCAAGCCTTTCCTTGGTTTTGGTGATGGTTTTTTTACGCAAAGAATAATGCTTAACCTTCTCAGTGCGGCGGTCACGGACCGTTGTCGAGTATCCAGTGCGGCGGATTTTTCAACCCGCTGCAGCTCTTTGCAGCTTCTCACAAAAAAAATCATAAAGAGATATCGGAGCTTCATATCTTTTTAGAAATATGTAATTATATGTAAAAGACAATAGGCTTTCATGTAGTATTAAAAAAAATTAGAAAAATTAGTAATTAGTTATTTTTCTGATGAAAAGATAAGAAATGCTTTATTATAACCGCCATCGTAAGACCTACGTACAACCTTCCTTGCAGTGAGAAGTGCACTAAACAATTTTTTATTGGCGCGGACAAATGTTTACTCTCTTGGGTTGGCCTTCAAGTCTGGCCCCCACCAGATAATCGTATAAATATGTTGAAAGCAAGCTGGAAAAACCGAAATCGTATAGATACGTCTTTAGCAGTACGTGCACGCACTTGCAAAACGTATCTATACGTTAAAAGTACGAAAGGGTTAATCAACACACTAAATTCACGAGGTTGTTTGCTTTCAATGGCTGTCAAACACAAACTAACTGGCGCAGCCTTCTCAAACTTTTACAGTAGTCTATTCATAGATGGCAGTTGACGGGAGCAGTGTTAGAGTCACTGCATCTAGTCACCTAGGCCAGCTGGTCGATCAGAGTAACGCAAACCGCCACCATATTGGGGCAGAGAAGGGTGATTTTTAATAATGGACAAATTAAAACCGCGTTTTACGTGTTTGACATACTATTAGAGGTTTGATCTTTCAGAATAAGAAAAACATTTTAAAGTAAACGTGGATTTGATTAAATTCAATACAGAACAAATAATGAAGAATTTCGTGCTTCGTTTTCCCCAATATGGCGGTGGTTTGCGGTACTCTGGTCGACCAGCTGGCCTAGGTAACTAGATGCAGCGACTCTAGCTGTGTTGCATTTAAAGTTGCTGAGCGGGAAATTCAAAAAGTCACTGACTTATCAAACCACCTCGTAGTAGTAGTAGTAGTAAATTAGTGTTAGTGTATTCGTAATACATAATTCTTAGTTTCTTATTTGCGTAAAAAACGTATTATTAATAAATTACGGTACTATTTAAAGACTTTGGCGTGTTTTATTAAAACTCGAGGAGTAGCAACTATTAAAGATTCATAACACAATTTTAATTTTAAATATAATGCAATTATTCAACTGCACTTTAATATAGTTTTTACAATTCTACAATATATCCTTTAAAGATATATATAGCACCAGAATTTATAAAATTAAAACACAAGTCATATTCCTTTTCATGAAAAAGACCTATTTAAAACAATTAAGTACAGTCGAATTCATAAAAAAGGAAACGATTTTAGTTCCATTTGTACTTTGAACATAAATTATTAATTAAAATATTACTTTATATATATTCCGACATTTGTAGATTATGTAAATGAAGCCCTATTAATGATTTAATTAATTAATTTTAACAATGATTTAAAATTGATAGTAATCGAAATTAATTAATATTAATTACATATTTGATACAAGAGTCGTTTCCTTTTTTTTGAATCTGACTGTACATTTAAATGTGCGCTTCCGACGAAATTTTTCTTACAAAAAACTATATTAAAAGGGAAAATGGCCGCTAATTTCTAGAAACTTAACAATTTTACATAATAGATGAAGATCTCTTTCATGAATAAATGAGTACTCACATGCATGCTAAACGTATTTACATAAAAAGGAAGTTTTAACATAAAACCTTGAATAAAAAGAAGAAGGATTAATTCAAAAGATGCAAGAAGAGTATTTTTATCGATCGTCTGGTTTTGTTAATAGCAGTAATCCAGTTTCCTGTTGTATCAATATAGTGTGCTGTTTAATAGCAATCAATCAATATTAACTCAGCCAATTTATCGACCACCAGAGGGACGAGAAAAAAAGCGCGTTCCTCTCGCGGTTGGAAATAATTTAAGAAAGCAATATTGTGTGCGAATTAATGGTGTTTTATAAGTTGATTTATAGAAGCTTTAAATAATACCATAATGCATGGTTTAGTAAACAAAAAGACTTGTTACACTGTACCACATGCATAAATTTCCTCTTTGATGAGTCCTTTCTTGTTTATATAAATCATTTTATAGACATGTTGAGGAAGTCAGTAATGAACATAATAACAGTTCAAATAACCTTACGTTGAAAAAGTTGTAGAGTATGTAGATATTTTTATAACTTATCTTTTTGCTAATATTGAACATGCCTGTTCTTACAAATAGCGTGTCGTTAAAGAACAAATTCCTAAGATGCAAGACTTTTTAATAAACAAACATTCCATATCGAACTATATGCAGTGAGGGCTTTATAAACTACTCGAAATAACGCATGTTCATTTAAATTCGTAATCTAGCAACCTTTGGAATTTTAATGAAAGAAGACAGAGCGACAGATATAATACGTCGCAGATAGAGACAGGCAATAATCCAAAGGTTGCTAGATTACGAATTTAAATGAACACCCGTTACATACTGTCATGATATGATGTGCATTTAAAAATGTCAACATAATTATGCACAAATATGTTTGATGTGTTGCATAACTTCTAAGGGAATTGACTTTGTTTAAGGCAAATTTTAATTAGTATAATTTAAATAGGTTTCATTTTCTTAAAGAAACACTTTATAACTTAATAGAAAAAGAACATATTTTAAACTTCAATTTTCTCTTAATTTAGTAAATTTTTGTAGATAATTAAGTATTAAAAAAACTTCATGGTTTGTTTTGGTCTGAAACAAACAAGGTGTTAGTGAAGATGTATGCAAAAGGTTCATTACCTTACCTGCAAGTTTAATTTGTAAAATAATACAAAAAATTCTTGAGACCTAACGATATATGTAGTTTCATAATAATTTTGTTATTTTTCAATATTAAAAAGTTTGTGAGCTTCTATATTTCATTATAATGTTGTCGAGTAGTTTCTTGGACACAACTGAGACATATAGGTAAATGTGGGGATGATCTCTAATAGAAGATCTACAGGTTTAAAAATACATATTTCTGGATTTTACTTTGATGATCTGAAAACATATAATGTAGTAGTTATTTAATATTTTGGATGCCTAAAAGGTTGTAATTGTGGTTGAATATGATATAAGGATAACATTTATAACAAGAAAACGAGCTAACAAAGTGTTTTTTAGCAATTCTTCCAAATTCTAATAAAATCTCAATGCATTGTAAAACTGATTTGGTTGAATTTCTCTCCTGAGAGTAATTTTAAGTGTTAACGGAAGTTTTGCATATCATTAAATAGAGGAATTTGTTTCTATCTAATTATAATATTTGTTGAAACAATTAAGTTAATAATAAATAACAATATGGTTAGGTAGCTTTAGTTAAAATTTTATTCAATTGTTTGACACTAAAATTTATTAGAAATTACTAGAAAAGTAACTAAGTTTTCTTTTGTTTCTTGAAAACATATAAATTGAGCTGGAAATCTGATGAGTTTTTCTCTGCAAATTCAGTTGTACAAACCACGCGTTTATCTGCAGAGCATCTTTTATAAAAAATTTAAGATTATGTAGTGAGTTAGAAATGTCAGCGATATCTAAACGTCTAAATTTTGAGGTTATATTTTGATGTTACTTCAAAATGTTTTTGTATCATAGTTTTTGAATTTAAGTAGTGCAAATAATAATAAACAATTTCATTTAAACAAACAAACAGTGCTGTGAAATTAATTTAGTTAATTATTTTTTTGTGGAAAGAGAATTTTTTTATGATAAAGATTGATAATGGTCATTGGAAATAGGATGGAAATCATTTTATAAATTTAAATGGATTTCTTTTGTCGGAAATACAGTTGGTTTATATAAATTCAACTTTATTTAACAATACAAGACTTTTTTCATGAAGAGAGGTGCATTTTTGTGGCATTTCAGCCATTTTGCAGGAAGCAGCAAATTTTACAGATTACTACTAATTTCAGTTGATAATTTTAGAAGGCCTCCAATAATTTGATTTTTATAACTAAAGTAAGGTATTTATTTTAAGTTAGTAAGACAAATAATAGAAATATTAATTTTAAAGACAAAAAGAATTATACTTTATTATAATTAATTCTTCTTTTACCAAATTTTTCTTTTAATTTTTAATTATTTGTAACTTTTCAATTGTTTAATTTTTTTGTTAAATAAATTTTTGTCATTTACATATTTTAAAAGTAACCTTTGATTTATTGATTTTATTTGTGTGTGTAGTTAATAGTGTAATAATAGATCCATATTTATGCATAGCCCTATTGAAGTGACCCGCCTGGAAGAGTCTCAATTGTGACCAGAGAGTAGGTTCACAATTAATTTAACAATAGCCGGAGTATTTTTCTTTTATGGTAAAGGTAGGTGGTTTATATTTTGCATATATCTTCACTGTGCTTTTACCGAAGTCTGTTTTATATGTGTGTACTCTTAATTATTAATTCAATTTTAACAAGTTATCAATATTCATTCATCATCGATCTATTTGGGGTTTTTCCTTTAATTAATCAATCAAACACCCCTCAAATCACATATCATATGTCAGCCCAAACGTGGGGCTCTTCCTAAATTTAATCAGAAGCATTCATCCTGTAAAGACATATTATCATATCAATACCTATGTCATATCAATATCAGTAATTCTCTTCCTAAGTTTTGAATAGTCTTGAAGCTAAATAACGCCGAAAAACGGGCACTCCAGTCAGGTCGTCGTAAGGGACTGATTCCTCCTGAGATGGTAATAAATGTTGATAAGGTCTGTTAATGTCACCACTAAGATAAGTGCATATGAAGGCAACAACGCAATTTAGTCCGTGTATAAAGTAAAAGTCTTTCAAAGCTCCCAAGTTTGGAGTTGGCTCCGATTAGTTGAACGCAGACGAACGTATGTCAGTTACTTATTTAATTTAACATTTCAAGGTTATTAATATCCCTTTTATATATATTTTTAGAAAATGCAGTAAATGTGGTCAGGAACAAAGTTTTAAAATGCATTGAATCTGGTGGCCGGTATTTTAATCATCTCTTATTTATAGTGAATTTTAAATTTAATTTCTCTTTTTTTAATTGAAAATTTACTTTCTGGACGTTTAAATATAACTGTAAATAAGTTTTCAGTTTATAACCTCCATTTATCTTGCTGTTTATTATTGTTTATGTGTAAGTGGCAAGTAAAGATACACTGAATTTCATGTCAAGTTAAGTCATGGCCAACTCCGAATGTGGGAGCTATTGAACACTGGATAATGATAGTAATGTATATTACAAAACAAATATAATAACTGATGGTACAAAAAAAGTTTCACTAATATATTCAATATTGCGGTGTATTAACTGATATAATATGCCCCACGTTCAGGGCAAGCCATAAAATATATGCGGTGATTTAAATGATAAAAAAATGCTACAATAAAATAAAATACACCCCTAATATTTTCTTTTCCCAATCGGCTAACTCAGGTTTTATATAATAGAGCATGAATTGTTTGAATTAGTAAAATCTTATTGATTCTTATACCTGAAAGAAGAGAAAAAACTTATATTGCAGACACTTGGGCTTCTGCAACTAGACAACCACAGGCTAAACTCTAAATATGAAGAGAAAAAGAAATAGATGCTTGTATGTAAATGTAAATCAAAATTTAAAAGAAACTAAAAAGAAAAAAGTTATTCAAAATAGAACAATAAAGTCAAATAGGAAATTAATTCCCAAGCTTGCTCAAGTGTGTTAAATAGCCGTAATAACCTGACATATGGCTATACAGTTATTCACTTGAACAAACTAACATAAAATACTCAAATGAAAATATTTACAAATGTTCAAATAGCTTTACTTTATTATAAATAAATTTTAATAAAAAAATTTAAATTGTTTTATTTATGAGAAATAAATTCCCTTGAAAACCTTTAAGGTTAAAAAATAAAATTCTGAAATTATTCAGATTAACTTTACAAATTTTGTAATTGACAAATCAAATTAAAAACCTTTTGTTTCGACCAACCTGGTATATAATGTAAATAGAACTTCTTCAAATATAATTCGATATTGGTACTACTGCATTCATCTATCAGATGATTTTGTATTGTGAAAACGTAAATACATGAAATCAATAATGAAAAATAAATTCTCCAGAATTTATTTGAAATAACTCGTTCACACTTCCATATGCGTATTGAAAACAATTAAATATTCTTTAATTTTTAAAATGTTCAGGTAAATTCTTCTAACTTATTTCAATCTTGTTTATGTTTTTATTTGTTGACATAAACACAAGTTCAACCAAATAATTATGACATAACCCAACTTTAATTTACAGATTTTCAATCCGGAGTCGATCATAGATTTGCCAAATGCTTTTTATCGACTGACTTTGTTAATTTTGGCTGGAGCTTATATAGGTTTAGTAGAAACAAGTGCCAACACTGTCACATTTTCAAACAATCGCAACGCGAAAGATATTTATGACGTCACAATTTCTACACAGCTGATAAATTTTCTCACGAATCTTATAAACACAAGATTATAGCTGGTAAAACAAGGATTAAAACAATATAATACACTCATATCCTAAAATGCATCGTAACGAAGATATTAGACAAAAACGATTGACAATGAACAAATATCATTATAACCTAATTACACACAAAATTCATTAAACCCAGCTTTATCCTTTACAAAATGGATGCATAATTACATAATATAACTAATACATATACATTTTACACAGGAACATCTTTACAATTTAAGAAAAACATAAATTAAGATTCCATTCTACGGTCTTATAAACCCAATGATGTATCTACAAAATCCATCTTTTACATTAACTGAAATGAAGTCAAATTATGGTCAAATTGTCCAGCATACAGTCCTCCAAGTGTTTATATTAAAACAATGGTGAGAAAAATAGTATAAGAATCAATAAGTGTGAAATACGAAGCATATCACAAAACCGAAACCTTCAGTAATAAAAATGCTCAAGATTATTAAATACGAGTTTATAAGCTTATTGTGCTATATTAGTCATTGACAAGATTGACCTAATTTACATGTTTCTAGTTAACTAGCAGCCCGAAACTAAGTTAGTCTCTTGGAAAACAGAAAAATTCATCCTGCGTTAAAGATCGTAGACTCTAAATTTAAACAAGAAAATTAAATCTTCTAGACAAATGGAAAAACCATCCCAATATGCAACTTGGGTTGCATAAACACGTATTATCATAAAACAATCTAAATGATTGATATCCTTTTTTAAAAATCAAACCTTTTTTACATATGAAAATTGAGGTTAAGTTTGCATGAGATTTTATTCTTGATTTCTATTTAAATATTGATGAATCTAACTGTGACCCAATGTGTAGCCTTTAGATTAATTAGACCTAACATTCTAGCATGTCTATCTTTTATTTTAATTTGATGCGTGAAATAATTATTTTTAAGTTTACGATCATATCGTTCATTAAATTTTCAACGAGATGGATTTATATCATCTCAATATATATTGTTTTATGTTACTATAGAATAATTACTGGCATATGATTTATTTATTTATTCAATTGTACACAGTCCGCAAAAAAAGCTCTTTGGTAGACTAATTTGTATTAGTAGAGATTCACTCGCTAAAGTACATATAAACCCAATCTCTGATTTTCATAAGTAATTTTCAATTAATCTTTCGTAGGAGAGTGTACTTTTCTGAAGATTAATCGTGTGTGTTGATAATGGGATAATCCATTATTTTGTATTTTATAATCTCTTTTCTTTGGTTGAATTGTAAAATTTATCTACAACGCTCTTTACTTCCACATACGGTACTAAGATCATCTGGTATTCCACTTTCTATATAAGCCAGTAATGATAATTTCCCGTTTCAATAGGTGAATACTTTGCAAGATCTTTACGTCGATTTAAGGCCGTTGGATTCTTTTCTAAATGGACCCATTAGATCTTAAATATGACAATCGATAGCAACGTGATTCTAAATAAAAGACTATTAAGACATTACTGGTCTAAAAAACATAGAGCTAGATCATTAACAGGTTTTGTTTCGTTTAATAGTATACACTCAATCATTTGGGTAAGCTTCTGGCTATAGTAATGAAATTAAGAGAAATTTTATATTATAGAAAATAGTTCGGCCTCTAGTTTACGTTTTTAGTTTAGTTAATCAGTATTACATATAGAATCCATTTTAAAACATTTACTGGTACAGGAAACGTTTTAGAAATGAATCTTTAGCCCATAAAGGCCACATTGTCTGAAGAACACACGTCACTTGTATTGACCACCTGAATGTAACTCTGTGTAAAAGCATCGTTTACACAAATGCGATCAGGGACGAACCTAAAGAGTTTTTTTTGGAGGGGGGTAACCTTAAAATTGCCAACTTATTACGATGAAAATACCAACTACTAGTAAGGAAATATTTTTATTTGTACCTAACATTATATGAAGCAAAATTAGTATTTTACACAAATCTTATTTTTATTTAAAACTCTCCAACGTGTATGCATGGCAATTATATTAAATTTAAAAAAATAAATTGTTTTGGACGCATTTTCTTATGTTCTCATTTTTCTCAAATTGTGAAATTGCCAACTGTCGCCCAAAATTTGGTACATCCAAGAAAACTACTAAATAATGACACCTCTTAGTGGTTTTAAGCGTTTTCTGATGGATTTAGATAGATACACTCCTTCTATATACACTTACATTTATTATTATTATATTTATTGTCATAACTTTTAAACTAACGGTTAACAAACGAACTCATTGGTGAGCAAATTAAGCAAACGGTGGACAAACGACTGATAAGATAAAAATCTAAAATTTTTAAAGAAATTGGAGGCTATCGTGAAGATGGACCCGCAAGGATTATTGTTTAAATAACCCTTTTCCTATTGGTGGGCAACTACATTGCATCCCTGTGGTTCATACTTTGTTTAACTATAATACGTATGTGATTTGGGGGTAGGCTCTAAACAGTTTTAGTCTATAATGAGACAAACATACTGACAATCTAATTTATCACGCCCACTAATATGTACCCACACCTACCCGACACGTAATCCGGATCTCATACGACACTCTTCTCGTCCATGCTGACAATAACCGTATAGTTGGTTTGGATGTGGTACTTACAGAGGTCTAGTGTATAAAGTGGTAACCATATTAAAAAAGACGTTTACCACGCCCTCTAACATAAAGCCACACCTACCAGATCCATTAATTGCACCTCTATGATTCATGATAAGTTCAACCAACTTTGACAGCTCCCCGTTTATCGAATTTTCTTTTATTTTCTTTACTGGTCGTTTGTCCATCGTTAGCGTTATTTTGTTTATCTAGCTTAGACATTTTGTTCTGCATATTTTTATTTTTGCCATGGTAAAGGAATTTAAGGGAAAATATGACCAAACGTTGGGTAAACGGTTGTATAAAGTATAATAGAAATTTCTAAACTTGAGGAGATAGCGAGCGCGTGAAGTTGCTACCCCGAAATTTATGTCATAATTTTTTAGTTAAGGATTGGCAAATGAATTTAATTGGTGGGCTAACGATGGGAAAACGGTTGATAGTATAAAAAAATCGTAAAGGTGCCTCTCCCCCACGAAATTGATGTTTTAAATAACTTGTTTACTATTGGTGGAAAAACGTAATTTTTGCTGGACTTAGTGTACAAATGAATGACACAAATTTTTGGGGGAATAACTTTACTTGGAGTAAAAATTTAAGTCTGCCCAAATCTCAATCGATTTCTCAAAGCCAGTTATTTCTTGAAGGTGTAGTTATTACAATTTTTTGGCTTTCCTCCAGTTCGATTTCACTTTAGTGTGTAATGTAAAAATTTCTCCTAGTGTGATATTCACAACCTTTCCACTCCTAATTTGGACATGCTTTTGAGCATGGGCTATTCCATATTTGGATATGCTTCAGTTTGGGATTCTTTATTGGTAAATTCTGCTTATCACTGGTTCTTAAGACCTCTATAAATAATAATTATTGCCTTTTATCTGTTTAGTTGTAAATTCGTTGGAAACAAGTAATGTTGTGTCTTACTTACTTATGAAGTTTGATTATAATTTTCCTCTTTGAGGTTTTTAAGTGATTGATAGATTAATTATTTCCTGTGGATCTCGTTTGGTTTTCACGTAGGTGAAGTTTTTATACATTAAGGTTATTTCTAACAATTTCCTGTTGTAGAGGTAGAACTTCCTAGATACAAGAGGCAATTTTTATCTCTCTGAACCTCTTTGTTCAATCAGAACTATCTATTTAGGTATTCTTTAGTTTCAAGTGATAACCCTTTAATTAATGCAGAATTCTTTTTTAGGCTTCTTTTTCTACATTGCACTTTTAAGATACGTTTTACGTAACGTCTCTATCTTACACATCTGATTACCGTTACTGGAAATTTCCTTCTGGAAGTCGGGTTTTATGTATCGGCTGCGCTTCTGAAAACCAGCAGCATCTAAAACATCAAATGTATTATTAAGTCTAAATTACATAGATCAAGAAGACAGGCTACACAACATCCTTCAATACACAAAATGTATTCTTGCTAATCTTTATACAAATTGTTCTGCTTTTTTAGGTTATGTATTATATATGCACTTAACACTTTGTTATTATTGTATTTGACACGTAAATATTTGTTGCGTTTACATATTTGCAAGATTTACTTTCAAGTTACCCTTTCTACAGAAATCGTACGTATATTCATCTGAGTTCTTTTTGGATAATTTGAAGTTAATTGATTGATAATATCTGATTTTAGTATTTAAGTACTGTTTGCTTATTATCATTAAATACTGATTCATTTGATTATAATTTTTGCCCTGAAAATATTAATTTTAGTATTTTAAGAACTGAATAATTACATTTATATTTAATTACTGTTTATATTGATACGGATTATTTGTGAAACAATTGCAAATTGATTTTTGTGTGAACTATTATAATCGTATGTTGCTTGTTTGATTTTGATATTGATCTTTTATTATTTATTTTATTTTGAATAAATCTTTTTCTGCTTCTTTTGTGTTCTGTGGTTTTTATTTCTATTTTTGCTTATGCTGAGGTGAAACGGCGGCTGTTATCTTGTAGCAGAAGTTTGCCGGACCCAAAATTTAGTTAAAGTTTCAGGTTAATGTTTATATAGCGGGGCTTCTTCTTAACACCGCGAGCTAGCCGACCTGGAAGTTCTCGTTATATTGTTTTGTTTCCTGCTCGTTTTCTCTCGTTGCATTAATTTTATAGTTCAAAATGTATTTATATAGTTGTTCTTGTATTACCAAAATTTTGATTAATTCTTTTAAGATTCAATTAAAATAATTCTTTTTAATTAATCTTAATCTTTTTTGAAAATTTATAGTTACAAACAGTTACTATTCACTTACTCAAGTTTCACTGTTAATTTATAAATAAAACTCAAAAGATTGTTGAAACTGAAATTTCAACTAGCCTTTCATATCATGCATGAACAACGTTTTTGTTAAACTTTTTATCTTAATTTGGGAACATCTCCCGGGTGTAATCCAAACTTTATTTTGGAAATTGATAACCTTATTTAAAATTTAAGCTCTCGCATTATCAAAAGCTCATATACTCGTTTGCTATTCTTTGCGGCCCATCTATTTTAATTACCATTTTCTCAGAAAAAACGTGAATCGTTTGTATACGTAATAACAATTTTTATTCGTTTAAGCGAATTCAATTACAAAAATGAAAATTAAAACTTTCACATTGGCTTGCTCGATGTGTCATTTGCATCGGGTTTTACATCATCTATAGTAAGCTCAGTCATGCATTCAGTATTTGCTCATAACTCTCTTCAAAAAGCGAGCAAATAAAGTCACTTCGTGAGTTGCAGATTTATTGACGTTTAAATCAATACTAAAGCATAATTGTATCCTGAGTTTGGGAACTGAAAGAAAATAATAGATAATTACACATACTGGAGAATATGGAATCTCTAAATAGATAGCTAATAAAAGTTACTTGAAATATTGAACATCTTAAATCAATCATAACAGGATGTAAAACACCTACCGAAACTGAAAGTTTCTCTTAGCTTTCATAGAAAAAGAGATGACTCGATAAAAGGTTTTATGTTATAGGATACGTGGAAAACTGCATTGGAGATCAGTGATCACGATCAGTCAAACATAAAACACAGACGTGGGGTTTCCAAAATACCTTGTAAGGAATTTGCGTGAACTGTCTGATTTAACGGTTTAAAAATGAAATGCTTCTTGTCTTATATAAATTATACTTAGTTGCATTTTTGAGTTTGTACATCATTTGAATTTGCAGAAATAAACATAGAAATAACAATAAATCGTAGGCATTTTTGAAATTTCGAACCAACTGCTAAATGCAAATGCAATTTCCTATAATTCGTTCAGTAAACGTTAACTAGTCGACATGGATTTTAAATTTTATTGTGTAATTAT
Organism: Agrypnus murinus; assembly: GCA_929113105.1. Classification (NCBI taxonomy): domain Eukaryota; kingdom Metazoa; phylum Arthropoda; class Insecta; order Coleoptera; family Elateridae; genus Agrypnus; species Agrypnus murinus. The sequence continues at coordinate 38,598,403 of OV816030.1, forward strand.
TAGGTATAGGATTTGTATGCACTTAAAAATGCTGAAATATGCATGCACTTATGCACTATAAAAACGTGAAATATGCACTTAAAAATCATGAAATATGCGTTTATTAGAAATTTTTAATAAATATATGCACTTTCATTATTAAAAAAACACCTGTTTAGCGTTATTTACATTTTATTTACAGAAATTATTTTAATTAGACATCCTATGCAATAATTTAATTAATTATATTTTCTAAAGATAGAGCGTTACAGTTCACAATGACGTACATTTTTAAATTTTCAAAAGTAAACATATGCCTATTATCCCTAAACATTGTTTTATATTTTGAGAAACTCCGTTCCACATCGCAAGACGTAATTGGGGCATACTTAAAATTGTTTAATTCTACAAGAGAATAATGTTTTAGCTCGTCTAAAATGTCTTGGCCAGATAATGCATCGTTTATGGTTTTAATTAAGTGAAAACCAGGCTTTTTGTCTATAACGGATTTAAATTTTTGTTTTATAGTCAAACCCTTTGGCCCTTTTACTTTATTCAAAGAAACACCTAACAATTTTACATGCTCAAGAGATTCATCTAATGAATTTCCCTGACTTTCTAATTTCTGAATTACTTTAGCTAAACGCACAAAATGTGTCAAAACAAACAATAATTCTGCCCTCACCTCCTTAGTATTAAAAGCATCCTGTGCGCTTTGTATGCATAGTGCATCGTGTTTATTAAGTTTATTTACAAATGCTTTAATAATATCAAAATAAGCTGCATAATATTCTGCTGCAGAAAGCCAAGTACCCCACCTTGTAATTACAGGCTCAGGTGGGAGAGGCACTTCTTGAGCAGTTTCCCTAAATATTTGTATGCGACATGGAGCTTTACAAACAATTGTTTTTACATCTGAAATTATAGAGTTTACGTTAGGATATATTTCGCGCACTTTTTCCGCAACTCTATGCATTGCATGGGCAAGACAAGTTAAGTGGATCATTTTTTCGTACAGAACTTGTAAGCCTGCTCCAGCCTTGATCATGTACGGTGCCGCGGCGGTGACGAACAGGAGTACTTTGTTGTACTGTATGCCGTCCGACCACAAAATAGCCATCGAATCATTAAACAATTTTGCCACAGAACAATGATTGGTGCTCTTGAAAACGTCCATTGGTAATAGATAGGATTTGGGATTGTTCTCCGAATTTAAAACGCCAATTATAACGTTATCCACGTATCTGAAAACAAAAATTGGATTTTTATTTTATCGAACTACATAATTAGTCGGTTACAAACAATTAGCGCAAAACAGTTATTTAAAAAAAATTATATTTTAATCAAGCAAAAATATTGTTGTGATTAAATATGTAACTAACAAAATAGAAAATAAAACATCCGTAAATTGCTCTGCTGTCTTTAATTAGTTAAATTTTACTAACAAAACGAAGGAAATGAAGTTTCTACGCACCTTACAGTAGTGTCAGTAGATTCGTCAATGGAAACCCATATGTAGTTATTCGCTACATGTTTTCTAATTGATTTTATGGTCTCTTCGTATAAACGAGGTAAATAATTTTTCCTGAGTTTAGACTCGTCGGGTATTGGCATTTTTGAAATTTCTTCCAGAAAATTACGAAATGCTGAATGATTAATTTTACTTAACGGGATATCTGCAGCCACTAATGCACTACATAGTTTTTTATTAAATTCGATCGATTTTCTGGACTCACCGCGCGAATTATTAAGGTGCCCCGGTAACAATGTATGTTTTTTTGATTTCAGGGCAACACACTTTTGATGTCGAACCGTGTTCAGATGTTGTGTAACTTGAAAGCGTTTCGTTGCAGTCACTTTATCGTCGCACACTGTACAATACAACACCTTATCGTCAGTTGTAAGAACACTGAATTCCTTAACATAACTTCGAAGTGTAACAGACACAGACCGTTTTTCTTTACCCATCTTTACACTCTAAGATTTCAAACTGAAATGCAGTTTGCAATTTCTGAACTGTCTTAATTGAAAGATTACAAGATTAGTAAACAAAAGTACAGGCAAATTTTTCTATAAACAGGAGTTGTCAAAGGGCCTTTGGAATTTCCTAATACCTATTTATCACAATACCGCAGGATGTAAGTATTTAAATTTTAGTTGAAACTTTTTCTTTCTTAGAAAATATTAACAAGTACACAGATGGTTAAGACAGTAAAATATTTTAAAGCCTAGTATTTAACAATAAGCTTAAATTCTGGGTTTCCCCTAGACTCAACTAAGCGACCCTTGGTTGGTTGTCTAAAATGCTAAAATTATTTAAAAAATATTAGAAATTTCATAATTAAAGCATGTAAATCGCTCAAAAAGTGGTAAAATATGCACACTCGTTCAAAAATGTTAAAATATGCATGCATTTATAAAAAACACCTAAATATGCATTTATATGCACTTTCAAATTGACATATGTGATTCATATGTGGTTTAAACATGTAGAAATATAACTCTGCATATTTTTGTTATAAGCAGAAAAAACATGCAAATGCATAGAAATCCTATACCTACGTAATTATCCTATAAGTTTTATACTAATCGAGTCTTGTTCTTTGTCTACTATTATTTGGTGAATCTTTATATTAAGATTAATACAATTTAACCAAGTAACTCATTTAGCAGTATAAAAATATTTTGATTCTGGAGTTATAAAATGTTTTCGTGGCATGATTATTTAATAATTTAGTTAATATAGTTTATATTGCAAGTTCCGAGTGAAAGACGTTGTAGTATAGGCTAATTACGTAAATAACACAGATTAGCATATTCAGGGGTCCTTCAAATGACATTTAGTGCAACATGTAATTATTGTCTTAATAGGTTTCTTATCAAAATTTAGAATTCTAAACCGTTAATATCTGTAAAAAATGATTGATAACACTGACATACATGATTTTTCTTTCCTGTACAGTGACAAGTGTTCTAACATCAGTTTTTCACGCTGATTCATCAAATCTGAAAACCATTTTGCTCTATCACATCGCGTTCCGAAGAAAACTGCTGATATACATTTCCTGTCAAAAAGGTGGGAAAATCTTTAACGTACTTTCACTTAAAATGCAGGTGCTTTGCTTCGTGAAGTTAAATTTTTGCCAAATGTTTGCAGGTGAATAGAGTTTGTTACTGGCTTCCAGAAAGTTCTTATTCATGAAACTTGGCCATAGATATCGGATTTTAGTAAAAATATAACAAACAAATAAAACAACTTTTAAAGCTGCACCGCAAAGTAAAAGCACAGTATATATCAGTAGGTCTACTTGTGTGCCGCACCTTTGATTTTGTTAATCCACCTTCGAATATCACGCCCATAAACGAAGCAGTGCACCGAAGTTTATCGGTCGACATCGACTACGAATGCCGGCAGAAAATATCCAGTAACGTATTCAATAAAATAGAGAACATAATTGTGTGAATCAACAAAATTAATTGACGCCTTTGAACAATTAGTTTGTTATTAACTAAACTTAAATTAACGTACATAATTGAATATTCATTTACAAAACGAAAGCTTTATTGTTAATTATGTTTCAATATAATTATCTTTTTACTACTTTTGGATGATTGAAAATTTCTGTTAACGTCTTTTAAAGTGTAATACACATTTTCATTTACACACATATCTTGGAAGTGTTGTTGAAAAAGTATTTCTATAGATAAAATAAATTAAATAAAATTCATGTTTCCCATGTATGTACCGATAAACATGTTTTATCAAATAACCGCATATTATATCGAATAAAGTTTTTTCTAATTTATCAGAAGTTTGGTAATCTTTTTCAATTAAAACAATCTCTGCATCGTTTCCTGATTCTGTGTTTATTATAGGGGGCACTCGCACTGCACAATTGGGGTTATACGGGACTGGCTAATTTGTTGTGCTCGGACGCGTGTATGAAGGATAACTGCTCTCCGGCACATGCCAGCTTGTTATGTGGTGGATGGTAACTCTTTGTGAGAGTCACGTTACTGTATGTTGTTATACTGTGGTAAAAGCTTGCGTGTCAGTGAAATATGTTAAGCGGATGGTAATTTTGGTTTTTATTATACTTATGAAGTCCTTAGCCATATGACAACATCAGTAACGTTTTAACGAAGTACCCTGATTACAAGTGGAGAATGTGTGGAGATTTGAAGGTGATTGCGATTCTTATGGGTCTACAACTAGGTTACACAAAATTCTGTTGTTTCCTGTGCAAATGGAATAGTCGGGACAAAGAAGCGCACTATGCGAGAAAGGTTTGGCCCGTTAGGAATTGCATGGAACCTGATGCAAAAAATGTCTTGCATAAGCCGCTGGTTCGTAGAGAAGACGTCATCCTACCACCATTACACTTCAAGTTGGACCTTATAAAGAGTTTCGTGAAAGCCTTAGATAAGACGAGTGATGCTTTTGCCTATCTCCGTTCCATGTTCCCGCAAATCAGTGATGCCAAAATAAAAGAAGGAATCTTTGTAGGCCCCCAGATTCGGAAGGTAATAGCTGATAGTGGTTTTGAGGAGCTGCTAAGTGGAAAAGATCTACGTGCATGCGTGGCTTTCAAATCCGTCGTCGCGAATTTCTTGGAAAATCACAAGTCTGCTAACTACACAGAAATTGTTCAGCAGTGCATCGATGCTTACAGCAACATGGGGTGTAACATGCACCTTAAAATTCACCTGCTTGATTCACATTTCGACTTTTTCCCCGCATATCTTGATGAAGTCAGCGACGAGCACGGGAACGCTTCCACCAGGAAATCGCCATAATGGAATCACGTTACCAAGGACGCTGGAGTTCTGCTATATTAGCAGATTACTGCTGGTTGCTTCAAAGTGATGCACCTAAAGCTAGACACCGCCGTAAGTCTAGTGCCAAGAAGTTCAACAAGCCTAACTCAATCAATATACGTGCCGCATGTTTCGGGTACTTCTTCGTGTACTGTTTTACTTTAATTAGTATGACAATACTGTAATACATGTGCATTTCTTTTATTAAAGTGACACCTTTAATCTTCTGAATCGATTTTGAAACATTTTTTGTGTATTTTCATGCTTTTTGGTACAGTTATACTAATTAATATGTAGTCAACTCCAGGATTTTAAGAGAAGTTATGAAATTTGATTTTCAAAATTTGAATTGCGGTTTTCTTAAAATTCTGATGTGATACAAACAAACGGTTTATAGATTTAGAATCAGCATGCCAAAATTAACCAGAAACACATCAACTCGCCAAAGAAAGACAAAAAAAGGTTTTTTTTTTGTATGTAATAGATTCTGTAATATTTTTTATGTTTTGTATTTTTCTTGTAACTGTTTTTACTCACTTAACTTTCTTTTTCTTTTTTTACATTAGTAACAGCTTTTTCGTAGTAATGTTTGCTATTAAACAAGCTTAGCATCTTCATTCCCCAAATATTAGCTAATTAATTTTCCTTCTTTCTGCTTTTTCTCAATAATTAATTTTTCAATATTTAGCTTTTCACAGTTAGGCAAGGATAGCACTTGTTTGCATGGCTTGATGCCCAGTCTCTTCCTTTCTGTGAGCAACAACTCAACCTCTACACAGTAAAAATTTAGTGTAAAATCCAAACACTAGACCACTCTAAAAAGTGTGTGATTAGGTCCAATACATTTAGAGTAAAATATCTAATCTGTACCTTCGTGTAGACGCTAGATCTAACTTCATTACAATGTTAGTGTACATTTATTACACTCTAAAACAATTATATTTTTTCACACTAAAACAGTCAAACTTCTAATCGTTTCGGAGTAAGATTTTACTCTTGATTTTTGAATCTTTTACTCTACTTGGAAAAAATATTACCTAGTTAGAGTGAATTGTTACAAAACTTTTGTATAATTAGATTAAAACTTTACAGTGAAAATAGTGCACTTTTTCAAGGTCGAGGTCAATAATAAAATAAGTGATTTATTTATTTATTGCAATGCAACTACTATTTTGGTTAAAGGACACCCCGGAACCTTTACTTCGAAATTGTTTTTCTTGGTCCATGGTATGGTTGTTAAACGTTACTGAGTGAACCGTGGTCCCTGCCAACTCGCATGAAATGTGTATTAGGAAATTCTCTTGCAGCACTTCGTGAACTCCGCCAAAGTTCAAAATTACTACAATTATGATGTAATTACTCTTTTGTTCTACGAATTAAATACAATTATAATTATTGCTTTTATTTACCTAATCTCTTAGTATCTCTGTTTATTGTTTGGAAATAAAACACTGAATATAAATTATTTAAAAAAGCAGTTACTGTTGAACATGTCAAGTTTCCAAGTGCTCCCGTGTTACTGATCATAATAACAGTAATTACTAAAATTAGAAAACAATACATGTGTTAATAAAATGTTTAACAAGTAAAATTGTTTTAAGTTACCTTATATTAATTATTAAAACAAACTGTGAGGTTTCACGTTCACACGCAGTATGAATATCAACAGATGTCTATAGTTAACTGTCAAAATTTTGCAATTTAAAAAGTTACTAGAATTAGCGGGAATTTCAAAATCTTACAAATCTAACCTTAATGTAGGTACTATTTTTATGTACACATACCTGTTTATGGTCTAGTCAATATAATTTTGATCTGTAAATCTTGCATAGTTGTTCTTTACGTTTTAAATTTGTATAGCTACATTTAAGTTAGTGAAAAATTTGTAAAATTTTGAAATGCCCACCAATTTTAGTAACTTTTGAAATTTCAAAGATTCAGCAAGTCGTAGTCAAATACAGCAGACAGCTGATTGTCGCCATGTTTTGTTAGTGTTGTTATTGCGCACACGCTTCTCTTGCCAAATACACTGTCAAGTGTATACTGGTGCAAATTCGTTTAATTTACTCTAACTAGGGTAACGTCAACATTAGCAAACATCTTTTTACCAATTTAGATCACTTTTTAACGGTTTTTCTTCTCTTAATTAGAATTAAAGTGGATTTTGTTATACTTTTAAAGCAGAATACTATTAGATTTAATATTCAATCTATACAGAGTTAATTAATAATATAGAGAGCAAATACATTTCAGTAGTAAAGAATTATTTTTGTTAAAAGAGTAGCGTGAAAAAACATGTTTTTCTACTCTAAATTTTAACTCTAAAATCTTTGCCCAGTACTCTAAAAATTGTTGACGGGGATGATTTTTTACTGTGTAGTTTGCTGACTGAATATCGTTCGATCTTATTACTCTGTGATAAGCTATTTCAAATTTGATTTTAATTAAGTGAATTGAAGTATTAATTGTGTAACGATAATTTCCTTTTGTTAAACAAGTAAATAAAAAATATCTGATAATTCATGCTGCAGCCTAATTAGTTTCAGCAAGAGATACAAGTTTTAATAAAATTAATTCTGTGTGATGGTAATTGAAAGATTGTCAAATTATGAATGAATTATAATTTTTCTTTGTGAGCGCCACCTAGATTTAGTTTTGAAATTAAAACAAATTTTATCAAAAACAAGGAAATTGATAAAAATCATCTAGTAAACACATAACAAGAATAAACGACAAATACAATAACACATATTAAGTAAATTATTTATTAAGAAACATCTAGTTTAACGGTGCGGTGTACAGAAATTAAAACTTAAAAAAACACTCAACTATTGATAAATTGAGTCAAGCGAAAACGCTTTTTAATTAACCTTAATATATGAATTGTTAGATTTTTAATTTCTGAGGAACTTTATCTGGTTTGTACGAACACTTTCTTTCATCCTAATCTTCTGTTTAATCCTTACCCTATGTTATTATACATTACTAATGTACAGTGTTTCTGCTTGTTTACAAACTGTGTAGCTCTTTTGCATTTTAAACCATTTTAATAGTAATTAATTTCAAAGGTTTTGGTTAGTTGAAACATGTTTTTTGTGAAAATTTGTAAATATGTTTAAGAGCTTCTTACTATTAACACATTTGTTCAAATCAGTATTGTATCAGAAAGTTAATTCGATTTCGAAACAGGTTTAAATAAGTAGCAACACTTCATAAACATTTTTCACTACTTATGGCAACACCAGCTTACATAACTACTTATATAAATCTGATATAAAATTATTTAAAGTATGTAAGCACTTTTTATAGGTTTATTAGTATACAATAACAAATGTATATAAGGTTAACTATTACTTCATTATGAAACTAATATTTGTGGGTTATATAGTGGTGTTTTTAATTACTTTTATAGATTCTAGGAGATAATAGTGTTTCGATATATACATATTACATATGTGTTATAAAACTTTTAGTGGGCAATTTGGTAACTAGTATTTCACATATGCAAATTACCCTTATAAATCATGATAAGCGTCATGCCTTTTTTTAGTATAGAATATAGCTGCAATATTAGCTTTTTTTTTACACCTGCACTACGAGGGTGCCAACCTGCCAACCGCTGGTATCCATATCTCCCATTTAGCATGAAAAGACAAATAACACACACCCATTGTTGAGGAGCCGAATTCTTCATTTGAACAATCCTACCGTCACTTATAAAAGTAACCGCAAATATACAAAACTATATTTTCTCACTAAAGGTGGTTTATAATTTTTATTAAATTGCGATTGTATAAGAAGTTACATGATGGCAACAAAAACCTCTCTGCTACTATCTCTAAAGTTACATATCGTTACTAAACAAAGGTGTTTAGCAAATCGAAACCATTATAAACTGCTCTATTTAAGCACTTTAAGGGGTTTATAAAGGTAACGGAAATATTGCCGTTATCAAATTATGTAAATTAAGTTATATAACCCGGGTGATCCTAGATTTGTGGTTATTATTATATAAATAAAAACTAGCATAATACCCGTTGAAAAATCAACGGTCTCCTTCTGTTCATGTCAGCTATCCACGAAGTAAGAAAACAGCTCTATTTATAAAATTAAATTTTTTGGTATCCCGTAGCTTAGGATGTGCTACTGCAGTGGAGTTTTTATTTTCCTGAATAATAATGTAACTGTAACTATAATTTAATATAATCACGTTTGATTCATAATTAGCAATGCCTTTTTTCGTAATTTCTAATAAGTCCCACACTTTTTTTGCTCAAATAAATAAAAACACATAAGTTGCCTTTTTTTCAAAATAACTTTAAACGAATGGTAGGCGTGTTCAAAGAGAATACATAATATAGTTATTTTAATTATATACCTATGTGGTTTATTATTATATTATGTACTGTATATAGCATAATATTCGTTGGAAAATCAACGGCGTGTGAAGGCACCGAATGCAAACGCGCCAGTCGCTGGCAATCAGTGCGTGCCCCCACTAACTTTGTAGTTTTTGTAAACCCGGTTTTGTCAAATCCGGTGAATCTCGAGAAACACTGAATAGTTTTTGATGCCGTTTTCACCATTTGATAGTTTATCTAAGCATAGTTTATTCTTAGCAAAGGTTTCTATATATACAGATTATTGAGAGGATTTTTGGAGAGTCCAGTAATAAGCATAGTATGATATACATACTTAAGAAAATTGGCTCTAACAGGGACAAAACGCATTACTCTGCGAAAATGGTAACAGATAAAGCCGAACTATAAGCGAACGAATTATAGCCCCCAAAAAGATCCGGGATGGAATATATGTATCTCTTACAGATTACTCACAATCAAGATTTTTATAATAGTTATTTTTGCGGAAAACTTTTCTCTCCCTGGAATGTTGCCTTACTCCGCACCTGGATAAAATGCCGGTAATTTTTGTATTTTCTAATCTTCAGAATTGCTTCAAGTATAATCTGCGAAAATCTGAAGTTTGTAGCTTGCTTACGCCATTCAAGAGCTATATAGCCCTAATGACTTTTTAAGAAATGTCTCCCTCTGCGACCCCTACGGGTTTTTTAGGATTAAAAATGTACTATGCACCCCTTTGGCCCAAGGTCCACCTGCCTGTAAAATTTCAGCTTCCTAAGTATTCTAGTTTTTATAGTATTTATTTATTCTATTTTTTCGGTGGACATCGGACATCGGACACCGGACATCGGAACTGATGGCTATTATTATATAGGAGATGTTTATTGGGATTTCCCTTGGGACTAGGTAGTCCCTCAGAGTGTCAAATTTCCAAAAATGGAAAATCACTTACACGTTACCTGTAGTAGTTTCGCTATGGATCATTTGCAAATTAACTTTTGAAAAAGTCCAGAAGGTATTTCTTACACTTTTACCGTTAAATGGGAAAGTTCCCTTACGGTTAAAGGTCATTCTGGAAAATCCAAACTTCCAATTTCACTTCCTGAATACTATCTTGAACTGGTTCTTTTCAATGAAACTACTTACATGAAAATACAAGAAAGTGATGTTCTGTCCATGTCAAAGGTGAAAACCTAAAGAAACACGGTTTCACCGTTTCAGCGGGCCTGGTGATGAAATTCAAGAGTGTTCTGGATCTATTGTTATCTTTTAAAATAGCTCTTCCTCAGTGCCATTACTTGCGTGTATCCCTAGTGAACATTGGAATTGGTCATTGTAAATAGTTAATACTTTAGTCGACATATTTAATAATCCTGATTGCAGCGTATTTCCATTATTTCAAAAAAATTTAGGGATTTTCCACTACTAATTGAAAATACAACTACATTTATGTATAATAATTAGTTTTTTATAGTGCCGTGAAACTAAACTAATTTAAATATATATAAATACAAGGTAGACAGCTACGATGCTTATATTTAAAATTCTGTATTGACGATTTGCTCGTATGTGCATCACACAAAAGTTGTTATTAGTTTAGTTTATCTCTTGTTAACGGATATAGGGTTGGATGGTGTAACTGCACTTCCGGGCAGAATATTTATTTATTTGTTTCCAATTTTATCCAAACAATGAAACTCACATTTAAAATCTACCACAAAAAAATAAAAATTACTTTTCAAATACGTTTCTTAATTCACCACTTTTTTTAACAAAGTAGGCACCTAATTAGTAATTATTCTTTTTCTTTTGTTTCTTATCCAACAGCGTCTTGGAAATTAAATTTCTCAACCTTCAACATTTATAACACCTGCTATTTGTAAGTGCTAAGTGCATTAGGAGTTTAAGTTTTTAAGTAGTCGGAAACGGTATATTTTGTGAAAAGTCTAAGTTTCGAATTTATTTTTAAATTTAATGGAGAAACTTTCCGTTTTAAGACTGTGTGTAGGTGAGTTTCTAACTTTTTATTAATTAATGGTCTGCCGAAGAAAACAGAGGTTTCGTGTGTAGGAAGTATAAAATTTTTAAGGTATTATGTTCTACTCGAATTGACAATTAAATTCTGTTGGTAGATAATAATATCCGGTTATCAGCTACGTAAAACCTGAAACTAGAACTAAGAATTGATTATCTAAACTTTAATATTTTAAAAGTTGCTATTGCAGATACAAAATATCGAAAATTTTACTTTTCACTTATTTTATACAGTTTTAGGTATTTCAAATGTGATTCATTTAAAACGCGTCCTTTTCTACACAGCCGGATAACGTTTTTAAACCTTTTTAATTAATAAATTAAAAGTTATTAAAGATTTTAAAGTTTTAATTAAGATTGAATCAGATATATTTTATAATCTGTTCTATATTTTTCATTATAAAAAATGGTACAAACTATTTTTTCAATACCTGCTATTGTACCCAGGTAGTAAAGGCACGTGAAACTGACGTGAAAAACTGGGTCACTGAGTAAATGTCATTCACAGTAAGCAGACTGACGTCGATTATTGGTCAGTCATTACGTCATTTTTCACCTTTGAAGTGACGTTATAATGATGTTAATAAGACGGGTAAATGTCACAGCCCAAAGACGTCATTTTACGACGTAAAAAAGACGTTGTTTTATAACATAAAGAAAACGACATATAATGATTTAAATGACGTTTTATTAATGTTTTAAGGACCTATTTATTTCTACTTCTGCAAATAAAACACCTTAATTTGAAGAATAGAGATTTATTATTTAAAATTCTGAAACATAAATATAATCATTATTATTATATTATTATACTTATATGGCGGCCATAAAACTCCTGTTGTTTTCGGGGCGTCAACCAACACTTGTACATTTCCTCCGTCCATTTCGGTGAATTGTATGGAATGCCATTCTAATTTGTTTTACTAACACAAAAACTGCAAGAAATGTTAAAAAATAAATACCACAAACAAATATCTTTTTAATAAAATATGTACACACCATGTAGCTAAAAGGAATTAACATCAACCAACTTCTTGTTGCGTTGTATTTCACGATCTTTACCGATACCGGTCACGTGATGCTAGAACACTCAGAGTTTGAATTTTTGAAACGTATGTACCACATCTATTAATTTGATTTATAAGAATGATTGAGTCTGCAACAATAATAAAGTTAAATATCAAGTAATATGTTAGCGCTAAGTGTACAAGATATTTCTAGGTTTATTTTATTTATCAAATTCAATGAATACACCTATTAATTGTAAATCTGGTTGTAAGAATATTATGAAAAATTTCCAGCAAAATCTTGATTAAAATTTCCACAATTCTCGTATATGTAAAATATTCTTACATTTTTTAAGAAAATTTGTCGACGTCGTAACTCTACATTCGTCATACTGATATGACGTCATTATTAAGCATTCGTCATCAGCGACCAAATATGTCTAAAAAATCACGTAAATAAGACGGCAGTAGCAATAATATGAGTGTTCTGGAACCACCCCCTCCACTTCCACCTCCCACCACTTTTTTCAAGGTCAAGGCCGCGAAAAAGGTTGGCAAGATTGCATTTCAAGGTTATGTGTGTAAGGTTGGCAGTACTCAAGGCCATTTGTTCACGTTAAAGAGAGATGAAAAGAGAGAGAGCGTAAATAAATGTTGGTAACACTCAAGGTTAAATACAATAATAATTTCTGCTTAATAAAACGATTAGAGAGAGACAAAAATCAAGGAAAGCTTAGCCGTGCTCAAGACCATTTCTAGAGAGAGAGCGAAAGTAAATGTTCAAGGTTAAATACAATAATAATTTCTGAAGATTTTTTTTAAAGTTAAAAACAATCTTAAGCAAGCGTAAACACTATTATTATACGTTGTAAGATACAATAGTCTGGATAAGATTTACGCTGTGTAATGCACAAATTTCATTTTTTAATCTTTTATGGTAATATAATTATTACATTTATATGTCAAGGCCGTAAGAGAGGACGGACATTGTCAGCTCATAATAGTTAACGAAGCTCTATAAACATATATACCTTTGCAATTCCGTCTTTTTGGTTTACCTGTTAACATTTATAAAAACACAATTATCTTTATTACATTGCAGCTCCATTGGCGAAGAAAAAATGTTCAAAGATGAACAATGAACGAAATGAATTATTAATATGTTTTTTTCAATTCTTGTCTATGTAGACGAAAACTGCATTCATATAACGTGATGTACCCTCAAGGTCTCAGCGAGGTATCAGGCTCGTATTTAAAAGAATGAAAGAATAAAACCTTTAAAGCATTTATTTATTATTAATTATTGTTCCCTATAAAGACATGTTAAAACTAATAGTAAAACTAACTAAATTTTCATTTTCTAGAGATTTAAGATATAAGCTAGATTTACATTACTGAAGTATTTACCTTTGGAACTTGACATTACAGCATGTGCACATGCTTTACAAAAAAAGTTCGATTTTTCATATTCCTATACCATCTAACACAAAAGATGATCGCTTATTTACCTTTTCACAATTTACATTAATGATTTTAAAACATAAGAATTGTAAAAAATATTTAATCCTTTCAAGATAAAAATGAATGGAGATGTTGATAACGATAGAAATGTGTAGAATTTCTTTATAATGATGAGTGAAAGATATTACGATGTTGTTTAATTTTTATACGCATGTTCACTTAACGATCAATATCGATTCATATTACGATTCACACGATTAATATTAATTGCCCTTTTCACTAAAACAATTAGACACACACAATATTTATTAATCACATCACAAACAAACAGAAGAAACGTCTAACACCTCTGTTGAAAAAGCGCGCGGTTCGATGCCAATAAAGTATTGTTAATTATGGTATGTTGTTGTTACTTCCTATTTGCATTGGTTTTTTCTTGGTTTCGTGTTTTCCTTAAAAGATGAATTATTTCCCCACAGTTTTTGTTTTAAACTACCTTCAAATTTCCACAAAACCGAAAAATCACCCCTTACACCTGACTCCAAAACTTCAAAACTATAAAACGTATTGACAACAAGAAGTGATCTTTTTGTTACCAGAACTATAAAACGACTGCGTACATTAAAAATTGCGTTCTGCATATCTTTTGATACTGTAAAATGTGTAAACGTCTAAAATGCTCCCATGAGAAAAGTCCTTTATCAGCAATTCTAATTAATGTCACAACAGGAAATAACGTAAGCTGTTTTATGAAATAAAGTGAATTTTTCAATATAATAATACAGTTTCAGAAAGATATATAGAGATGTACTCAGAAAGATATACAGAGATGTATACAGAAAAAAAAACATTATAATGTGTTTCTCATTTTCTGAAATAATAACAAATTTGAATCTCAATTTGAATGAATCTCAACCAGAACGTCATGAAGAATGAGACAATAAGCGGTGGTGTTGACAGATGTATCCTTACGAGACTCGATATCCAACTTCACGTTGAGCACTATGTTTTGAATAGACTCGTTTTGTTTAGTGAGGTTCATGACAAAAGATGAGACAATTCTTGTATTCGGCATAATCGAATAAGGGTTCGGTTTCCCGATTACTATAATACGTTGAGCGCAAATCTAAATACTCATCATATGCAGACATATTTATATCTGGTGTTTTCAATGCTAGGTTAATTTTGAATATTAACAATTAATTTCCTCAAGGGTGGTAACACTCAGGGTCACATAGTTCAAAATCTCCGGTATTTCAAGATTAAGTATCTCTAGATTATCTTTCTCTCGGGGTAAGGTGAGGAATGACCTTGAAGCTAAATCAGTTATATACGACAAGCAAGAGATGTAGGATTGTCAGTGGTTCCTGAGTGAAGATATAGTGATATTGTTGTAAATCGTAATAACAATGGAAAACCTAACTAAGACAATTGAGAATGCAAAAATGTAAGCTCTGGAAAAGCAGCTTATGATGCCAATCCAGCCACCAAAGGATGCTAAGTGGACACCTTTATTAAATCAATCTGTGTATTTTTTAAATAAATCCAAAAGCAAATGTGTATTTGTTGGATTATTGCACATATGGGGTTTGCTCCAACAATAAAAGTATGTGGATTAAAGAATCAGTGCATGCTGTTTGATGAAACGGAGTGGAATCAGCTAATAGCCAATCAAGGCGGGATTACTAGATACTTTCAGTCATTAGACGAAGCCTACGTACCTTTGGAACTGGGGACGAAAACGATTTCGTTTCAACGAGTGGATAAAACAAAAATTATAAAGGTAACGGACGCAGGAGGTGATGAATTGTGTTTAGCATGGGAGTCGTTAAGTGAGCTATGGCGGTTAACACCGTTAATTGCATTTCGGTTAAACCTTCTGTCTACATTGGACTTTTATAATTTCTACAGCAGTGTAATAAATGGAGTTGCAGACATGCCAGGTGACTGTATTGTGAACATCAAAAACGTGCTCGAACCGTTAATGAAGCTACAAATTCCGAATGTATATGGACTGTTAGAAGTAGTACATTATTTACTAGAAAAGATAGTAGTAGATATTGAAGTCAATAAGAGTATTATGTAATGTGTGGGAGCGAGAAGGTAATAGGGGGGAGGACATATAAGGCTACGTAATCCATGCTTAACTTAATCATATACAATGTGGTTGTGTTATAGTGAATACTTATAGTTGTAGTGTAGCCTTGCCTACTATGTAGTAGACAAATTGACTGCATTGGAGAAATTATGCACTCATTTAGCAGGATGCTGCACACGAAAGCTGTATATGGAGCTGGAACATTTAGTCCAGAATACTGTCAAGAGTTAGCGCACCGATACAGAAAAGGTGTACAGCTTTGTGAAGGATACATTGCAGCAAGAAGCATTGTGATAAGTGTTTGGTTAGATAGCTCGTCGATGCGCAGTTACAGGGCTTTATACATGACATAGTGGAAGATTCATCAGAGTCAAAATTAGAAAGGGAATAAAATGGGTAGTACAGTGCAATTTGACGAAACTAAGAACAAAGTAAGGTATATGTTAACATGGGTGTATGCTCATCGACAAGCACGAAAAGATGAATGGGAAATGATAGCAAGGGATAGGGTACGCTTTCAAAGACGAATAAGCCGAGTTGAAGAGGTGATCGCTTAATTTTGCAAGAAGAGCATAGATCACGCATATATAATAAACGTTTTATAAATGGGTTGTAACATTTAATAAAATATTTGTACCTATGATTGTATTTAAAACAGAACAGTTAAGTATGTATGTAATAAATGCTAAAACAATACATCGAACTGTATTTTATTGATAAAGCTTTATTCAGAACACTCGATTACATGAGTTTTATGTAAATAGTAGACATTACTTAAGGCACAATAGCAAAATGAATTGCAATGGTATTAGCATGATGGAGGCATAGGTTGAAGAGCGGACACCGCTTCCAATTTCACCACTGCACTGGCTGCGATAGGAAACGGCGAATGTAGCTTGTTTTCTTATATCTCTTCACGTAAATGGTATCCGCTTGCTGAGCTATGCGTTGAAAAATTACAGGGAACATAAAAGGTGGAGTGAAGCTTTCTTTGCAATCTATACAATGATGATGTATTAACCAAGTAGCCTGTAGTCGAGACTTTGGTGATAAGTTGGAAAAGGGGGACGGAGGTTTGAGGACGAAGTGAGATACGTGATGTCCATCAAACACGGCTAAATTCTTGGCACAAAGTCTCTTTCAGAAGTCTTGAAACCCTGTACATCTACAAACAGCATGGTAGCTAGCGAAGACAACGCGTACTGCTATAGTAATAAAGGTAGACTGTTGAGTGATGTCGCTTATAGTTGACACTTGCTTCGTCAATGCGTTATACGTAAATACTCGATCATGTAAAATGCTTTTGTGAGTTTCGAAAGTAACTCTAAGCAACTTTTATTGAAGTATGAAGTGGTAGGGTCTTTGTAGTACTTCAAGCAACCAAAACCTGTACATGTAAATTTATTATTAATCGCAGGTATGCTAGATACAATATGTGGCCAGCCATTTTAAATGCATACAATAACTTCAAGCGTTTAACCAAATCTGAGGGCTCTTTCCAGTACACATATTCCATAGGTTTCTCAGCGACTTTCTTACATTCATATCCGCTAGTGGCCCTAGATCTGAGATTGGGCTTTATACTGTGTGTCCACTTGAAAGAGCGCATGCCCAGAAGCTGTCCTTTAGCGTTGTAATTTCACCCGATGATTACACACTTCTACACAGCTTTAAACAGCTGCTGTACAGCTTGATACAGCTTCTATGCAGCTTTAAACAGCTTCTGTACAGCTTTTATGCAGCTTTAAACAGCTTCTGTACATCTTTAAACAGCTCCTAGAACAGCCAATGTGTACCCATAATGTACATTCTACATCCACGTAAACACACAGTTTATAATAACAAGTACTCATAAAGCATAATTATATAAGTCTTTTCAGTCATTCAGCTTACACTTATAGACCGGTATACAGATTAACTGCATGCTTTACGTGGAGTCCCCGTGTAAACATACCTCCACGTTCCTTCCCTTGGGAGGAAGTAATTGAGATACGCTCAATCAGCGCGCAATTGCGTAGCAATTGCTCCCAGTTACTCACTGGTGGGAGCGGGGTTGCCTATCCACCCTCTACTAACTATCCAGGGTAGTACCGGAGCGATTGACTTAACACGTGCTCATCCGCCGGCACCCTCCCGTCCTCTTTCATACGGGGTGAAGTACCTAGTCCAGCAATAGGACTATTCCCCCAACATAACTCAGTTGATAGAGGGAACCCTTCAGTCCTATTTCATACCTTCACAAGTTCCTCTCCGAGACAATGGTTGGGGCCACTGCCCGATCGAATCCAACCTCAAATGTGGCGGGACTTGGTTTTAAATGGGTTCGCCACCCCGATCTACCAATATATAGGCTTGGTGGGCCCTCGACAGAGCTTCGTTCGTAAGTCTACACGTTATAGACTCCCAGTGTGTACCTCAGTAAGGTGAAGTTATAGACCGGTATACAGGTGGCACTTTTATAGAATGGTATTGGGTCCTGGATCCTCATTTTGAAATGGTTTCAGACACACCACCGTCCAGAATCCATCCTCATTCGTCCTCCCTTAGTTAGTGAGGACGGGAGGGAGAACTAAGAATGAAAGTGAGGACGAAAGGGAGGACGAATGAGGACGAAGGGAGGATGAAGGGAGGACGAACTGCGATGATGAAAGGGAGGGCGAATAAGGACGACAGCGAAGGCGAATAAGGACGACAAGGAGGTCTGAGGACGCAAGGGAAGACGAATGAGGATGGATTCTGGACGGTGGTGTGTCTGAAACCATTTCAAAATGAGGATCCAGGACCCAATACCATTCTATAAAAGTGCCACCTGTATATCGGTCTATAACTTCACCTTACTGAGGTACACACTGGGAGTAAATAACGTGTAGACTTACGAACGAAGCTCTGTCGAGGGCCCACCAAGCCTATATATTGGTAGATCGGGGTGGCGAACCCATTTAAAACCAAGTCCCGCCACATTTGAGGTTGGATTCGATCGGGCAGTGGCCCCAACCATTGTCTCGGAGAGGAACTTGTGAAGGTATGAAATAGGACTGAAGGGTTCCCTCTATCAACTGAGTTATGTTGGGGGAATAGTCCTATTGCTGGACTAGGTACTTCACCCCGTATGAAAGAGGACGGGAGGGTGCCGGCGGATGAGCACGTGTTAAGTCAATCGCTCCGGTACTAGCCTGGATAGTTAGTAGAGGGTGGATAGGCAACCCCGCTCCCACCAGTGAGTAACTGGGAGCAATTGCTACGCAATTGCGCGCTGATTGAGCGTATCTCAATTACTTCCTCCCAAGGGAAGGAACGTGGAGGTATGTTTACACGGGGACTCCACGTAAAGCATGCAGTTAATCTGTATACCGGTCTATAAGTGTAAGCTGAATGACTGAAAAGACTTATATAATTATGCTTTATGAGTACTTGTTATTATAAACTGTGTGTTTACGTGGATGTAGAATGTACATTATGGGTACACATTGGCTGTTCTAGGAGCTGTTTAAAGATGTACAGAAGCTGTTTAAAGCTGCATAAAAGCTGTACAGAAGCTGTATCAAGCTGTACAGCAGCTGTTTAAAGCTGTGTAGAAGTGAGTAATCATCGGGTGAAATTACAACGCTAAAGGACAGCTTCTGGGCATGCGCTCTTTCAAGTGGACACACAGTATAAAGCCCAATCTCAGATCTAGGGCCACTAGCGGATATGAATGTAAGAAAGTCGCTGAGAAACCTATGGAATATGTGTACTGGAAAGAGCCCTCAGATTTGGTTAAACGCTTGAAGTTATTGTATGCATTTAAAATGGCTGGCCACTTATTCTATCTAGCATACCTGCGATTAATAATAAATTTACATGTACAGGTTTTGGTTGCTTGAAGTACTACAGAGATCCTACCACTTCATACTTCAATAAAAGTTGCTTAGAGTTACTTTCGAAACTCACAAAAGCATTTCACATGATCGAGTATTTACGTATAACGCATTGACGAAGCAAGTGTCAACTATAAGCGACATCACTCAACAGTCTACCTTTATTACTATAGCAGTACGCGTTGTCTTCGCTAGCTACCATGCTGTTTGTAGATGTACAGGGTTTCAAGACTTCTGAAAGAGACTTTGTGCCAAGAATTTAGCCGTGTTTGATGGACATCACGTATCTCACTTCGTCCTCAAACCTCCGTTCCTCTTTTCCAACTTATCACCAAAGTCTCGACTACAGGCTACTTGGTTAATACATCATCATTGTATAGATTGCAAAGAAAGCTTCACTCCACCTTTTATGTTTCCTGTAATTTTTCAACGCATAGCTCAACAAGCGGATACCATTTACGTGAAGAGATATAAGAAAACAAGCTACATTCGCCGTTTCCTATCGCAGCCAGTGCAGTGGTGAAATTGGAAGCGGTGTCCGCTCTTCAACCTATGCCTCCATCATGCTAATACCATTGCAATTCATTTTGCTATTGTGTCTTAAGTAATGTCTACTATTTACATAAAACTCATGTAATCGAGTGTTCTGAATAAAGCTTTATCAATAAAATACAGTTCGATGTATTGTTTTAGCATTTATTACATACATACTTAACTGTTTTGTTTTAAATACAATCATAGGTACAAATATTTTATTAAATGTTACAACCCATTTATAAAACGTTTATTATATATGCGTGATCTATGCTCTTCTTGCAAAATTAAGCGATTACCTCTTCAACTCGGCTTATTCGTCTTTGAAAGCGTACCCTATCCCTTGATATCATTTCCCATTCATCTTTTCGTGCTTGTCGATGAGCATACACCCATGTTAACATATACCTTACTTTGTTCTTAGTTTCGTCAAATTGCACTGTACTACCCATTTTATTCCCTTTCTAATTTTGACTCTGATGAATCTTCCACTATGTCATGTATAAAGCCCTGTAACTGAGCATCGACGAGCTATCTAACCAAACACCTATCACAATGCTTCTTGCTGCAATGTATCCTTCACAAAGCTGTACACCTTTTCTGTATCGTTGCACTAACTCTTGACAGTATTCTGGACTAAATGTTCCAGCTCCATATACAGCTTTCGTGTGCAGTATCCTGCTCCAACGCTGCTAAATGAGTGCATAATTTCTCCAATGCAGTCAATTTGTCTACTACATAGTAGGCAAGGCTACACTACAACTATAAGTATTCACTATAACACAACCACATTGTATATGATTAAGTTAAGCATGGATTACGTAGCCTTATATGTCCTCCCCCCTATTACCTTCTCGCTCCCACACATTACATAATACTCTTATTGACTTCAATATCTACTACTATCTTTTCTAGTAAATAATGTACTACTTCTAACAGTCCATATACATTCGGAATTTGTAGCTTCATTAACGGTTCGAGCACGTTTTTGATGTTCACAATACAGTCACCTGGCATGTCTGCAACTCCATTTATTACACTGCTGTAGAAATTATAAAAGTCCAATGTAGACAGAAGGTTTAACCGAAATGCAATTAACGGTGTTAACCGCCATAGCTCACTTAACGACTCCCATGCTAAACACAATTCATCACCTCCTGCGTCCGTTACCTTTATAATTTTTGTTTTATCCACTCGTTGAAACGAAATCGTTTTCGTCCCCAGTTCCAAAGGTACGTAGGCTTCGTCTAATGACTGAAAGTATCTAGTAATCCCGCCTTGATTGGCTATTAGCTGATTCCACTCCGTTTCATCAAACAGCATGCACTGATTCTTTAATCCACATACTTTTATTGTTGGAGCAAACCCCATATGTGCAATAATCCAACAAATACACATTTGCTTTTGGATTTATTTAAAAAATACACAGATTGATTTAATAAAGGTGTCCACTTAGCATCCTTTGGTGGCTGGATTGGCATCATAAGCTGCTTTTCCAGAGCTTACATTTTTGCATTCTCAATTGTCTTAGTTAGGTTTTCCATTGTTATTACGATTTACAACAATATCACTATATCTTCACTCAGGAACCACTGACAATCCTACATCTCTTGCTTGTCGTATATAACTGATTTAGCTTCAAGGTCATTCCTCACCTTACCCCGAGAGAAAGATAATCTAGAGATACTTAATCTTGAAATACCGGAGATTTTGAACTATGTGACCCTGAGTGTTACCACCCTTGAGGAAATTAATTGTTAATATTCAAAATTAACCTAGCATTGAAAACACCAGATATAAATATGTCTGCATATGATGAGTATTTAGATTTGCGCTCAACGTATTATAGTAATCGGGAAACCGAACCCTTATTCGATTATGCCGAATACAAGAATTGTCTCATCTTTTGTCATGAACCTCACTAAACAAAACGAGTCTATTCAAAACATAGTGCTCAACGTGAAGTTGGATATCGAGTCTCGTAAGGATACATCTGTCAACACCACCGCTTATTGTCTCATTCTTCATGACGTTCTGGTTGAGATTCATTCAAATTGAGATTCAAATTTGTTATTATTTCAGAAAATGAGAAACACATAATAATGTTTTTTTTTCTGTATACATCTCTGTATATCTTTCTGAGTACATCTCTATATATCTTTCTGAAACTGTATTATTATATTGAAAAATTCACTTTATTTCATAAAACAGCTTACGTTATTTCCTGTTGTGACATTAATTAGAATTGCTGATAAAGGACTTTTCTCATGGGAGCATTTTAGACGTTTACACATTTTACAGTATCAAAAGATATGCAGAACGCAATTTTTAATGTACGCAGTCGTTTTATAGTTCTGGTAACAAAAAGATCACTTCTTGTTGTCAATACGTTTTATAGTTTTGAAGTTTTGGAGTCAGGTGTAAGGGGTGATTTTTCGGTTTTGTGGAAATTTGAAGGTAGTTTAAAACAAAAACTGTGGGGAAATAATTCATCTTTTAAGGAAAACACGAAACCAAGAAAAAACCAATGCAAATAGGAAGTAACAACAACATACCATAATTAACAATACTTTATTGGCATCGAACCGCGCGCTTTTTCAACAGAGGTGTTAGACGTTTCTTCTGTTTGTTTGTGATGTGATTAATAAATATTGTGTGTGTCTAATTGTTTTAGTGAAAAGGGCAATTAATATTAATCGTGTGAATCGTAATATGAATCGATATTGATCGTTAAGTTGTAACATTTCAATTTTCAATGTTTAAATTCGTTCCACTTATGTTAGTTAGGCAACCCATTTGTCGTCGGGTACTGACGTCACATGACAATTTCAAATTTTGTTTTTGATAATTCGGCCATTTTGGCGTTATACTCTTCGAGGAGAAGGACTGTCTCCACCTTCGAAATTTTCTTCTTTAAATTTTCTAGTCATCCTGGTACGTTACGAGATTTTACAAAATATCTCAAATTTCTAATTTATTCTTCTTTTAGGAGATACATTTATTATGAATATTGTCCATTGAAATATGGCTAGGTGTTGTGGTTTGGTTAACCTCTGTCCTCGTGTCGAGGGTAAGTTATTTAATGGTTCATTATACTTTCAAGGGTGCTAATATATTTTTCTCCTCGTAGTTTTACCCGGGAGTCTGGGATTTGGTTGTGGATGTACACATTTCGTTAGTTGAATGTGATTAATGTTTTTTTACTTGGAGCATATAAACAATACTTTAATTTCTTCATAAGATTTCATCTGGAGGATCTAGAACTTCATACTACCATGCAGTAACCCATGCTGATTTTGTTTAGAACATTTCAAGAAAAATGGCCAAGCAGATAAATAAATTAAAAAAAGGTCAGATAGATTAGATTTTTGTAATTTCAAGGTTTGGTAATAACAAGATGTTTCGTTAAATTTAAATATTATAAATTTATAGTTTACTTGATTTTTTTCATATCGTATTAATTCGTACCTAATTTACATGTTAAATTTGTTAGTCAATTATCATTTAAATCATTGTCAGCCTGAGTGGCGAATAACTCGCACATTATCATGATCTTGATGTTGAGAGTTTTGGAAATGCGAGTAACCTTTTTAAAGGTGCATATGTTTTTTTTTGAAGCTAGTAGCCGTTCTGATATTTATATATAACTTAATATCTACATAATTTTTAATATTTCATATAGATAAAGTTTTTAATAGATCTTTGATTTTTTGTTAATTCAAGTTAAAGTTTGTACAGGGTATTTCGCCGGTAACATAACTATTGTCACCTTGTTTTATGATTTTTATAAATGCGTCGTACCTAGTGAGCTCACGAAGTATCGTCACGTTTTTCTTAAATTTAATTTCGTGCATAGGCGTTTCAGTACATGCGCCACGGCGAATTAGCCTATTTCGGGTCATTTATTTGTATTCAATTTCAAATAGCTTTCCATTTTAAGCAACTAGTAATAACTCAAGTTTAACTATCATTTCAATTTTGGGAATTTTGACTTATATTAATAATTTTGATATATTTTATTGTTGATGTTATATTAACCAATTACGCTACAATTATAATTATATGTTTCCAAGTAACAAGTCTGTGTTTTATTCATTTTCTCATCACTCAGTTGGAACTGTTTCACTGGGTTTGCTTAAAGTTTATTTTGTTGAGCTGGTCACTCAGCAACTTTTCTAAATTTTTATGACCTGGCGTCCATTAATAACAAAAAAATATTAAATATACAAATAACAACTGTGGACCCACCCCCACGCATTGAGCTAGCGGTGGATTTTTTTACCAACTTTAAGCAAGTACTGTCACAGTGCCCAAAAGAGGTAATAAAGTGAACATGCGTATAAAAATTAAACAACATCGTAATATCTTTCACTCATCATTATAAAGAAATTCTACACATTTCTATCGTTATCAACATCTCCATTCATTTTTATCTTGAAAGGATTAAATATTTTTTACAATTCTTATGTTTTAAAATCATTAATGTAAATTGTGAAAAGGTAAATAAGCGATCATCTTTTGTGTTAGATGGTATAGGAATATGAAAAATCGAACTTTTTTTGTAAAGCATGTGCACATGCTGTAATGTCAAGTTCCAAAGGTAAATACTTCAGTAATGTAAATCTAGCTTATATCTTAAATCTCTAGAAAATGAAAATTTAGTTAGTTTTACTATTAGTTTTAACATGTCTTTATAGGGAACAATAATTAATAATAAATAAATGCTTTAAAGGTTTTATTCTTTCATTCTTTTAAATACGAGCCTGATACCTCGCTGAGACCTTGAGGGTACATCACGTTATATGAATGCAGTTTTCGTCTACATAGACAAGAATTGAAAAAAACATATTAATAATTCATTTCGTTCATTGTTCATCTTTGAACATTTTTTCTTCGCCAATGGAGCTGCAATGTAATAAAGATAATTGTGTTTTTATAAATGTTAACAGGTAAACCAAAAAGACGGAATTGCAAAGGTATATATGTTTATAGAGCTTCGTTAACTATTATGAGCTGACAATGTCCGTCCTCTCTTACGGCCTTGACATATAAATGTAATAATTATATTACCATAAAAGATTAAAAAATGAAATTTGTGCATTACACAGCGTAAATCTTATCCAGACTATTGTATCTTACAACGTATAATAATAGTGTTTACGCTTGCTTAAGATTGTTTTTAACTTTAAAAAAAATCTTCAGAAATTATTATTGTATTTAACCTTGAACATTTACTTTCGCTCTCTCTCTAGAAATGGTCTTGAGCACGGCTAAGCTTTCCTTGATTTTTGTCTCTCTCTAATCGTTTTATTAAGCAGAAATTATTATTGTATTTAACCTTGAGTGTTACCAACATTTATTTACGCTCTCTCTCTTTTCATCTCTCTTTAACGTGAACAAATGGCCTTGAGTACTGCCAACCTTACACACATAACCTTGAAATGCAATCTTGCCAACCTTTTTCGCGGCCTTGACCTTGAAAAAAGTGGTGGGAGGTGGAAGTGGAGGGGGTGGTTCCAGAACACTCATATTATTCCTACTGACGGCACTCTGCTTGCTGGGGTCGTTGTATGATCTAGATATGACGTGGTAATGACTTCATAATCTCTCAGATCAATGACGTCACCTGCTAGACGTTAATTTCACGTCTGGAAAACACGTTAATCTGACGTCTTTTTTAAGTTACATTTGGGATCCCTCTTCTCCCAGATTTTTAGGAATACATATGAAGCTACTAGTACTTTTCAAGGTTATATATTGAAATATACATTATACAAAAGTGTAACATATATTGAAAGAATTTATACTAAAAAAATATCAACAATGACAAACATGAATTTGCCCATTAAAATTAAACATAACATAGATAGTTTACAGTCTAGTTTCATTGACCAAATTGTCCTAATTTTCTCATTATTTCTAATGCATGACATCTAAAGTTGCAATGTTTTCTTTAAAGACTTCAACGATAAATAAACTACTATCACTACAAAACTTTTCTTATAAGCCAAACCAACGCAGTTGCCAAATATTTCTGTAGTAGGCCATACTTTAAGTTGTGACAAGTTTTTCACCACAAAAATGTTCAGTTCTCAAACTTTTAAATCGAAAATGGCGGAAGAGGCGAACTCTCACATAAACGACAGAACAAAGATTGGTACTGACAACCAAGATAGACTGCGTGCGTTTATCACAAAAGCGACACCTACACCGACTGGTTGAAGGTTTGAAAGTAGCGCCCTCATATTGCAGATCATGGATTGCTGTGGGAAGTTTGCAAATATTATAAATGTACTAAAAATAATAATATTTGTACGAAAATAATATAAATGTTTGTCTTTGCCGGAATAACACGCTTTAAGCGCAATGAGTCTTTACAATAGCCTTACTGAAACATATTCCATTATGGAAAATATAACACAAACTGAAAAAGATTGTCTTCGAAATAATAGGATGTTTGGTCAAAAATATTCTAAAATCGACAATTATAATAAATGGCTCTTTATGTTTATATCTTTTTTATAAATTATTATTACAATTAAACGCGAAGACTTTCACGGAATTTCAAAGGTTATGAATCGCTATCTAAATCCAACTCAGAGTTAAAATAGCCAAACTCTTACTGCTTCTACGACTACATTCAGCTTTATTCTTCTACATTCACAAAATTACCGGTCGTATAGGAAAGGTTCTCAAAAAGCACGAGATCAAAACTATCTTCAAACCCCATACGAAAGTCTCTCAATTACTATTACTATCTACTAAGAATCATCATCCAGTTTTGTCTTCTAAGGGCGTTTACAGCATTCCTTGTTATTGTGGTCTTGTTTCCATTGGAGGAACAGGGCGATCGGTTCAAACGAAAACTTACGAACATAAACGAAGTCTGAAAGCAGGTCTTGTTTCCGTCTATTGCACAACAACAGCATGAAACCGGACATAAGGTACTCTTTAATGAGCTTCTATCTTACGTAGGAGTAGATAAGCTATAACAGTTCTAGCTCAAAATCCCATGTATTTTCTTATGAAGGTTCGTTTTACCATTCAAGGTCATCCGCGGTTCCCCACTCCTATCCCCACTACCCCCTACTTAGCCCCCTACTTAGGCCCCCCACTTAGCCCCCTACTTAGCCCCCTACTTAGGCCCCCCACTTAAGCCCCACTCCTATCCCTACTCAGCGGCCATTTTGAATAGCCATTTTGAATCGCCATTTTGAATCGCTATCTTGGATCGCCATTTTGAATCACCATTTTGAATGTCATTTACATATCCACCATTTTGTATCTGTCATTTCCAACTTGTCATCATTTCCCGCTGAAAGATTTGAATTCCTAGCGCTGCTAATGCCATCTATCGGTGACGTCATATGATCGGTATAGTAGATTTCTATACGCCTGTAGATAGGCAACCCACTATATTTTTTTATAAAAATCAATGGAGCCAACAGGGTTTGAACCGGGGACCGCTCGAATGGTAGCCAGCCAATGCATCCACTACACCAACGAGGTAATCTATTAAAGCACTGTAAACGGCTTATAAAAAAAAATTGTTGACTAGCGACTACGTACTCATAACATAATGCATGTTAGTAATTTATAGTATTATATCATACGGCTCCCTCTTCCTCCTGCATGTGTCATGATTGATTGATTAAGTAGATGATTATTCCTGTGCTGTGATTGATTAAAGGGTCAACATATAAAATAAGTATAAATTATCATATCTAGAAAAAACAAGTTAAAAATTCAATTAAAGAATCATTAGATCTTTTACAGCCAAATATGTTTCAATCTTGATCTCAATGCCTAAGACTTTCATTAATTAAACTTTTACTGACGTTTTGTAAAATTGTATATAAAAAAATTGTTGACTAGCGAGCACGTACTCATAACATAATACATGTTAGTAATTTCATATTATCAGATATGATATCCATTATCTCAACAAAATCATTAGCAAAGACGTGTTTTAGTTATAAGTTTAAGCGATAACAAAATGATTGTAATTTCTTATTGTCAATACATATATCAGGGTTAGATTTAATAATTCGATATACATTTCACCATTCAAATATAAATTTCATAACAAAAGAATTAGCTTTTCTTGGAAGCGAATTTAAAAAAAACAAACATGTAAAAGACAATTTTAAAATATCAATATTTGAAACTCTGATTTCTTGTCTAACAGGGTGGACTCAACCATTTTTTTTTGTTTCAAGACTGTTTCTAGCCTAAGGATGTATAGCCCCAGGGTTAATTAATTGAGTTTGACCTGTAGAGCATTATACCTAAAATAAGATACAATATATTTAAAGCAATTTAAAACATTCGATTACACAATAAACAGAATTTGTTTGCTAAAGAATCAATTACAATAAAATTAATTTGTTTAGTTATAAATATTAAAAATTGTTATATTTAGGAATAATAATTTAAAAATTCGATAAAAGAATCATTAGGGTTTTTCTGAACCAGATAATTAAAAAGTTTGTTATTTCTAATAATCAACTAGATTGATTTTATTATTTTTAAACTTTCAACATATAAGCTTATACCTAAAATATTTAGATCTGTTCAGTTCAACTGAAGCTCTCATCATCGATTAATATATGTTTCTTGTTTTATTCTGAAATCCAATTTGGTTCTTTTAAATTACTGCATACGAGTTATTTATAAAAATGCTTTCACGTATATTTGATTAAAACCAATTTATTTAAAAATAATTCCCGGAAAATATTTATAAATATTGTACATTAATAATATTAAATCTTTAGGATTCAAAAATTATGTACTAAATTATCTAAAAGATTACATATGTACAACTAAGTTAAAATCTCATAAAATAAATACACAAATTAAAACTAAAATTACTTCTTTAAATTTTAGAGTTAATTCCATTTTATCTAATAGAGCAGTATCACTTTGTGCAAAACATTCAATTTCATCATCGCTGTCACTGTCGTAATTGACTTGATATTTTACAGTAGACATCTTTCATTTCCCACCATTAGATTTGAATTCCTAATGCCTCAACTGCCATCTATCGGTAACGTCCTGTGATCGGTATAGTAGACTTCTATACGCCTGTAGATAGGCAACCTGTTACACTTTTTATAAAAATCAATTTTGGAGTAACCAGGGTTCGAACGCTCAACCATCTGATTAGAACTCCATAGCTTAGCCCCGAGACTACGGAGCTTGTCTTTTAAATTACTGCATACGAGTTATTTATAAAAATGCTTTCACGTATATTTGATTAAAACCAATTTATTTAAAAATAATTCCCAGAAAATATTTATAAATATTGTACATTAATAATATTAAATCTTTAGGATTCAAAAATTATAAGCCAATTATGATTATCATCATGAGTCATTGAGATGAGACAATTATTAACCTTATATGAGCCAATCGTGAAGAAACTCAAGAAATATTTCTTGATACATCTTAAATATAACAATTTGAAAACTATATACAGATATTATTATTACATGAGGCCCGTAACATCAATGTGATAAAATAAAAATAAATTGCACTATTGCGGTACTAAATTATCTAAAAGATTACATATGTACAACTAAGTTAAAATCTCATAAAATAAATACACAAATTAAAACTAAATCTTATTTACATAAAAATTAATAGATGTTATGCAAACACCTGGCATATATTTAATATTTTTAATTTCTGTATAGCATTTTTCGAATGCTACACAGAAATTATTTAGTTGGATGCTGCTTGGTGACGTGACGTATCTTCGGTTATCGATTAGAATACCACCCCCAGGGAGTTCTATCTCTTCCTCGTATGAAATAATTGCACCTACTTCATAATTAGTACTGCTACTACATCTGTTAATTACTTCTTTAAATTTTAGAGTTAATTCCATTTTATCTAATAGAGCAGGATCACTTTGTGCAAAACATTCAATTTCATCTTCGCTGTCACTGTCGTAATTGACTTGATATTTTACAGTAGACATCTTTCAAACTGTTTTGAAGAACTGATAATATTTAAAAAAAAATGATTGACTTTATATAGTATTTTTCAGGAAAACCTTCTTCAGAAAAACCTAATAATTCTTAATTGAAATGTTTTCAAAATATGATTACATTTATTTATTTTAAATATAGTCATATACATAGTAAGGATTGTGGTTTTTCCTCTATTGTTAATGGTAATAACCGTACTGAGGTCAAGCTTTCACTAGATGAATTAAACATTTTTTATGAGAATACAAAATACAGTGATCTTTTCATGTATCATTCGTTTCCTCGCATAACTTTTAGATTATCTGTGAGAAATTCTATTTTATTTATTTAGTACATGATATGATTTTGTTATTTTTAAACTTTCAACATATAAAATAGGTATAAATTATCATATCTAGAAAAAACTGATTTTATTATTTTTAAGAAATTTTTCTTGATACATCTTAAATATAACAATTTGAAAACTATATACAGATATTATTACTACATGAGGTCCGTAACATCAGTAGATCCGCGGCTTTTTATATCAGTATAAAATAATTAGATATAGTTATATTTACTATATATTCTTTTAAACAGCTGTTATACTTTCCATCAGTCTTGCATGGTTTTCAATTTACAAAACCTAATTGAGTTTGACCTGTTAGACAAGAAATCAGAGTTTCAGATATTGATATTTTAAAATTGTCTTTTACATGTTTCCATAGAGATACATTTCAACAGTAGATGATGAATGATAGGTAATCGCTATCTACATGGGGCAAAATTATACACAGAAATTCTTTTAGCTACAAAATCTACGGTTTCCTTTCCTTCGAACATGAAGCAGAACATAATGATAATTGTTTGTAAGCTACGCTTAGATAAATGTTTACTTCAATCATTATTACTAATGTGTGAATTACGTACAAGACAATTATAAGCCAATTATGATTATTATCATGAGTCATTGAGATGAGACAATTAGTCAGTCTTATATGAGCTAATCGTGAAGAAAGTCCAATTTTTCTTAATGCATCTCAAATCACTTTGAAACAATTATTACGTATGACTAGAGTCAGTTTAAATTAATTATAAATCTAAAAAATACATTTTTAAAATTAGGATGTAACCCCGAGCTGTTAATGAAAAGCAATTAACTCGTTTATACTGTTCCCCAAACTAGATTATTAGAAAAACAACCTTTCTAATTGCTCGGAAATTAACTAAAAATGACATATAAACTGAACGGTTTTTAAAAATAAATCATTGTGAAAGAGTTTTAGGAATCATCAAGACGCTATCCTACCTTCTCGTGTAAGTGTTTTAATTTTTAATTAGCTTATATATTAAAATACTATCTCATTTACGATATGTAATATGTAAATGTTTTAGATTGACTTTATTACAAAACTTTAATATTATAGCAGTATAATCAAAATGGATATCGTGAAACTTTTCAACAGTATAGTAGAAGATAAACCAATTGTATCCACAGAGGTGTTAGAAATCAATAAGGCTTATAAGATTTTAAGTCTGAAGGACATGGACACCAGATATGGAAGATCGATTTTAGTCGAGTTAAATAATTGTAAAATATTTCTACCAAAGAGATATAGCGAAAAAGTCGATAAGACTCTTATAGACGAGATCAATAGATTAGGTAATTTTTCAGTAACTATAACATCATTCAAAACATATGGCAGACATCATCAGAAGACGCCGGTGCTTGAGATGAAACAATTAGAAAAAGGTAATTTTTTTTTTAAATAATTTGATAAAAATATCTAAAAAGTATAAGACTCTAATTACATATTTTATTCTTTTACAGACTAAACAAGCAACCACCTGTAGTAGGATGAACTGGAAGTAGATGACTTTTTAATATTTTTCTATATTTATGTATATTTAAAAAATAAATAAATAAATAAACTTTTTATTGAATCGATGTTTAATTTCTTTGTTTGTAGTTGGAGGTTGAAACTTTTTTTCATCCTATATATCATGCATCTGATCTCTTTAAATTGATTTTTCTCATGTTGATTTGATAATTAATATTTAAATAACTTTTAATTTATAAACAAATCCGCAGTCAAAGGTTCAGATGAAAATAAAAAACAAATATTTTATACAAGAACTTCTATTGAAAGAAGAAGAAAATACATTTCATAGAGATATATTTCAACAGTAGATGATGAATGATAGGTAATCGCTATCTACATGGGGTAAAATTATATACAGTAAGAAGGTATATATAGAAATCGTTTACAAGGGTAGTAGATATAATGAAAAAAGGTTAAAAATCTGTTCAAAATTACATTACTAACGCTGATCAATACCTACATATTACTATTTTTCTGTGTTTCTGTAAGAATTTATTTTCTGTTTTTAATACCGTATGTCTCATTCACCTGTTTCAAAACGTTAATGCCCAGACGCTTGTAAACAATGAAATTAAGCAACATCAACTCAATAAATTAGTTTATTTTTAAATATAATCATATTATATTTTATTTAAAATTAATCGCCTCCTTTTCTATAATAAAAAAAAATGAAATTTACATTAATTCATACGTATTGCCTTCGATTAACTAAACTTACCTGTACAATCCAGACTTCTCTATGATCCAGACGGACGAATAAGTATACATCCCTATACTTATAACCCTCTATATGTATTAAGTCTTCAGCTACAAGACACGCTGTAGCAGCTGGGTAGGGAGGCAGCTTTCCATCACATTTTAGTACATGTATCAAAAACTGCGGCTGATGACATGATGAATGTGGTTGATAGCGTAATTAATGTGGCTGATAGCGTGATGAATGTGGCTGATAGCATGATGAATGTGGCTGATAGCGTAATTAATGTGGCTGATAGCATGCTGAATGTGGCTGATAGCATAATGAATGTGGTTGATAGAATGATGAGATTAATCATTATAATCCGAACATGATTGACACTTTAATTAAACAAAAAGATTATAGGTTAGCTATCAAAAGAATATATCCCATTGACAATCAAACAGAAGACACAAATTACATATCTATACCATATTTTGGCAAAATATCAGAAAAAATTGCACATATACTAAGAAAAACCAACAATTATAAAATAACATTTAAAACCAACACTAACACTTTTTCATTTTTATTTAATGCTAAAGACAGAACACATGATATCATGAAATCGGGCATTTACCGTTTAAATTGTTCTTTTTGTAGTTCGGTATATATTGGACAAACACTTCGAAATTTTGACATAAGATATAAAGAACACGTACGTCATTACAAAAATAAACATCCTGAAAAATCGAATTACGCCAAACACCTTTTAGAACAAAATCACACAATGACTCCTCAAAATAATATTAAATTCCTACATTTTTGTAATAACAAACGCAAATTAGACATTTTAGAAGCCTTTGAAATATACAAACACAAACTCAGGGTACCTTTAATGAATGAACAACTTGAGCTCAGTAATTCTCCGTTACTGGAAGTATTAGATGTTTAATTATGATTTTTATAATTAATTTTTATTATTATTATTATTATTTTATCTAGTTACCTATTTTGTATCTACCTTAGCGACGTGTTTGTTTATAATTATATTACCTTTGATAATGACAGCATAGCTGTCGAAACAATATTGTCAGGTATATTTTAATAAAACTGTGAAACTTTTAATAATCTTTATTTATTTCATGATTATGGAGTTCCACAAAATAAGGCTAGAAACAATAAACAATAATAAATATAGGAGGAATATAACTATATCTAATTATTTTATAAAATACTATGTTAACTACGAGGTAATATACTGAATATATACGCCTGTATTCGGCCTCTAGAGGGTTCATACCCTAATATAAGGTTAGTGATATTGCGTAATCTTCTTTTATTCTATAATATTTCTCTGTTTAAGTTCAGAAATAATCGAAATTATTTCGGTTTTGTGACTGCTCATACCCTCTTTCTTTTCGGCGTACAGCAAACGAAGTCGATCCACTAGTTGGTCAGGTGTGCTCTGACGCATCCAATCAGGCTTCATTTTGTTTAACTTTTTAAATTTGGGAAGACTAAAATCTGTTATTCTGTATAAATTAGGTTTAATAATATGCTCATATTTCCAATGTTTTACGCTTATTATTTTACCCTCTGGCCTATAATTTTTTCTGTATGCATTGGTTAGTGAGATAATCTGCATGTAATTTTCAACATCTTCCTCCGTAGGTGTAGAACCTAGATGTTTAAGTGTTAGTAAATCAAATAGTCCAGGTGTTCCCTTGAAAAGTTTGTTTTTAATTAGAATATCTTTTCCTTGTATTCCTACCGAAACTGAAGCAAATCTCAATTCGTCGTTATCCTTATGGAGACCATATCTCGTTCTATCTATATTTCTTCCTATCAACGTATCGTAATACTCAGAAATATCATGATATTTCTCTGACCCTTGATTATATTCTTCTTCTTCATACTCCGATGATGTCGACGTAGTTGATGTATAAGAAGGTAGTTTTTTAACTTTTAATGAGTTGTTATTGGATTTAGCAATAGATTCTAATAGAGATATAATCTCTTTTAGTTTGTCATCACAACTACATTCTGTTTTATCACGATGAACTTTTCTATGTTTCGCATTACGAGCATTTATTATATCGTCTTCCCCATCTTCCATATTATGCATTGCTTTCAAATGTCTCTTATAACTGTCAGTCCGTGAGAATCCCCTGGAACATTTCTGACATTGCACTTTATATCCCTGATGAATTCTCATATGACGTGCAAAATCAGATTGTCGAATTCTTTTGTTGCAGAGATTACAAGCAAGTCTGTCCATCTTTAATAGCCGTAGACAACTATTAGCATCATTATAACACAACTTCTATTTATATTTCACAGACATATTAATTACGCTATCAACCACATTAATTATGCTATCAGCCACATTCAGCATGCTATCAGCCACATTAATTACGTTATCAGCCACATTCATCATTCTATCAGCCACATTCATTATGCTATCAGCCACATTCAGCATGCTATCAGCCACATTAATTACGCTATCAGCCACATTCATCATGCTATCAGCCACATTCATCACGCTGATTATATTCTTCTTCTTCATACTCCGATGATGTCGACGTAGTTGATGTATAAGAAGGTAGTTTTTTAACTTTTAATGAGTTGTTATTGGATTTAGCAATAGATTCTAATAGAGATATAATCTCTTTTAGTTTGTCATCACAACTACATTCTGTTTTATCACGATGAACTTTTCTATGTTTCGCATTACGAGCATTTATTATATCGTCTTCCCCATCTTCCATATTATGCATTGCTTTCAAATGTCTCTTATAACTGTCAGTCCGTGAGAATCCCCTGGAACATTTCTGACATTGCACTTTATATCCCTGATGAATTCTCATATGACGTGCAAAATCAGATTGTCGAATTCTTTTGTTGCAGAGATTACAAGCAAGTCTGTCCATCTTTAATAGCCGTAGACAACTATTAGCATCATTATAACACAACTTCTATTTATATTTCACAGACATATTAATTACGCTATCAACCACATTAATTATGCTATCAGCCACATTCAGCATGCTATCAGCCACATTAATTACGTTATCAGCCACATTCATCATTCTATCAGCCACATTCATTATGCTATCAGCCACATTCAGCATGCTATCAGCCACATTAATTACGCTATCAGCCACATTCATCATGCTATCAGCCACATTCATCACGCTGATTATATTCTTCTTCTTCATACTCCGATGATGTCGACGTAGTTGATGTATAAGAAGGTAGTTTTTTAACTTTTAATGAGTTGTTATTGGATTTAGCAATAGATTCTAATAGAGATATAATCTCTTTTAGTTTGTCATCACAACTACATTCTGTTTTATCACGATGAACTTTTCTATGTTTCGCATTACGAGCATTTATTATATCGTCTTCCCCATCTTCCATATTATGCATTGCTTTCAAATGTCTCTTATAACTGTCAGTCCGTGAGAATCCCCTGGAACATTTCTGACATTGCACTTTATATCCCTGATGAATTCTCATATGACGTGCAAAATCAGATTGTCGAATTCTTTTGTTGCAGAGATTACAAGCAAGTCTGTCCATCTTTAATAGCCGTAGACAACTATTAGCATCATTATAACACAACTTCTATTTATATTTCACAGACATATTAATTACGCTATCAACCACATTAATTATGCTATCAGCCACATTCAGCATGCTATCAGCCACATTAATTACGTTATCAGCCACATTCATCATTCTATCAGCCACATTCATTATGCTATCAGCCACATTCAGCATGCTATCAGCCACATTAATTACGCTATCAGCCACATTCATCATGCTATCAGCCACATTCATCACGCTATCAGCCACATTAATTACGCTATCAACCACATTCATCATGTCATCAGCCGCAGTTTTTGATACATGTACTAAAATGTGATGGAAAGCTGCCTCCCTACCCAGCTGCTACAGCGTGTCTTGTAGCTGAAGACTTAATACATATAGAGGGTTATAAGTATAGGGATGTATACTTATTCGTCCGTCTGGATCATAGAGAAGTCTGGATTGTACAGGTAAGTTTAGTTAATCGAAGGCAATACGTATGAATTAATGTAAATTTCATTTTTTTTTATTATAGAAAAGGAGGCGATTAATTTTAAATAAAATATAATATGATTATATTTAAAAATAAACTAATTTATTGAGTTGATGTTGCTTAATTTCATTGTTTACAAGCGTCTGGGCATTAACGTTTTGAAACAGGTGAATGAGACATACGGTATTAAAAACAGAAAATAAATTCTTACAGAAACACAGAAAAATAGTAATATGTAGGTATTGATCAGCGTTAGTAATGTAATTTTGAACAGATTTTTAACCTTTTTTCATTATATCTACTACCCTTGTAAACGATTTCTATATATACCTTCTTACTGTATATAATTTTACCCCATGTAGATAGCGATTACCTATCATTCATCATCTACTGTTGAAATATATCTCTATGAAATGTATTTTCTTCTTCTTTCAATAGAAGTTCTTGTATAAAATATTTGTTTTTTATTTTCATCTGAACCTTTGACTGCGGATTTGTTTATAAATTAAAAGTTATTTAAATATTAATTATCAAATCAACATGAGAAAAATCAATTTAAAGAGATCAGATGCATGATATATAGGATGAAAAAAAGTTTCAACCTCCAACTACAAACAAAGAAATTAAACATCGATTCAATAAAAAGTTTATTTATTTATTTATTTTTTAAATATACATAAATATAGAAAAATATTAAAAAGTCATCTACTTCCAGTTCATCCTACTACAGGTGGTTGCTTGTTTAGTCTGTAAAAGAATAAAATATGTAATTAGAGTCTTATACTTTTTAGATATTTTTATCAAATTATTTAAAAAAAAAATTACCTTTTTCTAATTGTTTCATCTCAAGCACCGGCGTCTTCTGATGATGTCTGCCATATGTTTTGAATGATGTTATAGTTACTGAAAAATTACCTAATCTATTGATCTCGTCTATAAGAGTCTTATCGACTTTTTCGCTATATCTCTTTGGTAGAAATATTTTACAATTATTTAACTCGACTAAAATCGATCTTCCATATCTGGTGTCCATGTCCTTCAGACTTAAAATCTTATAAGCCTTATTGATTTCTAACACCTCTGTGGATACAATTGGTTTATCTTCTACTATACTGTTGAAAAGTTTCACGATATCCATTTTGATTATACTGCTATAATATTAAAGTTTTGTAATAAAGTCAATCTAAAACATTTACATATTACATATCGTAAATGAGATAGTATTTTAATATATAAGCTAATTAAAAATTAAAACACTTACACGAGAAGGTAGGATAGCGTCTTGATGATTCCTAAAACTCTTTCACAATGATTTATTTTTAAAAACCGTTCAGTTTATATGTCATTTTTAGTTAATTTCCGAGCAATTAGAAAGGTTGTTTTTCTAATAATCTAGTTTGGGGAACAGTATAAACGAGTTAATTGCTTTTCATTAACAGCTCGGGGTTACATCCTAATTTTAAAAATGTATTTTTTAGATTTATAATTAATTTAAACTGACTCTAGTCATACGTAATAATTGTTTCAAAGTGATTTGAGATGCATTAAGAAAAATTGGACTTTCTTCACGATTAGCTCATATAAGACTGACTAATTGTCTCATCTCAATGACTCATGATAATAATCATAATTGGCTTATAATTGTCTTGTACGTAATTCACACATTAGTAATAATGATTGAAGTAAACATTTATCTAAGCGTAGCTTACAAACAATTATCATTATGTTCTGCTTCATGTTCGAAGGAAAGGAAACCGTAGATTTTGTAGCTAAAAGAATTTCTGTGTATAATTTTGCCCCATGTAGATAGCGATTACCTATCATTCATCATCTACTGTTGAAATGTATCTCTATGGAAACATGTAAAAGACAATTTTAAAATATCAATATCTGAAACTCTGATTTCTTGTCTAACAGGTCAAACTCAATTAGGTTTTGTAAATTGAAAACCATGCAAGACTGATGGAAAGTATAACAGCTGTTTAAAAGAATATATAGTAAATATAACTATATCTAATTATTTTATACTGATATAAAAAGCCGCGGATCTACTGATGTTACGGACCTCATGTAGTAATAATATCTGTATATAGTTTTCAAATTGTTATATTTAAGATGTATCAAGAAAAATTTCTTAAAAATAATAAAATCAGTTTTTTCTAGATATGATAATTTATACCTATTTTATATGTTGAAAGTTTAAAAATAACAAAATCATATCATGTACTAAATAAATAAAATAGAATTTCTCACAGATAATCTAAAAGTTATGCGAGGAAACGAATGATACATGAAAAGATCACTGTATTTTGTATTCTCATAAAAAATGTTTAATTCATCTAGTGAAAGCTTGACCTCAGTACGGTTATTACCATTAACAATAGAGGAAAAACCACAATCCTTACTATGTATATGACTATATTTAAAATAAATAAATGTAATCATATTTTGAAAACATTTCAATTAAGAATTATTAGGTTTTTCTGAAGAAGGTTTTCCTGAAAAATACTATATAAAGTCAATCATTTTTTTTTAAATATTATCAGTTCTTCAAAACAGTTTGAAAGATGTCTACTGTAAAATATCAAGTCAATTACGACAGTGACAGCGAAGATGAAATTGAATGTTTTGCACAAAGTGATCCTGCTCTATTAGATAAAATGGAATTAACTCTAAAATTTAAAGAAGTAATTAACAGATGTAGTAGCAGTACTAATTATGAAGTAGGTGCAATTATTTCATACGAGGAAGAGATAGAACTCCCTGGGGGTGGTATTCTAATCGATAACCGAAGATACGTCACGTCACCAAGCAGCATCCAACTAAATAATTTCTGTGTAGCATTCGAAAAATGCTATACAGAAATTAAAAATATTAAATATATGCCAGGTGTTTGCATAACATCTATTAATTTTTATGTAAATAAGATTTAGTTTTAATTTGTGTATTTATTTTATGAGATTTTAACTTAGTTGTACATATGTAATCTTTTAGATAATTTAGTACCGCAATAGTGCAATTTATTTTTATTTTATCACATTGATGTTACGGGCCTCATGTAATAATAATATCTGTATATAGTTTTGAAATTGTTATATTTAAGATGTATCAAGAAATATTTCTTGAGTTTCTTCACGATTGGCTCATATAAGGTTAATAATTGTCTCATCTCAATGACTCATGATGATAATCATAATTGGCTTATAATTTTTGAATCCTAAAGATTTAATATTATTAATGTACAATATTTATAAATATTTTCTGGGAATTATTTTTAAATAAATTGGTTTTAATCAAATATACGTGAAAGCATTTTTATAAATAACTCGTATGCAGTAATTTAAAAGACAAGCTCCGTAGTCTCGGGGCTAAGCTATGGAGTTCTAATCAGATGGTTGAGCGTTCGAACCCTGGTTACTCCAAAATTGATTTTTATAAAAAGTGTAACAGGTTGCCTATCTACAGGCGTATAGAAGTCTACTATACCGATCACAGGACGTTACCGATAGATGGCAGTTGAGGCATTAGGAATTCAAATCTAATGGTGGGAAATGAAAGATGTCTACTGTAAAATATCAAGTCAATTACGACAGTGACAGCGATGATGAAATTGAATGTTTTGCACAAAGTGATACTGCTCTATTAGATAAAATGGAATTAACTCTAAAATTTAAAGAAGTAATTTTAGTTTTAATTTGTGTATTTATTTTATGAGATTTTAACTTAGTTGTACATATGTAATCTTTTAGATAATTTAGTACATAATTTTTGAATCCTAAAGATTTAATATTATTAATGTACAATATTTATAAATATTTTCCGGGAATTATTTTTAAATAAATTGGTTTTAATCAAATATACGTGAAAGCATTTTTATAAATAACTCGTATGCAGTAATTTAAAAGAACCAAATTGGATTTCAGAATAAAACAAGAAACATATATTAATCGATGATGAGAGCTTCAGTTGAACTGAACAGATCTAAATATTTTAGGTATAAGCTTATATGTTGAAAGTTTAAAAATAATAAAATCAATCTAGTTGATTATTAGAAATAACAAACTTTTTAATTATCTGGTTCAGAAAAACCCTAATGATTCTTTTATCGAATTTTTAAATTATTATTCCTAAATATAACAATTTTTAATATTTATAACTAAACAAATTAATTTTATTGTAATTGATTCTTTAGCAAACAAATTCTGTTTATTGTGTAATCGAATGTTTTAAATTGCTTTAAATATATTGTATCTTATTTTAGGTATAATGCTCTACAGGTCAAACTCAATTAATTAACCCTGGGGCTATACATCCTTAGGCTAGAAACAGTCTTGAAACAAAAAAAAATGGTTGAGTCCACCCTGTTAGACAAGAAATCAGAGTTTCAAATATTGATATTTTAAAATTGTCTTTTACATGTTTGTTTTTTTAAATTCGCTTCCAAGAAAAGCTAATTCTTTTGTTATGAAATTTATATTTGAATGGTGAAATGTATATCGAATTATTAAATCTAACCCTGATATATGTATTGACAATAAGAAATTACAATCATTTTGTTATCGCTTAAACTTATAACTAAAACACGTCTTTGCTAATGATTTTGTTGAGATAATGGATATCATATCTGATAATATGAAATTACTAACATGTATTATGTTATGAGTACGTGCTCGCTAGTCAACAATTTTTTTATATACAATTTTACAAAACGTCAGTAAAAGTTTAATTAATGAAAGTCTTAGGCATTGAGATCAAGATTGAAACATATTTGGCTGTAAAAGATCTAATGATTCTTTAATTGAATTTTTAACTTGTTTTTTCTAGATATGATAATTTATACTTATTTTATATGTTGACCCTTTAATCAATCACAGCACAGGAATAATCATCTACTTAATCAATCAATCATGACACATGCAGGAGGAAGAGGGAGCCGTATGATATAATACTATAAATTACTAACATGCATTATGTTATGAGTACGTAGTCGCTAGTCAACAATTTTTTTTTATAAGCCGTTTACAGTGCTTTAATAGATTACCTCGTTGGTGTAGTGGATGCATTGGCTGGCTACCATTCGAGCGGTCCCCGGTTCAAACCCTGTTGGCTCCATTGATTTTTATAAAAAAATATAGTGGGTTGCCTATCTACAGGCGTATAGAAATCTACTATACCGATCATATGACGTCACCGATAGATGGCATTAGCAGCGCTAGGAATTCAAATCTTTCAGCGGGAAATGATGACAAGTTGGAAATGACAGATACAAAATGGTGGATATGTAAATGACATTCAAAATGGTGATTCAAAATGGCGATCCAAGATGGCGATTCAAAATGGCGATTCAAAATGGCTATTCAAAATGGCCGCTGAGTAGGGATAGGAGTGGGGCTTAAGTGGGGGGCCTAAGTAGGGGGCTAAGTAGGGGGCTAAGTGGGGGGCCTAAGTAGGGGGCTAAGTAGGGGGTAGTGGGGATAGGAGTGGGGAACCGCGGATGACCTTGAATGGTAAAACGAACCTTCATAAGAAAATACATGGGATTTTGAGCTAGAACTGTTATAGCTTATCTACTCGTAGGTCAACGTTTTTTCATACCAAGAAATTCAGGGAAGTTTTTGAAATTTACAAACAATCTCGCAATCGAGACACCGGCCATCCACTAGCCCCGATCCATCCTAACTCCGCCATTTTCTTTTCGCTTTAACTCAGAAGCATTTCACTTCTGGCAAGGGTTTTTAACAATTAAATAGTACATTCTAGTAGCTACATTGATCCAATCAGGTTTGAGGGTTTACATTGCTAAAAACTAACCAAAAGTCGTAAGGGACTATCTGAATTTGGTTTTGACAAATTGAATTTTTATAAGGTTTTGTCACACTATAATATTATACTTGTTTAACTCATTTTCGTTTAATTCTTTAATCTTTCAGTCCATCAACTAACGTCTGCATGATTTAATTATAACATTATCTTTGCCGATTTTGTTGTTTGTTTAGTTAGCACCTTCTTTATTTCGGGTTGCTTCAGTTAACAAACTCACTTTATGAAATTTTATTAAACCGATTATTTATCAAACTTTGATCATCCATCAAAGATTTTTCAAACACAGTGGCTCCAGCAAACATTTTAACGGAATTATAGTAGGAGCAGCTTTAATTACTACTCGTACTTGTTAGTGGAATCTAATTAAGGTGAATTAATCTGTACCTACTCGTGCTCAAAAATGTTTGTTTTGAAATATCAGAAAGCATTTTCATTAAAAATGCGTACATAAATAAATATTATAATTTCAACTTCGGAAGTACATCCAAATAATGGAAAACATTATAAGCTCGTGAAAAACTGATAACACCGATGGTTGGATGGGGGAAATGGCTTTTTAAAACTCGACAATGTAACGAAGTTACTTTATTTTGTTGAATTATTTTGGGAATAAGAGTAAATAAGCTTATCATCCGTTGCGATCTATAGCCGCTCGGATAAGTCGCCGACTCAAGCGAGAGCACGCGTCCCTTCCCTAAGCGTTTATTTGGCATGCGCCGCTCCGTTTCACTCCTACTATTTCCCCACGCTCTCCGTGCACCTATATAAGAAATTGCGCAAGTCGCTTTACTCAGTTCCTGTCTGGAACTCGAAAGCTACTCGACTAACCAGCTAGCCAACCCAGAAGGACCAGCCCAGCAGCCAGTCGCTCGACTGATGGGGAATATAAGAGTAAGTCTCCTTACCGTAGCTCCGATTCCACTTTCCAAGACCTCGCTGTGCGTGGTCTTATCCTTTCTTCCCTTACTCTTTCCGAGATCTCGCTGTGCGTAGCCAGGTGGTCTCATCCCGAGACCTCACTGTGTGTAGCCTGGTGTCTCTTTCTTATCCCTTGCCCTTTCCAAGATCTTTTTTTTAGTTTTCAAAAATATATTATTGTAAAACACTTTATCGTCGTCGTCGTTAACTCTTAGATCTCCAAATGCAGGAAGTTCTACGCCATTAAAACTTAATACGTTTGAACTGTACTTATTACGGTAAAGGTTAGTATGAAGAATTCTCGGCAACTGGTTTAGGAAGGGTAGGGAAAGAGTGTCGGTTAGCTTGGGTCCCTCAGTCGACCGCGATGGAACACGAGAGATGCGATTTTCGTGCCACGATTTTAGTTTCTTTTAAAATCAAAACCAATGTCATGTGCGTTTAATAAAGTGTTTTAGGGAATCCAGCTCCATCGCGTGCTATGGTAGTTTGGTTTGCTGAATTTAAAGATAGAAGGCAAAGTCTTAAAGACAAGCTACGATCTGGTCGTCCTCACGCCGCAGTAATCGATGAAAATATTGCTCTTGTGGAAAAGTTAATGAAAGAAGACCGGCATATCATCTACGAGGAAATAAAGACCACCTTGAAGATCGAATCAACGTCAGTGCAAACGATAAGTAAGAATCACCTGCATCTCACAAAGCGATGCAGTTGTTGAGTGCCACACCTGCTTATGTCCGAGCAAAAGGAGGAGTGAGTCGATTGGTGCCGTTATATGCTGAAAGGGTTTAGCGGGGCAAAGTCAGGACGTTTTTAATATCTTCACATGACGAAATCCGGATATATAACTATGATCCAGAAACAAAACAGCAGTCATCAGTGCTAAGTTTTCAGGACGAGCTACCACCAGCAAAAGTGCAAAGAGGATGGAGTGTAGGGAAGATTATGATCGCATCTTTCTTTACAAAGGCAGGCCATGTAACGATTATTCCACTAGAAGACCAATGGATTGTGACAGCAGAGTGGTACATTACGCATTGCCTTCAATAAGGTGCAGTACACATTCGCGGCCCCTAACTCTTTAAGTTCCGTACTATTGTAAGTCCAAGTGATTCTTTCTGGCCTCTATAGCCAAGATTATTTTGAGCCAAAGTTGAAGTTACGTTAATTATACGATGTAGAACTTTTCCCCAGTAGCTTATCTTAGTCAGAGTCCAGTCCATTAAAAGTAAGAGACCTATCGCCAGCCAGTCTGGTGTATCTGGCAGAAGCAGAACGCGAGTTATGACTTGCAAGTTGCGACCTCAGACTGAAGTAGTAGTAGTGGGCAAAGACTGGGGTAGG
The DNA here is from genome assembly GCA_929113105.1 of Agrypnus murinus. Taxonomy (NCBI): domain Eukaryota; kingdom Metazoa; phylum Arthropoda; class Insecta; order Coleoptera; family Elateridae; genus Agrypnus; species Agrypnus murinus. Next base: position 38,643,254 of record OV816030.1, read on the forward strand.
CAGTCGCTTGTTCATTTTCTGCAGCGTTTCCGACCGTTACGGAATTTGTCATCCGCTTATATATTCTTTCAGTACTAGGCCTCGGGCCCCTCTGCCCTACGGGCCAGTGTGCCCCGCACACTTTACATACCCCTATTTACGCCACTGCTTCTGACCGATCTTTAGAAATCTAATCTAATAGATTTGTGCCAAATGTACTCCCAAGTTATTTAATAATAAAATCCACGAATCGGAGATTCTTGCAGATAAGTATTTGCGCTAATTTGAAATCTGGTTTGCTTACCTCTCTTATTTAGTATTTGCAATCACATTAATACTTACTTATCGCTGTTTTATAATTTAATTTCTGTGTAACACTATAATCCTTCAGTACCTTAAACAGTTATTTTCTTGCATATCTCATTATATTTGAAAATTTTGATGAAAGTTATTAATTAGCACAATTAATGAACTTTACTTAAAACCAATATCGAATTTTTATAAGTATAAGTTAACAATCGCATACAAATCCTTCTTCTGCTCTCACAAAGCATTTTAGCGATGTTCGAAAACAGAACAATAACTCTTTGTAATTTCCTAGGTCACGATATTCAGGATATCTGAAAACTTTCGTCGTAATGAACTTGAACTTTCCGAAATATAACCTAAGCAAATGTCACATAACAACCCCTTTCTATTACGAAGATGAACTGCCACTTTAGTTCAGCAATCCGTCACAGGCATTTGCTTGGTTGCTGGAAGGTGACGAATGGTAATGTTAAGATAAATATAATACGTGCACATATACTTTAAACATGAGAAATTAATTACGAAAGGGAAATTTCTGAAATTGTTTTGCTAATATTAGCTTTTGAAAATGAAATTTTAATTTTACATCCAGATCTTAAAGAGAATATCTAACTGTTGATTATTTTATTAAACTTCAAAACTTTCTAAAAAGTAATAATAAGATATGAAGCTTTTTCCATTCGGAAAAAGTGAAGGTATTGTGAAAGAAAAATATGTATACATATATAAAAATGCTGACGACGCTTATGAAAGCACTTTTCAGTTTTCAACAAAGAACATTTTGACGTCATGTGGGGTTGGTTTTTCCTATCTTATAGGAGATAAGCTTTCCTGTGTAAAAGCAACCAATAAAACTTTCAGTGATATTTATAAAGTTTTCTTTCTCAAGGACGTAACTAAAGAGATACAGAACAGTGTCAAGCTAGCTACTAACTCTGCAATTTATCAACATTTCTGATATCATCGATCACTTCCAAGTGGACAGACAGTTAAGCTAGTCCGTGATACTGGATAGACATAGTGGTTGGTTTCAGTAAAGAAATTTAGGTCGACGATGCATTCAAGAGCTTGCTGGAGTTTTATTTTTCCGTATCTAAAAAATTAATTGGGTAATTCCGAAGTAAATACAAAAATCATCGAAAAAGTTGAAAGATAGACACAATTAATTGCGTAAATGGGACAAGACATAAAAACAAATTAACCAGGTCTTTGTAGATGTACTTCTAAGGTGTGTTTTGGACTTCGGATAAGGCGATTCGTGTGTAGTAAACGCTATTTTATTCAAACAGGACTTTTGTATTTATATTCACTTTAGAAGAATCCTTTTCTAGAGTTAAATTTTCTAGATGTCAAAATACACTGAGAACAGTTGTGATGATTTCCATTTATACCACACAGTAATCAAAATATAATTTGGTGGCTTTGATTGATCTCAATACCTTTGGAAGGCACTCATATTTAGTTTCACTCATCACGGTTTCACTATTCAATTGCTATAATTACTATCAGATTGCTATACTGTTACACTAATAAAGGTAGATAGGTTCCAATCTAAATTGATAGTAACATTGTCACATTATAGGTTGACGTGACAGGGAACGTTGCTAAGGGTAGAGAGTAAAAAAAACAAAATCCAGTTTAACAGTATAATAAACTAAGCTAACTAATACGAAGATATTACGGGGTCACAGTAACTCAGTATGTCAACCATATCAGTGGTGAAACTCGCGGTGAAACTAAAAGTAACAAGCAAATAGAATATTCAAGACACTCGTAAGGCTGGCCACAAGATCATTGTTGAATGAGCTCAAAAATCGACCTCTGGCGAGCCTGTTTAAATATGATTTCTATATTTATAGTATACTTAAATAAGCTTTTCATAGACATATGCCAAAGTTGCTTTGTTTTGTAGTGACCTTTACCACAGAGTTGAACACTGATCAAAATTAATGAAAATTTTTATAACAAATGTACTTCTTTACATGTTTATTAATAACATATTGAATTTCTTTACCTTACTTTTGTACCATGTCTACTTGCAATATAAGCATTCTTTCCAGAAAAACTATTTTCCATATTTACATAAAAACATAAGTTTTTTTGAGTAAATGTACATAAATCTTCTATCTCCACTGCATTGCATAAAAGATTCGTTTGAAAAATCCAAAACGTGAACTGGGAAGGTATTAGAAAATCTGTCAAAAAGTCGTACTCTTTAATTATTATTTCAGTTTAACAAAATTACTTTAACGCGTTAGTGCGAAAACAACTTATTTCTTACATGGTTTGATTATCAATAATCTATTACATTCCTTGATGATTTAAAGCAGTTTTTTAGTTTTAATTCTTCTATCGATGATATAATACACGAGAACCACTTTATTATTAGACAATTACTAGGAAAATCCGTTAAAAAACCTGGCGCTTAAAAGGATAATTTATTCAAGGACTTGAATATGAACAATATTTGTTGTGTGATTCTAATCCTTAATAAACGCAATCAAACGAAACTATTTGAAAATGCTAACCCAAGCATTGTCAGATTAACTCCTGGGAGCATTATTTAACAAACACCTTTTACCTTACCCTTGCTTACCCTCCACCCATCCACTTTTCGATTTAACATACATACTGTTATGATATAGGCATCCCGCATTACATGTATGCACGATGTGTTGCTTATCTTCCAGGTGAAATAAGGATTTCACTATTTTTTTATTTTAAAACAAAAAAATTGCATTAAATATGTTGAGGATACACACTACAACACTGTGAGATGGAAGGGGATAAATTTTAAACAGATTCTTCACTTGAATTTCACAGACTCAATTTCATGATGGACGATCCTATGTCGTTGGTTGATATTTTGACATTTAGATATTTGGAAGCCATTTTATGGCATGTTTTCACCTGAAAATTATTAAAGGCATAGGTGAGAAGGTTTACATAAATATTTATTACTTTACTTGCAGTTTTTATTATTGAATTTCAAGAAAATGTTCTATTTCTTTGACGATTCATAATTCTCCATAGTAGTTCTTAATAATTTAATTAATAATAATTGTAATGAACAATCAAAGTGAACTAAAAGTGAAATGAAACAAAAGTGCAGTGTTTAAATTAGGTGTTCAGACTGTTATTATTATTTGGAGAAATTTTTGGAATTTTATTTTGAATGGAACGAATTAAAGCAAGGTAATGGAATCTTGTTGCAAATAACCGAATTAATTTATGTACTCACGTCATGGAAACACTTAATGTGTTTAAAATTTTGTGTGGTGCAAATATATTTAAATTTCAAATAATTTGTCTTTAATAATTTAATATTGATGGATTGTACAATTACGGTACAATTGTATGTTTCAACAGTTTTTCGCAAATATCTCGAAAACTATGAGGTCTAGCGCAAACCTCAATATGTACAAAATTAATCTACATTAAATTTCAAACAAAAATGATACTACGCATTTTGTGCTGAAGTCAATGGTTACAGAAATATGGAAGGGGTAAAAATATAATTATTTTTCAGTTTACTTGGAATTTCTGGAAATCACTTTGGCAACAAACGGATAGGCAAAAACGGCCCGATCGCCTCCTGGCCTCCTAGGAACCCGGATATAACTGCTTTACATTTCTTTTTTGGGGTTATATAAAAAACATTTTATACCTCGAAAAAAATTCGTGATGTAAATCATTTAAGAGATAAGATTACCCTTATCTTGGGTTACCTTGGATTACTTACTAGTAATCCAAGGTAACCCAAGATAAGACCAAGTTACTACTTGGTCTGCGAGCGTTTTGCAAGACGAGCAAAATTCTTTTATACATTTTAACTTGATAAACGAGTGAGGTTTCGCAAGATGAGTAGTGTACGTGTACGCTTTGCCGCCGAGTGTGTGCGCGTAAAGTATTTTTTAATTTTGTGTCCAAGTGTGTAGTGACTACTGTTTAGTATTAAGACCCAGTACACTTGAAGTGATTAACGCCGCGTTACCAAAAACACTCGACCATACACATGCTAACGCTTAACGTGGCGTCACCAGTCATTAGTATGGGGAATCTGGGTATCGGGAATCGCACGTTGCAACTCTGTGAATGTATACGCAACTTATCTAATGGCATGCAGTCACTAACGCGCGTTAGTAACCGCGCATTAGCTAACGCTTCATGAGTGCGGGGTCTAACTGTACTGAAACAATACTACAATACTGTATGCGTAGAACAAGTTTTGTTCGGAATTTAATGTAGAATAATTTTGTACATAGTGAAGTTTGCGCTACATCTCATAGTTTTCTAGATATTTGCGAAAAATTGTTGAAACATACAATTTTACCCTCTTTTCACATATTCGCTCCCCCCTCCCAAACTCGACACCCTGTGTCGTGCAACTTTTTAGGACTAACTACGAGGAGGGTATAGAACAATTTGGCGCGGCGTAGAACTTTTTTTTTAATGTTTGAGTTTGGTCAATTTTTTTGAGCTAGTTTTACTGTACTATACGTGCTGAAAATAAATGAGTATAAAATGATTAAAATAGCATTCATTGTAAACTACCACAAAACATACTTAACCCTACTTTTGTAATTTGGTGACAGCTAACGCTTTAGGTTGTTAAGAACAAATGATTTTATTTGGTTACTGGAGGACAAGATATATAAAACACTGGTAGGTCAACTCCCCTATGCTTGCCATGATAAATTTTTCACCCAAAATTGAAACGAGATCATTAGTCCGAAAGTCGCCGCTAGATGCCGCAACAGTGAAACGTGAGTGTCAAACCAAACCACATCTGTTAACCTTCAAAATTTATTAAGCTTTTTAAATAATAATAAAATTTATATTTTTATTATTGTCATTCGAGAATTTAATTGATGTTTCTTATGCAGCTTTGTTTCTGTTTATTATAATTAACAAGCCAGAATTAATAAAAGATAGCTCGTTCTCAAATACACAGGTAAGTATAAATGAACACTTATTTCTAAACTAATTTTTCTGGTTTGTTTTCGATAGCAAAACGCCATTCGTATCATGTGATAAATTTTACCAGTAAATAGTTTGATGTTTAATTGTTCTATTAAAATTGCTCTTTTTAGGGATTCCACCTTTCTGTATGTGGCTAATGGTAATGGAGTGAGGGCCGTTATGTATTTCTCAATCACAATATAAGGTATTTAGAAAATCAGTTGTCAAAATGTAATTTTTAAATTTATCATAAAATGAAATCGCTTTGATCTAAACCTCTTATATTTTCAGGGACATTGCATGGAAGGTCTTGTATGGATTCTCATGGAAGTGACTGAGGTTCTTAAAATAACTTCAAAATTTGGTTACCAGAAAGAATTTTGTTTCCAAAATATGAATATGTCTGTACTACAGGGTCAAACCAATCTTTACGTACATTATATTTATATTTAGATTTTATTGTAATAGTGATCGATGTCGACTTCACTTTCCTTGCCAGACCACAATTGGTCTGGTATATCATTGATTTCGTTGTTGTCATCATCGATGGCCTTGTTATTTGTTATTTTATAAATGTTTGTAATTAAATTTTTTAAAATATAAATATTTCATGGATAGTTTGCTGTAATTGATCTTGTTTGTTACAGAGTTAGATGCACAATAATATAATTGTTGTCAAGTCAAAAAACTATTGCTTTTCAGTACAAAAGTCTGTGTTCTGCTGTTGTATTTAATATTTTTGTCCCTTTCACATGTGGACCATGTTTATATTGCTATTTAGCTTCTTGTTGCTATAAAAATTATGCTGAGATGTGTGCTTTATTGCTATTAATTACCAGTAACAGTTTTACTTAACCTGCTTAATGCATATAATTAAAAACATGTTTAAGCATTAAGTATACATAATTCGACTTATACCTACTCGTTTTTAATACTTGAAATCTTTAGAGCGTCTAATAGGTTTGAATTTCGCATATAGATTTTTTTATAGTGGCACACAAGGTCTTTACTTGTTAATAAAACTCCTGCTGCATCAATCCATGCTTGCAGTTTATCTGCTTTCCGTAAAATATTACAAAATAATTGATGAATTTAATTACAATTCTCAAAAGAAATGTTTGCATAGGTCAATTTGTTGTCTTATTATTTAAGTTAAATGAAAATAAAAAAAGATGTTACCTTAGTTTGCTGTAAAAAATAAAATTTCAATTTACTTTTATTACCAAAGATGTTTTAAATAAAGAAGAGTCACAATTTAGCATTTTAATAGTGTCAAAGAATCTTGTACCTCTATCATCATGAAAAAGTGTATTTAATTTGTATTACGAAAAATACGCCAAAAGTAAATGGGAGTGTATTATGTTCCTACCGGTAGGTAACGAATTTCTGAAAAAAATTGTTCCTACCGGTAGGAGCTTTGCGTTTCTTTAAAAATTCACCTACCGGTAGGTGAATTCTTGTTAAATAATTTTTCACCTACCGCTTTACCGATTTGTTATATTAACTATCTATATAAAGCTTAAAGGACTTGTTTGATATAAAAAAAACAAAAACAGATTTTTTTCTCAAAGATATATAAATATATTTTGTATACTGTACCTATTACAAAAATAATATATTATGGAAATATTTTATAGTATAACCAAAATAAATGGCTATTATAAGGTGACCAGACTTCCCGCTTTTGGCGGGACAGTCTCTCTTTTATTTCACCTGTTCCGGTGCCCACTTTTCGGTAGGTGGATTCTTTTTAAATCATTTTTCACCTACCAAAACTTAACCTAATTCAATAACAAAACCTAATCACGAATACATTTTTGTAACGTAACTACATACATGGGTCATTTTAACATATTTTTAAATTAATCAAATTATACATGCTCATTTCAAAACTAGAATGCAGCAAAATTTGCCAGACAAAATCAGCAAAATGTAACAGTTGCTTACTTTGTTTCTTTTAATATGTGTTATTATCAGGATCCATTCAAAAAAATGGTTGTGTTAATTGTAAATGCTAATAAGGTGGTCCAAGGTGGTCAGATTTCTTCAGAATCGATAAGACGGTACATTAGGGATGCCCTCTCTCATAAATAATTTATTAAGCAAGCTTTTCGAACAATTTTTGAATGATTTTTCGATGTGCAATCCATTGAGCGAAAACTCTGATTTTTATTAATAGTATAAAATTCAAACAGTCCTTCAACTAACGCTAACTGCTTTTCTTTTCCGCAATTACTTTTACGGAAAAATCTTGTAACTTAGAAAAAGAGGCAGCAACATTTACATATTGCGGTGATCTTTGAATATAAAATAAAATACAATATCCACCGTTCCAAATATAAACATAAATTATATACGGTGGATTAAAATGAGAATACACCACAGATATTCTTCTTTATTCCTCTCAGCTAGCTCAGGTTTGCTCAGTAAAGCATAAATTATTTGAATTACGAGACTCTTATATACTTTTATGCCTGGAAAGAAAGAAAAACTTATATCGTAAGCACTAAAGCTCCTGCAAGCTGGACAACTGCTACTAAACTCTGAATTTAAGAGAAAAGAACGCTGGATGCTTGTATTAACATCAATTAAACACATATGTAAAATTGAAAACACAAAAACTTTATTTAACAAACAAAATAAAAAATCCAAATAGAACGTCAAAATAAAAATAAAAGAAAATGTTATACAAGATAATACAATTGGTAAATTGAGAAATGAATTCTCATGTTTGCTCAAACGTTAAAAATAATTGTAGTGACCTGACATAGGATCAGTACTGTCATTCGTTTGAACAAACCAACACAAATGAAATTTGCTTATAAATAAAAATATTTGTCAAATGAAAATAAATTTTATATTAAAGAAATTTATTTATAAAATATTAAAGAAATTTAGCTGTTTTAATTACTTCAAATCAAATAAATTCTGAAAAGAGTTTAATAAACTAAACCAAATAATTTTATAATTGAGGATGAACTTTAAAAGTTAATTATTATTTATGAACTTAACAAGAATCATTTATTTTAACCAACCTTGTACGTTATAAAATAGTTCCCTTTTATATAAAAATCCTTTTAGTGGTAACACTGTGACAGAACCTGTCAGCTGATTCCTTGTTTATAAAATATCGTCGATACGTAGATCGATGTCAAAAAAATAAATTCAATCGAGATTTATTTAAATAATTATTTTCACTTTTACTAATTGCTGCACAATAATTAAATCTTCCTTTAATCCTTTAAAAAATGTTCAGGTAACACTTTAATTTCTTTTTAAACTTTATTTATACTGTGACATTTATGTCAAAACATATGGTTAACTATCTAACCTCAAATTACAGATATATTTTATCCGGAGCCGGGCATAGCTTCTGCCTTCAATGTTTTATCGACTGACTTTGTTAAAATTTGCCCCAGCTTATATAGTTTCTGCCAGAACAAAAGAAAACTATGACACTTTTTCAAAACAACAGAAAATCGAACAAGCTTGTGACGTCACTAATCCGGGGCAGCTGTTTATGGATCAGCACTAATCCTAATTCTGTCAGTTTTACAGACATGTAAAGGAAATTGTTAACCACTTTGGTGTTGCTATAGCAATAGCTTACTTTCCAAGGTTTTTACAACATATGAAATGTACATATTGCAATATGATTGTGAATAAAATATATTTACATATCTTTGAGAAAAAAATCTGTTTTTGTTTCTTTATATCAGACAGTACAATTCCTTTAAGCTTTATATAGATAGTTAATATAACAAATCGGTAAAGCGGTAGGTGAAAAATTATTTAAAAAGAATTCACCTACCGGTAGGTGAATTTTTAAAGAAACACAAAACGCCTACCGGTAGGAACAGTTTTTTCCAGAAATTTACTACCTACCGGTAGGAACATAATACACTCCCAAAGTAAATATTCATTATTACAAGTTATGTTGCTGTAGAATGACAATCATGCTCGCACGTCGCGCCATCTATCAGAAATTTAGCTCGCGTTAAAATTGGTTGACGAAATGACGGCGAGTTCACATACCATATGTTATATATATATCTTGCTGGAGGACAAACAAATGTTTTAGACACTGTAGTTTTAAACTTATTGAACTTTTTAGAAATCTGTTTTGTACATCAATAATTTAAAAATCCAAGTTTTCCTTTAGCCTAGATTTTATGTCACATTAAATATGATTTATGGTAGCAGTTGAGGTTATATTTGTCCTCCAGGTACTAGTTTGACAGCATTCTTAAAAACCTATTAAAATTTGACTTTACAAAAGTAAGGTTAGTATATTTTGCGGTATGTCCACGATGAAAGTTTCGCATCCAACGCCGAAGTCAATTAAAAAAAATTATTATAAATATTTTATAAATACATTTTTATTTATTTTAAATAGTTTTGCTAGCGCAAAAAATATTATACGATACTCACGTTAAGTGCTTGCAACAGATATCAGAAATTGGAAAAACTCAACCCTTCGGGTCTCATTTTTCAATGGCACAAGAGGTGTAAAATGACTGGTATTGCTGAACCCTACATATATAAGCAGTTATTGCTAAATTTTCTTAAAAAAGAGATTGCACATCTATGAAATCATCGCATGTTATAATCGTTAATTTTGGTATAGAAAATAAATCATTAGAAGGATCACCAACATTTCCACTTGGTCCAGCATTCTTCGAACTATTGCGGGTAGTGCCTTGAGTTGATACGTACTATCTAAAACAGTAAATACTTTGTCCATGTCGACTGCTGTGGGAAGTAGCAATAACTGTGAGAGCCTTTCAGTATCCAAATCTGAGCAATGAATTTCTAGTACGTTGCGTAGTTCATCGACAGTTATACTGGCACTTCTAAGACAGTTTCATCAAACGGTTTTCTGACAGTTTTTATCAAATCTGGTACTTCGATAAATTCTTTCCGAATTTTAGTTTTTCTGTGTAACTGGATTAGACGTTTGCTCATAACGTCTGGGGGGCACTTGTACTCTTGGAGGGCTAGGCATTTTCAAGTTTTTTCTTACTCTTCTCTTTTCTAGCCATTAAATGATTAAGAAGTAGAACTGTAGAAATAGATGTAGAGACAAGATTAAGATAATTTCCCAGTGTCGAAAAGAAAACGCATCAAACGCGTTTAATTGGAGCTATGTCCTATGAGTATTTATTATTTCAATAGGACTTTTATTCAGAAAACGTTTCACATATGCAGTGTGTGAAAGAATGCAATAAAGGGTGTTTCAGATAAAGTGTCGCTATTTTCCGCCACAAACAATTAAACGAGTTTTAGAACTAGACCAAAAACAAAAACTTTATTGAAAAATTGAACAAAAAGACTTTTTATAAATATTCAAATTATACTGAAAATGGTCCTTTTTTTGGACACAATCAGCAAGTTTTTTTGGAAGTTCTTAAACAGATCATTTCCCGATTCTGTTACTATTTAGTTTGAGATTCTTCGCCAAGTTGAATCTGCCTTCGCCTTGAAGCCTGGGAAACCTTTCATTGGATTTTTAAGACGAGTATACTTTGCTTTACGGAAAGCCCAATAACGATCAACACGTCGATACTGAGGTAGATTTGGTAGATTATCAGTCTTGTTTACAAATTGCAATTTTTAGTTTTCAAGAAATCTACCACTTTCTTCGAATAATACGCAGGTGTAAGATCAGACCAAAATAAAACAAGCTTGTTGCTCTAAAAATGGCAAAAGCCGTTTATTGAGGCGCTCTTCCAGGTAGATTTCTCCAATAATAGTACCCGATATAATGCATGCCTCTGAAACATCTGTGTTCTGTGTGCATCTTCTTCGATGGCCTACTAGATTAAATACTTGTTAGGGGCCGATCTATTAACCTCCTTTTAAATTTATCTGGAAGTTAGTTGCTATAGTTACAATTGTTCCCAACAATTGTATCCATGGCAATTAACTAGCAGATAAAGTTACAAGGAGGTGTATAGATCGGCCCTTAGTTTTCTATCGTTTTTTAGCTTCTTTAGGGATAACCTGATTTGGCACATAGCAGTAAGATTCCACACCTGAAATCTGAGATGTACCAGAAAACACGTAGGTTCCATCATCAATTACAAAGGAGAAACTGCCTTCACATGGCAAGCTTATTTTATAGAGGTTCCTAGTAACTTTTTATTGCAGCTTTTTCTGCTTCCTACTTGTTTTTATACCGAGCTTGGTTTTTGCCCTGTGAACCGTGGCAGCTGATACCGCAGTGTTCTGCTAGCTTGCGCACGGATGACAAAGGATCTTTCTGAAATTTATAGTACAACTTTTTATGTAACCTGAAAATATTTATTGTTGGTTGCCGTTCACGCAATGGTTTCACTTGGCTGGTGCCAGTCTTGCCAAATCGTTTTGAAGCTCGTTGTACAGCTCATAGTACAACTCTAGCGGACACATTGTGAAACTGGAAATGATTAAGAGTTAGCTGTCGATGGTGATTGTATTATTGGAAATATCTTATGATGACCGTGTTGCGAAATTCGGTTTCACTCTTGTTCGTTTTACAGCTATTTTCAATACTAAGCATCAGTTTTATTTCTATACTGAACAACGTGTCAAATGACATAAACGTCACGTGACAGTGCATCCAAGACACACTAATTACAGTTGTTTCAAAATGGACATTTTGTCGGAAACACCCTTTAAATTAGTTTTTTTGTGAAATGATTGTCAATTTCGTAAAAATATATAACATAAAATACACAAATAAATATAGTTAGCATTAAATGAAATGGTATTGCTGAGCAATACCAAAAATACGATTGGTATTGCTTTGGCAACGTAAGCACATAGGTTCCTTCCCATAGCGTCGCTGAGGTCGGTCAGCTGGGAGTATGCCCGAGGCCCCGGGACCTAGTAACCCAATATATGTCTTACGCATTTATAAAATAGACTGAGAGACCAACATTTGATGCAAGTTCTTATACATAAAGCTAAAGCTTACTTTTGAAATGAAGCACACCAAATTTCCAAACGGTTCACCGTTTGATGAACGGTGTTTGTATAAGAGGGAAAACGTGAGACGTTTGTAACCGAATAGACTCTCGCGCCGCTGGACAGATTAAAATTAGTGATGGGGTAGTAGAAAATCCCGCTCGCCCGACCCATCTAGCAACACTGCTTAGATAGCAGATAGAAGATAGCAACGTCGGAGGCCTGTTCACTTTTTTATTTACTGGGGGCCCCACTCCATATTTGTGCCCAGAGACTTAACTGTCAAGGGCGGCGCTGGTTTCTGCGCCACTGTCATCTGTTATAAAGCACTTAGCACCGGTCTGATGTAATATACTATAAGAATTTTTTGGCGAATGGGTTTTAAACACCCTGTATGCTATGAGTAAAAAATGCTACACCAAGGAACATTTTGCTAGGATGGAATAACACGTTGCAAAAAAACACGAGAGAAACATTTAAGGATCTCAAAACTACTTTGAAAAAGCGAGCCCTAAAATCGGTAACAATTTATTCAGAAATAGCTAAGTCTACTCTCATAATCGTCAGGCTAGCTAGGCCGAGACCCTATCTCCCATTTTACTTCATTACTAGCAAAGGTCAAAATAAACAAGTAAACTCAGCGTAGGTATTAAATATTATAATAAATATCTTAATTAAGTGATTAATTATTATTTTTTTAGTTTAAGCCTTATCATTCATGTTTTGTTTCAAAGTTTCTATTTAAAAAAAATGCATTTATATTTATGTATAAAGTGTAGTAGTATAATACACTACTATGTACTTCGTTTTGCAATGAATGAAAATCGTCATTGTTGTAATGCAATCGTAGAAATGAGGAAACCGGGTCGAGCGATGACCGTTTATCAATTTCAACTGGGTTATCAGCTGATACAAGTCCCATTGCCTTCGTTTTGATAACGCATGCATCACATTCATAAATAAAAAATGTATGCCTTAAATAAATATAGGTATGTAACTGAATGAGTAATACTATGGATTTGTGTTTGTATAAGGCACCATAATGTGCGGTTTGTAATTCGAATTACATCTTAAGGTAACGTATACCTACGGCCAATATTTGTTTTGTAAATGTAATAAACAATTGGAGTGTAATTTATAGGTATGTTACAAATGCAATAATGTAAAATTCAGCGTCAGATTGGACCGCCAGGCAATAGGGAAATACCCGGTGGTCCTTCCTAGGTACCTCTTCTGGTGGTAAAAAAAATCAATCTTAACAGGAGAAAATGTGTCCCTCCTAGAACGAGTGAAAGATTGAAACTAACAAATGTATTATTTGTTCTTCAACAAATGAAAAGTAGTCTGTGCACTAAAAAATGATAAAATGATTAAAAAATTAAGAAATAAAATTTTCTTAAAAATGGGGCTCTGCTCTCCGCTACAATTTGATCATTCAAATATAACATGTCCAAAGAAACGATATCCTATAAAACAAAATATTTAATAACTTTTTGTTGCCCCCCCCCCCTTACAAAAAGTCTAACCCTATCTAGATCAACGTTCTAGCTACGACCCTGAAATTAAGTAATTATAATATGTCCAACAGCAAAACTGCAAATAATCCTAATTTTTGACAAGGGAATCCCAAGGTGCGATATGATGAAAATGCTTCTTTTATATCTGATAGTCACATTTATCGGTTGTGGGGTGCGTTTGGAGTATTTGGATTGTCATAGTGGATTAAGGGTAAATGGAACACAATTATTTACGTAACGCAACATATCTAGACCCACCAATAAATATAGATGGCGCTGTACAGCAACAAAATATAGAGTCACTACATCTAGTCACCTAGGCCGCGCTGGTTGATCAGATGTAACGGTATATTTTTATCAGTCCTGAACAAACGTAGTTTTGTCTACATATTTACTAAAAATCTTAAGTCCGGTTCTGCAAATTTACGTTCTTTTTAAAATATGAACTTGTGTTAGCATTTGGTTTAAACAACCCTATAAAAAGAAAAAAGAAAACTATTTTAAAAAAAGGTTGGTTTCAAATCCTCTTAGAATTATGAAAATCTCTTTGGTTACTCATATAAGTGTTTAAAAAATAATAACTTGAAGCGTTTGCAGTTTTAGAGAAAAAATCAATACTTGCTTTTGAGTTGCTGTGCTCTGATTTGTCTAGGCGAAATCACGCGATCCTGCCATTGGCTGATTTCGATTTTGCATCTGGTAATGTATTCCTACGCAGAAAAAGAACCCTGAGTTTTAAGAAAGAGACGCACTTCAGTCTCACTTGAGTTTCCAGACAGTGTAGACGCACTTAAATTTTAGTTTCGACATAGATAGTTTATAGAAAATTGCCGGTGTCGGATGCCATGCCTTATTAATTGAAAATGTGCAGTTAATATAAAAATACCGTTATGTAATTCGTTTTCCGGATATTAATTAAGAATTTGCTGTTAATAAAAGTACCGTTATACAGTTAAATATTTTTCCGGATTTTTGTGTTTTTCGAGAGACTTGCTTTTGAGCTGCGGTAAAGACGCAACGCTTGTCTTGAAGTGAGACTCCGAGATGGTACAGTTTTGAATAATTCAGCCGATAAATCTGAATATACAGTACAGTTTATAGATAAAAGTGGTTTGTTATTTTGTGATGCATCATTAAAACAATTATCTCTACCGTTCCAGTTGTAATTAGTGAATTTGCGTTATTGAAGGTTGAGTGGTTTTTAAAATATTACGGAGTCATTGTTAACAAAAATAACCGTGGCGTATCTGTTTGGGGATTATCGTTTATTTGCGGATGGACTCATAATATAATTAATAAATTTCCGTTCCATAAGTGGATAAAAAATAAATGATTATCGATTTTATCGGAAGTAACTAAACTAGCAAGTGCTTACTCAGTTTAAATTTGTTTAAGATTTTAAAGATATTACCGTTATTTATCTGATGCAAGTTATTATAAATAAAACTATAACAGAGACAGGATTGTTTAAACTGTGTTTTAACAAAGAAAGTTGGATGAACTATATAGTGTTTTAAATGTTTTGTTTAAAGAAAATAAACTACCAAAAACAGTTTCTTTTGGATCTGCTGTAGTCAAAAGTAATTCATCATCACTAACGTTCCTCAATTATCACCTAATGAGAAGCGTTTCCAGGTTCTACTAGTCAATAGTAATGATTTTTGCGATGCAAGTAATTATTGGTTTAAAAAGAATTCGATCTATAGGATCAAGGTATTGTAATTTAAGAATTATCTATTTGTTTTGTGTAATTTTTGAGTAATTTTGTTTGTGTTTATGGTTTATTTGGATAGTTGATTTATCTATTATCAAGGATTTAACCTTAGCAAGTTAATTTCAACAAAATTCAAATACATTAACTCATGTAATAATAGCTAAAACTTAATTCTATAATATTTTTATAAATTTTATGTTTAATAAAAATTAAAATAATTTTATGTTTAATAAATCTTGGTCTTAATAAATTTCTGAATATTTTATGCTCACTAAATTCTGAATAACTTGAAATTTCAATAGTAGATGACTAATTTAAGTTTAATAAAATCATGTTTCTTATGTTTTTTGATTATATATGTATATGATCTTTTATTTTTACTATCCAATAAATATGTTTTCAAGTCTACAACAAATGAGCTAAATGGAACTATATAATTATGAATGTTTTATTCATTTTTTATTTTAAAATTAATCAATACAACCAAATTTTTGTCCAAAACCTGGTAATTTGAATTCATATATTCAATTATCTTGCCGTTTACATGCAATAATGTTAAATTGTTTCTCAAGAAGGTATTGACGTAGTTTCTGTTTAAATGAATACACAGAATACTGCTTCAGGTATATAGGTAAGTTACTGTATATACTATAAATCTGAAATGAAAAACAGCGTTCAAACAGGGCGGTACGATGAGCAGGCGGGGTAATCCCACCCTTGAATCTTAAATTTAAATGGTGAACGTCATTCCTAAAACTTATTTTATTGTAAAGATACTTAGGTGTCTTTTCTGTAATAATTCTGTGATAGAGACAGGCAGCTTGCAACAACCTTCTATTATGCATATAAAGCCATTGGTGCTCTGAAAATTTATGAGATATGTGATCATACTTCCTAATTCCAAATATCAATCTAATACAAGCATTCTGGACCCTTTGAATACGAACCGCTAGTTCGTTAGTAAGGGAAGGGCCATATACTACTAATTTATTGTCTATAATTAGACCAAAATTTTTTGATTCACCTTGAATTGGAATAGTAACTCCATTAATTTTTAAATCAACCAGAGACTTTAAATTTTCTACCTTGTTTGCATTGCCAAACAATACAACGACAGATTTATAGGGATTGATAGACAAGGTATGTTGAGAAGAAACTTCGGAAATTGAACTCAAATCATCCTGGATATCTCTTAAAGCTTGCAGACTATTTTCAAAATTAAACGATAAATATAATTGTGTATCATCTGCATACATGTGCATGGAACAATGTTTAATACACAGGTGCAGCTGATAAATATAGAGTGAATAAAGAAGTGGTCCAAGAATCGAACCTTGGGGGACACCACTTCCAACCGGCTTATATGAGGAAGTAGAGCTGCTACTCAATCTAACCATTTGTTCTCGATCTGATAGATAACTAGTAAAAAGAGTTAAAGCCTGTTGAGTTAGTTCTATTGATTTTAATATTGAAAGTAGTATTTGATGGTTAATTGTATCGAAAGCCTTACTGAAGTCAAGTAATACCAAAACTGATACTTCATTTTGATCAGCTGCTTCTATCACATCATCGATGATCAATGAGCATCAATGATGCTGTTTGTTTCACATCACGCAGCTGCCAAAGTCAAGCAGCATGATAATTCTTGCTACTAATCCCGATGCATTTCTACTGTTTACTATAAGGCCCTCTGCATGAACGGAGAAAAACAAATCAGACTTAAGCTAGCGTTCAGTGAAGCAGAGGCAAATTCTAACTCAACTGCGCCGCTTGCTTCACATAAAATGCCAACATTGAACGTAAGGAATGATATAGTGATAAGAATCTGGTGCTCTGCGTACTAGCACGTAGAATGCAATAAGTCACGATTCACGCGCAGCGAATGAAGAACTAAATTTCAAAGTGTCAAATTTATCAAAATAGAAGGGCACTACTCTTTAATTTTGCTTCGTAGATTGATTTTTCTTCAAGTATTGGCTTCGGTTTTTTCGTATTAAGATTTAAAAACCACCTTGATTTCAGGATTGTTCCACCGAAAGTTTCAGGAAACCAAGCTACAGCAACCCCATCCTCGTTGCCAGAATTTTAAAAGTATTTTATTTATAAAATACAATTTGCAAGACTTGACAAATATTATATGGCTTTGCCACTCCAGCGTTAGATAATTTTTAGCTTTCTTTTATGACGAACCGTGCTTTCAGGCCCATCACGTGATTTTATTTGTTTACTTTGACTGTGTAATATGTAATCTATTCTAAAGGTGACCCAATGAAGATCAAGTTGAAAGATTCTTGTAAAAGTTAACAACTTACAAATGAATGAAATAAATTATCTGATATTTGGCTTTGAAAAGGGGATAGGACTTCCACGTTAGCAAACCGACTAACTCGAACCTGACTATCTTATTAAATAATTATATAACAAATATTTTAGCAGTTGACAAATTATAACCATGAGACCATGATACCTTTACTGAACGAACAGGTTAAGATTAGTAAAATCGCCCATACGATAAGAGTTAAGTATTGTAACAAACAAAACTTTAAGCCCCACGATGGGACTATCAATTTGCAAAACGAATTACTTTACCAAAAACAAAAGTACTTACGTTAAATAACTTATCTATGTTATCAAATTGCAAAACGAATTACTTTACCAAAAACAAAAGTACTTACGTTAAATAACTTATCTATCTAAATTAAAAATACTTTAAGAATTCGTAATATGATCGTTATTAGGTTTGAAGTTTATCAATTTTACTTGAAAAATTAAATTCAGAATCTCATAAACATTTACTTATTCTCATATCAAAAGTTTTCTTTAAATTGCAACTTGAAAATTCCTATCACGTAATCATAACAACACACTCTTAAATTTTGATAATATGAACTAATTAACACTTCCACAACAAACACAATATAAAGAACCCACCTGGTTATTTCTACAAACTTAATTTGGTTTTCGGACGTTACTTCAATTCGAATTCCCAAATCAATACAATTAACGGATCTTCTTTAAAATTTAACAACAACGGATGTGAAAATGCACTAATTATTTATCTATGCACTAATTATACCATAACTGGCCCATCAAAAGGGAATTTAAAAAGAAATTTACAAAGTTAAACAGAGCACACTAATTCACGTGTTGTGTCTTTTAGACTCGCACAAGAAAAAGGGAAAGAAGCCAAAGCTTTTCAATGAAGAACAACGTGGGCCTCGTGACCAACAAGCTGCCTTTTAATTGGTTGCATTCAGGTGTCAATGTGGTCCTATCTTGGCGCGAAAATGCCAAACCAGAGCTTTATTATTGATTAACGAAAACGGACAACCAAAGTGAATTGAAACATTGATTATTAGTAAATAAAATGTTAAATTTAATTAACAGAAGCGAAAAATACAATAAAAATGCACTTATCGCAAAGAAAAAATCGATAATTTTGCAGTTAATAATACTAAGCCTAGATGGCGTTGCAAATAAAGATTGAAAGTCGAATTCTTATAGTATAAGGGTGTCCTCTAAAGAATAACCCAATAACATTTTTATCAATATACAAGGTGCTCTTAATATAAAAGAAGACAGAAAAACTGTCTGTTACAGTATTTAATTTCAATCGTTTTCTTAGTTATCTGTTTATTGTATTATTAGGACGTGTTTGCTTGTATAGACAATTGTTAAGTATAGATTAAAATAAATTTGTTAACTTTTTTATTTATTTTTTAGGTCGCTAACTTAAAAAGTGCCTTTATTTAGTGCTAACTACACTGACAGGCACTTGTTTAGCAATTTACAGTTTAATACCAGTTTAGCGTTTTACTTTTGCATACATATGCTAACGATTGCTAAGTTCTGTTAAATACAGTCAATAGTTCATTAGCCACATTGGCCCATACAACTTAATTATTTGCGTTAGAGATCCGCTAAAAAATCATTCCCTTGCGCAGTGGTATGTGAAGTATATTCTTATTAAACAAAGTATTGATTAGCTAGTAAAACTTTATTCTAAATATCTATTTTGCACACTACCATGAAAATTGCAGGTTTACTAAATTTATGAATTGGAAAGTTGGACTGCCGTAAAAGCATAGTAAAATGTTTACAGCCTATAAAACATGGCTATTAGGCATACAAATATTATTACTCATACTGCAAAAATGACGTCACTAGATAAAACTTAGTAAAACCCTATTTTCAGTTTCTAAATAGTCATCCGGTTTGCACATAGCGTACAATACAGTAGTGTAGCTCGCGGAGTGGTGTAACTTTCCGCAATGTGTGCAGTAACACACGGGCGCAGTTCGCTCGAGGATAGCATAGTTGCTATGTATGGAATTATTGGAATGGCATTGCTCATTTTGTGCTTGCACTGTTTTAAGACTTTTATAATGTTTAACTTTTATAAGCCCTTTGCTGCCCTTTATCGATATTCGCCAAGAGTCGTTGAGCTCTTCCGTCATGTAACAAACATGTCACAGATAATAATATATATAGATGTGATTATATATTTTGTGATTAGACAATTAGTGGCAAGTAACTAGTTCATGAAACAACCATAGAGGTAGATAGTTGATTTGCTGCATGCAATCATAATCGGTTTGTCATTGTCTGCTCTAAATGATAATAAAAGTGAATGAACTGTAGATCTGAATATGCAATATGCAATAGATGCCCACAGTGATCACTCGATCAAGATAGCCGTCCATAGGATTTGTACTCCAAGTACTTGGAGGTACTTACTATAAGTAAACGCCACAGTATTCATGTTCACTATGGTTATTAATCTGCAAAAGATGATGGATTGTTCTAAATATCAGGGATACCATGTACAGAAAGTTCGTATCAGAATCTGTTCCCCATAATAATCGTTAGATTATTTGGAGTTCTAATAGTACTTGTAGGTACATCTTTTCATCTTCATCTTTTCAAAGTCGACTGAAAAATCTGAAAGGCAATGTATAAATTTGAAAAGAGACCTTTTGAAAGAGAGCATTTTAATCATTATAACACTATACCTTTAACACAAAAATAAATGAATGTCCCACACTTGGGCGCCAATTATAACATAATTAAACGACAAGGCACTGCGATTGGGCACTAATTAAAACAAATAATTTCTTCACACACAAAATATTTGATATTTACTGTATAACTCATATATGCTCCGGCTGCTCGAGACATCTCTTTAACAAATTTAAGTTCAGGCCGCGCGTATTGTTTCCATAACTCACAGATTATAAAAAAAGGAATAAGGCTGGTTATAGTCAAAAAATAAGTATATTTGGGCGCCATCTGTTTAGGAAGTCCGGGGATTATGTAAAAAAAATAATAATAATATAGTACTCGTAAACAGAAAAAAGCTACAAATCAAAATTAATACATGAATAATTATACAACTTACTCAATCTTTAACAAAAAGGTGTCCTTCAGTTCACAGTACATTGATCGAATGATTTGATTCGATAACCCTCACAAAATGATTAACACTTAGTGCCTTTTTGTTCATATCTAAACACTAAATACCAAAATTAATAGCTTGATGAAGCTGCAAAATCTGGAAAGCACCTCAATTACTGACACCGCTTCTTACTGCAGACCAAAGAATTAAAGTTCACAATAATTGTTTTGTTTTAAAACTATTTTCATTAAAAATTCCTTTTTTAAGTAACCGGAACAACCATATAAATTCAATTGTTGGTTACTTTCAATTAGAAAAAGTTTTTCTAAAACTACCACTGGTTAATATGATTGATTATTAAAATGCTTTTCTTTATGAAAAAGGTAGCACAACACTTAAACATGTTGTTTTAGAAGTTATTTAATTTTAAGACTTCTACTTTTGAATTTCTTTAAAAACAAGATCCCATATAAACTTAATTCATGTTACGTTTAAATCGATATTTATAATTTTTTTTATTAATTATAGTAACCCCAGGTAGCACAACAATAATGGTATAATATTGGCAAAATAGCGGCGGCAATAATGGCTCTTTAACTATTAGACTTATTGGGCTAATATAGATCTGTCAACACTTTGTAATCATGGTCCTATTAAATGTTTCTATATTGGGCCATTTTTGAAAAACGATATTTATACCATATTTGAAAATATATACGGACCATTATTTTATTTATTTATTGGTTCTTTAAATTATCATATATATTGGACCTTTATTGAAGAATCATGTTTATGCAACATTGTTTTATATATTGGGCCGTTATTATCATATATATTGGACCTTCATTGAAGAATCATGTTTATGCAACATTGTTTTATATATTGGGCCGTTATTAAAGAATTATATTGATACTATAATATACAGGGTGTCCCACAATGCTGTTTACACGCAATATCTCCCTTATTTGAAAAGATAAAGATATCAACCAAAAACTATTGTGAATGACTCAAAATGGACCTTCAGAAAACATCCTTAAATGCTGGTTGCATAGCAACGTTTAAGAGATTATGTCAACTTGATTAATTTTTCAAATTGCACCCTATGTTTTTTTTCATGGAAATGTATTCTTCACTTCATTCTGCATACGGTAGTATGCCTTACTTAATTATCTAATGTGCATTTAGGGGTTGAAAAAAATATTTTTTATAAATTGTACACTTCATATTCACTAACTAAATTATTTATTCAAAAAATATGATTAGAGCCATGCCTACAAGGGAACTACTGAAGCACTTTAAAGCCCGTGTAGAGACCACAGGAGGGCATTTTGAGCATTTGCTTCAAGTTTAAGATAAATTCAACTTATAAAAAATATTTTTTTCAACCCCTAAATGCACATTAGATAATTAAGTAAGGCATACTACCGTATGCAGAATGAAGTTAAAAATACATTTCGGTGAAAAAAGACAAAGGGTGCAATTTGAAAAACTAATCAAGTTGGCATGATCTCTTAAACGTTGCTGTGCAACCAGCGTTTAAGGATGTTTTCTGAAGGTCCATTTTGAGACATTCACAATAGTTTTTGGTTGACTTCTTTATCTTTTCAAATAAGGGAGATATTGCATGTAAACAGCATTGTGGGACCCTGTATACAGTATGAATCATAATGGACAGAACAAGCTTTGCCAATATACAGGGGAGACCTTTTTGAGTAGAAAAGTTCTTATGAATCTATGTCTTAATCTGCATAGTTGAGGAACTACAAGAAGTCCAAGTTTTTTTGAATAAAATTAAATTGAAAATGTAATATCAAGTAGTTATATTAAATTTTTGCTTCTTGCAGTTTTGCAGCTATGCAGTTTTGGACGTAAGCTCATAAAAACTTCTTTAGTCAAAATGGTTTCTCCTAAAGATTGACAAAGTTTGTTCCGCACGTTATGCCTCCAATTAACCAAAATCTCATACAAATTTGTTCACTTAGATTAAATTAGGTTATCTTAACAGACTAGAAATAAAACTGCCTAATTAACTATTTGTTCAAAATCTTTGTTCAAAAGCAGAAAAATAAAAAATCAAGAGGAAAATCAAATAAAAATAAAATTCAATATTATACACAAAACTCGCTTAAGCTCTGTTCTTTCTACCCCCTTCTCTGTCGCCAGCTTGAGCTAGTGCTAGGCCTACATCTTTCATAATGTCAGTATCAGTAGCTTTTTCAAAGCGCAATCGCACAGCAGCTGAAACAAAACAGAAAAATTATTAATTAAAAGATTCCATAAGCTTTAGTGAAAAATTATACATATTCAAGCAGCATGTTCATTACTTGTTTTGCATTTCAAAATCAATTGCAATTTTAGAAAATAGATACCTTGTACTGCACCACATGTTTTCAAACTTGAAAAATTCTTCTTCCCTTTTCTTCCTTTACTGGAATAGAGTAGAGCAACTTCTTTTGCAAGCAGTTTCTTCATAATTAATAAAGTTGCCTTGTGAGAATTGTCGCCTCCCACTAGAGAAAGTTCATGCGCCTACAAGAAGCAAGAATGAAACGACAAGAAAATAAAATCTACAAAACATACCAGTTTTCCTAACGCAGTTTCGTCTTGCAATACATTTTCCATCGCCTCCATTTCAGTTTCATCTTTAATTGGCAAGCAAAATGGTGACTGGGCAAGTGAAGTCAATCTGGGATCTTCAGCAATTAATTTTTGCAGTACTCCCTTCATAGATTCCACTTCTTTTTTTATTATTTTTTGATTGACTTTTATTTCTTCCAAAGACTCTACTATCTTTCTTACACTTTCTATAAAAATAAGTGCATAAAATAATGTAGCTACTAACATATACTTTAGGTTACCAGACAGGAACAAATCTTGTGTTATATTTCCATTATCTAATTCGAAGATCGTAGAAGCTGAATTTTTACCATCGGTTGGGACTTCGGGCACTTCGGCTAGAACTGTATCATTATCTTCACCATTACTTTCAGATAACGTTGATTCATACTGTAATTTCTGGCATAACTTCTCTGCTTCATCAACATTTAAGACGGTTTTTTTAAAAACCGCAGGACATTCCTTCCATCGGCCACTTACTGTAGGCTTTTCACATGTTATAATCATCTGACGAATTTTTGCCATATTTGTAATGTGAGAAGGCCAGAGATATAAACTTTTTTCTGCATTGCCCCAATTTGATGGAACGAAATCAACACTATCACTCCAAAAAATTATGTCCCATGATCCCATTCTCCTACAAAAATTGCAGTATGAATAGAAAGTTTCAAAATCCAAAAGAGTGGACCTTACAATTTATTAATTGCGTAGAGGGAATTCAATTTATTTCACCA
This sequence comes from Agrypnus murinus, assembly GCA_929113105.1. Lineage (NCBI taxonomy): Eukaryota > Metazoa > Arthropoda > Insecta > Coleoptera > Elateridae > Agrypnus > Agrypnus murinus. The sequence continues at coordinate 38,667,428 of OV816030.1, forward strand.
CAGCAAAAAACATTTTAATATTAGAGCAATTTAGAAGTTCCCCTATAATGTATGACAAATCTTGAATTTACATACAAATCTGACATTAGATATTTTAGAAAATTTAAAAATGATGTATAAATATATACATATAAATAATTTATATAAGTTAAGGACAGAAAAGTTGCCCATCAGAAACCGCAAGAGTAATTTTTTAGGGTTTTGATATTTGAGTTAATACTTCTATAAAAGATGGAAGGCATTAACATTTTGTGGACTGAAAATATAGCCGAAATAGCCCAATATTTTTCTATTTTTTGGCTGTGACTGAACATATATTTTATGTTGGTTGTATTTTAATAATCATTATGATGTAGTTTTTTTTCAGTCCACAAAATGTCTTCCATCTTTCATAGAAGTATTAACTCAAATCAAAACCCTAAAAAATTACCCTTGCAGTTTCTGCTGGGCAACTTTTCTGTTCTTTACGGTACATATCATGTAAAAATTACATACCGTGTAAGATGCCTATTGCAACATATTCGTCATCTTTGTATGGTAAAAGCATACATTTTGTTGAAATATCATCCAAAGAAATACTAAAAACAAAAGATCCTAGCTTGCTAACTCTAAAATAATTAAGTTGGTCAGAAGGCAGCGGCCTCTCATAAAATGACAAGACTTTTTGAAACATTGTGCCGAATAACTGAAAGGTATTATTATACTTTTCTATACAATTGATTTTCATCACATTCTTAGATTTTGTAATGACGTAACAATCTTTTTGTTTTGATATATCTAAACAAACAAAATTATAAAGAAGCCTTTGTATTATTCCAAATTTATTATAGACGGCTTTAGCTTCAGAAGCTTTTTTGAACAGATTTTCATCCTGAACTTGATTGATTTCATGTATTCTTTTTATAATTTGTTCAAGTGGTTTGTTAGAACATCGAATCAATTTTAGCAACTGGCCCAAAAAATTTTCGAATGGAAAACAACTAATCTCGTCTAAATCCTCAGAGCTTGTCAGCGCCTCTTCGGCCATGTGCATAATGGAGTGCATATTATAAGTAACTTCACTTTCTCCGTATATTTGTACCGTGCCATCTGTGAATTTTTTCATTAGATCACATGCAATTTTTTTTCTATCAACTGCTGCTTGTGGACTACATAAAATTCTCATCGAGGTATGGAATTTCAAGAAATGTTTATATTTATCTGAACTTAATAAATTGTTTAAAACTATAGGTCCAATATACAACATAATTGTTCGAAATTCTATAGCTTTGAATCTGTCAAATTCATTTAATCTCCGAGGTTTCCGATTGAACTCTGAGGGTATGAAAGTAGAAAGTTTGATCAAATTGTCCGAAAGTAGCTGTCGTTGAAATGCTGATAGTCTTAGAGGCAGATCGCCTTTTATCCATATGGTCATTAATCTTTTCATCACACCTAAACACGCCATGTGCATATAATCTAAGTTGAAACCTGTGATTAAACCAAAATTGCGAATATTTAATAAAGGTGAGACACTCAAATGATGCGATTCATCAGTTTGATCTGCGAAGCATTGATCTGTTCTTCTGTCACAATTGCTATCTAAATAAACCAATTTATGAGCTACTCGGTTACCCGTGATTACGCATTTTTCACATCCACTATATCCTGTATGCCCCTTAACACATTTCAAGATTATGGTACTTACCGGCAATATGTTGTTGCTGACACGATAGTGAATTCACTTGAATTGTGGGGTTAGGTTGCCGTGCAGTTATAGTTAAAAGAAATACAAGATACTAGTTCGTTGGTGCTAGAGTGAGAAAGAACAACAAAATTGACGCGCTAATTATAACAGATTGCATCATTTCATGCAATGCTGCCAACATTGTCAATATGGCAACTCACTTCTATATTTTCCCCTAAACTAGCATAATGATAAAAACTGAATACTATATAATATACTTTTAATGTAATTTAATTTGGTTGAATAATGCAGAGACTGAATAAAAAAAAAGAATAGAACCAAATAATATATTTACAACTTAAACTACACATAAATTAGGATTTTCTATTTGGTAGACGTAGAAAGCACCCCAGTTTATTGTTTACAATAGAATTTTACTTAGCTGAGTTTTTACTTCTAAACTATTGTCCCTGTAGCGTATATATATGTACTCTCATTACCCATATTTAAGTAACTCGATTTTCTTGTCAAGCCAAGGTAATAACATTTTATACTATATATTTAATATTGGTTAAATAACAATTATACACTATGTCAGCAATATTTTAAAAGGATAAGAGTCTATTATAGGAACAAATAAATGGCCCGATAACGGATTTATATTATTCCTAAAATATTGGTTGACTGAAGTAAACTGATAACGGACCGATATTGACTTCAACAAAAACTGTGAATATTGGCTTAGATACGAATGCATATAATATACCAATATTTAGAAACATTGAGAGATTTATAATTAAAATACAATAATAGCCCAATGATGGAGATTTATTGTTTTTAAAATATTGGTTGCCCAAAATAAATTAATGATATGCCATTATTGGCTTCAACAAGTACTATCAATATTGGCTAAATTACAAATAAACATATTAGACCAATATTTCAAAACCTTATGAAACATAATTATGAAAAAATAATAATGGCCCAATCATGTACACATATGATTTTTAAAATATTGGTTGATTGTAATTCGCCAATAATGATACGATAATGGCCAGAAATTGTTAATATTGGCCCAATGGCAAATTAAAGTGCCAATATTGGACCGATATTGTTGTGCTGCCTGGGACAGTATTATTAATTTCTGGAAATTATTAAAAGAACTGGAATACGGTAACAAAACACTTATTACACTTTAGTTATAACTCATTAAATTATACGAAATTAATTATTAAATTGCATTTTTCGGAAGTTGAAAAAACGAACCGTTACATCATATGTCTAATGTTTTTATTTGCAGTGTCAAACATCACTTACGTCTTTTTAATTTACTTTGATTCATCACGGTGACTACCCTTTTCTATGTGTCTTCTTCTAGGGGGCTCTAGATTACTTTCTTCCATAAAAAAGTTTTCTATCCGTCTGTTATTTTCTTTGGCAAAGATTTTTGCAGTGCTCTTTTGTCTTCTCTCATCATTATTGCCCTTTTGGAATATTTGAACTGTCTTGTACTGCTTCTGTTAAAAAAATAGAACACTTATTTTTCGGTGTTTATTCCTAAAATAAATAATAATTCTACGAGCTGCTATTTTTTTAAACTCTGAGGTAGGTCCAATCAATTATGCAATGCAATTATATTTTTTCTTAAGGCTGGATCCCACTACTCGTGTATTTTGACAAATTATCTTCACTTGTGGATATTTGCCAACTAGTGGGAACGGTGTTACTCGTACAATTGTTGGCCACTTGTCCTTTCCCGATAAATATAACATAAATCAAAGACTTTTATTACTTGCAAATAGATTCTTTACAAATGTATATCTTCAAGTATAAATGTTTGCCATATATACAAGTCGTGGGAGCGGTTACACAAATGTTCATTTGTATATTTGCCGAATTGACAAATATTTGCGTATTTGTCAAGTACACGAGTAGGTCCAGGCTCGTTTTTCTCGAACTTCTTTATTTCGTTTTTTTCCTTGCCTTTTCCATTCTTAGGCCTCTATGGAGGTTGGCGTTGCGTATACAGGGTGTAACTAATATATAACTAGAAACCAAGTTATGGGGTGTAGCTGGAATGATTTAATAAGATTAGATCTCGTGTAGTCCAGATCACAACCTCTTCGAACATGTTTGGCACATGCTTGGTCGTCAACAGTCTGGAAAATTCACCTCAGAAATACAGAAAAATATATTGAGAAAACTATATGGAAAAATTCCAGTCTGGCGATATGTATAACAAGCTCATGAGGTACAAACAAATTTTAAAACTGATATGAACCAATGCAATTTAACTAGGGGGACATACCAAAAAAGAAACATAGATTACATACAACGACTTTAAAATGAAATACTGCGAAACATTGTATATGCATTTTGGTATACACGGTATAACTGATATAACTAGAAACCTCGTAATGGGCGGTAGCTGTAATGATTTAGGACATATTTCCTTGTGCTTCCTGTTAGTTTTCGACAAAATCGCATTTTAGATTTTAAGTACGCCTATTGTACTCACATTAGGTAATTGTGGACGACCAAGCATATTCCAAACCTGTTCGAAGAGGTTGAGATCGGAACTACATGGGATCTCAATCTCATCTATATAGTGTAAATTCTTGCTACATGAGGCCTTGTCTTGTACCACCAATAAAAGTGTATAAAGTTTAACATTGTAAAAATTTCAATAAAGGTCACTTTGGAATAAATAGGATCAAACAAATACAAATAAATAAAAATTGACAAGGAAGACTACGACGAGCTGTGCCAAACATGTATGACTAACTGTTCTATCGAATGAATTTCATCGCTCTACTAAGCTGCAGGAAAACCACCCAAACAACTGTTCAAACGCATGAGTTCACTCTAACAGTAACTTATAGCTTATTGCCTTATAAATTTTATAATAGGCCGTATTTAATGCTAATGGTTAAATTTGGTTAGTTTATGTATGAATGTTTGGGTGTTCCTTCCCGTATGTTAGACATGAATTGAATTACACTCAATTAGCGGGCATTGTCTAAGACAATGCTACCAGTAACTCACTGGTGGGAGCGAGGTTAGTGACGGAGCGATAAACGTGCTCACCCGTCGGCACTTTCTCCTAGGAGATGGTACCTCGTCCAGCTTCGAACTTTTCCCTAACTCCCAGAGTTGGGGACCACTACCAGCAAATCCAACCTCAGTTGTGGATGGACTTGATTTTTAATGGTTTTGTCATCCCGATCTACCAGATCAGATTAGATTATAAGCTTGATGTGCCCTCGACAGCGCTTCATTTTCAACACGTTATAAACTCCCGTTGTGTACCCTTACAGGTGAAGTTGTCTTGGGAGACTATGTACCCTTCTCGCTTCATTTCCCCTTAAAGTACTGGTTCTAGAGCCTCTTCGGATCCTAGCACCAGGACAAGTCATGGAATGAGCCGAATGGCATCCGGAGCTCTGCACCTGGCGGCATGCAGTTTCCCACTTGTCCAGATTTATCCTTCTGGATTCGGAATAAACTTCACTTTAATTTTCCTCCTTATGATTCATTCAAGCAGCGGATTCCTGACGGTGACCATAGATAAACTTGTCCCAGGTAAGAATGAAATCCACCCATACCGGTACACATGTTAGCAGAGTTTCCTCTGCAACGTTTATGAGTAAACGTCGAGAACACTTACGTGTTTCTCTTCCACACATTTGATCCTGGAAGGCCTAGGCAGGGGACCTAGAAGCCTTTTTCACTAAATAATTGTTATCCAGATAAGCCTGGGATAGGAGAGCTCGGGCCAGTTCTAAGGGCAGACACCGTGTGGTCTGCTCCGCCAACTCTAATCTGTGTCAAGCATTTAAACCGTACCTAAATTGGCCTATGGAAAGGAATATGTGAAAATCACGCTCCCTAATAAGGCTTTTATTATCCCCAGCATTTGGCCACCAAATCTTCACCAAAATTATTTTGTTTATTGATCTGATACGTGCCAGGTACGAAATAGAGTAAATTGATTCGAAAATATAAAGAGATAGCAAAATGCACTTGTAACTACATGTTCTTAGGCTCACTATATTTGTAGCGTTCCATCTAAACCTCATACCATTCTGGCATATAAGTATTTCGAAAAAACCTGTGGCAAGTAAGGTCAATCTGTGGGTCAAAATTAAATTGGCTAATCGCCATTTAAATAAAGTTTATTAAAAAAAGGCTGTTTTTCCCACAATAAGTGTGAGAGATACTTTACATGAAAAGATCGATGCCCTGCACCAGTATGCAAGACCATCATATGAGTGTGAATTTAATTAAAGCAAATATTAATACTGGGATGTTGGAATACATGTGACAATACTACAGCCTGATATATCGCAGTATTCCTTGTATTACTTCAGAATATATTACTATAGACAGTGCAAGATAGTATTTCCTAGGCACTATCTCTCGGTGATGCTTAAAAACATCTTATTTATTATTACTATATATATAGACCTACAGTGTTTTCGCAATAGCGACGAACAAACAACCTTGAAAATGATTAGGAGGGCCTTTTCCTCCTTCCCTTAAGATGGTTTGATGATACGACAAAAATACAGGAAGATGGTGGAATATGGTTGTAATTGAAAAAAAGGAATGGCACAGAAATCAATAAAGCCTGATTAACAGTGGGACATTTTTCCCCATTTAGATATTCTCCATAGAATCACAAACCCTTCTACCGCGATAAACAGTACTTTTATTAACACAAAAACATACAGAAGCATCTTAACAGAATTACTCAATGTAATGCAAGATTGTAAACACGTTGCTATAATAGAAATAATTTGCTAGTTCTTGGACTTGCCTCAGATAGTAAGCGCTAATAATATAAAATCGGCAACCATAATAGCGCAGCAAAAAAGCATCTCTATTCCGAGCAATATTGTCACAGTGGTTCCATAAGAATTTCGCTTGTATGCGATCATTACACAAATGCCTCCTATCAAGTTTAGTATACTTCCGATAAACATGAATGCTGCTTCCAATACAAAGTTAGAGTAGTCAAATTCATATACGATAATAAATCCAATAGAAATCCAAAGGAAAGTTATGACACTTGTAACTACCAGGTGATGTATCGATTTTGGGTATTCCATATTGGGATGATGTATCAGTATAGTACCAGCAAAGCACAATATGGTTTCTGCAAATTTAAACAAAAACCCAAAATCGGTAAACAGCTCTATTACATTTTTCATTGTTGCCACTTAATAGTGTTTTAACAACATTTATTAGCCCTTTTCTGGAAAGTGGAGACATTGACAGCTTATCTTATGGCTTAATTTAACTTAAGCCTTCTTAGAAAAATAAAAAGGGATAAAGTAGATTGCTGGGTGTTGGTTTTGCAGGCATAGGTCGCAGCTGATAAAACACTTTTGGAAACTACTTAGAGAAAAACTAAGAAACTTGTAACACTGAATTAATCAGAATATTAATGTATTTTACAGGACCAAAGGTAGAGTAAGTACCAATCATGTGTAGTAACAACTATTAGGAATATTTTGCACTGATATTGATGCAATATACTGCAATAAATATTAGAGGCCGATAGTAGGAATTGGCATGGATTAGCATATTACCAGCGTATTACTGGTTGGTTCCAAATTAGGCTAATGCAAACTCTGAAATCTGAATATTCGATGTATAGAAATTGTTAAACTTTTAATTTAAATTTCGAGCTTATCTAAAACTTTCAATTTGGCAGCCTCCAAAGTTTAAATTTCCAAAACTATTATCCTAGAACAGACTTGTATCTGTAACTCTCAGAGTTCGTAACTTCAAATCATTGAAGCGTTGAATCAATTAATATTACATAGGTAAGCAACTGTAAACTAAAATGTATAAAAACCTTTGACAAGTTTAAAACTGTGAAACTCTGAACTCAAATAGAAATCAGAAAGTTCGAGTTTCTAAATAATTAAAAGTCTGGGTCTATATTATGAAACTCTGTAATTTTGGTATACTAGAATTCTGAAACTTGAAGATTTGGTATTTTGAATAGTTGAAATCTAAAAGTCAATTTGGAAATAAAAAAATCTTGAAACTTTAAATCTAGAACGCTTAAAATTTAACTGTTTACCTTGTTCTTTGGATATCTGAATTCTCTATTCTAAACTCTTATCTTTCAATATATCGCTAGCTTATTTTGTACAATTGTGTCACAAACGGAAATATTTACAATTCAGTATTATATACAAAACTCAACTTCTCTTCCGTTCGTACAATATATCGTGCAAGGCCACATTCAGTTGCCCACGTTAGTCCAGCAGCCGCGACCACGCCGCTAACGACTTGGAGCCAGCTGCGCATTCCTTCGAAGAAACACTTCCGTTTCATCCACGACGGATCTCAACTGCAAGTTGCATTAGTTTTCATGCAACATATCTGCCTACGTTACTCCCGTATATGCTGGGCAACCTACGTAATTCACAACCAGCTGCACCTTCCTTCAGAAGAAACCAGCACACTTCCGCTTAGTTATGAGGGGGTTGCGCTTTAGCGCCTAACTAACTAGATTATGGGGGAGTTGTGACTTTGGGAATTGTTTTTTAAAGTTTCATCATCAGAAGTATTTCTTCTCGATGGGTTCCACGTTTGTAAAGGAATAGTGTGTCAACTACAGCAGCTTTATCATATATTAAATTATCATATTTTACTTTTCTTTTAGTTTTCTTTTTGACCATAGAGTAAATCGTGAAATGGAAAATCTTAATAAAGCACATTTTAAGGTTTTTATATAACGTAAGCTTTTCTTTCTATAGGATCTCGCGGCTAAACATATTAATTTTTCGAGAACGACATTAAATCTTGAATCTAACGTCTTGGCGATGCAGCACAGCAGTACTATTAATGTAGGAAGATCGCTACACGGATACTGAAGAATGCTAGGAAGAGAAGAGAATCTTAGGTGTCACATGCGATAACTATCTAGATTTGATCTGACTCATCTTAAGTGCCCATACTATAAAACGTGATCTAAACTTTCAACACATTTAAAAACACTAAGAACCTGGTGTACGGCGGAATGTATTTGGCTTAATCTGCAGCAAGTAGGTCTTTGAAGAATGGGTTTTATTGTGCATCACTCACCCATTTAAGGTTTCCAGCTCTTAATACCCAGCAGCACATACATCTCAACTAACTATTAGGGGACACAGGGGATCATCTACGTTCCCATAAACATGTGAAATTCTACATGTAAGTGATAGGAATATTAGAAATTTCGTTTTGCCTTTTCTTACGTCAAGTCAACAGGCCTTCACGCAAGAAATCGATATACATATATTGAGATGTAATAAGTCCATCTCATTGAAAATTTTATTGAACGATAAGATCGTAAATGTGAAGACAATTATTTCACATATCAAATTAAAATAAAAGATGGATATGCTAGGTGTTAGGCATAATTAATCTAAAGGCTACATATTGGGTCACAGTTAGGCTCATCAATATTTAAAATAGGAATCAAGAATAAAATCATGCAAACATAACCTCAATTTTTGTATATGTAATGAAAGGCTTGATTTTAAAAAAAGGATGTCAATCATTTAGATTGTTTTATGATAATACATGTTTATACAACCCAAGTTGCATATTGGGATGGTTTTTTCATTTGTAGAGAAGATGTAATCTTCTTGTTTAAATATAGAGTCTACGATTATTAACGCAGGATGAATTTTTCTATTTTCCAAGAGACTAACTTAGTTTCGGGCTGCCAGTTAACTAAAAAACAAATAAATTTGATCAATCTTGTAATGACTAATATAGCACAATTAGCTTTTAAACTCTTATATAATAATCCTGAGCATTTTTATTACTGATAGTTTTGATTTTGTTGCTATGCTTCAGTTTGGTTGATATTGATTCTTATACTATTTTTCTCGCCATTGTTTTAATGCAAACACTTGGAGAACCGTATGCTGGACAATTTGACTATAAATTGACTTCATTTCAAGGTGGAACTTGTATATGCATCATTTGGTTTATCCGATTGTTGTAATGGATCGTAATTTATGTTATTCTTAAATTGTAAAGATGTTCCTGTGGAAATTTAATATGTATTAGCTATATTGTGTAATTATGTATCTATTTTGTAAAGGATAAACCTGGATTTATTGAATTTTGTATGTAATTAGGTCATAATGAGATTTGTTCATTGTCAATCGTTTTTGCCCAATATCTTCGTTACGATGTATTTTAGGACATAAGTGTGTTATATTGTCTTGATCCTTGTTTTACCAGTTATAATTCTGTATTTATGAAATTAAAATCCGTGAGAAAAATGAACAGCTGAGTGGAAAGTGTGACGTCATAAAAATCCTTCGCGACGTGTTTGTTTTGAAAAGTGTCAGCGTCGGCATTTGTTTTTAAAAAACCTATAGAAGCTCGAGCCAAATTTAACAAAGTCAGTCGATTAAAAGCATCAGGCGAATCTATGCTTGACTCCGGATTGAAAATCTGTAAATTTAGTTGGGTTATGTTATTATCATATGTTTAACAAAACATAAAAAAAATTGAAATAATTTCTAAGTGTTTACCTGAACAATTAGAAAGTTAAAGAAGATTTTATTATTGTTCAACAACTATATGGAAGTGTGAACGTGTTAATTTTAAATAAATTCTGGGAGAATTTATTTTCCATTATCGATTTCTTAAATTGACGTTTTCACAATAAGAAATTATTTGACGGATGTAAATGCAGTAATACCAATAGCGTAAAATTTATAAAGTTTATCTGAATAATTTCAGAATCATATTGTTTAACCTTAAAGGTTTTTAAGAGAATTTATTTTCATAAATAAACAATTCAATTTCTCTTTTATTAAAATTTATTTTTCATAAAGTAAAGTATTTGAACATTTGTGAATATTTTTATCTGATTTTTGATTTGTGTTAGTTTGTTCAAGTGAAGAACTGTAATAGCCCTATGTCAGATTATTACGACTATTTAACACACTTGAGCAAGCTTGGGAATTAATTTCTTAATTGAATTATTGTTCTATTTTGAATAATTTTTCTTTTTATTACCTTTTAATTTGAATTTCCATTTATTTTCTTAAATTAAATCAAGATTGTATTTTTCAAGTTATTCATGTGTTTAATTGATGTACATACAAGCATCCATTTCTCTTTCTCTTCATATTTAGAGTTTAGCCAATGGTTGTCCAGTTGCAGTAGCCCAAGTGTCTGCAATATAAGTTTTTCTTTTCTTTCAGGTTCAGGTATAAGAATCAATAAGATTTTAATAATTCAAACAATTCATGCTCTATCGAATAAACCCCGAGTTAGCCGATTGGGAAAAGGAAAAATATTTGGGGTGTATTTTTATTTTGTTTTATTTTAATTCACCGCATATATTTTGTTTGCCTTGAACGTGTGGCATATTATTTATCAAGTTAAATACACCGCAATATGTACCTACCACATATTTTTAGCTATAATTTTCAATGTGACATAGTATCTGAATTTTAAAATGGTTTGACAATCAGCTGGTTACTTAAATTCGTAGCTTGCTCTGGGCCTAACTTGTCTATCATAAACCAGTTGAGAATGCGAAGAGCTAGCATTGCCATGACGAACAAAATTTTTTGTCGATTTCTTTTGTTGCTAAAAATGTTTATTTTTTCGTAGATTTTAAAAAATACAACATTTTTCATTTTTCAAAAATTTATCGAGATTTTCGGTGGTCAGTTTGACCACTTTCCCGAAGAGATACAAAAAAATGTTTCAACCAAGAGTTTCTTAGAATTTGATGTACTATAAGACTTCAAAAAGAAAAATTCAAAAAAGTCAACAGGGAAAAAGGCGACAGACAGACCGACAGACAGACAGACTTCACGAATTCAGAGACGAACTTTTTGTTCGTCGAATATTTTAGCACGTTATTTTAGGCTTGAGACAGTTTATAGGCGTACAAGTTGAACAGAATGTATAATTTACAAAATATCAAAAAATTCGTTCGTAGCTTCTGCAGATAGCAGTGAACCGAGAATTGAGGCGGTATTACGCCTTTGTATTGCTAGGGTAAGTTATTGAAACAAAAAACTAGTGCATCTTGTATCACTTCTTTCAATAGAGATTAAGTTTCTTAACTTTAAAATAAAGTTTAAAGCAATTTGTCCGAATACTCCAGACGTTTCGACTACAATAGGTACAAAATTGAAATCTTGACAAAGATCTTTATAAACTTTGCACTTTCCTTTTTCTGTCAATTCTGCAGTGGCACTACGAATAATTTTTGTCTTATGTATTGCTGCATAGGTATATCTAAATGTGACGTCCCAAAGCAATTGTTGTGCATTGCTAAAGGGAATGAGATTTATGCCTCCCGGGCGTTTTTGACCGTTTCTTGGGAAATGGCTTGGCTCCTATCTCTCTGAAATACAAGCCGACACAAGCGTCCGTTTGATGATATCATTGAAACCGTAGTGTCTAGATAATCGTTCCAGGCTGTATTTACAGCTTAAACCAAACGTTTGGTTATCTAAGAGCGTGCCAATGGATTTAGATATTAGAACTTGCAATCATGCGCCAGTTTGTGTTCTGAGTATTTGCAAGAAGTAGTGCCATTCGGATATGATTGCTATTTTCGTCCTTAGCCAGTATTTCGATAAAGATTGCTCCTAACCTTTTGCAACTTCTTAGATACTGGTACTTCGCTATTGAAAGAAGTGGTACACAGGTCGGCTGCTTCTGTGATCACATTTTGAAGTGATGAAATGACATTGGAATACAGAAGTTCAACATCTCAACTGCATGGATTGATCTAAAAAACAGGGTAAACTGAGATTTTTGCAATTCTTAACAAGGCTTATGGACTTAAGAGAAGCTTCCAGTTTTCAAATGGTATTTGTTTTTCTACAGCATCGGAGTAATTTCTTATGAGAAAGAAAGCATGATGGTTATTGTTCAAGGTGCTCAACTTGTCGACCATTGTCTGAAATTCTGAAATTAGGGTTGAAAATTTGAATTTCAGCTTCTCTTCCGTCATGGGACAACTTACTAGGCAGATCTACATTTTTGAAGAGTGGTGATTGTCAGTGCGATTTTGTTGCATCGTCTGCTGATAAAACTGCCAATTCGCACTTATCGTAGTTTAATTCGAGTCCAATTTTAGAACTTTTTCGATACACTCTTTAAAATCGTCCATTACAGTATCGGGATCTCCGGTAATTGTGCCATCGTTCAAAAAGAAAAGGTCAAGCCCTGATGTAATGGTTGAAGTAATGGGCTTCATTACTAAGCAGAAAAGCAGACTTCCATATGGACTCTCCTGTTGGGTGCCACGCTAGGATAAGATTTTGTTGGCATAAGATTCCAGAAAAGGAAGGTTTCTTTGTAGTAACATTGTTTTAAAAACGGTAAGTTCGGGGCAGAGGGAAGAAATTTCTTTTAGAAATGTGTTCCTATCAATCAAGTTGAAAGCACTTATAATGTCTATCTTAAGGAACGGTTTGTGGGGAGAAGAATGCATTGTTGTAGAAGTAGAACAGCGGAGCAGCAGATTCACATCCAATGTTTGATCCAAAACCTAATTGTTTTGAAGCTAAGTAATTGGTCATTTCTTGCTTTACACTACGACAACAGTTTAAATATGAGTGGGTGAAAAGCAGTTTCAATAGCGATTGACCTAATACCACCACACTTCTTCTTTAGGGCAATTATTAGATTGGCCCCGTACAGAATTGGGCATATTTCTTTGGGAACCTTTCCACTGAGTATTAGATTGCATAGTATGGTGATTGACTTAAGTAAATTTTTATTTGCTAGCAAAGATGGAGAATTGAGAAGATCCTTTACGATTTGTGGGGAGAGACCATCCATTCCGAGGACACTTCTTCTTTGTCTACTTTCAGGAAAATATACGAATGAAGTTCTATTGGCTTATCTTGATAGAAAATAGGTTCAGGATGTTTAGATTATAAGGTTTGAAAGGTTGCTGCATCGTTAAGAGCTTAAGTGTCATCTGAAGATAATAACTGTATGGCAACTTTGATGTCTCCATTTTCCAGTTTCATTATTACGATTTTATTTTCGGGCGCTTTTCGAGGACTAGGAGAGTAAGATTTATTTGGATAAGGTCTTCCTAGTAGTTGAATAGTATCGTAGATGTCATCGGCGATGTTCTTCTTAATGGAAGAAGTCTGCGTTTGGAATCATGTTTACTTTCGTATTGGGACTATGTAGGAAAATGATAGGGTACGCGGTACCATGATTCTTTACTGTTAGCATAGCGTTGATCAAACAATTTGGTTAACTCTTAGGATACTTTCTTTAAGTACTGTAGGTTGGGATGTATATAATAAGAAACGTTTGTTTGTTATATCCTTCGAAACTTAGGAATCCGCTTACTGTTTGTGGAACGTAATATTGAAGTTGTTGTTTCTTTTTGAACTAGAAACATTCCTTCAGTCAAGTCTTAAGACGATCCTGCTTGTAATTCCATGAGTTCCCAGTGTCCATGATAAGTATTTTGTAGTGTCCAGTGAAAAAGAAATAATGCATAGGTACAAAATCGAGTCCAAATTGATGACATTTTTCGATTGTAAATACCTCAGTGTTTTGTTTTTCCTCAAAGAATTTTACTCTATGTAAAAATTAAAGGAAAATAGTTGTCCTGCAGCTTGGAGTAATCGTCCACTGGTTTTGATGTAACTCGAGTAAGTGTTAACTGGGTTGATTGTACCCATTTTAAGTTTCGACTTCTATTTGCCATCATTTCGTGTTGTGCTTCGATGTCACGTTTGAATTCTTCCAAATTTATTTTGAATAATGTACATCTCTCTTATTTTAAGATGACCCTCCTGGGTTCCGTTGATAGCTTGATTAATGGCACGGAAAGACAATCTCCAGCGCCTTCGTTATGTATTATTTTAAAGGAAAAGTTATTGATGGCAATCGTATTATGAGATGTTGGAGCAGATCGAGACACAGCTTTGTCAGCTTTGACAAATTCTCCAAAAATTGCAAATGTCATTTTAAAGAAGTATATGAAGGTTTTGTCATTCCAATCCTTCAATAATTTGTGTTTTACCTATATTTGTAGATAAACCTAGAAGTTGAACAATTGCAGATGTTCGCTTACCAATATGTAACCCAATCAACGGTTAAGGAGATATTTGATCTCAAATGTTCAGGAATGTTAATCGAAGTAGATGTACATTTTCTTACATCATTCCATTTGGTAAGATTTATAAAGTAGGAAGAAGACAAGGAAAAATATTCTGTTTTGTGATTGTTGATTCTAAATGCAATTGCCATATCATACAGACAAGTAAAATGGAAGCTCAAAAAGTTCTTTTGCACTAAATTTCTTAGAAGTTTGTAATATTATATACTGACATAGTTGGCCTTATAGCTCTTCAATTTTGTTATTTTATTGTTTTCTATTTTGTAAACATAAGTGTCCAAAAGCTTCCAGCAAAGCACGATCCTCTACAAGTATTGTGTTTGTGGCGTATTGTTTCCTTTCTTGTGGATTTCTCAAATGATCTTTTGGTATTCAGACTTTACACACAATTTCCTTCAGGTATTTAACTTAGTCTATCGTCACACATGTATTTATTCATGTTTTAGGAATAGTTTTGTAGATGCTTCAAACTTTTTCTAAGTTTAAGTACTGGGTATGAGGAATCTAATCCAGGTATTGCTTTTTTTCTTGGAATACAGTAAAGACTAAGAACATTTGAAACCCAGGAATATAGACACTGAATACAACTGAAGAAAAAGATTTAAAAAAAAGAAGAAAGAAGAACAATCTTCTTTTACCAAGATAAAGTATCTAATTTTTTTTGTTCAATTCATATAATTTTTATTTACAATAATAACATACAGTTGCTTCAGGATAACAGCAAGATTTCTCAAGAAACATAATAATTGTGTAGATACATCCAAAAAGGTCCCAAGAAATACTTCGCCTCGTATTTTCTCTTGATCTTGAGATCTTGATCTACAGATCTAATGTTAAATACTAAATGTTAACAATATAAAGTCAAAACCAAAAATCAAAGCGGTTATGAGTGTATTTATTCCAAGCAACAAAGTGGGAGTCGTCTTTCTGATAAGTTTTTTATATGCAACAATAATCATAACACCAGTAACTAAGTGTAGCATACTTCCAATGAACATAAATGATGCCTCGAACAGATAGTTAGAATCGTCAAATATATAAATCACTATAAATACAATACAAATTAGCAAATAAGTGATTATACATGAAACTACCAACATATGTATCCCTCGCCAATAGTAAATATCTTGGTTATGAATCAATATGGTACCGATCAAACACAACACTGTTTCAAAAAATTTGAACAAGAAACCAAAATCGGTAAATATCTCTATTACATCCCTCATTATAGACACTCAGTGGGATTCTTTTAATATTCGATAAATTATTTTAAAAACCAAGACACTTTGACAGTTTACTTTATAGTTTAACTTACTTAGCTTTTAATGTAAAGCTTTCTTACAAAAACATGAGTAGGTTGCCGGGTTTTGCATTATAAGTATTAATTATTGAAATCAATAATTAAGCATGTAAGCAAATCGTGAATCAATATTCAAAATTATTACTCGTTACCATAAGAACATTGTAATGACATTCTACTGACATAGTAAGTAATTCTAGTTAAAAAGTTTTAATAAAAGCTCTAGAGTAGTAGTGCATATTCTTATTCAATTAGTGTCGAACAAACCTCAGTAGTTCCAAATTCCCTTCTTCATACCCTTCTGTCTGACCAGTTTCTTAGGCTACACCAATTATTATTGAACGTAAAACGCAGTCTGTAAAATTTTGGCCAACTCCACGCTCCTAGAATTCCGATTAGTGATTACAGCAAGCTGTCTACCTATAGGTCAGTCATATTGACTAGACAGACTCCAAGAGTGTTTTACGTGGAGCACCTGTCGTTAGACTTAATCTCCACGTTTCTTCCAAGAGGAAGTAATTGAGATATTCTCAATCAGCATGCATATGGTTGGCACATGCTCCCAGTTAAGCACTGGTCGGAGCGAGGTTGCCTATCCACCCTCTACTAGCTCACCAGGTTAGTACCGAAGCGATTATTTTAATATGTGCTCACCCGCCGGAACCCTCCCGTCCTCTTTCATACGAGGTCAAGTTCCTCGTCCAGCATTAAGACTATTCTCTAACCTAGGTTAGGTACATCGGAACCCTCTAGAGGGTTCTTTCTTGTTTTTAAGCGGTTTTGCCACCCCGATCTCCCAGTTATAGGCCTGGTGTGCCCCTGACAGGGCTACGTTTTGAGGCTACTTTATAGCGCCCATAAAAGTAGTATCCCGTTGTGTACCCGTTAGGGTGAAGTTGTCTTGGACGTGAGAGGCTATGTATTTTCGCATCAACGCCCCTTAAAGCGTAGATCTCTAGCCGATTTCTGGGAATCCGACGACTGGAACTGCACAGCCAAAGCCGGACTCGCGTCCTGTCATCTCCGAAGCGCTACCTGGTGACATGCAATTTCTCATAGGTTAGCGAGCGTACTCCCTGACGGAGATAAACTTCACTTAATTCTCCTCCATTCGTTTAGGTCAGACAGCGGGATACTTAGCTTCATAAAAGACCCTGATATCAGGTAAAAATCAAACCACCCACACCGGACCCTCTTGTTAGCAGATCTACCTCCGCAAAGTTTTATAGTCATCGTCGAAAAACACTTGCGTCTAACTCTACCACACATTACAGTCAGATTGCAAACTTCAATTTCAGAGAAAGTAACAATTGATGTTACCTTTTCTGAAATTGTTCAGAAAAGAAAGAACTCCATAGGCAATTGGGTAAACTGCACAATTATTGGACACTTAAACATCATACTTTTTAAGATATTCTTAAATATGGTTACTTCATTGCAAAGGTTATTTAACAACAGTTCAGGGTCATGGCATAGCATAAGAATATACAGCAGGTGCATTCTGACAAATAATTTCAGCAGGCCGAGTATATGTTAATCTTGATGTATTCTCGGACTGTTTGCGGGCTACTGGTCAATAGTTATGCTGTGACATTCGCTACTTGTTGTTACCACAGCATACGATGATGATGACGATCATCAAGCGCCGGCGAACTGCTCGTGGTGTGTGTGATATTCGAAACTAGCTGAACAACAATCGAGTCGGCAAGGTGTAGAACCAATACATCGCAGCTGAACTTGTTCATTCTCCTTTTTGAGCAAAAACTAAAGTAAGTTTTTATTTTAAATAAGACACCTTTTTAAAAGCTCGAGGAGGTATCTGGTACCTTCTGCTAGCTTCATTGATACCTATTTCTTTTGCTTTTATTTTATTAATCGGCCTCTGACCAAGCACATCTCGGATTTATGTTTTGCTTCCGTTAGTATTGTCCTTAATGTTTAGGGAAAAAATTCAGAGAACATTATCAATATTCTTCGTAGTTGAGAAGTGATAAACAATAGAAGGTTTTGAATTAAGCAATTCATTACTGAAAAAGTAATATTGAACAGAAATTCATTGTGTTATAAAACGATTAGATATAATTGAAACTTGAGGAAAAGACAATAAGCAATAGGTAAAAACTGGTAAAAAATAGGAAAGTCGTCTTGGGTTCATCGCTGTAGCCAATCGTAGGGTTGAATTTGCAAAAAAAATATGAAACCTATTTTTTAGGTTCATGACGATTTTTTTAACGAAAAATTATGTAACAAGGAGTTGTCGAAGACCGAGTAAGCCTACATTACCAAAAAATTCAGAATTACGTGGAAATCGGGAAAAAAGATTCAACGGGTTAAAAGTAAGAGGGTATGACGAGATACAAACCAAGTTGCTACTAAAGCAAAACGGGGTCACGTATACCGTGATTGCATCACAAGGTTGATAGGGATGAAACTCAAAGAGGATGAACCAAAATTAGCGCAGCGCCTCCACCAAAATGTCAGGTGGGAGTTGTCATGACTAGGGACATAGTTAAGGGTAGATTTAGAATAAAACACACGGTTCAACTTATAATAACAATATAATAAATAACACAATGACTACAAACTAACATGAACCATTAGGACGCTCGAGGCATTTTAAATAACTACACACTAATACTAAGCATTTGGGTGACCGATACACCTGTGTACCAATTTCTAGGTCTCCTAAACAAGCAGTAGGGGGGGGCAGGTTAACAATGCCTCAACTGCAGCAGTTTCTAAGTTTCCTATATTTAAAAGAATATTAAAGGTACTTACCCCGAGATCTGATCTCAAACTATTGGCGGTAGTTAAGGCACTGAGCTGTCTAAGCCAAGACCTTGCTTATATATCTTTTGTAAATCGCAAGCTTATCAGAACTAGCGAGAGGAGAATGTAGGGAACTTGCGAGCGCGTGGCTCTAAGGTCACACGCGTGCTTGTAGGTCTACAGGACTTGCTTGTAGGACTTTTTTATTAATAGCATCAAGCTCAAGCGAGATAATGGTCGAAGAAATTCCCGTAAAAGAAAAAATGCCGTGGTTGGTTCGTTATTAGAAATAACTTGTTATTTTATTACCTTCAGTCATCCACCGCCTGAGCGATTAATCTTATACGGATTTTGGCGTGGGTCCATAGTTAAGTACGGTTCTGCACACTTGAGATAATGTGTTCTTTTTTTCCTGGAAAGTCTTTTCTGGCAATTATTTATTCAATTTATTCAATTCAATTCAATTTATTCAACTATTATTAGCACAATGTTTAAGTAAGCTACAGATAAGCAACAGCTTACTCTACTAATTTTGTTTCTTCTGAATTTGTTGAAGCTAGGAGAAGGCTGAAACCTTTGCTTATGGTTGGTGGTTTTTAATTTTGAATTCGAGGGTAGACTTTGGGACACTGCATTCTTTGTCTATTAGTTTTACCGGGGAGTCTTATATGGAGATTTACTAGAAGAACCAGATTTATCCTACAACCGTCCAAATCCAGCAGAATGGAGATCCTCCACACTACGCAGCCCTCATGACATTTTTTGAATCAGCACTTTTTCGGGCACTGAATTGGCAGAAGAGGCTCTAATGAACGACCCGCAAGGCCGTAAGATTTTATGTTCATAAACTCAATTACTTCACAAGCTCATTAAGTAATTCGGTAATATTCCAATGTCCTTGATTTCACTGATAGAATCTCAATAGCTATTTAATGATGTCACCTTAAACTGAAAATTAACAGTAAATATATTTGGTTAAACAATAGCCCAAAGGATTTGTTAATAATATTTATAAATGAAATCCTATAAATATACATTTTGGAAATGATAATTAAAATTCAACGGGTTATTGTTAATAAATGTAATCGGTTTAAAAATAAAATTTGTGAACCGCTGATCACTGGACCAGCGGAT
Organism: Agrypnus murinus; assembly: GCA_929113105.1. Classification (NCBI taxonomy): domain Eukaryota; kingdom Metazoa; phylum Arthropoda; class Insecta; order Coleoptera; family Elateridae; genus Agrypnus; species Agrypnus murinus. Next base: position 38,687,441 of record OV816030.1, read on the forward strand.
TTACCTGCTTGAAAGTGTTGTAGTCCGTTGTAACCTTTACCGCGTAGTAAACATAAGGGCTAAGATCGTATTTAATGGTAATCATTTACTTGCTTCTTTCAATCTTGAAGGTTGGATTGCATCTTAACATTTCATATTCTATGACTGATAGTCATAGATCATGACTATCACGATCTTGAGTCATTGATCATAGATAATTTTTAGTTTTGAAAGCGAGCGTTCAATGTTAGAAATATTCAAATACAATAGTTAGAGTCGAAAAAAGAAAGATAAATTATTTTTAAAAATGTAGTGAAGTATGACACTTGGGCTCTCTCTTTAAGTTAAAATGGAAGGAACTGCTTTATTTTTTTAAATAAGTCGCCGTATTAATGTGATTATCGAGAACTAAATGCTAGGTGAATACTTCCACAATGAAGTTTAAGTTCATTATCAACTATCTATTCTATGATACAATATATGCGCTTAAAAACCTCAGTGTGCTGTTGATATCATGATTTCAATCTGATTCTTTCTTCTTATTTCTAACCTAAGAAACGCTTTTCAATACTAACTTCTATAACTATTTTCCTGGCTTCTGTTAAAAAAAGCTTAAAAATGTTCATCGCATCTTATTCGAGCAAAATGATTCTTTAACTTCGCGTGTCGACTAAAGATTTTATGTTGAATTTCGAATTATGCGAAATTTTATTAATGGCATTGGTTTTATACGCATATCGTGCTATAATTATCATTATGGAACATTGGAACTTCAAACTACTTATTTTGCCACCAAGTGAGTTAATGAAAGTCACCGTGTTCATAGGCCATAGTCACCTTTTTTTATCTTTCCCTCATTTGACTTCTTAATGGAGTTATGCAACACCACCTATATAACTAAGGCCTCATAGTGACGTCATATACAAAAGGAAAACAAAGAACAAGCAAAAGACAGTATGTACTAATAAACTATAATAGTATTATGTCAATTGTGTAATTATGACAATCTAACCTCAAAATAGCAACTTTACCTTGATTTTCTGATTATTACGCGTAGTCACCGCCATTTGATTTAAGAGTCCTATTCTCTAAGTTACATTGCACATCCCATTACCACCGACTTAGCCTAACTAATACAAAAAATTTATTTTAAAGATAATTAATTGCAAATACATAATAAACACAAGTTGGTATTTTATATTTATGGTAGTATTTTCATACGAAAATAGGTTCCTGCCAAATAAAACCCCATTCTTAATTAATACTCTGGGAAATCTTTTATATTTGGTGCAATAAGACAGCCTATTAGCTAGAATTTGGATGTAAAATGTGAAACGAAAGATTCGAGGATTGCCTCTTTGTCGTGACGTCGCTATGTGGTTATTAGGCCTTGTTATGTAGGTGGTGTTGAGTTATGGCGTCAATGCGACTCCCCAATTTGTATCCGACAATGACTTTAATGTTAATTATGGCCATTGATCTTGATCTGATATATGATAATGAAAAAATATATGTACAACTTCTGAACCAAGCTAGAATATTCTATCAATTCAAAACTTATTTTAACTGTATCTGAAACTGCTTATAACAAAATGAAGAACAAGACAAATATTAACAGCTCCGAAAACGTTAACGTCATATATTGGGTATTTTATGTTTTTGTTGGTTTCTTTTTAATTTACCATATCTGCACATAAATAACATGCACATAATTTTGTGGGTGCCAAAGTACTTTAAAGTAACAAAGGTAACTAAAGTAACTAAGTTTAAAGTAAGTTTAGCCGGACATTTGGGCGCGGCCATTTCGGCCATTATGCTTCGGCGTAAGGACACTTCGGCGCAGGGACACTTTGGCGCGAGAAATTGTCCTCTTCATTATAAAATAGTATATTATCTACCCAGGGACTAAAGTGCATCTTTTAATCCCGAATGTGAGTTTCGGGATTAAACACATAAAGGGATTAAAAGGCACTTTAGTCCAGTGATATACGCTATTTTTTGTACGTCTTAAAGGACTTAATCGCAAAGATTAAAAATTTCGAAAATTTTTCCCGAAAATCTCGTTACATGTCATTCGGACAATTGAACTCTGCAAACGCCAAAATCACATAGTTTCAGGATAATAAATCCTAATATGTACCGCGATTACTTTTTTTGTTGTTTACTTGTTGTTGTCATGGAAACACTTTACTCCCTCAAGGAGTAAAAGTGCTACTTTACTCCCTCTTTTGGGGGACTAAAGTAGAGCCTTATATATAGGACGTGCAAAAATAATATTATACCGACTGCAAACAAATATATATATAAATAAATAACTAAATAATAATATTAATTGTTTTATTATATTAAGTGAATAAAGTTTTTAAAAGGCCTTCGGTCACAAGATTAAGTAAAACTTACGACGCTTATAAATATCTAAGCTTTTCATAAATTTATTGCTGAATAATATACAGGGTGTTCAATCCACTGGCCTAAAACTGGCACCAACCTTCAAACATAAAAATTACAATTTTTTTCAAATAAAGCACCCTGTACATTTGTATTTCATATGATTCAGCTTTGGGATCTCTGCCAATTCATATATATACAGGCTGTTCGCATCATATATACTGCTATGTATTTATTATTACAGCTACGAAGTCGGCTGTGCTAATAATTAAGATGGCAAAGACAAAAAAACAATTGGAGGTCGCGTTTTCAAGTTATTGAGTGACTGAAAAATATGAAAAGTATCCTATAACTTCTTTATTTTTCATGCGGTAATGAACATAAACTTTTTTATTTATACTGTCGCTGGTCATCCATTTCTACAAAAAATATACAGTGTCCCATTTAAAAAATGTACCTTTTGAAAATAACTCAAAAACGCGACGTTCAATTATTTTTGTGCCTTTGCCATGTTAATCAGCAAAAAAATACTGTTAATTTGCTAATTTAACCTACAAATTAAAAATAAATCTATGAGATACCTATGACTTAGGTATTTGTAAGCATCACGTATTATTATAATTTAGTTAAATGTATTTTAAAAAAATTCAAGTGTATAGTGTTTATTCAAACACTATGCAGAATTTCGGGATAGATGTATTAAACTAAAATACGTGTAGAATCGAAAAATCGTAAAAATGTACAGTGTTCCATTTAGAATAAAAAAGGTTGACACTAGTAGTAGCAAAAAGACTTAACCTTTACATACAAAAATATCATAAAATTTGCTTTATACCAACCGAATTTGGTATTCAACTTTTTTTGGTAACCTTTACAGTTTCCAAGATAAGTTACAGGGTCATCTTACGTGAGCCACCGTGTACATATATAGTATCTACTTATAGCACAGCTTATAGTAGATGCCTAGGTTCAACAACTTAAAAATAACTAAATATACCTAAATTACAAAAGACCCGATGCGGAATGATCCACTACCCAGTGTCGCGTCATCGAAATTTACATAGCCGCAGAGCCACCTATCCGACTATGCTAATTCGATTACTTTTTTTAGTTTTTAAATTAGAATATGTGTTTTTGACGGTTATGTTTCCAGTTTAATTGTTAATTGACAAAATTCCAAATATAATTTGAAGATTAGTTTGAATTGGGGGTGCTAATTTTGATATTGAGGGTGCTTGGTGCATAGAACCCCAGTCCTTCTCCCTAGTTGCGCCTATGCTCAATGTCAAACAGAAAAGCATTTGGAGCCCTTAGTTGCTTGCTGCCCTCACGTTTCGGATTCTAATGTTTTATTATTAGATAATATTTAGTAATAAAAGTGATAATATTAGTCTTAGCCATAGCTACAAATCAGAAAATAAAAATTATTTTGACCGTTTTTTTTAACATTGTTTATTCATTAAGATAAATATAAATACGTGCGTGGTCAAAGAAGGTTCATTGGAAAGATAAATGCACCAATATTTTGTGCTACTTGGGATAATTTAAAATAGTACTCTAAATAATTATACTTTTTGCTGTACGGAATTGATATTGAGCTTTAAGTTGATTAAACATTACAAATTTAAATAAACGATAACCATAATTTTATAAAACTATTTTTGTTAGCATTGTTTTTTAATTTTAATAAATTCTGAAAGGAAGCATTGCTTCCCTTGCTTCCATGGACCGCACGCCACTGAAATACAGGGTGTAACTAATATAACTAGAAACTTCGTAATGAGGGGTAGCTGTAATTGAAGATTTAGAACAATGCACCAACATAATTGTTAGTAGGTACTTCCGTTTACAAAATGCTATGATGAGCCTCTACTGTTTATCTTGATGTTTCGAGAAGTGTTAGAATCTTTTTTATTTTGGAAATTTGGTGCGCTTCATTAAAAGTAGGCTTTAGCTTTGTGTATGAGAACTTGTATCAAATGGCGGTCTCTCAGTCTATTTTATTCACGCCTAAAATATATATTGTGTTGTTGATTAAAATAAGTCAACTCGGTGTGGGGCCCCACTAGCTCTCGGGGCCCCGGGCATACGCCTGGCTGACCGACCGTAGGGAGGCTTCCGGATACTGTTTACAGACAAAGAAAGTTAATGCTATAATGTCTGATCGAGATTATAAGATTAAACTAGATATCTAAGAGAAGAGAAAAAAGAGGTCCAGAGATATTGTTTCAGAAAATATTAAATATATGTGTATTATTAAGTATAAATTTTTGTATATGAGCTTTGAAACGTTTAGGTGATTGTATACTTTTTAGATTAAGCGGTAAGAAATTAAATAGTGTTGGTCCATAGTAAAATAAACTTCTCTGAGTTAGAGTTTTATTGAAAAAAGGTATTTTGACTTGTAACTGAGAGTTTATTCTGTTCAGCTTTTAAGTGCTGTAAATTTGAATAAACCCAGAGTAAAGAGTGCATTATGTACATAGATCGGACACTTAATAACTGGCATTCTTTATATATAAAAGAGAAGTAGAAAAGAGTTTACTCTTGATAAATATAATCTTTAACAAAGTATTTTGGGCAGTTTGCAATGTATATAATGTACTACTGTATGTTCCCCCCCATGCAACTATGCAATATCTTATTATTGACTCCGCCCATGAATTATATAACATAGTTAGATTTTTTCTGGGTAATATGTCTTTCATTGTATAAAATTTAGGCATGAGAGCTCTGATTCTATTTGTAACATGCGCTATATGTTCATGCCATCTTAAATGTTGGTCAATTATTACACCTAAATATTTAGTTGAACTAGTTTTTTCAATTTGCGGACATGTGCATTGTAATGCTTTGTTGCAATGTAAATTATAATTTTTTATTGTAATGTCAGAAGGCTGGTCTACTACAGTAGGTGGAAAAAAAATAAATTTAGTTTTATTTACATTTAAACTTAGTAGGTTGCTGTTCAGGCATAACTGAATTTTACTCAAATCAGATATAGCTTTTATAGATACATCTTTCCAGTTAGTATCTTTAAATATCATAACTGCGTCATCAACGTAACATAAAGTTTGTCCTGATATATTTGCAATTTTTGTAATACTGCTAATGTAAATTTAAAAAAATATTGGCCCTAATACCGTACCCTGAGGCACACCAACAGCAACTTCTTTAGTTAGGTTTAAGCAGTCTCCTACTTTAACTTTTTGTTTTCTTTGAGATAAATAAAAAGTTACGAGATCTAAAGATTTTCCCCTAATTCCATATTTTTCCATTTTGTTCAGTAATATTTTATGTGAGACGGTGTCGAAAGCCTTAGCTAAGTCTAAAAAGACAGCTAAACATTTTGACGACTCATCTAAAGCTTGCACCGTCTGTTTTATCAAATTAATAATGGCTTTTTCGGTGTTAGAGTTTTTTATAAACTCAAATTGTCTCTCTGTTATAATGTTATGCTTATCGAGAAATGATATTAATCTACTTTTTCATTCTCCCCTTTACGAAAGTGTAACTTTCTATCTTGATAAGGCAACGGAAAGCAAAAGTAAAACATGTGAGGTGGTTGTTAGGTATGAAAAACTTTCGGTCCCTGGTCAACGAAGTAAAGCTGTCAATTTTTTTAAATATAATATTATAAGGTGGCTATTGTCAACATTACCTTGGTAACAATACTGTTGTGTATACATACATTATTTTATTATTATCACTAAATCATTATTTTATTTATTTATTTACAGTGGTTAATAAATGTCAAGGGGAGAATGAAAAGTTTAATACATTACACGCTGCGAAAGCCCTTTCAGGTGCTCGTTGTTTTTAACTAACCTCGGCTACACTTACGCTTCGCCTCGGCCAATCAAAAATACCTTGCACCTAAAAGTAAACTTTCGCAGCTTGTAATATAAATAACTATTAAATGACTGCTCAAAAACTTTTGCAAAAGTGTTGATGACGGATATTGGACGGTAATTGCACAATTGATTCCTTCCATTGTTCTGGAATCTTACCAGTTGCAAAACACAAATTAATAATGTGAGCTAGTGGATGAATAGCATTTAGATGAATATTTTTTTATTAATTTTGAAGTTAGTCCGTCTGACCCTAAAGCACTATTACTTTTTAGTTTTGAAATTAATATTACGATTTCGTTTGCATTAACAGGTTGAAGAAGAAAATGTTGAATTTATTTCAACATCTTTTTCAAACCCTTGGGGTAATTCACTTTTTATAATGTCATCGGCCATTTTTTGTCCAATATTAGTAAAGTAATTATTAAATAGATTAGCCTTGTCAGTACTGTCAATTCACCTTGTTCATTAACAAGTGAAATGTTTTCCAGGTGTTTGTTATTAGTAGGTATAGGATTTGTATGCACTTAAAAGTGCTGAAATATGCATGCACTTATGCACTATAAAAACGTTAAATATGCACTTAAAAATCATGAAATATGCGTTTATTAGAAATTTTTAATAAATATATGCACTTTCATTATTAAAAAACACCTATTTAGCGTTATTTACATTTTATTTACAGAAATTATTTTAATTAGACATCCTATGCAATAATTTAATTAATTATATTTTCTAAACATGAGCGTTACAGTTAACAAGGACGTACATTCTTAAATTTTCAAAAATAAACATATGCCTATTATCCCTAAATATTGTTTTATATTTTGAGAAACTCCGTTCCACATCGCAAGACGTAATTGGGAAATACTTAAAATTGTTTAATTCTACAAGCGAATAATGTTTTAGCTCGTCTAAAATGTCTTGGCCAGATAATGCATCGTTTATGCTTTTAATTAAGTGAAAACCAGGATTTTTGTCTATAACGGATTTAAATTTTTGTTTTATAGTCAAACCCTTTGGCCCTTTTACTTTATTCAAAAAAACACCTAACAATTTTACATGCTCAAGAGATTCATTTAATGAATTTCCCTGACTTTCTAATTTCTGAATTACTTTAGCTAAACGCACAAAATTTGTCAAAACAAACAATAATTCTGCCCTCACCTCCTTAGTATTAAAAGCATCCTGTCGCGCTTTGTATGCATAGTGCATCGTGTTTATTAAGTTTATTTACAAATGCTTTAGCAACATCAAAATAAGTTGCATAATATTCTGCTGCAGAAAGCCAAGTACCCCACCTTGTTATTACAGGCTCAGGTGGGAGAGGCACTTCTTGAGCAGTTTCCCTAAATATTTGTATGCGATATGGAGCTTTACAAACAATATTTTTTACATCTGAAATTATAGAGTTTACGTTAGGATATATTTCCCGCACATTTTCCGCAACTCTATGCATTGCATGGGCAAGACTAGTTAAGCGGACCATTTTCTCGTACAGAACTTGTAAGCCTGCTCCAGCCTTGATCATGTACGGTGCCGCGTCGGTGACGAACAGGAGTACTTTGTTGTACTGTATACCGTCCGGCCACAAAATAGCCATCGAATCATTAAACAATTTTGCCACAGAACAATGATTGGTGCTCTTGAAAACGTCCATTGCTAATAGATAGGATTAAGGGATTGTTCTCCGAATTTAAAACTCCAATTATAACGTTAGCCACGTATCTGAAGACAAAAATTTGATTTTTATTTTATCGAACTACATAATTAGTCGGTTACAAACAATTAGCGCAAAACAGTTATTTAAAAAAAATTATATTTTAATCAAGCAAAAATATTGTTGTGATTAAATATGTAACTAACAAAATAGAAAATAAAACATCCGTAAATTGCTCTGCTGTCTTTAATTAGTTAAATTTTACTAACAAAACGAAGGAAATGAAGTTTCTACGCACCTTACAGTAGTGTCAGTAGATTCGTCAATGGAAACCCATATGTAGTTATTCGCTACATGTTTTCTAATTGATTTTATGGTCTCTTCGTATAAACGAGGTAAATAATTTTTCCTGAGTGTAGACTCGTCGGGTATTGGCATTTTTGAAATTTCTTCCAAAAAATTACGAAATGCTGAATGATTAATTTTACTTAACGGGATATCTGCAGCCACTAATGCACTACATAGTTTTTTATTAAATTCGATCGATTTGCTGGACTCACCGCGCGAATTATTAAGGTACCCCGGTAACAATGTTTGTTTTTTGATTTCAGGGCAACACATTTTTGATATCGAACCGTGTTCAGAACGAAAGCGTTTCGTTGCAGTCATTTTATCGTCGCACACTGTACAATACAACACCTTATCGTCAGTTGTAAGAACACTGAATTCCTTAACATAACTTCGAAGCGTAACAGACACAGACCGTTTTCTTTACCCATCTTTACACTCTAAAATTTCAAACTGAAATGCAGTTTGCAATTTCTGAACTGTCTTAATTGAAAGATTACAAGATTAGTAAACAAAAGTACAGGCAAATTTTTCTATGAACAGGAAGTTGTCAAAGGGTCTTTGGAATTTCCTAATACCTATTTATTACAATACCGCAGGATGTAAGTATTTAAATTTTAGTTGAAACTTTTTCTTTCTTAGAAAATATTAACAAGTACACAGATGGTTAAGGCAGTAAAATATCTTAAAGCCTAGTATTTAACAATAAGCTTAAATTATGGGTTTCCCCTAGACTCAACTAAGCCGCCCTTGGTTGGTTGTCTAAAATGCTAAAATTATTTTAAAAATATTAGAAATTTCATAATTAAAGCATGTAAAACGCTCAAAAAGTTTTAAGATATGCACACTCGTTCAAAAATGCTAAAATATGCATGCATTTATAAAAAAACACCTAAATATGCATTTATATGAACTTTCAAATTGACATATGTGATTCATATGTGGCTTAAACATGTAGAAATATAACTCTGCATATGTTTGCTATAAGCAGAAAAAACATGCAAATGCATAGAAATCCTATACCTAGTTATTAGCTTTAGAATTTGTTATTTCATTTGAGTGCTATAATAGCTCAGCTTTTTCAAAGTTGGTAGCATTGAAAAAAAAATAAACAGAAAAATGGTAAAAACTTCACTCTAAAAATTCGAATGAGTTGCCAACTACCACAAAATTCCCTATATCTTGAAATTGGGATTTTTCTATTTACAAAAGGAATAAAAGGCGCAAAATAGAAGAAAATAAAACATATACACCGTTTAGTCTAAGTTTACGTTCACGTCATAGATATAAAAGTAGTGACGTAAGAGTACAACCAACTGTGCAAATAACTTTCAAAATTGAATTTTATGAAGAAAGATTTTTTGCTTTATCATCGAAAATAATAAAATTTAATTTTCATATATTTAGTAATACATTTATTTATAGAATAAATACAAATAGGTTTTTAAAACAAAACGTAATTTGTTAATTTAATGAGAAAATACACATTTACTTCAACAGAAAAACAGGTTGGTACACCTGTGTAAGCGATACGCTTTATTGTCAAATTTATTTCTTGTGTTTTCTAAGTTCTGTTTACAATAGTTTATTACCTATTTTGTATTTACAATTGCATTAATTGAATAGAATTCTAGAGAGTTTCTCAAGCACTGAGAATATATCTTAAGACTGTTTCCAACATTTCATCTGTGGAAGAAGTTTCCAGTCCAAAGAGGAAACGAAATCGAAAACAAACTACAGACATTGATCCTCTGTAGAGGCAAATATTAGCAATGAAATTTATGAAATACATATATAAGTACAGTAAGTACCTGACGTTATGTGTGTGGCTGTGCTCTTCAATTGATATACCACAATTGGATACAGGAGAACATGTATCACTTAATATTTTGTCAAAAAAATTAAAATTGAAGTTCATGTATGAAGGAAGTAGGAAGTTATTTATCCATTGCCTTACGACAAATTGGATTCGTATACTATAAGAATGACCGTCCAAGACAAGTAATGATGGGGGGATGGATGGGGATGAACAAAGTCATATTGTTCATAAGAGAATAATTCTTTTAAAAACGTACACTGACAATAGTCAGCAAAGGTGTTGGATCAAACAAGGAATATCTCATTCCATATGGCACCAGCGCACAGTCTGACGTCATAATTTAGTAATGACGTGAACGTAAACTTACACTAAATAACGTATAAGAAAACTCGTTTCATAAGTCATTATTGCACTTGTCCTTTATTAGAAAACTCGTCGCATCTATTTAAATAGCTTCTCAAAATTCAGTGCCTATGTTTATTTACCGGTGTGAAGTTAGCAGCCAAAATTCAGCAGCTAATTTGACGGAAACAACCGAATGGTCAGTGGCGTTGCATAATAAAATCTTGGCTGCTGGCCCTCTTAATACGACTTAAGACAACCTAACGAAAATAATGGGAAGGAAATCATATCCTTACGAACTAATATTACCCTTAAAGAAATGTAAATGGCAAGTTTTAATATACATAGATTCTGAAGGGGTTAAAAAATTAAAAACCACCCCTAACTAGAATAATTAATATAACCATTAGAGAAATGTTTAGCCAAGTTCTAATTTGCATAGAACTGAAGTATCTACCCTACACTACCACCATATAAAGGGAATATGCGTTCCGCAGTTTCTAAAGGGGCTAAAAAAACTAAAAACCACCCCTAACTAGAATAATTAATATTACCATTAGAGAAATGTTTAGCCAAGATCTAATTTGCATAGAACTGAAGTATCTACCCTACATTACCACCATATAAAGGGAATATGCGTTCCGCCGTTTCTAGAGGGGTTAAAAAATTAAAAACCACCCCTAACTAGAATAATTAATATTACCATTAGAGAAATGTTTAGCCAAGATCTAATTTGCATAGAACTGAAGTATCTACCCTACACTACCACCATATAAAGGGAATATCCGGTCCGCCGTTTCTAAAGGGGTTAAAAAAACTAAAAACCACCCCTAACTAGAATAATTAATATTACCATTAGAGAAATGTTTAGCCAAGATCTAATTTGCATAGAACTGAAGTATCTACCCTACACTACCACCATATAAAGAGAATATGCGTTCCGCCGTTTCTAAAGGGGTTAAAAAAACTAAAAACCACCCCTAACTAGAATAATTAATATTACCATTAGAGAAATGTTTAGCCAAGATCTAATTTGCATAGAACTGAAGTATCTACCCTACACTACCACCATATAAAGGGAATATGCGTTCCGCCGTTTCTAAAGGGGTTAAAAAAATTAAAAACCACCCCTAACTAGAATAATTAATATTACCATTAGAGAAATGTTTAGCCAAGATCTAATTTGCATAGAACGGAAGTATCTACCCTACACTACCACCATATAAAGGGAATATGCGTTCCGCCGTTTCTAAAGGGGTTAAAAAAACTAAAAACCGCCCCTAACTAGAATAATTAATATTACCATTAGAGAAATGTTTAGCCAAGATCTAATTTGCATAGAACTGAAGTATCTACCCTACACTACCACCATATAAAGGGAATATCCGGTCCGCCGTTTCTAAAGGGGTTAAAAAAACTAAAAACCACCCCTAACTAGAATAATTAATATTACCATTAGAGAAATGTTTAGCCAAGATCTAATTTGCATAGAACTGAAGTATCTACCCTACACTACCACCATATAAAGAGAATATGCGTTCCGCCGTTTCTAAAGGGGTTAAAAAAATTAAAAACCACCCCTAACTAGAATAATTAATATTACCATCACACAAAATGTATCCTAACTGTCAGCGAAATACATTCACAGTTAACAGTACATCAAAAAACAACCAATGGAATTTGTGATTTATGTCGACTAAATTAGTTGTTCTACATCAGCTAGGTAATAGCATTATACTTCAATCTATACACCTATTATATTCTCTATGTATTCTATATATTTATCTATTACATACTTAACTCATCTATTATATTCTTAGAATGGCAGTGTGTATGTATGTCGAGTTAGCTGCACACCGACTTACAGCAACGGTAGCAAAATTGTTTATATTAAAGTTTGTTAATAGCTTAAGAAACATTTAGAAAAATTCTGTAATTCAAAAATTCTATTATTATCATTTACTTACCTCTCTATGTTTAAATTAATCTAGAAATATTAGAAACATTAAGACTAAATATTTTGGTTACTATACTTACCTCTTCAATTATTTAAGTTTACCTCAGGCATTGTGTTTATGTAACGATAATTAAGTAAACAAAGTTATGTATGAAGTATATTCATATTAATTATTGATTATTAAAATAATTACACGCCAAAAGAAAAGCCAGTTCTATGCACATTGGCTAAAAACATTTCCATAAGGGTAAATATTAACATTAATTATTTTAGTTAGGGGTGGTTTTTAATTTTTTTAACCCCTTTAGAAACGGCGGAACGTATATTGCCTTTAAAGGGTGGTAGTGTAGGGTAGATACTTCAGTTCTATGCAAATTAGATCTTGGCTAAACATTTCTCTAATGGTAATATTAATTATTCTAGTTAGGGGTGGTTTTTAATTTTTTAACCCCTTTAGAAACAGCGGAACGCATATTCCCTTTATATGGTGGTAGTGTAGGGTAGATACTTCCGTTCTATGCAAATTAGATCTTGGCTAAACATTTCTCTAATGGTAATATTAATTATTCTAGTTAGGGGTGGTTTTTAGTTTTTTTTAGCCCCTTTAGAAACGGCGGAACGCATATTCCCTTTATATGGTGGTAGTGTAGGGTAGATACTTCCGCTCTATGCAAATTAGATCTTGGCTAAACATTTCTCTAATGGTAATATTAATTATTCTGGTTAGGGGTGGTTTTTAATTTTTTTACCCTTTTAGAAACGGCGGAACGCATATTCCCTTTATATGGTGGTAGTGTAGGGTAGATACTTCCGTTCTATGCAAATTAGAACTTGACTAAACATTTCTCTAATGGTAATATTAATTATTCTAGTTAGGGGTGGTTTTTAATTTTTTTAACCTTTTTAGAAACGGCGGAACGCATATTGCCTTTATATGGTGGTAGTGTAGGGTAGATACTTCAGTTCTATGCAAATTAGATCTTGGCTAAACATTTCTCTAATGGTAATATTAATTATTCTAGTTAGGGGCGGTTTTTAGTTTTTCTAACCCCTTTAGAAACGGCGGAACGCATATTCCCTTTATATGGTGGTAGTGTAGGGTAGATACTTCCGGTCTATGCAAATTAGATCTTGGCTAAACATTTCTCTAATGGTAATATTAATTATTCTAGTTAGGGGTGGTTTTTAATTTTTTTAACCCCTTTAGAAACGGCGGAACGCATATTCCCTTTATATGGTGGTAGTGTAGGGTAGATACTTCAGTTCTATGGAAATTAGATCTTGGCTAAACATTTCTCTAATGGTAATATTAATTATTCTAGTTAGGGGCGGTTTTTAATTTTTTTAACCCCTTTAGAAACGGCGGAACGCATATTCCCTTTATATGGTGGTAATGTAGGGTAGATACTTCAGTTCTATGCAAATTAGATCTTGGCTAAACATTTCTCTAATGGTAATATTAATTATTCTAGTTAGGGGTGGTTTTTAGTTTTTTTAGCCCCTTTAGAAACTGCGGAACGCATATTCCCTTTATATGGTGGTAGTGTAGGGTAGATACTTCAGTTCTATGCAAATTAGAACTTGGCTAAACATTTCTCTAATGGTTATATTAATTATTCTAGTTAGGGGTGGTTTTTAGTTTTTTTAACCCCTTTAGAAACGGCGGAACGCATATTCCCTTTATATGATGGTAGTGTAGGGTAGATACATCCGTTCTATGCAAATTAGATCTTGGCTAAACATTTCTCTAATGGTAATATTAATTATTCTAGTTAGGGGTAGTTTTTAATTTTTTTAACCCGTTTAGAAACGGCGGAACGCATATTGCCTTTATATGGTGGTAGTGTAGGGTAGATACTTCCGTTCTATGCAAATTAGATCTTGGCTAAACATTTCTCTAATGGTAATATTAATTATTCTAGTTAGGGGTGGTTTTTAGTTTTTTTAGCCCCTTTCGAAACGGCGGAACGCATATTCCCTTTATATGGTGGTAGTGTAGGGTAGATACTTCCGTTCTATGCAAATTAGACCTTGGCTAAACATTTCTCTAATGGTAATATTAATTATTCTAGTTAGGGGCGGTATTTAATTTTTTTAACCCCTTTAGAAACGGCGGAACGCATATTCCCTTTATATGGTGGTAGTGTAGGGTAGATACTTCCGTTCTATGCAAATTAGATCTTGGCTAAACATTTCTCTAATGGTAATATTAATTATTCTATTTAGGGGCGGTATTTAATTTTTTTAACCCCTTTAGAAACGGCGGAACGCATATTCCCTTTATATGGTGGTAGTGTAGGGTAGATACTTCAGTTCTATGCAAATTAGATCTTGGCTAAACATTTCTCTAATGGTAATATTAATTATTCTAGTTAGGGGCGGTATTTAATTTTTTTAACCCCTTTAGAAACGGCGGAACGCATATTCCCTTTATATGGTGGTAGTGTAGGGTAGATACTTCAGTTCTATGCAAATTAGATCTTGGCTAAACATTTCTCTAATGGTAATATTAATTATTCTAGTTAGGGGTGGTTATTAATTTTTTTAACCCCTTTAGAAACGGCGGAACGCATATTGCCTTTGTATGGTGGTAGTGTAGGGTAGATACTTCAGTTCTATGCAAATTAGATCTTGGCTAAACATTTCTCTAAGGGTAGATACTTCAGTTCTATGCAAATTAGATCTTGGCTAAACATTTCTCTAATGGTAATATTAATTATTCTAGTTAGGGGTAGTTTTTAATTTCTTTAACCCCTTTAGAAACGGCGGAACGCATATTGCCTTTATATGGTGGTAGTGTAGGGTAGATACTTCAGTTCTATGCAAATTAGATCATGGCTAAACATTTCTCTAATGGTAATATTAATTATTCTAGTTAGGGGTGGTTTTTAGTTTTTTTAACCCCTTTAGAAACGGCGGAACGCATATTCCCTTTATATGATGGTAGTGTAGGGTAGATACTTCCGTTCTATGCAAATTAGATCTTGGCTAAACATTTCTCTAATGGTAATATTAATTATTCTAGTTAGGGGTGCTTTTTAGTTTTTTTAGCCCCTTTCGAAACGGCGGAACGCATATTCCCTTTATATGGTGGTAGTGTAGGGTAGATACTTCCGTTCTATGCAAATTAGATCTTGGCTAAATATTTCTCTAATGGTAATATTAATTATTCTAGTTAGGGGTGGTTTTTAATTTTTTTAACCCCTTTAGAAACGGCGGAACGCATATTGCCTTTATATGGTGGTAGTGTAGGGTAGATGCTTCAGTTCTATGCAAATTAGATCTTGGCTAAACATTTCTCTAATGGTAATATTAATTATTCTAGTTAGGGGTGGTTTTTAATTTGTTTAACCCCTTTAGAAACGGCGGAACGCATATTCCCTTTATATGATGGTACTGTAGGGTAGATACTTCAGTTCTATGCAAATTAGATCTTGGCTAAACATTTCTCTAATGGTAATATTAATTATTCTAGTTAGGGGTAGTTTTTAATTTCTTTAACCCCTTTAGAAACGGCGGAACGCATATTGCCTTTATATGGTGGTAGTGTAGGGTAGATACTTCAGTTCTATGCAAATTAGATCTTGGCTAAACATTTCTCTAATGGTAATATTAATTATTCTAGTTAGGTGTGGTTTTTAGTTTTTTTAACCCCTTTAGAAACGGCGGAACGCATATTCCCTTTATATGATGGTAGTGTAGGGTAGATACTTTAGTTCTATGCAAATTAGATCTTGGCTAAACATTTCTCTAATGGTAATATTAATTATTCTAGTTAGGGGTAGTTTTTAATTTTTTTAACCCCTTTAGAAACGGTGGAACGCATATTGCCTTTATATGGTGGTAGGGTAGATACTTCAGTTCTATGCAAATTAGATCTTGGCTAGACATTTCTCTAATGGTAATATTAATTATTCTAGTTAGGGGTGGTTTTTAGTTTTTTTAACCCCTTTAGAAACGGCGGAACGGATATTCCCTTTATATGGTGGTAGTGTAGGGTAGATACTTCAGTTCTATGCAAATTAGAACTTGTCTAAACATTTCTCTAATGGTAATATTAATTATTCTAGTTAGGGGTGGTTTTTAATTTTTTAACCCCTTCAGAATCTATGTATATTAAAACTTGCCATTTACATTTCTTTAAGGGTAATATTAGTTCGTATGGAAATGTTTTCCTTTCCAATATTTTCTTTAGGTTGTCTTAAGTCGTATTAAGATGGCCAGCAGCCAAGATTTTATTATGCAACGCCACTGACCATTCGGTTGTTTCCGTCAAATTAGCTGCTGAATTTTGGCTGCTAACTTCACACCGGTTGTTTATTTCTGGTATTATAAAAATAATGTATCGTGTTAAAATAAAATATTTTATTTTTCTAACATTTGTTGAAAATTAATGTGTTAAGTACAGTACACTCATTTTTTTTCTTTTTTGCACCTATTAACGCTACTGAATAGACGCGGTTGAAGAGACGCGACCCTCACCCTGTGTTGTTATTATTGCATGTACCGATGTATCCAATTTATTATGCGCATAGAATATAAATAATATCTATACTATCTTTTAAATCTATAAAATAAACATGTCTGAAATCAATAGAAATACCATTTTTTGTCTTATTTACTTATTTTTGATAAGCTGAATGCACATCTGCATTCTTTTTCATCAGTACAGTACACATCCACACATAGCTGTATCACCTATAATATGTACAAACCAATAAGTCGGGAATATAAATCAATAACAGAACAAACCGTTGCATGTTTTTTATCGTAAATCAACTCAGGAAAGCAGTGCAAATTATTTTGTGAACAAAAACTAGAAATTAACGTAATAATAATTATAAAATTGTGTAGAGAGAGATATAAATAGCTCCTAAACCGTGTTTACATCACTAGAGCGAAGTGCGCTCACAGTCAGGATGGCCGAGCGGTCTAAGGCGCTGCGTTCAGGTCGCAGTCCACTCTGTGGGCGTGGGTTCGAATCCCACTTCTGACATGCAACTTTTTATTATTTGTAATTCCTGTAATTTGCTTCAAACTATATCTAATAATTAATCAATATTATAATTTTTTTAAATGCTTACTGATAAACATATTAAATGGCGACTGCTACAAAAAGAATTTAAAACTACTTGCTCAAATTATTATTTATGCTGTTTGAAGTTAATCTTTTAAAATATACTAAATATAAAAGATGCATAGATAAATAACACATTTCATTACGTTGACAATAAACTGTGAATCTCATTACTTACAACCACACCCTCCAGCAAAATTGATTACTGGCCATTTTTTACGATCAAAGGAATAAATATGAGTGTCTGCTTCGTTGTTGTTAACCACACCTAAAAGAGCGTCGTCGATAAGAAATATTTCTTATTAAGGAAATTGTACATGGTGATGTCGAATGATAATAAATTTTAAATAAAAATGGATATAAGTAAATAGTTTAATTTACCTTCAATTCGTTTGCAAGGTTGCGTGACTTTTAAACAAAATCTATGAAGTGTATATTTAATTTTTCTGTTACAATTAATAACAATAGTTATAGATAAGATAGCAACCTACAGAAATATTTGTGTATTTTAATATATAGGTACAGTATATACAGAGGCTACAAATTTGCTTCTCACAAGGGGGATCTTGTAAACTCGGTAAGAGATTCGATTTAGAGGTCGCCTAAATTGGGACAAAGTTGTATTTTTGGGTATAATTAAATATGCATTTGAGAAATTAAAATTATTTTCAGTGATTTCTGAGATTTAAAAAAAACAACTGGAAATGCAAGTTACCGTTTTAATTTTTCCTTGTCGTTATTTAAAGAGGTCTATAAACTGAACGTATACATTTACTTTACCAGTTTTTATCCTCTACAAGAAGGCATTAAAGAAATTCGACCACATTTATTTTTTTCTGGATTCTTATCAGATTTATTTTTTTAATACGGACGTGTACTTTTTTATGATTTTTAGCTTTTTGCTTGTAGATTACAAAACTGTATTACACGTCATGGATTAGTTTAGGTATTTTTATTGTTTGAAGTAAAATAATTATCCTCAAAAAGAACAGCCATAGAAGTGTATTTGAAAAACTGGACATGAAACTGGCAGAGCATGGCCCTTTTGAAGGGTCAGCAAAAATATGCAGACAGAACAGAATAAAAAATAATTCTGTATTAATGTTGTTATATTCGTTTTACTAATCTTAATTGAGATTAATTAAGATGCTTAATTCATCTAAGCATCTCATCAAAATTGTTCGTTCTTTTTACCCATGATAAGTGATTCTAATGTGAGAATAAAAGTCAGATAGTTGCCCTTCCCACGCTAAAAGAGCTAGGAAAACTTAAGGCTTACAACAGTTGCAGAAATTTTTGAGGTTATAAATTCAATAACAATTTATTATGTATTAACATTATTTTTGGGAGTTCAGACTGCTCAGTTGAGATTAGACTCAGTTCTTAGCGTCTTACTTGGTCTCAGTCGTAAAACAAACAATTTATTTGGATTTATAATTATGGATGAATAATGTTCCAAGAAAATCCACCCACAAAATGAGCGTTAATATTGACCAGTCTTTAATGTCTAATATATTAGTACGTTTATTTACAAGAGACAGTGTCAAATTAGACACTCATTATTTACATGGATTACATAAAATCTTGTTGAAGACATACTTCATACAACTATAGTTAATATTAATGTTATTAATGAACAACGTTATAAATGCATTATAAATAACACTCTGCAACTCTTTCCTTTCCAAAAAGATATTTTGGTCGATCAAGTGACTATTTCTGGTTGTTAGAGTAAAGTAATGCCCCTGCACGTACACTCTGTCACGTTTCATTAAATTTTATTGGTGGGTTCCCTCACACCGCTTCATTTCGCGTTCGCAAATTAACAGTTTCCAAAAACTTGAAGGGGTGGTGCGAGGAACCCCCGAATAGAATAGCAATAGAACTCCCAGAACAGCACAACAAGAAACAATATTATCGAAGACCACAAAAATAATTTTGTAGTAAATACCTCGGGGGTGGGGTCTTGGTCTATTATGTGCTTGCTGGGTTCGTAGTATACTGGGTGTAACAACAAGATCGGAACCGCGAAATATTTCGAGAAATACACTTTCAATTGGAAAATCACGAAACACGTGATCAAGATTTTCAAGAGAGCTATTTCAATTATGCTAAAACCAAGTCGCCCACGCCTCCTTCGTGGGTGGGGCGCTGGTAACTTTAAAATGTCAAATAGGTAGAAAGTCCTAAGTATTTCCTATTGCACAATACGAATCTACGCGGAAATGCAAGTAACTTTTATTTGAAACATATTTTCTAAGTTCAATAGATGGCGATGGCGAAAATCAGATCGTATAGCCCCTTTATTTTAAATAGTAGCGACATCGTGGAGCAAATGTGACACAAATTTTAATAAAGAAAAAGTTACTACAGGCATATAGTTGTAGAAATTTAATAAACAATTGTTTAACGATTACAATAACGTAGGTGTATCTGCTATTAATATGATTGTTTGTTCAAAACTTAAATGAACACTATCAAATTGAGGCTAAATCGCGAATATTATTGTGCATGGTTATTATTAAACCTAAGATTTATTTTAATACGGAATGTCAAATCTGGTAACTTTCAATGTCACCAACATATCTCTGGTGTTTTTGCTCCAACGACAAGATCAATTGTTGTCGCTACTATTTGAAAGTAAAGGGGCTATATCAGATCGGATTCATATAAAAAGCCTCGTTCTTATTAATTCAAATTAATCACAAAGGTCACTCAAAGTTCAATTTGACTTTTTATAGATGCAAACTCCTAACTTTGACTCCAGATATAAAAAGAGTCCATAAATCAACTAATTCTATCGCTATTAAGGAACAACGACGTGGACATAGTAGTTTTATGTTCCTTTTAGAGTATTTGATTAACGTGAGTCCACTCGCCTCCCACGAATCGGGGTGCTTGATTAACGTGAGTCCTCTTGCCTCTCACGGATCAGGGTGCTTCGTTAATGTGAATGCTCTTGCCTATCACATTTGCAATTTTTTGCAGATTATTGTTTCACAGTAAAGTGCTTGAACTGCGCACCTTGTTCGGTCTGACATTGACCTATGCGATAATAAAAGCTGGCTGCAGCATTCCTCTCAGGGATCTATAAATGCAATTTCATCAACAACCTTTTGCCGATTTGGTTGTTTGGCTTTTTAGGTGACCCAAAAAAAGTAGTCCAATGGTGACAAATCAGAAGAACGAGCTGGCCCACCTATCTCTCTCGTTCCGCAAACTACTTGATTCCGCAGCATTCAAATTGCCATCAATGAAAAATGAATCAATTATTATATTGTTCAGCACTCCGACGTTCAACTTCTGAGAGTATTATGTAGTATTATGTGCAATCAACCGGTGAGGATTGCTGTCAGACCAAAATCTACAGTTACGTCTGTTAACAGGACCGGTCAGTTCGAAAGTGGCTTTATTAAAGAAAACAATTCTGGGAAGGATGGGTCCATCATGAGTATCAGTTCTTCCCACAATATGTTCACAAAATTCCATACAACGATAAAATGCTAGAAAATAGCATTGGTTTCATAGCATCATGAAACTAATACTATGTCGCTTATTTTTTACGTTCTTCTTCCTGAGTAGCGATAAAAGTAGTATTTTCACCGATTACAGCGCCATCTGTCGCACTTAGAAAAATGTTTCAAATAAAACTTACTTGGATTTCCGCGTAGATTCATAATATGCAATAGAAAACGGAGCTTCCTATTTGACATTTCAAAGTTACCCCACTCACGAGAATACCGATTTACACTTGCTGCTCTAAAAGAAAACTTGAAAACATATTTTCAATGGGCGTACTTGTTGGTGGCGAAGAACTCAACATGATTGGAGATTGCTTAAGTGGAAAAAGATGGAAGGCGCTTAAAAAAGATTAAATACCTTCAAACCATATAAAATTATCGCCAACACAAGCATCCAAGTGTGTACCTATGTATACATACATAAGACTTACATCCGTGGAGGGCATATAGTAGTGTCAGTGTTGGTATCATAAGTTCACAAAAGCATTACTAACAAATATTCATTAAGGACATAGATGGATTGACGCTGTAGGGGAAATGGGATTTAATCTCATTTCTTATCTAAGCCAAACTGTTTAAATCAGTGTGCAAAAGTGGAGAGTACCACGATGCGATTATTTGAATTATGAAAATTATGAAAAATGGGTTAAAAATCGACTGTAATTACACGAGAGGTCTTTTTTTGTCCGGATAAAATTGATTTTTTTAACGATAATTTGGTTGCTTGGTAAATTGACGATACAAACCACCTACGATAAAAAAACGAGCCCGAAGGACGAGTTTTTTTATCTGGTGGTTTGTAGAGTCAGTTTACCAAAAAGAAACCAAATTAGAGTTTAAAAAATCAATTTTATCCCGGAGAAAAAAACCTCGAGCGTAATTCGATGAGATAATTTAATGAATAATAAAAAGGAATAACTAGGTAATTATGAAGAAGTCAAGAACACATTTATTAACTTGAAAATGACAATTATTAAAAACAATAATCAGGTTCGAGAAAGTTAGCCATGGAAGTTTAAACACATTTTATCCAGATGCAAAGTTAGGGCTAACTTTATCCGATGTCAAAGTGACAAATGTATCGCGGCTTATGGGATTTTTTATACATGAATTAAATTATCAACTATATTACTCATTATCTAAAAATTCGTAGTGGTAATCGACACTGCATCATACCATAACGTACAATTGATTTGTGCCCCTAACAGTGCTATAAAAAAAGATGTAATGGATATGTTATACTCAAACTCCGATTTCGATCATTGATCGAATTTATTACCCACGACACGATGTGGACATATCAAAATACCCACAACGCGTTGTGGGTAAATGATTTTGAGCAAAACGCGTTATAAGTATTTTGTATTTTAAGGAAAATTTGTATGCTTAAATTCAAAAAATCCATTTTGTTTTGTGCTCTATCAAAAACATGTAATACTAATTAGTATGGAATTTAAATTTATAGTTTTACATACCTTTATTGGCCTGGCCTACTTATTGACACAAAAAATGTTACTGTGGCATTTTGAATTGCATTATAAGTTGATTTTAAAACAGTTGCATGATTTGCGTTCACAGCTTTTCTTGTAACCACACTTTACGAACCCTTGTCTTGACCCAGAAGCCATTATTGCTTCTTTTTTTTCATTCATTTCAAAACATTTCGGTGTTTGAGCAAATATAAAATATCCATAACGTGTTTTGGTCAAAAGCATTTGTCCACAACACGTTGTGAGTAAAACCATTTTGCACGAAGACCGAAGTCAGACACTAAATCGGCTATTGAGCAATTGTTGTGGCGCGACAAGGCGTGGACGATGTGAGCCATCGCCCACGGTCACGCGCCCCAAGGGGGCCTCGCACCGTGCTATATCAAATAGTATTTATTCGGAAACCCGGACACTTCGCCCACCCGTCTTTTAGTACCATATAGTCCAACGTGGAATCCACTCCGTTCAATTTTTGAAATGTATCACATTACCCAACACGACTACTTTGCCCAACTATCCACGAGATACGCAATGCCCAACACCTAAGGAAAAATGCCCACCTCGATCACTTCGCCAAACTCTCGTCGCTCACACATACGTAAAGTGTTGAATAATAGTAGTAGCGAAGTTATGCAACCACAATTTAATAATTTAACCAAATTAGTTATGCGGCTGAACAATCTCGAGGACGTTAAGTTTGCGGGCAAGGTATACACAATAATTTTTGCGAAAGCATAAATAATATATATGTAATTACAAATTTCGTTACTTTAGAAAACCTAACAGTTTAATTCATTGTAAATAGAAAGGGCTTTTATTTTGCAGCGTTTCTATGGAACGACAAATAAAGCAATTTGTAAAAAATTGTAAAAAAATACAAAGAAAATAGTTATTTGTATACTAAGGTCCTAAATCAGTTTTTAACGTACCGAGTGAATAATTGTCGTCGAGACCGCTTGCTGTCGAGGCATAAGAATCTCGAGAACGCTAAAGAATTTCGCGGACAAGGTATACACAACATTTTTTTACTTCGCGGCTGTTACTATTGGATTTCGCAACCTGTATTGCTTATGCGAAGTGTACACTTCGCGTACGGTTGCACAAAAGCGTAACTTTTATTTGACAGAAATTATGTCATGAACCTTACATATGATATGCACATCAATAAAAAATATGAATGTTTTCATTTTAGCTTGTATAGTGTGTCTAAAATATCTAATGTTAAATTGCTACAGTGTGGTCGCACAACCGCGCTACTATTATTCAACATTTTATGTGTGCATTAACCTATTTCTAATAATCGGATTTTCGGTATTGTGGTCCTAGTTTGGGCGTTATGGGTCTAAACTAACCTTGGGCGAAGTGGTCAAGGTGAACGTTGTATCCCTAGTGAAAAGATGGGCAAAGTGGTCCTGTTTTGCATTGTGTCCCTCGTGGAAAGTTGGGCGCTTTCAAAAATTGGGCGAAAAGGACTTTCCGTTGAGCAATATAGTACTAAAAGACGGGTGGGCGAAGTACAATATTAATAATGTCCCCGAAGGATTAACTTTAGAACTAAGAACAAAGTTTACCAGCGTTGATTTTAATGCAGAGGGGCAGACGCGAACTGGGTTGCTAAAGTATATAATAAAATTTAAAAAAACAAAAGACTTTTATAAGGATTATTCATATTCATGTCAGTAGATAAAAATTGAGAGTTCTGAACCCACCCACCACTCCAGACCATGACCTTGAACCTATCTTTCTCTAACACATGGTGACCTTGAATCTATCTCTGTCACCTAAACGTGGCAACACCGCATTCTCAAGGTCAATAATATGGCAACAACGCATTCTCAAGGTCATCAAGACGGCAACAATGTATCTTCAAGGTCATCAAAATGGCAACATTGTTGGTGACCTTGAACCTATCTTTCTCTAACACATGGTGACCTTGAACCGGTGAACCATGGTCACCTAAACGTGGCAACACCGCATTCTCAAGGTCAACAATATGACAACAATGTTTTGACCTTGAACCCAAGGCCACTAAATAATGTATCTTCAAGTTCATCAGTTTGGCAACAATGCCTTGACCTTGAACATATCTCTGTCACCTAAACGTGACAACAATGTATAGTCATCAAATAATGTATCTTCAAGGTCATCAATTTAGCAATAAGGTCATCAAAATGACAGCAATGTATCGTCACCAAATAATGTAACTTCAAGGTCATCAAACATTCAATTTATTGACCTTGTCAAAGTTAGAAATGATTACGACAGTCTAAAGGGGAAATTAAGTTAAACATTATTAGGGGTATATTAATGTTAACATCGAGTGTACACTGTAAGAAAGAGAAGTTTGAAGAGAGATATCGATGTCTGCCTCAGGTATCCCATTACCTACTAACACACCTTGACCTTCGCGTGCTCTTGATTACCACGTCCGAAATTCTTATATACATCCATCCATCGAAATTTTTACTTTTACTACATGTAATGGATAAAGTTTTAAAATTCGTTAATAATAATAATAATAATAGTTTAATAGTTTAATAGTTTAATAGTTTAATGGTTTAATGGTTTAATGGTTTAATGGTTTAATGGTTTAATGGTTTAATGGTTTAATGGTTTAATGGTTTAATGGTTTAATGGTTTAATGGTTTAATGGTTTAATGGTTTAATGGTTTAATGGTTTAATGGTTTAATGGTTTAATGGTTTAATGGTTTAATGGTTTAATGGTTTAATGGTTTAATGGTTTAATGGTTTAATGGTTTAATGGTTTAATGGTTTAATGGTTTAATGGTTTAATGGTTTAATGGTTTAATGGTTTAATGGTTTAATGGTTTAATGGTTTAATGGTTTAATGGTTTAATGGTTTAATGGTTTAATGGTTTAATGGTTTAATGGTTTAATGGTTTAATGGTTTAATGGTTTAATGGTTTAATGGTTTAATGGTTTAATGGTTTAATGGTTTAATGGTTTAATGGTTTAATGGTTTAATGGTTTAATGGTTTAATGGTTTAATGGTTTAATGGTTTAATGGTTTAATGGTTTAATGGTTTAATGGTTTAATGGTTTAATGGTTTAATGGTTTAATGGTTTAATGGTTTAATGGTTTAATGGTTTAATGGTTTAATGGTTTAATGGTTTAATGGTTTAATGGTTTAATGGTTTAATGGTTTAATGGTTTAATGGTTTAATAGTTTAATAGTTTAATAGTTTAATAGTTTAATAGTTTAATAGTTTAATAGTTTAATAGTTTAATAGTTTAATAGTTTAATAGTTTAATAGTTTAATAGTTTAATAGTTTAATAGTTTAATAGTTTAATAGTTTAATAGTTTAATAGTTTAATAGTTTAATAGTTTAATAGTTTAATAGTTTAATAGTTTAATAGTTTAATAGTTTAATAGTTTAATAGTTTAATAGTTTAATAGTTTAATAGTTTAATAGTTTAATAGTTTAATAGTTTAATAGTTTAATAGTTTAATAGTTTAATAGTTTAATAGTTTAATAGTTTAATAGTTTAATAGTTTAATAGTTTAATAGTTTAATAGTTTAATAGTTTAATAGTTTAATAGTTTAATAGTTTAATAGTTTAATAGTTTAATAGTTTAATAGTTTAATAGTTTAATAGTTTAATAGTTTAATAGTTTAATAGTTTAATAGTTTAATAGTTTAATAGTTTAATAGTTTAATAGTTTAATAGTTTAATAGTTTAATACTTTAATAGTTTAATAGTTTAATAGTTTAATAGTTTAATAGTTTAATAGTTTAATAGTTTAATAGTTTAATAGTTTAATAGTTTAATAGTTTAATAGTTTAATAGTTTAATAGTTTAATAGTTTAATAGTTTAATAGTTTAATAGTTTAATAGTTTAATAGTTTAATAGTTTAATAGTTTAATAGTTTAATAGTTTATAGTTTAATAGTTTTATTAAAACAGCTATTTATTCAATGTTTTACCCGAAGAAAAAGTATAATTGATGTCTTTATTAAAGCATAAAAGTGATAATAAAAGTGAACCATACAAGCTTTAATATCCGCAAAACATCCTTTCTTCTGCGTCTATAACTACGTATCAATTTAATTAATCGAACAAATTCCAGAGCAGTTCTTAATAAAAGAAGATTATTTTGGAAAAATAATTAAATAGTAAATGAAAAAATAAATCAAAATCTTTAACCACATTAAAATTATGTGTAATTTAATGCAGTTATAGGTTATATTTTGGATTTGATCATTGCATAATGATAATTACATTGTTTATAATCAATATACCTCAATAACGTGTTGAAGTGCTTTTATTAACTTTCACGGTTTAACCAATTTTATTGGTTAATATTAGAAATTTGGATATTAAAGTATGTAACAGAAAAAAGGCCATGTAAATTATTATTTAAACATTAAATTATTATTTATTTTATTATTTTTTAATTATGTGGTAATCAAGAGTTTTTATTTTATTGAAATCTCTATAAAAGCTATATAAATAAACAATTTCCTATTTCCAAAAATAAATGCCAAAAATGAAAAAAATGCTGGCCGGTCACTAAATTTTCTACGTCAAAACCGACATCAGCCGAAAGAAACCGAATTATTTGCGCAACGCAAGCGTTACATTTTTATGTGAATGTAGTATGTATTAATATGTAAACAGGGTGTAACTAATATAACTACAAACCTCGTAATGGGGGGTGGGGGGTAGCTGTAACGATTTAAAACGTATTTTCTTTATCAACATGTAGTCGCTTCCTGCTGGTTTTCGAGAAATGACATTTTAAATTTAAGTACTCCCCTTATACTCACATTACATTAAATTATATTAGTTACATCCTGTAGGTATATTTTATTTTTTGCTGTAAACTGGCAAAATGCATATTATTTCCAACAAGCGAGACGCGGGAGAAATGTTAAAAATCGAAACTGTCCAGACATAAGATGGTTACCTTAGGAATATGACCTGCAGTAAAAAAGGTAGCCTCGCGAAACTCGTCTTGCCCATTTTCAATTTTGGTCTTGCCCCACCACTGAGCAATTACATTTACCCACAACGCATTGTGGATATTTCGTTTCTGAGAATGACCGAATAGAAATACCCACGTCGCGTTATTGGTATTTTGATAGGTTCACATCACGTCGTGGGTATTAAATTCGATCATTGACCAAAATCGGAGTTTGAGTATAAGAGATACATATGATATATATATAAAGATATTCCTTTTTCGCCATTGATGCTAAAGGGTCAATTGTATGAACTGATTAAGAAAAATAAAGACCAGCATGTGTAATATAAAATTGAGTTAATATGGGCGCAAATAAAAAATAGTGTTGTAAAGAAACATATCATTCAAAATGGAGGATATCCGAAAATTAACCGTACAAGAATTTTCGAGAGAAGTGTGTTAATGTATCGATGTATTCTTGGAAAAACAGCCTACCAATATTACATTCTATACCTTTATATACTTTGTTTATAAATATGAAGACTCTTTTATATTGTAAGTTTACGTCATACACAAGGGTGTACCCAGCGAGGGGCAAGGGGGATTCAGCTGTCCCCCTTGAAGAAAAACAAGAGAATCAAGCCGTCTTCAAATTGATGCGTCTGTGTGGCGGGGCAGGATGCGAATTAATACGCCTTTTTTAGTGACTAATAAAAACAGTTTTGCAAGAGTTTTGAATTTCATTTTGTGAAAAAATCGACGCGTTTCACTTCCCCCCCCCTTGCAGTTGTGATCCTTGGTACGCCCTGGAGTAGTAGTATTGTATTGAAAGAATTTTACCTACATTTTTATTTACAAACCTTCATTCATTATCCTTGAATATTAAAATGAATTCGCGGAATTAAAAAAACAAGTTACATGATGCCAATGTAGTTTTTGGAAGACTCTGTATATTTCCCAGGAGGACAATTCCCAAAAATGAGCTTTTGTTTCTGATGTAACCTAGCCTTTGAATGTTAAAAACGGAAAATCAAAGATCGTTGTTTAAGTGCAAGGCCCGTACAGGTAAGTCCAGGAAATCTAATTTAATATTTGTATCTATAGTAGGAGTCTAAAAAAATGGCATAATATTCCAAATTAAATAATAGTAAGATAATAATGTATACCTAGCATCTAATTGTTGAATAGATAAACTTTCCATTTAGTTGATCTAAGTACCTGTACGTATCCTAGCTATGAGAATCTATTTCAGAATTCTTCAAAAATTATTACTAAAGCAATCAAACTAGAATTAGTGCAGTGTAACGGAAAATAATGGTGATGTAAAATCAGATGTCTCTAGAACGATGTTCGTGTACTAATTTATACGGATCGTTGTCTGAAGCTCAAACCTTGTGCGAAAGATGAAAGCACTTATTTTGTTCCACTTGTTTTGATCATCCAAGTGGAAAACCGTGTGACTCCAAATGACTTAGGGTATAACCATTAAGGCAAAAATCGGTAATAGGATGCTACTATTCGTGTTCTTTGATGTAGACAACACAGAAAGAAGATAAAAATTAATGAGAAAAATTTTAGGTGGTCTTGTGTATTAGCGTGAATTTGAATAGGTTCTTTTTCTTCTTAAATTTCCTTTTATAAAACATTTGTAAATATTATTTTGAATTATCTCGTTGTTCTTCCATTCATAAAATGAAAAATTCAGGATTGGCTTTCCTCTTTTAAAACACAATTATGAACAGAAAAAGCATAATGTAATTTCTTGTTAAGGAGTATTTCATTTTTTTGCTTGAGCTTCATATAAACCTTTCTTCCATAATATTGTAACGTTCTCTTAAAATAATACTAAAGGTGCTGTGTAATCGTCTATTAACAAAGGAAAATATTTACAGTAACACTATTATAAACAGTTATTAATCTTAAACTAGATTATTTACATACTATTTATTTAATTACAACATTTATCTTGTATTTTTTCACGATGCGCGTATTCATTTAACTAGTTGACTAATGACTACTCCCCTTTCCTGCCGGGTGGCTTTATATATTCATACGAATGTGTGGAACGTGCTAGAAATTTCCAATACACCGCGCCACGTTCATTCGAGCAGCCGTCGATGTGTCACACATTCGCACCAGTCTCGAACCTTGTAGATGCAACGAAAACCTTCTCCCTTGTTCGCCGCCAAACATAGGGGTTTTCTCGTTCATTACAATATATTCTAGAAACTATCTAAGAAAGCAATTTTATTTTCTTTTATTTCATTACGGGCACCAACATGTTAGTATAGGTTATATATGATCTCATGAGTTCCATTCCGAAGCCGAAACATCTTTCCCGAATCCAGGTTCGAACTTATATCGGTCTTGGATTGCTTTGCTTGATTTCAATTGTTTATATTCTTGCAGAAATTGAAATTGTATTTAAGTTGAAAATAGAGCAATTGTAATACTTCTATTTTTATTAAAGACTAATATGATACTATAAAACACAGCGATAGACAATAAAATCACAGTATAAAAATATACAACATATCCACTGGATTGTCGGCACTTTGACGATCAGTTTGTCGAGGCTTGCCGATGGTCTTTGTATTGCATTCTGCTAATAACAAAGATCGTACATTACAGCATAATTGTTGTACCGTAGCTCGCCAGACCTTTGTTTAAGAGCCCAAGAATCAGCAAGGTCACACAGGACGGCTTTCAATATTTGCGAGAGTGCACTTACTGGTTATACTATATGCTGTGACGAAAGTGCGAGAGACGACCAGTTCACAAAAAGTCATCTAGTGTATACAAAAAATTTCACGTTGAATGACAGAACTGGTAATGATTGAAAAAGGGTAGTGAGACCGCTAAATTGTAGGCGGCGCCAACTGTAGCTCAACTCCAGCGTTCCCAGCACCAACAGCACTACGTCACAGAATGGAGACCAAATAGGAGATCCATAGCTAAGTATTGATCGAACTAGGCTGTGGTAAAGAATTCTAATTGTAGAGACTGAAAAGTCTCTCCTTACTCCTCAGAACAAGTCCAAGGGCCCTTAAACTTTTACTAAGCATTGTATTAATATGGGAAGTAAAGATCATTGACGAGTCGAAGATAACCCCTAGGTCCTTTTTTTCATGTATTCTGTTTAAGTTAGTTGAACTTAAGAGTATAATTGATGTTATTGTATCTCTTGTTGTATAGAAAGATATGCAGTAACATCTTTCAGTGTTTAATGACATCTTATTACAGTCAGTCCATCTACTCAAAGCATTTAGATCCAATTGCAAATTTTCACAATCATCATAACTACGAATTTCCAGACACAATTTCAAATCATCAAGAAGAAGGTGATTACAGGTTTGAATATTTGACTTAGGTCATTGAGAAATAAGCTGAAAAGTAGCGGCCCAAGATGAGACCCCCTTCAGTACTCCTGATAACACCAAACTTGGTTCCGAAACGAAGTGTTTTTTTACAAACTGGACATTCAAGTAGCTTTGAACCCATTCAATTAAATAATCTGAGGGCTGTCTTATTCCATCAAAAATAAAAATTTCTCAGAATATTAATTAAGAATGGATTTTTAACTAGCATGTACCTATTATCGTATGAAAATCCTACCTTAAATATAAAATACCAAAATGTGTTTATGTATTTGCAATTAAATATTTTTAAAAATATAATTTTTTGTAGTAAATAGTTAGGTTATATGAGCTATGTAAACACATAGCCTACTTGGGCACAGACGTATCGGCCAGGCACGGAACAGTCAATCGAGTCAAATACGGCTGATCCACAGTCTTGCTACACGAGAGAACTACCTGGCGATACGGTTTCGATAAACCTTATTGGTCTATCCGTACTAGAGTACAGCCTTGTTTGAAACCATATTCAAATTAAGAGATGCGAGCTTTAAGGCGAATCCATTCATAATAAGAGACTTACTCGCTATGCATTCTTAACAACCTACTAAAAAATATAGAACGCTTCCCTATACCATGTCGTGGTGGACTGATACGTGTCAAGGTGGCCATTAAAAAGTTTCTCAAGCTCATATTTATCATCACGAACTCAATGAGCTCCTTTGTTGTTTTCAATATGACACGACAAGTGGCGACTTGTGCCGTTCAAAAGGAGTCATTTTTTTAGAATGATTTACAAAAAGGACTCACCAGTAAAAACAAGTTAATTTGCCTGTCCTTCATGTGGTAAATATTCGGAGCAGACCACACGGCGTCTATCCTTAAAACTGGAATTGGCACATCCAATCCTAGGTTTCTAGGCAACGGATTACTCAAGCCTAGTTAAAAATGTGTGGGACGTTATACGCAAGTTTGTTTGTTTGTTTTTGGGCGAGGAATCAGGATGGCGGAGCATCCTTCGTACCTCATGGCACCGATTGCTATGATCATTTGGCCGACCCTACTAGAATTTAGCCGAATCTGGGGGAATTCCTCCCCCAGTAGGGATCTTTATCGTGCCAAACATCGCATTGACACGGGACCTACAGTTTTACTTCCTATCCGAAAAGAAGGCATGTTTTAAATTTTTCTCCGCTATGAAGAATTACCAGCTCGGCCGGGGATCGAACCTGCAATCTTTGGATTATGAAGCAAACATGCAAACCACTAATCCACCGAGACTGGCTTATACGCAAGTGTAACTCAACGAATACTCATATAAACGTTGCATAGGAAGCTCTGCTAACATGTGGACCGGTGTGGATGAATTTAATTCTTACCTAGAACAAGGTCCTTTATGGTGCATACGCCCTTTGACTGACTGAATCTTAAGGAGGAGAATTAAAGAGAGGTTTCTCTCGGATCAGGGGAAGAGTAAACCCTGGCCAATGGGAAACTGCATGCAACCAGGTAGTGTGTTCCTAAAGATATTCAGATCACCTTATGCCTCGGTGTCTGCAGTCCGAGTCATGTGACCTGAAGAAGCTTTAAAGCCATTTCGCTAAAAGGGTGTTGAAGCGAACATATAGTCTGTCACGCTCAATACAACTTCATCTTAATGGGTACATACCGGGAGTCTAGAACGTGTAGACTTATAAACGAAGCGCTGTCAAGGGCACACCTGGCCTATAACTTGGGAGATTGTGGTTGCAAAACCATAAAACCATAAAAGTCCCTTCACATCTGAGGTTGGATACGATCGGGCAGTAGTCCTAAACTAACTTTAAGTTGAGGGACAGTCCAAAGCTGGACAAGGGGTTATCTCTTCGGAGCTTCGGTACTAACCTGGAGAGCTAGTAGAGGATGCATAGTAACCTCGCTCCTACCAGTGAGTACTGGTAGCATTGCAATTAACACCCGGAAGTTAGTAAGAAAAATCAAATCAAACACCACAGTATCACTTAGGGTCTATTTTAGCAAACCAGGTGATAGGCTATAAGTAAAAAAGGGCCAAGAAATTTGACACGTTCGATAATAATTATTTGTAAAGAATCTGCTTAGTCAACTTCTGCATTCTTTCATTGAACACTTGTTATTAATCTAATTGATGAAATAACTGTTTCTACGGTTTACTAGAATGAATTAAGAAAGTTCTTACACAATACCATGACCTTCTATGTAAAGAAAACTGAAAATAATTAAATTTGTTAAATTGGTCGGATGGAATTTGAGTCGTAGGTTACAAAAAATGCATATCTGTCTGAGAGCCGGTAGTAAACCCAAAAATGTCACACTATTAATGTCAAAATATCACTATACCGTATACGTGTGCATAAATCGGTTTGTACATAAACAAGATAGCCGTTGGCCCTAGTTCCATTATCACACGGTATATTTTTATTAACATTCAAACTCGAAAATGACCATAGAAACAAATCAAATTATAACAACACTGGAATGTTCATAACAATACAAACGGAAACCATTAGATACAGTGCGGAGCATATAATCAAACAGTATTTAAAGGATTATTAGAGTATTAGAGCGATCAAAATTACAAGCGATCCTAGGTTGCGTAAAAAATCGAAAAATAATAGACCGTCGTTTGAGATCATCCTGTACGATGATTAAATGTGGACACATGACGAAGAAACGTACTTAAAAAGGACGGTGTATGGATGTTAATTTATATAAAATTTTTCACTCGATATCTCCGTTACTGTAACCACAGTATACGAGCCCCGACACATATTAATTCGTCTACTTTCATTTTCGTTCAAATTCGACCCATAATCTTTACTCGAGAATTTTCTTATGGTATAGAAAGTGACACTTTCTTGTTGACAGAAGTGATGTACTGTATCTGAATCTACACCATGCGACGTTTTATAAAATTGTATCAAGGGGTTTCCTTACACTGCTTCTTGCAAGCTTTTTGGGTACTTTTGTCAATTCTGAGACAGTGTAAGGAAACTTCCTTACAGAATCTCATGAAACTTGGCATAGAGTAGGTGCAGAAGTAATAATTCACACTAGCAACAAGAAACAGCTACTTCGTAGACCACAAGAAGAATCTCGGGGTAAAAATGGCTGGGCGTCCATTGATTTAAAATATATAAACAAATGAATATATTTTTCTATATAGGATAGTTCTTAACGTAACATCACATTTTAGTATACAGATGCAATCTTTATCCGGCAGTTTTCGTTTGTTCTTTGAGGTGGATGTTTCCTATTGCTAGAGTGAAGTATTACTCCTGCACCTATTCTATACCAAGTTTCATGGAATTCTGCAGGGAAGTTTCGTCATATGAAAGAGTCACTTTCTAGACCAGAAGAGAATTTCGGAGTAAAGATTGCGGTGACTTTTAACAAAAAATGAAAGTAGACGAATTAATATGCGTCGTGGCTAGTACAACCAAAGCGGACTTTTATAGAAAACAATTGAATTACATCTAAATAGCAAGGAGTAGATACGTGTAATGTATGCATATGGTTGTAACTAACATTTAAAAAAGATGGGGATATCTTATAGAGTATGATGTAAAGATATATCAGTGGCGTAGTTAGGAATTCTTTTCGGTGGGGGAGGCTACTTTATAAAAATCTCGAATCAAAATACTTAGATTTTCATAACATAGATTTTGACACTTAAAAAAATCTTCGGAGGGGGGCGCTCCAGCCCGGTAGCTCCCCGTAAATACCCCACGGAGATATATCATATATAAGGTCTAGATATAGAGGGTGTTCTATTTAAAAAACTCTTGCTTGCTCCGTTTTCAGAACACCCTACATAATTGAAATTTTTTTCAAAATATCGACAAAACAAAATCGATATGTCGATGCGGTTTTTATCAAAAATTATTCACCAACAAGTTACTGTATTGATTTCGTTATGAAATAAATACTGTAACTTGTTACCGTATACGGCATATTGTTACATGTTTCCACATGTTATTGAAATGTATTTGTAATATTGTTATATTAATCCGCTGTAAATTCATTTTGATAGAGATGAGTTTGACGAAAAGGACATTATTAGAAATATTAGCGGAATTACTTCTGGCTATAATAATCATAACAGTCCCAATAATAGTTTATAGCTTGAATCTACAATAATAATTCTATTCCAGATTAATTTACTGTACGCAGAGCTTTTAATTTTGAGAGTTGGGCTTCATATTTCATAATATTATTGATTTTACTGATTCTGTTAATGTGCAATGTAATCAATTTACATAGAGAGTATTATTTATGTAGATTTATTTTTATTGTAATTAGGTTTCATTCTCTAATAAACTCCTGTGGGTTATAGAATTAAATTAATCTTTCACTTATGGATCAAAATTATTCGGTTATCACTTTTCAATTCCGATTCTAATCCAAGTTTTCATTATCAATATATTTAATAGCGTATAACGTAAATAATGCCTTTGTATTTTGAACGTATTATCACAGGTATTACTAATAAATATAGCGTAAACAGACATCTAGGCGCAGACAGTTAAGCGTGGACATCTGAGCGCGAGACATTTAAACGCAAGATCATCTGAGCGCAAAGATTAAAGCGCCACCTTCTTAGTACAATTATGTAAGCTCGGTCATAAAAGCCTAAATTAGAAAAAAATTGCGTAGTTTTGTGTCCAAACCACATATTTTTATCTTGATAGTTAATCTAAAAAAAAAACTAAAAATATTAATGAGTTTACTGTCTCCAGCCTTACTTTGTGGAACTCCATAATCATAAAATATAATAAAAATCAAAAGATTAGTTAACAAACACAAATTAGACATTTTAGAAGCTTTCGAAATATACAAACATAAACACACAGCACCTTTAATGAATGAACAAACTGAGCTTAAATAGTAATTTTCCTTTCTTAGAAAAGTGTTAGATATTTAGTTTTTGCATGCATTGTATCTAGTTACCTACTTTCTATATTTATCCTTAGCAACGTGTTTGTTTATCAATTTTATCTACCTTTGATAATGACACTTATTGTTGAAACAATTGTAAGTTTAAGAATTTTTTAAAACTTGTGAAGCTTTAACTAATCTTTAAATTTTTATTATATTTTATAAAAATATTAACTTTCTCATGCGGTTCCTAACTTAAATTCAGTAATATCAAATTTCTGTAATTTCAGCATTTCAAACAAAACACCCCTAGACAATTGTTTCGTTCAATGGTCCATTGAAAAAAGTGATTTACAGGATGATAATCGGAAAAGTTAGACACGAGGCTTTCGCCTTGCTTGCTTAACGTCCCATAAATAATTATTTTTCTAATTTTATATAAATATTTAATTTTTTTAAATATTTTAAAAGTAGGTTGAACTTATTTAAATGATTTTCCTT
Source organism: Agrypnus murinus (assembly GCA_929113105.1). Classification (NCBI taxonomy): domain Eukaryota; kingdom Metazoa; phylum Arthropoda; class Insecta; order Coleoptera; family Elateridae; genus Agrypnus; species Agrypnus murinus. Next base: position 38,723,556 of record OV816030.1, read on the forward strand.
TATAAGATTTTTCTTATTAAATAGCCTTGGTAGTGTAGCGACTAGCGTGCTGGTCTCTCACTCAAGCAACCGGGATTGAATTCTGATACCTGTAGATCTGGTTAAGGTTTTCTGCAGTTTTTTTAACTGTAATGCAAATATGTGATTTTTGCTATACCATCTGTAAGTCGGTTGCAGTCGCACGATGGACCTGCGTAATAATAACACTGGTAAACAAAAATCAAGTGTAAAATTTCACCAGAAAGCAGAAAATGACCTTGAATTTTCTCTATCACCCACACTTTGTTTACTACGAAGTGTTGTTCGTTTTATTGAAATATATCATTATCGGTATGTTCTTAATGTTACCCTTACTTCAAAATGTTGTTGAGAATGTTTTACGGAGATATCTTGTCTCTGGGGCATCCCGAATTAATGTTCAGCAGTAATCAGCAAGTAAACTAGGACTCCATTTGCCTTGGTATCGCTCTTCCATGGTCCCAATGTCTTTCGCGGCACGACATAGGAAATAATTTCATATGGCGGTAAATGCCTACTTATGCACAATATATGATTTGGGCGCATACTTCTTGCAAGTAATAGACAGGAATGGACTTGTCTTAAGACAGTACGTTCGTCACTGCTGATACATTACACAAAGTGGTGCAATATGCATTTGTTACATACTTGCAAAATATAAATAGTGGGCAGGCGCATTTAGTAAAATATGTAAAATTACAAAGTTGGCTCACCCTGAAACCTAACTATATAGTAACCACCATGCTAGATTTTATATTACAGTAGTACAGATGATATTTTGACAGGTGGTCACTGTGTATGAGTGGGACCCTCTTTTCTGGACGCCATTTAGGAAAATGGCGGATGCAAATATTTGATTGTTCGTATTTTGAAAACCACTCAACCTAAAAACTTGATCTTGGTGTCAAATTATATGTTTTTGGGGTCAAGGAATTCAAAAAGTTTTTAATTTATTCATATATACAACCCATCTTCCATTTTTCAAAATGGGGACCAATATATGGCATTAAATGAACTTTTATTTAATTATTTTTCAACTATTACAATCTTCCTTTATCAAACAAAGATTCTTACTCAAACATGAAAACCACAATTAAAAAATGTTGATTTGAAACAGTTACTTCAATATGAATTGCATGATGTCCCACTGTCACTAGCAACATATGACGGATGTCTTCGTCTTCCAACAAATAAAACCATGCTCGGTATAATTTCGATAGAGGACAATGGTGTAGATATTCTTTCTGTAGAAGAACCTGGGACGCTTACATGCTACATCATTGATGCTATGGGCGTAGTACAAGCACTCGGAAAGCCAAGTAAAGCAACAACTTTTGGTGATCTAGCGGACTCATTTGTGAAGTTAGTATTGCAGAATTTCTCTGAAGAGACTTCGAGAATTGATGTCTTTGATAGCTACAAAGATAATTCTATTAAATCAAGCAAGAGCACTTCCCTTGTAAGCCGTGACATACAAGATAGAAATGTTCCCTTGCCACAGAATTGGAATGGATTTATTAATCTTCTTAATTAAAATCAGTTGACGGATGTATCCTCTAAGAAATTAAACCCAAACCAGGTTGTAGCGACATCAGGTGGTTATGGACAGTGTGATAAGGCTACTTCCACATCTGGAATTCTGCCAGATTCATTATTTGCAAACTACGAAGAAGCATATACGAGGATTTTGCTTGAACGATGTAATATAAAATCTAGCATGGTAGTTGCTAGCTAGGTTTCAGGGTGAGCCAAATTTGTCATTTTGGCCATCTGCCTCCCCACTAAAATACCTGTTACTAAATTAATTTTTTTAATTTATATTTTTAAATTCGTTTTTAGAGTGCCGAAATACATCAGAAACACCCAAGAATTTCCATGTCACAAAATGTGTGTTTAACAGTGTAATCGTTCTTTCCTCCCGCCCAAGCTTCCTAGCTGCTGGGGCTTGGTTCGCTAGGTAATGGGTAGTAGTCATTGTTATTATTATAAGAGGGTATAAATGTTATTTAAGTATTTCACCATTTTCTGGATATGATAACTCTTTCAAGAATCTACACCATGTAGGAATTTATGATCGATAAAATGCTTTACACTTCACACTTTATACTTCTCATTTAGTTATTTCTTAAGATTTTCACATCCTACTTGAACCAAAATAAGGAGGAAAGTTCATTCTATCCCAGTGCTTTATCAGATTTGAGGAAAAAGTATTTATCATGGAAAAGAGTTCACAAGAAAAACAGAAAAATCGATTGATTTTTAAAAAATTCTAAAATATTAACTAACCGTAATTCTGGAAAAAATAAAAAACGCCGGAATTGCTTATCAATCGTATTTTATTTTGCCTTTTGTTTCATTTTAATAGATGAATTAATGAGATCAGTAGACGAATAATTGAAAATCAATTTTCTCTGGATTTGTAGTTATTATTGGCGACATTGAAGTCACTGCGGCTACTACATTTGCTAAACAATATAAAACTTGCTTACGCCTACTCTAGAAGCATGCGCGCGATATTGTTTGGCACTTGGATGCAACGCGGTTCCAGTCATTTTTTTAAAATAAAATTATGAACTATTTAATATATTTTATAAAAAACATAAGCATAATGCATCACCGCCATAGACAAATGCAGGGCACCCTAGATTTGTATTTACAAAACTCAGGTTCTAATCTCAAGTCTAAGTTTGGGTAATACTTATTATAAATGAATATAAATGAAAAGGAAACTTATACAAAATTAAATTCAAAGTCGCAATCGTTAATAGTATGCATCACTATTGTGTGTTTTTGATTAAAAAATAAATATTTTGCTATAAAATGTTATAAAATAAAAAGCATGCAACATAATATTTATTATTCTGTATTTAAAATTAAAAAAATAAAATTTAATTTGATACAGCATAAATAGCATGCTCTAATATTTATATATGGATTTAGAATAAAAAAAATAAAAAGTTTATCTTAGTATTTTAAAAAGTATAATTTGTAAATAATAATAAATATGTAGAAAAAATAATTTTTATTTATTATAGCACATCAGACTAGCATTATGCAGATTACGCTTATTTGAAAGAGAGAACATAAAAAATTGATAGAAGTAAAAATGTTATTATTTTCATTCTGTATTTCTTATTCGTTTCTGTGATACTGATGTGACGTCACTAAATATATAGGCAGTGTTATAAGCGTTGTTGTCATATATGCCAATCATTTTAGTTTTTAGCTAATAAAGAAAAATACTTGACAATGTAAATCTTTCCAACGAAATTACATTTATTATTATTTAACTAATCTTTATGTAAAATTATAAAGTTCAGTATTTTTCAGGTTTCTGTATCATTATTTAAGAGCCTATGTTAAATTTCGTACAAATTGAATTTTCAAAATCGATTTTCTCTAAATTTTACCTAGTAATGTCAAAATATATATAAAATTCAGGGATAATTTTAGTAATTATTTTTTTTATAAATATTATATTTATAAAAAAATTGTTTATTTAAGAAATATATTAAATATTTATAAAAAGATTTTATCAAAGCTGGGATTAGAACACGGTTTTTGAATTCGAATCTAGCACGCCCTGCATTCGAGTATAATAGCTGTTATACAGTTCTTCTTCAATGAATGTCCATTTATAATACTTTTTTGGTTGTTTCTTTTTTATTATTAATTACTTTTTAATTCTTTTTTACAATATTACTAATTATAGAACATTTACATCAATCGATTAATATTAACTAATCAAAAATTAATTTTAATTATAAGTATGAAACAGACGCATGATTCCCACTATTCAGTATGGGCGTGTAATTTTATTAGATTATTTCCAGGTTATGTCTAAAACAATTAATGCTCCGGTATAGTATAGGCCCTTAAACTAAAAACAGAACGATAAAAAGAAATGGTAATACTTATTTACTTGGGGAAGTTTCACAAACGATATTTTTTAGAATCACAGGCTAACCCCTATATGAGACATACGTTATATACGTGTACATTAACGAAAACGAAAAATAAATTACTCATATATGATATCAATCGTGTAAGTTGTGTAACAACACTTCTGTACTCAGATCGCCAGGTCGTTATCGCAACAGATAATGCGATGCAAAGAGCTATACTGTTTGTTTCTTCCAACTAAGAGTGTAGCGCAGCGGTAGAGCCGGTTGTGTATCAACGTTTACACCGACTGCTTCTCCGTGAGCGCTTGGGGTTGTCGATCAAATTACCGTGCTCTTAGTTAGCTTAGTTTTACTTTTTTACAATGCAAAAAAACTTCACTGCACGCAGAAGCAAATATTGAGAGTAAAAAGTGAGAAATGTAACTACTAGGTATAATAGTGCTATAAGGTAGAGAACCAGTGCTTAAATTTTCTAAAGTAGCTTCAGTCCCAGCTTTCCTATACAGGAAAAACTTTGATAATAAGTAAACTCGAAGAGAATGATAAACGAAGGTCGTAAGATATACAATCTAAGTATCCAAGAGATACAGGGAGAAGAAGTAAATATGTCATGCTGATGATCCTAAACGAGCCTGAAATTGCAATGTATGACCCTTGATATTGAATTTCTTGTATACCATTTTAAGTTTGTGGGTTATAAACTAAAGAGTTCTGATTGCGCTTTTGTTGCATTTATAAATAAACAATATGTGAAAGCAATATTGAGTTTATATTTAAACAATTTTTATTTTATTTTTGACTCATTCGTCACATTTAGTTTTGATTAACTATCAATTTTCAATCTAACTGTTAGGTACCAACATAAAATTATTAGATTTGCTCGTAACTAAAATGGTTGGGGTCCGTCTCCGATTTTTCTCTAATTTTGCAGGAGAGTTTACTACTCTCCTAGTGGATAAAAAAGCGTATATATTCTTTGTTGAAATTCACATTTAGAGGTTGAAATCCCTCTTTTATTTTTGAGATTTTGTTGTTTTAACAGTTAAAAGAAGTTTCCTAACTCCTTCCTGCGCAAACTCGTTCCAATTGATGTCTATTACAATATTAGAAGCAACGATAAAATACTTACCCTCTGTAGCAGAATAATTGTCAAAAACTACCCTTTGTACTGTTATGATATAGATGGGGATGGTATTGTTATTTAATATCAATAAGAAAAAAAATTATTGTTGAGAATAATAAACCTTCCAACACTTGATAAAAATGAAAGGTTTTAAATTCCAACATAAATTTGTTATTGTTGAAATTGTAGAAAAGAATTCTCCGGCTATAATTTCTAAACTGAAAAACAAGTTCCATAAATGCATGAGACGAAATCAGGTGGGTCGCTAATTAATTAGGAAGCTATTTAAATTAATTCTGTGAAACATTGTCACTGAACCAGACGCAAATAAATACACAAATACTTTTTAAACATTTAAATGGATAATTTTATTTATGAACACACAAAAGAAATAAAAATTTTAAAATTTATTGGAGAGAAACGAAAACAATCATTAACATCTTAAATTTAAATTAATTAAAAAAACATGAAATAAAATCAATTAAATCTTGGTGTCAAATAGCTTTAACAAAATAAGAATTAAGAGACATTCTAATTTTCTTTGTCTTTTTTAATTCTTATCTGATCAATCCAACAATATTAAATTACTATTAAAAAAAAATAAATATTAAAAATTATTTTAAATTTTAAAATTATTTGCGCCTCACAAAAAAATTAATCACTCTAACTTTAAGGTTAGTAGATTCCTGTTATAGTTGGTAAAATTACCTGCTTATTTGCTGACAAGATGAACACATTCCAGATCATCCTTTAAATTGATTTTATTTGTGATTTATGAAGATAATTATAATTATTAAAGGTGCAACATGTATCTTCCATGACGTGAGTACATAAAATAATTCGGTTATTTGCAACAAGATTCCAATACCTTTCTTTAATTCGTTCCATTCAAAATAAAATTCCATTTGTAATAACCTAACTTTGTTGACAGTTAAGTGACGTAGAATTCATCAACATAACCTCGAAACTTTATCAAAATAAAGTACAAACTGACACGACTTCTGCTCTGTATGGAAATTCAAGAGAAAGTAACCAAATTTTCGTGCTGTTTTTGTAATAATTGGAAAACAATTGCGAATCGCTTGTGATTTTCCTAGTTCGGAACTAGATTAATTTAGTAAGTTACTAGAAACAAAAGAATATCTTTTCCTCCAAAAACCTTTCTAACAAGATTGCTAATAAAAAATTAAATTAATTGTTTAAATAAATGTTATAAAACGAAAGATGAGAATTCTTCCTTTATTTTAATACCTAATATAGCTATCAAAATGCAAATTTAGAGTTAGGATTCATTGACAACCATCTTGAATTTTCTTACAAACATTACTTCACAAGAATTCAAATAAAAACACTTTAACATCTTGCTACATCCTTTTCTTATCATAAAATTCATCCTAAGATCATATCAAACAAAAATTACATAAATTTTGTCACTAAAATTATAAATATAAACTAAGTTTTAGCATTTTAGCAGACACTGCTGAAACGTTACAATTTTGAGACTTCAAAGGCCTAAACCTTCTCTATAAAAAGTTCCCCACTTTAACATTCTAGTGTCAAATACACCCTAGAACTTGGTTAACAATATTGCAGTAAAATATTTTACTTAGAAATTCAAATAACATTAATAAACATCTATATACTATAGAAAATCATGAATCGTCAAAGAAATAAAACATTTTCTTGAAATTCAATAATAAAAACTGTAAGTAAAGTAATAAATACTTGTGTATACCTTCTCATCTATGCCTTTAATAATCTTCAGGTAAAAACCTGAAGTGCCATAAAATGGCTTCAAAATATCTAAGTGTGAAAAATTCAACCAACGACAGAAAATCGTTCATCCTAAAATTGAGTTTGTGAAATTTAAGTGAAGAATCTGTTTAAAATTTATCCCTTTCCATCTCACGGTGTTGTAATGTGTATCCTTCATAAATTGAACCGAATTTAAATAAGTTAAATCTATTTTTTTAAATTAGAAATTTGGGCGCCTGTCAGATAGGCAACATATCCTGCATACATGTAATTCGGGATGCCTATATCATAACAGTATATTCTCTTAAATATGCATTATTAACCCCTAAATGTGAATTTACGCAACAAAAATACGATGGACGGATATGTATTTTTAAAATTATATGACTATCGAATGCTAAAGTTCTGAGCTCTAAGTTAGAATGCGCATAGCAAAAAAACTAACCGCTCAATTAATTCAAACAAAAACAGTTAGACAATTTATTTTTGTATAAGTTAGTAAATTTGTAAAATTATCTGATTTTTGGTTTTCGAATTTTCGCAAATTTTTTTACAAACAGTCCGTTTTTTGGGAGTTTTGACGTACAGGACGTCTTTAATAATTAATATTTCAACACAGTTAACATAGTTAATATTTAACTACTCGACAGAATTAAATGTAATTTTATATTACGAATTATTTATTATTATAAATAAATCTTTAAAGAATTATTTATTAATTTATTCGTGAACACAGAAAAAACTAAGCTTATGGAAATGCAGTCTGAAGCGACGAAAGAAAATAAATACATAAAGATCCGAGCAACAGAAATAGAATATATTTTTGAGAAAGTCGACAGCTTTGAGTATCTGGGTGTAGCAGTAACAAACAAAAGCCAGGAAGATAATGAAATAGACAAAAGGATCTTAAAAGGAAACAGAACAGTCGGATGACTATCGAAGGTATTAAAGACAAAAAGCACATCTAGAGCAGTCAAAATTCATGCATATGAGTCAATAGTACGACCAACCGTCCTATATGCAAGCGAAACATGGATAATGACCAAACAAAATGAAAATAAACTAGCGATATGGGAAAGAAGAGTTTTAAGAAAGATGTTTGGTGGTGTTAAAACAGCCGCAGGAATATGGCGTAGGCGTACGAATAAGGAGATAATGGAGATGTACTGGAAACCAGGAATTGTGCAAAAGGTTCGAGCACAGAGGTCTAGGTGGTTGGGCCACATCATCCGAATGCCACAGCAAAGAATTGTACAAAAACTACTGTATAGAGGAGAAATTGGCGAAAGCCTGATAGAAGAAGATGGCCCTTGGCTTCTATCATTTTAATGAGTTCTTTCCATTTCATTCGATCTTTTGCTTTAGTTCTCCAATTTGTTACTCCTGCTTCTTCTAAATCGTTTTTCGCTTCTTGTAACCAGTTTTTCTTTGGACGTCCTTTTCTCTTTTTGCCAATTTCTCCTCCATACAGTAGTTTTTGTACAATTCTTTGCTGCGGCATTCGGATGATGTGGCCCAACCACCTAGCCTTCTGTGCTCGAACCTTTTGCGCAATTCCTGGTTTCCCGTACATCTCCATTATCTCCTTATTCGTACACTATATGCAAATATGCAACAAAACGAGACGGCATTGCTAGGACAAGAATATTAGATAGAAAAATATGCCCAAATGTTAATTCCAAAAAAACCATAAATTCTAAATTTCTGTGCTCTATTGGTGGGTTGAATGGGTGGAACTCGAAGTGCAACTACCTCCCCGTGGTCCCGTGAGTCCTGGCTAGTTTCAAAAACTAGCGAAGAGTTGCACAATTAACTCTAGTAATATTTTATGTAAATTTGTCGATTTTTGACAAAATTAGGTAAAAATTAGCTAGAGTGCGCGGACTTAGAATGTTAATGTTTTGGCATAATTTTTTATATCATGTAACAGTAGTCCTAGGGCAGCGTTTAAGCCTTACCCAAAGTCGATACGACACCTTGACAGCGCTCAGATTTTTGTTTACAAAATCTCAATTTTACTCAATTTCCGAGTTTTCCTTCTACTTGCGCAGACTGAAGATATTTTTTAAAAAATTAGGATTTTGCAGAGTTATTACTGATGCAAATCAACAACTTTTGACACCTACCCCGTTGCCGTAGCACAAAATCGACCATTGTCGATCCACCTTAGTGTCGGTGCATTTAGCATAAGCAATGGTAAGTTAAAGGAATTTCAAAAACAAGCATTAAAGGACCCTATATTGCAAAAAAGTCAAAAATAATTATCAAAATCAAATGGATGGCCATCAGCTTGTTGGATGGAATGCGAAAGGTGAACTCAGACATTATCTTAAAATAAGAGATGATATAAGAGTAGGAAATAATATAGTTTATTACAAGAATAAACTAATATTTAGTTCCAACGTGATTGAGAAGAGAAATGTTAAAAATATTACATGAGACTCAATTAGGTTTCAAAAATGTAAGTCAACTAGCACAAAATAATTTATTGACCAGCTCTCAGAGCAGACATTATCACATAAACTTTACCAGATATGTGTCAAACATAGCCGATCAATGACAAAAAGCCCTTTATTATGCCATGAGATACCACAAATACCATATTACTAATAGGAGCAGAGTATGCAGGAAGTAAGTATTTAGTAGTATATGACTATCGTTAATATTATTCTAGATGATACGAGTTGTAAAAATTAAAGAATAGAGACAGTTCATCTGTAATCAAAAAACTGAAAAAAACTTTTAGTCGTAATGGTATTCCGAGAACTCTGTAACTGATAATATACCTCCTTTCAATAGTTTTAAAATGAATGGATTTGCTAAAGATTATAGTTTCGAGATAGTAACATCAAGTCCTGATTATCATCAGAGCAATGGAGTTGCAGAGAAAGGGGTACATATAGCAAAAACCATGTTAAAGAAAGCAAGGGGAGCTAATCAAGACAAAATTATATCTACTATTTAAACTATAGAAACTCGCCTGTTTCTATATAGTTTAAAGTATTCGCCACAATTGTTATTGATTAGGAATGTTCAAAACTACCATGCGCTACCAATATGTTAAGCCCTACTGTAATTAATGCAAAATTAGTGCATAGAGAAATGATAAAGACTTAGTATCGACAAAAGTCATATTATTATAGGAGCGATCCTACTATATTAAAACGCCAATTGATCTCGGGAACGAAAGATCAAATTTACGCGGCGACCTAGATATAAGCTAGGGGCAACGAGAGAAGCAAAATAACACCAAAATTATGGTTCCTACTTTTATGGTTTCTGAGATACAGAATTATTTTAATATTAGAGGCTTTTGTATGGTTTTTGTCTGATTGGGATGATCGTCAAAAAAACTATTTTTCCCCTCCCGCCCAGCCCTTTTTCAGAGTTGGGATTTTTTTTAAATTAACTGCGTTAATCTGGCATCTCAAACATGGTGAATCGAAAATGATTTTTTAATCATATTTTAATCAATATTTTATAATTAAATTATCGCGCGTCGTAGGCGCTCGGACCCCCGATTTTAAGAATTATAGAGCGATACGATAAGAAAATAAAAAGATCAATAAAACCACCTAAAAAATTAAAAACTTGTAAAATAAAAACCTGTTTGTAAGTACTGTTTAATGTATTAAGTAGTTTTAATAATTTTTTTGTATTTTATTAACTAAAATAAAAGAGGAAGATGTTTGCTAGTGAAATTAAAAATATAGTTGGCCCATGACATTAATTAGAAAACGAGAGAACTAGGTATGTGTCAATGTGATTAAAAACCAAGTTTCAATAAATGATTATCCTACTTACGAGTATTAGTTATTACATTTTTTAGTATAGTATATTCAAATGGATAAAAATATAGAAAAATTTCCATTTAAAGAGGGTAAAAGTATGTCCATTCAATTATACGGAATAAAATATAATTTCATTTTATTGTACATTTCCTGCTGTGGAGTTCAAAATCCTTTGTCTATTGTTAATTTGTCAATCATAAAATATGCTCTCTTTATTTTAGAAATTTACTTTGATGGCATCTTTCAGATTCTTGCTTTTTATTGCCCAAAATAACTATCCCATCTGCTTTTAATACTATTTGCAAAAACTTTCCGTTTTAGGTCAATTTGTTTTTGAATTAGATATTACATTATTACATAAGTTTACATCAATGCAATGAAAATATGATTTCTTCTAATTCAAGAAGATTCATTTCAGTCAATTGTAATAAATTGTAAAATTATAATATTGATACATGCATTGTGTTCAATGCATGTACGTTTTATTGTATATGGCTAAAGAGTATTGTCTCTTCAAGAATATTCGCATCTGTAATATGTAAGATACTGATTTGGTTGATTATATAATTTAAGCCCTAATATTTAAATATAACCTAGATTTAATAAAAATGCAATATTTCAATAGTACATCCATATTAGTAAAAGGGGTAATTAGATTTTTAAAAATATGTACATTTTACTTGCAACAGTCATTGGAATTTTAATTTAATTTCAGATCATTATTTTGGAACAAATAAAAGATGATAAAGCAAACAATCTAGCGCAAGGAAATGTCACAATGTGACAAACTTGGTCTTTCTCGTTTTCGTAAGAAATATGAAAATGAAAATGTCTTATAAGAATGTGTTAAAATCATTTGTAATTAGAGCAAAAAGGGTCAGGTATTTCCTAAAACAAGCCGTTTCATCTACAACTACGTACTAGATACGTATTGAAAGTTTCTGACGAGTATCAGAAATTATTGTTTTGTTAACCAGTTTGCAAAATATTTAGTTAATTGCTTCCGAGGTTCGTGTCCAAATACAGTCAGAACATACTCCGATCTCTTCTATGAAAAGTCGAAAACCTGATAAGGACATGGTCTGAAACAAAACGGATCTATATGACCAAAACTGCTGATTTCCACACTTCTTGGGCTTAATTAATAGATTAAGCACAACATGGACTTAAATTACTGTTGCAGTTAAACAACTAAAGAACGTCGCAGATAATAACTGAAAAGTAATAAATAACCTCAAATGTTTTCAATACATACATATATTGATTATTTCTGATTAACTAGTATGCAGAATATTAATTGTAGATTAAGGCTCTTCAGTTACACACCCTTATTTTAACATTCATATACGGTATCCAATTTTGCAAACACGACTTAAGCTTTTGCTTGCAGAGTTTCATGATTTTCTAAATTCCTGAAGTAAACTTTCTGTTAGAGCTTAACCTATGTCCAGTAACGCACTATAAGAGGAAGTTTCGTAGTATCTGAAGGATTGATGGTTTTTTTTAATAAAGACTATTAATACTTATGAGCTACATACCATTCTAATATAGGTTTTGCATAATGAAACTAGGCAAAATCAGGCCAAAAAGGAACCGGTATATCGGGTCTCTTACAAAAGGCAGCAGCTACTTTTGAAGGCATTCTCTTATATATAATGTTATTAAGACGACTTTGTTCATGTTTCCGGGTAAACTTCTTTATCTCGTCTTTCACCTTTTCCATTTCCAGGTCATTATGTAGATCGGTGTCGCGTATATACCAAAGTGCATCTACAGTATTTCCAAGTATCTTATTTTGAACCGGTTGTGTGTAGTCAATGTTGCTTTAGAGAGAATGAAATCGAAACAATATTTCTGAGAGCTGCATATGAGCTGATCGGCTGACCATAATGTTTTGGTAAGAATGCATTCAGTTTACCATACCAGGTTAGCCATAGCTTATCGAATGCTTGTGCTATATCCAAAAATATTGTAAAGCAAATCTTTGTTTCTTCCAATAACTTTTCATTCAGATGGGTGGTTCTATGAATCTAATCTATGATTGCGTTCTTACTTCTAAAGTAAAATTGACGAATTGATATAAAATGCTTTTCTTCAATTATTGGCTTAAGAGGCTTGAGAACTATCTTCTCAAAAAGCTTGACAATACCTGGAGAAAGGAAATTGGATGCTAGAAAGTCACTTCACTGGGTGATTTGTCAGGCTTTGATATCAGTATCACTTCTGCTGGTTTCTATAGTCTTTGTGCATATCTCAGCCATAAAACAGCATTGATCAGATATGTTATCTTTATAATAGCTTTTTTTGGTAGTTGTTTTAAAACAACAACAATGATCAGATCGAATCTTGGGTCTTTTCTAGGATTACCGTTTTTTATTTCTGTAGCTTCCGCTATTATGATAATCCAAGCAATGAAAACACGTGCAAATGTTTCTGGCACACTTAAGTAATATGTATTTACTTCCATGAGTAGAGCAGTTATACCTTATACACAACCACTGCATATATATGTAGCAGTCTTCCAGTGAAATTAGTCTTTTCATAAACTGTTTAGACATATGAAACGCTGACACCTAGATGGAGTGGATAAGTGGATAATATCCTTAACTCACGTGCGTCATACAAAATTTTATCCAAAACCTCTTTATTTAAGTTTAAATATCAAATTTGCAATGTATAGTTAGTCTATAGTTTTGATGGTAATAAAATTAATCCTCGAGCGCCATGACTGGACTTTAATAATATTATGCAATGTAGGCTGGTGATTGGTTGCTAACTATAATAGCAGCCAATCACCATTCTAAGTGAGTATGGTATATTAAAGTATTAGTTTCATAAGACGCGTTTTTAGCGCACGCGTCCGAGTTTAGAAAACGACCCGCGAAGCTGGGAGTTTTCTAACGGACAAGTGCGCTAAAACGTCTTATGAAACGAATACTTTATACTATTTTTTATACTTGCGTCGTTATTTCGTTAATTAGTAAAAAATAAATTAGTTTTAAATAAGATTTGTTAGTGAAATTTTGTTAAGTACTTTTGACAGTTGGCTACACTGAAAATTCAACTTCAGCATTTGTTATTTAAATTGTTTTGTTTTTATAAAATTAATTTAGTTTCTGTGACAAGAAGGTAAAATGGTCAGATATTCTCTCCCTCCATCTTATTAAAAAGAATTAACTTATCTTAATTAATCTTAATCTTATTAAACTATTGGAATTTAACCATATTGATAGATTTATAACAACTGCAGAAAATAACCAACATTTAGCTATGAAAGTAAGTACAATTTTGTGCAAAATAGTTTCAATTTTTAATATATTTCAATTATTTAAGGTTGCGTTAATAATGGGATTCTGTGGTGCCTGCCGAAGAGATGAATTGACCAACATGTTATTAGACGATATTGTGGTCAAAGATGATGTGTTCACTGTGACTGTAACAAAAACAAAAAATAAAGTTCGAAGAGAATTCTTAATTACAGAGAAACTGTGGATTGATTTAATTAAGCAATATTTGAGCCTAAGGCCTAAGAAAATAAACCACAGGCGGTTTTTTATAACCTACCGCAGTGGAAAATGTATTTCTACTCTTATCGGTATAAACACCATGGGAAAAGTTCCTTTTATTATTGCCACTTATTTGCATTTAGCCAACCCGAAGCTATTTACAGGTCATTGCTTTCGACGTTCAAGTGCTTCCCAATTGGCAAGCAAAGGTGGCGATTTAATAACTATAAAACGGCATGGAGGTTGGAAGTCTTCAGCTGTGGCTGAGGGCTGTATTGATGCTTCAGTTAAAGAAAATGGAGGTAGCTGAATTGCTATCTAATAAGCCATGTACTTCCACTTCAACGGCTCAAGTGGTAATTGACCAGTCTTCCACTGCTTCATTTTTACATGAAGAATCACACACTTTTAGCAGCAACCCAATAACGAGTCAACAAAACATTGTTGAGGAGCAAAATTTACATTCATTTAAGATTAATGCCCAGGACACTTCTGCTGTTACAATCAAAGTGTATAATAACTGTACTTTTAATACAAAAGATGTATAAAGAATAATTTGTGAATTTATTAAATAATTTTTAATTTAATTAATTTATTTTGTGTATGTTTATTTTATATTTTAAAAGTTTGGCATTTTATCACATAACAACATAACCGCACTTTTAAATATAATAAGTTTGACATTTAAGAACAGCTGTTAGGTGCTACCAACTTTAAAAAACAAAATTTTACTGTTTCCAGTACTCTAACAAATCTCACTAGGACACGCAAATGTGTGTCCTAATGGAGTTCATCAGGACACGCAAGTATAAAAACAATGTTTTTCTATTTTGCGTCTATAATAAAGCTGTTAAAGCACCGAAAATAGTGCGTTAATAGCTCATGTAAGTGCTTTAATAGCCCAACTTTTTCGAAATTGGTAGCATTGAAAAAATAATTGACAAAATTGACAAAAACGTCACTCAATTATTTGTGTCAATTAATGAATTTTCAAATGTCACATCAGTGTTGTCAACTACCACAAAAAATCCCTAAATTTTAAAATTGCGATTTTTGTATTTAAAAAGGGAATAAAAGACGTAAAATAGAAAAAAATAGCATAAAAAAACTCGTTTCATAAGTCATTATTGCACTCGTCCTTTAGAAAATTAGCCGCAAGCGGCTCGTTTTCTAAATTTGGACTTTTGCAATAAATCTTGCCTTATGAAACTTGTTCTTTAATATATAACTATTTTCTAACCACACGTGAGTAAACTTCAACTTTAATTGCTTATAAACATCAAGGTTTAGCCGTCTTTATTTACAGGTGTAAAAAAATATTACGCTATATAGTATGTATGTCAAATAATTTTAGATGTTTCATGAAATGCAAAATCTTTTAGACTGTTAATGAACTGTTACACAAAGTGGCTGCTTTAACTTAGAGGTTTAATGTTCTGTGTGGACGGAAAATTATTAATACATAAACAGAGGATATCAATTATGCACTAGTTACTATTTACAAGAACCAGTTTTTCGAGAAATCAAATGATTGATGCGTAAAACCTATAGGAAAATCATTCTCGCAGAAGAGAATTGTAGTAGTATCAACTATAAATAAAATATTAACAACTAAAACCACGATACACCCACAACGGTATGACAACGCGCAGCTCGATAGTCTATCCTTCTCTGGTTTGTGACGTCAGTGCGAAGCAAACCAGGCTTGTTTCGCATTACGTTCTTATGTATAATGATGTTTTCATCATTTATAATGACAATGGTTAGTAAAGTATGACGTTTGATAATCGTTCTAATATTAGCCACTTAATATTAAAGGCATAATTAATAAATTATAGTATGAGGGAATGTTATTATTTATAATTATGCCCGTATTGCCCGTGTTGCATATAACGATTTATTTTATTTTGATTCAGAAATATTCCAAATTTTAACAATTTACTAATCATGTACCGCCGATATGGATTGTTATGCTTTCTATAAAATATATATAATAGTAAAATTTGTTAGGGAGGTACTTAGAAAAATAATATATAGGTAGATACTAAATAATCGAAAGTTACCATATCACTAAATTTAAAATTGTTTATTTTTATTAATTACAAAGCCAATGTTACTTAATGAGAAATTAAAACAGTTTAAACAGTTCTCAAAGTATTCGCTTTTCACAAAACAAATATATTGCCTTCTACCTTGACTTGTTTTTAGAATTTGTGAATTTAGATATTTTCTTTTCCATTTTTTTCTTTAAATTTTGCAAACTTGTTTGTTGAGATCTCTCAACCTAATGTAAGTACGTGTGCGGCTTAAACAGTAAATTACCTCATATGGTATCGTGGTGTTCGTTTTAGCGATTGTTGTGTCTGCTAAAACTGTGAAGATGTTGGATTGTTTTGACAAAGATGTTCCATGCAACAAATGGAATTCGGAAAAAAGTATTTTATACCAGTTCCTTTTGTATTCCTGTTATAATTGCAACAGTCAGTAACAGCACAACCAGGCATACTGTTCGATATATACCTGTTTAAGAATTTCACCTTGTTATCTTCGATATTTCACAAGTTTACACTCACCAAAACAAAAGGAATTTCAAAATTAATTATTTGAAGCCGCTTTTCCTAACATACACCCACCGTACTGTGTAGCTGGAAGAGATCAAATGGGAGGAAAGTTAGAGTCCTAGGAAGGTTGCTTCGCAGCGACGTCACATGCGCGCGGAGAACGAGTTTTGGTCGTGAAGCTGGCATACCGTTGTGGGTGTATCGTGACTAAAACCTAATCTAATATAACCTAACCTAACCATACTTACCTCAATTTCATTATACGTCATTGTAGATCATGATTTTGCATTTCATAAAACGTCTAGAATTATTAGGCATATATTGTAATAGTTTAAAATTACATTAGGCGTCCGCGTTTCATGAAATGTCTAAACAGTTCATGAAATGACCAATTATGCTAGATGGCTGCGTCATATAATTTTATTATGATGAATGAAATATGCGTTGGCGGGATACAAAAGGTCTTATACTAAAGGGTAAAACACGAAGAACGAACAGGAATTACTGCGTCTAAGCTAGCATAAAGGCAAAAACCAAATAACTTCTTTTAAAGACGTGAACATGAACTTCTAGAAATTATACTAAAATAGTTTTTATTTTCTAATTTCAGTAAAGGCATAAAGAGGTTTCGTGTTCAGAGATTAAAAACTATACCAGTAACCTATTTAAAAAAGGAACTCCGTTTCCTACTCCGTTCCTATGACTATTTTTTAACTGCAACATCTTTTTGCATTTTTTCATTTCGCTCGTTTTATCCTATGTCTAGAAATGCCGTAAAACTGTAAAATAATCACAAGGTAAACAATCGTTTATAAGAAAAGATCTTGATTAAGGCAGCAGAACACCAATTCAATTCTGTTGGGTAGTTATTGAAATATTTATTCCTTGTAAATAAAAATCCGGACTTTTTGTAAAATAATTCGCAAAAATTCAAAAACCTAAAATCAGATAATTTTACAAATTTACATTTTATACAAAAATAAATTGTCTATCCAACTGTTTTTGTTTGGATTTACTTGAGGGGTTGGTTTTTTGCTATGCGCATTCAAACTCGGGGCTCAATACTTTTGCATTCGATAGCAGTCGATTTTTATAACTTTTGTTTTTTGCCAAAAGTCGGATAATCTACAATTCATAATTTTAACATCTCTTCCACCTTCCAAAGAAGGTTTTGGTGAAGTCTTGCTCTCAATATAGAGATTGAAGACCTAATTTTATGTAACAATGAAGATTTCATCTGCCATTAGGTATTTGTTGCATTATTAAAGGCAAATCTGTAATAAAATAATACAGCAAATGACACAGTTGGGGAAATATCTAACCCAGATCAAGGTTGATATAAAAATATTTCCGTAAGGATCTTTACATAATTTGATGATTTGATATGGCATACCAAAGGTATGCACAGCTAAGGTGACGAAATTCAATTCAAGTTGATTTACCTTATATCTGCAAAGAAAAAAATGTATATAATGGCAGCAGTCCCAATTTAGCATTTTGTTGCCTGGAAAGTCTTGCTTATGAAAATATGAGTCTAATGAGTTTTAAAACTGCTCCAATTCAAAATTCAACAGTTAAAGCACCGATAAATCAGTATCTACAACCAAGACCAATTACAGGAATTGTGGTCTATATGCTGATACTATGTCATAACACCTGTTACATAAGTTTTGAGAAAATGTTTTAATGCGCTCTGTGATATAGTGAAACTAATTCATCTAGTCAACTATGGAGAAATATGTTGCTAGGTGTTTTGTCAATTTGTATGACATATCACAATTTTGTTTGTCATTTGTGAAATGGCGTATAAAATAGATATTCGAAAGTCCATCTACAACCTAGTTGGACAGGTGCAAAAACGAGAAATAGTAAACATTTTTCGCGGGCAGAATATTTCAAAAACTACGATATATCGAACAATTCGGGAATGTGAAGAGGGTATTCCATGTGTAAACCTGCCAAAAACAGGCCGTCGACGTAAGTTAACAGAAGTTCAAGCTAATAGAGTAGCCGAACGTTCCAAAAACACCATTGGAGTTTCCACCCGTAAGCTTGCCCGCCGTTTCCATGTCTCGAATGCCACAATTTCTCGATGCATCGCAAGAAAAGGCCTAAAATACAGAAAACGGAAGAAATGTCCCAAGTATACTGACACACAATTGGCCAGAATCCCTCGTTGCTGTAGAGCTTTGAGGCGTCATCACTTCGCCAACAACCGGACAATTATCCTAGACGACGAAAAATATTTTACTTTTAGCCACGCAGAAATTCCAGGAAATGCAGGTTTTTATACAGATAACATTGAAGACACCCTTAGTGATATCAGATACAAACAGAAAACCAAATTTGCTGACAAAGTTTTGGTCTGGTGCGCGATATCTGCGGCAGGGATATCCAGAGTTTATGTAGGTAATGTAAGAGGTCAGGCAGTGACTGCTGAAGTATATATTCGAAACTGCTTATCCAAATTGATTGTTTTTATTAATCAGCACCATGCTAATGATGATTACATATTTTGGCCTGACCTTGCATCGTCACATTACGCCAGAGCTACACTAGACTGGTTAGAAGCCCACCATGTGCCGTATGTCCCCAGAAATGATAATCCTCCAAACGTCCCTCAGGCAAGGCCAATTGAAAATTTTTGGGCTCTATTGGCAACAAAAGTATATGATAATGGTTGGGAAGCCCGAAATCAACAACAATTGCGCCAAAGAATTCTCCAAAAAGTTAGAGAAGTGGACTTAGAAAGCGTCCAAACCTTAATGCGACACATAAGACAAAAACTTCGTCTTATTGAGGATAGAGGACCCCTAGCAGCAATATAGGAGCCAAGTGTTAAAGTTTAATATCCATTAGTTATTGTTATGTTATGTTCACTTAATAAGGGTTTCTTGAGTTTAAATAATATTCTTCTAGAATTTTTCCCAAAACTTATGTAACAGGTGTTATATGCACTTTGACAATTGAATTTGACAGCTATTTACATTTTGGCTCATTAAATAGTACACACTCTCTTATTTCATGGCATCAAGTACAGTGATTGTAAAAATAAGTGAAAATACAGTAATTGAACTATACTTTAAAATGACAATGTTTGCAAATAAAAATATAAATAAACAAGAGTAGAAGTAATAGGTCACTAGGAAGAGCACAAAAATCACAAGTTGTTTCACCTAAAGACATAAAGAGAATCCTGCGTCGATACCTATATTACATTTTTCAAACTACGTCCTATAAACTCTTAGAAATATGATCGATAAACCTGTAAACCTCACGCAAGTGAAATAGCGTTAGGCAGTTATAAGACACAGGTTCGGATTTACATAAAAACTACCACCAACAAAACAAAAACTTTTACACTTGATCAATTTTATAGCGATAACCTTTAAATTCCCATTAAAAACAAGCCGCATGAGAATTTTCTCCGAACGGATAAAAAAATTATAGCAGCTTCGCTACTGTACTGGGGAAAATTTAATGTAGTAACCCAAGCGCAAATTTGTCTCCCGGGCGTAGTTCTAAAATGTGCCACTATTCTGTGTGTTGTAATTCGGCAACGGCCCTGGCGAGACGGCAATGACATTGACCCGGCTGCCGACGCCCTCGACGCTGCATCATTGATTGTACACAAACCCCACTCTCTCGCCCCACCCAGCAATGACGCTTTTCCGACCTTGAGCGAGGTCGCGCACCCGCGCGCTATCTGTATCAGTATCTAATATCGAGAGTAGTTTTTCCAAGGAAGGAAGTTTATTTATAAGCCGGATACGTTTAAACTTCTATTACAGAGAATAATTGAAATTGCCCCTGAAAAACCCAGATATATTGAAAACAAAAACAAAAAAAAATTTGGCTTCTGGAAAAATCGATAGCACCCCGGTTTTGTATTTACTGGCGAAACAAACAACGGGGATGACCTGTTTTAAGGGTTGAAGGCTAATTTATGATAATGTACAAAACCCATTTCTGTTTCAATAGAAAATTTTCGGATGGTAATTTGTGTTTTCTATTCTTGGTTAGGGTTTCCTTTCATGCCAACGTATTATAATAAAGTATCGATTTTATAAATTTTATTTTATGACGTTACTACGAAAACATTTTACTATCAAATTTATAGCATAATATCATTTTTTCCAGATTTCTTTATTTTTTAACAGAATGGAAAAGGAAAATCGTAGAAAATAGAAATTTTTATATACAGTCAGTTTGATTTAAAGCGCCTCGCTTGGTAGTAATTTTATTTTCAGTCAGAAATGGTATAAACCATATATATTATCAAATGGCATAAAATATGGTCTGGTTCAGAAAATTTTGTATTTACTAAATCGGCGTGAGCGTGATGACGTCATCAAACTTTTTTCTAAATTATATGATAGAGTATTGTATTCTCTTTTCAACCATAATAAATATTCATACTCATACATAAGAAAATTTTCAAGAAAAACGTGAAAAATAATTTACGACTAGTAGGCTTTGATTTCTGGTTCTCCAAATAATAAAACTGAATTATCTAGCAAGCTTAGGTAAATAACGAAACTTTAGTTGTTCCAATGGCGTATTTATAAATGTTTCTCGAGGGGGGAGGGTACGCTATAAAAATTCCGAATCAAAATACTTAGATTTTCACATAACATATTTTGATATAAATGACTTGGACTATTAAAAAAATCGGAGGTGGCTCCATCCCGTTAGCCCCCCTCCCCACAAAATATGCCACTAAGTTATTCTGATGGTCTTTAATTTTCAATTAGGGAAAATGTAGAACAAAACAGTACAAAAATAAATAATCAATAAAATAAATTGAAAAACTTATTTTAGAATTCAACTAATAGATAGAGAGTCGCAATAGGAAATTATTGATCTTTTTTTACCATGCCAGAAAGTAGTAATCAAATCATATCGAACACAAAGAACAAGAATATGGCCATAAGAAATTTGCATCTCAGTCGCCCTGCAGACGGCGCTTATTTATGGCACCCACGCGCAATTATGGTTTAGTATTCTTTGCTATCCTTGGTATCCTTTATTTACGTATATTAAATAATGCACTTCAAAAATAAATAGTAGCACTTACACCGTAGCTCTCGTGGCCAAAGCAAAGCTTAAATCGTATATCCTTCATGATGCATAATATGGTAAAGTTTTATTTCACTGGTTTATCTTATCATATCGAAAACGAGGAACAAGAATATGACCATAAGAAATTTGCATTTCAGTCGCTCTGCAGAGGCCGCTCGTTTAAAGTTTTTCGGGCGGTTTGGCACCCACGCGCGACTTTCCAATGTTTCTGGCAATCATGGTTCGGTATCCCTTATGATGCAAAAAGTTGTTAGAAAAAATAATCAAGTGTAAAAAGTATGTCATGTGACCCTTCCACTAATGCAATGCTTCAATACATATCAATAATTTCCTGTTGCGGCTCTCTATCGATTAACGGAATTCTAAAATAAATTTTTCAATTTATTCTATTGATTATTTATTTTTGTACTGTTTTGTTCTACATTTTCCCTAATTGAAGATTAAAGACCATCAGAAAACCTCAGTGGCATATTTGAGGAGGGGGGGAGCTAATAGTTCATGTCATTTATGTCAAAATCTAAGTATTTTGATTTGGAACTTTTGTAGAGTACCCTTCCCCGTCGAGAAAAAATTTTAAATACGCCACTGGAACAACTAAAGTCTTGTTATTTACCTAAGCTTGCTAGATATTTCTGTTTTATTAATTGGAGAACCAGAAATCAAAGCCTACTAGTCGTAAATCATTTTTCACGTTTTTCTTGAAAATCTTCTGATGTAAGAGTATGAATATTTATTATGGTAGAAAAGAGAACACACTACTCTATCGATTTTAGTAAAAAAATACCGATTATGTAATTTCAAAAAGTTCGATGACGTCATCACGTTTACGCCGATTTAGTAAATACAAAATCTTCTGAACTAAAACATAGAACATTTTATGCCATTTAATAATATATAATTATATACGGTTCATATATCGTACCATTTCTGACCGAAAATAAAGTTGCTACAAAATGGGGCGCTTTAAATGACAGACTGTAATTATGAACCAGTTTCTAGATAATAATATTTAAAATCTGTAAATTCGAATTTATAGAATTTAAGATTCAGAATTCAAAATTATAATACTACGTATATTTATCAATGAACGAGTTTCATAGGGCAAGATTTATTGCACCAGTGCAAGTTTAGAAAACGAGCCGCATGCGGCGAGTTTTTCTATCTTGCGCCTTTTATTTCCGTTTTAAATAAAAAAATCGCAATTTCAAAATTTAGGAAACTAGTGGTGGTTTGCAACACTGATGTTAGATTTGAAAATTGAAATTTCTAGAGTTACGTTGTGTTATTTCCTTTTTTTTGTTTTCAAAGCTACTAAAAAAGTTGGGTTATTAGAGCACTGAAAACTGTTTTGGCTGCTTTAATAGCTTTATTATAGACGCAAAATAGAAATATGTAGTTAATAATGAACTTTAGATTCTATAATTTGCCGTTTAGAATTTAATTTCTTAATTAGAGTTTCTTCTATTTAACTTTACTTCGTGAAGCTCCATGTTCATATAAATTAATCAAAATAATTTTTTTTAATAATTGTTTTTATTTTGTTATTTAAAATTTATAGTAGAAAATTAGGATTTAGATTGTAAACTAAGTCAAGGCTTCACATTTAAAATTAAGGCTTTATACCATGAAAGGAAAGTTATAAATTAAATTTTAACTGTGGAACTTATAACTAAAGATTTTTTTTAGAGGATTTACAATTCATAATTAATATTTGACTATTTCTAATAGATAATAGATAATTTCAATAATTTTAGAATTTAGTTTAGTTAAGATTTATATTTAAAAAACTACAAATTAGAATTTCGCATATTTAACATTTATAATTTAGAATTAATATTTAGAATTGTATTTAGAAATTTCTATTTTATAATTCTGGGTTTACATAAATTATACAGAATTTAAAATTTTATAGCATATAATTTTAATATAAAATTTAGAATTAGACATTTTAAATTTGACACTTCAATTACAAAAAACACAACTTCAATTACAAAAAAAACATAAATTTTGCTATTTAATTATCAAATTTAAAATTTCTAAATAATCTACATTACTATAAATCTTTATCAGATATACTCTTGGTACCTACCTAGTTTACTACTTATTTATGTTATACCATTTGTTTTAGTAGAAAGTTGCCAGTTTAGAATTTCTAAATCAAAATCTTTAATTTACATTACGAAACTTTAAATTTGGATATCTGAAAATTAGCAATTTAAAAATTACTAGGGAAACCTCGTCAAAACATGACGGTCAAAAGGCTAATTTATTGAATTATTATTTAATATTTTTTTTATTTTTTTTTCATTTCACATATACACTACGTTGGAACCAACTGCTAAGGTCATCTGTCCCCCATCTAACATGCAACACGAATACACACACCCATAGTTGAGGTGACGGAATTTTCCAATTAGAAAAATCCCGTCGACCCAAGTGGGATTCGAATCCACGACCCTTGGAACACGAGTGATGCACTGACACCACTCGTCCACCGCCGGCCTATTAATTAATATTAATATGTATTAAATAAACGTAATCGAACAAAAACAGTTGGAAATACTAAGCTTACCAGACGAACTTTTGTACGCGTTATTTAACAAACACTCCCTTACCCCTTCACCACCAATCACGACTTTTCCTATCTTTAGTTACCCCCGTCTTACTGCTTTTTCCGTCTTACCCATCCGACTTATCTCTCCCTCAGACTTACCTCCCCCCCTCCCGGCTTACCCCCCGACTTATTTTTATCATAAAATTCTACATTGAATTCATATATCATATATGTATGCTTAATATACCAGCTTTCGAAACTTTGTCAGTTATTTTGTCCATATTCCTTAAGAGATAAAACATTAGTTCTTAGACATTCCTATTCTACTTTTTCATCAAATATCCACTCTGCAGAATTTAAAAATTTCGAAAGAATGAACACACAGAGACAGGCAGAAATACGAATTTTGTGAAAATGCTGCACAGCAAATAATCTGAAACTCGATTGAGAACTGTTGGTGGCATAGTAAGCAGGTATAGGGAGGATATTTAGTACCAAAACGTGACGAAGCAATCGGCCTTGGGAATATTAAAATGCATCGATTACAAATATTGCTTAAAAATTTAAATAAATAAAAAATCACAAAACTAAAACTCCACACACTAAAAAAAGAACGGCTTTAAAAATACGAAAGTTAAATAAAAATAAAAAGTAAGTAGTGTTGACTAATCTACAGAGTTAAAACTTTAATATAAAAAAGAATAAAGCAAATCGATCTTGTTGAACTCGTAGACAAAGTGGAACAAAAATGAGCTGTGTTTTAAATATATAGATTAGTAAATAATAATTGACTTACAATAATTAAAAATCGCCTCAGTCATTTATAACATTGGTAATAATTTGCCAAAGGAATCTCGCGATGATTTGTTTTGTCCAAACAATATGAAACAGCTACATAAATAAGCAGTTGTCATCATCTAATATTTTAACAGTTTGTTTGCTTTCCATGGTTTTCAACTTATACGGGTTCGTCTACGCAACCTAATAACAAATCAATAACAATCGCAAGTGGTGGTTGCAGTAAACTTTTATAATCGTGAATAGTTCTAAAACTTACCAATGTGGAAAGTGAGATGACGCTTCAAGTGAATGTCCGATCCGTGCGTATTAAATTAAACATTTTATATTTATTTAAATTAAAAATATAAACATTAAAAAATATAAAATTAAGTAGCGTTGACTAATCTACACAGCAAAAGCTTCAATATAAAAATGAATCATGTAAATCGGCCCAGTAGAACTCTCAAACGAACTGGAACAAAAAAAGCTTCGTGTTTTAAATATATAGATTATTTAAAAGTAAAAATATAATCATTTTAAAAAGTGAAATTTTGGAGAATATTTCTAAAAGTACCTAAAAATAAAAATATAACCACATTCCATTTATTCAAATTTACTTCTTGATAGGTGTCTACGCAATAGTAATAAAAATTGACAACTACAATAATGTGCATACCGAGAATTTGGGGTTTATAAACGAATTCTAAAACTACAAAGTTGTTAGGGTTTACAAATTAAAATATACTAATGCATCAAAAAAATTTATATATTGATGTTAAAATTTCTATACTTCTCAGAATAGAGAACTAGACTTTGGAATCTGCATTCACAAGTGTTTTTATTTAGTTTTTTAAAATATAAAGTCTACGATTTTGATTTCAAATCTAAAATTGGGATTTGAAATCTCGATTTTGCAAAATCTTAGTGTAGTCCAGTCTTGGATAAAATAGGGTCATTCCACTGGGTCATTCCATATCAAATCGTCATTTTCCCGATGCACCCACCTTAGAATTCGATAAAATAAGAGAAACCAGTTTCTAGATAATAAATTTTAAAATTGTTACAATTGCTTTGGCTTTTTCCCAGCTCAATTTCACTTTAGTATTTAATCCAAAATTTTCCTTCTTAAAAGGCTTTTTCCAAATGTGTTGATATCAGTTTTGTCACTCCAAATATGGTCGTGTTTATAGGCACGTGGTTATTGGTTATTCCTTATTTGGTCATGTTTCTATTCAGGTTTCCTCATTGGTAAATTTTGCGTATTACTGTTTTTTTTAATTTTGCAAAACAAGATAATTTTCTCCTTTTGTGGAATTAGTTGTAAGCTATCTTGCAAGTAGTGTGTGTGTGTGCTTTATTCATGTACTAGTTCGTTAATTTTCGAGTTTTTTGTAGATGAAGTAAATAATTCGTAGTGATTAGTTAGTTTCACGAAGGTGATAGTTTACAGTCACACGAACCCAACTTGTTCGCTACCAAGGTACCCTTTTAAACTAATTTATTCTATATGGTTATCTCTAACAATTCCTTGTTTTGTAGAAATACATTCCAACTATACAATAATCATCCCTCCGAGCCTCTATTTTATTAAGCCGATGAAATCATCTTATTCCGGAAGGCCATAGTTTACGTTGTTAAACTGTTAAATTAATCTAGAATTCCTGTCTAAGCTTTTCCTTTTAGCTTTTGTTTTACCGTTTCTACATCTCTCACCACTTTACTGGAAAGATACCTTCCTAAACATTGGCTTTTGTTATCCACCACCTTTGGAGCCGCAACTAAAAAGTCAAGTGTGTTATCAAATCCAAGTTACATACAAGAAGCAACAAAATACACAACATCCTTCTAACACACAGAATTTCCGATCATCTTATAACTGTATAAACGATCCTTCTTTTCATTCTTTTTTTAGGTTATGTAATAAATTAATATAAACCTATTTGATATTTGTGGCGCAGTTGCCAGTTATAATTCAATCTACCTTTTCTGTAGAGATCTTGGGTAATATACATTTCTGTTAAGCTTTTAAATGATTTAATTCTTTGTTTATGTTTAATTGTAGTATTTTAAGAACTGTATAAAAGTCGTTGATATCGATTAATTAATTATTGATATTGTTATTTGAGCATTTATTAAACTTAGTTTTTTTGTGTAAATAATTATTTTTTTAAACTTGTTTATTTGATTTTGATATTAATTTGTTACTGTTAATGATTTTGAATAACTCTCTTTTTGTTTCTTTAATATCCTGCGTCTTTTATTTTTTTATTGCTTATGTTGAATTCAAACGGCGGCTGCTATCTTAAAGCACGCGTTTGCCGGAACTAAAGATTCTGGTTAATATTTCATGTAATAAATTTTATATAGCTGAGCTTTTTATTAACAGCGCAAGCTAGTCGATTAGGAAGTTTCCGTTATAAAATCTGCAAATTCAAATTCTTCAAAATTATAAAGTTAAGAATTCTGATTTGGATTTATCTTTACGAATTTAGACTCGGGATTCTATAATTCTCTGTTTAGAATTAAATAAGTTTGTTCTATTAAACTTAAAATTGCGAAGTACTATGTAAATAAAAAAATAAAGCTCTTAATTAATTGTTTTCCAGGAAATTTATTATTCTGTTCAAATATATTGCCCGTACTTGCTTCATGTAACTCTTCGTTTGTGAGTTTTGAAGTCTTAAATATTGCGGCAGGTAGCGCGGTAGTATGTTTGAGTATTTTGGTTTAATTCTAATCTTATGTAATAATCTGCGGTTTTAGGTTATGTAACAAGCTAACTTGGGCGTTTTAAGTTTTTCTTCTTTTATTGCTTTTTTTTGAAGGACAATTGGGCGAGCTTAAGTTTGAGGTTATTTTGAGGTTGGTTGTCTGAAAGTTAAGTGGTGTATGATATACCTATAAAAGGTTTTATCAGTGAGTATGAAAGGTAGCTGCATTTAAATAAACGTTTAGGAATGCAGACAGTCTCGTCTAATATAAATCTCGTGGTATTAATTTGAAACCAAGTTCAATCCTGCAGAAAAAGAAAATTATTTTCACTCATGAAAATCTTGCTTTGGAACACTTATTCTTTAGAGTTTCTCTTAAACAAATCTATTTCGTGATTTCTTTTGTGTGAAAATAATCCCTTATATATTATTAAGTTTTATAGAATTTTAAAAGAATTGAGTACGTAAATTGTAATAATTTTAATTCATCTGACATTTATCATTTATTGTTTCGAATTTCCACTTTATTACTCCTGTGCACCTTTTAAAAATATATCAAGAGGAATTTCTGTTAATTTTGCTATTGGCTAAGCCTGTCGTCACATTCAAGCTAGTTGGATAAATTTATATAAACTTTTCAAAAAAAGTATAGAATGTAATACAAAAGTTTACCCTTCTTGAGATTTAGATTTCATCTATCGATGAAACCTAACGACTTGCTGGGTTGTATCGTTTAAGTAGAGTGTTTGTCTAGAGCCCTTATTTAAAATATTAAAATAAAGTGAATAAGCAAATTACGCGTTTTACTAATAATAGATTAACGTCCGTCATCTCCTGCAAAAGATGGTTATAACAAAATTTAAGCAACGTTATAAATCATTATTTAGGCGCGTTCAAGTTTTAAAAAAGTGATAATAATAACACCCCCTAAAAGTGGAAATTATTGCAACAATTGTTTAGAATTCAGTAATTGTTCCTGTAACGTTTCTTTCAGATTGCAGTATTAGTGATATTTTGTTTTGTATGATCATTGGGCGTTTGTCTTAGTGAATTTAAGCATCTATTCGTGAGGTAATTGTAAAATAAATAGTTGCTAAGGAGAGCTGTTACGAAAGCATTGTCACACATGTTTTATGTAAGTGTGTACAAATGTTTTGTCAATCTTTCTTTTTAGTTAATAGCGAAATTTTAGATTGTTTCTGGATTAGAAATCTTATTAGAAAATGTATCTAGAATGGGATCCCAAAAATAAGTTAGAATGTAGAGAATAATAATGTATGTAGGTTTTATTATTCAACATCAATTATGGTTTTTATATTTTGTAACAAATTTTTTATTCATTCGAATATACAGATTTCAAAATTAACAATCAAGGCTATAGTTCGATACGACAAATTCTTGATGTTCCAATCATAAAACTAAATATGAATATTAAAAGAAAGATTTATTCTTTGAATTTTACATGAATTTTATGAGAAATCCTTTCCCAGACTGTGATTTCTTAATTTTGGCTAATTACTAAATAATATCAAACAGTTTGGGTGGCGCCCTCTGACTAATTATTTGTTACTGCGTTCTATTCCTAATCAACAAGTCTTTGCGACTTAACAGTCGTCACGCCTGAGCATAATCTAAATTAATGAAACGTCTCTGCCGGGACATAATCTTTAACGTAAGAGTATAGCGCTACTTGTTGTTTTTGGCTTTTGAGTTATTTATTTATGAGTTTATTAGTTTCTTAAAAGAAGTTTAATGTTACAAATTGACGTCCATGTGTGAGGAGGCTTTTACTTATGTATTTGTTTTTTGATAATTAATGTTAGCTAGTAATTTAAGAGTTTTAATAAAAAATAGTGTTATGACTGTAGAGGAAGCTTGGACTAAAAGTTAGATTAGAGGTTATGTTAGAGGTTACGATAGAAGTTGAGTTAGAGGTCAATTTAGTCTATATATTTGTATTCGGAATTTCGAGTTTCTGCCAAACTACGATTCGGGATAGTGCTGTTAGGTTTTTGGAAACTTAGGATAGCGATCGGTAAATGCTAAATTAACGAACAAATAATGTCCCTTCCGCTCACAACAACGTTGTCTAGGTCTTTGTCGGTCTGGGTTTTCCTGTGCGGAGATAGGTGCTCCTGTTGCTGTCTTCCCTCCACTAATGGGATTGACCAGGTTTTTTCAACGATCCTAATAACGTTGCCTAGGTCTGGTTTGGTTTTGTATTCTGCCATCCAGAGAATAGGGCTAAGAAATCTGCTTTAATATATAGGTAAATAAGGAATGCGACGCTTCGTAAAATCTGTGCTCTATATAAATTCTTATTAATAGACCATATCTTCAGGTAACAGGAATAAAGTTAGTATTCGCTGTTAATGAAGCCATAGCTAAACAATGTTTCTCACTATACCTGTTATATTTATCCTTTCACGACCCTTTCTTTCCTTACAAACTCATAAAAAAGAACAACAGAAAGTACAGAGAAAAGTTTGAGCTAAAATCAATATGCTTTATTTGAATATAGTATACACTAATATTGGCAAACTTTTTCCATTAAACAACAAAAAAAACTTTCGAAGCTTAAAATAAAAATAAAAAGTTGAAAATTAAATAAAGTAGATCTTTTCAAGCCCATGTTACTGTTATTCTATTGCAGGATAAACACCTTCAATCAAGAGTTTTCAGTTAGGAATGACAATATCTTACAAATTTTTATTATAAAAAAATTATTAAGCATTATAAAAAAATAAAACAGAACTATATATCAATTACGAATTGTGTATAATTATAGTACAGACAATGCAGCTTGTTATAGCTTCTGCTGATATAACTACATAGAATTCCACAAACTACCACGCCCCTTAGTGGGCGGAACCAAAGGGTCAGAAAGAGAATTTTGAAGTTTTACATGTCAAGTCTATGTCAGCTGAATTTGAGTGGTTTCAAACTGTAAACCTAACCTAATTTGACTATTGCTGACCGTTTTATCACTATTTCTAGGTTGCCCAAGAAGCAACGTAGAGTTTTTGTCTAAGCAGTGAGTTCCAAAACGGATAGTTTTGGTGTACATGTCTGTATTTATTTATTAAAAGATATAATGGAAGAATCTAATAACTTTAGACCTTTGGACCTTGGAGGGGTGTAATTGGCCCCACTACACCCTCTATATATACGAGCCTGTGTTTCCTTTACCTGAAAGCCAGTTGCTAACGACGCAATTGTCTCAACAAATATAACCAGAAATTGAAAAACCGTTTAAACTGTTCTGAAACTGTAAAGCATAGACAAATATTGCACAAAAAAGATGCCCTATACACTAATGTTTTACAGCCACGGCATCCTAGTTTTCATAGCTTTAAATCAATCTAGAAAAATGAAGAAATGGCAACACGTCAGTCTTTTTAAATTAAACCTTAATAATAAAAGATTTTTAAAAAAGAGCCCATACTTCTAAACAAAAGAAAAATTTCAAGGTCAAAATTTTCCAATTTCCGGTCAAATTTCCAGCACTCTAACATGGATTGTTGACTGGCTTACACTGTTCTTAATGGTGAGATTATTAGCTCAGAAATCTGTAAAAAAAATAAAAAAGGTAATTGCATCTACTATAATAATTTATATGACACAGATGTTACTTCCACATGCGGAGGTGTTGCTAAAATGTGCAAAACGGCATCTGCTATATCTTTGGTTTGCAGTTGTGGAAGCGTCTTCAAGAGTTCTTGATACTTTAATCTTATTTCCATTGATTCGTCTTTAAATACATTTTCAACAAACTCTGTATTTACATACCCCGGGCTAACGCTCTACAAAACTATTGCATCTCAACAAATCAAGTCATGCTATAGTTGCAAAGTAAATTTATAAAATACATAAACTCCATAAACACCCAGCCAGCACACTGACGTTATAATGACGTTATTTTTAAGTGATTATTGGTCGGCGACGTCATATGACTAATAAATGATGTTCATAAGACGTCATGTTATGGGACGTACGTAGACGTCTTCAAGACGACGTCTTTTAGGCGTACAATAAGGTCGTTTTTAGATTTCGAATATAATTAATTATGATCTAGCTAGGTAACAAAAAAGTGATATATTCCATAAAATATTTTTTATTTTTACATTTGCAGAATGTAAATAGAATATATTATTTTACTATTTTCAATTTCAATTACACTATTTTTGTATTGTCAGCTCCACTGATGTACGAGAGACAAATCTAACAACACTGTTTTACTTTATTTTTTTTACTGGAATGCACGTGACCACATACCGCAATACAAACAACAACAACGTCTTTCGTGTATCTGTTTTGCTCTCTAATTACGTTTCTACTTATTATTAAAGTTGTTGACGTACCTACATTTATAGTGAATGTGTAGGTGCAACTACTGCATAATAATTGTGTGGTTTGTCACAAAGGGTGAGTATTAATAATTACTTGTTCCGTCGCAATACTACATAACCTATACAATTTTACCCGTTCGACGAGTGAGACAATAGTAATCGTGAGATTACTATTGTTAATAAATTGATACTAATACAGTACTTACTAATATTATTTTAGTATCATCAATTATTCTGCATATTGTTTTAGCAGCTTTTCACTTAGTAAATGTTTACTTTTGTTTAATAATTATGAGATGTTGTGCTAATAGAATAGATGTATGTTCTATTATTCAATGTTTACTTTTGTTTAATAATTATGTATGCAATAGTATATAATAAATATTATTTCCATTATTCAACTATTTATTTATAATTCTTGTCCTAGTCCTAGCATAGGACGTTTTAATGGCGTCATTGAACAACGTTTTAATGACGTCTTATATTGACGTCCTTGGGCTGTGACATAATGCCGTCAGTTTTACGACAATTTGACATCATTTTAATACGTCATTTGACGTGGTTACTGCCGAAAAAAACATTATGACGTCAGTGTGCTGGCTGGGCAAGAGGAGATATAATTGAAATAAGCCCTATCCATCTGCGTGAGGTAAGTATGTAAGGTGAGCTGAATAAGTAATCTCTAACTTATTAAATGAGAAATGTTTGGATCGGTAGGTACTAACCGTAATGCTAACTAATTCAGCTAAATCCTAACGAAGAGTTGTTACTAAAACTTACCGAAACTTTAATTTTGCTTCCCATTAAATGTAATTCTGCTCGAATGCTATCTGTTAACGAACTAACAGCATGCTTGGATGCAACGTAAATACTTATATTAGGAGCCGCAAACCTTGAATTGTCATGAGCAACAATACTGTTTATATGAAGAATATGGCCATCAATATTATTCTCTAGCATAACTTTCACGGCTTCTCTTGTTGCAATACCCAAACCAATTACATTGGTGTCAAAAGCTTCTTTCCAATATTGTGTATCGCTTTTTAGAATGCTTTTAAACTTTCCAATTCCTGCACTATTGATAAGAATGTGCACTGGACCAACATTCTTTGAAATCCAGCAGAATGCATTGACAATATCTACTTCTTTGGTGATGTCAGCTTTGAGGGCATAGAGTTTTCCGCTACTGCTCAGTAATGAGTTTGCTAATTCTTCTATTTTTTCTTTCCGACGCGCTACTCCTACAACCTGTAAATTATATTAACTGTTTATTTAAAGGAAAATTAAAATAAGACACAATAATGTGTACACCTTGAGTCCTGATTCAACTAGAGATCTTGCAATTTCAGCTCCAATTCCTGAACTGGCACCTGTAACCACGGCCACATTTCCTTTCCATCTTTCCATAGACGACATAATTGTTATTGAAGCTTTTAAAAATGCAATAGCAGTTGTGGATCGAATAGTTTTGCAATAGCTAAAAGTAAGGTAGTAAGAACTTGATAAGTGAGCTATATATCATGTAGAAACTATAATTGGAATGTTTAATTAGTGCATTCTTGAATTATTTACTAGAATATTATAATTGGCTTTTTAGTTATCTAAATTGACGCCGAAGCATTATCTAACTGTTCAGCTCACATCGTTAACGTAAATAGCTTCATTAAATAATTAAATATGACGCAACAATAAATTTCAAATATGGTATATGAGGGTATTTATTAGCTGTGTAGAAAACTGTTGCAGATATTTAGTGTGGACCATTTATTGACGCATATTGGAACTTCAGGGAGCTATAAAGAAGATGTAGATAAATGCATTTGATGGTAGAAGTCAGGAGTCAAGGAGAAGAAAATCTCAGTTTGGTTGATTTCATGACAACTTTTATATGTGACTGTAACCAAATGTTTAAAATTACTATGCCAATAATCTTATTAAAATTCAATTAGGGTATTTGGATTATAAAGGTCTTTATTTTGAAACTGGAATAAAAGTTAGTTGAGCTCCACTGTGTTTACAAAGATCCATGATTAAATACAGCTTGATGGGTTAATGTCTTAATAAAATTAAAAAGATTAATACCATTAATCAATAATACTTTTTATTAAATTATTTTATTTCCTAATTCTATTATTCGTCCACGCGGGAGGTGGGGACTGTTAATTATGAACAATATATCTGTACTGATTCGTTGCGTTATTTGTTCAAAAATTATGAATCATATGTTAGCTAAGATAAGAGAAAGGGTTCCACTCAACTTTTCCCAATTCCCGCTTCTCCCAATGATACTTATCCCAATCCCATCTCCCCTCAATTCCCACTCTTTCTAATCTCACTACCCCTAATTTCCGCTTTTTCCAATCCCATTTCCCCTAATTCCCGCTTCTTCTAATATCTTTTTTCCTAAACCAAATAAAAAGAACAAATGAAGTCAACATATTGTTCCTAATTTTTTATGTTGGGCGTCAATATAAAAAATCTCGGGTATTGTATTTTTTTAACATTGACTGCCTAAATGTTAATGCCTCCACCGCGCCGCGCCACCTTAAATTTCAACATTCACGCTAACTGTTGTCGGCTTTTCCCCTAAATCGCCACTGCCGACTTGTATGCCTTTGGTGTGCCCCTTCACTTGTGCGACTGGCCAGTCTACACAATTCGCAATTGTTTCGCTATCATTACAGTATTTTAGATTTTAGATGGTCATAGTATGTCCTGTACGCCGTTAGCGTTATTAATCTCTCTCAGTCGCCACTTTAACTGTTGAGATCTGTCTCTGTTAGATCTATCAAACTCACCAACTTATAACCTAACTTCCGCTGCATAGCCTGTCCTTTACGCCGTTAGTCGTTCTCTCTCTTTCCACGCTCTCTATATTCTCCTCTGTCTCTAGGGCCGGCGCGAGATGGGTACAGCGAGTTCCCCGGAACCCGGCCCCGCGCTTTGACGGCCCCGCACTTTGTAAGGTTTTTTACAACTTACAAATACGCGCGCTTTCTCTGCTGCTGTAGTACACCGATGTTTCCGTGTCAATTGACGACTAGTAAAGCAAACTCCCACGATTCAACATACGTAAATCTTGATGACCTAATTAAAAAAGACAAAATAATTTTTTAAACTCACCACCTCCAAAATGATATTTTGCCAATGTATGTAAATAACGCAAACGTAGTGTTCGCGCACTCGTGCTTCAAAAAGAGCAAATGCATTGGCCCTTTTAGGCTCTAAAAATAATTTGACTTGATAAGAAACAATTTAAGAATTCCATCACCAACCATTTTTTGACCAAATTAATGTCATTTTTAACGGAAACTTTATGCTGATTACGAAAATGTAAATCATTGTTGGGTAAAACGCCCTTAAATCTTTAAAATTGATTGCTACCAACCTAAAAATTTTGAATTCAAAATAGTATTACAGATTTTGGTTGTTTTTTATTGTTAAAGTTCGTTTAAATTTTTTTTTGCAAAACTCGATGCACGTAGTCATCTCCGACGCATGCGCGCAAATTAATCACTCGCTCCCCCGCAACCCGGCCATGCAAAGGTTTACATCGGCCCTGTCTGTCTCAGTTGGATCTAAAAACTTACTAACTTACAACCTAACCTCTGCAGCATAGCGTGTTTTAAATCTACTAATCTATAACCAGCCCTCCTCGGCATAACGTGTTCCGTACACCGTTAACGTTAATCTCCTTCAGTCGCCATTTTAACTGTTAGAATCTGTGTCTGTTTTAGATCTATCAAACTTACTAACTTATAACCTAACCTCGGCTGTATAGCGTGTTTTCTACGCCGTTGGTCTTTGTCTCACTTTCCCTATCCGATGTATTCTCTTCTGTTTCATTTGAAGACAGATAGACTGGAAATTTGGAATATTTTTCATTTCTTTAAAAATGCATTTTTCTTTGGAGATCCTTTGGTTTGGTTGAGGTTTTTTTTGAGAAATGGGAGCAATATAATTTTTTTTAGAGAATTGGGATTTTTTGGGCGAAGTGGGATTGAGAGAAGCGGGAATTGGGGGAAGTAGGAAGACACGAGAGAAAGTATATGTAAGAAAATATTGTCAAAAAATGATGCTTCCAACCTAATCTAATCTTTAGACTCCATCCAATCCAATCCCTGTTTATAGAGCTTTCATAAATTGTACCATATTTTAGATAGGCTGTAGTAAAATAATTCGCACGTATCTAATCGGAGAATAGTGTACAAATTAACTAATATCGCTTATGGGTTTGTTCACGAAAGCCATTGCGAAGCGTTCTAACTTCTAAGTATAAAGTCATAGATAAAATTAGTAGTCGTCGCACTACTGGAATAGGTGTAACAAATTTTTGGAATAATATTGGGAATATACAAAGAATAATCGGGAATTTACGACAATGCCTAAGAAATAGTCAGGAATACTTGGAAATATTTGAGGAATACTCGGGAATATTACGGCAATACATGAAAATTTGGGATTAGTGGAGTACAACGAACTGTGGTGCTATTTTATTAAGTTTTTTAAGTTAGGAAATACGAATACGGAAATACATTCGGAACACCAGAAATTAATTCAGGAATACGGAAATAACCACATATATTTGCGTATTCCAGAGAGTAGGTGTAATAAATTTGTTCAGATTGAGATTCCCGAGGGGCGTCGCACTACTGGAATAGGTGTAGCAGATTTTCGGAATAATATCGGGAATATACAAAGAATAATCGGGAATACACGACAATGCCTAATAAATAGTCAGGAATACTCGGAAATATTTGGGGAAGACACGTCAATATTTGAGGAATGCTCGGGAATATTACGGATAAACGTGGAAATTTGAGAGTGGGGTACAACGAACGCTGATGCTATTTCATCAAGTTTTGGTTAGGAAATACGAAAATACATTCGGAAACACCAGAAATTAATTCAGGAATACGGAAATAGCCGCAGATATTTCCGTATTCCCGGAAGAAATTTGTTTTGTGAAATTTGCAAGACACAAAAATACTTCACAATATATATAATAGTGTCCGAAACTTGCAAAATTGTTATAGCATGAATCGCACCAATACCGACTTTGGAATTAAGTTATCAGGAATAATTATTTAGGTTATGTTAGGTTATGTCTAAATTTTGCGTCATATTCAAAAGCTGGAAATTTATTGAGATTTATTCACATTATTCAATGGAATTATCATTACAGCCGTTTGAGTTTGAATAATGCCAAAATTGCTCAAAACTTCAAACACCTGTAATTCGAAAACTATATATTTTTTGGAGTTTGTACCCCATTAAAAATTTTGATCTACAAGTAGTTCTACAAGAAAACTATCTTTCAGCAGTGGCGTGCGGAGAGAATTTAGGCTAGGGAAGCAATCACGATTTTAATTATAATACACCTAGGTACAGGCGCGGATTAACGGGGAGGGAATAATCCCCCCCCAATTTAGAAATAAGTTTACATAGAATAGAAACAAATAATGTTTGTTTAATTATTATTTATTAAAACAATTATTTTTCCAAAGATTTCCCCCTCAAAATACTTCTCTGGATCCATACTTGCTAGGTACAATAAAAAAACAGTGTTATAATTATTAAGCTTAAAAGTTTTTCAAAGAAGCACTTTTACACTTTATATTTATGGAATTTGTTGACTATCATTCTTTATTTAAAAAAAAAACTACTACTACGTATCAATTTTCCGGTCTTTCTTAGCAAAATACCGGTACAGGTTTTAATCTTTGTTGTTAAATTTGAAAGATCTGGTTTTGATCTGCCTTTCTTAATAATTTGTAATTTCTCTCCAAAACTGTATGCGAAAAATTCCTTATTAATAATTTGCAAACTGAACAAAAAATCGTCCCGATTCGGCTATATCGAAGGTACTCGAACCTTTCACCGAAGCAGTTGAATTTGCAGTCGTGACGATAATGCAATTTTAAATTTGCATACAGGCAAACTAAATAGAACTATTTGTCTTTAAAAAAATACAACTTATAAATTAAAATAATAAAATGCGACAAAATACAGTCTCATTCGCAGATTTACATTACTTAAGTAACACTAAATCGAACAAATAACTAAATTATAATAAATAAACATTTGGGAACGAAGCACAATAAAAATTACGACCAAACAATGTTAACCAGCCAAACAGCATCCGTCTATTATAACAGCCCGCGCTCGCTGATTCACGCCAAGGTTAAGAGAAGAGCATTTATAATCAGTGCTTATATTAAGTGTATGTATCACATTTGAATCGGTATTACCTTTCCGTGCAAGTTTAATGAGCCTAATTTAAAATAGTACTCTAAATAATTATACTTTTTTCTATACAGAGTTGATATTGAGCTTTAATTTGATAAATATTTCAATTTAAATAAACGATAACCATAATTTTACAAAAGTATTTTTGTTAGCATTGTTTTTATTTTTAATAAATTCTCAAGGCAAGCATTGCTTCCATTGCTTCCATGGACTGCACGCCACTGTCTTTCAGCAAGGTTTCAGAGCAATCTGGTAAAAGCCATTTTTCATAAGGATTCTGCGGGATCCTTTAAAAATTTCGTTTAGCACTGTTTAGTTTTATTTTTGTAATTTGTAATTAATGATTCAGATACATTCCAGCTCTATTGTCCAAACTTCATCCAGTTTGTTAGGAAAAATCTGTTTTCAAAGCCTCAAGATTTTAAAAAGAAAAAAGATTCCTTTAACCGGTCGATTGACGAAGGTTTGATATATTTTAAACTTTCCTCTCATGTCTCATTAAATTTAAATACTGATTTTGTTACAGTTTATTTGCCGGAATAATCAAGCAACTTTTAATTTTTTTCCGTTTTTTGGTTTTTATAACTAGATAAATAAAATAAGGTTATGAGAGGTTATGTTCTCGTGACAACTTCGAGAATTTGCAACCGGACAGCAATGTAATTTTTCCAAAGAGAAATCGATAATATGCAACCTGAATGTTATGTATTGTGGCTCCCCCTTCCAAACAGAAATAATGCCTGGAACTACAAACACAGACAACCGTATAAGAGACGTTTGTCTCTCAAATCGAGGAGGACGTACGTCATAGAGGCCGTATGTAGGGGTGCATTGTCATATTAAAAAGTTTGAAGGTTATGTTACAACTAAAGCATGCGTTTCAGTGGTTGCATACATATAATCATCTACCGCATATAGATGTTATTTTGTCTAATTTTGTTGTTGTAAAACCCCTACAAGATTTATTTTATATTAATTTGTACAGCCTCTCATTTTATATGTATACAATAGGTCTGATTCGAAATATTACGTGCTGTAGTACCGTTATTCTCAAGAATACCAAAAATACCAGTAAGAAAAGTTATGACGAATTGTATCTTCCCTAATTTAAGATCATTATATTTCATACGGGATGGTTAAAGATAATTAATAAGAGAAACAATAAGAGTGCAAAAAGCACAAACTATGTTCCAAATTATGCTGAAATTTAAGTGATCCATCCGGTTCGAAAGACACGTGTATTGTTAGAGAACGGAATTTTGATCTTCACCTCAACTTGCATAAGAAAAAGCTAGGAAATCTCGAAGGACACAACGTATACATATCGTATGATCAAAAAGTCTTTGGATCGCAATAGTCATGGAATGTAAAAACCATCTATAGAATTATTTACTTCTGCTGCCCGTAGTATTTGTGAACTGTACAGAGTAGCACCAGTGTATCTTGAGTAGCGCCAATGGAGACAAAGCCACCTGTGTCAAGAAAATACAACGCGCTGGCACCGCTAAACAAAGCCCCATACTACACAGAAAATGTTAGGTTAGCGTACGCTATTATTATTTCTTGTACTTGCAGTAATTTTAAGTATTACTTAATAACGTTTATAAAAAGAACATAGAATGGAATTTATTTGAACTATTATTATCTATTGACATGACAGTTGTGAAGTAAATGCCAAAAATAATAGAAATAAATAATTTCATAGATAGCTTGTTAATTTCATGGCAACCCTGATCCAAAGACTTTTTGATCATACTATAGAAAGAGATATGACAAAGAAAGAAAGTCAAATGCAACAAATGATACAAAAAAGAGCAATGGAAGAAAAAAAGAGCGTTGAAGGCGAGAATTGGAGGTGATTACTAGTTATTAAACATGGAACTGATAAGGAAAAAACAAGAAAAAGCAGATGAAGAAAGAAAGAGAATACTTAAGAAGAAAGAAAGACCATACTTAATCACAAAAAAGTAGACAGACTACGGAAGATATAAAGAAAAACGTAAAGAAGTAAATATAGCAGAGATGAAAGACAATCATGGATAAGATTTGAGCAAAAGCTGGCAGAAAATTACAGAGATAACAAAAAGCTATTGTATGAACCAGTAAAACGATCGAAAAGGAAGAAAGAATATAATATAACAAATACAAAAGATACAGAAGGGAACATAATCACAGAGGAAGGTAATGGAAAGATAGAACATCCCGTATATCTCTTATTTCTGAATTCTCCTCGATGAGTAAATTTAAAAAATGTAAAATACTTATGGCCAGTTTCACAAAGCTTGATTAAGTTCTGATTAGCTTAATTGTGATTAAATTCAAAATTCAGAAATTTCATTGGCTGAGATTTAACAGACTTTGAATGTTATCCAATTATATTGTTAGATTTCAAATTTAATCACAATTAAGTTAATCAGAGTTTAATCAAGCTTTGTGAAACCAACCATAAGTGTACAAAAATATACAGATTCAGTTATTTCCGTAAATCTTTCCAATAAAGTAAAAAAACATATTATTTAAGCGCAATCGCGTAATACATGCTGTCAAAAACATATTATTCTTGTTTACTGTTATAGAATTTATTCTATAGCAATTAAATAAAAAAGAAAGTGATTATTAAAGGTATCTGAACAACAACAAAGTATAAAACACTTTTAATACTCCAACGAAAACGAATTCGTCTGCTACATCAGCCAAATAAATATATTTTAAAGGTTAATTAAATTACACCTGCAGAATTTAATTATCCAATTAAAGCTTTTAGTAAATATTTTGTTAACAACCTTTAGAAGCAAACTTTAGACCGCTTTCTATAATAAGAACCGTATTTCTATTCAGCGACGATTGTTTGATAATAGTGGTTCACGCGATCTTTTCAGCATTTAAATAATAGCTGAAACAG
The DNA here is from genome assembly GCA_929113105.1 of Agrypnus murinus. NCBI lineage: Eukaryota > Metazoa > Arthropoda > Insecta > Coleoptera > Elateridae > Agrypnus > Agrypnus murinus. The sequence goes on from OV816030.1 coordinate 38,764,842, forward strand.
CATGGTATAAAATTCTTCTAACATGACATTCACGAACATGCAAATTAGACTTTGTTTTTCAAATTCATGGATACAAAGAATAAAAAGTATAAATGTATGCTATGTTATGCTATAAAGACAAAAAGTAGCCAAAGAATATTGTATGCAATGCTATTACGAATTCAGTTCCTTTTAGTAGCGATTTCTGTTGATTTTTTAACGAATGTGGTGCTTATAGGAAGAGTGTCGTATATTTATTGTAAGAACTTGCAAATAAAGTACTTAATTAATTAATTATTCTCAGCAAATAAAAGACCGTTTTTTATAAGTTGTTATGGCAACTTTTTTTATATGCTGTGTACCTTCTTGATTATAAGAATGTAGTAAATCACTACATTTACACCCCGGTATAAAAAAGAACTGAATTACAAGTAAGGTTGCCGAGACGAAGGTACTCAACATAGCCTCTGTAGAGAAAAAAATGGGATTTATTAATATCCTCGAAATGAAGACGTATAACATATTCCAGCTTTAAGAAACTGTGCAGAAAGGTGATCTTTTCAATTGTTCCTTAAAACTATGTTAACATTATGATAAAATAATTCTAATAAATTAATTCTAATTAGAAGGCAATGGCTGCAGATAGCAAGATAATGATGGGATAAATATCACATTAAAAAACTAACCTTAGTTGTAACTATAAAGCAGTGGCGTCAGATAGCACCATGTAGAGTTTCTCACTAGAATTAAAGATTCATCAACAAAAACCAAGAAACAACAATAACTTACGTGACTGGTGATACTTGCGGTAATCCACTGTTGTAATTTTGTTTACTAGAAATACTGATGCTAACTTAATCTACAAAATAAACCTTTCTATTAAACTGGTTCATGTAAACCATCCAGTACAAAATATTTATTAGTTCTTGTTAACACTTTATAGGGTCCGATATAATTATCTTTGATTCCTAAGTCATGGACATCGTGTTTACTCTTTGATCTATTTATTTATGATTTTTATAAGTTGTTATGGCACTGTATGACCTTTTTTTATATGTTGAGTACCTTATTGATTATAAGAATGTAGTAAATCACTACAGTACAAAACTGAACATCTCCATTTAATTATCGTGTATAGTAATACAATTTTTACAAGTTTAGGTTTCACAGAAACCACATCAAAGGTGACTCAAGTCAGGTTTTACACCTTGGAGTACCAGTAAAAGTTAAAACGCTAACTTTGTGTAGAAGCATCGCCTATTCAAATGCGTAGTTTATTTTCACGGGTTCGGCTAGTAGAATAACTTGCTATAAATGCTAAGAAAATTATTAAAAAATTAAACTTCCTCTTGGTTTTAAGCATTTTCTGATAGATTTAAAAGGTCTCCCACAAAAGCTGCATGTTTGACACTCATATTGAGGCACTAGATCCGCGTCGCTCGAGAGTTTTAGTCCAAGATGTACGCTACAAAAATATAACAAAATTCTCTTTTTTGTTGTTGATATCTCAGGTAATCTGATTGTTGCAAGATCTAAGATTCTCGGGCAAAACAATTAAGAACGATAAACCTGTAGAAAACGTATAATAAATTTGAAAGAATATAAACGTTTAGTCTATAAAAGTGTTAAAAAGTAGGCAAAATGTATCAAGGTTTGACTATAAAAATATAAGTAAGATTAAAACAAAAAAGTTATTAAAGTTATAGCATAAAAATATTAGTTGGGTTTATGGCATAAGATGCTTAGGTTTTAGGTGCAAACCTACTACTTATAAAAGATATGCTCTTAGGTGCAAATCTAAGATCTAACCTAAAAGATATTCTTATGCCCTTACCTAACTAATATTTTTCTGTCCTAACCTTAGTACATAACGTTTTTGCGTTTTGTACTAAGTGTCGTAAAAGGTAAAATTTAAGATATCAATTTAGAATTGGTTATTAATTGCTCATACTTGAAGTTTCCAAATGTGCTCTTTATTACTGTTACCGATACATCTTGTTGAATTTGTGTATAGAGAACAGGGTTCCTTGATTTTTTACCTTTATAATTAGGAGATCTTTAAATCTGAATAAATTTACCAATGTTGAGTTTGAGACATACAGTTAAAATCTATCGTCTGATTTAAGAGGAAAGTAATTAAAAACTACTAAAAACACTCTCAGGGAATTTAAATACCACCAAGTTGCCTGAACGATTTGTAATAGCGTCAGGTGGGTGTCATAGTTCTGCTACTAGTAGAACACCAGCACCTTTTAAGGTCTCATGCTAATCAAGCTAACTATTTTTAGCCTGCGCCGATAACGTGACACATACAATTCCTTTGAGTCAACATGTTTTTGTTTTTTTTAAGTTATTCTAACGGAATTGGTGTATTCTCACCGCAAAGTTCAAATTTAAATAATTCGACGAAAATTTAAGGATACTTAATTGCAATTGCTTGTTTTCCCAGCAAGATTTTAAAATTTAAACTTTACGGTAAAAATACACCAATGGCGTTTGAATAATTTAAATTTTGTGGTAATTCTAAAGAATGTTGCAAAAAAACTAACAAAGTGGTATTTAAAATATGTCGGGACGTCATCGCTGCAGGCGAAAATCAATTGGTTTGATTGACTAGTCACCTTGAAAGATGCCGTCGTTCTACTGATGCTTATCATCATAGGTAGAAGAATTAAAAGTTCAAAATGTTTACTAAATCTTATAACATTATTCTAGATAAATAATAATAACAAACAGCATCTTTAGTACACTAGAAAGTTAATTAGTGCTAATTGTTGGCAAATTCAATTGATTCGACTTGATTAAATTTAGGAGGAAGATAGCAAAATCAAAACTTCCACTAACTGTCTAAGTAAGAATGGTAGCATTCGATAAGATATGGGCAATCCAGTGTACATAAAAAAAATTGCAGATAAATAAGAAGTTTTACAAAATACTATTTGATAATCATGAACTAATTTTATGTAATAATTAACATGATAAAAAGTCGACTATAACAGCTGGAATGTACCAGACAACACAAAACAGAATATATGATAAATATTTTTAAAATATTATTCAATAAAGCCAATTAAAAAAATAATAAATAAAAATAAGGGGTACCTGTATATCAAGAAAGAAATTATAAACCATTCTGTAAAAGAGAATACACCTCTGACCGGTCGCTTTATAATTTTCTTACATTTTCTTTATGAAATTAAATTTTCTTAACATAATATATGTATTTTCTATAAGTAAATAGATTATTATAATAATGTTGAATCGACAGACTTATTGACATCGATGTACGTAGTTTGTCAAGAAACAATTTGTCAAATCAAACAACTGAAAATTGATAGGTGAAAATACTTTATGATAAATCAAGTCGTTCTTGACATTGGATCCGCATGTCCTAACTCTTATCTTATATAGCCTGTTATTATTATGTAGGAACTCTATCAAGCACGCACGTATAACGCCATCTTATGGTTCATTCTAGAAACATTCCGATCTATCCTCGTATTGAAATTATAATACAGTAGTTTCACTCCCTGGTTTTTTTGTCACATAATTTCTACGCGCATAATCGACTCCGGGCGAGCAGCGCAGTAAATTCTAACCTCTAAATCGTACTGTTAAAGTGTCACACTGTATAAAAGGTATCACCTATGAATTTTATAAGATTCAAGATTTCTCCAAGGAACGCAGAAGGACAAATAAACAGTTTTAAGCTCTGTAGTTCTAAAAATACTAAATGTTTTAAATATCTGTTTCGCATGTTAGTAATTTAAACATTAAATGTTTGCTTTAGGGTATATTTTATCTAAATAGAGAGCAATTATCATTTGAGGTTGTATCTTATGTTTGTCGTCCAGTAACTTGATACTTTTGGATTACCCTATTATGTTTATTATGATTCTTTCTACAAGAATTAAATAAACAAGAAATTTAAATTTTGAAAACTCCACGTCATGAAATTATTTCTCAGCATTTTTTTTGTTGGTTTATAACGGAACTTTTAGAAGGGCCGTACAAAAACCATCACTAAAGAGGTTAGATATTCAAATATCCCGCTACAACAATTTGAAATTGCCGCTAGAAAATAAGCTGGCATATCGACTCCTGGGTAGTTGCGCCAAAACACGACGGCGACACAAACATCAAAGAGACCAACACAGAGTGAAACTACTGTATTATATTATACTGTGGTTAAACTATCTTTAACAATTATATCTGGTATTTTAAATTTATTTTTATTGTTTTATTCTATAGACAATAAAATATAAAATAAGATTTCTAAGCAGGATGTTGCTATAAAATAAAAATATATATATACTCTCTCAACATTTTTTAACTTGTAGGATGTGGGAACCACAGCATGAATTGAGTTATAAAAAACAACTAACTCATTGCGGTGTCTCTTCTCTCCCTTTTGTCAAACCAAAAGGAATTAAATCAAGATGACACTTTATTTGCTATTGTTTAGCTTCTACTCTTAGAAAAAAATAATGTGGGAATTATTAATGTTTTTCTTTACATATTTGGAATTGTCGTAGGCAAACCTTGTAATTATTTTTTAATAGATGTAATATACTTTAGCCAAAAATATAAACTGTTTATAACATTAACACCTACTTGTGAAGCTTATTCTGGAAATATAAAATGATTTAGTGTCACTTGTGAAATTCTAAATTAAAATTGTGTATTAATCAGTAGGCGCTTAATTATGTAAATTCTTGTTCTGAAAAATAATTCACACAATTTAAAGGCATTTTCGGATTTATTTAGTAACAGGATTTTATTAAAATTGTTTAGGACAAATTAAAGCATTTTCAGCTGCTGTATATATTTTTTCTTATGTTTCTTCAGTAATTATGGGTGTTAAAAAAGTTAGTTATATAATTTACAAATATTAATAAATAAAATCTACATTATTTATAGACTAGATTTTAATGCAAATTCCTTTCTGGTCGATTGAAAATTATTGCATATATTATCATAACTAAATCGGTTTTCGTTGTTATTTTAAAAACAAATGGTCGGTATAGATGAGTTTAAAGAATTTAAATTTAATTATAAATAATGTCATAACAAAACGTTCGTTTAAGAATGTACTTTTGTTTATGATAGCAAAATCTCGTATTTTTCACTTCTTTTCCTACCGTGAAATTAATGGTTCTAAACTTGAATTGTTCATAAACTTATTAACGTTGCACTTATTATATTAAACCCCGCAAAAATATCGCCTATGGACCTTAATCAAACTCTTGGAAAATACTCAGATGTCTCTTTCAACAACACTTCGAAATTGCTCTTGAACAAATCTGTCATGAAGATCTTGAATCTGGATAGCAATACGTCGGGACTCTACGCCTGATACGATTGGGCTGATTAATTTGGCAGATTTCTTTATTTTTGGAAGATAATACATTTTTGGGGTGATCAAATTTGAGAATGTTAATTCGAGAATTAAAGAAGTTAATTAAACTGACTTCTCATCCAGTTACTAGAGGTTTATAAAGCATGTTTAAATGCGAGTACATGAGAGTATGTTACACATCTAACAATCCATTAAAGAATCTATTAGGTAATTCTAAAGATTTTTTAATTAATTTTACATTACAATCTATCACATAGAGACATTCAGTTAATTGTTTACGTTTTGTTCATATGTGTCCATTAGGTTAATCCCTTACCCAGATGAATACCTAGCTACTAGTGCTAACAGCCTGTTGGTTATTCAACGTTACCAGTGAGTAATTACTTCTTCTTAATGCAAATGTTGTTATGTGAACAGATTTACTTTCGTTCTGCACCACCACTGAATTTTACCTAAGTAAGTTTGTAGTTGATTAATTTCTAAATTTAGATCTGCGTGTGATGCAAAGACCGTCAGCAAAAGTAGCGACAATATTTTCTGCTGTTATCAGGAGATCGCCGTAAATACCAATGGTATAATATTGGACACAGCATGCTGCCCCGAGGAAAATCAAAAGTAACGGGATGTATAATTGTTAGCTCGCTTCCATATTTCATAAGAAAGTGTCTGTTGGTTAAGTAGGATTTCAGAATTTCAAAGTAATCCTTTATACCATACCTTATCGAAGGCCAGGTGCAATATTCAACAAAACTTCTGCACAAAATTTACCTCCGTCCTTTAAAATTTTTAGTAATTCTGTTCACTAAACCTGTTTAGTTGTGGCATGATTCCTGTGAAAACCAAATTGGTGGTTAAGAATAAGTTGATTGTTATAGAGTATTGGTCTTAACTTCTCTAAGAGCACTTTCTCAAACACTTTCGACAATACTAGTCGTAAGTTGATCGTTCTGTAAGATGTAGGTTTTTCTCTGGGCTTGCCACGCTTTGGTATTAAAATTACGGAAACCTTCATCTTTTAGTAGACTGCCAAAATCTTTCGAAATATTCCGAATTAGGAATTTAACCTAACACACCCCTGTATTACAATGTCTCGAATTTATTTCTCACACTTTGTAGTGAAATTAGTTAATAAACATTTTTTATTGCAATATTTCGAAATTTTGTTGTTAAAACAAATTTAAAAAAAGTTAAATTCTACTTATTTATAAGCCATTTGGCACATAATAAATGTATCTCATTTTGTTAACATTAGCTATAAACGATTGTTAGTTTGAAAACTAAATATATTATTCTAGGAATTTATTTATTAAAAGATAAATTTCGCCTTTTTGTGGTTGGTTAATCGTGGAATCTGAATTCCTGATTAAAATTTTGCAGTTCAGTGTTATTATTATTTTGAGAAATGCTTGTAATATGCACTCAGAGAAAAATAATACTTGCAATAAGAAAATCGTACATTAAATTAAGAATTTTGATGCTGTTTTAGAACCTAAGAAGTTTCTAGTTTCAATTTAAGAAATTAATAAGAATAATATTCTTGTTTGCAATTCAAGAATACGAGAGCTTGAATGTAGAATAATCTATTTAAATTATGTTCTTATTTTTACATGAATTTGTTTTAATTTTAACATGAAAATTCTTAATTTAAAACATTCAACTTCTTTACTTTAACTTTAATTGTTTCTTACTTTAAGAAATGACTTAATGATGTTTTAAGCATTTTCTTTCTTATTTGAAGAAATTAGTAAATGTTGTTTTAAGCATTATTATCTTGAATTTAGTGATTGGTTTTTAGGAATTAGTATTCAAAATAAAAGAAAACAATGGCACATGAAAGATTTATTTTAGATGCAACTACTTAGAAAAATACATACACATATTTCTTTACAAAATAGAAAACTTGCCAGTCTCGAATCACATCTTAAACATACCACAAAAGAGGATTCTTCAGTAAATAAAAACATTTTTTTTGTATGGTCAGTACAAAGATGTACCTTGACAACGTTTATTTCCATATAAGTCCAGGCTGCCAGCTTAAGCAAAGTACGTTTGTACTTGCTATACAGTGTATAGCATATTTCTAGCGTATTTTTTACATCTTGATTTAAAAACCTCCCAGTTGTTGAGAAAAGGCAGCAGAAGCATTTTTTTCTGCATAGTTTATGCCGAATGAAGTCGAAATTAATCTAAAACGGTAATTATTAATACTTTAATTGATTAATTATGACTAAAGTTATAGAAAGATTACCGTTAGCACACTTAACGTGACATATTTGTAAAGGAACCATTCTCTCAAAATTTCTTCGAATAATTTCCTGTGGCAATCTCTTTGTCCCAAATTTTCTATTTGTCGCCATTCTGATATCGAAATATATAATATTGGATATAATTTATCAGTTCACCCATTGCCTTTGACAAGTTATCACTGAAGGTTAATACTTCACCACACAGGAAATGTAGCGCACACGTGCTTCTATTATAACGTAAAAGAACCAACTACAAAAAGTGCAACTAAGCAATATAGAACTAGTGTAAACAGCGACGCAGCTAGAAGCAACACTTAACGTTCTTGATTTAACTGCACTGCACTCTCATTTCCAGAAGAATTATTGTAATATGAAGAATTTAACGTTTTAATTTCAGAAATGTAAATGTTAACTAACTTAATTCAGCATAACATATCTTATTTCAAATTACATTGATTCTTATCTCAAGTACTGTAGTGCTTGAATCAATGCACAGTTTTCAAGAACATATTTGTTCTCACATTAAGTACAAAATTTCTTGAAACCAAAAGTTAAAAATTTTGTTTTTGCACACACCTGTATAAATTGCAGAAAATAATGTTTATTTTTAAAATGCAAAGATTCTTATTTGAAGTGGTTTAGTGCTTAAAACAATACCTAGATTTCAAGAACATATTTGTTCTCACATTAAGCATACTTTTTTTGATACAAGAAGTTAAAAGTCTTCTTTTAAACTTGCTTCTCTGAATAGCAGAAAACAATGCTTAAATTGATAATCCAATATCTCTCTTCAAGCATTTTATGTCTAGAATTAAAAATTATCTGGATCATTTTGATTTAGACACCACGTTTCTTGACTTTAGATTACCTATATTTCTTTGAGTGTGGCAAAGCTAAAAAAGCCCGAAACTAATGTTCTCTATTTCTTATTTGATATTTATTTATTATAAATATCAAATGTTATTTCGTAATGTTATTTATAACGGGTAAAATAAGGTAAAATATTAGTATCGCTGAATTCAGTAAACCAATCTAACTTTAATTTTGTCAAATATAAATTAAATTACGTTAATTAATAATAATTTAATTAATGTGGTAGTAGATAATAGTAAAAAACTATGAGTAAATGAAAATAACCTATTTGAAAAAAAAATCAAATGCGACAAAATGTTATACTGCCCATGCATGGTCATTTTCACTCACGTTTTGTTTTCATACTAGCCGATCTATAAAGTGTTGCCGATATAAAAAAAGCCAATGTCAAAATCTGATAATAATGTGGCTTGTAGCTGTTCTTGATTTCTCTGTATAATATTGTCTGTGCATATGGAAACCTTTCTTGTCCTGTTAAAAAGCCATCCAAACACATGCACGGAATTGTCAGCTTCCTATGTTTAGTCGGCCTTGACAAGAATGTGTGGAACAACAACGATTAACGTTTTTATTACTTCGTCGTCTGGATTGTAATGCAAACAAACAATTTAATAAGTAAATCAGAATTATAGCTATAAAAAAAGATAAGATTGACCAGAGAAGATACATTATAATATCGTTTAAAACTCTGTTCAATATTGCTTTATTCATTTGACAAGGAACATATTCATAAATAAAAAGGAATTCGGATAATATAGAAAAACAGAATACAAAATTTATGCGTCTTTAAATAACTAACCTTTAATAAACATTTACGATAGCTATTTTTGTAATAAGAGCGCAAAGTAGATTGCTGATTGGCAGAGAAAGTTAACGCACGTCACGAAGCGAAACCTCTCGAGAGTGGCAGTGAAACTTGATGATAGAAATACGCACAATTTTGAAACAATTGCTTTTATAAGCAATTAAAAAAACAATATTTTTTATTAGTTACTATATTAAAAGTACGAGGTATGTCGGAATCTATCCGACCTTCTGCTGTAGCATGAGCAAGTGAGAGCGTTAATTCTGATAAATGGCGACGATATCCCCTTCAAAATACCCTCCCTAGAAGCCACAACCTTCTTCCTGGGATCGTCCCACTTTCGAGGTCACTCTTCATATTCAGTTCATGAAATACCTAACACCTGCTTTGTATGTTCTTTACGTATTTCCTGTCTTTTAGATGATATTTTAACTTAACAACCAAAAATCACAGGGAGCCAAGTCAAGACTGTGTGAGGGCTGACGAAGTTGAGCAATTTCATGTTTCACTAGAAATTGCTGGTTAAATTGCGCAGGGGCATTGTCATGATGGATCACCCAGTCGCCACTTCCCACAAATCAGGACGGTTTCTTCTCATTGCGTTGTGCAATCGCTTCAGAACTTCTAAGTAATATTCTTTGTTCATTGTCTCACCAGCTGGAGCGTATTCATGGTGGACAACACCCTCCAGGTCGAAAAGAACAGTAAGCATTGCCTTGACGTAGCTTCGACTCTGGTGCGCTTTCTTGGATCTTTACTCTTCGGGCGTCACTCATAAATTAATCTGCATACACTTTACGAATCATAGTGATGGTTTCCGAACCAGAATGGCCAAGTACGCGAATGTAGTACACCAAGAACGCGCATGAGGTCTGACGTCATGTTGTGTCTACACAACAGCGTACCCTTGTCTAGTGAACAACGATTACGTAATACTGTTTGGTAGAGGTAACCATCTAGGCCTGCCTTAACTGTTACATACGTGCTTTTGCAGTACACCCCTAATAGTCAGATATATTACATACAGACTTCGTACATTCTTACAATTTGATTTTACAGTAACATCTATTTAGTGGATACGAGAAACGCATTAAAAAGTTTCTTGGCGTTGTCATTAAAAAGTGCAAAGCCTACTTTCTACTGAGATTGTACAAAATAATAATTTTTTTATTTGATTACGGGCATCAACATCAAGGTCACACAGTCCCATGAGATCGATCCTGAACCCGAAAAATCTTTTTCCGGATCGAGGGTCGATCTCACGTCGGATACGTTGGTTTGGGTGGCTTTTCAAAGAGAAGTGTGTCGGGATCTTCACTGCTATGCCAGCCGGACTGATACCAAAAATGTAGTATTAACAGAAAAAAAGGTGTTAATGAAAATAAGAATAAAAGTTAACTATGTAAACCGATTGCAGGGATAGACGTTGCTAGTGCTAATTTCGTAGCACCCTGTATAGCTATGCTTTTGTGTTAGTTAATCCTGTCGACCAGAGCCATTCTTCTTCTTACGCTGGTCCATCTCGACTAATGAAGGAACAGGAACACTACCCGTCTATTTATACTGATCGACCAGAGCAATCGGTTGTTCTATCCTACGTTGAGAAAATAATTATACTATGTAAGCATAAATACGCTACATATGATTGCGAGCCTGAGTATAAGCATAAACCTTATACTACAGATTTTTATCCTTTTTTCATTATATCTACTACAGACGAGGTGAAGAATAGGTACATTTAACATGCGTATGCTACAATTATCTAATTTCTAGTTTTCTAGATGTAATGTAATTTTGAACAGATTTTAACCCTTTTCGTTATATCTACTACCCTTGTAAGCGATTTCTACATATACGTTCTTATTGTTTATACACCATATAGATATTCGTAGCATCTAAAGTAAACTCTTATTTAAACGTTATTTTACAATATATCATACATTTCAGCAGCTCGTATGATTATCCGTCTCTATCGTAACCCAGTATGTAAGGACATTATGTTAAATACTATCTCATACATGTAAATAAACATTTGTTTAAAGAGTTTGTTAGGTCACCTAATCTGTTATAATATTACTATGATATTAGATCTCGTCGATTACAGTTTTACCATTAGGACATACTTAGTAGGTTATATGTGCTAAGTAAAATAATAAACAGATATTTCGAAAATTTTATGCATTCTTGAGAGAACGGGGTATAATATTTAAAAACACACTGTAGAAAACATATCAGCTGAGAAAGGGAATACATAAATACAGTATGTTTTGTATGATGAGTTGTCGTCAGTTTAAAAGAAATAAGTTCGTCGCCATATTTAAACGTTATTTTACAATACATCATACATTTTCAATAGCTTCGAAATACGCAGATATGTAATAATATACTATATACTCTTGTAGGTTATTCAACGTATCTATAGTAAACTCTTATGATTAATAATAATCTGTAACCTTATTGTTTTTTATTACATCACAGGTTAGAGCATACGAATAAAATTTAGGTTAGATTAGGATAGAGCCTACGAATACATTTTTAGGGCAGAACGTAGGGAGCAGAGTAAGTACAAAACAACATACTTTCATACAAGAACGTTTATTGATACGAGTAGTTTCGACGCTACTTAAAACATAATACATAACTTATATATATAATATCTATTAAAATAGTACATTTCGTATACACTAATAATGGTACTACATACCCGACTATAAAGTAAACATGGTAAGTAACAGCAGTTTAAAAGAATAGATAGTAAATATAACTATATCTAATTATTTTATAAAATACTATGTTAACTAAGAGGTTATATACAGAATATATACGCCTGTATTCGACCTCTAGAGGGTTCATAAGACTAGACTAGACCAGACCAGACCAGACCAGACCAGACTAGACCAGACCAGACCAGACCAGACCAGACCAGACCAGACCAGACCAGACCAGACCAGACCAGACCAGACCAGACCAGACCAGACCAGACCAGACCAGACCAGACCAGCCCAGACCACACCAGACCAGACCAGACCAGACCATACCAGACCATACCAGACCAGACCAGACCAGATCAGACCAGACCATACCAGACCAGACCAGACCAGACCAGATCAGACCAGACCAGACCAGACCATACCAGACAATGGGATTATTGTGTAATCAAATGTTTTAAATATTTTTTTATGTAAATTAAAGAATCATTAGGGTTTTTCTGAAGAAGGTTTTCCTGAAAAATACTATATAAAGTCAGCCTATAGGCTAGAAAAATCATAAAAGTATTAGGCAATGTTCATTGAATAGACTACCTGTTACATTTCATACCTTATTCGTCTCGATGAACATACAGTCAGCATACAGTTGATATCTTTCTGTCTTTACTTTATCTAGGTAAACCAATCCTAGAGACAGAGTTGTATTCGCTATCTTTTGGTTGAGATCGACCACTTTATCTTCAGTAAGTTTGTCGGCGAATCTTTTGGGTAGATATGTTATAGACTTATATTTCGAAGGTATCGAAAATAATTACAAATTAGTATTAATTATACGAGTTAATATCCTACAAAAGTATATAGTAAATTATTACATATCTTCATATTTCGGAGTTGCTGAAATGTATGATATATTGTAAAATAACGTTTAAATAAGAGTTTACTTTAGATGCTACGAATATCTATATGGTGTATAAACAATAAGAACGTATATGTAGAAATCGCTTACAGGGGTAGTAGATATAACGAAAAGGGTTAAAATCTGTTCAAAATTACATTACGTCTAGAAAACTAGAAATTAGATAATTGTAGCATACGCATGTTAAATGTACCTATTCATTCGCCTCGTCTGTAGTAGATATAATGAAAAAGGATAAAAATCTGTAGTATAGGGTTTATGCTTATACTCAGGCTCGCAATCATATGTAGCGTATCGATGCTTACATAGTATAATTATTTTCTCAACGTAGGATATATCGATATTCTTCTAGTTTGATTAAATCCTATAGCAGTGACTTTATTACAATTCTTACTAGAATATAATTGTATGATATCACATCATGATATGTACCTACAATTCGATTACCTACATTTTGGCTACTTAAATTAGACCTTAGTCTAAAAATAATCATGTGTTTTATCGTTATCTTATGATATCAGGAATGCAATACTTCTATTAATCTTTAGTTTAGCGTAGATATAAATCTCTTTGTATAGCTCAATAAATGATAGTTATAGGGCTGTATTAACTTATATAACATTTCTTTCATATATGAATATTTTAGTTCAGAGAGCATTTACAAACAATGCACAATTTATACAAAGCAGTCATTCAGAACAGGGTAAGATAATTCGTATGATCTATTAAATTTAAAATAGTAATCTGCTGTTCAGCTTGATTTAATTTTCGTAAATGTCTAAATATTACAAACATACAAACAAAATAGACTTAAGTAAGAAACAAAACGTATACATTACATATCTAAAATTGTACAACATATTGATAGGGTAGGTGAATTGCAGGCATTTAGCAGGCCCGTGTTTCTAACTGCTGATCTATAGGCTAGAAAAATCATAAAAGTATTAGGCAATGTTCATTGAATAGACTCCCTGCTTCATTTCAGAACTTATTTGTTTTAATAAATAGACATTAGTCAAACGATGGATATTCTCATGTCTTTACCTTCAATATATAATATATTTATTTATGATATCTAGTTAATGATATGTGTTGTGATCTTGATTGACTGTAATCTTTTTCCTGTAAGATGCTATAAAAGCCGTAATTAATATTTCTTAATATATAGTTTAGTTTAATCCGTGTACGTATTTTATTCTTGCGTTTTTTATTTCACAATGTATAACTATATACAATTTATTTTAAAACCGTTTTTCTGAAATTTCTAGATTTTAATACAAACAAAATTGATTTAGGCTTCAGGAAATATCCAAACAGATTTACTCAGAATTTACGGTTGTTATTAAATAATAATTAGCCGTCGGCAACTTTTAAATTATTTCGATTAAACCAATAGTCTTTCATGTTTGAATTTTAACTTTCTACACCCGCTAATTGGAAATTCATTAGCAATGGTGAAATCATCGTTACAGAAAATAAATGTTACAATCAAGACGTCATGTTTTTACTTTACCGATCTCATTTTTCATATAAGTTAATGTAGGATAATAATGGTACTACATACCCGACTATAAAGTAATCATGGAAAGTATAACAGCTGTTTAAAAGAATAGATAGTAAATATAACTATATCTAATTATTTTGTACTGATATAAAAAGCCGCGGATCGACTGATGTTACGGGCCTCATGTAGTAATAATATCTGTATATAGTTTTCAAATTGTTATATTTAAGATGTATCAAGAAAAATTTCTTGAGTTTCTTCACGATTGGCTCATATAAGGTTAATAATTGTCTCATCTCAATGACTCATGATAATAATCATAATTGGCTTATAATTTTTGAATCCTAAAAATTTAATATTATTAATGTACAATATTTATAAATATTTTCCGGGAATTATTTTTAAATAAATTGGATTTAATCAAATATACGTGAAAGCATTTTTATAAATAACTCGTATCGTTTTATAATTACTCCAAAATTGATTTTTATAAAAAAAGTGTAACAGGTTGCCTATCTATAGGCGTATAGAAGTCTACTATACCGATCACAGGACGTTACCGATAGATGGCAGTAGCAGTACTAAAAATTCAAATCCAAGGGCGGGAAACATTGACAAGTTGGAAATGACAAGCGAGAGAGAGAGAGAGAGAGAGAGACAGAGCGAGAGCCGAGCGAGAGAGAGGGCCAGAGCCAAGCGATAGCGAGAGAGAGGGCCTGAACCAAGCGAGAGCGAGAGAGAGGGCCAGAGCAAGAGCGAGAGAGAGGGTCAGAGCGAGAGCGAGAGAAAGAGCGAGAGCGAGATGCATATGGCCCGCGAGATACAAAGTGACAGATTCAAAATTGACAAATTCAAAATGACAGATACAAAATGGCGATTCAAGATGGCGATTCAAAATGACGATCCAAAATGGCGATCCAAGATGGCGATTCAAAATGGCTATTCAAAATGGCGATTCAAAATGGCTATTCAAATGGCGATCCAAGATGGCGATTCAAGATGGCGATTCAAAATGGCTATTCAAAATGGCGATTCAAAATGGCCGCTGAGTAGGGATAGGAGTGGGAGATGGCGTCGACCAATCAGAAGCAAGGGGGGAGCTACAGGAGTAGGGATAGCCAATCAGAGAGCAGTAGGCGTGGCCAAAAAAAAAGGAGTGGGGGTCATCTCAATGGACCCAATACCTACTAACGTTAACCGCATTTGGGAGCAGTATAACTCTTTCAGAAGGTCACCTTTTATCTAAGGTATTTATTCATTGTTTGCCTGGTGCATTCTGGTAATTTGGTTTTATTTTTTACAGACCTTTTTCTTTTTCTATAATAAATCTTACGTTAACTTCATCACTACGTTGCATATTGGGTTGTTAAAACACCACTACGCGTACTTGGTTTTTGTTGTCTCGTTGAATCACGCTACGTTCCACCTGGTTGATGACGTTCCTCTTCAGTTCGAAGAACACGCACTTGTATCGTGAGTCAGATATATTGTAGCAAATATTTACAACAACAATAACGTTTGACAACCCTTATTGTATATAAAGCATTACTGTATATTTGTATATTAGAATTTTGTGTTAAATGGTTTTTCCCCAGTGTGCGTGTAGCACTTATAACTAGGTATCTATTTCATATATATATATATATTATTTTTTTCTACTCCTATTCAATTATATTGCAATAATTAGCATTTTTTTTCGGTAATTATAGTGGCTACAATGCACTAGCGGTAATTATGAGGCTATAATTCTCTGTTCCCAACCAATCAAAAGCTTAGAGATTCATAATGCTCGCTGTTCCATTTGAAATCGCCCACTATCAACCCTTCTGCGGCGTTGTCACTTGACAACCGATTCAACAAAGTAATGTCAGAATTGTTTAATTTTTTTATCAAATTTTGAGTTGATTCTTTATTTTGTGTTAAAAATGGACAATAACGCAGAAAACGAAACTTGTACTCCGCCAGAAATTGTGGAAGCAGCAAAAGTAACAACTGAAAACCTGTTGCCGACGAAATCCGCAAAAATGTATGAAGCCACTTATAAAGCCTTCATGGATTGGCGCAGTGACAAAGAAATTGGTTCTTTTTCGGAGAACGTGCTATTAGCATACTTTGCAAAGTTATCAGAAAAATATAAGTCGTCCTCGCTTTGGACACAGTATTCGATGTTACGAAGTACACTCGAAATACATCATAATGTCAAACTGGAAAGTTATGGAAAATTGAGAGCATTTCTTAAACGCAAGTCTGATGGTTACCAGCCAAAGAAGGCCAAAACATTCACTCCAGAAGAAATAAATGATTTTATCGCAAATGCCAATGATAACAAATATCTTGCAACCAAAGTAAGAATTACAAGTACTTCTTATCAGTAATAATGTTATTAATTGCATTTTTTTTTACTTTAGGTGGCGTTAATAATGGGCATTATGGGGGCCTGTCGCTGTAACGAATTAAAGGAAATGAAACTTGGGGATCTGCAAGATCTCACATCAACCATGTTAGTGAATGTGCCCAATACAAAAACTAAAGTGGTTCGCAAGTTTACCATCACAGGAGAGTTTTATAACATCGTCAAAAAATATGTCTTATTACGTCCACCTGGCATTGAGTGTCCCTCTTTGTTTTTGAATTTTCAAAAAGGAAAATGCACAAATCAAAAAATAGGAATTAATAAGTTTTCTGCGATGGGGAAAGCAATTGCCACCTTTTTAAGGCTTCCCAACCCGGAAATGTATACTGGTCATTCATTCCGGAGGTCTTCTGCCACTTTACTGGTAGATGCAGGAGGCGACATCACGGCCTTGAAACGTCACGGGGGTTGGAAGTCGACTATGGTGGCAGAAGGTTACATCGACGATTCACTGAAGAACAAAATGGATACCGCCCAAAAATTTTTGCAATCGGTTCAAGCTAACTCCAGTTGTAACACTACCAATAAAAATGTAAAGTTGGACGTAGTAACGCCATCTTTGAATATCACAAACTGCAACAATTTCACAATTCATTTTTACCCCAATAATGCATCAAATAAACAATAATATAGAATAAGTTCACATTAACTGTTTAATTGTTATTAATGTAAATTGATTTTTATTAATAATAAAGTTGTGAAATTTATATCGAAGTTATCTGATGATAGGAATAGAAAAAGTATAGTATTACATTCGCAATTATGGCCATAATTCACTCAAATGACTTGAGCCACTCGCCTGCGGCTCGTGGGCTCAATTGTCATTATCGTGAATTATGGCTATCATAATTGCTCATATAATAATATACTATTCACTTCGAAATTCCATGTAGCATACATCATTAAATCAGTTACTCAACAACTAAATACTGGAAAATGAAGTAGTCCGAATGCTAGATCTCGATAGTTAATACAATATGATGTTATCTTAATAATAGGTCTAGATTCTAGAATGCATCCAAATGCAGTTATACTTTTTATTTTTTTAAATAATTCAATATCAATAATCAATGTATTAAATATTGACTTTTTTTTTCTTAAAAAGCTTCCCAAAACAAAAAACTGGTTACGCAATATTTTGAAAACATACACGCAGATGTAATAAAGTTGAAATTACTAATTCAAAATAAACAACTTGTAACTTGAATAAAATTTATATTACGGGAAATTTATTTTAGTAAAAGTATCCACAAAAAAAGATGAAAACAACCACTTAACTTTGAAACGTGAACTCGCGACTTAAAGGTATTGTTACGACCTAGAGCATAAAGCTTACATTACCCTCTGTTCGTTTTTAGGTGACTGACGTGTTGTTGTTTTGGTGATAAGCACCTTATTGTACATGTTATCTGCAATAAAACCGTCTAATACAAAAAAAACATAATGTTTGCTGTAAACAAAGACATCTTGATGTTGAAGAGAGAGAGGGGTACAACAAGCCAATGACCATGACGTTGCAACCCCAAGGGCGTCCGACCGACCTGTCGCGACGCCAGACGTCATTCACCTGGATATGTATACCCCTACCCTTTCGTCCGACACTTACACCACATACTGTTATATGCAAATCAAATTCACTTTAATGCGATTTACTGTTATGTGGAATTTCGTCGGCTGGGACGAACATGAAAATGCAAACGTACATTATTATTGCATTCCTTGCTTTTAATTTTCTTAAAGCAAAATTTTTGAATTATATTAAAGAATAGTCGCATTTTTTCCACTAGGGATTTTTAGTTGTTATTTACTTAAATAATTCACCTTCCTTTAATAAAGTAGCAAAAGCAGCCATTAAGTAAATACGATTTTTAGTTGTTATTGAGTTTGTTTGTCACGTCCTCCATAAACGTGAAGAATGTGTACAAAAAGAGGAAAAATACTAAAACTAACGCGATATCCGTTGATAAACATGAAGCACACGCATTTAGGTTACATAATTTGTTTTTATGCTGTAATTCTACTTTTCATCAAGTATGAAGGTTAGAAAGAGTATGGTCAGACTTGGATTGTTGGACAAATAAAATAAGTCGAACCAATTTTATAAGGTCTGTTGGACACAATGGCGTGCGGCGAGAATTTAGGCTAGGGAAGCAACCACGATTTTAATTATAATACACCTAGGTACAGGCGCGGATTAACGGGGAGAGTATAATACCCCCCCCCCCCCATTTAGAAATAAGTTTACATAGAATAGAAACAAATAATGTTTGTTTAATTATTATTTATTAAAACAATTATTTTTCCAAAGATTTCCCCCTCAAAATACTTCTCTGGATCAGCCCCTGCTAGGTACAATAAAAAACAGTGTTATAATTATTAAGCTTAAAAGTTTTTCAAAGAAGCACTTTTACACTATATTTATGGAATTTGTTGACTATCACTCATTATTTAAAAAAAAAACTACTACTATGTATCAATTTTCCGGTCTTTCTTAGCAAAATACCGGTACAGGTTTTAATCTTTGTTGTTAAATTTGAAAGATCTGGTTTTGATTTGCCTTTCTTAACAATTTGTAATTTCTCTCCAAAACTGTATGCGAAAAATTCCTTATTAATAATTTACAAACCGAACAAAAAATCGTCCCGATTCGGCTATATCGAAGGTACTCGAACCTTTCACCGAAGCAGTTGAATTTGCAGTCGTGACGATAATGCAATTTTAAATTTGCATACAGGCAAACTAAATAGAACTATTTGTATTTAAAAAATACAACTTATAAATTAAAATAATAAAATGCGACAAAATACAGTCTCATTCGCAGATTTACATTACTTAAGTAACACTAAATCGAACAAATAACCAAATTATAATAAATAAACATTTGGGAACGAAGCACAATAAAAATAACGACCAAACAATGTTAACAGCATCCGTCTACTATAACATCCCACGCTCGCTGATTCACGCCAAGGTTAAGAGAAGAGCATTTGTAAGCAGTGCTTATATCAAGTGTATGTATCACATTTGAATCGGTATTACCTTTCCGTGCAAGTTTAATGAGCCTAATTTAAAATAGTACTCTAAATAATTATACTTTTTGCTGTACAGAGTTGATATTGAGCTTTAATTTGATAAATATTTCAATTTAAATAAACGATAACCATAATTTTACAAAAGTACTTTTGTTAGCATTGTTTTTATTTTTAATAAATTCTCAAGGCAAGCATTGCTTCCATTGCTTCCATGGACCGCACGCCACTGGTTGGACAACATCAATTTCAAATAGCATTTGGATGTATTGGAAATATTGGAAAAATACTAAACTCGCTGACAGACATATAATATAAAATCGCTGATGTTATAATCGCTAATCTCACTGTAACCAGTGTTGGGCAAAATTCAATCAGACTAATAATTGAAAACTAATGACTAAAAATTTAATCATAACTAATGATTAATGATTAATTAGTTTCAATAATACCCTGATGACTAATGATTGATTAGTTTTAGTCCTAATCATTTAATCAAAACTAAAAGTTTTTGATTGAAATTATAAGGCTGCAGTCAACATTCAGACTACTACCCTACAGCTATTTACGTTCTACACTTAGCTGCCCACTAATTAAGCCCAATTTATACGTAAAAAAAATTATACAAGAAATCAACCCCTAAATAATAAACCACCCTTCATAAAATTATCACGTGCATATAAATCCAAGAAAATAAATAATAAAAAGCTGGTAGAACGTTCCATTAATTCAAGACTATTGATTGTCAAATAACTCATTTTTGAAATCATCCCTTATATTGGTAACTTACCCCCAAAATGATGTCGTGAATTAAAATTGAAAAACCATGCTATAATTTTGGGCTAATTAAAGACCATTCATTGGTATATAACCTAATTTTCCAAATCTAACCTGGAAAATCTTCGCTACCCTTATGAATAATGTCACGAAATTGAATACGTAAGAGTCTAAAGAAACTGTGCTGTAATCTTGAACTAATAAAAGAGTATTCATTTTTCAAACGCCATTTCTGAAATCATCCCCTAAACTGTCATTTCCCATAAATTGTGTCATGCAGTTAAGTAAAAGCCTTAATAACCGAGCCATCATCACTATGGACTAATTAAAGACTGATATATAATCACTTTTGGAAATCAACCCCAAAATAGATAACTACCCCATATGAATAACGACAACAAAATTAATACTCTAAGTTCAGAAACACTTCATAGTCTAATTTTATGGTAATTACAGATCGTTCACTGACACACAATCTATTTTCGAAATCAACCTCTAAATAGAAAACTACCCCGAATAAATAAGGAAAGATTAAATAGGATAACATTAAGGAAAACCTCATGTTATAATTTTGAACTAATCAAAGACTATTCATTGGCACATAACCCATTTTCCAAATCAACTCCTAATATAAAACTACCCCACACGAATACGATGCCCATCCCATACTAGTTGGCCCAGTTTTAATTTTGTTAAAGCACTGCGTTTACCAAAGAAAAAATGCTGAACGAACTTTAACAAAAATACAAGTGGGTCAACATAAACAAGTAGGTATTCATGTAGGCTAGTTTCTTTATTAAGGGTTGATTTGGAAAATGGGTTATCTGCCAGTGAATAGTTTTTTATTTTATAGTTATGGCTTGATTATTCAGGTTTGCTAAAGAATCACATCAATCATCAAATAATATCACGCAGTTAAAACTGCGTGATATTATTTATGGGGTGGTAACAGTTTAGGGGATGATTTAAAAAATTTGGATGATTTGTCGTATTAAAAAAGTGAATACTCTCTCATTTGTTCCAGATTACAGCACAGTTTTCTCAGACTCTTATGTATTCAATTTTGCGGGATTTACCAGGTTAGGGGATGATTTCAAAAATGGGTTATATACCAATGATTGGTCTTTAATTAGTTCAAAATTATGGCACGGTTTTTCATTTTTAATTCGCGCCATTTTTTATGGGGTAATTTACCAATACAAGGGATGATTTCAGAAATGAGTTATCTGCCAGTAAATAGTCTTTAATTATTCCATAGTTATGGCTCGGTTATTCAGGTTTTTACTTAACTTCGTGATACTATTTATGGAGTGTAACAGTTTAGGGGATGATTTCAAAAAATTTCTGAAAAAATTAATACTTTTTCATTAGTTCCAGATTACAGTACAGTTTCTTCAGACTCTTCTATATTGAATTTTGTGACATTATTCATAAGGATAGTCGTGATTTATCAGGTTAGGGGATGATTTAAAAAATGGGTTATATACCCATCATTGGTCTTTAATTGGTCCAAAATTATGGCAGAGTTTTTCATCTTTAATTCGATATTATTCACGGGGGTAGTTACCAATTTAGGGGATGATCCCAAAAATGAATTATCAGTAATTGAATTAATGCAACGCTATGGCGCGGTTCTATTAGCTTTTTATTTTTGTGGATTTATTTACAAGGGGTGATTTACCAATTAAGGGGCTGATTTTGAAAATGGATTATATGCTGCTGGATCATCTTTTATTACTCCAAAATTATGACCTAGTTTAAATGAAATTATTATTTATATGCTGGGGGTGCCAGCCACTTTAAAATTTTCATTTCTAACGAATAGTGGTTGGTTCAAATTTTTTTTAATTGGTCCATAATTAGTTCAAAATCATGGCACTAAAATTTCTGAAAATCGACAAAGTAGTGGGGGTGCGATCTTCTGTCTATTGACGTTAAATTGAGGATGCTTAAAAAAGTACATTTGGGAGTTAACAATTTTGGCACAGTAATTTTGTGGAAATTGTACAAAAGTGTTTTAGTTACCAATTTATGATTGAAACTAATGATTAAATGATTGATGATTATTTTATTTAGTCATGATTAAGACTGATTTTTCAATCATGATTATTTTAGTCATGATTAAATTTGTAGTTGACTAATCAATCGATTGAAAAAATTTGTTGATTACGCCCAACACTGACGGTAACTCGCAACTGCTATGCAAGACTGGTTGCATAATTGTCAGGGGTGTTAATGCATTGGACGTGTTACTTTAATAATTGAATATAAATGCAGCAAATGTATATGGTCAGACATATATAATTCGCACAGAACTATAAATAGCTGATTATAATGAATTTATAGCATAATTATTTCAATGGAATAAAGACTATTTCTGAAATATAATTTATTCAATCGAAGATCGGGGTTATGTTATGGAATGATTTGAGTTTTCTTATTTGTTTATAAAATTGTTTAAAACATTTGTTTAACACTGAATAAATAATAAATTAATAATAATTCAGTACTTACTATAAATGAAGAAGGATAGTTATGGTGAAAATACTTATAAAAGTTTAATCAATGTATAAAAAATAAATAATAATAATATGTCTTTATTGTCCAACAGGAAATCCAATTCTAGGACAATATTAAAATAGATATATAGTGTGTATAAGCAACTAAAAATACAATAGTTGTATAAAGCATGTACATGGTGAACGTAGCTAACTACATAATCAAACTCGAATATTCTTAAAAGAATTAATTAAATATGTTATAAGTTTTTCAGCATTACGACACATAACTGAAACGGGCGCGCGCCGTAATACGTTAGTTATTGCGGTGGGTAGGCGGAACGTCAATTCTTGTCTGGTAGTTGGCCTAGGAATATTAAAAGGAATTTTCGACAGCAGCTCTGGAACGTCTAGAATGTCGTTGACTATATTGTACAAAAAGCGGGCAGACTGACTATCTATTCTACTTGATAAAGATGGAATGTCGTGGCGAAGCAAAAGTTCTTCTTGACTTGTTCCTCTTTCAGGATATCGACCATCCAGTTTATATGAAAGGCATTTTAAAAATCTTTGATGGATACGGTCGAGTGGTAGCCAGTGTTGTGCGTAAATGGGATACCAGATCATGGATCCATATTCAAGTTTGCTTAGAACAAACGCATAGTAAAGTGTTTTCAATAAGCTAGTGTCGGAAAAGTATTTAGATACTTTCATGACAAATCCCAAGGACTTACAAGAAGATTCTCTTATCTATCTGGGAAATTATACTCATTTCCAAACCGGCAAAGACTTAAACAAAGTATCATCATATCGTCCAATAAGCTTGCTGTCTACAACTTCAAAACTATTAGAAAGACTTGTAATGCAAAGAATAGCTGGTCATCCTCACACTGAAGAATATATACCTCAACATCAATTCGGCTTTCGCCAAAATCACACTACAATACAGCAAACCCATAGAATCTGTCATATAATTAATAAAGCTTTTGAAAACAAGAAATACTGTACATCGGTATTCTTAGATGTAAGTAAAGCTTTTGACAAAGTTTGGCACTCGGGTCTATTGTACAAGATCAAAACTCTCTTGCCTACAAGGTACTTTAGTCTCCTAAAATCGTACTTAGGCGGCAGGGAATTTAGAACGAGAGTCAATGGTGATGTGTCAAACATGAAACCGATCAAGGCTGGAGTACCGCAGGGCAGTGTGATGGGACCCTTACTATATGTACTCTACACTTCTGACTTACCAACAAACGATAATACCACAATGGGCACCTTTGCTGATGACACTATTCTCCTTTCAGTTAATGATGACCCGCAACTAGCAACCTCTAATTTACAGCATCACCTGAATGACTTCCAACATTGGACAAACAAATGGAAAATCAAGATCAACGAAGACAAATCTGTACAAGTTAACTTCACTCTCCGGAAAGACCTGTGTCCGCCTGTTTATCTAAACAACATACAAATTCCTATATCATCTAGTGCAAAATACCTAGGGATGCATTTAGACAATAAACTAA
Organism: Agrypnus murinus; assembly: GCA_929113105.1. Lineage (NCBI taxonomy): Eukaryota > Metazoa > Arthropoda > Insecta > Coleoptera > Elateridae > Agrypnus > Agrypnus murinus. The sequence goes on from OV816030.1 coordinate 38,789,475, forward strand.
CATGGACAACAACACGTGATTAAAAAACGAAGACAGATAGAATTAAAAGTTAATGAAATGCAATGGTTACTTGGAAGAAAGTCCCAATTACCACTGGAAAACAAACTGCTAATTTATAAAACAATCCTTAAACCAATATGGGTTTATGGGATAGAACTCTGGGGTTGTACCAGTAAATCGAATATGGCAATAATACAGAGAATACAATCAAAAATATTACGTATGATCACCGATGCCCCCTGGTATGTTACTAATGAAACGCTCCATCAAGATTTGCACCTACCATATGTCAAAGATGTCATAACTGAAAAAAGTATCAAACACCACCTAAAGCTGGAAAACCATATGAACGCACTCCTGAACCCCCTTTTGGAAATCCATGATACAAGAAGACTCAAACGAAAATGGCCAAGTGATTTAAATACTGTTTGAAGAGGACTTGTCACTGGAGAAGCCCTCCTCACGTCAAGAAGGAACTACCTAGTTCTTAAGACAGCCAATTAGCTCATAGACTTCCAATGTAATAATCTGATTGCTAATAAATTAATAAATAAAAAAAATTATCTATCTGGAACGAAAACAACAACGAAGAGTCAAATATAACGCCTAGGTGTTTGATTGTTGTGCAAACTTTTAGTGGACTCTCACCTATATGATAGATTGCAACAAAATTAGATTGACATCTGCTATAAGTAACGACAGCGAATTTATCAACATTCAGCTTTAACATATTTCTGTTACACCGATCTGATATTATATTAAGATTGTCTTGCAGTAGTTGAGCATCTGCGGGAGTGTTTATTTCGGAGCATATTTTCAAATCGTCAGCGGATGCAAATACTTGACAAGTTAGAGATTTTAATAAATCGTCAATAAAGATGATAAATACAAGCGGCCCTAGGCTGGAACCCTGGAATTACCACTTCCTCGTCAACTTGCATTAGTAAGAATGGAACACCGTATTCTTATTGCGTTGTTGTACTTGTATCAGCTTTCATATATACACTAGAGAAAAAACTTCCGAATGCGTTTACTATTTCTTGCGGATTACTGTATTCCGAGAGGTCATCACGCATTAGACCAGGAATTCTGGTGCGACCTTTCTTAGCATTTATGAATTTCCAAATATCACTTGGATTATTTTTAACATTATTTTCAATGTTCTCCCGGTGCCGGCAGATCTGGTTAAGGTTTTCTGCAGTTTTCCTTAGCTGTGACACAAATGCGGGATTTGCGCTGTTCCATCTGTAAGTCGGCTGCAGCCGCACGTAGGGCCTACGTAATAATAATAATCGCCCCCTCCCTCCCGCACAAGCTTATAGCTTCTGGGGCCTGGGTTGTAGCAATTATTATTATTATTATATTATTATTATATGTTCGTTAAGTAAAGCGTGTATGCATCTGAGATTTTCATTTTAGTCAGGTGTCTAGTAGAGTTAAACCACGGCGGATAATGAGAATGGTAACGTTTGTGTTCAAGTACGTGACGGGTTAATGCAGAGTAGAAAATGTCATAGAAAATGTCGACTGCTTGATCGATATTGTCACTTAGCTCAATAGAAGACCAATCAGTATGGAGTAGTTCATGATAAAGTAACGGAAAGCTTGCTTTACGATAATTTAATGTTACTTTATCAGCTTCAGGGAATCTTAAAATCATTGGATCAGGCAAGCAAGTGACGCATACATCAAGTGAGGGGTGATAGGGATCTTCTGGTACCATAGGTTGTAGACAGTGCAAAACATCGATATTCCAGTTTATGTTGGAAAGTACTAGATCGAGCATATTATTATTGTGATTCGTTATCTGATTGTATTGCTGTATGTTCATGATTAGGTATAGGATTTGTATGCAATTAAAAATGCTGAAATATGACTCTTGAAAACCTCCATTGCTAATAGATAGGATTTGGAATTGTTCTCCGAATTTAAAACTCCAATTATAACGTTAGCCACGTATCTGAAAACAAAAATTTGATTTTTATTTTATCGAACTACATAATTAGTCGGTTACAAACAATTAGCGCAAAACAGTTATTTAAAAAAAATTATATTTTAATCAAGCAAAAATATTGTTGCGATTAAATATGTAACTAACAAAATAGAAAATAAAACATCCGTAAATTGCTCTGCTGTCTTTGATTAGTTAAATTTTACTAACAGAACGAAGGAAATGAAGTTTCTACGCACCTTCCAGTAGTGTCAGTAGATTCGTCAATGGAAACCCATATGTAGTTATTCGCTACATGTTTTCTATTTGATTTTATGGTCTCTTCGTATAAACGAGGTAAATAATTTTTCCTGAGTGTAGACTCGTCGGGTATTGGCATTTTTGAAATTTCTTCCAGAAAATTACGAAATGCTGAATGATTAATTTTACTTAACGGGATATCTGCAGCCACTAATGCACTACATAGTTTTTTATTAAATTCGATCGATTTGCTGGACTCACCGCGCGAATTATTAAGGTACCCCGGTAACAATGTTTGTTTTTTTGATTTCAGGGCAACACACTTTTGATGTCGAACCATGTTCAGATGTTGTGTAACTTGAAAGCGTTTCGTTGCAGTCACTTTATCGTCGCACACTGTACAATACAACACCTTATCGTCAGTTGTAAGAACACTGAATTCCTTAACATAACTTCGAAGTGTAACAGACACAGACCGTTTTTCTTTACCCGTCTTTACACTCTAAAATTTCAAACTGAATTGCAGTTTGCAATTTCTGAACTGTCTAATTAAGACAGTAATCTTTCAATTGAAAGATTACAAGATTAGTGAAAAAATGTACAGGCAAATGTTTCTATGAACAGGAAGTTGTCAAAGGGTCTTTGGAATTTCCTAATACCTATTTATCACAATACCGCAGGATGTAAGTATTTAAATTTTAGTTGAAACTTTTTCTTAGAAAATATTAACAAGTACACAGATGGTTAAGGCAGTAAAATATTTTAAAGCCTAGTATTTAACAATAAGCTTAAATTATGGGTTTCCCCTAGACTCAACTAAGCCGCCCTTGGTTGGTTGTCTAAAATGCTAAAATTATTTAAAAATATTAGAAATTTCATAATTAAAGCATGTAAAACGCTCAAAAAGTGGTGAAATATGCACAGTCGTTCAAAAATGCTAAAATATGCATGCATTTATAAAAAACACCTAAAAATGCATTTTATGCACTTTCAAATTGACATATGTGATTCGTATGTGTCTTAAACATGTAGAAATATAACTCTGCATATGTTTGCTGTAATAAGCAGAAAAACATGCAAATGCATAGAAATCCTATACCTATTCATGATATTGCAAAAATTTTGAAATAGATTTCGATTTATTATTTTCGATTTCACTTAAATGGGGCAGATTAAAATCGATTATAATTTTGAAATTTTTGTCCAGTAGAAGAATTTCGAATGCAGAGAGAAATATTTCCAAATAATCTTTGTCGCCATCAGGCGGAATATACTATAATACACATACCAGAAAACTGAAGTTTTGAAGATGACAATTGCAAATGATAAGATCAATCATTGGGGGCGTCTCTAGAAGAATCAGAAATGTCTGCAATTGTGAAATTTATGAAATTTGCCAAGGCAATTAGGGCACCTCCTCCTTTAGTTCGATTAGTAGCGGAGAAATTTCTATCAGCCCTTATAACAGTGTAGTGATTACAAAATAATTCTGAAGAAAAAACTGAGTTCGTAAGCCAGGTTTCACTTATGCGCAAGATATCGTAGTGCAGGTCAGAAAGAAGTGTTTGTGTAGAATGTATGAGTTTTTGTATTCAAAACTCTAGTGTTCTGGTAGTACATCTTAAGTAAGAAAGGATGGGATCTCTTGGACGTAGTTTTCCGAATTTACGATAGTTGGAATTCCATTTGGGTATTTTATTTTAAGATTACTCTCACCGTTTGCAATACGAGTATTGAGCTGCATTTGTTTCGGAGTGCGATCAAATGAAACGGAGATATTATTCATTTCAGGTGTAGATTTTAATTTTTTATTAAAGTTCCGTATTATGGTAGTGACCGTTTCAGTGGAAGAAAGTCGAACTTTTATAGGTCGCATACAATTATTAATTGTGGCGTCGTATTTACCAAGGCGGACTGGTTTTATAAGTTCGACACTCATATTTAAACCAGTTAATATGTAGTTGACAATATGGAGTCCAACTTTGATTGATCTTGTTTAAAAATACCAATTTCCTGACTACCGTAGATTATAACATTGTGAGCACGTTTATGGCGTTCAGAAATTTCATTAATGATTTCCTCACTATTATGAATAATTGAAGTAGAAGGAAGAGCTGTATTAATGCCATGCGGTGTCACTTTCAACTGAGCATATAGATGTAAAATGTTTTTAGGGCTTCAAAAAATGTAAAATAATTGTGTCTTACCTTCAAATTTAAAAAAATGAACCTAAAGAACGGAAAACCTGCAGATTTAAATGGTCCTTACAGCTGGCGCTACTGCGCGGTGCAAATTGTAAGTTTAAGTGAAGAAAAACCTTACATAAAATCAGGATTCTTTAATTTCCTAATTTTAAGGTTCGTACCCACATTATAAATAATTATATTAGTTAAGGGAACGAAGTGGTCACGGTTCGAAGAACCGGCCTTATGCTAGTGATATTATAATGGAGTATTTACTACACGTTCAAGTTAAACTTAATTCTTACGAATGTTGCGGTTTTTATTTTATTGCCATTTATGAAATGGAAGATTAAAGTTTATTGTTGATAAACGCCAGTAAGCACCACAGTTGGGACGTTGGAAGGGAAAAGAAACAAAAAGTCGAGGTTAGGGTACATGGTAGTGTCTATATTATAACATTCTTCACCAACGCAACTCACAACACAGTGTGGTACACACACATAGTTAAGGTAATATTTGTGAATAAAATATGTAAAAGTTAATGATTGATAAAATCCAAATGAACCTTTATTTACAATAATAAACTAGTAATAACAATAATAATGAAAACCTTTAATAATTAAATTCCGAAAATTCTTTTAATAATGATTTTAATAAAAGAAAGAGAATTCCGATATACCATTTCCTCGTACTTCTATACTTTTGGAGAAGCCCCAAATGTTTTCAAATTGAATAGTAAGAATGTACATGACACACATTTTGAAGTTCAAGGAGATAAACAATCTGTTTGGTTTCTAAAATGTGCATGGTAGAAGGTAGTTAAAGATGAATCAGCAATACTCTACGTGGCGTTTTGTTATTATTATTTCAATGGAGACAAATACAGTTGCCGACTTTCTTTTTGATATTATGTTTCAAAGCCAAAACAACCCGACAGGTAACTTTTATTGTGAATACATATTATGTTTATGAATATTCGGTCAAGGTCAGGGTCTAACAAATTGCAAATCACTTAGTTTTTAGCAAAACAGTAACAGTTCTTATTTCTTACGCATGCCGTTCTGTATTGTTTTTATACTATGTAATTATTTTTTTATGTAAACAAATTATTACCATTAATCAAGGTCGTTCTATGAAAACAGAAAAGAATAAAGGTGAAGAAACTTTGCACTGCTATATTTAGACCAATAAAAAATAACAATATCTATTGGTGGATAGATTAAATGATCCTAACACGTTTCTACTTAATTAAGTATTTATTAAAGAATAATAAATCAAACTAATGATACTTGTCTATAAGTGATAATGTCTGCATTAGATCTCCTGACCTAATTCTTCCTTGTTGGGCTTATTCAACAGGTGTCAAGTTTTGTATGATGGTGTCAATTTCTGAAGAGTTTGCATTTAATCCTGTTAGACTTAACACTGACCTGCCTGTATCATACGTATTTTTATTAAAACGTCGATGTCATGCAAATCTTCAGGTTCATTTAATCAAAAAATGTTATTAAGGTTTTATGTTTTTCTAATACCAAGACATAATCGTTACATTTGTCATTCAGAATAGAGCTCGACGACTTTCGACGGCCCTTCCTACGTCCACACTTTGCCTAAAGTCACAGTTGAAATGGACTGGAGCGGGCAGTAAGTAAAGTCCGCATACTGGAATAGAGGAAGGAACTCCCTAGAGGCAATGGACCTCCCACTAGTAAGACCTAGCAGCACTCACATATGTAAGTAAGTGGGGACGATTCCTTGCCCGAAGGTATCGTGGCAAAAAGCCTTCCAGGCAAGTGTATCATTTGAATTTACATACAGTTTATTCCCTGACTGATTAAGTTTATTTCACTTTCTAGAAATGATTACCCCTATTTCCTTTTTTTACGCGATCCTTCACGTACTACAACGATATCTACGTACATTTTACAGAAGTATCTATCAAAATAAAGAATAAGTTATAAGTCGTTACCATATATTTTGGATATAAATGAGATATACAGCAAAACAATTCACCCAAAATGATTAGATTTATAACAAGAGGTACAAAGGAAATTTTGTAAGAATATGCACTTTCTGATAAAAGCAAGTCATTTGACAAGAAACGATTTGACCCGCAGCATCTCTATTCCTATCCCTTAGGATCCGAGAATGGCAGCAATTTTTAAGATGGGGTCAGATTTCTTATTAATTTGTTTGTAATACTGTGTGAAGAATTAATGTGTTTTGCGTTAGTTTATATTACGAAACTTTTCAGTAAGTTTTTCTATAGGGAAATAATCAAATAACTGAGATTTCCGTGTGAATTTTTTTGTAAAAAAAGTAAAAGGCAAGGCTCGTATCGCTGATAGATTCCATAAAAAGTTGAAACATTTAAAATTTTATTTTTTTCTATAAGGCTCAATTTTGTAAAATTCAACTTTGTAAAACTGTTTTTAAAGACACTTTGATTCGTGTTGTGTAAGTGAAGTTGTTTCAAATGTTTATTGAATCTGTCAGTACTATATATTCCAGCAGTATTTATCCAACCACAAGTTAGTCCGGACATCATTATAACCAATAACAAAATTGAACAAAATTTCCTCTGATATTTTATAGATGCAGGCATGTGCAATATTTCGTTAGAAAGACAGAGTTTATCAAAACAAAACCCAATCGTAGTGTAATTATGTTTAATAAAATATAAAATATAATTCCGAAGGCAATGTATTATTTTTGAACATTAAAAGGTTTGGCTCAAAATAAAGAAAGTATTTGCTTGAAAAGGAATAATAAATTGCTGATATTTTTGATACGAAAAATTTATTAGCATGCTTTAAAGAAATAATTTTTGTTTACGGTAATTCTGTTGACTATACAAGTGGTCTGAATACATGACCGAAAGAGGAACTTGATATAGGTGTGACATGAATTTATTTTTACGCAGGCAATGTTTAGCAATAGTTTGAAATGAAATTTTATTTAATTATCGTAGGGTTGTAAGTACTTGTTTACGTATGATTCGATTTAATTTAATTTAAAATAAATTTATTTTGACTTTTGGTCATGCCAGCTTATACAAAATCCGGAAAGTACTGGACGACTAAAGCGTTTCATTAATTAAAACTTAAAATACATAAAGATTTAATTTTGCCTTTAGCAGATAATACTGTACTTGCAATAATAAGAGCGTACAAAAACTCCATCCAATTCATTTATTTGATGTTTATTTGTATTTATGGTGGCTTTGATACAACTACAGTTTTTTCCTTTGATCCCACTTTCGTCTTTAAAGAAGCGTGGTTCGCTTGATTTCCATAGAAATAGAGTGCTTTCATAGTTTTCAGTTCGCGAAAACACCTATTTCAGCAGATTTATAAATTAACAGAACTGTAAATGTATGTATTTAATTTTCTTTTCCCTATTTTTACAGTTGAAAGCAATTTCTAAACTTTAATAATGCGAGAACACAGGAAAACGTTCCAATGAATATTGTATGTGTAAAATCTAGTGGTAGATGAAATCACATAATTATATATGAAAGTGGAGATGGTAGGTTACGTTATAACAAAGAGGTGGTTTATACATTTGCATATTCAATAATGTAGTACGTTATGAAGATTCATAATAATAGTGTACGGATACGAAAGTTTTCTTCCTACAGTATGTACTACATAGGTATTAATTCTAAGCCTGTTTTACTATACTACTACTAACTTATTGTTTGCACTATTTTAACACAAGCTGAACCTAACGATAGTAGTAAATTGCGTATAAATTAATGCAGGAATGCATTAAACCATTAACCATCTATTATTTCACAAACAAAAATCTCTTTATTGTAGGCAGTTATTGGGACTGTAAATTACGGGGACCTTAATTAAATTTTCTGAAATTAAATTTGTTTTAAGCTCAATAAAAGTCTAGAAAGACCTAATCTTATTTTTGGCTATAAAAATGTTATGTGGCTCTAAATTTTACAATTACTGCCCGTGTGATCTAATCTTCTATATTTAATTCAAATAGATTATGTATATTACTAATAAAAGTAAGTCAAACTTTCCCATAAATTCGTGGCAGGAATTTTAAATTAACTGAGGTTTCTTGAAATTATTACCTATACTATTAAACAGAGTGATCTTCAAGCAATAACATGTTTCCACGGCTGAGCTAGTTAAACTTAAAAAGTTCTTTTTAATTAGTTTGGAACATGGGAAAATTGAAAGGTTAACTGATTCAAATTGAACTATGGTTATAAATAATTTCAAATAATTTTTTTAATTTATCGTTGTGATTTCTAACAAAAAAACACAACTTCAAGCGATTGAATTTAACTGTAAACACAAAAATTCTCAGAAACAACCATTTATAGCACATTAATAAAGAAATACAAAAATAATGTTTTTACACTATTATAACGCTTTATTGAAAGACTTTTGGCTATATAGACAGAATAATACGATATTGTTTCTTAAGTAAATAGATTATGTAAAAAAATTTAAAACTATTTTGAAAGCAGTCCGAAGTACTATTACAAAGGTCAACTTAATTTATTAACTTTAAGTAATTCATAACCATCTTAGAATCAATAAAACCAAATCAAAGAAATTCATTTTACTTTACTATGAGTATTACAAAGGTTAATCTAAATTGGTTACCAATTATTTTATCTTTCTAAAAAGTTTTGCTTAAGATTTACCTTCCAGTTAAACACAATAACCTTGGATTTCAATATATTGATTTCCTTTTTTATTAATGTTTCAATTATTTCAACCTAATCGAAACAAAACAAAAGAAATGCGACAGCCAAACGGAAAACTCGCTAACCAACACAATATATTGAACTTCGACTAAATATTTACATTTAACGCTGGGACAACTACCAAAAACTATTTTTTTTAGAATTCGCAAAATGCACGGTCGTGCTGCATCCTGTAACTAAAACAACTCCTCAAGAGAATATCGTTATTTCTTGATGAGAGCATCAAGTGGAAAAGTCCTCCTGATTGGCAGATCATTTGAATGATCGTTCGAAGAATATATACCTTACTTCATAAGGCGATGTGAAACATAATCTTATTTAGTACCTTTTAAAGACTTAGGGAGCGTTGTACGTTTTTTTATTAAACGACTGACTAAATAATTAGTTTGCCACTATGACAGTAATGTACTTATACGGTATTATAGTAGATACATTTAATTATAACTTAACTAAACCATTTCTAACAATTAATGTAAATTAAACCAAACTTAAACATTAAACAAATGATCCTAAAATATATACAGAACTCTTTAAGATTTTTAGTACAATTGCTTTGTCCAAACGTTTATTAATTTTGAATTATTTTCTAAAGCTAATATACTGCGGTGTATTAAAGCTTAAATAAATAAATAATATGCAGTGAATTAAAATAAAAATACTCCGCAAATATTTTTCTTTTTCCCAACCGGCCAACTCAGGGTTTATTCGATAGAGCATGAATTGTTTGAATTATTAGACTCTTATTAACTCTTACACCTGAAAGAAGAGAAAAACTTATGCTGCAGACACTTGGGCTCCTGCAAACTGGACAACCATTGCTAAACTCTGAATGCAAAAAGAAAGAGAAATGGATACTTGTATGTGTATCAATTAAACACATGAATAATTTAAAACACACAAACTTTATTTAATTCAAAAAAAATAAATAGAAATTCAAATTAAAAGAAATAAAAAAAATTGTTCAAATTAGTACAATAAGACAATTAAGAAATTTATTCCCAAGCTTGCTCAAATGTAATTAAAAGTCGTAATAGCCTGACATAGGGCTATTACAGACATTCACTTGAACAAACTAACACAAATCAAAAATATTCACAAATGTTAAAATGTTTATCTTTATGAAAAATAAATTTAAATAAAAAGAAATTGAATTGTTTTATTTAAAAAAAATAAATTATTTTAAGAACCTTTAAGGTTAAACAAAATAATTCTGAAATTATTCAGGATAAACTTTATAAATTTTAATTATTGTCAATCAAATTTAAAAGACCTTTTATTACGACCAACCTGGTATGTATAAAAATATAGAATTTCCTTTAAATACTATCCTCAATTGGTATCACTGTATTAATGTTTGTCAGCTGATTTCTTGTTATAAAACGTCAACTCATAAATCGATAATGGAAATAAATTCTCCAGAATTTATTTAAAAATCTCGTTCACACCTCCAATTAGTTGTTGAACAGTAATAAAATCTTTAATTTTTATGATAATTCAGGTAAACACCTCAACTTAATTTCAAACTTGTTTATTTTTAAAGTTGATATAAATCATATGGTCAACACTTCTAACCTCACTTAAATTTACAGATTTTCTATCCGGAGTCAAGCATAGATTTGCCCAAAGCTTTTTGTCGACTGACTTTGTTAAATTTGGCTCCAACTTATATAGGTTCTGTCGAAACAACTGCCGGCACTGACACTTTTTCAAAAAAACGAAACACGGAAAATGTTTATGACGTCACCATTTCGCTCAGCTGTTCATTTTTCTCACGAATTTTAATTCTATAAACACAGGATTGTAGCTCATAAAACAAGGATTAAAACAATGTAATACACTTATGTTCTAAAATGCATCGTAACGAAGATATGAGGCAAAAACGATTGACAATGAACAAATCTCATTATAGCTTAATTGCATACAAAACTAAATAAATCCAGGTTTATCCTTTACAAAATAGATGCATAATTACACAATACAACTAATACACATTAAATTTCCACAGGAACATCTTTACAATTTAAGAGAAACATGAATTACAGTCCGTTACAACATCGAATCAATCAATTGATACATTTACAAGTTCCAACATTAATATTGATTCAAATGAAGTCAATTTATGATCAAATTGTCCAGCATACAGTCCTCCAAGTGTTTACATTAAAACAATGATGAGAAAGATAGTATAAGAGTCAATAATCGTCAAACTGAAGCATAACAAATGAAAATGGTCAGGATTATTATATAAGAGTTCAAAAGATAATTGTGCTGTATTAGTCATAATAAGATTGACCTAATTTATCTGTTTTCAGTTAACTGACAGCGCGAAACTAAGTTGGTCTCTTAGAAAGTAGAAAAATTCATCCTACGTTAAAGATCGTATACTCTAAATTTAAACAAGAAGATTTCATCTTCTATACAAATGAAAAACCCATCCCAATATGCAACTTGGGTTGTATAAACATGTATTATCATAAAACAATCTAAATGATTGATTTCCTTTTTTAAAAATGAAACCTTCATATGCATATGAATTGAGGTTATGTTTCCATGAAACTTTCATTCTTGATTTCTATTTTAAAAATTGATGAGCCTAACTGTGACCCTATATGTAGCCTTTAGATTAATTATGCCTATCACCTAGCATATCCATCTTTTAATTTAGATTTGATGTGTGAAACATTTGTCGTCACATTTACGATCTATCGTTAAATAAATTTTTCAATGAGGTGGACTTATTACACCTCAATACTTTCTTGTAAGTGCCCCGCGACCTAAAAAATAAACCAATAACAGAAATTTTCGTTCCATTAAATTTTTCTTTAAAATAGTTAATTGTCGATTCATATATTCGACATTTTTTGAAATCTTACCAAAATAAAATGCTATTAGCCTCTATAAATTAAAAGAGAGAATACGAAGTTATTCAAATATTTATTTCTCGAAATACGAGATAGATTTCCTATATAATACAGCCTTATGTAACGGATTTCTTGAAGGTAATGCAGAAATACAAGAGTGGATTTATATGCACCCTAATGTGCGAATTGGTTAAGCATATATGTTAATATAAATGTATTCATTTATCATTGAATTCTAATTCCGAACTGGGTAAAATTAGATAGATAATATAAACAATAAAGATTTTCCGTTACATAAATTGAATTTTTTACATAGCATTGTTACGAAGCTTAATTTACTTCGTGTTTGATAGCCTTCACCATATTTCGAGTTTTACCTTCCTTCCCATTAGCCTTCACCTTGTTATAAAGTCATGAAGTTTTATAATAATAAAGACACTTACTCTTTATCTGATCTACTTTATTCATTACTTAACTTTACCTAACTTATGAGTACGACTCTAATTCTATCTATAAATAACATAATTTGCATTTACCAACTAATTACAATTTGTAGGGCCATTTCCCTCGTTCTTGTTGTGACATTCGAAAGGACTTTTTACTTCTTCAAATCCACACTGTAACTAACTATTCCTTTTGATCGTCACTGCCCATCTTACCTCCTAATGCCTACCACAATCTCTCCTTGCAGCCAAGGATGGCTCAACATGTTCCCATTAACTAGGACAGTGTCATAATGCCAAAGTCAACATTACTTACTTTTGTGAGCAATAATGCTGTGCTATTATTATGACACACTTTACAAATTGCAGAGTAGCTTCATGTCATACTTGACCATACATTTGTTTATCTTTATTACTGGGTCAAATAATTTAGAAATGAGTTTTGTAATAATTATTTGTAATATCTTTTTGTGATAATAAATTTCTAGAATAGTGAATTGATTTAATTTTGTTATGAGTTTTTTTCTTCTATTTTATACTTCGTTACAGTATTTAATATCTCCATGATGTGCTTGCTTCTTAGTGGGCGAACGGTCGGTTGGTACTTGATATGCATTACTAGCGGATAGCTTGTGTGCATTGGTGCTGAAACCAAAACGTAAGATACCACAGGGTCAGATTTAGGAAACCATAAAAAGATAATTACAACACTTTAGCTGCTTACTCCTATATATGAAAATTAATAGTACTTACGGATAGGGGGGGGGGTTGAGGATTTCCTATGCCGTCTCACGTTGCTTCTGAGAGATTGCAGCTTTCTGCATACCAGGACACCTATACACCAGGACACCGTCATGTATTGATCTGTCCCGAGTTCGCCCCTTGTCGGAATTGACATACACAGAAGAGGGGAACAGCCACCCCAATGCTGTCCGGTTATAAGCCGGAACTATTAGTATGACTATCTGTTGTCACCCAAGTCGAGGTTGACTAAGAAATTGCGCAGTATTTCCAGTCTCCAAGCAGACAGTACACCGTGCCGTTAATTGTTACAAAGCACAGTCTCTCATCAAAACAACAGCAATTCCACAAATTGATAACAATCAATACAACAACAATAAAGCACATTTCTAATTAATATTAATGAAAATAATAGCAACATCATATTTATAAACAATAAATTGTTGTCACGTCATAGTCTAAATCACATATCAAACAAATCTGCGTTTTTTATTTTGTTATCGCACTGAATAGCCAATCCGTTCTGTGAGTCCTCTATTACGTTCGTCCGCCTTGCATAGAAATCGCAAACCAACTGTCCTATTTTTGCATCCTTTTGGATTTATGTTTCTTACAGTTGAGAGTGTGATTAAGACCCATTAAGATGTATGGTCAGAGGGGTTATTAATTTATTGCCTTACATTCTTTTGTGTATCTTACCATATATTTGGAGCTTTTACACATAATTCAGTGCTCTGATGATTTAAGTTATGCATTATCATTTACTGTTTAATCAATACCTGATGCTAATTTACATAAAAAAACTGTGGTGTTTCTCAAAGTTGCTTTTAAATCTCTAAGTTGCGTTTCTTGCAGAATGAAAGGCCACTGTCGTTTTTAAATTATATTTATCATACTAATGCAAGCATAATGATGTTACTAGTTTTAGATCTCAACTTTATTGACTACATTATGGAAATGTAATTATAAAGGAAACTATTATTGGTATAGGATACATATTAAATACAAACAATTACTTGTACGATTGAACTTAAATATTTGTTGATGAACCAGAAAAACAATGTTAATTTGTAAACTATGGAAAATGAATGTAAACAAATGAATAACACAATCTATAATGATAATTGATGTATAAACATTATAGTCATCAACTATTAAAAATAACTAATATTGAAACGTTATAATACAGATAAGATGAAGGTGAGGCAGGATAATAAATGATTGCATTAAGGGAATTCTTTGCTTACAAATCAATTTTGCTTTTAGATTGCAAACAAAAATGAATTTTTATTTCGAAATTATTAATACAGCGCGACGTGACGGAATAAAAAATCACGTCCAGCACCTTTTTAAACCAAACTTCCACTCAATTTTCTTCACACATGTACATATAATAAGAATCGTCTAGATCTTTTAAAGTACATACTGTTATCTATTTAGTTACACTACATTAAGTTGACCCTAAAGGACCACTAAAATAAAAAATCGCCGGAGCTTTACCATTGCAGCACGAGCTGCAATGTCCAGGGATTATTTGATCCTTGCTATCCTGGGGCACAAAACTAGGCCAACACGTGCCGTACTGGCGTCATAGCGTCGCCGAAATTGGAGCGTTTGCACCCCATGAGGAATAAAGGGAGTTTGTAGTTATTTTTCTGTACACCTCTTTATTAATATTATCCATGGCGTTATTAGTTTAAATATTCCAGGACCAACATAAGCGTAAAAATATATCATATTTTTTTGTTACAATTCAATCAACTGTTATACAGTAATTTTCACAAGATGTTAATACTTATATACCCTTTACACTTAGAACAAAAGATAATAGGGTTTGATTATGGAGGTTTGAAATTACTAGCGTGTACGTAAGCAATCTTGGAATGTGAGGTAACGAACTGCCCGGAAATTGCATCTAGAAAGAAACTAGGTCAATGAACTAAAATTTCTTGACTTTAATTCCGACAAATATTTTTTAAATTGTAGTAGATGTCATGAGTATTTAGTAAAAAACAAAAAAATTGAGAAAATCTACCATGTTATACAAAGCAAAGAAGTAGTTTAAGATATCTATCAATGCTAGATTTTATTTTGAAAATTTTAGGTGTGTATTATACGAACTGAATGGTGACAGAAAATTTAATCATACCTGTTTTGAGGACATGTCGTATTTCACGATGCAATTTTTCAGATACAGATGAAGATTTATACCTAACAAATACAGCTTCTAAAAGATACTGTAAGATTAGAAAATCAGTTATAAAATTAATTGATTGATAATGTGTTATTAGCAGATAGTAAAAGGGAAATTTCCCGAGGAATGAAAGGCCAGCTATTAGTTTTCATCATATACCAAGCTCTTGTTCTAAAACTAACGAATAGTTGTTAAGCCATGATACAAAAATTGGTTTTATATTAGTAAAAGGAATTATTTAAAAAAAATCTGTATTATACACACTTAGGTAATACATAATATTATAATATTATAATGCGCGGGGGTGGTACACAAATACACAACTCAATACTCTCTTATTTTAAATTAAAAAAATTCTCTAGTCTAGTCTAGCTCTTCACAAATTAAGACTCTCAGGCGAGTCACTTCAATAGGACATCAATATAAATCAATATAAATCAATATATAAATCTAGGAACACAATAATATACAAGAAATACACAAAACAATTTTTCATCAATACAACAAAATAAAGAAATAAAAAGAAGATTTGAACTTGGATGACAAAATTCTTTTTAATTTTAATCCCAAAATAGTCTAATTCTCTTTATTTGGGGATTAATACTTCTGGCATCAACATACTTCTTGCTTACGTTAAAAATGTCACGTTTAAAAATATTTAAATCTTTGGCGCTACCAGGTTGCCAACTGTATTGTAATACATTTCGCAGTATCTGCACTCTGCTTTTATATGGTTGAACAATGAAATGAAGAAAGTATGTTATTGACTTCTTTTAAATACAGTGAGATTTCTACTTACCGAAGTCGCTAAATCCAAGAAAAAAGTACGTTGAATGGAAATTTCTGAAAAAATCTAACCTTAAGATTATTTCATTGCTCTTCAATCGAAGTGCACTTCTCTAAATATGTCAATTGAAAGGCAGTTTGTTACAAGAATGGCCGAGTTTTTATACCTTTCTGGTAAACAATTGAACTTTATACTAAGTTTGCATTAAAACAAACGAGCACTAACCTTTGATTTATAACATAAGCAAATTATTGTTTATAAATTTTGATTAGGCTTAAAACTAATTAAATAATGATAATATAATAATAATAATTACTACAACTCATAACCTAAACCAAGGCCCCAGAAGCTATAAGCTTGTGCGGGAGGGAGGGGGCGATTATTATTATTATGTAGGCCCAATGTGCGGCTGCAGCCGACTTATAGATGGAACAGCGCAAATCCCACATTTTTGTTACAGCTAAGGAAAACTGCAGAAAACCTTAACCAGATCTGCCAGCGCCAGGAGTCGAACCCGGGCCGCTTGGGCGAAAGTCCGCACGCCAGACATTACACTACCAAGGCTGTCAAAATAAACTTCTAGATAATCAAATTTCCAATCTAATGGTATAAAACACTTGGGTTTTCATTATTCAATAAGGCCTCCGATAAATGTCGCTGGAACCTACTTTTAACACTATTTATTAACTTATTTACATAAAAATGCCTTTTTACAGCTTGCTATCTTCACAAATTTAAACAGAATATGCTAAAAAACATTATTTGCATAATTTCAGACATCAACAATATGAAAATTTCAAAAAATTGCAGTTTTTCAATGTACGATATGTTGTTTAACTGATATCATTTATAAAAAGCAGCTCCTACATTTAAGATAGTTACAATTCTGTGGTAACGAAGCAGCTTTACAATCCTCCAACAAAATTATTTAACCAAGAGCTGTGAAATTTTGAAATAGAAAAAACTTTATCAAATGAATCATCTCGTTAACATGGAAACACATGTTTTACTCTTATATGCTCAGGTAAGGCAGTAAATATTTGTATATCTCCCCATTACAACACATTTGTCTGTTTTAGGTTAAATCTTGCATTAACTTTGGCCTAAACTTTATTTAAATGCAATAACAGATCGACGTCTCCCACATCGTTAATGGATCAAGGAAAATTACCTAATTCTATGCAAAATTAGTTTCACAAATATCCTTTATCCTGATTATTGCGTACTAGTGTGCATGCTAATTATAATTAACCACTTCCTAGCTTCTTAAAAGATAAATATCTCTAAATACTAATTTAGAAATTTAGTAAGTTCCTTAAACAATTGAGTGGGCGAATTCTTTATTTTGTATGTCAAAATATCACGACAATGTGTATGTAAACTGTCTGACAAATTACAAGAGACTTGTATAGGTAGTTAGAAAATCAACTGTGCTCACAGATGATTGCTGGGTTGCCTAAATATATCAAGTTCGAACCTGGAAATATTTCTGATGTAATTTCTGCAAACTCGCCGGTTTTCGGAAGTTCAGCTAATTTGTATACAGCTGCTTCGTGCTTCGTTTGGGCTTATCAGGCCTCAAGGAAGTTTTATTTGAAATAATACATCGCTCATCTTGCAGTTTCTATTAATGAAAGCTGAATAATAAATAAATTAATGTTAATTCACGATTCATGATTAATCGGTGGACATAAACTATGCCGCATCATTTCCAAAATTGTAACAGAATAAGTTATAATGTTAAGTTATCCATGTAATTTTATACAATTCGCAATTATTAGAAAAGCATAAAGCAGTTTGCTCAGTGCATACAAACCCCGGGCGTTTTTCTGTACGTCAACCTATTATTTTTAATAAATTCTTTATATGGGGCTCTATTATACAGGAAATTTACCTTGCATTTTGATAAGTATTTAAAATATTTCGAATTCTCTCTTTCAATTTATAGCAGCTATTATCATGCTACCATTTTTTTCTATGTAAAATTTAATAGTTATTTAAGTCTTCAAAAAGTATTAGTTTTTCATCGCAAGGTAATAATTTACTCAAATCGCGTTACGGTAGGTGATTCTGTAAATTTTGTATTGTGTCCATTTTGTAAATTGCAAAAAGTGCTTTTGTGGGTTTTTAATCATTAAATGTAATTTACTTTATCGTGATGATTATTATATATTGTCTTAAGTTGATTTATCGTAATTTTTGAGAACTTCTTGATGGAAATCGAATCTTCTTTGTTTGCTTTAGTTCTCAAATGAATGATATTAACAAACACAGAAAAGGTATTCGTTTAATCTCTGGAAGGTTTCTTGATCTAGGTTTGGTCTACCCTGAACACCTGTTGATTGGTCTATCGCCTTGGGTAAATTATAACTGTATCATTTGAAAGTTGGTTGAATTATAACTGTATCATTTGAAAATTGGTTGAACTGGCTTTAAACAATTCAATAGATTATAAAAGTACATGGCTTCAAAGTTAAATTTGAAAATCTTAAACTGCAACCTTAATGTGCTTTACATTGCAAAGCAAGGTTTAAGTGGAATTCTATTATAAGTAAATAATAATATTATAAACAATTTAGATTAATTTTTGTAATACTCCCAGCGATTCTAAAATAAATTTGTTTAAATTGTATTTGATATATTTTGAAACACTAAATAATTCAATACTAGTAAAATAGGTTTGATCGTTAAATATTTTTTCCGAAGGTCTTCGAAACATTTTTGTACTTGAAAAATCATACTTAATTGTTTAATTTATATCACTAACACTATATAAATAAAACGTTCTGATTGATGATTTATTCCAAGATTTACAATAAATATCTATATGGAAATTATTGCATGTTTTTTAAATTTATTGTGTGTTTACGAGTATTTCTAGGTTACTAAGAATGTGTTCGTGGATTTTGCTTCTTGTTTAACTCGAAATCAGTCATTTGGAATTGTGGTCCCATGTTAGGGAAATTCAACGATAAATTGTTAACAATATTTTAACCAAACTGGCGCTCATATGCAACCATATTTCTATTCGAATCAGTGAACCTTTTAATTTTCCCATAACCAAAAATAATTTGGATGAAAACTTGTCTTTTGCTTACTTTAGCTAGCTAAGCCTCGGTAATTAATTGTAAGTCTAACGTAAGTATTATAAATATTATAGTTTTAAGAAATACGGATGTATTTTAAGGTTGCCATAAATTATGTAATTGTCTACACGTGTTTCGGTTTGTTAGACCTTCTTCAAAGAACTGCTCGAAAGCTTCTGCTTAAAAAACTGACGTACACCTGAAGTCATCACCAACCCTTAGTAATTCTTACCATCCGTTTTTAAAAATGT
The DNA here is from genome assembly GCA_929113105.1 of Agrypnus murinus. Taxonomy (NCBI): domain Eukaryota; kingdom Metazoa; phylum Arthropoda; class Insecta; order Coleoptera; family Elateridae; genus Agrypnus; species Agrypnus murinus. The sequence goes on from OV816030.1 coordinate 38,808,950, forward strand.
CGTTGAAAATCCATCCAATACTACTAAAGTTGATTTGTATGTGTGTCCGAGCCCCATTCTCGCGTTCTATAAGGGCTGGAGAGATGGGCTTGGGCTCATTCGACGCGTAATTTGAGGAGGATAATACACGACCAAAGATTTCTTAAATTAGGTTATGTTTTAAAATTTTTTAAATTAGGTAATGTTTTAAAAAATCGATAAATGCTGATTCTATCGTACTATTTAGTGCTATTGAGTGTTATTTGGTACTAATATGTGCTCTATCGATAGAGAATCGATTGGAGATTTATGTAGGTCATGTAAATACTGACCTACTTTAAAAGAAATCGATAAATGCTATTTCTATCATACTTAAGTGCTTAGGCCCGTAGGGCCCATTATCCTAGTGAATCTATTATAACAGTATTTGAAAGGGATTTTTTTCATTTCCAACTGTTCTAGCAAATCCTTACCTTTATTTTGTACATGCAATAGGACTCTATCTATGTCAACAAAATGATTATTATCTATACAATGGTCGACTATTTCAGACGATTTCTCTTTAGTATTTAAAATATTTCCGCTAGACGTTTCTTTACGTTTCTACCACTTTAGACGATATAAAACGCTTCGCAGCCTTGACAATATATTTTATACACGCCCGATTTGCTCAGCTTTTCAATTTTATACGTATTATTATTATTATCTAATACCTTCCCTATGTTATTTTTATTGGCATAAATTAATTCACAATTTTCTTTCCTAAGCTTGTTTACTATGCTTAGGAAAGCATGAATGGAAAACATTAGGAAGCTATGATTTGTTATCGAACACTACCAGATCTCAATTACAGCTTCAAGTAATTCAAAAGTTTGGCGTTTTTCAAGTTGATAATCATATAATATGGATGATAATCAGCTGTTATAGCTGATAGTTAAGCAAGATAGGACCTAGATTTACTTAAGGAATCATTACTCAAAGCAATTACAAATCTAACTTCAAAATTTAACAGTTGTCCAAAATAGTGTTTCGACAGGTAAATTGTCTTTATCAAAGATAATAAGAATATAAACAAACATCCCTATGTAAAGTACAATAAATATATGCAAAATTACTCCTAGAAATTAAATATTAAATATTAACAATCCCAGTACTTTCCAGTAATTCCAGAAGAATTACTGAACTCGATCTGTTCGTTTATTAAAGGTATCCGTATTGTATTGTTACGAAACTATAAGAATCTGATGTTATTTTGGGGTGTGATTGTGCGAGTCTGTATTAAATAATAAATAATAATAAATAAAACATAAGATGTTTTGTGTACTCGTGTATATAGGTTCTTCTAGGTATTTATTTCTGTACACGGAGTACATGTTCTTTCTATTTTATATATGGCTGAATTCATGATATCATGTGTGTTTTGTCATTATAATTGAATAAAAGTGAGAAAGTATCAGTTTTGGTCTTACGGTTTTATATTTCATTTATTTATTTCATAATTATAGGATTTCATCAAACCACGCTCGAAATAATAAGCAAAAACTGCTTGTTTGATCCAATTCCGATTCATCTGAAAATTGAATATCATCGTTGCAGTATATACACGAGACCATATCAGAAAAAAAGAATTTTTAAAAATTTACTTGAAATTGACAGATTTTGAGATAAATATCAGCCTTCATTTAAAAAAGAAGTCATCAATATCAATCAAAATTTGTAGCCTTTATTAGGATATTTCGAGCACTAATTTGTCATTTCGGTTTACGGCGCGCCATCTAGTCTTTATTATTGTAACTAAATAAAATAATGCGCTAAATAAAATTTTTGTTTCTTTTGTTCAGCAACTTTTCGCGAATATTGAAGAAGAATATGAACGACGAAGAGATGTATCAATTGCCAAGTCTTCAACTTCTTAATAATTTATTTCTAAGCATGGAAACATATTTATAATAGTGAAAGTTGAATGGAGCCTTAAGTGTTTTATACAGATATAGATGTAACTGTTGATATAGAGCCTCTTATTGCGAAGAAACTATACGCATCTCATATTAAAAGAAAAAGTTACGTACCCTATATGACTTCCCACTGAAGAAATTAAAGGTTACATGTTAAATAGTAATTTAATAATAAAAGTTTTCCTACAGTAAGGTGTGATCTAGATATACAGTGTGTTCCAAATTGATAGCATCAACATTGGCATCGCCGTTATTATACGAGATGGAAAAAAGGTTAAAGTGAAAGAGTTTTGCAGAATTTTATGCTGATTATAAAATAACTATTATTTACGTATTACATTTTGATGTAGGTACCATACAACGCTCTTTTAGGTTTTATGATATTAGAAAAGCAAGAATTTACTATCTCGTTTTTCTTGAGTTTTTAAATAAACAACACTTGAGGTGTAAGTGTATGAATGAAAAATGTAGAATAATAGCTGGGAGCAATAATTTTCTTATTGAAGAGACTGCAAATAATATTATTTCTTCAATGAGTTTTAGATATTTACTATTGTGCCCATACCTTAATTAATTTTGTTGCATGGCTTCTTAATTGGTATTGGTATGGTTTATATCATTATAATTAATTTTAGGAGTTTTATATTGTAATTTTGTTTAAACTTATTTTAAGAAAAGGGGATTCACACCAAAGCAACATCTAAGTAGCAGTAACTGAGATCTTAACTTTAATTTAGAAGTTGTTACGTAACTACAACTAAATTTATGACTTTATAGGTTTAATTACTTTAGTTTGGAATATTTTAGTAATTATATAATTGTTTCTACTATTTATTGGAACTATGTAGTTCCATTATTTCTAAGTAGCTTTTAAAGTTTGCAATACGGTATTGCCACTTAGAATAATTACTTTAAAGTTGTTGCAATTTCAAAGTGGTTTTATGATTGCAGCAGTAACTTGCCCGAAGCTACTTTAAAGTTTTTAAAACTTAAGTAAATACTGAAAGTTCCTACCACCTGTTTGAAACCATTGTTTAACCTTTAAAGTAACGGAACCTTACAGTAGTATTGAAAGAAAAGTTTTTTGCTACCCAGGAGAATCACTTTAAAGTGATTTTTGCTACTTGTTTTGTATCAGAATTACTACAAAGTTCCTGTTACTATTAAAAATTACAACATAGTAATAGTAAGTTCTATTGGGCAATATGATGGCTGTGGTCAAACATTCCTGTCGGTGTCATAAAATCACCATTTGACAGACTATTGGATTACCTAACAAAATGGCTCAATCGATCCAAATAATATGGCCGCTATGGGCAAATATTTCCGCCGGTGCCACAAAAACACCATTTGATTGGTAGTTGAATTGCCTAATAGACGCATATCTGCTGTAGGTACATTCATTCATTCATTCTTTTTATCCCTTTGCATATATTAATACTATAAATAAATAATAAATAATCTTTATTTATTCTACTGTTAATTTACATATTTTCATATATATATAGCCAGCAATGACTGAAGTAAATATGTTAAAAATAAAAAAGGAAGATTTTTCCATTGTTTTTTAGTTAATTATTTTTTAGTTGAAAGACCTGAGTTTGTTTCACTGCGCATGACGGAGGAATTGTATTATCTTAGGCTCTAGACGCTTGTGCTGTAGGTTAGTTTGAAATTTGGAAGTTAATTGTGTTTTTGCACCGGTTGGAGTTAATACAAAATATTATTTTGATTCCCATTTATAGGGAACAAGGGTGAAGTACATCGCTCTTTTTCTTTTGGTTTTCACAACCTAAAAATATTCCATATCTAATTTTTTATGTAGCAACATAAAACATATAATGTTCATGTTCATGGTTAAATGTGAGGTTAAACTTAAACGTTTTTAAAGTTCCAATGAGAACTTTGCAGTAACATTAGGAATTGGAAAGTGGCTACGAAAACATTGACGTCGTTTTATAGTAAGTGTTACTTGAAGGTTCCAATTTTTTTAACTTAATTTATACTTCGAGGTAACAACAACCTTGAAGTAGAATTTGTTTAGTTCGCGTTACTGGTAATTAAATAACACAAACTTTAGACACACATTTTATAGTGAATACTACTTTAAAGATGATTTTTCAAAAATTACTCCATATTTACTTTAAAATTTGGAAGCTATTAATCAATTTGTAGTTTTTTATTATTGTTAATAGATGTTTTACTATAACCTTCAATAAATTATTACAAATTGATGCCAAATTGAGGCTTAGAAGTAATATAAAAATGGTTTCTATCATGTGTATCAACTTATAAGTGTATTTTGTAATATTTTATTAGACATTTTTGATTAAAAAATATATTTAAAGAAGGCGCGTTGTTATTTTTCGATCTATCATCATCACATTTAACAGAAAAGTTACAATCGTTTATAATTTTAGTATACTACTGGAATGACAAAATAATCAAACATTTCAATTCTTTTTGTATTTTATGTACGTAATCCATTTTGTGGCACGATCGCAGCTTTAGTATAGAAAATGATAGTAGAATATTTTTTAAGTTTTTTTTTAAGTTAGCAAGAGAAAGAGAGAGCGACCACGCGACACGATGTGTAAAAGTGAAAGGAAGTTCCACGAAAGTAGCCATTACTATGCCGCCACGTTCCCGCTACGTAGCCTAAACGTAGCTGTACAAGTTCCAAAGAGGTTACTGCAACGTATCTGCTACCAAAGAATTGTTCCCAAGAATTGGACATAATAAAACCGTAGCAATTACGTGTACTTGAGACTAGTAGCAAAAACTTAATAGTTCCACTAGTAGTTGCTGGTACGTAGCGATGAATAACAATGCTGCTTGGCCACTCGTGTGTTTTGAAGAATCTTGACTGTCGGGAAAGACAGACGTCCCGCGAAGACGGGGACCTTCGAGAATTCAACACATGGAACACATGCAATAACGACGGCGTACGAGAAGCGGACAGGTAATTAGAAGAGTGCAATGAAAACCAGACGTACCTTCACTGAAAATAAATTGTGCTAAGTTACAAATAAATTATCTAATTAATGCTCAAATAGTGTTTAAATAAATTAGTTTAAGTTCGTTTATTAATAGTACCTAATTTGTGTTTTAATTATTATAGTTTAGACCTTAGTTATTATTAATATTTTTCTTTTATTAAACAGTTAATACATATCTTTAGTTTTATTTAAAATGACGTTACATTATTAACCAGACACTTTTTTACACATAAACCAAAAAACCAAACCAGAAAATCTCAACATAATGTCAAAAACCGCTGCCAATTTAACTGTTACAGTGATTTCTCATATACTATAAGTTATTCAACCCCCTAAAGATACCCCCCGAAACTGATTCGAGTTTACTCATTTATGAACTTTCTGTATTTCAACACAAGTAATAATTTTCGGTTAAATTATAGTTTCTTAGTTTTAAAGCTGTAACATACTAGATTTCTCTCAAGAAACGAATCATCATAAACAAATAGTTTCAAAAAAGGACTCTACGATTGGGCTAGTCTGTTGTAACAGTCAACCTCTCAATAAACAAATATTATTAATTCAAATTATGCTCAGATGTAGTATGCCTTAATCGCAAAGACTTACTAATTAGGAATAACACAAGAGCAATTAAAAAGATTAGAGGGCGCCACTCAAGTTGTCTGATGTTATTAATTAATAGCAAATGAGAAATCTACAATTCGGGAAAAGATTTCCCATTAATTTGCGTTAATTTTGACTTAATATTTCTTTTATTTTGAAATTTATTTTATGAATGGAATATCAACAATTTGTCTTGCCAAACTATAACATTGATTTTTAATTTTGAAATCTGTATATTGAAATAAGTATGAAATTGAATAGTTTGCACAATACAGAAATCTGCACCACAGTTGCGTTGAAAATGATAAAATCCAACTCGCATTATTTTCTACATTGTAATTTAATTTGAAATCCCATACTACCTACATTCTTATTTTAGATTTTTTATCTATTCTAAAAAAACCTCCAAACTTTCGTTATCTACAATGAAATTTCGACAAAAACAGTTACAAGCAACTTACAACATATATGTGTGACATTAATCCTTTATTTCTGTTACAAATAAACAATTGTGTTATGTTTATTTGTTAATTGTAAAATGTTATAATACGTTTGTTTGCGCGATCGGACCTTTTTGTTTATTTACTACCTATGTTTCCATGATAGAAAATAGTACAACCTTTTACTGGTTGTGTACTTACCGATCTTGAACGGTAACCGTTCTATGTTTAATTAAAATTTCATTTTATTTTAATTTATTTTATTTCGAGCATGCAAAAATACTATATTTATCTATACTCTGATTTATCCTTGCTTGCTATAAGCAATCGGAATTTATAAGACACGCCGTAACACCTTTTATGTAAGTTACTTGAGTATGAATCATAATTTTCTGAACAAAATCCTAACTACTATTAGGAATTTAGGATCTGTAATTTAAGAGTTTAATTTCAACTTAAATTTACAGGTAATTAAAAAACTTTTGTAAGATTTTAATTTTTAATTAAAAAAAGTGATGATAAGATTAATGTATGTAATTTAAACTTTTTTGTTAGAATATAAAATAAAGTTAGTTTAAGATCTCAAAGCATTCTGTAAATTATATTCGTGCAAGAATTAATATCCAGGTACATAGATATTATTTTCTTAGATTAGAGAAAAAAATGGTTAATGCATGTCATTTTATTTTTAGTAGGTTTAATAGCAAATAAGAATTTGTTGTTTATTCAAGGAAAATTACAAAAGTAAACAACATTTATATAAGTTATGTTTAATTAGATTATAATTGTGTATGCATAATTCTGTGTATTTACCTCAAGATAGTTTGCATATTTGATCAAAATAAAATTGACAAGAAAATGATAAAATGAATTGGAATGTTTCATGCGTCAGTTGTTCGATTACTAACACGGTTTTTGTTTATTATAGAAGTAAAATATAAGGGAATAGTAAAAATGTCTCATAGAAAAAGCAAACCTATCAGTTGATAACAATTGGAACATCGAAAAATCATTTTTATATTGCTTTTACTTTATGATCCATCCATTTTGTTCTGCGACCTTGAGTTTTATGAGCAGCGAAATATCGACTTCCCAGGAGCCTGACCCCAATCAACTGCTCCAAACAACATTGGATTGTGGGTTGCCTACACTAAATGGATTTTTTTTCTATTATTTACACAATTTATATTTCATTTAATAATTTATAAGGTTTTGTTATTACCGTGGTTATTACAGTATGGTTTTGAATAGAAATGTAGTAATTGTGTAAGTTTTCGAAAAAATAAATTGCATTTAGAGATTTATATCTATAGTCTGGGTCCAGTAAGTGTAAGATTTATATCATACAATGCTGATAAATCAATATGTATATTGTTATTATTTATTACACAAACTTCGTGTCAGAGCACCTCATGTAAAAAGACATTTTTTTTGTTACAAATTATACAATAATTATTATATAAATACATCAGAAACTGAGTTGCAAAAAAGCCTTTTTTTATTATTGCTTTTCCGGCTTTGTATTTCTTAACTTATTTTATTATTTTTAAAAAACTTCCAGTAAACCTAATTCAAATAATAAAACTATAATAACCAACTATCTACATTTATATTTGTAATTTTGTTTCAATTATTTTAAAACTTGCACCACACTTGGCCTCATTTCCACACTTACCCCGGTTCTTGCCCCTACCAAGCCACAGAAGCTATGAAGTTTGTGCTTGTGAAGGAGGGGCGATTACTACTATTACGCAGGCTCATCGTACGGCTGTGGTCGACTTAACAGATGGTATAGCACAAATCCCACATTTGTGTTACAGCTAAAGAAAACTGAAGAAAACCTTATCCAGATCTGCCGACACCGGGAGTCGATCCCGGTCCGCTTGGCTAAGAGACCAGCACGCTAGACACTACATTACCAAGGCTATATTATTAAATAGTTACACCCGATATAATTAAGTATTAATGACATAATCTAAAATTGTGGTTTTGTAGCTATCTCCAGACTAATCAGTGTGGTTTTACTTAGTTATCCGATGCTTTTCTCCACCAATAAAAATTACAAACCTGAACTGGGGATCGAACTGTGAGCCTTGTATTATAATACACGCTAACTTTTGTTCCACCTGGCATGGTCTCAAAACAAAATAAATATTATTTTTGATTAAATCTTCTTTGGGATGATTATTTTAAAGTCATATTTCATATTAGATAATAATATATTTATTCCCAGTGATCATACAAATACATATCAATACACACACATCAACGCATATTAAATACACAAACGAAGATTTAGGTTGTGTCATAAGAAATAAAGAAATAAAAAAATATCACAGTAAAGTTATAGTCATGCACAAACCAAGCTAAATGTGATCAGAATATTCATTTAAAGAATAATATGATCTTTCAACTAAAAAAATTTTAAGTTCCCTCTTACCCAAACAGCACAAACACGTCTTAAAGACATTCGAAAGATGTAAAGTTTAGATATTCAAGACGTCTTATGGATGTCCATTTTCGCCTTATGTTATCTTAAATACGTCTTTAAGACGTCCATTGTTACAAAACTCAACGTCTTTAAGATGTCTTTATCACAACGTCTTAAAGATGTCTTCAAGTCAATTCAAATTCATTAATTTGAATTTTCATGCACAAACCCAAATATAATATCGATTCCTAACTTTTAGGTTTTTATAGACTATTGGCGAATGGCAGGTAAAGAATCATTAGTACCTTATTATTCATAAAATAAGGATCCATAAAATTATTTAATAATAAATTGTTTTAAATAAGCAAATGTAGGAAACAGAAAAGGTTTTAAGAAACACTTTTATTGTAATGATATATGTTATTTCATTTTATTTTAAAATAAACATAACAGACATTTAAAAGACCACTTAAGGTTTTGTTGTTTTTAAGATATCTTCAAAAAGACGTATTTAAGACGTCGTTTCTTGATCTTCAGTCGTTCAGACATAATATGGACATAAAAAAGATGTCTTTAAGACAAAGTGTGCCGTCTGGGTACAACGTACAGTTTTTGAAATTATTTTAATGTAATTGGGTCAGTTGTTAAATATTTTAATACTCAATAAGTGTGGACCATTTAAAGTTATTTTAAGTCTACATTTCTGGGTACAAAGATCGGTTTTTAATCTTGTATTGTAGTTATGAATGATTCCTCTTTGCGTATAATCGCTGATATGGTTTTTTATATAATCGAAGCAACCGTAAGAAGATTATACTTTTTAAATAAGGGCTTGCAAAATGTTCTCCCGTTTACCCCTGTTATTTGGCGAATAATATTTTTTTGTGATATGAAAACGCATTCAATGGCTCCAGCGTTTCCTTTAACATAAAATGCCAAAAAAATAATTTTGAGTAAACTTGGGCATATATAAACATATGTACAAGAGTTTCAATACATACGTAGTATAGATCTTAGTTGGCGAAACAGGTATGATCATGAATTAAGATTACTGCATAAAGCATTTATATGATACTTTCTGATTAGGAGACTCGGATTGATTGGTTTATTCTTTGGTGTAAATATCATAAACTGGGGTTTTCTATAGTTAACGGTCAGACCATTTTTGTTAACCCATTGAGCCATATTGGTAGAAAGGGTGTGAGATTTATTTAATAATCGATCCTGATCACTACTTATAATAAAGTTTTAATCGTTTCCGTATAAACGGGTGTGGTAGATAGATTGAACATAGTAGGAATTATTAAAAACAAGAAATAGAATAGGGGACAAAATACGCCCTTGTGGGACAACTATGTTAGTCCTAAGAGGTTGGGATTTATGGCCGCTTGGCAATTTACCTGTTTGAGTTCGTTCTGATATATAGGATTTTAACCAATTAAGAAGATTGCCTCTTATTCCTATCGCCTGTAACAATATAACAATTCCCCATCCACCTACACCCAGTAATTCTAGAGCTAATCTCCTGTCTAGACCTTCAGCGGTTCAAGGTTTGGCCTGCAGCTCTCCCAAAAACTGAAATGCGCTTTTACTTTTTGAAAGAGATAAAAGTCGAAGAGTGCCAAATCTGATGACTACGGGAAATATTCGAGCACTGGGGTGACACCCAAGAACACTGTTAGACAGAAATGGAATTCAAGGCTTTCGTAATCATGTTTACGTTCAACGCTGCCTTCAGTTTCGCCTTGCACATTCGTGCTTTTTTCACTCACGACGATGCCGGACTTATCCAGTGCATTGATTCCCTCTTTGCTTCTAAATTGTATTGAAACCACCGAACCAAGTTTTATCGCACTTATGCCCCGGAATGTCGCAGCAAGCTTTCCTCCCGTTGGCCTTTTGCATCTCTGTTAACAAACGCAAACATTCCGTTCGACTTTCACACGCTGTATAGGTTCTCGGCAAAACTATTATTTTATCAGCTCCCACTTAATACAAAGTATCGAATCAAGCTAAACGGCGTAGCATGGCGAAACTGGTAGGTCATTGTCAATATTGTTATTGGCCTCCTAGTTTTGCCATGCTACGCCGTTACCTACGCCTATCCCCAGCTCTCCCCGCTCTCTCTCCTTCTCGAGCGTTTAATAGCCTGACCTCGTGAAATGCAATAGCTCAGACCATCTTACAATGTTGGCTGATTTCGTGTACCTGACTTTAAGCGACCTTAAACAGACCCTAGTCTGCTTAGTGAAACAAACTACTTGGTTAATATCCTGCTTACAGGATATAGGACAAGACAATTTCGAAACTTTATAAACAGATTTTTTCGCTACCGCTATCATCCATACATTTTTCATTGTCATCATGTGGTGTACTTAATATATTCTTGGCTCACGTGGACAGCCGATAAAAATGCGTTTGTATAATGTTGATCATTCTAACAGTTATGCCGTGTTTTTTTTCTCTGCTCTCCAGACCTACAGCCCTTAAAGACATAATTTTGTCCTTTTCAGTGTTTAATCCTATAAATCTTGTTTCATAGAAAAGTTTCCTACAAATAATATACATGGCAATCAAAGCCGCTAGAAGAAGTGAAAGTGGAGATTGGACATGAAAAGGAACGTCCACTGTAGGCAAAGTATGGACGTATTTTGGTTAAAAACTGCACGTCCTATGTATATCCAGAATTGTGATATCGGATGGATATCTATTGAACGTAAAGTGGGACATCTAGTGGACATTCGGTATGTTCATAACGGACACGTCCGTTATATATCCTCGAACATCCATATTCTCTATGAGCGTTGGCTACACGAAGATTGACAACGATTCTTAGATATGTTTCTATTTGGTCCATTTAAATCTAAATACAAATCAGCTTTTAATGAATGGCTTGCTCAGCACCAAGAAACTGACATTGGGATCGATATGTCGACTCAGTTGTCCGCTAGGTTCTTTCAAGAAGCTTTTTGTGTCAAGCACATGAATGTTGCCTTTTTAATATTTTTCTTATGTTCTACTACAGCAGGGGTTCCCAAAGTGCGTCCCGCGATCCAAATGCGGCCCTAAACCCGAGAAATGAGGCCCGCGATGTGAAATATCATCCGCGATCTTGAATTCATAGAAATAATTTACATTTCTACAAAAAATAAATAAATTTTATCATATTATAATTAAAAATTGTTCAGTTAAAAAACACTAAATTTTATTTGTAATATATCTTATTATTACCAGATTGTATAAAACTTTCTCAACATGAGTATTAAGTCCAAATTGAAATCAAGATTAACCGATGAACATTTACAAGCGGTGTTAAGAATACATCCAACCGACTTAGAACCACGGCTCAATGATATTAAAAGAAAAGAACAACTGCCCAAGTCACACACTTCAGATTGATATATTTATTATTTTTTTATTTTTATTTGCAATTACTTTTTCTTTTTTTATTTGTTTGTAACGGTTTGTAATAAAAAGTTAATAAAAACGAGAGTACGTATTATAAAATTAGTATAAATCTTTCCCTTGTGTCTAACTTTTTATCGATTTGAACGTATTTTTCCATAGAAGTTTTTTTTGGCCCGCCAAATATTTTGGAATTCACTATATGGCCCACGTAGGCAAAACTTTGGGAACCCCTATACTACAGGATTGAAAAGTGGGCAAAAACGAAAATACCGATTTTCTGAAATAATTACAGACACTCCAGAAATTCTTCTCTAAAGAATGAAATTGTTTTAAGAATCCTCTAAATCAGATGAAGAAGTGACGTTACATGAACAGTATGAGTTATAAGATCTTGTAAGTGACAAAAACTATCTTGTCCTCCCAGTGAAGTGTAGTTTGCCACTAAGAAAAACTGCAAATGTTTTGTTAGAAGAATCCTTAGCCAAGGAGGCAGTAGTGTGACTGAAGTTTTCAGAAACAAAGGAAAAAAGTATTTTTAATCAAAAATGGAAAACAGTAGCAGTCAACTTTGATCACATTATGGCCAAATTACAAGCAAACCAAAAATGTGGGCAAGACTGCAAGAACAGTATTCTTTGTTTTTCTTTAATTTTCTTGTCTTTTGTTTATGTACTATCAAAATAAAAGTTATAGATAATGTACTTCCTAAGTATCCCATAATTTTGACTGCTGTCTACTTGAACAGATATAACCATAATTATATTCTAGAAAATCTAATAAGTTTGAAATGGCCTAATAAATTAGAACCGAATCAACGGTGTACATAAAAGCATTAATATTAAACTTTAATTGAACGGTACAAGGTGTAAGTGCAATACTATAAAAAAAACTTAAAACTGATGTGTCTACATCTGCCCGCTTCACCCTTTATAATTTTTATATAATTACATAATTCCATGAATGAACGTGTAATTTTAAAATTTCAAACTGCACTAGGAAGGTTAATTAAAAATACATATAATAGTTTACTTTAGATGTTTTATTAAGACACTGTAAGAATAATGATCGCTTCATAGTCTGTAATCGAAAACTCGCATTGAAAGTAAATAATTAATTAATATTCGTAATTATGTAATGCTCAAGCTAAAATAATGAATCAAAAGAAATAACTTTCTAATAATAGTCATAGAATTCAAAATACTTAAAATTACACTCATATATTTTTTTATATTAAATAGTAGGCAACCCAACAGACACCTGCGTGTGCACGGTTGACGATTATTACAAACGCTTATTTATAATATAATTATTATAAATTGTGTTTAAAATTAAAGTACAAATAAAACTTGTCATATTATTTCTGGAATGCGGCAGCTGCTCTCTTTTCATGCAAAAAAAGTAAAAACCAATCCATAATATTCGTTATTCAGTCAGTTCACACATTTTTTTTTTAATATTAACTAATCCTATGCAAATCTCAACGATCGCAACTTGTATTTCCGGACTAATAATCAATTTTTTTATTTTTAATTCTTTAGAATTGATAAAACTTTTCTTTTCATTTACAAAATAAAATTATACATTTACCTCTCTACACGCGTTCGTTAGAAGTAAAAGTGAACCTACATATAACCAAATAGAACAGCATTTATTATATAATTATAAAAAGAGAAACAGCTACAATTTATATAATTCAGATAAGTAAATAAATCATTCTGTGTATTAGTTAGGAGAAACTAGGAAAGAAAAATATAATATGTGGATGTTGGATATATTTGTTGTAACATATTTTAAAAAAAATGAAGGAAGGAACAAACGTAAATCACGGACAGGATAAAAATAAACGAAGCGTGACTGCAAAACATTCAGATTTTTTTATGTGATTTATTTAAGCACTAGTGCAAAAGAGCCGCGAAAAATAAATTGTATATAAGTGACAGAAGGTTCTGTAAAAATAGAAAAAAGTATTGCCAATGCGGTAATAGCAAATTAATCCACGTAAATATTAAACGTAATGAGAAAAATGAATAGCTGATATTAAATATTAATTAACAGAAAATATGATTATTCCCCAAAAATAATTTATACACAGTATAAACTCAGTACCGGTAAATTTACTTTTACTTATAGTAAATCTTAAGAGACATATTATTTTTAAACACTTAAAACATTTCAACGTTTATTCACTCCAAATAAGGGCTATCGATGAATTTCAGTGCAAGGGAACGTTGATAGATTTGATAAACACTGCACATTGAGTATACAGTGCTATTTATTTACTATGCATTATAAATCGTACAAAATAGCGTGCTGTATGATTGGTTGCCTATGTATGCATATAGCTTTTACTTGATTATTATCAAATGCAATATAGAGTGCGTTGCATTTTAATTTAATAGCACTGTATATGAATCGATGCGATATAAATGGGGAGGGGAGGGTTATTTAATTTTTAATAACGCCCGACATTTTTGTTATAATATTCAATGGATAACTAAATTATTATATTTAGGGACACAGTATATAAAAACACATTTACACAAATAAATCTCATAGATAATAACAATATGAATACAGATTCTCTCTTTTTAAGTCTATAATTCAATTTTCATTAATCTCAAAATAATTAAATGTTATTTATTTGGAAATGATAAATTAAATTAATTTCAAAACAAATAATTGTTTTAGTTTAACTATAAAAATTACTTCTTGAACTAAAGAAAATAATTTGTTTACAATTTGCATGCCCTTTTTGGTATCATTAAAATTTCTTATTACTAATTAAACTAATTACTACAGAAAAACTCACGATTCTTAATTACAAGGATTGTAATTCCTTCCTTTTAATTTTTAAAATTTGCGCCTTAAATACCCACTTGATATGCTGAAACCATATACCCTGGTATCACCTATCTGCTATCATTAAACTCGACAAACAATTGAAGTAAGAGATGTATCAATAATCCATTCATAGATATCTCCAAATCAAAAAAAGGTTTAAAAATTGGAATTCCAAATACAATAATTGTTAGTCATCAATGGTGAGTAAATAAAATCCATTCTTCCAAATCCATTATAACAATAAAACTTTTTTATGAATTTATCTTGTTACCAAAATTCAATTGTATAGTTTAATAATCACTTTATTTATATTGAAACACTTTTATTATAAAACTTTTTTAAATAATTTACTTTGGCGTTCCTTAAATAAATGTAATCTATCTATAAATTCCTGCCTATTTATTAAAGCAAAAAAGTAATTAAATAGTCTTATAGGAAATCAAATTCCGAATTCAATGATATATAATATTAATATGAACAACCACTTGTCTATGTCTTGTCTATCTCCTTAAACCTTGTATTAACTTAATTATCCAAAAATACCTTTTAACATCTTCCTATCTTCACAAATTTTAACAATAAATACTTAAAAATATTATTTGTATAATTCTAGGTATCAACAACATGAAGATCCAAACCAAATAGCAATATTCATTGAACCCAAAAGCGGATAGCTTGGTATGTATGTCTGTTTATACGTAGATATTAGCTATTTAATGTTAATATACCAAATACATTCGAATAGTTGCATAGCACATAACTTTCATCGTACTAGAAAATTCATCGATGGACACGTGGATTGTTTGTGGAATATCTAGTTATTGTCGATTAACCATTCTGAATTATTTGTCTTAAAATTATAACATTTTAAGTTATTATATTGGCTAAAACGAAAAAAGTACGTGTGTTACATAGTTTAGGTAAAATTTTTAATTGATTTAAATTTAATTTTAATTATTAAGTTTTTTTTATGTTCAAGAATAAAAACATTAATTTTTGTAAAATGAAACAGGTTAATAAATAGAGTAAATTTGGTAACAGTAAAAAAGGGTAACTCACTCTAGGGTAATTCACTCTACGAAAGCATTACTTTAAAGGTTACATGCACTCTACTATAAAAGTGCAATATTTAATATGAAATTTACACTAAATAAAGAATGCATTTAAAGCTCATTTTCAACATTATTTTTTCTCTGTGTAAATTATAAAATCAATGTTTGGTCTTTTAATTGATTAGTAACTTGTTCTTGTCACGTCTGAATGGAAACTTATTAACATATCACTGGATGCGGGAATCCGTATAAACGTTTAAAAAATATCGAGAAAAGTAGAAAATAATAGATCGGCAGTTTGTTTTAATTGTTATCAAATAAATACTAGATTATACAGTCTTATAGAGTATAAAGAAATAAATCTTTCATTAAAAGTTTTTGAAAAAATCCTCGAACACGTCGATTTTATCTTAAACGAAACATATTTTAGTGTAACTGTTATTTGTAGATTGTCTTTTGTTTCTGAGTTATGGCGATAGCGAATTTTTTTAAATGGAATCCCTAAATTTTTGTGAAGGATTTGGAAAGTTAGTGAAATTCTAAGACCAAATATGTTAAAAAGGTATGATACCGTAAAAAGAAATTTTCGAGATAATTGCTTTTAAAGTTTTGAAAAAAAATCAATCGAGTATCAATCGACAATCAAGAGTTACAAGTTTTTATAAAAGAACTTAGAAATTCTGCGAGGAACTGTCATAATTCTAACGCTAAATCAATTGTTACATGGCTACTTGATACTTGATGAAATAATTTGAACTCTTGATTGAATAACAATCAATAGTTCCAAGTTTTTGACAAAACAAATCAAGTAGCCAATGTAACAACTGACTTACCATTACAATTATGACAGTTCTTCTGTTAAGGTTGGAAATTGCGAAACTTCGGAAAAATTGTCTGCGTTGCTACTGGTACAAAACATTAATTCATTTAGTTCACTTTCAGACTTTTAACATCATACTACAAAACCATAGGTGGCCTCGCGTCGGAAAGTACAATGATTTGTAATAATAATAATAATAATTTTGTATAAATATTACAGAATTCATATTAAAACGTCGGTATCGCCTCAATTTTAGAATAAATTATAAGGCCGATCGCTATAATCTTTACATATTTAGTTAAAATTTATGAAAAAGAATTACTAGAGATATTATTATGTTTTGCATAATTGATTTACAGATACTTAAAGTTATTTTTGTAAGCTAGTTATGGTAATGCATACGTTTAAATGTAAACAAATTAAAAAATTTTAAGGTGTATTCGAAGATTAATAACCACTGCTGTGAATTAAATTTAAAAATAATACTAAAATACAGTAAAAACATGCTACAGCGCCATCCCTTTCAGAGTAACTGAACTATTGTCCACCAAAACTGCTTAAAAATGATAATAATGGTGACCGAAACTGTAACATGATTATTGTTGTTATAAATAAACTTTTATCAATTAAATTTGTTGATCTGTGAACTACTCGAGTATTTTCAAATTATTATAAAGAGATATTTTAGTTTTAAGAAAGAAAAAATATTTATACTTATTGTTACAGTTTTTACGTTTATTTAGTTATTTTCCAACAAATTTTATTAATTCTTTTGTTAAAATTTAGTTCATACTTTGATCTACAAGATTCTAATGTTCGATACACAATCTATAATATATATTCTTTCTTAAAATAATGTAAATTCAGAGGCTCTGCATAGCGTATTTTTATATAGTCACTTCTCCCCTTAAGAAAACTGCAACAAGGTGCAATGCTTTTGATGCAATGACTCTCTCTATTTGAAGAGTTTGTAAAAATAATCTTTGCTGCTAAAGCCATTTTTTGACTCTGGAATTCCCAATCCATTCAAATTCGATAAATCGCCAATAATGAAAACATCTTTGACTAATAAAGAAATTGAAGTCATTGCTTAACTAAGAGTAGCAAATAATTCTCTCTGACAGAGTCCATTCTAACATAGTATCTGCAGTTATCAATCCACATTTCAGTTAAGCATCTTCTAATTGGATATTCAAAAAATGACCAAAGACCACCAAATGGAGCAGAAACATCTACAAATCTGGAGTTGTGAGAGTACAGAGCAACAATTGTGAGAGTATTCTTCAACTCTGCCGCCAAAGAAAACAATGAACAAGGGTTTACTTCTATCTCAGCTTATATATAATACGAGATTTATTACGTATGATACATCTCTGTCGTCTTTGACGTTTTTTAGATTATTGCCGACTATTTAGACAACGAGAAGATCCTCTGTTAGCAGTTTAAGTAATTTTGGAACATATGCCTCAATTTGTAACTCTTCCCTGTCAAATCCTACCTGCATGTTTTTGTAATTTTACTGTACTATTGGTTTCATATCTAGGACAGCAACGCTAATATGATGGTATTTTTTATTAGTTCATCCTATGCATTTACATTGAAAAAAAAAAAGATTAAAATAGCATCATGTTAGCCTTGGTGTCCTAGATCATTATGAAATCAATAATACTTAGTTTTCACTTACTAACGAAGAAAGTTTTTAAGTAGTTGTCTAGCTTTGCTGTAGGAAATAGCTGACTGAATTAAACACTCAATTTTGTCATTTGGACCGATATCTGCATCTTCATGAACTTTCCTAAACTGAGACCAGAATGGGAACCATTCTCGAATATTTAGTAACTAAGTAACTAAACCCGCTTTTCTGGCTACCGCCGTCGTGGGAATCTTCTGCGCCATACTAAGTATAGTAGTATTATATTTTAAATCTAGCCATTACAAGTATTAGTAAACTGTCAGTTTGACTGATCCGAAATCTAAATACCCAGGCCCTAAACTTTAAATCAATTACATCATTTTTTATGCAAATTCATAATAAACTTCTTTTGTACACTTTTGGCCCCGATGGTTCTTTCACCTAAATTTGATACCTTTGGACTGCTCAGGTTCTGTGTTTTCCAAGGATATTACTTTTTATACAACATTTAGGTTCCGGTAAAGCAATGGATGTAAGCTGTGCTTCTTTGATGCTACCATAACGTTTGACCTTGATGGTTCCTTCTCTTGAACTTCTCGGGCCCTATACTTTACCTATACCCTATACTAACCTATACTTACCCTATACCTATACTCACGATACTACCGTTGATTCAATATTCATGATCAGACAACATACATTCAAACCTGTCCAACACAGTGGCGGATCGTCGGGGTGGGCAGTGCCCGCCCTAACGTTGAAGCTGATTAATAGAAATGAATCTTTAAAATAATTAAAAACATTAAAATTTCTAATGTTAAATTAGTACATTAATAATAATTAATAACCTCTTAAACGGCTTTTACCCCAGAATTTCTTCCATACGTTCAGTAGTACGGGAAAAGGAGAATCTTAGCGTATCATTTTAAAGCGGTGGGCAAGCCCGTAAAGAAAGACAGACGTTCCGTTTTTAGTTAATGTGACATACACAAAAGAACGCTCGGCGCAGGTTGTTGTGTATTGCCTCTTTCAGTTCCCCGGTGGGCTAACGCAGAGCCTTTTATAAGTTCTATAACTAACTGCGAACGTTTGTTCGGGAGTTTTGTTTGTTGCCCTTTTTCGATATAATATAATTCTGCAATAAATGACACTCGATATCAAGTATTTTTTAAAATTATATAGATTTTTTAAATTAATGATTATCTAATAAACCAATACAAGGCGTTCACTAAATCACGCTAAATTCGGGTTACCCGTTTGGATTTACGTATATATCTTGTGCCTAAATTATAAACAAAATTAAACTATAATAATAATTATAATATTACGGTCAACTTTTGTGTAGGAAATTTTGTGTTCTACAAAAAAGTTTTATACAGGGTGCCCATTATGTATGGAATATAGTATATATCTCGGTAAATATCGACTTTATAAAAAAATTTGTTATATAAAAGTTGTTTAACATTTTATTTTCCATAATAAGATAGCATTCAATTGTTTTTATTTTAGAAAACAAATGAGTAATGAATAACACTTTAATTTTTTTAAATAGCAATGTACCCTTTCATTATGCTCATTTGATAGAGATTTTTTTCTCTTTCCGATGACCTAAAATCTTAGTACCCTTATATCAGAAAATTTTTGAAAAAACGTAAAAAATGTTGATTAAGTTAATTTCACCAATAACATGAATCTAGATATCCGAGATCTGTTTTATTTGTCTTAACAATTGATCGTAGGCTTTTATTGTGACAGAAGTTTGTTTATTTAATTAAGTTGTTGGTACATGGAAAAATAAAAATGGTTCATTTAACAGAAACTGAACGTATAGAAATTTTAATTATGGTCTGTTATGGGGATCGCAAACGAACACAATTAGAAGTATGTGAAATTTTTAATGAGCGTTATCCACATCGAGAACCAATCACCCCGTCAGTAGTTAGCAAAACCTTGAAACGGTTTAGGGAAACTGGCAATGTTAAAGATCTGGTGAAGACTGGTCCGCAGAGGTCTGCCACAAATGAAGATAAAAAGCTCGATGTTTTAATAGAAATCGAAGAAAATCCAAACATTTCAACTCGTCAGTTAAGTTTAAACCATGCCTTAAGTAAAGGTTCAATAAATATTACATTCAGAAAAATTACATCCGTACAAACCGACTTTATTGCAAGAATTATCCGAAGATGACTACGATCGACGTGTTGAATTTTGTGAATTTATGTTGGAGCGAATCAACAACAATCCAAATTTTCTTAATAATATTGTTTTTTTCTGACGAGGCTACGTTTTGTTTAAATGGAAATGTAAATAGGCATAATTGTCGATATTGAGCCGCTGAAAATCCCCATTGGATGATCCAAAATCATGCCCAAACACCACAAAAACTAAACGTGTGGGTGGGAATTTGTGCAGATCACATAATTGGACCTTTCTTTATTCGTGGTACTCTAACTGGTGACCGTTATTTGCAATTATTGCAACAGCAAATTATTCCAGCTTGCCAAGCAAATCTTGATGATCTCTGGTTTCAACAAGATGGAGCACCGCCCCACTATCATTTAGATGTACGCCGATATTTAAATGTGGTATTTCCGGCCCGTTGGATAGGCAGAAGAGGGTCGTGGAGTGGCATCACCGATCTCCGGATCTTACACCTTGCGATTTCTTCTTCTGGGGATATTTAAAATCAAAAGTGTATACAAACCGACGCCAGAATCTGGCTGAATTAGAGCAACGAATACAAAATGAAGCTGCAGCAGTTTCTCCCAGATCGCTCAGAAATTCTTTTCAAGCTTTTCGTGATAGGTTGGGCCACTGCCTTGCAGTTAATGGTGAACATTTTGAACGCTTATTGCCATGAAAACTATTTTATTGCTAATTTCGTTTTGTCTTCAAGCTTTATAAGAGACGTACATAATTTTCTGTTCATTTGTTTTATTTTGTTTTTTGTTCATTTGTTTTGTTTTGTACATTATCTAGATGCACATCTGTTTATTTTAGGGTAATAATTCGAGATACTTTACGATCTCGGATATCTAGATTCATGTTATTGGTGAAATTAACTTAATAAACATTTTTTACGTTTTTTCAAAAATTTTATGATATAAAGGTACTAATATTTTAGGTCATCAAAAAGAGAAAAAAATCTCTATCAAATGAGCCTAATGAAAGGGTACATTGCTATTTAAAAAAATTAAAGTGTTATTCATTACTCATTTGTTTTCTGAAATAAAAACAATTGAATGCTATCTTATTAAGGAAAATAAAATGTTAAACAACTTTTATATAACAATTTTTGTTATAAAGTCGATATTTACCGAGATATATACTATATTCCATATATAATGGGCACCCTATATATTTACATATATATTTTGCTTTATGTATTTGCCTTAGTTTATGCTGCGTAGGCAATTAATGTTCACAAACATAATTTTAAAAATTATAACAATTTTTATAACTTGTGTCACAAACGGAAATATTTACAATTCAATATTATAGATAAAACTCAACTTCTCTTCCGTTCGTACAATATATCGTGCAAGGTCACACTCAGTTGCCCACTTTAGTCAAGCGGCCGCGGTCTCACCGCCAACAACTTGGAGCCCGAAGCGCGGTCTTTCGAAGCAACGCTACCGCTTCACCCACGACGGGTCATTCCTATGTTAATCTCAACTGCAACTTGCATTAGTTGGCATGCAACATATCTGCCTACGTTACTCCTGTATATGCTAAGCAACCTACGTAACTCATAACCAGCTGCACATTCCTTCAGAAGAAACCAGCACACTTCCGCTCAACCCACAGTTTAGTGCCTGGTACGGTCGGCTCGAATGCAAACTACCCACAAGCCTGCAACCAGGAAGCGTGAACTTCCTTAGTTTCATACTTGGAACACCAACCCACTGATTCCCACTATGATGCTAATATCTTCCGCGTTCAACAGTATATAAACCCGCTAGTTTGGCTTAAAAGGCAGTCTGTGCCAAGACTCGGAAGAAGCCTCATCAAGAAACAACCGGGAAGTGAACTTTTCATTAATTAATAGTAAATGGTCTAGATTCTGGCATCCTGGGATGCTGAATACCTGACCCTCTACTGCTTAGTCTGCTTAGTTATGAGGGGTTGCGCTAAAAGCCTCTCTCTGCTTAAGTTATGGGGAAGTTGTGGCCAAGCTCCCTCTCGCTTAGTTGTAGATCACCAGGAATTCTACTCCTACTCCTAGTTTGTAGATGTTGTGCTAGAGCAGGGTGGTTTCGACCACCCTCATGATTATGTTAGATTTAAGAGGACATGTACGTCCTCACGATGTATAACCATTATGTATGTGAACCTTTGTACTCTCTTTATTGTTGTTAGTATATAGTTGTTTTTTATGTCTTGTGTTTACTTTCCTCTCTACCTCTGACTACGTCCTCCAGTCACGAAAACCCCACTTGACACTTGTATAAACAATTTCTACAAGATTTTCTTTTGTGCAGATATATATAATACGTTGCAATGAACCAATTTCTACTAATTATATACATACATATTTATATATTATAGATATTTTAATTAGTCAGCTTTAAAATTAGTGCAAGCAAAATTTTTTAATTCGAGTCTACTTGGATTCATTATTTCATTCTGATTGAAATTTGTAAAATAGATAATAATAAAGGCTATGATAATTTTAAATGGGTATTTAACTTAAATATGAAAAGATATAATAATATAGATATTTATACATTATATCCAAAATCTATTATTAAAAATAGTAAATCCTAAATCGCAAAAGGAACGGAACCAACATGGGCGAACTCCAGCTCCGGCTCGCGTTGGTTCGGTAATATTCGGTAGAAACCCTAGAAATCAAAATCCAATCCTTTACAGATTGTTTTGCGTTGTTATGAAAATTTTAGTTGGTGGTATCTGCGTTGCAATTTTAATTTTAAAATGGCAAGTGCAAGTACAGGTACAATTCGAGACGTGGTGAACAATAAAGAAGACATTGTATATTATGTATTGAAGAATAAGTTCAGCAGTCTGAGTTTTGTGGATAAAATTTTTATTCACAAATTAAAACCATGTCCGAATATGAAGAATTTAGTGGTGTCTAACAATCGCAGCAATAATAGGGCTTTCAGTTTAAATTGGTACAATAAATATAATTGACTAACAGGAAGTGAAACAACAAATAAATTGTATTGCTGAGATTACTTACTTTTTACGAGAAAACGCAAAAATCTTGAAATTCAACAGAACTTCAATATGAATTTTTATTTTGGGTCTTGAGAAAACTGCTATTTAAAAATATTATTACCTGGTAATAAGTAAGGTAGAAAGTTCCGGATTAAAAATTTAAAACCTTTTTTGAATATAATTGAATAAAAAGTACAGTTTACTTATTGCATGCCTGGGCCAGGTATAGTACCTAACAGAAGCTTCTTCCTGAAACTAATCTCTTTCTCTGTATTGATTGTTTGAGATCAGTTGTAACTAATTTATACTTCTTTGAAATGATTGTTTACTAGTTTCTTTAAAAAAAAACTTGTTAAGAAAATCAACTATGTAATAATTTGCCCAAGAAATTGAAACAAATAAATCCTTAATTCTAAAGTATAAATTTTAATTGAATATTTTATATATAAAAGTCCCGTGTCTCGAATTATTGTTCTCGGAACTCGAGACAACAAAAAACCGAGAAATTCCCGGGACTTGTGTACCGGAGATTTCTCGGGTCAGAGACCCTAGTAGATACGGTAATTTTTTCCAGATAAAACAATTTATGATGAAGTCATTAAAATGCAAAAACAAATTAATTATCGTAGTTGCATTAAACAGTATTAAAATGACTTATAGAGCAGAGAAGTTTTCGCGGCACAGAAGAATTTCATTTGGATGAGACTTGTATCATTACTGCCCACCGGTTGCCAATCACCACGAGCCGCCACTGGCTGCATCTCCCACGAAAGGGGGGGCGCACCATTACTTGGGCTAACATCCCGGTAATGTGTCACCAAGAATATAGTTAGCAGTACTTTTAGAGGATATAATACCAGAGAAGTGGGGAGGGAAACTCTGGAGGCTGGCCCCTCTGGTTCGACTCATCGGTCTCTATCAGGAGTAGTGGTGCAAGTAGCGCATCCCAGCGAATTGACACCGCAAGGTCAACCACCCAAGACAATATTTCTTGTGGGGGAGACTTGGCTTTACATCTGAAACCCGGGTGTAACCCAAGAATAAGGGCAACGAGGTATACGCTGGTCAAGAAATCTCCATAATGCAGCTTAATTTAATTATTTATTAGTTCTGATCATGGCAGAATGGCTAGGTGTGCAACAATTTTGCAAACATTAAAACGAATCAATTTTATATAACTGTAGACTTTAGATATATAAATTTAAAGTCTCACTGTTCGTTTGAAAAGTTTGTAGACGATGTAAATTATTCTTAATTATTAATTATATGATTAAATGTACTAAAATAACTTGCTTACATCTGTATCATTGTTTACAAACTTTTCATTGGACAGTTTGGATGGACTTTTATTTAAGCTTTTAGACAAGTTTTGTATTCTAAGACAATGCGTTCTTGCTGTAATTGATGTAGTCTTGTAATAAGAAAGTAATTCTAAACCAGTAATTCGAGATTAAGTCTGAATTCTTATTTTTATTATTCATACTCCTTATATATACCCCCACATATTTGTATCTCCAATTAATATTAAGTCAACATTGAGAAGTGTAAACTTGTAATAAATCATTGACATATTGTTTTTAAAGTTTATTTCTTTTATACGCCTATAAAAGCTAAGAACTTGTCTTTGAATATAAGGATAAATAAGGTAAATAAGATATTGATAAATAATCATCAAAAGAACAAAAGTATAATTATTAATAATCTAAAAACCATACAATAATAATACCTACTATAAAAGCATAATTTAATTAATCATGACAAGTATAATAATGAATATATAATTGGATGAATTGAAAGAGTTGATTAATTAATTGAATTAATTAATTTAAATGAATTGAGTGTTATTTCGAACATCACCGGGTGTCAATTTTTAATTTTACAAAAATTACAATTTTTTTTATAAGAAGAGATTTATAATTTGTTTCAAATAAACGCATAACTGGCTCACAGTTTCAGGGTGACCAAAGTCGGAGGTTTAGTTGGGGAATGAGATGCTAACTTAAGCTTTTTAAAGCTTAATTATTATCAAAAGTAATAATCGCAGAAAGTAAGAAACCATCAGACAGAATATTTAATTAACAGAAGATATTTTACTTTATTTTAGACTTACGATTAATTAATAACGAATAATATGTAACTAATGGATCTTTTTGTGGTAAACGATTTTATTAATTTCAAATATAAAATTTGAATACATATTGTTATAATATCTTGGTGCACACTAAAACGGGGATGGTATATAAGACACAACTCGCTACTCTCTTACCTAAATTAAATTAAAAAATTGCTCCGGCTAAATTAAATTTGTTGTGAAAATCTAACACTCCACAAATTGAAACTCTCTGACGGGTCGCTTCAATAGGACACTAAATGAATATATAAATCTAGGAACACAGTAATATACAACAAATATAGAGCAATATTTCATCAATACAACACAAATTTATTTAATAAATTTAACAAAGAACAAAATAAAGAAAATTTAAACTTGGATACCGAAATTCTATTTAATATCAATCCCAGAATAGTCTAATTCTCTTTATTTATTTATTTATTTATTTATTTATTTATTTATTTATTTATTTATTTATTTATTTATTTATTTATTTATTTATTTATTTATTTATTTATTTATTTATTTATTTATTTATTTATTTATTTATTTATTTATTTATTTATTTATTTATTTATTTATTTATTTATTTATTTATTTATTTATTTATTTATTTATTTATTTATTTATTTATTTATTTATTATTTATTTATTACAGATTTAGGGATTACTACCTCTGGCATCAACATATTTCTTATTTACTATAATTAATAACTAGGACTGCTGTTGAACAACTCACGTTTAAAAATATTTAAATATTTGGCGCCACCAGAGTGTCAACTGTGTTGTGATACATTTCCCAGTATCTACTCACTGCTTTGGTATGGTCGATCAGTGAACTGAAGATACTATCATTGACCTCTTTCAAATATTTCCATATAAATGGCTTTAATAAGTTCATTTCTAAATCTAATTGTTTGTCTAATCGTGATAAGTCAATTAATTTTATACTTAGAGTCCACATCCATTTATCAAATCCAGTCATAAAGAAAAATTGATAATTATATTTTTATTATCAAATAAAGAAATAATTCCATAGCAAAATAAATTGCCACTTGAATAAATTAAAGCACTTGTTATTATTAAAAGAATCACTTGTATTTTTAATCTTTTGTTTCACAAGTACAATTACCTCAAAATTCTGACATGTTTTTTAACTCAAAACATAACCTTAAAATTATTTTATTGCTGTTCAATCGAACTGCACTTCTCTGTGCAAAGAGAGTTTCTTACAGAAATGGCCAGATTTTTATACTTTTCAGGTAAACAATTGAACTCTACACTTAATTTTTATTAAAAGAAAAGAACACTAGCATTTGATTTTTAACACACCCAAATTATTGTTTATAAATTTTAATTAATCCTAAAACTACTTTGATAAAGTTATAGATTATCAAGTCCCCTATCTGATGATATTATAATATATAATACTTAGGTTTTCATAACAAATTAAGGCCTCCATTGAATGTTGACCGAACTTACTTTTAACACAACTATTTATTAACTTATTTACATAAAAATACTATTTCATACCTTCCTACCTTCACAAATTTAGATCTTATATGCTAACAAACATTATTTGCATAATTTCAGACATCAACATATGAAAACTTTAACCAATTTTTATTTCACTGTACTGTAATGATATTCATTCAAAAAATCAATCATTACATACATATACCCTCAAGAAGGCATTGAATGCTAAGAGAGTGCCATGACAACAAGAATAAACAGAAAGTATAAATAAATATCTCATAGAAGTTACATGTGTTTTATTATTTTCTAGAAGAGATAACTTATAAGCTAGTGTACAAGACCCACATAAAACACTCTTGTATTCTACATTGGTGACCTTCCGACGCTAAGAAAGAAGAACTTAGATAATCAACACCATATCTTCAATATTCTATTGCTCCTGATCCTTCCTGCTCCTGATGTTCCTGATGGAAATCACATCAATAACGTTCCTCAAGAACCAAAAGCTACAACACCCGTAGTAACAGCTCCTGAAAAATGTCTTCAGCAATTCTCGGACACTAAGATGCCGACATCTCTCGTTTCGCCATTGGAACGATGCCATAAGAAGAGATTGTTCTTGGATATAACAGGATTAATATCTTTTTTTCTTTATTTAATTTTGATGTTTAGTTTGTTTTCTCGGATAACCATCAACGAACTTCGCAGCAACCTTAACCAACCAAATTTTGTTATGTCAAAACGCAAAATTTTATGCAAAGGTCACGCGATTAAACGGCCTTATTACCTCGTAATTAGAACAATGCGAACATTCGACTTTTTGCTAACCGAGAAAATTACAACTGTGTAACTGCTATTGACCAAACTCAAATTATCTTATCATAATAACAAATTCCATTTCGCTAATAAACTTTGTCATTATGTGCAGTGTACCAACTTTCTAGTTATACACCATAAACACAAGTGCAAGAATAACAGTAGTGACTTATAATTTTCCACGTGAGCCTTGTGAACTCGACATTACATGATATCATACATTGATAACATTCAACTAATCAATCCTGAAAAGCATTTGGACCTCCCAAATATATGTGCTACCGGATTAAGCTTCAAGTGTTCATTCTCCTCAAATATAGGATTCAAGAAGATTCAATCATACTCTCCAACGGGAAATTCACCTAGTACTTCCTACAACCTTAGGACAATGCTATGAATGCTGCCTCCGTTTATGAGTGCAACCCCACTTCTTCCATTCCTACGGATAAAATGAATATAACTACATTTATCAATGTTAACCACAAACTTACTACTAAGGCTAACGCTTTTAGATTCAATTAGCATAGTTATTTTTAATTTTAAAAGTTACAACAAATAAATCGTAACGCAAGCATCACTTGTTCACGAAGCACTTATTATGTTGTTCCTTGGTTTTGTTCACGTTTCTAAATTTTATTTCTTTCTTTCTAGTAAGAATTACAGAACGTCCTAACAAGTAATTCCTCTACATCAAGTTTATTTTAATTAGGTTAAGTTTACGGCAACACCTTGCAATAAGCAACTCATGTTTTTTACCTTAAGCAATTGATGCCTCCTAATAGCTATCAGTGGCAAAGGCCTTTCAATTCTTTGATTATTAGCACCTAATACTTAGCATAAGTTTTATTGTCATAGCATGTAAAGAATTTATTGAAAAGATGCCAACTACCTCAATTTTTTTGTAGCTAGTATACATTAAACATGCCGATACATACAAGTACGACATTAATGTATGCTATTTTTTTGTTGAGGAATGTATTAAATGCCCTTTTGACTCTTGGCTCATTTCTTTTGGTACATGTTCAGCCTTTTTTTGCCCGGGGTGTCATGTAATGATATTCATTCATAAAATCAATCATTACATACATATACCTTCAAGAAGGCATTGAATGCTAAGAGATTGCCATGACAACAAGAATAAACAGGAAGTATAAATAAATATCTCATAGAAGTTACATGTGTTTTATTATCTTCTAGAAGAGATAACTTATAAGATAGTGTACAAGACCCACATAAAACACTCTTGTATTCTACAGTACGATGCATCACCGCAATATAATTACTAAATATTAACTTAATTAATTAACTTTAATTACTAATTATTACTTAATTATTAATGTTGGTTTAGTGATATCATTTATAAAAAGCAGCCTGTAAGTAAAATTCTGAAATCGAGAAAACTTTAGCCAATGAATAATCTCGTTAACATGGAAATACATTTTCTTGTTATTAAATACTCATGTAAAGCAGTAAATACTTATATACGTCCCTATTAGAACACACTTTGTCTGTTTTAGGTTAAATCTTGCATTAACTTTGGTCTAAACTTAATTTAAATGCCATGTCAGGTCACCGTCGCTCACGTCGTTAATGAATCAAGGAATTAACTAAATTCTATAGAAAATCAGTTTTACAAATATCC
Source organism: Agrypnus murinus (assembly GCA_929113105.1). Taxonomy (NCBI): domain Eukaryota; kingdom Metazoa; phylum Arthropoda; class Insecta; order Coleoptera; family Elateridae; genus Agrypnus; species Agrypnus murinus. The sequence goes on from OV816030.1 coordinate 38,838,339, forward strand.
TTTAGCTGACTATAGTGTATTACTGTGCTTGTTAATTATAATTAACCATTTCTAACTTTTTAAAAGAAGATTTTTCAAAATTATAAATTAGAAAGTTAGGTTAGGCAACCAATCCAACGTGTCGCTTTGAAATTCCATATCTAAGTTCACTTAAAGCTATTGAGTGAGCAAATTCCTCATTTTGTATGTCAAGGTATTACGACAATATGTATGGTGATGTATAAATCTGAGTTTGTTAAACCGCGAATAACACTAAAATAAGTGCAACAAAATTAAAATTTGATAATGTTTATAAAAGATAAATTATAGTCTAGATTTTATTACAAATCATATTTACTTGAGTGATAATAATTCTAAGTAATAATAAGTCCTTTCTAACTTGAAAGAAATTAAATTGTAAGGTTTTTACCAAGTGAGATGCAGTTCTGAGTAATTTTGTAATATGCAACTGGGAAATCCTTTTAATTAAAAATTTACTGTTTAAATATAGCTGCAAGCAGTGTTGTGTTACATAAAATTACCGAAGTGGTATGACGGCAGCGGAGAAAGTGAAACTATTAGAATACTTGGAAGACATGCCACAATTTTAAAAGTCTTTATCTTGTTCTGCTTATTTTGTTGCTTAAAAACCATTCACATTCTTCGCGCGACAATTTGTTACAAAGTTGGAGAAATATGAAAGTTTTATAATAATTATGGTAATATACCAAACTTTGTATGAATGCGTGTAAAAGTGTCAAAATTACTTAATATCATCATTTAACGCCAGTGTCCTTTTTTTTCTAAATGAAAAAATAATAGACACATACAATGCATTAAAGTTATATTTTCTTTATAATAAATGTAAATACAATCCAAACAATGCTGTTTAAAAAAAAGTTAATCCTGTTCTTACGTAAAACAATTCTCACTTTCTTCTTTTCACAATCTTCCTGTTTATGTTAATGAAATAGCCTTTATTGAAAACTTACTTATATTATTAACCCACATACTTATTTAAACTAATTAAAAAAATTAAAATCATATATAATACAATGGAAAAAGTGCATTTGTGAGTATGCAAATGTGTTTTTAATATTGTTAATGAATTAATTAAATGATTATGCAGAAGTTGACAATTATAGTCATATTAGTTTGATATGGAAGCAATTCATAATTCATATCTCAGAAATTCAATTATTATACTAAATTGGTTTGCCAGATTACATTAAATGGCAGATATACACACTGCAATAAAGTTGGCGATAATTGTTAAAAATTAAATTAAAATTACTATATAATAGACATTTTGTGAAGTGCATGGATGGCATTTACTACATACTATAACATATTTACAATTCATGGATCATTTGAAGATTAGGAAATCATCTAGGAAATTAAAATATTTCTAAAGCACTGTCAATGTTCTTGACTAACAATAGTTTGAAAAGATATTGCAAATATAATTATATTAGTGTTAGTATTTGCTTAGTAGAAACCGCATCAAACAGATAAATCAATCTGCTGCTTACTCAGAAGAGTGAACAGGATTAATATAAGTATAAGTTAGCAATATTTATTATTCGATATATATGCATTTCTCATCTGCATTAAAATACATATATGTATATGACAAATACAATAAACGTTATTTTTAACAGTTCGAATAACAGTGATATTGTTATAAAAAGGTAAACAATAACTTGTGAAAAGTTAATTAGCATTTGTTTTATGTAATAACTTGTTGATTCACTAAAATATCTTAGCCCACATACTACCCATCTTGTATAACCCATTCAAGTTTTTCAACAATTTGTTCAGTTTTATTTATTTAACGTTTTAATTTAAAACAGTCTGAAACTACGAATCCTTTTATGCCACTTTTATCCTTTAAGTTTTATCTTTTTATTTACACATATACTTAATAAGCAATAGATACAATTTCTACTTTATCCGATGGAATGGTTGCATAACTGCACTTTCCAATTAATGAATTTTGATAAAAGTTCTTTTTATGAAATATAAATTAGTTAATTAACTTTAACATGCACACTTCAACTTTTTATGCAGATAAAGCATATTAGGAAATCTAGTTTTTCGTAGTGTTTATATGGCGTTCCTTATAACTTAACGATTTAGTTGTCGTTTTGACAATTTTTCAACTTATTTAAGTTCGGTTTTATTTCAAAGAAAGAATTGGTCTGGAACAGATTAATGTATGCAAATACGTAGCAACTTACCTTGTAGAATTTTAGTTGAAACTTTGTTCTCATATATGAATGATGCATTTCATAACTTTAATAAACTGTTTGCTAGCTTTACTTTTGCGGGAATTTGTAGAGTAACATTATATCCACAGAATTGATACTTTTTTTATGCAAGGGTGAATTTTGTTGATAGAGGCACATAGTAACAAACGTACTGTTGAGTTGCGTTTTTTTAACGTACATTTGAAATTGTACAATGGCTTGCAAGTACAAAAGTTTGGTGTCTAAGAACATTAAAATAATGTTATTAATGATGTAATGTTTAGTTTTGTGAAAAAGGATTATGTAAAAAGGTGTTATTAGATAAGCCAGTAATTAGAATTGAGAGATTGCCATCTCATCGACATTAATTTTGAAAGGTTTTTATTTTCTATAAATGTATCTACTGTTGTAAATGAAAGAATGTTCTGAAAATGCTGGTGAGAACGTTCGCGAACGTTCACGCATGATAAAACCGTATCAAAAGAACGTTCTCTTGGAGAGCATAATCAAGCAAGTTCGCGAACGTTCTCATAATAATTCTCGAGAACTTTCAGAATAATACAGCACAAACGAGCATAAACAAGAACATTAAAAATCGAGGATAAATCCGAAACTAAACGATCTTAACTTGTTACTCGCAGCTGCTGTCGGCGTCGGGTGTTTAAAAGGCAGACAGTTTTATAAGCATAATTTGCACAATTTATGCCTTTGAAAGCATCAGTAACAAGAAATTTGGGTTACCGCCCGGAAGCACCTGTTTTGTCTTTCGTTATGTATGAACTTTTCATTCAAATTTGTTATATTTTCAATTATATTTGACCTTTCGAGTTCATTTAACACATATGTGTACTTTAATTAATTATACCCTGACGAAGATTGTAAAAATAATCGAAATATAGGTATATACTAAAAAACTAACAAGTTTTTAATTGGCTGACAGTACCCAAAAATATTAATAATTTGTTATATTTTGTTTATACAAATAGTGACAAATGTTTGTAAAGTTTTTAATATGTATTACTGGTGCATGCGGTGGCTGGGTACTGGACACCGGCCGTAGACGCTACGCCGACTGGCGGTTTTGGACACTTTGCCGACCGTGGACACTACCACGTGCACACCGACCGCAAGCGATGGACACCTTGCGCGGTCAGCGCATTATCCACGGTTCGCAAAGTCCAGTAGTAAAATTTATTTTAAGGGTCGGCGTAGTGTCCACGGTCGGCGTTATATCCGGTAGCCGTAAAGGTGCATACCTGAGCTTCTTATCTAAATATAATGGGACATATTCACATGCCATGATTAAAGGTGTCTCTAACTAAAGTTAAAATCAACAAGAAAAATCTCTAATAGATGGAAAAAGATTAGAATTGGTCACCATGGCAATTAAACATGTTATTAGATTAATAGTGAGATTTAAATATGGCCCAACAAGTTTAATATTTCCAATTCTCTGTTATTGCATTTTTTAACACATTACCTTCCAACAGTCAAATTAACTGCAATTACTAGCATTATAAATGAGAAGAGGAAATTGGAGAACATTCGAGCATTTTAAACATTCCAATCCTGCTCACTTTTGAGGGTTTATTCTCGTTTGTGCTCCGGGAATATTCTCTAAAAATAAATGCTCGAGCATTTTCCAACACTAAATGTATCTAATTAGTTTTTGTATTAATGAAAAATTGTAAATAATAATAATAGAGTTAAGAAATTTTTGATAAGTCAAGATTCTTTTGGTTAGTAATTTATTTTTTCAAAGAATTCATTTGTTTTGGTCAAATCATAGAAAAGAACGGCCATTTTTTTTAATAAATTCTCTTCTTTCTCTTCATTCAAAGGGAAATTTCAGTCTTTTTAATTCAAAAAAAAGAAAAATAATTCTTTTAGTATCAGTTAAAATTTTTTGTGTTGTTGCGTTATTTTGTGTTAATAAAATTATAAAATTGTGGTATTATTATCTTGGAGATTTATTTGCTTTTCTATTATTTGGTCGATAATTAATAAGAATTTAGAAAACCGTTAAAGCGACCCGCCTGAGAGAGTCTCAATTCAGTGGAAAGTAAAACTTTTCACTACTGCATTATATTTAGTCGGTGCATTATTTTATTATAAGGTAAGCAAGTTGTAAGTTGTTTATCTGATTGCATATCATCTTATGTCAGGTTTGTCTGTATTCAAAGTTCCTTTCCATTAACCCGTATACCTAGTTGTATCATTTTGTCGACTCTATAAATATCACGATAATACTTAAAGAATTGCCATTTTATTATAACGTGATATATAGAACTTGCTCTATGGGAATAATACTTATAAGTTTCTTATTTCAAAAATTAAATTTAATTAAAATTATCAGAAATTAAAATCTAAATTAACTGTAAAATATTTTAAAGGAAACCCAACAGATGTAATTATATAACAAACATTTTCTAAACAAAATTTCTCTACCGGTTTAGTGGTGCAGTATTAATTACAATATTTATTTATCCTACATAATAACATGTAAACATGAAGTGCATAATACATTATGCTTCTAGTATTTATTTTAATAATATTCATTGTTATTAATGCGCAATTTGTATGTTTGTATTATAAAACAAAAGTGTATATAATGATAAAATTAATAGCAAGCTCTTGAGCTATTCTTTTTTTAGGTATTGCTTATGTTATTGGTGTATATATTAATTATTATTATATTATATATTAATTAGTGTATATATTTACTATTATTATAGTTTAATAGTAACTACTTTATTGATTAGGTAGATAATCTATGGGACAATTAAGTTAAAAATTGTAATGTTAGTATTTGTGATGTAATGTTAGAAAATTAAAATTTTTCTTAAATTTATTTATTCCAAAAGATTTGTTTATAAACAAACTTGAGTTTTTGTAACAATAACTTCTGTGCATTTTAAAACTAATAGATCTCACTTGTTTTATTCTAATCAATTTAGCAATTTATTGTAGAAATAATATTATAGAATTGTAGTAAATTACTTCATTCCTTATAAATCTAAAAGGTACGAAACATACAAAGGGTCGCTATAACTACTGTTAAAATATAATAAACAGATCTAAAAGTAAAAACGCGATCATTTTTTGTCTTACAAATAATTAATTAAATTATTTATCTTTCAAAAAATATAACCTCCAAAAGTTCGCGTTATAATTGATGACCCCGAACGACACCCCCCGACAAGCGCTCTTCAACCCCACACCTAGAATCCTGAAATTGTTTCCATTAGTAGATGTCCTTCAAAGGAGTCCTTTTTATTTCAAAGATAATTGTCTTGAATTTAATTGTTTAGTTGCCATTATGGCTGAACGACATAATTTCCCAACGTTTGACAGTTCAGACTCATAGCTTTCTTTTGTAATTATTGATCGATATTTCGATTACTTACAAATTGAAGACGAACGTCAAAAATATAACATGTTAACTCTACACCTACCCTTTGACGTTTTAAAAATTAACCATGGAGACCTCAACGTACCCCCCACGTTGTACTCTTTACGCTACCTTAAAAACTACACTTAAGGATTACTATAGTGTTTCGTGAAACGATAAAGATGTTTTGGAGCGGTCATCTTATGGTCAACACCGATTCACTTGGTTCCGAACAAATAGAGTTCTTCTCAATCCCCATCGGACCTGAGGATATTCCGAAGACCGCCATTACTACACCATTGGGCCACTTCCAGTTCAAGAGAATGTGTTTTGGTCTGAGAGACGCGGCTAGTTCTTGGTTCCGTTTTATGGATTCAACTTTAACAGGACTAACTTTTCTATTTTTTTTATAGATGATATTTTGATCTCATAGTGCAAATGGTCAACAACATATTGAGATGCTATAATTTAAATAAAAAGATTAAATAAATCAATGATGTTAAAATTACTTTGGCTAGCTTTAATAAAGAAATTTTTAATAACACCCAAAATTTTCTTTTAACCAAATAGGCTGACTAAGGTTTAATTCTATAGAGCATGAGATAAAAATTTACATTGATCTTATTAATTCCTGTACCTGGAAAAAGAAACTTACTACCAATGCACTTGGAATTCTGCAACTGGACAAACAGCAAACTTAAACTCTATATGTGAAGAAAATAAATGGATGCTTGCATAAACATCAAATGAATAAACACATAGATAAATTGAAACACAGATCTTTATTTTTATTATGATAAATAGAAAATCTATTTCAAAAGAGAAAATAAAAAAATACTTAAACAGAAAAGTTAAAAATGGAGAATCTTCCTTGACCTTGCTCAAATGTGTTAAATATTAGTTACCAACCTGCCATGGGAGTTGTAACTGGTCTCCATTTGAACAAACTGACATCAAATAAGTTTATCAGATAAGAAAAATATTTACAATTGCTAAATAAAATTATTTAACGAAAAATTAATTATTTTTGTGAATAAACGAACTGAAATTGTTAAATGATATATTTTTGTTATTGAAAACACTCTTAAATAAGAAAAATAAATTTTGAATTTATTAAAAAAATTGTCTTTATGATTTTGTTGTTCTTAATGTGAACCAAATCCTTTTATTTTCGATTTACCTTGTATATAAACGTCAACGAATCCACTCAAATGTATTTTCTATTGTATTATCGGTAATACAGACAGCTTCAATTCAACAGCTCATCTCTAATATCAATGGAAGTCGAATTATGCAAATAAATAATTAAATAAACATAAATCTTCGTGATTTAATTTAAATAAATCGTTCACAATTCCATATAATTGTTGAAGAACGAAAATAAATCTTCTTTGATTTAAATATTCAGGTAACTATTTAATTCCATAAACACTTTGTTAAAAATTGTCGTTTGTTTACAAAAAAACATGTGATTATCACTTAACCTTACTTTATTTTGCAGATTTTTGGTCTAGAGTCGAGCATGGACACTCCCAATGCGTTTTATCGATTGAATTTGTTCGTTTTCCCCGGAGTTTATATAGGTTTCGCCAAAACAATCGATAAACAACACAAATTTTTAAAACAATCGCACATCAAAATTTTATCATGACGTCACTACCGAAAAACATGTGTTACTAACCTTAAATCTAAAGACAGAAATGTAGCTGGCGAAAAGACAATTGAAACACTATAACACACTTATGATCTATAACTGAAAAAACCAACGAAAACGACCAACGGCCAAAAATCTTATTGAAACTTAATTACAATGAAAACTCATTAACTCCAGCTATGCCTATACAAGAAAGACTACATAGCTACCCAAGGTAACTCATACATATGCAGTTTACATAGAAAAATATTTACAATAAAAGAAAAACTTAAATAAAAATCTGTTTACACGTTTATAAGGTCAAACGATGCTTTGCAAGTTCTCATACAAATGACAACATAAATGCAATCAAACTATACTCACTCCTGTCCAGAATACAGTACTCCAAGTGCCGGCAGTCATACAACGGTGTAAAATATTATAATAAAATCAATATTTGAAAAAATTTAAGCATATTAACAAAGCCACTACCTACACAAAGATTAACACAAATTTTTCAAATACAGAGATTTGTAAGTTAAATGTACTGTTATAGACATTACAATAATGACCCGTTTTACATATTTCTAGTGAAATATTTTCTCAAAACTGGTTCAGCTTAGTAGGATCAAGAAAATTCTCTTGTACGTTAATTATCGTCAAACCCCATATAAAGAAAGAAAGATAAAATCCTCTAAAAAAATGGATAAACTATGCTGAACATGTAACATGGGTTACATAAACCATGTTCTACTACAAAAACAATCTAACTGATAGATATGCCTTTTTATATTTATAAACCTTTTATAAAGTGGGATTAAATGTGTATTAAGACAATCCGTACTCCTATTTTCCTACTTTAACTTGATAAAATTATCTGTAACCAAGCATGTATCCTTAGGCATGAATAAAACTAATATCCTAGCATGAGTATCTATTTTTTTATTGCATGCATATTACGTATAAGTGCTATTCGAGCATGAGATATAAATTTACATTGATCTTATTAATTCCTGTACCTGGAAAAAGAAACTTACTACCAATGCACTTGGAATTCTGCAACTGGACAAACAGCAAACTTAAACTCTATATGTGAAAAAAATAAATGGATGCTTGCATAAACATCAAATGAATAAACACATAGATAAATTGAAACACAGATCTTTATTTTTATTATGATAAATAGAAAATCTATTTCAAAAGAGAAAATAAAAAATACTTAAACAGAAAAGTTAAAAATGGAGAATCTTCCTTGACCTTGCTCAAATGTCTTAAATATTAGTTACCAACCTGGCATGGGAGTTGTAACTGGTCTCCATTTGAACAAACTGACATCAAATAAGTTTATCAGATAAGAAAAATATTTACAATTGCTAAATAAAATTATTTAACGAAAAATTAATTATTTTTGTGAATAAACGAACTGAAATTGTTTAAATGATATATTTTTGTTATTGAAAACACTCTCAAATAAGAAAAATAAATTTTGAATTTATTAAAAAAATTGTCTTTATGATTTTGTTGTTCTTAATGTGAACCAAATCCTTTTATTTTCGATTTACCTTGTATATAAACGTCAACGAATCCACTCAAATGTATTTTCTATTGTATTATCGGTAATACAGACAGCTTCAATTCAACAGCTCATCTCTAATATCAATGGAAGTCGAATTATGCAAATAAATAATTAAATAAACATAAATCTTCGTGATTTAATTTAAATAAATCGTTCACAATTCCATATAATTGTTGAAGAACGAAAATAAATCTTCTTTGATTTAAATATTCAGGTAACAATTTAATTCCATAAACACTTTGTTAAAAATTGTCGTTTGTTTACAAAAAAACATGTGATTATCACTTAACCTTACTTTATTTTGCAGATTTTTGGTCTAGAGTGGAGCATGGACACTCCCATTGCGTTTTATCGATTGAAATTGTTCGTTTTCCCCGGAGTTTATATAGGTTTCGCCAAAACAATCGATAAACAACACAAATTTTTAAAACAATCGCACATCAAAATTTTATCATGACGTCACTACCGAAAAACATGTGTTACTAACCTTAAATCTAAAGACAGAAATGTAGCTGGCGAAAAGACAATTAAAACACTATAACACACTTATGATCTATAACTGAAAAAACCAACGAAAACGACCAACGGCCAAAAATCTTATTGAAATTTAATTACAATGAAAACTCATTAACTCCAGCTATGCCTATACAAGAAAGACTACATAGCTACCCAAGGTAACTCATACATATGCAGTTTACATAGAAAAATATTTACAATAAAAGAAAAACTTAAATAAAAATCTGTTTACACGTTTTTAAGGTCAAACGATGCTTTGCAAGTTCTCATACAAATGACAACATAAATGCAATCAAACTATACTCACTCCTGTCCAGAATACAGTACTCCAAGTGCCGGCAGTCATACAACGGTGTAAAATATTATAATAAAATCAATATTTGAAAAAATTTAAGCATATTAACAAAGCCACTACCTACACAAAGATTAACACAAATTTTTCAAATACAGAGATTTGTAAGTTAAATGTACTGTTATAGACATTACAATAATGACCCGTTTTACATATTTCTAGTGAAATATTTTCTCAAAACTGGTTCAGCTTAGTAGGATCAAGAAAATTCTCTTGTACGTTAATTATCGTCAAACCCCATATAAAGAAAGAAAGATAAAATCCTCTAAAAAAATGGATAAACTATGCTGAACATGTAACATGGGTTACATAAACCATGTTCTACTACAAAAACAATCTAACTGATAGATATGCCTTTTTATATTTATAAACCTTTTATAAAGTGGGATTAAATGTGTATTAAGACAATCCGTACTCCTATTTTCCTACTTTAACTTGATAAAATTATCTGTAACCAAGCATGTATCCTTAGGCATGAATAAAACTAACATCCTAGCATGAGTATCTATTTTTTTATTGCATGCATATTACGTATAAGTGCTATTCGACTATTTGAAAGCTTCCGGAGCCTATCGTAGCCTATTAAATGTTCTTAGTGTGTTACAAACTAATCAAATTTTCAATTAGATGATATCATCTCAATATTGACCATGTACAGCAAGTATTTTTCCAGTTTAAGCAACAATGGGCTTTTCAGAGCTCGATTTCTGGTACACCATGTGCATGCTTGCGGGATTCAACCTCAACATTCCAAAATTAAAGCAATTGCGAAATTCGCATTACCTGGTAATCAGAAAACGATATGAAAAGTGATAGGTCTTTGTTTTGTATTATCATTTCTACTCATTCCTCATTATGCAGAAATATTAGCACATCTAAAAAATCTTGTTATACTTTATGGAAGTTCTTCTAAAAGCCTATCAATATGAATGCTGACCAAATATAAGCATTTAAAAATGCTAAAATAGCTTTGGTCAACGCTATACTACTTCTACATCCAAAGCTGGATGCACTGATTAGCATAGCAGCTGACAGTTCATCTACGACGATAGCAGGACTGCTTCAGCAGCTAGAAAGTGGTATGTGGAGACCATTACAATTTTGTTAACGGAAGCTCACTCCTACTGAACATAAATACAGTATTTTTTCACGCAAACTTTTAGGGATTCACTTTTCGGTAAAAAAATTCTGGCATTATGTGGAGTGAGATTTTTACATTTACACTGATTATAAACCACTATGTGCAGCGTAAAAAACAGTAGTGACGAATATTTACCTCGCGAGTTTCGTCAACTCGAATATAAGAATTTCACACTTCACTAGTGACGTTCGATATTCAACAAAGCCTGCTTATTTTGTATATTTTAGTTAGCGTAGATATTTTTAGATAACAAAGTTACAACAATAGATTGCCGCAAATGTCACTTGTCATGAAAAGTTATATTTCTTGGTCTTTTGAATATATTTGTTGTAAAATATAACGACAACCTCAAAAAAGCCTTTATAGTATCAGAGTCCTCATAAAGTTTATTTCATATTTTTCTGAAAATTCTGCTCTGAAACGGGTCGGAGCGTAATTACAGTTTTCTAAGCATTTATGTTTGTAACAGCTTACGTATCCTTTGTACCTTATGTAACAATTTCTATGGGTTTGCCAATGTATACCGAGTTACAAAAGAACAATGCAAATGATAAATACTGGATTTCATGATACCATATGCTTTATTTTATGATTTACTTTTACTTAAAAAATGGTTTCCTTTAGAAACAAAAATTAATCTAATTTTCTAGATCTTAACAGTAAAAACCTTAAAATAGTTGCTGTTATATTTCCGAAGAAATAATTTTCATGTGAACTATTTTCGCACGTACAATAGGCGTAGATACTATCATAAATGTGTGCCTGTTGATTTTTCGTGGAATGACCTGGTTATTAGCAATTAGTTTTTTCCTTTCATAACCTACTATCCCTTTAACCTTATCCTCCCTGTTGATTACGTTATCTATTAGCGTATGCTTTCATCAATTACGATAACATTATTATTTTAATTTTATTGTTGTTGACCGATTATCTTCCGATGGGCTTTATTACTGGCATAGATTAATATAGCACTGCTGATTACAGAAATGCCAGATTTATTAAGAAACCTTTGTTTAATAAAATAACTAGCTCAACAATGATATATTCATTTTTGATATGACTGCTCTGGTACTTCTCCAAAAATGTCTGAATTGGAAGAGACCAAGAAATAGAATCGCATGAATTCGTTTGAAGGTGCGTTTAACAATAATTTTTCCTTGTGTCGGAAAATCTCATTGAAACCCGGTATGTGAACGTCAAATGTCATTAGAAATATTTTTTCTTAATAAAACTTTTCCCATATTTTAACAAATATTATCATTTTTCGCCGACTTTTTTTAAATAGCGAATTTGACAAATACCTAATGTCACATGCGTACAATTGACATGGCGTATTTAAAATATTTTTGGAAGCAGAGGTGATTGCCCCACAAAGTTCACTTCTAATCAGAATACTCAAGAAATTTCCCATATAGATCCAATTTTATGGCAGACACTGTATAAATGTATTTAGAATAAAACGCGAAACGCGTAGCACAAAAATTACACATTACAAAACCGTTCTACTTGTAAAAAAGAAACTAGCGTCTGGGGGTTGCCGCCATGTGATTAATTCCAGAAGTGTAATTTTATATATAAATACTAAAAGAATATAGAAATTCTTAAACAGGAAGTCAGGTATTAAGTCAGTCGGGAATCAACGCAAAATAGGAAAAATAGTTATTTCTGTGTTAAGGCGCATTTTATCACTATTGGAGATATAATTTAAAATAATAACAAGATACCATTACATGAATGATAATAAAAGATTAATTCTTTTGTTAAATTGTGAAGTTAAAATTTAAAATAGCAGTATTTAATTTTTAGGTTAGTGCAATTCACGTAAATAGCTATATAAAAACTAAAATAAACGTAGCTATAAAAAATACTTGGAGCAAAAATTATTTTTTTATAAACATACTATTGTAACGAATAGTAAACCCACATATGACGTCATCAAACATTCTAAGTGTATGAGTCATCAACTGTATGACTCATCAATCAACACCTGCGAGTATGACTCATCGACACGCCTCATCGACGTCACTAACAACAGCTGCATGTATGACTCATCAACACGTCATCGAACATTCTAGATGTATGAGTCATATAATATAATATATGATATAAATTGAATTCGCGGGTGAAAGGGGGCAGTTAATGTTTAGCCGGCGTCGTATTGAAATGTACTCTGAATAATTAGTTAATAATTGTAGTACATAAATAGTTTTCATCTAAATAGTCCTCAAATAAATTTGTAAATACCTAGCATTTAGATAATAATTCGTTAAATAGTTTATAGTTATAGTGTTTTTAATTAAGAGCATTGTAAATAATCTTTTCTTTATTAATAGACGATTTAAAAAGCATTTTTGTTATTATTTTAAAAAGAACGCTACAGTGGTGTTACAGGTGTGGCGTTTTAAAATAAATAAAATCGCGTAATAAATAAAGTGCTGTGAGAATAAATTTTTAGTGTTAAAAATAATTTCAACGAACAATTAAAATGGCGATGAAATTGTTAAAAGATCTCTTAGTGATAGATTTAAAACGGGAATTGGACGAGAGAGACTTTGATATTGTTGGAAAGAAAGAGGCTCTAAGAGCATTGTAAATAATCTTTTCTTTATTAATAGACGATTTAAAAAGCATTTTTGTTATTATTTTAAAAAGAACGCTACAGTGGTGTTACAGGTGTGGCGTTTTAAAATAAATAAAATCGCGTAATAAATAAAGTGCTGTGAGAATAAATTTTTAGTGTTAAAAATAATTTCAACGAACAATTAAAATGGCGATGAAATTGTTAAAAGATCTCTTAGTGATAGATTTAAAACGGGAATTGGACGAGAGAGACTTTGATATTGTTGGAAAGAAAGAGGCTCTAATGAATCGGCTAAAAAAATGGCTTCTAGAACATAACGAGGACCCCGAAAGTTTCCTCTTCGAAATACCCGGACCCGCAATTGATACTAATTTGTTGTTAAGTAAAATGGAAGAAAGTTCTAGAAAAGCCGAAGAGAATGCTAGAAAGCTAATGGAAAACACTAAAGCACTGGAAGAAAAAGTTTTGGAAAATTCTAGACAGTCCGAAAAAATTCTAAAGTGCTTAAAGAAGAATTACTTAAAAATACTAAAGCACTGGAGGAAAAAGTTTTTGAAAATTCTAGAATGCTTAAAGAAGATTTACTAGAAAACACAAGATTGCTTAAGGAAGAATTACTAGAAAAGTACGAAGAAAGTTCTAGAAGGCTTAAAGAAGAATTGCTGGACAATGTCAAAGTGTTAGAAAAAAAGGTTTTCGAAGAATTGTTGGAAAATTCCAGCGCGTTAGGACTATTAGAAATTAAATTGGAAGGTAGATTGGCGGAACAAGATAGGGTAATAAAGATGGTAGAAGAGAAAATCGCCCAAATGCAATTACCACCAACAACTAAGAAAGACGATATGACCGAAATACTCGAAGATAGAATGAGGCAACTACGGTTTCCCTCAACTTCTGAGTTTAATGAAGTAAAGAAGCAATTTAAGAAGAAAAGGTTTCTGCCGTAGGGATACAAGTAAAACCACCCACGTTCGATGGAGAGATACCTTGGTCCACCTAAACAATTTGAGGCGGCCGCTGGGGCCAACGGATGGACAGGCAAGGAAAAGGCCGTTTCTTTAACTGTGGCTTTGCGTGGAGACGCGTTGAACGTCCTGCAAACAATCCCAGCACGACAGGAAAATGATTACCAATTGTTAGTGTCTAGATTGGAGATGAGATATGGAGACGCGCATATTCAACAAGTGTATCACGCGCAAGTGAAGAATCGTATCCAGAAGAATGGAGAAAGCCTGCAGGAGTTTGAAGCCGATGTTGCGCGGCTTGTCCGATTGGCGTACCCTACGGCACCCGATTCATTTCTGGGACAACTCGCTGTGCAGACCTTCATTGATGGGTTAAGAGACGGGGAAACACAACAATCATTGAGGCTGGCACGACCAAGAACAACTGATGATGCGCTTGCTCACGCCTTAGAATTTGAAGCTGCAAAACAAGCGTCCCGAGGTCACGGGCGTGTTCGGGCCGTTGTGGAAGAAGGAGAAGGTTCTAAAGATCACCTAGAGGAGTTAGTACTGAGAGTTCTTCGGAAGGAAGAAAGCCGTAAGAAGAATCATCAAGAAGTTCGAGGACCTCGTTGATGGAATTACGGCGAACAAGGGCACATACAACGTCGTTGCCCTAAACCAAAACAAGTTCAGCAGTCGGAAAACTAAAGGGGGTCGACGAGAGGGGGCGAACGTTGATCCATGCCGTAACATCGAAGAACAGTACCAGCAGTTTGTTTGTAGATGGAAAGATTGCTAATCGAACTGTCCCCCTACTCATTGATACGGGAGCGACAAAATCAATTATACGCCCTGACGTTCTACGAACAAGCATGAAGCTGTTACATACAATTACTCAACTCCGTACAGCGACGGGTGAAGTAATACCAACACGCGGAGTGGTAAAGATGAAGATCGACATTGGAAGTGAAGAACGTGATCATGAGGTGCTGGTAGCCGACATCACTGACGAATTCATCTTGAGAATGGACCTCCTGAGAAAATTTGGTTTAACATTGGACTTGAAAGAGGGTATTTTGAAGGTTGGTAACGAAGAACTTCCTTTGCATCCACGAGAACACCCTATCGTAAGGGTGTTGCTGGCAGAAGACGTGATATTACCAGGTCGGAGGGAGATAATTGTCGAGGCAGGTTTGGATGGAGATCTTCGGGTAGGATGTGTGCGAATAATGGAGCCTGTTTGTTTTAAGAAGATCCATAGTGGCAGACTGGTGGGAAAAGCGCTGATCAAGGCTGGAAAGACAGTACCGGTGAGAATTATGAACGTTAATATAGATCCGGTAATATTAAAGAAGAGTACCCTTGTGGGACAGTGTGTGCCAGTATTCCGCGTAGCCAGGTGTATGGATGATGTTCCAAAACCAGTGCCCAAAGACCATGGTGGAAAACTAGTGGGTATGGTTACTAGTTCATGCGAAGACCTTAACAAAACGGAAGTGAAAGAGGTTCAGGGTTTGGTTCACCGATATCAAGATATCTTCGCTCTTGACGATATCCAGAAGGGACGAACCAATATTGTGGGACATAAAATCAATACAGGGAACACTGGGCCAGTCCGACAGCAACCGAGACGTCTACCTCTAGCAAAGCGAGCAGAAGCCGAGAAAATCATTACTGATATGGAAGTGACCCCTTGTTCTTCCGAGCCATCCAGCAGTCTATGGGCATCGCCGGTGGTCCTGGTCAGTAAGAAGGACGGGTCAACGAGATTTTGTGTGGACTATCGGCAGCTCAATAATGTGACCAAGAAAGACAGCTATCCCTTACCAAGCATCGACGACACGTTAGATACCCTGTCTGGTTCACGATGGTTTTCGACTTTGGACTTGAAGAGTGGTTATTGGCAAGTTGAAATGGAACCTGAAGACCGGGAGAAGACCGGGTTCACTATTGGTTCCGGACTATGGCAGTTTACGGTTATGCCTTTCGGTCTATGTAACGCTCCGGCCACCTTTGAGCGTCTAATGGAGATCATCCTGAGGGGGCTGTCGTGGAAGACTTGCCTAGTCTATCTGGATGACGTGATCGTAGTTGAAAGATCATTCAGTGAACATCTGAAAAATCTGGAGGAAGTGTTCCGGAATCTGCGTACAGCCAACCTGAAATTGAGTCCGGAAAAGTGCCACATATTCCGAAGGGAGGTGAAATATCTCGGGCACGTCGTATCACAAAATGGAGTGGCAGCCGACCCCGATAAAATTCGTGCAGTTCAAGAGTGGCCAACACCGAAAGATAAACACCAAGTTCGTAGTTTTCTTGGGTTATGTACCTACTACAGGCGTTTCGTTCCTGGGTTTGCCAATATAGCGAAGCCCCTGACAAGGTTAACCGAAGATGGGCGCGAGTATGTTTGGAGCGGAGAGTGCGAAACAGCTTTCCAACAGTAGAAGCGTGCCTTGACAACAGTACCAATATTGAGGTACCCACGGACAGAAGGGAAATTCAAACTTGACACAGATGCAAGTAATCTGGCCATTGGGGGTGTACTTTCTCAGATACAGGATGGACAAGAAAAGGTCATCGGCTATTTTAGTAAGGTTTTGTCAAAAGCCGAAAGGAATTATTGTGTGACCAGAAAAGAATTATTGGCTGTCGTGAAATCCGTTGAGCACTTCTACAAATACTTGTACGGACGGAAGTTTTTATTGAGGACGGACCATGCAGCGTTGAAATGGCTTCTACAATTCCGTAATCCTGAAGGCCAGGTCGCAAGGTGGATCGAACGATTACAAAAATACGACTTTGACACAGAACATCGAGCGGGCACTAGTCATCGAAATGCCGATGCTCTTTCAAGAAGACCCTGTCCAACGTATTGCCGTCATTGCTCTCGTTTGGAAGAGAGGGTTTGCCAAGTATTAAGGACTACCATCGTCAACGACAATTGGTTGCCGGAGGAATTGCAACGACAGCAGGAGGCTGATCCCGAACTAAAAATGGTACTGGAATGGAAGCGCGTGGGAGAAAGGCCTGCCTGGGAGGCCACCAGCCCTTTCAACAGAACGCTCAAAGCATATTGGGCCCAATGGGAGTCCTTGAAGGTGGAAGACGATCTCCTGAAGCGAGTACTGGAGAGTGAAGATGGCACCACCAATAGGTCTCAGTTCGTGGTTCCAAGAAGCCGAGTGGCTACAGTATTGCGACATCTCCATGACGATGCCTCAGGAGGACACTTCGGTGTGAAAAAGACTTTGGAGAAAGTTAGGGAGCGTTTTTATTGGGTCAACTGTAAAGAAGACGTGAAGGAGTGGTGTCGGAAATGCGAACTATGTGCCGCTGGTAACGGACCCTTGGGGAAACGAAGAGCACCTATGAGGCAGTACAATGTGGGTAGTCCTCTGGAAAGAATAGCTATAGATATTGCCGCACCATTTCCCGAAACCGACGATGGGAATAAATACATCTTAGTGGCAATGGACTATTTTACCAAATGGCCAGAAGCATATGACCTACCAAACCAGGAAGCTGCGACTGTTGCTGACGTACTAGTCAAAGAGTTTTTCAGTCGCTTCGGAGTGCCCATGAAGCTGCATTCGGATCAAGGCCGCAATTTTGAGTCTGTACTCATTGGAGAAGTCTGTCGATTGTTGGGCATTCGCAAGACTCGACCACACCGTTACATCCGCAGTCGGATGGAATGGTAGAACGCATGAATCGGACAATGGGCAAATATTTGGCCAAGGTCGTCTCCGATCATCAACGAGACTGGGACCAATACCTGCATCTGTTCCTGATGGCTTATCGTGCATCGGTCCACGAAACAACCGGTCAGTCACCAGCGTCTGTGATGTTTGGACGCGAGTTGCGGTTACCGTGTGATCTGGAATTTGGATCCCCACCTATAGAGCAGGAGGTAGCCGGGAATGATTATGTCATCAACTTAAAGAAGAAGTTGGAGGATATTCACGACCGAACCCGAAATAATAGTCGAATCGCGAGTGACCGGATGAAGACTACGTACGATGTGAGAGCCCAAGAAGGAGGGTTTCAACCTGGAGAGCTTGTCTGGTTATACAACTCGCAAAGACTATTCTCCAAAGTTACAGCGAAATTGGGAGGGCCCATACCAGGTGAAGAAACGAATAAATGACTTGATTTATCGCATCCAGAAATTGCCAAGAGGGAAACCAAAGGTGGTACACTCCAATCGTCTGGCGCACTATGAGGGAAACAATAACGTAGTTCCGGATCGAGAAGATGACGCTGAGGTGGCTATCAATACCGTAAGGCCTGAAGATGATCAGCCAACCTTAGAAATTTATGGCTGCGTTTTCCGGAACTAGAAAAGCCCGATTAGGAGTCACGACCGAGATGCAACAAGACCTCTTCCGGGTCCCTGGTGATTATTCCATTGCCCACTGTGTCTCCGAGGATCTCTGCATGTACAGGGGGATCGCAGTAGTGTTTAGGAATAAATTTGGACGGCTGGATGAACTTCGAGATCAGAATCCCTCTGTTGGCAAACCCTTACACTTTCCTGATCATGACCGCTCCATTTACTACTTGGTAACCAAGCAGTTTTACTACCAGAAACCGAGTTACGCCGACCTGTGGAGGGCATTATGGGATTTAAAGACCGAGTTGCTTACCAGGGGTATTAGCAAATTGGCAGTTCCCAAACTCGGCTGTGGGCGGGACCAGTTGGATTGGACAATCGTTCGAAACCTGCTGCAAGTTATTTTTAGAGATACGGATGTGAAGATCTTAGTCTGTAGCTTCGATCCCCAGCCCGCATCAAGGCCAACAAAGAGTGTAGACTGTTATTTCTACCGTAATGGAACATGTAGTCGAGGTGAAGACTGTCGATACCGTCACGACCGTTTCTACAGAAACCAGAGAATAAAACCTGTTCTGGG
This sequence comes from Agrypnus murinus, assembly GCA_929113105.1. Lineage (NCBI taxonomy): Eukaryota > Metazoa > Arthropoda > Insecta > Coleoptera > Elateridae > Agrypnus > Agrypnus murinus. The sequence goes on from OV816030.1 coordinate 38,857,620, forward strand.
ACAGAACAGACTTGAAGAGGGGGACAGTGTAACGAATAGTAAACCCACATATGACGTCATCAAACATTCTAAGTGTATGAGTCATCAACTGTATGACTCATCAATCAACACCTGCGAGTATGACTCATCGACACGCCTCATCGACGTCACTAACAACAGCTGCATGTATGACTCATCAACACGTCATCGAACATTCTAGATGTATGAGTCATCGTATGAAAGATATAAATTGAATTCGCGGGTGAAAGGGGGCAGTTAATGTATAGCCGGCGTCGTATTGAAATGTACTCTGAATAATTAGTTAATAATTGTAGTACATAAATAGTTTTCATATAAATAGTCCTCAAATAAATTTGTAAATACCTAGCATTTAGATAATAATTCGTTAAATAGTTTATAGTTATAGTGTTTTTAATTAAGTGCATTGTAAATAATCTTTTCTTTATTAATAGACGATTTAAACAGCATGTTTCTTATTATTTTTAAAAATAACGCTACACTATTTATTACTTAATATTATATTGTAATTAAAAAGTTTGTTTGAAATGACAGTTGCAATTTCTATAAAAATGTACAACAATGGATTATTACTTCAATATTGATAGACGTGTTCAAGAGTTTTTATTGTCGTCAATTCTTAATTAATATGCGCGTAGTATTTAAAAATGCTACAATAAATCACAAGTGTTAGAAATAGCCACAGCGCATATATCAGCGACTACAACTCCTAAGCGCTAGTGAAAAATATACTAAAGTGCTGCACGAATTGCAGATATTTTAAAGCATACATATGTAAACCCATCCAATGACAGACGCCACTTTACACGGCAGTTACACATCGATTTCGTGAACCCCAACATCGTGCTAGCGAACTTGTATTATCTCAGTATTTATTTGACCGATCCAGTGACTGGGTACATAATAAGAAGGGAGCTTTGAAACCACAACATCAATGTGTATAATATCAACATTATTTCAGCATTCCTTTTCGTTTATTAATTCTACAGTTATTTTATTTAATAATCTTTTAATAAATAGCTATTATTCGTAATTATTAGTACTTACATACTCGTATTATACAACTGAATACTTATTACGTTTACTTAAAGTTGGAAACTTTTAACATCATTTTGCCGCGTTAATAATAGTAGTATAGGTATGTGGCTTTGTTAGAAGATGCATCTCATCTAACACAACAAAAAACCTTCATAACGTTTTTTCGTATGATCTATCGTTTAAGCGTAAAATTAACTTCTTTTTTTATTTACAGATTTTGACTCAATTAAGAAACGCGGCAACCCTACAACGTCTTTAATACAATCTGCTTGACATTCTCTTTATGTCTCGTAGTGCTGAGGATTGTAGTCTGTTGAACTTGAGATAATTTGTTCATGTGCGAGTTTTATCTATGCAACTATTACTGCATAGACAAGACTAAGAATGATACTGTTGATCTTGAATAAATTCGTAAATAAAACAGATGTTACAGTTTTTTTTATCTGAAAACAAATTCAAGGTCTAATAACAGCTTTAGAATAAAAACGTCTTATTTTTTAAGCAAACATTGATTACCTAATAAATAAGAAAGGTTTATTAGATAAAAGGGCGATCTTGATTAGTTGAATTTAATCTAGAAAACATAAAAGCCATTCGGCTTTATAAAAAAATACAATTACGAGTTCTAATCTGCGATGCTAATACATTTTACTGGAAGTTGAAGAATTACTTGATTCCAGTAATTCTTTTCAGTAAAACTGAAACCATCATGGAATAAGCCTTCTAAACCTATTCAATATTAAAACCGAACGTTTTCAACGAACGTAAGTGGTACGTGTCAATAGCCACAAAACCCTATTTATATTAAATATCGCCTTTCGTAGACGTTCCTAAGCAAATCTTCCTTTCGTATTCTATGCTTAATGTGTAAGAAAATATTCCGTTCTGGCCTATGGCACATACCTAATTCTCATTTTTATTTATTTAGTTTAGATAAAATTTACAGACTGCACAAGACAGTTGATACACAACATGATTACAATTTTACAATCTTTAATAACATTCAAAAATAAATGGAAGACCAATCAAAATTTTAAAAAGAATATTTTCATAATTACGGCACCAGTTTGAATGTGCGGCCTGTTTGTTGTTTACTCAACAACCACAAATAGCGGAACTAAATTAGTAATACAATCTGTAATTTCCACTAAAATTACGGGAGACAGTGCATTAACCTTTTGTAATAAAAAACAATAAAATGTGCTTAATTTGCTTGTTCATCAAAACAAGGGCTGCGTCATTCAACAAGTGTGCTATAAAATCAACAAAGTTGATCGGTTTGTTTAGACTAAACGATTTGAATCCAGAAACAAAATCAAGTGATTCAGCTGTGGAATGCGATTTTTTAAGCAAGGTTGCCAGATATGGCAATGGTTTTTTTAAATTGCTGGAAAACTAAGTAAGAGCCACCCCCCTAACCCCGAAAGGAAAACCTGGCTACGGACCTGCAGTGAAGACTAATAATAATTTATAGTTACTTGACACAGCACTTTTGTGCTGTAATATTTTCGATATTGTACCTTAACACAAAATGTAATTATTGTTAATTATATTATTATTTTATTATTTAGGGGTAATAACACACACACACACAACCCAACATAATCTGTACCTACTATCAGAAATATTAGCGACGTGTTTGCACGTTTATGTGAAATTACTAAAAACGATCCAGTACATTAACACCTTAATTTAACGGAAACTGTAGTTGCACAAAGTTGATCAACAATTTGAAAATGAAAAATAGTTAATTGAAAGATTTCCTCTTATAATTTCGGTGATGATTGTAATAAATTTTATAAATTGACTATTTTACACTAACGAAGTAAACTGCATTAAATCACCGAGCGAGATTATAACTCATCGGGCCGAACCAACACAATTCGATTACGGTCACTACATCTAATGGAGAAGTTTACGCATTTAGTTGAGTCACACTTAGTTAGTCTATAGTATATACTAGTAGTAGCTAGTATGCTAGTGTATGCTACTTTATATGAAAATATTTATCGTAAATTTGTGGAAAGTTTTACATAACATTTCAGATGAAATAAATATAACTGGTTAGTAACAAGCTTCACAAAATTTATTTTAATCCACCTGACAATTGTTTCGACAGCTCAGCTGTCATTATTAAAAGTAAGTCGTTAAGGTAAGTACAAAAAATTGATACCTAGATAAAAATAATAGCAAGTAACTGAATATATAACACTTTCATTAACCGAGAATTACTGAGCTCAATCAGTTAATTCTTTAAAGGTACCCTGAGTTCTAAAACTTCTAAATTTGCGTTTAAATTTGATATTATTTTGGGTGGCCAGTGTGTGATTCTGTTCTAAAAGGCGTAATTATATTTTTCTGTGTGTTTAGTTCGGTAACAACGCGCCCTGTCTATTTTATGTAAAAATCTCGAAGTGTTTATCCAATATATAGCGAACTATTGTTAGCGAATGTTTATTTGCAACGCCATCTATGTTTAGTATTATTGACTGCAGAATTTTTCTTTCTTTGCGATAAGTGCAGTTTTATTTTATTTTTCTCTTTTGTTAATTAAATTTAACATTTTATTTACTAATTATTGATTTTTCAATTCACTTTGGTTGTCTGTTTTCGTATAATCAATAATAAATCTCTCGTTGTGATACATTTTGCCGCCTGAATTCAATTAATTGAGAGGCAGCTTGTTGGTCACAAGACCCATTCTTGTTTTTCGTTAAAAATGCTCCGCCGTTATTCGTTCTCTTACAAAAACCTTGGCCAAGTGAAGACGTAGTTTTGTGGCAGATTAAACTTTTGGTTTTAATAGTGGAATTTCCTTTTGCTGGGCAATTATAGTTTGATTAGTGCATATAATGGTTTTGTGATATTTTGAAACTATCACCTCTATTGTTTGGAATTTATGCCAAAACGAAATTAAACATTTCTTTTTGTTGTGAAGCCACGCTTTGTCGTTCATCTGGAATGGCTTTTGAAAAAGTAATAATTATCTATTTGTTTTAATTAAAGTTTCTTCTTGTATTGATGTGATCAGTGAACCTTTCGCAACGTCGATCATTATTTATAGGGAAAGTTGATACGGACCTTAGTTTAAGAAAATATTGATTCAGACTTGCAATCAATTTGGCGTTTTAAGTTTTGTGTCCATTTTGGATAACACCGTATTTTGATGACCTCATGACCAAAACTGCGAGCTTCACTTTTGTTTGTTTGATGTTAATGGCGAATACGGTTTTGCAGTCCTTAGTATTTTGAGTCCCCACACGTGGATTACTGGAAGCCTGTTCCAAAAAAACTCATAATAACCTGTGGTCATCTTTAACGTAGGTTATCGTTATTTGAAGTAACGTTTGAAAACCAAATTAAGTTTATAGAAATAACCAGGTGGGTTCTTTATATCCTATTTTTTATGGAAGCGTTAATTAGTTCAGTTAATCAAATCTTAAGAGTGGATTGTTATAATTATGTGATATAAATTTTAAAGTTGCAATTCAAAGAAAACTATGAGATACTGAATTTAATTTTTCTAGCAATATTAATAAACTTCTAACGATCATAATACGAATTTTGTAATATGTGAATTTTTGTTTAATAACGAATAGTTGTAATATTATTATAATCCACGTTAAGATATTATTTAAATAACAACTGAAAGCCTTCCAGTTCTTTTTTACTATCTAACGATTTCTTATGTGAAATAAATAAATAGATGGTATTATTTGTGTTATTGCTTGGTTACTTTTTATTATGTGCTATTTTTGTGTAATAACAGAGTGCTGTAAATCGGTCCTTGCATAATATAGACTGTTTCACTTTATTTAATAAAAGAGTATTTAAATTAGTTATGCTAGCGTCCTTATATTCATAGCTCTATGAATTTGACGACGCTCTAATCCACCTATGACCTGCCTTAATCTCAAAAGAAGAAGAGGGTTCTCATTTTATGGCATTTCAGCTAAGCTAAGTCATAGATAGGTTGTGTAACGTAAGTACTTTTGTTTTTAGTAAAATAATTCTTGCTGCAAATTGACACCCAGTCGTGGGGCAGATCTTTTCTTGCTACAAACTGACAGTCTCATCGTGGGGCTAGTGTTTTGTTTGTTAAAGATTGGTGTTCAAATATAGGCAATATGTTTTTTGTAAAATTTGTTGTTACAGTGTGTTCTATCTTTAGTATTAAATAAAAATTAAAAAAATTTGTAATTGTTGGTTTTTCGGGGTATAAATATGTGCAACTTTTACAGATGTTTTCTTACATATGGTACGGATATGTAATTTGTGTCTTTTGTTTGATGGCCAATAGAATATATTCTTGTGATAGTTAACTTATAATCTTTTTGTTTAACTAAAGGGTCAATCATTTATGCATTACAATTATTTATATGGGTTTGTTTAATGGTTGAAATTTTTTTATTAGAATCTAGCTGTGTGAGTGGAATAGTTAAAGCTCTGTGACTAAAGGTCTGCAAGCTGCTATATTTAAGTGCCTTGTAGCGACAGCTAAAATAAAATAATCGTTTATGTAAACAAAACTGTCTTTCCGTGAGATTGTATTCCTTCTTAGTCACGCATATAAAATATTTTTGCTTAATGTACCGTAAAAAGACAAAATTAAGGTTAATTATTTTAAAGTATTGTAATAAATTCGTTTTAACAAAAATACATTGCGTTTTTATGATCCATTTCTATGCAAATAGACCGGTAGTATGAGGCATATTAAAATGTACCCAACAGAACAAAACGCTTTTAGAACTATAAATTTCTATAAATAACTATAAAGAACTATAATGTACGCGTTTTAGGCGACATCATAATAATTAGGTGGAGTTGCATTTTAATAAGTTGATTTAGAGCAGGGGTGGCCAACCGAAATCATCTTACGGTCCACTTCAGAAATGCTTCATTACTCCTCGGGCCACATATAAAATTATATATCCCCATATTACATTTAGATACACTATAGACATTTTTTGGACTGAAAAATTGAAACATAATGAGTTATTATTATTGTGTTTACTATTATTCTTACATGTAAACATAGATAATATAATAATAATGATACTAAACGTGCACACTTGCTAAATGGATGCACAAATAATGTATTTTTTTAATACATTGGTTTTCACTCCTTTGGCCATTATAAAATAAATATATTTTGTAAAAGTGTGATGAATCTCGCGGGCCGAAAAAATGTTTAAGGCGGGCACACATGCAGGCCGCGGGTTGGCCACTCCTGATTTAGAGTCTTAGAATTTTATGGTACCGCACTTTTTATACACACACGCGAGAGATTTTCATCTAAATCTGTTATTGGTGGCGAAAATGTCATGTTTACCGTATGATTGGGCGAATAGTTCTGGAATATGGTAGCCCTTTTTAAATTTGGTGCTTGATTAACAGAATTCAAGTGGCATTCTCCTAATATTTTGGCTTGGTTTTAAAAGAACGTATCGTACCGGTGGGGTTATAGTTTAAACCCTTCTGTGTGAGAATGGTGTAGAGCTGCCGCCTTCAGTTATGCGTCCCGTTTAATAATAAAGCGTACAAGAATTAATGGTATAAATTAGCCTGCTTCGGGAAACAATAGAATATATGTTTGAGTGTCCTTTGTGGGAAGTTTCGGAAATAACTGCAAAGCCCTAAGATTCAGTATTTTTGAAACAAAGCATTCAGGGTTCCACTAGAACTGTTTCGATCCAGCACCTTTAATTTGGATAGTGTTTGTTCTTTTTTGGTTATTGTGATTATTATGAAATATAATAAAGATAAAAAGAATAATTAAAAGTTTCACAAGTTTTATTAAATTCTTAACCTGACAATTGTTTCAACATTAAATGTCATTATCAAAGGCAGATAAGATAATATTCAATTTTATCTGCCTTTGATGATGGCATTTAATGTTGAAACAATTGTCAGGTTGAGAATTTAATAAAACTTGTAAAACTTTCAATTAATCTTTTTATGTTTATTATATTTCATGATTAAGGAGTTCCAGAATGTAAGGCTGCAGACAGTAACTGTTACGACCAATACAGCCGTAAAAATATTTTGGGTAGTTGTTCACCACCCTAATTTTCACAATACGTGATACGTCGGTTAGTAGAGGATCTAGCTTGAATAAAATATTATTAAAAACACAAAAAAGACATGTTTATTAGTACACAAACAACACAAAAAACACAAAACAGGCAAGAAATATACGTTTGGTCACCCGTAAGCCCTTTACTCAGACTCAAGTAAAGGTTAAAGCGATAGGAGTCTATGCCACTGCTTACGGTCAATTTGTGACAAGTTTAAATTTAATTACAATTGTATTTATATGATTTGGATGTAATGATTACAGCAAAATAGTGTGCTCCTTTATGACGTCAAGCCAGGTAGTCACTACAAATTTTACCTGACGCGAGTTTTATATTGCACCAATTTTGGTTAAGAAATGCTTATTACTGACATACTTGCAGTTCAGCGAACGATATTTCGTATTACATTTTAGTTAATTAAACAAAATTATTTCTTAATAGAAACAAAATATTTCCTTTTTTAATATTACGATAAAAAATCTTAAATTAAATCTAATTAAAATAAATGTTCAAGGAGATTGAACAGTAACTCTATTATTGTCATTATTAGCCTTTACAATGCCAATGCGGATTAAAGTTAAAACAAATGTAGTACTAGGATAAAAGGATTATTTGCATAACATTCTTTCAGTAAGTTACTTTGCAATTATATATTTTGAAATACATTCACGACTGCAATAAGTAAATTCGTTCTAGATTTAAAAATCCATTTAGAATGGTGTCCCTAATAAGTGAAATGTAGAATCTCTAATATTCGTAGATTTCACGTAATAATGAAATGTTGTTTATGTTTTATGACACAAATTGTGCATTGCATTGTTGCTAAACAATTTTTATAAATTTAAATTAATAAACGAAGTTTAAAATCACCAATTACTTGCTATAGCTTGGCACGACAAATTGTCTGTACTGCATTTAACAAAAATAAAGGAATACAAATAAACTTAACGTAAATCGTTAATCGTAAAAGCAACGATGGGAATCTAAAATTCGGGAAATGGGAGTCTTTTCCCGAATTGTAAATTCCCATCGTTGCTTTTAAACAATAACAACAAACAAGTTAGGTGGCGCCTTCTATATTGTCCAATCATTTCTGTATCCTATCTGGAATCAGCAAGTCTTTGATTTTGAGTTTTTTTGATTATTCGAAAGAAATTAGTGTGTTACAAGAGTATGTATCATTTTGCTTTTGCCTTCTTGCTTTCTTAAATAAACTAAAACTAAAGTTCTCAGTAGTAACCTCAATATTTTGTCCGTTGTATTCCAAAAAATATTACTATACTTGCCAAAAAGTTGTAGATTGTGGCAATACGGAGAGCGTTTTGTAGGTAAGTAAAGCGACAGCAATTTTTGGATTGTGTTTAAAATATTGATAAAGAATCGTTTAGTGGTAGGCATAATAGTGGGATTTAAAGAAAGACATATTAAATTTTCTTAAAGCCGTTATTGAAACTGAAGAAGTCAAATATTTTTTATGCAGACTTTGCACATACCTAAAATAGTTACTTGCATTACATTGAACGCATACCATATGTTTATATGACAGTTTTATAATCTCAACATTTGAAAAGAATGGGTACATTACTTGAAAGTTATTAGCCGTGTTGTGTGCACCTCTTTATTCTGAATATATCTATTATGTTACTTTATTATATAACTAAAACTAAACCAGAAATAATTAGTGTAATACACGGTGCATTTAATACGTAATTCATGTAATTTGTTATAGGACAAGGTGTCTAATTTTAGTAGACTGCAATTTCCTAAATAAAAACTAACTAGAATTGCAAAATAACAAAATAATTAGCATCTGAATAATTAACGCTATTATGCCAGCAAAGCAACAGTTTTTTCTAGTATTTTTCTTAGTAAAGAGGATTGACGATGTGTAGATTATTGTATGACACCATGACACATAAAATTAGAACACGGAAGGAGTATAGATTAAAGTGAGCCTTTAGAAATGCACGACTTGTTTAAAATGCATATAGGGTCATTCCATGCCAAATCGATCACTAAAATGGGTCGATCTCACGGATTTCAATGAAAATCACTTATGAGGTAGCAACCAACTAAAGAACATAACTTTTATTCATCAATTTGCTAAATTACGCAGAACTTCGGAAATATTCAAACTGAAAAAATTATCAAAACTGCTTGCACGCCTTTAAAGAAATATAAATATCTCGAAAAGTATTTACCCTAGAACAAATATTTTTTTTGTATATTGCTCACTAGAAGACGGGCTTTTTGGACAGCCTAATAATCTTTTGTTATCAAACGTATTTTTATTTTTTTTAAACGAAATATTTTAAAAATGCAGAAAAATCGGTGTGGTCACATTTTTAAAAATCTGAAAAAAATTGTACAGATTCTTTGAACATTTCTGTATTTAAATACCAAATGGCAAGCTGGACGCTCTAATAGTTTTGGCAGGGTAAATTTTCAAAGACCGCGCTGCAGACAGCCGGCGCACCATAGATCACGGTCAACTGGCGCAAACCGCATTCGCTACCTTCTAGTTAGTAATAATACCGTCTATATTTCCAGCGGTCGGTGTTAACTAATGTACATAAGATAAATGTATATATGTGTGGATATGATTATACCTCCTGATTAGTTAATTACGTATATATTTAAATCGATTTCTTCGGGTGTGTTACATCAAGCATTTTTTTTGCGGCATCAAAGACCCTAAAATATTATAATGCAATAGCTTAGATACCATTTTTGTTTACAGAAGATGAGTTGTTTTTGATCCTAAATTTAAAAAATAGATGTTCACTAGGTTATACTGGGTGCTATTGTAGGTAGCAACCAATCACCAGCTTAAGTTGTATCATATTATTAAAATCCAGTCATCGAGCTAGAGTGTCAAATTTATTAACGTTAAAAACTATAGATTGCAAATTCAATATTTGAACTTGTGGCACAGGTGAGTTAATGATATTATCCACTGCAAAAATTATCATAATAACTTACTTAACTCACTTGTACCATAAATAACTATTACCGATCTCTATTGTAGGTTCTGATGTTTAATAAGGTCAGCTGCGGTAATTGGAGCGATGGGGTAACTGAAACTATGCTTAATAGAAACTAAAACTATCGTTAAACGTCTATGAGAATTGCGTGAATTTTTAGTACTTTATCCTATACACTCTTCCGACTGCGATAATTTCTGAACTATTCCTACTGCAGCCCTAATTTTTTGGAGACATTTTAATTAATATCTTTAGTGCGTCCTAGTTACCCAGAACATATTATAAAGTAATGTGGATATAAAATATAGACGATGATTTCATTTACCCCAATCTATTGGGTAACTGGAACCTCCGGACATGTTTTTAAAAAAATATGTTTAAATGCAATAGTTGGCATTAGAGCTGCTTTATTTTTACATATTCTTTTGGAAATATATTAAAGTTACTATAAAACAAGGTCCTAAACTTATACCTCACGATAAAATATGAGATAAACAGTTTGAAGCAAAAGAATTGTATATCTATGGACCAATTACCCCAACTGACCTTAAAACTTAAATTAAAAAAGCTGTTGCGTTATATTTTATGGTCTTGGACAGCCGCAAGAAAAGTACTTTATGTAACACACCCGAAGTAATCGATTTAAATACTTAAGTAATTAACTAATTAGTAGGTATAATCATATCCACGCAAATATACATTTATCTTATGTACATTAGTTGAGAGGTTAATGTTAAGAGTTAAGCTGGTAATATGGACCGTATTATTACTAAATAGAAGGTAGCGAGTGCGGTTTGTGCCGGTTGACCGTGATCTATGGTGCGCCGGCTGTCTGCAACGCGATCTTTAAAAATTTGCCCTGCCAAAACTATTAAAACGTCCAGCTTGCCATTTTGCATTTAAATACAGAAATGTTCAAAGAATCTGTACAATTTTTTTCAGATTTTTAAAAATGTTACCACACCGATTTTTCTGCATTTTTAAAATATTTCGTTTAGAAAAAAATAAAAATACGTTTGATAACAAAAAATTATTAGGCTATCCAAAAAAACCCGTCTTCTAGTGAGCAATATACAAAAAAAATATTTGTTCTAGGGTAAATACTTTTCGAGATATTTATATTTCTTTAAAGGCGTGCAAGCAGTTTTAATATTTTTTTCAGTTTGAATATTTCCGAAGTTCTGTGTAATTTAGCAAATTGATGAATGAAAGTTATGTTCTTTAGTTGATTGCTACCTCATAAGTGATTTTCATTGAAATCCGTGAGATCGATCCATTTTAGTGATCGATTTCGCATGGAATGACCCTATATACATACATTTCTTTGTATTGCATTTAGCTTTACAGAAGCATTTCACATTTAACAAAACCTCATCTTGATCTTAGCGACTATTACCTACTGATCTTAGTGATAATGTGAGAATTTTAATAACATTAATTTTCAATTGACGTTATGAATTTTATGGCTGAAAAGAAATAGACAAGATTTAAAAACAACAATTATTAAAAAATATCAAAAAATTAGTTAAGGACGACCTTTTTCTTCCTTTTATGTAACTAAAATATGTTTAAACTGCATGTTTATAAAATTTTGCATAGTTTTAATTGTCCCCATAAAACCCACGCACAGAAGACATGGTTATCATAACAATCTTAGTATTCTTTTTGAATTCACGCCAATTGTTTTACGCCAAGAAAAAGGTGACATCGTTACTGAAATACATACATACTGGCATAAGTCAAATACAATGTGGTATTAAGATAATAGGAGACACCGTTTAAATTAGTAGTAGTTAAGTTAGTAGTATTCCTTATTATTGTTAACAAATATACGCATTATCACTGGTGGCTGATATTATTATATACACCCAATACTACATACTACCCAATGATCGGACTTTGAAGATAAGCTTCTTTGGCCATTAGAAACATTAAACCTTAGTAACATTTTTTGATTTAATGAACTTGAAAATTTCGAAAATTTTGAGGACGTTTGCAGAAAAGTACGTATAATAGTGATTCTAATACTGATCCATTTAATGATATCATTAAGTTTAATTTGTTATTCGTTAATAAACAGATATTAGTTTTAATTAAGTAAAGACATGTTTAGCTAATTTGATCTATCCATCAATAGGTATTGTTATTTTTTATTGGAATTCTAAAACGTTCCTTTAGTAAAACCTTTATCCTTTTTTATTGTTTTGATAGAGCGACCTTGATAGATGGTAATTTGTTTACATAGAAAATAACTACATAGTATAAAAATAATGCGTAATAAATAAGTACTGTTCCTGTTTTATTACTAAAAACTGCAGGAAATAAATATTATTTAATTATTAATTAACTACAAAAGTGAAAAGATGAATTGGAAAAAGCGATTTTTCCTTTTTTATGGTTTAACAAATTCGTATGGATTGTATATAATCAAGGAGTAAAAACTAAATTTAAAATTCCAAGAAATGATATAGTAGATTGAAAGAAATATAATACCACAAAGTAGGTGCGCAGCTGTGTTTGGGTTCATTGAAATAAGAATAACAAAGCGGCACGTAGAGTATTTATTACTGATTTATCTTTTATTACCTGCTACTATTTATGCACATTTGAGAAACCAAATAGTATTGTTTATCTCCTTGAACTTCAAAATATGTGTCACTATTACATGTACTATATTTTTTGAATATCAAAAAATTATTAAAAAATATCAAAAAATTAGTTAAGGACGACCTTTTTCTTCCCTTTATGTAACTAAAATATGTTTAAACTGCATGTTTATAAAATTTTGCATAGTTTTAATTGTCCCCATAAAACACACGCACAGAAGACATGGTTATCATAACAATCTTAGTATTCTTTTTGAATTCACGCCAATTGTTTTACGCCAAGAAAAAGGTGACATCGTTACTGAAATACATACATACTGGCATAAGTCAAATACAATGTGGTATTAAGATAATAGGAGACACCGTTTAAATTATAGTATTCCTTATTATTGTTAACAAATATACGCATTATCACTGTTTGCTTTTAATTATTATCAACAGCAATAACTTTTCTTTTCAACTTTGTACAGAAATGTTGGAATCTCTTATTTGACTGCGGCAAGTTAAATAAATAAACGAATTAAAAAATAAGTAGACTGTTTTGCAATGCCATTGAAAATATCATGAACACACTGTATGAAATCTATTATGGACAGGAGGGGCGTTGTTTGTAAGAATAGGGGACACGCATTCTGTTTTGGGATGTGTTTAAAATGAAAATAAAAAGGTTTCACAAATTTATTTTATTCCACCTGACAATTGTTTCACCAGCTAAGCTGCCATTATCAAACGTAATATGAAAAAAATGAATTACTGAGAATTACTGAGCTTCATCTGTTCGTTCAAGGTATCCTGAGTTGGTATTTGTAAGCTTTTAGAATGTCTAATTTGTTTTTGTTATTACAAGATTGCAGGAATTTGATGTTATTTTGGGGTGTCATTGTGTGAATCTGTTCTAAAAGGTGTTTGACGTAATTGGATTTTTTTTGGATATTTAATTCTGTAACAGCGCACGGGTTTCTTATATTTTATGTCGGAGTTTTGAGGTGTTTGTCCACTATACACCAACCTACAATAATAGTGATTCAAACGCTGCTTTAACTTAGACATTGAATGTTTTGGATGCACGTAGAATGTTTTAATACAAATGAATTATTAACAACCTAATCTAACCAAACCAAGATTAGGATCAAACCAAACCAAACTTAACCTAACTATATACTTGCCTACATTTCATTAAACTTGGGAGCATCAACTTTATTGTAATAATAAAGACAAAGAAGATTCTCTCTGTACAGAAATAAGTGTCCGATATGGATTTGTTACATGTCCATAAACAACTACCTAACACTAACAATACTAATCCACAAGCTCACTACTATTTATTTATTACATGTCAGGTTAACTTAGGTTAAGTGCCAAATTTTATAGTAACTTGTCATTCCTTAAATCTCGTTAACTGTAAATTCCAGTTTTGAAGTCGATCACTTATTTCTGGATAGAGGGAGTATGAGCATGGCCATGCCCCCTGTGTCACCCGGTATATCGGAGTGGGATAATGAAATCATGATCATAATTGCATGGTTGCTATGGTTTCGAATTCTAAGTTGCTCTGATTTTAAGTAAAAATTTCATGATGTATGTATGATGTATGATGTGTATGTAGTGTCAAAAAACTGTTTAAACTTATGAAATAATACAGTTTTCTTCAATTATGGGCAGTCGTAGATAAAAACTTGTATCTTAACACGTGTGATAAGGCCTATCAACATATTCATGCTCTTACCCGACTCAGGCTAACGCTCCTGTCGTGCAGCTCAACGCGTTCGTATGCCGTTAATAATGCCTTTATCCCACTAATAAGGTAATCGTTATTTATTTTACTATCATTTTATTTAATGATTATTGATATTATATTGCATTTGAAACTAACCAAGTAAAAAGATTAGGTTAGTTTGGTTTTTTCAAGTACGTATACATTTTAACACGAACAGACGTGGTTTGTTATAAAAAAATACACCTTGCATCTTTTATTTTCCAATACACGTTATTTTCATTTACGTTCGTATTTTTAATAACCTCAATTAGTGTTAAATTATCTCCAAGTGAAGTGAAAGAGGTTAAACGGCTAGCGCATTATGAGCTTTTAGGTATTGTTGATTCCATAAACATACAAAAAATGCAATGTTTTGATGATTATTCTCAAATGCAATATAGATTATATTGCATTTAAATTTAGTAGCACTCTATAAGAATAGACTAGGTCAGAATTAGTTTTCTACTTAGAATTTCTAGTTTTTAAAGTTGAGACATCTTTTGCTGATTTTTATTGTTATGAATATAATATCAGACTTGATAACTGGACCAAAAAAATTAAAAGTTCAGTAGTAAAGAGTTTAATTCAAAGTCATACCTCTGAAATTTTACATGAGATTTGATACACCATATATACACGGTGTGTCGTTTGTCAGTAGTTAGACAATAATCATTACAGCAAGAAAATCCCTATATACTACCATTTTCCTCGTTTTCCAAGTGTTTCGTAGAATAAGAACAGACAAAGAAAATTAAATAAACAAAACATGTTGGCAAACGACCTCTCGTTTGATATTATATTTCAAAAACGGTATTTTTGTTTTTGTGATTTCATATTTGTAAAACAATTTCAAATTCTTTTAATAAGCAAATTAACCCCTATGTGTAATATAAGTCTGCAGGCTTGTGAGTAAAAAAATATAGTACATGTAATAGTGACACATATTTTGAAGTTCAAGGAGATAAACAATACTATTTGGTTTCTCAAATGTGCATAAATAGTAGCAGGTAATAAAAGATAAATCAGTAATAAATACTTTACGTGCCGCTTTGTTATTCTTATTTCAATGAACCCAAACACAGCTGCGCACCTACTTTGTGGTATTATATTTCTTTCAATCTACTACATATATCATTTCTTGGAATTTTAAATTTAGTCTTTACTCCTTGATTATATACAATCCATACGAATTTGTTAAACCATAAAAAAGGAAAAATCGCTTTTTCCAATTCATCTTTTCACTTTTGTAGTAAATTAATAATTAAATAATATTTATTTCCTGCAGTTTTTAGTAATAAAACAGGAACAGTACTTATTTATTACGTATTATTTTTATACTATGTAGTTATTTTCTATGTAAACAAATTACCATCTATCAAGGTCGTTCTATCAAAACAATAAAAAAGGATAAAGGTTTTACTAAAGGAACGTTTTAGAATTCCAATAAAAAATAACAATACCTATTGATGGATAGATCAAATTAGCTAAACATGTCTTTACTTAATTAAAACTAATATCTGTTTATTAACGAATAACAAATTAAACTTAATGATATCATTAAATGGATCAGTATTAGAATGATGCCATTTCTGCCTGCGTTTCCTACTAGAACACAAAAGAACCCCTCGCATTGTTTTAACTACACTTCAACTGCACGTGCGGATGCAGTCTGCATCCTTGCACGTTTAGCACTGATGGTGTTAATTTCTAAAGAGTTTGCATTTGATCCTATTAGACTTAGCACTGACCTGCATCTATTATACGTACTTTTCTGCAAACGTCCGGCAAAATTTTCGAAATTTTCAAGTTCATTAAATCAAAAAATGTTACTAAGGTTTAATGTTTCTAATGACCAGAGAAGCTTATCTTCAAAGTCCGATCATTGGGTAGTAAGTAGTATTGGGTGTATATAATAATATCAGAAATAATTTTGAATTTTGGTACTCAGATAGACCTTTCCAGAATTGGCCAATTAATAAATACTACGTTAAAAATGTCTATGATGATCCTGTGTTGATTCTTTATATGTTCTACGATTTTAACTCAAAAAAGTACATTTTTGTAAAATTCCCGGATACTTATTTTTGCTAAAAAGTCTTCTACAAGATGTAACAGCCCTCCCAATAGGACGATATTATACTCATTTATATTCGTTATGTATTGCAGTATCTATTGTAAAAATGTATTCGATAAATAAATCTCCTGATAACATGCGTTTTTTTAAAGCCAATGGACTTTTTCAAAAACAGAACGCGTCCCGCGTATTTTGTAAACGAAATCCCTCTTAACGCCTACATTATTTTGAGAAATAAGAAATAAAAACATAACCTGTAAACAAATATCTTTAATTTACAAACAGAAAGCTCTGTTTCACTATATAAGGGTTTTGTTTACTCTTGAATCATTTGTTTTGTTTAAACATTGGTTCATTAAATTCTGAAGGTTATTTCAGAGTACAGTCAGTGTTAAAAGTCAAACCCCCGCGTCTTTATATTCCTCACCAAACATGGCATTGTTGGAAAAATTGAACCATAACGAAAAAAATTCCATACAAGAAGTAGACAGTGAAGAGTCATGACAGAAGACTACAAAGGTCGGCACATTAGCCATAATGAGAGCCCCTACTAGTTTTGAAGCATCAATGAAAATCATATTACGAAAGTAACCTTACTTTGTCAGAAATTAATCAATCGGAGATGTTGATAATATTTATAAAAAATATAAGTTTTCAAAGTTAACAGACGTCAACGTTCAACGATTCCGTTTACCTAAATAGCAAATCACTTCACAAAAGTGAACACCCTTAGCAAATTGTTTCGACCTTACTTGGGGCCAACAAATTTCCCACTAAAGCAATTTAGTGATATTAGGGGTGACATCATATCTCTTGAACATCGAGTCTAGATATGAACCTACTCCACCACATAATACAAATGACTCTAAACGTCCCCACTGTAGTTTCTTGTTATTAATGTTAATTCGCGGACTTTGTAAGCAGAAACCACAAGATGAGAGGTGCAAGATTTGAAAGAAAGCCTTGGATATTTTGTGTTTGTAACCTTTTAATATATGCGTTTTTTAGTATCTAAAAATATCTAAATATAGCAAATGAGGAATTTATGAGGATAATATGTGAACATATTCTTTTCCATACAAAACTTATATATTTGGGGTAACGAACAAGATTCATTCCCCACGACTGGACATCAAAATTCTAGTCACAGTTGAAGGCGGAAATTTAATACTTACTACGTTAGACTCAAATTTGATTGCCGCGGCTGAGCTGGTAGCTCAGAAAGTCGGCAACAAGTTTTTATTAAAATCCTTTTTGGACATGGGAAAATTGAAAGTTTGGCTAATTCGATATAGATTATGATTACCTTACAAGCGCCGCCTAGTTTGAAAATTTTATGATTTTTAACAATTCTTTATTCTATCGTTAATTTCCCAAACTTATTAACACAATTTTAAGCGGTTGGTTTCAAAATTTCCTTTGTAATTAAACACATTAATCTTAGATTTTATGACATTACATTAATTTCCCATTCTTATAAACTTTAATTCTTGAGTTCTAAAAGTTAATACAACTCTCAAGAATATGTAACGTGACAAAACACAAACATAGGGTGAAACCCTTCAACAAAATGGATGTAGATTAGATTATTAAATAAACAAAGATTGACTATCAACTTGATCTGTTAAGTCACCAACAGTCCTCCAAATACTGCTATAATTATATTCAATTGTAAGCCACCACAATGGATTAAAATTCAGCTAAATCGTTACGTTTAACGATGAAACAACTACAAAAAAATTTTTACAATTTATAAAATCGAAGCCACCCTTTAACTAAAACAACTCTTTGAAAATGTGAACGAACTCATTTTTTGAATATTTAATTCTCCGCGCTTTTAATTCAAACAGGATATAAAGAAAAAACTTCTCTCTTGACATCATTTCGATTTCGTCAAGACGGAAATATTTTTCTTTAAATAATTGTATTTAAAGAAAAATATTTCCGTCTTGACAACAACAACAAATGGTAATTGTACTGTAACGATATTCAGTCATAAGGACAGTCATAGATATTATCTCAAGAAGGCATTGGAATGCTAAGTGATTGCCATAGCTACAAGAATAAATAACAAGTAATAAAAGATATCTAAAATAAACACGTTTTTTATTAACTCCAAGAATAATATAACTTCTGGTAAACTACCTACCGTTATAGTACCACTTGTGTAAACGAATTTATATTTCCTCAAGTAACGCATTCTTTTTTGGTCACGTATTTAAACTATAGAGAGATTACAAACTGTCGACATCTCGGTTGCTGTGAAAAATAGAACATAGGAACTTTATATAGTATGCCAGCACGCTATACTGACATTATTGACAATTAATATGAAATTTCACAGCAACTGAGATGTCGAGAGTTTGTAATCTCTCGATATTTCTGCTTATCGTATCGTAAAAAACGAACAAAATAAAATTCTTTCAAAGCATACTAATAAATTTTATTTTAACAAAAACATACAGTAGTATTTTATGACGCCTTTCTAGGCAAATAGACTGTTATTTTGAACAAAATCTTCGATATTAAAATGTTCACAAAAGAATAAATTACATTCAGAACCGTATTTCACATTTTATGAGATAGAACTATAGTTTCGATGAAGTTAATTGTTTTTGGGCTTGATGATTTTAGTTGTTTGCATTTTTTTAATAGACGAGAGAAAATTTAGTAATTCAATTTTTGGTGTTTGCTAGCACTGATGTCATTATGTAGTTGGTTGAGACTTTTTAAATATAATCGGTCTGGAGGCAAGTCTGGAGTAGTCGTCACGAGTAATACATACATGCTCCGGGCTGTGACCCTGACCTACACAGTTTTGAGCCAGGCAATCTATCTCCCGTCTTGTTAGTGAAATTCCTCAAGGAATCTTCTGTTTTTAGATCGCTTTCGTTTTAGAGAGTTTTTAAATATATTATCGTATAGTTGGGTTATTTGCTTGAACCTTTATGGGAAATTAAGTATCCCGGTCTTTTGTTAGAAGTTTCCCGTTTGGTATTTTGGGCGATGTATGCTGAAATAATAAAACAATTTCAAGAAATAGTGGCGTAATCTGGCCTTTTGAATTGTAGTGTGAGATTATTTCCCATACTAATCCTTATTAAATTAGAGTGTCTTACGTGGAAATCCTGCTTTGTATTGGAAATTTGTTTAGTATAATAATTCAATTCGTTATGCAGTAGCGGCTAAATAAGTAACAAACTAGTTAATCAGTTAAAAAAGCGAAAATAATTGCAAAGTTTGAAGATTTATTTAATGCAGAAAGTTCAGAGTTCAACTATAGCTGCCCTGTGTCTCGGGAACTTTGGGTGTGAAGATTAATGCGAAAATCGAATTCACCGTAAGTAATTTTGTTAAATGATTATTTAAAACATTTTGTCTAGTTATTGCATTGTCTGAAAAGGAGTAATTCTTAGAGATATCCCAAATATCCAACAATGAATTACATCGTATTAGAAACGTTGCGCACGTTTCAAAGGTGCATTTAGGCAGATCCTACACAATTCCGGCAATAGGTTAGTAATCAATCATCACCTTTCTGGCTGCCCTAAAGATCAGCTATTGCGAGACATTACCTTGATGAGATTATTCTTGTGATCCTACGCAGATTTAATAGATGCCACAAGAGCAAAAGGGAAACGTTGCAATTTAATCTAACCCACAATATATTTTTTCTTTTGTTAATTAAATAAGTCGTTAATGCATTTTGTACATTTCTTTTTGGCTACATTGTTGTGATTAACCTTGAAGAAGCTTAATTATGTAAGTTTATAAATATAACCCTTGTTATAACCATATCTTGTCGCGTGATATTTTTATTGCTACTTAATTAAGTACCGAAAATACTTTGCAGCTCAAGATCTATCAATGATTTTTTTTTGGTATTTCCATCTAACTCCTACAGTTAATCTTCGTAAGCTTATTTACATGATTTGATTGTGTATTTTTTGTATGATTGCTTTGGTAAGTTACCTAATGGGTTTCTGTTTTTCTTCATCATATTTTGTATTATCTGCTCTAAAACCAGTTTAAATAAATAAAATATTAATTTTTTTAATTTATTTTAATTTACATTTTTTAGAATCTGTTGTAGTGCGTTATTTTTCTAATTTCTGTTTATATCTTTATTATTATTATTATCCTTTTACATCGCAGCTTGAGAACTATTTAGTATTAGTGCTTCCAAATCGAGATACATCCAATACTATTTTCTGGTGATGTGTATGTTACGTTAGAGCTTTTCGTAAAATATGTTCACCTTCCATTAACGGGCACTTTCTGTAGGTATTGTAGATTTTGTCTTTCATTTATCTCCCCAAGGTCCTTTTGTAATACCTTAAACACATTGCCCGTGAGCCCAATTTACAACTGGTAAGATTCTTGTTTTTGGATTCCATATCCTACCTACTAAGTTGTACCTGAAGGTCGCAGTACTTCAGCATATTTTCTGCCTCCTTGTTTTTGATGTTTCTTTCACAGTGAATGGATGTTACCCTATGACCATCTAAGAACAACAATTTCCTGATCAGTCTTCACAAATTGATGCTTGCACCATTCTTCAAGCACTTCCACTCCCAACCCCTTACGGGATTGCACATTTGACTCATCTAATTATGCTCTATCAATAATCAAACTATTAGTAATTAATGCAAGAATTAGTAATCTTTTTATACCAAAATTCATGGCGTTGCACTATCCTCTTTTATAAAGAATTGCACTTGAGGCTTTGTAATGTCTAACTACTAGGTACTTCCTCGTAGCTAATTTTGGACATACGGTAACAAAGTCAATGATAATTCATATGATTACATTTGGTTACTTGAAAAAGCATGTTAGATGTCAGATCACGCGTCAGACCACATGACACATCGTTTTGGGAAATAGCTTGAAAGGGAATGGGGCACTTTTTTTTGTTAATACAAATTTTATGATTATGTTTTGATTGGGTATCAGGAATAGAAACAAATTTTAAAATGCTTGTCGAAATTTGTAATTAATCGCAATTTTGACTCAAAATGTTAAAGGGTTTCCAAATTTTAATAACTTAAATGAATTTGAATATACAGACCGTAATCGTGCGACTGGCACATGCAAAATTAACGAATAGAAAAGAAATGCTTAATACTACCTGTAAGTAAAAGCGAGAAAACAATACGAGCACTATTACTTCGTATGGTATTACTTAATTGTGTTTGTCAGGCATCTTTCCAAATGCCAGTCAGGTTTTCAGTAGCCTCTACTATGTTTGTGTGTTGTGGTTAAATAAATGACTTATGCATTTATATAAACTAGTCAAAGCTTGACAGACGATATAATACTCATGAAATAAATAAAAGATTAGTAAAAGTTTCACAAGTTTATTATAATCTACCTGATAATATTGTTACGACAGCGAAGCTGTCATTATCAAAGGTAACAAATATAAACAGACATTGACCATCAAACAGAAGACACAAATTACATATCTATACCATATTTTGGCAAAATATCAGAAAAGAAACATGACAGGTAAAAGAGGATAAAAGATCATTTAAAAACAAAACAAATAATAAAAGACCAAGATTTAAACCCTGTGGCACTCCAGAGGTAAATAAATAAATAAAATCAAAGGATCGAAAGCCATTGTAGTAATTCATTCTGATCTCTAGATACGACTTTATTAGACAGAGAGAGTAGAAAAACCAAACTCTTTTAGCTTGTTTAGCAACAGGTTATGTGAAATACTATCGAAGCTCGACTAAAGTCTGTGTAAATGACATAATCGAGGGCATCAGATCAGAGGCAATATCCGCCAAAATTTTTATCTTCAATTTTTATGTCGTATTGACTTCTGGTATCGACCTGCGTGTTGTCACAAACGGGCGAATGTTTTGTAAGGCCAGATTAATGCCTTACAAAACATACGCCCGTATGTAACAACACGCAGGTCGATACCAGAAATCAATACGACCTAATAAATTGAAGATCACACATTTGGCGGATACGCCCCTCTGATCTGATGCCCTCGATATACTTGTTGTCCTCTATCAATTTTATCACTTACAAACTGGGTAAAGAAGGAGAGATTTGTTACGTTGATCTTCCTGAAACAAAACCATGCTGAAGATCGGATATAAAAGGTTTTACTGATTATAAATCTGCCCATAGAGAATTTGTTCCAATAATTTTTACAAAATTGGAAATTATAGCAATAGGACGATAATTTCTTAGTGATGATGAATCGCCCTTTTTACGTACTGGAATAAGTCTTGTTTTTACCACACTTTAGGAAAAGTTGAAGTATTTACAGCTAAATTAATTACGAGTATGTGCATAAGTGGAAGTTCTAACACAAATCTGCAATCACGTACAAGAAAACTCGGAATGAGACCGTCTCTAGCAGTCAGTTTCGTTTTGTTAGGAAATGTAGCCAGCAAATAGAGTAGTTATGTTTCGATAACGTCATGCAAGCTTGGTGTATTTGAAGCAGTATGTTGATGAACGAAAGTTTGGTTATCAAGAAAGAAACTTGAAAAGGTGTGAGCAAAAGTATCAACAAGAACTAAAGAATGCACTTGTAGTGTCGAACCTGTTGGAGTATGAGCAAAAATCAATACTTGTATCACATCTTTTCCAAGTCCTAGCTGAATTGTAGCGTATATTATGAATTCTTGTAGTTGGTCCAGAGGTTGAGTTAACGTATAATATTGCTACTAATTGCTAGAACAAGAATATCACTGTTTTTGGCAACAATTGCTACAGTACTCCCCGGAGACCCGGTGCAAAGACATAATGCAGTTGTAACTATAAGAACTTGATGCGTACATTGCTTATACAACATTTAACATTCTGGACCAACTACAAAAATTCATAATATGTGACAAATTCAGCTATGATTTGGAAAAGGTATGACAGATGCAGTGCTCTTTGTTCATGCTGGAACAGGTTGCTACACTACAAGTCCATTCTTTTGGAAAAAGAAAAGACAAGGGCTTAACCCGTGAACAATCGTGAAGAAATTGTCAGTGCTGTAGAAACATTCATCTTGCAACTGTACCGAGCCGAGTTGCAAAGGAACCAGGTCCAAAACGTTGATGAACTGAGCTATATCTGTTGCAGTCAAGCAATCGGCAAAAAATGATAACATCGTTATTTGATAATGCAACTCTGCGACTAGAGATGCGGCATGTCAACATTCGTACAGAGATTATCACCAGGTGTTTACAGTAGTAGACAACTCTTTCATTTCTAAAATAAATCGCAGTAAATAACTAACTTCCATTCAGGTTCAGCAGTGGCTGGAAAATAGCCTTTCTGCAACTGAATGGGGATGGAAATCGAGATCTTGGTCAACTGTTACTTCCTGCCCCACAGCATCTAATAATTTTAAAATTAATATAACTTTAATGTTCCGTCTTCATGATCACAAAAATATATTATACTATTCGCACGATCCAAGGGAGCGCACTACAACAACTAAAATGTTGACTTTTGATAAAAACAGTCAAAACGGTGAAGCTAAAGAGACTCGGTAAACCCGATCCTCCTAAGAAGTCATTTTGTTGGGTCTTCGTGCTGTAACCTACAAGTGCTAACGAAGAACACGTGTATCATTTTCAATATTAGAAATGTATGGTTCTGTAAATCAATCAGTTATGATGGTGTAATTGTTGTCGCAATTTGCATTACGAGCACTCGACGATCGGCAACATTATTGCCAACACCTAACTCATATATATATATATATACATACTGGTATATACCCATACTTAACTACTACCACTGACGATCACGCTCTTTTGACCTTTGCTTTACCGCCTACCACATTCAAGCTTGGAAGATTCGTCGTCAGATTCGTCGTCATCCATATTAATTGCATTGTATTACATTCCAAATTGCTATCTAATAATTAATACATGTACATTAACACATGCCATAGTAGGTATTGCGGCACCTCAGCCAGACAGTTCTAGGGACCCTAGATTCTCTGTCTCTCTTTAATCTGGTGACTTTTTGTCTGTCTCTCTCTTTAGGTGGTTAATCTCCACTACCGATGGTACGGAATCTCCATTACCGACATTCTGTATTATCGGCATTTGGTTCGTCACTCGGCTAAATGGTGTTAGTGTTGCTAGGGGAAAACAGATGGCGCCGGCATCGTTTTACGTGATTTTTGTACCGACATTCTGTATTATCGCCATTTGGTTCGACACATGGCTAAATGGTAGCGTCGTTGCTAGGGGAAAACAGATGGCGCCGGTGTCGTTTGACGTGATTTTTGTCTCGGAGTACGGAATCTGTATTACCGGCCTTGTATATTACCGGCATGTGGTTCGGCGCTCGGCTAAATGGTGCTAAAGTGTTGCTAGGAAAAACCCAGAGGGCGCTGTTAATAGAGGTCGTCATGAAGGGGTCTGTATTACCGGCAGCCCGTGTATTACTACTAGGGGGCGCGTCATGAAGAAGAAATCTGTATTACCGGTATGTAGAGAGAGGTCGCGTAAAAAGAGAACTGTATTAGAGAATCCCCTTCAATTAGAGTCTGTGCGGCCATTTTATATCACAACAACATGTGGCGCTAAATTTGAAACTGTACTGAATCTGTCATACCGTCAACAGAGGTGGTGATGGTGGCGTCATGAAGAAATCTGTATTACCTGTATGTATGTACTGATGCTATTAGAGACCGCATTAAAGAATCTCCTCTCTCTCTCTCTCGATGTCTCCTCTCTCACTCTCTCGCTCTCTCACTCTCTCCTTCTCACCTATTAGAGGTCGCATTAAAGAGCCTTCTCTCTCACTCTCTCCTTCTCGCTCTCTCGCTCTCTCCTTCTCACCTATTAGAGGCCACATTAAAGAATCTCCTCTCTCTCTCTCTCTCGATGTCTCCTCTCTCACTCTCTCCTCTCTCCACTCTCCTCTTTCCCTCTCTCCACTCTCCTCTCTCCGCTCTCACTCTCTCGCTCTCATGCTCTCTCACTCTCTCCTTCTTGCTCTCTCCTTCTCACACTCTCTCACTCTCTCCTTCTTGCTCTCTCCTTCTCACACTCTCTCCTTCTTCTTCAATAAAGAAATCTGTATTACCTGTATGTACTGATGCTATTAGAGGACGCATTAAACAATCTCCTCTCTCTCTCCTTCTCACACTCTTTCATTCTTGCTCTCTCCCTTCATCCTAATGCTAGTAAATGAAACAACACTGGATAGAGGTAACCGTTACGTCTACTGTTCTAGGATTGGTTCGGACGGCCTTGTTATTTTATAAGTGAAAATAAAAATCGATAAATGTTTTACTGTTTTTATTTTATTTTTTTTTTATTTCACGCCTACACTACGGGGGAACCAACTGCTAAGGTCATCTGTCCCCCATCTAACATGCAACACGAAGACACACACCCATAGTTGAGGTGGCGGAATTTTCCAATTAGAAAAATCCCGCCGCCCCAAGTGGGATTCGAACCCACGACCCTTGGAACACGAGTGATGCACTGACACCACTCGTCTACCGCCGGCCCTACTGTTTTTATTATTTTTCGTAAAGTTACACAATATTACTAATATTCTAGTGTAAATCAGCTTAAACTAGGTGATTATAGTTATATATAGTATAATACTTTATTACTTAATATAAACTAGATATGTTATATGAGGATGTTACAAATTAATTTTCTAACAAAATAACTTAGATCAACTTATAAATATATATATTCTAACACTTAACATTTACTTAATAGAATATTAACTATATATTAAACTTAAACCTCAACAACAACATACTTTATTTAATCTAGTAATATAAACTTCATATAGGTAAGAACTGTCATGGGAGAACATCTTCAGCCTTTATCCAGGACTTTTCGTTTAAACCAAGCCATTTGACGTAAATGTCACCATTGCTGCGGCGTTTAAGTACTTTTTCAACTAAGTAACGTCAGGTTGTTTGATTTTCTGCAGCTCGAACTCGTAGAAAGCTCCTTGAACAGCAACCCCATGAAGATCTTCCAGCAGATATGTGACAGGTTTTGTAAATTGAACTTTAACTATTTTGAATAATTCAGTTGATCAGCTGGGCGTGTATCCCTTAGAAAAGACCCCCTTGAACTTACTAATACGTACGAGGTCATTCAAGTCTAGTTTACGTTTACTTCCTGCAGCGACAAAGGCTTTTACATTAGTGTCATAAACGGTTAGTTGAGTCGTAGGTGTAACAGTAGCAGGAGCTCGACCTATCGTTCTATGTCTGGTGTTATAGCTGTCAACTACCCTCTGTAATATATCTATCCATTTAAATGATCCTCGGTAGCTAAACTCTTTATACAGCTTTTGCTTAATTGTACGGATAACGCGTTCAACTATCGAAGCCTTAATTACGGAATATGTAGAGTAATGATTTATACTGTGCTCTTTCATTAATCGTTTAAAATGTTTATTGTAAAACTCTTTCCCGAGATCCGTCTGAAGATTCTTAGGTATGACTGCATTAGCACTCTTAAAGATACTGCGGACCTGCTTTGTTACCTCTTCTCCGGATTTAGTTTTCAACGGTCGTGCATACAGATATTTCGAATAACAGTTTATCATCAGCAGTATGTAACGATACCCCTTATTTACTTTACCATAGGGCATAAACTCGGCTAAGTCAGCCTGGAACAAGTCCTGGAAATTTTTTATTATAGTGCTGCATCTTTGAAAGTTTTTTCTAGCAACCCTGTGTATTACATCAACAACGTTTTGTTTAGCACTCATCATCATCTTAGAGTAATACAATTAATCTCAACGACACTGAGAGAGCTACGTCTCAAATAATTATATTGGCAGCAGCCGTATTTGATGAATACTGAATAATGTTAAAAGCAATATATCATTATATACCCGAAATATTCTATTCTATGATGCCTTCCTCCTTAAGTTCACTTATAATTGATATTATTTCGTTTTCATTCTGTGGACTACTGTTGCCGGCACTCTTTACAGCATATAACAAACACAGCCTGTCGACTAGCTCGTTAGCCTTATTCCAGTAGACGTATTCGACTTTGCAATCACTTAATTTTTTAAAATTTGACGATGATGATGATGACAGTCTAATGCCTAAACCTTTGATTCTGGGTAAGTTCGGTTTAATTATATAATATTACTTCCAATGTTTAACAGCTGATAGTTTACCCTGTGGTCTATATGATTTCTTATGCGCATTAGTAAGGGCTATTATCTGCATATAATTATTGATATCAGCTTGCGATTGTATAGACTCTAATTCTCTAAACGTGAGTAAGTCAAACAGACCGGGTGTTGCTTCGAAAACGTTGTTTTTAATTATGATGTTTGTATCACGCATAGTCACAGGGGAAGATGCAAATGTCCACGCGTCTCGATCAATTTTATATCTAATACCGAATCTAGTTCTATCTATATTTTTGTTTACAACAGCGTTAGCTATTAGCATACCGTAATGAGTAGGGAGATCAAGAGTTTTATTAGATTCTTCTTCTTCTTCATCTGCTTCCGATGATGATGATGATGCTGATGCAGAAGGCTGTTTTTTAACTTTCAACAGAGGAATGTAACTAGCAGTAGCAGTAGTAGTAGCAGCAGATGGTTGTGTTTTAACTTTCAATAGGGGTACGTTAGAGATGTTTACTGATTTAGCAATGGTTTCCAGCGGCGATATAACTGGATTGTGCTTGCCGCGATATACATATACGTTCTGCTTCTGCTCTATCACGACGAAAGTATGCAAATTTCTTACGTATAGCATTACGAGCGTGTATTATTTTACGCTTTAAACTCAGATCATACGTGTTGGACATGTCGGCTATGCAGACTACTAAACTAATCGACTCTAATTATAAACTTATATATGAATCAAAACCCTTCCGATATCTGCCCCGATCTAGAG
Organism: Agrypnus murinus; assembly: GCA_929113105.1. NCBI lineage: Eukaryota > Metazoa > Arthropoda > Insecta > Coleoptera > Elateridae > Agrypnus > Agrypnus murinus. Next base: position 38,886,051 of record OV816030.1, read on the forward strand.
AACAGTCTTTATTAATTACCAAGAAATCATGTGGCTCCTTCCAACACAGAGAGCAAATGTTTTTGAACTGATCATAGCTAATACCGTCTCCTACAACATGATCGCTAAACACGTGTTTTAAGTTCAACTCGTCTTGTCTAAAGAGAATAATTAGGTTTGCAATGTCCCTAATCAGATGTTTCGGTATCTTGGCGTACGTTTGACCTAGATAAAAACAGTCGACGCCCTTATGCCTACTCATGCTAAAATATTCTCTAATCTTTTCCTGCTTGTTGCAAATTATATCATCAAAAATGAACACAGAATTAGGTTTAACATAGCCGGTGCTGATTACGTCATCGTTTTCGCTAAATTCATGATATCCCATACCTGTAAGTGGTTTCATAACACGTCTTAAGAATTCATATTTAGGTTGAAATAAAGACTTGGCGTATAGGTAGATATTTTCAAATTTTAATCCGTTTTCGCTAATAAGTAAACCTAACATAGCATTAGTTTTACCGCAGGAAGATGGACCGCTCAATATTGCTCTACATGATACAGGTAACAGGTCGCCATGTTTTCTAACATCCTCGCCTAATCTTTGTAAAGATGTATCAACGCAGTCGTCTAGGTTACATATGTTTAGTGACTTATTTTGTTTAACAACCTTCATTACGGTATGCGTACGTGTCTAGTCACGGTCTCGTTAAACGGATGATACTCGATTAATGCGTCGTGAAGGATCAAACAATACGCCTTAGTTGTGTTCGTAAATGCGGCAGAAGACTCGAGCTCTAGTCTAATATCGACAGTGGAATCCTTAAAACTCTCTACCTGTCTTGAACAGTCAATAACAAAAACTGGATACGTTTCAAACGAATTGTAGCTGAGTAAACAGCTCTCAGCCGCACCTCTACCTATACCGTCATAGTAGTTCTCACGAAAACGAATATAATTCAGATACGCAGGAATGTAGTCCTTACGCTCGAAATCGAGATTTAAACGCTGATGTGGGAACACTTGCGAATTTAAATACAACTTAACGTCGACTAAGTTCGAATGAGTAAATGTAGTCGGGTTACCCGTTCTTATACCCAGCTGACGCTCGTCTTGTAAAACTACAAAGACCCAGCGCGGTTTCTCTAGATCATTGGAGTTCTTTACGCGCCAAACCTGATTTTTAGTAGCTCCCAACGAGGGTAACTCGTGTACTTCCCAACGTCTAAACGGAGCGATAATAGAAGAATTATCTCTTAAACTCTCCACCAGGTTCACTTTGCTTTCATCTGATAACAGTGTATGCGGAACTTCCCACGAGAGCTTATCAATCTTGATATGTACATCGGTACCTGCATCACCCGCGTCGCTTTTATAGCAATTAAAATCGTTCTTGGCGCGAATTAAAACTAGCTAACAACTCATATGAGGCATTACTTTTTTATAATCGTCTGCAAATCCAAAGATATCTTTTAATGGTATTCTACATGTGAAATGAAAGACGTTATTCCCCTGGTTATGTAACAAATCATTATCGCTAGTAATCCCTAAGTTCCATGCATTGCAGGTTAAAGCTCTATCCTCGGCGCCATGTGAAACGAGACCTTTTATAGTGCTTGTAATGCCAGGCTGTTTACATAATCTATTAGTTGGTTTGCGCCTAATATTAGTTGAATTTCATCAAACAGAAAGTGGGCGAAATTGTTTACCAGAAGGAATTGCTTGTTTGCAGCACGCGTTATGCTACCTTTAACAAGTACATAGCTGTCATACAAAGCTAAAACGTTATCGGAATTTTGTATGCTGATTCTAATGGTGTCGGAATGATTGGCATTTAGCGTAAACGGCAGATAGGTATAAAAATCCTCTTTTATTATATCTGTATCGACGCGAGGCTTCCCAAATATGTTTAATTTATCAATGGTAAAGGTGTCGGTGTTAATATGCATTTTACTTCGTTTTGACATGCTGCTGCTGTTATCGTACTTTAAAGCCTAAAGATTAAAGAAAAAGGCGACGAGCTTTAGTTAGTTTTAATCGAAGGTCTGCACTGGCCGACGTTCGACGGTGAATGACCTTTGATGGACATATGCTGATGTTTTTATAGCTAAAGTTTATTCCCATTTTTCACGTTGAAGTTCTAGTCTGATGCTCGTGAAAGTGTCATCAGACAAATTTATCAACTCTCCTCTCGCGTCTACCAGTCTAATGATAATGTTGTCGATCTCGGTGACAGTGATGGGAAAGTAAATCACATGTGATGGCTCCTTTTCAATCAGATAACCTGGTGGTACGCAAACACCGAATTCGAAGATTGTATGACCCGTTTGATTGTTTCTATATGAACCGCCTGTAATATTCCTGTCTACAAAGATGTTTGGAGTTGAAAGTATATCGACAACTCGATCTGATACGTGTCTACTACCTGGTTCTAGCACGCGCTTCTTAAATCCTAGTAGGGATCCTATGTTATCGGGTTTGGTAAAATCGATCAACTCGGTATCTGATTCAATCTCACACTTTCCCGTATTAGTGTTAGCTTTGATTTGTATTAACAGATCTCCCTCTTCCGGATCACCACTAATTTGATTCTTTATATAGTTAACGATTTCAGCCAACTCGTAGCTACTCGGTTCAATAGTTATTTCCTTTTCTCCGTAATAAAATTTATTTTTGCCTGGGTATATATTCCGTATAGTGTGACTTGTATATAAGCCTACTAAACCTAGTGAGTATTCGTAACGCACGTGATCTAGTGTTATAGGTGGATAAATACGATCCGTAGAAAGCTTGTTCCCTGTACCGTACACAGTGATGGTCCTAGCCATACTTAACCGATTTACACTTTCACCTCTCTTTTATACAAAAATCGTAGACACAGATGTCCGCAGTTGTATGTATTGAACTTTTGTTCTTGGGCTACGTTGTAGTATACGGCGCAGGAAGGCCCTAAATATTTCACAAGTTCAGCTGGTGGTCTTAGGTCTCCGAAGGGGTCATAGTACAGAACCACGTTTCGATCCTTTCTATAGGCAACCCAATGAGTACCCGGTCCTCCAGCGTCGTCAAGATTAGCAATAGCTCTTACGAATTGCAAAGGTTTCGTTGCAGGTAGACTTGTTCTCATATAGACACCTCTAAAATAGGGTATGTCTTTAGCATGTTTTATTATATCTAGGTCTGTAAGCGGTCTTCGAGGCAAGTTATTCAGTTTTTTGACCGTCTGACATATGGATTTAAGTACAATGCAGCTCCGCCAGCTCTATACGGCTTCAGGTAAAGGGCGTTCCCGTTCTTACCGCCTAAAGCGATAGCTTCCATACTTTTATTATGCCGTGTAGTTTCTTCTAGCTGTCTCTTATTACTATTAGCAGTGTTAACAGCTGTTGCTACGCCTCCTATAATTGCTCCGAGAGCCGAGAGGCCAGCAAAAATTGGTATGAGTGGTAAAATACCCTCTGTAGCTGTAGGCACTGGAATAATTCGGGGTACTTTAACGTTTTTTCGACCGCCTACGTTTTGAATGATTCTTCTGGCAGCGCTCAGGGCATGATGTATTAAGTCTTTACCCGTGAGTCTCCTGCTTGCATGATTCACTACACCAACAAGCTTCTTCTTCTTTAAAACGCCACCTTTGAAAGTGACAGTTTTCTTCTTCTTCATCTTTCTAGCGAGACCCTTTTTCGCTGACGGTTTTTTATACCTGTATTTATACTCGGTCGCCGCCGCCGGACTAATCTGTGTTCTGAAATCTCTGCGTATAGATAAAGTCTCTATGATCAGCTTGTAGAATTTTACACAGATGCTTTTCAACATTATGTATTCTTCTTTGAAAACGGTATCTGTCAAGAGCTAATGTTTGCCAGTCTCCCTTTCTCGCCTGTCTGTATGCATACTCCCATACTATCATATGATGTATATTATTCATGCTTGCGTCGGCGAAACTTACTTTCTTTACCATATCGATGTGTTGCTGCTGCTACTACATATCGCTATGTTTGGAGAGTTATTGATATTAGTAAAACTAAAACTTTGTTTAAATACATTTTTATTTCTTCAACGATACATTTAGGCTCAGATAGAAAAAAAATAACTGATTAGCGTAGATATAAGCAAACTAAGCATTTGCGCAGCATTCCCGTAAGGCTTACCACATTTCCTATCTGAGCTAATCAGGCATTTGATATAATACACTTAAAACTAGCATAAAAATAATGTCCATATCAATATGATTAGGTCAACCGATAGTACTAGTAAATTCCGTTACTAGTCGGCATTGTACACTCTCTTTATGTTGTAAGAGTTTGTACGTGTTGCAGATTCGGCTATTAGGGCATCGATGATCGCATAACTTTTTGAGTATCCTCGAGCGCTTGTACTTTATCTAATAATTTTTTATAATTACTATCTAGGGTATTATTCGTTTCTTCTATCTTTGTCAACACACTCGAATGATTAGTTTCCATCTCATCATTTGTTATTAGGTGATTTCTCTTTGTTTCTTTTTCCAACGTTGTTAGCAAACTGTTAAGTTTACTAGTTTCAATGTCAACCTTTGTTACCTTTTGCTTTAGATCTTTAATAGTGTTCTGAGTGTCGGTAGTCATTGTAATGAAGGTTTGTACAGCAGAGTCGAATTGAGCATCTACATAGGCTTTAGAACTGACATCCGTACCATCTATAGGGTAACTTACTGAAACAATACGTTTACCATCTGCATTAAACTGCATTTGATCGTTTGCATGCATAGCTCGCTTGTTAAAATAATGTCTAGATATTACATCTTTATCCTCTAGAGGCTCCCCTATATTACAAATTCTTCCATCTTTGGCATCATAGTACGACCCCTGTCCTTTATCTTCTCGTCTCAAACATTTAGAGAGTAATTTTCTTTCAACATCATCCACCAGCTCGTCGGTATACTTTTTCGTGCAAACATCGTGGTCGGCAAGCGATCTTTTAATATGTACTAGTCTTCTCTTCTTAACATCAATTACACCTTCATCGCTATCTGATAACATTAGTACAGAACGCTTCGTGACAAGATCGTTATCGTTGATAGGAGCGCCTACATTAGTTATACGTCGGTTCTCAACATCGAAATTGCCCTCTGGTGTTAATTTGAAACTATGACCTCTCGGTCCACGTTTTGTTGCAGCCATTGCTTCATCTGTCATACTCATCATAGCTCTGCCGAAGAGATCTATTGTGTTCATGATGACGTATGACAAATAACTGTCACGCACGAACAGAATACACCGTATTTATAGCTGAGCTCTTCATAGCGTAATGATGTACATATTTCAATACGTCATGAGATTTATACTGCGGTGATCTATATGAATGAAATAAAATATAATATCCACCACCGATCCAAATGTATAAACATATAAATTATATACGGTGAATTAAATTTAGAAAACACCACAGATATTCTTTATTTCTCTCAGCTAGCTCAGGTTTGCTTAGTAAAGCATAAATTATATTAATTGCGAGACTCTTATGTTCTTTTATGCCTGGAAAGAAGGAAAAACTTATATCATAAGCTCTAAAACTCCTGCAAGCTGGACAACTGCTACTTAACTCTGAATTTGAAAGACAAGAATGCCGGATGTTTGTATTAACATCAATTAAACACATATATGAAATTTAAAACACAATACGTACAAAGGGAAATAGAAGAAATTGGTAATTACCATTTCACTTTATTCAAAAAAACTTAACGTTGTCATGCTATAATAACATTAGAATTTCATGTACATGAGATAGAAGGTTCAAATTTATAAAAAGAAACTTAAAAATGTATTCAGTAAAAACTTAACGTTGTCGTGCTATAATAACATTAGAATTTCATGTACATGAGATAGAAGGTTCAAATTTATAAAAAGAAACTTAAAAATTTATTCAGTAAAAACTTAACGTTGTCGTGCTATAATAACATTAGAATTTCATGTACATGAGATAGAAGGCTCAAATTTATAAAAAGAAACTTAAAATTTATTCTGTTTAATCAATAACAACAGAGGATATGTCAATTATAATAAGCTTTTTTTTTGTTCAGGTATAAAATCTCCTAACAACCCATAATTTCGATCGGATAACCAGATAACTGAGATAACGATATGCGAGAATTTTGACTTGTCAGAACTTGCATAGGGTCTCGTATAAAAGGGGTGGTTATATTACTGAAGCCTCATTATTAGTTGGCATCAGATAGGTGTGTTTACATTGAGTGGTTATTTTGCTCGAGTCGTGGTTTATTGTTTTAAATTATACTATTTGTATGTTTTGGTGTTAATTGAATTGATAATATTTACTGCATGCGTGTGCTTAACGTATAGAGTTTTTTGTTTAAAATTGCGCGTAGTGCATATTTACAGCGGTGTAACACATTAGGTATGTTTCTTATTATAAATCCGAACCTTTTATCTCATGCACGTAAAATTCTAATGTTATTATAGCACGACAATGTTAAGTTTTTACTGAATAAATTTTTAAGTTTCTTTTTATAAATTTGAACCTTCTATCTCATGTATATGAAATTCTAATGTTATTATAGCATGACAACGTTAAGTCTTTATTGAATAAAGTGAAATGTTAATTACTAATTTTCTATTTCCCGTACGTATTGTACGTGTCTAAAACTAATACATCAATAGCGTTTACTGTCTCCAGCCTTACTTTGTGGAACTCCATAATCATAAAAATTTGCATTTATTTAAATATTTTGTTACTCTTATAATCTCTAGATTTACTGGGAATTGACCACATTTTATAACTAATTATTGTTATGATGACGAGACCTGTGTGATTGACTTATTGCCCCTAGAAATATGTAAGTTGTTTATTAGATTCCTGTAATATTAAAATTAAGGGGAAAAAGAGGAAAGTGTCGGAACAAATTTTTGTTTATTAAAAAGAAAAGTGACAGACGGCCTTAAAGATTTTATGTGAAAATCTAAGTATTTTGATTCGGAAAGGAAATAAGTTAAAACCTAACCATCAACCATACTCTTTTGTTTTTACTGTACAAGGATTTTAAATGTTCAAGGATTAGTACCTGCTATCGTGCCTCTAGGTAGTCAGTCCGACCTTTTTGGGGTATAGTAATGCATTTTAATCTGATAATTATCTCGATTTCAAGTTTACAAAAAAGCTGTCTTTAAGGAAGTTTGAAAAGATTATATATTGATGAAAAAAAGGGAGAGAATTTTTACAGAAAAGAACCATTCAAACTTACCTGTTTTGAGTTTGAAGAAGGTATAAGAAACCTCAAATTTCTAGTGATTTGGAGGTCGAAGCGTGCCTTTTTTTAAAAGAATGTATAATGCCTCAGGGTGTTTCCCTTTTTGTCGTCGTCGAGAGTAAGGTAAAATTTAACTCCAGTTTATCTTGGTACCTTCTACAGTATAGCTGTATTATATTTTTTGTTGTAACAATTGGTTTAAAGTCTAATAATAAAGACCGGTTTAAATTTAAAAGATGATTAGAGTATATATTCCTTTTTGATGAGAGGTGATTAAGGTGTTTTAATTTAAAGTGATATCTGGTATTACAAAGCGCAAATGGGAAGTTATTTTTTCTGCATTAGAATTAGTTTTTTTCTCTTTTTAAATAATACATATTAGTGTTAGAAACCATTCCGATCCCTGAACGTGATTCAAGAGCCTGTGTATTTATTAACGTAATTTTCTTAACATGGAGATCCGAAAGCCCTTCGCGAAGGGTAGCTACTGACATAGATATATCGGTTAGTCGAGCTTGCAAAACTCGTTGATATCATTGACGATTGTTGGTTTCTTTAAATTTCATGATCTCTTTGTGTAGAAAGTTTCATTAGAATACAGCGGCCTTGATCACGTGGTTAGTCAGATGTGAAATATAAAATTCAAGGGCGGGAAATCCATTATGGTGACTTCAAGAATGACAAATTCAAAATTTTAAACGTTTTATCGAGCTGTCGTCGTCGTCGATAATACAGATTTCTTCATGACGCCCTCTATTAGCATTACCTAGGTCGTCGATAATACAGATTTCTTCATGTCGAGAGAGGAGATTCTTTAATGCGACCTCTAATAGCATCAGTACATACAGGTAATACAGATTTCTTCATGATGCCACCACCTCTGTTGACAGCATGACAGATTCAGTACAGTTTTAAATTTATCGCCACATGTTATTAGGATGATGGGAGAGAAGGAGAAAGTGAGAGAGCGAGAGAGCGAGAAGAAGAGAGCGAAAGAGGAGGCTCTTTAATGCGACCTCTAATAGGTGAGAAGGAGAGAGCGAGAGAGCGCGAAGGAGAGAGCGAAAGAGGAGGCTCTTTAATGCGGCCTCTAATAGGTGAGAAGGAGAGAGTGAGAGAGCGAGAGAGTGAGAGAGGAGACATCGAGAGAGGAGATTCTTTAATGCAGGTAATACAGATTTTTTCATGACGCCACCACCATCACCTCTGCTGACGGTATGACAGATTCAGTAGAGTTTCAAATTTAGCGCCACATGTTGTGATATAAAATGGCCGCACAGACTCTAATTGAAGGGGCTTCTCTAATACAGTTCTCTTTTTACGCGACCTCTCTCTACATACCGGTAATACAGATTTCTTCTTCATGACGCGCCCCCTAGTAGTAATACACGTGCTGCCGGTAATAAAGACCCCTTCATGACGACCTCTATTAACAGCGCCCTCTGGGTTTTTCCTAGCAACACTTTAGCACCATTTAGCCGAGCGCCGAACCACATGCCGGTAATATACAAGGCCGGTAATATACAAGGCCGGTAATACAGATTCGACTTCGAGACAAAAATCACGTCAGACGACACCGGCGCCATCTGTTTTCCCCTAGCAACGACGCTACCATTTAGCAATGTGACGAACCAAATGCCGATAATACAGAATGTCGGTACAAAAATCACGTAAAACGACGCCGGCGCCATCTGTTTTCCCCTAGCAACACTAACACCATTTAGCCGAGTGACGAACCAAATGCCGATAATACAGAATGTCGGTAATGCAGATTCCGTACTTAACCACCTAGAGAGAGACAGACAAAAAGTCACCAGATTAGAGAGAGAGACAGAGAATCTAGGGTCCCTAGAACTGTCTTTTATTCCAATCGACAGTCTCTTTTAAATTGAACAAGAATACAGTCCTTTTTTTTGTTATTTGTATTATTTGCATATTCACGTCCAGCAAGAATACTAGGTGTGAAGCCATATCTTTAAGGTAGGTATGTAACTTGCCACCCCTATGTAGGTTCATTTAAAATGCTTAAAAAATGAATAATTTTCATCTCCATTTCATTAAAAATTCGAAGAACTTTCAACAGACAGCACGAATATGCCACATTTGCAGAAAATGAGAAATCAAGATTGTTTGACGGTTGGATTCAAAATTAAATTTGCTTCAGGATTGGATGGCGTCACACAATGACGCCTCATTGCGAACAGCGACTAAGATTTTAATAGAAACATCAATAGATATCTCTCCAGGTCCATCTCTCTTAGGGTGTCTTTTTGCCCCTAGTCCAGTATACAGACTAATCACTTTCCGGCCGAGTTCATCCAAAGTGTGTGCTGAGTTTGGCCTAAGATATGTCTAGGATTTACTTAGGTTTGATTCACCCCGACCTATCAATTACAGGCTTAGTGGGCCTTCAACAGCTACTACGACTCTACCTAAAGTGCGATCCGGCATATATCGCGTAAGGGTGGAGTTTATCGTTTAGGGATGGAGTTGTCTTAGATGTGAAGGTCTATATTCGCATAAACATACCGTAAGATGATCCGCAGGACAACCTTACTAAGTGCAACCATATTGGTTTACTGTGTTTGGGTACAACCGGCGTATCCAAGTAGGTAGATAAAGGCAGGTGAAACTCTCTCTCTCTGCGGCCCATCAAACCCTGAAGGCACTAGTTTACTGAGAAAGTCCAGAATAGCTGATTCTCGTTGGAGATGGCGACACTGCCTCCGAGACATCAATGTACAGAAGGCCGTACGTAAGTATCTAAGTAGTAGCAAGTAGCAGAGGTTAGCTTAGTAGTTATCGTTACCTTAGTAGGAATCTACTTTTAGAATATTAGTCAGTGAACTTTCCGCTAGAAGGCCGCAGTACTGTCAGGCCTAAGGTTAATGTGGCCGTTACCTGCAAACAAGAGTATTTTAGCTTTCACCGATTCTTTTTCTGGGGAATTTGGTACATTTTCTTATGCCACATCTGATTAGTTTGTTAGATTCAATAGGTAATTCGCATTATGTTTCAATTTCATTGATAATAATTTTTTTCATCGTGCGAGTGATTTTTTTCCGATTGCTTTCTCTTTGAATAAACAATTACACTTTTTTATGGCTTTATTCAAAAATCGGGTAATCTTAGCTTTGTAAACTTTTTTGTAAAGAGGTATTTGTATATTCATTTGATTGTGTCTCTTTCTTTCCACACCCACATACAAACACAAAACAATATACAATTCATAATTAATAGAGATCGTTAACTTTCCCTCTCTTCACTATTATCCCTTTTCATTGTGATTGATAAGCGGCGGCCTTGTAATAATAACAGCTCCTCTACTGCAAACAGTAGTGCATTCTGTAGTAAACCTGACACACACTTTAATGAAGTTACTGTATGTATTTCGGAATAGGAACAGTGGCGTGCGGTGATAATTTAGGCTAGGGAAGCAACCACGATTTAAATTTTAATACACCTAGGTACAATAATAAACAGTGTTATAATTATTAAGCTTAAAAGTCTTTTAAGGAAAAATGTTTACACTTCAGTAGTATTCTTTTACTCTATAATGATTAATCTGATTGGTAATTTTTTTAGCACATCTCGTTCTTTTGAATACTGATTAACTCCCACCTAGTAAGATATTTTTAGCGTGATTGGTAATCCCCTTACCCCTTTGAATCGTAGAAATTCTGTGATTGACATTATTGAAGCATAAAAAAGGTGCTGTAACGAAACTTGTAACTATTGCCAACGTTCTTTTGTGACATTTTCAGCATTTTCAAACTTTTTTTATGATTGTTTAGATTTAATCACAATGTGCAAAAGAATACGTCTTTTATACTTATGGAATTTGTTGACTATTATTCTTTATTTAAAAAAAAGTACTACTATTTATTTATAATGCAACTCGATTTTCCGGTCTTTTTTAGCAAAATAACTGGTGCAGGTTTTAATCTTTGTTGTTAAATTTAAAAGTTCTGGTTTTGGTGTGCCTTTCTCAATAATTTCCTCCGAAACTGTATGAAGGAAATTTTTTATCAAATAATAATAATACTTTACAAATTGAACGGTACTCGAACCTTCCACCGAAGCAGCTGAATTTGCAGTCATGACGTCATAACGATAAAGCAAGTTTAAATGTTGCATACAGAACAAACTAAATAGAATTATTTGTCTTTAAAACAATCCGAACTCGTATAAATTGAAATAATAAAATGTTCCAAAATAGTCTAATTCGCAGATTTACATTGCTTAAGTAACATTTAACAAATACCAAAAATCGAACAAATAACGAAATTATAATAAACATCTGCTCACGGAGTACGCTAATAAAAATAACTCGACCTTATACGATGTTAACTGTAATTTAAAATACTACTCTAAATAATTATACTTTTTGCTGCACGGAATTGATATTAAGCTTTAAGTTAATTAAACATTACAAATTTAAATAAACGATAACCATAATTTTATAAAAATTGTTTTGTTAGCATTGTTTTTAATTTTAAAAAATTCTTAAGGGAAGCATTGCTTCCCTTGCTTCTATGGACCGCATGCCACTGAATAGCAATTTCACGAAAGTTCAAAACTACAATTCATAGCTGTATATTACATTAATACGATCGTTTTTACATACGAAGGTCAGTCAATTATAAGGCGGAGTTTGTTTCTTACAGCAACACAAGCAAGCACACATCTGTATATTCACTTATTACTAATCAAAAATTAAAGGGTGCTTGTCTGTCGTTGTTTTATACTATGCAATTTATTCTCGACCACTCGAGTCACTAATGAGCACAATGAGTGGTCAACCGGTGCCACTGACAGTTGCACAACGTATTATTGCTAGATTTGTAGCTAAAGAAGGCAGAAAACCGAATGAAATCTAGCGAAAATTAAACCCTCAGAGTGATGTTTCACGTGACTGTTGACAGTCACTCTCGCAAATATTTTCAGCCGGCCGCATGCGACCTTGTTGTATATTCTTGAGCTGTTTGCGGGCTACAGAACAACAGCTATGATGTGATATTCGCTACTCATTATTACCAGCATGCAAGGACGATAACGACCGGCAAACCTCGGTGAACTGATCGCGGTGTGTGCGATATTCAAAGCTAGTCATTTTGGCGTTGTCATGCCACATCTTTGCCTCGTTGTCTCTTTTTGTTGCTTAATAGAATTAATAAAATGTTTAGCTGTAGTATTATTCTTGTTGGTTTTCCTTAAGCCAGGTGCGTTTGTTACTAGTAGTAGAAGTGGAAGTAATGTTTGTTAATATTACAATTATGAAATAAATAAAGATTAATAAACAAGAATATTACAATTATTTGTAAAGATTAATTTATCGGAAAATAAAATGTAAATTTGTAAATTATTAAGAGATTATTAATCATTTTAGCCCTTATTAAATCATAGGATTATTAAGATCATTTTTCGTTATGTTCCGCAGCATTAAGATATGATAGTAGGTATGATAACGATTGGCTCGTAAGATATTGAATATAGACCCCCCTTGCTGCACGGGGCCGAGTAATAAAAAACGTTGAAAAGAAAGTCAAATAATTGCAAAGTAATAATCTCACTTTCAACAAACGCAGTTATTCAATACAAGTAAAATGTATTGCGTATTCAGGGTTTTTTAATAGGAACAGATAAAATGAGCACCCAGTATAATATGTGAAAATTCGTTTAGGTTTGTTTTTCTTTGTAGCTTTTTTTATTGGTGATTTACAATTGCTATGTAAAATTCTTGATCGGTGGTAAATATGCCACTGACCTAGGTTTTTTAACAAACTGGTATAATTCACCTAAATGATATCATACTTGTTTATATTATTTATTAGCATTTTTTAATAAATGGAAAATCATAAAAATGTGTAAACAATCATATTAGAGACTTCTTTTTTGTTTGTTAATCAATTTATTGCAACATGTTTTTTTTTAAATAAATTTATTAAATAGAAGAGTTTGGATCTGATATCATACTAGTAAATTTCGAAACATACGTTCTTGTTTTGGTGTTAGTTTATGTAATTAGCACTAGAAGTCTAGAAAAACAACTATTTTTAACTATAGTATTTAATTTTTAATCTTTAATCATCAATTATTAACGCAGGGAAGAATCGCGTGCGTTAATAATTACTTAAGAATAAGCAGATGATCAATGCTCAAAGATAGCAACTAAGATCTCACTATTTTCTCCATAAATTTAAGATTTTTCTTAAAGGGGTGTATTAATTACGTTTACATTTCACACATCGGTAGACTACCAAAATAAGAGCAGCGGTTTTCATTTATTGCTATTTTTTGAAGAGTAGAAACTGGAATTGAGGAACGTGGGTGAAAGACCTGGGAATCTATTCGATCGTCCAACAAAATTTTGAAGGCAGAGTGGCCCAATGGAAGTCCTTTGATATTGAAAACGGTTTTCTAATGCGAGTACTGGTGAGCAAAGATGGCACTACAGTTTAGGCCTTGGCTGGTAATTGCAAAACGTAGAGTGTCAACAGTACTACGACACTTCGCGGTGGCGCCTCAGGAGAACACTTCGGTGTGAAGAAGACAATGGAGAAGCTTAGGTAGTGTTTTTATTGGGTCAATTATAAAGAAAACGTTAAAGAGTGGTGTCATAAATGCGAAATGTGTGCCACTGCTAATGGACCTATGAGAAAACGAAAAGCACCTAGATAAGGCAGTACATTCTGAGTAGTCCTCTAGAAAGAGTAGCTATAGATATTGCTGCACTATCTCCCATGTTTTTACTATATACATTATACACCCATGGGATAAGTGCATCTTGGTGGCTATGGACTATTTTACCAAACCAACTTGCAACAATAGATGAGTTGTTTCAGAGTGCCCTTGGAAGTACAGTTGGAACAAAGCCGTAATTTTGACTCAACACTTTTTAAAAACGTCTACCGATTGCTGGGCATTTTCAGGTCTTTTACCACGCCTTTACATCCTTAGTCTGACGGAATGGTAGAACGCATGAATCGGACAATGGACAAATATTTGGTTAAAGCTGTCTTCTATCACCAACTATATTTGGATCAATATTTGTATATGCTCCTAATGGCTTAACGTGCATGGGTTCCCGATAGTGTGTATACCAGTTCAAGAAGAAGTTGGAGAATATTTACGACCGGATCCGCAAGAATAACCAAATTGCGAGTGACCGGATGAAAAATTTGTTCGATGTGAAAACCCAAGAAAGATGATTTCAACCAAGGGTTTTTGGTTTGGTCATACAGCCTGCATCAGAAGATCAAGTCTGAATATGAGTCTGGAGTTGCTGTCAGTAGAGTAAGGCCAGTGGATAACCGGCCGAACTTCGGAGAATTTATGGCTGCATTTTTCGAAACCGGGAGGAGACTCGATTTGGAGGATCGTCCGAGGTACTATAACGTTGTTGGGTCTTCGGTTGAGGACCGACGTTATATTTATAAATCTATACTTATCTTGAAAGATGCAAAATAAAAGACCATGTGCTTGCAGATCTATTTATTAAGTTGTTGATATATTGTTATGGCAATCTTTGTATCTGTTCAATGCCTTTGAGATAATATGTAGTAGATCACTGCATTACACTCCCTGTGAAAAAAGCTGAACTGTGTCATTGGCAAGCTTAGGAAGATATTCAACACATAATTCGCAAAGAAAAAGATCTAGAATCTATTAGTATCGTTGTGAGTAAGGCTTTTAGTAGATTCCAGTTGCAAAAAAAAATTTAGGATGGATTGCATATTTGCAAGAAATTACTTGACATGCTAAGACAATGAGAAGAACTTATGTTAGTTATTAATCTAATCAAGGAACTGGAAGGCCTTGGCTGCTGATAGCAAAGAATGAACACATCAACTGCTGATGGCAAGTTAAAGACATGTGCTGTTGATATCAGTGTAATGCGGATAGCGCACGTTGTAAAATTTAATTTAATTAGATTATACGTGGTGGTGCAATCACTTTGGAGACGTTCTGTAATTCTTAGTAGAACGAAAGAAATAACAAATTATAATTATCAACAAAACCAAGAAACAAGAATAATTTCTTCGTTGAACTTGAGTCTTTGGTGACATTGGTAAACGTGAGTGCATTGATGTAGTTCGTAGAAATGAAAGAAGTTGGATTGTATCTCGTAAATGGAGGAAGAATTACTAGGTGGATTGCCCGTTGGAGAGTATGGTTGAATCTTCTTGAATCCTATGATTGTTGAGGAGAATGAAAATTTGAAGCTTGACCCGTGGTAGCACATATATTTGGGAAGTCCAAATGCCATTCAGGATTGATACGCGGAATTTTATCAATGCATTTTACATGTATTGTCTTTGGATTCATCTAATGTCAAGTTGACGAAACCTGCGTAGCAAAAAATACGTTACCACTGTTATATATTGTTGCACTTAGTGGATATGATGGTGTAAGCTCTACACTCCACATAATACCGAAAGTTTTTAGCGAAATTAGACTGCTAAAGTTCGTGTGAAAAAAAAACATTTTAGTTAGGTCAATAGCAGTTGCAAAGATGTAAATTTCTCGGTTAGCAAGTAATGGAACGTTCGCATTGTTTTATTTTTTGAACGGTGAGGTCGTTTAACTCCGAGACAATTTATATATTTGCATAAAAATTCGCGTTCTAACACACCAAAAACATGTTGTTTAAGGTTGATGAGAAGCTCATTGGTGCTCATCCGAGAAAATACTTGCATATGATCACTATACGGTTGATGAATTGCACTAAACATTAAAAATAAATAAAAAACAAAAAACTGTAATTGTTAATCCGAAGCACATCTCTCTTCATGTGGAATCGATCAAATGGGAGATTGATAGGCTCTTGTCGAAACTTGTAGTTTCCGGGAATTATTTTCTGTAATTGGCCGGCGTTTGGTATCGCCACACTATGACTGGGCTGGTCTCAGGGCCCGTTCCTTAGTTTGAAGTCAGTCTCAGAACGGGGTTGGATTGTAGGACGCGAATCGATATTAGTAAAGTCTATCCAAATAACGACCGCCAGATCGCTGTCTAAGTGGAGACTGTATCGCCATGTGTTTCTTCCTGGGAAGTCGCATTACACTGTGAATTGAATGACGTGAGGACAACCTTGCAATGAATCAGTAGCTTGAGTCACTTCGATAACTTAAAATCTATAGGCATGGCCGATCCCAGTATCAAGCGAATATACAGCCCCTCATGCTTAAGACAGCCCCTCCTCCTAGCTGGCATTGGCCAGGGCTCTACTTTAGGGTAGAGGGCAGATGAGGCTCTGTCGGAGCTCACCAATATGCAGGGCCAGCTGGGTAAATCGTGAGATTTCCTAGGCAGACCCATCCATATGGGTATGGATGGGTCCTACACCCCCATCTATATGGGGGTGTAGGTATAGTAGGGGGTATAGGTGGGGTATAGATGGGTATACCCATACATATCCCATGATCCATATCAAGTTCCAGCAACACTTGAGGTAGGACTCGTCTGGGCAGTGAAAGTCCGCATGCTGGACTAGGGATGATGGGTGACGTTAATAATAGCTCTGGCACTAGCCTGGAGAGCTAGTAGATAGTGGATAGACAACCTCGCTTTCACCAGTGAGCTACTGGCAGCTCTTACAAATGTAACTTACGCGCTAATTGAGCGTAACTCAATTCGTTTTCCCCTAAGGGAGACCGTGGTCATAAGCTAACGCAGGTGGGACACGTTAAATAAAACTTTCGATGTTGCTGTAATTGCAAGAACAGGAGTCCACTTGTTTGGAACCAAGCGAAATCTCGTCGAAGAGATGATGGTTGATCATTCCAAAATGTCGGCTCTCGTAAGCTGTTTCAAAATCTGCTTTAAAAAACATAATTGGTTAGGGTTCAGTTTTGGCGTGGCCCTAGCTGATCCTGGCGTTTCCGTGATAGTTGCAGGTGAATGAAGTATTGTTTGATTGTGTTCAAATGGTTGGAATACGTAATAAATGGAGGTTGGAGATGCGATTTTGGTAATGAATTATTTGGAGTTGTTTCTGTTATGAAATTACTAACAGTAAATTGTGGTCTTCAAGAACTGAATTGTGAGGTTTAGCGATACAGAAACTATCAATTGATGCAGGTGAAATTGAACAGGTATATTTGTGTTCTGCCAATGAGGAACAAATCCTGCTTTGATTACAAATATCTATTTGGAGGCTATGAACCGGTAAATGTAACGAATCGTGTTGAAATTTGTTATTGTTTGTGGCTGTTATGCTAGTAAGAGGAGTAGAAATGATTTCTTCCTGGAAAAGTTCAGCAGAAATTTGCAATCTCTTTGGGGTAGGCGGGGTTTTTTATTAGCAATTGGTTAGATGGACCTAAATAATAAGTTGCAATTGCTTATTTTAATATTGTATATGGTAATCAATGTCTATCGTTGTTTATGGACATGATAAGATTGGAATGATGTTTCAAAACGCTACATGGCAAGTTAGAAATTAATATGTTATATTTTTGAAGTTCGTTATTAATATAGAGAACTTTACAGTACCTGTCTATCAGCGCAATTGACACTGTCAAAAGTGGTAACTTTTATTAAATTAACTGGTAACTTCGCCATATTGAAACGTAACCAATTAAATATAATTTAATTATAATAATTAAATATAAAATACTTATCTTGGCGATTGAATTGAAGTAAAAAGGATATTCCCGATAGAGGCGATGGGTAATGGTTCGATAATCGATCAACCGTTTGAAAGAATTCCGTGGCTGTGGCTGCCGCAGGAATATTAGAAATCGGCGTGGCAGTGAGTTCTTGGGTCTTGGGCTGAGGACCGACGTTGTATTTATAAAGATCTCTATTTTTTAAGTTGTGTTTTATATTCTTATGGCAAACTTTGTATCTGTTCAATGCCTTCCAGATGACATGCAATAGATCATTACAGTACAACGAGATCTCTTCGTAGTTTCAGTTGATTATTCCAGTGTCCACTGAGTTTTCGAGAACAAAGCTTTACCTTTGCATGGTCATAGACGTTTTATTTATTACTTGGTGGCCAAGACAACATAACATTTACTATATCAGAAACCCAGCTACGTAGATCTGCGGAAGGCATTGTGAGATTTGAGGAATAACCTACTCACCAAGGGCAATAACAAAGTGGCAGTTCCCACACTCTACTGTGGGGCCAGTTAGATTGGAGGATCCTTTGAAACATGTTGGAGATTATCTTCAGTTGCGCGAGTGTGATTAGTAACAATGGGGAGTAGCCAAAGTGAAAATTGCAGATATCGGCACGACACTTTTCTCTTTAGAAGTAACCACCCAAGCAACATTTTTAGTCATAGCTACATACCAGCAACTACCAGTGGAGCTATAAAGTTTTTGCCACTAGTCACAAGCACGTAATTGCTACGGTTTTAATACGTGCCTGGAAACAAAATGGGGAACAATTTTTGGGTAACAGATACGTTGCAGTGACCTCTTTGGAACTTGTCCAGTTACGTTTCGGTTACGTTGAGGCGACGTAGCGGCAACGTGACGGCGTAGTATTTGCTACTTTCGGGAAACTTCCTTTCTTCTTCGACACATCGTGTCATCGCTTTTTCTTTCTCTTGCTTAAACTTAAAACATAATCTATCATTTTCCATACTGATGCTACGATCGTGCCACAAAATGGATTACTATTTTATTTGTAATAAGTAATTATAATACAGAGAGAGATTAAATGTTTGTAGTAGAGTCAATTTTTGCATTCAGTTCTTATTTTTTACTATCTAAAGATAGAGACTTAAAATCTTTTGTAATGTCTTCAGTACTAGACCAATATAAAATGTTATATGTTTAAAATGGGGGCACGACCCCTCGGGGGGTTTAAACCCCTATTTTGTACCCCTAATTTAATAACGCAACCAAATTGAGCGAGATTTATGTTGGGAGGGTTCTTATAGTCACTGATTATGAATCTAATGAGAAAACTGAAAAATTCAAAATGGCGGATCTTAAATGGCGGTCCTAAAATAACGGCATTTGAGATTGAGAATGCGATTTACGCCGTTTCTATTGATTTTAGAGAAAAACTCGAAGAGTCAAAAAGTGTTTAAAATGTGATTTTGGAAAGGAATACACTATTTTGGTTACCTTATTATATAACCCCTGCGCTCTGCCCTAGTAGTAGAGTCAATTTCTGCATTAAGTTCTTATTTTTTATTATCTAAAGATAGAGACTTGAAATCTTTTGTAATGCCTTCAGTACTGAATTAATATAAAATGTAATATGCTTAAAATGGGAGCACACCCCCTTGGGGGGGTTGAAGCCCCCATTTTACACTCCCAATTTACTCCACACTCCTCAACTCGGGAAGTTTTCCATCAACTTGAGCGAAATTCATGTTGGGGGAGTTTTCGAGGTTTCTGATTATAAATTCAATGAGAAAATTAAGAAATACAAAATAGCGCACCCAAAATGGCGGTCTTTGAGATTAGAAATGCGATTTACGCCGTTTCTATTGATTTTAGAGAAAAATGCAAAGAGCCAGAAAGTGTTTAGAATATCATTCTGCATAGGAATACGTAATTCCAGTTACCTTATTATGCAACCTCTTCACTGAGAAGCCAACTAGGGGAGATTAAAGGGGATTACATAATAAGGTAACCAAAATAGTGTATTCCTATGCAAGATCACATTCTAAACACTTTTTGACTCTCTGAATTAAGTAAATCGCATTCTCAATCTCAAATGCCGTTATTTTAGAACCGCCATTTTGGGTCCGCCATTTTGAATTTTCCAATGTTCTCATTGGATTTATAATCAGCGACTCCAAGAACCCTCCCAACATAAATTTCGCTCAATTTGGTTGCGTTAAATTAGGGGTACAAAATGGGGGTCTCAACCCCCCGAGGGGGCGTGCCCCCATTTTAAACATAACATTTTATATTGGTCCAGTACTGAAGGCATTACAAAAGATTTCAAGTCTCTATCTTTAGATAGTAAAAAATAAGAACTTAGGCATGTTTTTTGCAAAAATTGACTATACTATTGATTATTTTGTGACTCCAGTATACCAAGCTTATAAACCATCGATACTTTTCTGTTAAATGTGATGATGATAGATGGAAAAATAACAACTTTAAATATATTTTTTAATAAAAAAATGTCTTTAATAAAATATGACAAAAATACTTATAAGTTTATACATATAATAGGAACCATTTTTATATTAGTTCAAAGGAACAATTTGGCATCAATGCGTTAGTTTTACTGAAGGTTATAGTACAACATTTTTTAAGAATTACAACAAATTGCAAATTGATTAATAACCTCCTACATTTTACAAGTAAATATGGAGTAGTTTTCGAAAAATTACCTTAAAGTAGTATTCACTCTAAAATGCGTGTCTAAAGCTTATGTCACTTAATTAAAAGTAACGGGAATTAAATAAATTCGCTTTTAAGTGACTGTTACTATAAAACGACGTCAACGTTTCCGCAGCCACTTTCTATTTCCTAACGCCCACTGCAAAAGTTCCCAATGGGACTTTAAAAAGGTTTAAGTTTAAGTACATATTTAACAATGTACAATTATATTTTGCATTAAAAATGCATTATAGTTTTATACTGCTACAGAATAATTAGATATGGCATATTTTAAGGTTGTGGAAACCAAAGAAAAAGGGGGAATATACATACTTCACCCCTGTTCTCCATAAATGGGAGCAAAATAATATATTCGATTGGCGCCAAAATTTAAAATTAGCAGGCCGAGAAATGTTGAGGTTGGATGCAAATAGCTGTCTTGGTGTACAAACATGGGAACAATTTAGAATATAGGTTAGTGTCACTTATTTGTATTTTTTAATAGTAACGAATTTTTTAATAATTCTGATGAAAAATAAGTAGTAAAAATCACTTTCAGGTGATTCCCCTGACTAGCAAAAACGTAAGATTTACTTTCAATACTACTGTAAGGTTCCGTTACTTTAAAGGTTAACCGCTGGTTTCAGACAGGTGAGGTGACAGAAACTTTTAAAGTTTTAAAAACTTTATAGTAGATTCGGGCAAGTCACTGCTACAATCATAAAACCATTTTGAAATTGCAACAACTTTAAAGTAATTATACTAAGTGGCAATACCGTCCAACATACTTTAAAAGCTACAGGTTACTGCAAGATTTTTGTTGATAAAGGTCATACATTACACGGGACAGAAAATTACAAAAAAATTTGATGGTTTTTATTAAAAGAGCTAAATGTAGTGAGATTGTGATTTTTTTATCTCAGAACGTCAAATTGTTGCTAAATATTATTTTTCGAAATAATATTTATAATAATTATTATTTATTTTATATAAATATTAAATTTTAAATAAATGTTATTTATTTTTAAGTTATTTTATTTTTATTTCATTTCATAATTATTTTTTCTATATAAATATATTATTATACAGAGCTAAATCGAATCAGACTGCCATTGATGTAAAATAATAGTTTGAAAAAAGCAAATTTTGTTTCTTACTTTAGTGTGAATATAACAATTGAAAACCGTATTCTATTTTTTTAACTTTTTATTTCTATTTGCAATCAGTATCAGTATAAACGGTAACAGCTAGAAAAATCGTTCTAATACGGATGTAAACAGTGGATAGAGGCGCATCTAGAGAAATTATTTTCAAATATACAGGGCGTTGCAGAAAAGTGTGGCACGCTTAACGTAATTTTTTTAAATAAACTGCCCAAGTATTTTTGCATATTTAACACCTCTCTTGGCAGGCTTATTCATATCTAAAATTTAGCACCATCTAATGACCGGTTTAGAAGTTATACATTTTTTTTTCAAAAAAATTGAGTTTTATATTATCCCACTTAACAGTTTACCGCCTTCACGACCGCAACTGTGAAGACCAATTTAAGTAGGGATTTTGCAGGGGCTTGTAGGGTGTTCCTCTTTAAAAGAAAATGGTCCCACCATGTACAGGGTGTTCAAAATTAATTTTTAAATTTAGAGAATAAAAAGCTAAAATTCACAACTTTCTCAAATGGAAAACCTTGTATATTTTGTACCTTTGTGATGCAGAATGAATGAACATTTTTTTGTATGTACGTCCCTATAGCTATCTGTAACCACTTTTGATTTATTGAGAAAAGAAGTACACAATTAAAAAATTATTTATTTAAAAAATCAAGGTTTTTCAAATAAAACAAAAGAAAAAAACTATAACAAATGCTCCATATGTTGCCCATTTGCATGGACACACATTTCGATGCGCCTTTGGAACGATCTTTGTACTTTTCTTAACATTGCCGACGTGATACTTCTAAAAGCATGTATTATTCTATCCTTCATATTTTGGATTGTGGTTGGTGTCTTTGTATAAACAATTTCTTTCACATATCCCCATAAAAAGAAATCCATTTTTGTAAGATCAGGAGATCTCGCAGGCCATTTAGTGGGTCCATTCCTTCCAATCCATTGATGTGGGTAGATGTCATTTATGTGGTCTCTTACTGCATGTAAATAATGCGGTGGAGCACCGTCTTGCTGAAGCCACATCCCATTTCGGATCCTTTGAGGAAGGTTCGCCAATAATTGTGGCAGATAGTTCTCCAAAAAATGAAGATAAATAGCTCCAGTTAATGTAACATCAAAAAAATGTGGCCTTATTACATGTTCTCCAATAATTCCCCTCCAAACGTTTATGGACCATCTGTGCTGGTTATCAAGTTGTCTGAAAAAGTGGGGATTTTCTGTAGTATAATAATGGAAATTGTGCCTGTTAACAAATCCATTTTTATGAATCGTTGCCTCATCAGTGAACAAAACATTGTTGAAGAATGTAGCATCGTCTTGCATTTTACCTATGTCCGAATTACAAAACTGTAAACGTTTTAGAAAATCGCCATCAGTTAATTCCTGATGCATTTGAATGTGATATGCATGAAACTTATTTTTCTTTAAGATTCGACCAACAGAACGTCTACTTATTCCTACAGATGAATTCACTTCTCTCTGACTAACATGGGGATTCTCAATCGTTGCCAGCACAACAGATAACTCATTTTCTTCGTTCACAACATTGTTAATTCGTTCACTTTTTCATACTGTACATCCTCACAAATCTATCGAGCAGGTTTTGAAAGCTGTGAACTTTAGGGAGCCTCCGTTCATGATACCGTTGGTGGTAAATTCTGTAAGGTGTAAAAACCTTATAGACCAGCAGTTTGTTTTTAAGGAATAGTTTGAATTTATGTCCTAGCAGCCAGTAGTATTTGACAAAATTTATATCCATGTGGGTTTACCATGTCAGTCGCTTACTAAGAAGCATGCCCAGATATTTTACATGGTCTGCTGGTGGGAAGTTTTGGCCATTGAATGAGACTTGCAGTATTTGGCCTGTACACTTGGTGAAGATGACATGTACCGACTTATTTTTGTTTATTTTAAATTGCCATTTTCTCACCCAAAGTTGAATCTGGTCTAGGTGGTGTTGTAAAGTTTTTGCAGCCATATTGGAATTTTTATCCTTAGACATAATGGCCTTATCGTTTGCATAAGTAGCTGTCCGTGTTTGCTAATCAGTTGGCAGGTCTACAGTGAAGAGTAGGTATAAATTAGGTCTAAGCACGCTTCCTTAGGACACTACCCCTTTATCGGGAAAAGTTTAGTTAGTTCTTGACCGTATTTAACTGGAAAGTACCTTTCTTGCAAGTATGATTCTAATATGATATACACAGTGGCGTGACTACCGCAGACCCTGTGACGCGGGGGTCGCAACCCCCCGGATAGAAATTTTAAACCAATAAGCATTGTAGGTAAAACACATTCTAACGACTATTCTACGCTAATGAATTATTATTAATTATTGAATATTTTATTTTAAGCAAAGTTACCTACGTGTAATTGTATACAGGCCGTTGTCCAGGTTATATCTGCCGAAATATTAAAAGTAGAAGTTAATGAGATACTTGTTTAGCATAACCTGATCTATAAAATAGCACAAAAATTCTTTTTCGTGGCCAACATTAATTTTTTAAATGAAACGTCCTGTATATTTTTGAGGGAATGAAGTTCTAAATAGATTTCTCTTTACAATCATATATCATAAGTGGCTTTTTGCTTTTAAATTATGCCGTTCACTGATGCATTTCTAAAATGTGATACTGTCCAAAATGTAAGGAGAAACAAGTCCAATTTTCACAGAAATGGAATTTTTAACAAGCTTAACTCACATTATTGGGATGATTGCAAGATTGTTGAAACTTATTCGCAAGCACGTTTTTCAAATAATGTATAGATATGGATACTTGATAACGAAATTTAGGATCTCATTTTCGTGACCCACGACAGAATTTATTATTTTTACAATCAGGTTAAAATTTAGTTAACTGGCTGTGTAACCTTGTGTTTTAAAGCCAAAAAGAAATTTTACAAAGCATCAATCTAACACTACTAAACTTGTGGTTTCAACACGACAGTGCCTCTCCTCATAATGGAGCTGCATTAACAAATTGTTTAAAGGTTTGAACAATGAATTTGGCCCAAAACGAATCGGTAACAGAGGACTCGTTTTGTGGACAATTTGAGCAGTCATTATAAGAAAATGAATTGCGTATTATTCAATTTAAAATGTTGACCGCCTTTACGTTTTTTAATCTAAAAAATTATAAGGCATGCTGGACTACTGTACAAGCTCAAGATAATATTTCCGCACACACCGTATATCCAGTGGCCTAACTACGTAAGATTGCGCGCCTCTGCGAGACTTACGTTCGCGTCCTTCATACATGTTGGCTGATTTTTTTATTGTGCAGGTTATATCTACTGAAATATTAAAGGTAGAGAAAAAAGTTAAATAAGAGACTTGTTTAGCATAACCTGATCTATAAAATAGCCCAGAAAATTCTTTTTATGGCCAACCTATTTTCCGGAAAATTATCCAACTTCAATTTTTTTAAATCGAACGTCTTCTATATTTTTGCGGAATAAAGTTTACTACTATTACTATTTAACGTTGTTAAATAGTAATTAAATAAAAGCTGATATAATTTTGTAATCAAAGAGTAGATATCATTGTAAAAAGAAATTTATTTAGAACTTTATTCCGCAAAACTATAGAAGACGTTCGATTTAAAAAAATTAAAGTTGGATAATATTGGAAATAATTAATAATGTAGGATAAAAAGAGTTTTTTATAGGCTATTTTATAGATCAGCTTATGATAAACAAGTCTCTTATTTAACTTTTTTCTCTACCTTTAATATTTTAGCAGATATAACCTGCACAATAAAAAATCAGCGAACATGTATGAAGGACGCAAGCGTAAGTCTCGCAGAGGCGCGCAATCTTACGTAGTTACGCCACACGTTACGTTAGTTGCCGGCAAACTCACGTCTTAATAGAAACAAAGGTTACATGAAATAGTTGGAGTAAAAAATTTATAAACAGGTTAAATTATTTAGGAAGAAAAAAACTTGACAAATGATCGGTTTGCAGTAAAAGTTTCAGAAAATTTAAATTTTAAAATGAGTCGCTTTATAGCTTTCCTTGAGAATAGACGTGTAGTGATAGTGACAGATAAACATAATCTCATAAATCAGTGTCCAGGTATTTTAGTAAATTTAACTTTTAACCATTATAACGTCTCTGTAATTAAAACCCATCCTTCATGGATAAAACAACTGGGGGGAAACCCCCAGAACCTGTTCATCCTATAAATTCTATTTTCCATCACCAAAGTTTTGCTAACATAGTAAAGAATCAACCTACATGCTTTTAAATGCTTTGCAATGTGTTAACTTGAAAGATTATATATATGCAGTAGGATCCCTTGTACAACCAAAAAATATTGTAGCTGCATCAAGGATGTCAAATGATCGTATCTGTATTTATTTAAGTAGCAAAGAAATAGTAGGAGAACTCTTGAGTAAAACCGACTCAATTAAAATTAATAATGAAAAAATTACCATTCGCAGACTCATTACAACATCAAAGAAAATTATAATTTCGAATGTTTGCCCAACTATACCGATTGATATTCTAAATATGCATCTAAGAAATGCTGGGATTGAAACAACTTCACCAATATTTTTTATTAAAGCAGGTCTATCCCAAAAGGAATACTCACATGTTATAAACTTCTGAAGATACACATATGTTACTCCGCACAGCAACATTCCAGAATCAATCCAAATAAATTATGAAAATGAAACCTACAGAATCTATATACAACTTGGCGAAATAAAATGTTTCATATGTAATGAAATTGGACATATTTCATTGAAATGTCAAGTTGATCTTACTATACTAGCTAAACCAACAGTTCTTCCTATACAACCAAATAAAAATAGACATATACAAACTGAAAAAGACAATAACACCCAAACAGATTCCAATCAAGATGAAGCGCCAGTCGAAATCATCACAACTGTAGCTACAATTGAAACAGTCGAACCTATTAAGAAGAAGAGGCTATTACCATCTACTAGCCTTGAATCTATCGGCATCGACACAACACGCCCCGAAGACTCAGATTATAGTACAACCATATCTCAAAAATCACAAAATAACACTAAAGGGAAAAACACACCAACAAAACCAAAACAAAAGAAAAGTAAAACAGACTCTAATTCCTCTATCATTGAAACACAACTACTACCTCTACAAAATGTACTAAACTCAAATCAAAAACCATATCAAATCACCTACGAACAATTAAAATATTTATAAAAGAAGCCGTAAACGCACCAGATCCTCTAATTGTTGCAAGAAAATATTTTACTGATATAGACTTACTATTAAGCACATTACGAGTTCTGTATGGATCACTAGCACACCGGAAGATAAAATATAGATTCACCCGAATTATCACTAATATAAAGGAAAGATTACAACGAGAAGCATCCCCCAATATGGACTTTACTTCTGCCTTATCTAATTAGACGTGGCTAAGATAGTTCAATTTAATTGCAACGGATACTATACACGACTAGCTGAAATACAAACTCTACTATCAGACACACAACCTATTATCTTGTGCTTACAGGTAACACATCTCAAACCTAATAAACAACCCCAGCTTAAATACTACTCAAGTTTTAATAAATATAGAAACCGACAACATGCAAGCGGCGGAGTAAGAACATTTGTTGGACAAGAGATTTACTCCAAACAAATTCATATAAATACTGAAATAGAAGCTATTGCAGTACAAATACATTTACCCCAAAAATTAACCATATGCAACATTTACATTCAACCAAATTATGACTTACATCTAAAAGAATTAGAAGTATTAATTGAACAACTTCCTCCTTCTTACTTAATTATCGGCGATCTAAACTCGCATAATCTTCTATGGGGATGCAGCAAAACAAACTCTAAAGGAAAAATTGTTGAAAAACTTCTTGATAATGACAACATAGTACTACTGAATGATGGACATTACACACACTTAAGCTCACAAACTAATTCTCTCTCAGCTATAGATATCTTTCTATCTCATGCAAAAATTAGTCATTTTCTGAACTGGTCTGTAATGCCACATCTTTATGGTAGCAATCACTATCCCATTGTAATAGAGATAAAATCAATAAACACTCAAATTCTAACACTATTGAAAAATGGAAAATAAATGAAGCTAATTGGTCTAAATTTACTGAGATTTTGACACAAAATAATATAATATTCCAGCCTTCACAAAACATAAATAAAATCTCGGATACCATAACTGAAAAGATTATAGTTGCAGCAAAATCTTCTATACCTATCAAACAAACAAGTTGACAACATTCATATTCCGTACCCTGGTGGAACGATCGGTGTAAATCTGCAATTAAAATGAAAAAGCAAACCTTAAACAGATACTTGGAAAAAAGAGATATTAATTCACTTGTGGAATTTAGAAAAGCAAGAGTCAATGCCAGAAAGATACTAAATGAAAGCAAACGTGAATCCTGGAAAGCTTATATAAACTCAATCAATTCATCTACAGCAATATCTGAAGTATGGAAAAAACTAAAAGCAATCAAAGGAAACAAGACCACTTTTTCCATACCTGCCTTAGAAATTAATAACATAGTTATTACCTCGAAAAATCAAATAGCAAATATTTTAAGTGAGCATTTTGCCTATAATAGTAGCTCTCAAGATTCTTCAAGTACATTTATAAATTACAAGAAGCAAGTAGAGACGACACCATTTATAATACCAGATAGTCAAGACCCGTATAATTTACCCTTTTCCATATCTGAATTGGAATATGCACTAAACAAATGCAAAGATTCCTCTCCAGGGCCTGATCTTATACATTACAAAATGTTACAGAATCTTCCAAACTCATGGAAACAATACCTGCTAAAGTTTTACAATCATATATGGTTAAACAAAGTATTCCCAGATGCATGGAGAAAGTCCATAATAGTTTCCGTGTTAAAACCATTCAAAGACGCTACATCACCCACGAGTTATAGACCTATTTCATTGACCAATACATTATGTAAATTATTAGAACGTATGGTAAATACAAGATTGATGCATTATATAGAGTCACACAAGTTAATTACGTCAACCAAGAGTGGATTTCGTAAAAGACGATCAACACTTGACCATCTATCCACATTGGAAGAAGCGATAAAGAATGGATTCATAAATAAGGAGGATACTATCGCAATTTTTCTCGACATACAAAAAGCTATTGATATGACTTGGAAATTCAAAATCATTAACACTCTATTAAAATACAGACTTAAAGGGAATATAATTCATTTTATACAAAACTTTCTTTCTGATAGAAGATTCCAAGTTAAAGTTAGAAATACGATATGAACAGAGCAAGTCCAAGAAAATGGCATTCCGCAAGGATCAGTACTTAGTACCACACTCTTCCTTGTTGCTCTAAATGACATTGCCGAGAATATTCAACTTCCAGTAAAAATACTTATATATGCTGACGATATCGTAATATACTGCACAGACAAAAACTTGAATTTCATACAGCATATACTACAAAACACTGTTAACCAATTAGAAGAATGGAGTAATAGCAACGGCCTTATCTTCTCACTTGAAAAAACAAAATGTATACATTTTACCAGAAAACATAATTCTACTGACCCCCTGATTGTACTAAACAATCGTAAACTCCATTATATCAACCAAATAAGATATTTGGGAATAATTTTCGACAAAGAACTAACCTGGGTTCCACATATTTCCCAACTAAAAGCAAACTGCAAAAAATCTCTAGATCTGCTAAAAGCGGTGTCACTTCAAGACCGGGGAGTAACTACATCACTACTGATGAAAATATTTAACTGTTTGATCCGAGCAAAACTCGACTATGCTAGTTTTATATATGGTGGAGCCAAAATTTCCATTCTTAAAACCATCGATGCAGTCTACAACACCGGATTGCGAATAGTGTTAGGAAGTTTTCGCTCAAGCCCAGTAATAAGTATACAGGGTGTTCCATAAATATACCGACAAACTTTTAGGGGTGGTAGGGGACATCAAAACAAACATTTATTACTTTATAAACATATGTCCGAAAACGCTTTGTTTTCGAGATACAGGGTGTTGAAATTTGTACAAAAAAATGAAATTATAGTTTACAATATGTGTTCAAAATGTTGACCATTTGCTTCAATACATCGATTGCACCGCCGGATCATTGACTCGCGCACCCTATGGAATATTCCAGGGATAGCTTCTAGTTGCGCACAAGCGGCCGTTATTTTTGCGACAAGATCTTCCTCATCACGAATGGGTGTCGCGTAGACTAAATGTTTCAGATAACCCCAAAGAAAGAAATCTAGGGGGTTTAAATCGGGAGAACGTGCAGGCCAGACCACGGGACCTTCTCTTCCAATCCACTTGTTGCTAAATCGCTGGTCCAGATACTGGCGCACGTTCAAACCAAAGTGTGGAGGTGCTCCATCATGCTAAAACCACATGTTGTCCATAATGTCTACGGGGATATTTTCTAATAATCCCGGTAAAACATTTTGCAGAAAATGTTGATAAAAGTTTGCGTTTAAACGAGCAGGCAGCAAATAAACTATTAAACTCTCCCCAACAATACCAGCCCACATGTTTACAGAGAATTGTTGCTGGTGTCTTTTAGAGACCATGGCATGTGGATTTTCGTCATTCCACATGTGGCTGTTTCTACTACTAAAATAACCATCGCGCGTGAAACATGCCTCATCAGAAAACAACATTTCTCTCCCAAAGTGAGGTTCTACTAAGGTGCGACCCAAAAACCATTGGAAAAATGCTAATCGAGGTGAATAGTCTTCAGGTTTTAAAGCTTGTAGCGTTGTAAATGGTAGGGATACAGGAGCTGTTCATGCATGACACGCCATACCGTCGTACTGGAAGAGCCCATATTGTGTGCAATTGCGCGAACACTTGTAGATGGATTGTCCTCCAAACATTGTAGAACTTCTTCTTCAAACTCTACTGTACGGGTTGTTCTTGGACGACCAGCGCCACTGGGACGCTTAAGGTTGCCACTTTCTCTAAAGCGACGATGTATGGAAGAAAAGGTTGTATGATGAGGTTGCCGGCGATCAGGATGCTTCTGTGCATACAAGCGTGCAGCTTCTCTACCACAACAATTTGCTGCACCATAAGCAAGGTGCATATCGGCAAGTTCTTCAAATGAGTAATCCATTTTAAATAAAACTTTTAAATTAACAATCGACACAAGTTTTATCACAAAAAACTACTTGACAGGACTACTCACAATGACAAATTAATTTATCACAACGACATGTCCATCGATAATTGTTATTAATGGTAACTGGATTTTAAGCATAAATTTACCTACTACATAACTATTTATTCTATGGTTCAACGTTTATTTCTCGAAAACGAAGCGTTTTCGGACATATGTTTATAAACCAAAAAATGTTTGTTTTGATGTCCCCTACCACCCCTAAAAGTTTGTCGGT
The DNA here is from genome assembly GCA_929113105.1 of Agrypnus murinus. NCBI lineage: Eukaryota > Metazoa > Arthropoda > Insecta > Coleoptera > Elateridae > Agrypnus > Agrypnus murinus. The sequence continues at coordinate 38,917,172 of OV816030.1, forward strand.
ATATTTACGGAACACCCTGTATATAATGAATCCGGGCAGCTTCCACCTAACAAGCGTCGAGAACAGATGTTGCTAAGCTACTCGCTTTCCGTTCTTTCCAATAAAGATCACCCAAATTATCAGAAAATACTTTATCCTCTCTATCAAAACCTATATCAATTACATCCAAAAGTAATTCCACCATTCATTCATTCATTCATTCATTCTGGGCGTGGTCTTCACTCTTCACCCACTGCACTGAAGCTCTAGGCTCATTGTGCCCCAAGAAGTAATTTACTCAATCAGACCTGTATCGCCAAAGAAGTTGAGGATACAGTTGATTGGTGCTGATGCAATTTCGCTCGGTTCAACGTACTGAGCCCCGAAATGTTTAAATCTTTTAGCCCCGAGGGCTGAACATTCACATAGGACATGTAGGGCTGTCTCTTCTTCCTCTTCACATAGCCTTCAGGTTGCATCATCGACAATATTCATTCTGTTGAGATGTTTATTAAGGTTACAGTGTCCTGTTAATAGTCTTGTTAAATGCCTTAGTTGTTTCCTGCTCAGTCTCAGCAGTTCCTTTGTTCTCTTACTGGAAGGGGACATCATTAGCATTTTTGACTGCCTGTGCCCCTGTAATTTCTCCCAGTAGGTTTTATGTTTATCTTTCAATAAGTCTTTGATAATCCTTCTTGCGGTTAAATAAGGGACCCCGCATGTAGGTTCAGGACCTATTAATCTCTGTTCGGAAGCTTGTTTTGCAAGTTGATCAGCTTTTTCATTTCGTTCATAACCCTGATGTCCTGGAACCCAATCTACACAAACATTGTTGCATGTGGCCAGTATCACCAGTGCTTCTGTGCAATTAAGCACGACCCTTGAGTGAATTTCAGTACTTCCTAAGGCTTTTAGTGCCGCCTGAAGTACTCCGCCTGAAGAATTCCACCATACACCGTACGGGCAAAAAAGCTTTTTATTGCGTTAAATATTAATTTACCAAGTATAGCTTCCTACATACCTACATTTATTCCTTGGACAGTTAAAATTCCAAATGTTGAGCTAAGATTATCAACCCTACCTAAATCCACAACAACACCAATAATATACGAGGGTGGTTCAAATATAAACCGGAATTTTGCTGTAAAAAATTTTATTATTAAGTTACAGAGCTGAAATGTTTTACAGTTTTTCTAGATAGTCTCCGTCACACTCTACACACTTTTGCCATCTCTCCGGAAGCTTTAGGATGCCTTTTTCGTAAAAATCTTTCGGCTTGTCACGTAACCATTCGCGCACGAAAGATTCTACCTCCGCATTGCTTTTGAATCGCTGTCCGCCAAGTGCCTCTTTCAATGGACCGAATAAATAATAGTCGCATGGCGACAAATCGGGACTATAAGGAGAATGTTCCAGTGTTTCCCAACCCAATTCGTGCAATGTTTCCGCTGTAGCGGCCGCATACAAGCCGAGCTGTATGCGGTCTGGCGTTGTCTTGCAGCAATATCGCAGTTCGGATTGGAATCTCGCGTCGTTTCGATCTGTAGGCAGGTTTCACCGTGTGTTTTAGAAGGTTACTATAATACTGCGCGTTCACAGTTCGTTGTTCAGTGAGAACATCGACCGCAATTACTCCTCTCATGTCCCAAAACACGGTACACAACACCTTTCCCGCTGACAGTGTAACCATGTGGCAAGTTTGCCACCACTTCTCGGCCATTTCGAAAAGCGGAACACCAATCATACACTTGAGTCTTGGAGAGGCACTCATTCCCGAACTGCTCGAGCAATTTCCGATAAATTTCCGCGGTTTTTACATTATCTTTGACCAAAAAACGAATAATAATGCGTTGCGCAACAGACACTGGTACGTCCTTCTCACTCATGGCTACAACTACACTGACAAGCGAAATTACGCGGTCCCAGCTGTTCTCTACGCTTTGTAACAGACCAATCTAACATCCAGTACAGCCACTTTAACGACACTAACTTTTTCGCGCGTTTATTCAAAAATTCCGGTTTATATTTGAACCACCCTCGTATAAAACAACCTTAAATGAAGTGTTAAGTAAATATCCGACCGACCAAAGACTCTTTACAGACGGTTCGAAGATAAACGAGAAAGTGGGATGTGCCTGTGTATATGGTGATTATAACGAACAATATAAATTAAATAACCTATGCTCTGTATTCACAGCAGAACTATTGGCTTTGCAACAGGCCCTGAATATAATTTCACAAACAGAACTTTTAAATTGCCTAATTCTTGTAGATTCTCTAAGTGCTTTACAAGCTATACAAAATCCATTTAGTGAAAATCCTCTAGTGCAAGAAATTATTGATCTCCATTCAGATATGATCACCTATAGATCAATCACCTTCATATGGATTACATCCCATGCAGTGACGGATTTAGGCACAAGCGTTGGAAGCGGCCGCTTCAGGCCCCACAAGTCAGGGGGCCCAGCAGAGGGCTCCTGTCAAGGACCGCCGCCCTGGACACGCGACAAATAAAAATTATTGGCGTGGGAATTCACTTTCTCGAAAAAAGTGAAACAAGAAACAGTTGATATCGTGTACAGGCTGGTAAAAAAAGTGTACGGCTGACGCATTAGAGTTTCGTACGAAAAGGTATGCACTCAGAGCGATAGACAACATATTGTAACGTAGTATACCGTTTCACAGCAGACCTGCGAGTAATGTATCATCTCTGTCGGTCCGAATGCTGGTCTTCTCGCACAATCAGCGCGTTCATCCGACTACTATGATGACTAATTTCTTGAATTAATGGTTTCTGATAGACATACGGTGAACAGTGGCGGATTTACGAAGCGGTCGCTCCAGGCTCCACAAGTCTGGGGGCCCAGCAGAGGACCATTGCCCAGGATCCCAGTGGACATGCGACAAATAAAAATTATTGGCATGGGAATTCATTTTGTCGAGAATAGTGAAACATGTGAGAACAACAATTCATTTCGTGTACAGGAGGATAAAACAGGTGCACGGTCGACGCAATATAGAGTTTTGTGCGAAAAGGCAAGCATTCAGAGTGCTCCGAGTGCTTTGAGCTACTGTGTCGACTAACAGCATATAAAGTTATTATTACCATATAAAGTTATTACAAAAATTGTTATTGAATTAATGTAAAATTGATTTAACGATGGCTTTAGTCCATACATTTAGAATAACCGGTGTATTACATGGAAATCTAAAAATGTTTTGGGAATTTATGTTATTTCAAATTATATTCAAATGAAGCATTAGGTATTCAAAGTATTTGTAAAATTGAGGTTATGATTTACTTCATTAACAAAAAAACAGCGGCGGAACAACATGACGTCCAAAATACATTTAAAAATGTGTCTATGACATTTAAAAAATTGAAGACACCAACAAAACTACTATTATTAATTTAAATAATTTTTCAAATTTCTGCATTCATTTTAAATATTAAACGATTATTACATTGAGTTATACGGATTTCTTAATTTTTACAACTAACACCAGTTTTCCACAAACTGTGGGCATTGTCTAGTTTTGTTTCATTGTTTAATCATATTCAAGGTTAAATATTTTTCCTAGCTTTTTGTGCTTTATTACGTTTTTGTGGTCGTAGATAAAGTATAGTGTGTAACACGTACAACAACGCCAATTTCACAACTCGTGTGACTGCGGCATCAGACGAAGTTGGTTTATTTAAAAAATCTTGAGGAGGAAATTTTCTCCTTAATTTTTGATAAAAAAATAAAAAGTATATAAATTGTAGTAATTGCTTTATACTATGGGGCCCCAAAGATTTGTAACGCTTCAGGCCCCTTAAGTGTTAAATCCGCCACTGATCCCATGTTGGAATACATGGAAATGAAATTGCCGATAATTATGCTAGAAGTGCAACAGGAAAAAAATGTATTGATTATGACAAAGCTCCACAAATATGACATAAAATATTTCTTTAAAAGAACTCTTTTTGAGGCTTGGACTCGTGAATGGGAATGAATATCCCCTGATAGTAATAAACTTAGATACCTTAAAAACAACACTACTTCAGCTAATTTTCAACCTCTTCTAAAACGCAGAGAAGAAATTATACTTCACAGGTTACGTATAGGGCATACCAAACTCACACACAGCTATCTATTCAAAAGAGAAGAACAGCCAGTATGTGATTTGTGCGGAGTGCTGATAACGGTGAAACATTTATTGTGCGAATGTGAGAAATATAATGTACAACGACAAATCTCTCAAATGAAGAATAATCTACAAATAATACTTTCAAACACCCCTACAGACATAAAAAATTTAATGACTTTCCTAAACCTAACTAAAATTATAAAAGATATATAAATTATTAAAATGGCGTAAAAGACCTTAGCTGTTAGGACGCCTAAACAAGTTAAATAAAAAAAAAAATAAAATAAAAATAAGAAACTGGATTTTGTATGTCTTGATTAATTTCTTCAATGACAATAAAGTTAAAAATATTAATTAGCAATGGGATATGGTCTATTAATTTCTATTTTTAATTTCTCACGTTTTCAGAAAAAATACTTAAATTTTTCTGTACACTTTAAAAGCTATCATAAATTTAAGATCGACATTTTAGCAAAAATTAAGATTTATTTATATAATTCTGCTAAATCCTGACTTTGAAAATGGATGTCCACCTTGTCCTTATTTTGGAAGTAAACATTTAACTTTAAAGTAATGGTCACCGTATTAAATAATTAAATTACTTTGATGAACAACCTAAATATGCACTACATGAAAAACAGGTTTTTTTCATTAAATGTAAGTTCTAGAAAATATCTTGAACTTATTTGTTGTAAATAACTTGAAAATATACGTTTTTCTCTTTTTAATTTTTTTTCTGCATATCTCTCTTTATTCTCTTATTGTTATCGCCGAAACATATCCAATCGGTTAATTTTAGACATAAAAATAATGTATACTTTTTAATTCGTTGTTATTATTTTAGTTTTGATTTAGAACAAAACAGCAGTGGGTTTATATATGTACACGGGATGACAACAAATTTAAATTTGATGTTATCTGATTATTGTTAACCTTGCTTATAAATATTTTGTTGTAGAAAAAACACATTAGCCATTTGTTCTCTTTGTTTGCAAAATAGTAATCCTATCGACGTGCTCAGTCAAAGTGTCATTACATTACATTAAAAAAACGTCGGTCATTTGCGTTGTCAGAAAGGCCATCTAACGATACTGAAGCTTCCGAGCACAAACTCATATCAAATCTCTTTCAACATTATTGTGTGGTGAATCAATTTTTTAAATCATTTTCAAGTAAACAAAGTACTACGTTTTGTTAGCTGACGTGTCCTTACACTATCTCAAAGTGAAGTGGTGGTGGAGTGATATCAGGGTGTATAAGAAGTTAACATTTTTAAAGGTCTAGAGGTAAGTCGTTTAGATTATTTACTATGTAAACTTAGTAAAAGGACACAGGTATAAGGCAAGATGCAGGTGTAGGGTATCAGGTAAAAAAATTTTAATGCCAAGAATATAATAGAAGGGACTGAATTTTTCCTGACAGCCATATAGACGAACAATGCTGAGGGAATTCTTGAAACTGCTACAGCGTTCAAAAAAGAAAGAATAAAGTTGTTCCTGTACAAAAGAAGTGTAGAAGTAATTTATTCTAGCTGCTAGAACTTGAATGCAGTAGGGCTTTTATAAATAATTTTAGATTAGATATATATTAGAAGATAATTAAGAGAGGCGATGAAAAACGCTCCTTATGTGGCCTGTGGCTTTCTTCATAACAACGAAGAAGTCGGTTCAAATAAATGTCATGAAAAAGAAACTTTATTACTTTCAGCAATTAAAGCTTTTCTACCTGCTACTTGGTAAATGGATTATTTTCTATCTAGAAAGTCATACTTAAGAATCAAATAACAGAACCAGAATTTATAATTGCCTTAATCGCACCACCCCTCACGATATTGATCCAATTATCAGTCTCATATGAATTGGTGTAAACCGTCTAACTCTTTTGAGATTATTTTATACTTTGAGAGTTTTTACTATTTTCTAAGACCTTTCTGGAGCAAAAACATATGGGCAATAATACCTAAAACACTAGTTATTTGCTCAAAGTTACGTCAATAGAATTGTTATACCTTAGATGATTCTGCTAGTACAGTTTCATCAACTAATCTATCTAAAACGTGAAAATTTTCACATCTTGCACAATTCTCAAAACTTGGTAGAAGTATTACAGTATGCTTCCTTGGAATATAGAATTCTTCTCACTTGTCGATTGCTTGCTACAGATATCCAAATATCGGAATGGATGGTAAGTCGATTTTTGATGCTTTAGCTTTTTATCAGACTAATGTTGTACTTACCTCAGATTTTTTTAAAAAACAGTTGTTCTAATACTTAGTGGTAATCTTTAACAAAAGATAACACGATCATTATTAGTAATAATTGATGTAAGGTTCGTTTTAGCTCAAATCCTCATTTCTCTTAAGAAATTGTTAGAAGCCGTCTTGCTCAAAACATTTAGCAGGATATTATTAATACAAAAGGGTTCAAAATCATGCTTTGAACAACTATACAAAGTTTCAGGAAAATGATTTTATTTGAGCTTATTTTGTCATCATGTGAATATCCCATCTACCCTGGTATTCGGTATGCCATGGTCTCAAGTTCCTGATAGAATTTCTAGCCTTGTCAATCACTTAAATACCCGAGATTCTGTGGAAAGCTGTCCAAATTGCTGTAAAGGTAATGCAACTTAATGCTCATGCTGCACCCGAAGTTATCAAAATCTTTCAGGAAGGCTTAATCAGCCTTGGTAGTGTAATGTCTAGCGTGCTGGACTTTCACCCAAGCGGCCCGAGATCGACTCCCGGTGCAGGCAGATCTGGTTAAGGTTTTCTGCAGTTTTCCTTAGCTGTGACACAAACGTGGGATTTGCGCTGTTCCATCTGTAAGTCGGCTGCAGCCGCACGTAAGTCCTACGTAATAATAATAATCTCCCCCTCCCTCCCGCAAAAGCTTATAGCTTCTGGGGCCTGGCTTCCAGGTTATGGGTTGTAGCAATTATTATTATTATATTATATATCATTTACTAAGTCAGAGTGAGTAATAGTCTGATTGAAGATTTCCAAGGAAAATATTTACACTTGCACAAACGAAGTCAAAGCCGACAACTCGCTTTCGTTTATCGAATCTGTAAAATGTAAGTTCTTTATGAGCTACCTTATCTGATGACCATCGAAAATAGCTTTTAGTTTTACTGTACTCAAATCATGGTAATTATGCGGTAGGGTAATAGTCAAATTCGAAGATTTGAAGGTTATGTTACAGCTAAAGCTTGCGTCTTATTGGTTGCGTAGATGATCACCTATCGCATATCGACGTCATTTTGTTAAATTTTGTTACTGTACAACGGTATCTTTATTTTTGGCGAGTCCCAATTGTTGCCTTTCCACACCTTTTTTAATGATTTAAACAGGACCGGCGCGAGGTGGGTTCAGCGCGTTCCCCGCGCTTTATAAGGTTTTTTTACAATTTCCAAATACGCGCGCTTTCTTTGCTGCTGTAGTCACACCGACGTTTCCGTGTCCATTAACAACTGGTAAAGCAAACTCCCACCATTCAACCTACGTAAATCTTGATGACGTAATTAAAAAAAGGCAGAAATAATTTTTTAAACTCGCCACCTCTAAAATGACATTTTGCCAATGTATGTAAATAACGGAAACGTAGTGTTCGCGCACTCGTGCTTCAAAAAGATGCAAATGCACTGGCCCTTTTAGGCTCTAAAAATAATTTGACTTGATAAGAAACAATTAAATAATTCCCTCACCAACCATTTTTTGGCCAAATTAATGTCATTTTTAACGGAAACTTTATGCTGATTACGAATATGTAAATCATTTTTGGGACAAACGCCCCTAATCTCCAAAACTGGTTGCTACCAACCAAAAAACGCTTACTACCTAACCAAAATGCAATGCAAAAGCAAATTTGAATTTTTTCAACCTAACCTAACCTAACCTAACCTAACTTAAGTTAACCTAACCTAACCTAAACCTTGCCTAAACCTAATCTAACCAAAACCTAACATAACCAAATTGTGTAATTGTAAATTACACAAGTTGACAATAAAGCATTTTTTTTACTTTTGATCCCCAAATTTAGGAGCTTTAGGTGTTCACCTCAAAAATGAATTACATATTTAGAATCAGCATTTTCGTTAAAATGACACCAGTTTGGTCATAAGATGTGGTGGGGAAATTCTTTAATTACACCTAAAATTTAATTTAGAAAATACCATTTTTCCCATTTGGCTATCAGAAAATTAGGGTATTAGAAATCACAAAAAAAATAGTAATCGCTAACAATTACACTGGCAAATGTGCCAGCGCCACAACAATAGAATGCTATTGCCTAGTTGGTTTTATGTTTACTTTGAACTCAAAATAGTATTACAGATTTTGGTTATGTTTTTTATTGTTAAAGTTCATTTAAATGCAAAACTCGATGCACGAAGTCACGAATTAATCACTCGCTCTCCCACCGCGAACCCGGCCCCGAAATGTTTACGCCGGCCCTGGATTTAAAAATATCTAGTCAGTTACGGGAGTGTATCAAACAATGTTAGTCCTAAAAAACAAAATTTTTCTTATGTCGGGATATCTTATTCAACTCATCAACGGGTATGTGATCGTAAAATGTCATTACAAACATTTTTTCTTAATAAAGTTTTTCCATATTTTAACAAACAAGGTCATTTTTCGCCATTTTACAACAAAACTATTGCAACTATTGCCAACTACTACAAAAGCTAACTTAGGCTTTATAAATATTGTAATTCTACAACTTGGGTTTCCTGCCACACTAATACTAGGCAGATTTGCATACTATTGCAGAAATTGCATTCGAAACGGTATTTTTTTTATTTTGATTCACTTGCACAAGATTCTCGGCGTTTTAGCAACATTCGTCTTATTTTCAATAGAATCCTCGATGTATTGCTCCGCCACTGAGCAACTCTTTCATCCCCTTGACGTTTCAGGACATTAAGGCCTGCTCCTGCAATCGCCAGAAGAGGGTACAGTATCCGGCGAGAACAGTACCCTGGCTTTTTCACTTTCAGGCTGAATATTGACTATTGTTGACAAAATGATTTGTAATTTACTTAAAAGACTAAATTTATCTTAAAAATTACGTATTCCTTCTCGTAACGTACGGAAGATATTGCTCGAACTAATTTAGTCATTGCTTCGGCACATTTTAGCGCGATTTGCTAAATTCTTCCGCAGATTCCATAATTGCGAGTATAACGCGACGCTAAAATTTTGATAAATAAGTAAACAGCACAAAAGCACCTCCATTTCTAACTAACAGTAAGTAACAAATGTAAAGTGATACCAGTGGATGCTACGATTTAAAGTGAAACACCTATGGGGTATTGTTTAATTTGGCATAATTGAAATTTCACATATGACGTTTTATAAAAGATACGATACGATACACATCGGTGAAGTTATTATTAAAGAAATCGTTTAGAAATTCCGTAAACATCTAAACTTGTACTTTAATAAGTCACTTCCCGGACTTGTAAGGTAAATTACTATTTCTAATCAGAATATTAAGAAAATTTCTATATGGATCCAACTTTACGGTACACTTGTATATAAATACAATAATTACCTCAGATAAAGAAAGTTTTTTAAAATACTTTTTTAGTCTTTAGTTTTTTTAAAGCTTTTCGATCTTACATGAAGTGATATGTGCGGGCACCCTGTCAAATAGTATATACAATCACACATACATAGAAAACAAACGCCAACATCTATTATTCTAAACGATAGACCATACCTAATAGATTGGCAGACTGCAAAAACAGACAATAGACCATAAACAACATACCATAGATAACAGTCAAAAGACCATATGCAGTAAACCAACATACAATAGATCATAAACAATAGATAATAATATACAACAGACTATAGACAATAAGCCATAGACAAAAGACTATAGGCAGTAGACAGTCGACAGTGAACAATGGACAGTGAACAGTAGACATTAAACAGTAGACAGTAGACATTAAACAGCAGACAGTAAACATTAAACATTAAACAGTAGACTAATAGATTAAATAGTAGACAGAAGGAATAGACAATATACAGTAGATAGTCGACAGTGGTCAATGGGCAGTAGACAATGAACAATGGATAATTGACAATAGACAATTGATAATAGATAATAGACACCATATCATAGACAATATACCATAGGCAGACAATAGATCACGCTCCACGATATACAATATACCATAGATAGTTGACTATAGACAGTATATTATAAATAATAAATAATATACAACAAACTATAGACAATAAACCATAGACAAAAGCCTATAGACACTAGACAGTAGACATTAAACAGTAGACAGTAGGCAATAGTCAATAAACAATACACTTGAATAGACAGAGAACAGTAGGCAGTAGACCGGCAGGTCGACAATATAACATAGAACATATACCATAGATAAGATACAATATACCATAGACAATACATCTCAATCGATCATATTCAATCATCATAAGTAGTTGACCATAGACAGTAGACCACAGACAATAGACCATAATCAATATAGCATAGACAATTAACCACATATGCACTATGGACAGTAGACCATAGAGAATAGATCACATACAACAGACCATAGAAAATAAACCACAGACAGTCGACGATATGCGATAGACCGTAGAAAATTGACTATACATAATAGACCTTAAAAAATACATCATAGAAAAAAAATAGATCGTAGGCAATAGGCAATATACAATAAACCGTAATGAAATAGACCATAGCCAATACAGTATACGCAATAAACCAGACACAATAGACTATAGACAATAGTCCATAGACAATAGACCATAGACAATATACAATAGACCACAGACAACAATAGACAAACAGAAAAGACCATACACAATACATTTTAAAAAATACAACTATAGACAATAGACCATACAAAATAGTTCATAGTCAATAGCCAATATTCAATAAACAGCAATGAATAGACTAATGAAATAATCAAAGTATGACCTTCTCACGAAGTCTGTCATGTGGTTTTCTGTTGTCTTTAAAAGTATACTCGCTACAAATGTAACAAAATACGTCGAAATGATTTGCACAACATCCTCTTGAAGTAGCCATACCAGTAAATTAATTTTGAAAGCAAATCAAATTAAAATTGGCGGGAGTTAACAAAATAATAGGTCTAATTTTAAAGGCACCAAAAAAACATGATATATTATCTTAAAATTGCAAGAAAGATGTAGATTAGTGAGGTTATGTATGTATGTATGCAGGGGCGGATCCAGAGAATTATTTTGGGGGGAGAATTTTTGAAAAAATAATTGTTTTAAATAAATAATAATTAAACAAATATTGTTTGTTTTTATCCTATGTATATTTATTTATAAATGTTATATATTGCACAATATTTAATAAACATTAACTACTTTTACATTCAAAATTTATTTAACTATAATACTAAAGTATATAAGATTAAAGATTTGGGGTGGGGGGGATTTCCCCCATATCCCCCCCGTGGATCCGCGCCTGATGTATGTAAGTCCTTCCTCATTGCTAATGGAATCTAGGGTGTCCGAGGAGTTTCATGTTCCTAACAGTTTGTGAAGTGGTTAGTTTGTTACAATAATGCAGCACTTTTATGATACTTTGTTTGCTCAGTCGATCACTATTACAAATAGCATTGGGGAAAGGATACAACCTTGGAAAATCCCACTCTATATAACCAATTTATTTGATAGTTTTCCTTCATGTGTTATTCTAACTCCGTAATTGCCATTATAGCAGTTAGCATCATCCTTATGTATTTTCCTCATAAGCCATATTATTTTCTCAAAAAATGTCTATTATTAAAGATTTTGAAAACTCTTAGTCTAGATTTTGAAAACTCTTTCAAAATCTAGTAAACTACATAATGTACATTTGTTTCTGTCGTTCCATTGTCTCTTCTATAAGGATTTTTTAAGCATTTATATGATCTGTGCCGAATGTTCAACTCTAATTGGACCCAAGTTTCTTGTCCAAGTCATCCTGCATTATATTCAGAATAATCTTTGCCATTATTTAAGTTCGTTGTCTTTCCTCAACGCCAGTCGTTATCATATGGGATAGCCGGGTTATTTAATCTTAGTTTTTTACTGGTTCTAGAGTCATTCTTTTCTTATTCCACCACCAACAATCGTCGCTTACTTTTAAAACTTACTTTTTGAAAACTAACTCCGACCGTCTTACTTTTTCTAACTTCCATTTGTATTATTTGCTCGTTTTCATCATATTGCTACTATTTTTTAGTTATGGGGGTTACAGTACGCACGCATCAAAGAGTAAAAAGTAAAAATCCAAATTATTATGCTTTTGTAAACCAATACTCCACCTATATAAAATGACATACGCAATAGAATCTGATACTTTATTAGTTTGAATTCGAAAATAAGAAAACGCTTTAACTTTTGAAAATAAATATATACAGTTAATAAAAATGAACTGTTTAAAAAGCTTGAAAGAGTAAGTACTTACTCTTTTTAAACTTTTCTAGAAGTACTTCTAGAAATAAAAAGCTTTTACAACTTGTCAAATTCAACTTGGCCGGCGAAGTTTGGATGCGCATAATATTTGCGACATTAGGATAGGGATAGCTCATTTCACCTAACGTTCTCGTCTAGTACGAAAAAGTATAAAATACATATATGAAAAAACACGCTAAGATTTTATCACAAAAACTCGTTAGTTTTAATCTTTCTACCTGAAAAGTCTTATTTTTGGATTGTTAATAATTTTACACAACAGTATAATAAAGATTTGTATCGCTAAAGTAAATTCCAATTTACACCCTTTTTGTGAGTTGAAAATGCATGTACCACAGATTGTACTTTCTCTTTACCTCATACATTTTGTCTTTGTCGAACATCGACTCTTTCTTTTCCTGATCTGCGCATTCCGGCGGCCATCCTACACTTGACAAGTTGCCCTTATGTTTAAAACTATTAAAAAGCACCATATGTTTACCATAGCACCAACATCTTTAATTATCTACAAATGTTAGGGGTATGTTAGGGGAAAATCTACATGACAGAATATTATAAACGCTTTTGGAGTTTTGTTGCATACTTGATTGGTTCTTCAACAAAATTTATTTATCAGCATTTATCAGCAACTATTTCTCTACCACATCATTTTTTATACTGTGTGCAACAGCTTTTATAATTTTTTTTCTACAGCTGTCAAAAGATTCTTTCATTAATATCCGTATGCAAAATGCCATATTGGTTTTGTTTACTTGACAACGTGCACGAAATATCTTTCGCTTTAGAGTGAAAAATATTTCGTATATTTACGCCATTTATGCATATTTGAGCAATGCCGTTTCCGTAGCAACAACGAAACTGTTTACTTTGCGCTAAAATAAAAATTTCCTTGTGTTATTTTTCATAATTTTTTTCTACTTTTTCGGTTATTTCAATAACGCTGTAGAAAAAACGTTGTGTGCAATTTGTGCTCGAAATGACTTTGGTGGTCTCAAATGAGATTTTGACTCTGCTACACCTCGTCAAAGGACTTTCCTTCTGGACCACCGAAGTAGCATTTCGCGCACTAAATACACAAATAACTATAAGCTACGAAAAGATAATAACAAATAATAGAGATCTTGAATTAAAGTAGATTTTAACAGTACTCAGAATGAGTTCCAATAGCTATCTATGTCTCGGTAAAGTCAATTCTGACACAATACCAAACTATTGGAATATACCAGTACTTAGGTGATTGTCTTAATTACATTAATCTCCAATGACAGAAACCTGTTCGATTCTTGTCTCAAGTTTGATTGACTCAACACCGGTGAAACAATAGGTTGTATATTTTACAAATTTAACTTAAGCAGATTATTGTCTGCACTTTGTTTGATGTAAACAGTCTTTTTGTCACGTTATAAATAATTTGACTAGTTGGTAGTTAGAAAGTTTAAAAGCTCATCCGTTTTAAGAAGCTGAATCATCCTCGAGTTCCGACACTAAACTGAAGCTAAACTCGCTTCAACTCGGTTATATAGTAGTAAGACTTATAAAGGTTGGTTTCTCTCAGGGAACTCTCAAGGAATAGCGACATCTCAGGGAACAGGTAGATTGCATGGTATAAGCAGAATAAATTGATTATACTTTTCTAAAGATTGAATACGATAAAGAATTCATATTGTCAATTTATCTGCCAGCAAGATAATCACAGGCTTTAACCTATAGTTGCTACTTAGAAATAAATGCTGATCATAGAGTACAGATGCCATGGTAACAAATGATATTTAATACTTATTCACTATTTCGTAAATTTAGTAATATATATCTAGGTGCAGAGTCAACTTATTTTTTATATCTGTACACGATCAGATAACTTCATATTTTGCACGCGGTACTAGCAACCTCGTTCCTATACATCTTGCTTCGCAGCCTTTGCTCGTGATTTCTGCATATAGCTGCTTCCCAGTATCATCGCATAGCCATTCTGCCCGACACAATATTATTAGAATATTCCTCTGGCAGAGTGATGCATGCTAGCGCATTCCATTCCAGTTTAAATTACTTTAATAAAAGGCTTTAATAATAACAATTGAAAATAAATCTATTTATGATGATATCGAACAAGGTTTAACGTAAAAATGGACAGTACATGAAACTTTAGCCAATATCTAATCTAAAACTTACAGCTAAGTACATAAATAAAAATTAAATTAACACCCTTAATTTATCGTGCACTTCAGAAGCTATTCAACTTACCGCTATTAATTTACAATATCAAATTCAAATCTCACAAGCTATATTTGTCAAACTCTCAATCTGGAAAATTTCAATTGAGCAGTAAATTTCTCAGCTCGACATTCAACACAAACCGCACTTGATCTAAAGAAGTGCATATACGAAACAAAACTTTGAGGTTCTAAGGACGTGATAAAAGTTTGAACGATGCTTGTTTCGATAAAATGATTTAGATGATTTTACAGTGGTGTCGACTGTCGGGTGAGTAGTGTTACACATTGAAAATTAGGAGAATCAAGAAAATATATTAGGAAGGAAGGACAAGTTGGATTGACAACATACTTAGGCGATACTTAGAGAGAAAAGAGTAAAAGAGGAAGGAAAATATTTGGAATGTTGGTAGATTTAAAGAAACGAAAAGTTATTCATTAGATAGACTACACGCAGTCCATTACAACTGGAGAAGGAAGCGGCCCAGTTGATTCTGTCGTAAGACATATCCACTAAAGAAAGAGAAACCTAAAATGTTAAAAGTTGTTATAGTGTTGGCATGTTCAAGCAAACTTAAAGCTCAACAGCAGAAAAACACACAAAAGCTCACCACTTAATTAAAGGCAGCAATCAAAGACCTTGGCAATTTGAATATAAGTAATTGCTAAACAATTATCATTGTTAACACAACTGCATTGTTGTTAGTTTATTATTTCCTCTATTTTGTTTATTCATTAAAAAAATCGTTCGACATTAAAACCCATCATATCATATAAATCTGATGAACAATCTGTGTTAATAACACCTTCAGTTTTCTTTTGTCTTTGTTATCACTTGTTTTTTGTTTCTTGTCAAATTTTCATTGTCTTATAAATACGAAAAATACGTGCCGGTACCCTTAGTTCACGTGCATCGCTGAATATTGAATAACCCACGTTGAAGAATTTTTCACATACCGATACGAAAAAAACTGAGTTTATTTCTGATTTATTTCGAATGGCTTGTTTAAACAAAAACATATTTTTATATGACTAAGGAAATATTATCGCGAGTGAACAATAAATAATTACGATATATGTTAAGTAATGTTGAAGAACGAGAATTTTTTTATCAACGTAGCAAGTGTCTAGAAATCAAAACCAGTAACAAATAATATTCTAGTAGAGGTGTTGCTGCTTCTTCAAAAGCTACCATACTGTGTTTCTGTCTGACACCAAAGCTTACCAAGAAATATGACTAAATATCGTACGTCTTACTATTCAGTCAGACACTTCCAAAATAAGGAATCGAGACATCCTTTAAGATAAACAGGTGCGTCAGAGATACGCATGAGAGATGTGGCTAAGAATCTTAACTTAGATCTGCATGTTTCGATTTCTCCAAAACACAATAATTCTTTACTGGTTTTTGAATTTGCAATCCATACTCACAAACTAGAACTATCGTAAGTTTTATTAACATCCTATAGTTTTTGAATACTTATTTTTTACATTCGCATCACTGCCAATGTTTCATCATTGATGTATCCTGCAAGTCGTTCGGAATGCTCGCTATAGACCTTCCATAGGTTTCCTTTCTGGGAAAGTGGAAGAAGCCAAAGGGGCGACATAAGTTCTGACAAATAAGCTGCGTGAAGAAAACTATAGAAATCTTGTCGTTGCGCATCCGAGACCGACACTCTGCGCAGCGCGCTCCATATTAACAGCATTGTAGGCCCAAAAGAAATCAGTGCACTAGCGCCCCTACCAACCTATCCACCCACGGGAATAAAACTGTAAACGGCCAATAAAATTAAACCTGCAAATTTATTGGCACTTTCAACCAAAATCAATATTTAAACATAAAGAAACATTCTGTAAAGCGAAAATTAATCAACACAAACTTGGGAACAATATAGCATAAGCCTTGAAAAGCACAAACATGTCAACATGAAATAAAAATGATAATTAATTGCTACACTGTATAAACGGAGATGGTACAGTTATTTATTATCTTTTCAAACACGTTTCAAATTTCTTTGCAGAAAAATGATTAGTAGTCTTCAGGATTTATTTTTCATTCTTATGAATGGAAACCAGTGCAAAAACTGCTGCGAAGCTGATTCTTAGTAAGTTTCAATCTTGAAAATAAACTGTTGGCCGCTATCATGCATATATATCAATACTTTTACTACAATTTTAACATTGGGAAACGCAGATTTCAAATTGCCCAAAATTATTTTTCTGTACAACGCAGAGAGGGTCTGCAATTTTCTTCAAGGACCGTGTAGTGTTTAATATAGTGCAATACTTTAATTCGCCATGAAGGTCCTTGTAATACATAAGCCAGATATTCACATTTTTAATTAAGCTGATAAACTTAATTAAATAACTGATTCTGTTGAGATCCAGTTATTTTCAATTGAGCGAAGAAGGAAAAGATTTCTAATTCATGAATAAGCTTCTACACGTTTTGCCAGGTCCAGTATAGAGAAGAATGTTTCCACCTTGAACTTTTGTTTACAAGGATCCATTCTTCTGATCCATCGTATCTATAGTAAGACGTGCACTTACTTGCCTTTCGTTCTCGTTTCTTCACATACTTAACTTATCAGAACAACTAGGTTCCCGTTCAATCCTGCCTCTCGTCTACAGCCTGGTCAGTGTCAGCCGATTGAGAATCCAACGCCTGTTTAATTCCTTCGAACCCTCCGTGCAGAGCATAGACGGCATCAGCATGTTACAATTTGACAACAACATGATCTTTTCCTAACGATGATGTCAGAATATTCCATCGATGTGAAAAACCTGAGAAAAAAAATATAAACGCTGAACAAAAGCAAAGAATTTTACAGTATGTAGGCAACACTGCCATTTTTACTTCCACCAAGTTCAGGCTGTGTATAGCAGCATTAGCAGTACAAGTAACGTTGGAGTGGTGAATAGAACAACCATTGCTATTTTTACATACACTCGGCATTTCTCAGCTCATCTTATGAGTTCTCGCTCCTCCAACTCCATCATACACTCTGTGTCAGTTTGAAAGGTTGTAAATATGATTCTGACATGATGTCGCCCAATAAGAATCCCATAATTCACTGTGTTATTTCCTTTATCTTCCGTGTCCCGAAATCTATTATACAATTCGCACACCCCTTTGTCGTTCACAAATTTGTGAATGTCGTCAATAGAGGGAACAGGTAATGTTATGTCTGTAACTGGATAATTGCATACAGAAGTAAATGTATATGCGAGATTCTAAAGAGCGTACTAGCAGCACCTGGATTAAACCAAAATATTAACTCTGAAAGTTTGGTCATTTTCTCCTTCTCTTCTATGCTCAACTCATAAAAGCACAGTTTATTTCTGCTTAAAGGGTTATCAATCTGGAAAATTTCTTAATGTTATTTAGTATTGTAGGCTGGGGGCGTAATTCAATAATGGTTTAAATTCTTTTGGTACATTTATTTTGAAGAATTCTAATTCTCACAAATCAAAGTTAATCCCAGTTCTGAATGTTACATTGGACAGGTCCTTTCGGATCGTGTGACTCCTGAGTGGGCGGGAACGCTCGGATACATTTTACCCTTTACTTACCCTTTACATGGAAATTAGTAGTTAGATTGGGGACCCCCCGTGTCGTCCCACGTTGTTTCTGGATGATTGGAGCCTTCGGGAGTGAAGACCTTCAGTGCATTACCACGATCATGATGACCTGCAACAGATGTTTGGCGCATCGGGCGCCCTTTAGCGGAATGCTAAAGGGGCCAGGTCCACACGTAGGTGCCGTCATGTAGTCACCTCCTTCGAGACCGCCCCTCGTTGGAATGGACATACTGGAAACTAGAAGGGAATAAGCACCCCAAGGCTGCCCAGTGATCATCAACAAGTGCCATATCACAAACACAGTAAATATCAACAATACACATCTGCGTTTTTGGTCTCAATACACGCACTA
Organism: Agrypnus murinus; assembly: GCA_929113105.1. Classification (NCBI taxonomy): domain Eukaryota; kingdom Metazoa; phylum Arthropoda; class Insecta; order Coleoptera; family Elateridae; genus Agrypnus; species Agrypnus murinus. Next base: position 38,935,905 of record OV816030.1, read on the forward strand.
CACACTTCGCCTAACACTACCATAAAGCAACTTCCCAACTCGCATAATATCACCGACTGATATGAATATGTGTTTTCTCTAGCTTCAGAGGGTGTGACAAAAACTATTAGGACCTAGGGTCAGAGGGGTGACTAATTTATTGCCACACATTCAATGTAATATTTCTTAAAATACCGTTTAGGTTCCTACAAAGAATTCAAAACTGTACTTCTTGAAGGTTTTACCTTACATTAACTATTAACATTTACTATTAATTAATTATTAAAGATGCTAAATTCACATACAGAAAATAAATGTCCCACATTATATTACAAGCATTTAGTAAACAATAATACAGAAATATCCGTTTTTAAAGATGTAACAGTTGTAGGTTAGTTATCCCGTTTCCAACCAACTTCGCTCAATGTCACTTATCCCAATCCCATTTCCCCCAATTCCCGCTTCTTTTAAACTAAAGCAAATGAACAAATGAAATCAACATATTGTTGCTAGTTTTTTATATGGGCGTCAATATAAAAAAATTTGGTATTGTGTTTTTTAAACATTGACAGCCTAAGTCGCCGCTTTAAATTTCAACATTCACGCTGAACCTAACCTCCTCAGCACAACGTGTCCTGTACGGTGTTGGTCTCCACTTTAAGTATTGGAGCGTGTCTCTAATAGATCTATCAAACTTACAACCTAACCTCCTCAGTCTAGCGTGCATCAAATCTATAACCTATAACCTAACCTACTCACCGTTAATCTCTCTCTCACTCCCCACTTTAACTGTTGGAGTCTGTCTCTGTTAGATCATCAAACTTACTAACTTATAACCTAACCTCCGCTGCATAGCGTGTCCTTTACGCCGTTGGTATTTCTCTCTCTTTCCCTGCCCAATATATTCTCCTCTGTCTCGGTTAAATCTACCAAAGTTACTTATAATTATAACCTAACCTCCACAGCATAGATAAAAATAATTTGCAAGTTATGAAGATTGGTTGTTCGACTCATTTCCATTTCCCAGTTTTAAATTTGTTTGTTTTTGAATTTTTAACGTTTTTGTATGCAATAGCTTTCAGTTTTGTTGCATTTTTAACGTTTTTGTATTTAACAATTTTCAATTGTTGTTTATTGACTAGTCTTCAATTGTTTGCCTTTTTAACGTTTTTGTATTCAATAATTTTCCTTTAATAAGTTTTGAGAGGAATATTTTTCCCTTCTTGAGAAAATGCATTTTTTTGGAAATTCTTGGAACAAATGGGAACAAAAAGATTTCTTTGAAAAACATGGGACCAAAAAAATTCTTTTTGGGAGAAATGGGATTGGAGGAAAACGGTTTTTTGGAAGAAGTGGGATTAGAAGAAGTGGGAAAACAAGGATATCCCAATATTAAAAGACATTTGATGAAAAAAATATTTAGTTGTACAGCAGAAGTCAATTCTTGTTGAATTTGAATTGTTTGGGACCTGATTTGTTTCAATTTTTCCTTCGACTGTGGCAGAACAGAAATGGATTTAGATGACCAAGAGTGCTTCTTAGACATTTCCATGCATTTCTTTTTTGATTTGTCTCATCTACAACATGGTAGACGATATGATGATAAAGTTTTGATTTCTCCTGTACCTAATTGTTATTAACTTCCGGAGTGGATGAGTCGTTTGTTCGGTTGGGAATTGACCCTTCTTTGTGAGAAGACAACAAGAATAGTCATAAATTTTATTTAATTCGGCTCGCTGTCTGAGATCTGACTTTCGAGTAGTTATGGTTGATATAAAACACCAAAACTGTTCGGTGTTTTATATGGTATTTTCGCTTTGGCCTTAACTGATTGGTTCTATGAAGACATTTAAAAATCTGAATCTGAAAGGTTCTTCTTTTGGGTTGCTTCATGAGTTAGGGATATGGGGACTGTTTTGAATTTCAATTTCTAATACTAGCAAAATCTTTTCTTAAAGTGGATTTTGTCCGATCATTGAGTAAATTCTAAATAAATATTTGGACAATTAATAAATTCTATTGCAGAAGTAGTGCCAGCTTAATGTAAATTGAACAAAATTTTGTATATTAATAAACATATTATTTACTAGTCCTTTATGACAGTGTCAGGGTACGTATATATTAGCAGGCGGGGTATAGGGGTATGATTCAGAAGAACTGTCCACTGTGTACTTGCCTTATCTGATGAGTGTTGACTATCTGTTACATCGCATGTTAATATGTGCAACAAGAAGGCGTTCTTTAGAAAGATCGTACTTTCGTAATAATTGTACTATACAGTACCAGTTACTAGTGCTATTAATACTACTAGAATTATAATTGCAATGTAAATTATAAGATTACAATGATCACAGAAGTGGAAAATCTACTAGACGAGTGCGAACTCCCCGGACTTATTCCTATATTAATTAGTTATGTAAGCATATTACATAAAATACTAACTAATAGCAAATATTCTATCAAATTTATATATTTATTATATATTTTATATATTTGCTATGAGAACATATTAATTGGTAAAGTCAGCATATTTGGTGTTAGCAAAGGCTGAGAATTTGTTTGTATATTTTATAAACCGAAATTTGCTCTAGAAAATATTAATTAGCTTCTTGTACAAATTCTGGCACAAAATATTTGCTGCAGTTACTCATATTTTGTTGTTAGAGCATATTATTATTTTTAGTGTGCGGCCCTGACTCTGCATAAACTCCTGCATAAACATAAAATGGACCACACTCCTTATCAGGTTCAGGTCTTGCCAGACAAAATGGCCAGATACAATATTAAAAATAAAAGTATGGCCAATACGTCGTCAAAGTAATATGTATAAAGGTTGACTGTCTTTTATCTAGTCAAAATCAATTTGATAAAATTAATATATTCTGATGAAGGTCCAATCAATACTATCTACGTAATAACCAACTGTAATTAATATATTATTAACAATAATATATTAAATAAGAAATAATTCCCGTGTACTATTCAATTTCGGAAACTTTTGGTGCCACCTCATATTTTACATTTATTTGCCCTTTATTAAATGATTTAATTACCTTTAAACATTAAATCAACCAAACATCATTCATTTATCATCATTAATTAATTCATCATTCATTCAAGTGATGTTTTATTATTTTCTTTATCATATCATTATTGTCAGTATTTTATTAATATCTTCTTCATTAAATTTTTATGGTTTTGGTATTAAAGCTGTTGAATAAATAACAGTGATATAAACGAATGAATGTCAATCAAATAAATGTTTGTTATTATAACCTTTTAATGTGTTGATTCATTTTGTATTAATTTCTTAATGAATTATTGTTCAATTTTGTAGTTTATTTATCTTGTACGCTATGGTATTTCAAGCTTTCATTGGAATGAAGTGGTTTTAAGTATAAAATATAGGTAGATGCAAAATAAATTACACTTTAGGTCTAGTATACACGCATACTCATGTTGCGCTTGCAATACTTCACCCTCTAGTCACCTATTCTGTTTGAGAGTTTCCATTGTCGTGGTTATCACCCCTTCAAAGCTCTGGAGGATCATATTCAATAGGAAACAAAATAATTATAAATTCAGAAACTTTAAAAGCTTATAATTAATATGCGATAAGATTTAGAATTATGCGGCAAACAAAAAACTAATTTATAATGACACAGTAATTTTAAATATCGCCATGGGTCGAATGACTGCTAATTTGAAAACCTCTTTTATTCTGCGTATGATAAGCTTTTTTAATTTCATCAATTCAAATTAAAGTAACTAATGAAAGTAACAGATTAAATGTTATGTATTTCAAAATTAAGTTAAGTCAAAATCAAATAAACATAAATTAATTTAAAATTATCCCACATTAGATCATTACAAAGCGCAACTGAATTATTTGTATTTTTATAAAAATGAAGATGTAACAAAAAGAAAATTTTTATTAGAAGAAAAATAAATCAATCTGATAGTTAAGTAGTTATAGAATGTGTAAAATATGTTAAACTGGACAAATTGGTAATAATTTTGGAAATAAATGGTATTAAAAACAAAATATTCAATTTAACACACAACTACATTTAATTGAACTGCATCAAGTATTTCCACATAATCAATAAAAATATAATTTTTATTTTATACAAATTTTGCATAATTAAGTAATAATAACCAAATCAACCTAATAAGGTGCATTGCCCATCTCAGTTATTAGGCTAATGCACTATATTTGTCGTATAGTGTCAAAGTTTAGAAGTGCATTTGCCGTGTGGTTAAAATTTACAATCGTCCATATAACATCAAAATAATAACGTCGCTTATATCTTACAGTGACATACTTGGGCAGCTTTTTATGCTTTTTCGTATCTACTTCACGGCCGGCGCTGCCGGTAGTGCTCGAGTGCCCTTTTCTGTTCGATTAGGTTCCTCACGCTAGGCGCTAGGATAAACAAAGAGAAATTTATTTATACTGCAGATGTATTTTTTTGAGAAATATAATAAGAAATACGTTAAGATCAATTCATTTGAAATGTGGTAGCCTATTATGATTTTAACTAGAGGTTTGTTCAAAATGAAACTCATGTCGAACTTTTCTAAGTGTTTCTGGGGGTTAAGCTATTACAAGGGAGTAGTGGTTGGATTAGATCGGTAAAAATTCAGCGTCTTATCCAGAAAGAAATAGCTCTCAAATGGACTTAGATTATTGTGCCACCGATGGCACCGGTGCCATCGCAGCATTAATCAATATTTCCTTATCCTTGTCGTATTCTATACTAGGTGAAAATATTATTTTCATACCGCCGGCCATTATCGACTGTTTTGCAGGATTCAAAATCCGCCGGGAACATTAGATTCCCGGCCTAGTACTTACAAAAGTGGCATTTGTTAAAAATTCACTAGAAGTGGGGTGGCAGCATTGATTCTTAATTTTCTAAATGTCAACAAGTTAGACAATTTTGACATAAATGAGAAATCAAAACCAGGCAATTCATAAATAAACAAATAAAACCTGTGAATAATAGTTATTTACTTTCATTAATAGATAATCCTCATCGGGAGCACTTGTAATAAATTTTATTCACAATCGATACATAATGTGTTCATTACTGACGTTTAAAAAGTTAGAAAGTAGTTTATTATACATCATAGTCAATAATAAGTTCTCTTGGTTAGTAATGAGTTCTCTTGGTTAGTAATATCCATTACTTACCTTTTGCTCGTTCTGAATATTCTCAACAGATGGCAGAAGTTTTTGTATCTATCTTTACTTTTAGCAGGTAACAAACAGTCAGTCACTGTTTTAGCAACTTCTCCCAATTCCGGTGGTGTGCAACTTACATCAGTTTCACTATCAGACATTTTAAATCGTGTAAATGGCAATTAGGAGCAATGTAATTAAATTTGGTTTAGTAGTGACACGAATTTACTTTGACAATTGTTGCAGCAATTGTCATTTTATCGCCACCTGAATAAAAACGCTGGTGTTGTGTCCTACATATATCAAGTATAAGGTATCAATGTAAGAACATAATTATGTACTATTGTGAATAAAATAGTATACATACCTCGGCGGGAAGACATTACGCGTCGAGCAATTGCTGCCCTTGGCGCTTCGCACCTCGGGCAGCAACATTGCTCTCCGCGTAATGTTCTACTTCCCGCCTCGGTAAGTAATCTACTATTTCAATGTCTTCAATCTCTAAACATTTAGATTTTTTCGGCAAGTAACCATCTTTTTTTCTTTTCAAAAAAGCAATTAGTTTTGAATAAGTTTCAATGTTGATATTTGGTTGTATGCATAAAATGTAGCAAATGCTTCTACTATAAGTCGATCTCACTCTTGCTAATTAAAAATCATATCTTTTCTCTTTTACTAATTCAAGTAAAAGTATTTACTTTACTTTATGCATACGAAAGATGGTCTTTAATATTGAGCGTTGACTTCAACATGGAAAATATGGACCATAGAGTTGCAGAATCAAAATAAGCAAGTAGAACATACTCATTGTAAACATTATTCGTATTATTGCTAGCACACCATTTCTTAAATTCGTCATAAGCCTTCCAATATCGAGTTGCAGATTTTGCAGGTAATAAATTATTTATGGCTGCTTCAGCTGCTTCTTTTATATGAGCTGGCGTTTCCATAATTCGTTTAGTATTAGCAAATTAATTATTTTCAGAAGAAATGTCAATTTAATTCGAAATTTAAAAATCAAATGTGCAGTGAAAGGTAGGTACCAACCACAAAAAATTAAATCCCCAGTTATTTACTTTCGCTACTTTTTTACTTTTAAAAAATGATTTAAATTTGTTGGCATGAAAAATTTTGTGGATTACACGTCCAGAAAATGTTTTGCGAGTGCTCGTGTTGCTCCGCCTCGGCTCAAATAACTATTTTGTACTTTTGTCCGATATCATTATATTGCAGATGTCAAAATATTCTCGAAACTAAGCGTTTGCCGGTCTAGTCCGGCAAAAACTAGGAATTTTTATGTTTGTCGAATGGTAATAATTTTTACCAAATTTGCAATAAGTAACAGAGATATGACATTTTAAATTCAAATGTTTTTGTTGTTGTTACCAACATGAAAACAAAAAAAACTTATCAGCACACGTCATCTGATGAATAGGTTAATTTTATTTAAGATATTTTTCTGAAATCGTCAAGAAAGCTTGTCATGACAGAACTCAGGTTGGTCATGAAAGTGTCACTTTAAAGACTAGTCACTTTCATGATTTTTACAAGACTCCTGTCACTTTACAAGACTCATCTGTCATTTTTAGACTGCAATTGAATTAGAAATCGTCACTTATCTTATGAAACGTTTATTTAATATAATTAAAAACACTAACAATCAAATACAACAAAATATTTTTGATTTGTTGTTGATTCATTGTCATGGATATTAACTTCTCATACGACTCTGATGTTGATATATTTTTTCAGTTTAAATCTATTTTTAGTTTTGAAAAACGATTTCAGAAAAAATATAATACATCACTGGTCATGAAAGTGTCTCTGCTTGACTCGGAGGCTTTAAAGAGATACTCGGATGCTACGCATCCTCGTACTCTTCAATAAGCCTCCTCTTCTGCAAAGTTTCACTTTCATGACTTGTAATGTAATACACTATTCTGCAAAAGTCGGCACAAAAAAATTGTAGATCACATACCCAGAAACTACGTTGCAAAGTACTTATTATTTGCAAAACATTCGTATGCAAATCAGTAGTTTCTGGCTTAGTGATCCAAATTACTATTTAGCGCGTCTATAGGCGTGCAAAAGTATGCATTTGCACGACTAGACGCGAAAATAAGTTCTTTCACATTATCACCAATCATTTGTCATTTACAGTTGCTACACTTAAGGAGAATTTAAGTAACCCATGGCGACGTCCAAGTGAGAGAAAACTTTTTCAATCAATTCAATTTTCTGTCATGTACTTCTTTCAAATAGAAGTTAAAATGCAGTGTCTTGATAATAAAACTATTAGTAATTATAATTACCTACCTACATTTTTTAATTGTAAATACTCATAAACAGTTTTATGGGTATTTTAATTCTGTTTAATAATAACCAAAGTGAAGATGGCAATGGTTTATCTAAAAAAATAAAGTAGAAATTTAATAAACTGTTCTGAAATAAAATTACCTATTATTTTTTTGTATAGTATTTAAAATATTGCCGCAACCATGGCGAAAAAGTGAGTTTCCCTCCTCGGCTGAAAAACATTTACTTTTCCCTCCTAAGTACACCAAGTGCCATCGTTTCATTTTATAGATAGAGTTAAATTTTATAATTAAATAAATACGTCATTAGCATACTTTAAAATGACATTTTATTTTTTTTATTAGCCATACTCATTTTTATTAACTCACAGCTAAGCTTGATTAGCCTTAACGTTGTCTTTTTACATTTACACTATTAACGTTGGGTTTTTTGTATCGTTTCAATTGCCATTTTTTTGCTCTTTCGGATTTCGATTGAATTCCACGATCGTTTACTACCAGAGTATTTGGCTTTTTCTGTTTCTTGTTAACTTTGAGATGTGCACTTGTAGAGAACATATGTAAATAAAATAAACTTCAAACCAAACCACTGCAAAAACGGGAGTCCAGCAAAGTTATGCCTTTTAATCAGATTGTAAAAAGAGGGGGTGTTATGGAATTGACACAAATTAAAACGACATTTGGCAGTTTATTGGGCACTTAATCATTGAATAAATTATTCAAAGTAATTATTTGACTTTATAAATAATTTTTTATTATTCTTAATAATAATTCGAAGCGGATATTAAACATTAATTGTTTTCAGAAAATCTGATTGTTAATTTAAACTCTCCGGAACCCAGAACGTGGATGTTAACAAGCCTCACCCACTACAAACATATAAACGTAATAAAACATACTGGTATTCTGCTTGTTTATTGGCGACGCCGTAAAAACCTATGCGTATGAATAACTGCATTTAATTGGATACATTTTTCAACCTAGAACACACAATGTTCAATTAACCAACGCTGCATCTTGAAACTGCCAAAGGACAAAATTAAATTTCTGAAGTCTACTCTTTCATTATTCGTTGGTAGGTTATTATTCTTATCTATTAGACTATTAACAGATCATTCCCAAGTAATCGATTTATTTAACTAAACTCTTTTTCATAATTATTAAATTATTTAAATACCGTTAACCTGTCTTTTTTTATTTAAAAATGATGCTTATGATTTTGTAACCTACCTTTTTCACATAACTCGAGATTCCAGATGATTTATGTATACATATTGCTATAATTATCTTTTATATGAGCTGTATAATTACGTAATTAGGAAAGCACCGGGTTCGGGTGACAAAAATGCTAGGATTGGTACCGAGTTCAGGCAACAAGTTCTTATGATTGCTATTGATAATAATAAATTGATTTACAGTAGCTGCTCGTTGGAGTGAATACTCTATTTAATGAGCAAATCGTTTACATGAGCAACAAGAATTTAAACAATAAAATGTTCGATTCAGTGAACAAGTAAATTACCGCAAGATATGACTTACATTGCTGAATTCGTATGTATGAAAAATCTCTCAGTAATAATTTTTGTATACCAGACAGTGTTGTTCAGTTATAAAATGTATTTTAGTTAATAAATATAATAAATCCTTTTTAAAGAGTACATTCAATTGAGTGAACACCTCGTTTGTATGAACAAGCTTAGTTTTAATTAGCTCACATAATCGAAGAACTACTGTATATGATAGTACAAACAAATTATAATAATAATAATATATAATATTAGGCGTGTCGCTTAAATAGGGCACTCAAAAAATTTACACAAAAAAATATAAACCAAATTTTCTTTAAATTGAAACGATAGAAATTTTATTTAAAAATTGAACACAAACAATAAACAACAAAAGAATTAAAAAATTTTTAAAATAAAATTTTGGATACCATGAACAAATGAAAAATCAATCCTAAGACAGTAAAATGCCTTTTATCCGAGGAGTAATATTGCTGGCATTATCATAATCTTCATTGCAAAATTTAAAATTATATAAATACCTTATATTTTTTTAATTAAGTCAATATTTAGCGCCAACAGTTTGCCAACTGTAATTGTAACAAAACAACAATCCTCTGTTTCCCATAATGTTTAAATACTAAAATGGTGGAAGACAACCACCTACCTCTCTTTCAAATAATCTCCAAATAAATTGTATTAATAAATATAATTAAAATCCAGCTGCTTGTTTGAAATATAGTAAGTCCATTTAATGATGAAGTTTTTCAATTCCCTTCCAACATCCAAATTACAATGAAGGTTAAAAGATCCATTATCCATCTAAAATTTTTAGTTTTGTATTTTTATTATTCCACAAATAAATTCACAGGACTGATTATTATATTAATTAATTGTAATTATTATTTAAAAATGATCCAATTCAAAGATCTTCGATGATTATTTAACACTTTGACAATTATTATTATACAATTTTGATGTTTGTTTTGTTTACATTCTTCAAACTCACAACATAACCTTAAAATTTTAAATTTTTGCTCTTAACATGTGTGCACTGTTTTACAGCTTTAGACTAACAGACAGTTTGTTACTAGATTGGTCGTTCTCTTTATACCCTTTTTAAAACAAAAGAAGGCTATAGTGATATTTATGTTTACAAATAAAAAAAATTTAAAACTAAATACAACATAAACACATAATTGATTATAATTATTAATTATTTTTAAAATAAGTTCTATAAATAGATAGCCAAAAAATTCCTTACCAATCATATATGAAACTTGTACTGACAAAAAAATAAGGTTACTAGAAAAAGTCAACCAAAACACATTTCCTACACAACTATCAGATACCTAAAATTAACCTAACTACCTAAAATTACCTATTTGCATCTTCCTATTTTGACAAGATCCAGCCTTACATCCTAATAAACATTATTTATTATTTACATATTTTTAGAAATACAGCAATAAAGCATTTTAGCCACAAGCTGTATAATCTAACTAATGAAGAGAATTTAACGATATTCCTATCTATTTTACTTTATTTTATTATTATTATATTCCAAACAGGCAAGAGCCTTTTTACATGGAACTACAAAGATATATATTACAAAAAATTTATTTAAACATTTAACAATAGTGAATGCATAGAATAACAATTAAATTTAACTTATTGCAATAATTATATTTATGTATGAAATGTTAGGTATAGTTGATGTCAATTTACACTACTCTACTACATTACATTCAAGATTAGATGGTTCAGAATTTTAGCTATTTTATTTCCAGAATGCTAGTTAATCTAGTTAATCTTAACTTAAACCATTAAGAATCTAGTTAACTTAAAACATATTTTTTTGTATAAATAACTTATGTAAGGTAGCAAATACTTGCATACATCATCACTACCATGCACCTTGTCTGTTTTAGGTCAAAACTTGCCTTCAAATGGCCTCAAATATATGTTACTTACTTATTTAGGTAACGATTTCACATCGTTAGCTGAACAATAAAAAATTGTGTAGATTGTAAGAAGAATCAACTTTAAAATTTATCCTTTTAATGCCTAGTGTGTTGTAGAACGCACATTAATTAAATTAAAACCTTTTCTTTGGCATCATAATAAAATTTTTAAAATTAAATATTTTTCTCCTTGAGGTTATGCAACCTATCTAACATATTGTTGAAAAAATTCTACCTGGGGGTGCATACTTATGCCTTACGCCTTATAATAGATTTAATACTATTTATTTCATGGTATTGTGAATTATAAAATTAAACGAGTTAAAAATTCCAAGTCTAGAATTGTCAGACGAACTCCTGGTCATGTTATTTAACGCCTCCGTTTACCCCCCTGACTCACCGTCTTAAGCGTTAACCCCAATAACAATGTAAATAAAGGAAGTGCACTTTGACATAAATATCTCAAATATACTCAAGAACTTACTTGACAATAACAAAATATAATACAAAATATAATACAAAATATTTGTATTATTAAATATTCAAAGTGGGGAAATTATTTACAAAATAAGTCAACGTGTGACAATATTAAAACCCATATGACATTCCTTGTTTCTTCCTCATACCCTTCAATTATTCTTCATCTAACTTTAAGTGCACTACTCATTTATCTTCCGCACTTTATTAAATGGCATAAATTGTCTTTCATTTGCAGGCTTCGCTAAAACATTAAAACTGTTGGGTCTTTGTAGTAGTATCAATTATAGAGCAGTAAAGCACCACATATCTTTATTAAATTATGACACAAAACCGAACGAATTAGAAAAATTACATTTTGAACTACCAAAGAAAAATTTATAACACAAAAAACATCTTTAGAAGAATCAAAAGTAAAACGTTTGTCAAAATTTTGTACTACAAAACTAAACGTCGCAACAATTATTGTAGTGTCGTTGTCTTTCTTCTACTGTCTTTCTTACTAAACTATCAAAGTGTAAAACTACATTTACAAATGATTTGTGAAGAATAATGCATAAGTTTTCTGCACTTTTCTCCATTTTCAAGTTTTGCTTTACCTACACCTCAAATGCTGTCATTAAAATTAACCTTGACCGCCCAAACTGTCAGAATATAAGGTCGCACGTTGCGGCAGAACATATTTGCGAGAGTGCACCACTAATTGTTATTATATAGTGTGATATGACTACCCCACCACACACAAACATTAATAGGAGATGCGCTGGAAACCTGACTGGTATTTAGAAAGATCAAGGTATGGGAAAATTATAAAACCCTAGTTTGAGATAAACAAGCTACAATGAGAAATATAAACATGTAATGGGAAACAAAACAATACTGTACGACCTGTATAAGGAATTCAATGTAATTATAATAACAAAAATATTAAATCTTTAAATCATATAACTTCATTGTCGATGCCTAAAACTCGCCTTTATCTGAAGAAAGGTGAAGATCATAAGATGTTCATTTTAGATCATTTTGCAGCCAAAAGATATCGTTGTAGGACCATTTACCGAATCGTTAGAAACTATTACAAAACTGCATAAATGAAGGAAAAGTTTGGTAGGTAAAAGATTTGAAGTCACAAAGTCACTGTACTGGAAATATTATAGTTATTTATGGTACTAGTGAGTTAAGTAAGATATTATCCACGAATGAAAAATTTTATCCAATACCTAATCATATTTCATAAAAACATAATTTATTGAAGATTTTATACATTACAAAATATTATTTCATAATGGTACATGCAATAGTAGGTGGCTGTGAAAGTAAAAAAAGTAGTAGCTAGTTTGCAGGTCTTGGTTTTACGAATTAAAAACAATGTGTGTTTGACGTTTCTTCTTTTAGGTTATAAGATCGCATAAACAACTGCTATGTGTAATAAAGTCGTGGCAATCACTCTTTTTACACAGTTGTTGATTCTACTTTATCGTAAATAAAATTTAATATTTAACATCTTCTATATTATAAGAAGAGATGCTTATTAAAATCTGAATTTTATATCTGATAAGATTATATCTATGAAATTATAATAAGCATTTTACCCTATAATTTAGTTAATATAGAATTTCTTTTATAAACTATGAATTAATATTTTATTTAGGATAAATAAAGTAGAACCGACAACAGTGTAGTAATCAATTCCAGCGACTTTATCAAACATAGTTGTTATGATCAATTCGCATTGGGGAGCACAAAACTAGAAGATTACCAAATATCTATTATGTTTTAAATAACTATTTCTTATTATAAACAACCGAAAAATTGATGTGTCTGTTCCTATCAGCTTGTAGTGATAACAATAAATATATTTGTGGAATGAAACTGAAGGTTTGTTTCCAGGGAGTGAGTTTTTCAAAAATAACCCACGTTGCCCTTAGCAACGTGGGTTATAGTGTGACAAAAGAGTAAACAATCACTTTCCTTATTTATAATGAACACAGTAAACATGGTATTTATAAAGAGGTGTCGGTGGTTACGAGTTGGGTGCCGGACCACGCAGGTAACCCGCGCCGTGTTACGACTTGGGTGCGAAAAGGTTACGAGTTGGTTGCCGAAGTAATCACATGTCGCATGTGGTATGTAACTGTTTTTAGATGATAAAATCGATGCTGCAATAATTGTGGCATTTAGGCTATTGCTATATTTGACAAGTGAACTGCACCTAATATTAAAAAACAAAATTTACTAAAATAATCAGGACAATTTTTGGACTTTATTTAAAATAACTAATATAAATTCCCATATTGGTGAGTTGGTTGAAAAAGACGAACGTTACAAAATAAGAACATTATAACTATATGCACTTACTCAATAAAAGTTCATTTTTACTCTTTTAACATCCGCAATTGTTAAGTTTTTCTTCTGCTCCGTTACATCTCAATTCTTTTCACAGCTTTTCTCTACAACCTTTCGAATAGGCTACTAATGGCATGGGGGTTCCGGATTATCGGCCGCACCCAACTCGCATAGGATCCTTTTTATTGACTAGGTAAAATGTAATTAGTGGCACCCAACTCGCATCTTTCCAGAGGTGTTGGATAAAATATTAAAAAAATGTAAACATTAAAATCAAACCACTATTTTTAACTCGTGGTAATTTAAAAAGGGTAAACTAATTCCTGGAACTATTTTTATAGAGTAGGATTCTATGAAAGAATTTAACCTACATTTTTACTTACTAACTACTATAAAAACGAATTCGTGGTAATTTAAAAAGGGTGAACTAATTCCCGGAACTATTTTATACAGTAGGATTCTATGAAAGAATCTAACCTACATTTTTACTTACTAACTACTATAAAAACGAATTCGTGGTAATTTAAAAAGGGTGAACTAATTCCCGGAACTATTTTATACAGTAGGATTCTATGAAAGAATTTAACCTACATTTTTACTTACTATAACTACTATTAAAATGAATTCGTGGAAATTTAAAAAGGGGGATAAAATTCTTGGAACGATTTTATAGTAGTATTACCTAAAATCTAACCCACATTTTTACTTACTAACTATAGTGGAGGAGCGTTAGGCAAAAAAAGATCGTTATCTCAGAACCGGTTAAAACTTAAAAGTTCAGTGTTAATAAGCACATTGTTACAGGTACAAATAAACATGCAAGTAACTTAAAAGAAGCGGAACGATATGCATTTATACATATTTACAATCTTCACCCTAAAACAACGCCTGAAGAGATAAAGAAACATCTCAATAACATATCGAACACGTGCGTAGTTGATAAATTAAATTCAAAACACCCCGAACTCTATTCCTCATTTAAAGTAACATTACCTTTTGGAAAAGTTACAGGAAGTTATGAATCCAGACATATGGCCAAACAATGTAAAATTAAACCGCTTTTTCTTACTAGAATAAACGGAACCAAAACAAGCTAATAATCAAATATTACGAAACAGGAACACTTTGTATAAAAATGCAAACAATTGCAGTATCCATATACTGCATGCAAATCTACAATCGGCAAGAAACAAACATATCAAGTTGGAAGCACTTATCAAAAATCAAGCACCAACATGGTATATACGAGGGTGGTCCCAGAAGTACCCGACCCAACAAAGAAAACACAAAAATTTTGGAAAAAGATTTATTTATTTTTCAACGTAATCTCCTTTCAGCTCTATACACTTTTCCCAGCGGTGTTCAAAAAGTTCGATACCTTTTTTATAATAAGAACTGTCTTGCTCCTCAAAATAGCCATTAACTGCTGACATCACTTATTCATCGTTGGAAAATCTTTGACCACTGAGCCATTTTTTCAAGTTTGGGAACAGAAAATAATCCGAGGGGGCTAAATCTGGCGAATATGGTGCATGAGGTAGCAATTCAAACTTTAATTGATTAATTTTGGCCATTGCAATAACGGATTTGTGAGCTGGCGCGTTGTCGTGATGAAATAACACTTTCTTTTTAGCCAAATGCGGCCGTTTTTGCTTGATTTCTTCGCTCAAACGTTGCAATAAGTTTGCATAATACTGGCCGTTGATAGTTTTTCCTTGTTCGAGATAGTCAATAAAAATTATTCCACGCGCATCCCAAAGAACCGACGCCATAACCTTGCCTGCAGATGAAACGGTCTTCGCCTTCTTTGGAGCCGGTTCTCCCTTTTGAGTCCATTGTTGCGATTGTTCTTTTGTCTCGGGTGTGAAATGATGGACCCATGTTTCATCCATTGTTACGAAACGGCGCAAAAATTCTGCTTTGTTGCTGTGAAACTTCGCTAAACACTCAATTGAAACATTTTCACGACACTGTTTTTGCTCGAGTGTGAGCAAACGCGGCACCCATCTTGCACACAGCTTTCTCATGTCCAGATTTTTAGATAATATGCGATGTACCGCACTTTTTGAAATGCCCGTAATGTCTGCTAGCTCGCGCACTTTCAGTCGACGATCATCAAGCACCGCTTTGTGGATTTTCTTCACCATTTCTGGAGTCGTCACCTCATTTGGTCGACCACTGCGATGCTCGTCTTGGCAGCTCGTACGGCCTCGTTTAAACTCAGCTACCCAAAATTTAACTGTTGTAAACGAAGGAGCAGACTCACCCAGAGTAGAATCCAGTTCAGCTTTTATATTGGTTGGGCTGAGGCCTTTCAAATAAAAGTATTGTATCACATAACGATGACCAATTTTCTCCATTTTCACAAATTCACTGACAACGTTCACTATTGATGGCTGCCAAACAAATACTGAACAACGTGGCGCTTTCAAACTTGAAACATATGCTTTATAGTCTGCGTACTTTCCAATACAGTGATATTTTCAAACAACTACCGCCACCTCTTGGTCAGGTCGGGTACTTCTGGGACCACCCTCGTACTATGTTTTTCCGAGCACCATTTAACCAAATATGAAGTGGAAAACTATATACTGGAAAAGTATGTACTTTTATCTTATTTTACTCGATCAACTCTGACCAAAGGTAGAGTAATGATTTTTGAAAAGCTGGGCCTATCGTACATTAGATAAGAAAATATTGAAAAACATTCCGTAGAAAAACATTGTGAAGTAGCAGCAGTAGAACTTATACACTACAATGTAATAATTATAACTGTATACCGATCTCCCTCCGGTAGTGTAGATATATTTCTTGAAAAATTCAATGATGTATTTAGTGATACTTTGAAAATGAATAAGAAAACAACAATTACTGGTGATTTTAATTTTCATTTTAATACTAATGATAATGATAATACTAATCACTATGATAGGGATTTGATCAGGTTATGTGACTTAATTAATTCTTACTGTTTCAGAATCACCGTTAAAGAAAAAACCAGACTGAATAATTGCCTTGATAATATTCTAGTCAACTTTGAAGATCCATTCATTACACTCAAGAGCATGTTGAGGGTTGTTGAAAGGGTATGGTGAGATTCCACTTTTATTCGATTATTTGGATCATAAATAGAAAAGTAATTTTCTGATTTTGCTAGGTTAGCGATTTTAAGGGAGATTTTTATTTTGAAGTTTGTATTGCCACGTATGGTAAGAGAAGCGCTGTAAAAAAATTAAATTTTGTTTAAATTCAAATATTTTTACTGGGAAAAGGTCTACCTGGGGGTTTTTGGGTACGAGGAATCCGAATCTGAGGTTTATTTTTGCCTAATATGAACACTAGGGGCGCTGTCGAACAAATGTTCCTAATTTTCGTGTATTTTCACTAATATCTTTCTGATTATTTTTAAAAACGTTTTTAATGCTGATAAATTAATCTTTATAATTTATTCAGGTGTCAATCATAATTTTGAAGAACATAATTTTTCATTTATACGCACTTCCATACCATTAAGTCAAAAAAGACTCAATTTTTTCCATTAAGTTCTCATCTCATCTTCGTCGTATTCATCCAAATCTTCTTTTGCAACCTTCAACCACCAGCAAATCTCAGCTATCATAGCATTTAATTTTTTAGCATTAAACTTAGTTTTTAACATTGTATTGTATACGTACAGCTCTTAAAGAAATGTCAAAACATTCTTCATGCATAGATGTGTATGCATAGCAGATGTACGTTTTAATAAAGGTTTATGACATCATCTATTAGAGACCCTGTATATATATATTTATATAAGAGTTGACCAGACACAAATGTCATCCGCGACATTGGATCCAAAGCAAATGAATTCTCATGGCAGAGTCAGAAATTAATTACTGACTCTGCCATGAGAATTCATTTTGGATCTAATGTCACGGATGACTTTTGTGTCTGTGCCCGTATTCTTGAGTTTCGCATACGAGATGACGTAATTCTCTATTACCTTCTAACATTTGATTGGCTAAGTTGTATCTCATGACGTAAAAATTACGTCATCTCGTATGCACTTGTTAGACACTTGTTATGCGAAACTTAAGAATACCGTCCCGTATTCTTGAACTCATACGAACAAGTTTTGCTTACGAGAGGACGTAATTTTTACGTCATAAGATGCAACTTAGCCAATCAAATGTTAGAAGGTAATAGAGAATTACGTCATCTCGTATGCGAAACTTGTATGCGGACCTCAAGAATACGGGCCCTGGTCAACTCCTATATAAATATATATACAGGGTCTCTATCATGTATGTTTTAGGTGCGTCATCTGTTGTAGTGTGGCGGTAGTACATTTCCAAATGTTTTATGCGTTACACATTCAAAATGTAACATGAATACATACATGAATGTAAAAAGGCTTTGACTTAGTTGTATGGAAGTACGTAAAAATCTTCAAAATTATGATTTACACCAAAATAAATTATAAAGATTAATTTATTAGCATTAAAAACGGTTTTAAAAATAATCAGAAGTAGATATTAGTGAAAATACACGAAACTTAGGAACATTTGTTCGACTGCGTCCCTAGTGTTCATATTAGACAAAAGTAAACCTCAGATTCGGATTCCTCGAACCCAAAAACCCCCAGGGAGATCTTTTCCCAGTAAAAATATTTGAATTTAAACGAAATTTAATTCTTTATAGCGCTTCTCTTACCATACGTGGCAATACAAACTTCAAAATCAAAAATCTCCCTTAAAATCGCTAACCTACAGAAACTAAGAAATTACTTTTCTATTGACGACCCAAATATTCGAAATAACTTGAAATCTCCTCATACCCAGACGGCTGCTGTTGAGTGTTATAAATGTATTCGAACCAGGTCTTTCTGACCATAAAGCGGTTTCCATAAGTATAAACATTCAAAACAAAATATCACTGGCTAATAAGGTAGTTGAAATAAGAGACTATAATCATTTTGGTAGTTATGAATATTATCAAATTATAGATGGTACAAATTAGCGGTTCGTTAATGATGTCACCATTAACATAAATAAGAGATTTAGGGATTTCATTAATATCTTATCTAAAAACATTGATGTAGCATTTCCCGTTAGGAAAAAAAAGATAACTAATAATTATTCCAAAAAAGTCAATGATTGGTTCACAAACGACTTGGTAATAATAAAACAAAACTTGAAATTGTTTATTGATATTCATAACAATTTCCCAGATCCAGAATTGTTAAGCAGAATTAAAGCGTACAAAAGATTATACAGAACCAAACTAACTGAGGCTAAACATTTTTACTATTCCAACGAATCTCGGAAGCAACTAATAAACCGAGAGCATGCTGGACTATAATTAACAAAAATTAGAAAATCAAAAAATTTGCATCAATCAATAAATATAGATGTCAATGAATTAAATAACTATTTTGTCACCCATACTGATAAAATAATAGATGAGCTACCAAAAGTTAATCTTAATTTTAATGATTACCTAGGTATTAATTGTAATTCAGTGCAATTTAAATTTCAGGACTGTTCCTATATAGAGGTGAGAGATGTCGTTAGGAAGTTAAAAAACAAAACTAGTAGAGATCATTTTAATATGTCTAGCTCTCTTCTAAAAAGTATTATTGATCTAATACTGGTTCGCCTAACCAACCTCATAAATGACTGTATTAAGGAAGCCGTGTACCCAGATATCCTAAAAATATCTAAAGTGATTCCAATTTTTAAGAGTGGAACACCTTCCGACTGTAATAACTATAGACCTATATCCCTGGTACCTATAATTTCTAAAGTTTTTGAAACTATTCTTCAAAATCAAATTTTAGGTTATTTTGAGAATCTCCAGCTATTTTACAAAAACCAGTATGGTTTTCGCAAAGGCAAGGCTACAGAACATGCCATAATATATTTACTACATAAGATAATAGAGGCACAGGAGAGGGGTGAATATGCTGGAGTCACATTTTGTGACCTCCAAAAAGCCTTTGATTGTGTGTCTCGTGAGATATCGATAGATAAATTGAGATACCTTAACTTTGATGGTAATAGTTGCATGTTAGTTGGGTCATATTTAAAAAATAGAAAACAGTACACATTTTGTAATAATGCATGTTCTAGTGTAATGAACGGTAAAAGAGGTGTGCCCCAAGGATCTGTGTTGGGAGTTACCCTTTTTCTTATATATATATATATATATATATATATAAATGATTTAAAAAATGGGCTCCCACAGATTGATCTAATATTGTATGCTGATGATACGACATTATTGTCTGCAAATAAAGATCTCGTCGTCTTAATGGAACAAATGGCAAACTATCAGTCTGAAGCTGAAAACTGGTTTGCAGCAAATAACTTATCTCTAAATAACAGGAAAACAGTGAGTATGCTTTTTACACATAGGTCAACTGATAACTTTGAGAATCCCAAGGCTGTTAAATTTTTAGGTATTCATTTGGATCCCGAATTAAACTGGAATCCTCATATTGACTCTGTATCAAGCAGATTAGCAAAAAATACATTTGTAATACGCAATTTGGTAAATCTTGTGCCAGAGGAGACTCTACTAATGGGTTATCATGATTTAATCACATCTGTGATGTCCTATGTTTTAATAATTTGGGGGCATTCTCCAGGGACGCAAAGAGTGTTTAGTCTGCAAAGAAAGATTATTAGGGCCATAAAAGGGAGAGGCTTCCGTGATGACGTTCGTAGGGATTTCATTAATTTGAAAATTTTAACGTTGCCATCCTTATACATATACAAATGCCTTCTTTATAAATACTCAAACCTACTAGACTGTACCATACAAGGTAATATACATACCTATGATACTAGATTTAGTGAACTAATACGATTAAAATTTTTTAGGCTTACATCAAGTAGAAATGGTTTTAACTACTATGGGCCTAAGTTTTTTAACAAACTGCCTGATAAGATCAAGCAACTGTCTTTTAAAAAGTTTAAATTAATTATTAAAAAGATACTTATGGAAAATGCGTTTTACACCATCAATGAATTTCTAGAAATGAACATAATAGACTTCTATGATTCTGAAATGGCATGATACTACTTGCTTATACTCATGTATATTCAATACTTTAAAACTTTTATGTATGCATATATAAATTTATATATTTATACAAAACTCTTGATCTATCTTGTTATTGTGTTTTTATTAATTTTGTTGTAACTTATACAGTTGTTGTAAAAACTTTTCTTTGTAGTGTAGTTATTCACTGACAATTTCCGATACTGTATAAAAAAGTCAAAAGGAAAAATAAATATTATTATTATTATTATTACTATTAACCAATTCCACCCGGCTCACTCCCCTGCACCGCACTTTCCTTCTCCGACTTACGCTCCTCGCGACTTATGTTCGCCGGGATTACTCTCTTCGGCTTACCCCTACCCCGGCTTTAACACCCCCTCCAACTTAACCCCTCATTAACTTACCTACCCTCTTCCTACTTACCTCGTCGACTATTACGAAAATTACTTTCAACGTTTCAACATAATCATTTTCTGTTCTTGCGAACAACTGGGAACTGACTTTTGTTGCAATATTTAATTGTTATTTCTATGTTTTCTTGTTCTAGTTGTATTGTTTTTGATTGTTGTTTTCATAACCTTAAATAATAATTTGGATTAATTGAGGTATGTGTGTGATATGCTTTTACAGATTCATGGCAGGAGTTGAGTCCAAGACTCTCTTGACTCTTGAAATGCATATTATTTTATATATGTTCATCTTGGGAATGTTTAAATCTTTGGTTGCTACTGTGAAGCTGAAGGATGGAGGGATAATTTCAATTAAAGTTAAAGTTATGAGAATTAAAAAAACTAAAGTTTTTTATTCAGTAGGTAGTTTCATTTAAGTTAATTGTTAATTAGTTTGTAATTTAAGACGACACAATGTAATATACACGAATTTTCATGTGAATTGTATAATTGAAACAAAACACTTTTACAATATTTTAATGTTCAAAGAGTTCTTTTCACACCTACGAAAAGTTAGGGAAAAATCACATGTGCTTGTTATCATTGACATCTATGACCGTTTGCACCACCGCCAGTTAACTTTAATCATGATTTAATTACCTAGATACAATTGTGTCAACAAACATCCATCAATCACTGTTTATCAATAATAATCGAACCTGGTGCAAACGGTCATTAGAATTGATGTTTACCATTGTTCACGTTTTAGTTTCAAGGAATATCGCTTCCACCATTAGACGAATTCTTCTAATTGTAACATGGAACGTTGGAATCAATAATCAATTTATACAGAACGGGACACGTCAACTATTATTGATAGTCAGTAGTGTAGGCTATGAGGATATAATCAAGTACACTTAAGTTGAGCCACTGTAGCAGCCATCGAGTCATAACCTACGATGGTTATAGCATTTTCATTGTTGAAACCTTTTTCAAAAATAAAAATATTCGTCCATCGATAGGATTCAACACATACTGTCCAATTTGCTTTACTTGACTTGTTACTGAGTGGCTCATGTCTACATCTAAGCTAACTAACCTAGTCTAATTGGATCTTAACGTTGGCTACCAAGTGAATCACCGGTGATACACGAGCCTTTAATTCACTAGTTAGCAATAAATTGCAATTAGCTGTTCCTATAATACCGTGCAGTTTTCTAAGCAATAGCTAGCCCTATTTTTCACTGGGAGTTGACTGGAATAAAACTGACATAAATAATATGTGAACCTTTTGTTGGTGTTTTCTTCAAATATTTATAAATGTATTTAGAAAATGGACACTAAACAAGAAGCACCGCTCCTAAGACGTTACAGTAAAAAGTTGAAGTATCGGTAATACATTTTATAATAATTTTATATTGGTATTGTGAAATATACGACAACCTGTCGCTTTATAATGGTCAAAGACTTCGTTAGGTAGTTAACAGCTCCACTTTGTCCCAATCTCAATCCAATTTGTAATTAACAAATCCGATCTTGCTTGGTACCTTCTTACCTCGGTAAATGATCCACAATATTTGGAGCACACTCATCAAAGAAACGTATTCTTCAGAGGAGCTTGCAAGTTGCCTATATTTTGATAACATTTGAACCTACGACAGAAACCGAAAGAATATGATAAACTTCTTGAGCCATGGTTATACAGGGTGATTCAGAAATAACTGATATACTTTAAATGATAGGTAGATGGGAGGCAGTAGAGCTAATTTACCTTGACAAGTATAGGTCAAAAACGAAGTTTTCCAGAAAATTAATTTTAAAGTTTTATTGAATTTTGGATCCGGTCCTGACCTTGGATCCTTTTGGATCCAAAATTCATTAAACTTTAAAATTCATTTTCTTGAAAGCTATTTGTTTTTGACCTATACTTGTCAAGGTAAATTAGCTCTACTGCCTCCCCTCTACCTACTATTTAAAGGATATCAGTTATTTCTGAATCACCCTATATAACAGTATAGTCTGTGTAAATGGGACTCTATAAATCTCTCCTTGTATTGAAGCTGAAGCTTTTCTTCTAATTTCAATTATTAAGTTGTATCCTACCAGAAGTCTTTTCCTAAAAGTTTTTCTCAAACAATACATCATGTGGATTCTCGGCTCTAACAAAACCCTGATTCATTCGTTCGTAGTAAGGCTCTGATTCTTTAGGTGTAACTATGAAGTTTTGCCTTGAAGTTCTGAAAACAAATCAATATTTTTCCGTACCAAAGACACTAGAGCTCTAATATGGACTAAGTGCCTGTATACTAAGCTGTGAAGTTTTTAGGCAATGCTCCTACATTTTCTAGTCTTCTTCTTCCTAGGTCATACGGTTCGACCAGGGACCTAGACCTCCTTCCAGTTGTCCTTCCACTTTGTTTAACAGATAGGTAGTCAGTCATTCCCAACCCTTGGATATCCGGTTGGATTTTGAATTTGCGTCATCTTTAGGCATGACGTCATTTTTACCATTCTTTTTTGTCCCTGGCCTTTGTTTTCCAGTTTGTGACACTAATGAAGTTCTAAATCTTCTACTTTGTTCTAAGAGCGACTATACTCTCCATACTATCTAAACTTGGAATTCCATAACATCTAAGAATCTAAACTTAAGCAGATCTGTGGGTAGTCAATAATGTAGCAGCACCAAATTATAACATCCATACCACGGAGTTTTCAATTCGTCCTTGTGTATTTACATATGTATTACATGGTATATCCCAAACTTTTATGAACCCTATTACAACCCAAGGTTTCCAACAATAGGTACCATTAGAAAAAAGCTAGGTTAAGTTAGAGTAGGGTATGTTAGGTTAGGTTACTTATACATTAAATAATAAGCTGCATTTTTGAAGATTATGCAGGTTCATAATTTGTTTGAAAAAGAGCAAAAACAAATTCTTTTTATGATGAATTTGTATTTTAGTATTGTCATTTGGCTCTTTAATTTTATTTTTAAAGGTAACTCTTCATACTTGTTACACGCATCTACTTGGGGACTATTGAAATGCAAACTTTCCGTTGGAAATTTTCAAATGGAACTTCTACCTGACAAGTTTTTGAGGATATGTGTTTGCGCAAAATTCGTGTATAATCTTCACGGTAAGTCAGTGTAAGTTTCACTTACAGTCTTTCACTTACACTTCTCTTGGACTTTTTTCTATTGGCAAACGCGTTTACGTTTAATTGGCATGAGCTCTGCAAGTTATCGAAAGTATGCATCTTTTCATTCGTGCTGTCAAGGTTACACGACTTTCTCGTTTATTGCACCCAAAAATTGGTTGAAACACTTGTTTTTACATCTTTAATAAACAAAACAGTATTTTGGAATATCAAAAAGGTTCTTACATTATGTGTTCTTGAATAATATTGCCTGTAAATTCTGATATACTCTTGTTTTTTAATCTTCTTACATTTCCATTCATCCTGTCCGTCCCTTTACAACGTTTAATACTTTAACTAATACAGGGAGATCAAGATTGAATGTCCTGATCCTACACTACTTTCCACGAGCTTGATATCAATATTTACATCCATCACCTGAGAGTCAGTACAAAAGCAGTGGTGTGCGGATGACATTCAAAAAAACTAACCTCCAAAGTAATGTACAAAAACTTAGAAACACTTTGGTTTGTATGAAATTAAAAACATGAAAAACAAGTTCGTTTTTAATTAAAAAATATATTGAAATGGCTATAAGGATTGTTTATTTTCTCTCATTTGAGCTATGCAAAAGTTTATCCTTTTCATACTAAATAAACATCAGGAATTTAAAAGAATTACTGAATGCTAATTGAAATATTTTACTGTTTTATGTGTTACCATTGATAACAGAAATTACAAGACGTGTCAATTTCTCTTGCCACAGTATTGGTAACCAGTACTATTATTATCAATTATTATCATTAAGATCAATTACGATCAAAAATAAGAAGTAAATACAAAAGATTTCATTTAATAAACAATTAAAATTACACAAATTAACACAATTAAACAATTTACAATTAAAATTATTACAATAAATTTATAATATGTGTTCAAAATGACCTCCATGTACAGCCAGACAAGCATCTACTCGTTTTTTCATATTTTCGAATATATTTACCAATTGCTCAGGTGTAATGCTTCGTACTACCACAGTACCACAGTAATAGTGTCCTTCAACTCATCTAGTGTATGCAAGCGAGTCTGGCAAATTGTATTTTTTAAGATGCCAAACAAACAATAATCTGGTAGCGTGAGGTCAGGTGACCTCGCAGGCCAACGTCCTGCACCGATTATTCTCTCACCATAAAATTGTTCTAAATACCGAACCGTTCTTCCAGCTGTATGAGCAGTAGCATTATCGTGCTGAAAATATCCACGTTACAGTTCCTCATCATTAAGCTGGTTTATAAACGTTTCTAATATTTGTTGGTAACGTGCTGCTGTTACTGTATCTTCAAAGAAAACAGGGCCAATTATCCGCCTCCTGGATATTGCTATTCACATCCCAATTTTAATGGATGAAGCTGCGTTTCTTGAAAAACGTGTGGATTTTCTGCAGACCATACTCGATAATTTTGTGAATTAATGTATCGGACAAATGAAACCACGATTCATCGGAAAAGAATGTGAAATCCAATAAATCATCATTGCGAAGATTTGCATTAAACCAGTTACAATATTGAATTCGTCTTTCATAATCAGGGGGAAGTAACTCTTGCACGACAGTAACTTTATATGGATGGAAGTGTAGTATTTTCTTTACTGCCTTGTGAGCTGCACCATATGATAAACCTACAATAATTTTCATTTAATATTTCAAAGTAATTTTCATATAACTGTCACGATTACCTGTTTGTTGAGCAAGTTGGCGTAATGGTTTGTTTGGACTACGTTCTACAAGAGTACGCACATCTGCAACAACATCTTCCGTAAGTACAGTACCACGACCACTTAACGGTGCACAATCCGGTGTATATGTGTCGAATTAAAGTTTCTTCATCAATTTCCATATCAGGGAAGCGATTTATCCATTCTTCTGCACAAAGCGTTGGAGAATGTTTCCATTCTGCATTACCATCTCGTTCACCGTTGCGAAAATAAGCTTCTATAATAAATTTCTCTTGTTCAAGAAAAAAAGGGAATTTTGATAGAGGTTATTGACCTGTAACCTGTAATTCACAATTTCTACATAAAATAACTTTATAACAACAATAAAAATATTTTTTATTTATCTTGCACTCATTATAATCCTTCATTGGTAGTCTTGAAAAAGACTTTTATGTATAGAAATAATTAAACAACGAAAAGAATAAAGAAATAAACGGAATTTATTTTTTGACAGATTGACATCTAGGGACATCTAATAAATTTCCCAGAATTCTTTATATCACTAGTTTTATTTATAAATTTGATGTAAATATTGATATCAAGGTGATGGAAAGTAGTGTAGGATCAGGACAATCAATCTTGATCTCGCTGTACCTTGTAGACTCGCCATAATTGTAAATAGTAATGGACTCGAGCCGAGTCGAGCCGAGCTTTCCTAGAAAGCTCGACTCGACTCGAAAAAAAATATTCAAGCTCGACTTGAAACTCGGCTCGAAATCGAGTCGAGTTTCGAGTCGAGCCGAGCCGGCTCGTTTTGGAATCATAGTTATTTTCCAAATTCATATAGCAGTCGCGACAACTTTTTCTCCCCTTAGTCAGAAAACGAGCCGCTTGCGGATACTAACTGTCGTGACTGTGAAAGTCTGCCATATTGAACATAAAAATCAAAATCTCAGTAAACAAGAAAAAGATTAATCTTTGCACTAATTCACCACTAATTCTATACGGTAAAACAAATCGTTGTTAACAACTTGAAAGAAATCTGTAGACTGGCTACAGATATTTACTGCATATCTTCTTAAACTTTTGTCGGTTCTTTTTATTACACTTTAAACCAAAAATGTGAATTCTTAGCAAATTTTAGGTAGCTTTCTTGTGATTATGTATTTAAGGTGCCTAAATAAACAATTAAATGTGTCAGTAAGTAGCCGGTGGTAGTAAACAGGTTTCAAAGAAAAGATTAAGGGATGTTTCATTGTGGCTCCTTTTCATTACCCATCCGGTTTAAAACCAAATGTTAAAAAGTTTTTTAGAAAATCCCGAAATAAGTAGATAAACCTTTTTAGATAAAGTGTTTAATTGATATGTTGTTGAAGAAGATTCTGGAATCCGGTTTGTTTCTTTGATCTTGTCCGTGTACTTACACCAAGGTGTCATTCACAATTTTAAACAATTTTACCGTAAACAAATTGTACTGCAAATGATAGAACAAATGGACAACAACCAACAGCTTAAAGCAATAAATGTTCTCGATGCTGTGCGTTTCATACGTTTGTCATGGAGTCAGATTAATCCAGAAACAATTAAGAATTGTTTTAAGAAATCGGGTTTTTACACAGAATTTAAGAAAAATCATTTGGAAGAATGTTTTTATGATGAGGAGCTTGCAAAGTGGAATACAATAAACTCTGAGATTTCCTTCAATGAATACATAGAAATAGACAATAACGCTGTTATTTGCGGTACACTTGACGAAAATTATATCGTTTCAGAAGTTAAAACAACTAACAAAAACTCATTGTCTGAAGATGAATTAGAAGATGAAGTCAGAATCCCACCATCAAATAATGAAGCAAACAATGCAATCCTTATATTGCAACAATATTTTGAAAATTAATAGTCCACTGAAACTGAAGTGTTTGATTATATTAATAAATTAAAAGTCAACATTAATCTTAATAAAAAACAAAACAAACTAAAATTACTAATTTAAGTTAATAAATCCACGACGTTATCAACACGTTTTGAACATAAAAGATAAGATCAGATTGCAAGCAGCAACTCTTGTTACTTCAGCTGTTAAAAACTTATAAAGTGGCGTGCAGGAGTTTTACTTTTTAACATTTTGTTTGTCATTGATGAATACATTACACCCTAATAACGGGATAAAATAATTAAAAATTTCATTATGTTTTAATAGTCCAAGAGCTGGCGACCAAAAAGTGTAAGAGTTTTGTAAAAGCTAATATTTTAATATTAGCATATATTTAGGGTGTAAATAAATATCCTACACAAAAGAAACTCGAATATGGGGACACTCGACGTCAGCGCAGCTTGAAAGTTGCAACAAGAAGTAGTGTCATCTAAGTGTCTTCTAAAAGCTGAAAATTGATCATTAAGCAGTTTATGTAATAAAAATGTTTTTTGGAACCAGATAAGCAAGCTGGTCGTTGTTGGGCGGCGGCTGTTAATGGTGATCGGCGATCTCCTTTGCTGAAGTTGATGTTGACAGAACACACGGTCGGCGTTGTGGTCATATACCTATTGATGACGGCGTGCTTGTTTTTCACATGGTATTTCTTCCTCTACTACTTGTTATTATTATATATCTATATCTATTATATAATATATTTTCAATTTTTTATATACTTTACTATACTTTTTTGCGCTAATTAACAAAACCGCTATTTTCAAAACCTTCAGCTCGTAACCAATGGGAGGAGCATATCGACACCTGTTACGCAAAAGATAAATTCCCGCAATTTATTACCCTCGTTAGAACATAGTCAATTTTTCATAGTGAAGAAAAATTTCAGGAGTATGCTATCATCATGGAATAGGAAGTAGCTAGGAATCATATGCTCGGTGTTATACAGTCTAAGGGATATGAGGAGTATTTTACAATGCCTTGGCAAAAAATAAAATAATATGCAAAATACTTAAAAAAGTTCGAAGTTGGTCAACAAGTCCAATTTATATGTATACGATTATCTTTAACCTATTTTGTATGAATAGTTTACATGTCTCTTTTTTTCTCCAATGCTTTTGTTTAATTTTATTATTATAATTCTATTGTAGCACCAAAAATAATACGTTTACCGTTATACATAAAACAAAAGAAATGTGCAAGCAATTACAATTATCTTATTTCGAACGATCTAAACATCCGCATCCGCACTCTCACTTAAGTACTACATCCGGATTTTGGGGGATACCTTTTGTGTTACACTTTAAGTGTACATACGTATAGAAAAGTCAAATGGGCGGAACTAAAAAGAAGAAATGGAAATTTTGGAGAAATGTTAAATGAAGAATGCGGAATTATTAGGAAACATTAATTTAAATTTGTTTACAAATTATAAGTTTGGTTGTTTATATTTTAATATATAATTACTCAACCGATGGGGATCTACGTTCGAATTTCTTCGAAGTTCTGATTAACTTTAACATTTATGATATTATTTATTAATTTCCTGATGACTGAAGTATAACATAATGATTTCGATCTTATGTAATTTATAAGAGATGAGAAAATAATGCTCAAATTAGTAGAAAATAACTTTCTCATTCTTTAAGTTTATCATTGGATTAAAGCAAAATGAAAATTTAAAAATAATTAACCTAATATAAAAGGTGTTAATTTGAAGAAGCGGATAACATAATGAGAGCGTTATCTAGGGCACTAAGAGGTTAAAAATAATTGATGCTTTAGGGTAAAATACAAAGTAAGGTTCTTTGCATCATTCTTTTTTATATTTCAGCAAATAATTAATTGCAATTAAATTAAAATTCAAAGGATTCCTGAAACACAACATTGTTAACGAATTAACTGAAGTGTACTAATGACGTAAACAAAATAACACAATTTAATATTTTATTAATCAACCCAATCGAGCTACGCTTGCAAAGATTGATCATATCCGGAAAAAGTGCAGAAACAATATACTAAGGGAGAGTCGGAAAACCCAAGTTTGTTAGAAAGCTTGCGCCATTGGTGACTGTTCTAGCTTTATTACATGTTCCCCATTGCCACAGTAAGCTCATTTCCCGAATCGTTGTCGGTTGTTATGACAACAACAAAGTAACATAACTTTATGGTTCATAACATGTCTAGGTGCTGTTATTCGATATTTTGGGTAAATTGTATGTATTAGCAAAAATGTATTAGCAACTCTAGCGCCGTTTATTATTTTCGATCAACATTTTAGGCATTTAAGATTAAGAATAAACATATCTTCAAGCTTTTCCTCAATCCGGTAGCAACTTTTGTTAATGAATATTTTGTATTTCGAACCATAATAAAATCTGCGTAAGAATTCAGTTCTTAACTACTGAAATGACAGATTAGGTTGTTGTTTTTGCAGTCTCAAACTGTCAGACGTGAAGTATCGAAAACAAAATGATAATTGGCAGCCAACATAAATTTATTAGGGGCATTTTCCCTAATCATACTGTAATTTTGTTGTTTGGTCACTATAAAAACAATTGCACACTTTATCAAAAATCTGTCCGAGCAAATCATGGAGTTGGAACTAGAACACTACCGTGCTCTGATCTTTTATGATTTTAAAGTTGGTTAATCTAAAATACAATGTAAGCAGCGGTTACACTCGGTATTTGGTGATAAAGCGCCATCGCAAGCAACTAACTGTCTTTCGGTGGTTTATGAAATCTCGCAGGGGTCGTAGTTCGCTATGCGACCACGAACATACGGTAAGGCCTGCTACACCTACCAAATGATAGAGACAACCCTTGGTATTTAGAGCTACAGCAATACATAAAATCCTTCACGATGTTCTATCATTTCTTTTTCGATGTGCCGACACGTCAAAAAAGTGTAGTAGGGGTATTTGAAGATAACCCAACGTCGACGGTCGACCATTGTGAAAAACAACGTTTAATGATAAAAGTAATGTACACTGTTTTATTTAGAAGTACAGGATTAGTGAAAACTATAAGCTAGAAGGACAGAAGTCTCAACATGTGTGAAGTTTTCCAAGGCCTAATAAGAGGGTAAGGGGCTTAATGCTCCATCACGATACCTCTTCCCATACTGCTGCGGTAACTTTAAACTTTTTAAGGGAAAATAGTAAAGTATCGTATGGCCGTGGTGAAGCCTAATTGTCAGAGGTTTCAGGTTGCGCTAATGCCTCTGATGCGATCTAACGACTACGAGTGTAACTGGTAACCAACGATTTAACGTGCCCTCCGAAACACGACCGGTTGCGATCTTCGTACAACTATAGGGGTGACCCGTCCAACTTCTGACCCGGCCCGACGTTACGTAACTACAAATACCGTTTGATAAGTACTCATAGCGCTAGGCCATGCAATCGATGAGGGAAAATAAGATCCGAGTTACCATACTCACCTGATCTTGCAATGTGCGACTTCTAGTTATTCTTTAACCTCAGAAATATATTACGTGGTCGCCGTTTTCCTTGAGAAAAATAGATTATACCGCTATATAAAAGAGTGTTTTGATTCAATTTCGGAAAACGAGTGGGGTCCTCCGGCTATTGGAGATTCGACTTCAAAAATGCATCGATGCTGGAGTGGACTACTTTAAACTCTCATAAAGTTTTGTGTGTCTAGCTCAACGGTGGGCAACCTCCGGCCCGCGGGCCAGCTACGGACCGCGAAAAAGTTCTATCCGCACGCGAAATCACAAGCCAAAAACAATTTTTTTAAATGGAGAAAAATTCGTCAAGTTTAATGTGTGATAGAATGAAAAAATATATTTGTATCGGTTGAAACCATTGCCAGAGATGAAACGTTCTTTCGAATCTAGGTTCAGATGTCGGTCCGGATGGCTTTGCTAAGTAAGCGTCATTATAGGCGATAGTGAAAGAGTGAAGCGATAGGTATGTACACCGTTAGGCCAGCCAAACTGAACATATCTCTATTATCGAATCCATTAACCTACTATTACAGGTAAACGTTGTAAGTTTAAAATAATACCCCTATAAAAATGTTTTATTTAGTGTGCACAAAAACAGCTACTCATATATTTAGTAGCCTTCTAAATGCGTACTGCAGGTACTGCATCAAATTATATTCTGCAGATCATTTCCTACAAAAGATAGCCCTGTCTTTCTTCTGCTAATTAGGTCAATGTCAGCTTGTAGCGGAACATTTGAAACTATTGAACTAAAGAAATGAATATCGGGAAATTAGATTTCGATACAAGGCATTTCGTTTGATTTTTTTTAAATCTTTGACTATCCACGATTTGTAAAAACCTTGTTCAAATGTACTTTATTTCAAAATTTCTTTCTCACAATTTCTTTTTTCTCTGAGATAGTGGTAAAAAATGAAAGTATTTTGCTGTATGAAAAAATATTTTTACATAAGTATTTTTTTGTCTGGAATGCAATAGGGTCTTTTTATTCCAGTTTTTAAGGTTATTCAAATACGACAGAATTAAGGGCTCTCTCGAATGTTCGTGAAGTGGTTCTTTCCACATATACGCGAGTTTACCTGTAGTATAAATTCAAGGCACAGTTATTATAGAAATGATAGTTTTTTTGAATTGTTATTATTTATAGAATCGCGCTACATCGAGTTTTGTTAGTTAGTGTAAATAATATTATTAAGGTAATTTCTTCATTCTAAATATACTTACTGTGCAAAACTTGAGGATAATCCTACAAGCCATTTTTTTGTTAGAAGTAAAATCGCAAAAATAAACTAATCGTTGGGCGGTACCGCCCTAGCCATGGCTAATGCTTTCCCCACTTTATCAACGCGCAAAATTTTATATTTCGAAGCATGTTTTACATGCCTAACTGAAATAATATTAATTAATTAACATTAATCAATTAATAAGTAAATGTACTGTAATAAGTAATTGTAAAAAAATCATCAAAAAGTAACTACTGTTAAAAAAGAAACAAATAAAAAAATATGATAAATGACCTTCAAAAAGAAGCAAACCCCATCAATGGACAGCTTGACCAAGTGTGACCAAGACTAAGAAATTTGTGTTCTGTCCCAGGTTGGGGTATTATTTTTAATAAAATATTTAATAAAAACTATTTATATATATATATATATTTATAAAAAGGAATAACTTACACTTAAATACTAGCCCAAGTAGCACAACCATATTGTTCCAATATTAGGCCAATGAAGAAGATATATTGGGCCAACGGAAAATGTGGACATTCTGCAATATTGGCCCAACAATATTGTACACCACAACATTGTAAATCACATTTTTAGGGTCAACATTGACAAACCCAAACCTCGACCGAAACTAGTAAATCAACGCTGAGGTAATATTGGCTTACATTTCCAAAACAATATTTCGTCAATATTGGCAGAATATTGTAATAACAATGAAACTGAATCGATATGGGGCCAATATGAAAACAATTTCTAGCCAATGTCATGTGCTACTTGTGTAATATGGCAATGTATAATCAATTAGTTTTATTTTTAATTAACATAAATATTATACCAGAAGTAGTTTAAACAATAATATAAAATTAAGGAATAGTTTTATTTAATCATTCTTTTTTTATAAGTATAATTTAAAAAAATTGTTTATGAAATGTATTAAATATTTTATTTAAAAAAACTTCACGAACTGGGAAATAAAACAGTGTGGTTGTGTAGTCGGTAATCCAGCGATCCTTCCACCAACCATGCTGTCTGTTGACGCCTTTTACTTCACTGAATGTCATTTGTCATCCTTTTTTGTTTGTTTCCTTAATATTTTTTTATAAATATAATAGGAATTTATAAAAATAAATAGTTACATAAAATTATCCCTTAATTTTATAGTCATTGTTTAAACTACTTATGTATAATATTTATTATACATAATACTATTTAATAATAATAATAATAATAATATTTTTAATTAATAAATATTAATAATATTTATTAATTAAAAATAAAACTAATTGATTATGCATTACAATATTAATATTTAATTACCTTATTCCTGTTTATAAATATTATATATAAAAAATATTGATTTATAAAATATATTAAATATTTTACTTAAAAAATACCGGAACCGGGCTTTATGATCGAAGATCCAGCGCGCTTACCACACGGCCATGCTGTCTGTTGATGTTTGCTTCTTTAATGAATGTTATTTATCATACTTTTTGTTTGTTTCTTTTTTATTATTAATTACTTTTTGATGACTTTTTATAATTACTAATTACAGTACATTCACTTATTAATTGATTAATACTGATTAATCAACAATTAATAATTATTCATTTACGAACGCTGTTTCTGGTATCTGGAAAATTTTAAAATTTCTCTAAATCTATCCCTCTCCAAAAATAGTGTGTGGTGGGGACCTAGTTAGAGAGGTTTCCCTATCGTTGCCCCCTTACCGCTGCCCCCAGCAGATGACACAGGACTGTTGGAATATAACCTTAACAACCAACTATAGACTAGACATTCCATCATTAAGTAGCTTAGTTTATAAGCAGGGTCACGGGAGGTGAATGTTCATTTTGTGCAAGATTCATGAAGTTGGTTAGACAGGCATTCAGTAAGGCATTACAATCACGTTCTATGCATCAATATAAATTTGATCGAAAATTAATTCGTTCATCATTGTTTCCCGAGTGGACCATACTCTAACCTATGAATTGGTATGTTCAAAGTATCGGCAAAGTGATGTTGTGCTTGTTCACACCCAAATAAAATCGTAATAACGAGTGATGCCTAAAATTTGAGAGTGGACTGTTCGTATTATAAATCAAGTGTTCATTAATGATTTTCTTTTGTTTTGCTATTGATAAACAGTCCAATGAATTCTCTTGATATATGTAAAGTTTGGTTTACTTATAACAATTGTTAAGGAAATTCTTGCATTATGGTTCATACCAGTCTCATTTCGAGAGGGTTCGCGTATTGTGATGATCATATTCAAAAAGGAAAAAGTTTGTTGCGGATCATTTTATGGAAGAAAGTCTACCAAAATCGACAATATATCGATACATTAAACAATGACAAGAAAAAACTCCTCTTTTTCGCAAATCGGATTCTGGCCGAAAAGCGCCGCAGATGATAAAATCCAACATTCGTCGTTTGGAAGAACAGTTGAATAGGAAATGTGGAATATGAACCAGAAAGTTAGCGAAACAATTTAAGTGCAACCAGTCTCATATTGGCAGGGCCCTTAAGAGTAAATGCCGGATGAAATACAGAAAGAAGATCGAAGTGCTTAATACATCTGAGCAACAACAACATACCACGAGATCATTTGAATTTATAATTAAAGTTGGCTGTGATTTTTAAATTAGATTGGCAACACTAACTGTTCACTTCACAGTTTGATTTGAATTGTCAAAGTGACGCTCCAAAATGTTTAATCTAGACCATAAAATTGCATAACCTCTAATTTACACAGCGAGTCAATTGGCAGGATCGCCAAACGTATAAAAAAATTCCCGCCTACTTTAATTTTAAATTTAAATGATCTCACGGTATTGGCGGCATTAAGTTTTTTATGATTATTTCCTTTATACATATAACAATGTGTATGGTGTGTAACCATGGTTACTGCCACTTTAATAATGAAAAAAATTGAAAACTCAAAATTTAACCGCTATTAGATTTCTGTCAAAATTTAATCGTTCCTGACTAATTTTGAACACGTTATCAAAGGTGCTTAGACAAGTGAATGTGCAGACAATGGAAACATATTTAAAAATTGTAATTTCTTTATTAACTGTAGGCCCGGATTAACATTGAAGCCTACGAAGCTCGGGCTTCAGGCGCAACGTTTTTGGGGACGCCAGTACTAGACATGATTCGCAGAATCGTAAATTCTTAGAAAGATCTGGGACTGAACCGCCGGAAGTAGCCGTAATGGCTACAACAATCTGCTCTAGAGAGCGTTCATTTTCAGCCTTCAAAAAGGTATGAAATTATCTTAGAGCCTCTCTTGGCCAAGAGAAATTAAATGCCCTATTAATTTTACGCATTGAATCGGAAGTAACTAATTCTGTAAATTATCAAAA
The DNA here is from genome assembly GCA_929113105.1 of Agrypnus murinus. Taxonomy (NCBI): domain Eukaryota; kingdom Metazoa; phylum Arthropoda; class Insecta; order Coleoptera; family Elateridae; genus Agrypnus; species Agrypnus murinus. The sequence continues at coordinate 38,971,958 of OV816030.1, forward strand.
TTGTATGTTGGCAATATATTAATAAATTTATAAGAAAATTTATAATAAATATTCCTAAATATAAATAAAATACATAATAATTGTTGACTTTGATACGTACTTTTATTCATCTAAAGTTTGGTTGCGTTAGCTATTCGGAAAACGTAAACAAACTAAATGCAACGCTGTTGGTGGGCTCGCTAAATGACTGACGACATTTACTTAAGCGCAGAAATGCGGATAAACGTCCAATAATAATGTTCATCTTACAATGCCCAGTTGCATTTATTTTTATTGAATAAGTGTTGTGACTGCAAATTCAAAAATGGCAAATAGAGTACGTTAGAAAGACATTTTCTTTGGCGCCGAAACTTTTTAAGGACAATTAAAAAATCGAGACGAAAGGCGATTGATATTTTTTACTGACAAAACTTGGGTTAACGCTGATGAGGATTGTTTTTATTTCTTTTTTGTTTAACCAGTTAAACACATGCATTTTGCAAAAAAAAATAATAATAACAGCTATTTCGGCCTTGAACTTTTATTTATTATAGTGGGCGTCTACATCGTAAAAAATATATCCTTTTTAAGACAAACACCCTTTTAAACTCGGTTTTGTTATTGGCAATGATACGTAACGAGTAAAAGTCAACATTTCTATCGTCGGCGACGTTATGGATTCCGCGCGCTAGTACCTATACTCTAAGCGGTAATACATCATTATGTGAACCACTGTTTGTTTAAGCTGTCCGAATAGCTAACGCGACCGAAGTTTAATGATGTATCATGAAGTCGCCAGCCGTTGAAGAGCTTCAGGGCGCCCAGGAGATTAATCCGGTTCTGATTAACTGTACTAATGTAAATACTAGTAGATATTTACAAAAATATCTATTGATGCAAAAAATAATCGCCCCAAATACCCCGCGTGCATGTAAAAGAGCCTGATTAAATTTTGACGATTTTTTGTCAAAATGTCTTGCTTTAAAAAAATACGCCTCGAAAATTATTCCGTCGAAAATCCCTCGGGATTTTGTTGCGCGGATAAATTTACTTGACGTATTTCTGAGCAAAACATTCTGACACAAAACGCCAAAATTGAATCGGCTATTGTAATGCACTTGGGATATTACTGTTGATAAAGTTCTAGTTTGTAAATGTATTTTTCTGCCGGTCCCAGTAAGAATCTGTGTGGATAAAATCAGAGCAGAGAGATAACATCTTCGATACACGAGTACACAAAAATGGTCACTTTTTTCATGTTTTCATAAAATGATTGAATCATACAAAAATGGTAGAAAACCTTTTTTAATATTCATCGACTAAAGCGATCTTGTATATTGTAATATACTATGTTTTTTAACCTACATGAACTAAACTCTGTAGATGGATGAATAACGAATTTTAATTTTCTCATGCCTGAATTTATGCTAATTCAAATCAATTGCTAGACTAGTAGGCCGCGACTCCTACCACATCACGCGAAAAGAATGAGTGTATTTTTAAACATTGGTAGATTGTTTTCCCATCGAATTTCGTTTGTTTAGAATCTTGTTTTGGCCCGAAATTTGAAATTTTTACAGTCACAATCGCATCATAATCGTTTATGTTATCACGTTATTAGAAATGATATATTACGAGAGCGGTAGAAGGAAGGTTCAGAAACTCAAATTTCAACCGACATTTCGAGGGACAGTAGATAGGCAACAAGAGTTCGAGCCCAATCCTTATGGAGATTAACATGGGAAATCGCCAAGGTCCAAGATAGAATTTTTGGTCAATTTCAAGGTCATTCGCGGTCTAGCGCGTGACCTCACCGCGCTCGCGTTATACGCGGATCAGCGTGCGATATTACCACGTATGCATTAACTCTACATATTACACAGTGATTGATGCAGTCGTCCGAGATCATAGGGATTTTTATAACGAAGACATCGCGGAATTCTAGGGCTTCACTCCCCAGAAACAGGGCCCCATTGCAAGCGAAAATGATTATACTTCTACGCTCACATCTAACTAACCACGTGATCAAGATCGTAGTATTCTAATCAAGCTTTCTACGTTTATTCAGCTGCTAGCCAACGAGATCATGAAATTTAAAGAAACCGACAGTCCTTGCTACAACTGCGAGATTTGCAAGCTCGACTAACGGATATATCTATGTCGGTTACTACCCTTCGTAAAGGGCTTTCCAATCTCAAGTTGGTACTTAAGAAAATTGCCTAAAAATAAAACATTCTCACACAGAATAATTTTTATTTGTTAAAAAATAATTTTATTTTATCACATCCTAAATATTTAGGCGACTGATTAGATTAAAAAGGTAATACATTAACTGAAAGAATGTATTTTAAAATTGAATGGTTATAATTATTGTTCATCAGCTGCGAGGACCTTCTGCTGGTAGCCATCTACTTTCGCTTGACAGAGAATACACATTGCTTATATGTAATTTGATAAGAGATGTAAATAAAACACACAAATATGGTTTATACACTTTCATTTTATTTAGCTAGTATACATTTCAATTAAATTATTTACTTATCTACTACAACCATAATTAAAAACGTTATATTGTATGAGCATCATTAGTTCAAACTAAACTACCTATTAAAAAATACTAATTATCAAGACTAAGTAAGGACTTTTAGTAATATCTTACAGGCAAAGAATATTATATTCAATCATTAACATAGAAACATTAAACTAAATATATTTACTTAATTATAATTATAATACAGAGTTATATGACTAACTTTATCTTATACTAAACTACACATTAAGAAATAATAATTATGAAGCATAAGGCTTTTATAGTATCTTTCATGATATGAAGATTACATTCAAACTGCATGCCACCGGGTAGTGTCTCGGAGATGACAGTACGGGGGCCAGGCTTTGGCTGTGCAGTTCCAGCCATCCGATCCTCAGACATTGTGTAAAGCACTATGCTTAAGAGGCGTTGATGCGAATATATAACCTCTCACGTTCAAGACAAATTCACCTTAACGGGTACATACCGCAATTCTACTTCGGTAGAAGCGAAGCTTTCGAAACGAAGCTCTGTCAAGGGCACACTAAGCCTATAACTGGGTGGTCGGGGTGGCAGAACTATCCAAAACCAAGTTCCGCCACATCTGAGGTTGGATTCGATCGGGCAGTGGAGTCCCACGTGGTGGGAGTAGTCCTCTGCTGGAAGGATAGACCCCGACTGGTGAGCACGTTTACAGCTCCGGTACTAGTCTGGAGAGGTAGTAGAGAATGGATAGGCAGCCTCGCTCCGACCAGTGAGTAACTGGTACCATTTGCTATGCAAATGCGCGCTGATTGTGCGTATCTCAATTACTTCCTCTTGGAAGGAACGTGGAGATTAAGTAATACAAGTGCCCCAAGTAAATACATTTTTGGATTCTGTATCACTGGTTGCCTAACGAAAGATATATAATATCACTTAAGGTAATTCCAGTTAGAATCATATTTTAAAATATTTCTGGAAGCTTTTAAGGTTTATAACAACACTTTCAGTAACGTTATATCACTTAAGAACATATAGTAAAGCAATAGTGTTACTTTACTAAAATCTCACAAATAAAATAGGTAATTAGGTACATATATTTATATTCTATTTTATTAAACGAGCAAGATAAAATGCCAACTAAGAATTTTAGAGTGAAAGTCAGAAAGCAAGACAATATAATATTACAAATAAGTGTCCAAGAGAGAAAAAAAATGTGATTGTGAGATAGAACAAGTAATGAAAATTTGATCACCGAAATACAAAACTAAATGTTATCACTAAAGGTTATATAGTGGTAACGAAAACGTTTCTGTTAGCAATATTGATAAACTTTAAGATCTTTGAGGGGTTTATAAAGAAAATATCCCAATAAACATTGTATTTATACAATAGTAACAACAAACTTAATATCACTAATTTTGAGCACTACAAGTTTGCGGTTACTATTATATAAATAAAAATATTTATTGGGATAGAGATATTTCCGTTACTAAATTTATAAATTAAAAGTTATACAAACTTAATGTATCGTAAGTTTGTGGTTACTGTTATATAAATAAAAATGTTTATTGTGTTATTTATAAGAGCTGAACACGTAGGACTATGTGAAAATCGTTGTTGCTGATTGTGTTTCGTATCATCGTATGCAAACCCATGGAATTACTCTTATATACAATAAATCTATAAAAGGTATATAAATTTTTTTAAATTTTCTCACGTTTCCCTTGGATTGTGTTCCCAAGGGAAAAAGCCCCACAGTTCGGAAATGCTGCTCTACAAGAACTTATGATGATATGAGATTTATTCTTCTAAATTGTTGTCCACCTGCAAGATTTTCTTTTGAAGTTTACGTTTTGAACAGACTTTGAACTTCCCTGACTTTCCACCTCGTGTAACTTATAGCACTTTCTGGGTGTTTTATGCAATCTTCAGCTTTTAAATGATTTCTTCCTCTTGTTATAGTTATAGAAGTATTGACGTCAGTGAATATGGATTATATAAGTTCTGAATGATATGTTTGAAAAGAAATATCTAGAATTATGTAAACAAATACTACTCGTTTTTTTACTTGACATAATTAAAGATTACCCATAAATTTCTTAATTTGACGTCATTAAAATCGTCACCTATAAAAGTAAAAGTTGGAAAGCTCCTTGACATCATTAAAGTAATGACATTGATCTTCGTACTTCTTAAATATGTGCCAAAATATGATTGATTAATGATTACATTATTAACCTTTAAGATTGGTTGATTTAATCAATTGTTTTTTTTTGAATACTTTCTTTCTATAATTATAATAAAACAATAATAGCTTAACGCAACAGTTGCGTTTAAGTGCAATGTAGAAATTCTTTCTGCAGTAAAGCACTACGTACTACGTACGGTGTGCCGTAACAAGTGTTAAGCTTTAAGTAGTAATAATAAGGAAGGATATATCACTAAAAGTAGCAAGTGGGGCACCGAACTGTCAGTGCTGCCTACAGAAAGTAACCATGGATTCCTCTCAGTCCGTGGTAGAGTCTTTAGATAGTCGGAGGATCTGACAAGAGTGGAAAGTAATTCTTGGCGATCGCGCGCAAAGTTATTGGTGAAAGACTACGTTTACTTTTAAATGCGGAAGTGCAGCTTTTACACGGAGTTCCTCGCAATTAAAAATAGAAACAATTAGTATTATTATTTTTCTTGAGATTAGTCCTTTCAAATTCGAATTGTTAATTGTTACAATAATAATAATAGAGTCAATTAAAACAGTTTAAGATTACAAACATTTTTTTATAACGTTCGTATTTATTTAACAATGGTAGAATAGCCAAAAATAATTTTGTTTATAATAGGTGCAATTATCAATTGTATCAGTAATAATTGTTTCCTCATATTCTTTTAAAATCACTCAAAAAAGAGCCTATTGTGTTGGATAGTAATGTGCGAATTTCTGAAAAGTGTGAAAAGTTAGTGCCAATGATATTACTTGGATAATTTGGATTTCAGTGAATTTATTTTTTTTAATTTAAGCTTTATTTTTTAAAGCGAGAATTTTGAAAATATAAACTTAAAAGGTATGTATTAAATAATAGATATTTAATAATAAAGTTGCAAGAGAATACATCCGTTCGATTGTTCTTTGGGTTTTACCTAAGTGAAATGTGAACTTTTTATTTAGAAATTAGCATTCTCCTATTACTTGTTCGGAAACAGGAAAAGATGCAAAAAGGTTAAAGTTAATAATTCTTAAAATACTGAAATTTCGAAATATTGATATAGAACCTCCAGATTATAATTATTTATGTATGTATGTGAGTCTTGCAAAATAGAATTTCTAAAATTTATTAATAATAAATGAAAGCGTTAGTTAATAGAGATATAATAATAAATATAGTAATTAGAGTTTTTAATTAAGGAAAAATCAGAATAAGAAAAGTCATTGTCGGTACTTTTTGATTTTCGAAAAATTCTACATAAACTAGGATTACTTTAAATTCTATTTTTCGCATTTCGCAATTGGGTTTAAAGTAAAAACATTTTGCAATTTAATTCACTATGATTACCGATTTAGCTCATGTGTTAATTAACCCTTTATTTATCTACTATCCCCTCTGGCAATTAATTGATGTTATTTTAATTTTTAACAATGGGCAACAACTAATGTCAACGCCAATGATGATATATACATTGACAATGAGATAAGATAAAATCTTTATAAACTCTGATCAAAAGCGTATTTTGACTATAGTAATTCGTCCTATACTTTGTAAAATTTATATTTTTTTTAGGAAACTAGGTTCAGATTGTTGAATAAATATCGATTTCACTTAATTTCGATGGTTTTACGCCACTGTGAAGATGTGGATATTACTCGCTTACAGTCGCACTTCAAGTATTTAAATGGTTTCTTACCATATCGAATAATCACTTGTTTCTGAAGTATTAATTATGCCCTATTGCCTCTGCCATTACATATTTTCCTTACTGTTATTACTCTTTAACGTTGAAATATTAAACTATTGTTTACTAACAAAAACAAACAAATTTTAAACCAATTGAACCAATGAAGGTTATGAAACTCCGAGAATCAGTTTCTAAAAAATTAAAAAGTCTGAGAGTCTAAAACTAAATTTTGAAATTGAAATCGGAAGTTGATAGATCGAAGCAGAAATTTTAAAAATTAGAAACGCAAACGTTTAGAAATACATGAACATTTTAGCTTCGCGATCTTGACATTGACACATGGAAACCTTAATTTTACAACAGGTAGTCCTTAACTTTGAAAGTAAATCCTTAGAATTAATTCTGAGGTTTTAATAATTCGAATTTCCAAGTATTTGAATCTATATATGTAGCTCTAAAATTAATTTAAGTATTACTTTTCGAGTAAGAAAATTATTTTTCTCTTTTTTTTCACGATGGAACCTATTGTGATAAAAACACCAGCTATAGTGACTCATTTGAAAGCAATAGCAGAGATCAAATTTAGAGCTCAAAGTGACGAAAATTTCTAGTTTTAATGTTTTATAATTTTAAATCTCCAGAAATCTTAGTTCTTAAGTTTCTTGAAGATTTAAAGTTTTTAAGCTTACTGAATTTTTTTGAATCTTCATAGTTCATATTAGATTTAATACTTTAAAATTTAATCCATCGAATTTTTAAACTTGAAAATTTTACGGTTCAAACTAAGCAGTATCCTCAGAGCTCAGAGATTTCGAGGTTTGGATGTCCTTAGGGCGTCAGGGATTTTCAGTTGGCCAGTTTCAATTAGCCGAGTTTCACGCTTTTTTTGACTGCAAGTTTTTAGAATTTCAAGATTCATAATCCTACAGATCTCAAGTTTTAATACTTTAACCATTGAAATCTATTGGTCGTCTCGCGTTGAGACTACAGTGTGTGTTCTTATGGACAACGGGATTGCCAAATATCTTGCAAGCAACTTTTAAAAACATCTCTAAATGTTGTAATTGTAACTGCATAAACCTTTATAAACCCTATTGTTCGAGCAAGTTATATTGCAGGTAGCCACTTCTTCTGACAGAGGTAGTAAAACAAAATTTCAAAAGTTGCTACTCATATAGTGCGCGTGTAAAGTTTGGAACTATCGAAATAAATCTCTTATTAAGTATTTTTGAGAAAAATCCTCGAACGCCTCGATTTTTATCTTAAAGGAGACATATTTTAGTGTAATCGTTATTTGTAGATCATCTTTTGTTTCCGAGTTATGGCGATAAAGAAGATTTTTTAAATGGAAACCCTATTTTTTTATGATGGATTTGGAAAGATAATGCAATGCGATTTGAAGCATTTTTATTTTTCGCTCTTTTTATCTTAGAGATTTTATTCCATCAGGTGAAATACTTTCTTGACGTACTGAGAACAAAGTTTTTTCGCTAATACCTGTTTCATTAGAAACTTGTCGAATAATTACTGATAATGACTGCCGGGTCTCAGTAAGACGATATTTTATCAAATTTGACAAAATCTGTTTTTCAGCAACCTTTAGTAAACAACCCTTTCTGTTTTTAACAATATCCGGCATACTTGCGTATAATGTACTATGTGCGTTATGTAATACTACAATACGAAGAGTTACAACAAACAACACGACAATGTTAATAATAATTACAAACGATAAAACCCAAACAACTAAGCGAAGATCTATAGACGCACAAGCTATCAAAATTTGAAACCAAATAATTATTTCTGTATTAAGAAATTTGCTTATATGCGTTAGGTGACAAATAATAGTGCCGACAAAAAAACGTTTTACTATAATTTCAGTAAGTACAAACTGTATTATGTAGTTCCACGAAGTAAAAGTAGAAAAAACCAGAAGGGTTTATTGTTTACTAAAATGCTTTGCATTTGCTGCTAATCCTAAATTTCCGTTTTAGCAAGTTTCTTTTGAAACGAGTTGAACAAATGAATGATTTTATCATGATGAATCATTTTACCGTTAAAATTGCGTTTGTGACTTCCTTTATTTACCTGTGAATTAAAAGATTAAAAAGATCATACAGAAGCTAACCAGTCGTTATTTTTATTTTGAAAGAATTTTAAGACGAGAGAATTAAACAAAAAAGTATAAGTAATAAAATATCGAATATTTAGAATCATGTACGATGTAACAATCCCAAGTAATGTTTAATAAAATAACAAATATATGTTTATAAGACTTGCTTTTGAATTCTCCTTTTGCATGGTTACGATTACACTTTTTCGGTTACTGCTTTCAAAGGTTTAGAATTTCTGGAATCTTAATCCACATTTCTATAGATTCGTACAGTGAAATAGGTGGCAACAACGAAGCACAAACTCCCATAAGAAATACATTGACTATCTTTCCTTCGCTGTAGTCCCAACATGAGACGACCAATACATGGAAAATTGAAGGTTTTGAGAGTTAGCATTTTTAAAATTTCGTTCGTAATTTCCGAGTAATAATATTTCAAGATTTCAAAATAAATCTGCCATATAATCAATATTACAGTTGTAAATGAGAGGCTACCCAATTTTCTCAATACAGGAACGGTTAGTTGATTATAGATGACTTCCAATGGATACCGATCCCTGGCAATCGCTTGACAACACATATGTGTCTCAGTGAAAATCCATATGTCATCTTGAGAATGCAAAATAAAGATGTTAAAATTAGTCTCTTGGTTTTGCCCACTGTACATCGGTGCTTTCCAAACTTTTAATTTCACGGGCCCCTTAAAAATTTCACAGATTGTGCTGTTCCCTTAGCATTACCATCTAGAGATCTATGAAGATTTTATAGCTAAATTCTCAGAAAGTCATTTCCTTATTTAGTGTCACTTTTATTTTTGCAAATATATTTTTCCATTCAGGACAAAATTAAACAATATCAAGAAATTAATCAAAAATTATTTAAAAATAAAGTCCTAAGACACATTTTAACTATAACTTGTAATTGCATGTTTATTAACAAATAAACAAAAGCTTCATAACTAGGCATCATTGGTAACCAGCAGAATTCTTCGAATAAACAAAAGAATAAAGGCCCTAAGTTTGAGCCAGCCAATTCTAATACTAAAAATCTTAATAAACAGATAAAGCAAAAAATTTTATAGTTATAATGCCTGGCACAAACTTTTTACTTATACGAATTATACTCAGTTATCGTGGGTGTTAACCTCAGAGGCTTGCTAATTTCAGATTGGACACAGGAATAAATGAATTGTACAGAAGGCGCCACCCAAATTTTTTGTTGTTATTCAAAAGCCGCGACGGAAATCTACAATTCGTGAAACAATTAGCAGTACATGAAGTGCACAATCTGCATAGATAAAACGAATATCGAAGCATTACACATTATTTATTTAGGGAATCCACTTCTAAAAAACAATTTTACTATTATCTTAAATACAGAACACAATTCGCATGTTAATGTTGTGATTGTAGTTCGAAAATGAGCAGATAGAAGTGACTTACTGTGTGTTTCCTTTACGCATCAATCCATGTCAGCATTAACATACTTAATGGTCAAAAATAACACACAAACGATTTTTACTTGAAGGATGCAGATTCTGAACAGCTGTCATTGTACTCTGAACCTTTTATATTAAATGAATCTCAAAACGTTGAAATCACTTCCTCTATTGACTTGTTAGCTTTGTTATTAATTATATATTATTTATTTAAGTATTACTATAAGATGATTGGAACTCATGCTAAAACAGCTTTGAATCACAATTCTATTAGGTAGTAACTTTTCTAAGAAATGTATGACTGTCGTCAATAATCTAAAGGTTTTATTTTATATTTTCTCAGATATCTCCAAAACTCACTCAACGTTAATAAGAACTAACGGTAGTAGTAACCCCGTCAAGACAAAATCCTCAAGTTTTTCAAAGAAAACTAGATTACACCATTAATTCTCTTAAACTACGTTAAATTAACCCTATTTATTAATTAAAAAATGTCAGCTGATTATTACAACGATTAATTCCACATAAAGGTTTAAACCTCGGTTTAAACAATACCCCCAACAGATACGGTAGAAAATTCGTTGACAACAAAACGAAAATTAAAAGATACCCTTCTGAAGTTTCACTGACCAAACACGAACACGGCGAAGCCTATCGAAATTCTTCCGGACTTTTCTCTGACTAAATCTAAGATGTTAAGCTCCCTGTTCTAATTTAGAATTAATTTAGATAATTAGAATTTAGATTCTAAAAGTTCTAAAGGGGACAAATTCCGACCAACCACACAATGATCATGACATCAGTACTGCCAATAACAAAATTCGACCAAATTTCCTCTCATATTTCTTTAGTCCCACAAACAAGCTTATCAAAATGTAACTTTATCTAAACTGTGATTCTGTCTGATAAAACATGAATTATGATTCTAAAAGCATTTTGTTCCTTTGTAAACATTTTAATATTGAAGAAATATGACTCAATAACAATCTGTTTATCTAAAAAGGGATAGTAAAATACTATAGAAATTATTAGGGTACTTTAAAAGAAGTTACGTAGAAAGGTAAATATGTTTTAACAAATGATATTTTTATTTTAAGGGGTATCAAGACGGAAATATTTTCTTTTGTACGGTGTTTAAATTTAAAGCGAAGCCAAATAGATATTACCATCACTTACAACAACATACAACCACTTCTAATAATAATTTTAAAAATTTTTATGCAATCTTGCATATATGCAATGCAATGAAAACCAAGCCTGTTTATTGATTGTTAACTTTCAACAAAAAGAGAAATGCCGATTAAATCAGCAGGTTATTTATAAATGCGTATTTTCTAGTATAAAATTTAATTTAATTTTTATAGCAGTTTATTATCATCTAAATAGGAATGAGCAGACGCATTTTTAATAGCTATAGTAATTAAAATCACCGTTCCTATACGCATTTGGTTGGTTATTGCTTTATCAAAACAATAAAATGCATTGTTATTATGACTATGAATATTTAAATATTCATAAGCATAAACACAATAAAAGTATATAAAGAAGGATTTAACATTGACATTAAAAAATTAAATTAACTTACAATAACGTATTGACGAGAATGATAGGGTAATGAGTGCAACCTCGAAAAGAGATTAGATTTTATTTATTTTAATAGTATAGTATATATACAAACATTGTTATTAATCTAAATGATTTAAAAATACTATTGCGTTGCAATTTAACAATCTAATATTCTTATTAGACTTATTACTCAATTATAATTAATAGTCAGCATACATAACTATAGGGTATATAATAAGGTTTTGTAGCTTTCAATTTGTTCTAGAAAACTTTGGTAGAAATCGGGAAAAAAATAATAATTTCAAAATCATTCTACTTTATCAGATACCAGAAGTACCAAATTCATAATTAAACATAATACATATAAATTTAATGAGGCAAGTATAATAATAATACTGTAGTGTGTATTTTTAAACAATTGAGTCAAGGTTATATCCAAAAAAATATTACAAATATGCTCTGGTTTTCTTGTCATTTTTATATTGCTTATTAAGAAATAATGCATTGCCTCATGGGTTTACTAATTGATTTTACTCTCACAGCAAAATAATAGCTAAAGGTGAAATTGGGTCTAGTAATTATCTTATATAATTTTATATATTCCAATTAATAATATAATTTCTAAATTATAAGTATTGCGGAATGACTAAAGTTATTAATAACTGCTTTTGGTAATAAATCATTACTGGATAAGATTTTAAATAAAAATCCCATGGAGTTGTTTTATTCAATTTTTTTCAGGCTTACAATTTTTTTCACAACGGTTAGAGCATATTTGAACAGGCAAAGGATTGAAAGCAGAAAATTGCTAATCCTGTGTTGTAAATCAAAACATTCCCTTCAACTGGTTTTTGACATAACTCAATTTAAGCTAATTGAAAGCAAGTCAACCAAAAGTGCGCATTTCGAGTTGATTTATTGGTTCTTTTCGTCCCAAAAGTCACCTTAATAAAATTAGCTACCTAATATCTTTTACAGCTTATTATAAATAATGTTTAGTTAGAAAGTCTTGCTTCTGTCGAAAACGCATCTCTAAAAATAAGAAAACCTGTGGAGATGAAGTACCATTTTTAATCTGCTTGCATAAATATACCAATTTCAAATTATTTATCAATCATATAATAATAGCCAGTTATCTCGAAAACTAGAAGACTTAGTAAGCTGAAATTGAGGTTTATCTTGAAGTACAGTCAGGTGGGCCTTGCCCTAAAGGGATGCATGAGCTTATTTTTAATCCTAGAAACCCAAGGGCGACGCAGGGGGAGGCATTTCTTAAAAAATAAATGTCATAGCTATATATCTCTTGAATGACGTAAGCTACAATCTTCAAATTTTTCACAGATTATACTTAAATCAATTCTAAAAGTAAATAAATACAGAAATTCCCGACGTTTCATCCAGTAAGTAGTAAGACAAACCTTCCAGGGGGGGAAGAGTTTTCCAGAAAATAATTATTAGAGATACCTTGAGTACTTATGAGTAATCTGTAAGAGCTACATATATGCCACCACGGACTTTTTTGTAGATCTTTTTGAGACCTACAAATGGTTCACTTACAGTTACGCTTACAGTACGCAAGACATTTTGTGTTTGCTTTGGCAATTTTATTAATTATTTCTTTTACATTTTGCTCATTGTTCGACTCTCGAAAGATCTTTTGAATAATCTTTATATAACTAGACATTCTCCAAGAAACAATCTATCGAATGGTAAAAACGGCATTAAAATCTATTCAGTTATTCTCGAGATTCAACAGCTTTTACGGAGACATAAGTTAATTGTAATTATTTGAGTGTTCAACTTTTGTAAATCGATCTCTTTTCTTACTGCATTGATAGCTGAAGCAGGACCAGAGATGGGACCAACGGAAGTTATGCTAGTATATTAAATATTTATATTTCTACAGTTCCTCCCAATTCGCTTTAATGTCTTCGGATTTTATGCGTTGTCTAAATTATCAAATTCTTATAAAGCTCGTAGTTATTGCTTTGCTCTTCTTCTGCAGTTCTTAACATTTTCTGAATTATATATCATAATCAAGATTTAAAGCTTATAAAAAAGAATTTTCTTTAATTGGGAAAGAAAAGGAACTAAAAATTTTAGAAACTAAGAAAAAATTTATTTTGTTTAATTATTTGCGTACCACCTCACAGGTTGAAACTCTCTAAGAAGTACGGTATAAAGCTGCAAGTATTTTTGAAACCAACTCACAAACACTAAAAAACGATAAAGTCATTAAGATATGGCAGGAGTTTTCTTTTCACCAATTTTCGAATTACTTCATTATTTATGGACCAATTCCAGCACGTTAATTGATACCCAGCACGTATCTGGGAAACAGTGAACCTAACGGCATTTTTTAAGAATATCAAAAAAATGTCTGTACATTTGCAACCATTTCTGCTACAGGGACGTTACTAATAGAAAGGGGAGGGGGCGTTAAAGATGGCTTCTTACCTACATACTCCCAAGTGAGAAGACAAATCGCTACCCTTTCTTGGATCTATGTCTTTAACAGTTGAAAGGAAGATTTCTCTACAGAACCTGAACTTTCAGCTACTTTGATTTTCGTCGATACATATGTAGAAATAAGGTATGAATGTTGGGTAAAAGTTTTTCTACCCACAAATGAGTAATCTTCAACTTTAATTGCTTGAAAACGTCAAGATAGATTTTATTTAGAGGTGTTGTATAAAAACTATTTAAAATTCACCAGCCGTCACTACATTCATACAATACCTTTCACCTCAGTATATTCAAAGTAAAAACAAAAAATGATCCAAAGATTACATTCTGCTTTGACCCAATTTATGACCGCTGGGTCTACACGTAATAATCTCTGTGTATGTCTGAAGACATCGCCACAATGATTGACTCATGTGATGACTAATTGGTGGTTTTTAACTAAAATAATTTTGCCATAATAAAAGGTAGAGAAAGAATAATTTTCATGGAGTCTTAAATAATATTTTGGTTCTATCTATCACTACACGATGAAGTTCTTGGAAGATTTCAGTTCTAGCCCCTCTATTTCAAATAGTAGCGACATCGTGGAGCAAATCTGACACAAAACTTTAATAAAGAAGAAATTACTGCATGCAAGTTGTTATGAAAATGTAATAAAAAGTTGTTTAAAAATTACAATTACGGAGGTATATACCATATTAATATGGTCATTTTTACAAAACATGACTGTCCATTATCAAATTAATGCTAAATTGTTAATACATTTATTTCATACTGTGTCACATTTGTCAGTTTTACGTCAAACTTTTTAGTCCAGAACATGCGATTTTACGGTCTAGTATGCTTGTAAAAAATTTTATTTCATACTGTCCGGTAAAAGGGTATTTACCGGACTCATTTGAGTCCGGTAAATGAATTATTACGTTACAAGGCCGGTAAAAAATTTTACCGGACTGAAAATCCAATTTGAGTCCGGTAAAAAATTTTACCGGACTGAAAATCTAATTTGAGTCCGGTAAAAAATTTTATTTCATACTGTCCGGTAAAAGGGTATTCACCGGACTCATTTGAGTCCGGTAAATGAATTATTACGTTACAAGGCCGGTAAAAAATTTTACCGGACTGAAAATCCAATTTGAGTCCGGTAAAAAATTTTACCGGACTGAAAATCTAATTTGAGTCCGGTAAAAAATTTTACCGGACTGAAAATTTTAAATGCATTTTTTTAAAAAATGAACAATGTGAGGCAGTATGAAATAAAACGCCTTACGTCATACTTCCGGTAAACCATTACAGTAGCTCGTTTCAACATTCGAGACTCGGCTCCTTCGTCGCCTCGTCCCGAAACGTTTTCAACTCGCTACTGTAAACTTGGGTTTACCGGACTTATAACGTAATATACTATTACCGGACTGAAAATTTTAAATGCATTTTTTTTTAAAATGAACAATGTGAGGCAGTATGAAATAAAACGCCTTACGTCATACTTCCGGTAAACCATTACAGTAGCTCGTTTCAACATTCGAGACTCGGCTCCTTCGTCGCCTCGTCCCGAAACGTTTTCAACTCGCTACTGTAAACTTGGGTTTACCGGACTTATAACGTAATATACTATTACAGGACTTGTGACTGTAAAAAATTTTACCGGAAATTTATTTTATATAATTTTTTTTAAATTAAACCAATATTCCAATAATTGCAGTATGAAATAAAACGCATTACGTCATACGTCCTGGAAATGGTCTTACAGTCTCGTTTCGATGTTCCGGACTCGGCTCCTTCGTCGCCTTGTCCGTAACACCTTACTCGACTGTAAAATTCCATTTCCAGGACTTATAACGTAAATTACTATTGTGTAAGAGTACGATTAAACCCAAGATTTATTGTAAGACGGAATGTCAAATCTGGTAACATTCAATGTCGCCAACATTCTTTTGGTGCTTTTGCTCCAGAGGCGAGATCAATCGTTGTCGCTACTATTTGAAAATAAAGGGGCTATAATTTCAGTCAAAGTAAAATATCGCGACGCCTCTGGGAACTTATTTCAGAAATATGTTGTTGCCAGGCAACGAAAGTACACATTCACAAATTCGTGCACATGATGACGAGGTGTGCCAATCTCTACGATAACGGAGTTTAATATTAGTAGGGATACATTTTAAGAAGTTAGTTTATTCATGTGCATTTTACATGCATTGTTGAAAAATATAACATTGTAAGAAAATATAAATTTTACGTTTTACCATGCAAACATAACCTAACTTATTTTAATTCATATCTCAATACAGAATTACAATAAATAAACATGTTAGTCTTATAGATTCAAAACATGCCCTTAAGAACTAATTAAGCAAGATTAGGGTACAGTAACAGCTGTTTAAACATAAATATCTTCTATTTTACATTGCTAGGTTAACCGCAGGAAGGATTTAACTTAATCACAGGTTGCGATTCACCTAAAAACAAATAAAAAGAGTTATTACCTAAAGATTTATAATGATAGAATTAACTTACTTGATTTCAAATGTTGCATTATTTGAGTTAATCCTTTTGCCATTGAACGTTGCTTTTTCCAATCCATTTAACAGCTAAGGTCGACGTTGATTTACAGCCTTATTTGTTAATTAAAGATACAGGTATCTTATATCATTTTGTGAGTGTATCCCAGTTGCGCCGATATTACCTGGACTAATCCGGTTGGCCGAAAAGGCCCGTTAATCCGATAGTCTACTTGCGCCAATGGCTGTAGAATGGATTTAGGTATACACTAGTATTCCAGAAAAATTCTTTATAATCTCTTTTACTTCAACAGCACTAATAGTGATAAAAACCACCTCTAATGGCGGTGAAAACCACCCTCTATTAATATTCAGTTTTGTAAGAAGATACATAGATGGAAATTTTTAAAAATTAATAAATCAGTCACGACACAACTGTAAACATCAAATGATCCATTCATTGATTCAGTCACTGGAAATATTTTAAGATGGACAATGGGAGTGACATTTCTAAAACCAGAAGCAGGTGTAGACAGTTTTGCATTTAATTTTACCAATAGCATTTTAATCGACGATTCAAGGTTAACGCAATATGTAGATTATCTTGTAGATAATTAAGTATATTGGGGCTTCTTCAAAGTTTCTTCCAAAAATGTGTGCTGTGCGGAAGCTGTAGTACAAGAATTTTTCATTCGGATTTTAATTGAAATTTTTATATTCCCCATCCCGATATTGGGATATATGGAGTGCAAATACTTCTCGGTACCACCTGCTGGGCTCTCATAGGTCAGCAACAAGCGCAAGCCGGCCCTAATATTTTATGTACCTGCAATGGTTTTGGCACAAGTGGACTATGGGATTATCAAAATAATTAACAATAAGCGCAACTCGTCTATGCCCCATTTTGTTTGTAATTTTGTAGATTACATTTCTATGTAATTAGAATTAAGAAATTTGATAATTCTTGAGTAATGTTCGAAAGATAATGTATGAGTGACCTAAGACTGATCTTGACTTAAAGAGTGCAATATAATACAAAATGCTATAAAAATATACCTGCATGTATTTGAATATGATTTGACAGGTGCCAATAAAAATAGCGGAAGTTTTATAAGTCATTATAAATATTACTTTCCTTTTTTTTAGTACTTACGCCCGGTTTGTCAATAAAGACTCTTCAAACTTATGAAATACTATAATGCTATTGTTTTATTCCATGAAAATAGCCTATTAAAATATATCCTATTCTTTAAGTTTAAGAGAATTTCTAATAAATGTCGATACTTAATTAAATTACTTATGTGTTGTGAGAATTGATTCTAATAAGTTCTTTGTTTACAATCTCTCTATGAACAGTAATGGTTCAATTGAAAGTTAGTGCTGCATGCATCATAGACATGTGTGGCATTACAAAAATGATAGAAAAAGTAATTGAAACTTATTGTGATACTGACCTATTGTGCTGATTTCTAAATATCGATAGCTCTTCTTTCTACTAACAAAAATGTTAATTGCAATCTAGCAATTAATTTTGACTCATACAAAAATAAAAATAAAAAATAATATTACTTATGAATGTATATTTGTATATATATATTCTTTCCATTCAAATAAAATCAACTGTTTTTATTATAGTTGTCTGAAATATAACCTTTACAGGTTTAGTTATATAACGAAACAGTCCACATTATACAAAACTCAATAGTGGGATTATATTGATTAAAGTAAAAGAATGATAGTATCTCCTCGCAAATTTCATGAAAATTGTGGGAAGACTGTCATATTATTTAATTAAATTTAACAATAGGATTACCTTCAGACCTTGCTTCAGATATGATTTTTGATGCCTATTGAAGAGATTCTTATGTAATATCAGTAAATGTTTGTGTATTTAAAAATTAAAATATTTATTAACAAGACATTATATAATTGATAAAAAGGATAACAATTTAAAAGAATGCATTTAAAATAACTCTTATTGGCGATATATTATTAAACATTTTGGGAATATCTTCGTGTTATAGTTTATCTGGATAGCCTTTGCAGGAAGAAATTAAAAAATATGTTTTTAGAGGAAAAATAAGATTAATTATAAATAATGAAAGATTTAACAGTAATAGTCAATTACACAAATTAATAGCGATTCTTCTCATTCAAATCATATAAAAAAAAAGTATATAGTATATATTTATAGATACTGTATCATGTCACTAATAAAGTATCAGGTTTCATTTGCTTCAGTTCTTTTATGAATTACTTCGTATACAGTTAAAAAATTAAAATTACAATAATTTAATATTATTTAATTTTTAATTAGTCGTTAGCAATAAGCCTATCTGAATATTTTTTATTATAAAACTACAAATCTGCAGCAAAGCATTGAACCAGTATTTATAATACAATAATTAATATCAGAATTAACTTTGCTTTTGGTACCTAAAAATAATTGAGTGCGGATAAGGTCGATGTATTATCGATTTGCATCAAAATTAAATTTAAAAATACAATGCATTTTATGTTTAATTGAGTTTTATTATTAATTATTACTATATTTAATGTTAATAAGTAATATTGCAAAATTGTAGTCTAAAATAATAAAATGTGGGACGTTGGCATTCTGTTTATTTTGTCGAAATCTGATTTTTTTACATGATTGAATATAATCAATAGGTTAGTAAGATTGATGGGATTGAGGGGAAAATCGGAGTATTAACTAGTATTATACATTTAAAATTTAATAAAACTTAATTTTGTTTGTTAATGTTCGAATTTAAGATTTATATTAATGAAGAATACAATCGCTTATTATTGTTATAATTATGACAATTATAAGCCAGGGTTACTTATTCATTAAAATACTAGGTAATTCAATTATGCCTTACCACTAAACATCACGGTGTATTGTTTCGAAACGGACAATATAATATAGAAACACGAGGGAGAATCTCCAAGGTCTCCCCTGATCCAGAAGGCGTTCAAAAAGCGGTGTAAAAATTTCACGTAGGCTAATTAGTGCTCTATCCAGACTGTCGTCAGATCTTAGATGTACAGCTGAATATTGCCAATTGTAAAGTCAAAACAGTAAGGATCGATAAGTTGTTGACCGAAAGGACCGGAGGCATACTAGAGATTGAAAATCCAGCCTGAGAACACAAAACAGAACAGTGAGTAGAGTAATTTAGTAGAGTTTTATAAGATTACTGTAAGCTCTAGCTATATTATGAAGTGGTATATAAACCTTTCCATCATCATTTTACGAAACCTTCAGTAACCATTGCCATAAAAGACTAGAATTTGATGTGGTTGGGTCATTCCGATATCCCCAAGCAGCATCTAAGTAGCGGTAACTTTGATTGAGTAGCTGTTACGTAACTACAACTAAATTTATGACTTTATAGGTTTAATTACTTCAATTTGGAATATTTTAGTAATTATGTAGTTACTTCTACTATTTATTAGAACTATGTAGTTCCATTACTTCTAAGTAGCTTTTTAAAGTATGTGGAACGGTATTGCTACTTAGTATAATTACTTTAATGTTGTTGCAACTTCAAGTGATATTATGATTGTAGCAGTAACTTGCCCGAAGCTACTTTAAAGTTTTTAAAACTTTAAATCAGTGAAATCAGTGGAAACAAAATCAACTGTTTACAATACAAAATAGAAAAAAATAGGGATGAGATCACTGCTAAACCATCATGTAGTAAACAAGGGTGAAATATATTCCCCTTTTTTCTTTCGTCGCTACAACTTTAAAATAAGCCATCATTAAATAATAATTGTTATTAAGTAGCAATCAGTATCAAAATATTGGTTGTTTGTTTACGTTTGACGTTTAGATTTGAGGTTAAGTTCCAATGGGGGGCTACGGAAACGTTGACGTCGTTTTATAGTAAGAGTCTCTTGACAGTTCCAGAATTTTTTAACTTATTTTATACTTCGTGGTAACAACAACCTAGAAGTAGAATTTGTTTAGTTCCCGTTACTGTTTATAGCGTGACACAAACTTTAGACACACATTTTACAGTTAATACTACTTTAAGATGACTTTTTCAAAACTACTCCATATTTACTTGTAAAATGTTGAAGGCTATTAATCAATTTGCAATTTGTTGCAATTTTTAAAAAGTGTTTTACTATAACTCTCAATAAAGATAATAAGATAATGCCAAATTGTGCGTTAGGAATAAAATAAAATGGTTTCTAGATCATGTTTATCAATTTATAAGTATTTTTGTCATATTTTATTCAAGACATTTTTTATTAAAAAATATATTTAAAGAAGGCGCGTTGTTATTTTTGGATCTATCATCATCGCATTTAACAGAAAAGTTACGATGGTTTCATAATTTTGGTATGCTAGATTGACAAAATAACAAAATATTTCATCTCTTTATGTATTATGTACGTATTACAAATAAAATAACATAGTAATCCATTTTGTGACACGACCGCAGCATTAGTAGAGAAAGTGAAAGAATATTTGTTAAGTTGCAAGAGTAAGAGAGAGCAACTACGCGACACGATGTGTCAAAGAGAAAAAAGTTCCACGAAAGTAGCATTTTCTACGCCGCCACGTTCCCGCTACGTAGTCTAAAGGTAGCTGGACAAGTTCCGGAGAGGTTACTGCAACGAATCTGCTACCCGAGAATTGTTTCCCATTTTGGTTCCAGGCACGTAACAATACCGTAGCAATTACGTTCTTGTGACTAACGGCAAAAACTTTATAGTTCCACCGGTGATTGCTGGTACGTAGCGGTGACTAAAAATGCTGCTTGGGTTGTTGCGTAAAAAAAGCTACATAACATCACTTTCGGTTACTGTAATTTCGGTTACTGTAATATTTCAAAAATACTTTTAGGAACTTTCAACTTTAAATCACTTAGGCATATGACAACACCATATAGTGTTACTTAAATTTATATAAGATTACTATGGGTGATATTGCAGTTTCCAGAGTTTATAATAGTATCAATTGACTTCCGACATGTCGGTATACATCAAACAGAAAGAGACGCATTTCTTATTACAACAAATTTTAAATTCCAAACTGATCTTCGTTTAATACAGTCTTATAATAATCGAACTTTTTTTAATAAAAATTAAAAACACATATACAATTTTCAAATCGGTACATTAAAATTTATTATTACTGAATAGTTTAAAGGCCTCTTCAGTTTTTCATGTTTGCAGTAAGAAATCTCCCGCAATAAAATTTGAGCCTATGCTTATACGAAGAGATCACAATTACTATAATAATTAATCGTACAAGTAGACGTCCATTTTTATTTTATTCTACGAGTAAGATAAAATGTCGTCTAAGAATTTGTTAGAGTCAGTCGGGAAGTGCGACAATAAATAATATTTCTTCATGGAGTGCCGTGTCCTATTTAGGACCTTGGTCATTCCCCTCCTAATATAATATTACAAATAAGTACCCATGAGAGGAAAATATATGATTGCTAGACGGAAAGTGTAATGAGAATGAGAACTGAAATATCAGCATACATAATAAAACATTTTTATCTGATTGAATAGGCCTTTAATTTTATTACTTGGACCATTATATCATTGTATTTTATTAAATTACTTGTATCGGTCCCCCAAGTAGAAATTTATCAAAATTATTAAAGTAGAAAGAGATTCAATTAGCGTTTAAAACAAATAACACCAGAGCAAGATACATATATTAAAAATAACAAAGATAAAACTGCAAAAGATGGAAACTCGGGAGTTTATAAGTTACCATGTTGTAGTTGTCTGAAGATGAACATAGGACAAACTGGAAGAACCTTTGACAAACGAATAGCAGAAGATAATTATTTCTAGACCAATAACGAAATGAATCTTCTACTACATAACTATAATCACATCTGAAGAACACTATGTGGCGAAACAAATGTTATGTATGTTATGTAATTAAATAAAGTGAAGATTTCAAAACTAATTACTAGTTTGGTTTTAAATTACTTCTAAACTAGATTTTATAACTAAAATTTTTTAATTTCTATTAAATTTTGGTTATATAAGAAGTTTATAGTGGCAACGAAAACTCTTAAGTTTACTATACCATTACTAAACGAATGTGTTTGAAACCCTTATAAGCTGCTTTATTTAATGAAATATAATCAAATTAAAAGATTAATTTAAAGTTTCACAAGTTTTATTAGTTTATCTTAACCTGACAATATTGTTTCGACATTAAAATGTCATTATCAAAGGTAGATAAAAGGCATCTACCGTTTGAATTGTTCTTTTTGTAACTCGGTTTATATTGGACAAACACTTAGAAATTTCGACATAAGATACAAAGAACACGTACGCTCTTATAGACTTAAACATCCAGAGAAGTTGAATTATGCCAAACACATTTTGGAATAGAACCACCCAATGACACCTCAAAACAACATTAAATTCTTACATTTTTGCAACAACAAACACAAATTAGACATTTAAAAGCTTTTGAAATATACAAGCATAAACGCACAGTACCTTTAATGAATGAACAAACTGAGCTTAGTAATTCTCCTTTATTAGAAGTGTTAGATGTTTAGTTTTTGTATGTATTATATCTAGTTACCTATTTTCTGTATGTATTTATCCTTAGCAACGTGTTTGTTTATAATCTTATCTACCTTTGATAATGACATTTTAATGTTGAAACAATATTGTCAGGTTAAAATAAACTAATAAAACTTGTGAAACTTTAAATTAATCTTTTAATTTGATTATATTTCATGATTATGGAGTTCCGCACAGTAAGTTTGGAGACAATAAATGCTCTATTTAACCTTTTTAAGGGGTTTATAAAGGAATCAGAGATAGTACGTTACTAGATTATAAATTAAAGTTATAAGTTTAGTGATCGTAAATTTGTGGTTACTGTTATATAGATAAAAATGTTTCTTGGGCATGTATTTGGTTGAAATAACAGTAGAAATGAAAAATTGCTTCATCAGTTCAGTAATATCATCAATATATTTGGGAGACAGCGATTTGAAGCCGACAACAGTTTGATATTTGATAAAAAATGACAGATACATTTACTGCGTCAGGTGACGAGTGCTACTTTTGTTTCGATATCACAATTAGAACGTCAGTTACCTATTTTGGATACGCCACTCTCATTAACCCCAATTCAAAGGTTGGGGGAAAATTTCAAAAGTAATTTTAGGATTCTAAACGATAATTATCTGACACATCTTAGAGCACTTAAGAGGATTATACCACGCAACAAATTTTTTAACCTTCTTGGTAGAGAGACATCCTAGGTTTTAGATAGTGGCGAAATATTTTTTAATGCCCCTTTTTGTCCCGGACCGCAAGCAACAGCGGTATTAAAAAAACAATTTTGAGAATTATTGAATTACTCCCACTACGAACGATGCAACAGTCGAAACTATCATATCAGAAGATGTACTAATGATTCGGATAGGATAAGATTTTGGTTTTGACGTGATCTTGAGCAGTAACATATTCGAACACTCATTATTGAATTTTAAAATAAAAAGTTGTTAAAAACCTGGAGAAACAAGAAAAATGGATTTGACGCTGACTTAACAAAGCCATTCGGACGAGTGTGAGATCGAGCCTGCATTTGGGAAAAGTTTTTCAGATTGGAAACCGATTGTATAGGGGGCGTATAACTTAAGAAGATGGTACATAATGAAATACAAAAATTTGTACACGAAGAAATGAAAGCAATGCTATAACCCTGCTATTTTCTTCACCTCCATTGCTTGTGGATTTATTTTGAGACGTACTTTACTACTTTCGCGTCGCTAGATATTAGAACATTAAATATGGACAATTATGTTTGCCAGGAGAATGTATTGGAGGTGGCAAAAATTTAACGAGATTGTTGGGAGTGGACAAGTAGAGTTGACTCTCACGTGGTCTCAGGAACCAGCTGGATATATCGGAATTTGCAGTTTGGACTATCATGTAGCAATTACATTATATTGAAAAGGCGTCGAGGGTCGATATATTGAAAAAAACAACAAACACTTAATGTCATGTTGCAACCTTTGGTAATGGTAACAAAATGTCATCTTGCAACCTTTGGTAATGGTAACAAAACAACTGAATTATTCAGATATAATACTCTAAGCTTGAGAGTGATTTTTTCCATTTTGTCCTGTGCTTTGTGAGAGGGGTTTAACTCGGGATACTTGGAAATGTGTCAGAAATTATTCCTTCTGAGTAAGATACGCAGCATGGGAAGCTGCTTTTTTCATGAAGCTGATATAAAAGTAATTACAGTAGGTTCCGGTTATTTGAATCACTGCCGCTTATATGAATCAAAGCATGAAAACGAAATCTCTTTCCCTATTATTAAATGAAATTGTTCCGTTTATTGGAATCACTAAATTCTATCTCCGCCGGATTCTTACACCATTAACCAAGAAAGTAATACTCCTAACATACAAAACTTATTTTGTATGTACTAACAGGTTTTGTACTACTACCTATTGTAATTCTTGGAGTTGAGATTTTCCTTTTGCCTACATTACGTGAACGAGTCGGTTCTAATGGTTATGGGATTATAACGGATCTTTCTCCCATTTCATTTCTTTTCGGAAGAATCTTGTTTCTAAAAATCTACTTAAGCTAAGGACATTTGAATTACGAAACGGTAAACAGTTGCGCGTGAACGTCAGTTTCAGTTGTCTTTTTGTGCACATTGACCATAAATTCATTACTACGTACTATTATGGATCTTTTTTTAAATCTTATAACTATACATTTTGTACAGGGACCGCTAAATTGCATTGGCGCTTAAATTACTTAAAAACGCTATGTACGAACGTGATTCAATTTTTTACACGTTTTTAAACAAAATAATGATAATAAATAAATAAGCCAAACACATGTATGTAAAACACAATAAAATAATCAATAGACTATGTTAGAACAATTACCATTATAATTTATTGTATAAGGAGAAATCTGATCGTCGTGTGTTGTTGTTTACCTAATGATGAGAATGAAAGCTGAACGACCTCCATTCGTTTTATTATCATCAATCTGTTAATATTCTTATTTTTATTTTTGTTTAATAATCACAAATTTTAATTTAAAAATTCACCAGAAAAAGAGGAAAACTTAATTGCAGTGTTTGGTTTTTAGGTAATTTAGAGCAAAGGATTGTGTATCATGATACTTTCACACTGTTTTAATAAGACCGGTTCAGTTTTTGGTTGTGTCAAAAATAACTGAACTAAGTTATTACAAAAATTACGTTTCACTAGAAAGTACTGCAAATGATACATATGTAGTACATAATAAAAGTGGCAGTTGTAAATGTATGAATATATATGTACTAATGAAGGATTACTGGATGGAAATTCGACTAAATTGTAATCATGAATCCAATTTTATTGTTTTTCTTTAGTATATTTTGAAATTTATCTCTAAATATAAGGTCAAAGAACTGTATATTAATGACAATAATAAAATATTTGTAATTACTTGTCAACACACTATCAACATCAATTTTTAAAAATCTATTCGATGTTTTTAATGTGTATTTCTCAAAATCTCAATTTTTAGTAACTTAAATCACTCTGATATTTACAATAACAAAAAAATAATTAAATGTGGTAGCTACAATTACCAAAGAATGTTAAAATACAAAAAATTATAAATTATACATGATCTGGTTACTACGCTCTAATCTATTAGGTTTTTAAATCTTTTTGCAAGTTACTCATTTATCATTGACGGCTAATTATAGCGCTGAAAATTACGTCTTAATAAAAAAGAAATCATTGAAAGTGAAATTGCCCAATAACACAATCCCTTTTATTCGTAAAAAATTAATTTGACAAGATCAGATTGTTGGAAATTAATGAAAAATAGATGAGAGTGGAGCTTGCAGATTTGCGTGGTTAAATAGCATTAGACCAGTGGCGTGCGGTCCATGGAAGCAATGCTTCCCTTAAGAATTTATTAAAAATAAAAACCAATGCTAACAAAACTATTTTTATAAAATTATGGTTATCGTTTATTTAAATTTGTAATATTTAATCAACTTAAAGCTCAACATCAATTCTGTACAGCGTAGAGTACTATTTTAAATTAGGCTCATTAAACTTGGGCGGAAAGGTAATACCGATTCAGATGTGTTACATACACTGCATATAAGCACTGATCGCGTTGCTTATAACTGCTCTTCTCCTAACCTTGGCGTGGATCAGAGTGCATGGTGATATAAACGATGCTGTTAGCATTGTTTGGCCGTTATTTTTAGTGTGCTTCATGCCCAAATGTTTATTTATTATAATTTGGTTATTTGTTCGATTTAGTGTTTGTTAAATTTAATGTTACTTAAGTAATGTAAATCTGCGAATAAAACCGTATTTTGTCACATTTTATTATTTCAATTTATATAAGTTGGATTTTTGTAAAGACAAATAATTCTATTTAGTTTGCTTTGTATGCAAATTTAAAATTGCATTATCGTCATGACTGCAAATTCGGCTGCTTCGGTGGAAGGTTCGAGTACTTCCGATACATTCGAATCGGGACGATTTTTTTGTTCAGTTTGTAAATTATTAATAAAGAATTTTCTGCACACAGTTTTGGAGAGAAGTTACAAATTACTAAAAAAGGCAGATCAAAACCAGAACTTTCAAATTTAACAACAAAGATTAAAACCTGCATCGGTATTTTGCTAAGACCGGAAAATCGAGTTGCAGTATAAATACATAGTAGTCGTTTTTTTTAAATAAGAATAATAGTCAACAAATTCTATAAGTATAAAGTGTAAAAGTTCTTCTTTGAAAAACTTGTAATCTTAATAATTATAACACTGTTTTTTATTGTACCTAGCAGGGGCGGATCCAGAGAATTATTTTGAGGGGGAAATTTTGGAAAAATAATTTGTTTTAATAAATAATAATTAAACAAACATTATTTGTTTCTATTCTATGTATACTTATTTCTAAATTTGGGGGTGTATTTCTACTCCCCGTGAATCCGCGCATGTACCAAGGTATACTAAAATTATAATCGTGGTTGCTTCCCTAGCTTAAATTCTCACCGCACGCCACTGCATTAGACCTCAATGGTATTATTACACAAAAGACACAATGCGGGATTTTTTGAACAAAAGGAGACTTTAAAACGTAAAAGAACATAATATTGCAAATGCGCAAAATCTGTTGTAAGGGTTTATTCGCTCATTACTTGTTCTGAGCATTTTACAGGTAACTACCCGAATTCTAGTGTTGATATACTGGCTAAGTTTTCCTAATTACGTGTACAGTGCAACGACACAGTGCTTGAATTAAATTACCGGGCTATCCTCCTAGTTGAAAGAACTTATCGGTATGTACATCTAACATACTAGATCGTTATTGCCTGTCAACCACCGCCTCCAAACAATTTGTCCAATGAGTACTTTTTCACATGGATTATTCTTAAAATGAAAAATTATTCTAAAAAACAGTTGTTTAAAAATTATTTATTTTAAATAAGTTTCTGGGCTAGCCTTCTAGTCGAGGGAACTTAGCGGTATATACATCTACAATACGGGATCGTTATTGGCTGTCAACAATTTTTCGAATGGGTAGTTGTTCAAATGAAGGGTATGCGGAAACAAGAAGAAATGATACAACTTTGAAAAAGTTGAGATATGTGCGGCATCTGTTAGGAACTAAAGTGACTATTTAGTGGACAAACCACCGTGCGAAAAGAACATGCATAATCCATGGAAAAAGATTTTTACGGTGTGATATTTGCTACCTTCAAAATAATGCTGTTGTTCACAACAATCAAAATATCTTTAATCAAAGTTATTATGACATTCATTGGTTTTTCCTCATACCCTTCAAATGGACAAGTCCGGTTCTTCAGGCGGATAGTTCTTCAAACGGACAATTCTTCGAAAACAGTTATTTGAATTGACGATTCTTCAAATGGACAATCCTTAAAATGGAAAATTTTTCGAAAAACAAATCTATAAAAACTATTTGGTTTTTAAATATATTTAAATAAATATAAATAAATTATGGCTTCAATGGCGGGGAGAATATTCGAGCTTCTCTCACATACGTATTTTTTTGTTCTCTCCATAGATTTTTGCATGTTACAATACTACCAATTTCTTGCCCTGCAATTTATTTATGCTATTTATATAGTAGGTCTTGTTTTTGTTTTATATAAAAAGATATAATAATTAGTATCACTGACATATGTAATCTCTTAAAACCATTATAAAATATTGTATTACTCACTTGAAAATAAATATTTGTATATCACCCCTAAGCCCTGATTCAAGAAGAATTTTTTCTCCTTTAATCAGCGAATTGAAACCGGTACATTAAAAATAATATAATATAATAATAATATAATAAATAAAATAACGCCCAGTTCTTTAAAGGGATAATTCTTCAAACGGACAATTCTTTGAAAACAGTTATTCGAACGGACAATTCTTCAAATGGACAATTCTTCGAAAACAGTTATTCGAACGGACAATTCTTCAAACGAAAGATTTTTCAAATAGACAATTCTTAAAATGGCAAATTTTTTAAAAAACAATTCTTTAAAAATTATTTAGTTTAAATAATTTTGCTGGGCTATCCGTCTAGTTGAGGGAACTTAGTGGTATATACATCTACAAAACGGGATCGTAATTACCTGTCAACCACTGCCTGTCTTCGAACATTTTTTTCAATGGGTACTTCTTTAAATGGACAGTTCTTCTAACCGACCATTCGTTAGACGGATGGTTCTTCAAACGGACAATTCTTCGAAAACAGTTATTCCAACGGACAATTCTTCAAATGGAAAATTTTTGGAAAAACAATTCTTTAAAAATTTTTTAGATTAAATAATTTGTTGGACTATCCTTCCAGTTGAGGAAACTTAACGGTATATTAGGGTGACCGTTATTTTGCAAAAGTTAGAATTTTTGAGGTCTCTCCCCCGAGATCTCGTTAAAATCTCAAAAAAGCTGTGCATAATTTCAGCCCATTTGGTCAATGCAATGGGCTGAACCCGTGCTAGCGAAGGTTAAAGTTTTAAATGGGATTTAACATGGGTTTGGTGCATTTCTAGAGACTGTGGCATAACTTTTTTTATCTTTCTATGTCTTAACGTGAAATATTGTAGGTATATATCACTATGCACACTTATGCTGCTGAAGTGGCTTAACACGAATCTGATGCCAAAAAAACTTTGACAGTTACTCGAAAATGCTTATTTTAGTGAAGTTGGCCGCTTTTTTGACAGTTGTCAATTATCAAAAGTTTTTCTACCAGTTTGAAATTTATCGGATTCGTGTTCAGCAGTTTCAACAACATAAGTAAATTTTCAAGTTAAAACATAAGAAAATAAAAAAGTTATGCCACAAAGTGCATAAAAGAAATGTACCAAACCCAAGTTAAATCCCATTTAAACTTTAACCTCTCGGTGGTACTCGTTAATGTTGATTAAATGGGCTGCTGAAATTTTGCACAGCCTGTTTTTTTTAAGCGATCTCATTTAAAGAGATCTAGGTGCAGGGACCTAAACAATCTTAACTTTTGCATAATACCGCCCACCCTACGATATATACATCTACAACACGGGATTGTTATTGCCAGTCAATCACCGTCTCCGAACAATTTTCCGAATGGGTAGTTCTTTAAATGGACAATTCTTCTAACGGACAATTCTTTGAAAACAGTTATTTCCAGACGGACAGTTCTTCAAACGGAAAATTCTCGAAGTTTTTCGAAAAACAATTCTTTAAAAATTATTTAGTTTAAATAATTTGCTAGGCTATCCTTCTAGTTAACGGAACTTAGCGGTGTATACATCTACAATACGGAATCGTTATTGCCTGCTTGTAATAGGTAGTTCTTTAAACAAACAATTCTTCAAAAGGACAATTTTTCGAAAACAGTTATTCAAACGGACAATTCTTCAAACGGAAAGTTCTTGAAACGGACAATTCTTCGAAAACAGTTATTGGAACCAACAATTCTTCAAACAAACAATTCTTAAAATAGGAAATTCTTTGAAAATTAAATTTGTAAAAATTGTTTAGTTTAAGAAATTTCAGTTTAAATGGTAATGTTAAATAACTTTATAAAAATGTTTTGAATATTTTATTTATAAATTGAAAATATTAACATTGGAAGATCATGGATAAGTAGATGCTTAAGAAAAATAGAGCTAGTTAGCGTTACCCAGGAGACACACGACGGGTATACAAAGGGGGATACAGAGACGGGTTTTTAAAATTCTTTTCATATTTAATTTATATACCCTGCACCTTCTTCAACTGAATCTACTAATCAACTAATTCGTTCGCAGAGTCTTTAACAATTTTATTAGGCGAAAAGTTGCTGTATCAAACTATTGCCAAGAAAAACGATATTTCAGATCAGTTGGAATTCAGAAACATAAATTCTACTTCTTGCTAGCTCGAAAATCACCATTTTGAATTATGTATGATGATAACTATTTAATAGTTTAGTCCAGAGGTAAGAATTGATGACGTAACGACCAACATTTATAACATCATTCTTTTAAAACAAAGAAAATTGTCATACACAACTTATTATAAAGATTAAAATTGTTTTTAGTGCTAGTCGTATGCTTCAATTGTTCAAGCGGGTGTGGACTTCATATAGGTTCTGCTATAGTTAAGCTAATCTCTAAGCTAGCAATATTCCGGATAGGTACATATATATATCCAGTTGGAAACCGTTATGCATAATTAATTTGCACCATAGAATCTTAGATTGAACAGTTATAGAAAACGTTACCCACAAAAACTACCGTATGAAAATCTTCAGACATTCCTTGATAAAGTATGACGCTAAGTCAAATCCAACAAAAACCGTTTTCAATTGGCGAAGGTTGGAAGAAGGATAGGAAGAAGCTTTCATAGCTTTAAGAATGTTATCGACAAATTCGGATAAAATAGAAATCACCTAATAATTTTTGCAGGTTCACCTAAAGTCAGCTTTTCCAAATTCGGTGTAGACCAGGTACCTTCTAGAATAGAATAGCGGGAGGAACCTGACCTGTGCTGGGAAATTTGCAATTGGTGATCTTGGACTCAATGCTGAGCTACTCAGTATTTCATGAAAATTAGATCGCTATCAACTTCACAGATCGTCGTTTTCAGAGATTGATGTGACCGTGAAGTCGCCAAAGATACCGAGGAGCCAAGGACCTCGATAGTGAAACGGTAGTACAGCAATTAGTAGCCATGCCTATTATGTGGAGTAGAGTGAAGCTAAATGCTAGGCTTAATTAAAACTGACCCACCGTATTATTGATGCGGTCTTACACCCACTAGCCTCATGTCATAGATTTCCTTTCCTCCATCTGAACTTTTATCATGATGTCGAAACGTACACCACAATAACAATCCAAAAGTCAACCTAGCTTCATTCATTTGAGTTCTTACAATTTCTGTTGTGTATTTTTGCAATTGCCTGAACATTTTCTTTATCATTTCATTTCAACTACAGAACTTTCTATTCGTGGTCATGGTATGTGACCACCTTATCCTTACTCATATTACAATTTTCTATGATCTATGATCAGCTGACTATGATGTACGACGAAAATTCATCTTCATCAAGAATTCGTGAGCTTTTGAAAATGTAGTTTTGTAACATATTTTGCATTTTTATGTGTTAATCACTTCGTTAATCGCAGGAGTGAAACATAATAAACTGTTTGAAATAGCATCTATGGCTATCTTCTGGAGTTCGTCAACCATAGGTGGGAATGATTTACAAGAAAGTAATTTGCTAATACACATCAATAATATAACAGCACGTAATCACGATAAGAAATATAAACAATACAATTATATTGAATATCTATAATCTTAAATAAAACAATAACCACAAGGATTGGCTTTATCATATTTTTACATTGTTTTTAAGCTAAAAAAAGCATGTGGCCAAAATATACAGTGATTCTCATATATTAATACAATAAGACAATAACTTATGACTAATGTACACAAAACTCTATATCTTCAGTTATGAATGCAATGCACGTCAGCCCAAAGTACAGTATAATTAAGTATTTATATTTATAAGATTTTTATTTATTAAAAAGTGTATGAATAGTTTGATACAGTTTTAAATTTTAAAAATAGCAATTGGCATTTTGTATTTTTATAACTGTCTTATTTTCTACATTGTATTTGGTTTCTGAACTTGTGGGGGTTGGATATATTATTGAGTAGAGTATGGCGCAATATTTTCATTTTTTCCAACTTACGAATAAAGTCTCATGACTTTATATCATTAAAGCAGTATACTTTTATGATTCCACGTTTGCTTTTACGTATTTTATAATGGAGGATTCCTCGCTTTTAAACGGATAATTCCATCTACAAACATTTATCTTTGTTAGTAATGGTCACTTTATATTATTACTTAGCAGTATTAATGACTGCGTTGGCATATACTTGTATTTCCTTTTTGTGTTTTAATAACTTTTCAGTCGCATATTCCTAATAGTCCTTGTTTGAGATACAACTGACGTTCTTATTTATAAATCATTTAGAATCCACTTTTTTTTCTCGCCAGGATTAGTTTAATTAAAGAGTACATATACCGAACTGAAAAAAGCACATTTATCTTACTATGTAGACAGAGAATAATCTATTTTTATTTATTTATACTACTTGACTAACAATTAAGACAATTACTGCACTGAATAAAAGTTAAAAATTCCATTAATACATTTCCTTAGAACTTTACTTTCTAATAATAATCTAACAGTAATGATCATGGTGTCTTCTTGGCATTTTGATATAAACAGTATACAAAGAAAGATTGTCCTAGTACTTTAAACTAACATTTCTAGATCGAGGAAGTTTAATGCACAAGAAAATTATTTTGTTTGAATTATACAAGTCATTTCGAAATAATAATCAATAATCTATTTAATATGTTATACTTAGAAAGTTAAAAGTTATTGATGTGCATGTTATAAATCATTAGAAAATAAACAAAGAATTATGAAATAAGTACAAAGTGAAAAAGTAGGGATAAATCAATAGCACCAAAAGAGTTTGCAGTTTATTTAATTTTTATATTAGATACCTACTACTCTGTGTTATCATTATCAATTAGTATCTGTCAGTGAAATGATTAAATGCATTTTTCGATGTCTTTGATTTAAAATTAAAACAATTAGCATACAATTAAAAATAATTATGTATTTTATACTATTATACTATATTATATATATATTATATATATTATACTTAATATATTGTGTCCATAATATAAAATTGTCGCCCAACTAGAGGCTAGTTATGCTTCTATGTAAGTAGAGCAAGTCAGATCTAGTTGTCTTTTTTAAACTATGGACAGGATGAGAAAATGGATAATATCTTCTTGTCGGATTAAGAGTTGCTATGTGTTAAGATTAATAAATACAAACAGGCGCGTGCTGGCCCACCGGGATACCGGGAGTTTCCAGGTGGGGCTTTATAAAGTTGCCTCGAAGGGCCCTACGACATGACTGAATTTAAATTAAACAACTAAATTGTATTTAAAGCAGAAGCAATTTACCTCGCCGCTGTTCAACTCGAGCGCACCTGACGAACAGCGACGATTGAATCTAACTTTCTTCCCCGTTTTTAGCCTTGCGAACCATTTAGGCTAAGAATTCGCTAATTTCGGATGCGTTGCGTATCATATTTATATTGATGACGTAATTTGGGAATATTTTGTAGGTTCTGCTTAGAAACTTCAATTGAAGTTAATACAGGTTATGCGATCCGGTGAATTCGAGTTGCATAAATTGGCAAGTAACTGTCCGGAGCTTCTGGCGGCTGTACCATCGGCTGATGTCCAAATGCCAGTTCAATTCGACAAAGAAGGACCTATCTTTATTAAGGTTTTAAGTCTTTATTGGGACCCCATGTCCGACGTGTTTTTCTACTTGTGTCACGGTATACCTAGATCGTATTTGCACAAAAAGAAATATCTTATTGGAATTAGCGAGAATTTACAATACTTTAAGATTTTTAACCCCAGTTGTTCTCTTTCAAAAAGGTAGATACAGCAATTATGGATGGCGAAAATAGATTGGGATGAACCTGTTCCTGAGGCAGTGATCAATGACTGGAATTTCTTCAAGATGGAACTTCCTAAACTTTCGAATTTAAAATTGTCTAGATGTATTAGTTTAGACTCGGCCGTCGTAAAACAACTTCATGTATTCTCGGATCCGTCTGAAATTGATTACAGTGCTGTAACGTATTTAAAGGTTCTGTATTCTGACGGCTCTATCAAAAGTTTCTTAATGTGCGTGAAAACTAGAGTTGTACCTCTCAAAACAATATCCATCCCACGTTTGGAATTTTGCTCATTGATGCTCTGAAGAAGCAGATCACGTTTAACGATATGATCGCTTGCAAGACTCCCAGACACCAAGGCATTTGTGGCTAACCGATTAACTTTCATTCAAGATATCGTCGCTCCTTCTCATGGTATTACGTTCCGTCAGCAGATAATCCGTTTGATAGTGCCTCACGCAGACTTTTGCTAGTTTGTGATGGAAGGGACCTCCACGGCGCTCTCATCTCCTAGACTCATTTCCACAACAACCTTCATTCTCTGCAAGTTCCTTTTCACAAGAAGAACGTAAAAATTGTACTGCCAGTTACTAATGAATCCCATATAATAGATGATCTAATAATTAATCTAAGTAAATAAATTATCCTTAAAAGATTAACCAAAGTGGGATATGGGGCCCTCTAAGGAAATATTTTCTCGGGCCCTAAAATTGACCCAGCACGCGCCTGAATACAAACATCCCAGCAAAGTTGTACAAGGTGTATTATAAGAAGCACATCAAACGCGGGAAGTAGTTAGACATCTACAAGACTAACAACAAATTTTTTTTGCTTAGAAGCGTAGTTTTGGGAAAAAATACAAATAAAGAAGGGTATAATGTGTTTAGCACATACAGTAGGGTTTGTTATGTTCTTTAAAATAAATTAAATAAAGGGCGTTTTATGGTTTGTACGTTGCTGATCTTGCAACGTACAACCCGATCCTTTTACAATACAATTTCATGATGTCAGTCGGTCAGATGATAATTCCCAGAACGCCGATAGTTAGGAAAAAGATATTGGTGTAGGACAGATTTTTGTAGACGATGACATCAACGACGTGCACATTAAAAATCTCGGGTTTGCAATATTAAAATGATTAATTAATGAAATTAAAACAAGACGTCATATCGTAGTCCGAGGAATCCCCGCATCGCATCGCATTGCAGATATTAGAATTCGTAAATGTAATTTTCTTCTAAATCCGAATGGTTTTTATGTTTTTTAAATTCAAAGCCACCCACACTAATAAAAATCCCCTTTAATCTGATTAACTTGCCTAATTAGAAAATCAAATGTTCTCTTTAAAAATCAGGTAAAGTATTCTTTTAGAAATCAGATTTATTTTAAAGCTGTTATTAGACCTTGAATTTATTTCAGCTTCAAGTCTCCATTTTTAATGGTATTATGCAGCATAAACAAAATCGTGCTTTATTGACAAATTATTTTGTTTGGATGGCTTTGTCATCTAGCAGTTACAGTTTATTTATTAATGATTATCACTAATATAATTTTATGTTATTATATAATTTTAAAATGTCGGTCAAAATTACTAAAAATCTTGACTTTCTCCAATCAAAAGACTTTATTAAGATTTTTTTCTAAATGCCATCGGAAATGCACTGGTCAAGTCCGGTGCGGAAGCTATAAAACACCCTATATATTCAACATATATTGAGTATTAAATAAAATGATTTTGACTCAATATCAATATCATTATTGATTATTTATTTATTTTTTCTATTTTGCGCCTTTTATTCCCTTTTTAAATAAAAAAATTGCAATTTCAAAATTTAGAAGATTTTGTGGTAGACGGCAACACTGATGTAACATTTGAAAATTCAAATTTTTAGTTTGAAGTTTTTGTCAATTTTCTTTTGAGCATTGAAATATGACGTTTAAAATTCAATGCTACCAACTCAAATGGGCTAGAAACGCATTGTTTATAGAAAAAATAAATTTATAAATAATTGCTGGCATTATTGCACCCAACTTCCCAGAATAGTGCTCTAGAGGGTTGCCCCAATATGAAAAATAACACTCGTTTACTGGTATTGTTTAAACGAAGCATTGAGTCTCCTTTTATACATTTGAGTGGAGGCAGGTTTCAGTGAGCTTACCGCGTACAGGTGGCCGAAAAATTTTCAACTGTCTATTGCGACTGCGTAATTTCGACTTTTCAATTCTCATAAGAGACGTCACTTTTATTCATTTGAAATGTCTTAAATGGCATACAAGCCAGATTCATTCGATGGAAATATCAGAAAGATGTGCTAACTTGGTAAATTACCGTTAAAGATTTTTCGGCCGTAACTGTACCCGTAATATACTAAATTGTGTCCAAGGATCAATCTTTAACGAATCAATCGACTAAGAAATGGATTTTTAAATAGATCGAAATTTCCAGATTGATTTGAATGCTTTGAGGAAAATTCTTGTAAGTCTTTGGACCAGAATCATGAATTAAATCGTAGACTCGATGTTATCTTCTTCATCCAAAAAAAGTTTGTGGTCAGAAGTCTTCGGTAAATGTTCTTTCTTCAGCGATCTACGGTGCAGAAATTCTGTTGCCACCATAACGACTAGGCATGTGAGCAAATAAGTCATAATGTCCTAAACCATGTATAGTAGCCCAACTTATGATTATTACAACTGTGGTTTCCAGAATTGACCTGGACATTGTTGCTACTATGCAATTTCTAATTTCGACAACAGTACTCTTGAGACCACTGTGTCGGCACTACCTTTACATAATTAGCTCATGTGTGTTGCACGATTTTTAAACAGGCTAGTATGAGAAAACATATTGTTAGAAGTGAATTCCAGAACCGCTTGAAATTATCGAATCTTAAGAGGGCTAAATAGAGATAACTAGTCTCAAAGCGGCCAATACCTACAGTTTAGTACATTCAGACCTACCAAGTTAACTTTCACGATTTCTATGATACTAGTTTAATATGAAATTTGCACGGACATAGTCATTATAACTTAAGTTTTAAGATGTTGTAAATATGTAGAAAAATTATCACCCCCAACTGGGAATCGAACCCAGGACTTTCTGCTTGCCGGGCAGATGCTCTAATCGCTGAGCTGGGGTGATAATTTTTCTACATATTTATAACATCTTAACACTTAAGTTAATATTCTTGTGAATAGATATTACAGGAAATCCCTTAATTGAATTAATAGTCATCATACCTTCAACAAGACCAAGCCAAGGGTTTGTTGACCCGAAAAAGCATATTTCGACTATGCAGTGTTCTTAGTCTAAATTAGATTATATTAGATGTTTTATAATAGAAAACAGGAAAAGGGCGCAAATATACATTTTCCAAACGATAGACTATATGTGTTCATAAAATGGACACAGTTGCATAAATGCTACTGTTTGGACAAAGTAATTTCTCGTAGTTTTATCTAGATACATATAAATTTCATATCTGGAAATTTCTGTTTGGATATTTCCATTGAGAAATAAAGATAGTACTTGCTAATAGTGAAGAAAAATTCCCTTCGTAAGAATTATTTATTCCATATAGGCACTAAAATGCCCTGGAAGTTTTGACATCATTGATTAAATTTTTTATGTGCGGAACTGAACGATAAACTTTTAATTTCAATTAATATCACGAGGACATTTGAGTTAACCATTAAACTAAAAATAAATTGAACAAAAAAAAGTGCAAAACCAGATAAGCTGTAGATTTATAAATAAAAGCTGAATATTTATGTAAACTTTGATGATGTTTATAATTTTCTTGTTATGCTTTTGATTAATTATATTTATCACTTGTCCCCGAAACCTACGGTAGGTTATCTTTAATGGTCAACGTACGTTTTACAACAGATACTGTTATTATATTGAATAAATATTTAATATGTTATTGAGGACATATTCAATTGTGAATTTTCCATAATTTTTAATAATAATTGAAAATGATTCTTTGATGTAATATTTAGTGTTACGTTGGTCAGATTATTTAAGGTCCAAGTGTACCCAAAAAACGTGTGTTGTTTGTTTAATAAATAATATAATAATGTGATAACTTTGGTTTTAAGTTAATAGTCGAGGAATGTTAAAAACTTACTTACCTAACTTGTTTTGGAAAAAAAAGTTTTTTAATTAAATTATTTCACGTGTTATACGTGAAAAATTAATTTTGGAGAAACTGTACATTCAAAATTAATCAAAATAATACCACTTAAGTTTCATAGTATTTGAACTATTTTCCCAAAATTTTAAGAAAATCGTATGTCTAGGGACTAAACTATTACCTCCTTTTTGCCAAAAAAAAGCAGTTGTTTTGGCAAAAAGCAGGTTTATTGGCAATGATTTAGTCGCAAGACATACGATTTTCTTAAAATTCTGGGAAAATAGTTCAAATACTATGAAATATAAGTGGTATTATTTTGGTTAATCTTGAATGTACAGTTTTTCTAAAATTAATTTTTCACGTATAACATGTGAAATAATTTAAATAAAACATTTTTTTTCAAAACATGTTAGGTAAGCAAGTTTTTAACATTCCTGGACTATTAACTTAAAACCAAAGTTATCACATTATTATATTATTTATGAAACAAATAACACACGTTTTTGGGTACACTTGGACCTTAAGTAGATGATAAAAGTTCTTTTACTGGCTGATCTAAAAACCTTTCAAGCAGTGTCGGACTGCGCCGGTGGGCCCTTCATTTCGTGTTCTTCTGGTTTATTCATGGTAAAAATATTCAATGAGATGATAAATATACAGACAGGCCCAGCTTTCTAGTAGCATGCAATAAACGCGCTCGAGTTACAAATGCCTTATCTAACACGTCGGTGTTCTTGACTTTTTCTTTGTTGCGTTTAATTAATATCAAGGTACATAAGAGAAGTAAGAAATGCTCCTATATACACACATACTTGATCCTTGTCGTAAAATAGTAGGAATTGAGTGAAATCGAGAACTGCTTGAATTTTAAATACAAATGTTCCGTAAAAAAATATCACATGTTTTTACTTTCCGAAAGATGTAAACTTATTTACGTAAGTGGGAAAATGCAATTCAAACAAAATATAAAACATTAATTAATACAAAATAATGTTTATGAATGTCACTTTTGTCGAAGATTTAATAAAAACATGGATAGTAGGTGGTTTTACGCTAATTAAAAATTTAAAATTCATATTACGCTACCATTAAAACTTCTACCAGTAAAATTATTGCAATAAAGTAATTCTCGAACATCTTAAAATAAAAAGCATTAATATGATTGCGATTCTTATATTTACTATTACTTAATACAAACAATTCGTACATGCAAGGCTTTACTGATATTTGTATAATACATTATTATAATATTATTTATTATTTTATTGCCTGCAAGATACTGTGGGCGATGATTAGTATTCTGATATTCCACTTCTACAAATATTATACTGTGTGATACGAGTATTTCAAGAGCATTTCTTACTTTATTTATTTTTGGGCAAGGAATCAGAATGGCGGAGCATCCTTCGTATCTCATGGCATCGATGACTATGATCCTTTGGCCGACCCTACTAAAATTTAACCGCATTCCACCCCCAGTAGGGATCTTTCTCCCCTCACGGGACCTACTATTTACTTCCTATCCGAGAAGAAGGTATGTTTTTAATTTTTCTCCGCTATGAAAAATTACCAGCTTGGCCGGGGATCGAACCTGCGATCCTTGGATTATGAAGTAAACATACAAACCACTAATCCACCGAGGCTGGCTCTTACTTTATTTATCTTGGTTAATATTATTTAGAAAGAATTAATGGAGTTGTACTTCGATAGTATTCTTATTTAAATAACCATTTAAAGCTTTAACAACACAACGATGAGTTATTAACTAAAACAAAAATAAAATATTAATGAAATGTCAGTAAAAAGCAATAAAAGTAAGTTTTGAAACGTATAAACGTACGAACAAAATAAATGTAAATAAGAGGGTAGGTGGTAGGCAAATGGTGTCGTATTCCAAACGTCGTGGGTTCAAACCCCACTTGGGGCTGCAGGATTTGTTTTAATTGAAAAATCTGGCTACCTCAACTGTGTGTGTGTGATTGTGTGACATGTTAGATGGGGAGACCTATATATGACCTTAGATGACCATAGACCTGTATTGTAGACGTAATAAAAAATGTAAATCCCTGCAAGAACATGCAACTTTTATTTTTACCATTGTGCATGGCTGATACTCAGTAGATGTCGCACTTGCCTCTTCTTGACATTAATATTATTTCACTGCAGGTATTTAATCCTGGTTGGTGTGTGGTAGAAAGAGGGGGAAAATAGATTTATGGGCGGTTAGTCCTCGTCTTAGAGTACCATTTGTGGATTTTGCACGTTTCATTATTTTATGGTTACTGCCTTTATTCTAATTAATTATGTTTAGCAACTTTTAAATCCACGGGAATCCTTAACCGGTACGCTGCAATGTAAATGCTTCTTGTTTGTCCGTACCCATAAGTTAATAATAAGACTGGGACGTTTTGCAGTATTAGTCTTAGTTTTTGCCATATTGTTAGGTATTCTGATTGCCGTTGTGAATTAACGGCAAATGTTAATTAACCTTCAGATCATGCAAGAAGTGCAAGAAGACCGGAAACATTTAATTCCATTGATGAAAGAAGCAAAGCGAAAAGGACAAAAAGAGCAGATAAAGTATAATAAATAAATCATAAATAGCGAGATATATGGAAGAGAAGATGAAGAACGTGTAAAACAATTACTGGCAGAAATGGGAAAAGCAAAGGAACAACACCCACAATTTAAAAGATCAGCCAGTGACAGATCACCAATAGAAGACCCCCTAGTAGTAGCTCAGTTACGTAAAATAACAAGAACTAATAGGGAAAAAACTAACTATGAAAGATAAGGACGGAAATAAAGGCAACAACAGAGGCAATGGACAAGGCTATGGAAAATTACCAAAAAGGAATATAGGAACATGGAACATTAGGGGCATGAGAGGGAAAGAAATGTAGTTAACTGAAGAATTTGAAAGAGCCGGTGTTGAAATGCTAATAGTATCAGAGACTAAAAAGAAAGGGAGCGGAATAGAAGAGCTAGATAAGGGACATCTAATAATATGGAGTGGAGTTGATAAGGATAGAGCGCAATCAGGGGTCGGCTGCATTCTCCACAAAGACATTATAAGTAAATTAAATAAATGGGAAGCAGTATCTGATAGAGTACTAAAAATTGAAATAAAAAACTTAATACAAGAAGAAACTATAATAGCAATATATGGACCAAATGAAGATGAGAGAGTACAAGCTAAAGATAAATTCTGGGAACAACTAAATTTAACAGTAGAAACAGTAAAAGGGAACATTGTGATAGCTGGAGACTTAAATGCCAGAGTAGCAAAAAGCAATAGCAAATACAAAGTGATTGGAAAATTCGGAGAAGAAGCACGAAATAACAACGGCCGAAGACTGCTAGATTTCTGCGTAGTACATTACCTAATAATCGCAAACACTTTATTTGAACACAGGAACATCCACAAATACACGAGAGCAGTAGCAAGCGGGGAGAATACTCTATTATTGACTACATAATTGTAGAAAGGAAAAACCGAGCAGTAATAAAGGACGTAGTAGTTAAAAGAGGATTTGAAATAGGCAGTGACCACTACCTTGTAAGAGCAGAAATAAAACAAGAATACAGGAAAGAGAATCCACAAGATGACAAGAAAGAAATAAAAAAAGCAGAGAAACAATTAGAACCTATAAGCTGGAGAGTAAATAAATAGCAAAAGAGTTTAAAGAATACACTGAAAGAGAAATAAAGAAGATTAAAGAAGAAATAGATAATAAAGACATGGAAGAATTATGCGAAATATTTAAAAAGATAATAGTGGAGACCGCCAGGTATGGTAAAGGTATGTGGAACATACAAAGAAAGAAAGAATAAGAAACAAACATCGTGGTGGTCAGAAGAAATAAAAGAAAAAGTTAGAATTAAGAAAGTAAAGTGGAGAATCTACATAAACAGCAGAACAGAAAATAATTATGAAGAATACAAAGAACAAAGAGTTAAAGTCAAAAAATTAGTTAGAGAATCAAAACAGCAGACATGGAAGATGTTCGGAGAAAAACTAGAAAAAAATAGTAAAGAAAATCAGAAACTATTCTTCAAAGTTCTAAAAAACCTAAGAAAAAACAAGAATACAGATGCAATTGCAATAAAAAATAAAAAAGGCGAAATATTAAGAAGCGAGACCATAGTTATGCAACGATGGAAAGAATAATTTCAAGAACTGCTTGAAACAGAAACAGAACACGTAACAGAAATATCTGAAGAAACCGCAAATGAAACAATAAATAGAACAGAGCAAAGAATAGATGAGAATGAAATTACTAAAGAAGAACTAGTGACATT
This sequence comes from Agrypnus murinus, assembly GCA_929113105.1. Taxonomy (NCBI): domain Eukaryota; kingdom Metazoa; phylum Arthropoda; class Insecta; order Coleoptera; family Elateridae; genus Agrypnus; species Agrypnus murinus. The sequence goes on from OV816030.1 coordinate 39,014,911, forward strand.
GATAAAAGGAATGAAGAATGGGAAGGCACCTGGCAATGACAGAATCACAACAGAAATGATTATGAACATAGTGGAAAATGGACTACAAACACTACTAAAAATAATTAATAAAATCTAGCATGAAGAGAAAATACCTATGGAATGGGAAATTGGATTAATCTTGCCAATATACAAAAAAGGAGATGCAATGGAGTGCCGAAATTACAGAGGTATAACCCTACTGAGTACCCCAATGAAGATCCTTGAAAAAATCATAGAAGTGAGACTAAGCAAAGAAGTAGTATCAAAGTTACTACAAGTACAAAGTGGGTTTAGGAATGGGAAAAGTATACAGGACCATATATTTACAATTAAAGAGATTATAAATAGAACTTTGGCAAACAATCTACCTAGTATTTATGGATATGGAGAAGGCTTTCGACCGAATACCGAGACCTAAAATATGGGAGTGCTTAAGAAAGATAAACATAAATGAAAAATTAATCAGGATCACGAAATGTATGCACAAAGAGACAAGAAATAAGATAATAAGCAAGAATGCAGAGTCCGAAATTTTCCATACAAACGAAGGAGTTAGACAGGGTGGATGTCTCAGCCCACTACTTTTCATTATCTTCATGGATCATTTAATACGAAGTGCGAAGACAAGAACAAAACCCTTGGTTGTGGGATACAGAAAGATGGAGAAGGTTGTTATATCCGAATGTGCATTTGCGGACGATGTAGCGTTAATAGCGGAAAATGAGAAGGACCTTGAGGAAAATTTGCAGGTATGGAATGAAGTATTATCAATAAAAAAGAAGTATCAAGAGAAACAAAGATGAAGGTGTATAAGGCAATATTCAGACCAATTCTTACCTTTGGGTGCGAGTCATGGGTGCTGTCTGAATTAGATAGAAGCAAGATAAGGGCAGTTGAGATGAAATATTTGAGAAGAGTAAAAGGAATAACTAAACGTGATAGAATTAGAAATGAAGTAACTAGAGCGGAACTACAGATTGAACCTGTATAAGAATTTATTGAAAGGACACAACTGGGATGGTGGGGACACCTGCAAAGGATGGAGGAAAAAGCGCAGACACGGATGATCTGGGAATCCAAAGCAATAAGTACAAGGAAGAGAGGAAGACCGAAACAAACTTGGGATGATACAATTGGAAAAGTACTGAAGAAGAAGGGAAAATCGTGGACAGAGGCCAAAAGGTTAACAGCAGACAGGAACAAGTGGAAAGAATTTATATCGAACTGAATGAGTTATTGTGTTTATGTGTTAGAAATGTTTAGTGAAATATAAGACTGTGAAATGCTATTTTGAAAGAATTTAAGTGTAACCTTACACCCTCCTGGGTATGTAGGTTTTTGATTATATATTATATAGTCTTAGTTTTTGCCATATTGTGTTTGCCAATGTAACACCTTCAGATCATGGGATGTTGCAAAGTATTTATATTGATTTGACTATTTAGAGTATTAGCTCATAAAACAGAAAAACGAGTCCACCTGATTCATTTGCCGGTGAGCCCTAATGCAGACAGACCCGACACTGCTTTCAAGGGCGGAAACAGTTCGAATAAAAATTCTCTTATCGATATTTAAAATAAATTTCCAATACTATGATTTTTTTAGCACAAGTTTGTAATGAAACCGTTTTTACATCTACCAACTACTGTATTAACAATGTAACCAACACAAATGGTGTCCATTTTTGTTCATTGTGCCAACTTTTAATGCAATATAAATTAATATTGTAGCATTTGGTCTTATAATAAATTATATTTCCTTATGGTTCTTTGGGTATTTTGTTATGATACTAATTATAACTGTACTATATTATTGAAAAGCATTAAGCTCAATAATCACCTTACGCAGAAGATATTTAAAAAATCTTTCTTAATAGCTTTTTCAAGATTACTGCCTTTATCCTTTATGAAAATATCCAACAAACAGTTATTGTTTAAAAGTCTTTTATGCTTATCGACATGTGTATGCATTAATGATACATTAAGATATGGTAATGTTTAGTATTTATTACTGACAATGAGCCAGTCATGTTACAATGCCCTATATAACATTGAACTTTTCCAGAAATGTCATCCAGAATTAATATAAACCGTTTAAAATGGTTAGTTTTAAAGTCACGCTTCACTTGTTGCATTTTAAGATCGATAATATTACATTGTTACAATTGGCAATATACTTTTAATAGTGTAATAATTCCCAAATGATCAGTTGTGATATGACTCAGAATTCACATTATTATTAGTGAAAAGCCGTGACACTGGCACCTGTTTTATTTCTCTGTATTGACTTATTTGTAACTTGCCATCTTTTATCCAAAAATGATAGTGATTTTTCTTAGATACATATCTTTCCTTTTTCAGTATCTTCAGGGAAAGAAGTATCATCGTTTTATTGGATACTTACCCACATCTAAATCCAATTATTATCACATCTAAGCAACTTCTGCTATAGGCTCTTTGCTGTCGACTCTGTAAAATTTGATTGGATTGAAATTGACTTGTGTTGAAAATTGCTTCTATTGTGATCTATTGGGAATACACTTGTGGCAACTGTGTGAATTAATAGAAAATACTGATTTTACTGATTTCGAAGTATCTTTTGCAACGAAGCATTGGTAAACTTTAGATTTTGAACATTTGTCATTTTTGATAGTTAAACTTGTTGCCGACTTGTACAATTTAATAGCTTCGGAAACTACATGCCTCTCAAAAGTTATATTGATTTATTCTTTTATGTTTAGATAGAATAAGATAAACTTTTTCATACTTCTAGGACACTCTATATATTCGTTTCTCAAATCAGAGTCGACCCTAGGCTAATGAACAACCATATTTTCTTGTGAATTATGTTTGTGCAATTTAACAGATTTCCTAACTTTACTAACTAACTTCTAATTTTCTAACTAATCAGCTAACTTTAACGTAACTACGAGAACCGTAATGGCATTTGCCACGAAGAACAGATTGCTGCTGTTTTGGTTTTATTTTCCGCATATGCCCGAAGAAGCTTGACTTTTTAAAGAAAGCTTTAAAAGATGCCAAAAACAAACCCTTCTCAATAAATTTGCTAGGTGCCCAAAAAAACTTTTATACCTAAAACCTAATGAGCTTCTTCAGTGAATCGTCTTCTCAGAATCTTTATAAGAGGTTTTTGGCTCAACTGTGGTTATTAATACGTTTGCCATAGTACTGTATTATCAGGCACCAGGAGGTTGTCTCAAGAGTTTCCTCAATCCTTAGTTCAGCTCTTGGCTTACGGTCTAACCATTTCGTACTTAATTTGTAGTAGTTTCGGACAAAACTGTGGCTAAGATCCTTAAAATCTCTCTATACCAAAAGTAATCAAATACTGTATATGTAATTCTCCGATATATTGCAAATAAACGTAAAACTAGTCAATACGCATCAGATTGTCTGCTTTGTGGTATGAAAAGTGCTTTCGTACTATTAATAAACTACAACAATTAGTTTCTATCGACAATTAAGAAAATGTATCTTAAATAATCTCATATTTCGTAGGTAACAGTTAGAACTATGGCTCGTCGACTATCACCCAGTGGTCACATCTGCTAATCTGTAGCCTGAACTAAGCAGTATGTTTTTATATTGGACTCAAATCAAAACTTAACTATACAAAACACCCTTAGGGTACATTAAGGACGCAAATTATATACAGAGTATCTCACCGCAAACGATCCACCCTAAATAACTTTTGATATGTTGATTTCCAGGAAAAACGCAAATACACTGCATACTCGCCTTAGCGTAACCTTCACCCTCCCCCCACTCTTAGGGTCAACCCTTAGATATTTTTAAATGAAACTCTATGTATATTTTTTAATTTTTGGATTCTCATCGATAAGTAGATTTCAAAAATGTATAATGTTTAGTGTCTAAATTGAATAGTTTGAGAACAAAAAACTAAAAAATATACAGGATGTTCTATTTAAAAAAATCTAATGCTTAGGAGTGGAGCATCGGTAGCACAACTGCATATAAAGAATAATCTATAAAGATACATATACTTCCGAAACCTACATAATTCACATTAGGGTAAATTTTAAACTACTAGCTTTAAATAATGGACCAAGACCTTCCGTTCATTATAGAAATATTAAGAGTATTTTCAAGTACTTCTAGAATGAAAAAACAAATGTTGAAAGAAATAGACTTAGGTGTTGTTTTTCTATCAAGAAATGTAAGGTGGGTATAGTCCATCTTACTCATCACACCGCTGGCTAACGGAAATTTCTTGCCAACTTAAGAGTTTCAAATTTTGTTTGACTTTAAAATGTTATAGGTTATAAGTGTCAATTTGAACATCACTGTCAACGTCACGTGAACTGTTTAAGTTATTATTTTCTTAACAAAATCGAATGGATTTAGTGAAATCCCTAAAAAAATATTATTTGAGAGTACTAAATGTATTTTTGCATGTAAGCATGCCTCTTTAACATGTATACAACTTTAGTGTAATTTCTAACAATTAACTTCTGTCAGTAGTGCACCAACTCTCTTCTAAATAACAAACTTAAAGTAACCCATTACATATAAAATCGAAATTATTACTAATGTAATATGATCAATTAAAATTGTAAAGTTAAAACTTGGATAACAAAATTTGTCCTTGTCTGGAAGATCAATTAAAGAGAGTTTTTAAAAAGAATTAAATAAAGTAAAGAGAAGAGTAGCTTTTTTAGATGTCTTTTACTTATTGTTGAAGCTGAATAGCTGAATATTTGAAAAGAAAACACAAAATCAGTTTTACCTTTCAAAGTTACATTTTTCTTACAGTGTTCTACTATACCGACAGACTAGAGAAATTAGTCGTCAAATGCCGCTAGCTAACGGGGTAATTTAAAGTCGCTAGATATATAAAGTACCGCAATTGGTCGCCATATTGTGTCCGCTTCAATTCAATATATGTTTTATTTTTCATGTTTTAAAAAAATGTTTTTCAATGTTAGCAATAAAAAAGAAATAGATAAATTAAAAATTGAAATATTTATTAATTTTATCTAATAATTTATAATAATAATAATAACAATGTAATAAATATTTATATGTATTTAATTAATTTTATAATAAAAAAAGATACATATAGGATCAGTTCTGATTGTGGCGTCAGTTTGGAGCGTAGAACTACGACAACGGTAGTTACAAAGAATCCTTGGGTCTAGAATAGTCTTAAAGTGTCAATCTACCTCAAATAACCTCCAAGTATCATTGGGTACCGAACCAAACCCCGAATAACCTACTACCTAACCTCAAATAACATAGTAATTTTTATCAAACCTTTTTAAATATCGCTTAAATACCTACACTCTAAATTACACTTGTAAATCAAACAACATGTTAGCAACAATGTTGCTAAAAATGGCGAAACCGAGGTACAAAATGATAGGTAACAATAATTTCAATTATTGTATTTATTAATACAATTAAAAAGTACTTCTCGGTCTAACACATTGGAACATTCAATTGCGGTACTTTATACAGGGTGCCCATTATGTTTGGAATATAGTATATATCTCGGTAAATATCGAATTTATAAAAAAAATTGTTATATAAAAGTTGTTTAACATTTTATTTTCCATAATAAGATAGCATTCAATTGTTTTTATTTCAGAAAACAAGTGAGTAATGAATAACACTGTAATGTTTTTAAATAGCAATGTACCCTTTTATTAGGCTCATTTAATAGAGATTTTTTTTCTCTTTTCGATGACCTAAAATCTTAGTACCCTTATATCAGAAAATTTTTGGAAAAAACATAAAAAATGTTTATTAAGTTAATTTTACCAATAACATGAATCTAGATATCCGAGATCTCTTTCATTTGTCTTAACAATTGATTGTAGGCTTTTATTGTGCAGAAGTTTGTTTATTTAATTAAGTTGTTGGTACATGGAAAAATAAAAATGGTTCATTTAACAGAAACTGAACGTATAGAAATTTTAATTGTGGTCGGTTATGGGGATCGCAAACGAACACAATTATAAGTATGTGAAATTTTTAATGAGCGTTATCCACATCGAGAACCAATCACCCAGTCAGTAGTTAGCAAAACCTTAAAACGGTTTAGGGAAACTGGCAATGTTAAAGATCTGGTGAAGACTGGTCCGCAGAGGTCTGCGACAAATGAAGATAAAAAGCTCGATGTTTTAATAGAAATTGAAGAAAATCCAAATATTTCAACTCGTCAGTTAAGTTTAAACCATGCCGTAAGTAAAGGTTCAATACAGAAAATATAACATTCAGAAAAATTACATCCGTACAAACCGACTTTATTGCAAGAATTATCCGAAGATGACTACGATCGACGTGTTGAATTTTGTGAATTTATGATGGAGCGAATCAACAACAATCCAAATTTTCTTAATAATATTGTTTTTTTCTGACGAGGCTACGTTTTGTTTAAATGGAAATGTAAATAGGCATAATTGACGATATTGAGCAGCTGAAAATCCCCATTGGATGATCCAAAATCATGCCCAAACACCACAAAAATTAAACGTATGGGTGGGAATTTGTGCAGATCACATAATTGGACCTTTCTTTATTCGTGGTACTCTAACTGGTGACCGTTATTTGCAATTATTGCAACAGCAAATTATTCCAGCTTGCCAAGCAAATCTTGATGATCTCTGGTTTCAACAAGATGGAGCACAGCCCCACTATCATTTAGATATACGCCGATATTTAAATGTGGTATTTGTGGCCCGTTGGATAGGCAGAAGAGGGGACTCTGTGGAGTGGCCTCGCCGATCTCCGGATCTTACACCTTGCGATTTCTTCTTCTGGGGATATTTAAAATCAAAAGTGTATACAAACCGACCCCAGAATCTGGCCGAATTAGAGCAACGAATACAAAATGAAGCTGCAGAAATTTCTCCCAGATCGCTCAGAAATTCTTTTCAAGCTTTTCGTGATAGGTTGGGCCACTGCCTTGCAGTTAATGGTGGACATTTTGAACACTTATTGCCATGAAAACCATTTTATTGCTAATTTCGTTTTGTCTGCAAGCTTTATAAGAGACGTACATAATTTTCTGTTCATTTGTTTTATTTTGTTTTTTGTTCATTTGTTTTGTTTTGTACATTATGTAGATGCACATCTGTTTATTTGAGGGTAATAATTCGAGATACTTTACGATCTCGGATATCTAGAATCATATTATTGGTGAAATTAACTTAATAAACATTTTTTACGTTTTTTTCAAAAATTTTCTGATATAAGGGTACTAAGATTTTAGGTCATCGAGAAGAGAAAAAAAATTTCTATCAAATGAGCCTAATGAAAGGGTACATTGCTATTTAAAAAAATTAAAGTGTTATTCATTACTCATTTGTTTTCTGAAATAAAAATAATTGAATGCTATCTTATTATGGAAAATAAAATGTTAAACAACTTTTATATAACAAATTTTTTTATAAAGTCGATATTTACCGAGATATATACTATATTCCATACATAATGGGCACCCTGTATATCTAGTGACTAGGAAAATTACTTCGTAAGAAAAAGTGAATGGGCCATTCATATAAAATCTTCTTTAAGGTTTTATTAATTGTAGTCGGCCATGCTATTAGATTTAATAAAATTCCGCTAGAATGCAGGTTAATCTTTGGCGCGTCCCAATACGAAAGATTTTTCTACCTATGCTTATATGTATGTACATTATCTGTATGTCGTAAATGATATATCTTCAGGATATCCTTTTAGAGTTTGTTTCCGTATTATATAGGCTAGGATTTCTCCTATGCCTCTGCAGTAGGGTGGTCCAACAAAAAAGCAAAGTTGGAAATCTTATGCTCTTACCCCCTAGGATTATTGTATATCGAAAAAAAAGTACCCCTATTTTTTATTTTGAAATCGGACGATGTTTAGGGGTGCCTCAAAGCCCTTTAAGTTTTTCCGTGTTTTTTATATAATTATTTTGGTTAACAAAAATCATTCTTTGCTGAAAATACTATTGCATTTATACCTGATTAATTTCTTTAACAAACAAGGTATTTATTCTATGAAATGAAATATAATTATTCTTATTTCATCCAAGTTTTTAATTCATTAATCAGTAGCAGTTTTTTGTCACAAATATATTGGCATACATTCTACTTTGAATTTATAATAATTTTCAACAGTACGTATAATACACCTGGCAAATTTGAACGAGGTCCTGTTGCTTAGCGGGCGTTGTGTGCATGATATAAGAATGGGAATTTCTACGTCGCACGTATTACCTAAAGTTAAGCAAGGTTATGTAAAAAACAAAATTGCATAATTTCTAGTGTTGCCAACTGCTATGCTACTTACCAAAATATCCCTAATAAATCTTATTTAAAACTAAGTAATTTTTTTCATTATTTAATAACGAACTAACGCAAATAGAAAAAAATAGTATAAAGTATTCGTTTCATAACACGTTTTAGCGCACTTGTCTTCATTAGAAAACTCCCCGCTGCGCGGGTCGTTTTCTAAACTCGGACACGTGCGCTAAAAACGTGTTTTATGAAACTAATACTTTAATATACTATTTACAGACTTGCAAAAAATCCCATAAATGGAAGAAACACGGGAAAATCGTTAAAAAATATTTATTACTATATTTTAATATAAAAGATTTTAATAAATAAATGATTGGATGTCATTCTCTGAACATTTCTGAAGAGAAACAGAGTAGTCCGGTTGAAAAATATTGGTTTTCTAGAATTCTACACCAAATCTACGAAAACATGTTTTTCCCGATATAAAATACATGGGAAACTTTAAGGGCTTGGAGGCACCCCTAAACATCGTCCGATTTCAAAATAAAAAAATAAGGGTACCTTTTTTTTCGATATACAATAATAATCTTATGCTCTCACCCCCTGTGAGAGCATAAGATTTCCCATTTTGTTTTTTAGTTGGACCACCCTACGTCTGCAGTCAACACTGTACAAGGCATAATAAGGCATGTGACACTGCAAAAAGGCTAATCCACATATTATAACAATCATTATTTAGCTATTTTTCATTAGCGCTCTGATTTTGATATCTTTATATTCGATGCGCTCAAAGCATCTGAACCATATTAATTTTTTTGTAAAATGTTCCCCTTAATAAAGAATAAAGGTCGCCTCTTCCTTAACTTGAACATTATACACTGCGTTCCTAAAAACCTACCCTTCAGCTGAACGTTTGAAACACCTAAGGTTAGGAAAACCAACCATTAGTATATGGGATAAGACAAGAAATGCTACTTTTAATGCTCAAATAAAATAATTGATTTATGGTACGGTGGTGCCGCGACGCCTAATGATGCAATAATTTTAAATGGCACGATCGCTCAGGTTATTTCCTTCAACCTGAAAAACTCAATTTTGGTATCTAAGGCAACTCCTTTATCAACGTGACATTTCGAGAAAATAGGACGTGATTCCGTTTTACCCAGAATTAAAGAACCTAATGTTGGTAATAAAAAAAATCATGGAAAAGTTGATTGGTTGTAGTTAAATATAAATTCTTGATCAAATAAAAAAATCGAATAGTAATTACTCTAATTACACATAAATCAACTACATGCGTTTTACAGCTGCATTTTACCATTCCATGTTCAGTCTGTGATTGGAAATTAATAAAATCAGAAAAAACTCAATAATGATAACTGTGAATCGTATTTCTAGAAAACCTGTTAGTACTGATATTTTCCTATTAACCTATAATAACAAGTAACAAGCTTCTTTCTGGCAACCACGGGGTGATTCAGAAAGAGGATGTGCATGTGCAATTAAGTTATTGTGGCCACACTTTCTTTGTTAAGAAAATTAATGACACATCAGCTTTATTATTTTTGACAAAACTTAATTCTTGTGGTTGCTTTGATATCTATGTAGATAAATTGAAAATTAAAACGTTTAAGTATTTGCTTCTATTGTGTATATAAGCAGCATGGACTATGAGTCATCAAAATTCAATAGTTTACCTTTTATTAGAGGAAGTTGAAAAATAGCTTAAATAAATATAGTATAAATTTATAATAATAATTAGGAAAATTTGCTATAAGCAGTGGGTTAGGAGACTAATCTCATTTGACCCCAAACCTATGAATTTTGATAAGTAAAGAAATCGTAAACATCTAGAAGTTCTAGAAATTCCAATTTTAAAGTTTCTATTTGCACGAGTAATTGCAAATTTGTCAACAATGCGAGAAAATGTACTTACAAAGCGTAATCAGATACATAACATTAATTACCAACGGTCTTTGAACTATACTTATCAGCGTGTATGTACAACTTAGAAAACGTATTAAAGACACGTGATATTATTAAAGACTAACAGTAGTTGTTAATCTGTCTTTTCAAAATCTCTTAGTTAATCGGTAGATCACATATTATTAAATTAATGCCGCGGATGCAACGGATTTACATGTTAAATTTAATACAATGACTTAATGTGCGGCAATGCTTCAATATTAATTTAAATTTTCTGTAGTCCTTGTCAAAGTAGTTAGTAGTTAGTTACATGCGTATAACTAATGGTATGTAAAGGGCAAAGAACTTTAAAATTGTTATCTCTGCATTTAGCAGCTACAAAAAAGCTTTTTGAAGAGTCTACTTTGATTATTTTGTTTAATGGATAAATCAGTAAAATGGTTATTTCTGGAGTACATTTCTGATTTATTATGGAATATAATTACTAGAATCAGCTAAAGATAGTATCAAGTTATGAATGACACAGAAATACTTTTTACAGTTTAAACAGCAATTTAGGTCTTTTATAACGATTTATAAAGAAGACTTTTCTGTAGGTATATGCCCACGTTAACAAAACTAGGCTTCTTGATTGACCTTCTAATTTTGCTCTTTATACAAAATAAAAGTTACCTCTACCTCTACTTGAACATTATATTCTTCACTTCATTTGAACCCTTTCGATTCTTCTTCAGTATATCATAAACAGCCATAAATCATCATTAACAGCTACCATTTTAAATTAGTACTATTTAATTTCAGTTCACTTCAACTTTCCAGCCACTTCACTTAAGTTTTCTGATATGGATTTTGATTCTTCGAAGACTTAATAAGTTTAATGTATTTGATAATTGATGAACAAGTATTTCCAGGATTGAACTGTGTCATATTGATCATAAATAAATATCTCTAGTAATTTCTAGTTCACTTTAGTTATATTTTATTATAATAAATTATCATAAATTATTATTATTAATACAAATTTATTGTCCATTTTAGATATTTTTTTGCTAAATCATCCAAGATTTACAATATGAGCCAATAGAGCTGATATGTAAAAATTACACGACACATTTTTTGCTTTATAGTTATTTAAGAGTTAATCTAATCCTTTGATCGAGAAGTTATTTTCTAGTTTCTTAATGATTTTCTTAGTATATAATGACTGCCTTTGGATGACGAAGATTCTTCTCCCGTCTTCAGAAGATCAGCATTATGTTTATAATGTTTTTTAGAAAATCTTGTTTACTTATGTTATATATTATTTATTATGTTGTTTGCTTACAAATTCATTTTTAACTCCGCACTCGTATAATTTCTACAACACATGTCTTTTTCCCCATATTCATTTATTGAATCAATATAAAAAAAGTACATAAATATCTGTAATCTGTAAAAATATTGCATACGTATTTTATTTATTTTATTTAGTGCACCTTCATTTACCTACATATTGCTATGGTATCTTGCCATGCATATAATATTCATATGAAAACTTATTAAATTTTTTTTAATAACTTGATTATATTGTTCTATCCGACACCCTGAAAGGGTACCAGGAAAAAGAAGAAGAAGAAGATTTTACTGTTCAAATGACAGACTATAACAGAGAAAATCTTTGGTAGATATAACCATCATTACATACTACCACCAAGTGAATGTTATAGTGAACATTAAAAATAAAGGTTTCTAGCCTTAGACAATTAAAATAATAATTTTTTGATAAGAGGAAGATAAATACAGAACAACCTAGATACATAATAATGAAGATAATTGAAATAAAACAACAAGAAAATTAGAAATGATTAAAATTTCTTAAAAAAGTAAAACATGTTAAAAATTGCATAAAACTTTTAAATTTGGATAAAAACTATTAGAAATTACATTACAAAACTTTTTCTGTGTGAAACTGTAAAATAAAATGGTCACGGAAAACGATAGTGGAGGCATCTTGACCGATAATATTAGATGCAGTTTGAAAAATCGATGAAATTGCTTTCATTTGTGGGTATGAGTGGTCAAAAAACAACTGATTATTTTTAATATTCCTTTTATTCAATTGTGTAAATTTTCGCCATCATTTGTTTTCTTCGGACACATGAAATTTGGATATTAAAAGTCATAATTATATGTTTGATACAATTCAAGATTAATTATACAAAGACCATGATCCATGAATTGTATTAACTTTCAAGAGTATGTTCTGCAGATGAACGACGTCGGTCTTCCTTAATAAGTTTGTTTAAAACTCTGAGGTCGGTAGTGGAAATTTTCGATTTCTGACCAGTTCCTTTTTTAACATTTACTACCCCCGTTTTTTCATAAAGAGAAACAATATTTCTGTCAGGAGAATGTGGAATTACAAACTCTTTAGCAATCTTATATATGGAAATATCTTGATTATGACGATTAATAATTGATTTTCGCAAATCTCCACTTAACGGCTTACCACGTGTCATTTTGACAAATTTGAGATTTTAAGAAAGCTGTTTGTACTCACTATGGCAACGAACATACTCTGTATTAAAAACGGTGCTGTCAGCAAATGACAAAGAAATATCACTTTCTCCACGACCACTATGGAATTTGTAAATTCTGAAATTAATTTTGATAATAAAAATTTAATATTCTAACTCTTGTTGGAGAATAAATATTCTAAAACACTACCCTACTTATGTGCTTTGCATGTATTTCATTCCATCACTAGATATAGAATGAATATTTTAGTATCATTCCTTTACAAATAAAATATTAGGCCAATTATTTTTAAAACAACTTTAGTTTTAATAAAATATAAATTTTGATATTAGCTTTTGAAATATGTTGAATACAGTCCTTTCATGATTTTTTCATGACTTCTACTTTTGATTAAAAACATTTAATTAGTGTATTTATTTAAAACAGTGCCGGCTTTCGGGGGGTGCGAGGTCGGGCGGCGCCCGAGGGCGCTAGGCTGTTTGGGACGCCGAAGTTGGTAAAAATTATTAAAATCATTGAATAACAGTAACTTTTTAAAGTTAATAAGGGCGCTCTGAAGGACTCTGCCCGAGGGCGCCAAGAGGCCTAAGACCGGCACTGATTTAAAATAAAGATTAAAACTTATAGCAAATTATTAAGCATACTGTCATTTAGTATGTAGTCCAGTTAATATGCAACTGGGCTAAAATATTTGTTAAAACTTAAAGAACTAGAAACTAGTTCAAAGCTGATTAGAAAACTCTTAAGCAATGGTAGATGATACTTACTGCAAAAAGTTGCCTTTAGCAGAAGAAATGCCACTGATGAAATTGAAAATTGGTAGAACAGTCTTAGGTAAGGCAGGAGCCTGTGCTCTTCCTTTTATGATGTATTTATTATTTATATTTATCTAGTGGTCAATCATCTATTGTACCTTTCAAAATAAAATCAATCACACCATCCTCTCTCCACTGCACTCAAATTCTTCTTGTTGGTGCCTTTGTTAAGTTTAAAAGTAGATATACATCAATTCATAACATTTGCTTTTTAATTTCAGAAAGATTACTGGGTGCCTTTACCTTTTTCTTAATCAGAAGGTAATTGGTGAAAAAGACATCTTCTTGAATGATTACATTCTCTTTTATGTGTTCACTTTATTTGCTTATTTATTCATTCAAATATGTAGAATCAATCAAATTAAATATTTTGAAAGAATGTAAAAACATACTAAATTGTACACCTTAGTTACACAAATGGTGCACCTTAGGCATCCAGTGAATAATTTCAAGAAGGAATTAAATTTAATAAGCCAGGAGTGGTGATATTGTGTCCAGGTGGAGTTATGTCTTTATGATATGATTTAGATAGTGATGCCTGCCTGTCGAGAGAGCTGATATGTTGTGCTAAGGTTTTGGTTTGTCTGAAACATACAAAGAAGAGAACTGAATAGTTAATTGTGATTGTGTATTTATTTCTCACTGCAATACAAATATCCCTTATAACATCATGAAGCATGTCAAGGCATGGCATAATGAACCTAAATACAAAATAGTTATTGTAAAGCACATATAATTTAGTAAATGCAGCTCATCTTTAGTTATCACCATAAACTATTGTCTAATGCAATTAATCATCCCTACTTACGTTCAACATAATATAAGAAAACTCAGACAGTAGAATCTGACATCAGTGAATAAAGATTTATTCATATGAATTTTTGATTCATATGAATAAATTTTTATGATTTATTCTTACTGAATTTTCCTACGGCGTATTTATATTGTCATAAATTTTCATCTGCATATTTGTTCGAGCGCATTTTTTATTTTTTTCTAATAGAATGTTGCGAACTATATTTAACAGCATATTTTGTTATAATGTGATTGCTTTGTGTTAAAATCTGCAACTTGCTATTTTCTAGTTAACTGTTTAAAATGTTTACCTTGCTAATTTTTTCCTCGCTAGTGTCGATCCACCTTCTATTTAGAACTGAAGACTCCCATAGGCTCTGATGGTTATTTTGGCTCTGATTTTGCTGGATAGATCGATATCGGAAAGATCGAACACAGAGAGATGATTCGGAATTTCTAAAAAGTTTCGCATTACATCTTTGGAAGTATTTTAAAAGCATCATTGATCGTTTCAGTACGGATCATTTTAAATAGCAGCTAAAATTTTCTACCAGTGTGGCCATCCCTCTAGGCTTAATTAATTTAACTTATATTGTCTTTTTGTAACGTCTTATCGAACTCTCCTCATACTGCACGTTTGTTTGTTTCTAAGCAGACCTTTTTAGTAAATTTGACATATTTGGTTTTCTTTGTAACATTTTAAAGTAACTTCTCAATTATTATTAGGGACAAATCATTTACATACAAATTTCTATAGACCTTTTAGCTTATCACTCAACAACATGCTTACAACAATTATTATTGTGCAATGGAAGTGATTCGCCCTGTACAACCTGAACATACATACTGCTTCTCGTATTTTTTAGCATTTAGTATTTCTGTAATTATGAAGTAGAATGCTTTATATGTCGTTGAAAATACATAAAGGGGTATCTCATCATTTAAAAGGTATTTTCAACGGCGATATGTAAATAGAAACAAATGTATATAATCTGAAAACGATCGTTCGTTTGAAGAATTCAATAAAACTGGTAGCTTTAGATAACGCTTTGGACAACACTGCCAAATATTTTGTACGTGAACTCTTACGTTCAGTTGCACGTGTCAATTAGGCTAGGCCAAGGTAGAAACTAAGAATTGATAGATTTCTCTTGAAAAACGCCTTCCTTCACATATAAGAGGTTATCACTGGGCACTGGTCGAAAAAAAAGACAATCATCAAGGTGTATGAATGTTTATTGGAAAGTACATCTACATGCAGAATAAATAAGTACTAATACCACAATAATTTACAATTCCAACTATATCAGATAACTAAGTGTAAAATTACGAAAAACAGTTGGGAATCTCGTGTTTTATTGTGAATGTTTTAGCATTTTCTAATTCATCATCTAAGATAATTTCGAAATATCACGTGCTTTTCCAGTATATATCAAATTGCTTAGTCGTTCGGACCTTTCGACGCTTTGTTTTCGGACTCGAATGGATCAGATTTTAAGGGCCGTTCAGCATATTGCACTTTTTAAATTAAATTATTGGAATTTAGTCAAAGCTGCTAATAAGTTTTTCTGGACAGTACATTTAAACGTTCTGTATGGTATATAGAAAACTTATAGCTCTCACTAGTTGCCCGTCAGGGGTTTTCACGAAGACACTGGAACTATCTAGCAAGAAAATGAATACAGGATTATTATGTAATCGACCATGGAGACTTGCTCGCCGAAGTCAGACTTGACCTCCGGCCAATCCTCCGCTTCATATGATGGGTGATGCATCGAAAGTGGCACTTTTGGGCGTCACACATGTTTCTTAGGGGTATTCTGTACAGACAATAGTACAGAAAGCCAACTTTTAACATCGATCACTGTATGTAACTTACCACGCTACATTTTCTTTCTTTTGTTCTTTATCAATAGCAAGTGCCTATCTGACGTCGGAGTTTTGATCCTATACCCAAAGGAACTTTTATGAATGCAGACTCGAATCTATGTCTGCCCGGAATTGATTCGGTTGGCTAGCGCATGATATTCTGTACAACAGTATTTTTCGTTGGCTTTGGAATCGAAAAGGAAGTTTTTTAGGCTATTCATGGCACACACAAAATATACAGGCTATCTCATTTGATAATCGAAAGTTGTACTCACTTCCAGTTGCAAATGATTAAAATCCCAAACGTTCCGGAAATGATTAAAAAAAATTTCTGATGCCAGAAAAAATCAAATGGGCGTCTTCAACGTGCTCTTCAAATTTGGTGCTTTTATTTGAAAAGACAAATATTTGACCAAGAGAAAACCACTTTCATTCTATCCAATGGTTAAGAAAGCCCAAAAAGTTCTCCGATTTTGGAAATTTGTTGATTGTTTGAAAATTGGAGATTTTGATGTAAATGTAATAATTGGATGTAATGGAATACGGAAAAATGCAAAATTTGAATGTCATCTTGAAAAAAGACATCAGAAATTTCAAGTTGTTTTGTTTGGGGTTCGTGCTACGGCAAACAAGTCTGAATGAAAGTGAAAAAGTATGAATAGTCTTCACGCATCAGCTGTGCGAAATCAAGCATTATTTTGAAAACCCTGGCAATTTATAATTATAAAACAAGCAGACCTAACAGGTAAGGAGTCACCGTTTTTGCCTTGAGCGAAAGTAGAGCTCAAATCCGGAAATACGTATCTCGTCATTTCTAATGCGGCTTCTTTTCGGAAAACACAAGCTATAAAGATTAATTTCTTCTATTTCACATATTTGTATTTTCATGTTTTGTTACCCACAAAATGTAAATTGGTTATTGGGAAGCGGTAACAACTATTAACCGCAGTTAAGTCTGTCGGCTGCCAGCCAGCTAGTGTGAGGTCGTGGGTCTCACAAGAGGTGTTCTGCAATGGGCGCCGAGAATCGTCTAAGATAGCTACAGTACTGACCGACAAAATCTGAAAAGAACAACACATTTGCGACTACTACCAATGTGGTCGACTTCTCACAATATTGGTTCCTTGGAAGCTGTAAACCCCAAGTACCCCACATAAAAAATAATAACCCTGCAATAAGAGATACAATGCTTTATTATCAAATGAATAGTTAACACAACTTATCCAGTCAAACGTTAATTTTGATGTAACCAGTTGCTATAATATAACTGGCTCACGATACAGGTGTCTTCTTTCACTCCGAAGAGGAACGCCACCAACCAGTTCGAACGTAGTGATGTTTTAACAACCCACACATACACGGAGTGGATGTAATTATGGTTAGACAACCATGAAGTTATTTAATAAGCTAGGTAAACCAAAACAGGAAGACAAAAAAAGGTCTGTAACAAATAGAATTAAATTACCAAAATGTACCAAACAAACACTTTATAAATATCTTCGGCGAAATGTGACCTTAAGAGATAATTATACCACCTCCATATGCGGTTAACGACGATTATATATCGAAACGAGAACGTGCTCCTATAACCTCTAAAAAGAAGTACTGGAAAAATCCCTTACGGTTCTAATATAAATTGGAAAATCACTCCATAAATTAATCATAGATCTGCACCAATGCAATTCCCAATTCACAACACAAAGAAAGAGATTAATTTAACGGCGATGTCCACTAAATATTCTTTATAAAGGACTAGTTTGACTAACGTATAAAACGAAGTGAAGTCTCTTATCAAGAAACAACCGGAAGTTAGTTCCAAACAAAATGGCAACTAAAAGGAGAGAGAATGCAAAAACCCCTAAACGCTATACAATTCAACGCAAACGCATGACTATACAGGGTGCCACGAAATTAGCACGTAACAATTTGGATTCAAAAAGTTCCGAGTTTTTCTTATATTTTATCTTCCAGTCATTTGTCTCGAATAATTTGCCGTTTGAATCTTAAAAGTGATGTAAGATCGATGACTTAAAAACGGTAATAACAAATGAATAATAATTACTAAATTATTATTTAATTACGGGTTGTTAATTATATCGTTAGTTTTTTAATTAAATATCAAGGAAGAAGTAAGAATTAATAACATTATGTAATTACAACTATTTGTTTTCGGCAACTCTTTGCTTTTAATTGATTTATTATTTCTGGCCATTAACTAATAATTAAATGTATATCTTTACTGTTTAAGAATAATTTAATATCATTGTAATTTAATATATGTTATTGTTTCCATTCTTCCTTACTTAAATATTTAGTTAACGTCTTTTTATTTCTGTTATCTATCTGAATATAAGTCTAAGTGCTCTGCGTTACAAGATTCTTCTAATAAATTGAAGATGTCCGAAGATATAGGAAGAAGAAGAAAAGTAACTATCTCACGAGCAAATAAAAGTTAGCACGTGGTATTTTGGAAGAAAGCTTGATCTTATGCCTAATATACTCATATGAAGATATACAGAAACAGAATTTCAGCTTAATGAAATAATGAGAATAATTATGGTAATGAACACACAAACTCAATCAGGGCCGGCGTAAGGGGTAAGCGTAAGATGGCTGGATATTTGTCAGTCAATTATTAATCCTTTTTTTGTGATTTCTAACACTCAAATGGGAAAAATGGCATTTTTGAAATTAAATTTTAGTTATAATAATTCAACCATTTTTTCTGACCATTTTTGACCATACTGGTGTCATTTTAACGGAGATTTTATGCTGACTCTGAATATGTAAACCATTTTTAAATTTGGGGATCAAAGCTAAAATAAATGTTTAATCTCCATGGAAATTAATAATTATTATATTAAGTTTCTATGATTACCAAATTGTGTAATTTACAATTACACAGTTTAGTTAGGTTTAAGTTAGGTTAGGCTTAGTTAGGCTAGGTTTGGATTAGGTTAGGTTAAGTTAGGTTAGATTGAGAAAAATCTGAGGTTGCTTTTGCATAGCGTTTTGGTTAGGTAGTCGCGTTTTTGTGGATGTTAGGTTGGTAAGAACTAATCTAAGAACGCCTCAACGGTCCCAAATTTGGGGATCAAAAGTTAAAAAAATTCTTAATCTATATAGAAATGAATAATAATTATATTAAGTGTCTATGATCGCCAAATTATTTAATTTATAGTTACACAATTTAGTTAAGTTAGATTAGGTTTAGGGTAGGCTAGGTTAGGTTTAGATTAGGTTAGGCTTAGGTCAGATTAAGTTAGTTAGGATAGGTTGAAAAAAAATTCAAATTTGCTTTTGCATAACGTTTTGGTTTGGTAGTGGCGTTTTTGTGGAAGTTCGGTTGCTAGAAACCAATTTTGGGGGCTTAGGGGCTTTTTATCCCCAAACATGATTTAAGTCAAAGATTGTTTGGTGGGAGAATTCTTTAATTGTTCCAAATTTTATTATCAATTCAAATTATTTTTACAGAGCCTAAAAGGGCCAGTGCTGTTTGCATCTTTTCTCTGGTCTTTTTCGTCGCAAAGTTTTTAATTACGTCATCAAAAGTTACGTAGGTTGAATAGTAGCAGTTTACTTTACCAGTCGTTAATAAGTGACACGGAACCATCGGTGTGACTACAGCAGCAGAGAAAGCGCGCGTATTTGTAACGCGGCGCCTTATAATGGGCGGAGCCGGGTTCCGGGAAACGCGCTGAACCCGCCTCGCGCCGGCCCTGAACTCAATCTTTTGATTTTGTTATATGAAATTGAAGCTTTTTGCAAAAAGATTTTCTTCTGGTCTTTACGACATATTTTACTGGAATTCTTAGTGAGTCATTATATTTGATGATTATTTATGTCATTGTTTATTACATCTATTAACTTGCACAATTTCGCTTGAATATTTCTGCAGATTCAAAACCTAAATAGGAGTGTGATGTCTATTTTATAAATATCTCAGTTGTTTAAGGACTAGTTAGTTTACGAATTACAACAACACAATTAATTAATTATTTTATTAAACAGACACCACCAAGATCAAAATGGGAGTAAAAAGAAAAAGAAGTTTCTCGTGCGAGAACAGTATTAAAACGTAGCTCTTGCGTCGTATGTCTTCAGGAATGAATTGAAAATTTCCCTGTAAACAGTGAAACGTAGAAATCTTCATCAATCATTGATCACCTATTGTGCAAAAGCAATCGATAAATCAAGATTAATGAATTAATTCAGTTAAACTTTATACTAAGCTTTTTATGAATAAATGTAACAGATATTTTTAAAAGATTATTCTTAATAACAGTTATCATTAAATACAAAAATATACCTAGGGAATAAAAAGCCAATTTAGGTGTTACACAGGGTACCAAACCAGGTCCAATACTGATTGACCTGTGAACTTTCTCTTCATCATCATATAATAACTGTTATTTAAACAGATGAACGACTATTTCATATTGAGGATACTGCATGAAGAGATTCCATTTAATATGGAATTTCAATTTTCGAATTTCTATATTTAATTTCTCTTATTTATATTCAGTGTATTCAGAACATCAGTTAACACCGTATAAGTAACAAATTATCATTTATTCCGAAAATAGCCACTGCCGTGACTTGAAGCATGTGGAATGAGTACAGCTTTATATATATAAAAAAATATCTTCTAGTTTTATTTTGCAATACACATGAGCTGAATTTAATAAAACAACAAAAAAAATCTGCAAAACTGTAACTGCTGCCGTGTCAGTTACTTCTGTGTGATATTTAATTGGATTTAAAAGAAAACTGGGTCGTTGAAATTTAATGTAATAACATAAAATAACGAAGTAAAAGGCAATTTGCAATGAAAATAAATCGATTAAACGTTTTATGTTTTACAATGATGGTCGATCATCTGCTAAACGTACCCACAAAAGCAAAAATCATTAATTATTATTAAACTTTTAAAAGATTTATAAACTGTTTCCCACATTCCAATATTGTTTATTAAATTGAGTGTTATAAATAAAACTAATTAGTATTTTCTGTTATGTTTTAAACAAATAACTAAATATTAATTTATCATCCATGAAGTTTACTTAATTTAAATACATTTTATGGAAATAGCAATTATAATAATTAATTTGTCTTCTTCATACATAAGTATGTATAATAAATTGAGGTTAAATTACTTCAATAATGATCATTAAAAGTTCCCAAGATCTAAATACTGTAATAAGAAGCAGGTTCGGAATACATTTTAAGTTTTCATTATGACTATTAAAGTGGAGATGGGTTATTGTTGAAAGAAAAACATCGAGTATTAACTAATTAATTTTGTTTAGTAATTATTGGACAAACTCCGTAAATTATTTTAATACTAATGCGTTTCAATGAAAATAGATTATCACTACGATTGGTAATTACAACAACAAAATACACAAGATATCAGCATGTGATGTTTTAAGGTTTAAAGTTCGCATTATTAGTTCATAAACAATGATTTCTTTATCGAAATATAATAATGCACCAAACATAATAATAAATAAATAATAAGAAAATTTGATAATTTGATTTCTTAGGTATAGACAATTATACAGATTGGAAACGCATGGGCTTGTTATACGAATATACAAGCGTTCATAAAAATAGTGAGACGATGCGATAAAGAAGAGGAACATTACATAATATAATATTGCCCTTCTATATCGTATCGTTCCCCTATTTTTATTAACGCTTTTATATCCCTATTACAAGCACATGCGTTTCCAATATGTATATCAACAACTTTAGTTACTTTTTTTTAGTATAATTACTACCTCGAACGCGCAAATCGGTAGCTACCGATTTAGACCTCGACAGTTTCGTACTCGCTGATTCAGATAGAATATGACCCATGTCAAAACTAGAGTTTGATCATTAGAAAATGGAGAGTAGTGAAGAATTGCAACATTCTTCACAAAAATAATCCACAATAATGCAAAATAAAACTATCATAAGCAAGCTATTCTACTCAATATATTTCAAGAACAAATTTGAGGATTTTGGTTGAGAGTCTATCGTGGCAAACTATGCACTTTCGGTCAAGTTCTTGTTTTATGTATCGTTATTGAGTTGGTGAAAGCATAGTTATTGAGTTCGCTCTTTCTTTGTATCACTTTTGCATTCTTGATATGTTTACATAAACATTATTCTGTCGTTTTGTAAAATTATGTTCTTATTTAGTACATTTTGCAAGAAAAGAAAAATAAACACTTAAAAATGTCACCTAACCTCAACTTCAAAATGATGAGTATACTCTCTTACATGAACGCCATTGCTGTATTTTTGCAGTACAGCATGACGATAATGCATTGTTGTGCTATGTATATAATAATATACAGTGTGATCCAAAATGAGTGAGGACGGTTTGAATTTCGCGCCCTAGGTTTTAGTGTATTTCACGTTGTTAGTGTAGCACTATTGAAATGTGTTGGGTCAAATTATAGCGTTAACTCGTCACTTACTCGTTTAAATCGTTGTGTTAAGCCACGTTGTTCCAGATTTGCGGGTTTTCATTGAATTTTTGTTTATTTTGCTTGTTTTCTTAATCTACAAAACAGTTCCTTTCAGAACTACAGTTGGTTAGATGATTTTATTGTCAGGTAAGTTTATTGTTTAAAATTAATGAAGTTTATACGCTATATTATTTTTGAGTCGCCACTGTAAAATAAAACAAAGATATAAGTGTCTGAAGAGTATTCGTGTATTCGAAAAGTTTAACGTGGCGGTAAATTCAAACCGTCCTCAATCATTTTGGATCACCCTGTACATACGAAATGTACAGATTGTTGATTAAGATATTGAAATAACCGACAGATCTTAGAAATTCGGCTAAACTTGAAATTCTAACCTACTCTAACAGCTCAATAAGATACTTAAAGAATCTGGTATGCTCGTAAGTACAATGAACATGAGAAACCTGAACATACCGAAAAATCGGAAGCATACGGAAAATGTCTAAAATAATTTATAATAAAGAGTGGCTTGGACCTTATTGCTAGATATCATGTCAGATCAGACCGAATGCACGTATATTGTCTAAGGGAGGCTAACAAGATAACCTGTATTTTGGCCTTAACTGTTATAACAACCAGTTAAGCATCATCGACGAGTGAAAGATTGATATTAAATATTTAGAGAGCCACAATAGGAAATTATTGATGTATTTTTTACCATGTCACTATGCCAAAAAGAGAAATTTGCATCTCAAAAGACGTTAAATTAAGAGCTTCTATTGACATATGTACTTTATACCATCTGATTTATATTTCACTAACTCTTTGCATCATAAGGAATACTAAGATACCACTGCCAGAATCGTTAGACAGTCGAACGTGCATAAGTGGAAGGGTCACGTTCCATTTGATTCTTTTTTTTAATAACTTTTTGCATCATAAGGAATACTAAGATACCACTGCCAGAATCATTAGACAGTTGGGCGTGGGTGTTAGACCGCCCCTAACATGCATAAGTGGAAGGGTCACGTTCCATTTGATTCTTTTTTTTAATAACTTTTTGCATCATAAGGGATACCAAACCATCATTACCAGAAACATTGGAGAGTCGCGCGTGGGTGCCAGACCGCCTGAAAAACTAGAGACCCTTTAATTAAGAATCTGGTTAAGGCAGCCATTTTATATCACAACACCAATTTGAACAACGCAGAAATGGTTACACGGCGAAATATTGGCACGCATGTGAACGATATTTGAATCCATTAAAAAACATGAAATAGTGGGTGTATTGTATATATAAAACATTATTTAGCAGTAAAATGCCAAAATATTCGTTTTAGATTTCATTAACCCTAGTGTGATATAAAATGGAGGGCTCCGTGAAAACACATTGGCCAGACTCTAATTGAAGGGTCTCTACGAAAAACTAGAGTCACTACATATCTAGTCACCTAAGCACTGGTCGATCAGAGTATCGCAAAACGCCGCCATATTGGGGCAGAAGAGTGTGATTTTTAATAATGGACAAATTAAAACCACGTTTTACGTATTTGACATATTAGAGGTTTGATCTTTCAGAATAAGAAAATCCTTTTAAGGTAAACGTGGATTTGATTAAATGCAATCAGGTAGAAATAATGAACAATTTTGTACTTCTTTTGCCCCAATATGGCAGCGTTTTGCGTTACTCTGATCTACCAGCGCGGCCTAGGTGACTAAATTTAGTGACTCTATGAAAAACTTTAAACGGGTGCCCTCTGCAGGACGACTGAGATGCAAATTTTTTATGGCCATATTCTCGTTCCTCGTATTCGATATGATAAGATTAATATTATGTACAGTTGGTTTCAAAATAATCGAGTACAGCCTTTTTAAGTGGTATAAATCATGTTGTCACAATGACAAATAAAATGTCAAAGTTAGTTGTCAACTTATGTCACAAAACATAACCTAAATAAATAAAGATCATTTTACATTGTAAAAAATTTTCATAATCATGGACTACTGATTTATAAAGTGTATTCGATTTTTTTGAAACCAACTGTACTTTCTGGTATGGTAAAAAATATATCAATAATTTCCTATTGCGGCACTCTAACTAAAATTTTAGTGAAATTGAAACATCTATGGTCAAACGGAGATACTATAAACCTTATACAATACCATTGGTGGCGATTTCTAGGAATCATCTATGATTCATGCCTGACATATTAGGAATGCCATTCGCTACCAAAAGCAGTGACATTCAAGATCATCCTCGAATTGACCTGTTTTCCCGCCAATAGTAAAATGCAAAATTTAAAAACGGCTCTACTTTTTTCACTTCTGTATATTGGCTAACCTTACCGATCTAGTTGCTTTAGTTTAGTAACTTATAATGGCAACAACCTCAATATGATTAAACGTCATACATAAACAAAAAGTACATAAATATAACCTTTGATTGATGGACGTTTTGTGAGCCTTACTGCTACAAATAAAAAGTATAAGTATAATATTACGCTTTTAAAAAGTCTCTTAAAGAAAGATTTAAACTTTTATCTGGTGACATCAACTCTAAAAATAATAACTGTATTTACTGTTGACCTTTTGAGCGCTTGCACATTGCATTAGCAACTATATATTCAGGAAAGTTGTTACAGTAAGATCAATCAAACCACAAAAAAGATACCAGATTACTACCAATATTAAATACAAAATGGTAGACCATAGAGATCCTCTATAATCATAATAGGTTATATTTTTTAATATTGCAGTGATCTTAGAAGATAAAATAAAATACAATATGTCCACCGTTCCAAATATAAACATAAATTATATACGGTGGATTGAAATGAGAATACACCACAGATATTTTTCTTTATTCCTCTCAGCTAGCTCAGGTTTGCTCAGTAAAGCATAAATTATTTGAATTACGAGACTCTTATTTACTTTTATGCCTGGAAAGGAAGAAAAACTTATATCGTAAGCACTAAAGCTCCTGCAGGCTGGACAACTGCTTCTAAACTCTGAATTCAAAAAAAGAGAACGCTGGATGCTTGTATTAACATCAATTAAACACATATGTAAAATTGAAAACACATAGACTTTATTTAACGAACAAAATAAAAATTCAAATGGAAAGTCAAAGTAAAAAAAATGTTATTGAAAATAATACAATTTAAAATTGAGAATAAATTCTCAGGTTTGCTCAAACGTTAGAAATAGTTGTAGTGACCTGACATAGGATCAGTACGGTCATTCGTTTGAACAGACCAACACAATCAAATGAAAATAAATTTTATATAAAAGAAATTTAGTTGTTTTATTTACTTCAAATCAAATATATTCTCAAAAGAACTTAATGAACTAAACCAAATAGTTTTATATTTGAGGATGAACTTTACAAGTTAATTATTATTCATGAAATTAACAAGAATCATTTATTTTAACCAACCTAGTACATTACGATATATTTTCCCCTTTTTAAAAGTTAATTCTTTTTATTGGTAACACTGCGATGAAATCAGTCAGCTGACTTCTTGTTTATAAAATATTGATGCGAAGATCGATGATGAAAATAAATCCAATCAGAATTTATTTGAACAATCACGTTCACTTTGTATTATTGTTGCACAATTATTAAATCTTCTTTTAATCCTTTACAAAAAACGTTCAGGTAACACTTTAATTTATTTTAACTTTGTTTCATATATGACATTTGCGTCATAAACATATGGTTGAAATATAACCTCAAATTTATTACAGATATTATCCGGAGCCATAGATTCTGCCTTGTACGTTTTATCGACTGACATTGTTACAATTTGCCCCAGCTCATATAGTTTATGCCAGAACAAACGAAAACTATGACACTTTTTCAAGACAATGAAACATCGAGTAAACTCGTGACGTCACTAATCCCGCAAAGCTGTTATTTTTTATCACTAATCCTAATTCTGTTATTATAGAATTATAGCCCTTGAAACAAAGATCAAAAAAGTATAATACATTCATTATCCCAAAATGTATCGTAACGAAGACATTCAAGAAAAACGATTTACAATGTACACATCTCGTTACGATCTAATTACATATAAAGTTCAACAAATCAAGGTTCATCCTTTACAAACTAGTTACATGAATACATGACACATAGCAAGATAAACTTGAGCTGACCTCCTGGAAAATAGAAAAATTTATCTAACGCTAAACATCGTAATCTGTAAATTTAAATATGGAAATTACTTCCTTCTAACAAGTGGGAAACCGTCCCAAAGTGTAACTTGGGTTGCATGAACGTATTTATGATCAAGCAATCTAACTAATTGATATCCTTTTTCTAAAATGAAACCTATTTATTTATGCATAAGAAATCTAGGTTATGTTTGCATTAAATTTTTATTTTTAATTTAAGTATTAATGAACCTAACTATGGTCCTATATATAGCCTTTATATTAATTATGCCTATGACATAGCATGTCCCTCTTTTAATTTAAATCTGATATGTGTGAAACATTTATTTTTAACGTTTCCGTTCCGTTGTTGCTAAAATTTTCAATACGGTGATTTGATATCACCGCAATATATTATACAGAGACTCTAGTAGACCGGCGATTGATGCGCCAATTTGATGAAAAGGTCAATTTGGATGACGGATACAGGACAAACTCAAAGGAATGCGATATAAAATTCGTCGACTTCTAGTATTTCATGTACGTACTACATCATAAGTAAATCTTATTTGATGTCAAATTCAGCGATATGAGAGATCATTTAGGATGATTATTATTAATGACGTCAATGATGAATAGTTTTCGAGATTCTGCTACATGTTTTTGCTGTTGACTACCGCTAGATTTGATAATTTATGGGGTTGTTAGAAATGCGCGGGTTGTGAGCTTTTTTAGAGTAGAAGTCACATAAAGCAGAATGACAAAAGTGGCATTTAATTATTTGTAATCGTCATAGCGGTTTTTGCCATAAGCGTACAGTTTTCGACAGCGTAATGTGAACGTTTTTAAGACTTACAAGAATTTGTATTAGTTGGTTAATTTGAATCTAAATCTTTAGCTCTGTTGATTTTTGTAAGAACGTTTTCGAATTTACAAAAATTAATATTAAATTGACGAAATGTTTTTTGCGCTTGAAAACATGGTTTTCTAAATAAGAAATCTCTACCCCAACTGCCAGAAGCATAAAAGAAATATAAAGAAGAATAAATATTAAATTAGGGTAGATTGAAATATTAAAGGATTTATTACAACTTGTTGTAATAAATTAAAAAAGGTACTATCAATGATTAATTTGCAAAAAGGTCTGCATCTTTAAAGCCAATAAAAGAGTTTGACAGGATGACTTGAGATGATCAAACTGCAATAATTAACGGAACAAGAATGATCGCCAAAGAACTTCGTGTATAGCATGTAGTCTTTCACACGCAGGTTTTGCAATATAACATGAAATAAAATCATTAATTATGTTGTGAAAAACCTTAAGAAAAAGTTTGCTTTAAATATTCTAAATTTTTTTAAAAATCTAATTTTATTTTAATAATTTAATAAATATTTAAATTAAAGTTATCAATATTTGTAAATATTTATGGGGTCTTTCACACTAGATTTACAAGTCGAGCTTTATACTACATAAATATCATGCTTTAATGAATGCATGAATCTTACAAAACTAATGCATATTCTACTATTTAATTAAAATGTTATAAAAGAAAAATTATTAAATTTAATTTTAACAGTTTTTTTTATTTTTTTTTCAGGTGAGTTTCCTGACACCAAGAACTATTTCCATTTAATTGCATGATTACAATTTTGTACTGGTAAGTGTCCCGTTCCTTATTACAGAAAAGAAGTTAAAACCAGGGCACCCTATAGTGTACTGGTATCCTCAATAGAACAGTATTGTGGTATTATTCAAACGAAAATTTAGGATGTTTCTATTTTAATAAACTTATGAACTACAAAATTCTTAGATTAGGTCATTTATACGGTAAACGAACAAGTGTAATGTTATTTATTTATGTAAACTCAAATTTAAATAAGTTAAGAAAATTTATTTATTAAATTTTGAAGATTAATTTAAAAACAACAATAATAAAGTCTGTAGGTTACTAGAGCATCATGGGTTTGTTTAATATTACGTTAGTGTGTTAAATTGTTAAATGTAGCAGCACGTCATACAAAATTAAACATTAATAATTTTATTGTGAACTACAAACTGTTTATTAAATTCCTTTATGTGATTTACTATAAGTGCAATGGAATGCTATTCATAACTTTTGTCATCACAAAATCAATAAACAACACATACTTAATAATAAAAAGTGGGTTAATTAAGATGATTTCTAAAATAAATAATCAGCAGAATAGAGCATCTGTATTATTTTTTATATTATAAAAATTTAAACCTTTAAAGCAACAAAAGCGCACTCAATTAGCTAATTTCTACATTTTTGTGCTAACCGGTTCAAAGCTCATTTGTGCAACATTGGAAATTAGACCTGTTGGTATTGATTAATCAGTTTTAGTGTAAAGAATTATTTATATTTGTCAACACACCGGCATCTTGCATAACGAATAGAGGACGAGACTGGCCATGCATAGTAAAACTGTTTTATAATATTACTTTTGCATTCTGTGCATGCCGTTTAGAAATCATTAAGACTAGTATGGCCTATAGAAATATGTAGCCGTAATTTGAATTTTCTAAACTATTCTGACATTATTAAACGTATTCGATAAGAGCTATTTTTTGGACGGTAACCTTAACCTAATTGCTTAACAATAACAGTTTTTAAAAATATGTATATAAAATAAGGAAGACATAAACCGAGCAAGATACGAATTTGTAGGTAGGTTCTAATTAAAGAGATCGCATTTTAATAAGAGCTATTATAAAAATCACAATTTATGAATTAAGAATGTTTATTGATAATGTACAAGGTGTATTGGAAATGCGAAATACTGTAAGGGCTGTGAAACGGTATATGTTGGTCAAAATGGTAGAAACATAAAAACTCATCATAGTAATAATTCGTTCATTGTAAATGATCAAACACGTTTTACGAATAACCCAATAATAGAACTAATTTCTAAAATTTCCAAATAGCAGATATTAGCAATTAAGTAAGGGAGTTTTAACACTCTTGAGAAACACCTAAGAAGCCAAAGCATATGTAGAGCATTATAGTAAACTTTCTATGGTTAATATTTAAATTCAAAAGTTTTCCTAAAAACTATTTAACACAATGTTTCATAACAAGCCCACCGCGATCTCAGTTTCAGTTATTTTTAGTGTGACGTCATTCTTAGTTCAAGCGGCCTTATTTCCAATAAATTTAAAAATCCAAAATGCCAACCTACTACAGATACATAATGAATGCTATATCAATTCGTATAACGGTGAAATTATTCAAACCAAAGAAAACACCTTCAAAAGTGCAATATTCACAAGACATCTAGTAAATAATATTAATTAAAAAGCTATAAGTTATAAAGGAAAATGATACAAACAAAAATATAATTCAATAAAATTAAGTTGAAATTTAAATTGAGAGACAAGATAAGTGCCATAACTAACACCATAAACAACAAATTCGTTTCCAATAAATAAATAAATAATAATAAAAAGAAACCGTTACAATTACGTCGGAAACATGTAGGTTAATTTTTATTTAAGGCGACACCTACGTAACCTTAGCTGGTATGTTAGGAGCATTAAATATAAACAGCATGTCGAATTGCTTTTCACGCAGTGTGCAGAGATGGCTTATGTATAAAGTACAGTTGTTATATGCAATTTCAACATTATTGACATAAGTTGTTTCTTGTTCAACATCTAAGTTGTTCCAATTAATAATTATTTATACAGAAGAGTGTTTTTGATATTATTATCAAAAACACTCTTCTGTAGTATTTTAAATGGGTTGCTGAGATTCACTCAAAATAGCTTACAAATTAAAGATATGAGAAAGTATGGTTGTAGTAAACTTTTCTGGTCTGTCCAAATTTGACCCTTAGTCAAGCCAATAACGCAGTCATACAGGTGTCAATAGAAAGCCTCACTAAAGAAGTTTTTAAGTAAGTAACTAAGTACGTTACGGGGTTGACTATGCTTACTGATCAACTCTAATAACTGTTCATGATTCTACAGTACAGTAATGCTATTGCAAATAATTATTTCAAAAGACTCATTAAAACATTGTAACAGACAGTTTTTTTCTGTCTATTTGTTTGTTTTAATATTACCTCGTATATTGATTGTAACACTCAAAACTTCTACAAACAAAATGATGCCCCGCGATTGGGCGCCAATTTATAACGGCAAAACCTATAAACCAAATGATAATTTTAAAATTATTATACTTACGTTAAAAAGATGCCCAAGATTAGATAGTGAACTTAGGCTTGAGATTTAGCTCTATCTTACAAATTTTAGTTTCAGGTCGCAGGTATTGGTTCTGCAGTTGTCTTATTTGTAAAAAGGAATAGATAAGGGTTTCAGAACTCAAATAAATACTCTAAAAGGGCGCCATCTGATTATGAAATTTAGTGACATTAATTAAGCCAGAAAAGATACTGAATTCACTAATCAGAAAATGAATTAATTTAACAGGTTTTGGACAACAATTTTATTGTATTGATTAATTTTAAAATAAAAATGAATAAAACATTCATAATTATATGGTTCCATTTAGCTCACTTGGTATAGACCTGAAAACATATTTATTGGATAGTAAAAAATAAAAGATTATATACATATATAATCAAAGAACATAAAAAACATGATTTTATTAAACTTAAATTAGTCATCTACTATTGAAATTTCAAGTTATTCAGAATTTAGTGAACATAAGATATTCAGAAATTTATTAAGATTTATTAAACATAAACTTGTACTTGTACGTAAACTTTTTTATTAAACATAAAATTTATAAAAATATTATAGAATTGTTTATGCTATTATTACAGGAGTAATAATTAAGGGGATTAATGTATTATTATACGTATGCATTATACAGGATTAATGTATTTGAATTTTGTTGAAATTAACTTGCTAAGGTTAAATCCTACTAGAGAGCTCAATTTTGATAATAGATAAATCAACTATCCAAATAAACCATAAACACAAATAAAATTACTCAAAAATTACACAAAACAAATAGATAATTCTTAAATTACAATACCTTGATCATATAGATAGAATTCCTCTTAAACCAATAATTACTTGCATCGCAAAAATCATTACTATTGACTGGTAAAACCAGGAAATGCTTCTCATTAGGTGATAATTGCTGAACGTTAATGATGATGAATTACTTTTGACTACAGCAGATCCAAAGAAACTCTTTTGATAGTTCATTTTCTTTAAACAAAACATTTAAAACACTCCATATAGTTCATCCAACTTTCTTTGTAAAAACACAGTTTAAACAATCCTGTCTCTGTTATAGTTTTATTTATAATAACTTGCATCAGATAAATAACGGTAATATCTTTAAAATCTTAAACAAATTTAAACTGAGTAAGCACTTGCTAGTTTAGTTACTTCCGATAAAATCGATAATCATTTATTTCTTATCCACTTATGGAACGGAAATTTATTAATTATATTATGAGTCCATCCGCAAATAAACGATAATCCCCAAACAGATACGCCACGGTTATTTTTGTTAACAATGACTCCGTAATATTTTAAAAACCACTCAATCTTTAATAACGTAAATTCACTAATTACAACTGGAACGGTAGAGATAATTGTTTTAATGATCCATCACAAAAACAAACCACTTTTATCTATAAACTGTACTGTATATTCAGATTTATCGGCTGAATTATTCAAAACTGTACCATCTCGGAGTCTCACTTCAAGACAAGCGTCGCGTCGCGTCTTCACCGCAGCTCAAAAGCAAGTCTCTCGAAAAACACAAAAATCCTGTAAAATATTTAACTGTATAACGGTACTTTTATTAACCGCAAATTCTTAATTAATATCCGGAAAACGAATTTACACAACGGTATTTTTATATTAACTGCACATTTACAATTACAACATTAACAAGGCACGGCATCCGACACCAGCCATTTTCTATAAACTATCTGTGTCGAAACTAAAATTTAAGTGCGTCTACACTGTCTGGAAAGTCAAGTGAGACTGAAGTGCGTCTCCTCTTTCTTAAAACTCAGGGTTCTTTTTCTGCATAGGAATACATTACCAGATGCAAATCGTGTATACCAATCAGCGAGTCGCGTGTTTTGGCCTGAACAAATCAGAGCACAGCAACTCAAAAACAAGTATTGATTTTTTCGCTAAAACTGCAAACGCTTCAAGTTATTATTTTTTAAACGATTATATAAGTAACCAAAGAGATTTTTATAATTCTAAGAGGATTTGAAACCAACCTTTTTTAAAATAGTTTTCTTTTTTTATAGGGTTGTTTAAACCAAATGCTAACACAAGTTCATATTTTAAAAAGAACGTAAATTTGCAGAACCGGACTTAAGATTTTTAGTAAATATGTAGACCAAACTACATTTGTTCAGGACTGATAAAAATATACCGTTACATGATAAAAATGTCATTGGGTTATCGTTTGAAAGACGCCCTGTGTATTATAAAATTTGACTTTTCAATGTTAATGCTTGAATTTAACCAATAGAAAGCAGCATGTTGGTCACAAAACCCACGCTTGTCTATTCGTTAGAAAAAACCTTCTTTCCCTCTCTTCTTATGCAAAACTTGGCACAGTAAGCACGTGGAATGTATTGAATTAGATATTTCTTTGTGAGGAGCATTGATGTCTTGGCTACCATCTTGGATTTCCCCTTTGAATTTGGAAGGTAAACTCTTATTTAATTAGAGTTTCTTCTTGTTTTATTAATGTGATCAATAAGCCTTTTTTCTAAAAGATATTGATTCTTTA
This sequence comes from Agrypnus murinus, assembly GCA_929113105.1. Taxonomy (NCBI): domain Eukaryota; kingdom Metazoa; phylum Arthropoda; class Insecta; order Coleoptera; family Elateridae; genus Agrypnus; species Agrypnus murinus. The sequence continues at coordinate 39,048,497 of OV816030.1, forward strand.
TTGGGAACTCGATCCAGACTTTAATTCAAGAAGCCATTTAAGTCTAGTGTCCATTTTGGATGAAGACTTAGTTTGATGCTTGACCCTGTTTACCCTTGTTCGTTTGGTATTGATGGGGAATATACGTATTCGCTCCTGTTAATAATAAAGAAGATTCGTTAATCTTCTTGGTTTGAAACCCTAAGGCTGAAATCGAATATAAGGTAAATAATGATTAATGGTCTTGTATTTCGCAAAATTTTCAGTAGCTACTCGTGATTTCTGGGAACCTTCACCAAAGGAGCTTAATAACCTGGTGATCATCTACTACGATTCACCTCAAGTAACGTGGGTAATTCAAATTTAGTTTATTGATATAACCAGGTGGGTTCTTTATATCTTATTTTCATGTGGAAGCGTTACTTAGTTGTATCAAAATTTAAGAGTGAAGTATTATATATGTTTTAGAATGTTCATAAAGTTACAATTTAAAGAAAATCCATGATATGATAAGAAATTGGGATCCATCGTTTGGGGGCCTTTGCTTTTATAAAAGCTAATATTAAAGAGTACGGAGCCGGACATTTGGGCGAGGCCGTTTCGGCGCGGGCCACTTGGGCGCGGACCACTTAGGCGCGGAGACACTTCGCCTCGAGAAATTGTCTAGTATTATTGTAATATACAAAATCTATAGGTACTTACAGGTAATAAATACAGTATGATCGATGAAATACAGTGTTACATAAATACGGTATGATGAGAAAAAAAAACTAAATATTTGCCAATCACAAAAGCTCGTATGTACTGCCAGATTTACTGCCTTAATTTGTTTATTATAAATTCCTTATTGTTTATAAGAATTTTAAAAAATCTAAAATTTTATAAAATCAATTAAATCAAACAGGAAATTTGACATTAACATTAAATATCGTACCACTGATAAATACGTGTCCCACTTCACGAATGTTGTCTCAGTATGTAACACGGCGTAGGCGAAATTCTGGAATTAAGAAGATGTACGTGTGTACCGAAAAATAAAAAAAGGCTACTCTGATAATAGGGTAGCTTTTTCCAAAAAATTAAACTAATGGTCCAAAAAACCTTTTATTTAAAGCTTTCCCAAAGTTTTACTCTAATTTGCCGCGAAAAAATGTTCATACTCCGAACTGCTTTTAGTGGAAGTGTGCTTGCGCCTAAATGTCCCTGCGCCGAAGTGTGCCTGCGCCGAAGTGGCCTTGCGCCGAGCTGTACAGCGCCAAACTGTCCTCGCCCCGAAACGGCCGCGCCTAAATGGCAGTGTCTAAACGGCCGCGCCCAAATGTCCTAGACCGTAAAGGGTATCGTACAACATTTAAACAAGTTGAAAGATCTATAATCATATAATCAGCGATGAAAACGTTCGCATTATTATTATTCAAAGATTATACCACGACTTCTTACCCACGTTTTACCCAAACAAAGTCAAACCAGTCTTATACTATTAAGTACTAGGAGGAGTTTATTTGCCAAATTAAATTTATGAAATGAAAATTCATCTTAGGTTTTGGTTTTGAGTGTGATAAACAAAATTGAATATAGCCATTATTGTAAACCCACTTTTAAACTAGAAGATTTAATGGGTGCTCAAAATAACAAAAAAGCTTGTATTATTAATAGAATATCACTTATTCACTCCAAATGATCCCAAACTTTTGTACAGTTTTAAGCATGATTTTTCGATGATTTGATGTTTTTCGATGCGTGTTTGATATGTTCGTGTTCTTCAGCTGGAAAGATTATATACACATCTTTCATACAAATCAAACCTTTTATGGCGGTCATCTTGAATTTTTGGCGGTTGGTCTTTTTAACTCATTCAAAAAAAGAACGCATTCCCCATATTCCCTAGTTTCCGGTCTATTATCCGGAAACCTATAGTTACAATAGGCGTAACCACCTAAATTCTCCTCACTGATTAAACACACAAAAGCCCCACACTTTGTCTTCAGTTATAACAGTGAACTCTCAATAAACAAATAAACTCTAAAAATCACTGATACTTACGTTAAAATATCTCCCGGCAGAGCCGTCTTATTAATTCAAATTAAGCTCAGGTATCGTGGGTGTTAATTACAAAGTTTTACTATTAGGAATAAAACACAGGAACAATTAATATTAATAAAATATTAGAAGACGCCACCCAAATTTTTTTGATGTTATTAATTAAAAGCAATAGTTGAGAAATCTACAATTCGTGAAAATTTCTCTTTTATTTTGAAATCTTTTTTATGAATGAAACACCAACCAATTTGTCGTGCCAAACTACAGCACTGATTATTAATTTTGAAATCTGTATATATTGAAATAAGTTGAAGAATAAATCGTTTACACAATACAAAAATATACACCACAGTTGAAGATTATAAAACCTACTCGTATTGTTATTTTCTAATCATTGGACGTTGAAATCATTTCCATTATCAACTTAGATTTGGCTTAAACTTGAATGACAGCATAAATAATGATTTAAAATGTTGCTTAAACTTTTATTAGTCCTACTTTAAAGAAAATGATGGACATTAACTCATTATTAACACCCGTAGCTTGCCACGTATTCGCAATTCGCAAATTCTCCAAAACCTTGAAGTGCACGTAGGCCGCACGATTCAGTCCCTTCGTTAATTCAACTCCTCTAACAAGGGAATTATTATTCGGCGGATTATCTTTCCTTATTTGGTTCCTGAAAGGGCACCCTGGACGCTTTCACCTTTATAGGTAAAGCCAAACTCTCGATATTGATTGATCTTTTCATACAGTTTTAAGGGGGCTGGGTAAATCTAACCACCCACGTTTAAATATGACAACATACATGCCCAATAGGAAGATTAAACAAGTTTTTCTCTTTTATTGTTTCGCAAGGTGCACACACAGAGAAAAATGTATTTAAATTTCATCAACAATTGTGTGGTATTGTAAAACAAATTGGTCTTAAAAAAGTGACAGGGACAATTTGTGTACAATTATAAAACAAGATTGCGTCATTTAGTTTGTCAAGATTTTTTAAATAATGTTTTCAATTTTTTGTAAGGATGTGTATAAACTCAAATATAACATTTTGTGGAAGTCAATAGTAATTTTGTAGAATCAAATGAATAGTTTCTATAAGTTTCCATAACAAATTGTGTTACTTATTAAAACAGTATGTGTAATGTTGTTGCATACAATTTTATACAAAATTGCACAATTGTTGCGCTAGTTGTGCCACAATTGCTTAATAGTATTTAACACAATTACTTGTTCACATTTATACAAATTGTGCAATACTCTGGCACAAATATTCTATACAGAAGGTTAGGAGGTATCACAAATAAAATATATATTTTTACATATATTAAAATATATGTAACTAATATGTATATAGCTATACAATGTATAGTATTTATATACTATACAACGTGTAGTATATACACGTATAACACTAAAATTTCCTTTTGCCGTCGCCTGTTTATATATAAATCTCGAATTTACATTAATAGCGACAATTACAAGTGGTGACATCTATAGGATGTCATCCATGAACTTTGCGAAACACAATAATTAGTAGCAAGCAGTTTGAACACTGGATTATGATTTCATTCAAACAAAATATTGTATTTTTCTAAACATTTTTTACAATTATACTTCAACATAATATGCTAGCTTATCCTCTACAACATTGTTCCAAAGAATGCAGAACTAAATCTGACTGTATTAAATAATTGTCGTACGTTCCTGTTAGACAATTCAGTAACGAAAACCTACACAACGCTGGACAATACGATTCTACAATTATAATATAAATTTCTCCAACACCGTTTTGAACAATATTGTGCAAAGCTTTTATGAAGTATTTCTCTCTGTGCAGAACTAATAAACTCAATATTTGCATTGATAAAAACTGCCAGTCAAATAAGAATTATTACTTTAAAACATTTAGTTCTTTTGAAATTCTACGAAAATTAATGCAATAAAAGGGATTATTTATACAAAATAAAATCTAAAATAGATTTTTAAGGGGAATTTTGAAGAATACGTGCCTAAAGCAAGACTTCAAAAGTGAGAAATAGATTTCATTAGTGCCAAGTGTGATTTGGTTTCAATAGGATAGGTACTACGAAATTTAGATTAAGAGTGACTGTTTGCATTCTTAAATGTTTGTTTAAATGCAGCTGCCGTTCACACTCAAAACTAAATCTTTTTACTTTTAATAGTGTTATTTTTTTCTTGAACTTTATGAAACGTAATTTATCTAAATATTCCATACATTTCAAATAGAAAAAAGGTGTAGAAAGTAAATATATGATATAATACAAAATAAATATTAATTCAAGTAAAGAATTGTCCAGATAAATAATGTATACATAACAATACACCTATGACATAATCAGAATGAGAAGAAGAATCAGCATTAAATGAAATACTAAATTAATTTTTAATGAACGTGGCACACAAAAAAATTAATGATGCATTGCTGAGGAGATTAATACTGTTACAACTGATGGAAATGATCGATATTCTTACTTAATCATGTTTAGAACTGTTTTCTTAGATGTTTATTGTATTATAGAGGATGCATGGATGCACCTAACTTTTTTACTATAAATTCCTTGTTAGTCGGTAAATAGGTAAAGTAAGATTTGAGTGTACTTTATAACTTTAATATGATTTTATAATTAAATAAAGATAGATATAGTTTAATATGTAATTCCAATTAATTCCAATTAATTCGAAGGGCAGAATAAAGGCACTAAACTACAATTTTAAAACAGTAACGCCGTATAACAGATAATCTGTAGGAATATAGCAAATACACGTAACTACTATCGAACGCAAAAGTTCTGACTCCTGAGTTTGAACCTGCATAGCAAAAAGACTAATCGCTCAAATTAATTCAAACAAAAACAGTTAGGATAGACAATTTATTTTTGTATAAAATACCAAATTTTAAAAATGATCTTATTTTAGTTTTTGAATTTTTGAGTTAATTATGTTACAAAAAGTCCAGTTTTTTAAGAGTTTTAACGTAAAGCGTGTCTTTAATAATTAATATTTCAATAACTACTGGGTAATTTTATATGCAAGTAGTTAATAGTGTGTAAATATGTATGTTACAATTCTTTAAAGAATTATTTATTTATTAATTCGTAAATATTTTCAAAATTTCTTATTTTGTTATATAAAGTATTTGTTGCTTTATTAAAAAATACTATCTTTTGTAAAAAAAAGATTTTGATTAAGGCGCCAGAACACTAGAGTGCATTACCCTCTACATCATAGAATAACTTAAGAAGTAATACAGATATCAAATGTAAAAAAATTCCACAAACATGCAATACTAATAGCTACTTGTATATAATATATGTAAATTACCTACCTTCAATTCTGACAAGTAGTTATTGTCGCTTCAAAATTCGCTAAAATCCAAAAAACTAAAATCATAATTTTACAAATTTACTGTTTTATACAAAACCCAATTGTCTAATTGTCGTTGTTGCTGTTTTTGTTAATTTGAGCGATTAGTTTTTTGTTATGCGCATTCAAACTCTTTCTCAGAAATTTTGCATTCGATAGTAATAGAGGATACATGTAAGCAGTTTGTACACTATTTATAATAATCTTTTTGAATCGATTGGAAATCCTTGCTCGAAAGACTCTATTTCGAAATACCCCGTATATTAAGGTCTTTTTCAGTAGATGTACATTAACATCAATAAATAGTTCATCATTAAATTTTACAAATGTTTTACGCCTTAAATCATTAAGCTGTGTAAATGTTTAAGACCATAAATGCCAGCTAGTTAGTCTAAATAGTAGTTGAAATTAAATAAGGTATTTAACAGAAATCTTCCACCTAACCATAAAAGGAAGTAACGACCGGAAGATGTTCTATAATAGTTTTGTTCACCTATTTCAATTTTAATTACTTACCCATTGAACATGCTTTAACTTTTACTAGTTCTTTTTTTACACTTAAATATATACTAAACAGCCTACTGCGATTTACTACTATTTTCTCTTTCATTTAACTCATTGACAACTACACACACCTTGACACCAAAGAATAATTTTAAAAAAGCCTCATTTACAATTTTGTTCACAACCTCGTAAAACTTCTACTGGCATTTTTTTACAAATTTTGAATTCTACAGAAACTTTTAGAGCTTTAACACAGATGATCTTCGTCTTGATCGAAAGTCCTCGTAAATACGAATACGCTGTCAGCATACAATATTGAGTTACAAAATTCGGACGCAAATTGTACGTTGGAGGAATTTTAAAAAGGTTTAAATTCCACTTACGCATTACTTATATGATATAATAAGAATTAATACTTTATTATGACTCAATTGACTTTGTTCTTGCAAATAACACTTTTAATAAAATTACAAAAAGTTGCAGAATAAAAGTAATGCTTTGTTTTATACAATTCATTTTTTCTGTAAAGATTTTTATTGTTAATTAATAAAAAGCTAAAAGGATAATAATTATATTTTACCTTTTTCTTCATTATAATAACAGAACCTTGAAAGTTTAATAATAAGAAGAGAGAACAAAGGGTTGCAAAGTGAAACAGTAATTGTTAAATTGAAATTTATACCGCTTAGTAATTGAAAATTATCTTGTGCTTGTTATGTCATCATGAGTTAAGATAGAAAAGTAAGTTCTTTTAACACTTTTAATAAAAATTTATTGTATTTAAACGATGTCAATGTTATTTACTGGTTTAACAATTAGAATCTCCAATCTTTCATTAACTTCGTTTTCCATAACATTTAAACGATAGGTTTATTTCGAGAATTTTGATTTTCAAATAAATTCTTAACAGTTTCTAATTCTTCGTTTTTGATCCAATTGTCCCTTTTGATTTTTCAATCGTGTCAAACCAAAATTTAAAAAGTATTATTGGTAATGTACTCCAGTTCTTTGTTTTACACCGAGAAAATTATTTAGTAGGACCAATTAAATTTATTTAATTCAACAAAATATTTAGTTAAATGGAATAAAATTTAGTTTATTTAATTAAATATTTAGTTCAATTAAATAAATTTAATTGGTCCTACTAAATGATTTTCTTAGTGTAATTACACACACTACAAGAAAGTATATCAACTGCTGAAGCTGTATTATTAGGTTAGCCCTGAAAATTTCAATATTAAAACGCTAATAAAAACTAAAATAACCATTTACTAACCAGTTAGACACTTCGGAAAATTCAAGATTTAGGGAATTTAATAATTGACTTCTCCAGACTAACTCCCCACTAACTGACCTACACACACTAATTACTCAATCTGGACCAAAACGGACGATATTTTTAGCTGTTTAACGACTTTAGAATATAAGCCATTTAAAAGACGAAATTTAGGTAACACTGTAGTTCAAATTATTAAAATTCTCTCACACGATTGGCTATAATGTCACTTAAAATTACAAAAACACAAAATTAATAAAAATAATGAACTAATTGCTTCGTAAACATAGTTGGCCAATATTCCAGAACCATTTGCAACTTGCCTGACTTCTGCTTTTTTTCGCATTATTAGCTTCTATCTCCTCAAAGGCTAATAACCAAATAAAATTTAACTAGCTATTCAAATTGGTCACTTTTTGATTGTAATTGATCATGCATGACATTTCTGGCTATCTCGAACTCATTATACATACTGGAAGTGCATACACTTGATATAAACGTGTACATAAAAAATGGTAGCGAGGTAGCGGAACGATGTGATAGGAGAAAGAATATTCTTCTCTTCTACTACATCTCCTTACCAAAAACATTTATAATAGTCATTGATTGGACCGTTTTGTTGTGAACAGATTTAAAGCATAATAACAAGTGCATGCGTTTTCAGTCGGTATATATGTAAATAGTTTTTAAACACTGAATCTACAATGGACACCTTTATATTGACATGCAAATTCCACCTTTTGAAAGATTCGCTACCGAATGGACTGACTACCATTTCACCATGTAGTAGATTTTCAGATCACATACAAAATGATGCACTGTTTTGAGTAATTAAGGATTCGCTAATAATAACTCTTTAAAGCTTTTTTGATTATGTAGGATTTAATAATTGTGACCATGATTAGAATGCTGAAGTTGTTGACGACTTTAAAAATTGCAAAACTACGCAATTTAGTATTGAACTGATTGAATCTAATTATCCAATAACAATAATTTGATAGTTTTGTCACCATCAAAACAACCAATAAAAGATGACTCCCAAGCCCTACACTTATAACTGTACTTACTGTATTTAATTCGATTACAAGATGTGTTTACAATGAAAGTTCTTCAGAAATGAAGCGTCAAATCGAAAAGATAAAAGAATAGGAACTTTTTATTTTTTAATAAAATTTCTTATAATCTACAAATAATAAATGCGCCAATGTCCGTAAACATAAACCAAAACAAGAAAAAAGTATGAGAGAACGGGTCAAAACGATTAAGATTTTAATTTCAACAATTAAATAATCACTAGGGGAAACCCCGTCAAAACATGACGGTCAAAAGGCTAATTTATTAAAGAATTTCTTTATGTACAACATTCGTTGTGTGATTACAATTCTTCGGGTTTGCAAGCGTGATTATTTAATATTAATATTTATTAAATAAACGCAATCGAACAAAAACTGTTGAAAATACTAAGCTTACCTATTCTCAGACAAACTCTTAAACGCGTTATTTAATAAACACCCCCGAGTCACCCCCCCCCCCCCACCCACAACTCCGACAGACACTTCCTACCCTAGTTACCTTCGTCTTACTCCTTTTTCCGACTTACCGACCCAACTTATCTTCCTTTCTGATTTACCTCCACCTAACTCCCCCTCGGACTATTCACCCATTTTTACCATAAAGCTCTACATTGAATTCGTATATCATATACTTAATATAGCTAAAATTTTGAAATAATAATCGCTCATCGCACGTCAATTTGGAAACGTATCCAAACAAATGTTTTACATTTATTATTATACTAAAAATATAAAACTTAAAGAAATATATGTATTTAGTAGTGTTGACTAATATACACAACGAAAGCTTCAATATAAAAAAGAATTACGTAAATCGGCCCAGTAGAACTCTTAAACGAACTGGAATAAAAATGAACCTTGTGTTTTAAATGTATAGATTTTAAGTTCAATTCACATTAAGAATTGTCTACATTTTCTTTATTTTCGCTTTAGTTGTCATTTTTTGTACCATCTTGTCTTTTTCTTTGATTTTCCCTCTTTTTCTTTTGCTCCTGATCCTTGTTCTGATTTTCTGTTTTCCGTTTGTCCTTTGTTCAATTTCCTAAAATAGTTATTGAAGAAAATGTCAATATTTTTATGTGCAATCACTGCAATAAAAACATAAACACAAGAAACCTTTAATGAAATGAAAGAACAAATTGAACTTAGTACCTATTTTCCTTTACTGAAATGTTAGATATTAAGTTTTATTGTATGTATTGTATCTACTTATATAAAGAGTGATCATTTAAATTTCAGATTAGAGTAGGCGGATGTCAACAATCATTTGGTATTTTCTGATTAATAAAATACATGACTAAAATTTCCATGGTTTGCTAGATCTGAAAAAATGATCACCCAATATAGCTTGTATATAACCTAAATGTCGAAATTCATAATATGGAAACTATACCTCATACAGGCTTTCAGATTTTTTTGACAAGGAGTACAATAATCTACAAATATAAATTTGCAAATTTATATTTGTGTGATCTTTTTGCTGCTTTATTTAGTGAAACAAGAGCATTTTTTCTGAACTGGAACAGTTAAAAGATTTAGAATGTTACAGAAATGGTACGTATTTTACATTTGTTACTATGTTTCGCTAATTTTACGAATGAAGTAACACTTCACGAAAACGTAATTGTGTCTTTAACGTGCAATATTACAACTGGCAACTATGTAAAAAGTACTTCAAATCATGTAATACACCGAGTTTTTCTAGAGAATTTCGCTGAATAATTGACACGTTAGAAGTGATCTTCGCTTCCAAATTTTGCTAAGCTTTACACTTTAATTTTACACAAAGATAGATTTTCCACTTATAAACCAAAGGAAATTTAGATGTAGTGTTAGTCCGACGACCATGACCCTGGAAACTACCTTGAAAAGGTTAAGACTATGACAAGTATTTCCATGACTGTTTTTAAGATTTTAGTCAGTATTAAGTATTTTCTGGTTTTTTCTCGTCTTTTTTTCAAGCACATGCAGTGTAAAAAGTTTTAGACAATCCAACCCGTTTTTTCTAAATACTAACTACTATAACTACTATATAGAAATTAACTATGTTTTGTCTCAAAATTAGGAGGAGTGATTCGAATTATTCCCGCAAAAAAGCACTGCTATGAATGGTTCTCACAAAGTCAAGTTAAGCCCAGTAAATTTACAAATTTTGTTTACATGAAGAATTAGAAATGTAGTCTAGCAACGCGTACGTTAGCAGTAGATCGTTTTGAAATCCCTACATTGAATAATTCGAATAATGTTATATGGGCTACACTGAATCAACCAGTGCCGCACGTCGCTTATTTTGACATCGTGTGACGTTTTTGAGGTTATACTTCTTTATTATGTTTGTTTGTTTGTTTTTGGACGAGGAATCAGGATGGCGGAGCATCTTTCGTACCTCATGGCACCCATTTGCTATGATCATTTGGCCGACCCTACTAGAATTTAGCCGATTCTGGGGGAATTCCACCCCCAGCAGGGATTTTTAACGTGCAAACATCACATTGACACGGGACCTACAGTTTTACTTCCTATCCGAGAAGAAGGCATGTTTTTTAATTTTTCTCCGCCATGAAAAATTACCAGCTCGGCCTTTATTATGTGTTTTTTAAATAATTAATCAATATTTAATGTTTGCATTGAAATCAAGGGATTATATTTCAAGCATTCAATAATTTGAGATTTATTCTACAGTTGTTTTATTTAAATTTCATGTTTTTGTATCCCAAAAATTATCGTTTGTGACTCCAATTAATTTTTATTTGTCACTTTTTTGAAGGACTGTCAACAAATTTTTGACTCTGATCTCAGTGTATGTAATCTGTACTGTGTGTAACGTATATTGTATGTAATATGATTATATTTGCCGCTAAGATGTTTTCTATTAATCTATGTAAACCTGTCGGTCTCAGCCACTTCTCCTAATTTTGGGACAAGGTATAGTCGTTTCAGAGATTTCATATGTTCATAGAGCAGGATGGACATAAATTTTTAATGTACATCAAGAGGTTTTAACTTCACTTTATAAAAGAAAGTCTAGAGATGCTCCAAGTAAAGTTCCCTTGGCTAGTTTGGCGTTTAAATTCTTAAACGAGTAGAGAGATTTCCATACACCACATAAATACCCATATAATGGCGATTAAAGCTGCTATGTTTAGAGGAATTAAAGATAATAGAAGCAATATGTAAAAAGATATATCAAAAATGCAACATTGTATGCGCATTTACGTGGCATACCTACGACTACCACGGTCATTTTTTGCATAAGGAATTAGAGACTGCTGCCAGTTCTCACTGGTGGAAGCAAGGTTGTTATGCACCCTCCACCAGCTCTCCATGCTAATGCTGGAGCTATTTACGTGCTCAACCGTTGGGGTTCACTGGAAGTCCCGGCATCTCTAGTCCAGCATGCAGACTTATTACTTGCACCATCGAGTCCAACCCAAGTGTGGTTTGGGCTTCGACAATTTCTCACCGCTACATCCCAATTATAGCACTTGTGTATCTTACAACAGAGCTCGGTTCGCTTCTACCTAAACTCGGCGATTACCATGAGGAGGTGTAATGTGAAAGGCTATATATGGACACTTAAGGTCGGGCGGACTACTACAATTTGTCAAATTCAGCTTGGCCGGCGAAGTTTGAATGCGCATAATATTTGCGGCATTAGGGTAGGGATAGCTCATTTCACCTAACGTTCTCGTCTAGTACAGAGCGGTACATTATATGACAAAGTATAAAATATATATAAAAAAACACGTTATGATCTTATCATAAAAACTCGTTAGTTTTAATCCTTCTACCTGAAAAGTCTTATTTTTGGATTGTTAATAATTTTACACAAGGGTATAATAAAGATTTGTATCGCTAAAGTAAATTCCAATTTACACCCTTTTTGTGAGTTGAAAATACTTGCACCACAGATTGTACTTTCTCTTTACCTCCTAGATTTTGTCTTTGTCGAACACCGACTCTTTCTTTTCCCCATCTGCGAATTCCGCCGGCCAAGCTGCATTTGACGGACAATACTTTGCTCCGTGTGAGGACCCGAGCTAACCAGTCAAGTTCAGAGTAGCATCGTTTTGACTATACTGTCCAATACCTGTCACCACGATCTCCAGTCCAGTAATAAAGAAAGTCATAGTCCAAATAGTTGCAGAAAGAAACGATGCAGCGAAAATGTATCTGTCATATAGTAGTGTGGTTGGTTAATCTTGGCTAAAGCCTAGCCACCCGCTCGACGCTTATTTCAACAAATGATGCCTTTCCCTTTTGATGCACAAATAACTATTTTCAAACTGGGAATTTCCTTTCAAATCCTGATTTACTATTCTGTTATTTTGTTTTTTCATTTCGTTTAATTTCATTCATAAGTCATATGCAAATACACATAATTCTGTTCTAACCTTTGGGAAAGTAAAATCAATCGTTCTTAATTTTTCTCGTTTTTGAAAAAAATAAATCTAGTTTACAAACACAACCATTCTAATGCTTGAAAACGATTAGTCATGATTATTTTTCACAAACAAAACGAGCAAGAGGAATTAATTCAATTAACAATTAGAAGTTTGTATAACATTAGAAATCTGAAAAATATACAATTTTTCTGTTTATGAAACTATAACGGTAACAACGCCTAATTATACACATTATAGCAGGAATTAACATATGTAACATTAATTAACACAACTGCGTTTTTAAATAAAGCCACAAGAAATAAATGTTTATTCTATTTAAATCAAGAAAAAATCGTCCGACGTAAGTAAGCGATCGAAGGTTTTCTGCTTTGCCTCTTACTGCCATTCCAATTCCTTCTTGTGGTAGGATTAATCTGAAAACTATTTTATTGCTGCATTGTTTCCGCGAATATACTTTATATGGCAATATAATGTGCAATGATCGTTAAAAAGATAATCAAGATTAGGGGTGGCCAATTGCCCATGACTTTCTCATGTTAAAAATATTTAGTCACGATCAGCCATACAAAGCTTTTTATTCCATGAGGTATAACCTATTAAGAGCATAAAGCGCAACTAGACTTTAAATTAATTTATCTTAACGTATCCCAAGCAGCATTTAAGTAGCAGTAACTGAGATCGGAACTTTGATTGAGTAGTTGTTACGTAACTGCAACTAAATTTATGACTTTATAGGTTTAATTTCTTCAATTCGGAATATTTTAGTAATTGTGTAGTTGTTTCTACTATTTATTGGAACTATGTAGTTTCATTACTTCTAGTAACTATTAAAGTATGTGGAACGGTATTGCCACTTAGTATACTTACTTTAAAGTCGTTGCATCTTCAAAGTGGTATTATGATTGTAGCAGTAACTTGCCCGAAGCTACTTTAAAGTTTTTAAAACCTTACAGTAGTATTGAATGTAAAACTTACGTTTTTGCTACCCAGGAGAATCACATTAAAGTAATTTTTCGTAAACTACTCCATCTCCATATTTACTTGTAAAATGTTGGATTAATCAATAATTATTAATCAATTTGCAATTTGTTATGATTGTTAATAGATGTTTTACTATATAACCTTCAATAAAAATAACAAATTGGTGCCAAATTGTGCCTTAGGGATTGTTATGTATGTAGGTTGAAGTTGGTAACATTTATTTGAAGTGATGTAACTAACCAATCCTGGCCCGTCCTCTGGGCGAGCGTCAGTAACACTTGAGCCGGCTTGGAGGATACACGTCTTCTACACTCTATGCATTGTGTATGTAATTCGCCCTGCTCACTCAATATTAATAAAGTTAATTAATGACAATAATTGAGTATCTTTTATTTAAACACATAAAAGAACATAACAGGAATAATATAAAAATGGTTTCTATCATGTGTATCAACTTATAAGTATTTCGTGTATATTTAACATATTTTATTAGACATTTTTTTACTAAAAAATATATTTAAAGAAGGTGCGTTGTTATTTTTCGATCTATCATCATCATATTTAACAGAAAAGTTGCAATGGTTTATAATTTTGGTGTACTGGGATGACAATATAATCAAACATTTCATCGCTCTTTGTATTAAGTACGTATTACAAATAAACTGGTAATTCATTTTGTGACACGATCCAGCATTATATAGTATAGAAAATGATAGAATATTTGTTAAGTTGCAAGAGCAAGAGAGAGCAATCACGCGACACGATGTGTCAAAGAGAAAAGAAGTTCCACGAAAGTAGCAATTACTACGCCGCTACGTACCTGCTACCCAAAAGTTTTTCCCCATTTTGGTTCCAGGCACGTAACAAAACCGTAGCAATTACGTGCTTGTGACTACTGGCAAAGACTTAATAGTTCCACCGGTAGTTGCTGGTACGTAGCGATGACTAAAAATGCTGCTTGGGATTCCTTATTCTAATTTTTAGAAAAACATCTATGGTAAAGCATAGATTTATCTTTGTTTATCATACCGTGCTAATGGAACAAAGAAGATCACTCGACTGCAACCGGCAACGGCTGCAACCGAAGCCCGCACGCCGGCCACGAAATAGATAGGAAAAACATAATCAGTTGCTCAACTATGTTATTATAAAAAATGATCGACGTTATCATTTTGATGTTATATGGACGATTGTAAATTTTCACCACACGACAATGCACATCTAGAATTCGACACTATACGACAGAGATAGTGCATTAGCCTAATAGCTGAGGGGAACTGAAATGGGCAATGCAGCTTTTACTTTAATTTCGTTATTGTTATTTAATTATACAAAATTTGCATATAATAGAAATTTGAGCAGTTACCTATATGTTTATAGATTACGGGGTAATACTTGATGCGGTTCAATTAAATGTAGTTAGTCTAGAAATTAAATGTTTTAATACGAGGGTGGTTTGATAAGTCAGTGACTTTTTGAATTTCCCGCGCAGTAACTTTAAATGCAACACTGCTCCCGTCAACTGCCATCTATGAATAGACTACTGTAAAATTTTGAGAAGGCTGCGCTATTTAGTTTGTGTTTGACAGCCATTGAAAGCGAACAACTTCGTGAATTTTAACGAAAATGGAAAAAAGTGAATTTCGTGTGCTGATTAAGCATTATTTCTTGCGTAGAAAAACCACCACCGAAACCAAGGAAAGGCTTGATAAATACTATGGGGACTCTGCACCATCAATTTCAATGGTTAAAAAGTGGTTTACTGAGTTCCGTTGTGGTCGTACTAGCACAAGTGACGCCGAACGTTCAGGTCGCCCAAAAGAGGTCGTCACGCCAGAAATCCTCGATAAAATCCATGGAATTATATTGGACGATCGGAGAATGAAAGTGCGTGAGGTGGCTGAGGCCATTATATAATATTATTTAATAAGAATCTCTACAAAGGACTGCCACAGAATTCTTAATCCGGGAAATAGCTCTAGGTCAAGATTCTTGAAACTTTTGTAAATGGTAATCCCTAATGTGTAGATCAAAAGTGTCAAAGGGTACAAAGTCCAAAAAATTATGGTTTTTAGAATTACGGCCGTTTGAAATTGACAATTTGCAAATTGCACCACGCGGATTTCTTTCCAATGTTTTAAGAATTATGGCCGTGAGCCATTTCCCATAAGAATTGTGGGGTGTCCTTTGTAAATTAGTTTTGATTATTATGTTTATGGTGCTACCATAAAATAGTGCATGTTACCGTTAATATCATTTTTTCATTATTCAGCAGCTTTAAACAATGACTTGTACCCTTGGTTGAACCTTTGACATCACGTTTATTTCCTTAGGCGACAAAAGCCTTCTTTTCGTTTTTGCCATACTAATATTAATTACTAATATACCGGGTGCTACATTGCCGCGCCAACATATTATTTACAAGAGACATTCAAATATTGGCTTCCCTAAACATTTTATGGAAGAATGATGTTAAGATTTTTTGAAGAATGCCCAAAGAGGACTTCGTTTGCCTAATTTTACTCCTTTCTATTGCATCCCATCCCATCACATTTTTATATAATAATTATAAGATATTTCTAAATGGGGCAATAGAAAAAAGTGAAATTAAACCAACGGACTCCTCTTTGAATATTCTTCAAAAACTTCAATAACAGTTTTTGTTAAAAATCAAGGAAAGCCAATATTTGAAAGTGTCCTAAATAACATGCGAGATCCAATTTTGTAAGCGACTGGTATAACGTTAACAATAAAATGCATTTTTATGCATCTAAAGCACCACTGTCTCGATTCATACTTTTAACCGGACTTTAAGACTTTTGAAAAGATATGGAAACCCAAAACTGTAGGAATGTTTAGAATTGAAACAACGAAATGCATGAGGCTGTTAAGAATTTTTAAATATACGTCTTCCGTAACTCATCCCTTGTGTTGATCATCGACTTGTGATATTATTCTTAATAATGATTCAGGGGGATCTAGGACAACTCGGTGCCGACGACTCGGCGCGAAAAATTCGGCGCGTCCGATT
Organism: Agrypnus murinus; assembly: GCA_929113105.1. Taxonomy (NCBI): domain Eukaryota; kingdom Metazoa; phylum Arthropoda; class Insecta; order Coleoptera; family Elateridae; genus Agrypnus; species Agrypnus murinus. Next base: position 39,065,177 of record OV816030.1, read on the forward strand.
CCGCGCCGAGACAATTCGGCGCCAAACATTGCTATTAATATTAAATATTGCACTTACTATAAATTTATTATCAACAAACATAAAATAACTAATACAAAAAACCTACTCTATTAGTAAAACCCAGAGCATAAGTTCTTCCTAGAAAATTTTACCAACCGTCTTAATATGATGATTATCTTATGCATTAGTAAAAGATTAGAGAGGGCGAGTAAATAACATACAGGATTAATATTCAGGTAATGACTACCGTGAAAAACTCAACCTGATGTAAATGGAATTTGAAACGCAATTAAGCCTATAAAGTAAAATTTAACAGGGATACTAACTTTACTAAGAATTTAAATTAGAAATTACAAATATCATTTTAGTTTGGTAAGGTTTTTCTGTCGCCGAATTGTCCGCGCCGAGTTTTCCGCGCCGAATTGTCTGCGCCGAGTTGTCCTATACCGTGGTTCAGGGGTACTTATTTGCGGTACTGTTGCTCTCGAACTATTATTGGCGGACCTTTCCTCAAAGTTACTTATGGACCTAGGCATAACCTAACTAACCATAATACCACGCAACAAGATTGTTTTGTTTATGCAATTGTTCTTTGCTGCCAGCAATTAATCCGCGAGTAAGCGAACTACATACGAACAAAATTTTATTTACAGCAATAGTTATGCAAAAACATGTCCGTGTGAGCAAACAACCGACAGAAATTGCCAGCAAGTAAATGTCAAGACACACTTCACACATAGTATTTTATCCTGCCGAGACCATATCGTAACTGAGATTTTTCCGGCAACACACTGATGTAAATGCGACGTCTTAATCTTCTTCAAAAATATGAACCTGACGCAGGTTAAGATATTTGTTAGGGGTCGTAACTCGTAACGAAATCTTGAATTCTAAACTGGACGAAAGCAAGAACGAGACTGTCCTCGGGGAATAATTGTAGCAAATCAGCTGGTTAAGTTATACACAATTATCGAGGTATAGTAAATTATAACATTTGCGCAACACCCTGTATATGAAATGTTACAACGCATTGACATCTTGCCGGAAACTGCCAAGAATCAAACTTGGTATGTACAGTTGCTATAAGAGAATAGCAGTATCACGTACTAGGATGTTTACGACAAAAACGACTAAAACAGTTTCTGACCAAAATTAATGAAGAACCACCTCTTAAGATGCTGGATAAGTTTTTTACGTTACTATTTTGCGTTTAGCTTTCCTTCTTTTTAAAAAGAAAAAATAGTAATGCTCAATAACTGATCTAGCATTAGTTTCTGAAAAATAATTGTATTAACTATTAATTATTTTCTGTTCGTAGACGTAATTGTTTAGCACCTTTAACTTCTTGGCAGCCGTGCATATGAAGTTTTATTGCTGACAGTTTTCGGTTAGATGTAAATTTTAAGTCGGAGAATTTTAGTGCATATTTCAATTGATTTGGGCAAGTATTTGTTTCTGATATATGACACTATCATTTTTTACATTTCAATAATAAGGAATGAGGAATATTTTTTTTTATTTGACGCCTACACTACGGGGGAACCAACATCTTAAGTCATCTGTCCCCCATCTAACATGCAACACGAATACACACATCCATAGTTGAGGTGACGGAATTTTCCAATTAGAAAAATCCCGCTGCCCCAAGTGAGATTCGAACCCACGACCCTTGGAACACGAGTGATGCACTAACACCACTCGTCCACCGCCGGCCCTAAAAGAGGAATATTAATGCGCAGAATCTATAACGCAATTTTATGTATGGAATGTAAGAATGTTAACTTTAATTAGGATTTTAATTAACATTCATTATTCAATTTATTAATATACAATCATAATATAAATACTTCTATTGTTGCTGTTTAAAACAGTACGCAGAATTACCAGATTAAAGCACTAACCCTAATTTCACCTCTCAAGTCTCATTACTATAATAAGTCTCGTATTTAGTACACAAGATAAAGAACATAAAAGGCAGCTTATACAAAAAAAAGCAATTTGTAAATGTTACTATGTCATTCTGTTTATAACGTTTTTCACGCTGTTATTTCAGTGTTCAAACGACAATACTTTATGGAATGAACCTTCCTGACTTATTAGACTTTGTTGTTACAACAAGAAATTACGAGTTAGTTACTATTATTCTTGCTAAGCTATGATATTCGCAATCTTTGTACAATTAATTTATTAATGCGTGATCTAGAATATTATCAAGTATTTATTACACAAGAGAAATGTTAGGAATTATTGCTTAATGAGTTGATCAATCTTTCCTGAAGGTATCCTGAATAAGATGAAATCGACCTTGCCTTGTACATACAAATAAATCAGCGACATCTAGTAGTGTTACCACTCAAAGCTCTTGAATGTATACTGAAGTACGTACTACTTCCATTTGGTATAGAAAAAACACATTACAATGTAATATGTTTAAAAATTAAAAGTAGATACAAAGAAATTTGTTTTTATTAAATAAAATAAATATCTCATATAAATAAAGCTTGTTGTAGTGGAAATAGATTATTTAACCAAGGGAGTTCGCTAAATTGAAGAAGTACATATAAAGAATGAAATTATATAAAGTTTACCATTAAGGCACAATGCCTCTTAAGTATATTTTTTTGATATAATTCAATTTTATTCAACTTACAAGACTTGTTTCACTGGGTATTAGGCTGTTTAAGTCAGAAACACCTGCCACTATCGAAGTGGTACTCAAACGGTAAAATACATTTTTATTTACAAACATTTAAAAACATTTCTAATAAAAGATAGGTACCTATAAATTCAATTTTAAGTGAAATAGAAATATATAACTAAAGAAATATTTCGGTATCCTTTATTCTTCCAATATGAGTTATTGAGGTTGGAAAACCTTAAAAGAATAATTTCTTAAATATCAAGAAATTGTTTGTCGAGGTATTCTATACTGCCTGATATCTTTAGCAACTTAAAGAGTTTTCTAATAAAATGCCATTTTGGCCGACGCGACAATTCTAATAGACTAGTTGAGACATTTCCTGGCGCGAAAACAAATTCAAATCGTTAAAGGTGGGTTCGTTCTTTAGGCGAGTACCTTTCAATTTTTCATAGTTTGTTTAGTTACACAGGGGACATAGAATGAATGGGGCTAAGCCTTTCTCGGACAGGTACTGGAGTCGAGACGAATAAACAGCTTCTGTATTTTCCGTAACATCAAAACCAGAACATGATCATCTGACGAATTATCCCACAGTTTCAATACATGTTCAATAGGCCGACAGGGCCGGATTTACCAATAGGCCTACCTATAGATCTGAATCTAGGACGGCAATATCTTGGGGACGATATATGTATAGGAATATTATGACTACAATTATAACTGCTGAGTAAGTCAGCATAAATAATTTTCGCTGTGTAAGAGGAGTTCTTAACTTTTGTTCGCATCACAGCTTTTTTCGCATAGATAAATTTATCATTATCATCATATATAGAGTATTAAATCCAGCCCTGTATATTAGTTAGTTTTTTGATTACGTACTGTATACGGGATTTTTGTTGGTATCGTTCTGTATTCATTTAGTTCATTTTTATTTTTACAATTAATATCACTTGTCTTGTGCGGTCAATGCTTCACACTTGCATAATAGGTGCTGTACTGTTTCTGGTTCCCTTCGTTAAAAAGTTCCATAATGCTAAAGTGTTTTTAACACCTACGTGTTCTATTAAATACCATATAGGTATTCTTAATTGATTCTTAGTGATAACAGTTCATCAGTATTACTTTGACACGGTATGACTTCTGTATAAGCATTCTTTAACACCTTCAGTGCTGTTTTGAGCTAAAATAGGCTGTTGCTGATCCTCTTCTGCCAATTTCATCATCTTTTTCGTTATCTGTCTTATAACAATGTCTTGGCACCCAAATGAGTTTTATATTATTTTATTTTGCCAAACTATTGAGTATATCAGAATCTACCTATTTAAATAAGCTCTTTTGTTGTCTTGTTTGAAATGCAGAACTGTACTATTCCGGCACATTTCTAGCTATTTGCTCTCGTAACCGCTCCTTCTTATGTTCTGGATCTATCCGTGTGTCAGAATTATCCCTGGGGGTTTCTTCTGAACGGTTCTCAATCACATCAATTAATTATAATTACCTAGAAAGGTGGTTTGAATTCGTATTTTGCTGTCATGTAGTCCTGCTTCATATCTTTTGATAGTACCTGCTGATGGATGCATGTGTCCCGTTCTGACAGAAATCTTACATGTTTCTCCAGCAAGCTTACGAATGTAGACCCAATCTTGCCTTCGCCCTTACCACGGTGATGATTGACATGGATATAGAGGGATATATAGAGGGGGATATAGAGAGCTGAATCGGACAACTGCGGGGCGACCCTCATCGACCATGAAGCTTTGATTTTTATCCAGAAAGAAATTTTTTCAGATAAAAAAATTCTTTTAGTTATTTTATTTGTAATCACTAGTAACTTCGATAGCATGTGATTTCTATTGGTACTGCCCGATCGAACCCATCCTAAAATGTGACGTGACTTGATTTTGAATGGTTTTGCCACCCCGATCTCCCAGCTATAGGCCTGGTGTGCCTCTGACAGAGTTTCTGTATATTCCCACCAACATCCATGAGACACTACCCGGTGGCATGCAGTTTCCCATAGGTCCGCGAGCGCACCCCCTATCCGGGATAAATCTTACTTTAATAATCCTCCATTCGTCTAGGTCAAGCAGCGGGTAACTATCACCATATCCGACCCTGACGTCAGATAAGAATCAAATCCTCTACATTGGACCCTCATGTCAGCAGAACTTTATTCGCAAGCTAGTCTTGGATACTAGTCATTCCCGGCACCTCAAACGACTGCCCAGTCCTCTGTCATACTAGGCTAGTCTCGGATACTAGTGAGTCCATGATGAGCACCTCGAACGACTGCCTGGACTTTCATCCCGGATGGTGACAACAGTGAAAATCCTTCTGTCATCCTTTAGCAAAGATCAGCAATAGCAACAACCGCAGCAGCAGCAACTAGAGGTATATTGCAGTTTTTTACTCCCCGTCTCTCTGAAGTTTTTGATAGGTGCAAAATCACTGATACAAATGAAGTTTACATATTAATGGCTGCTGCAGTGCTGTAGAAGCTTTCGGGAGTGACACTGAAAACCTGGTAATAAAGCACTTCTTTTCAACGCCTTAAAAGAAATTTAGAGAACTGAGACAAACAGAAATTCAGCACAGATTTAACCTAAACGACTGCCAAAAATTAATGTTGCACTAGGATGAAAAGTTGCTCCCAGCACACACAGGTGTTGAGAAAGTTGATAAACTGGCAATAATAGTAACTCGAGGCAAGGAGCAATTGTTATGGGTCCCTGAAATCCCAATATCTTTAGGAGAAGGGCAAGCCATGGCTGTTTACCAAGCAGTGGAGAAGTGGGGTATAACCGACAAAATCCACACTTTGCACACCGGCACTTTGCTGTGATACCATAGCAACTCAGGTCGAGATGGTGCCTTTATAAATCTAAAAAAAATGTTCAATCGTGACCTGTTGGACCTCCCTTGCCGTCATTCTTGAGTTAGTTTTGAGGAGCTGTTTCGACTCACTGATGGGTGTAACTTCCGGTTTAGACATGGAGATTTTCAAAAGATTTAAAGAAACCTGGACCTTATCATGATTTCCTATTCATGCGTCAACTGATAAATTATCAGGATGATCCAGAAATCAGTAAGGCTGCTGCAAAAAAAATTCAACCACTTCTGGTTATTAGTTTCCGAATCTGTGGATCTATCCTGATTGATGACAATCAGGTTAACGCAAATAAGGTTCAAGTTATGCTGGGAATTTCTCATGTTATTTCAGGAATTTTTCGAATTAAGTTTTGAGCAATTTGACTTTTGAATGTTTTTAAACAATTGCTGGGGTTGCCTGGATGTGTCCACATCAATTTCTCTAAGAAGAAAAAAGGAAATGGCCGAGATAGGGAAGAGTATGCCGCTTTTGAACGGAATTATACTATGTTCCAACTTAAAGGCACTTGAGGGTCTCCTAGGAGTGGTCCGATTGAGCTGAAGTTTTTCACAGTCTGTTTTTTTTGTTGATTGGAACATGATTGCGGAGTAGGAGCAGCATAATTTTAATTTTCGGAAAATTACCTATAGCTAAGGCCACCCTAGGATCCACTCGTAAGCCCTGCTGTTCGGTCATTTTCCCTTCCTGTAATTTCATTATTAGACTTGCTTTCTACCATAACGATCAGGCTCATCTGCGTATTCAAGAATATTGTGTCCTATCTGACTGAGTACTGCGATTGACTCGTTCATAACGCAGAGAAGTATTCATCCACTTGCAACTTGTTTCATCCATTCATTTTACATGGAGTGTCCAGCAGATTGTATTAAAGGAAGTATTGGCAAAAGCTTCCGCAGTATCAAAAAATGCCCTGATTAGTGTCCATGTCTTTGGTATGTGATCCCGACCACAGACTAGCTCTGAGAATTATGCACAAGCTGCAATACAGGAGGTTCCTATACGCGGACGAGTAGTCGATGATTTATGTGATTGAAAGAGTTTACATATAGCCCATTTCAGACTATCCTGATTTATCACTTTTCCTACATCCAGTCAGTTGTCTTTGAAAGCTTTGTTTGTAACAGATTCCAGTTCAGCTCGCTTCAGCACTACTTATGTTGTATTAGCTAGTTTATAACCAAGAAAGTGCACCTTGAAGAATTCCTTCATGGACTCATTTTAGTATACTCTCTTGTTAACATTTTCAGAGAGCTAATTGAGCTTGGAAAGTATCTTTTGAAGTCTGACACACTCAGGAGTTTTTTTTACCTTCACACAGTGACTCTTTCATGTCTTCCTCTTTGCTCGCCTCGCTGATTTATTGTTATAAATCAGAGCAGTGTTGTAGATCTTTCACTATCTTCTTCATATTTTTGCTCTGACCTGTCTTCTCATTGCACCAAGCTACCATAACGTTGGTGGTCCTTGTACTTCTCTTTACAGATTGAAATAACTGTATCGTGCAGTTCTTCTGTAGTTATTTTTAGTTCTATATACACTCTAAGCTTCTTCTTCTCATATAAGAATATTTGTCATTTTCTAAATCTTTTAATTCTAATTTAAAAATTAAAAAGATTTTTAATCCTCAAAATTGAAAACTCATTCTTTAAACATTTTAATTCTATTCTCAAAGTCTTGAAATTTAAAAATTTTCAAACTCTTAATACTGTGGAACTTAGAAACTCAATTGAGATTAACAAGTTTAAAAATTCATAATTTCAGATAATGCTATTTTAAATTGAAAGCTTTCAATGTTTAAAACCCTGTAATAGTTATTTATGTACCAAGGGTTTTAAAATGATGATAATGCCAGGAGGACAACGATGTTCCAGCCCGAAGTCCTGAAGGACCCGAGGGATGGAGTTGCCCGATGGGTATTATCATCTAGTAACGCTCATGGTGCATAAAAAATTTTATTTTTTACGAGAATATGTATATCCTATATACGGGGGACTCAACTGAGGAGACGAATCGGCAATGGGCGTTCCAAACATTTGCGTACCCAATGGCCTGTATTTTAAAAAATTTTCGTTAGAGGGCGCTTCGGTCCTTGACAACGCTCAGACCACGCTGGCCATTGTTGACAGTTCGCTGGAGTGCCATATGGGTCGCAATGTTTCATAAAAATTAGCCAGATTTGCGATAAAATTTGCGATAAATCGCATAATCTGTCAACACTGTCAGCGTTGTCCAGAATCGTAGCGCCATCTAGAAGTAACGTTCAAACTTGAATTAACGTTCAAGGTCGGGGACGCTTTATTTGACTCGTTTCGTCTCCTCAGTTGAGTCCCCCGTAATCCTATAAAATAGGATCCGTTGGTGCAAATAAATGTTGTAAAGCGAGAGATCGTTTTGATCGCTTCATTTGACGTCAAATAGAAGTATCCTAGGTTTGCATAATTTTTCGACGCGAACTTAGGTGAGGGCATCAAAAGAACCACGAAATCTTCGGACTTTTTTCAGTTTTTCGCTTATAATTCCAAAGCGGTGCTTTCCAACGAAAACTTCATTATTACAAGAATTAAAGAGCATTAAGTTCTGCGTCGGATGAGTATCTAGCACTTTAAATTCGGTCCAGTGATATGGTCGAAAAATGACAATTCACATTAAATATACTTATATCAGCTTTATTATATATATACGTATTTGTAACTATGTTTATGTCCGGCCGGGCGATTATGACGTATTTAGCGGCCTGTTTTTAAGCGTAAGTTGCTAAATTAAAGCTCTAGGGCTCTAAAACTTTTTAGAGCCCGCTAGAAAAATAGTTACCCTTGTTTACGCCGTCTCCATAGTAACAACAGTAATTACATATCATTGAAGTTTTATCACTGCACCTACCTACTTTAAGTTGTGCACTTTTTAAATTATTTTTATTTTAAAATTAAATATTAATTTAAATTTAGGCCGGACATAAACTAACGTATGCATTTCGGGCTTAATTAGTGTTTTAGAGCCCTTTATCGTCTTAGCGCCTTCTGCTTTCGCCTCAGGCGCTAACTGACTCTGCGGGCTCTAACACACTCAATTAAGCCCTTAATACATAATATACTATTATTAATAAAGAATATTTCATAATATATAACTATGTGCTTTTCTTTATTCATTGTTCATTCAAATATTCAGTGCAGAGGCGCCACTGATGCGGTAATTCATGGTATCACCCCATTGATATCAATTTTTTGACGACGAACTTTATTTTTATTTTTCGACGTCAACCTTTATTTTTTGCTCTTCACTTGCAAAAGTATAAAAGTTATAAAACAAAACGGAAACGTAAACCTTTTTAGAGGATTTTAAAAGTGAGAAACAAAAAAAGCATCAAGTGTCACGTTTTTCAGTTAATAAATTTTCGGTGTTTCCAAATTATTGGTATCCTTTTTACTTCCCCCCCTCCGAGTAACGCCACTGACTTAGTGACCCACGGGCTAGTATTAAAAAAATAATGAACAAAATTTGACCCACTTCTCAAAAAGGTTCGCCATCACTGCTAGATGAAGTGGGGCTGTACTAACTGGTCGCTCGATCATTTCGTAAAAAGATAATTTTTTGTTAAAACCACTGTTATCTTATTTTTATTCCTTTTGATTGAAATACAGCAGCCATATTTGTTTCGTGGTGAACGACCTTTCTTGCAGTCTTTTTATGTAAACGTTTATATTTATATTTATAAAGCTAGGAATTTTTATGTTTGTCGAATGGTAACAACTTTTACTAAATTTACAGAAATCAAACAGATAAATGACAATTTAAATTCAAATGTTTTTTGTTGCTGTTACCAACATAAAAACAAAAAAAATCCTAATACCACTAATGTCATCTAAAAAAATAAGTTAATTTCAGCTAAGAAATTTAAGTCGGAACAAAATTATTCTTGGATCACGCGCCCAGAAAGTACGTGCAAATACTCGTTATTTGTTGTGTACGTAAACATCTAGTTTCTGACCTAATGATCCAAATTACTATGGAACGTAACGCCGGCTCCGATTGTAAAGTAAACCATAAGCGGCGTTATGAACTATAACGCCCGCTTATAATGCCCTGGTTGTTATGGAGTTGTTTATGTAGTTCGTATCACAGGTATAAACAGCAAATAATTTGCAAGTGAAACAAAGTATTTTTTACGATAAGTAACGTGTCTCATGAAACAATAGAATGTAAATAGAAAACTCATTTTAATATTGTATAGATAGCAAATCCGGATTTTAATTTATAGCATTCAAATTGTTTAATAAAAAGAAATCTTAGAATGTTCAGGTAATTTTTATAGAATAAATAATAAACCACTCCTTGACAATCGGTTGTATAGTAAGTGAATGGTTATTTCCAGATAAATCTGATAACCTAATACAAATCAATGAAGACTTTTTAAAAATTATGATCTAGTTATTTCTGATAGAGTTTGATAAAAAGAATATTGATAACCTAGTAAAAAAAGAAATGCGCCGCGATATTTCTTTCTCATTTTCATTATTAGTTAACTCCATTTAACACGGTTGCGCAAACAATGTTTATTAAGACATTTTCATTTGTAATTTAATGTGTACACATAGATCAATAAACAGAAGCAAGACATGATTATCAACGGCCGGCATAGGATTTTAAAAGTGTATCTATAAAATACCTTGACTTTCCTTTCACTATTCGATAAATTCTGATTACAGGTTACTACTCCATTTTATCAAATAAATAAATTATGCAACTAGCATATCCGCTCTCGACGTAGTACTTAAACAACAATTATAACACATTTTGTATTTTTATTATTAATGCGGTAACGGTTTTACCCAGAAAAGAATTTTGTGCAGGAGTGAGATATTTATACCAAAGCCTACTTTTGAAAGACCCACTGACTTCAAAAATATCTACCTGCGAAAGAATAACCGTATGTGTTAAAATCAAAAGAGGCGCCATCAGCTTCGGAAGAACCTGAGAGAGAGAAAACTGTTGTTGGATCATTGCTCCGGGGGGTTTTAAACTCTCGCTAAAATTCTTTTAGATATTATAAAAGAATAAAAACTCTCCAAATAGACAACTTTCAAACAACTGTAGTGTGCAACGTTTAATAATAAATTGCTGGTTTCTTGCTTGTCCATGTATTTGAGTCTCCAGTATAAATATTTCTATGAAAACAGAATTATTCAACGTTGGTATTCGTTGTTTTATAGTAATTAAAGAACACCTTTCTATTTATTTTTGTATAGTTTATCTAGTTTTTTTTTTTGTTTATATTTCATTACTGTTACCAAAAGCACGTTTTTTTACTTGGATCTTGTTATTTTAAAATCTACCCTTTCATCAAATTTAGTGATCATGTGAATCGAAGAGTTTGGTTACAATTTTTCAGGCAAAAAGCTTTACAAGAAAACGTAGAAAAATCGATTGATTTAAAAAATCCAAAAATATTCACTAAGCGTAATTCTGCAAAAAGACAAAAATATCTGTGTAGTTTATTAATCGTACTTCACTTTGTTTGTTGTTTCATTTATATCGATGAATAATAGGAAATCAATTTTCTTTGGATTTTTAGTTATTATTGGCGTTTACATATTATTCTTTACATTGTATTTACTTATACATAATATTATACCGGGTGGGGCAATAGTGTGGGGAAGTCCGATAGTTCCTAAACGGTAACAGCTAGAATCGTTCTAATACGGATGTAAACAGTGGATAGAGGCGCATCTAGAGAAATCATTTTTAAATATATAGGGTGTTGCAGAAGAGTGTGGCAAGCTTAAGGTAATTTTTTTTAAATAGAATGCCCCAAATGTTTTTGCATATTTAACACCTCTCTTGGCAGGTATATTCATATCTAAAGTTTTAGCGCCATCTAATGACCGGTTTAGAAGTTATAATTAAAAAAAATGAGTTTTACATTATCCCACTTAGAAGTTTACCGCTTTCACGGCCGCAACTGTGAAGACGAATTTAAGTAGGGATCTTGTTGCAGGGGCTTGTAGGGTGCTTTTCTTTAAAAGAAAATGGACTCACCATGTACAGGGTGTTCAAAATTAATTTTTAAATTTAGAGAACTTCAAAGCTAAAAATTCACAACTTTTTCAAATGGAACACCCTGTATATTTTGTACCTTTGTGATGCAGAATTAAATAACGAACATTTTTTGTATGTACGTCCCTATAGCTATCTGTAACCACTTTTGATTTATTGAGAAGAAACTGCAGGAAGTACACAATTAAACTCAATTATTTATTTAAAAAAATCAAAGTTTTTCAAATAAAACAAAAGAAAAAAACTATAACAAACGCTCCATATGTTGCCCATTTGCATGGACACACATTTCGATGCGCCTTTGGAACGATCTTTGTACGTTTCTTAACATTGCCGGCGTGATACTTCTAAAAGCATGTATTATTCTATCCTTCATATTTTGGATTGTGGTTGGTGTCTCTGTATAAACAATTTCTTTCACATATCCCCATAAAAAGAAATTCATTTTTGTGAGATCAGAAGATCCCGCAGGCCATTTAGTGGGTCCATTCATTTCAATCCATTGATGTGGGTAGATATTATTTAGGTGGTCTCTTACTGCATGTATATAATGGGGTGGACCACCGTCTTGCTGAAGCCACATCCCATTTCGGATCCTTTGAGGAAGGTGCACCAACAATTGTGGCAGATAGTTCTCCAAAAAATGAAGATAAATAGCTCCAGTTAATGTACCATCAAAAGAATGTGGCCCTATTACATGTTTTCCAATAATTCCCCCTCCAAACGTTTATGGACCATCTGTGCTGGTTATCAAGTTATCTGAAAAAGTGAGAATTTTCTGCAGCATAATAATGGAAATTGTGCCTGTTAACAAATCCATTTTCATGAAACGTTGCCTTATCAGTGAACAAAACATTGTTGAAGAATGTAGCATCGTCTTGCATTTTACCTATGGCCCAATTACAAAACTGTAAACGTTTTAGAAAATCGTCATCAGTTAATTCCTGGTGCATTTGAATGTGATATGCATGAAACTTATCTTTCTTTAAGATTCGACCAACAGAACGTCTACTTATTGCTACAGATGAACTCACTTCTCTCTGACTAACATGGGGATTCTCAATCCTTGCCAGCACAACAGATAACTCATTTTCGTCGTTGACAACATTGTTAATTCGTTCACTTTTTTCATTCTGTACATTGCCGGTCCTCACAAATCTATCGAGCAGGTTTTGAAAGCTGTGAACTTAGGGAGCCTCCGTTCAAGATACCGTTGGTGGTACATTCTGCGGGCAAGCAAACAATTTCTTTCCGACTCGCCCAAAACAATAGTCATGTCTACAAGTTCTTCATTACTAAAATTCATTTGAAAAACTAAAACACCTACTAGAACTAAACACTGATGGTCGATAACTGCGAGAAATGTACGTTTTGCATACGTGCACAACAATTGCTAGATGCTTTAATGTTTTGTTGAACAAAAACAACCAACACACTTGACAACTAAATAAATAATTGTTTTTAATTGTGTACTTCTTGCAGTTGTTTCTCAATAAATCAAAAGTGGTTTCAGATAGCTATAGGGACGTATCTACAAAAAATGTTCGTTATTTAATTCTGCATCACAAAGGTACAAAATATATAGGGTGTTCCATTTGAAAAAGTTGTGAATTTTAGCTTTGAAGTTCTCTAAATTCAAAAATTAATTTTGAACACCCTGTACATGGTGGGTCCATTTTCTTTTAAGGAAGAGCACCCTACAAGCCCCAGCAACAAAGTCCCTACTTAAATTCGTCTTCACAGTTGCGGCCGTGAAAGCGGTAAACTGTTAAGTGGGATAATGTAAAATTCAATTTTTTGAAAAAAAATGTATAACTTTTAAACCGGTCATTAGATGGCGCTAAAATTTTAGATATGAATAAACCTGGCAAGAGAGGTGTTAAATATGCAAAAATATTTGGGGCATTCTATTTAGAAAAAATTACCTTAAGCGTGCCACAATTCTCTGCAACACTCTGTATATTTGAAAATAATTTCTCTAGATGCGTCTCTATCCACTGTTTACATCCGTATTAAAACGATTTTTCTGTTACCATTTAGGAGCTATCGGACTTTCCCACACTATTGCCCCCATATGTATATTACTAACCTTGTCTAAAATTGCCCTGTAAGTGATATCCTGTTGGGTAATAAATAATTACCTATATTGATCTAGTTTTTTAACATAAATATACATACGTAGTTTAAACAATGAATGAAAAAGGATGATGAATGAATTTCATTAAAGAATAAGCAAAATATATGAACAGACAACATAGTTGAATGGAAGGCGCGTTACATTTACAACTACAAAACACCGGTTCTATTCTCGACTGAATTAATATATTTTATAAATAAACATTTTTAAAGTTTTTTGTTTTCATGACCAATACTTAATAATATATTAATTAATTAATTATAAATAATATAATTTAAAACGATTTGTGATGGGTTTATGGTCTGTTTATTTATAATTAGCTTACATTTTTTCACTTACAAAGCTTACAAAGTATAAGTATATTTTTAGCTTACAAAGTATAGTATTATATTTGCATGTCATGACTATTATTCACAAGGATGAAGTTTACGACACAAGCGGTACGCGAGAGTTCGATAATGGCTTAACCTGTGCGAGCCTTTTAGAGCCTGCAATTGGGGCAACAGCAAAGTTTTGAATCTTCAATTGGCCTTCTTCAGGTCACACGACTTTATTAACTGTGGACCCTTTTTCTATATATTCACATAAGCAAAATTCTTCACCCCTCGTGACCTCGTGGCCGCGTCACCTGTGGCAATTCGAGAAAGGTAACTCATCGTTCTCTGAAGCAGCCAAATGCTCCTGATAAATTTCTCTCCTCGCCAGTTTTTGCTCTGGTGTAGGGAGTTTGGGGATCCGTAGGATCAGAAACTTTTTCATCCTTAAATATTTGCGCCCGATCTTAAAAACTGTAGTTTCGGGTACTCCAGCTTCTTTACCAAGTACTGTGATCTCCGTTCGTTGATCTGCAGCAGCATATCTTCAACAAACCGGATAGTTTCCTCTGTTTTTGCCTCAGTCGGTCTTCCTGATCTGATATCGTCCTGAATTGAGTTTATTGAAACTATTTAAACCAAGATCTACTTGAAAATAATTAACTTTTCCCGCTTTAGTGGGAAACCCGCCGTGTTCCAAATTATTTTCACCCGTTTTTCGGAAGAAAAAAATTGTAAAAACTGCAAAGCCTTTTTACATGTTTCACAACAATACAATTATTTAAAGCATCAGAAGCATTCTATAAAGCATCGCACGTGACAACCGATCTAACTTACTAATATTTTAAATTTTAACCGGATGTTGTTCTAGTCGTTAGTTAATGCACTCACCTTACAAACATTAAATAATTTTAATAATAAAATAATTTTAAAATGAAAATAAATAATCTTTGCGCACCGCTCAATCTGCACACCCCCTTGCTATATATAAGTAAATACATGGCCATATTATACAGGGTGTAGTGATTTAATAAATGTTTTAATAACAGTGTATAATTTTTGTTATGACAGTCTTTAATATTACAAAAGTTGTCCTACTTCCGTTTTTGGCATTTCAGACATGTTTAACTACATACATCTTTAAAGTACAGCGACACGATAAATTTAACTTAATAAAAAATGCAAGTAATAAAAACTAACTAGTAGATTGAGGTGTTTGTTAAGTATAAAGTAGGACGAGAAGTGCTGTTGGGAAGAATTAACAACAAAACCTTAACGAACAAAATAAAAGCTACTGGCAATTAGTTGACATAGATTGATTAATTTCTATTTAAATACAAAATTTTTATTATACAAATGAATAATCAAATTTTACATCTTTTCGTTAACGAAATTTTCTATCGCCGGTTTGTCTTTACATTCGATAAATTACATGGAAAAGTACTTAATAACCTATAGTTAATCCAACTTTCTATTTCTGGTATCGTCCAGCAAATTACGGCTTTTGCATAATTATTCCTCTTTATCGGTCGTCAGTAGGGTTGTCAACTCTTAGAAAGCAAAATACCGAAGTACCGCCGTAACAGAGGTGCCCTAGATATAAATATTTAATATTTATGTATATAAAAAGTAATTTTAGTAAACATATATATGAAGACAATTATAAAAGACGACAACTTTCAAATATTTCATAATGTTATAAATATAACTAAAAAAATAGGTATACTAAACATTTATAAACTAAATTTACATTCTAAAATCATTTATTACTAGTTAAATTATATTTTGTAACACAATATTGTGATGTTAATTGCTATTATCGCCAGCAATTAAATATATGCATATTGTTCAATCCATCAACAGTAACCGCCTGCATTAAGCAAGAAACAACTGCGAGGTAAATCAACACAAATTCTCAATTGATATTTAAAACAGTCATGAATTTGATTTAGTTGCCCATTATCAGTAAACAAAATAAACACAAATGTAAATGTCAAAACTCGACCATTTATTATATTTCTTGCAAAATTTATGTAAAATATTTTATATTTTACGTCAGTTTATGTCCACTTTTCTTCGCAACATACAAGTCTTCCTAGAAAGTGTATAATGAAATGTAAAGTAAAGTTGAATTCCAACCTTACAATTTTAATTTTTGAAGCGGCTAGGAACTCAGCTTGTTCCTCTAATAGAATATTGCTACTTAATTGTTAAACAATGGATTCCCCTTTTTATACTATTTTGGTAATTCTCTCAATAAACAGAAAAATCTTGACATCTCAGATATTATATAACACAATTATTGTTTATAAACTTTCATTAATGTAAAAAATAATTATACAAACTTATAAAAAAATAAAATTATTAATTCAGTCATATATAACACTTAGGTTGAAAAATAGAATAATACCCTTAATTCTAATGTCGACGAAAGAACCATTTCCTATTACTGTAACAATTAACTTGTTTCATAAAAACATCTTTTTACACATCATTTTTACACATATCTAAGCATTTAATCATTAATAATCTTATCTGAATGTTTTTAGATGCCAGAATTTTGACATACAAGCCAAATTGCAGAATACATTTGAACGCTAGAAAAGTGCAGCTTGTCAAACATGTTTTTACGTGATTCCATCAGCAAGATCCAACCTTTACATTAAAATACGTATCAATTATGTAATTATAATGTTACTGTATTTCCGCCAAAACAATGTTTAAAACAGCTTTAAAATTTTGAAAATTCAATAAGAGTGCAAAATAATTATATCTCGTTAACATTAACTATATTTTAACAGATAAGTTGCTATACATTCGCATATACCTTCAATACAACATACTTTGTCTGTTACAGTTGATTTATAAATTAAGATTGTACTAAACTTTATTAAGTTGAAAAAATGAATAAATGATCCTCAAATTGTTAAGTTATGAGAAAAATTATCCGTTTTCCTTGAAGATCTGTATTCGCACATATTCTTTATCTGCTTAAAGAGTTATGGTGTGCATGTTAGTCGTAATTACCTAAATTTATTTTCATTAAGAAAAAGTTTTTCAGAATTTGTTAAGTTAAAAGTGAGGTTACGCAACCATTTAATCGGGTAGTTATAGAATTGCATAAATTCTGCCTATTTAATATTATCGAAAGAGGAAATTCTCCCTAGTATGATCAAATATTATGATAGTACTTAGCATGTATAACTTCCAGAATAATTTATTTATACTTTCAAAAGTGTTCAATAACCCAAACTGATTTAATGTTGTCATTCATAGCAGGAGTGTTTGCTTTTTCTTAATGTCTTGACTTTCATGGCAGAGACAAAATTCACTGCAGAGCATGTTTCTTTTTAATCTTTGATACAATATACAGTCGAACTTCTATATATCGAAGTCGGTAAATCCTGAAAAGAAATTTGCTATAGGGAAATTTCGTTATAAAGAAATATCGCCTTTTGTAAATATTATTTTAATGCTTCAATTTTGAGTGATTCCGCAAACTCTAACGCTTTGTGTTTAATTAATTGTCTTGATAATGGTGCATTTTTGTCGCCAATTAAATGCACCCACTTTAAAACTGCTTCTTCTACGTCGCGACGCGACGTAGTCGTCGTTGTAAACATAAGTTCTAGCACGTTTTGCTGTAAGTTCACCAACTGATTTTAAAAATGATTTCAATTTTTTATTATAGTTGCTAAACTACTGGCAGGAATTCCAAACTTTTCCGCCAGCCGCGATATCTTTCTTTTTTGTATACAGTTATCAATTTCCCGCAACACGTTGATTTTCTCAGTAATGGTTAAAACACTTTCGCTTTGACTTTTTTTGTACTACACTGTAGGGCTGTTCACTCATAAAACTAAAGTTAAAATAAAAATTTGCAATGCAAGCTTAAAAACTTGCATTGCAAATTTTTATTAAACTTAAACTTAAAAGTTTACGTAAATCCTAATTGAATTTTAATCTTTCTTAGAGGGTTGAAATCTATTTAGACAAGTAACAATGTGTATGCATCGAAGTTTAATCTTTCCTAGAACTATCATTCAGGTAAATTTTCGGAAATCCCCTGATAATATAAGAAAGTATAGATAACCAATTGTAGGAGGCCTTTTAATGACAATTTTAACCCTTCTTAGAACTTCTATTTGAACAAATTTACAAAATCCTTTTGCAAGGTTTACAGGTTTTTAAAAATGTGTGCAGGCTTCTTGGAAGATGGGTAAAATAATCTTTTACTACTGCTAAGAAAGAAAGATTGATTCATAATACTCACATTTACCTGGAAAAAAAAATTTTAGTTTGGCCTAAAAAATTCGTTATATAGAAATTTTACTTCGTTATTTAGAGACAGTTTTATATGTATTTTTTCTAAAAGGGCAGTGTACAGCACAAAAATTCGTTATATAGAGAAATTCGCTATATAGAAGTTCGTAATATGGAAGTTTGACTGTATTACCATTTTTCTTGGCTTCTCCCCAGTTCGATTTTACGACAGGTTTAATCTAAAATCTTATTTCTAAAAGGCTTTTCCCCACTGTATTATCTAATCTTGTCATTCCTAATTTGGTCATGCTTAATTAGACATTTTTATTCGTTATTCCATATTCGGTAATTCTTAAATCTGGGATTCTTGATTGGTGAATTCTGTTCTTTGGAAGACTTTATTAAAGATAATTCTTCCTTTTTACCAATTTGGCTGCGATTTTTCTTGTAACATGTTGCAGTAGTGTGTATTCTACTTGCGAGGTTTTAAATATAATTTTGCGTAGGTGAATTTTTAATGCGCTGGAAATTCATTTCGATTGGGATTTAACCAATGCGTTTCAAGGTATCTTTCTAAACTAAAATTTATTTTATTAGATATACTTCTATCAATTCCTTACTTTTGTTAAAAAAAACCTAACCTAAAACACAGGAATCGTGGCTCTCCGGACCTCTATTTTTGAAGCAGATTCCGTTTATTTCGGTATGTCTTAGTTTATGGCGACCACCTTTTACTTAATTGCAGAATTCGCTTTAGGCTTCTTCGTTGCCCTCACTCTATGTTTTTCTCTGGAAGTTTAGGGTTTTATCTATAAAAAAAGAATAACTGCAACAGGCGTTTTAAACAATTCCAAGATACTAATATTAGGAAGGCAGACTGCACTATTCTAAACACAAACTAATGTTAATTTTTTTTTTAATTTTCAAATATTTTTTCTATAAATTCACTTATGAATTAAATATACAAACTTTATTATGGTATTTCCGTAGGTATAATAATTGTGCATTTACACAGTTGCAAGATTCAATTTAAAGCTTCCTTTTCTGCAGAAATCGTACGTGTGAATACCAAAAGTTTTTGTATAATATTCTGCTTTTAGGTCTAAAATAAGTTTGATTGATCGATACTGTTTGATTTTAATAATTTAAGTAACTGTTGAATTATTGTTACAAAATACTGATTTATTTGATTTCAATTTAATCCACTGAATGATTTAAAATATTAATTTTAGAAATATAAAAACTGAATAATTGTTTATATTGATTTATTGTTAACGAAAACATATAATATTTGCATTCTGATTTTGTATAAACATTTATGTAATTTAAATTTTTTTTGACCAACTTATTGAATTGACTTAACTTCTGATTACCTGATTTTGTTGTTTATTACTTTGTTACTGAATAAATCTCTGTTTGTTTCATTTGTAATTTGTGTTCTTCATTTTTATTCTCGCTTATGCTGAGTTCAAACGGCGGCTGTTATTTTGTGGGAGACGTTTGCCGGATCCAAAACTTAACAATAGTTTCAGGTTAATGTTTTGTTTTATAAATTTAAATATGGCAGGATTTCTTATTAACACCGTGAGCTAGCCGGTTAGGAAGTTCCTGTTATAAATACTGTAAATGTAGATGCAATGACAAAAGACTACGCCACTGTACTGCAATGCAATATCCAGCAACTAACCTCTGCAACTGATATTTTTCTCCAATCTTTTTTCTAACCTCCATTTTCTTTTTGGCGTTCCAAATGCATAAGGAAAGAAGTTACCATCGCTTGACATTGCGAATTAAATGGTTTTCCTCTATGTACTAATTGGTAGTAGTATTGGTTTTCTAACACATTGCTAAGATACACAACGTATTTAGAAAATTTACTATGAGTTGATGACTTGTATTGATTCTCGCGTGGATTGGATAATACCTACTACCTACAACGTAATATATCTTCTTTTATTTTGTAGGAATATGATATCGTTTATTTTCGTCATAGATACAAAATATGAAAAGCAACTCATATATCCCTATGGATTTTTCATATTTTTTTTCTCCTTCAGTTTTCGCCGCTTCTTTCTTCTAATATTAAATTTCTTTAATTGTTTAAAACAAACTTATGGTAACCACGCAATTATAGCAACTGCACATTCACGCAATCCTTAATGTTATTGTTATTTATTTATATAATGTTTTTAAGAAATTAAATTTTATAAATATGCTAAAAAGTAAAATATTGTATGCACCACAGAAGATATCCATATTTTTTACCTTCGGTTGCCTTACAAATCTCGGGTCAAATGCCCTCGTGAACCTCGGGAAAGAAACATATTCATATCTCCCTTAATGCATAAATATCTATTTCGCCTACTTGAACAGAAAGTGCTTTCTAATTGTCCTGTTTTGAGGGCAATTATGGCTTTTTTCTGCCTTCTTATGTTAAATGCATATCCTCTACACTGCTAGTAGATTTTATAAATCAAATATTTCATTAAATACAAGTTTAATATTAGCTATTGGCTTTTTTGTTACTCTTGCCCTTAATTGTTAATATTGTATAAAATTTTGTTAATAAATAGGTGATAATATAGAATTATTTAATTATTATTGTTTGCAATTACGTCAAAAGCAACACACGCATATGAGATATGACATACGAACTGAGCACCCCTCTTTTAAATAACTTGAATTTGACCACACGCGTCTTGGGTTACTGGATTTATGGTCTTATGATGATTATGTTAATTTAATAATATTTTTTAAAAATCTGCCGTTATTTTTGTTTTTAATCACTCCATCACATCCCTCTAACATACGTTTATTTTAATGTAAGGTAAATTACGATACATTACTGTTTAAGATTTAGAGTTCTATTTTAAAATATAAAAGCAAGTAGGCGAAATATTTTTGTATGTCACTCGGGCAGAAAATCATTTGCAGACCTCGCTTCGCTCGGGCTTTAAACAACTGAGTGCTGCAGATGCTATCTTTCCGCCCTTGAAACACAAACTACTATTATCTTTTATAATTAGAAGACATACCGATCAGTTCGCAACCCTTATTGTTTTTTATACAATTTTTACTTAACTTATTTGTTGTAAAAATACGAAGATCATGATAAAGTCATGTTAGGAATAATCATAACATAACCTTAAAAAATTCAATTTCAAAAATTTAAACCAAACATATAAAAATACATTACCATATTTACTACAGTTAAGAAAAGAAAAAACTATCCGAGTTTGTTGGACCATTAAATAATAAAGCAAGGATCAATATCCATGTCTAAAATCAGTGCAACGGCATTTAGTCACCTAGATAAGTCTGTTGCGGATTAATTAATGAATCATACAAAGAAAGTGTTTTTTAAATGCATTGCATTAAGTTAATGTTTCCATAATTGAAACTGCAACTTAAATTAATGTAAAGCTATTACTATCAAAATAACAACTATTAACTTCGTTTAACCTTCCTTTCCAGGATCTTAATAAGAGTTTACACATTTTTGTTTCCGAACGCATTACCAGCAAAATAACAATTTTTATAGTATGGAGCGCGGTTACACCACATTTAATAGAAGGTCTTTGATACTTAAATAAACCTTTGCGGTTTATTAATATTCACTAAAGCATTACAAATGTTTAATGTTTCATTACGTGTGCATAATATGCACCCATATAGAAGCTGTTTTTGCAACTCTACTATGGAACATAAAAGGAAAGTGCGTTCTACTATAGCCTTATAGTTTCGTTAGTTTAAAAAGAATAATTTTGCTTAAGATATTACAACAGCTCAATTGTTTATTGTGTTAATATAAGTGAATTTAGTTAAATCTAACAGACTTAATTAAACGGATTAGCTAAAAACCTAAAAAAACAGTTTCCTACTTTTATGGTATTTGAACAAAACCTTCAATATAAAATGCCTCTACGCATTACTGTTATAAATTGATTATTTAGAAAAACACATGTTTAATTAATTGTTGAAGGAAAATATGTAGATAAGATTATTATTAATTCACCTATGTTTAGCAGTTCAAAGGAAACAATTCAAAGTTTGCGATGTTACCGAACGCACCAGTTCTTTTTTGTATAAATATAGCTGATAATGAATGAATTGTGTTTACGTTATATGAATTATATAAGGTGTTGTAAATATCTACAGAATTGTTCTACCAAATCTTCAATTAATTATTTACCCCACGTCCAATCGATTATAGGCTTAACAAACTAATCTGTTGAATAATATAGTTCAACATATCCCACAATAACATAGTTCACAGGTCCCACGTCTCGTGATAAACATAAACTGAAGTCTCCACGCCCTAGCAAGACTCAAGACTGATTATTCGATTTATAATAAGTAATAACACTGCATTCAATTTTTGTGAATCCAAAGACTAACAGATATTACGACAAGAAAATGTGAAATTAAATTCCGTAGTATAGAAACCCGATAATATTTGTGCCAATTGATTGTGAATTTTTGGATTGTATGTTTTGTTTTAACACTTCTCCGTTAATTCAATCCGTTGCCAAATAAAGGAGATTAAGATAATATATGTATAAGGGCGTGCTGTTTTCCGTATAGGAAAACCTTTAGAATACGTCTTATTGAATATGACCGCTGAGCGTAGTTCAATCTCAAGATTGTGTAACAAAGACAGAACGTTATTGGATCAAAAGTCTATTACACAGTGTTTAATGCAAGTCAAGCTTCAAAGCTAAAGAAGCAAGTAAACGATTAGCAACATTGAATACGATTTTAGCCCTTATTTTGATTCCACTGCAAAAGTTACAATGAACCACTTCCAAGCAAGTAAATTAGGTGGCCCAATGTGCTCGTTTTTGCTGATGGAATTTCAATGGATATTTAATGATGTTACTTAAACTAGAAATAACCAGTACGTATGTTTATTTAAACACTTTAAACAAAGCTCAAAAGATTTGTTAATAATATTTATGAATAAATTCAATAAATATACATTTTGGATATAAAATTGAAATACAACGTGGTTATTGTTAATAAATGTGATCAAGCTTAATAATAAAGTTTATGAACCACTGACCACTGGCCCACCTGATTTACCTGTTTGGAAGTGTTATCGTCAATTGTAACCTTTACCGCGTAGTAAATGTAAAGACTAAAAACGTATTCAATGTTGGTAATCGTTTACTGCTTTCAGTTTTGAAAGTTAGACTTAAGCTGCATTTAAAGCTATAAAACTGGGCGTATAACTTAATGATTTCGATTTATATGTGTAAGGTCTTAATTTTTGAAGGAGCGATGTGTTCCAAACAATAATATAAAATGTAAAGCGTTAAAACAAACGAAGACTCTCCTCGCGTGTTAGAAAATTGAAGTTCGATAACATAGAAATCGATTTAAGATCTGTTGTCCTGTAGGATTTGTTTTAACTTTGTAATTATAGATGAGGGTCACTTACTTTAATTCAAACCGCTCGTTACTAGGCTAAAGGGATTGGGCGTATAGTTTAATGATTCGGATGCTTATGTCTAAGCTTGTATCGCTTTTCGTAATAATCGTCCGTAACTGTATCATTGTGCTCGAAACAATAGCGTTGGGCTATGTGTATGCGAAATGTAAAACAAAACGAAACAAAAACTCTATATTTATTCAAGATAAGAAGACTATCTGATCAAAAAATACAAGTCTGAGTCAGACTTAGCAATTCAGTCAATCAGTGTAAATAAGGCGTCTCTTAAAATAAGTAAAGGTGATTCAGAATTTAAAGGTCTATCTATTACAGCCTTGGTAGTGTAATGTCTGGCGTGCCGGACTTTCACCCAAGCGGCCCGGGTTCGACTCCCGGCGCTGGCAGATCTGGTTAAGGTTTTCTGCAGTTTCCCTTAGCTGTAACACAAATGTGGGATTTGCGCTGTTCCATCTATAAGTCGGCTGCAGCCGCACATTGGGCCTACATAATAATAATAATCGCCCCTCCCTCCCGCACAAGCTTATAGCTTCTGGGGCCTTGGTTAAGGTTATAGGTTGTAGTAATTATTATTATTATTATTATTATATCTAGCCAGCATTTATTTATTTCAGCTATGTTAACTTTAAGCCTTTAGATAGGGCTGGCTCAGCTTGCAGTCGATACCATTGACGGCAAAGACTTTTTTTACAATCCTGGATGCATGACAAGGAGGCGAATCTTGCTGAGAAATGGATTTTCTAGATTCTTTGATAGCTCGGGAACTAACTGTCCTCCCAATAACTTGATGTATTTTTCGCTATTCATCATCCCTGTTTTCGATACTAATAAATCTGTACCAGAATTTGAAAAACAGTCCCAAAACGTTTGCTTTACAAGGTGATTAACAGAGCTGTTGAAAGCGGCTCACCTCACCTCACCGGATCTGTGCACTAACTGGTATCGCCCTCCGTGTACATAAAAGTAGTTCCAAACTTTTTTGTGTTCCCATACTACCCTCTTTCTTTTCATGGCAGCAGCCAGGAGTTGTTCTTTAGAGGTTTCGTCCAACTTGTAAAAGCCGTCGCAATGTTGAAGCGTCTGTAACTGTGCCAGACTCAGCAAATTTTTTTCTGTAAGTCATCTTGAGTAAGTGATCTTAGTTAGATTTATTTTACTATTTCTAATTAGCAGAGCATTTTCTCTCCTAGTGTTTTTCTTTTTCGACCGAATTTCCAGACTTGATACGATAAGATTGAGACAGTTAGTTTTATAATAATATTCATAATAATAATCGCCCCTTTCTTCCGCACAAGCTTCATAGCTTCTGGGGTTTGGTTCTCCAGGTAATGGGTAGTAGTAATTATTCTTATTATTATTACAGAACCTAACAATATGTCACACTCTTCTGTTATCTGTCTCTGATTCTTCGGGGTATGCTTAAGCAAAGGTTTTCTAAAAATTGACCTTATAGGTTCACCAAAGTGTCTATAGGGTCTAATATAATCTGGAACACCCTTTCTTTGTTGGGCCTTTGACGAGTGTGATTCTTGGCCTAAGAGCAGTCTAGTTGTTAAATAATGTAGTCGCTACTGTGTACGTCTCGGCGAGATTTTCAAAGAGGCGTTATATCGATTCCGTTTATTTCCTCTTTATATTAACTAAACATAATTAGTCGATTTCTTATGGAATTAGACCAGACCCTTATAGGGTCACCCTAGCCGTTCATTTATTATCCACAATGTTATTCTTAAAATTAACAGATTATAACAAAATAAGAAAGTTTACGATTTATCATGCATACATAACCTAACTTTCTGAATCAATATTTCAATACAGGATTCTTAAATTAAACATGTTAGGCTTAAAGAATCAAAACATGCACCATAGAACTAATTAAACAAAATATATGATATTTTATTAGCTGTTGAGGTGAACAAGTTTTCAATTTCAAATATGTGCGCTACCGCAGTAGGAATTATGCAGTTTTCAATGAATTAACTCAGTTATTGGCTGCGTTGTATCTGAAATAGAAGAGGAAGGGTTATTATCCAAAGACTTATAATGCTAGAATTAACTAGATTTTAAAAGTTGATTAACATTAACATGAATTATGTTTTATTTTATGCATTTTGTGCAATATGTCATTACAGTTGGCTGGATTATTGTACAAAGAACGAGAAGTGTTTAGGATTTCCCAGTTTAATGTATTTTCAAGCATAAAGATCTTTATTCAGTGTTATGCCATCAAGACGCTTCATCGCCAAAACTATTTTTAGGTCTTCTCTTATGTGTTTAGTTGTGCATAGGGTAAGTTTATTCAGGACCGTAGTAGAATGATACAATGCAGCTGTGCCATAGCTTATTATAGCTTGCAGTTATGTAAATAGGATGGAATATGTAATTAGCATTTTTGTAGTCCATTTGACAGCTACCTTCGACATTGACTTACAAGCTTATTAGCCAATTTAAAATATATGTAGTCTTATGTTATCTTGTTTGTAATTTTCTGGGCTACATTTATATATATCTAGAATGAAGAAATCCGATAATTCTTATTGTTAAATTATTATTATTGCGTCCAATCTTGTTTATGCCCAATAAGCGGCTGTAACGATAAATAATTTAGTTAGCATATTCTCACAGACGTGAAGCCACGTTAGTTAACACCAAAATTACTATAATTAAAAGTAAGGTTATATATTAAATTTTCATTCAACATTTTTTTTGTTTCACTTTTAACTATTAAGGCTAATCTAACACTCTCCAAAGATTTTTAATTGATTTTCTGTTTTATTTTTCACTTCAATTATTATTTGATTAATACATAAAAACTGCCATTATTTATTTATAGTGTTTTAAACATTTCACTTTAGCAATTGATATGTATATAGGAAGGTATATAAATAGTTCTCGTTTATCGTACTTCAATCCCGGTGATTTTGAGAGTAAGATAATTAAAAGTAGAGAATTAGGTAGGTTTTTGGGAAGTTTTATTTTATTTACGAGTGCCGAATTAACATAAATTGCAAGATGCAAATCAATACAATGCCAAACGTAATTATTGTTCAATACAATTGTCTGTACTGATTTGGATCTATATTAGAGAATTTAATCATATTTACAAGTAACTTGTTAACTTAAAAACCGTTCAGCAAAAATTTCTCTAGTCTTCTAGTTGACTAAATATTTAGTCATAACAAGATTAAGAAGTTTAAAGCAATAATAACAACTTTGTTAAATTGAAGAATTTTTATTCTATTTTACAATACAATTTTTCTTTTTGATAAAAGAAGGCTTATTAAAAGTAGTCCATTTAATTTTACTTAATACAGCAAAATTTTTTAAGCGACAAATCGATGAATTTTCGTAAAGCCAACAAAATATTTTTGTTAATGATTGACAAAACGTAATTTCTCAATATTTCTAGAACAAGATTTGTTTGATTTGACCTTGTATAGAAAATGAAATGCAACATGTTAACATGCATCTTTTCCCGAATCTTCAAAATCTTCCAATTAGCTTTAATGCAACAAAGAGCAACATTACCTTGTAATATTTGTAACACATTACTTATTTTTATGCTTCTTGATCACATTATCTTTTTCATTCCTAGCTTGTTAACATTATCAGAATCATCTTCGGGTTTCTAAAGGTTAATGAAAATGTTTTATGTTAGTTACTTATTACATATATATATGCATGCATATATGCCTTATTAGTAAAGGATAAATCATAAAAGATTAGTGTTTCCGGTGTGCAATCCATAGCTCATTTTTTCCTAATAGGCACAGCCTAATAAGAATTAATTATCAATAACTGGGAAAAAATACTAGGTCGCTGTAATAAGTATGCAGTTATAATGCATAGTTTCATAGTTAATTAACACAATTTTGTTATCAACTAATAAATCAAACTTAAGTATTATACATTTTCGTTGAGTTTTCTATTTCTCACGCCGAGTTCTAAATGGTAGGTATGTAATTCCTTAATATAAAGAGAAGCACTAAACATAACTATTAAGTAGCAATAATTAATTAATATTAAGTGAATGCTTATTGTTTAAAGCAGTACATATTAAATTCTGAACGGTATTGATAGAGATTACGACTGTAGATATAAATATAAGATTGTAAGTATATTTTGGGTAAGTATTTAGTAACAAAAAAAGTAAAGGTTTTCGAGAACTCAATTCAGCATCCATTGATTATCAATTCTATTATTAAACCTTCAAAACATATAAAATTATTCAACCTACGGAATGTACTTTGTACAGACAATTTTGAGATCAGATTTTACTTAACATTTAAATCGCTAAATACGTACGGTCTCAGCTGTATCTGTGATTTACAGCTTAGAGTGCAAAAAAGAGTCATTACATTTTAATTCAGAAAAAATCACTAGTTTTCTTTGTTTATTCAGAGTCATAGAAATTGTAAAAATGAAAGAAATAAAAAAGACGAGTTAGTGGTTAATTAAAACCACATTCAAATCGCCGTAATTCCTTAAATTCTTTTAATTGCAATTGTTAAGTAAGTGAAAACTATATATCTGAAATTGCTAATTTGCCGCTTAATTTCCAAATTTTAATAAACTTTAATTAAGTTAAATGCTTAACTATTTTCATTTTTATACCAAAGAGGCCGATACGCTTTTGGCCTGATTTAGTTAGTCAATAATTAAATTTCGATACCTGCATATTTCGTTTATATGGTAGATTCGTATTCTCATTACGGTTGATCGAAGGTTTTCTTAATTTAAAATTTCTTTTAATTTAATGACACATTTAAATAAACGTTTTCCTAAAATTTTAAGGGTCATTCTACAAAGTCGTCTTGATCATTCATTATTGCGGCTCTACAAGCATGCAAACAGGGTTCTACATCTTATTAATATAACATATCTACAACGGCTTTAATGAATGAATGCTCGAATGAAACTTTCAGAAAAAAAATACTATAAACAATACGAAAGAATACTACAAATCTTAAAAAAGTATAAATGAATTTAACTATCAATTCTTTTCAATTTAAACCTTAGAAAAGTAACATGAGATCAAAAAGTAGCAAAACGACAGTCAAATAAACAATAATCTACTTAGTAAGATCTAAAGGAATGACGCATTCAGCAAAGTTATAAATGAACAATATTATAATAACAAAGTAAGCAAGCAAAATGAAATTAAATATTCAAAAACTTATGGTTCTGTCAGCATCTTGCGTGAGTGATGTGTGCCTACTAAATCTACACGATAGTCTATTAAATTTCTGACGCATTCATTGATTATCAATTCTATTTCTAAACCTTCAAACTATACAAAATTATTTAACCCACGGAAAGTACTTTGTACAGACAATTTTTAGATCAGATTTTACTCAACATTTAAATCGCTAAATACGTACTGACTAAGCTGTATCTGTGATTTACAACTTCAATTTCAAAAAAGAGCCTGAATTAATTTATTTGCATTACATTTTAATTTAGCAAAAGGAACCACCACACAGGAGCCATCGAAATTGTAAAAACAACACAAATAAAAAAGACGAGTTAATGGTTAACTAAAACCACATTCAAATTGCAAAGGCCTTCAATGCTTTCGTTAATTCCTTAAATTGCTTTAATTCTTTTAATTCCAATTGTTGAGTAAGTGAAAACTTTATATCTAAAACTGTAGCAACTTAAAAACAAGGCCCACGTTGGACCGTCAAATTGTAAGATCGATATTTTAACACAAAAAATGCCTCGCGATCAGGCGCCAAATTGTAGCCTACTTTTTCTTACAGAAGAAAACAAATTACTTTAACTTTCAAAAGTTCTTACGCAAACTGTACAACACAAAATATTCAGTACTTACTGTACAACTCAAGATTGCCACGGCTTGAGATCTTATCTTTGCAAATTTAATTTCAGATCGCAGGTATTGTTTCCACAGCTGCAAATTATAAAAGAATAGAGAAAGGTTTAAAACACAAGAAAATACATATTATTAGGGCGCCATCTGATTAGGAAATTCCAGTAATTTTTATAAAAATATTGACTGGACACCAGTAACCAGAAACTGGAATCAGATCTAATAAATTTAATTTAATTTTGTTTAGTCATAATCGGATATGTCAAAGTTAGGTTGAGTAAAATATTTAGAGACTTTCATAAATATATGGTCCTGTAATATTCAGATTAATTAAATTTAATTATAAGTTTATTTAAAACCAAAAAAATAAAAAACTTTCATATAAAGCATCGTAGTAAACAATAATAAAAATAATAGATCAAAAATATTTAATACAAAATGATAATTCTCTTATATTAACATTGACAAAATAAAAATTCACAAAGTCACAATACCTTCTTTTAAATCTGAACAAACACTTATCACCAAGCTCGATCGCTCGATGAAATTGAAGAATCTGGAAAACACCTTACTGATGCCGCAACTAGAATTTGCTCCAAGAAAGTAAAGTTCATAATAACGAAGTAACCATAAGAGTTCGATTACTAAATGTTTATTAAAAACATTCATCATTAATAAACGTAACGCCACACTAAAATATATTATTTAGTTTAACACTTCCGAGTTTAAATTATATTAAAAACGGAATCTGATGAGAAACACATTTCACGATAAGTTAAATTCGATAACTATGATTGTTCATTCCAATAACTGTATTTTGATCACACAAGATCTTTCATTAAAACTGAAAATGACTCTGCTAATCGTAAATAATTGATTAAGTTTCGGTAAGAGCGATTCCAAATTAATCACTTAAATTTCTGTATTTTTCACAACTTTTAAAGAACGGGTAACTTTATAATTTGGTTAACTTATTAACCCCAAAAAGTCAACGATAAATTGAAGCAAGTAAGCTTCCGATACGATAGCGGAACTAAACACACAAAACGGTAGTAGTATAACTTAATTATACTCTTAAAGACGTTCATTGTTCATATTAAAAACTGTAGTGTTCTAAATAAAGATTAACAAAAAGTTTACCTGGAGCATCTCTCCAAGAGAGATCCCCAGGAAAACGCGAAAAATTATCTTCCACTCGGCCCGTCTACTTGTTTACAATGCAAAATTCTCTAGTCAACTTTCTTAAACTAAAAACTATTTCGCGGTGGTATGATTTTATTTAAGGGGGCGAAACTTTTTAAACAATCCAATAGAAAAATAGCGGGATTTTTGTCAGCCAACGAAATACGTTCATGTCATTTGTTAAAGCACATTCCTAACTAAACTGAAGGGGATTCCCTTTTGAATTTATACGTACAAAACTGAAGCTAATAACACACACAGATAGTGTCTAGACAGCTCGTTCCACAAAATTCCCTTTGGCGGTCGATTGTTTACTAGTAAAATGTTTTAAAGCTATGAATTCGAACTTTCATACGTATTTAACTATAAGGAGATTTTTGTTAACGCCAATATTAGATTTTAGTCCTTATAAGCTCGGAATTAAAAACAATTTTGTTTTTCTAGAACCTCTATTTCTCGGAAAATAAACTTAACACTGCAAAAGTGGTGCTTTTAAAAGGGAATCTGCAGATTTTTCTAGAAACAAATTTTATCGATCCGGGAATGTTTCTTTTAGATGACCCTTGATATTTTAAAGGACTTATTTTATGCAGAATACTAACGTATTTAATAAGTAAATCAAGAAAAAAATATAAAAAACGAACTGTTACAAAACCACTGATTGCTTAACTATTTTCATTTTTATATCAAAGAGGCCGATACTATTTTGGCCTGATTTAGTTAGGCAATAATTGAACTTCGATACCTGCATATTACGTTTTTACCGTAGATTCGTATTCCTCATTATAATCGACCGTAGGTTTTCTTAATTTAAATTTTTTTTAATCTAAAGGATCCCTTAAATTTTAAGGATCGTCAAGCTTTTTGACATATTTTCTACAAAATCGCTAATGGTGTTAATTTTGTGCAGAAAAATGTTTAGGTGAGGGTCTGATTAGGTTACGGGCTAGATTAGAAGTACTAAGGGATTTCAAGCTCTAGACTCAGGATATTAAAAATCAAACATCTGACTACATTATGTACTCGTGTATACTTACCGTGACTCATCTGTTCCAGAAAATTAAAAAATTCATGAACATGAGAAAAAATGTAAATCATTTAAAATTAAATTTAATATTTTGGTCTTGATTATTCCAACTCTACAAATATGCAAACTACAAACATCTACAACTGCTTTAATGAATGAATGCTCGAATGAAACTTTCCGAAAATACCATAAACAATACGAAAGAATACTGCAAATCTTGAAAAGGTATAAATTAATTTAACTATCAGTTGTTTTTAATTTAAACTTTAGAAAGTAACATCAAACATCAAAAGTGAAATCAAACAGTAGCAAAACGACATGATAAATGGGATGGAGTGGCGCATTCAGCAAAGTTATAAAATGCAATATTATAATAACAAAGTAAACAAGCAAAATGAAAACAAATATTCAAAAACTTATGGTTTTGTCAGCATCTTGCATCGTGAGTGATTTGTACTTACTAAGTGTACACGACAGTCTATTAAATCTATATGACAGTCTTGGTTTTCGTACTTTATAAATGTGCTTTTGCTTTCTGACGGTTACACATTCAAATTATCTTTCATTGATCTCTAGTAACATTCCATTCGTATAACCTTGATTATTGATTTTTGCAAAAATCAGCTAGTAAGCTAATTTTTTTAATAACAGTAGATTTTCGCGATACCCTTTGTGAGAACACAGTCCACAGTTTGAAGAGCACTCTTTTAGAAGAAGCAAGCTTGTCCTCTAGGTATTGGGGATTATACCGTCCTACATTAACAGTCACTTTTGTTTTCCCCCCCGGAAGAATTAAATGTGAAAGGAAATATTAAATTTGAAGTCTTTTAATCGTAACTAATAAGGATAAATCATGAACATAACATATCTGAAAGTAATACCTTCATACTCTATAATCCACCTACAATCACAAACCTGAACTACAAAAATATAAACAAATGGAGCAAATACTACTTGCCTTTTACTCTACTATTAATAACTAATGTTTATTTTAATAAAACCTTTATTATACAATTCCCTCATGCGTAATTATTTTATGTTCTTAACATTATAATGAATTAACATAAAATAAATAAATTATGCTTTCTATTAATCCAACTGTTATAACTGAACTATTTTCTTTCGATAAAAATGTTTGGCGTAGGTGTGAAGATGTTAGTCGGTAGAGATTTTTTGATTTACTTCTTTAATTAAACTAATCTTTATTTTAATTGATTTGCTAATCAATTCTATATTGAATTCTTGTTAACATTTACTCTTTTATTTGTTTCAGATGGGTTTCCGATGTCTAGATGACTTTTTAAACAGATCCTTCTACCACTTAGGATTTTACGTTGGACGCCATCCGGGTTACTTCCTTATCGTTCCTATTCTATTGTCACTGTTATGCATGACAGGATATCAAAGAATACGCTACAATATCGATCCAGAGTACCTTTTTAGTCCAATCGATGGTCCTGGAAAATATGAACGAGCTGTCGCAGAAGAACACTTCAAAGTTAATTACACAAATCGGTTTAACGTGGCCAGAATTACCAGAGGAGGTAAGGAAATATTTTAGTTTATTATTAAATTAATTGTTATTAATTAGTGACAATATTGCTTTTAATGCAAAAAACGGCTTCTGGAAGTCTTTATACGGTAAAGATCAGAATTAAATGATCGATGAACATTTATGAACAGTTATTTAATAAAAAAAAAGATTTGGCCTGATTATATTAGTCCGAATAAGCACCAAGGCGGGTACAAGCAAGGATTCATTTCATTTAATTAACGTCTCATGAAAAGGTCTCCGATGCAAAAACACGTGTAGTCCTATGTTATAATGGAATTTTAATAACTTTTTATCACTAAAAAACCATTTAATTACAAACAGTGTTTGTTAAAAAGAACTATACTATATAACCATGCTAGATCCGAAAGTCTGACAGACCAAAGCAATAGAGAAATGACAGGCTAAAATACCATAATGCAACTAAACTGATTTAATTGAAGATCAATTAAAAAGTCGATACAAGAACTTACTCTAATTATAAACGGTAGAACATTAATCCATAATTAAATAACTTAAATTCAAAATAGTAATTATTTTTTATTTTTTTGTTAGTTTATCTATGTAATGCTCAACTGCATTTCTATAGCAGAACCTAGATCTGGCCTTATTGGGATCTCAAAAACCGGTACTTTCTTCTCCTAACAATTTTGTGCTTTTATGTTTATATCAGAAACATCCATATTTCAATTAGAAAAACAATGTCTAAAATGAGTTCAGTTTGTTCAAGATAGTAGGTTATCTGAAAAATTATTCTGATTGTGCTTTTTCAATTGTCTTGTCACAAATGGTTGCGGACTGATCATACCTTCTAGCTTGTCCAGTAACGTATTCTGACCTATCAGTTCTTTTCTCAATAGTCCATGAAGTAACTATCGTAGACTTAACTTACCGATTTTAATTATCTCTAGTCATTTATCAATTTTATACAATAGTAGTATGGGGTTTTTAATGATTTGCAGAGTTTCAGCACATTCTAGATCATCCCAGATAAGCAACTGACAACAACGTAGAAGCAAAATGCGAAGAAAATAGTGGAAAAAGTAGGATAGTATGTTTGTGCTACTTTCTATTTGTAAAACTTCCAACCGTTTTCTGAAATGGTACATTTGTCTTGATCCACACGCTGTTACAGTTCATATTCAAATCCAAAGAGAGTTTATTTTAATAAATAAATGCTCTATCAATTGTCAAGGCCGTGATTATATACAGAAAACAAGAACAATGAGTCTGTGAGTGATCAAAATCGAGACATCTCTAACTCCCATGGACTAAGGGCAGAATATCCGAAATTATTGTTACATCAGCTGTTGAACTGTAGACGTAGTTGATATATACAATTAGTTTAATTGAAACGACGTACACTCTATAAATCTAGCAGGCATGCGTTTGTGAATTTTTATTGTTTAAACAATTTTATTTAGAAATTGACGTACGTTCCAAGTTTTAAGGTTAGAATTAAATCCGAAATGTCATTTTGAATAAACCGAATGTTTGACAAAATGACAAAACAAGATAACCTAAAAAGATACAAAAGAAAATACAGTTTTAGTTAAAAGGAAGCTGTACAACATTTCACTAAAATTATCAATCTTCGCCTCCGTTTCTTAAGAAATTAAAATTCATTTTTATACCATTTCTGGTTTTGCATTTTTCGTCTTGGGCATCTATTCAGATCCTATAGATTCGGACTCAATTACAATTTACATGATATATGTAAGACATTTCAATGCAGGACTATAAATAACTAAAATAACGACCGACGCGACGACTGAAGGCGACAATGCTATCTAATGTTTGCTTTTGCAAGTGATTCCCTTAAACTCTTTCAACGAACTCATTTTCACATCATTCCGTAACCTTCGATAACAAAAGGCCCCCAACAATACAATATTTCATTGCGGTTAAGGGAGGATACAGGGAAGAGTAGGCGAACCATTCATCTTAACCTCTTATTTTTTTTAATACTTTGTACCTTCGAAACAAGCTTTTTTCCACGCGATCTAGCATGTCAAAATGACTCTAAGTTATGCCACTGTAAACTAAAATTAGTATATTAACGAAACGCGTTTCATAAGGCAAGATTTATTGGCACGAGTCCAAATTTAGAAAACATGCCGCTTGCGGCGAGTTTTCTAAAGGACGAATAATGACTTATGAAACGAGTTTCTTTATGCTATTTTTCTATTTTGCGCATTTTATTCCCTTTTTAAATAATAAAATGCAATTTCAAGGTTTAGGGAATTTGGTGATAGTTGACAACACTGAAGCGACATTTGAAAATTCAAATTTTTAGACTGAAGTTTTTGTCAATTTTCTGTTTTTTCAATTTTTTTTCCAATACTACCAACTTTGGTAAAGTTGGGCTAAAAGCACTCAAATTCGTTATAAACGCACTGTTTTGGGTGCTTTAACAGCTTTATTATAGACGCAAAATATAAAATAGTATGGCACTTTAGTCCAGTGGTATATAGGCTATTTTTTGCACGTCCTAAAGGACTTAATCGCAAAAACTCACGGAATTTCCGAAAATTTCGTTACATGTCATTCGGACAATTGAACTCTGCAAACGCCAAAATCACATAGTTTCAGGATAATAAATCCTGAATCCATAAAAACATGTACCCCGATTAATTTTCTTGTTGTTTACTTGTTGTTGTTGTCATGGAAACACTTTACTCCCTCAGGGAGTAAAAGTAGAGTCACTACATCTAGTTACCTAGGCCGTGCTGGCCGATCACAGTACCGCAAAACCCCGCCATATTGGGGCAAAAGAACCACGAAATTGCTCATTATTTGTATCTGATTGCATTTAATCAAATCCACGTTTGCTTTAAAAGGTTTTTCTTATTCTGAAAAATCAAACCTCTAATATGTCAAATGCGTAAAATGTGGTTTTAATTTGTCCATTATTAAAAATCACCCTTCTCTGCCCCAATATGGCGGCGTTTTGCGGTACTCTGATCGAACAGCGCGACCTAGGAGACTAGATGTAGTGACTTTAAATAAAAGTGCTACTTTACTCCCTCTTTTGGGGGACTAAAGTAGAGCCTTATATATATAGGACGTGCAAAAATAATTTTTTACATGCCAATTATTGTTGTCGTCGATTATATCCTATTTGATTTCCATTAGAGGTGGAGCGCTTTATTGACAAATAGATTGCTTTGTTCCAATCTTCCCAATGTGGAGTTTCCTACTTTCTGCGATATTAAAATGAATTAATTCATAAAGTAAATTAATTACCTGCTACGAGATCTGATTTGGCTATGATTCAACTGCTTTTCAACAAACTTGTGTAACTAAACTAAAGTGATCGATCCATGCTTCAAAGCTCTAAATCATATAGATCAATTGATCCACTGGTTTGTTAGCTTTGGAGCCTAATGTTTATTCCCCTCGTTAAAGATATTGATGGCCGCATGCTAGATTGGCCAGAACCAGACAAAGCACGGATAATGACCATAAAATTAGACGCTTCGGCCAATCTAGCGTTCGGGATCTTTACGGAAGAGAATCAGCGTTAGACATTTTTGTTGCAGTTTATTCTTGGTTAAGATCAGTCAGAGGACGTCCGTGCAGTTGTTAAATACGCAGGAGTAATATTTCTTTTGAATTGGAACGACTTTTAGATGTATTAAGATCAGGAGAAAAGCCGATATTGCCTGGGCGTATCCAGATAGATCTAGCTAGTTTACGGGAGAGTATGAAGTGGAGTCTACTCAAGCTTTACATATTGTAGAAGAAATGTGACGTCACTGCTATGCCCGTAAATGCAACAGGCATAATCAACGTAAGCTAACCTCGTTACATCCTTCCCTCGCCACCAACGGCTTGACAACAGGCAAGGGACAACGATCGCAGGTTTTCAGCAAAACTAGCTTCTTCTGCAGACTTCCCTGAGCATTTGGAAACAAATCATGTTGATCGGAGAAATATTGAGCCTCTTGCGAGTTTTTAGAGATTGAGTAATAAAACTCCTACTTTTGAGAAAGCGACTTTAAGACTTTACTTGTAAAAAATATGATATTTTGGGCTTAATGCCGGTTCACACGCAATTTTTTTAATTTATGTCAGTCATGACTGTGCAATTGAAATGATGTAATAAGAAACTTTGCAGTTCAGTGGCGTCTATACAGTACAATCTTTAATACCGTTGTCTACGTTTAAGGTTAATTTGCCTTAAAAGCCTTAAATTAAAGTCTCATGTCGTTGAAGATTTAAGTTTAAGAATTTTCCATGTTAGGCTACTTCGAGAAATGGATAGTAAACCTGAATACGAGCGTAATTACGTATGAATGAACTCCGTAAGCACCACAGATAGCACACTGACGTCATAATGTCGCCGTTTTTCGGCAGTAACAACGTCAAATTGTTATAAAACTGACATCATTATGTCACAGTCCAAAGACGTCAATATAAGACGTCATTAAAACGTCCTATACTAGGACTAAGACAGCAATTATAAATAAATAGTTGAATATTGGAAATAACATTTATTATACACTACAGTCAAAACATTTGTATATTGTGACCACTTGCTTAATATGACCAGTATTCCTTGGACCCTGCTAAAATAATATCTTTTTAATGAAACTTGTACGCATTGTATTGTACGTCCAAAAGACGTCGTTTTGAAGACGTCTACGTACGTTCCCTTATATGACGTCTATGGATATCATTTATTAGTCATATGACGTCGTCGACCAATAATGACTTAAAAATAACGTCATTATAACCTCAGTGTGCTGGCTGGGACTTACGGCGCACTGCGACCTCATAAATATTGAAAGAAAACCGAGCAATATGTGCACGTAGAGAGAAGCCGAAGGGAGCATCCAAACACACCAACATCTCTGTGATACACCGTCTCCGCGTGTTTCACATAATTACACAGTTTTCCTGTCGTCTTGAACTATGCGGATACAACGATGAACAAAGCTTGGGCGAGAGCTAGGTTTTATGTTAAAGAACAGTAAATTAAATACAAATTGATGTTCTCAGGTGTTATTCCTGTCAGCTGGCATTAAATACTGAAAATCGGTATGCCTTCACTTAAAAGTGTAATTTGGAAAACTACCAAATATTTCTTTACCACCAGAATCAATATGTATATACTACTCAGTGGCAGGTCATTTCAGTAATACTTTTTTTGATAATTCAAATGGCAATATATACTTAAGTGTGGACAAGAATGAAAAGATTGCAAGATCTCCAGAATTATCACAACAATTAACATTAATCATTTTCGAACATCACTCGTTAGAGATAGGAGGTAATACCGTTAATGGAATCAATAGAAAGAAATTGAAAGTTTCGAGAATTTATAAAGTAGTTGAGGGAAAGAAAGAAATAAGATCTAAATTTTATAGCTGTACATTTCTGGCATGTTTGCATAATTTCGAAAAAATATATTCAAAAACAAACATTTACAACATAGATCCATTTTTCAGTTATTAAATTTGCACTTGCAAAAATAAATAAAAGAAAAGAATTACTGTAATAGCAGTTTCATACTCAACAAGATAAAGGTAATAAAAAATTAAAATCAGGGAAAACATAATATGAATAATGCATGCAGCAATATGCGAAAGAAGTCCAGGTCAGTAGCACAAATCCACCAAAGAGGAGCAATGTCGTTGTGGTTATTATTGCTTATTATATCATCAACAATTTTCCCACAGTTTTCCTGTATAGATTTTCTAATGTTTCTCTTATTGTTAGTATAATCATTATTTAAAGTAGAATTACTTTTTATAACCATATCCGGTTATCTCATACGAAAACTCGTAAATTAAACCAAGTTAAAAATAATACATCTCCGCTTTCTAATTCTTTAGGTATAAATATTCAAATAGAAACATCAACGTATGGTTTGTTTATGTAGATTTTTGAAAATTATTTTGTTTCAATTAAGAAATGATTGGCGATATATACACGTTTCAAGAACAATTACATTCGAAGGCAGAAGTACGTATATATGAGAAAAAGAAGAGGAAGAAGATAGGTATACCTACCTAGGAAAGGGTTTTTAAATTATTCAATTTGATTTGAAATATGACTGAGAAGTAATTCTAACTCTCTTCAGCAAGATTTAGAACAATTTAAAACCCATTCTTATTTCCACATTATTTCAAACTATTCAATATTCCAAAAAAAATATTTTAAGGAGTGAAAGGTCAACTTCTCTCGTTTAGTCATATTAAGATATCTACTCAAGAGTTTTTGCTTTACAAAGTGGAAAAGCTACTCCGGAAAATGAAAAACGATACAATTCCTGATATTGATTAAATATAACGTTAACACTGCACCTACGTTGCATATTTACATATTGTTATGATTTATTATGAGGGTGGGGTTATTTAATGATTTAATGATGCCCCACGTGACTACGACTAATGATGTGATTATTAGATTTATAATGATAATTTAATTTATTATAATAAAAAGATTATTTGAATACTATACACAGACATATATGCAATGTAACAAGCCTTCCTTTCCACAGAGACTCTCTCAGACGGGTGGCTTTTTAATGGTTTATCATATCTTTATAATTATTATGGGCAAACAATAATGAAAACACATACACAAAGTAATTTTTAAAATAATAACAACACAACTTTATTTTTAATTAACAAATACCAAAGAACAACTAACAAAACAAATTGAAAATAAATTTTCTTTTATGTGAAGTAAAAAGATAGAAACAGTTCTTAATTATGAATTTATTTTTTTATCTGAAATATTTAAATGCAACAAAAAAATGATTACTAAATTCTATCTTTTTAATTATCTAATTAAGTTTTAATTAATCTCAAAATAGTTAAATCTTCATTATTTGGGGATTAACAAATCGCTTTCAATAAATACTTAAATCTTCTTTTAAATTACTATAAAAAAATTATTTATTTAAATTTTAAGGATTCTAATTTGTTTATAATTATTTAATTTATTTTGGTATTTCTCTAACTAATAATAAAACTAACTACTATTAAAAACTGATGTTTTTAGTTTTGTTTCTATTTAAATATTTGACGCCACAAGACTGCCAACTTTTTTTTAAATTCCCAAATATCAGCTAATTGCTTTCATCAATCTTGACAAAGAATTCACGAAACTGTGTCAACGACCTTTCATAAATATTTCCAAACAAAAGGGTTTTACTAATTTCCAAATCTCCAAATTTCCAAATCCAAATGATTTTTGTACATAAGTGGCAAGTAATTATTTTTATTAAAGTCTAAATCCATTTATAATTCAGTCAAGTTTTTCTTTCTAGTCATATTTCCATCGAAAAATAGATTTACTTGCTTAACTTGAAGCGCTTTTTAAAATACTTAAACACTTTGATTTACAAACTTTTTAAATTTTTAACACGTTGAAGTTTCTCACTAACCTCAAATATTTGATATTGATTTGTTTACATTTTTTCTTATAAACATAACCTTAAATTTATTAATGCTTTACAACAGCTGTGCACTCTTAACATAACCAAATTATTATTTATAACTCGTAATTAAATCTAAAACTAATTAGACAATCTTATAGGAAATTAAATTCCGAATCCATTGGTATGTTACACTTATTACAAAATATGTTCTCCTTTGAATGTCGATGGAACCTGATTTTTAAACTATTACTTAATTACTTAAAAATACATTTATACACCTTCCTATCTTCACAGATTTAATCATTATATCAAACCAAATAACAGTATTCATTGAACGTTCTTAAAATGTAGAGATGTATCAAATGTTCCCCTTAATATTTTAGACTTGGAGTGAAATGAACTCGAAGCTAAATCATTAGACTTATTGCAGTTAACCCTTGGTATCACTCAAAACAAAAAAATGATTACTAAATTCTATCTTTTTAATTCTCTAATTAAGTTTTAATTAATCTCAAAATAGATCAATTTTCTTTATTTGGAGATTAACAAATCGCTTTCAATAAATGTTTAAATTTTCTTTAACTAAAAAAAAATTATTTATTTAAATTTTAAGGATTATAATTTGTATATAATTATTTAATTTATTTTGGTATTATAAATTTCTTTAACTAAATAATAATAAAACTAACTACTATTAAAAACTCATGTTTTTATTTTTGTTTCTATTTAAATATTTGACGCTACACGATTGCTAACTTAATTTTTTTCAATTCCCAAATATCAGCTGTCTGGTTTCAGTAATCTTGACAAATAATTCACGAAACTGTGTCAATGACCTTTTATAAATATTTCCAAACAAAAGGGCTTTACTAATTGGAATTCCAAATCCAAATGATTTTTGTACATAAGTGGCAAGTAAATTAATTTTTATTAGTCCAAAGTTTTTCTTCCAAGTAATATATCCATCGAAAAATAAATTAAACACCTGTTTAACTTGAGGCACTTGTTAATTAAACACTTTGATTTACAAACTTTTTTAGATTTTTAACACTTTGGCGTTTTCACTAACCTCAAATATTTGATATTGATTTGTTTACATTTTTTTTAAACATAACCTTAAATTTATTTATGCTTTACAACAGCTGTGCACTCTTAACATAACCAAACTATTGTTTATAACTCTTAATTAAATCTAAAACCAATTAGATAATCTTATAGTAAATTAAATTTCGTATCCATTGGTATGCTACACTTATTACAAAATATGTCCTCCTTTGAATGTCGATGTAAATGATCCAAAAATGCAAAGAGGTATCAAATGTTTGCCTTAATATTTTAGACTTGGAGTGAGATGAACTCGAAGCTAATCATTAGATTGCAGTTAACCCTTGGTATCGCCCAAAGGGATTTATCAGTTTTACAGCATCTAATTTTTCGAAATATTTGAAGGCTCTTTCATCGAATAGTACAGCGTGATCGGTTTCACAAAGTTGAATTAAGTTCTGATTAACTTAATTGTCGTTAAAATTTGAAATTCAGAAATTTCATTGGCTGAGATTTAAGAGACCTTGAATTTTATCCAATTGTATTTCTAGATTTCAGATTTAATCACAATTAAGTTAATCAGAGTTTAATTAAGCTTTGTTGAACCGGCCATGTCGGTCTATTAAAGGAATAAATATATATTGCGATTAATATTAATTCTGGACTTGTATTTAGCCTCGGTAAGTTTAGTTGAGATTTTAATTATTTTCTAAACTGTATTAACTCACTGTAAGTCTGTAAGTCGATATTTTCCATAACTTTATTGCTTACAATAATTTCTTCAGAC
The DNA here is from genome assembly GCA_929113105.1 of Agrypnus murinus. Classification (NCBI taxonomy): domain Eukaryota; kingdom Metazoa; phylum Arthropoda; class Insecta; order Coleoptera; family Elateridae; genus Agrypnus; species Agrypnus murinus. The sequence goes on from OV816030.1 coordinate 39,107,737, forward strand.
ATTTCAAAATTTCGACATATGTACTCCTATCCGTCTGTCCTTTTCACTGTGACGCTCGGTCTAGCTAGAGGAAAAGCAACAACGGGACTATTTATGTAATCGACTCTGAAGAACTGCCCGTGGAGGTAAGATTTCACCTAAAAACACTCTCTCGACTCCTACGGAGGATATCATGGGTCAAAAGTGATACTTTTGAGCGTGTGGCAAATGTTCCCAGTGGTACATATCCTGGGTTCTTAAAAACGTCTTTGGAGTTTGTTTTGTTTCCAGATTACTAACGTGGTTCAGACAATAGTACAGAACGCCTACTAGTAGAGTGCAGTTTGCATGAAATTGTGACTTTTGTGGCACTTCGAGATAAAAATGTATAAATTACATTACAAGATAAATTACAAGATGTAAGCTATATCTGTAATAAAGTATTATGTTAGGTATATTTTTGTACTGACTTTCGGGGATGGAGCGGTAAAAGGAGAGATGCGAACGCTTATGATTCAGCAAGCGATCACCTACGCCCGGTGAGCTGTCACAAACACTGTATTATATTTAATTATATATCTCGGTTAATACTTATCGAAAATTCATAAATCAAGGACCATCGTAATTGCGAAGGACATTTTTTTGTTAAATGCTACCTTTCCCGAGATAAACCGGTGTAAAGCAAAAACTGATGGAACTTATTTAGGATTTGTACAGTGGTTGAAATGAGAAATTTGCTTAAATTGAAAATCTTCTCAATTTGCGCTTATGGGATTTACGTGTATTTTCAAACACAAGCCCTTATTAAGTCTTAGAAATTAATAAGAATCTGTACAAAATGTACCTACATAATTTTTTTATTACAGAGGTAGCTTAATATCTTCTATAATATTTTCCATCTATGTACTTAACTCGAAATTTTTAAATACTGCCCTTTTGCACCTTACAGTTTTTGACAAGTTGCAGTTTTAAAACCAAAGCTACAATTCTATGTAATGTATACATTTTTACCTTGAAGTCCGACCAAAATGTTTTTTTTTGTAAGATTCTGAACTCTTAGCACTCTACTATACTCTTAGACGTTCCTACATTCTTTGTTTAACTATTGGGTAGTCTCCATTTAATAAGGGCACTTGGAGATCTTGCTGTCCTTATTCTGCAAACGACATTCATTTCGAAGTGTACCTTTCTTATATTTCCAGTATTTTTTCCCATCTGTTGGGAAACATCAGTCTTGTACCGTTAACTGTATTATAAACCAGGGACCTCGATGGGAGTGGTGTCTTTTGCGAAATCTTTATCATGGATCGAGCCACATAGTTGACTTGGTTCGGCCACTTACAATAGACCTGATAGTTGGGAGTAACCAGTGTGACGACGAAGACCCACGTGAACAGATAATGTGCTGTCCTTTCTCAAAGAAAGAAGCTGCGCTTGTCACGGAGCTGGACAACGATCTCAGGAATGGACAGTCTGGAGATTCATTTGCCAACCCTTTACGTCTTAGCCTTAAATAGAATTTTAGTTTTGGAGTTTTAGAGAGATTTCCAAAATTGGGATTTCGCAGACTCGAAGCTAACACAACGGTTGAACATCTAACCCAAAACTACCAGCAGATAAATCTTAGTATACACAGCTGCCAGAAATCAAGATCGAACTTCATTTTTTTAAGCCACAGTCATGAAGTATTGTTTAGGTTTAAGAATCTATAGTAATGAACATGTACGTAGAGTTAAAGGGGTTAGTGCAGATAGTCCCTTATACCTTTTTAAAGTATATTCCGATAGTCAACTAAGAAATGTTTTATGGGTTAAATTTACATCAATCCAGTGGAAGCCGTTTTTGAGTTCTTTGTTTTCAATTTGGTTTTGACGGTTTTCAGAGTTTTTACCGAGTTTAACATCCGTTTTTCTAAAATAAAAACATTTTGATTATTATCAACACATTATTGTGAAAACTATATTACTACTACTGTAAAACACTTACCTACTACTTTAATGTAAATTTTGGAAAATTTAGCAGATCTTTCTTTTTAGCTTCCATTTGGTAGGCCCTCATCGACCTTTTCTGTTAAAAGTAAAGAAAATGAATAAGATCTCTCTCTAGTAAATGTTAATCACTGCTATTTGGTCACTATTAGTTAATTTGTGGAGAGAGAGAATAAGTTTTTTAATAATGTATAATTATAAATTACTTTTATCTTAATTAATTCCTTTATAAAAAGACCGTTAACCATTTCTTATTTTAGGTAAATAAATGCTACTACCCCCTATTTAATCACTGTATTCAATATTGTTCCTTCTCCAATAAATTTGTGAAAAGAGGTAATGTTTTTTAAGTTTATAAGTGAATTATGTTAATTCCTTTGTTAAAAGGTTATTAACCTCTTAAAAACCGTTAATGAATTTCTTCTTTTGCTTACTTACCTTCTATAAGATAATAGCGAATACAGGAAAACCGAGATTTTAAAGAGACACGCCGAGATTTTTGAAGACTTCAGAATTGCAACCGTACAAACAAGGTTTACATGCACAGTCATGGAAGAAATTAGATTTCAGTTATAGAAATTCAGAGGTATCTGAAATAATGTTGGGAGATATTAAAAGATTAGGAGATCTGGACAGGTGCCATTTATATGAAATTAATCACAAGTCCAAAATGGAGTTTTCTAAAAGGTACTTTTAAAAAAGTAGGAATTTCAAATGTTTTTTATACATACTATAAAAACCATTCGTTTAGAGAATACGGTCTCTTATTTTGCTATTTCTGGCGAAAAAATGTGTACAGTGTGTTACATACTAACTGAAATCCTTGATAATTTTATTGTTATCGTTGACTTAACAAAGTCAATCGAAGATTTCGTAGAATTTTTAGCTTTGCTTATTAATCAAACACATTTGAAACAAAAAAGCAGATTGCTTAGTAAAGAAATTAAACCGCGTATTTATAACACTTGGGAAATTCGTGTGAGATGAGATTTTGCTTGACTTTGATATGAAATACATTAAGAATCAAAAGATTAGCTAAAAGTTTCACAAGTTTTATTAAATTCTTAACCTGACAATTGTTTCGACGTTAAATATCATTTTCAATTGTTGAAAGAATTTTTAGGTTAAGAATTTAATAAAACTTTGTATTTATATTATACTAGAGATACCCCATCAAAATATGACGGTCAAAAGGCTATTTTATTGAAAAAGAATTCTTGTGCACGTATATTAGTGCACATTTCAAAAACATGACATAAAAGCAGTGTTGGCAAATTTCCGGAAATTTATTTTTTGGAAACTTTCCATGGAAGTATCTCCGGAAACTCTCCCCTAAACTTATTGAAATGGCAAATGTCAAAAAAAGCTACCGAAATTTAAACGCAGTTTAAGAGGTATCTAGGTCAGCGTTTCCCAAAGTATTCCGTGGAACCCTGGGGTTGCATGACAATATTTTGTCCGATTTCACGCGTCTTAGATTAATCATTTTAGATTTGTTTAATTTAAAAATATAAAAAATATAAAAATGAAGTAGTGTTGACTATTCTACACAGCGAAAGCTTCAATATAAAAAAGAATCACATAAGTTGGCCCAATGGAACTCTCAAACGAACTGGAACAAAACTAAGCCTTGTGTTTTAAATATATAGATTTCATGATTATGGAGTTCCACATAGTAAGGCTGGAGACTTAACGAGAATTAAAAAGGGTAGCACTTAAAGTAAGTGCAATTCCTAACACACTGTAGTAACACACTGCAGTTAAATGCCTATTCAATATTCATCCATTTCTGATTGTTCTTTTTTTATTTTCAGGTCGTTTTGGTAGAGTAATAGTAACAGCAAGCGATGGCAACAGAAACATGTTAAGAAGAGAAGTATGGCAAGAGCTACGACTGTTAGACACTTTAATACAAAATCTTACGATTTATTTCGACGAAGAATACTTTTCATATAAAGACATTTGTGCAAAATGGGGTTCCGAATGTTTCCAAAACGATATTCTAAATTTAGATCGTATAATGGATCAGGTAAGCAATTTATTATTACATTACGTACACATAGATAATAGATAATTTCTTGCCAACTTAATCACTCCACGTGTTGCTAATAATAATTTTGATGAGCTTGATAATTCTACTTGCACGAGCAAATTTAATGATAAATTATTATCTAAACCCATGATCCAAAAATATAAAAGTTTCAATTTGATTTTATGAAAATAACAGTGCATTAAAGATGAAACTGCATTTTTATTAGAAAATTATATAATCAAAATACAATTTTTGTGGAATGAGTTGTATTCATTTTATGGTAAATGAGGCAAGAAGTTATTTCAGGTTATTCCACATTTCACTGGGTAAACACGAAAGTTTCATTTTAACTACTTTCCAATGATTATACCGAATTCGTACACCTATACTTATTTCAATTTTTGTTTATTTAATTAGCTGTGTCATATTAGGACACACGAGAAAATTGGGACGTATCAAATATGACGAGTATTGCCAAAATTTAGAAATGGTTTCTATTGATTTAGTTTCTAGCTGTTTTTTGTTGTTTAAGTAATACTTTAAATGTTACTGTGAAACTAAACGTAAAACTTAATTTGAGATTTTTAAACTCAACTCATTGCACTTTAATAGCTTTAGAATTGCATATTGAGACGTAATATATATTTATTCTGAGGTAAATCAAAAGAAACATTTGGGAAAACCCCCACGTTGTGGAGACATGTGAGATGTTTCTTATCTCCCGTTATTTATTAAATAATAGGGAACGTCCCAATTAACTCGATGAATGAAAGGTAACTGGTTAAAATTTAAAATTGATTTATAATTAGTGTTACTTATTAACACATGAAACAGACACCCGACAAAAGCAGTGGAAATATACACAAAGCAAAATCACCTACCTTCAACATCAAAGAAAAATGCACCGGCTAAATATTTTCATTAATTGGAAAGCAAGTTCCAAAATTAAGTAAGACTCTTTCAGGCGGGTCGCTATAAATAGAACACTACTTAAATACAGCTGCAAAATATTGTTAACATACCACATACAAATAAATAAAATAAAAAATTAAAGTTTATAAAAAAAATCAACTGAATTTATTTATCACTACACAACCCACAGATAAAACAAATAAAACTTCACAAAAACAAAATTCTCATAATTAAATTTAAACAACTAACAATTAAATTCTGGATACCAACTACAATTAACTAAATTAAAAGAAAATGAATTGAAAAACAATTTAATTCTCTTTGTCTTATCAATTTCTTTTTCTTTCGTTAGCTAAATATTTTTATAACTAAACGAACAAATTTTCCTTATTTTAAAATTCAAACTACCTAAATTTTGACGCCTTAAATAGATTACCGACCTATATTAGTAGATCTATGTAAAAAAAAACGGTAGGTGTCATCAGCTTGTTTACAGCATGGCCGCAATGTCCGCTCTCTCTTGATAGAAAAGTTATTTTGGATACTGGACAAATCCATAATTAATAAGAACAGATGATGCTTTTCCATAAAGTGCATCCATTAATAAAATTGCAGTGAGAAGAAAAATCTATAAATTCTCATAAGTTCCAAACACCAAATTTAAAACATAAATAACAGAAGGTAAGATTTCTTTTCCAAAATAATATTTAAGTCCAAGTTAAAATTCACAACATTATTTAATTAAATTAACTAAACTGTTTAATTATTATTTTCACTCACTAACTTTTAAAAATTTGCACAATTGACAACCACTTTACATAACAAAATTATAACCTCAAATTTTGACACATGTCAACGTTTATAAATTTTCACGTTTAATCTTAAAAATTTTGAAATTTGCTCCATGAACGTACACACTGGATGAACAATAGAAAATTACAGAGAAAGTAGCCAGATTTTGATTTTCTTTTATACCTTTTGAAGAAACAAATGTTATTCGGTGAAATTCACTAGAAACAATTGAATTCATTATAAATAAATTTTTTTAACCAAATAATTATTTATAAATGTTAATAAATGCCAAAACTAATATTATTCTTTGGTAGAGGAAATTTTCCTCTTTTTAAAAATGTATAGTAGTAGTAAATTGATCCTCTAGGAAAAACGGTATAGCTTGACAATGACATCAATTTTAAATGCCTTCAGTTACACATTAATATTTAAAAACAATAATCTAAATTAGATAATTACATTCATTTTTTGCATACAAAATCCTCCCTTAAAACCTTTAGCACAATATTTACAGCATTTTAGGTATCCAAATTATTAAATAAACACTAAATTACATAATTTAGGATTACTATGTCGAAAGGCAGTAATATGAGAACTTTAAACCCATAGATCTTCTCTAAGAATTGATCTTAACAATAACATCTATGTCTTAAACATACTTCAGAATTTACTTAACAGTATAACCACAAAGTATTTGTCCCTACAGATTAATCTACTAATTAGTCTTGGCAAAAAATCAAGATTACGAAAAAAATACTGAAATCGTTGATACACAAGAAAACTTCACAAATTTGATAGATTAAACTTACAGGAAAGGCAATTAACCTCTGCATACACATCCACTAACATGCCCCGTGTCCGATTCAGGTGTAAACAAGCCTTAAAATGGGTTTAAAACCTAATTATAATGAAAAATCAAGCAACGGCAGTAAATCGTCAGTTGACCAAGAAAAATTATCAAATTTAATAATAAAGAAATAAATCAACCTTAATACTTCTTCCTGCTCTATTTAATGTGTTCTAGACTTCTAGAGTGTATCCTTCACAAAATGAACAAATTTAAATTAAAAATACTAAATCATTTATCTCCAAATAAATTCTTCGTCTGGGAGGTTAGGCAACCAAACCAATATGTGTATTTCGGGATGCCTATATTTTCTTACGCATGTGAAATACATGACAATATGTAACACAATAAAACTTGAAATTTTGTTAAAACTGAAAAGGTTCTGACCTCTTTGTTCCTTTGTTTCTAATTGAATATTTAGTTCTGGTACTACAAGACTTGTTGTTGTTGTTGTTAAGGAAATTTGTAACTTTGAAAATGAAATGCTTGGAAAATTGGAAATCGTTATTACCATATATGGCGTTTTCAAAATTCAAGATCCCTGTAATTCGAAATTAGACCGAAATTGTACAACAATGCATCTGCAATAAATCTCTGAACTTTTATATATAAAAACAAAAACTATCAAACTGTAAAACATGATAATGATGAAAACGTATTACTACTTTGAAAGTCCTTGAAGTTTGACATTGTGATCGTGATTTAAAATATTTACAACCTTGGAAGTTGAAATATCAGAATTGGAAAAGTTTCTAAAATTTAGTGAGATTTTGAAACTTTTGGAGTGAAACTGAATTTTCGTCATTGTAACGTTAAAATCTGGAAATCACAAATACTTAAACTACAAAAATTTTAACACTTTAATAGATAACCCAAGATTATGGTATTTTGAAGCTATAAAACCTTTAAAACCTTAAACTCTGAATCCTTAAGAATACAAATTCTTGAAACTTTGACCCGGCTTTTACCGCTCTTTTTGGTCAGCTCAAACACCTAAATCGTATGTACCCTTGAGTCGGAGCACAAGGTTTTGTCATATAGGTTCTCCCATTTTAGCATATTATATTGCTAGAGGGGCATTTACACAATATTTAGTAAACTAACCTAACAGAGAGATTACCCCCCCCCCCAATATCGCCCATCTAACGTGAAACACAATCAGGCACACACCCATATTTGAGGTAGCGGAGTTTTCCAGCCATTTATGTCAGTACTCCATGCAGATGAATTTGTTAGTTGACATCAACGGATTTTTGTGATAAAGCACTTCAATAAAAATTAGTCAGTTTTGCAAACGAAAGGTATTTTCGACGAGAATTTGAAATACCGAAGCGTAAAAGAATATTTAACACATCAGGGAAGTGGTTCAGGTGAGTCTGCATCAACACATTCACTTTATTTGCAAATTTCGGAATGAATGAATAAATGAAAGAAAGAAAGAAAGAAAGAAAGAATGAAAGAAAGAAAGAAAGAAAGAAAGAAAGAAAGAAATACACCCGCTAAGGATTTTACGCGTAGATTTGCTTTGTGTTGAATTTGTTGCTGATGTCAGACGAAACGCATTGTCATCTAAGATCCAGTAAATAAAAATCCACAAGAGTGCATGAAAAAACACTCTATGAAGCAAGAAAGTCTACATTTGGAGTCATAGGAGCTTAAGGAGAGCTTAAGGAGACGGCCAGACCCCATTTACTTTAAGAACTACATGATGACTCTGATATAAATCTGACCGGAGGGAAGCAGCCAGCTGATAATCAGTGGCGTAGAGGTTTCTTGTAGAAAGGGGCATGCATCTACGCGCGCGCGAATCTCACATGCTTGCCACGCTACTGAACTCGAACCTCACCTAAAAACTGGAAAATGGACTCGTCTTTCAAAAACTCGTTTCTGTGCATTGTGTATTTCTTAGAGAAAAAGATTCTACTATCGTTTACTATCATGTCTGTATACGGTATTAGTAGATGTTAGAGACATTCTTACAACCGAATTACAAAGGTTAAGTCACAACACATTTTTTTACCAGCAAGATGGCGTAACTCTACATATAACGAGATCAAATTTGAAAGTCCTTTACAGATGTTTTCTAACAGGTTGATTTCGAGAATTGAGAACATATGTGGAATCTAAATGCAACTGATTTTTCCTGTAGGGTTACCTTATACAAAAAGTCTTTCAGAGAGACCTCAATAATCATTTGCTAAAGATCTAGTTATTTAGACGTAAGTTTTACTGTAAGTTCCTATACGAGCCCAAAATAATATCACTTCGTCGGATTTTAATTCTGTTAAAGGTTATGAAGTGGCTCTTGGTCTATGAAGTGACTGTTTTCTTGCCTTGCCTTTCTTGACCTTGCTAGAGGTAAAGTACTACCACCTACTTCATACGAGGTTTCATGAGATTCTATCAAGGGGTTTACTCTTGTAAAGTTTTTGGCTAGTCTTGTCAACCTACAGACCCAATGAAGCATTGTGAGGTAACCCCTTGCAAGAAACAGTCAGTTCGCAGCCCCAAGAAAAAATGGAGGAAACATTAAGATGACCTATAACAAAAATAAAAACAGGCGAATATGCTTTGGGGTTCCTATATATGTCCAACACCAATAAAGCGAGTTAAGAGCTGCGGGAGAATGACAGTACATCGAATTTATGGTTGTGACTGCCATTTCTCTGCAGTGCTTAAATCGCGTTATTAATGTTAGACGCTTGGATTATTCTAATCGATGGATCTAACACTAGGTCTGGCACAGTAAATTTAAGTATGCATACCAGCCGATCTAATTTATAGCTTATACCTTTATTTATATTTATACCTTAGAAAAGTTTTGAATTGACTGAATTCACAGATGTGTTGGAAGCTTTAATGCTACGACAGGCTACCAAATTTTAAATAAGAGAATTAAAGTTGAAACACGAAGACTTTCAAGGCCAGAGTCAACGGATAAGCAACGACTTTCGGATTTGGACCAGTGAGCTCAGGATGGTAGCACTCACCATAGTTTTTTCAACATTTTTTTGAGATTTCACAATTGTTGTGATTGAAATGTTGAATTCGTTTGTTATTTTACGTCGCACTTCTCGCTACATTTATTTTTTCGGGACATCTCATTTTTTTTCTATTGAGGAAGCCCGGTACAATTACGTTTATTTGTCCTCAATGTAATCCAGTTATTCTTAGTAGACTCGAAAGTTATTGTTTATTCGCGACTGAAGATATCTCACCTTACAATACTTCTTGCCTGAGATATTTATTGCAGTTTCAATATTTAGAATTCATTTAATGTTTTATTTCTTGATTTTATGTTGCAGTGCTATTCTGACTCCCATTTTCTGCAATGTTGCCTAACATGTTTGAATGTTTCATACTTACACACTAAATACTAAAACTGTAAATATATTTTTTCTACTCCAGCATTTGAAAGGCTCCTCTGTCAGTTGCCATTAGAGAATTGAAAGTAAGCAGAATTACTTTTCCGCTGTCTCAAATGGCAACGCACTGGAAAGTTCTTTCTGCTTGCTCAAAACAAAACTATGGTAATTGTTTTATGATTTTTTTTTTGAGGGCGTAGGTTGATATTAATTGATTGCTTTTAATGGAGCTGCTTTCAGATACATATAATATTGACATTTCGTTAATATTTTTGCTGTCATGGAAAAAGTCTTGTGTGTATTGGTAGCAGAAAGTACCATTGCCGTTCTCAGGATCCAAATAATTTTTTTAAAATTTTTTTAAATAATCTCAAGCAGCGCTCTAAAAATCAGTAACTGAGATCGGAACTTTGATTAAGTAGTTGTTACGTAACTACAACTAGATTTATGACTTTATAGGTTTAATTACTTTTAATTACTTTAATTAGTTGTTTCTACTATTGGAACTATGTAGTTCCATTACGTCTGAGTAACTTTTAAAGTATGTGGAACGGTATTGCCACTTAGAATAATTACTTTAAAGTCGTTGCAACATCAAAGTGGTATTATGGAACCTTACAGTAGTATTGAAAGTAAAACTTACGTTTTTGCTACTCAGGAAGATCACTTTAAAGTAATTTTCGTAAACTAATCCTTCTCCATATTTACTTGTAAAATGTTGGATTAATCAATAATCATTAATCAATTTGGAATTTGCTATGATTGTTAATAGATGTTTTACGATATAACCTTCAATAAAAATAACAAGCTGGTGCCAAATTGTGCCTTAGGAATTGTTATGTATGAACCTTGAAGTTGGCAACTTTTATTTATAGTGATGTAACTAGCCAATCCTGACTCCAGTGTTGCCAGGTGTACAGCTAAAACTGTATTTCTACCGGTTTGAGGTGTGGCCTACAGTTCTCCAGTTTTGACATCTTGAGCTACCGCTTTTTTAGTTTCTTCTTCTTCTTTAATAAAAATTGCTTATGTAGCTTGAAACTTGGTGCAGGTTTCTAATTTTTGTGTTACCATCTCTTAGCGAATAAATATAATACTTATTAAAGGAGACCTGTAATGAAGTTTTCTTACTAGTTTCTACTGTAAAGCGAGGATTTTTTGAAATGTTTCTATCGAATATACGGTTTCCACGCAAGGATTTCTTGCGGATCGACTATAAAAGGAAAAATGGAACGAATTCTGCGTCAGTTGTCAGCTATCAACGGCAACTACTCCAGCCTTGAATAGAAAGAATCAACAACAATATTTAACCCCTAAGTTTATTTAAATGTATGAATCTACCGCCGGGTACTGATATCTACAGCTATTTTACGTAGAGTTCTACAGCCACCTTAAGCTTTCACTGCTTGGCTCGTCCGTCGACTTGAGTCGTCTTGGAGGACACACGTCTTGTACAGTGTATGTATTGTGTATGTAATGCTCCCTGCTCACTCAATATTAATGAAGTTAACTAATGACAATAATTGAGTAAAGAACATAACAAGAATAATATAAAAATTGTTTCTATCATGTGTATCAACTTATAAGTATTTTTGTCATATTTTAATACAGACATTTTTTATTAAAAAATATATTTAAAGAAGCCGCATTGTTATTTTTTGACCTATCATCATCACATTTTACAGAAAAGTTACAATGGTTTATAATTTTGGTATACTAGATATGAGAAAATAATCTAATATTTCATCGCTCTTTGCATTATTAAGTGCGTATTACAAATAAAATAGTAATCCATTTTGTGACACGATTGCAGCATTAGTATAGAAAATAATAGAATATGTGTTAAGTTGCAAGAGTAAAAAAGAGCAACCATGCGACACGATGTGTCAAAGAGAAAAGTAATTCCACGAAAGTAGCAATTATTATGCCGCCACGTATCTTCTACTCAAAAATTGTTCCCCATTTTGGTTCCAGGCACGTAATGAAACCGTAGCAATTACGTGATTGTGACTAATGACAAAGACTTAATAGTTCCACTGGTAGTTACTGGTATGTAGCGATGACTAAAAATGCTGCTTGGGATCTGTATATTATGAAAATCTCCTTCATAAGAAAGAGTATAATATATTATGTATAATCTATTAGTATAATTATATCTGTATAACTCTTCAAAATGATTTCCGATATACTTGGCTAGATGTGCCCTTCTACTCCCCTGTTCTCTTTTATTCAATTCTCGAATTTTGAGACTTGTGTCTTTATTTCAATGCGAATATTTTTTTTTAGGTAGGTACTTTATCTATTTTAACCTGAACACATACACTTGCAGTCAAAACTTTAATTTCTATTGTTATCAATACGGGGGGAATAACGTAATATTCATTACGTTAACGTATATAACGTAAAAGCTTTATTCAAAGGCTTTAAATCAAAATTTACAAAGAATCGGAGACGCCAATACATTCAAAACAATCAAGGGCAAGCATAATTTGGAAACTTTAGGACAATTTGAATCCTTATATTTTGAAATAGACAGGATCGGGAAGGTTAGAATTTGAAGAAACACTTTTTTTTCATAGAAAGCTTTCGAAAATTTTCGACTGCTTTTTAAGTATTTCACTGCGCGATTTTAACATTGTCAATATGTATATTTATTCAGCAACGTTCAAGAACTTAATGGTAAATAATTTTAAAGTAAATCAAGGCCGGAGAGATGAGATCCTTATCATTTATATGTAAATAATAACACCATAACAGTAGAGCTCTTCTTTGCGCTTTCACGATGAGGAAGATCAAAGGTTAAGCTTTCCATTTAGATTAGATATCGTTTAATCATGTGTAAAAGTAATTAACTAATGAAATCAATTTTTAATGGATTTTCAACATAAAGTCTGAAACACAATAATTAAGCTATAATTACAGATATGTCTCAATCCGTTAATCGAATCATTAACAGTTTCTAAACCATAATATAACAGAAATGCATATAATATAATTTAGGGCAACGAAAACACGGAAATGAAAACATAATAATATCTGTAATAGAATTTCAAGAAAGTCTTAAAAAGTCAAATTATCGCATCTAATAATAATTATGTGTTACCAAATCGAAAGCTCCGATATAGGTATTAACGTAAATTATATACTATAGCGTGCAATGCCCCGTTTTTATCATGAAATCTTGTAAACTGCCTAAATACCTAAAATAACTACAATTTGCTAGATGATTATGGTTTTAATATCAATTACATGATTGGGATATAATTTTTCCTTTACCAATCCAAAGAGCGCATTTAAATACAAATTACGTTATCATCTTTTCTTCAACTACTAACAACTTCCGTTCGTTCCTTCAATGGATGACGTTTACCTCACAATCGTTTCAGTTCTTGAAATAAAACTGTACATAAACATTCAATTTAATAATAATCATTATTTCTATGTATGCATATATTTAAACGAATGAGTTATAGTAAATGAAAATTTATGCTGCGGGTTTTGTACACGCAATACTACAATACTTGCCTATTATAGTGAAAGTAGACCGGGACAGACGGACATATTATGCGAATTAAATGAATAAGTAAGTACTTACTGTGCGTTTAGTACTGCAATCAGAAGTGAAAATATTTATGCGTTAATTGAAAATACTTACGATAACAAACATTAAAATAATAAAGTTTGAGGTTAAGGCATTTACTGGAAGAATATTTTTTTAAGTAACGAGTTAAGATATATGACACTGGCTAAATGCGTGGGTAGACTTAAGATTTTTATTATTACTTTCCTTTTATGTACAAACATAAATATTTTCCTTTAATACCAAAGCATACGATCCCACATGTATCTAAAATAGTTTTCTGACCTGCGATGATAGTCGGTCGTACTTTTGTTTATTTTGTCTGTGTGTGTTGAGTTAATAAAGTACTATGTATACTAAAGTTGTTTGCAACTGTTTACTGCTATTCGAATCGAATTCCGGTAAGCGCAGTAAAATTCCCCTATACTACTTTTTTCTCAATTGTCGTACAGGTGTCTCCACATGTTATCTGAAACGTTTAATAATAGCCATTTTTCTGCACTCTCCGGCTCTATCATGGTTGGTTGGCTTGCTGATTCGTGTTTTTATTTATTAAGTTACTTTATTGAACCCCAATTAATTTTTAAGTGCTATAAGTCATACCTCCTACCTGTTTGCTTGTGTTGTAAAAAGCTTAGAGCAACATTTCTTCAAAAAAAGTTTGGCGGACTGAATTGTATGGTATTCTATTGTAGGAACCTATCGTCATTCTTTTTTAGTAATTATGCTTTTGTATTATTTTAAAGGAAATTAAGACTTGGGTTCAACTTTATAAACAACAATAAATTAGGCCTGGGAAAAGTTTGAAATTAATATCGACAAATAAGAGTGCAACTAAAATGCTCAAGCTTTTACTTAAAAAAATACCTACTGTACTACAGAGATCTCTTATTAAACAAATTATAACTCAGGTTCTGTAGGTACTGGTTTCTTAAGCTCATAAATTGCATAGATGAATCTAGGAAAAAGTATAATAATTAAGAATATGGGCGCCACTCTCTTATGTTGGTTTTAGTCTTGTCTTGTCGTAGTCTAGTCTTGTCTGTCAAGATACCCAGAAGGAAGAGAAGGTTTCTTGTTTGATTTGATTGGTTTAATAACATAGTCATGAATCGTTATTTTGGTACTTCATTAAACTGATTGATAGCTAAAACTCCAACAATTGTCTGGTCCAATATTATAACAATAAAGTTTAAGTTAAACATTGATTGCATCTAATTGTCTGGTAATCCTTAAAAGGCACAAAACTGCACAATAATGACCTCAAGCACTACACCTTTATATCACTAATAACAATCCAAACACTTATCTTAAACGCAGAACTTTGATGATTGTAACACTGCAACGTTCTTAACATTAATTATAAAGTTGATGCAATGAAAACGTTTCTTATTCTTAAACACGCATTTTAACATAATGCGATTGTTTAATAGCTTCAACTAATTTTCTAAACAGCTATCAAGTTCAAGAATAGTCAAAACACTATTCTGGATAAATTGTACCGAAGCGCAAAATTGTAAATCTATAATTAGATTATACTAAACAGGAAGCACAAATTCACACCTACTGGCGCCGAACGAGATTCATCGAACCGAAATTCGAATCATATTAAATATTTTCGAAAGGCTTATCAGCTGTACAGCAGTGCCAAGCTATAAAATCCGACGCCTTGACAAAATATTTAATTGCAAACTGCAAGGATTTATTCTTAGCTTAAAATACAAAAGAACGTATCACCATTTCAATTGCTGTAGCACCGTAAATTGTTTTTATATGAAGTCTGTACGTGCTTCCAACCAAGAAGGAGACTCGATATCTTTATTACTTAGATAAAGAGCTAAAAATGTTTTTTATTTGGAATGATTCTACGAAAACATATCCAAATATGATTTATTTTCCCCGTGGAAAGTGCAATCGAAATACAACTGCTGTTTAAAAGGAGACGAGAGTACATTTAATTTTTTAAACGAGATAAAATATTTCCTTATTATACTGGGCCGTACTAAGATCATTTTTATAAATTAAATCTTCAAATTTTCTGCATGTTACAACAATTGCCCTACATTACAAAATACTTTCAGCCAGATTAGATTTCGACGCCGCGATCTCTGACTAAAACTAAAATGCATTTTAAATGGCATTTTAAATTTTAATTAATGGCGTTGAGTGAATGGATTAATTTAAAGTTTTCATGTTACTGGATTTTTCAGATTGCTCGGGTCTATCGGATTTTTCCGGATCACTCAGATTTTTTAGACCGTCTCTTACAGAATATTTTTCATATACTGTGTAAGAACGTATTCATTAAAATTGAAAATAGTCTAATAGTTTCAGATATGAAGCTTATATGCATGTAGTTGCTTTTAATGTTCTGTGAACACATTTATAATCAAATATGTTCCGTATCCTTGACAAACTTACGAATTACTACATTAGACTATACGAGCTCGCATATTACAATGAATATCTTTCACTTACAAACAATTAATAAATGTTTCCAATAATATTCTTGAAGTATAGGCTGAATGTGAGATAATGGTAGATCAGTGTCAAATTTAAAAATGTTAAACTAATGTTACTATTAATTAGATGAAATAATAAATAAATTACAATTTAGACTCGTGCAATTTGGTTTGGCAAAGTAACCCCGAAGATGTAGGCGGTTAAATTTTAAGTTTATACCCCACAATAAACATACATTTTCCACATTCAAATCTTATTAAGAAATGGGTAAGTGGTTATTATTCAGAATTCATGAAAAATATGTTATTGTGTAAGCAAGGTCGAAAATTCGAACCTTTGCAACTATAAAAGTTAATTAATTCTACTCCATTAGAAGGAGATATCAAAATAGCTTAAAATTTATCATTATAAGCCCTTCTTGTCTATCAAACGATTTACAAATCTAAGGACGGCAGACCGCAGAAGCAGAAGTATTTATGAGGCTTTTAAGGGTCTTAAAAGCAAAGCCTTTATATAGGTCTCCTAAATGAACTGCAAGAAATAAAGTATTTTTACCTGAGCACAAAACGTTGAACATATTAATATAACATATAACGTTGAACAAGGGAGTTTTTCTTAAAAAACAATCATATTATTTACGTTAATACAATAATTATTAAACTTTATTTATTTACCACCATGTGCTCTTCTATGCTCTATTAATAGACTATAACTTTCTTTTACAATACACGTTCTACTAGCCTATTATTCATCTTAATATTTTTCATTTCAGATAGAATCTGGACAATTAAATTTGACGTTCCCCATAATGTTTAATCCGATAACATGGGAAGCACATGCTTTTCCTGTATTCTTCGGTGGAACAGAGGTGGAAGATGGAATAATCGTAGGCGTGCCTTCAGTGCAGCTGGGTTACTTCGTAAACGTCGATACGAAGAAAATGGATGCAAAGTAAGAATTTCTAATTTTCTTTTAAATGAAATTCGAAGTGACAACATTATTTTGTTTTTATAGAGGAGCTGCTTGGGAAGATGCGTTCCTAGATGCGATAAGCAAATATCAAGATGAACAGGCACTATTTCAACACGTTCGCATAGCGCGCTTTGCTTCGAGAACCCTTGATCATGAGTTGGAAAAGAATACACAGACTGTTATTCCTTATTTTTCGTCTACTTTTATTATTATGGCATTATTTTCGATTGGTAAGTAATGTTTTATTTAAGAACTTACATAAATAAACTAGAGGAATATGAACGTTCTAACCTAGATTTCCTTGATTCTGTATAATAATCTCTGCTCTAATAAAACTCATTGCTACTTTAGCCCAGCGGTTTCCAACCTTTTTGACTCGCGGAGCCCTTTTTAGAATTAATTTCTATGGCGGAGCTCCTTAGCCTTACCCTATGTTTTGCCAAATTGCACACAAGCTGCATACAAGTTGGGTACAATTGTATAAAAATTGCACACAAACAGTACACAAATTGTACACAAACTGTACACAAACAGTACACAAATAGCACACAAATTGTACACAAATTGCACACAAACAGTACACAAATAGCACACAAATTGTACACAAATTGCACACAAATTGCACGCAAATAGGAAACTAAATTCTTACAAATTGCACACAAGTTGGGCACAAATTGCACACAAATTGTACACAAATTGCACACCAATTGCATACAAATTTTTAAACAAATTGCACACAAAAGTACATAAATTGTACATAAACTGTATGCAGATTGTACACAAATTTCACACAAACAGTACACAAATTACATACCCATTGTACATAAGCTGTACACAAATCACACGAATTGTACACAAATTGCACACAAATTGGACACAAATTGAAAACTAAATGCTCACAATTGCCCACAAATTGTGCACAAATTGTACACAAATTGTGCACACAAATTGTACACAAATCGCACACAAATTGTACACAAATTTCACATAAATTTGCAAACAAACTGTTTACAAATTGCACATATATTGCAAACAAGTTATTTACAAATTTCCCACCAATTGCATACAAATGTGCACTCAAATTGCACAGGAAAGCACACAAATTGCATATAAATTATGCACAAATTGCATACAAACTGTACACAAATTTTACATAAACAGTACACAAATTGCACATAAGCTGCACACAAATTGTACACAAACTGGACACAGATTGCACACAAATTTCACGCAAATTGTATGCAAATTGTACACAAATTTCACATTCCAAACAAACTGTTTACAAATTGCACATAAACTGCAAACGAATTGTTTGCAAATTGCATACAAATGTGCACTCAAAATGCACAGAAAAGTACACAAATTGCACAGAAATTGTGCACAAGTTGCACACAAACTGTACACAAATTTCACATAAACAGTACACACATTGCACATAAGCTGCACACAAATGACACGAATTGTACACAAATTGCACATAGATTGCACACAAATTGTCCACAACCACACAAATTGCACACAGATTGCACACAGATTGCACACAAATTGTACACAACCACACAAATTGCAACCTACAATATTTTTGGAGTTAGTGAGCAGAATGACCAAGCATCGAAATTGAACTTGGCAAATTTCCGTTCAAAATGTAATTTCTAGTTTTCTTATTTTGATCCTACTTTCTTGTTGTTTTATTCCATTCGATTTTATTTATTTTGGAAAGTGCACTGAAAGCACTGCATTAGGTGGGACGAAGCCCTTAGGGCTTCGCGAAGCAAAGGTTGGGAACCGCTGCCGTAACCTTTACACCAAGATAAAGCCAAAATATCACCAAAATTCAAAAATGAATGTCATTTCTAAAATAATAATTAGAAATTAAATTATTTTTACAGTGACTTGTATGATGGCCGACTGGGTTAGATCTAAACCATGGCTAGGTCTGTTGGGTAATGTAAGCGCAGCTATGGCTACTGTCGCTGCATTTGGAGCTTGTATATACATGGAAATTGACTTTATCGGAATCAATTTGGCAGCACCGTTCTTGATGATTGGTAAGTTTATTTTTATAATTTGTTTACTTTTGCTTACTGCAATTATGCTTATCTTAGAGCAAGGCAGGAAGATCGTATCAAAACAGACAGATACGAAAAACTAAATCAGATTAGTAAACCAAGTAACAAGGTTGTTTCATGACCCATATTCCCCATAATCATCTCCATGAACTGCTAATCTCTACATAAGACGGGACGAATATAGCGAAATAATCGTTGAACGCCTACTTGTTTCTATTCATATTACGCCAATATATTCTCCTTTCATATATTATGCTGTGTCTCCGGCATAACAGCATCGATGTTATAAAAGCCACCTAACCAAGAAAAGATGCTTGAACATGACGAAATAACTAATACCTGTGTAGAATCCCTGATTCATCAGCATCATGATACTACGACAGCGACATTTCACATCGAAATTGGAAGATACAAACGTTATCAGGGTTTTAAAACCTAGTCTATAAAATGTCTCAGATTATCCTTCAGTCAACCGTGTACTCCAGACCACGTGAACTGAAATTGTGGAGAAAGCAACCCTGAAAAGGTTCAACGACGAAACTCTTTAGCATTCACCTCTGAGATTAGAAATTACACTCCAAATGAAAATCTAAAACACAAGAGACCAAGATTTAATGAGAAGTTAAAGACGTGGTATATTTCACTGTTAGCTCTCTTAAGACTTTGAATTTAATGAAATATTTAAAAAAGCAAAATATAACTTTTTAATAGGTCACCATAAAAGATCAATTTAAGAAATGGAATTTTCGAAACCTTCTACATTCTCGGCATTTACCACTCTTTTAATTGAGAATTAGATGTCGAACAACAAAAGTAGTACATTTGAAGTGCATTATAATAATAGATCGTAGACTAATTCATATCTCGCAATCTAGGTAACCAACTTCCCGGATGATTAAACAAGCTATCTTGGTTAATACAACGCTTATGTATGCCACTAATCGGTTTATTAAACCACAAAAAGAGAAATATAAAAATATATAAGTGTAGAGTGTAATATCGAAGCAATACTGAATCAACAGGCACTCCTAAATAAAATTGTTTGCAAATAGTTAATATTTAAATAACAATACGCCCATAAAATAGTAATTATTATAATATTGAATGATTACACTCGTAGCTACCAAGAAATAACTTCTAGTTACTAAAAACTTCAAAATAATAATCTGTGATCTCGATAACAATCGAGATAATTCCCTGTTTTCTATCTTCATCTAAACTTCCTCCGTAGGTCAATCTAGAGTTCCTAAATATGAACCGAGCTCGACACAGTTAAAGTTTTCGTTTAGGAACTCTAGGTCTACCGAATACCCCAACGACCACCGAACACCTTCCTACATTGTTTCCAGGCATTAGGAATGGAAAAATATTACTTCAAAACTTGACTTGTAATAATTTATTACGTATAAAGTAATATAATCAGAATAATTCGTAAAGTGTAAAAGACATATCAAAATTAACATGGGAAAAATGAATAAGATCAGAGATAGCTGTGGCTTACTATAATACATCAAATTTAACAATGTGACCGTGAATGTGACATTTATTGCAAACAAAAGAATAAATTAAATATTACTATAGAGTCAAAATTTTATTATTACAATAATTGTTCTTTATAGTGGCAAAGTACTTTAACAATTATATTAAAATTAAAAAAAAGTTGATTATGGTAAAACATATTAGTTTATCTTTTCGTGATTCCATATTATTTAATTTAGATTGGTACAATTTGAAAAGCTAATTGCCATTTGTAAAATAATTTATTGGAGCAGTGAGAATTGGTGATTTTGAAAAAACAGTTACAAAGGAGGCCACAGCAAACTCTGATCCGTAACCTCCGAGAATAAAGAGGCCGCGACCAAGCAATCGTGACGTCACGAAAACCGGCTGGCAATTGCGAAACGTAAAATACCCAACATAAAGACACTTGTATATTTCTGAGTAAAACTGAATATTATTTCAAAAAAAGCACTTATATTATGATAAAAAACAATGAATAGGGTTTTCCACGTCACCGTTGAGGTACCCATGATAGACGCGTTGGCTCTTATGGAGGCCTCGCCAATAGCCCTATCTCTATGCGTTAATGTGTTTTATAACTTCTTAACCATTAAATTTAATCAGTTTTCTCTTTGATAGATCCATGTTTTGGGTGTTAATTTTGTCGTTGATTATTTTTGAATAGTTATTGAGAAATATATTGGCAAGAATATGACAATTTTTTAACAATATCGACTTCAACGTTTTGCTACATAAAATACATTTCTCATTGATTTCGTGTACATATTTTTCCAATTTTAACATTGTCAATTCCCGTAAAATAATCCTTTGTTTACCTGTCTTTAGAAATTCAGTTTCATATTTATCATATTATTGTTATAACCGATGACTCTGAGAAATGTTTAATACATACTACTGAATGTTTTGTTGGATTAAATGAGTCTCTATGAATGCATTTAATCCACGTTTTCTTCAACTCTTCATCTTTTGGAAAAGAAAAAACGGACACATACGTATGGGTACTATCGTAATTGCTTGAGCAATTAGGCACGCAACATTTATCAGGCATTTTTAATGAAATAAACAAGACTCACCCAAGTATCTCGTCAAACTGTTGGCTTTTTTGATTAACTAATCAAAATATTTATGAAATTGTATTTTATATAGGTAAACGACACAATACACAATCATATTATGAACGACACCAACCGAAAGTTATTTTATAAGTAATAAAACAGCTTTCAAATACAAAATTTATCAGCGGCCATTTCTGCCAACGCCCACACTCGATACGGCAATTGAAAAACAGTCTCTTTTCACTGATTTTATAAATTGTCTTCACATAAATCAGGTAAATCTGAAATTCTACACCTTTAATTTAACACTTTAACTTATTTGAACTTATTTATGAGAGTTTTTGAAAGAAAAAGAGTCTAGTTCACACGACTACGATCACGGCAAATCTAAACTGCAATGGCGTTTGACTTGTACGCATCGCCTGTCCCCGCAAGTCGCCAGCCGGCATTCGTGACGTCAGATCACGTGACACAAGCCTTGTTCGTGGCCTCTTTATTCTCGGAGGTTACGCCTGATCTTATTAAATTTTTCCCATTTTAGTTTCTGTATGTTCTGGATGACTTCACACACCCTGTACAATTTGACAGCGGTGTTACAATACAACCGGGGGCCATCACAAACAAAATCCCTGCTTAAGGTTTGAATTTTGTGATTAGGGTTAATTTTTCGTGCATCGACATTGCTTTCAAGATGACATAGCGCGGCAAGATCGGCTGTTGTTGCGACCGGAAGTGCTGAAGTTTTTGGCGGAGTGCGGAGGTGTTAGAGTTCCTCTATAATAATATTAAATAATAAGAATAAGAGTTGGGACATGTGCGATGCCGGATTTTCATTGGCTGCATCCAATGTCAAGGAGTAGATGATCTTAATAGTCCGACACTTTGTTTTTTAGATTGCGTAACAAAATTTACATTACTTTACATCCTAATACACATTTTTCTTTATAGTATTAAATTATCTTAATAATAATATGTATTATTTATTAGTAAATAAACATTAAGAGTATTATAATAATGTTGAATCAAAGAATTTATTGACATCGATCTACAGATTTTGTCAAATCAAACAACTGAGAGATGATAGGTGAAAATACTTCATGAGAAATCAAGTCGTTCTTGACATTGGATCCACATGTCCTAACTCTTATCTTATATAACCTATTATTATACAGGAACTCTAGGAGGTGTTCGACTTCGATGGCATCTGGTGGTAGTTGGTCGACGTCTAAGGAAGAGGTTCCAACGTTTGTGGCGAGAGGCGTAGTGTCACAAAAACAAAAAACTTTTAGACCCCCCTCGCGTCGCTTAATACAGAATGAACTGTACTTTACTACCTCAGAATTCCCAAAAATCAAAATGTAACAAGGCAGTGAGACAATTTATCTTCCGACAGATGATTTTCGTTTTTATGGAATCTACATTTCTGGTTTTGTAAACAACAGTCCTGCAAAGGAGTGCAGGAATAACTAACCCAAATAAAAGTCATAAAAGGATAATTTTGAAAAATTTCGAGTTTAGTTAGTTAAGTAGATATCGGACACGAGGAATTATTGATTTCTTTTAAATTGAACTGTAAATTAAACAGACGCACATACAAATTGTCAAATAAAGTAGAAAATCAGGATGGACTGAAAATAATAGTTTTAGATAATAATAAGCAACTTTTCATTTGACTATTTTCTGTATTTTCAGGAATTGGTATAGACGACACATTCGTAATGTTAGCCGCCTGGCGTAGAACATCAATAAAAGACAGCGTCCCACAAAGAATGGCAAACATGTTAAGCGAAGCCGCCGTGTCAATTACAATAACGTCCGTTACGGATATGATCAGCTTTTTCATTGGAATTTTCAATCCCTTCCCGTCTGTTAAAATATTCTGCATCTACTCCAGTAAGAATTTCTTGCTTGTATTTATTATTAAAGCTCATTTATTTATTTTATTTTTTCTATATGTTAACAGGTGTTGCAACTCTCTTTACCTTCGCGTGGCATTTAACGTTTTTCGCATCCTGTGTCGCCATTTCTGGCTACTGTGAGCAGAACAACAGACACTCGCTTGTTTGTGTCAAAGTACAGCCGGTGTCCAAGTCAAGTAAGTGCTTTTCAATTTTGATTATTAGAAAAAATTAGTTGGAATTAGAGACATCCGCGGTCATTGTCCGACAAGTGTTAATAAATATATGTTAATTCTTGTTGCGTAAATTGAAAAATATAACAAATTTTTGCTCTTAGAATCGATACTCTTCATGAATCTGTTAAGTATTAGTTTTAGTAGTAATTTTGCGTAGTATCGCAATATTTTAGAAAAATTGTAGTCATTTCTTATTCCGTAAAATTTGCAACATCAAGAATTGAGTTTTGAAATATCAAATTGATAGAAAATGTATCAATAAATAATAAATAATATTTGCATAAAAAGTCGGATCATTTACAGAAGCTATGGTGGATTGGGTAAAAAAAAAAATTTTTATAGATAGAGGTCCCGTCATCCCTGAGCAAAGTTACCGGGTGACAATGATCATATACTGCGTGTCCGCGTAAGTTGGCTACATATGGAAAACTTTGTTATTATTGATTTTATGAAAAACAGTTATTCTTCATAAAAAGTTCTGCATGTTCTAAAACCCAAAATTCAACCAGAGATAGAAATTTAATCAGATATTAAATTATATCAGTCGTATCATAATAATAATAATAATAATAATAATAATAAAATGTAAAAATAATATTTTGTAATTGTAAATAAATAATATTGAATATTTAAAAATTATTTTTATTCCATAACATCTTTTCTTATTAAAAATTTTCGATATGGTCAAAAATGAAGGTACTAATGAAGGTACTTTACTCTTGAACAAAAATGATATAATTATTATTATTATGATACGACTGATATAATTTAATATCTGATGGTTGAATTTTTGGTTTTAGAACATGCAGAACTTTTTATGAAGAATAACTGTTTTTCATAAAATCAATAATAACAAAGTTTTCCATATGTAGCCAACTTACGCGGACACGGTGTATGTTACAACGAATAATTTCTTTATTTTTCAAGCAATAACATAAATATGACATTTATGCTATAACATCTATAAGTCGGCTGCAGTTGCATGATGGGCCTGAATAGTAATAATCGCCCCTCCCTCCCGCACAAGCTTCATAGCTTCTGGGGTCTGGTTTCCAAGTTATGGGTAGTAGTCATTATTATTATTATTATTATTATTATTATTATTATTATTATACATTTTTGAAATTTACATTAAATTATGACTACGATAGGGGTCCTTTTTAATTTGTTTCTAAGATTTCGTTTAACTTTTGTTATTTTTAGGTTAAGTTGGCTTCAAAATAATTTAAAAACCAAATAACATATAACAAATAACTCTAAAGACTACAAGATAGCCTCATTCTAAATATTTCTACGGCATGACATTTCTGACAAATGACAGTCAACTTTCTTTTTTCAAATAGCAATGCATATCTTTTTTACTCATTCTGATAGAGAATTTCTTTCGGAATTAAATGGTGTATTTCAACTTGATTTTGTAGCATGCTATAGGGAATAAATTTCGCTTTATAAACAAAAATGAAGTATGCCTTGGAATACACAATTTTATTATCCAGTAAAATAAAACAATAGAACAAAACGCAAAATGTACCTAATATAAACAATATTGCTCAAAATGTCCCGCAGCTTGCTGAATACACAGCTGGCACCTTCTAATTACACCATATGTTGCCTTTAAGATTAAGTTGGGGTATCTCACGACAAGTGCTCATTTTTGGGGGCTGTTAAATAGGCACGGTCTTGAACATAGCTCCATAACCAAAAGTCGATCATCGTAAGATCGGGTGAACGTGCAGGCCACCGAACTGGTCCATCCATTTTTGACCAAAGATGACATTAAACCAGTTAACATTTCTCCTAGAATTATGGGGAGTAGCACCATCTTGTTGGAAATACACTCTAGCGAATTAGGTACTAAAATCTTAAATGACAGTTATTGTTTAGTGTGCTTTGATATTTTTCCAAGGCACACTTAGTGTTGAAAGTTGAAATACACTATGTAATTCGAATTTTGTTTATCAGAATAATAAAACAATTTCATAGTTTTAGGAGGTCAACGTTTCAAACGTTATGGGACAATCTTTAACTCTTCAATCGGAGAATTATGAAAATAATACGCAAAATATGAACTAAAATGTATCAAAGTGAATTGAATATTAGTACTCACGAATCGTAATTGCTGCAATTTAAATGACCTTTGCGACCTTTGGCGTATCCTAGTGAACTCACCTATTTGTTGAAACTGCTTTCTTTGTTTGTTTTCTTTACATATCGCACGGTATTTGTTTTCCCGTAATTAGGTTGGTTTACTACTGCCCTTACCTTTTCATTGACATTTCCGCATACCTTATCTTGAATTCTGCATATCTCTTCATTTTGGACTAGTGTTTCTGAGTCTCTGCAATTGTTATATTCCCGGCACTCGAGACAGTCCCGGGGAATCCCAGATAACTAGTAATTTTACATAGCAACCTTAATGAATATTAAAATGCTAATTTTTTAAAATCACTTTTAACTAATCCTCACTCATCCTAATCACTTTCCCTTAAAAGTTCCCATTGAAATATAATTCTATATTTAAGGAATAGCACAGACACATGGTAAATTATCATAGGATTCTTTCTCTTTTCCAATTTTCTCGCAAAAGAACTTACCTGTTTAGTGTTAATTGTTTGTCAGCAAATTTTAAATCATTCATAGCGTAATCAAGTAATACAACGACTATGTCTAAAAATATTAGTACCTGCTTGTAAATAACAGAAAATCTCCGGAAGGAAGCCTTTTTGAAAAGTTATAATTGAATAGAAAGTACTTTCTATGTAAACTTATACAAGTTTACTTACGATGAGTGAATGAGGGTCACGTATCTAACGGTAGTTTCTTACTTAAATTAATCCCCTTTATCTTTATTGATCATCTATAGACAGGTTGTTACTAATTTGTATGAATGTTTACTAGTTTTTTTTCTTCAGAAACAAACTTTTTCAAAAAAATATAGTTAGGACTAAATGGGCCTTTACAGCGTGAGCATAAACTTCATTAAAACATTGTTCTTGTAGTCCCAGTACCGCAATCGTTGCATACAACAGAAAAATATTTTTTGTTTAAAAATATTATGCCAAAAATGGCATTAAAAATTTTTGTTTTTTAAATATAGGCCGGTTAATACGTAATAGGGCCCTGACCAATAAGAAAAGAGGCGGTAACGATATTCGGTACGACCTGCATTATCGGCTTCGGTACACGCAAACGACATGGTTTTATTTAGGTTAGAATTAACCTGCAAGTATTGTTAAAAGTGCTTTCACTTTAAATAACAACTGTCAAATTGTTGTTGAATTGGTTATGCTTATAGAATTTTAGAAGTGAATGCCAATTCTTAATATTGGCATATCCGGACATTTTTTAAATGTCACAAAATTATGAGTTAAAATAAAATACAAATCTATCTTTTTTTATTTGGTTTTTAAACTGTTTTATACATTTATTTATTATAAATACATACAACTTACAAAAATTAACACGATCAGCACGTAATAAATTATAAAATATTACAGATACATACAAATACTGACCAACGGTTCTTATATTTTTGACAATTTAACCGAAAAGCCAAAGATTAGATAGAGTGAAGATAGGAAACTATCATAAGAGTAATATGAAATACAACGAACAGTGTTTGTATAGCCTAATTTCCCCTGAGACGCTAGATGTCGCAACAATCGCTACAATATCAGGTCTATTCATATTCGCTGACAACGGATAAATTAAGCTGGCCATGATAATATGACTGCCGCTAAGCCAATAGAAGTCACGAAGGATAGTGAATATATATATATATTAAAAATAGTTATTTAATCTCCAAGATTATCTAAAGAAATAAATCTACTGATTTGTTTATTGACATTTATTGACGTTCAAATTAAACGTTTGTAAGTAGTTTTCGTCGTTCGATACGATAATAATAGTTATTATAACAATAATAATAGCCAGTCTCGGTGGATTAGTGGTTTGCATGTTTGCTTCATAATCCAAGGATCGCAGGTTCGATCCCCGGCCGAGCTGGTAATTTTTCATAGCGGAGAAAAAATTAAAAACATGCCTTCTTCTCGGATAGGAAGCAAAACTGTAGGTCCCGTGTCAATGCGATGTTTGGCACGTTAAAACTCCCTACTGGGGGTGGAATTCCCCCAGATTCGGCTAAATTATAGTAGGGTCGGCCAAATGATCATAGCAATCGGTGCCATGAGGTACGAAGGATGCTCCGCCATCCTGATTCCTCGCCCAAAAAATAAATTTAAAAAAACAATAATAATTAATGTCATTGATACCGGAACCCTTGTTGTACTTATTGTTGGAAGGATGACTATTGTTGCTGCTGTTTTTGTCAAGTCAATTCTTATAAGCTAGTCTTCGACAATCCATCCATTAATAGAGAAGACGAGAAAAAACAATTTTCATAGCTCTGACGGACTATCAGGAGATCGAACCTACGACCCTTGGGTTATGCAGTAATCATGCAAACTATTAATCTATCGAGACTGGCTAAACAGTTGGGATGCACCAATAAATTCGCATTAAAAACTGCACTTTTCATCATGCAAAATAAGAGACATATGACTTATGAGCATTTAAAAAATCTTCATAACGTCTTTTCTACCAATACAATCGAGGCTTCAGGGTGTCGATGCGCTGTCTAATGCATTCCTGGCCGGTAGTAACTACGTCATTACCCCGCATGGCAACAGGTTTGCAAGCGTTTTTCTCGTAACTATATGTATTTTAAACAAACGGTTTTTTTTTTCAACAAACTAATTTCTTTTATTCCTGACTATTAATAACCTGCTAAATAAAATAATAAATAACCCAAATAGACCTCAATGACTTAAGGATGCCTTTAACGGCCATCGTGTAGGGATGTGAAAGAGGAGATCAAGAGAGAGTAACCATAGTAAAATAAGTGGCACTGTGAAAAAAGAAAACTTCTTTTAAGAAATTTTAGTAATGTTTCCTTGATCGCCGCTAGATGGCAATGTATGCTCTCAGTATTTTAAAATTGGAAATTAATTAATTCCATCGTATTTACTAAATATAAAATACGGAAAATAAAAATAAAACTCAATATTAAATAAAACAGATGTTTTTTAGCGTTAAATACATTTATAAAAACCTAATTTTAAATCGGATAAAACGTCTTGATTTAAATTATTTACAAATAAAAGTTTCCCAAGACTATACTGGTCAGTTTTACAGACATTCATAGGAAATTGTCAACCACTTTACTGTTGCTATATAATTTTCTGTAAACTGTATAATAAATTTCAATCATCCATTTATCGACCAAAAGAAATTTTAAGTAATGTTTCCTTGATTGCCGCTAGATGGCAATGTATGCTCTCAGTATTTTAAAATTGGAAATTAATTAATTCCATCGTATTTATTAAATATAAAATACAGAAAATAAAAATAAAACTTCATATTAAATTAAAGAGATATTTTTAGCGTTAAATACATTTATAAAAACCTAAATTTTAATGGATAAAACGTCTTGTTTTAAATTATTACAGTTACAATTAGTACACTCCCAAATTTCTATAAAAAATTGACACTGATCTAAATTGAAAGCATTATACATTGCGAGCTGGGATGAGTTGTTATTCTGTTAATTTTTTACATCTAATGATTAATGATAAGATTGCAAGAAGCACCATGTCTAGCATAAAGGACGAAAATTGAAGGGAAAAACGAAACAGATAACATAGGTTTTAAAAATTACACTCTGATCGTGTTGTTAGTAGACAGGGCCGTAGCTACAGGCTTGGGTACCCTGGGGCAACACATAATTATGGGGTCCCCACGTTATTTTTCCCTTTACCTCTACATCACTTTCCTTTAGTAAGCCTTTTTTAATACTGGTTGCTATTTGGTGTTTTTTTCTGTTAAGATAGCAGCATGGGCATTTAAAACAGACAAAACACATATTTATTTACTTGTCACATTGGGTTTAATATAAAACTGTAGAAGCTTGCTAGCCAGTTAGTCTTATATAGCTACCATTTTCAAGTGAAAGCAAAGCTAGATTGCTGAGCCTTTCCTGTCCCATAGTGCTTCGTAAGCAATTCTTGATCAATTTTTGTTTTGAGAATGACCGTTAAGCCTTAGCTGTGGTCACAGGAACTGTCAAGCACATGGTACATGTTGGACCGTGGTAGCCTGGTAGTAAACAAAAACAAACAAATGCCTTGTTGCAAATGACGGTCACGTGGTGTCTAAATCTGGCTCCCTCCAAGTGCCTCGCCTCATATACAATCCATCACTCTCGATTCGTTCGTTATCTTTCAGTGACTCTTCGAATCTTGAATTAGCAAAGAAAGACAGCGAGTATAGGCTATTGCAGGCAAACTAGCAAAGGCGCTGTTATACATTATAAATAAGTTTAATTTGTTAATGTTTTAAAACTTGATATAGTTTTAAATCGATTTATTTAATGTTTAAACAAGTTAAGTTTGGTTCAAAACTTTTTTAAGACAATTTCGTAAAAAACTAAAAAAAGGGGGGGCACTACCCCGGCTTCCCCGGTGGTAGCTACGGACCTGTTAGTAGATGCATGTATGTTTTCAAGGCCGGAGCCGGACATTTGGGCGCGGCCGTTTCGGCGCGGGACACTTCGGCGCGAGGACACTTCGGCGCAGGGATATTTCGGCGCGGACCACTGAGGCGCAGGGACACTTCGGCGCGAAAAGTTGTCTAGTATTATTGTAGTGAACAAAATATGTAGGTATACTTACAGGTAATAAATACAGTATGATCGATGAAATACAGTATTCGATAATACGGTATAATGAGAAAAAACTCAATATTTGCCAATCACAAAAGCTCGTATGTAATGCCAGATTTAAGAAAAAAATATTTTTCTAAGCTGCTAAAGCATTCAAATTGAAATTCTTTTCCAAATCTCTGCATAAGGGAATAATTTGTAATAATAACTTAATTTGATTATAAATCCCTTATTGTTTATAAGAATAAGATGTTTGATAATCATGTTAATATAAATTTAAAAAACCAAAAAATTTATAAAATCAAGTAAATGAAATAGGGAAATTGAGATTAAGATTGAATATCGTACCACTGATAAATACGAGTCCCACTTCACGAATTTTGCCTTAGTAAGTAAATACTTATAAATGGATACTTAGTGCTTATACGCCAGTGCTTAAAGACAAAAAGCACTGGAATAACATAATTTAACCAATTCAAGCGAAATTCTAGAATTAGGAAGGTCTATGTGTGTACATAGCCTTGGTAGTGTAATGTCTAGCGTGCTATACTTTCACCCAAGCTGCTCGAGATCGACTCCCGGTGCCGGCAGGTCTGGTGAAGGTTTTCTACAGTTTTCCTTAGCTGTGATACAAATGTGGGATTTGCGCTGTTCCATCTGTAAGTCGGCTGCAGCCGCACGTAGGGCCTACGTAATAATAATAATCGCCCCCCTCCCGCACAAGCTTATAGCTTCTGAAGCCTGGTTTCCAGGTTATGGGTTGTAGCAATTATTATTATTATTATTATTATTATTACATAGAAATAAAAAAGGTTACTCTGATAATAGGGTAGCTTGTCCCAAAAAATTACACTAATGGTCCAAAAAAAGTTTTATTTAAAGATCTCCAAAAATTTTACCCTAATTTGCCATGAAGAAATGTACATGTCCCAAACAGCTTTTAGTCGAAGTGTGTTTGCGCCGAAGTGTCCCGGCGCCGAAGTGTCCGGCACCAAATTGTCCTCGCGCCGAAACGGCCGCGCCCAAATGTCTAGACCTTTCAGGGCCAGTGTTTCAATATCTGATTTAGTTAGTCAGCTGGTCTAACTGGAAGTTAATTGCTAAATGTTTCTGTGTTGATTAACCGTCACTTAATGTTAACCAGAGATTGAAAAACGGGTTAAATGTTAGCAAGGGTTTTGTGAATTTATTCTTTTCATGATCTCCTGTCTACGTCGATTTTTTTAGTCTTATGGTGATTTAACTTTAATTAATGGATGATTTAAGACTATGTGCAATGCTGCTAAACACATAAAATTAAAACCAGTTGAGAATGCGCAGAGCTAACATTGCCATGACGAACAAAAATAACTGTATACTTAATAAACTACTTTATTTTTGAAAACTAATATTGACGTAACACATTATTTGTCATAAAAACTAAAATTCTTCGTCCTTCGTAAAAGTCCTAAAATTTTTCGAATTTTTTTGTTGCTAAAAATGTTTATTTTTCCGTAATTTTTAAAAAATACAAAATTTTTCATTTTTCAAAAATTTACCGAAATTCTTGGTGGTCATTTTGACTACTTTCCCGAAGAGATACAAAAAATGTTTCAACCAAAAGTTTCTTAGAATTCGATGTACTATAAGATTCCAAAAGAAAAATTCAAAAAAGTCAACAGGGAAAAAGGCGACAGACAGACAGACTTCACGAATTCAGAGACGAACTTTTTGTTCGTCGATAACGTGGGCAGATTATTTGTTGTAAAGCATAGAGCTCTTTTTTAAGCAAAGAGGAAACAATTAATTTTGAACTCTTACTGTGTAGATGATACATTTAGCCGCTGCCTAATCTGCAGCTTGTCTTGTCACGGACTTGCTAGGACAAATGACTAAATGACATGTTTGAAATAGGCAATATCTTTAAGTGTCGAATTTTTAAATTAATGTACTGTAAGCTTTATATTTATAGAACTTCTTTCTTTTGAGAATTAGAAAGTATTTAAGATCGAAGATGATTTGCACACATTTTGGTATATTTTTTATATTTCTTATTCTAAGGTATGTTAGAGAAACTAACTGTAAGGATATCTGATAAATGATACAGTATAGAAATAGAGTGAGAATGGGAGTGTGTGATCCACCGATAGTGGAGTGATCATAATCATGATCATAAAGATTATTTACAGATTATAATTATATTTATTCCTGGCACCTTTCCGTACGTGAAAGTTAAATTAAAAGAAGTCAGTTTTATATCAATAACTAAAAAACCTACTGGAAATTTCCTAAAAAATAATTTTACAATGTCGTAAATGCGGTGGAGTAATTTTATACATGATGGTGATAGTTTCAATTATGATTTTATAAACTCTCCTCGGGTTATGCATTCAATAAATAATACTTTCCAATTTATACCATACATTATTAATATTTTATATTTTTAATTATACAGCACTAACAATATAACATTATATTACCAAATCCTATGGTAATTACAGGAAAAAAATGAACTCAACCGAAGGCAGATTGCTAAATTAAGAATTAAACAACTTTAAAGAAAATTTTAATGTTGGATAAACAACATGTATGCACAAAGAAAGTAATAACACCTTATAAACAAGCCTTATTTATCTTTTATATATTATGTAACATAAGGAGCTTGCAGAACTGATCTTCACCGCGTAACAGTTTGCGGAAGAAGGAAAACTTTCATTATTCTTCCGGACTGGAATTACGTCAATAAAATACGAGCTGGTATTTCCAGATCGGTTATACAACTGATATTCGGTTTACTAATTTACGAAATGACTCATTTACATATTTATTATTTATTATTTTTTTATTTTACAAATATCACTTTACACACTACAATTGGCTGGAAGTTGATTGAATTGAAAACGCATATTGCTCTTAAAATTTTGTCTGACGTAAATAAATAAGTGTTGCAAAAGAGAAAGTAAAGCACATATTTGATTTTATTCTTGTATTGTAATAACTAAACTACAATTTGTGTTTTTTTTATATCCGAAATCGAAGTTAGATAAACGTCGTTTCGTTTTTTATATATAATTCCTTAGAATCGTTTTAATTTTATATGAAAAATGTAAAGCAAAATTGAATATCAGATTATCAAGGTGGCTATCAATAGATGCTTCACAAAATTTAATAGTAGGTAGATGAGTCAATAAACTAATTTATAGCCATTCGCAATCTCACTGTGTCCATCAGTAAATGTATCAATAATTGGAATTACCATACCTAATGTATATTATTTATAGCATACACATTAATAGTATAGATATCAGGGACTTGAACAGGAACCCAAAAGAACCGCAATCGGAAACGATTACTTTTATGCATCCGAAACCGGCATCGCAACCCTTACTAAACTCGGTGTTAATGTTAAGATGAGAATCTGAATCGTTACAAATTTTCGAAGGAAATGGTATTTTTCGGTTCCACATTTCGGTTCTGCTGGTAAATAAAAAAAATAGTTCAACATTCTGCAGACATTCTCCCAACAGCGCTACTATAACCATTTCTTACTGAGTTGATGTTGATACACTTGCACTACTAATTGACTAATTGTCTGCGAATTGACTAGAAAAGTGTTATGTCATATTTTATATGGTAGCCCTAAATATTTTCACTTATAATATACCAAGTGCATTGATTATTGCCGGAAATGTTTTTAGTGACATTTCTGCAATGTCTTAATTACGTTGCAGAAATGCACGAAATCAAAATTTCCAGGCAGAATCAATGCACGAGGCTATATTCGGTAAGAGAATCGCACGACGCACAGAAAAAAATGCATTATGATTAATTGGTTTTTCTACTCATGACATTGAAATCACTCATTTTGCAATCGATAACAATGGTTGAAATCGCATTTCAACCTCTAGAGGTTGAAATTATCGGACTACCGCGATTTTGAATTTCAAACTGTTCGACATTCAATTGCTGACAAGAGAAATGTCACTTTAATGTCATGTTTTGTCACTTAAATGTAATATTTTTTTCTAAAGTGCATTAATTTACTAAAAATTCGAAGAAAAAATAGTATATGGAACGCGTGGCTGATAAAATTTCAACGTCTCGAGTTACTTTTTTCAACTCGCTGTCGCTCGTTGGAAAAAACCACTCTCGACGTTGAAATTTTATTTCAACCACTTGTCCCATAATATACTATTTTCTACTCATGTCATTGAAATCACTCATTTTGCAATCGATAACAATGGTTGAAATCGCATTTCAAACTCTAGAGGTTGAAATTATCGGACTATCGCGATTTTGAATTTCAAACTGTTCGACATTCAATTGCTGACAAGAGAAATGTCACTTTAATGTCATGTTTTGTCACCTAAATGTAATATTTTTTCTAAAGTGCATTAATTTACTAAAAATTCGAAGAAAAAATAGTATATGGAACGCGTGGCTGATAAAATTTCAACGTCTCGAGTTACTTTTTTCAACTCGCTGTCGCTCGTTGGAAAAAACCACTCTCAACGTTGAAATTTTATTTCAACCACTTGTCCCATAATATACTATTTTCTACTCATGTCATTGAAATCACTCATTTTGCAATCGATAACAATGGTTGAAATCGCATTTCAAACTCTAGAGGTTGAAATTATCGGACTATCGCGATTTTGAATTTCAAACTGTTCGACATTCAATTGCTGACAAGAGAAATGTCACTTTAATGTCATGTTTTGTCACCTAAATGTAATATTTTTTCTAAAATGCATTAATTTACTAAAAATTCGAAGAAAAAATAGTATATGGAACGCGTGGCTGATAAAATTTCAACGTCTCGAGTTACTTTTTTCAACTCGCTGTCGCTCGTTGGAAAAAACCACTCTCAACGTTGAAATTTTATTTCAACCACTTGTCCCATAATATACTATTTTCTACTCATGTCATTGAAATCACTCATTTTGCAATCGATAACAATGGTTGAAATCGCATTTCAAACTCTAGAGGTTGAAATTATCGGACTATCGCGATTTTGAATTTCAAACTGTTCGACATTCAATTGCTGACAAGAGAAATGTCACTTTAATGTCATGTTTTGTCACCTAAATGTAATATTTTTTCTAAAATGCATTAATTTACTAAAAATTCGAAGAAAAAATAGTATATGGAACGCGTGGCTGATAAAATTTCAACGTCTCGAGTTACTTTTTTCAACTCGCTGTCGCTCGTTGGAAAAAACCACTCTCAACGTTGAAATTTTATTTCAACCACTTGTCCCATAATATACTAATTTTATTTCTAAAATCAGTGTCTCAAAATATAAAAACGGGCACCCATTATTTCAATAAATTATTGATTTAAGTTTTATGTACAGAGACTCCATGTTTTATGTAGCTATATATGTTACAAGTATAATTTCCAAAAATTTCCAAAAAATTACTCCTTGGTAGCATATATATATATATATATATATATATATATATATATATATATATATATATATATATATATAAATTTCCGGAAAATTGTGTGATGGATGTCATGGATACAATTCAAATTTGAATTTTTCTATTGGTTCTCGGCATCGTCGTGTGATTCTCAAACAAATTTCATCTTGGAAAAATTTACAATAGCGGCGTTCGGTATTTCGCATATGCATGTTTACTCCAAAAGCTCAGTTTCTATGGTATCCATTGTAAATAATTGTAACTATGGCAATAGAGCTTTCAGAGTAAAAAGAGTTGAAATACCGAACCCAGCAAATATGTTCATCGCCCACGTTATAAACAATACTTTAACTGAATACTTTAATATTATTAATACCGCAAACTTCATATACTTTACCATATGAAAAGAGGGGACTATAGCCCCTTTATTTTCAAATAGTAGCGACAACGATTAATCTCACCGCTGGAGCAAAAGCACCAGAACGATATTGGCGACATTGAATGTTACCAAATTTTCCATTTCGTCTTACAATAAATCATAGGTTCAATCATAATCATGCACAAAAATCAACAATTTAGCCTTAATTTGATAATGGACATTCATGTTGTGTAAAAACGGCCATATTAATATAACATATATGTACCTCCGTAATTGTAATTTTTTAACGGCATTTTATTAAATTTCTTCTATACCAAGCATGTAGTAATTTTTTCTTCGTTAAAGTTTGTGTCAGATTTGCTCCACGATGCCGCTACTATTTGATATAGAGGGGACATTTTTGAAGGGACATCTTCGCAGATGGGTGTGCAACTAACAAATGATTTTTCAGTGAGGAACCTGCATCTAATTAAAAAATAGCACTATTTCTGTTAAACGATGGTTTATTACTGGTATGCTAAAATATATAAACTTTTATAATTTATCTAAACTATT
The DNA here is from genome assembly GCA_929113105.1 of Agrypnus murinus. Taxonomy (NCBI): domain Eukaryota; kingdom Metazoa; phylum Arthropoda; class Insecta; order Coleoptera; family Elateridae; genus Agrypnus; species Agrypnus murinus. The sequence continues at coordinate 39,144,506 of OV816030.1, forward strand.
CAATCTTTTATTACAATGACGATTTTTTTAATTACTTTCCAAATATTTTAGAAAGGTTTATTTGCACACCACACCGCAAGAGGCGCTATTAAATCTTGTCTCCTATAGTCCCTTTATTTCAAATAGTAGCGACAACGATTGATTTCGCCGCTGGAGCAAAAGTACCAGAATGATGTTGGCGACATTGAATGTTACCAGATTTGACATTCTGTCACACAATAAATCTTAGGTTTAAAAGTAATCATGCACAAAAATATTCGCAATTTCACATTAATTTAATAATGGGCATTAATGTTCTGTAAAAATGACCATATTAATATGATATGTACCTCCATAATTGTAATTTTTTAACAACTTTTTATTAAATTCCAGCAACACCATGCATGCAGTAATTTTTTGTTTAATAAAGTTTGTGCCAGGTTTGCTCCACGATGTCGCTACTATTTGAAATAGAGGGGCTATCTCGTCTCCTATTTTTCAAATTAAGTTTCCGGTATTAATAATATTAAAGTATTTGCTTTAACCTAACGTGCACCGACTGTCAGTTATCAAGGTCACATTTGTTTGAAAATATTTGAAGCTATATACAGGGTGTCCCACAATGCTGTTTACACGCAATATCTCCCTTATTTGAAAAGATAAATAAATCAACCAAAAACTATTGTGAATGACTCAAAATGGACCTTCAGAAAACATTCTTAAGCATCCTTATGCCAACTTGATTAATTTTTCAAATTGCACCTTCTGTTTTTTTCACGTAAATGTATTCTTAACTTCACTCTACATACGGTAGTGTGCCTTACTTAATTATCTAATGTGCATTTAGGCGTTGAAAAAAATATTTTTTATAAATTGAATTTATCTTAAACTTAGAGCAAATGCTCAAAATGCCCTCCTCTGGACTCTACACGGGCTACAAGTGCCTCAGTAGTTCCCTTGTAGACACGGCTCTAATCATATTTTTTGAATAAATACTTTAGTTAGTGAATATGAAGTGTACGATTTATAAAAAATATTTTTTTCAAACCCTAAATACACATTAGATAATTAAGTAAGGCATACTGCCGTATGCAGAATGAAGTGAAGAATACATTTTCGTGAAAAAAAACACAGGGTGCAATTTGAAAAATTAATCAAGTTGGCATGATCTCTTAAACGTTGCTATGCAACCAGCGGTTAAGGATGTTTTCTGAAGGTCCATTTTGAGTCATTCACATTAGTTTTTGGTTGGTTTTGTTATCTTTTCAAATAAGGGAGATATTGCGTGTAAACAGCATTGTGGGACACTCTGTATATGTCCCCCGTTGAATGACGCATAATTAGTGCTTTGATTTACGATATAATTTTGGCAGTTAAAATCAAAAGTTCGAGTTAGCAAGAAGAATTTTAAAAAATATTTCTTTTTCTAATTTTTTCAACTTTTAAATTTTTTTTTTGAACTGGATACGTGTTTACCCTGTTTTAGGGGTCAAATATAAATTTTTCCATATAGGAGACATGTAACATTTGAAAGTAGAGGTTTCAAGCTTTAAAATGAGCCCCCGCTGTCCTTTTTAAGATGCGCCAATTTTTGGATCTAGCCGGTGGTTGAGTTCAGAAAGAATGACCCATATATAAATGCAACTATTTTTATTATATGAATTATATGACGTTAAAACATTTGCTTATGATTAAATAGAATAGTAATAGTATATTACATATCTAGGTAGAAAATGCTTCATTATAGCCGAGGGCCAAGATAGATGACCGAGCTAGCATGAAGCTGTAGAGGATGACTTCCACAGAGGCATGCATACTATTTTATTCACAATCAATTAGTTTAAAACAAATACATAAATCATTTAGTTGAGATTTCAAAAAGTATTTTCAGTAAGTAGGCAGGGAACAACTTCCCGACACGTTGAAAAGTCAGAAATCAGAGACTTTTTAAATGTTAATAATGGACTTATTACTAACTGATTGTGATTAAAATAATTAACACTAGGGCAACCATGTGAATATTTTACAATCTACCGCCCTTAGTTCATGACGTTATCACTTTGAAAGATATGAATTCTGGAGTCCAATATTAACAAAAACTATTACAAGCACTACAGGTATTAAAAAAATACAATCTAAAGTACAGCCTGAAGAGGTAATATTTCTAATATTAATTTTTCACTGCCACCATTACAGGACATTTATGTCCACTTATGGGGGTAAACCAGGACAGATGATAAAATCATGAACTATATACTTATTATAGGATGTATTTTGTATATAATGTCTGGCAACCCTATATTATTAATAATAATAATAATTGCTACATCCCATAACCTGTAAACCAGGCCCCAGAAGCTATAAGCTTGTGTGGGAGGGAGGGGGCGATTATTATTATTATTATTACGTAGGCCCTACGTGCGGCTGCAGCCGACTTACAGATGGAACAGCGCAAATCCCACATTTGTGTCACAGCTAAGGAAAACTGCAGAAAACCTTAACCAGATCTACCGGCACCGGGAGTCGATCTCGGGCCGCTTAGGTGAAAGTCTAGCACGCTAGACATTACCTACCAAGGCTGTATTGTACAACAACATTGGAATGTAATTTTATAGACTGTGTACATATTGCATCACCGTCATCCACAGGCAATGTTGTAACTCAATAATTTCATATATGTAGAACCAACCAAAAACATATAATTTTTAACTTAATCATTTTTTGAAGAAAATCCCAATATTCAATGAAATAATATTAATGACTGACAATTTAGGAATTCCCACAATTTACAATATTACCCCTAACATTTATGCACATGACAATATGTATTAGACGAGTATGGTATTGTAAAGAAATTAAAAACTAATTTTTATTTTTCTTTTGCAGAACATCGATCCTGCTTCTATCGCCTATTCTGTACTGGTGGAGTTGATCCTGATGACATTGACAATCCCATCGACAACAAAGAACACGGTTTTATGGTTTTCTTCAGGGACTACTTTGCACCATTTTTAAATAACAGCTTCATCAAAGTTCTTGTAATCTTCACATTCCTATTATATCTACTGGGTGCAGGATATGGAGTTACTCAAATAGAGGAAGGATTGGAAAGAAGAAAAGTTGCTAAATCAGACTCATATGCTATTGAATTCTTTGATAGAGAAGATGATTTCTTTAGGGAATTCCCATACAGGTAAAACAAATCTTGCTTTTAAGGGTCAATCCATCTGAAGTGGTCCAGAAAATAATAAATTGGTCGCTGGACTATTTCAAAAGCGGGTAATATTTTTTGTGTTATCACCCCTAAGTATTGGTAGTTTGAAACCACTGTTATTTTATTTTTATTCCTTTTGATTGGCAGCCATATTTGTTTCGCAGTGCACGAGGTTTTTTGCGTTTTTTGATGTAAACGTAAATCTTGATATCTCAAGAATGGTTGGTCCTAAAGGCCGGTGGTAAAAACCATTGTACTATTTACATGTCGGACTACATTTTTTATTTGAAGAATACATTTCGTAGAATGCTTATTTGTTGGTGTAATTTAACCCCGACGTTTAATAACGTTTTTGCAAAATTTCCACTTTTTAGGGGGCCATATCTCCAGATAAAGGTGAAGTCTTAGGGCTGATTTTTCTGCTAATGGTACACAGTTAGGGGTAGTTTATGTATAAAATATTTCAAATCTAAAACTTTACTATTTTGGTATTTATGGGCTTTTGAAGTTCTCGATTTTTTTTATATTACGTGAAAATGAAGTACTATATGATGGCAAACTGTGGTAAAAATCTCAACTTTGATATTAGCCTGAGAACAGAGTTATGCTCAGTTGAAAACTGTAAATAAATTTTGTAAATAACCATAAAACTCGGTCATTATTAAACCATTTATTTTCAACATACAGGGTCGCTGAAATGTATGGAAACGGTCGATTATCTTCTAAAGTAAGATGGCTAGTGAAAAATGTTAAATACAAAAGTTTTAGGGTTTTTTTAAGATCTATTACAATAAAGTATACAAATTAAGTATACAGGATTAGTCGAAAAGTCATAACGAAACAAAGTTGCTTTTTTTAATGGAACACCCTATATATATATTATTGCACATTTCAAATTATTTCAAAATTCTAAACAAAGTTGTATATCACATCAATATACCTAAACTTAACCGTTTTCGAGATATCGAACTTTGAAAATAATTTTTTACTACCTTCAAATTTATTAAAGAAAAAGCCCGAAATGATGGATATTTATTATGAAAATTACACAAGGTGGGGGATATGGTGATAAGGATTCATATCCATATCGCCATAAAAATGCATGATACGAAAAAATGTATTTTTTAATTAATGTCCTGGATATTTTACATTTTATGAAAATAATAGTTCAGCCAGAAAAAAAAGAGAAAACAAATATTTTCTTTGGAATTCTATTTTATAAGGTGCTCAAAGTGTTCACCATTTACTTCCTGACAGTAATGAATTCGCTCAACAAAATTTTGTAATGAATTTAAAAAGGCATTGGGAGGAATATTGGAAATTTCTTGCCTTATCCTTTCTTCCAGCTCTTCGATATTTTGCGGCTTATTTTTGTAGACTAGATTTTTTTATTTGACCCCACAGAGAAAAGTCAAGCGGGGTCATATCGGGAGACATAGCAGGCCATTTAATTGCCCCCCCCCCTACGTCCAATCCATTTTTCAGGAAAAACTCCATCTAGATATGCCCGTACCGCAAGTCTAAAATGCGGAGGAACCCCATCTTGTTGAAACCATATTTGTTGTGCCGGTAAATTGGGATTGTTATTGTTCGGGAATAATCGTCTAAGCTATGGAATAATATGCATATCTCGCAAAAGTAATAAATATCGTTCAGCGGTCAAATCTCCGTTTATAAAATAGGGTCCTATGACGTGTCCACCAATAATGCACACCAAACATTTACTTTTTGTGATCGTTGGGTTTGAAGTTCCTCCATCCAATGTGGATTTTGGTCTGACCAATACCTACAGTTGTGTCGGTTTACGTGCCCGTTTAAACAAAATGTATCTTCGTCAGAAAATAGTATGTGGGTGACAAAGTTGGCATTTTGATTTAATTTATCCATAATAACTTCGCAGAACTCAATTATACGATCAAAATCGTCTTCCTTAATTCTTGCAACAAATGCACTTTATATGGATAGTTATGATCTAACATGACATTCAAGAATTTGCTTCATTTGTAACGCTTACTGGGCTTCCACTAGCATCATATTGTTCATATAGGTATATTTGTTTAATTAGAAGTATTATAATACCATAAAGATTTAAAGATCACCTTTTCCAACTGTAGCCAACATCTTGACAGATTAAACTGAAAGCCTCCGTAGGACGAACTGTAATGATACACGGTTTACATGTGCGTAATTTATTACATAAAGTAAAAGATGGGTGTACTAAAAATCATAAAAATAAATTTAGTTATTATTCCAGACGTATGCATCTTTTTTGCTTTCTCTTCGTTAAGATATTGAGTTATTGCATTCCCTTCATATATATATAATCATATACCCTTATACCTTAAAGGTGTCAGGTTTACATTTTACATTTTTTACGTTATTATATTGTTACTTATTATTTTATTTTTCATATATACTTTTTCCATGCTTTTCTATTTTTTGCTAAAGTTGCTGCTTCTTCCCAGGATTTGCCTCTCTCTTGGAGAATGTTACCCATAGCTTGGTTCCATGTTTGTCTTGGTCTTCCTCTTTTCCTTTTTGTCTGTATTCTTGCTTCATATATTAATTTTACTTGTCTGTTATTATTCATTCGTTGTATGTGTCCCCACCAACTGAGTTGTCGCTGTTCTATAAAATGTATAACTGATTGTACCCCTAGTTCTCCTCTTATTTGCATATTTCTAATCCTGTCTTTTCTGGTCACTCCTAATATTCGTCTTAAATACTTCATTTCCATGGCTTGTATTTTATTTTTTTGCTTGTTTGTGAGTGTCCAAGATTCGCATCCATATGTTAAAACTGATCTATACACCGTGTTACACACTTTTATTTTTGTTTGGTTGCTAATTTCTTTTTTATTTATAAATTTTTGATTCATGGCATAATATAATTTTATTGTTTTTTCAATCCTCTCATTAATTTCAGCTTCTTGTTTTCCTGTTGCTTCTAAAGTTACTCCTAAATATTTAAATTCTTTTACTTGTTCTATTTTAACATTATTTATTTCAATATTAGTTTTAATATTCTGGTCTCCTATTATCATTATTTTAGTTTTATTTGTGTTTATTTTCATGCCTTCTTCTTCCATTATTTCTTTCCATATGTTTAAGTTTTCTTGCAATTTCTTTTCGCTTCCCGCTGTTATTACCACATCATCTGCAAATACTCCATCAGCTATCTCCACTCTTTCTAGATTTTTATATCCAACAAACATTTTATTTACTTTTTGTTCACTTTCCTTGATAATTTTGTCCATATGTACATTGAATAAAGTTGGGCTTAACCCTCCTCCTTGTCTTAACCCCATGTCTGTTTTGAATCCTTCCGACTTCATGTTATTTCTTATTATATAATTTGTGTTGTTTTTATATAGGTCTTGAATCACTCTTATTATTTTATTATGTACTTTTTTTTCTTTCAGTCCTTTCCATACTTTTGTTCTAGGAACTGTGTCAAAGGCTTTCTCTAGGTCTATAAAAGCTAAATAAAGATTTTTATTTTGTAATAGTCTTTTCTCTGTTATTTGTTTAATTGTGAAGATGTGATCTTGAGTACTCCTTCCGGGTCTGAATCCGCTTTGTGATTCTGTTAGTTGAGGTTCTAAAATTGGCTTTAGTCTATTGTTGATAGTTTGTTCGTATATCTTTATGATGGTATTCAGTAGGGTTATTCCTCTATAGCTGTTGCAATTTTTTTGGTCACCTTTCTTGTGTATGGGTGTTATTAAAGCTATTCCCCATTCCTCCAGTATTTTTTCATTGTACCATGCTTTATTTAGTATTTCTAATAATATTTCCATCCCTACCTCTCCCAGGTTCTTTATCATTTCTGCGGTGATCTTGTTATTTCCAGGTGTCTTGCCATTTTTTAACTACATTCTTCAGCTCATCAATTTTTATTTTTTCAATTTCCTCCTCATCACTCTGGTTTTCAGATTCAGGTTCGGTTGTATTACTTCCATTAATTTGTATTTGTTGTCCTAGCAGTTCTTGGAAATATTCTCTCCATCTCTCCATTATGTCTATTTCGTTTGTTAGTATCTCTTGTTTTTTGTTTTTTATGTATAATTCTTTCATTGGCTTTTCTGTTCTGAAGGATTTTAAAACTTTATAAAATAGTTTTTGGTTACCGGTACTGTCGTTTTCCATTTTATTTCCAAATTCTGTCCATGACTTTTTTTTTGCTGCTGCTACTAACTCTGTAACTTTTTTTCTTTGATTTTTATATATCTCATACTGTTCCAGGGTTTTGTTTGTTAAGTATTTTTTCCATTCTTTCTTTTTCTTTTTTTACTTCTTCTTTTATCTCATTGGACCACCATACTGTTTGCTTTTTCCTATTTTCTGACTTACAAACTCCACATATCTCTTTAGCAGCATTCATGACTATCTCTTTAAAGATGTTCCATGCTTGTTGTGTATTAGCCTGTTTTATATTATCAATTTTGTTCTGTAGGTCTTTTTCTGTTTTTTGTTGGTATCTTGTAGCAATACTTTTATTTCTGAGTTTATACGTTTTTATTGATATGTGACTTTCTTTTTTTGTTTTTGTGGGTATTTCGGTTCCTATGTCCTTCTGGTTTATTTTTCCTATGAGTAAGTAATGGTCACTATAAATTTCAGCGCCTCTTTTCACTTTTACGTCTAGTATGTTCTTTTTCTCTTCTTTTTGTACTAATATATAGTCAATTATTAACTTTTCGCCCCTGTTTGGTTGTACTCTCGTGTATTTATGTATATCCTTATGTTGGTAGAATGTGTTGGTTATTATTATATTTTGTAGTTGGCAAAAATCTATCATTCTTTTTCGATTATTATTTCGTGTTTCTTCTCCGTATTGTCCTATTGTTGTTTTATATTCCTCATCTTTTTTCCCCACTCTACTATTAAAATCACCTGCAATATATATTGTTCCTTTTGCTTCTTCTGTTGTTGTTATTAGATCTTCCCAGAATTTTTCTTTTTTGTCTATTCTTGCATTTTCATCTGGTCCATATACTGATATTATTGTTGTAACCTTTCCTTTTTTGTTTCTTAATTCTACTAGTAGGATTCTTTCCGAAACTGTCTTCCATGTTATGATTTGATCCGTCAGGTTTTTATGTACTATACAGCCTACTCCTGCTGCTGCTCTTTGGTTAATCGGTACTCCACTATATATTAAAGTGTGTCCATTTGTTAGGAACAATTTTCCTTTTCCTTTCTTTTTTGTTTCACTTAATACTAATATTTCTAAATCTGTTTCTTCAAATTCGGTTATTAATTCAATTTCTTTACCATGTAGACTCCTAATATTCCACGCCCCTAATTTCCATATTTTTGTTTTATTCTCTATATGTGTTTCTTTTGCTTTTTCTCTGTTTGTCGTATTGGTAGATTCATTTTTTTCGGTCTTATTCATGTTTGTGTTTATTTGTTTATCAGTTCTTTTTTTATTTTCTTCGTTATCCTTATTCGTTTCCCTTATCTTTGCCTGTTCAGTCATTGTCTTTCCTTCCTCATCTCTATTCTCTAGTTTTTTTTCTTCGTAGTTTTAATTATTTTCCTTAATTGTACTAATATATTGTCACCATCTGGTGATCTTTCTTCCACGGTTCTTTTCTTCCTTGTCTCTTGTACTTCGGCACTTTGTGTCTTATATACTTCGCTATTTATTATTAATTTATTGTATCTTATTACTGCCTTATCTCCTTTGCTTCTAGCTTCTTTCATTATTGGTATTAGCCTTTTTCTTTCCTCTTGTATATTTTTAGGGTAATCTTCATCTATCCAGATGTCTGTACCTTTTAGATTTCTTGTATTTTTTAGTATTTTCATTTTTGTGTTTTCTTTTATGAGCTTAACCAGTATTGGTCTATTTCTGTTTTTATTGTATTTTCCAATTCTTCTTATTTCATCTATATCTACTTCTTCATTGATTTCTATTCCTAACGTTTGTATAACTGTAAATATCTTTTCTTTAGTGTTAGTCTCTTTTTCATTTTCTTCATCTTGAATTCCTTTTATTATAATATTCTTTTTTTTGATCTCCCTCTCGAGTTGTTCTATCCTGTCTTCCTGTTTTGTCATTTTTTCTTTTAAAATATTATTTTCCGCCTTTACCTGTTTCATTTCCGCTGTAATTGTATCCAGTTTATTATTCATTGTGTTTATATTTTCAGTGATGTTTTTGAACATCTCTTTAATTCTGTCCATATCGCTCTTACCTGTTGTATCCTCCGATTTTGTTCAAACAGCTGATTCCGGTCAGCCAGTCGGAAGTCTTCGCTATTATCGACCTTGGTGAAATCGCGGATATCTCTTTTATACGGTAGTTTTTATTTAGCAATTAACACTGGTTGTCCCGCACTTTAACACTTGTATCTGATTTCTGTTGTTTGTTTTGTTAAAATTAGTCTCTATTTATGTGGTGTACACTAGTTCCTATTTATATTAAATTTCTATGGTTTATTTATCGTATAAGTTTTAGTGTTAAATTTTTAATTACAATTTATTTTAATTTTTAGTATTTATCATAAGCATAAACATACACTTCTGCTTTTGTACTATTTACTTATGTGTAGGATGTGTTTTATCGCTAAATTTATTTTTATCGTTCTTATCTCTATTTACATGCAATTTTCTCCTTAACCTTAAATATACTTAGTAATTTGAACAATCTTACTATTTATTTTCTTTATATGCTGCTTCATCTATTCTCTTCTTAAATCTACTTGTATACCACTGTCATACCACTATTTTTTCGGCATCTACACTACTCGATACGGCCTATTTTTGACTTGAATATCGGAGTGATGCAAACACCTCTATGCTCAGCCTTAGCTGTCACTCTCTGTGGTTATGATCTAACATGACATTCAAAGAATTTTCTTCATTTGTAACGCTTACTGGGCTTCCACTAGCATCATATTGTTCATATAGGTATATTTGTTTAATTAGAAGTATTATAATACCATAAAGATTTAAAGATCACCTTTTCCAACTGTAGCCAACGTCTTGACAGATTAAACTGAAAGCCTCCGTAGGACGAACTGTAATGATACACGGTTTACATGTGCGTAATTTATTACATAAAGTAAAAGATGGGCGTACTAAAAATCATAAAAATAAATTTAGTTATTATTCCAGACGTATGCACCTTTTTTGCTTTCTCTTCGTTAAGATATTGAGTTATTGCATTCCCTTCATATTTATGGTTATTTGGGAATTTTTCTCGAAAAGCTCCAAAACAAGCAATAAAGTTACCGCAATTCTAATGATAAAAGAATTTAAACAGTTTTATTTAAAACGCAAATCTTTATGGTATTTTAATTCTTCTTAATTCCAGGAGTATGTTTTTTTTGTATTTCTGTAGACATTATGATGATGTCACAATGTAATGATCTTTTATTTACTGTAATTCCAGCAAATGTAAACACGCTCATCAACCCTGCTAACAGTGGGGCTAATAGCTGGGCTGATGAGTTGGCCCTTTCAGATTTCGTGAATTAGTATATGTAAACTGTCATATAATTTACATAAATTCATAGGAAAATCGACCAGAGAAGAAAATACAAGAAAAAAGTAGTACATATAAATATGTATTCTATTAATTGCTTTAGTTATAACTGCAAGAACTTTTACGAATGGCATATGATTATACAGGGTGTCCCGGATAAATATGCAATGCTTTAAGGGGGTGAAAGGTGACCATATAGAGACCCCAAAACTCATAAAATAAAAATAAAAAATAAATTTCGGATTTTTCCGTATTTTTTACAAGTCACCAGTCGACTATGGATTGTTTGCAAGATTCTGACCCTGAATTACTGATAAAGCAAACAATGATCTCACATATGCAGTACTAAATTAATAACTGACCTGCGCTACGTACGTATCAATTTACAGAAACAACAGAATTGAATTTCAACAGCGGTTGCCGAGTGACTCACTACCTTGATGACTTGATCATTTATTAAGGTCGGTAAATAAAATGTAACATACGTTCGTTGACCTAATTGTGATGGAAACATTTTCTGTTTTTCATTTTACGAATGTCATTTTAACAAAATGAGTAAAACTTAAATGTAGGACATACGCGGTCTTCCCCGACAACGTCGGCGAAGACGGGGACAAGGTCGAAATATTGAGGTAATGTTTACATTTACTGTAATTTAATGCATAAACAACTTCTACTTCCAAGCTGGACTGTTATAATAAAATTATGAATATCCTATTTCTTTAATGCATCAAACTGAAAAAAAGCATTTTTGAGCTTAATAAAATGCGTAATAAAATCTCTTTCTTTAAAGTATTTCAAAATAGCTTATGCAACTAACAAAACTTTTCATAAGCGGAATAATGTTGATATTCATCGGTAGAATTACAAATCAACTCTTTATTAGGAAACTAAAACTCTTGTTTTTTGTTTATTTCATTCTTAATTTAGTTTAAAAATGGATATAATTAACGCAGGATTTAGGATTCTGAGTTCTGGTGCGCAAACGATGTACAATAATTTCCTATAAAGAACTTTCCGTAAAAAAACACTGAGGTAAAAATCTGCTGATTTTGGTATAGGAGAGGTCAATGGACAAATTATTAGGTATCAAATATCATTTTGTTCGTGTTGTTCATCAAGAATGTGCTGATTCTAGTAAAATAAATATTTTGTTGCATTTCTAGAGACCGTTTAATAAATTCAACCGAACTTGATGTAAACTGATTCTTAATTTTACAAATCATGTTTACAATATGGGTCATAACCTGATAACCTTGGAAGGTAAACGGACGTATTTAATAGATGTGACAAAACATTTATTTTACCAGAATCAGCATTATGATTCATGTGAATAAAATGTAGCAAATGCTGTTACTACTATTAATAAAAGATGACAGATATGATAAAAATCAGCAGATTTTTACCATTGTTCTTTGGTAAGTGATAATCTTCCTTTTGGTTTCGGAAAATTGTACATCGTTTGCACACTGGAACTCGGAATCCTAAATCCTGCGTTAATTAATTATATCCATTTTTGAACTAAATTAACAATGAAATAAAAAAAACTAAAGTTTTCGTTTCATAATCAAAGATTGATTTGTAATTCCACGGATGGGTGACGTCAAGGTTATTACGTTTATGAAGACTTTTGTTAATTGCATAAGCTATTTCGAAATACGTCTTGATTATTATCAATAATGCTTTCTTTCATTTTGATATTTTAAAGACATACGATACTCATAATTTTATAACACAAAGAAAGTTGACAACAAACTGCATACTGCAAATTACAAGCTTCAAACATCTGAGTGATTAACAGTTATTTACAGATGGTCAAAATGACTTGTTTATTATTTAGCTAAAACGTTTTAAAAGCACGTCCTAATGTTTTGTGTTGCTGACAATTTCGAAGAATTCATTTATACGGTTTGGGTTTATTATGATTATTTTTTGATGACTTTTAAAAGTATGTACTCTACTATTTAATAGGCATAATTTTCATACAATTTTATCTACTGCTTTGCAGTGGCGTGCCTATTATTTTTATAAGGGGGGTTGTCATTTCAAAGGGGCATTTCAGGAAATTGTTAGTAAGATGTTACTCTACACATGTTTCTCTATTGCCCTTTAACGGGAAAGGCATCTTGTCCAAAACACCCTGTATTTAAGTAATAATCTAATAATTACTCAAACAACTAATAATAATTACTAATAATAATGACTCAAAACAATGTTAGCACTAGAATAAAATAAATTTACTCATCGATACTAATGGAGATGGTAATGTATTGAAAATACATGGTTTAATAATGACCGAATTTTATGGTTATTTACAAAATTTATTTACAGTTTTCAAATGAGCATAACTCTGTTCTCAGGTTAATATCAAAGTTGAGATTTTTACTACAGTTTGACATCATATAGTACTTCATTTTCACGTAATATAAAAAAAATCCATCCGTGCCCATCGGAGATATTGAGGGCCAAAGTTGACCAAAAATAGAAAAAACGAGAACTTCAAAAGTCCATAAATACCAAAAGAGTAAAGTTTTAGATTTGAAACATTTTATACATAAACTACCCCTAACTGTGTACCATAAAAGAAATTTTGCAAAATTGTTATTAAACTTCGGGGTTAAATTACACCCATAAATAAGCATCCTACGAAAATTATGTTTCAACTAGAAAATGTAGTCCGACATCTAAACAGTAAAATGGTTTTTACCGTAGGTCTGTAGGTTCAACCGTTCTTGAGATATCAAGTTTTACGTTTCCGTCAAAAAACGCAAAAAACGTCGTGCACCACGAAACAAATATGGCTGCCATATTTTAATCAAAAGGAATAAAAATAAAATAACAATGGTTTGAAACTGCCAATACTTAGGGGTGACAACATGCAAAAAATTATCGTTTTCTGAAATGGTCGAGCGACCAGTGCTGGACCACTTCATATGGATTGACCCTTTAGTGATTCCTCCTTGTTATAAATATTTTTTTCTAACAGAATCCAAGTTATTGTCAGCGGAGAACACAACTATTCTGATCCAGAAGTTCAAAATCAAATAGAACAACTAACACAAACATTTGAAAATACTTCGTTTGTATCTGGATCTCTGTATACAGAGTCATGGTTACGTAGTTTTATACAATATGCAAAACAAAATGAAGATTATTTAAATATTTCTATAAACACTGAAGATAAATTCATGGAAGCACTTAAAGAGGTAAATACATATATATATTATTATTTTCAACAATATTAATCTTCACTGTATACATAACACATTACAGATATGGATATACCCAACAAATCCATTTTCCTTAGACGTCCAGCTAAATGCAGCTGGTAACAGAATAGAGTCAATGCGCTTCATGATACAAGCAGTTAACATCTCTGGCACGGAACATGAAAAAGAAATGGTGCAATCGCTCAGAAAGATTTGCAGTGACTCACCATTCAATGTCAGTGTGTTTCATCCATACTTTATATTTTTCGATCAGGTAATATCATTTTATAAAAATGTATTTCTTTAAGTATTAACTAAGTCTAATCTTTTTCTTTAGTTCGAGTTGGTAAAACCAATGTCAATTCAAAATATGGTGATGGGAGCTGGCATTATGATGGTGATATCATTCCTATTCATTCCAAATCCATTATGTTCATTATGGGTTGCCTTCAGCATAGTATCAATCGAAACTGGAGTTATTGGTTACATGGCACTTTGGAAAGTTAATCTTGATTCTATATCAATGATAAATCTGATTATGTGTATTGGATTCAGTGTTGATTTCACAGCTCACATTTGCTACGCGTATATGTCTTCCAAAGCAAAACGACCTAACGATCGAGTCAGAGAATGCTTGTATGCACTTGGTTTACCTATATTCCAAGGTGCTGTTAGTACTATCCTTGGCATGGTGGCTCTTTTACTACCTAACAATTACCTGTTTTCTGTGTTTTTCAAAATGGTGTTTTTGGTAGTCTTCTTTGGAGCAATGCATGGGCTATTTTTACTTCCTGTACTTTTATCTGTTTTTGGACCAGGATCATGTACAAATCATGATGATGAGAACGAAATTAAGTTGTCGACTATAGAGAAAAGTTTTCCGCATCCATATTGTATACCACACCCTCAATTTACCCTTAATGGTGCAACATTAGGAAACAATTTAAAGAAACACAGTATAATGACTATGGATAACAACATGGGAAACGCGAAGATCAATAAAGGGTACGTAGATCTTGAAAAGGATTTGGGATTGGGGACATCTGAAGAAAATTCAAGCGAATCCAGTTCAAATAAGTCCAACAAAAAGAATATGTTAGAAGATGAACCACTTTCATGGAGAGTAGGATCTAATTTGGAAATGCTACAAACACCAAGAGTGTTAGACATTTTTGGAAACGATTCAGAAAAGGAATGGCAGAGATGTAAGGATGTGTATGTGCATAGCAGAAGGCGCTTTAGTGATAATTGGGATAGATATGATGATTCGCAGCAGAGGTTAGATGAGCAAAGATATAGAAGGAGGTATTCTCCACCCGAACAAAGATATTATAGGAGACCTTTAACACGTTCTAGTTCACATCATAATTTGCAACATCCTAGGTATGTTAAAGAACTGAGATTTCCATAAAACTTAAAACAACTAGTGTGAATATTTTAATTTTGTATTTTCCGATTTTGAATTAGTTTAGGAAATATTCTTTTTGTGTAGTAGTTTATTGTTTGTAGACATGAATAAAAATAAAATGGAATATACTATAAATGATGTAATATAAGAACTGAGTCAGAATTCTTGCTAGATTAAGGTACGTACCTGGAATATCTTCTTTCTTATACATATTATGTTACTGAAGAAACTAATAAGTGTGTGTATGTGTGCTCCTTTCCGAAATAAAAGTAATTTAATTGAGAAAGAGAATAATTTAAAGCATTTTATTTTTATTCAGTTCTGGTTTGTGCCCATGAATTAGCATAGTAATAAAAATTTACCAAATTATTAATTAAGGATAATTATATGTTATAATGTAGTGGTTGTTCTGATAATGCAAGAAAATCTAAAACAGTTGATTAACTCTGTTCAAAATAAGTATGAACGATAGAATGATATAGTTAATGGCCAGAATTTCTATTATTATCTCTTATCTAACCTTCGATATTTTCAAACATTTTGAAAGTAAAATACTTTCTGATTTGTGTGTTAATATTAGTTATATAAAAATTTATACATACAGTGTTCTCCAGATCGACTAGGATTGTATGGGTAACTATCTTATTATTGAAAATGGAGATTTGGTTAAATGGGCAATGTTTTGCAGTTTTCATGCTGATTGAAAATCAGTTTGAAAAAGTTCAAAATGTCGAACGCATTAGAAGTTATTTAAAAAAAACTAAAAATTGTCATTTTCTTGTATGTCAACTATCTTCCTAAGTATGAAATATACGAAAAAAAGTTTCATATGAAAGTGACTATATTCGATGAGATCAATTTAAAACTGATCTCAAACAAAAATTCAAGATGGCTGCTTTTAAGATACTCGTAGCAACTAGAGTTCCTAAATGAAAACTTCAACTGTGTTATTTTAGAGTTAGGACACGGATGTCAAAATCTATCTCTTTCTAGGCCAAAACTAAGCTGTCTGAAACAGAGATACTTTTTTTCTCTCTTTTTACTTTGTGTGTCGTCAAACAGTGTCAACTATGTTTAGGCCTAACAATGGCCTTTTGAACATTTCATGTGATTATTAAGATTTAGTCTTGTTTTTTAAATAAATTTTGTTTAGATCCATGTAAGCCTACTAAAAATAATTAATTTTACTGGTATTTTTTATTCAATCGTACGTTATCTTACATCATTGAAAAGAGATTAAAAAGTTCTATTTGGTAACCTAAAAATCCAATATGGCGTCCCTTTAGGGAAGTTCCTACGAGTACCTTAAAAGCAGCCATCTTGAATTTTTGTTTGAGACCAGTTTTAAATTGGTCTCATCGAATACAGTCACTTTCATATGAAACTTTTTTTGTATCTCTCATACGAAGATAATTGACATACAAGAAAACGACAATTTTTAGTTTTTTTAAATAACTTCTGATGCGTTCGACATTTTGAACTTTTTCAGACAGATTTTAAATCAGCATGTAAAACTGAAAAACATTGCCCATTTAACCAAATCTCCATCTTCAATAATAAGAAAGTTATCCATGCAGTCCCACTCGATCTGGGACACACTGTATATGCCATCTATCATTTTCTACCTTACTGTTGCTTGTCTAATGCATTTATTACTTTTTTCTTTTACTTATTCATCTGCTAAAAATGCATATATCTGTAATTTAGATATACATAATGTATCATTATTATTATAAAATCTTTTAACATGTGCACTTGCTATTCCTTGGATAACTTTTTGCTTTAAGAAAAACTTAAATCCATGTCTTGTATAATTTTTAGAATACAAAGCGTATTTCTTAATTAAAAGTTATGTAATACATATAAAACTCAAAAAGGGCTGTGAAATTGTACATAACCCTTATTTAACGTTACACCTAAACAGTGCTTATAGGCAACATAACATAAACTTAACTAAATACATCTAATTAAATCTGCTTATCTAGTCTGTTTGATTTATTTAGACGTGTAAAACAAAGCAATAAAAGAAAATAACTTATATATGACCTATCCATACTACCTTATTTATCTAAATATATCCATTTTTATGTGTATCATGCTTCATTAATACATAAACTTGCTTGACCAAAAGGGATAAGACGTCTGTTCCCTCTTGATACCTGATCTAAATTAGAACTATTAAACACTGTTGAAATTCTGTTTTCGCCTTTCTATATTGATCTATGCATCTTCTTTTTCAGCTCATTAAAATTTTGTATCTCATTTAAGATTTTGAATTTTTACGCTTGAATACTTGGATTAGATTACTATCTGTGCATGTTTTATAAGCTTTCAAACTTTCTTTACTTCTTCAATTCTATTGTATTTATTTAATTAAATATATATATATTTGCAGTGTTTTTTGGTAGAATTTTTGTACCATAGTATAACTTTCAAAATCAATGTGGTTAAACAAGTTTACTCGACATGAACAATTATGATATTTTTTGATAATTGTCTTACAAATCTCTTTTCTCCACGACTATGTTATAATATACGCATTATAGTTGTGTTTCTTCAATTATAATTATATACATTATTCACTACTACTACGTTTCAATTTCTTTTTAAAATTTCATCGAGTAGGCCGCTATGTGTCAAAACAATGGCTCATGGCATATATAACATTAATTAAATCGAAAACACCAACATCGTTTATACATTTCAAATATATTAAAGTATTAGTTTCATAAGATACGTTTTTAGCGCACTTGTCAAAGTTTATGAAACCACTCGTGAAGCAGGGTGTTTTCTAAACGACAAGTGCGCTAAGACATCCTTTGAAACTAATACTTTATACTATTTTTTTTCTATTTGCGTTATTTTATAATCATTTAACAAATAATAATTAGTTTTTAAATAAAATTTGTTGGGGGAAACTTTTAAAGTTTTTTGAGACACCGAAAATTCTAATACTGCACTTGTTTTTCAAATTTACACCGTAAATAAGTTTGACGTTTTATTAAGAACAGCAAAAATAAACTGTTACTCTTTCCAGTATCCTTTTGAACACACAAAATGCATGTAGACACGCAAATAGAAAATAGTATATTATTCAACGAGCATATAATAGCCGTTATATGCAAGTAGAATACTATACTTTGTCCACGATTATTCAATATTTTTGATTAGATCTATACTTCAAAATACTTTTAATCAACTTCAATAAAGGTATAAAATATATTTTTATACAAAATAAACATACTGTTGTAAAATAATACATACACAAGAAATGTTGATATCATATGGCAAAGTTTTTATTTTGAAAAGTAGATTTTTAATACAATTAAGATTATCAAAGGAGTGCTGTAAAATGTATATAATTCTGATTTAATGTTAATGGAATGTCATTTTATTAAAGAAAATTAAAGTTTTGCATAAATAGAAAAATAGGTCTATATTTTTGCATTTTATACTATAATAAAAGCCACACTTCCACAGATCTAGACAGCGAATTGGGTTTGTAGGCGACACATTCGCTTAAGCAAGAAGCAATAAAAATGCAGAATTTATGTTTTAAATATGGCTTTAAATATTAAATATAAAATTCATCTATCAACCTAATTTGCTACTAGATATGTGTAGCTGTATACATATCATTATTTTTGCATAATAATTCTTACTTGTTTTGAATAAAGTATAAAATAAACATAAAGTTGACTTGTTATCAGGTTTTTTTTAGATATAATAGAATTAAGTATGTAGTAATATAGATAACACCTATAAATTAATGTTATTTTCATTTAACTTTTTTAATCTTTTGTTGTTTTTCTTATGTTTATAATATTCATATTATTTATAATAACTAAATATAAAAATGCAGAGCTTACTTAATAATTAAAATAGATCTGCTTGCAATATTTTCTTAAATCTAAACCAATGTTTTTTTACAAAAGTAATGACACAATATAAATTCCACCCAGTAAACTCAAACCATTAATGTTACAGAAATGTATTTCTGTTTTTACAACATTTATAATGTTTGAATTAAAATTTCCTCTTTTAGCATTACTTGTGGAAAAACTGTAACTGAATGTACGAAATCTCAGTTTTACTATAATTTATTAGTAGTAGCAATTTGGTAAATGTTTTATTAGTTCTCCCGGTAGTCACAATAAAATATGTAAGAAATGAGACTGTAATGAAAATTCTTCTTTATTTTTATATTTATTAACTGTAGGTATATTATTTTACACTATGCATGGCAATTTGGATATTCAATCTTCAAATAACTGCAGTTTCATTTCTTATATTAACTTTTTTATAGAAATGTCTCACTATATATCTGTTGGGGAAAACTAATTACGCTACCAGAAACAAATTGTGGTCAAAATATGTAAGTTGTTCTTAATAGAAATTACAAGACATATATTAGTATATATCTGGTAGTGTAAGTATATTTGTTGTTTATATCTTTTATGTCTAGATGGAGTTATTTTCAGTCATATCTATCCGACAAATTATTAAAAATAAAAGCTGGAACTTAATAATGACCAGATTGTATATTTACAAATATGTATTTTTGAATAAAAGTTTTAGGATTTTTATAAAATTTCTACTTATAATATTATTACAGTTACAATAAAACAATAAACACCGTATTTGCTCAACTTGTTATGTATAATATGATATATGTAGGTAGTCGATTGTAATTACAAAGCCATTGTTGATCTGTTCTTTATAAACTGTTGTTTGATGTGTTAAATTGGTAAAGGATTTTTATTGTGGAAAAATAATGTTAGCTCAAGTTTATCCTTGCAATTTATAATGTAATTTCTAAGTTATGAATGTAATAAAGTATATTAAGTGCTCAAGCAACCTAGACTGTGTACATATTAATGTGTAATATTTTTTTTAATAAATCATTCATTGAGAATCGGTGTGCCATTTATTTAGAAAGTGCGAGTGATTTTTAAGGAATCAATTGCATCCATTCAGAAATCCCTCAACAAACAACAATTTTAAGGTAGGTACAATTTAGTACTGTATAAAATTATAACGAATTTAAATGTAATTTATCACTTCAAGACGGAAAAAGTATAAAAATTTCTTTTGAATCAAAAGAAAATTTGTACCGAGAAGAATAGGAAATAAATTCCTTATCAATGAAAACAATCTTATTTTCGTAATTCATAACTACATTGTCTGTTTGTTCTCCACGACCATCCATTATAAGAAAATAAGAATTTAGTGGTGACAGCAGATTTATTGAAAATTTAGTTTGTGTAAGTGATTTTTTTGAATTGCTTACAGTACAGAATGGATTCGATAAATAGGACCATCACTATATGTTCTAAATAATACTGTATACCATCCAAGGCATTTTCAAAAAACATGTTATTGTAATTTAATTCATTCATGTCACAGTACAATTGATGCAAAGGCAACTTAGGGGATCTTATAAGTTTCTAAAGCTATCCTAAATTATTCTCAAATGGAAATGCAGATATACTATCTAAAGATTTATATAAAGCTTAGATAAATGAGTCAAGCACGACTGTTATAGATAAGAAAATTGTTAAAATGTGATCTACCTTTTTTTTCATTAACATCCTCTACTTGTGGTACTTGTATGTTATGTGTTTGTATAGAGCCTAGTTTGTAAGTTCTTCAAAAGCAGTACCAATACCTACTCCTGTACATAAATATGTATATATAAAATGGCCTTTTCAAATTTTAAAATTTTTTTGGAACTGGATACGTATTTACCCGGTTTTAGGTGTGAAATATAAATTTTTCAATGTAGGAGACATTTGACATTCGAAAGTAGAGGTTTCAAGCTTTAAAATGAGCCCCCGTTGGCCTTTCTAAGTTGCACCAATTTTTGGACCTAGCTGGTGGTTGAGTTCAGAAAGAATGACCCATATATTTAAAGCCTTTGGTTTATTTATAAGAGAATTACTACTTTTATTCATGTACTTTTTAAGTAGATATTAAATTATTCAGCCTCAGACAAGTACTATATATGGAACCTATACATTTAAGTAATGTTTTGAAATTTCAGTGTTAGCTTCAAAATAAATCCAGATATTACTATATGTCTATATTACTTTTAGTCTGACAATCAACAATTTAATATTTTTCTTCAGCTCAACAAGAGATTTAGAAAATGAAAAACAAAATGATATTGAAAATTGATTTATTATCGTTAAATAATAATAAACAAAAAAGAACAACACTAGGAAATTAAAATAAAAAGAAACAACAAAAAATAATATTAACTTAAGCTAACCTTAATATACACTGTTGAAAAGATTATCTGGCGTACTACAAAATATTTCAACTGATATTAACTTTATTGGTTTATTACATTTTCCAATATCAAACTTGTTTCCTTAAACTAAATTATAATACACTATAATAAGTTTCATAAATATTAGCGCCGGTGTCCACATGCGGGAATTCCCGTTGCGAGCTCGCTGCGAGCCCGCAAATGTGGTCTACGATACTATAAGTTAAATGGTGCAGTTCACACATAGTGCGTCATCCTTGCGAGCTCGCAGCGAGCATCTTGCGAGCGTTTCTTGACGCAGATCTCTACAGCCCCGCAAGGCTGACGCAGCCGCAAGTACGGGCTCAAGATACCTTGTTGTATATTGTGCGGTTCACACATGCGGGCGTTTGACGCAAGAATGGTAATAGAATTAACAATGGTGAGTTCTATAATTTTGAAGAATTATTGGATATTCAGCTGTTTATTGGTGTTATTTGTCAAAATTTAATGAAAAAGATGACAAGTATTGTTCAGTGAAGGGAAATAGAAAGCATTAAGCATGTAGTTAAAATTTAACTCGTATGTTTTTAAACTTTTTTATTTAGAAATTCAGTTTTGGTTCACTTTTATCTTATTAATATAAATAACTAGGGTTTTTAAACATATTTCTGATAAAAGTCTATAAAACTACTTACTACCTGAAAATAACTGTGCGGCATTCGGGCTACTATTGTGAATTTCTGTTTATTCGATTTATAAATTATTTAAAAAGTTTTTTTTGAAATCTAACGTAGCACAAGCGATAGTACATCAACCATTATAATAAAATAGCGAACGTGCTTTCAAATTAGTTTTTAAATCTAGTATCTAAGTCAATTTTAGCTATCTTGGACAATAGGACTTTATTCTTATTTAAAATGAAAATTTGAATCAAAAGTAGAATACTATTGTCCAAGATAGTACCTACAAAAATTAATTTGAAAGGGCGTTCACTATTTTATTATAATATTTGTTGATATACAATCACTTGTGCAATGTTAGATTTCAAAAAAAACTTTTCAAATGATTTATAAATCGAATAAAGCGACATTCACGACCTTTCCCTAGCCCCCTTAAGATTTTTACTACAAACATACTAATTATTACTACATATATTGCAGTTGTATTGCTTTAATTATGCTTTTGGTATGAAGAATTATGGGACGAACCTTAGTTAAGTTTTATTTTGTGTGTTTGTATACTTTCTTAATAAACATTGTCTTAAATTATAAACGTGTTATTTAATTATACAAACCCTTCGACAATTATCTTTAACCACAAAATAAACATTTTGTAGATAATATAAGCAAATACAACTAGTTTTCTGCAATATACATCTATTTCTGATGGCAGTAGATTGTTTACTGTGCGTCATTTCACTGTGTAGTGTGAACTGATTTTTGCGGGCCCGCAGCGAGCTCGTTGTGAGCTCGCAACGGGAGTTTCCCGCATGTGGACACTGGCGCTTAAGGGAAATAGTTTTGTAATATTATAAACTGATACATAAAATAAACGCCGTGTCTACTTCCACTCTAGCATGAAGCGAATTCATACATTAACTTTCCACGCGACAACGTATTTACTGGTTATGATATTTCCATTTGTCTAGACACAACCTGTTAACTGCAATTGCACGCTAAAGTGTACTGACCTTTCGTAATATCCTTCAACGTGTATATTGGACAGAATGTAACCATAATTTGCGACAATGCCATTTTTAAATGCCTAGTGTTTTAATCTCCAATGCAGATTTAACTGAATCACATTTCACGTAACTTGGATTATGGACGTACAAGTATACTGGAGTGATCTCCATTCGATATGCGTTTTGGAGAAGATATGGAAAGATCTGTGCACGTTAAGCATGGAACTGTAGTTAACATGTATCTATATACGCAAATAGAATATATAATCTGTAATTATGTAGTCATGTGAAAGATTAACGTGTGAATTTGGTTTACATTATAGTGGAAGTAGACCCTGTGTAAAATAAATTTTGTTTTACTCGTAACTGAACATTTTCCTCCAATAACGTTTTACTAAGAACTAATAATATTTACAAGTCACTGATCTCTCTTTCAGATATTTAAATATATATAGTTTTTACAATCTTTTTAGGTAATGATTTCATTTTGTTAAGTGCCATCTCATTCCTTCTGCTTTAGTTTGGTCGTACTGAGATATTGACAAGAACTGTCACTGTCAAAATTACATCAATGAAGTACTTATCTAGAGTATATATAACCTTAAAACTTAAATACTTTATTTACAAGATAAAAACTGTGACAAAGCTACATTTATACATACAAAACAGTCAAGTTTTCATTGGAAACCCTTACCTAAAATGATCATGAACAAATTAGAATTGTTTTTAAATATTGTTTAGTAATAACAATTTGGTAATATTATTATCTATCCATGATAAAAGAAAAAGGTTCTCCTTGTACTTAGATTATGGAATTTCTAGAACTTTAATAACTTAAAATATAGTAAATGCAGATGACCAAAATGGTGAATAATAATTACGACTGTATAAAGCGTACAAATTGTACTTTCATATTATAATATCAAGAAAGAAGAGCAGATTTTAGGCTTAAAGTTAACTCAATATACGTATAATACAAAAATTGCTTTAAAAGCAATAATATGTCAAAAAATTGACAGATATGTATGTATCTAAACACTGTAACTTATACATTCACATCTTAGTGTTATTAAAAATAAAAGTCTAATAAAACAAGTTAATTACATAGCCATGTACTTACGACAATATAGAGACTTCAACACAAATTAATCAATATTCTTTTTTTGTAAACGTTGATTAAAATAGTTTGAAATATGAGCAAAAGCATCAGCATTTGACAATTTATCAAATGCTGACCATGCTAGTTCTATTTGTTTGTCTATCGTTGAGTTATTAAACATAGAATCAGTTAGTGTATCTTGTCCAGTCAATGGTAATCGCTTAACCAAATCTAGCACGACCGTTTGTTGTCCACAACTCGGATTATTCATTAGGATATCAGTTGCTGCTTCTGGATCTGTTTCCCACATTTTATCAACCACTTCAGTAACTATTCGCTTTTGGCAATTGATAGGTATTTTATTAACAACTAATGATGCAAGACTTTCTTGACTTTTCACTGGCAACTCGTCAATTGCTGCTGATATAAATGTCTCTTTTTCTTTTAAAGGAATATTTCTCATAATATCTCGCACTTCTGACACATTCACTATAGACCTATGTAATCCACTGGACACTTTGTTTACAAATGTATTTAAGATTTTTCTACTTTCTTCAGTCATTTTAGTAAAATCTAATTGTATTACATTAATATATCTAAAACTTGGAGCCATTTCATGTATACTTGGACTAAATTTAAAAGTAGCATACTTAAAGAAATCTGCCACTGACTGCTTGTTTATTTCATGCATTTCATATAAGGCATCTAGCACAGGATTAACATCATAATTTCTTAAGATGTTAGTGAGAGGTACTCTTTTAAGAAAGTGACATTCAATTTCTTGCAATCCATCGTCATCCTTATAACAGTCTTGTAATGCATCATAAATCTTTATAAACATTTCTGATGGTGTTAACTCCATATAGGCAATTAATAATATCATGATTTTATCTAAACCAAGATGATCTACTGTTTTCTTAATAATCATATTCCAGTCTCCATTATCATCTATTACAAGGTCATCAAATTTTAATACCTTATTTTCTTTTAATATAGAGACGAAGTTTTCAAAGCCAAACATTTCCAATGCTATCTTACAAAGGGTTCTCAATGGCAATATCTGTAAAAACAAAATATATTAGACAAGTAATTAATTTTCATTGCATTTCTTTAGAATTGCTTACACCAAAATTGTAAAAAAGATATTTTAAAATTTTAATAACGTTAAAGAGCTTAAAAGAGAAAAGGAACACCTCATTTGGGGGACCCATAGTACTTTCCTTTTAAAGTAATATGAAAGTATGCAACAAGAATCAACAAAATACAAAGAGATTTAAAAAATGAAGAATATATAAAATATAAAAATATTTCTTAGGCAGCTTTCTCACTAGCACGACTGATTTCATGAAACTGGTTGTATACGAGTAATGCAACTGGTTTCATGAAACTGACTAATGACTTTTATATTATCTGATTATATCAGTGCAAAGCGACCTAAAATCGCATCATCACAAGAAACTCGAATTGCATGCACTGACCTTCCCAGTCGTATAGTTTCATTTCGCAAGGTTTCATACCTACAAAGAGGGTTTCTCTTGTTATTCGTTCTGCATTTATAATTTTAGAAATACTTTCAAATGAAGAAACAATTAATTTAAAACTTGTCAGAGAAGTTGAGAAGATTCCAATATTGTATAATAAACAATAATAATAATAATCAATTTAATTCATGCAATATAATAGAAAAACCCATAATCATAGCCTGTCCATGGGTTTATATTAGAAAAATATACATTTTTTTTATTATAATATTACACGTAGGGTTTCTGACTCGGGAGATTCCTGGGGCCCAAAGCCCGAGAATTACTCTATTTTTTTGTTGTCTTGAGTCCCAGGAAAAATCATTTGAAACATGGGACTTTTGTATATACAAGGTGTTCAATTAAAATTCTTACTTTAGAATTCAGGCTTTATTTGTTTCAATTTTTTTAGGCAAATTATTAGTTAAAAAAGATAATTCTGCACACGAGTGTTGCTTTGCACGTATGGTTTTCTTAACCAGCTTTTTTTAAGTACTAAACAGTCTTTGCAAACATACAAATTATTTACAACTTGTCTATAAACAATCAATAAAGGTAAAAGAATTAGTTTCAGTAAGAAAATACCGTTAGGTATTTACCTTTTATTTACTTTTACCTATTAAATTTATAAATAAAATTTTTTCTGTTTAGCTTCAAGACGAAAATAAACCAAATGTCAAAACGGTCCCGAAATGTAATTATTGCTTCAAACAAATTTCATGTAATGTTCGAATTCTAGCGGGCTCAGGTGGCATTCATAATGCATACACGGATCGCATTGAAAAAACTATCAAAGAAGATATCGCACCTTGTACCCCAAAAAATTAAAACTTAACAATCATTTTAGAATTTTGGAAAACAAGGAATTTGAGTGAGATTGTATGTATCTCAATAGGTCGTAGAAAATGGAATATCAATTCGAACTATAGCTAATAATACACTCCTGGACAAAATTATCGCACCACTTTTATTTTTTACAGTAATAATTAAATGATAGGTTTGTACCACTGAAATGCAATTGCAACTAAACGAAAAAATGATTGGAAAAGACATTTTATTCAACAATCTACAGGTAAACATGAAATTAGAACAAAAAATGAAAAAACAGTTACAATCGAAATTTAACTTTTTAAAGTTTGTAATCGGTAGTTTTACTCATTTGTGTACTCTAGTACCTCGTGTTACCACCTCTTGCTCGTATTACTGCTAACATTCTTCTGTGCATTCCTCTAAGGAAGTTTTGTATTGTTTCTTGAGGAATGTTTTCCCACTCTTCAAGAACAACCTGTTCCAATTGCTGAAGGTTCTCAGGAGTCGGTATCCGTCACCGTACGCTCTTTTTAAGTAAGCCCTAGACATGTTCAATTGGATTCATGTCAGGACTTTTCGGTGGCCAGTC
Organism: Agrypnus murinus; assembly: GCA_929113105.1. Taxonomy (NCBI): domain Eukaryota; kingdom Metazoa; phylum Arthropoda; class Insecta; order Coleoptera; family Elateridae; genus Agrypnus; species Agrypnus murinus. The sequence goes on from OV816030.1 coordinate 39,171,768, forward strand.
CATACAGCGAATGCCAACTTCATGAACATAATCTAAAACCATTCTGGCGACATGCGGTGTTGCATTATCTTGCATAAATAAAAATTCTTCACCAATTAGAGGAGCGAAAGGTACTACGTGATCTTGAAGGACGTTCTCCACATAGGTATGCACGAAGGATCGTGCATTCATGGAAGCTCCACGTACAACTACAAGCTCTGTACGTGCTTCATAACAGATTCTTCCCCAAAACATTATAGAGCCCTTACCAAAAGGTACACGTGGAGAAAAGGTGCACTCAGCAAATCGTTCACCAGGATGTCTCCATGTCCGTTCACGTCCATCTGGTGATTTTAGACTTACTCTTGTCTCATCCAAACACAAAACTTGCTTCCATTTCTGTATAGTCCATCCAACGTGTTCTCGTGCAAACCTAAATCTGGCAACTCGATTGGGTCTGGTAAGAAGAGGACCACTTGCAGGCTGTCTGTTAGTTAATCCTGCTTCTCTTAACCTTCGCCTTACCGTTCTAACAGAAATTTGCACATTTCATACTTGTCTCACTTCTGCTGTAGTTCGACACTGGTAACCATCCGATTTCGAAGTGTAGTTTGTCTTAAGAATTTATCGTCTCTTTCAGTGGTTTTACGAGAGCGGCCCTGGTCTCGCCTTCTCAGGCAATCACAACTGACAAAGGTAGAGAAAACAATGGAAACTGTTGACAAAACATGTTTTTGTTTCATAGGTGACTAGAATTTGTTACCAGTATTTTGTATCAAACAAGAAAATCATTGGTAAAGTGATTAATTCAAAAATATATCTGTAAAACGTTGTGGTGCGATAATTTTGTCCAGTAGTGTATTTATCATGTTCATATTCATATGATTAATTAAAGTAATTTTAAAAATGAATATTTGGATTTTTGTGTTATTATGTGAAATTACTATCTGGGATTCCCGAGACTTTCGGAAAAAAAGTCTCAAATTCCGTGAATAAGAAAAGTGTCGAGACCCAGAAACCCTAATTACAAGCCTGTATTTCTAACTACATTTATAAGAAGTACATAAAATATGTTGCAGTCAAAATCACTGATCCAATATAGTTATTTGTTTCATTAGTACAAAAAATGCATGTTTTTGGGACGAATAAGAAAGTTGCCGGACGACGCATTAGCGGAGTCTGGCAGCCTTATGAGTCCCATGACAATCTTTAATCTCTTGCGGTAGGTAATTATAAAATCTAGGAGCTAGATAACTTGAGTTCTTGAATAATGAATAATACATTAATTGGATATTTGAAGTGAGATAGTGCAGAAGCAGCTTGGGAAAGTGTAGCAAAAGCAATGAATAAATAATTAATTATTGTGTCTATCCTTCTTCTATACCACTATAAAACGACAACATATTCCTCCTTATTAGCAGAACACATCGTAATGACTAACAAAACAGTTGCTTTAATGTGAAAACGACAATTCAATTAGTTGCGTAAGACCAGTTGCTTGAAATTAGTTTCATGAAACCAGTCGTACTAATGAGAAAGCTTTACTCAAACTAAACATAGTAATGCTATCTCCCAGCAATATCCTATCCAATCCGGTGTCCCACAGCAAAGTGTCATTGGCTCCCTCCTACATTTATTATTTACTGCGATCCTGTCTACGCATGATGATTTTACTGTTGCATCACAAAATCTTCAACGTGATTTAAACTTATTAAATGGATGGCTTTTTTCTAATTGCAAAAGACTTCACTCATCGAGAAGAACATCTACATCTACTTTCCACGGTAATGCTTTCGCAGCATTTAATATAATTTTCAGGCTGGATGAACTTTTCCATACATCCAGATGAAGTACTTGTAAGTTTTTCAGTAACTCACTTTTTTGCATCGATGACCTTTGCACTATATGCTTATATGCCACTTTGTAATGGTCTTGCGCGTGTTTTATGAAAAGAGGTACAGCTAACGTACCATTAACCTTTTGTTATGTTAACAAATTTGAAGTTAAATCGTTTCTGGTCGTGCACCAGCACTATTAGAGATACTGCGAGAACGATTTCGTAACCTGGTTATTTTAAATATGTATTTTTTCAAAAAAAAATTACATTGTTGATAATAAAAAAAGTTGCATTGACAATGCATAAATTCACTTGAAATGTAATACATAGTTTTTTTTTTATAATTCAAAATTATATTAAACTTAAGATTTTATAGAGTTAGATATGTAAAAAATATTCAATAAATATTGTTAAATAAAATTTTAAAATGCGCTCTGATTAAAAAAAGTGATTTAAGTGACTTTTTTGTTTAAAAAGTGACTTATAGTGACTAGAAATGTAAAAAGCGACTTTAAGTGTAAGTGACTCTGTGGCAAGCCTGCTTAAATGTCACAAATGACCAAACAAACTTGGCAGTCGTATTCAATAGGAAATCTGTTTAGCCCTTATTTAACCAATAAACTCATGCTCTTGCTCATCTATCATGCACTTCATATGACTTCGCTAAATGTTCACCACATAGCATTTTCTGACTAGTGTTTCTAAGTTTCGATAATTTTTCTAGTGATGCACCGAAGAGGCTTTTTTGCTGAATCACCAAATACTGAATATTCGGCCATTAAACTTTGCTCAAGCGCCAAATATTCGACCAAAGCAAAATAAATATTTGAGTTTTGATTAATTTTATTGAATACAAGATTATGCCACAAAATGAAAACATTGGTACCCGAAAAATACGTTTTCTACTACGCATTTTGCTTTAATAAAATAATATAAAACTAATAAAAAATGAACAGTATTGGATTATAAAAAATTTGATGACAAAAACTTAATTAAAAAACGTTTAAAAATAATTAAAAATAGCACTAAAAAACATTTCAGTATTTAAAATTTAATTTAGGAAGACTGCGGTGGATAAAAAGCAGGTTTTTGGCATTTTCCGAGAGCAATCTATTTCTTTTGCGTACTTGCATTTTTATTTATAATTTCCATCTGCTGTTTTTCAAATTCATCCTTATGTTTACGTATGATATGGTTTTTCATTGATGTCATGGTTTGCAAGTTTTCCTATTCTGCAAGCCTTTGATATTTCCTGTTTTTATTATTATTAAGTAAAAATGAACACCTACTATTCGATGTAGTCTCCACCAAATTCAAAACATTTCTCCACTCTAATTCGAAATGCTTTGTATACATTTCGTAGTATGTCGGGGATATTTTCAATGTTGTGGTCCATGTCTGTTTGGTACACTTTCTGTTTTTTTTTTTCAGTAGAAAATGAGGATTTTCAAATCCTCAAATAAATAATGCTGCTCTATATTTTAGATACAAATGAAACTTATGGACACTTGTAATGAGTCACTATCTGAATCTAATTAGTCACAACTTTTTTGGATATGGTACAGGGTGATTCATTTTTTTCCAGCAAACTTCACCAACGTATTCTACTGACCATACCATGGCAGACTTTAGTGTACCAGGCAGAAGCTGTAAGAAGGCAACGCTGTAAGTTTACCCATATTTTCAAGTAGTATTAGATTGTTTGTTTAAAAAAAATACAAAACAAAATTTGTCATCGAATTCTTGGTTAGCATAATCTCAACATCTGTCACTATTAATTTTTTTAAAGGAGTATTATTAGATCATAGATACCTGTGCAAATTTTACCGTACAGTGTTCTACTGAATATATATTTTTTTGGATGAAAGGGTTATTAATTATTCTCTAATTTATCTGTATCTAACACAATTTGCATAAATAAAAATAAAAATTTATATTTTTAATTTAATTAACAATTAACAATGAAAATACATAACAAGGCTTGAACTAATTGAAAGAAGAAGGTTATAATTTATACTTACTTAAAAAATTCACTAAATGTGACTTTTGTTTAATTTAACAAGTAGGTACCTGTAATTGATAATTCTTTATTATTTATAACAAAAAGAATTGCTAAATGATAATAATAAGCTTCTAGTACAGTTATTTATCAATATTACAAATGCACAAACACACAGTAAACATTATTCTAACCAAGATTTGGAACGACAATTTTTGTTTTATATTTTCAGAAGTAAATATAATCTAGTATTCCTTGAAAATATGGGTAAAATTACAGGGTTGCTTTTTTACAGCTCTTGCCTGATACACTAAAGTCTGCCATGACCATGACCATACTAATGAAAAAAGCTGAAATAAACAATTTTTGATAGTGTATCTTTTTCTAAATAAACACTGCTTTTCATTCATATTGTTAAGGAAACAGTTACTTATTTTATATAATTTTTGAAATTATATTTGTCAAGGAGAATATAGCGGATCTTTGCGGGGTGAAGGGCAAGGGAATATCTCTTATGCTTTTACATAGGTGCTAACAAGAAATATCAATCGATGAAAAAATAAATTAACATTCTTAAAACTGAACAAAATAATTTTATTATGAATGCCTATAATGCATTTATTAATTATTTGTATACCGGGTGGGGCAATAGTGTGGGTAAGTCCGATAGCTCCTAAACGGTAACAGCTAGAAAAATCGTTCTAATACGGGTGTAAACAGTGGATAGAGGTGCATCTAGAGAAATTATTTTCAAATATACAGGGTGTTGCAGAAAAGTGTGGCACGCTTAAGGTAGTTTTTTTTAAATAGAATGCCCCAAATATTTTTGCATATTTAACACCTCTCTCGGCAGGTTTATTCATATCTAAAATTTTAGCGCCATCTAATGACCGGTTTAGAAGTTATAAATTTTTTTTCAAATAATTGAGTTTTACCTTATCCCACTTAACAGTTTACCGCTTTCATAGTCGCAACTGTGAAGACGAATTTAAGTAGCGATTTTGGTGCAGGGGCTTGTAGGGTGCTCTTCTTTAAAAGAAACTAAACCCACCATGGACAGGGTGTTCAAAATTAATTTTTAAATTTAGAGAACTTCAAAGCTAATTCACAACTTTTTCAAATAGAGCATCCTGTATATTTCGTACATTTGTGATGCAGAATTAAATAACGAACATTTTTTGTATGTATGTCCCTATAGCTATCTATAACCACTTTTGATTTATTGAGAAAAAAACTGCAAGAAGTACGCAATTAAAAAATTATTTATTTAAAAAATAAAGGTTTTTCAAATAAAACAAAAGAAAAAACTATAACAAATGCTCCATATGTTGCCCATTTGCATGGACACACATTTCGATGCGCCTTTGGAACGATCTTTGTACGTTTCTTAACATTGCCGGCGTGATACTTCTAAAAGCATGTACTATTCTATCCTTCATATTTTGGATTGTGGTTGGTGTCTCTGTATAAACAATTTCTTTCACATATACCCATAAAAAGAAATCCATTTTTGTAAGATCAGGAGATCTCACAGGCCATTTAGTGGGTCCATTCATTCCAATCCATTGATGTGGGTAGATATTATTTAGGTGGTCTCTTACTTAATGTAAATAATGCGGTGGAGCACCGTCTTGCTGAAGCCACATTCCATTTCGGATCCTTTGAGGAAGGTTCGCCAATAATTGTGGCAGAAAGTTCTCCAAAAAATGAAGATAAATAGCTCCAGTTAATGTACCATCAAAAAAATGTGGCCCTATTACATGTTCTCGAATAATTCCCCCCCCAAAGGTTTATGGACCATCTCTGCTGGTTATCAAGTTATCTGAAAAAGTGGGGATTTTCTGTAGCATAATAATGGAAATTGTGCCTGTTAACAAATCCATTTTTAAGAAACGTTGCCTCATCAGTCAACAAAACATTGTTGAAGAATGTAGCATCGTCTTGCATTTTACCTATGGCCCAATTACAAAACTGTAAACGTTTTAGAAAATCGTCATCAGTTAATCCCTGGTGCATTTGAATGTGATATGCATGAAACTTATTTTTCTTTAAGATTCGACCAACAGAACGTCTACTTATTCCTACAGATGAACTCACTTCTCTCTGACTAACATGGGGATTCTCAATCGTTTTCAGCACAACAGATAACTCATTTTCTTCGTTCACAACATTGTTAATTCGTTCACTTTTTTCATACTGTACATTGCCGGTCCTCACAAATCTATCGAGCAGGTTTTGAAAGCTGTGAACTTTAGGGAGCCTCCATTCAGGATACAACAAACAAAACAAAAGTCATGTCTACAAGTTCTTCATTACTAAAATTCATTTTGAAAAACTAAAACACCTACTACAACTAAACACTGATGGTAGATAACTGCGAGAAATGTACGTTTTGCATACGTGCACAACAATTGCTAGATGCTTTAATGTTTTGTTGAACAAAAACAACCAACACACTTGATAACTAAATAAATAATTGTTTTTAATTGTGTACTTGCAGTTTTTTCTTAATAAATCAAAAGTGGTTACAGATACCTATAGGGACGTACCTACAAAAAATGTTCGTTATTTAATTCTGCATCACAAAGGTACAAGATATACAGGGTGTTCCATTTGAAAAAGTTGTGAATTTTAGCTTTGGAGTTCTCTAAACTTAAAAATTAATTTTGAACACCCTGTACATGGTGGGTCCATTTTCTTTTAAAGAAGAGCACCCTACAAGCCGCTGCAACAAAATCCCTACTTAAATTCGTCTTCACAGTTGCGGCTGTGAAAGCGGTAAACTGTTAAGTGGGATAGTAATGTAAAACTCAATTTTTTTGAAAAAAATTTATAACTTCTAAACCAGTCATTAGATGGCGCTAAAATTTTAGATATGAATGAACCTGCCAAGAGAGATGTTAAATATGCAAAAATATTTGGGGCATTTTATTTAAAAAAAATTACCTTAAGCGTGCCATATTTTTCTGCAACACCCTGTATATTTGAAAATAATTTCTCTAGATGCGCCTCTATCCACTGTTTACATCCGTATTAGAACAATTTTTCTAGCTGTTACTATTTAGGAACTATCGGACTTCCCCACACTATTGCCCCACCTGGTATAGTAGTGAACGTTAATGTTTTGATAAAAGGGAAAATAACTTATGGACGTAGCCAAACTACGTTAAAATCTGCAAAGATCGAGGGCCCTCTGTATACCGCCACAGCTCAATAGTCAAAAGGTAAGTGTCAGGAATTCTAAATTTGTGTGTTATTTGTCTTTTAATCAATTCAATTTAATAAAATCCTAACCAATTTTGGGAAATAAATTCAGTTTGCTTTTTATGTGCGTTTCCGCATCACATATCAAATAGAATATCTTAATAAAAATTCTAGTCTTATCATGGACCAACAAGCATCCGACAACTTAGATATTGCTTTGCTAGTCTATTACAGTTTATGCTATTTAGCTTCTCAAAAGTATTTTTAAACAAGTTCTGACAAATTCTTTTTGGGGGTGATGGGCCCTGACTGTTTGGTTATGTGAAATCTACTTGAGAATATGCAATTTTAGCATTGAAATAAAAAATAAGCTTACCTTATCTTTAACTGAATGCAGCATTTGCATAAACTCTTCAATGTTCTCAACTTGCCAAGCCTTAGAGTCATCTGTCGTAGTCTGAGGATCCACAACTTCGTTACATACTCTATCATGTCTTGTCATACAATTTTCTTGAGATGACTCTGGCCTAGAAATTTCACTAGGTTGTGCTTGTTGCAAAGCAAAGTCTCCAGTACTTGCACTATCTTCATTATTTGTTGGTGATGAAGAAAGTGTTGCATTCTGTAAAGTTATTAAAATGGATTAGTGAATCTTAATTTTAAAATGACAAAGAGGATGGAACCACAAATATTGAACACAAATACTCACTGAATTACTAAAATTCCCTACTGATGCATTCTTGCTAGGTGATGACGGTGCTAAAAAGTCAGTTTCATTACTTGATTCACTTTCAGTACTTGATTCACTTAGGCCTTCATTTTCATCTCTGGCCAGCATTTTTTCAGTAACAACTTTAATTTCACTATTTTTCTGACTAGACTTTTTCAAACTAGCTTTTACTCTATCATTCTTATACTTTTCATAAAATTGCAGAAGAACATCTCGCACAACTTTTATCTTTGGTGTTTTAAATGGCAGCCTTCTAACTTCGGCTTCACTCAATTTTGCCAGATCACCAATAGTGGACACTTTCTTCTTTTCAAGTTGTTTTTGTAATGGGATCATAAATACTGCAGCAGTTGTAGACTTTAAGATTTTCTGAATATTCTCCGTACAATCGACAAGCTCAGGTACAATAGGATTACTGTGATCTACCATCATGTTTACATTTTCTAAACTGCCTTGAGTCTCAGGAGATTCAATCTCATCATCATCTGCAGTTCTGATTTCAACTTCTTGAAAGACTGGTTGATAGATAGCTCCATGATTCACAACTGGATTTGTAGGTGGCTGATTTTCTCTAGATGGCAAGTTCTCGTCAGGATCTCTTTCCTGTTTGACCTTGAAATAGATTTTCTCACATGTAGTTGTTGGATCAGAAAAGTTTACTCGCTTCTGTAACATACAGTCAATCAATAAATTATTTATTACAACTTTATATTTTTACGAAGAGTCACCTAAACAGTAACATTTCTAAGTTAAACATTGATACGATATTCATAACTTTATTTCAATTTATTAGCAATTTATTACAACCAAAAAAAAATAAAAAAATCAAAGTCAACAAAAGTGTTTGTACATTTGATCACATATGTGTTGCCCAAGGTTCGAACTATTGCATGTGACTGTCACAGAACTATTTTGAAAAGTTTAAACCAGGTTTAAGCAAAAAAGTTGTATATTCTACTTGCATTGTTATTTCATTACTGAAATGAGTGCAAAGAAGGCAGAATTGTGTCTATTTCAAAGAACTAAAATAATAACATTACTTGAAGAAGGCAAAAGTTTGAGAAAAATTGGGGAGACGATTGGAAATCCTTTTAGTAGAGTGAGATGTTATTAACAAATTTAAAAAATCTCGCTTCGAAAATTTACTGGCCTCCCAAAAAACCCAACGTGAAGAACGAGTAATTCTAAGAGGTAGAAAAGAATCCAAAAATTACTACACAGACTTTAGTGTGTTATATTGAAGAATCAAGGGGGAATACACATGTGCAGAAACTGTTAATTAGGAAAGCAGGTTATATTGGTAGAGTTGCTTGCATAAAATAGTATATTGTTCAACAAGCATATAATTTTGGCTATTATTCATGAGGATGATGTTTGCAATGCGAGCCATAAGCAAGCATCGTACTTCATTCAAATGAGTAACAGTCATTACACGCAAGAAGAATGCTATACTTAACTATTCAATAGGAAATTGCACTTTGCGGTCTAGACAATTAATTATTTATTGTTTCGAGCTTTATTTGGTGAAACTCCATAATCATGAAATAAATAAATCAGATTAATAATAAAATTAATTAATTGTCAGGTAGATTATAATAAATTTGTACAGTTTTGAATAATTTTCTATACTGATGTTGTTATTGATGTTTAGTGCGCTTTGCAACATAGAATAAAGCGCCCATAATGATGAAGGTTTGTATAGGATCTCTAATAAGTCTCCAAAACAAGCTAACAGAACGTTGTCAGAGAATGATTGACATTTTTGAGACTTCACCAAATTTATGAAGCCCTTGTAGACAGCAAATTTTTAAGAGGTACATATTGCTGTGATTCCAGCACTGATAATTGAATATGTCATTTGGGATGCCTATATATTTAGGGGTTTGGACTTAACTAGACCAAATCTTATTTAAATAAATTAATTTGTTACTTAATAAGTAAAAGATTACACTCTACATCACTTGATAATAATAAGAAATAGATCTTAAACGGATTTTTCACTTAAAACTGAAAAATTATTTTGACAAGTTAGAATTTGCATATCGTTAGGTCGTTGTATTTGGTTTTTCATAATTGAAGCCATTGTAAGATGTAATTTCACCTGGAAATTATAAAAGGCATAGATGGAAAGGTGTATGCAAGCAATCACCACAATACTCACAGTTTTTGTTGTTGAATTTCAAGTAAATCCCATGCTGGTTTAACGATTCATAAAATTTCATGATAAATGTATAATTTTCATTAATCTATGCACTTGCAGCCAAAATGTTTTGCTGCAATATTCTTAATTAAATTCTAGAGCACCTTTAGCAATAGGATTTTCAAGTGGGCAGCTCTATATAGAGAAGGTTTAGCCTGTTGAAGCCTAAAATTTGTATCATTTTAACCTGATCTGTTAATATGGTAAAATTTTATTAATATTTAAAGTTTTGGTGCCAAAATTGATGTAAATATTGTGTGATAGGGAATTAGCATTCATTTAATAATAATTAAAAAAGGAAGTAATAAGGTGTGAAAATGTTATTATCTTAATTTTGTAAAAACCACATTCGTCAGGAAATTCAAGATGGTTGCCATTGAATCCTGGAGTTAAATTTGCTTTTTGTTAGACATGCAATATACCAAAATATGGGGAAAATTATCCTCTTTCTGATTATGTAATTTGTTTAAACATTAATTTTAATTTTTTTAAACAAATTTTGGTTATGTAGATCTTGTTAGGTTAGACGTTCAATTGTTTTTAGTAACTTTCCAGATTTTGTTAGTGGAAAAATGACGTTTGTCATTTGTTTTTGAAAAAAATATAAAAGCAGATCGAAAATCTGGTGACTTGCTTGTTAATTTTCATATAAAGAAGAAGCCATGTCAGATCACGCAATAATAAAATTTTGAGGTTATGTGTGACAGATTTTACGTTATGTCACCCAAATTTAATTTTTTTTAGTGTTTAATTAATGATAATAACAATGAACAATTAAAGTGATTTAAAAAAATGAAAGTGGAAGTGTTAATTTGGTTTTTGGACTATTTATTTTATAAGAAGAAAATTTTTGGAAAACGTATTGTAACTTTATTTCTGGATGGAAGGAAATTAAAACTGGATGTAATAAGAATTTTTGCAAAATAGACAATTGATTATGTACTCACGTATTGGAGGTAAATTGTTCAATATTTAATAGTTGTAATAAATTACAAAAGAAGATCCACAGAACAATTATATGAAAATGCGTGTTCACCAACGCAACAAGTAAGCAGGTAAATTTACTGACTATTACAGAGAACTGCCAAATAATATAGTGTGCAAAAATTTCCAAGAGTCGCAAAATGTTTGAATTTAAAAAAAATTATTTTCAAACTTCAACTTTATTTTTTTTCAGTTTAATTTCTTCCTTGAATTATAATTTAAGATCATGGGATTGATCAAATAAAAATTGAGCAGGACAAATAGAATTAGACTGTCTCTTGATTCTTATTTTGTTAAATCCAATTGGCACCAATAATTAATTGAATCCATTTTATGTAATAAGAATTTTTTTGTTTTCGTTTCTTTTCATTCTTTTCATGTGTTTATTAATAAAATATTTTTAATGTTAAAAAGATTCATTTGTATTTTTCTTGTTTTGTGTCCATTAACAGAATTTCACAGGTATAAGTTGAACAATATTTTATTATTTTGTCAAAGAGCGACCCGCCTGAAATTTTCTCATGCAATTTTCCTGAGCTTGTCTTTGCATTTTAAAATCATAGCCGGAGCAAATTTTCTTTTCATCACAAAGGTAAGTGGTGTTTGTTTTTGTATAACTTTTCAGTTTGCCTTGCTACTATTAAACATAAGTGATAGTGGTCTTTAAATTTAAATAAATTTATGATCAAGTGTTGTAAAGTGTATACTAAAATGTCTGCACGAGTCGGTTTATTGGCATGTACCTCTTAGAGATTCAAGCTCTAGTACATCACTTTGTATTTTTCTTTTAATTTTTCCGTAGGTAAATTTGTTTCTTTTGATGCTTATAAAATCTCTGGAGGCGTACAATTTTTATTGCTTTCATCAGAATCCATTTTTTAATTCTTTTTATTTATTAGAAAATGTAAACAGACTCCAGAATTGTAACTATCAGTATCAAATTACTAAAACCAACAACACCTACATTAGTCACACCATGCACGGGATGGGGTCATTTGTGTAATCAACGCACATGCTTATGCATCTTATCCTTATTGTACATATTGTATAAATATATCTCTTCTCTCTCATCTATGAAAGCGAAGCGTTTGGATTAAATGAACGAACTTGTGCTTTTGTAGGCGTAGCATTTTTGTGATTGATCACAGCCTTTGGGTTAATGAATTATTACTCACAGCCTGTGGGCAATGAGTACTATTACTTATTAAGAAAAGCATTTATAATTAATGTATTATTTAATAGGAGTAGAAAATCCCCTTTTTAAACGAGCAAGATTTAGTGTACGTCAAAACGTATTTAAACAAGTCTATTAATTTCTGGAAAAGCGTAATATTCACTGATGAGTGTAAATTCAACTTGTATGACCCAACACTGAGCTGGATGCTAAAAATCTAATTCCTACAATAAAGTATGTAGGTGGCAACGTGCTCGTCTGGGGTTGTATGTTCTATTCTGGGGTAGGTAACTTGAATTTGATTAAAGTATCATGAATGCCAAAATGTATCTAAAGATTTTACAAGAAAGCTTGTTTGAAAGTGCAGAAAAACTGGGTTTGGGAAACAGAATTACATTTCAACAGAATAACGACCCCGAGCATACTTCTAAGATCGTTAAAGAATGAATGCTTTATAGAATCCCAAAAGTTCTTCTACACCCACTCCAGATCTTAACCCAATAGAAAATCTGTGACAAACAGTAAATTTAAAAATCCGAAAGTTCCACATTTCAAACAAAAAAGAACTCAAACACCATTTACAGGAAAAATAGGAAAAAATATCGTCTGACGAAATTTCCCAACAGAGTTGTGAATGCAAATGGCATGCATACAAAATATTAATATTTATGTAATTGTAAATAATAATATTTTAAAATAAATGTGCAAAAACCTTGTTGACATCATTTCCAAAACTTTTTGGCGTTTTATAAATGAATTTAAAGTTTCATTCCTTACAATTTTATGTTAACTGCATTTTGTAAATCTATATTATGATAATTAAATACAATACAAAAAACTTCCACTCTTTCGTATTGTTTTCGTCAAATATCAAGGTGTGCAAATACTTGATTGATTCACTGTTCATCTTTAAGTAATAATAAAAGTAAAATTTAAAAACCTTTGTTGACTTTTGCTATGAAAAACACCATCAGTGTCTTAGATTTAGTTTAGTTATAAATAAATTCTGCTATTTTAGACGTCTAATTTTGAGATTAGATTTCTAACCTCAATCTTAGAATCTAATCACAAAATCAGCAGTTGTCAAAAGCAGTAGCGGTGGGTGCATACATTAAACCCGGGGTACTCGTAGTGCAACACATGATGATATACTGCTTCGATGTGTGGATACCGAGCATGATAGCAATATACCAGTTTGTCGTGCGCCCCGAGTTTGACGTATGCACCCACCGCCACTGATCAAAAGTTGTAGAATTTGTTATAACTGTCTAGCCGAGTTTTATTTAATTTAAATATGCGGTCTCACTGGTTGCATGCATGATCACCTACAGCATATCAAGGTAATTTTGGCTAATTTTGTTGCTATACAGCATCTATATTTATTGACACGTCCCAATAGGTACTTATGAAAATTAAATCGGATCGATTAGATCACTATTCCTGTCTTTTTCTGTTGTTAATATCATTGTCAAAAATAGTAATCTCATCAACGTGATGCAATTTTCATAAATGCCTTACATGAACTAATTTAAGACTAATTTAATTTTGATTTTGTTTTTCGTAGCAAGAGTTGACAAAAAACTTAAAAATCTACCAATATATGGGTTGTCATTTATGAGTCCGGAAAATACGTGATGATGATTTTAAGGTTTGTTTTAGCTTATTTAGATTAGGTTTAATTTGGGATTGCAATGTGATGATTATATAATTTTAGGGAATTGAATTTCACCTTCACCAGGATTTCAGTAAACTACCAACAATATAAACAATGTTCGATTGTTTTATTGAAATCTAATTCATTAACAATCCCCTGATTCCCAGTACTTCACCGAGTTAGTATTTTCAGAGTAGTATACAGTAGCATGGGAAAGTAGTACTATCAATGGCAGTGGCGTGCGGTGAGAATTTAGGCTAGGGAAGCAACCACGATTTAAATTTTAAAACACCTAGGTACAATAAAAAACAGTGTTATAATTATTAAGCTTAAAAGTCTTTTAAGGAAGAATTTTTACACTTCAGTAGTATTCTTTTACTCTATAATGATTAATCGGATTGGTAATTTTTTAGCACATCTCGTTCTTTTGAATACTGATTAACTCCCACCTAGTAAAATATTTTTAGCATGATTGGTAATCCCCTTACCCCTTTGAATCGTAGAAATTCTGTGATTGACATGATTGAAGCATAAAAAGTGCTGTGACGAAACATGTAACTATTGCCAACGTTCTTTTGTGACAAAGCGTTTTCAAATTTTTATGATTGTTGATGGAATTTGTTGACTATTATTCTTTATTTAAAAAAAAAGTACTAATATTTATTTATAATGCAACTCGGTTTCCGGTCTTTTTTAGCAAAATACCTGGTGCAAGTTTTAATCTTTGTTGTTAAATTTAAAATTTCTGGTTTGGTCTGCCCTTCTCAATAATTCCCTCCGAAACTGTACGAAGGAAATTTTTTATCAAATAATAATAATACTTTACAAATTGAACAACAAAATTGTTGCGATTCGGATGTATCGGACGTACTCGAACCTTCCACCGCAGCAGCTGATTTTGCAGTCATGACGATAAAGCAAGTTTAAATGTTGCACACAGAACAAACTAAATAAAATTATTTGTCTTTAAAAAAATCCCAACTTATATAAATTGAAATAATAAAATATTCCAAAATACAGTCTCATTCGCAGATTTACACTGCTTAAGTAACATTTAACAAACACGAAAAATGGAACAAATAACGAAATTATAATAAACATCTGATCACAGAGTACGCTAATAAAAATAACTCGACCTTGTACGATGTTAACTGTAGCTCACAACGCACTCGCGACTCGCCCGCTTCCGAAAGTAAGAAATGCAGGAAGCAACGAAATCCGTACTTATATGCTGTGTAACTAACACATTTGAATCGGTATTACCTTTCCACGCAAGTTTAATGAGCCTAATTTAAAATAGTACTCTAAATAATTATACTTTTTGCTGTATGGAATTGATATTGAGCTTTAGGTTGATTAAACATTACAAATTTAAATAAACGATAACCATAATTTTATAAAACTATTTTTGTTAGCATTGTTTTTTAATTTTAATAAATTCTTAAGGGAAGCATTGCTTCCCTTGCTTCCATGGACCGCACGCCACTGATCAATGGGTAAAATCACACATAAATAATGTCTTACCTGCCCAACTACATATATCACCAATGGATAGTACTCATCAATGGCTACAACATACTATATTTTCTACCATGCCCATCTAATCTGATAGAGACTGTCAGAAGATTGTCATAGTTAAATTGTCAGTATCGTAAGTCATAGAAGTAATTGATTCATAAAAATCACAAAAGTTTATTTCATTTAGTATTTTCAACAAATACAAAAATGGCATCGTTCATGAATGAACGCGACTCATATGTCACCTATGGCTTGATTCGATATGTTTGGTCTTTTATCTCTAACAAAGAAACTCAGTATCATTTTCCATTCCATATTACGCTGAAACTGTAAGAGCGAGTTAAGCGCACATGGTACGCAAACGCGCATCATCGTAAATGAAGCTTCAAGGGTCAGCTAACTTCAAGTTTATTTACGTCTTGCGACAGCTTATTTCAGACGCACTTTAACGCACTTAGCGATTTATCCCGCTGGAGTCTTTCCGTATATTCTCTTAACGGTTTTTATTAGTGGTGGTAGACGTAAACTAACGTGAGTCGTCCGCTTTATGGCGCGTATATATTAAAAATCAAAACAACATAGGATTATAGAGAAATGATTTCATAAATCTTTTCGGGGAAGCGTTTTAAACGTGTAAACGTTTAATTTTTGATGGTTTAAATGTTTGTTTCATCCCTAATGGTTATAAAGGAGTCTATCTTTTTTTTTGCCCTTGAAATAATCACTATATCATTGCATAAGCAAGTATCTGCATTTCTTTGTTTATTATTGTGCCCTTATAATCTATGTTTTTCACTACCTTTTCTATGCCAAGGTTGAATAATATAGTTAAAAAAGTATTACCTTGTCTTACTCCTGCGTTCACTCCAAAATAGTTGGTATTTTTTGCTTAAGTTCTAACACATGCTACTGTGTCATTTATTGTCATTTGAACGAGTTGGATTAACTTCTGAGGTATCATCATAGTAGCGAGAGAATGGGGTTTCTGGAACCTCCCCTCCACTTTCTGCTTTCTGCCAAGGTCATGCTTCAAGGTAAGATTTTCTGGGACATCCCCCCACCACTTTCTGCCAAGATCATGCTTCAAGGTCAGATTTTCAAGGACCTCCCCCACCACCACTTTCTGCCAAGATCATGCTTCAAGGTCAGAATTTCTGAGACCTCCCCCCCCACCACTTTCTGCCAAGCTTCAAGGTTAAAGCTTCTCTATTATAAAGGTTAAGGCTTCTCTATTTTTAAGAGAAAGGGTAAGGTTTTTATTATAAATAAAAATTAAACAATTACAAACATTTATTAGTAATAAAAATTAAAATAAACATTTATAACATTAACAATTTATGTTTTATATTTTTTAGATTGTTTACAATAATATTAATCACATAAACAATTAAATACATAACAATTACTAGGATTAAGAATTTCTAAAACACTAAAAGAACACGAAGAATAACCTTCCTCAGTTTTACTTCGCTCAACCACAGTATCCGGAAATCGATTAGTATTGTGAGTTGTATTGTACGAACAATATCAAACGTTTCATTACGTACATCATTGGCATAATTTGACGGAAGTTTCGTATAATTTCTTCAAGAGATAGAAGTGGATTATTCATCGCAATTTGTTTTGTCGAGAAACCAATACTTGACAATTGCATGTTGGAAACTAGCAAATGAAGTGGTTGACTGAACAAGAATTTAACAAAGAAAGACAACTCAAATTTCATGAAAAACATGCTGCTGGGATGCCTGATGGTTCGAAACCCATGATGAAGGATCTTAATCCTAGTAATTGTTATGTATTTAATTGTTTACGTAATTAATATTATTGTAAACAATCTAAAAAATATAAAACATAAATTGTTAATGTTATAAATGTTTATTTTACATACATTTTTATTGCTAATAAATGTTTGTAATTGTTTAATTTTTATTTATAATAAAAACCTTACTCTTTATCTTAAAAATAGAGAAGCTTTAACCTTTATAATAAAAATAGAGAAGCATTGAACCTTAACCTTGAAGCTTGGGAGAAACTGGTGGGAGGAGGTCCCAGAAAATCTGACCATAAAGCATGGCAGAAAGTGGTGGGGGAGGTCCCAGAAAATCTGACCTTGAAGTATGACCTTGGCAGAAAATGGAGGAGGGAGGTTCCAGAAACTCCATTCTCTATCTACTCATCATTTATTACATATTTTTTTATTGCCCATGCAAATGGGCAGCATATGAAGCATTTGTTATAGTTTTTTTCTTTTGTTTTTTAATTGTGTATAATTAATAATTTTTTAATTGTGTACTTTTTGCACTTTTTTCTCAATAAATCAAACGTGGTTACAGATAGCTATAGGGACATACCTACAAAAAATGTTCCTTATTTAATTCTGCATCACAAAGGTACAAAATATACAGGGTGCTCCATTTGAAAAAGTTGTGAATTTTAGCTTTGAAGTTCTCTAAATTTAAAAATTAATTTTGAACACCCTGTACATGGTGGGTATATTTTCTGTTAAAGAAGAGTACCCTACAAGCCCCTTCAACAAAATCCCTATGTTGGGTTTTCGTTAGTCATTTAATTTGGGGATTCGGTATTTTAAATTTCCCGCCATGCAAATTCAGATTGCGCGTACGCGGATCTTTGATTTTTGGTTGATTTTTAGTTCAAATTTTAGTAGTTAGTTGTAAACCAAATGTTGGAAAAGGCCGGTCATAAAATGACAGCAGGAATAAAATAAAATATTTAAAATTAATAATTGAATTGTGAAAGTATGAAAGTGATATAAAACTTCGTTCATCGACTTCCCTTTTTTCTTCTCACCTATCCTTCAGTTACGAAAAACGAAGATTTGTGGTAAGTTGAACGAAAATTATTAAAATTAAATACAGTCCGCTTTTCTTATCGAATTTTGTTAGAGATTTCACGGTACTGATCTCAAATAGAAATAAATTGGTTTTGAGACAGCCGGGTGCTCACACCCTACTTAAATTGCGGCCGTGAAAGCGGTAAACTGTTAAGTGGGATAATGTAAAACTCATTTTTTTTTTAAATTTATAACTTCTAAACCGGTCATTAGATGGCGCTAAAATTTTAGATATGAATAAACCTGCCAAGAGAGGGTTAAATATGCAAAAATATTTGGAGCATTCTATTTAAAAAAAATTACCTTAAGCGTGCCATACTTTTCTGCAACACCCTGTATATTTGAAAATAATTTCTCTAGATGCGCCTCTATCCACTGTTTACATCCGTATTAGAACGATTTTTGTAGCTGTTACCGTTTAAGAGCTATCGGACTTCTCCACCCGGTATATTTAGGGTAAAAAGAAAAAGATTTATTATTGTTATTGGAAGTTAGAAATTTTTGCGTGCAAGGCTGACGCAATTAGATTATTCTTCATCTAACACTTAATAAGTTCGGATGGTTGTTACAACTTAAATTGTTTTTAAATAATCTATTAATAAATTTGAAGTTACGCTAATTTCTTCGTTGTTATTAAATTTATGTTCCTTAAATGCCACCAAATTAAAATCGCATATCCAGAGTTGTTGGAGAATGGCATGATTGTTTGAGATTGCTACACAAACTAAAAGGAATCAGTTGGTGCAGTGTGAGAGGTGGTCAAAATAAAATTGTCTGTTGCTTATTATCAGTTTCTAGTTGCTAGTTGAACATTGCCTTAGTGTGAGAGCTTACTTAAATATGTTAGATAAAATATCACACTAAGAAGCTACTCGTTAGTTTTTAAAAATATAAAACTATTTCTTTAAAGGAGCCTTTAGAGTTGAAAATACTATTAGATTTTTTTTAATTCAATATTTGTTGTCTTTATAAATCAATATTGCAACATAATGAATAGAAAGCAACCTAATATACGGTTTTATAAAATGTAGAAAACTATCTATACAACGCAAAGCTTGGTGCATAAAAAATAAAACTAGGCAAAGCTTTCCAAACAAATAAAAAAAGCGGATTAAAACTATCCACATTACCTTTCGAGGTGGAGAAAATCCTTCACTGCCATCGTCTTCATTTCTACGTTTTAAAATACCGCCCCCCTTTGGTGTTGCCATCGGACTGGGAAGTTCTCTGCTGAATTCTAAAACAGGTAATGGTGCTTCATCATCGTCGTCATCATCTATTTCTATAATATTAGGATCTAGATATTTCATCATTTTGTGAACACGACTATTTTGTTGAAAAATAGAAGAAGATGATGAAGAACTGTTTCCTATGTTATCCATTCTTCTTATTTTGTAAGTAGGTTTTGGTTGTGGTGGTGGTGTATGTGGTGGTGGTGGTGGTGGTGATGATGTATGTGGTTGAGATGATGTATGAGGTACCATTGCTATTATCATTTTACCTCTGGTTTTTTTGTGAGATGTAGGCATAGATGGACTCTTTTCTGTTTCTGTCAATCGCAACATTTTACTGCTATTTGTTTCACTTCCTAGAACAGATTTAATTGGTGATATGTTTATAGTGTTACTTAGGAATTCATCGGTTCTAGTTTCAGTATCTGGTGCTAGCGGTGATGTTGGAATAGCAACAGTATCATTTCTCGAATTGTTTTGATTTATACCTAACAATTCATTGATTCTAGTTGGAGTATCTGCTGCTAGTGATGATGTTGGAATACTAACAGCATCATTTCTCAAATTGTTTCGATTTATAGCTAATAATTCATTGGTTCTAGTTGGAGTATCTGGTGCTACCGATGATGTTGGAATACTAACAGTATCATTTCTCAAAGTGTTTCGATTTATACCTAATAATTCATTGGCTCTAGTTGGAGGATCTGATGCTACCGGTAATGTTGAAATGCTAACAGTATCATTTCTCGAATTGTTTTGATTCAAACCTAATAGTTCCTCTTCTAATTCTTCGTCAACTTCTAATGTTAAAGTATCCAAGTCATTAATATCAGTTTGTACTCTACTTCTGACTAGATCCATCTCTATTAGTTCATCTGGACTACACATACTAACATTAGAAATTGAAGGTTCACTATTTGTATTCTGCATATTATCAGTTCTAGATTTGTCTACAACTGGCAGCATCTCCAAATTAATGGTCTTCTCTTTTTCTTCCTGTCCTATTTTATTTACGTCTTCTTTTGATGGAGTAACCGGGGTAACTGTAAAAGCAGGCTCCACAAATGATTCTTGAGAACTTTCTATAATATCTTCACTCTCAGGTAGGGGCTGAATGATAGGCACTATTGATAAATCAGAATTGGTTACTTCCTTATACGGATCAACATTCAACCCTTTTAATTCATTATCTCTTTCGCCATCAGTTTCCATCATTTTATTTAAAGACTTTCTTACTTTAGACATTCTTTTACTAAATTTAGGTGCTGTGCTCCCTGTGGAAAAAATGTTAAACGACATTTTTTCCTCATTCGGTAAACAATCGACAATATTTGAATCGGTTTCAAATGCTTTAGGTTTTTTGGTACTATCGATACTACCATCATGGTTTTGGTGTGTATCTCCTAATTTCCTTTTACAAGGAGTAACTCTTCTATTGGATCTGTTTATATCTTCCGGTTGATCAACTGTTTTCTCTAATCTGTTAATGCCTTTAGATAAAATATCTACAGATGTAGGCTTCTTATTTGACAATTCAAGCTTAGACATATCTATTTCACTTGGTTTTATCTTTTTACAATTTATTTTATCTGTAGAATCCTCTTGTTGATCTCTAAGAGAAGAGTTTATAACAGGATAAACATTTTCTGTTACAGCATTCTTAAGGTTTTCTAATTCTTTAATAAAATCATCGTTCTCAGCTTCTAAATAGGCATCAGATTTTCTACGCACTTGTTTTTTATTATCACTTTTATCTTTTATTACATGATTTCCTTCATTATTAATTTGTTTAGCCTTATCTATTTCAGTCATATTGTTTCGTGACTGTTGAATTCTATCAATGCCAGTTTTATAACCTCCAACTGAATTTCTTCTTTTTATAAATTTTCTCTGTATGGATTTTTCTTTATTAACTTGCAATTGATTATTAGATAAATCAGTCTCCTCTGTTGTAACGGAATTTACTTGTCCTACTTCTTTACTGACTATAGCAGTCTTTTGCATTGTTTCTTTTTCTAATGCTGTGATTGTGTTTTGATTAAGTCTTACACCCTCATTATTATGTTCATTAGAAGTCTTAGTAACAGTCTTATCTCTTTCTGCAGCCTTTATTTGATAAGTCTTCTTTTCTTCTGACTTTTTAGGAAGGCCACTAATTGTTTCATTTGTTAATGATTTATTACATTTATCAAATTTGTCTGAGTTATTATTTTCAGACTGTGCTTTTTTATTAGGTAATAAACTATTATCAGTATTCATTTCAATAACAGATTTCATTACTGGTGAATCAAACGACATATTAAGAGACTTGGTCCTCGGACGACCTCTTCTGGTCTTTGGATTCTCATTAGCATTATTTAAATTTTTGGCATTAGAACCTGATTTTGTGGCAGTGCTGGTTGAATCTCTGCTTCGAGTACGTGTTTTTCTTGCTGCATCAATACTGTCTAAAAATCTATCACCACCGACGATATCCATTTTTAGTTTTTTCATTTCATTTATGACTTTTAGTCTCTTCTTATCTTGTGCATAATTATTTATTAAATCAGTCAGTGTCATACTAGAATTAACATTTTCAGACACCTCTTCTGCTTTGCTATTAACATCATCACGCTTCTTCAAGGGACTGCTAGAATTTTCATTTATCAGTGCTTCTATCTTATTTTTACTTGGATTTTGGATTTTTAAATCTACTCTATCATCATTGATGATATTTTCAGAAACTGTATTATCTTCTTGCGTACATATTTCCCCAGTAGGAAGTTTGGATAGGTTGTCTTCTTTCGTAGATGACCTTGGTTTTGATTTATTTACTTTGGAAGCCATTGTTTTACTTTTTTGTTCTAATTTATTAGTTTTGTCTTTTTCTGAAAAGTCAGATAATACTTTATCACTTTCCTCTCGAACTTCATTTCCAACAGGTTTTGTGAATTTATCTTTATTAATTAACGTGGATATAACATTTGAGAAAGTTAAACTTTCTGATGGGAAAAGATCTTCTGATATAGCATTTGAAGCCTTCTCATTACCAATAAAGTTATCTTTTTCTTGATTTTCCACATTTAATAAATTTGGACTGCTTGTATTGTTTTGATCTCCTAAGAAACCTTCGGCTGTACAAGATAAAGTCTTCTTTACAATACTTTCCGAATTGGATTGACTCTGAGATAAGTCTTGATATAATGCAGGAATATCAAACCTACGTTTTTTTATCACCTCTAATTGGTGCTCTGTTAATTTTGTTGCATCGAATTTATATTGTTGATCAATTAATGCATAGTTTGCCGTTTCATCCTCATCAATAGGAACCATCTTCTCATTAGTCTCTGATATGTCTGCTAGTTTTCGTTTCTTTAAGTTCCTTTTTATTCCTTTAACACTATCATTTTTTAACTGACTTCCTCTAATTTGAACAGCAGGTATTGTTTGATAACCAAATAATTGCAATACCGTGGCTTGCCCAGGGCTGTTACTATTTTTCTTTGGAGATGTACTTTTCATTGCCATATTAGCAATTTTTGTAGCACGAGAAGATTTTATTACACGAGGTTGTGTGAATAACAAATCATTAGGTTTTGGTTTGTTCTTAAGAGTACCGCTATTTAAACTAGACAAAACATCATTAGCTGCCTTTGAAAGTGCTTCATTTTGATTATTTATTTGGAAGTTCTTAATTGCTTCCAATAAGGATGCAGGTATATTATTTTTGAAATTGGTGGTAATTTTCTTAAAGAATGTTTCCATAGATTGTAAGAGATCCGTAAGTAACAAATAACTGCATTCCTGAAAATGAAATACCTTAAGTGATTTAATTGTTCTATTTAATCATAAAAACTTACTTTGTGAGGTAAGAGAAGATATTCAAAACACTGACACAATAATTTCATGTCAGAAGTTTTCAGATTGATTTTGGCATTATCTTGAGTAGAATTTTGTAAGATGAGAGTTAGAGTCGGCACGACTAAAACTGTAACTGTCTCCAGCGATGGCTGTTCTGACAACAACTGTGATATCAGGTTTAAAAGAGAACTCACTAAAATACAAAATAGTGTATTAATAATATTGCAAATAAATGTAAGAGCAATTTAAATTTATTAGTTGTTTGCTTTAAAGGTAGGCTTGTAACTTTTACAACGTAGGTTTCTACCTAACAAGGTGGTCTTTGTAAACGAGCTCATTATAGCTGATATTTATTCTGCTTTGTTTATAATTTAATTTGGTGCATAAAACATAAAATTTTGTATTTTTAGGCAAATGCAGACAGTCGTATTTAATGTAAATTTCGTGGTATCCAGTTGAAACCGTGTCAATATTTGCACGAATAAAATCTATTTCCCACAGATTAATATCTTACTTTAGACATATATATCCTTTAAAATCCTGCTTAAAATATTATTTAAAAAAATAAACAAAATGTTGACTTGCAGCAAATAAATTGGGGTACAAATAAAACCTAATCTATTTTATAATTTTATTTTAGAGAAATCATATACTGCATCAAGTTTCTTTGAATTTCAAAAGAACAGAGTGCTTTCAATTCATTACTCTTATTTGGTCAGACAGTTTCAGTGTTTCATATGTTGAGTTTAATCATTCCGTGTACCTTTTAATAAACTAACAGAGAATTTTGTCTAATTTTATTATTGGTAATGCAGGTTGTTATAAGTTTTGTTTATTACAATTTATGACCATGACATAACGGTTTCAGTCTATTCGGTGCATGCTTATACAGGATGGCCAGCAAGAGTGGTACTTTTAAATTCAATGGTTTTTCCCGGTTTTCCAGGTCATAAAATATCATTTTCCAGGTTTTTTCCTTCAATGATTTACGCATACCCATATTAATAATCAAATGATTAATTTAGAATTAATAATGAAACATAAAACTTTAAAGCGGTTTTTTATTGTCGGAGAAGCCTACATAACCAAATAACGATCAAAAATGGATCAGATTAATTGAATTGAATTTTTTTTTTTGTTTATTAAAATATAACCTGACAATATTGTTTCGACAGCTAAGCTGTCATTATCAATTAGGTAATATAATTATAAATTACAGTAAAGTCTCACTAATTCGGACTAATTAAAGCAGGAGCAATCCGAATCGTCGCGGTTTCCGGATTACTGCATCTGCAGAGTTACAATGTTTTATTCGTACATAAATGCAATTAAAACGTTCTGCAAAAACATTTATTTAAAAAATATTTATGCAAAAACTGTTTTAAAAACACAAAAAATAATATTCCGCATTATTATATCGTTAACCAAAAAGGCAGTGATTTTTGCTTGTTTCGTGTTTTTTGAACTTAATACGTTAGATATGATTTTTTTTAAATCTTCCGGCATCACAATTGTTTCAGATTTTCTACCACCCATTGCAAAGCCACCGCTTTGCAACCGTTCCTTAACGGGGTTCACTGCTTGCGAATCATTGAACGGCTTTTCTCCCGCGACTTTCAACACACGCAAATTGTGTCTTTTTAAAATTAAATATCCAATCTTTACTTGCCCTGACGGCATCATTTTGAAAACATCTTTTATAGTCACAGCAGCGTGCACATTATACGAAACAGTGAAACCAGTCGCGATACGACGTATGTGCTATCACGCTCATATACATAACGTACGAGCGTGATAGCACATACGTCGTATCGCGACTGCTTCCACTGTCTCGTATGCACCGCACACTGCTGGATAGATACTTTGCCTTTTCGGCCAAAATTTCGGAGGATATCGGTGACATATTTAAAACCAAACAAACAACTTTTCTTCCATCTTCGGATATTCTGCAGGTTTTAACGTTTTTTTTAAATTTGTTATATGATCCTTCAGATTTTGTAACAAATCTGGAAATGTTTAATATTTAAAGTTACAATGCAGTCTTTTTACATTTAACAATTTTTAAATTTAGCACAAAATCTTTTTATATGTAGTATGCCGGAGATACATAAAGTCGTAATTCGTAAAAAAAGTATGAGTTCTTTTTTAACTTAAACCTTTGCAACTAATATGAATTATAAAGTTGCAATGTAACCACTTTTAAAAAATACGTGACTTTTTATAATAAGAATTTGTCAGACATAAATACCACGTCATGCTTTTACATGGGGAATGCAATGGTAACTTGATGAAAATCATTTATTTCCACCCAGTATAACGTAAACATAAATAAAATAAAATCTTATTTATTTTGTCTACAAAGGTAGTTTTTTATCAAATTACACATCTAAATACCCATTGCATTCGTTACTATAAAAAAAACTTGATGAATAAAAACTATTAATTCTAAAGTTCGGATTATCAAAACCTTAAATTCCGATTACAATGTAATCAATGTAAATAAATTGCTGGTCTGGATTATAGTGGTATTCGGATTGATGTAGATTCGGATCAACGAGACTTCACTATATATTACTTTTTTAATATTGTCAGATTGTTTTAATAAATACTGTAAAACTTTTTACTAATCTTTATTTATTTCAAGTTTAATTGAACTCTGCAAAATAGTATAAGTTTCATAAGACACGTTTTTACAGCACACATCCAAGGACAAATGCGCTAAAACGTCTTATGAGACGAATACTTTATACTATTTTTTCTATTTGCGTTATTCTTTAATTATTTGAAAAAATAACTTAACCTATTTTTAGTTTTAAATAAAATTTGTTAGAGAAAACAAAAAGGTTTTTGTCAGTTGGCAGAATTGGGAAAATGCAGATTTTGCATTCGTTTTTTCAAATTTACAGCGTAAATAAGTTTGACATTTGAACAGCTGTTCAATAGTGATATCAACTTTAATATATAAAATGTTACTGTTTCTGGTATTCAAATAGATCTCTTTTATACACGCAAGTAGAAAATAGTATATTAAAGTATTGAACCAGATTATTAACACGATAGGTTACAAATCGAAATACTCTGTTAGAAATTCATTAGAATTAGTAGATAAGCTGCAAAACATACATCTTCCACCACATTCAAAACTTGTTAGTTTTGATATTTGCAACATGTTCTCCAGAATACCCCCACAAGAATGTAGGCCTTCTAGGGTTGTCTGATCTTATATGCAATGCTTTCTTTGTAATTCTGTTGTCTGGCATTGAACATGACCCAACCACCGGAGTCGTTGTGCCTTCACCACACCTATGTCCACCTTTCCTAAGCAGTCAAAAATTTCTTTATTTGTTCTTCCTCCATATTCCGTTTTTTCTTGTATGCCCTCTAATATCCTTCTCACTATTTTTCGTTCCCAGGCACAGATCTGGTGGTTGGTAAATGTCCACGTTTTACAAGCGTAGGTCACTGTTGGTCTTATGACAGCTTTATAAACTCTCAATTTCACTTTATTTGATATGAACTTTGAGATATAAGAACACTATGTAGAGTACTTGCACTTTTGTTACTGCACTGTATTCTTGCCTGGATTTCTACTTTTTGGCTATATGTTGCTGACAACATTGCACCTAGGTAAACGACTTTTTCAAAGCAATGCTGCTTTGTGGTGCCCGTATTAATAATCTAATTACCTGCTTGTCATCCCGACTTCCTTCCCAATTGCATGTACTTTGTTTTTTTGTTCGTTTATTGTCATACCGTATCCTCTGGGCTCTATTTCTAGTTTCAGGAAAACCTCTTCTAATACAGTTTTTGATCTTGCTATAATTACTAGATCGTCGGCATAGTCAGCACATTGATATTGTTTCGTTGTTATGATGTCATCTGTTATTTAACTTGTTTCTGATGATCCCTTCTGATATAAAATGGAATAACAGAATTGATAGTCGGTCGGCCTGTCGTAATCCATTGTTGGTGTTAAAATTTCCCGATATATTTCCATGTATTTTTACCCGATTTGTTGGGCTTGTTAGTGTTAATCTCACCAGTCGTATTAATCTATTAGGAATTTCTAACTCTTGCATTGTTTCATATAGGTGGTTTCTGCTTAAAATCAATAAAAAGAAGGTGCATTTATATTTGATATTCTTCATTTAAGGCTCCTATCTGTTTTAAGGTGAAAACTTGATCAACTGTAGACCTCCCCTGTTCCAATCTTGCCTGATACTCTCCTACTTCCTTTTCCATGTATGTGTTTAGTCTTATTTTAAGAACACTAGCCAGAATAAGAACAACATACCTTATCCCCCTTTTTAAAGATAGGAGTGATCATTGCTTCTGTCTATTTATGTGGCACCCTTTCCTCTTTTCATATTTTTCTAATTAAGTCATGCAATTCTTTTAGTACTTGTTCCCCACCATATTTCAGGAGATCTATCGGGATACCATCCTCCCCCCCAGAGCTTTATTATTTTTCATTAGCATTATTACTTTCTTGACTTCTTTAACAGTAGGTGCCTCGGTCGTATCTTGCTCTCTGTCTGGATTACTAATTGATTCTTTTTCTATTTGCTCGTTCACATTTAATAGATCTTCAAAATATTCAGCCCATCTGTGTAGTATCTTATTGGTTTCCTCTATTAGTTGGCTGTTTTTGTCCTTACAGTACGTGACTTTTGACTGAAATCCATTCATTGTGTTGGTAATTAGTTGATAGCATCTTCTTCTTCAAGAAGCTTCTGCCACTTGGTTCCACCTATCGTTTATTTCATGCAAACTATCTGCTTTTCGGTTTATCTTCGTTAGTTGCTCCTCCATTTTTTTGTATGAAATTTTTTTTATTTTTTCATCCTGTAGACTTTCATACTTGGTTAGATTTGAATTCCTTGTCTTATTTGTTTGGATATACAGGGTGTCCCACAATGCTGTTTACACGCAATATCTCCCTTATTTGAAAAAATAAAGAAATCAACCAAAAACTATTGTGAATGACTCACAATGGACCTTCAGAAAACATCCTTAAATGCTGGTTGCATAGCAACGTTTAACAGATCTTGATAAATTTTTCAAATTGCACTCTCTGTTTTTTTGCACGGAAATGTATCTTCACTTCATTCTGCATACGGTAGTATACCTTACTTAATTATCTAATGTGCATTTAGGGGTTGAAAAAATATTTTTATAAATTGTACACTTCATATTCACTAACTAAATCATTTATTCAAAAATATGATTAGAGCCGTGTCTACAAGGAAACTACTGAGGCACTTTAAAGCCCGTGTAGAGTCCACAGAAGGACATTTTAAGCATTTGCTTTAAGTTTAAGATAAATTCAATTTATAAGAATTTTTGTTTTCAATCCCTAAATGCACATTAGATAATTAAGTAAGGCATACTACCGTATGCAGAATGAAGTTAAGAATACATTTCCGTGAAAAGAAATAGAAGGTGCAATTTGAAAAATTAATCAAGTTAATGATCTCTTAAAAGTTCAAAAATTCAGCAAATAAAAAAGTATAATATAAAAACAAAAAAATCTCAAACAAACAAAAAACAATCTGTAGGTGTAAGAAAACAGAAAAGAAAACTGTACGATAACATCTTAACAAAGAAAGACCAGTGTGTTATTTATTATGGACTATAAGGCTGGATGTCCACCAGATCAGAACGACCACAATCGGACCAGTAGTCATTTACAAAATTGATCGTTCCGACCAAAATTGTCTGTACCTGCCCACCAGCTTTATTAATTGTACAATTATGGTCAGATTGAGGATTGTTGTTCAGCCTCACACAATGTGCCGTCCAGTGAAGACAACAGAAGTTCTCCAAAATTTTTAATTCTCCCGTGCAAGCTTACAGCTTCTGAGGCCTGGTTTCCAGGTTATGGGTTGTTGCAATCATTATTATTATTAGTACAGGGTACGTCAGTGAAGCGGGAAAACTTAAAACTCTTCTATTTAAAAAAGTTTTTATTTTAGCATGATGTTTTTACAATTTTCTGTTAAGTAAGAGACGCCATTTTATTTTTTTAAAATAACGCTTGACAGGTGGGCACCATTACGATCTACGCACTCTTGTAGTCTTAATCGAAAACTTTCCATTACTCGCCCTAACATGGCCGGTGTAATGCGCGCAACTTCTTCTTGAATTTTTAATTTTAGTTCCGCTAACGTATGCGGTCGATCAACATACTGTCTTACTCTTGAGCAAACCCCAAAGAAAAAAGTCGCATGCGGACAAATCAGGAGATCTAGCTGGCCAAACAATGTCCCCGTTTTTGGATATGACATGATTCGGAAAGAGTTCTCTTACAGCAGTAATAGACACACGAGTAGTATGACTTGTAGCACCGTCTTGCTGGAACCACGTAATTTGTAGAAATCGAACCAATTCTTGCCTCAAAAATGTTGTGTAACGTGCTGCAGTAACGATTGTAGCGTTTCCTCGATTGTCTTGGAAAAAGAACGGTCCAACAATGCCAGTTGACGAAAGTGCCCACCACACTCTGACCTTCAGACTATGCAATGGTTTCTCATGTAACTAAAGTGGGTTTTCAGCGCTCCAATATCGACTATTCTGCTTATTTACGTAGCCGCTCAGGTGAAAATGGGCTTCATCTGACATAAACATATGGTCGATTAAGTTGTCATCGCCATCCAAACGCTGCAACATTTCTTGACAAAAATTCATGCGAGCAGCAAAATCAGCATCTTTTAATTCCTGAACAATTTGAATTTTATAGGGGTGAAAACTTAAATCCTTATGCAAGATTCGACGTATCAATGGTTCGCTGATATCCAATGCTAATGCATGTTTAATCGCAGAAGGTTTTGGACTGCGTGTTATGGCAGTTCGAACTCTATCAATGTTGTCTGGCGTTCTTACACTTTTTGCTGCTCCTTTAAGTTTTAAATTTATTGTGGACCCAGTTTCTTCAAACATTTTAACCCATAAGTTAATTGCATGAACAGACGGTACCTGCCCATGACGGGAAATATTGAACTGATTGCGAAATAACCTTCGTACAGTTGTCGCGGAATCACCATTTTTATAAAATGATTCAACACAGAAAGCACGATGTGCACCTGACCACTGTTCCATATTTACTAAATGACAATAAATGACTGATAATATATCATCAAGTTCAGCGCCCTCACCCAAACGTCAAATTAATTACAAAGCTTTTAAATTTTTTCCGCTTCACTGACGTACCCTGTATTATCCACCATTATTTACAAAATACAACATAAATTATTTTATTTAATTAAAGTACATACGCTCTGCTGCTAGCAACCAAATTGAAATAATAATTACTTCTATTATTTTATATTACATACGGCTGAAGTTGTAACAAACCAACGACAGTAATCTTGCATGCAGCGTCTTGTTCGACTGCTCGGTTGAGACTTTGGCCGGGCACAACTCAAATCGTGTCAATGGACACACTCCAATAAAAATACATGTGCACGATCTTTATCGCGCAACTCAAATTGTGTCGATTGTGGTCTGTCCAATCTGGTAGACATTCAGCCTAAGACCGCAATCTCACTGCAGCCACTACCACCCACTACCACCGACCACCACCAATTAAAATAATTCCGTGCAGTCCCACTGAAGCAAGTAGTAACCACCAGTTTCATGTAAAATTTTAAATTTCGCGCTTGTTTTATGTTCATTTCCTTTTAAAGTACGCATATTGCCAACTTAGCAAGTTTACTGTTATTATTATTTCCTATTAAATGAGGTTATGTGCATTGGTTTGTTTACTATTGTCGCGTTGCGTTTAATAAAATATAATAAACCAAATTGGAGAAATATTGGAAATTGGTCGCTTATGTGATGCCAAAGCATGTCTGTGGTATTTAAATTCGAATAAAGACGAACTCTGATTATATAATTCCATTGTCGATTTCGACTGGAGGGGACCACACATTTTAAATTCTTTTCAGGTTATGTTGTCAAAACAAAGCGTGAAACATCACACATTGACAATACTAATCACTAAAAACGAAAAACCTGTGGACAGGAAATGCAAATTTTAGTTATCATCATCCTCACTGGCGCGTGCGCATTTCAACCACCGCTAACCACCAACCACCAAAATTCGAACAAGTTGGAAATTTCAAACTGGTGGTCACCGTTTGATGGTAGTCGGTGGCTAACAGTGGTTTAGTGGGACCAGCAGCATTAATTAATGCGTGTTTAAATTTTAGTTGGTGGCAGTGGGTGGTTGACGGTGGTTCAGTGAGACTGCGGCCTCAGACTTACTGCAAATTTGAGTATAAAACATTACCAACACCCCAGGTTTTACACTACTGAGAAAAATTCATATGTGAGCAAAAAGAACAAGTCGATTTTTTTGGAAAAATATGGAAGAAAGGTCTTAGTATGCAAGCCATATGCAAATGCGGCACGAAATCTAATCCCTTATTAACTCAAGAAAAACTGAATGAAGATTTATACCGAAAATATTTACAGAAAGGCTATCGCCAATAATTCAAGAGCACACAGCGTCTACTTTATTTTGATCGGACCTAGCTGCATGTGGCCATTAGGGAATGTTATAAACAGCATAAAGTAAATTTTATTGAAAAAGAGCCTAATCCACCAAACTATCCTGAAGCACGTCCTATTGAAAGATATTGGACTATTATTAAATGACATATTAAGAAAAACGTTGAAGTTGCAACTACAATAAAAGATTTAAAAAAAAGTAGAATAAGGCCGCCAATGCAGTCACAAAGGAAGTCGTCCAAAACTTAATACATAACCTAAAAAGGAAAGTGATTAAACTTGCAAAATAATAATAATTTTTTATATTTTCGTAAATTATTACTTTTTCTAGATATTAAAGTGTTGTTTTATTATAAAATTATTAAAAGAATTGCAAAATTATAAAAGGTATATTAGTCTGAAGGTGTCAACTTTCTTTTCGATACAGTCCTTAATGAAATCAACTGTTTTGAAGTCTCTTGTTTCGGTAGCCGTGAACAAAATGTCGTCCTCGTCAGATGAAAATATAGCCGCTGCATACTTGCTAGTGAAAAAGCGTAAAAAGAAAATTTAAAAACATACAATATAATACAAAATAAATTTTGCATTATGAAAATAAAAGTGGGATAAATATTACATTACACAAAATGAAGCTTATATAGCGTCATTTTATGTAATGTAATATTTATCCCACTTAATTTTATTTTTATAATCCAAGATTTATTTTGTATTATATTGTATGTTTTTAAATTTGGAATGGTTAGTGGCAATCCATTCCATTTTACGATTAGAGAACGCCGCTTAATGCGGCATATTACTCTATAGATGTCGTAACTGTTTTCTCTTAGTATTAATGTTAATTGCAGCAATATATATATAAACCGAGAATGGGTGTGTGTTATTCACAAGCAGCTACCCCTAGCTGAAGAGAACCAAACAGTTCGAAACATGTCCTAGGGTGCTGCTTGTGAATTACACACATCTCATTATAAATGTGGGTTTTTATATAGCGTCATTTTATGTAATGTAAAAAGAAAATATACCGAAAATTTTAGATTAACTTTTTTATACCATAAATTTGCGACATAGTTCTTATAATATAGTGGCACAGAAAATGAATAATGATCCTGTTAAATTCCATGGATTTTACTGTATGAGTAAAGACACCATTAAGATTCTAGCAGAAATGTTGACACATGTATAACATGACTATCACATCATATAAACATGTGTGTGCTTCAACAAGGGTCACAAAATTCAAAGATTTTGTTGTCTCGTTCACCATGACAGAGCAGTTCTTGGCAACTGTAGAGCAACTGGCGACAGCGACGCGGTATGCAGCGTTGCCGGCAACCGATTAGCAATTGATTGCGTTGCAGTCGAATTGCCTTTTAGTAGGGGGAAACACGTGTATTTTAACATTAGCGCCGAGTCGCGTTGCAATTGCGTTGAGGTCGCCGGTTGCTTTTGGTGAGAATGCCCCCTAAGCTTCCAAAGCATTTTTAACAATTTCTAATTTTTCTATAATTGATACTTACAAAAATCTGAATTAAGTGAAGCAGTTCCTGATATTATTTCGTGAAAATTAGGAAATAGTTCAGCAATACTCGAAGCAATCTGAGGGGATGTTTTAACATTATTTCGTAATTTTTCCAAGATCACCAAAGAATTTCTTTCATAAGTTTCAAATAGTTTTGTAAACATTTTTCCCCATTTTGCAGTAAACTCCTAAAAACAAGATCAACAAAAAAAGATCAGAATAGTTATTATTAAACTAAATAGTTTAAGTGGTAAAATTCTTGTATGCATTACATTCGTGATATTATCGTGTTCTTCAGATGGTACTTTATTCATATGTGAAACTGGCCAAACCATAAATTCTAACACTGTACTTTGAACAATATTTTCTGTTAATCCTGAAGGAGATTTGCATATATCATTGAATACATCAGCACAATCCTTCCACAGTGTCAGCACTTCTTTTATATTGGCGTCCGTTACTTCCACAGTGTAGATAGTATCAAACACTTTCTTAAACCAAATATCTTTGTTAGAAGTGGTTTTACTTATCAGCAATAGTTTCGATATGGTGGTTTTGGTACTAAAAAATAAGAAAAAAGTTTTAAAAACTGAATATGAAAATTTAAATAATAAATTTACCTTGCAAGTTGGGCACTGTTATGTTTTAACACTTCTTTTACAATTGGAAAAAGCAATTGCGTACTGAATTTCAATATATTAATATCAAACAGTTTGTTTTCTATTAAAAGCTCAAATACTGGTTCTAATACATATTTACCATATATACTATCCTCTTTGCTGCTTATCTGAAACCATCAATGCTAATAAAGCTTACAAATGATAGTATATGTAAATACCTCTACATATACTGCTAATAAGGAAGTTATTCTTTGCAGAGCCTTGTCTTGGATTGGAACCTTGTCTTGTTCCGAGGTCCTGTGTTGGTCTAACTGCCTTATTATATTAAATAATGAACCCCACAAACACTTTACAACCTATTAATAAAATTATAAATTTAATGCATTACAAAATTCACCTCTGTGTGAAAGAATCCCCAATGCTCTGTCCTTCACTAAAAAAGGCTCAGCATATAGTAAAATTGATTTTCGCAACTGTCTTTTTCAGCATGCAGTTTTCATGTTACATACTAAATGTATACTACCAACTTCACTTTGTAGTAGAAAGATTACATGCTAATAGGTGGTAAATTCAAACTAAAGGTTTATTAGAGTTTACTCTCGGAAGCCCTACTTTGTAATACTCCATAATAATTATGAAATAAAATAATAAGTATTAAAAGTTTCACAATACTTATTAATATTTATGTAGCTGACATTTGTTACAATAAATATTTTAATATATTAATTAAATATAATAATTAATATTATTGTTTATATTAATAAATATATTAATATTTATTAATATATCTCGGTGTGTCCGGCACTTCGACACCAAAAGGTATAAGGAGTTAAAGATTATATATATAATATATATTAATAAATATTAATAACATTACATAAATATTAATTTGCATCATGCTTATTAGGCCAGTAAAATAGAAACCGTTGGTGGAAATAAATGTTGGAAAGCGGAAGATCATTTCGATCGCTTCATTTGACGTCAAATATAAATATCCTACGTTTGCACGGTCCCACGACGCGAGCTTACCTAAGGGCATCAAAAGAACCACGAAATCTTTGAACCTTTTTTAGTTTTTCGCTTATAACTCCAAAGCGGTGCTTTCCAACGACAACTTCACTATTACAAGAATTAAAAAGCATTAAATTCTGCATCGAATGAGTATCCAATACTTTAAATCTGGTCTAGGGGTATGGTCGAAAAACGACAATTTTACAAATTTTCGATTTTCTGTCAAACCGTATGCCCAGAGGCTTTCCGTATTAAAAAACCCATTGTACTCACTCTGATTGTTAATGTAAGTCTAGAAATACCTGACCTTTAATATTATAGAGGCTGCCGGATTAAATTAATGGCCATTTTTTTGTCAGCCCCCATCATAGCAATTAGGATCAGTCTATATGAAGTGATGCAGTACTGGTCGCTTGATCATTTCGAAAAAAGATAATTTTTTGTGTTGCCAGCCCTAAGTATAGGTAGATCAAAACCACTGCCATTTTATTTTTTTCTGTTCGATTGAAATATGGCAGCCATATTTGTTTCGTGGTGGACGACGTTGCTTGCAGTTTTTGACGTAAACGTAAATCTTGATATCTCAAGAACGGTTAGTCCTAGAAAGCTGCGGTAAAAATGATTGTATTGCTCACATGTCGGACTACTTACTCGGATTCTTATTGGGGAGCATGTCAAATAAATCGTAATGGAGGGGGGCCAAATCAAAATTCATAAGACAATCTTTGTTTAAAAACATGTATATAGCTTCCTTCATATTAAGGTATTCACACTGGGTTCACTTCTTCTAATAGTTTAACACTTTTTATTTTATGACCTTCACTCCTTTCCTGCCATAGCGGACTTATCACACATTTGATTTTTAATATAATATATATGTTCTTTTTCTCTAATGCGTACATTTCTTTTAGTTTGATCTACATATTTTTTGTGGCAATTATTGCATGCAATTTCGTAAATCCCTGCTTTATCTTAAGTAGGAGAAATATACCGGGTGGGGTAATAGTGTGGGGAAGTCCAATAGCTCCTAAACGATAATAGCTAGAAAAATCTTTCTAATACGAATGTAAACAGTGGATAGAGGCGCATCTAGAGAAATTATTTTCAAATATACAGGGTGTTGCAGAAAAGTATGGCACGCTTAAGGTCATTTTTTTTAAATAGAATGCCCCAAGTATTTTTGCATATTTATCACCTCTCGTGAAGACGAATTTAATTAATCAATTTCATCGAAGATAGTTCGGAAAGTAAAGATGTTCATTTGATCAATATTATCTCCAGTCAACTTCAGCCAATCAGAGATGATTAGCCAAAAACTGGAGTCCGTAGCAGATGCTATTAAAACATCTAATAAGGAACTGGTAAAGTTAGTTACTCAGCCTGGCTTTCAATCTATGGCTCAGACATCAGCACTGTCCCTTAAAAATTCAGTGCAACCTATAAGCAGAGATGCAGTCTATAAGGCGGTTGATGGCGCAGTGAAACATATGGAGATTAGTGGTGCTGGAAAATCATTAAATAACAACACAAGTAAAACTAGAACTATTAGAGAAACAAGTAGCACTGTATCAGATATCTCGGCAGCTGAAGAAAGGAAATGGTTCTATATCGGTAATTTGAGTTCAACATGTGATACTGAGCACCTGAAGACCCATCTACAAAAGAATGGTATTCCTATACTCAATTGTGAGAAACTAAACTCTAGGGCAGATCATCTTGCCTCTTTTAAAATTGGAATTGCCCCGAACTTGGAGTCCAGTTTTTTAAATCAAGAAATCTGGCCAGTTGATGTTACTGTAAAGCCATTCGGTTTTAGTCCGACAAAACCAAAACAGAAAAAGCCATTTTTTCAAGAAAAATCTCAACAATCAACGAAAAAAATAACACCAATTACTAACAATACTATATGCTTACACTGGTACTATCAAAACGTTGGGGGACTGAGAACAAAGCTAAACTCTTTATCACAGGCAGTTGCAGTAAATTCTTTAGATATGATTCTCCTTACAGAGACCTTTCTAAACTCAGATATTCAAGATAATGAATTAGGTCTTTCTAATTATGATATATACCGCTGTGATCGGTCCTCAAAAACCAGTTCTCATGGAAGATTTAGTGGAATTCTTGCTGCGATTAAAAGTAATTTGTCTGTATGTCGATTTGATACTGAAGTTGATTGGGTTGAACATCTTTGTTTTAAGATAAAAATGAATAGCAAGAAAACAATTATTGTTGCTCTTGTTTATATACCACCATCATCGCCTGTGGAACTTTATGAAAGTTTTTGCCTGTCTTTATCATCGGTAGTGCAGAAACACTGGTGTGAAAATTGTGAAATCTTGGTGTGTGGTGATTTTAATTTGCCAAATGTATTATGGTCAAATGATGTTCATGGATCAGTGCTAGAGGGTAAAGTTACACAACAGGTTACTAGGATATCAGAATGCATGGCATTTTTAAATCTAAAGCAGTTTAATAATATAAAAAATTGTAAAGGCAATTTTCTTGATTTAATATTTTCTTCGATATTTATAAATGTTCAAATTTCCATTGATCCTCTATTGAGTTGTGATCTATACCATCCAGCACTATCATTTTTTACTATTATTGGTGAAAAATTTGACCAAATTCAATATGATGATTATTATTATAATTTTAAGTGTGCAAATTATGTTGATATTAACATGTACCTAAGCCTAGTTGATTGGAATGAAACTTTATGTCATGGAAATATTGGAGAAAATTTATATAGATTTTATTATGTTCTATACTCAGTCATAGAGTTGTTTGTACCTAAATGTAAGTTTAAGAATGCAAAATTTCTTAAATGGCTTAATGCCAATATGAAAGATCTTGTGATTAAAAAGAGAATTGCTCATAAAAAATTTAAATAGAGTGGTTCACATGTTGATTACGAAAAATTCTCAAAACTGAGAGCAAAGTGTAAGACATATAGTAGCATTAGTCATGCAGAATATATTAAGGGTTTGGAAGAAAATGTCAAAAATAAACATGAATTTTGGAAATATATTAACTCCAAAAATAAAAACTGTGATATACCTACATGCATGAATTTTAAAGGTAAATCGAGTGATTCACCAAATGATATTGTACAATTCTTTGCAGACAATTTCTCATCTATATATGTAAATCCCTCAGATTCAAATTGTGATACCACCAACATTCATTTTACAACAAATATTAAAATAGGCAACTTAAGTACCATGGAAATTTTTACATATATTTCTAAATTAAATAATAACTTAGGATGTGGTCTGGATGGCATTCCAGTTGAATTTATAAAAAACACAAAATATGTTCTTTCTGAAATATTAGCAAGATTATTTAATAAATCCTTGTGTGATGGTGTCTTCCCTGATGAATGGAAGCGCAGTTATGTTACTCCAATATTTAAGGATGGTGACCGTACCAATGTTGAAAATTATAGAGCCATAACTAAAATATCAATTATTCCAAAAATATTTGAATCTATTGTTGCAGACTTAATTTACTGCCATTTTAAACATCTGATTGTATCTGAGCAACATGGCTTTGTAAAAAATAAATCGACGACATCAAATCTTTTGGAATATCAACACTCTTTTGAAAGCAATAGAAAATCGTTACCAAATTGATGTGATTTACACAAACTTTGCAAAAGCTTTCGATAGAGTGGATATTTAAATACTGATAACCTCACTGGGAGGAAACAAGTTGTAAAAGTGAAACATTTCATGTCACAAGAAGTTGTGGTTACTTCTGGGGTGCCACAAGGCGGACATCTCTTACCACTGTTATTTATATATTTTATCAATGATCTTGTATCTTGCCTTAAATACAGTGAATCATTACTATATGCAGACGATCTTAAGATTTTTAGAATAATTAGGTCTCCAAGCGATTGTATGAAACTTCAAAATGACCTTAACAACCTTATAGTGTGGTGCGAAGAAAATAATCTTCATATAAATGTAAATAAATGTAAAGTTATGAGCTTCTATTGAATAAAAAGTCCAATTTTTTATCCCTATCATTTAAATGGTGATAACCTCGAAAGAGTGGAGTATATTAGAGACCTTGGAGTATTATTCGATAGAGAGCTTACTTTTTCTATTCATATTGATTACATCTCAAATAAAGCTCTTAGATTGTTAGGTTTTATGTTAAGATCTTTAAATGATTTTAATAATATTTATACACTGAAAGAAGTTTACTGCGCTGTAGTTCGTTCTGTGTTAGAATATGCCTCACCTGTGTGGTCGCCATATTATAGTATTTATATAAAGTCAATTGAAATGGTTCAAAGAAAATTCTTAAGATTCATAGCTTTCAAGCTGAAAATCTCTATTGAAGAAATTAATTACAAGAATTTGTTAAGTTTACTTAATATCTCAACTCTTCCAAATAGAAGAGATTACCTTGACTTATGTACGTTTTTCAAGAAATTAACAAATCAAATAGATTCTCCAAACTTGTTAGCAGCAATAAATTTCTGTGTACCTCCAAGAAGTACTAGACAAGGTGATCTTTTTCATATTGCATACCATAGAACAAATTACGGTTGTAATTGCCCAATCACTAGATTCTGCAAACAAGCAAACACTCTGCCGAGTCATGTTGATATCTTTGCTGTGTCATATTCTCAATTTAAAAACATTCTTAGAAACATGTAGTGATAATAATTTGTGATATGTCTTTATATTTTAATTATATATTATTTATATTCAAATTTTATATTAATATTTAAATGTAAATGGTGAAATCCGTAAAATAAATTTATTTATTTATTATTATTATTATTAAGTAGGGATTTTGTTGCAGGGGCTTGTAGGGTGCTCTTCTTTAAAAGAAAGTGAACCCACCATGTACAGGGTGTTCAAAATTAATTTTTAAATTTAGAGAACTTCAAAGCTAAAATTCACAACTTTTTCAAATAGAACACCCTGTATATTTTATACCTTTGTGATGCAGAATTAAATAACGAACATTTTTTTGTATGTACGCCCCTATAGCTATCTGTAAACACTTTTGATTTATTGAGAAAAAACTGCAAGAAGTACACAATTAAAAAATTATTTATTTAACCTTAATTAATTAAAAAACCTTGATTTAAAAAATCAAGGTTTTTTTCAAATAAAACAAAAGAAAAAAACTATAACAAATGCTCCATATGCTGCCCATTTGCATAGACACACATTTTGATGCGCCTTTGGAACGATCTTTGTACGTTTCTTAACATTGCCGGCGTGATAATTCTAAAGGCATGTGTTATTCTATCCTTCATATTTTGGATTGTGGTTGGTGTCTCTGTATAATCAATTTCTTTCACATATCCCCATAAAAAGAAATCCATTTTTGTAAGATCAGGAGATCTCGCAGGCCATTTAGTGGGTCCATTCCTTCCAATCCATTGATGTGGGTAGATATTATTTAGGTGGTCTCTTACTGCATGTAAATAATGCGGTGGAGCACCGTCTTGCTGAAGCCACATCCCATTTCGGATCCTTTGAGGAAGGTTAGCTCCAGTTAATGTACCATCAAAAAAATGTGGCCCTATTACATGTTCTCCAATAATTCACCCCAAACGTTTATGGACCATCTGTGCTGGTTATTAAGTTGTCTGAAAAAGTGGGGATTTTCTGTAGCATAATAATGGAAATTGTGCCTGTTAACAAATCCATTTTTATGAAACGTTGCCTCACGTGAACAAAACATTGTTGAAGAATGTAGCATCGTCTTGCTTTTTACCTATGGCCCAATTACAAAACTGTAAACGTTTTAGAAAATCGTCATCAGTTAATTCCTGGTGCATTTGAATGTGATATGCATGAAACTTATTTTTCTTTAAGATTCGACCAACAGAACGTCTACTTATTCCTACAGATGAACTCACTTCCCTCCGACTAACATGGGGATTCTCAATCGTTGCCAGCACAACAGATAACTCATTTTCTTCGTTTACAACATTGTTAATTCGTTCACTTTTTTCATACTGTACATTGCCGGTCCTCACAAATCTATCGAGCAGGTTTTGAAAGCTGTGAACTTTAGGGAGCCTCCGTTCAGGATACCGTTGGTGGTAAATTCTGCGGGCAAGCAAACAATTTCTTTCCGACTCGTCCAAAACAAAAGTCATGTCTACAAGTTCTTCATTACTAAAATTCATTTTGAAAAACTAAAACACCTACTAGAACTAAACACTGATGGTCGATACCTGCGAGAAATGTACCTTTTGCATACGTGCACAACAATTGCTAGATGCTTTAATGTTTTGTTGAACAAAAACAACCAACACACTTGACAACTAAATAAATAATTGTTTTTAATTGTGTACTTCTTGCAGTTTTTTCTCAATAAATCAAAAGTGGTTACAGATAGCTATAGGGACGTACCTACAAAAAATGTTCGTTATTTAATTCTGCATCACAAAGGTACAAAATATACAGGGTGCTCCATTTGAAAAAGTTGTGAATTTTAGCTTTGAAGTTCTCTAAATTTAAAAATTAATTTTGAACACCCTGTACATGGTGGGTCCATTTTCTTTTAAAGAAGAGCACCCTACAAGCCCCTGCAACAAAATCCCTACTTAAATTCGTCTTCATAGTCGCGGCCGTGAAAGTGGTAAACTGTCAAGTGGGATAATGTAAAACTCAATTTTTTTGAAAAAAAATGTATAACTTCTAAACCGGTTATTAGATGGCGCTAAAATTTTAGATATGAATAAACCTGCCAAGAGAGGTGTTCTGTTACCGTTTAGGAGCTATCGGACTTCCCCACACTATTGCCCCACCCGGTATAGTGCAAATGTCTTGTTCATAGTTTCAACAATTTGCCTCGGCCTGTAACATGTAATCACTACCATACATCAACTTTCTACACTAGAAATATTGATTTAGTACCCAGTTTACCCTACGTTGTCATAATGAGCGCTCTTTTGGAGTCAGAGACATGAGGGATTCTTCTTTGAATTATACCACTATACTATACAACTATACAAACCTCTGTTCTATCATTTTCATTAATGAAATTCATCATTTTAAAACAACACTCTCCAACAGCATTAATAATTATATAATCAATAAGAATAAAGTTTGTGTGATTTATTATAGGTGCACTTATATCTAAAGTTTTTTTATCTCCTACAGATTTCAAACAACTGTTTTTATCGGTATGTCCGTAATGGCCTAAAAAGACATAATTGAAAATTTGGACATTAAGAAGAATTTTGATTGATTTACCTAAGATACAGAAAAGTGCCCCTATTGATTTATTCCAAAAGTCAGCATCGCTCACTATAAACTCATTTGAATATTTATAGTTATGAAGAGGAGTTTCACTCAATGGACCAAAGCAGAATTGTAAAAACATTGGTAGATAGCAATCAAACGACTTTTCTTTAAGGGCATTTAAAAGATGCAACCACACATCTAATTTTAAGTTTGTTAGTTGAACCATCTTCCTAGAGCCCGCCTTGATTGGAATCGTCATTAATTTTGCACGTTTACACATTAGATCTGGATAATAAGCACTCGTATCAATGAAGACCTGGAGAAGAAAACATGTTTAAAATCTCGATAATCTGTGTATTATAAAGATTTATTATTTTATGTTAAATACCTTCCAACAAGCAAAGCATGCACGTACAGTCTCCAGTTCATTTCGCCGAAATGGATCTTCTAGAACTTTCAATAGGCAATTTAAACATCCAGATTTGCTGAGCAGTGTGTGACTAAGACATTTTACTAAAAATATCCACAGCTTTTGCCAACTGGAATCAGGTACTTTTATAAGATTCTTTATCTTTTCAGTATATCTAAAAAATAAAACTTTTTAATATTTCACATTATACATGTTTATTAAATAATTACTTTTGCTGAATGGCCAATTTAAATTCTTCCGATTGCTTTTCGTTAAGCAGACTTATTGGAAATCTAGGAAGGCAACTAAATGCCAGTTGTTGAAGAGCTACTCTTATTAAAAGGTTATCTGTACTGAACATACATGGAATAACTTCCTCATAAAAAAATATTAATCCTTCTTTTACAGGAATGTCCATGCAAGCTTCTTCCATTATTTTTGCAATCTGAAAAATATGTAACTATTATTAATGTATAATGTATAAGAAGCTCTAAGCATACTGCCACACAGTGGCACACACAGAATTTTGGCTTCGGGGGCTACAATAGAATTTTCACATACATATTTTTTTATAGTTATATAATATTATCCTGAGAATTTTTAAAATTTTGACTGGATAAAGAAGTCTTGGGAGGAGCGCCCGCGCTGCCATAAGTGATTGCAAATGTATTACGTCAAATGAATCAGAATCTTGCAGTTATCATATTTGTATTAGTCGCAAGAAATGACATTGGCCTTTATTTACGTGGATGTTAAATGTAGCTATACAGAGCAGTTGGTCATTATATAGTAAATGAAATAACAATGCAAATGTTGCACGAGACAAAAGCTCAGTGCATGAGCTTAACGAGCAAGCAATGCGAATAGCGTAAGAAGTAGTACACTAGACTTCGTGTACAATGTGTGCTTCAAAATGTACTTCAAAGATCACTATATATCGCGTTTTTGGAAATTTACCCAGGTTGACTGTGTTGATAAAAAAGTGTTTGATATTACACCAGGTTTTATATACAGCGTGTCCGGCGTTAGAACGCATTAATTTTAAGGGGTGATAAAAGACATGAAAAGGAACAAAAAAGTCTCATACAACTTTGATCTAGAACGTACTACTTTTCCAGAAAAAAATAATAAAGTTGGAAACTTTAACATCATTTTGTCGCGTTAATAATAGTACTTTAATTACGGCACTTTGTCGGCAGATGCATCTCATCTATCACAACAACAAACCTTAATGAAATTTTATCGTATCATATGTCATTTTTGCGTAAAATTGAATACTTTTTACAAGTAAAAATTCATTTTACTCAATTAAGAAACGTGACAACTCTGTAAAGTTTATAATAAGATTTGCTCCACATCCGCACAAAATGCTGATCTGGACGTTTGTTGACATTGAAATAAAAAGCACATTTTGCTTACAATCTTGCAATTTAAGAATATTTGGGTCAATGCCTGATCACAGCTTTGTAGATAATACCCTTGAGATGATACTGAGTTTGTAGTTCGTTGAACTTTGAAATAATAATTTGTCAATAAGGCAATTCGCAACTTGCTGTT
Organism: Agrypnus murinus; assembly: GCA_929113105.1. Classification (NCBI taxonomy): domain Eukaryota; kingdom Metazoa; phylum Arthropoda; class Insecta; order Coleoptera; family Elateridae; genus Agrypnus; species Agrypnus murinus. The sequence goes on from OV816030.1 coordinate 39,215,829, forward strand.
TATTTAATAAGAGTTTTTAATGATTTTATAAGACAATATCTTTTAAAGAGAAGATTTATCTAATTTAAATCAGGTAATTAGGTTAAGTGATTTTGTTGACACCTTGTTTTAGCTACATTAAAAAATCTTTAATTTTATGGCAATTAGGTGCCTAAAACAAATATGTCAAGAAATTTTGAAAATATTCCGGAAATTAATAAATATAAAATGTAGGTCTATTATTGTTTTATTTTTATAGTTGGTTTCTTATGAATCAGTGTGTTTTTAACGTACAACGTACAAATTTTGTTTACGGAAAAACAGTTCGGATTATAATTTTCGTAGAATTAGTCACCCGACTAATCTGCTTCAAGAATTATAAAATATGAAAATATAGAATTATAGATAGGCCTGATATGCCTTTGTAATTAGAGGGTCATTCACTAGCAAAACAAGAGAAAAAAAAGTTCGTAAAGTAAACAACAACAATACAAAGGACCCCGCACAAATCAAATGGAAAATGGATTTCTGTCAAATTTCCTGAAACATCGTAAAAAGATAGTTCAGATGATGCTGAACAAAAGTCTTTCTATGAGTAGTTTTCGTTATACACACCCGCGAATCTTGGTATTTCAAATCGGAAAAACGCGAACTAATGACCTGTACGTTAGTATGTGTGCGTGTGTGTGTGTGCGCGCGCGCGCGCGCGTGTGTATGTATGCGTGGGTAGGAGGGTGCTTGGTACCGCGTTTTTAGTACCGCTCCAATAAGGATAGCGTAATTGAGTAAGACAACTCACTAATTAGCCTGGAATATTCCAGATCTTTATTACATTCTAAAGTCTACAATGTTACCCGTTCTTCGCGTTACCCAAGGCCAACGACGTGGACGTGACAGGTACTTTGGACTCTTTGTTGTGTGTTTGTGAGTGTGTGCGCGCGCGCGTGTGTGTGTGAGTATGTGTATGCGTATTATAAAAGAGACTATTTTCAAGTTTTACGTTGTGGTGTATTTTTTTATTCGATTCATTTATTTATTTATTTACTCCCACGAAACGGGATTCATATTGTATTTCAAAACAAATCCATTTGTAAATGATAAGGGTGACAAATTCATTTATTGATCGTCTATGATTTGGATACCATCGTTAAGATCAATACCTTCAGTATTTGATATAACATCTAAAATAACTATTGGAGGATATCTGACGTCATCCTCATGTCTAGCAAATCTTAGGTACCAAATAACAGTTGTTATATGAGTACATGCCCTACAGTTTTTGCTCCTGACTTGCAAGTGCAATAATGTCCAAGAATTGGTTCAAAAATATTTTCGCCCTCCTCCGGATCCAATTCCTCATTATAGTAGAGTGCAATTTGCATCAAATTATGACTTTTGTGGGACTTCAAGGTAAAAATGTATAAATTACATAGAATTGTAGCTTTGGTTCTGTAGATTCTAAAACTGCAACTTGACAAAAAGTTTTATGGTGCAAAACGGCACTATTTAAAAATTTCGAGTTAAGTACGTAGTTGGAAAATAGAAGATATAAGCTACATCTGTAATAAAAGATTATGTATATTTTTGTACAGATTCTTATTATTTTAAAGTCTTAATAAGAGCTTCCGTTTGGAAATGCACGTAAATCCCATAAGCGAAAATTGAGAAGGTTTCACATTTATGCAGATTTCTCGTTTCAAGCACTGCACTAATCTAATTAAATTCGACTAGTTTTTGCTTTACACCGTTTTATCTCGGGAAAGGTAGCATTTAACAAAAAAATGTATTCTTGTGAAATTGTTACCACGTTCTTTGCAATTGCGAAGGTCCTTGATTTATAAATTTTAAACAAATATTAATAAAGATATGTAATAAAATGTAAAACATCATTCATTGTGATGTTCCACCGGCCCACAGCCGTCTGTACAATCATATAAGGCGTTCGCATCTCTCGTCCTACCGCGCCTGCCCCGCGTGTAGTACATAGGTATTTATTTGTCTCTCATCATTTACTAATAAATTCTCATTTTTGTTTTCTGCTTGCAATTATTCGTAACAAAAGTATATTGTATAACTAGCAAAATAATTTGTCTACATAATTAGTGGTAAAGTTACAAATCTACATACAGATTAGTATAAGACTGTCATAAAACTGTTCTCGCAAAATGTTTTTGTCACTCAAATTTACAAATAAATTTAACAAAAACAAGCAGGGAAAATACAGAACAAGGAAAGTAGAAAAACAACCAAATTTACCGTAAATACAAAGATTGAAACTACTAAAGATCACGTTAACAGCTATCAGATAATCTTACAAAATATTTTAATCTATTTCTTGAGATGGAAATGATGGAGTTTATATAGAATCTTTGCATGATTTCTGTACCATACACCGACTTGATCCAATGCAAGTAAAAAACAGTACCTAAATAACAGTCCATAATTTAAAATGAATTAATAGAATACTTTTACCTTTTTTAAACCCACACGCTATCAAAATATGTAAGTTTTCAGATAATGCCGATAATATTTGTAAAATAGGTACTATTTTGTCGTCTACTACGGTCCATCCGACACAATTTAAATTTAAATAATGAAAATTAAAATAAAGGTGGCTGTGGATCAAGGAATAAGTTAGAAATATTTGATAACCGTCTGGTGTTGATATCTCGAATAGTTTGAGAGATATTAAAAGGGGGTTGTTAAAAAACTTTTCCCTTTATATCAGCAACCTATGGCCTGTTTTCATTTTTTTCTATCGTCGTCTACTATGGTCCATCCGACGTCTGTAACATACAGTCCAGTCAGGCTGAGTTGTGGATCAAAACTGTTACACCATATTTTGGCCTGCTAGTGAGCTCATAAGCAATCTTTGTTGTTGGTAACTTGTCAATCGTTTAAGAGGTCGCAAGAACTCTACTTAAATAATAGCTACAGCTACACCATACAGGAATGAACTGTATGACATTACATGTCTTCCAACTACTCTTTTTTCGTAATCCCACAAACTAATTCATCAACCCTGTAAATGTATGAAATGCCGGTAAGTTTTTTGAAACTGAAGGACTCATACCTATTTCCTGAACCGCAATATATCGAGAGACTTTTTGATCTCCAACTTTCATCCGAATACTTCGGTTTCAAAAAACTTACCGGCAATAATAACATGCATACCCTGGTAACAAAAATGTATACAAACAATACCAACATCACATGTATAAATTATTTATGAGGACCTCTTGCGCCCTCTAAAACGATTGACAAGTTACCACCAGTAAAAGACAGTTTAAGGTAACATTGCTTACGAGCTCACCACTAGGCCAAAATATGGTATAACAGTTTTGATCCACAACCCAGCCTGTTCGTACAATGTTACAGACGTCGCATTATGTAAGATTTTCATGATCTGGCAGAACGAAATTATTTACACCCATAAGTGTACATGTTTTATTTTGCATTGTATCAGTTATAATTTTTTGTATAATTCTAAAACTTTGGTGCATTATTAGTCGCACTATCTAGAACAGATGAATGTTTCCACTTCTGGCCTGTTTAATAAATTCAGCACATTGCATCGTTATGAATGTAGTAAATTTTTTTGGGGGATTCTCTCTGATAGCTGTTAATAAATAATAGAATCGGAAGATATTAAAAATTAGTTCCAGACATTCTATTGGTTATTGTCGTGAAATTCTTCGGGCAAACTATTGTCGATACTGGCGATAATCTTTGTTTCGGGATCCCTGGGTTTCTTCCGATAACCGTCCTAGAGGAAGAATACATCTATTTATAATACCTTTTACATGCATTAACAATATTTGCATGCTAGGTAAGCATCGCATAGTAATCAAGCATAATGATTGAAACATACAGTGTGTTCATTTGAAAAATTCCCATCTCAAGTATCTCTTAAACTGTACAAAAAGCAATTGTGACAAAAACAGGTCGATCGATTTTTCGAGGGGGACATTTAAATGTAGTATAGCAGTAAAATTTTTGCATAAGGGGGTGGCCCCTTATCCCCAGCAATCTCAACTTTAAAATGCCAAATGACAATTGCATGTACATTTTTCTTCAAAAAAATTAAAGCAGGCCATGGGGTTGCTGATATAAAGGGAAAAGTTTTTCAACAAGCCCCTTTTAATATCTCTCAAACTATTCGAGATATCAACACCAGACAATTATCAAATATTTCTCTCATTCCTTGATCCACAGCCACCTTTATTTTAATTTTTATTATTTAAATTTAAATTGTGTCGGATGGACCGTAGTAGACGACAAAATAGTACCTATTTTACAAACATTATCGGCATTATCTGAAAACTTAAATATTTTGATAGCATGTGGGTGTAAAAAAGGTAAAAGTATTCTATTAATTCATTTTAAACTATAGACTGTTATTTAGGTACAAGAAAATTTATTTTTAGATTGCAGAATAAATCTTGCAGCTGAAAAAAGTTTTTTACTTGCATTGGATCAAGTCGGTGTATGGTACAGAAATCATGCAAAGATTCTATAGAAACTCCATCATTTCCATCTCAAGAAATAGATTAAAATATTTTGTAAGATTATCTGATAGCTGTTAACGTGATCTTTAGTAGTTTCAATCTATGTATTTACGGTCAATTTGGTTGTTTTTCTACTTTCCTTGTTCTATATTTTCCCTGCTTGTTTTTGTTAAATTTATTTGTAAATTTGAGTGACAAAAACATTTTGGGAGAACAGTTTTATGACAGTCTTATACTAATCTGTATGTAGATTTGTAACTTTACCACTAATTATGTAGACAAATTATTTTGCTAGTTATACAATATACTTTTATTACGAATAATTGCAAGCAGAAAACAAAAATGAGAATTTATTAGTAAATGATGAGACAAATAAATACCTATGTACTACACGCGGGGCAGGCGCGGTAAGAGGAGAGATGCGAACGCCTTATATGATTGTACAGACGGCTGCGGGCCGGTGGAACATCACAATGAATGATGTTTTACATTTTGTTACATATCTTTATTAATATTTGTTTCAAATTTATAAATCAAGGACCTTCGCAATTGCAAAGAACGTGGTTACAATTTCACAAGAATACATTTTTTTGTTAAATGCTACCTTTCCCGAGATAAAACGGTGTAAAGTAAAAACTAGTCGAATTTAATTAGATTTGTGCAGTGCTTGAAACGAGAAATCTGCATAAATGTGAAACCTTCTCAATTTTCGCTTATGGGATTTACGTGCATTTCCAAACGGAAGCTCTTATTAAGACTTTAAAATAATAAGAATCTGTACAAAAATATACATAATCTTTTATTACAGATGTAGCTTATATCTTCTATTTTCCAACTACGTACTTAACTCGAAATTTTTAAATAGTGCCCTTTTGCACCATAAAACTTTTTGCCAAGTTGCAGTTTTAGAATCTACAGAACCAAAGCTACAATTCTATGTAGTTTATACATTCTTATCTCGAAGTCCCACAAAATGTGTTTTTTTGCAAGTTTCGGGGCTCCGAGCACTCTACTATTATATGCAATCCATAATTGATGTTTCAACATATTCCTGAACCTAGAAAATATACTACAATGCAAATGCTTCTCAAAGTAAATGAATCTAACGTTCAAGCAAGAGTGAATGTGGAAAATCTCTCTACTAGCAGAGGACGATGGGTTCGTTTAACAGAGGCACATGTACCCTTATTTCCTCATGTAACAATTGAATTCTTGAAAAGTTATAACTTTGGGTCATACCAAACATATGTCACCATCATACATTCAAGATACTTTGGTACGAGCACAAAATGATGATGTAGGAAGAGGAAATGATCAGATTATGCACATTGATTTAAATACTAATGAACCTGGTTTCATACGATTGAGGATAATGAACCTGGTTTCATACGATTGAGGATATTTTCTGGGTTCAGAAATATGTTGAAACATCAATTATGGATTGCATATAATGAAGAATTGGATCCGGAGGAAGACGAAAATATTTTCGAAACAATTCTTGGACATTATTGCACTTGCAAGACAGGAGCAAAAACTGTAGGGGCATGTGCTCATATAACAGCTGTGATTTGGTACCTAGGATTTACTAGACATGCGGATGACGTCAGATATCCTCCAACAGTTATTTTAAATGTTATATCGAATGCTGAAGGTATTGATCTTAACGATGGTATCCAAATCATAGACGATCAATAAATTAATTTGTCATCCTTATCATTTACAAATGGATGCGTTTGAAATATAATATGAATCGAATAAAAATATATAGCACAACGTAAAACTTGAAAATAGTCTCTTCTATAATACGCACGCACGCACGCACGCACGCACACACACACCCGCGCGCGCGCATCAATCTTCAATCAGCAAATCTAAATATTTAAATATTTTTGCTTGAAAAATGCATATCTTTTGTGTTTTTAGTCAATATGAATCTGAAAGACTTTTGATAGTTGACTTCAAACTACAATGGGCATTTTTGAAGAAATTGACATCATTATAAGGGTTCTTCAGGTTGCCGAGTTCAAATTTGATGTCAAACTAGAATCTGGGAAGTTGAAAGCTGTCAATTGCATGAAAAAGAAACAGATTCAAAGAAATTATTTTTTTATAAAGATTTTTCAGTTCGCCGAGTTAAAATCTGACGTTTTAATGGAATCGTGACCCTCGACAGCCATCGAGTGTCATGATCAAAGCAGACGATTAGGCATGCAGAGCATACGGTGCATGTGGGCACCATTATGAAGAGGACGCCGCCGCAGGGATGAGGTTCTTAAAAACATATACTTTTAAAAAACAAAATTATTATCATCAAACCAAACAATTCTTAGAATGATCAATATTAAAATAAATAAGGTCAGATAAACTAAATAAAAATTTTAAAAATAGTATGTTGCCATCCCTTTGTTCAGGCGGCTGTTTACAATTTTGCAGCGAGCGCAGGAAAAATGTTTGCCTCCAGAATGTTGTGTCTACTAAAGCTGTATATCTAAAGTGAAAAGGTGAACGGTTCTTATGAATTTCCATACAAAACATTTGTTGCTACAGTGGCAGCGCCCACCAAACATTTTTGGGTGTGCTGCATAAAAGACTTTCAACAGTTGACTTCAAACTACAACGAGCATTTTTGAGGAAGTTTACAACATTATGATGGTTTTCAAGTCGCTGAGTTCAAGTTTGATGTCAAAATACTATCTGAACAGTTGATAGATGTCAATATAGCTGTCATTGCTGTCTGCACCCGCATTTTCTGCATGCCCGACACCTTGACAGCTGTCATGTGTCACGATTCCATTAAAATGTCAGATTTTAACACAACGATCTGACATTGATAAATAAAAAGGTTATGCTGAGAAAACTCTGGAAAGACACCAAACAATAAAATTAATTGAAAATACCCATTTTTAAGACTTCAATCAGATAGGCACAATTTAAATTTAAAAAAATATTTTTCCACTTATTTTTTCATCATTTTCTAATCTTTAAGGGAAACATGAAAAAAAAATTTTTAACAGTCATACATACTTGGCTTGGAAAAAGTTACTAGTGTATTTACAAGTAGGGTGTTTGAAATGAGAAAATCACAATAAACAAATCAATTTGTAATTTTCAAAAATTTCTGAAATTCTTAGGTTAATTAAGATTTTTTTAAGAGAGTCATTATTTTAGGTATTGTAACGAATAATAAACCCACATATGACGTCATCAAACATTCTAGATGCATGAGTCATCAACTGTACGACTCATCAATAACACCTGCATGTATGACTCATCAATCAACACCTGCAAGTATGACTCATCGACACGTCATCGAACATTCTAGATGTATGAGTCATCGTATGAAAGATATAAATTGAGATCGCGGGTAGAAGCGGGCAGTTAATGGTTGACCGGCATAGTGAAATGTACTCTGAATAATTAGTTAATAATTATTGTAATACATAAATAGTTTTTATGCACAGATGCATTATAATTAGACTATTATTGATAGATCTATCTAAACATAACTGTCTCTTTATGCCCCAAGGGCCTCTTTATGATCCGACGGGCAATAATGAAACGTCAATTAAATGTCAGAGCTGTATTTGTAGAACTTGATTGGTTCTTAATATAATTTGTAAACTTATCACCAATGAAAATAAGCTGAAATTAAGTATTTTAGATAGTAACTATAGTAACGTACTTCGTATATATGCACATAAGTATACGTACAGCGGCTTGATGTAACCTACATACTCATTTAATTATATTTTTTACACAATAATAGATTTGAGATAAAAACAATCTGTGCATAAAATAGTGTATGCATTTCGGGCATAACTTGCTTTTATGGCCCTACAGCCTTTTCCTAGCCCTCGGCTGACGCCTCGGGCTAGAAATAACGCTTCTGGCCATAAAAGCTTCTTCTTTATGCCCTTAATACATAAATAACTATTATATAAATAGTCCTCAAATAAATTTGTAAATACCTAGCATTTTAATAGTTTGTTAAATAGTTTATAGTTATACTGTTTTTAATTAAGTGCATTGTAGATAATCTTTTCTTTATTAGACGATTTAAACAGCATTTTGGTTATTATTTTAAAAAGAACGTTACAGTATTTTAGGACAAAGTGGGAGCCCACTATGTGACAGAAGTAGTAATATCAAAGAAATTAAGAAGATAATTTTGAAAATTATTTACTTTGTTTAACATTAGCTGTGTACAATGTTCATAGTCCGGTAATGCTTGAAATTATCACCAATTGAAACTGGAAGGCGCAACAGCTCCTGGCTATATCTTTATATGCTTTATTACCTAGCTATTTGCCACATTTCTATAGTCAGATTCTTACTTGATGTTACATGCAAGCCAGTTAACTACATTCAGTGGAACAATAAGTAATCCCGCCAGTTCTAAGCTTTGCCCTGTGATTCAAATTTTAAGTAGCAATGGCATAGATAATTGAATGTGAAACCTCGTGATATTCGATAGATAATTGAAAAATTGTGAAACGAAGATTCTGTTCACTTTTTACATTAAACTGCTTGTCATCATTCTTGGGTGATAGATATGCACTTAGTTGCGGATATTCGTTTGTCCTTCTATAAACAAACAACACTAGTGCCTAATCCTACAATCATTTACAGAATTTGGAACATATACCTGACAGAGTTGCCTGGGAGTTTCTGCAACACAATTGTCTTTTTGCTAACAAAATCCGGATCACACCACGAAACTTGGAGCTGGCAATATTATGTTCCCCTCATTGTAAATCGTCCACATGCAACTTCAAACAGAAATCCGATGGTGACAGTTTGTCAGACAGCTAGCGTGTAAACTATATAAAGATATTAGGCAGGTCCGGTTTCGCCTACCACCTTCAATCGTTTCAGACCTTACATAAAAATGCATGCCTAATGTTTCATGTAAGTCGTGCACAAAAAAATATTGCTATTAAGCTGCAAAACACAAGTGGCCAATGTCTACTTACATAGGTACCAAGTTCTTCCCAAAGAAACTGGAAGGAAGACAGTATCAATGCAGTTCTCTCCAGACAGCCTACGTAGATATCATCAGACTTGATTATTTAGTCCAACATATCCAGCATACACACAAATGCAATGCATGCAAGTTCATAATCAGGACTGTGCAGGAAAAATGCAATGTAGCACTACGTATAGACTGCCTTGTGCCTTTTCTGTTCATGCTAATGTTGTTATATTGACAAATACGAGTAAAAAGGTATCTCCATTCATGTCATATTACTAACCCACTGTCATATTTTTTTCTAAAAACTACAAATGTTTTGATATTATACAGCACAAGCACCTAGCGTTGCCATATGACAACATCAAATATATTGTTAAGTTTATTTTTGTGTATTTTGGTAAATTGTTAAAATCTTTTATATCTCTCAGATCTCAGGGTCGAACTATCTGATATTCAATCAGAAAAGTTACCTATAAACTTTCTTTATTATACCTTTAATATGAGACTCAATTATAATCCTTCAATATGGGCTTCTGTTATTGAAAGATTAAATATTACCAACAAAGAATTAAATTTTTTTATACACATGCACTGGTTATTAATTTTCAACACATAAAGTTTGGTTATTAATCATAACCATTGACACATATCTGAAATGTCAAACATGACATTCATCAATCAAAATATTTTCAAGAAAGAATAAGTAAGTATAGCATATATGGTTTATTAGCTTTTTATTTTATATAAATCTTTATTTTAGGATTTGAAATGGAAAGATATCTTACCCTTTGTCAACTTACATGTATAATCTTTCCTCAGGTAAGTATTCCTTGTATGGCCATCTAATAGTTTATTAAAACTTTGACACATGTAATCTTCCTGTTCCAACAACCACCTCCACAATCAACACTATCTGCCAAGAATCGCGATCAACAGCCGTTGACTCAGCAGACACCACCTCTCCTGACTACTGGACTGCCTCATAAACCGCCTTCCGGACTTCCCTCTCATCCAGGGCTCGATCGATGGTGGCCAGCTCCCCAACACCTCAGTAAGTATCTTCTAAGCTAATTCTTCTTATTCAATTACCTTAATAATTATTTTCTTTTTCAGGTATATTACGACGACTTCAAATCTTCCACACCTCGATGATCAAGCAACCCAGCTCGAAGACCGTTTTAAATATTATATATTGTATATAATGCCCTTTCTTTTCCTTCATTCAATAAAACACCAGACCTTTTTTTATATTTTTGTTTATTGTTTCCAGCCTTATTTTGTGGAACTCCATAATCATGAAATAAATAAAGATTATTAAAAGTTTCACAGTTTTATTAAAATACAACCTGACAATATTGTTTCGACAGCTATGCTGTCATTATCAAAGGTAATATAATTATAAACAAACACGTCGCTAAGGTAGATACAAAATAGGTAACTAGATAAAATAATAATAATCAGAATTAAATATCTACTACTTCCAGTAACGGAGAATTACTGAGCTCAAGTTGTTCATTCATTAAAGGTAATTCTCCGTTACTGGAAGTATTAGATATTTAATTCTGATTATTATTATTATTTTATCTAGTTACCTATTTTGTATCTACCTTAGCGACGTGTTTGTTTATAATTATATTACCTTTGATAAATTGGAAATAAACTATTATTATTATTATTATAATGACAGCATAGCTGTCGAAACAATATTGTCAGGTTGTATTTTAATAAAACTGTGAAACTTTTAATAATCTTTATTTATTTCACTTTTTTTATATGTTTTAATTTAACAAATTTTCTTCTTGGTTCTTTATCAATTTACATTTATTAGATACACATTTAGTATTAATTATCTTTTATATATACAGATTTCTTCTTCTTGTAAAATTTTATTTATTTATTCAACTCATTCAAAAAACCCCTTTATATTTCTAAATTTTTTTCTCTTATTATTCTTATCTCCCTGAGATACCTTTTTTCAACTATTTTTTCTCTTTTTTTCCCTTTTTTATTAAAATACTCCCTATCTTTGGTCATTCTTTTAGTTTTTTAATATATAATGTCTATAACCATAGTAGTGAATGAGATCTTATTATTGAAGTACAGGGAAGATTTTAATTATGCAAGAGAAAATCAATATACCTTTAAATTATTACATGATTTTTATTTTCAGGTTGACTTATGGCTAGGATATTCTTTCCTTTTATTATCCTTGTTAATTTTAATACTGTATCAAAATCCTATAATAAATATATGCTATTACGTTCTATTTCCTTGTTTTATGATTATATACTAAATTTTTATATTCATGGGATATCATTATGACTTTGTATGTAAGTTTATTTGTTGATCCTTAATAACCACATCTGTGTAACAATGATTCTCTAAAATTTTCTATTCTTATGAATATGCTCATATTAAATTTTCTACCTCTCATAAACGTGAACATCACAATATCAAAAAGTAAAAAATTTGTTTTAAATATTTTTATCTAAGACGACCATAGAAAGTTACACATTCCCCACAATCTAGTAACCGTGAAAACGACCAATTGCAAACAATCTCCAAACTGAACGGTAAAGACTGTGAGGAAGGAGTTCTCAACAATCAGTAGTTCCATTAAAACTCCATAGATGTCACCACGCAATATTTATAATAGTATTAATTATTTGAAATATAAAATGTTATAAGTTTTAGATAAAGGTTAATTTATTTTGTTTAATTAATATTGTACATTAAATTATATTTTGAATGGAAATCCATCTAGAAAAAATACCAACGTCAGAGCCGGGGAATTAAACTCCGGATTGGCCGTCTAGTAGCGAGAGCGTAAGCATTGAGCTACGGAGACGCTTTTAAATGGCTAGGTTATTTCTCATTATATAAAGTTACAAAGATTGTTATTCAATTAAAACATAAAATTGATTAATTTTTTACATTATTATATAATTGTTAATGTAATATTATTTAGTATTATTATTGCTAAATTACAATAAAAACATTGAAAACATTTATAATTTGCTACATAATGCGAGAATATGTGGACATTTCGAAGCAACGGGGTTAATAACCTTGACAGTTGAATTGTGATTGTATAAAATTATTTTTTGAAAACGAGTACATACGTATGATTATTTAACTGTAAGTACTAAATAGCAGATTGACTGAAATTATACAGATTGTAAACGTATTATTACTATTGTCTTTACAAATTTAATGTTTACTTTTGTCGTTTTCGAAATTCTAGATGTATCATGAGTGAATCCGATGATGAGAAAATGGGGTGTACACTTGTACACCTCCAAACATCGTGGAAGCGGCTCACATTACATCTCTTAATTTATTGCCAGAAATTTCATGTACAAAATATGAATGCGAGTATAAATTCTAGGTTAAGAAATCTTCATAGCTGTTAGTGGTTTATTACTTTTTTTTGTTGTCGTAGATAAAGTATAGTGTGTAGCGCGTGCAAAAACGCCAATTTCACACTCGTGTGATCGCGGCATTCGACTCCGTCTCATGCCGCAACATCTTCACACTCGTGAGAAATTGGCACTTTTCTGCACTTGTAACACAATATACTATAATTGTCAGAATGACATTTAACAGTATTTTTGAAAATTTCGGGGATTTTGCGATTAAGTCCTTTAGTCGTGCAAAAATAGCGTAAACACCACAAAACTAAACAGCCTTTCAATCTCGCGTGTGTTTATTGCCCTGGCTTATGCTCGGTAAAATAAACTTCACATTCAGGATTAAAAAATGCACTTTAGTCCATTGGCATATAATATTTTCAGAGATTCTTTTCATGTTTCAGTGATGAAGTTTATAAAAGAATCTATCAAATATTTTTAGAAAAACATAAATTTGTATTAATAGTTCAGTCAATCTGTCAGAAAAACAGGCCTTACCTTGCAAAAGGTCAGGTAGTTCTGAGTTTTGGATGTTTTGTATCTTGGGATCCTTATTAAAAATCCAAGTTTACGACATTGGCGCACCACCGCCATATTGAAAAACAAATGAAAATTTCGACATTTCTTCGGTTTTCTAAGAATATCTTGTAAACGATGTGTTTTACAGAGAAAGTGGTTATTTTTAATTTTAAAGTAGACTAGATTTGCTACACTTTGAGTGTTGCCGAGATGCAGCTAGGAGAGAATGGGAAAGTGAACTCTTCACCTTGTTTTTGTCCAAAAAATGCTGCCATTCATTCATGCACTTTTTTATGTCGAGGGTGTACATCTCTATTTGCAAGACATGTTGACATAATTGGAAGAGAGAATTGATGCTGCTAAATACAATAAATTCCCAACTAAAGGATATTTCACCATCAGATGCACAAAAGAGTTTTGATCAGGTTTTGTTCTATGGTCATATCTGACCATAGAACAAACACTGATGAAGACGATGAAAAGCTCTGGAGAATTGACCCGTGATCGTGGAATCACAGACAGTGTATACTCGAAGGACTCTAGAAATGCTACATCTTCAGAACAGCTTTGATGGAGTTAAGAAATACTTTAGTATTAACTCAGTAACATCTGAGCAACATATGGATATAAAGCCTTCTCACATTACCTGAGATAATGAGAACATGGATAAGCTCAGAGACTGGTTTTATCAACACCCTTCATTTTCCAAAACTGGCTTGATCATTAATAATGATCAGAATTACCAAAACTTTGAAGAGGCTGTATCTTGGCAACTATTAGGTTCCACAAAGTCATTCTGCACTCAAACTGTAGCAAATTTATTCTACTTAAAAATTAAATATAACCATGTTTGTCGTAAAACACATCGCTTAGGAGATATTCTGCGAAAACCGAAGAAAGATCGAGATTTTCCTCAATTCTTCAATATATCAGCCCACGATCAGCGAACGCCATGATTGAAAGCTTGGATTTCTAATAAAGAGCCCTAACATACAAAACATATCCAAAAACCAAAATTACTTGACTTTTTGCAAGGTAAAATGTACAGATTGACTGGACACTGGACTATAATGACAGATTAAAATAATGAAAAGAAATTGATGTTTTCTATATTATCGGCCATAACTCGGTCATTTGTTAAGCAATTTAAAAAAACAAAAATTTCCTATAAATGAAACAAAATATATCTTCAATAAATGAAGAGTAAGAAATTTTATTTGTTGAGTAAATATTTTGAACTGCTGAAACTTAAACATTTCCAAAAAAAAAAAACTTTTTTCGTGACTGTTTCAGGCTGTAACTCAGTCATTTCTTTACCTTTTGTAAAGCTACATTTCTTATCTTCCCAGTAGAAAAAAGATTTCCAAAATGTAACTACAAATGGCTAAGTTTTCGTCATCAGAGTAGTGCAAGGCACCAAAACTGGGTGAGGTACATTCAACGGGCTGAGAAAAAAAAACTCGAAATGATGGGAAAATTCTGCAAGTATGAAAAGTCTTTATTCTTCAATATCAGACCGTTTATATAGGTAGGAGATCTTGTGTATTTCATGTGTAGCACAGTGTAATTAATGTACAAAATATGAATTAGTGAAGCATCCCTTGATATAATCTGTCAAAAGATTCAGAAAAATCTTTAAGAAAAGATGAATGGGATAAACTGACGGATAGCGGCAGAGCCATGCAGACACTATTATTCATACAATACATATGTACTTCAATAGCGTATGGCCTAGAGGTTCTACCAACGTCTATATATTGTGTTTATACATAAAATAATAACCAGCACATCAAAATAATTACTTACGATTAAACAACGCAATTTTAGTAATATTTGCATAACCAACTTTTCAATTATTTACCTATTTTTTCAAACGAAGACAAATCTCCTTAAAATTAACTACAACTTACTTTGTTAACAGCAGCATCCGTTTTAAAATTCGTCAGTACTTCCTCAGGATTACACTTATTATTCACAATGAAGTCTTTAATCATCGAACGAATGATCCCTAATGCAACGCCAAGTTCTTCGTTATCTTTTGTCGATACATCAACAATTAACGCTTCAGGTAGATTTACACTTTCCCATTTGCACTGATACATTAAATCCAATGTAGACAAGGCTTCGCGGCGTAAACTTCGATTAGTACCATTCAAATCTGAGGCAACTTTCTCGAAAAAAAATTTAATCAAATTTTCTCCTGTTTCAACTTCTTCAATCACATCTCCTGTGCGTTCTAATTTGGTTAGGATATCTCTCAGAACTTTTAACTTCTCTATTTTCTTTGAATCCGAAAGAGAAGGGTCTAAATAAGGCTCCAAGTAGGGTCTCAGTTTCTCCATCACGACTATTATAGTATTTATGTAAATACGACGTCGCCTTAAAAATTAGCAATATCAAAATATTTTACAGCAATGCACATTACCGATTTTTGTACTAAAATACCTTTAATAAAACATTACAATTTCGATTATTATTTACTACGTGCTTTGCGAAACGTTTTATTTCTGCACCGCTATTCGCATGTCATAACATAAGGATTGCCAACATAAACGCTTACACATAAAAAAGCACTAACAAGAGCGGGAAGATTATATCAGATTAGCCAACCTATATGCCGTTATTTTTTAAAAGATTTTTAGAAAAAACAGTGCATAAAGCTACTGTAAACACATTAAAACTGCCACGCTGGCTAACGTGACGTTAATCGTTTTGGTTTTGACTAATAAAAAGCACTCACAATCGCTTTCTTTAAAATTGCTGCGAAATACAGTGACGTAAAAACTGTCTTGGAATGGAAGTTTTATTAGGTTAATGCATTTGAAATATTCGGTTTTGAACGTTGGCTGCACTAAATACTTTGAAATTCTAATTTTTTTCTTCTAGTTTCAATTTTATTTTTTATAAAGTTTGTTTATATAAATTATACACTCCTTACAGTCCTTACTGTTAATGTTAGCCCACAAATAAAATAATTATACATTTCTAAGCTCAATTAAAATTTTTCAGTAACTAATTTAAGGGTACTATTCTCTAACGTATGTCATTATGTTAAATACCAATTTTATGCAAAATAGCATAATGTTAAAAGATCAGTATTCTCTATAAAGTATATCTAGTAGAGTCAATTTTTTTAAAAAACAAGCCTAATAAGTTCTTATTTTTTTACTATCTAATAAAGATAGCGACTTGAAATTTAGTTCTGGACCAATATACCTATTTAAAATGCGGGCTGGTGGTTCAGACCCCCATTTTATACACCTAATTTAATAACGCACCAAATTGAGCAAAATTTATGTTGGGAGGGTTCTTGGGGTCGCTGATTATGAATCCAATGAGAAAATTGAAAAATTCAAAATGGCGGTCCTAAAATAACGGCCTTTAAGATTGAGAATGCGATTTACGCCATTTCTAATGATTTTAGATAGAAATTCAAAGAGTCAAAAAGTGTTTAGAATGTGATTTTGCAAAGGAATACACTATTTTGGTTACCGTATTATGTAACCCCTTCGCTTTCCCCTAGTGGGAAACCTACTATATGTCAGAACCCCTTTCAGGGAAAAATGACGATTGTAACATTGTTTTATACAGAAAATAAAGAGTAAGTTAAATTAATAAAAAAATAACTTATTGATTGTGTTGTATCTTTACTGATACATTAATAAAGACAGACAGACATACTGGGTTCTTCTAGTACAATATTTATTAGTACAAAAATAAGTACAAGACTGACTAGACAAGGCTTTGTAACTGACATAATTATTATTATGTTTTCTTAAGCAACTATGTTAATAATATAAATATACAACATTTTTTTCCCTCTAAAGATAAAGTACAAAACAGAAATTACTATTTAATAACATTAATGCAAATTAAAATAATTCTTAGATACAATTAAAGATTTAAACGCACAATTGGCTTTTTAATTCTAGTAGACCTACGTAACTGAGTTTCTTTTATATCAGTAGGTATATCTACAGTAATGTCTATATCTGTATTTTCTTTATTTTTAGTATTTTCTTTATTTTGAGTATTACTCTTACTTTCATCTTCATTCTCAACATCATCGGTTTCACTCTTTGACCCTTCAGTACTTGTGTTTTCAATAATCCGTCCAGGTGTAGCTAATGTACTCTTTTCGGATTGAACTGCAGTAGGATATCGTACATCTAAATAGCAGGGTCTTAAGGCATCCGCATGAAATTGCTTAACATCTTCGTTTATTTTGACCAAGTAAGTTATATTACTTAAAACTTTTACTATTGTTCCTATTATCCATTTCTTTTCACCTTGTAAATTTTTACATAGCACTTTTTGTCCTACATTATACAATATTCTATTCTTTAACTCTATGCTATTTTTCTTGTTTATGATCACCCCAGGTTTTAAAATATCAAATCTAGTCCTAGGTTTTTGCTTAAAAATCATTTCATTAGGTGTCATTCCTGTTACATTAGGTGTATTACGGTATAAAAATAAAAAGTTTTGAGTTTTCTGTTCTGCTGACAGTTTTAGTTTTGAATTTTCCAACTGCTTTTCTACAGCCTTTTTGACCGTTTGCACGCTCCTTTCAGCTATGCCATTAGACTGAGGATGGTATGGAGGACTTTTAATGGGTGTAATATCATTAGCTTGTAAAAATTTTGTAAATTCATTCGACGTATAAGGCGGGCCCGTTGTCGCTGACCAGCTCATTCGGTAAGCCTACTATTGCAAACGTTTTACACAATTTTTCTATAGTTTGAGCTGCTGGTGTGCTTGACATTATATGAATATCTAACCATTTTGTTCTGGTATCGATTATTAACAAATAAGTAATATTATCTTTATAAAAGAAATCCACGTGCACTCTTTCAAAGTTACAATTTGTTTTAGACCATGGTAACAATTCACAATTTTTTGTAAAATTCTGGGATAATTGACATATTTCGCATTTTGATATAAAGTTTTCTATACCTTCATTTAACTTATGCCACCAACAGTAGTTCCTAATCAACATTTTAATGTAGGTTATACCACAATGAGATTCATGAAATAAATTTAGGACTTCTGGTCTTAATTTTAAGGGAACTTTGACTCTATTACCCCACATAATGCAGTTTTGTTCGACGGTTAATTCTGCTCGTTTTAGAAAATATGGTCTGTACAACTCATCTTTAACATTTTCTGGCCAGCCTCTCATAACAAAATCATAGTTAACACTATGTCTTTTTTTGTAGCTGCAGCTATTTCCTTATAACACAGTGGTACAGTTTCAGTAAAATTTAATGAGTTAATTGTTTCAGGTAAGAGTGATAAGGTAGCCTAGACAATGCATCAGCGTTACCTATCAAAGTGCCTTTTCTGTATACAATCTCATAATTGTAACCAGACAATATAATTGCCCATCTTTGTATTCGAGCAGCTGCAGTAATTGATATTTTCTAATTTGCATTAAAAATACTTTGAAGTGGTTGGTGATCGCTGACTAAAATAAACTTACATCCATATAAGAATTTATGAAATTTTTAACAGCGAAAATTAATGCTAACGCCTCACGTTCTAGTTGTGAGTAATTCTTTTGGGCTTCTGTTAAAGTGCTTGATGCAAAATAAATTGGTTCTGCATCAATTTTATGACTTAATACACATCCAGCTCCATAACTGCTACTGTCGCAAGTTACATATAATTGTTTATTTGGGTTATAATGAACTAAATAGTATATTATTTTATGCGGAGGAGAAGTGTGACTTTTCATGGCGCGCCTGAGTTTACCCGCCGAACGTAGTGAGGCGGGTAATAGAAGGCAAGCCATGAAAAGTCACTTCTCCTCCAAATTAAATATTCTATTTTTTCTTCAAACGCTTTAAAATATGTATTATAAAGCTGCCATGTTTTTGTGTTTTTGATACTCAGCTCTGGGTTTGATTTATGCATACAATACTAGAAATGTAGTAGGCGATTAATAAATGCGAGTAGTTTCGATTGTTATACAAAAAAACGTTTTGACAGATATAAATTGTTCATCGTTGCTGTTAGTTGTGACAGTTAGTTTTTGAAATGCAACCGAGCTTGTGGGCAGAAATTGAGGCTGCGGTCAATGAGGCTGTCTCCTCTCTTGGACCCACAAAATCTAGCGAGAAATCATTTTAAAAAGTGGTGCGGTTCAAAGAATGTAAATAAATTTGAAGAAAATGTGTTTCTACTGGGTGATTTTTTAAATTTCTGATCTAGTAAGTCGTGATTTTTACGCCGTATCGAAGGTCACCGAAACGTAGGGCGTAGCGTTGATCACACTGCTATTCCAAATGTCATTTATGTGACAAATTGACTACTTAGTTATTACTGGAGTAGGTTATGTTTATGTCAACATTTTTGAAATCTGACAGTTGTGACAAATCGAACGATTCAAACTACGCCCTACGTTTTCCGCATCTTTTGTTTTAAAATTATGTCATGGCTTTCTAGATCAGAAATTTAAAAAATCACCCGGTAGCATATTTCAACACAATGGCTAAAGAGAAAAAATGGAAATCATCGACCATGTGGTCGCGATATTCCATGATCAAATCGCAACTAATAATTAAAAACGGAATGGATATAAGTAAATGTTTAAAGTTAGGTGCGTTCTTGAAAACGGAATGGATATAAGTAAATGACGAAGGGTATTCTGCAAAAAAATCAAGAATTTTTCGAAGGAGCAGTTCGAAACTTTTTTATTTTTAATTTTGTGGTTTAAATATGTAATTTCTTCAGATTGTTTTATTAATTGGAGTAACTGGAGCCTGCATATGTGATGAAATGGTAAAAATGAAAACTACAGATATAGAGGACATGGGGAATGTTGTTTTGATTAAAATTCCGGATAGTAAGACTAGAAAAGTTCGATCGTTCACAATAATTGGAGAAAATTACGTCAAAATCTATCGAAAATACGCAGCGTTAAGACCAAAAGATATGCCAGAAACTAGATTCTTTTTAAAATATCAAAATGGAAAATGCTGCAGAAGTGTAATGGGAATACACAGTATTAGCAGAGTGTTCCTGGAAAGGTTGCAACTTTCTTAAAATTAAGTAATTCAAAAGAATACACGGGCTATTCTTTAAGACGCACTTCGGCTACACTATTAATTGATGGAGAAGGTAATATTGAGTCGCTAAAGCGGCACGGCGGCTGGAAATCAAGTAGTGTAGCGGAAGGCTACATAGAGGAGTCGCTGCGAAATAAAAATGATAATGCAAGTAAAATATTAAACTTGAATGAAGTTATAACACCTAGTGCCAGCAAGACAAATCTTATTGAACCATCAGCATCTCATTTGATTGCAGAAAATTTAACTTCGTCTGCACAGACTTCTACAGTACTGCATGGTTTTAATTTTCAAAATGGAACATTGACAAATTGCACGTTTAATATTAGTTTGACAAATAAAAATGACGTTTAAATTCGTATTTTCATTGTTGTGTGTTATTATTTTAGCGTTTCCATAGCAACACTTTTCCCTCCATGGAGGGAAAAGGAAAAGTAAAACTGTCGCCGGCGGAAAAGTTGCATTTTTCCGCAGCCACCTCAGTCAAATTATGACCTAATTATTTTACGTTTGAAGAAAATAGTATATTATTTTATGCGGAGGAGAAGTATGACTTTTCATGGCGCGCCTGAGTTTACACGCCGAACGTAGTGAGGCGGGTAACAGAACGCAAGCCATGAAAAGCCACTTCTCCTCCAAATTAAATATGCTATTTTTTCTTCAAACGCTTTAAAATATGTATTATAAAGCTGCCATGTTTTTGTGTTTTTGATACTCAGCTCTGGGTTTGATTTATGTATACACTACTAGAAATGTAGTAGGCGATTAATAAATGCTAGTAGTTTCGATTGTTATACAAAAAAACGTTTTGGCAGATATAAATTCAACACTTTTCCCTCCATCGAGGGAAAAGTAAAACTGTCGCCGGTGGAGAAGTTGCATTTTTCCGCAGCCACCTCAGTCAAAATATGACCTAATTATTTTACGTTTGAAGAAAAGATTATTTTCTGTAATTAATTTTTTGCTTAGATCAAATGCTTGCTGACATTTATTTGACCAATTGTAGGGTTTATCTTTTTTTAAAAGATCATACAGTGGGTGTAAATTTTCAGATAATCTGGGTAAAAATTTACCGTAGTAATTCAATAAACCTAAAAAGGCTTGCAACTTTTGCATAGTATCAGGAACCGGTGCATTTACAATTGCCAATACCTTTTCCCGAAGAGGTTTTAATCCTTCCCCACTAACAATATGCCCTAAAAATTGTATTTCCTTTTCAAAAAATTTACTCCTCCCAGTTTACACGTACATTAAACTCAGTAAATCTTTCCAATACTTGTATAACTGTATTATAACAATGTTGAATATTGGATCCTGATATTATTATGTCATCAATATAACATTTAGCATTCTCTATACCCATTACAATTCTATCCATAACAGACTGGAATATTGAGGGTCCACTAGACACACCAAATTGTAAGCGACTGGGCTGATAAAGACCTAAATGTGTGTTAATAGTTAAATATTCTTTTGACTTAAAATCTAAGACTAACTGTTGATATGCACCAGATAAATCTAAGACACAGAAGATTTGCCCTTCATTTAATGATGCAAATATGTCATCAGGCAAAGGCAGTGGATAATGATCAATATCTACAACTTTATTGATTGTAGCCTTATAATCAACACATATGAGAACTCGTTCATGTGCAGGCGAGAGTAGTCGTGGCGATACACTTACGGTCGTGTCAAATATTATTCTATAATATCATTATTATTAAAACTTTAATTTCTGATCTGATCGGAAAATTTATTTAACAACATGCCATTAACAAGAGAGATAGTAGCCGAGATAAACACATGTGTTAATAATGCAATAAAAACCTATCTTGAAAGTGAAGAATTTATCGATTCTTTGAGTAAATAAGTAGGTGCGTGTATGGCAGATATAATAAACGGAAAAGTAGAAGAAATTACACGGCCAATTCTACATGAAAATAAAGTTTTAAAAGAAAAGCTGGATGATCTCGAACAATACTCCAGACGAACCAATATCCGCATTTTTGGTTTAAAAGAAACAAAAAATGAGAAATTAGAGGAAGATGTGGTGGATCTTATTAAGAAAAAACTCGAACTTAATATCTCAAAAGAATCAATCGATAGACTCCATCGGACCGGGAAATATGTAGAAGGTAAAAACAGGCCGACTATAATTAAATTTGTCAGTTATAGGACGCGCCAACTGGTTATAAATAATAAGAAAAAACTTAAAGGCACCTTGTATGTCATACAAGAAGACCTAACCAGAACCCGCTTAAACCTACTGCATAGTGTACAAGCAAAACTGGGACGTCGAAACACTTGGACGCGTGATGGAAGTATATTTTTCCGTCGCGATGACAAAATTCATATAATTAAGTCATACGAAGATTTTAAGAAACACTTCCCAGAATCAGATGGCTTGTAAAATACAATAAGAAGATCTGTTAAGTACTAAATAATTATCGATAAATATCACTTATTTTAAATTCTAAGTGACCGCAAGCGCCTTGAAAAATTCCAAATTAATTTTTTGTCAATTTTGAATCTTTTATTAAGTTCATACAAGTTAATATTATTTGATAAATTACATTTCCTTGTTTGGATTATTCATACTCGTATTTATTAGGTTATTTCATATTTCAAAAGATTGACAATAGTAGGTATTGTGGCACCTCAGCCAGACGGAAATTGACATGCCATGTGGCATGCCAATGGCATGGCTCCTCCCCTCGCCTGTGATTGGCTACCCCCACTCCTGTAGCTCCTCCCCTTGCTTCTGATTGGTCGCCGCCATCTTGGATTTCCCCGCCTACTTCACGCTGATTGGTTAACCCCCACTCCTGTAGCTCCTCCCTTGCTTCTGATTGGATGAAGGCAGCCATTTTGGAACGTCTGGTTCCATTCTACCACGCCCGCCATTACGGGAATCTGTATTACCGGTAATCTGAGTGCTACCAATAGAGGGCGTAATGCTACAATTAGTGTGTATTGCTAAGAGAGGGCGTCATGAAGAAATCTGTATTATCGATGAACTGTGTACTACTACTAGGGGGCGTGTCATGAAGAAGAAGAAATCTGTATTACTACAGAGAGGCAACCATTTTATATCACAGCATCTTGCGTGCGCGCGCTAAATTTGAATCTGTCAATTTTAAATATTTGTCATTTTTGCATCTGTCATGTTAAATCTGTCAATTTTACTGCTGTCATTTTTACATCTGTCATTTTAAATTTGTCAATTTTGCTTCTGTCATTTTAAATTTGTCATTTTTGCATCTGTCATTTAAATCTGTCATTTTGAATTTGTCATTTTGCATATGTCATTTAAATCTGTCATTTTAAATCTGTCATTCTTAAAGCAATCATCTTACCAGATTTGAATATTAGCGCTAACTCTGGGATTGGATCCTTTCACTAAGCTGAAACGTTTCCACCACTACCTTTTCTAGAAGAAATAATAAAGTCATATAGGAATTAAAAATTATTTTTATTAATATATTGTTAAAGCTACATTTAATTTATAATAAAAAAAAATGTTGATAGAATGCTGGTGCTTGAGGACTTCAGGACTGACCTCTATTTTCTATTTGCTATCTCTCTCTCTCTCTCTCTCTCTCTCTCTCTCTCTCTCGTTCTCTCTCTCTCTCTCTCTCTCTCTCTCATAGTATGACTACTTACCGGCTTTGTAGCTTAGGATGTTCGCTGTCGGCTTTATTCGTGTACTCTCTCGCTGATGACTACGATCTACCTTTTTATATAGTCAGCCCTTCACCCTGTGCTAGTAAATGAAACAACAACAATGTTTATACATATTATTTATTTTGATATTTAATGGACAATTGTAACATATGATTTGACAAATTATTCATTACACAGTATGAGTTGAGATCATCGCGTAACACTTGCAAATTGTTCAAATATTTTTGTAGCCTATTTCTAAGATAGTTTACTTCCGCCATGGTGTTCTTAATACGACGGTGCAAACGTTGTTGTCGTTGACGTCTGCGACTACTGCTGCTGCTGATATGATTGCAGTCGTGTACGTACGGCATCGATAAACTTTTGCGGATAATGTTTTATTATTTCTAATAAAATGAACGAGTTCAATCCGTGCTGCTGTGTTGTCTATTAAACTGGTAGCTGAGTAGTAACCGCATAACAGTTCGGACGTGAATAAAATTGAATCGGATGTCGGGAGCGATTTATAGGCATCTTCATGGCGTCTCAGTTGACCTTCTGCTACGTTCTCTATGTTTGCGTGGTAGAAACGCGAAAAGTCAGTCAGTATAGACTGAAACTCGTAATCTTTTAAGGTTATAGTCCGCTGTTTATCATGTATGGCCACCCTGTTGCCGAAAAACTCGTTGTGAATAATCTCGATGTATAAATTGTCACATAGATGGAATTTCAAATGTTTATCGCAATGTAGTACACTGTTGTCCTTGTTGCAACAGCAGCAACCATGAAAGAAATTTTTAAACATTGCCTCGACTCGTATATCATACAGCTCGAACCAGTCCCGTTCCGACAACACCAATTCACCATACTCACATATGCTATTCACGCACTCGAGCTTCACTACCACGGCAAATTCTCCCTGGTCGTCGTCGTCGGGGGCAATAAGTCCTACTTGGATGTTGTGTATATCACGGCCTCCTCGATTTGTGAGAGGACGTTCGTCTCTCAAATCGAGGAGGCCGTGGTGTATATGGTCGTAGTTTTCTTTTTCCCCGGGAGGTCTCGTAACATACAGCGGATACTGGACAGCCCCGAGCAGTTGAACACGTACTTCACGTTTAGCTGCTGCTACTGCTGCTACTGGTGCATCTATGATGGTAAAGTTTGCTGATGCTACTACAACGTCATCAGCGTAGTATAGAGGCTGCTGCTGCTGCTGGGACAGGAACGCTAAAACAATAATAATACAATAATCGATTAATATAAGCATAAACACACACAAAAGTCTTAAAAATCTTACCTGTTTCTTCGACTTCGTTGTTCCACGCTTGACCGTCGTTGTCCGTACTTGCTGTTGATGATGATGCATGATCTGCAACATCCGAACCTTCTTCATCTAAACAAGCAACAGCAACAAAATAGACACAAATTAGCATATAAACTTGAAGTTTTATAAACAACAACTTACCTATTTCCAGGGGTTCGCTCTCACAGTTATCATAACAATAATTAGGACTGCTTGACATCATCGTAATTGCTGCTGCTGCTGCTGCTGCTACTGCTGCTGCACACGTACTGCCTACTGCTACACGCTAACAACGGTCGGCTTTATATAGTCACCTATACTTACCTAGATCCAGCGCATGCTCAGTAACACGGATACGGTAAACAAGCGGTCATCGCTGGCAGATAGGTTTCATCCTGTCGCTGACACGTCATCATCATCACAGGCAGGTGTGTGTAGGTAATTACCTCATTCTCTCTCTCTCAGTTATAGATATCACTTTTCATACCATGGTACAGCTGGGTGCGAATAGTAATAATACACGCATATAGAACATTATGCAGAGTCATCGATTCTAAA
Organism: Agrypnus murinus; assembly: GCA_929113105.1. Taxonomy (NCBI): domain Eukaryota; kingdom Metazoa; phylum Arthropoda; class Insecta; order Coleoptera; family Elateridae; genus Agrypnus; species Agrypnus murinus. The sequence continues at coordinate 39,241,814 of OV816030.1, forward strand.
CATATTTAAATTAATCAATCGCTTTATGAAATCCATAGAGAATTATGCAATCTTATTAAATAAGTCTAGAAACAGACATACCAGAACGTTTACTGAGGCAGAGAGAGAGAGAGAGAGAGAGAGAGAGGTTAAGAAGATTTTATAGAATGTATTTCGTTTATTTTATCATCTTATCAAAAATATTACATATAAATACTATTACAATACGGCTATAGTACATAGTACAAATTAAATATTTACTTATTCTATGATTTTTCTCGCTTTAAGCTCTGTGATGACTGAAATTATTTCGTTGTCGTTTTCGAGACTGTTGCTATGAGCCTTCTTTGCAGCGTACAACAATTGTAGTCGATCCACTAGTTGATCAGGCGTACTCTGACGTATCCATTCCGGTTTCATCATCTTGTTTAACTTTTTGGGGAGACTAACCTCAAAGTCTATTATTCTGTATAAATTTGGTCTTATTACATTTTCGTATTTCCAATGTTTAACGCTTATTAGTCGATCGTTGCGCCTATAGTCTTTCTTATGAGCATTAGTAAGTGAGATTATTTTCATATAGTTGTCGATATCTTCCTCTGTTGGACTAGGAGGGCTTATTCGTTTAAGCGTTAGTAAAGTAAACAGACCGGGTGTTCCATTAAAAAGTTTGTTTTTAATTAAAATATCTTTTCCTTGAAACTGTACTCTTGAACAAGCAAACCGCCACTTATCGATGTCATTATATAGACCGTACCTAGTTTTATCTACGTTTTTGTTTTTGTTTTCTCCGCTAGCTAATAATGCTCTATAATAGTTAGAGAATTCCTGATAAATCCTTAAGTCGGAATCGCATTCTTCTTCTTCTTCCTCAGCATCATCATCATCATCTTCAACAGATGTAACTGAAGATGCCTGTTCAAGTTTCGGTGAGAGATAAACGGTCCCCGGTCGAGGTTCAGTTTTATCACGGTGAAAGTAGGCTAATTTATTTCGTATAGCATTACGAGCGTTTATTATTTCATCATTATCATCATCATCGAGCCTTATTTCTTTATTTGTGTCATGGGGTTCATTGGTATGCATACGTTTCAGACCCTTGTCTTTAATTATTACATCATTTCTAGGCTTCGTCTTATTATCATTATTATTATTTGCACCTATGGTGGTACAATGGATTGTTTTCAAGTGCCTTTTATAACTACTATTACGTGAAAAAGATTTGAAACATTTAGTACATGGGACTTTGTGTCCGCGGTGTATATTCATATGGCTTGCATACCCGGAGCGTCGAATGTTCAGACCGCATACATCACACAAGCGTCGTTCCATAACGTCTAATGAATGATCAGGAACAAAGTTCCTGTTTATATAGTCTAGTTACATGTACATACACGCGCAATTTCAAACAGATACACGCACAGACGTACATAATAAAGCATAAACACGCGCAATTTCAAACAGATACACGTACAGACGTACATAATAAAGCATAAACACGCGTAATTTCAAACAGATACACGCACAGACGTACATAATAAAGCATAAACACGCGCAATTTCAAACAGATACACGCACGGACGTACATAATAAAGCATAAACACGGGCAATTTCAAACAGATACACGCACGGACATACATAATAAAGCATAAACACGCTCAATTTCAAACAGATACACGCACAGACGTACATAATAAAGCATAAACACACGCAATTTCAAACAGGTACACGCACAGACGTACATAATAAAGCATAAACACACGCAATTTCAAACAGATAAAGCATAAACACGCGCAATTTCAAACAGATACACGCACGGACGTACATAATAAAGCATAAACACGCGCAATTTCAAACAGATACACGTACAGACGTACATAATAAAGCATAAACACGCGCAATTTCAAACAGATACACGCACAGACGTACATAATAAAGCATGAACACGCGCAATTTCAAACAGATGCACGTACAGACGTACATAATAAAGCATAAACACGCTCAATTTCAAACAGATACACGTACAGATGTACATAATAAAGCATAAACACGCGCAATTTCAAACAGATACACGTACAGACGTACATAATAAAGCATAAACACGGTCAATTTCAAACAGATACACGCACAGACGTACATAATAAAGCATGAACACGCGCAATTTCAAACAGATACACGTACAGACGTACATAATAAAGTATAAACACGCGCAATTTCAAACAGATACACGCACGACGTACATAATAAAGCATAAACACGCGCAATTTCAAACAGGAGGTCAAGAGAGAGAGAGAGAGAGAGAGAGAGAGAGAGAGAGATGTGATCATAGAGGAAATAAAGTACATGAATACGAGAAATGAGGCCATTTATCAGGATAACTATATACCCCAATGGTTCGTAACGCCGTTAGAGGAATGCTAAGAAAAATTTTTCGAATATAATAACAAAAGTATCATTTGTTACATCTATAATAAACTAACGCGCGCGTATACTTTTTACAGCAAAAAGCAAAGCAGTTGGACTCTAAAAAACAATAATCAATCTCCAAGTAAACATCAACAAGTTTACCCAGTAGCATGGCTCTTCATATATCGATCTACCCAAGCAGAAAACATTCAAAATTCCGATCAAATCTGCTTCATGTGGATCATTCTAACGCTAACTACACCGGTCCTCTTCCGCATATCAAGTTCTACAGCAATGATACCGTGAAACCAAAAGCTCGTAAAGAATTCCTAAAGTGGTACGAGGTAAAACAGGTACACGATTTTCCTATGGCTCAGACAGGTAAAAAGTGAAATGGAGATTCAGCAGGTTCTGGCAAATAAGCGAACAGTTAAGAAGGCAAATGGTGTTAAAAACACATAGTGAAAAACACTATCACATTTGACGACTATGCTAACTGATTAAATGAAGGCAGGGAAACATCTGTGCAACAAAAACTGTTCAGATCCAATAAACAGCAGGTTTCAAACATCTCTCAGATGTTTGAAATCGCACTAAGCCATCACGACGATAAGCGCTATATCACCCCAAGTTCGTACGACACTCTACCGTAGGGTACTATCACTTACCTGCCAATAGTTGTACAAAATAATACTTAAGATTAGATATAAGTTAATGTTAAGTTTTTCATATTACAAAAAATAAGAGAAAAATCCTACCTTATGGTTGACTAAAGTTGATGATTTAGGCAGGTACTAACACAAACACATACACACACAGAGTTTTTATTTTACAATCACTAAACGTAATGAAGCTCTTGAACTGTAGTCGAGCATATATAGCAGGTATTGCTATGAGTTTGGGTTTTTATACCCAAACAGTGAACAAGCCTCCCCCCTTGGTGAATGCGTTACCAAACTACAAGATCTTGCGCAATATCCCCTAGGGTTATCACCTGAGAGCTGGGTAAAATCAAGTTCCCATGAGAACACCTGCCGATTAATTTATTGATGTTTAAAAATGTAGATCTCAACATAGATACGTTTTATTCCTATGCCCAGGGTCATAGGAATAACAGTTTATATTTATTAAGAGTCATTCTGTTCTAGGTTTATGAGGGAAAAACTGTTATGTCTATAAATTCTAACACAATAGAACACTTGATTACGTAAAATAAGCTACATGTATAACCGACCCTTTTTTTTAAATTGGACTAGCAGATCTATAACAGCTGAGAAAACAAATAAAAACATTATTGAAGGATGGCTATAATATTCTTTAGTTCGACATCATGTTCAAATAACTAAAATACGAAGGAATTTGCTCTAATTAAATAAAAACCTTCAAACGTTTATGCCATATTATGAGGTTGCTTTTATGTTTAAAAACTAAGGGTATTAAAGCTGTCTTTCTCAGAACAGGGGTATAATTCATTCTGCTGTCATAATGATTTTAAAATTTTAAAAGAATTTACCTGCATTTTTAGCATTCGATACGGCCCCTTTTTTAAAGGTGTGTGTGTGTGTGTTTATCATTTTCTATATTTTATATTATTCAGATGTAATGAGAAACATACTAATCTTCTCGAAGCAAAATTTTTCCATATATAACTGGCTCGTTGGTCTAGAGGTATGATTATCGCTTTGGGTGCGAGAGGTCCCGGGTTCGAATCCTGGACGAGCCCTATTGTGTTTATATTCCGGATGGAATTTCATCAGATTAATTTGCAGCACTAGGTCATCGGATGCAAGGTGGAATTTAAATAATACGATACATAAATCAGTTCAGTTCATATATTAAAATGTTATGCGGAAACCCTATTTTAACACCTTTTTATTAATTTAAAAGATGGGGAAAAGATAAAGATTCGTAAGGGACTATAGTCTAGCGCTACCTGAATGCAAGAGGTTTTTACACCTGTTAAATATATAAATTAATCAGATTGTTTTAATAGAAAGAGAACATATTTTGTCCGCAATATAGATTCCTTCATAGCTTCATCTATTAGATCTATTTCATTTCATCGATTGGCTGTGAAAGAGAAAATGTAGCTAATTAATAATCTTACATGTGTTGTAAATATGAATAAAGGCCCGGGCGTTTATGTTTTAAAACTAAAGGTATTAAGCAGCCGTTAGACAATTTAATACTCTATCACTGTTTTCGTTTCGAATTTTTCCCTCATCAATAGCTTCACGAATAAATGAGATTTATTAATTAAAGTATAGACAACCAACACTTCATCATACTGTTATTTGAAAGTAGGAATTATCTTAAGATTTTATTAAAAACTTGTGTGTGTGTGTGTGTGTGTGTGTGTGAAACTTTAATCTAGTGTGTAGATGATTTAAAATATAAATAAATATAAGAATTAATAACAGCTTATATTAAGGAATTACAAAATTGGAATATAACAGTGTCGCATTAACAAATTTTTCACATATGTTTTGATTCAAGAAATATTCTTTTTATTTTTTACAAAACTTTTGTTTTAGGTAATATTTTAAAACTATCAGGAAAGGTAGACCTATTTCATTTCATCGATCGGCTGTGAAAGAGAAAAATGTCACTAGGTCATCGGATGCAAGGTGGAATTTAAATAATACGATACATAAATCAGTTCAGTTCATATATTAAAATGCTATGCGGAAACCCTATTTTAACACCTTTTTATTAATTTAAAAGATGGGGAAAAGATAAGGATTCGTAAGGGACTATAGTCTAACGCTACCTGAATGCAAGAGGTTTTTACACCTGTTAAATATATAAATTAATCAGCTTGTTTTAATAGAAAGAGAACATATTTTGTCCGCAATATAGATTCCTTCATGGCTTCATCTATTAGACCTATTTCATTTCATCGATCGGCTGTGAAAGAGAAAATGTAGCTAATTAATAATCTTACATGTGTTGTAAATATGAATAAAGGCCCGGGCGTTTATGTTTTAAACTAAAGGTATTAAGCAGCCGTTAGACAATTTAATACTCTAACACTGTATCGTTTCGAATTTTTTCCCTCATCAATAGATTCACGAATAAATGAGATTTATTAATTAAAGTATAGACAACCATCACTTCATCATACTGTTATTTGAAAGTAGGAATTATCTTAAGATTTTATTAAAAACTTTAATCTAGTGTGTAGATGATTTAAAATATAAATAAATATAAGAATTAATAACAGCTTATATTAAGGAATTACAAAATTGGAATATAACAGTGTCGCATTAACAAATTTTTCACATATGTTTTGATTCAAGAAATATTCTTTTTATTTTTACAAAACTTTTGTTTTAGGTAATATTTTAAAACTATCAGGAAAGGTAGACCTATTTCATTTCATCGATCGTCTGTGAAAGAGAAAAAAAGATCAATTTTAATGTAAATTTTATCTGAAACAATTTAGGATATATTTACATGGTTTTTATTTTTAATTTATTTTAAAAAGAAACATTATTTATTGCTTTGAAGGCATGCTTTTACATTGCAAAGGTTGAAAAAGGGATTTTTTAAACGTTTTCCTAGTGATTCATGTTTGCTCAATACAATTCATTTCATTTTTTTTTTCGAATGTTATATACTAGTAAAAGTACTTTAGTATCTTTCTCGGTTCTATTTGTAGTCTTACCTGATAGTCCCATCCGACCGAAGAAAGAATTTTAACCATTATAAATTATAGGCTATATAGCAAACCTAGTATCCCGATGATATCTATTTGAACACGTGTGGTCAGAGCGTTCGTTTCAATTTTGAACAATCAATCTATTAAAAATAGGGGTTCGGTAGATAGGTATGTGATAAATTTCAACGTATTGTGCGAACAGAGAATGCAATGGTAATATTATATTATTTTTTATTAGGCTATAGACAGATTGTTGTAAAAATTCGATATGATTCCCTTTTAAGGATGTGTTTATAACCTTCAACTCATAAATGAACGTAGCAAACAGTTGAGGGTTTGATTTAATTGTGTGCTTTTTATTTAAAGAAAAATCTATAAAATTTAAAGTGTGTTCTTTTAAATGCTCTAAGAGACAGAAAGGGCTTTTTACCTGGAAATAGCTTTAGAAATCAGACCCGTCAACGTGCGAGATTTACAGGTACTTAATAATACAAAGAGTGATGAAATGTTTGATTATTTTGTTATTACAGTATATCAATATTATAATCCATTGAAACTTTTCTGTTAAATGTGATTATGATAAATCGAAAAAACCATTTCTTTAAATAGGTATATTTTTAATAAAAAATGTCTAAAGTATGACAAAAATACTTTTAATGCTCTAACACTGTCAACCCTTTGTTTAGAAGATCGGGCACATAGATAAGTGTTACATTGACAGCGCAGGTGTTCTTTTGTTCGTTAACGAGTTTCTTTGCTCGGGTCTGTGTGTGTGTGTATAATAAATTAAATGGTTATCAATAGTTACATCTAAAAGTTGAATTTAAAATTTTTTAATGTTGTAGTAAATTATAAAAAACGACACCCTTTTTGTTCCGATGGTAATAAATTAAGATTTTTTTGTTCCGAGGGTAATAAATTAAGATTTTATCTAAAAACAGCTGCTTGATTGACGGCGCAGGTGTCTACCCTTTTTTAATGACATCCTTTTGCTCCGATGGTAATAAATTTAGATTTTTATCTAATCGTGTTACTTGACAGTGCAGGTGTCGATCTTTTGTCCCGAGGGGTAATAAATTAAGATTTTTATCTAAAAACAGCTGCTTGATTGACAGCGCAGGTGTCTACCTTTTTTAATGATATCCTTTGCTCCGAGGGTAATAAATTTAGATTTTTATCTAATCGTGTTACTTGACAGTGCAGGTGTCGATCTTTTGTTCCGAAGGGTAATAAATTAAGATTTTTATCTAAAACAGCTGCTTGATTGACAGCGCAGGTGTCTACCTTTTTTTTAATGATATCCTTTTGCTCCGAGGGTAATAAATTTAGATTTTTATCTAATCGTGTTACTTGACAGTGCAGGTGTCGATCCCTTTTTTTTAACAATACCCTTTTTGTTCCGAAGGGTAATAAATTAAGATTTTATCTAAAATCGTGTTCATTCGCGCAGGTTCGAAGTTTATAAAAGCTCAGTCAAACCCCCTTCCGTTTTAGTTTGTTCTTGACATCGGTTACGGTGATAGTAATATTGTTATTGTTTGCTTGAACTAGGTATGTTAAAATAATCATTTATTATTCTTGTGAGTGTTAAAATTTTTACTGCTATTTAAGTTTTTGTTTTGGATTTGCTAATACAACAATTGAACAAATCTCCCGTTAGCCAGAAGCCAATCAAGAAGTTATGTGATTACAAAATAAAAGAAATTGTAGAGATACTACAATTCAAAAGAGTCGTTTGCCGTGATAAACGTCAAAATGTAATTGTTGTTGCCGAAAAGCATGTTACATTTCTACCAAATCGAATCAGCGACAAGTTAACAGATCAAAGGGTTACCGAGCTTAACCAGCAGATTGAAGCTAAAACGATTTCTCTAGGATTGATGTACTTGGGGAAAACAAACTGTTATGATGATGATTGCCTGTTTGTGGAATTAAATAAGGTACGAGTAAACATCAAGTTTATACAATAAACCCCTTTTTAATGTTCTATTGTTGTCGTTGTTGTTACAGCCCCTGGAACCGCAAATAGAAAACAGAGGTCAGTCCTGAAGTCCTCAAGCACCAGCATTCTATCAACATTTTTTTTTATTATAAATTAAATGTAGCCTTAACAATATATTAATAAAAATAATTTTTAATTCCTATATGACTTTATTATTTCTTCTAGAAAAGGTAGTGGTGGAAACGTTTCAGCTTAGTGAAAGGATCCAATCCCAGAGTTAGCGCTAATATTCAAATCTGGTAAGATGATTGCTTTAAGAATGACAGATTTAAAATGACAGATTTAAATGACATATGCAAAATGACAAATTTAAAATGACAGAAGCAAAATTGACAGATTTAAAATAACAGATGTAAAAATGACAGCAGTAAAATTGACAGATTTAACATGACAGATGCAAAAATGACAAATATTTAAAATTGACTGATTCAAATTTAGCGCGCGCACGCAAGATGCTGTGATATAAAATGGTTGCCTCTCTGTAGTAATACAGATTTCTTCTTCTTCATGACACGCCCCCTAGTAGTAGTACACAGTTCATCGATAATACAGATTTCTTCATGACGCCCTCTCTTAGCAATACACACTAATTGTAGCATTACGCCCTCTATTGGTAGCACTCAGATTACCGGTAATACAGATTCCCGTAATGGCGGGCGTGGTAGCATGGCGCCAGGGCGTGGTAGAATGGAACCAGACGTTCCAAAATGGCTGCCTTCATCCAATCAGAAGCAAGGGAGGAGCTACAGGAGTGGGGGTTAACCAATCAGAGAGAAGTAGGCGGGGAAATCCAAGATGGCGGCGACCAATCAGAAGCAAGGGGAGGAGCTACAGGAGTGGGGGTAGCCAATCACAAGCGAGGGGAGGAGCCATGCCATTGGCATGCCACATGGCATGTCAATTTCCGTCTGGCTGAGGTGCCGCAATACCTACTGACAATAACAACAACTGCTATATTCTAATCTGTTTATTCTTTGTCATATTTTAAATTTTATATCAGTTTTATATTTTTCATTTCATTTATAATTTTAGCGTGAAATTGTTATTGTCATCCTTTTATACGATACTTATTATCATTTATATCAATATTACTTTCTTATAGTTACGCATATGCCATGGACTATTTACGAATTGGACATGTCAATGTCCGATCATTACTACCGAAAATTAATGACATTAAGGATATGATTACAACGTTCGATGTCTTGGCCTTATCAGAGACCTGGTTATCAGAGGACATAATTTCAAGAGCACTTAATATTAAAAATTATAAACTAATACGTAAGGATAGATATGGAAGGGGTGGAGGGGTGGCTTTTTATATAAAGCAAAAGCTTTTTAGTCACATTATTGACACGAATGACTTAATTGAACAATTGTGGTTACAAATTAAGGTAAATAGTCAAAGTGTTGTGCTGGGAGTGTTTTATAGACCTACAACCTTCAACTATAAAGCTTTTATAGATGAAGTTGAAAACTCAATTATGTTGTGCACACCATATTCTGATAATATTATATGCATGGGTGATGGCAATGTTGATTTTCTTATGGTAGATAACCCTGCAACAGTATATTTCAATAATACGATAGAAAATTTAAATTGTACTCAAATTATCAAAGAACCCACTAGATTACATGCCTTGTTAGATATTATAATTATTTCTAAAGTTTCACTTATAAAAAAATCGAGTGTCGAGAATTTTCATTTGTCAGACCATGACTTAGTAAGCTGTGAAATAACATGTCAAAAAATACCGCGCATTCCAACTACCTACACTTATCGTGATTACAAAAACTTCAATACTGAAAATTTTTACGCCGAGTTAGAAACACTCTCTTTAGATGATATATTCTATGAAAATGACATTAATAGGAAGGTCGATATTCTAGTTAGCTATTTACAAAATCTTTTTGACAAGCATGCACCGTGGAGAATCATTACAGTGACAAAAAAACCCGCACCTTGGTTAACCGATAATGTTAGGTTGCTTATGAAATTAAGGGACAAAGGAAAAACTAGATTTAAAACGTCTAAAACTGCAGCTGCATGTGAATATTATAGGATGTTGCGCAATTACACAAATATCGCAATAAAAAATGAAAAACGGGCTTACTTACAGTTTAAGCTTGCGAATAACAGTAACTCTAATGTGATTTGGAAAGAATTCAAACGTCTAGATATTGTACATTCCAAAAATAATACTAATAATTCGTTTGATGGTAACATTCATGAAATAAACAAGTTTTTTGTGGATAGCATTCCTTCTATGGCTGTCGACCAGGACACTTTAGATTTCTACACAAACAATACGTTAGGCAATGATAGTATTTTTGATTTTAAGCTTATAGATTACGATATAGTGTTCACAATAATCAGTTCTTTAAAAAGTAGTTCCACAGGCTTAGATGGATTAAATATCAAAATGATTAAGTTATGCTGTCCTTTTATTATAGAATTTTTAGTACACATAATTAATTCTTGTATTTTAGAGAATAAATTTCCTGAAAGTTGGAAGTCAGCTCTGATAACACCGATAGGGAAAATAGAACATCCTGTCGATCTAAAGGATTATAGACCAATCAGCATCCTTCCAACACTCTCAAAAATATTTGAAAAGATTATTAACATGCAAATTCGCGAATACTTAGAAAATAATAAATTATTACCAATGTATCAATCGGGTTTTCGATCTGGTTACAGCTGTACTACTGCTTTATCTTACATTACGGATGATATCTTTAAAGCATACGATGAAGGAAAATCTACTTTTTTAGTTTTATTAGATTATAGTAAAGCTTTCGATACAATAAATCATGATTTACTTCTCAAAATATTACATTACTTAGGCCTCAGCGAAAATGCGATTGGTCTGATCCGAAACTATTTGTGTAAAAGAACACAAAGAGTTAAAATTGCTAATGTGGTGTCTTCACCTGTCGATGTTATCAGAGGGGTGCCGCAGGGATCCATATTGGGGCCTCTGCTATTCACCTTGTACACACACGGTCTTTGTGGTTGTGTGGGGACCTGTAATGTTCACATGTATGCTGATGATACTCAAATTTACTTTTCTTTTAAGTCAAATGAAATCAAAGAAGCAATTGAAATTTTAAACAACGATCTCAAAGCTGTCTCTAAATTTTCATTACGTCACGCATTAATGTTAAATCCCACAAAATCGTGCGCTCTATTATTAGGAAAATCAAGTAATCTTCAAGTGCCACCTATTAAAATTGGTGAAGTTGAGGTACCAATAGTAGAAAATATAAAGAATTTGGGAGTCATTTTTGACAAAACATTTCGGTTCAATAAGCAAATCTCTAAATACATACAACAAGCTTACTATAACCTAAAACTTATTTATCCTCATAAAGATTACTTAAGTAAAGAATCGAAGATTTTACTATGTGAGTCTATGGTTATATCACAATTTAATTATTGTGTTCCTGTATATGCCCCTTGCCTGGATTATGAGACAACTCAGCGTATTCAACGTGTTCAGAATTCTTGCTTGCGTCTTATTTATGGAATTCCGAAATATGAGCATATTTCCCATAAATTAATTGATACTGGTTGGCTTCATATGAAAAAACGGTTTTATTTACAAACAGCCGCTTTCTACCATAAGATAATATCTGACAAGCAGCCTCCTTATTTATATAATAAAATAAGGTACAGGACAGATGTGCACAATATAAATCTGCGGCATAGAGGTCTGTTGACTATCCCCAGACATAATACTACTTTTTACCAACGTTCTTTTACCTATAATGTCGCTAAAATTTACAACGAGATACCGTTCTCCATCAAATCGCTTAATATTAAACAATTTAAAAAAGCTCTGTTCAAAAAGTTGCTATAAACCGATTGATACACCAGCTCGTAAATAGTCTATGTAATTGATTTCTTATGTAAATGATTTTTATAAATGTAATTACTTATGAATATTATAGTAAAAACCTGTAAATATTAGTTTTCTAACTCCAAGGGTATGATGGAAGAACAGCTACGCTGAATCATCTCCTTGCGATTCTGTGTAATTATTTATATATATTTGTATGTCTGTATATTATTATGATTGCATATCATTATTACTCAGAATAAAATACATTATTATATAAGTATACCACTTTGCTTTTTTGGTACAAAGTCCATTGCCCACTGACTATGCTGAACTTTTCTTAAAATACCTGACTTCTCTAACTTATTCAATTCTGATTCAACTTCATTTCTTAAAGCATATGGTACTGTATATGCCTTATGGAAAATGGGTACAGCAGCTTCTTTTAATTGTATTTGAGCCACAAATGACTTAAGGAGGTTACAGCGGATCTTTGCGGGGTAAAGGGCAAGGGGATATCTCCTATGCTTTTACATAGGATCTAACAAGAAATACCAATCGATAAAAAAATAAATTAACATTCTTAAAACTGAACAAAATCATTTTATTATGAATGCCTATAATGCATTTATTAATTATTTGTATATATTAAAATAATTTAAGTCGATTGGAGTGCATTTGTTTAATTGTTGAAAGTGTAAATATAAATGTAAATAGGTTAAGAATCGTGGCAACACCTCAAAGAAATCAATCGATTTTGTTGGTAGCAGTGTTAGGTTTCAGCTTTCGATTGAGTTGACATCCTAACCTCCAAATGTCAATCCCAAAATATAAGTGGAAACATCTTGAATGTTTTGTAATTTTGTATGCAATTACAGATGGGAATATTCTATTTTTTAACTTTTGTATAGTCTAAAGAGTACAATCTGCTAAGCAGATACAAGAAATATATAAAAAGTTGTTGAGGTTTAATACAATATTTTCAAAATTAGTGTGTTTGTATTACTGATTTCGTGGATATTCTGATTGTGATGATAAATTGTATTCATCACATTGCAAAAGGTAATTTAACATTTTGCAATATTTCCGTCGAATTAACATTTGTATTCTGATATTATTAACGCAGAAGACTGAATTGTTCAACATAATTTGATTAATAAAATATATGATTATTAGTTAATACAATAAAATATAGATTATTATAACAGTCATTATATGTCATCTTTCTGTTCTGTTATTTGAATTCGCGCGCTATGAGGTGTTGTCACATCTCTGCTGTCTTTCCACATATTTTGTGAAAAATTCTTGTTTTGTTTACTTTAAATTATTATTGTGCATTAACTAGACACAAGATTTAAAAAATATTGGGCAGCATTGTTCTTCGAATATGAGAGTATGTCATTTTAGTTTTTTATCAGATTCTCTACATTTCTTCATCAGAATTTTTCGTTAAAACTGCTAAAGGTTAGATGGTCTCCATAAGAGCCCATGTTAAATTCTGGATTTTATTTTCCATTTTTCTCGGTAATGGTACACAAGAAAATTATAAAAAAAAGTTACCGAATAGAATAGGTGTCAAAGAACTCGAGGTTTAAATTTCACGTCATTCTCTACATTTTTACATTTCGCTGTATCCTCCTTAATACTAGATGATCTATCTATTTCAGTTAGATTTTTGCTTTATAATAGTTGTTAAATATTCTTTTTCGTCTGACTTTTGATTTACTATTGAGACTGACGGACTTGACTGATATTCGGACGGAGTAACAACACTTACTGTCATTTTAAATTTATCTTTCCAGTCGGGAAATAAAATATTTAACCAATCTCTACCCAATAATGGTATAAATGGCTCACTTGACTTAATAACAACTAAATCTAGATTCTTTAAGACATTATTACACATTACAGTTACATTACAAATACCTGCTACATGCAATTTTTCACCTGAGACAGACTTTAAACTAAATCTTGGAACTTCCAACTTGGTATTAGCAAAATATTTTTCAAAATCATTTAGATGCATTACTGAGCGACACGCTCAAGTATCCACGTCCATCTTAACTTTGACTCCATTTACTATGACATCTATGACGTAAGACTCATTTTCTCCTATCTTCTTTTAATGTTACCCAAAACATATTCTTCAGAATTTTCTGATTCTTCATTGTCTTCTACTGACTTGACCTTTATTTGCTTGCATTTCTTAGAGGTATGGCCCTTCCTTTTGCATAAATAACATTCCCAATACTTTGCGGGACAAATGTCAGGAGAATGAAACCTACCACATCTCCAGCGTTCTTTGGCTTTTGACTTCACGTTTGACTGATTGTTGTGTTGCGATTTGATACGAAGATCATTACTACAGTGACCATCATTTGCTATAAACTGTTTTCATGCAACTTTTCCATGTGATTTATTTATTACTTTATGAATTCCTGGCTGCAACAATCGAGTTTGCTTTTCTGCACTTTCCATACTTAGTGCTATGGCAACAGCATCTTTGAAAACTAATTTTGTTTCAGCTAATAATTTTCTTTGCATAGCTTCATTTTTTAGTCCACGAACAAATTTGTCTCTCAGTGCTTCATCCAGGAAACCACCAAATTCACATGTCTGTGACAGCTTCTTAATGTCTACAACAAAGTCACTAATTGATTGATCTGGTCTTTGTACACATTTATAAAAAGCATATCTTTCTGCAATAACTAATAGTTTTGGTGCAAAATGTCTTGTTAATTCTTTTTTCAATTCCTTTTCTTCTTTGATGGTGTATCTGGTGACACTAAATCTTTCAAAATTCCATAATCTTCTGGACCTATAAATGTTATTAATAATGGTACTTTTTTAGATTCTTCAATACCATTAACAATAAATAATTGCTCCAAACGATATATATAATCTTTAAAATCTTCACATGGTTTATAATGTTCTATACTTACAACAAATGCCATTTTAAATATTTTATTTCATTTCTTATTTCAAAGAATTGTTTATATACTACAATTAGTAAAATAAGGTATATCTTTATCTCCGTTGTCAATGACACCGGAGTTCAAGACGTTCTTGATCTCCGTTGTTGTTGGCAACGTAAGAATCATTCGATGTTGCATAACAGCCACACGTGACATGCTACTTTTTATCTCCTTGGTGACGCGTATGATGGTACAGACAAGCCAACTTGCTTCATTATACAATAAATTCGGATGAATTTTAAAAGGAGAAATTAGGATTGAAATACGAAATAAAATAAAACAACTTATGCAATACGGAGATCAAGCTTCTTTAAATCCTCGAAGATGTTATAACGCCTCGGCTGGCGCCTCGGCGATATAATGCATCTTCTCGGATTTAAAGTATCACTTGATCTCCTAATTACATAATATATATTATTCTCACCTTCATGTATAGGGGCTAGTATACTGTTTAAGCAATTATTATCATAACAATTTGAGTAGGCTGGTATGCACTGAAGGCCACCTTTTCTGCATCCACAGGAGAAAGTCGCACATCCAGTTTTACATGAGTAATTCTTCAGAAATATTAAATTTACTGTCCCTGCACTGAGAAAAAAACTTAGTCCGGTCATAATGGTATAACAGTTTTGCATTATTACGCATGTAACACCTTTCAATCTATATGAAACACCTTTAATACATATAAAATACCTAGCTAGCAAAAATCCTGGTTTGTAGTAACTCACTTTCCTGAAATGGTATTACCTTAATGACATTAGCCTGGATGTAACCTCCGTAATCTAGTAGAAGTACCGTTAGTCAGGATGACATACACCTTATGCATAGTTTTCAAGTGTGTAACGTACAACCAAGGTATATGTGCCACACAGCAAAGCAGAGTGCATTATTCTTATCCTATACATCAGAATACACCAGATAATAGTTTCTTTATAACGTTATGTTGCTGGCATAACGGGTGGTGCTCCACGATTTTACATGTGTAACTTACACCGAAGGTGAAGGTGTCATCCAGCAAAGCAGAATGTATGAGCTTTATCCATAAGTCAGATTAAATAGGATAAAATGTTTCCTACCACATTATGTTGCTGAAATAAGGGTATTACGTCAAGATATAACTGTGCTACGATGTGTAACTAACGATTGACTGTAGTTAGAAAAGCAGCACTCGGAGTACTTAAACACCTGCTGTGGAAGTATCCAGCGTAAAACCCGTAACAGTTCCAATATAATAATAATAGCTTTAGATGTTAAAGTCTCAAATCAGATGCCAAATCCACTTTTTAAAACCAATAAAAATAAAGCTAAAAAATATTATTCTTCTGAAGTTGTTTCCAATTTGGCAAAGAGTACATCATTTAACGTCACATTTATGCCCATAATTCGATAATCTACATATGTATATAAAATCCAAGTCGTGGTCTGTCCATCTTTCCAGAGGTTTCTTTCGTACTTCCCGGCGACCAACAAAATTGTAATTTAGCGTGTAGTATTCTAGGCGCCCGAGAATGATGTGAAAAATCCTAAACTTGGGGGAAATCTGTCTTGGCCAAGCTATTACGCTTGTATCCCTAATAGCACACATTGCCCGATGGACGTTCTTTTTAGGTCCATTGTAGGTACTGTAGGTCCGAGGATGTAAAATGGACGTCTGCTGGACACTCGCACGAGGACGTTTTTCAGAAGTACAACAAAAGACGTCCAGCGGAGGTTTGTTTTGGGTCCATAGTAGAACCTTAAATCCCAGGACATAATAAGGACGTCTGGCGGACGTTCACACGCGGACGTTTTTCAGAAGTACAACAACAGACGTCCAGCGGACGTTCGTTTTGGGCCCATAGTAGGTCCTTGAATCCCAGGACATGATACGGACGTCTGGCGGACGTTCACTTGAGGACGTTTTTCAGAAGTACAGCATAAGATGTCCAGCGGACGTTTGTTTTGGGTCCACAGTTAAGCCCTTAATCCCAGGTTAAGATACGGACATTTGGCGGACGTTCACACGCAGACGTTTTTCAGAAGTACAACAAGAGACGTCCAACGGACGTTTGTTATGGGCCCATAACAGGCCCTTGAGTCCCAGGACATGGTACAAATGTCTGGTGGACATGCACATGAGAACGTTTCTCAGAAGTACAGCATAAGACGTCCAGCGAACGATTGGTTTGGGTCCATAAAAGGACGTTCATAGGGGAACGTTTTACAGAAGTACCTACAACAAAACATGTCCGGCAGACGTTCGATTTGGGTCCATAATACGTTCTAATAGGAATTACAAAATGATTACAAACAATTTGTAGATTAAGATTAACAATTATTCTAGAAATCTATTTTAACAAAAGATGTCCACTGGACGTTCAGTTTAGATCATGGTAGGCCCGTGACTTCAAAGTCATAAAAAAACCGGTCTGAACTTCAGATAAGGATCTTTTTTTAAGAATAGTCTGTTACATGTACATATAATTTTGAGAGCTTAACAAGGACCTCTATGAATACACATTTTTCTTATTGTTATTAAATACTACATTATGTAGTTCTCTAAACAAAGAATTAAAACTATTATGGAATATCCGAAAATTGCTTCTCCCGTGTTTTAAATTAATTATATTTTCTGTACTTTATGGAATACTCTTTAATATACTAAAGTATATTAATATAATAATAATAATCGCCCCCCTCCCTCCCGCACAAGCTTATAGCTTCTGGGGCCTGGTTTCCTGGTTATGGGTTGTAGCAATTATTATTATATTATTATATATTTCATACGTTCATACCATCATAAACTCATTAAAAATATTTTCTTTTTAATTAATACAGCTATTTAAATTTCTCCGCTAATATAAAAATGACACAGCATGTTATGCACGGATCATAAAAGACGTACTACGCAAACTCAGTGCCAACAGTAAACACCGTAAAGCCATTATAAGCCGCCATTCGGTTTTTGTTTTCATCGTTGTTCTTGCAGTTTCTGTTTGAACCAATTATTTATATATGCTTTTTTAACATCTATTTAATCAGTCTTTTACGTTATGTGTTTTTAGTAAATAGTGTGAAGTGCAAGGGTGATTATTAATATTTTATCACATTCCTTTCATTCGTTTATTATTATTATTGTGCAGTAATAACGGTAATAAATAGTTGAATGAGTAACTCACCAGCAAAATATTCATGGTAACCTGCAGTATTATAGTATTTTAGATTGTTAAGTAATAAGGATTTATTATTATTTTCAGAATATCTAAAGCAAATTACATGAAGGCTGAACATGACTGAAATAATAATCTCTTCACTTGAAAAATGAAATATAAGGTATATAAAAAACACAACATAATGAAGAAATCAGAAAATATATGGGAAAACTTGAATTTACCTTTACTATGTGAAAATAATGAACTACTGGAAGTTTTTTTGGGAGATCCCTTAAATATGCAAAAATCTGTAAGTAATACTTTTTAGAATATCACTGTACAAAGTCAATAGAAAAACTCTTTGGATAGCGTTTATGGCAACCAGCAGTTTTTTTGAAAATCTATGTACATGTTACCTGAAAAAAATTAAAAAGTGGAAATCTTTTCAGAAATCGTTCATTGGTGTAAAAACAAGTGTTTTATGCTTATTTTGCCGTATGATACTGAATTTGCCTTCGAGGATTAATTCTTTTTGTAAATTTTACTTTCTGCAACGTTGCAGAAATCTTACTCAAAAAATCAATGCACAATGATATTATTAGTGAGAGTTTGATGTGTAGGGCGTCTTATATTTTTTTTATGTTCGCAATATCATGTCATAACATCCTGCACATACAGACCTTTTCGTTCTTCTATAATTCTTTCTTCTTTTTAGCACAAATTTATTTAACACTACTGAGTGTCTGATTTTTTTAGACTGATCTGCTTTCCAAAGTTGGAGGAGACAATGTGAACGAATTTGTAAAAAGAGCTTGGAAAAGATTGCTGACAAATCATGATAAAAAATGAAATATTTCTGAATAGTTTTCAAACATAAGAACTTTTCTGCTCTTTTTATGGTCACGCTAATTAAGGGTAAGTAACATTTTTAATGTATCATGATAAGAGGGAAGCGTAACCTTGCCAAATGTATAGTTGATGTTCAATTTTGTGCAGTCGCACGTATAAAATCTTGAAGAGCTACCATCACATCATAATTTTATAGACACAGCTGCACAGGATAGCGTAGATAACTGCCCTTTAGCAAGGTCTGCCTCGCTCTGTTTATGATCAAAGATGATAATAAATATACAGAGTAGATGCTAAGCAGTTGTTAACATAGGGAATATGCATATTATTGATTTCTAAAAGATTTAAATTTTTAAAATTTTCGGTTTTCTCAGAAATCCAAGGTAGAGGTAAGAATGTTACTTCCCTATCTGAATTTTCTATTCACTTGCACAGAGAAAAATGCTATAGCGTACTTTTGCACAATGTTGGTTAGTTGTGATTGTATTATTTTTTTCTACAATTGGGTTCAATTGTTTTAAAGCGTTGCGTATTCTTACTTAATATGATTGTTTGAAGAGGTTGTAAGATTTACTTTAACAAATTGTGCAAAGCAAATTAAAGTAACTGAAGAAATTAATAGTTCACAATATTGTACTGCGTTTTTCCACAATCTTGTTGTATCTTTTGATACAAGTTGTTTTATGCACAGTATTGTGCAGCTTTTTAAATTGTATATGCAGAAAAATACAAATAAAATTGGAAACTGTAAAACAATTTGAGCAAAACCTGTCAAGGTTATTTTTAATGCGGGATTGACCAATTGCATCTATTCCCTCTCAGAGCAGGCTCCAGACATAAACAAACTGCAATAAACGCTGTGCTAAGTGGAAATGGAACATATTTGTTTAGTAGATTCATGATAGTAGTTGCAGACTACGGATGTAACGTAGGTGAATAAAAAATTAATTAATGTATGTAAGTATTTTTAATTTTTACCCTATATTTTAATTCATTATTATTGTGATTGGGGACGCATTTAATTTATCCATTTATTTTAGTGCAAGTTCTATGTAATAAATAACTTATTTATACATTCATTTTCCAGACGTAATTGGGTGCCGAGTTTTCTCGTCTTTTTGGGTAAACCACTTTTAGGAACGTTTTACAAACCAAAAGGGACCGACCGATGATCTTCCAGTGTTTGGCATTATTGAGAAAATAGAATAATAAAGTATTGCCTACTCCATTGTTATGCTCTTGAGGTTGATGTATAGAATCAGATGAAAGTTCATGTTTCGAACTTGAAATTTGCACTCTTATATGCCATGATTTGTTAGTAATTTAAATAGTAAATCTTTTATTTCAGTTAGATCTTTTGTTTAATTTGTATTTTTTCTTTATATGAATGTATTCTCTTTGTATTTTTGCGTTTAAATTAAATATACATATAACTTTGATAAAATTATGCACAATTTGTATCATTAAATCATCCAGTGTTTAGCGTTTCTTTCAGCAATATTCAAGGTTAAAGAAAAATAAGCACAATATTGTGCAAATAAGCACTAAACTACTACAGACACATTACTCCAATATTCATAAGTGTTTCCAACAACATTGTGCAAACATTCAACATGAGAGTCGCAAGTGTTTAATACAGCATTGTGCAAAACTATGCTACAAAATGTAGAAGATTTATTAAACAAATTGTTCTAGGTAGCAACCTATTTGGTATGGAGATATAAATAATAAGTTGTTTGGATAAACATTACAATTTGTTTTGCACAAACCAATGCAATTACATTGCACAAATTGTTCCTGTCACCGTTTTAGACCCAATTTGTTTTAATTTTCTCGACAATTGTACACAAAATATACAAACATTTCTCCCTGTGTGTGCTCCTTTCAATTTAACTAAATATAGTATGAAAATTTAAAGTTCTGGACAGACTGGAAATTGGCACCTGCCGATAGAGGATTAGAAAAGCTAGGGGAGGGGCATTCATTTCCCGATGATTCAACCGTTTTGGTGATGTTTGTACTTTGGAAGATTTACGAAAATCTGGAAGAAGACAGGGACTTTCAATCCCAAAGTTGGACAAAATAGTTCTTCGGATGTTTAGAAATAACACAATGTTGTCAGTACGTGATGCGGCAAAAAAAGCAGGAGCATCAGTTGAATGATACAACGGATAAAGAAAAGATATAATTTAAAAACTTACAAAAAACAAAAGCAATCCAAAAGAGACAAAAAGAAACTGAAGCTGTCAGAAATGTAAGCGAAAATTGTATAACAACATTTTAACGAAAAAATGTCAGTGCATTATAATGGACGACAACATGTACTGCAAATTCGACTATAAAACCTTACCAGGGCCGCAATTTTATTTTAAAAAGGTCTTAGTGTGGCAAGCCATATGTAAGTGTGGCATGAAACCTACCCCGTTCTTTACACAAGAGAATTTAGATGCCAACTTGTACCTAAAGGAATGTTTGCAGAATAGACTCTTACCGTTGATTAAAAAGCATACTGGGCCTACATTGTTTTGGCCAGATTTAGCAGCATGTCATTATGCTGCAGCTACCAGAAAGTGATATGAACAGCACCATATAGATTTTGTCGAAAAAGAACTTAACCCACCAAACTGCCCTAAAATTCAACCCATAGACAGATACATGGGCTATTGTTAAAAGATATCTGTGAAAGAATGTAGAATGCGCCAGTAAGGTAGGAGATTTTAAGAAACAGTGGAGATAGGCCGCTAATACTGTCACAAAAGAGGTCGTCCAACATCTAATGTGTAACATAAAAAGAAAAGTGAGACAACTGGCTAAATAACTATATTTTTCTTTGTTTTGGTATATGATTTGTTATAATAGTTATTAAAATACTCTTTTATTGAGAATTTATGTAAAATATTACAAAATAATAAAAAATATTTAAATGTTTAGGTGTCAACTTTCTTTTCGATACAGTCCTTATATCTGTAATATTGAAATAAATAATTATGTGCTTAGTTATTTGTTCGTACTCATACATATTTCTCATTTCTTTTGTTATCCACTAAATGTTTAATTAAAGGTTATTTGCAGTGTTTTATTTGATACATGTGTATCTGTGTAGTTCATGTGTTACCATAACTTTTTAGTATTTAACCTCAAAGATCTATTTACATATCCCTTTGAGTTACCCTCAAATTGTTGCAGTCTTAAGGTGCAATTCCAGTGAGGCAACATTTAAGCAACATGTGGCATGCAGCAATGACGCACACTATACTGAGTCTTTCAACCGAAGCAACATGAAGCGACATAAAGTATGCGTCTTCACCGCATGCCAAACGTTGATTGTCTGTGCTCGTCACATGCGTCAGCAACGCTAGACGACATGTGGCATGTCGCCTGGTGTTGCATCAGTGGAATTGCACCTTTAGGCAATAATTTTATGGTGCCCGAAACAAGGACCAAACCATAACAAAGTGGTAGTAATCAGCTAAAGTCATCACAATGGATATTATACAATCAGAAAATATAATAAAACTGCATTTATTTAAAAAGTTTTATAAATAATAACTTTGATAAATCTACTATAAGTAAATATACATTCATTTATAACATCAAAATATGTTAATCCAGTACGATAATTTGCATGAAATTTGTGTATATGTAAAATATATAAAACTGTTACACATTCTTTATCTCTTATATCACCAATGCAATACTAAAATAATTAAATAATACTAAAGTACTGGAAAACTATGATTTTGATGTTGTTGTTTGGCTAATGTTAACACAGTCAAAAAGTAATTTCTGCTTTGTGGATTGACATAAAAGGTTAAAGCTGCTGCTTCTTCTTTTACAATTTCCAAAGATGAACTCATTGTTGGGCACGGTGATACACTCATTTCTGATGGATCTGGGCTCATATGATCTGGAAACTTTAACAGTCCCACTGAATTACGCACATAATCAGCAACTCTTGCTCTACATGCTGGATCCATTTCAACAAAATATTCTTCATCTTGACTTTTAGAAGGCATCACAGAAGGTATTAATTTAAATTGAAGGAGAGTAGGATCTGTACCACTATCAACGCTATTTAATTCTGCCAAACTAACTACACGTTCAAAAATATCTTCATCTGTATTTACAATTATTAAAGCTTCTGTAGTTAAAACCAAAGCAACACCTTCATATTGTCCTTCGTTTGTAATCCAAGTTGCATCAGTTACAAAAAGTAAACTACTCTGTGTAACTGATTGCATAAATTTCCAATTATATTTAAGTATTGAATTGGAATTGGAATAAGTGTGATGCATAGTTGGTTTTGTGCGTGGTTCAGGCATAGGGTTCCATCCAGCACCTTGCAAGAGGCCTAAAACATCTCATTTTAATTTTTCTGAAAGATGGAGGTAATATTTCTAAATAAAACCAACCCATCATAGCTAATAATTCATACCTTGTCCAGTAAGTGCAACTAAGTCAGCAGCTCCACTGAGTGGTTTTGTAATAACTCCAACAAGACCCAAACCGACACCAGCTGCCAAACCTCTAGGCGATGCTCCATCAACCATCACTGATTGAAGTGGATGATGAGCAATGCCACCAACTGCACCCAGTAGACTTATACCAAGACCTGTTAAACCCTGTAAGAAACCTTGAGCTAATCCTTGTGGCCTTTGTCGTCTCTGCTCTTCTGTTCTTCTCAAATGTTCCTCATCAAGAGTTAATCTATCTAAATTTCTAGCTACACTTGATGCTAATTTTGTAACAGATTGCAAGGTTCCTGCAGTTACATGTTTCATAAGAGAAGCTGAACCATGAGTAATTCCTCGTAAAAATGCCATTGGTCCTTGTACTAAACCTCGATATGGCAGACTAACGAAGTCACGTAAACCACTGCCCATAGCTCTAGCTAAACCACCTGGACTACCTAATAATTCTAAAGATCCTACCACCCATCCTGCTCCAAATATTGCACCAGATAAATAATGCATGGTTAAAGCATGGCCCAATCTAAAATAAACAGTTTTAACTAATACATCAACATTATAACTTTTTAAATGCAACCTGTAAGAAGTGGTTACTACACGCCTCCGATCAAACCTTCCAAATTGCAATGGAGATTGATCCAGTGCTATGTACAGTTTGACAGAAGAATGCACTGATAATAGTAAAGATAAAGGTTCTATAGTGAGAGTTTGCAACGCTACAGGTCGAGCTAAAATAACCGACTCCCATATAATGTGGTCGGGTATACCCACCAAAATAGAATTTAAACTGTAATTAATCTTCTTTCGTCGTTTTGGCCACATAACCAGATTTGTTGGAGTGAAGATGGAGAGATATTCTAACAACTTCGTCACGTACACATCTTCAATATATGCTGATATTGGCTGAATGTTTATTTTTATATCCTTTATGCCTGTGAATTTCACATTATCATTAGTTTATTACAAAAATAAACACTTTTCTCACCTGTGATATTGCCAGGTTTTCCAGTATGTTTCCATGTCTCTATATTGAGATCAATTTTTATCAAAGGATTCTTTCGGGCATTTTCGACCCAATGATTTATGGGCGTGTTAAGTGAGGTTAATTCTTGTTTTGGTTGAGTTTGTTGTCCAATCAGTACAACGGGAAAATCAAAACCACCACGTGAATACATTTGATTGTCACATTGTATTTCTAATATGCTCAGTGATAATTGCATAAGCTAAAATAAATAAGTAACAGATTATTATTGCATGTACAGTTTGTCAAGTGTACCCAATAAACAATTTTGATCATTTTAAGTAACAGTCAATTTTTTATAAGGGTTTTATTAAGGTTACGAGTTTATATTGGAGGTTTATAAGATTACTAATTGGTTGCGAATTTATATAGTGGGTATATAAAATTACTAAAAGGCCCAAGAGCTTTAGGTTTCATGAAGTGGTAACACAAACATTTCCATCACCACCTTATATTACTTACAGTAACAGTTACCAAAGGTTATATAATGAGTTTTTATAATAGTTGTAGTTACCAATTTATAAAACCAATAGTGTTGAGTTCCTATGTAGGTAGTGATAAATATAAAATTTACTTACCAACTGCTAGCAGTTACCGTTATAAAAGCTGAGGATTGTTGATATTGAAAATAAAATCAAAATTCATATTATTTTTAGGTTTGTTTTCAAACTTGTAACCACAGTTTCCCTTAAGAAACCTATGGTAACACACAGAGATGTCAATAAAATACTATTTTAAAAGAAATTTACACACAATAATCCAGCACAACAAACGATATAAAGTGCAAAATACTTTTACAAGGTTATGAATGTTAAAAATGCGACAACTGGTGGGACCTTGCAAGTTATATAAGCAGCGTTGCAATGGTGGCTCGTACTTTAGGAGTTTACCATCACTCACAGTGAGGAGGGTTACCATAAGTTATATAACTTCACTTTTGGTAACTGTGAACACCCTAAAAAAGTTCTATAATAACAACTTAGTACCGTATTGTTCCTTAAATTTATATAGAGGTTTAGGAGTATTCATAACCACACTAAAAGTTACATATTAGTTTTATAATGTCCTCTTGGCTCTTTTAGATACACCCATGGACAACATGCTAAAAAGATTTTTTTACTGAAATTCGAAAATATTTATGACATTACCAGGGCTCTAATTTTTTAGAGGTACAAATGAATATTATACAGTCCAAAAAGAATTGCAGTACAATTTTGGTCATTTCAAATGTCTGCATGAAACCTTCAATAATATCAGTGTATTTTTATATTAGGAATATATCTTGTATGCGAAACAAGAGACTTTCCGTGTGGAGATGTTATATTCTATAATTAACTTAGTTTCCCACCAACTTGCAATAGAGAAATATAGAGGATAAGTCATAAATGCAAAAGCAAGCAAGATAACCAATAAAGCGATACGGATGCCTAAACGTTGTGGTTATCATTATAAAGGTTTATAAAGGTTACGAAAACATTCTCGTAACTGGATTAAATGTGCATAAGGCCTATGAGAAGTTATATACAGGTAACAGTAATATCTCGATCACCATTATTATAAAACTTAAGAGTCATATAAGGTTACCAAACAGTGGTAACGGTAACTGTTATAGAGCCCGCCATTTAAGCTCTTTAAAGGGTATATAGAGGTAACTGAAACTTTGTCAATATTACCAAAGGTTTTATAATTTGGTGATGGTGATATTTCGAGAACCTTTATAAAACAAAAATTGTTTATTGGGCAACTTGGCTGGTGAAGTTCGGATGTGCATAATATTTGCAGTATTAGGGTAGGGAGAGCTCATTTCTCCTAACACTCTTGTATCTCGTCTAGTACAGATGAGTACAGTCTATGAAAAACTATGACTGGTGTGGATTCTTAATAATCTTACACAAGAGTATAATAAAGCAAAAAATAGTCCCGTTTCTCAGAATAGTTATTTATATAACAAGTACAAAATGCAGGACTTTATGTACGAGCCCAGTTTATGGCCGAGTGAGTGAATTGAGCAAGTCCTAAAAAAAAGGACAAATCTATAAAATCCAATTATGTACGGATTACATACAAAGCTTTACGCTCGACTGCTAAAATTGTTTCATTATTGAAAAAAATCCAGTTTATAAATTTGACGTCTGTTGTTGACAGACTTGACTTGATAGTTGCTATTGGAAAACTGAATATGTTATAGTGTGCTTTTGATAGAATGTAGTCGTACATAAACATTACTTATTACCTTCTATTCATTAAAATTTAAATCAGATAATGCAGACTAGTATTGTTAAAGGAAATTCCAATTTACACCCTTTGTGAATTGAAGATCTTGTACCACAGACTGTACTTTCTGTTTACCTAGTATATTTTGTCTTTGTCATACGGTGCCTCTTTCTTTTCCTCATTTGTGCATTCCGCCAGCAAATCTATACTTTACAAACTGTATACGTATGTATAATAGTAGAACTTGTCTTTGGGTTTGAATTACGAGCGTGGTTTGATAAGTCAGTGACTTTTTGAATTTCCCGCGCAGTAACTTTAAATGCAACACTGCTTCCCATCAACTGCCATCTATGAATAGACTACTGTAAAATTTTGAGAAGGCTGTGCCATTTAGTTTGTGTTTGACAGCCATTGAAAGCGAACAACCTCATGAATTTTAACGAAAATGGAAAAAAGTGAATTTCGTGTGCTGATTAAGCATTATTTTTTGCGTAAAAAAAAACCATCACCGAACCCAAGGAAAGGTTTGATAAATACTATGGGGGACTCTGCACCATCAATTTCAATGGTTAAGAAGTAGTTTACTGAGTTCCGTTGTGGTCGTACCAGCACAAGTGACGCCGAACGTTCAGGTCGCCCAAAAGAGGTCGTCACGCCAGAAATCGTCGATAAAATCCATGGAATGATATTGGGCGATCGGAGAATGAAAGTGCGTGAGGTGGCTGAGGTTGTAGGCATCTCAACTGAGCGGGTACATCACAGTTTACATAAATATTTGGACATGAAAAAGCTATCCGCGCGATGGGTGCCGCGATTGCTCACACGACTATAAGCGCAACCGTTTGACCACTTCAAAGGAGTGTTTGGCGATGTTCAGCCGTAATCCGACCGAGTTTTTGCGGCGTTTCGTTACCGTAGACATGGATCCATCACACTACACCAGAGACCAATGAACAATCAAGACAGTTGGTTTCTCCGGGTGAACGTGCACCAAAGAAGGGCAAGGTGGGTCTGTCGGCCAACAAGGTCATGGCCACAGTTTTTTGGGATGCACACGGTGTCATTCACATCGATTACCTTGAAAAGGGTAAAACGATCACCGGCGAATATTATTCAGAGCTTTTGGACAGATTCGATATTGATTTGAAGCAGAAACGACCGCATTTGGAGAAGAAAGATGTGCTGTTCCATCAAGACAATGCACAGGTGCACACGTGTGTAGTCACCATGGCAAAAATCCATAAATTGGGCTACAAACTGCTAGGCCATCCAGCATATTCTCCAGATTTAGCCCCCTGTGACTATTTCCTGTTTCCAAACTTGAAGAAATGGCTGGGCGGTAAGAGATTTGGGTCGGATGAAGAGGTCATCACTGAAACAAACGCCTATTTTGAGGGCCTTGAGAAAACTTATTATTTGGAAGGAACAGAAAAATTGGAAAAATGCTGGACTAAATGTATCGAGCTGAAAGGAGACTACGTTGAGAAATCAAACGCTTATTTGCCGAAATAAATATCTTTTATTCAAAAAGTCACTAACTTATCAAACCACCCTCGTATCACGTGTAAGCAAAGGATAAATAGCAAACAGTAATACCTCCGAGAAAAATAGATACTTATCGTATACTTGCCATAGTAACCTTTTCGCTAAGTAAAAAATGTTAAAACTAATTGACGTATGTCATTCTAACATGCATCTTTCTTAGATAAATTGCTATTTGCTGTTTTTCCTTTGCTCACACATGAAAATTCAAACCCAAAGCAAAGTTTTACTAACACTGTATATTAGGGTGGCTGTTATTTTGCAAAAGTTAAAATCTTTTAGGTTCCTCCCCCTAGATCTCTTTAAAATGTCAAAAAAATAATCTGTGCAAAATTTCAACCCATTTGCTCAATATTAAGCCGTGCTAATATTCACGGGGTTGGGCACGGGTTAATATTGACCAAATGGGCTGAAATTTTGCACAGCTCGTTTTTTTGACATTTTAAATAGATCTAGAGGGAGGGACCTTAAAAATTTTAACTTTTGCAAAATAACGGCTACCCTACTGTCTGTATATAATTTTTTAATTTACTTACCTCAGTCTGTGTAGCGGTCATAACAATATCATCACAGCTTAAGTTAGCAATTTCAGTGCTTTCACTACTAATACCATTTAAATCAGAAACCAACGTAAAAGTAACACCTTTTACAAAAGCAGTGATTTTGAAAGTTGTCCAATCTTTTCCCATTGGCATAGTGTAGGTTAACAAAGAATTAGAAACACTTAATTCTGATATTGCCTTTGCAAATGTTTCTGACTGGGACTTCTTTAAAGACTTATTCGTGTACAGTTGAGAAGGTGTTTCTTCAACAGTAGGAAGCGTTTTAAAACCATATGATACAGTTCTTACCATAACAGGATTATATACACCCTCAGTTGTGTTACGAGATAAAAGACTCGTGTCAGAGACTGTATCTTGTACAGATGTACCGGCATCATCTGCACTAAAATATGTACTTGCAATTGTTGTATCACTACCAGTACTATTTGACTGCAAAATACAGATATTATAAGAATGTGTAATTATTAAGCATTATATAGATACCAACCATTGGATTGGTTACACTGATAAATTCCTCTTTCATCTGACTTGCACTAGCCTTACGAGATTCTAAACTTAGCTCACTATTCTCTTGCATGAATAGTCGAACTCGAATATCTCTAGCACTTATTTCAACCTAAAAATAATATAAGGTATGTATCAATGTACTGAAAATGTAAACAATTTCTCATAAACACAAACTGATGAGCTACTAACAAAAAAGAATGTATAATGAGTTTAATAAGCAGTAGAGTAACTATCAATTTCTTTATTTACACGATGCTTTTTTTATATGATCAGTTTTTCCCCTCTTCTGTGAGAAAGACCATAGCATTTTTGAGGTTACTCAAAAACTTTTATATAATGTTGAATTTGTTGCTAGTTACTATACTATAGTAGAACTCAGCTAAGAATAAAGGGAAGGAAGGTAGAGGGCAAGTTTGAACTTTCGCATTGATTGGCTAAAATATGAGCCACGTTCACACAACTAGAGAAAGAAGTACTTAACTGCTTAATTAAAAGCTATCGTGGAGTATATAATGATTAAAAAATTTAGTCGACCGACTACATTTTTGACTGGGAGACTACTGTTGTAAAAGTTATCAAAAATTTAGGATCAGAAAGTTCCAGCGAAAAATTAACCGATGAATCAAATGAACATATGGATGTTAATATTGTGCCAGTATAAAAATTGTTCATAAGATACACTTTCATGTTGTATGTAAGTAACTGACATAAATTTTATATATTTATCTAGAACCACTGTAGAAAGTTACACATTCTGCACAATCTAGTAACCGTGAAAATGAGTCATTGCTCACAATCTCTAAACCAAACGGTAATGATTGTGGGAAATGATTTCCTAAGATCAGTAGTTCTATTAAAACGCTATAGATGTCAACACATGCAATATTATATTATTAATTATTTGAAATATAACACATCGTTCAATAAGTCACGGGACTAACCCACAGATGGCGTTAGTAATATCAACTCGACTTCGTTTTCCGAAAGATCTAACCTTCAAATGACACGTGACTGATTTTCATGTTAATCGGATCATAAACAGCAAAGTTGGTGAAACTAACGCTACTTTTGCATTTGTAGAAAAAATGGACAAAAACGAATTTCGTGTATTGATAAAACATTGCTTTTTAATGGGAAAGAATACCGTGCAAGCTCAGCAATGGATTGAAAAACGTTATCCGCACTCTGCCCCGTCGAAAACAACCATTTGCCGGTGGTATGCTGATTTTAAGCGCGGTCGCACGCATACAAATAATGCGGAACGCTCGGGTAGGCCAAATGAAACAGTTACCCCAGAAAATGTGAAACAAGTTTTAAAAATCGTGATGGATAACCGCAAAGTGAAAGTTCGTGAGATTGCTGAGATGGTGAACATATCAACTGGAAGTGCGTGGACGATTTTACAAGAAAAGTTGGGCATGAAAAAAGTCTGTTCCAAATGGGTGCCGCGTTTCCTCACAATGGAACAAAAGCAACAACGAGTCGACGATTCAACGAGCTGTTTGTCACTGCTTACTCGCAATAAAAAGGAATTCTTCCGTAGGTATGTGACAATGGACGAAACATGGATCCACCATTTCACTCCAGAGTCGAAGCGGCAGTCATCTGAGTGGCGTGTAACCGGTGAAAGCCGTCCGAAGCGTCCAAAAACGCAACAGTCAGCTGGCAAAGTCATGGCGTCAGTTTTTTGGGATGCGCAAGGTGTAATTTACATCGACTACCTTCAACAGGGAAAATCCATCAATAGCGACTACTACATTGAGTTACTGGTGCGTTTGAAGGACGAAATCGCAAAAAAACGACCGCACATGAAGAAAAAAATTATTTTTCATCAAGACAATGCACCGTGCCACAAGTCAGTCAAAACAATGGCCAAATTGAACGAGTTGGGCTTCGATCTGCTTCCCCACCCACCATACTCTCCAGATCTGGCTCCGAGCGACTACTGGCTCTTTGCTGATCTAAAAAAAATGCTGCAAGGAAATAGATTTGGCTCGAATGAGGAAGTCATCGCTGCAACTGAGGCTCATTTTGAGGACAAGGACAAATCGTTTTACAAGCACGGTATTGAAAAGTTAGAAAAGCGGTGGAATGACTGTATAGCCCTTGAAGGAAATTATGTTGATGAATAAAAGTAAGTTTTTCGAAAAAAATGTTTTTTTCTTAGTTAGTCCCGGGACTTATTGAACGATGTGTTAAGTTATAAATTTTAGATTCTTTTTATGATTACAAAAACCATTCTTACATCTTATTGAACAATATTTACACAATTCTTATTCTCCAGACTACTAAATAATACCTAAATTACATAATTTCAGATTACTATGGTTAAACGAAAAAATATGTGTTATATAATTCCATAGATCTTCTATAAGCAATGATCCATCCCCATATTTGCATTTATGTCTTAGTCGTACCCAAGAACTTGCTTGACAACATCATAATAAAACATTTAACCCCACAGACTTTTTATATAGATAAATAACAAATTATAATGAAACTACCAAAACATTAACGTTCAAGAAAATTTTTCATAAATTAATCCTGCAGGTAAAGTACTAAATATTTGCATATATCTTCACAACCTTACACTTTAGCTGTTTTAGGTCAAAACAAGCCTTGGAATGGCTTCAATTACATATTTGTGTGGAAAGATCATGTAACAACACCACATCGTTAACTATGCAATGAGATTTTATCAAGATCATTTATCAAAACGAAACATTTATTAAAGGCCCTCTTAAGTCATTGGGGTCTATTTGGGTCATTTAGTATTTTAATAAACACAAGACAAAAATAAAAGAAATTAATTTGTCAAAACGGTTTGTTTAAAATACTTATCGTTACCGAGAAAAACGCTTGTAAAGTGTGAAACTTGTGGGATGATGACGTAATAACTACTAGCCAGGAATGAAATCCACGTGCTCACGCACTACGTTATTGCGAACTCAATGTTATGTGTTCTAGATTGATACTACTTTAAAGACTATTAAGTCAATATTAATGTAATTATATAAATAGTATTAAGTTAAACTTAATACAAAATACGTATATCACTATGCCTCAGTGTTGTGTGGTTCGATGTAAAAAAATACTGATAACAAAAAATCAGATTCTACAATAAGTTTTCATACGTTTCCAAATCGCGATAGGTCTCCAAAGCGTTATGCGGCTTGGGTGAAGAGAATTAATCGTGTTAACTTTACTCCAAATAAGAATAGTATTGTGTGTTCGTTACATTTTAATGATCATGACTTTGAAGTTCCATATGTTTCTAAAAACCTGACGGTAAAGTTTTAGAACTGCCTTAAAGAAAACGGCAATTCCTTCAAAATACTTGAAAGGAATTGAAGTCGCAGCTTGCGACAACTATTTCACCACATTTACTCCATTTATTATTATTTGCTCTTCCTTGAATAATTGATATTTGGGTTGCTTTTGGGCTCGAGACAGTACGGTGTAATTTGCACAGCCATATTATTTTACAAATACACGTACACTGCTAACAGTGTAATAAGTAGTGTGGAAGCTAGCGTGTAATGCATTAGACAGAGCATCGCCGTGCCGCGATGCTAAATATTTTTTAAATGTCTATATCTCCCTTATTTTGCATGATAAAAAAGTGCGGTTTTCACTAATGTTCTCACAAAGACTAACTATATCATATTTTAATTAGTTGTTTCATAACTTAAGAGGACCTTTAATTTTTAATTAATAAATATCTTGAAATAATGATTTCCCTTTGTACTTAGTGTTTGTTGTTGTACTTATGTTTGTACTAAGGAATGCCTATATTCCAAATCGTGTCATATAAATCATGACAATACGTATGATTGTTTAGCTGTAAGTACTAAATAGTAGATTGGTTGAAATTATACAGATTGTAAACGTATTATTACTATTGTCGTTAAAAATTTAATATTTGCTTTTGTCGTTTTCGAAATTCTAGATTTATCATGAGTGAATCTGATGATGGAGAAATGGAGAGTACACTTGTACACCTCCAAACATCGTGGAAGCTGCTCACATTACATCTCTTAATTTAATGCCAATTAAAGGAACACAGAGATTTCACGTAAAAAATATAAATGCGAGTATAAATTCTAGGTTAAATATTTTTCTTAGCTTTGATGGTTTATTATTTTTTTTGTGGTCGTAGATAAAGTATAGTGTGTAACGCGTGCAAAAACGCCAATTTCACATTTGTGAGAAATTAGCACTTTTCTGCACTTGTAACACAATATACTATTTTCAATAAATACCTACGTATTTTGAAAAGAAGCTATTCATTTTCAATTTCCCGCAGTTTTAATTGTGTAAATTCAACGTGGATGAAAGCGCCACCTACTTTGTTCTTTTACTATTTTTACTATAGAAGTCTATATTATTACCCCGGTTCTACACATGCGTATACGAATATTCGTGTGCAAACGCGAATATTCGTGGCTGAATGTTCGTTTGCGAATGTATCCAACAATTCCCTACACACCTCGTATACGGTAACCGAATATTCGCGTATAGTGTATATAAGGCCGACACGTAAGGGTTAAGACGAATGCTTGATCCCTTTGACTCGCGCTAATTTACTGCTACGGATCCAGCTCGTGTTCGTGGATGAATAGCAAACATTCGTATACGAGTACGAATGTT
Organism: Agrypnus murinus; assembly: GCA_929113105.1. Lineage (NCBI taxonomy): Eukaryota > Metazoa > Arthropoda > Insecta > Coleoptera > Elateridae > Agrypnus > Agrypnus murinus. The sequence goes on from OV816030.1 coordinate 39,275,625, forward strand.
GTATCCACACTTCACATATTTGTGTACGAATAACAGACATTCGTAAACGAATAACGGTTGTGTGGAGCTGGGGTTATACTATACAGGGTGTTTCACTGAACTTTCGTATAAATTTAATGTGGGATAGTACTCGTTAATAGGAACACAAAATCCTTATGCCATTTATTATTTTTCTCATTATTTATCAAATCCCCTTCCTAAACATAAACTTTTTCAAGAAATTCTTTTTACACATTTAGGGGTACCCCCACATCCCTGCACCAAGAAAAAAAGATGGGCATGGGCATTTCTGTGCTCTACGACCTCAAATTAACACCTTAAATTAGCATCTTTGGAGTCAACATATTATACACAATTCTGCCCTACTAAGCAAAAAGGTCTTATCTGCAAAACATCAACTCAAAAATATACCATAGCTTCTCTTAGCTCACATTAACATTCTAATAGGACATTTCTACATTGCAGTTTTGCAGATACGACCTTTTCGCTTAGCAGGCCAGAATTAGTGTTGGGTGGGCTCCTGGTCTACTAGAAATCTGATACGTTTAGACAATTAAATACACAACTTTGTTTATTTACGTTTTGTATGAATTACAATTCGTCATCTTTAGAGACGTGTATTTTAGTTCATCATAAAACCACTATGTCAACAAAGTGAAGCAATTTGATCTGCAATAGCAGTGTAACACAAGCGAGATCTTGAAAATGAAGGGTTTGGGACTAGCAAGGCTGCAAGATTACACAGTGAAATCTGATCTCATCATGTTTGTGTGGCTTTAAAATCTCAAAGCTGGCACTTATACAGTTTATCTTTTAGCACGTTATAATTTTATACGTACTTTTCTAAAAACGTCTGTCAAAATTACTAAAAATTTTGACTTTCTCTAATCAAAAAACTTTTATTGTTCCAAATACCATCAGCTGGTCAAATCTGGTGCATATGTTGTAAACACCCTGTAGATGCAATTGTTTTTTTAATGACATTTTAAAAAAATATAGGTAGAACAATACACTTTTATAGGGAACTTTTTTTTATGGCTAATAATAATAAAGATAAGGTGTGGTTAAAATATAATGAAAAACCCTCTACGCCCCTACGGCATAGATGTTGACGAATACATACTGTTCAAGAAATTGATGAGTCCCGAGTTAAGTAAGGTGTGCTCGAGCCGTCATCTTGAAAAAGATGGCAGTTTAAATGAAAATTAACGAAAAGATTTAATAGTTTACTGTTTACGTTGATGAATCACAAGTTGAATAAGGGGTGCTCGAGAAAAGATGGCGGTTTAAATGAAAAATAACGAAGAAACTTAACAGGAAGCTGAATATTGACATAGATGTTGGTGAATACATACTGTTTATGTAAAGAATCCAGGTGTAAAAAATCCATGGCTGACTGGATATAAACAAAGAACTAATGCATGAACGTTTTTCGTTTTCTGTAAATTATTGGAATACTGTTTAGGCTACTAGCATGAAACCTGGTACAGGACTGGGTATAAGAAGTCCTGATTTACGATGTAACATTAAAATCTACCAAGGGTTACTAGATTAAAAGGCGCTGTAGTCAACTTTTTATGTTTTATGAACTTGATATGAACTTTTTACCTTATAGTGAGACGTAAGAATTGTGGGTACTATTGATTTCATAATGATCTTTAATTATGAAATTCATAATGATTAACAGCCTTGGTAGTGTAATGTCTAGCGTGCTGGACTTTCATCCAAGCGGCCCGAGATCGACTCCCGGTGCCGGCAAATCTGGTTAAGGTTTTCTGCAGTGTTCCTTAGCTGTGACATAAATGTGGGATTTGCGCTGTTCCATCTGTAAGTCGGCTGCAGACACACGTAGGGCCTATGTAATAATAATCACCCCCTCCCTCCCACACAAGCTTATAGCTTCTAGGACTACGTTTCCAGGTTACGGGTTTTAGCAATTATCTAGGACAGCAAGACTAATATGATGCTATCTTATTCTTTCTTTTCAGTATAAATCCATAGGATAAAATAATAAAAAATATCATCATATTAGCCTAGGCTGTCTTAGATCATTATGAAACCAATAGTACCAATTGACCCAGTCAATGTCATTTGATAATACCTCGTTGAAAATTGACCAACACAACCTTATAAGTTTGACACATAAAATTAAAATGTCATATTATTCTAATGTCAGGTAATGCTCTCCGTTATAATGCTATTTATCAAATATCAAATCAATTTCTTAGATAAAACTCACTCAAATAATCAATTTGCATATGATTCACACCATATGGACAAAATTATACACCTATACCAGACAACACTCAAAACCAACCTGTAAGTCAATCACCAAACTTCACTTTATTTATTAAAGAAAAGGACATTAATATTTTTTCTCCGCCACCACCTTCCATTGTAGCTTCCATACAAAATCCGCAGCCTTAATATTTATGATAAAGCTCCACTTTAATGCACCAAATTAATTCCATCTGTCGGCCAATGTTTCACCAATGCAATGTTTAACGGTTAACATTTAAGGAAGTTTTAAATTGTTTTTAATTTTTCTTAGTATGTTTCTTTCTGTCTTGTTTTCTTACCATGTGAGATAAATACAAGAACACCACTTAAATTCTTCAATAATTATATTTATTATTATTTATTTTAATATATCTTCATAATGTTGGTCACAATTATTTTACACTTTTACATTAGAAATATCTATAATATTCTCATCTTTTTGTCAGATTTTAATAATAAGCATTTTATACTTCAAAAAACATTTCTTATTATTTTTATATTAATATTATTCCATTATTTTCATTATTTAGTTTCTAAGCTAAACTTTTTCTGTCTCTATTTTAGGTAATAATATAAATTGTTTGTATAGTAATATCTATATTAACAATTTTCTAATTGTTTCTCTAATGCACTTTGTTTATTTGAATGATCATGCAATAAAAGAAATTTTAGACAAACATATACCTGTTTAGAAGAAGAAAATTTAATGAAAATATGAACTGTATGTTTATCAAATAACATTAACCTGGTATTAAACCATTAAATCAATAAAATAAAATCATCAATAGGGGTTTTAAACATTCTTGGATGAAAGTATGGTCAGATGACCATAGCAGTATAATGGATTTCCATATAGTAGGCAGGTTTACTAAATTCTTAATTGAAAATGAGAGAGAGAATGCCTTAAGAGTTTTCATTACATTTCATTCATGACAATAAAACCACAAATTGTATATTTGTTTAAAAAAAAGCTTACCTGTGTAGCAGACTCAATGTTTATAAATGTTGTATGTACTGAAGTAAAAACTGTAACTTTTATGTCTCCAAAAAATGGTATTCTTACAAACTGGTCATTGTAACTGGTAATATCTATTGGCATAGACCACTGAAAACCTCGTCGATCTCCTTTAAGCATGCAGAAAGTTAACATATTAAAAAGAAATTAAGTCAACTTATGTACCTACCTTGAGGATCAGAAGCTATAACCAGCTTTTCAATAAAACTATTCTGTGACATGTCAGGAAATTTTTCAGAATACCCAGGCATTGTGTAATAGCTGCTGCTTCCATTTTCAACACCACATGCCCATTTAAAATGTTGACAATCTTTTACTATTTCATTATCATTATTTCCATTGGCTTGTGCAAAAAATAATTTTGTTCCACTACTGTTATCAATTAGAATCTGCGGGTGTATGTCATTATGAAGTGATAGATATGTTTGACCTTTATGTTCTTGTGCTATTATTACTAATGGAACCTACAAGAAATGTGTATTTTTGCTCTATCCCAATAATAAACAGTAGGGAAGGAATGGGGTTTCTGATACACTCTCCCCCTCCACTTTCTGCTTTCTGCCAAGATCACGCTTCAAGGCCAGATTTTCTGCCAAGGTCACGCTTCAAGGCTAGATTTTCTGGCAAGGTCAGTGCTTCTCTATTTACGTCATGACTAGATATCAAAGGTCATATCATATTATCTTTTAATTAAATATTTTTTGTATCTCAGGGTCTTTTGCTCTTTTTTTATTATGATACTACTAATTCTTATGAAAATCTGACCTGGGTTCATTGATTAAGACTCCAAACTTTTAGCAGTAACAACTTTACCCCATTAGATCACCAATAATCTTTCGTTGTTGAAATTTTTAACTCTTACAGATTTTAAAAGTGATAGTTCAACAATATTTATTTTTTCTGTCAGATAAGTATGACAACCTCAAATAATTCTAAATGGGAAACTTTTATTTCAAGTAAGTATTAAGATTTATTTCTTTTGATTAATAGTTTGTTTATGATTTATTATTTCAGGGCAGATAAAAGTGACTTACAGTTCTTACAATATTGATGACCTTAAGGTAAGTTTTCAAATATATATGTGATCTTCTTTATCTTGAATTCACATAGGGTAACGAAGGCTTATAACGCCAGTGGCCTTTAACGCCATTTCGTTTTTTAAAGTTGGCTGCAGCTGACCATATAGCCATCTTGACGTCAGTTTAAGCATTGTATACAAGGGGCATTTCTATATAATTTTTCAACTAGTAATACTTGAAACACGTTTTTAACAGTCGTAGTGAGTCCCGATAACTTTTTCATAACATCCAGAAAGTGCGATTTTGGGCTAATCATTTCCTGTCGTTGATCAAGTACGTACATGTTGTATTAACATTTGTGTAGAACAATATATATTTTAGGACTCATTTGAAATGTATGTCTATACAAAACAATATCTGATATGAAAAAACAAATTATTTTAACATTGGAAATAAATAAAACCGTTTTATCTCGGAAGTGCAATTATGGCCTATAACACCATACACTGATTAGCCAATAAGGCCTGCTACTGATTTTGATTTTAAAGTGAATTCCTAGATTTATTATGTTTAACTAACACTCATACATTAAAAAAATATTAAATCCACTATTTTCAATATAAATATCTTTTCCAATTACAAAAGAGTAAGATGAAATGGTGACATCCTTCAGTGTCATGTTGAGGTTATGCCACACAATTTAATGTTTACAATCAAATTACATGATTGTTCTTAGTTTCGAATACAAGTTGATACGTTTAACACTTTAATAATGAATTTAATTGATTTAACTGATTTGTACATGATTTTTTTCACTTAAACCTGTTTTTAGCTTACACAGATGACTAGAAGCGGTGAGTGGCATTATAAGCCGCATCGTAGACCTATAACGCCATTTTCACTTTTTTTATAAAACGTGATGTATTTTAAGACTTATAATAGTTAGCAGCGAAAAATATAGCATGTTTCTAAAGCTTAAGGGTCTGGCTATTTGGACATATAAAGCTTATTAAAATAAATCGATTTATTATTAATAATATTCAACAAAACAAAAATGAGTGGCGTTATAAGCCTCCGTTATCCTACAATTAAGTCAAAAAAACACTAAACCTTTTTATTTTATTTTTATTCACCTTTCTATCACAAATCTGCTGAAATTATCTGTTCCCTTATGATAGCTCTTATCAGGCACTGTCATTGGTGTGGCTGGATCCCCTTTCTGCCATTCCATGTTGGACACCACGCAATACGCCTTTGTTCTCGTTCAGATTTAAAATAGCTGAAAACGTTCAAGTGAACTTATTGATGATTATATTACCTTTTGCCGTTAAATTATGTTTTTGAAATTTTAAAATTCTTCTTCTTTCAGTAATTTTGGAATGTGCTCTACGACGATCTCTTTATTATTTTCTTGGCTAGATGTCTTGACTCAGCTGCCTCGGAAATACTGGTACTTTATGAATATTAGTTGCGCCTTTTCTTGGCGTTATTTATTTTTCATTATTTTAGTACTTATTAAATAAGACTGTTTAACTGGTTCTTTAGGGTTTATTTTATATTATTAAACAGAAACTTTATATTTACATAATTTTTCATGTAACAACTCATTTTAACAAAATTTTATACATACATACATAATCCATTCCCTTTTACCGCATTTTGCAGTGTCGGGGTTCCACACAAACTCTTATGGGAGTGCAATGGAGGTAATGGAGCTATTGTAGCAAGTACATTACGCTCCCCCATACTTTATCACTCATACAACTTTCATATCTTATCCTAACTTCTTTTTATTTAAAAAAAAATCATGAAGTAATTAACAACTCTCTTTTCTTTCACCTTGGTGACCAATAAAATTCTCATCCTTTTTATTAATCAGTATAAACCATCCTTGGTCATTCTCATTTATTTTCTTTATTACGATACTTGCTGATAATTTCGTTCAACGGTATTCAGTTTGGATTGTTGCTTTTCTAAAATACTAATTACAATTTCCTTTTTAGGATTGAACTGCAAGTGAACTTCTACTGCTCTATTATTTTTGCCTTGACTTGTAATCCTGTATAAAATCAATAAACCTCTACTGATTCTGTATTGTTTATGATAATCTAAAATTTTGTTTACACAACAAGCTTTCTTTTAAACTTTGAAAAATATCCTTGAACTCATCTAATTACATATAGCAACATTTTATGAATAACGTTTTAAAACTCAACAATCTTTGAAACGCTTAAATAATGAAAATGAATTAACAGCAATCCCATTTTGATAAATTACACTACGGAAGATGATTTTGCATTGGAGACCAGACTAGGTGATTCTTATAAATTTTTGTGCGTAGAATTCGATGGCGTCAAAAAAATTGCTTATAACGTCATGATTTTGAGATATTCGCACTTAAAATGCATATGACAAAATTTAATCATATATTAAATATTTTGCGTTATAACCTTCTGAAAATGGTCAAAATAGGCCTTTTTTGCACTGGTCTCCGATGCAGAAACAAGTACTAGTTTTGTTCCGTAGTGTTATCATTACAGTATTTAAGGCTCCGTTATTGCGTAGGTAAAGTACCGCTTAAACAGCTCTGAAGAATTTCATTACAATTTTTAAAAATTGCACTTAGTTTACATTTATTGTGCATGAGATCTTTTCTTAAGAGTGTTATCTAGTTTATATTATGCTTTATAGCAAATACAAAAGTACAAAAGCTATTTCCTTGACGAATAAAAAAGTGTAAATTTGTAAAAACAAAACTATAGCTAGAGAGCTTTTAAAAATGGTAAGGTGTACTTCCTAAATTATCGTTCAAGTGTTATTTGAGATAAAAATGCCCGAATATACAACAGTATAAAAGAACTTTATGAACTAAAAAAAGGTTATATCCCGCATTTATTCAAACATTTTGGTAAATGACCAACTATCATTCTTAGTTCAGGCTTTTGCTCACAGAACGCGCTGTAAGCGGATCGAGTTAAAAAAGTGGGAAGTTTCAACGAGTTTGACTTGACTGTTAATACATTTAACACATTTTCGTTATGGTTACATATATTTTTGTGACTGTCGATGTAAAGTAACAGATTATTGTTTATATCCCTTCCATATTTTAACTTTCCTATAATCTTTTGACTATTATTTAATAAATTCCCGAAGTAAATGTTGTTTTTATTTACTTAAGAGCATGTGACGGTTAATTTTTGAATAAGCTATTTCACTCCTAATTAGTCCTGATTAATTTCTTAAAACAAATACATATTTTCAATATTTCAATATAATAATACTTTTCTTTTTCTTAAAACCAGCAAGAACAACTAATATTTTTAAAGATATTTAGCAGTTTTATATTTGCCTTTTTGATTTCAACTACCTTAAATTAATCCTTGGCATTTAAACATTAAAAATTTCAGTTAAACTTGAAATATTTTGAAAGTTCACGCATGTCTGGCAACACTGTGAGCAGAGAACTGCGATGCAATCAAATAATGTTTCTATTTACATTTTCAAATTTTAGTTTTAAAGAAATTAATTCCGTTTTGCGGAACGTAACGCCATCTTTAGGTGTTTATAGTTAATGAAGCTTCCTATTATTAACACTGGCGGCAATAACGGGCCCTTAAAGTTGTTGTAAACATATAAAAACATAAATTGTTTTATTGTGTAAGTGTATCATAAAATAAATGTTTTATTTCATAAAAATTGTTTAATTTTCAATTAGAGTAACCTTAACCTTTAAAAACATTAACCTATATTAATAGAGTGACCTTTAGTATCTAGACATGACCTAAATAGAGAAGCATTGGCCTTTATCTTAAAAACTTGACAAATTGACTTGAAAGAGTGACCTTTGGTATCTAGCCATGACCTAGAGACCCATTGATCTTGCCAAGAAAATCTAGCCGTGAAGCGTGACCTTGACAGAAAGCAGAAAGTGGAGGGGGGAGTGTATCAGAAACCCCATTCCTTCCCTACTGTAAACATTAACTTACACTCTGATTTTCTGATTGCACTGCAATACTGCGCCTTGTAAATCCTTTATCAACCCTTACTGGACAAGACCATCCAAATTTTGAATCTAACGATATAGATATGTAAAGGGCAAAATTTGAATTCAAGTCTACTTCGTTTCCAACATGATACCATTGAATTATAGAAATACCAGCATTACTAGAATTATATACATTAAATTAAATTTTAAATTAGCTTTTTTATCCATTTATTACCTTTTATCTAAACATGGTGCTATTGCAAAGGAATACTTTTCTACATTTTTAGGAAATTTACACAATAGTTCAGTTTCAGCAACAGCCAGACATATAACTTGCATTTGCATAGGTATATGATTAGTTAAAACATGACTAGAACTTATTTTCAATAAGCGTATCTCATTAACAGAACTGCTGGTAATTGATACCATGCAAATCTAGAAATTGAAATACAAAAGTACATAACTAAAAAATTCTTAAAATCTACTTACATGTTTGTTACATTTTACAGCTGTTTTAATATTTCCTTCGAAAGGAATGGTACCTGTAATTTTTGGCATGTAGAAAACTTGACTCCATTCTGATTTAGCTAGCTGCAGCGGTAAAGAAACATTCCATGTACCATTTATTCCTATTCCTATATGAAAGGTTTCCTAGAAATAGACCACCTATATTTAACAACAATAAGTTCCTCATGTAATCAGCATAAATTAATCCAAATTCAACTAATCAAAAATGTTGCATTGTAAATTTATTTCTCGTTCTATAATTCACTTATAGAATTTTTTCACACTAATTAAATTACACTTTACCTCCAATTTTGGTGGAGTAACTATTCCATGATGTGAAACACGGCATAATTCTTTTTCATTCACTATTACAGAAATTGGACAGCCGAGGATATTTATCAAAAGGCTCCATGGTAAAAGTTCAACTAAGAGAGCACTTGAATATCGACAAGCATTCTGATATCTAACCTAAAATTCCATTATAACTTAGATTACTTCTATATACAGGGTGCCCATTATGTATGGAATATAGTATATACCTCAGTAAATATCGACTTTATAAAAAAATTTGTTGTATAAAAGTTGTTTAACATTTTATTTTCCATAATAAGATAGCATTCAATTGTTTTTATTTCAGAAAATAAATGAGTAATGAATAACACTTTAATTTTTTTAAATAGCAATGTACCCTTTCATTAGGCTCATTTGATAGAGATTTTTTTTCTCTTTTCGATGACCTAAAATCTTACTACCCTTATATCAGAAATTTTTTGAAAAAATGTAAAAAATGTTTATTAAGTTAATTTCACCAATAACATGAATCTAGATATCAGAGATCGTAAAGTATCTCGAATTATTACCCTAAAATAAACAGATGTGCATCTACATAATGTACAAAACAAAACAAATGAACAAAAAACAAAATAATACAAATGAACAGAAAATTATGTACGTCTCTTATAAACCTTGAAGACAAAACGAAATTAGCAATAAAATGGTTTTCATGGCAATAAGTGTTCAAAATGTTCACCATAAACTGCAAGGCAGTGGCCCAACCTATCACGAAAAGCTTGAAAAGAATTTCTGAGCGATCTGGGAGAAATTGCTGCAGCTTCATTTTGTATTCGTTGCTCTAATTCAGCCAGATTCTGGGGTCGGTTTGTATACACTTTTGATTTTAAATATCCCCAGAAGAAGAAATCGCAAGGTGTAAGATCCGGAGATCGGGGAGGCCACTCCACAAACCCACTTCTGCCTATCACTGTGTTTGGGTATGATTTTGGATCATCCAATGGGGATTTTCAGCGACCCAATATCGACAATTATGCCTATTTACATTTCCATTTAAACAAAACGTAGCCTCGTCATAAAAAACAATATTATTAAGAAAATCTGGATTGTTGTTGATTCGCTCCATCATAAATTCACAAAATTCAACACGTCGATCGTAGTCATCTTCGGATAATTCTTGCAATAAAGTCGGTTTGTACGGATGTAATTTTTCTGAATGTAATATTTTCTGTATTGAACCTTTACTTACGGCATGGTTTAAACTTAACTGACGAGTTGAAATGTTTGGATTTTCTTCGATTTCTATTAAAACATCGAGCTTTTTCTCTTCATTTGTCGCAGACCTTTGCGGACCAGTCTTCACCAGATCTTTAACATTGCCAGTTTCCCTAAACCGTTTCAAGGTTTTGCTAACTACTGACTGGGTGATTGGTTCTCGATGTGGATAACGCTCATTAAAAATTTCACATACTTCTAATTGTGTTCGTTTGCGATCCCCATAACCGACCATAATTAAAATTTCTATACGTTCAGTTTTTGTTAAATGAACCATTTTTATTTTTCCATGTACCAACAACTTAATTAAATAAACAAACCTCTGTCACAATAAAAGCCTACAATCAATTGTTAAGACAAATGAAAGAGATCTCGGATATCTAGATTCATGTTATTGGTGAAATTAACTTAATAAACATTTTTTACGTTTTTTTCAAAAATTTTCTGATATAAGGGTACTAAGATCTTAGGTCATCGAAAAGAGAAAAAAAATCTCTATCAAATGAGCCTAATGAAAAGGTACATTGCTATTTAAAAAAATTAAAGTGTTATTCATTACTCATTTGATTTCTGAAATAAAAACAATTGAATGCTATCTTATTATGGAAAATAAAATGTTAAACAACTTTTATACAACAAATTTTTATATAAAGTCGATATTTACCGAGATATATACTATATTCCATACATAATGGGCACCCTGTAGTAACTCATTAAAATAATTCAGCCAAACCTGAACATGCGTCAAAGGTTGCTCTTCAGATATCCAGTCAATTCCTTCTAAATCATCACCATAATAAGGCCAGAATGATTTTTCAAAAGTATGAAGAGCATTTAATGTTTCATTAATATTCTCTTTGTCCGATCTTTTAAAGAATTGCTTCTGATCAACTAGACTATAATTTAAGGGTACATACGGATTTGATGTAGGACTTCCACCACTAAAAGAAGAGATTATGGCGATTAGCACAAAATAAAATACATTTTCAAAGTACATACATATTATAAGTAGCTGCAAAATTTAATTATAAAATAAAGGTTAGAAAATAACTACCACTGAAAAGCAAGTGGAGAACTGTAAGTACAGCTCTTGTGATAGGGACAACTATTCTCTAAGGGTAGAATCACGTGGTGCCAGTCCAAGCATAATTTGAAAAAAAGAATATTCAGCACTAGTAAATAAGTTTCATGCATACTAACATTCTCATGAGCTACAGATCCAAATCGTCATAGACTTTTCTTAATTCACTTTTCAGTGATTTTCTCCCAGTGATAGTGAATTCCTCAAATTCTTTAAAACAAAACAAACTGCATCTGATAATGAAACGCATGTAATGATTGGTAACATTAACGTTAATAATTGGTTTAAAACATCTACACCTTTTCAACTTCAATTTCACAAAAGTAACATTAATTTCAGAAAAGCTTATTTGGATTTCGGAAAAGGTAGATACAGTTTCGGAAAAAGTAAATTTAATTTCGGAAAAAGTAAGTTTAATTTCAGAAGATATAAATAGCTATTTAAGTTACTTAAATTTAATTAAGTTGTATGTAATTGATTAAGTAAAAGGAGATTCAGTTAAAGCACAAATGAAACTTTTATTTAAAAACCTTTGTTTCCAGTCTTACTTTATGAAACTCCATAATCATGAAATAAAGATTAATAAAAAGTTTCACATTATTTATTAAATTATAACCTGACAATATTGTTTCTACAGCTAAGCTGTCATTATCAAAGGTAGTATAAATATAAACAAACACGTCACTAAGGTAAATACAAATAATAGGTAACTAGATAAAAAGATAAAAATAATCAGAATTAAATATCTAACACTTCCAGTAACGGAAAATTACTGACCTCAATCTGTTCATTCATTAAAGGTATGCTGAGTTTCTGTTTGTATATCTCAAAAGCTTCTGAAATGTCTAATTTGTGTTTTGTTATTACAAAAATGTAGGAATTTAATATTATTTTGGGGAGCCGTGTGATTTTGCTCTGAAAGGTGTTTGGCATAATTAGATTTTTCAGGATGTTTATTTCTGTAACAACGCACGTGTTCTTTATATCTTATGTCAAAGTTTCGAAGTGTTTACCCAATATACAGGGTGTCTCATAGCCCACACACCGGACTTTACCAGTGCATTTCTGACGGCATTAGGAACAAAAAATCTTAATAAAGTTTTTTGATTAGGGTTCAAATTTTGGGTAATTTTGACCGACGTTTTTAGAAAAGAATGTATAAAATTATAACGCGCGGATGTTGATATTGATATCATGAATAAAAAATAAAGTTTATAATTGCAAGCTTTGAAATTTTAAAGCCAGACAAACATGATGAGATCACATATTACTGTGTATTTTTCTAGTCCAAACCCACCATTTTCAAGCGCCCACTTGTGTTACATTGGACTATTGCAGATTAAGTTGCTTCGTTTGGTTCACATAGTGGTTTTCGTTTTATTATAAAATACATTTCAAATGATGACTAATTGTAATTCATACAACACGCATAAATAAACAAAATTGTGTAGTTAATTAATTGTGTAGTGACCTTACATATCTGGTACTATAAAATTACACATTTGGCAATTTTGTTAATTCATTTTTCGATAAAGAGTAAAACGTGATAAAAAAACACAATATTATATTAAATCCTTATCACATTAATAGCAATTTTATTAATTGTATTGTTTTTTTCTTGGTTGCTAGGGGTAATTATTAAAAAAGAAATAATTAAAGAAAAGTTTGGGGAGAAAATTCTTCCTTTCATAATAATTAAGAAAGTCTTGAATTTTTCTTTCATAATAATTCAAAAAGTTTGAATTTTTTCATAATAATTAAAAAGTTTTGAACTTTTTGCAAGTTAATTAAAAAAAGTTATTAAATAATGAACTGCCGATAGTACTAAAAGAGCTATCGTTCTACTGGTTTCAAAAAAGTTATTAATTAATTGATAACTCCTGATAATCAATATATAAAGGTTTTACTGTTTAATCCAAGCAAATATACTTGGGAGTTTGCATATAATTCAAAAAGTTGTCAAAACAACTTTCCCAGAGGGAAAACTGGCAGATCCTTCATTACGGAAGGTTACAATTCGTTCTGGTTGTAAAATTTTGAAGAGTCCAGGAAAGTTTATTATTGGTTGTAATGAGTTCAAGAAAGAGTTATTCATTATAATAGCTGCTGGGAATTAATCGAATCGCCATCAGTAAGAAATAATCATGTTATTATAATAACATATCATTTATTGGTGGTTACGTTTCAAGTAAGTGGCAATTACAGTGACTTGTTTTGGTTAAATAAAGTACCTGTTCGGACATAGGGTCCTATATTTTGTAGTGATTTTTGATAAAATACCTATAAAATTGTAATCATAAAAAATTTAATTATCATTTAAAAAGATATAATTTATATAAGTTTTAAAGAAAAAAAAAACCAAGATTTAGTATTAAACTTTATAACACAGCTCTACTATTGAATTAAGATATTATGAAAATAGAAACCATTTTCGAAACCAATAGTAAAGGGGTGTTATTATTAATTTAGCTTGTTACAGCCGGCTGAGGTACCTTTAAGATTTTTATGTCATCATGAACAAACGTTGTAGTAATTTGTAAGTAGTTCTTGAACCTGAATATAAGTGTTTAACTTCTCTGAGACTTAATTCTATTTATTTGTATCAATGATTTAAATAAGCTTTTGTACTTGCTAAACCAAAGGTAAGTTGTATGTAAACTGATGACTATTGGATATGATACTTCCTGCTTAAAGAACCTATGAACCACGCCCTGCAAGAGTTTCATGTCTCTATCTCACTAGTTGTGGATTTCTGTTTATATTCATCATAATAACCAATATAACTAAAGTCATAACCTAAATAAAAAAGAGTAATCAGATAACAAAACAATTTATTAATAATTTTTTTGTACATTTAAAAAATCAAATAAATAATTATATAGTAATGGCAACTCTTCAGAGAGTACTGCTGGCTACTTCTGACTAAACGCCCTATAACGGGACATTTGTTTACCAGAAGGTAGTGATTCTGTAACAGTTGAGGGTAGGTGCGTGTCTTAAAGGGGAGTGCGCATATGAGAGATTTGTTACACCGTCTTTATTTGCATTTTTTCCGAAAACTATGCTTCTGAGAAAAAAATGTTATAAGGATTTTTTGTTTGTCTTATCAATGTCTAACTACCTGCCGCGTTCGATGTGCTTATTACGAGACAAAAGCTTATTAAAAGAACAATTTAAACGGTAAATAACCAATTTCATGATATCATGTGTTCTGTCTTTAGCATTAAATAAAAATGAAAGAGTGTTAGTGTTGGTTTTAAAGGCTATTTAATAATTGGTTTTTCTTATTATATGTGCAACTTTTTCTGATATTTTGTCACAGTATGGAATAGATATGTAATTTGTGTCTTCTGTTTGACTATCACTAGGATATATTCTTTTGATAGCTAACCTATAATCTTTTTGTTTAACTAAATTGTCAATCATGTTCGGAATGTAATACTTTACATGTGCTAGTTGTTTAATGGTTGATATCTCTTTGCTAAAATTTGGATGTGTTAGTGGAATAGTTAAAGCTCTGTGTACTAATGATCTGTAGCCTGTTAGTGTATGTGCTTTGTGGTGACAGGATTCATTTGGTATTTTGGTGTTATGTCCGTATGTGTTGCTTTTCTGTATATGGAAAATTAAAATACATTGTGTGTGTTAATCTTTATGGTTAAGTCTAGGAAGTTAATAGCCCCGTTTTGTTCTGTTTCTAATGTAAAATTTATGTTTTTGGTGGATACTATTAATAAGAATTAAAAATTCATTGATAACCTCAAAAGAACTGTCAAAACAAGCTAAAATGTCATCAACATAACAAAACCAAAAGATAACGTTTTTAGAGAGGTTTAATTCAAATATTTGATCTTCTAACTTATCCATAAATATGTTAGCTAACAGAGGACTAAGAGAATTACCCATCTTGTAAACCATAAGAAGCTAAACCATCTTTATGTAAATAAACTATGTTATTAAAAGTGAAATAATTTTGACTTATAGAAAGGTCAAATAATTGAATTAACTCGAACTTTTTAACTAATTCTATATTACTATTAATCAAGAAATTATCTAATAAAAGAATACATTCTTGTGGAGGTATTCTGGAGAGCATGTTACAAATATCAAAACTAACCAGTTTGGAATATGGTGGAAGATGTATGCTTTGTAGCTTATCTACTAATTCTAATGAATTTCTGACAGAGTATTTCTATTTGGGCAAACATTACAAAATCTTGACATAGATATAAAGAACACGTGCGTTGTTACAAAAATAAACATCCTGAAAAAGCTAATTATGCCAAACACCTTTTAAAAAAAAATCACACAATGACTCCTCAAAATAATATTAAATTACTACATTTTTGTAATAACAAACGCAAATTAGACATTTTAGAAGTGCTTGAGATATACAAACACAGTCAGGGTACCTTTAATGAATGAACAGATTGAGCTCAGTAATTCTCCGTTACTGAAAGTGTTAGATATTTAATTCTGATTATTTTTAACTTTTTATCTAGTTACCTATTTTTTTGTTTATATTTATATTACCTTTGATAATGACAGCTTAGCTGTCGAAACAATATTGTCAGGATAATTTAATAACTACTGTGAAACTTTTTACTAATCTTTATTTATTTCACTTTTATTTATATTTATATTGTCCATTCTTATTGTAATTGGATAGTGGCTTGGACATGATTGTAATGGACGATAATATTTTGATCAATGACTTTAAAGTATAAATGTATTTATAGACTATTTCTAAATAGCCTTGGTAGTGTAGTGGCTAACATTCTGGTTCTCACTTAAGTGGACAGGGATCTGATAGTTAAAGTTTCCGCCATACCGCACAAACTTCATAGCTTCTGGGGCCTAGTTGAAGAAATTGCAAAAACATTTACAAGACTGTGTCACTAGTTTAATGGCATATAAAATAATAACAACGTGTATGTAAGCAAGAACAGGTACTGGAATACACTAAAACTCAAACTTCTGGAAAATCAGCAAAATTATCTACGTATGTGCCATGTCAGATAGCTAGATTAACAGACAATAGAATACATTAAGATAATTACAGGGATGCAAAAGACCACTACAAATAAATCATTAGATTGAGAAAATGTCAGTATTACGAACACAGATCGATAAACTCAAATATGATCCCAGCAGACTATGGGGCAGGTTAAAGAAGCTTAATAAAGAATAAAAATGCTAGCAGCTTTAATTACATCAGTTTTAATGAAAAAGAAATTGCTGACAATTTAAATCATGATTTTATTAGTAGTGTTGAACAAATTAATAAGAGCATCAGTAGCCATAGTTTACTATATTTAACAGTGTCTCATAACCGCACATTGTATTTGACTAATTGCCAATACGTATTTCGGTAACGATGTTATCTTTTTCTCAGCATAAAACCATCTGAATATAATTCTAAAAAGTTATAACCCTCTTCTGGGTTCATTTTTAAAAGGGGCCCATCAAAAACCATGCAAAGCAATTTTAACACAAACATGCAACTAAGGATAAATACATCTGTTTATACATATGAAGTAAAGAGAAAAAGAAAAACGAAGCTTAACAAATATTTTTATGACACCCACATGTTTGAAACTGAGGCCCGAGGGTAGGTTGACCTAAAGCAGTTTAAAATTGTTAGTTTTAAAAATCGTCCATTCTATTCTTAAAACATTTAACTTTCACTGAAAATTACATTTTTTGGAAACAAAATGTTGATAGTAATTCATTTTCTATGAAGAAAATGTATCCTACCCTGCAAAATCTATTATGTTTTTTAAACTGTTTTTGTTAGCTTTCCCCGGATTTTGTATGTGTGTGTGTGTTGTTTGTAGCTCTGTCGTTGATGAATGTAAAAGTGTCAGAAGTTTTGGAATGAAACGGGGTAAAAAATAAGACTGTTATTGTGTTACATAAATGTAGTCACACACCAACGATCTTTAAATTGTTACAAAATCTAAACACTGCACAAGAATTTGTTTATTGCACTATCAAACTATACACTAAAGTCTAGTCTGTTGCTAAAAAACTGCGAGCTGAGCGATCTCGTACTGTATGAACACCAGCAGTCATAAAAGCTGTTAAAGCTTGAATTCAACGTAGCCCTAGTCGAAAACAGAAACTGATGGCTTTTGCAGATAAAACTGTCAAGAAAAACTTTCAAATAAGTAATTAATTCTGCTTACTCCATGCTGTAACGAAGTTACTTTATTTTTAGTTATTTATTTTGGGTATAAGAGTGGATATGTTTATCTTCCGTGCAATCTATGACCGCTCGGATAAGTGGCCGACTCAAACGAGAGGACGCGTCCCTTCCCTAACCGATATTTGGCATGTGTCGCTACGTTTCACTCCTACCATTTCCCTCACGTTCCGTAAAGACGTGCATCGTCCCATTTATTCAATCGGCAGCCAGGAGTCGCCTTTTATGGAGCCAACCAGGAGCAGACCAGCCCAGCAGCCAGCCGCCGCCCCAGAGAGATAGATAGTAAGAGTAAGTCCTGTTGCTGTAAGTTTTGATTCCCTTTCCGCCCCGATTTCATCCCTCATCCTTTTCCGAGACTTCACTGCGTGTTAACCTGGGAGTTTCATCCTTTTACCCCTCACCCCTTTCTGAGGCTTTGCTGCGTGTTAACTGGGGCGCCTCATCCTAGCATACCTTGCCCCTTTTTGAGACTTTACTGCGTGTTAACCTGGGAGTTTCATTCAGTGATGTGAAAACTAAAAATTATAGGTTATGTTTTTATATCAATCAATCTACTTTCATGTGTTATCAATTATTATAATTTATAACTTGTGATGTGAACAAATCAATGGTTTGTGTTGTTTATCTATAATAGGTATCGAAAAATATGGTTGATAGGAACCAAAATACTGATCTTTATGTGGGACTTGAATTTTCTTTAATTAAAATAAACAAGAAGAAATATTTAGCTTTTATTGAATGTGTAAAAAGAATAAAAGATTAAAAGTTCTAATTCTAATAAAAAAAATCTAAAAACTCAAATTCAAGGTTTTTTATATATATTTTACTTTCTTTACATTATTTACATTTTGGATGTAAAGAATAAATCACATAAAGAATTAATTGTTGACGCGTAATAAAATGTGTAAAAAATGGTTGGAAATTATATGGCACATCACTGGTCTCAACCTTGTTAACTGGGGAGCCTCATCCTTGCATCCCTTCACACAGAAAAATCTATACTTTATTTGATTACATTTAACTAATCAAAATATAAACTAGGAACAATTCAGTAATAAAAATTACTTGTCAGAATCACTTGAAATGAGTACAATTCTTGTTAGCGTGAGCATAACGCAACTCAAAAGAAACAAATAAGTATTTTCAAAATGATTATTGAAATGTAATCTATCAAAAAAAAATGTTAAATTCATTTTGATTATCTTATTAATTTTGTACTCAAAATGAATATATTCAACTCTTGAATAATTCGATAATACATATATTATACTCAATTTTAAGAAATATTGGTAATGATGAATACGTAGTATCCTTATTTGAATGCTTCGTTCTTATCTGAGCAATAAAATCAATATAAATTATCAAAACAACTACACGATAGTATATTTTTAAAATCATGATTAGTTTAAATTGATCATATGAACTAATTATCATCAAACAAGAGTTGGAGTTCAAACGTGTTTTTATTGATCAGATGCAGATGATCAAGCTTGCAGCAGAAGGTTGCATTTGCACGCCTAGTTTTAAGTTTTTATTATAATAAAATGACAATAAAAGCTTAGAGGAATGGGGGTGCCCAGAAAATATTGTAGAAACATTTGTCAGTACTTAAGTATGTATACAATAAATTAATGGACTGATTTTTTCAAAGAAAGGAAGTATTCCATTCCATCCAAGTGAAGAATAGATCAAACATTTTGCTCTTCTCATTTTAAAGTTCTCTTAAGTTTCGTTTGTAAAATGCCAGCTAATGTTTGGTTGGACAGTTCTACAAACAAAAAAATAAGAGATATACAATAAGTATACATTGTATATCTCTTATTTTTTTGTTTGTTGAACTGTCCAACCAAACGTTAGCTGGCATTTTATAAATGAAACTTAAGAGATATATTCCCTATGTTGCATTTTAAATTAATCGAGTCAAAGCATTATGCACACATAGGCAACCAAATATACAGCACGCTATTTTTATAATCTAAAATGCCTGTAAAATCAAACGAATGAATTACCTAGTAAGCTGTTAAATCAACTTTAATGTTATTATTAAGATAAATTATTTAGTATTAAATAGTGATGGGTTCTCGACACTACCCGCGTATCACGACACTTGAGAGTCGAAACCATTATGACGTCAGAAGTGTCGACTCTTCATGATACTTTAACGACACTTCGCCTTTACATCATGCACGCGCTAGTGTAAATGTAATCCAATTGAAACGAGAAGCAGTCAAGATTCATAGCTACATAAATCATAAGCAAACTATGGATTAAAAAACAATTATATGAGTAAATTCTGTTATGGTTATATATTTATGCATTAAGTACATTAAAAGACATTAAATTATTTATACACCGTGTTCGTTCTAACATTTGCTATAGGAAATTAGTATGGGAAATCTGAAATATGCCAAATAGTTCGTTCTCGAATAAAAGTCGGTGAAATTAATAGTTGCAATCGATAGATAAGATATTCTAATGTACTATCCAAAAATATTACCCTTAATAACAATCCCAATTCTTCAAAAATTATAAATTCATGAATTTATGAAACCTGAAAAGTTGACGTGAAGCCTCCGTGGTTCAATGCCAACGGTGGCTTGCTAAACTGCAAGGGCTGGTGGAATGCAAGATCGAACCCCGTTACAAGCATAACTTTTTTTTAAATTTTATTTGTCATTAATCTTTAATTTAATAACAATTTAAATGATTTGTTATTATTCTTTTATTCGAAAAACGTACAAGAAATAATACATTACAAATAAAAAATAATGGTACCCAATTAATAAGACATGAATTCAAGAATTCTCATTACGTATTTATTTCAAATTAAAATAAATAAAATGTAAAATAAGTACTTGTCAATACTGAAACTTTAAATGTATTTAAATCTTCAGGATTTTGAGTGTTAATTAACTAATATTGTAAAAATTGGTTTTTGTAGTATGCAGTATGAAAAAACATCGTCAGTTTTCATTTCTAATTTATTATTTCTTGTACGTTTTTCGAATAAAAGAATAATAACAAATTATTTAAATTGTTATTAAATTAAAGATTAATGACAAATAAAATTTTAAAAAAAGTTATGCTTGTAACGGTGTTCGATCTTGCATTCCACCAGCCCGTGCAGTTTAGCAAGCCACCGTTGGCATTGAACCACGGAGGCTTCACGTCAACTTTTCAGGTTTCGGCTTTTAGATTAATGTTTTGCAAATAATTCATGAATTTATAATTTTAACTAAAAAAATCTACAACAAAATAGTTTTATATGTACAGCGACAGAAATAAGTAATGCGTCGCCTCCTATGTCCGCCTATTCAGTATGCAACACACCTTATACATTCAAATAAAAGAAGCTTAACTTTGTATTATTAAAAATAATTAATTTTTAATACATAGATCGTATGAAAATTATGTATAAAAACAATAAGATGAAAAGGGAATGTAAAATCTTGTAAAAAACAATAAAAATCAAACTTAAATAAAGAAGTATTTTAAGGGCTACTGGAAAGGAAATACTTCAATTTGTGTTTCTAGTTATCCGACTTCGTGGTCTGACGGTTACAACGCCGGTTTAGAGTAAAACGACGGTTTGAGCTTCGTATCGAGTCCCGATGCGTCCATAGATTTTTTTTTAATTAAATTTTTGTATGTTAATATTAATCTCCTGATTACATTATTGAATCATAATTTTTCGGACTTTTTATTGGAATTTAGTTTTTAAAAACAGTAAATATCTGGGTATTTCTAAATATAAATTTTGCCAACAAGGAATTTTACAAAACGACCTGAACAAGGGAATCCTTGCCGGCTGGTTCTTCAAACTTACAAATTATATTGCACTCAATAGGTATATTCTATTTATCTCTCTTTAAATAATAGATTTTACAATTAGTTTAATAGTGACTATATAAAACTTCTATTATTAAAAATAATTAATTTTTAATGCATAGATAATATGAAAATTATGTATAAACAGAATAACATGAAAAAGGAATATAAAATCTGCAAAAAAAAAGAATAATTTTAAAAGTTACTAAAAAGAAAAGCCTTCCATTTGTGTTTCTAGCAAGTTGCGTTTGTGGCCAGATGGGTAGATAGCTCGTTTAGGGTAGTAGGCCGATTGAGCGTCCCATCGAATCCCGCTACACCCATAAGTCTTATTTCTTTAATAAATTATATTTTTGTATTATGTCAATATTAATCTGTTGATTACATTATTTAATCAGACTTTTCATTGGCATGCAGTTTATAGAAACGGTAAATATCATTTTAGACTGAGAGTAAGCAATTTTACAAAACGACCTTAACAAAGGAATCGTTGTCGGGTAGTTCTTCGAACTGCAAATTATGTTACTACCTGAGTTTTTGTCAATAAGTGCAAATATAAATGAATGACGTTACTTTTATTACACATTTCCTGTTTTTATCTTTCTATTTATTTAAAAACTGTTATTTTAGAATTTTTGTTTTGCTTATAGGGTTTGAATTTAAAATATCTTCAGCTAGTGTTAGATAAAAGTGGAAAATTGTATGTTTTTTTATAACAGTGAAATTTATTTTGCTTTACAGTACCGGTAAATAACACATAAAACGAGTGTACCCATGAAAACATACACGACAATCACGACATAATGATCACGAATGAATGATTTCGGAAACTAAAATCATATTTTGAAGTCCGTTTTCCATACAACTACTTGCGTGTTGATGTTTAACCGGGTTGGCATGTTTAAAAACTTTTTTTAATTAGGTATACTTTAAAACATCAAGTAGGATTTAGAGTTTAGACTATACTTAATAATGTTCAATTTGTTTTAACAGTAAGTATAAGAGATAATATCGGATCAAAATGGAGCTTACAGTAATTGTTTTATACATTTCCTGAATCTATACTTACTTAGTCATGAAATTATGTAGTATGGTACTTTGAGTTTTCGATAACAGAAGAAAACCAGTATTGGATTTGTACGACATATTTATTTATGTAATGAAAAAAATCAGGGTATATTGGGTATATAATAACAATAACATTCATACCATACGAGATTAACATTAAAACATAAGAAAAATAGACAACATATTGATTTTATGAAATATTTGAAACTTGAAACTATATAAAAACAAATCTATTTTAATATGCAAAAGTAATAGATGTTTGGTATTTGTTTGCAAGGGCAAAATATCTTAATGTATTTAAAAAAAGAAAATTTGAAAATAGCAAGATTATTAATCTATTTATGACAGAAAATATTCAGGTAAAACCTTATAAATGGCCCTCTCTTCTTGCCATTTTCAAATTTTCTTTTTCTAAATACATTAAGATATTTTGCCCTTGCAAACAAATACCAAACATCTATTACTTTTGCATATTAAAATAGATTTGTTTTTATATAGTTTCAAGTTTCAAATATTTCATAAAATCAATATGTTGTCTATTTTTCTTATGTTTTAATGTTAATCTCGTATGGTATGAATGTTATTGTTATTATATACCCGATATACCCTGATTTTTTTCATTACATAAATAAATATGTCGTACAAATCCAATACTGGTTTTCTTCTGTTATCGAAAACTCAAAGTACCATACTACATAATTTCATGACTAAGTAAGTATAGATTCAGGAAATGTATAAAACAATTACTGTAAGCTCCATTTTGATCCGATATTATCTCTTATACTTACTGTTAAAACAAATTGAACATTATTAAGTATAGTCTAAACTCTAAATCCTACTTGATGTTTTAAAGTATACCTAATTAAAAAAAGTTTTTAAACATGCCAACCCGGTTAAACATCAACACGCAAGTAGTCGTATGGAAAACGGACTTCAAAATATGATTTTAGTTTCCGAAATCATTCATTCGTGATCATTATGTCGTGATTGTCGTGTATGTTTTCATGGGTACACTCGTGTTATGTGTTATTTACCGGTACTGTAAAGCAAAATAAATTTCACTGTTATAAAAAAACATACAATTTTCCACTTTTATCTAACACTAGCTGAAGATATTTTAAATTCAAACCCTATAAGCAAAACAAAAATTCTAAAATAACAGTTTTTAAATAAATAGAAAGATAAAAACAGGAAATGTGTAATAAAAGTAACGTCATTCATTTATATTTGCACTTATTGACAAAAACTCAGGTAGTAACATAATTTGCAGTTCGAAGAACTACCCGACAACGATTCCTTTGTTAAGGTCGTTTTGTAAAATTGCTTACTCTCAGTCTAAAATGATATTTACCGTTTCTATAAACTGCATGCCAATGAAAAGTCTGATTAAATAATGTAATCAACAGATTAATATTGACATAATACAAAAATATAATTTATTAAAGAAATAAGACTTATGGGTGTAGCGGGATTCGATGGGACGCTCCATCGGCCTACTACCCTAAACGAGCTATCTACCCATCTGGCCACAAACGCAACTTGCTAGAAACACAAATGGAAGGCTTTTCTTTTTAGTAACTTTTAAAATTATTCTTTTTTTTTGCAGATTTTATATTCCTTTTTCATGTTATTCTGTTTATACATAATTTTCATATTAACATACAAAAATTTAATTAAAAAAAAATCTATGGACGCATCGGGACTCGATACGAAGCTCAAACCGTCGTTTTACTCTAAACCGGCGTTGTAACCGTCAGACCACGAAGTCGGATAACTAGAAACACAAATTGAAGTATTTCCTTTCCAGTAGCCCTTAAAATGCTTCTTTATTTAAGTTTGATTTTTATTGTTTTTTACAAGATTTTACATTCCCTTTTCATCTTATTGTTTTTATACATAATTTTCATACGATCTATGTATTAAAAATTAATTATTTTTAATAATACAAAGTTAAGCTTCTTTTATTTGAATGTATAAGGTGTGTTGCATACTGAATAGGCGGACATAGGAGGCGACGCATTACTTATTTCTGTCGCTGTACGTCTTATTCAATGATTGTTGGCCAGTTCAACAAATCTGCCTTTAATTTCTTTGTAAGAATGATCAAGCAACTTCGAATTACACTCTAATAAGAGCGATACTGTTCGACACGAAGTGTCGCGACACTTCAAGTGTCACGACCACGAACAGTATCACGACACTCGACACCCAAGTTCCCATCACTAGTATTAAATTATTTAGTAGGTATTAAAAGCTTATTATTATTAGGTTAGGTATTATTACACTAAAGAAGAAAAGGTGCAAATGTGTCTGTGGTACCAAAACCACAATAGCTTACAAATGGCTTGATTTATTTGCTGCTGAATTTCCAACTCGCCCTATCCCACATCCTTCTACAATTTAATAAATTAAAAAATAAAGGGTGTATTGCTGGTCACTCTCATCGTAAACGAGCAAGAACAGTATTAACAGAGGAGATGAGATTGAATATTTTAGTTTAGACGAAAGAGAATCCTTTTAGTTCATTGTTACGTTGCTTCAATTTTTGAAATCTCAGCCTTCAGTATTCAAAATGATCTTAAACTTGAATTTAAGAGTTATAAAATACAAATTAAATAAAAAACAGAATTAATAGAACAGATTTTTGCAAAAAAGTGTTCAATTTATTAAATACAGATGAACAGTTATTACACAAGATTTGTTTCACTGATGAAGCCACCTTTTCTCTAAATGGAAAAGTAAATTTACAAAATTACAGGAACATTTTATTTATAATTCTACAGTTCAACTAAATTCACCATAACCTACACTTACGAGCAAATAAATCGGCCCACCTGGCACTTTCATCTTTGAGTGCATTTTTGTCAGCCCTTAGACAGCATTTAAAAAATATATTTATGTCATTTGAAAGGCTATTTATTAAGCTTTAAAATGAGCCTACATTTTTTGTGGATGTCTGTTTTTTAACCTGTGTAGAATTTTAAAACCAAAGTTACCTGCATTTTTTTGGTATTGGAGGTGTGCTTACTTTGGCTTCCATTAGATTTTGTGCTTAAAAAATCACGTGTCAGTAGAAAATTTAAACCACATTTGTTATGATTTGTCAATTTTTGATATTATCTGTTGATAAAATGGATACTGCACCAGAAGTTTCCGCTCAAGTTGTTGCTTTAATTCAACTTGGCCATAGTCAGCGATTTGTTGCTCAAGAACTGAATGTAAGCCGGGCAGCAGTTAGAAGAGTATACCAGCGATTTGTGGAAACTGGGTCCTTCAAACGTCGACCAGGAACAGGCAGATCCCGGTGTACAACAGAGAGGGATGATCACTTCATTATGTTAACCTCGTTGCGAAACCGACGCCTAACTGCAGTTGAGATACAGCAGCAACTTCGTGATGCCCGAAGAGTGACTGCAAGCGAGTGGACAGTAAGGCGAAGATTACGGGAGAGGAACTTGACACCTCGTCGACCTGTAAAATGTCCGAAATTGACTGCAGCTCATCGCCAAGCACGGCTTCGTTTTGCAAGGGAACATTTGAATTGGACCCTGGATCAATGGAGCTCTGTTCTGTTTTCCGATGAGACCAAGATATGTTTGTATAGCAACGATGGAAGAGGACGAGTATACCGGCGACTCGGAGAACGATTTGCGGAATGCTGCATTGTTGAACGCGTTAGCTACGGAGGTGGTTCTTGCATGATCTGGGGTGGAATTTCTCTGGAAGCACGCACGGATCTTGTGTTCATCACCGGGGAAGTGCGTGGTCGCAATAGAAGGGGTTTAACGGCTATAAGGTATGTCGAAGAGATTTTGGATGAACATGTGGTGCCCTACGCCGGCTTTGTTGGAGACCATTTCATGTTTATGCATGATAATGCAAAGCCACACACGGCGTTAATTGTGCGAAACTACCTTGCAGAAGTCGAACTTCGAGTTTTAGAATGGCCAGCGTGCAGCCCTGACCTAAATCCTATAGAGAATCTATGGGATCGCCTTAAAAGAAAAGTTCGGGCCAGAGTTCCTGCTGTAATGTCTATACCACAGCTAATGGTAGCCGTTACAGAAGAATGGCACAACATTCCGCAAGAAGCCATTGCTACTTTGATTAGGTCCATGCCAAATCGTATGGAAGCCGTTATCAGAGCTAGAGGAGGTAACACACGATATTAATAATAGAAAATTCTTGCTCAAATTTTGTTTCAATTTATTGAAAACCAAATTTTTTCCTTTGTACTTTTGTTTGGAAATGTTACCTTTAGGTTCTACACTCGAGAAAAGGAAAAAAACTCAAAAAATGTAGGCTCATTTTAAAGCTTAATAAATAGCCTTTCAAATGACATAAATATTTTTTTTTAATGCTGTCTAAGGGCTGACAAAAATGCACTCAAAGATGAAAGTGCCAGGTGGGCCGATTTATTTGCTCGTAAGTGTATTATCACTTACTTATTACAGATATTGGGCACAAAGAAATTTACACATAGAATATTGCACTCATACACAGTATAGGAAGAAAGTAAATGTCTAGTTGGGTATAATCAATAATACACTAATTGTTCCATTTTTCATTAATGACATTTTAAACTCTCATTCTTATTTAAATCTTTTCCGTAATTCAATAGTTCCTCAAATCCAGCACAAAACAGAAATGAATTAAAAGAAAGAATTGTTGCAGATAAGCTCAGACTCCCATCAAGATTTCTAACGCAGTTCAGGATTTTTATCATAGACTAGGTTACTGTTTTGAACAAGGAGTGGGCATTTTGAAAAATATCTAAAATAAAGTGGTGATTAATTCTTTCAAATAAATAATTCTATTTACCTGTTGTTTAAAGTTAGGTTAAGTTGGTTGGTTGTTAGGAGCATGCATTCTTCTCTTGAACAGACATGGTTTGTTATAAAGAATACACCTCTGCATCTTTTATTTTACAATAAATGTTACTTTAATTTACTTTTGTATTTCTAATAAAATCGATGTTCATTATTAGCTTAATAAATGTCAAATGGAAAACGTCAAACGGCTAGCAAATTATAAGCCTTTATGTATTGTTGGTTGCATAAACATACAGTCAATGCAATGGTTTGATATGATTATTTTAAAATGGAATATGGAGCATATTGCATCTTAATTTAATAGCACTGTATAGGAGCTTACTATATAATCAAAATGAGATGCATGTAATTGAATTTAGTATACATTTTTCTGTGTGTTGCCTTGAGACTTGAGGGGTCTCTTTCCGCCCTCCCGAATCCATATTTGCATGCTTGCTTGTTATTGCACGCCGTATTGCCCCCAGCAGTTCCCTGGATTACCTTTTATCCACTAGCAGTTACCCGGATCCGTGGAGCATACCACGTTAAAATAACTGGCGCTCGAGAGTTACCGCCGATCACCGAGAACTTCAGCGCCCTTTGTAAGCAAGCTAGCGTCCAGGGCAGAGACCCCTACGAACTTGGAGTCCAAACAAGGACGTGCACCGAAGTCAACGCCTGGGCCGGAAAAAGCACCTTACAATGCTTAAAAAAGATAAGGGAAGAAAGAGTAGTTGCTTCTTTGCCGGTACATGGGTACCAAGCACTGCAGAATTCTTTTTACAGATGAAAACATTTTTAAGAACATCTAAACAAGCAAAATGACAGAGAGAATGCCCAAACCAGGGTGAAATTGGCAAAAAGGTCCTTTGTGTGCGACATGGGTCATTATCCAATACCTACTTACTATGGTTTAACTGGAAGTTTCTTATTTTGGCACCACTCAAATTCATTTTTGTCAGAAAGGCAATACTAATACATCAGTATTAGAGGCAGGTGGTGAGATGTTGTCTGGACATCTCAATAGCTGTGGTCGCTATGAACCGGTAATCTTCATCAAAGTCGACTTGTAGAATAAATTAAGCTCCAAAGCCTTTTTTGTTGAACTTAATGTTGTAATTAATTCTAAGGCAGTAGTTCAATATCAAATGAGTGTTGAATAAAATGTCTTAATTATTTTAGTTGTAATAATACAAGTGAGCAGAAGTTATTCTGTAATCTTGTTACACTTCATTCTGATCTCTCATAGCTGCACATAAAAATCGTTACGTACAATGGCAAAGTTATTATTCTGCAGTTAAAATCTTGAACATAATGAAGATTTTGAACAAATCTTACTTTAACTTACCAATCCGAGGGAAAATAAGAGTAAGTCATCTTCTCGACATTCCGATCCCCTTTCCGCCCGCTCTCTTCCTTTCTCCTTACCCCTTTTCCGAGACCCCACTGTGCGTAGCCTGGGAGTCTCTTCCTTTCTCCTTACCCTTTACGAGATCCCGCTGTGCGTAGCCTGGGGGTCTCTTCCTTTCTCCTTACCCTTTACGAGATCCCGCTGTGCGTAGCCTGGGGGTCTCTTCCTTTCTCCTTACCCTTTCCGAAACTTCACTGTGCATAGCCTGGAGGTCTCTTCCTTGCATCTCTCAGCCCGTTCCGAGTCCTCGCTGTGCGTAGCCTGGGGGTCTCTTCCTTTCTCCTTACCTTTTTCCCAAGACCTCGCTGTGCATAGCTTGGGGTCTCTTCCTTTCATCCCTTACCCCGTTCCGAGATCTTGCTGTGCGTAGCCTGTGGATTTCCTCCTGCTCCCCTTATTCCAGTCCGTCCACCATTGGTCGACATCCCGTTTCACGACCTCGTATCACGAAGTCATATTCACATGTTTGTTTATTATTGCACCCCGCTTGCTGTGGCTATTGTAGGTAACCGCAGCCTTGTAGAATTAGAGAATGAAGCTTGCTGGAGGGTTGGAGCTTTCGTAGTAATAAATATTATTTGGTTTAATGATTGTGTTTTATTTGTTGTGATCCAGACTGGGCCGACCTCAGCAACCCCAGCAGTTCCCTGGATTACCCTTTCTCCACTAGTAGCTACCCGGATCTGTGGAGCATACTATGTTAAAATAACTGATGCCTGAGACTTACTGCCGATCATCGAAAGCACGCAGCGTCACTTCGTAAGCAACGCCTACCGAGTCAAACCCCGGGGCACCTTCCAAGTGTTTGATCCTACAAAAGATATATGTAACCAGGTAACACAAGTGATAAAACAGGAATGTCTAATGAATTGTGTCCCTGTATCAAATAAAATCTTGGCTGGGTCATAATAATGTGGGTGGTGGGCTGAGACACAAAACAATGAGGGAGATCATTCCAAAATTTAATTATGAGAATAAAAGACGAATGAATCCCCTGGGGTATATCTTGAGATATACGTTGTAACGGTTCATTTTTTTGAATTTCCGAGAAATGCAATTTTATTTGCATAAATGATAAAAAACTCTTAATGCGGTTCTGCATATTAATGTATAGTTCTTCTTGATTTAAAAATACGTTGGTATTCTGCATAAAATAAGTCCGTTAAAATATCAAGGGTCATTTAAAATAAACATTCCCAGATCGATAAAGTTTATTTCTAGAAAAATCTGCAGATTTCCTTTTAAAAGCACCGCCTTTACTGTGTTAAGGGACCGTTATCGCCGCCAGTGTTAATAATAGGAAGCTTCATTAACTATAAACACCTAAAGATGGCGCTATGGTCTCCAAAAGGGAATTTATTTAATATTAAATAGAAACATTATTTGATCGCATCGCAGCTCTGCTCACAGTGTTGCCAGACATGCGTGAACTTTCAAAATATTTTAAGTTTAACTGAAATTTTTAATTTTTAAATGCCAAGGAATAATTTAAGGTAATTGAAATTAAAAAGGGAATATAAAACTGCTAAATATCTTTAAAAATATCAGTTGTTCTTGCTGGTTTTAAGAAAACGAAAAGATTACTATTAAAATATTGAAAATATATATTCGTTTTAAGAAATTAATCAGGACTAATTAAGAGTTAAATAGTTTATTCAAAAATTAACCCTCACATGCTCTTAAGTAAAGAAAAACAACATTTACTTCAGGAATTTATTAAATAATAGTCAAAAGATTAGGAAAGTTAAAGTATGGGAAGGGATATAAACAATAATCTGTTACTTTACATCGACAATCACAAAAATATATGTAACAATAACGAAAATGCGTTAAATGTATTAACAGTCAAATCAAACTCGTTGAAACTTCCCGCTTTTTTAACTCGATCCGTCTACAACGCGTTACGTGAGCAAAAGCCTGAACTAAGAATGATAGTTGTTATTTACCAAAATGTTTGAATAAACGCGGGATATGACCTTTTTTTAGTTCATAAAGCTCTTTTATACTATTATATATTCGGGCATTTTTATTTCAAATAACACTTGAACGATAATTTAGAAAGTACACCTTACCATTTTTAAAAGCTTTTGTTTTTATAAATTTACACTTTTTTATTCGTTAAGGAAATAGCTTTTGTAATTTTGTATTTGCTAAGCATAATATAAACTAGATAACACTCTTAAGAAAAGATCTCATACACAATAAATGTAAACTAAGTGCAATTTTTAAAAATTGTAATGAAATTCTTCAGAGCTGTTTAAGCGGTACTTTACCTACGCAATAATGGAGCCTTAAAAGGTTATTTCCGAGCTTATAAGGGTTAAAATCTAATATTGGAGTTAACAAAAATCTCCTTATGGTTAAATATGTATGAACGTTACGATTTCTTTAGTAAATAATTTACCGCCAAAGGGAATTTTCTCAAACGAATTGCCAAGACACCATGTGTAGAAGCTTCAGTTTTGTGTGTATAGATTCAAAAGGGAATGACGTAAATATATTCTATTGGCTAATGAATATCCCGCCACTTTTCTATTGGATTGTTTAAAGTTTCGTCCTCTTCAAAAAAATCAATACCACCGCGAAATAGTTTTCGATTACAGCAAGTCTTCACGAGAGCTTTAATTCGGACAGCGGGTGTGGTACCCTCAAGTACCGTCCGTTCAGACAATGGGTGTCTACCTCAAGTTCGCGGGTTTGTCCCAGTATTCTAGTTCCCGCGTTATTTTCGAATAAAGTTAATTAAGCTGTGTGATTACCATTTTGCGTTTCTTCGCTTAATACAGGAAGCTTATTGGCTTCAACCTACCATTTTAGTTTTGTGTTAATAAAATTAACCAAATTCCATTCCCGTTCGTTAAAAGTTCTAGTGAAAATTCAATCTATTATTGAATTTTAAAGTTTGTTTCTCGGTTAACGCATTAAAGAATAATTCAGAAGATTATTAGTTAATAATCTAAGAAGAAAATTTAAAGTATTTGAAAGTATAGCATTCTAATAACGAATTTCAGTTGTTGATAAAATTTGAAATTAATAATTAAATTACTGGAATTACTGAAGTTTAAGAATTTTATTATGGTGGTTTAGTGCCGAATTATTATAGAAATAATTTTAGTAACTTCATTCAAGAAATTTCAGTTCATCGTTGCAGCATCTTTACCAACATTCAAAGTTTTAAAGTTTAGTGAATAAGGCCTTTTATTGTGAGGTGTTTTGTGAGATTTATTTTGAAGAATTGTAAAATTCTACTTCCGCATGAAAGGTATTAAGGATTTTTGTTTGATAAGAGTAAGTTTAGTAACTGTGAAATTTATTTGTATTGTTAATCGAATGTTTTTGTAATTTTACGTATCTTGGTCGTTTGAATAAGAATTCTTATCAAGGTTTTTTTATTTTATTATTAAAATTATTACCATTAAAACTTCATTATTATCATTGGAGATAATCGGATATTTTTATTTTTGAATAAATGAATTTATAAATTAAACTTTACCATATTAATAATGGACCTAGCTTTAATTGAAATTATTTAATAATTTAATTTGTGTTAACGTTAACCAAACTAATTTTAATTAGTTTCTTTTTTAATCTTTAATCAACCTAATGTAGCCCTTTGTTATTTGGCGGTGTGTTAAAATAATTTCAAATAACTGGTGCCCATTCTTTTTTGTGACTTTTAAAAAACTTTACTTTTCCTTATAATCTGTGTGTTATGGAAATCAATACCTACATCCTGAGCTATAACTTGTAAAAAGATGTCTTAAAGAAAGTCGGAGCATTTTATATACAGTAAGTTTCGTATTTTGTGTTCAGTAAGAAATTTACGAGCTTTATTGCAAGTATTCAGAATAATTTCGAGTAAGAAAACCGGGTTTTGTTTCTGTTTCGGGTTGAAAAGCTTTGTTTCAACGTAAGAACTTCTCCTTTGCACTTTTTAAATTGTAATAAGACAAAATGAATATGTATAGGTAAAATAATTACTTACTCAAGTTGAAATGATAATTGATGCGAATGATCAATAGTTCCAGGACAATAAAGTTGCTGGTACTGGCCTTTTCCATTAACAGTTGATTCAAGATGTACATTTAATGTTGGCGTTTCAATATGTACTTTAGCACTTACTGGAAGATTGGACCGTACCATAAATAATGGCCAAAGAATTGCCAATGTTTGTGTTCCTTCAAAATATTGTTGCGTGATAATTCTACACCAAATACTTAAGAACTGTCCACGTTCTTGTAAGGGCACTAGACAGATACATAAAATAGTACATGCTATTAACTTAGTGTACATCATTAGTACCTACCTTTTACCAGCCATGGTTGTGCGCATTTGGTATTTTCCATCAGAGGAATATCTCCAGACCAGGCTGATTCTAAACCAAAAAATCTCAACCGTAAATGATATTTTTTATTCATATCAACCAGCAATGATGGTGGTGTGGATTTTCCAGGAATTATATGACTTGCTGCTTTCTTGAACTCCTTATCCTTATCATCATTTACTGCAGGTACAACTTTAAGTTCAAAATGTTCTAATAACATGTTACAAACTATGAGTTGCCCTGAGAAAGTCACTTGTTTTTGTGTAGCAGATAAATTCTTTACACTAACTACAAGCGATGCATTACTTGACACAGCAAAGTGATGTACTTCTGTACCTTCACTATCGATTTGAATTGGTCGTGAGCAAACCCAACCATTTGCTTCTAATGCTACTCTAATCATTTGTTTTGATTTCTGTGATCTCCAGCAATATAAATGACAGAAACGAGGTGGTAACAAAATATCTTCTTCAGTGGATGACTGACCAAATCGTAAATTAATATTTGTATCATTGCATAAAACATATCGAGTCATGACTACTAAATTGATTGGTTCATTCGTATTCCCTTTGGTTCTACAACTCTGCTCCCATGTTTGAAGACTTACAGCTAAAGTGTGTGCAATCGATGGGCCAAACTTTAAATGAATAGGCTTAGATATAAAATTTACACCCATATTTTTAGTTAAATTTATTTCTAATTTTGAAGCAAATGGTTCCAATAAGGTTTGTTGTGTTAAAAAGGCATAGTCTAAGACTGAACACTTTGTTGTCGTGGTTATATCAAACACCACTGCTTCAAATTTCCAAGTTGCTAAATAGGCCCTTGTACCATCTAAAGTTAAGGTTAAAAAACACTGATTTTCTGGCAAAAATGTATCACAAGTGTAAGATTTTAAAGTTTCAGGCATCACAAAAGGCAAATTTTTATCAAAATTATTATATAAACTAATATTAATAGTTGAAAGGTCTAACACTAATGTTAAG
This sequence comes from Agrypnus murinus, assembly GCA_929113105.1. Lineage (NCBI taxonomy): Eukaryota > Metazoa > Arthropoda > Insecta > Coleoptera > Elateridae > Agrypnus > Agrypnus murinus. The sequence continues at coordinate 39,309,714 of OV816030.1, forward strand.
TCAGGAACTAAAGCTTTATTAAAGTAGGAGTCTATTCGCATACAGGCTGCTAGTGCTCTAGGTGATATTAACACTCTTGAACGATCAAAACTGTATGACTGAGAATGATCAGTCTGTGAACTCAATACCACTCTCCAAACGCAAGCCACAAACTGGATATTGTTTTTCGGTAACTCTAAATGGCATACTTCACTTTCTGACAGGTAAAATTGAACATATGGTCTATAACATCCGTGGCATTCTGACCAGTACTCTAAATGACATAATATTTGATAATCTGACTGGTTATGACTCTCAGCTGCAGTTTTAAATGGTACTGGGAATATTCGAACCTTTGTTAAAGCTCTAGGTTGAGGATATCTCCAAGCCATGGCTGCAATTGTTTTATTCCAAAACATCACTTGGTATGGCAAAGGAAGTTCATCTACACTTTGTGTAGTAGCATCAACAAACTGGAACGCACCAGCCCTTAAATCATCTTTATAATATTGATCTTTATCTACTGGAGGAAGCAGAAATGATGGCTTACTGACTGGTTTGATTTCTGTACTAGACCCTTCATTCAAATTTGAGAGAAAGTCTGTTATATCCTTCACAATTGCTTCAACACAATTTATTTGCTCTGGACTTACATCTAACATAATACAATCACTTTCAACAGAAACTTGAATTTGGGGATTGCTATCTATATTTTGCCAGGATTCCCAAAATAAGCCTATCTCTACAGATACTGTCCAGGGATTTAATAACAACCTTGTCACGCCATCTTTTAACATACCAACAGTTAAACTTTCTAAAGTAATTACATTAGTTAATCTTTCCGGTCTACTGCATACTGTTAAATTATTTTTTAGTTTGCTAATACTAAGATTAAGTTCAGGAACATTATCCGTTTTAATAGCCAAAACTATCTGAGCAAGATTAACATTTAAATTTGCTACACCATACAGGCTCGTTTTAATTTTTCTAAATTTTGTATAAGTTTCAGGTGCCTTAAAAGTCATGAATGTGTGATTATCACTTGGATCAGTGTAACTAAGAATAAACGATGTATCACTCAGATGATCAAAAGAACTTTTAAAACTGTCCATAACCTTATCTTTGATAATAATCAAATAATTCCATCTTGTAACTGAACATAGGATTCTTGTAGGTCTAGCAATATTTATATCCACAGTGGCAGGTTTTCCAATTAGCCTTCCCCATTTCAGTGTGAAGAATGCTGGTGGAATGCCTGTATCTGGATCTGGTATACCTGGCTTTGTTTCTAATAAATCAATGGGAAAATCATCTTCGCACGGTATTCTTTTTAGTGGTACATACTCTGGACCACTAATTTTCATGTTAACATCAAAGCAGGAAAGTTGAACTTTACGTCCTACATAAAAACGAGACACAAATGCATTTGGCTGTGATATTGATATGAAGAATAACGGTTGGAATTGATTTACACCTAAATGGAGGGAATGCTTTTCGTCAATGCTACCTTCTTCTGATGCATCATAACCTTTTTCATAATCATTCTGCAAATCAAACAAAATAATTATAGCAATCGTACTTTATTGGTGGACCTTATTTTAACCAACAGTAACATATAAAACATTTTTTTGTTTATGTCAAATATAATAAAATTTAATAGTAATTTTGAGTAAGATGTAAAATAAAGAATTGTCATATTTATTGGTTTTCACTGAAGACTATTGTAACATATATTGCTCGTGTGAATGTATATTCCACGGCCTCCTCGATTTGAAAGACAAACTTCTCTTACACAACAGTCTTGTTGGAGAAATTAATGTTTTTGACAGCTTACGTATGGTGGTACTATTTGTTGAGTATTGTAATAATTATTTAAAGAAATACTGATTTTAAAAATTTTATTTGGCATTATTTAATTCCATTTTTATTATAAACTTCCAATCTATTCCAACTCTATTGCCCAGAATTTAACCAGTTTGATAAGAGAAAAAAGCCACAATTTTTTATATAAAAAAAAAAGTTCCTTTGACCGGTCCACTACGACGGTTGATATATTTCAATCTTTCCTTTCCGTTTTTATGACTAGATAAATACGATCACTAATAACTTACAATGTGAACGTGTGTATTATATGAAAGGTTATGTTTTCTTAATAAACTTTGAGAATTCGCAACTTGACAGTAATGTAATACTGAACAGTATGATATAGAGAAGGAGATTGATAATATATATATACAGTCTGAATGTTCTGAATCGTGGTTATATTTAAATACAGGGTGCCCTGTTTAACAGTCTACACTCAATCATTCGGATACGCTTATGGCTATAGCAATGAAATGAATAAAACTTTGTATATTTCGACCACTAGTTTACGAAATCAGTATTAAAACGTAATTTAGAACGTGTACTGGTATCGGATATGACGTCATCGAGATTTTTCTTAAATGGAACTATGTTTTACGTATGAAATTCCATAAAGTGTGATTCTGAATAATAAAGTATTTAGGTACTACACATCTAAAACGTGTAGTAATTGAGCTTGAGCCAATTAATGAGTTCTGTGCCGTTTAACAGTTTACACTCAATCATTCATGTGCTTTTGGAACATGCAGTAGTTTTATGTAATTTGGGCTGCATAGCGTTTTGAAGTACCTAGAAAATAGTTAATTAAGTTCATAAAAGGTGTTGTAAGGCATAGATTTATAAACAAGCAACAGTGGGAAATTGTGTTATTATAAATGTATGCTATCATTTTAGTTGTAAACGATGTTGTTTCCTCAACAACAAAATTTAGGTGAATAATTTGTTATTTATGCCAAGTGTTATATATCGGCGGATTTGCAATCTTGTGATTTGCAAGGTAAATAGTTTTTCTTTAAATGAAAATTTGTAAAATAAAATAAGGATATAGAAAATTTAAAAAAATCATTTTCTTTTGTTTTGTATAAGATTAATTGTTTGATCAAGAGATCTAAAAGCCATTTTTTAACAATTAAGTAGCTCTAAAACATCCAAAGGGGAACATGCACCTCTGGATCTCTTCAAATTAAAATTTTGTAAGATTATGTTGATAATAAAAACAATTGAAATTAAGTTTATGTCAGATGAAAAATATTTAATGCTATAATTTAAACGTTAAATTTAAAAAGTTATTAAATCAACTTAAACAAAGGGTTAAAAATAATTATTCAAAAGTGAAAACAAAAATTTATAATAACATCGAAAGTTAATTATATCCAAAGAAGGAAAAAATTATTATTGGATGGTAATTAATGAAATAAACGGAATTTCGAATTAAGAACTTACCAATTATTAATAAACAGAATATTGAGATGGAATTTAGTAACGATTCATTAATTTATCATATGAAATTGGATATTTGCAGAGATCGATTGAAGATCTTAGTTTTGACATTGTATTTTGCTGTCAAGAAAGCAAGCAGCTGATAAGAAGTTAGAGATGAAAGATTTTGGCATCAATATTTAAGAATAGAGATAGACGACCATTTTAGCCAAAATATATAATAAAACAATTAAAACGGCGAGTTCTTAAACAAGAATTTTATAATTCAGAAAATAAAAGATACCAATTAAATTACAAACAAATTATAAAGAAAATATTTTTTTATGGTTCCAAGAGAAGAGTTAAGTTTGGTATCACGACTTTTTTTCTATTTGTGTCAATAAAAATCAAGAATTTTGTTATTTTCATATGAAGATGTATTTATGTGATGGTATGTTAATTATTTGTATGCCAAAATAAGTAATTAGAGATCTTCAAAGCTGAGAGACCCGACCTGAGAGAGTCTCAATTTTTTGAGATATTAAGTTTTATCCTAACAATAAGAATTTTAGACCCGGAACAAGGACCAATACAAGGTAAGCGGTGTTGTATATTTTTGTGGCAATGTATTAATTACAATTTGTACTGTCTGCCGTTTTCACCTATCCCCAATTGTGGTAATGTGAATTGGTATTCTCTTTTCCTAAACGAGATACTAAATAAGATTTTTTCCCTTTAATTCATGGTACCTGTTAATTATAAATAAAGAGCAATATCTTAGCAGAGATTCATCATTCAACAGTAAAATTACCCTGTGTTCGAAGTCTCATTTTTAAGGTGCCTTGTTCCTGAACTGATAATTAAATTTACTCATATAAGGTTCTCACGTTACACAGGTTACTACATTTGGCATCAATTATGCTGGGGAATATATGCATATAGATGGGAGTACAACTTACTTGTTGAATATTATCGTTGCGTTTCTAATGTTTCAAAAAAATTCTAGAGAAATATTGCTTTGGTTACATTTTTTAGTTGAGCACTAAAAGTTGAAGATACTTAAGTGTTTTACATCTTTAGATAGTTTCAGAGTACTCCATGTCGACAAAGTTGATAGATTGCATACTAAGAAGTTATGATATTCTAACATTTGACTTCTTTTTTCGAAATGCAAGTACTATTTCTTGATGTGTATACATACAAGCCCCAACGCATTTTAATTCGTCTACTTTTATTTTTTGTTAAAAATCACCCAGCAGCCTTTGCTCCAAAATTCTCTTCTTGTGGGGTGACTTTTAACAAAAATAAAAGTAGACGAATTAACATGTGTTAGGGCTCGTAATTCCTAATAAAAAAAGTATTGACTTACTTAGGTACATAACCTTTAATAATTTTGTTTAATAGTTATGTAACAGATTTTATTAAACAGATAATAAAATAATTTAAATGATTTGAATCATAGATAATTTAGACCTGTGGTACCTTAATACTTTATTATTCAGTATCACTTGCTATCGATTTTTAAACCTAAAACCTAATGGTTCTATTATAAAAAATCATGATGATGTCATATCCGGTACCAGCACATGTTCTAAAATGGGTTCTAAGACTGATTTCGTAAATTCGAAATTCAAAAACTTTATCAACTGATTAAGTTGAAGATAGGGCATTATGATGTGATAGTAAACATCCATTATCAATGATTCTGATTAATTTATAAGTTGAAGAAGTTTTAAAAAATAAAACACAAACAATCATACCTCTTTTAATGCTGGTTTCTGTTTTTTATCTTTTTGCTTAATCTTCATCTTACCATGCATCTTATTCAATTGGTACAAGGATAGAGTGATTTTACCACCAGTAATTAAAAGGTCTATTGGAATGTTATGGTGACCTGGTGGTAGAGTATTTGGTGGCCTCGGAAAGACCCCAAATGATTTATCACTGTCTGTTGTACCTTTAGTTATGTACTTAAAATTTTCCGTGGACTTATAAGTGTCCGCAGGTTTATCATTTTCTACAGGTCTTTCATTCGTACTTTCATCCACTGACTGAAACATTACCTTGATCAATTTCAACTAATCTTAACAGAAGTGGTTGTTCAATATTACCTTTGTCCTTAAAGAAAGGATACTTTGAAATTCTAAAGTTTCAATACCAGAATCCCTAATTGTACAAATTGCACTTTCTATTTCTTCCTCTTCCACATCAAGCTGAGCAGAATCAAATCGTGGATATGGAAACATTATTTTTGGACGTTTTATAACGTCTTCATCTACAATAAATCGCTTAAATATTTGTAGAAATTCTGTTAAAAGTGCAGAAGCCAGTTTGATTTGACTTAAGGAAATGTTTGTATCTACATCTGATACACAGTTGACTTCAATAGAATGACCACAGACTAACGTGGTCGTCTTATATACCATTGCTGGAGCTACTACCACAGACAAATCAAATCTAGAAAAATTTGTTATATTATGTTTAGCTGGTACTTTTCATACTATTTTCAGTTTTGTTATACTGTTTATCATAACTAATTTCTAAGTGATAAAAGTATTGTAATAATGTCAAACATTTCATTCCAGGAGGTTAATACTATTATTTTATTTTTTAATGGAAGTTGGAAAGCATACATATGGCATTTTCTTTGTTACACTCAGCATATCAAAAAAATCTTGTTTATTACCGAAAAGACACTATAGGACCTTGACATATTTTTATTTATTTTTTTTATCTGTAAATACATATTTAAAATGATATTTCCTTATATTTGATTTGATTCAACCTAATTTTTATTAAATATTCAATGGTCTACATCTATTCTTCATTATTTATTTATTCAGAGAAAATACTTATTTTTTTTATTAACTGTTAACCGAAAATTTAATTTTATATTAGTAATTGATAATATTAATACTACTGTCCCGGAAATGGGATATGTCCAGCCATTGGTACTTATCCATCCCAGCCCACATCCGCACAAAATAAGGCGAAAAATCGTTTTCTATCCGTTTTCCATGTTTGAATAGCCATTCAACGCAGAAGAATGTGCTGAATTGAATGGTGAAAAAATTATCAAAATTCGTCTTATACATTTTTTTAAATCGCATTTTATCAAAAAAATTGCACTTTTACCATCAACTCGCTCGCCACGACCAACTTTCGGCGGCTCGTATTCAGCGTGGTCGCAAGATTGCGATCCCAGAACCGATAACTTTTGTGTGGACGTGTACAAAGATCATTTTGATACAAAAAAAATAAAAATCCATCAACTCTGCGAAGACTCGATGCCTTTTTAAGTTGAAAATGACGTTTTCCGACTTTCTGCCGCCTAAAACGTGGACAATCTACCGTAACCCAACCTATCCGTTTTCCATGTTTGAATAGCCATCCAACGCAGAAAAATGTGCTGAATTGAATGGTTAGAAAATTATCAAAATTCGTCTGATACAGTTTTTAAAATTGCATTTTATCAAAAAAGTCGCACTTTTACAATCAACTCGCCGCCGCGACCAACTTTGCGACGACTCGATGCCTTTTTAAGTTGAAAATGACGTTTTGCGACTTTCTGCCCGCTAAAACGTGGTCAAAGAGATTGATGAGATTTGTGAAAAGTTAAGACAACTTCTCTCAAGTATGAAAATTCTTGATATTGGAACATGATCCGTGAAGTCACACGTAGCGTTGAAACACATTCCAGAGTTTCTGAAAGAAAATAATTGTCTGGCTAACATGGGTCAGGAGGGTTTGGAGTCATTGAACTCAATCATTGGCAATTTATGCCGTCGAACTAACGTCTAAATAAACTCGAAACACTCTTATTCGCTGCTAAACGACACGCTGTTAATGTCTTACTATTTGATTTGGGTCTTATTTAATACGAAAGATTACAATCATGCTTTATGTTTCTTTTTCAAGCGTTATATTTATTCAATTTGTTAATCTCGCATAGATTTAGGTATCGGAATGCAAAAAAAAAGTTGAAAGAAACGCTTCAAAGACTCAATTAAACCTGTGATTCGTCATCGCTTGGAACCTCTTGCTCTTTTCGTTGCTTTGATGTGGTGGTGATGGCTAAGATTTGTCAAAACAAAGCAATCTATTAAAAAAAAACTTGCTTAAGCATTAATCCAAAATTTGCAGACACCTGACGAAAAAACACAACGAGAAAAGCCAAAAGAAAATGAATAAGAAAATGAACAAGCACGGCTTTTCTACTTCATGCTTTTTGACACGTTGGGTTAAAGTAGATTGTCCACGTTTTAGCGGGCAGAAAGTCACAAAACGGTCATTTTCAACTTAAAAACGCATCAAGTCTTCGCAGAGTTGATGCAGTTTTATTTTTTGGTATCAAAATGATCTTTGTACACGTCCACACAAAGGTTATCGGTTTTGGGAGCGCAATCTTGCGACCACGCCGAAAACGAGCCGCCGAAAGTTGGTCGCGGCGAGCGAGTTGATTGTAAAAGTGCAATTTTTTTGATAAAATGCGGTTTTAAAAAATGTTCAGACGGATTTTGATAATTTTCTCACCATTCAATTCAGCACATTTTTCTGCGTTGAATGGCTATTCAAACATGGAAAACGGATAGGTTGGGTTACGGTAGATTGTCCACGTTTTAGCGGGCAGAAAGTCGCAAAACGTCTTTTTCATCTTAAAAAGGCATCAAGTCTTCGCAGAGATGATGGATTTTTATTTTTTTGGTATCAAAATGATCTTTGTACATGTCCACACAAAAGTTGTTGGTTTTGGGAACGCAATCTTGCGACACGCTGAAAACGAGCCGCCGAAAGTTGGTCGCGGCGAGCGAGTTGATGGTAAAAGTGCAATTTTTTTGATAAAATGCGATTTAAAAAAAATGTGTCAGACGGATTTTGATAATTTTCACCAATCAATTCAGCACATTTTTCTGCGTTAAATGGCTATTCAAATATGGAAAACGGATAGAGAACACCATTTTGCGCGAATGTGCAGCCCCCCTTTCTGCCATTAATGACTGTGGAATATGAACATAGAACCATCTTTTTTCTTATTCTGATCATCTGTAAAAAGCTGGAAAAGTGCTGAATCCGATCTTGTTCGTTCAAACATGAAAAAATAATTTTCTCATTACAACGATTATTATTTAGTATTAAGTACTTTTACAGTGTTACGGTGCTCGAAATTAATTACCGTGTGGTCGTGAGAAAAGTCACTGTTTTGTTTGGAAATTTTCACTGCGCTCGCGTCATCGCCAGAAATATCTATACTTAACAGTCTAACAAACAAATGAAGAATTTACGCCACCGAGATCACAAGGGCGATATTGTAAAAATTGTTGTTTTTGGTAATAATATACATATGTACGTTATAATAAAATGTTATGATTTCATTGTTATTTTTTTCTAATCTTTTCACCATCGTGGTGATTTTTGGTTTTAAGGGGATGGAGGGGCGCCAAATCACCCTCTCGCCCTAGTGAAAATCTTACTTTGAGCCGGCCTTGAGAGTTTTACATGGTTCCAATGCAAATTGAAGCTGTTTTAAATTTCAAACCACTGCAAAACTTAGCATAAATACTAACAACCTCACTATATTTACACTATACCTTTTCAACTTTAAATTTCAGAAAAGGTAATTTTAATTTCGGAAATAGTAAGTTTAATTTCGGAAAAGATAAATACAATTTCCGAAAAAGTAATTTTAACTTCGGAAGTACTAAGTTTAATTTCAGAAAATTAAACTTACTTGGTGGTGTTTGGTACGGTTATGTTGGGCACGGTTGTATTTGACACTATTGTATTCAGTTCAGTTCAGTACAGTTGTATTCGGTTCGGTATGGTTGATTTGGTAGTGTTCGATATGATTCTATTCGGTTCGGTTCGATAGTGTTTGATATGGTGGTATTCAGTATGGTACTCAGTTCTTTTACCTAATATTCGTTTTATCGGTTAGTTTATTATAATTTTAGTACTTATCACCTGAGGCGGTTTTGGTCAGTCAGTTTTCTGGTTGTTGAAACAGAATGTGACTGAACCGAATATTAAAGACAAGACTACGTAGTTGCTTTCTGCAGGAAAATTTGAAAACGTTTTTTTCTTATAGCATGCGAACGTGATATAGTAAGTATAAACATTCCAGCGGAGGTAATTAGGTAATTAACATTTGTTCACAGTTTCACGTTTGTTCAAATGTTTAGTTGGATAATAAAATAATGTTGACTATGTATGTATTTAGTACCTAACAAGCTTTATTAAAACCCTTGGTTAGTTTAAAATGTCTAATAAGTAATCTAAATAAATAAATTATCCTTAAAAAATTAACCGAAGTGAGGTGGTGGGGCCCTCTAAGAATATAGTGGGGTGGTGGTAATATTTTCCCGAGACCTAAAATTGAGCACGTGCCTGTACATAACCAAATACATACAACTTAATTGAATTCATACAACTTATTTAACTTTTTGTTTTCTGAAATTAAATTTACCTTTTCCAAAACTGTATTTACCTTTACTTTTTCTGAAATTAAATTTACTTTCTTCGAAACTGTATTTAAATTTTCCGAAATTAAACTTACTATTTCTGAAATAAATTTACTTTTTCCAAAATCGAAACCACCTTTCCTGAAATTAATGTTGCTTTTTCTAAAGTTGAAAAGTCAAAGTTACATATTTTCTACATTAGAATTTCTCTCCACTCCATGATACTAGATTCAGATTTAGCACATCTATTTGTACTATCTCTTTGTACTACAAAGAGATAGTACAAAAAACTCAAATTTTAGTGCCTCAAATTTTAATACAGAAATAACTATTTTTCCTATTTTGAATTGATTTTTGTCTACTATTTTAAAATTTTCTGTGTATTGTAACTATTGAAAGGTAAAATTACCACTGTAAAAATAGCCACAGCACATATCGACGGCTTCAACCCCTAGGCACTAGTGATGGGAGTGGTCTGGTCTGTAAGTGTGTGTAATTCCAAAAGTCAACACGCTGGGAACTAAGAAGGTGCTCTAAGTGGATGGCCTTTCTCAAGTATATCAAAATAAACATTTTAATTATTTGATTTAAAAATATAAAAATTAAATGAAAATAAAAAGTAACTAGTGTTGACTAATCTACACAGGAAAAGCTTCAATATAAAAAAAGAATTACGTAAATCGGCTCAGTTCAAACGAACTGGAACAAAAATTAGCCTCGTGTATTAAAATATAGATATACCAAATACTATTTTTGTATTCATGGAGTTTCTTCTACTATTACAATACCTTTTTCACATTAGAAGTGATTAAGAACAATATAAAATGCAGTTAAAAAAATAAACTTTTAAATAATATTTCAATCTTTTATACCTGCCAACAACTGGCCAAAAACTAATATAAGGATCCAAACTAATTGTACTAAATGGTTGTCTTTCTAGATTATTCCATTCTAATGCAGGATTTTCACTCATAGTCCGCAAAGTAGAATAACTCCCATTACGCTGATTTAAAATTGGATCCAATTCTTCCCAAGTACCTGTATTAATAGACAAGCCAGTAACGTCTAATTGATATTGCCTATCTTCTACCTCACTTCCTAAAATTTACAATTTTATTAAAAGTTAGAAGATAAGCTATCAAAAATATAAAACACACCAGGAATGTGCAGTATTCGTGATTGTGCAGCTAACTGATATATATCTGGTCTGCATGGTGTGCGACATATTGGATTAACAGCGCTAGGCATTAAATTAACAGTTTCAACTTGAAACATACATACATCTTGAGCAGCTTCGGTTTTACTTAAATCTGCTGATGGCATGATCACACGAATACCTTGACATTCTACATATATTAATGGCAAATTCTGATTATTAAGTTTGAAGAACCAATGCTGATATCTAGTTTCTTGAGGTTCTACATTGGGTTCTGAATCCATCATAGAAGAGGCTTCCATTAGTGGTTCTAATATCATATAAAAACTTCTCAATACACTTAAAGATATTACAAAATCAATTGGTTGAGATGTTATAACTATTTCTGTTATGTAGCGTGATGGTGTTTGAAATTGAATGTTAGTTGAATTTGGCTGTAATGTGTACAAAATATGTTAATATTGTGATCAAATGTAGCAGATATAAAAAGGAACCTTAATATCTCTAGATTTATGTTTTTGAACTGCACCCCAAAGAGCATGTGTATGTTGACAACTTGCTCTTGTAATTGTAATAGTAACAAATCCTACATCTTCTTGTCTTTCAGCTGCTGTAACATCTTCTTTTGTTCTCATTATTAAACCTAAGAATTCACCAGTGCTCCAAGCTGTATGATTTGCTCTCCTATTGTAAAAATTAAACATATCAATACAATAATCATAAATTATTTCTATAAATAAAAAAAGAAAGGCACCTTTGAAAATGTTCAATATTTGCTGTAGCTATTTTGCTTTTAATTTTCAAATAGACACTTTGAAAATCAATTGAACTGACAATATCTTCAGCATCTAAGACTAATTTTAAATTTGGCTCGTACATGTAAGCTAAAGTTTCAGAAACACCCGAGAATTTTTTAGTATCATGTGCAAATAATTGAAGTTTAAAACGTGTTATGGTCCATTGTATCCAAGCAGTTAATTTAACACTGTCACTTTCTAGATTTCCTGTGACACTTGCTATAGGTGGTGTTTGTTCACTGATGGAATCTAATGTACTATCTCTTAATAAAGTAGGAGATACCGTAGAACTCCATCCCAAAACAGTCTGCATTATTTCTGGTGATTTCGAACCTTCTTTGGATTGTTCTGGTATTAAACTGCTAAAGACTTCTGCTAAACCATATAATATACTGGCAATAAGACATACCTAATTGAAAAAAATTATTTATTAATATAGTTAACGTTAAACAGTTAGAAGCAATACCTGGACTTCAGATATCGATATGTCAATAGAACTCATGTCGACATGTATACATATTCCTAACGGTCCCATGTCAGATTTGCCACTATCAAAACAAACCGATGAAGGTGTGTTTTCAACATGAATGGCAGTATCAGAATTTCTAATAAACTTTGTAGATGTCGTGGAGGCTTCCCTTTCTACATTACTAGTTGTGTCCGATTTAGTGTGCCTTAGATTTGAATTGGTAGATTTTGTTGAAACTCCAATAGTTACATTTAAAGAAAGTGGTTTTAGAACATTTAGTTTTCTGCCATGTTGTAAAGTGTAACAACTTAGATCCGATACTGAAATGATCCAAGGAAATCCTGATTTATCTGCAAAGAATAAGACTTTGATTAAGACATTTGTTCGCATAAATCGGTATGTAACATAATAATAATAATAATAATAATAATGTTTATTCCAAAACAGGTACAAAACCCAAACACTGGAATTTTTCAATATATACAAAGACAACACATTGACATCACAAAGACATTAATAATATTAATAACATGCAAATAACAGTACAAAAACCTAGACTAAGACACTAATACAATATAATTTGTAGACATTAATTTAATAATAAGTGTAACTGTGTATATGTACTATAGTATATGTAATTTACAAATTAGACAATAAATAAATTGAATAAATAAAATCTATAGAATATTTAAATTCTTCTATATATCTAAATTTATTTTTCTTTTTTTTTTTGCTAAAATAATCTAACTACCCTATTACTAATGACAGAGAAATTGTCTGCATGAATGTCACAAAGATGGCTTATAGTATTAAAATTGCTGCACATTACATTAATTGGATTTCTAAATGCAATATTAGTTCGAGGGGTGTTGATGTAAAAGCAGAGAGATTGACGTGCGTTTAATCGCGGAACAATAAAATTAATTTTACTTAAGATCCATTCACAATCAACATTACTATGTAACAGATTATATAAAAATCTAATCGACCTAAGCACACGTCGAACTCTTAAAGAAAGTATGCCAAATCTGTGAAGGAGGTCGTCTTGGTCTACACCTCTTTCTGGGTATACACCATCACACCGTAAGGACATAAATTTCAGATATTTACGTTGGACAGATTCTAATTTATTTTCGTAGGTGCTATATATTGGATACCAGATGATGGCACCATATTCTAACTTTGATCGAATAAGGGTGACGTATAATGTTTTTAGACACTGTTCACTATTAAAAGAACCACAATTTCTATAGATAAAACCATAAATCTTGAATGCTGACGAAACTATAGAATCTATATGATTGGAAAATGTAAACTTGCTATCAAAAATTATACCAAGATCTTTAACAGTGGTATTTCTTTCAAGCATATTACCATCAATAGAGTAATCGAAGTTGATAACGTTTATTCGTCGCGTGAAAGTTACTACACAGCATTTATCGATGTTGAGCCGTAGATGATTTAATTTACACCAATTAGAAATATTTATCAGATCTCTTTGCAACTCATCACAATCTGTATGTGTTATAATAGACTTAAATAGTTTAAGGTCATCTGCAAATAATAACTTATTGCATTGGATTATGTTTGCTAGGTCATTGATGAAAACTAGAAACAAAAGTGGTCCCAGGTTGGAACCTTGGGGCACGCCTGAAGAAGGTATTATGGGGTCCGATTTAAAACCCCGATACTCAACATATTGAGTACGAGATAAAAGATAGCTCGAGAATAAAGATAAAAGCGAGGGTGAGAATCCAGAAATTTGTAATTTATTTAGTAGTATGTAATGATCAATTTGATCAAACGCTTTGCAGAAGTCGGTGTAGATGACATCTATCTGGCCCGAAGAATCTAAAACTTCCGATATGTATTGAGTAAGACAGACAAGATTTGTAGACGTTGATCGACCTTCCATAAAACCATGCTGGTATGGTGATATCCAGGATTTCAATAAGGGGTAGATCTTACTATACAAAATACTCTCAAATAGTTTAGTAAAATTGCTAATAATGGATATTGGCCTGTAATTACTTACTAACGATGGATCGCCTTTTTTAAGGACGGGACAGACTCTCGCTTGTTTCCAAGCATTAGGAAATGTAGACTTTTTAAGAATAAGGTTAAATAATACGAATAGAGGTTTAATTAGTACAGAAGAACAATCTTTAATAACAAAGGCTGGAACCATGTCAATGCCTGCAGTACCTTTATTTTTTAATCTTGCTATGGAAGTTTTAATATCTTCTTCTGATATGTGATTGATATTAATTGATATACTGTTAAGTATACTGTGAAAATTATTATTAGCAAGATTTGGATCTGACGGGATGTAAACATCGTTAAAATAAGCACGAAATGCTTCAACAATTGAGGTAGGATTATGAAACTCATGGCCATTCGCATCTTTGACGAGGCCTGGAATTCTAGTGCATCGTTTCTTTGAGTGTACAAACGCCCAGAACTTCTGTGGATCATTACTAATAGTGTTTTCCATGGATCTCATATAACTAATATAGGATCTCTGTACTTCCTGTTTAGTGAGGGACTTAAGATGTTTATATCTTTCGAGTCGAAATACACCACCATATTTTAAATACTCGCCAAAAGTTTTATTTTTCCTTTTTAACATGGAAATAATAGGTCTGGTAAACCAGGGGGGATAGTTTTTATGTTTTGAGTTGACATTTTTTGTGATGGGTACAGTTAAATCAAAAATTTGAAATAGATGCTTGTAAAATTTGCTACAGGCCACATTAATATCATCATCGGCATTAATATCAGACCAATCAGCGTCAAACAACATACTATACAGTAATGGAAAATTAGCTTTTCTGAAATTGTACTTTTTAGCAGCTGTGTTCGCTTGAAACTGCTTGGCATCTTTAATAACATTACCTATTATTATTAACAGCGCTGGGTGGTAGTGATCCTCACCCACTAGTGGATGAGCATCCTTAGTCACCAGGCAATACGTATTAGAAAAAACTAAATCTAATTTTCTATTTAATGAGTTAACAATGCTGTTGTACTGCGTAAAATTAAAAAACTGCTGAATGTTACTTAATAAGCGAGTATTTCTATCTGTCGGATTAATATCAAATGCGGGAACATTAAAATCACCTATTACGACAACATTATCCTTATGCAG
Source organism: Agrypnus murinus (assembly GCA_929113105.1). NCBI lineage: Eukaryota > Metazoa > Arthropoda > Insecta > Coleoptera > Elateridae > Agrypnus > Agrypnus murinus. Next base: position 39,325,003 of record OV816030.1, read on the forward strand.
TACATTTACAGTTATTATCGAATCACAAAAGTTTTCAAATTCGTTGTAAGATATAGACGGTGGAATGTAAACAAGAACAATATAAAACACTATTCCATGAACTTTTGCTTTAGCTCCAATAACATCTATAGAAGGGCATGACAATCTTAAGTTAGATAAGTCTAGGGAAACAAGAGTTACACCATTATTTGCTGCTAAAAGCACACCACCACCTTTTGACAGACCAGTAGCTTCTAAATCCCGATCACAACGTAAAACACTGTAGTAATTAGGAAAAAGTTCAGAATTTTCAATATCCATTGTAAGCCACGTTTCAGCAAGGGCAATGATACTATGTTCATTAACAGATACAGAGTTAAAAAAAGGTATAATCTTGGAACGAAGTCCTCTGACGTTCTGGTAACAGATGGTAATTTGATCCGAGGCACAGTGTTTGGGTTGATTTAGTTTTCCGTTACAATTTTAGGAACACCTGCTATGTATTTAATTTTTAGGTTTTTTTCGCCATTCGATACTCGCTGATTTAGTTTTGCCTTAACGTTTTTATATAATTGTACCTGTCGAGGTGTACGATCAAAGGATATGGATATAGCTTTAAAATTTGGACATGTTTTTAATTTTCTTGCATTCTTTATACATTCATGAACAGCAGCTTGATTTGGTAATGTTATTTTTGGTAACATGACCACGTGTGTAATGTATTATCTTTATTGTCTTATAAAAGTAATAAAATTCTAAACAGATTTTAGTAAAATTGTTTAAACTGTTTTTTTTTATTTAGTAAGGGGTATTATCGTAAATGTATAAATTTCCTATAACTTCAAATCTTCTATTTTTCTCTGACCCATGTTTTTCTATATTATCAATTATGACAACAGACAATGGCTAGGTCTTAACTAGAATCATATATTAAAACGTATAATCCTTAAAAAAAAGAACTTTTATAAAATTGTATTCTCTTCAAAATAAAAAAGCTTCAGAATAGTAATTTTTGTAAATAACTATCTTGACCTGTAACCTAACTGACTGTAACCTAATCTAATCTAACCTAACCACACCGTATCAACCACAGCAGCAACAGTAATTGCCAATATTACACCGCTTGACCTAATAATAGCGCAAGTGCTGGAAATAGAGGGGAGTCAAAAAGCAATTAGTCTACTCTAAACAAATAAATATACAAAGGTCAAATAAATAAATTTGAACATCCGCCGGATAGATACGGAGTTAGATATGAGAAGTTCAATGGTAATAACAGGGACTAAGAACCAATGCGAGAAAATGATATGACGATATTCACAGATAGCAGCAAATTAGATAGGAATACAGGAGCAGGCATACAGTGTTACATAGGAACAACCAAAAGTAAGTTTTAGTCTAGCATAAGAGTGCTCCGTATTTCAAGCCGAACTAGTAGCCATAATAGAAGCTTTGGGGTACATAAGATACGAGAAAATTAATAAAGCCACAGTGATCTCTGATTCCCAATCAGCTTTGGAAGCTCTCAAAGACAAGAATAATGTAAATCCAATAGTTTTCGAGATACGCAACATCGAAATAAATTATAAATGGATGAAGTCCATAATGGGTATGAAGGGGAGTGTAGTACACCTTATACCGGGTGGGGCAATAGTGCGGGGAAGTCCGATAGCTCCTAAACGGTAAAGCTAGAAAAAGCGTTCTAATACGGATGTAAACAGTGGATAGAAGCATATCTAGAGAAATTATTTTCAAATATACAGGGTGTTGCAGAAAAGTGTGGCACGCTTAAGGTAATTTTTTTTAAATAGAATGGCCCAAATATTTTTGCATATTTAACACCTCTCTTGCCAGGTTTATTCATATCTAAAGTTTTAGCGCCATCTAATGACCGGTTTAGAAGTTATAAATTTTTTCAAAAAAAATTGAGTTTTACATTATCCCACTTAACAGTTTACCGCTTTCATGGCCGCAACTGTGAAGACGAATTTAAGTAGGGATTTTGTTGCAGGGGCTTGTAAGGTGCTCTTCTTTAATAAAAAATGGACCCACCATGTACAGGGTGTTCAAAATTAATTTTTAAATTTCGAGAACTTCAAAGCTAAAATTCATAACTTTTTCAAATGGAACACCCTGTATATTTCGTACGTTTGTGATGCAGAATTAAATAACGAACATTTTTTGTAGGTACGTCCCTATAGGTATCTGTAACCACTTTTGATTTATTGAGAAAAAACTGCAAGAAGTACACAATTAAAAACAATCATTTATTTAGTTGTCAAGTGTGTTGGTAGTTTTTGTTCAACAAAACATTAAAGCATCTAGCAATTGTTGTGCACGTATGCAAAACGTACATTTCTCGCAGTTATCGACCATCAGTGTTTAGTTCTACTATCCATTTTTTTTCTAGAGTCCTCTGACTTTGAAAGCATATTGCTCGGGAACTACTGAACCAAATTAAATATTTTAAAAACGAGCAAGTAGTAAATTCATTTATACATACAACAGTAAAATATTATATTTCTAACTGGTATACTTTTGTTTTTATCGGACGATACGCAATAAAAGGTACCCATTTTTAGGGACAATTTCATTGAAGTAAGTTCACTAATTTTTTTCTCAGAAAGTATATGTCATATATCTATGAGATTTTTATAGGGGTTAGAAAGAAACCTTGCGGTTCTTATGCTATTGATTTTCAGACAAAAAAGCGTTTTACTTAAGATTTATGTGAATAAATAGCGAACAATGCGTTCTTGTTTATTAATATTGATAGCGTCAAAATTTTTTCGCTAAATCAACACTTTTTATGTGTAGACATTATTGTTTTTAAAAAAATGTTCCCCATTTTAAAAATAAAAATGCGGAAACAAAAAAACGATTTCTGATAAGCGGTTTCGACAAAAACCGATTTTTTTGTTATTGCACTTTTATTGTTAAAATTCGGAACATTTCTTTAAAGAAAATAATGTCTACATATGAAGTGTTAATTTAGCAAAAAAAATTTGACGCTATATCCATTAATAAACAAGAACGCATAGTTCGCTATTTTTTCATATATATCTTAAATAAAACACTGTTTTGTCCGAAAATTAATGGAATAACAACCGCAAGATTTCTTTCTAACCCCTACAAAAATCTTATAGATATACGAGATATATTTTCTGAGAAAAAAAATATTTAACTCACTCTCAATGAAATTTTCCCTAAAAATGGGTACCTTTTATTATGTATCGTCTGATAAAAATAACAGTATATCAGTTAGAAATATGATATTTTACTGTTACATGTAGAAATAAATTTACTATTCGCTCGTTTTTAAAATATTTAATTTGCTTCAGTAGTTTTCGAGCAATACGGTATCAAATTCAGAGGACTCTAGAAAAAAAATGAATAGTAGTAGGTGTTTTAGTTTTTCAAAATGAATTTTAGTAATGAAGAACTTGTAGACATGACTTTTGTTTTGAGCAAGTCGGAAAGAAATTGTTTGCTTGCCCGCAGAATTTACCACCAACGGTATCCTGAACGGACGCTGCCTAAAGTTCACAGCTTTCAAAACCGGCTCGATAGCTTTGTGAGGACCGGCAATGTACAGTATGAAAAAAGTGAACGAATTAACAATGTTGTGAACGAAGAAAATGAGTTATCTGTTGTGCTGGCAACGATTGAGAATCCCCATGTTAGTCAAAGAAAAGTGAGTTCATCTGTAGGAATAAGTAGACGTTCTGTTGGTCGAATGTTAAAGAAAAATAAGTTTCATGCATATCACATTCAAATGCACCAGGAATTAACTGATGACGATTTTCTAAAACGTTTACACTTTTGTAATTGGCCATAGGTAAAATGCAAGACGATTAATAAAAATGGATTTGTTAACAGGCACAATTTCCATTATTATGCTACAGAAAATCCCCACTTTTTCAGACAACTTGATAACCAACACAGATGGTCCATAAACGTTTGGGGGGGAATTATTGGAGAACATGTAATAGGGCCACATTTTTTTGATGGTACATTAACTGGAGCTATTTATATTCATTTTTTGGAAAACTATCTGCCACAATTATTGGTGAACCTTCCTCAAAAGATCCGAAATGGGATGTGGCTTCAGCAAGATGGTGCTCGACCGCATTATTTACATGCAGTAAGAGACCACCTAAATAATATCTATCCACATCAATGGATTGGAAGGAATGGACCCACTAAATGGCCTGCGAGATCTCCTGATCTTACAAAAATGGATTTCCTTTTATGGGGATATGTGAAAGAAATTGTTTATACAGAGACACCAACCACAATCAAAAATATGAAGAATAGAATAATACCTGCTTTTAGAAGTATCGCGCCGCAATGTTAAGAAACGTACAAAGATCGTTCCAAAGGCGCATCGAAATGTGTGTCCATGCAAATGGGCAACATATGGAGCATTTGTTATAGTTTTTTCTTTTGTTTTATTTGAAAAACCTTGATTTTTTAAATAAATAATTGTTTTTAATTGTGTACTTCTTGCAGTTTTTTCTCAATAAATCAAAAGTGGTTACAGATAGCTATAGGGACGTACTGTACTGTCATTGTCATTCAGATATTAGTAGATAATTTGATATTATTTTTACCTTTAATTGTGAATTCTACTTTTAATTTTTACATAAAAAGCCGGGGTTCTTGCTTTTTATGTATAAATTCAATTTTCATGGCTGTTAAGGGAATTGTATCTAAACAACCAGTTCCACCTTTTAATGTTAGTTAATCATCAACTTTTGAAAATTACCTAACCTGAAATTCTTGTTTTATATGACAGGTAAGTCAATTTTGTTTTCTTTATGAGATTTTATATAATGCACGACCTCTTCGATTTCGACGTTTGGCGTCTTTATACGGCCAGTTCAAATTTTAAAAATATCATTATGCACATGTTCTCCGCATGGCGCTGCCTACCGGGGGATTGGAGATCAGAACCGCGCCGGTAATTTGAAATGGTTTGAAAATTAGCAAAAATTTTTGCATTTTTGACAGTTAACATACTTCAAATAATTTACAATTTATGGCATCGGCAGTAGTTATTTTAAGAAAAAGCATTTTTTTTATGAAAAGCATTTATTTTTCAGAGTTTGAGTACTTTTCTAGAAAGAGGTTTAATGTGCAGTGGCGTTCCAGATATGTTATCGGTGCGTGTTTTGGCAAGGTTACTGGTTTTAGAAGTTTACTTAGAATTATATTACAAAGGTCCTTGTTGTGAATCTTACAGATGAAAAATTTTGAAGTAGTTAGTGGGTCAAGAAGAAGATCAGTTAATGTACTGCAAGGATTGCATTCTTGAGGTAAATATTGAAATATATTTAAAACCAACTCTGTTAACTGGTTTATTAATAATATGAAGTTTTTACTAGGATATTTCAAGCATCCATGATCTTGTAAACTGATCAGACCTAGTAACGGATTTGAGGAGGAATTGGTCAATACCGAATTTAGACAAACTTCACATTCGATTCTTTCCTCTATAGTTCGTGCTACATAACCTGCCAAGAAAGCTATTGAAGCTAATATAATCCCATAAGGTACATTCGTTGAAAGATTTTTTAGTTCAACTATTAACTCTTTAGTTTCTTTAGGTAGTGGAATGATAAAGGATAACACCACATGTTCGCTATCTATAATTCGTCCGATGTTGCTGCTGTAGTCACATTCAGCAAAGACGTTAGCTGATGTTGATGTTTTAATTAATCGACATTGAACTATTCTTTTAATGGCAGTTTCAGCAGTCTGTGCATCTGTGGCATCTTGTGAACCACCTTTTAAACGAACGTCGCTAAACATGGATTCAATTGCATCAGAACTAAAACAGCGTGTTAACACATAATAAAAACCAATATCTTTAAGAATATATGTAATTCATTCTGTAGTGCTTTTCGCAGTTAATTTTAGTGCTTCTGCAGTTTCCTTTGTTAACCGTTGCATGCCACTGTTTTTCGAACACTCCTGTAATGAATCAATGTATCCTGGAAATGTATCTCTTAACCAAATCAATCTCTCATCGTTTATGTTGATGTACGGTGCACATTTTTCATCAAGCTGATTAATGTGTTTTGTTTTATTACTTACATCATGTAACTGGAAAAAGGTGTACATCATCTCCATAAATGTAACCGTTGCCTTTGCTCGGGAAAAATCATAACGAGAATTTGCATACTTTTGTAAATATTCTAAAGCAGCAGTTACAGGTGGTGAAAATAATTGTACTGCTCATTTAACGTTCATCTTTTCGAAGTTACTGGCATGTACATGTTTTGCAGTTAAAAATTTAACAGGCTTTATAATTAGGTTTTTTGTAATTGGTATAAATCATATAAATATATATAGAAGAAATAACACCTTCGGTAGCTTGCATGTTATGGTCAAGAAATATATTCCTTGCATTTTTTATTGCGTGGCAATAGTCAAAACTAAAGAAGAGTGGTATATTTGGTGTTACTGGATGTTGAACTTGTGTGGAAAGTTTATTATTTGAAAATGCTTTAAACAACCCCACATTAGATTTGTGATTATCCGTAACAATTCGTATTACAGCGAATCCGCATTCATGTAACTGTTGTAAAACATTCAAAGTTAATTTATAAAAATCTGATGTCTTAAGGGATCTATGGAACAAATATGCAGCTGGTATTGTAAATTTTGTTGATAGGCCATGAATCACAAAACAAAACATCTTATTAGCTAATAGTGGCCTTCTGCCAATGGTATTTTTGCTAATAGTTTCCAAACCGTGAAAACAGTCTTGTGCTCTACTGTACTGTAGTTTTTCCCGAATAACCATGTCATCAATTACAAGACTGCACACACGTTCTATAGGAAGTAAAGAATCGGCTTCTGCTTTTATTCTAGATTTTATAAGAGTTGTTACATTTCTACCTGCCCCAGTATATGTTAATCGAGATGGTAATTTCAACAAATGAGAACGACAATACTCGTATCCTTTTGGCGAGGATATTCGCCATGCAACACAGTTTCTTATAACGGTTTCAGAAGATCTTGGTTTTACTTTACCATAATTTAAGATTTGGCCTAACAAGAAAGAACAATACAAATTATTATCAGCTGCATCTTGTTCAATTTTTGTAATTGTTTCAAAACGTGAATTATGTACTACTTTTTTTAGTTCTACTATTTCTTGGTCTTTTAATTAGTTTTGATCAGTGAGCCTTTTAACTTGCCTTTTTAAAGCTTTAATTTCTTTTTTATATTCTTCTATTGCAATTTCGGAAATTAAATTGACTTGAGTGCTTTCATTACATATCTAGAATTTCAATTACAGTTTAACTATTCATGAATTATGTTATTAAGGTAGAAAGTCACCCAAATCTAAAGTCAAGCTAGCTGCTGTATATGAATAAAATTAACAAATTTTCATTCGCATATGAACATTATAGAAAATTAAAAATTATTTATTTGTTGTTTAGCACACAAAAATTGTCATTTTAAATCAGAAAACAAATTAATAATGATAACATCGTTGTTCGCTTTACTAACGTAGTATACATTGAAGCGTAAGATTTGGCAACGCAATGTACGATCAGTATTTGACGTAAAACCAAAGTGAGGTTAAAGTTTGGTAAAAATTATTGACTGCTGCATGTTAAATAGTTTTATGCGGTGTTATGAATATGATTGTGACCAAAAATTATTTTTTGATGACATCATAAAAGAACAAGTGTGTGGTATAGCTTCAATTTAGTCGATTCGCTGCCCTTCTTGCCAAGTTGTCAAATACGTTCACAGATCAGAAACATACTCCCCCAATGATGATTCTACAAAACGTCATGTTTTGAATATAAAACTTGCAGTAGGTAGAAGATTCTTAATACTATTTCCTATTTTCATTATAATTTTTTGTGTATAACATTAATTAATCAAAAATTGATCTTCAACGACGATCGATGCCGGTATTGGGGCAAGTCAAATCAACGCGATTTTTACATCACTTGACATGTCTGCTGTTAGCAAAACAACGTTGAAGCAAGCAGGGGATATTATAGAGAAGTCAAGTAGCGAGAAAAAGTTGCGAGAAAGCTTTGCTTCAAAAGCGGGAACTAACAATAAAAAGGCCGTTGTAAGTTTATCACTGTTTTTCAATATTGCAGTACAGAACTTCGATCCTTTTTATACACATATAAACGGTTACTAATGAACTTCATATTTACTCACTTATTAATCAAAAATTAGACTGATTTGTCCACTCAAAGTGTCTCTTTAATATAGAGCACGCACTCAGTAGTCCGCGACCACATCGCCGAACCACGTCTGGGATCACGTACAAGTAATGAGAAAAATCAATGTTAATACAATTTTCATTTTATTTCATTCAATTTTATTTATTATATTTGATTTCATCTATTTAATTTATTTATGTATATCATTATTTTCAAGTAATATAAAAAATACCAACATAAATTCATCTAACATATCAAATTTGAATTTCCGCACGAAGCAACGTTGCCAGATCATATAATAGGGTTTTGCATGTGCAGGGACTTCAGTCATCAGTTTCCGGTTACAGCTGGAATACAAGTTTATAATCAAAATATCTCAATAACTAAGAGGTAAACTGCAGTTTTTTTAACGTTAATATAAAATACAATTTCTAAACTATTGTTACATAGTTTTTCATATACATGGTGAGTTGTTTAAATATAAAACTTTCAAGTTGTTCTTGGGCATACTGTGTAAACCTATATACATCAATGTATTTGACTGCAACTTTGTTAATCGTTTTCTCGGTATATACGTGGTGAAATGCCGTTTTTCGGGTATCAATCGAAAGAGCAACATTGAATTTACCAAATATACTTAAATTATGTAATTCTTGAGTTGTAAGGTTTGGGTGACTTTCTGCCTTAATTACCCACAAGATTGGAAGTAGAAATGAAAGCACACGATGTTGAAAGCAAAGGAATAGTTGCAGATGCAGGCAATCTTTCTTTCATAATCGGTACATCATCAGGAGTGTTCGAAAAACTTGTCTAAACGTGTTATGTTAATAAAAGCTATTTTTTTAAATACATTTTAGAAATTACTGTATGTAATGTAGGCACCGCATTCCATTTTAATAACTTTCGACCAGAAGATCAGTCTGTATAGCAACTGTTTTCACAGTGTAGATTATAGATATCAGCACTTTCGGGTATTTTTGTATCTGTAATAAATTAAAATTATATGTTAACTATGCTGCCTCTTTCTACTGTACATGCACTAAACTACATATACTTTTTAAAATGTATAATAAAATGTATATAATAGAATAAATGAACATTTTATTAAAGTACGTAGTTTTTTAATCCTACCAGGAGGAATACGTAAACCTTCAATCCACTTATTTCGCAAGCTAAGACACGAAGGAAATTCGTGGAAACTTTTTGCAGTTTTATAATTTCTGCATGTTACCACATAGCATTTTTTATGAGTTGACATTTTTCAAAACTACTACTGCTCTTAAACTATTCTTATACCACAAATTTTTCAATTTTCACCAACAAAATAAAACGCACTAAATTCGTGATAAAGTAGAATAAAACAGAAAGTCAAATATTTGTCAACAACCTTCAAAAAAGTCCGGGCTTAATTTTGAACGCACTCGTTGAATGTGTGATCGCATTGACTTACATTGAACGCATCCATTCCCCCGGTACGCAGAGCCAAGCGGAGAATGCCGAAAACTGGCAAATGATCAGGCCGTATAAGACGTCAAACGAAACGTCAAATCAAGGAGATCGTGATATAATGTATGAATTTTTCAGGAAATTTGATTATAAGAGTTTGCAACTTACCTCACAAATTTCTTTATTAAATTTATTACAAACACTTCTACTTCCAAAAGGTTTATTGGTAAGTACGATTACTCTAGTTTTCGTTTTTTATTTAGTTGAAGTATTATGTTTTCTAATGCTTTTGATTACTAAACTTTGTAAACACTTTACTCTGCTATAATTTCACCCACTTATTTTCACTTAATTTACCTTGCTATGTTTTGCTACAGCTTATAGTTGATTTCTTTTCTTCTGATTTATTTTTCTTTTAGTTACGACCTCTTTATTTTAACTATGATGGTCGATCCATCCATTTTTACCATTAGTATCCCCTCACCAATAAGTACTACTTCTTCCTTAAATAAATACAGCAGAGGCACTTTATGGGTAAGTTGTTTTATTTTCTTTTCAAAGACTTGTTTTTATTATTATATACAATTACAATATTATTTATTCTCGGTACATTTACGTATCTTTCCAGTAACGTAATTTCAACTTTTAGAACTAACTATTATATTATCATAAATATCTTTTTGAGAAAGATTTTTTCTTTGTCAAAATTTTTCTCTTTCAAATGTTCTTGTTATTATTTTTCTAAGGGAAACAATTATTAATATTTTCAATCCATTCTTTTATCTTATTACCAAGATAGCGATATTATTAATAATTGTTTGCCTCCATGGTGTTCAAATTATATTCTCTATTGTAGAATATTATTTAATTTATTAAACTAATACAATTCTCTTTTTTTTTAGCTCGTTGCAAACCCAAGGATTATTCATATGAAGTTATATTCATAAAGAAAATTCAATCTGCAAGATACCCTGTCAACAATGATTATAATTGACTCTCCAACACAATCCATACAATATCTTTGTCTTATTAAAGATCATCACCTTCTTTTTTTTATTTAAGATCTGGAATGTATCCCTCTGATTTTTAAATAAAGTTTTAACCCTTTGAACAATCATTTCTAATTGAAAATATCATTACAGTATATACAAAAAATGTTTGTTATTTAATTCTGCATCACAAAGGTACAAAATATACAGGGTGTTCTATTTGGAAAAGTTGTGAATTTTAGCTTTGAAGTTCTCCAAGTTTAAAAATTAATTTTGAACACCCTGTACATGGTGGGTCCATTTTATTTTAAAGAAGAGCACCCTACAAGTCCCTGCAACAAAATCCCTACTTAAATTCATCTTCACAGTTGTGGCTGTGAAAGCGGTAAACTGTTAAGTGGGCTAATGTAAAACAAAATTTTTTTGAAAAAAAATTTATAACTTCTAAACCGGTCATTAGATGGCGCTAAAATGTCATATATGAATAAACCTGCCAAGAGAAGTGTTAAATATGCAAAAATATTTGGGGCATTCTATTTAAAAAAAACTACCTTAAGCGTGCCACACTTTTCTGCAACACCCTGTATATTTGGAAATAATTTCTCTAGATGCGCCTCTATCCACTGTTTACATCCGTATTAGAACGATTTTTCTAGCTGGTACCGTTTAGGAGCTATTGGACTTCCCCACACTATTATACAATACCTAAGGTATTTATAATGGTGTGTGCCCCACCCGGTATACAATAGCTAAGGTATATGTGTTTCTGATATTGTAATCTTGGCTAATATTTGGCGATAACAGTTTGAAATAAATACAATATTTGATGTCGAACTGAATTTTTTAAAAATTTAAAAAATTCATTTGTAAAACTGCTTCGACATGGCATAGTACCCACAAGTTCTTTGCAATTGGTTGCAATAAAGGAGTTTCAAATATGTCACAAAATAAAAGCGTACTGCACAGTGGTAAAGCAGCTTATTTTCTGACAAGTATTTTATATGGTGTGTACTAAAATTATTTAACATTTATTTAGATTATTTAGTATTTTAAGTTTAACTATGCTTAACTTGACTCTTATTAGTATGTTACTATCACTGAACACATTATTAGAGGCATCCACATAATGGATACTAATAGTAACAAATACTCAAATAAATTAGTTTAAACGAAAAGTTTGTTTCTGAAGAGTGAACAGTGACTGGTTACCTGTTTATGAAGTGAGCTTATTGTAAACACATAAGCAAAGAAAAAATTTTGAATTTAATGTCATGTTAAAACTACCATATGAGCAAAAAGTAACTCCAATCAAAGTTGCCTTTAGAATTTTGTAGTCCTTTGAGAGTGACAGTTGTTATTATTTCCTGGTGATATACACTTGAGTTCAAAATTCCAAAGGAACCTTTGATAGAGTTACTTTTTGCTCATACTTTAGCATGTGTTGTAATTTTGTTGCAATGCACAACTTTTTTTTTCTGGAAATAATGTCTTGATTTTAACTAAAATGTATCAGTTTGCGTAATTATAATAAACTTGTACGTTTTTATTCGTATAATTACAACTGAAATCAGGTAAACTGCAGAACTCCTGAATAAAATCCTAATCCTAAACAATTCGATTAGGTCTAAATCTAAACAGATATCAACTCAAAACTAATTGCTTAGTTAATTAAGTTATGTAAGAAAATTTATTTATACTTACGACTTGTCCATACTGACTGAGGTAACTTTATTGGTAAATGCATCATGTATTTTGATAGTCCTTGACGTTGAGCAGCACTGCAAACATTAAGTAATGGCAACGTCACCACAAATATTTCAGGAGGATTTTCCTTTTTCAAAGCCTCATCTACTGCCTCCAATATACCTTTTATGAGTCAATAAAGTAGCAGTTAATACATAGTCAACAATTGTGCGTAAAACAAATACCTTGAGCTCCAATTGCAGACAAAGATCCAACTGGAAAATAAATAGTGCACGGTGATATCTCACCTTTTAATAACATACTTTTCCAAACACTAAACCATTTTTTCAAAAAATTATATGCTCTCTCATGCATCTGACAAAAAAAAAAATTAATTTAACATGCCAGAAAAAAGATCTTAACAATATACATCTAAAACATCTGAATCCTTGGCCGCTTTTGAAACAGGAGGAGGAATGAAAACTTGTTCTCTATCGGAACTACTATGTATTGATTCATGAGGAGTGCCAACTCGTCTAGGGGTTTCAAATAAACTACCACTAGCTTCGGAGATGTGACGGTACTTGAGTTGATGAGGATCTATATACATATAAAAAAGTTATTTAAATTGATTAAGTTGTTAATACCAAGTGTGATGATATTTCAGTACATTCTAGTCTCCTTACGACCAACCATTACATTATATTTTCTTTTAATGTTTGAATATTAAAATTATAGTCAAACATAAAACTTCTTATGCATTTATAAAGTAACAACACCCCACGAGCATCTGCAAATCCTACCAATGTTATATGTGAACCAGGAAAAACTACTCCATCCATAGATCTTAGATCAACCATATACATGTCACATCATACTACTTGTGACGCCAATGGACAACTATCTTTCTCATCGTTTGCTAACTGATGTATTCGGCAAAGGTCTTACACCAAATGGTATTGTATGAGGATAGATCGGAATGTTTCTAGAATGAACCACAAGATGACGTTATGCGCGCGTGCTGTTCACTTGTTTTGAAAGTGCCATTGTTTGTACAACAGTTGTCAAATTTTCAAACGGATTGGATATAAACACTTCAGTGATAAAACATTTCTTTTTTAAAGGCTTAAATGCTAAACAAATAAAAACCGAGTTAGATGAAGTTGATGATGAGTCTTCGCCTTCGTATGCAACAGTTGCAAACTGGGTTGCTGAAATTAAACGCGGTAGAATATATATAATCGAATCCCTTTTCTACCCAGAAGGGTGTAGGGGTTAATTTGAACTAAAATACATTTCATACTCCAAATACAAATCATACCTAAAACTAATTCTTTATAAACTTTTTCCAGTCTTTTCTGTTTTGTGCGAATTTCTTTGCTTCTGTCCATGTCTTCTCTTTCTTCTTTAGGATTTTTCCTATTGTATTGTCCCAAGTTTCTTTTGGTCTGCCTCTCTTTTTCTTCCGCGGTAGTTTACATTCCCAGATTCTTTTCACAAGTGCTGTGTTGTTTAGTCTTTGGAGATGTCCCCACCACCCTAGTTGCCGTTGTTCTATGTATTCTTCGACTGATTCTATATTAAGGTCTGCTCTAATTTGTTCATTTCTCATTCTGTCTAGTTTTGTCACTCCCTTGGCTCTTCGTAGGTGTTTCATTTCTGTGGCTCTAATCTTACTTTTGTCTTTTACTGATAGTACCCATGATTCGCAGCCATACGTCAGGATAGGCCTGTATATCGATTTGTAAACTTTCATTTTTGTTTGAGGTGACACTTCTTTCTTATTTATAAGACATTTACTCATCGTGTAATATGCTCTGTTTGCCTTTTTAATTCTATTATTTAGTTCTGTATCTTGTCTTCCTTTTTGGTCCAAAATAATCCCTAGGTATTGGAAGCTGTCAACCTGTTCTAGTAGTTCCTTCTCTACTCTGATGTGTATTTCCTTTCTTTCTTCAGTTATAGCCATAACTTTGCTCTTATTTTTATTTAGTCTCATTCCATTTTCGGTTAATACCTTATTCCAAATATTGATGTTTTCTTCTAAATCTTTTTCGCTTCTTGCTACAATTGCGATATCGTCCGCGAAGACGTATTCAGAGACGCTAATTGTTTCCAAGTTTCTGTAACCTAGAAACATTGGTTTAACTAATCCTTGTGTCTTTTGGATCAGTTCGTCCATAAAAGTTATAAATAAAAGTGGGCTTAAACTTCCCCCTTGTCTTACCCCTTCTTTAGTAATAAATTCTTCGGATATCATATTTTTACTTATTACACAATTTCTCGTTATTTTGTACAAACATTTGGTTACTCTAATTAACTTTGGGTCCACCTTCTTTTTATTTAGGATTTCCCATACTTTCGCTCTTGGAACTTTATCAAAAGCCTTCTCCATATCTAAAAATGCTATATATGCTGTTCTATTTCTTGCCAAAGTTCTGTTGATGATCTCTTTTATTGCAAAAACGTGGTCTTGGGTGCATTTATTTTTTCGAAATCCACTTTGGGTGTCTGATAGCGATGGTTCAATTTGTTTTCTTAATCTTTTTTCGATAATTTTTTCGAATATCTTTACTGCTGTACTTAGTAGGGTTATACCTCTGTAATTTCTACAATCTTTGTTGTCACCTTTTTTATGTAATGGTATTATTAATCCCATTTCCCAATCCTTTGGCACTTGTTCCTCTTTCCATACTTTATTACAGATCTTTAGGAGTAATGCTGTCCCTTCTTCTCCCATGTTTTTGACCATTTCGGTTGTAATATTGTCTCTTCCTGGTGCTTTACCTACTTTAAGTTCTTTGATAGCGTCTATTAGCTCTTCTTTTGATATATCTTGGCCTTCATTTATTTCTATTTGCTCTCCTTGTTGTACCTCTTGCTCTACCTCTATTTGCTGTTCTGTTATCGATTCCTCGTTGAGTAAACTTTGGAAATACTGTTTCCAACGTTCCATTATTTCTGTTTCTTTTGTCAATATTTCTCCCGCTTCATTTTTAATTGCTACACTGTCTACCTTTTTGTCTCCTCTGAGATTTTTTAGGACTCTATAGAACAGTTTCTGGTTGCTTTTTGTATCTCTCTCTAGTTTGTTGCCAAAATCTTCCCATGTTTTTTGTTTTGATTGTTTAACTAAGTTCTTCACTTTTATCCTTTGTTCTTTGTACTGTTCATAACTTCTTTCTGTTTTTTCACTTAAATACTTTCGCCATCTTTCCTTTTTAATCTTTACTTCCTGTTTGATTTCTTCTGTCCACCAGGCTGTTTGTTTCTTATGTTTGCCCTGCTTGTTTACTCCACATACCTCACGTGCAGCTTCGGTAATAACACTTTTAAATACTTTCCACATTTCTTCTATGTCTGTATTTTCTGCTATTTCCATTACTTCTACGAATTTGGCATTTATTTCTTCCTCGTACCTAGATGCTACTGTTTGGTCTTGTAGTCTGTACGATTTTATCACTTCCTGGTATATTTTCCTTTGGCCTACTACTGTGTTGTTTTTAGCTACATCTCCTTCTGTTCTTATTTCTGCTACTAGTAGCAAGTGGTCGCTGTGTATTTCATAACTTCTTTTTACTCTGACATCTCGTATTATCGACCTGTTCTCACGTTCTATCAATACATAATCAATAATTGATCTCTCTCCTCTACTTGGTTGTACTCTTGTGAACTTATGGATGTCTTTGTGTTTAAAGAAAGTATTCGTTATTATTAGGTCGTGCATTATACAGAAATTCAATAGTCTCTTCCCATTATTATTTCTTTTTTCTTCTCCATATTTTCCTATAGTTGTTGTATATTTGTGGTCTCTTATTCCCACTCTTCCATTAAAATCTCCGGCTATAAAAATATTACCTCTAGTTGTTTCCATTGTTTCATTTAGGTCATCCCAAAACTTTTCTTTGTTTTCTGCCTTTTCGTCTTCGTCAGGTCCATATACTGCTATAACTGTTTTCATGCTTGTTTTGTTTTTGAGCTCTATGGTCATTATTCTTTCTGATACTGCTACCCACTTGTTTATTGTTTCTTTGATGTCTCTGTGGAGTATCAAACCTATTCCCGCGTTTGCTCTTTCCTTTTCGTCTACTCCACTCCATAATAACAGATGCCCGTTGTCCAGCTCTTTCTTCCCTTTTCCTTTTTTCTTTGTTTCTGCTATCACCAATATCTCTAGATTTGCCCTCTCAAATTCCTCACTTAGTTCCATTTCTTTTCCGTTCACACTTCTTACATTCCATGTACCTAATTTAGCACTCCGAGTTCCTGTCTTCCTGTATTTGCCTTCTTTGTTTTCTGTTTTTTTGTTTCTACGGTTCTTTCCCATGTTTTCCTCATATTCATTTCCCCCTTCATTTCCCTTTTTAGGGCCTTTTTAAAGGCTTAAATGCTAAACAAATAAAAACCGAGTTAGATGAAGTTGATGATGAGTCTTCGCCTTCGTATGCAACAGTTGCAAACTGGGTTGCTGAATTTAAACGCGGTAGAAAACAACTGAAAAAGTCCATGAAATCATGATGAAGGACCGCCGAATAAAGTTGAGAGAGATAGCAGAGAAAGTAAGCATTTGATGCGACCCTGTACTTTGCATCTTACATCAACATTTGGACATGAGAAAGCTTAATGCTAGATGGGTGTCGTGTTTGCTGACAATCGACCAAAAGCGAGTTCGAATGACCATTTCTCAGCAATGTCTAGACATGTTAATGTAATGAAAAATATTTTTTGCAACGTTTTATAATTGTTGACGAAACGTGGATTCACCACTACACTCCGGAGACCAAGGAGCAGTTAAAGCAATGGACAAAACGTGGTGAGCCAACTCCAAAGAAGGCAAAGCCGATTAAGTCTTTTTAAGCGTTATTGAATATTATATGCGAACGTTAACCTTTTCGCAGAGTGCGTGAAATCGCACACAATAAGATAATTTATTCTAATAATTAAAAACAGGATATCCATGTTATGCCTGTGAACATTTTTCTATCTAGGATTAAGCTTACCAATAAATTCAACCTTAGTATTTGCAGCCCTCGGTTGATAGAGTAACCATCTGCATAATAACGGATCTATACATATCTTTGTTTCTTGTATATTAAAAATAAAGATAGGTGGATGAGGTTGGTTCTCTGGATTTAAGGGAAACTGGATTGTTGCAGTAAATAGGGGAATATCCACTGGTTCCCTATAATTAATATAATCAATAAACGACATTCAAATTACATCTCTTACTTCATTACTCATTTTCTGATTTTGCTTCTTTTTCTTTTTCATTTTGAAATTCGGGTCCAGAAATAAAAAGAACTTGCTGAATATCCCTTGCAGTAAATAGAGTACTGAACCTTGAGAATCTTGAAAATCCTGAATAATTACTAGTGGCTGTCATTGTTGATTCGACATCTTTCATTATAAATGATCCAATATCTACTGTGGGTTCATAAATAAATGCTTTAATTGAACCTAAGCTTGCATCAATAGCTGTGGTGGATATTGTGGTAACTTTTTTTAATCGCAAAGCTTCTGTGCATACTTCCAAATATGCCATGCCTAATGCATAGAAATATTAACATTTTTACAGTTGAATATGAAAGGGACTTACCAAAATTACGAGAAGCATCACGAAGTAATGTATTATTAAGAAGATAATTGATGCCGTCTTGGCCATCCATTGTAATTAAAGTTTCTAATATATAACCTATCACCATAAGTTTTGCCTTGGTTCCAGAAATCGTAATACTTTCTAAAAAAATAATTTTTTCTATTAACAAAGCTTATAGTTATAAAAAAGCATTCAATTAAAATACCTGATTCTACAATTATTTCTTCATGAGGAATGTCAGGGTCAATCCAATACTGCGGTTTTATAATATTCCTACTACTATATGATGCACTGCTAGGACTAATTATTGTAGTTTGTCGTTTTGCATTTAAAATTAGTCGACTACACAAACTAATTACTTTTATATTTCTAAACAAATGACATGCTTCAAACATTTCTTTAGGAACATCAGGTAACAATTGACAAACTGTATGTATTAAGCGTTTTGTGTACATTGGATAGGTAAATTTTGCATCAATACATTGACATTCCAGTGTAATTTTTGGCAATTCCAGATTTGAAGAATTCGATTTGTTTGGAGATGATGCACTTGTGGAATGTTTCTGTAATAATCATGAATGGCAATCAGATTTTGCTTAGATAAATACTTTCTATCCAGTATTGGAAAAATTTCATCTAGAGATTGGATTTTCATGTGTGAGCAAGGGAAAAATAGCAAATACCAATGCATCTGAGAAAGATAGATACTATGGCATACTTGCCAATCATAAAATGTAGTAACTTGTAAGGTTCGTGCTATAGCTACTAATTTTTAAATAAAATTGACGATTGTCATATTGACACAATAACCTACATCATTTATTTTATTAAAAAGTTCATTCTATTTTTTAAGTAATTGATCATTTTGGTTATAGAATAAAGTATTTTTAATACCGCAGTGGAATTATCCGTTGTTTATCTTTAGTTGACTTTAAAAAATGTCAAATAATTTAGGTTATTGTGTCAAAATCACACGTCAATCATATTTAAAAACTCTTAGCTATAGCACCAACCTTACAAAAAAGTTACTATATTTTAATATTTAACCAGTATGCCATAATATTTATCTTTTGCTCAAACATGATAGTCCAATCCCTAGAGGAAGTTCTTCCAATACTGTGTGTGAAAAATACTGCATATGATAATCAATAGATAGAATCAATGCACATTATAGATGAGGTATATTCAGTAAGAGAATTGTACGATACAAGGGCAAATAAGCATAAAAGTTTTATTTTTTAGAGACTTGAATGACTTCCAAAAAACTTCCACTTATTAATTTTTTCAGGTAACACACATGTATATGAATTTTCAAAAAATTTGCTTATTGCCATAGATACCATGCAAATTTCCACTGGCTCTCTACAGCATCGAATATTTTTTTAATAAATTTTATATGCTAATAATACCTACTCTTATTGTCTATAAAATTTAAGAGGTAATTTAATATCTAGCAGCTACCAAGAGAAGTTTTAGTACATATAGCCAAATTCATACAAAAAATCGAAATCTTTAAAAATAGTTTAAAATTTCATTTTATTCATAAAAGTTTATTCACACTCATATTGCAATATGTACATTTCTATCATTGTAGAAACCTTGGAAAGTAAGCTATTACTATAACAACAGCAAAGTGGTTAACAATTTCCCTTATTTCCACTTCTATGTAAATGACACTTTACAGGCATTTATGATATACTGACTCGTAAACATCTATTGAGCTCTGTATGGGTATGAAGCCTGTAAAAATTATTATATGTCTGTAAAACCGATCAGTAAAGTCTTGGGCAACTTTTATTTGTAAACAATAGAGTATCTACTGTTTACATTCTTATGATCTTGACGATAGTAGTTATTTTGATTCATATGATTTCGATGTATTTGAAAATACTTACATATAGTAGTTTGCAAATATTTTATTTATGTTTACGTAATTGCATATTATTTATTTGATTCCGTCTTAGTTTGTAAAGAATATTGTAAAGAATATTTTCTTTAATAAATGTGCCATTTAACATTTAATAATTTAAAACAAAGCGTTTTATCCAATTTAAATTTAGGTTTTTATAAATGTATTTAATGCTAAAAATATCTTTTTGATTTAATATTAGTTTTATTTTTCCGTATTTTATATTTAATAAACACGATGAAATTAATTAAATTCCAATTTGAAAATAATGAGAATGTACATTGCCATCTAGCAGCGAACAAAGAAACCTTACTTAAAATTTCTTTTGGTCGATAGATGGCTGATTGAATTTATTGACAATTTACAGAAAATTTATTTCAAAATTTATAATTTTTTTATTTTGCTTATTTCAGTCTAATGATCTAGATAGTTAAAAAACAAGGGCTTAGAATTTTCAACATCCTTCCTCTACTTGCTTACTATGTCACCGATCGCTTGCTTGCAAATCAAATCAAATCACAAACAATTCTTAGTTGAGTGTTAAAGTATTTAATGTGGAACATTTTTATGAAATTCGATACGAATGTCTGTCTCTGTCTATCAGTTTTTTTTTTAAATTTTTTAATTCTCATCAGATTCGAATATTTGATGAAAAAGTAGAGTAGGAATGTCTGAAGAACCAGAATGAACTAGAAAGTTAGTATATTAAGCATGTGATATATGAATTCAATGTAGAAGTTCCGTATGTATGTACGTATGTAGAACAAACGGGGGGGAGGGATAAGCCAGAGTGGGAGATATGTCGGAAGAGATTAGGGTAAGTTGGGAGAGGGGAATGTTAGGCTTAGAATTTTCAACTGGTTATGTTTGGTTGCGTTTATTTAAATATCCAGCCATCAGCACCAAAAATGTGTTTAAAACTTTTTTTATAATTAAAATAATTATAATCATTAGTGTTTAGCAATTATTACTATATGTACAGTTGCAATAATTCGCTAAAGAGCAGTGAAAAAATAGTGATAACTGGTTTTCAGTTTTTTGTACAATGTACGCTGTAGCTCAGCCAGAATTATGAACTCAGATTTATGAACTCGGTAATTATAATATTAAAAAGTGAAATGTTCTTGAATACCAAATAATAAACTTACATTTCCATTGTAGATAAAACTGGAAAATTGGCAGTTTTCATCGTTCCTTAGCGAATGATCGCAACTGTATACAATTTACATCTTAATATTACTAAAAAAAAATTAACTTTTCCAAGTTTTCCAACTTTTGTGAAATTTTCTTGAAAAGATGAAAGAACTTTTCAACAATTCCAACTTTTCCGGAAAAGGTGCAACCCTATATCTCACTTGCAGGAAATATGAACTCCTTCATATGCTTATAGACCAAGAGCCAGCAACATATTTCGAGTTGTCATTTCAACAGTCGTGAAAATTTAGGTACTAAATCTTATATACCCGCTGAACAATAAAAATTGATCCTGGCAGCACCCTGCGGCCGGGGTATACTACTCCAAAATTACTAAGAGGGTGAGAAATAAAATTTATTGCCAGAACATTTGCTCCGCTCCTAAATGTTGACAGAACGCTGCTGTAAATGTTTATTGAAGAAAATATCATTTTTGTTATTTTAAAAGTCTTGAAATTTTAACAGAATAAATAAAATATCTGTAGGATAGGTAACATAAGAAGTCAGAACAAAATACCATCACTGTCTGCCAGAGCGTAAAAGTTCCCATGTTAGTGAGAGCAATACAGTTATATAGCGGCCTACGGGTTAGAGAGAGAACGTATATGGAGAGTAAAACGGGCTAGATATATGTACATAGTCCAATCGCCAAGTACATAATGCCTTGCAAAAGGTTGTGTAGTTTTGATTTTTGTGTAGGTTGTAAGGCACTAATTAAAACCCAAGTTTTCGACCTTCTCTTATATATGCGGGCTTTAGTATGGCGAACAAACCACTAAATTTCTCGACTTTTTTCGGTTTTTGCTCAATAACTCTTTACCGGTACGTCCTACAAAAAAATATTCATAACTTGTAGAGCAGAAAAGTTCACACAATTTACCCCGTAACACTTTTTTCTAAACCTCATATTTACCGAAATACAGAGCTCCAATGGTACGAGACTTCTTGAAAAGTTACAGAAAACTATCAAAAAACACAGTCTTTGTTATTTAACTTTGATCTTTTAGGATCATATTATGGAATATCACCTTCATCCCTTTCTATAACGAAGGTAGTCTTCAATGTCTTCATTTGGTTAGGCGACCATTTGATAAATTATAGAAATCTCTTCTTCCTCAGTGTCATCCTCGCTTAGAATAATCTCAGGAACATTTTCACATGATTGTCCAAAACAATGCTTACAAGTATCAGAGCACTTCAAATCAGCCTTTCTGCACCTACAGGCCCTAGTACACTGTTTCTTACATTGGCAAGAAATGAATTGCAAAAAAAACTATGGTACTGCATTTTTTGTAGTTTTCATCGAAGTCAGCCCTTGTGTGCTTGTCATCCAGCCCCAATCAAAAGAATTCTTTTCTCTCCCCAACCATGTTTGGACTTGATGGTAGGTGCAAATACTGTGATACTGGGCTGCGTTTTGTGTTGGTATCAGTCTGGCAAGGTAGCTGTTAGCAAAGATCATCCAGTGTTTGAGTATTTATGTCCCCATCGTACAAAGCGACAAGAAATTTTTCACTTGCTTCAGCAATTTGTCAGAAGTAGCTTCTGGGTCTCTGAATACACTGGCTATATTAATTAAATGAGGGTGTTTCTGAAGAGCACTGCAGGATATCATCTTCTCTTGTCCAAATGGTACTCCATATGAACCCAAAAGATCAAAGTTAAATGACAAAGGCTGTGTGTTTTCTTCAAGGTCTTGAAGAATTTTCCTATCAGAGCTTTGAACTTCGATATGTATGGGGTATAGAAAAAAATGGGGATATATTGAAGCAGACTTCCTGCGCTACAAAAAAGTTAAGAATGATTTAATTTGTAAGACCCTATGGTAAAGCATTATTGAGCAAAAACCGAAACAAAATCAAAAGATTTAGTGTTTTTCAAAAACTAAAACTACACGACCTTTTCCAAGGCATTATGTACAGTTGCGGCCGAAAAATTTTCAACAGTAATTTATCAAGCTATCACATTTTTCTGATATTCACATCGTATGAAGCTGGCTTGTATGCTATTTATGACATATCAAATGAATAAAAGTGACGTCTCTTATGAGAATTTAAAAGTCAAAATTACGCAGTCGCAATAGACTGTTGAAGATTTTTCGGCCGCAACTGTACTTGGCGACTGGACTATATACATATATCTAGCCCGTTTTACTCTCTATATACGTTCTCTCTCTAACCCGCAGGCCGCTATATAACTGTCTCGCTCGCACTATCATGAGAATTTTTTTCGCTCTTGCAGACAGTTAGTGATGGAATTTTGTTCTGGCTTCTTATATTATCTAACCTACATATATTTTATTTATTCTGTTAAAATTTCAAGACTTTAATAGTATATTAAAGTATAAGTGGATATTGAGGTCTTTAAAACACGCGTGAGTTTTCAAGCACGACGGCGTAGCCGGAAATAAAGCAAGTGTTTTAAAGACCAGTTATCAACGAATACTTTACGCTAGTTCTTTTTATTGGTACACTTTGAAATCATAAATAATACTGGTAAATATTACAAAAAATGGAAATAAGAACTAATAATGTAAAATGGTTACGTTAGTGATGTAAAATCAGTATACCTTTCGTTGTCATGGAAAATGAAAAAACAAAAATTAATTTGCAATCTGTCACTTGAGAATAATTTTTCTGACCACAGTTGTTACTGGTTGTATTTCGTTTAAAAATGAGTCATAATATTGATAACCTATACAGAAAAGCAGAATTGCGGTTAATACCCCAAAAATCGGAACACGCTTATAAAAAAGAATATGACAAGTTTATCAAATAGATGGAAGAGCAAAAGATAACAGATACAGATGAACGAGTAGTACTTGCTTACCTTCAGAAAATGAAAAGGGGGTTGATATAAAATCGTTTGTGAAAGTGCATGCATTCATGAAGGCAATTATCAAGAATGACGTAGCCAAGAAGGCATATGTATTCCAGGAAGACGATTTGCGGAAGTTTTTCATAGATGCACCGGACATTACGTATTTATTTTTAAAGATGGTAGCCATTTACGGAATCTTTGGCTCTTGTAGAAGATGTGAATTATGCGATTTACGCTTACATGACATCCAGGAAGAAGGAAGCGTATTGCTTATTACAATCCGACCATCCAAGACAGTCAAGGGTCGACGTTTTACTGTTGCCGACAGTGATGGAATTAGTTATGTCCGTTTGGTGAAGCAGTATTTATCATTGCGCCCCCAAAATGTAAGTACAAACCGAGTTTTCTTACGGTATGATAAGGGGAAGTGCACCAATCAAGTGGTTGGTATTAATACATTTGGATCATGTCCCTTGCAAAATTGCACGTTATCTTAAATTGGACGATCCTGAGAAATACACGGGTCATGCGTTTCGACGTACGTCTGCTACCATTATGGCGAATAGTGGCATGACAATAGATTAAATCCAACGTCAAGTAGGATGGAAATCGGCAGCGGTGGCGGCTGGTTACGTTGAAGAAAGTATAAGCAATAAGAAGAATGTTTCGAACATAATTGGAAGTGCCATTAGTGGAAACACAACCCCAGTGAGTTCTGAAAATGTTAGCACTGTTAATTTGAACAACATTTCTTCTGACTTAAAAAACCGAAGTATAAGTATTTCAAACAATACCAACTGTACTTTTCACATTCATTTAAAAAATTAAGATTGTTGAATATATGAATAAAGCTTTTGAAACATTTGTTAGTAGTATTTTATTTGACGTTACAAGGTACTCCTGTCAGATCAGTCATTGAAAAGTTCACATTTAAACTTAGCGTTTCTGCCAGTCTCGGTTGATTAGTGGTTTGCATGTTTGCTTCATAATCCAAAGATCGCAGGTTCGATCCCCGGCCGAACTGGTAATTTTTCATAGCAGAGAAAAATTTAAAACATGCCTTCTTTTCGGATAGGAAGTAAAACTGTAGGTCCCGTGTCAATGCGATGTTTGGCACGATAAATATCCCTACTGGGAGTGGAATTCTCCCAGATTCGGCTAAATTCTAGTAGGGTCGGCCAAATGATCATAGCAATCGGTGCCATGAGGTACGACGGATGCTCCGCCATCCTGATTCCTCGCCCAAACACAAACAAACAAACAAACAAACTTGGCGTTTCTCGGATTGTTGATGTTGCCATGGAAACTTTAAAAGACGCGCGTTTTTGAAAGTTGGATTTATGCATGCTGAGGCGTACTTTAAATAAGCAAAATAGGTTACCAATAAAAAAAAATAACAAAAATGGTATTTTTTTAAATAAACATTTACAGCGTTCTGTCAACATTTAGGAGGGGGGAAATGTTCTGGCAATAATTTTTATAAATAAAGAATACTATCAAACGCATTTTTTTAATTCAGTCTTTAATGGATGAATGTATAAGGCATTTACAAACAATTTTTTTTAGCAGAATCTATTAGTTCTTTGCCAGAAGGTTCGCTTGTTGGATTGGTTTTTTACTAAAAAATATTTTCATGTCTGATTTTAATAAATATTAGCATACCCATTCATTTTCTATAACCTCTTTTTATGAACAATTTATTTCAATTCAACTTATTCAAGTCATGTTTCCAAAAATATTAAAATAAAAATTAACACAAGTTTAGAAAGATGACTGAAACATTGCTCAATTCCAAATATTCTAACCTAACATAACCAAGCTGACAGTATTATAAGCTTGTATTGAATATCTGCCAAATTTTCATAGCCAACCATAATCCAAAATAATTTAGAAGTGATTATAATATCAGCTATTAATAAGACAGCTTTGAAAAAAAAAATAAATAAAAAAGTAGGTATAGCAACACAAACATTAAAATAAAAACTCAGCAATGTCAATTCCCTGCAGAGAAATTATTAAAAAAAAATTCAAAAATTTACAAACCTTGGATTTGCGGTAGAAATTTCTTTTAGTAGCTTCAAAAAATGGATGATCCAGTAATTGAAATTCAATTGCAGGAGCAATTATAGTAATTTGATAACTTCTGGTAGAAATGTTTTCTTGTAAAGCATCAAAATCCTCTGCACACGGTGGGGGCAACTCTGACAATGTTGGATCTGGTTTTGGAACGCTGTATGGGAGATAGTCGTATGCCGAGGCTGCTAATCTTAAACTACTGACACGATGGAAAAAGCCTGAACACATGCGAAGTCTCAATGGTCCCACAACTAATCGTAAAAGGGATTTTTCACGGAAATCACTATAAATGTTAGTAAAAAATAACAACGTGGAAGTAATTTCAATTAATTTTATAGTAGTATTACCTATATTCAAAATCACTGCCAACTTCTGATAACCTTTCATTGGTTACATCATCAGGAAATCCCAACTGGTATAAATAGTCTGATGCAAATGCAGGTGTACGTTCTAACAAAGATGTTTCGGTAACAGTAGAACAATGTTGATCCCATGAAGTGTTATAGATTCTGCTCTGCCCCCTATTTTCAACAGCTTGTAAATCAAATAAAGAATCTGACTTGTGGGCCATCGATATTATGCCTAAACATTATAAGAACTGTAGAATTTTAAAATAAATTAAAATTCATACAGAACTCTACCTGCTTTTAAATATTCTGTTGGAAGTATCCCCTCTGGTGTTTCTGGATGTGCACAACTACATTGTCCAACCGGTAACAATACAGCTTGACTGATGCCTGATGAGCAATGAAACCACTGTATTCCATGTGTAATTGATTCCACGAAAATTCCTTGCAAACGTAATGTAAGCAAGGGTATATATTTCATTTTGCGTTGGGTATAATAGGCACCTCGTTCGCTACTTGTTTCCGACACCTAGGAATTTTTGCAAATAGTTATACTGTAAACAAATTAAAACTAAACAGAGAGCAACCTTAAAAGTCAATGAAGCATAATCAACATAAAATCCGATATGTATGGTATGTCCAGGTGGTGATGTCTGGCGTTCTGGATCCCAGTCTTCGTCCCAAGATGTAGGTAATATTGAAGGAACTAAAGACCAAGCCCATCCTGCCCATGATTCTGGAGTTTCTAATATTTCTAAAATTTAATATAAAGTGTTTAAATAAAGAAAACTAATAATCATAAAGTGTTTTTATTTTACCTGCAATATCTGCTGGTATAACAGTTTCTGTTCCGATATTGGCTTCAGGTTTCAGTTGTCTTTGTTGCAAAGCTAATAATAGCATTCCTATTCGCATTAACATTGGAACTTGTTGTTCAGTCATGCTAAATTCCATACTAAAATTAAAAACATTCAATAATATCTGAACATTTTATAATTTTATTAATTAATTAGCTTGAAGTTTTGTTCAAATACATGGTTTAAACTTTTTTTGATACTTTGTAAATAATAAAAACTTAAAGAGAGATTTAAAGAGAATTATAGACCATTATGCTACCTCCACAGTGTTTGATACTGCCTATAGCACATTGCTCTGACAATCTCTTCTTCATGAAGGCGTACAATTACTCTTCTGTGAGAACCAAAAATATCCAACTTATGTAAACGCATCTGTCTACAGTACCTAGCCCATTCCAAATGTTTTGATTTATTTACTGTTCTTAGCAATGATTTGTAAATGGCTACATGACCAAATAAATCATCTTCCCTCAAATGCCTCTAGACCAGTAGTTCCCAACCGATGGGTCGTGACCCCCAAGGGGATCGCAATAGCTTTTTGGGGGTTTCGCAGCAGACAGTTTTTGTAACAAAAACCAGCACAGAACACATTTCTTTAATTAATTTATTAAAATACTAATATTTTTTCTGCATTTGGCAACACGGAATTTCTCCACCTCAACAGCTCAATTGTTCTAGAAGTCGCTAAAAATAAAAAGCCTCGTACAATTGCCAAAATGCTAGTCAGTTAAGTTGATTCTTAGAGAAGCGAATGTGAGGAAAATGCGTAATGTAGCTTTGTCCAACAACATAATTCGGAGACGCATTTCGGATATGTCAGCAATGTGCTGGAGCAAAGTTTAACTGAAATAAGAGCATCTCCTCTCTTTTCTTTTCAACTTGACGAGTCTACAGACGTTAGTTCATGTTCCCAGTTCCTTGTTTTCGTGAAATATATTCATTTGAACTGCGTTCGGTTTTCCGTTCCTGCAACACTATTAACGCCAAACTGTTCGTTTATTAGAATTGGAGCAAAAAGCTCATGAACTCATACGTTCGTTTATAATAGCGAGGAGCATAGAGAGTATACTCTTTTAACTTTAACAGAGATGCTGCTGTAAAGAGAGCAAATAGGTCACAGGCTAACATAACCTAAAAATGTGTGACTCATGTAGTAATTCCGGACTATTATTTGAATGTTCAGAATGCAAACCTCAAAGTTTGGATAACAACAAAATAATTCAGTATATGTACGCACAAACACAGCACACTGTTAAACTTAGATTAATGTTTATAAATTAAAAATGAATTTTGAATTGTCTATCATTCATTAATCGTACTATTTCTTCACTAAAATTTAGAATTTTATTATCAGCGTCATCATCATCACTGTCTAAGATATAAAACATATTTAATTGCCAAAATATACAACCATAATTGCGTCTTTTTTTTAAAGCTATTCATGACTTCTACCCTTGACATTTTCTGTGCTCTATATATCGTTCTAGACAATATTTTGCTTTCAATATACTTGTTGCTCACATGACTAAGTAATCTACTCCTCTTGCTCTGCTCTTGAAACGTAAAACCAAACGCAGCTTTGGATGACATCAAAGAAGAGTTTTTGTTTTGTAGAGTACTAAAAACTACAACAAAGAGTGAAGCCGTCATGGACATGATATGTTCATTCTTTGAAACTAAGGAATTACAATGGGAAAACTTGTGTGGAGTTTGTACTGATGGAGCACCAGCTCTATGCTTGGATCGAGGTCAGGTTTTCAGAAAAAAGTTAAAGAGCTTGCACCTCAAGCAAAGGGCTGCATGATTCACCGGTTTGCCTTTGCTACTAAAACTCTTAAGAATCCTTTGCAAGAAGCGCTTGACTCTTTAATTAAAATTGTTAATTATATGAGATCTAGTGCTCCCAACACCCGTCTGTTCAAAGAACTCTGTAAATACATGAATTCTGATCACGAGACTCTTCTGTGCTATACTGTGGTTCGTTAGTACCATTTGCTTTTACCTATCTTTGTGCGAGTGGTTTTTCAACTCTTTTGCAAATCAAAACAAAGGCCAAAAGTAGACTGGATGTTCAAGATTACATGAGATTGGCTTTGACGAATATTCAACCAAGAATTTCAAAATTTGTTATGCAGATGCAAGCTCAGTCATCATTAAAGAGTGGAAAATATGCAATGTGCATTTTTTGCATTTTTTCGTACAAAATGCATTTTTATATAATTATGTTAGTGCATTTATTGCATTTTTTTGCTAAAATGTCATAATTTCATGAATAAAGCAATTAGTATTCTGAGAAATATTTGAGCAGCCCTGAATCAACGACTATAATACTAGAGCTGACTCATTAGATCCTTAAGTAAAATAGCTTGGAGCATAACCATAGAGTGAAAAAGAGTGAGTCGTAGTCAGTCTCAAGTTAAACGTGTCCAGAGAAGGTCGTGCAAGGAATGGTTTGTAGATTCAATTAAAATGTCTAAAACCGAATTTACTATATCGTGGATAAAGTGTTATCGGGAATTAACTTGGGATGGAGACCACCTGTTTTGTACAGTTTGTTCAAAAATTGTAAGTATTGTTTTATATATGCTCTTGTTAACATACAAAATGTCGATAATACACATTTCATCAAATAAATCAAATTTTTGTTTCCTTTGCCATTCATTAGATTCATGCGGGCAAAAAGTTTATTATGGACCAGCATGTAAAAACCGCAAGGCATATTTCAAGCATGCGGAAGTTTGAAGGAGGTGCAGCATCACAGCAAACCCTAAATACTTGTCTTCAAGTTACATCGAAACATGACGATCAAAAGCAGTTCAATCAGGAGTTATGTAAAGCAATGGTTGCGGCTGATATTCCTCTGAAAAAATTAAATAATCAAAATTTAAAGTGTTTTCTCGAGAAATATTGCAAGTTTAATATTCCCAACGAAAAGGGGAGTATTGATTCCATATACAGTAGAGCCCCGCTATTCCGAACTAATTGGGACCGAACGCTGTTCGGTTTAGCGGGAATTCGGAATAGGCGGATTTCATGAATAATATCAAAGTATATTGACTTGTTAAGGCGTAAATTAAGTGCGGGGGCATCTGCTAGTGTCAGCTCTATACAGCGTTGATCGGCTCGTGGTGAACGAGCGTACGAATGAACGTTTTTTCACAAACGTCTTTTTAATTTCTCTTGTTTTTAAGTTAAAAAAAATCGGTATTTTTCTGAACTCTGTTGTTCGGAATAGGCGGATTTTCGGAATAGTGGGCCTCTACTGTATAAAGAAACATTAGCCAATATAAAAAATTCTGTGGGTCAAAA
The DNA here is from genome assembly GCA_929113105.1 of Agrypnus murinus. Classification (NCBI taxonomy): domain Eukaryota; kingdom Metazoa; phylum Arthropoda; class Insecta; order Coleoptera; family Elateridae; genus Agrypnus; species Agrypnus murinus. Next base: position 39,355,412 of record OV816030.1, read on the forward strand.
TTATTTTTATATTGTAGTAGATGAAACCACAGATTCGCGCGGTAGATATATCGCACATGCGTTAATTGGTGTGTTAGGAGAAGAAAATTCAAGAAAATCGTACTTTTAGCTTCGAAGCAACTAGGAAAAGCCAATAATTTGACAATTACGAGATTTGTGCAAGACTCATTGACAAATTCTTTCTTGCCTGATGTTGTCCCATCAGAAAAGTTTATTTTATTTTTATCTGATGCTGCACCTTATATGGTTAAGGCAGGACAAGATTTAAAAATCTTTTATTGTAATTTAATTCATGTGACTTGTTTGGCTCATGGTATAAGCAGAGTTGCAGAATGTGTACAAGAGCAGTTTCCCATGGTAAATGACTTAATTAGCAATGTAAAAAAAGTATTTCTGAAAGCTCCAATTCACATTCAATGTTACAAAGAAATATGTCCACATCTTCAGTTACCTCCGCAGCCAATTATAACGCATTGGGGCACTTGGCTTGATGCAGCTATATTTTATGCCAACCATTACGACAAAATTAAAAATGTTATTGACAGGCTGAGCAACTCTGTTTCCGCTGCTCTATCACTGTCGAAAAATCTTTTTAAAAATACAGAGCTGAAGAAACATTTGATATTTATAAAAACAATTTATTCTATTCTGTCTCCAACACTATTAGAAAGTACATCTCTTTCTTTAGTAGAGTCAGTTGCTTTGATAAATCGCTTAGAATCGGATTGTAAAAAAGTCAATGAAGTAATTGGGTCAGAGATTCTAAGAAAATTTAATTCAGTGATCGAAAATAATACAGGTTTTCTACTTTTAAAAAATATCTCGAACATTTTTGTGGGCAACTTTGAAAATGACGTAAATATGCCTAATTTAGAAACAAATATTATAAACTTAAACATGCTCCTATTACATACATCAGTAGACGCTGAGCGAAGTTTTTCGATTTTTAAACACATGTTCACTGACAGAAGGCATAATTTCCTTCTGGAAAATTTTAAAAAGCACTTAGTTATTAACAGTATTTATAATTCTAAGGCATAACTAAATTTAAGGCTTTAATATTATTGTTTATTGTATATTTTATATCAATAAATGCAAAACTCCGTATAATGCCATGTAATACTGCAACAATGTATCATAACTGTATATATACATTGACAGCTTTCCAGGCCTAGTAGCCTCCTATGGCTTTAATTCGATCTCTCCATTATTTTCTATTTTTTATTAGTTCTCTCCAATCATTTAGTTCATAATTTTGGATATCTTCCTGTACATTATCCTTGCATGTTATTTTTGGTCGTCCCCTTCTGTTCTTCCCACCCATTTCCATTTCAAATATCTTCCTTGTCCCATCGTCCTCTGACATTCGTAGCAGGTGCCCCAGCCATCTCAGCCTAGTTTTATGTATGTATGTAGTTGAATGTATGTAATTATATTATCTTTTCTGTATAGGTCTTGGATCTCTTGGTTCATTCTTCTTCTCCAAACATCATTTTCTTTGACCCCCCCATAGATTTTTCTTAATATCTTCCTTTCCCATACTTCTAGTTGATTTCTTATTTCTTTAGTTAAAACCCATATTTCACTGGCAAATGATACTGTTGGCCTGATTGTTGTTCTATACAGTCTGGTTTTTAACATTCTTGGTATGGTTTTGTCTGTTAAAATGTTATTTAAAGCACCCACGCACCATACATAATATTATTTATTGAAATGTTTAAAGTTATGTAAACTAGACTGTATACATCGCTAATAAAATAACCTTAATGTTGATGAAATAAATAATAGAAACAAAATTTAATTTATGATTTGATTTATTCAAATTTCCTTATTCTTATAACAAAAAAGTTATTACTAGTTATTACTAGTTAGTTAATAGTATATTATATAACATATTTGTTGCATTTTTTGTCGAAACCCTTGCATTTTTTGTCAAATTTCGGTGCATTTAAATGCGCATATTTTTTGTTTTTGCCTTGCCTTTTTTTAGCTCTTTAGTCATCACATTAAATTTTTTATTTTATATTTAATTACGAAATATCAATATTTTTGTTAAATATTTCTAAAATAAATTTTTTAAAACACTTTGTTTCTTTTATTATTGAGAAAAATATATGGGGGTTGCGGACATTTTAAGGAAATCCAAAAACGGTCGCGACTAAAAAAAGGTTGGGAACCACTGCTCTAGACTGTGGACATGAAAATTTTCTTTTCTGAACTTTCGTTCACTTTTTGCGTTGCATGTCCACTTCAGTAAGTTAATGATTTCGTTTGATAAGCAGGAAATAGTAGTTTGTGCAACATGGGTGGATATGATGCCTATATCGCACGAGGACGAAGTTTGAGGCTTGACGCCGAAGGCGAAGTGCCTCAATCGTTCAAGGCTTCGAATAAATTGAAACTGTATTTTTGAAATAGAAAATATAGTATAATTATATATCCTTGGTAGTGTAGCGACTAGCGTGCTGGTCTCTCACCCAAGCGGAACGAAATCGAATTATTATTATTATTATTACTATAATATATGAATTGGCAGAGAACCATATGATGAACCATATCATATGAAATATAAATCAGGTTGAGATTTTTATGTTCAAAGATTGTTATGTTTGGACCACTGGATTGAACACACTTGCATGTAAATATGGACAGCATGTTGTATATTGTTGCCGATGGTCTATACATATGCAGGAAACAGAAAAACCTTCGTAGTTGCGTATAACTATAAATAAAACAGCTATCAGCTATGTGTGACTCGGAACAAAAATAATTTTGTGATTTTTTTTAAATATTTGTTTATTTTTATAATAATCACAATAGTATAATAAAGTATTAATTTCATAAGACACGTTTTTAGCGCACGCGTCCGAGTTTAGAAAACGACCCGCGTAGCGGGGACCATAACCTCGCTTAATCTGCACGACGTAGAAATTCTCATTCTTATCTCATATACACAAAGCCTGCTAGTAGCGGGCCGCTACTAAGCAGCAGGACCTCAGTCAAATTTGCCAGGTGTATTATACGTACTATTGAAAATTATTATAAATTCAAAGTAGAATGTATGCCAATATATTTGTGACATAAATAATTGCTACTTAATGAATTAAAAACTTGGATGAAATAAGAATCATTATATTTTATTTCATAGAATAAATACCTTATTTGTCAAAGAAATTAATGAGGTATAAATTCAATAGTATTTTCAGCAAAGAATGATTTTTGTTAACAAAATTAATTATTCATTGGATCTTTTGGATATTATAACTTATAAGGTAAAGATATATAATTTTATAAAACTGAATTTTATTACGTTAAGTTTATCGTGAGCTATTGCACATACACAACACAATGCATCCCATATGATGACAGTATCAAAATTTGCAATTTCGTTAATAATAAAGTAAAAACCGTTACGCCCTTAACAGGACTATTTATTATTTGGCGCATTTATGTGGCCTGCAAGACTAGTTTTGCAAGCGTTGCATTCCAGTTATAAGAGAGTTCACTGCGTAAATAAGATAAGTTTGACATTCTAAGAACAGCTGTCTAACAGTGATATCAACTTAATAAAATGTTAGTGTTTACAATATTCTAAAAAATTTCATTAGGACACGCAAAATGTGTGTTCTAATGAAGCCATTAGGACACGCAAATATAAATAATTAATTAAAGATTTCCAATTTATAATTTATCTACCTGATAATAGTTTCAACACAACATATGTCATTATCAAAGATATAGGAATATAAACAAATACATCAATACAATATATATTAGATAATTAACATATAATCATAATGAAAGGTTTGTTTATATTTCCATTATCTTGCTGTTTAGACTGTATATGAATAAAGAGCACACAGAGCAATGGTGTGACTATAAGAATGTGAATTCAATGATAATGATAACAAAAAAAAAAATTCTTTACTTAATAATAATTACCTGCTGCAGTAAATATCTAATCGTGTAGTAGAAGCACGTTTTGCACTAGAAGAATGATATTGTCTTAGCATACGCATGATTAATGAACATCTGTATAGTACAGGTTCCTGATAGACATCAATTTTACCAGCTGCATTACGTTTATCTAAGCAAATTGTTAAATCAGAAACGGTAATTAATTTCCTTAAAATAACTTGGGACGAAGATATATCTAAAATATACAAACTAAGTTATAATATAAATAAAAGAAATAATAATTTAAGGTTACCAATATAAGTGGGTTCCCATTTATCGTTAGCAGATTCAAAAGTTAATAGCTTGACATTCATAGAAACCACAATATCTTCCTCAACATACTTTAAAATTAAATTGTTACAAAATATTTTAATATTGCTAACTATTTTGTTAATTAATGATTGCACATAACCAGGTGGTGTCTCGACTTCTTCCCTGCTGGAAAATAAGATTGAAATAAAATTAAATATAATTCCCATTACTTGTACAAAACCTTCTATTAGTTGCTTTCTTCTGCTTTTCACTTCCTGGACTTGCGAAGTTTATGTTATCAGCATCGTTGAAATTTCTTAATTTTAATATGCATTCTGCAATAGAAAAAAGATGTTACTTTAATTCAAAGGTGTAAAATCAATGAGAGAAAAATTAAACTTTATGAAAAATTTAAAATACATTTTATTACAATTCTACACTTATGAGGCACCAACAGACAGTGCTAACTTCAGTTTCAAAAAGGAATACTCAGTCGAGCTATCGATTAGATGACCTATACAACACCAGAATACGGAGCTGAAAATTGGCGAATGATTATAACTTAACAGAAAGTAAGGCTGCAGTCACACTGCAAACACTACCACAATCCACTACCATCGACCACCACCAATTAGAATAATCCCGTGCGGTCCTACTGAAGCAAGTAGTGACCACCAGTATCATATAAAATTTTAAATTTCGCTCATATTTTATGTTTGTCTCCTTTTGAAGTAGACATATTGCCCACTTAGCACACTTAGCACTGTTGTTATTAATGAGTGCAACAAGGAAGACATAAACAATATGGGTAGCACAATTATAGAATGCAATCATGACTAGGTAAATTTTTAAACTAAAAATCTCTCTTCAATAACAAGCAAGCCAGCAAAAACATCTGTGATAAATATTTTATGTCCGATTGCATTATAAAGTACTATTTATTGTATTGTTTTGCGGCAGTGAACTGGCTTATTATTGTACTCGTAAAATAAAGTGGTAGTAGTAAAATAAAGTATATAGTAGTAAAATAAAGTTCCTCCTCACACGCACTCACTTTGTGTGTTCTTATCTTCTTAACCCAATATCTGAATATAAAAATAAAAAGGGCCGTAGTTGAACATGCGTAAATGTACAATTTTGTAGTGGTATTGGCCCATTCCATCTCAACAACGACAGACAGAATGTCCAAATCTTTATTTGTATACGGTCCCTTTAGGGATTCGAATTGAGATATGCTCAATTAGCGCGCACTGCATACACAGGCTACCAGTAACTCACTGGTTGGAGCGAGGTTACTATTCATCCTCTACTAGCTCTCCAGGCTAGTACCGGAGCTATAAACGTGCTCACCCGTCGGCACTTTCTCCTAGGAGATTGTACCTCGTCCAGCTTCGGACTATCCCCCAATTCCTGTGGAATTAAGAACCACTACCCGATCGAATCCAATCTGAATTGTGGCAGGACTTGGTTTTTTAATGGTTTTGCCACCCTGATCTACCAAATTATAGGCTTGGTGGGCCCTCGGCAACGCTTCGTTTAGAAGTCTACACGTTATAGACCCCCGGTATGTACCCTTTCAGGTGAAGTTGTCTTGGGAGTGCAAGGCTATGTACCCTTCTTGCATCACTTCCTTTAAGTGTAAAGGTTCTAGAAGTCGCCTCAATCAAGAAGCAGCTTTCGGAGCCGGTACCTGGTGGCATGCAGTTTCTCATTGGTCCAGATTTACCCCTTTGAGACCAGGATAAACCTCACTTCGATTCTCCGCCTTAGAGTTCAGTGAAGCAGCGGGTTCCTTAAGGTGACCATAATTGACCCTAGTTCCAGGTAAGAGTCAAATCCACCCACACCAGTTCTCATGTTAGCAGAATTCCCTCCGCAACATTAATGAGTAATCGTCGAGAACACTTGTGCGTTTCTCTCCCACACATTTTGATCCTGGGAGGCCTAGGCAGGGGACCTAGACCTTTTTTACTTAATAACCGTTACCCAGACAGGCCTGGGATAGGAGTTTCTCGGACCAGTTCTATGGGCAGGCGCCGTGTGGTCTGTACCGCTCACCCTGAGTATTTAGTCCCCAACTCAAGTCAGGGATCTTTGTTCGACCGTTGTGGTTTCTTACCCCGATCTTCCAGTCATAGGCCTGGTGTGTCCTCGACAGAGCTTCGTTTTCAAGTCTATACGTTCTAGACTCCCGGTATGTACACTATTCAGGTGAAGTTGTCTTGAGAGTGAGAGGCTATGATACCCCTTTTTACATCAACTCCCTTTAAGTGTAAAGATTCCAGAGCTGCTTCAGATCACAGTACTCGATTAACGAGCCATAGGGTGAAACCAATAGCTTCCAGAGTGCAATACCTGGTGGCATGCGGTTTCCTATATGACCTAGGTATACTCCCCTAGGCCGAGATAAACCTCACTTCAATTCTCCGCCTTAGAATTTAGTGAAGCAGCGGATTCCTAACGGTGACCTTACTTGAACTAGTTCTAGGTAAGAATCAAATCCACCCATACCGGTTCTCATGTTAGCAGAGTTCCCTCCGCAACGTTAATGAGTAATTGTCGAGAACACTTGCGTGTTTTTCACCCACACATTTGATCCTAGGAGGCCTAGGCGGGGAACCTAGAAGCCTTTTTTACTAAATAGCCGTTAGCCAGACAAGCTTGGGATAGGAGAGCTTAGAATTTAGTGAAGCAGCGGATTCCTAACGGTGACCTTACTTGACCTAGTTCTAGGTAAGAATCAAATCCACCCACACCGGTTCTCATGTTAGCAGAGTTCCCTCCGCAACGTTAATGAGTAATTGTCGAGAACACTTGCGTGTTTTTCTCCCACACGTTTGATCCTAGGAGGCCTAGGCGGGGAACCTAGAAGCCTTTTTTACTAAATAGCCGTTAGCCAGACAAGCTTGGGATAGGAGAGCTTCTGGGATAGGACCAGTTCTATGGGTAGGCGCCGTGTGGTCTGCACCGCCCACCCGAAGTAAAATAAGGTATGGCAACTCTACATTACATGTCAAATTTTCTTCTGTCAAGAATAGATGTCAAATTTATAAACTGATTTTTTTTTGATAATTAGCGAATTTTAGGAATCGAACATAAAGCTTTGTATGCAACTCTTACATAATCGAACTTTATATACTTGCCCTTTTTATAGGTCTTGCTCGCTCGGTCGTAAACTGGGCTTGTCTATAAAGTCCTACATTATGTACTTGTTACATAAATAGCTATTATCTGTCATTAAAAGCATAAAATCCATTTAATAATTTGAATTTTTTCTTTCTGCGTATATTGTCATTTTGAGCTTTCTAAGATTCTAATGACAAATTGTAACAAAATTGCTTTTTACCACAAAAGCAATTTATTTAGTAACATAACCTACTATTATATCGACATAATTATTTTAACCTCACTTTATGCCTTTAATGACAGATAAAATATTTATGACAGATGTTTGTGTGTTTGCTTGTTATTGGTAAAAATTTACCTAGCCTTGATTGCATTCTATCTTTGTTGTGCTACCCATATTGTTTCTGTCTTCCTTGTTGCACTCGTTAATTTTTAACTTCATTATTTTTGTATGCGCTTGGAGCAACAACTCCAAGCGTGCTTCTCAATTCAAGCATTCCCTTACTTAGTACAGTGTGACTTTTGCAAGTAAGTATTTTATTTTTTAATAATTCAATAGCTTGCTACCATGAAAAACGTAAAAATAATCAATTTAAATTATTAATTGGGACTTAATTTAATTTTTATTTATCAATAATTCCACACAGTAATAATTAAATAATTATTAATTCATTAAATTAATTTCCAATTAATAATTTAAGTTATTTTTACATTCCTCAGGTCACAAGCTATTGAATTATTATTGATATAAGGAACATATTCGGTAAAATTCCTCCACAATTTTATTTTTTGCCATTTGATGACCATGGTTACAGAATTTCTTGGTATTTTTTCTTACGTGTCTTTAACTAGAACTGTAGCATTCCTACATTGTTACTCTCATCGTAACCATGCGATTTTTTTTCTATTTATTGCAATAGAATGCAGTATTACTTCTGAGAGACTTAAGACTTCTGATATACACTTTGCTTAAATTAGAAACCTACGCTTATTGGCATGTTGTAAGAATTTTCTTGTTACAGTTTAAGGTCCAAGTGTACCCAAAAAACGTGTGTTGTTTGTTTAATAAATGTGATAACTTTGGTTTTAAGTTAATAGTCGAGGAATGTTAAAAACTTACCTAACTTGTTTTGGAAAAAAAAGTTTTTTAATTAAATTATTTCATGTGTTATACGTGAAAAATTAATTTTGGAGAAACTGTAGATTCAAAATTAATCTAAATAATACCACTTATATTTCATAGTATTTGAACTATTTTCCCAAAATTTTAAGAAAATCGTATGTCTAGGGACTAAACTATTACCTCCTTTTTGCCAAATAAAGCAGTTTTTTTTTGGCAAAAAGCAGGCTTTTTGGCAATAATAATTTTTTTTCCAAAACATGTTAGGTAAGCAAGTTTTTAAAATTCCTAGACTATTAACTTAAAACCAAAGTTATCACATTATTATATTATTTATGAAACAAATAACACACGTTTTTGGGTACACTTGGACCTTAATAAAACAAAATATGCCCTATTAGACAAGCAAAAAATGTTATTTCCTTCTTACCTATTGTATTAATGGTGATTGTAATTGGCTCAGATGCCAATTTAGTCCATGGTACATGAATTAGTAGCTCATGAATATGCCCAGACACAAAACTAAACGGTAGCTGTAACTCTTGCTCAAGAACTTCTAAACGTAAATCAAGATTATGAAATGATGCATCGCCACCCCAGAGCGACACCTAAATAAAGCCAAAATCATCACCAATAACATTATAATTGTCTTTCTGTAGAATGAATAAATCCAATTTACCTGAGAATCCTCTGGACGGAAATTTTTGATGTATTTATCCACATAGCTAAGTAGTATAGGAGTTATGTAGTTTTCTAATTTAAACATTTTGTATACTGTGTGATATTACTGTCAATTGATAAATGCTATAAAAAAATGTATCATTTATTACTTGATCGAGGTGTGAAGGTTATAATTTATAAAACTTACCAATAATACATGATGTTTCTGTTACTTTTTATTTATTATTTGTAAATTAAAATAGAAGGATTTCTTCTCCATATTTAAAATTACCTGAAAGTTTTTAATGTAAAACAGTTATTATAAAAAAAAGTGTATATTGTGATAGTTGATAACATAACATCTGATTTTCAAACACGTCTTGTCCTAATGCAGTGCATCAAACATAAAGAAAATTTAAAATATTAATAGTAAATGTCAAAATGTTATGTTGGTAGCAATCATAGGCGCATCAAAAGGGGACGTACCGAAACTGCGATAAATTTCCGTATATTCCGTAACTTTTACCAAAAGTAACCGCATTTTTGGTTATGGTAGGTTCTGGTTAATCATTTAGTATATTTCGTAACTTAACGCAGTAACCGTAAGCTCGGTTTGGTGTTTCAAAATATACCACTTCCAGTGGCGGATTTAGGCACAAGCGTTGGAAGCGGCCGCTTCAGGCCCCACAAGTCAGGGGGCCCCGCAGAGGCCTCCTGCCAAGGACCGCACTGGACACGCGACAAATAAAAATTATTGGCGTGGGAATTCACTTTCTCGAAAAAAGTGAAACAAGAAACAGATCATATCGTACACAGGCTGGTAAAAAAAGTGTATGGTTGACGCATTCGTAAGAAAAGGCGATATAAAATATTGTAACGGAGTATACTGTTTCACAGCAGACCTGCGAGGAATGTATCATCTCTGTCGGTCCGAATGCTGGTCTTCTCACACAATCAGCGCGTTCATTTTTAGGCGTGAATTCGCGCCTGATATTAATAATTATATGTACTTAATTTTTGATAAAAAATAAAAGGTATATAAATTGTAGTAATTGATTTATACTATAAGGCCCCAAGAATTTGTAACGCTTCAGGCCCCGTAAGTGTTAAATCCGCCACTGACCACTTCTTGAAAAAAGTTAAATTATGAAACACAGTTCCTGAGAAAATTGTTTCTTTCCACTGTTTCCAGTAACCACTGCAACCGCAAAAAACCATGATTGTTTGCGGTGACATGCAGTTAGTTTACCACCACTTCCAATTCATAAGTAGTATATGGTATCGTTAACCACAAATAAGTTTGAGTTTGTTGCAAATAAATAAACCATTTTAAATGTTTAGATAATTTTAATGGAAATTTAAAGCTGAAACCTCAGTAAAAATTACCGTATATTCCATAATAACCAAGAGTAACCGCATTTTTGGTTCTGGTTGGTTCTGGTTTATTTTTTACAACAAATGGTTACTGAAAAACTTGTATACTTAGTTTTGAAACAGTTTAACCTTGTGGTGTGTCAAAGTTGAATGCTGCGCCCAAAACCGTTTAAATAAAATATAAGAGCATAGAATACTTTTATAAGTACTTAATTATCTTCAGAATTTTTGATCATTATTAGTAATATATAAGTATTAAATAATAAGTTTAATATTTTTATATCTACATACTTACATCTACTTTTAGCTGAAATAACGGCAAATGATTTATATGTTTGCAACAAATTCAAACTTTTTTGAACAATAATATACTACTACGGTTGCATTCAAAGTGGTGGTAAATTACCGCAAACAACCACGATTCCTCTGCGGGTGCAGCAGTTATTTGTGATGTTTACCATAAAGAAATATTTTTTTAGGAACCGTGTTTCATAATTTAACTTTTTTCAGGAATATACCAACGGAGTTTGCCTTGCTTATTATCTAATAGATACTTTATAATATATTATGCATTCATACAATTATTAGGTAGCTGCAGGTACCTGTTTTACATTAAAGTTAATGTTGGTTCTTTTTGATCAGAATGTAAATGACAAATGTGTTTAACCTCACTTCTTAAAATGACTGTTAGTATTGACAACTATTGTTTTAGATGACGTACCTGCACTGCTACCGTACAAATCCGATATCTCAGAATTGGAAATAACTGTGATGCCTAATTTAATTTTCAATTCTTGAGCATATATGCTGTAGTTCTTGATGATGTCTGTTGGTTTCTCCAGAGTACAATGTTAGAATCTCTTCTTATTTTTTCTTGGATTTTATTTAATTAGTAATCAGAATATTAATACATTCTATGAGTTAACGGTTTGTACTGCTTAGACTTGATTGGTAGACTCCAAGTAGAGTCATCTCTCTTTAAACGGTTAGGTCTTTTGGTCACTTCTTCTGTAGACGTCTGAGTTGGAGATCTTCTGTCAATAGTGCAAGAGTTTCATTAGGGTGAAACTCCAGTGTTATGCGGTACTTAATAGCATACTTTTTAATTAAGTCTTTCACATAAGGGATATTGAGGTCTACATGTAGTGTCTGATTGGTCACATACCAAGGTGCGGCTGCCATAGTACTGATAGCTTTGAATTGAAAACGTTGGATTACTTCAACATTTGATCGACTTGCGCAACCCCGTTACTGACAGCCATACGTCCAGATTGGTCTAATAATTGACTTGTATAAAAATATCTTGTTTTCTATGAATAGACTGGAGTTTTTTAATGAGCCAGTACATCTGCTTCCGTTTCTTATTAATATGGGTCTTCCATGTCAGTCTTTTGTCAATATATAATTCTAGGTACTTAACTTCAGTGGACTGAGGGAGGATAGTACCATCAAGGGTGACAGCTGGGCATTCTTGATGTGTTATGGTAAACATAACATGAGTTGACTTATTAGTCTTGTTGACTCTGATTGTCCACTTGAGTAGCCATTGTTCATAGTGTAGTTTGGATGATGTTTGTTAGATGGCGGCATTGTTGGATAGTTGAGTGTTGCTGCCTAAATCGAAATTGATGGTTAGGCATCCTTCTAAACAAAGTTTATGCAGGAGTTAATGTAATTTTATAAGTTGATCTTTACATTCGATGGTACTCTAAATAATGGTAAAGCTCCACTATCTGATACTGCACCAATAACCAAAAATCTCTTTCTAAATCTTTCACGTTTTGAACATACATAAAATTTAGGCACCTGTTCTCCTCTTTTTATGTAACAAATTTGACGTACCCCATTACAATTGTCGAGATAAAACTACGTTCCGTATAAGTTAACAATATATTCAGATTTCAAACTTGCGAAATAGTTTTCGTACAATTTTCGGCAGTTGATTTTCCTGTTCTTGATGTGATGTTCTTTAAGGGAATGCACTCTAAATAGTCCAATCAATCTTATACCTACCATTTTACCTTGCGAAAGGTCAGGTAGTTCTGATTGTTGGATCTGTTTTGTATGTTGGCGCCCTTACTAAAAATCCAAGTTTTTGACCAGATTAAATTGTATATATCTTGAGTGCAGAACGATTAATTTTCTAAATCCACTAATTATTGCCGAAATGCAGCGCAGCTCTTCAAAGTTTGAAATTTTTTATCATAATCACTGATACACTCGCGTTTGAGATTCACTCCGTAAGGACGTGTGTGGAACGCTCTGATTGTGCTTTAACAATTGAACTCTGATAAACTGGTGAAAGTGCTTATCAAAGTGTATTAAACTCATATTTATACACAAGGTAAATAAATAATGTACTTAATCTTACACATATGGCGAACCTGAACAATTTTGCACCCAGCATTTACACCCAACCAAATCAAAATATTTATTATGAACAAAACCCGCAATATGCAATAACACACCAACCAGGTCCATACACACAAATCTCACAACCTCTTGTCCCATTGCCACAAAATGTACCCTACATGCTACAATCCCAACCAATTTACTTATCCCAGCAATCAAATCAAAATCAGGATTATATGCAGCAGAGCGTATAGTTAACTAATGCTGAACAATGGCAAGAAGTCACAAATAAAAAGAGACTTAGGAGTCCAGAAGAAACCGCCCGAAGTAAAAGACAGACAATACTAAGCGAATATTGGCTTAACGCTCCCGTTTCAACTCAAAACAGATACGAAAAATTAACTGAAGAAAACAACGAGGAAAGCGAGACAACGACAGATACGAATATCATCAGGAAACCTCCTCCCATCTTTGTATCGGGTGTCAAGAATTGTAAACCATTAACTGATTTATTAAATGAAATCGCAGTAAATAATTACACCCTAAAAGCAACTAATAGCGAGGAAGTAAAAATTCAACCTAAAACTGATTAGGTGTACACCACTATTATCAATGCTCTTAAAACTAAAAAGACCGATTTCCACACCTATAAGCCTAAATCATTAAGAACGTTTCGTGTAGTGCTTAAAGGTCTACATTCATCAACTGATTTAATGGAAATAAAACAAGCCTTACTAGAAGAAAGTCACACTGTGACGAATATATGGAACATTAAACAATATAAAACAAAAAAAGAACTCCCTATGTTCTACATCGACCTTGAGCCTAAAGATAATAATAAAAGCATTTACAATCTCAAACTTCTTATGAACTCGGTAGTACAGTTTGTCGCCCCAATCGCTAAAAAACAAATCCCACAGTACAGTAGGTGTCAAAAATTTAATCACACCAAGAATTTTTGTAATAAAGCACCCCGCTGCGTAAAATGTGCAGATCCTCATATAACTAGTCAGTGCCCCAGAAAAGTTAGAGATAATCAAGTCAAATGCGTAAACTGCGGTGGTGATCACCCAGCAAATTACCGAGGATGCAACGTCTATAAACAGTTACAGCAAATAAAATATCCAACGACAAGAAAAATAAAGACAACGAAATTTGTACAACCTGGAATATCATTTGCACAAAAGGCTAATCCAAACCAACAACAGCAAACTACAAGCAATATAATTCAACCTAACATGATTATGCATACACAAAATAATGATATGACAGAATTGAAAGATATGCTCAAAAAATTGACCGAACAAATAAGCACTATGCTAAACTTATTAACGCTAGTCATAAATAAAAAACCATAATGGCTCAAATTTTAAAACTTGCTTTATGGAATGCCAACGGATTGTGTCAGCATACAGAAGAGGTAAAAATATTTTTACAACTATACAATATCGACATATTATTAATTACAGAAACACACTTCACAAACAGGAGTCATATTAGCATACCTAACTACACAATACACGACGCAAAACACCCGGATGGCACTGCACATGGCGGGAGTGCAATAATAATTAATAACAAAATTAAACATCATGAAATTGAAAAATATAGCCATGATTACCTGCAAGCAACTAATATAATTATAGAAAATTATCAAGGCCCAATCACTATATCATCCATATACTGTCCTCCGAAAAATAATAATAAAAGTGAGCAATTTCTTTCAAACATTAGGTAACAAGTTTATAGCCGGTGGAGATTATAATGCAAAGAACATACAATGGGGAGCAAGAGTAACAACTACTAAAGGAAGAGAACTGCTCAAAACTATTACATCTAATAACCTGAACCACCTTACCACAGGGGAACCAACTTATTGGCCTGCAGATCCGCAGAAGTTACCAGATCTACTGGATTTTTACATTACAAAAGGTATCAATATAAAACAAACAAAAACTGAATCCTGCATGGATTTATTTCATGATCATTCAGCAGTTATATTAAACATATTTACAGAAATTGTAAAAAAAGAAAAACAACCAACACTTTATTCTAAAAAAACCGACTGGACAATATTCAAAGAGAAGTTGGACTCTGTAATTGACCTAGATATTTCTTTAAAAACTGAAACACAAATAGATTATGCAGTACATACTCTGACTCAAGCTATTCAAAATGCAGCCTGGCATGCCACGCCAGACCGAGATGAACTGTATAAAACTGAAAACTGTCCTATAGTAGTAAAGGAAATGATTGCTAATAAACGCAAACTGCGTGAACAATGGAAGAGAGCTAGAACACCAGAAAACAAACGGAAACTTAACCAAGCGACCAAGAACCTAAAGTTACTTCTCTGCAAACTCAGGAACGAAGCAATTCAAGGCTATTTAAGTAGTCTATCAGCTACCGAAGCCAGCGATTATATCTTATGGAAGGCAACAAAGAAAATAAAGGGGCGCCTCAGCAAATAATACCGCCAACTAAAAACGCCAATGGAAAATGGTGCAGGAATAATAAAGAAAAGACAACAGCTTTTGCTGAACATTTATCTACAGTGTTTGCACCACATCAAGATGAACAAGATGACGAAGAAGTAGAAATACTTGCATTCAATGATGCACCCTTTCAAATGGATCTTCCTATACAAAAATTCAAACTTAAGGAGCTACAGAAAGTCATGAAAGAAGCTAATCCAAAGAAAGCTCCAGGTTTCGACCTAATAACTGGGAAAGTTCTACATGAAACGACTGACAAATGTCAAAAGCTCATTCTAATCATATTTAATGCTATGTTAAGTTTGTCATACTTTCCTGACCAGTGGAAGGCTGCTCAAGTCATCCTTCTACCTAAACCGGGAAAAAACCCAAATGAAATAACTTCATACAGGCCTATTAGTCTTTTACCTCAATTATCTAAGATATTTGAAAGACTCTTGTTAAAAAGGCTCATACCGATACTTGAGGAAAACGAACTTATTCCTAAACATCAATTTGGATTCAGAAACAAGCATAGTACTATTGAGCAGGTTCATAGGATTGTAAACCACATAAACAGAGACCTGGAAGGCAAACGATCCTGCTCTGCTGCCTTTATAGACATGAGCCAGGCTTTTGACAAAGTCTGGCATGCCGGCTTATGCTACAAAATAAAAATAAATCTACCTTACCCGTATTACCTAATCCTAAAGTCTTATCTAAACAATAGACACTTCCTAGTAAAGTTTCAAGATGAATATACGGATTTGCACAAGATAAATGCTGGTGTGCCCCAGGGGAGTGTTTTGGGTCCTATACTCTACTTACTTTACACTACGGATCTGCCTACCACTAGAGTAACGACAACTGCGACCTTCGCAGATGATACTGCTGTACTCGCCTCACATACAAATCCAACATCTGCTTCCAGAAATCTACAAACAAACTTAGACAAAATTCAGAGGTGGTTAAAAACCTGGAAAATACGAGCTAATGAAGCAAAGTCAACACATATAACATTTACGTTACGGAAGGAGACATGTCCTCCAGTGAGTTTAAATGGCACACCATTACCCCAAGCTCTAGATGTAAAGTATCTTGGACTACACTTAGATCGTCGAATGACATGGCGTAAACATATATTTACAAAGCGAAAGCAGTTAGGCCTCAAACTCCGCCAGATGTACTGGTTAATTGGAAGAAAGTCACAACTTTCCTTGGAAAATAAGATTCTAGTCTATAAGGCCATACTGAAACCAGTATGGACATATGGTGTACAACTCTGGGGGACTGCTAGTAACTCCAATATTGAAATACTGCAAAGGTTCCAAAACAAGGTCCTCTGAATGATTGTTGACGCACCATGGTTTGTACCAAACTTCGTTATCAAACGAGACCTGCAAGTTCTTTCCGTCCGTGAAGAAATCAGGAACTACTCAGTTAAATACGAAAGCAGACTGGTAGTGCACCCTAACAAATTAGCAAACCAACTTACAAAAGCTAAAAATGAAGTGAAGCGATTAAAACGTTTTAAACCAGAGGACTTACGTACTAGATTTAATTAGGAGTTCTAAGCCTTTTTTATTATTATTATTATAAAAATTAATTAGGTTTAATTAATGTTTGTAAATATAGGGACTGATCACAGGATCAACCCCTGCGTGCCATGTAGTAATACAACAAAAGATAAATAATGATTTACTTATTGTTCTGTAGTATTAGGACAGATTGTAAAAAAAATTAATAAAAAAAATCCACTAATTATTGCCGAAATGCAGCTCTTCAAAGTTTGAGAATTTTTATCATAATTACTGATCATGATAATTTGTAAAATAGAGGGTGTTGAGAAAACTAGTCTCTGCACTTATCCCCGTTCTAATTATCTCGCATAATGTGAGAAGGTTTCATATGCACATGTTACTCATGTGTTACTGAGTTAATCTCGTAGTAACTTTTTATGTATTTCAACTTTAAAGCAATGTTCTAAAGATGTACCAATCTTAGAGTCCATCAAGTCGACACACTCTGATCCCACGACCACGGATCAGTCCTCCAGAGGTTTTCATCGTCTTCATCAGTGTTTGTTTTATGGTCATATCTGACCATATACCGGACCAAAACTTTTTTGTGCGCCCGATGGTGAAATATCCTTCAGTCGTGAATTTATGGTATTCAGCAGGATCATTTTTTTCTTCCATTGTTAACATGTCAACTTACAAATAGAGGTATGCACATTTGGCATAAAGGAAGTGCATGAAAAACGGCAGCATTTTTTGAACGGAGACAAAATGAAGAGCTCAGTTTACCATTCTCTCCTAGTTGTATATTCGCAACTATTGGGTTAGGAAAAGTCGGTCTTTACTCAAAGTGTAGCAAATTTAGTCTACCAATCAGTCAAATTTAGTCAATTTTATTTTGGCTAGGTGGATATTGCTTCGATGTTAAAATATCAACTTTTCTTGTTAGAGTGGGAGTTAGTATTGTACGTGTATACTAGACTTTTTATAGTTATTTACGTGCCAAGCTTTGTAAATTAATCTTTACGGGCGAACTGGAAAGTTGTGAGGCGAGCAACGAAGGAGCGAGCCTCCATAATCCAGTGAGCCCAGTAAAGATTAATTGCAAAGTGTGTCGTGTACAAAGTTTTATTTCCACCTTCATAAGCGTTTTTTATTAATTGTATATTTTACATAAAAAGACATTTTGTAATCAAAGGCGGTAGGTAGACGTTGTCATGGTGTTGTGGTTAAGCAACAAAGTAATTTATTTCATACTGTGTCACATTTGTCAGTTTTACGTCAACTTTTTTAGTCCAGAACATGCGATTTTACGGTCTAGTATGCCTGTAATAGTTATTTACACGAGGAGCTTAGAAAGTGCTACTTTCCCAGGCGAGCTGACAAATTTCGGGGCGACGCCGGAGGCGGAGCCCTGAAAGTCAGCGAGACTGGGAAAGGCACTTTACAAGTGAGACGTGTATTAAATTTTCCCGGCACCTGCCATTGTCTTCAATATCAGAATGATGTAGTTCCAGATAACTGATTAAAAAAATATATCGAAAAATTAAGATAGGTACTTGGTTAAAATTTCTATAGCAACCATCTAAACATAACAAAAATCGAAAAACGTCAGTCGGTTAAATTACAATAATTTAGAAAAAAAGTAATGGAAAGTGACGATGAAAACATTCCGGCTAATATTGTTGAGGCCGCTAATACTGCCACACTGGAGTTGTTGCCTAAGAAATCCAAGGAAAGATATATGAAGATCTATGTCGAGTTCACAAACTGGTGCAAGAAAAACAATGCAAAACGTATAAAAGAGGAGGTAATGCTTGCTTACTTTGTTGAAATGGGAAACACGGTCAAATCATCCACACTTTGGAGCCGATATTCAATGCTCAAATTAACGTTGATGGTTCACGAAAACATTGACATTAGTAAGTTTGCTAAAGTCATCGCATTTTTGAAGAGAAAGGCCGTAGGCTACAAAGCCAAAAAGTCCCGTATATTCAATAGAAACGAAATAGACAATTTCTTGTTGCAAGCTCCAGGCAACGATTTTCTGCTTATGAAGGTAATTCATCTTTTTTTATTCATACCTATGTGATTAATTATTGATAATAATTTTAGACCGTTCTTATAATCGCTGTTGCTGGTGGATGTCGAGTAGATGAATTGGTCAAAATGTCTATTGATGACGTTGAAGACAAGGATACAATTCTTGTTGTACACGTATCAAGTTCGAAAACCTATGCTGAACGAACTTTTGTTGTTGTCGGTGGCGATAACAACATTAACTTAAATCTTTACCGGAAATACGTTGCACTGCGTCCGTGTAATACTCCACATCGAAGACTATTCGTATATTATAAAAATGGAAAATGTACCACCCAACCTGTGGGTCACCACACATTAGGAGCAGTTCCGTCCAGAATGGCCATGTTTCTTGGATTATCAAATCCAAAGGACTATACAGGACATGCATTTCGCAGATTCTCAGCTACTCTTTTAGTCGACGGAGGAGTTGGAATGACAGAACTAAAAAGACATGGCGCATGGAAAAGTAATAGTGTTGCCGAGAGTTATTTATAAAACTCTTTGCAGAATAAGATTAACACCGCCGTTACTATTCAGAACTGCGGTCGAAATAAAGAAGAGTCTGTGTCCGGTTTGCGGACACAGAAAATATTTCAACGGAAAATTTGCCCATTAACGTAAATTACTATTACGTTATAAGTCCTGGAAATGGAATTTTACAGTCGAGTAAGATGTTACGGACAAGGCGACGAAGGAGCCGAGTCCGGAACATCAAAACGAGACTGTAAGACCATTTCCAGGACGTATGACGTGATGCGTTTTATTTCATACTGCAATTATTGGAATATTGGTTTAATTAAAAAAAAATTATATAAAATAAATCTCCGCATGCAAAATATGGAAATCTATGAAAAACGAGTTTCCATGGTAACTGATTACGTACTAAAACATTGTCCAAGTTGATTGATTGTATTTGCATCCGGTAATAGTATATTACATGTTGAGTTGGTAAAGGACATCTTTACAAGCCAAGCGATAATTGTTTGACCGAGACGGTACGTCGAGGTCAAACAATATCGCGAGGCGTGGAAACTTTACCAACGAAATATGTATACTATTTTATTCACAATAATTAGACTTAAGACGTAATCAAAATAAAAAATAATTTTAAATTTTAAAATAAATTTTTTATAAACTGTCATAATTTCAATCAGAGCCATCTATCGACCAAAAGAAATTTTAAGTAAGGTTTCATTCTTCGCCGCTAGATGGCAGTGTATGCGTTCAGTATTTTAAAATTAGAAATTAATTAATTTCATTGTAATTATTAAATATAAAATACGGAAAAATAAAAATAAAACTAATATTAAATAAAAAATATGTTTTTAGCGTTAAATATATTTATAAAAACTTAAATTTAAATCGGATAAAACGTCCTGTTTTAAATTATTCAGAAAAAGAAGTTGGCCATAACTTTACATGTCAGTTTTACAGACATGTAATAGTTATTTACGTGCCAAGCTTTGTAAATTAATCTTTACGGGCGAGCTGGAAAGTTTGTGGGGCGTGCGACGAAGGAGCGAGCCTCCATAATCCAGCTAGCCCAGTAACGATTAATTGCAAAGCGTGTCGCGTACAAACTTTTATTTCCACCTTCACCAGCATTTTTTTATGAATTGTATATTTTTTTATAAAAAGACATTTTGAAATCAAAGGCGGTAGCACAATTTATAGCTAGGCGTTGCCATGGTGTTGTGGTTAAGCAATACTTTAGTTGCCATAGCATTTTGTTGATGAGCATTGTAAAATTTTAATTACTCATTTACTTAGTTACATAAAGGCCTGTAAAGTGTCATTTACATAGAAGGGGGAAATAAAGGAAATTGTTAACCACTTTGGTGTTGCTATAGCAATAGCTTACTTTCCAAGGTTTTTACAACATATGAAATGTACATATTGCAATATGATTGCGAATAAAATAGTTTTTCCAATGTTCCTGCTTCTTGGAAAAACTGTTTTGGTATTTTAATAAGAAGTCACTTGATATACATAAAAGACACATTAAAAGCATATATCAAACAGTCAAATTGATATATGAATAAACTTTAGACACACACACCTCTACTCTATCTTTCCAATACTTCTATTGATGCTATTGCGATCTTAGTGGTCGAACGACTTCTAGAGTGAGACAACACTAAAACAGATCTATTTTGTAACTAACCGTTCACGAATGGGTTCGTTCGTGAACGGAGAGCGTTAGCGACTTCCTCACCGACAACTTCAACGAGAATTGACAGATAGGTTATTCTGAGACACCAACCGCTGAGCTATGCACACTCTCAACAACTGTTTAATATTTTTTAGAAAGTTAATACATCTTTGTCGTTAATATGTGTAGATACAGTTTCACGTTTTAAGTATATAAAATCGGGGGGTCCGAGCGCCTACGACGCGCGATAATTTAATTATAAAATATTGATTAAAATATGATTAAAAAATCATTTTCGATTCACCATGTTTGAGATGCCAGATTAACGCAGTTAATTTAAAAAAATTCCCAACTCTGAAAAAGGGCTGGGCGGGAAGGGAAAAAATAGTTTTTTTGACGATCATCCCAATCAGACAAAAACCATACAAAAGCCACTAATATTAATATAATTCTGTATCTCAGAAACCATAAAAGTAGGAACCATAATTTTGGTGTTATTTTGCTTCTCTCGTTGCCCCTAGCTTATATCTGCCGCGTAAATTTGATCTTTCGTTCCCGAGATCAATTGGCGTTTTAATATAGTAGGATTCCGCATGTCACACTTATTATTTCTGGAGAACGCGCCAATTCTGTAAAAATGTCTAATTTTGAATTGATTTCAAAGGAAGTGAGAAGGTTATATGGAGGGTAGGAAAAAGCCTAGACCTTAGCCTTCGGCAGATGTCGGAATGAATATTTATGAAGAAAATAACATTCATTTTATACAGGTATATTTGATACTGTATGCAATCCATTTTGACGAGTTTGACACATATATAAATAATAAACACGAGGTTAAAAACACAAGATCACACGAAATATCGGAAAAAGTTGATTGAATTCAACTTTTATACGATGAGGGATGAAGTTAAATTTTCGTGTGCACAAATTACCGCCATTCGATTTTTAAATTTTTAAGCCAATCAGGTGACTTTCGGATTTTCGTATCATCGGATTTCGTACGCATGAGAATCTAGCGTAATAATACTTGTACCATAATTTACAGCTTGTACCATACGTACCATAATTAGATATGAATGTACCATAATTCCAGATATGGAGAGAATTCATGTAATAAAGAGAAATCATCCTTTATTACATGTAATAGTTATTTAATATTTACATAACAAGTCTGCAGTGTATAATTTTACTGGAATTGTAGATCACGGCAAACCGTAGATGAGTCCGCGAGTACAGTAAAAGAAGTAAACTTTACAGGTTTGTTACACACTCCTATATGTTTTTCAGTCAATTTGAGAACTTCCAAAGTTTGAATATATTGAATATAGTTTAAAAATATGTTAAAGAGTAAGTATAATCTGTTTGGTTACAGGAAGAGTAACTAAAACCAACTAGGTTTAGCGACCTTTGTGGTGTAATAGTACTAAGGACAAAATTAGTTTATCAAAAGTAATATCTAGGCTATGTTGGCTTCTGTTAAAGTGAAAACCATGAGAGTGTATGCAAGTTATTCAATTCTGCACAACACCAAGGCTGAAGATAAAAAATCTACATAAATAATATGTTTGGAATGTTTTAATAATGATTTATTTTAAAATATTAAAATACAAAAAATTGATTACGAAGTTCTTGTTTTCATGATGATTATAGTAACAAAAGTATCGACAAATGTATCTAAATACATGATGTTAGGTTTTTTATTTGAATCTAGATACTTCACAGCAAAGGGATCTATATCTAGGTACATTTTTCTGATAGTATCTGTATCTAGACACACAAAAGAATGTATCTGTTACAACACTGTCCCTATTACTTCTCGGTCCCAAACATCTTCTCTAAGCTGACCGCTATTAGAAACTTTAATAAATGGACGCCAATGGTAATGGTGTTGTTTTGGTAGGTAAAACTGACAACACTGACGTTTCTTTCTTCTCACGCAACCATGCAACATTGTACATAACTGTCAGTTTTATAAAATGGCGAATGTACGTGACAGTGATACTTCTTTATGGCTTCATAATAAATTAGGAACTTCGAATGATTCATGGACTGGCGGTTCGATATGTTCGCAATTAAACGCAGAAGTATTAAGGAATATCAAGGATTGTTTTCCAGATCTTCAGACACAGGTCAAATTGAAGCTTTTATTAAGTTTCTTTCATATCCCGCGCAGGAACACAGAAGAGGTAATATTGTGTTTACGTTTACCTATTCTAATATATTCCCGTCTCTTTTTACTGCAGTAAACTTGTATATTTTTGATTCACTTCAATTTGTTTATTATTGTTTTACTATTTTCAAATTTACAGTGGAGAGTGGAATTGGAACAAATTTTGGATGTTGCGGTAGGTGATTCTGAATTATGGGTGGCAATGTTAGGAGAAGCGTTAAAAACATACCCATCTCAAGGTTCATTAAATACTGAAATAAATGACTTGGATGAAGTACGACCCATATTCACTGACTTGGTAGCAGACCTTCGAAAATTAGTTAAAAAGCAAGCAGAACATGTTATGTTGCCAATGGAATGTCATTATCTTAACAAACCTGCTTTAGTTTCAGTGGTAAGTTTTGGAGCTTCATTTACTTTACATATTTTGTTATGTAAGTAATAAATATGTTGATTCTGTAGTTTAATGGTTGAACGTTTGTTTTAATTTACATTTTACATTGTAAAATTTAAAATCTATTTTATTATAATAAATGAAGGTCAAGCAAATTGATGAAAGTGCACACTAGCAATAAGTATAGTAATTAACAGAGCGATAATATGATGCAAAATGTTGAGGCTAAAAAGATATGGTGTGCATTAAAATGATAATATGATCAATTTAATAATGACTAATTTGAACTTTATCTATTATAACATGAATAAATAAATGAATCACCCGCATGATTGACACCTGCAAAAACAATGCAGACTAGGAACAGGTAGTTAAATAGCTCTCAAAAAGCACTTAATTATTATGTATGCAGAAATGATTTAGCTCACGTGTATATGCGTTTATAAATAATGCTTTGCTGGCTTAAACTTAAAGCAAAACATCGGTGTTTTTTTAAATTGACGAGCACTTAAATTTTTGGTTGAGTAGTTAAATAGCTCTCAAAAAGCATTTAATTATTATGTATGCAGAAATGATTTAGCTTACGTGTACATAATAATGCTTTGCTAGCTTAATCTTAACCTAGCAAAACATTCGTTTTTTTTTAAATTGACAAGCACTTAAATTTTTGGTTGGGTAGTTAAATAGCACTCAAAAAACACTTAATTCTCCAATGGGTCCCATGGGATTCTGCTCACTTTGCACTGCCACCTTAATCGACCTCAGCTTAGTTTTGGCCTAGAAAGAGATAGATTTTGACATCCGTGTCCTAATTCTAAAATAACAGTTACAGTTTTCATTTAGGAACTCTAATATACCCTAGAAGCACAAAATAGAGAAAATAAAAAACCAGTAAAATATTACTGGTGCCAATTACTTTTGAAATTTTTGCAATATTACAAAATGTGTGCATACTTCAGGAAATTAGCTAGCTCTAAGACAGGCTTATATACTAGTATTTTTATAATCAAGACAATACAGATTTCAGAATATTTATTTACGTGGGGCACCTGCAATAACTTAATCCCCACGTTCCTTCCAGGAGGAAGTGATTGAGATACGCCCAATCAGCGCAATAATTTCGCGCAGCATTGCTTCTGTTATGAGTTGGAGAGTAATAGATATACAAACAATAGGAGGAAGCAAGATAGATTATAAACAACAACCTGAGTCCCCTGAGTACTTGATAGTATCTTTCGCTATCAATTATGCTTTTGAATAACATTTCTAATGATAACTGACATTTCGATTAATTGGTGAACAAAGTGATTTACTGAAATGCATACTGTACAAATTGTTAAGTTTGTTGCAAGAACACAAGGTAAATTTAATAAATACATAACAAAGCTCGTACAAACAGCACTTTAGAAACTAACATAAAATAACAGGCATGGACAAAATTAACATAGTAAATAACTGGTTAGTAATAACTAATAAAGATATCCAACCGAAAACGTGGATAAGATAATTTACAATAAATGTTCAAATACAGATCTTTGCGCCGCTAAACAGTGCCCTAATCTGGCGTAGAAGTTCCTTCTTACGTTATGAAGCATCATAGGTGTGAAGGTTCCAAACACATTTATAATCCTTTGACGAAGCTGTTCTAAATCTTCAGTTGTCACATGGTTGTACACTTTGTGTTTTATGTATGGCCAAAGGAAAAAGTCAATAACAGCTAAATCGGGCGACCTGGCTGCCCACCTTATGTTACCTCTTCTACCAATTACACGATTTGAAAAAATTGTAGTACATCAACCATGTCGTGTGCGGGACAGCCATCCTGCTGATACCATATTTAGCTAAAGTCCACTCCTGGAAGTAGCCTCAAGGCTGGAATGATTTGGTCCTGAAGAAGAAGATCCAAATACTTTCGTCCATTCAAATTGCCTTCAATGAAGAAAGGTCCAACAATATGATCTCCGACGACACCTGCCCATACATTCAGCTTTTGTGGGTACTGAGTCCGGAAATCCATTCGGTGACGTGGATTCTCCCTACTCCAAAACCTAATAATAGTAGGAATGTGCCTTCCTAATAGTGGAAACGTCGATTCGTCCGTAAAGCAAATATTGTTCAAAAATTGGATTTTCTTATTTGTACGCTCGATCATCGTTTCACAGAACACCATTCTTTCGATCTCATCTTCGGGAAATATCTGGTGACCTGTTGAGACCTTATACAATTTCATCTAAGAACCTGTCGAACAGTTTCCCTGTTGCTACCGACTTCATTAGCAATCTGAAGGCTGGATTTCGATGACTCTTCTTTGGCAGCACAAAGCTTTGTATCGCGTCTTTCCTGGTCTTCTGTAGGAGCCCTTTGTTCGCTTCTGTGGCATTTACTGTTTGCAACACATCCTGTCTGTTCAAAGGTACGAACAATTCTTGAAATTATTGAACAGTGTGGAATTGGCCGGTTCTCAAAATTTCCTACAAATAAATGAACAGTATCTCTAATTGAATTACCACCGTTCACCAATTTAATTATTTGCATTTGCTCTTCCAGAGTATACAACATCTTGCAAGACGACAATTACTAATTTGAAGCAAGATTTAAATGGGATGATACATCTTTCTCTGAGTGGGATGGATTTGCTATGCAAGTGTCTCATCTCCATCCAACCGAAAAACTCATGTTTCTCTAATTAATAATATTTATTATTCAACAAATAATTATCGGTGATTAAACGATTATGTTTTTGATTGTGCATGATATTAGCAACAATTAAATCATTTCAATTCAAGATGAAATATAAAATGTCGAACACAAATTAAAAACAAAATTTATTGCGTGGTCCAATTCATGTGAGACAGGTCTTATAATACCTCTCGCTGTCAGGCATGTGGATTAAGGAGCCAAATGGCTGATCATAACTCGACCTCTGTCTGGGTTGCAGTGCCGTTAATGATGATGATTCAGTTGGAGAAAGTGATTTTTTCTGTATGTCGACACCATCTTCGAATTTTGGCAATTAAGTAAGCATTATTAGATCTTAGTAAGCATTATAAGATCTCTTATAAGTCCAATATGGCGTTCGACCGCCATTTTAAAACCTGAATTGACTTTTTCCTTCCTTCAAAAACTTGATATTTTATCTCTTATGGCCTATTGAGCAGATAATATATTTTCAGACAATTTTTAATCTGCTAAAATGAATCACACTAAAGCAAATGTGTGTGAGCCTAAGGACGATTATAAAGTCATAACAATTGAAAAACTACATCGGGACTAGGGTTTCTGGGTCTTGAGACTTTTTTTAAAGTCGTGGGAATCCCGAATAGTAATTTTACATAGGTAGGTATTATAATTATATTAAATAAAAAATTATTAGATATAAGCAAAATCCAATTAGCCTCTTGGCTAATACAAAAATCCAAATCTACGTTAATCCGAATACCACTGTAATCCGGACCAGCAATTTATTTGCATTGATTACATTGTAATCCGGATTTAAGGTTTTGATAATCCGAACTTTAGAATTAATTGTTTTTATTCGTCAAGTTTTGTTTACAGTAATGAATGCAATGCTGCCGTGCTTAGCAAGAAAGCAGTATCTCCACAACAGCAACTTAAGAAATATACCATATTTTTTATTAGCATTCATTACAATTCCACATAGTATATTTCTAGATAGCAGTTTGTGCAGATACTGCTTTCTTGCTAAGCATAGCAGAATGGGTGTTCAGATGTGTAATTTGATACAAAACTACCGTTGTAGATAAGATAAATAAGATTTTATTTTATTTATGTTTACGTTATATTTCTGTCTGGCAAATTCTTATTATAAAAAGTAATGTATTTTTTAATAGTATACTATGCAACGAGCACATAATGATGGTTATTAATACACGAGTATGACGTTTACAACACGAGCGCAGCGAGTGTTGTAATTCATACTAGTGTATTAATAACCATTATGTGCGAGTTGCATACACTATTTTTTCTTCGACCGTAGCTGATTTGTTACTACTATTGTTTGTTTGTTTGTATGTGACATATGAAGGGGGTAAGAACCCAGCACCGCGGCCTTAGGCTTATTGTACTCTCATCTTGTCACTTAGTCGGTAAAGAGTTTTGTGATCCTGATTAGGCTTAGTAACCTCTTTACCAGGTCCTCCCTTATGAGTGTCTCACGAGAGAAAGCTCCTTCGAGGAGTGCAAGCCTCCATCGGTACAGGGCTTCACAGTCGAAAATAACATGTGAGGCTGTTTCGTCCTCTTCATTGCAGAGTCTGCAGATGGGTTCTTCATTACCAATCCCCATTCTATGCATATGCTTCCTTAGGTTGCAGTGTCCAGTTATAAGGCCTGTCACCAGCCTAATCTGTTGTCTGCTTAATTGCAGAATGTCATCAGTCAATTTGTCAGATGTTGTTTTTAGCATCAGTTTGCTATGTCTTTGCCCCTCAATTGCATTCCAATGGTTGTGGTGCTGTCTTTTTATCCAGCTTTTCAACCAGTTTCGAGCAAAGCTGTTGGTAATTCCAAAGACGGGTTCTGGCCCCATAAATGGTAACTCTGCTCCTTTCTTAGCCAAGGAGTCAGCTTTCTCATTGCCACGAATCCCCTTATGCCCCGGGACCCACATCAGGGTTACTCTATTGTGGGTTGAAAGGGTTATTAGGTTTTGTCGGCATTCCCATACTAATTTTGAGTTAGTACGATTGCTAGCTATGGCTTTTATGGCGGCCTGGCTATCTGTAAGGATAAGGATTTCTTTACCTTGGTAGTTCCTTTTTAAATTCTCATGCACACAGATGTCTATGGCATGAGTTTCGGCTTGGAAGATAGTGGCGAACCTCCCCAGCGATGCATAGGCAGCAAACTGAGGTGATTCCCCAAATATTCCTGCACCTGTGCCACTGTCAGTTTTGGAGCCATCCGTATACCAGTTTAGCTTATTTGCCTGACGACTTTGTTGTAATAGCCCTTCGTTCCACTCCAGGAGAGTGGTGAAGGGTTTAGTGTGGTTTTGCCTAGCAGGCATAGTATCACTGCTCATGTCTAGCAGTGGGCTGGTTACAACGGAAGTAATTTTGGAGTGCCCATCAAGATGACTGGGTTTCCAATTTCCATTGTAGTTCAGTCTGAAAGCCGCCATTCTTGCCTCTGCCATAATATATATGTTTAACGGTGGTAGGTTTAGAAGTATTTCCAGAGCTGCTGTCGGGGTACTTCTCATCACCCCCGTAATACACAGGCAGGCCAGCCTCTGAAGTTTTGATAGCTCCTTCTTGGCTAGCCTCTGTTCTACTGTTGTCCACCAAACCAGCGATCCATAGGTTATTCTAGGTCTAACCACAGCCCTGTACAGCCAGTGTACTAAGCGTGGTCGAAGTCCCCAGGTTTTGCCCAGGGCTCGCTTTGTTGCCATGAGGGTTCTTTTGCCCTTATTAATGGCATTTCTGATTTGCGGGTTCCAGGTTAGCTTCGAATCTAGGATGATACCTAAATATTTTGCTTCCTGGCTCAATTCAAGTTTCTTGTTGAAGAAGTTTGGCAGTTTAATCCTGCCCAGGTCTCTCCTTCTGGTAAATGGAACTAGTGCCGTTTTTTGAGGATTTACACTAAGGTTCTCCTTGGCACACCATCTTTCCACAGCGCTTAAAGCATTTTGCATGAGCTCTGAGATTGTGTTGTCAAATTTCCCAGAGATAAGAATGACCACATCATCCGCATATCCCTGGGTATAATATCCTTGCCTATTCAGGTCAACAAGGAGCTCATCCACTACCATGTTCCACAATAGGGGTGATAGAACTCCCCCCTGTGGACACCCTTTGACAGCGTTTCGCCTGATAGGGTAGATTGGATCTTTCGACCTTGCAGCATGTTGTTGATCCACCTACATAGGGTGTCTCCTATGCCACGCTTTCTCGCTACTGCTATCATTGATCTATAAGAGGTGTGGTCAAACGCCCCCTCAATATCAAGGAAAGCTGTTAGCGCTGTTTCTTGTTGTGCAATTGCCTCCTCGATCTTCCTCACTAAGTGATGAAGAGCGGTCTCGCATGATTTCCCCGCTTGATAAGCATATTGATGGGGATGGAACAAGCTACCCGAGGGCAGACTCTCTCTGATATGTTTATCTATCAGTTTCTCCATTATCTTCAGCACAAAAGATGATAGGTTGATAGGTCTATAAGCCTTTGCCTGGGAGGGATCCCTTCCAGGTTTGGGAATGAAGACCATTCTTGAGCTCTTCCAGGCGTGAGGAATATAACCCGTGGCCAAGCTTGCTCTTAGTACTCTACAAAGGATGGGCACCAGAATAGGTTTCCCCTGCTGTAATAGCACGGGTATAATCCCATCCGGGCCAGGAGCCTTGTATGAGTTGAATGAGTCTATTGCCCACTCAATGCTCTCGTGGGTTATAATACTGTCCGATATCTGCCAATCTGTTTTCTCCGCCTTTACAGGTGGAAGTGGAGCATTGTGCAGATCTTCATTCTCTTGAAGAATGTGGGAGCCAGGAAGGTGTACCTGAAGGAATAACTCCAGGGTTTCCCTGCTAGTCTCGGTGTATTTCCCATCTGGTTTTAGGATGGTGCCTACTGGTTCAACCGTATCTTTGGCCAGAATTTTCTGGAGTCGTGCTGCCTCAGAAGTGTTCTTAACTTCCTGGCAGAATTCCCTCCATGAGTTTCTTTTGGCCTTACGGATTTGTTTATTGTATGCTGTCAGGGATTGGTAGTATTCATCCCATTTCCCTGTTCTTTTCGCATTATTAAACAATTTACGCGTGTTTTTCCTATGCTCTGCCAGATCATTATTCCACCACCTCACCTCCTTACTGGTGGATTTTCGGATAACCCGGCAGTTGTTCTAGTAAGAGAGGTTGATTGCTTCCTGTATATGTGCAGAAGTTACCTCTATATCAGTACTGTCTTTGATAGATTTCTTTAAATCTACTAAATTAATTTGAAGGTCCTGCCTATATTTCTCCCAGTCCGTGTTTCTCGGATTGCGATACTGTACGGGTGGCTTATCAATATTATTGATTTCCATCCGAATGTATCTATGGTCCGAGAGTGACGGTTCCTCTGACACATGCCATCGGATGATCTGAGAGCTAATACAAGAGGTAGAAAAAGTGATGTCTATTATCTCTGCGATTTCGTGTAACAAAAGTGGGTTTGTTCCCCCGATTCAAGATCTCCAAGTCATTCGAGACAATAAAATCTAAGAGATACTCACCCCTACTGTTGTTATTGCTGCTTCTCCATACCTCATGATGAGAGTTGGAGTCGGCCCCCACAATGAGCTGCACGTTAGAGAGCCTGCAGTGGTCAACCAGTGACTGGAGCTCCTCGGATGGTGGGGGATTGGGTGAGTCAAATGGAAGGTATTCTGAGGCGATTATAATGTCTCTCAGATTTCCTTCCAATTGCGTTTTCAGTTGAATCACTGTTTGATCTCTGTAACAAAGGTTTGTCAGTTTTAGAACTTGAAGTCCTTCCCCCACAAGTATACAGGTTCTTACATTGTCAAGGTTTCTATTGTACAGCAATTGGCCCTTGACAGTGCCCAGGCCTGAAACTTTGCCCCTGAATAACCAGGGTTCTTGAATTAGGGCAACATTGATGTTGTTTGTTGCCCATAGTCTACAGAAAGCGATAGATGCCGCTTTACTGTGTTGAAGGTTCACTTGTACTAGCTCCAGCATTGACGATTTCCTCAGGTTTTTTCGAGGTTCTGAAGGTTACCTGAGCTAATCCAAGGTAGGCTTTATATCCTGCTCTGCTTAGTTCCTTCATGGAGCCCTCGTTTATTGCTAAAACCAGAGTTACCCCCTGGGATTCAGCCTTGCTGGAGATAATTCTCCAGTCGTCAATGTTTAAATTGCTGTTCTGGGTCTTGAGCATCCCCAGTATTTTTGCAGGTTCTTTAGCCTCCAGAAGGTCTGTGGGAATCCACACTACGACCCTGGAGGTTTTGACAATGTCTTTTGCCAGACCTACTCTAAGTTTTGCACCTTCCCACGGCTGTAGTGTAGGTGCCTTATCTTGTAGCCAGCTTTGTGCTTTTTCGTTGGCACAGGTCACATAAAGTACCCCCGCGTGGTAGTAGCTGCCTGTAAACTGAGGCCCGGTACCAGGATCACTTGAAAAGATCAACTTTGTGAGACCCTGTTGTAATTGTTTAGCCTGTTCTGGGGTTAGTTTACCCTCAGGGAAGGTTTCAATTACAATTGCCATCTTTTTCGCGGTCAGGGTTTGACTATAAGTCTGCCCTGAAGTCGAAGAGATGGGTTTGGATTGTGCATCCTCTTTTCTTTTCTTTGTAGTTTGATGTTCAGATGGTGACGGAGTGCTCCCATCCGAACGAATTCTTTTTTTGTCTGGGTTTTGATCTGGGTCTTTAGACATCCCCAGTTTTCCCTGACGACGGTTAGCCCTAGGTTTACGTTGCCTAATGGGCTCTCCTCTTTCTAATGCCGCCTGCTTTGCTAGTTTACGGCGTTGTGCTCCTGAAAGTCTTGGAGAAGGGGGATTAGCCACAGGTTTCATATGCCCCTGTAGGTGTACCCCAATAATCTCCACCACAGTGGAAGGAGAGGCTTGACCAAGGTCTTCCTCAACATCCATTGGGGGATCTGTAAATAAAAAGTTTAAATTTAAGTCATCATCCATGTTGTTCCCACGAGTATTGACAGTATTATATAAGAATGGCTTATACCGTGGGGTGCGCCCGGTGCCCCACGGGGGATCCAGTAGGGACTGATCTTCTGTTCAGCCACGCATCCCCTGGCCTGGTCCCAATACCCTAGGATTCAGGATTTTTATTGAGGTTGTCTCCTCTCGGTCCAGGCAATTAAGCCAAGACCCCCACACATCTCCTATCTTGTCCGTGAAACATGACCCCAGACAGTAGAAAATGCATGGTTTTTCGACTACGCTGCTACAGAGTAGTGCAATAGCCGGCGCCGTTAACCCCAGTGCATGCCCTTAGCCACGACACGACAGCTGGGCTGGGGGGGGGTGGTCCGCGGGGAAGTTTTCACCTAGGTCATATTGCGAGTGTTAATCGCTCAGACGCTTCACTCACTCACCGCTATGTTGTGGTTTTTACACCACTCAAGCCTCTGGATCATCGTAGTGATAGGCTTATGGCCACCCAATCCAGAGCAGTTCACGAGATTAGCTAGTCAAATACCCTGGACCTCTCCTATCCGCCACCTGGAGACGCGCCCGATGGGTACCCACCAACCAACACGGGTGTTACTACTAAGTGGACTTCTAAAACTGTTATAAGGTGTAACTTCAAATTGCAAATTGGGTGATGATCAGACGAGGGCTTTTCTATACTACTTCTAAATAATTTTTTAAACCCTTACTGTGCTATAAAAATTCGCGACGAATTTAATTATTACTTTTAAAGACATACGAAATTGATAAATAAAAACACCAAAGAATATATTCAGAATTTCATAAAATTAATATTTAATAAAACTAACAATAAGAATAATTTGTTAGAACAGATTTAAAATAATAGTAATTATTAGTAATATTTATTATTCACTGCGTGATGATGGAGAATGAGGTAAGTTCCCAAGTTTAGTATATACTAACTTTGGCTCGTTCCTATGCAACCATTTGATATTCTTGACTCTCGTTGGTCAACAGCTCGTTATTCTTGACTCTCGTTGTTCAACAACTCATTGCATAATGGAAACTCGTTGCATAATGAACGTCATTATGAAACGGCTATTGTATATATAATAATTGAATTAGAGTATAGGAGTAGAAAAAAGTGGTTACATTTTCACTTTATAATTCATATTAGTTACAAAGGTTTAAGTTAAAAAAGAACTGATAGTTCTTTTACAAATTACGACTTTATGTGTTTCTGGCATACTGCATATAAAAAGATTTTGTGCTAAATTTAAAAATTGTTAATTGTAAAAAGACCGCATTGTAACTTTAAATATTAAACATTTACAGATTTGTTACAAAATCTGAAGGATCATTATAACAAAGTTAAAAAAAACGTTAAAACCTGCGGAATATCCGGAGATGGAAGAAAAGTTGTTTGCATGGTTTTAAATATGTCACCAATATCCTCCGAAATTTTGGCTGAAAAGGCAAAGCATCTATCCAGCATTGTGCGGTGCATACAAAACAGTGGAAGCAGTCGTGATGCGACGTATGTGCTATCACGCTCGTACACATAGCGTACGAGCCTGATAGCACATACGTCGTATCGCGACTGTTTCCACTGTTTCGTATACTCTGCACGATGCTGTGACTTTATAACAAATGTTTTCAAAACGATGACGCCAGGGCAAGTAAAGATTGGATACCTAATTTTAAAAAGACACAATTTGCGTGTGTTAAAAATCGAGGGAGAAAAGCTGTTCAATGATTCGCTCGCAGTGAAGCCCTTTAAGAAACAGTTGCAAAGCAGTGGCTATCCAATGGGTGGTAGAAAATTTGAAACAATTGTGATGCCGGAAGATTTTAAAAAATCATACTAACTTATTAAGTTTAAAAAACACGGAACAAGCAAAAATCACCGCCTTTTTTGGTTAACAACATAATGCGGAATATTATTTTTTGTGTTTTTAAAGCAGTTTTTGCATAATATTTTTGTAGTTTTATTTATTTTTAAATACATGTTTTTGCAGAATGTTTTAATTACATTAAATTAATTGAAACCGCGTTGATTCGGATTTCACCTGTTTTAATTAGTCCGAATTAGCGAGACTGCACTGTACTTCAATATGAATTTATTATAAATAAAAACATTCTTTTTAGGTCTTTAGGAAGACTGCTATTTAAAAATATTAATACCTGTTTATAAATAAGACAGAAAATTCCGGATTAAAACCCTTTTTGAATATAATTGAATAGAAAGTACAGTTTACTTATCGAATTACTTGGCCAGCTATGGTACCTAATAAAAGTTTCTTACTGAAACTAATCCTGTATTGATTATTGATAGAGAAGTTGTGAATAATTTGTATGTCTTTAAAATAGTTGTTTATTGGTTTCTATAACTGATCAAAAAACCTGGTTAAAAAAATGAACTGTATAAGGCGATAATTTGCAGTCTTCCCTTATCCCGAATTATTTTTCCCGGACAACAAAAAATTGAGGAATTTCCGGGACTTGTTTCTCGGGAATTTCTTGGGTCGGAAACCCTACAAAATAGAATACGCGTGTTTTAAAGGCATGTGTGCGCAAAGACAATTAGTAATCGCATGTTTAATAAACAGCAGTGTTTTCTGATATGTAATTGGATGTTAACAGGGACAGTCGGATTTTTGGCCTGCACACTGTATGTGCTACATTGATATTCATAATATGAACTGAAGTAAACCCCTTCAACCAAAAAAAAACACTATATTTCGTTCAAATTTGTATTGCTCCTTACAATACATGTTTTAAAACTCTTTCTTTTTTGTAGGTTGGTCAACAACCAGCACCTACAAAACATTTTACATTAAAGAAAAAGCCAAAATCAGCTCTTCTCAGAGCTGAACTCTTACAAAAGTCATCGGATGCAGCATCTAATTTAAAAAAATCATCGGCTCCAGTTATACCTGTCCGATCTCGTGGAATGCCTAGAAAAATGACAGACACAAGTAAGAATAATTTTGATGTTGTGTGAAACTATTTGAATCATTGATTTTTCTTTTGTTTTTTATTAAAGCGCCATTGAAAGGAATTCCAAGTAGAGCTTTATCGTCTGGATTTAGAACAGGATTAAATAATAATGCAGCAAATAGACCACAATTGTCAAGAACTACAGCTGGTAGAAAAGAAGGTGGTGTTAAACTGTTAGACATAGCAGATCAACCACTTGGGTATGCTGCAGCAAAAAAACGGAAGAAGATGCAAGGTATTTTATTATTATTGCTCTATTATTTTTGTCACTTTTGCTATGGTTCTGTTCATGTTAGAAATTGAAGATGCCAAGAAAGCTTCAGAAAATGCACTACAAAGTCCTCCGCCAACTACAAATGCAACGCCAGACTACGCTGCAGGACTCATTGCTACACCTACATATGCTCCAGCTACTCCAGCACCACCTATTACCTCAACAAGTAAGTAAAAGATTGGTTTAAATATATTTGTTACCCAAAACCTAACTTCAATTAAATTGTTTGTTAAGTTTAATATAACTCATTTTTTTCTGATGGCTTATTTTCAGCAACAACACCTGTATCTGTAGTATCACATAATCCAATACAAACAACACCTATTGTGGCTACAACACAAGTTATCTCAGCCACACCTACTCCAATAGTATTAGCAAATCCCGCAACACCTCAATATGTTACCACAACAGTACGACCTGTACCTCCGTTACTTGCGACGACGGCTTCCGGTCAACGCACTGCAGTTGTCACCGAACAAACAGCCACTGCAGTTCCAGCTGGTACTCCTATTGTTCTCACCACCACAAGGCCTATACAGCAAGTTACACAAATTAGAATACAGCAGCCGCCCACAACAAATTCACTGCAACGAAGAGGTCTTGCACTTACGGTAAATTTACGATTTATTAGATTTACAGTTGTCTTCTATTTATGTTATTTTTTTACAGAGAGAACAAATGTTGGAAGCTCAAGATATGTTCAGAACTGCAAACAAGGTTACAAGGCCAGAGAAAGCTCTCATTTTAGGTTTTATGGCCGGTTCAAGAGATAATCCTTGTCCACATCTAGGTAATATTGTAACAATTAAATTATCAGAAGACCAAGAGAATGTTCTTCAACCGGACGAGACATATCTCACGATGCTTGTTGAGACCCACTTCCAAATGAATTATAACAATGGTGAATGGAAAAGAATCAAAAAATATCGTCACATTGAAAATGTACAGGGTGATCAGTTAATGCCAAATAATCAAACAGCAACCATAGTATGATAATTTAACATATTTACATATTTAATAGGTTTCTTCGTTAAAGAAAAAGACAATTTGTTTTATTACCTGAATATTTTGTACAATTTTATTGAGTCGATCTTTCCGTTTGTTTATTTTCAATTCAGTGACATTTTTACGTTCTTCCATATAACACATGCGCATACATATATTTAGGTGCCAAAATATTTTGTTTTTTTAATCATTGCAATATATTTTCATATTTAGTGATACATTATTGATTGGCTTGATTATTATAGCTGTTCAACATAAAGGCAGCTAAAATGAAAAGTTTTACATTATAGTTAATGCTATGTAAATATAACTACTCTGCTGTATAATAATCTTATGAATATTCTAATTATTTTAATTTTATTTATAATATAATTTTGTCTAGGAATTCTTTTGTTGAAGCAAAAAACCTATTTCTCTTCTATTCGAATTAAGACTTTTTTTTTTTAACTAAATACCTAAAATGAGAAAGTCTTCATACTGAAACTATTTATTTTTTGCACTTATATATTTAACCTACCTACTAATTTTATTCGAAATCAGAACACTTAGTGTTCATGTTTGCATTGTTTTTACTATTATCTTTTTTACTTTAGCATAATATGCATAGCAATTTCTCTCTCTTGTTGTATGATATTACGCTTAACTATACATGAAGTTTTCTTTCATTGTACAATCGAAATAACTATGAATGAGCAACATCATTCGACTAAAATGTTAAAGCATTATTTTTCTGGTTACGTTGTATGTATATTGATCTCAATCAAAAATATGCTTGCTTTGTATAGTGTTCAGTATTTGTTAGAGAGGCTTTTATTGTTAATCAAGCATGTTTATTACAG
This sequence comes from Agrypnus murinus, assembly GCA_929113105.1. Lineage (NCBI taxonomy): Eukaryota > Metazoa > Arthropoda > Insecta > Coleoptera > Elateridae > Agrypnus > Agrypnus murinus. Next base: position 39,392,811 of record OV816030.1, read on the forward strand.
CATAGAGAAATTGCTGTCTGAAGGTTTGTGCGTATAAAACTTTTGTATATATATTCATTGTTATACATTCAAAAATAAATTTTATAGTATATGATGTTAAATCATATCTGACGTTGTTTTCTTTTACTTTCCCAATGAATTACACTGAAGAAACTGTTTTTGGCTTGTATATCGGTTGATAAGATTTCAATTATACTATTTTATCTTTTATGCTCTATTCCAATGAAAAAAAGTACAGTGAAGACTTGTTAATCCGCCACATTAGTCCGAATACCATGAGAATCTGGACCAGTAATTTATTTACATTGATTTTATTGTAATCCGGATTGAAAGGTTTTGATAATCCGAACTTTAGAATTAATTGTTTTTATTCATCAAGTTTTGTTTATTGCAACAAATTGAATTCTTACGTTGTATATTAGCACGGCCCGCCAAGTTTGCTTGATAAGAATATTACAAAATGTATTATTTCTTACTACTCGCAGCACGGTACATAGAGCGTCTGCATCGTAAAGCTAAAATCCAAGCATGTCGAAGATTTCAGCACGACTAGGAAGGAGAGTTCATGGCTTGATACAGAGATATCAGTAATGGCGACCAACGAGTGCTGACGAGAAAACGTTAGCAAATTCAGGAAAATTCGAGATATTGTAGGTTCATAATTCGTGGTGCACTAAATCGTACACATTTTTGTTTATGCGACGAATTTGGCATTACTGTCAAATTCGTCGTATCCAATTGCATAATATTTACATATTATGTAATTTTTTTCGTTCCACTCCATATAAAAACATTCAGTAACTTCACACTAGCATATATTAATAAATCCAAAATAACTGATTAAATGAAAGGCATTTCAAGGAAGGCAGAAGTTAGCCATCACTAATCGCAAACCACACGCATCATTCGTCGGTCGCTTTTACAAACATTTTTCTTTGATGCTTGCAGTTTGCTGCCTTAGTGAACCGACGCACCACGTTCCACAAACCAGGCCTAGTGCGTAGGCCGTTTTAGGCCACTAGGGGGGCTGAAACCCCTTGCCCCAAAGGATATATGCTCTCTTTAAAGTTTATTCTATTGTATAAAAGATTTTTTTTGTAATAATTATATTTGATTTAATATGTCAGCCAACCCCGAAAGAAAATTCTGGCTATGGGTCACCAACTATATAACGAGAAGCATCTGTGACAGCCGCTACTACCAGTCTGTGTTAAGAATGGTCAGGAAAGCAAAGAAAGTGAAACCGCACAGAAGTTGTATAGAGGTTAGAAAATTTGTCCGGATCTTCAAGTAGTAAATACTGAAAGGGTGATATCAAGAATGTCGTACCTTCCAGGAAAGGTGGATCAAAGAATATTTCTTTGTTATGTATAAGAATAAACCAATTTGTCTGATATGCAATGAAGCCGTCGCAGTTTAAAAAGAATACAATTTAAAAACACATTATACCACCATTCCACCAAATATTTGCAAAGCTACGAGAATTTAACAGGGCAACTAAGAAGTGAGAAAATCTCAAAAAATTTAAAAAGAATTTGGCTGGTCAACAAAATGTTTCTTTAAACGCAGTGAAGAAGCTCGAGATATTGTTTGGGCAAGTTATGCTGTTAGTAAGAAGGTGGCGGAAAATTCGAAGCTGTTCTCAGAAGTGGAAAATATCTTGTGTCCCAAAAAAGTAAAATGTTCGCAGAAGTCAGTTACAAGATGAATAGATGCAATGGCAGAAAACATAAAAGGCGCTCTCAAAACTGTGGAAAAATGTATTGCGTTTTCCATAGCATTGGACGAAAGTACTGATGTTACTAATACAGTGTTACTAGCAATTTTTATTCGTGCAATCGACCAAAATTTGAATGCTTCGAGCAATGAAAGACAGTACAAGAGGGGAAGCTATTTTTGAAGAAATTGTTAATGTTTTTAATACTTTTAAGTTGGACTGGGCGAAGTTATGCAATCTTGTTTATTGTTTCCAGCCTTATTTTGTGGAACTCCATAATCATGAAATAAATAAAGATTATTAAAAGTTTCACAGTTTTATTAAAATACAACCTGACAATATTGTTTCGACAGCTATGCTGTCATTATCAAAGGTAATATAATTATTATTAAAATAAATAATTATTATTAATAATAGCGACGTGTTTGTTTATAATTATATTACCTTTGATAATGACAGCATAGCTGTCGAAACAATATTGTCAGGTTGTATTTTAATAAAACTGTGAAACTTTTAATAATCTTTATTTATTTCATGAAGTTATGCAATGTCACCACAGATGGAGCTCCCGCGATGGTAGGGAAAAATGTGGGAGTAGTGGGTAAAATAAAATCAGAATTATCAAAGAGAAATATTGATAGTGGTAATCTGCTTACATTTCACTGTATTATACATCAAAAAGACCTCTGTGTTAAATCATTAAAATTCACACACCTAATGGAGACAGTAGCTTCATCTGTTAATTTTATCAAATCAAGAGGCTTGTATCACCGCCCTCAAATATGGGAATGTCATTTTTTATTGTGAAGTCCGCTGGCTCAGTAAGGGCAAAATGTTAAAGCGATTTTATGAGTTAAGAGAAGAAGTGTACGCTTTCATGGATATGAAGGGGGAAAACCGAACTAGTCCAACCTTTGAGAAATGATGCATGGTTATCTGATTTAGCACTTTTCGTTGATGTCACAAATTACTTAAACGAGCTAAATACGAATATGCATAAACATGGACAATTTGTTCATGAGCTATGTATTTGCCCACGTAAAATTTTTTCAAAACAAATTTCGGTTGTGGGAAAATCAGATTCGTACAGGAAATACATATCATTTTCCTACATTAGTTACTCACAAAAATTTTGACAAGAATGCCCTAGCAGACATACTATGTTCTTTAAATACAGAATTTACATCCAGATTTCAGGATTTCCGCTCACATGAATCTCAATTCCAAATATTCATAAATCCTTTCATTGTAAACGTGAAGCAAGTGGAAATGTCGCTTCAAATGGAGTTAATTGAACTTCCAGCAGATGATGTTTTGAAAGTCAGTTTCGGAAGACACCTCTGCAAGACTTTTACGTGAGATATATTCCCAATGATAAATATCCAAATTTGACAAATTTTATATGTAAAATGACGTCTCTCTTCGGCAGTACTTATTGTTGCGAGCAATTTTTCTCAAAAATGAAAATGACAAAATCAGAAAACAGATCAAGGATTATAAATGCTAACTTAGAAAACTCCTTACGCGTAGCAACAACATTGCTTCCACCAAATATTGAACGTCTTGCAAAACAAATGCAATCCCAAGTTTATTGTCGTTTAATTTTAGTTTTATTCTGTTACTGCTTTATTGTAATAGTAATACCAACTCTAGATACAGTTACATATCTGTACTTTATTTTTCTTAAATAAATATGAAATACTCTTATTATTAATTCTCCTTGTTTTGGCCCGTGGTTCAATACTATTTTTTTGTATTTGGCCCTCTACAAACAAAAGGTTGCCCATACCTGTTATATTTGGTTACATTGCAACTTCACAATTCGTATTAGTTACAAAGGTTTAAGTTAAAAAAGAATTGATACGTCTTTTACAAATTATGACTATGTATCTCCGGCACACATAAAAAGATTTTGTGCTAAATTTAAAAAGATCCCATTGTAACTTTAAATATTAAATATCCAGAGATGATAGTTGCGGCACCAAAATTGCAAAAAATGAACGCAATCGAATTTTACAAATTGCACTCCATTTCTAATGACTTATATATACAGGTGTGGAAAAACAAGAAGGAAGTATCTGCGAAACCATATGTGTGTATGATAAGGAACGCGCTAGTAAAATAAAGAAGGGTTTATATCGGGCCCCGCCTTTGCTCTTGTTTAGTTTGTGTTAGTGGGGTTGGGGAACTACACCAACGCTCAGTTTGTGGTTTACTAAACAACTTTAATGCTCGAATGTTCCCCCACTAACAAACTAAGAAGAACAAAGGCGTGACCCGATATAAACCCTTCTTTATTTTATTATTAGCAGGTTCCTTATCATACATATGGTCTCGTACGTACTTCCTACCTGTTTTTCTATATCTGTATATGCACATTATATATGTAGATGCACAGTTGCAATAGTATTCAAAGCTTCAAACAGCTTTTGCAAACTTCCACAGTTTTAGGCGCAGTAGACGTATAAAACCTTGTTAAACAAGAAGTTTTGCATACCTGGCATATGGGTTTTGAGTGCTTATTGTATATAATTTAAACTATACTTAACATAAGTTTCATTAGTATCAGTTGATTATTTAAATTTTATGGCAACGTAAAAAACATACGCGATTTTGGCAGTTTTCTCGATTTTGTAACTTAACTATTGCAGTTATAACAATCGGACCGCTGCCATTTCGAAGTTATTTTTATTACAAACAAATCATATACTCAACATTTTTTCATAGGAAGTCATTCTGATGAGCTACGAAAGAAAAACTCCTCAAAAACGGTTGCACGCATCTTAAATTGTTAATAACTTTTCTGCTGTCACTACAATTTAGTACGCAACTACATATATTATTCTACACTCTATTCTGAGTAGGTTTGTGCAATAAAATAGCTGTTAACACAAAAATACACTCTTCACATCTCTATTGACTGGACTAATTACATAACATCTATATACACTTATACAAGGTGCAGAATTGTTTCACATATATAATACAGTTTAGAATGGCTTCAATTTGGCACAATACAGTGCTAAATTCTTCAAACGTAAATTGGCTATTACCCACGATTCTGTACAAATGATACTTGGTGCTTTTGATTGCGGACTCCCAAAGTCCACCCCAGTGAGGAGACCTAGGAGGAATGAATTTCCATTCCGTTTTGATAGAGTCAGAATTTTGTTTGTTCGTGAAAAAGTCATACAGGTCCTTCAGTTGATTTTTACCACCTCCAAAATTGGAGGCGTTGTCACTGAAAATAACAGACGGGTTTCCTCTTCGTGATATGAAGCGTTTTAAGGTCATGAAAAAGGCTTCAGTGGATAAACTTGAGACGAGCTCGATGTGAACTGCCTTGGTGGCCATAACACAAAAAGGGCAATATAACATTTTACCGCGGGAGTCTTGCGAAGCCTGGACGATTTAACAAAAAATGGACCACCAAAATCTACACCAACTTTCTGGAAAGGTCTAGGAATTATAACGTTGAAATTCACAACCCATTATTTGTTTGATGGTCACTGTTTAAAACCAAGCTTCTCCGTTGTTTGGTTGTCACTGGTTTTCCCTTTCTTTCGGTTTATCGTGAAGTCGCTCCTGCGCGTTTGAGCTCCCTGCTCAAGAGTAGAGTGAAGTAACAAAATGGCTTTTTGGTACGAGAAGTTGAATGGGCGAGATATAAATTAGAAATTGGTTTTAAATATTAATTCGCTTTAGCGGAATAAATCTCACATTCAACAGAACGATCGCTTGGTTATTTGTGTGCGATCGGTCGTCAAATTGGACGGATTACGTTCTGGTACTAAGCATTTTAGGTAACTTCTGTTCGTTAAAACCTCGTTGCGCTAAATCTCACAAATGTCTTTTTATTTTAGGTACTATTATTTCCCTAGCCGTCACCTTGAGGGAATTGTTTTTTAAAAGACCTTTCAGTTTATAGAAAGGTAAAAATCTTCAAATATTTAAAGATAATACCATATACAGGGTGATTTCTTTGTAGGTCTTTTTTTTTTTTGTTTCGGGTTTTGTTGTTCGTTGGTGTATTCTTGTTCCTGCCCGTCTGACCGTGTATTTTAATTGGAAGGTTCTTCCCCTTTGTGTCCGTACCTACATCTATACATATACCGGGTCGGAGCAAAACAACCAAATATCGAAGGGTGAAACGAAAACCCCCTAAGCAAGGCTTTAAACATACAGCCGTGGATCAGCGAATGGTGGGATGTTGGTCTAAATTTGTATGTATTATGTGTCATTTTATTTATGTATATGTATATATTTACTCAATGTGTTTACAATTTATGCATGCATGTTAATTTTAAGGATAAAACGAGATCTCGAATAGTGGAATTGTTGTAGGGTAGTTTTAAGTACAACCAACTGTGATACAAATCACCATTCACCTTTTTTTTTGTTGAAACATTACATTTTTTTTTCTATCTGCACAATAGAAAATAGTTGCAAGTAAAATAAAGCCCTACTTAGAACGTTTACATTTCACTAATTGCGTTTTATTTATTTATTATTTATTTATTTGTATGATTTTAATATTACTTTCCAGTTCGTCATTTGTAAGTATATATGTACGGTACGACCAAAATATTGGAAGTTGCCTATATTTTAGTAGATCTATTTCTTCGTTTGTCTGATAAGCTTGAAGCTTTAGTAATAAGCATTGTTTTTAAACGAAGTGGCGCTTGTTTTTTTTATCTTTTATATTTTGTATTACCCCGCCCCTCTCCGACTTATTGGGGGCTAGCTGGCAAAAACTAAAGCAGTGTTATTTGGATCAAGCTGATACTTCCAGCACAGCTACATTTTGGTTGGTTAAGTGTTTCGTTATATAAAAATAGCCTTTGTGTTTCTGTAGGTTATAGTAAATTGGCGCCCAACGTGGGGCCTGTTGTTGAAAATTCCACTTTGTTAAAACCATTTGTTGTTCTTGCATGTTAGGATATTTTTGGGGAATATATTTTGCCTGATAGATTAAGTATTTAGTAATTTAGGATAAAGAACCAACTCCAGGATTGTATTTTGTAATTTGTTGTATTCTTGTTACAAGTTATTTGATTAGTATGGATTATTAATCTTATTATAAATTGGTTATTTGTTTTGTTAGCCTTGATTATTAATTAGTTCATTATGGAACGGAAGATCCATATAGATAGGTTAAGTAAATCAGAACTATCTTATGAGTTAGCTATTAGAGGTCTTCCTGACTCTAATGTTGATAGTATGCGAAAGTCTCTTCGACAGTTAATGAAAATGGAACAAGATCAGTCCGTGCTTGAGTTACCAGCTCATCCGTTTACTTTTGAAGAAGATTCAGATGCTATTTCTACAGCTCTTATTGAACTTAATACGGCTTTGGAGTCATTTGATGATAGTGTGGATTCTAATCCGTATAAAAAATTGCAAAGTAGGTTAAGTCACCTATTAGGTAGGGCTGCGGCCATGAAAGCCAAAGATGAGGCTTCTGCATCAAAGCGGTCCGAGTTCATTCAATCCATTCTTGGATTAATGAGCGATATTCACGATAAAGCTTTAGTACCACAGGTAACTGATGAAGTAGCTATTCAGTTAGGGTTAGGTTTAAGCGTTGGGGAAGCTATTGCTAATTCTCCTGCGGGCAACCCAGCAGCTTCTTCTACACTTGCTGCTCCTGATCCTCAATGTGGTCAGCCGAAGTCTGTACCAGTCTTTAAATGGGGACTTGATAAATTTGCAGGACATGAATCTAAGATTTCTTTAAATGCTTTTTTGCAACAAGTGGATGAGTTGTCTATTGCTCGGAATGTATCAAAGACCCAGTTATTTGCATCTGCTTTGGATCTTTTTAAAGACCAAGCACTTTTGTTTTATAGGTCTAGAAGAAATGAAGTATCTGATTGGGACTCTTTGGTTAAACTTTTGAAAGAGGAATATCTCCCTTTAGATTATGATGATAAGCTTTTAGAAGAAATTCGTAGGAGGACTCAAGGTCCTAATGAACCGCTAGGGACTTATTTAGTAGCTATGGATAATTTATTTTCCCGATTATCAACAAAATTTTCTGAAGGGATTAAATTAAGATTACTGTTAAAGAACTTAGCTCCATTTTACCAATTTCATTTGTCGTTTAAAGAAATTAATTCTATCTCTGATTTACTACAATTTGGTAGGCAGCTTGAAGCTTCAAGGTTGAGGGCGGACAGTTATGTTCCTCCAACTAGAAGGAAAACCGACTTAGAGCCAGATTTAGCTTTTGTTGAGACTGCTAGTAATTCCAGTAGTGCTGCTTCAGATGTTTCGTCACGGTTGTGTTTTAATTGTAGGAAAACAGGACACGTGCGTTCTGCATGTTCTTCTCCCTTGATTAAACGTTGTTTTGGTTGTGGTGAGATGGGGGTCACTAAGACTTCTTGTAAGAAATGTTCTCCTAGGGATAATAATTCGGGAAACGGTTTTAATTCGGCATTAATGGGTGGTGTTAGTACCGAGTCTTCTTTTCAAGCAACCACTGTATTATTAAATTTTATTCTTGCTCATGCCGAAGGAGATGAACGCCCGTATTTGTCTATAAAAGTTTTGGGTCATGATTTGTTAGGTCTTTTAGATTCCGGTGCTTCTCGGACTATAGTTGGTAAACCAGGTTGGTCGTTTTTATGTAGTTTAGGTTTTGGTGCTGGTTTATCTAAGTTTGGAGCGACTGATTGTCGTGTAGCAAATGGTCGAACTGTGAAGAGCATTGGTCAAGTTGATGTACCGATCCAACTTCAGGATCGAATGCATATTATTTCTATTTTGGTAGTTCCGGATCTTCCACAGACTTTGATCTTGGGTATTGACTTTTGGAACCTTATGGGTATTGTTCCCAATTTGAGACAAGGCAGTTGGCGATTTGTAAAAGATTCTGACAATTCGTCTGTTGAACTGGAATCTATTGAGGTTATGCCTCTTAGTAATTCTACACTTACTTTTGAACAGAAATTGGAGTTAGAGAAAATTTTGAATGAGTCTAAAGCACTTCCAAGTGAGATGTTAGGTTGTACGTCTAGGGTTGAGCATGTTATTCGTACAAATTCTGAACCGATTAAGCAGAGATATTATCCGGTTAGTCCGTTTATGCAACGTCTTATCGATGAAGAACTTGATCGTATGTTGAGCTTAGGTGTCATTGAACCGTCTTCTAGTGGCTGGTCCAACCCAGTCCTAATGGTCAAAAAGAAAGATGGGACCTACAGATTTTGCATAGATTTTCGTCGTCTTAATCGTGTGACTGAGAAGGATGCTTATCCTATTCCCTATGTTAGTGCTACTTTGGATAAACTTCGAAATGCCAAATTTTTGTCATCGTTGGATGTTAAGTCTGCCTATTGGCAAATTCCTTTATCTGAGGATTCCCGTAAATACACGGCTTTTACAATCCCCAATCGTGGCCTTTTCCAGTTTACTCGTATGCCTTTTGGGTTACATAATGCCCCTGCAACTTGGCAAAGGTTTATTGATAATGTTCTTGGTCCATCTTTGGAACCATATGTTTTGGTGTATCTGGACGATATAGTTATCGTGACAGATAGTTTTGAAAAGCATATTGAAATATTAAGAGAGGTTTTTAATCGATTGTCTTTGGCTGGTATCACTTTAAGTTCGGATAAGTGCAAATTTTGTGTTCCTGAGCTACGATACTTAGGTTATGTAGTTAGTCAGAAGGGAATTCATGTGGATCCTGAGAAAGTTCAGGCCATTATGAATATTCAGCCTCCTCGGAATGTGACTGAAGTTAGAAGTCTGATAGGTTTGACTTCATGGTACCGTCGTTTTGTACCACAGTTTTCTGATATCATTCAGCCGTTGACAACCCTTCTTAAGAAAGGTGTCAAATTTTATTGGTCATCTGAGTGTGAATGTAGCTTGCGGACTTTGAAAGAAGCTTTGGTTAGGGCACCTATTTTACGTTGTCCAGATTTTGAGTTGCCATTTACTGTTCAAACCGATAGTAGTGGTTTTGGTTTAGGTGCTGTCTTGACGCAACAGATTGATGGTGAGGAAAGTGTAATATGTTACCTTAGTCGTTCTCTCACTCGTCAAGAGCGAAATTATTCTACGACTGAGAGGGAATGTTTAGGAGTTTTATGGGCCGTAGAAAAACTTAGACCATATTTAGAAGGCCGTCGTTTCACGGTGATCACCGATCACTATTCTTTGGTGTGGTTACATAATTTAAAAAACCCGACAGGTCGTTTGGCTAGGTGGTCTTTGAGACTCCAAGAATATGACTTTCAGGTGGTCCATCGTAAAGGTAAAGACCATTTGGTACCTGATGCGTTATCACGTTCCGTACCGATTCTTGACAGTATTGAGTCAGGTGATGAGCCTGTTATAGTTTCAACCGATAAGTGGTATAATAGTATGGTTGATAGGGTTCGGGCTAAACCTGCTAAGTTTTCTCAATGGCGTATTACTAATGAAGGTTTATATAAATCTATGAAAACCGAAAATGATTCTGATACCGTTTGGAAACTTGTTGTACCGAAAGAAAATAGACTTGCTATTCTTCGTCAGGCACATGATCATCCTACTTCCGGTCATGGTGGAGTATATAAAACATATCATAGATTAACTCCCAAATATTATTGGCCAAAAATGCAGGCCGATGTAACTCGATATATTAAAACTTGTCAAATTTGTCAAAAATGTAAGCCAGATTTAAGACCTCCTGCTGGACTGTTAGTTCCGCAACCAATTGTTGATCGCCCTTGGCAGATGGTCAGTATAGATTTGATTGGTCCTCTCCCGAGGAGTACAAAAGGTTATTCATATGTCTTAGTCATCGTGGACTATTTTAGTAAATTTTGTTTGCTATTTCCTCTTCGGAATAGTTCAGTGAAGATGGTTTGTTCGAGAATTGAAGATGAAGTCTTCTTAGTTTTTGGAGTACCTAGATTGGTGTTGGTAGACAATGGAGCCCAGTTTACTGGTCGTGAGTTTCGCACTCTTTGTAGTAACTATTCAGTAAAAATTCGTTTTAATGCGCATTATCACCCGCAATCAAATCCCACAGAAAGAGCGAACAGAAATGTTAAAACTATGATTCGTTCCTATGTTAAAGAGAATCAGCGTTCTTGGGCAGATGAATTAACAAAGATTGGGTGTGCCCTTAGAACTGGTCGTCACGAAACTACTGGTTATACTCCCTATTTCTTAACTTTTGGTAGGGAACATATTTTAAAAGGCACTGATCATAAAATATCTGATAAAGTTCAACATTTGCAAGTTGATCGTTCGTCTGCTACTGTTATTCCTGATAAATTGCAGGGAGTTTTTGAGGTAGTGCGTAATAAAATAAAAACTTCTTTTGATCGCAATAAACGTTACTATGATCTACGTAAGCGAGATACTCAATTTGTTATTGGTGACAAAGTTTTAAGGAAAAATTTTGCTCTTTCTGATGCGAGTAAATATTTTTCACATAAACTTGCTCCTCGTTATATTGGTCCTTTTACCATTCACAAAAAGGTGTCTCCTTGGACTTATATTTTAGCTGATGAACTTGGTAGGGAAGCCGGTAAATTTCATGCCAAAGATTTGAAAGAGTATGTTCCGAATCATGTCGGAGATTAGGGTCATTTGGTTGTTTTTTTTTTGGGGGAACCATTTGGTGGTTTGGGTTCCACAGAGTTCAGCGATGGTTGGGGCTGTCCTCATTTGGAGCGTTTAGTGATACGCTCAGTTCGACCTAATATCTGTCGACTTGTTAGGGCTTATTAGTTTTTATATAGATCTTTGTTTTGCAGGTATCTATTTTTGGCTTTTATACCAATGTTCTTGATATAGCTATTTCGACTTTTGTTTTGGCTTAGCCAAACTATTTTTTTTGTATACCGGATTTGACAATTTCTCTTCTCCTTTTTACCTTCTCCTTCTTTCTTATACCGATTTTGACTCCATATTTGCAATAGCACGGCTTGGGCTGGATCCCCAAGACCGTGGTTCTTTTGGGTTTCTTTGGGCTGAACTCCCTTTTTAACCCCCGGTCTCTTCTTCTCTTGTTCTCTGTCTCAAACGGTACGTGTGTGGTGTCCGGGTGGTTCACTTCACATGTGTCCGGGCGAGCCCTTCTTTTTCACTCTGTTTTCTTTTTCTTCTTTTTTCCTCTACACTACCCTCTCTTGGGTGCGAGCAGAGAGTATGTCGGCGGCTCTCTGTTCAGTTCTTTTTGCTGGCCATGTTCAGTGGTTCGTGCTGGTAGGTTTTGTTGTGAGTCGTTGCCAAGCCTCGGGCACTGGGAGTTGCTCAGTGGTCCCTTCCCGACGTGGAATACCACTGTGCCCAGTACCGTGTGTGAAGCGCGTCTTTGCAGTGAACCCTGCTTGCCCGACCATTGTTCATGCTTCGGGGTGGAACCTTTTGTTCCTCTGTTCTTTCCTTATCTCCACCTCCAATTTGTGTTTGTCCTTTGTTGTTTTTTTGGATTTTTTTTTGGATCACCTTTCTGGTGTTAATTTTTGGTGCCATGTTTTTTTTTGTCATGGTATTTTTCATCCTGGTGGGTTGTTCTTTCGATTTATTTTAGGCAAGTTAGATTTTAGCAAGGCTAGGTTATGCTAAGCCGCGAAAGGGTTTTCGCGACTGGGAGTTGAGGGGGGAATTATAACGTTGAAATTCACAACCCATTATTTGTTTGATGGTCACTGTTTAAAACCAAGCTTCTCCGTTGTTTGGTTGTCACTGGTTTTCCCTTTCTTTCGGTTTATCGTGAAGTCGCTCCTGCGCGTTTGAGCTCCCTGCTCAAGAGTAGAGTGAAGTAACAAAATGGCTTTTTGGTACGAGAAGTTGAATGGGCGAGATATAAATTAGAAATTGGTTTTAAATATTAATTCGCTTTAGCGGAATAAATCTCACATTCAACAGAACGATCGCTTGGTTATTTGTGTGCGATCGGTCGTCAAATTGGACGGATTACGTTCTGGTACTAAGCATTTTAGGTAACTTCTGTTCGTTAAAACCTCGTTGCGCTAAATCTCACAAATGTCTTTTTATTTTAGGTACTATTATTTCCCTAGCCGTCACCTTGAGGGAATTGTTTTTTAAAAGACCTTTCAGTTTATAGAAAGGTAAAAATCTTCAAATATTTAAAGATAATACCATATACAGGGTGATTTCTTTGTAGGTCTTTTTTTTTTTTTGTTTCGGGTTTTGTTGTTCGTTGGTGTATTCTTGTTCCTGCCCGTCTGACCGTGTATTTTAATTGGAAGGTTCTTCCCCTTTGTGTCCGTACCTACATCTATACATATACCGGGTCGGAGCAAAACAACCAAATATCGAAGGGTGAAACGAAAACCCCCTAAGCAAGGCTTTAAACATACAGCCGTGGATCAGCGAATGGTGGGATGTTGGTCTAAATTTGTATGTATTATGTGTCATTTTATTTATGTATATGTATATATTTACTCAATGTGTTTACAATTTATGCATGCATGTTAATTTTAAGGATAAAACGAGATCTCGAATAGTGGAATTGTTGTAGGGTAGTTTTAAGTACAACCAACTGTGATACAAATCACCATTCACCTTTTTTTTTGTTGAAACATTACATTTTTTTTTCTATCTGCACAATAGAAAATAGTTGCAAGTAAAATAAAGCCCTACTTAGAACGTTTACATTTCACTAATTGCGTTTTATTTATTTATTATTTATTTATTTGTATGATTTTAATATTACTTTCCAGTTCGTCATTTGTAAGTATATATGTACGGTACGACCAAAATATTGGAAGTTGCCTATATTTTAGTAGATCTATTTCTTCGTTTGTCTGATAAGCTTGAAGCTTTAGTAATAAGCATTGTTTTTAAACGAAGTGGCGCTTGTTTTTTTTATCTTTTATATTTTGTATTACCCCGCCCCTCTCCGACTTATTGGGGGCTAGCTGGCAAAAACTAAAGCAGTGTTATTTGGATCAAGCTGATACTTCCAGCACAGCTACATTTTGGTTGGTTAAGTGTTTCGTTATATAAAAATAGCCTTTGTGTTTCTGTAGGTTATAATATGTTTACCCTTTCCTTTGGTAAGCTAGCCATAATTTGCTGACTTGTTTGTGCACGAAAACGAAAGCAAACTAAACAATTTCTAATTATGCGTTTGATCTGCCTCAAACCATTTAAAGGCCAGAACCTGAGTCGGAAATTAGAGAGCACGTTCTGCGCACCAGCATGACCTAGACACGTATGTTCTTGTCTAAGCATGAGGTTAACAACATGGTCGTTAGATGGCAGTAAAATTGGGTGTTTCTTAGAGTCACTCTATATTACTTATAAGAGTTGAGCCAACACGAATGTCAATCTGACATTTTGGATCCAAAAATATACATTGCAGAAATTATTGGTTATGTTTGCCTGGCAAATGTCAAATGTTTCATAACCTGACATTTACTTCATTATAATTTACCATAGCTTATTTGAATTGATTAATATAATAAAATTCCTAATTAGAGTAATATATATTCATATTTTATTTGCAAAATTGAGAAAAGAAGAAACTACTCTCAGCTACAAAGAAAAAAACTGTTAATGTCTTTTTTGCCCGATCAGGCGTTTTGGTTTATTTACAAGCTCTGGTCTCAGGGCGGTAAGTTCAACTTACCGCCCAAGGCTCGGTAATAAAGTACCTCGTCATTTAAGTTGAAAAACACTCACTATCATTCTAAAATTCGTCCGGATTGAGACAAAAATTGTTTTTGTTTATTCAACTTCATAACAACCAGGCATATAAACTGACTTGATAAAATTCACAGTTTCAGTGTGATGTGTTTAATGTTTACTCTGTATATTAAAATTCACTCATAGATCCGATCGGGCAAAAAATAGTGTAAGCATTACGAGCGTTAGGTATGCGTTACCAGTCTCGGCTAATATGTAGACCTCCGCTACGCGTCGGTCTCCACACTATTAGCCTCGACTGGTAAAGCGTACCTACCGCCCTTAATACTTAAATAACTATTGTGCTCTAGTAAGTCAATTTCCATTTGAATTATTTCCGTAATAAAAACACTTGAAAAGCAGTGAAAGTATTTTGCTTTATTAAATCGTTTTATTTCAGAGTTATTACTCAGTAACATGTTTTGCATATTTTATCAAATGGGCCGACTAAGAAAAATATTTTTACAAACTGTCGACTGATAAGTTTTTTGTAAAGAATCCTCGACCACCTATTCCACTAAAGTTTTCGCAAATGTATGGCATACATTCAGGCAATAACATTTTTGTGTTAAATAAATATATAGAATAAGTAAGAGATAGCTATTCTGGAACGTGGAGACAATGCATAATTAGAAGCAAGACTCCATATTACTAGTGAATTACAACTTGTAACTATCGACATCAATCATGCAAAACTAAAAGATCTTCAACCCCTTTGTGAAGTATTATCTAATATAGAACACCGTGGTTTCTATGATATTCTGGACACTAATGAAGACCCAGGTGAGATTGTCGAGGGCGACAACAGCAGTGCTTACACATATTTTTGCTTTCATGCTAGAGATATGAATCTTTTGTTTAAAAAAGTATATATTTTAGTTTTTTTTAAATCTGCCAGACCGATATATTCTAATTAAAATGTATCTTATGTTTAATAAAAAAGTAACAAATCTATTTTGCAAATTTTCGTCAAAAACCACAGATTTTTGGATTGTGTAAAAATGTTTCATAAACTGCACATAGTTCCAAATAATAAAAATTCTGGCCTTACATTAGTTTTTGGTTCTCCTAAGGGTTATAGTTTTTTTGACAAATACCATGTTTGACATCAACCGTTCAATTGCGATTTATATTTCTTAAAAACTTGAAATAGATAAGAGAAATACATAAAAATTCTTCGATTTACTAAACATCATATTATTTGTCAATTTAAGGGCGATCTTTTCACCACCTTGTAACTTTATTTGGCAGTTAATTGTTATGGATGATACAATTATAGAAATAGTTGTAACCATAGCAAGTAACTTCCACATAAATTTATGTATTATTATTACCTAATTTTGTCGCACTTCGTGTTTTTAAATTGGCATTAATGCAAATGGATCCAACCAATCAGCGTCAATTCCCGCGTTGGCCCAACTCATAAGTAATATAGAGTAACTCTAGTGTTTCTGTTTATAAGGAACGTCAGCTTTGTCCAGCCTGCCACCTACTCGTAAAAGTCTAGAAGTGTTGAGGAAAGGTTTCAAAGAACATAAATTTTTATTAGAGAGTAGTTTATTTCTTTTAAGCTCATGTATCTCATTAGAAAAATATTTACATTGAAGAGATTTTAAGATTAACTGCAGAGATGAATCTAATTCTTTAGTTGTTAATGGACCAGATAATTTATCATTTCTAGTTTTAGAGTTATGTATGAAACGCAAGATGTACGCTGAGCTCGAGGGAAGCATGAAAATTGAGAGAAAAGTTTACACCAAAACAGAGTATGTTCGGATATACTATTGTGTACAATATGCAAAGTAATTTTTTGTTCTTCGGGAAGATTGGTCACTTTGACAGGACTGACACAGTTTTTTAAATTTAAATCAAAATGAAGCAAAAATTTCGACCATTAAACCAAAGGCTTGAGTTTAAAATATCTTGAGAAAATAATCCTCTTGATAAAATATCAGCAGGATTCTCAGCAGATCTAATGTGACGCCACTGAAAATTGGTGGTGAGAGCTTGTATCTGGGACACTCGATTTGAAACAAAAATTGTCCATCAACTTGCATTATTCCTGCACCAAGCTAGGGCTATCTGAGAGTCGGACCATAAATTCACAGAATCTATGTTCAACTTAGTTTTAAGAATAGTGGCGATTCTGCTAGCAAGTTTTGCTAAGAGCTTCATACCACATAATTCAAGTTTAGGGAGAGAAATGGTTTTAATGGGAGCTATTCTTGACTTTGAAGAAATTAGATTGCATGACACAGTTTGATCCGTGTACAGAATGCGCATGTAAATGCAAGCCCCGTAAGCTTCTAAACTAGCATCAGAAATCCATGAATTTCAATTTTATGAATCTTCTTGTGTAAAATCAAATATCGAGGAATTTTGAAATTGTGAAGAAGAGAAATGTATTTTATGAAATTATTCCATTCACGTAATAATGATTCGTCGGTTCTTAATGTAACCCAACCGATTTTCTTACACCACAGAGTTTGCATCAGTATTTTTCCTTTAACAATTACGGGATTTACTAGACCCAAGGAATCGAAACACTGAGCAATAGAAGATAAAATTTTCCTTTTTGTTATGGAATCTGGTAGGGCCAGCTGGGGTACCGAGATACATAGAACGTCATCGATTGGATGCCATTTTAAACCTAAAACTTTGCTGGGAGCTGCATCGAAATTCATGTCTTATTCAATAATGTTTCTAAGAAAAATCTGAGAATTTGAGCACCATTTGTGCAAACGAAACCCAGATTTATTTAGAAGAGCATTAAGATTGTCGTAAAGAAGTTGTAAGTCACCGTAGTCATCACAGCCACTAAGGATGTCATCAACGTAGGTATGCTTCAAGATAGCATCTGCTGCTAAAGGAAAATGGTCACAATTTCTTTGGGCAACTTCGTTAAGAACACGAGTGGCTACGTATGGAGCGAAATTTGTACCGTAAGTGACGGTTGACAGTTCTATACATTTTAGATTTTCTGTCGGGCTGTCCCGCCATAAAATATTTTGTAGAAATGTCTGGTGCGGATTAATCTTAATTTGTCTATACATTTTCTCAATATCGGCTATTAGAACAAATTTAAAGAGCCTGTATCTGCACAAGATATCGTAGAGTTCTGGTTGCACTTGAAAGCCTTTCAGGGTGATATCATTTAATGAGTAGCCTGTTGAGCTTTTTGAAGATGCATCAAATACCACTTGAAGCTTTGTGGTCGCACTTGACTCACGAATGACACAGAGATGGGGAATGAAATATTTATTTTCAGAAGCAGAATTTTTCAATGTTAAAGGGACATATTGAGCGTGGCCTATAGAAGTGTATTTGTCAATAAATTGCTTGTAGTCTGAGAATAACTTAGGGTCTTTTTCGAATCTTTTCTCAAGAGTAAAAAATCTTTTTTGAGCAATTCTAAAAGAATCACCTAATTTGTGGTGTTCGTTGGACGATTTTAAGGGCATGTCTACTTGATAAGAACCATCTTCCAATATTTTGGTTGATGCTAAAAATACTTCTTCAACTTGCTCGGCTTCAGGTGCCAGAGAAACCTTTTCTGGAATTTCTTCTATGTTCCAGAATTTTGTAAGAAGGTTGTCAAGGTCTGAGTCTTGTGAAGAATTTGCATTTTCTTGGGGATAACTATTCTACACAAAATACGTACAAGAGTTAGGGTTTGTGAATGGACAAGTAAGGGGTACGTTTCCCGCTATTATCCAGCCTAAGTGAGTATTAACAAGAGTGGGGTTATTAGTGCCAAGCTGGACTATGCCTCTGGAAATTAATATATAATAGACATCTGCACCCACTAGTAGGTCGATGTCAGAGGGATTTCCAAAATTGGGGTCAGCGAGCTTTTCAAAAATGTCATTTGGAATGTTTAGTTTCTTCACTTGAATTGGAACTTGAGGTAGTTTATGAGTAATTTTATCCAATACAGCACAAGAAATTTTAAAACGTTTGCCTTGGTTAACATTTGAGTGCAAGAAAACGTCTACCATTTTATTGGATAATGCAGTATTCAGAGATATTCCCAAAATGTGAAGAATTTTATTGTAGGGCTTATAATTGAGTTTGTCTACTAACTTTTGTGTAATAAAAGAATTTTGAGATCCACTGTCCAATAGAATTCTGGCTTGTACAGGATCACCTTGAGTAGTGTATAGGGTTACTTGTGCAGTTGCTAAAAGAATTTGTGATTTTTTTATAGAGAGAGCTGATACAATTGCCGACGTATTAGCAATTTGTGTCACTTGGGGGTCGGTAGGTCTGACATTTGAGGGCAGCACCACATGGCTGGACATGGGGTTAGTGTTTGAAAATGTTGCAGCATCTTGAGATTGGTTAGATGTACTTGAGATCTTGTGCGAGTGAGTTTGGGTATTGTTACTGTGATTAAGGTTTTGAGAATTTCAATTATTACAGTTTAGGTTTGAGTTTCTAAACTGTTGAGTGTTTAGTGGGTAATTTTGGGAGCTGCTATGAAACCTATTGTGAGAGTCATTCTGAGTGTGTAAAATTGTGTGATGTTTCCTGTTGCAACGGGAACATTTATAAGTAGAATTGCAATTTTCTACGGCATGCCTTGTTCCTAAACAATTGCGGCACAGCTTCTTTAAATTAACAAATAGATGTAATCCCTATTTCAGAATAGGGAAGAGTGGTGAATTGTTTGCAAGAATAAATGTGATGGCCATTGTTTTTACAAAATATACAATAGAGAGCATTTTTTTGTGAATCTGAGTATGCAAAGCTACCTTTCCGTCTTTTCTATTAGTGCGAGGGTCGGAATTTCCCAAATTTTCTAAAATTACACATCTTTTATCAAGAAATTCGAAGAATTCATCTAGAGTTGGCAACTCTGTGATATTACGATCTTCTTCGAACAACCTGCGAGTGCGAAAGTCTAGTTTTTTCTGAAAAAGGTAAATTACGAGCATATCAAACAACTCGGTATCACTAAATTTTAAATTTAGAAGAGATTCTAAATTTCTCTTAGCATTTGTTGCGAACTCTCGAAGATTTTGTGGGTTACATTTAGTGATAACAGGTGCTTCTAAAAGAGACTTAAAATGAGCGTGAATGACACAATTTAAGTTTTCATAACGAGTCTTTAAAATATCAACAGCAGTATGAAAATTATCGTTTGTCACGTGCAAAGAATCAATCAATTTTAAAGGTTCTCCTTTTAGAAATGATTTTAAGTAAAAAAAGCTTCGGACATCTGTCAAATTAGAGTTGTCAATAATCAGAGCAGTAGAAAGAATGCCAGTCTGCCGTATTACTACAAAACGGAGAAATGGTAATGTCGGGCAGCTTTACTCCTGTAAATCTTTGCAAAGTAATTACAAGTGGCAGGGTTAGCTTGAATAGGATTTGATTGATTCTGTGGTGACAAGCTTTGGATACAGTTCTGAATTAAAGTTAATGTGTCATAGAATTTATTCTCAGTTGTATATATCTCTATCCTCTGTATCACCTTCCATGATAGACCCCTCAATTGTGTCTTGCACATTATTGTACTTTTCAAACACGGTTTGTAAATTGGTTTGGTGAATTTTAAATTGTGCGACATCATTTTCTGAATCTTTATGAGCAATGACCCAATTGAAAATTCTTGTCATGGAAGCTTTTGTTGAGGAGCGGAATGATCTTAACTTATCTAGATCCATTATTAAATAAAATTAAAAACATAAGGCAATATTACAGCAAAAGAGCTTAACAATCTAAACCAGTAACTATTTGAAATATGTTTCAAACTACACTACAAAATGTCATGTGAAGCAAAAACAAATCAATTAAACACTAAAGGGTAAGAACGGGAACATTAATACTGGAGCACAATTCCTAGTTTGTACTTATCTGTGGAGAGCTAGAGAATCCAAGCACAGTGCACTGTCACTGAATCTCCTTGAAAGGATGGGATAAACTTTGGGCTTCAATAAAACCAAAGGTTACGGGCAACGTTGTCACAAAAGCTCCAAAAAAGTATTCCAAATAAAAATACTTCTACCAATTAATACCTAAAGCATAATTTAAAGTAATTAGCATTAAGTATTGAGGGCTTCGGTTGCAAAGTTGTTCCAATACGACATCCGGCTCGAACATGGATCATATGATTAGGGATACTCTTTTCCTGAGTAATCCTAACCAGTGGGATTATAATGATTTGGTTTAATAAAACTCATCTTCTGTATTCATTCATTCATCTTCATTATTATTAATGGACTGTATTTTACAATTAAGAGTGGGGTACAATTCATGCAAGTGTTTTATATTTTTTCATATATAATTTAACAAGTGGTCTAATCTTTTCCGATAAAATTTGTCATTTCAGATATGAGTAGCTTTCGCAACGAAAACTACACGAGTCGACGCAGGAGACGAGTGTAATTTTCCAAAAGCAAAAGCTACGAATGTCTTAAACGATAAATTTTGCAAGAAAAAATTAGACCACGAGTTGAATTCGGCTTGACAATCCATCGAGCAAATTTTTATTTTTTTGTTTATTGTTTCCAGCCTTATTTTGTGGAACTCCTTATTTAGCGTGTAAAGTTAATATTAATTTAATTAAATTTGACATTTCATTTTGACAAATTTTTTCACTAAGAAAAAACCACTAGTGGTTTTTTCACTATAAAACTAATTTCATTGGTCCCAATTTGAAAAATTCTGTAATTTGATTGGTTAAAAATTTTCGAGTTGGATTGTCAAAATAAAAGTTTGACACAACTCCATTATTTTTTACTTGTCTATTTTTTTTTTCTTTATTATTCATTACATAGGCAACGGGTGCGGTTATTATTACTATAATTAAATACACAACAATTGACAACAAAATCTTTGAGAGTTGAGCAGACAATCAATGTTGTGTTTTCACAACAATCTGTTACAAAGGAATTTAACCAACAATAACCAATAGTATGCGAAAAGCCCTAATAAATAACCAACAAAACTATGTGCTTGTTTTCTTGTGGTAAATATCAAATGTGACCGATTTGATATTTACTCTTTATTTTTATTTCTTAAAATTTTTGTTTAGTATTTATTGAAAACCTGGTGTTAAGATGATTATTAAAACTTCTATGATACAATATGCCCCCCTTCAATGCACAAAGTATTCGTACAAAGTCAATTGAATTTTGCCTTTGGGAATGATGATCGAAGAAGCAGGAATAGATTGGATTATGCCAGGAAAATTCTACAAGAAGCAAATCTTTCGAATCCTGGCCAATATGTAACCAGATTTTTAAAAACCACAGTCGCTCTCTCACATATGTACTAGTCTTGGTACAAAATTACAAAATTGGTACTAAAATTATGCTCAAATTCCCATTATGGACTAAACGAAAGCTTAGCCTATCATAAAGATTTCTGTTTACCTTTAAAATGAATTTTAAATAAAAACTAGCTACATATATTAATTGTTGGATGGGATAAAGATCCAGAACACGTTCAATTTAATTTTATTATTTTAAATCATAATAGAGATTGAAACTTAAAACATTTCTTTAAAGGGACGAAAATAATTATTGTGAAATGGTCACAGATTGGACATTTAAAATATTTTGACAATTTAGTTGAAACAGTTTTTCCGTATGGTCTGAGATTGAGGTTAGACTCTTGTACCAAAATAAACATTTTATTATTTTAAAAGACTTTGATCTATTTACAAGTGAACATAATATAACATGTGTTGCAGAAAAGACTAACACCAAATATATGCACAAACACATTCTAATTAAAATCGTTTAAATATACTAAAATATGTTTAGAAATTTTAAGATTAGAGAGGGTTAAGATAATAGGAAACTGGCATAGGAGTACTATGAAAAAAAAAACGACTACTCTTTTTATGATCCAATTTCCCCTGATTAGATGTCGCAATAATCGCTACAATATCATGGCCATTCATATTCCTTTTTTACTATTGCAGTTTTTTACTGTACAGTGCGAGAACATTTTTCTTGTAACGTAGACTATCAACAAAAATACTCAAAACCGCGTTTTGAAAATACAGTTAGTAAACAGGTTTATTTAGGGTATGTTACCAATGGTAACTAAAAAAATGACAAACAAATACACCAGTATTCTGGTCAGGATCATTGATTACTTTTTTACCGATCACTTCCAACTTCCCCCGAAACTATAGATGGCAATACTTACATCGTCACTTTGCTTCCAATCTTAACTCTCTCTAATCTTTGCCTTCCACGTTACACTTTGTTCGTAAATACAACATGAAAAACAAATGGTGAGTATTCGTAACGCAGTTGTGAAACTGTCAAAGTTTTATAAGTCAAAAAGAGAGTCGCAGAATGACATTTTATGTAATGGGACAGGGATAGTCTATTTTTCAGGAAGTTTGATATTGCTTTTTTGTTGTATTTCATATTTGTTTTGTCATCTACTAAATACCATATACAAAATAAATTAAGTTGTATGTGTAAAGAAAACATATTTCTAACTTCTAAGCCTCATTAGTTTGAACTCACTTTTGGGACAGTCAAAGAACAGGACAAACACTATGTTGAGGTTATTTTTTTTGTACTTCTGTCTTAAATAATAAAGTAGGAGAAAAATATAGAAACTTGTATATTTATACATGGATATAATAAAAAAAATACTAATATCCTCTACAAAAAGAAATGTTCATGGGACTGCAATTGGCCAGTTATGAGAAATTTACTTGTAAACAGAATATGCCTATACGACCAGTGTTATCATAGTAATATAGAAATAGTAAAAAGATTAAAGTTAATTCAATTATTTGAACTTTGTATCAGTCAAAATTATTTCACTTTTAATAAAAAAATTTATTTACAAAAAGATGGTTTCCTATTGGTAATTCTCTCAGTCCTCTGTTAGCTAACATATTAATGGATAATTTAGATCAAATGAAGGATCAGTCGTACAATGTTGTATGTAACAACATTTTGCTGAAATGAGGTGTTGCCATAAAAACAACGTTAGTATATCCTTATTAGAAGGATCCTTTTGTTACATACAACATTGTTACGGCCGACTCTTCAAATATTTCAATTGGATCTTTCTAAACACATTATTTTTCGGCTTCGTTATGTTGATGACATTTTAGCTTGTTTTGACAGTTGTTTTGAGGTTATCAACAAATTTTTAATTCTTATTAATAGTTTTCACACAAACATCACGTTTATACTAGAAACAGAACAAAATAGAGCTATTAATTTTTTTGATTTAAATATTAAAAATTGAATTTTCCATATACAGAAAACCTACAAACACAAATATCACAATTCCTAACGAATCATGTCATCATAAAACGCACAAACTAGCATTTTTAGTACACCGAACTTTAACTACTTCAATGAATCGATCACATTTTGATACAGAAATTGCAATTATCAAATAATTAGCACATGCAAATCATTATAACCATAACATGATTTGACACTTTAATTAAACAAAAAGATTATAGGTTAGCTATCAAAAAAATATTTCTAATTGACACTTAAATACAAACTACATACCAATACCATACTTTGACAAAATATCAAAACAAATTGCAAATATATACTACGAAAAACCAACAATTACAAAATAACCTATAAATAGAAATAAACACCCAGAGAAATCTAATTATGCCAAACACCTGTTGCAACAGAACCACCTCAAAATAACATCAAATTCTTACATTTTTGCTACAACAAACACAAATTAGACATTTTAGATGTTTTTGAAATATACAAACAAATGCATAACACCTTTAATGAATGAACAAACCGAGTTTAGTAATTCTGCTTTATTAGAAGTGTTAGATATTTAGTTTTTGTATGTATTGTATCCTGTTTTCTGTATTTATCCTTAGCAACGTGTTTGCTTATCAATCTTGTTGTCTACCTTTGATAATAACATTTAATTAAAACAATTGTAAGGTTAAGAATTCATTAAAACTTGTGAATGGATAACTAATCTTTTGATTTTTATTATATTTTATAATCTTACATTGTTTTGTATTCCAGGGCACACTTCATTTTTGTTTATAAAGAGAAATTAATTGCCAAAAGCATTCTACAAAATCAAGTTGCAATACACCATTTAATTCAGAAAAAAATTCTCTACCAGAATGAGTAAAACCAAATACTTTAATATTATTAATACCGGAAACTCCATATACTTTACCATATGAAAAGGCGACATTTTTGTGGCGCCATCTTCACAGATGGGTGTGCAACTAACAAATGATTTCTCGGTGAGAATCCTGCATCTAATTAAAAAATAGCACTATTTATGTTAAACGATGGTTTATTACTGTTATGGTGAAATATATAAAACTTTACAATTTATCTAAACTATTCAATCTTTCATTACAATGACGATTTTTTAATTACTTTCCCAATATTTGAGAAATGTCAGGTTTATTTGCACACCACACTGCAAGGGGCGCTATTAAATTTTGTCTCCCATTTTTCGAAATAAGTTTCCGGTATTAATAATATTAAAGTATTTGGTAAAACCAAATACTTTACCATATGAAAATAGGGGACATTTTTGAAGCGTCATCTTAGCAGATGGGTGTGCAACTAACAAATGGTTTTTCGGTGAGACACCTACATCTAATTAAAAAATAGCACTATTTCTGTTAAACGATGGTTTATTACTGTTATGCTAAAATATATAAACTTTTTACAATTTATCTAAAAGGTTCAATCTTTCATTACAATGATGATTTTTTAATTACTTTCTAAATATTTTAGAAATGTCAGATTTATTTGCACACCTAGAGGCACTATTAAGTTTTGCCTTGACTATTTTTCAAAATAACTTTTCGGTATCGATAATATTAAAGTATTATTTGGTAAAACAACAGTAGACTGTAACTTGTCAGAAATACCCTGCAGAAAAAAATATCTACAATGAGGATCTTTTGCTGTCTTTACAGCAACTTTTAAAACAAATATTTTGAATTAATACTTTTCATTGATACTTAAAAGATGTTACATTCTACAGATAACTTTTTTTGTTAAATTTTATAGCTAGATAAATAAAATAACACAATATAAAAGCACATGTCATATGAGAGGTTATGCTTCCTTAGCAACTTTGAGAATTCACAATCAGGTAGCAATGTAATATTTCCAAATAGAAATGGATAATATGCAACCTAAATGTATTGCAGCTTCCCCTTCATAACAGAAATAATAACTGGGACTACAACCGATGAGGCCGTGATCCAAATCAATAACTTTCTCAAAGATGATATTGTGTGTGACTGATGTACTCCACTTGAATAGCTTTGAGATCCAATGCTGATATGCTTTTAAGGTTTATTTAAAAGGTTAGGTTAAATAAAACTCGTTTTTGTTGTATTACTTTATTAGAATATAACTTTACCATTAAATAAATAATTTGCATCACTGACGTAAAGCATCCACTAACGCACAGTTTATTATAACTATAACATTAGGTTTGCATTTCCTTACCACTTATTAAAATGCACATCATTCTGGTTAGCAGTAATATTTTAAATAACTATGATTAAAAGGATTAATTCGAAAAAATGATACATATTTGATAATTTCAAGTGAAGCCAGACAATTCTTTGAAGAGCGAGATTTCATTTTCTTTGCTTTTTTTATAAGTGAACAACCTATTTATTAATTTTTTTTTTGGTTATATTGCCACACAATACACCAACTACTACGATTATGTATTATTTTAACAGAAACAATTTCCTATGGCCAAGTAAACTGATCCCTATGTGCAGTAATTATCACAAAGAAAAAGATATCAGTTTTGTACAAATATTAGTAATGTACCTGTTGTATAATTGCATCTATTTGTAACTAAAAATAAATTGTCAGTAATACTAGGCTTGCGAGAGATAGGAAACTTGCTCTGGTCAAGTTAGTTCTCTAGCCCTGCACATACAAGGAGTCTTCCATTCAAAACAAATAACATTTAAAAGCAAAAATAAAATTTAGCATTAATGTTATTCAACTGTATTTTTATAAGATTTCATAATTTTAGATAGTGTTAACGATGTCATGATAAAATGAGTATGATGAAGTTGACAAATATAAAATGTTAATTATTATCCAATCACAGATGAAAAATATATTAAGCAGGCAAGAAAAAATCAACATCATAGTTGGCTATGAAGCTGTAAACGTAAACGTCACTTAAATGTGAACTGTCAAAATGAAATGTCATTAAAAATTGTTTCAAAGTTTTTCATATATCCCATATTTAATGTGGAGGTTATTGATGATGAAGATAAGTTATGGAGATACCCCCAGAACACTTATATACCATTGATCTTGATAAATTCAGTTATAAGTCGCCATTTACAAAAATTCTAGTAGATACGGAATGGGACGTTTCGGCGCGGGCGATTCGGCGCAAGGACGTTTCGGCGCAAAATACCCAATCATAAATTTGACGTTGCTTTAACATAAACCCTCGGAAGAAACTAACTTTTAAATGTTATAGATGATACTTCAAGTGTCACGACCACGAATAGTATCACGACACTCGACACCCAACTTCCCATCACTAGTTGTAACTGGTTCATTGTTCATAATAGTGACGAAGCAACTGATTCAACAAAACTATCTTTAGTGTGTTGTTGTTAAACACTACCTAAAGTGCTTGTAAATCATTCAACCTCATTCATCTAACATGACTACCAGCTAGTAAAGGGCAAGGTCCGTTGATGCATGCATAATTATATCCAAAGTAAAAGTTATCTCAACAATTTCCACTATTGGCTTTTGAAATGGGCTCAAAAATGGCGCCTTTTTGGCGGCAATTTTAATTTCTCATGAATTTGTCAAATCAAATATTTACATAACATACAGAAAAGGTTACGAATATTTTAATTAAAACAAATCAATAATACTATGTATTAACTTATTAACAAATAATATTTTTAGGCATTCGAATTATCTTCTGTTATTCAGTAATATTAACTACTACTACTGAATAAAACCACGAAAACATTAACACATTAAAAAATGATGGTCTAAAATGGTGAAGATTTATTGGCTATATGAACAAAAGTTATATGAACAAAACAACAATAACAACTAAAGCGATATTTTAACTGTGATACAACTAATTTATTAATGGTATCCCTTCAAACAGTATTTGAGTTTCTCTTTTTTGTTATCCAAATATGGCAGAAAGCCATATAAAAGCTGTAGACGGAAATCTAACTTTTGTAAATGTCTGTACAGAATGGAGTATGATGCCAGTGGAGGCTGCAACTATTTTTTAAGCTTTTGCAACCTTTCCAACCAGCTAAAAATTAAGAATATATTAAGTAGGTAATTGAAAATTATCCTGCAAATCGTATTTGTACTGCCATTTTCAAAATTTCCAGCGGCCACATCGGTATTTTTAAAACCTGAAGTGAATAGTGTCCTGTTCCTTCTAGTATCTGCATGAGAATGTGCTGTAGTATTATCTTTTAAAATATATCGAAGCTCTCTCTTTCAATCCTTTCACACTCTTCAATTATTTTAGGCTTTTCTTTAACATATCCAGTATTATTTGATGATTGTGTTTGGCAATTAGATGGCCTGTTTCCTTGATTGACTTTAAAAGTTTTAATTTTTTTTATTAATTGCAACTACATTTATCTCTTCATTTAATCTTTTATGTTTCTTATTAACTGTAACTATATTAGAAACGTTAAATAACGTAGGAATTGCGTTTCATTTCAATATTTACCATTCATCTTTTCTTCTTGTTTCAAATTGCGTTTCTTCAAAATGGAACTAGGGGAAATGTAAAACGGTAATAAAAGAGTGTGTAATCTAAAGACTATCCTTTCTCTATGCTTAAATAATTTATATTATTTCTACATGTAATTTTATTAAGACTCAAACTTGCTTACTTTACATAATCTTGAGTATTCAGTAATGCCCAATTCTGACTTCTACGCATATTTATCTATAACAAATTTGTCTTATTTTCCTATCTTTTGAAAAAAGAAACAAACGTGCACCATTCCGGGAATTGCTAGAACAGTTTGGTGCACTACAACCAGTCATTTTTTGGGGAATAGACTTCGGCGTTTCACTTATGTCAGAAACTGACAGATCGAACTTGGGCTCAAATATGGCCGTCTCAACTTTGATGAGATGACCTATGTATGTGTACTAGGTATACATACACATGAATGGATCTTGGTAAAAGGTATATACCTACTGGTATAATTTTCATAAATGCGTAGTATAACTTGTTCAAGGATATTAAAAAAAGATTTATACTTTGTTTTTGGGTTGCCTAATGTGTAATCTAATAATCTCTTGTTGGAAAAGACTTTCTATTGATTGTGAAGCCTGGTTTCAGTTGAGATAGACAATTCTGAGAATTCCAGTTTTTCTTAGAAGACATAGTTAGTAGCAAAATAAATTTTTAATAAATAAAACAATAATCTATTAAAAAAAAATATTCTTTTTGTTTGATTTTGATTACTGAAAAAGATTTGTAAGAAATTTGAATGACATTTCTAGCAAATAAGGTACAGTTCGCGCAACATAAATTGGCGAGAGCTTTGGTTGCGCACTGGCATGAACCGAGTGAGATTTAAGCAGTGGCAGAGCAGACTGCGTTCATTTTCTTAAAAATATGAGTTAGAAAATAGTCCCACAAGAATGACCGGATCTCGACAATAAACAAATAAATATACAGTAATGTATAATTTGCGTAAGCGAGTCAAATACTGTTCGAGGAATGTTAATAGGTAGTATGAGTAACTCTGATTTGATAATAATCGTTAACTATGCTTTCTCTTTTGGGAAATTTAAGTAATGAGATATATATAGCGTTAAAAATGGATTTTAAGGCATATTGCATTATTGTTAGTGCAAGTAGTAGTACCAGCTGTTTGAAACAGCCGATCTGTAATTTAGTTTATCAGTTTTATAACTATGTCGTCAACTTTACGTGGAAAAACTCTTCACAGTCAAGCCCGCGAAATGGCTTTTAACGTTTACAAATGGATAAAATCTCAAAACGAAGATCAGTGTATGAAGGGAATTAAAGAAAAAGTGTCAAGTGCTACTGGAGTATATCCGTAAGGACTATTGAAAGGATTATTAAGGAAGGTAACACCTTGCCTGAATCTGAGACTGATAAACTATTTAAAAGTCCTGGGAAAAAAACGAAGTCGCGTGTGTAACGTGATCGCACTTGAAGATTATGAGTTGGTTGATTTTTGCCGTATAATCTATAATTTCCATAAAACAGAAAATTGCAGAGTTACGCTTCCTGCTTTACAAGAAACACTTCGCAATGATTTGGGGTGGCAGGGGCAAGTGTCTTCTCTTCGAACAGTGTTAAAGAAGCTGGGGTTTAAGTGGCGCCGTACTCAAAATAATCGTAAACTATTAATTGAAAAAAGTGAAATTCGTGCTTTAAGAATAGACTATTTAAATAAAATTAAGTTTTTTCGCCAACAGCAGCGTCCTATTGTTTTCTTAGATGAAACGTACATCCATAGTGGGCACACTATATCAAAAAGTTGGAGTGACGACAGTAATAATGGATTACTTGCTAATATTTCAAAAGGGGAACGCTTAATTATAATTCATGCAGGTGGAAGCATGGGTTTTATTCCAAACTGCCTCAACATTTTTAAATCTGGAAGTAAGTCAGGAGATTACCATGATGAAATGAATTCATCAAATTATGAAAAATGGGTCACGGAAAAATTAATACCTAATTTGCCAGCAGAGTCGGTTGTTGTGATAGATAACGCGCCTTATCACAATGTACAAATATACCGTGCTCCTAATAGCAATTCTAAAAAAGCAGATATGGTCTCCTGGCTTACTGAAAAAAAAACATGTTCACCTCAAATGCTAAAACTTCAGTTATATGATATAATTAAAAGGCATAAAAAGCAGTACATTCAGTACAAATTTGATGCCATTTTTAATGCTAATGGCCATACTGTACTGCGCCTTCCACCGTACCACCCAGATTTGAACCCAATAGAACTAATTTGGGCACAAGTTAAAAATAACGTTGCTAAGAAAAATACTACATTTAAATTAAATGATGCGTGGAAATTAGCCGAAAACGAGTTTTCTTCTGTAACTTTAGAAGATTGGGTGAGCCATTGTGAACACGTGATAAAAAGTGAAAATAATTATTTGCAAAATGAACAAATAATAGACGTTAGAACCGAACAACTTATAATTAGTGTAAATGACGAAGATTCGGATTCCGACTTTGGAACTGATTTTGAGGATAGCAGTTAAAATATGTAACATAAATTGTAGATACCTATTGTATTTATTTTTTTTAAATTATTATATGATCGTTATTGTAGTACCACTCGTATTAACTTTCTTTTTCTCTATTACAGGTATAATTATGTAGTTAAAATATTTTTTGTAACATTATTATTTATTATTGAAAATTTAATTTAAATATCTATAATATGGTTTCATTTCACTTTTTCAGTGAGTGCAATTAGCTAAATTATGATTTTATTTTATGAAAATATTTAATTTGGAATTTGGCAGTCCCGCTAGAAATATTTCGTTTGAAATACAGCAAGCCAATAAAATAAGGCGCCCTACGCATCTACGCCACTGTTAGAACAGTGCAACATTCGCAAATACTACACGAGGGGAAGCCGATCGTACTTTCATCATGCGCCGGCTCTCGCCAATTTATGATGCGTTTGCTGTACTATGATGAAGATTTTGCATATTTTCAACATGATGGAGCCACAGCGCATATATTTTTGATAGAAGACATTGAAAAATGTACAAAAATTGCATTATGAGAACTTAGAAATATCTTTCGGAAGATAGCAGACTCATTTTTGGTATCTATTGTAAATTTATCTTTTGCACAACAGATTGAAATGTCCTACGTTCACAGTTCCATAGCCAACTTGACATGATTGTTTAATATACAGCTTAATTAATCATGTCCGTAAAAAGCATATACTTACTTTTAAATTGCTTCATGTTGAAAGCTGAAATGAAAATTTTTTTAAGTTTATAAAAGAAGCTCTAAATTATAATTATTTCTTTTTTCTGTTCTAATGTTTAAAGCTTGCCTCTTCAATATTACTACCTACAGTAATTGTGAATAAACATATTGTTTATGATACTCACAATAAAATTATAAAAATTATTTATTATTATATAAAAAAAAGAGTAGAATAACATCAATGCAACAGATTTCAAAAACATAAATATATATATTGCATACCAAAACAAAAGAAATAACATAAAAATATTAAATATTTAATTTAAATAAAGCACAAAAAATTTATACAAATATTTTAAAATATATAAATAATCTTGAAGAATAAGAAGATAAAGAGAAAGAAGAATAATTTAGCTAAATAATGACAATTAATTAAAAAGTACTGTACAAAGGCAAATATAATAATATTGTAAGAAAAAATCACTAGAAACAATTTACCATTTAAGTTAAAATATATAAATTCTACTAAAAATTTCACTAGTGTAATTTAATTAATTAACTAAAAGGTGCTACCTATATTTCTAAAGATCTGGTTCCAGCAAATGTCTTCGTTAAGCGGAAATATATTTTATAATAATAATAATGCCATACTCGTGCTTTCTTAGTACCATTTTTCTTTTAAGTGCAATTCACCCAACACCCAGAGTTTTGGCAGACAATATTGCAAATTTTTTTTTTTAATAAGTTCAGTACCAACATCTGCATAAGCGTGCACTTATCAGCAATATTAATATCTAATTCCTCCTCATTCTTAACTCTTTCTTTTGTGATTTACGTTTTCTCTGAATTACTTTTAAAGATCACATTGCTTTAAAGCATAAGCAACAGATAATAATATATTGGCAGAAAGATAAGAGCTGAGAATATGGATAACTTTTAAAAATTTACCCACACACATGTCTGCCAAATTCGAGGCTGTTTAGGATTACATTTATAAATCTTCAATAAATCTATAAAACTTAAAAAACTTTCTTCACTGTTCTTATTACAGAAAACAGATATAAAAATGGAGTGTAGTGGTTGATTTAATTATCACTAAGCACTAACAATGATTCTCAGTCATAGATGTATAATAAATTGAAGAGAGAAAAAGCATAGTTTTGTTCTTTTACATGGGCCAAAAATTACTTTCTCATGGGAAAATTATTTATATAGTGAATTTTTGGCCCATTACATATTAGAGAAAGATTAATCAAATTTAATGTTTATTACCTTTTTAAATTATAATATACGCCCAAAACACACTGGTATATAATTTAAGCTAAAAATTGATCCTTTTCACTGCTACCAATGAAATAATAACACAGGTTCTTGTTTTTATCTTAATATCGTAATAAAAATACAAATAATACCACCTAATCTTTACAACCACAGAAGCTCAATAGTAAAAACAAATTTATTAATAATATTTTTTCAAGTCCACTGCAACATTTACTATAATGTGGTGGCAACAGCAGCGTAGAATTTTGCTTTTATAATCAAATTGTTTACTTAATGGAAGGCTTGCAGCAAATGAGCATAACTGCATTAGCACAGATTATACGATAAACAAAAAACCTTGACATAATTTATAAGGCACTTCCAATTGAGAATAAAATATTTTAAATATTCAAGTAGTAGTCTAAAATAAACGGAAGTAGACAGTATATTCGAAGAATAAATTCTTCGCGTTAGGTTATTAAAATGAAATAAAAAAAGATTATTTTAGAGAAAGTGTTCTGATGAATATTTCATGGAAAATTTGTGCTTATGCATGTATTAAATTCATTTTTATATAATAACTTAAAATAATATTAAATAAATAATTTTTATTAATCAATTTAATTCATTATAAAATAACCACTAAAAAAATAATGTTATCGTAAACTTAAATTTAAATATTTCAAAATGACAATGCTTTAATTATTGTCAAATATTATTTCACCACTTCAAAAGATTTAATAAAAACTTTTAGTTATTTAAATTTACAATAACATTATGTTTTTAAATTAAAGTAAATAACAAATGTAATAGGTAATTAATTAATAAATCACATAAGAATTAATTAAGAGGTAGCGTAAACAATTTGTTTATAAAAAACATTGTCAATAAGTGCACCTTATACTAGGATAAAATAAGCGAATAAGCACGTTTATAAGTCTTTATACAAAATTTCTTTATCAGCAAAGCTTTTATTTCTTAATCTTTCATAATTAACACTTGGAGTGTAAAAGCTGAACTAAAGGAATTATGCATAAAGATACTTATCAAAAAATACCGACGTATTAGTAGTAATATATTTGGTATTACTTGTTTCTGAAGTTTTTCGTTACTTACTACTTCTATAATAATGCACCGTTTCAGTTTTTATTGCGCCATTCAGCACTCCTCTGAAAAATTACAAAAGCATTAATTAAAAGTTTACAAATAAGATATTTAAAAACAACAACAAATGTCATCTATAAGGACTAATTTCGTAAACATCTGAAGCTGTAAAAAACCTCCAAAAAGATGCAACTTCAAACACAAATATTTCAAAAGTTCATGAATAATCTGTAATTTTCTTTGCAGAAATAGCTCAAAAACTCCTACTGTAAATTAATCATTTTAATCACCAAAAATCTTTATTGTGTGGTGGTGGTAGAATGCAATCAAACCAAGGTTACTTTATACAGCACAATTCAAAAACATAGAAATGTCTCAACGTCAGTCAAAAATCAAAGGATCCCGCACAAACCTAATGGAATATGGATTTCGGAGGAATTGGCTGAATCTTTGATATATTGCAGCTAGTGGCTTTGTGATCAAAAGTCTCCAAGGGCACAACTCCCAAAAATTAACCGTTTGACCTCCATGAGGTCAAATTGGGAAAATACGTCATATGAAGGGTATATCTCGCATGCAAGGCACAGTTTGTTATTTTGCCGTATATGTTCACTATAAATGGAAAATATATTAAAAGTATTTTATCAATATGAAAATTTTTTTGTATATAGTTTGTATATACGGCGTATTTTCCCAGTTTAACCCAGAAGAACCAAAGCCCGCATAGACAGGGTCGCTTCGCTGAAGTAGACCATTCCTTCACTTGGTTCGCAAATGTATCCTACCCTCTACTGCTTAATGTGGTAAATAATAATAAATGGAATGCATACAATTTAATTGCACCCTGTATTTGACAGTTTCAACATATCTGATGTTACAAAATTAATTAATTAAAAATAATATAACAACTTCCATGGGATAAATGTTGTAACGTTTTAACTCTTTTTAAGTCATTCTTATTTTGCAATTTTCTTAGTTCAATATCTTGAATTTAAGAATAATGCAATATTTGGAAGAATTCTTTGACATCTGTTTGTATGGGATAGTCCAGGTAGTCTGAAGTGTTAGGTTTTAGCCTTGGGCAAAAGTGACTGCCTGGTTAAGAATTAAAAACAAAACTAGTGGTTTAAACAGGTCAAAATTTCTTATATTACTTATGTATTACCTATCGCTTAAAATATACTCAACCACTCGTTTAAATTCACTGAAAGGTCTGAGAGAGATAAAACTACTTTGTGGTCTATTAATCATTTGCCTGCTGTTACCTCAAAAGAGAGAAAACCGTACAGATAAAGACTTGTGCCTAAAATTTTGTTTAAAGAACAAAACATTTAATTAGTTT
This sequence comes from Agrypnus murinus, assembly GCA_929113105.1. Classification (NCBI taxonomy): domain Eukaryota; kingdom Metazoa; phylum Arthropoda; class Insecta; order Coleoptera; family Elateridae; genus Agrypnus; species Agrypnus murinus. The sequence goes on from OV816030.1 coordinate 39,427,832, forward strand.
TATAGAATCTTTTTCTATCGTATGATCAAAAAGTCTTTGGATCGCAATAGCCATGGAATGTAAAAACCATCGATAAAATTATTTACTTCTACTGTCCGTAGTTTTTGTGAACTGTACAGTAGCACTGATGTATTTTGAGGAGCTCTAATAAAGACAGCCACCTGTGTCAAGAAAATACGACGTGGAGACACCGTTAAACAGAGCCCCAAATAATACACAGAAAATGTTAAGTTAGTGTTCGCTATTATTATTTCTTGTGCTTGCAGTTATTTTAAGTATTACTTAATAACATCTATAAAAAGAACACTTTATTATAGGAATAAACAATACTTTAATAATGACTAAAAACAATCGGGTTCATAAAGGGAAGGAAAAGAACTTGTAACAATAACATTTCGGTAGGTAAACTTTTACAAAAAAAATTATAAAAGATGTTGAAAATGCCTTCCTTGTTCTTGAATACACAGGTTAACACGTCGGCCCTTGCTACTAAAAACTTTTCTTAAAAGATCAGGTGTAATTCCTCTAAATTGTGAACTGGAGTTTAAAGACCATATTCTTAAGCAGTGGGAACAAGAAATAGTCTAAAGGACTTCACAAGACCTAGGTGGGCAACGACCTTCTGACATTAATCTTTCGTCATAAAATTGCCTTAAATATGCTCGAGTTGCTCGAGCAACACAGGGTCTGGCATTATCTTGTTGAAAGTACCCATTATTAAGTTCATTATCACGCAATAGCTGGCAGCACGGCAGGGTGGTTATAGTAGATTTACACCGCTTAATGGAGTTAAGTCGAGTTTTCTCGGATGGGTGAACCACGAGCGCAGTGTACTTACCTACATGGCTCCGCTGACTCGTCTCACGCCCACTTATCCACTCTGTGGCTCGGTGCGTCCGGCACCTCGACACCGAAAGGTATAAGGGGTTAAAGATTAGGTATGTATGTATCACGCAATGAAAGGCTCAAGTAATTGATTTCAATATCTTTCAGCAGTTATGGTTTCTTGAAAAAATATTGGCCCTATTATTCGTCTGCGGGACATAAACACCAATCTTAGGATTATGTAAAGGAGCCTCACAATGAAAATTAGGGTTATTCTCGCTCCACATACGCATGACTTGTGTATTAATGTATCCAGAAAGGTAAAATTAAGATTCGTCTGTAAAAAATGTCAAGTCAAGGATACCATTATTCATATGGTCATTAAACCAAGTACAGTACTCTCTTCTGATAATCTGGTGGCAGTAACTCTGGATACATCTGCATTTTATAAGGAAACATGTTCAAGTCATGTTTAATAATGGTTTGACATTAATACATATCTTAAATTAGTTTCTTGCGACAGTCTATGCAAAGACAAGATAGGTTCTTCTTGTATGCTTTGCCTAACCTGATCAACAATATACTCGTTTCTACCCCTACTTCTTCCAGATTGAATTCTATCACTTATATTACCAGTTTCTTCAAATATGTCCACAGTTCGTTGAACTTGCTGAAAAAATCTCAATCAATTATGGCGAAGTTGGGAAATCTCTCACGGAACTCAATTAAACATAAACTAGGCGAATAAACCCAATTACCATTTTCACCACGATTTCCATTACTGTAGTATGATTTAATAATAAAAATTTGATGTTCTTTTTGAAACATTTTGAACTATTATCTATTGACTTAAAAGTTGTAAAGTAAATGTCAAAAATAATAGAAATAAATAATTTCATAGATAGCTTGTTAATTTCTTGGCAACCCTGATCCAAAAACTTTTTGATCATACTATATTATAACACATACACCTATCACCGCAGACTGCCCTGGACAACATAATAATAAAAAAAATACATTCTAACCTTTATTTCCTCCTACAATGATGGTTTTACGCTTTTGAGCGTCGTCATTATTAATAGCCTTTGGAATGGGACGTACTGCTCCACCTCCGCCAATGATAGCATGATGCTGTTGGCCAGCACGTATTGGTTTTGCTATCTGAGCAACTGGACCACGTCTTGCAAGATTCTTCTGTCGAACCGCTTCTTTGATACGATCAACTTCATATTGATACCTGCATTTTTACAAATAAAAAGATTAACTATCCAGAATTAATGAATACTTTAAAAGTGACTACCTCTTACGATCCCTCATTGCACCTTCTTTAGCTTCTTTGAGAGCAGATTCAAGCGCTTTCACTCGTTCCATGGTAGCACGAAGCCTTTTTTCTAACTTTGGTAACTCACATCGTAAATCAGCATTATCACGTACAAGTTGTTTGTGCACCTTGGTTAATTGATCCAAGTTGTTTTCTAAGAATGAGATCTTTTGTTTTTGTGCTAAAGAGCCACCATCTTCTTCATTATCATCTGAAGTAATAGCTTTCTTTATACGAGCCTGAAAAATTTATTTATGGTTATTTGTATTTAGAATGGTTATAAAAGTGTTACCTGTAGGTCCTGTACAAAAAGTTTACGTAGATTGTGAAGGGTCTGAAGTTCTTTAGCTACTGTATCCTCGAGTCCTTTTAGATCCTTTCTTGCTTGCTCACGACGCTCATTAGTGGAACTGCATAATATAGCTAGTTCAGCATTATGCCACATCACGCTCACGGATTTTTGGTTAGGCTTTATTTTATTTATTGCAATGAATTTGAAACGAGGATTTTATAATATATACAAAACAAAACATAATAATAATAATAACATAAAGGGAATAAAATTATTAAAGATCACTCAATTATATATATATACACGTCTATTATTGCCTTATACATTAAATTTACAATTTATTGTTTCAATCATCCATTAAAAGCATTTCTTTTCCTAAATTTGTAAACAGCATATATATCATTTAAATATATTTTACACTACTTTTGATTACTTAAATATCACAACAGTAACAATTGGTCTAAAAATAATTTATTTAAAAATTGATGCAACGATTATATAAAATTTCCCAGCTAGTAACTTCTATACACTGTACATGTACAAAAATAATAAAATCAAAGTATAAAATGTATTATATATCGTTTATCAATTTAATACAAAAAGAAATAAAAAGTGCTCTTTTAGAAACCAATCAAGTGATTTAATATAAAACACTTGGAGGAAAAAAAATGCTAAAGAAATATACTTTACCTACGAATCGTTACTTTTTTCTTAAATATACAAATAAAACGTAACCAAACCGTGGTGTGATGTGACGTTAAAAAATAAATATAAACAAATATCACAGGACTGTGACGACTAGAAGGAATGGATTTTTAGAATGTTAAAATATCTTAATACTTACACACTCAATACCGCGACAACGTGGCAACACAAAGAAAAACGATCTTTCAGTATGAAAGAATACTTATCAACAAATATAAATAATATGAAAATGAAATAAATAATAAAAAACTAAATGATAAAACATGACTAGTTATGCGAAAATCACAATAGTTAGTTAATATCCTTAATCGACAATAACGTACGTAGGGCACTTATGTGTAACTAGTAGTAGCGTTAAAGAAATAAATAAATGTAAATGAAAATTGTGAATGTGAAATATGGACATTGTACACTGACTATTATTGTTAGTAATGGTTTTTGTTAATTGATTAATTTCATTTTTGTCTGATTTTTTAATACTTTTTGGTACCGGTTTATCTTTTGTGCATTCATCTTTGTACGGCATGAATTTTGCCCACGTTTCGGCTTTAGGAGGTGTGATATAAACAGGAGAAGGAATGTGAGTAGTAGTGGTAGTAGAAGTAGCATTATTAATCTTGGATTTTAAGGATTTATTGTCGGAGCACGGGATTGAGCGTTTACAAGACAAATTGTCTACTGACATGAGTTCCTGTAGTTTGTTGGATTTCTCCGTTTCTTCTGCCTTGACCTTTTCATAGTCTGCTTGCAGTTGCTGCTGTGCCAATGTCAATTTCTGATTAGAGCTGAAAGAAAAAAGATTAAATGAAATTAGTTTTTATAAGTGAAAATTGATATGATAATGCTCAACAGAATATAACTGCCATTTCTTTAACAGGAGATGCTGAGATTCTTTAACATCACATCAATAGCATAAAAAAAACTGAAGAAATCTCAATTTGTTTTTATGTTGTGTCAAAAACATGTATTCACTAAGTAGGAATGCTGTTGGCACAAAACAAATGGTAACCTAGATCTATTGTCCATCTCACGTTGAGACTACAGTGAAGGAAAGATAGCCAATGTATTTCTTATGGGAGTTTGTGCTTCGTTGTTGCCACCTATTTCACTGTATGAATCTATAGAAATGTGGATTAAGATTCCAGAAGTTCTAAACCTTTGAAAACAGTAACCGAAAAAGTGTAATCGTAACCATACAAAAGAAGCATTTAAAAGAAAGTCTTATTAACATGTATTGGTTATTTTATTAAACTTTACTTGGGATTTTTACATCGTACATGTATCTAACTATCCGATATTTTATTACTTATACTTTTTTGTTTAATTCTTTAGTCTTCAAATTTTTTCAACATAAAAATAACGGCTGGTTAGCTTCTGTATGATCTTTTTATCCCAAGTCCCAAACGTAATTTTAACGGTAAAATGATTTCATCAAGATAAAATCATTCATTTGTTCAACTTGTTTCAAAAGAAACTTGCAAAAACGGAAATTTAGGATTAGCAGCAAATGCAAAGCATTTTAGTAAACAATAAACCCTTCTGGTTTTTTCTACTTTTACTTCGCGGAACTACATAATACAGTTTGTACTTACTGAAATTATAGTATAACGTTTTTTGTCGGCACTATTATTTGTCACCGAACGTATATAAGCAAATTTCTTAATACAGAGATAATTACATACTATTTGGTTTCAAATTTTGATAGCTTGTGCATCTATAGATCTTCGCTTAGTTATTTGGGTTTTATCGTTTGTAATTATTGTTAACATTGTCGTGTTGATTGTTGTAACAATTAGTATTGTAATATTACATAACACACATAGTGCATTATACATAAGTATGGCGGATATTGTTAAAAATAAAATGGGTTGTGTACTAAAGGTTGGTGAAAAACAGATTTTGTTAAATTTGATAAAATATCGTCTTACTGAGACCCGGCAGTCATTATCAGTAATTATTCGACAAGTTTCTAAAGAAACAGGTATTAGCGAAAAAACTTTGTTCTCAGTACGTCAAGAAAGTATTTCACCTGATGGAATAAAATCTCCAAAAGAGCAAAGAATAAAAATACTTCAAAATCGCGCAATATAACGCCTGTGCAATATAAAATCCTGTGATGGAATTAGGAGTGAAATTAGAAGAAAGGTGCACGAGTTTTTTTTGCAAAATATACCACCAACGATGAACAATATTGTAGCAGCTGTAAATGACGATGAAAACTCGACCAACTTTAGTAGAAGTACGTTGAATAGATTATTACGTGATATGAATTTCCAGTATGTTAAGAGAGGACGACTATCTTATTTAATTGAAAGAGAAGAGATAATTGCATGGCGTCATCGTTATTTAAGACAAATTAAAAAATATAGAGATGAGGATTACAATATAGTTTATATTGATGAATCTTGGGTCAATCTTGGCTACAGCGTCAAAGCTCAATGGGTGGATATGTCAATTAAATCATATCGGGCTGCCTTCATTCGAGGATTAACTACTGGTTTGAAAGCTCCCACAAAGCGTGGCCCTCGTTTTATTTTACTTCATGCTGGCAGCAAACAAGGTTTTATAAATGGGGCAGAGTTGACCTTTCTAGCAAAGAAGAACAGTGCGGATTATCATGATGAAATGGATGGAGCTACTTTTGAGACTTGGTTTAGAAATTCTTTGTTGCCCAATTTACCTGCAAAATCAGTTGTAGTAATGGATAATGCACCATACCATTGCCGAAAAATTGAAAAGATACCAAATCAGTCTTGGAAAAAACAAGAAATACGATCATGGCTTTGGTCAAAAGATATATATTTTGAGGATGATACTTGAAAGCAGATCTATTGGACGTGGTGAAGGCTTTCAAATCTAATTACGACAAATACATTATTGAAGAATGTGCAAAAGAATACGGCATTCCAATAGTAAGATTACTTCTGTAACATTGCGAGTTAAATGCCATTGAATTAGTTTAGGGTGATGTAAAACAGTATATCGCTAAAAAAATACCACATTTAAAGAAGGAGATGTTCGAAATTTAATTAGTGATTAGACAGCGGAAAAATGGAACACTTATGTTAACCATGTAATTAAAACAGAAGATAACATGTGGCAAATTGATGGATTGATGGACGATATTGAGCCAATACTTATAAATTTAGAAAGTGATAGTGAAAGTGACGTAGAAGATGAAAGTAATTTCGAGTGATTTGTGCTAATGCTGGACTTTTTGCTGTTGTACTTTTCATACTCATATTATTTGTTTTCAATTTATCACTGATTTATATAAAAACTGTACAATTAAAAAAGTGTAGTTTGATAGTATACAATTTGATAGTATACAATAATTTATTAGTTTTAATGTTTCTTTATTTAATAAAAACCAAATAACACCTTGTGTTGTACTTTTTTATTTACCTAAAATTCAAAAACTAGATATAAAACGTTTGACTTTTAATTATACTCAAAATTATTAGTTTTGTAATAGTACTGGCGTTAAATCATAAAGTATGAAACTATCGAAATAAATCTTTTAATTAATATTTTTAAGAAAAATCCTCGAACACGTTGATTTTTATCTTAAATGAGACATATTTTAGTGTAATTGTTATCTGCGGATCATCTTTTGTTTTCGAGTTATGGCGATAGGGAAAATATTTTTAAATGGAAACCCTAATTTTTTATGATGGATTTGGAAAGCAATTTCCAAGATAATTGCTTTTAAAGTTTTAAAACAAAAATTAAAAAACAATCCAGAGTTCCAAGTTTTAATAAAAAAAATTAAAAATTCTTTTAAGAAAAGCCATAAATTTAACGCTAAGTCAATTGTTACATGGCTACTTGATTTTTTATTAAAAAATTTGAACTTTGATTGAATAACAATCAAGAGTTTAATTTCCTTAATAAAAAAATCAAGTATCCATGTAACAAGTGACTTATCGTTAAACTTATGACAGTTCTTCAAAGAATTCTTTTTTTTATTAAAACTTGGAACTCTTGATTGTTTTTTTTTTGAATAAGTTATCCTTTCAAACTGGTTCGAGTATGTACTGATTCAGAGTCTTTTTGAATATATTGAGTATTTTTTTAAATGTTAAATTTTTGTTGTCTTAAATGTCATTCTTTGAGTTTAAATGTTGTACTAATCTGAAAGTACAACTATACTTGCAATGTTATTCTGGCATATTCCTATTTGAATAATCTAGCTGAAAGAGGCACTTGATTTCAGCAGGATGGTGTGCCACCACATCGCACATGTTTAAATGAAACATTTTCAAATAGATTTGCATATCCTAATGTGTCAAATTTCAAAAATATCTTTGTAAAATAACAGAGTTATATAATGGCTTTGATACTTTGTATAATACTACCACCTGTTTCAATAATGGTAGACACACTCCTTTCATCCTTATATACTTACTCTTTGATATCATTAATTAGTTGTTGTTTTTCTGCTATTTCATCTCTCAAAGCAGCAACTTGCTTTTGATGAACATCACGCAATTGATCCATCTGTTGTTCAAGTGCAAGACGTAATTGAGCAGCTTCTTTCTTTTCACTCTCACTAACACTTGATACCTACAAACATACATCAATACATAATTATTACCATTTATTATAGCAACAACAAGCAAGATCCTAACCTGTTCAGCAGCTTTTAATTTAGCACATTCCTCTCTTAAAGCATCAACACTTTCCTCTAAAGTGCGCTTCTTATTCTCAGCCTCGCGCATCGATTCTTGAAGGCTCTTCATTCTAGCTTCATGTTGTGAGATCAATAGGCGGCATTCACTAAGTTCACGTTCGTATTCTGTTACTTTACGATTACTATCTAGTTGAGAGCCTTCTAATTCATGTAAACGTTGTGATAGATTAGTAACTTCACTTTTCATACGTGAAATATATAATCTAGCTACTGTAAATTCTTCTTCTAGTTTTGCTGTATCATTAGAAACTTTAAGATCAGCACCGTCGCCACCAATTGTAGCACCAATCTCGCCGAGCTCTTTTAAAAGGTTAGTAAGCATATCACTTATTCGTTTCTTCTGATGGGTACTCATGTCTTTAAGTTGTTGTAATTCTGATGCTGTTGTGTTTAGTGTGGTTTGCTTTTGCATTAATTCTTCAGATAAGGATTCCATCTATAAAATATAAGATTTTTATTTTCAAAGAACGATCAATGTAAAATGATGATGATAGTTCAATTAATTATTGCTAAGTGAGAAGGAAAACAAACTATAATAATCAAACGTTAAGAATTATTTGGTTTATACATTAAAATAATATATGCATTTCACTATCACAATAGACATTCTACTAACAAAGACAAATTCTATGTAATCAATGGCAATCGCAAGACTCTCTCACCTTAGTACGATCCTGTAAGCAAAAACAGAAATTTGCATTTTATATAGAAAACCTACATAGGTGGTGCGCAATGGAAAACATTGTCTAAACATACTACGAAAAAGCATACAAACACAAGATTTATTTAAATAAAGTGGAAAGGAGCTATTTTTCTATTAATTGTATATATAATTTGTGGTAGTAAATATTTAATAATATAAAGCGGAATAAAAGTATGCTTCAAACTAGTTGTCAGGAAATGATCGGATTATGGATGATCATAACCAATTCTATATAAACGCCTAGTACAAGCCATTTTAGTTTGCTAAATGCACATTAGGATAAGATAATCAAATGGTTTTAATAAAATCTCAACGTAATATTTCTCCATGGCCATTTCCTGATTGATCAGTATGAATCATAAAATAGGATGTAGAACTGTTAAAATGTGTGCTCTCTTTAGTTCTGATGGCTGAAAGTGGATATGAAACCAACATGCCATTTCCATCCTTTGATTTAATGTGAATCGATTTTCTTTATTATTATAACAAAATATCATTCATTCAGATTATACATGGTGATTCAGAAATAAAGGTAATCCTTTAAATGGTAGGTAGAGGGAAGGCAGTAGAGCTAATTTACCTTGACAAGTATAGGTCAAAAACGAATAGTTTTCCAGAAAATGAATTTTAAAGTTTAATGAATTTTGGATCCAAAATGATCCAAGGTCAGAACCGGATCCAAAATTCAATAAAACTTTAAAATTAATTTTCTGAAAAACTTCGTTTTTGACCTATACTTGTTAAGGTAAATTAGCTCTACTGCATCCCCTCTACCTACCATTTAAAGAATTACCTTTATTTCTGAATCACCCTGTATATATCTAGATACATACATACATAATCTTTCACCCGTTATACCTTTCGGTGTCGAGGTGCCAGGACGCACCGAGCCGCAGAGTGGATGTGTGGTGTGAGACGAGGCAGCGGAGCCATGTAGACAAGTACACTGCGCTCGTAGTTTACCCATCCGAGTACTTTCCGGAGTAAACTCGACTTAACTCTGTTGAGCGATATAAATCCACTATAACCACCCTGCGGTACTGCCGGCTATATATCTAGATAAATAATTCAAAACTAGTGGCATGTAAAACTGTACTTACAGTTAAAGATAAAATTAATAACGTACAGATAGCCTAACCTATATAATGAATTCTTAACCATTAGGCAATGCGAGTTCCATAGTTGTTCATGCCATCATTTTACATTGGAGTCGAGTGCACACACACTTTAACTGTGCTATATGCCAAAACCATATTTAAAATGGTACATGCAAATATGTTCTATCTTAACAAAGTATTAATAAATACTCATTTTAAGTAAGGCTGTGAAATGAATAGTGATGTCTGTCATTTTGAATTAAACAAACAATGCTTTTGATTACCTAACTGAAGTGCACTAGACCTTGATAAATTCTAATCGTCATACCTTCTTCACCCACTAATCAGTGATACTAAATACCAAACACAGATACTCACATAATCTTTTTTTCCATTCATGCCTCGAATCAAACATGGAAGCATTATTCAGAATGTGCCAAAGTTTGAGGCCAGGTTCTTTACAGTTAATTTCATAATTAACTTTATTTGAAGTAAGCTGTCAAACTTAAAACCATGTGACTGACAACTTTATTCCCGTTAATGTGCCCATTATAACTATGTGAACTAAAACACTAATTTTGTTTTTCATAGCAAAAGTAGAAATATAATTTAATAAATCGTCCTGTATAATATAGAATGAGTGTTTAAGCATTTGTTTGCAGTGAATCGTTAACAAATGGTTACAATATTAAAATGTTTTCGTTTAAACTGTGACGTCATATATGTTAGCAGTTGATATGGTTCATAACTGGTTTTGGAGAGCGCTGCATGGCACTGAATTATAAGAGCATAAATAAAACACGGTTGACCGCGTTCTTGTGCAACATCGAAGTGCAATTGCCAAAATCAAGTGCAGTTCAAGGTTTAGTTCATGTAGCGGGTTTCTGCATTTTCCATGCTCCTGCAAATTAACATTTGTGTGTTCCAACCACTAATGGCATCAAGATTGCACACAATGTTAACTAGTTGGCTTAACACATGGCCCGCACGAGGAAGGTTCAGCGTGTTCCCTGGAACCCGGCCCCTGCATTATAATAAAGCGCCACGTTACAACTTACAAATACGCGCGCTTTCTCTGCTGCTGTAGTCAAGATTCGTAAATGTCTAAGCAGGCTTAGAAACATAGGTCATCTCATACACTTCCACTATATTGCTAACGCGAAAATGGAGGAACATGTTGATTAACAGGAAGCAGGAATAATCGACAACTCGACTTGTTTGCAGTTTTTTTGGTGCTAAGTGTTAATTCAAAGTTTTAGAATGTCACGCACATCCTATGACAATTGAGTCATCATCAATAGCAGCCGTATAGTAACTGTTATCTAGCGCAAGAATGGCGGCATTGCGACGACCTTATATTTCTAAACTTGCTTATACGTTTACGGACCTTGGCTGTAGTCACACCGATGTTTCAATGTCAAAAACGACTGACAAAGCAATTCAACCTACATAAGTTTTGACAAATTACAAACGTTGCAATGAAAAAGACCAGAGAAATAATTTTTTAAACTCGCCACTTTCAAAATGACATTTTGCGAATGTAACAGTTAAACGCAAACGTATTATTTGCGCACTCGTGTTTCAAAAAGATGCAAAAAGCACTGACCCTTATAGTGCCCCTAAAAATAATTTTACTTGATAATAAAATTTGGAACAATTAAAAAATGGATTGAAAGGAATGGACCCACTAAATGGCCTGCGAGATCTCCTGAGCTTAGAAAAATGGATTTCTTTTTATGGGGATATGTGAAAGAAATTGTTTATACCGAGACACCAACCACAATCCAAAATATGAAGGATAGAATAATACATGCTTTTAGAAGTATCACGCCGTCAATGTTAAGAAACGTACAAAGATCGTTCCAAAGGCGCATCGAAATGTGTGTCCATGCAAATGGGCAACATATGGAGCATTTGTTATAGTTTTTTTTGTTTTATGTGAAAAACGATTTTTTAAATAAATGTTTTTAATTGTGTACTTCTTGCAGTTTTTTCTCAATAAATCAAAAGTGGTACAACATACAAAAAATGTTCGTTATCTAATTCTGCATCACAAAGGTACAAAATATACAGGGTGTTCCATTTGAAAAGTTGTGAATTTTAGCTTTGAAGTTCTCTAAATTTAAAAATTAATTTTGAACACCCTGTACATGGTGGGTCCATTTTCTTTTAAAGAAGAGCACCCTACAAGCCCCTGCAACAAAATCCTTGCTTAAATTCGTCTTCACAGTTGCGGCCATGAAAGCGGTAAACTGTTAAGTGGGATAATGTAAAACTCAATTTTTTTGCTTCTAAACCGGTCATTAGATGGCGCTAAAATTCTAGATATGAATAAACCTACCAAGAGAGGTGTTAAATATGCAAAAATATTTGGGGCATTCTATTTAAAAAGAAATTACCTTAAACGTGCCACACTTTTCTGCAACACCCTGTATATTTTGAAAATAATTTCTCTAGATGCACCTTTATTCACTGTTTACATCCGCATTAAGACGATTTTTCTAGCTGTTGCCGTTTAGGAGCTATCGGACTTCCCCACACTATTGCCCCACCCGGTGTTAAAGAATACCTTCAATATGAAACCTGGTGGGTGGTATGTTGAAGAGTACACACTTAAAATAAATTGTTATGTATATGGTTAAAATGAATTGTTATTATAAGAGGGTGTTACTTGAGGGAACTCAGAATTCAATCTGACATAATCCAAAGTTATAACCAGAGGCGAGCATGTGATTCTGTGTGGTCTGAATATAAAAATATGACAAGTAATGAACTGCTCTTCATTTTATAAATTGTGGGATTAATCTGATTCATATCCAACCCAGTCTCTATCTGATCCAATCCAAACATGATTCGGATTTGATACTAATCTTGGATATCAAAGTCACAGTTTTACTCTATTGTCCACAAAATAATATACGATTAAAAGTTGAAATTAGATAGTGGGTGCCAAGTTTAACTTGTTTTGGTAACAAACAAAGATAACTTGTTTTATCTGCATCAATAAGCACACTCGTATTGTTTCAAGATTCACTAATACCTACTTTGTTTTCCATCAGAAATAAACATTTTAGTAAACAAAATGTTTTGTACTTGTATAGATTGACATTTAGTTTTTCTTGTGCCAAAATTGCGCATTAAAGATGGTATAGTGCAGTTTTAGATTTTGTGATTGTTTGTTGGGATAAGCCTATCTATAGTGAAAATCAATTAAAAACAATAAATGATGATATGAATGAAGCCTTGAATAATTTAGGAAAAATACTTAGTTACAGTTACATTACGTGAATGAAAATAAATAAAAAGAAAATATTAACATTAAACAACTTTGCTCGTCTAATTCCATTTAATATTTTACTTTTAGAAAAGATAAAAGCCTCCCTTCTCACTTCCAAAATAAACCAACCATCAACAATCTCACTTACCTCTTTGTTCTTGGCATCCACTTCTTGAGATTTCTGATCATAATTAACAGCCAATTCTTCAAGAGCTTGAAGCACTTCTTTAACTTCCTCTTTTGCAGATTCATTCTCTTGTTGTATGCGATTCATCTCACCCTGCAAAGTCTCGTAATCTCGTCGTGTGCTTGCAATCAATTCGTCTTGTTCCATTATTTGGTCTTTTAATTTTTCTACATACTGGCTCTGTTGATTAATTTCTTCATCTTTTTCATCTAATTGTTGATATAATCTTTCTCTTTCTTCTTCTAATTTCTTTCTTTCTTCACTACTCATTGTTGAGCCAATCATTAAAGCAGGTGTGGCTGGCATTGGACCTGCACAATAATAAATAGTAACAAGTTATTACGATTAACCCGATAAGTTTTTTTTGCAAACATACCAAGACTATTAGTCTCAACCGTGCTCTCTTCCATTGCTGCGACTGGTGTAGTGGCATCTTCTACTAAATTAACTTGTTCTTCAATTTTAACAGTTTCTCCAGACCGCCAACGATTAAGTTCAGTTTCAAGTTTCTCAACTTTTCCTTTAAGACGTGCAACTTTATCCTTTTCTTTTTCATATCGTCTCTTCCATTCTTCAGCTGTAAGTTCTTCATTAACACATACAACATTCTTAACAGTCTTGGCTCTAAAGAAAATTTAAAATAATAATACATTAATAGATTATAAATGTAAAAAAATACCGTTTGCCAAATTCTAAAGTAGATTTCGTTTCAGATTCATTAAAACTAGCAGGTGAACAACAAATAACTATAGTCGTCCTAGCGTTTCCTCCGAGAGACTCTTGTAAAATACGCGTGAGCTTTGAATCCCGATATGGTATATGTGTTTTGTTTCCATCTGCTAATGCACTAATTACATTACCGAGAGCCGATAAAGATTTATTAATGTTTTTAGCTTCATCTAAGACAGTCCCTAAAATTTTTAAAAGCATTACGTAAATGAAAAATTATGGAATAAAGAATTTCTACCTTCTGCACCAGTTTTCGAGACCTTTTCTGAACCAGCTAAATCTACAAGGTATAGTTTTCCAGATAATTTTTTCTGATTTTCTAAATTTTCCTGTTTAACATTAATTAGGAACACAGAATGTGAACGTGATGAATGTTCATTCATATCTACAAGTTTTAAATTAAGATAATGCAATGTAAAATATTTTTAATTTTTGGTAAAATTACTTGTTACTGCAATGTGTCTGTTGGATTTTCCTTCTTCAATAGATTCAAATACTTCTTCTGGACTTGAAACAAATCGTTCTGTTGCACCTTTTACATATGGAACTCTGTTTTTATCTTCATGGACACTTAAATTAACTTTTGAGACTGAAAGGTTTGCAGGATTTATAATTTTTGTTCAAAAATAGAGTTCTAATGTTAAATACAAACCATCTAGTAAATCTCTAATTTTGTCCATGTAAATTTCAAAATAGGAGACTTTAATGTGGAATTCTAAGTTTTCTTCCATAGCATAAATATGGTTGAATATGTCGTTAACAATACGAGGAATGATACCTTGTTTTTGGGAATCGCCTATGTAATAAAATAAACATTAGCAATGATGTTAAAGAAGTTAGCCAATGAGCAATTCTTACCTATGACACCTTCCATGGTATGTGTCTTTCCTGAGGATGTTTGTCCATACGCAAAAATAGTGCCGTTGTAGCCAGCCAAGACATCAGATACAATGCTTTTTGCCGCCTCATTATATACTTTTTCTTGCGTTGCATTGGGTTTGAAAACTTTATCGAATAGGTATACTTTTCCCTGTAACATACAATAGAGATTAATTTTAATTTTTAATTCATCATTAATTTAAAAACTTGAAAAAATCATAACTCTTTGGAATTTTGGGTTAGGAAGTGAGTAATAACTTCAGTTACATAAACAACTATGCGGGCTTTGTCTACGCAAGCTAACAATTTTTTAAACATTAACCACTTATTAATGATGGAAGTGGATGGCTGCATCACCCTTTTATATTTATAAGCGGGAGTAGTTACGAAACTCACCACTGTGGAAAGTGAGAGGGCGCCCCAAGCGAATGTCCGATTCGTCCATATCAAATTTAACATTTATAGTTTTTCAAATTAAAAATATAAACATTAAAAAAAATATAAAATTTAAGTAGTATTGACTAATCTACACAGCAAAACCTTTAATATAAAAAAAGAATCGCGTAGATCGGCCCGGTGGAACTCTCAAACAAACTGGAACAGAAATAAGCCTTGTGTTTTAAATATATAGATTGTTTTTTATAAACAAAATTTAATCAGTTTTAGTAAATCTTTTGTATCTGTTCACACTAACTGTCATCACCAGTAATGACCAACATTATGACGGCGCATATGGTTTATTTCTCATAAACTGTATGTGCTTGCAAAGAAATAATGCAAGACAAGCAAGAAGTAGAATTTAAAATTAGACATGTTATACTGGTCGTATAACGTCATGGTGAAGTCAGTAATTACTTATGCAGCATTGGTTACTTACACAAGGTACAGAGATATGTATGTCCCTGCATATTAGGAGGAATGAGTACTCCTGCAGACCAATGAAAGTCCTCTTGGCTCTTTTACCACTTTATTTAGAAGTTCAGGGGAAGTCAGAAGAGTAGATGCATCTCGATCCGGAATCGATTTTCGACAAAAATTACCGATCCCGATGAATGTGTGCTTATAGGATAAGTATCATTCCTACAAGCTTATCAAAAAAATTTGAAAAAAAAAAACGTTCCCCAGCGACATTGAAAGTCGCCATTTTGGGTATATGTGTACACAGCCCATCCAGTCAATTGTTGATGAATTTGACTGGGATTTTTTGTATTCTACTCTTTATACCCATCTCCAGATGGATAATAAGTCCCGTGACCCTGCCTATGAAACTGAGGTCACCAGAGGTCATCAACGGTCAACATTTTGAAAAAAAAAACAAAAAGTGAAATGTTGACCTTTCGTGACCTGGCATGACCTGAGGTCAAATTTTGAATTTATTGTTGTATTATTGTTATTTAAGGAAATTGAAGTCCTAGAACATCTTTTTTACACCTTTTTGTTTTTTTTTTGCATTATTTATATATTTAGATTATTTTATATATTAATGTGTAACTGAAGGCATATAAAATTGATGCCATTGTCAAGTTATACCGATCGTGTTAGTGGACCAATTTACTACTATTATACATTTTTAAAAGAGGAAAATTTTCTCTACCGATTTATAACGTTAGTTTTGGCTTTTATTAACATTTATAAATAATTTTTGTTTAAAATTTTTTTAGTTATAATGATTTTAATTGTTTTTAGTGGATTTCACCAAATAAGTAACAGATTATGCTTTTGTTTCTTCAAAATCTATATAAAGAAGCAAAAATCTGGTTACTTTCTCTGTAAAATTATATCATTCATCCAGTGTGTACGTTCATGGAGCAGATTTAGAGAAATTTTAAGGTTAAGCGGGAAAATTGTAAACAATTTCATGTCAAATTTTGAGGTTATAATTTTGTTATGTAAAGTGGTTTGTCAATTATGAAAATTTTTAAAAGTTAGTGAATGAAAATAATAATTAAACAATGTTGTAGATTTTAATATGACTTAAATTTATTTTGGAAAAGAAATTTTACCTTTAGTTATAAATGTTTTAAAGTTTGGTGTTTAGAACTTGGCGAGAATTTCAAGATTTTTTTTCCACTGAATATTTATTAATGGATTTACCTTATGGAAAAGAATCATTTGTTGTTATTAATTATGGATTTGTCCAGTATCACAAATAACTTTTCTATCAAGAGCAAATTTTGGAACATTGCAGTAAGACAGTTTTTACAGATATCTACTAGTACAGGTCAATAATTAAAATAAGGCGCCAAAATTAGGTAGTTTGAATTTAAGTAAGGTAATTTTGTTTGTTGTTTTAGTTAAAAAATATTTAGCTAATGAAGGAAAAAGAAATTGATAAGACAAAGAGAATTAAACTGCCTTTTAATTCATTTTCTTTTGTTTTAGTTAATTGTAGTTGGTATCCAGAATTTAATTGTTTTTTTAAATCAAACAGGCACTTGTCAAAACAGAAATTCTAACATGACCCAAATAAGAACCACCCTAGTATATAATCAATTTAAAGAAATGTATTAAATAAAATCTACAGTTTCATTGTTTAGCAGAGATTTTGTATCATTTCTAAAACTAGGTCAATTTAAAAACAACACTCTTTTCGAATATAAGAAGATAACCCTTCGGAAATGAGCACGCATACACAATACAATATTTATGGTAGTTGGCAACCCATTGTTTCATTAATTTTGAAACTGAATTTTATTTGGAAACCCACATGAAGGTATACAGAATTATGAATAATACATTACACTTCAGTACTATTCAATGAACCTTAATCCATCAGATAACATTCACTCTGTTACTATACTGACCAAATACTGTATAAGGTTGTTTATTTTTGTGTAGGACTTTTGTCAATGTATAATACACTAGAAAAGTAAAGTTTTCCTTTACTTATTTCTTTCTTTTTCAAATTCTATTTCAGAAAGGATTACGCACGAATAATTTAAGCAATTGGTTCAAATGAAAGTGAATCATGCTAGATTAAATAAGGAAAACACTATGACAAACAGAAATGATATATTAAGTAAACGTGAATGAATTGCAAACTTGAAATATAAATTAAAAATTGTTATTTATAATTGCTATATATAAATGCCATTCTATGTACTAATGGTTTTCAGGTTGTCTATTTTTATATTAATTCCTTCTATATTTATCTAGTTTATTTGATGAAATGATGTCATACACCACAGCATTTCTAAAACCTTTACATCATAATTATATTATTATATATTGATCATTTAAGTACTGTGTCACAAATTGGAACATAAATATTTTTTCATAAAAAAACAATTAGTATCTAATAATAAAATCTCAAAACTGTTTTAGTATTTATTATTCAAGTTGATTACTAAGTATAAGCATAAAAAAGGTAGCCATTCATAATATTGATTATGTAAATTCAGTTAAAAATTGATTCTTCGAATTGCATTATATAAAACACGTCTATCTGTGTACTCTGAACTTTGGTGAACTCGATGATGACTGATGAGATTCTATCGACCTGTGCTACTTTTTTTGCCAAAAAATTGATTAAAGAAGATATGATTCAGAATTAAAATGACAAGAGATAACCGTTCCAGATAATTTAGATAAGCGTGATGTTTTGGTAACGTTTATTTATAAACATTACGTTTTCTCTGATAAATCTGTATCTACTTACGATAGATTTGGTAATTTTATTAATTTTTTAGACTGAATTCTCGTTTGTGTAATTTTTATATTTCTTCAATTTTTCTGAAACTTTCTTCTTTATGTTCTCTTACAATGTTACTAGAAAAGCAAACAAAGTGTACCTACCTACATATCTAGGATGTAATGTTTTAGACCTTTAAAGATTACAATATACGTAAATCATTTGCAATTAGTCATCAGCAACTTCATTAAAAAACAAATTATATTTTCTAGTCTACACTTAATAGTTTTATCTTTTAAAAAAAAGTAACAATTGATACAACAGGTTATCAAAGGTGGGTTTTTAATCTAAATGTTTTTGAAATTTTTTATATAAGAGTAAGTTTTCCCGAAATAAGAAGTTCCTCTCTTTGTATCTCCGTTTTTCTTGAACGCTGATACAATTATTGTAGGGATCCATACACTGTTACATTTGCTGTTCTCAGCTTTAAGGGGCTCCAAACTTCAAAAAATCCAAAAATTGGACTTTTAAATTAAATTTTTCTCAACAATTGCTATTGATACTTTTGTCCCTGGCATGGAAGGGGGTAAGAACGTGTTGTATAATTTTTAAGTGTGGCCTTCAATCCACTGATTTGTATGGTTTATTATACTTTAGTAGCTTTTTAATATAAAAAGAGCTGCATTAGATTACTAGCCACCTGCATATGCATATTTTTTTTAAATTTCACACCTACACTACGGGGGAACCAACAGCTAAGGTCATATGTCCCCCATCTAACATGCAACACGAATACACACACCCATAGTTAAGATGGCGGAATTTTCCAATTAGAAACATCCCGCCGCCCCAAGTGGGACTCAAACCCACGACCCTTGGAACACGAGTGATGCACTGACACCACTCGTCCACCGCTGGCCCTGCATATGCATAATAATAATAATAATGTTTATTTACAAAAGAAGGTACAATTATTAGCAAGTTTAATTTCTTATTATTAAACTATATATGTAAATAAACCCAATTACCCATAGTAACCACAGAGTTGATAACTTGAAGTTCAATCATGCTAATCATGTATATTCAGGCAGTACACACACACTTATTGTGTTCCCCCCACCAGCACGTAGAGGTTAGAGTCTAACGATAAATAATTTCTAATAGGGATTGCTATGGATTTTACTTGAATTACTTGTAAGTGAAAACAACTAAATGATTATATTGCTTATACTGGATGAAAAAAACAGTGCGCATCCAGATGCGTACACTGCTGCAAAAAAATGAAGTCACTGTATTATTTTGTGTATTATTTTGACAGTTAAGTTTTAATTGATTGATTTGTCAATGGCACATATTCACTCATCAATTTCAAATACAGGGATACTGGGGACACACTGTATACATATACTATATTATTGTGAACGAGCAGACGAAATAACCTTCAGTTCAATTCCAATGTATTCAACAACATTAATCTTTCTATATCAGAACTGTCCAGTAACATAACCTAAAATATAAATACTATTGAGACTCTCTCAGGGAAATATTTAGATAATACATGAGTTCAAGCTATATGCAAATTATTACATATTTTATATAATATTTGACATCAATCAAGTTGATATTGTGATTGTATCCATGTCACCAATACTGGGTGGAAATAAATGATTTTCATCAAGTTACCATTGCATTCCCCATGTAAAAGCATGACGTGCCGCTCTACGAAAATAGAGAAGGCAGTACCATAACCTCAAAATATACAAATTCAATAAATTCTATGAATTGTTTGACAGATTGATTTCATTTATTGACAGAACTAATTTAGTACTAAATCAAAACGAGTAGAGCGGTACAGAAAAATTTACATGTGAAAAAATTTCAAAGGGAACTTGATGAAAATCATTTATTTCCACGCTGTAGTTACTGATTCTTAATACCTTCAAACACCGTTGGCATGCAACAATACTAATCTATCCTGCACAGACGTCTTCCAAACTGACACAGAACTTTCTTCTTCTTTCTAATCTTTGTACAAATGAGTACTAAATATATTTTACAATATTTCTTTCTTTAACTACAACTTCTTTTAATTTTTCTATACACTGTAATTATCTTCTTTTATTATTTAAAATTCAATTATATCGTCCTTTCAATATTTTATAACTTTACTATTAGATTATATTTAATTTTATTATTTCTTTTTCTACAATTTAAAATAAACGACTTCATTCTCATACATTTATTTTATCTACAATATAACAATTGAATAACCTTTTGTTTAATATAGAAGTATAATAAAATAAAAAGATTAATTAATTAACAAAAGTTTCACAAGTTTCATTAAATTATAACCCGACAATTGTTTCAGCATTAAAAATGTCATTATCAAAGGCAGATAAGATTGATAAATAAACACGTTGCTAAGGATAAATACAGAAAATAGGTAACTAGATACAATACATACAAAAAATAAACATCTAATACTTCTAATAAAAAAGAATTACTAAGCTCAGTTTGTTCATTCATTAAAGGTACTGTGCATTTATATTTGGATATTTCAAAAGCTTCTAGAATTTCTAATTTGTGTTCTCTTTTATTAGAAGTGTTAGATTTTTAGTTTTTGTATATACATATTGTATCTACTATCCACTATTTTTCTAGAGTCCTCTGACTTTCAATGCATATTCCTTCTAAACTACTGAACCCAGTTACATATTATATTTCTAAGTGCTATACTATTGCTTTTATCGGAAAATACATAATAAAAAAAATGCCCATTTTTAGGGTCGATTTCATTAAAAGTTAAATAATTTTTTCTCAAAAAGTATATGCCATATATCTATGAGATTTTTGTAGGGATGAGAAAGAAACCTTGCGGATCTTATACTATTAATTTTCAGACAAAAACGCATTTTATTTAATATTTATATGAAAAAATAGCAAACTATGTTTTCTTGTTTATTAATATAATACCGGGTGGGGCAATAGTGTGGGAAAGTCCGATAGCTCCTTAACGGTAGCAGCAAGAAAAATCGTTCTAATACGGATGTAAACAGTGGATAGAGGCGCATCTAGAGAAATTATTTTCAAATATACAGGGTGTTGCAGAAAAGTGTGGCACGCTTAAGATAATTTTTTTTAAATAGAATTCCCAAATATTTTTGCATATTCAACATCTCTCTTGGCAGGTTTATTCAGATCTAAAATTTTAGCTCCATCTAATGACCGGTTTAGAAGTTATAAATTTTTTTTCAAAAAAACAGTGTTACATTATCCCACTTAACAGTTTACCGCACTGTAAAGACGAATTTAAGTAGGGATTTTGTTGCAGGGGCTTGTAGCGTGCTCTTCATTAAAAGAAAATGAACCTACTATGTACAGGGTGTTCAAAATTAATTTTTAAATTTAGAGAACTTCAAAGCTAAAATTCACAACTTTTTCAAATGGAACACCCTGTATAATTTGTACCTTTGTGATGCAGAATTAAATAACGAACATTTTTTGTAGGTACGTCCCTATAGCTATCTGTAACCACTTTTGATTTATTGAGAAAAAACTGCAAGAAGTACACAATTAAAAACATTTATTTAAAAAATCAAGGTTTTTCAAATAAAACAAAAGAAAAAAACTATAACAAATGCTCCATATGTTGCCCATTTGCATGGACACAGATTTCGATGCGCCTTTGGAACGATCTTTGTACATTTCTTAACATTGCCGGCGTGATACTTCTACAAGCATGTATTATTCTATCCTTCATATTTTGGATTGTGGTTGGTGTCTCTGTATAAACAATTTCTTTCACATATCCCCATAAAAAGAAATCCATTTTTGTAAGATCAGGAGATCTCGCAGGCCATTTAGTGGGTCCATTCCTTCCAATCCATTGATGTGGGTAGATATTATTTAGGTGGTCTCTTACTGCATGTAAATAATGCGATGGAGCACCGTCTTGCTGAAGCCACATCCCATTTCGGATCCTTTGAGGAAGGTTCGCCAATAATTGTGGTAGATAGTTCTCCAAAAAATGAAGATAAATAGCTCCAGTTAATGTACCATCAAAAAAATGTGGCCCTATTACATGTTCTCCAATAATTCCCCCCAAACGTTTATGAACCATCTGTCCTGGTTATCAAGTTGTCTGAAAAAGTGGGGATTTTCTGTAGCATAATAATGGAAATTGTGCCTGTTAACAGAACCATTTTTATGAAACGTTGCCTCATCATTGTCTTGCATTTTACCTATGATCCAATTACAAAGCTGTAAACGTTTTAGAAAATCGTGATCAGTTAATTCCTGGTGCATTTGAATGTGATATGCATTAAACTTATTTTTCTTTAAGTTTCGACCAACATAATGTCTACTTATTCCTACAGATGAACTCACTTCTCTCTGACTAACATGGGGATTCTCAATCGTTGCCAGCACAACAGATAACTCATTTTCTTCGTTCACAACATTGTTAATTCGTTCACTTTTTTCATACTGTACATTGCCTGTCCTCACAAATCTATCGAGCAGGTTTTGAAAGCTGTGAACTTTAGGGAGCCTCCGTTCAGGATACCGTTGGTGGTAAATTCTGCGGGTAAGCAAACAATTTCTTTCCGACTTGCCCAAAACAAAAGTCATGTCTACAAGTTCTTCATTACTAAAATTCATTTTGAAAAACTAAAACACCTACTAGAACTAAACACTGATGGTCGATAACTGCGAGAAATGTACGTTGAGAAATGTGCACAATTGCTAGATGCTTTAATGTTTTGTTGAACAAAAACAACTAACACACTTGACAACTAAATAAATAATTGTTTTTAATTGTGTACTTCTTGCAGTTTTTTCTCAATAAATCAAAAGTGTTACAGATAGCTATAGGGACGTACATACAAAAAATGTTCGTTATTGAATTCTGCATCACATAGGTACGAAATATACAGGGTGTTCTATTTCAAAAAGTTGTGAATTTTAGCTTTGAAGTTCTCTAAATTTAAAAAATTAATTTTGAACACCCTGTACACGGTGGGTCCATTTTCTTTTAAAGAAGAGCACCCTACAAGCCCCTGCAACAAAATCCCTAAATAAATTCGTCTTTACAGTTGCGGGCGTGAAAGCGGTAAACTGTTAAGTGGGATAATATATAAACTTTTACTAATCTTTATTTATTTCAATTTTACTATTGGTTTGTTTTTAAAGTATTTAATTTAGTTCAGTAGTTTACGAGCAATACACTTTCAAAGTCAGAGGACTCTAGAAAAAAAAATGGATAGTAGTTTGGGTTTGATTGGATATTTTCTGTGTTTATCCTTAGTAAAGTATTTATTCATCAACTGTGAAAAAATATGCAGAGTGTTCCATTTGAAATCACAAAGTTGCTCTATCCCCGAAAATCTGGTATCCGGTATTAATGATTTAACTTTCTGGTGCATATTCAAAATAAAATAGTTAAAAAGGTTTTTTGCAAGTTTATGCTGAGTAACTTGGTACTAATTTCTTTTGGTTTGAGACCAAAGCCAAGGAATAGATAATCGTTCTGCACAGAGGTAATTATTTCTTTATAGAAATAAATCAAGATAAATTAAGGCACCAAAATGATAACAGAATTTATTAAAATGTCAGCTTAGATGTTATGTACTATATCAATATCCTACTATATTAAAACGCCAATTGATCTCGGGAACGAAAGATCAAATTTACGCGGCGACCTAGATATAAGCTAGGGGCAACGAGAGAAGCAAAATAACACCAAAATTATGGTTCCTACTTTTATGGTTTCTGAGATACAGAATTATTTTAACATTAGAGGCTTTTGTATGGTTTTTGTCTGATTGGGATGATCGTCAAAAAAACTATTTTTCCCCTCCCGCCCAGCCCTTTTTCAGAGTTGGGAATTTTTTTAAATTAACTGCGTTAATCTGGCATCTCAAACATGGTGAATCGAAAATGATTTTTTAATCATATTTTATAATTAAATTATCGCGCGTCGTAGGCGCTCGGACCCCCGATTTTTATACCATTTACTGTTTATTGCAATTGTGACAGTAAACAATTTGTATTGCAATTTTAATCAGTAATACCAATACTGGCGGCATAACTGAGCATTTTAAAAATTTATCCTCTAGTTAAGAAACATGGTGTATATGAGATATGACATATTAAACCATTATTGCAATTTCTAATATAATCCATTTTTATTATGGTCATTAAATTAATTTATTACTTATTTACAATGCTGATAAACCTACTTAAAGTATTAGTTTTATATTGATGCATTTGTGTCTGGGTACCCGGCATAATTTTATTTATCTATAAACTAATCACTTAACTGGAAACTTTCCTGTGTTACCTATATGTCACTATTTCATTCATAACGTTATGAACCAATAAGAATATGCTCGTTTGGTTATATTGTAGTAACTATGACGAATCGAACATATGAACCCTTGTGTAATCGCTGTAATACAAACCTTTATATATTCACCCGCATGAGATTCAATTCTTAAATTTCAAGATATCCATGAAAACTCCGTAACAGTCAAATAATTTATTAGTAAACAATGCATTTTTTTTCTAATTGTGCGTTTTAGACTATGGTTTTCGTTTTAGTTGCAAAATGAATCGTTTGGGCAGAAAATAACAAATAAATGTTAAAGTTGTTAGTATATTTTTTATTCATGAAATAGTACTACCTGTATACAACTCGACAAATTGTTTAAAAAAACACCACTCGACCTTCGGTGTCGTGGTGTTTCAGGCAATATGTCTCGTATAATCACATATGACACATTCCTGTGTTATACCAAGTGCGGATTCACGGGGAGGATGAGGGAAATTTCCACCCCAAGATTTTATAAATAAATATAAATAGGATAGAAACAAATGTTTATTTAATAATTATTAGTTATTAAAACAATTATTTTTTTCAAAAATTTCCTCCCCAAAATAATTCTCAGCATTTTTTACAACTAAATTTATAATTTTTCCTTCAAAATAACAATGTGTTCTTAGTACTACTATTAATGTTTTCAAAATCACTTAACAAAATGTCTGCCAAGTAATATAATGTATTTTCAATAATATCATCCCTGAAAGATGTTTACTTTCACATAAATAAATCCTCGGTGGAGAAGAAGTGATCGTGCAATCAATCAAGTGTCGTATTTACACTATAAGGAGAGCAGGTGGAAGCTACTAAAAAAATGATCAGGAAGAACATCCATTACAAGGATCTTAATTTCCAATCCTTTTAAAACTTTTAGTATTTTTTTTTTCAGAAAGTAGCTAACAAACGCAATAACAATAAATTTAAGGTATGACTTGCTCAACAGTGGAACTAATGAGTTTTTATTTTTAAAAATTAGCTGCAGGGTCTGTCCATGGTAACTCATGTTACATTTTACTCCCATCTTCAATTGTAATATAGGAATATTTTATTTAAATTTATGATTATGATTTTCTAACACAAGAAATTACTATTCTGTGACAACAAAGAACTAAGATATATATTTATAATTAGTTGAGCAAGTAAGGATTTGTTTTAATTTCGTGATATGTCTCTAGTAACTCATGTTACATCTAGCGACATAGCTTTCTCTTTATGTATGAATTCGTCTGAAACTCTGTTCTGTTTGAGGTATTAAAATAAATTGAAAATCAAATATGTATTTATTAATAAAATACAAGTTCATTAATAATATATAGAATCTATATTAATAACATTATTTTTTAAACTATTAAACGCTGGTCACTCATGTTACAATGGTGTTTGTAACTCACGTTACTTTATCAAGCAGTCAATATTATTCAGTGTCTATCTTCATAATTCTTATAATATAGTAACTATAGGCAAAAAGAAAGGGAAACCTTACATAGTTAGTGTGTATTTATTATACTATTGTTTTTTTAACTGATATATGGTATAACATCATCTGGACTGACATCGTAGAATCTATACACCATTTTATAAACAAGTTGTTCTTTATAGATTCTAGTTGTTGAATCAGTTGATATTGATTTCAGTTAATACCTCACCATCCTTGGTATATAATATTGTGGGTTTTTCTATCCTTCTATTGGAGGAGCCTCTTCAAATATTTTGTGTAATTTCATGTCGGAGGGTAGATCTTGAATCTTTGTTTCAGTCATCTCTATAACTTTGGCTGTTACGACTGATTACTTTACTTCTTACGACACGTTTTAATGCACCGCCAATCCTATCAACTAGTCCTTTGCTATGTGAACTGGCAAAATAGTTCCAAATTATTTTCGTTTTTGATCTTCTCTCAAACAAGGGGCTAGTGATATAGATTGTTGTGATGTAGATTGTCAAAAACAATAGCAATTGGGAATTGCCCTGAGTGCCAAAAAGAAATCGTAAACAGAGTAATTTAGAGTTGAACTCAATGGAAACTTGACTTCATCCTGAGCTAAGCATGTGTAATTCTCCGAAAAATCAATCTGTAAAAGGGAAGCTTCAGCATTAACGTGTTTGGTAACAGCATCTTTGTCTTTTTCATATTTACGTGCTTGATTTTTCTTAATAAAAGAATGTACCTTGTATGAGTGGTCAGTTCAGTACGTGTTTCTGCAAAGCATCAACACTCACACTTTGAACTGCCTTACAGTTTTCCTTTACTGCCTTTCGTCCAAAAGTGCCAAGTTACCTCGAAAGCTAATAAAGCTTCAACGACTAACGTAACCGTAATAAACGCTAATTTTGTATGTACGTACATGTATGAACTGATAATATAAGTATTAATAAAACATGACTTCAGCAAAGATTATCAAACAAAAATAAGATATAACTGACAGTTAGCTATTTGTTTGTAAACAATTATTATATTATAGTTTATTTGATACTTATTGGGCATGTTGCATATTGTAACATGAGTTACCGGTAACTCATGTTACAAAATTACATGTGGTTTTTAAACAAATTAAAGAAGAAATAAAAGAATAGAATTACATTTTTGTATGAGAATATGAATAAATAAAGAGAGTATAAATGGGTAAGTATGTACGTTGCCTAATACAAGTGCAAACTAAAAATGTATACCTTTTGGTCACTCACGTTACATTTTTTTGGTGCTACTTTTATTTTTCTAATAACAGAGCAATACATCATTTTTTTACCAGGTATTTTACAGCCAGTGCAAGTATGTGATTTAATCTATGCCACAACACCACAATTTGCTTAAACTAAACAGTTAAATTTTAATTCTTAAATGTTTTGCAATGCCAAAATAATGATTAATAATCTGTTTGTGCGGAAGTTGAAACTGTTTTCAAAATTTGAATAAAAGGCAAGCTTTTTTCGATTTTGAAGTAAGTGTTAATGGAAAATACATTTTATAAACTACCAGTGACCTAAGTATCTTAAAGGATTATTACATTTTATTTTGAGCTTGCCATGTCGCATTTTCATGGAATCACCCTGCATATTTTTTATATGTATAAGATTTTTATTCAACAAAAAGTTGTAAAAAAATGTAGTACATATATGGGTGAATATCTGTAAAGTAACCCCCGGTTGGTCTCAGCTCACTATTCAAAGACCAAATACGTTTTTGTGTTTATAAACATGATTTCGAGGAAGATAATCTACTGTACTAATAGGTCGTTAAAATTCATTAATCTCAATATTTTTGTATTAGGATTTTATGCCATTCGAATGTATATTTTTTCATTCCCGTGGCATGTCTTTTGCCTAGTTAATCATAAAGTACAGTTTATATTTTTTAAAGTTGTGCATTTTAAATTCATTTTGTGTATCAGTTATATTCACAAATGTCGGGTTTTTCCAAAGTGTAAAGTAAATTCAGTTTATATATTTTCCAGTGATTAAGATTTAAGTTCAAAAATTGTCTTTGGTAGGTTGCTTTATTTCCCTGCGGAATTGTATGAAAGCCTATTAACGTCGCAGGTGTTTTATCATTTTTGCTGTGTACGTGTCGAAAATGTTGTTAATATGTTTTTAAATCCGTTAGACCATCAATTGTGCTTGTGAATTTGAAAGGAGAACTTCAAACAGCTATCAACTTGCATCAAACACATGTGTAATGGAACCGACTTTCATTCCCGTGGTAGGTTTATTCCCAAGAAAAATAGATTTTTCATTAAAAATTTTAATTAATTACTACTTCAAATAAATTGTTCTTTTATTCGATGTTTAAAAAATACTGCATTTGATTATAAGCTACATGTTTTTGTGAAATTGTATATAATTTTTCATTCCCGTGTACTTCATTCCCGTGTCATTTATGTTCTACGGGTATGAACGATGATACAGGGGAATGATCGTATGTAACCTACAGCCAATTAAATAGTATTATTTTTTCAGAAAAAGTTTAAAGCATCGGGAGAGAAACAACTTCAGAAAAAAAGAGAAAGAAAAAAAGAGAAAGAAAAAAAGAGAGACGAAAAAATATTTGAAAAATAGTGATAATATGTATCTTTTGGCAAAAAAAATTTTTTTAGTTATATTTTAACAGTTTATTAGGTGATTTTTATTTTTATATTTTTCAATAAATAAATTTGATAAGCTGTCTCTTTTTCATTACCATACTTCATAGTTCATTCCTGCGTGCCCTTGTTTTGAAAAATGGTAAACAATTCAGTATTCCATTTCGTTTTTTTAACGTTTTTTGGTGTTATATCGAAAAAGACCTCAAAAGGTATCAAATACCATAATTTTAATTTTCGATATAAAACAAAAACGTTTCTCCAAAAATTACCTCTGAAAGAGTCACTTTGTAGATATTCACCCATATCTATTTAGGGTAATTCCATCACAAGTGATCCAATTTTTCTAAGGTTTTGAATATGACCCTCAATTACATTTCATTCAAATTTTGCACAACTGTTATACTCCTAAGGATAAGTAAAAATCTAAAATATTTTATTTTTTATGAAAGTGGTTCTTGAGCTGCGCCCTTCTAAATTGTAGAAAAACGAGGTATTTTGACCATGTTGGCGTTTGCATTTTTCTTTATAACTTTTGATAGAAATAGGATAAAAGAATGAAACTGATGAAGGAATGAAAATGTATTTAGGCAAGTAAACTCCCCGAGTCTTTAAATAAAAATTATCTCTGTTTCATGTATCATGCTCATGAATGTCACCACAAAACACAAGTATATTCTGCAAATAAGACGGCATATACATGGTGTCCCACAATGCTGTTTACACGCAATATCTCCCTTATTTGAAAATACAAAGAAATCAGCCAAAAAGTGTTGTGAATGACTCAAAATGGACCTTCAGAAAACATCCTTAAACGCTGGTTGCATAGCAACATTTAAGAGATCATGCCAACTTGATTAATTATTCAAATTGCACCCTCTGTTTTTTTTTTCACGGAAATGTATTCTTCACTTCATTCTGCATACGGTAGTATGCCTTATTTATTTATCTAATGTGCATTTAGGGGTTGAACAAAATATTTTTTTAAATTGTACACTTCATATTCACTAACTAAATTATTTATTCAAAAAATATGAGAGCCGTGTCTACAAGGGAACTACTGAGGCACTTTAAAGCCCTGTAAGGTCCACAGGAGGGTATTTTAAGCATTATCTTTAAGATAAATTCAATTTATAAAAAATATTTTTTTCAACTCCTAAATGCATATTAGATAATTAAGTAAGGCATAATACTACTGTATGCAAAATGAAGTTAAGAATACATTTCCGTGAAAAAAAAACAAAGGGTGCAATTTGAAAAATTAATCAAGTTCGCATGGTCTCTTAAACGTTGCTCTGCAACCAGCTTTTAAGGATGTTTTCTGAAGGTCCACTTTGAGTCATTCACAATAGTTTTTGGTTGATTTCTTATACCATTACATGATGTTTACTCAATTGTCTTACATTTATCCACCTTAATTCATTAAGTACACCACTAATTCTAGTAAATTTATCACACTTTAAAATAAATCTCATGTAGTGATGCACCGAAGTGGCTTTTGCCCGAATCACCGAATACCGAATATTCGGCCATTAAAATTTGCCGAAGCGCCGAATATTCGGCCGAAGCAAAATAGAAATTTGAGTTTTGATTAGTTTTATTGAATACAAAATTATGTCACAAAAAGAAAACATTGGTGTCCGAAAAATACGTTTCCTACTACGCATTTTGTTATCATAAAATAATACAAAATATAACTAAACAAAATTAATAAAAAATAAACAGTAACGGATTATAAAAAACACGATGTCAAAAACTTAAAAAATTAAAACAACATTTCAGTATTTAAAATTTAATTTAAAAAGATTGTGGTCGATAAAAAGTAGGTTTTCGGCATTTTCCGGGAGCAATCTGAGTCGAGCACGTGATCGCCGCGTGATTCGCGATACATTTTTGCCCACGTGATTTCTTTGACCCAGATTCTTCAATTTATTGTTGAACTGCTAGTCGGAACAATATATATTATATATTAATATATACAATATATTAACCAAAAAAAATATTTTTTTTTTTGGTTAAACCAGTTAAACGCTAAATAATGAGTTTTTCAGTTAAAATGCACTCAAATAAGTCAGATTGCGACAGAAGAAAAAATTAAAAAATCCGCTTCGGCCTGCCAAATACCGAATCTTTCATGCTGGTTCAGCTAAAAACGAATCTGTTAAAAATTGACCGAATCTGCCGAATATCAAAGCAAAACCGAAGCTTCGGTGCATCTCTACGTCATGCTTTTATTCTGTAGCACCTGTAATCTGTTCAATGCTGCCTCACTAAGCAAATACAATATTGTACCACAATAGTAAAAGTGTGGTCGCACAATTGCATTATAACAAGTAATGAATACACAAACAGATGCTTGCCAACATGAGCCAAGACTCCCAGCTTCTTTGATATCTTCTTACAGATATCATCAGCATGATGATTCTATTTCAAATCCCTATCTACTATAACTCCCAAATATTCTATCTGCTTTACCAAACTCACTTATTCATTTTCAATCATAATCCTTGTATTAGACTCTTTAAACTGATTATATAAACACTTATTTTCGAATAGCATAAATTTTGTTTTAGACACATCGAATTTAAATTTATTGCTGACAGCCAACCACTTAAATTTTTCATTCTTTGGTTTAATAAATCTACAACATCAATAATAATTTTACAGCAACAATATATCACTGTATCATCTGTGCAAACAGATGAAATTTACATGATTTTACGCAGCCGGCAATGTTATTAATATACAACATAAACAACAAAGGTCCCAATATACTTTCTTGTGGAACACCCACATGGATTTCAATCTCTGACAAAAGTTCTTTGCCTCAGTTCATTTTTTGTTACCTTCCCAGTTAGATAGTTCGTTATCCAAGCATAAATGGTACCTCTACCATATTTATATAGTTTATCTATAGTAGAATTCAGCTAAGAATAAAGCAAAGGAAGGTATAGGGCAAGCTTGACCTTTGTGAATATTGGTTAAAATATGAGGCACGTTCACAAAAGTACAATAAAAGTTACGGTTTACATTCGCTCAACTACGAAAATATAACTTATTGCATGTGTAAAAATGTACATTCGTAATTAATGTAACAAAATGCTCATTAATTAATCTACAAAGTTTTAAATGAA
Organism: Agrypnus murinus; assembly: GCA_929113105.1. NCBI lineage: Eukaryota > Metazoa > Arthropoda > Insecta > Coleoptera > Elateridae > Agrypnus > Agrypnus murinus. Next base: position 39,459,760 of record OV816030.1, read on the forward strand.
AGGGAAAATAGAAAATTCTTACTTAAACATAGAAAGATAAAAAAGGTATGTCACAAAGTCTCTAGAAATCAGGGACTGGAACCCTTTACAAATATAGGTTCCGGTTCCAGTTCTTGAAAATTCAAAATAAAAGTTTTTGTTCCGGTTCCAATTTTAATTTTCTAAACATTAAGGTTCCGCTTCCAGGATTTTTTAGGTTCTATAAGGGTTCCGGAAGCAAAAGTAATGACGTCACATTTTATGTTAGTATATATGTTAACTCCAAATATTCCCAAACAAATATGACCTTGATAACTGACAGGCGATGCATATTAGGTCAAAGTAGTGTTTATATTTGCTGGGTTCGGTATTTCAACTCTTATTACTCTGAAAGCTCTACTGCTACTACACAATGGATACCATAGAAACTGAGCTCTTGGAGTAAACAGATGTGAAATACCAAACGAGGTTATTGTAGAATTTTTCAAGATGAAATTTGTTTGAAAATATTAAGGGCTACCAATATAAACACTTTTCTAGTCAATTCCTAGACTATTGGTTAATTAGTAATGAAAGTGGATCTAGTATCAACAACAACTCAGTAAGAAATGGTTATGGTAGCACTGTTGAAAGAATGTCTGGAGAATGTTTAACTATTTTTTTTATTTACCAGTAGAACCAAAATGTGGAACCGAAAAATACCGGTTCCTTCGAACATTTATAACAGTTCGGGTTCTTATCTTAACATTAACACGGATTTTGGTAATGGTTCCTATTCCGGTTTTGGTTCCATAAAAGTCGGTTCCGGTTGCGATTCCGGTTCTTTTGGTTTCCTGTTAGAAATGCACTAAACCCATGTTGAATGCCATTTAAACTTAAAAAATTCGTTACCGGTTGATATATTTAAATTAAGTCAAATATAAGGTGACATAACCTAATTCGATATTTGTTATAAAGCGGTGATGTTGTAACCTCATTTTACTTGTACCAGTACGGTATATAAATAAACCATATTTAAAGTGTGGTAAGCAAAACAACTACCAGTGACACATACTGGAAAGACACCAGTTTCATTGAGTGCATTTTTTCGCACTGGTTATGTGATCGGTAAGTCTGCTGAATGCAACCAATGTATCACTTAGCTCACATGTCCATTTAAGAAAATTCAAGTTGGTGGCCGCTCTTAAAAACTATATGTACTTGAAAATTTCTTTTATTAGAAAATGTGGGAAATAATTTTAAGCCTACATCAAAAACCATTTTGGCAACGGTGCCTTGGTTGCACACTTAACAGCAACTTCAGTTCCAATTATTCTAGTTAATTTATGTCCTGTGACTTTTTTACATCAGTAAAATTAGTACCCCCACTGTCAAATTTAAAAAAATTTAGTGCCATAATTTTGAACCAACTCATATTCATTAGAAATGAATAAGCAAAAATTGGAGTGCTGACTTCAGCTGAAACTATTACCTACACCATATAAATATAAATAAATGCATTTAGACTATATAGTGGGGTGTCCGTTATTTTGGCAAAGTTTGAATTACGTTGAGTACACCCCAAAATGTTTTATAGAATGTGAAAAAACTCAATTTCCCCAAATACCAGCTATTTCAGTCAACATTAACCCGTGTCACTGAAGGGTTGAATTTTAAATGGCATTTAACATGAGATTTACTCCTTTTCCTACATTTTTAGATGCAGCTTCTTCCAGTTGCTATATTTTAATCTGAAATTGTGTTTCCCTACCCTTTTGGGATCGCTGAAAACAAATCTAATGTCAAAAAGGATCTATGACTCATTGACAGCTGTTAAAAAGCTGTCAACTACAAAAAAAGTGTATTAAAATAAGCATTTCTAGAAGATTATATATTTTTTTAATTTTTTTAGGTTCCTAATCTCGAATTCACTTTCATGAATGCATTATGACAATTGACAGCTGTCATTTAACTGTTAACATCAAAATATTGCATTTCTTGACAAATAATACCTTAGATCACGCATCAAATGTATCAAAAATACATCACAATTTTTGACAGATGTCAATGTGTCATAGGTCCTTTTTGACATTAGATTTGTTTTCAACGATCACAAAAGGGTAGGGAAACAAAAATTCAGAGTAAAATATAGTAACTAAAAGAAGTTGCAGCTAAAAATGCAGGAAAAGGAGTAAATCCCATGTTAATTGCCATTTAAAATTCAACCCTTCGGTGGTACGGGTTAATGTTGACTGAAATAGCCTGTATTTGGGGAAATTGAGTTTTTCCACATTCTATAAAAGATTTTGGGGTGTACTCAACGTAATTCAAACTTTGCCAAAGTAACGGACACTCTACTATATAGGCCATAATTTTGGACTAAGTAAAGACTATTCATTAGTGTATAATTCATATGAAATTGAAATCAACCCCTAAATAAAAATATTCTTATAAATATAAATAGAATAAATCCATGAAATTAAGTAACAAAAAGCTAATAAAACAATACCATAGATTTGGATTGATTAAAGTCTATTGATAGGCAAATAACTCATTTTTGAAATCCTCCCCTAAATTGATATATCACCCCTACCCTTATGAATAATGTCACGAAATTAAATACGTAAAAATGTGAAGAAACTGTGCTCTAATCTTGAACTAATTAAAGACTCATTATTCTTTGACTCAAAACCTATGTTTGAAATCATCCCCAAAACTTTAAATCACTTCTCATAAAGAATGTAAGGGTTAAATAAGTAAAAATCTGAAAAACTGAGTCATAACTGTAGATTAATTAAAGATTATTCACTGGCAGATAACTCATTTAATTGAAATTGTGTCCTAAAAGTAAATTCCCCCCCCCATAAATTATATTATAAAATTAAAGATATAAAAAGCCATGTCACAATTTTGGACTAATTGGCATAAAGTCCTTTTTTGAAATCATCTCCTAAATTGGTAAATCTGAAAGGTTGGTCCATGAACGTTATGTTACCGAATTAAAGATGAACCAAAACGGGCCATTATTTTAGACCAAGCACTATTTATCAGAAACTAAAATTACTAAAAATTGAATACAATAAAATTGAGGAAAACCCATCTCATACTTATACCGGGTGATTTTTTAAATTTCTGATCTAGAAAGCCATGACATAATTTTAAAACAAAAGATGCGGAAAACGTAGGGCGTAGTTTGAATCGTTCGATTTGTCACAACTGTCAGATTTCAAAAATGTTGACATAAACATAACCTCAATTTGTCACATAAATGACATTTGGAATAGCAGTGTGATCAACGCTACGCCCTACGTTTCGGTGACCTTCGATACGGCGTAAAAATCACGACTTACTAGATCAGAAATTTAAAAAATCACCCGGTACCATACACTGACATCCCCTAAATTGGCAAATCGCCCCCCTCCATAAATTATGTCAAGAAATTACAAGATGATAAAAATCAGAACTAGATCAGACCATAATTTTGGACCAACCCCTATCATCAAAAACAATAATTCTAAAGAGGGGGTGGTGCTGACTTGAGCAGCTCGAGAGATCTAAATAACATCCCAAGTTCTTGAGCCGGGTTCACGAGAACATCGTGTAAGTAAGCCCCATTAATTTTTTCCCTGCGACTCTGCCTGGCTCCAGCGCCGTTCACGAGAGTACGAATAAGGTCTTAACGAATTTTCAGTTTTTCACTAGATGCAAGCAATTGTGACCTCGTCTATATAGTCTGCGCTACCATTGCAACAATTTTCAGCTACTAATTAGATAAACCGAGCTTATTTATTACTCTCTAACGCAAAAATTGATCTAAAGGTTAATTTCATAATGATTGATTTTCTCCGTAGTTTCAGATCCCATAATTAATTTAACTGTCAATGGAAACCGTAATATGACGGGCAACAGCAGCTTGGGGATTAATTCAAGCTGAAGAATTAGGAGGAAAAAATAGGTGTAATTAAAAAACATAAAACGGTAGAATCGTCACTGCCAATTAAGCTGATTACAGAATGCTCTCGGGTTTAACCCGTTTCCGTTCTAAATAAACAAGTGAATACTGAATATATCTGATCCCAGCACGTTTTCAGATTAATTTCCATTGGTTCATGTGGAACCAGAATAATACTCGATGCTCAGTTTTTACATTTCCTTCAAAGAATCTTAAAATAGGCTATGAGGCTCGAAGACTATATCAAGTAGCGCAGTGTCAAGGGCGCCGCGAGTATTGATTCAAATAAAGGAATGGCGCATTCACAAAAAAAAATAAAGAAAAATTCGTCATCATAGCGACTTTTCAAAAGATGACAGTCCCATAAACTCATCTCCCTTTGCAGTTTAAGCATTTTTTATTGGATCCATTCATCGCCTCCCTATCTTTAGTGGGGTTTTCAAGTACGTTTGTTTGTATACTTGCCTTCACGTTATAAGCGTCGTGTTGTTATAAAATTAGATTTCAGATCAATGACGCCACGCGACTCTCTAATGGGATATTTTCGTGTAAAATATTCAATTGTTTCCTACTTTTTTTTTCAAAATTCAAAAAGCATAGAAATCTAGATTTACTAAGCAGTAAGTAGTAGCTGCCTATCTGGATGTTCAATTGTTTTACAGGATGTTTAATGTTTTTTTAGCCGTTTCGATCCAGTTTTCTTTTAATTTTAAAAATCGAATCGTTATGGTTAGTGCACAGTACATAGTCAGAGTTTCCTTTTACCATATAAATCGCATTAACCCAATTTCATGCTCATTGTATCATAATCTTAAACAGAGCGAATACATTAGTCAGAAACAATGAATATAATTGTTTTATATGATGACCTCGATTACTTTGTGTGCATCCGAGTCTTTTTTTACGTAAAAAATGCACATACACTTCGTCCGCGCGCGTCCTGGGGTACATAATTTAGCAGCAAGAGAAAATTATACAGGTGCTTAATTAGATTTATCAATAGCAGCACTATCAGCCACATGCTCATCATGTGCGTAAACAAAAGAAGAAAAATTAAAACAAAAATTGCGCTATAACAAAATAGCGTGATAGCGAATTATTAACTTTTTACCTCTAATTATAGAGCCAGATAAATGGCGCAGTGGAACAGATACAAAAAATTAGTCGTGTGCGATTTTTTTCAAGTAATGAAGTCAGTTTTGTAAATTGAAAGACACTGGAGAGAGATGAAATAATCATTTATTACGCTCGCGGTCGCGCTTAGTCATCATTCAAAAGTACATAGGAAACTGTGAAACACGCAACATAAAATTAAAATGTAAAAGGTGTTGTTAATATTCGCTGCTGTTGTTTTTCATTTGTTTTCCCCAAGAAAACAAATTTAAGAATTAAACAAAACACCATCACGTCTCCACCTTTTAAACCAATCATTCATCTGTTTCATACATTATTTAATTTCTTTATTCAAAACAATTTCTCCACAAAAGGTACTATTAAAATAGACTTTACTCACACCTACATTATTATATTTGAATAACTCATTCTGACTTTCTTATTACACACAAGTGAAATGTTTGAATAACAAAGAAATGAACTGCAAGCTTATACACTGAAGAAAAAACTCAACCAGTACTAATTTGCAATGCCAAATAATCAAAAGAAAGGGTATTTCTAATACCTTTTGCAAAAGTAATTTAGAATTTATCAAATAAAAACCTAAGATCACTGATGCGCGAAGTGCTAAGGAATAAAAATGACGTAGACGTCAATGTAGGAGTGGGTAGGTGCCATGCATAAAATGTAACCCGAAAAAATAAAAAGAAAATTCGATTGCAACATAAACCCGACACATAAATTAAAACTGTTAACTCACCGCAATTGATATACAATTTTCTTCTGGCCCCGTAGGAAATTTAACTACAAATTTTGAGCCAGCCTTCTCCTCCGAATCGTTAAGTGGCCGAAACCTACACACGACTTTAATACTGTCTTCGGCGGGTATTTCGCGTTCGTCGGTCATATTGCAGCACGTATGTCACACACAACAAAATAATAAATAAATATTTAACTAATTAAACCTAAAATTAATACATTTGTATAAAAAATGTTACGATTCGTTCTTTGACTGACGTTTTCTATAGCGATCGATCAGCCATGTTTGAAACTATGTGGTAACGACGCTACTACTGCCCTCTCACGACTGAAACAATTTACTTAAATGCCAAGAACGTTGTCAAATCTGTGATCTAAAATGATAGCCTCATGTATAATCTGTTGCAAAATTAATACGGTACTGAAAAATACCTGAACAGATTTACATTTTGAAACTTGTTACTATTTTCAAAATTTAATACATCGAAATAAAGCCTATTAATAATACCTTGATTGAAGTAAAACACAGGGACGCATTTGCACTTTTGAACGTTTTATTTTAATACATCAACTATAGTCCCTCTGTTTCAGATAGTGGCAACAACCAGAAGTAAACCTGACGCAAACTTGATTAAAGAAAAATATTCTACGTGCATACTACATAGATGTGTATATCCATTAATGATTGTTTTTACAAATCTTGAATGTCTATTATCGAATTAAAGTAAAATTGTAATAGTAATTTATTTCATACTGTGTCACATTTGTCAGTTTTACGTCAAACTTTTTAGTCCAGAACATGCGATTTTACGGTCTAGTATACCTGTAAAAAATTTTATTTCATACTGTCCGGTAAAAGGGTATTTACCGGACTCATTTGAGTCCGGTAAATGAATTATTACGTTACAAGGCCGGTAAAAAATTTTACCGGACTGAAAATCCAATTTGAGTCCGGTAAAAAATTTTACCGGACTGAAAATCTAATTTGAGTCCGGTAAAAAATTTTACCGGACTGAAAATTTTAAATGCATTTTTTTAAAAAATGAACAATGTGAGGCAGTATGAAATAAAACGCCTTACGTCATACTTCCGGTAAACCATTACAGTAGCTCGTTTCAACATTCGAGACTCGGCTCCTTCGTCGCCTCGTCCCGAAACGTTTTCAACTCGCTACTGTAAACTTGGGTTTACCGGACTTATAACGTAATATACTATTACAGTCACTTGTCCTGTAAAAAATTTTACCGGACGCAAATACAATCAATCACCTAGACAACGTTTTAGAGTACGTAATCAGTTACCATGGAAACTCGTTCTTCATAGATGTCCATATTTTGCATTCGGAAATTTATTTTATATATATATATTTTTTAAATTAAACCAATATTCTAATAATTGCAGTATGAAATAAAACGAATTACGTCATACGTCCTGGAAATGGTCTTACAGTCTCGTTTCGATGTTCCGGACTCGGCTCCTTCGTCGCCTTGTCCGTAACATCTTACTCGACTGTAAAATTCCATTTCCAGGACTTATAACGTAAATTACTATTATTTAATATTATTAAAATCCAGTCATCGTGCTAGAGTATTACCGTCAAAACTACAGACTAACTATACATTGCAAATTCGATGTTGAAACTTAAATAAAGCGGTGTTGGATAAAATTTTGTATGACACGCGTGAGTTAAGGATATTATCCACTCAGAAAAATTAACCCTCTCGGGCCTGCCGGCCCTCGAGGGTAAATTTTTGGTTCGTGGATAATATCTTACTTAACTCACTTGTACCATAAATAACTATTATTTTATTAGAAATTTCTAAGGTTCAGAAGATTGCTTTAAATGTTATTAAGAACTATTAAATTTTCGTTCTTGACTGCTTCGTTATTGAAATTTTCAGTATTTGTAAATTTAATCATTTAATTAACCGAAAATAGTCTGCAAATATTAAAAATTATGAGGAACAATAATTAATAATGTTTTTCAGGTATCGTAAAACAAAAATGATTACAAATCTTGCATTTCAAAGGTGCATAAAGAACTCCCGTATTTGCTCATCCCATATTTTGCAGTGTCATTTCGAGAGTTAAAAGGAGAGAGAAAGAAATGATTCTGGAGAAAAGATGCTGCTCTAATTCCTGTTTTAGAAGTTAATGAACCACATACTACAAGGTAGGATGTTTTAATGTTTCCCTTAACAAATTAATAAGACAAAATACGAATACAAGACAAGTAATATAATATTGATAAACTAAACTTTACATTTTTATTTTATTTGGTTTCAGAAAAAGATGTGTGCGTGGGCTGTTGATCCAGCAGCCATACATACGAGCAACAATCAGTTCATCATCAGCCGGATAATTTGTAGCAGATAGATCATGGAATCTCAGTGTTCTTCAGAACCCAGATATCATCTGCTGCTTTGCAGCTACAGCAGTCTGAAAGTGAGATTTTCCTAACACGAGTTCTACATTTGTAAGTTGCAATTAATTGCATCATTTTAAAAATATATATGTATAATAATATTGCCATAATTGTTTATCACAGAAATCGTGATTATAACAGTCAATCAGATCAAGTATCTGCCCATTTGTCTACCACATTAACTGCTTTTAAAACAGAGTGTGCTACTCAGAACATTCAGAGTACAATAGTACAAAATAGAAAAAAATTCAATACGAGTTGAATTGAGGAAAATTAATTTGAAAATGAAATGTTTTAGGAAAAAATTGAGAGATTCCAATATTTTTAAATTTTATCAATCAGAGTATATGTTAGATGGTATACATATTCAGAAAAAATTGCTAAATATTTTTTTACAGGAGGTCTTACACACAAATAAAAACGGAGGTGAAGACAGCATTGTTCGGCATCTTCGAGCTATTGCCAGAAGGTGGAAAATGTCTTAAAAATTAATAAAAGGAAGAAAAATAAATCACACTGAGCAAGATCCTCATCAGGTATTGTGTATAAATTACCACAGTTTCAACAAACACAACAGATTAGATTAGTCATAGTGTCACCGACAAAACGCTTAGTCTCATCTTCAGTGCAATGGAAAGAGGTAAAAAATGTATGCTTCTGATCATTTAAGACGAATTCTACATAATTAAACTTTAGAAATTTAAAATTTGATAATTTCTAGTGCTCCACTTCAGGATTTGGTACTAGAACGTTAGTTTATTTACTGTTAGTATTGCTACACCTTTGTTGTCTGTGTTTATTATTGATTATTTATATTTAAGATATTATAAGATAATTATATTAATCATTTGTCCTTTGAATTAATAATTAGGTATTCTGTAAATCAATATTTCAGTATTGTACATACGTTTTTGTTAAATAAACTAATTTGAGCTAATATTTGATGCTTATGCTTATCTGAAAATTGTAATTTATTTAGTTCACTTACAACAAACATGAACTCTACATCTGCATTTGAAGATCTAAAAGTGTTAATCCTTATAGTTTTTTTGAAGCTCCTCGAATTTATTTTATCAGAATACACAATCTCATCGATCTTATAGATATCATGTAATAGAATGAGAAATAAAGTTGATTCATTACAAACACAAATTAGTAATTTTGAAAAACAATACAATTTGAAATGTCAGACTGTTTAGTTGCTGCATATATTGCCATTGCATTACAAATTTGATATTTTCAAATACTAGTCACTTTTAGTCGTTATATCTAAAAGAATCGATGAATTGGACAGTTTGGTAAATCAATTTGCATTCAGCATCAAAGAACTATTGGAATACATGCTTAGATCTTCAAGGACAAATGTACGGTGCATTTGTGCTGTGCACTGCTATTAATTGCAAAACGAAAAAACCCATGCCATTGGCATGCCGCCCGATGGCACGTAATAAATACATCCTTTTTTGATCATCTTTGTACATCACTGTGGCACGTAAAAAGAATGCAAAAAAGACGGACATTTCATCTGTATGGCACGTAAAAATTACATCATTTTTACGTGCCATTTCTTTCTTGAAATTCTGGGGATGTAATCTCAGGCACGTAAATTTTACGTAATATCGCTACGTGGGACGTTTGTTTAGACTAACCGATCTTAATTCTAAAACAAGTTGAAGACCTTCAGTTGCAGAATGCGATTATACTTAAGCAAGGTTGCCAGATATGGCAATGGTCTTTTCTAAATTACTCGAAAGCCTATTAACATATAAAAAAAATTATTGAGACTTTTTTGTTCCTTTTGATGCCTTCTATCACCCCTTAAAATTAATGCCTTTTATCTCATGCACCCTGTATATTTGCTGGGTTCGGTAGTTGAACTCTTTTACCTCTGAAAGCTCTATTGCTATAGTTACAATTATTTACAACAATGGTTAGCATAGAAACTGAGGTCTTGGAGTAAACAGATGTGAAATACTGAACGCTGCTATTGTAAATTTTTTCAAAATGAGATTTGTTTGGAAAAACTCAGAGTTACCAATATAAAATGCGACGTAACACTTTTCTAGTCAATTCACAGACTATTGGTCAATTAATAGTGGAAGTGGATCTAGTATTAACATCAACTCAGTAAGAAATGCTTATGGTAGCGTATTGGCAATTAGTCAAATACAATGTGTGGTTAAGAGATACCGTTAAATATAGTGTCACTTTTATTAGTTTTGTAATAAAATCTTCAAAATGAGTAACAGCGATTTCGAAAATGTAATTGTTAATTATACGATTTGGAGGAAATTACTAAGAGGAGAAAGATATATATGGGTTAGAGAAATGCAGCAGCGTGCAGTGCATACGAAACAGTGAAAGCAGTCGCGATACGACGTATGCGCTATTACGCTCGTACGCAATGTGTACGAGCGTGATAGCACATACGTCATATCGGGACTGCTTCCACTGTCTCGTATGCACGGCACGCTGCTGGAGAAATATATTTAAAATGAGAATAAGGAGAATTTTCGACGAACAAAAAGTTCGTCTCTGACTTCGTGAAGTCTGTCGGTCTGTCGCCTTTTTCCCTGTTGACTTTTTTGAATTTTTCTTTTTGAAATCTTATAGTACATCAAATTCTAAGAAACATTTTTTGTATCTCTTCGGGAAAGTGGGCAAAATGACCACCGAAAATTTCGGTAAATTTTCGAAAAATGAAAAATTTTGTCTTTTTTAAAAATTTACGAAAAAATAAACATTTTTAGCAACAAAAAAATTCGACAAAAAATTTTGTTCGTCATGGCAATGCTAGCTCTGCGCATTTTCAACTGGTTTATATTGTATTTGTATCCCCTACTCATCAATGCATTAGTGCAGCTTGTAAAACCAAATGTCATCTTGGTGACATGAAAAACACAATATTAATATTTTTAACATCCACGCCTACTCACCAATCTTTGAACATAAATAGGTTATGTTATGTTATAATGCACAAAACTTTGCAAACACGCCAGCGTGTTTGGGAATGCAAAGTAATAACGCGCATGCGATCATCGACCACAACCGGCCAAAATTCCAACCAGTTTGATTTTCAAACTGGACGATTGAGCATGGTTTACGGTGAACGGCCGTTGGTCTCAGTGTGACGTTGTTCATGCAGTTATATGGGTTCAAGATTTTGGTCGGTCAGCAGTGCGATTACTGCCTAATGTGCTGTGATTGATAAGGGTATTCCCGGAGATGTATGAACGCATACGCTTTACGACTTACGGCGATGGTTTTGATGTTGAAGCCTTGAAGGCAGAGCTCAGAAAGAATAAACCATGACTTCCTTGATTTCAGAGACAAACGTTACGCGGCCGGTCGGCGATCGCATTTGTTGGTCAAGGCATTAATATTTTTGTTTTATTAAACTTAGCGCTAGTTATCCTATCTATGACAGCTGTTTGGCAAAATATGGCATAGGTTATGGTTCGGAACCACGTGAGATGTAAACTTGATAATTTTTAAGTGCCTATTTGCGTTAAGCTTTTGGCGGCAGTCCCCTAAGAGGCCAACGAATTAAGTTAGGCTCAATTAGCACGCCAGTTAAATTTGGTAAGAGCTACCAGTTCTGGTGAAAGTGAGGTTGCCTATCCACCCTCTACTAGCTTTCTAGGCTAGTGCCGGAGCTATTAATATGCTCAGCCGTCGGAGTCCTTCTCCTGGCAAAACGGATTCCAAAAGAACAATGATCATGATGAATGAACAATGTCATCAATGAACAATGTCACTGATGGGATAAACCTTAATAATAAGTAGTTAAAATTAGTAGCTACTCTTGCGTCCTGGAATCCAGTCTTGTTCTGGAGCCATCTCCCAATCTAAAAGATGGAAATCCTAAGACCATTTCAGTCATATTGAGAGACATAACGCCCGACCAGTGTTTATTGCAGTAGCAAGTTAAGTATTGATTAAACTACTGATTAAGTAAAACTACACCCCCTTTAACTAAGTATTTGGTTTATTTTTTCAGAATGTTTCTGTCCTCGATATTAAAATCAGACATATCCATCAAAAAATAGAGGTTTTTATATTTCATAGATGCTGAGCTTTCGATTTGTTTTTATCTTTATCTTTATTATTTTATTTATTTATTTATGGGTGAGGAATCGGGATAGCGGAGCATCGTTCGTACCTCATGGCACCGATTGCTAAGATTATTTGGCCGACCCTACTAGAATTTAGCCGAATCTTGGGGAATTCCACCCCCAGTAGGGATTTTTATCGTGCCAAACATCGCATTGACACGGAACCTACAGTTTTACTTCCTATACGAAAATAATAAGGCATGTTTTTAATTTTTCTCTGCTATGAAAAATTACCAGCTCGACCGGGGATCGAACCTGCGACCCTTGGATTATGAAGCAAACATGCAAACCACTAATCCACCGAGGTTTGCAATATGAAATTTCAAAATTAAATTGTCTTTATTATCATAATAACATCTATAGTAAAACAAAAAAATGAAGGAACTAAACCGGAGTGAATCTAGGAGCCGCAGACTAGCTGTCAGAGTTGATTGTGAACGAGCCTTGCTACCAAATTGTCAAATTTAGACAGTTTGAAATAAAAAAAATAGACATTGCAATCTGTCAAAGTTTTAAAAGGTTTTTCACAACTCAAATTGTTAATTATTAAACTACTATTAATAAATATTAATTGGAGTTGTGAAAAATCTTTTAAGCAGCAACTAATATCGTGCACACTTTTGCTATCAGAAGATTATTATTAATAGCAGTTTAATAATTAACAGTTGAGTTGTGAAAAACCTTTTAAAACTTTGACAGATTGCAATGTCTATTTTTTTATTACAAACTGTCTAAATCTGACAATTTGGGAGCAAGGCTTGTTCACAAAAAAACTCCGACTGCTAGTCTGCGGCTGCTAGATTCACTCCGGTTTAGGTTCTTCATTTTTTGATTTAGTTATAGACGTAGATGTTACGCACACTTCCACGGATCATAAAATTCTGAAAAAATATCACATTTTGTTGTCATTATTAAGACTAGGACTAGGTTTTATAGATACAATAAATGTGTGTTGTTTACGAATAAATAATAAATAAAATATTATACATTATACGCAAAGTAACTGTTTGTCAATCACGTTCGGAGTGTAATGATTTGCATGTGGTAGTTGTTTAATGTTTAATTAATCTCTTTGCTAAAATCTGGCTTTGTTAGTGGAATAGTTAAAGCTCTGTGTACTAATGATCTGTAGGCTGCAACAAGATTCATTTGGTATTGTTATGTCCGTTTGTGTTGGTTTTCTGTATATGGAAAATTCAAATAGATTGTGTACGTTAATCTTGATAGCTAAGTCTAGGAAGTTTATAGCCCTGTTTTGTTCTGTTTCTAGTGTAAAATTTATGTTTTGGTGGATACTATTGATAAGAATTAAAAATTCATTGATAACCTCAAAAGAACTTTCAAAACAAGCTAAAATGTCATCAACATAACGAAACCAGAAGATAATATGTTTAGAGAGGTTTAATTCAAATATTTATAAAATAATTATAAAATAACATATTTAAAACCAACACTAACACTTTTTCATTTTTATTTAATGCTAAAGACAGAACACATGATATCATGAAATCGGGCATTTACCGTTTAAATTGTTCTTTTTGTACTTCGGTATATATTGGGCAAACACTTCGATATTTTGACATAAGATATAAAGAACACGTATGTCATTACGAAAATAAACATCCTGAAAAATATAATTATGCCAAACACCTTTTAGAACAAAATCACACAATGACTCCTCAAAATAATTTTAAATTCCTACATTTTTGTCATAACAAACGCAAATTAGACATTTTAGAAACCTTTGAGATATACAAACACAAACTCAGGATACGTTTAATAAATGAACAACTTGAGCTCAGTAATTCACCGTTACTGGAAGTGTTAGATATTTAATTCTGATTATTATTATTTTTATCTTTTTATCTAGTTACCGATTTTTGTATCTACCTTACCGACGTGTTTGTTTATATTTATATTACCTTTGATAATGACAGCTTAAGTGTCGAAACAATATTGTCAGGTTATATTTTAATAAATACTGTGCAACTTTTTACTAATTTTTATTTATTTCATATGTTATTTGAGTCGGGTAAAAAATCTTACAGTCATACTAGAACGTAAAATCGCATTTTCCGGACTGTAATCGCTACTGTCATCAAATGTCACTAGGAAAATTTGACATAAGTTACCTAACTATAAATAACACAGAGTCATAGCACAGAGTTCATATCTAAGAACTCTAGCAAGCGCGAGCTATTTATACAAAACCATTATTTTTGGTTAATATTGTACAATTGATCAAATCGAAAGAATTGGCAACAGAGCTAAAAATGATCTTTGACAGCATTGACAGCTGTTCTGTTTTACAGTTGATGATGCAATTTGATAATAAGAAGAGTGTGTGCGAATTTATATATTATGATAATAAAACATATAACCAGAAATGATAATGTAATACTATCATATTACATTGAGAAAGATGGCTGCTTTTGCACCATTTCTATTAGAATCTAAAGTATCATAATAGAATTAAGTTTAGAAAATTATGGTGAGTAGTTTTTTATCTTCATAGCAATTTCTGTATTTCTAAGAACTTTCACAATAGTCTTTAAGGCTCATGTCTGCAATAATTCCTGTTAATTCACCTACCACAACAAAGTCTGACGACGCTAATAAAGTATTGAATCAACTATTGGAGTGCGTTCAACAGTGTCAAAAAAGATTTGGAGGTAAAACAGAATTAGCCACAGAATTTGATACTTGTGTTGCTGCATTGTGTTTAAGTCTTGAGGCAGTGTTTTTACATGGTATCAGAACTAAACCGCAAGAGCCTCAACAAACTAGCACTTTCAAACAGGTGTCTGATATTGTTGCAAACAGTTTTCATCTGAATAGTGATCAATGCTGTGAGTATACTATAAATATTTTTTATATTAAATTCTACTTTAAAATTCTTCTGCATAGAAATAACGGATAGAGATAAATTAAAAAGATAGTGCAATTAATAGTATTTAGACCTTCCACAATTATTAAATATCCAAGTGAGTCATGAAAATGGGACTTGACAACATGAGTTGTCAAGCTTTGACAATTGAAAGAACAGGTTATAATTTTTGAAGTTTCCAATTTAACATGAATAAATCATGACCTGCTTGGATATCTTTTAGTCATGGACAGACTAAATCTAGGTTTAAAGTTATCGAATGTTGTGTTCTTTAAGAATCAACCTCTTATTAAATCAGTTATTTTCCTATATATCGTTTAATACTTCATAAAAGAAAGACTTTTATCAAGTGATATCAGCACTTCAAAAGCCTTTGTTATTTTATTACAGTCAAATAATAAATTTGATATGTAATCAAAGTAGGTAATTTATTCTGTGTATTAATTTTACAAAAAATGTGTTGGATGCATATTCAAAAGGTGCATTAAGAGAGAAACACGTGAATATATAAATAGTTACAAGGCAATAACCTTGCAAATTTTGTATTTTTTTTTGTTAACATGTTACTTATTTGATAATCTTGATTTTATTGTGTTTTAGCGTTTTGGCCTTTCGTAAAGAAACATCTAACTAAACACGAAAGAGAAAGGTATGAGGTACTAAAACATATTTGGACTGACACAGGAAGAGGAAGAGCTTGGATTCGTTCATCTTTAAATGAGCGATCCCTAGAAAGGTATAATTTATTTATTGATAGTTAGGTACAAATTGGTTATTATATTAGTATTGCATGTTGTTTTTTTGTTGAGCAGAGTATTTCCTGATACTAATTCTTTTAATTGATATTAACTTTTTGCAATAATTTATTATGTGTGTTTTGTTTAATGCATGACTCATTTCTATGATAACTTTGATAAACTTAATACTACCAACTTGTTTAAAGACAATACATAGATAATTGTGATAGATGTATTAACTTCCTAAGAAAGAAAAAGTAAACTTTTTAAGTTATGTAAAATTAATTTAATTTTTTTTTAAGATTTTGTTACTTATAGCAACAAATATGATGTTAGCTTGCTTTAAAGCTATTCTTTTTGCAAAATTCATGTATAATAATAAATAGTTTTTCTTTCTAGAAATTTTCATACGGTTTTGAGTAACAGTGAATTTTTACGTACACATTATGATGATTGGGCGCTACTTTGTGATGAGGAAAAAAATAGTATGCTGCCAAATATGGCTGCAGGTTTGTATTTATCTTAGTATCTGTTTTCTGAACCAAACCTTTTGAATTAGAATAAATAGGCTTAATAAATCATTAGAATCTGATTGTGGCAGTACTTTTGACACATCTGTTTAGGTTATGTTGCATTTTATTATTAGGTTATATCGACCAAAAATTATTACAATAGCAATGCAAATTTTTCAGTGCTGTGCATGAGATATTTTTGTTTGCTTAGCCACTAGCATGCGTACACATTAGTAAACATAACTTATAAATGAATTTATAGTTGCGTAGGGTTACCATACGTCCTCTTTTTACCGGACATGTCCTATTTTTGAAGTGTTATTTTTTGTCCGGTATATATCTCCATATATTGAAAAAATGTCCGGTATTTAAGCAAACCGGCAGCGTCGCGTCATACACTTCTTGCACTCGGGACAAAACGGTAACTGCTCGAATGCTCGGCTTTCGCCGGTGTCTATGGTTAGTTAGTTCTGTGTTCTGTCCAGTTCTGTCAGAGTTCATGTACATGTCGCTTTAAGCGTAGTCGTGACGTTCTTGGCTTCTTGTCGTTATAACCTTAACATAAGGTAGGTTTTAAAAATTGATAACATAGGATGCTAGACTTTACTTTGACCGCTTTTGTAGATTTTTTACTTTGTGAATAAGAATAATGCCGAAAAGAAAATGCAAATTTTCTCAAAACTTACAAGAACAGTACACAATGTTCAAAGTTACAAAAACTGAATCTGAAGTATATTGTCCTGTGTGCAACACCAGTTTTTCTATTGCCAATAAAGGAAAACTTGATTTAGAACAACATCTTGGAACAAACAAGCACCAACAAAAAATTAGAACAATAGAATCAGCTGCAAAAGTGACTTCATTTTTCAAACAAGTGGAACACGAAAACCGAAGATCAAGTGAATGCAGCAGAGGGAACTCTAGCTTTCCACACAGTGAAACATCATTTCAGTTTCAAATCTTGTGATTGTTCTACAAAATTAATAAAAAAAATATTACCTGACTCGGAAATCGCAAAAAAACTCTCATGTGCACGTACTAAAGCGGAAGCGATTGTTACGGGGGTGTTGGCACCACATAGTGTTGAGTTTGTTGCAGCTCAAGCAAAAAAATGTAACTTTATTGGCATAAGTACCGATGCAAGTAATCATGGAAACTTAAAAATTTTTCCTGTGCTAATACAATTCTTTGACAAGAAACATGGACTCACTGTCAAGATTATAGAGATCAGCAATCTTAATGATGAAAAATCAGAAACAATTGTAAATTATTTAACTGAAGTACTCCAAAAATACAATTTACGTGATCATTGTGTTGCTTTTGCAGGTGATAACTGTAACACAAATTTTGGAGGGGCGAAAAGGGCTGGTAAAAAAAATGTGTTTTCAGGTTTAAAACAAATCGTTAACAGCAATATTATTGGCGTAGGTTGCTCTGCTCATGTACTTAATAACTGTTTACAAAACGGCACTGACTCTTTGCCTGTCGACATTGAGTCTCTAGTTTTGAAAATTTACAATCATTTTTCTATATACA
The DNA here is from genome assembly GCA_929113105.1 of Agrypnus murinus. Lineage (NCBI taxonomy): Eukaryota > Metazoa > Arthropoda > Insecta > Coleoptera > Elateridae > Agrypnus > Agrypnus murinus. The sequence goes on from OV816030.1 coordinate 39,477,754, forward strand.
CCATACGAACCGAATCATTAAAAAGTTTTTGCGAATTCGCCGATGTAGAATATAAAAAACTTCTATATCATAGTAAAACACGATGGCTATCATTATTCCCTTGTCTGAATAGAATACTAGAGTTATATGATGGTCTCCAGTCCTTTTTTCTATCAGACCAATCATCTCCAGTCACTATTCGAAAGTTTTTTGAAAATAAACTTAATGAAGCATACTTTTGGTTTTTACATTCACTAATGTATGTATTTCATGAAAAAATAAAATTAGTTGAAAGGGAGGGTAATTCTGTATTGGAGGTTTTGGAATGTTTAGAAACTGTTAGAAATTCCTTGCAACAGCGTATTGAAGAACAGTTTCTACCCTTAAAAGTTAAACAAATATTTATCAAAAATTCGGAAATGGATACTGAAATTATGATTTTGAAAAAGAACTTTTTCTATGTATATGAAAAGTGTCTGAAATATTTAGAAATCTGGACTGAACCTTTAAATCATTTTAAAACAATATTTTGGATGAGTTTAAAAACCCAAATTGACTGGAAGGACGTTCAAAATTCAATAGATTTTTTTCAAGAAAAAGGTGTGAATATTAATGAGTCCAAGTTATTTAACCAATACTGTAATTTAAAAAAATTTCTTGTACCGCAACGCAAAGTGAGGACTTCACCAACTTGCTTTCTCATCAGAAATGGAACAGATATTTCGAAGCGTTCCCTGATGAAGAAGCAAGCAGTGAATTTCTGAAAATTTGTCAATTATTCTTTTCAATTCCGGCGCATAATGCGAACGTGGAAAGAGTTTTCTCCACTATGAACATACAGTGGACAGAAGAACGCAATCGATTGAATGTGTCCACAATCAAGGCAATTCTGATAACACATTTTAACTTTAAACAATTTTCTTGCAATGAATTTTTTGATTATTTGTTGTCACAGAGAAACTTGTTAAAAAAATTGGCAGTTCGCAAAAATATGAAACTTGTGCAGATTAATAGGTACCTACTTACCTATTTAATTCTTACTTTGCGAATATTTTGTTTATGTGCAATTAGGCTTAGGAGGTGCCTACACTGGTTTTATATATATATTTTTATTATTAAGACGAAATAATGTTGGAGAGTTATATTATATGTTTTGTTTTTCTGTATTTTCATTTTATTTTTCATATATTTAACAGAAATTATAAGTTAGTCAATAAACAAATATCTAAACATTAAACATTACGTTGACAAAAGTTTGTTTTTTATTGTCCTCTTTTAGCCCGGCTGAAATATGGTAACCCTATAGTTGCGTATTTCATGAGTTTCTAAACGCATAAAGATTATTTGAATGACAAACTTCGTTCTTTTCAATAACTCGTCAATTATTTAGCAGACTAATGTTATCTAGATTTTCTATTTTAAACTATTAAAAAAACAGTTTTTGTATGTTTTTCATATAAATAAGCACACAATTCTAACCTCACTTTCTCAAGTCGCAACAATAAGCACTAGCTAGAGTTCCTAAATAATCATTAATTTTAAAAGTGAAAGAGCTGGGACACTTAACTATCATTTTTTGAAGTTGGTGTCACTGAAACGACAAAATATAAATGTTACATGTGATGTGATGTTTATTTGTAAATCAGTGACGTACAAAAGTAAAAATAAATTTCTTATTTACTCTGCAATATTTTTTATATTACATTTTTAAAATATTTATTTCTCTTTTAAATGGCATTTGAGTTATAATAACATTTTTCTCCAACCGCACGAATATGACACTATAATATCAAATTATACGTCGGCACGACGGCAGAATGGTTATAGTGGATTAATATCGCTTAACATAGTTAAGTTGAGTTTGCGCCAGTCAGTACTCGGATGGGTGAACCACGAGCGCAGTGTAAATGCCTGCATGGCTCCGCTGCTTCGTCTCTCTCACACACATATTCACTCTGTGGCTTCGTCGTTGGTCCGGCACCTCAACACCGAAAGGTATAAGAGGTTAAAGATTATATATCGGTCATTCTTTCTGAACTCAGCCACCGGCTAGGTCCAGAAATTGGCGCAACTTAGAAAGGCCAGCGGGGGCTCATTTTAAAGCGTGAAACCTCTATTTTCAAATATCACATGTCTCCTATAGCAAAAAATCTTTATTTGGCCCCTAAAACAGAGTAAACACGAATCCAGTTCCAAAGAAGAAATTTTAAAAGTAGAAAAAATTCGAAAAAGAAATACTTTTTAAAATTTTTTTTAAAGTCATTATATTCTTCGTCAAAGAATACATCAATTTTGTCCACTGCGTTTTTTCCGTAGAGTGCTTCAATTTCGAGCAAAATTTGCCATTTTTGAAACTTTATAATTTTCTTCGTCGAAAATGGCGCAGATAGAAAAAAAATGATAAGAGTAAAAAATGCTTATTTTTAGTCTATGAATACGAAAAAAAAATTACAGACCGATTTAAAGCGATTTTGAAAATTTTCATCATTTTAGGTTTTAATTCAAGCCCATAGACAGGCAACACCTATAACCGTAGTTTTTGAAATCGCATTAAATCGGTCTGTAATTCATTCATGTAATTTTTTTCTATCTGATACCATTTTCGATGGAAAAAATTTCAAAAGTGGCAAATTGTTCTCAATTTTGTTCAAAATTGAATCACTCTAGGAAAAAAAAGTGGACAAAATTTATGTATTCTTTGACAAAGAATGTGATGCCGTTAAAAAAAGTTTTAAAAAATATTCCTTTATCTAATTTTTTAACTTTTAAAATTTTTTTTGGAACTGGATTTGTGCTTACCCTGTTTTAGGGGTCATATATAAATTTTTTCATATAGGAGATATGTGACATTCGAAATAGTAGAAGTAGAGGTTTTAAGCTTAAAATGAGTCCTTACTGGCCTTTCTAAGTTGCGTCAATTTTTGGACCTAGCCGGCGGTTGAGTTCGGAAAGAATGACCCATATATAATATCAAATTATTTTGTATAAAAAGTATACCATTTAGGAGCTGTTACTCATTACCATAGCAACTGTACAGAAAGTAATCACTGTTTGTGCTAAGACAAAAAGTAATCTGATGTTACGTGTCTCATATTTTTCACAGTGCTCTAATAGTATATTAAAGAACGAGTTTCATAAGACATCATTTATTGCACGAGTCCAAATTTAGAAAACAAGCCGCTTGCGAAACGAGTGTTTTTTTTATGCTATTTTTTCTATTTTGCTTCTTTTATTACCTTTTTACATAAAAAAATCGCAATTTCAAAATTTAGGGAATTTTGTGGTAGTTGACAACACTGATGTGACATTTGAAAATTCAGATTTTTAGAGTGAAGTTTTTGTCTATTTTCTGTTTTTTCAATGCTAACAACTTTGAAAAAGTTGGGCTATTAAAGCACTCAAATGAACTATTAACGCACTGTTTTGGATGCTTTAACAGCTTTATTATAGACGCAAAATAGAAAAAACATTTATTTTATACCAATAATGCGAAATAAATAGAAATTTTCAATTAAATAATAACCATTTATCTGGTTTTTGATAATATATTAAATACATTTCTTAAGACATAAAGAACAAAAACAAATTCGATGTTTCTATTAAAATCTTATTTGCTGTTCGCAATGACATCACAAAAACAAAAAACCATCTTAACTTCTTTTCATTTAACGCATATTACTGTCCGTCCCTATTGAACCTAAATGACTACTAGTTTAGTAGTTGTCAAAGTTGTCTATATTCTAAATTTCTAAGAATGGTTAAGAAAAACGAAGCAAAAAGATTCTGAAGGAAAAAACTGTTTTATTTGCTGCATTTTCCGATAAAATTACAAAAGTAACAAGCAAATGGAAGAATGTGACTGAACTTGCAAAATCTTTGTGCCTTATACCAATACAAAAATATTTCACATATGTGCAGAATACTCTTTGGCCAAACATAAGAAATTCAACTACCATAAGTTTAATTTTACGAATGTTAGTTGTATAAGCTGTTGTATAGGTTTATCTAACATTTAAATATTCAATTATAGATAAAAATCGATAATGCAAAAAAAATTGCAACTGGAGGAGGACCCAAATCTAAACTCACTACAATTGACAATTAGTTATAGATATTCTAGGCAAGAATTTGCCGGGGGTGATGGAGTTAGGAATAAAAGATTCTCTCTTGCTGAACCAATAGAATTAGAAAATGTTATTTTTTCCTCGGTTTGCGAGGAAATACTAAGTTTTATTTCTGCCCATGTTGGTGATGAAAATTGTACAGTAATTGAACCCAGTTTTTAGTTACAATGCAGCATAACTGATGATAACTCTGCCTGCAACTACGAATTACCAAGAAAGTCATCAGATTAAATAGATTTGGTTATTTTTAATTACTAAAATTTGTCATAAAAATTCTAAAAGACATAAGGAAGTTCAGAATTTTGTGAAAATGAATAAAGAGCATCTGATAAACTTCTGAAACTATCATTTTTGCCAAGTGTACCGTAAATAGCAACGTCATGGTTTATTTCTATACAGGGTGTCTCAAAATAAACAAGCAATAATGCAGAGCGTTAAAGAATGTCAGAGATAGAATCTAAAACTAACGAAAAAAACCCTAGCTTTAATAGCAATACTTTTTACTAATACAGTCGTGTTATATTTTCCATTAATAGTAGTTAATAAAAACCATCGAGCAATAGAGGTAGCCAAAACATAAATTAATATGTATTAGCCAGCTGAGTTGACAGGGAATTTCGAGAATGTTGCATTAAGAAGAGGAATATTGGTTAAGGGCATGTCTTTGTAAACCATGACATATCAACATAAGTATTCTTGTTACTATAAACTGATTATTTTTATTATCAAGAGTTTATTCGATGGTGTTTTTTTGTTTTAAATAAAATGGATCATAATAGTAAAAATCATCTGCATTTATTTTAAAAATTGCCCTTTAACTTAAGATTAATATACCTAATTTCCGTTTCCCTAAATCTTTGTACTGTTCGTCAAATTGTACCATGCAGAGATTGTCTACAATTGGGATAACGTTCGGCGTACAATTGTTCTGTAATACAATGTTATAATTCATACATGAAGATCATATCGGAACATTCTGCCAAATCAAATGTACAATTTGTTTTTATTTTATATGCTTCAACCCTTCACAAAAATAAGAATTATCCAAACCTTCAAAATATCCATTTAAAACCTTCGATGATTTCAGTATTCGATGAAAATTTCTTTTCAGCCAACCATTTCTTGAAATTTGGGAATAAGAAGAAATCTGACGGAGCAAAGTCTGGCGAATAGGGTGCATGTTCATTAACTGGAATCGTAGTTCATGCAGTTTCGCCATCGCAATTGCCGAGTTGTGGGATGGGGCGTCATCCTGGTGGTACAAGACCTTTTTCTTTGCCAAATGAGGCCTTTTAGCTTTGATTTCTTTGTTCAGTCTGTCTAATAACGACGCATAATACTTTCCCGTTATTGCGCTCCCGTGTTGCAAGTAATCAATAAAATTATTCCTCGGGAATCCCAAATTATGGTAGCCATGACTTTCCCAGCAGACGGAATCATCTTTGCCTTTTTTGGAGTTGGCTCACCACGTTTTGTCCATTGCTTTGACTGCTCCTTGGTCTCGGGAGTGTAGTGGTGAATCGATGTTTCGTCAACAGTTATAAAACGTCGCAAAAAATCGTTTTTATTACATTTGAACATGTCTAGACATTGCTGAGAAATGGTCATTCAAACTCACTTTTGGTCGATTGTCAGCAGACGCGGCACTCATCTAGCACTAAGCTTTCTCATGTCTAAATGTTGATGTAAGATGCAATGTACAGGGTCATATGAAATGCTTACTTTCTCTGCTATCTCTTTCAACTTTATTCGGCAATTCTTCATCACGATTTCATGGACTTTTTCAATTGTTTCTTCATCGGTAGCTGTTTTTGGTCTGCCAGAACGTGGTGCATCCTCTATGATTGTTCTACCGTGTTTAAATTCAGAAACCCAGTTTGCCAACTGTTGCATACGAAGGCGAATACTCACTATGAACTTCATCTAACTCCGTTTTTATTTGTTAAGCATTTAAGACTTTAAAAAAGAAATGTTTTATAACTGCACAGAACTCGGTTTTATTCATGATTAAGGAAATGCACAAATTGTTTACTTGAATCGATAGTAACGGAGTGTGTTTATATTCAAACCGTTTGAAAATTTGACAACTGTTTCAAAACAAGTGATCAGCATGCGTGCATAACGCCATCTTGTGGTTCATTCTAGAAACATTCCGATCTATCCTCATGTTCATGTTGGTTTTAAAGGCTATTTTGTAATTGTTGGTTTCTTTTTAGCATATGTGCAACTTTTTCTGATATTTTGCCAAAATATGGTATAGATATGTAATTTGTGTCTTTTGTTTGATTGTCAATGGGATATATTCTTTTGATAGCTAACCTATAATCTTTTTGCTTAACTAAAGTGTCAATCATGTTTGGATTATAATGATTTACATGTGCTAGATGTTTAATGGTTAAAAAGTGTTAGTGTTGGTTTTAAAGGATATTTTATAATTGCTGATTTTTTTTAGTATATGTGTAACTTTTTCTGATATTTTGTGTGTGTGTGGAATAGTTAAAGCTCTGTGTACTAAGGATCTATAAGCGGCTAGTTTATGTGTTTTGTGGTGACAGGACTAATTTGGTATGAATATGTCCATATGTGTTGGTTTTCTGAAAATGAAAAATTCAAATAGATGGTGCTTTATTGCGCCGGCAATGTTAAGAAACAGGGGCGCCGGAAGTATGGGTCAGAGGGGGCGAACAGCCCCCTCTATTTTAGAGCAGGGGGGGCATCGCCCCCCCTAGAAACAAGGATGAAAGTATAAAATATATTTATTTTAATTAAATATTATACGATTAATTTGTTTTTACTAATACAATTATTATTATTATTATTAAGATGAGTTTAATTATTTTTTAAATTATTTATTTTCTCTTAGTTACTTATTCTTAATGATTTAAAAATTATTATTTTAATTTCCCGCTCAGTCATTTCATTAATAAAAGCAGGGATGCGAAAATGGTTTCAACTTTCTCGAGATTAAATTATTTGTTTGGGTTTTTCTAGATGGTAAATCTGTTTGCAGATAGTTCGCCCATCGTTTAGAGCAGTGGTTCTTAGCCTGTGGTCCTTAGCCTGCGGGGTTCCGGAGGTTTACAATGGCCTCGCAGGTGGTCCACGAAGAATGTAATTATTATAGTGTTATATTATTTAAAATAACAAATACTAAGAAAAGATTGCGACAATCATTCTGTCTCAATCACGTTGTCAAAAATAACAAACATTGTCAAAATGTTCAATGTCGGCGATTTCATAAATTATCAAAAAAAAAAATAAAAAGCATCGCATGCTTGATGATTTGCCTAAATCACAGCGCAGAAGCTTGGTAAATGCAAGAGCTGAGAAGAATGTTGTGAAGCTGTTAAAATCAGAAAAATGCTTGCCTGTACGTAAAATTGCTATAAAGGAAGGCGTTAGCAAAAATAGTTAAAAATAATAAATTAATTAATAAAAAAAATTGTTTAAGGAAGGTTGTACAGCGTTTTGATTTAAAACAAAATTCATTGCGTTTTTATGTATGACGAAATGTGCGTCAAAATGGACAGCTTTGCGTTACCAGGGCCCGTATTCTGATTCATTATATTATTCGTATTGAGTTTCGCATACGAGATGAGGTAATTCTCTATTACCTTCTAATATTTGCTTGGCTAAGTTGCATCTTATGACGTAAAAACTACGTCATCTCGTATGCGAGACTTGTTCGTATGAGTTCAAGAATACGGGCCCAGAGCCTCAATCTTACAATGTAGTTATAGGAGAAGTAATAGTGTAAGTAATAGCGTAAAAACAATTAAAATAGATGAATTCAAGAAGAAAATACTTGTATGGCAAGCCATGCGTTCTTATGATCTTAAACGTTCAACATTTTTTACAACTGGTACTATTGGAGGCGACGTCTACAGGAAAGAATGTATACAATAACGTTTATTATCCTTACTTTATATTGTATACACGTATCCATGTTGTGTTGGGCAGATTTTGCATCTGCCCACTATTTTGGTACGACCCTGGAACTTTTGAATTCTAAAAATGTAAATTTTGCGGAAAAACAGGACATCTACCACACTGTCCTAAGCTTCATCCCATAGAGCGCTACTGGGCTATTATAAAAAGAAACTTGAGAAGTGGTGGCTGAGCAGCTAAAACAATCAAAGAATTCAAACAAATCTGGGGTGCACCTAGCCGAAGGATTTCAGCGAAGGATGTCCAAAGGCTGGTATTCGAGCAAAAGTTCGAACTTTCTATCATTGATTACCTATATGTATTATTCTTTATATAAGTAACAGACGTCGATATAAGTTATTTTGTAATTTCAAAATAAAATAAGTGAAATTTGATGAAAAGTTTAAAATTTGTATCAATAATTTAGTGTCATTTTAGTAAAATGAGCAGTTCTTAAAACAATTTATTTGTGCGGAAAACTCGATCTTAAGGAAAGTAAAAGCATTCAGAAACCAACCCTGTCTGAAACTATAGTCTCTTTTTATAGGAAAATTGGTTTGTTATCTTGTAAGTTTCTATTTCTTTGTCTTAAGGAAGCACATATGCAAGATGGACGTGCTCCGTATCTAATCAGAAATTTCCAAATAGCATATTTCCCACAGTACTACAGTACGAAGAATTAATTGAAGTATCTCTGTACTTCACATGCTTTTACGTAACTTATGAGTATGGTCAGTAGATACGCTATGTGGGTTCTAGCACGAAATCGTATATATTTTCTTATGAACGTTCATTTTGCATTTCTAGACCATCCGCCGTCGATTTATCGTTTATCGATCGTTCATCGATAAAGGATATTGTTTTGTTTATAGTTTATCGAAAAACAATACTAAACAAATACTATACAATATCGTTTTTGATAAACTATAAGCGCCGGCCGATGACCTTGAAATGCAAAACAAACGTTCATAGGAAAATAACGTTAAGGGAAAAGTGGAAAAAGGGTGTTGAAAATAAATGGTTAAGAACCGCTGGTTTAGTGTATAAATATCAAGCTAAAGTAAAGGCACGTGATATTTATATAAAAGTAACATCAAATAATATAGTTAATTATTTGTTAACAAATATTTTATATAGTTGATAATTAGGTCAAATTAAAAGAATTACCTTTTAAAAATAAAACATTTTTATTTTACTTTCAAGGAGCTAGCAGTATTGAGCATCCCTTCTTAATTATTATATGATCCTTTTTTACTTATTGTATCTTATCTATAAAATCGAAGTCCGCCCCCCCTAAGTGAAAATACTTCCGACGTCCCTGTTAAGAAACGTACAAAGATCGTTCCAAAGGCGCATCGAAATGTGTGTCCATGCAAATGGGCAACATATGGAGCATTTGTTATAGTTTTTTCTTTTGTTTTATTTGAAAAACCTTGATTTTTTAAATAAATAATTTTTTAATTGTGTACTTCTTGCAGTTTTTTCTCAATAAATCAAAAGTGGTTACAGATAGCTATAGGGACGTACCTACAAAAAGTGTTTGTTATTTAATTCTGCATCATAAAGGTACAAAATATACAGGGTGTTCCATTTGAAAAAGTTGTGAATTTTAGTTTTGAAGTTCTCTAAATTTAAAAATTAATTTTGAACGCCCTGTACGTGGTGGGTCCATTTTCTTTTAAAGAAGAGCACCCTACAAGCTCCTGCAATAAAATCCCTACTTAAATTCGTCTTCACAGTTGTGGCTGTGAAAGCGGTACACTGTTAAGTGGGATAATGTAAAACTCGATTTTTTTGAAAAGAATTTATAACTTCGAAACTGGTCATTAGATGGCGCTAAAATTTTAGATATGAATAAACCTGCCAAGAGAGTTATTAAATATGCAAAAATATTTGGGGCATTCTATTTAAAAAAATTACCTTAACTGTGCCACACTTTTCTGCAACACCCTGTATATTTGAAAATAATTTCTCTAGATGCGCCTCTATCCACTGTTTACATCCTTATTAGAACGATTTTTCTAGCTGTTACCGTTTAGGAGCTATCGGACTTCCCCACACTATTGCCCCACCCAGTATATTTGTTAATTTTGATAAAAAATAATTTATTTCACAATTAACTAATGTTTATGTAGTTATTTATGAGTAAAATATTAAAATGAGAATTAGATGATAACTATTATATTGCAACATATTTCATGTGTATTCAACCAGGTTTAAGTCTGGAGAACAAGGAGCCAGTGGTGAATTGGTATTGCCAGTTACAAGTCTTCACTTCACTTATGAACTTCACTTTAATTGTTTATAAATTGCAGTTTATCTAAATTCAATAGTACAGGGAAATTTTTCTTGAGCGGATGGCCTCGGTTCTGGATATTTTGTCCGCCCAAGAGGTTGTCCGGTCAAGAGAGTGCTAATTATATTTTTATTTTGTTAGAGCAGGAAAAACTGTTCACACAACAGAGATGTGTGTTTATGAGTGATTTCACTGTATAGGAGTTATCATTTTTTTTAAATTTGTAAGAGTTTTTGTCTCCACACCCTTAACAGTAGATTATTGTTTAGTGGATTAGGAAGATTGTGAATCTTTTTATAGCTGATTCATAGTTTTTAGTTCGCTGTTCTTTAAGCAGCAGGTGATTCATAGAAAGTAAGAAGTGCAAAGTATAATTAATTCTGCCTCCCGCTATCATAATTATCATAAGGTAAATTTGCATGCATCAGTCTTGCGTAGGTTTGGAGAAAAAAAGTCATGAAAAATTAAAAATAGAAATTCTATATAAAAATTCTGGTCTAACATACACATTCTCATTTTAGGTTTAGGCTCAATATTATTTGCTGTTTGTATTGATAAACCCGAACTAAATAGCGAAACAACATTACAAAAGGCCAAAAGACTCAGAAGTCCACCTGAACCAATTATAGAAGCTCCGTTGCGTGGTAATTTATTAACAAATTCTTTCTACCATAAAATATTTATATTTTTAATCTGGTTTAGAGCCAAGTGCTGAACGTACAAAACAAAAGAAGAAAAGAAAAGTGGCTAAACAACTCATATCATTTGATGACGACGATACAGTATTGTCTTCCAGTGTTCCATCGAGTTCTAGTAGTTTAACATCGGAGAACAATTCTTGCGCAAGTGATACAAAACCCTCGCAAAGATCAATAGACACTAAAGGTATGGAAAATGAAAGTGATGTTATTGTTGCATCACGAAAACCTAAGCAAAAGCGTAATGATACCAATGCTGATATAAAAAAAGAAAAGGACAAACCTAAACGAAAGTTAAGTCTCGAGAAAAGTGGATCACACGAGAAATTTTCAACCAGTATTGATGGAACGCTTACGCCAGTGGAACAAACCAGTGTTGGTGAACTTACACCTGTTTCTGTTGAAAAAAGTGATAACTTGGAATCACCAGATACTTCTGATGATATTATCGAAGTGCCAACAGATATAAGTGCAGTTTTAACAGCTGTCGAAACAAAAAATAAAGAGGAAATTAATCGAATGCAAGAACAAATAAATAAGGTAACAAAAGAAAATGAAAGTTTAAAGGAGCAATTAAAGAAATATATTAGTGCAGTACAAATGTTAAGACGTGATGATGGTAATTTACATAAAGCGCTCGAAGGCTTGCAATTGGATGGATCACAAATACCTGATTACAAAAGTGAAGCCAAAGTTTTTGAAAAAAAGCTTGTGCAGGTATTTGCAGATAATTGTTTGTTTCTAAAATTTTCCATAAACATTTCGTTTTTATAGGTCGCGGAAATGCATGCAGAATTAATGGATTTCAATGTGCACCTTCAGCAAAGTCTATGTCAGAAAGATGTACTTGTAGAACGATTGAAAAGTGAATTAGAAGAATTGAGAGGACCATTACCTATTGAAGTATTATCAGATGATGCCCATCGTAGTGTAAACGTTTGGATACCGTCTGCTTTTTTGACTGGTAAGATATTTCGTCATTTAAGAGAACTTTGAGACTACTTCAAGCATTCTTTAATAAATGTTATGTTTTATGTCAAAATGAATAACTTATATTTTAAAAGAAATTCTTTTATGATTATTTGTTTTTTCTATTAGGTACTGGATCTGATGTTCATCATGTGTACCAGATATTCTTACGTGCTGGCACAGATGAATGGAATATTTATCGAAGATATGCTCAATTTCATGCTCTTCATATAGATCTGAAAAAGTTGGATCCTGCAGTAGCCACGTTTGATTTTCCTCCAAAAAAAAGTATTGGGAGAAAAGTAAGCATATTCAATAGTAAGCTGTATTATAGTACAACCAAAAAATGAAGAAAATAAACCGGAGTGAATCTAGCAGTAGCAGACTAGCAGTTGGAGTTGATTGTGAACGAGTCTTGCTCTCAAATTGTCAAATTTAGACAGTTTGAAATAAAAAAATAGTCATTGCAATCTATCAAAGTTTTTTAAAACTTTGGTCGATCAACAGCTGTGAAACACATTAAGATAAGATAAGAGTGTAAGAAGCATCTTAGGTTACCACAGCTGTTAAAAAAAGTGGTTGTATTTTACTTGTATGCATGAGCTATTGGATTAATAACCTTCTGATAGCAAACGTGTGCACGACATTAGTTGCTGCTTAAAAGATTTTTCAGAACTCCAATTAATATTTATTAATTGTAGTTTAATAATTTTATTAATAATTGGAGTGGTGAAAAACTTTTTAAATTTGACAATTTGGAAGCAAGGCTCGTTCACAATCAACTCCTAGTGCTAGTCTGCGGCTGCTAGATTCACTCCGGTTTATTTTCTTCATTTTCTGGTTGTAATATAAAGAGAACTTACCCTCAGTAGACTATGGAATAAAATAATAACTGTTCCTTCACTTCACTATTTATCGAACATGTTAAATTTGAAATAAAGTTTTAGTAGCAAAAGCCGTGAACACCTTCCTGTCATGTATCAATTCCCGCCAGCTGTTAAAGAGTGGTAGGATAGTTGTAGATAATCTTATCCAGTGAACACAGCCACTATAATTGTCTTATGTTTTCTGTACAAATATTCAAAATTATCTCAACATATGTAAAAGTTCATGCATCATTGTATCCTTTTCACATGGCACTCTAATTGATAAAGAATGGACATATTTGATTGGTTCTAGCTTTGCAGATTTTCAAGAGAGATCTATTCTTTAAATAAATTCTACAATGTTCTAAAAGTCTGCCTAACAAATTCAAGAAAGCAATAGTGTTGAAAGACAATACGGGAGCAATCTATAGTATGAGCAAAAAGTAACTCCATCAAAGATGCCTTTGGAATATTGAACTCGTGTATTATAACACCAGAAGATTATATCAAAATAGGCATTTACGAAAATTGAATCAGGTAGATCAGATTACTATTTGGCTCATTGTTTTTGACAATTAAAAGAAAAAGATACAAATAGTGATCTAACTGAGCCGATCAATTTTTGTAAACACCTGTTAATAATATCTGTCACTGTCAAAGGATTCTGATTATTTTGTATAATTTTCTGGTGTTATACACGTGAGTCCAAAATTCTAAAGGCATCTTTGATGGAGTTATTTTTTGCTCATACTATACACTCTAAAAAATTACCGGTGAATTATACCCTAAAAAATGGAGGCAACTATGTTACCTCCATTTTTTGGGGTAAATTTACTTCAAAGTGTAATTTTCATAGGAAGTGAAAAATTTCAACATTAGGTTAAGTTTGCATTGTAATGTTTCCTTTTTAAGTAAATTTACAGATTAAAATTACAATCTCAATGTAATTTTACTAGTGATGGGCAACTGGAATTTTTCCAATTTGGAAATATTTCCAAAAGGGAAAAATTCCGGAAAGGAAATAATCATGCTTGAGAAAGTTTCCCGGCAATCTTTCCAAAGAAAGTTTTCCGTAAATTTTCCCGTAAATTTTCCGTCGTATTTAGTGACTTTTTGATTATTGTGTTCGTTGAGTTCAATTTACGCGGGATTCTATTCTAACCTAACCTCTAACTTATAAAATAAACGTTAATGAGTTGATGGCTCACGAAATTGCAAGAGTAGTGGAGTTGTGTCGATTGTAGAGTTCACAGTCACAGTTCACAGTTATTGTTTAGTTACCTATTGAAAAACGAAACGAAAATTAAAAATGCCTCGATCAAAATCTACAGTGTGGGATAATTTTATTGAGCAAAGACAACGCAATAAATTGTATGGAAAATGTAGATTTTGTAACAAAATGTATTTATCAAATGCCACGAAAATGGCCCAACATTTGTTAAAATGTAACTCGTGTCCTAATAACGTGAAAACATCAATATTGGATTCTGATAAGAATAAGAAGAAAAATAAAATAGGAAATGCAAATAACTCACAGTTTTCATCTGCTTCTATTTCAAATATTGGCATTGATGGAGATAATGTAAGTACATATACCTATAGTAAAGAAAAACTACTTAAACCTTAAACTTAAAATAAAATACTCCTATTAATCCTATTATTGTAATAATGATGTAATGTATTTCTTTTTAGGCAAGTGCAAGTTTTTCTACGTCAAGTGCAAGTCACATTACCAGTTTCATAGATAAGATGTCTGTACAAGATCAAAATAAATTAGATGAAGCACTAGGACGAGCTTTATATTCGGCAATGCTTCCATTACGAATGGTTGAAAACAAATTTGTTATACATTTTATGAAGATGCTGAGACCTTCATATGTATTACCTTCACGCAAAAAACTTTCTACAGCATTATTGGAAAAAGAATATGAAAAGGTTGAAAAATTTGTTCACTCCAAAGTTGAAAATGCTCCTTCGCTCACCCTGTTGTCTGATGGATGGACAGATATTAACGGTATTTGCCTTATAAATATTATATTGGCCACTCCAGAACCTATATTTTTAAAATCTATAACCTCTGGTGTGGAAAAACACACAGCAGAATATATTTCTAATTTATTGAGTAATGAGATTGATAAAATCGGAATTTTGAAAGTTAATGGAGTAGTGACTGATCATGCTAGAAACATGACAGCTGCGTGGGCTAAATTAAGAGAAAAATATTCTCATCTTATCACATATGGCTGTGTTGCTCATGGGCTAAATTTATTAGCTAAAGATATTTCCAGTATTCCATACATATCAGAGATTATTTCAAATGCCAGAATTATAGTTAAATATTTTAATAACAAAAGTTTACCAAAGCAAGTGTTGCTGAAAGTACAAGCTGAAAGGGATAAAAATCCAATATCTCTGAAATTACCTGTGGAAACTAGATGGAGTAGCAATGCAATCACTTTAGAAAGTCTTTTAAAAAATAAAAACAATTTACAAGCAGCTTGTTTAGATGTAAACCTGATTAATAACGTCGATCAAAGTGTTAAACGTTTAGTTATGGATGAACCGACTTTTTGGTATAATACTGAAAAAGTTTTTCACCTCCTCAAACCTATTGCTATAATTATTAATAACATTGAAGGTGATAAACCAACACTGGGCTATGTACATGCTTATTTGAAAGACTTGGACACACAAATTAATGAAAAATGTTCAGTTTTTTCATATAATGTGAAATCTAAAATACTAGAATGTTTACACAAACGAAAAGAATTTCTGCATCACGAATGTCATTTAGCAGCAAATTTTCTAAATCCCAGATATCACACCGGTAATATGAGTGAAACCGAAGTACTTACGGCGATGAATTTTATTGTGAACATGGGGAAGAAACTGCATATCAATGAAGAAGATGTGTTGCTGGCCGAATTAGCAGAATACAAAGTTAAAAGTAGCGATTGGCATCCTTCTAAAACTCCAGCATGGAAAGTGGCTTTGAAGGTTAATGGTGGTACTTGGTGGAAATGGTTTTTTAAGGAGAAAGGTATCTGTCAGATCGCCTGCAGACTTCTGGATATGCCTGCTACAACCGGAAGTTGCGAAAGGAATTTTAAAACGCATTCAAATATCAAAACAAAAAAACGTAACAGACTGACTATTGAGAGAACAAAGAAACTAGTTTTTGTCAAATACAACGAAGATATTATGTCTCAAGATGATTTGGAAACCTTTATACTGACTGAGACTAAGACTGAAGAAGTAACAAATGGGAGGGAGGCACTGCAAAATTTGAATACAGAACATGATAGTGATGGACAACATGAAGATTTAGACGATGCAGATGAATTTAGTTATGATACTGATGAGCTAGTAGATGATAATACAGATGGTGAGGTTGAAGATAAAGATGAATGTGAGGAGAATACTGGAACTGAAACATTGACTGAATTTGAATTTAGTGAATCTGCTTTGTCCGGTAACTTAGAAATAGAAACAACTGAAACAAGTGAAAAAACACAAGAAAATGAAGATAATTCGCTTCATACGAAAAATGAGTTAAACAACAATGAAGAAACAGAAAACTCAATTACAACAAACATTTTACTTCCTAGTGGCCAACGCCTAATTATATTTAAAAATTCTTTTCAGACATGCATTAAAAAAACGAATTAAAAGTTACAACCTGAATTTGTTTAATAACAAATTATAATGTAATTTTATAATACTTGTTTTCTTGTTTTATATTAATTATATTATTTAATATTTATGGATACTCATTGTTGCAATATTCATGTTCCAATATTAGTTTTGTTTTTTGTTTAATAAGAAATAAATATTTTTCTTTGTTTGTTAATACTTAATTTATCAAAATAAAAAAAAAAACATTGATTTCAGTTTCTTATTATTTCTATATTCTATGCTATGATTTTGTTTTATTTATAATATTATAATTTATATTATGAATATAGAACAAATTTAAGAGGCCGTTATGTTTCTGAAAGTTTACAGGAGGAAAGTTTCCGAAACTTTCCAGGGGAGGGGGGGGTAAATTTCGGAAACTTTCGGGGAAGATTCAGAGGAAACTTTCCACAAAAAATATCTTCCCGGGAATTGCCCATCACTAAATTTTACATTTTAACATTAAAACACCTGTGTAAAGTTACATGACAAAGTTAATATTTCATGGCAATAGTACTTTTCAGGGTTAAAATACAAATGTGAAAATACTTCTTGAATGTAACGATGACTTGCGAAAGTACTTGCAAATTCAATCGTTCCTCTGAATATTACTTACATAGGTAAAGGAATTGTATGAAACAAAATAAAATCAAAGTAATTTTTATTGAACGTAATATGTACTTATATAAAATATAAGACATTAACAGAACTTCTTTTCAGGGGCTTTCGGAAATATTTGGTCTCTCAAAGACATTCAGATAAAGTTTCGATTCCACCTAGAAAATTAAAAAATTATAAATTATATAAACAATTATACACGAGTACCTTTCTCAATTACAGTTATGCTAGTTTATTTCGAATTCTTCAATTTTTGATTCATCCTAGAAAAACATTAAATTAAATATTTTTATTTTATTGGTTTAAATTTGTAATTTTAACATATAGGTACTTACCGATTATTATTTTTTAACTTCTACTATAAAATAAAATTCTTCCCATCTTCGGTCATACGTGTAAATATTTGCCTTTAATAAATCCGCACTACACTACAACGAAAAACAAAATATTAATGAGCAATGAACACTTCGTTCGATATCGATAGAGTACGCCTCGCCGAAATCATAAAAGAATGGTACACACCATTCCGACCATTCCACAAAAAGCCTATTTTTGGACTGAATTAACTGGACTTGGACTGAACTATTCTTTCACTAAACGAAGGTCACAAACAAGTGCGATCAGCGAAATAGCATCTCAACGGTTAAAAACATATTAAGGGTAAAATTACACTATTCTTGTTCAAGTTCATCTTATCTTTAATATTACACTAAAAATGAATTAAGTTATTGAGCAATTATACATTTGTAAGGAAAAAATTGTCTGAGTTATGTAAATTTATATTATGGATAGTGATTTTAACCAGTTCAATGTAGTAGAATTACTTATATTTGTATAATTTTACATAATTACAGGGCATTTTACCACAAATAGTAAAACTACTTAATGTATAGGTAAAATTAATTTTAGGGTAAAAATACCGCAAATAATAGCGAAAAGTTACCTCTTTCCCAAGGTAATTTTACCTCATTTTTTACAGTGTAGATTGGTTGAAACTGGGAGTCAACTAATTGAAGGTCCAAGTCAGTATATGTAATTCTGCCTTGTTGGCAGGTCTTTTCATGGCCAGTCTCTATTCTTCGCTATCTGTTTTACTTTTGTCCATCCTTTTTAAATAACTTCCTCCAAATTTGATGCGGTCCAATATTTATTGTCTCTTTTCACTTCCTCTTCTCCCACCATTCCTTCTATTCTTTCAATTCTTTCTTTTAGCAGAAATTTTTTTTCTTAAGCAATATCCAATCTAATCTCATTTTCGATTATTAATCGTGATTCTTCGAGTGTTCTGTCACTTAACACTTTCCAAAGTGTATTTATCCTTTTGTACACATTCTTATTTATATCTAGTTTTTCACATTTATTCTCTAACTTCAAAGATTTGAGGTTAGAAAAGTTGTCAAAACATTTGCGGTGGAAGAAGCATTTACTATAAACAATTTCTTATTGGTTCGTGCTGTAACATGTCACATACGGCGCGAATTTAAAATTTTTTTACTTGTAAGGGCACAAAATATTATTACTATTGCATAACACAATAAAAAAATGTGACTGAAAAAGCCCATTGCACTAGTGTTTGCCCCTTTTGGCCAAAACCGAAGAATCTGAATTGAAAACTGAAAGCATAAACCAGATTAATGATTGTAACTCCATAGTCAATGAAGTATTCTCTATCATTTAATATTATTTATGAATTTACTTTGTGTTGTACATTAATACTCACGTTTAATTATTTAAAAGTCACTTTTCTTGATAACTTTAAAATTAAAGAGTTTTAAAATTTGTACAAATCACTTGTACGGTTGTATCATTACTGTATCGTTTTAATTAGTCACCTTTTTAAGTCTCCTTGGCATATTAAGTCGGCCAGGACCGGGCGTGGCCTCTCTGGAAAAATGCACTTCTTTCAGCTCAAGTGCATTTTTTAGTTCAAATGTACATTTTAGTTCAAATACACTTTTTAGTTCAAATTCAATTTTTAGTTCAAATTCAATGTTTAGTTCAAATGAACTTTTTTTAGTTGAAACGTAATATTTAGGTTAGGTTGGATTAGGTTAGGTTAGATTAGGTTAGGTTAGATTAAGTTAGGTTAGACTAGGCTGGGTAAGGTTAGGTAAGGTCAGGTCACAGTATATATAACAATCAGTAGGTTTACTTGCATGCGGCACCATTCATTTTATTAATCCACCTTCGAATATCACGCCCATAAACGAAGTAGTGGACCGACGTTTATCGGTCGGGATCGCCTACATGAATAATAATAAAATGCAGAGCCGCATTCAGTAAAATGTGTCGAACAAATATGTAAACAAAATCTCTTGTTATATAATAGTATAGCAAAATATGAAATAGAATTATGTGTAGTGAACCATTTGATTGAAATTTGTTTTACTTATAGAATCTAATAAATAAAACAATAATCAATTTAGATATTTAAAACATTTATTAAACTAAGTTAGAAGAGTTGTTTCTTGTTACATCGTTAATTACCAACTAAAGTTACTTTATTCTTTCAAGCCATTAACCATATTCTTGCGCTGCAATAGTCATTTCATTTTATTTAGAAATAATTACGAACAAATGCGTAGCTGTATACAATTTGAATACCTGTTCGACAAACAAATGGAGATTTTAGGTCACCGAAATCACGTACGTACAAAATAGGGGAGATGAAATCAATTTACACTATAATAATAATAATTAATAATAATAAAATTTATTTTCATTCATATTAAATTAAAGACACAATGATAAACGAAATGCTAGTTCACACCTGTTGATAAGGCGTTGACCTAGATTCTTTATTGTTGAACTCTTTTAATAAATCATCATAAAAAATTTTATTAGGTAGGATTTCGTAATCGCTTATTTGTTCTATTACGTGTTAGTAATTCAATTTTAAGCAATTGGTAAATATATACAAAAGTGAATTCTTAAATATGGCATTGTTTTTACGAGCGTATTTATTAAAAAATAATAGTATATAGGAAGAAATAACACTTATCAGTGATTATCCATCGGAAACCTGAAAAAACTAATTGTAGTTCTTTCCGAGGTATTTTTACAATCTTTGGCGGCATAACGACTGACACTATGCATTGTTTACTGGCACTAATACTGCACGATTGTGGGTTTATCCGGCCCTGGTAATTTCGATACGTTCTGTCATGTGTTTGAAACAGAACTGCTGTCTGCATACTACGGACACGCGCCAGCATGTGGTGTGGTGGATGGAAATTATTTGCGACAGTCACATTACTGTATGTTATATATACTGTGGTCAGGTGAGGTTAGGTTAAGTTAGTTCAAATGCACAATTTTAGTTCAAATGAACTTTTTTTAGTTCAAACGTACTATTTAGGCTAGGTTGGATTACGTTAGATTAGGCAGGGTAAGGTAAGGTTAGTTAGGTCACGGTAGGTTAGGTTAGGACAGGTTAGTTCAAATGAACTTTTTTTAATTTAAACATAGTATTTGGATTAGGTTAGGTTAGGTTAGACTAGTCCGGGTAAGGTTAGGTTAGGTTAAGTTAGTTCCAATGCACTATTTCAGTTGAAATGCACTTTTTAGTTCAAATGTACTTTTTTTTAGTTCAAATGTAGTGTTTAGTTTAGGTTAGATTGGGCTAGATTAAGTAAGATAAGGTAAAGATTAGGTCGAGTAAGGTTAGGTTAGGTTAGATCAGGCGATTATTATTATTATTATTATTTAATATTACTTTATAATACAATAACTATTCAATAATTAACAATTATTGGGAGAAATGATAGAAGTGAAACGGAGCAGCACACACCAAATAACGGTTAGGAAAGGAACGCGTGCTCTTGTCTGAGTCGGCAGCTTTTCCGAGCGGCTACAGATCGCATGAATGATAAGCTTATTCACTCTTACACTCAGAATAATTCAACAAAATAAAGTAACTTCGTTACACTAGTAAAGGCAAGACTTTATTTTGTAACCCAGTGAGGATGAACTTTTTATCTTGCTTGATATTTTTATTCTTAAATAATTAACACTTTATATTTTAAGGATTCCTCTCTGGTAGAAGATAGAAGAAAAAGGCTTCAAACATATTTAAGACGAATTCTATCACATTGGCCAGAACTAGCTCATTGCAATAGTAGATTTTTATTAGAACAACATTTAGCTTTTTTTAAGTAAGTAGTGGAAGTTTGATGCAGCAATAATAATAATCTCTATTGATTTTTTTTAGGGATCAAAAACCAAATGATAACAAGAGTAAAAAGGGTTTATTTTCTTCTAGAAGAGGTGCTTCTACTTCTAATGATAATCATTATACAGGGCTTTGATTTTATTGTTTGTTATTTTATATTAATTACTATGTTTAATATGTGTAATTGTAGTTGTTTTTATCATGAATCTCATAGTTTATTTCAGAATGTATACAATGTTTCAGTTTATTTGATATGATTTGCATTCCAGTGTTATTGCTATGATTGGTAAGTCCTTACTTAAGTAGAAATCTTTCTGCATAGAGGTTCCTTTCTTTATTTACAATAAAAATTTAATTTTCCATTTTAACTATTACTATCATTTAGTAAATCATTAATCCAGTGAAGAAAAAATAATATACATTGCAGTGCAAATTAGTTGTATAATTTTTATCTTGTTCTTTATGTTAAACTTTAAAATCACTCAAAACATACCCATAGAGTAGCTTTAATTTTATTTTATCTTATTAAATAATTATTCTAATCTCTTAATTTTGTCTAAAGAATACACATATATTGTAATATATTTTTAAATAATTTAAGCCTAATTGTATACAAAGCAGTATTTAAAATATAATGTGATGAGACAAAAGGGAGTAATGTGTTATATAGAAATCTTGACTGTAAAAATTGTATAGTTTGAATGTCATCAATCAATATCAACCAGTTGTTTTATTTGAGAAATGATTTTTTATTCAAATACTCGTATTGTAACTGAACCGATTGATAAAACCTATTGTTATAATAAAACATTTTTTAGAAGTTTTATTTTTGATCGATAGCATTTTTACCACCCTCTGAAGCTAATAACCCAGTAATGAGGTCAAGTTACGAATCACTATTTTGCATGTAGTATGTATTGATTTTATGTAAAATTTGTATTTACTAAAACAGGAAATGCTTGAATTTCATAGGTTTTTAATAATAGGAAAAAGCTGTTTCATTGCAAGCTTTATTACCCAAAGTAAGCGACAAACTTTCTAGTGATACAGAACCAGAAACTTAGCGTTAGGTATTCCAAGCTTTGAATCTTGTAAACTTTTATTGATGTAAATTTTATAACGCCAAATGCAATTATTGATTGAAAAAATAGTAAAATTTGATAAGGTGGTTCTCATTTTTGAAAGTTGTGCATTAAACTATTTCACTCTGTACAATCATGCTATTTGTTTAAAAAACTACTATTAATAATTTCTAAAAGACATTTCAATTTTTAGAGGACGCACACAGTAGTTAAGGATTAGTAGCAAGTTGGTGGCACTCTTTTTCTGTTGATTAAAGTGGCAAAAGTAGAAAATTCTTCAAACATATTTAAGATGAATATATCACATTGGCCAGAACTAGCTCATTGCAATAGTAGATTTTTATTAGAGCAATATTTAGATTTTGTCTAGTACAAGTGGAAGTATTGTCCATCAATTGTGAAGCTGAATGGTTTGTTTGCAAGATATTCACAAATAAATAGCTTTTTTATACTTTGCGTTAACAATGGACTTATTCTGATACTAAAAAACGATTTAATAATAGAGGCAATTATTAAATAGTTTTTGGAAACTATTTGTTTTGTAAGATTGATGACATTTGTTTTATACTACATATAAACACAAGTGGTTCTTATTTGGGTCATGTTGAAAAAAAAAACTGAAAATGTGTGCCAAACAAGTTGGGCTACAATAGACCGTCTTATACAACTTGTATAATAATATACTATTTTTAAATGAAATACTCTATATATTTCTACATTTTGAAAGAAGATTATATCCAAAAAAGTGTTAATACTTTGGCAAGCTATACATTTCCGAAGAAACTGTAGCTGCGTTTAGCTCTGTTGATCTATTTGTTGTGGTGGATAAGACCACATTTTTTGTTTGTGTTCTATATTTTCCTAATTAATACCCAAAACCTGTTGGTATAAATATCACTTTTATGCAATAGGGCCCATTTTATGAATGAAGTGGTAATACCAGCAGGAGAAAACTGCAGGAATTTATCTTTCTATTCAGCTTCTCGCAATCAACAAGGGCTAGCAGGAACACCTTCCTGTAGTAGAGCTGTTCTCACAAAGAAAACGATTGAGACTGTGGGAAAAAACCATTTTTTATGTTGATTCACTACTAGCAAATAAGGCAATTAAGATTCAAACAGAATCTTTTTACCAATGATGCAATAGTATATTATATACCAAGGGACTATAGTGCTTCTTTTAATCCCGAGGGTGCAGTTTGTTGCCCGAGACGTAGTCTAGGGCAACAATCACCTGAGGGATTAATAGGCATTTTAGTTCCGTGTTATATACGCTATTTTTTGCACTCCGATCTGCCTAATACATTGAGTTAAAGTTATATTATATGAAAAAGAAAGTTAAAAATGGACAATTTAATTGTATAGTTGTTAAATAAATGTAACTATTCAATAATAAAATAAAATTTGATCTCGTACAAATTTTAAGCAAAAATAAGACAACACAGTAAAACATCGCTATGCACTCCTCTATCCGTACGCCTATGAACAACTTGACATCCTGATTGTACTCGAAGAAGTGAAGGTTGGTTATCTGATAGCTTCCACATTATTTCATAAACCTGAAGATTGCAATCGCCTATATAATTTTGTTAATTATGCTCATGTCTATGTCACTGTACATATTAATCTGCTTGTAAATATGGCATTATGTTTTGGGGTGGAAGTTCTGAAGCGAATCGAATTTTTGTCATACAAAAAAGGGCAATAAGAATCATAAACAATATGCATTTTAGAGATTCGTGTAGATCGGTATTTAAACAAAATAGGATAATGACGGTATTTGGCATCTATATATATGAGTGCTTAATGTTTGTTATAAAAAATAAAGATAAATTCATTTCAGATGTCTCAACTTCATACACTACACGAAATCTAAGTCTTATGTACCCACTCCATAGATTGACTTTAACTGAAAAAAATACATATTATATGTGTATAAAATTATTTAATTCATTACCAAATAGAATAAAAATGATACAAAGTATTAAACCTTTTAAAAAACTCATAAAGCAACTAATCATAGATATGGATGATATGTATTTTGATATGCCTTATAGCATATCAAAATACCTAGAATACTCTTAATTAATCTGTAAATGAAACTCTATTGTAACGTTATTTCCTTTTCATTGTTGTACATTAACATTGTTTATGAAATAAAGATTATTTATTATTATAATCACAATAATTAACTGATTTTGAATTTGGTTAAGGTAGAAAATTAGTGACGTCCCCAGTCAAATAAGCATCCGTATTAAAGCTTTTTTCATTAAATTTAAATTACGCATGAAAAATTACCTCAAAAAAATCGCTCGTTCTAATAATTTACTGACAAATGTATAGAAATATTGGTCTCGTCTTTGACTTGCGCGCTAGGACATGACATGCGATTCGAGGTAGTTCAGCTCAAACCACACATGAAACAGCCAACATCGTTGTTGCCATATCTTGATTAGTTTTTCGTGCGTATGCGCACTCACTCGCAGTGTATTTTGTGCATCCGGAAGTTGCATTTTTTAAATACAATATCTAAACTCATAGACAGTAAAAGATGTTACTTTTCATGGAAATCTAATCAAGAAATATTCAATTTTATTATTCCACAATTTTCCATGACGATGTACGGTTGGTAAGATGGTATAATTTTATTATCTTTGAGCCTCAGACATTGTTGCCCATTAGAATTTAATATTCTATTGCAAAAAAGTTACATTTCTTTAATTACTTTCTCACATTCTAGACGGTAGAATTTTTTTTCTCGCGGTCAATCAATTCCTTAAACTTTTATTAACAACATATCCAATTTTCATCAACTTGTACGATTGTAAAGTTAACTGATTTTCTACCTTAAACTAGTATTTTGAATAAACAGTTGGCATAATAACATTTGTTTGTTTTCTTTTAATCCCTCCAGAAACGTTAATTGTGAACATGCCGCAAACACCTAACTTTACTTTTGTAATTTTGTAGCAAAAGTAAGTTTAGCATATTTTGCGGTCTGTTCACAATGACTGTTTCACCGCCAACTTCGACGTTAAATTAACATTTATTTGTTTTAACATTTATTCTTAATTCCTCCGGGACTAAAAGTGACACTTTAGTCTTTCAAATGGAAGATTAAAATGGCACTTTTAGTCTACGGAGTGCAAAAATGTAGTTTCTTGCTCAAGCTTTAAGCTTTTTTCATCAATCTTGGGAATATTTGTGTTTGCCGGAAGACATATCAAATTAATTAGATGCAGCTCCATGAGTAGTACATCCCCTCAAAATAAAATGTATGCCCTTGGACGGAGATAGTAAAAGATTCATTTTTTCCTTAAGCATCCATTACAATCCAAGTCTCAAAAAAAGTACAGACTTCCTGTTAAAGCACTTGAATAAACTTGGCATCGTGATCAACATCAAAAATGGTTTTAGTTAGTCAAGGTCATGTCTGGTCATGCCTCTGGCGCATTCCGATTGGTAAGACAATATTGTTCTTTGAGAAACTGACTAAACTAATGAGGACTGGAAAGCAGAACAGATAGTTAATAAAAAAGTATAATCCTGCTCTCATGAGGGAGTACAAATCAGGTTTTACAAAAAACTTTATGTTCATAACATTACCTCATCAAAGCTCAGAAGAAAAAAAAAGTGTGATTCGTCTCGAATAGTCTTGTTATACTGATCGTTCTGATTTTGTTTAACCATAAGAAAAACTGTGTTAGAAAAGTAAATACTGCTGAGAAAGTGCATTGTGAATTGATAAGAAATAAAGCTATACGCATTTGATCGTGTATATAAAGTTTAACTAAACAGATGGTATGGTATAAATTTACATATGTAATTCTGTTTCTACATAGTAGTAGCATTTTAAGGCTGACATCTTATAGAAAAGGAAGTGGTCGTTCCTTTTATCTTTAAATAATCATTTAAGTCACTGGCTACCCGACACCCCAATGGGTACCAGGGGTTTTGAAAAAGAAGTCACTGGATAACTCAATCTATTAATATAAAGTACACATATCCACAAACCTAGCTAACCTATTGTAACTTGTAACCTTTTTTGTTTCTCATTTTTTGTGAAAGTGTGCTGCACGGTAAAAGAATTCAACTACCAAGCAAGCGACCCGAGTTCGACCCCTGGAACTGGCGAAAGAAAATTTCTTGTAGATATATAATACGATAAGATACAAATATATGGCCACGACAGGCCAATGTACGGATATCAATATCGGTGTCGGTCGATGCCTTTTGCTATCTTAATTGAATCGGTCAATGCAGAAACTGAATATGTCCACTTTTTGTGTAAATTGAGTTGTACATGAATTCGCTATAATTCAAGGGTGCCCGATCGAATCGTGCAGAAATTGAACGTGTCCTGCGTTTCTATAATGTAGAAAAGCGATTGAATAGTACAGAAACTGAAGAAGCCTAGGACATATTCAATCTCTATAGCGGTATGTCTTATATATCTAGGATGCGCTGAAGTAAAAACAGCTTAATTGATATCAAATAAAGCCATTGTCGCGTCGTTTTGACATGTGCAAGTGATATTTTCTTGAGGGTAGTTATCTACGAAAAAATGTTTAAATCAACTAGTAACAGTGTTTACGAAGAAGAAAGTGAAACAATCTAAGAAACAGTTAAAGGTATTTCCCAGTGACTCCACAACCTCTACAAAACTGAAAGATTTCTAGAGCGTTATGAAGTACATTGAGAAAGAATTTGACAAATTTTACCGGCATATCCTAAAATGGCAGATGAAAGAGAAAGAGGAAGACAAATGAAAGCAGACAATGTTTAAAAATATTTTTACTTGTATTTAGGATTTTCAGATTTCTTTTTTAATATTAAGTTCAGTTGTTCTTTTGTCACAAAATAGTTTCTTGTGTATTCTTAGTATTTTATTTGCAATCAATGCAGAAACTGAACATGTCCACGTCTTATATGCATTTTTTTCTCTTAGAATATAAAACTTTAAGTACAATGAACCATGTGATCTTACCTAAAAGATACCCTTCTTCCATATCCCAAAAAGTCACAAAAGCAACATTGAATAATTCAGTTTTTTTCAAAACAAGGTGGTTGGGACATATTCAGTTTCTGCATTGACCGATTCAATTATGCCTGCGTATACAACTATGCATTTTAAATATATAAATTTTGCAGCAATTGAGGTTCTAAAACTAGACTATTTTTCTGTTTTTCTAATTTGCCTCTAAAAAGACGTCAATTATCAAATTAGAAAAAAAGTGACACTACGCAACACAAATAATAAGAGTTCTAGTGGAAGGAAGTAATGAGGAAAATGGAATACAAACTGCTGGTGTGCTTTTCCATAACAAATGCCAATTTGTAGCTTATGCTGACAACATTGCAATATTAACGGGGCCCCATATTAACAACATCAAGGACAAGAACTAGAAAAAACTTTCAGAAAGTTCGAAGACAAAGTAAAGAAATATGGACTTCAAATAAATGAAGAAAAAACAAAATTCATGGAATGCAATCGGAAGTGACAGAAGAAACCAAGTACATAAAAATCAGGGTGACAGAAGAGAATACAATTTTGAAAAAGTAGACAGCTTGGAGTATTTAGGTATAACGGTGACAAATAATAGTCAAGAAGAAAACGAAATAGACAAAAGGATATTAAAGGGAAATAGAGCAGTCGGATTGTTAATAAATATACTAAAAGCAAAGAATATGTCTAGAGGAAGTAAAGTTCATGCATATGAAACGATAATACGACTAACTGTTTTATACGAAAGTGAAACATGGATAGTGGCCAAACAAAGCAAGAACAAATTAGCAATATGGGAGAAAAAGGTGGAGGCATTAAAATAGCAGAAGGGTTATGGCGAAGGGCATACGAACATGAAGGTGATGGTAATGTATGGGAAACCGACAGTTATACAAAAATTTCGAGCACAGACGGCTAGGTGCAGGGCCGGCGCTAGAGGCGGGCAAGCCGGGCCCCTGCCTGGGGCGGCAACCTTAGGAGACGGCAAATGGGCGGTAAAATTAACTAGTTTATGAAGAAAATGATTAAACCAAGATTCATTTGAATACTTATGAAAAATTAAAAGGTGGAATTTTAATAAAATTTGCTTTTAATATGTTTTACGAACTTTTAAGTATAGGTACCCACTCATATCAAAAATCCTCAAGCATGAGAATGACATAAGAAGGTTGAGGCATGTAGTTTTTAAATAAAAACACGTTTTGAAAGATGAGTAGAGTTTTCGTGTATTAAAGACCAAATCCAAAACCGAACCAAAAATACAGAGCAAAATAGATAAAATATCAAAATATTTCAAGGAAACCGCTCACAAGCATAATAAACTCCCGCTTAAAAATAGCTTAAAAACGTATAAAATAAAAAATTATCCTTTTTATTATAATTTAAATAAATGGACACATATATACAAAGTGCTGTAAAAGAATTTTTTACCGTGTGTTTTAATTTGTCGGAACATGTATGCGTATGGGGTCGCGCAAAAACCAGTCATAACAAGGTGTGACACAATTTCTACGCTACTATTATAAAAGGAAAAGAGGCAGTTCGATTGTTTTATTTATGCAATAATTGCCTTATAGGTTGGTTACTAGTGAAGTAGAGTGCGTTACATACAATTATTATTCGCCGTGAGTTTTTGAAAATTGTGTCATAAAGTGTGTTGTAAAAGTAAGGTGAGTAGGTAATAATTAAAAAATAGGCAGCTTTTCTAAACAAATATTTTTATAGCTTCTACAGGATGCTTTTGGAAAAACGCTCAAATCTGTCAATTGTTTGGCGACTTTGGTGTTTCATGCAGTTTTCAGTCAGTGTTTCAAAAAAAGAAAGTCCAATCGAGATCTTAAAATTCATTTCAAAGCTGGATTTTGCTCCAAATCTCGGTATAGTTTTAAGAATCTTGATTTCTCTCCCAATAAGTGTGGCAAGTGGAGAAAGAAGTTTCTCCAAATTAAAGTTGATTAAAAAATTTTTACGCTCTACAACTACCAAGGATCGGCTAAATGGCTTGACAACATTAGCAATTGAACATGAGTTAGCTGAAGAAATTGATGTCCAGAAAATTATCAAAAAATTCTCAGAATTAAAAGTAAGAAATAAACACTTTTATGTTTAACCGTATTTTTAATAATTAGGTTTTTATTTTTAGTGGTTCTACAATTTGTTTTACTATCTTTTTAATATATACATTTTATAATTATATACTAGATTTGTGCCTTTTCTTTTTTTCTGTGCAACCTTAATTTCAATTTAGTGCCAAAATCATAAATCAAGAAATTTGTATTTTTGGCAAATCAAAACTTCAGCATTTTTAATACCAATTTTTTTGCTCTCGTTTTATTTTACTACTAAGCGTGGGAAGGGTTTAGGTTATCTCTTTTAATTTTTGTTATAAAAGGGCGCCATTTTACCTTTTTTCCCAGGGCAGCGAAACTGCTAGCGCTGGCCCTGCTAGGTGATTAGGCCACATTATTCGAATGCCAGAACAAAGAATAGTAAAAAAGATACTGTATGGAAGAGATGATGGTAAAAGAAAAAAAAGGACGTCCAAGGAAAAACTGATATAAAAAATGATGTAGTGGAAGTAGGAATAAGAGATAGGAAATAGAGAAGGAACGGAAATCATAGAAGTGAAGGCCTGTAGCGCTCATATATATATTATTTTAAATTTTCCTGTTTGAACGGCACAATACTGAACAACAAAATTTGTACGTTGTACGTTAAAGACACACTGATTCATAACAAACCAACTGTAAAAATAAAACAATAATTAACCTACATTTACAATCTAATCAGGGTAGATTCTAAAAGCAGAATGACTGGAGGTATAGTAATATACATCAAGAAAATATTACGTACCAAGTAATTAGAAGATTTTCAGAGGAAGGTAATTACTGGTTTATAATTATTAATGTTAAATTAAAATCAAATAGTTTAATTTTAGGTTGTTTATATCACTCACCTAATGGATCTCATGCAGAATTCTTGCAGTTTTTGGAAGAATGTTTTGAAAATTGCATAATAAATTATATGCAAACCACATTAATAGTAGGTGATTACAATATTAACTTACTGCAAAATAGCACGCCAGCAAATAGATTAAAGAAATTAATAAGTGATTATGGTTTTAAACAGTATGTCAGGGGATATTCCCATATTTCAGTAGTGGGTAATGAATCTTTAATAGATTTAGTTATTTACAATAAAAGTAATTTACATTGTAATGTTGTAAATGAACCTGTTTTTAACCGACATTCCCTGATTAAGATTGAATATGAAGATGGTGATAGCTATCATACCTCATTTCGAATTAGGGCTAAACTAAACGATATACATGAATTCAAGAAGTCGAGTAAATCAAATAAATTTAAATTATTTTGATAATAATGTAATTAGAAAATATGATGATTTTTTAGATAATATGAGAACAATAGTGGATGAAGTTACTCCACTGTTACAATTACTCAAACTGGTAAAAGTAATCCATGGAATTAGTAAAAATTAATCCAAGTAATTAGAGAAATGATGAAGAACAGAGATAAAAAATACAAAAGGTACAGAGTAACAAAACATCAAATAGATTGGAATTATTATAAAGTTTATAGAAATCAAGTGAGTAGGTTAATTAAAAATGCTAAAAAAGAGTATTATGAACAAGTAATTGATAGGAGCAAATATGATTCTACTAAAATGTGGAAATTGTTAAAAACCATTGTAGGAAATGCAAAGAAGGACAGTTGTTATACTCTAAAAATAGATGATCAGATAGTATATGAACATGGAGAAATAGCAAACAAATTCAATGAGTACTTTATAAGTAGTATACAAGAAATAGTTGTAAATATTGCAGTAGGTGATGATATTATGGAAGAGGCTGTACCTAGAAATGAAAGGTTTTTTGATTTTAGGTTCGTCTCGGAAGAACAATTAATGGATGTTGTGTTCAGTATGCCTAATAAGAACAGTCCTGACCACATATCAATTAAATTATACAAAATAGCTTACAATGATTTATCTAGTAAATTAGTGCATTTAATAAACTTATCATTAGAAAGAGGAATAGTACCAGCAACGTTGAAATTATCTACTATTGTTCCTATACGTAAAGTAACCAATACTTTAAAGATCGATGAATTTAGACCTGTTAATATGATTTCTAGTTTAGCTAAAATATTAGAAAGAGTGGTCTATATTCAGATAGAGCAATATATAAATACAATTCAGTATTTGTCATGTTACCAATCGGGTTTTAGACAACAACACAGTTGTGAACAAGCATTTCAATATTGCTTAAATGAATGGAAACAGAACAAAGATATTGATAATATTACGGTGGCTGTTTTCCTGGACCTTAAAAGGGCCTTTGAAACAGTAGACTGTGCTAAACTAATCAATAAACTCAGAAATATTGGTTTAGGGGGAAACGTGTTGCAGTGGTTTAAGAGTTACCTAACGGGAAGAACACAAAAAGTAAGATGTAATGGAATTGAATCGGAAGTGTTGGAGATAAATTATGGAGTCCCTCAAGGTAGTCTGTTAGAACCATTATTATTTCTAATTTATATAAATAATATTATTTATACAGTAAAAAAATGCAAAATACATTTATTTGCAGATGATGCTGTGATATACATATCTGGGACCAATAGAGATGAGGTTCTCCATACATTAAACAGTGAACTTCAAAATGTAACTAAGTGGTTAAATTGCAATAAATTAAAGTTAAACATTGATAAAACAAAAGGAATGGTTTTTGGAAAAAGGAATATTGTTAATCAATGGACAGAAACAAATTTTGAAATTAAAATTGGAAATTCGAATGTTGAAATAGTCAATAAAATAAAATATTTAGGAGTAGTGGTAGATGTAAATCTTAAATTTGGAGATCACATAGATTATATATGTAAGAAGGATAGGAAAAAAAGTGGGTATGCTTAGTAGAGCTAGTCCCTACTTAAGTATCTACGCAAAAAAAGTAGTGTATAATACAATAATATTGCCTCATTTCAGCTTTGCCTCCACGATCCTACATTTAGCAAGGGTGGGTGAT
Organism: Agrypnus murinus; assembly: GCA_929113105.1. Taxonomy (NCBI): domain Eukaryota; kingdom Metazoa; phylum Arthropoda; class Insecta; order Coleoptera; family Elateridae; genus Agrypnus; species Agrypnus murinus. Next base: position 39,510,207 of record OV816030.1, read on the forward strand.
ATGAACCGTCTACAAAAACTTCAGAAGGGCGATGAGGGTGTTATTAGGTTGTAATAGGAGAACTAGCATTAAAACAATGTTGGAAAAGTTAAACTGGCTTAGTATTGAAAATTTTTGTGAAATGAATGCACTTATCTTTATACACAAAATTAGATGTAAAATAGTCCCAACATATTTCAATAATATTTTAAAAACAGGAGAAGTGACTCACAATTACGAAACCAGATCTAGACTAAATTATCAAATAGGTAGAGTAAATCTTACTGAATCTCAAAATTCTTTGTTTTATAAAACTTTACAATAATCTAACAAATTATTTAAAATCTTTATCAATTATCAAATTTAAAATTAAGTTGAAGGAACATTATTTACAGAAAGATAAATTAATTACAGAAAGTTAAATAAACAAAATAGCCACTTAAAATAAAATAAAATATTTATTAATTCTAACTATAAAGATAATACAAAAGATTATGCATGTACCTGATTATGTATGTTTATGTACGACTTACTTACTGTGATTTAAATGTGATTTTTAAAATGTTAAATTTATATATATATATATATATATATATATATATATATCAATGATTAGAAGTAATAATGCGCGTAGAGATGATATACAAGAAAGAGTTATACTCAGTGTCTTCAGGCCGATACTGCAAATGTGCGGTTGGCTGCTATCAGTGAAACCTTGTGTTGTTACATCTTTCTGAGTGAGTTGCTTTTATATTTATTCCATCTGCTATGCCGTCCTGATGATCACTAATAAGTGTGAAACACGTGTAGACGGCTGCAACTTGTTTTTTCTTTCTTCTCTGTTGCGCGATATCCCATTATTATAACTCTTTCTTGTATATATATATATATATATATATATATATATATATATATATATATATATATATATATATATATATATATATATATATATATATATATATATATATATATATATATTAAAAAACCCAACGGGTATTTATCGACCTTATATAAATAGTTGAAAAATATATATATATATATATATATATATATATATATATATATATATATATATATATATATATATATATATATATATATATATATATATATATATATATATATATATATATATATATATATATATATATATATATATATATATATATATATATATATATATATATATATATATATATATATATATATATATATATATATATATATATATATATATATATATATAATATTTAGAATGCAAATTCATATAGAAAAATTTATCATCGACTCTGCTGGGACTCGAACCCAGGACCCTCCACTGTCTAGGTGGTATCTCTACCAACTGAGCTACAGAGCACGACTACCAGCATAGCGAGAAATTTTCCTTATGAATTAGATATTTAAGCAGACATACAAAGTAACTAGATATTTTTTTTGAATATTATTAATGAAGATCAGCAAGTCGCATGACAACAACATCAATATTCAAAGTATCTAGATTATTTTTAATCATTCCGAAAGGAAATTAATTATATATAAATTTTAGTTGAAATTAATTTTTATTAAGTTGAATAATGATTTTACATTAAATAATATTTAGAATGCAAATTCATATAGAAAAATTTATCATCGACTCTGCTGGGACTCGAACCCAGGACCCTCCACTGTCTAGGTGGTATCTCTACCAACTGAGCTACAGAGCACGACTACCAGCATAGCGAGAAATTTTCCTTATGAATTAGATATTTAAGCAGACATACAAAGTAACTAGATATTTTTTTTGAATATTATTAATGAAGATCAGCAAGTCGCATGACAACAACATCAATATTCAAAGTATCTAGATTATTTTTAATCATTCCGAAAGGAAATTAATTATATATAAATTTTAGTTGAAATTAATTTTTATTAAGTTGAATAATGATTTTACATTAAATAATATTTAGAATGCAAATTCATATAGAAAAATTTATCATCGACTCTGCTGGGACTCGAACCCAGGACCCTCCACTGTCTAGGTGGTATCTCTACCAACTGAGCTACAGAGCACGACTACCAGCATAGCGAGAAATTTTCCTTATGAATTAGATATTTAAGCAGACATACAAAGTAACTAGATATTTTTTTTGAATATTATTAATGAAGATCAGCAAGTCGCATGACAACAACATCAATATTCAAAGTATCTAGATTATTTTTAATCATTCCGAAAGGAAATTAATTATATATAAATTTTAGTTGAAATTAATTTTTATTAAGTTGAATAATGATTTTACATTAAATAATATTTAGAATGCAAATTCATATAGAAAAATTTATCATCGACTCTGCTGGGACTCGAACCCAGGACCCTCCACTGTCTAGGTGGTATCTCTACCAAGGTTCGAGTCCCAGCAGAGTCGATGATAAATTTTTCTATATGAATTTGCATTCTAAATATTATTTAATGTAAAATCATTATTCAACTTAATAAAAATTAATTTCAACTAAAATTTATATATAATTAATTTCCTTTCGGAATGATTAAAAATAATCTAGATACTTTGAATATTGATGTTGTTGTCATGCGACTTGCTGATCTTCATTAATAATATTCAAAAAAAAATATCTAGTTACTTTGTATGTCTGCTTAAATATCTAATTCATAAGGAAAATTTCTCGCTATGCTGGTAGTCGTGCTCTGTAGCTCAGTTGGTAGAGATACCACCTAGACAGTGGAGGGTCCTGGGTTCGAGTCCCAGCAGAGTCGATGATAAATTTTTCTATATGAATTTGCATTCTAAATATTATTTAATGTAAAATCATTATTCAACTTAATAAAAATTAATTTCAACTAAAATTTATATATAATTAATTTCCTTTCGGAATGATTAAAAATAATCTAGATACTTTGAATATTGATGTTGTTGTCATGCGACTTGCTGATCTTCATTAATAATATTCAAAAAAAATATCTAGTTACTTTGTATGTCTGCTTAAATATCTAATTCATAAGGAAAATTTCTCGCTATGCTGGTAGTCGTGCTTTGTAGCTCAGTTGGTAGAGATACCACCTAGACAGTGGAGGGTCCTGGGTTCGAGTCCCAGCAGAGTCGATGATAAATTTTTCTATATGAATTTGCATTCTAAATATTATTTAATGTAAAATCATTATTCAACTTAATAAAAATTAATTTCAACTAAAATTTATATATAATTAATTTCCTTTCGGAATGATTAAAAATAATCTAGATACTTTGAATATTGATGTTGTTGTCATGCGACTTGCTGATCTTCATTAATAATATTCAAAAAAAATATCTAGTTACTTTGTATGTCTGCTTAAATATCTAATTCATAAGGAAAATTTCTCGCTATGCTGGTAGTCGTGCTCTGTAGCTCAGTTGGTAGAGATACCACCTAGACAGTGGAGGGTCCTGGGTTCGAGTCCCAGCAGAGTCGATGATAAATTTTTCTATATGAATTTGCATTCTAAATATTATTTAATGTAAAATCATTATTCAACTTAATAAAAATTAATTTCAACTAAAATTTATATATATATATATATATATATATATATATATATATATATATATATATATATATATATATATATATATATATATATATATATATATATATATATATATATATATATATATATATATATATATATATATATATATATATATATATATATATATATATATATATATATATATATATATATATATATATATATATATATATATATATATATATATATATATATATATATATAATTGATTAGAAGTAATAATGCGCGTAGAGATATACAAGAAAGAGTTATAATAATGGGATATCGCGCAACAGAGTTTTCTTGTATATATATATATATATATATATATATATATATATATATATATATATATATATATATATATATATATATATATATATATATATATATATATATATATATATATATATATATATATATATATATATTGATAAAGGGTACCTTGTCACCTCCAAAGTAGATACCCAGCATACGTTGTCACCTCATATATAACGTTGTGACCTCCGTTTTCGGAGGTCACAACGTTTTGCCCTGTTTTCGACTGTATACGCATATAGATGGTGTTAGAAGCCTAAATTCAAATTTTTGTCTGGAGGTGATAACGTCATGCTTATACTCACAAAATTAATTTTTAGTTCAGCTGTAGATCGCTGGCGTTGCCGTCGCTGTTAGTTGTATAATTGCCAATACGATGTCACCTCCGCCTGTATATGTTGTTTTTTGTATCATGTACGGTACGTTGCAGGCTCCACACATTGGCAACGTTGTGTACAAGACCTAAACCGCTCAGGTATATAGAATTCCATCGAAACCAGTACCCCTAGCGTAGTTTCGGCCATTTCATGCTACCTGAATTTTTACAGACACTTTTTGGGTATAGTAGCAGCATTTAAATAAATATTTGTAAACTACTCAGAAAATTTAAGGGATCTCTTGAATTGTACGTCATTTTTAAATAGTTAATGATACTTAAGAACAATAAAATAATAATTTCTATTTCATTTAAAAAGTTTTGAATTGAAAACGACTTTCTTTGAGATATGAAAAAAATTAAATAGGAAATACGTTTTAGTCGTAATTATGTATAAATAAAAAATTCATCTTTTTACAAAATGATCATTTCGGATTTACTGGATTATTATTATTATTTGATTATTATTTTAGGAATTGTCATATAACATATGATATATTCATTCTCGCATCCACAAAGAAAGATTTAAAATCTTTAAAATCTTCAATATTTTTAGTATTACAATTAATATAATTTTCAAAGAAAAATAATTTTACTAAGCAAAATAATGTAACATTTGGTATGTAGTTTGCAAATTTCACCAAATTACCCGGTTAATAAAGTTTTCATTGACATTCTAACTATGTTTACATTTGATGAAGGAAAGAATAAGTCTGAAATACTCATTTTGTAATATATATTATGGAATTAGGAGATCAAGCGATATTTTAAATCCAAGAAGATATTTAACGCCGAGGCGCTAGCCGAGGCGTTATAACATCTTTGAGGATTTAAAGAAGCTTGATCTCCGTATTGCATAAGTTGTTTTATTTTATTTCGTATTTCAATCCTAATTTCTCCCTTTTAAAATCCATCCGAATTTATTGTATAAAGAAGCAAGTTGCCTTGTCTGTGTCATCATACGCGTAACTAAGGAGATAAAAAGCAGCATGCATGCATGCATGTGGCTATAATGCAACATCAAATTATTTACGTTGCCAACAACAACGGAGATCAAGAACGTCTTGAACTCCGGTATCATTGACAACGGAGATCAAGATATGCTTTATATTACTAATTGTGGTATATAAAGAATTGTTTGAAATACGAAATGAAATAAAAAATATTAACTGTTTATATTTTTACATAATTACGACTAAAACATATTTTCTATTAAATTCCATATTGTAGCGGAAAATAAAACCTTACGTCATAATCTTGGCATGAAGCTTTACGTACTGAAAGGCTTAAACAAACGTCAGTTTAACATAAAGTGTCGTATTTTTATTATTAGTATAGTCAATTTTTGCATTAAGTTCTTATTTTTTACTATCTAAAGATAGAGACTTGAAATCTTTTCTAATGCCTTTAGTACTGGACCAATATAAAATGTAATATGTTTAATATGGGGGCACGCCCCCCTGGTGGTTGGGACCCCCATTTTGTAACCCTGATTTAATAACGCAACCAAATTGAGCAAAGTTGTGTTGGGAGTGTTCTTGGGGTCGCTGATTACGAATCCAATGAGAAAATTAAAAAATTCAAATAGCAGACCCAAAATGGCGGCTCTAAAATAACGGCCTTTGATATTGAGAATGCGATTTACGCCATTTCTATTGATTCTAGAGAGAAATTCAAAGAATCAAAAAGTGTTTATAATGTGATTTTGCAAAGGACTACGCTATTTTGGTTACCTTATTATGTAACCCCTTCGCTCTGCCCTAGTAGTAGAGTCAATTTCTGCATTAAGTTCTTATTTTTTACTATCTAAAGATAGAGACTTGAAATCTTTTATAATGCCTTCAGTACTAGACCAATATCAAATGTAATATGTTTAAGATAGGGACACGCCCCCTCGGGGGGTTGAAATCCCCATTTTAAACTCCCAATTTAACAACTCGGGAAGTTTTCAACCAAGTTGAGCAAAAACTATGTTGGAGGGAGCTGTGAGGTCGTTGATTATGAATCAAATAAGAAAATCACAAAATTCAAAATGGCGGACACAAAATGGCGGTATTTTAGATTGAAAATGCGATTTACGCCGGTCCTATTGATTTTAGAGAAAAATGAGAAAAGCCAGAAAGTGTTTAGAATGTGATTCTGCATAGGAATACATAATTCCGGTTACCTTATTATGTAACCCTTTCAATCTCCCCTACTGAGAAGCCCACTAGGGTTGATTGAAGGGGGTTACATAATAAGGTAACCAAAATAGTGTATTCCTATGCAAGATTACATTCTAAACACTTTTTGACTCTTTGGATTTTTCTCTAAAATCAATAGAAACGGGCGTAAATCGCATTTTCAATCTCAAATACCGCCATTTTGAGTTCGCCATTTTGTATTTCTTAATTTTCTCATTGGACTCATAATCAGGAACACCAAAACCCCCCCCCAACATTAATTTCACTCAAGTTAATGGAAAACTTACTGAGTTATTAAATTGGGAGTGTAAAATGGGGGATTCAACCCCCCGAGGGGTAAAACCGCCATTTTAAACATATTACATTTTATATTGGTTCAGTACTGAAGGCATTAGAAAAGATCTCATGTCTCTATCTTTAGATAGTAAAAAATAAGAACTTATGCAAAAATTGACTTTACTACTAGGGCAGAGCAAAGGGGTACATAATAAGGTAATCGAAATAGTGTATTCCTTTGCAAAATCACATGAATTTTTCTCTAAAATCAATAGAAACGGCGTAAATCGCATTCTGAATCTCAAAGGCCGTTATTTTAGGACCGCCATTTTGAATTTTTCAATTTTCTCATTGGATTCATAATCAGTAACTCCAAGAACCCTCCCAACATAAATTTCGCTTAATTTGTTTGCGTTATTAAATTAAGGGTACAAAATGGGGGTCTCAACCACTAGGGGGGGCATGTTAGTATACATTGCAGTGCAAATTAGTTGTATAATTTTTATCTTGTTCTTTATGTTAAACTTTAAAATCACTCAAAACATATTCATAGAGTAGCTTTAATTTTATTTTATCTTATTAAATAATTATTCTAATCTCTTAATTTTGTCTAAAGAATACACATATATTGTAATATATTTTTAAATAATTTAAGCCTAATTGTATACAAAGCAGTATTTAAAATATAATGTGATGAGACAAAAGGGAGTAATGTGTTATATAGAAATCTTGACTGTAAAAATTGTATAGTTTGAATGTCATCAATCAATATCAACCAGTTGTTTTATTTGAGAAATGATTTTTTATTCAAATACTCGTATTGTAACTGAACCGATTGATAAAACCTATTGTTATAATAAAACATTTTTTAGAAGTTTTATTTTTGATCGATAGCATTTTTACCACCCTCTGAAGCTAATAACCCAGTAATGAGGTCAAGTTACGAATCACTATTTTGCATGTAGTATGTATTGATTTTATGTAAAATTTGTATTTACTAAAACAGGAAATGCTTGAATTTCATAGGTTTTTAATAATAGGAAAAAGCTGTTTCATTGCAAGCTTTATTACCCAAAGTAAGCGACAAACTTTCTAGTGATACAGAACCAGAAACTTAGCGTTAGGTATTCCAAGCTTTGAATCTTGTAAACTTTTATTGATGTAAATTTTATAACGCCAAATGCAATTATTGATTGAAAAAATAGTAAAATTTGATAAGGTGGTTCTCATTTTTGAAAGTTGTGCATTAAACTATTTCACTCTGTACAATCATGCTATTTGTTTAAAAAACTACTATTAATAATTTCTAAAAGACATTTCAATTTTTAGAGGACGCACACAGTAGTTAAGGATTAGTAGCAAGTTGGTGGCACTCTTTTTCTGTTGATTAAAGTGGCAAAAGTAGAAAATTCTTCAAACATATTTAAGATGAATATATCACATTGGCCAGAACTAGCTCATTGCAATAGTAGATTTTTATTAGAGCAATATTTAGATTTTGTCTAGTACAAGTGGAAGTATTGTCCATCAATTGTGAAGCTGAATGGTTTGTTTGCAAGATATTCACAAATAAATAGCTTTTTTATACTTTGCGTTAACAATGGACTTATTCTGATACTAAAAAACGATTTAATAATAGAGGCAATTATTAAATAGTTTTTGGAAACTATTTGTTTTGTAAGATTGATGACATTTGTTTTATACTACATATAAACACAAGTGGTTCTTATTTGGGTCATGTTGAAAAAAAAAACTGAAAATGTGTGCCAAACAAGTTGGGCTACAATAGACCGTCTTATACAACTTGTATAATAATATACTATTTTTAAATGAAATACTCTATATATTTCTACATTTTGAAAGAAGATTATATCCAAAAAAGTGTTAATACTTTGGCAAGCTATACATTTCCGAAGAAACTGTAGCTGCGTTTAGCTCTGTTGATCTATTTGTTGTGGTGGATAAGACCACATTTTTTGTTTGTGTTCTATATTTTCCTAATTAATACCCAAAACCTGTTGGTATAAATATCACTTTTATGCAATAGGGCCCATTTTATGAATGAAGTGGTAATACCAGCAGGAGAAAACTGCAGGAATTTATCTTTCTATTCAGCTTCTCGCAATCAACAAGGGCTAGCAGGAACACCTTCCTGTAGTAGAGCTGTTCTCACAAAGAAAACGATTGAGACTGTGGGAAAAAACCATTTTTTATGTTGATTCACTACTAGCAAATAAGGCAATTAAGATTCAAACAGAATCTTTTTACCAATGATGCAATAGTATATTATATACCAAGGGACTATAGTGCTTCTTTTAATCCCGAGGGTGCAGTTTGTTGCCCGAGACGTAGTCTAGGGCAACAATCACCTGAGGGATTAATAGGCATTTTAGTTCCGTGTTATATACGCTATTTTTTGCACTCCGATCTGCCTAATACATTGAGTTAAAGTTATATTATATGAAAAAGAAAGTTAAAAATGGACAATTTAATTGTATAGTTGTTAAATAAATGTAACTATTCAATAATAAAATAAAATTTGATCTCGTACAAATTTTAAGCAAAAATAAGACAACACAGTAAAACATCGCTATGCACTCCTCTATCCGTACGCCTATGAACAACTTGACATCCTGATTGTACTCGAAGAAGTGAAGGTTGGTTATCTGATAGCTTCCACATTATTTCATAAACCTGAAGATTGCAATCGCCTATATAATTTTGTTAATTATGCTCATGTCTATGTCACTGTACATATTAATCTGCTTGTAAATATGGCATTATGTTTTGGGGTGGAAGTTCTGAAGCGAATCGAATTTTTGTCATACAAAAAAGGGCAATAAGAATCATAAACAATATGCATTTTAGAGATTCGTGTAGATCGGTATTTAAACAAAATAGGATAATGACGGTATTTGGCATCTATATATATGAGTGCTTAATGTTTGTTATAAAAAATAAAGATAAATTCATTTCAGATGTCTCAACTTCATACACTACACGAAATCTAAGTCTTATGTACCCACTCCATAGATTGACTTTAACTGAAAAAAATACATATTATATGTGTATAAAATTATTTAATTCATTACCAAATAGAATAAAAATGATACAAAGTATTAAACCTTTTAAAAAACTCATAAAGCAACTAATCATAGATATGGATGATATGTATTTTGATATGCCTTATAGCATATCAAAATACCTAGAATACTCTTAATTAATCTGTAAATGAAACTCTATTGTAACGTTATTTCCTTTTCATTGTTGTACATTAACATTGTTTATGAAATAAAGATTATTTATTATTATAATCACAATAATTAACTGATTTTGAATTTGGTTAAGGTAGAAAATTAGTGACGTCCCCAGTCAAATAAGCATCCGTATTAAAGCTTTTTTCATTAAATTTAAATTACGCATGAAAAATTACCTCAAAAAAATCGCTCGTTCTAATAATTTACTGACAAATGTATAGAAATATTGGTCTCGTCTTTGACTTGCGCGCTAGGACATGACATGCGATTCGAGGTAGTTCAGCTCAAACCACACATGAAACAGCCAACATCGTTGTTGCCATATCTTGATTAGTTTTTCGTGCGTATGCGCACTCACTCGCAGTGTATTTTGTGCATCCGGAAGTTGCATTTTTTAAATACAATATCTAAACTCATAGACAGTAAAAGATGTTACTTTTCATGGAAATCTAATCAAGAAATATTCAATTTTATTATTCCACAATTTTCCATGACGATGTACGGTTGGTAAGATGGTATAATTTTATTATCTTTGAGCCTCAGACATTGTTGCCCATTAGAATTTAATATTCTATTGCAAAAAAGTTACATTTCTTTAATTACTTTCTCACATTCTAGACGGTAGAATTTTTTTTCTCGCGGTCAATCAATTCCTTAAACTTTTATTAACAACATATCCAATTTTCATCAACTTGTACGATTGTAAAGTTAACTGATTTTCTACCTTAAACTAGTATTTTGAATAAACAGTTGGCATAATAACATTTGTTTGTTTTCTTTTAATCCCTCCAGAAACGTTAATTGTGAACATGCCGCAAACACCTAACTTTACTTTTGTAATTTTGTAGCAAAAGTAAGTTTAGCATATTTTGCGGTCTGTTCACAATGACTGTTTCACCGCCAACTTCGACGTTAAATTAACATTTATTTGTTTTAACATTTATTCTTAATTCCTCCGGGACTAAAAGTGACACTTTAGTCTTTCAAATGGAAGATTAAAATGGCACTTTTAGTCTACGGAGTGCAAAAATGTAGTTTCTTGCTCAAGCTTTAAGCTTTTTTCATCAATCTTGGGAATATTTGTGTTTGCCGGAAGACATATCAAATTAATTAGATGCAGCTCCATGAGTAGTACATCCCCTCAAAATAAAATGTATGCCCTTGGACGGAGATAGTAAAAGATTCATTTTTTCCTTAAGCATCCATTACAATCCAAGTCTCAAAAAAAGTACAGACTTCCTGTTAAAGCACTTGAATAAACTTGGCATCGTGATCAACATCAAAAATGGTTTTAGTTAGTCAAGGTCATGTCTGGTCATGCCTCTGGCGCATTCCGATTGGTAAGACAATATTGTTCTTTGAGAAACTGACTAAACTAATGAGGACTGGAAAGCAGAACAGATAGTTAATAAAAAAGTATAATCCTGCTCTCATGAGGGAGTACAAATCAGGTTTTACAAAAAACTTTATGTTCATAACATTACCTCATCAAAGCTCAGAAGAAAAAAAAAGTGTGATTCGTCTCGAATAGTCTTGTTATACTGATCGTTCTGATTTTGTTTAACCATAAGAAAAACTGTGTTAGAAAAGTAAATACTGCTGAGAAAGTGCATTGTGAATTGATAAGAAATAAAGCTATACGCATTTGATCGTGTATATAAAGTTTAACTAAACAGATGGTATGGTATAAATTTACATATGTAATTCTGTTTCTACATAGTAGTAGCATTTTAAGGCTGACATCTTATAGAAAAGGAAGTGGTCGTTCCTTTTATCTTTAAATAATCATTTAAGTCACTGGCTACCCGACACCCCAATGGGTACCAGGGGTTTTGAAAAAGAAGTCACTGGATAACTCAATCTATTAATATAAAGTACACATATCCACAAACCTAGCTAACCTATTGTAACTTGTAACCTTTTTTGTTTCTCATTTTTTGTGAAAGTGTGCTGCACGGTAAAAGAATTCAACTACCAAGCAAGCGACCCGAGTTCGACCCCTGGAACTGGCGAAAGAAAATTTCTTGTAGATATATAATACGATAAGATACAAATATATGGCCACGACAGGCCAATGTACGGATATCAATATCGGTGTCGGTCGATGCCTTTTGCTATCTTAATTGAATCGGTCAATGCAGAAACTGAATATGTCCACTTTTTGTGTAAATTGAGTTGTACATGAATTCGCTATAATTCAAGGGTGCCCGATCGAATCGTGCAGAAATTGAACGTGTCCTGCGTTTCTATAATGTAGAAAAGCGATTGAATAGTACAGAAACTGAAGAAGCCTAGGACATATTCAATCTCTATAGCGGTATGTCTTATATATCTAGGATGCGCTGAAGTAAAAACAGCTTAATTGATATCAAATAAAGCCATTGTCGCGTCGTTTTGACATGTGCAAGTGATATTTTCTTGAGGGTAGTTATCTACGAAAAAATGTTTAAATCAACTAGTAACAGTGTTTACGAAGAAGAAAGTGAAACAATCTAAGAAACAGTTAAAGGTATTTCCCAGTGACTCCACAACCTCTACAAAACTGAAAGATTTCTAGAGCGTTATGAAGTACATTGAGAAAGAATTTGACAAATTTTACCGGCATATCCTAAAATGGCAGATGAAAGAGAAAGAGGAAGACAAATGAAAGCAGACAATGTTTAAAAATATTTTTACTTGTATTTAGGATTTTCAGATTTCTTTTTTAATATTAAGTTCAGTTGTTCTTTTGTCACAAAATAGTTTCTTGTGTATTCTTAGTATTTTATTTGCAATCAATGCAGAAACTGAACATGTCCACGTCTTATATGTATTTTTTTCTCTTAGAATATAAAACTTTAAGTACAATGAACCATGTGATCTTACCTAAAAGATACCCTTCTTCCATATCCCAAAAAGTCACAAAAGCAACATTGAATAATTCAGTTTTTTTCAAAACAAGGTGGTTGGGACATATTCAGTTTCTGCATTGACCGATTCAATTATGCCTGCGTATACAACTATGCATTTTAAATATATAAATTTTGCAGCAATTGAGGTTCTAAAACTAGACTATTTTTCTGTTTTTCTAATTTGCCTCTAAAAAGACGTCAATTATCAAATTAGAAAAAAAGTGACACTACGCAACACAAATAATAAGAGTTCTAGTGGAAGGAAGTAATGAGGAAAATGGAATACAAACTGCTGGTGTGCTTTTCCATAACAAATGCCAATTTGTAGCTTATGCTGACAACATTGCAATATTAACGGGGCCCCATATTAACAACATCAAGGACAAGAACTAGAAAAAACTTTCAGAAAGTTCGAAGACAAAGTAAAGAAATATGGACTTCAAATAAATGAAGAAAAAACAAAATTCATGGAATGCAATCGGAAGTGACAGAAGAAACCAAGTACATAAAAATCAGGGTGACAGAAGAGAATACAATTTTGAAAAAGTAGACAGCTTGGAGTATTTAGGTATAACGGTGACAAATAATAGTCAAGAAGAAAACGAAATAGACAAAAGGATATTAAAGGGAAATAGAGCAGTCGGATTGTTAATAAATATACTAAAAGCAAAGAATATGTCTAGAGGAAGTAAAGTTCATGCATATGAAACGATAATACGACTAACTGTTTTATACGAAAGTGAAACATGGATAGTGGCCAAACAAAGCAAGAACAAATTAGCAATATGGGAGAAAAAGGTGGAGGCATTAAAATAGCAGAAGGGTTATGGCGAAGGGCATACGAACATGAAGGTGATGGTAATGTATGGGAAACCGACAGTTATACAAAAATTTCGAGCACAGACGGCTAGGTGCAGGGCCGGCGCTAGAGGCGGGCAAGCCGGGCCCCTGCCTGGGGCGGCAACCTTAGGAGACGGCAAATGGGCGGTAAAATTAACTAGTTTATGAAGAAAATGATTAAACCAAGATTCATTTGAATACTTATGAAAAATTAAAAGGTGGAATTTTAATAAAATTTGCTTTTAATATGTTTTACGAACTTTTAAGTATAGGTACCCACTCATATCAAAAATCCTCAAGCATGAGAATGACATAAGAAGGTTGAGGCATGTAGTTTTTAAATAAAAACACGTTTTGAAAGATGAGTAGAGTTTTCGTGTATTAAAGACCAAATCCAAAACCGAACCAAAAATACAGAGCAAAATAGATAAAATATCAAAATATTTCAAGGAAACCGCTCACAAGCATAATAAACTCCCGCTTAAAAATAGCTTAAAAACGTATAAAATAAAAAATTATCCTTTTTATTATAATTTAAATAAATGGACACATATATACAAAGTGCTGTAAAAGAATTTTTTACCGTGTGTTTTAATTTGTCGGAACATGTATGCGTATGGGGTCGCGCAAAAACCAGTCATAACAAGGTGTGACACAATTTCTACGCTACTATTATAAAAGGAAAAGAGGCAGTTCGATTGTTTTATTTATGCAATAATTGCCTTATAGGTTGGTTACTAGTGAAGTAGAGTGCGTTACATACAATTATTATTCGCCGTGAGTTTTTGAAAATTGTGTCATAAAGTGTGTTGTAAAAGTAAGGTGAGTAGGTAATAATTAAAAAATAGGCAGCTTTTCTAAACAAATATTTTTATAGCTTCTACAGGATGCTTTTGGAAAAACGCTCAAATCTGTCAATTGTTTGGCGACTTTGGTGTTTCATGCAGTTTTCAGTCAGTGTTTCAAAAAAAGAAAGTCCAATCGAGATCTTAAAATTCATTTCAAAGCTGGATTTTGCTCCAAATCTCGGTATAGTTTTAAGAATCTTGATTTCTCTCCCAATAAGTGTGGCAAGTGGAGAAAGAAGTTTCTCCAAATTAAAGTTGATTAAAAAATTTTTACGCTCTACAACTACCAAGGATCGGCTAAATGGCTTGACAACATTAGCAATTGAACATGAGTTAGCTGAAGAAATTGATGTCCAGAAAATTATCAAAAAATTCTCAGAATTAAAAGTAAGAAATAAACACTTTTATGTTTAACCGTATTTTTAATAATTAGGTTTTTATTTTTAGTGGTTCTACAATTTGTTTTACTATCTTTTTAATATATACATTTTATAATTATATACTAGATTTGTGCCTTTTCTTTTTTTCTGTGCAACCTTAATTTCAATTTAGTGCCAAAATCATAAATCAAGAAATTTGTATTTTTGGCAAATCAAAACTTCAGCATTTTTAATACCAATTTTTTTGCTCTCGTTTTATTTTACTACTAAGCGTGGGAAGGGTTTAGGTTATCTCTTTTAATTTTTGTTATAAAAGGGCGCCATTTTACCTTTTTTCCCAGGGCAGCGAAACTGCTAGCGCTGGCCCTGCTAGGTGATTAGGCCACATTATTCGAATGCCAGAACAAAGAATAGTAAAAAAGATACTGTATGGAAGAGATGATGGTAAAAGAAAAAAAAGGACGTCCAAGGAAAAACTGATATAAAAAATGATGTAGTGGAAGTAGGAATAAGAGATAGGAAATAGAGAAGGAACGGAAATCATAGAAGTGAAGGCCTGTAGCGCTCATATATATATTATTTTAAATTTTTCCTGTTTGAACGGCACAATACTGAACAACAAAATTTGTACGTTGTACGTTAAAGACACACTGATTCATAACAAACCAACTGTAAAAATAAAACAATAATTAACCTACATTTACAATCTAATCAGGGTAGATTCTAAAAGCAGAATGACTGGAGGTATAGTAATATACATCAAGAAAAATATTACGTACCAAGTAATTAGAAGATTTTCAGAGGAAGGTAATTACTGGTTTATAATTATTAATGTTAAATTAAAATCAAATAGTTTAATTTTAGGTTGTTTATATCACTCACCTAATGGATCTCATGCAGAATTCTTGCAGTTTTTGGAAGAATGTTTTGAAAATTGCATAATAAATTATATGCAAACCACATTAATAGTAGGTGATTACAATATTAACTTACTGCAAAATAGCACGCCAGCAAATAGATTAAAGAAATTAATAAGTGATTATGGTTTTAAACAGTATGTCAGGGGATATTCCCATATTTCAGTAGTGGGTAATGAATCTTTAATAGATTTAGTTATTTACAATAAAAGTAATTTACATTGTAATGTTGTAAATGAACCTGTTTTTAACCGACATTCCCTGATTAAGATTGAATATGAAGATGGTGATAGCTATCATACCTCATTTCGAATTAGGGCTAAACTAAACGATATACATGAATTCAGAAGTCGAGTAAATCAAATAAATTTAAATTATTTTGATAATAATGTAATTAGAAAATATGATGATTTTTTAGATAATATGAGAACAATAGTGGATGAAGTTACTCCATTTGTTACAATTACTCAAACTGGTAAAAGTAATCCATGGAATTAGTAAAAATTAATCCAAGTAATTAGAGAAATGATGAAGAACAGAGATAAAAAATACAAAAGGTACAGAGTAACAAAACATCAAATAGATTGGAATTATTATAAAGTTTATAGAAATCAAGTGAGTAGGTTAATTAAAAATGCTAAAAAAGAGTATTATGAACAAGTAATTGATAGGAGCAAATATGATTCTACTAAAATGTGGAAATTGTTAAAAACCATTGTAGGAAATGCAAAGAAGGACAGTTGTTATACTCTAAAAATAGATGATCAGATAGTATATGAACATGGAGAAATAGCAAACAAATTCAATGAGTACTTTATAAGTAGTATACAAGAAATAGTTGTAAATATTGCAGTAGGTGATGATATTATGGAAGAGGCTGTACCTAGAAATGAAAGGTTTTTTGATTTTAGGTTCGTCTCGGAAGAACAATTAATGGATGTTGTGTTCAGTATGCCTAATAAGAACAGTCCTGACCACATATCAATTAAATTATACAAAATAGCTTACAATGATTTATCTAGTAAATTAGTGCATTTAATAAACTTATCATTAGAAAGAGGAATAGTACCAGCAACGTTGAAATTATCTACTATTGTTCCTATACGTAAAGTAACCAATACTTTAAAGATCGATGAATTTAGACCTGTTAATATGATTTCTAGTTTAGCTAAAATATTAGAAAGAGTGGTCTATATTCAGATAGAGCAATATATAAATACAATTCAGTATTTGTCATGTTACCAATCGGGTTTTAGACAACAACACAGTTGTGAACAAGCATTTCAATATTGCTTAAATGAATGGAAACAGAACAAAGATATTGATAATATTACGGTGGCTGTTTTCCTGGACCTTAAAAGGGCCTTTGAAACAGTAGACTGTGCTAAACTAATCAATAAACTCAGAAATATTGGTTTAGGGGGAAACGTGTTGCAGTGGTTTAAGAGTTACCTAACGGGAAGAACACAAAAAGTAAGATGTAATGGAATTGAATCGGAAGTGTTGGAGATAAATTATGGAGTCCCTCAAGGTAGTCTGTTAGAACCATTATTATTTCTAATTTATATAAATAATATTATTTATACAGTAAAAAAATGCAAAATACATTTATTTGCAGATGATGCTGTGATATACATATCTGGGACCAATAGAGATGAGGTTCTCCATACATTAAACAGTGAACTTCAAAATGTAACTAAGTGGTTAAATTGCAATAAATTAAAGTTAAACATTGATAAAACAAAAGGAATGGTTTTTGGAAAAAGGAATATTGTTAATCAATGGACAGAAACAAATTTTGAAATTAAAATTGGAAATTCGAATGTTGAAATAGTCAATAAAATAAAATATTTAGGAGTAGTGGTAGATGTAAATCTTAAATTTGGAGATCACATAGATTATATATGTAAGAAGGATAGGAAAAAAAGTGGGTATGCTTAGTAGAGCTAGTCCCTACTTAAGTATCTACGCAAAAAAAGTAGTGTATAATACAATAATATTGCCTCATTTCAGCTTTGCCTCCACGATCCTACATTTAGCAAGGGTGGGTGATATGAACCGTCTACAAAAACTTCAGAAGGGCGATGAGGGTGTTATTAGGTTGTAATAGGAGAACTAGCATTAAAACAATGTTGGAAAAGTTAAACTGGCTTAGTATTGAAAATTTTTGTGAAATGAATGCACTTATCTTTATACACAAAATTAGATGTAAAATAGTCCCAACATATTTCAATAATATTTTAAAAACAGGAGAAGTGACTCACAATTACGAAACCAGATCTAGACTAAATTATCAAATAGGTAGAGTAAATCTTACTGAATCTCAAAATTCTTTGTTTTATAAAACTTTACAATAATCTAACAAATTATTTAAAATCTTTATCAATTATCAAATTTAAAATTAAGTTGAAGGAACATTATTTACAGAAAGATAAATTAATTACAGAAAGTTAAATAAACAAAATAGCCACTTAAAATAAAATAAAATATTTATTAATTCTAACTATAAAGATAATACAAAAGATTATGCATGTACCTGATTATGTATGTTTATGTACGACTTACTTACTGTGATTTAAATGTGATTTTTAAAATGTTAAATTTATATATATATATATATATATATATCAATGATTAGAAGTAATAATGCGCGTAGAGATGATATACAAGAAAGAGTTATACTCAGTGTCTTCAGGCCGATACTGCAAATGTGCGGTTGGCTGCTATCAGTGAAACCTTGTGTTGTTACATCTTTCTGAGTGAGTTGCTTTTATATTTATTCCATCTGCTATGCCGTCCTGATGATCACTAATAAGTGTGAAACACGTGTAGACGGCTGCAACTTGTTTTTTCTTTCTTCTCTGTTGCGCGATATCCCATTATTATAACTCTTTCTTGTATATATATATATATATATATATATATATATATATATATATATATATATATATATATATATATATATATATATATATATATATATATATATATATATATATATATATATATATATATATATATATATATATATATATATATATATATATATATATATATATATATATATATATATATATATATATATATATATATATATATATATATATATATATATATATATATATATATATATATATATATATATATATATATATATATATATATATATATATATATATATATATATATATATATATATATATATATATATATATATATATATATATATATATATATATATATATATATATATATATATATATATATATATATATATATATATATATATATATATATATATATATATATATATATATATATATATATATATATATATATATATATATATATATATATATATATATATATATATATATATATATATATATATATATATATATATATATATATATATATATATATATATATATATATATATATATATATATATATATATATATATATATATATATATATATATATATATATATATATATATATATATATATATATATATATATATATATATATATATATATATATATATATATATATATATATATATATATATATATATATATATATATATATATATATATATATATATATATATATATATATATATATATATATATATATATATATATATATATATATATATATATATATATATATATATATATATATATATATATATATATATATATATATATATATATATATATATATATATATATATATATATATATATATATATATATATATATATATATATATATATATATAGTTTGTTTGCTTTATGACCTTTATTTATTTATTATAATTAATTAATTAATGGGTGAAGGTCTGTTTTCAGTAATCGATTTATTTCTTTGCTAATATTTCACTGAATAGTTTTCAGCATTGTCAAAGCCTATTTAAAACATATGTAAATGATAAATGAACAAAATTTTCTTAAAATATATACAAACTTACTTAGAAATGGAGATTACTATTAACAAATAACTACAAAAATAATAACAACAACGTTAACACTACACAACATTTATGTTTTTTGAATTCCGGAGGGAAATGTCAATTGTTTTATTTTGCTCCAAATATTAATACGTGGCTACCTTTTTTTTAACTTACCGAGAATTGTTTTTATTTTTGTATTTTTAATCCAGGTTTGAATTTTATTAATAAAGTGTATATAGTACTTAAGTTGTTTATGTCATTTCTATTATTCATTGCATTATTATCATTTAATATGTAACACATTTCCAAAAAGGCACGTTTACTTTTATTTACGTCTCTGTCAAGAATTTTTGCGTCGTTATAGCCAATGATATGGTCCAGGTTGTTTACGTGAGTACTAAGTGCAGTGGCGTTCGACTGCACAAAAACTAAAACAGAGACTCATACAACATAAGAGTGACAATAGACTTAAACCGAACGCCACTGCACTTAGTACTCACGTAAACAACCTGGACCATATCATTGGCTATAACGACGCAAAAATTCTTGACAGAGACGTAAATAAAAGTAAACGTGCCTTTTTGGAAATGTGTTACATATTAAATGATAATAATGCAATGAATAATAGAAATGACATAAACAACTTAAGTACTATATACACTTTATTAATAAAATTCAAACCTGGATTAAAAATACAAAAATAAAAACAATTCTCGGTAAGTTAAAAAAAAGGTAGCCACGTATTAATATTTGGAGCAAAATAAAACAATTGACATTTCCCTCCGGAATTCAAAAAACATAAATGTTGTGTAGTGTTAACGTTGTTGTTATTATTTTTGTAGTTATTTGTTAATAGTAATCTCCATTTCTAAGTAAGTTTGTATATATTTTAAGAAAATTTTGTTCATTTATCATTTACATATGTTTTAAATAGGCTTTGACAATGCTGAAAACTATTCAGTGAAATATTAGCAAAGAAATAAATCGATTACTGAAAACAGACCTTCACCCATTAATTAATTAATTATAATATATATATATATATATATATATATATATATATATATATATATATATATTGTAGACTTTTAATTAATGGCTTTTATAATTATATTAATCTATTAACATAAATGGAATAAGCCTATATAGTTATTTTTATATCTGGTTTATTTTATTTGCCAATATTTCGAAGAATTGTTATTTTCTCTTCATTTTCAAGGCGCTACGAAAAACAATAACAGAAATGAGCAAATATATAAAATTAACTTATCTAAAAATACTTACAAAAATTAACAAGATATTAACCTAAAATAGTCCTAATAATTATACAAATAAAATTTTTAAATTACAATATGTCTAAAATTCAAATTTTTTTTTTTGTGGGAAAATTTTTTTGTTTTAAAATAAAAATAACAATAATTGCTACTAGATTAATTTCTTTATGAAACATGTGTGTGTGGAAAAGTTGATGTGTTTGTGTGAATACAATAATGTGTGAGTGTGAAATTTCCATGTACATGTGAAAGGTGTTAAATTAAGTAAGTAATAGGTGAGTGTGTATATGTATTATGTGTGTGTGTGTGTATGCATGCGTGATTATGTGTGGTTTTATTACTAGTGTGTGTGTGTGTTGTCTGTGTGAAAAACTAAATAAATACATAAAAAGAGAAAACTTAACAAATTAAATATGATGATCAAGTATTCTTAAATTTAGGTTTAAAACTAATTAATAAATTATATACCGCACTTAAATTATTTATGTCTGTTCTATGATTCATTGAATTTTGATCATTATAAATGTGGCACATTTCCAAAAATGTTCTTTTTTCTTTATTAGCTTCAATATCTAAAATTTTTACATCTTTATAATTAATTAAGTGATCATTATTATTTACGTGTAAGCTTAAGGCAGTCGAGTTAGGTTTAAGTCTATTGTCACTTCTGTGTTGTGTAAGTCTTTGTTTAAGTTTTTGTCCTGTCTGTCCAATGTACGTCTGATCACATTGTGTGCAATTTAATTTATAAATCACATTAGATAAATCAATATTTGGAACTGTGTCTTTTAGTTTACTAAATATTTTGTTTATAGTGAAAGGAATTGTATTTGTTATTTTAATGTTACTATTTTTAAAAACGTTTGTCAATTTAGGTGTTAAATTTTCAATGTAAGGAAGTACGTTAAATTGGTTTTCATGATTAGAATTGGTTTTAGGAAGTTGGATATTTGTTATAGTGTTGTTATTATAAATTAGTCTATGTATCAAGTTGGTCGGGTAAGAATTGTCATGTAAAAGGTCACATAGTTTTTTTAAATTGTCATTTATGTATTCAGGATGTGAAATTTTAATTATTCTATTTTTTAAACCATAAATAAAATTAATTTTCGTTTTCCAAGGGTGTTTTGAAAAATAATTAATGTAACGTTTAGAATTTACAGGTTTTTGGTACCATGTTAACTTTAAGATGTTAGAATTTGTTCTAAT
This sequence comes from Agrypnus murinus, assembly GCA_929113105.1. Lineage (NCBI taxonomy): Eukaryota > Metazoa > Arthropoda > Insecta > Coleoptera > Elateridae > Agrypnus > Agrypnus murinus. The sequence goes on from OV816030.1 coordinate 39,532,453, forward strand.
TATTTTTGTGTCCAAAAAGGGAATGGAATTGTTTTTTTCTGTTTCAGCCGTGAATTGTATATGGTTATTAAAGCTATTAAAGACTTGAAGAGTTTCTTCCATAGCATTAATCGGAACAGCACATACAATGTCATCAACATATTTTTTTATAAATGGAAGTTGGAAATTTAATTTAGGAATGCAATTATCTAAAACATAATCCATAACAAAACGCGCAACAACTGGACTAAAATTACTACCCATAGGAATTCCAAATATTTGAGAATAATGTTTTTCATTGTATTGAAAATAACTGGATTCAAAAAG